>JAQPPZ010016990.1:0-5503425 GCA_028583015.1 Wollemia nobilis | reverse complement strand
TTATACTTACAAAAACTTCATATCTTCGTTAGAATTTTGAATTATCAATACACATTCCTAGTGCATATTATTTGTTTTTATTTAGATCCATTCTTTTAACAGTTTTCAAATAATTGCACATGCAATTTTTCTTTCAATTTTTCAATAATTCTATTCTTCAAGTAGAAATCCTTTTATCTCCAAAATTTTAATTTTTTCAAATATGCAAATTCAATCTATAGTAAAATTTTCAAAAACTTGAATTCCTTTGAAGTAGAATTTCTTATAGCTCCAAATTTTATTTTCAATATGCAAAATTCAATTTTGTTTTCAATATTCAAATTATCAAATCATTAATTTATCAAATTCAATTCTAAAAAACTTTTTGGAGTAGAAATTTTTAAGAATCTTGAATTAAATTCTTTTTCAATTACTCAAATATTAAATGATAAAATTTTCTTATCCGTATATCTCCCACGGAATATGTGCACTCACTTTTAATAAATGAGAGAGGTTTATTTTTTACCTTAGTCTTGGCACTCATGCTTTAACATCTTTACACATGTAACTTGCATGCAATTCTGTAAAATGTTATGTCTTCCTTATGAATTTCATTCTACCGTGCATGTAGTAGATGTTTCATCTAGTCAATACTCCTCAGGCATAGGTAGAAGATGTTATCATGTCAAGATGCTCCAAAAATTTCTTCAGATGCTTGGATACAAAATTCACCTTTTCTTTAATGGTCTTCTTCACATTTATGCATTGCCCCTTGGATGTACAGGTGTTGCTACTTCTTACTTTGAATGCTTCTAATGTATACTTTAAAAAAAATCTTAGATCTCAAACCTTAGGTTCTTGCTTCCTTCAAATATAGTCAATATCTTAGTGTAATTTTGTCTCTCAATCTCTCTAATGGATCACATCCACAAGTTTTCCTTAGATGTTCTCCACAAAGATGAAATATTTCCTATGCTAGCAATATTTTTTTTAAACACTTCAAGCCAGAAGACTCATCTAATAAATGGGCTTCTTCAACTGTCTAGAAAATTAATGTAGCAGTCTTTTCAATATCTTGTGGAGAACATAAAATATCATATGCCTTGTCTTGTGCCTTGATAATGACTTCTTCCAGGTGCTCTACATCATAACATTGTCTAAAATTTGCATCCTCATTTAGATCCAAACTTTTAAAACATACCTTAGTTTGATCAATTTCCTAATAAAACTTCCATTAGGTTTTGATCTTGTTAGTTCTCCATTTCAAATTCCATAAGAATTTATTCATAGTCATGTTGATTGGAAGTGCATGATTGAATTCCTTTACTTTTATATAGAAACTCTCATATAGATTTTTTTGGGGCTCTCATAGAAATATCTACTCCTTTTGTAGGGGAAAGAAGGTTTCCTCTTGTGTACTTCAAAAAAATTCAATATTGGGCCAAGGCTCATGCTCGAATTTCTTGGAAATTCTAGATATTTTTTGTCATGCAACAAATTTTTTATCTAGGTCATAACTCTAGGCATCATCCGATACTTCTAACCCTAAATCCTTCAACTAGACCTCTATTTCATCAACTACCTTTCTTTTATCTTGTGTTATAATCCCCAGCTATATTAAGGCCTTGTAAAACCTTGTTTTGATTTGCCCACTTGTATAGGTGGCATCCACTAAATTCACTTGCCTAAATATCTCAATACATGTCATTCTCTTGTTGAATTTTTGGTAGATTCAATCATAGGTCTAACATTAATAATCTTGAGTATACTCAAATATTAGATCGATTACTATAAATGACTAGAATCAATGAACATAACATTCATGAAAATAATAATAATATGAAATAAATGGTCAATATCATTCATGAAGAAAACTTACAATATTATTGCTCAAATTGTATACAATCTTCATACAATATTTGATTATTCTTCAATACAATACATAGATTTTTGTCTTCATAGTATAACCTTAGAAAGGTAACTCTTATACTCTTTTGAATATTGATCTCCTCACATATTCAAGAGATGTATCCTTTCCTATTCCATACATAAGATAAACCTCTCATATCTCTTGGCTTCACATATTTCCACTTGTATACATGACTCTTGACTCTTTACATACATGCACACTTTAACATATGATACTTGCACACTCCTACATGTACGATCTACTATATGACACTTGCACACTTTCTCACTACACACTTGCACACATTGTTACATGACCCTTGTGCACATCCTACACATATACACATACAAAAATATAAATCACACACCTAAACTATAGTACATCCTATACTAATATTTACAATAGTACCAAATGTTCCATGGGGATACATTAGCATGTACCAAATAATGTAATAATCTCCAACGTCCTCCTATATTATATTATTTGGTAATTGAAGACTTTAGTATTCAATCTCTTATTCTTGTCTTTATCCTTCTGTTATAGATCTCACACTCCTTAAAGTTCAAATTTTGAATATGTTTTTGTATGCTATTTCTTATGTCTGTTATCCTTACAAACACTTCATATCTTTGTGAGAACTTTGAATTATCAATACACATTATTGTTGGTCACTGAATTGCACCAAGTTTGACTTGATACTGTGGATGTCTATCTTCCTACTTTCTATTTAGGCTTGCACCCGATAGTTGTAGCTCAGCACTCAACATTGGAAGGACCAAAATAGGGGTTTCCAATCCAACCTCCAGAGTAGGCCGGTTCCTTGTCAACTTAGCAAATTGTTGACACAATTATGCTCAATTAGGGCTTGGAGTTTAGGGTAAGAGAAGGTTAGGGTTAGAGAGATGTAGATATCAGTGGAAGGATAGGTTAACAACATTGCATCACCATAAAAAGCTCCCAAAAAAACATATTAAATACATACATTCAGATCAACCCTTATCCCAAGATAGCTTGTTTCAGATATTAAAGCATAATAGAGAAATGTTATAGCAAGCAATTTCAATATCCAAGAAATGATAATCCAAATAGCAGAATTCACCAAAAACTAGATTTTACATAAATGTACTTACTAATAACACAGAACAAACTTCAAAGTAGATTTCAATTACTCATAACAACTAGTAATCCAAGATAGGCACAAACTAACCATCTAAGTATTCATAGAAATACAACTATGAAATCCGAACCTCTGACATCAAGCATGGAAATGCGGCCTTGAGGCGAAGATCAATGTATTGGTCCTTTCATTTAGCTTTTCAAAAATATTTACAATGGTATAGGCAAACATGCTAGAATCGACCCTTAAAAATGAGGGTTCGACCTCTACTTATATTTTTTCATATTACAATAATCAAGAAACAATACATCAAATCTTGTTACAATAGCTCAACAAAGAGTTTAGCTAGCATTAGCTGATTGGTCAGACCTCCGAGAAATCCACTGAAAGGTAAACCGCCATGGCATCATAGGTTCTCTACAACTTGTTGGTCGTTCATTAGAACTATAGTTTAGAACATTCCAGATCACGCACTTTCACAAATATTTCTTGGGAGTAGAACGCCACCGTCGATCTGCAACTGCCTCTGGTTTGATCTTATCGAAAACTCTCGATGCTTCATCTTTCGACCAATCTGTTATAGTTCTGGTGTAGAGACATCTTTTTAAATGGCCCAGATTTAGTAGACTAACCTCCATAATTGATCTTCTTTATCCCATGATCTAGATTAGATCCGGTATAAACTGAAAGCCCATCCTCTGGATGACGTTGTTTTACTTAGCAGCAAAACATCAAATCTGGATCTTGGAAATTCAAACCTTGAATCTATTTTGGTACCCTTATCTTCCACCTTATCCTTTCCAATCCGCATTTAAAATGTTGATGATGTCACCTCTTCCTTATAACTTTTGCAGATTCTATTTCGGATAGAATGAGCGTCTTCTTTAGTCCGAATCCGAAGTTAAGTTCTTACATCATTTTGCCATTTCGCCTTATCTTCATTCTGAATAGATATAGACTCGTTCATTCTTTGGATTGTCAATCTACACTTTTTTGCTACTTACATCATCATCTCCTTGAGAATTTTGTAGATTTGAGGAGAGCGCTAATCCGGGGTGGAGAGCAAAAAGAGTTTCCAGAATCGGGTATATGCAAAAGGGTCATTCCACACTTTTTCTCTACTGACATCACCACCTTTCACAAAATTTTATGGATTTGTGATCCTTCTTCAATCCAGACTCCATAATGGAGTTCCTTGAATCATTTTAAACAAGCAAAGTTGCATGACTATTGAGCGGATTTGTCTTATCAACCTTGTTCCAAAGTGGAATGGTAGTTTTTATCACTTAGTAAAATTTATACAAAATTTTACTAAGTATGTGGCCATTTTCGGCCTACATTCTGGTGCCTCTTGGGTGGATTTGATCGCAAAGCCAATCGAATCCAGAGTCTTATCCATTGGGCCTTAGAAGTCAAAACAAAACTAATTTTTGAAGATATGTTTTAAGGAATAACTTCCATACAAACCTTACCCTCTGAAAGCCCAAATTCTACTTAGAGGGTAAAGTTACATATAGAAACCATACCAAAAACATCATAAAACCCACTTTTTCGGCCATAGACTTGTGTCCATAATATCATTACCATTACTGTATTCCAAAACTATACACAAATCTACCTCCTTTATAAGGCTTTATTTCAAAGAATACCTTCACACAAAAATGTTGTTATGTAGGCTTCATACCTTTATTGCTTATTTTTGACATTTGTCAGGGTAAAAATAGAAATACAAAAATGATATATATGTACGAACAAAAATGAAAATGGTTTAAGTGTGAGCCCCTCCTGGGCCTGTAAGTGCTCAATATTATCCTTATTCTTCCACACCCCCTTCATCCTCATCTTCTGGAGTTTGTACTCTCTGATTATGCTCAACGGAGGTGTCCCCCAACAACTTTACCATTGATTCCAAAGACTGGAGGGCATGTTTCCAAGCTTCCTCAGAGGGATTTGATGTCTCTTTAAGCCGCTTATAAACATATTTTAGCTTCCCAACATCCTCATAATTATCAGCATTCCCTTTAATCACCAGATCTTCCATGAGATCTCTTAAATGGGTGTAACTCACAATTAATTTAGCAGCTTGTTCTTGTGATAGTGGCTCTTCTAGTGAATCAATATCAACCTCATACTGCAAGATATCTTTGATGTTCTACTAAAATTCTTCCATAGATAACAAGTTGTGATCCTCCTTCTAGATTCCCTCGAAACCAACATGAATAATCTCCTCATTTATGTCAATTATTTCTTTGATTCTTCTATCCATCATGTCGCACAACAACCAAGCTCTATGGACTGCCCTGTGCTTCTTCACCACTATCCTTGAAGCTACCCCGGCTAGATTCGACTCTCTATTAGAAATTGGTTTAGCAACACCATTAATCCTACTACTAACTAATCTATATATTTTCTCTTCCAGAATCACCATAGACTGTAACTCTCCCATGATTCGATATAAATCCTTCTGAATGGTGGAGAGCAATTGGCTGGCATCCTTCAGGTAGTCGATTACAAGTTGAAGACCTAAACTTTTTCCTTGAATTTTAGAAAGCAACTCTTGCTTTATTATTTTCAAATCATCTTTGTAAAACCCTGAGGATTTGGTTTTCTCAACCTGAAGCTGATGTTTCAAATTTTGAATTTCTTTTGCCTGATCTTCATGCAGCTTCCTTTATTCTTCTAATTGATTCTTCAGCTTATTAGCCTTTTGAAATATTTCTTGCCAACTCTTCACCTCTTCTAGTTTTTTCTACTTCCATTTTATTATAGAAGATCTTTTTAAGTTTTTCAACCTGTTGTTCCAGCTTATCTACCTTATCTTTAGCTATATCTGTCTTCACATAAAAGGTTTCTAAATGAGCCTTGGCCATCCCCAATTCATCTTCAGCATGAAGCTTGTCAATATATTTTAAGACTTCTTTTGCTCTATAATCCTATGCAGTCATCTCATTCTCGGGTTTTATAACCTATGGAATCAAATACCTTGAAACCCTTTGCCTAGTGATGGGATTAATATACATACTTTTCCTAGTCACAACCATCCGACTAGAAGGCTTGGTAAGCTTCTCTACCCAATAATCATTTATGCTCTGAGCGCTTACCTGCTCTTGGGATATAGCAACAGATCTTGAAACATTGGCCGCCAAAGGAGATAATGGCATTAAAAACATAAGGGCATACTGACTCATTGTTGGTAGGGATGAAGACACTTTGATAGTAGCTTCAGTTACAATGGTGGATTTCATGATTACTGCTACTGTCGATACAGGTAAATTCAGAGAAACAAGGACCAAACTGATAGTGGATGGGATGGATGGATTCAGAATACAACATCCCATTGATGGTGATAACAAAGGAGGTGAGGGTGCGACAATGGTGGACATAGGAGTGGGTATATAAGAAGTGGAAGGTGGGTTTGGAAAAGGTTGTGACACCACAAAACTGATTGGCACCTCCATAGCTACTGATAGAGCGAGGGAAGAACTATAAGGTGGAGGAGGTAAATTTACCACATATTGACTAGAAAGGGAGGGAAACCCTTCTAGGGATTCATGGGGATGAGAAGGAGAAGAGGGATTAGAAATCGTACCTTTGCCTACAGATGTAGGGTGCTCCTATTCAGCTTTTGTTGCCAGCTGTTGTTCTTGGTCAACTAACCCTTCTGTAGTAGCAACAACTACCTCTTCAGCAATTCCTCCTACACTTATTTTTTGCTTCTTGGAGACCCCCCTTTCCTCTGTTTCCAAGGCCCTACTAGTCCTTATGTACACTATATGATAAGTGGCCTTCTCCCCTTCAGAATTTTCCCCCTCTTCATCTCCTTGTTCTACCCTTGAAAGTAGGGACCTCTCAGCTATGGGTCATAATTCAATTGAGACTGTGGGCATAATAGAAAAATGTGGGGATCTTATTTCAATTAGCGGGATATTGACCGCTATCTCTTTGGAATATTGTGTCCCATTTGTCAATTTAACCTTCTCGGGAAGCTTCTCCACCTCCTCAGAGATAGGTTTGGAGATCTTAGGTATTTCAGTTATGGTCGAAGGGACTTCCCGTACTTCTGTCTGAATCCTCTGATGTGTTATAGGAAGTAGTGATTCAAAATCATTCTGGGGCTTTTCACTTATCAAAACCATATTCTTGACATCCTTCGATCTCCAAGTTTCAAAATTTTTATTATAAATTCCAAACAATTCCTTATCCATTTTCATTCCAAACTTTGATTTGGGAAAAAAATTTCCAATTTTGACCCTCATACGCCACCAATCTGCAATATTTTTACCTTCCATGCCCCTTTCTCTACCGGTTTTCCTCTCTATGATATATCTTATTTAGAATGAAGGTCTTTCAAATTGGCAAATGCAATTCTCACTTTATCAATCGCATATTTCGTAAACTGATGATTGAGCTCATGCTCTGGATCAAACTTCTCCACTTGTTCATAGAAATCCAACCATGGAGGTAATTGACCCATCTTTGAAACCTTCCACTCCAAAAGAGTAGTTTCATCATTATTCCTCCCCTGTTCAAATTTAGCCATGGGTCTTCTTTAAAATTTATAGGCCTTGTCTCTATTGAGGGTTTTATTTCTCATAGTGAAAATATCGTCAGGATCATAACCCCACCTTTGAGGAATATAGAACAGACCTAATCTATCAAGGTACTACTCAATTTGTTGGCCTTACCACTCGAATACAATAATATTATTTTTAGGGCGGTAAGTAATTAGAGACCTCTTCTTCCTTCTAGAACCATATCTTTCATCAATGTATACCACCTGCCTTAGATACTCTAGGGCAAATAGCCTTTCTGTGACAAAGTGAGATAAGAGAAAGGGTTTACCTATGAAACCATACAACCTAATTACTGTGCCATTTGTTAGCAGATACCAATCTCCCTCCTTAGAGTATTCCTTCCTTAGAATATGCTTAGCTAAGGAATGCAACCTAGGGCACTCATTGTACATTATTTTAAGGGCAGGTTCCAAAAATTCCAAATTGAATTTGTAATGGGACTTGCTGCTCTTCAAAATATCTATCCAATAATAGACTAGCAAGGGTTCTCCATCACTGGTTCTATCCCTAGCTGGAATCCATGGCATTATGTCTCTGATAGCTACATAAAACATCCATACCAGACTCAAGAAATGCCTGAAACTGGGAGCACCAATACCTTTCTTCATGTTTACCATCTACTCATGGATTCTTTGAGCAAGAAAAGTCGGCCAGTCAAAGTAAATTACTCCGGTACCCCTCTCTCTCACCCCTTTCTTGTACATCCTCTCATCAGACATACAATATACCGCGGTGATTTTCCAACCGTGCACCATCTTGTTAGAGTCCAAACCCTTTATACAATCCAACATAGAAAATAATTCTGGATATGCAATTTCATCAATATGAATTGGGACTTCAGGCATCTCGGCTTCATTCCTTATCCTTATGAAATTAAGGCAAAGCCATTTTTTTAGTGCCTCCCTTTTTTCTTCTACAACCATCATGTTATTGTAAGCCCTATATAGCTCTTCTATGTTAAATGGTCTAAGTTTTGATGGTGTATCTACCCCTACAGCGAATAATTCATAGCATGCCTCCCTTGTAATAGAAAATAGGGGAGTGCCCTCAGGGTTTTTGACTATTCTATTATCAGGATCGTAGAACTGAATCATAGCAGAGACTAGTTCGGGATAGTGGTGAACATAATCACATATATAAGAGAACAAAAAGGATTTTATGGCTACCATACCTTACAGTTGCATTGGCTTCCCTTAAAAATATGGAAATTCAAAATCAGTCTTGAGGTGGGTCCTCCCTACTCTTGTCATTATCGTATCTGCAACTCGACTGGTGTGATGTGCATGCACCTGCAATCTTGTCACTATTTTCAATGATTCATTGAATGATTTCTTGGGCTCCATCTTGATAGTAGCAAGCTTTGTCCTCCAAGGTATGGATGTACCTCTTCTACCTTTCTGTAGATGCAAGGGGCCTCCAAATGAATTTGGCATATGCTTTTCATTACTTCTCTCTTTTGGATACCGCGTATCTTTTGCCATTAATGTAGTTGTTGCATGATATCTTTGTAGGCACACTTTCCAATATATTTCATTATTTAATTTGGTGGAACAAAGGCGATGCCCTATCTCCTCATTGGTCGAATTTTGAATTTGTGTTGCCAGCTCGTCGCATCCCTTCGGCTACTCTTCAGTCCACGCACGAGTTTGTTAGAATTGAATGCGCAAGCAATGCATGAGCAATATTTAGCCTCCATGTGTCAACTTAGAACTTGTTGTTCAATTTTGAATTGATTCTGATCCGACGTCTTAAGATCCCTCAGATTTCGTTAAGCTTGTACTCACATCGCTTTACCTTGATTCTACTCTAGCTATCTCTAGCTTTGAGAGGTTCCCATATTAGTGTCATTCTTGTTTCACTTTTAATGGACCACTCTTGCAAAATCGCCAATCCAGATATGACTGTGTGGGTTTGAGGTCAGAATTTCATTTCGAAGGATTTCTTACAATACCATGTGCGAAATGGAACATCACCATCTATCTGGCTAACACTTAGTCATTTTTTGTAAATTTTCTTCTCCCCTTTTTTTTATAATTTCTTTGAACAGAACAAATTACAAAGTGCGGAAAAAAAATCAGATACAAAGTGCAGAAAGGAAGGGGATATATATATATATATATATTTTTACAGTGTGTATACATATGTTACAGTGGGCTTGCTATCTATATATAGTAAAGCTTGAGGTGGAAACCATTCATCGAAATTGTTTGGATGTTTACCTTTGGATATTTCAACTAAAATACATTAGACTCTTTAGCATCTATTATTTCGAACGGACCATCCCAAAAGGAATCAAACTTTTCATGCTTGCCCGACTTTGCTTTGTCCACATTCCACCTGAGAACTGAGTCTCCTACTTGAAGTTTTTTGAACCTGGAATTTTTATCAAACCATGCTTTAATGTTTGATGAATACTTCTGAAAATGATCATATGCTTGAGTTCTGCTCTCTTCCAGTTGTAGCAAGTGTGTCAACCTGATTTTCATTGGATCTTCCTCTAACTCTTCTAGCGAACTGACAAGCTTAAGTGTTGGAATCTCTAGGTGAATCGGCAATACTGCCTCTTTTCCATATACCAGTGCATAAGGAGAATTTTTTATAGACTTCTTAATAGCAATCCTATCTACCCATAGAGCATGGTTGAGCAATAGGTGCCAACTCCTTTTATTACCTTCCAGATATTTTCTCAAAATCCTTAATAGGTTCTTGTTAGTAGATTCTGCAAGTCCATTACCTTGTGGGTAATAATTTGAAGTATTTTTTAGAGTGATGCCATAATTGCTAGCAAACTCAATGTACTTGGCTCCTATAAAAGCATGACCATTATCACTCACCAAAGCTTCTGGGACCCCAAATCTAGAAATCAAATTCTCCATAAAGTTGATCACAACTTCTTGATCTACCTTCTTTGTAGTAATAGCCTCTACCCATCTGGTAAGATAATCTATAGTTGTTAAGATAAACTTGTGTTCTGCCAAGGAATTGAGATTTATAACTCCTATGAAATCTAATTCCCATTGTTGAAAAGGTTCCTCAACTTGAATAGGCCTTAGGGGGGATGCATCATTTCTGACTCTTCCAACGTACCTCTGACATTTATTACAAGCCTGAGTAACTTTGAAAGCGTCATTGAAAATAGTAGGCCAATAATAGCCTGCCCTTATTATCTTCAAAGTTGTAGTTCTACCTGAGCTATGACCTCCTACTGGGCCTCCATGAAATTCTTCTAGGACTCTTTTTTGTTGGTCCTCCTTCAAAAATTTTAGGAGAATACCATCCAAGTTTATTTTGAACAACCCCTCGGGTAGTAACACATATTTTAGAGCATGAAGTCTATACCTCCTTATTTGAGAAGAATTCAGATCAGGTGGGTAGATACCAATTTGAAAATACCTGGTCATTTATTCAATCCAATCAAAATTCGAAGTGTGGACAATCTCTACTTCATCCTCTTCTGTTACCTGAAAAGATGTTATTCCGGCCAAAGCTGAAGTATCTGTCAATCCTTGGCACAAGGATCTACCTCTTACCAGCTTGGTGGGACGTATTTCCACGTCATACTCCTGGATCTTAGTAATCCAACCAGCCCTTTTATCTCCTAGGTCACCTTGTAAGATAAAACTTCTCACATCTGGATGAACCACATACACTAGAGTTTTGCTCTATACCAGATATTGTCTAAACTTCTTAAGTGACTTCATCACAAAAAACACTTTTTTTTCAATAAATTTATATTTTACTTGATAGTCATGTAAATTTTGACTCCAAAAGAATACAGGGTGTTCATCCCCTTGATCATATCTTTGGGTGAGCACCGAAGCATAACTTTGTTCAGCTTCATAAGCATAGAGAATAAAATATTTGCTGAAATCAAGATTTATCAAGACTGGGGATATGGAAATGGATTGCTTGATGATCTCAAAATCTTACTTCCTAACCTCAGTCCACTTGAATTCTAGCTTTTTCTTGAGTAGTTCAGATATATGCCTCACCTTCTGTGAAAAATCAAAAATGAACTTCCTGACAAAATTGATCTGACCTAAGAAATACTATAGCATCTTATGATTAGTAGGCAATGGAATAGCTAGAATTGCTCTAATTCTATCCGGCTCTATGGTCATACCTTCCTTTGAGACCACATGTCCTAGTAGTTTTCCCTCATGTACTACAAAGAACGACTTCTTAGGATTTAGTGAAATACCAAATTCTCTGCATTTTTGAAAAACCTGTTCCAAATGAGATAGATGATCATTTTTATCATGAGAAAACACAGTCATGTCATCTAGGTAAATCAGAATAACTTTATTTATAAGTGTACCAAAGGCATAATCCATGGCCCTCTAAAATTTAGCTCCTGCATTAGACAGACCAAAGGGCATCCTCTGATAGGCAAATGTACCCCATTTTGTAGTAAATATTGTCTTGTATTGATCTTGATATTTTACCCAAATTTGGTTATATCCATAATAACCATCCAATAACAAGAACCTCTCTGCTCCAGCTACCACTTGTAATATCTGGTCAATATGAGGGAGGGGATAGTGATCCTTGAGGGAATTTTGATTCAGATTTCTAAAATCCACACATAGGCGTATGTCTCCATTCTTATTTCTTATGGGTACCAAATTGGCTACCCAAGTGGAATGTTTTATCGGATATATTATCCTATCCTTTAGCAGCTTTAAAATTTCTTCTCTCATAATGGCTTCTATCCTTGAATTGACAAGCCTCTATTTTTGTTGGAATGGTTTAGCATCAGGTTCTAACTCAATAGTATGTTGGATAATCCTTTTGTCATAAACTTTAAGGTCCTCATATGACCAAGCCACAATGTCTTGGTATTTTAAGCATAAAGCTTTGATTTCTTCTGCTTACTCAAGAGAACATTGGATCACAATATTTAGCTTCTTTCCTATTTTGACTTATATCTCCTTATAGATCTTCTCACCAACCTTCATAGCTCCAACATTCTTCCTATCTTCATTATCGAATAAACTTTCAAGGGTGACCAATCCCCTTGGGATATGATTGTTTCTTAGTTGGATGAAGTCTTGTTGATCTATCTCCTTCAAGTCTTCCTCTTGGATAGTTGTGAGGCATGCTCCTTTTATCATAAAGTCCAAAATTTGTTCATCACTTTCGAAAACCTGCCAGGATATTTGCTTATCCGGCACTATAGGTCTAAAAACCATTTTAATTCCCTTGGTCTTATTAGTTCCAAAATCTATAGGAGGATTGAAATTAGCTCCCTTTATTGCCAATGCATCTGCCAGGTGATTCTCTTATGTAGGCACAAAAGTTAGATTTAGGGCATCAAATAAATCCATTAGGTCCCATACTTTGTTCTTGTAAGCCTTTAAGTAATGGTGCTTACTGCTACACTTATTCCTTACTTGATGTACTATTAACTCAGAATCATCATATATGTTTAAAATCTTGATGCCCATGCTTTCAGCTTGCATTAATCCAAGGCATAAAGCCTCGTATTCTGCAGCATTGTTGGTACATGACCATGTCAATCTATAAAAAAATTCTTCGTTCCTTTGGATTGTGATTGTAGAACCACACCAGCCCCTGCACCATTTCTACATTTAGCACCGTCAAAGTGCATAATCCATGTTTCATTGTTTCTTAGGGATTGATTAGAAATAGTAGGAAGTTTCTTTTCCAATTCATTTGTGATGTTATATGTACCCATACCAGTTCTAAATTGATTGTATCCTTCTTTGAAAGGCAACTCATATTCAATGTCTAGTTCCTCAATGTTTTCTACTAGCTCAAATTCCTCCAAAGGGTTAAGGTTGCACATATCTTCTTCATTTTTTTCAATATGATAAGCAACTGGTTTTTTAGGAGTTATCCTTATCCTCTTTCCCTTGAAATGTATTATCATGCTAGCATAATCCATATACATACATCCTCCTAGCTTTGTAGTAAATTATCTTGAGAGACATAACCCAAAATAGGGTTCTAAATCCACCACCACTATTTCTTGTACTATTGTCACCTCAGGGGCTTTGTGCAACCTCATCAGTACATATTTAATAACCCCAATTGTCTTGATAGGTGTCCCATCTAACTGTAACACTCTAGGACAAGATTGGGTATATTCCATACCCATTTATTCACAAACTGCCTTAGGTATAATTGTGGTTGATGCTCCTGAATCAATCATACAATTCCAGACTACCCATCCCTCAATTCTTAGGGATATATAAAAAATTGGAGGTTTGTTCTTTAGAATAGCAGGTGTCATTTCTTTTCTTTTTTTATGGTATACTGAGGATGGTAGCGACTAGTCTGTTCTAGGGATTTTTGTTGAGGGAAGCTTTAAGCAGGTCAACCTGGCCCAGGATGAAAAGAGTATCATATAGGCTAGATTTTGATGGAATCCTTTTCATCTCTTCCATAATGTTATACTTAGACTTGGTTAGGGATAGTCTTTCCATTCCTTTGTCTAGCTCACCATACCTCCTTTTGTATTTTTGGGTTGCCTCTAACCTTTGTCGTTTGGTAATAGAGGGGAACCTAAACCTTTCTTGTTCTTCACCCTTGGATTTCATTCTGTCTCCTTTCGTTACTCTTTCTAGATTTTTAGGGAGATTATCAGTTTTCTCCTTTCCCATGGCTCGAGGAATAGGAAAAGTGTCACTATTCTGAGGAGGGAAGTCAACCTTCTTTTGAGAAGAGACCTAGAATTGTCCCAACTTTTGAAGGTCTACTTGTAAAGCTTTATTTCCAGACCTTGTCATAACAGCAATTGGGCTTTCTTCCTCCAACTCTTTTCCAACCATGATCTAATCAGGGTGTCATAATATATTAACTCTCCCCTTCTAATTTATTTCAACTTGATCCATGGATTTTTGAACATTGTGTCGATACATCACACAAGACTATGAGTCATGGGGGTCGTTGCATACTAAACACCAAATATTTGCAAGAGTGGTATCTGCAGAACATTCTGGATCTTCATATGTTGCATTCACCCTAACCCCGGTATTGTTACTAGGGCCAGGCCTTTAATATTTGTTTACATATGGGAATATCCTCTGTTGTGACCTTTCCTGATCTCTCTTTTTCTTTGAATTCATTCTGTTACTCAGAGTTTTCATGGTATTTTTTATGTCCATAATAGTAGACAATTCTTGAGAAGGTTGAGAAGAAATGGGGGAAAAGAAGGTATGGAGGACATAGGTTTAGGTCCATGAATCAGATTTATCTTAGGATATGGAGATGGTAAATAAAAGGGGTCCATGTAGGAAGATTTTACGGATTGCTCATGGCTACTATTGGTTTCTAAGTTGTAGGGCAACACGGTCTTTGTGGGAATTCTTCCTACATTGATCAGGATATTTTTAGCATGGATGGCTTCATTATAAACTTGAGGGAAGGTTTCAATTCTAGATTGTTGTGTTTGCAGACCTAGCTCTGATCCTAGGACATGAATGTAATACATATAAGCCAAACAAGTAGCTGGTCTAGCAGTGGGGATAATTCTCTTCCATGTTCTGCTAAATCTCAAATTAAAGTTTGAGATAGTTTCTTGCTGAGTTTTTTGCATGGCTGTAAACTGATTCAACAAAGAAAAGAGATCAATAGATTCATTAAACTCTTCTATGAATGGCTCAGCCAATGATTGCCATGAAGTGATAGAATTATCTTCCAGAGTTCTAAACCAATGTAATATCTTTCCACGAAATGATAGGGCTAGAATTCTGACAATAATATTTTCTTCTTTTATGTTGTGGATCGTTGCCAGATTCAAGACATCTTGGTAGTGCTCATAAGCTATCTTCCCAAATCCATCATATGTAGGGGTCGCATTAGATACAGCCTTGGGAATGGCATCCATTTGGATTAATCTAAGGGGTCCAGTTGAATCCCAATTAGGGTACTTCTATAGTGGTTGATTGGGAGCCACATTTTATGCCATATTTCTAGCTGCAGGTCTTCTTGGGGGAACTACTGGGTACTCTTCTAGAAGCTCTTCTTCTTTAATAAATTCTTGATCCAAACTTTTGAAAACAGTAGCCCCTCTTGGAGGTAACTCACAATGAAATAAATAACCAGGGTTGTTTTTCTTAAAATACCTGGTATACATGAAAGGGTACTGGTCTACAATACTTTTTCAGGGTCTTCTGACCAGGGAGTCACCAGGTGAACTTTTTTTCTCTGCTAATAAGGTCAAGACAATTCACAAAATATTGATTCCTTTGGGATGAGATAATAATAACTCTTCTAGATGGGTTTCATGTTCTTTGTGAACGGTCCCACCGAGTGTGCCAAAAAATTATTAGTGCATATTCTTTGTTTTTATTTAGATCCATTTTTTAAAAGTTTTAAAATAACTGCACATGCAATTTTGCCTTCAATTTTTCAATAATTCTATTCTTCAAGTAGAAATCCTTTTATCTCCAAAATTTTAATTTCTTCAAATATGCAAAATTCAATTTTGCATTCAATCTTCAAATTCAATTCTAAAAAAACTTTTTGGAGTAGAAATCCTTATGAATTTCGAATTAAATTCAAATTAAATTAATCAAATATTAAATTATAAAATTATATTATCCTTATATCTCTCAAGGAATATGTGCACTCACTTTTAATAAATTAAAAAGGTTTATTTTTGTACCTTAGTCTTGGCACTCATGCTTTACCATCTTTACAAATGGAACTTGCATGCAATTATGGAAAATGTTATGTCTTCCTTATGAATTTTATTCTACCATGCATGCAGTATATGTTTCATCTAGTCAATACTCCTCAAGCGTAGGCATAATACGTTATCATGTCAATATGCTCCAAAATTTCTTCAGATTCTTGGATATAAAATTCACCTTTTCTTTAATTGCCTTCTTCACATTTATGCATTGCCTTTTGGATGTACAGGTGTTGCTACTTCTTAATTTGAATGCTTCTAATTGATGCTTTAAAAAAATTCTTAGATTTCAAACCTTATGTTCTTGTTTCCTTCAAATATAGTCAATATGGATGCCTTACATAGTCACAAAATAATTCTCTCTATGCATATTTAATGGTTGATGTCTTCAATATATTATACTAGTGCCCTCATCTGATTTTGGAAATCTAAATTCTTAGTGCAATATTTTATCTCAATATCTCTAATGGATCACATCCACAAGTGTTCCTTAGATGTTCACAAAGATGAAATCTTTCCTATGTTGGAAATATTTTCTTTAAACACTTCAAGCCAAAATACTCATCTAATAAATGGGCTTCTTCAATTATCTAGCAAATTAATGTAGCAGTCTTTTCAATCTCTTAAATATTAAATCAAAATTTTACAGTATCAATATTTTTGCAATCTCAATCTTCTTTCTATACAATATCCCTTCAATATATTATCATAGGCTCTAGCTTTCACTTTTTTTTAGGTGCTAGCAAATTTATCTGACTGATTTTTTCTTTGGATCTCTTTCTTAAGCACACATAGCCTAAATATTATCTTAACCTACTCTCAATACTAACCCCACCATAGTAGATGTTCTTGTCTACTTTCTAAACTCCAAATGCTTGGACTCTATAGGCTATTTTATTTTTTAATGTTTGTCTCCACTAATTCTTGACCAACACTTTGACTTGGCTTTCTCTAATATTTTCACCAAAAAACTCAATATATTTTTCTCAAAACTAGCTCTTTCTTAGTTTTTTAGTCCACATTCTCTTCAATGGACTCACAATTTTACCTGCAAATAATTTCAGGGTAATAGAAAATCTAAATTATCTTTATTTGGCCTATATTTCCTTCATGTGGCTCTTCCTCTAAATTCAATCTTTAATTCACATCGAAGACTTCCTTCCATGCTAGTTTTTGTCTTAGAACTTTTTCTCTAAATATTATCACTCAAAGTGAGATTAAATGTGGCTCTAATAGCATAATTCTCCAAGCTTTGTCTTGGATTGAATGTCAATATGTTAAATAGTTCTACCAAGCTTATTGATTGGCCTAAATATCAATTCTATAGATAATTCTCCAAGCTACTTGGATTTATTGTAGCTCTTTCCACTCAAGGTAGCTCTAATACCATTATTGGCTTTTTAGCTAGATTCAATCATAGGTCCAATGTTAAGGATCTTGAGTAGACTCAAATATTAAAGCAATTAATATAAATGGTCAACATCAATGAACATAACATTCATGAAAATAATAATAATATGAAATAAATGGTTAATATCATTCATGAAATAACATGAAGAAAACATATAATATTATTTCTCATATTGTATACAAGCTTCATTTGATTCTTCTTTGATACAATACATGGAGATTTGTCTCCATAATATAACCTTAAAAAGGTGACTCTTTGACTCTTTTGACTATTTCTCTCCTTACATATCTAGAAAATTCATCCTTTCCTATTCGACATATAAGAAAAACCTATCATACCTCTTGGATTCACATCTTACCACTTATATACATGACTCTTGACTCTCTACATACTTGCACACTTTAACATATGACACTTGCACACTCCTACATATACACTCTACTATATGGCACTTATTAAAATTTCTCACTCTACACACTTGCACATATTGTTACACGACACTTGTGCACATCCTACACATAGACACATACATTAGGGAAATATAAATCACACACCTACACTATATACACGCATTCTATTATAATATTTAAAATAGTACCAAAGGTACCATTGGGATACATTAGCATGTACCAAATAATGTCATATTCTACATATTTTAGTAATAGATATATAGGCTTAGTGAAACCAAAAAAGTGTGAAATAGTGGCTTCTTCTAGGAAGTATCAATCCCCTTTTATATACAATTGTAGGATTTTAATAGTATTCTCTAATATACGTTGGGGCTTTTTCCCTTGATTGCACTTATTACTGGAGCTAGATATATATTTTAGAAATGATACTAGGAGGAACTTTGGCATAGGACTTATTTCTAGAGAGGAAGGCCTTACATATCCTTCTTCATCCTTTGTTTTCATATTTAGATGCTTAAACAACCAGATGTTTTGATGTACTACCAAATGAGCTAGAAATAAGCAGTACCTAAAGTTATAACTCTTCCTAAATTTTATTAGGATATCATGGATTTGTTATTCTATTGAGTCACTAAAATTGAGGATCAAAGGCTTACTCTTTGATTCACCCCTCAGCATGTGAACAACAACCAATTCCTCCTATGCTACTTATTTACCATCATCGGCAACAAAGATGAATGTTTCCATACTTTAAATGTTTCTAGCATTGTTATTAAATATTCCTCATTCTAAGAGACTCTTTGGCATAGCCCCTTCAAACTTGTTGTGATCATAATTTGATCACTTTATCTTATCTTTAATTTTGGCATAATACCAATTTGCAATCTCTAGATTTATCTTGAACTCACTCATTAGTAAAAACATCTATCATAAAGCCTCTCTAGATACAATCACTTGGAAGACATCATCACAAGTTGTGATAATCATCTTTTGATAAGAGTCATAATACAATGCACATGCCTCTACCAATTCATGGCAAGTGTGGGCCTAAGGAATTAGATATTGGATCAAATATTTGATACAAACTTTTACTACAAGATACTCTTCTTCAGCTTCTAAGTATCTCTCGTATGCTTCCTCCCTTAATGTCCTCACATATTATATCAGTTTAGAGTTCTACATCCCTTCAATTATATATTCTATGCATTTTAAAGGCTCAGTTATTGTAGCTTTGGTATGAGTTACATTTTTTACAATAGCCTTTAATGGCATGGTGGTAACTCTACTCTTCTTTGATTTCATGATTGTTGCAAGCTTCTTTATTTTAGATCTTGCTTACCTCTACTCTTGAGAACCCTATAGACATTTTTAACTACAATAAAAAGTGTTCTTTAAAAATAATAAAATGTATTAATAGGCTTGTCATTATCTCTTGTCATTAATGTGCTTTCTAAAATTTAGTTCTTTTTTGGATGGCTAGGATAGCAATGATCTTTCTTGGACTAGAAAGGCTACGTGGTTTTTCTGCCATACTTTATACTCAGGTGATTTTAAATTTATTACTTAAATGTTGCCCACCTATTTCCATGTTTCCAAAGCTCCTTTTCTTGGTCATTTTTTCTTTATTAGATAGCTCAGGTCTTGCCTCTTTTGGCACAATGACCTAGTTGCAATGAAATTTGCTCAAGATAACAATCTTAAGGTTATCAACATTGCTAATATTTTTTTCCTTGTATCCATGCCTTCTCTTTTTTTCTTTAATATATATACAAATATGAACTCTTCTCTCTCTTTATATATATATATATATATATATATACAAATATGAAATGGTCCCTAATTTAGCCCATACTTGTTGGCTCAAATATCTAATTGAGATCAGGATTCTAGGCTTTAGTAACCTTTCCTTCCTCTTTTATAAATGCCTAATTAGTGTTTGTGTCTATTGTAGGTAGGTGTTAAATATCATGTGTGTAGAGGGGTTCTTAAGGAATTGTTATATTGGTCCTTTCTTGAGCCCTTAATATCAGTATCAACCAATCCATCTAGAGATAACCTTCAATTTTAGCAATGAAATCCCTTGATAGAAAAATACCATATGATGCAAGGAGAACAATTATTACTATATATTGATACATTGTGAAATCTAGATACACATGCAAGGTAAGCAACAAACTTTCCACAACTTCCAAGATCTAGACTACATTACCATTTGATTGAACTACTCTCTTGATTATCGACTAGTAGGATAAACCTAATGTATCTTCCATCCCTTTTGGCATGATTGAAGTGTTGGCCCCTAAATCTACCATGCAGTTATGGTTGACCTTATATTTATAGATGAAGGATAAAAGGGAGATTTTAGATTGGATTGCTTTGAGGCTAATATTTGGAAATCTATGGGATTTTTTTGTTGATCTAGCTTTCTCTCTTCTTCTTATAATGTCTTCTTTAGATGTTTTCTTTGTTCAAGAATAAACAGGATATCCCAAACTAGTATCACCATTGTATACTTCTTTATATGACCCACCATGTTGAAAAACCTAAGGGGATGCATTTATGGATTGCATATGGTGGTATTAAAATTTTTGGCTTGCATCAAATTACCTAAAGGGTCTTAACTAGTTTTAGCTAAGGTGCTTGCTTCTTTGGGACTTTTAGGATATGTTGCTTAATAATTATCATGGCCTCTAGTCCTCTTGTATTTGGAGGTATAGCTACTAAAGGCTTCTCACTAGTTCCAATTTTTTAGAAATAGAGTCTATTACATCATTTGGATCATGTAAATGTACCTTACCTTGGTACATACTTAGGATATTAGATTACTTTAAGGGGAAGTTATCTAGTTACTTCAAGCAAATGTAATAATTGCACAAGTGTCAAAGTGCAAGTTGTATATGTGCAAGTTGTCCCTTGCACATATAGATAAAGTGTTGGCCAAGGAAACTATTTCCTATATAGATGGCCATAGGTATCGAACATTGATATTAGAGTATAATAGTTAGAGAGTGGGTACGACATCAGTAGGAAGTAATATTTACCAAAGTGGTGTGATGTAGCAGTGTGATGTAATATGGTGGAGTGTTATATGCTCAATGCCAATTCTTGAGTAGTAGCTCTATTCATGGAGTTTTCATTTTATCCAGAGCTATTTTTTAAACATCTCCATCATTTCTATATATGTTATTTTTAGTCATCTCGTAGATTTACTTTATGTCATTTTATTCTGCATCTTGTGTTTGTTATCTCCCATTACATGCTATATCAAAATATAACAATGGTATTAGATCTATAGTAGGTCAATGGAAAAACCACTATTATCATTGACCCTGAGTTTTTTGTCAACTTGATGCGCCATTAGACCAGTCACTATCAAAAATACTCAGGAGAGTCTAGGAGGTAAAATTAAGGAGGGCCGCAAGTTAGGACTGAAAGAAATATTAGTTTGTGAAATATTGAGATTGCATATGGCTAGATTATTTCCACAAAGTTTCAAGGGAAAACTTGTGAATACTAGGACTCAGCATTTGATCCACTAGTTTGATGAATCAACTAGTGAAGCTCATCTAAGATATCTGGAGAAATTGACCTAAAGTTTCTTTTATTGTAGGGAATTAATTGTTAGATGTGTTGTGGGGATTTCTTGCTTACCTTCTCAAAGGTTTGTTACATCACAGGAATCCCTAAGATCACAATGAGTATTGAGGACTCTGGTGGATCCACCTCTTTGACCCAGGAATAGATTGCTTGGAGGGCTCTAGATAGACCAAGTCAGATAAGGAAACCCTAGATAGTTTTTGGCACCATTTTCGGGGAGGATATTTTAAATACTTATGTCATTTTACTCCCCTATGACATATTATTAACCGGCCCATCCACTCAATCCTAAAAGTTTTTTGTGTCGGTTCTTTTTGTTTCCCTGTAAGATTTTAAGTTTTTTGGGTTGAGCAATCTTATCCAGAGAGCACCCCCCTCCCACATTTTTGCACACTATGCTGGTGACTTTGAAGACATAAAAAACACTAACGAGGAGCTGATATAGCAGCCATGAGATGCATTGAAGAGGATCTCTACCCTGAACTATCAGATCCAAAAGTACTTTTTAGAGCACATAAAAGTAAAAAGAATGCTTTGGTTTTTGTTCCTCCTAGTAATTAGGGTAGTACTATTTTTACTCCTCAAAGTTATCACACTTTGAGTACTATGCCACCCACTGCATCTACTATCCCAAGGGGCCCAATCACACCAACAACCAATCCACATTTGAATAATTGGCACATCAATAGGTATAGACCTTTTTTTACCACCCATTTTAAATCCTTTACCCCCAAAATCCCACAAGTACCTACCTAAGTTCCTAGGGGACAATACTGTGATCGGGGAGGACCATGTGAAAGAATTTTTGTATGATATGGATAGCCTAGAGGTGGAACATGAAGATTTTGTCCTTAGGTTATTCCTCAAAACCCTATAAAAGGATTCCATAGAGTGATTTAACAATCTGAAAGCAGACTTTATTGGGACTTTCTAGGATTTAGAAACTAACTTTCTCATAAAATATGGGGAGAAGAAGAATGAAAAATCTCTTTTGATCGAACTAGCCACAATGAAAAATAAGGATAATAAAATAGTGGATGATTTTAATAGGCGGTTCACCAAGCTAATAAATTGAATCCCTACTACTTTAAGGCCTAATGATCACCAGTCCATATGCTTCTATAAAAATTCCTTCCCTGGTGATTTTAATTATGAACTCAGGTAGAAACCCACACTCACTATCGATGCTTGTATGGAAAGAGCAACTGTGATAGAAAGAGACATGATAGATAGTGGGAAGATGAAGGCAACCTCAATAGACCCTAGCCCCAACCAAAATGAAAGGAAAACTAAGAAAATTGGGTTTGGTATTTTAAAAAATTAGAACCTGAACCTATTGAAAAGTTGTCAACCTAGTTAACAAAAATGTTCCAGTCCATGAATAACTGACTTTCCAAAATTGAAAGGGATAAAGCTAATAATGGAGAACCCTCACAACACCATAATGAAGATAGATCCCCTTTTAGAAGGAATTTTAATAGAAATTGGAACAATGAGGGAGTAAGAACCCAAATAATAACTGAAATAGGAAGGAGGTTCAAAAGGATCATGATGCTATCCCAAATCCCATGGCTTCTATTAATGTAACCTCTAAATTTCCATTATTTTATCCAATGTGTGATGCTCCCCACAATCCAGATGATTGCAATGTATATCATGGTCTCCATTCAATTGTTAACCTTGAGGAAGAATCATAGGATGAGATTAGAATTAATGCTTGTTGGACTTGGGAGGAAACTATTGATACTCCACCAATTCAAGATGAGTTCACCCAATCTGCCAATCCTGATAATATACCTACAACATTTGCCCTTGATGATGTTAAGATCCTAAGAAGGCCCCCAAATAACTACTTTGAACAAATAAGATAGGGTAAACTGACCTCGATAGTTGAGGAAGTTGAGACATTAGAGAGGGTCCATGCAACTAGGCTACACAACAAAACCATCCCTGACAGACCTGATAAAATAAATGAAACTAAGTAAAAGGATCAATCCAATACGAAGAAATCAAATAATGGCCACCAGCCACCCCCTCCTGAAAAGTTTGAACCTGTCAACAGTAGGTTAGAAAATAAAAAATCAGAATTTGATATAGGTTTGGAACTAGCCAAGCAGAAGATAAACATAACCTTTGGAGAACTGATGACTGACCCTAAGTATAGAGAGTATATTTGTAGGGCCTTTAGGTGACTGGACAAGGGGAAGGTCATGTCTTTGCAGCCTCAACTTCTAATCCTTCTAGCAGAAGTCCTACTTTAGTTAAGCCCTTTTATATCTCCCTATGATATACATCTGGGTATGGGGACCGCTATGTGATACACAATTGCATACTTGATAGTAGAGCATCTCACAATATTATGCCAAAATAGGTGGTTGATCAGTTAGGACTGATATGTACCATATATTCCCCCCAATTTCTATCATGGATAATAGACAAGTGCCTTGTGTGGGGATAATTATAGGCCTCTTGGTCTTTTTATATCAATATCCAAAGAAAGGGATTGTAATGTATGTAGTTATGGTTGATGTAGACCCATTCTTTTCCTTGATACTATCTAGATACTGGGTAGATCAATTGGATGGATTAATCCAGCTAGACTGGTCATATGCCACCATCCCTCTTTCTTCTAAAGAATAGGCCACCCTGAGGAGGGAACCATTTAACAAAAATTTGGTTGAACTAATGAGATCTAATAACACCACTATCAATCTGGTTAGCTCTGTAGAAGAGAAGAAGTTAGGTGTTTGCTCGATATGGCATACCCCTTTCCTCAAGGAAGTACCTAATGTAGAAGGGTTGGATCCCAAGATTAAAGTAGTTGTGGATGTTGAGTCAGATAGGGTCCTCACCACTAAAATATGAACAATGACATTTGATGGGGCTAAGTCACAAAATGGGGCTAGAGCTGGAATCAATTTGATAGACATAAAGGACAACTACCTAGGTGTGCCTTACCAGTTAGAGTTCTCCTGCACAAACAATGGAACAGAATAAGAGGCATTACTACTAGGACTGAGAAAATCTAAAGAGCTAGAAATCAACTACCTCACTATCTATGGGGATGTTGATCTAATTATACAACAGATCAAAGGGAAATACCAGACCAAACACCCCAGGCTAAAGCAATACAAGCAAGCTATCTTAGATGAGATCAGCAAATTCTTGGCCTTCAACATATCACATATTTCCAAGGAGAAAAACCATGTTGCTAATCTATTGGTTGTGAGTGCTTCTAGGGCAGATAGTCTTGAAATTGACATAGAATACATGGATGGATTCCTCACCATATCTATGCATCATCCTTCTGTATCGAATAATGTAGTTTACCTGCAAGTATTCCAAGATGATATTGATATCGAAGACTTTATAACAATACAAAATCAATTTGCAGTGGTAATTTATGATGAAGAAGATGAGGAAAAACTATAACATGTTATAGGGACACCAAAAAAGGTGATACAACTCAAAACTAATAAAATTCCTAGGGGGCTAGTAGCTTTGGAATCCCTATTTGATGATTTTGACAAGGCCCATAGGACCATGCCTCATGAATTAGAGGATTAAGAGGTTAATGTTGGGACAACAGGAGATCCTAAAATGGTCAAAATACATAAATCCTTATCAACAAAAGAAAAGAGACGGTATATTCGATATCTGAGAAAAACAGGGACAACTTCACTTTGAGCTATAATGACTTAAGAACATTTAACACTGAGGTGATGACCCATATTATTCCTTTGAAGTAGGGTGCCAAACCTTTTAGGCAAAAACAAATAAAATGTAATCCCACTTTGCATCCTATCATGCAAAAAGAGGTCCAAAAGTTGCTCAATGCTAAGATAATTAAGAAAGTGAGGTCCTCTTCATGGATAGCAAATTTAGTGCCTATTAGGAAAAAGCATGGGGAAATCAGGTTGTGAGTGGACTTTAGAAACTTGAACAAGAGCTCCCTCAAGTATAATTATTCTCTACCCAATATGGAAAAATTATTGTAAGCAATAGTAGGGTCATCCAGGATATCTCTATTAGATGGCTTCTCAAGGTATAATCAGATTTTGGTCAACCTAAAGAACCGATTCAAAACTACATTTACTACACCATGGGGGACCTTTGAATATCTTAGAATGTCATTCAGGTTGACCAATGTTGGAGCCACTTTTCAAAGGGCTATGGAATTTACCTTCAAAGGGTTGATGTTTAAGATTGAAATAGTGTACCTAGATGATATCACAGTCTTTTCTAAGGACCTTGCAGATCAGTTCTCCCACCTATCTTAAGTTTTTTAAAGGTGCAAAGAGTATGGGATTTCATTAAATCCAAAGAAATATCTATTTGGATCCACCCATGGCAAGATGTTAGGACATGTGGTCTCAAAGGAAGGTATAAGAATTGACCTAGAAAGAACAAATGCTATTGCACAGATACCCCCTCCAAAGAGCCTTAAAGGAGTTAGGTCCTTCTTTGGAAAAATAAATTTTATCAGAATATTTGTCCCAAATTTTGCTGAGATTGCTAAGCCAGTGAATGACATGATCAAGAAGGATGCAAAGATAAAATGAGATGAAGACAATTTCAAGGCTTTCTAGCAAATCAAAGAAGCCATCACTACTACCCCTGTGCTGACCTGCCCAAACCATTCAAAGAATTTCAACCTGTATTCCTTTGATTCAGAACATACCATAGTTGTTGTACTATCCCAAAAATATGAAGAAGGAAATGAAAAGCCTATAGCATTCATGATTTCAGGAATGAAGGGGTCTCAACTAAAGTACAAGTCAATAGAGAAACATGCCTTTTCTCTAATCTAGGATTTAGAACAATTTAAGAGTATATTTGGTTCCAGTGAAGTGATTGCTTGTATCCCCTATATTGCCATCAAGAATGTCCTCACCCAACCCAAACCCACAAGTAGTTTAGCAATATGGATGGTAAAATTACTACAGTATGATTTTAAGTTTATGTTGAGCAAGGTGCAGCAACAATATTGTCATTGTTGTCAACACAATCAGACAGATCGGTTGATGCAGTGGACAGGAGTTAAGAGGTTCTTCAGAGTATGTACAAGACAGATCGGTTGATGCAATGGACAAGAGTTAAGAGGTTCTTCAGAGTATGTACAGTGACTTTCCAAAAGATCGAAGTGGCCCATATGCTAAAAATCAAAAGAAAATCACAAGGAAGAAAACTATCGCGATATCGCGACATGTTGAGCAAGAAAGAAAAACTGTCACGATATCGCGACATGTTGAGAAGAAAGAAAAACTGTCGTGATTTCGTGACATGTTGGAGAAAAGAAAAGTCAGATTTCGTGACATGTTGGAGAGAAAGCGCAAGCAAGAAAAATCACGATTTCGTGACATGTTCGGAGAGAGAAAGGCAAAACTATCAGATTTTGTGACATGTTTGAGAGAAAGCAAGCAAGCAAAACGGTCATGATTTCATGACATGTTCGGAGAGAAAGCGCAAGCAAGCAAAACTGTCACGATTTCGCGACATGTTCGAGAGAAAGCGCAAGCAAGAAAACTATCGCGATTTCGTCGACATGTTGGAAGAGAAAAGGCAAGTAGAAAAAGTGTCACGATTTCATGACATATTGCAAGAGAGATAGTACGGAAGAAAAAGTGTCACGATTTCATGACATGTTGGAAGAGAAAAAGGCAAGTAGAAAAAGTGTCACGATTTCGTGACATATTGCAAGAGAGATAGTACGGAAGAAAGTGTCGAATTTACGACATATTGCAAGAAAGAATGAAGAAAAGTGTCACGATTTCGCGACATATTGAAGAGAGAGAGTAGAAGAAAAAGTGTCACGATTTCGTGACATATTGCAAGAGAGAGAGTCCGAAAGAAAAAGTGTCACGATTTCGTGACATATTGCAAGAGAGATTGTACGAAAGAAAAAGTGTCACGATTTCATGACATATTGCAAGAGAAAGAGCAAAGGAGAAAAAGTGTCACGATATCGCGACATGTCTTTCGGCAAGAGAAAGAGCAAAGGAGAGAAAGTGTCACGATATCGAATGTGGTTTTCACGACCCGAAGGCAAGAGAAAGAGCAAAGGAGAGAAAGTGTCACGATATCGTGACATGTCGCGTTTTCGTGACCCGAAGGCAAGAGAAAAAGCAAAGGAGAGAAAGTGTCATGATATCGCGACATGTCACATTTTTGTGACTAAATAAGGAGAGAGAAAGTAAGAAGGTAGAAGTGTCGCGATATCGCGACAAAAGTAAAGAGGAAGAGTACGGAGGCGAAAGTGTCACGATTTCGTGACATGCTGTGTTTTCACTGGTACAAGCCAAGAAAAGAGGCAAGGAGGTGAAAGTGTCACGATTTCGTGACATGTTGTGTTTTCACGGGTACAAGCCAAGAAAAGAGGCAAGGAGGTGAAAGTGTCGCGATATCGTGACATGCTGAGTTTTCATGGGTACAAGCCAAGAAGAGAAGCAAGGAGGCGAAAGTGTCGCGATATCGCGACATGTTGTATTTTCATGGTCCAAAGCAAGGAGAAAGAGAGAGAGAACAAAAGTGTCACGATATCGCGACATGTATTTTCGGGACCAAAGCAAGGAGAAAGAGAGAGTAAGCAAAAGTGTCATGATATCATGACATGTTGCTTTTTCGCGGTTGAGTTGAAGCCGACGAAGACCTATGACAGTCGACTAAGATTAGGGTTTGCAGTCGACTAAGATTAGGGTTTGTAGTCGACTAAGATTAGGGTTTACAATCGACTAAGATTAGGGTTTTGATCATGAAAATGTTGTTATAAAAGGAGGGTTGTTTGGAGATTTGAAGGATGAATGAATGCGTCGTCGAATATGTGTCAAAGTGTGAAATGTGGCCGTAAGAGCGTAGAAAGCATAGAAGCGGTGAGATGATGGTGAAGTATGCAAAGTGAGCAAAGAAGTCATGTCGAATTGTCCTAAGTGCGTCTGTGATTGCATAGAGAAAGTAGAAGGAGCAGAGTGTGCAAAAGGGAGAAGACGATCGTGAAGTTGGATTGCAGCGAAGCAGAGTGTGTGAAGTGTTTGCGTAGAAAGAGCGGAGTGCACAGAGAATGCAAAGGTGGAGAAGACCAGTTAGGGTCATGCAAAAGCAAAGGTATTTTATCATCAAACTTATAGATTCAAAATTGAAGTCCAGGTTGCAGCTTGGCATCAAGGGTTGGTGCTCCTTCCAGTAGGTGCTGGTAAATCAGGGGTTGGTGCTCCTTTCTATTGGTATAGATAAATCAGGGGTTGGTGCTCCTTCCAGTGGATGCTGGTAAACTGTTTGTAAAGTTGGTGCTTTGCAAAGGCTGGATTTGGATGGTAGTCCAAGCAGTCATTCTTGAGGAGTAGCCAAATTGGTGAACCTCGTTAAAATATTGTGTTGTGTGATATGTTCTTTTGTGATGCTTGCTTTATCTGGTTTTAAGGTTTCATTATTTCAGTTTTAAGAGCTGTAAATTCAAGTTAAAAGAACTACACTGATTCACCCCCCCTCTCAGTGCCATTGTAAGACTAACAATTGGTATCAGAGCCAAGTTCCCTTCTAAGGCTAAATCAGTTAGGGTTGATCTTGGATTAGTACGCAATGGGTAAGAAGAATAGATCCTCCTCCAAAAGGGCATCTCAGTCAGTTTTAGTTCTGTGGAAGAGAAAATTGAACCAAAAAAGGTTGAAGACTTCTCATCAAACAAAGCACCTTTGTTTGACGAAACAAATTACGCGGTCTGGAGAATCAGGATGCAGACATATCTTTGTGCTTTGGGATACGACATCTGGGATTCAGTAGACAGTGAATACACAATACCCATCACTCCTCCAACCGATGTTGTCGATAAGAATCTGTTTGAGAATGACTCAAAAGCAAAGAATGCTATCAGGTGCGGATTAGTAGACAGTGAACTGGTAAAGATCATGAGTTGTAAAATGGCAAAAGAAATATGGGACAAACTAAGGAGTATTCATGAAGGAGACGATGAGATCAAGGAGGCCAAGTTGCAAACACATCAAGCTCAGTTCGAAGCTTTGAAGTTGAATAACGATAAGAACATAGAGGCATATATGCTGAGAGTTAATGAAGTCCTAGAGGATGATTCTAAGAAAGAAATAGGTGGAGGTCTTTTCATGACACTCAAAAAAGAAACAGAAAAAGAACAGGAATGTGATGAAGAAGAAATTGATGCAGAAATAAATTTGAAAGAGGAATTAATTGCAGCTCTGGATGAATTGAAGATAGAAAGAAAAAGGAATAAGGAAATCTCAAGAAAGCTTGAGGATGCAAATGAAATAATAACCAGTTTGAAAGTACAGGTAGAAGAATTCAAAAGGATTGAAGAAACTCTCAAGTCACAGTTCAATGAGAAAGAGATTGGTTGCTTGCAAACAAGAGGAAGAGATTGTTTTATTGAAGAAACAACTAGAAGAGGCCAATACAAATCTCAAATTCGAGAAAAGCACAGAGTTGCTAGATAAAATGATAAGCCAACAAAGAAGCTCCACGGATAGGCGTGGTCTTGGATATGAAGTTGAACAACCTTCATCTTCCAACTCTGTAGAGAAGAAGAAGTTCATTGTTGAAGGATCAAAGCAAGAAAAGCTTGAAGCTGAATTTTCAAAAGGAAGAAAATATCAAAGGAGATCTACAACAAAGCAACCACAACAAAAGAGGTTCTATCACTCTCACTCTATTCATAATAATACTTTTAATGGCTATTGTTTCAGATGCAACCAGTATGGTCACAAGGCAATTTATTGTGGATTGAATAATAAATCAAAGAGTTATGCTGGTAGAAATACTTCTGCGTTTCTGAGTGAACAATATGTACAATGTTTTCAATGTAATGGTCATGGGCACATAGCAAGGTTTTGTCCAAGCATTTTTGTATCTAATCTAAGGCAAAACAGTAGATTTCATCAGACGCAAAGAATGCAACACAGACAGGGAATAAATCAGGTACATAAAAAGGAAAATAATCATTCATCAAGGATGCACAAGAGACAACCACACAAGAGAAATGTTCGAGTTCACGAAAAGGTGCAAAATAGGGATGCAGTTGAAAAATCCAAGCCCGAGTTCAAGAAAGTTTGGAGAAAGATAGAAGAAAGGAAATCATGTCTCCTTGGACTGAAGGAGACTACTCCGATATTGCACTAAGCAACTCCGGGTAGCACATCCTCAGGGGGAGCAATCTTGAAGTTTCATTTTAATGCTCCTATGTATTTGTTTGATTACCTGAGGATGAAAGGCAAGTAGTCAGGGAAGTTGTTGTATAGTTGTCAAAGTGTGTTTTCAGTTCATGTAGTTTGTGGAAGTGTCGTGAAGGGTGGTGATTAAATTGAGAGTTGTCATTATTGGTAGTATTGCTATATGTCATTGTTGTACTGGTGATGGTTCTTATTGCCACTATCCAAAGTTAAGGATTATAATAGTTCAGATAATTTGGTTAGTGAAAGAATGTTGCCCTAGCCGCATATATGTGTTTCGATAAAAGCGAGTGTGTATTTGAACTACACATTGACGTGAAGATTGTTAGATCTATTATGACGTTGTGGTGAAAAATATTGAAGTCTGATCATTGACTCATGTTTAGCCCATCAAGATGAGCAACTTTGCTTTGTGAATCATACCTATCCGAGGTCCAGAAGTATGAGTTTGAGTAAGGTGCACTATAGTTGGCCGTGAAGTGTTTAACAAAATATTGTCTCCTGATTCGAACAGTTGAAAGTAAGGTGTGACCAGCGGTGACTGTAGAAAACATAGACCAAGTTGAAAATATAAAAAGGGATTTGGTTGTGTTGTGGTACAGTGTTTGATGCTTGCACAGAGTTGGCAGTAAATTTGCAGTGTTGGTACAGTGTTGGACAAAAGTTGGTACAAGTGTGAGTCACTTGTCAATTTTGTTGACAGATGTGAAATCAGCGTTTTTGAATGGGAAGCTTGAAGAAGAGGTTTATATTGAGCAGCCAGATGGTTTCCAGCTTGGTGATGATCCCAACTTGGTTTGTAAGTTGAAGATATATGGCTTGAAACAGGCACCCCGAGCATGATATGCAAGGCTAGACAACTATCTCACTCAACAAAGGTTTAAGAAAGGGTGCAAGTTGAGCAAGAATGACAAATCTCCACCTGTTGATCAAATCATGTACAGATCTATGATTGGAAGCTTACTGTACCTGACAGCTATCAGACCAGATATTTTGCAGGCAGTATGCATGGTAGCACGATTTCAGGCTAATCCCAAGGAGACTCATGTGACAACATTATGGTGGTTGATTTCTGAAATATCATTGAAGGGAAAATGATTGTTTGTGGTTTCCTTTTTCGAAAGTGGTTGGTTGAATGCATCAAGGTTTTCTGAATTGAGAGTTGTGTTTAAACCTTGTGCTATAAGCATAGTGGTTTAAGCCCATTGGTTGTGAAAGAACTTGAGTTAGAAAAGAACATGAGTATCATTGTTATGTGATATTTGTGGTTGAGCATTGTTGGAATTATTTGAGTTGGTTGATACATACTTGGACTAGGGTTGTGTGAGAGAGAGTTGTCCCTTGTGATGATTGGTTGAGTTGATTTGATTGAGCCTAGTCAAGTTATGTGTGAAGTGATTTTTAAAGTTCTATGAAGTGGATTTGATTTGAGATCGCCATTCATTGTTGAGTTCATTTTGAGTACTACTTGAGCATGATTGATTGAGTCTTTGAGAAGGCCTTTGGGAAATATTTGAGGACAATGCTGGGACAGATTTCTAGAGCAGATTTGGGCAAGTTCTTGGTGAGATTGCTAGAGAAGATTCGGACAAGTTCTTAGTGAGCTTGGTGGAGCATATTTGGACAGGTTTTGTATGAGCTTGTTATTCAACATTGGACAAGTTCTATGTGAGCTTGTTAAGTAGGTTCTATGTGAGCCTATTGAGCAGGTTCTTAGTGAGCCTATTGATTGAGCTTTGGAGGTGACAGAGTATAGAGGATAGAGTCTCAATGGATAGAAATCTAGCAGCCAACACAGTTGAAGATAGATCTGAGTGAGGATTCTTCAAGTGAAGAAGAGGTCCACCGATCAGTGCAGTAGAGAGACAGAGTCTTCTATAATGTCACAAGGGTACTATGGAGTATGGGTTATGGTATCCAAAAGATGCAGATTGGGCAAGATGTGTAGATGACAGAAAGAGTACCAGTGGAGGTGCATTCTATCTTGGAGACAGATTGTGGAGTGGTCACGTTTCCCAAGAATTGACTAGCTACAGGGATCACATTCTCAGGGGGAGCATTTCAGTATTTGATTATCTGTTTGCTCATGTTCATGATCTTAGCTAAATGCAATAAAGTGTGCCTGAGAATGTTGTGCATGGACTCAGGGGGAGTCTGCAGTAGCCCTTTGGTATTATTGTCAAAGGGGGAGAAGAATTATAGGAAATTGCAGTGTGTTGCCAACAATTCCAAAGGGGGAGATTGTTGAGCAAGGTGCAACAATAGTATTGTCATTGTTGTCAACAGTCAGATAGATCGGTTGATGAAGGTGAGAGGAGTTAAGAGGTAGTGGATAGGAGTTAAGAGGTTCTCTCGGAGTATGTACAGTGACTTTCTAAGAAGATCGAAGTGGCCCATATGCTAAAAATCAAAAGAAAATCACAAGGAAGAAAACTGTCGTGATATCGCGACATGTTGAGCAAGAAAGAAAAACTGTCGCGATATCGCGACATGTTGAGAAGAAAGAAAAACTATCATGATTTCGCGACATGTTCGGAGAGAAAGCGCAAGCAAGCAAAACTATCACGATTTTGTGACATGTTGGAGAGAAAGTGCAAGCAAGAAAACTGTCATGATTTCATGACATGTTGGAGAGAAAGGCAAGTAGAAAAACTGTCACGATTTCATGACATGTTGCAAGAGAGATAGTACAGAAGAAAAAGTGTCATGATTTCGTGACATGTTGGAAGAGAAAAAGGCAAGTAGAAAAAGTGTCACGATTTCATGACATATTGCAAGAAAGATAGTACGGAAGACAAAGTGTCACGATTTCGTGACATATTGCAAGAAAGAGAGTTTGAAAGAAAAGTGTCACGATTTCGTGACATATTGCAAGAAAGAGAGTACGAAAGAAAAAGTGTCACGATTTCATGACATATTGCAAGAGAGAGAGTCTGAAAGAAAAAGTGTCACGATTTCACGACATATTGCAAGAGAGATTGTACGGAAGAAAAAGTGTCACGATTTTGTGACATATTGCAAGAGAAAGAGCAAAGGAGAGAAAGTGTCACGATATCGCGACATGTCGCGTTTTCACGACCGAAGGCAAGAGAAAGAGCAAAGGAGAGAAAGTGTCAGGATATCGTGACATGTCGCGTTTTCGACCAAAGGCAAGAGAAAGAGCAAAGGAGAGAAAGTGTCACGATATCATGACATGTCACGTTTTCGTGACCCGAAGGCAAGAGAAAAAGCAAAGGAGAGAAAGTGTCGTGATATCACGACATGTCACATTTTCGTGACTAAATAAGGAGAGAGAAAGTAAGAAGCAGAAGTGTCGCGATATCACGACAAAAGTAAAGAGGAAGAGTACGAAGGCGAAAGTGTCACGATTTCATGACATGCTATGTTTTGCTGGGTACAAGCCAAGAAAAGAGGCAAGGAGGCGAAAGTGTCACGATTTCATGACATGCTGTTTTCGGTACAAGCCAAGAAAAGAGGCAAGGAGGTGAAAGTGTCATGATATCGCGACATGTTGAGTTTTCATGGGTACAAGCCAAGAAGAGAAGCAAGGAGGCGAAAGTGTCGCGATATCGCGACATGTTGTATTTTCACGGTCCAAAGCAAGGAGAAAGAGAGAGAGAACAAAAGTGTCATGATATCGCGACATGTATTTTCGGGGACCAAAGCAAGGAGAAAGAGAGAGTAAGCAAAAGTGTCACGATATCGCGACATGTTGCTTTTTTGCGGTTGAGTTGAAGCCGATGAAGACCTATGACAGCCGACTAAGATTAGGGTTTGCAGCCGACTAAGATTAGGGTTTGTAGCCGACTAAGATCAGGGTTTACAACCGACTAAGATTAGGGTTTTGATCATGAAAATGTTGTTATAAAAGGAGGGTTGTTTGGAGATTTGAAGGATCAATGAATGTGTCGTCGAATATGTGTCGAAGTGTGAAATGTGGCCGTAAGAGCGTAGAAAGCACAGAAGCGGCGAGATGATGGCGAAGTGCGCAAAGTGAGCAAAGAAGTCATGTCGAATTGTCCTAAGTGCGTCTGTGATTGCACAGAGAAAGCAGAAGGAGCAGAGTGCGCAAAAGGGAGAAGACGATCGTGAAGTTGGATTGCAACGAAGCAGAGTGTGCGAAGTGTTTGCACAGAAAGAGCAGAGTGCGCAGAGAATGCAAAGGTGGAGAAGACCAGTTAGGGTCATGCAAAAGCAAAGGTATTTTATCATCAAACTTATAGATTCAAAATTGAAGTCCAGGTTGCAGCTTGGCATCGAGGGTTGGTGCTCCTTCCAGTAGGTGCTTGGTAAATCGAGGGTTTGGTGCTCCTTTCTGTTGGTACGAGATAAATCGGGGGTTGGTGCTCCTTCCAGGTGGATGCTCTGGTAAACTGTTTGTAAAGTTGGTGCTTTGCAAAGGCTGGATTTGGATGGTAGTCCAAGCAGTCATTCTTGAGGAGTAGCCAAATTGGTGAACCTCGTTAAAATCTTGTGTTGTGTGATATGTTCTTTTGTGATGCTTGCTTTATCTGGTTTTAAGGTTTCATTATTTCAGTTTTAAGAGCTGTAAATTCAAGTTAAAATAACTACACTGATTCACCCCCCCTCTTAGTGCCATTGTAAGACTAATCATTTAAGGTAATAAAATAATTAAATGTCAAGGGTTGGTAAAATACATGGCCTATAGATGAGAAGAGGATATGGATAATGCCATTTTAGTACAAGAGGTACAATAGGTTGAGCATCCTGAGCATGGGGATTCTGACTGGTATAAGGATATCCTACTTTATTTGAAGACCCTATCCTTTTTGCCTGACAAGTTTATCAGCAGGATGGGGAGTATTAAACAACAAGCTCATAAGTATCACCTCCAATAATATCGTATTTATTGGAGACATCCAAGTGGAGTGTTACTTTTGTGCATGACAGAAAAGGAAGTCCCCAAAATCATAAAAGAAATTTCACACGGGATTTTGTGATGGTCATTTTGCTCCAAAATCAATAGCTAACCATATTATGAGGGTAGGTTATTATTGGCCATCAATATTCAAGGATGTGGATCAATATATCATAAAATGTTACAATTGTCAAGTTTTTACTAGCAAGAGGAACCTGCCTGTAATGCCACTAAATCCCATGATCATTGAAACTCCATTCTCTCAGTGGGGAATATATATGATAGGGGAGATCCACCCAAATTATTTAGGAGGCCACAAATGGATAATCACAACCATAGATTACCTTACAAAATGGGTTGAATCAACTCCTCTAAAAAGGTCAACAACATCAACTATTACCAATTTCTTGGAAGAAAGCATATTAACCCGATTCGAGGTGCCCAGGAAACTTGTTACAAACAACGCTAAATACTTCACCTATTTTGAGATGGTTGAAATTCTATGCCCAATACAGTATAGAGCTAGACCACTCAAAAAATTATTATCCTCAAGGGAATGGGCTGGACGAGTCTTAAAATAAGAACATAATCACATGAATCCAGAGATCACTTGGAAAGAATAAAAGAGGTTGGGATAGTGAAATAAAGTATGCCTTGTGGGCAGATAGGCTATCAATAAAAAAACACTGGAAAATCACGTTATGAGTTGGTTTATGGGGAAAATGCACTCCTGCCACCTCAATTGGAATGAACATCCCTCTCATTAATACTCTAGGACCATGAAAAATTGGATGTATTGCAAAGGAGGGTGGACCAGCTTGTATAGTTGGAATAAGAGAGGAGAGAAGCAGTTGCTAAGATGATCGCTCAATCTAGCAAGACTGTTCAACTATTCAATAAAAAGTTTAAAGGTAAATTTTTTTTTGTGGGTTAAGTAGTGCTCTATTGGGATCCAAAGAATGATAAGCTTGGTGAGAAGGAAAAATTTGAACCCAAGTGGTTAGGGCCCTACTAGGTTGCTAAGGTGATCGACCAACACACTTACAGGCTCCAAGACATGGAGGGAGAAGAGATGTCCATACCGGTAAATGACCAACACCTAAAATCCTTTAGCCCCCTTCACGGTGGTCACAAAAATTAATTGACAAAAAAAATGGTGCATGTGTAAATATCTTGTAAATAGTTATCATCATCAATTTTTGTCCACCCAAAAATTTTGGAGTTATCAGGTCAATGTCTAAAAATATTTTTATCCATCCCTCTATCCCATTTAGATTCGATGTTAGCCTCAGAGGGTAGATTCCTTTTATTTTTTATTTTTCCAAAGGGTGCACAAGGTGGTGCACCCAAATCTGAGTCCGTGCACTCCACTCTCTAGTGGAGCACAAGAAATTCCCAAGGGTACACAATCTTGTCTTCCCCAAGCCATGTTCATGCACTCCATAAGTGGAGCACACAAAAGTCTTTACATGCTTGTGCACCCAACTCTGGTCCATGCACTCCATTGGGGAATGGATTGCACAAGAACATATAAGGGGTACACTACTTAGTGCACCCCACCTTGAGTCCACATGGGGTGCACTACTATGTACATCTCGCCTTGATTCCATGCACTCCGTGGGAGAATGGAGCGTATGAAATTATCAAAGGGTGCATAACTCCATGCACCTCAAACCTGATCTATGTGCTTCATGTCCATGAAGCACGCAAAGGTCCTGATGGGCACACAAGGTCGTTCACCCATCATAGATTCCATGTGCTCCACTATAAAGTGGAGTGCATGAAATCCATAAGGGGGTGCACCTTCCTGCGTCTCGGTCCTACCCAATGCTCCACTCCAATGAAACACATGGGAGTGTTTCGGGTGCACAAGGTCATGCATCTGGCACAAGGTTAGCGGGTTACACTCCCAAGTGGAGTGCACAAAGACCTGAAGGGCGCACAATTCCATGCACCTTGCCTCATTTTTGTGCACTCCACTCTAATTAAGCATGCAAGGGTCTATTCAGTTGTACCAATCTGTGGTGTCCACATTTGGGTTCATGCACTCCACTAAAGGGTGGAGTGCATAGGGGTCTTAAGGATACACAACCCCATGCACCCCATTTTTATCTACGTGCTCCATTCCTTTAGAGCGCACAAAATTTTGTGGGTGCACAAGGTCATGTGCCCGACTTGAGGTTCATGCACTCCACTTCCCCAATGGAGTGCACAAATTTTTTGTGGATGCATGAATCTATGCACCTTATCATGTTTGAGGTACATGAAGAATTAATGAGGTACAATTTTTGTGCATCTCATCCAAAAGGTCGTGCACCTCGCTCAAGCGCACCCCACCTAAAGCTGTTTAAAAGTTACCACATGGCCATAGATCTTGTAGTACCATAACTCAACCAAGTGAGTGTAAAAAGTAGCCAATCTATAACCAACAAGGATAGTGATGTGGTGCGCTCAACCCCATGGCATGACCAATCATAAAGTCCCAGTGAATAAAAAAGCATGCACCCCACCTATGCAAATTAATGCAGGCTCTTTAAATTAAAGGTGGTGGAACTCCCCTGCACCATTAGCATAAATGTGCATGCAAAGTGCTTTCTCAATGAGATCAAGTGCAAATGTTTGAAAACCCTTTATATCCCCAAAGGTGTGCTTCCATGGCTTCTACCAGTGCGGCTGCAATAGGAGTGCCCAATGTAAAATCTTGAATTGGGAGAATTATTAGGGCATGATCGATTACCAAAAGGGTAGGGAGAGCCTAGGACCCAAAGGCACCAACTAATCCATCAGATTTAGGCAGGGATATTACAGTAGACCAGTAGCAAAATGTTGAAGGAGTGATAATTTGTAGTTTTGACCCTACTGAGAAAGATAGCTAGTGCCACTCCATGTTAATAAGGATTTTTTTTATGAGGGTGTAACAAGATAGTATCAAGCCAAGCCCAGTTTGCAACAAATGGAATACCAGCCTAGGCTGATTAACTTACCCAAAGGTATACCACTCCTCAACCTCCTAGTATGGTTAGAAGTGGCCTATGACTCCAAAACAGAACCATTCATGACCACAGGAATCAAGTCATGGCCATATTAATAGTTTATAGAATTTGATGGGTGTTCAAGCTTGCTATAGCCTCGTGGATCCTGGACTTTCACACACTCACCCTCTAGGCCAACTACATGTTGAACACAACATTCCTATATATGCTCTTAAAGAGAGGCAAACGCAGGTCTCTTGGCTTCCCAATTCTCAAGTTTCTACTTAGGCCCTCAGTACAAGATTACGTTGATATGATCAACCTGGTGTTGGGCACAAAAAATCTAGAGCATATTACAAAGGAGGTCATGTTTTTTATTATACAATGCAACAAGATAGATAAAATACCTCTTACCGATGGGAATATGTCATTAGTGAGAACATGGATAGAGAACTAGTGAAATTATAGGTAGCCATACTAGTTGATAAAGAAGAGCTTCCCCCATTTTTATATTACTTATTTTTTATCCATTTGATTATAGCACAATTTAACAAATCTTTGGTGACTCGATTGGGAGGAGTAACTACTATTGCTATTCAGGATGCACTGCTATGTATACAAGAAGGGTGTTCAAGTTACACAACCTTCTTTAGAAACATCCTCCTAGTGGTACACACCCGCTTGTGTGGCATTGAACCTGATAGACTTGGGGTCGGGGTGAGAAAATTTTTGTATGAAGATAGGGCAAGAGATTTCTTCTATATGAATGAATTCTATTATATCAAAATATATGGTTCTAAATTACCCTTGAAGGCATTACCAAAGTATTACCCATTCCTTGCTCGATGGGCCTTTATACTTACCTAGGTTATTTTGTAATGCTATGGGCCATATAGAACATGGACACCTACTGCTTCCTTGAAATTACGTGGAGACCCTATGACCCTGAGGGCCACCATAGGTGGGACTTTTCTAGCAATATTGCTCTCTTGCAAGTTATCCATAGGGGAGACAACTTTAAAGATGATATGTAGAAGGCCATCAAAGAAAACCGATCGCTAGAATTTGTGTGGAGAATTGATAGGAGGCCTTATAGCAAGCTAGAAGTAGTTGAATATTATGGCTCTGAGTTGAGACTACACCAGTAATTTTTAGTGGACAAGATGGTACCACTGATCCTAGCTGCTCCCCTAATGGAATTCCAGAACTCCACTTTCCAGGTTGTCCATCAATATACTAACCTATTTGAGGTCATGATGAAAATAGTGGATGAAGTGTAGTAGGAGTAGACAAAACTTCCCTCTTCCTCTAGTTATCTCATTACCATTTTGAAATGGAAGTATATGGTCATTCACTCCTTGTAGTAATCACAATTTTTTACTTCATCAATTCAAACACTGATGTGTTCATCTGAGCAAACCGATGTGGCAGTGGGTCAACCCTCATTGTTCACCGCCACCTTGGTAATCAACCAAGAAGAATTTGCCATTTTCCCCAGGGATTTAAATAAAATACAAGAAGTGGGGGGATTATCCAATGTGCTCAAGGAATATGAATTCCAAGAGAGAAGTCCCTCATTGTCCCCCACCAGGAAGAAAGCTAGAGCTGAGTCTTCTACTATGGACATTGAAAATTTCACACTAGTGAGGGTGAGGGACACACTCCAGTTCACTGTAGATGAAGAAGACCAAATACAAGATATAGAACAAAAAATATCTCCCAATAAAGGAGTGATTAGACTCCAAGGTTTTCTGGGCAAGAAATGTGCAATGTGTCCACTGCTACATTTGAAATCCCTCAATAACTGATCCTAAAGTAAGTAACCATTGATATCAGTAAAGGCATAATAAGGGTGGAGGTTGATCCGATAGATATGATGAAGTTCCATGTAACCTCTCAATTACAGGTGGCAGTAGAAGTGGAAAAAGAGATGGAAATTTTAAAGAACAAGGATACAAATATGGGGTAACTACAACTTCAAGTGCAGTAGCTTTAGATCGAGGTTGATCAGTTGAAGCAGATGGTAACTCCTTCCCAGGCCATTGTTGCATAGGCCAATGACCACTTTGGGTCTATTGATGAGTTTAAATAGGATATGAAGGAGAAGATACTGGAGAATATGGAGAATATTACCTCTATATTTTATAACATCTATGCCACCAGGCACACTACTAGCCTCCTGCACGAATGATTATGGAAAGCAAATTAGATATTAAATGTAATATTCCCTTTATACAAAAGGTTCAGGGAAAGCTATGTAGAAATCAATGGGGGGAAATTACATTGGGAATGGAACTGTCTGTTTCTTTACAGAGGAATACTCTAAATGTTTATTTATTTATTTGCAGAACAGATCCAATTGGCTCCTCTAGGATCATAAAATTATTAACATTGAGCAAGAGGTTGACAATGAATTGAATGATTGTGGGTTCACACTAAAAAAATTCAGGCCCAACTCACCAGGGAGAACACATGAGTTGAGTGAAACATAGTTGCCTACCAAGGATAGTGGGAGAGATAGTACACAACCTTAGCCACCACATGCATAAACATAAATATGTGGGCTATGTGCCTATTTTTATTACATCCTACTTTGGGAGGGATCAATATTGGTCCAGTTGGAGGAAACAGTTACAGCCCCCCTCGAGCAACCAAAATTATATAAAGGAGACCACTACAACAATAGATTTTTTCAAACCTCTGAAAGAGAAGCCTAAGACTAGGTATAGATGTGTTTTTAGGTTTAGTCATATTTCCTTTTTTGTGTTGATCCATGTGTGTCTTACACCATATTTTATTCTACCATTTATTGAGTAACTACCCAGGATGCTTTGTCTATTGAGATCATTTCCTATGGATGAGCTAGAGTTGGAGGCTCTTACATCATTGCCATCAGGATGGAGAGAAGTAGTCCCATGTTATGACATTCAAACTAGGGTTTTATTGTAATCACATACATATAAGAGCTGAGCATTCTACCGGTATCATATGTAAATCATTTCATATTAATAGAAACTCCAACTCTATTCCTGGATTCCTTTGTGTGTTTGGTTTATGTGTCTTGCTCATTTATGTATTACAACAATATGAATGTATGAATGATGCCTTATATAGCTAGTTAAATTGTTTTTTTTTATTACATTATTTGAATGAATAAAAATAAACTAGTTCCCCTTTATTTTCTTTTCTAAGTTATTTGATATAAATATGCTACTACCCAATGGACATGGCAGTAGTCTATTTTGATGTGTTCTAACAATGCTTGGTTTGGTAATAAATAATCAAAATAATACAATATCATTTAATTTGGTAATACATGGGTGATTGCATTAAAATGGCAAATATATGAACTCACTGTCTAGGGTTTCCTTACCCGACTCGGTCTGTCTAGAGTCATTTTGATAATATATTCCTAGGTCAAAGCGGTAGATCCACCAGAGTCTAAAATACTCATTGTGATTTTTGGTATTCCTGTAACATGACAAATTTTAAGGAGGTAAGAAGTAAATCCCCACAATAAGACCGAATTATAATATAACCACCAACAATGAAACTGGTTAGGGCTCAATCCAAGCGGATGTTGGAGTTCTCATAACCACTAATGATTGGTTGCTTAACTAAGGGAGAATAATTCCCTTTATAGGGCTATGGTACCAATTCATGGAGAATGTGGGACACTCACGTGGATGACCATGGTAGGATAAATGAATCTGACCAGACTCGCCCTATGAATTCAATCTCATTTGTTTGATCATCAAAATGGCAAACACCATCCTAGAATTTCAAAAAATAACTAACCTCGAACTACATGAGTGGAAAAATTTTGATGGTTCATCTCTTACCTTCTTGGGATGGATAATGAGAATCTGGTGCTTCATTTTACTTAGAACAAAAATACATTGATTATCTCTAATCATAATGATTCAAGCCAAAAAAATTTAGGTTGGTTATAATCACCTCTTATATCGATTAATAGCAATATATTCATGACTCTAGATCTAGCATGTAATCCTTTGAGTCGTCCTCTTATGGATATTTTTAGGATCATTTTTTATTTTTCCAATCTAGTCATTTATTTTGTGTAGTTAATGTAAACCCTGGTCGTATTTTTCCTACCAAAATGGGGAACCCTTTGTATTTGGTATGTTTTCAAGAGGATTCAACTGTCTCGATGAATATTTGAATCCTGGTACCAATTTTAGGAGCATTTTCTTACTGGTGTGAAGCCTCCACATGCTTTTGGGATTCTCGGGATATTCATACTCTAATGACCTAGGTGCACTTTGTAAGCTTGAAGGTGATACCATTAGATTAACCTTCTCTACATTGGGTTACTTATCATAGGCATTGCTAGGCTCCATATTGATACCACCGTAATTGTCAATTAGGCTTTGAATACAGGACCTCTACAAAGGAAAAATTTTCTAAGTATCAGACTCTTGTGCTAAAAGTAACAGAGAATTCCTAGTAGAAGCCTTACTTCTAATAACTCTAAAGTAGGCTTTTGACAATCATTACCTTTTAGTTTGGGTAACTACCAAGGAAGCCATGATGTCTATAAATAAATGGCCCTTTTTCCCATACCAATTATGTGATATCTTGTAAGGGATTCAAATGAGACCTGCCTCCATTAATACTCCATCCACAGCCTCAGAGAACATTCTAGAAGTTGTACCTAATACCAGTTTTTTTTTGACACATGTCGACTCTACATTTTGTTGAATAGAAAACCTAGAGGTAAAGTTGATGGTTGGTTGCATGTTGGGTTATCATATGAGCTTAATATGGCTCACCCCTTTTTAAAAATAAAGCATGAACAACCTTCCACATAACTCCTAAGGGATTTAATAACAATATCATATTCTATAGGGAGTGACCATTAACCAAAGGGCATGCATGAAGAAAAAGAGACTTAGGATTGAGTGCATTCTGAAAATAACTATTTTGCTGACATCATGCATCAAAATTAATGAATGCAGTATAGGCCCAGTGTCCATTAACCCTGTCCCCTTGCAATTTTTAGAAGCATATGGAAATTCGTACATAGGGAAGTAAATATTTATGTGGTAAGTCATACTAGTCGATAGGCTAAGAGCTAGCCGCTAGGTAGCAATGTTTGATTGAGGGAGTCTAATAGCTTGAGTGATAATTGATCCTTGGTTTATTGAAAAATGGACTGTCACATGACTAATCAATGGCTAGTATATAGTCACATATTTTAGACCCAATTATATTAAATTCAAATTGGGAAGAAACTATACATACATATATATATATATATATATATATATATATATATATATATATATATATATATAATCCTTTGAAATTATTATTGGATTATTTCCTTAAAAAGTATTGATTTTTGTTGAGAATTTTGATAGTAACTTCAAGAACCCTCAAATACTAATAGAACTTGAACTGGGGTAAATTGAATGTTATATAAAAATGTTCTTTAAAGAGAAAGCTAGGTGTTAATTAAAGTGTAATATATTACAATGCAAACTTGTGTTTCATTAAAGGTTTTAATTAAAGGGTAATCTTGTGAGATATATTACAAGCTTGATTTGTGTCTAAGTAGTAATCTTGTTTGATAGATTACAAGAAAAAATATGTCTAATTATAAGGTAACTTTGTTTGGTAGGTTACAGGATAAAGAAGATGTAACCTTGATTATCAAATTAAAAAGGTAAATTTTTTAGGGACTCTAGCATAACCATATGAATAACCCTGTTAACATATTATGAGACCAATTATAAAAAATGGTGGAAATTGTCTAAGTGTAAAGTATGAATGTGGAATATTAGATATGGGATCTAATCTTAGAGATAGTATGGGATATCTCCAAGTTAGGTTGAACTTTAGATAAATTTCGTGGTATATTTGGTTATGATGGTATCTAGGTTGGAGAATGAACATGGGTTTCATTCTTGAGGGAATTATGGGGTTCCCTCTTAGAAACTGATGAAATTTCTTCTTAATATGTAACCAATGATCTTTCATTCACATATAGATATAAAAATTTGTGAGTTTCTTATTTGTGATGGCTTAGAGAAAGGAACTGTGGCATTTACTTAATTGCATCATAATGAAAAATGGAAGAAACTGGTTCCTTTTATTGCATAATTATTTAGAAAAGGATATGTGAGATACCCTTTTCTATATTTGTAATAAATACCATTTAAATTTATGAAAGGAGAGGAGAAACATATTTTTAAGGCTAGGTTTATTCCCCGTGAGGGTTCCCAAGGTATATGTTGTATACTTCTATTTGTGGTTTACAAATTTTTGTTAAGCATGGATGTTGTATTTACTCTCTAGTATGATGATATCTAGATAGATCATGGATATTGCATATGATGAAAGAAGTAAATGTTATTTGCTTTCTAATGAGATGATGCTTTTACATTCATGTAATATTATTATTAGAATGTTGTATGATGTAATATTTTGTTAACAAGCAATGTTCTATGGTTAATAATTATAATATATGATGCCTTTGTGCTTTCCAATGAATGGCTCTTTTATTATGATGGAATGGTTTACATTTGTAATCAAGTGAAAGTCTTGATATGAATAAAGTAATCTTCATGTGTTGTTTAGATGATACATGCATGATATTCCATTGCAAATTAATGAAATTAGGAGGATGGATTGAAATGACATTCAATTGATTATGTAAAACTCCTAATAATGAAGAGGTAAAAATAGTTAAATGAAGGTATCATACATATAATGATGTGATGAAAGGTTGGATAGGATTTGGTCACTCCTATAATGATATTTGATACTAATCGTGTCATAATTATCTTAGTTACTTCCTTCCATACATGGTATTGATCCAATCATACTTGGTTGTAACTTAACATAATAGATGTGAACAAAATCATTTATATCTCAGGATTGGTTGGTAAAGTGGGTTTTTACAGTTGGTATCAGAGCCCAAGCTAGTTAGTGGACTTTAGTGATGGGTCTAGGCTAGCAAAGATATGGGTTTTGATTTTAAACTTAATGTTGCCATGGAAACCTTAAAATGTAGGGATGATCCTCCATAGTAATTAATTTTCTATGCTTATGTAAGAATTCTATATTTCTATAGATATACTCCATTCTCATTCATTTAGTATGCTACTCATGTAATTTCAAACGATAAAGGACTCCATGCTCATTTATTTAGTATGCTACTCATGTAATTTCAAACTGCAAGGGACATTCTCTATATCACTTTCATTTTATAGGAATGATAAGATCTTACACACCTTGAGCCAAAAAAATTTATTTAACTATATTAAACTTGATCATTATTTCCACCTCACCTTCCTTTTCACCTTTACTTTCTTCTAGATTTGAACTCACTTCCTCGCCCCATGTATCCTTTGTTTACTCTAATGGTTTATCTCAGTAAAAATTGTAATGACATTTTTCATTTCATGATGTAGAGGGGATTTATTTGTTAAATTCTTAGAAATAAAAAATTATTGATCTAATCCAACTTCTATTATGATATTATCTTCTTTCTTATATTAAATTTTATCTTTTATCTAAAATTTTCTCTTTATCCATTATTTTTTAGTTTGTAATCATTGCCATGTATTCAATATCATAACATTTATAGCATTGAAATGCAATATTTTCATAATCTACTTGTTGATGTAATTCTCTCATTAAGAATTAATCTTAGTGTATAGTGACAAAGGTTTTAAAATATCCAACAGATATTAAAGTATATACAACTTGACTTTGCTTCTTAGTAGATGATCCCTCTTAGATGAACTCCCCACAATATTATCAATATTTCTCAATGCCTACTTATTGATAAGTTGGTATAAAAATCCAAAACCCAGCCAAAATTGCAACTATTCTAATAGTTTCTATCTCCACTTTAAATTTCTTACTCTATGGTCTTAAAAATAATACATCTATCCCCTAGGCCATGGCCCACCATCTATTATTTTATCCTTAATTTTTAAAAGATGTTAAAAAAAAGTCATTTTGAAAGAAAAGTCATGGATTAATAAAAAAACAGTATTATGTCATTTTAGCTAACTCTTCTTATAAAAACCTTTGTATACTAAATTTTTGTTGAAAAAAACTATTATATTAAATATAATATAATAATTTTACAAGCAACAAAAAAATGGTTGCATGAACATACCATTGGTCCATGAAAAAATGGATTCCAAACATACCTCATATCACATCTACTATAAAAGTTCATCTTTAATAGAGTGCTCATAGTTATCATTTCCTATCTACAACAGTTTTAACCTAATGCACAGCATAAGACGAGTGAGTTACCCCGATAACTAAACTTACTATGTTCAATCTTAATTCATTAACAAATAACCAATACTTAATTAATTCTAAAGATAAACCAACTCTATTATATTTTTAAAATTTCGTTTAAAACTTAAAAATTACTAATCTTTATACCCACTTGCTTGCTCTTCGTGCTCACAAAACCTCCTTACTTTAAAGATTAATACACTCTTGACTTGCATTTACTCCTAAGATCAATTATTTCTAAAATCATACTTGCTCTTCGTGCTCACAGAACCTCCCTACTTCCTTTTAGGAAGATTAATACACTCTTGACTTGCAATTACTCCTAATATCAATTATTTCAAAAAAAAAACATAAGATTCCCGTTCTAAAAACATAAGATTCCCATCAGCGAGTTAGACATGTGTATTAGGATGAAGATTTAAATATCGACATTGAAAATATCGATGAAAGCAATGACGCCAACGAGTCAAGCCACCAAACGCCAGGCAATCTTCGTGTGTTTTAATACTTCTTCCTCTAAATGTTATTATTATTGTTATTACGTGGTTGACCCATTTAATAAAAATAAACTCTATCCAATAATACGTGGTTCCATGGTTCTATCCACTGATGCGTTTATTCTTTCTTTTATATTTTTAAACACTTCGTCTCATTTACGAGTTAAAAACTAAAATTTCCCCATCATCCGCAGACAAGCAGAGGAGAAGGTATTTATGTGGAACGGATTTTTACATAAAAATATTCAAGAAAAAAAGTACTTTCTGGGTTTGTATGAGCATATTATCACGGAGATATCGAAGAACGATGTACGATTAGAGGATGATACCAATGTTCAAAGACCTGCATGAAGCATCCATTTATTTTTTTAAAGCAGGAACGTCTCACGTGTAGCCCTAAATAGCCCAAGAAAATATAAGTTAAGGAATACCGAGCATAGCATGATGGATGAGAATGGATTTAAATATTGCTAATGGATTTTGGAACTGATCGTCAAATTGAAATGCCTTTTCCCCATCGCTAAATAAGCCAACAACAAGTTTATATAAGCACAATACACTCATTGATCGCATCGTTCCTATTTGGCTTTTCCATGCTTTTTCGGGGGATCTCAAGGCAATTTGTTTAATCCTCTCTCTTGGCCGTTGTGGCTGAAAGAATCCTTAAATACGAGCTTGCCTGCAAGTCCAATTCGACTCATAACTAGTGCAATATCTGTAATACGCCACATGACTGTCATGGCCAATACCAATATATCATCTCGTCTCTCACTACACCTCAACTCCTACCATCACTCGCAAAATGATATTACCTCTCCAAAGCAGTGTAATTATTCAGCAAGGAGGACTAATCCTTTTAGAGTCAATTCTGGCAAAAATATTTCAGCTGTATTGACGGCGTCCTCGCCTCCTTCTTCTTCACCTGTTATGACTCTTTACGATGTACTGGAGGTGCCCCACGGCGTGGAAATTGTAGAATTAAAGATAGCGTACCGCGAAAAGGTGAGACTTTACCATCCCGACGTGTGCCGTTCTGCCGAGCAGGAGGAGTCGAGCAAGATGTTTCTTCAGGTGCAGGAGGCGTATGAGACTCTCTCTGATCCATTGCTCCGCGAAGATTACGATTATAATCTTAAAATTTGTTCTTTCATGGGGTTGGAAAGGGGCAACGGTAAGACATGGGCGGAACAGCTTGGCAGTCTAAGAACAAGGTCGAGGATGACAAGGGACAGCTGGGGAGATAAAATGAGAAGAGGCCGCCAACCATGAGATGAGATGAGGATGACGGACATCTTCAAAGTCACTTATACGTTTTAAGTCTGACTTTATAATAAAGTATGATAAAGTAATAATGTAATAAGTGGAATGTTAAGTATTATTACTATTACTATCATAGTTTAATAGATTGAATGGTTGTAACCATTTAAGATAAGGTTTACCACCGTATAAGTAGTTATAGATAGTTGTTATCTTATTATGTTTTAATATTTTAAGTAAGAAAAATGTATTTAAATATGCTTGAAACAAATTAAATAGTTTTAAGTGGTTTAATATGTTTCATAATTATAAGTAGTTATAGATAGTTGTTATTTTATTATAAATTTTAATTTTGGGTAAGAAAATTGTATTTAAATATGCTCATATTAATGAAACAAATAAAATGGCTTGTTGTATAATTTGCTTCATAATAAATGGTTATAACCATTTACCATAAGGTTCATCATTTTAAAAGCAATTATACGTAATTATTATCTTATTATATTTTGTTACTTTGGATAAGGCAATTATAATTAAATATGCTCACATTAATGAAATAAATTGAATAGCCTCGACTGTTCAATCTGTTTATTGATAATAGATTGAGTAGTTGCAACCATTCAATATAAGGTTCATCAATTTACAAGCAATTGTATATAGTTGCTAATTTTCTTATTTTGGCCCAGACAAATGTATTTAAATATGCTCATATTAATGAAGTCAGCTTCGAATTCTACATATTGTAGAGCTTTTAAGTATTAATAATTATTATCATTACAGTTCAACTATAATAAGTCGAGGTTTATAAGTTTACAAGTAATTATATAGTAATTGTTAGGTAAGAAAATTGTATATAAACATTCTCATATCAATGAAGCAAATGGAGTTAGAAGCTGCTTTCTATGTGTATGTATTGATTTGAATATTGTGTAGTGTATCTTCTGGAATGTATACAAAATATTAGGCAGATGACTCGTCATATGCACATATATTTGTATCGTAATATTATCATTATTTATTAAAACAAAATGGCTTTCTTTTTATCCACGACTTACTGTTAGCAGCGGACAGCTATTCCGTTTATAACGCAAACAATAAGTATTCTTCGTGTCACGACGGTGTGGCATGGACTTAAAGTTTATTAAAAAGCTTTCAAACACACAAATTTTCGAATCAAGTTCTTAAAAACACAAAGATATACTTTTAAAAGTATAAGTTAGTTATAAAGAGAAAGCATTTTCAAATTAAGTTTGTGGCTAACGGTGATTGCACAAGATTTTTTCTACGTTAAATTTTGATGGATTATATTTCATTCTCGTTCCTTTGAGACATATATATTTATGGCAGCAATTTGAAGGCGCAACGTCCGCCGTTTGAGTTTTTCGAACAAAAAGGCTGACCCATTTCTGGTTTGCAATTATGCAATTCCCACAATAAATTTCTCACCTCGACGAATCTTGCCAAAAAGAAAGCAATTTCCAAAGAGAGGTCTCCTCTACCACTTCCCTATGGGTAGGGTAATCTCTTCATAGAGCTGAGTAGGGCAATTCTTTTTATCAGGAATATAATAGGTACTGAGTCAATTTTTTTAATTTTTTTATATTATAGTAATACATTTAAGATATAAGGTATTTTCTTAATTAAATAAGGTCAAAGGCAATTCAGTATATGGGTTGGGTAAATTCTCCTGCATGTAAATGTAACTTTTTGATCGAATTTCAATCCTTAAAAACCAGTTGAATGTTGACAAACTCTATAACCTCTTCATCCAATACAAAATAAATTTATTTATAAAAATATATTATGAAAACTAACGAAACCACATTGAACAAAGAAACTGACCATACCAAACGAGGAACAGGCAGATAATTTCTCTATGTAGACCCCTTTTAAACCAGTTCCGAAAATTAAAAGAATCTAACGAACGTTAGGGCAAGTCTTGAGAAGCTTAAACTGTCTCACCATTAAGGCATGTCTAAAAAATACCGTATTAATGTAAAGTCTCACTTATATATATATATATATATATATTTCGTTAATATCATTTTATTTACTATCTACTTAATAAAATTATAAAAAAAAAATCCAAGTTTGTATATTTAATCATATAAATTTATTTTTTATAAAAATATATTATTTATATTAACAGTTCTAAATTTATATTTAAAATTATTAAAATTTTATTACTAACAATTGAAATATTGTTATTCATAACAAATTAAAATATATATATATTATGTTTGTTTCTCTCCCAACTAAACCAAAATAATTATAAAAGTTTAATTAAATATAAATAAAATAAGTTTAAATATCTTGAATCTTAATTGTAACTAAATTTATCTATAAATTGAGAATGAGTTATTTATATTATTAAAAAACAATTATGCTTGCGTCCCTTATATAGGGTATATTTGAAATGATACTAAAGTACATTATAATACCTTAAGGTAAATTGTACCCTAACAAGTGGACATTAGATAATTGAAAATGGAAATGATAAAGAAATTAATGCAAACCTGAAAAGTGCTTATTTGATAGTTAAATATTAGTTAATAATAGAAGCTTAGTTTCATAGGCAAGGATTGTTATCTATATATATTACCTAGAGATATCAATATTTAGAAGACACTTTCTATGCAATTTCCTTCAATCCATTTTGTTGAGAGGAGAATAAAGTGATCAATCTAGTAGAAGTAATAAATTCTCAATGAAAATAATGCAATGATCTAATTGATTATTGATGAATTTTCATGTAAAGAAGAAATATTGGGGGTAAGTTTTGTTCAAAATGGAAAATAAAACAATGTGGGGGGGGGGAGGAACTAAAGAGGCTTATGGTGTCAAAAAAATTATACTTCAATTTATATAGTTAAATAATGAACATTTCTCCTAAATAATAAATTTATTTACAAAAAATGTAAATGTAAATATACTTCAAAAATACAATGCTCATGTAGTAGTATTAGCAACATTAAAAAGTATTAGTACATGAGAATGATATGCATACACTAGGCATTCTTGTGTAGTGAAAAGTATAGCAAAAAAAACTTTATAACTATAATGATAATAAAGATATATAGAAATAAAAGGGAGAAAGTTTGAAGGGGAGAGATGAATTACTAAAATAAATTATGTATAAATATTTATTAGTTATATACAAATTACACAATGGTTATAAAGCAATTTGAAGAACACAAGCTTATACTGAGAGGGGGGGTGAACAGTATAAGACCTCTTTATACTTGTTCCATTATACTTCAAAATAGTAAAGCAATATACCCAAAGCAATATCAAAGCAATGCACAATATCATCCACAAAGTGACACCAATTTTAACGTGGTTCACCTAGAATGGCTGGGCTACGTCCACAAAACTTTTCTCTAAAAGTTATCTCAAAGTTCTTTGGGAATCCTTCCCAATTACAATGTTTATGAGCCTTGGCCCAAAGGAGATACCTTCCCCCAATCAAAATTTATGAGCCTCTGCTCAAAGGAGATACCTTCCCCCAATCAGAATTTATGAGCCTCTGCTCAAAGGAGATACCTTCCCCTCTACTCTGGAAATGATCCCTCAGAAGATCAACTGCCTCTACCTCTTTCCAGCACGTGGAACTCCTTTCCATCGAAGACCTCCTGTCCTCAATGCTTAGCCTAAGAGACCTCTGCCTTCTATGATCACGTCCACAATAGCTCAACAACCTGTACCAAACACAATCAATCGATCTAGTACAAGTCTTCCTCTGTCCGTCGAGATCTGTCCAACTCTTGAACAAATAAATCCTCTGCACACAAGCCTTCTCAAAGACTTGCCAAGCTGTCCTCGGGTTCTTCTCATAGAACCAATGCACCTCTGTCCTCAAGTTCTTTGATAGAACTATCAAACTCAGCTCACAAGTCCTCTGCTAGGACCTGTCCAAATCTGCTCACAAGTCCCCATCGAAACCTATCCAAAACTTCTCACAAGTCCCCACCGAAACCTATCCAAAATTGCTCACAAGTCCCCACTGGAACCTGTCCAAAAACTCAGCAAGCTCACCAAGAAAAACTTTCTTAGTAGGAAATCACAAAGTGAATTGTTAGAGACCCAATGTGATTTGTCAAACTCATAGAAGCATAAATAGAATTGTTAGAGACTCAATATGTTCTATACTCAAATCCTAATCTCAAAACTCAACTCAAATCAACTCAGCTCAATCTCAATCTCAAATCTGAAAACTCAACTCAATATCTGAAATGGATAGGATAGAATGTTTTCTTTCAAGAACATGAAACCCCAACAATTGCCAACTATGCAAAGAATCACATAACAATGATACTCATGTTCTTTTCACCATCAATTAGGGTTTCAACAACAATGCTCATCAAACAAGGTTTAGTCAACCAACACCATTCAACTCAACATCAACCTTGAAGCATTCAACCAATCATCACAAGAAAAGGAAACAAGTAGAAATCCTTTTCCCTCCAAAGATATTTGAACAAAATAGCCACCAACACAATATCACCAAATGCAAAGAATAACTTGCTCAAATCAACTCAATGGAGTAAGCCCAATATCATGAATCAAGTAAAGCAATAACTTGATCAAACAACCTCTATGGAAGCAACTCAACCATCAAACTCAAAATAGCCAACCAAGGGTTCCACCAACTCAATGCAAGTAGCTAGACTCACAAATATAAACCCTAGTGCACAAAGCTTCCACTATCTCAAACCAAAAATTATGCATTCACAAAAAACTCTCCTTAAGGATAACAATGCATAAGTAGTCTTCAACAAACCAGAAAATAGGATTTACACCTAGCCAAAGGATACCTAGTAGAATACCTTTTCACTCCAACCTTATTTCAGAAAACATACACCAATCATACTCATAAGAAGAATGTGCCCATACCTTATTGGAGTAGAATATAATTGAACCTTCAAGTTGTCACCACACACAACTCTCAAACTTCCAACCAAGTTAGGGTTAGAATAAAAAGAAATGAGCAATAATATAAACTTCCTTTATTACACCTTTTAGCTCCACTTATTTAAACACAACCACCATAACATGCCAATAAATCAACAATCATAGACTCACACCTTATACCTCCATTTTTAATTTTAGCATAGCAAAGAATAATCTTAAAAAATACATCCAAAGAAATATGCCCTTATTTCTCCTAAGCTTTTATTCAATGCTAATCACAAAAGCCAAAACTCATAAAATTTAATCACACCTTATAAATCGTTGTCCAAGAAACTCCGAATTTCGTGGCATAAAGACGTTTTAATAAAAACGTGTGTTACTCTAGCAAAGCACCCCCGCGAGACTCGAAACGGTGACCTTCGCCAATGCAGCGCCCAACAGTAGCCTTCGCTGCCACTAGCCCATGTGGGCTACGAAGTTCACAAGTGAACTTCCCTCCACTTCACCCTCGGAAAAAAACTCCCGAAGACTTTTCAACCGCACGTGCTTCTAAGTCTTCCTTCGATCGCAGCAAATACAGAGCACAAACACCGCAAATTGCATTTGGGGAATTTCGAATTAATTAGCCTTCCAACCTTAGGAGTTGGAGAATAAATAGTCTCTTCGAAGACACCTTGACGTCGGCGAAAATAAAGACCATTTCGAAATTAATCAAAAGTCTTTTCAAAAAGGGTTTAAAAACCCTTAAATAATTTTAATAAATTAAGAATAAAAAAGGTTTTAAAACCTTTAAGTATTTTTAATAAATTAAAAATAATTTCTCCCTTAATTAATTAAATAATTAATTAATTAAAACCTTGAAGGGTTTTAAATAATAATTAAATAAATAATAAAGAGAACCTCCATTGGTTTTAATAAAAACCATTTAACTTGGTTTTAATAAAAACCGGTTTGGTTTTAATGAAAAACCCTTGCCAATGGAATCTCTCCGGATTCTCTTAAAAATATTCTCTTGGAATCTTCCACCTTTGAAGCCAACACATCCTCTTAACATTAATGCCATTTCCTTTTGACATCAATGACAACTCATAGACAAGAAGCTAGGATCTCAAACCCAAAATTGCCAACACAATTGAAAAATGAAAAGGTTATGATTTTTAATAAATTAGGGGTTTCGAGGTGTAGACCAATTGGTTCCCCCAAACCCCATAAGGGGGACGGAGGTCCAAGGTTCAAATATCGGGCCTCGTCGAACTAAACGCTTGTCCTTTTCCTAGTGGTTTCAGTGGCATAAAAGGTTTAAAATGATCGTGACATGGTGATTATAGGGGTGGACTACATGAAGATCTATGTGGCGGCTTTCGGGATAAACACTACAGAATACTATGGCGGCCATAAAAATTTGGACAACTTGCTCGGATTCGTGGTGGCTACCGATTCTACCATGTACAAAAATAAATAAATAAATAAAATAAAATAAGAAGCAATTGCAAAACTATCCATCTAAATATCTAGAGATGACACTCATGTTGAGCAAGGTGCAGAAACAGTATTGTCATTGTTGTCAACACAGACAGATAGATCAGTTGATGTAGTGGACAGGAGTTCAGAGGTCAATCAAAGCATGTATAATGAATTTCCAAGAAGATAGAAGAGGCCAACATTCAAAAGATCAAATAAAAAGACAAGTAAGAAAACTATCGCGATATCGCGACATGTTTGGCCAGAAAGAAAAAAACTGTCACGATATCGCGACATGTTTGGCCAGAAAGAAAAAAATTGTCACGATATCACGACATGTTTGGCCAGAAAGAAAAAAACTTTTGCGATATCGTGACATGTTTGGCCAGAAAGAAAAGGAAAACTGTCGCGATTTCGTGACATGTTCGAAGAGAGAGAAAGCGCAAGGAAAACTGTCGTGATTTCGTGACATGTTCAAAGAGAGAGAAAGCGCAAGGAAAACTATCATGATTTCGTGACATGTTCGAAGAGAGAGAAAGCACAAGGAAAACTATCATGATTTCACGACATGTTTGAAGAGAGAGAAAGCACAAGGAAAACTATCACGATTTCGTGACATGTTCGAAGAGAGAGAAAGCACAAGGAAAACTATCACGATTTCGTGACATGTTTGAAGAGAGAGAAAGTGCAAGGAAAATTGTCACGATTTCATGACATGTTGAAGAGAAAGAGCTCACAAAGAAAAAGTGTCACGATTTCACGATAATTTGCAAGAAGGATTGTATGGACGAAAAAGTGTCACGATTTCACGACAGGTTCGAGAGAAAGAGCTCGTAGAGAAAAAGTGTCGCGATATCGCGACATGTCGGGTTTTCGTGACCCGATGAGAAGAAAAGCGCCAAGGAGAAAAAGTGTCACGATATCACGACAAAAGGAAAGAAGGAGAGTACGAAAGCGAAAGTGTCACGATTTCGTGACATGTTCTATTTTCATGAGGTCAAGGCAAGAAAAGGCACAAGGCAGCGAATGTGTCACGATTTCGTGACATGTTGTGTTTTCATGGGTGAAAGATAGAGAAGAGCACAAGGCAGCGAATGTGTCACGATTTCACGACATGTGTTTTCATGGGCGAAAGACAGAGAAGAGCACAAGGCAGCGAAAGTGTCGCGATTTCGTGACATGTGTTTTCGCAGGTGCAAGCCGAGAAAAGGACAAAGAGGCGAAAGTGTCACGATTTCGTGACATGTCATGTTTTCGGGTGCAAGCCGAGAAAAGGACAAAGAGGCGAAGTGTTGCGATTTCGTGACATGTCATGTTTTCGCAGGTGCAAGCCGAGAAGAGGACAAGAAGGCGAAAAGTGTCACGATTTCGTGACATGTCATGTTTTCATGGGTGCAAGCTGAGAAAAGGTCAAAGGGGCAGAAATGTCATGATATCATGACATGTCATGTTTTCATGGGTAAAATGCGAGAAGAGTACAAAGAGACATAAGTGTCACGATTTTGCGACAGGTCGCAACAACACGATTACGGACAGTCAACTGAAGTTAGTACGACAGTTACAGGGGTAGTTACAGATAGAAATCATGCAAGCTAAAATAAGCATAGTGCATTAAAGATAGAATGGCAGTTACAGGGCCCGTAAAGCAGTGTAACCGTCGAGCGACAGTTATACTGAAAGTCCCACACAAGAAATAGAGCTATTAATAGAATGCATGTACAAATTACTGTGTGATAAAGGAGTTACTTTCAAAAGTGTCTATTAATAGGGTGCATGTAGGATTATGGAAGTCATAGAAGAACAGGTGTTTCAAGATGAAAATATTGTTATAAAAGGGTAGTTGCATGGAGAATTAGGTTGTCGTTGAATGTGTGAAAGTGCTGCCGAAAGAGGGTTAGAAGAGTGTTGTAAGAGAGCGACAAGTAGAGCCGTAAGTGTTTACTGTGTTTTGATAAATTGTAGACCAGTCAGGGTCTTGTAAGAGCAAAGGCATTTTTATGTCATTAATATAGTTTTCAAAACTGTAATCCAAGTTGGTGCTTGGATAGGGGTTGGTGCTCCTTTCTGTTGGTGCAGATAAATCAGGGGTTGGTGCTCCTTCCAGTGGGTGCTGGTAAACGGATTGTAAAATTGGTGTTTTGGAAAGGCTAGATTTGGACCGTAGTCCAAGCAGTCATTCTTGAGGAGTAGCCAAATTGGTGAACCTCGTTACATTGTGTGTTGTGGTGTGCTCTCTTGTGATAATTGCTTTATCTGCTTTTAAGTTCTCTTTGCTTCAGCTTTAAGAGTTGTAGATTTGAATTTAAATAGCTACACTAATTCACCCCCCTCTCAGTGTCATTGTGAGAATATCAATTGGTATCATAGCAAGGTTCCTGAACAAGCTTAATCAGCTAAGGTGATATGGGAAGGAACACAATGGCAGGTGGTGAAGGATTCTCATCAAATAAAGCTCCATTATTCGATGGAACTAATTATTCATTTTGGAAAATCAAGATGCAGACATATCTTTGTGCTCTGGGATACGACATCTGGGAGTCAGTAGAAAGTGGATACACAATACCCGCCATACCTCCAATCGATGTTGTCGGTAAGAAACCATTTGAGAATAACTCTAAAGCAAAGAATGCTATAATGTGCGGTTTAGTGGACAGTGAACTAATAAGGATCATGAGCTGTAAAATGGCAAAAGACATGTGGGACAAACTGAAGAGCATTCATGAAGGAGACGACAAGATCAAGGAAGCCAAGCTACAAATGCATCGAGCTCAGTTCGAAGCATTAAGAATGAATGACGATGAGAACATAGAGGCCTATATGCTGAGAGTCAATGGAATCATTAATGCGATTAGAGGACTCGGCGAGGAAATGGAAGATGCGGTCATCGTGAAAAAGGTACTAAGAACTCTTCACAAAATATTTAATTCTAAAGTTTCTGCTATAGAAGAAGCTAAAGATCTCAATACTTTTAGCATGGATGAGATGCATGGTTCTTTGACTGCATACGAAATGAGAATAGGACAAGCTAAGCCCACAGACAGAGAAGCTACTTTTAAAGCACACAAAAATATAAAAACTAAACAAGAATCTGAGGATGAAGAGACATCGGATGAAATGGAAGCTAACTTTGTTTAGAAACTTATAAAGGGAAAAGGAAAATACAGAGGAAAGTTACCGTTTAAGTGCTTCAACTGTGGAGGCATCGGGCACTTTGCAGCTAAATGTCCAATGAATGAGAAAACCAAAAATGATGAAGGGTCACACCAAGAAAAAGGTGACTGGAAGAAGAAACCAAATTTTAGAAAAAGCAACTTCAAGAAGAAAAGTTTCATATCCAAGAATGTCAGCTCTTCGAAGAAAGCTCAGGTGAGGATTCCGAAGAAGAAATAGGTGAAGCTCTGTTCATGGCATTTGAAGAAGAAAAAATAGAAGAAAAATAGGAAGGTGATAAAAACCTTAAGGATGAGGCTGAAGTATATCTGGGAGGTGAGTTGATTGCTACACTTAAAGAGTTGAGTATAGAAAGGAAAAAGAATAAAAAGGTTTCAAGAAAGCTAGAGGATGCCAATGACATAATAAATAGTTTGAAAGTACAGACAGACGAATTTAAGAAAATTTCTAAAGAACTCAAAGTACAATTAACCGTGAAAATAGATGAATGCAGCAAACTGGAAGAAGAAATTGTTGGTTTAAGGATTCAGCTAGAAGAGATGAATCAAAAATTGAGTTGTTATCACAAACTTGAAGGAAACTCTGTGAAGCTTGAAAAGATTATAAATAGCCAAAGGAGTACAGGCATCAAATTTGGCTTGGGCTTCGTCGAAGGAGAATCGTCAAATGGATCAAAGGCCTTAACTATAGAACCCATAAAGAAAGAAGATAAGATCAGGGTTGATCAAGGAAAAACAAATCATGCAAAAGAAAGCAATAATGCCAGGCACGAAAAGAGCGCTGACAATGATGGATTCACAAACGTCTCACATCAAAGGAGAAGAAGATTTGTGGCTCCTACTACAAAATGGCAAAAACCAACTCCTAGGTTCAATCAATCCTTTTCTGGTTATTGTTTTAAATGCAATGCTTACGGTCATAATATTTCAGACTACATTTATAATATAGGACAAAGAAATTTCTTTTCACCCTTGATGGATTATGCAGTAGAATGCTATAACTATCATAACTTTGGACACATTGTAAGAAATTGTAGAAGTACATATGCAACAAATAAATATCAGGGAAGAAAATCTCAACCAAATGGTTTGAGACAAAACAGAAAATTCTCAGAAAAACATGCACAGGCCACTGACAAAGAAAAGTCTAAACAAGTGACCAAAACTGTAGTCAAACCAGAGTGGAAAGAAAAGGAGCGACCCAAGGAAGAAAAGGAATCCTTGATTGTACAGACAACATTCAAAGCACAGAACAAATCTGCACCATGGATACTGGATAGTGGATGCTCTAGTCACATGACAGGCGATAAACAAAAGTTTGAAAAGTTACAGAAATATGAAGGTGGCTCAGTTAAATTTGGAAATAATGATGGAGCCAAGATAGTTGGCAAAGGATCAGTCAAGATAAGTGACGAAAAAATCAATTCCAAAGAAGTCCTGTTTGTGATTGGTTTGAAGCACAACCTACTGAGCGTAAGCCAAATCTGTGATAGAGGTCATGAAGTCATTTTTAAGAAGCAGGGCTGTGAAGTCAGAAAAGCACACAGTGGGAAGCTGATAGCTACTGGATCGAGGACTTTTGGAAACCTGTATACTCTCTCAAAGACTTCAGAAGGAGCATGTTTGATTGGACAGGAAGATGAAAATTGGTTGTGGCACAAGAGGCTCGGTCATATTAGCTTTGACAATCTGGTAAAAATAAGTTCAAAAAGGGCAGTAAGAGATATACCCACCATTGGCAAACCATTAAATAACATATGTGCTTCATGCCAAAAAGGGAAGCAAACTAGATCCACATTTAAATCAAAGGAATACTTCACTAGCAAACCTTTAGAGCTAATACATACTGATTTATGTGGACCCATGAGAACACAAAGCATAAATGGTGACAAATACTTTATGTTGTGCATAGATGACTATTCCAGGATGACATGGGTACTATTTTTAAAGCTTAAATCAGATGCCTTTGAAATGTTCAAGACTTTCAAAAAATAGGTTGAGAATCAAACAGGAAAAAGAATTAAATGCTTAAGATCAGATAGAGGAGGAGATTTTATCTCAGAGGAGTTTGTAGAGTACTATCAAAAATATGGGATCAGAAGACAATTTTCAGCAGCAAGGACACCTCAACAGAATGGTGTTGTTGAAAGAAAGAATAGGACAGTGCAGGAAATGGCACGAACAATGTTGACAGAGAACAAAATAGCAGACATATTCTAGAAAGAGGCAGTTCATACTACGGTTTACATCCAAAATAGGTGCATGTTGAGGACACATGAAAGCAAAACTCCTTATGAGCTATGGTTTGGCAAAAAGGCAACAACAAGATACTTCAAAGTCTTTGGCAGCAAGTGCTACATCAAAAGAACTGAAGATAATCTTGGTAAGTTTGAAGATAGAGCTGATGAAGGAATTTTTCTTGGCTATTCAACAAAAAGCAAAGCCTACACATGCTATAACAAAAGGCTAAAGAAAATTGTGGAGAGTGCCGATGTTAAGGTTGATGAAGGTAGAGAACGAGAAATTAGGTATGAAGAAAACTACCCGATTTATGAAGAAGTTATTGAAGGAGATGAAGAAAAGGAAACAGAAGAGAATAAGGAGATTGACTCAGAAGTAGAAGAAAACAAGAAATTCAAAATAGGCATCTGGAGAAAAAATCATCCCAGAGAGAAAATTATTGGGGACCCCACAGTTGGTATTCATACAAGGAGAACAGTAGTAAGGAACTACTCTCTATTATCCAACATTGAGCCCAAAAATGTTGTTGAAGCAAGCACAGATGAAAGTTGGATGAAGGCAATAAATGAAGAACTAGATCAGATTGAGAAAAACAAAACCTGGGAGTTAGTACCAAGGCCTACAAATAAAAACATAATCGGTACTAAATGGATTTTTTGAAACAAATTGAATGAAGATGAACAAGTTGTCAGAAATAAGGCAAGATTGGTCTGTAAAGGCTATGCTCAAGTTGAAGGTATTGATTTTGAGGAAACCTTTGCACCAGTGGCTAGACTTGAGGCAATCAGAATGTTTCTGCTTTAGGCGTACACAAGAATTTCAAAGTTTATCAGATGGACATGAAATCAACATTTCTGAATGGCAAACTTGAAGAAGAAGTTTATATTGAGCATCCAGATGGTTTCCAACTCAGTGACAATCCCAAATTTTTTTGCAAGTTAAAGAAATCTTTGTATGGTTTGAAACAGGAACCCAGAGCATGGTATGCAAGGCTGGATAACTATCTTATTCAACAGGGGTTCAAGAAAGGTATGGTGGACAGTAATTTGTATGTCAAAATAGAGAATGGCCATCTTATTGTACTTGTTTTTTATGTAGATGATATCATATTTGGCAGCAACATGTGAAAGCACGAGATTCCGGGCAAAGGAAACACTAATTGCAATATAACCAAAACCAAATGCGCTTAAGTCCTAGAAACGTAAAGTGCATGAAATGGAAAAGAAACGCATTGGAAGAGACACAAGCAAATGGAGAAAACACAGCCCTTTCATTAATATCCCTTGATCTCTCATTACAATGACGTCTCCTCCCTTTTCGGGGGCTAGGAGCGTTAAAAGAATTCGATTACAATCACTCAATGTTCCTCTTTCCACGTGCCCACGATTGCAATGGGCGGGCCAAGATGATGCCGTCGCCGATGTCGATGAGTTCTTCACCTCCGCTGCTTCTCCTGCGAACAAAGAAACAACCAAGATGTCGGTAGCACCCGCCGCAAGTGAAAAGTGTTCGTTCTTCTAAAATCATCAAAAGATGCATGCAAACATTTATCTAAAACAGGAAACAAAATGATTCTAAACAGCCTGAAAACTTGACAGAAGACAGAAAATGTTACCAGAAGGCCATTGCCACTGAGACAGCTGGCCAATCTGCCTTCAACTGGAATTCGTCCCTGGGTGGGACGATTTCTGACTGCAATTCGTCCCTGGGTGGGACGAATTCTTCTGTGTTGAAGAAGCCGACCTGCTGCTGCTCCAATGTCGATTCTCGAGACCTGCAAAATGCCTGCAAACAAGGGGGTTATGTAATTGGGGCCATTTTGGGATGACCCAGATGGTCGGATTCTCCCAATTTGGCCTCTACCCTCGGGAATTTGATCTCGCCACCTGCAAGTCAGTGAAACAACAAAGCGACACAAAACATACTAGAATCTGACCAAAAGTTACGAAATTGCAGCTATGAGTTAACCAAACATAATAACACAAAATGCAACCTAAAAAAAGTAATCTAGAATGCTCTAAAACCTAGAAAGTGCGGGGGTGCCCAAGTGGGCCTCCCACCGTTGGCACTTGATTCCGGCGCCAATCCACTAGGGATGGGCCCAAAACCTCTTAGGATTGGGGGGTCGGCGAATTGGTTGGTTCAGGTGTCCATGTGTTGGATTTGGGTCCGATTCAAGCTTCCAAAAGCCACCCAACAACCTCCCTTGCAAAAGAGATTGGTGGATGTGGGAAGGTGAACCAAAAGGGATGCAAGTGGGTCTTCAACTCGGCAACACTTCGTTGCTTGAAAACTCCTTCAACTCATATATTTTGGGTGAGAAAAGTCCCACCTTTTATAGACCCATGGGGTCTCTTTTGGGAGGGAAGCACAAATGCCATGTGTTGGTCATAGGCGCCATGTGGCACTCTTGTCTTCCCATGAGGGAGGGGAGTCCTCCGTTGACTTGGGCTTTGATAAATGCCTTTTGTGACAGTCTTCTAACGGCCCTCTGTCCACCTACACACGCGTGCAAGGCAGGAGTCATCAACTGACTGTTCTGGGCTGCCACTTGGCACCATTTGTCTTTTTGCCCGTTAAGCTTAGAATTCGTCCCACCCAGGGACGGATTCAGAATTCGTCTTGGGGTGGGACGGATTCTATTTTGAATTCGTCCCTGGGTGAGACGAATACTGGGCAAAGTGTCCAAGTGTGCCAAATTGCTTCTTGACCTTACAAAATTGCTATGAAAGTGGTTAAGACCACTGTTTAACCTCTGAGGGCTGCCCCGGGGGCTGTGTTTGTCAAAGCGATCAGTGTTTGCAGTCACATAATCGGATTGGTGCTGTTTTGGTGTCTACAGATGCCCCTTTTTGGGAAGCGCTACGGGTGACGCAGATGTTGAGCAAAAATAGATAACCAAAGCACTAATGATTAGGGTTTCTTGGTAACCTAACCAACTTTTGATGCCCCAAGTATGGAAAGGGCATGCATTCTTGAATCCTTGCTGACGAGCTAAGGAATTTGATTTCAAGTATTAACCTATTTTGTTGAGGTGTGACTTGAACTTAGACATTGATCAATCATGAACAGGCAAAGGGCATTTTTATCCTCAGGGGGAACCTTGTGTTCATGATTCACGAAATGCCAAGTGTTTGATTGATTTGATTGTTGCTTGTTTATTGCCCCAAGCAGGAGCGTGATTGTCTTTGTCAATGATTCTTTGAATGCATGTCATTTTCCTTAATTGGGTGTGTGATTGTTGGTTGGTGACTAAGTGTGACTACCCCCTCAAGCGACGAATCGATGAGGGAATGACCTTCGTGAGAGAAGCGACGAGTCGCTTGACCCAAGATGACTTGTGCAAGGGTGCCTTTAAAGGGTTTACCGTTAAGCGTGTGCAATTTTTCCAACATTTGGACCTATTTTTGGTGGGTGTTAACCCTTTTGGTGATGCCGTAATGAGGTGAAATCATCGAAAACCTAACTTCCCGTGGAGCGGTCCGGCTATGTTAGCCTTCTTGGGGAAGTAGGAGAGAGATAATTTGAACCTCGCCATCGATTTTCTTTGCCCAGAGGTTAAGTGCAAGAGCACTTATGTCCGGCAATGTTTTTTGCTGTTTGTTTTTGTTGAATTTTGTACTGTTTTTGAGTGGGCTTTGACCCTTTTGTGATGTCGTTTGGGGATGAAATTGTCTAAAATCCGTCCTTCGTGGAGCGGTCCGGCTATGGTAGCCTTCTTAGGGAGTATGATAGTGACAATTTGTGACTCCAATGTCGATTTTGTATGCCCTTGTTGTCAGGTGCAGTAGCAATCCTGTCGGGCAATTTTATTGTCTGTTTTTAGTGCATTTTTAGTCATTTTTTGATTTTTTTTAAGTGCTGGCCTGAATTCGTCCCTGGGTGGGACGAATTCTAGCTGGAGAATTCGTCCCTGGGTGGGACGAGCGCTAATCAGAGCGCTCGTCCCAGTCAAGGATGAATTCCAGTGCAAAAGGCCTATTTAATGGCCAAAACTTGATTTTGGGCTCATTTGTGTCATTTTTTCTTGCGATTTTGGAGCTCTGGGAGGAGGAGGTAATTCTGCGAAGCGAAGCGCTGCTGGAATTCTCTCTGCTATCATGAGTGCACACACTGGTTCGAGCGGCGGAGCCGAAGCGAAACCTGTAAGTGTTCCTAGAGTTTATTTTGCTTTTATTTAATGCATTGTTTTTGTGTTGACGCTTTTCAAAACTTTAAGATTTTTTGTGATGTTTTTGTTTAACGGTTAAGGTTAGAAACCCTAGAACTGAAAATTTGATCTGTTATTTTTTTTTTTTTTGTGTTTGTGTTGTTTTTTTTGCTTTGCAGGTTGTTAGGAGCCGGTACCGTGTACCCGCTGCATTTACTGAGGCGCGGTTGGCATTGACCGATGATGACTGGGAATGGCTTGATGCCCTTGGGCTCAAGCAGGTGGCTCGACTGGAGCCTGTGGTTTCGGATCAGGCCTATCTGATAGCCCTGATCAAGCTTTGGGATCCGTGGACCAATACTTTCCATCTCCCGACAGGGGAGATGACTGTGACTCTTGAGGACGTCTATCGGTTGCTTCGGATTCCGATAGATGGTCTGCCTATTAGGACATCGTCGTTTGATCAGCGGACTGCTATACTTACGAGATGTTTTGGGCATGGGGGGCAGCTGGGTGTAGCAAACCCAGTGGAGACAGCCGAGGTGGATTGCCAGGCTGGCGGGATTTTGGTTAGCTGGTGGCAGGAGAGGGGGGTGTTAGGAGTGAGGCACGCATTCTTGATGGGCCTCATTTCTAACATTCTTCTCCCTGATTCGTCGAGCGCGAGGTTCCCGTGGAACCTGCTTGGATTTGGTGTGGCGGTTGGCAGAGTGCCCGATAGAGGCACCGTTGATTCTGAGATGGGGACAGACTTTGTTGGCACAGCTCTACGGGGAGGTAGGGGTCCGTGTCGACAGGAAGGGTGTCGATTGCAGTTTTTGTTGCGATCTGGGGTTGGCAGCACATAGCTGTTGAGAGGCCTACCGGGTTACCGTGGATGACTCGGGCGGCGATGGAGGATGAGGAGATTGGTTATGCAGTTTTGTGGCGGCGGTCTACGGAGCAGGGGCAGAGTCGGCGATGGGCAGGTGCCGTTGAGCACTACACTGATGCCTTTTCTCGGCTCACTCCAGGGGAGGTGTTTTGGCGTCCCTATCGGGACTGTCCAGCCTGGCTGAGGCTGGAGAGTGGCTCCGACGGGTACGCAGGGAGCGGTGGTTGACTGGGCGGCACGGGACGGAGCATGAGTTCTTTCCGTACCGTCGGGTTACACGACAGTTTGGGGTGCGCCAGGGGTTGCCTGGTGAGCCCGTGGTCTATCGACGATGGGGAGATGAGAGAGGATTAGAGCCACCGGTCATTGCTCCATTGGGCGAGGAGTCCGACGTAGTGATTGAGGTCCCGGATGTGGATGACATCGGGACTACCACTGAGTATGACTCGTGGTGGGTACTGCGGCGCTGGAGAGGAGAGGGGCCACTGGGAGGTGCGGAGGCGGCAGTGGAGGATGCTGAGGCAGCAGGGGGTGATTGGGGGGGTATGGATGATGCGGACATGGTGGATGTGGGAGATGAGGATGTGGGCTTGGGTGTTTCGGAGCAGCCGGACATGCAGGATGTGGAGGAGCAGTGGGAGCCTGAGCAGGCTACTGTCCCCGCGAGTCCTATGCGTCCGGCAGATACAGAGGTGGTGGGGTCAGATGTAGGCGTTGAGATTGCTCGACTGACAGAGCTGCTGCGGATGCGGGATCTGGAGTTGGGGGATGCGAGGCGGGAGCTGGGGGATGCGCGGTAGGAGAGGGATCTTCTGCGGGCTCAGTTGGCAGAGCGGGATAGAGTTTTGGCGCAGCGCGATGATGCATTGTCTATCTATCATCGGCGAGAGGCAGAGTGGTGTCTGTACCGGATAGACTTGGAGAGGGAGGTCATCCGCCTTGGTGGGCGGCTACCTGAGCCTTCGGTCGATGGATCTTCACGGCGGACAAGGGATAGTCTGACTGAGCAGTCAGCATCATCTCGTCGCAGGCGGTTAGATGAGGGGGGTGGTAGCAGGCATGATGCGGGGGCTAGTAGTAGCCGCCCTGCAGGGTCCCGTAGGACCCACACCACGGGGGGTAGTTCCCGTCGCACCGATCCTGCGTGATCATGGTGGTCGACGCCTTAGGTTGGGTTTTTGGATATGATTGCGGGGTCTGAGGACCGGTTTTGTAGCCTGCGGGCATCTTTTTGACGATATATATATATATACCGGTTTTATTTTTGGTTTTGTACATGTGATGATGTGATTTTTGTTATGCATGTTTATTTATTTTGATGAATGCAGATGTTATGATGAATGTAAATGTTTTTGATGTCTATGTGATATGCGAGGTGAAATGGATGAATGACATTTGTGATGATTGCACTATAGGCTGTTTAAGAAGCTCTTTATTTACATGGTTTTTCTTTTTTTGTATTTTCTGATGGTATCATAAGGATGATAAGTAGCGCAGATGGTTTTGGAATGAATGTAAGGTTTTCTGAGATTCAGTCAGTTTTAACTCACCATCCATGACTGTACTTTATCTTACAAGACTTTTTGACCAAGGTATGAATCAGACTTGTTTTTGACCCAGTTATTTCATATCCCTGTGTGTGCAATTGAGTTCATTTAGTGGTATTTGTTAGGATACCGCCAGTGCCAGATGGGCTTTCAACCGAACCTGTACTGAGGATCACCTAATTAGCTCCACGAATTCCTTTGTTGTATGTACTAAGATTAATCTGCGGTGTAATCCAGGATGCCATAAGCTAGCTCATCCACATGCAAATATTGATCTGTACGCAAGTTAATGTGACAGATATATCGTCATGCGGGAGGTTTACTTCTGTTACCCATTGGCTATCAACCAAATTGGTACTGAAGCTTGCCTTATGACCTATAGAATGTTGAGAGTTCCAGGGATTCAAGGTCAACTCCCTTCTTTTCTTCAATTGTATTGGGATACTTGCTCATTGTAGTGATGAGATCACTTTTCATTTTGATTTGTTTTTCTTTTGAGCAAGGGATTGGGGTTATGGAGTGACCAAAATCACTGTTGTTTGTGCCTTTTGATGTGTGCATTGTAGTTTGTCAAATTTTGGAGTTTTGACATTTTGCAAATTTTTTGTGTTTTGCAACTGTTGAGAACTTTAGGGATTCTTAGGGAATTGGGTAGGGAGGATGCTTGTCCTTTTGCCAACTCTCAGCATTCTAGGGGTCATTCGCACAGGGGGATGAGCAAGATAACCGTTTCGCTTGTGGTGACCTAGATTATTTTGGAGGTTTCGTCTTTCGTTCACACAATTTGGGAATTTTAGTGTTTTGATTTGTGTTGGGATGTTACGTAACAAGGTGTATTTCAAGTATGACTCTACCTTCGTAAAATCTGTTCGACTTGATACACTACATGGCTAAAGAGGAAAATGATGACTGAATTACTGAAACTCTTGGTACATTCCCAGACCACTGACTGTAGTGTGGTAAAAGTTATGCTTGGTGTTTTTGTTGTTTTTGTAACATGAGACAATGCGGAACAAGATGGACTATCAGAGCTATTGCAGCTTATGGTGCCTTTGACCTTATGACTACAAATATGCAATGTATGGATGCAATGCTTAATGCTAGCTATGTATTTTTGTAATTTTGATGGATTGTTTTTGGTGAAGGTGAAGATGAGGTGCGAGAATATGAATTTTTTGATGAATTTGAGTATGCCTAGAATTGAGATGCAAATCTTTGTTGTTTTTGATGATTTTTGTTGTTTTGTTTTTTTGAATTTCTTGATTTTTTTTGACCAAGCGATTGCGATAATCGTTGGAGCTTTTTGGGTTTGACCAAGTGATTGCGATAATCCTTGGAGCTTTTGGGGTGACCAAGAGATTGCTATAATCCTTGGAGCTTTTTGGATTGACCAAGAGATTGCGATAATCCTTGGAGCTTTTTGGTGACCAAGAGATTGCGATAATCCTTGGAGCTTTTTGGGTGACCAAGAGATTGCGATAATCCTTGGAGCTTTTTGGGTTGACCAAGAGATTGCGATAATCCTTGGAGCTTTTTGGGGTGACCAAGAGATTGCGATAATCCTTGGAGCTTTTTGGGTGACCAAGAGATTGCGATAATCCTTGGAGCTTTTTGGGTGACCAAGAGATTGCGATAATCCTTGGAGCTTTTTGGTGACCAAGAGATTGCGATAATCCTTGGAGCTTTTTGGGTTGACCAAGAGATTGCGATAATCCTTGGAGCTTTTTGGATTGTGACCAAGAGATTGCGATAATCCTTGGAGCTTTTTGGATTGTGACCAAGAGATTGCGATAATCCTTGGAGCTTTTTGGGTGACCAAGAGATTGCGATAATCCTTGGAGCTTTTTGGGTGACCAAGAGATTGCGATAATCCTTGGAGCTTTTTTGGTGACCAAGAGATTGCGATAATCCTTGGAGCTTTTGGGTGACCAAAATTGGATAATCCTTGGAGTTTTTTTTTTTTTGGTATATGGCTTTCTTAGATATGAAATGGTCGCAAATGACTGATATTCAAGGGTTCTGTTTCCTTGATACCGTCAAGAGAAGCTAGCCGGTACGTCTCGGGTCCTATTTTACTATCAATGACATAAGGACCTAACCAATTTGCCATGAATTTGTCCCTCATATGGGACGGCAAATTAGAGTTTTGTTGGTTTTCCTTCAGAACCAAATCACCAACCCGAAAGTCTCTTAGGTGAACTTTCATGTTGTAAGCTTTCTTAAGCCGCTCTTGATAGATACGTAAGTGCTCGAGAGCATTAACGCGTCGTTCGTCAAGCAACGTAAGTTGGTCTAATCGGGCCTGCCGCGCAGTGTTATCATCGATGAACTCCTGCATTGATATGCGTAGGGAAGGAATTTCCAACTCGAGAGGCATTACTGCCTCTGAGCCATACACCAGTGAAAACGGAGTTGCCCCAGTGGGCGTCCGAATGCTAGTGCGATAAGCCCAAAGGGCAAGTGGGATTTGTATGTGCCAATCCTTATGACTGTCTGCGACGGTCTTTTTAAGGATGGCGACTAGCGTTTTGTTTGACGCCTCTGCTTGCCCATTTGCTTGCGGATAATAGGGTGTTGAAAAGTTGTGCTGAATTTTGTACTTTGTGGTTAAAGCACGCACGTCTTTGTTCTTGAATGATGGCCCATTATCCGAGATTATTTTGGATGGAATACCAAAATGACATATGATGTAATGCAAAATGAACTCCGCAATGCGGGGTCCTGTCGTAGAGGTTAACGGAATTGCTTCCACCCATTTGGTAAAATATTCTGTGGCCGTTATGATAAACGTGTGACGGCCTGACGATGCAGGGGAGATCTTTCCGATTAGATCGAGGCCCCACTACGAAAATGGCCAAGCACTGGACTGTCTGTAGGGCCTGGGAAGGTGCGTGCATTAAATTGGCATGATGTTGACATTTCACGCACCTCTTGACATACGCGCAACAATCTCGCTCTAAAGATGGCCAATAATAGCCCATGCGAAGAATGCGCTTTGCAATGGCCATACCACTGAAGTGGCCGCCACATGTACCGTCGTGCGCTTGGGCGACTGCCCAAGTGGAATCTTGCTGGTCCAAACATCGAAGAAGAATTCCGTCATAGCTGCGACGATACAAAATGTCTCCTATCAAGACATATTTTGCCGCTTTCTGTTTGAATGTTCGTTTTGCGGCGTGCGTCAATCCAAAGGGAAGATTACCTAACTTGAGGTAGTCTCTTATGGGTAAATACCATCCTGTTTATCAGAAACCTCGACAGTATGAACAGCCAATCCCTTTTGAAGTTCTTCCCTAACAAATGCTGATTGGGATAGAACTTGTAAGAATAGCGTTGTGTTGCTATTAATGGGAGTGGGGGAAAACAAAGACCCCCAGTTGGCACGTTTCAAATAGTCTCGGATTCGAAAGAACTTATCCGAAGATGGTTCGATCTGGATCATGTGAACTCCCGGCGTCAAGTCTGAGCTTGCGCGCTCCATCGCGGGTTGCGATAAGGTTTTGACTTGAATGGTTGTTATATCACCGGAAAGGTCTTGCGGGATTAGTGACCCCAAGGAGGCCATTGTGTCCGCAAAATGATTCGATGATCGAGGGAGTGCCTCGATGTCATACCACTCAAGTTTTGCCAGGAATTTGTCCACGAGGGCTTTATAGGCCTTTAGAACTGGGCATTTGCATTGATATACCCCTTTGACTTGATTGACGATTAACGACGAATCACCAAAGATGTTCAATCTTTTGATGTTCATGGCGATTGTTGTCTGAAGACCTAGGAGCAAGGCTTCATATTCTGCATTGTTGTTGGTGCACTGGAAGTTTAATTTAAATGACAGGGGCATTGGAGCGCCCTGCGGTGTGAAGAATACAATTCCTGCGCCACCCCTTGCTCGCATTTAGAACCATCAAAAAATAAGGTTATGTCGGCTCGAGACTCAGGCTCATCAAAATCTGGCGATTCTGAGACATGGAAGACCCCATCATCGGGTAGTTCTATGACCAGAGGCTGATCGTCTTCAAGAGGAGCCTCTGCTAGTTGATCGGCTATGACTTGTCCTTTTATAGATTTTTGCCCAATAAACTCAATGTCAAATTCCGTCAACAACATGATCCATTTCGCCGTGCGACTACTATGATAAGTACGACTCATCATGTATCGCAATGGATTCTCCTTAGACACAACATACGTAGTGTTGCTCAGCATGTAATGGCGTAGCTTTTTGGTAGCAAACACCACTGCCAAGCAGAGTTTCTCAACGTATGCATAGTTAAGTTCGTAACTGACCAGGGTGCGGCTAAGATAGTACGTAGCCTGTTCTTTGTGAAGTTCATTCTTCTGGGCTAGCATTGCGCCCAGTGCCACCTCAGTAGCTGAGATGTATAAGTAGAACGGCACACCTGGTCTAGGTGGTGCCAATACGGTGAAGCCAAGTACTGTTTGATTTCGTCAAAGGCTGACTGGCACTCGTCATCCCAATGAAATGTGACCCCCTTGTGCAATAATTTGTTCATGGGTCGGCATTTGTCAGATAATTGCGCTATGAAGCGTTTAATCGACGCGACCTTTCCTTGCAGACTTTTGAGCCGCTTGATAGTGGTTGGGGGAGCCATTTCAAGGATTGCCTTGACTTTGTTTGGGTCCACTTCGATGCCTCTCTTTGAGACTATAAAACCCAAGAGTTTTCCAGATGTGACGCCGAACACGCACTTCTTGGGATTTAGACCTTATGCTCTATGAGGCGATCGAGAATCTTGCTTAAGTCACCGAGATGATCTGAGCGCAAGAGAGACTTGGCTAACAAATCATCCATGTAATCTTCCAAAGTTTTGTGCATGTAATCGTGGAAGATATACGTCATAGCACGTTGGTATGTAGCGCCAGCGTTTTTAAGGCCAAAAGGCATGACCTTATAGCAAAATGTCCCCCAAGGCGTTGTGAATGCCGTTTTGAGTTGGTCTTCAGGATTGATACGAATTTGATTGTATCCCGAGAAACCGTCCATTAGGGAGAGCATTTCGTGACCTGCTGTAGCGTCTACCAATGCGTCGATGCTTGGCAAGGGGAAATCATCCTTAGGACTCGCTTTGTTTAGGTCTCGAAAGTCGGTGCATATGCGAATCCTCCCGTCGGGCTTCTTGACGGGAACCATGTTGGACAACCATGGCGGATAATCCATGGAGATGACAAATTGTGCATCCAACAGCTTTTGCAATTCGTCTTTGACCATCAAGGCCACTTTTGGGTGCATATTTCTTAGTTTTTGCTTTACGGGCTTGATTTTCGGATCAAGCGTTAAATTGTGCATGACTAGTTGCGGGTCTAGCCCTGGCATATCTTTGTACGACCATGCAAAAACTTCCTTCTTCTCTTTGAGAAGGGCAATATATTCGGCTTGCTCTTCGGGGGAAAGACTTACCCCCAACCTGATAATCTATGGATTCTTTGAATCTGTGCCGATGTCTACGTCAGTCGTCTCCTCGACTGACATGTGAGATCCGTCCTCCAACTGATGTGGAGTTGGGATTAAATGGATATCATCAGCTGAGTTAAGATCTACGTTTGGAACCTCGGGTTCCTCTTCGGCTTGAAAAATATCCTGAGTTGTCCTTGGGGTAAAATGAAGCATTTCACCGAAAGGCCAATACTCTGATGGTGACAATGGTGAATTGACGCGATCCCAGTCGATGGCATCCATGTCTAGATGCAATGACCGTGATGGATCGGTCGGATTGCGGATGGGTGCGGTCAAATCAATGGAGATCATGTGGATGGAATGAATTTGGTCTCCAGAACCGCGGGTGTGATGACTTGATTCTTTTAGATGTTCCCTATACTCTGGATCTGGCTCTACGGGAACGGGCACGAATGGATCCTCTCTAGGTGCAAATTCATCTCTATGTGTGAAAAGGAAGGCGGGGTCTTCCCTCGGCACTGCTGTCATGATGGGATCTCGAGGTGGACGATGCTCATCTTGAATTTGGAGCCATAGGTCTAACACTTGGTCCCACCTCGCTGGGTCTACGTGCCATTCATGTCCTAACAGTATACCCATCTGTCCCATTAGATCTTCATGAGTTAGAGCGCGGTGATTTTGTCGCGCATGTCTGAGATAGATCATCTCAGTCTCATCTTCTGAATCACTTTCATAGATCCAAAATTGTTCATTCTCTTCAGCATCTGTTGCTTGCGACGTTGAGGACTCTTCCTGTTCCAGTGAATTAATCTGGTCCCATTGCGGTTGTTCCACTCTTAGTGGAGGGACCTGATTCTCTTGAGACTGTGTTATTTCGTCTGGAACCTCTAAGGGGAACAGTTTCAGAAAGATGTCTGGCAGCCGTTGATGTTCTCTTTGAGGATTAATCTCTGAACTTTCGCCTCTCTCTAGCAAAGAAGAGGGATTACTGTTGCTGCCAGGGGTGTTTGTTGACCATGGGAGGTAGTCTCCCAATGTGTATTCTGTATTCGGATTGGCATAAGGATCCAATGCCAATCCCCCTTGTTGCCTATTTCTAGGCCTTGCATATTTTCAACCAAGATGTCTAATGGCAGGGGATGGTTGAACCCTACCCCTGACTTGTCATATGGCATCTGATATCTTGGTTGGCAAAGGATCCGCATCCCTTGCTCATATCTACCGAGCCCGTATCCATGCCAATTGCATTGGCCGAGATATTTTAGGGCAAATTCTGGGTTTGATAGATAATTGATGTTTTCAACAAAAGGCTCTTCGTCTGTTTCCTTTTGTTGGCATGGTTCAAGACCATGATCAAAGCCCCCATACACAAAATTTGTCTGGTTCGGTGGGTAGCCTAGAGGGACGATTGTTCCAATGGGAAGGCGAGGTCTTCCCATGTCTTGTACTGACTCCAGTGTGGGGGTTGCCACAACATTTTGCACTAAGTATTCCCCCAGGCCTGTACTGGCCATTTCAACAGTGATTGTTGATGATTGGGTGGGAGGAAACGGTAGTCCTTCCTGAGTCCATTCCATGTTTGGTGGTTCAGGAATCTTGGTTTCCGTTGCGTTGGGCGCTTCCTCTGTTGTTATTGTTGAAATTATGGGCAACCTTTCTTCTAAGGGCTTAACCTCTTCCATGATTTGTTTTCCCTTGTCCTTCTATTGGGCCATGATAGGTGGCGTTGATGATGAAGGAGCCGATGATGAAGTCTCACCTGGCTGGGATTTTGCCTTGTTGGCCACCAGTGGTGCCTGCGGTATTGGACCTTGTTTAGATGGATTTAATTGGAAATCCAAATGCGTTGAAGGGAGGGTCGATTGAGGTATGAATTGTACCGCATTGCAATACTTGAAGGGCTCTAAGTCCATTGGGACTACATGTATTTCTCCTTCATAAGCATACTTCAAGCACCGGTGGGCGATCGAAGGGACACATTTCATATCCCTGATCCAAGGCCGCCCTAGCAGTATATTATAAGCCATTTCACCTTCCAACACATGGCACAGTGTAGGTATTGACTTTTGTCCTACCGGATGGCGGAACGATCGTGCCGATCGTCGAGCATATTGCATCATTGAAAGCTCGCAGTGTGTACGTGGAGGCTGTGATGTGAGAGGCTGGCAACTTCAAATGCTTCAAGGCTGCAGTGGTTATGATGTTACTGGACGAGCCAGTATCTATCAGCACTCTCTTGTACGGAATCCCGTTGACCCGCGTGATAACGTGCAGGGGTGGATCTGCCATGTCATTTGATATCGTTTTGACCTCATCTTCTCTGAATGTGATGACCGGCTCCGTACATTGTTTCACATGTCCCACGAAGGCGTTGAAAGAATTTGCCTCGTGGGGTTGTAATTCAATGGCTTTTAAAATGTCCATAAGAGCTTCTCTATGGGGAGCTGATTGTTGAATAAGCTCGTAGATGGACAGCCTAGCCGACGTGGTCCGCAAACTCTGCGTGAGTTTGGTTCGTATCGTGACCTCAGGTCTAGGCGGAGGTAACTGCGTTGGGCATTGTTGAGGATGCGATGTTGCCGGAACTTCCTTCGTAGCTACCTCAGGGGCAGCTGTCGGGTACCTTCTGTTCCTTGTTACTATGCTAATCATTCCCACAAATCCCTGTGTGGGAAGATCTTGTCGCACCTCGTTAATCTGGAGGTGGTTTTGTTTGTGCCTCGTGGGCTGGCAAGGGGTCCTTGAATACCCCCATTTGTTGGTTGTTTGGTGCGATGGGGTTGTCCACAACCAATGTTCTATTGTCGATCAAATCCTGGACTAGGTCTTTGAATTTCCAGCACCCATTCAAGTCATGTCCTCTGCGCCTATGGAATCTACAATACAATTCCTCTCTGTACCCCCTAGGCTTGGGAATGTTAGGGTCTATAATTTGGATTTCCGACAGAGTGACTAAATTTGCCGCTGACAAGCGGTCAAATAAGGAGTCCCTAGACTCCGCATATGGGGTGAAATTTTGCCTAGGGCGACGCGGGTAATTTTGCTCCTGTCTTCTATTATCTCTTTCATAAGCAGGAGGCACTGCCTGGTAGTTAGCCTTTTGAGGCTGCGTTTCTTGCACGAGCGCGGGAACATTTATCGCAACTTGGTTGACTGCAGCGTGTTGTGGTTGCGTTGTCCCAATTTTAGTGGTTTTATTCCACTCTTTCTTCTTAGGCTTGGCAATTGCGCCTTCGCCTATCTTAATCTCTTCTATGACTCTGGCTTGCGCCAAAGCTTCTTCTAAGCTGTCGTATTGTCGCAGTAACAATAGACCAGAGATTGATTTTAAGCAACTTTTTGTGAACATCTGCGTGAGATCAGACATAGGAGGACGGTAGGGTAACCTAGAAAGCAAAGCTCTCCATCGATTCCCGTACGCTGCCATTGTTTCCTCTTCAAATTGCTTGAGGCTCGCTAAATCACTTAGTGATGCCTTCTTCCTTGTGTTGAAGGCAAAGCGTTCAAGAAACGCGTCTACTAATTGATCTAAATTGCTTATGCTTGTGTTTGGGCAGTTGTGTGAACCAATCCGAGGCAGGGCCTACGAATGTGGTTATGAATGTTCTAAGCAACAATGCGTCATTATCTTGGATGCCGAAGCATTGGCTTAGAAATCGTGTAACGTGTTCCTGTGCGTCCTCTTCACCTTTAAAAACTGCCAATTGAGGCAACTTGAAGTGTTCGGGGTAAAGAGGTGTAGGCCCTGAGGGATGCACCGGATTACTGCGGAGTAGACGTAATGTGGGTTTTTGATGCCCAGCAACTTTTGTCTCCACAGACTCCAAACGCTCCAATAGCGCTTGGTATGCATCGAAAGATTTTATTTCTTCCTCTCTTGTTCGCTCTTGTTGCAAGTTACGGTAAACTGGAGGCCTATGGAGGGGTGGCCGAATGGCATCCTTCCTGCCTTGATGGGGAGTTTCAACATATTCCTCTTCTGGTTCATACTCCTCGTAAAATTCTTGAGGAGTCTCTGGGCGAAACCTATGACCCTGATCAAGCTCTTGCTGAAGGTACCCATCATTGTTTCGGGGAGTTGCCTCCCTCTCGAATCTATGAGGTCTTGGAGGCAGAGCTTGACGAGGTCGTGGAGACCTGTCCTGCACCAACGGATTACGCCTCTCATACTGTTCAGCTCTTTGGATGCGAGGGGTTGGCCCCCTCTCAGGTATTTCATAGCGTAACTCATCCGCTTCGCGTTGCATGCGTTCTCTATCCAAGCGGTGTCGGTACTCTATTTCCTGATAACTTGGTTTAAGCCGCATGGTTTGGGCTTGACGGGTGGTATATCTGGCGACAGCTGGGTCAATTTGGTCTACCCTATTTTGCTCAGGAGGTTCGAATGTTTCTCCTATGTGTTTACCTCGAGTTTGCTTGGTCTAAGGTTTCAATGGGTCGCTTCCCTCTGTCGAGGTAAGCGGTATGTGCTCGAGGTTCTGGCCTCAAGGGGTGATCATGATATCCTGCTGGTGCGGAAATGCAAGGTTCCCACGTTGTTTGTTGCCCTCGAGGAATGCGATGGCTTTCCTCGTACTCCCTTTCACGGGTGTAAAGGGGGTGGGCGGAGTTAGGTCGCCCTATGTAAGGAGCCCTGCGCTCCGGATTTGGTCTCTCTGTTCTGATGATAGGTAAAGAAGGGACGCCATATCCACGTTGCCCCTCCAAATGGACGGTGTGCCTGTCTAGCGCTTCATCGCGCGGTGGCCACTCATGCCTAACTTCAAGAGGTGATTCTCTATTTATGTCAAGGTCTACATGTAAGGCATCTTCCCGAAAGGGGCTGCTTTGAATAGGCATACCCCACCGAGGATTCTGAATTGGATTCTTTTGTAGGTTAGACCTATAAGGCGGTATGACCAAATCCTCAGGACTGAAGTGAAGGCGACTTGTGCCTGCTTTTTGTGTACCTTCCGGAGCTTCTGCCCTTGATTGGGCTTGACTACGGGTGTACACCATTGCGGTGCTTCTATGCTATCTAAATAAGTTTTTATCTCGTTTATGACTTTGTTTGTCTACACTAAGCAGAATTAAGCACACACATTCACAAAACCGTGATTATCTCTTTTAAGGATTAAATGGTGTGTCCTAAACTGGTTTAGTGCATTTTGATGTTTTGTTTTGTTTTTGTAGGTTTTGAAGATCGTTTAAATGCATTATGACGGCTCATATAACTCCCAAAATGGTCGCCCCTTCAATATACCAACCGGGCCGATATACCAACCTCTCTATATACCCGCCCTTACGAGAGGGAGACTATAGGTACGTGAGAGCAGAAGGTACATGGTACGTAGGCAGTACGGAAGGGGGATTGTCCCGTTAATGGCACCTACCATAGAAAACTTATCCTCGTGCGCATGGGAATCACCCCAGCGACACTCGGTCTGCTTTCGTCAGGATTTACGCCTAACAACAGTTGACAATCGGGAAATGGATGCAAAGCTAAGCCAAGGTGGTGATGAACCCACCGTTGGTCTTGCTCAAGGGCTGGGGTCTTACGACCAGCTCCTTGGTTTAAAATTGTTGCGTGGAGTGTGTGAGATTCATTTTATTTAGCAAAAATTGAAACAAGCATGAATGATTTTCCCTAAGTAATGCAGGATAAAAATGAAAACAGTCAAAGAAACAGAAACAGAAACAAAAATTTTAACAGAGATTATAAAAATCCCTACCTCTTCTCTGCCTGCTCCAGTTGCTTCTGAATTTCTGCTCTGAAAATCCATAGGCAGGAATTCGTCCCTCTGGGAGACGAATTGCAGAACAGAATTCGTCCCTCCCAGAGACGAATTTGAATTCGTCTCAGGGTCAGACGAATTGCAGTTAAGAATTCGTAACAGTCAGAGACGAATAGCAGTCTGCAACAAAAAAATGTACCTGTCAAGCACAAACACAAAACTTTGATCAGTTTTCTATGATTTTAAAAATATGGGACAGGTCCCACCGTGATCGCCACTGAAAGCACGAGATTTCGGGCAAAGGAAACACTAATTGCGATACAACCAAAATCAAATGCGCTTAAGTCCTAGAAACGTAAAGTGCATGAAATGGAAAAGAAACGCATTGGAAGAGACACAAGCAAATGGAGAAAACACAGCCCTTTCATTAATATCCCTTGATCTCTGTTACAATGACGTCTCCTCCCTTTTCGGGGGCTAGGAGCGTTAAAAGAATTCGATTACAATCACTCAATGTTCCTCTTTCCGCGTGCCCACGATTGCAATGGGCGGGCCAAGATGATGCCGCCGCTGATGTCGATGAGTTCTTCACCTCCGCTGCTTCTCCTACGAACAAAGAAACAACCAAGATGTCAGTAGCACCTGCTGCAAGTGAAAAGTGTTCGTTCTTCTAAAATCATCAAAAGATGCATGCAAACATTTATCTAAAACAGTAAACAAAATGATTCTAAACAGCCTGAAAACTTGACAGAAGACAGAAAATGTTACCAGAAGGCCATTGCCACTGAGACAGGCCAATCTACCTTCAACTAGAATTCGTCCCTGGGTGGGACGATTTCTGACTGCAATTCGTCCCTGGGTGGGACGAATTCTTCTGTGTTGAAGAAGCCGACCTGCTGCTGCTCCAATGTCGATTCTCGAGACCTACAAAATGCCTGCAAACAAGGGGGTTATGTAATTGGGGCCATTTTGGGATGACCCAGATGGTCGGATTCTCCCAATTTGGCCTCTACCCTCGGGAATTTGATCTCGCCACCTGCAAGTCAGTGAAACAACAAAGCGACACAAAACATACTAGAATCTGACCAAAAGTTATGAAATTGCAGCTATGAGTTAACCAAACATAATAACACAAAATGCAACCTGAAAAAAGTAATCTAGAATGCTCTAAAACCTAGAAAGTGCGGGGGTGCCCAAGTGGGCCTCCCACCGTTGGCACTTGATTCCGGCGCCAATCCACTAGGGATGGGCCCAAAACCTCTTAGGATTGGGGGGTCGGCGAATTGGTTGGTTCAGGTGTCCATGTGTTGGATTTGGGTCCGGTTCAAGCTTCCAAAAGCCACCCAACAACCTCCCTTGCAAAAGAGATTGGTGGATGTGGGAAGGTGAACCAAAAGGGATGCAAGTGGGTCTTCAACTCGGCAGCACTTCGTTGCTTGAAAACTCCTTCAACCTGTATATTTTGGGTGAGAAAAGTCCCACCTTTTATAGACCCATGGGGTCTCTTTTGGGAGGGAAGCACAAATGCCATGTGTTGGTCATAGGCGCCATGTGGCAGTCTTGTCTTCCCATGAGGGAGGGGAGTCCTCCGTTGACTTGGGCTTTGATAAATGCCTTTTGTGACAGTCTTCTAACGGCCCCTCTGTCCACCTACACACGCGTGCAAGGCAGGAGTCATCAACTGACTGTTCTGGGCTGCCACTTGGCGCCATTTGTCTTTTTGCCCGTTAAGCTTAGAATTCGTCCCACCCGGGGACGGATTCAGAATTCGATCCTGGGGTGGGACGGATTCTATTTTGAATTCGTCCCCGGGTGAGACGAATACTGGGCAAAGTGTCCAAGTGTGCCAAATTGCTTCTTGACCTTACAAAATTGCTATGAAAGTGGTTAAGACCACCTGTTTAACCTCCGAGGGCTGCCCCGGGGGCTGTGTTTGTCAAAGCGATTAGTGTTTGCAGTCACATAATCGGATTGGTGCTGTTTTGGTGTCTACAAGATGGATGAGTCTTGTAGAGACAGCAAATAAAATGAAGAAAAAATTTGAGATGTCTATGATTGGTGAACTTTTGTATTTCCTCGGACTGCAAGTTAATCAAAATGAAAATGGCATTTTTATCTCTTAAGTTAAATATGTGAAGGAAATGCTAAAAAAATTCACAATGGAGGATTGTAAACCTATTAGCACTCCCATGACAACAGGTTGCAAGTTGAGCAAGGATGACAAATCTCCAGATGTTGATCAAACCATGTACATATCTATGATTGGGAGCCTATTGTATTTAACAACTACAAGACCAGATATCTTACAGGCAGTATGCATGGTAGCATGATTTCAAGCTAGTCCCAAAGAGACTCATGTGATAGTTGTGAAGAGGATTCTTTGGTACCTCAAGGGTACTATGGAGTATGGGTTATGGTATCCAAAAGGTAAGGACTTCACTCTTATTGCATATTCATATGCAGATTGGGCAGGATGTATAGATGACAAAAAGAGTACCAGTGGAGGAGCATTTTATCTTGGAGACAGGCTGGTAGCATGGCACAACAAAGAAACAAGAATCGGTCTCTATATCCACAAGCAGAGGCAGAATACATTGCAACGACAACATGTTGTGCACAGATATTATGGATGAGACAAACCCTGAAAGATCTTGGTATTCACTTCAAAGAGCCAATTTCAGTTAAATGTGATAACACTAGTGCTATTAACATCTCAAAGAATCCGGTTATGCATTCTTGAACCAAACATATTGCAATCCGTTATCACTTTTTGAAGGATAAAGTTGCTGAAGGTGAAGTTAAATTGGATTTTGTTCCAACTACAGAGCAAGTAGCAGATATCTTCACAAAATCGTTACCCAAAGAAGTTTTTGAGTACCTACGGAGTAAGTTGGGAGTGGTCACGTTTCCCAAGAATTGACTAGCAATCGGGACCACATTCTCAGGGGGAGCATTTATGCCTATGTTTATAGTTTTGCTCATATTCATGATTTTTGCTAACTATAACAATGTTTGTCTGAGAATGTTGTGCATAGACTCATGGGGAGTGTACAGCAGCCCTTTGGTATTATTATGAAAGGGGGAGAAGAATTATAGGAAATTGCACATGTGTTGCCAATAATTCAAAAGGAGGAGATTGTTGAGCAAGGTGCAAAAACAATATTGTCATTGTTGTCAACATAGACAGATAGATCAGTTGATGCAGTGGATAGGAGTTCAGAGGTCAGTCAAAGCATGTACAATGAATTTCCAAGAAGACAGAAGAGGCCAACATTCAAAAGATCAAAGAAAAATACAAGTAAGAAAACTGTCGCGATATCGCAACATGTTTGGCCAGAAAGAAAAAAACTGTCGCGATATCATATGTTTGGCCAAAAATAAAAAACTATCATGATATCGTGACATGTTTTGCCAGAAAGAAAAAAGCTGTCATGATATCGCTACATATTTGGCCAGAAAGAAAAAACTGTTGCGATTTCGCGACATGTTCGAAGAGAGAGAAAGCACAAGGAAAACTATCGTGATTTTGCAACATGTTCAAAGAGAGAGAAAGCGCAAGGAAAACTGTCACGATTTCATGACATGTTCGAAGAGAGAGAAAGCACAAGGAAAACTATCATGATTTCGTGACATGTTCAAAGAGAGAGAAAGCACAAGAAAAATTGTCGCAATTTCATGACATGTTTGAAGAGAGAGAAAGTTCAAGGAAAACTGTCATGATTTCACAACATGTTCAAAGAGAGAGAAAGTGCAAGGAAAACTGTCATGATTTCACGACATGTTCAAAGAGAGAGAAAGCATAAGGAAAACTATCGTCATTTTGTGACATGTTCGAAGAGAGATAAAGCGTAAGGAAAACTGTTGTCATTTCACGACATGTTCGAAGAGAGAGAAAGCGTAAGGAAAACTATCGTGATTTTGTGACATGTTGGAAGAGAAAGAGCTCACAAAGAAAAGTGTCACGATTTTACGACAATTTGCAAGAAGGATTGTACGGATGGAAAAGTGTCACGATTTCGTGACAGGTTCAAGAGAAAGAGATCGCAGAGAAAAAGTGTCGCGATATCGTGACCCGATGAGAAGAAAAGCGCCAAGGAGAAAAAGTGTCGTGATTTCATGACAAAAGGAAAGAAGGAGAGTACGGAAGTGAAAGTGTCATGATTTTGTGACATGTTCTATTTTTGTGAGGTCAAGGCAAGAAAAGGCACAAGGCAACGAATGTGTCGCAATTTCACGACATGTGTTTTCGCTGGCGAAATACAGAGAAGGGCACAAGGCAGCGAATGTGTCATGATTTCGTGACATGTTGTGTTTTCACGGGTGAAATACAGAGAAGAGCACAAGGTAGCGAAAGTGTCACAATTTCATGACATGTCATGTTTTCGCAGGTGCAAGCCGAGAAAAGGACAAAGAGGCGGAAAGTGTCACGATTTCGTGACATGTCATGTTTTCGCAGGTGCAAGCCGAGAAAAGGACAAAGAGGCGGAAAGTGTCATGATTTTGTGACATGTCATGTTTTCACAGGTGCAAGCCGAGAAAAGGACAAAGAGGCAAAAAGTGTCACGATTTCACGACATGTCATGTTTTCACGGGTGCAAGCCGAGAAAAGGTCAAAGGGGCAAAAATGTCGTGATATCGCGACATGTCATGTTTTCGTGGGTAAAAGGCAAGAAGAGTACAAAGAGACAAAAGTGTCACGATTTTGTGATAGGTCGCAACAGCACGATTACGGATAGTTAACTGAAGTAGAACGATAGTTATAGGGGCAGTTGCAGAGGAAAATCATGCAGCCAATATAAGAAGAGTCAATTGAAGTTAGTGCGATAGTTACAGGGGCATTTACAGATAGAAATCATGCAAGCTAAAATAAGCACAGTGCATTAAATACAGAATAACGATTACAGGGCCCATAAAGTAGTGTAACCATCGAGCGATAGTTATACTGAAAGTCCCACACAAGAAACAGAGCTATTAATAGAATGCATGTACAAATTACTATGTGATAAAGGAGTTACTTTTAGAAGTGTCTATTAATAGGGTGCATGCAGGATTATGGATGTCATAGAAGAACAAGTGTTTCAAGATGAAAATATTGTTATAAAAGGGTAGTTGCATGGAGAATTAGGTTGTCGTTGAATGTGTGAAAGTGCTACCGAAAGAGGGTTAGAAGAGTGTTGTAAGAGAGCGACAAGTAGAGCCGTAAGTGTTTACTGTGTTTTGATAAATTGTAGACCAGTCAGGGTCTTATAAGAGCGAAGGCATTTTTATGTCATTAATATAGTTTTCAAAACTGTAATCCAAGTTGGTGCTTGGATAGGGGTTGGTTCTCCTTTCTGTTGGTGCAGATAAATCAGGGGTTGGTGCTCCTTCCAGTGGGTGCTGGTAAACAGATTGTAAAATTGATGTTTTGCAAAGGCTGGATTTGGACCGTAGTCCAAGCAGTCATTCTTGAGGAGTAGCCAAATTGGTGAACCTCGTTACATTATGTTTTGTGGTGTGCTCTCTTGTGATAATTGCTTTATCTGCTTTTAAGTTCTCTTTGCTTCAGCTTTAAGAGTTGTAGATTTGAATTTAAATAGCTACACTGATTCACCCCCCCCTCTCAGTGTCATTGTGAGAATATCAACTCGCATGTAAGATGCCATGTGGAAAAACTAGATTGTTGTAGTTGTATTTATTATACTCAAAATTAGAAACATATATTTTGTGTATTATTGCATTGGTTATCAATAAAGGGACTTAGCATCATAATTGTCTATTTATATATGTAGGGCACAATATGCAATGATGCAAAAGTAAGGAAGCTATCATAGTGGTCATGACACCACAAGTATTATTGGTACTATGAGTAAGTTTAACACCATAAATGTTGATAGTTGCATACTACCTAATAAAAAATCAAAATGAATTCCATGAAGCTAACAATGTCATGACATCACTATTTTTAAAGAATTGAATAACCCCCTACTTTACTCAGAGTCTTCATCCCTCCTTGGGAAGTGATGTTCACTATTGCATCAACTTTTAACTACGAAAACAAACACTTAAGTTAATAAATGCATACCATTTAACCTATATTAAAAACTAGACACACTTAATAACCCTAAAAGTGTTATATATGTATCCCATGGTGAGTATGTTTACTAGTGATCTCAATCAATAAGTCTATTTAAATAGGTATCACTTGAGTGCAATATAGATTTATAGGATGTTCTAATACCACAATCTCTACTAAAAGAGGATGATATTTCTCAAAATTCCTTTGGATGGGTAAATCAACAATTTTTTCTAAATAATCTAACTTTAATCCTCTCATACCTACTATGCACAATATCCACTTCTTTAAGGGAATAAATTATTTTCAATTATGGATAATATTATACAAATATAAAATATATAATATGACACATAAATTTTTAGAAGTTGTTCAACACATCACTATATGTAGATAAAATTCATGAAGATTTTTGTATTTAATGTTAGAATTTCACAATAATAGATATGCAAAGTATTACACAAAAAGATGAAGAGAAGAGTGGAACTAATTGATTTACCTCTAGGATCAACTCTGTATAAATAGCATAGTTGATCATTGAGAGCCGTTGGATTACAACAACTCATCAGACCTGATGAAGACACCACTGAGAGTTCTCCTGACACATGGAGGAGTGGAAACTCAAGAAGACACCACTAAGAGTTCTCCTGACACATGGAGGAGTGGAAACTCAAGTGTCTATCCTAGTGGAACTTAAGAGAATATTCACTTATTCTAACACCCCCCCTTAAGTGATACTAGGGGAGCTTTTTACAAATGAGTCCCGAAAACAAGGCCTGATTAGGTACTCATGTACAATATAGATAGTTGGTGGAAAAAACCCCTGTGGATAAAAACCAACTATCACCCCTTTGTTTTGAAGTGATGGTAAAAAACCTAGTGGGAAAAGCCATCAATAAAAAAGCAAAGAGGTATGAAAGAGGCTTGTCTTCGGATGGTGAAGATTGTCCTCTTTAACAAATAAAATATGAGTCCTAGAAACAAGGCCTGATTAGGTACTCATGTACAATATAGATAGTTGGTGGAAAAATCCCTGTGGGGAAAAACCAACTATCACCCCTTTGTTTTGAAGTGATGGTAAAAACCCAATGGGAAAAGCCATCAATAAAAAAAAAAAGTATGAAAGACTTTCTTTGTGTTTTTTTCTTTCCCGCGTATTTGCATATTTTAAATCCCTGTGGGAAAAACCAACTATCACCCCTTTGTTTTGAAGTGATGGTAAAAACCCAATGGGAAAATCCATCAATCAAAAACAAATAAGTATGAAAGAGGCTTGTCTTCGGATGGCAAATATTGTCCTCCTATACAAAGAAATGATGAGTCCCGATAAGAAGACCTGATGAGGCACTCATTTATAATATAGTGAGAGGTGGAAGACCTCTTTTTCAATGCAGTTGTAATACTCCAAGTTTTTCTTGCAACTAAAGGTAACGCACAAAAGAAATTGACTTGGTGAAGATATCTACAATTTGTGCCTCAGTTGGAATATATTCCAAGTGTATGTCCTTGCTTTGAATATGCTATCGAATGAAGTGCTTCTAAGAATAATAAGAAGAATGAGAGAGGTGAAAAACTCTGTGCACCAAGATACTTTAATACCCCCTCTTAAGTGATAGTAGAGGTAAGTGAAAAAAGGAATAACAATATGTATACCTACATAAGATGAGTCCCGGCACCAAGGCTTGATAAGGTACTCATGTACAATAGAGATGGTATAGCCACAAATATGAGTCCCGATAGTAAGGCCTGATAAGGTACTCATTTACAACATGTGATCAAAATAATAAATATCTTTAAAGAAAAGTCCCCTAAAACCAAAGTGAAGATAGGATGGAGATAGGACCACAAAAAATCACATGGGTAGTCCAAAAAATGACTCCACAAGCATGAGTATGTGGTTTCCACCTATATGAGTACAATGGGTTGATAACTAGGTCCAAACCTTGTGGACAAACAATAAAATTAGGGTAATGGTAGAAAATTTCATGGGGAAACCACCTGCCATAATAGAAGAATAAGGAATATGTGCATGGAGGATTGATAGGAAGGAATATGTCCTCTTCAACCCCCTCTTTAGGACAAATTCCATTAAGAAGCCTACAATGGACCCATTAGATGTCTCAAAAAATTAGAGACTTGTTGTAGAAAATAATTCATACTCCCAGACTGGTGCTTGTGAACCATGAAATCAAAGTGTCTCATAAAAATAATTCTTACTAAAAAAATCCCTTGGAACCAAAGTGTATCACAAAAATAATGTGAAGATAGGATGGATAAAGAACCACAAAAAACTATAAGGGATGTCCAAATTGACTCCGCAAGCATAAGTAGTGGTATCCACCTGTATGACACAATGGGCTGAATAACAAGGTCCAAAAAATGGACAACCAACAAAACAAGGGCACCAATGCTGGGAGTGTCGGGTTCAACCGAGAGTGCACTCCATGATACAATAATTTTAAAATTTAAAAACATCATTGAAAAAGTCTTGAAACTAAAAAATGGACACCACCATTGTGTCCGTCTCGAAAAAACCTTTCCGACTATAAATACCCCTCCATTAACTTCAAATGAGAAATTGAAGTGAAAATGAGAGATTTGGTTGACCAAAAATTTTATTTTTTTGAGTTTTAATAATATTTTTTAGTTAATGTATATAGGAATTGCCAATGTAAAGATCCTATAAAACATTTTAAAATAAAATAAAAATATATTTGTTTTGATATAAATGAGGGTGGGCATGAAGTTAGTGAATATCTTCTTATACTTTTTAGAGATTTTATAAACAATATATACCTCTAAAAATTAAAGGCTACTATAAAGAAATCTAGAAGAATACACCCTCCCTAAAAGACAAAACAAAAAAGGAATTTAATTATTAGGTTACAAATGACACTTTTCTCTTAGCCCTTTGAAAGAGAAAGAGATTTAAAATTTTGGGTTCCCATGAGTGAAAGTTATGAGGGGTGAGGGGCTCAATTGAATTCATCTTAACACAAGAGAGATATTGAAGTTTTAAATTACCAATACTCCCCCCTTAAATCTTCAATTATGGAAAATTTTAGGTTTATGAAAACTTTTATGAAAAATTTATTTAAACTTTTATATATATTTATAACCTTAAAAAATTTGTTAAGATTTAATTTAAAATAGATTTAACAATAACACCCTTAGAGAATAAAATTTTAGATTTAACAATAACACCCTTAGAGAATAAGAAAATGTGAGAAAAGCTCTTTCTTAAAATAGTTAGTTCGAATATATTATTAAACTAAATGTTAAGAAAGAGTAAAAAATTAATTTCAAAGGAAAAAAGTAACTTCTTGTGAAAATTATTATTTTAACAATAACAATATATTTAGAAGATGTTTTAAGGAAGATAGCTTTTCTCAAATTTTGATAAACAAGATAGGTGAGAAAAGTAATTAGAGAGTGAATGTTTAAATAAAAAAACTAAAATTTTTAATGATGACTGTTAGATTAAAATATATTTCCCTTAATGCATAGGCAAAATGATAGAAGTTTTCCTTTATAGCAAGATAAATTATAATTTAAATTTAAGTTTAAGAATACTTTTAATCTCAAGCAAATTAATAAAATAAATAAATATCTTTGCATTCAAAATATTCGAAAGGAAAGAAATTTAAAAAATATTTTCCTTAAGACTATATGCAAAGAAGAAAAAAGGTAAATAAAAGGTAGAGAGATGAGATGCAAAAGACACAAAGACAAGAAGACTCCCCTCCCCGAACTGTGATCGGTGCTTAAAAAAACACTTGAACACCCCCCCAATAAAAAAATTTATTATAAATTTTACAATAGGGTGTCACGATTTGAAGAAAGCCAAAATTAATTAAGGCTTCTTAAAAGGAGACAAAGGTGTTTCTTCGAAACACAAGGTTTCGATAGAAACTTTTACCTAAAATAAGAAATGAGCAGAATGAAGAAATATTGCAGATGATAAAAAAATAGGTGACACTCTAGCTTTCTTGTATAAAATGTTATGCTCGACAGAAATAAAGGAAGCAATATTGATAACAGGAAATTAAAATATATTAATTAAAAATATATATTTATTTTAGGAGCATAGGGATGTGCCCAATGGGTGTTGTCTCCAGACGAACAACGAAACTTGCACAAAATTATTAGGGCAATGTCTCAGGATGAACAGTGAAACCTACACAAAGGGATTAGGCGTTGTATCGGATAAAGAGAGATAGCTGAACACAATATTTTAAATGAAAATTTTTTGCGGTTGAAGAGCACTGTCAGTGAAACCTGCACAAAGGGATTAGGCATTGTCTTAGATAAAGAGAGATAACTAAAATCAGTGAACCAGCAAACCTACACAATACATTAGAGCACTGCCAGTGAGACCTGCACAAAGGTATTAGCCACTGTATCTAGATAAAGAGAGATAAACAAAAAAAAAAATCTCTTTAATGTGCCGAATGGGTAGAAGTAAGAGTGCCAGAAAATATGACTAAAAGGAATTACAAACTTTTGGCTTGAAACAGCAAGCAGCGAAAAGCAAAAAAATAGGAAACTTGGAGAGAGGAAACCATCATGAGGGAGGCCACCAAGCTAACACTGCAGAATATGTAAAGGATGAGGTCGTATGGGCGGAGGCTAACACTGGCGAAAGAGAGAAGGAGCAATCCTTTTTCTTAAAACATGTAACGCTGCAGAAAAAGATTAGATAAAAATACCCTAGTTTTAATCACGTAATGCTACAGAAACGTTAGATAAAAAGGATAGAATAAGAAACTAATTACTTAAATAAATGAAAAAAAAATGTTTGGAAACCAATTATTTAAATTTACGTTTTGAAAAAAAATAAAAAAGGAGATTTCAAAACAAATGTGGTGAGCCTGCGAAAAGCCAGGAGACCTGCAGAAAATGTTAAATGGAGATGCCTCCTCCAGAGGGCCGAATGGGCAGAAGCTTGAGCATTGTTCCTACATATTACGACTAAAAAAATACCGTCTGAATTGATAAAAGTAAATTAAAGCTAGAGCGTCGGTTGTACAAACTTCGAGATGAATAGCGAGCCAAACGGGTAAACTCTAAGACGTCTAAATGAATGATGAGTGTGCCAGAGAGTTTGAAATGAAGAGGCCCAAGTTGTAACAAGAGTGCCAACGAGCGTTAGGCATTCCCTAACGTCTATATAATTTTGGAGCATACGTTGAGAGCGCCATAGACGGTGCCAAGTGCCAGAGAACAAGGAGTGAAATATTAATGAGGGAGGGATTTTATTCCCTCCACAAGCAAATAAAATAAATTCAAAATATTTCCTAAGTTAAAACTTGGTTCATCCGATATTTTTGCTATCAAAAAGAAATGGATATAACTAAGAGTTAGAATACCATGAGAGAGAATAAATAAATAAATAAAATAAAAGGGCTCTTTTTCCTTTGAAAAGAAGGGCGATAAAAGCGCCTTCACACAGGGTAATCCATGTTTTTTTTTAAAGAAAGGAAATAGCTCTATTTTCTTAAAAAATTTCTCAAGCACGAATTCAAAATATATATGAAATAATATGCAACATATAAAAATAAATATGTTGAAATAGTAAAATAACAATGGATAAAAAGAGACTAATGCAAACATTAAAGTTAGATAGCCAAAAAAAATTATCCAAATTAAATGAATCAGATCCTAGAACCTTCAAGAGAGAATACTAGCAAAATCTATCTTGCTCTGATACCATGTTAGAATTTCACAATAATAGATATGCAAATTATTACACAAAAATATGAAGAGAAGAGTGGAACTGATTTATTTACCTCTAGGATCAACTCTGTATAAATAACAGAGTTGATCATTGAGAGCCGTTGGATTACAATAACTCATCAGACCTGATGAAGACACCACTGAGAGTTCTCCTGACACATGGAGGAGTGGAAACTCAAGAAGACACCACTAAGAGTTCTCCTGACACATGGAGGAGTGGAAACTCAAGTATCTATCCTAGTGGAACTTAAGAGAATATTCACTTATTCTAACATTTAACACTTGATGCATCACCAAGTAGGAGGACAAGTAAATAATAAAAGTATTCTCATATGTTATGTATCGAATGGTGTACAGACCTTAGTGTAGTGGTTTGATATTTAGGTATGGGATAGAAAAGTGCTCTTTTAATAGGAACCAAACATAATCTCTAAATTAAAAGTGTGCAAAGTATATTATTTTTTCAATGATTTTACATAGGTTTTTATGAGGGGTCCTAGTCCCCTCATACTGAGTTGGGTTTGAACCTTAGATCTCTTAAAGAGAGGTTGAATTCCTTACCACTATAATAATCTTGTAACTCTCACAAACTACAATATTAATTATGATGATCCTTATATGTCATTTTGTAATGCTCAAACATTTCTTGTACATGGTTCTATGTACATTGCATGTGCTATAAAATGTATTTTACCTTGTTAACTTCCTTTGCCTATGATAGTATCCTAGCTTTAGTGGAAATGTGAAAGGTAATATCCCTGGGAGCATTTGGCTAGAATCTAAATCATGCCAAAAATAGGTTTTGACTTCTAGGAATCATGGATGTATGTAAGAATTTCATCCCATATCAAACATATGGTTATACATGATAATTAAATACACTAGCACATTATTCACCACTTTAATCTACACTTCAATCTATGTTTGGAAATATGTAGAATGTTATAGCTTAGTATCAAGTTGCTCCCTTAGATGGCACAAAATATTACTAATGAAATAAGGTCTTCACTTAGATATGATGGCGTTTGAGATGCCAAACTAAATTTAAATATGCTCAAAGTTAAACTTGATAATATTTGTTGTATTTATGATCTTCTTTCATGGAACCATAAATACTATCTTATTGAACTTATCTATAACTATAAATATTTAATCATTTTGATATTTTATTATTGTTATCCCCAAGATATAATTTACATTGATGGATTTGCAAGGCTAAGAAGGAATTACTAGTGGTTTATAGAGCCCCAACATCTTATTTGTTAGTTTGGCAATGTTTAGGGTGCATTAATTTTGATGTAGACCTTCACTTATGTATGTGATATCAATGAAAATATTATTCTATAAATGCAAGTATTTTTCTTATACCAAAGTTTCTAATAACCTTTTATAGTGTGTTTTATAGATGAGGTGTTGCTATGGTGCTAAGGTGGTTTTGCAACCTTTAATTGTGTTTATGCTTTAACACTAACTTAACTATAGTAGTTATTTATTTATGGTGATAAATTTAATTCTATTAGGGCTTGGTGTCATCTACTTAGTTTATTGTAACCTATATTATCCATGAATTCTAATATTATACCCAATAACTTCTATTATCCATGACTTCTAATATTATTTTTTCACACTTATAATGATTTATCATAATATAATACACCAATTCATGCTAATCTTCATGAGTCTAGAATGATGTCATTGGAATATCTTCTCTCAATATTATTTGATGATATCCTAAGAAAAAATCTAGTTTAGAGAAGCGAGCACTATGGACTTCATCCAGTAACTCATCAATGATGAAAACGAGAAATTTCTCCTTGATAATTGTGTTAATTTCTTGGAAATCAATGCATAGCCACCAATACTTCTCTTTATTACAAACCAATATTTTTGGAGAGGAATATAGAATGACACTTTTCAAATGACTCTTGTTGTTAATAACTCATGCACCATATTTTAAATCTTAGTCTTTTGTATATATGGGTACTTGTAAGGATGAATGTTGGATGGTAATATTCATAGGATGAGTTTGATGGCATGATCATGGGTGTGCATGGTGGTAAACCATGGGGTTTGTAAATATGGTTGTATACTTATCCACAATTTCATGTAATTCAATTTTTTAAATTGTATCATTGGTAATTAGGGCTTGTAGTACAAACAAATGTGCCACCACTTCTTGAGATAAGTTTTTCAAAAAATTTGCCAATTTGGTGGGAGATGATGAGTTTGGTAAGACCTATTGGCATTTCATAGATGGTGTAATGCTTCCCATGCCTATTGAATTCAATCTAAAGCTCAAATAAGTCCCATAATATTGGGTCCAATATACAAAGTCATTAAGTTCCCAACACAATGTCATATCCCCCTAAGCAAAGGGAAAACATGTCTACCTTAAAATTGTAATTGTCTATTCATATCTTAACATTTATAATTTTTCCTTTGCATTATAGGGTTCCCCTATTAGCCACCATGAATTTGAAAAAAATGAATGAGTATATGTAATAGTCTACTTTTTGTCTATCCACAGATCAATAAAATTATGGGTACTACCTAAATCAATGAGGACAATGACTCATTATATTTTGAAATACCCTACCACTTTCATGGTTTAGGGAGTAGAAATCCTAGCTAAGTCATGTGCTAATATCTTAGGTGGCTAGTTCTCTCTAGTTTTTGACTCTTATGGGTGCTCTTCTTCTCTATTTTTCTCCTCTTCTTCCTATGATTCTTTGGTGGAAGGTTCACCCACATCTAGTAAATATACTTCCTATAGTACATACTTATGGATTAGAGAATATTTTTCATCATAGTTGTAATATAGTCCTCATTCCCTTCATGCATCCATTTCCTCTCATGTAGGGCCTTTGATCAGGGGTGGTATATTGAATGTATTTAAAGAATTCTAATATGGAAGTTGTGTTTGAGCTTATAGAGGTTTGAAGGTACACCTTTGTGTTATGAATTTATCTTATCTAGACTATACAAACATACTATTTCCATCATGCTTGTTGGCTTAAACATTATTACTTGAACAAGAATATATTACTTTAATCCACTAATAAAATAGCTTTAAAAACATTCAATCCCCTCATGTGGTTTGCAGTTTCTCAAACTATGTAAGATGTAGATGCATACTATTAAACCATTGGTACCATTGAATTACTTCATCCTGAAGGTTGAAAGATATTATTATGATACTTTGATTATGTGGAATGGCATGAAGAGCAAAATAATATTTGGCCCTATACAACCTACTAGTTAGGTCCTCACCATTAAATTTAGGAAATTCGAGCTTAGTCACGCTATGATTTGTATTATTAGGAATATATCTCATGATTTTCCCCTAAAACTTCATTCTTCACTCCGAGTTGACTTATATAATGTGTATTATTTGGTGTCTAGGCTTTATATATGACTCTTAATGTCATCTAATTTATCCAATCTGTCTATTTTGGATACTAATAGATGGAATTCTTATTTTTGATATTCCAAAAATTCAATTTTTTCACCTAATATATTTATCTCTTGGGTAGCTCTGGTACCTCTAGTCATTTTTAGGCACTTGAGGATCTTTAAAAAAGTGTATAAGTGTTATATATCACAATGATTGGCTCAAAGAGATGATCAAAATGGACTATGCCATAAAATGGTGAATTGGGTTCTTTGAAAAAGTATATGGGTGGTATATATCAAAAAATTACCATAAAAAGAGGATCAAAATGGACTATACCATGAAATGGTAAATTTTGGTTGCTTCAAGACTTGAGGAACTGCTACCAACAAATTGCTCTAACTATGAGACTATGTATTCCTCACACATTTCAAATTAACAATTGATAACTAGCTAATAATTGACTATTTTGATATGTTATTTATACTATAAATTATATATTCTATACTCTATCACACTTGATATGTATTATTGGGAAATATATCTAATGCTTTTCCCATAAAAATTCATTCTTGACTCCTTATTTACTTATATAATGTGTAGTATTTGGTATCTAGGCTTGTTATATGACTATTAATGTCATCTAATTTATCCAATTTGTCTATTTTGGATACTAATAGATGGAATTATTATTTTTGATCTTCCAAACATTCAATTTATTCACCCAATATGTTTATCTCTTGGGTAGCTCTAGTACCTCTAGCCATTTTTAAGCACTTCAGGATCTTTGAAAAAGTGTGTGTTATATATCACAATGATCGGCTCAAAGAGATGATCGAAATGGACTATACCATAAAATGGTGAATTAGGGTCTTTGAAAAAGTATATGGGTGCTATATATCAAAAAAATTAGCTTAAAAAGAGGATCGAAATAGACTATACCATGAAATAGTAAATTTTGGTTGCTTCAAGACTTGAGGGACTGCTACCAACCAATTGCTCTAATTATGAGACTATGTATTCTTCACACATTTCAAATTATCAACTGATAACTAACTACTCCAATAACTAATAATAGACTATTTTTATATGTTTCTTATACTATCAATTATATATTCTATACTCTATCACACTTTATATGTAGGATCCCATCCATTTTTTATGGAAGTAGTCTTCTCTATAATATGCTCAAATTTGATTTTGGTTTGGATTGGTAAGGGACTAAAAACAAGTTCAATATGATCATTATAATCCAAGGTGTGTTTGGTTTCATGGGTTCTCTAATAGACAAGTTTCATTCATAATCAGTGTTTGACCTAGTGTCTCATATGGAGGGTTCCACCATACCTATCGCCATACTATCCATTTTTAGTGTTTTCTAAGAGTAAATTTTTAAGGATAACAACTTACTAGTGCATCATAAAACTCAAATGATTAACATATTCATATGGTTTAAGATTTATCCTAGTCCTAATGGATATTTTTATGTACCTGAGGGTACATGGGAGATCACAACCATGTATGAGTTATATCTAAGGCTTGGGTATTTAATTTTGATCACCCTTGAATTCACTACATACTTTATGTGCAATCTAGCTTAGCCAAAAATTAAAACTTTTTCATGATAGTTTAAAATCCTTGGCACAAGGTTTCTAACATAATGCACTAAAAAAAACAAAATATGGTCTTGTACATTTTATTTTTAATAGAAAATGAGTCAAATAAAAAATTTAGAAAAATAGATGGAAGGTTAAAACTATTGCTACTACTAAAGAATATGATCTTGGAAAGAGCTTTGATACCACTTGTTAGGAACCTTATAATTAAAATCAATCATAACAACAAAAGTTGTGCAAGAAGTAAAGGAAATACAAAAATGAAATAGTAGAAGCACTTATGAAAAATAAATAAAATAAAATAAAACATATTTACATTAATCGTATATCGCAGACCTCTTTGTGGGGGCAACCTCTTTGGAAATAGGAAAAAATATGGTTTTATATATGTAATTTTTAATGGAAAATGAGAAAAAACAATTATAGAATAGAAAAATAGATGGGAGGTTAAAAATTGTTACTACTACTATAGAGCATAGCCTCAAAAATATCTTTGATACCACTTGTTAGGAACCATATCATTAAAATCAAGCATAACCACAAAAGCAGTGCAAGAATTAATGGAAATGCAAAAATGAATAGCAAAAGTTCTCATGAGAATCACTAAAATAAAATACATAAAACTTATATTAGTCAGCTATTGTGGGCCTCTTAATAGGGGAAACTCCTTGGAATAAGAGCTTCAATACAAATCTAGAAATATGAGATGATACATTCCTTTCCACCCCTACCTTTATATAGACTCTTATTCTAATAACTCCTACTTATATAAATTAATACTTACATCATAAAAGTATAAATCCTACTTACAATAAAGTATTAGTTCCATAATTACTATCTAATGCTTATAATAAAAGTAGTAGCTACATCATGATGAATCCATATGAATTAGTCATCCAAGGTGCAACATACACCAACACTAGACAATTATATGATGTTGGTTATGTTAGGATAGGATATTAACAAGTGACAAAATATTCTTCTAAGGAAAATCATTATGAGGAGGTAAAATTATTGCTCTAAATTCTTATATTCCAAGTTGATAAAGTGCCCATCATCTTTTAATACATTTCAAACCAACTCATCCTTCCACATAAAAATAGGTAAATATAACTCTCGAAGTATTTTTTGAATATCATCATCTATATGTTGAGTTCCATGCCTTTAACCACATTACTAATATAAAACTATGATCTTGATTTTTCAACATTAATATGGTTTTTTATCATTAGACCTTTACAAGCTAGACATGCCCAAGACAATTATTTTCGTTGTGGATAAAAAATAAGAGGATAAGGTTTCAACCAATAAATAGACCAAAACTTCATAGTATTGACTACATAATTTTTTTCTTAATCAATTTCAAACTATATGATATGAAAATCTACATTGTTTATAAACTAAGTAGGATTTGTCTCCAAAATAATTTCATTCCTTTAAAAGAACTTGTATATTTTTGAAGTAATATTTTTCCCCAACTATTTCCTTTATCTTTAACTAATTTCCATTCAACTTTTGTCTTTAATACCAAACTCATAAATTTATAATTTTGAAAGTCTATCTCTCCAATATTCTATCCTTTTTAAACCCTATCCCACTTGCAAAGAGTAACCCCATATTTGTTATCACATATTTTCCAAATAAAATACTTTGAATCTTATCAAATTTGAATGCTATACCTAGTGACCATATTGAAAGTGACTGTATATATATAGGTGGATTGAAATTTATTTTTTATGACCTGTATCCTTCCATCCATAGTTAATAAATTATATTTACAACCTACCAATCAAGGGTGCATGCTATCTAAAATTTATCCCCAAAGCTCCTTCTTAATTTTGTTATTAAAAAAAGGAATACACAAGTATGTTGATGATAATTTTTTATTTTTAAACCCTAAAATGTCCACAATAATATGTTGTAAATATGGGGCACTCTTAATGAAAATAACCTAATTTTTTTAGTACTAACAAACTATATAAAAACCTTCTCATATCATGATGATATTGGTTTTAAACTCTATGGTCTCACTAACTGAAGGAGATCCAAAAGAAGTATCATCAATAAATTGGATACGAGATTTGGAGGGACTATTTATTTTTTCAATTGGTTATATGGGATTGAATTATGTCCCACTCATGTTACATCATCACCACCTAGTGGTGTTGAGTGGTATTTTCACCCGATTGTGAAAACACACTCTCCAATAGGATTTGGGTTCTAAATCCTCTGCTTGCAAAGAAACAATTTCTCCAAGGTTCCTGTTATGTGAGCATTTTGCATCTATGTATAAAAGATATTTAATTAAAATGCTTAGAACACCTTAGTGGTTGCAAGTAACTAAAAACAAGGGGCACTGTGGTTTATTTCACTATGAAATTTAATGACTGTTCATTGAACCCTGATAAAGTAAATGTGATTTGGTCTCTATTTGACCATGCTGTAACTTCAAAATAAAATTTAATGAAATGCCATAACATGAATGGAATTATTTTTGGGTTTTGATGTTTTATAATTTTTTTTTTTATTTTAAAGCTTGAAAAATTAAATTTGGAGCTTCTGGAAATAAAGTGCAGCAAAAAAGAAAGTAAAATGCAACAGAAAAAGAAATTAAATTTGCATTCAGTCTGATGCTATCCAGTCCTGGCAAAACCGAAGATGTGAGGTTTTCATGCATGCAACCTAACCTATGGGACCTACCAACATGCACAATCCTGATAATTTAAGTGTTGATTCAAAGGGTTTTGAAATAAAATTCAAATTTTGAACATTCGCCTAATGCAACCCACAAAGTGGCATTTAACATTATCTATAAATCCAAAATTTGAAAATGAAAGAATAAACATTAAATCTGTAGCATGCATAGAAGATCTCCTTCTTTCTTGCCAACAAGATGCAAATTTTTGAACACTGCATTAAAATAAATCATGTTACAATAGCAGACTTTCTGGTTTTCTCAAAACTAGCAAAAGGAAGGAAAACAGCCTCAAAGCAGGCCCATAATGACCCTCTGGCCTCTAGCATTGCAACTTTGCCCAGTGGTTTTCCCCTCGTATCTGTCCTGTGCTTCTGCTTTTAAATCTTGGCAATGCTTTCTGTTTTGGCCTGTGATGCTTCGCTTCATCTTCCAGATCGATTCATTTTGTCTTTATTTGACTGCGTGTGTTTTGGCTTTATGCTCGACATTGAGACATTTGATCTTCTTTGTAACGCTTCTGCAGCCTGTACGCCATGTGTCCCACACTTTTCTACACATTCTATAATGGCCCCATGAAAATCGTGACAAAAAATAGCATGCATCTTTGTCCGCCTTCCTGGCCGCGAAAACGCGACATGTCACGAAATCACGACATGTCGCGATATCGCGACGTTTTCCTGCCAATAGCCTTTCTGCCATCACGTCCAGTGAAAATGCGACATGTCACGAAATCATGACGCTTTTCTCGTTCCGTACCATTTGCTCGTAACCCGAACAACGAAAATTGCACAAAATTATTAGGGCAATGTCTCAGGATGAACAATGAAACCTACACAAAGGGATTAGGCGTTGTCTCGGATAAAGAGAGATAGATGAACACAATATTTTAAATGAAAATTTTCTACGGTTGAAGAGCACTGTCAGTGAAACCTGCACAAAGGGATTAGGCGTTGTCTTAGATAAAGAGAGATAACTAAAATCAGTGAACCAGAAAACCTACACAATACATTAGAGCACTGCCAGCGAGACCTGCACAAAGGTATTAGCCACTGTATCTGGATAAATAGAGATAAACAAAAAAAAAAATCTCTTTAATGTGCCGAATGGGTAGAAGTAAGAGTGCCAGACAATACGACTAAAAGGAATTACAAACTTTTGGCTTGAAACAGCAAGCGGTGAAAAGCAAAAAAATAGGAAACTTGGAGAGAGGAAACCATCATGAGGGAGGCCACCAAGCTAACACTGCAAAATACGTAAAGGATAGTCGTATGGACGGAGGCTAACACTGGTGAAAGAGAGGAGCAATCCTTTTTCTTAAAACATGTAATGCTGCAGAAAAAACAATTAGATAAAAATACCCTATTTTTAATAACAAAATGCTACGCAAACGTTAGATAAAAAGGATAGAATAAGAAACTAATTACTTAAATAAATGAAAAAAAAATGTTTGGAAACCAATTATTTAAATTTACATTTTGAAAAAAAATAAAAAAGGATATTTCAAAACAAATGTGGTGAGCCTGCAAAAAACCAAGAGACCTGCAGAAAATGTTAAATGGAGATGCCTCCTCCAGAGGGCCGAATGGGCAGAAGCTTGAGCATTGTTCCTACAGATTACGACTAAAAAAATACCGTCTGAATTGACAAAAGTAAATGGAAGCTAGAGCGTCGGTTGTACAAACTCTGAGATGAATAGCGAGCCAAACGGGTAAACTTTGAGATGTCTAAATGAATGATGAGTGTGCCAGAGAGTTTGAAATGAAGAGGCCCAAGTTGTAACAAGAGTTCCAACGAGCGTTAGGTGCTCCCTAATGTCTATATAATTTTGGAGCATACGTTGAGAGCACCATAGATGGTGCCAAGTGCCAGAGAACAAGGAGTGAAATATTAATGAGGGAGGGATTTTATTCCCTCCACAAGCAAATAAAATAAATTCAAAATATTTCCTAAGTTAAAACTTGGTTCATCCGATATTTTTGCTATCAAAAAGAAATGGATATAACTAAGAGTTAGAATACCTGAGAAATAATAAATAAATAAATAAAATAAATGGGCTCTTTTTCCTTTGAAAAGAAGGGTGATAAAAGCACCTTCACACAGGGTAATTAGTGTTTTTTTTTAAAGAAAGGAAATAGCTCTATTTTCTTAAAAAATTTCTCAAGCATGAATTCAAAATATATATGAAATAATATGCAACATATAAAAATGAATATGTTGAAATAGTAAAATAACAATGGATAAAAAGAGACTAATGCAAACATTAAAGTTAGATAGCCAAAAAAAATTATCCAAATTAAATGAATCAGATCCTAGAACCTTCAAGAGAGAATACTAGCAAAATCTATCCTACTCTGATACCATGTTAGAATTTCACAATAATAGATATGCAAATTATTACACAAAAAGATGAAGACAAGAGTGGAACTGATTTATTTACCTCTAGGATCAACTCTGTATAAATAACGAGTTGATCATTGAGAGCCGTTGGATTACAATAACTCATCGGACCTGATGAAGACACCACCGAGAGTTCTCCCGACACATGGAGGAGTGGAAACTCAAGAAGACACCACTAAGAGTTCTCCCGACACATGGAGGAGTGGAAACTCAAGTATCTATCCTAGTGGAACTTAAGAGAATATTCACTTATTCTAACATTTAACACTTGATGCATCACCAAGTAGGAGGACAAGTAAATAATAAAAGTATTCTCATATGTTATGTATCGAATGGTGTACAGACCTTAGTGTAGTGGTTTGATATTTAGGTATGGGATAGAAAAGTGCTCTTTTAATAGGAACCAAACATAATCTCTAAATTAAAAGTGTGCAAAGTATATTATTTTTTCAATGATTTTACATAGGTTTTTATGAGGGGTCCTAGTCCCCTCATACTGAGTTGGGTTTGAACCTTAGATCTCTTAAAGAGAGGTTGAATTCCTTACCACTATAATAATCTTGTAACTCTCACAAACTACAATATTAATTATGATGATCCTTATATGTCATTTTGTAATGCTCAAACATTTCTTGTACATGGTTCTATGTACATTGCATGTGCTATAAAATGTATTTTACCTTGTTAACTTCCTTTGCCTATGATAGTATCCTAGCTTTAGTGGAAATGTGAAAGGTAATATCCCTGGGAGCATTTGGCTAGAATCTAAATCATGCCAAAAATAGGTTTTGACTTCTAGGAATCATGGATGTATGTAAGAATTTCATCCCATATCAAACATATGGTTATACATGATAATTAAATACACTAGCACATTATTCACCACTTTAATCTACACTTCAATCTATGTTTGGAAATATGTAGAATGTTATAGCTTAGTATCAAGTTGCTCCCTTAGATGGCACAAAATATTACTAATGAAATAAGGTCTTCACTTAGATATGATGGCGTTTGAGATGCCAAACTAAATTTAAATATGCTCAAAGTTAAACTTGATAATATTTGTTGTATTTATGATCTTCTTTCATGGAACCATAAATACTATCTTATTGAACTTATCTATAACTATAAATATTTAATCATTTTGATATTTTATTATTGTTATCCCCAAGATATAATTTACATTGATGGATTTGCAAGGCTAAGAAGGAATTACTAGTGGTTTATAGAGCCCCAACTTCTTATTTGTTAGTTTGGCAATGTTTAGGGTGCATTAATTTTGATGTAGACCTTCACTTATGTATGTGATATCAATGAAAATATTATTCTATAAATGCAAGTATTTTTCTTATACCAAAGTTTCTAATAACCTTTTATAGTGTGTTTTATAGATGAGGTGTTGCTATGGTGCTAAGGTGGTTTTGCAACCTTTAATTGTGTTTATGCTTTAACACTAACTTAACTATAGTAGTTATTTATTTATGGTGATAAATTTAATTCTATTAGGGCTTGGTGTCATCTACTTAGTTTATTGTAACCTATATTATCCATGAATTCTAATATTATACCCAATAACTTCTATTATCCATGACTTCTAATATTATTTTTTCACACTTATAATGATTTATCATAATATAATACACCAATTCATGCTAATCTTCATGAGTCTAGAATGATGTCATTGGAATATCTTCTCTCAATCTTATTTGATGATATCCTAAGAAAAAATCTAGTTTAGAGAAGCGAGCACTATGGACTTCATCCAGTAACTCATCAATGATGAAAACGAGAAATTTCTCCTTGATAATTGTGTTAATTTCTTGGAAATCAATGCATAGCCACCAATACTTCTCTTTATTACAAACCAATATTTTTGGAGAGGAATATAGAATGACACTTTTCAAATGACTCTTGTTGTTAATAACTCATGCACCATATTTTAAATCTTAGTCTTTTGTATATATGGGTACTTGTAAGGATGAATGTTGGATGGTAATATTCATAGGATGAGTTTGATGGCATGATCATGGGTGTGCATGGTGGTAAACCATGGGGTTTGTAAATATGATTGTATACTTATCCACAATTTCATGTAATTCAATTTTTTAAATTGTATCATTGGTAATTAGGGCTTGTAGTACAAACAAATGTGCCACCACTTCTTGAGATAAGTTTTTCAAAAAATTTGCCAATTTGGTGGGAGATGATGAGTTTGGTAAGACCTATTGGCATTTCATAGATGGTGTAATGCTTCCCATGCCTATTGAATTCAATCTAAAGCTCAAATAAGTCCCATAATATTGGGTCCAATATACAAAGTCATTAAGTTCCCAACACAATGTCATATCCCCCTAAGCAAAGGGAAAACATGTCTACCTTAAAATTGTAATTGTCTATTCATATCTTAACATTTATAAATTTTCCTTTGCATTATAGGGTTCCCCTATTAGCCACCATGAATTTGAAAAAAATGAATGAGTATATGTAATAGTCTACTTTTTGTCTATCCACAGATCAATAAAATTATGGGTACTACCTAAATCAATGAGGACAATGACTCATTATATTTTGAAATACCCTACCACTTTCATGGTTTAGGGAGTAGAAATCCTAGCTAAGTCATGTGCTAATATCTTAGGTGGCTAGTTCTCTCTAGTTTTTGACTCTTATGGGTGCTCTTCTTCTCTATTTTTCTCCTCTTCTTCCTATGATTCTTTGGTGGAAGGTTCACCCACATCTAGTAAATATACTTCCTATAGTACATACTTATGGATTAGAGAATATTTTTCATCATAGTTGTAACATAGTCCTCATTCCCTTCATGCATACATTTCCTCTCATGTAGGGCCTTTGATCAGGGGTGGTATATTGAATGTCTTTAAAGAATTCTAATATGGAAGTTGTGTTTGAGCTTATAGAGGTTTGAAGGTACACCTTTGTGTTATGAATTTATCTTATCTAGACTATACAAACATACTATTTCCATCATGCTTGTTGGCTTAAACATTATTACTTGAACAAGAATATATTACTTTAATCCACTAATAAAATAGCTTTAAAAACATTCAATCCCCTCATGTGGTTTGCAGTTTCTCAAACTATGTAAGATGTAGATGCATACTATTAAACCATTGGTACCATTGAATTACTTCATCCTGAAGGTTGAAATATATTATTATGATACTTTGATTATGTGGAATGGCATGAAGAGAAAAATAATATTTGGCCCTATACAACCTACTAGTTAGGTCCTCACCATTAAATTTAGGAAATTCGAGCTTAGTCACGCTATGATTTGTATTATTAGGAATATATCTCATGATTTTCCCCTAAAACTTCATTCTTCACTCCGAGTTGACTTATATAATGTGTATTATTTGGTGTCTAGGCTTTATATATGACTCTTAATGTCATCTAATTTATCCAATCTGTCTATTTTGGATACTAATAGATGGAATTCTTATTTTTGATATTCCAAAAATTCAATTTTTTCACCTAATATATTTATCTCTTGGGTAGCTCTGGTACCTCTAGTCATTTTTAGGCACTTGAGGATATTTAAAAAAGTGTATAAGTGTTATATATCACAATGATTGGCTCAAAGAGATGATCAAAATGGACTATACCATAAAATGGTGAATTGGGTTCTTTGAAAAAGTATATGGGTGGTATATATCAAAAAATTACCATAAAAAGAGGATCAAAATGGACTATACCATGAAATGGTAAATTTTGGTTGCTTCAAGACTTGAGGAACTGCTACCAACAAATTGCTCTAACTATGAGACTATGTATTCCTCACACATTTCAAATTAACAATTGATAACTAGCTAATAATTGACTATTTTGATATGTTATTTATACTATAAATTATATATTCTATACTCTATCACACTTGATATGTATTATTGGGAAATATATCTAATGCTTTTCCCATAAAAATTCATTCTTGACTCCTTATTTACTTATATAATGTGTAGTATTTGGTATCTAGGCTTGTTATATGACTATTAATGTCATCTAATTTATCCAATTTGTCTATTTTGGATACTAATAGATGGAATTATTATTTTTGATCTTCCAAACATTCAATTTATTCACCCAATATGTTTATCTCTTGGGTAGCTCTAGTACCTCTAGCCATTTTTAAGCACTTCAGGATCTTTGAAAAAGTGTGTTATATATCACAATGATCGGCTCAAAGAGATGATTGAAATGGACTATACCATAAAATGGTGAATTAGGGTCTTTGAAAAAGTATATGGGTGCTATATATCAAAAAAATTAGCTTAAAAAGAGGATCGAAATAGACTATACCATGAAATAGTAAATTTTGGTTGCTTCAAGACTTGAGGGACTGCTACCAACCAATTGCTCTAATTATGAGACTATGTATTCTTCACACATTTCAAATTATCAACTGATAACTAACTACTCCAATAACTAATAATAGACTATTTTTATATGTTTCTTATACTATCAATTATATATTCTATACTCTATCACACTTTATATGTAGGATCCCATCCATTTTTTATGGAAGTAGTCTTCTCTATAATATGCTCAAATTTGATTTTGGTTTGGATTGGTAAGGGACTAAAAACAAGTTCAATATGATCATTATAATCCAAGGTGTGTTTGGTTTCATGGGTTCTCTAATAGACAAGTTTCATTTATAATCAGTGTTTGACCTAGTGTCTCATATGGAGGGTTCCACCATACCTATCGCCATACTATCCATTTTTAGTGTTTTCTGAGAGTAAAGTTTTAAGGATAACAACTTACTAGTGCATCATAAAACTCAAATGATTAACATATTCATATGGTTTAAGATTTATCCTAGTCCTAATGGATATTTTTATGTACCTGAGGGTACATGGGAGATCACAACCATGTATGAGTTATATCTAAGGCTTGGGTATTGAATTTTGATCACCCTTGAATTCACTACATACTTTATGTGCAATCTAGCTTAGCCAAAAATTAAAACTTTTTCATGATAGTTTAAAATCCTTGGCACAAGGTTTCTAACATAATGCACTAAAAAAAACAAAATATGGTCTTGTACATTTTATTTTTAATAGAAAATGAGTCGAATAAAAAATTTAGAAAAATAGATGGAAGGTTAAAACTATTGCTACTACTAAAGAATATGATCTTGGAAAGAGCTTTGATACCACTTGTTAGGAACCTTATAATTAAAATCAATCATAACAACAAAAGTTGTGCAAGAAGTAAAGGAAATACAAAAATGAAATAGTAGAAGCACTTATGAAAAATAAATAAAATAAAAAACAACATATTTACATTAATCATATATCGTAGACCTCTTTGTGGGGGCAACCTCTTTGGAAATAGGAAAAAATATGGTTTTATATATGTAATTTTTAATGGAAAATGAGAAAAAACAATTATAGAATAGAAAAATAGATGGGAGGTTAAAAATTGTTACTACTACTATAGAGCATAGCCTCAAAAATATCTTTGATACCACTTGTTAGGAACCTTATCATTAAAATCAAGCATAACCACAAAAGCAATGCAAGAATTAATGGAAATGTAAAAATGAATAGCAAAAGTTCTCATGAGAATCACTAAAATAAAATACATAAAACTTATATTAGTCAGCTATTATGGGCCTCTTAATAGGGGAAACTCCTTGGAATAAGAGCTTCAATACAAATCTAGAAATATTAGATGATACATTCCTTTCCACCCCTACCTTTATATAGACTCTTATTCCAATAACTCCTACTTATATAAAGTAATACTTACATCATAAAAGTATAAATCCTACTTACAATAAAGTATTAGTTCCATAATTACTATCTAATGCTTATAATAAAAGTAGTAGCTACATCATGATGAATCCATATGAATTAGTCATCCAAGGTGCAACATACACCAACACTAGACAATTATATGATGTTGGTTATGTTAGGATAGGATATTAACAAGCGACAAAATATTCTTCTAAGGAAAATCATTATGAGGAGGTAAAATTATTTCTCTAAATTCTTATATTCCAAGTTGATAAAGTGCCCATCATCTTTTAATACATTTCAAACCAACTCATCCTTCCACATAAAAATAGGTAAATATAACTCTCGAAGTATTTTTTGAATATCATCATCTATATGTTGAGTTCCATGCCTTTAACCACATTACTAATATAAAACTATGATCTTGATTTTTCAACATTAATATGGTTTTTTATCATTAGACCTTTACAAGCTAGACATGCCCAAGACAATTATTTTTGTTGTGGATAAAAAATAAGAGGATAAGGTTTCAACCAATAAATAGACCAAAACTTCATAGTATTGACTACATAATTTTTTTCTTAATCAATTTCAAACTATATGATATGAAAATCTACATTGTTTATAAACTAAGTAGGATTTGTCTCCAAAATAATTTCATTCCTTTAAAAGAACTTTCATATTTTTGAAGTAATATTTTTCCCCAACTATTTCCTTTATCTTTAACTAATTTCCATTCAACTTTTGTCTTTAATACCAAACTCATAAATTTATAATTTTGAAAGTCTATCTCTCCAATATTCTATCCTTTTTAAACCCTATCCCACTTGCAAAGAGTAACCCCATATTTTTTATCACATATTTTCCAAATAAAATACTTTGAATCTTATCAAATTTGAATGCTATACCTAATGACCATATTGAAAGTGACTGTATATATATAGGTGGATTGAAATTTATTTTTTATGACCTGTATCCTTCCATCCATAGTTAATAAATTATATTTACAACCTACCAATCAAGGGTGCATGCTATCTAAAATTTATCCCCAAAGCTCCTTCTTAATTTTGTTATTAAAAAAAGGAATACACAAGTATGTTGATGATAATTTTTTATTTTTAAACCCTAAAATGTCCACAATAATATGTTGTAAATATGGGGCACTCTTAATGAAAATAACCTAATTTTTTTAGTACTAACCAACTATATAAAAACCTTTTCATATCATGATGATATTGGTTTTAAACTCTATGGTCTCACTAACTGAAGGAGATCCAAAAGAAGTATCATCAATAAATTGGATACGAGATTTGGAGGGACTATTTATTTTTTCAATTGGTTATATGGGATTGAATTATGTCCCACTCATGTTACATCATCACCACATAGTGGTGTTGAGTGGTATTTTCACCCGATTGTGAAAACACACTCTCCGATAGGATTTGGGTTCTAAATCCTCTGCTTGCAAAGAAATTAAACAAGTAATTTCTCCAAGGTTCCTGTTATGTGAGCATTTTGCATCTGTGTATTAAAGATATTTAATTAAAATGCTTAGAACACCTTAGTGGTTGCAAGTAACTAAAAACAAGGGGCACTGTGGTTTATTTTACTATGAAATTTAATGATTGTTCATTGAACCCTGATAAAGTAAATGTGATTTGGTCTCTATTTGACCATGCTGTAACTTCAAAATAAAATTTAATGAAATGCCATAACATGAATGGAATTATTTTTGGGTTTTGATGTTTTTTAATTTTTTTATTTTATTTTAAAGCTTGAAAAATTAAAGTTGGAGCTTCTGGAAATAAAGTGCAGCAAAAAAGAAAGTAAAATGCAACAGAAAAAGAAATTAAATTTGCATTCAGTCTGATGCTATCCAGTCCTGGCAAAACCGAAGATGTGAGGTTTCCATGCATGCAACCTAACCTATGGGACCTGCAAACACGCACAATCCTGATAAGTTAAGTGCTGATTCAAAGGGTTTTGAAATAAAATTCAAATTTCGAACATTCGCCTAATGCAACCCACAAAGTGGCATTTAACATTATCTATAAATCCAAAATTTGAAAATGAAAGAATAAACATTAAATCTGTAGCATGCACAGAAGATCTCCTTCTTTCTTGCCAACAAGATGCAAATTTTTGAACACTCTGCATTAAAATAAATCATGTTACAATAGCAGACTTTCTGGTTTTCTCAAAACCAGCAAAAGGAAGGAAAACAGCCTCAAAGCAGGCCCAGAATGACCCTCTGGCCTCTAGCACTGCAACTCTGCCCAACGGTTTTCCCCTCGTATCTGTCCTATGCTTCTACTTTTAAAGCTTGGCAATGCTTTCTATTTCGGCCTGTGACGCTTCGCTTCATCTTCCAGATCGATTCATTTCATCTTTCTTTGACTGCGTGTGTTTTGGCTTTATGCTCGACATTGAGACGTTTGATCTTCTTTGTAACGCTTCTGCAGCCTGTACGCCATGTGTCCCACACTTTTCTACACATTCTATAATGGCCCCATGAAAATCATGACAAAAAATAGCATGCAGCTTTGTCCGCCTTCCTGGCCACGAAAACGCGACATGTCACGAAATCACGACATGTCGCGATATCGTGACGTTTTCCTGCCAATAGCCTTTCTGCCATCACGCCCAGCAAAAATGTGACATGTCACAAAATCATGACGCTTTTCTCGTTTCGTACCATTTGCCCACAACCTGTCATGATATCGCGACGTTTTTCCACTTCGGGCACCTTCGCTGCATGTTGTCGCGATATCGCGACGTTTTTTCACTTCGTGCCTCTTAGTTGCAACCTGTTGCGAAATCGTGATGCTTTTTCACTTCGGGCACCTTTGCTGCATGCTGTCGCGATATCGCGACGTTTTTCACTTCGTGCCTCTTTCGCTGCTTTCTGTCATGATTTCGTGACGTTTTTTCACTTCGTGCTCTTTCGCTGCTTTCTGTCACGATTTCGTGACGTTTTCTCGCTTCATACCATCGGCCAGCTTTTCGTCGCGAAATCGTGATGTTTTTTCTTCGTACCTTTTCGCTTTTGGCGTGAAAGACATGTAGATTTTTAGCCCTAGGAAACTTCGCGATATCGCGACGTTTTTCGCTTCATGCCCCTTAGTTGCTGTCGTTGACTAGTTGACCATGATTTTGTGACATGTCACGATTTTGCTACGCTTTTTGCTTCCTACCTCGTTTGACCGGTTTGACCATGATTTTGTGACATGTCGCGATTTCGCTACGCTTTTTCTCCTTTTTGACGTGACAGATTTTGTGATGATTTTCTACTTTCTCATTTTTGCTCGTGATTTTGCGACATGTCACGATTTCATGACACTTTTCATTTTCTGGCAGCGACGGAGCAACCTGTCGCGATTTCATGACACTTTTTCATTTTTGGTCGTGATTTTGCGACATGTCATGATTTTGCGACATGTCGCGATTTCGCGACACTTTTTCATCCTTGTGCAATTTTGCCTTTTTCTTGATTTTTAGCATCTGGGTCATTGAGATCTTCTTTGAAAGCATGCAAAAAATGTGGGTCCCCAATTTTGGGGTGTGTTGTGGATCAGCCACAACAAATGGCGACTCTTTGTCAAATGCTCTTGAGCATTTTCTTGAGAACCCTACCTGGAAGTATATAAACTCGAAAACATGTGTTAGCACATAATAAATATAAACAAATGCCCATAGATCAAAAATATATGAATCATCAAATCATCAAGTATTAGCTCGGTGTGTGCAATGTGTTTTCATTCCCTATCGTTTGAAATTGATCAACATTCCATTGTCAATTTTACATGAATGCATATGTGAGATTATGAATGACTTGTGTAATCTAATAAATATGCTAAGCGATTTTGCTTTTATAAAAGGCATAGTCTTTCTTCTAGTATCATACACAAACATTCAAGATTATCAAACCCTCTTAGGATCAACTATATGAATTGCTTTATTATATATCCCAAAGTTGGTTATGAGTCCCTACTATCTTGAACCCATGTGCAAGTGAATGTGAAATCAGAATTTTGGGGAATCAGACTCCCAACCTAATCGAGATGGGAGTTTAACCCTATCCTTACTATTCTGATTTAGAATTCATTACCTCACTTTGAGCAAAATAATTTAACCAATTATGGAAGAAATGGTCATGCTAGTCTAACCCTTTGAACAATCAGTGGTCTTGTTTTTTAGACAAGACATGTTGCCATGCATGGGCATACTTAACCCCATAATCCAAAACTTATCTTCATTTCTTTGGACCTTGGGGATGACTACCCATCCTTTGCAGAGGACAAGTAGTACGATCCTTCCAATCCAATATAAATATGAGATGGGAAGAATTTATTTTTTACTTCTTGGACCTTAGGGATGACTACCCATCCTTGCTAGGGACATGTAGTACGATCCTTCCAATCCAAACTTTAGATGTAAATGGAAAATATTAATTTTATTGCTTAGACCTTGGGGATGACTACCCATCCTTTGCAGAGGACAAGTAGTACGATCCTTCCAATCCAAGATTTATTATGAAATGAGACATAGGAGCTTTGGGGAATCAGATTCTCAACCTAAGCGAGATGAGAATTTATGCCCTATCCTTACTACTCCATGTAGGTCAAATCAAAGCTTTGGGGAGTTGGATCCTCAACCTAAGTTCGATGAGGATTTAGCCCTATCCTTACTACTCTGATTTTAGGCTTTAAGCTTTATGGAAGTGGTCAAAACCACTGTCTTAAGGATCATGCTTGCATAAATAGGATAGACATGAAATACTTCTTTCGCCCAACCTTTTCTTCCAAGCAAGGTTTTGATCATTTTGCTCAAGATCCTTTTTAATGTGTATAAAATGTGCTTGGTTCTAGATATCTCAAGACTCGGTTCCCAACCTTAGGATTTTCTTCTTATTTATGTGATAGCATAACCTTAAGAGGATTTGACACACTTTAATGATTTGTATTTGAAATGCATTTGCAACTAAGATGGCATGTATGTGCAAAGTGAGATGTAATATGAATGCATTGTCCTTTGAATTGCAAATGAAATATTGCCATATAAACCGACTACTTCATGCATCACAAGTTTCAAACGATATTATTAAATTGTTTGTGTTACTTGTGGAGCTTTTACAAGACAATTCCAATGTTTCATATTCTCCCGATCTAGAACATAAGTTAGCATCTCAAGGCAACTTTTTCATCATCTTTTTTTTTTTATTTATAGACAAACAAAACATGTCAAATAAACACACAACTTTAAATTTCAACCAAATCCAAATAGCAATCCCAAAAATGAAACTTGAAAACACAAACCCAAAACCAGAAACCAAAATCTATATACAAATGTACACTATAATACAAAATGATGCAAAGCTTGGATTATCACTTTCCTGGATCCCACACATGATTAGAACATTTCAACAAAAATATGACATGATATGCATGCCAAATGTTGTGGGAATCCAACACAAACAAGACTAAGCCAAACAATGCAACAAATTTCCACTTGCCATGCTCACCATACCAATTTGATTTAGTTCCAATAATACTCCCATAGGTGAGCATCAAATTACTAAAATGATTAGACAATAAATGATTTTCAATTTTATCATGTCTATTCTTTAAAATGTAAACTTCATAATTCCCTCCTTGATTTAGAATTAGGCTATCCTTTTCAAATATGCAATTTTGTAAGTAGGAGCCTATTTCTACAAATTTCAAAGCCAAATCATTTTCCAAATTTGTAGGCCAATCAAATTTGTGCAACAATTTACAAGCATCTAGGATATTTACTAAATTAGGATCATTAAAAGTTTTTATCCTAGATTCAATTAGTAATTGTTGATGAATTTGGTTTAACAATTCAAGTGCATCAACTTCTTTTCCATTCATTAAAACCATGTTATTAAAGGTGTGATTAAAAATTATACCTTGTTTTTCATTTACCTTTAATGACATTTCATCATTCAAATTATTTAAATTCAAAATATGGTCATCCTTTTCAATCCTCAAACATTCTTGGTCAAAGTGTATGTCCCATGACTCATGTTTTGATGATCACTTCATTTGAGTTGCTTCCAATTGATCCATCTCTTTATCATTTGGTTCTAATTCTTTGTTCACTATCCATGGTATCTCTTCATTTGAATCCTCCAAATCATCATGCAAACTTGCATCCTTTGTCCCCTTTTCAAATCTTGTGAATATGAGATCTTCGTATGATGTAGAAGGTTCAACATCCTGCATATCAAGTGAAATATGAGTTTCATCTATAGGGATGTGAGAAAAGAATGCATTATCATATCTCCCCCAACCATTGTAAAAATCGTCATCCAAATCTGTGAGATGAAACTCCATGGTATTTGTGACATGATCTTTTGATTCATTCATCCATTCATTTTCTTCTTTGTCCTTGGCGATAGGATCATTATAATCTTCCAAAATTTGATGAGATTTGAAACCCTCTTCCAAAACATCCTCAAATTGTACAGGAGTTGTAATATCTTCCTTTGAGTAGGCAATTATGTCGTCCTCGCATATCAATTGGCACACAAGTTTCATTAGTAGCTTTGGAAAGAGTGAAGTCTTCCCACTTCTTCCAAGCATCATAATAATCATCTTCCAAAATCAAGTGGTGACGTTCAACTACTTCTTCAACATCTTCCAATTCATCAATATGCTTCTCATCAAACTCATCTTCACCTTCCTTGGATGGTTCAATTATTTCCAAAAGTGGGTCATTTCTTGGATTCAAATTTATAAGGCTATCATAATCCAAATTAGTAACCCATGATTCAATTTTATCATAATTTGGAGGGTGAAGAATTTCTTGATTTTTAATTGTACACATCTCATCAATATTATCTTCCAAGAACAAGTGGTGAAACTCTATCATGTCTTCAAATTCATTGATTGGTTTTCTCCCAATTTCACCTTCAACCATTTTATTTAATTCCATGGCAGGTTCCATCTTACCACATATATCAAACATTGTTGAATTTAGAACCCCTTCATCTAGATAATCATGTATCTCTACATGATCCTCACTAGTGGATGTTGGTTTAGCACTTTGCACCTCCCCTTGGACTACATCTAAGGTGGTTGTAAGATTTGGATATTCAGATTCATCCCCTTGATCATTTACCTTAGATATCATTGGAGTGGAGGGTGCTATGTTTGATGGTTGGTGTAGGTTGGCATCAAAAGAACAATTTCTCATATGAACATGTTGTGCCTTTTCTTCTTCAAGACCTTGTCGTTCTATCTCTTCTAAGACCTCATGGATTTTCTCTAGAGACAAGCCACTCAGCTTTTCCTCAATGAGTGAAGCAAGTGTGGGGTGTATGGCTCCTAGGTATACTTCCATGGCTTCTTCTTCCAATGTGTTAAAATTTTCCCACATTTGGGAGTGCAATTCACGAAATCTTCCATTAAACTGACTCAAGGATTCATTAGGCTCTTTACATATGGAGGTAAACTGATTTTTCAATATTTCTAAGTCAGCCTGATTACCAAAATGATGAAGATAGGCTACTTCTAATTGTATCCAAGAAGTCCTAACCTCCATGGGTAGTTGGCTATACCAAAAGAATGGTCTATCATCCAAAATGTATGCAAATAACTTACAAGCCACCTCCTCATAGAAAATCTGGAATTGACACAATGTATTCTTGTAGACATGCAGTTTTTGCAAGTATCCTAGTGGCACCTCTTGATTAAAACACCGTAAAAAATCCAATAACATTTTAGGAATTTGATAGGGTACCACAGGTATAGATAAACCCTCATAATGATCCTCTATCATAGATACCATTCTTTCTCTTAGAGATGTTATTTCAGCTCTCAGGGATACCATTTGCTCCTCAAGTGTTGCCATTAGTGAAGCTTAAAATGTAATTTTAGAACCAAATCTATTGAATATTCAACCTGCAATGTATAAACAAAAATCAAGTTAGCATCAACTAAGAGATGTATTCATTAAAAATCAAATGACAAGTAATTGCATGAGACCAAAATTTTCAAAATTAAATCAAATCACATACTTCTGTATGAACAATCAGAAAAATATTACAAAGATACCTGAATTAAAATAGAACAAGTAAATAAATTCAGGCCATCCTTTTTACAGTTTGCTGAGTGTTAGAGAATTAAAGCATAAAAATTTAAATTTAAATAACACTAAAATAAACCCGTTCGGCCCTCCAGCACCAATCTGTTGAGTGGTGTTAGAGGCCGTATATGCTAATAAAATGGACTTGAAATATTTAGCAATGTAAAGCTCTTAAACAATTAAAAACCCGTAGCATCTAAAATCACGATAAAATAAACCCTTTTCAGGCCCTCCTTCTAGCGCCAATCTGTTGAGTGGTATTTTCACCCGATTGTGAAAACACACTCTTCGATAGGATTTGGGTTCTAAATCCTCTGCTTGCAAAGAAATTAAACAAGTAATTTCTCCAAGGTTCTTGTTATGTGAGCATTTTGCATCTGTGTATAAAAGATATTTAATTAAAATGCTTAGAACACCTTAGTGGTTGCAAGTAACTGAAAACAAGGGGCACTGTGGTTTATTTTACTATGAAATTTAATGACTGTTCATTGAACCCTGATAAAGTAAATGTGATTTGGTCTCTATTTGACCATGCTGTAACTTCAAAATAAAATTTAATGAAATGCCATAACATGAATGGAATTATTTTTGGGTTTTGATGTTTTTTAATTTTTTTATTTTATTTTAAAGCTTGAAAAATTAAAGTTGGAGCTTCTGGAAATAAAGTGCAGCAAAAAAGAAAGTAAAATGCAACAGAAAAAGAAATTAAATTTGCATTCAGTCTGATGCTATCCAACTCTGGCAAAACCGAAGATGTGAGGTTTCCATGCATGCAACCTAACCTATGGGACCTGCAAACACGCACAATCCTGATAAGTTAAGTGCTGATTCAAAGGGTTTTGAAATAAAATTCAAATTTTGAACATTCGCCTAATGCAACCCACAAAGTGGCATTTAACATTATCTATAAATCCAAAATTTGAAAATGAAAGAATAAACATTAAATCAGTAGCATGCACAGAAGATCTCCTTCTTTCTTGCCAACAAGATGCAAATTTTTGAACACTCTGCATTAAAATAAATCATGTTACAATAGCAGACTTTCTGGTTTTCTCAAAACCAACAAAAGGAAGGAAAACAGCCTCAAAGCAGGCCCAGAATGACCCTCTGGCCTCTAGCACTGCAACTCTGCCCAACGGTTTTCCCCTCGTATCTGTCCTGTGCTTCTGCTTTTAAAGCTTGGCAATGCTTTCTGTTTTGGCCTGTGACGCTTCGCTTCATCTTCCAGATCGATTCGTTTCATCTTTCTTTGACTGCGTGTGTTTTGGCTTTATGCTCGACATTGAGACGTTTGATCTTCTTTGTAACGCTTCTGTAGCCTGTACGCCACGTGTCCCGCACTTTTCTGCACGTTCTATAACGGCCCCATGAAAATCATGACAAAAAATAGCATGCAGCTTTGTCCGCCTTCCTGGCCACGAAAACGCGACATGTCACGAAATCGTGACATGTCGCGATATCGCGACGTTTTCCTGCCAACAGCCTTTCTGCCATCACGCCCAACGAAAATGCGACATGTCACGAAATCGTGACATGTCACGAAATCATGATGCTTTTCTCGTTCCGTACCATTTTCCCGCAACCTGTCGTGATATCGCGACGTTTTTCCACTTCGGGCACCTTCGCTGCATGCTGTCGCGATATCACGACATTTTTTCACTTCGTGCCCCTTAGCTGCAACCTGTCGCGAAATCGCGACGCTTTTTCACTTCGGGCACCTTTGCTGCATGCTGTCGCGATATCGCGACGTTTTTTCACTTCGTGCCTCTTTGGCTGCTTTCTGTCGCGATTTCGTGACGTTTTCTCGCTTCGTGCTCTTTCGCTGCTTTCTATCGTGATTTCGCGACGTTTTCTCGCTTCATACCATCGGCCAGCTTTTCGTCGCGAAATCGCGACGCTTTTTCGTTTCGTACTGCTTTGCTGCTTTTGGCCGCGAAAATGCGACATGTCACGATTTGAATTTTCTTCCTCGCCTCCTCTTTGGAGCCGAAACGCGACTGTCGCGATATCGCGACGTTTTTCTACTTCATGCCCCTTAGCTGCTGTCGTTGACTGCGTTGACCGCGATTTTGCGACATGTCACGATTTCGCTACGCTTTCTGCTTCCTGCCTCGTTTGACCGGTTTGACCACGATTTTGCGACATGTCGCGATTTCGCTACGCTTTCTGCTTCCTGCCCCGTTTGACCGGTTTGACCGTGATTTTGCGACATGTCGCGATTTCGCTACGCTTTCTCATTTTCGCCCGCGATTTTGCGACATGTCGCGATTTCGTGACACTTTTCATTTTCTGGCAGCGACGGAGCAACCTGTCGCGATTTCGCGACACTTTTTCATTTTCGGCCGTGATTTTGCGACATGTCGCGATTTCGCGACATGTCACGATTTCGCGACACTTTTTCATCCTTGTGCAATTTTGCCTTTTTCTTGATTTTTAGCATCTGGGTCATTGAGATCTTCTTTGAAAGCATGCAAAAAATGTGGGTCCCCAATTTTGGGGTGTGTTGTGGATCAGCCACAACAAGTGGTATTACAACAAATATTGGATATTATCCATGTATCTCTTGGCAATATTTGAACCTTGGTCTCCTCTTCAAACATTGGGGAATCTAATCAGTTGAGCTAATTCCACTTGATGGAGGGACCATTTATCTCAATCTAAACACACTTGACCTTTTCTTCCATTTTTTCCTTTGATAAAGTTCCCTCTCAATGCCTCTACAATAATAATAATTACATAAGCAAATAATAGGTCACCGTAGGAGACTCAATGGAATGATTCAAGTGTCTAATGTCGAATACGCTGATCAAAATATAATATTTTGTAATTCTATACAAACATGTACAATCACTATCATATTCTTTGGTTATATCTATTTTTCAAGCATGCCTAGTTTTTTTGTAAATTACAAAGAATATATGGGTTCGATTTCTATTCTTATCACATCAATAATTTATTTAGCACTAATTTTTTAATAATGACATGTGGAAAACTCCAAAAAAAACCTAACATATGCTTTGGTTATATCTAATATTACAAGCATGCCTAATTTTTTATAAAGTAAAAATAATAGTTGGGCTCTATTACAATGATTATACCATCAATAATTTATTTACCATAAACAAACCTACCTTGTTTCTTTGACAGTACAATCTAAAATATTTTTATCTATTTATAATAATTTTTAAATTATTTTATAAAACATATTAGAAAGGTTTATTTGAAAAAAAATATCTAAATATTTTATCCCATTCTTGGAAATCAATTTAGTAATGGTAATATTTATCTCTCTTATTGTAGAATTTCATTTGTTAGCCTTTTAAACCATAGTCAACATGTCATTTCTTAGCAAACCCTAATTTTAAAAATAAAATAATAAGAAATTCATCCATATTAGGTACCTTGTTATGAAGGTATGAGGAAAATACCTCTTATAACTCTTCTATAGAGATATTCATCAAGCTTCCATTTTATCCTTAATTTATAATTAATGGAATATTTTACAAAAAATTACTTTGATCCTCCTTGTCTTATTGAGTTTTGACAACATATATTTGAAATAACTAACTGAGTCCTTCTTGATATTTTATTATTCCTTGTTATTTTTTTCTTTTGGAGATAATTATAGAAAAGATAAATTTCTATACGTGTAGCTACTTGAACTTAATGCTTTGATTGATTTTATTAAATAATTATGGGTATTCATGTACATAGGATACCTATCTTAGGCATACCAAACCTTAAAATAAACTTACAACTATATTTGTCCTATATACATGCATATACCTTGTGAGGGGTGGTTCTACCACTTACCACTTCACATGGATTATGATGTAATAACTCCTAACATCCCACCTCCCTTATTACATCAGTGAAAAAGATATAATTTTAGCTTATGATAAAATAATAATATCTAGGATGATTTTGGAATTTGAAAGATAAATTCCCCTCCTTAATGTATACCTTCTACTTTTATACTTAGGAGTCTTAGGTTCCATTTACCATGCACTCAAAAAATATATTTTTATTATAAAATAATTTATTCAATGCTTCTATAATTCAATACATGAATTTTATTTCTTAAATGTGTTCAAGGGAAGCATGTGTTACCATGCATCCAACATAACTTATTGAATTGATTGACCACCAATTTTTGGCTTGCATATGATGGAATGAAAGTTGTGTATGGATAATTTTGTTGCTTTAAATTTATTTTATTTTCATTGTGATCAAGTCCTATATTCTTTGCAAGTTCTCATTTAATCATAAGTTCTATGAAATGATAAATAGGATGTATATTTTCAATGGAATATTTGGAAATTCTATGTACTTGTTTTAGTCCTTTGAATGATCCTATAGCTTATTGGATTTTTAGCTAGATTATCATAGGTCCTATTATTAAGGATCACATATAAAATTCAATATTTTAAGAATTCAATATAAATGGAAAATTTCAATGAATATAACATTCATGAAAATAATAGCAATAATATGAAATAGATGGCCAATATCATTCATGAAATAAAATGAAAAAATCTTACAATAATATTATTCAATTCGTATACAAGTTTAATATCTTCAATGCTTGAATTCACATACATTTCATGGTTATTTATCTCCATTATATAACCATAAAAAAATGACTCTTCAATACTTGAATATTCCACACCTCACATATCTAGGATATGTAGCCCTTCTTATTCCATACATAAGATAAATCTCTCATGTCCCTTGGCTTCTCATCTTGCCACTTGTGTATATGATTCTTGACTCTCTATTTACATGCATACTTTACTTTATGATAATTCCACACTCCTAATTGCAGACTTTTTTACCCTACACACTTGAACACATTGTTACATGACACCTATTCACATCCTACACATATACACTTACATAAGGGGAAATTTAATTCACACTCCTAAACTATTGAATCACACCCTATTATAATATTTACATACTTATAATTATACCATGAGGTATCATGGGGGTACATTAGCATGTACCAAATAATGTAATATTCTCCAACATAACTACCATAAGTTTTTCTTCAACTAGAATGTAGCAACTTATCAAGTGCTCTATATTATATTGTGATTGTTTGATAGATCTCACTTTATCTCATCTTATATTATCAATACTGATGATATCATAATGCATCTTATTTTTTAGTATCTTGATTGCTTATAGTGTTGGTATACTCTATGATAAGATTCTTATGAGATCATTTGCTTTGATAATAATATATGGATCTCTTATTCAAGTTGAAAAAATCAATTGTCTTATTTCAATAAGATCTAGTTTACAAGCTATCCCTTGCTTATTCAAATATTTCATCACAATAGCCTATTTTTCTTACAAATGTGTTTCTCTATATTTTGGGAAATGAGTAGAAAAATAATTAGCTTTGAATGTACCATATTTGCTCTTGAATATAATGAACTCCTTGGCCATAGATATATACCATAGCTTGTGCTTATAATAGTTCCCTTTGTATCTAGGTATTATTGACTCCTATTGGTTCCTTGGTTTGAAATGATCAACCAATAAAACTCTTCTTGTACAATAATTTGGATTATTTAAAATTTTCTAACCTATGATATATTTGATTGCTTCTATATTTTTCTAACCTTGATCCAACTAGCCTAGATATATTTACAACATACACATGATTTTATTCTACTTCTTTAACTTGATTCTATTTGGATACATTATTTTATTGTGCCTTTCTCCAAATTTAATTTTGTTTTGTTGAGGATGACTTGTCTTGTTTTTGGTTCATCTCTCATGAAGGGCATCCAATTTTAATAAATTATGCAAATATTCCCTCATTGTGTGATTGTTTCTACCATAATGTTTACACATCCTTTGTGTGTGAAAGTACTTCTTGCATAAAAATTTCTCTTATTACGATATATTTGAAAACGTATTCTTTGTTAGAAGCATTGTGGAGGTTTCATGCCTCTTCTAAATGGTTTCTTCCCTCTTTGACTTGTAAGTAACATCTATTCTTTTTCATCTACTATATGTGATACCTCTACTTTTTGAATTAGGTTCACTATATTTTTAAATATTCATGTTTGCTTAGTAATATTTAATATAGTCATCAAAATATTATACTTTGATTGGAGATATCTCAAAATAATAGAACTATAGTTTCATTAGATACCTTTTCTCATAGTTCTTGAAATGATGCTCACAAATCATCTATTCTCCTCATGATGATTCCATTTCTTTCACCTTTCATCTTCAAACAATTGATATGTCTTGGAGTAATAGAATTTGATTCTGATTATGTGCTTTAGATATAATTTTTAGTTTCTCTTATGTATATTTGGTCATGATTGAATCCTTAATGTATGCATAGACCTCATATTCTACTATGAATATTATGATTAGTCTTTCCTTTTTATCTGCCTTGTTGAATTTTATTTGGTCTTCACCTTTTGTAGTAGGAAAAGTGATGAAGCCATATACTACTTGTCACACTTACTCAAACTCAAGCTACATTATGAGTTTGGTTTTCTAGGTAGCATAATTATTTCCCCTCAATAGCTAGGAATTGAACAAAAACTTCATTGCTCTACTAGCCATAGTTCCTTTTACAAAATTTGAATATTCTTCTTTCACTAAATTTTCTTCAAAAACTTATTTCCAAAGAGTATTTATATGTCTATATGCTCAAATTTCAATTGATATTTCAAAATTTAAGAGATTGCATCATCAAATAAGAAAAATTGGAGGTGTAAAATTTTCATTCCTCCTTAAAATAATAACATTTCTCTTTTCAAATATCCTTTAAAAGAATAATTTTTTAAAATATATTTTTGCTTCTAATCGATCAAAACTTTCAAATTTGTACCTTTCTTCTTCTTCTTATTCCCACTTATAAATATGAGATTTTAAATATTTAGGTCTTCTTGATTGTCTTTTGATCTTAATTAAAACTGAATCAACATAAGCATTTTTTTATTTTGTCCACTTTTACATGCATTATTTCCTTTCAAAATCATGTCAAATGATCTTGGGTGCATTCAAATACTTTTGAAGAATTTTTATGCTAATCCTTAAAATATTTTAAAGATGCCAATGCTTGACATATACATATGAGCAATGACATTTACCTTACTTTCTTCTTTAAATAAATTTGTCTTAAAAAATTATGTCACATATGCAATAAAGAATACTCTTGATTGTGTAGGAAAATATTATCTCACAAATAAGAGAATATTAGGTGGGATATGATTATTCATATAATTGGATATAATATATGAAATACCTCTATCATTATAAATACCTTCATCCATTGTACTATTGAAGTAATATTTTTGTATAATTAAACTTTGAACAATGTTGCATTTATATTTAAGGCGCGAGTCTTGGTTTTTGTGGAACTAATTATATTTATAATAAATCATATAGTATTTTGAGAGAAAATGAAATTTTTTTACGGATATTTAACTTTCCAAGATGCATTGACAATCCAAGGGCCATGATCTTAAACTTTGAGATACCTAGAATAAACAATCCAATTTGATACAACTCATATATTATGAATCCTATAAAAATCTAAGTGTTGCACCACACACACATACATATATATAGATATAGACATGTTTGAAGCATACACAATAATAATATGCAGTTATCTAGAAACAATGCCCAATAATCCACAAGTGATATTTGAGGTATATACTATAAGTATACAATAATATTTATAATTATTGCATATAGAGATGCAAACTAAGGTAAATATTAGTATTATAGATTTTTTTTATAGTTCTTGAATATATAAATATATTAACCTACCATTGAAAAAACACCTCCCAACATGCATACACGTTAAAATTATCCAAACCCTATTCATCATATTAGAGGATATCAACTAAGCATTAAAAAACATATGGCATTATTTATAAACCATAAAATATCCAAACATCCATTAAATACATTACTAATGTACACCAAGAGGTTGTATCCATACAAGCATAAATAATAATTATATACCTTAACTAAATTTATCTCATACTATAAATAACAAAGCTATGTAGTAGCATAATGGACCACTAATATTTTTCAAGATAATTGATAATGCTAAGTTTTAATTATAGAGTAGGAATTATAACAATATAAATATACAGATGCATACAATAATGAAATTTAAATAGCTCTGCTCAACATTTATGGCTCTTCTACTCTGCTCAACGATTGTGGCTCTTTGTTATGGTGGATTTTGGGCTAGATTTCATCAGTTTGCATTTGTGTTTGGATTCTTGTGGTTGTTTGAGCGGTTCTCTCATTCGGTCCTCTCTTTTGCATTGCTAGTGTGGGATTTTATGAAATGTGGTATCTAGGTAGGGAAGCTTTGGACGAACCGATGGAATCTCTTTCTTTGTAAAAGCCTTGTGGCCATGCTATTGGGGATGCTGCACCCAAAAGGAATGGGGAGAGCGTAGACTTTGCCAATCGGGTTGTTGATGGAGACGTTCATCCCCAACTCAAAATCTCTATCTTTGACTCAATTGTGTCCTCTCTATTGGTGAATATGTCTAGTAATTTAGTGAGAAAATTCTCCAGGAGCAGATCGAATATTGATGTTTTAAAGAGATGGTCCATCTCCCACTAGAAGCCTCTATTTATCTCTTCTCTCAAGGAACTTTTTTCTCTTTTCTCTGTCGGACCCCTCTGATGTTGATCAGGTGTTGGAAGAGGGGTCATGGTTTTTCAAAAAGCATGGGTTGTATTTGAGGAAATGGGACTCTGGGTTTAACCCTGCTACTCACAAAGTGGACATGGTTCTAGTTTGGATTCATCTTCTTGAAGTCCCTATCTATTTATGGCATGACTCCATATTCAAATAGATTACCAAGGAAATTGGGAAATTTACCTCTTTTGATGCCTCTTCTATCTCGGAAGACAAAAGGCAATTTGTTCGCCTGAGTGTTCTTGCAGACTTGTCCAAAGAGCTACCAAAATCCATTTTGATCAACTCTCTAGCAGGAAGGTGGGAGTAGGTAATCATCTATGAACATGATAGCTTTTCATGTTCATCTTGTGGGAGCAAAGGTCATTCATCTTTGCATTACAAAAAAAATTGGGGGATGCCCCTACTAGGGTGCAGCACTCACAAGGATTTGTGTCCATGGTGGATAAAGGGAAGAGATCAGCCTCTATTTTTGGTGCTAGCAAGTTTTTTTGGTATTTCCACTCAAAGAAGCAAAGAATATGGAAGAAGAAATCGTTCGTTGCCCCGTTAGTAAAGGAAGTCACTTCTCCTTCGGTGGCTCTTCAAAATTTGGCTCCCCCTCTTTCCTCCCCTTCGTTGGTGTCTGTGGTTAGGGAGGAGTAGTTGGTCAAACCGATGTGTTTGGATATTATAATGGAGAATTATAATAGGCTAGAGGTGGACTTGTTTTTTAAAGTCAATCTGGAAAAGGCTTCTATCCCCTTAGACAACTCTTTTGAGTGTCTAAATGCTCTGGTAGAAGACTTGGATCCATCATGCTGTAAGGCCCTGATCGAGGTACACAATTACAGAGAAGAAAAATAGTTCTGATTTATTCAATATACATGAGATAATTACCATTACAGCAGAATTTATAGAAATCGCAGAGTTGCGCTTTACAGAATATTCTCAATTCTGAAATTACAGAAATATATTATCATTCACCCAATTTTCTAGCCCCTGTGCATGCCTCTATTCTCCTTTTTAAAGGTTCTTAGGTGATGCTTCATTTCCAGCTGGTGGCCCTTCATTTCCTCTTCCAGAACCTTTCGTTTCGTCTTCCCGTGCCGCTTCATTCTCCTGGTATTCGAAACGTCTGCCTTTTCGACTCTTCGTCTTTGGCTTTCCCTTCGGGCATAAAAATATGATAGGTCATGATATCGTGACACCTTTCAGTCTCTGGCCCCTTCTTTGTCCTTGCATCATGAAAATACGACATGTCGCGATATCGCGATAGTTTTTCTCCTTCGCTCCACCTTCCTGCTTTCGAGTAACAAAATCACGACATGTCAAGAAATCGTGACATATTTGCCTTCCATACGCTCTTTCTACTTTTGGGTTGCAAAATCGTGACATGTCATGAAATTGTGACATGTCATGAAATCGTGACATCTTTGTCTTCCGTACGCTCTTTTTGCTTTCGGGTCACGAAATCGTGACATCTTTGTCTTTCGTACGCTCTTTCTGCTTTCGGGTTGCGAAATCATGACATGTCATGAAATCGTGACATCTTTGCCTTCCTTGCCTCTCCTATGAAACCTGTCGCAATATCGCGATAGTTTCCCTACTGGCGTCTTTCTCCATTTTTGTGTCGCTATCGCGACACCTTTTATGTCGTGATATCGCGACATCTTTTCCTGCTGACTTCTTCCTTCGTTTTGTGTCGCGATATCGCGACACCTTTTATGTCGTGATATCGCGACATCTTTTCTGCCCACATCCTTTGTCTTGTTTTGATTGCGATATCGCGACACCTTTTATGTCGCGATATCGCGACATCTTTTCCACCAACATCCTTTGTTAAAAAACATGTCGCAATATCGTGACACTTTTTATGTCGCGATATCGCGACACTTTTCAACACTTAAACATTTTTGTTTTTTTTTTTTTTTTGATGTAAGATTGCAGTGCTGCCCTGGATGCTCCTGCATCAAACACCCAGGGTTGATTTGAGAAGTGACCCTTACTTTTGAACTATTAGAGGAATACCCAAGCGATCCACCTTCATTTTTTTCAGCCAAGTTGCATCTTCTACCGGTTTGCCCTTCCACTTGACCAAATATTCAAAATATTGTCTATTTCTGGTACTTCTGCCTTCTCTTGTGTCCAGTATTTCCTCTATCTCATCTGTGGTTGGAGTAGATGCTAGAATACTCCATAACTCTGCACTTGGTGTCTCACTACTATCCCCTTCATGGTATTTCACCAAATCTAAAATATTAAACACAGGTGATATGTTTAACCCACTTGGTAATTCTACTTCATACGCATTGCCTGAATCCTATTTTGCTAGGATTCTGCACGGTCTAAACTTCTTCATCTTTAGTTTGTTATAGGTTTTAGCAAGAAATATTTCTTTTCTTAGATGGACCATCACTTCATCTCCCACTTCAAATTCCTTAAACCACCGCTTCTAGTCTGCTTTTGTCTTATATTGCATATTCATTTTAGCAATATGCTTCTTCACTTCTTCATGCAGGTTCTTCAGATGCTCTGCAAAATCCTCAGCCTCGGCACTACACTTTTCCCCTATATTCAGCTTCCTTAACTCAAAAACATTTCTTGGACTGCTTCCATATATTATCTAAAATGGATATTTGTTGGTACTCCTATTGATAGAATTGTTATATGCAAACTCCTCCTGTGACAAAATCAGATCCCATCCTTTGGGCTTATCTCCTATCAAGCACCTCAATAGGTTACCCAAACTTCTATTTACCACCTCTATTTTCCCATTGTCTGTGGGTGGTATGTTGAACTGAATTTCAAATCTGTCTTTAGTTTCTTCCATAGGGTTCTCCAGAAATACCCAACAAACTTGGTATCTCTATCGAAAATGATACTCTTTGGTAGACCATGCAGTCGTACCACCTCTTTGAAAAACAAACCTGCAATATGAACTGCATCATTAGTTTTCTAACAAGGGATAAAATGTGCCATCTTTGAAAACCTATCAACTACCACAAATATGGAATCATTTCCCCTCTGTGTCCTTGGTAGACCAAGAATGAAATCCATGCTGACATCTTCCCATGGTTTCTCTGGTATAGGTAACGGCTGATATAATCCGGTGTTCTATCTCACACATTTTGCCATCTGGTAGACTCTACAGCTCTGCACAAATTTCCTCACATCTTGCTACAGTTGTGGCCAATAATAATTCTCACTCACAAGGGCAATGGTCTTATCCCGACCAAAGTGCCCAGCCAATCCTCCACTGTGTTTTTTTTTTACTAGGTTTTCCCTCATGGAAATTCTTGGAATGCATAATTGGTTTCCTCTGAACAACATTCCATATTGGATTAGAAAATCCAACCACTTGGTTCTGTCCAAGGTAACCGGTGCCAAGCAAGCCTTCCAAGCTTCTACAAAATCAGGATCTTCGTGGTACAAACCCTTCAATTCACCAAATACCAACACTTCCACCTTCATTTCATTAGCAAACTCTACATTCTACTCAAGGCATCTACAACTCTGTTGGACTTTCCACTCCTGTGCTTCAACACAAAGGAATAACTCTGTAGAAACTCAACCCACTTCAAGTGCCTCTGGTTCAGTTTTCCCTAGCTATTTATATACTATAAGGCCTGATGATCAGTATATAACACAAACTCTTTTGGCAGAAAATAATGTCTCCACTTCTTTAGGGCCTGAACTATAGCATAGAACTCTTGGTCATACACTAAATACTTCTTCCTGGCCTCATTGAGTTTCTCACTAAAGTAAGCAACAGGCTTGCCTTCTTGACTCAACACAGCTCCTATGGCACTGCCACTGGCATCACAGTCCACCTGAAATACCTTGTTAAAATTTGGAAGTGCTAAAACAGGTTGCTCTGTGACCTTCTTCTTCAACATATCAAAGCTCTTGTCTGCTCCTAAGGTCCACTTAAAGTCTTTCTTATCCCCTCTCATTGTTTTTGTAAGGGGTGCACAAATACTGCTGAAATTTTTGATGAATTTCTTGTAAAAACTGGCTAGACCATGAAATGATCTCACTTCAAAAGTGCTTCTTGGAGTAGGCCATTCAATGATAGCCCTCACCTTTTTTGGGTCCATTTTTAGACCTTCAACTGAGATGACAAATCCTAGGTATACCAACTCCTTCTTCACAAAATTGCACTTCTTCAAGTTGATCAACAACTGTTCTTCCCTTAGCCTCTCAAAACCCTCCTGATATGCATTAGGTGCTCTTCCAGGGTTCTACTGAATATCAAAATGTCATCCAAATAGAAAATAACAAACTTGCCTAAAAACTCCTTTAGCACTTCATTCATCAACCGCATGAATGTGCTTGGTGCATTGGTTAGCCCAAATGGCATGACCAACCACTCATACAAACCTTCTCTGGTTTTGAAAGCATTTTTCAACTCATCTTCTTCTCTGATACGAATCTAATGGTAACCACTCTTCAGGTCAATCTTGGTGAAGTACTTGGCTCCACTCAAACAATCCATAATATAATCCATCCTTGGCAATGGAAATATGTATTTGATGGTGATCTTGTTGATAGCTCAGGAGTCTGTACACATCCTCCACTCTCCATCCTTCTTTGGTGCTAGTACTGCAGGTACTGCACATGGACTCAATATTTCTTGAATCAGCCCCTTTTTCAACAACTCATGGACTTGCCTGCTCAGCTCCTCACTTTCTACAGGAGTCATTCTATGGGCTGCCTTGTTGGGTAAACTAGATCCAGGTATCAAATCAATATGGTGACTGATCTTCCTCATCAGTGGTAAACCCTCAGGCACATTGTCTGATATAATGTCTAGAAATTCTTCTAACAAGCGTTCGACCTCTACTAGAACATTTGTGTACTGTTCTTTCTTAACAGTGGGGATTAATGCATAACACATCGAATCCCTCTTCAGACCATCCAAAAACTATCTGCCATCCACCAGGCAGATTCTGGCACTACTACAGACTTTCTCATCCACTTCTTTCAGTGGCTTCAATTTGTGACATACTCCATCCTTTGTCAGATAGTATGTATTTGCATGCCCATCATGCATTGCATGTCTGTCAAATTGCCATGGTCTTCCCAACAGCAAATGGCAAGCATCCATCGGCAAAACATCACACAGGACCTCATCTTGGTAATTCCCAATGTGAAATTTGACCAAACACTGTTCACTGACAAGTGCTATGTGGTCTTTCTGTAACCACGCAATCTGATATGGATATGGGTGCTTCTTCTTCCCCAATTTCAACTTAGTAACCATCTCTTCTGAAACTAAGTTGTCTATGCTACCATTATCAATGATAAAATTGCAAACCTTCCCTGCACATTTGCACCATGTGCGAAATAGACTCTTCCTCTATTCTGGTTCTTTTTCGTCATTCAACAGTGCTCTTATTGTCGTCAACAATTCTCCTCCTGCTTCTTTAGAGTGTTACACCTTCATCTGCCACAGCAGCTCTGGCATGACCCTCAGGTCTCTTGTCTATCCTTTCTTGGTGTTGAGGACACTTGTATGATCGATGTCCCTCTTCTCCACACTGGAAACAGGTTCCATAGAATACCCCTCTTCCATACCCACGTCTAGGTCTACCTCTTCCTCTCTAGTAGCCATTGTTTTGATCATGCGGGCGGTAGGTATTCTCCTTTTTCTGTTCCTAGGGTTTGCTTGTTTCACCAGTCTTCTTCTGGTCTCTGTAATTTCCTCCATCGGTTCTTCCATCGGTTCTTCCACCACGATCCCTTCCTCTCTGTTTGCCTTCAAATATTTGGTTTAGTTTCTCTTCAACCTTCAATGCCAATTGATACGCATCTTCTATGGTGGCTATTCTGATCAAGCTAATTTCTTCCTGAATTTTCATTCTCAACCCATTGATGTATCTGGCTACTTTCTCCTTATTAGCCCCTGAATGGCCAGTTCTGATGGAGATCTTGTAGAATTCTTCTATGTATTCTTGGACAGACTTGCCTGATTGTCTCAAAATTTGCATCCTCCTCAAAAGATCCAACTCGTAATCTATGGAAATAAACGGTCTCTTTAGTTTCTCCACCATTCGATCCCATCTGGTTATATTTTCTTTTCCATTTTATTTCTTTCAAGTTGTACTCCTTTCCACCATAAACTAGCATGTCCTTTCAATTTTTCTTTTGTAAATTTTATCTGGTTTGGATCTGCAACCTCCTCATACTCAAAGTATTCCTCCATATCGTTGATCCAATCAATCAACTCTTCCAGGTTCAGATTCCAAGAATAGGTAGAGACATCAAACTTTAGCCTCTTCCCGGCCTGAGATAGGGCTTTCAAAATTTTGGCTTTAGAAGGATCCAATGTCTCTTCATCATCTGATGGATCATCAGTTACCCAGGCTTCATCGTCACTCTGGTCTTCTCCTTTTGGCTCAACCCCTCTTTGCAACTCTTCTTACATGGCTTGCACTTGCCTCTGCAATGCTCTGAAATCTTCTTCAGGCACTACATTTCTCCCACGACCATGGTTCTTTCATGGAGGCATTCTGCTCACTTCTCTCACAAGTCTGAATCGATCCTGGTGCAAACTGCCTCATGTTCGATGCTCTGTTTACATGCTTCAGGGACCTTAAACTTCTCTCTTCTTAGAACCCTTCCATAGATCCTGGCGCAAGCTGCCTCACTTTCGACGATCTGCTCACACACTCAGGAACTCCTGCTTTGATACCACTTGATCGAGGTACACAATTATAGAGAAGAAAAATAGTTCTGATTTATTCAATATACATGAGAGAATTACTGTTACAGCAGAATTTATAGAAATCACAGAGAGTTGTGCTTTACATAATATTCTCAATTCTAAAATTATAGAAATATATTATCATTCACCCAATTTTCTAGCCCTTGTGCATGCCTCTATTCTCCTTTTTAAAGGTTCTCAGGTGACGCTTCATTTCCAGCTAGTGGCCCTTCATTTCCTCTTCTAGAACCTTTCATTTCGTCTTCTCGTTCCGCTTCGTTGTCCTGGTATTCGAAATATCTGCCTTTTTGACTCTTCGTCTTTGGCTTTCCCTTTGGGCACGAAAATATGACAGGTCACGATATCGCGACACCTTTCGATCTCTGGCCCTTTCTCTGTCCTTGCATCGAGAAAATACAACATGTCACGATATCGTAACAGTTTCGCTCCTTCGCTCCATATTCCTGCTTTTGGGTCATGAAATCGTGACATGTCACAAAATCGTGACATCTTTGTCTTTCGTATGCTCTTTCTGCTTTCAGGTCGTGAAATCGTGACATGTCACGAAATCATGACATCTTTGTCTTCCGTATGCTCTTTCTGCTTTCGGGTCATGAAATCATGACATGTCACAAAATCGTGACATATTTGTCTTTTGTACGCTCTTTTGCTTTCAGGTCGCAAAATCGTGACATCTTTTCCTTCCTTGCCTCTCCTATGAAACCTTTCGCGATATCGTGACAGTTTCCTTGCTGGTGTCTTTCTCCGTTTTTGTGTCGCGATATCGCGACACCTTTTATGTCGCGATATCGCGACATCTTTTCCTGCTGACTTCTTCCTTTGTTTTGTGTCATGATATCATGACACCTTTTATGTTGTGATATCGCGACATCTTTTCCACCCATGTCCTTTGTCTTGTTTCGGTCACGATATCGTGACACCTTTTATGTCGCGATATCGCGACATCTTTTTCGCCAACGTCCTTTGTTAAAAAACATGTCGTGATATCTTGACACTTTTTATGTCATGATATCGTGACACTTGATCGAGGTACACAATTACAGAGAAGAAAAATAGTTCTGATTTATTCAATATACATGAGAGAATTACTGTTACAGTAGAATTTATAGAAATCGTAGAGAGTTGCGCTTTACAGAATATTCTCAATTTTGAAATTATAGAAATATATTATCATTCACCAAATTTTCCAGCCCCTGTGCATGCCTCTATTCTCCTTTTTAAATTTTCTCAGGTGACGCTTCATTTCCAGCTGGTGGCCCTTCGTTTCCTCTTCCAGAACCTTTCATTTCGTCTTCCCGTGCCGCTTCGTTGTCTTGGTATTCGAAACGTCTGCCTTTTCGACTCTTCATCTTCGGCTTTCCCTTCGGGCGTGAAAATATGATAGGTCGTGATATCGTGACACCTTTCGGTCTTTGGCCCCTTCTCTATCCTTGCATCACAAAAATACGACATGTCACGATATCGTGACAGTTTTGCTCCTTCGCTCCATCTTCCTGCTTTTGGGTCATGAAATCATGACATGTCACAAAATCGTGACATCTTTGTCTTTCATACACTCTTTCTGCTTTTGGGTCATGAAATCATGACATGTCACGAAATCATGACATCTTTGTCTTCCGTACGCTCTTTCTGCTTTCGGGTCACGAAATCATGACATGTCACGAAATCGCGACATCTTTGTCTTCCGTACGCTCTTTTTGCTTTCGGGTCACGAAATCGCGACATCTTTGCCTTCCTTGCCTCTCCTATGAAACCTATCGCGATATCGCAATAGTTTCTCTGCTGGCATCTTTCTCCGTTTTTGTGTCGCGATATCGTGACACATTTTATGTCGCGATATCGTGACATCTTTTCCTGCTGACTTCTTCCTTCGTTTTGTGTCGCGATATCACGACACCTTTTATGTCACGATATTGCGACATATTTTTCGCCCACGTCCTTTGTCTTGTTTCGATCGCGATATCGTGACACCTTTTATGTCGCGATATCGTGACATCTTTTTTGCCAACGTCCTTTGTTAAAAAACATGTCGCAATATCGCGACACTTTTTTATGTCACGATATCACGACACTTTTCAACACTTAAACATTTTTGTTTTTTTTTTTTTTTTTTTTTTTGATGCAAGATTGCAGTGCTGCCCTGGATGCTCCTGCATCAGGCCCATATGGTGACCCTGGTGGGGTACTTAAGGGAATGCCCACAATCCTCGGTGGCTCATTTTCTATCCTTATCTCCTGGCATGGCCAATCATGTGGATGGTTGTTCCCCCTTTGTGGTAAGAAATGAAGCTTTAGTGACGAATGTGGCTCCTGCTTCCCCATCTCCTCAGCTGGTGGTAATGAAGAAGGGCTCTCCTAGCCCTAAAACCCATAGTCATAGAAGACATTTGATGGATTTGGGCAAGGCCTGTAAACCTAGAAGGCCTATGTCTAAAGTAAGCAGGAAAAGAAAGGCCAATGAGTCTATGGCCAACGGAGGTCAATCTAGACTAGTTCTGAAAATTGGTGAAGGCAAAAAATGATTGAGCTTGGATGGTTTCTTGAGCTCATCGGTAGGTGGTGGAGATAAAGTGAGTTCCTCATTCCCATGAAAATATACTCATGGAACATAAGAGGGATTAATAGATCCTCTAAGAAGCGCTTATTGGCATCCTTGAGAAGATAATTGGCCCCTGATCTATTATGCATTCAAGAATCAAAGCTTGAGGTCGAGTCATGGAGATCGATCCAAAGGGTAGTATGGAAGGACTCGAGTTTCATGGCCAGTGAAGCTGTGGGAACAGTGGGTGGACTCCTTTTTTTCTAGAATTCACATAAATTTTATGGGCATGTAATCTTTGCTTCACGTAGAGTGATAAATATTCTTTTCTGGTGCAATGAAACCCAAAGGTGTTGGGTGGTCTCCAATATCTACACTCTGAATACCACTTATGAAAGGAGATATTTCTAGCAGTTGTTTTTAGAAATGTGTCAAACCTTCATTCATGAACATTGGTTGGTGATTGGAGATTTTAACTCCCCTCTATATCCTTCAGAGAGAAGAGGTGGAAGTGGCCCTGAAGAGTGCAGTCTTGTTGACCTAGTAGATTTCATATCTTTTGTAGAATTACGAGACGTGGATTTAAAAGGGGGCATTTTACATGGAGTAATAGTAGGTCAGGTAATGGTTTGATCCTGAGCCATCTGGACAAAGTGCTAGTTTTGTCTGGAAGTCACGATTTATTTAGGGATGCAGTGCTTTCCACCTTGCCTATAGTGGGCTTAGATCATAATCCTCTCCTTTTGGAGACTATTGAAAACTCTTCTTTTGTTTTGAGACCCTTCCGCTTTGAAGCAATGTGGTGCAACTTCCCTAACTTTGAAGATTACGTGAAAAAATGGTGGGATGAGGAAGCACCGGGATCAAGCCTTTTTAAAGTTACCTTCAAAATTTGAAGGCTTCATCATCAATTAAAATGGTGGAACAAGAACATGTATAATAACATCTTTAGGGAGCTGGAAGCTTTAAAAAAGGTCACTAAAATAGAGAAAAATATTGAGTCACAAGGACTCGATGAGGTGTTATTAAGGGAGGAAAGGGAGTGCTTAGCCAATTATAATAACAAATAAGCGGATATCGAGTTGTACTGGAAGTAGAAATCGAGAGAATTATGGCTAAGAGAAGGTGACAATAATATGTAGTTCTTTCATGCATCCATCATGTAGCTGAGGAGTAGGAATAGAATAGTGGAGATTATTGAGGATGGCAGCTCTATCAAGAAGAGCGAGGAAATTTTATTGGAGGTTGTCAACTTTTTTAGTTCTCTTCTTGGTCCCCCCTGGATCATGATTTTGTGATAGAACGTGTTATGTTAGATGACATTCCTAGGTTGGTGATAGAGGAAATGAACGCGGGTTTGGATGCCCCGCTCACAGATGATGAAATATTTAATTTTGTTAAGGAGTTGGGGTCTTTAAAGGCTCCGGGACCTAATGGATTTCCTCCATTGTTCTTTCAAAAATATTGGAATATTTGCGAGTCTGAGGTAGTGGAGGCTCTAAGAGAAGCCAAAATATTGACGAAAATTCCTAAATCCCGGAATGCCATGTTTATTGCCTTAATTCCTAAAAAGGATGCCACCTCGTCATTTAAGGATTTTAGACCAATCAATTTGTGCAATTCTCTATGTAAAATCCTCTCTAAAGCTCTGTCTAACAGACTCAAGGGGCTACTTCTGAATATCATTGATATGGCTCAGAGCACCTTTGTGTCGGGTAGACAAATCTTAGATGGCACTATTTTCATGCATGAGCTTCTTCATTCATTCAAGTACAGTGGTAGAGAGGCTTTCCTTTTAAATATCAACATCATTAAGGCTTATGACAAAGTGACATGTCCATTCTTACAAGAGGTGATGAGGAATTTTGGCTTCAACGATCGATGGGTCACCCTTATTTCAACTTGCATTTCTTCAGTTTGGTGCTCCATTCTAGTGAACGGATCGGTGTTTGGCTTTTTTAAGTCTCACCACGGTTTGAGGCAAGGCGATCCGCCTTCCCCCTTCCTCTTCCTCTTTATGGAGGAGGATTTAGGGAGAGCGATTGGAAGGTTGAGCAGGGAGGTGGGTCTTCATCCAGCTCTCCCATGTCTCCTTGTATCTCATCACCAATTTGTTGATGACACTCTGATTGCTAGTGGTGCATCGGTATTTTTTTCTTGGGATATTAAAAAGATCTTATTGTGTTATGAGAGGGTTGCTGGTCAGGAGATCAACTTTATGAAGAGATTTCTCTACTTTGTTAACACTTCAAAATCTAGGCAATCAAATATTGTGAATATACTCAATTGTAGGATTTCCACATTGCCAGCGACCTATCTTGGACTGTCTCTCTTCGTGGGGAGAATGAAAGACTCACTGTGGGACCCTTTGATTGAAATAATCCAATGTAAACTAGCCTCTTGGAAAAGGGTGTTGCTGAGCCAAGCTGGGAAGGTGGTACTTGTTAAAAGCATGCTCCAGAGCATACCCATTTATTTCATGTCCTTATTCATTCTCCCTACTAAAGTAACGGATAAAATTGATCGTATTTGTAAAATGTTCCTTTGGGCTAGATCGAATTTAAAAGGCAAGTACCACTTGGTCGCTTGGGATTATTTTTGCAATAGGATAAAGGACGGGGGTCTTAATTTGAAAAGAGTCGTACTTATGAATAGAGCCCTGGTTGGTAAATCAGGGTGGTTGGTTTCTTCGAACGTCGAGATACCTTGGTGTTCTATCCTTAAAGCAAAATATGAATTTAATTATTTCTTATCAGATGATATCTCCCCGAGAGGCTCAATTTTTTGGAGAATCTTAACGAAGAACAGGGACTTTGTAAAGGCTAAAAGCAGGTGGATCATTAGTGATGGGAGAAATGTCAAGTTTTGGGAAGACCATTGGTTGAGAGAAGAGCCATTATTGGATGACCCAAATCTCAGGGCTCTTGCTTTGAAAGCAATGGAGGAAGGCAAAATTTGGGTTTCCTAATATATGCCTATTGTCAATGGTAGGAATTCATGGAATTCTCATCCCTATTGGGTATCCAACCAGAATTATTTGGTCAGTTAGCAGAGACTTTTAGTGGAACTTAATAGGTATGTGATCATACAGGACGATTCTAGAGACCGTTTGATTTAGATCGGGGAAGCTGAAGGTGACTTTTTTATGAAATAAAATTATTTCTTCCTTCTCTCGGAATATGAGGCTCCTTTTCCAGTGAATCTTATTTGGACTAAAATACTAATCCCAAAGATCAATATTTAAATCTGGCTAGTGGCTCAAAATAAAATACTTTCTTTGGAGAATCTTTGAAATAGGGGTTGCATTATGGTGAAAAGATGCTATCTATGCAAATAGGACTGGGAATCCATGCAACATCTGCTCCTTAGCTACCCGTTCACATGGCAGGTATTTATATTTGTTTTTAATTGGTTTAGCATTTATTGGGTGTTTCCAGGTACGTTTATGGACAACATAATTCAATGGTGTTTGTCATTCTTATCCCAATGACTATCTTGGTTGTGGAAAATTATGCTTCCCCATGCATGGTGGGGGTGTGGAAAGAACATAATTCCCATTATTTTAATGATGTTGAGACCGATGTTGTTAGGGTGGGTACTAATATCATTAACAAAGCATCGAAAAATGTCTTGGGTACCTTTGTGGGTAAATATCCCAAGGCGCCCTCCTCCTTTGACGAAGTTGATTTAGAATTTAAATTGGGTTGGAGCCCTCTTCCTTAGCCCCCCTAAACCTGATCCTAGAGCAAGAATTAAGTGGACCCATCCGGATCCCAATTGGATGAAAATCAACTTTGATGGGGCCTCAAAGGGTAACCCCGGTAAGGCTGGAGCAGGCAGTATTGTGTGAAACAAGAATGGTGACATCTTCATAGCATTTTCTAAACCCTTTTATTCCCAATATTCACACTTTATGGAGGCTCATGCAACTTATATGGGGGTGAAATTGTTAGTAGATGCTGGCTATCAGAATGTGGAAATCAAAGGCAACTCTTTGAACATAATCAAGATGCTCAAAGGGGAGTGTACACCTAGCTGGAACGTTCTCAATATTATTACCGAAGCTAGGATATTGTTGTACACTTTTGAATAGGTGAACATTCGCCATGTGTTCCATGAGGGGAATGCACTGGTCGATATGCTGGCCAACCATGGTGTCCACTGTGCTGCTTTTTTAGTGTGGAAAAATGATGTCCCGAATGACGTAGTCTCCCTTGTTAGGAAAGAGGTTCATGATGCTTTGTTTTTATGAGGATTCGGACATCCTTTTGGCTCTCATTGGAAGGGGTGTTCGGTCTCACTTTGCCCTTTGACCAAAGTTCTTTGGAGTTTTTTTACTTTCAAAGTGTTGTGCTTTTCAAAGTTCTCTCTAGAATCATTATGGTTATTAGGAATTAAACTCTTGATTATTCCTAATAGGTATAATATTTTGGAGATTGTTATTATGGTTGAGAGTTTTGTTGTATGTATAAGGTTGTAGGTGCCCTTTCCAAACCCTCTCTTTAAATTAATACCTAAAAAGAGAGGGTTTGGAAAGGGTCCCCAAAACCTTTAAATTAATACCAAAAAAAATTATAAATAGAGAAAAATAGGACTGGAGCGATGTGGTATTCTAGAGCGGTGCCTGCTAATGGTGAAGAGGAGGAGGTGGTGGAGATCATTGTGGAGGATCCATTTTGGATAGGTAAGTCATCGACTTGTGGTGTTTGCCCTTGGTGGTATCTCGGGGTCTCTCATCGACGGTTTGCTAAGTTCTATGTTGATAAGAGCTCTCTATCCTACACCAGTACAATTTTGGGAGTTCATGTTGTGGGAGAGTTCCCTCCTAGTTTGGTGGATGGTAACTCCCTCAAAATCCATGTTTTGGATGCTACTATGGACTCATTGCTTAAGAATGGGACTTGGGATTTGATAGGCAAGTTGACTGGGGGGCACCCTGAGTTAGACTCTCTAAAATGATGGGCCCTTTCTAAATGGAGGCTGAAGGCCTCCATGGACTTACCATTGCTCCCTCAAATTTTTTTCCTCATAAGACTTTTGTGTGAGGAGGATTCGAGCATAATTATTGAAGGTGGCCCTTGGTTTTTTGGGAGGCGGGGCATTTTTCTAATAATATGGAGTCATGATTTCAATCATGCCACTTAGAGAGTTAACATTGTCCCTATTTGGGTTCGTCTTCCTAAGTTTCCAACTCACATGTGGCATGAAAGTGTTTTTCATGGAGTTGCTAAAGTGATCGGGGATTTTGTTGCTTTCGACAAAATCTCTTTATCTCATTCTCATTGCCAGTTTGTTTGGATGTACTTATTGGTTGACATTGAGAAATATCTCCCTACTTCTGTGGAATTGGTATCTCGAGTTGGGACTATAATTCAGTCTATTATTTATGAAAATAAACCTCGGGCTTGTCAACATTGTGGTATTGGTGGCCATCACTAGAACTTATGCCCAAAGAAACATAAAGTTGATCTTTCCAATTCTGGTAAGGTGGATAAGTCTGGTCCTTTCCACTCTGATGGATCTTTTTTGGGAAAGCAGAATGTATGGAAAACCCCGGCAAAAAAAATAGAATCTGGAAAAAGAAGACTCCTTATGCTTCCCAAGGTTCGAAAGGAAAGAAGATTGTGTCTTCTGGACATGTTGTTGTTGGTCCTGGTGTCGCTTCTCCTAATGAGAATTGTCACTCTCCTCCTCCCAAGTCCCTCCCCTATGGGGGAAATTTGGAGATTGTTTTGGTGGGGGATTTTGTTGATGTGGGGAAGGATATTCCTCTCTCGAATTCATTTTTGGGTTTGGAATATCTTGAGGTAGAAGAAGCTCCTATCCGAAAAACTCCTTTGAAGGTGGCCTCTCCTATTGTTTTGGAGTCCTCTTCGATTGGAATTTTTTTGGAGATGGCTAGGTCTCCTAAGCTTATCATTGAAAAGGGCTCTTTGGGCCCTAAAACTAGAAGTCTTCGTAAAATACCAATGGATGTCGGCTTTCCCAAGAAGGTTGGTAGATATCCTTCTAAGTATGGTAGGAAGAGGTCCACCGATGTGGCATTGGAAGATGGTGGTCAAGCCCGTCTTATTGCTGAAGGTGATAATGGAGAGAAACAACTCAGGTTGGATGGGTTTATTTCCCCACAAGTTGGGGGAATTGGCAAGAAACTTTATTTTTAATTGGTCATGAAGATATGCTCATGGAATATTAGAGGACTCAATAGTGCCTCTAAAAAGCATCTTCTTGCATCCTTACGTAAGGAGAAACTTCTTGATATTTTATGTATTCAAGAGTCAAAACTTGAGGCTTCGACTTGGGATGTCACCCATAAGTTAATTTGGAAAGACACGGGTTTTATGGCTTCGGAGGTTGTTGGCTCTGTAGGTGGTCTCCTTTTCTTTTGGGATGTGTCCAAGTTTGAGGGCCATGTTATTTTGTCATCCAATAGAATTATTAATATTATTTTTTGGTGTAAATCCTCTCGTAGACGTTGGGTGATGTCAAATATCTATGCGCCTAACTCTTTTTCTGATAGACGTAGATTTTGGTCCCTTATTTTGGATATGAGGGCTACTTTTTAGCATGAGTCTTGGCTAGTGGTGGGAGATTTCAATTCTCCTCTTTTTCCTTCTAAAAAGCGAGGTGGTAATGTCATGGATGAGAGAAGCATCTCGAATTTTCACGATTTCATCAATCAAGTTGTTCTTCGTGACATTGACCTCTCGGGAGCCAAGTTTACTTGGAGTAATCGGAGGACAGGTAATGGCCTTATTTTGAGTAGATTGGATAGAATGTTAGCTTCACATTCTTTTGTGGACTTATTTGGGGACGCCTCTTTACATGCTCTTCCTCGCATTGGATCAGATCATAATCCTTTATGGCTTGTTGTTCCTGAGGGGCTTCCTTTTCTTCCCCCGTCTGTTCCAATTCAAAGTTATGTGGTGTTCCCACCCTGATTTCGAAGCTAGAGTTTTTGAGTGGTGGCAAGCACCTGCTCCTGGTGTTGGTATACACAAATTGCTATTTAAGCTAAGAAGGATTAGAGATAACCTCAAGTTATGGAACAAATTATCTTTTCAAAATTTGTTTCAGGAAAAATAAAGGCTAAAGTCTCTCATGTCTTCCATTGAATCCAATATTGAAAGTCAGGGTCTCTCTGAAGGTTTACTTTTTGAGGAAATATATGTTCTTTGTGCTTTCCATGACATACAGGCTAAAGAAGAACTCTTTTGGAAGCAGAAGTCTAGGGAGCTGTGGCTCAAGGAAGGTGATAGGAATACACATTTTTTTCATTCGTCTACCCTTTGATGAAGAGCCCGAAATAGAATCAGGGAGATCGATAAGTCGGATGGTGGTAGTTCTACTGATATCTTAGAAATCAGGCAAGAAGCGATGGATTTCTTCAGTTTGTTTTTGTGCTCCTTGCCTCCCCATGATCAGATGGCAGAGGTTGAAATGTTGGAGGCTATTCCTTGTTTGGTTATGGATGAAATGAATGATTCTCTTATTACCCTGATTATGGATGATGAGATTATTTCTGCCACCAAGTTTTTGGGCTCGTTAAAGGCTCCTGGTCCAAATGGTTTCCCACCCATTTTTTTCTAGAAATATTGGCATATTTGTGGGAAGGATGTTTGTGAAGCCATTAGACATATCCAAACCTCGAGGAATTTCCCAAGGGCATTGAATTCTACATTTCTAGCTTTGATTCCCAAGAAGGATTCTTCATCTTCATTCAATGACTTTAGACCTAGTTTATAAAATTTTCTCCAAGGCTATGGTCAATAGGTTAAAACCTATTTTGTCTTCCATTATTGATGTAACTCAAAGTGACTTTGTTCCAGGAAGACAAATTTTGGATGGGGCAATTGTTATCCATGAGCTTCTTCATTTGGCTCAGAAAAGTGGATGGGTGGTTTTTTTCCTTAAATTGGATGTTAATAAAGCTTATGACAGGGTTTCTTGGCCCTTTTTATTCTCGGTCCTTAGAAAGTTTGGCTTTTGTGATGCTTGGGTTAGTCTAATGGAGGCCGCTATTTCTTCAGCTTGGTTCTCAATTTTGATAAATGGATCCCTGACCGATTTTTCAACTCGTTGAGAGGCTTGCGCCAGGGTGATCCAATCTCCCCCTTTCTCTTTATTATTATGGCAAAGGCCCTTGGGTGTGCAATTAAGGTGCAAGGTTCATAGTTTGGTGTCAGGACGGCTATGCATATCCCCCTATTTTGCATCAGTAGTTTGTTGATGATACAATGATTTCCTATTTGGCGTCGGTTTTCCATGCTAGAGATATTAAAAGAATTTTATATTGTTATGGGAGAGCCTCTGGTCAGCTGATTAACTTCCTTAAAAGTAGCATTTTCTTCACTAATACTCCTGAGATCCATCAGCACAGGATTGCGTCCTTATTGGGATGCCAGATTGTTTCTCTCCCAGTCACGTATTTGGGTCTTCCTTTGTTCTCTAGGCATTTGAAAAATGAGCTTTGGACTCCGGTTGTGGAGAGGATTCAGAAGAAAATTTCTTCATGGAAGGGCACTCTTTTAAGTCAGGCTGGTAAAGTTACTCTTGTCCAGAGTACTCTTCAAAGCATTTCAATTTATTTTATGTCCATTTTCAATGTTCTTGCTAAAGTGGTGGTAAAATTTGACAGTATTTGTAAGGCTTTATTATGGGCGGAACCGGAGCTAAAAGGTAAGATCCATATCTGTTCCTAGGAATAAGTTTTTCTAAGGAAAAAATATGGAGGTCTTAACTTGAAGAATGTCACACTCATGAATAGGGCCTTGGTTGCTAAACAAGCTTGGAGAGTCGCTTCCGGGGTGGATAGTCTTTGGTGTCGCATTTTGGCTATCAAATACCAATTCATAAATTTTTTATCTGATCCTCTCCCCTCGAATGGTTCTGCCTTCTGGAAAAGCATCATCAAATATAGGGACTTCATTAAATTTAACAGTTCTTGGGTGATTGTAAATGGGATATCAGTTTTATTTTGGAATGATCAGTGGCTTAGGGATCGTCTCTTGGTGGTGGATCAACGTTATGATGATTTATGTGTGCTCTCTAAGGAAGCTGGTTTTATCAAAGTGGAGGATTTCATTCTTTTCCAAGACAATCGAAGGACCTGGTTGCTGGCCTCGCCTTTTATTCAAACTATTCAGGATCACAGGGACTAGAGTTCTATTCTGGTGGAACTTCATTGTTATGTGCTTTGTAGAGAGGAAAGGGGGGATAGGTTGGTTTGGAACAGTGATAGTGAGGTCAGCTTTATAGTGAGATCTGCTTATTCTATTTTATGCCCTCAAGGAAATGACACTTGGCCATGGAATAAAATTTGGGTGAAGAATTTTATGCCTAAAATCAACATCTTTTATTGGCTGGTTGTCCAAAATAAAATTCTAACGATTGAAAATATTTTTAAGCGGGGATTCAATTTGGTCAATCACTATTTTTTGTGTAAGCATGGATGGGAATATGTTTCTCATTTGCTTCTCAGATGCAGGGTGTTTCAAAAAATTTTATATTTTTGTCTTCAACAAATTGGGTTATCTTGGGTGCTCTCAAATTCCATTATTGATATGTTCAATCAGTGGTCGTCTCCTTTTTGGTCACCTCATATGAAATGCTTCTTGATATTCCTATTGCCTAATATTTTATGGGGAGTGTGGAAGGAATGAAATGCTCAAGTTTTCAAAAATAAAGAGGGTGACATGATTCATATTTTCTATAGAATTCTTTGGAAGGTTGGTGAAAACGTTGATGCCACTCTCAAGGAGACCCTCCCTTCTATTCCAAAGGATCATCCTCACTATTCTATGGAGTTAAAATTGGGATTTTGTCTAGATCTGAGACCTTCCTCAGTGCCCAATATTTGTAAATCTGTTAAGTGGTCCCCACCTCCTCTTGGGTGGATAAAATTGAATTTTGACAGGGCATCAAAGGGAAGTCCTATCAAAGTCGACGCGGGTGGTTTAATTAGAGATCATCTTGGTGATATCGTTCTGGCCTTTTTTGAAGACCTAGGTTTTCAATCTTCCCACTTTGCTAAGTGTAGAGCTGCCTATAGGGGTATTTTCTTATTAAAGGATTTGGGAGGGCGTAGGGTCATCATTGAAGGTGATTCGTTGAACACAGTGAATTTGTTGAAAGGTTTGTGTTGTTCGGGTTGGCATTTTTCTAATCTCATTGATGAATCCAAGGCCCACCTTTCTTCATTCGATGATTTCTCTATTAGCCATGTGTATAGGGAAGGTAACGCGACGGTCAATTTTTTGGCTAATTTGGTTGTTGGAAGTTAGGGGTTTAAGATTTGGTGCTCGGACTTTTCGACAGAGTTGATCAGACTCGTTAATGATGATAAGCCACCAAGTTGATTGCCTTAGTCTTGGGACTCTAATGATGTTTCGATGTTTTTTGAGAATATCGGTTGATAAGCTCGAAGACACAGTCAGTGGGAAACTATTGTCTTGTTTAATGGTCTATCTTCTCTTGGCAATTTTCAAATTTCAAATTCAAATTTTAAACAAGTGTTTCGATATGGGGAGTTTGGTGGCCTCATTTAATTTTTCTTTTATGGGGGAGAGCTTTGATTCAAATTTTAAATGTTGTCCCATTCTATATTCTACTAATATTTGGTGGTTGGCCTTAGACGTCGTGATGATCACTTCTATTTATGATGTTAGATGGCAGGCATGGTGTAGTTCTCTAAAGGGTCCCATCTGGAGGGGTTGTTTTTTAAATTCTAGTTCTCCTTTGCTCCACTATCTGTTCATTGGGGATTGGATTTCTCTGGGAGTTGTGTTGATGGTAGTTGCTCAGTGTACTTGGTGGGATTTTAGTCCTTTCTACATCAAGGGGAGCTTCGATTTTAGTACATTTCTTTGGATTGCCCATGTCAGATGGTTTTATGGGCCCTATTTTTTGAGACTTCTGATTAAGCATTTTCATGCTTTTGGGCTGGAATATCTGACTTCTGGTATGTTCGGGAGCATGGTTTCAAGGTTTTGTGATCATCACCCCCTTTTTGAAATGGGTGCCTCATGGTCTGTGATGTTTGATGGTTTATTCCTAAGCGCAGTTGTTGGTGGTCTTCCCAAGTTTGTATGGAGGTGGAAGTTGGGAACTTCCCTTCTGCTCAAATTTTTAATTAATTTTTGCACACATGTCCCTCATTTATATTTGGATAAGACAGTTGGGCTCCTTTGTGTTACCTTTTTCTCCACTCTCTATTGGGGTTTGTTTTCTTCAAAGTGGAGCCATTTCCAATTTTCGGGTTGGTCTTTAGATGGTTTTTTATGGATTGGCTCCCTATGGGATCATATGATTCATGGGTGTCTTATGCTAGATTTTTTTTGAGCATGGCCCCCATGATGAGCTTTCCTCCCTTTCCTAGTGCCCCTAAGGAGATCTTGGTTTGTCTTGGTGGTTTTGATCTTATATCGGATGGTGCTGCTACTGTGGAACGTCATTTGTCTAAGTGGCTTCAGAGTAAGGTGGTGGAGGATGACTCTCCCTTTGTGATGGCTTCTTCTGATATGGATATTCTTTCGAGGGATTTTCCTCGAGAAAATTCTGTGGAGGAAATCCTTTCTCCAAGAGAGTCAAAAATTTCTAAATATGTGGTTCTCCGAGACTTATTGCTTATTGATATTAACTAGCATAAAATTTGGAGCTCGTTGAAACTTACCCTTGATTTGATGGAGAATGTTTCAATTCTGGTGGTTAATGTTACTCAAGGTGTTCATAAGGTGTTCATTATCATTATAAGATGATCTTCTAGAATCCAATGAGTCAGAAAATAAAATGTTGAGAAATATGGAAAAATGACTACATAGCACAAAAAATTTGGTGCTAGCAAGAAGACACACCTCTTCATATTTCCCTTAGATAAATATACCATGTATGAGTTGGGAAATAACTCTATGACCATGACATTTTTATCTCTACAACATTTTTTTTATTAGGTAAATGATGGGGTTTTGAAACGGATCCCAACCCTTGTTTACAATTTGAGCCTACCAGATATAATGGTCCCACCTTGAAACTTAGGTGAAAACAATAGTATAAATGTGAAACTAAGTGTTAGAAGAAGAATTTGAAATTTAAATCTCCCACTTTAACCAAAGACATCAAATTACTCTCTCACATTATATTTTTATAAAATTGTTTATATAGATCAGATATTTCCCCATTATCATTCCTTGTATTTCCCTATTATTTTCTCTTTTATTAATATTTTTAATATTGATAATAATAATGAAAATAAATAAGGATATAGTACTACACCCATATTCATAGCCAAAATAATATCCACATCTTTCCAATAGCACTACTATTTATTGACCAACATCAATGCCCTACCTAGGTCATGCTAATTTTGATTATCTATGTTATATTTTACTAATGTAAATTTTATTTCAAAGAACCAATTCTCTGCATATAATCCTTGAGAGATTTAAATTCAGAGATATCATGGTATGACCAATGTTTCTTATGTTAAGTATGTAGATTAGCTATGATAAATTTTGTATTGATATGATAGAAGAATATATACATCCATCAATCAAGAAAAAAAAGGTCTTTGGTTATATCTAAATAGTATCTACCCATAAGTACCTTTGAAACTGACAAATAATTGCATCTTAATATTATAAAAACCATAATACTCCCCCTTACTATATGAATGCTAAATAAATGTATATATAAGAAAAAATTTAAAAATTTTAGACATAACACTTGCAAGATATTTTATCAAGATGTCTAAATGTTGCTCCTCAATTAGACACTATTGAATTTGTGTGTTATATTCTTGAAAATATATACAAATGAAATGCCACTAAACATCAATGTGCTCATGAAAAACAAGAGTACAAATATATTTTGGAATTCCTTGGCTATCATAACTCAAGATCATTGATTGCTTCTATGGAATTATATTCCTAACAGGAAGCGATGCAACCATCATTTAATATAAATATCATCTTATAACATAATATTTATCCTTGGTGGAAGAATGAATAACTTGTTGATTTTTACTTACCCAAGAGATCGGACTAGATCTTTAAAAGAATACATATCTAGATGTGGATCTCCTATCATCAATAAATCTTGTATATTATAAATTTATAAAACTTATAAATTAGAAACGATAAATCTTCTTATACTATGTGATGCAGGAGCATCTGGCAGCAACAGGGCAATCTGGCATTGAACAAAATTTTTCTAAGTGTTTAGCAAATCGTAAAAGCAGGGCAAAAGTTGCAGCAAGAGGAGAGGTCACAAAATCGCGACGTCGTGATTTCACGACGTCACGATATCACGACATAGAAAGGGCAAGTGAAGCAGCAATCGGAAGGGTCGCAATATTGCAACGTCGCAATATCGCGACGTCAAAGGAGCGGAACAAGGGCGAGGCGGAGGTCTCGTCACGATATTGCGATGTCGGATATCGCGACGTCAAATCTAAAACAAGGCTTAAGGGCAGAGAAACACAAGGCGCGGGCTCGAAATGCAAAGGCAGAGAGGAGCTACGGTAAGGCAAAAGTTGGGGAGAGGGTCACGAAATCGTGACATGTCACGATTTTGTGACATGTCACAAAATCGCGACCCCAAAGGTGGTAGCAAGGCGAAGGGGAGTTTTCGTCATGATATCCCGACGTCACGATATCATGACGTCGTGATGTCACAACGTCGCGATGTCGCAACGTTTTGCAGCTAAGGCATGAAGGGGGAGTTTTCGTCGCGATATCACGACGTCGCGATATCGTGACATTTTTGAGGCGAGGGCACGAAGGGGAGTTTTCATCGCGATATCGCGACGTCGTGATGTCGTGATGTTTTTGTAGCCAAGGTACGGAGGGGATTTTTGGTCACGTTTTCGTGACGTTTTTTGTAGACGAAGGCAAGGCGCCAGTTTGGTCACGATATCGTGACATGTCGCGATTTCACGGCCGGTTGAAGACAATTTAAAATTTGACACGTGGACAGGCCGCACGTGTGGGAAAAGAGACAGCTGTTGCAGACAAACATTCTGACAAAGCGACGGTTGCAGGTGAAGGACCAATGAACTGCGTGCTTTCATGGTGGATCAGGGAGTTGGTCAATGAAGGAGGGAAAATTGATGACTCGATGGGGGAAGCTGATTTTGGCAGGTCCTGTTAATTTATTCATGCAGGTGAGTCATTAATGGGGGAGAGGGTCGAGGCCTCGATAAAAACTCAAGCATTGTAAGTAAAGGGTGGGGGTGGCAGATTAGAGAATGGAGGAGACAGAGTGCAGGAGAGAACACGAAGTCGAGCTCGGTCTTTGTAAAGCCTGCAGGCTATTTTATTTTTACGTATGTAATTATTTTTTTCAGAAGATTTTAATGAAAAGTGGAATTTTGAGAAGGTGTGATCTCTTGTCCGTCGTCAGTGGTATCAGAGCCGAAAGTTCCTGAGTGTGTAACAGATCACCAAACGTGAGGCAGTTACACCAGGATCTGTGGAACGGCTCGTGAGAAAGTGAGTAAAATGCCTCCGAGAAGAAACCCGGTTGGTGGGAGAGGCATGATGATAGTAGAAGATTTTTGGGCTTTGCAGTAGCAAGTTCAGGCCCTGCAAGAAGAACTACGCAGAGGACACGAACCAAGAAGAGATGCAGATAGTGAAGATGAAGTAGATGAAGAAAATCAGTCTGAAGAAGAAGAGGAGGCTATAGATCTGGCACAAGCCAGACTGTACAAGGCCATATCCCAGATTGGGAAAAGGCCAAAGATAGAAGTTTCCACGTATTTTGGGAACTTGGATCCGGAGGAATTAATCGACTGGATCAATGATCTAGAAGAATACTTCGAGTATGAAGAAGTTGAAGATCCCGAGAGGGTCAGATTTGCCAAGACCAAGCTGAAAGGTCATGCAAGCATATGGTGGAAGGGAGTACAGCTAGAATGGAACCGAAGAGGAAAAGAATGGATAACAAGATGGGAATGGATGGTAGAAAAATTAAAAAGATAATTTATTTTGGTAGATTACAAGTTGGATCTGTTGAGAAAAATGCAGGGTTTGAGACAGATGAATAAAACTGTCCAAGAATATATGGAGGAGTTTTATAAAATCTCCATAAGAACTGGCCATTTAGAAGCAAGCAAGGAGAAGGTGGCCCATTATATTAATGGGTTGAGACCCAGTATCCAGGAAGAGTTGAGCTTAGTTCGGGTGAGCACCATTGAATATGCTTACCAGTTTGCTCTGAAAGTTGAAGAAAAACTGAACAGAAGGTTTGAGAGCAAGCAAAAAGGAAGAGGACATGGAGGAAAGACTGGTGGAAGAAAATATGAAGGAAAAGAGGAGAAGAAAGAAGAGGTTAGCAGCAGCCGGGATCAGAAGGAAGATGAAGAACCCAAACCCCAAGTTCAAAACAATGGCTACCCAAGGGGAAGAGGTAGATCTGGACGTGGGTATGGAAGAGGAGTGTTTCGGGGAACATGTTTCCATTATGGAGAAGAGGGACATCGGGCATATGAGTGTCCCCAGCACCCCAAGAGAGTGAACAAGAAACAAGTGGGTCCTGCCAGAGTTACTGTGGCAGAGGAAGATGTTGAATCAGAACATTCTGAAGAGGCTGAGAAAGGAGAAGCAATGATCGTGAGGAGGACCATGTTGATTGATGAAGACAAACCAAAGCAAAGGAGAATCATGTTCCGCACATGGTGCAAAAGTGCAGGCAAAGTCTATAATGTTATTATAGACAATGGAAGTACAAATAACTTAGTCTCCGAGGAGATGGTTGCTAAGTTACAGCTAGAGAGGAGGAGACACCCGCATCCATACCAGATTGCATGGTTACGAAAGGACCACAGAGCATGGGTCCGTGAATAGTGCTTAGTCATGTTCAATATTGGGAAGTACCAGGATGAGGTCCTGTGTGATGTTTTCCCCATGGATGCTTGCCATTTGCTGTTAGGGAGGCCATGGCAGTTTGATCGGAGTGCAGTGCATGATGGTCGTGCAAATACGTACTCCTTGATGAAAGATGGAGTGCGCCACAAATTAAATCCATTACAGGCAGTGGACGAGAAGGTGTGCAATAGTGCCAAAAAATTTTTGGTAGAAGGCAGAAAATATTTTTGCCAGGAGACAGAATTTCAGTAGGTTGCAAAGGCAGATAAGTGTTTGGAGGTGTTACAGAAGACGCGGACCGAACAACACAGAAGTGAAGATCACTTCTCCACTTACCTCGGGTGTCTGATGCAGGAGCATCCGACAGCAACAGGGCAATCTGGCATTGAACAAAATTTTTCTAAGTGTTTAGCAAATCAGAAAAGCAGGGCAGAAGTTGCAGCAGGAGGAGAGGTCACGAAATCGCGATGTCACGATTTCGCAACGTCGCGATATCGCGACATAGAAAGGGCAAGTGAAGCAGCGGCCAGAAGGGTCGTGATATCGCGACGTCAAAGGAGCAGAACAAGGGTGAGGCGGAGGTCTCGTCGCGATATCGCGACATCAAATCTAAAACAAGGCTTAAGGGCGGAGAAACACAAGGCACGGGCTCGAAAGGCGAAGGCGAAGAGGAGCTACGGCAAGGCAAAAGTTGGGGAGGGGGTCACAAAATCACGACATGTCACGATTTCGTGACATGTCATGAAATCGTGACCTCAAAGGCAACAGCAAGGCGAAGGGGAGTTTTCGTCACGATATCGCGACGTCACGATATCACGACGTCGTGATGTCGTGACGTTTTGTGGCTAAGGCACGAAGGGGGAGTTTTCGTCATGATATCGCGACGTCGCGATGTCACGACGTTTTTGAGGCGAGGGCGTGAAGGGGAGTTTTCTTCACGATATCGTGATGTCGTGATATCACGACGTCGCGATGTCGCGACATTTTTGCAGCCAAGGTATGGAGGGGATTTTTGGTCACGTTTTCATGATGTTTTCTATAGACAAAGGCAATGCGCCAGTTTGGTCGCGATATGTCATGATATCGTGACATGTCACGATTTCACAATCGGTTGAAGACAATTTAAAATTCGACACGTGGACAGGCCACACGCGTGGGAAAGGAGATAGCTATTGCAGAAAAACATTCTGACAAAGCGATGGTTGCAGGTGAAGGACCAATGAACTACGTGCTTTCATGGCGGATCAGGGAGTTGGTCAATGAAGGAGGGAAAATTGATGACTCGACGGGGGAAGCCGATTTTGGCAGGTCCTGTTAATTTATTCATGCAGGTGAGTCATTAATGGGGGAGAGGGTCGAGGCCTCGATAAAAACTCGAGCATTGTAAGTAAATGGGGGTGGAAGATTAGAGAACAGAGGAGATAGAGTGTAGGAGAGAACACGAAGCCGAGCTTGGTCTTTGTAAAGCTTGCGGGCTATTTTATTTTTATGTATGTAATTTTTTTTTTCATAAGATTTTAATGAAAAGTGGAATTCTGAGAAGGTGTGATCTCTTGTCCGCTATCACTATGTAATATACTCATTTGTACCATGGATATATATGAGTATCTTCTTTACTACTTTTCAATAACAAACATTTGGTTCTCACATGAACTATGAAACATAGCTGATAGTATAGATAATATTTAGTCTAGCATAAGTCAGATAAATGAGACTCCCAATCAAGTAGTGTTAGATATATTCATTCACTTATGTGGATGGATCATTTTTTGACTCCTGCAATCTTGTCTCCACTAGAGTGGTCATGGGCTTTTAATTTAATATTTTAAACTTCTCAAGCAATGTCCTAGAAAACTTTATTTATGATATGAACACATTATTCTGAATTTTCCACACCTCTAAGCCAAGACAATACTACATACACTTGATTTCATTCATGTCAAATAACTATTTAAGTGACTTATTTCTCTCTTAAATCAACTTTGCTAAAATTTAAGTAATGACCAAGTTGTTGACATAGATGATTAAGATCATGACATCTCTTGATTTCCTTTTAAAGTAAAGGTTCATATCATAAGGACTGTAATGAAATTCATGACATAAAATATGCTTATTTATCTTCACATATGAGGCTCTAGGAGCCTACTTCATCCCATAGAGATATTTGATGATCCTACATAACTTTATCTCCTAACCAAGTATGGTAGACCACTTTGGATGCATCATGTAAACTTCTTCATATATATCACCATTGATTAATGCACTCTTCACATCCATCTAATGGAACTTCTAACCAAATTGTGTATTAATTGCGTAAACCATCCAAATGATCTTAATATTTGAAACTGGGGAAAAAGTAGCATCATAATAAATTTGTTCTTTTTGTGAATATTCCTTTGCAAAAAGCCTTGTCTTTTATTTTTTATACTTCCACTAGCTTTTTATTTGGTCTTGAATAACCACTTGTAACCAATAGATTCATTTCTATGTGGAATATCAATGAGTTGTGAGGTTTTGCTCTTCCTAAATTCCTAATATTTAACATTCATGTAATTATTTTATTCTTTGGATGTAAGAATTCCATGAACAATTGGAGATTTATAATTTTGCTTTATTATTCTCATAATGGATAAATTGATCTCATTTTTAACCCTACTATGAGTATATAGCCTTGTACTAGATGTGTCTAGGATACCACTTATGTTTACATGATGAACTATGTTGACATATCACTTGGGAATTAAAGTGTCACTCAAAGTGAATGGTCCTAGGCCATCAGCTCCACTAGGATCATGTTCATCATCATCATCATATATTTCAATATCCTCTCTCTCAAAGGCATCATCATTAGTAGTAGCAAAGAACAAATTTAGCAATATAAATGGCTTTAAAAAAGAGGTTCCTTCATTTTTCTCATCAAACATGATATCACAACTCACATATAACTTCTTGTAGTTAGGAATTATAAGTCAATATCCCTTCAACTCATTATTGCACCTAATGAAGATAAATTTCTTGGAGTTCTCATCCAACATCATCTACTTCTACTTTATAATATATAAAAATATTGTGCATCCAAACACATAGATAGATTGCATAATAGGTTTGATACCAATCCATACCTATTTATGTGTGACAATATTCAATGGAAGTGTGTGTTTGTATTTCATCAAAACATGATAGAATGAATAGCTTTTGACCAAAATGGTAGCTTCAAATTGACATTGCTCAACATGCATAGTACAATATCCTAAATACTATGATTATACCTAATTATAACTTTGTTTTCTTGATGAACTTAGGTAGTGATTAATTATCATTTAATACCATGTTGCTTTAAGAAACTAGAAATTCATTACTAGTATACTTTGTTGCTTGATTTGAGAAATTTACAAGAGTGACATAACTAGTATTTTTCCACATGATATTTGAACATCTAGAAATAATATAAATCTTCATCCTTTGTCTTCATATATTACAACCACATTCATCGTGTGTGGTCATAAATGTACAATTAAAAATATCAATACTCATAAAATGTAGATCCATTGGTTTGCAAAAATGGATGTGCATCATGTTAAGTGGAGTAGCCTCTCTATGAATTTTTTATTCAAAATTTTAAAAATATTTATTTTCAACCAAAAACCTTGTATAAATATCACGAGTCTTCATCAATAATCGAAGTACATTTACCATGAAATGATTAATGAGTGTTTTTAAATGGCCAAAACTAAGATGTTTAGATTACCTAGTTAGAGTGTAGCAACTTCATCCACCATGGTTGTCAAGCCTAGGTTGTCGCACATTACAACTACAAGTTGGAATATCTTATATATGCTAGTTTTTTGGGAAATAGTTATTTAATATTTGGATTGTTTTCTAATAAGATAAATTTTCTTAGCATCTATTTTGAGAAATTTAACGTTAAAATTATCATCAAGAAATTGACTCACAAAAATTTTATTCTTCCTAAGGCTAGGAATGTGAATAAATTTAGTAAAACAATAGCCATATGATCTAATATGTAAACTGACATCATTGATACTAATTATGGTGTATATCAAGTTATATCCAAGAGTAACCTACCCATAATAAGACAAATTATCTAGGATTACAAACCATTCCTTCTACCATATCATATTTCTACTAGCTCCTAAATCAACACAACAAATTAGATTGGGATTTGAAATACAATCAAGATATTGAATGGAATATACATGGACTTGTACTACTATGTTAGAATCAATATCTTCTGTTAGAGTCTCACAATAATAGATATGCAAAGTATTACACAAAATATGAAGAGAAGAGTGGAACTGATTGATTTACCTCTAGGATCAACTCTGTATAAATAGCAGAGTTGATCAATGAGAACCATTGGATTACAACAACTCATCAGACCTAATGAAGACACCACTAAGAGTTATCCTGACACATGGAGGAGCGAAAACTTAAAAAGACACCACTGAGAGTTCTCCTGACACATGGAGGAGAGGAAACTCAAGTGTCTATCCTAGTGGAACTTAAGAGAATATTCACTTATTCTAACACCCTCCCTTAAGTGATACTAGGGGAGCTTTTTACAAATGAGTCCCAACAACAAGGCCTGATTAGGTACTCATGTACAATATAGATAGTTGGTGGAAAAAACCCCTGTGGGGAAAAACCAACTATCACCCCTTTGTTTTGAAGTGATGGTAAAAAACCTAGTGGGAAAATCCATCAATAAAAAAGCAAAGAGGTATGAAAGAGGCTTGTCTTTGGATGGCAAATATTGTCCTCTTTAACAAATAAAATTCCTGGCAACAAGGTCTGATTAGGTACTCATGTAAAATATAGATAGTTAGTGGAAAAAAACATTATGGGAAAAACCAACTATCACCCCTTTGTTTTGAAATTATGGTAAAAACCTAGTGGGAAAAACCATCAATAAAAAGCAAAGAAGTATGAAAGAGGCTTGTATTCGGATGGCGAAGATTTTCCTCTTTAAAAATAAAAGATGAGTCTCGACAACAAGGCCTGATTAGGTACTCATGTACAATATAGATAGTTGGTGGAAAAAACCCCTATGGGGAAAAACCAACTATCACCCCTTTGTTTTGAAGTGATGGTAAAAACCCAATGGGAAAATCCATCAATCAAAAGCAAAGAAGTATGAAAGAGGCTTGTCTTCGGATGGCAAAGATTGTCCTCCTATACAAAGAAATGATGAGTCCTGGTAAGAAGGCCTGATGAGGCACTCATTTATAATATAATGAAGAGGTGGAAGACCTCTTTGTCAATGCAGTTGTAATACTCCAAGTTTTTCTCACAAATGAAGGTAATGCGGAGAAGAAATTGACTTGGTGAGGATGTTTGTAATTTATGCCTCAGTTGGAATATATTCCAAGTGTATGTCCCCACTATGAATATGTTGTTGAATGAAGAGCTTCTAATAATAATAAGAAGAATGAGAGAGGTGAAAAAACTCTATGCACCAAGATACTTTAACACCCCCCTTAAGTTATAGTAGGGGTAAGTGAAAAAAGGAATAAACAATATGTGGCATACCTATATAAGATGAGTCCCGGCACCAAGTCCTGATAAGGTACTCATGTACAATAGAGATGGTATAGCCACAAAGATGAGTCTCGATAGCAAGGCCTGATAAGGTACTCATTTACAACATGTGATCAAAAGAATAAATATCTTTAAAGAAAAGTCCCCTAAAACCAAAGTGAAGATAGGATGGAGATAGAACCACAAAAAATCGCATGGGTGGTCCAAAAATAACTCCACAAGCATGAGTATGTGGTTTCCACCTATATGAGTACAATGGGCTAATAACTAGGTCCAAACCTTGTGGACAAACAACAAAATTAGGGTAATGGTAGAAAATTTCAAGGGGAAACCACCTGCTAGAATAGAAGAATAATAAATATGTGCATGGTGGATTGAGAGGAAGGAATATGTCCTCTTCAACCCCCTCTCTAGGAAAAATTCCTGAAAGCATGAGATTCCGGAAGTTTTTGAAAGGAAAACTATTTCGATGCATTCAAAATCAAAACTAACGCTTAAGTCCTAAAATGTGAAGTGCATTAAACGAAAGAGGCAAATTGATTGAAATGAGATACAAGAATTTAGAGAAGTCACAGCCCTTTTATTAAACTCTTTAACCTCGGTTACAAAATCGCCTCCTCCCTTTTTAGGGGCTAGGAGCGTTAAATAGATCTTGGTTACAATTGTGACTTAGTCTTCCTCCTTCCGCATGCCCACATGCGAAATGGGCGGGCCAAAGTGTTGCCGCCGCTGATGTTGATGAGTCCTCGGTTCTTGCTACTCCTCCTGCATTCAAAGAAACAACAAAGGCGTTAGTAGCACCTGCTGCAAATAGGAAAAGTTTGTTCCTTGAAATTAGTGAAAGATGTATGCCTAAAAGATTATCAAATGATGAATAAAATGAGTCTAAATGACCTGCAAATCTGACAGAGACCAAAAGACCTTACCAGAGGGCCACTGCCATTGAAACAGTCGGCCAATCTGCTTTCAACTGGAATTCGTCCCTGGGTAGGACGAATTCTGCTGTTATTCGTCCCCGGGTGGGACGAATTCGCTTGTGATGAAAAGCCGAGTTGATGCCGTCTCAAATGTCGAACCTCGGGACCTCCAAAACACCTGCAGACAAAGGGGTTAAGTAATTGGGGCCATTTTGGGATGACCCAGATGGTCGGATTCTCCCAATTTGGCCTCTATCCATGGGAATTCAATGTCGCTACCTGCAAGTTAGTGAGGGCCACAAAATCGACAAAAGCATGATAATATTTAATCAAAATCTTATGGAATCGAAGCATTGAAACTATCTAGACAGCATAGCATGAAATGCAAGATGAACAAATGATAATAGAATACATTAGAATGAAACTTAAAGAAAAGTGTGGGGTGCCCGAGTGGGCCGCCCACCGTTGGAACTTGATTTCGACGCCAATCCACTAGGGATGGGCCCAAAATCTCTTGGGATTGTGTTGTCGGCAAATTGGTGGATTAAGGTGGTCAAATGTTGGGTTTGGGTTCGGATCCACGCTTCCAAAAGCCACCCAATAACCTCTCTTGCGAAAGATATTAATGGATGTGAAAAGGTGAATCGAAAAAGGATGCAATAGGGTGTTCAATTTGGCAGCACTTCGTTGCTTGAAAATGCCTCCAACCTTGTCCTCATTTGGGTGGGAAAGTCCACCATTTTATAGACCCATGGGGTCTCTTTGGAGGGGCATGCAGGGATGCCATGTGGCGGCCATGCCTTCCCAAGAGGGAGGAGACTCCTCCCTGACTTGGGCTTCCATGACTGCCTTTGTGACAGTCCACTAACTGCCAACCTACCCACCTACACGCGCATGCACGGCAGGAGGCAATAATTGACTGTCCTCGGCTGCCACTTGGCGGCATTTTTCTTTTTGCCCGTTAAACCTGGAATTCATCCTGACCAAAGACGATTTCAGAATTCGTCCCTGGGTGAGACGAATCCCAGTTAGTATTCGTCCCTGGGTGAGACGAATATCGGGCAAAGTGCTCGAATGTGCCAAATTGCTTCTTGACCTTACAAAATTGCTATGAAAGTGGTTAGGACCATTGTTTAACCTCTGAGGGCTGCCCTAGGGGCTGTGTGTGTCAAAGCGATCAGTGTTTGCAGTCACATAATCGGATTGGTGCTATTTTGGTGTCTACAGATGCCCCTTTTTGGGATGCGTTGTGCATGGCGCAGCACCGAGCAAAAATAGATAACCAAAGCACTAATGATTAGGGTTTCTTGGTAACCTAACCAACTTTTGATGCCCCAAGCATGGAAAGGGCATGCATTCTTGAATCCTTGCTTCTGACGAGCTAAGGAATTTGATTTCAAGTATTAACCTATTTTGGTGAGGTGTGACTTGAGCTTGGACATTGATCAGTCATGATTAGGCAAAGGGCGCAACCTTTTGTCCACAGGGGAACCTTGTGTTCATGCTTCAGGAATGCCAAGTGTTTGATCAATTTGTGATAATTGCTTGTTTACTGCCCCAAGCAGGAGCGTAATTGTCTTTGTCAATGATTCTTTGAATGCATGTCATTGCCTTGATTGGGTGTGTGTTTGTTGATTGGTGACTAAGTGTGACTACCCCCTCAAGCGACGAATCGATGAGGGAATGACCTTCATGAGAAAAGCGACGAGTCACTTGACCCAAGATGACTTGTGCAAGGGTGCCTTTAGATGGTTTATCGTTAAGCATGTGCAATTTTTCCAACATTTAGACCTATTTTTGGTGGGTGTTAACCCTTTTTGCGACGCTGTTTGGAGCTGAAATTGGCAAAAATCCGTCTTCCCATGGAGCGGTCCGGCTAAGATAGCCTTCTTAGGGAGTAGGATAATGACAATTTGTGACCCCAACATCTATTTTGTATGCCCGGGATGTCAAGTGCAACAGCACTCTCATCGGGCAAATTTATTATCTATTTTTAGTGCATTTTTGTTCATTTTTTGATGTTTTTGAAGTTTTGGCCTGAATTCGTCCCAGGGTGGGACGAATTCCAGCTTTAGAATTCGTCCCTGGGTGGGACGAGCGCTAACCAGAGTGCTCATCCCAGTAAAGGATGAATTCCAGCTCAAAAGGCCTATTTAAGGGCCAAAACTTGAGTTTGGGCTCATTTGCATCTAATTTTTCTTGCGATTTGGAGCTCTGGGAGGAGGAGGTTAATTCTGCGAAGCGAAGCGCTGCCGAGATTTTCCCTGCCATCATGAGTACACAAACTGGTTCGAGCGGCGGAGCCGAAGCGAGACCCGTAAGTGCTCCCTAGAGTTTATTTTTTTGTTTTAAACTGTAAGTGTGTTGTTTTTCTGTACAGTTCTTTTCCATGATTTTAATTAATTTTTTTGGTGTGTTTTCTTTTGCAGGTTGTTAGGAGCCGGTACCGTGTACCCACTGCTTTCACTGAGGCATGGGGGGCGCTGAATGAGGTTGATTGGGAGTGGCTTGATGCCCTTGGGCTCAAGCAGGTGGCTCGACTGGAGCCTGTGGTCCCGGATCAGGCCTATTTGATGGCCCTGATCAAACTTTGGGATCCGTGGACCAACACCTTCCATCTCTCGACAGGGGAGATGACTGTGACTCTAGAGGATATCTATCGGCTTCTTCAGATTTTGATAGATGGACTGCCCATCAGGACATCACCGCGTGATCAACGGACTGTTGTACTGACGAGATGCTTCGGGCATGGGGAGCGGTTGGGTGTAGAGAACCCAGTGGAGACGGCCGAGGTGGACTGCCAGGTTGGCGAGATTTTGGTTGGATGGTGGCAGGAGAGGGGGGTGTTAGGAGTGAGGCACGCATTCCTGATGGGCCTCATTTCTAACATGTTATTACCTGACTCGTCAGGCGTGAGGTTCCCATGGAACCTGCTGGATTTGGTGTGGCAGTTGGTAGAGTGCCCGATAGAGGCACCGCTGATCCTGAGATGGGGACAGACATTGTTGGCACAGCTCTACGGGGAGCTGTATGGGGTCCACTATCGACAGTAGAAGGGGGTCAGCTGTAGTTATCTATTGCAGTGCTGGGGTTGGCAGCACATAGCAGTTGAGAGGCCAACCGGGTTACCATGGATGACTCGGGCGGCGATGGAGGATAAGGAGATAGGTTATGCAGTTTTGTGGCGGCGGTCCGGAGAGCAGGGGCAGAGTCGACGGTGGGCAGGTGTCGTAGGGCACTATGCTGATGCCTTCTCTCGGCTCACTCTAGGGGAGGTGGTTTGGCACCCTTATCGGGACTGTCCAGCCTGGTCGGAGGCTGGAGAGTGGCTCCGACGGGTATGCAGGGAGCGGTGGTTGATTGGGCGACATGGGACCGAGCATGAGTTCTTCTCATATAGCCGGGTGACACGATAGTTTGGGGTGCGCCAGGGGTTTCCTGGTGAGCCCATGGTCTATCGACATCGGGGAGATGAGAGGACTCTAGATCGATCGGTCATCGCGCCATTGGGCGAGGATTCAGATGCGGTGATCGACGTCCCGGACGTGGATGACGTCGGGACTACCACTGAGTATGACTCGTGGTGGGTACTACGACGATGGCGAGGAGAGGGACCACTGGGAGGTGCGAGGCAGGGAGGGTGTTGAGGCACCAGGGGATGATTGGGGAGCTCCGTTGGAGGATGCGGACATGGTTGAGGTGGGGGATGAGGATGTAGATTTGGGAGCTCCGGATCAGCCGGACATGCAGGACATGGAGGAGCAGTGGGAGCCAGAGCAGGCTGCTGTTCCAGAGAGTCCTATGCTTCAGGCGGATACGGAGGAGATGGAGTCTGGGGTACGTGCTGAGAATGCATGGTTGGCGGAGCTACTACGGATACGAGATCAGGAGCTGGGGGATGCGCTGCGGGAGAGGGATCTCCTACGGGCTCAGCTAGCAGAGCGGGATAGGGTTTTGGCATAGCGCGATGATGCAGTAGCTTACTACCATCGACGGGAGGCAGAGTGGTGTCGACACCGGCTAGATTTGGAGAGGGAGGTCATCCGCCTCGGTGGGCGGCTACCTGAGCCGTCGGGAAGTGGATCTTCACGTCGGACGAGGGATAGTGCTACTGAGCAGTCAGCATCATCTCGTCGCAGGCGATTGGATGAGGGAGGCGGTAGCAGGCGTGATGCGGGGGCTAGTAGTAGCCACCCTACAGGGTCCCATAGGACCCACACCATGGGGGGTAGTTCTCGTCGCACCGATCCTGCGTGATCATGGTGGTCGACGCCTTAGGGTGGGTGATTTTGTTATATGATTGCGGGGTCTGAGGACCAGTTTTGTAGCCTGTGGGCATTTTTTTGATGATATATATATATATCGGTTTTATTTTGGTTATGCACATGTGATGATTTGATCTTTATGCATTATGGTTGATGAATATGGATGTATGCATGTTTATTTATTTTGATGGATGCATATGTTATGATGAATGCAAATGTTTTTGATTTATATGTGATATGCAAAATGAAATGGATGGATGGAATTTGTGATGTTTGGTTATGGCACCATAGACTGTTTAGGACTCTTTTATTTTGTTTTTAGGCGATTGCTGTGATGAATGACTTTGTATGTATACATGTGTTTTTTTTTTTTTTTTGTATTTTTTGATGGTATTGCAAAGATGAAAAGTAGCGCAGTTGGTTTAGAAATGTAGCTAAGGTTTTCTGAGACTCAGATGGTTTTAACTCACTAGCCATGACTGTACTTTGTCTTACAAGACTTTTGAACAAGGTATGAATCGAACTTGTTTTTGACCAAGCTATTTCACATCCCTGTGTGTGCAATTGAGTTCATTTATGTGGTATTTGTCAGGATACCGCCAGTGCCAGATGGGCTTTCAACCGAACCTGTATTGAGGATCACCTAATTAGCTCCACTAACTCCTTTGTTGTATTTAGTTAGATTAATCTACGGTGTTATCTAGGATACCATAAGCTAGCTCATCCTTATGCAAACATTGATCTCATATACCAAAGTTAATGTGATAGATATATCGTCATGCGGGTAGGATTACCACCATTGCCGGATAGGCTATCAACCAAACTTGTAATGAGGATCACCTAGATGGTTTTTGAAATGCTTGAGAATTCCAAAGATTCAAGTTCAGGTTCTTTCTTTGTTCAATTATATTGGGAGACTTGCTCGTCTATATAGTGATGCAAATCACTGTTTATTTTCTATTTGTTTTTCTTTTGAGCAAGGATTTTGAATAGTGGTGAGAATCACTTTACTTGATTTTGTATTTTGAGGTGTGAGTTTGAGCTTGTGAATGGCTTTGATCCTCGGCCTTTGGGGATGATGGAGTTGAAGTATGAGGTTGGATTATTAATGAAAAGGTGAATGGAAAGTGTTAGGATGATGATTTGTTGGAATTTTGTTGTGAATGGGTTGATCCTTTTAGGTCTTGGGGATGACTACCCATCTGGGGTAGTAGAACTTACAACTATTGGGAACCAACTATGATTGGGATTTGGTAGTGGTAAAAACTATATTAAGGTGAATGGATAGGGAAGAGCTTGTCCTTTTATCAATTCTCAGCATTCTTGAATCATTCGCATAGGGGGATGAGCAAGATAACCGTTTCGCTTATGGTGACCTGGATTACTATGCAGGTTTCATCTTTCGTTCACACAACTTGGGAATTTTTATGTGTTTTAATTTGTGTTGGGATGCTACGTAACAAGGCGTATTTCAAGTATAACTCTACCTTCGTAAAATCTGTCTGACTCGGTACATTACGTGGCTAAAGAGCAAAATGATGACTGAATTATGAAAACTCTTGATACATTATAAGACCACTGACTCTTAGTGTGGTAAAAAGTAGTAAATGGCGTTTGTTTGTTTTTTTGTAAAATGGAAAAGTGTGGAACAAGATGGACTTAGCAGAATAATTACAGTCTATGGTGCCTTTGACCTTTACGACCACAAATATGCAATGTATGGATGCGATGCTTAATGCAGCTATGTATTTTTGTATTTTTGATGGATTGATTTTTGTGAATATGAAGATGAGATGTGAGAAAAGCTCTCTATTGATGAATTTGAGCATGCCTAGAAATGAGATGCAAATTTTTGTTGTTTTTGATGATTTTTGGATTTTGACTTTTCTTATTTTTGACCAAGTGATTGTGGGAATCCTTGGAGCATTTTTGGGATTGACCAAGCGATTTATATCTGAGATTTGGGATTGACCAAGTGATTTTAGGATCCTTGGAGCATTTTTGGGATTGACCAAGCGATTTTAGAGATCCTTGGAGCATTTTTGGGGATTGACCAAGCGATTTTAGAGATCCTTGGAGCATTTTTGGGATTGACCAAGCGATTTTAGAGATCCTTGGAGCATTTTTGGGATTGACCAAGCGATTTTAGAGATCCTTGGAGCATTTTGGGGATTGACCAAGCGATTTTAGAGATCCTTGGAGCATTTTTGGGATTGACCAAGCGATTTTAGAGATCCTTGGAGCATTTTGGGGATTGGCTCTCTTAGATATGAAATGGGCACAAATGACTGATGTTCAAGGGTTCTGTTTCCTTGATTCCATCAAGAGAAGCTAGCCGGTATGTCTCGGGTCCTATTTTGCTATCAATGACATATGGACCTAACCAATTTGCCACAAATTTGTCCCTTAGGTGGGATGACAAACTAGAATTCTGTTGGTTTTCCTTCAAAACCAAATCACCAACCCGAAAGTCTCTCAGGTGAACTTTCATGTTGTAAGCTTTCTTAAGTCGCTCTTGATAAATACGTAAATGCTCGAGAGCATTAACGCGTCATTCGTCAAGCAACGTAAGCTGGTCTAACCGGGCCTACCGCATAGTGTCATCATCGATGAACTCCTGCATTGATATGCGTAGGGAAGGAATCTCCAACTCTAGAGGCATGACTGCCTCGGAGCCATACACGAGCGAAAATGGAGTGGCCCTAGTGGGCGTCCGAATGCTAGTGCGATAGGCCCATAGGGCAAGTGGGATTTGAATGTGCCAATCCTTATGACTGTCTGTGACTGTATTTTTAAGGATGGCAACTAGCATTTTGTTTGACGCCTCTGCTTGCCCATTCGCCTACGGATAATAGGGTGTCGAAAAACTATGCTAAATTTTGTACTTTGTGGTCAAAGCACGCACGTCTTTGTTCTTGAAAGGCATCCCATTATCCGAGACTATTTTGGATGGAATACCAAAATGACATATGATGTTATGCAAAATGAACTCCACAATGCGGGGTCCTGTCGTAGAGGTAAGCGGAACTGCTTCCACCCACTTGGTAAAATACTCTGTGGCCGTTATGATAAACGTGTGATGGCCTGACGATGCAGGGGAGATCTTTCCAATTAGATCGAAGCCCCACTACAAAAATGGCCAAGCAGACTGGACTGTCTGCAAGGCCTAGGAAGGTACGTGCATCAAATTGGCATGATGTTGACACTTCACGCACTTCTTGACATATGCGCAACAATCTCGCTCTAAAGATGGCCAATAATAGCCCATGCGAAGAATGCGCTTTGCGATGGCCATACCACTGAAGTGGCCACCACATGTACCATCGTGCGCTTGGGCGACTGCCCAAGTGGACTCTTGCTGGTCCAAGCAACGAAGGAGGATTCCTTCATAGCTACGATGATACAAAATGTCTCCTATCAAGACATACTTAGCCGCTTTCTGCTTGAGTGCTCATTTTGCGGCATGAGTCAATCCAAGCGGGAGATTACCTAACTTGAGGTAGTCTCTAATGGGTAAATACCAGTCCTGTTGATCAGAAACCTCGACAGTATGAACAACCAATCCCTCTTGAAGTTCATCCCTAGCGAACGCTGAATGGGATAGAACTTGTAAGAATAGCGTTGTGTTGCTATTAATGGGAGTAGGGGAGAACAAGGACCCCCAGTTGGCATGTTTCAGATGATCTTGGATTCGAGAGAACTTATCCGAGGATGGTTCAATCTGGATCATGTGGATTCCTGGCGTCAAGTCTGAGCTTGCACGCTCCATCATGGATTGCGATAAGGTTTTGACTTGAATGGTTGTCATATCACCGAAAAGGTCTTGCGGGATTAGTGACCCCAAGGAGGCCATTGTGTCCGCAAAATGATTCGATGATCGAGGGAGTGCCTCGATGTCATACCACTCAAGTTTTGCCAGGAATTTGTCCACAAGGGCTTTATAAGCCTGCAGAACTGGGCATTTGCATTGATATACCCCTTTGACTTGATTGACTATTAACAGCGAATCACCAAAGATGTTCAGTCATTTGATGTTCATGGCGATTGTTGTCTGAAGACCTATGAGCAAGGCTTCATACTCTGCATTATTGTTGGTGCACGGGAAGTTTAATTTAAATGACAGGGGCATTGGAGCGCCCTGCGGTGTGAAGAATACTATTCCCATGCCACCACCTTGCTCACATTTAGAACCATCAAAGAATAGGGTTATGTCAGCCTGTGACTCAGGCTCATCAGAATCTGGCGATTCTGAGACATGGAAGACCCCATCATCGGGTAGTTCTATGACTAGAGGCTGATCGTCTTCAAGAGGAGCCTCCGCTAGTTGATCGGCTATGACTTGTCCTTTGATAGATTTTTGTCCAATAAACTCTATGTCAAATTCCGTCAACAACATGATCCATTTCGCCGTGCGACTACTATGATAAGTATGACTCATCATGTATCGCAATGGATTCTCCTTAGACACAACATACGTAGTGTTGCTCAGCATGTAGTGGCATAGCTTTTTGGTAGCAAACACCACTGCCAAGCAGAGTTTCTCGACGTATGCATAGTTAAGTTCATAACTGACTAGGGTGCGGCTAAGATAGTAAGTAGCCTGTTCCTTGTGAAGTTCATTCTTCCGGGCTAGCATGGCACCCAGTGCCACCTCGCAGGCTGAGATGTATAAGTAGAATGACACTCCTGGTCTAGGTGGTGCCAATACGGCGGCGAAGCCAGGTATTGTTTGATTTCATCAAAGGCTGATTGGCACTCGTCATCCCAGTGAAATGTAACCCCCTTGTGCAATAATTTGTTCATGGGTCGGCACTTGTCAGATAATTGCGCTATGAAGCGCTTAATCGACGTGACCTTTCCCTGTAGACTTCTGAGCTGCTTGATGGTAGTTGGGGGAACCATTTCAAGGATTGCCTTGACTTTCTTTGGGTCCACCTCGATGCCTCGCTTTGAGACTATGAAACCCAAGAGTTTTCCAGATGTGATGCCAAATACGCACTTCTTGGGATTTAGTCTAACTTTATGCTCCATGAGGCGATCGAGGATCTTGCTTAAGTCATCGATATGATTTGAGCGCAACAGAGACTTGGCTAACAAATCATCCATGTAATCTTCCAAAGTTTTATGCATGTAGTCATGGAAGATGTACGTCATGGCACGTTGGTAGGTGGCACCAGCATTTTTAAGGCCAAAAGGCATGACCTTATAACAAAATGTCCCCCAAGGCGTTGTGAACGCCATTTTTAGTTGGTCTTCAGGATTGATACGAATCTGATTGTATCCTGAGAAACCATCCATGAGGGAGAGCATTTCGTGACCTGCTGTAGCGTCTACCAATGCGTCGATGCTCGACAAGGGGAAATCATCCTTAGGACTCACTTTGTTTAGATCTCAAAAATTAGTGCATATGCGAATCCTCCCGTCGAGCTTTTTGATGGGCACCATGTTGGACAGCCATGGCGGATAATCCATGCAGATGACAAACTGTGCATCCAACAACTTTTGCAATTCATCTTTGACCATCAAGGCCACTGTTGGGTGCATCTTACGTAGTTTTTGCTTTACGGGCTTGATTGTCGGATCAAGCGTTAAATTATGCGTGACTAGCTACGGGTCTAGTCCCGGCATATCCTTGTATGACCATGCAAAAACCTCCTTCTTCTCTTTGAGAAGGGCAATGTAGTCGGCTTGCTCTTCAGGGGATAAACTTACCCCCAGCTTGATAATCTATGGATTCATTGGATCCAAGCCGATATCTACGTCAATCGTCTCCTCGACTGACATGTGGGATCCGTCCTCCAACTGATGTGGAGTCGGGATCAAATGGATATCATCAGCTGAATTTAAATCTACGTTGGGAACCTCGGGTTCCTCTTCAGCCTAAAAAATATCTTGAGTTGTCCCTGGGGTAAAATGAGGCATCTTACCGAAAGGCCAATACTCTGATGGTGAGAGAGGTGAATTGACGTGATCCCAGTCGATGGCATCTGTGTCTAGATGCAATGACCATGCTGGATCGGCCAGATTGCGGATGGGTGCGGTCAAATCAATGGAGATCATGTGGATGGAATGAATTTGGTCTCCATTACCATGGGTATGATAACTCGAACATTCTGGATGCTCCCTATACTCTGGATCTGGCTCTAGGGGAATGGGCACGAACGGATCTGCCCTATGTGCTGATAGGAAGACAGGGTCTTCCCTCGGCACTAATGTCATTATAGGGTCTCGGGGTGGACGGTGCTCATCGTAGATTTGGAGCCATGGATCCAACACTTGGTCCCACCCCACTGGGTCTACATACCACTCATGCCCTAACCTTATGCCCATCTGTGCCATCAGATCTTCATGAGTTAAAGGGTGCACTTGTTGCCTTTGTTCATCGCATGAGTTGAGATAGGCCATCTCAGTCTCATCTTCCGAATCATCGTCGAGATCCAAAAGTGTCTCATTTTCTTCCACAACTGCTTACGACATTAAGGGTTCCCCTTGTTCGAGCAAATTAATCTGATCCCATTGCTGTTGTTCCACACTTGGTGGAGGGACCTGATTCTCTTGACATTGCATTGGCTCAATTGGAACCTCTAAAGGGAATAGTTTCAAAAAGATCTCTGGACACCGTTTATGCTCTCCTTGGGAGTTAGTGTCCGAACTTTCACCTCTCTCTAGCAAAGGAGAGGGATTACTGATGTTACCAAGGGTGTTTGTTGACCATGGGAGGTAATCTCCCAATGTATATTCTGTATTTGGGTTGGCATAAGGATCTGATGCCAATCCACCCTTGTTGCCTATTCCTAGGCCTTGCATGTTTTCCACCAAGATTTGAACCCTACTCCCGACTTATCATATGGCATTTGGTATCTTGGCTGGCAAAGGACACGCACCCCTTGCTCATACCTACCTAGCCCGTATCCATGCCAATTGCATTGGCCGAGATATCTCAGAGCGAAGTCCGGGTTTGACAGATAATTGACATTTTTGGCAAAAGGCTCTTCATCCTCATCCTTTTGCTTGCATGGTTCAGGACCATGATCAAGGCCCCCATACACAAAATTAGTCTGGTTTGGTGGGTAACCTAGAGGAACAACTGTCCCTATGGGAAGGCGAGGTCTCCCCATGTCCTGTACTGATTCTAATGCGGGCGTTGCCACAACATTCTGCACTAGATACTCCCCAGTGCCCGTACTGGCCATTTCAACAGTAATTGTTGATGCTTGGGAGGGAGGGAACGGGAGGCCTTCCTGAGTCCATTCCATGTTTGGTGGGTTAGGAGTCTCAGCTTCCGTTGTGCTAGGTATTTCTTCTGTTGATACAGTTGATATTGTTGGCAACCCCTCTTCTAGGGGCTGAGCCTCTTCCAAGATCTATTTTCCTTTGTCCTTCTGTTTAGCCATGATAGGTGGCATTGGTAGTGAAGGAGCAGATGATGAAGACTCACCTGGCTAGGATTTTGATGATTTGGTCACCAGTGGTGCCTGTGGTATTGGACCCTGTTTAGATGGATTTAACTGGAAATCCAAATGCGTTGAAGGGAGGGTCGATTGAGGCATTAATTGCATCGCATTGCAATATTTGAAGGGTTCTAAGTCCATCGGGACTACATGTACTTCTCCTTCAAATGCATACTTTAGACACTGGTGAGCGATCGAAGGGACACACTTCATGTCCCTGATCCATGGCCGCCCTAGCAGTATGTTATATGCCATCTCGCCTTCCAAAACATGGCACAATGTAGGTATTGTCTTTTGTCCTACCTGGACGGGCAGAACAATTGTGCCGACTGTCGAGCATATTGCATCATTGAATGCTCTCAGTGTGTATGTGGAAGCCGTGATATGAGAGGCTGGCAGCTTCAGATGTTTTAATGCTACGGTAGTAATGATGTTACTGGACGAGCCAGTATCTACCAACACTCTCTTGTACGGGATCCCGTTGACCCGCGCGATAACGTGCAGGGGTGGATCTGCCATGTCATTCGATATTGTTTTAACTTCATCCTCTCTGAAGGTAATGACCGGCTCCGTACATCGTTTCACATGTCCCACGAAGTTATTGAAAGAATTCGCTTCGTGAGGCTGTAACTCGATGGCTTTCAAAATTTCCATGAGAGCTTCTCTATGGGGTGTTGACTGTTGAATAAGCTCGTAAATGGAAAGCCTAGCCGATGTGGTCCACAAACTCTGCGTGAGTTTGGTCCGTATCGTGACCTCGGGTCTAGGCGGAGGCAACTGCACAGGGCGTTGTTGAGGTTGCGACGTTGTTGGAACTTCTCTTGTAGCTGCCTCGGGGGCAACTCCTGGGTACTTTTTGTTCCTGGTCACTATGCTGATCATTCCCACAAATCCTTGCATGGGAAGATTCTGTCGCACCTCATTGACCTGAAGAGGTTTTGCCTGTGCCTCGTGGGCAGGCAAAGGGTCCTTGAAAACCCCCATCTGTTGATTATTTGGCGCTATGGGGTTGTCCACGGCCAATGTTTTATTATCGATCAAATCTTGTATTAATCCCTTGAATTTCCAACATCCATTCAGGTCATGTCCCCTTCGCCTATGGAACCTACAATATAATTCCTCTCTGTATCCCTTAGGCTTGGGAGCATTAGGATCTACAGTTTGGATTTCTGGAAGGGTGACTAAATTTGCCGCTGACAAGCGGTCAAATAGGGAGTCCCTGGACTCCGCATAAGGGGTGAATTGTCGCCTAGGGTGACGCTACTGATTTTGCTCCTATTTTTTATTTTCTCTTTCATAATTAGGAGGCACTGCTTGATAATTAGCCTTTTGGGGCTGTATTTCTTGCACAGGCTTGGGGACATTTATCGCAACTTGATTAACCATAGCGGGTTGTGATTGCGTAGTCCCGGTCTTAGTGTTTTTGTTCCACTCTTTCTTTTTAGGCTTGGCGATTGTGCCTTCCCCTATTTTGATCTCTTCTATAACTCTGGCTTGCACCAAAGCTTCTTCTAGGCTGGCGTATTGCTGCAGCTGCAATAGCCTAGAGATCGATTTCAAGCAACTTCATGCAAACATCTGTGTGAGGTCAGACATAGGGGGAAGGTAGGGTAGCTTAGAAAGCAAAGCCCTCCATCGATTCCCGTATGCTGCCATTGTCTCTTCCTCATATTGCCTGAGGCTGGCCAGATCACTCAGTGATGCCTTCTTCTTGGTGTTGAAGGCAAAGCATTCAAGGAACGCATCTACTAATTGATCTAGGTTATTTATGCTATGCTTTGGTAACTGTGTGAACCAATCCGAGGTAGGGCCTATGAATGTGGTTATGAATGTCCTAAGCAACAATGCATCATTATCTTGAATGCCGAAGCATTGGCTCAGGAATCTTGTGACATGTTCTTGTGCATCCTCTTCACCTTTAAAGACTGCCAATTGAGGCAACTTGAAATGTTCGGGGTAAAGAGGTGTGGGCACTGAGGGATGCACTGGATGACTATGGAGTTGACGTAACATGGGCTTTTGATGCCCATAAGCTTTTGTCTCCATAGACTCCAAACGCTCTAATAGCGCTTTGTATGCATCGAAAGATTTAATTTCTTCCTCTTTTGTTTGCTCCCGTTGTGAGTTATGGGAGACTGGAGGCCTATGGGGGGGTGGCCGAATGGCAGCCCTCCCACCTTGATAGGGCATTTTGGCCCATTCTATTTCTGGTTCATATTCCTCATGAACTTCTTGAGGAGTCTCTGGGCGAGACCTATGACCCTGAGTGAGTCCCCGCTGAGGGTACCCATCATTGTTTCGGGGAGTGGCCTCCCTCTCGGGTCTATAAGGTCTCGGAGGCAAAGCTTGACGAGGTCACGGAGACCTGTCCTGCACCAAAGGGTTATGCCTCTCATATTGTTCTACTTTTTGGGTGCGAGGGGTTGGCACCCTCTCAGGTAGTTTATAATGTAGCTCATCCGCTTCGTGCTGCATGCGCTCTTTATTAAGGCGGTATAAGTACTCTAACTCCTGATGACCTTGCTCAAGCTGCGTGATTCGGGCTTGGCGGGCGGCATGTCTGGCGACTGTCGGGTCAATTTGGTCTGCCATATTTTGCTCAGGAGGCTTGAATGTTTCTCCTATGTATTTGCCTCGGTCTTGATGATCTAAAATTTCAATGGGTCGCTTCCCTCTGTCGAGGTTGGCGGCATTTACTTGAGGCTCTGGCCTCGATGGGTGACCATGATATCTAGCAGGTGCGGAAATGCAAGGTTCCCGCATTGTATGTTGTTCTCGAGGAATGCGATGGTCTTCCTCGTACTCCCTTTCATGGGTGTGAAAGGGGCGGGTGGAGTTAGCTCGCCCTGTGTGGAGAGCCCTGCGCTCTGGGTTTTGTCTTTCAGTTCTAATGGGAGGCAAAGGAGAGGTGCCATATTCATGTTGTCTCTCCTCATGGACACTGTGCCTCTCTAGCACTTCATCACGCTGTGGCCACTCAGATCTAGCCTCAAAAGGCGGTTTTCTATTTACGTCGAGTGCCACATGTAAAGCTTCTTCCCGAAAGGGGCTGTGTTGAATGGGCATACTCCACAGAGGAGGGTCCCAATAATTCCTTCTTGATGTGGCCTGATGTGGACTCTCTTGTAGGCCAGACCGCCAAGGCGGTATGGCCAAGTCCTCAGGGCTAAAGCGAAGGCGACCAGCGCCCTCTCTTTGTGCACCTTCCATAGCATCCGCCCTTGATTGGGCTTGGCTACGGGTGTACACCATTGTGGTGCTCTTCTACTAGCTAAGCAGATTTTTATCTCGTTTATGATGATTTTTTTTTTGTTACACTAAGCAAAAATGAACACACACATACACAAACAGTGATTATCTCTTTTAAAGATTTAATAGTGTGTCCTAAACTGGTTTAGTGCATTTTGATGTTTTGTTTTGTTTTTGCAAGTTTTGAAGAACGTTTAAATGCAGAATGTTGGCTCATATGACTCCCATAAATGGTCGCCCCTTCAATATACCATTGCCGGACCGATATACCAACCTCTCTATATACCCGCCCTTACGAGAGGGAAACTATAGGTACGTGAGAGCAGATGGTACGTGGAACATAGGCGGTACGAAAGGGGGATTGTCCTGTTAATGACACCTACCATAGAAGACTTATCCTCACACGCATGGGAATCACCCCAGTGACACTCGGTCAGCTTTCATCAGGATTTACGCCTAACAATAGTGACAATCAGGGAAATGGATGCAAAGTCAAGCCAAGGTGGTGATGAACCCACCGTTGGTCTTGCTCAAGGGCTGGGGTCTTACGACCAGCTCCTTGGTTAAAAACGTGCCACGTGATGTGTGTGTGGTTTATTTTACTTAAAATTGAAACATGCAAGCAACCACTATTTTCTTTAAGCATGCAAGAATTGACAGAAAGTGAAAGCAAAAAATCAAAAAATGACAAAGACAGTTTTGGAACCCTTACCTCTTTCTGCCCAGACTTGTTGTTTCTGATCCTCGGCTCTAAAAATTTATAGATAGAAATTCGTCCCTCTGTGAGACGAATTACAGAATAGAATTCGTCCCTATCTGAGATGAATTTAAATTCGTCTCAGGGTCAGATGAATTATAGTAAAGTATTCATCACAATCAGAGACGAATAATAGTTTAAAAAATTGTACCTGTCAAGCACAAAACACAAAAATGGATCAGTTATTTGATCTTAAAAACTAGGGGACAGAGTCCCACCGTGATCGCCACTGAAAGCATGAGATTTCAGAAGTTTTTGAAAGGAAAACTATAGTTATGCAGTGTAAGACAAAATATAACGCTTTAATCCTATGCCTTGAAATGCATGAAACGAAAGAAAGGAGTAATGAAAATGAGATAAAGATGTATGGAGAAGCACAACCCTTTTTATTTAATTTTTTAACCTCGGTTACAAAATCGTCTCCTCCCTTTTTAGGGGCTAGGAGCGTTAAATAGATCTTGGTTACAATCGTGACTTAGTCTTCCTTCTTCCGCATGCCCACATGCAAAATGGGCGGGCCAAAGTGTTGCCACCGCTGATGTTGATGAGTCCTTGGTTCTTGCTACTCCTCTTGCGTTCAAAGAAACAAGAAAGGCGTTAGTAGCACCTGCTGCAAATAGGAAAAGTTTGTTCTTTGAAATTAATGAAAGATGCATGTAAAAGATTATCGAAAATGATGAATAAAATGATTCTAAATGACTTGCAAATCTGATAGAGTTCAAAATACATTACCATAGGGCCACTGCCATTGAAACAGTCGCCAATCTACTTTCAACTGGAATTCATCCTCGGGTAGGATGAATTCTGCTGTTATTCATCCCGGGTGGGATGAATTCTACTGTGATGAAAAGCCGAATTGATGCCACTCCAATGTCGAACCTCGGGATCTCCAAAACACCTGCAGACAGAGGGGTTAAGTAATTGGGGCCATTTTGGGATGACCCAGATGGTCGGATTCTCCCAATTTGGCCTCTATCCATGGGAATTCGATGTCGCTACCTGCAAGTTAGTGAGGGCCACAAAATCGACAAAGCATGATAAAATCTGATCAAAATGTTATGGAATTGAAGCTATGAATTATCTAAACAGCATAACATGAAATGCAAGATGAACAAATGATCTAGAATACTTTAGAATGAAACTTAGAAAAAGTGCGGGGTGCCCAAGTGGGCCTCCCACCGTTGGAACTTGATTTCGACGCCAATCCACTAGGGATGGGCCCAAAATCTCTTGGGATTGGGTTGTCGGCAAATTGGTGGATTCAATGTGGTCAAATGTTGGGTTTGGGTTCGGATCCACGCTTCCAAAAGCCACCCAATAACCTCTCTTGCGAAAGAGATTAATGGATGTGAAAAGGTGAATCAAAAAAGGATGCAATAGGGTGTTCAATTTGGCAGCACTTCGTTGCTTGAAAATGCCTCCAACCTGTCCTCATTTGGGTGGGAAAGTCCACCATTTTATAGACCCATGGGGTCTCTTTGGAGGGGCATGCAGGGATGCCATGTGGCGGCCATGCCTTCCCAAGAGGGAGGAGACTCCTCCCTGACTTGGGCTTCCATGACTGCCCTTGTGACAGTCCTCTAACTGCCAACCTACCCACCTACACGCGCATGCACGACAGGAGGCAATAATTGACTGTCCTCGGCTGCCACTTGGCGGCATTTTTCTTTTGCCCGTTAAACCTGGAATTCGTCCTGACCAAAGACGATTTCAGAATTCGTCCCTGGGTGAGACGAATCCCAGTTAGTATTCGTCCCTGGGTGAGACGAATACTCGGGCAAAGTGCCTGAATGTGCCAAATTGCTTCTTGACCTTACAAAATTGCTATGAAAGTGGTTAGGACCACTGTTTAACCTCTGAGGGCTGCCCTAGGGGCTGTGTGTGTCAAAGCGATCAGTGTTTGCAGTCACATAATCGGATTGGTGCTGTTTTGGTGTCTACAATTCCATTAATAAGCCTGCAATGGACCCATTAGATGTCTCAAAAACATAGAGACTAGTTGCAAAAAATAATTCATACTCCTAGACTAGTGCTCGCAAACCATGAAATCAAAGTGTCTCATAAAAATAATTCTTACTAGAAAAATCCCTTGTAACCAAAGTGTCTCAAAAAAATAATGTGAATATAGGATGGATAAAGAACCACAAAAACTATAAGGGATGTCCAAATTGACTCCGCAAGCATAAGTAGTGGTATCCACCTGTATGACACAATGGGTTGAATAACAAGGTCCAAAAAATGGACAACCAGCAAAACAAGGGCATCAATGCTAGGAGTGTCAGGTTCAACCCAAAGTGCACTCCATGATACAATAATTTTTTAAAAACATCATTGAAAAAAGTCTTGAAACTAAAAAATGGACACCACCATTGTGTCCATCTTGTAAAAAATTTCCGACTATAAATACCCCTCCATTAACTTCAAATGAGAAATTGAAGTGAAAATGAGAGATTTGGTTGACCAAAATTTTTTTTTTTTTAGTTTTAATAATATTTTTTAGTTAATGTTTATAGGAATTGCCAATGTAAAGATCCTATAAAACAATAAAATAAAAATATATTTGTTTTGATATAAATGAAGTTAGTGAATATCTTCTTATACTTTTTAGAGATTTTATAAACAATATATACCTCTAAAAATTAAAGGCTACTATAAAGAAAGCTAGAAGAATACACCCTCCCTAAAATATAAAACAAAAAAGGAATTTAATTATTAGGTTACAAATGACACTTTTCTCTTAGCCCTTTGAAAGAGAAGGAGATTTAAAATTTTGGGTTCCCATGAGTGAAAGTTATGAGGGGTGAGGGGCTCAATTGAATTCATATTAACACAAGAGAGAGATTGAAGTTTTAAATTACCAATACTCCCCCCCTTAAAACTTCAATTATGGAAAATTTTAGGTTTATGAAAACTTTTATGAAAAAGTTATTTAAACTTTTATATATATTTATAACCTTTAAAAAATTTGTTAAGATTTAATTTAAAATAGATTTAACAATAACACCCTTAGAGAGTAAAATACATTTATAGATTTAACAATAACACCCTTAGAGAATAAGAAAAGGTGAGAAAAGAATATATTAATAAACTAAATGATAACAAAGAGTAAAAAATTAATTTCAAAGGAAAAAAGTAACTTCTTGTGTAAAATTATTATTTTAACAATAATAATTAATTTAGAAGATGCTAAAGGAAGATAGCTTTTCTCAAATTTTGATAAACAAGATAGATGAGAAAAAAATTTCAAAGAAAATTGTTGATAAGAAAATATATGTCAGGCCTTTATACCAAGTTTCCAAAAAACCTGCCCTTACGTGAGGGAGACTATAAGTTTTTAGGAGCTTGATACATGGAACGTAGACAAAAGATATTTGAGTGAAATGGTGTATCAAAGTAATTTTAAAGATATGATTTTATTAAAAAATTATAAATTAAATTAGTTTGAAAGAAAATAAAATATCTTGATAAACTATTTAAAAGTTTAACAAAAAATAAAAATATTATCTTAAAACAAAATATTCTCTAAAATAATCCAATATTGTAAATTCCTTAATGTAATAATTTTTAAATAAAAATATATATATTAGATATCTAATTTTGAAAGGAAATATCCCTTATTGAGATAAATAAACCAATATTTGTAAATTTATTTTATAAATTTAAAATAAAGAAGATAAAAAACTAATATATATCTAGATTTAATAAACTATTGAAAGAGAATATGCAAAGAAAAGAAGACCCCCCCCATTTTCACACATAAGAGTGCAAAAACTTGCACTCTAAGAACCCCCCCAAAGAAATATTTTATTATTAAAATACAATATTTTTCTACTGTCAATTTCTTGGAGACTCAAAATAAAATATGAGGTCTGCCAAAAAAAATATAGACAAAGTAATTTCGAAACACCAATATTCGAAAGAATCGAATGTAACAAAAGGAAATGCAAAAAAAAAAAAAATTACAGACTTTCTCCGAGAAATAGCAAGTGGTGGAAAGCAAAACCAGGGAACGTGAACAGATGAAACCACCGAGAGAGTCCACAATGGTGTTTTTCCGACGAGTTATCCTTAGCTTCCAAACACTTAACGTTGTAGAAATTGATTAGATAAAATTGCTGCCTGCGTGAAATGGAGAGACCTGCATAAAACGTGTCAAAAGGAGATGCCCCCTCGAAGGGGTTGTATGGGTGAAGCTATCACCTGCAAGCAAAACTTAGTTCTAAAAATGTAATGCTGCAGAAAACGTTATTTTAAAAACGATGCTTTAAAACATTTTTAATTAGTGTTTTCTAAAGAAAACGTGTTCGAAAGCAATCTAAACAAAATTGTAACACTGCAGAAATTGATTAGATAAAATTACTGCCTACGTGAAACAGAGAGACCTGTAGAAAACATGTCAAAAGGAGATGCCCCCTCAAAAGGGTCGTATGGGCGAAGCTATCACCTGCGAGCAAACCTTAGTTCTAAAAATGTAACACTGCAAAAAATGTTATTTTAAAAAATGATGCTTTAAAACATTTTCAATAAGTGTTTTCTAAAGAAAACATTGTCGAAAGCAATCTAAATAAAATCGTAACATTGCAAAAATCATTAGATAGTGTTTCTTCCTATATAAATCTGAGAGGCCTACATATTTCGACTAAAAATAAGGAGCACAATTTTCACAATCTCTTTAGACAACATAAAAACATAAAGCAATAATATTTCAAAATGAATCGTAGGGAGATTTATATTGTTTGAGATAGAGAGAACCGGTTGAAAAGACTCTGAAAGGAACAACTCATCAAACAGACGAATCATACGGGAGTGCACCAGAGATATTTTAGAGGCCCAATATGTAATGGAACCAACTAGAGTGCCAATGGGAATGCCAACGAGAGTGCACCAATGAGAGTGGCAGGCCCTTTCAAAGACTAATATTTCAAAGTGTTAGAGAACATTGAGATCGAACATTGAGAGCGCCAGATATCTTTGAGTCTAAAGAGTGAGGTATTTATTTCCTCACAAGTGTAAAAAGTAACTCAAAAAACATTCTCTAAAAATAACACTTGAGTTAATCCATTATTTCCTCTTTTTATAGCTGAAAAAAAAGGATATAACTAAAAGTGTTAGCTACTAATACCAACATGAATATTTTGAGAGAAACAAATAGAGAAAATAAATAGGCTATTTTCCTCTAAAAAGAAGGGCGAGAAAAGTGCCTTCACATAGGGTAAACCGTGTTAAAGAAAGGAAATAGCTATATTTTCTTAAAATTTCCTCAAGCATGAATTCAATATAGATATGAAAGAATATGCAACATATAAAAAATAAATATGCTGAAAGAGTGAAAAAATAACAATGGATAAAAGGAGACTAATGCAAAATTTCGAAGTTAGATAGCCAAAAAAAATTATCCAAAGCAAATGAATCAGATCCTAGAACCTTCAAGAGAGAATACTATCAAAATCTATCCTGATCTGGTACCATGTTAGAATTTCATAATAATAGATATGCAAAGTATTACAAAAAAGATGAAGAAAAGAGTGAAAATGATTGATTTACCTCTAGGATCAACTCTGTATAAATAGCAGAGTTTATCAATGAGAACCAATGGATTACAGTAACTCATCAAACCTGATGAAGACACCACTAAGATTTCTCCTGACACATGGAGGAGCGGAAACTCAAAAAGACACCACTGAGAGTTCTCGTGACACATGGAGGAGTGGAAAATCAAGTGTCTATCCTAGTGGAACTTAAGAGAATATTCACTTATTCTAACATCTTTTACTACATTGAATATTACATTTGAGATGCATTCCTCTTCTTCTAGTGAGGACCCATTTTCTTACCACTTTATGGATTCTTTTGGTTCTTATTTGAAGAACCTTGTGAGAATAGGTTGTACTTACACTCATGAAGTACATGACCAGACTTTCCAAAAATGAAACACATGATGTTGAAATGTGAGTAGTTTCCTTTTCCTTATTGTTTTTATTGATTGTACACTTTATCTTTTTATTGATGTTTATGCATATTGGTGGTCCACTCCCTTTATTTTACTGCATCAACTTAGTTTTTTATACATGGATAAAGCATGTTCATCTTTAGTCTTTATCTCTTGAATTACTTCCTTCTAATGAAGAAAATTCATATGAGTCTTAAAAGTGGGACTTGACTAGTCATGTTTAGAGTTGTTACCGAAATGATAAAATAGGTGGAATTGTTTACAATACTATTGGAACAAGCATATAATCATTTTTAGTTTAAACTGATACTTATAGGAAGGCTCAAAACATAGTAGTTCATTGCTCTTAATGTGTAAGTAATGTAATTCACTCTTTAGGCTAGAATTCGGTTTTAATTATTAAATTTGATAATAGTATTTACTTTATCCCATGAATCCTTGGTGGTTAGTACATCATCAATGTATGGTTAGATCTCATCAATCACCCCAAAAATTATGTTCATTGACGTTAGCACGCCGTTACACAATGATTGAAACCCTTGCTTATAAATCTTCAAAATTAAGATGAATCTTCAACATTTTTTTCTATGTAGAATAGTTACCACCTTTCCACAATTAAGAATTGAGGAATAGCATCTTTGGGGCATTAATAGCCATGTTTAGTAATCATAAAATTAAAAAATCACTTCCACTTAACTAGGATAAAAAGGTATTTCCAAAAATATATAAGCCTACCCAGGTGTTGTAGGTGAGTTGGAGAGGAGAGGGTAATCCTCCAAGGGAGGTCCCAGGTTCAAATATCCACCCTACCAAAAAATTTGAATTGGGTATCCAAAATCCAATTGATAATGTTGGTGCGGGCAGGGTCGGGTGCAACCCCCGGGTGACTTTGATGGTGTAGAACACCCTGTTCGTGGTCTCTCATACCAAAGTGTCTTCGCAAGGGGTTTTTCGCTTAAAAATATATATATGTATAAGCCTATACTCCTAAAAATATAGGTGCCACAACATGATAAATTAGTAGTGTCTTGCTAGACTAAAAATGGGAAATTTAAAATTAGTTTTTTTTCAAATCACATTCGAAATAGGGAATATTCTATTCAAAAACTATAGTTCTCATTTTCCTTCATGTTACTTGTTATAAGGGTTCATATAGATTTTAAAATTCCAAAATACCTTCTGACTATTCATGTGGGATTCAAGTTTACATTTCCTTTAAAAAAATACATGTTCAACTAGATCACATAATTCAATAATTGATAAGATCTCCACCATTACATTTTCTAATATAACAACTCATGTTTAATTTTAGGGTTTGCAGTTGTATGGCACACTCTTTTAACAAGTATAACACCTCCTTTTGTTAGACGATACCTACTCTTAGAAAACCTTACATAGAATGTATCATTTTATAATTTATTATGTGTCTTTTACTAATGTACTCCATTTTTATGCTTTAGTTATTCTCAACCACAATGACAAACTCTATTAAAATGATTATACCACCAATAACTTGTTTACCATCATTGTTTGGTTTTATTTAATAAGCATACTTGAAATTTGTATTAAATAAAGAGAATCTCTCTCTCTCTCTCTCTCTATATATATATATATCCTCTTTAGGAAGGTATGAGAAAAATTCCTCTTATAACTCATCTATAGAGATCTTCATAATCAAGATTCCATTTTATTCTCATGGAATATTATATACAATCTTACCTTGAGCCTCCTCATCTTGCCTAAGTTTTGACATCATATCATTAAAATAATTAATTGAGTCCTTCTTGATATTTTCTTATTCCTTAGGATTTTCTCCACCTAGATTCAAAATACTTTTTATTTGTTATAATTGTAGCACAAATAAAATTGTATGTATGTATCCTTGCTTAGGCCATAGCTTCCTAGAATTTTGGTATCAATATGAATTTTCCTTTTTAGGTACAATTTGATAATGAAAAATAATTATATTTTGCACATAAGTACCTTGATCCATTTTATTAATTTCTACTCTCTTGTAAATTGTGAATATTGAGTTTAAATTTTTTCTTTTGTTTTAGCTATATTACCAAAGGAGGATTTTTCATTCCATATCTTCTTTCTTCCTCTAGTTAATTCATCTTATGAAAAAACTTAGACATGCATGATCCTTCAAATATTGAGTCATCCTACCCTAACATAACCATTTAGGGTCCTAAAGTACAACATATACTAAAATTTAAATGGATTTATGATCTAATCCTACTAGAATTTTTTTTTTTTGAATATACTGCATATTCTGTTTGCAACCATTTATTACATAAAAAATATTTCCTATCTTTTTACTATATTATATCCTCTATTGTGCTTGTAGCAATTGCTCATTCTAGTTTTTGTCTCACATTTTTTAATACCTATGGAACCTCATATAGAATAATTCGGTAGACAATTCCTCCATATTCTAAATTAATTTGAATGCATCATTTCGTTCCACGCTATTTTTTTAGTACACTCAAATAGAATTAGGATTATAAAAATGTATTAATTCCTTAATAAAAATTTTAAAATATTTATTATTCATATCCCTAATATTCCCTAATACTATTTTTATCATTATTGTTGATTTTATTTTTTTGGGTTATCCCTACTTTTAACACCCATGACATTTAATTTTGGTTTCCCAAATGATATTCCTCTTAGTTTTCTATTTTATTTTTTCTTCCTTTGAGGGTCTTCCTCTCATTTTTTCATTCCCATCAACACTTTTGTCCTCATAAATCTCTTCTCTTTTTCCATATTTTTCATAATGGGACTTTTCTTCTAAAGGTTTATTTTGTGCTATAAAATCTAAAGTGTAAATGATAGCCTCATAAGCACTTTCCTCTTTATGTTATTTTGAAAATCCTAAAGTGTAAGGATGATACTTAATGGTAATTGCTTTCTTATGCTTCTCTAAAAAACTTAATGTTATCATGGAAACCCTAAAAGGTAGGGATGATCTTCCATAGTAATTACTTTCCTATGCTTCCCTAAGAATTCTATATTCTAGTAGATATACTCCATGCTCATTTATTTAGTATGCTACTCATGTAATTTCAAATTACAAGGAATACTCTCTATATTGCTTTCATTTTATAGGAATAAGATCTTACACACCTTCAAAAAATGAAAATTATTCAACTATATTAACCTTGATCATTATTACCTCCTCACCTTCCTTTGCACCTTTAATTTCTTCTAGATTTGAACTTAATTCCTCATCCTGTATGTCCTTTGTTTACTCTAATAGTTTATCTCAATAAAAATTGTAATCACCTTTTCCATTTCATGATGTAGAGGGGGTTTCTTTTTTAACTTATTAGAGGTAAAAAATTCTTGATCTAATCCAACTTCTATGATGATATATATATATATGATATGGTGGATGAAAGGAGTTCTAAAAGGACCTCCAAACCTTTTACAAAAAGAAGCTAATATTTGACCTGAACAGGAGGTAAAGAGAAGTTAAACAAAGAGTAATAGACATAAAATTTGAGGTAAAAAACCAAAAAAAAACCAGACCACAAAGAAAAACTATCAACTAAGGACCAACACACCCATATAGGGGTAAAAAACTAGGCACATAGACCCAAATATTCTAAGCAAAATGAACAAAAAGTAGGACACCCAAACTCATAACTTAGACCCGCTAAGGACCACTTTGGTCACATCCTAAAAATTTTCCCCCTTAGACACATGCCATCCCACCAGGGTAAGCACTTTCTCACCATAAAAAAATTAATTCATGCATGGAGTTGATCATCGAACACTATAGCTTTAATATAATCATGTTAAGGGCCTTCGAGTTGTAACCTCCCAACTAGAATCTAGGATTTTGGAACCACCTAGCTCCTCCTACTTCCAGCACCAATTTTGACTTTTTGTAAGGAGAAGTAAAATCCTCTAAGAGTCATTAACATTCATCAAAGCTTTTTCATTGTTAACCATATTAGCCACTAAACACATTGATCTCCTTGTGCCCTCATTTTTACCACTAGCATATCTCGGAGTCGACTCTGCCATATCCGTATGGTGCACCACCAAAGGAGTGGCTTCCATGGCCTCTTGGATCAAAGCATCTGAATCCCCTGAAGTCGAAGAGACCGGATAATCCACCAAATAAACATGGATACGAATTAGAGTATTAAGGATATTTTTTCCATCCAAACCTCTTAGCTTAACCACATGATAAAAAATCATCTTCAATAGACCTTGGTGTAGCAGATCAGAGGCCACCCCTTTCTTAACCTTTGAAATTATCCTCACCAAATACTGAAAAAGAAATAATGATATGTTCATCATTTTCTTGCGACATAAATGGTTAAGAATCATGAAATGATAGCTTCTCAAGATCTCCAAATTCTCATCAAGAGTAAAATATTACATTATCACTAGTACGACACAGTCCCACGAGGCTTTAAGGGAATTACACCTGAATCGATAATGATCTTATCTTCTTTTTATATTAACATTTGTCTTAAATCCAAACTTTTCTCTTTCTCCATTATTTTTAAGTTTGTAATATTTGCCATGTGTTCAATATCATAACATTTATAGCATTAAAATGCATTGTTTTCATAATCTACTTGTTGATGTCATTCTCTCGTTAAGAATTAGTCTTAGTGTATAGCTACAAAGGTTTTAAAATATCCATAGCCGAACATATTCAAGTACATACAACTTGCATTTGGTTCTTAGTAGATGATCCCTCTTAGATGAACTCCCCAAAATATTATCAATATTTCTCAAAGCCTACTTATTGATAAGTTGGTATGAAAGTCCAAAAAGCCTAACCCACATTGGAAGTATTCTAATAGTTAATATCTCCACTTTAAATTTCTTACTCCATGATCTTTAAAGTAATACATCTATCCCTTAGGGGATAGTCCACCATCTATTTTTTTATCCTTGATTTTTGAAAGATGATGAAAAAAAGGCCTTTTGAAAAAAAAGTTATAAATTAATTAAAAAACAATTTTATATTATTTTATCAAACTTTTTCTCAAAAAAATCTTTATTTTTTTATTTTTGTTGAAAATAACTATTATATTAAATAAAATATAGTAATTTCACAAACAATAAAAAATGGTTGTATAAGCATGCGGTTCAATAGCTATTAATTAGCTATTAATTGACCATTGAAAAATAAATTTCGAACATACAACATACCTCATACCACTAGTTATTTTTATCCATTGAAAAAATGGATTTCAAACATACCTCGTACTACTAATTATTTTTATCGGCTTATCTTTCCTATAGCGCTCCTAATCATCATGTCTGACCGCTCACAAGATGAGTTACCTGATGGCTAGACTTACCATGTTCTATATTAGGCTGATTAACCAATAGCCAATACTCAATTAATTTCTACAAAAACTCCATTACCACTTTGATATTTTTAAAATTAGATTAAAAACTTTAAAATAAAAAAATAATACCACTCTTTACAGCCACTTGTTTGCTCTTCGTGCTCACAAAACCTCCTTGCTTCCTTTTAAAAAGATTAATACACTCGACTTGCAATTACTCCTAATATCTATTATTTCTAAAAACGTAAGATTCCCATCAGCGAGTTAGATATGTGTATTAGGAAGAAGATTTAAATAACGACATTGAAAGTATCGATGAAAGCAATGACGCCAACGAGTCAGGCCACCAAAAGCCAAGCAACCTTGCGTGTTTTAATACTTCTTCTTCTAAATGTTATTATTACATGGTTGACCCATTTAATAAAAATAAACTCTATCCAATAATACGTGCTTCCATGGCTCTCTTCACTGATGCGGTTGTTTATTTATTTACACACTTTGTCTCATATACGAGTTAAAATCTAAAATATTCCCATCATCCGGAGACAAGCAGAGGAGGAGGTTTTAACGTCCAACGAAATTCCAGCATTAGAAATATTCAAGCGATTTACGAAGTATGTGACATGTAAAAAGAAAAAGTACTTTCTGGGTTTGTATGAGCATTATCACGGAGATATCGAAGAACGATGTACAGTTAGAGGATGATACCAATGTTCAAAGACTTGCATGAAGCTTCCGTTTATTTTTTAAAAGCAGGAATGTGTCACGTGTAGCCCTAAATAGCCCAAGAAAAGATAAGTTAAAGAATACCGAGCATAGCATGATGATGAGCATGGATTTAAATATTGCTAATGGGTTTTGGAACTGATCGTTAAATTGAAATGCCTCTTCCCCATCGCTAAATAAGCCAACAACAAGTTTATATAAGCACAATACACTCATTGATCGCGTCGTTCCTATTTGGCTTTTCTATGTTTTTGGGGGGATGTCAAGGCAAATTGTTTGATCCTCTCTCTTGGCCGTTGTTGCTGAAAGAATCCTTAAATACGAGCTTGCCTGCAACTCCAATTCGACTCATAACTAGTGCAATATCTGTAATACGCCGCATGGCTGTCATGACCAATACCAATATATCATCTCATCTCTCATTACACCTCAAGTCCTACCATCACTTGAACAATGATATCACCTCTCCAAAGCAGTGTAATTATTCACCAAGGAGGACAAATCCTTTTAGGGTAAAATCTGGCAAAAATATTTCAGCTGTATTGACGGCGTCCTCGCCTCCTTCTTCACCTGTTATGACTCTTTACGATGTCCTGGCGGTGCCGCACGGCGTGGAAATGGTGGAATTAAAGAAAGCGTAGCGGGAAAAGATGAGACTTTACCATCCCGACGTGTGCCGTTCTGCTGAGCAGGAGGAGTCGAGCAAGATGTTTCTTCTAGTTCAGGAAGCGTATGAGACTCTGTCTGATCCATTGCTCCGCGAAGATTACGATTATAATCTTAGGATTTATTCTTTCATGAGGTTGGAAAGGGGCAACGGTAAGACATGGGCAGAACAGCTTCAAAGTCTAAGAACAAGGTCGACGATGACAAGGGACAGCTGGGGAGATAAAATGAGAAGAGGCCGCCAACCATGAGATGGGGATGACAAGGGACACCTTCAAAGTCACACGTTTTAAGTTTGACTTCATAATAAAGTATAATGTAATAATGTAACAAGTGATTATTACAATTATTACTAACATAGTTTAATCTCATAATAAATTGAGTTATTATAACCATTTAACATAAGTTTTATTACTGTTCATACTTATTATTTTATTATATATTCTATTTATATTTAAATATGATGATACTAATTAAAAAAATTAAATAGTTTCAGCTTGTTTAATTTGCTTCATAATAATTTTAGTTGCAACCATTTAACATAAGTTTATTATTTTACAGGTAATTGCTATCTCATTATATTTTCTCATCTTATGTAAGAAAATTATTTTTAAGTAAGGTCAGTATATTGAATAGTCTCGGACTGTTCAATTTGTTTCGGTCCATCATTTCACAATTAGTAGTTGCTATTTTATTATATTTTCTTATTTTGCCCCGGACAATTGTATTTAAATATGCTCCTATTAATGAAGGCTGCTTTGAATTCTATATGCTTAAAGCTTTTAAATATTTATAGTTGTTATATTATAGTTCAACGTTCTAATAAGTCTAGGTTCACAAGTAGTTATAGGTAGTTGTTTTCTTAATATAGTTTGTTATGTTATCTCAGATTTAAATATTTTCAAATCAAAGAAGCAAATGAAGTTAGAAGTTGCTCTCTATGCGTATGTATTGATTTGATTATTGTATAGTGTATCTTCTGAAATGAGTACAAAGTATTATCATATGACTCGTTTATATTTTTTTTGTAATCATAAAAAAAGTTGAATATGTATGTATATTTGTATTGTAATGTTATATATTTTTTTTAGTATTATTAAAATAAATAGAGGGTTTTCATAGGAATCCCACAATATGTGTACAGAGTATTATCATATAATTGGTTTATATTTTTTTTGTAATCATAAAAAAAAGTTAAATATGTATGTATATTTGTATTGTAATGTTATATTTTTTTTTAGTATTATTAAAATAAATAAAAGGTTTTGATAGGAATCCCACAGTCTGTATAATCAAAATGTTTGAACAATCAACAACAAAATTAGGTATCCTAACTAAAACAAATAAACAAAAACCAACAAAACAAAAATAAAAACTACACAAAACCCAGGATCCAAAATCCAAAAACAAAGGAAAAAACTTAGATAATTCTACTCCATCATACCCACCCCTTGAGTAAAAGTAGCAAACAAATAGGAAACATGCTTTAAAAAAACAACCAACGAGCTCCAAATCTTCCTTTGTTTGATCTCAATAAGTTTCAGGGTATCGTAATGTTATCATTACTTATTAAAACAAATGGCTTTCTTTTTATCGAGGACTTACTGTGGCTTAAGCACGGGACAATTAAGTATTCTTCATGTCACGATGGTGTGGCATAGACTTAAAGTTTATTAAAAAGCTTTTGGACACACAAATTTTAGAATAAAGTTCTTATATACTTTTAAAACAATTTGTTAAGATGCCTTATAAGTTTGTGGCTTAAAATGATATAAGAGAAAGCATTTTCAAATTGACATTGTGGATTTTTTCTACGTTAAATGTTTGATTCTCGTTTCATTGGCGTATCTATATTTATGGCAGCAATTTGAAGGGGCAACGTCTGCCGTCTGAGTCTTCCCAACAAAAAACGCTGACCCAATCCTGGTTTGCAATTATGTAATTCCCAGAATAAATTTCTCACCTCCCTCAAATATTACGATAGACGAATCTTGCAAAAAAGAAAGCAATGTCCAAAGAGAGGTCTCCTCTACTACTCCCCTATGGGTAGGGTAATCTATTCATAGAGCTGAGTAGGACAATTCTTTTTATCAGGAATATAATAGGTACTGAGTCAATTTTTTTATTTATTTTTATATTATAGTAATGCACTTAAGATATAAGGTCTTTTCTTAATTAAATAATGTCAAAGGCAATTCGGTGTTAGGATATGGATTGGTAAATTTTCCTTCTCTAAAATATGATGGGAATGCATGTTAGTGTACGGGTTGGGTAAATTTTCCTTCACTAAAATATGATGGAAATGCATGTTAGTGTACGGGTTGGGTAAATTCTCCTTCAATAGGCTATGATGGGAATATAAATGTAATTTTTTCATCGAATTTCAATCCTTAAAAACCAGCTGAATGGTAACAAACTCTATAATCTCTTCTTTCGATACAAAATAAATTTATCTATAAACTCTAATATGAAAATTAATAAAACTACCTACAAAATAAATTTATCTATAATATGAAAATTAATAAAACTACCTACAAATAAATTTATTTATAAAATATAATATGGAAACTACCCTTGAACAAAGAAACTCACCATACCAAACGGAGGACAGTAGATAATTTCCCTATGTAAACCCCTTTTAAGCCAGTTTTGAAAATTAAAAGAAGCTAACGAACGTTAGGGCTAGTCTTGAGAAGCTTAAACTGTCTCACCTTAATGGGAAGTCTAAAAATTACTGCCTTAGGGCAAGTCTTGAGAAGCTTAAACTGTCTCACCTTTTAAGGCAAGTATAAAAATTACTGCCTTAATGTACCGTCTTACCCTTGTAAGGCGCGCGGAAAAAACCCTTGATGGAAAGTAGGTCAGAAGTTTTATATATATATATATATATATATATATATATATATATATATATATATATAATTTTAGTAATTATATGTGCTTAAAAAAATTTTTTTTTTTTTAATTTATATATTTAATCACATTATATATATTGATTTGGTTAGTTTGAAAAACTCCAAAAACTTTTATACAGGAATTTAACACACAGCTATGACACCCACCCTTTCAAATTTTATGTTTAAAATTATTATAATTTTATTATAAACAATTGAATTATTATTTTTTTATAAGGTTTCTTTTTACCTGACCCTAAGTATTTACTCCAGTAAGAAGGGATTTGAGAGGCTGTAGATTGGAACCACTGAACTCAAGTTAAAAAAAATATAAAAATTGATCTACTACATCCACTCAACAATTAAAATATTGTTATTCATAACAAAATTATAAATATATATACTTTATGTTTCTTGTCCAATAAAATAAAATAAATATACATGTTTAATTAAATATAAATACAATAAGTTTAAATTCATTAAATCTTAATTGTAACTAAACTTATCTACAAATTCAACGAGTATGAATTATTTATATTATTCAAAAATAATTATGCTTGTGTTCCTTAAAGTAGGTATATTTGAAATGGTTCCAAAAGGATATTATAATACCTTAAGCTAAATTGTACCCTCTGTAGACACCAAAACAACACCAATCCGATTATGTAACTGCAAACACTGATCGCTTTGACAAACACAGCCCCAGTGGCAGCCCTCAGAGGTTAAACAAGTGGTCTTAACCACTTTCATAGCAATTTTGTAAGGTCAAGGAGCAATTTGGCACACTTGGACACTTTGCCCAGTATTCGTCTCACCCAGGGACGAATTCAAAATAGAATCCGTCCCACCCCAGGACGAATTCTGAATCCGTCCCTGGGTGGGACGAATTCTAAGCTTAACGGGCAAAAAGGCAAATGGTGCCAAGTGGCAGCCCAAAACAGTCAGTTAAGGGCTCCTACCTTGCACGCATGTGTAAGTGGACAGAGGGGCCGTTAGAGGACTGTTACAAGAAGCATTTATCAAAGTTCAAGTCAATGAAGGACTCCCCTCCCTCATGGGAAGACAAGACTGCCACATGGCGCCCATGGCCAACACTTGGCTTTTGTGCTTCCCTCCCAAAAGAGACCCCTTGGGTCTATAAAAGGTGGGACTTTTCTCACCCAAAACATGCAGGTAGAAGGAGTGTTCAAGCAACGAAGTGCTGCCGAATCGAAGACTCATTTGCATCCCCCTTTGTTCACCTTCCTACATCCATCAATCTCTTTTGCAAGGGAGGTTGTTGGGTGGCCTTTGGAAGCTCGAACCTTACTCAAATCCGACGCATGGACATCTGAACCTACCAATTCGCCGACCCCCAATCCTAAAAGGTTTTGGGCCCATCCTTGGTGGATTGGCTCCAAAATCGAGGGCCAACGGTGGGAGGCCCACTTGGGCACCCCCGCACCCCCAAGTTCTAATTTCAGTTTTTGAGCACTTTAGATTAATTTTTAGATTGCATTCTGTGTTACTAGGTCTGATTAGTCTATAATTGCAATTTTGTAGCTTTTGGTCAGAGTTTAGGGTGTTTTGTATTGCTTTATCGTTTCGCTAACTTGCAGGTGTCAAGGTCAAATTCCCGAGGGAGGAGGCCAAATTGGGAAAATCCGACCATCTGGGTCGTCCCAAAATGGCCCCAATTACCTAACCCCCCTATTTGCAGGAGTTTTGCAGGTCCCGAGATCTGACATTGGAGCAGTAGCAAGTCAATTTCTCCTATTCAGAAGAATTCGTCCCACCCAGGGACGAATTACATTGCGAATTCGTCCTGCCCAGGGACGAATTCCAGTTTAAGGTGAATTGGCCAGCTGCCTCAGTGGCAGTGGCCTTCTGGTGACTGTTCTTACCTTTTGTCAGATTTTGAAGCAATTTGGATTCACTGTTTTCATGGTTTCAGGCAAATATTCGTATGCATATTTTGTTAGTTTTAGAGAGAGAATGCTTTTCATTTGCAACAGGTGCTACTAACGTCTTGATCATTTCTTTGTTTGCAGGAGAAGCAGCAGAGGCGAAGAACCCATCAACATCAGCGGCGGCATCATCTTAGCCCGCCCAGTGCAATCGTGGGCACGCGGAAGGAGGAACCATTCAACGATTGTAATCAAACCTTATTTGCGCTCCTAGCCCCTGAAAAGGGAGGAGGCATTATTGTAACAGAGATCGAAAGAAATTAATGAAAGGGCTGTTTTTCTTTATCTGATTGCGTCTCTTACAACATGTCTCTTTTCGTTTCATGTAATGTACATTCCTAGGACTTAGGCGTGCTTAACTTTGAATGCAATTGCACTTGGTGTTTCCTTTGACCGGAATCTCGTGCTTTCAGTGGCGATCACGGTGGGACCCTGTTCCCTGGTTTTTGAAATCACAAAAAACTGATTAAATTTTTGTGTTTGTGCTTGACAGGTACATTTTTTTTTGTTGCAGATCGCTATTCGTCTCTGACAGGGACGAATCCTTTTCTGCAATTCGCTCGACCCCGAGACGAATTCAAATTCGTCTCCCGGGTGGGACGAATTCTGTTCGCAATTCGTCTCCCGAGGGACGAATTCCCCGTCTCACGGATTTTCAGAGCAGAAATTCGTAAGACAACTAGAGCAGCGAGAGAAGAGGTAGGGATTTTCATGATCTCTGTTAAAATTTTTCTGTTTCTGTTTCTGTTTCTTTAATTGTTTTCATTTAATCTTGCATTGCATTAGGAAAAGTCATGTATGCTAGTTTCATTTTGTTGGATAAAACGAATCCCACACACATCACGAAACAACTTTAAACCAAGGAGCTGGTCGTAAGACCCCAGCCCTTGATCAAGACCATTGGTGGATTTAATCACCACCTTGGCTTGATTTGCATCCATTTCCCGATTGTCAACTGTTGTTAGGCGTAAATCCTCGACGAAGACAGACCGAGCGTAGCCGGGGTGATTCCCATGCGCGCGAGGATAAGTTTTCTATGGTAGGTGCCATTAACAGGACAATCCCCCTTTCCGTACCGCCTACGTACCACGTACCTTCTCGCTCTCACGTACCTATAGTCTCCCTCTCGTAAGGGCGGGTATATAGAGAGGTTGGTATATCGGCTTGGTTGGTATATTGAAGGGGCGACCTTTTTGGAGTTATAAGAGCCTACATGATGCATTTAAACGTTCTACAAAACCTACAAAAACAAAACAAAACATCAAAATGCACTAAACCAGTCTAGGGCACACCAAGAATCCTTAAAAGAGATAATCACGGTTTTGTGAATGTGTGTGTTTAATTCCGTTTAGTGTAGACAAAAAAAAATCATTAAAAACAAAGATAAAAAAATCTACGCATTTTGTCATTTTCTCCAAAAAGCTCCAAGGATTCCCGTAATCGCTTGGTCACTCCAAAATGCCCCAAAGGTGTCCATGAACCCTTTGGTCAACCCAAAAGCACCCCAAATGTGCCCATAAGTGATGCAGGACCATCCAACAAAATATGGGAAATCTTACATTTTTCCCTAAATTTTAGTGCATCTTGCCGGGCCATAACTTCTCAACCGTAGCTCCGATTGACTTGAAATTTTACAGGGAGTTAGTTGGGATAATTTTTAAAACAAATAGATTCCCTAGAATCCTATTTGCCCAGAAAAGTCAGTTTTCGGGGCCAAATTCCATCATCTAGTGCCCCGAAATTAGGTTTTAAAATTGGACACGCAATTCTATGCACTTTTTGAGCTGTTCGGATGTCAATATCTCCTAATGTATTTAGAGCTAGGACTTGAAACTTCATTTTTGTCTTATCTACTATAAGAGGGATGCGCACACCAATTTTGGGCCCCATCTGACTCATTTCAATTTTTAGGGCTTTTTAGAGAGACATCGTCATGGTGCTCACCCATAGCCAAGCCCAATCACGGGCGGATGCTATGGGGAATATCCAAGGAAGAACAAGTCATCTCCATTACAATCCCAAGGATTTGGTCATACCACCTTGGCGACCTAACACACAATGCAGTCCCCTCCACACCTTAAAGGAAAGAGACTACAGGGACACCTCTTCGAGGAGCACTCCTGTTCAACATAGCACTCATCACACACCCTTCCATGAGGGGTACAGCCATAGGAGAGCTCCCTTAGATGATCGCTATGAGCGGTCACCGCGCGATGAAGCGCTAGGTCAACATAGGGTTCGACGGGAGGAACCACATCATTACACTACCCGTCCTTCACCCCCTCTAGTTGTCAGGACTACAAAGACAAATCCAGAGCACAAGGCTCCTCAGGCGGGGCGGGCCAACTCCACCCGTTCCTTTTTCATTTATGAAAGAGAGCACGAGGAAGACCTCTACCTTCCTCGAGAGCAATATACAGTGCGAGAGCAATATGCCTCCGCACCTGCTATCTATCAAGAACACTCACTGAGGCCAAAGCCTCGAGGGAATTCTGTTACCCCCAATAGAGGGAGGTCGCCTATAGAGATCTTGGATCACTACGACCGAGATAGATATCTAGAAGAGGCATCTAGGCCTTCTAGACATGAAGCAATGAGAGCTCCCTTAGATGCTCGCTATGAGCGGTCATCGCGCGATGAAGTGCTAAGTCAACATAGGGTTCGATGGGAGGAACCACATGATTACATTATCCCTCCTTCACCCCCTCTAGTTGCCATAACTACAAAGACAAATCCAGAGCACAAGGCTCTTTGGGCAGGGCGAGATAGCTCCGTCCATCCCTTTTTCACTTATGAAAGAGAGCACGAGGAAGACCTCTACCTTCCTCGAGAGCAATATACAGCAGCGAGAGCAATATGCCTTCGCACCCGTTATCTATCAAGACCACTCACTGAGGCCAAAGCCCCGAGAGAATGCTGCTACCCCTAACGGAGGGATGTGTCCTATAGAGATCTTGGATCACTACGACCAAGATTTTTATCTAAGAGAGGCGTCTAGGCCTTCTAGACATGAGGCGGTGGGACCAACTATCGTAGAATCCATCGAATATATCACACATCTCAAGCAACTCACGCAACTTGAGCTCGAACGACTACCGTTAGAGGAACCGTACCATATTAACGAAAAGCACAATCAGTGCCATAAGGATGAGCTGTTCCAACACACTATGCAAGAGAAGACTCCAACCCCTCACATGCATAAGACAAAATATTTTGAGTGGCACAACCCATGGGGGGAAGATAGGTCATCGCGACCTCATCAAAAGCTACCCCCAACACCTCCTAGACAGGAGCGGGAAGCTACTCTCTCGATTCCCGAAGCACCACCCCCGACGCCTCCTAGACATGAATGGGAGGCCGCTCCTATAACCAATGACGGGTGCCTTCCTCAGACATCCACCCAGGCTTATGAGCCACCCTTAGAAATTCATCAAGAAGCCTCTAAGGAATCAGAGCGCGAAGAAGAGCGGGATGAACTGCCCTACCAAGGCATGGGGGGTGCCATCTGGCCACCCCTCCATAAGCCCCAAGTTCCTCAACAAGAACCAACCAAAGAGGAGGAGTTCAAATCTCCCGATACATGCAAAGCACTAGAGCACTTAGAGTTGGTAGAGACCAAGATTTTGGAGCTCCCAAGGCCCAACTTACATAAGGCTCCTTTCGAAGAGGATCAACCTTTAACCATAGGGCTACCTGATGATGCAGTCCTCCATGTCTCGTAATCTACAGATTCTGATGAGCTATACACATTGTCCGAAGGTGAGGATGAAACAGACATAGCCCACAACAATCACATGCGACAACATCGGCATCCCATAAAATTTGAAGAAGCATGTCAACGAGATAAACATAATACTAGGGCATGAGTGGCGCGTTAACCCACCGCAGTGGGACCAAGCATTACATCCACAACTTTGGGCACACAAAGAGCAACTTCCACCAAGAGACATCATAGCAACATCAGTACCGCGGGCGGACCCTGTCCTCATCTCCGTGCATAGGGCCGATCCATTCATGCCCATACCTCTAGAGCCAGATCCGGAGTGCAAAGACCATCAAGCTGGGGGTACCTCTATCCCCTGAAGAACCATAATCCAAACCAAAAAGCTCCAAGGATTATCGCAATCTCTTGGTCACCCAAAAAGCTCCAAGGATTATCGCAATCTCTTGGTCACCCAAAAAGCTCCAAGGATTATCGCAATCTCTTGGTCAATCCAAAAAGCTCCAAGGATTATCGCAATCTCTTGGTCACCCAAAAAGCTCCAAGGATTATCGCAATCTCTTGGTCACCCAAAAAGCTCCAAGGATTATCGCAATCTCTTGGTCACCCAAAAAGCTCCAAGGATTATCGTAATCTCTTGGTCAACTCAAAAAGCTCCAAGGATTATCGCAATCTCTTGGTCACCCAAAAAGCTCCAAGGATTATCGCAATCTCTTGGTCACCCAAAAAGCTCCAAGGATTATCGCAATCTCTTGGTCAATACAAAAAGCTCCAAGGATTATCGCAATCTCTTGGTCAACCCAAAAAGCTCCAAGGATTATCGCAATCTCTTGGTCAAAAAAATCAATAAATTCAACAAAAACAAAACAACAAAAATCATCAAAAACAACAAAGATTTGCATCTCAATTCTAGGCATACTCAAATTCATCAAAAACAACAAAAACACCATGCATAAATTTTACCACACTACAGTCAATGGTCTGGGAATGTACCAAGAGTTTCGGTGATTCAGTCATCATTTTCCTCTTTAGCCATGTAGTGTACCAAGTCGAACGGATTTTACGAAGGTAGAGTCATACTTGAAATACACCTTGTTACGTAACATCCCAACACAAATCAAAACACTAAAATTCCCAAAATTGTGTGAACGAAAGACGAAACCGCAAAATAATCTAGGTCACCACAAGCGAAACGGTTATCTTGCTCATCCCCCCGTGCGAATGACCCCTAGAATGCTGAGAGTTGGCAAAAGGACAAGCATCCTCCCTACCCAATTCCCTAAGAATCCCTAAAGTTCTCAATAGTTGCAAAACACAAAAATTTGCAAAATGTCAAAACTCAAAAATTTGACAAACTACAGTGCAAACATCAAAAGGCACAAACAACTGTGATTTTCATCACTCCATATCCCCAATCCCTTGCTCAAAAGAAAAACAAATCAAAATAAACAAGTGATCTCATCACTACAAAGAGCAAGTATCCCAATACAATTGAAGAAAAGAAGGGAGTTGACCTTGAATCCCTGGAACTCTCAAGCATTCTGTAGGTCATAAGGCAAGCTTCAATACCAATTTGGTTGATAGCCTATCGGTAATGTAAGTAAACCTCCCGCATGACGATATATCTGTCACATTAACTTGTGTACAGATCAATGTTTGCATGTGGATGAGCTAGCTTATGGCATCCCGGATTACACCGCAGATTAATCTTAGTACATACAACAAAGGAATTCGTGGAGCTAATTAGGTGATCCTCAATACAGGTTCGGTTGAAAGCCCACCTGGCACTGGCGGTATCCTAACAAATACCACTAAATGAACTCAATTGCACACACAGGGATGTGAAATAACTTGGTCAAAAACAAGTCCGATTCATACCTTGTTCAAAAGTCTTGTAAGATAAAGTACAGTCATGGCTAGTGAGCTAAAACCGTCTGAGTCTCGTAAAACCTTAGCTACATTTCTAAACCAACTGCGCTACTTTTCATCTTTGCAAATACCATCAAAAAAATACAAAAAAGAGAAAAACAATGTATACATGTAGAGTCATACATCACAGCAATCACCTAAAAACAAAATAACAGAGCTCTAAACAGTCCTTGGTGCCATAGCCAAACATCACAAACCCCATTCATCCATTTCATATCTGCATATCACATATAAATCAAAACCATTTGCATTCATCATAGCATATGCATCCATCAAAATAAATCAACATGCATACATCCATATTCATCAACCATCATGCACAAGATCAAAGAAAATCAAAACAACAAAAACAACAAATAAATGCAACACAAAAACAAAAAGCAATAAACATTGCCAACACAAGTGCTCTTGCACTTAACCTCTTGGCATAGCAAAACTGATGTCGGGGTCACAAATTATTACTATCCTACTCCCTAAGAAGGCTACCATAGCCGGACCGCTCCACGGGAAGACGGATTTTGACAATTTAATCCCAAAATGGTGTCACAAAAACAACAAAAAAATGCAAACAAAAAAACAAATAAACATTGCTGTACACAAGTGCTCTTGCACTTAACCTCTTGGCATAGCAAAATTGATGTCGGGGTTTACATTGTCACTATCCTACTCCCGAAGAAGGCTACCATAGCCGGACCGCTCCACGGGAGGACGGATTGCCGACAATTTAATCACCAAATGATGTCACAAAAACAACAAAAACAATACAAAATTCAACAAAAACACAACAAAAACATTGCCGGGCATAAGTGCTCATGCACTTAACCTCTAGGCAAAGAAAATCGATGTCGAGGTCCAAATTATCGCTCTCCTAGTTCCCCAAGAAGGCTATCATAGCCGGACCGCTCCACGGGAAATAGGTTTTCGACGATTTCACCTCATTATGACATCACCAAAAGGGTTAACACCCACCAAAAATAGGTCCATATGTTGGAAAAATTGCACACGCTTAACGGTAAACCCTCTAAAGGCAAACCTTGCACAAGTCATCTTGGGTCAAGCGACTCGTCGCTTCTCTCACGAAGGTCATTCCCTCATCGATTCGTCGCTTGAGGGGGTAGTCACACTTAGTCACCAACCAACAATCACACACCCAATTAAGGAAAACGACATGCATTCAAAGAATCATTGACAAAGACAATCACGCTCCAGCTTGGGGCAAGAAACAAGCAACAATCAAATCAATCAAACACTTGGCATTTCGTGAATCATGAACACAAGGTTCCCCCCGAGGATAAAAACGCCCTTCACTTGTTCATGACTCGATCAATGTCCAAGTTCAAGTCACACCTCACCAAAACAGGTTAATACTTGAAATCAAATTCCTTAGCTCGTCGAAGCAAGGATTCAAGAATGCATGCCCTTTCCATACTTGGGGCATCAAAAGTTGGTTAGGTTACCAAGAAACCCTAATCATTAGTGCTTTGGTTATCTATTTTTGCTCAAGATCGCGTCACCCGCAGCGCTTCCCAAAAAGGGGCATCTCGTAGACACCAAAACAGCACCAATCCGATTATGTGACCGCAAACACCGATCGCTTTGACAAACACAGCTCCCAGTGGCAGCCCTCGGAGGTTAAACAAGTGGTCTTAACCACTTTCATAGCAATTTTGTAAGGTCAAGGAGCAATTTGGCACACTTGGACACTTTGCCCAGTATTCGTCTCACCCAGGGACGAATTCAAAATAGAATCCGTCCCACCCCAGACGACTTCTGAATCCGTCCCCGGGTGGGACGAATTCTAAGCTTAACGGGCAAAAGGGCAAATGGTGCCAAGTGGCAGCCCGGAACAGCCGGCTAAGGGCTCCTACCTTGCACGCATGTGTAAGTGGACAGAGGGGCCGTTAGAGGACTGTTACAAGAAGCATTTATCAAAGTTCAAGTCAATGAAGGACTCCCCTCCCTCATGGGAAGACAAGACTGCCACATGGCGCCCATGGCCAACACTTGGCTTTTGTGCTTCCCTCCCAAAAGAGACCCCTTGGGTCTATAAAAGGTGGGACTTTTCTCACCCAAAACATGCAGGTGGAAGGAGTGTTCAAGCAACGAAGTGTTGCCGAATCGAAGACTCACTTGCATCCCCCTTTGTTCACCTTCCTACATCCATCAATCTCTTTTGCAAGGGAGGTTGTTGGGTGGCCTTTGGAAGCTCGAACCTTACTCAAATCCGACGCATGGACATCTGAACCTACCAATTCGCCGACCCCCCAATCCTAAAAGGTTTTGGGCCCATCCTTGGTGGATTGGCTCCAAAATCGAGGGCCAACGGTGGGAGGCCCACTTGGGCACCCCCGCACCCCCAAGTTCTAATTTCAGTTTTTGAGCACTTTAGATTAATTTTTAGATTGCATTCTGTGTTACTAGGTCTGATTAGTCTATAATTGCAATTTTGTAGCTTTTGGTCAGAGTTTAGGGTGTTTTGTATTGCTTTGTCGTTTCGCTAACTTGCAGGTGTCAAGGTCAAATTCCCGAGGGAGGAGGCCAAATTGGGAAAATCCGACCATCTGGGTCGTCCCAAAATGGCCCCAATTACCTAACCCCCCTGTTTGCAGGAGTTTTGCAGGTCCCGAGATCCGACATTGGAGCAGCAGCAGGTCGATTTCTCCTATTCAGAAGAATTCGTCCCACCCAGGGACGAATATACGTCAGAATTCGTCCTGCCCAGGGACGAATTCCAGTTTAAGGTGAATTGGCCAGCGCCTCAGTGGCAGTGGCCTTCTGGTGACTGTTCTTACCTTCCGTCGATTTTGAAGCAATTTGGATTCACCGTTTTCATGGTTTCATGCAAATATTCGTATGCATATTTTGTTAGTTTTAGAGAGAGAATGCTTTTCATTTGCAACAGGTGCTACTAACGTCTTGATCATTTCTTTGTTTGCAGGAGAAGCAGCAGAGGCGAAGAACCCATCAACATCAGCGGCGGCATCATCTTAGCCCGCCCATTGCAATCGTGGGCACGCGGAAGGAGGAACCATTCAACGATTGTAATCAAACCTTATTTGCGCTCCTAGCCCCTGAAAAGGGAGGAGGCATTATTGTAACAGAGATCGAAAGAAATTAATGAAAGGGCTGTTTTTCTTTATCTGATTGCGTCTCTTACAACATGTCTCTTTTCCGTTTCATGCAATTTACATTCCTAGGACTTAGGCGTGCTTAACTTTGAATGCAATTGCACTTGGTGTTTCCTTTTACCGGAAACAATCACACACCCAATTAAGGAAAACGACATGCATTCAAAGAATCATTGACAAAGACAATCACGCTCCCGCTTGGGCAACAAAGCAACAATCAAATCAATCAAACACTTGGCATTTCGTGAATCATGAACACAAGGTTCCCCCTGAGGATAAAAATGCCCTTCACTTGTTCATGACTGATCAATGTCCAAGTTCAAGTCACACCTCACCAAAACAGGTTAATACTTGAAATCAAATTCCTTAGCTCGTCAGAAGCAAGGATTCAAGAATGCATGCCCTTTCCATACTTGGGGCATCAAAAGTTGGTTAGGTTACCAAGAAACCCTAATCATTAGTGCTTTGGTTATCTATTTTTGCTCAGCACTCGCGTCACCCGCAGCGCTTCCCAAAAAGGGGCATCCCGTAGACACCAAAACAGCACCAATCCGATTATGTGACCGCAAACACTGATCGCTTTGACAAACACAGCCCCCGTGGCAGCCCTCAGAGGTTAAACAGTGGTCTTAACCACTTTCATAGCAATTTTGTGAGGTCAAGGAGCAATTTGGCACACTTGGACACTTTGCCCAGTATTCGTCTCACCCAGGGACGAATTCAAAATAGAATCCGTCCCACCCCAGGACGAATTTTGAATCCGTCCCTGGGTGGGACGAATTCTAAGCTTAACGGGCAAAAAGGCAAATGGTGCCAAGTGGCAGCCCACAACAGTCAGTTAAGGGCTCCTACCTTGCACGCATGTGTAAGTGGACAGAGGGGCCGTTAGAGGACCGTTACAAGAAGCATTTATCAAAGTTCAAGTCAATGGAGGACTCCCCTCCCTCATGGGAAGACAAGACTGCCACATGGCGCCCATGGCCAACACTTGGCTTTTGTGCTTCCCTCCCAAAAGAGACCCCTTGGGTCTATAAAAGGTGGGACTTTTCTCACCCAAAACATGCAGGTGGAAGGAGTGTTCAAGCAACGAAGTGCTGCCGAATCGAAGACTCACTTGCATCCCCCTTTGTTCACCTTCCTACATCCATCAATCTCTTTTGCAAGGGAGGTTGTTGGGTGGCCTTTGGAAGCTCGAACCTTACTCAAATCCGACGCATGGACATCCGAACCTACCAATTCGCCGACCCCCCAATCCTAAAAGGTTTTGGGCCCATCCTTGGTGGATTGGCTCCAAAATCGAGGGCCAACGGTGGGAGGCCCACTTGGGCACCCCCGCACCCCCAAGTTCTAATTTCAGTTTTTGAGCACTTTAGATTAATTTTTAGATTGCATTCTGTGTTACTAGGTCTGATTAGTCTATAATTGCAATTTTGTAGCTTTTGGTCAGAGTTTAGGGTGTTTTGTATTGCTTTGTCGTTTCGCTAACTTGCAGGTGTCAAGGTCAAATTCCCGAGGGAGGAGGCCAAATTGGGAAAATCCGACCATCTGGGTCGTCCCAAAATGGCCCCAATTACCTAACCCCCTGTTTGCAGGAGTTTTGCAGGTCCCGAGATCTGACATTGGAGCAGCAGCAGGTCGATTTCTCCTATTCAGAAGAATTCGTCCCACCCAGGGACGAATTACGCTCGAATTCGTCCTGCCCAGGGACGAATTCCAGTTTAAGGTGAATTGGCCACCGCCTCGATGGCAGTGGCCTTCTGGTGACTTTTCTTACCTTATATCAGATTTTGAAGCAATTTGGATTCACTGTTTTCATGGTTTCAAGCAAATATTCGTATGCATATTTTGTTAGTTTTAGAGAGAGAATGATTTTCATTTGCAACAGGTGCTACTAACGTCTTGATCATTTCTTTGTTTGCAGGAGAAGCAGCAGAGGCGAAGAACCCATCAACATCAGCGGCGGCATCATCTTAGCCCGCCCAGTGCAATCGTGGGCACGCGGAAGGAGGAACCATTCAGCGATTGTAATCAAACCTTATTTGCGCTCCTAGCCCCTGAAAAGGGAGGAGGCATTATTGTAACAGAGATCGAAAGAAATTAATGAAAGGGCTGTTTTTCTTTATCTGATTGCGTCTCTTACAACATGTCTCTTTTCCGTTTCATGTAATGTACATTCCTAGGACTTAGGCGTGCTTAACTTTGAATGCAATTGCACTTGGTGTTTCCTTTGACCGGAATCTCGTGCTTTCACCCTCAAAAGTGGATTTTAGATAATTGAATATGTAAGGAATAATGAAATTAAGCAAACCATAAAATTGGTTATTTGATAGTTAAATATTAGATCATAATAGTAGTTTAGTTTCAGTCTTTATATACAATATAAAAGTTTATATATATTACCTAGAGATATACATATTTAGAAAATATTTTCTATGTAATTTTTTGAATTCAATTTGTTAAGAGAATAATAAAGTAATCAATCTAGTAGAAGAAATAAATTTTTAATTAAAAGAATGTAATGATTCAATTGGTTATTTATGATGACTTATCATTTAAATTTAAAGAAACATTGTAGGTTGATTTTGATTCATATTGTAGATCCCAAGAGGTGGTGACAAGCAGGATAAATGCTTAAAGAAGCTTATGGTGCTAAATGAATTATAGTCCAATTTATATAGTAAAATAATGAACAAAATAATTTCTCCTTAACAATGAGACATTATTTACAAAAAAAATCTAACTGTAAATATACTTCAAAATTATAAGCCTCATGTAGTGGTATTAGAAATATTGAAAATTATTAGTACACGAAAGTGATGTGCATCCACTAGGCTTTATTGTGTAGTGAAAAGAATAGCAAAAAAAACTTGATAATTGCAAGGACAACAAAGATATATAGAATAAAAAAGAAAAAATATTTAAAGGAAGAGATAACTTACTAAAAGAAATTGTGTATAATATTCCTAAGTTATATGTGAATAGTAAAATGGTTACAAAGCATTTGAAAAATGAAAAGGTTATGCTTCTTAAAAAATTAATTAATTTTGATGATAGTTACAAAAATATCCAACTAGATCTTCTATAGTTGACACTAGCATGTAAGATGCCATATGGAAAAACTAGAATTTTATACTTATATTCCTGATACTCAAAGTTACAAATATATCTTTTGTGTATTATGGCATTGGTGATCAATACAAGGAGTTAGCATTATATGTGTCTCTCTATATATGTGGGGTACCTTTGACAATGGTGCAAAAGTAAAGAAGGTGTCCAAGTGGTCATTACACTACAAGTAGTATCGATCCTATGAGTAATTTTGATATCGTAAGTGCTTATGAATCCATCCTACCTAGCTAGAAATCAAAATTAGTTCCATGAAGCTAACAATACCATGATATCACTATTTTTAAAGACTTGAGTAACTCCCTACTTTTCTCATAGTATTCATCCCTCATTGGGAAGTGATGTTCACTATCACATCAGCTTCTAACTATGGGAACAAACACTTGAGTTGATAAATGTGTATCATTTAGCCTATGTTACAAACTAGGCACACTTAATAATCCTAAAATCATTATATATGTATCCCTTGGTGACTATGTTTACTAGCGATCTCAATCAATTAGTTTATTTAAATAGGTATCACTTGAGTGTAGTATAGATTTATAGGATGTTCTACAACCATAATCTATAGTAAAAAGGGATGATATTTTCAAACATTATTTTCAATGGGTAAATAAATAAAAAAATCCTAGAAAATATGGCATTGATCATTTCATATCTTCTATGACAAAATTCACCTCTTTAATGGAATATATTATTTTTCGTTGTGGATACTATCACACAAATAGTAAATATTGGGTACTTCACACATAAACTTGTAAAATTTATTCAACACATCACTATATGTAGAACATATTCTTTAATTATTTTTGCATTGAGCACTTGATGCATTCCCAATTAAGGAGACAAGTAGGCAATGATATTATAATACAAATATCAAACATTGGATACTTCACACATAATCTTGTCAAAGTCGTTCAACATATGTAGAATAGATTCTTGAAAATTTTTGTATTGAATACTTAATGCATCCTCAAGTAAGAAGGCAAGTAAACAATGAAGGTATTTTCACATGGGATACATTATATGGTATATAGACATTATTGTAGTGGTTTGATATTTAGGTGTGGGATAAAAAAGTATTCTTTTAAATAGAAGCAAACTTGATCTCCAAATTGAAAGTGTGCAAAGTACAATGTTGATTATGGTGATCCTTATATTCCATTTTGCAATACCCAAAACATTTCTTATACATGGTCCTATATACATTGCATGTGCTATAAAATTTATTTCTACCATGTCAACTTCCTTGACCTATGCTAGTATCATGGCTTTAGTGAAATATGAAAATGTATATCCATGGGTGTATTTGGCTAAAATATAAAGCATACCCAAAATAGGTTGTGATATATAGGCATCATGGATGTATGTAAGACTTTAATCCCACATCAAGCATGTGGTTGTACATGTTGATTAAATACACTAGAATATTATTCACCACTTCAATCTACCCATCAATATATGGATGGAAAGATGTTGAATGTTATAGCTTAGTATCATGTTGCTCCCTTATATGGTACCAAACATTAATAATTAAATGAGGGCTTATATTAAATATGATGGAGTTTGAGATGCCAAAATGAATGTAAATATGCTAAAAGATAAATTTGATAATATTTGTTATATTTATGCTCTTCTTTCATGGAACCATGAATACCATCATAGTGAACTTTTCTATAACTATAAAAATACAATCATTTTTATGTTTTATTGTTGTTATCCTTAAGAGATAATTTACATTGATGGATTCCTAAGTCTAAGAAGGAACCAATAGTGGTTTATAGAGCCCCAACTTCTTCTTTGCTACTTTGGCAATATTTTAGGGTGCATTGATTTTAATGTAGACCTTCACTTCCTTGTGCATATAATACCAATGACAATATTATTCTAGAAATGCAAGTGTTTTGCTAATACCAAAGTGTCCAATGACCTTTTAATAGTGTATTTCCTAGATGAAATATTGGTATGGTGTGATAAAAGGTATGTAGAGCTTGATAAGGTATTATTACAAACTCTTGTTGCTTTGATGCTTTAACACTAACTTACCCACATTAGTTAGTGATTTATAGTGGTTAATTTAATGCCACTAGGTCACAATACCATCTTCTTAATTTATTGTAACCTCTAGTATCCATGACCTTTAGTAGTGCTTACACAGGTGGACAACTTAGATAGCTATCTACCCCATTTTTCTCACACTTATAATAATTGATCATAATATAAAATTAATAATTAGGCCACCCACTTCATGTTGCATGCATTTCCTAATTTAACTTGAGCAATAAATAAATTGTAGAGACATATAATCATAGTGGTCAATTATTTCCTTATATATTATGTAATGGTACCACAATGGCATATAACTCCTTGTATGTGGAGTAGCACTGAGTCATGCCACTCCAAAGTTTAGAATGATATATAACCTACTATCCATTCTAGATCATGATGGTGTAATGGGTATGTAAAGATGTATTATTATTAATATCAAATGGCTAGGTGATGTCAAACATGGCTGGCACTAGTGTTGAGTAGAGGTATTATTTGATTTTGGTATATGCTTGTTATAGTTATCAGGTCCACTTAACCATGAATTATTAAATCCTATGTTAGAATAGAGTGTTTAACTCAAATATCTACTTAACATGTATTCCAATGAACACATCATATAAACATAAAATGGTAAGTATTTGAACCTAAGGATTGTTTTTTTTCCTGGAGTTTATTACATCAAGGCCTTCCCCTTGGTCATAGGTTACAATATATGGGGGTTTCTAATCTTGTTTGTGCTTTTTGTAGAGGTCCTGAAAATTTTTTTCATGTGTTTTGGGCTTGTCAAACAGCCAAAAATGCTTGGGATTGGGTTCTTTCTTTTTTCAATTCCTTTTTACTGGAGCAATGTTCTTGGGTTAATGCACTACTTAGGGATCCCCTAGATTTTTCTCTTCCCCTCAACGAAGTTTGGCATATTTTTCGTCTTAGTATTTTATACCATATCTGGAAAACAAGAAATAATATTATCTTTGGGAGACAGGAGGCTTCTACCTCTTTCTCTGTTGCTGCTAGATATGCTCTCTTCTATGATTTTTGGTTATAGATCCTTACTCAGGTGGAGAAAGTTCAGGTGGAGCTGCAATATCTTAGTCACTTCTGGATCATTGGGCTAATGCACCTTGCTATGTTAGCTAGCTTCCTTCTGACAACCATGTGTCTAGAACTTGTGGCTTCTCTTGCACAGGCTCACCTTCAGCTCGTTCTCACAGTGGTCGCAGAGATCATTTATCTGCTCCAAATTCTTAGCATCATTGGTCCCCACTATAGTCCAATTCCGCACATCTAGTAGATGGGATGTTCGCTTGATTCCAATTGATCCAATGACTGCATACACTTGTCTTTGTTTTGTCTTATTTTCTTTACTCAGTTCTGATGTAATATTGGCTTTTTGAGTTGATTCATGTGATCCTGTAATTTTTTTGGGTGTGTGCCACGGGTGTGTTAATTCCACCCAACATTTTTGTATGAAAGTGATTATTTCCAATTAATATAAGGTCCTTTCATTCAAAAAAAATATTAACTTTGAAAATGTATGCAAACTAGTACAAATACAAACTCCATGTAATAATCATCTAAACACAAAATGATAAATATTTGAAAATATTAACTTTGAAAATGTATACAAACTAGTACATACAAACTCCATGTAATAATGAAAACATAGTTTTATAATGGATAACTTTGCACCTCTATTTTAAAGACACTTTAATTTTTAGAAAAGAAATATCAAAAGGTTCAAAAGAATTCTAAAATTTTCCAATATTATTTTTAGTATATATTAATTCACTATCATTATCAAAGAAAGATACCCATAATAATTACTAGTTAGAATATGCAATGATGTGGATAGAAGATAATTTCAAATAGTTACTTAAAAAATGTAAGTAATATAAAATGTTGAGAAAGAAAACTTTCTAAAATATTGGAAACTAAAACTTAAACCTATTTCATTGAAATTGTTAACTTCTCTAAATATATAAAAATATTATTGCAAACTTTACAAAAATACATCTCATGAAAAAAATCAATTACCTTCTATCTCATTGAAATTGGAAATTATTACTAATGTTATAAAAATATTTTTAGTGAAAAAATTAGGTACCTTCTATAAGATAAAGATGTGCTCAATAGTAAAAAATTTACATTTAAAAAAAAAAATCAAATCCAATAATATTATAATATTTGTATATTATGCATGTAGGGATAAGTTATTTCATATTTGATCATTCTCTTTGCAAATAATTTTAAAAATAAAAATAAAATATGCAAAAACTCTTTTCCAAGCAAACTTGTTATGTGATCTATAAGGAGTAAATATTATCTCTTCATCAACGTGACATGAAAGTAATTGATGGAAGGAAATATTTATAGTATTATATACATAGACCCTCTAACAATGGTTAGATATGGAAAACCATATATTAGAGGGTCTATGTATATAATACTATAAATATTTCCTTCCATCAATTACTTTCATGTCACCTTGATGAAGAGATAAGATTTACTCCTTAATTATGAGATCACATAAGAAGTGATCTCATAATATAAGGAGTAAAACTTAAACCTATTTCATTGAAATTCTTAACTTCTCTAAATATATAAAAATATTATTGCAAACTTTACAAAAATGCATCTCATGAAAAAAATCAATTACCTTCTATCTCATTGAAATTGGAAATTATTACTAATCTTATAAAAATATTTTTAGTGAAAAAATTAGGTACCTTCTATAAGATAAAGATGTGCTCAATAATAAAAAATTTACATTTAAAAAAAAAATCAAATCCAATAATATTATAATATTTGTATATTATGCATGTAGGGATAAGTTATTTCATATTTGATCATTCTCTTTGAAAATAATTTTAAAAATAAAAATAAAATATGTAAAAACTCTTTCCTAAGCAAACTTGTTATGTGATCTCATAATATAAGGAATAAATATTATCTCTTCATCAACATGACATGAAAGTAATTGATGGAAGGATATATTTATAGTATTATATACATAGACCCTCTAACAATGGTTAGATATGGAAAACCATAAATAATATTTCCATATATATATATGGTTTTCCATATCTAACCATTTTTAGAGGGTCTATGTATATAATACTATAAATATTTCCTTCCATCAATTACTTTCATGTCACCTTGATGAAGAGATAAGATTTACTCCTTAAATTATGAGATCACATAACAAGTGATCTCATAATATAAGGAGTAAAACTTAAACCTATTTCATTGAAATTGTTAACTTCTCTAAATATATAAAAATATTATTAAAAACTTTACAAAAATACATCTCATGAAAAAATCAATTACCTTCTATCTCATTGAAATTGGAAATTATTACTAATGTTATAAAAATATTTTTAGTAAAAAAATTAGGTACCTTCTATAAGATAAAGATGTGCTCAATAGTAAAAAATTTACATTTAAAAAAAAAAATCAAATCCAATAATATTATAATATTTGTATATTATGCATGTTGGGATAAGTTATTTCATATTTGATCATTCTCTTTGCAAATAATTTTAAAAATAAAAATAAAATATGCAAAAACTCTTTTCTAAGCAAACTTGTTATGTGATCTTATAATATAAGGAGTAAATCGTATCTCTTCATCAACGTGACATGAAAGTAATTGATGGAAGGAAATATTCATAGTATTATATACATAGACCCTCTAACAATGGTTAGATATGGAAAACCATATATATATATATATATAGATAGATAGATAGATAGATAGATAGATAGATAGATAGTATAGATGTTCACTCTATGTATTAGAGATTTTCTTACAATATAGAATATACCTTTAATAATAAAATACCAAATAAAATTTATATTTAGATCATGAGTTAAATATATACTTTCAAAACATCATTAATATGGTTGATGGCATGATGAATTCAATCCTCCAAAATGGAAGGAATATACTTGTGTTTTTTGAAAAACTATTATTATATTTTTTAAAGAGTTACTATATTAAACAAGGGTTGCATATCAATTTAGTCCTATTGAAGAGTACAAGTAGCATGTTTATTGAGGATGATGACTAATATTGGTTTGAACCTTTAAGAGAGAGCTTATTGGACCTCATTTAACTTTATTGGTTATGTAATTCATATTCATTAACTATAGTTTCTAGTGGCCCAAGTTTTAAAATAATTATGGGGCTAAAATATTATAGGCTCAATAGTAATGGCTAAAACACAAAATAATTATGACTGAGATCAATGCATGTATATCAATAGTAATTGCTAAAATACTAAAATTTAGCAAGGCATAAACTAATCTATCATGCATGTATGGAATGGTTGAGATTCACTCCAAAGAAAGGTAGATGATGTCTGCCCCAACCACTAGCTTGTATGGATGTACCATATTAGCTAAAAATTTTTAAAGGTCCTTGCAAGCTAGAATAAATAATACACCACTTTAAAAAAAATGACTATATGTAGTAACTAGAAATTATATCCATTTTTAGAAAGATCTTAACTATTTTCAAGATGTAATAACTCTTCAATGACTAAATAATCTTAGTTCAAAGATTCTCTTTATAGTTAAATTTTTTATATAGTGCTAGTTTGGGTCTAAGTTTTTTTATTATATAAGATCTATAAGTGTAACAAGTCTAAGTTATTTGTGAACGGTTATGGACATGTGAATCAAAAGGGAAGTTATATTGCACTTCAATAGTACTATGAAATATGAATTGGGCTTGTTTAGTAATGGGATAGAGTAAGGTAGGATCACAATGCAAGATATCAATAAAGATATGATAATTGATATATTTTAGAAACTTGGGTTATATTCATAATTTTTTGCTTAATGCTTCTACACATTGTTAAATGTGTTAAAAATTTTGACACATGGGATGTTACAAAATATATGGGAAGAGAACATAATAGGTAATAGTTTATTATAAAACAAGGAAATACAACTTTACATATTACAATTCTTGTTATACTTGAACTATATAAATAACAAGGGATAGGAATCTAGAAGAAGCTTGAGTTTACCAAAAAAATAATAAATAATAATGTAGCAAAAAAATTAGAATAATTCATATGGACCTATGGGGATAAGCTAATATCTAAAATCTGAAGAAAAAAAAAGTATTCATTTAAATAAAAGGGAGGTCAATGGTCTATTGTACCTTAGATACCTGATATTTTATAAATCATAATGAATATTTTTTTGAATTGTGATTATGAAATAATTGGGCAAAACTTCTGGATTTGTAAGTCTAGAAAATTATTCTCACTACTCCATAGAAAAAGAAGTCCCTCAAATAGATATCCACAATGTATATGCACCAATAGATCTTAGTCATAATTGTTTGAACCATATTGTTCATATGTTAGTTTAAACAATAAAAATTATGCATCTAATTATTTGTAAGCATATAAAAAATTGAAAGCAAGAGATAAAGTAACTATTGCAAGATAAAGAAATTATTTGCAAATAATATGATCTTTATTAATCACAATGAGTTACAGTTATAATATTTACCTCTTAGGGAATACCTCAACTTGATACAATAATTAAAAAATGTGTAGCTCCTCAAAATGGAGAGATGTATTGCAAATATTTTCACTCTTCCAACTAATTTACTTATGAGAGGGCTTATGAGTTACCTCCTTCTTTGATGTCAAGAGATATTATGATACTAGGAATCTTGATGATGCTTTAAATCATGAATGGATCTGTCACCTGCACACAAATAAACTACAAAATACATCAATAGCACATGATGCCTCTCAAGATGAGGCTAGTTTAAAGTAAATGTAAATAAGGAAAGAAATACCTAAATATAAGATGAAACACATGAAATATTGTAAATGAATGTAAAGGTGCTTATGAAACTAGAAATAAACCATGGAAATGCAGTAAATATGGCTAATCTAGACTAGATAAAATAAAATACATGCAATAAATAGCAAATGTAATGCTAAAATAATAAAACTAGCATGTTAAACCTTGATCGCTATCGCTCATAGCAGTTGGATTTGCTAGTCACTATCGAAGTTGATGACTAAGCCTATGGGCCACTATTAAAAATAGGGGCCACATGTAAGGTTTTTAGCTCTTGAAATCCTAGCTTGTTGATGCTCGATTTCCTTGAAAAATTGATGGTCAATGGTTACCTGTGTCTCAGAACACATAATTGATTTGGATTATCTCAAATTTATTGTTAATTGGTTGAGAATTGCAAGCTTACTCCTCAAGCCTTTTGAATCAACATTGAAAGAACAAAAGTTGTTATTCCACAATTGGAAAGCACTTTGACACTCCTCAAGGGATACAAAATTGCTCTCCAATATGATAGGGCTTCACTACAGTAAATTTGGGATCCATATGTCTCTTTGGGAGGCCTTTAAATAGACTTTTCCAAGTCCTCATATTGGTTTCTCAAGGAAGCCAAGATCAAGAATCAGTTGGCCTACGTAGTTAGGAGGAAACCTCTAGAAGATTTGCAACCAAAATCACCCATGAACTATTACAAATTGGTTAGTTGTAATTGATTTTACTTGGCTCACAGAGCCCTAATTGGTTATAGGGCTAGCCACTCTTACTCAATATGGCTAGCGATAGACTTTGCTTAGCCACTATTGATAGTTGTGGCTAGCTCTTAGCCACTCTGATCGTCAATGGCTGGGATCTTAACTACTATTGATATCAATGGCTAAGTTTGCATAGGCCTAGAATGTCCTAAATGAATGATTAGAATCATTGCTAGGTCTTGAAAGAGTTTAAGCTCATTAATATGGTCTGCAAAGGTACCCATATGAGTAGTCTTCTAAACATGATGTATTTTAGGTGTCTACAAATGCTTCTTTTGGGATGCATTGTGTGGAAACAAGATGTTGAGAAAAAATAGACCACCTAAAGCCATATTATAGGTTAATTGTTTTTCATTGATCTAATCAATGTTAGATATCCCAATCATAGAAAGGACACACATCTCACAATCATTGCTTCCAACGGGATGAAAGGCTTAATTTTGTAAAGCTTTTACGTGTCCAGATACAATCGATTAGCATTAGGGCTACAACAGATCTGATAGATGGATTTCTAAAATATTTAAACTAACATATTTGATTTTACCCCAAAAAAAAGGTAAGCTTATGATAGTTGTTAGCAATGATTCATAAGACGAACATAATTTACATGATTGAGTATTCAATTATTGATTTTGATTATGAATATTGTTATTATGACTACCCCCTCAAGCAACAAGTCGATGAGAAAATGACAAGTGATGAAATTTATGAGTTGCTTGACCAAGATGATCGATTTGGATAGTTCAATATGATTGTATTTTTTGTATGATAGGTCCTATTATAACTGTGATTTCTATTATTAATAGTAATTGTACATCTCTATCCCATGGAGCAATCTGGATGCCATGGCCTTCTTAGAAAATCAAGATGATAGCAATTTCATTTAAGCTTGTTGTAAATTACTATGTTTAGTTATTTTCTAAAATATCATGGAAGAATTGAAATGAACACCTCGTTCCCATGGAGTAGTCCAGCCACAATGACCTTCTTAGGGATTGAAGTGAAGATATTATAATTCGACGATGAATAATTTGGTTCAAGTGGCCTTATAGTAATTTACTCATCTTGCTAGATTGCATAGATCACAAGTTGTTGCAACCACCAAGTGTATAGGGTAAACAATTGGATACAAGGTGCACTTAAAATTTGTTTTTATTTGATTTTTTTATTTTTGAGATTTTTAAAACTTCTAGACCGATAGATATGCATTAATGGCCATTTTGAGGCTACTCATGGTGAAAAAGTAGGATCATTTATTGTTGCTTCTTAGTCATTATCAAAAACTATGCTTGGTTTTTGTAATTTCCTTAGCCGCTATCGACATCAAAGATCGAGCTTGCCCTAATCTGCATCTGCTATCAGCATTAGCAATTGGGAGAAACATGGAAAATTTAAAAGTAAAATTAGGGTTTTTATGCTTCATATTTCTAATTGGCTTTAGTGAACAGTGAGATCTGAGAGAGAGAAAGATAAACTTGATACGAAATACTTGCCAACTTACCACTCACCACTATGGTGGATCAACCTACGACCTCTACTAGTGGTGGAGTTGGAGCTCCTAAGGTAGGCTCTCCATATCTCTCTAGTGAATTATGCATTAATAAAATGAACCTCACTAAGTAATGAGTTTAAATGAACTTCACTAAACTATAGGTAATTAACCTCACCTTAGTTAGATTTAGCATTAGGCTAGCTTATATGGGTGGGATTTTAATTTTTGGGTATTTATGGGGTAGGAAATGACCTTGCATGGGGTCTTTCATGTAGTCGTTATCAGTAATGGTGGCTCTCAATCTACCAAATGGGGTTCGATGTCATTGTGGAAGGCTAGTTTCAAACCACAATGATAAAAAAATTGACCATTGGTGCTAACTGTTGTTAACGTTAGTAGTGACCATGGAAGCTACTATCAATACGAGTGGCTAAGAAACCTTAGCAAAAAAAAAAATTAAAAAAATTGCTATATATATATATATATATATATATATATATATATATATATATATATTAATTTTGAAGTTGCTTATTATTTTTTGAATTGCACATTTAGACCTTGATAGCATGGGTGCGAGAGCCTAATTTGTTGCTTGAGCTACTACCCCATTTAAACAACGGGGATTGGGAGTGGTTTGGGGCATTGGGCCTTAACTATATCATCTGATTACTGACAATTATGTCTAATGAGACCTACATCACATCCATAACCCATCGATGGGATGCTAGGACTAAGACTTTCCATATCCCTACTGGTGAGATAATGGTGATGCTTGAGGATGTCTACGATATCTTAGCACTGCACCACTAATTATGGTATGGGGGAGTGTGCTACTAGCCCATATCTATGATGAGTTATACCATATTACATAGCACATACGAGTTGGAGTTGGGTGCAAATTTCTTCTATAGATTTGGGGGTGGGAGCACATCAGGATAGATAGGCCTAATAGATTAACCCTAGGGATTACAGTAGTAGCAGTGGTGGCACAGTTTTATGGTGCTCGATAGCTATGAAATTCAGAGACACATTGGAGCATATCTCATGCTAGGGATCTTGATCACTATATGAGGTCATTGACAGGGCTACATGTGAGCCAGATCATATGGAGACCCTATCTGGATTATCTAGCTTGCGAGGAGGTAGATAGGTACTTGGCCCAGACAAGGCGTGAAATATGGATAATTAGGTGTAAAGCTAGGGTGAGGGAGTTCTTAAATTTCTCTTGAGTGACTAGGTAGTTTTTGATTAGGCAGGATGTGCTAGAGGAGCCAGTCTTCTATCGCTACCTGAAGGTGAAGACACAGCTCATATGGCCTCAAGTTACAACTCTGATAGAGGAGGATGATGATATCACATCAGATATAGGGGTAGCAGATGTGGGAACCATGGGTAAGTACAACACCTGGTGGACTACTCAATTATGATAGGATGGTGGTAGCCTAGGCAGGGCTAGAGATGGTACATCAAATAAGGGAGGTGATGGTGATGGGTGACGAGTGTATCATAAATTGGATGAGATGTGGGGACAAGCTATAGAGTAGGTGGATGAGCTACATGATGAGAAGGGAGACAAGGAGGACCTATATGATGAGGTGTCCTATATATAGGCTTAGGTACACAATCTCCATGTATAGATATAGATAGCATAGAGATAGATCTTGGAGTAAGATACATCTCTTACTATATCATGAAGATAATTGAATGCAGGGTAGAGGTAGTGGTGAGGGTACTCATAGGAGAGGACCACTTTGCAGGTAGAGGTTGATTCATCTCAAACAAAGATCGTTTAAGTCACTACATAGAGGGATATCTTGTATATACAGTTGGATGCTAGGATTTTTGAGAGACATGCTCTCAAGAATCAGCTAGGGGCTACCCCTATTGGATCAAAACAAGTGCTAGTAGGATAGGCTACAGTAGGTACACCCGCTATAGGAGATGTAGTAACATTGCAAACATAGGTGGCTAGATTATAGGGTTTGGTCAACCATTATGATGTGAGGTACCAGTATGATGGTGCATACATTCTGTAGTTGGAGGGGCATGTGGCTATGCTTGGTGGTTTTGTAAATATTGAGTTGTCATTGATGTCAAAGGAACATGATATTCAAGGTAGAAATATTCTTCAAGGGTGAAAAGTTTATAAGGATGGAAAATATATCATTGAGGTCAAATATGGGCTTGTTCATAGAGGGAAAATATATTTTACAAGGAAATATTATTGCAAAGCAAGATAATTATTTTTAAGGATTATAATATTTAAATACCAAATTTAAATATTTTAAAAGAGATGGAAAAATATGTAAAAGTGCTTGGAACAAAAGATTTAAAAGAAATACAAACATTTAAAATCTTGGGAAAAAAATTGAAATCATAAATGGCTTTGGAAAAAGGTTTAAAAAGTAAAATATTGTAATATTTAAATCCTAAAATTTAAATATTATAATATAAATGAGTTTATGTTTAAAAGACACCAATGTCATAAAAGGCAAGCATAAAATAAAAAATTTATAAGAAAAATATAAGCATCGATGTCCATGATGAAAATGAAAATGCATATATAAATAAGGAGAAAAAAATCAAGTGAGGGTGCTAAGTTTGATGGGCACAATTTGATATTATTCCAGCGCATAGAATTCAGTGAACAAGGAGGTAAGGGAGCGCAGTGAGAACATTTGACGATTGAAAAAATTTGAAGAAGAATATACTAGTTCGTGTGTCTTGGTTCTCATACATCGAGGTGTCCCAGTTGGTTGGTTGGCCCATGATAAGGTGATACTATGCAGTGAGATAGAGGTTCGAATCCCACCGTGAGGTTTTTACTATGCATTATTTTTTAGAGGATAAAGTTGCGAAGGTCACAAATATTAGTGTCAAGCCCTTAGGTTTAACCCATTGGGTTATCTTAGCTAGTTTGAGGTCCTTTGGGAGAGTGCTACTTTTTGCAAGGTGTGGAGATTTAATCTCCTCCACAATGATTAGAGAGTTTTGGCTATTGAGGTAAGGGTAAATAAATTGTTTTATTTTTATTAAGTGGGAGTCATAACGTGCAATGATAATATTTGATTTTATATTTTGCATATGGTGTAATTAGGAGTTATAAGGTATATTGGGAGATATTGAAAATTAACCTTTTCATATTGAGTGAATGAGTTATAAGGTGTATTAAGGTTTATTTTTAATTGTATTTTTTTGCATGATAGAAGAGAGAAATTTGAGGGCTTAGTTGTTGAGACTAAAAAAGAGTTATAAAGTATTATTTTCAAGCCTTATTGGGCACATCCTTTTGAAGGATTTTTAATATGGATGATATGAAAAAGATTTTTGCTAACCAACTTTGAAGTGGCACAAGAAAGGAAAATTATTTTTGTCAATATAGGTTTTGAAGGCACATCATCATCAAGACAAATTTAGAGGTATGGTGATTTAATTCCTTTCTCAAGGGTGGTTTTGTTTGAGAAAAATATTTTTGATGTCATATGGTTGGAGATATAAGAATTGATATGATGTACATTATTTTTTATTGAAATTAGGAGTAAATGTGCAAAGGTTATAGATCAGTTATATGAGTATACTTGTGCATTGGTTTTGATTGATATTGGGAGTAAATGTGTAAGGGTTATAAAATATATTTGAAATTAAGAGGTGTACATTGTGTATGATTGAGAGTATATGAGCTTGGAAGATTTATGGATTGTTATATTTGGTTTTAGGTATAGATGAGAATTTTTTGTATGCAATATTTTGGATAATATTTGAATCAGGTTTTTATGAGCATATTTGAGTAGAGTTATGAGCAGGTTTGAGAAGAGTTGTGAGAATGTTTCAGCAGAGTTGTGAGTAGGTTTGAGTAGAATTATGAGAATATTTGAGATGAGTTGTGATTAAGTTTGAGTAGGGTTGTGAACAATATTTAGCAAACTTTAGAGCAAACCAAAGTAGGGGGATTTGGTGTCTCCTATGGATATAGGTCCATGAATTAGAGCAGAGGGGATTGGTGTCTCATGTGGATAGAGGTCCACAAACTAGAGTAGAGAGGATTGATGTATCCTATGGATAGAAGTCCACAAACCATAACAAAGGGGATTGGTGTCTCCTATGGATAGAGTTCCATGAACAAAAGTAGAGGAAATTGGTGTCTCCTGTGGATTGAAGTCCACAAATATTGTAATAGAGAATTGGTTCCCAAGAAATTTATTGATAAATTTATAAGAAATATTTTTTCATGGATGTATCCCACATTGGGTGAACCACGTTAAATATATGTCTCTTATGTGTGTGGTAATTTTTGTATTTTTTATTTTTTGTAATTAATAATAATTGATGTTCTTGCTTTTGAAAGAAAAGTAAAAGTGTTATCTTATACTGTTCACCCCCTAGTATAATCTTGTGTTCTTCAATTGGTATCATAGTAGGTTCCTTCATGAAAGCCTAACATCTTGAAGGAAGATCTTACAAGAACACACATGGACACTAAAGTGATAGAAGATGCTCCTATGGTTGAAATCAACAAGAGAGATCCTAAAAATGAAGAAGAAACCATGGTTAACATAGAGGAGAAACTTATTGCTGCTCTTGGAAAATTAAAAAGTGTTAGAAAGAAGAATTCGGGATTGAAGGCTCGATTTTAAGAGAATGAAGAAACAAATACAAAGCTTCTACAAGATCTCGTAGACTTAAAAGTTAAGGTTGAAGAGGCAAAAAGAATTGAAGAAGTTATGGTTTAGAAATTAAAGGAAAAAAAATTAGAATGTGAAAAATTAGAACATGAAGTTGTCTCTCTAACAATGGAAGTAGAAAATTCTAAATATAAGTTGCAAAAAAATATAAGGTTAGAGAAACAGAAAGAGAATTCAAGCTCAAAAGGAACAAAGACATCAAATAAAGTAAGTAAAGAAGAGCCCATGACCTATTTTGATGTATTGAAGGGTAAAAGTATCAAGGAGGAAGAAAACTCATAATCGTCCAACAAAAATGAAAGAACCAGGTGGCCATACCATCCAAGGTAATCAAACAGGTTAAAATATTTCTTCCATGGTTATTGTTTTTCATGTAATAAATATGGTCATAAAGTTTTACATTGCATCATCAATAGAAATTACAATTATTTAGCGCCTCTCATAAATAACAATATCATGTATTACAAATGTAATAATTTTGGGCACAAAGCTAGATGGTGTAAAATAATATTTCTTAAAATTCCGAAATCAATCCAGAAAGAGGAAAGTCAAATAGTTCAGAAGGAGATGCCCTCAAAAGTTTGGAAAAAGAAAAAGGAACAAGAAAAAGAAAATTCCATGTTGGGAAAAATAGCTCTTCATGTGCAAAATGAATGGAATCAGTGGTATATTGATAGTGGTTGTTCAATTCATATGACATGTGATAAAATAAAATTTATTTATCTCAAGAAAATAAATGGAGGAACAGTAAAATTTGGTGATAATGCTTCTGCTAAAATTATTGGAAAAGGGACATTGAGTTTGTATAATGGAATATCAATGATAGAAAATGTGTTATATGTTTAAGGATTAAAGCAAAACCTACTAAGTGCAATTCAATTATGTGATCAAGGGCACACTCTCATATTTCATCCAAATGGATGTGAGATCAAAAAATCCAAGATAGGAAAGCTTATTGCAGATGCCAGTAGAACTACAAATAATCTCTACATGTTGAGAGAAATCAAGGGAGAAAAATGTTTTATATCACAAGAGGATGAGAATTGGTTATGGCATAGAAGGATGGGTTACTTGAACTTTGACAACATAGTGAAAATAAGCAACAATAAGGCAGTCAGAGATTTGCCTAGGATAATAAAAACCCCAAGCATGATTTGTGTAAGAAACCAAGATCAAGTTTCAAATTAAAGGATTTTTCTTCATCCAAACCTTTGGAACTAGTTCATACTGATCTACGTGGTCCTACTAGGACAAAGATTTTACAAGGTGAGAACTATTTCCTATTATTTAATGATGATTTCTATATAATGACTTGGGTAGCATTCTTAAAGTAAAAATCACAAGTATTTGAAAAGTTCAAGGTATTCAAGGTACTTGTAGAAAATAAAATAGGTAAAAATATCAAGTGTCTAAGATCAAATAGAGGAGGAGAATTTACTTCATCTTAATTTATAGAATTTTGTGAACAGTATGGAATCAAGAGATAATACTCAGTAGTAAGAACTCCATAACAAAATGGATTAGTTGAAAGAAAAAACAAAACTATTCAGGGTATGGCAAGGGCTATGTTAAATGAATCCAAGATCCCAGATCATTTTTGGAAAGAGGTAATTCATACAACTATCTATATCATCAATAGAGCTCAAGTAATAGCAAATAACCACAAAACCCCTTATGAGCTTTGGAAGGGAAGACCAACTGCTGTGAAGTACTTCCAAAATTTTGAAAGCAAATGCTAAATTAGATGAGAAGAGAAAATTTTGGGTAAGTTTGATTCTAGGTGTGATGAAGGTATCTTCCTTGGTTATTCCACTAAGAGCAAAGCCTATATATTCTACAATAAAAGATCACATACAATTGTGGAAAGTGCAAATGTAAGATTTGATGAAGAAATAGATCTAAGAGAACCAACTCAAGATATTGTGTATCAAGAAGGAGAAATTTGCAAAGAATAAGAAGGTGAAGAATATGAAGAAGATGAGACACAAAGAGAACCATCTAAGACACCATCCAAGTATGTGCAAAAGAATCATCTAAGAGAATTGATTATTGAAAATCCAGGTGAGAGACAAACAAGGAGGAAGATAATAGGGGCAAGGTAACATGCAAACTTTTCTTTGCTATCTAAAGTTGAGCCCAAGGATTTTAATGAAGCAAGTGAGGAAAAATATTGGTTTAAGGTAATGGAAGGAGAGTTAGACCAAATAGAAAAGAGTGAGACTTGGGAACTTGTACCACATCCAAAAGATAAGAATGTAATTGGCACCAAATAGGTCTACAGAAATAAGTTGAATAAATATGGTCAGGTTGTCAAAAATAAAGCAAGACTTCTTTGCAAAGGCTATTGACAAGTTGAGTGGATTAAATTTGAAGAAACATTTTCTCTCGTTGCATGTCTTGAAGCCATAAGAATATTCCTAGATTTCTCAAGCTTCAAAAACTTCAAGGTGTATCAAATGGATGTAAAATCATCTTTTCTCAATGGTTACTTAGAGGAAGAGGTCTACATAGAGCAACTAGATGGTTTCATCCTGATAGATAAGTCAGACTATGTATGTAAATTAAATAAATCTCTCTATGGACTAAAGCAAGCCCTTAGGGCTTGGTACTCAATATTGGATAAGTATCTCCAAGAATAAGGTTTTATAAAAGGTATAGCTCATAGCAATTTATACATCAAAAATGAAGAAAATAACTTGTTGATTGTAGTGGTCTATGTGGATGATATCATTTTTGGAGGCAATAATGACAATATGTGTCATAAATTTACATAGTGTATGCAAAATGAATTTGAGATGTCTATGCTTGGTGAGTTATCTTTCTTTATTGGGTTGCAAATTTCACAATCAGCTAAAGGTATATTTCTTTCTCAAACCAAATTGCAATCCTATGATTACTCCCATGGTTACAAGATCTAAGTTAATATGATGAGTCTCCTAAAGTAAATCTTACATTGTATAGATCTATGATTGGAAGTTTACTATATGTCACAACCACTAGACTAGATATAATGCAGGCAATCGGATTGGTGGCAAGATTTCAAGCTACACCAAAAGAAACACATGTACAGGAAATAAAGAGAATCTTTAAGTATTTGAAAGGAACTATAATTTTTGGATTGTGGTACCCCAAATGTAATAATTTCACACTCACTACATATACAAATGCGGATTGGGCAGGAAATGTTGATGACATAAAAAGTACAAGTGGAGGAGAATTCTTTATTGGAGATTGTTTAGTCTCTTGGCTAAGCAAGAAATAAGCATCAGTATCCTTATCCACTACTAAGTTAGAGTACATTGCAGTGGTTGCTTATTATACACAGGTTTTATGGATGAAGCAAACTTGAAGTAATTTCAAAACAGAACATGATCATCATATCCCCATATTGTGTCATAATACATGTTCCATTAATATTTCAAAGAATCCATTGATGCACTCAAGGACTAAGCACATCTCAATAAAATATCATTTTTTGTGAGAGCAAGTGACTGATCAGCAAATCAAATTGGAATACATTGCTATGAAGGAACAAATTGTTGACATCTTTACAAAGCCACTTCCAAAGAAAAATTTTGAGTATCCCAGAGGAAATTTGGGAGTAAATTCACTCCCATATCATAATTAATCACCTCAAGAAAATGAGGTGGTGAGGGGGATGAGTGGTATCAGAGCCCTTTTCTATTGATGTTAAAGGGGGAGAATTCAGTGAGGAGGAGCAGCTTGTTAGGGGGGAGCATATTGGAAATCTGGCTACAGTAAAAGAATATTTTTTTAGTAGGATTGCCATCAATGACAAAGGGAGAGATTTTTAGAAATATTGAGTTGTCATTGATTTCAAAGGATCATGGTATTCAAGGATAAAATATTCTTCAAGGGTGAAAATTTTATAAGGATGGACAATATATCATTGAGGTCAAATATGGGCTTGTTCATCCAGGGCAAATATATTTTACAAGGAAATATTATTGCAAAGCAAGGTAATTATTTTTAAGGATTATAATATTTAAATATCAAATTTAATATTATAAAAGAGATGGACAAAGATGTAAAAGTGCTTGGGAAAAAAGGTTTAAAAGAATGACAAATGTTTAAAATCTTGGGATAAAAGTTTTAAATCGTAAAAGGCTTTGGACAAAGGTTTAAAAAGTAAAATATTATAATATTTAAATCCCAAGATTTAAATATTATAATACAAATGAGTTTAATTTTAAAAGGTACCAATGTCATAAAAGGCAAACAAAAAATCAAAAATATATAAGCAAAATATAAGTTTTGACATCCATGGTGAAAAAAAAAATGCATATATAAATAAGGAGTAAAAAATTAAGTGAGAGTGCTAAGGTTGATGGGTGCAATTCGATATTATTCCAGTGCATAGAATTCAATGAACAATGAGGGAAGGGAGCACAGTGAGAACATTCGATGATTGAGGAAATCTAAAGTAGAATATATACTCATTCATGCATCTTGGTTCCCATTCGTCGAGGTGTCCCAGCTGATTGGTTGGCCCATGATAGAGCACTATTGTTCAATGAGACAAAGGTTCGAATCCCACCGTGAGGTTTTTACTATGAATTATGTTTGAGAGGATAAAGCTACAAAGGTTACAAATATCAATGTTGAGCCTTTTGGTTTCACCCATTGGGTTATCTTAGCTAGATGGAGGTCCTTTGAGAGAGTGCTACATTTGGAAAGGTGTGGAGATGGAATCTCCTCCACAATGATTAGAGAGTTTTGGCTATTGAGGTAAGGGTAAATAAATTGTTTTATTTTTATTAAGTGGGAGTCGTAAGGTGCAACGATAATATTTGATTTTATATTTTGCATATGGTGTAAGTAGGATATATAAGGTATATTGGGAGATATTGAAAATTGTCCTTTGCATATTGAGTGAGGGAGTTATAAGGTGTTTTAAGATTTATTTTTAATTGTTTTTTTGCATGATAGAAGAGGGAAATTTTAGGGCTTAGTAATTATTAAAAGATTTATTTTGTGAGACTAAAAAAGAGTTATAAAGTATTATTTTCAAGCCTTATTGAGCACATCCTTTTGAAGGGTTTTTAATATGGATGATTTGAAAAAGAGATTTGCTAACCAGTTTTGAAGTGGCACAAGAAAGGAAAATAATTTTTGTCAAGACAAGTTTTGAAGGCACATCATCATCAAGATAGATTTAGAGGTATGGTGATTTAAGTCCTTCCTCAAGGGTGGTTTTTTTTTAGGAAACTATTTTTGATGTCATATGGTTGGAGGTATAAGGATTGATTTGATGTGCATTAATTTTGATCAAAATTAGGAGTAAATATGCAAAGGTTATAGGTTAGATTTGTGAGTAAACTTGTGCATTGGTTTTGATTGATATTGGGATTAAATATGTAAAGGTTATAAAACATATTTGGAATCAAAATGTGTGCATTGTGTGTGATTGAGAGTATATGAGCTTGGTAGATTTGTGGATTGTTATATTTAGTTTTGGGTATAGATGAGCATTATCTATATGCAATATTTTGGATCATATTTGAAGCAGGTTTTTGTGAGCATATTTAAGCAGAGTTGTGACAGCAGGTTTGAGCAAAGTTATGAGCAGGTTTGAGAAGAATTATGAGAAGGTTTGAGAAAATTTTTGAGCAGGTTTGATCAGGGTTGTGAAAAATATTGAGCAAGCTTTGGAGCAAACCAAAGAATATGGGATTGGTGTCTCCTATGGATATATGTCTACGAATCAGAGCAAATGGGATTGGTGTCTCTTGTGGATAGAGGTCCATGAACTAGAGTAGAAGGGATTGGTGTCTCCTATGGATAGAAGTAAATATACTAGAACAAAGGGGATTGGTATCTCCTGTGGATAGGGGTCCATGAACCAGAGCATAGGGGATTGGTGTCTCCTATGTATTGAAATCTATAAACATTGTAATAGAGAATTGGTTACCAAGAAATGTATTGAGAAATTTATAAGAAATATCTCTCCATGGATATAGTTCATATTGGGTGAACCACGTTAAATCTATATCTCTTATGTGTGTGGTGATCTGTGCATTATTTCATTGTTGTAATTAATAATAATTTATGGTATTACTTTGGAAAAAAGTAAAAGTTTTATCTTATATTGTTTACCCCCCTCTTAGTATAAGCTTGTGTTCTTTAGGTGGTACTTTGCCTACATGGTCTACTATAGTATAATCTCACAAGAGTTGATGGAGTGATTTTGGACAGTCCTCAACGTGCACTAACCATAGGTCAGGTGCTCAATCTGAGAGATCGATGGGTACCAACTCTAGATAGCCTCACAAAGAGGGAACTGAGGGTAGAGGTGACTCTGGGGTGTAGGCTCCATTTGATATGCCATGATTTTACCTGTACCATTTTTGAGTGTAAGTTTTGAGCACCTGCACTATTGTAGCCTACGGAAATTTTGTACCTTATATACTTATGATACGTACACACACACACACATATATATATGATACTTTTTATTTCTCATTATGTGTATTATATTTTTGCTTTATGTTCATGTGATGCAAATGTGGATGCAATTCTTATATGATGTTTGATTATGCTATATGGATGCAATGTACTGATGGCATGCACTAGATAGATGATAGATGCTATGATCTAGATGTATAGATGCACTACTATGTATGAATATATGGATGCAATGATGTACACTAAATGCATGTTTAATTTATTGTGATTTTTTATGCATTTAATCTATGTGATATAATATGATAGATGATGTGTAATATAATGCATTAATTACATGATAATGATCTAGTGTAAATGAACCTGTATGCTTTAATCATTTAAAATACAAGGAATAAAACTAATATGTGTTACAAACTGATGGATGATACCACTGAATGTATAAAAATAATGAATGAAAATGGTAACTCTTATCATAATAATTAATCATTTAAGCATCCATATGTGAGATGAGGTGATGTGAGATGTATGGTTTTCTATTATAAGCTTCTATAAATTAAAATATATGCATAAAATAGTCAATGTCCATATAAATATCATTGATGATATCCATCCAGTATCTATCCTATTTTATGAAAATCCCTTAATAAACAAAACCTCATATGGAGAATGGTGATTGATTGATGAGATGATTTGTTGCTATAAGGGATTTTTGAGGTTTTCCATGAGACTCAAACACCCTAGTTGATTAATCAAAAGTTGAATAATGACTACCCAAGACTCTTGAAATATAAAAAATTTTGTTATTAATACCAAGATATTCATTATCCCTGTGTTTGCAAATGAATATATTAGATAAGACATAATACTACCTCATTTCCAATTAGGATTCATTCAGCCCATTGTTGTAATGAGGATCACCAAATGTTCATCATGATCCTAGGTTTGGATGCAGTTGGACTAGACTACTAGGTACTAAAAGCCACCTAAATCTAGCTCATTTGTAAATTGCTTAGAACTACTCCATTGCCAAGCAGGATTCATTAATACCATTGTTGTAATGGGGATCACTTAATGACTTCAAAATTCTGATGATTCCATAGATTCAAGCTCTTCAACCCCTTATTTTTTTTTATTTATTGGGATACTTGCTCATGCTTAGTGATGAAAATCACTATTTTTTTTATTTTTTTTTCTTTTGAGCAAGGTATTTGCTTAGTGATGAAAATCACTGTTTATTTTGTTTTATTTTGATTTTTTAGAATTTGCTTATTTTGTATGAAAGCAAGGAATTTCTCTGGGTAGGGGGACCTTGTCATTTTTTCAATGATCAGCATCCTAGACCATGTGCATCACAAGATGAGCAAGTAAAAACCTTTTGCTTAAGGTAACCAGGACCACTTTGTAGTGTTCATATTTTCCTTGTTCAAACTAGGATTGTTAATGTTTAAAAAGTGATGGGATTTTGATATATACAAGATACTATCAAAATTAGACCTCATATCCAAAAGCAAAGATAAATTTCTACAAAATTTGATATCACTAGGTATGGCTGAATTACCAAAAAACCCTAGTATATACCTTATAGCAACAGGAAGGGTTGTGTTGAAAAACACAATTACTCACAAGGGTGATGGATGATGATGATGTAAAGATGCATGATTAAGATACAAACATGGTTTCATTTGTAAGATTGTAAACACAACCTATCCTAATGCAAGTTCAATGGAGAAAAATACCTAATGTAATGCAATTAAATGAATGCATATGTAAAATAAAAATGCAATACCAAATGTAAATGTTTTTGTATTTTTGATGTTTTTAAATGTTTTTGAATTTTATTGCTTTTTTATTTCTTTGGATTTTTTATGTTTTAAACTATTTTTTTAGTTTTGAGTGTTTTATGTGTGAAACATATTTAGGTGAATAATGTTGAGAGGTTTGGGCTCTTAAACACCTTCTAGTGATGCTAGACGATAAGTCCCTAGTCCTATCTTCTCTAAAATGATAGATGGACCTAACCAGTTGATCATAAATTTATCTCATAGATGCAGTGGCATATTTGAGCTATGTTGGTTTTATTTTAGTAAAAGATCCCCAACTTTAAAGTCTCTCAAGTGTAATTTATTATTGTAAGCTCATTTTAGTCAATATTGGTAAACTAGAAGATGCTCAAGAGCATTCTCTTGACATTCATGAAGAAGCATCAATTGATCTAGGTGATCTTTCTACGTAGTGTTGTTAGCGATGAACTCTTTCAATATGATGTGCAATATTGGAATTTTCAATTCCAAGGGCATGATGGCTTCAACACCATATACTATTGATAATGGTTTTGCCCTAGTGGGTATCAGTATACTAGTCTTGTAAGCCCATAATGCAAGAGGTAGTTGAATGTACCAACATTTATGATTTTCTTGAATAGTCTTCTTTAAGATATCACTATTTTATTCGAAGCCTCGGCTTGCCCATTAACCTATGGATAATATGGAGTTACAAAACTATGTTGAATATTATATTTGGATGGTAAATATCTTACAATTTTATTTTTAAATGAAGTTCCATTATCCAAGATTATTTTGGATGGTATCCCAAAATGACATATTATACTATCGAGTATGAACTCTACAATACATGCTCCTATCATTGTAGTTAAAGGAATTACCTCCACCCACTTGGTGAAATACTCAGTGACCATTATGATATGTGTGTGTTAGCCCGAATATGGGTGATAGATCTTACTAGTTAGATCCAAACCCCACTGATAAAATGACCAAGCTACTTGTATGGGTTGTAAGGCCTACGATGGTAGGTGTGTAATATTAGCATAGTTTTAGCATTTAATGCATTTCCTAACATACACTATACAATCCTTATCCATGGTGGACCAATAGTAACCCATTCAAAGGATGCACTTAACGATGGCCACGCCACTGAAATTGCCACTGCATGTACCATCATGAGCTTATGAAATTGCTCAAGTTAATTCTTGGGTTCAAGGCAACGAAGGTGAATTCCATCATAGCTATGATGATATAGGATATCTCCTAACAAAACATATCTAGTCACTCTTTGTTTGAATGCTCTTTTTGTGGCATGTGACAATCCTTGCAAGATTACTCCAATATTAAGAAAATCATGTAATTGTGATAACTAATCTTGATAAGTGATGTCTTTGACTGACTGCATGACATTTTCCCACTGCAATTCAACTTATACAAATGCAGATTGGAAAACAACCTTATGAATAATAGTGGTATCGTTCTTTGTAGGACCTTGCAAGATCAAAAACCCCCAGGATGCCTTCTTTAGAAAGTATCTAGCTCTATAGAACCACTCATGGTTTGGTTCTATTATGAATAATGTGGACTAATTCATGATTTTCGTAATCCTTACATCATTCATAGATTACGATAGCATTTTTATTTGGATGGTGTTAAGTGGTATTTTCACACAGTTGTGAAAGTAAACTCTCCTTTAGGATTTGGGTTCCAAATCCCCTCTTGCAAATAATTTAAACAAACAACTTCTCCAAGGTCTCTATTATGTTAGCATTTGCATATGTGTATTAGTAATCTCAAATAAAGACATTCAATTTAAATGCTTGGAACACCTTAGTGATTGTAAGTAACTGTAAACAAGGGGCAATGTTGGTTTATTTTACCATGAAACTTTAGTGATTGTTCATTGAACCAAAATAAAGCAAATGTGAGTTGGCCCTCATATGACCTTCAATGTGATGCTCAAATTACCCCTCTTTCGTAAAATCAGAATTTTTATGAAGAGAGGGCAATTTTAGGCCCAAAATAGAAATTTGTGAAAATGCCATAAAACATAACTCCTTCAATGAAATTGGAATTTTCATGAAGGGAATGTCATCATAGGCTCATGAGTGTAAAAAAAAACTGAAAAAATGAAATTTGACCTTAAAATAGAAATTTTCTATTTTCGATTTTTTTTTAAATCCATAATAAAACAGCAACTTCGATGAATTTTTAAAAATACTAAACAACTCCGAAAATGAAACTTCAAAGTGCGTATTGGAATTCTGAAGTATAACCTACGCAATGGTAAAATGATTTTTGGATTTTGAAAATTTTTAAATGTTTATTTTAATGCTTGGAAATTTAAAAAGAAAGTTTAAAATTTCTAGAAAAATAAAATGCAAAAAAAATTGAAAGAAAATTTAGAAAACTGAAAATAAAATGCATTCAGTATGATGCTATCCTATTTCAACAACACCGAATATGTGAGGTTTCCATGCATGCAACCTAACCTATTGGACTTGCAAAACAAGCACAATCCGGATAAGCTAAGTGCTGGCTCCTAGGGTTTTAAATGAGGTTTTTAGATTTAAACATTCGCATGAAGCAATCAAGAAACTTGCATAAACTCCATTTACAAGCCTAAAATCTAAAAATGGGAAAAATAGACATTTAATCTTGCATGTAGAAAATGACTTGTCCTTTCTTGTCCATAAGATGCAACTTTCTAAAATTTTCTGTATTAAAAATTTGTCATTTTACAATAACATAAATTTTTGGTTTTCCCAAACCATTCCATGGAAGAAAATGACTCAAACAGGTCCAAAATGGCCCTATTGCCTTCAAATCTGCAACTTTGCTCATAGCAGTTTCCAACCCCTGTCCACTTCTTTGAATGGCATATTTAAAACTTCTGAAAAAATTGGTTTCTCCCTCCATGACTGTTCATTTTCTCCTTCCCTTATGCATGCATGTGTTTTGATTTCCAAAAAAAAACTTTTCGTTTCTATTTTGTGGCCCTTCGTTTTATTTTCTCCACATGGGTTTGCGTCTGTTTCCTTCCTTGTGTAACGATCATCTTAAATGATTTAAAATCATTAAAGATTCCTTATGTAACATTTTGTCTTATTCACTGGATTTTGTCCTTATGTCCACGTCACTATGCAGTCTTCAATTTCACTCTCCTGGTGTTCATCACTAATATAAGACGCACTGTCAACTACTCTGTTCCCTTGGAAAAAATGCAACATGTCACGATATCGTGACACTTTTGCCTCCTTGCTCTCTTTTGTTGCTTTTAGTTGCAAAAATACAACATGTCACGATATCACGACACTTTTTCCTCCTTGCGGTGTTTTTCTTTTCCTTTGATATTTAGCATATGGGCCACTTCGGTCTTCTTGGAAAACATGCAAAAAAGGTGGGTCCCCAATTTTTGGGCACGTTGTGGATCATCCACAACAAATGGCAACTCTGCTAGGAAATTCTCTTGAGTATTTCGATGAGAACCCAACCTGAAAACACAGAATCAAATACAAGCATCAGCATATATCCCAAGAATGAAACTAGACGAGAAATACATGAAGCATTAGAATTATTAAGCATCGGCTTGGTGTGTGCAATGTGCTTCATTCCCTATCGTTTGAAACTCATTCAACTTTCCATTGTCAGTTTCACTTATGAATCATGTGCAAGGCTATGAATGATTTGTGTAGGATTTGATGTATGACAACTATGCTAGAGATATAACAACCTACTTTGCAAAGGCTCAAACTTTCTAGTATCATGAACAAACATATTAAAACTGTCAAACCCACTTAGGACCAAATATGTGCATCTTGAATTAATTTACTAGATCCCAAAGTTGGTTATGTGTCACTACCATCTTGAACCCATGTGCAAATGTAAGTGAAATCAGAGCTTTGGGGAATAGGATTCCAAACCTAAGCGAGATGGGAATTTAACCCTATCCTTGCTACTCTGATCTGGAGTTCATTACCTCATCTTGAACAAAATGATTTAACCTGCTATAGATGAAACTATCAGGCTAGCCTGTCCATTTGAGCAGTCAGTGGTCTTGCTTTTATACAAGACATGTTTCCACGCATGAGCATACTGCACTGTCATTCAGGCGTCTATAGCCTCGATGGATATCAACCCCATAATCTAGGATTTGACTTTACTTTTGATTTCTTGAACCTTGGGGATGACTACCCATCCTTGCAAGGGACATGTAGTACGATCCTTCCAATCCAATATCAATGATGCAATAAAAGTAGAATGAAAAATATTTGCTTTGGAACTTTAAGTTCTTGAGTGGGCAAAATAGAAGCTTTGGGGAATCATATTCTCAACCTAAGCGAGATGAGAATTAGACCCTATCCTTACTACTCCATGAAGGTCAAATCAGAGCTTTGCGGAATTGGATCCTCAACCTAATTTCTATGAGGATTTAACCCTATCCTTGCTACTCTAATTTTAGGCTTTGAGCACTATGGGAGTGGTAAAAACCATTGTTTTAAGGATTATGTTGCATGATAAGACAGACACGAAATACTCCTTTCGCCTCACCTTTTATTCCAAGTATGGTTTTGACCATTTTGCTCAAGATCCTCTTTAATATGTGTAGCGTGTGTTTGGTTCAAGATAGTTCAAGCATCAGTTCCCAACCTTAGGATCTTTTTAATATACGTTATATAATAACCCTAAGAGGATTCGACACCTTTTCAATGATTGTATTTGAAATGTAGATGCAACTAATATGAAATGTATATGCCATGTCGAATGTAACATGAGATATGGATGAATGCATTGCTCTTTTTGAAATGCAGATGTTTGTAAAACTGACAACTTCATGCATCACAAGTTCCAAATGATATTCTTTAATGTGTTTGCGATACTCATGGAGCTTTCTACAATACAATTCCGATGTTTCATATTCTCTTAGTCTTAGTCAAAATTCATAAGGACATAATCTGACATCTCACTTTTTTCTTCTTCTTCTTCTTATTTTTTTTAAATCAAACCAAAAATGTTCAAAGGACCAACACACAAAACTTAAAACCAAAAATAAAATGCAAACCCAACATCACAAACCAAAAAAAATTATATACAAATGTACAATATGGTACAAGATGATGCAAAGCTTGGACTATCACTTTCTTAGATCCCAAACATGATTAGAACATTTCAAAAGACATATGACACAATATGTATGCCAAATTTTGTAGGAATCCAACAACAATGAGATCAAACCAAGCAATGCAAAAAATTTCAACTTGCCTCGCTCTCCCCACCAATTTGATTTAGTGTCATTAGTACTCTCATAGGTGAGATTCAAATCATCAAATTGATTAGACAATATTTTATCTTCAATTTCATCTCACCTATTCTTTAAGGTATAAATTTCATATTTTCATTCATGATTTAGAATTAGGCTTTCTTTATCCAAAATGAAACTTTGTAAGCAAGAGCCTATTTCCAAAAAATTTAAAGCCGATTCATTTTCCATGTTCTTAGGCCAATCAAACTTGTGCAACAATTTGGAAGAATCTAGGATATTTACTAAATGAGGATCAGTAAAAAATTTTACCCTAGACTCCATTATCAATTGTTGATGAATTTGATTTAACAATTCATGTGCCTCAACCTCTTTTTCATTCATGCAAGTGATTTTATTAAAGGTGTGATTAGAAGTCAATCCTTGTTTTTCATTCACCTTCAACGACATTTCATCATAAAAATCCTTCAAATTCAAAATGTGTTCATGCAAATTTTCACCTATAGCTTGGGTGTTTGAACAAAAAAGTTAGATTCTACCTTTTGCACATTTTCATTTACCAACACTTGGTGAGAAATCACAATTTCTTCATTTATTACCTATTCATCAAACATACCAAAATATGACACCCAATCGAAAACATGTTCATCTTTCTCAATCCTCAAATTTTGTTGGTCAAAGTGTATGTCAAGTAATCTATCTTGATGATCACTCATTTGAGTTGCTTCCAATTGATCAATATCTTTGTCATTTGGTTCCAATTCCTTATTCACCATCCATGGCATCTCTTCATGTGAGATAGAAGTTTCAACATCTTGTATATCTAGTGGAATAGGAATTTCATCAATAGGGGTATGAGAAAATAACACATCATCATATCTCCCCCAACCATTGTAAAAATTGTCATCTAGATTCATGGAATGAAATTCCATAGTATTTTTGACATGATCTTTTGATTCATTTACCAATTATTTTTCTTCTTTTTCCTTGGTCATAGGATCATTATAATCTTCCAAAATTTGATGAGATTTGAAACCCTCTTCCAAAACATCCTCAAATTGTACAGGAGTTGTAATATCTTCCTTTGAGTAGGTGATTATGTTATCCTGCATATCAATTGACACAAAGAGTTCATTAGAAGGTTTAGAGTGAGCATATTCATCCAATTTCTTCCAAGAATCATGGCGATCATCTTCCAAAATTAAGTTATGATGCTCAACTATTTATTCAACATCTTCTAATTGATCAAAGTGTATCTTATCAAATTCACCTTCACCTTCCTTAGATGGTTCAATTATTTCCAAAAGTTGGCTATTTATTGAATTCAAATTGGTATGTCTATCATAGTCCAAATTAGTAACCTATGATTCAATTTTATCACAATTTGGAGGGTGAAGAATTTCTTGATCATTATTTTCAATCATTTTATCGAGTGTGTCTTCCAAGAACAAGTGGTGCAATTCTATCATATCTTCAAATTCATTTATTGATTTTCTTTTGATTTCGCTTTCAACCACTTCATTCATTTCTATGGTAGTTTCTGTCCTATCACATATCTCAAATTGAGTTGACTTTAGGACACCATTATGTGAATAATCATGCATATCTATGAATGAAATTATCTCAATATGATCCTCATTAGTGGATGTTGGATTGGTAACTTGCACTTCCTCTTGAACTACATCTAAGGCGGTTGTAACATTTGGACACTCAAATTCGTCCCCTTGATCATTCACCTTAGGTATTGTTGGATTGGAGGGTGCTATATTCAATGGTTGATGTAGGTTGGTATCACTAACCCCAAAAGAACAATATTTTGTGGGAGCATGTTGTGCCTTTTCTTCTTCCAAAATTTGTTCTACCTTTTCAAAGATCTCATAGATCATCTCTAGAGACAGGTCATCCAAGTTTTTCTTAATGAGTGTAGCAAGTGTGGGGGGTATGGCTCTCAAGTATACTTCAATAGCTTCCTCTTTTTATGTACCCAAAATTTACCACATTTGAGAGTACAATTCATGAAACCTCACACTGAATTGATTCATGGACTCATTAGGCTCTTTACACATAGAGGTGAATTGATTTTGCAACCTATCCAAGTCAACTTGATTACCAAAGTGATAAAGATAGTCTACTTCTAATTGGCTCCAAGAAGTCTTAACCTCCATGGGTATATGGCAATACCATGAGAATGATCTATCACCCACAATGTATGGGAAGAACCTACGAGCAATAAGCTCACAAAATATTTGAAATTGACATAATGTGAACTTATAGATATGTAGATTTTGTAGGTATCCTGATGCAACCTCTTGATTAAAAAGTCGTAGAAAATCCAATAACATTTCATGAATTTTATAATGTGTTCCAAAGGTAGAATGACATTCATAATACTTTCCTAATGTAGATACCATAATTTCTCTTAGGGACATCACTTCTTCTCTTAGGTATACAATTTGCTCCTTAGATGTTGCCATTAGTGAAACTCAAAGAATAACTTCAAAACCAATTTGTTAGTCATGAATAAAAGAAGGAACCATGACAAAGAAATATTCTAAAAATGTAAATTAGTTTCTAATTCACCAAATCGCATATGCGCAAGTGAAGAGCATACTCCTAGTGTTGTAGGCTTTCTGATTCACAATATCGCATTACATGCAAGTGAAGAGCATAATACCAACAACAACTACATTTTAGACAAAATAATTCCTTACAAATAAGCATGAAATGACTAGCAAATATCAAACATTTAATGTATGAATAATCATGTTAGCATCAACCAAGAGATATATCCATTAAAATCAAATGAAATTAATTGCATGCAGACAACCTCGTTAGTCAAGACCAAAAAATTTCAAAATCAAATCAAAACATATTATTCCTGTATGAACAATCAAAAGCGTTATAACAATGCATAGCAATTCACATCCTCCTTTTAACACTACAAGGTTGTATTGTTTAAAAGAGGGCTAAAGATAATAATCAATAGGGCGTGAAATATTCAAAATTTAAAACCCTATAGCATTTAAATAACATTGAAATAAACCAATTCAAGCCCTCCTTCTAGTGCCAAGATGTTGAGTGGTATTTTCACATGGTTGTGAAAGTACACTCTCCTTTAGGATTTAGGTTCCAAATCCCCTCTTGCAAAGAAGTTAAACAAACAACTTCTCCAAGGTCTCCGCTATATTAGCATGTGCATATGTGTATTAGTAAACTCAAATAAAGACATTCAATTTAAATGCTTGGAACACCTTAGTGACTGCAAGTAACTGTAAACAAGGGGCAATGTTGGTTTATTTTACCGTGAAACTTTAATGATTGTTCATTGAACCAAAATAAAGAAAATGTGAGTTGGCCCTCATATGACCTTCAATGTGATGCTCAAATTACCCCTCTTTCGTAAAATCAGAATTTTTATGAAGAGAGGGCAATTTTAGGCCCAAAATGAAAATTTGTGAAAATGCCATAAAACATAACTCCTTCAATGAAATTGGAATTTTCATGAAGGGAATGTCATCATAGGCTCATGAGTGTAAAACAAAACTGAAAAAATGAAATTTGACCTTAAAATGGAAATTTTCTATTTTTGGATTTTTTAAAATCTGTAATAAAACAGCAACTTCGATGAATTTTTAAAAATACTAAACAACTCCGAAAATGAAATTTCAAAGTGTGTATTGGAATTCTGAAGTATAACCTATGCAATGGTGAAATTATTTTTAGATTTTGAAATTTTTTAAATGTTTATTTTAATGCCTAAAAATTTAAAAAGAAAGTTTAAAATTTCTGGAAAAATAAAATGCAAAAAAATTGAAAGAAAATTTAGAAAACTGAAAATAAAATGCATTCAGTATGATGCTATCCTATTTTGACAAAACCGAAGATGTGAGGTTTCCATGCATGCAACCTAACCTATTGGACTTGCAAAAAAAGCACAATCCGGATAAGCTAAGTGCTGGCTCCTAGGGTTTTAAATGAGGTTTTCAGATTTAAACATTCGCATGAAGCAATCAAGAAACTTGCATAAACTCCATTTACAAGCCTAAAATCTGAAAAGGGGAAAAATAGACATTTAATATTGCATGCAAAAAATGACTCCTCCTTTCTTGTCCATAAGATGCAACTTTCTGAAATTTTCTGTATTAAAAATTTGTCATTTTACAATAACAGAAAATTTTGGTTTTCCCAAACCAGTCCATGGAAGAAAACGACTCAAATAGGTCCAGAATGGCCCTCTTGCCTTCAAATCTGCAACTCTGCTCGCAGCAGTTTCCAACCCCTCTCCACTTATTTGAATGGCGTATTTAAAACTTCTAAAAAAATATTGTTTCTCCCTCCATGACTGTTCGTTTTCTCCTTCCCTTGTGCATGCATGTGTTTTAATTTCCAAAAAAAAACTTTTCGTTTCTATTTTGTGGCCCTTCGTTTCATTTTCTCCACATGGGCTTGCGTTCATTTCCTTCCGTGTGTAACAACCATCTTAAATGATTTCAAATCATTAAATATTCCTTATGTAACGTTTTGTCTTATTCACTAGATTTTGTCCTTATGTCCATGTCACTATGTAGTCTTCAATTTCACTATCCTGGTGTTCATCACTAATATCAGACACACTGTCAACTACTCTGTTCCCTTGGCAAAAATGCAACATGTCGCGATATCGTGACACTTTTGCCTCCTTGCTCTCTTTTGTTGCTTTTAGCAATGAAAATGCAACATGTGATATCACGACATTTTTTCCTCCTTGCGGTGTTTTGTTTTTCCTTTGATATTTAGCATATGGGCCACTTCGGTCTTCTTAGAAAACATGCAAAAAAGGTGGGTCCCCAATTTTAGGGCACGTTGTGGAGTAGCCACAACAGATGGTAGTGAAGTCAGTAGATGGATTTTGAGGGATTAAGGATCCCAAAGATGCCATAGTGTCTACAAATATGTTGGAAGTTTGAGGGATTGCTTCGATGTTGTACTACTCCAGTTGGGCTAATTAAGTATCCACAAGTTCCTTGTATACTTTTAAGATGGGACACCTACACTGATAAATTATTTTAACTTGATTAACTATGAGAAGGGAGTCACCAAAGATATTCAACTTTCTTATCTTCATGGTGAGGGTTGTTTGGAGACCCAATATTAGGGCCTCGTATTCAAAAAAATGATTGGTACAATGGAAGTTGAGTTTAAATGACAAGGGTATTGTAGCATCTTGTGGCATGAAAAATACAATTCCTACACCACCCCCTTGCTCTCATTTCAAACTGTCGAAGAACAAAGATATATCAACTTTATTATCTAGTTCTTCGAGTTTGGGTGACTTAGATATTGCATCATCAGGAAGTTCTATGACAAGAAGCCTATGATCCTTAAGATGTGCCTCTGTTATTTGATCAACCATGATGTACCCTTTGATTAAATTTTTACTGATGAATTCTAGGTCAAATTTTATCAATATCATGATCCACTTTGTAGTATGTGTGTTATGATATATCCTGCTCCTCATGTACTGCAAAGGATTTTTTTTCTATATAACATACATTGTATGACTCAGCATATAGTGGCACAACTTCTTAGTTGCAAATACCACTACTAAGCACATATTTTCTACATATGCATATCGTAGCTCATAACTAACCAGGGTTCGACTGATGTAGTATATCGCTTGCTCTTTGTCTTGCATGTTCTTCTAGGCTAGCATGGTTCCCAGTGCAAAGTCTGTGGTGGATATGTACAATAAAAATGGCACATCTAGTCTAGGTGGAGCTAATACTAGTGGTTATGCTAGGTATTTCTTGATTTAATGAAGGCTTTTTGGTAGTCTTCATCCTAGTTAAATGGGACCCCCTTATGTAGTAGTCAATTCATGGGTCAATATTTATTTGATAACTATGCGATGAAGAACTTTATGGATGCTACCTTACCCTATACACTTATTAATTCTTTGATATTTGTGGAAGGACCCATTTCCAACATAGCCTTTACCTTCGTTGAATCTACATTGATCCCTCATTTAGAAACAATGAATCCTAAGAGTTTTCCTGAAGTTACACCAACAACACATTTCTTGGTATTCAACTTTATATTGTGCCGATCAGGTGATCAAAGACTTTCCTAACGACCTCAAAATTTTCTTCACACATTAATGAATTAGCTAATAATTCATCAATATAATCTTCCAAAAAATTTTGCATATAGTCATGAAATATGTACGTCATATCCCACTGATATGTAGCACCATCATTTTTTAGGCCAAATGGCATAACTTTATAGCCAAATATTCTCCATGGAGTGGTCAAAGTGATTTTGTGCTGATCTTTAAGTTTAATCTGAATCTGGTTATTACCAAAAAAACCATCCATGAGTGAGAGCATTTTATGACCTACAATTATGTCTACAAGAGCATCAATATTAGGCAATGAAAACGAATCCTTGGGTGTTACCTTATTGAGGTCTTTAACATTCATGCATATGCGGATTCTTCCATAAATTTTTCCTATGGGTACCATGTTAGATACCCATTCTAGATAGTCAATAGAAATTATGAACTCTACATCCAATAGCTTTTGCAATTCATATTTAACCATTAAGGCGATATTTTGATGCATTTTTTTGAGTTTTTGCTTGACCATTTTCTTGGAAGGGTCTAGTAAAAGGTTGTGAACAACCAATTTTAGATCCAAAATTGGCATGTCCTTATAGGTCCAAGCAAATATATCAGGTCTCTCTTTCAATAGAGGTATGAGACTAGCTATTCCTTAGGAGATAATATTTCTTTGAAATTAACTTTATTTGGATTAGTGGGATTGTTGTTGATATCCACTTTAAAATTTTTCTCTATTGCCATATGAAATCCCTCCTCAAGTTGATGAGTCATAGGGATAAAATGGATATCATATGCTAGGTTTAAAGGTTCTACCAAATCAGGATCAACCTCAGCATGATAAACATCATGTGCACAGCCTAATGCATAATGGAACAATTATAGTATTTCTTTTCTAGGGAAGAAATCTTCAGGCTCTACGGGTGAATTGACATGATCAAAATCAATGATCTCATGATTGAGGTGCAAAATTTTTTAAGGGTCTGATGGATTATGGAGGTAAGTGGTTAGATCAATGGAGATCATGTTAATGGATGGAATGAAATCTCCAAGACCACATGGATGAAATTCACTATTTTTGGGTTGTCTCCCATGCTCTAGATGTGGCTCAGGTGGTATGGGGATAACTGGGTCTACTTTGGAAATAGAAAAAACAATTGGATCTTCCAATGGAATCAATTGCCTTAATTTTTAAGGACCAGGGAAAGATATGTGATAGATCTCTTCTAAATTCACTAGTCTCCTCGAGATGGGGGGACCTGGGAAGACTACATGATAGATTTCCTCCATGTATGTAGGCTCCCTAATATGACTTAGACACTAGCCCTAGGTAGGCCATATCAGTCTCATACTCATATTCATCGCCATCACTAATGTATTCACTCTCATCATCTTCAAAATTATATTTTGATTTATCTTCCTTAGGGATGGGTTCTAATTCGGATTATTCTAAGGGGATGCTTGGATGATAAACCAAAGGTGGTTCTATTGTAACCATAGTCATAGGCCAACCCCTCCATGAATGTGAAGGGCCAAGATGATAGGGATTCTAATCAACGTCCTCCCCCAATCCTAGATTCACACAATTTAGAGATATTGTTAGTAATTCATCTTATCCTCAACTATGATATCCAAGGCTAAACTTGTCATTTGGTAGTTGGTACTATAGCTGATACAGTATTCTAGGCTCTTGCTCAAATAAACCTAGCCTGTAACCATGCCAATGGTGAAATTCAAAATACCTAAGGATAAAATTTGGGTTGGATAGATAATAAACATTAGCAGTGAACAGTTCGTCATCATCATCCTCCATGGACAAGCAATATGTGACTTGATCCAAGCCCCCATCAATGAAATTAGTATGATTTTATGGCACCCCCAGTGGTACCACCATTCCAAAAAGAAAATGAGGGACTTGATGCCTCCTCATGTCTTGTGTAGAGTCTATAATAGGTGTGAAAGTTACATTCTACATAATATATTCATCTAACCCAGGGTTAACTAAGTTAATTATCACCTATGATGCAGATGATGTGGTTTATAACATAGGTGAGATAGGTTAAGGTACCTTCTCAAATACATTGTGCAAATTTTCCTTTTTCATAAGATTTTTAATTTCTATGATTGCTATATTTTAGATCACCCTAGGTTCCTTTTCATCTAAAATTACCTTTAGCTTCTTATCATCCTTTAGTTTTGATGATGTTGTAAGCTTTTCATAAGTAGTTATTTTTCTAGGGGTTGGTTGTGGTGCCGACATAGAAGGATAGGTTTTAAAGTCAAAGGTTTTAAAATATAATTTATAAAATTTGAATTCTATTGGAATTTAAATAATTTATAAATTATATAAATGTTAAGCTAGCATCGACGTCATCAAAATTAAGGAGCGTCGACGTCTAAATTTGAATGGTGGTTTTGTGTATAAATTAATGCCCAAAGGGGTATTCAAAATTGACCCCCTCAATGAATTAATTCCCATGCAAAAAGGTTGAAGGTATTTTGCACATCATGAACATTGAGGAATAAGACAAAGAGCTTTGTCTTATTAGTGCTAGGGAAGAAGACAAAATGAGAACAGTGTATGGTTTGAGCCACATAGGACACGGTGGTCCATTGGTAGCGCACGCTTTGCAAATGTGTTGGGAAAGTAAGAGCACATGTTTTATTCTCGTGGACATGCCAAAGGAAGAATTTTTTTTTGCATTCAATTCAAGCGCAAGGTTTAGAAGAAAGAGCACAAAGTGATCATTTGTTTCAAACATACGTCTAGCACATGTAGTGGTCAATCCCGTGGTTAGAGCGCTTGTAGAGACAAAGATCATGGAGTAGTGGCAAAGGTAATTTTCTGATTAAAATTTATATTGCCTAAGGTTTTCTTAAAGGTTTATTTGGAGTTATAAGGGTTTTTGAAGGATTATTTTTATTGGAAATTGTTATTTGTGCTATTTGGATTTATAAGGGTTTGTGAAGGATTATTTTTATTGGAAATTTATTTCTGCTATTTGGAGTTAAAAGGGTTTTTGAAAGATTTTTTTTTTGAGAAAGGATTTAAGTTATTAAGGTTGTTAAATAAAAAGGATTTAATTTTTGCTAAATTTCTTCTTGCCATTAAAATTGATTAAAGAGGTTTTGAGTTATTTTTGTGGATGTTGATTTATTATTAGTTGGGATTTTATAAGGTGTTATTGGATAAATACTTTATGTATGTTGATGGTTTTTTTTAAGGGTGGAGTGATAAGGTGTAAATGAGTATTTATATTATTTTGTGAGAAATATTTATCATCTAACATTTTTGAGCTTGGCATAGAAGTGTTTGTGGTTGTAAAATATTTATGAGATCCCTTCATCTTCAAGAAAAATGTATGAGCACATTTTTCCATAGTTGAGTTGATTGATTGGTTTTAGGGTTTCCTTTTCGAGAGTGTTTGAGTTAATGCTTCAAGGTTTTTTGGAATAAAGAGTTGTTATTAAAACCTTGTTTTATAAACATTGTTGTTGAAGTGAGTTGTTGTGCAAAGAACTTGAACTAGAGTTTGAAAAAATATGAGTATCATTGTTATGTGATATTTTTTGTTGAGCATTGTTGGAATATTATGAGTTTATTTTTACATGCTTGGACTAGGGTTTATGAGCAAGGGTTGTTTCTTGAGTGATTGGTTGAGTAGAGTTGGTTGAGCCTAGTCAAGTGGGTGTGTGAAGTGATTGTTCAAGTTCCATAAAATAAACTATCCTATATTCTAATTTGAGTTGAGAAAGTGTTTGAGCATTGAGTTGAAACATATTGGGTCTCTAACAATTCTCTTTATGTTTCTATGAGATTGGTTAAGTTTTGTGTGAGCTTATTGAGCAGATTTGGACAAGTTCTAAGTGAGCTTGTTGAGCAGGTTTGATCAAGTTTTATGTGGACTTGTTGAGCAAATTTGAGAAACTTATAAGTGGACTTTTTGAGCATATTTGAGAAAATCTCCTTATTGCAATTTAATATCCTCAATTACTTTGGCTTGCACCAAAGCCTCTTCGAATGTTGCATATTACTACAGTTGTAGCAATAGTGATATATGTTTTGCATAGCTTTTCACAAACATTGGAGTGAGCTCTATGGTGGAAATGGAAAATAGTAATTTTACCATTAATTTTCTTCATCTTTTTCCATAATCTATAATTGGCTTGTCATCATATTATCATAAAACAACTAGATTAGATAGATCAGTATTTTTCTTTATGCCAAATGAGAAATATTCAAGAAAAGTATTCACCAGCTACTTAAAGTTGGTGATGTTATACCTCGGTAGCTAGTTATACCATTCCAAGGTTGGGCCTAAAAGGGTGATAAAGAAATTCCTTAACAACAAGGTATCATTATTTTGAATCTAAAAGTATAAATTCATTAAATTGATCATATGCTCTTGTGCATTATCGTCACCTCAAAATTTGTCCAGTTTTGGCATCTCAAAGTGATTAGGATATTGCCAAACTTAGAATCGAGGGACATAGAGGCTAATTATGAATCTTACTTAGAGTAGGCTTTTGGTAATTCATTCCCTATTTATCAAGGGATTTAATTTTCTTAATGAGGAATTTGTACACTGGAGAAGATATGATTTCTTCTTCTTTAAGTGACACCTGGGGTGCAGCGATGGAAAATTTCTTTGAGATTGAAATGGATGATTATGCTCATCATCCACGTCTATTGAAGATGGTTTAGGATACTATTGATCCTAGTCATCTCTTTCTGACTCCTTGTACTAACTCTGCTTAGGATGATGTAGTGTTTGATGTTGTTGTTGCCTTGAAGCATGATGGGAAGTACGATGAGCATGATGCTCTACTTGCATAGGGCACAAATCTAGGTGTGATATAGCACATATTATATTATTCTACTCTCTACATTCACTAGTGGGAGGTAGGTTAGCCTAAGCTAACCTATTCTCTCTCTTTCTGCTCCTAATCAAGGATGCATTGGTTTCGTAAGTGGTTCTCATACAAACATTGTCAAAGCAACATTTTTCATTGTGTTTATTCATTTTCCAACTGCTCATGCTCCATGGAGAAATCTTCTAATTGGTTTTGGATTATTTGTTGACCTTCATCTAAATAAATCCTGCATACCTAGTCTACATGATTGAATGTGTAGGGTCTTTGGATTCTTATCTCTATACATAGAGCTCTGGTGGTATGAGTCCTAATAGAGTGATATGATATGCTCTTTCCTCTATAAGCATAAGCTGCATTGATATTCTATTGAGATCTTTGTTCCATGACCTCATGTGTGGATGGGGTGTTTGTGTTGTGGGGGTATTTTGAGAATTCTCTCTAGGTATAAGTATGCCTCTCTATGTCCTTACTATGCATAATATTAGAGTGAGAGTGGGTACTAGAGGTCCTACACTATGATATTACAATATCTTGATCTAGTTGATTGAGCTGACTAGTTTTCCAATATTGATCAAGAGGCGCACCATTTATCCCAATAGTATTGAGATCCAACACATACCTCCCCTACTCAGTGTGGTTTAAAACTCTTGTAGTTTTGTGATTTGACACACCCATTTCATATTTCCCCTCACTAGATAGATCTTGTTTATTTCTATCTTGTGATAGCGGGGGTCTTGAACCACCCTTTTTTATAGCATGAGAGGATATTGTATTTTTTCCTCTAATTGGGGTTTCTTTATGAGAACCCTAATGAGTTGTGTTGTTACCTCTAATACTAGTTGAAAATTGTACAAGATAATTCTATGTGGGAGGCTCAACTTCATTGTTTTGTGTGTTGGATGGAGCATCAGCCTCAGTTGTGGATCGAGGGTGGTGGCCCTGTGTTTTGACCATAACTTATGAATTATCTCTTATGTAAGTTTTAAGACAAACAAAGTATACAAGGTGATTATCTCATTTAAGTTTTATTTGTGTTTCCTAAAACTTATTTCGTGTATTTTGATTTGTTGTGAATACAATCTAACTCTTATCGTGTTTGTAATAGTTGATGTAACTCTTAGATTGTTTAAGGTTTTCACCTATACACTCATAGTGACAAACTCGATAATGACATCCAGGTTGTCTACCCACTGAAATATGGATATGAAATCCATACCCAGTCAAGGAGCATAGGTACTACCAATTCTCACCCAGCACATCGTGGTCAGTGATACACCCCTTCTAAGAGGAATGTGTGCAATTTTCCATGGATAGGATAGTTTTATGTTGGCCTTGGCCATATATGGGTAATGATGATACAATGTTATACAAGCCAACCGAGTGGTAATGACTTCCACCATTGGTCTTGATAAGTGGGTTGGATGTGAAGGCCCAACACCATTGATGTTTACTTTTGGATCATGGTGTGTGGTGTGTTCATTTTAATTTGCATAAAAATAAATGCATCAATCAACATACAATGCTCTTTTCATCTACATGCATATAATTTATGTTTTATATTCAAAAAATGTGGAATGAAAATACATTTCAAAGAATATAAATTAAAATATGAATTAGCATTTGCATAGGCTTCAAGCAGGCATACCTAAAAATTAGTCTAAATAGTAGCCATTGCTATAAATAGTAGTGCATAGTCTCGACCACTATAGATAGTAGTAGCTAAAATCCTAATCGCTATCTTGTGGGGCAGTAAGCAGTAAGCAAAAGCATAGGAATTTTTATAGTTTATCCTTAAATGTCATTGTGTCATAATTAATGCTACTTTTGATATTTAAACACACAAATAAGAATAGAAAACAAAAAAACACGATGAGGACTATTTACCTGTAAATCCTCATCTGATGAAGAAACAAGTTGTAGACTATTTTTTCTTATTCTCCCCATAGACACTATCAATCAAGGTGAATGTGATGCTAGTCATTGACACCATTGGTGGCTAGGAATGGTAGCCACTATCACTCATAGTGACTGTACCTTCAAGAAGAAAAAATAGAAAAACATAAGTAAGATATAATAAAATAGGTTGATACAATCGTGATAACCACTTGTAAATAGTAAAAATTATGCATCTAACTATTTGTAAGCATATAAAAAATTGAAAGCAAGAGATAAAGTAACTATTGCAAGATAAATAAATGATTTACAAATAAGATGCTCTTTATTAATCACAATGAGTTACGGTTACAATATTTCCCTCTTAGGGAATCCCTCAACTTGATACAATCATTACAAAGTTTGTAGCTCCTCAAAAGGGAGAGATGCATTGCAAATATTTTCACTCTTCCAACTAATTTGCTTATGAGAGGGCTTATGAGCTGCCTCCTTCTTTTATGTCAAGAGATATGATGATACTAGGAATATTGATGATGCTTTGAATCTTGAATGGATCTGTCACCTGCACACAAAGAAACTATAAAACACATCAATAGCACATGATGCCTCTCAAGATGAGGCTAGTTTCAAAGTAAATACAAATAAGGAAAGAAATACCTAAATATAAGATGAAACACATGAAATATTGTAAATGAATGCAAAGGTGCTTATGAAACTAGAAATAAACCATGGAAATACAGTAAATATGGCTAATCTAGACTAGATAAAATAAAATACATGCGAGAAATAGCAAATCTAAGGCTAAAACAAGGAAACTAGCATGTCAAACCCTGGTCGCTATCACTCATAGTAGTTGGTTCTACTATCCACTATCAAAGTTAGTGGCTAAGCCTACAGGCCACTATTGAAAATAGTGGTCATGGATAAGGTTTTTTGCTCTTGAAATCCCATCTTGTTGATGCTCGATTTCCTTGATAATTTGATGGTCAAGGGTTTCTTATGTCTCAAAACATAAAATTTGTGGTGGATTGTCTCAAATTTGTGGTTAATTGGTTGAAAATTACAAGATTTCTCCTCAAGCCTTTGGAAGCTCCATTGAAATAGCAACAATTATCATTCCATAATTGGATAGCACTTTGACACTCCTCAAGGGATACAAAATCACTCTCCAATCTGATAGGGCTTTGTTGTAGTAAATTCGGGATCCATATGTCTCTTTGGGAGGCCTTTAAATAGTATATCCCAAATCCTCATCTTGGATTCTCAAGGAAACTAAGATCAAGAATCAATTGGCCTGAGCAGTTAAGAGGAAACCTCTGGAAGCTTCTCAACCAAAATCGCCCATGAACCATTGTAAATTGGTTAGTTGCAATTGATTTTGCTCGTATCAGGGAGCTCGAGTTGGTTATAAGGATAGTTGCTCTCACTCAACATGGCTAGGGTTATGCTACCCTTAGCCACTATCGATAGTTGTGGCTATCTCTTATCCGCTCTAATAATTAGCAGTTGGGATATTAAATGCTATTAACATTAGCAGCTAAGGTTGCATAGGCCTATAATGCCCTAAATGAGTGATTAGAATAATTTTTGGGTCTTGGAAGAGTCCAAGCTCATTCATATGGTCTGCAAAGGTTCCCTTATGAGTAGTCTCCTAAACATGACGTGTTTTAAATATCTACAATTAGGTATGCAATCAAGAAGACTTTTGATTATGTGTGTAAAATATTCTTTTATAAATATGATAATATTAAGTGGGATATGATTCTTCTTGTAATGGTAAGTAATATATAAAACAACATTATTTTATAAATACCTTTTTCCATTGTACTATTGAAGAAATATTTTTGTATATGTAAAATTTGAACAAGGTTGTATTTATAGTTAAGTCTCAAGCCTTACTTTTATAGACTTATATGTATAGTCAATCATATAGTATTTTGATAGAAAATAACCTTATTTTATAGGTATTGAACTCTTCAAGATGCACTAACAATCCAAGGGCCATGATATTTTACTTTGAGACACCTAGAATAAACAACCCAATTGGATATCACGCCTATATCATGAAACCTATTAAAATCTATTTGTCACCACACATATGAACACACACATGTTAGAAGCATACATACTATGAATATGTATTTTTCTTAAAGTAATACCCAATAATCCACAAATATTATTTAAGATATATGTTATAAGTATAATTTAATCTTTCTAATTGTTGAATATAGAGATGAAAACTAAGGTAAATATTAGTACAAAAATTTATTGCATATGCCCTAAATATATAATATATTAATCCCCCATCCTTGACCTAACCTCCTCACATGCATACATGCCAATATTATCCAAAATATATTCATCATATTAGAGTACATCAACTAAGTATTTATAAAAATATGACACTATTTATAAACCATAAATAATATTGATATACCTTGACTATATTTCTCTTATAATATAAAAAATAAAGCTATATAGTCATGGTTAGCATAATGAACCTCAATAATATTATTCAAGATATCCTATTTTTTATGGTAGAGTAGTAATTAAAGAACTATAAGCATACACTCCACTACATATTTGTACCTTTTGACAAAAGGTATTTGGATTTTGAGGTCCTAGCATCATATTTCATGATCATAAGCTCATTGGTTCAAATATATCATCATGTTTGGCCCTTTTGAGTGTGTCATTATCACTATGTGGTGATGCTCTAGAATTCAATGAGATGGAAAATAGCATGCTTAGAAATATGGATGAGTGACTATAATTTACAAAAAATATTAGTTCTAGAAAGAAGACATGTCTCCTATTGATATTTTCACTTAGACACATCTACCATGTAGGAGTTGGTCAATCACTCTATCACTATGATTGTGTTTATCTCAACAACATAATTTCATATGACTTAATGATGCTTATTATAAAAATTATATAGATACATAAGTATCACCTACATTTCAAAGCCCTACAATATAACCTATGTATATAAGACAATGGACACAAACATAGAAAGATACAATTTAAATCCAATAAGGAATGCCACAAATATCCTTACAAAAATAGATTTTCCAAGCAGGTAATAATGATGAATAAGAATTATAAAAATTAAATAAATAATTATACATTAGTTTTGCTTCCTCTTTTTTTGGTTTCTAAATTAAAACTTTTCCTATTCTTTTTGTCTTTTTTTTTTCTTTTTGCTTTTTTTCTATGGTTTGAGATAAGTTTAGTTTCAAAAAAACAGATCCTTATTTATTAACTACAATGTGTATATCTTAGTAGTTGTAAATTCAATCTCTAGTATAAATATATTCACTTTAAAATTAATCCCTTACATTATCATTTTGTACAATTTCTTATATGGAGAAAATATTTTCCCATTATCATCCCCTGCATTTTCCTAATTTTATCCTCTTATTAATATTATTAACATTGACAACAATAATGGAAATAAGTAAGGATATATTATTACACCCATATTCATACCCAAAATAATATTCACATCTTACCTATGAACCACTAATTATTGACACCAATATCAATGCCCTACCTAGACCGTGGTGATTATGATTATCTATATAATATTTGATATAAGAAAAAAATTTCTTCAAATAATCAATTATCCTCTTATTATCCTTGAGATATTTAAGGACGATGATATCATGATAATATCAATGCAACTTATATTGAGAATGTAGATTAGTTGTAATAAAATTTGCATTGATACAATAGAAGAATATATATACACTCATCAATGAAGAATGAAGAGGTCTTTAGTTTCAATTAAATAATAACTATCCTATAACTAACTCTAAAAATTATAAATTATTACAAATTAATGTTATAATATTCATAATACTTCCCCTTTATTACATTATTTCTCAAAATGTATACATAAGGAAAATTCTAATTTTTCAAACTTAACACATGCAAGATACTATGAAAATGTTTGAATTTTGCTTCTCAGTTTTGCAAGATTAAATTTGTATACTATATATATATATATATATATATATATATATATATATATATATATATATATATATATATAAAAAAATAATATGATGGACAAAAGGAGTTTTGAAAGGACCTCCAAATCTTTTACAAAAAGGATATAGTCCCCAACCATAGAAGGAGACCCGAGAGAAACCAAACACTAAAAAACATCAAACATAAACTAGCCGCAAAGAGAAACCAACCCTAGAACCAAAGAACACAAACAAAGCTCGAAAAAAACTATATATCCACAATCCCACATAGGGGCATACAACACAGGAACACAAACCTGAAGAATAATAAAAAAGCCAACAAAAATATCCCATGAGGAGAAGAGGGTCCACTCAAAATTTAGATCTACTAGGACCCACAATGTTCTCATATTTGAATTCATTAACTCTATTCGCTTGCCATACCATGAGATCTAGAAGCACCTATTGAAATAATTAACACTTTAAATATTGATTATCAAACAATTTGTAATCCATATCATCTCACCAAACTTAGAAAATAAATTCAATTGACTACCCAAACGAATCATAATATGCCAAGGCTTAAGAAGGGCCTGTCGTTCCATCCACCAAGGAGTAATTATATCTACCACAATTCAGCACATCATACTAGACCCATAATTCCTTGGAACTTGACTAAAGATAAATATCTTTGCACGAATGCAATCCTCAAAAAAATCTAGAGGCTTACTACTATGCCAATTGACAAAGCATGAATCGAGACCATTAACATTGGATATAGTGGGCCATACTGTAGAATTAATGTCATTACACCACATTTCCTTTTTCCATCTCATCCCCCAATGGTGTTTAATCGACATACACTAATATCCCTTCGTACCTTGGACATATATGCTCTATATGGTCAACTAATTGGAGCTAGGTGGATTGGCACTCTTCGGGATGAAATTTGAATCTTCGGGATGAAATTTGAATTCAAGTATTGGTAGGTTAAAAAATTTGAAAATTCAAAGGCTAGAATCCAAAGGTGAAGGATATGGAAATCCCACCTAATAATTATTCCTAGGAATCCAAATTTGTCTAAACTTATTGTCCATGATTCTAAGACCTGTTGGGAAATTATCCCTTCAAATGTGTAGATCCTACTATAGAAGGCCTTGGTTTGCAATAAAATATTTATTATCTTCTCTAAAGTGGTGATTAAATTGAACTTCTTCTAAGTTCTAAATAATTCTTTTGGCTTTTGATAAAATATTTGAGATGGTCCAAGAAGGATTTTGGTTCCCCTTAATCATGTTTATCACATTAAGAGAGTCTCCTTTGGTGATCAATTTCTTACATTCCATCGAATCTAATTGAGAAACTCCTTGGAATAACACCTGAGACTCAACGAAGTGATTGGTTTGGTGACCCAAATTTTCTACAAAACCAAGAAGAATCACCCTACTTGAGTCCCTAATTAATCCACTAGCTCCCAGTAGGCTTGGATTACGCTTGAAGGTACCGTCGAAGTTTAATTTTAGCCATCCCAATGGAGGGAGTTCCCAAATTATTTTAGACCTATCCAAAAACATCCATCTTGTTTTTGCTTTATGTTGCATTAAGAAACCCAAGGATCTATCCAACCCAATCTCCTTTTTGTTAGTGATCTTATCCATGCTTAGAGCTTTGACATTTTCAATCATATCCATAATGGCGCTCGATATGATAGAAGACTCCAGGAGACAGACATCCTTAAAATATCTGGCATTCCTCTCCTTCCAAACCCACCACCACAAATGAAGTAACCCAAATTTCTATAAATGGTGAAGTTGAGGGGAGGAAAACAAAGATATCCATTGGATGACTAAGTCTTCCAAAGAATTGGAAAAATCCAAGCAACTCCAATCTCGTTGAAGAACAAATGAAAGTATTCAAGAGTAAAGGAAAAAAAAAGTAAGAGGGAGATTACATCGCACACACACAAGAAACATCTGTTTGGAATCATCAATTCTCACTTTTGGAGATTATTGAGGGTAAGACACTTGCCTTGGATAGCTAACTAGAAAAATACATTAATCTTGGGATTAAATCCTTTAATCCAAACATTTATCACAAGGAACCAAGGGTTTATACCATAATCCAAATGAAGGTAAGCTGACTTAACAAAGAAAATATCATCCTTAGTAGGCCCCCAAATAAGCCTATCATATTATTGAACATATTTATAAATGAAATGAAATTTAATGTGCTTTCTATGCTCATGAAAAATTAAATTGCAAATAAGTTTGAAAACTCCTTGGTTGTCATGACTCAAGCTCATTTATTACTTCTATGGAATTCCCACTCATAACAAGAGGTAATTGAACCATATCATCTCATATAAATCTCATCTTATAACATGATATTTACCATTGGTGTAATATTGAGTAACAACATGCTGATATTTACTTTCTAAGGAGATCAGACCAAATCCTAGAAAGAATACATATCCAGATGTGAATATTATATCATCAATAAATCCTACATATTCTACATCTATGAAAATTATAAAGAAGAGATTACCATTCTTCTTATACTCCATAATTTACCCATTTGTACTATGGATATATCTAAGTGCTTGCTTTATTGATTTCTAACGACCAACCTTTGGTTCTTGCATGAACAATGAAATAACATATATAATATTTAGTCATTCTAAGTTAGACAAATGAGGCTTCCAATCAACTAGTGATAGAGAGTTCCATTCATCTATGGAGATGGATCATTTAGTTTTTGTTATAATATTATCTCCATTGGAGTGGACATGGGCTTTCAATTGGTTATTTGAAAATTCTTGAGAAATATCCTAGAAAAATTTATTTATGACATGAACACATGGTTCTCAAATTGTCACACCTCAAAAAAAAGATAATACTACATGAAATTGATATTTTTCATGTTAAATTACTACTTCATTGATTTCTTGGTCTCTTAAATAAGATTTACTAAACTTATAGTGATGACCAAGTCATTGATATACATAATTATAATCATGATCTCTCTTACTTGTATTTTGAAATAAAGGTTTAGATCATAAGGACTAATAAATTCCATGTCATATAATATGTTCATTGATATTTATATACGAGGCTCTAGAAACAAAATTCTTTTCATAGAGATATTTGATGAGCCTACATACCATCCTCTCCTAATTAGGTATGAAAAACTGCTCTAGATATCTCATGTAAAATTCTTCATAGAGATCGCCAATGAGTAATGCACTCTTCACATCCATTTGATGGAAATTCCAACCAAATTTTGTAATCATTGCAAAATCCATCCAAATGGTTTTAATAATTGATGTTGATGTACAATTCTCATCACACTTGATTCCTTCATTTGTACATATTCCTTTGCAACAAACCTTACCTTGTATTTTTTTATGCTCCCACTAGCTTTGTATTTGGTCTTGAATACCCACATGTTAATAATATATTTCTTTCTATGTGGAAGATCAATAAGTTATCACTTCTTGTTCTTCATCAATTACTAATATTTAATATTCATGTAATTCTTCTATTATTTGGATGCAATAGATTCATGAACCATTAGATATTTATAGTTTTACATCATTATGCTCGTAAAGGATAGATTGATCTTATTTTAAATCCTGCTATGAGTTCTTGACCTTGTACTATATTTTTTAGGACACCATATATGTTTACAATAAAAACTATATTGATATACCACTTTGACATGCAAGTGTTACTCAAAGTGGATTGTCCTAGGCCATCATATCTACTAGGATAATTTCAATCATGATCATCAAAATTAATATCCTCCCTCTCAAAGGCATCATTAGTAGCAGTAACAAATAACAAAATAATAAGTACTTTAACAATAATTAATACTTTTAAATAAGAGACCCTAATTATTATTATCACAAATGATATCATGACTGATATACAACTTCTTGGATTTATGTACTATGAGGCAATATCCATTTGACTCATAACAAGATCCAATAACGATACATCACTTGGATTTCTCATCTAACTTCATATACTTCTACTTTACAATATGTATGAATATTAGGCATCAAAACATGTAGATATGTTGACATGGTAGGTTTGATATTCATTCATACCTCTTTAGGTATGACATCATTCAATGGAAGTGTGGGTGTGTGGTTCAGTAAATAAATGACAATATGAATAGATTTTTTCTAAAATACTAGCTCTAAATTACCTTTGTTCAAAATCCATTGCACCATATCCTAAATATTATGACTATGTCTATCTATAAATTTATTTTTTTGATGCATGTAGGTAGTCATCAACTATCATTTAATACCATATAACTTCAATAAAGTAGGAAATTCATTACTAGTGTACTCTGTCACTCAATTTAAGTGATGTGAAAGAATACGATAGCTAGTATTTTTCACATGAGCTTTTAAATCCTATAAGTATGCAATATTTCATCATTTTTCCTCATATAATACAACAATATTCATCATGTATGATCATCAATGAAAAATTGAAAATATCAACAACCATTGAAACTTAGATCCATGGGTTGCATAAATTAATGTGCACCATGTCAAGTGGACTAGACACTCTATGAATATTTGATTCAAATGGATATCCATGTTTATTTTGATCAAATAAATTATACAAGTTTTAGGAGGCTTCATCAATGATAGAATTCCTTTCACCATGGAATTATTGATGAGTTTTTTCATCTGGTCAAAATTCATGTGTAAATAACCTATGTCAAAGTGTGGTAAATTCATCACAATGGATACCAAACTAGGTTTTCTCACATTACAACTATAAATTGGATTGTCTTACCTATGCTATTTGTATGGGAAATAATTATCAAACTCTAGATTATCATCAATGAGACAATTTCTTAGCACTTATTTTGAGATATTTAACTTTAAAATAAAAATCAAGTAATTGACTCATAAATATAAAATTCTAAGGCTAGGCATGTGAATAACTTCATCCAAGTAGTAGGTGTGCAATCTAATATGTAAACTGACATCATTGATAGTGATTATGATGTATTTTAAGTTATCATTGAGAGTAACGTAACCATGATAATACAAATGGTTAATGATTTAAAATCATTAATTCTAGCCTATTATATGTCTACTAGCTCCTAACTCAACATAACAAATTGGAAAAGGTTTTAAAAACCATTTAAGAGATTGTATGGAATAGATAAATACTTTTACATTTATGTTAGAATTAATATTCTCTGCTACATTGGCATGTTGAAGTTAAGGTGTATTGATCTTGTTAAAATGAGTACCCTTTTGCTTCCCTCCTAATGGATTGTTTTGGTTCTTATTTGGAGAACATAGTGAGAATAGGTTGTACTTGAACTCATGAATTACATGACTAGAATTCCCAAAAATAAAATAAATGATATTAGAACATGAATAGTTTTCTTATCCTTATTGTTTGTGTTGATTCTACCCTTTTTCTTTTTATTGGTATTGATGCATATTGGGGGTCCACTACCTTTCTTTGAATACGTTAACTTCTTAACTATTTTATGCATAATTAAATCACATTCATCTTTAGTCTTTGTCTCTTGAATTACTTCTTACTATTGAAACAAAGTCACAAGAGTCTCAAAAGTGGACTTTGATTAGCCATGTTTAGATTTGTTACCAAAATGCTAAACATAGGTGGAATTGCTTATAAAAATATTGGAAAAATCATATCATCATTGAAAGTTTCACCTAACATTTATATCAAGGATCATAATTTAATAATTCATCACTTAAATCCCTTTAGCTACTTATCACTATTAATATTTAAGTAATGTAATTGACTTTGTAGGTGTAGAATTTAGTTTTAATTCTTGAATTCAATAATTATATTTAGTTTATCACATGGATTCTTTTTGGTTACTACATCATGAATATATAATTGGATCTCATAAATAATGTAAAAAAATATAAATAATTATTGAGCTTTTTAATCATCTTTGATAAAATTTCTTTTTTCATCAAGGTTATTACCTCATCTTTACACAATGGTTGATTCCCCTCCCTATAGATCTTCAAATTAAGGTGAATTTTCAACCTTGTATTCTGTGTAGAATAGTTATTACTTTCAACAATTGAGTATTGGAGAATAGCATCTTTAGGGCATTGATAACCATGTATAATATTCACAAAACTAAAAAATTAATTTTATCTAATTAATATCAAAAATGGATTTCAAAAAATATATCATCATATAATCCTACAAACATATATGCCTCAAATAATGAGAAATCAACAATATCTCACAAAGAAAAAAAAATGGAGAATTTTAAATTATTTTTTTGCCAAATCACTTTCAAAATTAGAAATATTCTAGACAATAGGTACAATGGTACTTTACCTTCATGTTATTAGATATAGGATTTTAAACAGGTTTTAAAATACCAACACACCTTCTCACCATACATGTGATGTTCAATATTACTTTACCTTCAAATAAAATGCATGCTCAACTAGTAGACACCAATTCAATGATCAATAAGATATCCACCATTGAAGTTTTCAATCTCACAACTTGTGTTGAAATTTTGTAAGGGTTTGTGAATCGGATGGTGCACTCCTTTAAAAATTATATCACCTCATTTTTTTAGATGATGGCTCCTTCAAACAAACCTTAAATTACATAGCTCCTTCTAGCATTTAGTGTGTGCCTTTCACTAATGATTTATCTTCAATATAATTTCACTTTGGTACCTCCATGTCATTCACATTAATTTATTATATATATATATATAAATAAAAATATTTTATGGATGTTTTATAATGGCCCTCCTTCCTTCAATCAATAAACACTTCCATGTAATAGAAAAATACCACGTCCTCCAAAATGGATGTAGCATGATTAGTATTCAAACAATTTCACATATTTAATTAGCATAATCATGTATTAGGTCTATAACACCTCAAATACAATAGCTAATACCTCCTTTTAACAAGTAATAATACCTCTCTTTAGCAACAATCTACTTCTCTCTCCCAATAGTGATATTTTTTTATATATGCACCTTCATTTTGAATATCTCGCTATGCTTCAGTTCAAAATTAATGGAACATCTTGGAAATTTATGAAAATATACTTGAGTTCAATGTAACATTATCTTAGACTCAATTTATAAAATCTATCATATGTATTTGACTTCTCGAGATGGCCCTATACCTTTAGATGACCCTATATGGGTGGTGATGGTTGAAATTTTACTTTAGATGACATGTTATTACATTAACCTTTAAACAACATATCTTTATAAAACCTTTAGATAATCCATATGTACTATGGATGTAATAAAATTCCTTATATTACTTTATACAAGCCAACATTTTCTTGTGAAAATCTTGTCTTATTTTAGAATTGAATGACATATCTTGAAAAAATATATAAACACATTTGAATTGAGTGTGACATCATATTTGACTCAATTTAATATCCCTTCTTGGATGGTGGTTGAATTATCTAGATCATACTATACATTTGGATAACCCTATATGGGTGGTGATAGCCTGATTTTTATTTCAAATTACATACTCTTATATTAATCTTCAAATAGAAGGTCTTTAGATGACCTTTAGACAATCTAAATAGCCTATGGAAGCAATAGATGACCTTATCATATTTTATACAGCCCAACATATTTTTGTGATACTCTTACAAGTATGTTGTTTAAGTGAACATATAAAAATAGAATTCAAATTACCTCTCTTTGGCTCACATTAGTATTAGATAACATTTGTCTAATTCTAAGATAATGCACAATCAATGAAAAATTTCCAATGTCTTCTCAAACAACCCATTAAATTTTAATGATACTATATCATTTATATAATATGACCATTTGAATTGGAAAAATGCATATGGATAGATTCTTCAAACTGATATGATTTTCAACATTGTAAGACAACAAATTGTACTTCTTCAAAAAACTTCCTTAACACATCATATTTACTCCAAGTCTCCAACTACTCTCCTATCTTTGATGAATTGTATAATGCCTTTACCACCCACAATTTCTATGACTTCAAATTTGTATAAATAAGAAATTTAAAAAATAATTTAAAACATATTTAAATGTAATCTCCTTGGTAGTAACTTTCTCATTGCATCAAATCTAACAATTGTCACATCTACAAATTTAGTATTAGTTAAGGTAGCAAACATAAAAGTTGAGAGGTATCTCCACTCTATAGTATTTATTTCACCTTTGAATATTGAAGATGTGATACCAAATATTAGGAATAAAACTTGATATGATAAAGTTTTAATTGATGTCATATATGAATATATACACTCATCAATCAAGAATAGAGATGTATTAGATTAAACTAAATAGTAACCATGTCTAAAACTAAAAAATAATCACACCATAATGTTACAAATTCCATAATAGCTTGCACCATTTATAATCAATATTGGGTAAAATCATACTCTAATGCATATATCCCTCTCCCTCTTCTTATTTTTCTAAAACCCTTTGCCTTCTCAAAACCCTAGGATACAATTCGATCATTGTGAAATATGGTAATGCCCTTTGCATACCTTACATATACATTTTCAAAAGAGAAAAAAGGGAATTAAATTATCTTATACATAAGTGACTTGCCATGAGATGATATCCTATTACATAATCATAATCTATAGTATTCACCATGTAAACTCCACTACCTATAAGTGTAGCTAACTCTCCATTGGCAAGTTGACATATTCAAATTTACACTTGATGTCAAGCTACAAGTTAAATCATAAGGTTCCTTTGGTATAATTTTTGAATGTTTCATACATTAAGGGAAAAATGATCTTAAAAATTTATGATGATAGATACCTGATGTAGGAGCATCCAGTGGTGTAAGAGTGATCTTGCATCACCGAAAAAAAAAAATTGTAATTGTTTAATTTTGTAAAACTAGTTTAACTTGCAAGAGATTTTTGAAGGTCTTAGAGGTCGAATTTGAGAAGTTTTGGCTAGACACAAGCCTTGGCACGAAGATACAAAGGTTACCCCGCTTAGATCGTTTCATGTTGTATCTGAAAACATGTTGTAATAGTCAATCAGGTCAAGAGTGCGAAGTTATGTCCTCGACAAGTTGCCCCCAAAATTCAAATTTAAATTTTAATGGTTTTAGGTGGGAAAAAGAGAAAACATGGTATTTGAGAGAATTTTTGAAATTGTAAAGGGGTCTTTTCTCTTGTATCCTTATTTTTGGCATAAAAGTAATGGAATTTTTGATTCTCTGACTAGTTCAAAGGAAAATTACCTGTGTATCATTTGTTTGGTGTTGCTTGTGTAACGTGATCTACACCAAGTGGTATCAGAGCCAAGTTCTTGAGTGTGTAAATAGATTGTCGAACGTGAGGAAGTTTACACCAGGATCTATGGTTAAGGTTTGTGAGAGAAGTGAACATAATGCCTCCATAAAGAAACCATGGTGGTGAGAGAAACATGGTGCCATAGGAAGATTTCAGAGCTTTGCAGAGGCAAGTTCAAGCTCTGCAAGAGGAGCTACATAGAGAGTTTGAGCCAAGGAGAGAAGAAGGTAGTGAAGATGAAGTTTAAGAAGAAGAGGACCAGTTTGAGGAAGAAGAAGAAGAGGTAGTAGATCCTGCACAAGCCAGGTTATACAGAGCCATATCTTAGATTGAAAAGAGATCGAAGATAGAGGTTTCTATGTATTCTAGAAATCTTGATCCAGAGGAGTTGATTGACTGGATCAATGATTTGGAAGAATACTTTGAGTTTGAGGAGGTTGAAGATCCTGATAGGGTCAAGTTTGCTAAGACCAAGTTGAAGGGTCATGCCAGCATATGGTCGAAGGGAGTGCAGCTAGATAGAAATAAAAGAGGAAAATAAAGGATAACAAAATTGGAGTGGATGTTGGAGAAGTTGAATAGGCAGTTCATTCCAGGTGACTACAAGTTGGATCTACTAAAGAAAATGCAAGGTTTGAGGCAATCAAGTAAGTCTTTTAAAGAATACATAGAGGATTTTTATAAAATTGTAATCAGAATAGGCCATTCAGAGGCCAACAAGGAGAAGGTAGCCTGTTATATTAATGGGTTATGAGTAAGTATTCAAGAGGAGTTAAGTCTGGTCAGGATGACCACCATAGAGTATGCTTACCAGTTTTCCCTAAGGATTGAAGAGAAGTTGAACATAAGGTTTGAGAGCAAGTAAATAGGAAGAGGTCATGGTGGAATAACTAGTGGAAGAATAAATGGAGGACAAAATGAAGATTATAAGAAGAATGGAGAAGCTAGAAGTAGTCAGTACCAAAAGGGATATAATGCTTACCGCCCCTGTGATCATAACAATGGTTACCAGAGAGGAAGAGGAAGGTCTGGATGAGGGTTTGGAAGAGGAGGATTTTGTGGAACCTATTTCCACTATAGAGAAGAAGGACATCGAGCATATGAGTGTCCACAGCACCAAAAGAGGACAAATAGGAGTCCTGAAGGTAATGCCCAAGCTATGGTCATTGATGAAGATGTTGAATCTAAGAACTCTGAAGAAGAAAAAAGAGGAGAGGTGCTAATCACAAGGAGAGCCTTGTTGAATGAGGAGAGAGACCTAGATCAGAGGAAGAGCTTATTTCACACAAGGTGTAAATGTGCAGGTAAGATTTGTAATATTATCATAGACAATGGTAGCACAGATAACCTAGTTTCAGAAGGAATGGTTACCAAATTGTAATTAGAGAGGAATAGACACCCGCATCCATATCATATTGTGTGGTTATAGAAGGACCATAGGGCTTTGGTTAGTGAGCAATGCTTGGTAAAATTTAATATTAGGAATTACCATGATGAGGTCCTGTGTGACATCTTTCCTATGGATGCTTGCCATTTGTTGTTGGGAAGGCCATGGCAGTTTGATCGGTATGCAGTGCATGATGGTCATGCCAACACTTACTCCTTGACAAAGAACAGAGTGTGCCATAAGTTGAAGCCCCTGAAGGAGGTGGAAAAAAAGGTATGTAGCAGTGCCAGAATCTATTTAGTTGAAGGGAGAATGTTTTTGGATGGTTTGAAGCATGAGCATATGTACTATGCATTAATTCCTAGAGTTAGGGAAGAATAATGCAAAGATACCCTAGTAGAAGTATTAGGTCTGTTAGAAGAATTTCTAGATATTATATCAGATAATGTGCCTTAGGTTTTACCACCGGTGAGGAAGATCGAGTCACCATATAAATTTGGTACCAGGAGCTAATTTACCCAATAAGGCATACCATAGAATGACTCCTATAGAAAGTGAGGAGCTAAACGAGGCAAGTCCAAGAGTTGCTGAAAAAGGGACTGATTCGGGAGAGCTTGAGTCCATGTACAGTACCTGTAGTACTAGCACCAAAGAAATATGGAGAGTATAGAATGTGTATAGAATCTCAAGCTATTAACAAGATCACCATAAAATATAGATTTTCATTGCCAATGATGGATGACATTATGGATTGTTTGAGTGGAGCCAAGTACTTCACAAAGATTGACCTGAAGAGTGGGTACCATCAGATTCATGTTAGAGAATGAGATGAGTGGAAGACAACCTTCAAGACTAGAGAGGGTTTGTATGAGTGGTTGGTCATTCCATTTGGGCTAATCAATGCGCTAAGAACATTCATACGACTGATGAATGAGGTATTGAAGGAGTTTTTATTAAAATTTGTCATTATCTATTTGGATGACATTTTAATATTTAGCAGGACCTTGGAAGAGCACCTGATGCATATCAAAAGGGTTTTTGAGAAGCTAAGGGAGAAGCTGTTGTTGATTAATTTGAAGAAGTGTAGTTTTATGAAGGAGTTAGTGTATCTAAGATTTTTCATCTCAGTAGAAGGTCTAAAAATGGACCCAGAAAAGGTGAGGGCTATCATTGAATGGCCTACTCCAAGAATCATAACTGAGGTAAGATCATTTCATGATATAGCAAGTTTTTACAAAAAATTCATTAGAAATTTTAGTAGTATTTGTGCACCCCTTACAGAAATAATAAGAGGGGATAATAAATAATTTAAGTGGACCTTAGGAGAAAATAAGAGCTTTGATATATTGAAGAATAAGGTTGCAAAGCAACCTATTTTGGCAATTCTAGATTTTAATAATGTATTTCAGGTAGATTGTGATGCTAGTGGTAGTGCCATAGGAGCTGTATTGAGTCAAGAAGGTAAACATGTTGTTTATTTTAGTGAGAAACTCAATGATTCTAGGAAGAAGTATTCAGTTTATGATCAAGAGTTTTATGCTATAGTTTAGGCTCTAAAGAAGTGGAGGCATTATTTTTTGCCAAAGGAGTTTGTTCTATATACTGATCATCAGGCCTTAAAATATAGTAATAGATAAGGGAAACTAAATCAGAGGCACTTGAAGTGAGTTGAGTTTCTACATAGTTATACATTTGTGTTGAAGCACAAGAGAAAAAAGTCAAACAGAGTTGCATATGCCTTCGACTGTCAAAGGCAGTGTTTGTTGATATAAATGAAGGTGGAAGTTGTAGGGTTTGATGAACTTAAGGGTTTGTACACTGAAGATCCTAATTTTGTAGAGGCTTGGAAGGCTTGCTTGGCACCTGTTGCTTTGGACAAGACTAAGTGGTTGGATTTTCTAATCCAAGATAGAATGTTGTTTAGAGGAAATAAATTATGCATTCCAAGGAGTTCAATGAGGGAGAATCTAGTCAAGGAGAAACACAGTGGAGGGTTGGCTGGACACTTTGGTCGGGATAAGACCATTGCCCTTGTTAGTGAGAACTACTATTGGCCATAGTTGCAGCAAAATGTGAAGAGATTTGTGCAAAGTTGTAGAGTATACCAAATGGCGAAGGGTGTGAGACAAAATACTAGATTATATCAGCCATTACCTGTACCAGAGAGACCATGGGAGGACATCAACATGGATTTTGTTCTTGGCCTACCTAGGACACAAAGGGGAAATGAATCCATATTTGTGGTGGTTGACAAGTTTTCAAAGATGGCACATTTTATTCCCTGCCAGAAAACTAATGATGTAGTTCATGTTGCAGGTTTATTTTTCAAAGAGGTGGTACAAATTCATGGTCTACTAAAGATTATAGTTTCTGATAGAGATGCCAAGTTTGTTGGGTATTTCTAGAGAACCTTGTGGAAGAAATTGAAGACAAATTTGAAATTTAGTTCTGCATAACCACAGACTGATGGACAAACAGAGGTGGTGAATAGAAGTTTGGGTAATCTATTGATATGCTTGATAGGATATAATCCCAAGGGACGGGATTTGGTTTTGCCACAGGTGGAATTTGCATACAAAAATTTTGTCAACAGGAGTACTAACAAATATCCATTCCAAATAATATATGGGAGCAGTCCAAGAAATTATTATGAGTTGAGGAAGATGGATACAGGGGAAAAGTGCGAGTCTTGAGGCTGAGGACTTTGCGGAGCATCTGAAGAGCTTGCATGAAGAAGTGAAGAAGCATATTACTAAGATGAATACTCAATATAATACAAGGGTAGACCAGAAGCGATGGTTTAAGGAATTTGAAGTGGGAGATGAAGTTATGGTCCATCTAAGAAAAGAAAGGTTTCCTGCTAAAACCTATAACAAACTAAAGATGAAGAAGTTTGGACCATGCAAAATCATCGAAAAAAAGGATTCAGGCAATGCATATGAAGTGGAATTGCCAAGTGGGCTTAACATATCACCTATTTTTAACATTTCATATTTGGTAGAATACCATGAAGGAGACAATGGCAAGGGACTAGTAGCAGAATTATGGAATATTCCCTCATCTACTCCAAATATGGAAGAGATAGAAGAGATCCTCGATACACGCATCAGCAAAAGTACCAAAAATAGGTAGTATGTAGAATATCTGGTTAAGTGGAAATGTAGACCTATTGAAGATTCATCTTGGTTGTCGAAGGCTAAGGTTGAATGCCTTGGTTTTCTTCCAACAATAGAGAATTGAAGGTCACTTCTCAAAATTACCCTGGGTGTCTGATGCAAGAGCATCCAGTGGTGTAAGAGTGATCTTGCATCACCTGAAAAAAAAAATTATAATTGTTTAATTTTGTAAAACTAGTTTAACTTGCAAGAGATTTTTGAAGGTCTTAGAGGTCGAATTTGAGAATTTTTGGCTAGACACGAGCCTTGGCGCGAAGAGCCAAGGTTTGCCCCGCTTAGCTCATTTCATGCCATTTTTGAAAACATGTTGTAATAGTCAATCGGGTCAACGAGTGCCAAGTTATGACCTCGACAAGTTGCCCCCAAAATTTAAATTTGAATTTTAAGTTTTAGGTGGGAAAAAGGGAAAACATGGTATTTGAGGGAATTTTCAAAATTGTAAAGGGGCATTTTCTCTTGTATCCTTATTTTTGGCATGAAAGTAATGAAATGTTTGATTCTCTTACTGGTTCAAAGGAAAAATACTTGTGTATCATTTGTTTGGTGTTGCTTGTGTAACGTGATCTACACCAATACCATACATGGGATAGTTGTTAGAGATATATAAGTATAATATTTAATACAATTAATAAATTTACCATTCATAATAATTATTTCTACACCTTACTCATGGTGGAAAGTAAGGAAAAAACATTGAAACATGTTAAAACTTTAGAGACATGTTCATGGATTATTAGTCATGTTAAAGTTTTAATGCCTCTCTTGGTTATTATTGTCAAAATTCACACTTGGTTATTGTTGTCAAAAATACAAAAATATGTTAAAATTTTAGAGATATGTTTAAGTATTATTAATTCTACCATAAAAATGAGTTTGCTCGCAACTCCAATTCAACTCACAAGTTTTAATTAATTGATGCATCTACAATATCATGTCTTTACCATCATCACTAATTCTAGCTTATCATTGTATGCTTAACCACACTTCAATTCCTTCCCTCAGTTAGGGAATAATGTTGCCCTTCCAAAGGTGTGTAATTATCCATTGAGGATGACTAATCTAATTAGGATCACAACTCTTTAATAATCACTCCTTCCTTCTTCCCCAACTAGGACTCTATATGATATATTGGTAGCTATGTTGCTAGAAATATAAAATGCAACAACAAATAAAACATGATTAAAAAAAGTTGTCAAGGTTATGACATAAGAAATATATATCATTAATAGTACTTTATGTTAAATTATATATAAATATAAAAAATTAAATCACAAGGATGCCCTCATAATGATAACTAACAAAACAACTACAATACTTATAATAAAACTTTGTGACACATGTATTTCAATTGGTATTAATATTTTAGAAATATTGTGATTTTAGATAAGGAATTGTGTTCACCTATTACATTTTAGGGTTCTAGTAATTTTTGGAAACTTATCTAAGTCATCCTCTAGGATTCTATCATGAAAATTAGATGCTAATAACAAGCTCACCACTCATAAACAAGTTCACAAGATACAAATTTATCTCCTTAGTTGCGAACATCATATAGAATCAAAATTTGAAATATTTTCCCTTCTAATGGTCAAATGGAGAATTTCACTTCTCAAACAATTTCATAGTTGTGAAGTTGTTGAGGCAATGAACTTGTGTCTATAGTTCTATAATAGAAATTTTTCCATTTGAGAACTTGTTCCTATGCATGGTAATCATTCACTAATCCAGATTGGAATCATGTGCCTCAGAATATTTCCACTTTGGATTGCATTTTGCATATGCCAACTTGATGAAATCATGATACATCTTCAACACAACATATTTTTTTCAAGTTGGACATAGTCTTTTCTCAATCAAACTCCTACACATAGCTTTTAAAATATTCCCTCCCTCTCTTCTTTAGAATTTTATAAATTTGGTACCTCAATATCAAATTAGGGGCAGTGAAATGACACACAAAATATAATATAAAACAATAAGTGATCTTCATAGCAAGCAATATTTTCAATAATTAAGCTCTAGCATCATTCTTTTGTAGGTATTTGAAGCTTTTTTTTTTGGGCCTCCTTTGGAATCACCTTTGAGCATCATAGGATATTGTATGAATGGATTATTTATCATGGTAGAAAGGGGATTTTTCTCTTGATACACTTTTATTTTTAGGGCCTTTGTTTCTAAATTAAGCATTTTCTTTTATGTATCAAATTGCATCTACATTTTTCTTATCTCTTTTGTAGGATCTTATTTTTTCTCTAACTTATTTATCACACCTTTTTCATTTGCATTAGATTCATCAAACCTAATTTAGTTTCCTTGTAGGATTCATAGGTATCATTTATAAGTTCTCCATCACCTATCTATAGTAGGACATAGTATATTTAGTCTTGACTTAGCCTTTGCAACAACATACTACAAATTCATGACCAACATAATGGGTAGGCTATATTTTTTTCTAGATCAATATTTATCTCATTTTCTATTAATTTCTATATTTGATGAAATTATGTTAGCTAATCTATCCTTTTTTTGTATTTTAAACCCTTTGTTTTTAGCCTCAAAATCAAATTCACAACTTATAGGCTCTATAAGTGGTGAATTTTGTATAGGTTATAAATTACTTTATTGGTTGTTAACCTATATTTTTAAACTAATAAAAAAATTTTAGCATCAAAATAGTCATCATCCAAACCTAGGGATGTCCTAGATGCATCTTCACTATTACAATTTATTTTTATAGTAGTTGCATTTTTTTTTCATGTGATTTATCTTCTTCCAAAGGTTCAAAATTAATTTTTTGAAAAGGAATAGCGACTTGACTACAAACAAGGAAGCTTAGAACCTTCCTAAGAACTAATCAAGACCCAAAAAAACTAACACCTCTATTATTTTTTTCCTTTTTAACTTTTTCTATAGATTCATAGGTCAATTCGAAAAAAACATATCATAGGTGGGAAATTCATTTCCAAGTGGTAAACCTAACATAGGTGGAAAATTCATTTGTAGGTGATAAACTTGTCTTTAGCAAGATTTTGGGTAGTTTCATTTCAATTTATAATTTTAGCATTAATTTAATTTTATTGTTTGTTCTTTGTTTAGTTGTGGTTCTCTATTTAATTACAATAATTCATTTAAATAAATACAAAATTAATAAAGTAGTATTAGGATCTATAATTTATTAAATTTAATTTCTCTTAATAATACTCATTAGGAATTGAATTAAATTGCATATAGCTTGCACATAGGCTATAAATTTGTTGGTGCATTCCCTCTTGCACCCTAGTTTGAAAAGACAAAAGATATTTCTTTTTAGTTTCTTGTAACTTTCACTCTAAGTTTCATAGTTCTTGTAAGGAGTTAATAAAATTATAGGATTAGTTCTTATTTATTGCATTATTATTTTTTCTAAATTGTATTGCATTTGGGTATTCTTACATTTAGGTATATTTTATTTTTCTAGATTTCAAAATTTTGGTGCTTGCATAATACACCCACCAAAACATAAGATTTAGATTGAATCCATATAACACTCTTGGATAACCCTTGACCCCCACCAAAGGAATCAAATAATTATGGTATTTAGGCAACAATTCTTTTTCTAGTGTAGACACCTAGGTTTGGATACTAGCATTCTCGAATCTATGTATATATCTTTGGTGAATTTAATGTGAACACCACATAGGTCTTAAAACCCTTGGCCTAAAAATATTTTCCTTCATAGAACTTAAAAATTTAATACACTTTAATCAAATACCACATAAACTATTTTATTAACTTAAATTATATCAAATAAAGATAACAAGAACATAACAAACTGTTAGTCGTACTTGGGAAAGGCTAATGAACCCTTGAGTAAACCATCATACAAAACTTAAGGGTTCTCTCTCTTGGTGGGTATAGAATTATTGGATAATGAGAGTCATAATGAGAGACAATACTATCACAAAGGGGATATAAGAATTTTTTAACATCTTTTCATTTTTCTCTGATCAAATCTATAAACAAAGACTTAATAAAATTAACTCCTCTTTTCTAAGTATGACTTAATAACAACCTCCATACATAACCATAAGTGTGGCTCATAATATATCCCACAACATAGAACCCTTATCTCCCCTTCCTAAAATTTTAACAGTATTCAATAATATTGTATATGAAGAAGAGGAGGAACAACTTTCCTCCTCTAGAAATATCTCTACAATCTATAATGAAATTGGAGAACTAATATTTGGATCTATGGATCACCTTGTCACTTTTGCTTATAAAAATAAAGAAGCTTGGTTAATTATCATGAACATAGACAATGTAGAACATTTAGTTAAGCTATCCCACCCTATTGGAGAGAGGTCCCATTCAAAACATATTCAACAACCTATGTCACCTCCTAATTATGATTCAAAAAATATTTTTAATCAGTACTTATGTATATAGCTTAATATTCTAAGGTCTATAACTCCTAATGTAATTACAAAAGGATAAACTCTTAATCCAACCATTTATATGAGGCAAAAGCATTCATTACCTCTTATAGAGGAATTGTTGAAAACAACTCCTATACATACTACTTCTCCAGTTGTAGTAGAAAATTAGTTATAAATTCCCCCTAGCAAACTAATTTCTTAATTGGTATTTCCTAAACAACTAGTGATAGAAATTTTCATTTACCTATAGGAATATATCATTTTGTGGTTGTTTAAATCTTGTCTCCACTATAGTGGTCATGGGATTTCAATTTGATATTTGAAACTTCTCTAGAAATGTCCTAGAAAACTTCAATTGTGGCATGAATACATGGTTCTCAATTTTCCACACCTCCAAGCCAATAAAATAATACATAAACTTGAGTTCATTCATGTCAAATGACTACTTCAATAGCTTCTTTATCCCTTCAATCATTGTACTAATCTACTAGTGACGACCAATTTGTTGACATTTATAATTATGATCATGACATCTCTTGCATGTCTTTGAAGTAATGGTTCATATCATAATGACAATTAGAAAAATCCATGACATAAAATATTCTTATTGATCTTCATATATGAGGCTCTAGGAGCCTACCTCATCCCATAGATTTTATGAGCATACATACCTTCCTCTCTTGACCCAGTATGATGAACCACTTTGTATACATCATGTAAACTTCATAGATATCACCATTGATTAACACACTCTTCACATCCATTTGATAAAACTTCCAACCAAATTGTGTGGTCATTGTGAAAACCATCCAAATGGCTTTAATCTTTAATGTTGATGTAAAATTCTCATTGTAATCAATTCCTTTTTGTGCATATCCCTTTACAACAAGCCTTGTCCTATATTTTTTTTTGCTCCCACTAGATTTGTATTTGGTATTGAATACACACTTTTAACCAATAGGTTTCTTTCTATGTAGAGGATCAATGAGTTTTGATGTTTTTTTCTTCATAAATTCCTAATATTTATCATGCATGGCATTATTTTACTCTTTGGATGTAAGAGATTCATGAATATTTGTAGGTTTATATTTTTACTTAAATCAATGGGTCTACACAAATTTATGTGTACCATGTTGAGTGGACTAGCCTCTCTATGACTATTAGATTCAAATGGTAATCTATGCTTATTTTCAGCTAAATAAATTGTATAAATTCCATGAGGCTTCATCAATGATAGAAGTAATTTTACCATGGAGTGATTGATGAGTGTTTTCAAGTGGCCAAAACTAAGATATCAAAATTAACTATGTCAAAGTGTAGTAAATTCATCCATTCTAACTACCAAACGTAATTTATCTCACATTACAACTACAAGTTAGAATATTTTACCTATGCTAGTTACGTGGGAACTAATTGTCAAACCTTTGGATTGTTTTCAAACAAGACAATGTTTCTTAGCTATTTTGATAAAAATCAACTTTCAAATTATAATAAATCAATTGAATAATAAAGAGTATTTTCTTCCTATGGCTAGGCATGTGAATAACTTCAATAAAGAAATAGGCATGCAATCCAAGATGTAAATTAATACCATTGATACTAATTATATTGTATATCAAGTTATCACAAAGGGTAACCTACCTATTATAATACAAATATTCAAACCTTACAAATAATTTCTTCTATCCTATAATTTATCTACTAGCTCCTAAATAAACGTATCAAATTAGACTAGGTGTTGAAACAACATCAAGAAATTAAATAAAATATACATAGACTTGTAATTTTATGTTAGAATCGATGTCCTCTGCTACATTGACATGTTGAAGTTGAGATGCATTCCTCTTATTCTAGTGAGGACCCTTTCTCTTGCCTCATGATGTATTATTTTGGTTCTTATTTGAAGAACCTATTAATAATAGGTTGTACTTACACTTATGAAGTGCATGATCAGACTTCCTAAAAATAAAATAGATGACATTAGAGCATGTAGTTTTCTTGTCCTTATTATTTTTATTGATTTTTTACTTTGTATTTTTGTTGGCGTGGATGCATATTGGGGGTCTACTCCTTTTCATTGACTACATTACCTTAACTTTTGTATGCATGTCTAAAGAATATTTAGCTTTAGTATGTGTCTCTTGAACTACTTCCTTGTATTGAAGCAAATTCACAAGAGTCTCAAAGGTGAGACTTTGATTAGTCATATTTAGAGTTATTACCAAAATACTAAACATAAGTGGTATTATTTACAACACTCATAAAAGAAACATAGGTGATACTTTGATTAGTCAATAGTCAAAAGGGTTTTAAAATACCAAAATAACTTCTCACTATTCATGTGGGATTAAATTTTGCTTTACCTTCAAATAAAATGCATGCTCAACTAGATAACATAATTCAATTATCAATAAGATCTCCACCATTGAAGTTTCCAATCTAACAAATTATGTTGAATTTTAGAATTTGTGAATCAGATGGTGCACTTGTTTAACAAGTATAGCAACTTCTTTTGTTAGATGGCAGCTCCTTTTAGGAAACATTTAATGGAATGTGCCCTTTTATCATTTAATATGTTCCTTTTACTAATGTACTCCACTTTTGTATATATTCTTATACACAATTATCGGCTCTATTATAATGGTTATACCATCAATAATTTATTTAAAACTATTTTTTTAAAGAATTTTATGTGGAAAACTATAACAAACCTTGTCATAGGCTTTATTTATATCTAATTTTTGAATCCTAGATACCAGATTCAAAAATAAAATGATTGCAATGATCAAGATAATCTGCACATTTCCAATAATTACCTTTCCAAAGCCACCTTCCCTGAGAAGTCACCTAGTTTTTTTGATGCAGAGCATTGCAATTGTTATAATTCCACCCGTGTGGATATCTGCCCTGGGCTCTCCATCATTCCTCATTTCTCTCACCATTAGCACCATTATTACGTCTGCATTTACTCTTGTCTTATCGACATGGGATACATTCTTCTAGATTCCTATTTAAGTTGTCTTTGACCTATAATTACCCTCGATACTTATGCATTTTAGTTGTGTTATCCCTACTCTCAGCCTAGTTTATTTGTAGATCATCCCTAGTGCATGATTCCTGCTACCATGGCCATATAAGAATTCAACAACCTCCAAATCAACCCCCTCTCAACCTTCTGCATACAAGCATAAGGCTTCACCCCCTTCCTAGCCAAGTTCAAAGGCACATAGCAAGACATCACTGCTAATTTTATCAAAACTTAGTCGAATGGCCATGTCACTATTTGTAAATTCGATTAAAAGTTATGAATAACTTGATTGCTGAGGTATTTGGACTCTTGATGATAGGTCGCATTGTCTGTAGGTACAAACACAACTAGGACCAAGATATGGATGGTTTTCCAAACCACCAAGATTTCAAATGGATAGGAGTCACCCTCAACCATGAATCCCTCCCCTCCCCCTGGTCTACTATGATTATCCCCATGTTCCAATACATCACCTGTGACAACCCTACCAAACCCCTCTTTAGATTCCATTTAGTCCTTGTCAACCATCTACGAGTTTTCAAACCCATGACTTCTCAACCTTCATTTACTGATCCATCAGGTTGACAATTCACAGTACCCATAAGAAACATTTTGCTCCCACCCACCAAGGTTTATTTGGTGTCATTTTTCATCAGATTGTGGCCTCCACCCATCCTCCCATTTCATTTTCCTCTCTTCATTCCAACCCTACCCTGCCTTCTTCCAGCTATAGCCCATCCCATTCCCTCTCTATTGAACCTTTATACAGCAAGGAACCCCTTGAAGCTCAAACCCCCATATCTAAGAAGGGAACCCCAACTACTATGACTCCCCCCTCCATTAAGAAAATTCCTCCTGCATCGATTTGAGCCAAATCCCTTCCCATGAGGTGAAAATTGAAGGTTGAAGAAAGTACCACTTAGGTAAGAAGGTCCTCCCACATCAAGAAAGCAAGGGTGAATACCAGCTAGAATTCCCCTGTTCACATCTCTAAGGAGAACAGTAGGAATTATAATTTAGATATGGCAATTTTTGGTAAGCTTTCAAGGATCATCCTTAAAAGTATAATCACAACCATGGATAGTTTTAGCACTACTCTGATGCAAATCCTCCAAAATGGCATCAATTCTGCTGGGGAGGATACCCCGAAAGCCTAGCATCGCTAACTACTTTTCTAGTTTTTTTTTGCTTCATGTTTTGAAGTGGCTTGTAGTATTTCCCCTGCATGGTATGGTAGACTTTCATGGATTTTTATTGGTTCCCAACCAACCCCTGTATGGGTGTCTTTGTTTTAATCATCATAGGTTACCCCTATGTGGGTTTTTTAGGTTATTTATCATAATCTAGTTTTTTCGGTGGCTTGCCCCTACGTGGGCATGGTTCCCCTAGTAGTTTTCTTTCTTCTCCCCTATGTGGGAATTTTTTTTTCTCTTCTAACTTATATCCCTGGTTTGGGATTCTTCAATTTTATTATTATGTAATCCTCTAATATGTTCTGTATTTTTGGGATCGAGGCCCAGTCAAAACCCACTTAATACAATCTTCTACTTACCAAAAAAATATCTAATTTAATAATTATAATTGGTATTTTTATTAAATAAAGATAATGTACGGGCTCTATTGCAACAATTATACCATCAATAATTTTTTTACCATAAACAAAACCAACTCATTCTTATGAGAAAACAATTTGAAATATTTTTCAATCGATTTGCCATAATTTTTAAAAATATCTTATGAAAAATATTATGAAGGCTTTTTTGACAAAATTTATCTAGATATTATATCCCTTTATTGGAAACCAATGTAGTAAAAGTGGTATTTATATCACTTATTGTAGCATTCATTTTCTTGAACTTTTCAATCATAGTTGACATGCCATTCCTTAACAAACCTTTTTTAAATAAAATTACAAGAAATCAATCCATGTTAGGTGACTTGTTTGGATGGTATGATAAAAACATCTCTTATAACTCATCTATATAGATCTTTATCATCAAGCTTCCATTTCATACTTGATCAATAATTTATGGAGAATATTACAAAATCTTACCTTGAGCCTCCTTGTATTTCCTGAGTTTTGACATCGTATCTTTGAAATAATTAGTTGAGTCCATGATATTTTCTTATTCCTTAGTATGTTTTCTGTATGGAGTCCAAATATTTTTTATTTGAGAAAAAATATAAAGTTACTATAATTGTGGCATGAATAAAATGTTATTTGTCTCCTTCCTTAGGCCATATCTCCCTAGAATTTTAGAACCAATATGGCCATGTCACTGTTTGTAATATTTGGTTCAAAGTTACGACTTACTTGATTGCTAAGGTATTTGGCCTCTTGATGATAGGTTGCATTGTTTGTAGGTACAAACACAACTAGGACCAAGATATGGATGTTTATCCAAACCACCAGGATTTCAAATGGATAGGAGTAACCCTCAACCATGAATCTCTCCCCTCCCCCTGGTCTACTGTGATTATCCCCATGTTCCAATACATCACCTGTGACAACCCTACCAAACCCCTCTTTCGATTCCATTTAGTCCTTGTCAACCATCTATGATGTTTCAAGCCCATGACTTCCCAACCTTCCTTTATCGATCTATCAGGTTGACAATTCATAGTACCCGTAAGAAACATTTTTCTCCCACCCACCAGGGGTTTATTTGGTGTCATTTTTCATCATGTTGTGGCCTCCACCCATCCTCCCATTTCATTTGCATCCCTTAATTAGAAAACTCCCCTACCTTATTCCAGCTATAGCCCATCCCATTCCCTCTCCAGTGAACCTTTATACAGCAAGGAACCCCTTGAAGCTCAAACCCCCATATCTAAGAAGGGAACCCCAACTATTGTGACTCCCCCCTCCATTAAGAAAATTACTCCTGCATCGAGTGGAGCCAAATCCTTTCCCATGAAGTGAAAATTGAAGGTTGAATAAATTACCACTTAGGTAAGAAGGTCCTCCTGCATCAAGAAAGCAAGGGTGGAGACTAGCTAGAATTCCCTTGTTCACATCTCTAAGGAGAACAGTAGGAATTATGATTCAAATATGGCAATTTTTGGTAAGCTTTCAAGGATCATCCTTAAAAGCGTAATCACAACCATGGATAGTTTTAGCACCGCTCTGGTGCAACTCCTCAAAAATGGCATCAATTTTGCTGGGGAGGATACCCCGAAAGGCTAGCATCGCTAACTCCTTTTCTAGTTTTTTTTGCTTCATGTTTTGAAGTGGCTTGCAGTATTTCCCCTGCATGGTATGGTAGACTTTCGTGGATTTTTATTGGTTTCCAACAAACCCCTTCATGGGTGTATTTGTTTTTATCATCATAGGTTACCCCTATGTGGGTTTTTTTAGGTTATTTATCATAATCTAGTCTTTTCGGTGGCTTGTCCCTACGTGAGCATGGTTCCCCTAGTAGTTTTTTTTCTTTTATCCTACGTGGGAAATTTTTTTTCTCTTCTAACTTATATCCCTGGTTTGGGATTCTTCAATTTTATTATTATGTAATCCTCTAAGATGTTTTGTATTTTTGGGATCGAGGTCCAGTCAAAACCCACTTAATACAATCTTCTACTTACCAAAAAAAATATCTAATTTAATAATTATAATTGGTATTTTTGTTAAATAAAGAGAATGTACGAGTTCTATTGCAACAATTATACCATAAATAATTTTTTTACCATAAAAAAAACCACCTCATTCTTATGAGAAAACAATTTGAAATATTTTTCAATCTATTTGCCATAATTTTTAAAAATATCTTATGAAAAATATTATGAAGGCTTTTTTGACAAAATTTATCTAGATATTATATCCCTTTATTGGAAACCAATGTAGTAAAAGTGGTATTTATATCACTTATTGTAGCATTCATTTTCTTGAACTTTTCAATCATAGTTGACATGCCATTCCTTAACAAACCTTTTTTAAATAAAATTACAAGAAATCAATCCATGTTAGGTGACTTGTTTGGATGGTATGATAAAACTATCTCTTATCACTAACTCATCTATATTGATATTCATCATAAAGATTCCATTTCATACTTGATCAATAATTAATGGAGAATATTACAAAAGCTTACCTTGAGCCTCCTTGTATTTCCTGAGTTTTGACATCATATCTTTGAAATAATTAGTTGAGTCCATGATATTTTCTTATTCCTTAGTATGTTTTATGTCTGGAGTCCAAATATTTTTTATTTGAGATAAAATATAAAGCTATTATAATTGTAGCATGAAGAAAATGGTATTTATGTCTCCTTCCTTAGGCCATATTTCCCTATAATTTTTGAACCAATATGGCCATGTCACTGTTTGTAATATTTAGTTCAAAGTTACGACTAACTTGATTGTTGAGGTATTTGGCATCTTGATGATAGGTCGCATTATCTACAGGTACAAACACAACTAGGACCAAGATATGGATGGTTTTCCAAACCAACAGGATTTCAAATGGATAGGAGTCACCCTCAACCATGAATCCCTCCCCTCCCCCTGGTCTACTGTGATTATCCCCATGTTCCAATACATCACCTATGACAACCCTACCAAACCTCTTTTTGGATTTCATTTAGTCCTTGTCAACCATCTACGAGGTTTCAAGCCCATGACTTCTCAACCTTATTTTACGGATCCATCGAGTTGAAAATTCATAGTACCCATAAGAAACATTTTTCTCCCACCCACCAAGGTTTATTTGGTGTCATTTTTCATCACCTTGTGGCCTACACCCATCCTCCAATTTCATTTGCCTCCCTTCATTCCAATCCTCACCTACCTTATTCCAGCTATAGCCCATCCCATTCCCTCTCTAGTGAGCCTTTATACAATGAGGAACCCCTTGAAGCTCAAACCCCCATATCTAAGAAGGGAACCCCAACTACTATGACTACCCCCTCCATTAAGAAAATTCCTCCTGCATCGAGTGGAGCCAAATACTTTTCCATGAAGTGAAAATTGAAGGTTGATGAAAGTACCACTTAGGTAAGAAGGTCCTCCCGCATCAAGAAAGCAAGGGTGGAGACCAGCTAGAAATCCCTTGTTCACATCTCTAAGGAGAACAGTATGAATTATGATTCAGATATGGTAGTTTTTGGTAAGCTTTCAAGGATCATCCTTAAAAGTGTAATCACAACCATGGATAGTTTTAGCGCCACTTTGTTGGAACTCCTCAAAAATGGCATCAATTCTACTGGGAAGGATACCCCGAAAGCCTAGCGTTGCTAACTCCTTTTCTAGTTTTTTTTTTGCTTCATGTTTTGAAGTGGCTTGCAGTATTTCCCTTGCATGGTATGGTAGACTTTCATGGATTTTTATTGGTTCCCAACCAACCTCTTCATGGGTTTCTTTGTTTTTATCATCAATGTGGGTTTTTTTAGGTTATTTATCATAATCTAGTCTTTTCGGTGGCTTGCCCCTACGTGGGCATGGTTCCCGTAGTAGTTTTATTTCTTTTACCCTACGTGGGAAATTTTTATTCTCTTCTAACTTATATCCCTGGTTTGGGATTCTTCAATTTTATTACTATGCAATCCTCTAAGATGTTCTGTATTTTTGGGATCGAGGCCCAGTCAAAACCCACTTAATACAATCTTCTACTTACCAAAAAAAATATCTAATTTAATAATTATAATTGGTATTTTTATTAAATAAAGAGAATGTACAGGCTCTATTGCAACAATTTATACCATCAATAATTTTTTTACCATAAAAAAAACCACCTTATTCTTATGAGAAAACAATTTGAAATATTTTTCAATCGATTTGCCATAATTTTTAAAAAGATCTTATGAAAAATATTATGAAGGCTTTTTTGACAAAATTTATCTAGATATTATATCCCTTTATTGGAAACCAATGTAGTAAAAGTGGTATTTATATCACTTATTGTAGCATTCATTTTATTGAAATTTTCAATCATAGTTGACATGCCATTCCTTAACTAACCTTTTTTAAATAAAATTACAAGAAATCAATCCATGTTAGGTGACTTGTTTGGATGGTATGATAAAAATATCTCTTATAAATCATCTATATAGATCTTTATCATCAAGCTTCCATTTCATACTTGATCAATAATTGATGGAGAATATTACAAAAGCTTACCTTGAGCCTCCTTGTATTTCCTGAGTTTTGACATCGTATCTTTGAAATAATTAGTTGAGTCCATGATATTTTCTTATTCCTTAGTATGTTTTCTGTATGGAATCCAAATATTTTTTATTTGAGAAAAAAATATAAAGCTACTATAATTGTCGCATGAATAAAATGTTATTTATGTCTCCTTCCTTAGGCCATATCTCCCTAGAATTTTTTAACCAATATGGCCATGTCACTGTTGTTAATATTCGGTTCAAAGTTATGACTAACTTGATTATTGAGGTATTTGGCCTCTTGATGATAGGTCACATTGTTTGTAGGTACAAACACAACTAGGACCAAGATATGGATGGTTTTCCAAACCACCAGGATTTCAAGTGGAAAGGAGTCACCCTCAACCATGAATCCCTCCCCTCCCCCTGGTCTACTGTGATTATCCCCATGTTCCAATACATCACCTGTGAAAACCCTACAAAACCCCTCTTCAGATTCCATTTAGTCCTTGTCAACCATCTATGAGGTTTCAAGGCCATGACTTCCCAACCTTCCTTTACCAATCCATCAGGTTGACAATTCACAGTACCCATAAGAAATATTTTGCTCCCACCCACCAAGGTTTATTTGGTGTCATTTTTCATCACGTTTTGGCCTCCACCTATCCTCCCATTTCATTTACCTCCCTTAATTCCAACCCTCCCCCGCATTCTTCTAGCTATATCCCATCACATTCCCTCTCTAGTGAACCTTTATACAGCGAGGAACCCCTTGAAGACCAAACCCCCATATCTAAGAAGGGAACCCCAACTATTGTGACTCCCCCCTCCATTAAGAAAATTCCTCTTACATCGAGTCGAGCCAAATCCCTTCCCATGAAGTGAAAATTGAAGGTTGAAGAAAGTACCACTTAGGTAAGAAGGTCCTCCTACATCAAGAAACCAAGGGCGGAGACCAGCTAGAATTCCCCTATTTAGGAATTATGATTCAGATATGGTGGTTTTTCGTAAGCTTTCAAGTATCATCCTTAAAAGCGTAATCACAACCATGGATAGTTTTAGCACCGCTCTGTTGCAACTCCTCCAAAATGGTATCAATTTTGCTAATGAGGATACCCCGAAAGCCTAGAATTGCTAACTCCTTTTCTAGTTTTTTTTTGCTTTATGTTTTGAAGTGGCTTGCAGTATTTCCCCTGCATGGTATGGTAGACTCTCATGGATTTTTATTGGTTCCCAACCAACCCATTCATGGGTTTCTTTGTTTTTATCATCACAGGTTACCCCTATGTGGGTTTTTTTAGGTTATTTATCATAATCTAGTTTTTTCGGTGGCTTGACCCTATGTGGGCATGGTTCCCCTAGTAGTTTTCTTTCTTCTCCCCTACATGGGAAATTTTTTTCTCTTCTAACTTATATCCCTGGTTTGGGATTCTTCAATTTTATTATTATGCAATCCTCTAAGATGTTCTGTATTTCTGGGATCGAGGCCCAATCAAAACCCATTTAATACAATCCTCTACTTACCAAAAAAAATATCTAATTTAATAATTATAATTGGTATTTTTATTAAATAAAGAGAATGTACAGGCTCTATTGCAACAATTATACCATCAATAATTTTTTTACCATAAACAAAACCACCTCATTCTTATGAGAAAACAATTTGAAATATTTTTCAATAGATTTGCCATAATTTTTAAAAATATCTTATGAAAAATATTATGAAGGATTTTTTGACAAAATTTATCTAGATATTATATCCCTTTATTGGAAACCAATGTATTAAAAGTGGTATTTATATCACTTATTGTAGAATTCATTTTCTTGAACTTTTTAATCATAGTTGACATGCCATTCCTTAACAAACCTTTTTTAAATAAAATTACAAGAAATCAATCCATGTTAGGTGACTTGTTTGGATGGTATGATAAAAATATCTCTTATAACTCATCTATATAGATCTTCATCATCAAGCTTCCATTTCATACTTGATCAATAATTGATGGAGAATATTACAAAAGCTTACCTTGAGCCTCCTTGTATTTCCTGAGTTTTGACATCATATCTTTGAAATAATTAGTTGAGTCCATGATATTTTCTTATTCCTTAGTATGTTTTCTATCTGGAGTCCAAATATTTTTTATTTGAGAAAAAATATAAAGCCATTATAATTGTAGCATGAAGAAAATGGTATTTATGTCTCCTTCCATAGTCCATATCTCCCTGGAATTTTTGAACCAATATGGATTTCCCTTTTTTATAAAATTATGATAATTAAAAAATAATTATCTTATGCACATAAGTATCTTGATCCATTACATTCTTCATGTATAAAGGATTAAAGTATTTTTATTTTTATATATCTCATATTTTAGGAGCCATATCTTTACGAAGGGTTTTCTAAATCACATTATTCTTGGACCAATTTATGTTAAATTTGAATAGCTTTAAAATAACTAGTCATATGAAGGAATCTAATCAATTTCAAGGAAGATACAATCCTATGAAGTCATTCATCCAAAATAAGGGTAGTGACTATTTTTTAAGTCATGAAAAACAAACTTGCAAATAATTATCAGCTAGGGTTTGGATGATGGGAGGAGCAATGGAGGTATAGGGCTTAAGTGAGGCAAGACCTTATGTCTAGGAATAGAATATTTTAGCTAAGTTTATTTTTCCTTGATTTATCTTAGAAATTTTACATGCAAATTATTATAAAAAAAAAATTATGAATTGTTATATTTGCTATAGAATATTCTAGTAAATTTCAATATATTTTTAGTTTTAGTTTTCTTACCATGAACTTATTTATAGCTAAATCCTTAGAATGATCTCTAATAGTAGAGGTTATTGAGTGCACCATAGAGGATCAAGTCTCATTGCTCCAAGATAAGATAGTTTTTGGTAAATTTAATTGGTATTGACTAAGGGCTTCAGCCTTGAGAAAATTGATTGATAAGAGTTGGAAGTCTCTAGGAGTGAGTCTATCCTTTCTTCCCAAAGGTTTTTTCCTATCCATATTGTGTTCTAGGGAAGAAAGAGATAGAATACTAAAATGGTGTCCTTGTCTTATGGAAAGCATAAGACTCTTCCTTACCCACTAGTATGAATGTTTTTCACCTAACAATGTAAATCTATCCCTAGTACCAGTCTGGATTAGGATGAATGGGTTTCCATCGAATTTTAGGAAATAGATATCTTAAATGTAATAGGAAAAACTCTATAATAATTCCTTGGGATTTCAAAAGCTACAAAAGATGGATTTTTGGCTATATATACCCAGATATTGGTCATGATTGATATAAGTAAATCTTTATAAAAATAAATCATTCTTAATTATAAGGATAATATGTAAACCCAAACAATAGATAATGAAAACATATATTTTATATGTAGAAGATCTCATGAGGTGGGGCATATTGTGATATCATGTACTAAGTAGAGCCCAACATAATCATTTGTAGAAAAATACAAGAGAAACTTACAAATAGATATGGATGAAGATGGATTTCAACTTTCAAAAAATAGATCTAGACAAATGAAAGCAAATAAATAGCGAATATCAGAAAGAAAGAATATTGTAATAAATACAAAAATTTTTGAGGCTTTAGCCTTAGAAGAAAAAGTAGTTCAAAGCTTAGATGACATAGTACAACAGGTTCAACATATTAACAAGTAATCATCTATTCAATATGATCCTAATTTAGGGATGAACATTCTTGATAAACCTAAGGAATGTGTCTCATAATATTTTGAAGACTCTCATGAAGTACCTCGCACCATTTAGGAGAAAAATCTTGGTTAAGAAAATGTGATGTTAAATGTTAATACCTCTACCATTAATAAGGAAATACCAAAAAATAAGCAAGACAAGTCAAAAGCTTTTGTAATAGAGATAGGAGAGGATAAATCTAATTAAAAAGAAAATTCTGAAAGAATTTTGAGGAATATAATAATAAGACCTACTTCTGATATAAGAAAATATAGAAAACCCCTCAAACTATCAAGCAAGATCCAAGGAAGCAAGAGCAAACATAGATAAAGGAACATAAACTAATTTGGTTGTACTTTTATTTACCAAACAATAAAATGATATTGGCCATTCACAAGAGGATCTAGTAGCCCCTAATGATATATGATTATCATCTCATTTAATATAAGAGTTGCTAATGCCCTCTCAAATTAGAGGTGTGTTAGGGACCTCTTTTTAAGTAATAAGCATGATTTTCTTTGTATCCATAAAACTAAAATGATAAAAGAAGTTTCCAAAACTATGAATGTAGTAAGGATGTGAATGGGATGCTATGGATTCTGAAGGAGCGATAGGGGGAATTCTTACTTGTTGGAATCCTACTAGAACCTCTAGTGGAACCATTCATAAAACTAGTCATTGGATAGCATATCTTTAGTCACATGCTACTTTGCAAATATTTATTTCATCCTTATCAATGTCTATGGATCTACAACTCAGTAAATTAGATTAGAATTTTAGAGTGGTATTTAAACCTTTATGAGAAGTAAATACCAAGAAACATGATTCATGATAATAGGATATTTTAATGCCATAACCAAGCTAGATAAAAAATTTGGGGGAATTAGGAAATTAACCAAAAGTATGAAAAATTTATTAGCTTTTATTCAAAATAATAATCTATTGGAGGTTTATTTTGAATAATATAACCATACATAGACCAACAATAGGAGAGGCTAGAACCTACTAGAAAAAAAAAATTAGACAAATGCATACTCTAATATCATTGGCTAGATGAAGGAACTTGTGCTAAAATTAATACCTTGACAAGGATTGGTTTAGATCACTAGCCAATAAGAGTTAAAATGGTGGTAAGTGAATTCAAAAAATATCATATTTTAAATATGACCAGATGTGGAAAAACCATCATCAATTTTTTGATATGATAGCACAAATATAAAATTCTTAAAGAAATGGTGGGTTGTATACACTTCTAAATCAAATTAAATCAATGACATCTAGATTAAAAGAATGGAACAATAAAACTTATAGAAATATTTTTTAGAAGAAAGAAGTTAAAGATAAACTTTCAAAATTCCAAAAAGGTGATCATAATAATCCTATTTTAGAGGAAAAAGAGTTTTTTAGTGGTTATCATTATATACTAAGGAAGAGAAATTTTGGAGATTAAAATCGTGATAAAATTGGTTAAAGAAGGAGATAGAAATACAATTTTTTTCATAGGATGGCTATAGTACAAAGATCAACATCTAAAATTAGTAGAACTAAATCAGTAGAAGGGGTTTGGATTGAAGACTAGAGTGAAATTAGAAAGGAGGAAATGTCTTTTTATTAGAATATTCTAGGATTAGATGAGTTTTAAGTTATTAATGATAAACTTCTATAAGAAGTACCTTCAGTTATAAAAAATGAAGACAATAGGAAACTAATGGGGCCTATTACTCTAGAGGAAGTTAATTTAGCTCTTTTCTCTTTTAATACGGTTAAATACCGAGGTCTATATGGGCTCTCTACAAGCTATCAACATAATTGGGATATAGTAAAGGATTATTTATTGGTGGAAGTGGCATAGTCTAGGGTAAAATAATACATATGTTATAAATAAAATGCAATATATCTTACCATGATTCCAAAAAAGAAATATGTTCAATTGTTTGATTCATTTAGATCCATAATATTATGTAATATGTCATATAATATTATCTCCAAAGTGATGCTAAATTTGTTAACAAAATTGTTAGAGAAAATTATTTCAAAATATCAAGGAGGATTTTTGAAAGGGAGATAAATTCTAGATAGGATCATAGTATCTCATAAAGTTATACATTCATTAACTTCAATAAAAGAGAAAGCAATGATCTTAATACTTGATATGAGTAAAGCCTATGATAGGGTTAAATGGGATTTTCTTTTTGCATCATTAGAAAAGTTTGGATTTTGGAAGAAATAGATTAGATGGAATAAAGCTTGTGTATTTATAGTTTCATATTCGGTTTTGGTAAATGGGTTAGTAATAGAATCATTTGAATCCAAGAGAGGTTTTAGATATGGAAATCCTCTATCACCGTATCTATTCTTTATTATGGAAAATATTTTGTGTCATGATCCTTCACCCTCAAACCCTATCAAAAGGATATTAATTGATCATGAGAACAATCAATGCTCAACAAAAAAGGGTCATAGACCCTAAGGAATTCTACAAAATTCCAATTTAGGAATTTTGAATGGGTTTAGGAGGAAAAATAATGAAAATTTAATTAAGCATGTTTGATTAGGTTAATTGCATTTGATTTTTAATGCAATTAAATATCCAATTCTTATTGGACCAAATTAGGTACTAGTATTATTTAATGCTAAAGACCTATCTTATTCCCCCTCATGGCATAAGTTGGTTGGTGGAGATAAAAGTGAGATTATCCCCTCTATATTTAATTAGGGAGGAACTGGTAGCATATGGGGACAAAATAAAAATAAGGCCACCTACCTATCCCTACTGGACCCTTTTCTACTTTTGGATTATCTTCCACATGGTATGATATATCTTAATGGGCCCAAGGCATATTTTAACATTAAAATAATAAGACCACTATTTGGCCCATGTGAGGAGAAACTTACCTATAAATTAATTCTCTTGAAGACGAAGGGGGGGAAAACTAAAGTGTCTAGGGAGTATGCTCTCCACCCATGGGTGGATCAAAAACCAAAAGACCTTAGTTTTAGGTAGGCAAGCATAGATGTTAGATTGAGAATTTGGGAAAGTAATGAAAGGAGAAGTGGAGAAAGGAAAACCAAAAATGTTGAAGATTCAACCAAGAAATATAGGTTGTTTCGATTTCTCTTCTTCCTTCTTTTCTATATTTTATGTGCCTTATAAGAATGATGTGTCTTTATTTTAAATTGATTGCTATCCAATGGGAAGCATTCATATACTATCCACTTTGGAAGTGCACAAAAAGTAAAGTGTTGATATGCATTATAAGAATAACGACATTCATTATATGGGGTATTTTTACTTCAAAAATATTTGTGCTAGCATATAAGGCTTTTGAATAGGATAAACCTAGACTACTAGACAGAAATCACCACCCACGATGGTATTAAAAAAACCACTATTTTATGGTTATAAACATTGTTGTGTATAAACAATTTTATTTAGTGTCATTCTATCCACATCAAGGATATGGGATATCTTACTCCATTTTTAATACCTTTCAAAATACCTAAGGGGTGAGTATGTATCCTCATAATCACTTGCAATGGTATCTAAGAACCCATTTATTTGACACAGTGTGACATGGTTCTGATTCATGCATTAAAATCCCAATTAAAATATGATAAGACTCATGAATAAGCTAATTGAATCTAATGGGTATAGTTTGATTGTTGGCTATATAGTAACTTGTTACAGTTGTAGCCCTATTTGTAGACTCCTACTGATGAGGGTTTTGAGTTGTAATTGAAACCACTTACTAAGGTGATTTGATGATTGGTTAGATCTATCTTTGTCTAGATTAGTATTTAAATAAATGAGTTGTTCTTCTCAAGTACTTCCTATGTTCACAATCACAGCCTTCGAGAGACATATCTGAATTTTAGCTCAACCATACTAAGGCATCAATAGATTGTGGTACAAATTGATCTTATTTTAGGAGATAATTATATTTTCATATTCATATATCAATTATGAGTTCCATATTATTATAGAGTATTCTTGGAAAAATTTGATGTCAATCAAAGACACTATCTCATTTAAAACTGCATAAGGGAGAACTGTTGAAGCTTCCAAATGATCCTACTAGTTGCAGCTACTTCTGCCTGTGTAAGTAATCCCTTTTGATGGATATTCAAACTGTAATGCATTTTGGAATCCTCCATACTCACTGATAGACACCATAGGCAAGGATATGGAGTTAGCCACCAAAATTTGGGAAACCCCTTCAAACTAGTTACGAACCCTACAAGTGATTCCTGGGTAGTTTTTCTATTCAACTAGCATAGACAAACGATGTCGGAGAAGATGTTTACGAAGTAATATCTTATAGGGTGCATACCTGGGAAGATGAATCAAATAAAGGAAATTAATAACCCTAGGTGTATAATCCACAAGTGGTGTGCCATAGGGTGCATGCCTGGGAAGATGAATCAAATAAAGGAAATTAAGAACCCCAGGTGTATCATCCATGAAGTGGTGTGCCGGTTGGGAGGCACGCTTGGTGGAGATTGTAGTTACCACTTGGTGGTTCAATCTCACTCAGATGTCATGATGATATTGGACCTCACCATTGCTATCGTTTAGCCATCTGCGAATGAATCTTGAGTAGTTATAGAAATATTTAATCTATTATACATAATGTAATAATTTTTGGTGTAGGAATTTATGTTGGAATTTCATTCCACTTTATGTCTGCCTTAGTAAATAAATATCATAATTGAAACCCTATAAATCTTAGCATCTCAAAGTTCCACATGGATATTACACTATACTTGGCTATAGGATCTGAATTGGGAGCACCACCTAAATTAATAAATCACTATCCAATGGCATTCTATCTGCATGGAAGATTTGGTCATAAAAAAAAAAGGACTATGGTTAAGTATACCGAGCAGTAGCATAGATTTAATTATGGACACGAGTAGAGCCATAATGGGAGTAGGACACCCACTCCACTCGAGCATTAGTTGGTGGCCAGCATAGTGACCAACAAGATGATGTGGGGGTGTTGATTTTGCAACACCTAATTGGAATTAATCTTGGATTAGAAATCATATTGACAAACTATTGGAATTAACACTAGTTAGATAAATTGATGTAGAAAGCAAATTGATTAATTATTGGAATTAATATTGGTTGGATAAGTTAAGTAGTAAACCAATTTATTAAACAATGGTTAAGATATGATTTGTGTTATATTCAATTGGGAATTAGACCCCAAATGGTTGTATATAATCAAAGGAAAAATTATTATAGGATAATAAGTTGTATATTATCCTGTATCGCTCCAAATTTTTCGCACCCTTACCTTTAGGCTATAGGATCCATGCCCGAAAGGAGGATGGGAAAAGTATGTCACGGTACCTCGGACTGAGAGGACTTGTGAAGGTCCCGCCTCTCAAGGGAGGTGTATTTTGATGATTTTTCGACGGATGGTGGGTTCACCAGGAAACATTTAATGACATTTTCCACGCCTAGGTTTGGAATGTGTTTTTATGTATTCGTTTTTAGCCTTAAGCATTCATATCCTAGGTTTGGCCAAATGAATCTAAATTAATCTATATGAAAGTGCAGATTTAATGAATACAGAAAGTAGAATTAAGACAGAAAAGGAGAAATTATAGAATGTTAAAAGCAGAATACCTGATCTAGATGTCTGATGGAGATTCTGATGTTTGAAGCAGTCAGGATCACCTCTGATTTGACAAGATCATTTGAGATCAGACAAGATCGTCTGAGATCTGACGAATTCGTCAGATGAATTTGTCAGAGACCTGCAAACAGAAAAATAGATGCAAAATACAGAGAATGTGACTATGATGACAAAGGGAAACAACACAAAATAACAATATGAATACTAAACAATAGTTATGAATAGAAATTTAGACAAATTATGATATTATAATGACAAATTATGATCTTATCATGCAACTTAAGCTATATGGGTGAACTCCAAATGCAAAATAGTAAGAAATAAGGATAAAACTAACTAAAATGCAAAATAAAATAGCAAAGGAATAAGAAAAAGCACAAACTCTAGGCACTGATTGCCCCCAATGTAGATTGCAGTCAAAATCGTCTGAAAGTAATGAAATCATCTCGAATTGCGACAGGATCGTCCGAGATTTGAACGAGATCATCTGCGATGATTTGAGCTTGCTTCGGCTGAAAATCAATGAGGTCCCTGTAAGAAAACTTCAAAATAACAAATGCAAAATGATGCTCTAGGTATTCTAATGCACACAAAATCAAGTTACAGGGAAATTCAGCTAGGGGTTGGGAAGGGAAGGTCCTAAGGATTAAATAGGCTTAGGGGAGTAGTTAGGAGGTTGGAGATCATCCCTATTTGGGAGATCTCCAACGGGGGAGGGTCTCTAACGACGCAGACACGCTTCTTCCCGGATTAGAGACCCATTGGAACATAAGCTAATTGTGCAAAATTAGTTTTGCGACAAGATCGTCTGGACGTCCTAGCCTAGACGAAATCGTCAGATCTGGGGCGATATCGTCTGATCGGTGACGATATCATCAAACGGTCAAAACAACCTCTAAAAATGGTGCGAAAAAGGGGGAAACGGATTACCCGACGGTTAACGGGCGGTTTGGGAGGTTAAAATTTGAATTTAAATTATTTACTAGGATGAATGTAATTACTAGAATTTCATTGCACCAATTTTAGGGTGCTACATTTTGCCCCCTCTTTAGCGAATTTTTCGAAGAAAATGCGTTAAAGATGAGTTCTTCTCGATCTACGAGAAAGAAAAAATTATTCCCATTTTTAGGCGACGATTCTTGGTCGAATCGTACGATAGCTTACTATGGTGCCCCCTCCATGTTTTTACCCAAATCAAACGTTTGAGGTAAAAACGCGAAAAAGCAAAATTAATTTTGAATCATTTTTGAATAAAATTAAGAAAAATACGGTAAAATCCTAATTCATTTTTACTGGTTTTAGAGGTCTGAAGCAAAAATGGTGGAGACGACGCACAGATCAACAGAGGTTCGACGCGGTCTACGGGTAAGAGTCTAGACTTAACTTAGAATGATTTAATTTGATTTTACATGCTTTTTAGGTAAATTTTAATCAATTTTTGAGCATCGTGGCCGTTTTTGGGCCATCAACGTTATCAGGATGAAATCGTCCTGATGTCGACGAAATCGTCTCAATTTTTCCAATTTCGTCCAAGGGCGAAATCGACGAAAGGGGGACGATTTCGTCAAATTAGGGACGATTTCGGCTTGCAAATTCGAAGACGATTCTGCTCAAATTTGGGACGATATTGTCCAATAGTGGACGATATCATCAATTACATAAAATTGAACTTATTTTACTTGCATTTTTAAATACTTGAGTTGTTATTAATGGTTGTTTGTTGTTTTGTTGTTTATGTTGCAGAGAGGTTTGCTAAAAAGTAGGGAATGGAAGTATGGAGGTTTGAGAGATGACTTGGCCGCTCTTACACAGGCAGAGCGGGATCAGCTGGCATAGGTCTGCTTACAGCATGTGGTTTTTGTTGTTTATGTTGCAGAGAGGTTTGCTAAAAAGTAGGGAATGGAAGTATGGAGGTTTGAGAGATGACTTGGCCACTCTTACACAGGTAGAACGGGATCTACTGGCATAGGCCGGCTTACAGCATGTGGCAGAGATGCCACAAGTGTCTACAGATATGGGGCTACTGACGGCCCTAGCAGAGATATGGTATCCGAGTTCTTCATGTTTCTGGCTACCTACAAGGGAGATGACTCCCACTCTAGAGGATGTATGGAGGATTCTGAGAATCCCCATACAAGGACGGTTGATCACTCCTATGACCAATTAGGGCCACACTATGGGACGATTGTGTGGTGACCCGAGCTTCACCCTAGAGAATTGCAAAGTTAACATCGAGGCACTGCATCAGATGCCTGGGGCATCTAGAATCACATGGGTTCTAGCTGGAGTAGTTGGTGGACTTTTGTTGTGCCACCAGAGCAGGTGCAAGGTGTCGTGGATGCTCGCAGATGTGATCTACGACATCCGGGATCATGGCTACAGGTTCTTTTGGGGCAGTTTTGTACTATGCCGGTTGTACAAGATCCTATATGGGGTCGTGTACAAGGGCGATCGATGTCTAGTGATGACATCGCTCCTACAGGTTTGGTGCTGGGAGCACATTGTAGTGTGGAGGCCAGTAGGGCTTCCTCTGACAGGGATTTATGGGGAGAGGCCCCGAGTTTTCTACTGGTGGCTTCGAAGAGGGTCACAGTGGCAGATCGACCTTTCGATGTCCCGAAGACTATTAGATGACCTAGTCCCAGACCAGATCACCTAGAGGCCATGAAGGGAGCATCCAGGGTGGGCCAAGGATGAACAAGAGTTAGCTCACGTCAGGCGAGTTTGCTGGTTGCATATGGAGAGGGGAGAGGTGGAGCTCCATCGCTATGACCGAGTTTTGTGATAGTTCGATCTGCAGTAGGGGATCCCATATCTCAAGGATTATGAGTTTTCCTAGACTGTCTAGGATAACACCACAGTGAGCGAAGCTCCAAACATGCAGCGCTTCTGGAGCCAGGACTCGAACAATGCCCCAATTTAGCCAGTGGATGGGGACGACACAGGGGTAGCCGATGGCTACGATGCCTGGTATGCAGGCATCCGCCCTCATCGAATGACGAGGGCTCAGGGTTCAACACACGTAGTTGTGCGTTGGATAGGGTGGTGACACCAGGCAACTATGGATGCAACCCAGGGTCATGGTGGGAGAGAGGTGAGGAGGCTGCATGCATAGGAGAGGCCATGACAGAGGGAGAGGAGGGAGGCGAGACCCCGTTCTCCATAGAGAGAGAGGCCACCATCGCTCGATAATGGCAAGGGTGTTGACACATGGGAGAGTAGCGAGATAGCTACTCTCTAAGCGGAGAGAGATCGTCTCTAGGCACAGGTGTAGACATTGCAGGATGAGGCTGCACGCCACCGAGCTAAGGTTACCCAGCTCAGAGACGAGATTACACGCCTCAGGGCATGGGGCGGAGGGGTGAGCACTGGAGAGATGACACGGGCTATTGCCCAAATTACTTTCTACCAAACTTTGTACTATCAGCTGGTGCTAGAGGAGGATAGACTACCCCTGCCAGCCAACATCATAGAGCCGATCAGGATTGGGTCGTCTAGGACTTCGTCTCGATCAAGGACTAGGACTCACAGTACTACACAGACTATGATAGGGCCACCTATTCCACCTCAGGGCAGGGGAGGAGATGAGGCTGAGAGCTCAAGGGGCTCTCGAGGCTAGAGGACTGCATTACACTGTACAGATTGATATGTAGGTTTATTATTTTTGATAAAGTATTGAGTATGCCGAGGTACAGATTATGGCATACCGATCCAATTTTGATGATGTATATATACTGTTGATATATATATGAGATGAGATAGTTTTGATCATATGACTTATGTTATGTGTATGTTTATGATGTTTTTATGTTTGATTGATTTGATAATTAGATTGAGGATTCATGAAATTATGTCGTTTTGAAAATTTATAATTTTGATATCATGCAATAATATTTTAAATGAAATAATCTGATGTAACAAATTGGTTGTTTGTAATGTGATGTGATAAAAAATAAAAAGAGACTTCTAACAATAATTTCAAAGGACATTGTCGCTATTATAGACCATTTTATGGAGTCGCTGATCACTCGGTCGTCAAGCTAATCCCAGTATAGAAATATTATTAAAAGTAAAAGAGCGCTTAAGAGACTGTCTTAAGACTTTTGTGCAATGGTGCAAATGATGATGATGATGGTTTGTTTTTCAGATTTCCATGAAAATATTATGCATGAAATAATGTTAAAATGATCTTTGCTAGGCATAAATTCCTAAGTGTGATAAATTTTTTGATAATTCCATAGGAATTATACCAGCTTTGCAAATTTTGAAGGTTGACATAATGACATGAAATAATGAAAATGTGCATGCTTAAAAGCATAATTTGTGTAACATAATGAATTAAGTCATATGGTTTTCATGATTTTTAAATAAATGGGGAATAAAAATTGTTACAATGATTTGCGCTAGGCATAGAATATGTAGGTATAGACTTATACCATCATCGCGAAAATCAAAAAGAGATAGTTTTATTGCATGGTTGATTTTGTAATAAACAAAAAATATGAAGATGAGGACTTGCGCTAGGCATAAAATTCCAATTTTGGTTTTGGAACTATACCATCGTCGCGAAAGTCGACAAAAAGTTTTATATATATATATATATATATATATTTTTTTTTTTTTAATTGTATTTTTTTGAAAGAAATTTTTTATTTTTGATAATGCATATAGTTGTCTTTATGGTAAACAACTGTACTTGAATTATTCCAAACAAGTTGCAAAAATAATACTTCAAAGTATTTTGAAGACAAAATTTAGATTTATAAGGAATCCCATGTGCATATGTGAATTCATTTCCGATCTTGATTTATCATAATGATACACAAAATCTCTCAAATACAAATGTGTGTGCAATTGCTTTGTGCATTTACCAGTTTTGAGCAAGATAATATGATACAAGTGATTTGAAGAAACCAAATAAGTGTTCATTAACCATGATGTAGATGCATATAACCATACTAGACTACTATGTAGGTCGGATTATCAAGAGCTAGCTAATCCATAAGCGGACATAGGTCTATACAAAAGAAGGTCGCTAATGTGACGGACATATCACCACGCTAGGAGTTACCCAAGGCCAAGCGAGGTTGGGCACAAACCACTTCTTATGGGGCTTACCTCATAGTTTTCGAATAATTGAGAATTCCAGGGATTCAAGCTCATCAACCCTTCTTTTCTTTTCAAAGGGTAGGGAAAGGGATTTTATTACTTTCTTGCTTTCTGCTTTCTTTTGCTTTTCTTTTGAACTTTGCTTCTTTTTCTTTTTGTATTTTTTTTTTTTTTTGATTTGTGATATAGTGCTTGAAATATTGCTGTAATAACATAAAATAACATTTTTCTTTTCTCTTTTTTTCTTAAACTTTTCTTTTCTTTCTATGCTAGGGATACTTGCTCGGATTAGCTGTAGAGCAAGGTATTTTTATTCGGGGTAGGGGTGAGCTTGTCCTTTTGCCAATTCTCAAATATTCTAGACCATGTGCATGATAGGATAGCAGGGGAAACTTTTCGCTCAAGAAATCACGTCTACTATGTAGCAAAACATGGAAATTACAAATATAATCATTTTATTGTGAAAAGATGTGCTTGATTTAAGTAAATAACAAGATCAATTCTCTATGCTCAAACTTTATTTAATTAAATTTTGTGGACTTTGATATAAGAGAGATTAGTAATCATGCCAGAAAAAATCAAGATATTTATTTTTGTGATTGTGCAAGTGAGGGATTCCAAATAAATGCTAATTTATCAAAAATAATTTGAAACATATAACTGCAACATTTGTAAGAAAATATATATAAATACTTTTTTGAGAAGTTTTTGAGAATTTTTGACTCTCTCTTTCTTCTTTATTTTGTTTTGGTTTCGAAAGAGTCAAGCATATTGCTGTTTTTATATTTTTATCAGTATTTTTTTTATTTTTGAACAAAAAATTAACAAGTGCCATAAATAAATGCAACAAATAGTTTTGAAGATTTTGAAGATTATGAATGTTTTTGAATTCAAAGAAATACAAGATAGTGATTTTGAAAAAATATATACATGGATGAAATGACCAAATTTATACATAGTAACATTTAAGATGCAAAATATTCATGGGTTCTTTAAGTTCTTTACCATCTAAGGTAGACAATTTGTATGCTCCTGATTCGAATTTAGCAGTGATAATGTATGGTCCAAGCTAGTTGGGCTCAAACTTACCTTTAAGGCTTGTAGTTGCATTAGTATTTTTTTGAAGATTTTGAGGATTTTTATTTCTTTGTATTTTGATTTCTTTGTATTTTGATTTCTTTGTATTTTCATTTTAATTTATGAATTGAAATTGGTGGTATATACAAGATGATCTATATACACTATACAAGGTTATTTGAGTATAACATGTCTAAGGTTGCTTCAAAATCAAAGGAGGTTTTGAAGGATAATTTGGTTGAGGTGAAGGTAAGGACAAAAGATGATAAATAAAAGGTAGTGATAACAAAAGCTTTGTTATAATGTAGAATAATGTAGCAAAAGATTTAATTTTTATATGTGGAAAATTGATCATGTTACAAAATAAAATATCAGAAGGATAAGAAAGTTCTTCATTCTTATTACTATATTCCAAGTCTTGATAATATGGAGGGAGCATATATAAAATATATGCATGGGTGTTATTTGGTAAACAAGAATGATCATATATGGATGAAGAAAAGTGATGGATAGAAAATAATTTTGATAACAGAGAATGTATGGAACTTGATGTTTCAACCGTTAAATATTCTTTAAATGGTGTTGGGTCACCATGTATGGTAACATTTTTATTTACAAGTTCAAACTTCAAACATCGGTGAAGAGTGGAAGGGACAATCCTCATTGTATGCATCCAAGGACTTCTAAGAAGTAGGTTGTACGGTGAAGGGAAATATGCTACATAAAATAAAATATCCAGGATCTTGGATCCAATATTAAAGGGAAGAATTATAATACCTTGAGCTTCTTGAATTTCATTGTTAAAATATTTTATAATAACATTTGATTCATTACTATCTGCTTCCTTTATTTTGAGTTTTTGGAATAATTGATAAGTGCATAAATTAAGAGAGGCGCCATTATCTACCATGATAGTTTTAACAGGTGTTTCTTTACTAGATCTTGTAATGTAAAGATAATAGTCTTCTTATGGAGTAGAGGAAGGAATATCCTCATCATAGAATGAAATATGGTTAACCTCAAGAGGTTTTACACCATTAATTATGTTCTTAGAGAAAATATGATGAGGAACAAATTGTTGGCTAGGTATTTTGAACAAAATTTCCTTGTGATAAATTTGTAATACTTCTAAAAGGGATATATTTTCTTGAGGAGTAATTACTTGTTGTTGGCTATCAAAGTGGATTTCAGATTGAGATTTTGATTTTAAAGATAAGTTTTCTATGCTTACATTCCATTTTGGATCATTCTCTAGAGTCAAAGATAGTTTTGAAGGTTGGTCAAATGAGGAATCCATATCTTGAATATCAGATTGAGTTGATTGAACTTGAAGTTGCTCATTTGTAGTTTTTGTTACAATATTAATAATATCATCATGATGGGACACACTAACATGCAATATTTTATTGGTTTCCTATTGTTGATAATTGAGTAGGGGTTCTTGGGAGATCTCCATGTCTTGATTGATTATTGGTATTTGTTGTGTAGGAGTTTGATTGTTTACCGAAGATTTATAATTAGTTGTAGATTGTAATTCCTTTATATTAAAAAGACCCTTATCAATCAAATCTTGAATTGCACATCTTAAATCTTTACAATTGTGTGTCATATGTCCATCTACTCTATGATATTCACAATGTAGCTCAGGTTTAAACCAATCTGCTTTGGTATCATGTTGTCTTATGGAAGGGAATTCAATCTTATTTGTATCAAGTAAATGCTTGAGAATTATATCCATTGGTTGGTTGAGCTTAGTGAATTTACGTGATGAAGGTTTTTGAGAGGTTTTTGATATGTGCCTTAGGACCTTAGTCATAAAAGGACCTAATGGTTTCTCACCTCTACTTTCTTTATTATGGGTAGAATGATGACAGGAAGATTGCAAAGCATGAGGTGAGTACATGGTAGAATTGGAAGAATAAGTATTTTCTTGTTGAAATAGATGTGTTGTATTAAGAGAAGAATATTGAAAAGGTGGCAGAGGATTGTATGTGGAATGATAGACATAATATGGATATATGGGAGAATAGATAATATCATTATGAAGAGGATTGGCAAAGGGATTGTTTTGTTGGGTTATGAATGAAAAATAAGAAGAGTGTGATGGAGGTGGTGTTGAATAGGGATGAGATTGGTCATAATCAACAAATGTATTTGGCTGAATTCTTCCAACATTACTAATGGGCTCATATTGATTTGAGTAAAAATTCATGGTTTCTTTAGTACTTCTAAAAGTAATATTTAACATCTACTATTTAAAATTGAATCTAAAACATACAAACTTGAAATGATGATTTTGTTTTTTTTGTTTTTCTTGTATACATATATATTTTTTTGTTTTTGTTTTCAAAAGGTTTACAATGCATTCACGTCGGGTTCACCAAAATGTATCGCTCCAAATTTTTCGCACCCTTACCTTCAGGCTATAGGATTCGTGCCCGGAAGGAGGATGGGAAAAGGATGTCGCGGTACCTCGGACTGAGAGGACTTGCGAAGGTCCCGCCTCTCAAGGGAGGTGTATTTTGATGATTTTTTGACGGATGGTGGGTTCACCAGGAAACATTTAATGGCAGTTTCCATGCCTAGGTTTGGAATGTGTTTTTATGTGTTCATTTTTAGCCTTAAGCATTCATATCCTAGGTTTGGCCAAATGAATCTAAATTAATCTATATGAAAGTGCAGATTTAATGAATACAAAAAGCAAAATTAAGACAGAAAAGGAGAAATTATAGAATGTTAAAAGTAGAATACCTGATCCGGATGTCTGATGGAGATTCTGATGTTTGAAGCATTCAGGATCGCCTCTGATTTGACAAGATCATCTGAGATCAGACAAGATTGTTTGAGATCTGACGAATTCGTCAGATGAATTTTTTAGAGACCTGCAAACAGAAAAACAGATGCAAAATACAGAGAATGCGACTATGATGACAGAGGGAAACAACACAAAATAACAATATGAATACTAAAAAATAGTTATGAATAGAAATTTAGACAAATTATGATATTATAATGACAAATTATGATCTTATCATGCAACTTAAGCTATATGGGTGAACTCCAAATGCAAAATATTAAGAAATAAGGATAAAACTAACTAAAATGCAGAATAAAATAGCAAAGGAATAAGAAAAAGCACAAACTTTGGGCACTGATTGCCCCCAATGCAGATTGCAGTCAAAATCGTATGAAAGTAATGAAATCATCTCGAATTGCAACAGGATCATCCGAGATTTGAATGAGATCGTCTGCGACGATCTGAGCTTGCTTCGACTGAAAATCAATGAGGTCCCTACAATAAAACTTCAAAATAACAAATGCAAAATGATGCTCTAGGTATTCTAATGCACGCAAAATCAAGTTACAAGGAAATTCAGCCAAGGGTTGGGGAGGGAAGGTCCTAAGGATTATATAGGCTTAGGGGAGTAGTTAGAATGTTGGAGATCATCCCTATTTGGGAGATCTCCAACGGAGGAGGGTCTCTAACGGCGCAGACATGCTTCTGCCCAGATTAGAGACCCGTTGGAATAGAATCTAATTGTGCAAAATTAGTTTTGCGAAAAGATCGTCTGGACGTCCTAGCCCATATGAAATCGTCAGATTTGGGGCGATATCGTCTGATCAGCGATGATATCGTCAAACGGTCAAAAAAACCTCTAAAAATGGCATGGAAAATGGGGAAACGGATTACTCGGCAGTTAACGGGCGATTTGGGAGGTTAAAATTTGAATTTAAATTATTTACTAGGATGAATGTAATTACTAGAATTTCACTGTGCCAATTTTAGGGTGCTACATATCCAAACTCATCCTCTAAGGGATTTTTCTTTATACTATAAGGATAAACCTGATTTTAGGGAGAAATATTGTCAAATTAGGATTTTTTCTTCAATAGGAGACATCATGTTAATTTAGGTTATTTTTAAAAATAATGAATTTAGATTTTTCAATGTTGAAGGAATGAATGTTTAGGGATTTAACGGTATGGGACTTTAAATTCGCTATGCAAGGTATTGATTGTGAATCAATTATGAAGAATGAATTTGGAAATTCATTCTTGAGGGAATTTATAGGATTCCCTCTAAAGTCGACGAGACTTCTCCAAAACAGGATTCCAATGATTATCATAAACATATGTAAAATATTAAAAATTCATATGATGACTTAAATAAAGGAATTAGTAGATTGCTTATTTGCATCATGGATTTTAAACAAACTGATGGGTTCCTTAAGTGTATGTGAAATTAAAATGATGACTTAGAGAAAGGAATTAGAGATTCCTTAATTGCAACATGATTTTTAAAAGGAACAAATAGATTCCTTAAATTGTATATTTGATTGAAAGAGGTTCGTAGGTACCCTTCTATACTTGTAATATTTGACACCTTAAGTTTATGAATATGATGAAAGTACATTTTGGACGCTGGGTTTATTCCCCATGAGGGTTCCCATGATAAACAATGTGTCACTTATTTGTGTTTTGATGTGTTAATTCTTGTGAATGTTGCATTTACTTTCATAATAAAAATGATATAAGTGGATGAGATGGTTAAATGGTTTAATGAAAAAATTCTACATTTCTTAGACTATGACAATGTGTTCATTTGTTAAAAAAATGATACAAGGAATGTATGTTTAACTTTAACATGTTTATGATTTAGTGATATACGATTATGTCATTTACTTTCTGATATGTATTGGGTAATTATAAATGATGTAATTAGCTATCACTTGATGTATTCAATGGTTGTATGTGAATCTTGCTCAATTGGATATCTTATATGTGCTACAGACTTAAGAATCATAAAGTAATGGATTCTATTCCTTAAGGACTAATTGAATTATATTCACCTCATTAACATTCATGGTTGGTATAACCTGAAACATTTTGAAAAATTTATGAATTGATCCGAGTTGAAACCTAGAGTGGGTGGGAACCCAAAAAAATAGAAAATGAAACTTGAGATGTAAAACAAGTCAGACTTAACATTCTAAGTTGACACTGGAATGTACATGAGGAGTGGGTACTCCCATGATGGTTACACAATGCCTTTTATAATGGACTTAATTGATTCATTAATATAACCAAGGAAATTCCTAATATAAAAAGCTAATAAAATAGGGCTTGAAATAAGGAGATATAATCTTACTTAAGACGATCAATTCAAGGATTGTGTAAGTTTTATCACGTGTAGTGATTTTGATATATTAGTGGTCCCATCGAGGAGATGTGGGTAGAAACTAAGATTTATGATGAACCATTGGTGTGGTTACATCATCTATGGTGGACTTCAATTGGTGTGGTTCTCCATATTCAAGGTATTTACCTACATAGTAGTCTTGGTGGACAGTATGGTGAAGGGTGATTCTCTTTGATGAGGGATAAAAACCTAACGCTATGGTGAGTGTTCTCATACTCGAGTGGTATAAGGATTTTTTTGTAGAATTTGGTCACTTCTACTCAAGAGTGACTTTGACCAAGTCTCAATATCTATTTATGATGATTGCCTTGAAAAAACTTACAATCCAATTGGAATGCTTCCTTCTTAGATCAAGATTATTTTCCTTACTCTAGAAAGATAAATAATAGTAAAAAAAAATTGGATGAGTAGTAGTAACAATTGGGGTTGTTATAGTTGGTATCAGATCCCGAGCTAACTATTAGACTCTAGTTAGATCTAGGTTAGCAAAATATTTGGGCATGAAACAAAAACATGAGAAAAACTCAAAACATAAATTCCACAACTCTAAATAATGCACACTTGGTAAGGACACGGTCAGTACTTGGGATTACCGATGTTTGAGTTCCTTTCTCCACAAATATATCCATAGTTGTTTGAAAGAGGACGAGCTAAGCAACACTCCTTCCATGGGTTTTAAGTGTTGTACCTTAGACTCTTTTGGAAAATTACTCAACATCTATGTCTTTTGAATTACTTATTCCCTATTCTCAAGTGTGTATAAACCAGAGGTCCAAATCCACTAAAATATTACTTGAATTAAGGTTATCAAATTATTAAGGATAACTTGTTAACTGCCTAGGCCAAAATGGCTCAAAACAAAATATTATGTGAATAAGAATTGTTGGAAAAAACTTGGTGAGTTGAAATATAGCCACTAGAGATGGCTTAATGGAGATGAAGATATCCTCCATAAAAATAATTTTGATACAGTTGAAAAAACGTAGTCATAGAACTACCAATCATTGTACTATAGATGTTATTGGACTAAATTCTAGTTATATTTAAATTTGGCATGTTGTAGTATACAAGACATATTTGATTAATATTTTCTTTAATTAATTTTTGTTACAATATGGCACTTGGACAAGAATCTGAACATCTCAACCTTGACAAAGTATGGCGGATTGCTATTTTTCTCAGCAATAATTCACCCAGAGATAGCCGCAACCTGAATCTTTACCACAGTAGAAGATATCATGTTGCTTTGTCATAATTTAGTAAATGTGCTTTACGCTACTTAGGCACTAAAATATGTTATAAAGTGGTGCATGTGGTATTATTATTATTTGCACAGAAGAACCTAATGATAAAAATAATGTTTTATTTATTTTTATTTTTGATCAGTGTTACAATACACTTTGGGATTTTTCCAATCATAGGCTAAGGTGTAGGAAATGGTGGAAGAATCCATCCAAAAAAACAAAAACCTAAAACCCTAGTATGGAAAAAGAGAGAAAGGACACATTTAAGCATGAAAACCACCCATAAATTTCTCTAGAAACTTCATACTTTTTTTGACATGAAATTTTGGGAGAGTCATATCAAAATTTTGCCAAATAGCTCTGATAATCTGAGTGTCTCAACTCAGTAGTAAAGTATGCCACCTGACCACCTAGGTGGTGGTTTAATGTAAAGAGGTGTGCTACGTTATTTAAATTAGGGACTACCCATTATACCATGTATGTGGTATTATTTTCCTAAGAAAAATGGAACATAAAATAGTTGGATGCAACAACAAAAACTAGAGCATGTGTTATTATTAAATGATTTCTAAATACAAATATACCAGAACTAGGATCTGGACATAATAGCAATGGTAATATGAAAACCATCAGTCTTAGTCAGAATCTGAGCTATCATAATATTTGACTAGAGATAAGTTATGCTTAGAATAGATAATTGGAGGTGGAATATTGTAGCGAATTGTAATGTATCTATCAAATACATAATATGTCCAAGGAGTGCCATGATGTCCGTACAATATAAAATCCATTTTGTTAGACATCGAGTCTGATGGAATCTATTCTAAATTTCCTAGAATACGTGAGTCTACACATATCTTTGATAAAGAATACTGATGAAGCTCACCATTGAAAGTAGCCCTTCCAGTGGGAATATATTTCTTAACCACATCCAAATAACATGGTGGTAGAAATTAAAATGGAATATTTATATGATAGCTTATAGGAGATAACCAGGAATATCCAAACCGGACATGAAAAGTCCAATTAGGCCAACTAAAGAAATTTTTGAACCATTCAAAATGAGTCAAGGGACTTTTAAAATCTAAATAATTATGGGAATTTTTCCTTAGCCAAACATGACAATGTGAATCCTGAATAAAGGTATTACAATATATCTGATCCATAGATATAAGAGCATTATAATATTCGATAGCTTGGCTTTGTAAGAAATCCTGCAACCCTTCTCTTTGTCAAATCAAGTGTTAGGGAATCCAAAAAAAATATTCATAAAACTCATGTTGATCTTCTTCATAACAAAACATGATGGCTAATTACTGAACTAGTTTTCTATCGAAAGGAAGTTAAGAGAATATTTCTCTCTTTCGATAATGTGTTGATGTCAATAAGTACTTATGACCAAATCTAGAAAAAATACCTAAAGATAAGGTACCAAAATAAGTGTGTACAAAATCCACCTATGGAAACATTTAAGGGGGAAATGATAGGACTTTATGTATAGATGAAAGGACACGTGCCACCTCAATAATTGAAAAGGTATAATAAGCCCTTGATTAGTCAACATAAACAATCAATTCAAATACAAAAAGTATCATGAAAGTTAGATGATCCACATTAGGATCAACATGATGCAATCGGTTAAATGAATGGATAGGATTAATATGTTGGAAATTGAACTAGATCATCACTTCGATCAATGACAAAATTTTAGATATTGATCGTAGGCAATAACTTACAGGATTTTAATCCTTTCAACTACTCATGGCATCCAATACAATTATATTTATTATAGGATTCATCTGGATGTTATTAGTTATAAGTGGATTAAATCCCATTATATGTTTTATGATCCTTTTGCTTTTGTTTACCAATCTAGTAATGCATTTACCCTAAAAGGGAAGAAATTGATATTCAGTATTATTAGATCTAAACAAGAAGGAGCAGTTATAGAATGGGATATAGCAATGAGAAAAGCTATAAGAACAATTGAGGAAGCAATGAGGGAATATCCTATGCAAAATGCCTAGGAAGATATATGGACACAAGAAATAATAAGGCTATAAGTCGAGAGAGATGTTGTCATAGTAGAGCAAGATTGGTTCAGATCTAAGATATTACAAAGAAATAACTAGAGAGAAGTAATGATGACATCAATGTATATATAAAACCCATAATTTCATCAAATAAGGGAAGAATTGAATACTACATTCTTGAAATATTGTTTTTTTATATTATGGAACTATGATATGCTTCCTCCACCACAACCAACTATTAATACACAATGTGGAAGAAGAAGAAGAACCACTCGTGCAACTCGAAGAACAACCTGATATAGTGATCAAGAAGTTTCTATAAAAAATGATCCACCACCATCCCTAGATGTAAGTATCGATACAACATAGAGTGAGGAATGAACCCAAGATTACCAACACTAAGATCCGTTAGACCACCACTTTGAAGTAGGGTATGCATGCCAAGAATGAGGTATAAATGTAATTAGAAAACTTTTGAAATTTTATATTTTTGTTTGTAGAAAATAGATACTATATGAATATTGTTGTTCATAAAAAATTTAATTACTTTCAATTTTATAATGTGTGATATAGAGGAATTTATCACTATCACCAATGAATGAACATTGATTCTTGTTTGGATGTTGTTGTAATTATGAAAAATGAACTTAACTAAAAGAAACTAAGGGAGTTTGAAGAATGGATTGGTGTCCATTATTGGAGAAGGTATGGGAATTCTCCATGGTTTTATGATGATGATAACCATGAGGCATCTGGGTGTATACTCTGGTGATTGACAAAAAAAAAATTGCCAAAATGCATATTAGGATATATGTGAATATCCTAAATTAAGATTCTAAAATTATGATGTCTTTGTTGACACTTAATTTTATCAGGTTAACTCATGTTAAGGGTTAAAAAATTATATTGTGATACTCCTTGATGGGAGTTTTTATAAAATTAATAATATTTTTTATATCTAATATAGTACAAAAACATAATTTCATGATATATTTGTAACAAAATTTTGCAATTTCTATTATTGCAGTGCTTTAAATTCAGTATTTGTGCAGTAATAAATGGTTTAAAACTATAATATGTGTGATGATATTATGTATTGATGATGTTTTTCAATACTTTTTGTTATGTAAAATGGGTGTTATGTTATTTATAAGAATATGGTACTGTTGATATTTTACATTTTTGCAGTTCTAGGTACTCTCATTGATAGAAGATGAAGCTTACCATTAAGGATGAGATGCTAAAAATTAAGAAAATAATATGATGACTCAGATTGTAAAATAGCAAGATAAATACTAGATTTGCTAGGTAAATATGCTCACTAAGGTAATTGTTCAAACACATAGGACTATTTTTAATCTAAGGGGGGGTGTATATCATGGCCCATCACCCTCGAACCCTATCAAAAGGATATTTTTTTATCATGGGATCAATTAATGCTCAATAGAAAAGGGTCATAGAGCCTAAGGATTCTATAAAATTCTCATTCGCATAGGGGTGCTTAATACCTTTCAAAATACCTAAGAGGTGAGTATGTATCCTCATAATCACCTACGGTAGAATCTAAGCACCCCTTTGTTTGACACAGTGCGATATGGATCTGATTCAAGCATTAAAATTCCAATACGAATATGAGGAAACTCACAAATAAGCTACATGAATCTAATAGGTATAGTTTGATTGTTGGTTGTACAGTAACTTGTTACAGTTGTAGGACTATTTATAGACTCCTACTGATGAGGGTTTTTAGCTACAATCGAACCCACTTCCTGAGGTGATTTGATGATTTGTTAGATCTATCTCCATCTAGATTGCATGGGTAGTTGACCACTTAATAGTATTTAACTAAATTAGTTATTTTGTTCAAGTACTTCCTCTGTTCACAATCACAGCCTTTGAGAGACATATCTGAAGTTTAGCTCAACCATACTAAGGCATCAATAGACTGTGGTACAGATTGATATCATTTTAGGAGATAATTATATTTTCATATTCATATTTCAGTGATGAGTTCCATATTATTATAGAGTATTCTTAGAAATTCTGATGTCAATCAGAGATACTGTTTCATTTTAACCTGCATAAAGGAGAACTATTGAAGCTTCCAAATGACCCTACCATTTGTAGCCACTTCTGCCTATGTAAGTAATCCCTATTGATGGATATCCAAACTACAATGCATTCTGGAATCGTCCATACTCACTGATAGACATCATAGGCAAGGATATGAGGTTAGCCATTGAAATTTGGGAAACCTCTTTACACCAGTTATGAAACCTACAAGTGATTCCAAGGTAGTTTATCTATTCGACTAGCACAAACATATGATGTCAAAGAATGTGTCTATGAAGCAATACCTCATAGGGTGCATGCTCGAGAAGACGAATCAGATAAAGGAAATGAAGCACCCCAGGTGTATCATCCACAAGTGGTGTGTTGGTTGGGAGGTATGCTTGGTGGAGATTGTAGTTACCACTTGGTGGTTCGATCTCACTTAGATGTTGTCATGAGATTGCATCTCACCATTTATATCCTTTAGTCGTCTACGAATGAATCTTGAGTATTTATATAAATATTGAATCTATTATATAGAATGTAATAATTTTTGGTGTAGGAATTTATGTTGGAATTTTGTTCCACTTTATGTCTACCTTAGAAAAGAAATATCATAATTGAAACCCTATAAATATTAGTATATCAAAGTGCCACATGGATATTACATGATACTTTGCTATAGGATCTAAATTGGGAGCACCACCTGAACGAACAGATCACTATCCAATGGCATTCTATCTACCTAGAGTATTTGGTCATAAATAAATAAAAAAGAAAAAAGGACTATGGTTAAGTATAGTGAGCAATAGTATAGATTTAATTATGGACATGAGTAGGACCATAATGGGAGAAGGACCCCCACTCCACTCAAGCATTAGTTGGTGGTCGGCATAGTGACCAATAAGATGATGTGGGGGTTTTGATGTTGCAACACCTAATTGGAAGTATTCTTGGATTAGAAATCATATTGACTAATAATTGGAATTAACATTGGTTAGATAAATTGATGTAGAAAGCATATTGATTAATTATTGGAATTAATCTTGGTTGGATAAGTTAAGTAGTAAGCCAATTGATTAAACAATGGTTAATATTTGATTTGTGTTATATTCAATTGGGAATTAGACCCCAAATAGTTGTATATAAGCAAAGAAAAAATAATTCTACGGTAATAAGTTTTATATTATCCAAACTCATCCTCTAAGGGATTTTGCTTTATACTATAAGGAAAAACTTGATTTTAGGGAGAAACATTGTTGACTTGGGATGTTTTTCTTCGATAGGAGACATCATGTTAATTTAGGTTATTTTTACAAATAATGAATTTAGATTTTTCAAGGTTGAAGAAACGAATGTTTAGGGATTTAAAGGTATAGGACTTTAAATTCACTATGCAAAGGATTGATTTTGAATCAATCATGAAGAATGAATTTGAAAATTTATTCTTGAGGGAATTTATAGGATTCCCTCTAAAGTCGATGAGACTTCTCTAAAATGTGATTCCAATGATTATCATAAAAATATGTAAAATATTAAAAATTCATATGATGACTTAGAGAAAGGAATTAGTAGACTCCTTATTTGTATCATGGATTTTAAAGGAACGGATGGGTTCTTTAAGTATATGTAAAATTAAAATGATGGCTTAGATAAAGGAATTAGAGATTCCTTAATTGCATCATGATTTTTAAAAGGAACAATTAGGTTCCTTAAATTGTATATTTGATTGAAAGAGATCCGTAGATACCCTTCTGTACTTGTAATATTTTACACCTTAAGTTTATGAATATGAAGAAAGTACATATTTTGGAGGTTGGTTTTATTCTCCATGAGGGTTCCCAAGATAAGTAATGTATCACTTATTTGTGGTTTCATGTGTTGATTCTTGTGAATGTTGCATTTACTTTCATAATGAAAATGATATAAGTGGATGAGATGGTTAAATGCTTTAATAAAATAGTTATGCATTTATTAGATTATGAGAATGTGCTCATTTTTTTAAAAAAATGATGCAAATAATGTATGTTTAACTTTAACATGTTCATGATTTAATTAGATACGATTATGTCATTTACTTTCTAATTAGTATTGGGTAATTATAAATTATGTAATTAGCTAGCACTTGATGTATTCAATGGTTGTATGGATTCATAAAGTAGAATGTAATGGAATGTAAATCTTGCTCAATTGGATATCTCATGTGTGCTACATATTCAAGAATCATAAAATAATGTATTATTTTCCTTAAGGACTAATTGAATTATATTCACCTCATAAACATTCGTGGTTGGTATAACCTGAAACATTATGAAATATATTGTGAATTGATCTGAGTTGAAACCCGGAGTGGATGGGAACCCACAAAAATAGAAAATGGGACTTGATATGTAAACCAAGTCAGATTTAACATTCTAAGTTGATACTGGAATGTACATGAGGAGTGGGTACTCCCATGATGGTTACACAATACCTTTTATAATGAACTTAATTGATTTATTAATATAACCAAGGGAATGCCTAATATAAAAAGGTGATCAAAAAGGGATAAGAAGATATAATCTTGCTTAAGATGGTCAATCCAAGGATTATGTAAGTTTGATCATGTGTAGTGATTTTGATATCTTAGTGGTCCCAACGAGGAGATGTGGGTAGGAACTAAGATTGATGATGAACCATTGGTGTGGTTACTTCATTTATGACGAACTTCCATTGGTGTGGTTCTCCATATTCAAGGCATTCGCCTACATACTAGTCTTGGTGGATAGTATGGTGAAGGGTGATTCCCTTTGATGAGGGATAAAAACCTAACTCTTTGGTGAGCATTCTCATACCTGAGTGTTATAAGGGTTTTTTGTAGGAGTTGGTCACTTCTACTCAAAAGTGACTTTGACCAAGTCTTAATATCTCATGATGATGATTGCCTTGAAAAACTTACAATCCATTTGGAATGCTTCCAGATTAGATCATGATTATATCTCTTGCTCTGTAAATATAAATAATAAACATAAAAAAATAAAAATATATAAAAAATAAATTGGATGAGTAGTAGTAACAATTGGGGTTGTTACATTTTGGGTAGGAACTTGAAGAAGGCTAACAAAGATGGACTTATAAGTGAACTTAAGTCTAGTAATAACATCAAAAATATCACCCATCAATAATTAGAGATGATACAAACATTTTTGTTAGGGCAAGGACAAACAAAACCAAATATTTGAAGAAAGCATTAAAGGAATATGAAAGAGCATCAGGGCAAAATATTTAGACAAAATGCAAAATTTACTTCCTAAACACGTCAACTAAAATCAAAGCAGGGATATGCAAGTTAATTCGAATGGAGGAGATAAATTTACCATCAAATTATCTAGTAATGCCCTTATTTGATGGTAGAATGAGGATAGAATTATGGAATCCATTTATAAGTAAAGTTTAGAATAAACTACCTACATGGAAAGGTAGATGGTTATGATTAGAAGGAAAAGTGCAACTAGTTAAATCAGTCTTATAGGTCATTTAAACATATAATATATCATTGTATACTATACCAAAATCAATAAATAAAATTAAATTTATATTATGTGACTATATTTTTGTTTAGGATCACATTAAAAAAGGAAATTTTCATTAGTGAAATGGAGCAAAGTATGCGATGATAAAATCAAATCAGGTTGTAGACCAGACGATAGTAAGGAAGACCCCTAAAGGGCAAGCCGCAAAGTAGCCACTATCATAAGAAGGGATAAATTCCAGAAGAAGGGATAAATTCCAAAAGAAGGGATAAATTCTAGAAGATACCAAAGGAAAGCATATTGAAATCAAAGATTATGAGGATGATCATCCAAATGTGAGTTCCATTTTTGTCTTCCAAAATCGTTTTGATATTTTAAAAGGAACTCTTATTCACAGGTCTAAACCTGGTGAGGATGACATTACCCCAAATCCAACTAAAATCCTAATTTATAATCAATAGGAATCCCAATCCTCGACCAGATTTAGGCCATCCAATATTTTTTTAAAACCATCGCCCACCCTCGAGGGGCATACAAAAATTGTTAGTCCCATCTTAGACAAAGTGGAGAAAGAAGAAAAATATGATTTCATCCCCATTATCACTAGAAGTATCAAGGAAGATTATGTTTATATTGGTGGTGAAAAGAAAAAAATGGAAGGCCCTCTATCAATGATCAAAATAAAAAGGAACTAGAAAATGATATTGCAAATGGCACCCAAAAAACCTTATTCCAAGATCTTCTCGGTCAAGAGAAGGATGAATCAAAAAGACCCAAACCTCCCTTATATAAAACTAATGGAGGCCAAAAAAATTTCAAAAATTCTAAATGAGGATCCTCTCATGGAATGTGAGAGGCCTCAACAGTGCTATCAAGCAAAGGCTTTTTTCCACACTAAGGAAAGAACACAAACCCACTATCATGGTTTTGTAAGAAACAAATATTGATAAAAATAAAATCCAAAAAATTACAAATTCTAATTGTAAAAATGATGATTTTGCTTTTTTCCCCATTCAAGGTATGTTTGGGGGTCTTCTCTATATTTGGGACTCAAACAAGTTAGAAGGAAAAATCATTTTCTCTTTCGACAAGGTCCTCAATATGATGCTTTTCTATAAAATTAGTAATTTATCTTGGGTTGTGACCAATGTCTATGCCCCTAATGATCCTCTCATCCATAGGGGTATATGGGATACTTTGAGTCAGATGAGAAGTGATTTCATAAACCTTTCATGGATTATTGCTGGAGACTTCAACTCTCCCATTTTTTCTTCTGATAATAAAGGAGGGAACCTTATGCCCACCAAAAGCATTGAGTATTTTTATAACTTTATCACTAAATGTGAGTTGATGGATGTTCAAACTAAAGTGGAAAAATACACCTAGAGCAATAGGAGAATTGGGGATCAGCACATTCAAGTAAAACTTTATAGGATTTTCTTGTCTCAAGAAGCTATATCGGTGATGGGTGATGGCACTCTTATCTATCTTCCCAGAGTTGGATTTGATCATTGCCCTTTACTGTTTGAAGTTGAGAATGGCCCTTGTTTTAAAATAACATTTATATTTGAAGCTATGTGGACACAACTCCTAGATTTGTAGATGCAAATGACTGACTGGTGGTAATTTGACTGTCATGGATCCTTTGTTTTTAGGGATTACAAAAAAACATAAGTGTGTCAAATAAAATATCTGAGTCTAGAATAGAGAATTTTTTGGTAACATCTTCAAAAATAATGAAACTATTTTACAAAAACTAAAAATCATTGAACTCCAAATTCAGAATGAGCAGCTCAATGAACAAATCAAAAATGAGGAGAGAGGTTATTGCAGAATACCACAATGTGCTGGATAAAGAGGATAATTTCTAGAAGAAAAAATCAAGGGCTCTTTGGCTCAAAGAGGTGGACTCAAACACAAAATTATTTCATGACACTACCTTAAGGCACCAAAGATTGAATAAATTAAAGAATTAACCAGAAGTGATGGATCCATCATCGAGGATATTTTTGAGATTTGAAATGAAGCTTCATATTTCTTTGAAGGCAATTTGAGAGCCAACCCCAAAAATTCTACCTATCCTGGTAGACAATTGCTCCATCATATACCCATTCTGGTCACTTCATATATGAATTTAGCTCTTATCAAACCCCTCACCCTTGATGAAATTAAAGAGGTTATTTTCTCAATACATCTTGATAAAGTCCCAAGATCTGATGGGTTTTCCCATGGTTCTATAAAAAAATTTGGTATATTATTGGGCTTGACATTTGCAATACCATCATTGAAATTTATCAAACTAAATCCATACCCGAAAGTATCAACTCCACCTTCATTGCCTTGGTTCCAAAAGGTCCTATGTGTAAATCTATATCAAATTTCAAACCTATTAGTATTTATAATGTCTTGTACAAAAATCTTACTAAATCCATGGCTACAAGACTCAAAGAGATCCTTTCTTAGATCATAGACCCTTTTCAAGGTAGCTCTTTCAAAGAAAGAAATATTACGGATGGTGTTATCACGTTGCATGAAGATCTTCATTCTGCCAATCGTAACAAAAAAGCTATCATGTTTTTCAAAATTGATATGAATAAGGCTTTTGACAGAGTTAATTGATATTTTCTAATTGATGTCCTCAAATTTTGGTTTCATAGGAAGTGGCTTGATATTTTTCATAAATGCATCTCTAATCCCTAATTTTTAGTCTTGGTCAATGGATCTATAGCAGGGTTTTTCCCTAGTAACAGTGGCCTTAGACAGGGAGAAACTCTATCCCCCATTCTTTTTATTATTCTTGCTGAATACTTGGGCAGAGCACTAAAAAATTCCTACTCCAATGACATAATTTTAGGCATTAATCCTAAGTCTAATTTAAGAGCCTTGTCTCACCAATAGTTCGTTGATGATACCATCATTGCTACTCATGATTCTGTGTGGGAAGTAAAAGCTATTAGGATTATTCTTGATACTTATGAGGAGGTTGCAGGGCAGAAAGTAAATTATATTAAAAGCAAAATCTTCTTCATTAACACTCCCTAAGAGATATAAACTAAGATTACATGCATCTTTCAATGTGTTATATATCAGTTGCCTACCCAATATTTGGGCCTCCCTCTTTTCACCAGTGCTCTAAAGGAATCCATGTGGAGTAACATTATTGAGAGGATTAACAAAAAACTTATGGTTGGAAAAGAACCCTAAAAATGGCTTTTCTCCAAATTTTTCTTGTTTATTTCATGTCCATCTTCAAAGTTCCTATTATTGTCTACATGAAAATTGGGAAAATTTAAAAAATGTTTTTTTGTGGGTAGGTGCCAAGGATAGGAAAATATTTCATCTAGTCAGTTGAGACAAGGTGCACTCCCCCAAAATTCAGGGGGGCTTGGTCTCTAAAGATTTTGTAATATGAACACAACCTTGTTAGCCAAGCAAGCATGGAATGTTTTCACCAACAACAAAATTGAATGGGTCTCAATTGTAAACAAAAAAATATCTTCAAAATCATTGTTTCATAGATGATGATATACCTAGAGAGGGATCCACTTTCTGAAAATCAATTATCTAGACCAGATATCTAATTTAGAAGGGGATAAGGTGGCAATTAGGTACAGGAAGTAAAATTAACTTCTATACTAACAGGTGGATCTCTAATAAACCACTTTTAGATAACAATGAAATTGCTGTTTTACAAACTTTCCCAGATACTTAATTGGTAGAAAGGTTGAAGATTTCATTGATGTTTCATTTGATTCTAAGCATTGGAAAAATATTTATACTCCAAATGCTAATGGAAAAATATCTGATGCTTCAGTTGTTCTCAAAACCATCCTAAATGTAATTGTCATCCCTACTAGTAATTCTCCTTACTCCCCTTTTTGGAAAGAGACTGATTCTAGGCTATTTATGATTAAATCTACTCATGGCCTAAATATTGACTATCAAGTGGTTCAAATACCTTATGATTGAGTGTGTATTAAATATCTCAGTTTGAAATTTGCTCATTTTAGCTAGTTGGCCATCCAAAATAAGATTCTAACGATTGATAATCTTATGAAAAGGGGTATGATTATCCCTAATAGATGCTATTTGTGCATGAATTCCTAGGAATCTGTCAATCACCTCTTTCTATAGTGATCTTTCTCCAAGATACCTTTCAATCATCTTATGTCCATTTTTCATATCTCATGGGTTATTCCTAAATCGTTGAATCACATTTTCATCAAATGGACAAATCTTTTCAAAAACCTCAGATTATCATATTTATGGAAAGTGACCCTTTGTAGCACCCTAAAATTGGCACGGTTAAACCCTTAGTAAAAAGATAAAAATTTGAATTTTAACCCCGAAACCGCCCGTTAACCGCTCACCCCATTTTTTCTGCCATTTTTAGGAGTTGTTTTGACCGTTGGACAATATCATCGCCGATCAGACGAAATATTCCTAGATTGGACGAATTCATCTAGAACAGAACGTCTAGACAATTTCATCCCAAAACTAAATTTTCATAATTATCTTATGTTTTAACAGCCTCTCCAACTTGGGCAGAAGTGTGTCTATGCAATTGTAGATTCCTTCGTTGAGGATCTCCTAGATTGGTATGATCCCCAACCTCCTAACCTCCCCCTAATCCTATATAAACTGGGATTTTCTTAGTTTATCCCCCTGGTTGGCTGATCCCATGATTCCCTGATTAATTTTCCTTGCCATTTAGTTTTTTTGTGTCAAGACATCCTATCCACCATTGTTTACACTCATAGTTTTAAGTTTTTATTGTAGGTTTTCATTGTGCTTCAGTTGGAGAAATCTCAGATCATCACAGGCAATTCCAGAAGATTTCAAATGATCCTATCGTAGATCGGCGATGATCTCATACGATTGGATGTGATCTCAACTGCAGTTCAGATTGGGGGCAACCAGAGCCCTGATTTTGCATTCATAATTTGTCTTATTTATTTTACTATGCATTAGTTTGATTTATTTTCATTCTGCATCCTGGAGTTCACCTCATTCATCATAAATGCATGATAAAGTTAAAATAAGGTATTAAAACAATGTATTTCCTTTAATTTGTTGTCTAGATTTATCAGTTAGGCATTTATACTATCATTTCTATCATTTTGCATTATTCTAGTAGTAGCATTTTCATTTTTTCATGTCTGTTTATATGATTGCAGGTTTTTGACAAATTCGTCTGACGAATTCATCATATCGACGATGATCTTGTCTGATCTCAGATGATTGCCTATGATCTTAGATGATTCTATATAATTACAGATGATACTATCATATTCAGGACGATTTGGACTCCTACAAGCTTCACAATCTTCATCAGACATCCAGAATCAGGTGCATTCTTTCTCATTTCGTATAATCTTTATATTTAAGATCCATTATCGCTTTCTATATTCATATAAATCAACATTTTCATATAGAATAGCTTATATTCATTCTATCCAACCTAGTATTATGAATGATCGAGTATAAAATGAACACACCAAAACCATTCTCAACCTAGGCATGGAAACTACCACTCAAAGTTTCCTGGTGAACCCACCATCCATTGAAAATTCACTCTTATACCCCTCCCTCGAGAGGCGCAACCTTCAAAGGGCCTCTCATTCTGAGGTATTATCCCATCCTTCTTACATCCCCCTTACGGGCACGGATCCTATAGCTTGAAGGTAAGGATGCAAAAAATTTGGAGCGATACATTTTGGTGAACCCAATGTGAAACTAAAACCTTTTGAAAAAAATCCAAAAAAAAAAAGAAAAATTATTACTAAGTAACATCTAGAATCATGATTTTGTATGCTGACTTTTCGAAACGGAGCTCTGGCGATTTGGCGGGAAAACTTCTGAGCAGGCGTCGGGCGATGCTCTAGGGTTTCTGGTGTGAAGGATTTACTAGGGACTTTGGTGGGTTGACTGTGTGATACTCTGAAGGTTCGTCCGCTGCCACAGGAGGGCCCAATGGGGTCTCCTCCAGTTCCTCTCGCTGGGAGAAAGAGCTCATATGTTGAGATGTTAAAAGAAAATCCTTCGTCTTCCTCTGATGAAGCTCAGCGGAATGCTTATCAAACGCTATTCAAGAATGCTGGCAAGGGTTCATCTACACACCGAGTTAATGGATGCCTCCCACAATCCGCTTCCAGACCTAATATTGTTATAGAACCGAAGCTGGTCGAAGACACAATCATCTACCATGCTAACCATGACCTGATTTGCAAATTCATGGGTATCCGACCTACTCTAAATTTTTTGCACACCTGGGTTAGACAGAACTGGGAGCCACTCGGTGAGTACTCCTTATGGCCTATAAGCAATGGGTATTTCATTATTAGTTTCTCTTCTTTAGCAGATAGAAACAGAGCATTTGAATCAGAGAAGAGGAACCACGGCCTGGCAAGGTTATTTGTTCAACCGTGGAGAGTGGGTTTCGATCCTCGTATTGAACCTACGGCTGTCCCGATTTGGATCCGGCTATACGCTCTCCCGATGGAGTTTTGGGGTGAGCAGGTTCTAGAGATGATTGGTAATTCATTAGGTAGATATCTAGGAGTCTCCAAAGATACCATAGAGGGAAACACAATTGTCTTTGCTAGAATCTATGTAGAAATGGATATTAGCCAGCCTCTACCAGTCGAGGTGGAACTTGAGTTGGCAGGGCTATCCTGGATCTAGCAGTTAGATTATGAGGCCCTACCTTTTAGATGCAGAGTCTGCCATAAGCATGGCCATTTGGCGAGGTTCTGTCCAAATATTTTGAGCACAAAAGTGGAGGCTCCACTTGGAATGCCAAATCGCCCCAGAGAGGGTAAGTTTACCCCTGTCAAAGAACCATCCAATATTCCTCAGGGTTCTGATGTCCAGAAAGATGGCTTTGAATAGCCGAAGCGAAGGAGAAACAAAAAGAAAAATGGCAAGGAGCAGGCACAACTCAAGCCAACCAATCGGTATGAAATCTTTAAGTCCCTAGTGGATCAAGAGGACCAAGTCATGGAAGGAGTGGATGGGAATGTTGAGGATAATAACATCCACTCTCATGCTTCTCCTTCATTTACTCCTGTCTTAGAACAAGTGATTGAACCCTCTGAGATAGTGCAGCCAAAGAACCCAGGGGCATTGGTAATCCACTCCCCAGCACAGTAAGTTATTAAGGATGTCAACATGGGAAGTGCAGAAAAGAACAGAGAAAGGCCTACTCTAGGGATTACTCAGGTGGAGAAGAGGTCTAAAAACAGTAATTCCCAAGGAGTGGGCAGAAAGTCCAATAAGGATCTACTAGCAGTGCAAGGAGACAAGCTGATCAATGGAGGATCGGTGAGGACAATTGATTCTTATTGCTCCCAAGGTTTTCAATGATTATTCAATCCTGGAATGTTAGGGGTTTAAACGAGTAGAACCCATCAATCTGCTGTTCAAAGACTTTTAGGAAAATGTAAAACAAACTTTTTGCTCATCTAGGAGACAAAAATGTCTTTAGATCTTATGTGCAAAACTGTTAATAGAATATGGAGGGGCGCTGGTTATATGGATGTGGCTGCTCAAGGTGCCTCAGGGGGGATTGTTACTCTTTGGAACCCTCTGGAATGGACAACAATAGAACATATAGCTTGGAGGGGTGTTCTCACATCTCTTTTTAGGAACAATGTCACAGTTGAACATGTTCTAATTACAAACTTCTATGGGGCTCAAAGCTTTGATGGCCAGCGGCTCCAATGGAAAGTTGTACACAACATGAGGTCCTCTTGGGAAGATTTTGACTGGATTATTTTTGGGGATTTTAATGCCAAATTATCTGCCAGGGATCAGGAAGGTGGTATCCCAGTTTTGGATCCAGGGGACCGGCTTCTGATTGCCCAAGTCCAGGCCTTTCACCTTGTTGATATCAAAGGCCTTGGAACCTACTTTACTTGGACTAATAAGAGGAGAGAGCCACACAGCAGGAAGGTAAAGTTAGACCATTTTTTGGTCTCTAAGGAGGCATTTGTTAAATGGAATATTAAATTTCAGATTTTGGAAGGCCCAGTATCATATCACTTTCCCATTTTGTTGGAGGGAGGGACTATGACAGGGTAGCACCACAAACCATTTAAATTTGAAAAATTTTGGCTGCAAAAGGAGGATCTCCAAAGGAAAATTCCACAGTGGTGGGAAGAAGGCCGCCTACCTTTTGGGACAACAATGTTCAAATTCCACAAACAACTTCATTTTGTCAAGTGTAAATTGAAACAGTGGAGGCAAACTAATAAGTCAGACTTCCAGCTCCAACGGGCTCCCTTGGTGGCCAGATGGGAAGAGGTGCAAAAACACTTCAGGGAAGGTACAATTACTGAGCACCTTAAAATTGAGGATGATGCTTTGCGCAAAGCGGTTGAGGACATTGATAATCAAGAAGAGATTTACTAGAAACAGAGAGCAAGAAACACTTGGTTATTAGAAGGAGATAGAAATACAAAATTTTTCCATCGATCAGCCTATGCTAGGAGACAAAGACAAATGAATAACATGGAAGTCCTTCAAGATGAGAATGGACACTCTTTTGATACTCTTCCTGGAATGCATTCCCACTCAATGGATTATTTCTCAAACCTTTTTAAGGAAAGTTTGGAACAAGATGTGGAAGCTCAAAATGAAGTTATTGATGTCATACCTTCTATTATCTCTCACGAAGAGAATCAGGCCCTTCTTAGACCCATTGATAGAGATGAACTAAAGAATGTGGTCTTTGGGATGAGCACTGGCAAATCGCCAGGTCCAGATGGCTTTCCTATTGAGTTTTTTTAGGCCTTCTGGGATACCTTGGAGGAGGATGTTTTGGCTGTCACGAGAGGAGTCCATAACTAATAAAAGAATGCTCAAGGCTCTAAATCACACCTTCATCACTTTAATTCCAAAAGGGGAGGGGGGGTTCATATCTCTGATTTCAGACCTATTGCCTTATGCAATGTGATTTATAAAATAATCACGAAGATTATGGCTGAACGGCTAAAACCTCTCCTTCATAATATAATTTCCTCAGAGCAAGGGGGTTTTGTAGAAGGTAGACAGATCTTGGATGGAGTGGTCCTTGCCCAGGAGGCAATCCATACAATGCAAAAATTAGGCAACAAAGGAATGTTCATTAAACTGGATATGTCCAAGGCTTATGATAGGGTGGAGTGGGGCTTCTTGGCAAAGATGTTGGCAGCCTTTGGTTTCTCTCAGGACTGGACAGACTGGGTCATGAGTTGTATTTCTACGCCTTCTTATTCTGTTCTAATCAAGGGGCTTCCCTCGCCACCTTTTGGAGCCTCACGGGGTCTTCGTCAAGGGGACCCATGCTCTCCCTATCTCTTCCTCATCTTGGCAGAAGGATTAGGTAGACTCTTCTTGAGAAGAAGACATCAAGGTCTGATAACAGGTATTAAGGTGGGGGCAGAAGTTTTGACTCACTTACAGTTTGTGGATGATACAGGATTGGTTGGAGTGGCCAGTCTCAGGGAAGCAAGAGGAATTAGAGACACTCTAAATGTCTACCTTCGGGCCTCAAATCAAGTCACCAATGATAAAAAATCTAAAGTGGTCTTCTTCAATCTTGACCAAAGGTTACAGGATAGAGTTACTGAGATCTTGGGATTCACTAGGACCTCTCTCCCAGTAGTTTACTTGGGGGTTCCTCTGCATTTCAAAAAACTAAAAATTGATATCTGGAAGGATCTTTTGGATGGCATCAAAGATAGAATGAATCATTGGTCTCATAAATGGTTAAGCTATGGAGGCCGACTAACTTTCTTACAGTCAGTTATTCAGGCCATGCCAATATATAAATTCTCCATCCTGGCTGCCCCACATTCTATATGGAAAGAGCTAGACAAAATGGCTAGAAGTTTTTTATGGGAAGGTGCAAAAGGGGAGAAGAAATGGGCCTTGGTTGGCTGGGATAAGGTTACCCAGCCCAAGGAAAAAGGAGGGTTGGGATTGAGAAGCTCCAAGCTTAACAATAAAGCTTTGGCTGGCAAACTGTACTGGAGGTGGATTTCCCAATCAACATCCCTCTTCGATGAGAATCCTTTCTAGTAAATACTTGGGTCATGTTCACCCCAATGATGTGGGCCATTTCCCTCTGGAGGGTAATGGATCCTTAGTGTGGTAGGCTCTCAAGATTGGATCTCAAGTTATCAAAGATCAATTGTTTTGGAAAGTGGGGAGAGGGGAGAAGGCCCGTTTCTGGACCGATTCCTGGGACCAGCATCCACCCATCATTGTTGTGTTTCTTGAATTGCAACCCATTAAATATTCCATAGAAGACAAGGGTTGGGTTCAAATTGAGAGTTATTTCAACACCAGCCAAATGGGGGAGTACAAGTTCAAAAAGTTCAAGCGGTTGGAAGAGTGGCCAATTCCAATCCCTCCGGAGCTGGCACCCATCTTGTCTAAAATTTTGATAGAAAGGTTTCTTACTGGGAGAGATGAGGAGGATGAACTTGCTTGGGGCTATGGGAACCTTGGGGTTTATACTATGAAGGAGGGATACGATAAGATCCTCCCAGAGCCCCCCCCACATTTATTTTCGGTTCATGATTGGAGGAAGATATGGCATTCCAAGGGCTGGCCGAAAGTGAACTTCTTTGCTTGGCAGTTTATGCACAATGGAATTCTCACCTTTGACAATCTCAAAAATAGAGGCATCATTGGTCCTTCTCAGTGCTTGTTATGCCACAAGCATGAGGAAACTGCTGATCATCTGATGTTTGAATGCCCCTTCACACGGCAGATTTGGAAGCGCTAGTTCTCTCACTTTAAAATCCAGGCTAACAGTGATTTGACTCGGACCAATATTTGGGAAAGATGGAAGAGAGGTAGATTTAAATCTAAAGCTCTTCGAATTGGTTGGGAGCTTGGTTTACTTTTTATCTGGTGGCAGGTGTGGCTGGAGAGAAATGCCCGTATTTTTCGTGAAACCTTCTCTTCGCTAGATGGAATTTGGCAGGTCATATGGAGCAAAGTCGTGGAAACGGTTGCCATCTATGCTGAGGAGGAAAATCAGTTTGTTTCTGTGCCACTGGTTGAGGGATCTGTTGAACAAGAGAGACAGGTTAGAGGTAGCTGGAACCCTCCCCTAGAAGGTTGGATCAAAATCAATACTGATGGAGCTGCTAAAGGCAATTCGAGTAGCGCTGGAATTGGAGTAGTGTGTCGTGATCATGCTGGGTCTGTGCTTTATTGGGAATTGCAAGGTCTGGGACGTGCCACAAACAATGAAGTAGAGGCCTTTGCTATTAAATCTGCTTCCATCTGGGCTATTAAGCAGGGACACAGGAAGATAATTCTTGAGTCTGACTCCCAAATTCTGGTGGGCGCTCTTGACTGCATGAGGAACTTTGCCTTGAAAGCTTGGAGGTTGCAGATTCTGGTCTCTCAAATAAAGGAACTTTGGAGGGAATTAGATGATGTGATCCCCGTCTATGTGAGTAGATATTTCAACAAGGCGGCCGATTTCCTTGCAAAGATGGGTGCTGAGAGGGAGGTTGGGATGCAGCTGCACAGTGATATGCCTATGGAGGATGCAGTGATTAGGCAAGGTCTTGAATGATCCCTATGATAATGTGCAAATTTTTTGATGCTAAGGGAGGTTTTTGTCATGATATCATGACCTGTAGCACCGTCGTGGCCTCTAGTGGGAAGCTGTCATGATTTCGTGACAGGTTGCGCCTTCGCGGCCTTCGAAGGGAACCTGTCGTGAAATCGTGACATGTCAAAAAATCACATGTCACGTTGTCACGGCCCATGGTGAGATGCTATCATGATTTTGTGACCTATTTTGCTATTGAGGCCTTCAATGGGAAATTGTCACGATTTCGTGACCTGTTGCACCATCGCGGCCTTTGGCTGGAAGCTGTCGCGATTTCGTGACGTTTTTGGTGCAGGGGTGACAAGGAGGATAACCGTCATGATATCGTGAAAATTTTTGTGAAATGGAGCAAAGGGCAAAATCTGTCGTGATTTCACGACATTTCTGCTGTTCGGAAGCCGCAAGGAAAAATCATCGCGATATCGTGACAGTTTTGGCAAACTGGCGCCATCTGGATCACTTGTCGTGATATCGCGACACTTTTGAATACTAGGTGCAATGTGGATAACTCGTCGTGATTTCATGATAGTTTTGAGGATTGGGAGCTGAAAGGAAAACTCGTCGCGATTTCGTGACACTTTTGGCAAACTGGCATCATAAGGCAAACTCGTCGCGATTTCGTGACTCTTTTGACGATTGAGTGCAAAGTGGAAAACTCGTCGCGATATCGTGAAACTTTTTGTGGTTGGGTGTCGAAAGGAAAACTCGTCGCGATTTCATGACACTTTTGGCACATAGGAGGCTTGGGGAAAAACTGTCGCGATATCGCGACACTTTTGTGGACTGGGCGTCAAGTGGAAAACTCGTCGTGATATCGCGACACTTTTGCTGGCTGGGCGCTTCGGAGAAATCTCGTCGTGATTTCGCAACCTTTTTGGAGATCTGGAGCTATTTGGAATTCTCGTCGTGATTTCGCGACACCTTTGGTGATGGGGCACCGGAGGGAGCTGCTGTCACGATTTCGTGACTTTTTTGGCGATCGAGTGCCAAGGGCTCTGGCTGTCATGATTTCTCGACATGTCACGATTTTGCGACATGTCACGTTTTCGTGACTGGTGGCGCTGACACGGTCGAGACGTGGTTGATTGTCGCAATTTCGTGACATGTCGCAATTTCACGACATGTCACGTTTTCATGCCCTGTTGACTTCTGTGCTCTGTGGTGGAAAGCATTGACTTTGTGCTCTGCGCTTGTTGTCTTGTTCTCTGCTCTTGGTTGGGATGTGTTTTCTCCCGTTTGTAACTGTTCTTTGTATTAATACAAGTTTTTCATTTTTTTCAAAAAAAAACATCTAGAATCATCAGACAAACAATTAAAGTTGCATATCATATTTAGATGGTAGATTATAATAAAAGACGAGCTATCACCATTAATGTTGAAAATCAATTAACAGCCATAGAGATTGCATATGTGCTTAGAGTACCTCAAACGAATAAATTCCAACCTTTATGGGACAAACTTGATAGGTTATTGGATATTATTTCATCTAGATCAACCAAACTTAGGCAAATCAAGAGTTTTTTCCTAGATAGAATCTTGGATCTTGATCAGGTAACCTTATATCATGAACTTAAGAGAGCTTGCCATAGGTGGTTAGCAGATAAAAGAGCACTTGTGTCTTCTAACTTGTACACCTTTGAAGAATACCTTGAGAATGCAGTTGTAGTACATAAGTTTCTATCTCGTATAAAGGATCAATAAGTCATTCTTACGGATAGAAAAATATGGACTAGAGTTCCTAGAGTTGTGTTATATCGAGAATATTGCCATGAAATTTATTTCTATAGGTCAGAATCTGAGACAGATCATATTACTATAGCACATTTTGTCAAATTTTTGAAGAACCATTTTCAATTTGAAGAGGAGCATTTCATGAATCCTGATGAACTTGATCCTATCAATGAAATCCATAAATTATTTATACAAAACTAAGTTATTCTTTTATTATTGTTATTCATTTTCCAAATAGAATGCTATTTGTTATCTTTATAATAATATTATAAAACACAAAAACAATATAAAAATGAAGCAAAAAATCAAAACATTTCCTTTTTATAGTAGGTATATAATTAAAATATATACCTCTCAAACCTATCGCATATATGTATATATATATATATATATATATATATATATATATATATATGCTGAAATCTAAGTTTAAGCACAATGCCTAGACTTAGGAATGGAAAAAAAACTAAAGAAGAAGAAGATTGGTTAGGAAAACCATTAAATAACCTGGATGTCCTTCCTGAAGATCAAGTTCAGGAAGAAGAAATCCTATATCAGCAAGAAGAAGAGCTTGCTGTCAGAAATGAACAAGAAGAAAATATAGAGGAAGGATCCTCATCCCCTAAAATGTCTCCGGGAGGAGCTGTTAATTTTGAAAACATGGAACAATTCTAGAAGTTCCTTAATACTAATATTGGTGTGCTTAATAGAGCAGTCTACATGGACAAGGATCAAATTAGTGAGACTCAAGAAACTCTAGAAGACGTATTTCACACATGCAATAATCCCTTGTCCTTTATTGAATAAGAGAGTGATCAAGCTGGACCATCTAATTTTGATATGGCCACTACGATCCGAAACATGCAACAACAACAGGTTACCCAACCATCTAAAGTACCTATTAGTAAGCCTAGGGTCATTCCTACACAAAATAAACCATCATTTACTGCTCTATTTCACCAAGCTATTGAGCAATATACCTCAAATCAGCAAAAACCCAAAACAAAACCAAACACCAATTTCCAACAATCTAGAATACAACATAATACTACTACAAATCCTCTTCATAATACTCTTCCTACCAACACTTTGCATAATAGCAATATAGCATCTAATCCTTATGTGACACCGTCGTACACTCATAAATCCCATGCTTATGTCCCACCAAACCAATATGGTGGACAAACTAGTAATCTTGAAACCATGGTGAAACAGATAGTTTCACGTATGGACCAGATAGATCCCTATCGTCCCTCATGCAATTATCGAGAGATGTGTAGTCAACCTCTAGATCCTATATTTGTAGCACAACTGTATCCTAAACATTTTCCTATGCCTGTTTTACCCATATATAAAGGAACCAAAGATCCCATAGAGCATCTTCTTATGTTTAGGATAGCATGTCATGATATATCGCATGATGACTTATTATTGCTAAAAATGTTCCCGAAAAGTTTAGGAGGAACGACATTAGAGTGGTATTATCAATTACCCACTAATTCTTTGAGGAATTTCGAAGAAACTGCTAAGTCTTTTGTGCATCAATTTAGTGCCTACATCGAAAGGCATGTGCCCATTAAAGACTTGTATAACTTAAAACAAGACAAAGATGAATGTTTTTCCAATTTCCTAGCTAGATGGAGACATTTGATAGGAAAATTGCACTTTGTGTTACCTTATAGGGAGATGTTGGACATATTTATTAATAATTTACAAGACCAACTATCTTATGAATTGTCAACTGCTACCTTGACCACCTTTGATCAGGCTATAGACTTAGCCAGATGAGTGAAAGATGCTTTCATTTGGAGGGGACAACTTAAAAAGAAATATGATGAGAAAACATCCAAAAATCAATATAAAAATAAACAAGTTGTGGGTGATGGAGTCATTGATAGTAGAAATATTTCTACTATTAATGTTGCGAAGACAATGGAGAAGTTTATACTGAAACCTCTCGATAAACATCCTCGAGAATTTACTAGGTTAAATCAACCTTTATCAACCATTCTCCCGTAATTATTAGAACGATGTTTGATTCAATTACCAACTATACAGGAACCTGATCCAACTATACCGGATACGTAGCTGATTTACACTGTGACTTCCATAGAGGACCTGGACACACTACCAACTCTTGTAAAATATTAAAACATAAAATATAGGACCTGATTGATAACAATGATATGGAGGTACAAGCTTTTCAACCTAAGAAAAATCCTCCTAATAATACTCAAAATAACATTCCTCAAAACTAGAATCATAATGCCAATTAGTCATTGGACATATTTCAACATCCTTTACCAAAGCATGGCAAGGAAGTGACTAATCAAATTGAACATCATAATGTTTCTCCTCCTACCCGATATGTAGGAACTATTAGTGAGCATTTACCTGTTCATGATTTGGAAATATTTGACACAACTTTATCCGTAGTTACAACTAGGCCTCTACATAATATTTAGACACCTGATATTAGTGATACAAAATATGAGACTGAGAGTGATATGGAAATCACCTCGAATCAATCGAATAGCTTTGAAGATGAATCAGATCCTATTCTCCCTATCACAAGTCATATGGTCCCAGAAGAACCATTTCCAAGAACAGTAACTACTCGACCATTGTCTCACCAATTAATTTCTAATGATCAAACCATAAATGCTAGACCAAGACCCATTCATCATTCACAGAATAATATTGTGGGTACCATCAGAGTTGTTACTAGACAACAGGCTCAAAACTCTCAACATGATCAAATGCAAAATGATGGATCAACTCCATTTTTTTTTAAGTTCCTAATAAAGAGAATCAAGAACCTAATGTGCAACCTAAACCTCCTTATAATATTAATGAGCAACTATCAAACATTACAACTAGAATTTCCCTTTTGGACCTTTTAATATCCTCTCCTACACATAGAGATGAATTAATGCTCACATTAAGCCAGATGATGGTACCACAAGACATTCAACCTTAAGCCATGGCTAATACTATAACTCATGAAGTTGATTGTATTGACTTCTAGGATAGAGACATACCTCAACATAGTTTACATAAGGATAACCCATTATATATTACTACCTTAATTAGAGATTTAGCAGTTAAACGAGTCTTGATTGATAATGGTTCATCTGTAAACATCTGCACTTTTGACTTCTACCAAATATTTGGGTTTAGAAGTGATGAAATGAAAAGAACTCATATGATCATAAAAGACTTCAATGACGAAACACAAGAAACATGTGGAGTTATTACCATTCCATTGCAGATTGGTCCGAGAACCTTGGTTACGATCATGTTTATTATACATTGCCCTGCATAATACAATATACTCTTGGGTCACCCTTGGATCAACACAATGCGAGTCGTTCCCTCAACTTTACATCAACGTGTTAAATTCAAATTTAAGAATCAATTGGTTATCATCCATGGTGATCCTAGACCCTTTGATATGTGTGCTTTGGCAAAACCTGTTGGAGTTCAATTTTACCCTGCTTTGTCATCCACACATCCTAATTCTCATTATCCATCTAAACGTGTGAAACACACACCCACAATTCCATCTACTCCTTCTACATCAGTTCCACCCCTTCATATAGCTCAAACATCCTCTAAACAAACTACATTAGGACCTCAAAAAATCCTAATCCCACAACCAAGGCTTCTTGTTTTATTTCTATCACTTCTATCCCTATAATAGACTCATCCATCGATATCTCTACAACATCTACATCCACCAAAGGCATAGTTTCTACATCAAAATATGTAGGAAATGTTCCTTCTACCTCTTATGCTCTTACTAACGAGCTCTTACCTGATTTATCTAAAATTTTTATATCAGAGCAAACGAATGTTGCTATGCAAGATTCCCTTATCTTAAATAATTTGCCACCATCTCCTCATACCTTGGGTCTCCCACAACCTATGGGAAGTATTTACCAAGTCGGGAGCTGTGCTTTTATTTACAAGGGATATGACTGGGGTATAATACCTAGAAACATCAAGACTCGTTATGATGGATATGCTCGATGTTATTTTAGTAATGAATATACTGAAGCCAAATCTATAATGCTTAAATTGGGATATAAAGGGAAAGGTTTGGGACCTTTCCAAAATGGCATGAAATAACCCTTTGAGGTAGAACCATGGCCTACCCGATGTGGTGTGGGACTATTTCCTAGTAAAGGTTATCCCTTCCCATTTGAGGATGATGACCATCTCATATGTTACCAAGATTATTTAGATAAATATGATGCTTTACATTTAATGAATAAGACACTTACATGTAATATGCTATCTATAGCCTACCCTGAGATGATCGTCGAATTCGATGATGATTTGGAGGGAGATATATTCCATGATGTCTCTGTTGAGGAATTATTACATCATGTATTTTATTTTGATGGCTCTATACCTAGTATAGCCCAGCTTGAGGCCACGACTCCTCAAGATGAATTATCCAAATTAACCTTGGATAATTACAAGAATTGGGTGTTTCACCCACCCCACCTAATTTTGAGAAAAATCTACACATGGAAGTAGAAAATGTCATAAAAATTAACATTGGAATTGAGGGTAATCCTCACATAACCAACATTGGATCATAATTGAGTCAAGAAAAATAGGATAAATATATTGCATTTCTTAAAGAATATGAAGATGTATTTGCTTGTACATATGAAGATATGCCAGGATTAGACCCTTCTGTAGTTATGCATCACCTAGTAGTCCATCTAGATGCTAAACCTGTTAAAAAAAAACTTAGAAAAATGCATCCTAAAGTGGCCTTACTGGTCAAATGGGAGTTAGAAAAACTCTTAAATGTTATTTTTATACAAGCCATTGATTATGCTGAATGGATCTCTTATGTAGTTCCAGTAACTAAGAAAGAAGCTACCAAGGTTAGGGTTTGCATAGACTTTAGAGATATTAATGTTGCATGCCCTAAAGACAATTTTCCTCTTCCCAATATGAATCGGATCATTGATTTTACTGCTAGGAGTGGAATGATATCCTTAATGGATGGATTTTTTTGTTATAATCAGATCAAGATAGCTCCTGAAGATCAGGCTAAAACAACCTTTATTACCCCTTGGGGAACCTTTTGTTGGAAAGTGATGCCATTCGGTTTAAAGAATGTAGGTGCAACCTATCAACGAGCCATGACTTACATCTTTCATGATATGATGCATGATATACTACATGATTATGTAGATGACATTATAGCTCGTTCTACTAAAGAAGATGACCATTTAGATGATTTGAGAAAAGTATTTAATCGATTAAGGGAATATCTTATCCGATTGAATCCAGCTAAATGTATATTCAGAGTTAAGTCCGGTAAATTATTGGGGGTTATAGTTTCTTTACGTGGCATCAAAATTGACCCTCTCAAGATTACGACTATCACTGATATGCCTGCACCCACAAATATATTAGAATTACGAAGTTTACAAGGTAAGCTTCAAGCTATCCGTCGCTTCATCGATAAGCTAGAGGATAAAACCGGACCCTTTCTTAAGCTTCTTCAGAAGGATGTCTTTTTCCATTGGGATTATGAATGTCAGCAAGCATTTGAACTCATCAAACAATGTCTTCTTAACCCACCTATGATTTTGCCACCTAGACCTGATCACCCATTTATCTTGTATATTTATGCTTCAGATCTTGCCTTAGGATCTATGTTAGCTCAACTTGATGATGAGAAGAAAGAACGTGTTAATTATTATATCAGTAGAACATTAATCAGTTATGAAACCCGTTACTCAACATTAGAGAAGTTATTTCTAGCAGTCGTATTTTCTACACAAAAATTATGCCATTATATGCTCAGTTAGAAAACCTATGTTATTGCTAAATTCGATTCTTTGCGGTATCTCATGAGTCGATCGTACTTATCTGGTTGCACAACAAAGTGGGTTCTTGCCCTGAGTGAGTTTGAATTCACGTTTATAAGACAAAATTTTGTTAAGGGTCAAATCATAGCAGATCAATTAGTTGTTGCACCCTTAGAGTCTACCCATCCCCTCATCATTGATTTTCCTAATGAATGCCTTAAACTAGAGGTAGATCATTCAGAGCAATGGTCCTTATACTTTGATGAAGCCCGATGCATGAGTAGGGTTGGTGCAGGTATTATTTTAATATCTCCACAGAAACATCTTATCTATTTGTCCTTTAAATTAACATTTGCTTGTACGAATAACACTGCTGAGTATGAGGCTCTAATCCTTGGATTACGAGCTGCCTTGGCACTAAAAATTAAAAATCTATTAGTTTTTGGTGATTCTCAACATGTCATAAATCAAATTAATGATTTTTATCAGACCAGAGATGATAAATTGCACCCATATAAAGCATATGTATTACAATTATTATCTTTATTTGATCAAGTTACCTTGGAAGCTATTCCTCGAACTAGCAATCGTACGGTTGATGCTATGGCTGCAGCTGCATCCCTTTTACCCCTGGATTTAGAGGACGAATATGCTACCATCATTATTCATCGACTCCAGGAACCCACTTCAAATAAATCATGCTTAGAACCTTTGGATGTGTTTCTAATCAACGAAACTACTCCTGAACTTTGGTACACTGATATATTCAATTTTCTTCAAAATGGGACCTTCCCTAAAGGTTTTAACAAAAACCAGAGCCAGTTATTACGTAAACGAGCAAGTCACTTCGTAATAATTGGCAATACGTTATATAGATCTTTCGAAGGTATCCTACTAATATTTTTTAATCTAGAAGAATCTAGATCAGCTTTGAGTGAAGCCCACGATGGATCTTGTGGGGGACATTTTAGTGGTAGCGCCATTGCTAATAAACTCCTTAGGATAAGATATTTTTGGCCTACCATGGAAAATGATGCACATGATTATGTGTGCCATTGCGACAAGTGCCAAAAACATGCTGACCTTGTCAATGCACCTGCACAAGAGCTACAAGCTATTTCATCACCTTGGCCCTTTTCAAAATGGGGCTTAGACATCATTGGAAAAATCAACCCTATGTCATCTTATGGACACAAATTCATCATAACCGCCACCGAGTATTTCACAAAGTGGGTTGAAGCTATGCCCTTAGCTTCTTGCACTAGAACCCAAGTTTCCAAATTTATTTTTAATCAAATTATTTGTAGGTTCGGCATTCCTGCAAATCTCATCTCAGATAATGGAACTTGTTTCAAAAATAAATATGTCAAGAAATTATGTCAAAAATATAAAATTCAACATCGTTGGTCCACTCCCTATTATCCTTAGGGTAATGTCCAAGCAGAAGCATCTAATAAAACATTAATTAAAATCCTCAAAATATTGGTCAATAAATCGCCGAGATTGGCACATTCAACTATATCCTACTTTGTGGGCTTATCGAACTAGCGTTCGTACCCCCACGTGCACTTCACCTTTTGTTTTGGTTTATGGCGCTGAAACAGTTTTTCCCTTTGAATTAGAAGTTCCTTCTTTGGCTCTGCTACTTCAAGATACTGAAGTAGGAGATGAATATCATGCTTGCAGATTTAGTTAGCTGGAACTCCTAGATGAAAAGTGCATCAATGCTTTGGAACATCTTCGAGCCTATCAGAACAAGCTCAAGCGAGCATACCTCAAGAAATTTTATCATCGATCCTTCGAGATCGACGACCTTGTCTTAAAAGAAAATCAAAAAAATACTAACGCAACTAAAGATCTTAAAGGTAAATTTGAGCCCAACTGTCTTGGACCATATATCATCACTACTAAATTTGGATCGGGAACATACCGATTAGCTACCTTATATGGTAAATATCTTAAATAACCTATGAAAATTATGCATCTTAAGCGCTATTATGCATAATTTTGGTCATTTCATCATTGTATATATTGTTATTTTGCATATTGTTTCATTTTAGTCATTCATATAAAAATTTCAAAAACAATCACATTGTGTATCTTCTCAATTCATCAATCAAAATCAAAATATAAAAACATCAAAATCATCAAAATCTTCAAAAACATCTTTTATTTTCGTACCTTTCAATTCTTGAAGTATTGCAGTTATATTTTTAGTTATTTTGGATAAATTAGCATTTATTTGGAATCCCGCACTTTCACACTCACATGCATAAATATCTTGATTTTATTTGGTATGATTATTAATCTCTCTTATATCAAATTCAACAGTCGAATTAAATAAAGTTTTGAGCATAGAGAATTGATCTTGTTATTTACTTGAACCAAGTATATCTCTTTACATTAAAATGATTTCATTGCAAATTCAATATGATGCTACATAGTAGAAGTGGTTTCTTGAGCAAAAATTTTCCCCTGCTATCCTATCATGCACATGGTCTAGAATATTTGAGAATTGAAAAAAGGACAAGCTCACCCCTACCCAGAATAAAAATCCCTTGCTCTACATCCAATCCGAGCAAGTATCCCTAGTATAGGAAGAAAATGAAAGGTCAAACAAAATGAGAAAAAGAAAAATATTATTTTGTACCATCGCAGCAATTTTTCAGCATTATCTCAGTTCCAAGAAAAAATACAAAAAAAAAAGAGAGAAAAAGAGAAAAGAAAAAGCAAAATGCAAATAAATCCCTTTCCCTACCCCTTGAAAAATAAAATAAGGGTGAATGAGCTTGAATCCCTGGAATTTTCAATTATTCGAAAATTGTGAGGTAAGCCCCATAACAGGTGGTTTGTGCCCAACCCGCTTGGCCTTGGGTAATCCCTAGCATGGTGATATGTCTGTCACATTAGTGACCTTATTTTGTATATACCTATGTCCGCTTATGGATCAGCTAGCTCTTGATGACCCGACTTACATAGTAGTCTGGTATGGTTACATGCATATAAATCATGGTCAATGAACATTCATTTGGTTAATTCAAATTACTTGTATCAAATTATCTTGCTCAAAATTGGTAAATGAACAATACAATTGCACACACATTTGCATTTGAGAGATTTTGTATCATTATGATAAATCAAGATCAGCAATGAACTCACATATGCACATGAGGGTTCCTTATAAATCTACATTTTGTCTTTGAGATAATTTAAAATATTTCTGCAACTCTTTTTGGAATAATTTCATCTTCTTATTAGAACATTTTTTTCGTATACAAACAATTACATACATTGTTTTCAAAAATCCAAAATTTCTTTCAACAACATATTCACAATCTAGCATTAAAGTCACGTTTATATATTTCTTCTATTTATCTCAAAATCAAAAATCAATTATGCAATAAAATATTTTTTCTTGGATTTCGCGATGATGGTATAAGTCTATACCTATAATTTTATGCCTAGAGCAAACCATTGTTCTAATTTTATTTCTCATTCATTATTATTTATAAAAACATATGGCTTATATCATTATGTTACACAATTGTGCTTTAAAAAGAACGAACACATTTTTCTATTTCATTTCATTATGTCAACATTCCATTTTGCAACCATGGTATAATTCCTAAGGAATTGTTCAAAATTTTATCACACTTAGGAATCTTATGCCTAGCAAAAATCATATTTTTAATATTTCATGCATAATATTTTTATGAAAATCTGAAAACAAATCATCACCATCATCATTTTCATCATCACAACACAAAGTCTTAATACAGTCTCTTAAGCACTCTTTTACTTTTAGCAATATTTCTAGATTGGGATTAGATTGATGACCTAGCGAGCGGTGACTCCATGAAATGGTCTATAACAACGACAATATCCTTTGAAATTATTATTAGAAGTCCCTTTATTTTCATCAAATCACCACAAAAAAACCAATTTGTTTACATTAGATTATTTCATTTAAATTTTACAGCATGACATAAAATTATACTATTTCCAAATGACATAATTACATGAATAATCAATCAACAAATCCAAAATTGAAGCATCATAAAACATGTGGACAAGTCATATCACAAAAATATCATATATATATATATATATATATATATATATATATATATATATATATATATCAAAATATATGTACATCATATCAAAACTGGATTGGTATGCCACAATCTATACCCTAGCATACTCAATCCTCTCCAAAATATACAATCCAGTCTATGCCACTAGTCTCAAGAAGCCCTCGAGCTCTCAGCCTCATCTCCTCTCCCACCCAGATGTGGAGGAGGTGGCCCGATCAAAGTTCGTCCTGTGTCACAGGTCCTTGACATCGATCATGAGGATATCCTCGACGACCCCATCCTGATCGACTCCATAATGCCAGCTGGTAGCTATAACCTTTGGACCTCTAAAACCAGCTGGAAGTATACTCCCTGATAGAACATGGTCTGAGCAACCAACCATGCCAGCTCCAGAATGCTCACCCCTCTGCTCTGAGCCCTAAGTCATGTAGCCTCATCCTGCAGAGTCTGCACCTAAGCTCATAGACAGGCATTCTTAGCCTAAATAGATGCCATTTCATTGCTTTCCCCCACCTTGATACCCTTGCCCTTATCTAGTGATGCTGGTCTATCCCTCTACTAAGAAAGGAGTCCCTCCTCCCTCCTCTCAGGCTGTTATGGTCTCTCAAAAGACTATGGCACTCTCCAACGTCTCTATTGAGGAGATCATCACTGCTCCCTCCATTCGTGACCCCTCACTACATCGATAGTAGCCTGGCACTACCTCCCCATCTATCACACCATGGCATGCATCAAACCCTATGTCCTCATCATTCGAGTAGGGTAGATTCCTATGTACCAGGCATCATACCCATCTGCCACCCCTACTTTTTCCCCATCCACTAGCTGAATCGGGGCATCGTCCACATCTTGACTCTAGAATCATTGCATATCTAGAGCCCCACTCAATGTAGTACTATCTTGAATAGTCTGGGAGTACATGTAATCCCTAAGAGAAGGGATCCCCTGTTGTAGACCAAATTGCCATAAAACTTAGTCATAGTGGTGGAGCTATACCTCTCCCTGCTCCATCCTCAGCCAAAAGACTCACCTGATGTGATCCAACTCCTGTCCATCCTCTCCACACCCTAGATGCTCTCTCCATGACCTCTAGATGATCTGGTTTGGGATGACATCGTATAGCAACCTCTGGGACATCGACAGATCTATCCATCACTATGACCCTCTATGGAGCCACCAATAGAAAACTTGAGGTCTCTCCTGGTCAACCACTATCAGTGGAAGCCCTATCAGCCTCTGCACCGCAATGTGCTCCCAACACCAAACCTGTAGTAGCAATGTCAAAACCAGACATCGACCTCCCTTGTATATGACCCCATACAGGATCCTATACAAGCGACATAGCACAAAGCTACACCAAGAAAATCTATAGACATGGTCTCTCATATCACAAACCACATCTGAGAGTAGCCAGGGTAACCTGCATCCGCTCTGGTGGCATAGTAGCAAGCCACCTACTACCCCTACCAAAACTCGATTCAATCGAGACATCCTAGGCATCTATCGCAATGTCTCGATGTTCAACCTACCCTTCTCCAAGGCGAGGCTAGGATCTCCGCATAGGCGCATCATGGCATGGCCCTGATTGGCCGCATGAGTCATAAACCACTCTTGTATGGGGATCCTCAAGATCCTCCATATGTCCTCTAGAGTAGGAGCCATCTCCCATGTTGATAGCCAGAAATAGGATGACCCCAGATACCACCTTTCTGCTAGGGCTATCAGTAGCCCCATGTCTGTCGGTATTTGTGGCATCTTTGCCATATGTTGTAGTCTTACCTCTGTCAGTCAGTCTCACTATGCCTGTTTGAGCGCAACTATGTCATCTCTGAGTCCCCCGTATTTCCACTCCTGACTTTTTAGTAATACCCTTTGCAAAATAAACAATCAAACAATAAAAATCATCAATAGATAATCATTAAAATTAGTTAAATCAATTTAATCTTCAAAAAATAATGATGATATCGTCCATCATTGGATGATATCATCCTAAATTGGGTCAAATTGTCCTTGGTAGGACGAAATCATCTTCAATTTCGAAACTTGCGGATCGTTCCTATTTCGTCGATTTCACCCCTAGACGAAATCAACGATCTAGGGACGATTTCGATGAAATTGGGATGATTTCGTCCCGACGTTGTCGACGGCCTAAAAATGGCCGCGATGCCTCAAAACTGTCAAAATTTAAATAAAAAATTACACAAATCAAATTAAAAACATAATTCACTAAGTTTAGATCCTTACTTGCAACCCGCATCAGACCTCTGTTTATTTGTACGCTGTTTCTACCATTTTTCCTATAGAGCTCTAAAAACAGTGAAAATGAACAGTAAAAATGAATGAGGGTTTTACCCTATTTTTCTTAATTTTATTTAAAAACAACATTTAAAAAAAAAAAAATTGCTTTTCTATGCTTTTACCTCAAACGTTCGATTTGGGCAAAAACATGGAGGGGGCACCATAGTCAGTAGTTGTACGATTCGACCTAGAATCGTCGTCTAGAAAATTGAGAAAATTTTTGCTTTCTCATAAAACGGGAAGAACTCGTCTTTAATGCATTTTCTTTAGAAAAATTGCTAAAGAGGGGGAAAAATGTAGCACCCTAAAATTGGTGCAGTTAAACCCTTAGTAAAAAGATAAAAATTTGAATTTTAACCCCGAAATCGCCCGTTAACTGCTCACCCCATTTTTCATGCCATTTTTAGGAGTTGTTTTGACCATTGGACAATATCGTCGCCAATTAGACGAAATCGTCCCAGATCGAAAGAATTCATCTGGAACAGAACGTCCAGACGATTTCATCCCAAAACCAAATTTTCATAATTATCTTCTATTTTAACAGCCTCTCCAACTTGGGCAGAAGCGTGTCTACATAGTTGAAGATTCCTCCACTGAGGATCTCCTAGATTGGGATGATCCCCAACCTCCTAACCTCCCCCTAATCCTATATAAACTAGGATTTTCTTAGCTTATCCCCTTGGTTGGCTGATCCCATGATTCTCGGATTAATTTTCCCTGCCATTTAGTTTTGTTGTGTCAAGACGTCCTATCCACCATTGTTTGCACTCGTAGTTTTAATTTTTTATTGTAGGTTTTCATTGTGCTTCAGTTGGAGAAAGCTCAAATCGTCACAGGCGATTCCAGATGATTTCGGATGATCCTATCATAGATCGGCAATGATCTCGTACGATTGGAGGTGATCTCGATTGCAGTTCAGATTAGGGGCAACCAGAGCCCTAAGTTTGCATTCATCATTTGTCTTCTTTATTTTACTATGCATTAGTTTGATTTATTTTCATTCTGCATCCTGGAGTTCACCTCATTCATCATAAATGCATGATAAAGTTAAAATAAGGTATTAAAATAATGTATTTCCTTTAATCTGTTGTCTAGATTTATTAGTTAGGCATTTATACTATCATTTCTATCATTTTGTGTTTTTCTAGCAGTAGCATTTTTGTTTTTTCGTGTCTATTTTTGTGATTGCAGGTTTTTGACGAATTCATCAGATTGATGATATTTTTTGATCTTAGATGATCACCTGTGATCTAAGATGATTCTATACAATTGCAGACAATCCTGTCATATTTAGGACGATCTGGACTCATACAAGCTTCATAATCTTCATCAAAAATTTGAAATCAGGTGCATTCTTTCTCATTTCGTATAATCTTTATATTTAAGATCCATTCCCACTTTTTGTATTCATATAAATCAACATTTTCATATAGAATAGCTTAGATTCATTCTAGCCAACCTAGGATTATGAATGATCGAGTATAAAATGAACACACCAAAACCATTCTCAACCTAGGCATGGAAACTACCACTCAAATTTTCCTGGTGAACCCACCATCCATCAAAAATTCACCCTTATACCCCTCCCCCAAGAGGCGTGACCTTCAAAGGGCCTCTCATTTTGAGGTATTGTCCCATCCTTCTTGCATCCCCATTTCGGGCATGGATCCTATAGCCTGAAGGTAAGGATGCAAAAAAATTGGAGTGATACACCCTTCACCATATCTTATGGAAAGTGTGGCTTAAAATAAAAAGTAGGGTTTTTTCTTCCTCCTCTAAGTATCCCATCTCTATTACCAATAAATTTATTGCCTTTGCTATTGAAAATTCTCAGCTCTTCCCTTGTCCCAAATCTCCTAATTCTAGATTGGAGTCTATTATATTCTCTTAAAAATTCTCTACAACTCTGGTTCTAGTTTTCCATCCACCCATCCCAGAGTGGGTGCCCATTGGATTCTTCCTCCAAGTGAGTGGTTGAAACTTAACTTTGATGGTGCCTCCAAAGAAAATCCAGGGGATGCAGGTGTAGGTGGTCTTGTCAAAGATCATAGTGGTCAAGTTATTATGGCTTATGTTGAGTATATGGGGTGTCAAACTAATTATTTTGCTAAAGATTGCACATTATGGATAGGGCTAGATCTTCTCAAGTATTATAAAGACAACCATTTTATTGAGGGAGATTTTTTGAATATTATAAATACTCTCAAAAACAATAAGGTGTCCTATTGGAATATAAAAACCATTATTCAAGAAGCTAATAAGCTATTCCAAAATTTCAATGATGTCTTTATCAATCATGTGCACCATAAATATAAAAGGCATGTAGATATTCTTGACAATTAGGGAGTTATCCATAAGTCACTTTCCATTTGGTAAGAAATATTTTCCCAAGAATTTTTAAATGCTACTAATAATAATTTGGTTTGAAAGATGTGGTCACCAGTTTTGGTAGGTTATCTTCTCCACTGATGACTCTAACTTTTTTAGCATGATTTGTTTCTTTGGTTGTAATTCTTATAGTGGCATTTTTCTTATTAGTGTGACTTTCAGTCTTGCTATCAATACTAGTGGTTGGTTCTCTTGTTTCCTTTCCATGAAGTATGTTATGTCCCAAGTAGGCTCTATCAGTGGTTTTGTCTCATGGTGGTCTTATCTAATCATTTCAAGCCCCTTAGTAGGTCTAGGCAGTGTAATTAGATGTTTTCAAACAAGGTCAATATGCGTCAAGTCTCGAGATCCTTTTTTTACGTCTTACAAATTTTGAGAATCATTTTTTCAGTCAATTGGCACTCCCAATATTATCCTAGACATATCCTTTGTGTAGTCTATCTTGTTCCATGTATGTATTTTCTAGTGTCTATTCCTTATGTATAATTACTAAGTGGTCTACAAATCACTCCAATTCAACTTTCAGAAAGGTCATTTATTGTGCCAAAAAAAATTATATTTACAACCCTAGTCTATGTCAATCCATTATCGTTTGGATTTGTCTGCTATTGTGTGTTCTAGGTAGTAAGAAGTGTAGTGTCTCATTTCTATGGTCTTTCTTTTTCCTTAGTCTTACCAACATGGCCCTGCTTGAGCCATCTAGCCTTCAGCTTGATACCTTGTCTCAGACCTTTCTGGAAGCTCATAGTCTCATTTCTTTCCTCAGCAACTTCAAATGGGCTGAGCAATATATTACCGAAGCCTTTGTCAATTCATGGAATAATGGTTATGTTGTTGTGGATAATCTCCATTTCAAAGTTACTATTAAGCTGATGGTCGAGGTGACAGAACTTCTAGAGAAAGGGTGAGTGGTACGAAGAGATCATAATATCTGGTAACTTGAGCTCTAGGGCTTCCCATTACTATTTCTAAGTTATTTATTGCCCCTGTGTGGGTATTTTTGAATACTATGTTTCTTCCTATGCAAGTATCTATTATAGTTTTTATTGATATTTTGCAAGCATCCCCTATGTGGGTTTTTGTTATAGCTCCTTTACAAGGTTTACAGGTAGGTACTTCTCTTAAGAAACCCCTGCATGGGTATTTCTTGGTCTATATTTTATATTTATGAAATCAACTGTCCACTCAACCTTCTTTGTTATTGTTTGGTCATTTTCATTCAGGTTGTAGTTGGTCAATGTGCAAGCTTTTGTCATCTTATGCTATTTTTTAGCTAACATTTTATGTACTTGGGTTTGGGGCCCTTTTAAATCCTACACTTAAGCAATTTTACCTACCAAAAAAAACTAGGGGAGGGATCAGTTAAGAGTTTTTATGAATGCAAACTTAGCTCTTAGGGAAAAAGTAATTTGGATATTGTACAAAGAGATTCAAAGACAATGGACAAGATTTTTTCATGTAAGTATGTTGAACCTAGTGATCCAAGACTAATATTTATTACATTCTCTCTACCAAATGGTTTTGCACTTTGAAATGGTTTTAAAAAATCAATTGATCTAGTGATTAAAGGTTTAAGATGAGTGGTGGAAATTGAAGAAAAAAATTCTATTTGGATGGATACTTGGTGTGATAAAAAACCACTTAATCTAGATCTAATTTTGAAACCATGGATGAGATTACTTCAAGATAAATATGGTGATAGGGTTTCAAATATTTTGTGCAAGGATCAGGAATGAAGATACACATGGAAAAAAATATTTTTTACAAGTATACAAGATATTGATGGTAGGAGGAAGTTGAGTAGAAAGATAACAACAAAGATTATTGCAAGGGGATCTAAGGATAAATTGATTTGGGAGTTGAATATCTTAGGATAATACTCAACATGAAGTGGATATAATGTAAAGCATCAAAAAATAGAAATATCACAATAATATGGAGAGATATTTGGGATAGCCCAAGCATTCCTAAAGTTAAAATATTTGTTTGTCTAGTAGGTCATAGAATAATTTTATCCTAGGATAACCTTATGAAAAGGGGTTTTCATCGCCCCTGTCAATGTGTTCTTTGTAAAAATGAGGAGAGTATAGTCCATCTCTTAGGACATTGCTCAATAGTCTAGAAACTATGGTAATGAATTCTTAATATGTTTGGTAAATGCATGGTGATGAATAGTCAAATTTAAGAATGTTTAAAGAAATGGCCAATAACTTTTAAAAGTGTGGCTTTACAGACAATCTAGGAGATATCAAAAGATTCAATACTTTGGATTGTATGGCTAGAAATTAGAATAATAATTAAAGGAAAAGAAAGCATTTTAGATGTAATTAAAAGGAAAATATGTTTAGCCATAGATAAATATAATACAACCCTATCAACTCACGTAGTCCCTAATCTAGAAGCAGAGATCCTTGATAGACAGATTCAAGCCATAAAATGTAATTATAACATTGGGTAAAAGAGAAACAAAAAAAAGGCAAAGTATATAAAGTGAAAACCACTAGATGTGGAGTTTTTCAAATTTAATAGTTATGAAGCATCTAAAGGAAATATATGACTAGTAAGAGGAGGAATAATTAGAAATAATAGAGAGGATATTTTATCGCATTACACTTTCAATAGTGGGTTTAAGAGAAATAATAAATTTGAAGCTTGGGAAGCTTTAGAAGGGTTAAAAATGTACAAACAAATGAAATGGAATAGATTATGGATGAAAGGTGATTCAATCATAGTAATAAATCAATTTTGAAGAAGCAAAGGCTCCATGGAACATACAAGAGATAGTTGTGGAAATTTAAGTCTTGCTAAAGATTTTAAAAAAATTAGGTTTACACATATGTTAAGGGAAGGAAACAAATGTGTAGATAAGATAGCCAGTAGAGGGGTTTTAATTGAAGATCATGAAGTTAAATTCTCTTTTCCATGGGTATAGTAAGTAGTAATTTTAGCTGAAGCTAATAAGAAAATGTTGACTACTTGATTCAAATAATGATTAAGATTTAATTTAATGTTTTACATTAGTAATATATACATCATTTTATAACATAAGTATGTTTTCATATAAACTATTTATTATAATTTTTATGGTTGTACTTGTGCTTTGGGAAAGAAACTATCAATCTATATTTGGTAAAGTAGATTGTGATAGTGCTATATTTTTGAAATATTACTCTACTAAAAAATGCATAGATAGTAGAGGTGAATTTTTGGCATTGTTAAGGCTATTGATGGAAAATATCAATAAAAATGCTAAACTATGGCATATTTGTATATTTCTAGCTATAACATCTGAATTGATATGAGAAGTGAATCTATTTGTAAACTATCAAGCTCTAAAGAAGAGAGTTGTAATTTTTCAAGAATGGGGAACTCAAGTGCAACCTCTTTTTCTCCAATAAATAAATAAATATCTTGATATAATTTAATTATTTCTACTATCTCTTGTAAACTGTGGAGCTTGATTTTTTTTAACCATATTACGAAAGGATTTTCCAATCCATATCTTTATTTCCCCTAGAGATTATATCTCTTATGAATGAACTTAGACATGTGTGATTCTTCAAATCTTAATTAATCCCACCATAATATAATCATTTCTAAGAATATGGTCCTATAGTACCATATATGCTAAAATTAAAATGGGTTTATGATCTAATCCTACTAGAATTAAAATATCAAGTTATTGTATCTTCTATTTGTAATCATTTTTAACATAACAAATATATTTCTAGCATTTTTACTATATAAGTTTGCCTAATGTGTCTATTATCCTATGCATATTAAAATCTTGAAAGAATGACATCCCAAAGTCCATTTAAGTTGACAAACAAAGAAAAATCCTCTATTTATTTATATAATCTAGAAGTACCACATATTATTGTGGAGGAGATAGAGTTGTATTGAAGTCCCCCAAGAATCCATAGATCACAATTATGATTCATCATTCTATTTGAAAAACATGTTGAGGTCCTTCCAACATCTTTCTTAAGGGAAAATTATAATCGGATCATATACATTTATAATCCCATATTTGGTATTTTTCTCTTTTATGAAAAATAGACCAGCCCAATTAATGTGTGCTTGTAGCAATTCTTCTTCCTTTTTTTATCTCATATTGTTTAATACCTATGGAACCTCCTATAGAAGAAATTGGTAAACTATTCCTTCGTCTTCTAAATCTATTTGAATGTATTGTTACATTCATCACTAAACATTTTTTTATCACACTAAAATAGAGCTAGGACTATAACATTGTATTAATTCCTTAATAAAAAATTTAAAGATTTTATTATTTATTTCCCTAATATTCATAATACCATTTTTATAGTCACTTTGATTTTATTTATTTTTTATCATCCCTACTTACTTTAATACTTTTGACATTTATTTTTGGTTTTTCAAATTGATATCCTTCTTAGTTTTTGTTTTATTTGTTATTGATTTGAGTATCTTCCTCTCATTTTTCCATTCCAACCAACAATTTTCTCTTCATCAATCTCTTCTATATTTCTATATTTTTTTATAATGGAAATTATCTTCTAAAGGTTTATCTTATCCTATAGAATCTAAAGGGCAAGGAAGAGCCTCATAAAAAATTTCTTTATATTGTTTTAAAAAACCTAAAGTCTAAGGGTGATTCTTAATAGTAATTACATTCTTATGCTTCTCTATAAAAATTAGTATTACCACAAAAACCGTAAAATGCAGGGATGATCCTCCATAGTTGTTACTTTCCTATGCTTCCCTAAAAACTATCTTCCCATAGATATACTCTATGCTTATTTATTTAGCATGATACTCATGCAGTTCCAAATTACCCTAGATAATCTCTATATTACTTCTATTTTACATGAAGAAGAAAATCTTATACTAATTTAGAAAAATGAAGATTATTTAACTAGATTAAACTTGATTGTTGTTGCCTCCTCGGCCTCATTTTCACATTTACATTCTTTTATAATTTAACTTACTTCTTCATCCCTTCTGTCCATTGTTTACTCTAATGGTTTTTCAAAGTAAAAATTTTAATGGCCTTTGCCATTTGATGATGTAGAAGGGATTTCTTTGTTAACTTCTTAGAAGTAGAAATTTTTTGATCTAATCCAACTTTTATTATTATTTTTTTGATATATAGAAGCAATGGTTACAATCATGATTTTTAGTAACTACCAGCACAGCTGGTAGGGTTCAAACTATCTACGAAGGCTCCCAGGACTTCCACCGTCTCGATACATGGTAACCCGACCGTCTCGATACATGGTAACCCGACGTGAGATGGGGACCGTCGGACACACAGGTGTTGCACCGTCATCATCAATCTGGCACACCACTCAGAGAAATGGGCTACTGGAATCAACTTTTATTATGATATGATCTTCTTCCTTTATATTAAAATTTATCTTATGTCCAACACTTTCTCTTTCTCCATGAATTTTTTATTTGCAATATTTTCCATGTGTTCAATAGCATAACATTTATAGCATACAAATACAATATTTTCATAATCTACTTGTTGATGCCATTCTTTAATTAAGAGTTAATCTTAGTGTATAATAACAAAGGTTTTAAAATATCCATGGTTGTACATATTAAAGTATATACAACTCGTCTTTGCTTCTTAGTAGATGATCCCTTCTATTTGAACTCCCCTAGAATATTGTCAATATTTCTCAAAGCCTCTTTATTTGGTATGAATTTCCAAAAAGTCTAATTCATATTGGAAGCATTTTAATAGTTTCTATCTCCACAATAAAATTTTCATTCCATGGTTTTAAAAATAATACATATATCCCCTAAGCCATGGCCAATCATCCCTTATTTTGTCCTTGATTTTTAAACCATAAAAAATAACGAGAAAATATCATTTTGAAAGAAAAGTCATTAATATTTTAAAAATGAATTTATATCACTCTACCTAACTTTTCCTCTAAAAATCATATGTTTTTTAATTTTTTTATTAAATCATTATATTTAAGAACATATAATAAATTTTACATTGAACAAAAATGGATGTACATCCATAAATAACCATTCATACAAAAATGAAACCCAAACATACTTTAGACCACAACTATTTGTATGACATGTATGACATCTACAGGCTCGTTAGTATGGAGGCTTTTCCCAACCGTCATTTTCCACCTATAACAGGTGTCCCTACTCTATGTTTTTAATCAAAGAAATGAGTAGCACAACCCTACTCTATGTTTTTAATCAAAGAAATGAGTAGCACAAAAAATAATGGAAGAAGCATTCACAATTCCTAAAATAATGGAAGAAGCATTCACAATTCCTATAAATGGACGAACTCCATTACCACTTTAATATTTTTTTAATTTTTTAAAAATTTAAAATAACTTCTAATCCATTTTATTGTTGTTTAAAGGTATGAAAGAGGACGGTTACTCAGGATTGATAGGCGCTCATTCGGACTAGGGTGCATTCAATAGCTACAATTTGACTACTACTTTTGCAAACAGGCATACCCCAAGATTTGAACCTAATCTCTTCTTAATAAATACCAGAAATTACAATTCACTTATTTCTTAAAAACAATAAAACTTACTATTTACTCACACTTACTTCTCATTCATATTCATAAAACATCTTGCTACCTTAAAAAAATAAACTCTTACGTTTACTCCACTAATTTTTTTTTTTAAAATAACATAAGATTCCCATAAGTGAGGTAGATATTTGTATTAAGGAGAAGATTTAAATATCGACATTGAAAATATCCATGAAAGCAATGACGCCAAGCCAAGCCACCAAAAGGCAGGCAAGCTCGCGTGTGTTTCTCTAAATGTTATTATTATTGTTATTACATTTTTTTCAAAGTTGCTCCATTTTATAAAAATAAGTTCTATCTACTATAACCTGGTTCCATGCCTCTATTCGCTAATGCGTTCATTTTTTGTTACACACTTTGTCTGGTGAGTGAGTTAAAAAGCAAATTAAAATCCAAAAAGTCTGTCATGTTCCTATCAGGATATATGTTTGGTGTTTTGTGTTTCCTATAAAAAGAGGGTCACTATTTTTTTTTTTGGTGGTGGCCACAAGGGGTATTACATAACATATCCGCAACATGTGAGGCGAGAGATTTGAACTGGGCCTCTCAGCAACTAGAGAGGTTTAACTACCCACTTGCTCTCCAACTCCTCTACATGGGCGGATAAAAAGAGAGTCACTATTATTACCATAAAAGATATATATATATAAACTTTATATATAAACTTTAATTATATTATTCATTATATTTTCTTAATTAAAAATATCTAAAACAAACTATTTACAAATTTAAAAATAAAAAACTACTATCACAAACAAACTATTTACAGATTTAAAAAAAAAAAAAAAAACTACTATCACGGAGATATCGAAGAAAGATTTACCATTACGGGATGATACCAATGTTCAAATACTTTCACGAAGCTTCCATTTCTTTTTTAAAAGCAGGCATGTGTCACGTGTAGCCCTAAACAGCCAAAAAAGAGAGATTAAAAACTACCGAGCATAGTATGATTGATGAGAATGGATTTAAATATTGCTAATGGGTTTTGGAACGGATCGTTAGAGTGAAATGCCTCTTCACCATTGCTAAATAAGCCAGCAACAAGTTTATATACGCACAGTGCAGTCATTGAACGCGTCGTCACTATTTGGCTTTTCTATGGTTTTAGGGTGGGTGTCAAGGCAATTTGTTTAATCCTCTCTTAAATACGACTTGCCTGCGACTCCATTTCGACTTATAAGTTTTAATTACTGACTGCAACATCTGTAATATGCCGCCATGTCTGTCATGACCAATACCAATATATTATCTCATGTCTCAACACTCCTCAACTCTTTTCATCACTCGAGCAATGATATCGCCCTCTCCAAAGCAATGTAATTATTCACCAAGGAGGACTAATCCGCTTAGGGTCAAATCTATCAAAAACATTTTAGCTGTATTGACGGTGTCCTCGCCTCTTTCTTCACCGGTTATGACTCTTTATGATGTACTGGCAGTCCCACGGCGTGGGAATGGTAGAATTAAAGAAAGCTTACCGCGAAAAGGTGAGAATTTACCATCCCGACGTGTGTTGTTCTGCTGAGCGGGTGGAGTGCAAGATGTTTATTCGAGTGCAGAATGCCTCTAGAAAAGATATTTTTGAGTGAGCCTTTGAAGAAGACTTATTTTGCCTAGTTAATATATTTAAATTTGGGGTTACAAACTATAAAAAGAAATGCATCGGGTTAGAAAGACGAGTTAAAAGTCGTACGAATTTGGTAACATCAAGAGACATGGTGTAGAGAGTCTATTAACTAAACACATAACAGAATAGCCTATGTCTCTTATGTATTCAAAACATTTATCATTAAGAACTTTTTAGCTATGGTAAATTATTTCACAACTATAACAAAAATCTAGATAGAAATTCAAAATGCAAAATATTTATTTATAGATTTACAAGAAACTTGTTAACACAATAAGACATACATACATGTTTTACACAAGAAGCTGGTAGGAATCTTGACAACAATTCAATTTTCATTCAAGAAGACGTATAGCATCAATCAATATAATCATACCAATTATAAATGCCAAAGAGCCAATCATTAAAATGACTTGCATTCTAGTATATATAGATATTTTACAATGTATTCAATTATCCTAGAAAGATTGTTGTTAGAGCATATTGTAAGTTTTAAAATGACTTGCATTCTAGTATATATGGAAATTTTATAATGTATTCAATTATCTTAGAATAATTGTTGTTAGAGAATATTGTAAGTTTTATGGTAGGCAGAGAGAGTGGTCATTGCAATTAGCTTAGTTATGTTTAACTGCTTTAGGTATGCTTTGTTGATGTGGATGATGTAGATCTTATCTTGAGATTGTCTTGTATGTTGCATCGTTGGATTATAACCATTAGGTGATAGTTCACTCCTTTTTATTGCAAATCCAGTTGAGCAGAGGCAGGTGTACGATTTGGAGAGCTTCGATCATTGAGATCTTCTGATAGTGATGATTCTTGGTGGTTGATCAGTGTGCGCATACCTATTAGTGTGGATAGTTTTTGTTTGCTTTTGTAGATATTGGCATTAAGGAGGTCTATTTCTTATATTTGGATATTTATCATTACTTCTTTTTCTCATGTTGGATTACATTTTCCTTTGTTGGGTGTTAGGGGTGCTTATTTATTATTATACTATATTATCAAGTTGATTTATCTAGGAATGCATGTGGTTTGTCAAAATTTGAAGCTCTTTATTTTGACATCATTACCTTTTGAAGTCCAACACGTTTAGAAGTTCTGTAAGTTATAGTATCGGATGTTGGGTTTTGGTCTCAATGCCTTAAGATATTCTTTGCCTAGCATTGTTCTACATCGTGTTGAATATTTTGTGCTCTATTCTTAACATTAGTATTGTGGTTTGTCCAACTGGCCTTGTCTTCATTACTTAACTACCAAATGTTGGGTGTCGAGTATTGGGTCTTGTCCTTTTTATTTTGTTCCTCTTTGAAGAATATTGAATGTCAGACATTTGTTGTCTTGTTACTGATATCAACATTTTATATACTCGATAAGATTTTCATACTTAGCCAATTTCTACTTTACTTCTATTGGTTGTTGGGTTCAATGCCTTAGCATAAAATATTATCTGATGACCATCTACCTGAGGCCATTTTATCTGCCCTAGAATATTTTGCATCCAACCACACCTATCTATAATTTTTTTCTTTCGATAATATTTTGATCCACTTTATCTACTTCAATAGCTTCTTATGTTGCTCTTTTGGACTACTGTATGTTAATTCTGGCACTACTTTTTAGCAAAAGAACTATATGGTCTAAACTATACAACATAGTGTATGTAGATGAGAAAATTCACCTACATAATTAATGACTTACGAGGATTTTGTCTCATAAAATGGAAAACCTAAAACTCCTTATTTATGGGATAACAAAGCTTAGAGGGGAAACCAAGCTTGCAGATAAGAGGATTATATATAGGAAGAGACAAATGAAAATAGCTTAGGGAGAGTAATATGATGGGGATAAGTCGAAGATATAAGAGAGGTTGGAGAATTTTGTAGTTGTAATAAGGCTCTTGAAATACACCTTTGATAGGTGACATCATTTACTCCATCCTATTTGTCGATTAAATGCATGATGTACTACAACATTCAAAGCAAAAAAAAATACTAGAGCAAGGGAGAATTGGGATGCATGGAGTTCATAGTCAATGGGAATGACTAAGAAGATGAGGATCGTTAGGAAAAATAATGAAGATGATCTGATACTGATAATGGAAGGAAATTGGAAATTAGAATGTTAAGATTTTGCGGGAAGATATTCAAGGAGATAGGATGTGGATATGTGAAGGTAAGGTGGATATTGGGAAGGCAAGAAAAATAAGAGAGGATAGGGATACCTACGTGCAAGCATCTCCAACAAAATTGAAATTCTTCTAAGCATATTCCTCTACAGTTGGGTATTGGTTCAAATCCATAGTAGTTGCTTTAGGTAGATGTTCACTCATGCAAACCACCTTAGGAAAATATTGCTCTATCTTTTTTTTACAAAATTATGCAAGTATACTCCTTCGAGTGTGTTGGCAAGCTCTATTGAATTATATACTACTTTGATAGGATGTAAAGTTGTACAATATGGATGAGTTGCATGCATTAGATCATCTTATATTTTTGTTTTATAGCTAACCATTAGAGTTGGTGATAGCTAGATCTTGTAATTGGCTTGAGCGTTTGTTAGTTGGAACAATTTTCTTGGATTTACTTGCTCATGTGACCATCAACGTTTATTTTATTTTTCTTTTAGACATAATTAAAGCTTTAAGTCATGGATTTTTCATTAATATCACATGTGTTTGCTTTCATCACCTCACCATTACAACACACTACTCTCAATTCAGCATGGTGTTTATCTTTTCAAGTCTATTGCCAAGCATCTTGTGCATTTAGTCTACACATATCAATGTGCCTCATGATATCCTCTTGTTGATATTTTTATATCTACTTTCATTATGAGTATATGCTCAGACCATTTATTTTACACATCATCGTAATCATGCGAAAGGGCTACAATCTTGTAAAAGATGACCTAAGCTAGCATATCCATTGGGTTATGAAGTCAAAAATATGGTATAAATAAAATTAATAATGGAATGTAGGAATGAATATGAATGGGATGTGAAGATGATGGGAAAGAAGAAGAATGGAAAGTGAAAATACAATAAATTCATACTTGCATACCACGTGCTCTAGAGATTCCTTGTTAGATTTGGTTGTCTAATACATATGCCTAGATGCTTGCTTCACCTTTGTACTATCTTTGTGTTTGCAATGCTAGTTTCAAATATCAAGATAGTATAGAAGGTGAAGCATATCCTATTTTCAAGGGAGTTCTAAATTGCTACTTCTCATGTCCCAAGTTTATTGTAGTAAACCTCCATGGATTGAAGAGTATCTTAGAGTGATCCTAGCAGCTAGTTAGGTCTACTAAACAATGATGATTCATAGGCTTACTAACCTTTAAAACCACTTAGATCCAATATTTTCTCCCTTTCCTTCCCTGCATGTGGTTCTCAATTTCTCAATAATATCAAGTTGTTCTTGAGAAATGGTGCAAATCATAGACCATGAGATTGTAGTTATTTTTGCTAAAACTCTTAGTAGAACAAGGAGGAGGAACGCATTATCAATGGATAGGTAAGTCCAATAAACAATAGGATAATACTATATAAAATTAGGATGGATTTAGCTACCATCGAGATGGTTATTGGGCTGCCAATAACTAACATGTTATATCTAGCTAACACCAAAAATACTAAGACTGGTTATTTTCTTTTGGTATTTCTTTACCTCTTATGGGAAAAGGATCTTTAGAATTGACTACAACTTTAGACAAGACATATTATTCATTATTCTTTTACTAAGACCCTATCCACCATGGGCCCTCAAGACCAAAGGCTTCCTTAAGAGTGCATAACGACTGAGGATATGACTTCCTTTTATAAGCTCTTATTTCTTGAAGGTGTCTTTCAATCAAGATCATATCACCAATTTTAACCCTATCAATTTCCAAGAAGCAACATATTGTTTTGAACCCTTTTAAATAATGTGATATACTTGGTGTGTTTTCAAAATTGTTTATGATCCCAATAAAATATCTTATACCTTGAGCTCGTATTTAAATTTTGTTTAGTAGATACCCTATTTATATAATATTATGGTATACTAGTGTATGCCACTTGTACCTAGTTTTTTAACCTTTGCCTCTACTTTTGCAATGTCCTAACCAAATGATGTTGAATTTGCACTTTTTCCTTTGGTATTCACTTTGGAAGTTGTACTTCCTCTTGAGAATATTTTTCCACTAATTTGGTTTTGGAATTGTATCAACTTACTAGGTTATTTGAAAATTGGCATCAAAAATCAACACTAATGGCTCTTTTTTATTGATCGAATAGTCCATTGTCTTTTTAATGCACCTAGGGAGATGCATCACTTCCTATATTAGCTAAATATTTCTAAGTTGGTGACTTATTGCTGCCATGGGATGTTGTGTGGGGAATTTTTTAATAGGGTCCCCTCTCTCTTGTACTTGTCCCACAATCATTGACTCTGGCTGTTGGAATAAATAGTCGGCTAATTGATGATTACTCTATGGATAATGCCAACTACTTATTTTAGCTAACTAGAGAGATTGTAGCCCTACTAGGACAAAATCACCACTAATTGGTTGTCACTCCTCATTTGACCAATCTATTATTTTTATTTTAGCTAGACATACATTATTTTCTTGTTGATAACTCCCAATGTGATATGGCTAGAGAACTTTAGAATATATTCAAAACATATTTTGGACAAGGAATTATCAATTGGCACTCTATCAGATGTCCTATTTGATTCAAGAAGTGTAAGGATAAACTCATCATAAATATTGATGGTAAATCAATGACCACCACATCTTGAATTATTGTTAGGTTTAACACCCTATGTAACAAAATTAGGACTTATTTGATGATTCATGCTTCTAGACTATGACTCCCTTGATCTGAAGTGCTTATAAATTGATTCTATTATATTTTATACCTATACCATCATATATTTATAGAGGCATAATGAAAATATTGGTTTCTAGATCAGTCATACAATTGTGCAACAACCATCCCTCCAGACAAATCAAAAGATAAAATAACTCAAAATTTGTTTTTTTTATAATTGACTTGTCATGCACTGAGTCAATATTTTCATCTTGAAGAGCTACTTTGACTATATTTACCTATTTAGATTCCAATAATTCTTCTTGAAGTTATTTGACCTTTGTCCACTTTTGAGTTGCCTTCCCATAGGTAGTTTCTATGTCCTACCTTTGAGCTTGTGTTATGGCTAGATAACACAACTTATGGTAGGCTTGTTTACTTTGGTAATGTAGGCATAGTGCTTCTATATTGCATAGCTTCCCATATATCTCTAGATATTCTACTCTTTCCTTTGACCTAGATTCATGTTGCTCTACTTCATATTTAGTATTTTCTATGGTCTGAGCATCAATTTACCTATGGAGAAACCCTTTCAAATTTGATCCACCTTGATTTCATATAATAGCTTTCTCTTTTCTAGTAGTTGATCTAGATTCTTTTAGAGGGCTACAAATTTGTTTAAATGTGTATTTATTCCTATGACTAGATTCAATTGATGGATATGGTTATCATAATTTTGACCTATCCTTTTAAGCTCACATAGATTGAAATATTCTTTCCACTCTCTATTGGTGCATTCAGGTTTTTCTATATTGACTTTATATGCACCTCTATCTTGATTTCATAAGGAGAAATATTCTTGAGCACCATAATTATAATGTTCTTCATAGATTTGGTACTCTATCCCTACCAGCTCTTTTATAAATTGTTGAATAGATTTTTCTATTTCTTAAGTTATTTGGGATGTAAATGAACTCTCTATATTTGAGAAATAGCTTTGAGGCTCTATATATATAGAAGTTGGTTGTTGTGACAACTAGGGATTTGTCAAAGGTGTTTGTGGCTCTATATGATATAGTTATGGAGACTCTACATTTCTAACTCTAGGAGGAAGTCTTCCTATAGATATTAACAAGATTTTGGCCTTAATGGACACCTAAAAATATTGATAAAACCTTTTCTAATTGTGCTGCTATATTTGTAGACTTAGATATGAGTTCAGATCTCATACATAGTATAGATATGCTTATGCATGAGATGGTCTTGCCTCCTTCAATATTCTATCCCATAATATTTTGAACCTAATGTTGAATTCTAGAAGCTTTTCTAGAGTATTTGTTCTGATATATAAAAATTTTATGAGTAATTCAAAGACTTTACCCAAATCATAAAAAATTGATATGAGAGGTTCATCCAAGTTTGCCCAAGCCCTATTATTTTTATCTTCTAAATATCTATACCATTGTAATATCTTTCCTTAAAAATATTAAGCCAAAATTCTAACCATAACATCTTCAAAATAAATATTATAGACAATAGCCAGAGTAGTGATATCTTGGTAGTGCTCATAAGTAGTCTTGCTAGTTCCATCATAGGTAGATAATTTTTTTAGTGCACTAGATTGAATTTCATGAAATACTAGAAGATCCAATGGTCCAACACCATTCTAGGCTAGGTAAAGTTGCCTAACCATGGTTCTAATTTTTTTTTATTATGTCAATATTTTCATTTGGCCTATGCCTAGTGCACTATTGGAGGTTATTGATATTCTTATTTTTTTATTTTGAGTGTGCTTTTTCATTAGAGTCATCATTTTTCTTAGGATTCTTAGGTCAACGGAGTCACTAGATGAATATATAGTCCCTAAAAATGAGGTCAATACTATTGGTATGTTAGATAGCTTTTGACTATTATATACTAGCAAAAATGCTACCTATTTAGGTAAGGTGAATCCTTTAAGTCCCATCGGGTATGCCATAAATTTATTGTTCATCACATGATGGGTATGTGATATTGCGGACATGCCATAGTAACGCTTGGTTCTAAACATTTTCAAAGTCTAGAATAGGTTAATATGCACCCTTAAGAATTTGACCAAGAGATTAGAAGACTCGAAGAAAAGGGATTTCTGAGTTAGCTTTCAAAGAAGTTTAATTCCTTTGCCTAGTTAATCTATCTAAATGGAGGGTTGTAGACTAAAGAAAGAAATTAGTAGGGTGATAAATATGAACTAAAAATAGTATAAATTTGGCAACATCAAGAAACATGGTGTAGAGAGTCTCATAATCCAAAATCAAATTGAACACCTAATAGAATAGCCTATGCCCCTTATGCATTCAAAATATTTATCATTAAGCACTTATTAACTATGCTAAATCATTCCATAACTATAATAGGAATCCAAGTAGAAATCCAAAATACATAATAACGGTAGCAAAATATTTGTTTATAGATTTACATGAAACTTATTAACATGGTAAGACATGCATACATATTTTGCATAAGAAGTTACTAAGAATCCAAATAACAATTCAATTCTCTTTAAATAAGGTGTGTAGTCTCAATAAATACAATCATACCAATTTTAAACACCAAAGTGTTGGCCAATAGAATGAATTGAATTCTAGTATGTATAGAGAATATTGTAGGTTATCCTAGAATGATTGTTGTTGGAGCATATTGTAGGTTTTAGGGAAGGCACAAAGTGTGGTCATCATAATCAATTTAATTATGTTTAACTGCTTTAGGTATGCTCTATTGATGTGGATGATGTAGATATTATATTGAGGTTGGCTTGCATGTTGCATAATTGGATTCTAACCATCAGTTTATAGTCCACTCATTTTTATTGCAAATCCAATTGAGCAAGGGTAGGTGTATGGTTTGGAGGGCTTCAGCCATTGAGATCTTCTAATAGTGATGATTCTTGGTAGTTTATCGACATGCATAGACCAGCTAGCATGGATAGTTTTGGCTTGATTTTATGGATTTTGGTATTAAGAAGACCTATTGCTTATCTTTGGGTATTTTTCATTACCTTTTTCTCCTCATTCCATATTCCACTTCCCTTTTCCAAGTGTTGGGGGTCCTTGTTTCTTATTATACTTTTTATTGGGTTGCTTCATCTAGGAATGCATGTGGCTTGCCAGAATTTGAAGCTCTTGATGTTGACATCATTTCCTTTTGAATTCTAACACTTTTAGAAGTTTTACAAGTCGTAGTACCATATGTCAAGTGTCTAACTCAATACCTTAAGATATTCTTCACCTAGCATTTTTCTGCACCATGTTAAAAATTTTGTGCCATTTTCCTAACATGAACATTATAGTCCATTTGACTGGCATTCATTGCTTAACTACCAGATATCAGGTGTTGAGTACCAGGTCTTGTCCCTTTGCTTTTTTTCCTCTTCGAATAATATTGAACACCAAACTTTTGTTGTCTTGTTGCTAATATCAGTATTTTTTATAAATTACATGATTTTTATGCTTAGCCAAATTATGCTTTATTTCTATTGATTGCTAATTTTAGTTCCTTAGCATAAAATATTCTTCAAGGACCATCTACCTAGTGCCCTATTATCTAACCTAGTCTATTTTACATTCAGCCACACCTATCTACAATTTACTTATTTTGGTAATATTTTAACCCACTTTATCCACTCTAGTAGCTTCTTCTATTGCTCTTTTGGATTGTTGCATGCTCATTCCTACACTACTTTTTAGAAAAATAACTATATGGTCTAAACTATACCACATAGTGGATGTAGGTGAGAAAATTCACCTACAGTTTCATGGATAAGAAGTTGAATGGTTGCAACCATTCAATATAAGGTTCATTATTTTATAGGTAGTTGTAGGTAGTTTTTATCTTATTATGTTTTCTTATTTTAGGTAAAATAATTGTATTTAAATATACTTAGATAATAAATTGAACAACATAAATTTGTTCAATTTATGTTACTAATAATATGAATATATTAAAATACAATTATCTTACCCAATATAACATAAGAAACTCTAATAAAACGACTATCTATAACCACGCATAATCTCATAAAATTCAAAATATTATGATATTGAATTATAATGATAATAATTACTAATACTTAAAAGCTTTACGATATATAGATTTAAAAAATGTAATGAAGGTTGTGATTTTTAACAAATTAAGAAGCAATTATGATTATAGTTACAAAATTATCCATCTACATCTTCTATAGTTGACACTAGCATGTAAGATGTCATATGGAAAAACTATATTGTTGTAGTTGTATCCCTTATAATCAAAGTTATAAATATATATATTGTGTATTATTTCATTGGATATCAATAAAGGCAGTTAGCATCATAATTGCCTCTATATATATGTGGGGAACCTTAGGTAATGGTGCAAAATCAAGGAAGGTGTCATAGTGGTCATGACACCACAAGTATTTTTGGTACTATGAGCAAGTTTAACACCATAAATGTTTATGGCTCCATCGTACATAATAAAAAATAAAAATGAGTTCCATGAAGCTAACAATACCATTAAATAACTATTTTTAAAGAATTGAGTAACCCTCTACTTTACCCAGAGTATTCATCCCTCCTTGGGAAGTGATGTTCACTATTACATCTACTTATAACGATAGAAAAAACACTTAAGTTGGTCAATGTGTACAATTTAGCCTATTTTAAAAACTAAGCACACGTAATAACCTTAAAGGTGTTATCTATGTATCCCATGGTGAGTATATTTACTAGTGATCTCAATCAATATGTCTATTTGAATAGGTATCACTTGAGTGCAATCTAGATTTATAGGATGTTCTACTACTACAATCTCTACTAAAAAGGGATGATATTTCTCAAAATTCCCTTGAATGGGTAAATGAACATTTTTTTTCTAAATAATCTAACATTAATCCTCTCATACCTACTATGCACAAGATTCACCTTTTAAGGTAATATATTATTTTTAGCTATGAATACTATCTGTAGACACCAAAACAGCACCAATCCGATTATGTGACTGCAAACACTGATCGCTTTGACAAACACAGCCCCCAGGGTAGCCCTTAGAGGTTAAACAGTGGTCTTAACCACTTTCATAGCAATTTTGTGAGGTCAAGAAGCAATTTGGCACACTTGGACACTTTGCCCAGTATTCGTCTCACCCAGGGACGAATTCAAAATAGAATCCGTCCCACCCGAGGACGAATTCTGAATCCGTCCCTGGGTGGGACGAATTCTAAGCTTAACGGGCAAAAAGGCAAATGGTGCCAAGTGGCAGCCCAAAATAGTCAGTTAAGGGCTCCTACCTTGCACGCATGTGTAAGTGGACAGAGGGGCCGTTGGAGGACTGTTACAAGAAGCATTTATCAAAGTTCAAGTCAAGGGAAGACTCCCCTCCCTCATGGTAAGACAAGACTGCCACATGGCGCCCATGGCCAACACTTGGCTTTTGTGCTTCCCTCCCAAAAGAGACCCCTTGGGTCTATAAAAGGTGGGACTTTTCTCACCCAAAACATGCAGGTAGAAGGAGTGTTCAAGCAACGAAGTGCTTGCCGAATCGAAGACTCATTTGCATCCCCCTTTGTTCACCTTCCTACATCCATCAATCTCTTTTGCAAGGGAGGTTGTTGGGTGGCCTTTGGAAGCTCAAACCTTACTCAAATCCGACGCATGGACATCTGAACCTACCAATTCGCCGACCCCCAATCCTAAAAGGTTTTGGGCCCATCCTTGGTGGATTGGCTCCAAAATCGAGGGCCAACGGTGGGAGGCCCACTTGGGCACCCCCGCACCCCCAAATTCTAATTTCAGTTTTTGAGCACTTTAGATTAATTTTTAGATTGCATTTTGTGTTACTAGGTCTGATTAGTCTATAATTGCAATTTTGTAGCTTTTGGTCAGAGTTTAGGGTGTTTTGTATTGCTTTATCGTTTCGCTAACTTGCAGGTGTCAAGGTTAAATTCCTGAGGGAGGAGGTCAAATTGGGAAAATCCGACCATCTGGGTCGTCCCAAAATGGCCCCAATTACCTAACCCCCATGTTTGCAGGAGTTTTGCAGGTCCCGAGATCCGACATTGGAGCAGCAGCAGGTCGATTTCTCCTATTCAGAAGAATTCGTCCCACCCAGGGACGAATTACAGTCAGAATTCGTCCTGCCCAGGGACGAATTCTAGTTTAAGGTGAATTTTCCAGCTGCCTCAGTGGCAGTGGCCTTCTGGTGACTGTTCTTACCTTCTGTCAATTTTTGAAGCAATTTGGATTCACTGTTTTCATGGTTTCAGGCAAATATTCGTATGCATATTTTGTTAGTTTTAGAGAGAGAATGATTTTCATTTGCAACAGGTGCTACTAACGTCTTGATCATTTCTTTGTTTGTAGGAGAAGTAGCAGAGGTGAAGAACCCATCAACATCAACGGCGGCATCATCTTAGCCCGCCCAGTGCAATCGTGGGCACGCGGAAGGAGGAACCATTCAACGATTGTAATCAAACCTTATTTGCGCTCCTAGCCCCTGAAAAGGGAGGAGGCATTATTGTAACAGAGATCGAAAGAAATTAATGAAAGGGCTATTTTTCTTTATCCGATTGCGTCTCTTACAACATGTCTCTTTTCGTTTCATGCAATGTACATTCCTAGGACTTAAGCGTGATTAATTTTGAATGCAATTGCACTTGGTGTTTCTTTTGACCGGAATCTCGTGCTTTCAGTGGCGATCACGGTGGGACCCTGTTCCCTGGTTTTGAAATCACAGAAACTGATCAAAGTTTTGTGTTTGTGCTTGATAGGTACACTTTTTTTGTTGCAGACTGCTATTCGTCTCTGACAGGGACGAATCCTTTTCTGCAATTCGTCGACTCCGAGACGAATTCAAATTCGTCTTTGGGTGGGACGAATTCTTTTCTGCAATTCGTCTCCCGGAGGGACGAATTCCTGTCTACGGATTTTCAGAGCAGAAATTCAGAGATAACAGGAGCAGGCAGAGAAGAGGTAGGGATTTTCATGATCTCTGTTATAATTTTCTGTTTCTATTTCTGTTTCTGCTTCGTTAATTGTTTTCATTTAATCTTGCATTGCATTAGGAAAAGTCATGTATGCTAGTTTCATTTTATTGGATAAAATGAATCCCACACACATCACGAGACAACTTTAAACCAAGGAGCTGGTCTGAAGACCCCAGCCCTTGATCAAGACCATTGGTGGATTTAATCACCGCCTTGGCTTGATTTGCATCCATTTCCCGATTGTCAACTATTGTTAGGCGTAAATCCTGACGAAGATAGATCGAGCGTAGCTGGGGTGATTCCCATGCGCGCGAGGATAAGTTTTCTATGGTAGGTGTCATTAACAGGACAATCCCCCTTCCGTACCGCCTATGTACCATGTACCTTCTGCTCTCACGTACCTATAGTCTCCCTCTCGTAAGGGCGGGTATATAGAGAGGTTGGTATATCGGCCTGGTTGGTATATTGAAGGGGCGACCTTTTTGGAGTTATAAGAGCCTACATGATGCATTTAAACGTTCTACAAAATCTACAAAAACAAAACAAAACATCAAAATGCACTAAACCAGTCTAGGGCACACCAAGAATCCTTAAAAGAGATAATCACGGTCTTTTGAATGTGTGTGTTTAATTCTGCTTAGTGTAGACAAAAAAAAAAAAAAAAAAAAATCATAAAACGAGATAAAAACTTATTTAGATAGCATAGAAGCACCGCAATGGTGTACACCCGTAGTCAAGCCCAATCAAGGGCAGAAGCTCCGAGAGGTACACAAAAAGCAGGCACAAGTTGCCTTCACTTCAGTCCTAAGGATTTGGTTATACCGCCTTATCGGTCTAACCTACAAAAGAATCCAATTCAGAATCCTCGATGGGGTATGCCTATTCAAAGCAGCCCCTTTCAGGAAGATGCCTTACATGTAGACCTTGACATAAATAGAGAATCACCTCTTGAAGGTAGGCATGAGTGGCCACCGCACAATGAAGCGCTAAACAGACACACTGTCCATTTAGAGGGGCAACATGGATATGGCGTCCCTTCTTTACCTATCATCAGAACAGAGAGACCACATCCGGAGCACAGGGCTCCTTACATAGGGCGACCAAACTCCACCCATCCCATTTACACTCATGAAAGTGAGTATGAGGAAAACCATCACATTCCTCGAGAGCAACAAACAATGCGGGAACCTTGCATTTCTGCACCAGCAGGATATCATGATCACCCCTTGAGGACAGAACCTCGAGCACATACCACCTACCTCGACAGAGGGAAGCGACCCATTGAAACCTTAGAGCATCAAAATCAAGGTAGACCCATAGGAGGAACATTTGAACCTCCCGAACAAAATAGGGTAGAACAAATTGATCCGGTTGTCGCCAGATATACCACCCGTCAAGCCCAAATCATGCGTCTTAAACAAAGTCAACAAGAGATAGAATATCAATACCGCTTGGATAAAGAACGCATGCAACGCGAAGCGGATGAGTTACGCTATGAAATACCTGAGAGGGGGCCAACCCCTCGCATCCAAAGAGCTGAACAGTATGAGAGGCGTAATCCATTGGCGCAAGACAGGTCTCCACGACCTCGTCAAACTCTGCCTCCAAGACCCCATAGATTTGAAAGGGAGGCAACTCCCCGAAACAATGATGGGTACCTTCAGCAAGAACTTGATCAGGGTCATAGGTTTCGCCCTGAGACTCCTCAAGAATTTTACGAGGAGTATGAACTAGAAGAGGAGTATATCGAAACTCCCCATCAAGGCGGGAAGGATGCCATTCGGCCACCCCTCCATAGGCCTCCAGTTTACCGTAACTTGCAATAAGAGCGAACAAGAGAGGAAGAAATAAAATCTTCCGATGCATACCAAGCGCTATTGGAGCGTTTAGATTCGGTGGAGACAAAAGCTACTGGGCATCAAAAACCCACATTACGTCTACTTCGCAATAATCCGATGCATCCCTCAGTGCCTACACCTCTTTACCCCAAACACTTTAAGTTGCCTCAATTGGCAGTTTTTAAAGGTGAAGAGGACGCACAGGAACATGTTACATGGTTTCTAAGCCAATGCTTCGGCATTCAAGATAATGACGCGTTATTGCTTAGAACATTCATAACCACATTCACAGGCCCTACCTCGAATTGGTTCACACAACTGCCCAAACACAGCATAAGCAGCTTAGATCAGCTAGTAGATGCGTTTCTTGAACGCTTCGCCTTCAACACAAGGAAGAAGGCATCACTTAGTGATCTTGCTAGCCTTAAACAATTTGAGGAGGAAACAATGGCAGCGTACGGGAACCGATGGAGAGATTTGCTTTCTAAGTTACCCTACCATCCTCCCATGTCGGACCTCACGCAAATGTTCACAAAAAGTTGTTTAAAATCAATCTCTGGTCTATTGTTGCTGCGACAATACGATAGCTTAGAAGAATCTTTGGCGCAAGCCAGAGTCATAGAAGAGATTAAGATAGGCGAAGGCGCAATTGCCAAGCCTAAGAAGAAAGAGTGGAATAAAACCACTAAAATTGGGACAACGCAACCACAACACGCTGCAATCAACCAAGTTGCGATAAATGTCCCAGCGCCTGTGCAAGAAACGTAGCCTCAAAAGGCTAACTACCAGGCAGTGCCTCCTGCTTACGAAAGAGATAACAGGAGACAAGAACAGTATCAGCAACGTCGCCCTAGGTGACAATTCACCCCGTATGCGGAGTCTAGGGACTCCTTATTTGACCGCTTGTCAGCGGCGAATCTAGTTACTCTGCCAGAAATCCAAATTTTTGACCCTAGCGTTCCTAAGCCTAGGGGGTATAGGGAGGAATTGTATTGCAGATTTCATAGACGCAGAGGACATGACCTAAATGGGTGCTGGAAATTCAAAGAACTAGTCCAGGATTTGATCGACAATCGAACATTGGTCATGGACAACCCCATCGCACCTAACAACCAACAAATGGGGGTATTCAAGGACCCCTTGCCTGCCCACGAGGCGCAGACAAAACCGCTCCAAATAAACGAGGTGCGACAAGATCTTCCCGCACAAGGATTTGTGGGAATGATTAGCATTGTAACAAGGAACAAAAAATACCCAGCAGTTGCCCCCGAGGTACCTGCGAGGGAAGTTCCGTCGACATCGTAGCCTCAACAACGCCCGATGCAGTTACCTCCGCCTAGACCTGAGGTCACGATACGAACCAAACTCACGCAGAGTTTGCGGACCATGTCAGCTAGGCTATCCATCTACGAGCTTATTCAACAATCAGCTCCACATAGAGAAGCTCTTATGGACATCTTAAAAGCCATTGAAGTACAACCCCACAAAGCTAATTCTTTCAACGCTTTCGTGGGACATGTGAAACAATGTACGGAGCCTGTCATCACATTCAAAGAAAATGAGGTCAAAACAATATCGAATGACATGCCGGATCCACCCCTACACGTTATCATGCAGGTCAACAGGATCTCGTACAAGAGAGTGCTGATAGATACTGGCTCGTCTAGTAACATTATAACCACTGCTGCGTTAAAGCATTTAAAGCGCCGACCTCTCACATCACAGCTTCCACGTACACACTGCGAGCTTTTAACGATGCAATTTGCTCGACAGTCGGCACGGTTGTTCTGCCTATACAGGTAGGACAAAAGTCAATACCCACACTGTGCCATGTGTTGGAAGGTGAAATGGCTTATAACATACTGCTAGGGCGGCCTTGGATCAGGGACATGAAGTGTGTCCCCTCGATCGCACACCAGTGCTTGAAGTATGCCTATGAAGGGCAAATACATGTAGTCCCAATGGACTTAGAGCCCTTCAAGTATTGCAATGCGGTACAATTCATACCTCAATCGACCTTACCATCAACGCATTTGGATTTTCAATTAAATCCATCTAAACAGGGTCCGATATCACAGGCACAACTGGTGGCCAATAAGGTAAAATCCCGACCCGAGTGAGATGTCATCATTGGCTCCTTCATCATCAGCACCACCTATCGTGGCCCAACAGAAGGACAAGGGAAAGCAAATCATGGAGGAGGTTAAGCCTCTAGAAGAGGGGTTGCCCATGATCTCAGCAATATCAACAGAGGAAGTGCCCAACGCAACGGAAACCAAGATTCCTGAACAACCAAACATGGAATGGACTCAGGAAGGACTACCGTTTCCTCCTACCCAATCATCAACAATCACTGTTGAGATGGCCAATCAGAGCCCGGGAGAGTACATAGTGCAAAATTTTGTGGCAACCCCCACACTGGAGTCAGTACAAGACATGGGAAGACCTCGCCTTCCCATTGGAACAATCGTCCCTTTAGGCTACCCACCGAACCAAACGAATTTTGTGTATGGGGGCCTTGATCATGGTTCTGAACCATGCGAACAAAAGGAAACAGATGAAGAACCTTTTGTCAAAAACATCAATTATCTGTCGAACCCATAATTTGCCCTAAAATATCTCGAACAATGCAATTGGCATGGGTATGGGCTAGGCAGATACGAGCAAGGGATGCGGATCCTTTGTCAACCAAGATATCAGATGCCATACAACAAGTCGAGGGTAGGGTTCAACCATCCCTTGCCATTAGACATCTTGGTTGAAAACATGCAAGGCCTAGAAATAGGCAACGAGGGGGGATTGGCACAAGACCCATACGCCAATCCAAACATAGAATACACATTGGGGGATTATCTCCCATGGTCTACAAACACCCCTGGTAACAACAATAATCCCTCTCCTTTGCTAGAGAGAGGTGAAAGTTCAGAGAGCAGTCCTCGAAAAGAACAACAACGGCTTCCAGATATTTTTTTGAAAGCTGTTCCCCTTAGAGGTTCCAGACAAAATAATGCAGTCTCAAAAGAATCGGGTCCCTCCACTAAGAGTGGAACAACCGCAATGGGATCAGATTAATTCACTGGAACAAGAAGAGTCCTCAATGTCGGAAGCAATAGATGCTGAAGAGGATGAGCAATTTTGGATCTATGAAAGCGATTCAGAAGACGAGACTGAGATGGACTATCTCAGACATGCACGATGACATCACCGCGCTCTAACCCATGAAGATATAATGGGACAAATGGGTATACGGTTGGGACATGAATGGCACTTAGACCCAACGAGGTGGGACCAAGTGCTAGGCCTATGGCTCCAAATTCAAGTTGAGCATCGTCCACCTCAAGATCCCATCAGGACAACAGTACCAAGGGAAGACCCCGCCTTCATTTTCGCACTTAGAGATGAATTTGCACCTAGAGAGGATCCATTCGTACCTGTTCTCGTAGAGCCAGATCTAGAATATAGGGAACATCTAAAAGAATCAAGTCGTCACACCCATGGTTCTGGAGACCAAATTCATTCCATCCACATGATCTCCATTGATTTGACCACACCCATCCGTAATCCAACCGATCCATCATGGTCATTACATCTAAACACGGATGCCATTGACTGGGATCGCGTCAACTCACCATTGTCACCATCAGAGTACTGGCCTTTCGGTGAAATGCTTCATTTTACCCCAAGGACAACTCAAGATATTTTTCAAGCTGAAGAGGGACCCAAAGTCCCCAACGCAGATCTTAACTCAGCTGATGATATCCATTTAATCCCAACTCCACATCAGTTGGAGGACGGATCTCACATGTCAATCGAAGAGACGATCGAAGTAGACATCGGCACAGATCCAATGAATCCATGGATTCTCAAGTCGGGGGTAAGCCTTTCCCCCGAAGAGCAAGCCGATTACATTGCCCTTCTTAAAGAAAAGAAGGAGGTTTTTGCATGGTCATACAAAGATATGCCGGGACTAGACCCATGACTAGTCATGCACAATTTAACGCTTGATCCGAAAATCAAGCCAGTAAAGCAAAAACTAAGAAAGATGCACCCAACGAGTGGCCTTGATGGTCAAAGACGAATTACAAAAGTTGTTGGATGCACAATTTGTCATTTGCGTGGATTATCCGCCATGGTTGTCCAACATGGTTCCCGTCAAGAAGCCCGATGGGAGGATTCGCATATGCACCGACTTTCGAGACTTAAACAAAGCGAGTCCTAAGGATGATTTCCCCTTGCCAAGCATCGATGCATTGGTAGACGCTACAACAAGTCACGAAATGCTCTCCCTAATGGACGGTTTCTCAGGATACAATCAAATTCGTATCAATCCTGAAGACCAACTCAAAACGGCATTCACAATGCCTTGGGGGACATTTTGTTATAAGGTCATGCCTTTTGGCCTTAAAAATGTTGGCGCTACATACCAACGTGCTATGACGTATATCTTCCATGATTACATGCACAAAACTTTGGAAGATTACATGGATGATTTGTTAGCCAAGTCTAAATTGTGCTCAGATCATCTCGGTGACTTAAGCAAGATCCTCGATCGCCTCATAGAGCATAAGGTCAGACTGAATCCCAAGAAGTGTGTGTTCGGCGTCACATCTGGAAAACTCTTGGGTTTTATAGTCTCCAAAAGAGGCATCGAAGTGGACCCAAACAAAGTCAAGGCAATCCTTGAAATGGCTCCCCCAACCACTATCAAGCGACTCGAAGTCCGCAAGGAAAGGTCGCATTGATTAAACGCTTCATAGCGCAATTATCTGACAAGTGCCGACCAATGAACAAATTATTGCACAAGGGGGTCACATTTCATTGGGATGACGAGTGCCGATCGACATTTGACGAAATCAAACAATACTTGGCTTCGCCACCAGTATTGGCACCGCCTAGACCAGGTGTGCCGTTCTACTTATACATCTCAGCTATTGAGGTGGCATTGGGTGCAATGCTAGCCCAGAAGAATGAACTTCACAAAGAACAGGCTACTTACTATCTTAGCCGCACCCTGGTCAGTTACGAACTTAACTATGCATACGTTGAGAAACTCTACTTGGCAGTGGTGTTTGCCACCAAAAGGCTATGCCACTATATGCTGAGCAACACGACGTATGTTGTGTCTAAGGAGAATCCATTGCGATACATGATGAGTCATACTTATCATAGTAGCCACACGGCGAAATGGATCATGTTGTTGACGGAATTTGACATTGAGTTTATTGGACAAAAATCTATAAAAGGACAAGTCATAGCCGATCAACTAGCAGAGGCTCCTCTTGAAGACAATCAGCCTCTAGTCATAGAACTACCCGATGATGAGGTCTTCCATGTCTCAGAATCGCCGGATTCCGAAGAGCTCCGAGTCTCGGAGCCGACATAACCTTATTTTTTGATGGTTCTAAATGCGAGCAAGGTGGTGGCGCAAGAATTGTATTCTTCACACCGCAGGGCGCTCCAATGCCCCTATCATTTAAATTAAACTTCCAGTGCACCAACAACAATGTAGAATATGAAGCCTTGCTCCTAGGTCTTCAAACAACAATCGCCATGAACATCAAAAGACTGAACATCTTTGGCGATTCGTTGTTAATCGTCAATCAAGTCAAAGGGGTATATCAATGCAAATGCCCAGTTCTGAAGGCCTATAAAGCCCTCGTGGATAAATTCCTGGCAAAATTTGAGTGGTATGACATCGAGGCACTCCCTCGATCATCAAATCGTTTTGCGGACACAATGGCCTCCTTGGGGTCACTAATCCCGTAAGACCTTTCCGGTGATATAACAACCATTCAGGTCAAAACCTTATCGCAACCCGCGATGGAGCGCGCAAGCTCAGACTTGACGCCAGGAATCCACATGATCCAGATCGAACCATCTTCGGATAAGTTCTTTCGAATCTGAGACTATTTAAAACACGCCAACTGGGGGTCTTTGTTCTCCCCCATTCCCATTAATAGCAACACAACGCTATTATTACAAGTTTTATCCCAATCAGCATTTTTTAGGGAAGAACTCCAAAAGGGATTGGTTGTTCAAACTGTCGAGGTATCTGATCAACAGGATTGGTATTTACCCATAAGAGATTACCTCAAGTTAGGTAATCTACCCTTTGGATTGACGCAAGCCGCAAAACGAACATTCAAACAGAAAGCGGCAAAATATGTCTTGATAGGAGACATTTTGTATCGTCGTAGCTACGACGGAATTCTTCTTCGTTGCTTGGACCAGCAAGAGTCCACTTGGGCAGTCACCCAAGCGCATGACGGTACATGTGGCGGCCACTTTAGTGGTATGGCCATTGCAAAGTGCATTCTTCGCATGGGCTATTATTGGCCATCTTTAGAGCGAGATTGCTGTGCATATGTCAAGAGGTGTGTGAAATGTCAACATCATGCCAATCTGATGCACGCACCTTCCCAGGCCCTACAGACAGTCCAGTCTGCTTGGCCATTTTTGCAGTGGGGCCTCGATCTAATTGGAAAGATCTCCCCTGCATCGTCAGGCCGTCACACGTTTATCATAACGGCCACGAGAATATTTTACCAAATGGGTGGAAGCAATTTCGTTAACCTCTACGACAGGACCCCGCATTGCGGAGTTCATTTTGCATTACATCATATGTCATTTTGGTATTCCATCCAAAATAATCTCGGATAATGGGCCATCATTCAAGAACAAAGACGTGCGTGCTTTAACCACAAAGTACAAAATTCAGCACGACTTTTCAACACCCTATTATCCGCAAGCAAATGGGCAAGCAGAGGCGTCAAACAAAATACTAGTCACCATCCTTAAAAAGACCGTCGCAGACAGTCATAAGGATTGGCACATACAAATCCCACTTGCCCTTTGGGCCTATCGCACTAGCATTCGGACGCCCATTGGGGCAACTCCATTTTCACTAGTGTATGGCTCAAAGGCAGTAATGCCTCTCGAGTTGGAAATTCCTTCCCTCCGCATATCAATGCAGGAATTCATCGATGATGACACTGCGTGGCAGGCCCGGTTAGACCAGCTTACGTTGCTTGATGAAAGACGCGTTAATGCTCTCGAGCACTTACGTATCTATCAAGAGCGGCTTAAGAGAGCTTACAACATGAAAGTTCACCTAAGAGACTTTCGGGTTGGTGATCTGGTTCTGAAGGAAAACCAACAAAACTCTAATTTTCCGTCCCATATGAGGGACAAATTTGCGGAAAATTGGTTAGGTCCGTATGTCATTGATAGCAAAATAGGACCGAGAACGTACAGGCTAGCTTCTCTTGACGGTATCAAGGAAACAGAACCCTTGAATATCAGTCATTTACGACCATTTCATATCTAAGACAGCCATGTACCAAAAAAAATAAAATAAAATAAAATAAAAATAAAAAAATTCAACAAAAACAAACAAACAAAAAGCTCCAAGGATTATCACAATCTCTTGGTCAACCCAAAAAGCTCCAAGGATTATCGCAATCTCTTGGTCACCCAAAAAGCTCCAAGGATTATCGCAATCTCTTGGTCACCCAAAAAGCTCCAAGGATTATCGCAATCTCTTGGTCAACCCAAAAAGCTCCAAGGATTATCGCAATCTCTTGGTCAACCGAAAAAGCTCCAAGGATTATCGCAATCTCTTGGTCAACCCAAAAAGCTCCAAGGATTATCGCAATCTCTTGGTCAACCCAAAAAGCTCCAAGGATTATCGCAATCTCTTGGTCAACCCAAAAAGCTCCAAGGATTATCGTAATCTCTTGGTCAACCCAAAAAGCTCCAAGGATTATCGCAATCTCTTGGTCACCCAAAAAGCTCCAAGGATTATCGCAATCTCTTGGTCAACCCAAAAAGCTCCAAGGATTATCACAATCTCTTGGTCAACCCAAAAAGCTCCAAGGATTATCGCAATCTCTTGGTCAACCCAAAAAGCTCCAAGGATTATCGCAATCTCTTGGTCAACCCAAAAAGCTCCAAGGATTATCGCAATCTCTTGGTCAACCCAAAAAGCTCCAAGGATTATCGTAATCTCTTGGTCAACCCAAAAAGCTCCAAGGATTATTGTAATCTCTTGGTCAACACAAAAAGCTCCAAGGATTATCGCAATCTCTTGGTCACCTAAAAAGCTCCAAGGATTATCGCAATCTCTTGGTCAATACAAAAAGCTCCAAGGATTATCGCAATCTCTTGGTCAACCCAAAAGCTCCAAGGATTATCGCAATCTCTTGGTCAAACAATCAAGAAATTCAACAAAAACAAAACAACAAAAATCATCAAAAATAAAAAAGATTTGCATCTCAATTCTAGGCATACTCGAATTCATCAAAATCAACAAAAACACCATGCATAAATCTTACCACACTACAGTCAGTGGTCTGGGAATGTACTAGGAGTTTCAGTAATTCAGTCATCATTTTCCTCTTTAGCCATGTAGTGTACCAAGTCGAACGGATTTTATAAAGGTAGAGTCATACTTGAAATACACCTTGTTACGTAACATCCCAACACAAATTAAAACACTAAAATTCCCAAAATTGTGTGAACGAAAGATGAAACCTGCAAAATAACTAGGTCACCATGAGCAAAACGGTTATCTTGCTCATCCCCCTGTGCGAATGACCCCTAGAATGCTGAGAGTTGGCAAAAGGACAAGCTTCCTCCCTACCCAATTCCCTAAGAATCCCTAAAGTTCTCAACAGTTGCAAAACACAAAAATTTGCAAAAATGTCAAAACTCAAAAATTTGACAAAATACAGTGCAAACATCAAAAGGCACAAACAACAGTGATTTTCATCACTTCATATCCCAAATCCCTTGCTCAAAAGAAAAATCAATAAAAATAAACAGTGATCTTATCACTACAAAAGAGCAAGTATCCCAATACAATTGAAAAAAAAAGAAGGGAGTTGACCTTGAATCCCTGGAACTCTCAAAGATTCTGTAGGTCATAAGGCAAGCTTCAATACCAACTCGGTAACAGAATTAAACCTCCCGCATGACGATATATCTGTCACATTAACTTGCGTACAGATCAATGTTTGCATGTGGATGAGCTAGCTTATGGCATCCTGGATTACACCGCAGATTAATCTTAGTACATATAACAAAGGAATTCATGGAGCTAATTAGGTGATCCTCAGTACAGGTTCGGTTGAAATCCCATCTGGCACTGGCGGTATCCTAACAAATACCACTAAATGAACTCAATTGCACACACAGGGATGTGAAATAGCTCGGTCAAAAACAAGTTTGATTCATACCTTGTTCAAAAGTCTTGTAAGATAAAGTACAATCGTGGATAGTGAGTTAAAACTGTCTGAATCTCAGAAAATCTTACACTCATCCCAAAAACCATCTGCGCTACTTATCATTCTTATGATACCATCAGAAAATACAAAAACAGCAAAGAAAAACCAGATAAATAAAAATAGCATTCATCCATTTTGCATATCACATAGGCATCTAAAACAATTCAATTCATCTGCATCCATCAAACAAATAAACATGCATAACAAAAATCAATCACATCATCACATGTACAAAACCAAAAATAAAACCGGTATATATATATATATATATATATATATCGTCAAAAAAGATGCCCGCAGGCTACAAAAATAGGTCCTTAGACCCCGCAATCATATCCAAAACCCAACCTAAGGCGTCGGCCACCATGATCACGCGAGATCGGTGCGACGGGAACCACCCCCGTGGTGTGGGTCCTACGGGACCCTGCAGGGCGGCTACTGCTAGCCCCCGCATCATGCCTACTACCACCCCCCTCATCCAACCGCCTGTGGCGAGATGATGCTGACTGCTCAGTCAGACTATCCCTCGTCCGTCGAGAAGATCTGCTGATAGAAGGCTCAGGGAGCCGCCCGCCAAGGCGGATGACCTCCCTCTCCAAGTCTATCCGGTATAGACACCACTCTGCCTCCCGCCGATGATAGATAGACAAGGCATCATCGCGCTGTGCCAAAATGCTATCTCGCTCTGCCAACTGAACCCGCGAAGATCCCTCTCTAGATCCCGCATCCGTAGCAGCTCTGTAAGCCACGCAACCTCATCGCCTACATCCGACCCCACCCCCTCCGTATCTGTCGGACGCATAGGACTCCCGGGGACAATAGCCTGCCCAGGCTCCAACTGCTCCTCCACATCCTGCATGTCCGGCTGCTCCGGAACACCCAAGTCCACATCCTCATCTCCCACATCCGCCATGTCTGCATCATCCAACGGCCCTCCCCAATCACCCCCTATCGCCTCAGCATCCTCCACTGCCACCTCCGCACCTCCCAGAGGACCCTCACCTCTCCAGCGTCGCAAAACCCACCACGAGTCATACTCAGTGGTAGTACCTACGTCATCCACATCCAACACCTCAATAACGACATCCGACTCCTCGCCCAATGGCACGAGGACTGGTGGCTCCGGATCCCTCTCATCTCCCCCGATGCCGATAGCCTACGGGTTCACCGAGCAACCCCGGCGCACCCCAAACCGTCGTGTAACCCGGCGGTACGGAAAGAACTCATGCTCCGTCCCGTGCCGCCCGGTCAACCATCGCTCCCTCCGTACTCGTCGGAGCCACTCTCCAGCCTCAGGCCAGGCTGGACAGTCCCGATAGGGACGCCAAAACACCTCCCCTAGAGTGCATTGTCACTATCCTACTCTCGAAGAAGGCTACCATAGCCGGACCGCTCCACGGGAGGACGGATTGCCGACAATTCAATCACCAAATGGTGTCACAAAAACAACAAAAACAATACAAAATTCAACAAAAACACAACAAAAACATTTCCGGGCATAAGTGCTCATGCACTTAACCTCTAGGCAAAGAAAATTGATGTCGAGGTCCAAATTATCGCTCTCCTAGTTCCCCAAGAAGGCTATCATAGCCGGATCGCTCCACGGGAAATAGGTTTTCGACGATTTCACCTCATTATGGCATCACCAAAAGGGTTAACACCCACCAAAAATAGGTCCATATGTTGGAAAAATTGCACACGCTTAACGGTAAACCCTTTAAAGGCACCCTGGCACAAGTCATCTTGGGTCAAGTGAATCGTCGCTTCTCTCACGAAGGTCATTCCCTCATCGATTCGTCGCTTGAGGGGGTAGTCACACTTAGCCACCAATCAACAATCACACACCCAATTAAGGAAAATGACATGCATTCAAAGAATCATTGACAAAGACAATCACGCTCCTACTTGGGGCGATTAAACAAGCAACAATCAAATCAATCAAACACTTGGCATTTCGTGAATCATGAACACAAGGTTCCCCCTGAGGATAAAAACGCCCTTCACTTGTTCATGACTGATCAATGTCCAAGTTCAAGTCACACCTCACCAAAACAGGTTAATACTTGAAATCAAATTCCTTAGCTCGTCAGAAGCAAGGATTCAAGAATGCATGCCCTTTCCATACTTGGGGCATCAAAAGTTGGTTAGGTTACCAAGAAACCCTAATCATTAGTGCTTTGGTTATCTATTTTTGCTCAAGCACTGCGTCACCTGCAGCGCTTCCCAAAAAGGGGCATCTCGTAGACACCAAAACAGCACCAATCCGATTATGTGACTGCAAACACTGATCGCTTTGACAAACACGACCCCAGGGTAGCCCTCAGAGGTTAAACAGTGGTCTTAACCACTTTCATAGCAATTTTGTGAGGTCAAGAAGCAATTTGGCACACTTGGACACTTTGCCCGATATTCGTCTCACCTAGGGATGAATTCAAAATAGAATCCGTCCCACCCGAGGACGAATTCTGAATCCGTCCCTGGGTGGGACGAATTCTGAATCCGTCCCTGGGTGGGACGAATTCTAAGCTTAACGGGCAAAAAGGCAAATGGTGCCAAGTGGCAGCCCGAACAGTCAGTTAAGGGCTCCTACCTTGCACGCATGTGTAAGTGGACAGAGGGGCCGTTGGAGGACTGTTACAAGAAGCATTTATCAAAGTTCAAGTCAAGGGAAGACTCCCCTCCCTCATGGGAAGACAAGACTGCCACATGGCACCCATGGCCAACACTTGGCTTTTGTGCTTCCCTCCCAAAATATACCCCTTGGGTCTATAAAATGTGGGACTTTTCTCACCCAAAACATGCAGGTAGAAGGAGTGTTCAAGCAACGAAGTGTTGCCGAATCGAAGACTCATTTGCATCCCCCTTTGTTCACCTTCCTACATCCATCAATCTCTTTTGCAAGGGAGGTTGTTGGGTGGCCTTTGGAAGCTCGAACCTTACTCAAATCCGACGCATGGACATCTGAACCTACCAATTCACCGACCCCCCAATCCTAAAAGGTTTTGGGCCCATCCTTGGTGGATTGGCTCCAAAATCGAGGGCCAACGGTGGGAGGCCCACTTGGGCACCCCCGCACCCCCAAATTCTAATTTCAGTTTTTGAGCACTTTAGATTAATTTTTAGATTGCATTCTGTTTTACTAGGTCTGATTAGTCTATAATTGCAATTTTGTAGCTTTTGGTCAGAGTTTAGGGTGTTTTGTATTGCTTTATCATTTCGCTAACTTGCAGGTGTCAAGGTTAAATTCCCGAGGGAGGAGGTCAAATTGGGAAAATCCGACCATCTGGGTCGTCCCAAAATGGCCCCAATTACCTAACCCCCCTATTTGCAGGAGTTTTGCGAGGTCCCGAGATCCGATATTGGAGCAGCGAGCAGGTCGATTTCTCCTATTCAGAAGAATTCGTCCCACCCAGGGACGAATTACAGTCAGTCGTCCTGCCCAGGGACGAATTCCAGTTTAAGGTGAATTGGCCAGCTGCCTCAGTGGCAGTGGCCTTCTGGTGACTGTTCTTACCTTCTGTCAGATTTTGAAGCAATTTGGATTCACTGTTTTCATGGTTTCAGGCAAATATTCGTATGCATATTTTGTTAGTTTTAGAGAGAGAATGATTTTCATTTGCAACAGGTGCTACTAACGTCTTGATCATTTCTTTGTTTGCAGGAGAAGCAGCAGAGGCGAAGAACCCATAAACATCAGCGGCGGCATCATCTTAGCCCGCCCAGTGCAATCATGGGCACGCGGAAGGAGGAACCATTCAACGATTGTAATCAAACCTTATTTGCGCTCCTAGCCCCTGAAAAGGGAGGAGGCATTATTGTAACATAGATCGAAAGAAATTAATGAAAGGGCTGTTTTTCTTTATCTGATTGCGTCTCTTACAACATGTCTCTTTTCGTTTCATGCAATGTACATTCCTAGGACTTAAGCGTGATTAATTTTGAATGCAATTGCACTTGGTGTTTCTTTTGACCGGAATCTCATGCTTTCACTATCATACAAAAAGAAAATATTGGATATGCCACATATAAACTTGTAGAAGTTGTTCAAAACATCACTATACATAGAGAAAATTCTTTATGATTTTTCCATTGAACACTTGATACATCCCCAACTAGGAAGACAAGTAAACAATGAAGGTATTCTTATATGTTATATATTAAATGGTGTATAGACCTTAATGTAGTTGTTTGATCTTTAGGTGTGGGATAGAAAAGTGCTCTTTTAAGTGGAACCAAACCTAATCTCTAAATTGAAAGTGTGCAAAGTATAATGTTTTTTCAATGAGTTTACACAACTTTTTATGAAGGGTACTAGTCCCCTCATATTTAGTGGAGTTTGAACCTTGGACCTCTCAAAGAAAGTCTGAATCCCTTACCACTACAATAATATTGTAGCTATTACAAAGTATAATGATGGTGATGGTGATCCTTATATTTCATTTTGTTATGTTCAAACATTTCTTGTACATGGTTCTATATATATTGCATGTGCTATAAAATACATTTTACCTTGTTAATGTCCTTGACCTATGCTAGTATCATAGATTTAGTAAAAATGTGAAAAGTGATATTCATGGGTGCATTTGGCTAGAATCTAAATCATGCCAAAAATAGGTTGTGACTTCTAATAATCATGGATGTATGTAAGGATTTCATCTATTATAAAACATGTGGTTGTACATGATAATTAAATACACTAGCGATCTTCTTGTTGTGGTGCAATGGTAAATGCCCTGGGTGCTGGTAGAGGCCGACCTAGGTTCCATTCCCCTTGTCTCCATCCTACAGATATATGGTATAGTTAGGAATGTCCTATGTGCTGGTAGAGGCCGACAAGGCTCCATTCCTCCTATGCCCAACCTGTTGAAAGTGGCACCTCAAAAGGGGTGTTTTCCACTATAAATTAGTTTTTGATGTATTCCAGCTGTTTGTTCATGACGAAAAGAGAGACGTTTTTTGTAGGACTGCCCAAACTTCCGAACTCGTTTTGGCCATATCTCACTCATCCGAACTCGGATTGAGCTGAAATTTTGAGGGTAGATGCCTGAAAAACCCTAGAACGTCTCCACAAATTTTCATATCATTTGGAGCAACACAGATCCTAGTGCATCCATATGTGTGAATGATATATTTGGCAAGCGGCTATGCGAGGGTTTCATCTGGGTTGAGTGCAAGCAGCTCCAGAGGTTGGTTTTTAGGGCCTTCGGGCCCTAGCGGCCAATATTTTTGTGGTTTATGCTCAATATTTTAGTAGGAAATGTTGCAGGGGATACAATATGGGTTAGAAATTTGTCTTTCAACAGATCATACTATGAACTTGAGTGACAACGGCTTCCAATTTGCTGCACAAAAGAAAAGTGAAAACCATACCTTTCCACGATGTCTAGGGCAAGGATTAAAGAGACCACAAAATAAGTTTCAAGCAGTTGATCAAAAAATGGCTCATATCTCAAGTGAATCTGGTGCTAAGGTGCACCCACAAAATAATTCTACTGTGAAAACCCCTATCAAGGGTAAGAATTTTGAAGACTCAGTCCCAAAATTGAATTTTAGGGATGCCCTTCATGGTGGACAGCCTCAGCCCAATGCTAATATCAATATTAGGGCTTCTCATAAACCTCTAAGAATGCCTAAGATTGATCCCAGGAAAATGGAGTCAGGATGTCTTAAAGCAGCTGATGGAACTCCTATTGTTAAGCTTGATATGGGTAACATTCAGACTGGCATTGAAGATTTGGAAAAAAGAGGACTAATTTGTCGGTTCATGGGTTTTCGTCCGAGTCTATCTGCTTTCAAAGTCTAGGCTGCAAAAAGCTAGAAAACTAAAGGTGAGTTACAAATCTCTATTTATCCAAATGGTTATTTTCTTGTTTTATTTGCTAACAATGAAGATAGAGAGAAAACTTTTCAAGGGGGTCCTTGGTTTTTTGGAAGGGCGGGGCTTTTCATGAAGCCCTGGCATACTAAATTTAAAGCCGAAGAAGAGATGCCTTCTATAGCTCCCATGTGGGTTAGACTCTTTGGCCTCCCTATTGAATTTTGGAATCCTACTATTTTTTCTTCAATTGGAAACTCTTTAGGAACTTTTATGATGACTCATGATTGTACTCAAAATTTTGAACATATTATTTATGCTCGAATTTGTGTTTTAATGGATTTTGACAAACCCCTACCTAAAAATATCACATTACAATTTGGGGAAGACACTTGGGAGCAAGTAGTGGACTATGAGAACATTCCTTTTCGTTGTAGAATTTGCCATGAATATGGTCATTTGGCCGTGCTTGCCCAAATAAAATTCTTGATCAAAAGAAAGAAGATATAAACTCAGATAGGTTTCCAAATACCTAAGAAGAAGAACACTTCGAAAAAACCAGTAATGAAGGATCAATCAAAGTCATTTGCTAATATGTTTGAAATCCTTTCCACAAATGATGTCCCAAGTGAGGAAGAGGAAATAATGGAAACTGAAATCTTAGAAACACAATTTAAATATGAAGGAAAGAACTCAGAGACAAACCAACAAATCAAAGGTTTTCAACAGAAAAAAAAAGGAGAAAATTTACACAAGAAAAACAATATTTCAAATGTCAAAACTTCAAATAATGCAGGTCCCAATATAGACTCCATTGAACCATCTAGTAAAATTTTGGCTGTGTATGAGCATTCTTCAAGGTTAGAAGCCATCTCAGATTCAATTGGAATAAGTCAAGAAATAGGGAAAAAAAAATTGAAGATGGATTCTAATCAAAAAGTAGGTCGCAAGACCAATCAATATCATATGGTAAAAGAAGGTGAAAAGCTTGTAGAGGAAGGTAAGATTAATGCCCTTCCCAACATTTTTAGCCCTGGTATTAATGAAGATCATCACTTGGAATATTAGAGGACTCAAAGGGAGTCTTTCAAAACAAAATGAAATTAGAAGAATGATTCAGATAAATCATCCACATCTTGTTTTCCTTCAAGAAACAAAGATGTCAATGGAGGATATGGACTTAATTGCCAATAAAATTTGGCCAGCTGGAAAAGTGGTTTCCCTCAGTTCCCAAGGGACTTCGGGTGGCATTGCTTGTCTTTGGGACCCAAAAGAGGTAGTTATTCACCATATGGTTGGCAGTTGGGGTTTGTTGGCTATAGCTATTCAAAGTAGACATTCCAACCAGATTATGCTCTGCATTATTGTTTATGCCCCGACTTCTTTGGAGGAAAAAAGAAGACAGTGGAAGGATATTACTCATATTATCTCTCATTTTCCTAAAGCTTGGATCTTGATCGGAGGAGATTTCAATACCATCCTCTCTCTGGATGAGAAAAGGGGGGAAATAGAAATTTGGACAAAAGTATCGACCTCATGAGCGAATATATTGCAAACCTCCATCTTGTGGATATCCAACTAGATAATGGCCTTATGACTTGGTCTAACAGAAGGCAAGGCTTAGCTTGTATAATGGAGAGATTGGATAGGTTTTTGCTCTCTAAAAATTTCTTAATCCATGGTCACATTCCTAAAGTGAAGACTCTTAATAATGTCTGGTTCGGATCATTGGCCAGTCATGGTGGAAATGTGGAAAACCAATGTGAGTTTCTCTCCTTTTCATTTTCAATTAATGTGGCTTAGAGACATTTCCTTCAGACCTCATGTGCAACAATGGTGGAAGGAAGGTAAACCTAGGCATGGGACTAAGATGTTCTGTTTTGCCAAAAGACCGCAATACATTAAATCCAAAATCAAGACTTGGAACTGGAAAGAGTTTGGGGATGTTCATAAAAAAAAACATGAAGTTATTGCTCATATTGAAAATTTGAATAAGAAAATCCATTTAGATGGCCTCACAGAGAAGAGAAGTGCAGATGAAATTAAACTCACAACTCGGTTAGAGGAATGGGAAAAAAGAGAAGAAATCTTATGGAAGCAAAAATCTAGAATTCAATGGCTCAAAGAAGGAGATCGAAACACAAATTTCTTCCACAAATCTCTTCTAGCTCAAAGATCTCACAACTTTATTTCTTCCTTAAAATCAGATTCTGGAGATGTTGTTTATACTTGGGATGGCATGAACTCTATTGTTGTTGATTACTTTTCCAATATTTTTACTGCTACTCCTCTTGACTCAGCTTCACAACAAAATGTTCTTCAAGCAATCCCTTCTCTTATCACTTCTGAGGAGAACTCTATTTTGACTGCTCCTATTACTATCAATGAGCTTCAACAAGTAGTTTTTAAAATGCAAAAAGGGAAAACCCCAGTTCCCGATGGTTTTCCTATTGAGTTCTACCAAGAGTTCTGGGATATCCTTCATGTTGATTTATTAGAGGTGGTGGAAGAAGCCAGGAAATCCAAAGAAATTTTGAAGGTTATCAATAAAACTTATATTACTCTTGTTCCAAAAGCTCAAGAGGTTGATCATATCTCAGCTTTTAGACCTATTGCTTTATGTAATGTTCTTCTCAAAATTATTACTAAAATCATGGCAGAAAGGTTGAAGCCTCTTTTGCATAAGATTATTTCCCCAGAGCAAGGGGGATATGTGGAAGGACGTCAAATAGTAGATGAGATAGTTCTTTCTCAGGAAGCCATCCATTCCATGGATATGCAAAATTCTCCTTCTATGTTCATCCGGTTAGACTTATCCAAAGCTTATGACAGAGTGGATTGGCACTTCCTTATCAAAGTTTTGAGGCAATTTGGTTTCTCTAAGGATTGGATGGATTGGATTATGGGATGTATCTCTTCAGTTTCCTACTTAGTTCTTATCAATGGCAGGCCTTCTCAGTCTTTCCCAGCTTCCAGAGGTATTAGGCAAGGTGACCCGCTATCCCCTTATTTATTCATCATTCTTGCTGAATGCTTGGGTAGGACTATAACCAAAAAGAGGGAAAACAAAACTCTTGAGGGAGTTACCATTGCTCATGGAGCTAGACCTATCTCTCATCTTCAATTTGTGGATGACTCTACCCTTTTAGGTAAAGCTACGATTAAGGAAGCTTCTAATATTAAGCAAATCATTAGCTATTTTTCTAAGGCTATCGGGCAGTTGATCAATGAAGACAAATCTAAAGTTATTTTCTTTCATCGCTCTGCTAGACAGGAATCCATGGTCTTGGATAAATTAAGATATAAGAAGACCTCTCTTCCAATCACTTATTTAGGTATTCCCATAAATATTAAAAGGCAAAAAAATAAAGATTGGAATTGGTTGTTGGACAAAGTCAAGAAGAAAATTGGAAAGTGGACCAACAAGTGGCTTTCTTCTGGGGGTAGAATCACCTTGGTAAAATCAGTCCTTCAAGCTATTCCTATTTATGTTTCTTCCGTTTTGAATATCCCAAAGGTTGTTCTTCGAGAATTGGATCAAATCAGTCATCGTTTCCTTTGGAGTGGTACTAAGGAGAAAAGAAAATGGGCCTTGGTGAAATGGGATACTTTATGTCTTCCTAAGAGTGAAGGGGGGTTAGGATTCCGGTCTTCAATTAATAACAACAAAGCTTTAGCTGCTAAATTATATTGGAGGATGTTGCATAACCCCAATGCTCTTTGGGCCAATAATCTTCGTGCTAAATATGCTGAGAACAAAAGTCCTAAAGACCTTGTTCGCTATCAACTTCCTACCAAAGGTTCTCCCATTTTAGCAGTTCTTAAGACTCGGTGAGGATTTGATAAAGAAAAAATTATTTTGGATCATTCATAATGGTCAACATGCAAATTTTTGGACAGATTCTTGGGATGGTCACAAGCCTTTGATAACTTGTTTCTCGATTGGAGGCCTTGGATGGAGGAGCTTCACCGAGCTAATTGGATAAAGGTGGCTAATTACTATCGGTACCATACTAGTAATTCAAAGGTTGGTAGATATTGGATCCCTATTGAGGACTGGCCTATTCAAATCCCAGAAAGGCAAAGACAAGATATCCAAGGCATCCTTCATATGAGATCCCTCTCTTGGTCCCATGAAAAAGATTGTTTTGGATGGAACAACACTACTAAGGGTGAGTATTCAGTTGCTCAAGGTTATTTGACCTTATGCCATAATAATCCCAACCATTCTTCTAACATATTTTCTCAATTGTGGGCTCAAAAGCTCTGGCCTAAGGTGAGGTTCTTTAATTGGATTTTATTGCATCGTAGGGTTCTTACTGGTGAGCAACTTATGAAGCGTGGTTTTCATGGCCCTTTTAGATGTGAAATGTGTGAAGAGAATGTAGAAAATATCAACCATATTTTTATTGAGTGTACTTTAGCCTCTGAGCTATGGAGGAGAATGGCAACTTTACTTGGCTTACAGTGGTCCAATTTTTTCACTTTTGAACAGCTTTGGAGGGATTGGCCTAATCAAGAGGGTGTTGATCATTTTATTAGGCAGTTAGTTTGGATGGGTTCTACCATTCTTCTTTGGAATATTTGGAATGAAAGGAACAACCAAATTTTTAATCAAGATAGGAAGGATATTCACTATATTTGGCAAAATACCATAGCCAACTTAGTTGAATCAGTCCATCAACTCCTTAATCACCCCCAAAACTCCCACCAAAGATGGGATCAAGTGATGCAAATATTGAAGATTAAACCTTCTAAGGGCAACCAACTTAAAGGGAATGTGAGTATTAGTAAGATGGATAGGACTAGAAATTGGCAACCTCCTCCTAAGGATTTTGGAAAATTCAATACTGATGGAGCCTCTAGAGGGAACCCTGGAAAAGCCAGTGTGGGAGGAATTGGTAGACTTTCAGATGGCTCCCTGGTTTTTACTTTTGCTGAGAATTTGGGTATTCTTTCCAATAACCTTGCTGAGGGGTATGGTATCCTTAGAGGCCTTCAGGAGGCTACTAAGGTTGGATGGGAAAAGGTGTTAGTTGAGTCTCGACTCTCAACTTATGATTAATCTCTTGAAGACTCCTTCTAAGAATCATAAGGTGGATTGGAGAATAAAAAGAATTATTGAGAAGATTCAGTTAATCCAGATGGGATTTTTGAAAGTTGATTACAATCATGTGGTCAGAGATCAAAACAAGAGTGCTGATGCTTTAGCTAATTGGGCTTTGGACAAAGGTGATCTTACTTGTTATGGCCACCCTCCTATATGGTGGGCTTCTCAAATTAGGGAAGCTCTTCTTTCTATCATTTCTTTGGATGGCTCCAGTTTTGAAGGTACCTAGTTTCTTCTTGTTTTTTTTTTTTTCTCTTTGGTTCATTCAGTTTTTTTAGTTCCCTAGCTCATTCTATTCTTTATTTTGTTTCCTCTGTTGATTCTTGCATTAATAGTCTTCTGGTCTAGATAGGTCATTGTTTTGTTCATTTTTTTTTCTTTTGTCTTCTTTGTTTAGTTTTTTAAGGTGGGTGGGTTCTTTTGTTTTGTTTTGTTTTTGTGTTCTTTGTGTTGTTTTTTGTTGTTCTTGTGTTTCTGTTGTTTTGTTTTTTTTTATGTTTTTTGTTATTGTTCTTGTGTTTTTTTTCGTTCTTGTTCTTGGGTTTCTCTTTGTTTGTGTTATTTCATTTTTTTATGTGTGAGTGTTTTCTATGTTTTTTATTTTTGTTTATTGTCTGTTGTTGGTTGTTTTTATTTTTATTTTTATTTTTATTTTTATTTTATTTTATTTTTAGGTTTTGGTTGTGTTTATTTTTCATGTTTTTTTGGGTTATGTCTTTGTAGTGTGTTGTTGTTTTTGTCTTGTTTGTGTTTTGTTATGTGGTTCTTGTGTTTTTCTATGTGGTTTGTGTTGTGGTTTCTTTTATCTTATTGTGCGTGTTTGGTTGTGCTTTTGGTTTTGACACACTCAAGGAGCATGTTTTTTATTTTATTTTATTATTTTTGTTGTTATTTACTTTTTTTAAATTTGGTTTTGTGTGTTTGTTTGCTCCTTGAGTATGTCAAAGGTGGTAGGCTAGGTCCGAGTCCTGGGCATTTTTGGCGGAATGGATACCCCTGCCTCCTTGGGTCTTACCCGAAAGTGGCATCCCTTTTGGGATGTTTTCCACAAATAAAAAAAAATACACTAGAATATTATTCACCACTTCAATCTACCCTTAAATCTATGAATAGAAATATGTAGAATATTATAGCTTAGTATCAATTTTCTCCTTTAGATGGCACCAAATATTACTAATGAAATGAGGTCTTCAATTAGATATGATGGATTTTGAGATGCCAAAATGAATTTAAATATGTTCAAAAACATGATAATATTTGTTGTATTTATGCTCTTATTTCATGGAACCATGAATACTATCTTAGTGAACTTATCTATAACTATAAAAATTCAATAACTTTGATGTTTGATTGTTGGTATCTCCAAGATATAATTTACATTGATGGATTTGCAAGGTTAAGAAGGAATTAAAAGTGTTTTATATATCCCCAACTTCTTATCTACTAGTTTGGCAATATTTAGGGTTCATTGAGTTTTATGTAGACCTTCACTTCGCTATGCATGTGAGATCAATCAAAATACTATTCTAGCAATGTAGATCATTTTTTAATACCAAAGTTTCCAATGATCTTCTAATAGTGTATTTTGTATATGAGGTGTTGGTATGGTGTGCCAAAAGGTATGTAGATCTTGCTAAGGTAGCATTGCAACCTCTTGTTGTGCTAATAATTTAACACTAACTTACCCATAATAGTTAGTAATTTATGATGACAAATTTAATTCCATTATGGCATGGTGCCATCTACATAGTTTATTGTTACCTATAGTATCCATGAATTCTAATAGTGCTTACACTGGTGGACAACTTAGAGAGCTAGCTACATCATTTTCCTCACACTTATAATGGTTTATCATAATATGGAAATAATAAGTAAGCCAACCACTTCCTGTAGCATTCATTTCCTAATTTAACTTGAGTAATGAATAAACTGTAGAGGCCTATGATCATAGTAGATAATTATTTTCTTATACATAGTGTAATGTAACCATAATGGTAAAACTTTTTCTTGTATGTGGAGTAGCACTAAGTCATATCTCAAAAAATTTGAATGATATGTAACCTTGTATCTATTCTATATCATAATGATGTGATGGGTGTGCCAAGATGCATTAATATTAATATCAAATTACTAGGTGATATCAAATATGCTTGGCACTAGTGTTAAGTAGAGGTATTATTTGAATTTTCTATATGCTTATTATAGTTATTAGGTTCAATTAACCATTTTTACTTTAATTATATGTTATCATAGAGTTTCTAACTCAAATATCTACTTAAAATGTATCCTAATGCACACATCATCAAAACACAAAATATAAATATTTGAAAATATTAATTTTGAAAATATAGGTAAATTAGTGCAAATACAAACTCCATGTACTAATAAAAAATATATATTTATAATAGATAATTTTACACCTCTATTTGAAAGGCACTTAATTTATAAAAAAAAATTAAATTCCAAAGAATTCTAAGTTTTCCCATATTATTTTTAGTATAGATTAATTCGTAATTATTATCAAATAAAGTTACCCAAAACAATTACTAGTTAGAATATACAATCATGTGGATAGAAGATAATTATAAATAGTTTCTTTAGAAATTCAAACATTGTAAAATTTTATAAGAAAAAAAATAAAATATTGAAAATTAAAACTTAAATCTATTTCATTGAAATTATTAACTTTTCTAAATTTATAAAAGTGTTATTAATAAATTTATAAAAATATTTCTCATTGGAAACTATTAATTAATAAAGTTGTGAAACCTATCTCATTGAAATTAAAAATTATTACTAATGTTATAAAAATATTTTTTTCATGAAAAAAGTTAGTTACCTTCTATAAAATAAATATGTGCTCAACAATGGAAAAACATATTCTAACCAAAGCTAATACTATTGTAATATTTACATATTATGCATGTAGTAATAAGTTATGAAAAAAAACATAGTTTATCATTCTCTTTGCAAGCAATATATTGAAAATTTTAAAAATAAAAATAAGAAAATACAAATAATATTTTCCAATAAAATATGTCATGTGATATCAAAATATAAGAAGTAGAACTTATATATTCACTAATGTTGCATGAAAGTAATTTATGAAAGGAAATATTTTTAGAATTTGTATAGGTAGACCCTTTAACAATTGACATGTATTCAAAATAAATAAATAAAAACATATATATAAGTTTAGATGTTCACTCTATGTATTGGACACATCCTTACAATATAGAATATACCTATAATAATAAAATACTAATAATAGTCATAAACTTTTGAATCTGCAGCACTTTTTAGACTAGCTATTATTCTCAATCTCCCTAGGAAGAATTCGATTGCACCCCAATGAATGAGTGACTGTTTTAGACTCATGGGTGGTAATTGTTTTTTAGAATAGTAATTTGTAGAATAGGTTTTTGGGTGGCAAGGGTACTCTATTGTTGTCTTAGAATAGATTGTGATTGACTTATGGGATAATGGAGGGTGTAGTTTTGAATCTAGCCAGGCTTGAGGTTGGGGACGATGTCAAAAAAAATCTATGTAAAAAGGGCCTCCTGGACTACATTTTAAAATTCCATGGTTACAATAAATATGTGTCAAAATAGATGGCACACTCATGGAAAGAGGGGGTGGTGAATTTTGGAGGTTTAGAATTTGAAATTTTTGTAGCGCTAATTGTTCAGGTGATGGGCTTGCCCTTGGACAACTACTATCATAATAGGGAAAATCACTTCCTAATAAAAAATTTGTGTTACTTCCTAGATGAAAATAAATATTTGTTGACGATCCAAAATGGATATCAATTAAAGGCACTAAACACCCATGGAATAAGGTTGTTTTAGTGATTATGGACTACTTTACTATGGATTACAATAGGGATGTCCTTCGAAGTTATCATGTGATATTTTTAAATTAGTTGTATTGATAGAGGTTGATAAACATCTCTTCTTTCTTACTCCATTACATGGAGAAATCTATGTTTTATGTGAAGAAAGGGAAAGTCTCTGACCCAATCCATCAAGTATTAGCTCTATTAGTTTTTGAGTATGTAGTTCAATCCAAAGGAGTATCTTGGGAGACTACTCTAAATTAAGTGGCACTTTAAAAGAAGGTTATAGTTACTACCTTTTCTCTAAGGTCCACCCACTCTAATTCTAGCAATTAAAAGATGTCATATGACTTGCTAAATCCCATCATATCATTTTTGAGGAAAAGTGTTTGTAGACTCCTAAGGAAGTTTCACTTTCTTCTAAAGAGATCAAATGGGGGAAACAAGGAGGTCCAAATGCATCTCTAAAAAAAAATTCAATACCAAGATGTCTCTTGATTCCATGACTATGTTATATTTTAAGGAGCAGGCCCCTATGAAGAAGAAAAGTAAATTTTGTGTGGAACCACCTAGTGGTTTGTGTAAGTCTTCCCATGCTTGGCCATACATCCTTCCAAAGTTAGTCCTAAAAATTCTAGAAGAAAACCAAAATGTGGTGGTATAAACCTTGAAGGTCACTACAGCCTACACTGAAGATTCCTATATGATGATTCAATGGTGTTAGAGTAGCCTTGGGGCTTCCAAGTCAGCTCTAGGGATTGTGGGAGATAATCTCACTAAGATATGAGCATTGGTGGGTGCTCTTTCCATACCTATATTGTCTTTTTGGCCTATGTGGTGGTGCTCCAGTCTCTATATTTTTGGCTATTAGTTTTTGGGATGGTCTTGAGGTGTTAGATCATGTTTGATATTATATTCCCTCTAGGTTGGATGTTGGATGTTGGATTTTTGGTTAGTGTTTTTGGGCTATGGGACCAACTAGTTTTGTTGGAGAACCACTAGATTCTTCCTTGGTTTCCCTATGCTCCATATTTTGCAATAATATTTTGGTGTTCCTTCAAAAAACCCTTTTTTAATACCATATCAAAAAACATTACCAAGAATATTTGTATTTCGATGATGAGTTAAATATCTACCTTCAAAATATCATTAATCTGGGTAATGACATGATGAAGTCAATTCTTCAAAATTGAAGGAATATATTCTTCTTATTTTTTTAAATTACTATTACATTTTTTAAGGAGTTGTTATATTATACAAAGATCACGTAGTAATTTAGTCCTATTAAAGCATGCAAGTAGCATGTCAATTGAGGATGATGATCAGGATTGATTTGAAATTTTAAGAGAGAGCTTATTGGGTCTCATTTAACTTTATTGGCTATGTAATCCACATCCATTGACTATAATTTCTAGTGGTCCAAGTTTTAAAATAATGATAGGGCTACAAGGCTATAGGCTAAATAGTAATGGTTAAAATGATAAAAAATTATATAAATCACCTATGCTAAAATTTAGCAAGGTATAAGCTAATCTAGAAAACATGTATAGAATGGTTGAGATTTACTCCAAAAAAAGGCATTTTATGTCTCCACCAACTTATAACCTAAATGGATGTGCTATATTGCATGATTTTATTTAAGGTCCTTGTAATCTAGAATGAAAAACATACCACTTTAAAAAAGAGGATTATATGTTGTAACTAGAAATTGTATCATCTTTTAGAGAGATCTTAACTATTTTCAAGATGTAGCAACTCTCCAATGACTAAATAATCTTAGTCAAAATATTATATTTATAATTAAATTTTTATATTGTGTTAGTTTAGGTCTATTTTCTTAGCATTATATATAATATCCATACATGCAACAAGTCATCTATAAATGGTGATGAACATGTGAATCAAAATAAATTAATGGGAGTTATATCGTACTTCAATAGAATTGTGAAAGATGCTTTGGGCTTGTATAGTTTTGGAAGATATTAAGGTAGGATCTCAATGTAGGCCACCAATAATGATATGATAATTGATAGATTTTGGAAACTTTAGTTATATTCATGAGTTTTTGCTTAATGCTTCTACAAATTGTTAAATATGTTAAAAACTTGACACATAGGATGTCATAAAACATATGATAAGATAACATTATAGACAATAGTTTTTTAGAAAACAAGGAAATACAATAAAAATATTATATTTCTTGTTAGCCTTGAACTATATAAAATAACAAGGGATAGGAATCTAGAAGAAGCTTGAATTTTATCCAATTTTTTGTAGATGACATTGTAGATATAAATTTAGGATTATTTTTATGGAGTCAAGGTAGCATCGAAACTCTTAAAAATATATTCTTTTAAATATAAATGAGGTCAATGGTCTATTGTACCTTAGTACCTAGTCTTTTGACAAAACTTAGAATGATTATTTTCTTGAGTTGTTATTATGAAATAATTGGGCCAAAATTATAGATTTGTAAGTTTTAGAAAATGATTATTTTTACTCAATCCAAAAATAATCTCCTCAAATAGATGTCCATAATGTCTATGCAACAATAGTTCTTATTAATTTTTGTACCATAATGTTGTTCATATGTCAAGTATGCAATCAATAAGACTTTTGATTATGTAGTTAAACTATTATCTCACAAATATAAGAATAATAAGTGGGATATGGTTATTATTGTAATTGGAAGTGGCATATAAAATAACTTTAACCTTATAATACCTTTGTCCATTGTACTATTGAAGAAATAGTTTTTGTACAATTAAACATTGAATAATGTTGCATTTATATTATAGGCTTATGTTTTGGTTTTTGTAGACTTATATGTGTAATAAATCATATAGTATTTATATATGAAATAAAATTATTTTGTAGATATTGAACTCTCCAAGATGACTGGACAATCCAAAGGCCATGATCTTTGACTTTGAGACACATAGAATAAAAACTCCAAGTGGATACCACTCCTATATCATGAATCTTATAAAAATATACATGTTACACCAAACACACACACACATCCATATCTTATCTATTTATATATATAATAAGCACACACAGTAATAATATGCAGTTATACCCAATAATCCATAAATGATATTTGATATATATGCTACAAGTATACATTAATATTTATAACTATTTCATATAGAGATGAAACCTAAGGTAAATATTAGTAGAAAAATTATTATATACACCCTAAATATATAAATATATTAATCCCCCATTTTTTACCTAACCTCCCCACATGCATACACACCAAGAGTTTCTAAAATCTATTAATCATATTAGAGTACATCAACTAAGAATTAAAACATATATGGCACTATTTATAAACCATAAATAATAGATATACACATTAACTAAATTTCTCTCATACTATAAACAATAAAGCTATATAGTCATGGTTAACGTAATGAACCTCATTGATATTGTTCAAGATAAAAAATAATCCTAAATTTTTATGGTATTTTAGAAATTAGAATATTATAAACATACACTCCAATAGTTATTTATATCTTTTGAAAAAAGGGATTTGAATTTTGAGATTCTAGCATGATATTTCATGAACATAAGCTCATTGGTTCAAATATCTCATCATGTCAAGCCTATTTGAGCATGTCACCATCACTATCAAGTGATGTTATAGAGTTCAATGAGATGGAAAATATCATGCTTATAAATATGGGTGAGTGGCTATAAGTTGAAACAAATATTGATGGTACAAAGAAGACACATCTACTCTTGATATTTTTCGTAGACACATCTACCATGTAGGAGTTGGTCAATAACTCTATCACCATAATGGTGTTTATATCTACAACATAATTGAATATAACTTAATTATGCATATTATAAAATGCATATAGATATATAAATTATCACCTACATTTAAAAGCCTTGGAATATAACCTATGTAAAGAAGCCAATGGACATAAATATAGAAAGATACAATTCAAATCTAGTAAGGAATGCTACAAATATGCTTAAAAAAATTAATTTTACAACAAGGTAAGAATAATGAATAAGACTTATAAATTTTAAATAAATAATTACACAATAGTTTTTCTTCCTCATTTTTTAACTGCTAAATTAAAAATTTCTCTTTTCTATTTGTCTTCTTTCTCTATTTTTGTTTTTCTTTCTCTGGTTTGAGATCAAGTTTAGTTTCAAAAAATGAGATCCTTCTTTGTTAACTACAATGCTTATATCTTGGTAGCTACAAATTCAATCTCTAGGTTGAAGATATTCAATTTAAAAATTCTCTCTTATATTGTATTCTTGTACAATTGCTTATATGGAGAAGATCTTTCTTCATTATCATTTCCTATATTTTCTGAATTGTTTTCCCTCTTATTAACATTATTAGCATTGACAACGATAATGGTAATAAATAAGGATAGAGTATTACACCTATATTCACACCCAAATTAATATTCACATATTACCTAGGGCATCACTAATTACTTATACCAATTTTAATAACCTACTTAGGACATGTTGATTAGAATTATCTATCATATTTGACATAGGAAAATTTTTCCTTCAAATAATCAATTTTCCTCTTGTTATCCTTGAAATATTTAAATCGATCATTTCATGGTAGTATCAATGAAATTTATATTGAGATGTATATTGTCTATGATAAAAATTGCATTGAAATGAGAGAAGAATATATATGCATTTGTCAATCAAGAACGAAGAGGTATCTAGTTACAACTAAATAGTAACCAATCATAACTACCTCTAAAACTAACAAATAATTACATCTTAATGTTCTAAAATTCATAATACTCCCCAATTATTAGATCAATTCTCAAAATGTACATATAAAATAATTTCTAAATTTTTCAAACTTACCATGTATAAGAGGCTTTGTTAATATATTTGAATGTTACTCCTTAGTTAAAACAAATTAAAATTGTAAATTTTATTCTTGAACATGTTTGCAAATTAAATGGTACTAAACTTTAATGTGTTTCGTGTGCTCATGATAAAATAGATTGAAAATAAGTTTGAGAACTTCTTGGTTGTCACAAATCAATCTCATTGATTGATTTTATGGAATTCTCATTCCTAAAAAGAATCATTTAAGTCATATCATCGCATATAAATATCCTCTTAAAACATGATATTTATCCTTGGTGGAAGATCAATTAACAACATGTTGATTTTTACTTTCCCAAGAGATTGGACTAGATCTTAAAAATAATACATATCTATATGTGGGTCTTATATCATCAATTAATCCTACATATTCTACATCTATGAAACTTACAAAGAATAAATTATCATCCTTCATGTACTTTATAATGTACTCATTTGTACTATAGGTATATTTGAGTGGCCACTTTGTTACTTTTAAATGGTAAACATTCGGTTCTTGTAAGAGCCATGAAATGTAGATAATATCATAATATTTAGTCAAATAAATTATATAAATGAGGATTCTAGTAAACTATTTATAGAGAGTTCCATTCACCTATGGATATGGATCATTTGGTGATTATTGCAATCCTATCTCCATTGGAGTGGCCATGGAATTTTAATTTATTATATAAAACTTATCAAGCATTGTTTTAGAACACATGGTTCTTAATTTCCCACACCTCCAATCTAAGACAATTCTACATAAACTCAAGATAATTCATGTTGAATGAACACTTCATTGATTTCTTGATCTCTTCAACTAGCTTTACAAAAATCCTAGTGACAACAAAGTCCCTAACTTACATAATTATTATCATGACCTCTCTTTCTTGTATTTTGAAGTAAAACTTTAGATCATAAGGACTATAATAAAATCCATGTCATAGAATATGCTCATTGATCTATATATATGATTCTCTAGGATCCTAATTCATCTCATAGAGATATTTGATGATCCTTCATACCTTCCTCTTCAAACCAGGTATGGCGGGTTGCTCTAGATGCTTCATGTAAACTTCTTAATAAAAATCACTATTGATTAATGCACTCTTCACATCTGTTTGATGGAAATTCCAACCAAATTGTGTAGTCATTACAAAGACCATACAAATGGTCTTAATATTTGATGTTGATGCAAATTCTCATCATAATTGATTTCTTCATTTTGTGAATATCACTTTTATTATCTTCTACTAGATTTCCTTTTATTTCTTAATGCTTCTACTAGATTTTTATTTGGTCTTGAATACCTACTTGTTATCAATATATTTCTTTCTATGTGGAGGATCAACAAGTTGTGATATCTTATTCTTTATCAGTTCCTAATATTTAGTATCCATACCATTCTTCTACTATTTGGATAAAAGAGTTTCATGAATGGAATATAAATAGACTTATACTTCTACTAGTTGGATTAGATCTTGAAACAACATCAAGATATTTAATGGAATAGAAATAGACTTCTATGTTAGAACTAATGTCCTCTACTACATTAACATGTTGAAGTTAAGGTGCATTTATTTTATTCTAGTGAGGACCCTTTTGCTTACCTCCTAATGGATTCTTTTGATTCTTATTTGAAGAGAATTCTAAGAATATATTATACTTACACTCATGACATACATGACCATACTTCCCAAAAATAAAACACATGATATTGGAACATAAATAGTTTTCTTATCCTTATTGTTTTTGTTGATTGTGCCCTTTTTCTTTTGTTGGTGTTAATACATATTGGGTGTCTACTACCTTTCTTCGACTACATGATATTCTTAACTTTTTTATGCATGACTAAAGTGCATTAATTTTTAGTCTTTCTCTCACAAATTACTTCCTTCTATTGAAAAAAAATCACAAGAGTCTTAAAAGTTATACTTTAACTAGTCATGTTTAGACTTGTTACCAAAATGCTAAACATAGGTGGTATAAATTTTAACACTATTGGAACAATCATTTCATCATTGATATTTTCACCTTCCACTTATAGCAAGGCTCATAAGTCAATAATTCATCACTTAAATCCCTTTAAATTTTCAGCATTCTTAAGCTTTAACTAATGTAATTGAAATTAAAGGTGTAGACTTTGATTTTAATTATTGAATTCAATAATAGAATTAAATTTATCCCATACATCCTTGGTGGTTAGTACATCATGAATATATTATTGGATCTCATAAATCATGAAAAAAATATGACTAATAAAACTTTTTAATAAGCTTTGTCAAACTTTCTTTGTTCATCAAGGTTACCACCATGTCTTTACCTAGTGCTTGATTTCCCTCCCTAAAAATCATTAAATTCAAGGTGAATCTTCAACTTTGTCTTCCATGTAGAATATTTATCAACTTTAAACAATTGATAATTGGAGAATAGCATCTTTGGGACATTTATATCCATGTCTAATATTCACAAAACTAAAAATAAAAATTATATTTGATTGGTCTTAAAACTTAATTTTCAAAATTTAATAAGCTTATACTCCTAATAAAATAGATGCCTCAAAACAAGAGAAATCAATAGTATCTTGCTAGGAAAAAAGAGGGAGTTTAAAATTAGATTTTTACCAAATCACATTCAAAATAGAGAATATTCTAGTCAATAAGTACAAAATTATTTTATCTTAATGTCATTAGTTAGATGGGTTCAAAGAGGTTTTAAAATACCAATATATCTTCTCACCATGCATGTGAGATTCAAAATTTCTTTACCTTTAAAGAAAATGTGTGCTCAACTAGATGACACTATCAAGAATATCTCCACCATTGAAGTTTCTAATCTCACAAGTGTTAAAGTATTTTTAGGATTTGTGAATCAAATGGTGTACTCCTTTATTAAATATAGCATCTCCTTTTGTTATACAGTGACTGCTTCAAGTAAACCTTCAATTATAGGCTTCCATTTAGCATTTATTATTTACCTTTCACTAATGCACTCTAATTTTATACCTTATCTATTCTCAACCATAATGATTTCTCTTCAACAAAATTTGACTTTGGTGCCTCCACATCACACAGTAATTAATTTTTTATATCTATATAATAATAAAAATATCTTATGGAAGTCTAATAATGGACCTCCTTCCTTTAGTCGATAAAATTTATATGCAAAAAAAATGTTGGAAATCTGGCCAGCCATACATTAAAACATAAATTTAGGCTATTAGATGATGCTTTCAGCATTTTAAAGCATCTCGTCTTAAAGGAGATAAAAGTAAATCATAGAGCTTCGAAATCTGTACAATCAAGAAAAAAATGGGCTCAAATAGATACCTAAGTCAAAATTTATGGCTGAAATACTAAGACATGTAATAAATATCATCGATATAGATCTGACAGACGTGATTTGCTAGGGTTAGGTTTTATTTTTTTCTTACTTAAGGTAGTGTTAGGGTTTTGTTTTATGAAGAATATGGTTGCATTGTAGCAAGTGTGTGAGATCTTCCAGATCCTATGAGGAGATTGTCACAGAGTACTAAAACTCTGCCATAATTATTCCAAATAATAATAAGATAATAGTTGCTTCAATTTTGTTTTATTGTATTATTGTAAATTCTTCATTTGGTATCAGAGCGAGGTGATCGAGAAATTGGGTTCGAGTAACTGTATAATTTCTATTGCAAGTTTTACAGAAGCTTCTCAGAGATCTCAGTTCATGTTGAAGGGAGCTATTATGGCCAACAACACCAATTCAATTTCGATCCCAGAATTTGATGGTTTTAACTACAAATATTGGAGCATCCAGATGAGGACGATTTTGAAAGCAAAAGGAGCTTGGGCCATCATTTAATCTGGATTCACCGAACCAAAATACTGGAGTGCATTGACTGCAGATCAAAATAAGGAGATGCAGGAGAAAGAGAAAGAAAATAATTTGGCTTTGGATTTCATCTAGTCGGATCTAGACAAGAGTCTCTTTCCCTAGATTTCTACCTGCGTTTCAGCTCAAGAATATTGGAAGACGTTGAAGTAGAATTACCAGGGGAGTGCCCAAGTTAAGGAGGTGAAGTTGTAGACTTTGTAAAGAGATTTTGAAAATCTCAAACAGGAGAAGATTGTTGTGTTTGGGTAAAAATAGTAGTAAATAAAATGACTACACTTAGAGAGATCATAGAGCAAAATGTGGTAATTAAAAAGGTTTTAATAACCTTTACAAAGAAGTTTGACAGTGCACCCTTATCATAGAAGAAATGAAATACCTCTCAAAAATGGATATAGATTCATTAATTGGCTCTCTCACATCTCATGAAGAGAGATTTGCCAAGAGAAATAAGGATAAATAAGGAGGTTCTAAAGAGAAACAAGATTTTTTGGCAAAAATAGAATGATGGATGAAGAGGTCACGGTAGGGGTTCCATAGGAAGAGGAAGAAATTGAAGAAGAGGTAGAATAGGCTCCTACAGTGGTAGAGGTCGAGGAAGATCTCAAGATTCAAACAATGACTAGGCTCATGCTATAAGAGGAGTATCTAATGCAAGAGGAAGAAGTAGAGACCGAGATATGAGAAATATGCAGTGTTACAATTGTAACAAATATGGCCATTATGAGAGAGATTACAAGTTGAAAAAATCAACACATTATGGAGAAGATGATTCCTATGAGGATGATATTTTGTTCTATATGATTGAAGAAAAAATAGAGAAAGCAGCTTTCCTCTCTATACAGAATAGCACAAAGGAGACATGGATCTTGGTGTAGACACCAAAATAACACCAATCCGATTAAGTGACTACAAACACTGATCGCATTGACATACAAAGCTTTCAAGGCAGCCCTCAGAGGTCAAATAGTGGTCCTAGCCACTTACACAGTAGTTTGGAAGGTCGAAAAGTGAACAAAGCAAAGCTGGTCATTTTAACAAGCCTTAATCAAAAACAGGCCTTAAGCAAAAGAAGGCCTTAGGCAAAAATTGCTTTTAAAAGCCTTAGGCAAAAATTGCTCTTAAAATCCTTAGGCAAAAATTGTTTTTAAATGCTTTGCTGCCTGTCGTGATATTGCGACGGTCGCGATATCGCGACAGTCACGACATCGCGCTATCGCGATATCGTGACGATCACGACGTCGCACTGTTGCGATGTCGCACTATCGTGATATCACGACAGTCACAATGTCACGCTATCGCAATGTCATGCTATTGTGATATCGCGACAGTCATGACATCGTGTTATCACAATATCATGATAGTCGCGATGTCATGCTATCGCGACGTCGCGCTATCACGATATCGCAACAATCATGACATCGCGCTGTCACGATATCGCAATAGTCACGACATCGCGTTGTCGTGACATCACGCTGTCGCGCTATCATGACAGTCATGATATCATGACTGTCACGATGTTACGCTGTCATGATATCGCAACAGTCGCGATATCATGACTGTTGTGATATCGCGGCAACTACTGCCATTACACCCTGCTCTTTCTTGGTGTCACGATATCGCGACGTCGCGATATCACGACGTCGTGATATCATGACATCGCGATATTGTGATATCACGAAAAACTTTACCTTCGTGCCAAAGCAGACATTAAAACATATAAAAGCAGACATTTAAAACATATAAAAGCAAACATTTAAACATTTAAAAGCAGACATTTAAACATTTAAAAGCAAACATTTAATCAATCAAAGGCGAATCTAATCAATCAAAGGTAGAAGTGAAACATTCAAAAGTGACATTAAAACCATCAGAGAAAACGTGAGACAATTGGCAGCCAAGAACAGTTAGTTATTGCCGCCTGCTGTGCATGCGCGCGTAGGTGGGCAAATTGGCAGTTAGAGGACTATTGCAAAGGCAGTTAGGTAAGCCCTAGTCAAGGCGGAGTCTCCTCCCTTTTGAGAAGGCATGGCTGCCACGTGGCATCCCTGCATGCCCCCTCCAAAGAGACCCCATGGGTCTATAAAATGACGGACTTTCCCGCCCAAAAGACAGGTTGACAAGCATTTTTTAACGCAACGAAGTGCTGCTAAACCAGAGACCCGATTGCATCAGTTTTGATTCACCTTTTTCACATCCAGAATCTCTTTCGCAAGAGAGGTTGTTGGGTGGTTTTCGGAAGCGTGAATCCGAACCTTCAGACCCGACATTGGACACAGTAAACCATCAATTTGACGACAACTCTTTCTCTGAGATTTTGGGCCCATCCCTAGTGGATTGGTGCCGAAGTCAAGTTTTAACGGGGGCGGCCCGCTTGGGCACCCCACACACGTTCTTAGTTTTAGTTTAATTTATGTTGTTTAAATAGTTTACATTTTCTGTTGGAATATATCCTGCACTACGCTGTATGTTTGAATGTATCTTGCATTACGTTTTATCGAATATTATCATGCTCTCGTGGTTTCTATTATCCTACTAACTTGCAGGTAGCGACATCTAATTCGACAGTAGATTGGCCGACGGTTTTAATGACAGTGGCCATCTGGTGACGTTTTTCAATTTTTGTCATAGTTGCGTAGAATTGTTTTGTTTCTCGATCTAATCAGTCTTTTGCACGCATCTTTCATTAATTTCAAAAGAACAAACTTTCTCTATGTGCAACAGGTGCTACTAACGCTTTCTTTTATTTCTTTGAACACAGGGAGAACAGCAAGAAGCGAGGAGTCATCAACATCAACGGCGGAAACACTTTGGCCCACCCGTATTACATGTGGGCATGCGGAAGGAGGAAGACTAAGTCACAATTGTAACAAAGACCCATTTAACGCTCCTAGCCCCTAAAAAGGGAGGAGACGTCTTTGTAACCGAGGATAAGAAAATTGAATAAAGAGGGTTGTGCTTTCATACATATTTCTTTCATTTCCAATTTATCTGCTTTCTTTGTCTCGTGCATAGGATTAAAGTGTTATATTTTGTCTTATATTGCATAGCTATAGTTTTCCTTTTATTTCCTTTTTGTTGTCAACTTTTACTTGCTTAGGGAAAGTTGTTTATGCTTGTTTCATTTTTATTAAATAAAATGAACCCCACACACATCACGTGGTAAATTAAACCAAGGAGCTGGTCATAAGACCCCAGCCCTTGAGCAAGACCAACGGTGGGTTCATCACCACCTTGTCTTAGCTTTGCATCCATTTCCTTGATTGTCACTATTGTTAGGCGTAAATCCTGACAAAAGCTGACCGAGTGTCGCTGGGGGATTCCCATGCGCACGAGGATAAGTCTTCTATGGTAGGTGTCATTAACAGGACAATCCCCCCTTTCATACCGCCTATGTTCCACATACCATCTGCTCTCACATACCTATAGTTTCCCTCTCGTAAGGGCGGGTATATAGAGAGGTTGGTATATCGGCTTGGTTGGTATATTGAATGGGCGACCATTTTGGGAGTTATATGAGCCTTCATTATGCATTTAAACATTCTTCAAAACTTGCAAAAACAAAAAAAAATCATCAAAATGCACTAAAACCAGTCTAGGACACACCATTAATATTTAAAAGAGATAATCACGGTTTGTGTATGTGTGTGTTCATTTTTGCTTAGTGTAACAAAAAGAAAAATCATCATAAATGAGATAAAAATCTACTTAGCTAGTAGAAGAGCACCACAATGGTGCTCACCCACAGCCAAGCCCAATCACGGGCGGATGCTGTGGGGAGTATCCAAGGAGGCACAAGTCGCCTCCGGTATAGCCCCAAGGATTTTGTCATACCACCTTGGCGGCCTGACACACAAGGCAGTCCCCTCCAAACCTTAACAGATAGGGACTATAGGGGCACCCCTTCTAGGAGCACTCCTATTTAGCATAGCACTCAGCACACACCCTTACATGATGGGTACAGTCATAGGAGAGCTCCCTTAGATGCTCGCTATAAGTGGTCACCGTGCGATGAAGCGCTAAGTCAACATAGGGTTCAACGAGAGGAACCACATCATTACACTATCCCTCCTTCACCCCCTCAAGTTGTCAGGACTACAAGGACAAATCCAGAGCATAAGGCTCCTCAGGCAGGGCGAGCCAACTCCGTCTGTCCCCTTTTCAATTATGAAAGAGAGCATGAGGAAGACCCCTACCTTCCTCGAGAGCAACATACAGTGCAGAAGCAATACGCCTCTACACCTGCTATCCATCAGGACCACTCACTGAGGCCAAAGCCCCAAGGGAATGTCGCTGCCCCCAACAGAGGGAGGCAACCTATAAATATCTCGGATCACCATGACCGAGATAGATATCTAGGAGAGGCATCTAGGCCTTCTAGACATGAGGCAGTAAGACCAACTATCTTAGAATCTGTCAAGCATTTCACACATCGGATGCAACTCACACAACTTGAGCTAGAACGACAATAGTTAGAGCAATGGTATCTTCTAAATAAAGAGCACCTTCTATGCCAGAAGGATGAGTTGTTCCAACACACTATGCAGGAGAGGACTCCAACCCCTCACATGCATAAGACAAAACATTATGAGAGGCACAACCTCCGGGTGTGAGACAAGTCTTCGCGACCTCATCAAGCATCGCCCCCAATGCCTCCCAGACATGAGCGGGAGGCTACTCTTATAACCAATTATGGGCACCTTCCTCAGGAACCCACTTAGGTTTATGGGCCACCATTAGAAATTCATCAAGAAGCCTCTAAGGAATCAGAGCAAGAAGAAGAGCGGGATGAAAAGCCCTACCAAGGCATGGGGGGTGCTATCTGGACACCCCTCCATAAGCCCCAAGTTCCTCAACAAGAACCAACCAAAGAGGAGGAGCTCAAATCTCCCGATACATGCAAAGTGCTAGAGCACTTAGAGTCGATAGAGACCAAGATTTTGGAGCTCCCAAGGCCCAACTTACATGAGGCTCCTTTTGAAGAGGATCAACCTTTAACCATAGGGCTACCTGATGATGTAGTCCTCCATGTCTCAGAATCTCCAAATTCTGATGAGCTATACTCACTGGCCGAATGTGAGGATAAAACAAAGATAGCCCACAACAATCACATGCGACAACATCGGCATCACCTAAATATCGATGAAGCAATTCAACAGCTAAACATAATACTAGTGCATGAGTGGTGCGTTAACCCACCGCAGTGGGAGCAAGCATTACATATACCACTTTGGACACACAAAGATCAATTTCAACCCAGAAACCTCATAGAAACATCAGTATCGAGGGTAGACCCTGTCCTCATATCCGTGCATAGGGATGATCCATTTGTGCCCATCCCTCCAGAGCCAGATCCGAAGCGAAAAGACCATCAAGCTGGGGGTACCTCTATCCCCTGAAGAGCCATAGTCCAAACCCAAAAAGCTCCAAGGATTCTTGTAATCGCTTGGTCACCCCAAAAGCTCCAAGGATTATCGCAATCACTTGGTCACCCCAAAAGCTCCAAGGATTATCACAATCACTTGGTCACCCCAAAAGCTCCAAGGATTATCGCAATCACTTGGTCACCTCAAAAGCTCCAAGGATTATCGCAATCACTTGGTCACCCCAAAAATGCTCCAAGGATCCCTAAAATCGCTTGGTCAATCCCAAAAAGGCTCCAAGGATTGTCAAAATCGCTTGGTCAAATCCCAAAAATGCTCCAAGGATCCCTAAAATCGCTTGGTCAATCCCAAAAATGCTCCAAGGATTATTGCAATCGCTTGGTCAAAACCCAAAAAGGCTCCAAGGATTCTTGCAATCGCTTGGTCAATCCCAAAAATGCTCCAAGGATTATCGCAATCGCTTGGTCAAAACCCAAAAAAGCTCCAAGGATTATTGCAATCGCTTGGTCAAAACCCAAAAATGCTCCAAGGATTATCACAATCGCTTGGTCAATCCCAAAATGCTCCAAGGATCCCTAAAATCGCTTGGTCAATCCCAAAATGCTCCAAGGATTCTTGCAATCGCTTGGTCAATCCCAAAAATGCTCCAAGGATTATCGCAATCGCTTGGTCAAAACCCAAAAAGGCTCCAAGGATTCTTGCAATCGCTTGGTCAATCCCAAAAATGCTCCAAGGATTATCGCAATCGCTTGGTCAAAACCCAAAAAGGCTCCAAGGATTATTGTAATCGCTTGGTCAAAACCCAAAAATGCTCCAAGGATTATCACAATCGCTTGGTCAAATCCCAAAATGCTCCAAGGATTTCCACAATCGCTTGGTCAAAAATCAAGAAAATTCAAAAACAACAAAAATCATCAAAAACAACAAAAAAAAAATTTGCATCTCATTTCTAGGCATACTCAAATTCATCAATAGAGAACTCTTCTCGCACCTCATCTTCATATTCACCAAAATCAATCCATCAAAAATACAAAAATATGTAGCTGCATCAAAGCATTGCATCCATACATTGCATGTTTGTGGTCGTACAGGTCAAAGGCACCATAGGCTATAATTGCTCTGCTAGTCCATCTTGTTCCACACTGTTCCATTTTACAAAAACAACAAAAACACCATGCATTGTTTTTTACCATACTAGAGTCAGTGGTCTTTTTAATGTATCAAGAGTTTTCGTGATTCAGTCATCATTTTGCTCTTTAGCCATGTAATGTATCAAGTCAGACAGATTTTACGAAGGTAGAGTTACACTTGAAATACACCTTGTTACATAACATCCCAACACAAATTAAAACACATAAAAATTTCCAAGTTGTGTGAACGAAAGATGAAACCTGTGCAGTAATCCAGGTCATCATAAGTGAAACGGTTATCTTACTCATCCCCCTATGCGAATGGTTCCAGAATGCTGAGAATTGACAAAAGGACAAGCTCTTTCTTATCCATTCACCTCCATATACAGTGGTTTTCACCACTGCCAAATCCCAATCATAGTTGGTTCCCAAAGTTGTAAGGATTTGTACTACACGTCCTTGCCAAGGATGGGTAGTCATCCCCAAAACCTAAAGGGATCAACACCATTCACAAACAAAATTCCAAAAAATCATCATCCTAACACTTTCCATTCACCTTTGGTCTCCAAGTTGTAAGGATTCGTACTATCTGCCCCTAACCAGGATGGGTAGTCATCCCCAAGGCCTAAAATATCAATACACTTACTCCATAATCTCCATCACCCCCTTGGTTCCCAACGTCGTAAGGATTCGTACTACACATCCCTACAAAGGATGCGTAGTCATCCCCAAGGCCACAAGGATCAAGGCCACTCACCAACCCCAACTCACAATACTCAAAACACAAAATCAAATAATAGTGGTTATCACTACTATTTAAAATCCTTTCTCAAAAAGAATTAATAGAAAATAAACAGTGATTTTCATCACTATATAGACGAGCAACTTTCTAAATCATTCAGCCAACAAATATCTTGAACTTGAATCCCTAGAATTCTCAGCATTCAAAAACCATCTTGTAGACACCAAAACAGCACCAATCCGATTATGTGACTGCAAACACTGATCGCTTTGACAAACACAGCCACCAGGGCAGCCCTCAGAGGTCAAACGGTGGTCTTAACCACTTTCATAGCAGTTTTGTAAGGTCAAGGAGCAATTTGGCACACTTGGGCACTTTGCCCAGAATTTGTCTCACCTAGAGACGAATTCAAAATAGAATCCGTCCCACCCCGGGACGGGTTCTGAATCCGTCCCCGGGTGGGACGAATTCTAAGCAACGGGCAAAAGGGCAAATGGTGCCAAGTGGCAGCCCGAACGGTCGGTTAAGGGCTCCTACCTTGCACGCATGTGTAAGTGGACGGAGGGGCCGTTAGAGGACTGTTACAAGAAGCATTTATCAAAGTTCAAGTCAGGGAAGGACTCCCCTCCCTCATGGGAAGACAAGACCGCCACATGGCGCCCATGGTCAACACTTGGCTTTTGTGCTTCCCTCCCAAAAGAGACCCCTTGGGTCTATAAAAGGTGGGAATTTTCTCACCCAAAATATGCGAGGTAGAAGGAGTGTTCAAGCAACGAAGTGTTGCCGAATCGAAGACTCATTTGCATCCCCCTTTGTTCACCTTCCTACATCCATCAATCTCTTTTGCAAGGGAGGTTGTTGGGTGGCCTTTGGAAGCTCGAACCTTACTCAAATCCGATGCATGGACATCTGAACCCATCAATTCGCCGACCCCCAATCCTAAAAGGTTTTGGGCCCATCCTTGGTGGATTGGCTCCAAAATCGAGGGCCAACGGTGGGAGGCCCACTTGGGCACCCCCGCACCCCCAAGTTCTAATTTCAGTTTTTGAGCACTTTAGATTAATTTTTAGATTGCATTATATGTTACTAGGTCTGATTAGTCTATAATTGCAATTTTGTAGCTTTTGGTCAGAGTTTAGGGTGTTTTGTATTGCTTTATCGTTTCGCTAACTTGCAGGTGTCAAGGTTAAATTCCCGAGGGAGGAGGCCAAATTGGGAAAATCCGACCATATGGGTCGTCCCAAAATGGCCCCAATTACCTAACCCCCCTGTTTGCAGGGAGTTTTGCGAGGTCCCGAGATCCGACATTGGAGCGGCGACGGGTCGATTTCTCCTATTCGGAAGAATTCGTCCCACCCGGGGACGAATTACGGTCGAAGTCGTCTCGCCCGGGGACGAATTCCGGTTTAAGGTGAATTGGCCAGTGCCTCGGTGGCGGTGGCCTTACGGTGGCTTGTTCTTACCTTCGTCGGATTTTGAAGCAATTTGGATTCATTGTTTTCATGGTTTCGGGCAAATATTCGTATGCATATTTTGTTAGTTTTAGAGAGAGAATGATTTTCATTTGCAACGGGTGCTACTAACGTCTTGATCATTTCTTTGTTTGCGGGAGAAGCAGCGAGGCGAAGAACCCATCAACATCGGCGGCGGCATCATCTTAGCCCGCCCGGTGCAATCGTGGGCACGCGGAAGGAGGAACCATTCAACGATTGTAATCAAACCTTATTTGCGCTCCTAGCCCCTGAAAAGGGAGGAGGCATTATTGTAACAGAGATCGAAAGAAATTAATGAAAGGGCTATTTTTCTTTATCTGATTGCGTCTCTTACAACATGTCTCTTTTCGTTTCATGCAATGTATATTTCTAGGACTTAGGCGTGATTAACTTTGAATGCAATTGCACTTGAATGATTTCCTTTGACCGGAATCTCGTGCTTTCAGTGGCGATCACGGTGGGACCCTGTTCCCTGGTTTTGAAATCACAGAAACTAATTAAAAATTTTGTGTTTGTGCTTGACAGGTACACTTTTTTGTTGCAGACTGCTATTCGTCTCTGACAGGGACGAATCCTTTTCTGCAATTCGTCTGACCCTGAGACGAATTCAAATTCGATCTCCGGGTGGGACGAATTATGTTCGCAATTCGTCTCCGGGGGACGAATTCTGTCTGCGGATTTTCGGAGCAGAAATTCGGAGATAACGGGAGCGAGCGAGAGAAGAGGTAGGGATTTTCATGATCTCTGTTATAATTTTCTGTTTACATTTTGTTTACCTTCGTTAATTGTTTTCATTTAATCTTGCATTGCATTAGGAAAAGTCATGTATGCTAGTTTCATTTTATTGGATAAAGCGAATCCCACACACATCACGAGACAACTTTAAACCAAGGAGCTGGTCTTAAGACCCCAGCCCTTGATCAAGACCATTGGTGGATTTAATCACCGCCTTGGCTTGATTTGCATCCATTTCCCGATTGTCCACTGTTGTTAGGCGTAAATCCTGACGAAGACAGACCGAGCGTAGGCGGGGTGATTCCCATGCGCGCGAGGATAAGTCTTCTATGGTAGGTGTCATTAACAGGACAATCCCCCTTCCGTACCGCCTATGTACCACGTACCTTCTGCTCTCACGTACCTATAGTCTCCCTCTCGTAAGGGCGGGTATATAGAGAGGTTGGTATATTGGCTTGGCAGGTATATTGAAGGGGCGACCTTTTGGAGTTATAAGAGCCTACATGATGCATTTAAACGTTCTACAAAACTTACAAAAACAAAACAAAACATCAAAATGCACTAAACCAGTTTAGGGCACACCAAGAATCCTTAAAAGAGATAATCACGGTCTTGTGAATGTGTGTGTTTAATTCTGCTTAGAGTAGACAAAAAAAAAAAAAAAAAAAAAGAAAATCATAAAACGAGATAAAAACTTATTTAGATAGCATAGAAGCACCGCAATGGTGTACACCCGTAGTCAAGCCCAATCAAGGGCAGAAGCTCGAGAGGTACACAAAAAGCGAGGCACAAGTTGCCTTCACTTCAATCCTGAGGATTTGGTTATACCGCCTTATCGGTCTAACCTACAAAAGAATCCAATTCAGAATCCTCGGTGGGGTATTCCTATTCAAAGCGGCCCCTTTCGGGAAGATGCCTTACATGTAGACCTTGACATAAATAGAGAATCACCTCTTGAAGGTAGGCATGAGTGGCCATCGCGCAATGAAGCGCTAAACGAGCACTGCTTGTCCATTTAGAGGGGCAACATGGATATGGCGTCCCTTCTTTACCTATCATCGAACGAGAAAGACCACATCCGGAGCGCGGGGCTCCTTACATAGGGCGACCTAACTCCGCCCATCCCATTTACACTCATGAAAGGGAGTATGAGGGAAAACCATCACATTCCTCGAGAGCAACAAACAATGCGGGAACCTTGCATTTCCGCACCGACGAGGATATCATGATCACCCCTTGAGGCCGGAACCTCGAGCACATACCACCTACCTCGACGAGAGGGAAGCGACCCATTGAAACCTTAGAGCATCAAAATCAAGGTAGACCCATAGGAGGAACATTTGAACCTCCCAAACAAAATAGGGTAGAACAAATTGATCCAGTTGTCACCAGATATACCACCCGTCAAGCCCAAATCATGCGGCTTAAACAAAGTCAACAAGAGATAGAGTATCAATACCGCTTGGATAAAGAACGCATGCAACGCGAAGCGGATGAGTTACGCTATGAAATACACGAGAGGGGGCCAACCCCTCGCATCCAAAGAGCTGAACAGTATGAGAGGCGTAATCCATTGGCGCAAGACAGGTCTCCACGACCTCGTCAAACTACTGCCTCCAAGACCCCATAGATTTGAAAGGGAGGCAACTCCCAGAAACAATGATGGGTACCTTCAGCAAGAACTTGATCGGGGTCATAGGTTTCGCCACTGAGACTCCTCAAGAATTTTACGAGGAGTATGAACCGAGAAGAGGAGTATATCGAAACTCCCCATCAAGGCAGGAAGGATGCCATTCGGCCACCCCTCCATAGGCCTCCAGTTTACCGTAACTTGCAACAAGAGCGAACAAGAGAGGAAGAAATAAAATCTTCCGATGCATACCAAGCGCTATTGGAGCGTTTAGAGTCGGTGGAGACAAAAGGCTGCTGGGCATCAAAAACCCACATTACGTCTACTCCGCAATAATCCGGTGCATCCCTCAGTGCCTACACCTCTCTACCCCGAACACTTTAAGTTGCCTCAATTGGCAGTTTTTAAAGGTGAAGAGGACGCACAGGAACATGTTACACGGTTTCTAAGCCAATGCTTCGGCATTCAAGATAATGACGCGTTATTGCTTAGAACATTCATAACCACATTCGCAGGCCCCGCCTCGGATTGGTTCACACAGCTGCCCAAACACAGCATAAGCGGCTTAGATCAGCTAGTAGATGCGTTTCTTGAACAGCTTCGCCTTCAACACAAGGAAGAAGGCATCACTTAGTGATCTTGCTAGCCTTAAACAATTTGAGGAGGAAACAATGGCAGCGTACGGGAACCGATGGAGAGCTTTGCTTTCTAAGTTACCCTACCGTCCTCCCATGTCGGACCTCACGCAAATGTTCGCGAAAAGTTGTTTAAAATCAATCTCCGGTCTATTGTTGCTTGCGACAATACGACGGCTTAGAAGAAGCTTTGGCGCAAGCCGAGTCATAGAAGAGATTAAGATAGGCGAAGGCGCAATTGCCAAGCCTAAGAAGAAAGAGTGGAATAAAACCACTAAAGCGGGACAACGCAACCACAACACGCTGCAATCAACCAAGTTGCGATAAATGTCCCGGCGCACGTGCAAGAAACGCAGCCTCAAAAGGCTAACTACCGAGCGGTGCCTCCACGCTTACGAAAGAGATAACGAGGAGACAAGAACGATGTCAGCGGCGTCGCCCTAGGCGACAATTCACCCCGTATGCGGAGTCTAGGGACTCCTTATTTGACCGCTTGTCGGCGGCGAATCTAGTTACTGCGCGAAATCCAAATTTTTGACCCTAGCGTTCCTAAGCCTAAGGGGTATAGGGAGGAATTGTATTGCGAGATTTCATAGACGCGAGAGGACATGACCTAAACGGGTCCTTGGAAATTCAAAGAACTAGTCCGAGGATTTGATCGACAATCGAACATTGGTCGTGGACAACCCCATCGCACCTAACAACCAACAAATGGGGGTATTCAAGGACCCCTTGCACCTCACGAGGCGCGGACAAAACCGCTCCAAATAAACGAGGTGCGACAAGATCTTCCCGCACAAGGATTTGTGGGAATGATTAGCATTGTAACAAGGAACGAGAAAATACCCGGCGAGTTGCCCCCGAGGTACTGCGAGGGAAGTTCCGTCGACATCGCGGCCTCAACAACGCCCGATGCGAGTTACCTCCGCCTAGACACGAGGTCACGATACGAACCAAACTCACGCGAGTTTGCGGACCACGTCGGCTAGGGTTGTCCATCTACGAGCTTATTCAACAATCAGCTCCACATAGAGAAGCTCTTATGGACATCTTAAAAGCCATTGAAGTACAACCCCACGAAGCTAATTCTTTCAACGCTTTCGTGGGACATGTGAAACAATGTACGGAGCCTGTCATCACATTCAAAGAAAATGAGGTCAAAACAATATCGAATGACATGCCGGATCCACCCATGCACGTTATCGCGCGGGTCAACGGGATCCCGTACAAGAGAGTGCTGATAGATGCTGGCTCGTCCGGTAACATTATAACCATCTGCTGCGTTAAAGCATTTAAAGCTGCCGACCTCTCACATCACGGCTTCCACGTACACACTGCGAGCTTTTAACGATGCAATTTGCTCGACAGTCGGCACGGTTGTTCTGCCTATACAGGTAGGACAAAAGTCAATACCCACACTCTGCCATGTGTTGGAAGGCGAAATGGCTTATAACATACTGCTGGGGCGGCCTTGGATCAGGGACATGAAGTGTGTCCCCTCGATCGCACACCAGTGCTTGAAGTATGCCTATGAAGGGCAAATACATGTAGTCCCAATGGACTTAGAGCCCTTCAAGTATTGCAATGCGGTACAATTCATACCTCAATCGACCCTACCATCAACGCATGTGGATTTTCAATTAAATCCATCTAAACAGGGTCCGATACCGCAGGCACAAGCTGGTGGCCAATAAGGTAAAATCCCAGCCAGGTGAGATGTCATCATTGGCTCCTTCATCATCAGCGCCACCTATCGTGGCCCAAAAGAAGGACAAGGGAAAGAAAATCATGGAGGAGGTTAAGCCTCTAGAAGAGGGGTTGCCCACGATCTCAACAATATCAACGAGAGGAAGCGCCCAACGCAACGGAAACCAAGATTCTGAACAACCAAACATGGAATGGACTCGGGAAGGACTACCGTTTCCTCCCTACCCAATCATCAACAATCACTGTTGAGATGGCCAGTCCGAGGACTGGGAGAGTACATAGTGCAAAATGTTGTGGCAACCCCCACACTGGAGTCAGTACAAGACATGGGAAGACCTCGCCTCCCCATTGGAACAATCGTCCCTTTAGGCTACCCACCGAACCAAACGAATTTTGTGTATGGGGGCCTTGATCATGGTTCTGAACCATGCGAACAAAAGGAAACAGATATGAAGAACCTTTTGTCGAAAACATCAATTATCTGTCGAACCCAGAATTTTCCCTAAAATATCTTGAACAATGCAATTGGCATGGGTATGGGCTAGGCAGATACGAGCAAGGGATGCGGATCCTTTGTCAGCCAAGATATCAGATGCCATACGACAAGTCGGGGGTAGGGTTCAACCATCCCCTGCCATTAGACATCTTGGTTGAAAACATGCAAGGCCTCGAAATAGGCAACGGGGGGATTGGCACAAGACCCATACGCCAATCCAAACACGAGAATACACATTGGGGGATTATCTCCCATGGTCTACAAACACCCACAGTAACAACAATAATCCCTCTCCTTTGCTAGAGAGAGGTGAAAGTTCGAGAGCGGTCCTCGAAAAGAACAACAACGGCTTCCGAGATATTTTTATGAAGCTGTTCCCCTTAGAGGTTCCAGGACGAAGTAACGCAGTCTCAAAAGAATCGGGTCCCTCCACTAAGAGTGGAACAACCGCAATGGGATCAGATTAATTCATTGGAACAAGAAGAGTCCTCGATGTCGGAAGCAACGGATCTTTGAAGAGGATGAGCAATTTTGGATCTATGAAAGCGATTCAGAAGACGAGGTGAGATGGACTATCTCAGACATGCGCGACGACATCACCACGCTCTAACCCATGAAGATCTAATGGGACAAATGGGTATACGGTTGGGACATGAATGGCACTTAGACCCAACGAGGTGGGACCAAGTGCTAGGCCTATGGCTCCAAATTCAAGTTGAGCATCGTCCACCTCAAGATCCCATCAGGACAACGGTACCAAGGGAAGACCCCGCCTTCCTTTCCGCACTTAGAGACGAATTTGCACCTAGAGAGGATCCATTCGTGCCTGTTCCCGTAGAGCCAGACCCAGAATATAGGGAACATCTGAAAGAATCAAGTCGTCACACCCGTGGTTCTGGAGACCAAATTCATTCCATCCACATGATCTCCATTGATTTGACCACACCCATCCGCAATCCGACCGATCCATCACGGTCATTACATCTAAACACGGATGCCATTGGCTGGGATCGCGTCAACTCACCATTGTCACCATCAGAGTACTGGCCTTTCGGTAAAATGCTTCATTTTACCCCAAGGACAACTCAAGATATTTTCAAGCTGAAGAGGGACCCAAAGTCCCCAACGCAGATCTTAACTCGCTGATGATATCCATTTAATCCCAACTCCACATCAGTTGGAGGACGGATCTCACATGTCAGTCGAAGAGACGACTGACGTAGACATCGGCACAGATCCAATGAATCCACTGATTCTCAAGCTGGGGGTAGGCCTTTCCCCCGAAGAGCAAGCCGATTACATGGCCCTTCTTAAAGAAAAGAAGGAGGTTTTTGCATGGTCATACAAAGATATGCCAGGACTAGACCCACAGCTAGTCATGCACAATTTAACGCTTGATCCGAAAATCAAGCCAGTAAAGCAAAAACTAAGAAAGATGCACCCAACAGTGGCCTTGATGGTCAAAGACGAATTACAAAAGTTGTTGGATGCACAATTTGTCATCTGCGTGGATTATCCGCCATGGTTGTCCAACATGGTTCCCGTCAAGAAGCCCGATGGGAGGATTCGCATATGCACCGACTTTCGAGACTTAAACAAAGCGAGTCCTAAGGATGATTTCCCCTTGCCAAGCATCGACGCATTGGTAGACGCTACAACAGGTCACGAAATGCTCTCCCTAATGGACGGTTTCTCAGGATACAATCAAATTCGTATCAATCTTGAAGACCAACTCAAAACGGCATTCACAACGCCTTGGGGGACATTTTGTTATAAGGTCATGCCTTTTGGCCTTAAAAATGCTGGCGCTACATACCAACGTGCTATGACGTATATCTTCCACGATTACATGCACAAAACTTTGGAAGATTACATGGATGATTTGTTAGCCAAGTCTAAATTGCGCTCAGATCATCTCGGTGACTTAAGCAAGATCCTCGATCGCCTCATAGAGCATAAGGTCAGACTGAATCCCAAGAAGTGCGTGTTCGGCGTCACATCTGGAAAACTCTTGGGTTTTATAGTCTCCAAAAGAGGCATCGAAGTGGACCCAAACAAAGTCAAGGCAATCCTTGAAATGGCTCCCCCAACCACTATCAAGCAGCTCAAAAGTCTACAAGGAAAGGTCGCGTCGATTAAACGCTTCATAGCGCAATTATCTGACAAATGCCGACCAATGAACAAATTATTGCACAAAGGGGTCACATTTCATTGGGATGACGAGTGCCAGTCAGCCTTTGACGAAATCAAACAATACTTGGCTTCGCCGCCAGTATTGGCACCGCCTAGACCAGGTGTGCCGTTCTACTTGTACATCTCGGCCTGCGAGGTGGCACGGCGTAATGCTAGCCCGAGAAGAATGAACTTCACAAAGAACGAGGCTACTTACTATCTTAGCCGCACCACAGGTCGATTCACGAACTTAACTATGCATACGTTGAGAAACTACGCTGGCAGTGGTGTTTGCCACCAAAAGGCTACGCCACTATATGTTGAGCAACACGACGTATGTTGTGTCTAAGGAGAATCCATTGCGATACATGATGAGTCGTACTTATCATAGTAGCCGCACGGCGAAATGGATCATGTTGTTGACGGAATTTGACATTGAGTTTATTGGACAAAAATCTATAAAAGGACAAGTCATAGCCGATCAACTAGCGGAGGCTCCTCTTGAAGACGATCAGCCTCCGGTCATAGAACTACCCGATGATGAGGTCTTCCATGTCTCGAGAATCGCCGGATTCGAAGAGCACGAGTCTCGAGCCGACATAACCTTATTTTTCGATGGTTCTAAATGCGAGCAAGGTGGTGGCGCGGGAATTGTATTCTTCACACCGCGAGGCGCTCCAATGCCCCTGTCATTTAAATTAAACTTCCAGTGCACCAACAACAATGCGAGAATATGAAGCCTTGCTCCTAGGTCTTCGGACAACAATCGCCATGAACATCAAAAGAGCTGAACATCTTTGGCGATTCGCTGTTAATCGTCAATCAAGTCAAAGGGGTATATCAATGCAAATGCCCAGTTACGAAGGCCTATAAAGCCCTCGTGGATAAATTCTTGGCAAAATTTGAGTGGTATGACATCGAGGCACTCCCTCGATCATCGAATCGTTTTGCGGACACAATGGCCTCCTTGGGGTCACTAATCCCATAAGACCTTTCCGGTGATATAACAACCATTCAGGTCAAAACCTTATCGCAACCCGCGATGGAGCGCGCAAGCTCAGACTTGGCGCCGGGGAATCCACATGATCCGAGATCGAACCATCTTCGGATAAGTTCTTTCGAATCCGAGACTATTTGAAACACGCCAACTGGGGTCTTTGTTCTCCCCAATTCCCATTAATAGCAACACAACGCTATTTTTACAAGTTTTATCCCAATCAGCATTTGTTAGGGAAGAACTCCAAAAGGGATTGGTTGTTCAAACTGTCGAGGTATCTGATCAACAGGATTGGTATTTACCCATAAGAGATTACCTCAAGTTAGGTAATCTACCCCTTGGATTGACGCAAGCCGCAAAACGAACATTCAAACAGCAAGCGGCAAAATATGTCTTGATAGGAGACATTTTGTATCGTCGCAGCTACGACGGAATTCTTCTTCGTTGCTTGGACCAGCAAGAGTCCACTTGGGCAGTCACCCAAGTGCATGACGGTACATGTGGCGGCCACTTTAGTGGTATGGCCATTGCAAAGCGCATTCTTCGCATGGGCTATTATTGGCCATCTTTAGAGCGAGATTGCTGCGCATATGTCAAGAGGTGTGTGAAATGTCAACATCATGCCAATCGATGCACGCACCTTCCCGGGGCCCTACAGACAGTCCAGTCTGCTTGGCCATTTTCGCAGTGGGGCCTCGATCTAATTGGAAAGATCTCCCCTGCATCGTCAGGCCGTCACACGTTTATCATAACGGCCACAGAATATTTTACCAAATGGGTGGAAGCAATTCCGTTAACCTCTACGACAGGACCCCGCATTGCGGAGTTCATTTGCATTACATCATATGTCGTTTTGGTATTCCATCCAAAATAATCTCGGATAATGGGCCATCATTCAAGAACAAAGACGTGCGTGCTTTAACCACAAAGTACAAAATTCAGCACGACTTTTCAACACCATATTATCCGCAAGCAAATGGGCAAGCGGAGGCGTCAAACAAAATGCTAGTCGCCATCCTTAAAAAGACCGTCGCGAGACAGTCATAAGGATTGGCACATACAAATCCCACTTGCCCTTTGGGCCCTATCGCACCTAGCATTCGGACGCCCATGGGGCAACTCCGTTTTCACTAGTGTATGGCTCGAGAGGTAATGCCTCTCGAGTTGGAAATTCCTTCCCTCCGCATATCAATGCAGGAATTCATCGATGATGACACTGCACGGCAGGCCCGGTTAGACCAGCTTACGTTGCTTGATGAAAGACGCGTTAATGCTCTCGAGCACTTACGTATCTATCAAGAGCGGCTTAAGAGAGCTTACAACATGAAAGTTCACCTAAGAGAATTTCGGGTTGGTGATCTAGTTCTGAAGGAAAACCAACAAAACTCTAATTTGCCGTCCCATATGAGGGACAAATTTGCGGCAAATTAGTTAGGTCCGTATGTCATTGATAGCAAAATAGGACCAGGAACGTACAGGCTAGCTTCTCTTGACGGTATCAAGGAAACGGAACCCTTGAATATCAGTCATTTACGACCATTTCATATCTAAGACAACCATGTACCAAAAAAAAAAATAAATAAAAAAAAATAAAATAAAATTTCAACAAAAACAAACAAACAAAAAGCTCCAAGGATTATTGCAATCTCTTGGTCAACCCAAAAAGCTCCAAGGATTATCGCAATCTCTTGGTCAACCCAAAAAGCTCCAAGGATTATCGCAATCTCTTGGTCAACCCAAAAAGCTCCAAGGATTATCGCAATCTCTTGGTCAACCCAAAAAGCTCCAAGGATTATCGCAATCTCTTGGTCAACCCAAAAAGCTCCAAGGATTATCGCAATCTCTTGGTCAACACAAAAAGCTCCAAGGATTATCGCAATCTCTTGGTCACCTAAAAAGCTCCAAGGATTATCGCAATCTCTTGGTCACCTAAAAAGCTCCAAGGATTATCGCAATCTCTTGGTCAACCCAAAAAGCTCCAAGGATTATCGCAATCTCTTGGTCAACCCAAAAGCTCCAAGGATTATCGCAATCTCTTGGTCAAACAATCAAGAAATTCAACAAAAACAAAACAACAAAAATCAAAAAAAAAAAAAAAGATTTGCATCTCAATTCTAGGCATACTCGAATTCATCAAAACCAACACCATGCATAAATCTTACCACACTACAGTCAGTGGTCTGGGAATGTACTAGGAGTTTCAGTAATTCAGTCATCATTTTCCTCTTTAGCCATGTAGTGTACCAAGTCGAACGGATTTTATAAAGGTAGAGTCATACTCGAAATACACCTTGTTACGTAACATCCCAACACAAATTAAAACACTAAAATTCCCAAAATCGTGTGAGCGAAAGATGAAACACTGCAAAACAACTAGGTCACCACAAAGCGAAACGGTTATCTTGCTCATCCCCCTGTGCGAATGACCCCTAGAATGCTGAGAGTTGGCAAAAGGACAAGCTTCCTCCCTACCCAATTCCCTAAGAATCCCAAAAGTTCTCAATAGTTGCAAAACACAAAAATTTGCAAAATGTCAAAACTCAAAAATTTGACAAAATATAGTGCACACATCAAAAGGCACAAACAACAGTGATTTTTGTCACTCCATATCCCCAATCCCTTGCTCAAAAGAAAAATCAATAAAAATAAACAGTGATCTTATCACTACAAAAGAGCAAGTATCCCAATACAATTGAAAAAAAAAGAAGGGAGTTGACCTTGAATCCCTGGAACTCTCAGCATTCTGTAGGTCATAAGGCAAGCTTCAATACCAACGCGGTAACAGAAGTAAACCTCCCGCATGACGATATATCTGTCACATTAACTTGTGTACAGATCAATGTTTGCATGTGGATGAGCTAGCTTATGGCAGCCTGGATTACAACGCAGATTAATCTTAGTACATACAACAAAGGAATTCGTGGAGCTAATTAGGTGATCCTCGAGTACGAGTTCGGTTGAAAGCCCATCGGCCCTTGGTGGTATCCTAACAAATACCACTAAATGAACTCAATTGCACACACGGGGATGTGAAATAGCTCGGTCAAAAACAAGTTTGATTCATACCTTGTTCAAAAGTCTTGTAAGACAAAGTACAGTCGTGGATAGTGAGTTAAAACTGTCTGAATCTCAAGAAAATCTTACACTCATCCCGAAAACCATCTGCCCTACTTATCATTCTTATGATACCATCAGAAAATACAAAAACGGCAAAGAAAAACCAGATAAATAAAAATAGCATTCATCCATTTTGCATATCACATAGGCATCTAAAACAATTCAATTCATCTGCATCCATCAAACAAATAAACATGCATAACAAAAATCAATCACATCATCACATGTACAAATCCAAAAATAAAACCGGTATATATATATATATATATCGTCAAAAAAAAAAAAGATGCCCGCAGGCTACAAAAACAGGTCCTTAGACCCCGCAATCATATCCAAAACCCAACCTAAGACGTCGGCCACCATGATCACGTAGGATCGGTGCGACGGGAACTACCCCCCGTGGTGTGGGTCCTACGGGACCCTGCAGGGCGACTATTGCTAGCCTCCGCATCATGCCTACTACCACCCCCCTCATCCAACCGCCTGCGACGAGATGATGCTGACTGCTCAGTCGGACTATCCCTCGTCCGTCGAGAAGATCTGCTGATAGAAGGCTCAGGGAGCCGCCCGCCAAGGCGGATGACCTCCCTCTCCAAGTCTATCCGGTATAGACACCACTCTGCCTCCCGCCGATGATAGATAGACAAGGCATCATCACGCTGTGCCAAAACGCTATCCCGCTCTGCCAACTGGACCCGTAGAAGATCCCTCTCTAGATCCCGCATCCGAAGTAGCTCTGTAATCCGTGCAACCTCATCGCCTACATCCGACCCCACCCCCTCCGTATCTATCGGACGCATAGGACTCCCGGGGACAGTAGCCTGCCCAGGCTCCAACTGCTCCTCCACATCCTGCATGTCCGGCTGCTCCGGAACACCCAAGTCCACATCCGCCATGTCTGCATCATCCAACGGCCCTCCCCATTCACCCCCTGTCGCCTCAGCATCCTCCACTTGCCCGCCTCCGCACCTCCCGGAGGACCCTCACCTCTCCCGGCGCCGCAAAACCCACCACGAGTCATACTCGGTGGTAGTACCTACGTCATCCACATCCAACACCTCAATAACGAGCATCCGACTCCTCGCCCGGTGGCACGAGGACGGGTGGCTCCGGGATCCCTCTCGTCTCCCCGACGCCGATAGCCTACGGGTTCACCGGGCAACCCACTGGCGCACCCCAAGCTGTCGTGTAACCCGGCGGTACGGAAAGAACTCATGCTCCGTCCCGTGCCGCCCGGTCAACCATCGCTCCCTCCGTGCCCGTCGGAGCCACTCTCCAGCCTCAGGCCAGGCTGGACAGTCCCGATAGGGACGCCAAAACACCTCCCCTGGAGTGAGCCGTGAAAAGGCATCAATGTAGTGCTCAACTGCACCTGCCCATCGCCGACTCTGCCCCTGCTCCGCAGACCGTCGCCACAACGCTGCATAGCCAATCTCATCATCCTCCATCGCCACCCGAGTCGTCCACGGTAACCCGGTAGGCCTCTCAACAGCTATGTCCTTGCCAACCCCGACTTCTGCAACAAAAAGCTACAACTGACACCCTTCCGCTGTCGACAGCGGACCCCGTACAACTCTCCGTAAAGCTGCGCCAACAAAGTCTGTCCCCATCTCAGGATCAACGGTGCCTCTACCGGGCACTCTGCCAACTGCCACACCAAATCCAGCAGGTTCCACGGGAACCTCGCGCTGACGAATCAGGGAGAAGAATGTTAGAAATGAGGCCCATCAGGAATGCGTGCCTCACTCCCTAACACCCCCTCTCCTTCCACCGGCCAACCAAAATCCCGCCCGGCCTGGCAATCCACCTCGGTTGTCTCCACTGGTCTGCTACACCCGGCTCCCCCCATGCCCAAAACATCTCGTGAGTATAGCGAGTCCGTCGATCGAACGGAGATGTCCTAATAGGGAGACCATCTATCGGAATCCGAAGCAACCGATAGACGTCCTCAAGAGTCCACAGTCATCTCCCCTGTCGGGAGATGGAAAGTATTGGTCCTCGGATCCCAAAGCTTGATCAGGGCCGTCAGATAGGCCTGATCCGAAACCACAGGCTCCAGTCGAGCCACACGCTTGAGCCCAAGGGCATCAAGCCATTCCCAGTCGTCATCAGTCCAAGGCCAACCGCGCCTCGGTAAAGGCGGCGGGTACACGGTACCGGCTCCTAACAACTTTGCAAGAAAAAAAAAAAAATAAATAAATAAATAATATAAATAAAAAAAATAAAATTTTCAATTCTAAGGTTTCTAACCTTAGTTGTTAAACAAAAAACATTACAAAAAAAATTCTTAAAGTTTTGAAAAGCGCAACACAAAACAATGCATTCAGTTAAAGCAAAATAAGCCCTAGGGTCACTTACAGGACTCGCCTCGGCTCCGCCGCTCGAACCAGTTTGTGCACTCATGATGGCAGAGAGAATTCCGGTGGCGCTTCGCTTCGCGAATTACTTCCTCCTCCCGAGCTCCAAAATCGCAAGAAAAAAATGACACAAATGAGCCCAAAATCAAGTTTTGGCCCTTAAATAGGCCTTTTGCCTGGAATTCGTCCTTGGCTGGGACGAGCGCTTTGATTAGCGCTCGTCCCACCCAGGGACGAATTCTCCAACTAGAATTCGTCCCACCCAGGGACGAATTCAAGCCAGCACAAAAAAAAATTAAGAAAAATGACTAAAAATGCACTAAAAAGACAATAAAACGCTCGACAGGATTGCAAATGCAACCGACAGCATGGGCATACAAAATCGACATCGGGGTCACAAATTATCAATATCCTACTCCCTAAGAAGGCTACCATAGCCGGACCGCTCCAAGGGAAGACAGATTTTGAAAATTTAATCCCCAAAATAATGTCACAAAAACAACAAAAACAGTACAAAATTTAACAAAAACACAACAAAAGCATTGCCAGGCATAAGTGCTCATGCACTTAACCTCTAGGCAAAAGAAAATCGATGTCGAGGTCCAAATTATCGCTCTCCTAGTTCCCCAAGAAGGCTATCATAGCCGGACCGCTCCACGGGAAATAGGTTTTCGACGATTTCACCTCATTATGACGTCACCAAAAGGGCTAACACCCACCAAAAATAGGTCCATATGTTGGAAAAATTGCACACGCTTAACGGTAAACCCTCTAAAGGCAAACCTTGCACAAGTCATCTTGGGTCAAGCGACTCGTCGCTTCTCTCACGAAGGTCATTCCCTCATCGATTAGTCGCTTGAGGGGGTAGTCACACTTAGTCACCAACCAACAATCACACACCCAATTAAGGAAAACGACATGCATTCAAAGAATCATTGACAAAGACAATCACGCTCCTGCTGAGGCGATAAACAAGCAACAATCAAATCAATCAAACACTTGGCATTTCGTGAATCATGAACACAAGGTTCCCCACGAGGATAAAACGCCCTTCACTTGTTCATGGTGATCAATGTCCAAGCTCAAGTTACACCTCACCAAAACGGTTAATACTTGAAATCAAATTCCTTAGCTCGATCGGAAGCAAGGATTCAAGAATGCATGCCCTTTCCATACTTGGGGCATCAAAAGTTGGTTAGGTTACCAAGAAACCCTAATCAGTAGTGCTTTGGTTATCTATTTTTGCTCAGCGCTTCCCAAAAAGGGGCATCTGTAGACACCAAAACAGCACCAATCCGATTATGTGATTGCAAACAACGATCGCTTTGACAAACACGGCCCCCGGGGCAGCCCTCGAGAGGTCAAACGGTGGTCTTAACCACTTTCATAGCAATTTTGTAAGGTCAAGGAGCAATTTGGCACACTTGGGCACTTTGCCCGGTATTCGTCTCACCCGGAGACGAATTCAAAATAGAATCCGTCCCACCCCGGACGAATTCTGAATCCGATCCCCGGGTGGGACGAATTCCTAAGCAACGGGCAAAAGGGCAAATGGTGCCAAGTGGCAGCCCGAACGGTCGGTTAAGGGCTCCTACCTTGCACGCATGTGTAAGTGGAGAGAGGGGCCGTTAGAGGACTATTACAAGAAGCATTTATCAAAGTTCAAGTCAGGGAAGGACTCCCCTCCCTCATGGGAAGACAAGACCGCCACATGGCGCCCATGGTCAACACTTGGCTTTTGTGCTTCCCTCCCAAAAGAGACCCCTTGGGTCTATAAAAGGTGGGAATTTTCTCACCCAAAATATGCAGGTAGAAGGAGTGTTGAAGCAACGAAGTTCTGCCGAATCGAAGACTCATTTGCATCCCCCTTTGTTCACCTTCCTACATCCATCAATCTCTTTTGCAAGGGAGGTTGTTGGGTGGCCTTTGGAAGCTCGAACCTTACTCAAATCCGACGCATGGACATCTGAACCCATCAATTCGCCGACCCCCCAATCCTAAAAGGTTTTGGGCCCATCCTTGGTGGATTGGCTCCAAAATCGAGGGCCAACGGTGGGAGGCCCACTTGGGCACCCCCGCACCCCCAAGTTCTAATTTCAGTTTTTGAGCACTTTAGATTAATTTTTAGATTGCATTATGTGTTTACTGGGTCCGATTAGTCTATAATTGCAATTTTGTAGCTTTTGGTCAGAGTTTAGGGTGTTTTGTATTGCTTTATCGTTTCGCTAACTTGCAGGTGTCAAGGTTAAATTCCCGAGGGAGGAGGCCAAATTGGGAAAATCCGACCATCTGGGTCGTCCCAAAATGGCCCCAATTACCTAACCCCCTGTTTGCGGGAGTTTTGCAGGTCCCGAGATCCGACATTGGAGCGGCGACGGGTCGATTTCTCCTATTCGGAAGAATTCGTCCCACCCGGGGACGAATTACGATCGGAATTCGTCCTGCCCGGGGACGAATTCCGGTTTAAGGTGAATTGGCCAGTTGCCTCGGTGGCGGTGGCCTTCAGTGGCTGTTCTTACCTTACGTCGGATTTTGAAGCAATTTGGATTCACTTTTTTCATGGTTTCTGGCAAATATTCGTATGCATATTTTGTTAGTTTTAGAGAGAGAATGATTTTCATTTGCAACAGGTGCTACTAACGTCTTGATCATTTCTTTGTTTGCGGGAGAAGCGAGCGAGGCGAAGAACCCATCAACATCGGCGGCGGCATCATCTTAGCCCGCCCGGTGCAATCGTGGGCACGCGGAAGGAGGAACCATTCAACGATTGTAATCAAACCTTATTTGCGCTCCTAGCCCCTGAAAAGGGAGGAGGCATTATTGTAACAGAGATCGAAAGAAATTAATGAAAGGGCTGTTTTTCTTTATCTGATTGCGTCTCTTACAACATGTCTCTTTTCGTTTCATGTAATTCATATTTCTAGGACTTAGGCGTGCTTAACTTTGAATGCAATTGCACTTGAATGATTTCCTTTGACCGGAATCTCGTGCTTTCACATCTAGGTGATCCTCATTATAGGTTTGGTTGACAACCTATCTGGCAATGGTGGTATCCTACCCGCATGACGATATGTCTGTCACATACGCTTTGCATGTGTACAGACCAATGTTTGCATAAGGATGAGCTAGCTTATGGTATCCTGGATAACACCGCAGATTAATCTAACTAAATACAACAAAAGAGTTAGTGGAGCTAATTAGGTGATCCTTAGTACAAGTTCGGTTGAAAGCCCATCTGGCACTGGCGGTATCCTGACAAATACCACATAAATGAACTCAATTGCACACACAGGGATGTGAAATAGCTTGGTCAAAAACAAGTCCGATTCATACCTTGTTCAAAAGTCTTGTAAGATAAAGTACATTCATGGCTAGTAAGTTAAAACCATCTGAGTCTCAGAAAACCTTAGCTACATTTCTAAACCAACCGTGCTACTTTTCATCCTTACAATACCATCAGAAAATACAAAAAAAAAAAAAAAAACCACATGTATACATACAAAGTCATGCATCACAACAATCGCCTAAATACAAAATAACAGAGTTCTAAACAGTCTATGGTGCCATAGCCAAACATCACAAATTCTATACATCCATTTCATTTTTGCATATCACATATAAATCAAAAACATTTGCATTCATCACAACATATGCATCCATCAAAATAAATCAACATATAACAATCGCATTCATCACAACATATGCATCCATAAAAATAAATCAACATACAACAATTGCATTTATCATACCATATGCATACATCAATATAAAGTAGCATGCATCCATCAACATCAATCATTATGCATAAAATCATGACATATACACAAAGAAAGAAAATAAAAACAACAAAAACATCACAAAAATGCAACACAAAAACACAGCAATAAGCATTGCCGGACACAAGTGCTCTTGCACTTAACCTCTTGGCATAGAAAATCGATGTCGGGGCTCAAATTGTCATTCTCCTACTTCCCCAAGAAGGCTACCATAGCCGGACCACTCCACGAGAAGACGGATTTTTGACAATTTCACCCCATTATGGCATCACCAAAAGGGTTAACACCCACCAAAAATAGGTCCAAATGTTGGGAAATTGCACATGCTTAAATGGTAAAACATCTAAAGGCACCCTTGCACAAGTCATCTTGGGTCAAGCGACTCGTCGCTTTTCTCATGAAGGTCATTCTCTCATCGATTCGTTGCTTGAGGGGGTAGTCACACTTAGTCACCAATCAACAAGCACACACCCAATCAAAGCAATGACATGCATTCAAAGAATCATTGACAAAGACAATTACGCCCCTGCTTGGGGCAATAAACAAGCAATCATCAAATTGATCAAACACTTGGCATTCCCGAAGCATGAACACAAGGTTCCCCCTATGGACAAAATGTTATGCCCTTTGCCTAATCATGACTGATCAATGTCCAAGCTCAAGTCACACCTCACCAAAATAGGTTAACACTTGAAATCAAATTCCTTAGCTCGTCAGAAGCAAGGATTCAAGAATGCATGCCCTTTCCATACTTGGGGCATCAAAAGTTGGTTAGGTTACCAAGAAACCCTAATCATTAGTGCTTTGGTTATCTATTTTTGCTCAGCACTATGTCACCCATAGTGCTTCCCAAAAAGGGGCATCTGTAGACACCAAAATAGCACCAATCTGATTAAGTGACTACAAACACTGATCGCATTGACATACACAGCTTTCAGGGCAGCCCTAAGAGGTCAAACAGTGGTCCTAGCCACTTACACAGTAGTTTGGAAGGTCGAAAAGTGAACAAAGCAAAGCTAGTCATTTTAACAAGCCTTAATCAAAAGCAGGCCTTAAGCAAAAGAAAGCCTTAGGCAAAAATTGCTTTTAAAAGCCTTAGGCAAAAATTGCTCTTAAAATCCTTAGGCAAAAATTGTTTTTAAATGCTTTGCTGCCTGTCGCGATATTGCGACGGTCGCGATATCGCGACGTCGCGTTGTCGTGATATCGCAACAGTCACGATGTCATGCTGTCGTGATATCGTGACAGTTGCGACGTCGTGACTGTCGTAATATCACAACAGTCACGATATCATGACAGTCGTGATGTTGCACTATCATGATATCATGACAGTCGTGATATCGCGACAGTTGCAACGTTGCACTGTCACAATATCATGATAGTCACGATATCGCAACAGTCACGACGTCGCGCTATCGTGACGTAATGCTATCACGATATCACGATAGTCACGATATCGTGACAGTTGTGACGTCACGCTGTTGCGATATCACGACAATCATGATATCGTGACTGTCGCGACGTCGCGCTATCGCGATATCGTGACAGTCGTGATATCGGGACTATTGTGATATCACGATAGCTACTGCCATTGCGCCCTACTCTTTCTTGGTGTCGCGATATTGCGACGTCGCGATATCGCGACAAACTCTGCCTTCGTGCCAAAGCAGACATTAAAACATATAAAAGCAGACATTTAAAACATATAAAAGCAGACATTTAAACATTTAAAAGCAGACATTTAATCAATCAAAATTGAATCTAATCAATCAAAGGTAGAAGTCAAGCATTCAAAAGTGACATTAAAACCATCAGAGTAGACGTTAGACAAGTGGCAACCGAGAACAATCAGTTATTGTCGCCTGCTATGCATGCACGTGTAGGTGGGCAAATTGGCAGTTAGCAGACTATTGCAAAGGCAGTCAAGTAAGCCCTAGTCAAGGCGGAGTCTCCTCCCTTTTGAGAAGGCATGGCCACCACGTGGCATCCCTGCGTGCCCCCTCCAAAGAGACCCCATGGGTCTATAAAACGGCGGACTTTCCCACCCAGAAGACAAGGTTGACAAGCATTTTTTAACGCAACGAAGTGCTGCTAAACCAGAGACCCGATTGCATCAGTTTTGATTCACCTTTTTCACATCTAGAATCTCTTTCACAAGAGAGGTTGTTGGGTGGTTTTCGGAAGCGTGAATCCGAACCTTCAGACCCGACATTGGACACAGTAAACCATCAATTTGATGACAACTCTTTCTCTGAGATTTTGGGCCCATCCCTAGTGGATTGGTGCCGAAGTCGAGTTTTAATGGGGGCGGCCCGCTTGGGCACCCCACACACATTCTTAGTTTCAGTTTAATTTATGTTGTTTAAATAGTTTACGTTTTCTGTTGGAATATATCCTGCACTATGCTGTATGTTTGAATGTATCTTGCATTACGTTTTATCGAATATTATCATGCTCTCACGGTTTCTATTATCCTACTAACTTGCAGGTAGCGACATCCAATTCGACAGTAGATTGGCCGACGGTTTTAATGACAGTGGCCATCTGGTGATGTTTTTCGATTTCTGTCATAGTTGCGTAGAATTGTTTTGTTTCCCGATCTAATCAGTCTTTTGCACGCATCTTTCATTAATTTCAAAAGAACAAACTTTCTCTATGTGCAACAGGTGCTACTAACGCTTTCTTTTATTTCTTTGAATGCAGGGAGAACAGCAAGAAGCGAGGAGTCATCAACATCAGCGGCGGCAACACTTTGGCCCGCCCGTATTACATGTGGGCATGCGAAAGGAGGAAGACTAAGTCACAATTGTAACAAAGACCCATTTAACGCTCCTAGCCCCTAAAAAGGGAGGAGACGTCTTTGTAACCGAGGATAAGAAAATTGAATAAAGAGGGTTGTGCTTTCATACATCTTTCTTTCATTTCCAATTTATCTCCTTTCTTTGTTTCGTGCATAGGATTAAAGTGTTATATTTTGTCTTATATTGCATAGCTATAGTTTTCCTTTTATTTCCGAAATCTCATGCTTTCACTTGGATAGTGGGTGCACAAACCATATGACCAATAAGAGGTATGTATTTTCATCTCTTGATTCTTCTTATCAATCTAGTATCAGGATTGGGGATGAGAAGAGCTTGGAGGTGGTTGCGAAAGGAGAAATGGAGGTTCCTACCAGGAGAGAAAAAATAATGAAGGTAAAATATATTTACTATGCATTCCATTTGAAGCATTCATTAATGAGTATTGGTCAAATATTGGAAAAAGATTATAAGTTAGTGTTTGAGGATAGAATGTTCAAAATTTATGATCAGAGGAGAAAATTGATTACCACTATAAATATGACCAAGAACAGGCTCTTTCCATTATATTTTTTAGATCAAGGGGGAGCTCTAGCATTTTTTGGTGTAGAAGGTAAGGAGAGGCTATGGCATTTACGGTTTGGGCATTTAAATTATAAGAGTTTGAATATGCTTTCACCACTTGTCTATGGGTTACCAAAATTTGAATACTCCAAGGAGGTTTGTGAAGGTTGTGCACTTGGCAAACATGCAAGGGGGAATTTTCTGCATGGTGAAGCATGGAGGGCCCAACATCAATTGTAGTTGGTTCATAGTGACATTTGTGGACCAATATAGACACAAAGTATGGGTAAAGCTTCTTACTTTTTGAATTTTATTGATGATTTCTCCATATTTTGTTGGGTTTATTTTATTAAGCATAAGGATGAGGCATTAAATTGCTTCAAGAATTTTAAGGCTCTAGTTGAAAATTAGAGTGGTCATTATATCAAATGTTTGAGGACATATAGATGAGGTGAGTTCTATTCTCATGAATTTGATGATTTCTATAGTGAGTTTGAGATTAAAAGGTAAAAAATAAGTCGTTACACACCTCAACAGAATGGAGTGGTTGAAAGAAAGAACAAGACTTTGGTGGAGATGCATGATGCAAGAAAAAGGTATGAGTAATTTTTATTGGGCTGAAGCAATTAGGACTACTAATTACATTTTAAATAGAAGTCCTACTAAGAGTCTTGAGAATATTACCCCTTATGAATGTTGGTATAACAAGAAGCCAAATGTAAATCATTTTAGAGTTTTTGTATGTGTGGCTTTTGTGCATGTTAATTATGAGAATAGGAATAATTTGGATGCAAAGAGTGAAAAATATAATTTTATTGGGTACAGTGAGCAATCTAAGGCTTACAGGTTCTTTAATCCTATTTCACATAAAATAATTGTATCTAGAGATGCAATTTTTGATGAAGGGAGAAGTTTGGGATCACAAAAATTGTTTTTTGAGGATGTTTTTGGTGAAGATAAGGTGGAACCAAGCCATGTTTCAGTTCATTTTAGCCATGAAAAAGTTTCCATATCATCTTTTGCAAGTGCACCTTCAAGTCCAAGAGAAGGTTATTCTAGTAGTTCTCCACCTCCATCACCACCGGCCAAAAGAAAAAGTAAAATAATATTGAAGGATCACCAAAAATCTTAAATTCTTGATAAGAATTTCCATAAGAGGGTGAAAATGAGTCAGCATACAGAGATGAATGCAGTAATAGATATGTTAGAGAACCTGCATCTTTATGGATATGATGACAGTGGATATCCCAAAGGTGATGTTGTAAACTATGCACTTGTTTCACAAGTTTCTAAAGTTTCTAAAGTTATTGTTGATGATTTTGAGCCTTCATGTTTTGAGCATGCTAGTACTAAAAAAGTGTGGATGAAGGCTATGCAAGAAGAAATGCATTCTATTGAAAAGAATGATACTTGGGAGTTGTGTGATTTACCTAAGGATAGGAAATGTGTAGGATGCAAGTGGGTCTACAAAATCAAGAAGAACAGTGATGGATCCATTGAGAGGTTCAAGGTAGGTTTGGTAGCAAATATTTTCACTTAGAAATATGGTTTGGACTATGAGGAAACATTTGCTCCAGTGTCAACGCAAGAAATAGTAAGGATGTTGCTATCATTGGAAGCTCATAAAAGTTGGAGGGTGCATCATATGGATGTCAAAAGTGCATTTCTTAATGGGTATTTAGATGAAGAAGTATATGTGGAATAGCCACAAGGTTTTATTGTCCAAGGAAAATAATATCAAGTCTACATGTTGAAGAAGGCTCTATATGGGTTGAAGCAAGCTCCAAGAGCTTGGTATGCTAGAATCCATGACTACTTCCTACAGTGTAATTTTAAAAGGAGTAAGAGTGAGCTCACTTTGTACTACAAAAGGGAAGGTAATGATATTCTTATTGTATGCCTTTATGTTGATGATATATTATTTATTTGGAGTAGTTCTTATTTGAATGATTCTTTTAAACATGATATGAAGAAGGAGTTTGAGATGTCTGATTTGGATTTGATGAGTTACTTTCTTGGGATTGAAGTACATCAAACTAGCAATGAGATTTTTATTTGTCAATCCAAATATGTAAGGGATATGCTGAAGAGATTTTGTTTGAGTGAATTTAAACCTATAGCAACACCCATTGCACATGGGAAGATCTTGAGTTTGAAGGATGGATCTGAAAGGGCAAACAAAATGGAGTATAAGAGTAGTGTTGGTAGCCATATGTTCCTTTGTAACACTAGGCCAGATATATGCTTTGTTGTTTCACAGTGTTCCAGGTATATGGCTAATCCATCATAATTACATTTGAAGGCAGCAAAAAGGATTTTGAGGTATGTTCATGGAAAATTTGATTATGGGATCCACTACTCACAAGCAAATAATTTATAATAGTGGGATTCAGTGATATTGATTAGGGTAGTAATATTGATGACAGGAAATCCATGAGTGGGAATTGCTTTTCTCTTGGTTCAGGTTTGGTGACATGGAGTTCCAAGAAACAAGCTACAGTGGTGTTGTCTTCTACTGAAGCAGAGTATATTTCACTTACATTGGCAAGTGCACAAGCATTGTGGCTTCGAAAGGTGCTAGGAGAGATTGGGGAGAAGGAAGGGACTCCAACTACTTTATTTTATGATAATTAGAGTGTCATTAAGTTGGCACATAATCCTATCCACCATACTAGGTCCAAGAATTTCAATATCAAGTACCACTTCATTTGGGACATGGTGGAGAAGGAACAAGTTAAATTGAGGTATTTCTCCACACACGATCAAGTAGCAAATATTTTTACTAATGGAGTAGTAAAACCTTAGTTTTTGCTACTAAGGGACTTGATAATCAGTCCCCTTACCAGAAAGGGAGAGAATGTTGGAAATCTAGCTAGACATACATTAAAACAAAAATTTGGGTCATTAGATAATATTTTCAACCTTGGAAAATATCTCCTTTTAGAGGAGACAAAATGAAATCGTAGAGCTTCAAAATCTGTGCAATATGGAAAACAAACAAGGTCAAACGGACACCCGAGTCAAAAGTTATGACCGAAATACTAAGACATGTAATAAACACCATCAATGTAGATCCGATAGATGTGATTTGCTAGGGTTAGGGTTTGCTTTGTTTTTTTTTTAGTTAAGGTAGTTTTAGGGTTTTCTTTTATGAAGAATATTTTTGCATTGTAGCAAGTGTGTGAGCTCTTTCAGATCCTATGAGGAGATTGTAATAGAGTACTGAAACTCTGCCAGAATTATTCCAAATAATAAGAAGATAATAGTTGCTCCAATTTTATTTTATTGTATTATTATAAATTCTTCACAAAATAATACCATGTCCTCCAAAATGGATGTAGCATGATTAGTATTTAGACAACTTCACATATTCAACTAGAATAATTATGTCTAAGTATTATAACACCTCAAACACAATAGCTAATACCACCTTCTAACAAGTAACAATGCCTCTATTTAGCAGCAATCTAGTTCATATCTCCTCTAATAGTGAGATGTTTTTTATATATGCACCTTGTTTTTTAAAATTTCTCTGTCTCATTTCAAAATTATGACATTTCTCTGTAATTTCGAGGACAAAAAATATATATAGAAAGAAAAGGGAGAAATATTTAAGGGAAGATATGACATACTAAAGTAGTTATGTACAATATTCCTAAGTTATATACACATTATAAAATGGTTATAAAGTTGTTAAGAGATGAAAATTTTGTGCTTCATAACTAATTACGAAGTGTTTCTTATGATAGTTATAAAACTATCCACTAGGCTCTTCTTGAGCTAAAACTTATGTGTAATATGCCATATGCAAACCAAATTGTTGTTGTTTCATCCCTAACACTCAAAAATATATTTATTGTGTATTATGACATTGGTTATCAATACAAGGAGTTAGCATCATAAGTGTATATCTCTTTATATATGTGGTGTGTCTTAGGCAATGGTGCAAAATCAAGGACAATGTCGTAGTGGTCATGACACCACAAGTAGTATTGGTACTATGAGTAAGTTTGATATCATAAGTGTTTGTGTCTCCATCCTACCTAGTTAGGAATAAAAAATAGTTACATGAAGCTAAAAATGCCATGACATCACTCTTTTTAAGGACTTTCATAATCCCCTACTTTGCTCAAAGTAATCATCCCTCCTTAGGAATTTATGTTCACTATCACATCAACTTCTAACTATTAAAGAAATACTTTATTTGATTAATGTCTATTATTTAGCCTATGTTGCAAATTAGTCAAACTCTTAATAATCCTAAAATATTTGTATATGTATCCCATGATAATTATGTCTAATAGTGATCTCAATCAATAGGTCTATTTAAATATTTATCACTTGAGTACAATCTAGATTTATAGGATATTGTACTACCATAATGTCTACCAAAAAGGAATGATATTTCTCAAAATTACTTTGAATGGGTTAATCAACAATTTTTTCTTGACAATTTGACATTGATCCTCTCACACCTACTATGCACAAGATTCACCTCTTTAAGGCAATACATTATTTTTGTTATGTATACTATCATACAAATAGAAATTTTTGGATACTTCACACATAAACTTATAGAAATCATTCAATGCATCACTATACATAGAGCATATGCTTGAAGTTTTAGCATTGAACACTAGGTGCATCCCAAAGTAAGAAGATAAGTAAACGATGAAGGAATTCTCATGTATTATACATTTAATGTTGTATGAACCTTAGTGTAGTGGTTTAATATTTATTTTTGGGTTAGAAAAGTACTCTTTTAAGTAGAACTAAACCTGATATTCAACTTGGAATTGTGCAAAGTGTATGATCCTTATATTTTTTGATATTGTCCAAAAATTTCTTGTACATGGTTATATACATTACGTGTGCTATAAAATTTATTTTTCCTTTTCAACTTCCTTGACCTATGCTCATGGATTTAGTGTAAAAGTGAAAAATAATATCGATGGGTGCATTTGGCTAGAATCTAAAACATGCCAAAAATAGATTGTCACATGTAGGAATCATGGATGTAGTAAGACTTTTATATCACATAAAGCATATGGTTATACATATTTATTAAATACACTATAATACTATTCACCACTTTAATATACTCATCAATCTATAGATGGAAAATGTAGAATGCTATATCTTAGTATCTATTGTCAATTTTACACCCTGCCACATTAAAATTTTGATCAAATTTTGTTGAATGGTTTTTTATTGTAAAAGCAATAAATATAATAAATTCATGTTGCAGTGTTTTCTATAATACGATGCAATTATTTTTGTGTGTAATTATCTTCTTTTATTTTTCATGAAATCTCATGCTTCAAAATAATGGGGATTATAAGGTAAATGGTTATGGGAATTGGTTTGCGACATCATTTTAAATTGCCCCAAGATATCTACAACAAACAGCACCCGAGGACTAAGAGTATGAAAAATGTAGGGGGCTTACTACCAAGCAAAGAACAAATTAAAATCGTGTTCACCTCAAGAGCTAGATGAAGAGTCCATGTGCCTCATTTTGGGGTGAATGTGAAAATTAAAAGGGAAAAAAATGTGTTAAGATTGCAAGGCACTTTCACCCCAGACGAGGGGTAAAAGTCCCTTTTACCCCTCCTTGGGGAAAAAACACATTAACACATTAAAAAAAAAAAGACATAGAATGGCCTGAGGTTATGGCAATTAAAAAGAGCGCGTTCACCCCAAAGGAGGGGTGAACATCATTAAAAGGCATTGAAAAGTCAAAAAGACTTTCACCCCAAGTGAGGGGTGAAAGTAACTTTCACCCCTCCCTATGGCAAAAGCTTGTAAAATGGTGAGTTCAAGCGAACACATAGGAAGTAGCAAACTGATATGATAGCATTGAATATTCAAGACTACGTTCACCCCAAAGGAGAGGTGAAAAGCCCTTTTTCCCCTCCCTGAAGTGAAACTACATTTAAAAAGGGGATAAGTTGTGTGGGCCCACATCAGAGAACAAAGGTGAAAATATTTTTGAATATGAAGTAGTAAGGATACACATCAGTTGCAGGTTTGAAATTTAAATATCTTTCACCCCAAGTGAGGGGTGAAACTCCCTTTCACCTCTCCTTGGGGTGAAAGTGCAAAAAAGTATTTTGGAAGGTGCGTGTGGGGCTCGATGTTGAGATGTCGAGGTGAAAGAATTAAAAGGTGTTTTCACCTCAAAGGAGAGGTTAAAGCTCCATTCACCTCTTTTTGGGGTGAAAGCATTTTAAAGGTAAAAAAATATGGTAATGCAAGGTAGAAGGATTGAACAAAACTGTAAGAATTACTGATTTTTGTATTTTGGTTAATAATGTGGATGTGCACTCCGAATAAAGGTATGAAAAAAAATGAAGCTAACACAAGGGAAGGAAGATATTTGGGCATAGAATACTTTACATAATGAGATGTGTTGGGATAATAATCATAATATCAGTAAAAACTTTGCACATGGTGTTTTCGCCCAGCTTCATTCCAATCGCCCTGTTGTAGGGTAAAATTGATGTTGAACAGCGAAGGAGACTTTCCAAGGTACCCATTGTTGCAAATTCTCTCAAGAGACTATGAAATTTAATTTTCAATGCAATGATGGTTGTGTTTGGCCAAGTCCACACACAGCATAAATAAAACAAAAAGAATAATTACGTAGCAGAAAAGATGTATGATTTATTCAATTTCCCCTCACGTCAACCATACATTCATTTGATAATAATATTATATAGTGTATAGGGAATAGGAAGAATAGGATAGGGTAGTTAGGAAAAGATAGGGAATAAGAGCGGAGGCGGGAGAGTAGGATTAGGAAATGGAGGAATAAGGGGATGAAGATGAGATGGAGGGATAAGGGAGTTAGGAAAAATAGGAGGAAGATAGGAGGGATATTAGGAGAGACGTTAAGGGAATTTGCCGACAAAAAATTGTCGACAAATATAGGGAGATTTCACACTGAAGCTTAGAAAAGAGATTTTTCTAAGCCAGTTTCGAAACAACCCTATTCACACTTGTAACATTCTCCCCCTTAAAGTTGAGAGGACTGACTACACAGTCTCTCAGCTTTACAAATTGAGCTTTTGTCATCGCCTTGGTGAAGATGTCAACAACGTTCTCCAAAGTGTGACAGTATTGAAGCTCAACAATTTCATGTTCCACCATATCTCTGATGAAGTGGTACTTCATATCAAAATGTTTCGTTCTGCTATGGTGGACAGGATTATATGCCAACTGAATGGCACTGATGTTGTCGCAGTAGATTCTGGTCGGACCACTTTGCTGTTCTCCAATCTCTTCCAATACTTTCCTTAGCCACAAGGCTTGAGTACTTGCATAAGTAACCGCTATATACTCTGCTTCTGTTGAAGATAGCGCTACTACTGTCTATTTTTTTGAACTCCAAGTTATTAGTCCTGATCCAAGACTAAAACAGTTTCCTGATGTTGACTTCCTGTCATCAATATTACTACCCCAATCACTATCACTAAAGCCTACAAGCTTGATAGTGTTACATTTATGGTACTGGATTCCAAAATCCAATGTACCCTTCACATATCTCAAAATTCTTTTAGCTGCCTGCAAATGCAGCTCAGAGGGGTTAGACATAAATCTAGAAACAAGAGATACAACATACTGAATATCTGGTCTGGTGTTGGCGAGAAACATCAAACTCCCAACCATGCTTCTGAAAGTGGTCACATCAACTTTTGGTGCTCCATCATCTTTGCTTAGTTGGATCCCATGTCCAACTGGAGTTGCAACTGGTTTGCAATGCTCCATAGCAAACTTCTTGATCATATCCTGAGCATACTTATGTTGATAGATGAAGATCCCTTTATCTGACTGATGAACCTCCATTCCAAGATAATAGTGCATTAATCCAAGATCCTTCATCTCAAACTGCGTCATCATGGAGTGTTTGAACTCCATATTCATTTTCTCATTACTACCCATAAAAATAAGATCATCCACATACAAACAAACTATGAGGATGTCTTTACCTTGCTTGAGGTAGTAGAGTGTGGGTTCATTTTTGCTTCTGGTGAACCCATAATCTTTGAAGTACCCATCAATGCGTGAGTACCAAGCTCTTGGTGCCTGTTTGAGGCCATAGAGTGCCTTCTTCAATCTGTAAACAAGGTGTTCCTTACCTTGTACTTCAAATCCCTGTGGTTGCTCAACATACACTTCTTCTGTCAAGTAACCGTTAAGAAATGCACTCTTAACATCCATGTGTTGTACTTGCCATCCTTTGTGTGCAGCTAAGGCAAGAACTGTTCTGATTGTCTCCTGTCTGGCTACAGGAGCAAATGTCTCTTCATAATCTATTCCATATTTCTGAGTAAAACCCTTTGCCACTAACCTTGCCTTATGCTTCTCAATGCTTCCATCAACATTAAACTTGGTCTTAAAGATCCATTTACAGCCAACACATTTCTTTCCTTTCGGAAGCTTCACGAGCTCCCAAGTGTCATTGTTTTTTATAGAGGTTATCTCCTCTTTCATGGCATCTTGCCAAATCTTCTGAGTACATGCCTTCTCATAACTAGAAGGTTCAAGTTGTGCACTAGTTAACAAAGCATAGTTAACTTGATCTCCCCTAGGTTCTTGCTGGGATTCATCATCACCATACAAGTGCATACTTTCTAATCTGTGTAAAACAGATTCCATTTCACTAGCTTGACTCCTAGTATATCTTCTTGAAAAATTCTTATCCAACATCTGAGAGGATGGATGATATTGTAAAGTTCTCTTACCTTTGGATGGAACATCAATATCCATTGGTGAGGAACTTACTGATCGTTGTGGAGAAGGACTTGGAGAAGTAGTTGAATCTGAAGATGGACTTGGTGGATGTGTGGGTGGAGACTGCTTCCCTTTCTGTGGTAGTTGTGGTTGCACCTGTTGAGCAACTACATCAGTGGCTTCAACATCACTGAATATTTGGGGTTTATCTCCCCCTTCATCAAAAATCACATCCCTTGAAACTACTATCTTTCGAGTCGTAGGATTGTAGAGTCTATAACCCTTTGTGTTTTCACAGTATCCTACAAAAATGCAAGCCTGACTCTTTGGATCCAACTTCTTTCTCAGCTCATCAGGAATGTGAGCATATGCCAATGAACCAAATACTCTGAAATACTTCACATTTGGTTTCTTACCATACCAGGCTTGGTAAGGTGTCTTTCCTTTCAAACTTGAAGTAGGACTTCTGTTCAAGATGTGAACACTAGTCCTTGTTGCATCTCCCCAATATGCATTACTCAAATGCTTTGTCTGAAGCATTGATCTCGCCATCTCCACAATGGTGCGATTCTTTCTTTCTGCTACACCATTCTGTTGTGGAGTGTAGGCAGTTGTGAACTGCCTCTTGATGCCATGATGTTTACAAAAATTCAAAAACTGATTAGAGGAGTATTCTCCTCCTCTATCTGATCTAAGACATTTTACTGAATATCCACTCTCACTTTCAAATTTTGCTTTAAAATCAACAAAGCATGCAAATGCTTCATCCTTATGCTTCAAAAAATATATCCAACACATTCTTGTGCAATCATCAATGAAAAGTAGGAAGTAAGAGTGATTACCTAGACTCTTGGTCTGCATCGGACCACAGATGTCTGAATGTACCAACTGAAGAGGATAGCTGGCCCTCCATGCTTGTCCACGAGGAAATTTTGATCTGGCATGCTTGCCCAAGGCACACCCTTCACAGAATTCCTTATTGTCTTGAACTTTGGGAAGTCCAGTCACCATTGCTTGTGAAGTTAGCATCTTCAAACTGGCTGAATTCAAGTGACCATATCTCAAGTGCCATAAGACACTTGGATTGGTAATAGCTACATTTGCTAACTTATTTCCTCCTGGCTGGCCAAACTTCAAAGGGAATAATCTATTTTTTGACATTGGCACTTGTGTAATGATTCTATTACTATTGTTTTTGTCAAAAATGGTGCATTTACCCTCATCAAAAATCAACTTATAATTCTTTTCAAGCATTTGACCAACACTTAAGAGATTGTGTTGAAGATGAGGAGTGTAATAGATATCACTTACGTGCTTGATGCCTTCTTTCGTTGGAACCTCCATAGCTCCAATGCCTTCTACTGCCAATGACTTGTCATCTCCCAACCGAATGCTGGATTTGTATGAGGAGTCTAACTTAGCAAAGAGTTCTTCTTTGCCACTCATGTGATTTGAACACCCAGTGTCCAAAATCCATGTATCATTCATATTTTGCTCTGTCTGACCATAAGAAAGAAAGATATTTGAGGACTCTTCCTCTTCTCCAAAATTCCCAAACTGACTGCTCTGGTTGCTGCTGCTTCCTTGCGAAGTCTTTGACCAACAATCTCGAGCATAATGGCCAGGTTTGCCACAATTGTAGCAAACTTGTTTTGACTTGTCTCCTCCTTTTCCTTTACCAGATTGTTTCCCTCTATATTGTTGTTGTCCTCCTCTATTCTGATTTCCACCTCTGTTGGATGATCCTCCTCTGTTAGGAGTTCCCCCTCTTTGATTATTCCTGCCTCGGCCTCTTTGTTGACCTCTGCTACGGCCTCTACCTCTTCCATCATGTGTGGCAAAAGCTTTGTCATCTCCTCCATAGCTGGTGGTAGGAGTTTCCTGCAACCTCTCTTCATGTGAGAGAAGTGAACCAGTTAATGCATCAAAAGACAATGTGGTTAAGTCTTTGGATTCTTCAATAATTATTGCAACAGAATTCCATTTTGGAAGAAGTGTTCTCAACACTTTCTTCACCATAATATCTGGCTTAATATCCTCTCCTAGTGTGACCATTTTTTTGACTACTGCTTTCACTCGCACGCAGTAATCACCGACTCTTTCATTCTCTTGCATTTTGAGATTCTCAAAATCTCGTTTCAAGGTTTGCGTTTTACTTGCTTCACTTGGTCACTGCCTCTATAGCTTTCTTTTAAGGCATTCCATGCATCTTGTGCAATTACATAAGATGCAACCCTAGGGAAGATAGTTTTATCTAAGGCAGCATGAATGTGATATAAGGCAAAAGCATTATTCTTTTGTGCTTCTTTTCTTGTCTTTTTATCAGCATTAGAAAATGCTGCCCATTCAGCAGCAGTTGGTTCTGTATAACCTTCTTCAACTACATCCCAAAGACCTTTTCCTATCAACAAAGTCTTCATTTTTATAGACCAGTATTCATAGTCACTACCATTAAATTCAGGGATTGGTAGACTAGTGTTTGCAGCCATTGCTAAAAAACAAACTTTTATTGAGGCAAACTGGAAATACAAAGCAGTACAGAAAGATTTAATTATTCAAATCAAATCTCGCCTTTTTAGTACATTCATGTTCTACTTCGGAACTGCTGCTAATGATGATGATCTCAGGTTTCACTTCCACTGGATCTGCTTCTGCTGCTTCTTCTTCGTCTTCTTCTTCTTCTTCTTCCTCTTCTGCTGCTTCTTCTTCTTCTTCTTCTTCCTCTGGTTCAGATTCAGGCTCAGGAGAGCGTGGTGTATAGCCCTCACTCAATTCAGCTGTTGGTACACCTGGTGTGTAACTGGCACCAGATTGTACGTCCGAAACAAATTGCACGGTCTCGGATTCTTCAATTCTCTTTCCGAAGATATTGTCTTCTGAATCTGCCTCGTATCCTGAATTCGGCTTTCTCAGGTGAGCTATCACCTGATTCTCCAACTGACAAAACACAGTATGAAGCCCTGATCGATGAACCCTTGCATCAAAGGATTCTGGCGTTTCTCTCTTCAAAAGAGAGAGAAGTGCATGATAGCACCCTTCAGATCGGATCATCTAACATTGCACAGGCAGATTAATTCTCCTTTTCAAAACATCTCTTCAAACAAGGCTTTAAAATTTTTATAAAGTTTTTATAAAAAAAACATTTAATAAATTTTTATATTTTTTTAAATTACCTTTTAAATTATTTTATTAAAAAGATAATTTTAAAGAAAATATAAATTAAATTTATTAAATAATTAAAAAAAAAACTTTAATAAAAATTAAACAAACCTTTTTTTTTTTAATTTTAATCAAAAAAGATTTTACCTTGTCGCGATTTGACACCGCGACCTCCCTGAGCACAGCAGTGCGCTCTGCCGCTACGCCAAGCGGCCGATTTGAAACAACAAAGGGCCTCAGCCCTTTAATACCGCGGCGGCACGATTTTTTCAAAAAAAATATATTTTTTTTTTGTTTCACGCAGGTCGGGCGGGATTCGACCCGCGTACCTCCTCACAACAAGAGACCCACCTTGACAGTCACGTCAATCGCTTCGGACGGTAATAGAAGGGAGGGCGGACGGTTTTATATCGTCGGCGGACGAATTTAAAAAAAAAAAAAAAATTGTTGTGGGATTATCCCACATGCGTCCGAAGATGGACGCGAGAAGGGTTTATAACCCTCACTCTGCACAGAAGGCTTTGATTGCCTTCGGGCAGTCAAGCCTCGCCTCGTTTTACCAGCTCTGCCCAATCGCGTTTTGCCACGTGGAGCCAATCGTCGTTCGCCAACGCGTGCCAATCGCCGTCCGCCACGTGGCGGTATTTTGTCAACTCTCTGCCAACCAAACTGCCAATCGCCCTGCGCCACGTGTCGTCCAGTCACCTCTGCCTCGACTGCCGCGCCGCTGCCACGTGTCAACTTGACTGTGCACGATCCGCCTCGGGATCCGTGCCCGACCTGCCTCGGGGACTATGTCCGAGTCTTCTCGTGATCCACCTCGGGATCCGAGCCGGCTGACTCTTGCCTCGGACTACGTGCTCGCCTGGTCGTGCCTCGAGAACCATGCCCATGCTGACCTCACTGTGCCTTGAGAATCGTGCCCGCCGGATGCCGGAGTCTGGCTCTGATACCAGTGTTTGGCCAAGTCCACACACAGCATAAATAAAACAAAAAGAATAATTACGCAGCAGAAAAGATGTATGATTTATTCAATTGCCCCTCACGTCAACCATACATTCATTTGATAATAATATTATATAGTGTATAGGGAATAGGAAGAATAGGATAGGGTAGTTAGGAAAAGATAGGGAATAAGAGCGGAGGCGGGAGAGTAGGATTAGGAAATGGAGGAATAAGGGGATGAAGATGAGATGGAGGGATAAGGGAGTTAGGAAAAATAGGAGGAAGATAGGAGGGATATTAGGAGAGACGTTAAGGGAATTTGCCGACAAAAAATTGTCGACAAATATAGGGAGATTTCACACTGAAGCTTAGAAAAGAGATTTTTCTAAGCCAGTTTCGAAACAACCCTATTCACACTTGTAACAAAGTTGTGTGTCCAAAATTCCTACTTCTAAGGTGCAATATTAAATGCTATTCTAGATTATTTCCAATGCACTACCACCCGATTCCATTATTTTTAAAATAACATTAACACATGGTGGACTATCTTAACGAAAGTTATTTTACAAGGGCAAGAGTGAAGTGAATTCAAAGATTTTAATTCCATATTTTTAGGTGATTTCATTGCATCCCAACGCACCATCACTGAGGCTCCCTTCAAGCATTTAATCCTACAAATTTCCCAAGAGGTTCTCCCACTAAAACTGGATCACTATCTCCATGGAGAATGTTTTGAATGAAGGCATCATTGATGTCAAGGAGGAAATAATACATGCTATTTTTTGATCTACCAGCATTTTTTTGCATATGCATTAAATGAACAGAGGTGAAAACCTCTATAAATACTACTCATTTTCCATTGTAAAGATGAGGATAGACACTCTACAGAAAAATGCTTCAAGTTTTTTGTGTAAATAGAAAGAACTTGGCTTCTGATTCTATGAATGATTTTTGTGTGTGATTTTTTTCTACTTTAATCATTTCTATTTTATGTTCATGTCTATTATCTGTTTAGTTTAAATTTTGCATTTGTATTTGAACACTACTAGTGACGGAGTGAGTACTGGAATGCAACTCTGGAAGTTATCTCCGTAAAATCGTAAATGGATTCTTTGACTTCTTTCTATTATATGTTGCTATAATTCTTGATTTGAATTACTACTGCTAGTCTATCACCAATCCTTCATCTTCCGTTGTGGCTATATTTCCCATTTATTTCCATTGTTTTCATTTCTTTCCCATAACTCTAAACTTAAAACCAGTGTAGGATTTAGTAATCCCTCTCTCGATATTGGCTCAAAGTACATTTCTCTCCTTCAAAATTTTAATGTTGGTCATGTCTAGGGTGCACAAATGCATGTTTTATGTTTTGGGTAGATATTTGACCAATAATTTTTGGCACGCTCAGTATGACATTCAAAGGTTCCACTTTCAATAGTATTGAGGTTTGATGTTTGCCTTCGTATTGTTAAGTTAGAACATATCTGAACATGAAGGCAGCTCTTTGTGCTTCATGATCACAAGATCGAAGGCCAAAAATTTTGAATATCCTATTGAGTTTTTCGAACTTGACACACAAAAATTAGAACACCCCAGATTAATCACTCCACCTCATACATCAGCCAGAAAATCTTCACAAATAGATTTTTTGTTCCTTCAAGTCCAGCTAGTATTGCTACTAGTTTCCCACCTCCTCAACCTCACACATGAGTTAGAATGTCTTAGAACCCACCACCACAACCACCAAGATAGTTCCCAGCTTCGAATAGCTCAGGAGACTTGAATATACAAGCACATAATCCTATCCCTCAGGTAGCATTGAAGGTTTTACCTACCTATGATGGTATTGGTAATTTTTCTTATGAGCATATCCAATATGTGGCTTCTTTGGAAATGATCCATGTCATCATAGATGAAGATAAAATGGTAAGGTTGTTGGTGTTTTCACTCAAAGGGAAGTTGCTATATTAGTATCGATCTTTGCCACCCACTACTATTACCACATGGGACCATTTGGTGGAATTTTTGATCAATAACTTTCATGATCAAGCTAACCCTTTCTCCTTGTTGCATCAATTCACAAATATTCAAAGACATCTATAGGAGGAGATAGTGGACTTCAACGTTAGTTTCTTCTAAAGCTGGCCAAGAGTTCTTTATGGCCTTCAATCCATGCATGATCAAGTTGTGTTTTACTACCTCAGATCCTTTAACCCTAATATTGGTATGGTAGTCTGACAAGCCAATGTCAACATGTTTCTAGATCTATACACGTAGGCGCAAAATGCTAAGGTAGTTTTATTGCCATAGGTAAGTTTCCTCTAAAGGTAATTATACCCATTCTTCTTGATCTTACACAGCATCTGTATTCGATTGTATTTTCATAGCCTATGCCCTCCATGTATCATATTCCCTCATGGATCTTAGTTCCACCTCAAATCACTCCAATTCTAGTTCCACAACTCCCCACTCCAAGTATTCTATAATTTCCTGCACTAGTTGTTCTGTAGTTTCTAGCCCTAGTTCCATTCCCAACATTACCAACACCACCTATTCCATTGCTATTGCCTACTCTACCAATTCCTCTACATTTATCAGTACCACCTATGCCCTCAAATCCTGATCCTTACATAAAACTATTACAAAAAATACAATCTGTTAATTCGATCGTAAGGACGATGTCGAAGGAAATCGTGGCAGTTAAGAAGAAGTAAGTTGAAGCTGATTTTTGGTCAAAATATTTCAAGCACTACAGAGTACTAGAGAGCAACCAACTACTAGTAAAGGTCCTGAAATAAAAACAATGGTGTTGAAAAATGAGGAAGCTAGTACATAAAATAGGGTGTATTGGTGTTCCACTTGTAATGATCCTCACGGTGAAGAAACATGTATGGTTCATTTGAACTATGTACTAATGCTAGCAGAAATTTCTGTTGGTGGACAAGTCAATATGATAACAGAAGTTGATCACAACTTTATGGTACCATCCTTGGAGAAATTTTTAGTTCTTATGAGGGCTGGAAAGAAGCCGGTGATTGTTGATCTATTATAAATGAAGCCTTTAAAATTTCCTACTAAACAAAAGATACAAAATAAAAAGGTACAAACCCAAGTGAAAGTGCTTGGTGCAACAACAAAACAATAATATTCTATCTTGTTGAAGGATCTATTTCCCAAACAAGCTCAAGAGAAGTTGTATATGAAGGAGTTAACTTCACAGCCCACAACCGCTCAAGTGCAAATCGAGGTAAAATAACAAGCCAAAGAGCGTGTCAAATACCCATATTTAGGTGAAAAAGGGTAGAAGCCACTCAATAATACTGAAACAAATACGAGTCGGCTAGTGAATAAAAAGTCTTTGAGGCTTCTAATTATAACATTGTGGAAGAAATGAAGAATATCCCTACAAAAGTAAGTTTATATGATGCACTATAGTTACCAGGGTAGGTTGACCTATTGCAGGAGTCCCTCAAGTCTACAAAATATCAAAAGAAAATCCTTTACCAAATAGTGTTGGCATAAACATTATGGATTTCTGCCATTGGTAAAAATAGACCACCCTCATCTATTTGTCTCTCAAAATAGAAGGGTGGATCGTGCATGATTTTATGATTGTCTTTGGTGTTGCGACTACAATCATGCCAAAGGAAATATGTGAATTAATGGGAATGGATTATACAAGGAGTAGTCTAGACATATTGCATTTTGATGGGATCCCAATAAAAATGGTGGGAGTAATCAACAATATCCCTATCATTCTGCACAATATACTATATATAATGGTCATCCAGGAAGTAGTGGTGGTTGACTTGGAATCATACTTCAGCATGTATATTTTGAGGGAATTTACAGTGAAGCTTGGAGGATATCTTTCCTTGGATTATTCACATTTGGAAATTCCATTCAAGGGAAGAAGAATCTAGATCTATAATGAAAATCCATCCACTTTTCACATAGAAAAATTGGAAGAAGAAGAAAATGCCACTGGTGCAGTCAATATGATGATAGAGGAAGTGCAAGAAGTGGACTTGATGGAGGAAGCTCTTGGTGACCTCTGCTTGGAAGATGAATTTTCACTAATGGATTTTAATGCAATGGTAGAAACTGATATCGGTTGTTACACCATAATGAAACCTGAACATATTGAAGAATAATTTTTTGATTCCCTAGACCCTATCTTTGATCAGCTATGGAAGCTGTATTTTGATGGTGTAAGGTACAAGAATGGTGTAGGGGAAAGAATTATTCTTTTTTCTCCTACAAGGTTACAGAAAATATATTCATATTGGTTAAATTGGAGCTATATGAATAATGCCACTGAATATGAAGCATTGTGTCTTGGATTAAAAAAACTCAAAATTTGGGAATCAAATAGTTGTAAATATTTGGAGATTCTAAGATCATCGTCAACCAGACCACAAAAACATGTGTGTCAAAGTAGCACTATTTAAAAGCCTACTATAATAAGGTATAGTATTTTTTTGAGTATTTTACATCATTGAATATTCAAGTAATTTCACGGGAGCAAAACAAACATGCAAACATCCTAGCTTCCCTTGGTGCTAATTTCTCTCTTGTATGCAAGTAGTCAGGAAACCAAATACTGTGAGGGTAATTTATAGACCTTCAATCCCTGATAAAACCCTTTATTGGCAATTATTTTACAGTTATGAATAGATAGTTAACTTCCTGATTAAATAAGTTGCAAGCGTAGAGGATAGAATATTGGCCGAAGAGGAGATGGAGGGAATAATTCAATTGAAGAACAACCATATTCCTAGGGGAATTATTTCACTCGAGAGCTCGTTCGATCAAAATGATAGGGTAGAGAAACATAAGATCAAGGTTGACACAAAGGATTACAAGGAAATGCAGCTAGAACCTAAAAAGGTTATCAAATTTGGAATAGACTGTACGATAGAAGAGCTTAAAGATATTAAAAATTGTGTTATGAGTTTCCAGACATCGTTTCTTGGAGCTATAATGATCTAAAAGGATATGACAAGAACGTGATCCAACACACCATTAAATTGTATAGGGGGTAAATCCTTTAGGGTAGAAATAGCAGTCTGTCAATCCAAAAATTGAATTTCTTATGAAAGTAGAGCTGCTAAAAATGCTAGAGGCAAAAATAATTTATCCTATCAAACACTCAACATGGGTGGCAAACTTGGTTCTAGTTTGAAAGAAAAATGGAGATATTCACCTATGTGTGGACTTTTGGAATCTAAACCAAGCATCCTTGAAATATCACTATCCTTTACCGTAGATCGACCAGATTTTGCATGTAGTCATTGGAGCACAGAGATTTTTATTGCTTGATGGATTTTCGAGCTACAACCAGATCTGGGCGAAGGACGAGGACCAACACAAAATGACATTTACTACAAAGTGGGGTACTTTTTCCTATCAAAGGTTACCATTTGGTCTTTCTAACACCAGTGCTACCTTTCAAAGAGCTATGGATGTCACTTTCGAGGAGTTTTTGAATCAGATTATTGTAATTTATATTGATGACATGATTGTTTTATCACATTGCAGGGAAGAGCACATCTCTCATCTAAGGCAAGTGTTCGAAAAGTATTGGGAATTTGGAATTTCTATTAACCCAAAGAAATCTATTTTTGATGTCAAAGAGGGAAAACTTTTGGGACATGTGATTTCACAAGAAGGACTAGTGATTGATCCTGTGAGAGCTAAAGATCTTTTAAAATTACCCCTATCGACTAGTAAGAAGGACCTATAGTCATTCTTTGTTCAGATCAATTTTATTTGAAAATTCATTATTTATTTTGCTCAAGTAGTCAACCCAATGGCTGAACTTCTAAATAAAAATGTAGACTTTAAGTGGACATAAGTTAGGAGATAGTCTTTTTAGGAAACTAAGGAGAGAATCACCCAAGTGCCAATACTAATTAATCTGGATTACTCAAAATATTTTATCCTTTATGCAATAGGATAACAGGAGAGCTATGCTACTTTACTCACTCAAAAGCAAGATGATGGGGATGAGAAATAGATTGCTTTCCTGAGTCAATTCATTATGCCATATTAGGAGAAATATAACTTGATCGAGAAACATGTGTATGCGATCATGAATTCATTGAAGAAATTTCATCATTTCATTTCACAAAGCAAGATAGGCGTCTACGTTATTCATCTAGAAGTCAAAATTTTCATTCTGCAATGGGAATTAGGTGATAAGAGAGTAGGTTGGGTCTCAAAGATTCAATAATATGATGTGGATATCCGGTCGACTAAGTTGGTTTGTGGATGAGCTTTCTGCCAAGAATTGGCCAAAAGCGTAACTTTTGGGTCATTGACTCTGGTACAAGATGAGGTTATCAATGAAAGCAACTTTACAAATCAAACTATAGGTGATCATGATTGGATAGAGGACCTTATCGAATTATTCACATCCAAAAAATGTCCATCACACCTCGATGCCTCACAATGACAAAGATTCAGACTACAGGTGCTTAGGTACATCATATTGCCAAATGGGCTATTTCATAAAAACATAGACGAAGTACTCCTCATATGTTTGAAGGAGTTTGAAAAACAAAAAATCTTGGAGGAATTCCACTCTGGATTATCTAGCGAGAATTATGCAGGAAGGCCTATGGCCTTGAAGATCATTCAAGGCGAGTATTTCTAGCCTACTCTTTTTTCAAATGCACACAAGGTAAGCCGAAGTGATAACTTTCTGCGGTATGTTGGCAGGAATAAGAAAGCATCTCTGCCTCTGTATTCGATTCAGATAGAAGCTTTGTTTTAGGAGTGGTATTCAGATTTCATTGGATTTATTTATCCTCATTCCTCCATCGATCATAAATGATCTTGATAGTGATTGATTATTTTACCAGGTGGACAAAGGTCATTCCAACCAAAAAAGTAGATCAAGCTATAGTTATCTCCTTCCTTGAAGGGCTGATTACCCATTTCGGTGTTCCAGATGCCATTGTAACATATAACAGGACTTCATTCATAGGGGAAGATATCACCGAATTTGCAAGTAGGTATGGTATTTATCTCAAGAATTCCTCCAATTATTACCCATAGGGAAACGGTCTTGCCAAATCCACAAACAAAAACTTACTACGGATCTTGAAAAGGATGCTTGGCAGCAACAAAAGGAACTGGTATCTATTGTTGAATCAAGCTTTATGGGCATATCATATATCAATTAAGAATTCTATCAAAGCCTCTCCTTACTCCCTTGTATATGGAAAAGAGGTAGTTTTATCCACTCATATCGATCTACCTGTCCTCCAAATATTGCAGTTGTTCAAATATGAATATGATGAGTTTGATATTATGAGTGCAAGACTGGATCAATTGCTGTAGCTGGAAAGGAGAGAGAAAAGGTATATTAGGCTTTCACTGAATATGCAAAGATAACACAGAAGTGGTTTGGAAAAAATACAATGGAACACAAGTTTTAGGTTGGAGATCTAGTCCTCAAGTGGAACGAGAACAAAGCCAAGCCAGGGAAGCACCACAATTTTGATGTAATCTGGGAAGGTTCGTTTCAATTTTGCAGTAATTTCGATGAATGTGTATCATCTTAGAGATATGGATGGTTGGGATCTGTCAATTCCAATTAATTGTCTTCACCTGAAGGCCTATTTTCAATGATGTAGTCAAGAGGTAAAAGTGTGTAAATATCCTCTGAAAGAAAAATAATTTCACCCTACAATGTTCTTTTCTCTGAAATTAATTTCTCTTCAAATTATTGTCAAAGACATATTTGAGTATCAGATGGAATTTATTATTTCATTATAAGATTTTTATCAGGTATATAAAGGTTCCAAGGTTCTTGCCAAAGTTAAATAAGTACAGAAGAAAAGGAGAAATTAACTTCACATCTCAATTGAAAAGCATTTTAAAAAGAGAATGTGCGAGAGCGTCGAGCCAAAAGTACGTTCACCCCTTATCAAGGCAAAATCATATATGTTCAAAGATAGAATGTGAGCCCACATATGAATGAAGGATTATTTCAAAAGGGGGTGAGGTTCATGCGCTTATCTCTAAAGTGAATATACATATAAAAAAATAATGAAATGATATGAAAATACCCAAGCTTGTGGTTGAAAATTCAATATGATTTTTACCCAAAAGAGGGGCAAAAATCCCTTTCACCTTAAATTTAGGTGAAAGCACTTAAGTTGAGGCACAAGCACTCATGGCTGAAAAACAAATCATGGTCTCCTATGTAAATGTTCCATCAAAAAATGTCAATGGTAGTTTCACCCCAAGAGAGGGGTGAAACTATAAGCAGCATGTTTTGAAATATGGTGTGCGCTCTAAAATTTCAGGCAACTATGTGAGAAGATAAAGATTTAAAAAAAAAAGAGGAGAAAAGAAAATTGTTTTTGCCCTATCTTCCTCCAAAAATTAGATTCTCTCCTAAATTTTTTTGAAAGTGATTTCAACGATATTATTTAAATTATTTTTTCAGCAAAGGACATGTTAAAATTATAATTAAGTTAGCATTGAAAATAATTTAAATGAATTTTAAATTATAAAAGAAAAGTGGAGGGGGAAAAGAAAAGCAAGAGTTTTCATAGTCTATTATTAAAATATTTGGAAAAAGAAAAAAGCAAATATTAAAGTTTTTAAATTTGATTTTATTTTCTTAATATGGCATGAAAATAATAAAAAAAAAATCAAAAAATAAAAAAAGCTCCAGTTGAAAAAACCTTTAAAAGGCACTTTTCTAAATATGGGGTGAAAAGGAGAGGCAAATAATTGTTTTAAAAGGATGAATTTTACAATAAATTCAACTAAACAGATTGAAGGTATTTCGGAAGCAAAAGAAGAACAGATCAAGTGCACCATCGGAGTGCTTTTGCCCCTCCATTGCATTTTTGGGCATGCGATGATTTTTTCTAGAGCATCCTCTCAAAGTGATTTTGCCCTTGGCATATCATGAGTTCCGAAAGTTGTTCATTGAAGTTAACATGCATTTTTAGAGCTTTTAATTCAAAACATGTGCCTGGATTTGCGTTGGGAGACGTTTTTTGCATTTCCAAGGATCAAAATCTCACAACGGTAAAATAAGGGATACTCATTGGTCCATACATGGCAGATTTATTTTTCCAAAGTAGTTTTAGCAGCTAGGGCATGTTTTTCGAAGGTATAATATGGCAAGAAGGGCATATTTTTCAAAGATAATTTTATGGCAAATAATAGTCGGTTGTTGTTAAAGCATCAAGAATAGTTCTAGTCAAGGGAAACGATGCATGCGCCCTCCCAAATTTGCTAATATGAAGTGTTACATTTACTTAGGTGGTTGAGAACTTCATCTATAAATAAAGCATAGGAAAACTTGCTCAGAAATTAAAGTTTTAAATTTTTTACCGATGCATTTTCAAGCTTTAGATTGTAGAGGTTGCATAACATCTTCAGGATTGTTAGTTTGCTAGAATCGACATAATGGGTAAGAAAATAAAATAAGTGAAAGAGACTATAGAGACCAAGCAATCAAAGAAGAGGGCATAAGATGAAACAAAGTCTAAAAAATCCCACAAAAATGAAAACGTGGATTTATACCGGTACTCTGACACCATGGTAGATATCAGAGACTGTTTGATTACTATTAATGGCATGGTGAAGCTTTGGTAGGATGTGGAATTCATGGTCAACCAAGGATTTATGTCAAAGAGCCCTTTGACTATGTCATTTTATATGCAGTTATTTTGGTAATTATGTATGCACATACACCCTTCCCCGGAGTTGGTAAAATTGATTACCAAATTTTATATTCCAACTACCAAGGCAGTTTGAAAAGCAGATGGGGAGGTGATTTTCTCTATCTCAACCGATGAAGTGAGGGAAGCATTTACTTATAGGTTAAAACCCCTCTAACTTGATTTTCAATAAGTTGCATATTAATGAGCAGGAAGAGAGATATGTGTCTACGGTGACGATGCACTAGTTCATAGAGATGCGGCTAATTAAAGAGCCACAACTAGGATAGTTGCTGAATCTACCTAAGCCTTTGTCAGAATTCAAGAGCCCAAACTTATTTTTGATGTTGGTGTGGTTTTTTGATGTTTTTTTAGATTCTACGGTTTACAAGTGGCAGGCGGTGCTGGCTCAATGTATATCTCAGGTGGATTTCTATGCTCCAACAGTAATGAGAAAGGTAATAAACCCTATTTATTTTGACTAGGCCAATTTCATATATCAAAAAATACATATTCAGCTAGAGAAAATGAATACCAGAGAGGCAACCTCATTCAAACATACTTCCTTCCTTGTCTAGTATTTCTTCTTTCATTTACATCAGCATTTTTTTTGTAGTAGTAAAATAAGTTGATGAAAATGATGAGTTGTTGCCCGTTTATATGTGGACTCTCGCTCTGTCAAGGAGGAAGTCATTCTATAGTTTTAACCACTTATTTTTGGGGCCTGTAATTGAGTTGATTTGTGGCAAGAGTGAAAGAGTGTCGTGGGAAATGAAGGAGGCGGTTGTCATAGTTAAGAGGGGTGATATTTTTTTGCTAACTCAAGGTGTGGTTGTGAGAATCTATGGCTTCATGAGCAAGTCATTCTTGCTTCCATATTTTTCCATCGAGCATGTTTTCTCCATGGAGGTGGTGTGCCAAATGTATTATACTAATGATGTTTATGGAACAAAGTGAAGCAAAAGAACAACGTGCACAATGTCATTCAAGTTTTGCAGCATAGAAGTGAATCAGGTCAATCAGAATAGGTTTCTCACAAAGGAACTTCAATACCTGGGTCTAATAGAACTACCACAAATATGGAGATATGACCCATTGGGAAAGTTTCTAGAATTAATCAAGGCCAAAACTTTTCATTGCTATCCACGACCGGATATCCAAGAAAATCATAACAATTTTGATGGGCATAATTTAGATTGGCATGTTGAAGCCATGATATCGCTTCTTCTATGGCATGACTTCTACGAGTATGAGGCTAAATATAACCTCGCAGTGCATAGAGACCAAATTCCTCTGCTGAGACTATTTTTCCATATGAAAGAACAATTACCCACGTGGACCAAAGAGAAAATCATGAACTAGTGGATTGTGAGGGTCCACCATGGAAAACTTATGTCGCCTTATGGGTTGAAGATGGATGAGGCATTTTAGAGGTGTATGATGATTTTTTTAATATCTATCAACCCATCGCTTTTGCCAATATCGTGCCTCAAAGCTTTCAAAAGTCTGATAGTGAAGGAAGTGTGGCTAAAGGAGAACTTTAGGCAGCTGAGGAGGCGACACATGAGGAAGAAGAGCAACATTATATCTTTGAAAGGAGGTCATAATGGGTGAATGAAATATAGATGACACACCTTTATTAGAGAATTAACCTATTGGAGATGTGCTTCCATTTTTTAAAGCTACAAAGAGGTCAAGAACTAGTGATATTTCTTCATTTACTATTGTAGTTTTAGCAGTTGTAATTTCCACGGTTGTAGTTGCTACAGAAACTGCTAATCCACCTCTACTAGTATCAGTTGCTCCAGTTATTGTTGCCCACATATTTTCATTAATTCATGAGTAGTCATTGGACCAGTAGGTGGAAATCGTAGACCTTGAGGTGGGATTAGAGCATCAATAAGAAGAACTTGTTACACAGTCGCTTCTATCAATCGATCACACGACACCTACGCTCGAAGGTATGTCTCCTATTCCCTCTTCCTCCACTTAGGAGCAAGTAGTGACTATCAGTTCATTTCCTTTAGTTCCTATGTTTGTTTATCCTCTCTTTGGTATACCTTCTATTTCTATTTCACTCCCTTCCTCCCATTTGCAAGTCACTACTCCTCCTTATTCTCTCCCCTTCTCTTTGACCTCCCTTTCTTTTAGTTCGTATGTGTCAGGTCCAAACCCATTTTTGTGTCCTTCACCTTCCATTTTTGCCACTACTTCCACTATCATTGTAAGTACGCAAGCTCCTCCAAGAGTGAGTGTAACTGTAGCCAAATCTAGCGCTTCCACTAATTCTACTATTTTGATCCTCCTTCTCATTTTCATCTCCTCTTCTTCCTTCGAGCCATATCATGCACATATTTTGGTCCCTTTCACATAATTTTTGGAGATTCAGGTATTTCTTGAAGATGAGGTGATGCCCAAGTAGCCCAATGTAGAAAATATTAATCATGCTCACCTCAGTTCGTCATAGTGGCTAAATATTCATAGGTTAAAAGAGGCACTTGCTCTAACTAGGCCGCTTAAGAAAGTCACCTTCGATCCAGTTGCTATGGAGGCTCACACTACTAAGATAATTCCCCTAGTCCAAAATCCATAAGAATAGATGATTTCGAGTGATTATGCCTATGATATCATGATGGAGGACTTGACGAATATTGATCCTACTAAGAAAATGGAGAATATCTAGGTTGATATGAGCTCAGTTTATTTGCACGATGAGTATTATAAGCAGAGATTTATTGATGCTGAGACAAAAATTGTTGAACTTGAAGATGCATTGGTTGTGAGTAGAGCACAGTCAAAGAATATGGTGATAGAGGTTGAGCAATTGCATGAACAAGTAGGGCTCATCAAAAGGTAAAATATATAGGAGAGTAGTAGGTGCAGTCATTGAAGGTACAGCTTGATTCCATATAGAATCAACTAGCAGAGAAGACCACACAAGCTATAGGATTCTCTCAAAAAATAGTTAAAGAGGCTCACCTTCGGTTGGCTTAGAGTTGTGAGAAGTTGGCAATAAGAGCAGTTCAAGTTTTGTAGTATCTCTACGAGGCTCAGATACATATTTAGTTAAGCCAGCAAGTAATAGATGGTATTGAGGAGATGTTGGAGCCTCATCTGGAGATGGCTGTGAAAATTCAATTCTTGGATCAATCTAATATACACATTCACCCTATGAGTGAGATGGATCGAGCCTAGTCTACCACCAAGGTTACACTATGTAGCTACTTCTAAAGGTTGGACCTGGTGAGAGAAGGCAGAAAACTCCTTAACATCATAGAGCAGGAACATACTATTTCAATGATCATTTTTTATGCCCTCGCTAAACATATCTCATTGTATTTCTAGATTTTATTGATAAATGGGGCGAGCCTCTACCAAAGGAATAGTTAGAAGTGGTCTGGAATAATTTTGTAGAGGACACGTCAAAAATTGACAAATAGGAGGAGCCACTCATGGAAGAGCAAGTGTTGCCACTTATAAAAATGTTTACTTGCATGGAGCTATTCTTGTTTGATTTAGACCAACAAGCTAAGTGCCTTAGCCTAGAGTATACCAAGAATCTACAATATATTTATAAATCGCTTAGTGTTCCTTGCTTCTTCACCACACACGCTTGGTTTGAGGTAGCTATAATTTATAAAATCACCTACAAAATTTTTAAGGAGCAAGAGAAGTAGGCTATAGTAGAATAGGCAGCACTGGAGTAAGCAGTAGTAGCACGGATAGCAACAGAGCAAGAGGTGACTAAAAAGGTAGCAGTTGAACAAGCACAAGAAAAATCATCCAAATCAAAAGTGTTAGCCAAGGTAGTCGACAAAAAGGACCACTGAAGAGCCCAATAGATAAAGGCCTGGACCACTTGCATCCATGTGATTTGGATACCCCGAGAGTTGCTAGGAATGTTGGCAATTTTACATCTTGCCACATTAAAATTTTTATCAAATTTTGTTGAATGGTTTTTTATTGTAAAAACGACAAATATAATAAATTCATGTTGCAGTTTTTCTATAATACGATGTAGTTATTTTTGTGTGTAATTATATTATTTTATTTTTCATGAAGTCTCATGCTTCGAAATAATGGGGATTATAAGGTAAATGGTTATGGGAATTGGTTTGCGATATTAGTTGAAATTATTCCAAGACATCTGCAACAAATGGTGCCCAAGGACTAAGAGTATGAAAAACGTAAGGGCCTTACTACCAAGCAAAGAACAAATCAAAATTGTGTTTGCCTCAAGAGCTGGACGAAGAGTCCATTTGTGTCATTTTGGGGTGAATGTGAAAATTAAAAGGGAAAAAAATGTGTTAATATTGCAAGGCGCTTTCATCCCAGGCGAGGGGTGAAAGTCCCTTCTTCCCCTTCTTGGGGTGAAAACACATTAACACATCAAAAAATAAAGGCACAAAATGGCCCGAGGTTATGGCAATTAAAATAAGCGCGTTCAACCCAAAGGAGGGGTGAAAGCATCATTCACCCCACTTTGGGGTGAACATCATTAAAAGGCGTTGACAAGTAAAAAATATTTTCACCCCAGGTGAGGGGTGAAAGTAACTTTCACCCCTCCCTAGGGTGAAAGCTCGACAAATGGTGAGTTCGGGTAAACACATGGGAAGTAGCAAAGCACTATGATAGTTTTGAATATTCAAGGCTATGTTCACCCTAAAGGAAATGTGAAAAGCCCTTTCGCTCCTCCGTGGGATGAAACTACATTTAAAAAAGGGATAAGTTGTGTGGGCCCATGTCAGAGAGAAAAGGTGAACATATTTTTTGAATCTGAAGTAGCAAGGGTACACGTTAGTGGTAAGTTTTAAATTTAAAGAGCTTTCACCCCAAGCAAGAAGTGAAACTCCCTTTCACCTCTCCTTGGGGTGAAAGCACAACAAAGTATTTCAGAAGGCGCATGTGGGACCCAATGTTGAGCTACCGAGGTGAAAGAATTAAAAGGTATTTTCACCTCAAAGGAGAGTTGAAAGCTCCATTCACATCTCATTGGGGTGAAAGCATTTTAAAGGCCAACAAAACATAAGTCATGAAAGGGAGAATGATTGAATGAAACTGTAAGAATTGCTGATTTTTGTATTTTGGTTAATAATATGGATGTGCACTCTGAATAAAGGTATGAACAAAAATGAAGGTAACGCAAGGAAAGGAAGAGCTTTGGTTACATAATACTTTATAGAATGAGATGTGTTGGGCTAATGATCAAAATATTAGTGAAAAATTTGCGTAGGGTGTTTTCGCCCAACTTCATTCCAGTAACCCCGTTGTATGGTAAAATTGACGTTGAAAAACGAAGGAGACTTTCCAAGGTACCCATTGTTGTGAATTCTCTCAAGAGACCATAAAATTTAATTTTCAACACAATGAGGGTTGTGTGTCCAAAAATTTTGCTTCTAAGGTGCAAGATTAAATGCTATTCTAGCTTATTTCCAATGCACCACCACCCGATTGTACTATTTTTAAAATAACATTAACATATGGTGGACTATCTTAATGAAAGTTAATTTCCAATGGCAAGAGTGAAGCAAATTCAAATATTGTAATTCCAATTTTTTAGGTGATTTCATTGTGTTCCAGCGCACTTTTCTGAGGCTCCCTTCAAACATTTAATCCTGCAGATTTCCTAGGAGGTTCTCCCACTAAAACCGAATCACGTCTTCATGGAGAATGTTTTGACTGAAGGTATCACTGATGTCGAGGAGGAAATGATGCATGTTGATTTTTATCTACCAATATTTTGTTGCATATGCATTAAATGAACAGAGGTGAGACCTATACAAATACTATTCATTTTCCATTGTAAAGAGGAGGATAGATACTCTACATAAAAACGTTTCAATTTTTCTATGTACATAGAAAGAACCTAAATTCTAATTCTACGAATGATTTTTGTGTGTGATTTTATTCTACTTTAATCATTTATATTTTATGTTCATGTATGTTATCTACTAAGTTTAAATTCTGCATCTAGATTTGAACACTGTTGGTGAGGGAATAAGTACTGGAATGCAACTCTGCGAGTTATCTCTGCGAAATCATAAATGGATTCTTTACCTTATTTATGTTATATGTTGCTATAACGCTTGATTTAAATTCTTGCTGCTAGTCTGTCCCTAATCCTACATCTTCTGGCCTGTGGCTATATTTCTTATTTCTTTCTATTATTTTCATTTTTTTCGATCAACTGTAAACTTAAAACTAGCATAGTATTTAGTAAGGGAGCCAACCCTCTCTGGAGATTGGCCCAAGGACATTTCTCTCCTTCGACCTTTCAATGTTGGTCGTGTCTAGGGTGCACAAATTTATATTTTGTATTTTAAGCCTCTTATATGGAACTAAATATTACTAAATAAATGAGGACTTCAACTAGAGATGATGGAGTTTTCCAAAGTTAATTTAAATATACCAAAATAAAAACATGTTAATATTTATTTTGATTAAATTCTATGTTTCAAGAAACAACAAATACAATCTTAGTGAACTTGTCTATAACTATAAAAATGAAATCATTTCAATGTTTAGTTTTTGGTATGCCCAATTTTAATAAGGAACCAATAGTGGTTTGTTGTGCCTCAACTTCTTATTTTCTAGTTTGACAATGTTGCAAGGTATATTATTATATATATATACCTTCACTTCCTTGTGCATGTGAGATCAAATAAAATATTATTCTAGCAATGTAATTGTTTTACTAATGCCAAAATGCCCATTGACCTTCCAATAGTGTGTTTCCTAGATTATATGTTGCTATGGTGTGCTAAAAGGTATGTAGATCTTGTAAAGGTAGTATTATAGGCTCTTCTTGTGGTGGTGCTTTGAAATTGACTTTCCCATATTAGTTAGTGATTTATGGTGATAAATTTAACTCCATAAAGGTATGGTACCATTTAGTTAGTCCATTATAACCTCTAGTATCCATGAATTTCAGTAGTGTTATCCTTTCCTCTTCAACTTAGATAGCTACCTCGTTTTTCTCACACTTATAATACTTGATCACAAGCTGAAAATAATAAGTGACCCACTTCACGTGACATGGATTCTCTAATTTACTTTATGTATGAAAAATAATTATAAAGACCTATTATTTGAGCTTGTCATATTTTTTCTATAATTATGATATCCACTTAACTGTGTTAATTTGAATCTTGTGTTATCATATAGTGTCTAACTCAAATAGATAAGTAAAATATATCCAAATGAACACATCATCCAAACACAAAAAAAAAAAATATTTGAAAACATGGACTTTGAAAATATATATAAACTAATATAAATATGAACTCCATTATGATAAAAATATATTTTCATAATAAATAACTTTGCACCTCTATTTGAAAGACACTTTAATTTATAAAATATTTTTAAGCTCCAAATAATTCTAAATTTTTTCCATAATATTTTTAATATAGATTAATTAACAACAATTATTAAAAAAAAGTTACCCATAATAATTACTAGTTAAAGTAGACAATGATGTGGATAGAAGATAATTATAAATAATTGTCTTAAAAATGCAAGTAATGTAAAATCTTGAAAAAAAAAAAAACAAATTATTGAAAATTAAAATTAAAAACAATTTCATTTTAACTTTTCCTAACTTTTTCAAAAATATTATTTTTAATTTTATAAAAATGTTTCTCGTGAAAAAAATAACTCCTCTATAGAACAAATATGTGCTCAATATTAAATTTAAACATATCTCGTTGAAATTGGAAATTATTCCTAACTTTATAAAAATGTTTCTTAGGGAAAAATTAAATTACCTTCTATAAAATAAAGATGCATTCAACTTTAAAAAATTACATCCTAACAATAATTATATTATAAAAATCAACGCTAATCCTATTGCAATATTTGCATATTATGCAAGTAGTAATAAGTTTTGAAATTATTATATTATAGTTGATCATTCTCTTTACACAGCTTAAAAACAAAAAAACAAAAACAGAAATCCTTTCCATTCCATAAAGTTATGAAAAGTAGCTAATATGTATGAATATACCATATTGGCTAATTTGATTTAAGGTCAGCTAGAATAAATAACACACCACTTTAAAAAGAGTACTATATATATATATAGTAGTTAGGCATTCTATACCTTTTGAGATAGATCTTAACTATTTTCAAGATGTAGCAACTCTCCAACGACTAAATAATAGTAGTTTGAATGTTCTCTTTAGAATAAATATATTTTATATTGTATGTTTGAGTCTGGGTTCTTAGTGTTCTATATAAGATCTATATTTGCAATAAGTCCGGTTAAATTATTTGTGAATGGTGATGAACATGTAAACTAGAATAAACTATTGTGAATGGTGATGAACATGTGAACTAGAGTAAACTAAGAGAAGTTATATTGCACTTCAACAAAACTATGATGAACATGTAAACTAGAGTAAACTATTGTGAATGGTGATGAACATGTGAACTAGAGTAAACTAAGGGAAGTTATATTGCACTTCAACAAAACTATGACCCTAGGATCATTTGGTGATGGGAGATAGTAAGGTAGGATCCCAATGCATTGATAGATTTTAAAAATTTGGGTTATATTTAAAAGTTTTTGTTTGTTGCTTACAGATATTGTTAAATGTGTTAAAAAGTTTAACATACAAAATAACACAAAAGAGAAAATAATATATAATAGTTTGCTATAAAATTAAAAAATATAATATACATGTTATAATTCTTGTTATTCTTGAACCATATTAAGCAATAAGGGATAAGAATATTGAAGAAGCTAGAACTTATTTATTTTTTAAATGATAACATAGAAAAAAATAAAGATAAATCTTTTTGGAATAAGATAACATCCAAAGTTTTAAAAAATGTTTTTTTTAATATAAAAGGTTAATGGTTAATTATACATTAGATACTTGATTATTGATTTATCTGAGAGGAGAATGGCGTTGTGGGGGTCTGTGGATGGTGCGCAGGGTGCATGTATCTTCGTGAGGTGTGCATACTGGTGTATGTGCCTTTGTTGTTCTTTTTTGCTGTGTGGGTGTTTGTCGAGGTGCGTGAGAGGTTTTTTTGAAGTTTGGGGGTGGGTTATTTTTACAGTTTGGGCCTGTAATGTTTTTTGTTCTACTGCTTTGTTAAAGACATGGCTTTGTTAGGAGGGGTCATTGGTGCGAATGGAATATCATTTCAAGAGGTTCTCATAGGGTTTGGTGAGTCCTCATCTGGGGATGGTTTCGAGGTTGACGAAAGTTCTTCCCCATCTAGTTTTTTAAAGCTAAGAAAGTGAATGGCTGTTTGGAGAAGGCTGTGGAGAGACTGGTTCTGGTTCTTCAACCAGATTAAATTGCAGAGGATATTGAGTACATGTCAAAGAATGCTCTAATTTATAAATATCTTGGTATTCGGGTTTCGATTATGACGTTGGAGTCTTGGGCATGCAATTTTTGGAATCTCGTGGGAGACATGGATATTATGATGGGGGCCAATAATTATTTTTTGGTTGTATTTTCGTGCTTAGCGGATCATTGCAAGGTCTTTGAAGGAGTTCGTATTTCTATAATCAGGTCAGACTTTTTATCAAACCATGGCATGCATGTTTTAATCCAACAGAGGAGATCCTGTCTCGAGTTCCAGTATGGGTGCAGCTTCCATGGTTACCTGTGGAACTCTGGAGGAACAATATTCTTCATTCAATTGCATTTCTTTTGGGAAAGTCGATTGGGGCTTCATATTTCATGCAGGATAAAAAGGTTATTTATTGTGCCCGTATATGTGTTGAGCTTGATTTGAATAAACCTTTACCCGATTCTTTGGAAATCCATTTTGGGTATTACTCATGGGTCTCGCGGCTTGATTATGAAACGCTACCTTTTAGATGTCATTTGTGTCATGAATATGGGTATTTACAAAAAAAGTGTCCTAAGGTAGTGAGTAAAATGAATTCTAAACCTCAATCTTCAGGGCCCAAAGATGATAAAGGGAAAGCTCCTATTCAGGATAGTGGTAAAGATATTGAGGATTTTCAGTAGGTCAAATCTAGAAATAAAGATCGGGGACAGAAGCAAACTTTAAATGATAGGCAAATAGATGGGCTTCATAACATGTTTGATGCTCTTGAAGAATTAGAACAACATGTTGGGTTCCCTATAGACCATATTGTGGATGGGCAGGTTCTAGAACATGAGGAAGAGATGGGTGTCATGGATCAAGTGGATGCTCTTTTGGATGTTGAGAAGGGCCCTCATCATGCTGTGATTCCATACTTAGATATTGAGAATAGTGTGATGCAATCTTCAGTTCATCCTTTGGCATTGACATCCTAAGGGGAGTTTGGTAATCCTATTCCTTCTATGGATAATATGGTAGTGTGGGATGAGGCTATGTTAGAAGATCCTATTTTGGTGGATTTAGTCACCTCAAGTCATGGTAAGGGCTCTAAGGCAAGTCCTGGTTTGGGAATACAGCAGAAGAATTATAAAAAGGGGTCCCTGAAAAGACTAATAAGGTGGGGAGGAAGAAATACGAAGAGAAACTTAAAATTTAGGGGGAGTTTTTGGTTGAATCAGGGTTTGTTAGGCCTCTTGACTCTCACTTTGCTAATCCTCGTCAATGATTGTTCTATCCTGGAATGTGAGTGGTTTGAATAGCTCTCCTCGTCAAAAATTTGTTCATGATTTGATTAAGTTGCATAATCTTGATATTGTTTTTACAAGAATCTAAATTATCTATGGATTGTATGGTTAATATTGCTTCTAAATTATGGTTTCATGGTCAATATCAGTGCATTGGGTCTCATGGAAGCTCTAGAGGTATTGTTACTTTTTGGAATCCTCAAAAGCTTTCTCCTTTATGGTGGATATCTGATCATTGTTCTCTTTTTATGGTTACCTCTTCTCAAGAGTCGGGTGAGGTGATTTTATTAACTAATGTTTATGCCCCTACTGATCTTGTTGGGAAAATTATTCTTTGGCATCATATTCGAGAGGTTTGGTTGATGGTTCCTTTGTATCCCTAGATTCTTGTTGGTGATTTTAATGCTATCACCAATTTGGAGGATAAAAGAGGGGTGGGCACCCTTGGTCAAGTTTCTTTTCTTTTTAATAATAATAGTTTGTTGCATAATTTGATTGACATTAAACCTGGTAATGGCATTTTTACTTGGAAAAATAGGAGATGTGGGTCTAAGGGTATTGTGGAGGATTGGATAGGTTTTTGGTTTCTTCCTTATAGATAAGTTCTAATTGGAATGTTAGTTCTGCTATTTTGGACTGGAAAGGCTCTGATCATTGGCCCGTCAAGTGGATGGTTAGTCATTGTGGTGTTTATAGAAAATCCTCCTTTAAATTCTAGTTAATGTGGCTTTGAGAGCCTTCTTTGCAGAATCTTATGCGGGTTTGGTGGACTCAGGGTAAGCCTCATCATGGTATTGTTATGTATTCTCTTGTTAAGAAACTTTAGCATGTCAAATATCAAATAAATAAGTGGAATAGACAGACTTTTGGCAATATTTTTTGGGATAAATTGGATGCTCAAGAGAAGTTAGATGTTATTACAAGACATATTAGGAATTATGGTCTTACAGAGAGAAATATTGAAGAGGAATCTGTTGCCTTTAAGGAGTTAGCTTAGTGGGAACTTAGAGAAGAAATTTATTGGAAATAGGCCTGAATTGATTGGTTGTAAGAAGGGGATAGGAATACGGTGTTCTTCAATTCACTAAAGGCTAGAAGACACAATACTATCATTTCATCTCTTACTTCATCTCAAGGGCTTCAGTTAATTACAGATCAGGATATTTCAGGTGAGGTTGTTAGGTTTTTCTCTTCTCTGTATTTTGAGGATTCTACATCTACAAATGTTGAAGAAAATAGTGTGTTGAGTTGTATTCCTCCTATGGTTACTGATGAAATGAATTATTCTCTCATGCATCCTATTTCCATTTATGAACTTGAGGGTATTGTTTTCTAGATGAAAAACTGGAAAGCTTCGGGGTCTGATGGTTTTCCAGTGGAATTCTTTCAAGAATTTTGGGCAATTGTTAAACTGGATCTCTTTTCTATTGTGCAAAATTCTTTCAACTCTCATCAAATGTTGCGTTCTCTAAATTCTACTTTCTTGGTGCTTATTGATAAGAGAGAAGGAGCCACTTATCTTGATCATTTTAGACCTATTACTCTCTGCAATATGGTGTATAAAATTATAACAAAGCTGATTATTGAGTGCCTTAAAACTTGGCTTAACAAGGTCATTTTGGATGAACAGGGAGGTTTTATGGTAGGAAAAAAAATCTTGGATGGGGTGACTATTGTTGCTGACCATTCACTCTATGGGCATTTCTAAGGAAAAATCTATGTTTATAAAATTGGATATGGCTAAGGTTTATGATAGAGTTAAATGGTCTTTTTTAAGGAATATCCTTCTAGCTTTTGGTTTCCATTCTAGCTAGGTAAGTTGGGTGATGAACTGCATTACTTCACCTTCTTATTCAGTTCTTGTTAATGGTCAACTATCTTCTTTGTTTCAAGCCTCAATATGTCTTCGGTAGGGCAACCCTTTGTCCCCTTATTTGTTTATCATTATGCTTGAAGGTTTGGGTAGACTTCTGAAATCACATGTCAATCAGGGTTTGATTCATGGTTGGAGGTGGGGTGTGAGTTTACCTACTTATTCTCATATTCAATTTGTGGATGATATGGCTCTAATGGGGCTTGCTTCTATTAGGGAAGCTACTAACTTTAGAAGGGTTTTACAAATATATTTGGCTGCTTTGGGGTAGAATATTAATGAGGGGAAATCTTCCATTTTCTTCTTTAACATTAATCCACTTATACAGGCTCGTATTGCACAGATTCTAAGATTTCATATTGGTGCTCTTCCCTTGCAATATCTGGGTATTCCTCTTTATGTGGGTCCTTTACCTCGTGAGATCTGGAACTCCATTTTGGAAAAATTTCGTGCTCATGTTTCTCATTGGACTGTTAGATGGCTCTCCTTTGCTGGTAGAGTTTTACTCCTTAAGTTTGTGGTTCAGGTCCTTTGCATCTATAGGTGCATGATTCAGGTTACTCCTGCTAGATTTATTCATGAGTTGGACTCTTTGTCTAGAAGATTTTTATAGGCTGGTAATTTTGATTATTCAAAGTGGAGCTTGGTTAAGTAGGAAACTATTTGTAGACCGAAGCAAGAAGTGGGTTTGGGTCTTCATTTATCTTCTCTTTCTTTAGAGGCTTTGGTAGCTAAGTTTTTTTGGCGATGGTGTATTTATAGACACCAAAACAGCACCAATCCGATTATGTGACTACAAAAACTGATCGCTTTGACAAACACAGCCCCCAGGGCAACCCTCAGAGGTCAAAAAGTGGTCCTAACCACTTTCATAGCAATTTTGTAAGGTCAAGAGGCAATTTGGTACATTTAGACACTTTGCTCAGTATTCGTCTCACCCAGGGATGAATTCTAAAATCATCTCTGGTAGGGACGAATTCCAAGTTTAACGGGCAAAAAGAAGAATGGCACCAAGTGGCAGCCAAAGACAGTCAGTTGATGACTCCTGCCTCACACGTGTGTGTGGGTGGGCAAATAGGCCGTTAGAGGACTATCACAAGGGCAGTTATGAAAGCCCAAGTCATGGAGGACTCCCCTCCCTCATGGGAAGACATAACTGCCACATGGCACCTATGACCAACACATGGCGCTTATGCTTCCCTCTCAAAAGAGACCCCATGGGTCTATAAAAGGTGGGACTTTTCTCACCCAATAGACAGATTGGAGGTGATTTTAAGCAACGAAGTGCTGTCCGATTGAATACCCACTTGCATCCTTTTGATTCACCTTCTCACATCCACTAATATCTTTTGCAAGAGAGGTTATTGGGTGGCTTTTGGAGGCGTGGATCCAACCCAAATCCAACATTTGACCACCTTACACCACCAATTCATAGACATCCCAATCCTAAGAGGTTTTGGGCCCATCCCTAGTGGATTGGTGCTGAAATCAAGTGCCAATGGTGGGAGGCCCACTTGGGCACCCCCGCACTTTCTAAGTTTTATTCTAAAGCATTCTAGATTATTTGTTCATGTTGCATCTTATGTTATTCTATCTGGTTAACTCATAGCTTCAATTTCATAACATTTTGATCAAATTTTATCATGCCTTTTGTCGCTTTGTTGTCCTACTAACTTGCAGGTGGCGATATCGAATTCCCAAGGATAGAGGCCAAATTGGGAGAATCCGACCATCTGGGTCGTCCCAAAATTGCCCCAATTATATAACCCTCTTATTTTTAGGTGTTTTGGAGGTCTCGGGAGTCGACATTGGAGCGGTGTCAGTTCGGCTTTTCCAACACAGTAGAATTCGTCCCACCCAGGGATGAATTGCAGTCAGAATTCGTCCTGCCCAGGGATGAATTCTAGGTGAAGGCAGATTGGCCGACTGTATCAGTGGCAATGACCTTTTGGTAATATCTTCTGTCTTCTGTCAGGTTTTCAGGCCATTTGGACTCACTTTACTCACTGTTTCAGACAAATGTTTGTATGCATCTTTTGGCGATTTTAGAGAACAAACACTTCTTATGTGTAGCAGGTGCTACTGACATCTTCGCTATTTCTTTGTTTGCAGGAGGAGCAGTAGAGGTCAAGGACTCATCAAAATCAGCGGCGGCATCGTCTTGGCCTGCCCATATCAAGTGTGGGCACACGGAAAAAGGAACATTAAGTTTTGATTGTAATCAAATTCTTTTAACGCTCCTAGCCCCTAAAAATTGAGGAGGCGTCTTTGTAACAGAGATCAAGAGAGCTTAATAAAAAGGGCAGTGTTTTCTCCATTTGCTTGTATCTCATTTCAATGTGTCTCTTTAATTTCATGCATTCTACATTTGTAGGACTTAAGCGTATTTGATTTTGAATGCATCGCAATTAGTGTTTCCTTCGCCCGAAATCTCGTGCTTTCAGTGGCGATCACGGTGGGACCCTGTTCCTTGTTTTTAATATCACAAAAACTGATTAAATTTTTGTGTTTTGTGCTTGATAGGTACATTTTTTTTGTTGCAGACTGTTATTCGTCTCTGACTGTGACGAATTCTTTACTGTAATTCGTCTGACCCTGAGACGAATTCAAATTCGTCTCTGGCAGGGACGAATTCTATTCTGAAATTCGTCTCACAGAGGGACGAATTCCTTCCTATAGATTTTCAGAGCAAAATTTTAGAAGCAACTGGCCCAGGCAGAGAAGAGGTAGGGATTTTTTATAATCTCTGTTAAATTTTTTGTTTCTGTTTCTGTTTCTTTGATTGTTTTCATTTTATCCTGCATTGCTTAGGGAAAGTCATTTATGCTTGTTTCATTTTCATTAAATAAAATGAATCCCACACACAACACGTGGTAAATTAAACCAAGGAGCTGGTCGTAAGACCCCAGCCCTTGAGCAAGACCAACGGTGGGTTCATCACCACCTTGGCTTAGCTTTGCATCCATTTCTCGATTGTCACTGTTGTTAGGCGTAAATCCTGACGAAAGCTGACCGAGTGTCATTGGGGTGATTCCCATGCGCGCGAGGATAAGTCTTCTATGGTAGGTGCCATTAACAGGACAATCCCCCTTTTGTACCGCCTACGTACCATGTACCATCTGCTCTCACGTACCTATAGTCTCCCTCTTGTAAGGGCGGGTATATAGAGAGGTTGGTATATCAACTTGGTTGGTATATTGAAGGGGTGACCATTTTGGGAGTTATATGAGCCTTCATTATGCATTTAAACGTTCTTCAAAAACATGCAAAAACAAAACAAAACATCAAAATGCACTAAACCAGTTTAGGACACACCATTAATCCTTAAAAGAGATAATCACGATTTGTGTATGTGTGTGTTCATTTCTGCTTAGTGTAGACAAAAAGAAAAATCATCATAAATGAGATAAAAATCTACTTAGATAGTAGAGAAGCACCGCAATGGTGTACACCCGTAGCCAAGCCCAATCAAGGGCAGAAGCTCCGGAAGGTACACAAGAAGCAGGCGCAAGTCGCCTTCGCTTCAGTCTTGAGGACTTGGTCATACCGCCTTATCGGTCTGGCCTACAAAAGAATCCATGTCAGAATCCTCGGTGGGGTATGCCCATTCAAAACAGCCCCTTTCGGGAAGATGCTTTACATGTAGACCTTGATGTAAACAGAGAATCGCCTTCTGAGGTTAGACATGAGTGGCCATAGCGTGATGAAGCGCTAGAGAGGCACACTGTCCATTTGGAGGGACAACATGGATATGGCATCCCTTCTTTACCTCCCATCAAGACAGAAAGACAAAATCCAGAGCACAGGGCTCCTTACATAGGGCGAGCTAACTCCACCCGCCCCTTCCAAACCCATGAAAGGGAGTACGAGGAAAGCCATCGCATTCCTCGAGGACAAAAAATAGCGTGGGAACCTTGCATTTCCACACTTGCTAGGTATCATGATCATACATCGAGGCCAGAGCCTCGAGTAAATGTCGCCTACCTTGACAGAGGGAAGCGACCCATTGAAATTTCAAATCATCAAGATCGAGGAAAACACATAGGAGAAACATTCGAACCTCCTGAGCAAAATAGGGTAGACCAAATTGACCCGATAGTCGCCAGACATGCCACCCGTCAAGCCCAAATCACGTGGCTTAAACAAAGTCATCAGGAGATAGAGTATCGACACCGCTTGGATAGAGAGCGCATGCAACGCGAATCGGATGAGTTACGCTATGAACTACCTAAGAGGGGGCCAACCCCTCACACCCAAAGAGTTGAACAATATGAGAGGCATAATCCGTTGGTGCAGGACAGGTCTCCACGACCTCGTCAAGCTTTGCCTCCGAGACCTTATAGACCCGAGAGGGAAGCCACTCCCCGAAACAATGATGGGTACCTTCAGCAAGGACCCAATCAGGGTTATAGGTCTCGCCCAGAGACTCCTCAAGAATTTTATGAGGAGTATGAACCAGAAATAGAACATGCTAAAACTCCCCATCAAGGCAGGAGGGCTGCCATTCGGCCACCCCTCCATAGGCCTCCAGTCTCCCATAACTTACAACGGGAGCAAACAAGAGAGGAAGAAATAAAATCTTTCGATGCATACAAAGTGCTATTAGAGCATTTAGAGTCTGTAGAGACAAAAGCTGCTGGGCATCAAAAACCCACATTACGTCAACTCCGCAGTCATCCGATGCATCCCTCAGTGCCCACACCTCTTTACCCCGAACATTTCAAGTTGCCTCAATTGGCAGTCTTTAAAGGTGAAGAGGACGCACAAGAACATGTAACAAGATTTCTAAGCCAATGCTTCGGCATCCAAGATAACGATGCATTGTTGCTTAGAACTTTCATAACCACATTCGCAGGCCCTGCCTCGGATTGGTTCACGCAATTACCAAAACACAGCATAAGCAACCTAGATCAATTAGTAGATGCGTTTCTTGAATGCTTTGCCTTCAACACAAGGAAGAAGGCATCACTGAGTGATCTGGCTAGCCTCAGGAAATTTGAGGAAGAAACAATGGCAGCATACGGGAATCGATGGAGAGCTTTGCTTTCTAAGTTACCCTACCGTCCCCCTATGTTTGATCTCACACAGATGTTCACAAAAAGTTGCTTGAAATCGATCTCTGGGCTATTGCAGCTGCAGCAATACGCCAGCTTAGAAGAAGCTTTGGTGCAAGCTAGAGTTATAGAAGAGATCAAAATAGGCGAAGGCGCAATCACCAAGCCTAAAAAGAAAGAGTGGAATAAAACCACTAAAACCGGGACAATGCAATCACAACACACTGCGGTTAACCAAGTTGCAATAAATGTTCCCGCGCCTGTGTAAGAAATGCAGCCCCAAAAGGCTAATTACAAGGCAGTGCCTCCTGGTTATGAAAGAGATAATAGAAGACAAGAGCAAAATCAGTAGCGTCACCCTAGGCGATAATTCACCCCTTACACGGAGTCCAGGGACTCCCTATTTGATCGCTTGTCAGCGGAAAATTTAGTCACTTTGCCAGAAATCCAAACTATAGACCCTAACGCTCCTAAGCCTAGGGGATACAGAGAGGAATTGTATTGTATATTCCATAGGCGCAAAGGACATGACTTGAATGGATTCTGGAAATTCAAAGAATTAATCCAAGATTTGATTGACAATAGAACATTGGCCGTGGACAACCCCATAGCGCCAAATAATCAACAAATGGGGGTATTCAAGGACCCTTTGCCTGCCCACGAAGCACAGGAAAAACCTATCCAGATTAACGAGGTGCGACAGAATATTCCCATGCAAGGATTTGTGGGAATGATTAGTATAGTGACAAGGAACAAAAAATACCCAGCAGTTGCCCCCGAGGTAGCTACGAGGGAAGTTCCGACAACATCGCAGCCTCAACAACGCCCAACGTAAATGCCTCCGCCTAGACCCGAGGTCACGATACGAACCAAACTCACGCAAAGTTTGCGGACCACATCGGCTAGGCTGTCCATTTAGGAGCTTATCCAACAGTCAGCACCTCATAGAGAAGCTCTTATGGAAATATTAAAATCCATCGAATTACAGCCTCATGAAGCAAATTCTTTCAACAACTTCATGGGACATGTGAAACGATGTACGGAGCTAATCATCACCTTCAAAGAAGACGAAGTCAAAACAATATCGAATGACATGGCAGATCCACACCTGCACATTATCGCGCGGGTCAATGGGATCCCGTACAAGAGAGTGTTGGTAGATACTGGCTCGTCCAGTAACATCATTACCACTGCAGCCTTAAAACATTTGAAGCTACCAGCCTCTCACATCACAGCCTCCACGTACACACTACGAGCTTTCAACGATGCAATATGCTCGACAGTCGGCACAGTTGTTCTACCTGTCCAGGTAGGACAAAAGACAATACCTACCTTGTGCCATGTGTTGGAAGGCGAGATGGCTTATAATATACTGCTAGGGCGGCCTTGGATCAGGGACATGAAGTGTGTCCCTTCGATCGCCCACCAGTGCTTAAAGTATGCTTTTGAAGGAGAAATACATGTAGTCCCAATAGACTTAGAGCCCTTCAAGTATTGCAATGCGGTACAATTCATGCCTCAATCGACCCTCCCTTCAACACATTTGGATTTCCAGTTAAATCCATCTAAAAAGGGTCCAATACCGCAGGCACCACTGGTGACCAAAACAAAAAAATCCCAACCAGGTGAGCCTTCATCATCTGCTCCTTCATAATCAAAGCCACCTGTCATGGCCAAACAGAAGGACAAGGGAAAATAGATCATGGAAGAGGCTCAGCCCTTAGAAGAAGGGTTTCCCACAATTTCAACGGTATCAACAGAAGAAACACCTCACACAGCAGAAGCGGAGAGTCCTAAAATACCGAACATGGAATGGACTCAGGAAGGACTCCCATTTTCTCCCACCCAATCATCAACAATCACTGTCGAAATGGCCAATACGGGCCTGGGGGAGTATTTAGTGCAAAATGTTGTGGCAACCCCCGCATTGGAGTCAGTACAAGACATGGGGATACCTCGCCTTCCCATAGGGACATTTGTTCCTCTAGGCTACCCACCAAACCAGATAAATTTTGTGTATGGGGGCCTTGATCATGGTCTTGAACCATGCAAACAAAAGGAAGCAGACGAAGAGCCTTTTGTTGAAAACATCAACTATCTGTCAAACCCAGACTTTGCCCTAAAATATCTTGACCAATGCAATTGGCATGGATACGGGCTAGGCAGATATGAGCAAGGGATGCGGGTCCTTTGCCAACCAAGATATCAGATGCCATATGATAAGTCAGGAGTAGGGTTCAACCACCCCCTACCCTTAGACATCTTGGTCAAAAATATGCAAGGCCTAGAAATAGACAATAAGGGGGGATTGGCACCAGATCTTTATGCCAACCCGAATACAGAATATACATTGAGAGATTACCTTCCATGGTCAACAAACACCCTTGGAAACAGTAGTAATCCCTCTCCTTTGCTAGAGAGAGGTGAGAGTTCAAAGATTAATCCTCAAAGAGAACATCAACGGCTTCTAGACATCTTTTTGAAGTTATTCCCCTTAGAGGTTCCAGCTGAACCAACACAGTGTCAAGAGAATCAGGTCCCTCCACCAAGAGTGGAACAACCACAATGGGACCAGATTAACTTGCTAGAACAAGGAGAGCCCTCAATGTCGCAAGCAACAGTTTCTGAAGAGAATGAACATTTTTGGGTCTCTGAAAGTGATTCAAAAAATGAGACTGAAATGGACTATCTCAGACATGCGCGACGGCATCACCGCCCTTTAACTCATGAAGATCTAATGGGACAGATGGGCATACTACTAGGGCATGAATGGTGGGTAGACCCTGCAAGGTGGGACCAAGTATTGGATCCATGGCTCCAAATCCACGATGAGCACCATCCACCCCGAGATCCCATCATGACATCAGTACCAAGGGAAGACCCCGTCTTCCTATCAACACATAGGGCCGATCCGTTCATGCCCGTCCCTACAGAACCAGATCCAGAGTATAGGGAGCATCTAGAAGAATCAAGTTATCACACCCACGGTAATGGAGACCAAATTCATTCCATCCACATGATCTCCATTGATTTGACCGCACCCATCCGCAATCCGGCCGATCTAGCACGGTCATTGCATCTAGACATAGATGCCATCGACTGGGATCGCGTCAATTCACCTTTATCACCATCAGAGTACTGGCCTTTCGGTGAAATGCCTCATTTGACCCCAAGGACAACTCAAGATATTTTTCAAGCTGAAGAGGGACCCGAGGTTCCAAACGTAGATTTAAACTCAGCCAATGATATCCATTTGATCCCGACTCCACATCAGTTGGAGGAAGGATCCCACATGTCAGTCGAAGAAACGACTGACGTAGACATCGGCTTAGACCCAATGAATCCACAAATTCTCAAGCTGGGGGTAAGTCTTTCCCCCAAAGAGCAAGCCGACTACATTGCCCTTCTCAAAGAGAAGAAGGAGGTTTTTGCATGGTCATATCGAGACATGCCGAGACTAGACCCGTAGCTAGTCATGCACAATTTAACGCTTGATCCGAAAATCAAGCCTGTAAAGCAAAAACTACGTAAGATGCACCCAAAAGTGGCCTTGATGGTCAAAGATGAATTGCAAAAGCTGTTGGATGCACATTTTGTCATCTGCATGGATTATCCGCCATGGTTGTCCAACATGGTTCCCGTCAAGAAGCCCGATGGGAGGATTCGCATATGCACCGATTTTCGAGACCTAAACAAAGTGAGTCCTAAGGATGATTTCCCCTTGCCAAGCATCGACGTGCTAGTAGACGCTACAACAGGTCACGAAATGCTCTCCCTAATGGATGGCTTCTCAGGATACAATCAAATTCATATCAATCCTGAGGATCAACTTAAAACGGCGTTCACAACGCCTTGGGGGACATTTTCTTATAAGGTCATGCCTTTTGGCCTTAAAAATGCTGGCGCCACCTACCAACATGCCATGGGACAAGCCAACTCTCAGCATTCTTGGGGTCATTCACACAGGGGGATGAGCAAGATAACCGTTTCACTTTTGGTGACCTGGATTACTGTGCAGGTTTCATCTTTCGTTCACACAACTTAGGAATTGTTTTATGTGTTTTTATGTGTGTTGGGATGTTACGTAACAAGGTGTATTTCAAGTTTAACTCTACCTTCGTAAAATCTATCTGACTTGATACATTACATGGCTAAAGAGGAAAATGATGACTGAATCACGAAAACTTTTAATACATTAAAAGACCACTGACTCTAGTGTGGTAAAAAGCAATGCATGGTATTTATGTTGTTTTTGTAAAATGGAACAGTGTGGAACAAGATGGACTATCAGAGCAATTACAGCCTATGGTGCCTTTGACCTTTACGACCACAAATATGCAATGTACGAATGCAATGCTTAATGCAGCTACATATTTTTGTATTTTTGATGTATTGATTTTTGTGAATATGAATATGAGGTGCGAGAAGAGCTCTCTATTGATGAGTTTGATTATGCCTGGAAATGAGATGCAAATTTTTGTTGTTTTTGATTATTTTTTATTTTTGACCAAGTGATTGTGGACATCCTTGGAGCATTTTGGTGACCAAGTGATTGCGATAATCCTTGGGGCTTTTGGGGTGACCAAGTGATTGCGATAATCCTTGGAGCTTTTTGGGTTGACCAAGTGATTGCGATAATCCTTGGAGATTTTGATGTTTTGACCAAGTGATTGTGGTAATCCTTGGAGCTTTTGGGGTGACCAAGTGATTGCGATAATCCTTGGAGCATTTTTGGGGTGACCAAGTGATTGCGATAATCCTTGGAGCATTTTTTATTTGACCAAGTGATTGCGATAATCCTTGGAGCTTTTTGGGTTTTGACCAAGTGATTGCGATAATCCTTGGAGCTTTTTGGGTTTTGACCAAGTGATTGCGATAATCCTTGGAGATTTTTTGGTTTGACCAAGTGATTGCGATAATCCTTGGAGCTTTTTGGGTTTTGACCAAGTGATTGCGATAATCCTTGGAGCTTTTTTTTTTTTTTTTTTTGGTTTGACCAAGTGATTGCGATAATCCTTGGAGCTTTTTGGGTTTTGACCAAGTGATTGCGATAATCCTTGGAGCTTTTGTGTTTTTGACCAAGCGATTTTATGGATCCTTGGAGCATTTTTGGGACATGGCTCTCTTATACATAAAATGGTCGCAAATGACTGATATTCAATGGTTCTGTTTCCTTGATACCGTCAAGAGAAGCTAGCCGATACGTCCCGGGTCCTAGTTTGCTATCAATGACATATGGACCTAACCAATTTTCTGCAAACTTGTCCCTCAGGTGGGACGGAAAATTAGAGTTTTGTTGGTTTTCCTTCAAAACCAAATCACCAACCCGAAAGTCCCTTAGGTGAACTTTCATGTTGTAAGCTTTCTTAAGCCGCTATTGGTAGATACGTAAGTGCTCGAGAGCATTAACACGTCGTTCTTCAAGCAACATAAGTTGGTCTAACCGGGCCTGCCATGTAGTGTCATCATCGATGAACTCCTGCATTGATATGTGCAGGGAAGGAATTTCCAACTCGAGCGGCATTACTACCTTTGAGCCATACACCAGCGAAAATAGAGTTGCCCTAGTTGGCGTTTGAATGCTAGTGCAATAATCCCAAAGGGCAAGTGGGATTTGGATGTGCCAATCTTTATGACTGTCTGCGACCGTCTTTTTAAGGATGGTGACTAGCGTTTTGTTTGACGCCTCTGCTTGCCCATTTGCTTGCGGATAATAGGGTGTTGAAAAGCTATGCTAAATTTTGTACTTTGTGGTCAAAGCACGCACATCTTTGTTCTTGAATGGTGGCCCATTATCCGAGATTATTTTGGATGGAATACCAAAACGACATATGATGTTATGCAAGATGAACTCCACAATGCGGGGTCCTGTCGTAGAAGTTAACGAAATTGCTTCCACCCATTTAGTAAAATACTCTGTGGCCGTTATGATAAATGTGTGATGGCCTGATGATGCAGGGGAGATCTTTCCAATTAGATTGAAGCCCCATTGCAAAAATGGCCAAGCAAACTGGACTGCCTGCAAGGCCTGGGAAGGTACGTGCATCAAATTGGCATGATGTTGACATTTCATGCACTTCTTGACATATGCGCAACAATCTCGCTCTAAAGATGGCCAATAATATCCCATGCGAAGAATGTGCTTTGCAATGGCCATACCACTAAAGTGGCCACCACATGTACCGTCGTGTGCTTGGGCGACTGCCAAAGTGGACTCTTACTGGTCCAAACAACGAAGAAGAATTCTGTCATAGCTACGATGATACAAAATGTCTCCTATCAAGACATACTTAGCCGCTTTCTGCTTGAATGTTCGTTTTGTGGCGTGTGTCAATCCAAAGGGAAGATTACCTAACTTGAGGTAGTCTCTAATGGGTAAATACCAGTCTGGTTGATAAGAAACCTTGACAGTATGAACAGCCAATCCCTTTTGAAGTTCTTCCCTAACAAATGCTGAATGGGATAGAACTTGTAAGAATAGCGTTGTGTTGCTATTAGTGGGAGTGGGGGAAAACAAGGACCCCCAGTTGGCACGTCTTAGACGATCTCGGATTCGAAAGAACTTATCCGAAGATGGTTCAATCTGGATCATGTGGATTCCTGGCATCAAGTCTGAGCTTGCGTGCTCCATTGCGGGTTGCGATAAGGTTTTGACTTGAATGGTTGTTATATCATCGGAAAGGTCTTGCAAGATTAGTGACCCCAAGGAGGCCATTGTGTCCGCAAAATGATTCGATGATCGAGGGAGTGCCTCGATGTCATACCACTCAATTTTTTCGAGGAATTTGTCCACAAGGGCTTTATAGGCCTTCAGAACTGGGCATTTGCATTCATATACCCCTTTGAATTGATTGACTATTAACAGCGAATCACCAAAGATGTTTAGTCATTTGATGTTCATAGCGATTGTTTTCTGAAGACCTAGGAGCAAGGCTTCATATTCTGCATTATTGTTGGTGCACTGGAAGTTTAATTTAAATGACAGGATGCGTTCCTGCCAGTCGTCATCTCAATGTTGGAACAGTCACCAAAAAAATTGTACGTTGGTGTTAAACTGGAGTAAACTCACATTCCTAGTCTCAGGTCCAACTCACCCATTTTCATCCACCATCAATGCATTCATATTCAAAATCTTGAACAATCAAAATCAGTCAAACTGCGGTTCAAATCAAATCCAACAAAAAATCATTCACCATCATTCGCAGTAATAGGATGCCCATAACCCTGATACCTACATAAAAAAATAGATAAAAATTTATGGCCCCAAGCATTGAAGCTTCAGGGGTAGCCATGAAATCCTCTCTTGTTCCAATTATATTTTTTGTTTCTTATCCAAAAACATGGCGAGCATACTCCCTCAGCTTTTTGGAGAAGGAAGGAATGGAAAAAATTTTAAGGGAAAATGAGGAGGGAAATCCCCCCTCAAGCTCACATTGTAGGGAAATTCTGGAGCTCTGATACCAAATGTTAGGAATGGAATAGATGAGATTTATTATACAAGAAATGGATTACAATATATAGGCATAAGCCTATATGAGAAATGTGACAAGTGTCAAAATAATATGACAAGTGTCAAGAAGGCATAGTACACATTAACAATATTCTAACAAAAATTATTGTTGTAGCCATTAGAAAGACTCCCAAGTAGCATCTTTAGGTTGTAATCCATACCATTGAACAAAACCCTTAATGATCAAATGGTTTTAAAGTGTATGCGGTATTTAATTAAGAATTTATTCAGGCTTGAGCAACATGGAACCCTCTTCATCTAGTTCTTGTTAAGTGTGTTGAACTTATACCTTATTGCCCATAATATTCATGAGAGAGGATACATAAAATACTATATGGATCTTTGATATAGCTAAAAGGACCAATTTGTAGACCATTGCACCAATTCATTGTAATACTTGGTAGGGTCCATAGTATTTGATAGTTAGTTTTTGGTATTTGTGGAGATAGAGTGATGACTATTTATAGGGTTACAGGTAAAAAAAACCATATATTCTAATTCAAAGCTACACTCGAAATGGTTTTAATAAACTTGTTGATGTATATGATTCTAGGCTAATTCAAGATTCATCTTTAGTTGACAGAGGACTATAACATGTTGGTTGAGTGTAATGTCAACAACTTGAACTTTGGAGCTATTTAGAATGTAGGAGGAGGGTGTTGAGGAAATATGGTTGTATATTGATTCAAAGGGGGTGACATTAGTCATAGTATGATATTAAATTAGTCATTACTAACATTGGGGTGGTTGTCATGGCTTTCTTTAAATTAGTGAAAGCATTTTCCACTAGTGTTGACAAAATAAAATATTTAGTTTTCAACACGGCTATTAATGGAGATCCTATATTTTTATAGTTTTATATAAATTTATGATAATACCCTATCAGTCCCAAAAATCCTCAAAGTTCCTTAAGGGTGTGAATATTTTACCATTCCTAAATAGCTTGAATCCTTTTAGGGTCAACTTTCACTCCATATTTGATGACAATGTGACCCAAATATTCTACTTCTTCATCCCAAAATAATACTTAGACCTCTTGCCATAATTTTTATTCCAAGATAAAATATATAGAGTATGATCCAAATGTATAAGGTGCTCTTCCCAAGAGCAACTATAAATTAAAATATCATTAAATAAAACTAGAATAAATTTATGAAGGAATGGGTGAAAGACATTATTCATGAGGCTCTGAAATGTCAATGGTGCATTAGTTAGGCCAAATGGAATGACCAAAAATTTATAATGACTCTCAAGTTTGAAATGTTGTTCTAGAAATATCTTCCTCCTTGGGTATTATCTAATAATAGCTCGAGTGAAGATCCAACTTGAAGAAAAACCTAGCACCATGTAGCTCATCCAATAATTCATCAACCACTAGGATAGGAAATTTATCCTTAATGATGAGCTTATTGAGCTCACAAAAATCTATACAAAACTACCATGATCCATATTTCTTTATAACCAATACTATTGTAGAAGAATAAGGATTGTTACTAGGCTGAATTACCTCGGCTTGTAACAATTCTTGTACCAATTTCTCAATTTTTGACTTAAGGGCATAAGGATACTGATAAGTTTTGATGTTAGGTGGCAAGGTACATGATACCAATGGTATTGCATGATCATGGGAATGACGTTGAGGTAATTCTATCAATTTAACAAAAAATACATCATGCTTAGTTATAATGAGTTGCAAATCTTCTTAGGGCTTGTGTTCTTCTAAATTTTACAACTAAATTGTAAATATTTGAGCTACTACCCATGTGAGGATTTTTTTAACAACTTCTCCATATGGATTGAACTGATAATCTATGGAGATCCTATTGGTGACCCATGAAGAGTGTAGGACTTACCATTCTATGAGAACTGCATCCATAATTCTACAAAGTTCCAAGCTATTATTCCTATGGTACCTGGCCAATGTGCTCCTAGCACAACATCACATCCTTCTAGTTGAAGAGAAAACATATTACTTTTTAGTTCATAGTCCCCTATCTTCAACTTAACATTGCGACTTTACCCTTACAAGATAATGTTTCACCATTTGCCGTCATAACTTCAAAGGAATTGCAAGCATATATATAATAATTTGCTTGTTTGGCTACTTGAGGATCAACAAAATTATGCATACTATTTGAGTCAATGAGAATTATTATACATTTCCCTTTGAAGAACCCTACTACCTTCATTGTCAGAGGGGTCAAAATTCCTACAAGCGCATGGACAAATATTTTTGGATGGGATTATTTTTGTGTTTCACCATCATCCTTAAGTTATTCCTCTGGTGGTTCTACTTCTTCATCAAGTTGTTTAGTGTAACAACCCCGATCTACTCACCTGGTTGCACCACAAAAATAAACAAGCAATTTCTCTATTTTTTTAGAAATTTTATTGTTTCAATCCTAAACTTATTTTCATGTTCATATAAAATGTAATATTGCTCATTGTAATTTATTACACCCAATGAAATTTTATTCTCATATATATTTAATTAGTACAGGTATTTCAAACCACTTTTGGGTTCAAGACTTTTGCAGACATTCACCCAAGTGGACGAGATCGACAAAATCCCATTAAAGATGTCATTATGTTGTTTTGATTCCTCTCACTTGACATCCATGTGTTTTGGCATGAGGATCAAACCATGGTAGGGGTTATCCTCTGGGACCCATAACACCTAGAGAGTGGACACTTGCTTCCCCATTTCTTGTCATACCAAACCTTCGACTGATTGGTTGACTCGTTCTATTACTGGTATGAAGGAATTTAGCATATAAATACCTCTATGACTAATTGGTGATTCTCCTCCCAAAGTTAGTAAGTGTCATATCAATACCTTTACCTTGGACTTCATCTCACATACTCATTATAACTCACGGTGGTGTATCCCATACCAAACCCCATGGCTATTCTAGCTAAGTTAAATGAGCATGGGATTTATCACAATACTATCCGAGTAGTAACCTAGAGGTGGCATCCCATACCACCCTTCTATTATAAGATCTGAACTAGTCACTTAACCAAATCAATTCTATCATTCTACAATTACTTCAAAATTTATTGTGTGCATACCCACACCTCAACATCATTGGGTATTCATGATTAATCCTTCTCGATGATATATTTTGTCAAAATTCTAAAGGTTATAGTTCACCAAGTTTCCTAGTATTAAAAAAAAGTTTTACATGCTAAAAAGCTTTGGCATGTAATCTTAGTTTTTCTACGTCTCTTGACAGCCACAATATTCAATAGAAATACCTATACAACTAATAGTATAATAACAATATAGGTAATAAAAAATAAAAACTCAACTTATTATTCTATCAACACCATAGTTGTATTATGATAGAACTCCCTCTATCTAGCTCCCAAATAGAGAATATAAAATAAAGTTTCCCCTAGGTTTTGGTTTTTAGCTTTGAACAACTACCATAATTTTTGGTAGAAATATTCACATGGTTTCATTCTTTTCTACCATCCTAGAAACCAACGTTATCTCAACTAGTTTATTCAGTTATTCCAAATAATCTCAGTTGAACTCTATTTTTTAGAAATAAAACTAAATTATAGGGAATAAGCATTACCATTATTACACTACCATTAAAGAGTTCATCTAGAATATGTGTTTCACCTAAACTCCTTCGATTTCAAACCAACATTTTACCATCTATTAAGCTAATGATAGTTCTCTCATTTCATAATTAAAGATAATTTCAAACCACGTTGACTAGTGGTCTCTTTTTTTGTAAAAGGAAACATGATATATATTTTTTGTTTTCATATATCACAGAATTTTGTTTATGGATAATATTCAACTTTTTCATCATATTGAGGATTCGTTATTTCTAGTCTTTCCTAAAATATTTTTGAAACTAAAGGACCACTTTACGATCAACACTATTCTTAGAGATCGAGAAATAACAATTGAATGCATGTTCAAGTGTTTCCAATTTTTACTTCAACTATACAACAAATTGGAATTATATTTAGAATGCTTATATATTCTAAAATTACAGTGTTAAAGTAAAACGTAAAATTTGGATAATACATGGTTTACTCATACCATTTTCTATTCTAAACCTATCAAATTATCATAGTCATACTTGGTTTATTTTGGGAATAGTAAATTATGATTGATTTAAAGCCTTATATCCTAACTTGATTGAGTATCCACCATATTTTGATAGATTCCCAACCAACCCATCCATATACATAAAAATATATAGATAAAAAATTTGTATCATATTTTAAAGCTCATCTATAATTTTGAGTTTCTCTCCTTCAACTAAATTGCTAATAATAATCCATCAACTGTTATTGCTCACATTAATATATTTTGGTAACTTTGTACCTCTACAAGAAAAACCTAATCAACTAAGCAATTTCTATTTTGGATAATAAAAAAAATATAAGGTTTCAACCAAGTATCATACTGTTGAGTGGTATTTTCACCCAATTGTGAAAGTACACTCTCCCTTAGTATTTGGGTTCCAAATCCCCTCTTGCAAATAAGTTAAACAACCAACTTCTCCAAGGTCTCCGCTATATTAGCATTTGCATGTGTATTAGTAATCTCAAATAAATATATTCATTTTAAATGATTGGAACACCTTAGTGATTGCAAGTAACTGTAAACAAGGGGTAATGTTGGTTTATTTTACCATGAAACTTTAGTGATTGTTCATTGAACCAAAATAAAGCAAATGTGATTTGGCCCTCATATGACCACGATGTAGTGCCTTTATTATTTTTATCTTGAGAGTTTTAAGGTAGATTTTATCTTCTTTATTAAGTCCAAATATGGCTTCTTACCATGAAAATAAAGATAACTTTCAATATGATCGATAAACTATCCCTCTTTGGTGAAATGAATTTTCACAAAGAAGCAATAATTTATGGCCTTAGATAAAGGGCTTTAAATGTCACTTTAACTTATCCCTCTTAAATGAAATCAAATTTTCATCAAGATGAACAATTAAGTGCTTTGAGGAAAAGACCTTCAATGTAATACTCAAATTACCCCTCTTTCATAAAATTAGAATTTTTATGAAGAGAGGGTAATTTTAGGCTCAAAATGGAAATTTGTGAAAATGCCATAAAACATAACTCCTTCAATGAAACTGGAATTTTCATGAGAGGGATGTCATCATAGGCTCATGAGTGCAAAACAAAACGGAAAAAATGAAATTTGACCTTAAAATGGAAATTTTCTATTTTCGGATTTTTAAAAAATCTGTAACAAAACAACAACTTCGATGAATTTTTAAAAATACTAAACAACTCCGAAAATGAAATTTCAAAGTGCGTATTGGAAGTCTGAAGTATAACCTACGCAATGGTGAAATTATTTTTAGATTTTGAAATTTTTTAAATGTTTATTTTAATGCCTGAAAATTAAAAAAAGTTAAAATTTCTGGAAAATAAAATGCAGAAAAAGTTGAAAGAAAATGCAGAAAACTGAAAATAAAATGTATTCAGTATGGTGCTATCCTATTTCGACAAAACCGAAGATGTGAGGTTTTCATGCATGCAACCTAACCTATTGGACTTGCAAAACAAGCACAATCCGGATAAGCTAAGTGCTGGCTCCTAGGGTTTTAAATAAGATTTTTCAGATTTAAACATTAGCATGAAGCAACCAAGAAACTTGCGTAAACTCCATTTACAAGCCTAAAATCTGAAAAAGAAAAAAAATAGACATTTAATCTTTGCATGCAGAAAATAACTCCTCCTTTCTTGCCCATAAAATGCAACTTTCTGAAAATTTCTGCATTAAAAAAATGTTCATTAACATGGCAGAAATCTGGTTTTCTCAAAGAACCAGTCCAATGTGGAAGGAAAAATATCCAGAAAATCCCAGTGCCAAGGCCTTGCCTTCATTCCTGCAATTTTCTCTGAAAAGTTTCCGACCCCTTTTCTCCATCCTTCAATGCATTTTTAAAACTTCGAAAAAACTCTTCTTTCTTGTTCGTTCGATTCCTCTCCTATGTTGAAAAACTGTTCATTTTAGTTGTCCGTTCATTTCTCCCAATTGTCACGACGCCTTTTCTCATTACCCTTGGCAATGCTTCCTTTCCCCATAAGTGCCTTGGTAACGAATATCAAATGAGAGTTTTATTGTTTTGTCTTTATTCCACGTGTTTCCACCTTACCATGGGCCTTTGTTTTATTAAAGACCCTACACCTCCTCGTGTTTCCACTTACCTGCACATAAAACAAAAGGTGAATTAGATTTAAAAAACAAACTCTAAAAACAAAATATATCAAACTAAAAACATAAATTTAAACTATTAAAAAAAAACTTTAAATTTAAACTATTTTAACATGTAAACTAAAACGTCACTACTTTTTATTTTTATTTATATTTTATTGTTTTTACTTTTTTTTTTTAACTTACTCTTTATATATATATATATATATTATTTTCACTTTTAAAATTTTTTATTTGTTTATATATATAAAAAATATATATAAACTTGTTTTTTTTTCTTTTTAGATTCAAAAAGCTTTATTTAATTATTATATATATATATATATATATATATATATATATATATATATATATATATTTTTACTTGCTTTCTCTTTTATTTTAAATTTGATTTAATTAATTTTAAATGTTTGAATTGATTTAATTCAAAGCATTAAAATTAACTAAAAACAATAATAATAATAAGGACGAACTTAACCAATCCACTAGACACTCAAAATGAAACGAAAACACCCAAATACCAAAAATAAAAAGGTGGGTCCCCAATTTTGGGGTACGTTGTGGAGCAGCCACAACACATACCAACTATAGAATCCCCCTCTTTTGATCAATTATAAACTATTTGATAGAAGGTTCCATGTTTTTGATCATCTAGGTAGGGTACATTTCCTAAACAATGTTAATGCATCAACACAACCTATATAGTTTTAAAGTAATATTTTTCTGAACTCCTTCCTTGATCTTTGAATAATATCCAACCAATGTTTTCCCCTAATGCCAAACTCTTAAATCTATAATTTTGTAAAATTATCCCTCTAATATTATTTCCTCTATAAATCATATCCTACTTATAAAAAGGAAACCTAAACTTGTCCTCACATCCTTCCCAAAGAAAAACTCTTTGAATTTTGTCTAATTTGGATGTTATACAAATAGAAAATCTTGAAAGTTGCATTATATATAGGGATAGATAATTATGTAGCCTTTATGACTTGTAACTTTTCACCCATGATTAAGAATTTAACTTCCCAACTTGCCAAATAAATCTCATTCCATTCAAAATTGAGTAAAGATCCTTCTTTTTACATTTATGAGACAAAGGAATATATAGATATGTTGATGGTAATTTTTCAACTTTAAACCTTAAAATTTCCATAATAGTTTTTTGTAAATCTAGAGTTGTGTTAGTGAGAATGAACCTAGATTTTGAAGTATCAACCAATTTTCTAGTAGCCTTCTCATAGCATGATAATACTGATTAAAAATCCATGTAATTATAATAGATACATGGACCCAAGGAAAAGGATCACAACAAATTAGTGATGAGATACAAATGGCCCATTTCTTACAACCTAAATACCTTTCATTTTTCTTTCTATTTTTTCTTTGAGAAAGCTCTCCTCATTATATCAACAAGATTTATAAATAGATAAGGAGATAGTGAGTCCCCTAGTAGAGTCCATGAGATGATTCAAAGTATTTAGTGATGGATCTATCAATCAAAAGAGACTATTTTGTAAGGATACAACAACATCTAATCCATTCGCTCCAACCTTGCTCAAAATCAAACTATTTGAGAATATCATGCAAAAAATTCAAGCAAGACCTATCATATGCTTTGTTCACATTTAAAGTTACAAGCATACCTACTATTTCCATGAAATTAAGAGAATTTATGGTCATTTATGAGGTTATTTTACCATTAATAATTTATTTACATTAACAAAAGAACCTTATTCCTTTGATATAACATAATGTAGAATGTTTTTTAATATATTTATCATTGTTTTTAAAATTATCTTATAAATCATATTAAAAGTGCTTATCAAATGAAAATTACCCAAATATATTATCTCACCATTTTTATACACTAATGCAATAAAGGTTTCATTGATATCAATAATTGTGGCCTTATTTTTTTATAAGTGTTCTTGGTGTATTTGATAAGATAATGCTTATTTGCCTTTTATAGTGTATATGTATTTTTGTAAGCATCATAGTGATCTAGCCTATCATATTGATAGGGCTTTCTAATCAATAAACCATAAAAATCCATTGAGGTCACATCATAGGTGACTTTTTCCAAGAATTTAGGACCAAAAGCAAAAGCCACCTTGCATGTATATGTGATCTGAGAGGTAGTCTCACTATCCTTCCATTCGAGATAATATGGATGAGGATGTGGTGTTATAGGAATCTTGACCTATTCGAAAATGAACTTAGCAATCAAGTTTCTTTGTGAGCCATTATCGATGATACAATCAACAAAAAATCATGAGTCAAGTGAGCACGCATGATGAATAGACTGACATGGTTTCCTATTGAGGAATGATGATCCATCAAAGTAACATAATTAATTTTATCCCTTAGCTTCTCATATGTTTGATCCTCTTCAAAAGTCTCAATGGATTTTTTACTTGTACCTCCATCTTGAGATTGTACAATCAAATTCTTCTTCTTATACTTCTAAATTTGACAACATTTAGACTTATCATGTCCTTTTCTTTTATAATGATTACAATTTTTTTTAAACTTATGTTGATGAGAAGAAGAAGGGAGATTATTCTTATGAGAAGCAGAGGGTTGAGTAGGAGCGGAAGAAGAAGAAGAGAAAGAGGGATATTTTTTAACTGCCTATTGTTGTTAACAAAACGATGGTCAAGAACCTTTTGAAGAGTATTGTGTCCCCTTTATATGTTCTATAAATTCTCATCTACGAGTTGTGCCTGGCTGAAGACTACATCAAGGGTGGTGCAAGAAGTATATTTCAACTCCCAATACAGATGTACTAGAAGTCCAATTTTAAACTTAGCAATAAGAGAGGGCATAGGATTAAACACATGAAGCAAAATACATAGTTGATTGAACTGATGGAAATAATCCTACATGAAAGAATGTTTATCTTGTCTAAGGTGAAACCAATAATTAAGCAAGTCATTGTCATATTTGGATAGGTAGAAGGTATCCTTCAAGGTTGTAACTAACTAATATCAAGTGGTTGTGAGGTTTTTTGTTCCTTGGCATTCGGTGATGAGAACTTTAGCCATACCAAAAATTTTGAGTTTGGCAAAAGGATATTTGTCATCGTCCAACATTTGACTATAATAAAATAAAGTTTCCATGTCTAAAATTCAGCTATTAAGGACTTTAGGATTCCTAGACCCTTTATAGATTTGACTTCACATTTTACGGAATGACTAGCAGAAGAAGAGTGGACTTAAAGGTCTTTGACTGTGTTAGATAATAAGGTGACCAAAGAGGTGATTTTTTCCATCTTCTCAGCTATAGCTACTTTGGTTGCATTTTTTCTACTATGTTGAGCCAGTGAGAATTTCAAAGTTTGATCGAATGAGCAAGAGTAAAGTGTATTGTGAATAAGCATACAACTAAACACAATAAAATTATATGTATGCTCAGTCAAAGAAAAGGTTTATGTTTAAATAGTCAAACTTATTAAAATAAGTCCATTCAACTTATAGAAAGAAGCAAATTAAGATTCCCCTTTTTTTGATTGAATTGGTTGAGCTACCTAAGATTCACTGTTATCTTGATTCTGTAACCATGTTACAAGTTGATCTTCTATGAGGAGCTTGTACACAGCAAGTAAACTATACTTGTGAGTGCATGCAGCAACAATGGTATGGGTAACAGCTCATCTTTAGCTCTACCAAAAGTTGATGTCATCAAGCATTAATTATTTATGAAATTGTGTTCCACGGCTAGTCAACCTCAACTCTAGTTCAACGTCTGCTCCACGTGATAGAAATGCACCAACCACCTGACACTAATCTACGTGCTACATTAAATAGTGAAGGCTTCATGTCATAGCTAGCTCAATATCACTTGGCTTCAATCTTTAGATATTTATTACAAAACACAGCATCCAAGAAAAACGGGGAAAAGATCCACCAACCCAATGTGACAATGTAGCCACAAATGACCATACAGTGTCATGTGAAGAGTTTATAAACTATGCTTGGCAAGTTCTAAATGCACCAGATAGTGAAAAGACTATGCTACACAAATAGTAGCTTCTCAAACTATGTATGGAAAAAAACTTGTCCAACGCATCACAAAAATAGGCCATAACACTTGCTGCATAGCTATCAGACAATTTATGCTGGATAAAATTCTCTTATTTCTTGAAATGATTACCAGCAAAGTGGTGTGTGGATGGTAAGTTACACGTCAAAGTGGCACATGAACCACAAACTGATGGTAGATGTCTTTAATACATCTCCCTTACATGTAGACTAACACAGAATTTCACATTCATGGAAAACTTTTAATCAACATCTAGACTATAATGACTTGTGCAACTTTATCCAAAAATATTCAAATAGGTAACTTTTTGGTGCTCTTCAAATCACGCTGATATGACTATCAACTGAAGTGTATTCAGATGACGTTTACGGCCAAACAAACATCGCTCCAACACGTTCGCATAAACCGACTTCAACTCATGTGGCTCTACATTAATGATCTTTATTAAGCTGATCTTTATTAAGCCAGCTACCGAATGCATCTTGTAGTTGAAACACCATATATATAGAAGCTAAAATACCATGTAATATTTATCAACCTCCACGTGGACACAAAATGAAACTGTCTCATCCTTGGAAGATTGGGTCATTGTGTTCATAATATATTTCATGAACGCCATAGGAGTTGGAACAAAATAGATATTTTAATATAATATACAAGTAGCCTACGATGGAAGTAATAGCAGAATATCCTAAGGACAATATGTATATACTCCCCGATGATGACAAATACTAGAAGTAGACCTGAAAGTCAGATGCTTTTACATGAAGAAATTCAAATATAGACTCTGACTTAGGCAGAAGTGGCTTCGAAAGAATATGAATCGACAGACAAAATGCTGGCATAGCAAGACTAGGATGACACAATCTAAACCAGGCAAATAAAATTCATGCACCACTACTAAAATATTTCTCCTTTTTCTTTTAAACCAGACTAGCCTAGAGGAAGACGATACTCTCTTCTAATATATCTTCACCTTTCTAATATCAAACTAATACAAGCACCTACAAGGAAACCATAGAGAAATAGTTAGCAATGAAGAACCAAGAAATTTCATTCCAAAATTGGTTATAAATAGCATGATACACCGCCTCTAAGGATCCTTTCAAAAAATATTAGATAGGATCGAAGTAACCCCTCTATCAGATAGGCCCATCTAATTTGTCAAAAATTACATTGCTAGGAGTAATACAAAATATAACATTAAACATAATATTAAATACTAATCCCTATCTCTTCATTTATTATTAGGACTATTGTGACTTTTTCTTTTTAGTATGTTATGATAATAAGAAAGTACTTGTTTTCTTGCACATAAGTATCTTGATTCATTCTATTATTATTGTTATGATACAAAGAATAATGTTTACATCATTTTTTGTAATTTAGCGAAAAATTCTTTGCAGGGCTGCCTTGGTCTGAGAAACCACGATCAGGGGGTTCTACACTACCAAAATCACTCGGGAGTCGTGCCCAACCCTGACCACATCAACATTATCAATTGGATTTTGGTACCCAATTTGCGTTTGGTAGGGTGGAGATTCGAACCAGGGAGCTCCCTTGGAGGATTGCCCTACCCTCTCCAACTCACCTATAGCACTTGGGTAATGTTTACATCAATTATCATGATAGAGAGATTATTGTTATTATTTTGTTGTCAATCATCTTCTCGTTACAAGAATCTCAACACCAATTAGTTAAGATATGAAGCTATAACTTCAAGACACCTTTGAGATGATTTAACTATTCATTAGAGTTTTAGATTGATCAATCATAATTATGATTACTATATCAAAAGTATATTTAAGATATTTTATAATGGTCTGGAAAAGAGGAGTCTAAGCTTGACTATATTGTGTTTACTTCAGGATTGAATATTTAGGATGACTACTCTACTCTTTTGGTTAATTCTACTTTGTATCAATGTCTTGATGGGGTTCATTCTACTCTACACACTCTAAGTTAGATATTGCTTTTATTGTTTACCATTGTTATATATACATGTAGGTATCTTGTGAGATTAATTAGATAGTTTCTAAGCAAATTCTATGGTATATCAGAGGTACCTACCAAATGGGTATTCATTTATTTACTGGGGACCATACTTTCTTATAGTGTTATTCTAATGTATATTGGTTAGGTGATATTGAAGAATAGTGATTCATTATTGTATTTGTGTACTATCTTGATTTTAGACCAATTAGTAGTCTACCATATCTCAATCATCCATGAAGGCTAAGTATTATGTTAATGAAGATATTCAAATATCTTCTATCTATGTTGGTGATTATTGAAAAAATGAAACATTATAAATAATTTCCTATCAATATTTCTATGACAGCCAATTGCTTCATCAAGATCACTTGTAATCCATTTTTCATCAGTGGACTAAACACGTTGAGGGTGGGATGCACTATGTTTTTTTTCTTCATGCGCATGGGACGTTCAATCTATTCTATGTTCCTTTTATGAAACATATATAAATATCCTCATCAAGATAATGTTAGAAGTAACATTTGTGTAGATGTAGGAGTATATTGGTGTAAAAATACATCCTTAAATGGGACATGACTCATAAGGGTCTCTCTCTATGTCCCCTTTTATTATAGAGTGATGTTGAAATAATTTTTCATCTTCACTTGAGGCCCTAATTGACCTTGTATTTTGTAGCATTATATGTTTTCCTGTGAGCACCTTGCATTTTATTATTTTTCATTGGTTAGTTCATTAACCTTGACATTTGGTAACTTGTTTTATGATAGTATTTACACCCCATATTGTCCAACAACTTCATTATTGACTGCAAATAATTCTTTATTCATTAGTAATATTATTGGTGTCTAAGGTCAAGTCTAATATCTACTTTCTTCTTTTATGGTTTATTTCTAATTTGTTGAATAATGTGTCAATTCTATTCTTTATTGGACACATTATAAATTTTAATATTTAAAATATAATAATAGAGAGGTGTTCATCTAGCTTAGATAAAAATTATGTCCTAGATCAACAATATAATTAGATGATCACAATTTCACTTTATAAACCTTGAGAAAGGATCAACTCCTTGTATGTTTTAAATTTTATTATTTCATCGAAGAAAATATATAATGATTTTATAATGAAAGGATTAATAATCATAGAGAAATTGGATTGAAGTATTTTTATTCCAAAATCCATTGCAGTAAACCATTCACTAAGCACATAAAGTGCATTAATTAGAAAAAATTCTAAAAATAGAAAGAGTGGAAGAGCAATTGCAATTTTTACACCAAGGCATCCATACACAAGGAAAAGCTTATGTATCATCCAATACACCATGCAAAATTATTAATTATTAAAAATATTGTTACTTCTGAAGTATAAAATAGTGAATGAATTTGTAAATACATAGTCCAGGGTATTTATTTATAAAGTCACTTGAAAGTAAAAAAATAATATCAATTTTAACGTTTGATGTGTAGACCAATTGATTCGACCAAACCCTGTAAGGGGGGCGAAGGTCCAAGGTTCAAATATCAGGCCTCATCGGACTGATCGCTTGTCCCTTGCCTAATGCTTTTAGCAACGTAAAATATTTAAAATGATTGTGGCATGGTGGTTATAGAGGCGGATTGCACGAAAAACCATGTGGCGGCTTTCAGGTTGGATAGCACAAAATAATGTGACAGCCATAAAAGCTAGACAGCCTACCCAGATTCGTGATGGCTACCGATTCTACCATGTAAATTAAAAAAAAAAAAAACAAGATCAATTTTAAACTTTTAAAATGCAATAAATTAAAATTTCCAATATATCTACTTAAAATTGGACAAGATCTCTAAATATTATCTTGAAATTTCTACCTCCATTGCTTTACCATAGGTTTTTTTTTTTTATTCCTACATCCATGATGTGCTCAAATGCTTCCCAAAATTGCATGCTAAAAAGAACTCTAATTTTGAGTTATTTTAGGGATAAATGTAATTTTCTATGATTTTATTCCAAACAAGATATGTTGTCACTTCTATATTTATCCACTTTTACAAAGGTGAGATAATTTCTTTTGAAGTCTATTTTAAGACTTGTATTACTAGTAAATATCCATGCATCATTGTTTTATTGGTGAATAATGACGAATAGGGCATAAGAGCTATTTAGAATATATTTGGATCCTAAGCCATTGAAATCCCATGTGAACTAATCTCAACCTTATTTTATCATTTTATTGGCGATATTGACAACCTCCAAAGCTTGGTCGTATTAAGGAAATATTTCAATATTGAACTTATATTTGGAATTAATGATTGACATTATTTCAACATAAATCAGACCTCCAAAGTTTTTACTTATTTAACTTCAAATAAATTTATTTTTCATTCTTGATTTAATCATGGTGATGTCACACTGATTGGATCATCTCTTATGAATCAAATCTAATTTTTTTACTATAACTTAGTTGTAAAGTTGACCCTATTTTTATCAAAGTGTAGATTTAGTTCCTCAACTTGCTCAATTTATTCATAAGAGAATTATCACACCCTCTTGAGAGTTTCAACTATTTAGTTTCATCTTTCAGCTTATTCTCTAGGTATTTTTTCATCAATTACATAATTTGTCTAAGATTTAAGCATTGTTCGACAAATACTTATCCTCTTATAGTTATTGTATATGCATAGGTCATAGTGTTTAGACTCTCAAAAACTTTGTGAAATCTTGTGAGTGTGCAAGGTGAGTGACCTTAGATTAGTCATTTTGACCCTAGATGAGTCTCTATAAAATAAGGTATATATATATATATATATATATATATATATTAGTCATTATTGAGTTTTATCAATAGTTTTATACTAACCTTGAGTCTGAGTCAAAAACTACAATTTTACCTAGTTCAATATGAGTCAAAACCTAGACATTATTTATAAATATGCAATCTAGAAAATTTACTAGATAACCACGAAGACATATAAACTTAAGTAAGTATTTTTTGGAGGCATATCCAAAATCTAAGATGGCTAAATCTATTGATATTATGATTAACTATAAATTAAATTTATCATATCTTTGGTATCCTTGAATGACTAAAGATTAATTAATAATTTTTTTATTATTATATTTAAGAATGAAGAGTTCTAAAGGTTCATATCCTTAGAAATAAAAGTACACATATTTTGCTTCACTTAAAATATAGCTCATACCTTGGTTGAGATAGAAGATTTAACCACATGGCTTCCATTTTAATTATTATTTCTGAAAAGACTACGAATTTTATCATTGTAAGAGAATTTTTATAAGGATATTTCACATGTCTACTATGGATAATGATAGCAAGTTTGTGGGTCTATGTAGAGGTGATAATATTATTGATAGAAAATATAGACATGAATACAAAATATTTTCCAACGATCAACAGATCCTCTTAGATTTTATGATGGAAAACATTTGAATTTGGTAGGCTCAGCTTTCCACCTTCTCATTATGAGATACACTTTGGTTTTTGAGCTAGTCATGATAATTTTGGATGCTAAAACATGAAAAAAGTGATAGTGCATGGCATAAGATAAAACTACCCACAATAATGATAATTTACTAGAAAATTATTTTTTTTGGTAAGTTAAATTTCATTAAAAGGGGTTTTGAAAGGGCCCCAAAACCTTAATACAACCGGTCACTAGACCACAAACAATGCCGTAAGAAAGGCTAGAGGAAAGGCCATAAAAAAGGCCCAAGGAAATGTCTAAGGAAAGGCTTAAGGAAAGCCTTCTGGAAAAACGTGAATAAATGCGTCCGAAGCGGTAAAAAAGAACGTCCCGCCCAACGAGAAAAGGAAAAAGTAAAAAAAATTAAATTTGAACCCTCCTGCCCAATCAATAATTTGAACAGCCCATACAATGAGAAAAATAAAAAACCCTCCAAATAATGGAAATTACAAAAATGCACAATCTCGTGCAGGGGAAAAACCAGAAACTGGTAAGAAAACAACAGAAAAACAGAATTGCTAAATAAAAAACCGCCCTGAATAGCAGGATGGAGCAGAAAAACCATCAAAAAAGGAATAACTCATATAGGAAGGGTTGAGAATCATGTAGGGATGTAATAGAACAGCATCCCGCATATGCTTGGAAAGTGGAACAGCAAAGTAGAGATCACCACAGGCCATGAAATTCCCTTAAAATGAGGAGTGCTACCCAGAGAACAATGAAAACAAAGAAAATAATAGTGCAAAACTGTAATCCACAGGAAAAATACGGGAAGGTCCCCAACAGAAGGAGCCACGGGGTAAAGTTGTAGTCATTTAAGCACAGATCCCCCTCAAGACCAAAAAATATAGTAGCCTCTAATACCACCATAAAACAGCTCCAGGGATCTAGAAAAGGAATACCAATAGGATCACATCAGCATGCAAAATAGAGGCTCTTTACAAGCCATGAAAAATGTTGAAAACCCACCATGAAATCCACATTCGAAAACCCAAAGAATAATACCACAATAATAAGCACGTGGTCCTCACCATGCCATTAAGATACTGTGAAGATTTTTTAATGAATCCACACTGCCAAGCCCAGGGAAACCCAATAGAAGGAGCCATGGGGTAAATCTCTAACCATTTAAGCATAGGTCCCCCTCATAAGACCAAAAAAAGTAGCAAGAACCCCAAGATAGCCTCCAACACCACCATCGAACAGCTCTAGGGATCCAGAAAAGGAAGACTAGCAAGATCACAGCAGCATGAAAAATAGAGGCCCTTCCCAATCCATAAAAAATGTTGATAGCCCACCACGAAGCCCACATACAAAAATCTAGAGAGCAACACCACAAGAATAAGCATGTGGTCCTTACCATACCATTAAGATACTATGAAGAGTTTCTCATGAAGCCACACTCCCAAGCTATAATACATCGTACCAGAAGAACCTCTGAACCCCAACTCTAAATAAAACCCAACAAAAAAATTGGGAGAGAACTGAGATCACCAGGGAAAAGGATCCCTGAAGCAACACAAAAATCTCAGGGAAGGTCCCAAGAACGTTCCAGATTAGAAGCACTCAAAAGGACCTATAGACACCAAAACAGCACCAATCCGATTATGTGACTGCAAACACTGATCGCTTTGACAAACACAGCCCCCAGGGTAGCCCTCAGAGGTCAAACAGTGGTCTTAACCACTTTCATAGAAGTTTTGTAAGGTCAAGGAGCAATTTGGCACACTTGGGCACTTTGCCCGGTATTCGTCTCACCCGGAGACGAATTCAAAATAGAATCCGTCCCACCCCGGGACGAATTACTGAATCCGTCCCCGGGTGGGACGAATTCTAAGCTTAACGGGCAAAAGGGCAAATGGTGCCAAGTGGCAGCCCAGAACAATTAGTTAAGGGCTCCTACCTTGCACGCATGTGTAAGTGGACAGAGGGGCCGTTAGAGGACTGTTACAAGAAGCATTTATCAAAGTTCAAGTCAGGGAAGGACTCCCCTCCCTCATGGGAAGACAAGACCGCCACATGGCGCCCATGGTCAACACTTGGCTTTTGTGCTTCCCTCCCAAAAGAGACCCCTTGGGTCTATAAAAGGTGGGAATTTTCTCACCCAAAATATGCAGGTAGAAGGAGTGTTCAAGCAACGAAGTGCTGCCGAATCGAAGACTCATTTGCATCCCCCTTTGTTCACCTTCCTACATCCATCAATCTCTTTTGCAAGGGAGGTTGTTGGGTGGCCTTTGGAAGCTCGAACCTTACTCAAATCCGACGCATGGACATCTGAACCCACCAATTCACCGACCCCCCAATCCTAAAAGGTTTTGGGCCCATCCTTGGTGGATTGGCTCCAAAATCGAGGGCCAACGGTGGGAGGCCCACTTGGGCACCCCCGCACCCCCAAATTCTAATTTCAGTTTTTGAGCACTTTAGATTAATTTTTAGATTGCATTCTGTGTTACTAGGCCTGATTAGTCTATAATTGCAATTTTGTAGCTTTTGGTCAGAGTTTAGGGTGTTTTGTATTGCTTTATCGTTTCGCTAACTTGCAGGTGTCAAGGTTAAATTCCCGAGGGAGGAGGTCAAATTGGGAAAATCCGACCATCTGGGTCGTCCCAAAATGGCCCCAATTACCTAACCCCCCTATTTGCAAGAGTTTTGCAGGTCCCGAGATCTGACATTGGAGCAGCAGCAGGTCGATTTCTCCTATTCAGAAGAATTCGTCCCACCCAGGGACGAATTACAGTCAAAATTCATCCTGCCCAGGGACGAATTCTAGTTTAAGGTGAATTGGCCAGTTGCCTCAGTGGCAGTGGCCTTCTGGTGATTGTTCTTACCTTCTGTCAGATTTTGAAGCAATTTGGATTCACTGTTTTCATGGTTTCAGGCAAATATTCGTATGCATATTTTGTTAGTTTTAGAGAGAGAATGATTTTCATTTGCAACGAGGTGCTACTAACGTCTTGATCATTTCTTTGTTTGCGGGAGAAGCGACCAGAGGCGAAGAACCCATCAACATCGGCGGCGGCATCATCTTAGCCCGCCCAGTGCAATCGTGGGCACGCGGAAGGAGGAACCATTCAACGATTGTAATCAAACCTTATTTGCGCTCCTAGCCCCTGAAAAGGGAGGAGGCATTATTGTAACAGAGATCGAAAGAAATTAATGAAAGGGCTGTTTTTCTTTATCCGATTGCGTCTCTTACAACATGTCTCTTTTTGTTTCATGCAATGTACATTCCTAGGACTTAAGCGTGATTAATTTTGAATGCAATTGCACTTGGTGTTTCTTTTGACCGGAATCTCGTGCTTTCAGTGGCGATCACGGTGGGACCCTGTTCCCTGGTTTTGAAATCACAGAAACTAATTAAAATTTTGTGTTTGTGCTTGACAGGTACACTTTTTTTTGTTGCAGACTGCTATTCGTCTCTGACAGGGACGAATCCTTTTCTGCAATTCGTCTGACCCTGAGATGAATTCAAATTCGTCTCTGGGTGGGACGAATTCTGTTCTGCAATTCGTCTCCCGGAGGGACGAATTCCTGTCTGTGGATTTTCAGAGCAGAAATTCAGAGATAACAGGAGCAGCAGAGAAGAGGTAGGGATTTTCATGATCTCTGTTATAATTTTCTGTTTTTGTTTCTATTTCCCTTCGTTAATTGTTTTCATTTAATCTTGCATTGCATTAGGAAAAGTCATGTATGCTAGTTTCATTTTGTTGGATAAAACGAATCCCACACACATCACGAGACAACTTTAAACCAAGGAGCTGGTCTTAAGACCCCAGCCCTTGATCAAGACCATTGGTGGATTTAATCACCGCCTTGGCTTGATTTGCATCCATTTCCCGATTTTCAACTATTGTTAGGCATAAATCCTGACGAAGACAGACCGAGCGTAGCTGGGGTGATTCCCATGCGCGCGAGGATAAGTTTTCTATGGTAGGTGTCATTAACAGGACAATCCCCCTTCCGTACCGCCTATGTACCACGTACCTTCTTCTCTCACGTACCTATAGTCTCCCTCTCGTAAGGGCGGGTATATAGAGAGGTTGGTATATCGGCCTGGCAGGTATATTGAAGGGGCGACCTTTTTGGAGTTATAAGAGCCTACATGATGCATTTAAACGTTCTACAAAACTTACAAAAACAAAACAAAACATCAAAATGCACTAAACCAGTTTAGGGCACACCAAGAATCCTTAAAAGAGATAATCACGATCTTGTGAATGTGTGTGTTTAATTTTGCTTAGTGTAGACAAAAAAAAAAAAAAAAAAGAGAAAATCATAAAACGAGATAAAAACTTATTTAGATAGCATAGAAGCACCGCAATGGTGTACACCCGTAGTCAAGCCCAATCAAGGGCAGAAGCTCCGAGAGGTACACAAAAAGCGAGCACAAGTTGCCTTCACTTCGATCCCGAGGATTTGGTTATACCGCCTTATCGGTCTAACCTACAAAAGAATCCAATTGAGAATCCTCGGTGGGGTATGCCTATTCAAAGCAGCCCCTTTCGGGAAGATGCCTTACATGTAGACCTTGACATAAATAGAGAATCACCTCTTGAAGGTAGGCATGAGTGGCCACCGCGCAATGAAGCGCTAAACGAGCTGCACTGTCCATTTAGAGGGGCAACATGGATATGGCGTCCCTTCTTTACCTATCATCAGAACAGAAAGACCACATCCGGAGCGCAGGGCTCCTTACATAGGGCGACCTAACTCCGCCCATCCCATTTACACTCATGAAAGGGAGTATGAGGAAAACCATCACATTCCTCGAGAGCAACAAACAATGCGGGAACCTTGCATTTCCGCACCGACGAGGATATCATGATCACCCCTTGAGGCCAGAACCTCGAGCACATACCACCTACCTCGACAGAGGGAAGCGACCCATTGAAACCTTAGAGCATCAAAATCAAGGTAGACCCATAGGAGGAACATTTGAACCTCCCAAACAAAATAGGGTAGAACAAATTGATCCGGCTGTCGCCAGATATACCACCCGTCAAGCCCAAATCATGCGGCTTAAACAAAGTCAACAAGAGATAGAGTATCAATACCGCTTGGATAAAGAACGCATGCAACGCGAAGCGGATGAGTTACGCTATGAAATACCTGAGAGGGGGCCAACCCCTCGCATCCAAAGAGCTGAACAGTATGAGAGGCGTAATCCATTGGCGCAAGACAGGTCTCCATGACCTCGTCAAACTCTGCCTCCAAGACCCCATAGATTTGAAAGGGAGGCAACTCCCCGAAACAATGATGGGTACCTTCAGCAAGAACTTGATCAGGGTCATAGGTTTCGCCCTAAGACTCCTCAAGAATTTTATGAGGAGTATGAACCAGAAGAGGAGTATATCGAAACTCCCCATCAAGGCAGGAAGGATGCCATTCGGCCACCCCTCCATAGGCCTCCAGTTTACCGTAACTTGCAACAAGAGCGAACAAGAGAGGAAGAAATAAAATCTTTCGATGCATACCAAGCGCTATTGGAGCGTTTAGAGTCGGTGGAGACAAAAGCTGCTGGGCATCAAAAACCCACATTACGTCTACTCCGCAATAATCCGGTGCATCCCTCAGTGCCTACACCTCTCTACCCCGAACACTTTAAGTTGCCTCAATTGGCAGTTTTTAAAGGTGAAGAGGACGCACGAGGAACATGTTACACGGTTTCTAAGCCAATGCTTCGACATTCAAGATAATGACGCGTTATTGCTTAGAACATTCATAACCACATTCGTAGGCCCCGCCTCGGATTGGTTCACACGACTGCCCAAACACGGCATAAGCGGCTTAGATCGGCTAGTAGATGCGTTTCTTGAACGCTTCGCCTTCAACACAAGGAAGAAGGCATCACTTAGTGATCTTGCTAGCCTTAAACAATTTGAGGAGGAAACAATGGCAGCGTACGGGAACCGATGGAGAGCTTTGCTTTCTAAGTTACCCTACCGTCCTCCCATGTCGGACCTCACGCAAATGTTCACGAAAAGTTGTTTAAAATCAATCTCCGGTCTATTTTTGCTGCAACAATACGACAGCTTAGAAGAAGCTTTGGCGCAAGCCAGAGTCATAGAAGAGATTAAGATAGGCGAAGGCGCAATTGCCAAGCCTAAGAAGAAAGAGTGGAATAAAACCACTAAAGCGGGACAATGCAACCACAACACGCTGCAATCAACCAAGTTGCGATAAATGTCCCAGCGCCTGTGCAAGAAACGCAGCCTCAAAATGCTAACTACCAGGCAGTGCCTCCTACTTACGAAAGAGATAACAGGAGACAAGAACAGTATCAGCAGCGTCGCCCTAGGCGACAATTCACCCCGTATGCGGAGTCTAGGGACTCCTTATTTGACCGCTTGTCAGCGGCGAATCTAGTTACTCTGCCAGAAATCCAAATTTTTGACCCTAGCGTTCCTAAGCCTAAGGGGTATAGGGAGGAATTGTATTGCAGATTTCATAGACGCAGAGGACATGACCTAAATGGGTGCTGGAAATTCAAAGAACTAGTCCAGGATTTGATCGACAATCGAACATTGGTCGTGGACAACCCCATCGCACCTAACAACCAACAAATGGGGGTATTCAAGGACCCCTTGCCTGCCCATGAGGCGCAGACAAAACCGCTCCAAATAAATGAGGTGCGACAAGATCTTCCCGCATAAGGATTTGTGGGAATGATTAGCATTGTAACAAGGAACAGAAAATACCCAGAAGTTGCCCCCGAGGTACCTGCGAGGGAAGTTCCGTCGACATCGCAGCCTCAACAACGCCCGATGCTGTTACCTCCGCCTAGACCTGAGGTCACGATACGAACCAAACTCACGCAGAGTTTGCGGACCACGTCGGCTAGGTCTGTCCATCTACGAGCTTATTCAACAATCGGCTCCACATAGAGAAGCTCTTATGGACATCTTAAAAGCCATTGAAGTACAACCCCACGAAGCTAATTCTTTCAACGCTTTCGTGGGACATGTGAAACAATGTACGGAGCCTGTCATCACATTCAAAGAAAATGAGGTCAAAACAATATCGAATGACATGCCGGATCCACCCCTGCACGTTAATTCACTGCATGTGAAACAATGTAAGAATCAGGTCCCTCCACTAAGAGTGGAACAACCACAATGGGATCAGATTAATTCACTGGAACAAGAAGAATCCTCGATGTCAGAAGCGACAGATGCTGAAGAGGATGAGCAATTTTGGATCTATGAAAGCGATTCAGAAGACGAGACTGAGATGGACTATCTCAGACATGCGCGACGACATCACCATGCTCTAACCCATGAAGATCTAATGGGACAAATGGGTATACGGTTGGGACATGAATGGCACTTAGACCCAACGAGGTGGGACCAAGTGCTAGGCCTATGGCTCCAAATTCAAGTTGAGCATCGTCCACCTCAAGATCCCATCAGGACAACAGTACCAAGGGAAGACCCCGCCTTCCTTTCCGCACTTAGAGGCGAATTTGCACCTAGAGAGGATCCATTCGTGCATGTTCCCGTAGAGCCAGACCCAGAATATAGGGAACATCTGAAAGAATCAAGTCGTCACACCCGTGGTTCCGGAGACCAAATTCATTCCATCCACATGATCTCCATTGATTTGACCACACCCATCCGCAATCCGACCGATCCATCACGGTCATTACATCTAAACACGGATGCCATTGATCGGGATCGCGTCAACTCACCATTGTCACCATCGAGTCATCGGCCTTTCGGTAAAATGCTTCATTTTACCCCAAGGACAACTCAAGATATTTTTCAAGGTGAAGAGGGACCCAAAGTCCCCAACGCGAGATCTTAACTCGGTGATGATATCCATTTAATCCCAACTCCACATCAGTTGGAGGACGGATCTCACATGTCAGTCGAAGAGACGACTGACGTAGACATCGGCACAGATCCAATGAATCCATGGATTCTCAAGCTGGGGGTAGGCCTTTCCCCCGAAGAGCAAGCCGATTACATGGCCCTTCTTAAAGAAAAGAAGGAGGTTTTTGCATGGTCATACAAAGATATGCCAGGACTAGACCCATGACTAGTCATGCACAATTTAACGCTTGATCCGAAAATCAAGCCGATAAAGCAAAAACTAAGAAAGATGCACCCAACGAGTGGCCTTGATGGTCAAAGACGAATTACAAAAGGCTGTTGGATGCACAATTTGTCATCTGCGTGGATTATCCGCCATGGTTGTCCAACATGGTTCCCGTCAAGAAGCCCGATGGGAGGATTCGCATATGCACCGACTTTCGAGACTTAAACAAAGCGAGTCCTAAGGATGATTTCCCCTTGCCAAGCATCGACGCATTGGTAGACGCTACGAGCAGGTCACGAAATGCTCTCCCTAATGGACGGTTTCTCAGGATACAATCAAATTCGTATCAATCCTGAAGACCAACTCAAAACGGCATTCACAACGCCTTGGGGGACATTTTGTTATAAGGTCATGCCTTTTGGCCTTAAAAACGCTGGCGCTACATACCAACGTGCTATGACGTATATCTTCCACGATTACATGCACAAAACTTTGGAAGATTACATGGATGATTTGTTAGCCAAGTCTAAATTGCGCTCAGATCATCTCGGTGACTTAAGCAAGATCCTCGATCGCCTCATAGAGCATAAGGTCAAACTGAATCCCAAGAAGTGCGTGTTCGGCGTCACATCTGGAAAACTCTTGGGTTTTATAGTCTCCAAAAGAGGCATCGAAGTGGACCCAAACAAAGTCAAGGCAATCCTTGAAATGGCTCCCCCAACCACTATCAAGCAGCTCAGAAGTCTACAAGGAAAGGTCGCGTCGATTAAACGCTTCATAGCGCAATTATCTGACAAATGCCGACCAATGAACAAATTATTGCACAAAGGGGTCACATTTCATTGGGATGACGAGTGCCAGTCAGCCTTTGACGAAATCAAACAATACTTGGCTTCGCCGCCAGTATTGGCACCGCCTAGACCAGGTGTGCCGTTCTACTTGTACATCTCAGCTATTGAGGTGGCACGGCGTAATGCTAGCCCAGAAGAATGAACTTCACAAAGAACGAGGCTACTTACTATCTTAGCCGCACCCTGGTCAATTACGAACTTAACTATGCATACGTTGAGAAACTCTGCTTGGCAGTGGTGTTTGCCACCAAAAGGCTACGCCACTATATGTTGAGCAACACGACGTATGTTGTGTCTAAGGAGAATCCATTGCGATACATGATGAGTCGTACTTATCATAGTAGCCGCACGGCGAAATGGATCATGTTGTTGACGGAATTTGACATTGAGTTTATTGGACAAAAATCTATAAAAGGACAAGTCATAGCCGATCAACTAGCAGAGGCTCCTCTTGAAGACGATCAGCCTCTGGTCATAGAACTACCCGATGATGAGGTCTTCCATGTCTCAGAATCGCCAGATTCTGAAGAGCTCGAGTCTCAGGCCGACATAACCTTATTTTTTGATGGTTCTAAATGCGAGCAAGGTGGTGGCGCAGGAATTGTATTCTTCACACCGCGGGGCGCTCCAATGCCCCTGTCATTTAAATTAAACTTCGAGTGCACCAACAACAATGCAGAATATGAAGCCTTGCTCCTAGGTCTTCAGACAGCAATCGCCATGAACATCAAAAGACTGAACATCTTTGGCGATTCGCTGTTAATCGTCAATCAAGTCAAAGGGGTATATCAATGCAAATGCCCAGTTCTGAAGGCCTATAAAGCCCTCGTGGATAAATTCTTGGCAAAATTTGAGTGGTATGACATCGAGGCACTCCCTCGATCATCGAATCGTTTTGCGGACACAATGGCCTCCTTGGGGTCACTAATCCCGCAAGACCTTTCCGGTGATATAACAACCATTCAGGTCAAAACCTTATCGCAACCCGCGATGGAGCGCGCAAGCTCAGACTTGACGCCGAGGAATCCACATGATCCGAGATCGAACCATCTTCGGATAAGTTCTTTCGAATCCGAGACTATTTGAAACACGCCAACTGGGGGTCTTTGTTCTCCCCAATTCCCATTAATAGCAACACAACGCTATTTTTACAAGTTTTATCCCAATCAGCATTTGTTAGGGAAGAACTCCAAAAGGGATTGGTTGTTCAAACTGTCGAGGTATCTGATCAACGAGGATTGGTATTTACCCATAAGAGATTACCTCAAGTTAGGTAATCTACCCCTTGGATTGACGCAAGCCGCAAAACGAACATTCAAACAGCAAGCGGCAAAATATGTCTTGATAGGAGACATTTTGTATCGTCGCAGCTACGACGAAATTCTTCTTCGTTGCTTGGACCAGCAAGAGTCCACTTGGGCAGTCACCCAAGTGCATGATGGTACATGTGGCGGCCACTTTAGTGGTATGGCCATTGCAAAGCGCATTCTTCGCATGGGCTATTATTGGCCATCTTTAGAGCGAGATTGCTGCGCATATGTCAAGAGGTGTGTGAAATGTCAACATCATGCCAATCTGATGCACGCACCTTCCCGGGCCCTACGAGACGGTCCGATCTGCTTGGCCATTTTCGCGGTGGGGCCTCGATCTAATTGGAAAGATCTCCCCTGCATCGTCGAGGCCGTCACACGTTTATCATAACGGCCACGAGAATATTTTACCAAATGGGTGGAAGCAATTCCGTTAACCTCTACGACGGGACCCCGCATTGCGAAGTTCATTTTGCATTACATCATATGTCGTTTTGGTATTCCATCCAAAATAATCTCGGATAATGGGCCATCATTCAAGAACAAAGACGTGCGTGCTTTAACCACAAAGTACAAAATTCAGCACGACTTTTCAACACCATATTATCCGCAAGCAAATGGGCAAGCGAGGCGTCAAACAAAACGCTAGTCGCCATCCTTAAAAAGACCGTCGCGAGACAGTCATAAGGATTGGCACATACAAATCCCACTTGCCCTTTGGGCCTATCGCACTAGCATTCAGACGCCCACTGGGGCAACTCCGTTTTCACTAGTGTATGGATCAGAGGCAGTAATGCCTCTCGAGTTGGAAATTCCTTCCCTCCGCATATCAATGCGGGAATTCATCGATGATGACAACTGCGCGGCGAGGCCCGGTTAGACCAGCTTACGTTGCTTGATGAAAGACGCGTTAATGCTCTCGAGCACTTACGTATCTATCAAGAGCGGCTTAAGAGAGCTTACAACATGAAAGTTCACCTAAGAGAATTTCGGGTTGGTGATGCGGATTATGAAGGAAAACCAACAAAACTCTAATTTGCCGTCCCATATGAGGGACAAATTTGCGGCAAATTGGTTAGGTCCGTATGTCATTGATAGCAAAATAGGACCGAGAACGTACAGGCTAGCTTCTCTTGACGGTATCAAGGAAACGGAACCCTTGAATATCAGTCATTTACGACCATTTCATATCTAAGACAACCATGTACCAAAAAATAAAAAATAAAAAAATAAAAAATAAAAAAAAAAATAAATAAATAAATAAAATAAAATAAAATTTCAACAAAAACAAACAAACAAAAAGCTCCAAGGATTATCGCAATCTCTTGGTCAACCCAAAAAGCTCCAAGGATTATCGCAATCTCTTGGTCAACCCAAAAAGCTCCAAGGATTATCGCAATCTCTTGGTCAACCCAAAAAGCTCCAAGGATTATCGCAATCTCTTGGTCAACCCAAAAAGCTCCAAGGATTATCGCAATCTCTTGGTCAACCCAAAAAGCTCCAAGGATTATCGCAATCTCTTGGTCAACCCAAAAAGCTCCAAGGATTATCGCAATCTCTTGGTCAACCCAAAAAGCTCCAAGGATTATCGCAATCTCTTGGTCAACCCCAAAAGCTCCAAGGATTATCGCAATCTCTTGGTCAACCAAAAGCTCCAAAATTATCGCAATCTCTTGGTCAACCCAAAAAGCTCCAAGGATTATCGCAATCTCTTGGTCAACACAAAAAGCTCCAAGGATTATCGCAATCTCTTGGTCACCTAAAAAGCTCCAAGGATTATCGCAATCTCTTGGTCACCTAAAAAGCTCCAAGGATTATCGCAATCTCTTGGTCAATACAAAAAGCTCCAAGGATTATCGCAATCTCTTGGTCAACCCAAAAGCTCCAAGGATTATCGCAATCTCTTGGTCAAACAATCAAGAAATTCAACAAAAACAAAACAACAAAAATCATCAAAAAAAAAAAAAAAGATTTGCATCTCAATTCTAGGCATACTCGAATTCATCAAAACCAACACCATGCATAAATCTTACCACACTACGGTCGGTGGTGCAGGAATGTACTAGGAGTTTCGGTAATTCGAGTCATCATTTTCCTCTTTAGCCATGTAGTGTACCAAGTCGAACGGATTTTATAAAGGTAGAGTCATACTCGAAATACACCTTGTTACGTAACATCCCAACACAAATTAAAACACTAAAATTCCCAAAATCGTGTGAACGAAAGATGAAACACTGCAAAACAACTAGGTCACCACAAGCGAAACGGTTATCTTGCTCATCCCCCCATGCGAATGACCCCTAGAATGCTTGAGAGTTGGCAAAAGGACAAGCTTCCTCCCTACCCAATTCCCTAAGAATCCCAAAAGTTCTCAATATCTGCAAAACACAAAAATTTGCAAAATGTCAAAACTCAAAAATTTGACAAAATATAGTGCACACATCAAAAGGCACAAACAACAGTGATTTTTGTCACTCCATATCCCCAATCCCTTGCTCAAAAGAAAAATCAATAAAAATAAACAGTGATCTTATCACTACAAAAGAGCAAGTATCCCAATACAATTGAAAAAAAAGAAGGGAGTTGACCTTGAATCCCTGGAACTCTCAGCATTCTGTAGGTCATAAGGCAAGCTTCAATACCAACTCGGTAACAGAAGTAAACCTCCCGCATGACGATATATCTGTCACATTAACTTGTGTACAGGATCAATGTTTGCATGTGGATGAGCTAGCTTATGGCAGCCTGGATTACAACGCAGATTAATCTTAGTACATACAACAAAGGAATTCGTGGAGCTAATTAGGTGATCCTCAGTACAGGTTCGGTTGAAAGCCCATCTGGCACTGGTGGTATCCTAACAAATACCACTAAATGAACTCAATTGCACACACAGGGATGTGAAATAGCTCGGTCAAAAACAAGTTTGATTCATACCTTGTTCAAAAGTCTTGTAAGATAAAGTACAGTCGTGGATAGTGAGTTAAAACTGTCTGAATCTCAGAAAATCTTACACTCATCCCGAAAACCATCTGCCCTACTTATCATTCTTATGATACCATCAGAAAATACAAAAACGACAAAGAAAAACCTAGATAAATAAAAATAGCATTCATCCATTTTGCATATCACATAGGCATCTAAAACAATTCAATTCATCTGCATCCATCAAACAAATAAACATGCATAACAAAAATCAATCACATCATCACATGTACAAATCCAAAAATAAAACCGGTATATATATATATATATCGTCAAAAAAAAAAAAATATGCCCACAGGCTACAAAAACAGGTCCTTAGACCCCGCAATCATATCCAAAACCCAACCTAAGACGTCGGCCACCATGATCACGCAGGATCGGTGCGACGGGAACTACCCCCCGTGGTGTGGGTCCTACGGGACCCTGCAGGGCGACTACTGCTAGCCTCCGCATCATGCCTACTACCACCCCCCTCATCCAACCGCCTGCGGCGAGATGATGCTGACTGCTCAGTCAGACTATCCCTCGTCCGTCGAGAAGATCTGCTGATAGAAGGCTCAGGGAGCCGCCCGCCAAGGCGGATGACCTCCCTCTCCAAGTCTATCCGGTATAGACACCACTCTGCCTCCCGCCGATGATAGATAGACAAGGCATCATCACGCTGCGCCAAAATGCTATCCCGCTCTCGCCAGCCGAACCCGTGAGAAGATCCCTCTCTAGATCCCGCATCCGTAGTAGCTCTGTAAGCCGTGCAACCTCATCGCCTACATCCGACCCCACCCCCTCCGTATCTGTCGGACGCATAGGACTCCCGGGGACAGTAGCCTGCCCAGGCTCCAACTGCTCCTCCACATCCTGCATGTCCGGCTGCTCCGGAACACCCAAGTCCACATCCGCCATGTCTGCATCATCCAACGGCCCTCCCCATTCACCCCCTATCGCCTCAGCATCCTCCACTGCCGCCTCCGCACCTCCCAGAGGACCCTCACCTCTCCAGCGCCGCAAAACCCACCACGCAAAACCCACCACGAGTCATACTCAGTGGTAGTACCTACGTCATCCACATCCAACACCTCAATAACAACATCCGACTCCTCGCCCAGTGGCACGAGGACAGGTGGCTCCAGATCCCTCTCGTCTCCCCGACGCCGATAGCCTACGGGTTCACCAGGCAACCCCTGGCGCACCCCAAACTGTCGTGTAACCCGGCGGTACGGAAAGAACTCATGCTCCGTCCCGTGCCGCCCAGTCAACCATCGCTCCCTCCGTACCCGTCGGAGCCACTCTCCAGCCTCAGGCCAGGCTGGACAGTCCCGATAGGGACGCCAAAACACCTCCCCTGGAGTGAGCCGTGAAAAGGCATCAATGTAGTGCTCAACTGCACCTGCCCATCGCCGACTCTACCCCCTGCTCCGTAGACCGTCGCCACAACGCTGCATAACCAATCTCATCATCCTCCATCGCCACCCGAGTCGTCCACGGTAACCCGGTAGGCCTCTCAACGGCTATGTCTTTGCCAACCCCGACTCTTGCAACAAAAAGCTACAAGCGACACCCTTTCGGCTGTCGACGGCGGACCCCGTACGGCTCTCCGTAAAGCTGCGCCAACAAAGTCTGTCCCCATCTCAGGATCAACGGTGCCTCTACCGGGCACTATGCCAACTGCCACACCAAATCTAGCAGGTTCCACGGGAACCTCGCCCTGACGAATCAGGGAGAAGAATGTTAGAAATGAGGCCCATCAGGAATGCGTGCCTCACTCCTAACACCCCCCTCTCCTTCCACCAGCCAACCAAAATCCCGCCAGCCTGGCAATCCACCTCGGTTGTCTCCACTGGGTCTGCTACACCCAGCTCCCCCCCATGCCCAAAACATCTCGTGAGTATAGCAGTCCAGCGATCGAACGGAGATGTCCTAATAGGGAGACCATCTATCGGAATCCGAAGCAACCGATAGACGTCCTCAAGAGTCACAGTCATCTCCCCTGTCGGGAGATGGAAAGTATTGGTCCTCGGATCCCAAAGCTTGATCGGGGCCGTCGGATAGGCCCGATCCGAAACCACGAGGCTCCGGTCGAGCCACCTGCTTGAGCCCAAGGGCATCAAGCCATTCCCAGTCGTCATCAGTCAAGGCCAACCGCGCCTCAGTAAAGGCAGCGGGTACACGGTACCGGCTCCTAACAACCTGCAAGAAAACAAAAAAAATAAATAATAATAAATAAAATAAAAATAAAATTTTCAATTCTAGGGTTTCTAACCTTAGTTGTTAAACAAAAAACATAACAAAAAATCTTAAAGTTTTGAAAAGCGCAACACAAAAACAATGCATTCAATTAAAGCAAAATAAGCCCTAGGGTCACTTACGGGACTCGCCTCGGCTCCGCCGCTCGAACCGGTTTGTGCACTCATGATGGCGAGAGAGAATTCCGGTGGCGCTTCGCTTCGCGAATTACTTCCTCCTCCCAGAGCTCCAAAATCGCAAGAAAAAAATGACACAAATGAGCCCAAAATCAAGTTTTGGCCCTTAAATAGGCCTTTTGCACTGGAATTCGTCCTTGACTGGGACGAGCGCTCTGATTAGCGCTCGTCCCACCCAGGGACGAATTCTCCAGCTAGAATTCGTCCCACCCAGGGACGAATTCGAGCCAGCACAAAAAAAAATTAAGAAAAATGACTAAAAATGCACTAAAAAGACAATAAAACTGCCTGACAGGATTGCAAATGCAACTGACAGCATGGGCATACAAAATCGACATCGGGGTCACAAATTATCAATATCCTACTCCCTAAGAAGGCTACCATAGCCGGACCGCTCCAAGGGAAGACAGATTTTGAAAATTTAATCCCCAAAATAATGTCACAAAAACAACAAAAACAGTACAAAATTTAACAAAAACACAACAAAAGCATTGCCAGGCATAAGTGCTCATGCACTTAACCTCTAGGCAAAGAAAATCGATGTCGAGGTCCAAATTATCGCTCTCCTAGTTCCCCAAGAAGGCTATCATAGCCGGACCGCTCCACGGGAAATAGGTTTTCGACGATTTCACCTCATTATGACGTCACCAAAAGGGCTAACACCCACCAAAAATAGGTCCATATGTTGGAAAAATTGCACACGCTTAACGGTAAACCCTCTAAAGGCAAACCTTGCACAAGTCATCTTGGGTCAAGCGACTCGTCGCTTCTCTCACGAAGGTCATTCCCTCATCGATTCGTCGCTTGAGGGGGTAGTCACACTTAGTCACCAACCAACAATCACACACCCAATTAAGGAAAACGACATGCATTCAAAGAATCATTGACAAAGACAATCACGCTCCTGCTAGGGGCGATAAACAAGCAACAATCAAATCAATCAAACACTTGGCATTTCGTGAATCATGAACACAAGGTTCCCCCCGAGGATAAAAACGCCCTTCACTTGTTCATGGTGATCAATGTCCAAGTTCAAGTCACACCTCACCAAAACGAGGTTAATACTTGAAATCAAATTCCTTAGCTCGTCAGAAGCAAGGATTCAAGAATGCATGCCCTTTCCATACTTGGGGCATCAAAAGTTGGTTAGGTTACCAAGAAACCCTAATCATTAGTGCTTTGGTTATCTATTTTTGCTCAGCAACTGCGTCACCCGCGGCGCTTCCCAAAAAGGGGCATCCGTAGACACCAAAACAGCACCAATCCGATTATGTGATTGCAAACAACGATCGCTTTGACAAACACGGCCCCCGGGGCAGCCCTCGAGAGGTCAAACGGTGGTCTTAACCACTTTCATAGCAGTTTTGTAAGGTCAAGGAGCAATTTGGCACACTTGGGCACTTTGCCCGGTATTCGTCTCACCCGGAGACGAATTCAAAATAGAATCCGTCCCACCCCGGGACGAGTTCAGAATCCGTCCCCGGGTGGGACGAATTCTAAGCAACGGGCAAAAGGGCAAATGGTGCCAAGTGGCAGCCCGAACGGTCGGTTAAGGGCTCCTACCTTGCACGCATGTGTAAGTGGACTAGAGGGGCCGTTAGAGGACTGTTACAAGAAGCATTTATCAAAGTTCAAGTCAGGGAAGGACTCCCCTCCCTCATGGGAAGACAAGACCGCCACATGGCGCCCATGGTCAACACTTGGCTTTTGTGCTTCCCTCCCAAAAGAGACCCCTTGGGTCTATAAAAGGTGGGAATTTTCTCACCCAAAATATGCAGGTAGAAGGAGTGTTCAAGCAACGAAGTCTTTGCCGAATCGAAGACTCATTTGCATCCCCCTTTGTTCACCTTCCTACATCCATCAATCTCTTTTGCAAGGGAGGTTGTTGGGTGGCCTTTGGAAGCTCGAACCTCACTCAAATCCGACGCATGGACATCTGAACCCACCAATTCGCCGACCCCCAATCCTAAAAGGTTTTGGGCCCATCCTTGGTGGATTGGCTCCAAAATCGAGGGCCAACGGTGGGAGGCCCACTTGGGCACCCCCGCACCCCCAAATTCTAATTTCAGTTTTTGAGCACTTTAGATTAATTTTTAGATTGCATTATGTGTTACTAGGTCCGATTAGTCTATAATTGCAATTTTGTAGCTTTTGGTCAGAGTTTAGGGTGTTTTGTATTGCTTTATCGTTTCGCTAACTTGCGGGTGTCAAGGTTAAATTCCTGAGGGAGGAGGCCAAATTGGGAAAATCCGACCATACGGGTCGTCCCAAAATGGCCCCAATTACCTAACCCCCCTGTTTGCGGGGAGTTTTGCGAGGTCCCGAGATCCGACATTGGAGCAGCGACGGGTCGATTTCTCCTATTCGGAAGAATTCGTCCCACCCGGGGACGAATTACGGTCGAAGTCGTCCTGCCCGGGGACGAATTCCGGTTTAAGGTGAATTGGCCAGTTGCCTCGGTGGCGATGGCCTTACAGTGGCTTGTTCTTACCTTACGTCGGATTTTGAAGCAATTTGGATTCATTGTTTTCATGGTTTCGAGGCAAATATTCGTATGCATATTTTGTTAGTTTTAGAGAGAGAATGATTTTCATTTGCAACGGGGTGCTACTAACGTCTTGATCATTTCTTTGTTTGCGGGAGAAGCAGCGAGAGGCGAAGAACCCATCAACATCGGCGGCGGCATCATCTTAGCCCGCCCGGTGCAATCGTGGGCACGCGGAAGGAGGAACCATTCAACGATTGTAATCAAACCTTATTTGCGCTCCTAGCCCCTGAAAAGGGAGGAGGCATTATTGTAATAGAGATCGAAAGAAATTAATGAAAGGGCTGTTTTTCTTTATCTGATTGCGTCTCTTACAACATGTCTCTTTTCGTTTCATGCAATGTACATTCCTAGGACTTAAGCGTGATTAATTTTGAATGCAATTGCACTTGGTGTTTCTTTTGACCGGAATCTCGTGCTTTCAGGACCCTTCAAAAATAGATGGAAAGGGAAAGACAAGGAGATCATCTATAACACCAGCCAACCAAGAAGGAATGGCCAGGGAAGTTCCATGGAACTGGGACAGGACCAAGGAGGGGGAAGCACAGAAGAAGAATAGGACTACCCAGGGAAGTCCCCCCACTTACTATAAAATTATCATAAGAATAAATAATAATATAGAATATGACATATAGACTTGTCTATGTTATAATGACACACTTAACATTATATAACAATGTCGTGTTAATAAGAGTAAAACATTATATATAGTGTATTCAAGAACTCTCACCACACACCAAAGGTAATACATTATTTTGATGTAAATAAGAGTGAAAAGCCTTACATAACTATGATGAAGAACTTGTACTTAGCCTTTTTAACATATTTTGTGTTAGTATTAGTTAATTAAAAAATAATAGGTATATTTCATTTATCATTAGATAAATAATACCAACCCTTAGAATATCACTCATGCTTATTGATTTAGAAGGTCCACTCTCTATATGATTTTGGCCCCTTTCTACAAAAAAAATCAAAAAATTTAATAAAACTTTTTTTTTTGCTGGAGAAAAAATGTTGTACTCAAGTCCTCCATCCTTTAAAAAACATAATTCTCTAATTTATAACTTTGATATTTTACAAATAAATTCAATCCTCATCTCAATTAAGTTGTTATAGCTGGATACCTACATGTATTTTCATAATAAATCTAAATTCTTGATATTTATTTTCTAGATCTTCTTCAACTTTCTTTGTAAATACAAATATTGTAAAATCTAGCATCTTTCTTCTTGATATTTTCATGTAACAACCTCTACAATACTAAAAATCCACTCTACTATCTATGCACTACATATTAGTAGAGTAATAATTTTAAAACTTCACACTATCATAGCCTGCTTTACTATATATAGATTGGTAATTTATTTCTTGAAGCATAAGTGTAACCAAAGAACTATAAAAAATAGTTTATATGAAAACACACTAATGTTATAAAATACAACAAATATTACAAATGAAAATCATTACAGTAAATCTTAATCAGCATTTTCTTATCAACTTCAACTAAACTTTCTACTTCCTCTAACCACGAAAAAGTGAATTTAACTTCATGATCCTCTACAAACCCATATATTGGCTTGTCTATTTGCATATTTGTTCCTTTCCATTAACATATGTGTAAACCTAATTTCTTCAAACTTTGTATCAAAGTCTTGTAATTCCACAATGATCTTTTGCATGTTCCATGGAGCCTTTACTTTCCTTAAATTTGTATTTATTACTATTAATGAATTTCCTTCCATCCATACTTTGTTCCATATTATTTTTGTGCATGTTTTTAACTTTTCCAAAGCCTCTCAAGCTTTAGCTTCATTATTTGTCTTATATCCACTACTGAAAGCATAATGTGATAGAATTTCCCCTCTATTATTTCCAATTATTCCTCCTCCTATTTCTCCTATATTTCTTTATATTCTCCATCAAAATTCAATTTGACCAACTCCACTTCCATTAGTTTCCATTTTATATTCTTTACCTTTATTTTCTTTCTCTTATACCATCATAATTTTATTTGATGACTTGACTCCATTTATCAAAGCTCTCTACTTCTAGATTAGATATTGGGTGAGTTGAAAGGGTTTGTTTAGACTCCTCTATGGCTAAAAAAATATTCTTTTTTATTACCTCTAAATTAATTTTATTTCTTTTAAATATTCTTCTATCCCTTTCTAGCCATATAGTCTAAATTATTATATCTTTTGATGTATCCTATATTATTTGTAATGTCTCACTTTTAAAAGTGTTCTACCATTGCTTTAACCATTATTCAATTCTTTCATTCATCACCATGCATTTACCAAACATATTAAGAACCCATTGCCATAGTTCCCAAACTATTGAAGAGTGTCCTAAGAGATGGTTTCTATTCTCCTCTTCCTTTTTACATAGAACATATTGTGAGGGGCCATGAAAACCCCTTTTCATTAGGTTATCCTAGGATAAAACTTTCCTATGACCTACTAGCCATACAAATATTTTGACCTTTGAAATGCTCAAGCTATCCCAAATACATCTCCATATTCTTGCAATATTCCTATGTTGTTGATGCTTTACATTATATATATTCCTTACTGTGTATTATCTTGAGTTATTTAACTCCCAAATCAGCTTATCCTTGACTCCCCTCAGAATAATCATTGTTATTATATTTCTACTCAATTACCTCCTAGAAATAGTGTCTAGTTTGTAAAAAAATATTATTTCCATTTGTATCTTCCTTCCTAATCCTTGTACATAATATTTGAAACCCTATCACCATATTTGTCTTGAAGTAGTCTCATCCATGGTTTCAAAATTGGATCTAGATTGAGTGGTTTTTTTATCACACCAAGTATCCATCCAAGTATATAATTTTTCTTTAGTTTCTACCACCTATATTAGACCTTTAATCACTAGATCAATTGACTTTTTGAAATTGTTCCATAGTGCAAAACCATCTAGATGTGAGAATGCAGTAAATATTAAGCTTGGGTCATTGATCTCAATGTACCTAGAAGAATTCTTGCCCATTGTCTTTGACTCTCTCTATACAATATTCAAATTGTTTTTCCTCTTGGAGCTAAGTTTGCATCCATAAGAACTTTTAAACTAAGACCTCCCCAAGTTTTATCATCATACACCTTGCTCCATTTCACCAAAGGAAATTTCCTTTTATAATGTAATCTTGATTACAAAAATGACCACATAATATAAACTTTTTTCAAATGATTTTGACATAATATACAAGTACATATAATATGTTGAAATGGTCTATAAGACTGATTTCATTAGTTACACTCTTCCTACTAATGATAACCATCTACCTTTCCATGTTGGTAGTTTATTTTAAACTTTACTTATAATTGGATTCCATAATTCTATCCTCCTTATCCCCTCAAATAAGGGCATCCTTAGATATGTTACTAGTAAATTTACCTCCTCCATTTGAAGTAACTTGCATATCCCTACTTTGATTCTAACTAAAATGTAAATTTTGGATTTTGTGTTATTAACTTTTTGCCTTGCCACTCATTCAAACTCATTTAATAAGATATTCAAATATCTGACCTCATTTTTTCTTGCCCTCCCAAAATGTTTGTATCATCTACCAACTATTGATGGGTGATGTTGTTAATATTATTGCTAGCCTTAATTTTCTTTATTAGCCCATATTTGTATGCCTTCTTCAAGTTCCTTCCCAATACCTCTACCATAATAATGAATAGATATGGTGATAGAGTATCTCCTTGTTTAAGGCCCCTCTTGGATTTAAATGAACCAATTACTAACCCATGACCAACACTAAATATGATATTGTAGAGACACAAGCTTTAATCCATCTAACCCATTTCTTCCCAAATACAAACTTTATTAATACTAAAAAAGGAAAACCCCATTTAACCCTACCATAGGCTGTATTCATATCAATTTTTAATATTGTTACTCTTTCTTTTCTAGAATCATTGCATGCATTAATTTATGACATACTATGATCCCATCTAGAATCTATCTCCCTTACACAAATCCTTCTTTCTCTTCTGAAATAATTTTGTCTAAATATGGTCTTAACTTATTTGCAAATATTTTGGAGATTATCTTATATGCCATATTACATAGGCTTATGGAACTAAATGAATCAAACAATTTTAAATATTTTTTTAATCAAGGTAAGATATATTACATTTATTTTATAAAGTATATACTATGACTAGTCTACTGCCACCAATAAAGAATCCTTCACTATTTCATAATTATGTTGATAGAATGTTGTAAAGAGTCCATCTAGACATAGGTATTTATCCTTATCAAAATATATAGGAGATTAATGAACTTATTCTAGTATAATAGGCTATAACAGTTTGCTATTGTCTTCGTCTATTACAATTTAAGGTACTTCTTGCAATCGTTTATCATTAAGAACTTCAATCTCCTTTGAACCTAGAATAGTCTAGTAAAAGCCTTGTCTCCTTTCTAATTTTGTTATGGCCTTTAATACAAAACCCTTTTTATTTAATTTTACTATTTTTGTATGTTGATCTTTGTACTATTTCCATCCTATAAAAAAAAAAAATTGTGTTTTTATCTCCTTCTTTTAACCAAGTTTGTCTCAATTTTAATCTCCAAAATTTCTCTTCCTTACTCAAAATATTATGATATTCACTAAGCAACTTCCTTTCCTTCAATCTTGGATTATGTTGCTCAAATTTTTAGAATTTTAAAAGTTTCTCTTTTAGTTCTTTCTTCTCAAAGTGTTCATGTTCCATTCTTTTAATCTAGATGCCATTGATTTAATTTATTTTAGAAGTGTATACAACCCATATTTTTCCTAAGAATTTCATGTTTGTGTTATCATACCAATAAATTGAAGATGGTCTTCCCATTCTGCTCATATTTAAAATATGATATTTTTTAATTCACTTACCACCATTTTAACTTTTACTAGCCATTGATCTAAACCAGTCCTTATCAAGGTATTAATTCTAGCACAAGTGCCTTCATCTAGTCAATGATTTGAAAGTATGCATCTATCTAATTTATTTGCTATCAAGTTTTGTCCTATCCCATTATTGGTCCATGTATAGTTATCCTCTTCAAACTCAACCTTCCATAGATTATTATTTCAAATAAAAGCTAAGAAATCTCCCATACTTTGGGTTCTTTTCCTAATTCCCCCAAATTTTTCATCTAGCTTGATAATGGAATTAAAATATCCTATGGTCATGTATCGAGATTCTTTGTCCTTACTTCTTATAAATACTTCAATCCCACTCTATACTTCTAATTTTCCTAAATACGTTGTAGGTCCATAAATATTTATAAGGAAAAAATGAATATCTACAAAGTAGCATGTGACTAACAAGGTTGTCCAATACCTAGTTTTATGAATGGTTTCACAAGAGGTTCTAACTATATTCTAACATGTTGGAATTCCCCATGCCACTACCTCTGAATCCATAGCATCCCTTTCACATCTTACCTATATAGATTTTATAGTTTTGAAAACTTTTTTCTTTCTCATTTTAGTTTCCTATATATAAAAAAATTTAGGCTTATTACTTAAACAAAGGTCCCTAATACACCTATGCTTTGAGGGATCATTAGTGATATGGTAATCATATCTCATTAGGGGATACTAGCCCACCTACAAATTACCAATACAATTTTTTTTTTAGTAAAAAGAAGTTCAACTAACTTAGATTATGTTTCTTTCTCTATGTTTACTCTTGCTTCCCTAGCTCTCACTTGATAATGTTTAGATTTTTGTCTTTTTACATTTTTAATATTGTGAGTAGGTATTATTATTCTATTCCTCAATATTTTTTCATAACTTTCTATTTCATTAGACTTATCCTCTCCTAGATCTACTAAGGAAGCTTTTAACTTATCTTGCTCATGTTTTCGCATTTCCTTGTTAATAGTAGAGGTATTAACATCTACCTGTTAGTATCAAAATGACACTGAGAGGGGGGGTGAATCAGTGTATCTCTTGTTACTTAAATTTTCAACTCTTAAATCCGAAATAATGAAAACTTAAAACCAAATAAAGAAAATATAACAAGATAACATCACACAACATAAGATGTACCGAGGTTCACCGATTTGGCTACTCCTCAAAATGACTTTTTGGACTCCCATCCAAATACAGCCTTTGCAAAGCATCAACTTTACAATAAATTTACCAACACTCACTGAAATGAGCATCAACCCCTGATTTACCAGCACCAACTAGAAGGAGCACCAACCCCTAATTTACCAGCACCAACTGGAAGGAGCACCAACCCCTAATTTACCAGCACCAACTGGAAGGAGCACCAACCCCTAATGCCAAGCACCAACTTGGACTACCATTTTTAAACTAGAATATTGACATAAAAATACCTTCACTTTTACAAGACCCTGACTGGTCTATTGCTTACCCAACGTCTACCACAATTCACAAAACACACACGCTTATCGCCCGCACTCAAATCCCCCAACAGAAATTCTCCAAGCAACACTCATTTTATAACGTTCTTTCTCTTTGTAACTCCAATTGTAACTCCTTTCATATTCTCATATGCCACTTGTCAATTGTAACACCTTCTTTCATATTCTCATATGCCACTTGTCAATTATAACTCCTTTATGTAACTCCTTTTGTATATATTGAGAAGGCATTTCATCAAACATGTCACATGTAAATAATTGACACCATATTCTCCTACCATGACTGTTCATTTTCTCGGTCATGACTGTTCGTTTTCTCCTTCGATGACTATTCGTTTTCTCCTTCATGACTGTTCGTTTTCTCCTTCGATGATTGTTCGTTTTCTCCTTCATGATTGTTTGTTTTCTCCTTCGATGACTATTTGTTTTCTCCTTCGATGACTGTTCATTTTCTCCTTCATGACTGTTCATTTTCTCCTTCCCTTGTGCATGCATGTGTTTTGGTTTTTGAGAAGGCTTTTCATTTCTATTTTGAGGCCCTTCGTTTCCTTTTCTCCACATGGGCATGCATCTGCTTCTTTCCATGTGTAACGACCATCTTAAATAATTTCAAATCATTAAAGATCCCTTATGTAACATTTTGTCTTATTCATTGAATTTTGTCCTTATGTGACAAATTACCTTATACAATCTTCGATTTATTCCTTATAGGTCCACGTCACTATGCAGTCTTTAATTTCACTATCCTGGTGTTCATCACTAATATCAAATGCACTGTCAACTACTCTGTTCCTTTGGCAAAAATTCAACATGTCATGATATCGTGACACTTTTTTTTCTCTGCCTTCCTACCCTTTTTGAGTCACGAAAATGCGACATGTCGTGATATCGCAACACTCTTGTTTCTCTGCCTGCCTGCTCTTTTTGAGTCACAAAAATACGACATGTCGCGATATCATGACACTTTTGTTTCTCTACCTGCCTGCCCTTTTTGAGTCACAAAAATGTGACATGTCATGATATCATGACATTTTTTCTCCTTGCTCTTTCAGCTTTGTCATCCAGCTTCCGTATTTTCTCATCTGAAACATGTGCATATGCAATGCACCCGAAAACTCGTAAATGAGCCACACTTGGCTTCAGATTGCTCTAGGATTCCTCTGGAATTTTGTCCTTCACACTCTTGGTGGGACATCGGTTTAGCAGATAAACTGCACATGACACAACTTCTACCCAGAACTCATGTGGCAAACATTTTGCCTTTAGCATGCTCTGTGCCATCTCCATGATAGTTCTATTCTTCCTCTCAACTACACCATTCTGTTGCGATGTGTATCTAGTAGTGAACTGCCTTCGAATTCCATGTTGCTTGCAGAAGTTGTGGAATTCATTGGAGATGTATTCTCCTCCTCCATCAGTTCTGAGAGTCTTCACGTAATATCCGCTCTGTTTCTCAACCAGAGCCTTGAACTCCTTAAACTTTGCAAATGCCTCTGACTTCAGCTTGCTGGGATAAACCCAGGTCTTTCGGCTAAAGTCATCAATAAAAGTTAGGAAATATTTGTTGTCGGTATATGTGCTGGTCTGCATGGGACCGCAAATGTCTGACTGCACCAGCTCTAATGGCTGCGATGCTCTCTAATACTGTCCTGCAGGGAATGCATCCCTGTGTTGCTTACCGACCAGGCAACCTTCACAAACTTGGTTTGGTTGCTCAATAAGGGGTAAACCCTTTACCATCTGCTTCTTGTGCAGCAAATTCAGGCCACTGAAACTCAAGTGATCGAATCTGAGATGCCACAGCCAGGTAGCATCTTTCATAACTATGCTCAGAGACATCAATGATTCATTCTAAATCTGCAGTGGAAACATTTTGTTTTTCATCATGGACACTATTGCAATTTGTCCATGCACTTTGTCTCTGATGGAACAAACATCGTCTTTAAACTGCACAGTGTGTCCCTTCTGCACAAGTTGTCCAACACTCAGCAAGTTGTGCTTCAACCCAGGCACATAATACACATCGCAAATTTGCTTTCTTTCTTCGTGCCGGGTGCGGATGAGGATTTTTCCTTTCCCCATCACGGGAACTTTTTTGCTGTTCCCCATATTGACTTCAGATTGGACTGTCTCGTCCAATTGTGAGAACATATCTCTGTTCCCAGTCATGTGGTTGTTGCACCCACTGTCAAGATACCAAATATTTTTCTTGTTCTCCTCAACACTGTAAGTCAGCAGCATATTTCCTCCTGTCGCATTTCTACCTTCTTTCGTATAATGGGCTTGCTGTTGATTCTCTTTCGCCATCCTTGTTCTACATTGTGAGATGTAATGGTCAAATTTTTTGTAGTAGTAGCATTGGACCTTTGACATGTCCTTCTTCTGTTGAGAGCTACCTTACTAATTTTTGCCAGTGCCTCTTCCTCCTTGCTGATGAAATTTGTAGCTGGTCTCACTGTCATGAGGGTTTGATCTCCCTCCTTGCTTGTTTCCTCTCCCATGCATGCTTCTGCCTCTTCCACCTTGAGAAGTAGAGGCGCTATGGTGGGAGTCTTGTCTACTGCTGTCTCAGACTGAGACTTGTGCTTTGAACTCTTGCTCTAGAGAGTACTGAGTTGAGCGGCTCAGCCTCTGCTCATGTGTCTACAGAGAACCTATTAGTTCATCCATAGAGAGAATAGTCAGATCCTATGACTCCTCTATTGCAATTACCACAGAGTCAAACTTCGCTGGCAGACTCCGTAGATTTTCTCCAAGATCCTTTGATTCTGCACAATTTCACCATTCAACCGCATCTGGTTGATGACATCTGTCGTTTGGGTGAAAAAGTCATTCATCATCTCAGACTCACTCATCTGTAGGTTCTCGAACTCCCTCCTAAGCATCTGTAGTTTTACCAAATTCACCTTGTTGGTGCCCTGGTACAAACTGGCCAAAATATCCCAGGCCTGCTTGGCCTTGGTGGTCGATGTGATCCACGGGAATATGGTCTCCTCAATCGCTTGCATGATATAGAACAGGGCTTTTTGGTCTTTCTTTCGGTTCTCCTTTAGAATATCTTTGTCAGTTTGGGAGAGGTCGGCCAGTGTTGCTACATCTACCAGTTTTGGGTAACCATTCTCAACAAAATCCCACAAATCCTGAGACCCGAAGAGAATATTCATCTGGATGCTCCAGTAATCGTAGTTCTTGCCATTAAATCATGGGATCTGCAACTGCAGGGAATTTCTTTTGGAAGCCATGCTTCTATCTCCACATCACGGCACCACAGGCTCTGATACCAATTTGAAGGAAATGAATCGCGTCGCATAAAAAAAAAATGCTTCGCAAAATTTTGACTTCGGGAAGAGGTTCGGGAAAAATTCTCCCAAAGTAACTACTTCGGGGAATATCTTGCCGAAGTAGAACTACTTCAGGGAAACACTGCCGAAGTGAAACTACTTTGGGGAAATAGCTCCCGAAGTAAACACTTCGGGGGAAAATATGCCGAAGTAAAACTACTTCGGGAAATTTCCCAGCAAAGCAACTGCTTCACATAGTTTTCTTCCGAAGTGAAAACACTTCGAGAATTTTCCAGCTGAAGTGACTTCTTCGGACCGGAATGCTGCGAAGCTTTGTAGCTCACGGCAACTTCAGCAAAGTGGTTGCTTGATTCCACTTCGGGAGACTAAGTCTCGCAATGTGCTTCGGCACAAACAAATAAACTTCCTTTCTAGATCGGACGGATGTTTAGCCACTTCGGTGCAAACCCCAGCTGAGGAATGTCTGCGGACAAAACAATACACAGAGACCGGAATAGAGAAATAAGTATTTTATATATTCACTATAAATCCGGATTACAAAGCTTCCTCCTTAAGCGATTACAAACTTCTGCAAGATAGAAATCTGCAGGATAAACACACAAACTACTTGGAGACTGCTGCTCCAACCTCTATCCTCCTTTGCTACCTCCTCTTCTTTGACTGCTCCTTCATCCGTCTTACTAAATGACAAAATGACCCCAGTATTTATAGGCAGGGGATGAGGACAAAATGCGGGAGAAGTTCACCGACCAACTGAAAGAAAATAAATGCCGAGGAAAGGTTCCTGTACAATCGCCGAACAACCCCAACTACTCGCACGCTTGGACAATTAATGTCCTGATCTGCGCGCCTGATTTCCGCTTCGGCTGACTTCCGCTTCGGGGGGGCAATTTGTTTTTACTTCGCAGCGAAGCATTTTCCAAAGTCATGTTAAAAGTGCTTCGCGCCGAAGCATTTTCCGAAGTCATTCTATAAGTGCTTCGCGCCGAAGCATTTCCCGAAAGCGTTTCGAAAGTGCTTCTCGCCAAAGTGCTTACTGGGCGTGAAGTTGAATTTAACATTTCCAACACCTCATACTACTAGTTATTTTTATCCATTGAAAAAATGGATTTCAAACATACCTCGTACTACTAATTATTTTTATCGGCTTATCTTTCCTATAGCGCTCCTAATCATCATTTCTGACCGCTCACAAGATGAGTTACCTGATGGCTAGACTTACCATGTTCTATATTAGGCTGATTAACCAATAGCCAATACTCAATTAATTTCTACAAAAACTCCATTACCACTTTGATATTTTTAAAATTAGATCAAAAACTTAGACATAAAAAAATAATACCACTCTTTACAGCCACTCGCTTGCTCTTCGTGCTCACAAAACCTCCTTACTTCCTTTTAAAAAGATTAATACACTATTGACTTGCAATTACTCCTAATATCTATTTTTTCTAAAAACGTTAAGATTCCCATAGCGAGTTAGATATGTGTATTAGGAAGAAGATTTAAATAACGACATTGAAAATATCGATGAAAGCAATGACGCCAACGAGTCAGGCCACCAAAAGCCAGGCAAGCTTGCGTGTTTTAAAACTTCTTCTTCTAAATGTTATTATTACATGGTTGACCCATTTAATAAAAATAAACTCTATCCAATAATACGTGGTTCCATGGCTCTATTCACTGATGCGGTTGTTTATTTATTTACACACTTTGTCTCATATACGAGTTAAAATCTAAAATGTTCCCATCATCCGGAGACAAGCAGAGGAGGAGGTTTTAACGTCTAAAGAAATTCCAGCATAGAAATATTCAAGCGATAAAGAAAAAGTACTTCCTGGGTTTGTATGAGCATTATCACGGAGATATCGAAGAACGATGTACAATTAGAGGATGATACCAATGTTCAAAGACTTGCATGAAGCTTCCGTTTATTTTTTAAAAGCAAGAATGTGTCACGTCTAGCCCTAAATAGCCCAAGAAAGGATAAGTTAAAGAATACCCCCTGCTTCAAAGATACAAGAATCGTGTAGTAGTATTAGCAATATTATAAATTATTAGTACATGATAATGATGTGAATGCACGTGGCATTCCCATGTAGTCAAAAGTATAGCAAAAAAATATGATAACTACAAGGACAAAAACGATTTATAGAAAGAAAAAGGAGAAATATTTAAAGGAAGTAATGACTTACTGAGAAATTGTGTGCAATATTCATAAGTTATATACAAATTGTACAATGGTTACAAAGAAAATGAAAAATAAAAAGGGCGTGCTTCTTTACAAATTAAGAATTAATTTTGATGATAGTTATGAAACTAGCCATCTAGATATGAGTTGACATTACAGGTAAGACGTCATATGAAAAACTAGATTATTGTAGTTGTATCCGTAATACTCAAATTTAAAAAATATATATTTTGTGTATAATGGCATTGGTTATCAATACAGGGAGTTAGCATCATAAGTGTCTCTATATATGTGGAGCACCTTAGGCAATGGTTTAAAATCAATGAAGGTATCATAGTGGTCATGACACCACAGTTAAAATTGGTGCTATGAGTAAGTTTGACACCATAAGTGTTTATGGCTCCATCCTACCTAGTTAGAAATTAAAATGAGTTCCATAAAGCTAACAATGCCATGAAATCACTATTTTTAAAGACATAAGTAACCTCATAAGTTACTCAAAGTATTCATCCCTCCTTGAGAAGTAATTTTCATTATTGCATCAACTTCTAACTATGGGAAAAAACACTTGAGCTGATCAATGTGTACCATTTAGCCTATGTTTCAAACTAGCCATGCTTAATAACCCTAAAATCATTATATATGTATCCTATGGTGAGTATGTTTACTAGTGATCTAAATCAATAGGTCTACTTAAATAGGTATCACTTGAGTGCAATCTAGATTTATAGAATATTCTATTACCACAATATTTATTCAAAAGGGATAATATTTTGTTAAGAACCTTCTAATTAAAATAAGCACATTCATATAAATATTCCAATAAAAATAGAAATTCATAAAAGAACATAATATTACAATATGAAATGTAAATGCATAAATATATTAATCTCATAAATCACAATATACAATTGCAGGCCTATTCGAGGGAGAAACCTCCTTAAATACTTTCATTAAATATGTAAAAGATACATCCGTTTATGGATCCTTGTCTTTTAAAGATACACTTCATGCAACCCTAATCTAACACTCAAGAGACGTTGAATTATATGTAAAGTGTCACTCAAGCTAGAATATTCTACCAAATAAATAGTTACATTCTTTATAATGATTGCATGAAATGGCCTCACTTGTCTAGGTACCTCAATTGCCACATGCCATTAAAAAATAGCATTAGAATGGGGTACCACATTGAGAAGGGGTATTACATAATAGTATGAGAATTACATAATAATATAAGGATGGGGTTCTAACATACCCTTCCCCTTCAAAAAGCTTTATCCTCAAAGCTAAATATGAGGAAACTATTAGGAATGGAATAGATGAGATTTATTATACAATAAATGGATTACAATATATAGGCATAAGCCTATATGAGAAATGTGACAAGCGTCAAAATAATATGACAAGTGTCATGAATATCAGTGTATTCTTATGAGCGGTGTCCATGTCATGGTTAGGACTCCCAGCCATATTTTTGACATGTTATGCAGGCACTCTCTCCGCATTGATTATATCAAGATGTTTGTGCTAGATAAAGTTGATGAAATGCTTTCTAGGGGTTTCAAGGATCAGATCTATGATATCTTTCAACTTCCTCATCCTAAAATTTAGGTTGGTGTTTTTTCTACCATAATGCCTCCTGAGGCTCGGGAGATCACCAGGAAGTTCATGAATAAGCCTATGAGGATCCTTATAAAGAGGGATGAGTTGACACTTTAGGATATTAAGCAATTTTATGTCAATGTTGACAAGGAATATTATAAACTTGACACACTATGTGATATGTATGAGACTTTGGCTATCACTCAAAGTGTTATCTTTGTGAATACCAGAAGAAAGGTTGATTGGCTGACTGATAATATGAGAAGTCACGACCATATTATCTCAGCTACTCATGGTGATATGGATCAAAATACCAGGGATATTATTATGAGGGAGTTCCATTCTGGATCTTCTCGTGTTCTAATTACTACTGACCTTCTGGCTCAAGCTATTGATGTGTAGTAAGTATCACTAGTTATCAACTATGATCTTCCCACTCAACCAAAAAACTACCTCCATTGAATTGGTCGTAGTGGCATATTAGGAAGGATGTGGTAATCAATTTTTTTAACAAGGATGATGAAATAATGTTAATGTACATTCAAAGGTTATACAACGTGACTATTGAGGAACTTCCCTCCAATGTTGTTTATCTTCTATGAGCTATAGCACTGGAAATTTGGAAGAAAGGTCTGAGAAGGTCTAATTATCATTTTTATTGTTAGACAATTCTTTATCTTACCTCAAAACAAGTGAGGTATTTTTAGTAGTTATTTTTGGAGCATATAAATCTTAGTTTTCTGAGAATTTGAGTAGGTTTTGGGTGACAAAGATTTTATATTTACCCTAATAGGAACCTTGGCATTATCTTTGAGTTCTTTCATATTTGTATTATCCAAAAATTTCTTAGGGGTTAAAGACAAAAGGAATTTATTGGATGTTTTGAGTTCAAAAAAAAAAATATGTTAGGAATGGAATAGATGAGATTTATTATACAAGAAATGGATTACAATATATAGGTATAAGCCTATATGAGAAATGTAACAAGTGTCAAAATAATATGACAAGTGTCAATAAGGCATAGTGCACAGTAAAAATATTCTAACATTCCCTCTTAATGTGCACTATCCTAACTATAACAAAAGTAAAACTAATGAGATATATTACAAATGAAAATGATTACATATATAGGCAAGAGGTCTATATGATAATATGACAAGTGTCAAGAGAAACTAACAAGTGTCAAGATAGAAGGCATAGTGCACATTAATATTCTAACATTCCCCCTTAATGTGCACTATCCTAACTATAGAAAAAAACAAGTCAACATTAGATAATAGTCCCCCTTAATGTTGACTTCACTAAAAAAATGCTAACATTCTCCTTTATTACATAATTTGTTCTAGGCTCGTGTTGTTTATGTTTTTCTATCCAACTGTGAATAATGCTAGATCAACGGTGTATACATCTTAGTCTATTGCCATAGGGTCAACCACTTCCTTAGATTTTTTGCCACTGGATAATCCATCTAAGTGCCTCGAGGTCATCTTGGGTGCCTCAAGGTCAACCACTTCCATGGGTTTGTTGCCTCTGCAAGTCATCCTCTAGGTATATTGCCTCTCGTAGGTCATTGACTAGATTCACCATGAATATCATCCTCCCTCATGGTGAAATCAATCTAGAAGGTGTCGGTCTCTGCCAAAAATGTACCTTAATACAAAATAAATACAATTCATGAAATACAAAAAAATGAGCCATAGAATCCAAATGTGGAGGAGAAGAAGAAATAAGAGAATAAAATCTTTTGAAGTGTCTTTGTTTGTAGTCTTCAGAAGTTGATCCAAAAAAATCCCTAGATAGAGTCTAGGGTGTCTATGTCTATAGTCTCTAGATTAAGTATCCTTATTGTAACCTCCTCATATCACCAGAATGCATGGGTAACTAGCCGTTGCATCCGCCAGGTCCTATAGAGAAGGTGACTAGTTACTAGGATCACATAAAAATTCCTTGGGAGTGTCGGGTTCAACCGAGAGTGCACTCCAAAGTACAAAATGTTTCAAGGCCAAAAAACACATATGGACCAACCTCAAAATGAAAAGAGGACACCATCATTGTGTCCATCTCGTAAAAATATTTTCGACAACTATAAATACCCTTATGTATTAATGTCAATGGGGCCTTCAACTTAAGAAAATTGATAAAATTACCATGAGGGCCTTCCACTCCATGTGAATAAAGGTTTTTAAAAAAATGGCCATATAAACCATACTTTCAGCCAATTTTATTCTAATCCCCATATAAAGTTGACCATCCACTTTTAATAAATAAGAAAGTGAATAACAATGGGGCAATCTTTACACATTATTTTAATTAAAAACTCCATTCATTTTAATAAAAAAAAAACACCCCCACTATGTGACATAAAAAAATACTTGAACCGCAACACCATATCCTCCAAGCTCCACGGATGCCATATATGGTTGAAATATTGGACACACACTATCATATCATAATAGTTTTGGAATTCTCCACATGCGGGCCAGCACTAAAATGTCAACAGCAGAATAACGATACTGCTGCCATATTCTATTTGCATGGATAACGGTATCCATATTTCTCGTCGTATGTGGCTTCAAATGCTGGCTCTCATAGAAAAAAAATTTGCCAAAATTCCATCGGATATTCTCTGCTTAGATATACTGGTGCAGTCATATCGCCATTAGGCTCCTCCATGCCCAATGACCTCAATTTTTGTCCACATAAGTGAACAATTAAAATGATATTCAACTACGCACCACAATGCGTCATTATGATATCTTTCACCTCAATAAGGCCATATCACCAGCGTTGAAACATTACTACATTATCTTCTATGTGCAACAACATCAGCACCAACATAGAGTATCAAAAAATGTAGCGAAGGTTTTATTCATCTTCACACATAGTTATCGCCTACCCTTATACAGAACATCACAGGCATGCTACAATTCACCCAAGCTCGAACAGTAATACAATTTTTTTTATGTACCCAAACGTTCTCTGCCTTGTCTGTATGCTCTCGTAGACCCTCACCTGCTCCGCTATGAGCCCACTCGCTCGCCAATCCTTGCCCGTGCACTGCTCTATCACGGATATCGTTCAGTTGGGCGACTTCATTTTCTATTGGCAGTGGACTATAGAAACTCAAGGATATTAGTTTTTTAAGTGCTTAAATCACGCCCCAATCCATGCCAAAATGTGGAGATAACAGGTAACATTACATGCTTTAACTCCATCATATCAACCAAGATAACCTGGGATCACGTGATATTAAAAAATCATGAACATCATGAATAGTATCACATCAATTATTCATGTAAATCATTGATCGATGGGACTGTTGTCATCATCAATGAAATCAAAAACGTTGTGCACAATGCCCACCAGGAAGATAAGCTACGTAATTTATTTCCTTGTCTATGGGAATCAAACCAATGAACCCTTAAACATGTTAATGTTGAGCCTCACTACGGACGCAGCAAATAACAAACCAAGAAAAATAGATCTTCGTACTGCATGCACTGATTGCAATACTTGTCGCTTATCCCCGAGTAAAATCTGGCTGTTGAAACAAAATGCATACAAAATTGAAACAGTTTCATGGTTGCCTCCATTATTTCTATGAACCACTGACTACATTAATTTAATCTCTAGGATATCACATTGGCTTACATCGTCGTCTACCACGAGGATGCGTTCGTGTCAGTCGTCATCTCAACGTTGGAACAGTCACAAAAAAAAAAATGTACTTTAGTGTTAAACTAGAGAAAACTCACATTCTTAGTCTCAGGTCCAACTCACCCATTTTCATCCACCATCAATGCATTCATATTCAAAATCTTGAACAATAAAAATCAGTCAAACTGCGGTTCAAATCAAATCAAACAAAAACTCATTCACCGCCGCTCGCGGTGATAGGATGCCCATGATCTAGATACCTGCATAAAAAAATATAGAAAAAAATTCATGGCCCCAAGCATTGAAGCTTCAGGGGTAGCCATGAAATCCTCTCTTTCTCCAATTGGATTTCTGGTTTCTGATCCACAAATATGGAGAGCATACTCCCTGAGATTTTTGGAGAAGGAAGGAATGGAAAAAAAATTAGGGGAAAAATGAGGGAGGGATTTCCATGAGGAAAATCCTCCCTCAAGCTCACAGGGCAAGGAAATCCTGGAGCTTTGATACCAAATGTTAGGAATGGAATAGATGAAATTTATTATACAATAAATGTATTACAATAGATAGGTATAAGCCTATATGAGAAATGTGACAAGTGTCAAAATAATATGACAAGTTTCAAGAAGGCATAGTACACATTAACAATATTCTAACAAAAATTATTGTTGTAGCCACTAGAGATACTCCCAAGTGGTATCCTCAGGTTGTAATCCATACCATTTAACAAGAACCTTAATGATAAAATAGTTTTAAAGTGTATGCGATCTTTAATTAATAATTTATTCAGGCTTGAGCAAGATGGAACCTTCTTCATCTAGTTCTTGTAAAGTGTGTTGAACTTATACCTTATTGCCCATAATATTCATGAGAGAGGATACATGAAATACTAGATGGATCTTTGATATAGCTAAAAGGACCAATTTAGAGACCATTTCACCAATTCATTGTAATACTTGGTAGGGTCCATAGTATTTGATAGTTAGTTTTTGGTATTTGTGGAGATAGAGTGATGACTATTTATAGGGTTGCAGGTAAAAAAAAAACTATATCTTCTAATTCAAAGCTACACTCGAAATGGTTTTAATCAACTTGTTGATGTATATGATTCTAGGCTAATTCAAGATTCATCTATAGTTGACAGAGGACTATAACATGTTGGTTGAGTGTAATGTCAACAACTTGAACTTTGGAGCTATTTAGAATGTAGGAGGAGGGTGTTGAGGAAATATGGTTGTATATTAATTCAAAGGGTGTGACCTTAGTCATAGTATGATATTAAATTAGTCATTACTAATATTGGGGTGGTTGTCATGGATTGCTTTAAATCAATGAAAGCCTTTTCCACTAGTGTTGACAAAATAAAATATTTAGTTTTCAACATGACTATTAAATGAGATCTTATATTTTTATAGTTTTATATAAATTTATGATAATACCCTATGAGTTCCAAAATCCTCAAAGTTCCTTTACGGTGTGAAGCTTTGACCATTCCTAAATAGCTTGAATCCTTTTAGGGTCAACTTTAACTCCATATTTTGTGACAATGTGACCCAAATATTCTACTTATTCATCCCAAAAGAACACTTAGACCTCTTGCCATAATGTTTATTCCAAGATAAAATATATAGAGTATGATCCAAATGTATGAGGTGCTCTTCCCAAGAGCAACTATAAATTAAAATATCATTAAATAAAACTAGAATAAATTTATGAAGTAATGGGTGAAAGACATTATTCATGAGGCTCTGAAATGTCAATGGTGCATTAGTTAGGCCAAATAGAATGACCAAAAATTAATAATGACCCTCAAGTTTGAAAATTTGTTCTAGAAATATCTACCTCCTTGGGTCTTATCTAATGATAGCTCAAGCGAAGATCCAACTTGGAGAAAAACCTAGCACCATATAGCTCATCCAATAATTCATCAACCACTAGGATACGAAATTTATCCTTAATGATGATCTTATTGAGCTCACAAAAATCTATACACAACTACCATGATCCATCCTTCCTTCTAACCAATACTTTTGTAGAAGAATAAGGATTGTTACTAGGCTGAATTACCCTTGCTTGTAACAATTATTGTACCAATTTCTCAATTTTTGACTTAAGGGCATAAGGATACTGATAAGGTTTGATGTTAGGTGACAAGGTACATGATACCAATGGTATTGCATGATCATGGGAATGACGTTAAGGTAATTCTATCAATTTCACAAAAATTACATCATGCGTAGTTATAATGAGTTGCAAATCTTCTTAGGGCTTGTGTTCTTCTAAATTTTACAACTAAATTGTAAATATTTCAGCTACTACCCCATGTGAGGATTTTTTTAATAACTTCTCCATATGGATTGAACTGATAATCTATGGAGATCCTATTGATGACCTATGAAGAGTGTAGGACTTACCATTCTATGAGAACTGCATCCATAATTCTACAAAGTTCCAAGCTATTATTCCTATGGTACCTGGCCAATGTGCTCCTAGCACAACATCACATCCTTCTAGTTGAAGAGCAAACATATTATTTTTGAGTTCATAGTCCCCTATCTTCAACTTAACATTGTGACTTTACCCTTACAAGATAATGTTTCACTATTTGCCATCATAACTTCAAAGGAATTGCAAGCATATATATAATAATTTGCTTGCTTGGCTACTCGAGGATCAACAAAATTATGCATACTATCTGAGTCAATGAGAATTGTTATACATTTCCCTTTGAAGAACCCTACTACCTTCATTGTCAGAGGGGTCAAAATTCCTACAAGTGCATGGACAAATATTTTTGGATGGGATATTTATGTGTTTCACCCTCATCCTTAAGTTATTCCTATGGTGGTTCTACTTCTTCATCAAGTTGTTTAGTGTAACAACACCGATCTACTCACCTAGTTGCACCACAAAAATAAACAAGCAATTTCTCTATTTTTTTAGAAATTTCATTGTTTCAATCCTAAACTTATTTTCATGTTCATATAAAATGTAATATTGCTCATTGTAATTTATTACACCCAATGAAATTTTATTCTCATATATGTTTAATTAGTACAGGTATTTCAAACCACTTTTGGGTTCAATACTTCTACAAACATTCACCCAAGTGGACGAGATCAACCAAATACCATTAAATATGCCATTATGTGGTTTTGATTGCCCTCATTTGACATCCATGTTTTTTGGCATGAGGATCAAACCATGGTATGGGTTATCCTCTAGGGCCCATAACACCTAGAGGGTGGACACTTGCTTCCCCATTTCTTGTCATACCAAACCTTCGACTAATTGGTCGACTCATTCTATTACTGGTATGAAGGAATTTAGCGTATAAATGCCTTTGTGACTAATTGGTGATTCTCCTCCCAAAGTTAGTAAGTGCCATGTCAACACCTTGACCTTGGACTTCATCTCACATACTCATTATAACTCATGGTGGTTTATCCCATACCAAACCCCATGGCTATTCCAGCTAAGTTAACTGGGCATGGGATTTATCACAGTACTATCCAAGTAGCAACCTAGATGTGGGATCCCATATCGCCCTTCTATTATAAGATCTGACCTATTCACTTAACCAGACCAATTCTATCAATCTACAATTGCTTCAAAATTTATTGTGTGCATACCCGCACCTCAACATCATTGGGTATTCATGATTCATCCTTCTCGATGATATAATTTGTCAAAATTCTAAAGGTTATAGTTCACCAAGTTTAGTATTAAAAAAAAGTTTTACATGCTAAACAGCTTTGGCATATAATCTTAGTTTTTCTACGTCTCTTGACAGCCACAATATTCTATAGAAATACCTATCCAACTAACAATATAATAACAATATAGGTAATAAAAAATAAAAACTCAAGTTATTATTCTATCAACACCAGAGTTTTATTATGATAGAACTCCCTCTATCTAGCTCCCAAATAGAGAATATAAAATAAATTTTCCCCTAGGTTTTGGTTTTTAGCTTTGAACAACTACCATAATTTTTGGTAGAAATATTCACATGGTTTCATTCTTTTCTACCATCCTAGCAACCAACGTTATCTCAACTGGTTTATTCAGTTATTTCAAATAATCTCAGTTGAACTCTATTTTCTAGAAAGAAAACCAAATTATAGGGAATAAGCATTACCATTATTACACTACCATTAAAGAGTTCATCTAGAATATGTGTTTCACCTAAACTCCTTCGGTTTCAAACCAACATTTTACCATCTATTAAGCTAATGAAATTTCTCTCATTTCATAATTTAAGATAATTTCAAACCACATTGACTAGTGGTCTCTTTTTTTGTAAAAGGAAACATGATATATATATTTTGTTTTCATATATCACAGAATTTTGTTTATGGATAATATTCAACTTTTTCAACATATTGAGAATTCGTTATTTCCAGTCTTTCCTAAAATATTTTTGAAACTAAAGGACCACTTTATGATCAACACTATTCTTAGAGATCGAGAAATAACAATTGAACGCATGTTCAAGTGTTTCCAATTTTTACTTCAACTATACAAAAAACTGGAATTATATTTAGAATGCTTATATATTCTAAAATTATAGTGTTAAAGTAAAACATAAAATCTGGATAATACTCGGTTTACTCATACCATTTTCTATTCTAAACCTATAAAAGCATCATAGTCATACTTGATTGATTTTGGGAATAGTAAATTATGATTGATTTAAAGCCTTATATCCTAACCGGATTGAGTATCCACCATATTTTGATAGATTCCCAACCAACCCATCCATCTACATAAAAATAGATAGATAAAAATTTTGTATCATATTTTAAAGCTCATCTATAATTTTGAGTTTATCTCCTTCAACTAAATTGCTAATAATAATCCATCATATGTTATTTCTCACATTAATATATTTTTGTAACTTTACACCTCTACAAGAAAAACCTAATCAAGTGATCAATTTCTATTTTGGATAATAAAAAAAATATAAGGTTTCAACCAAGTATCATACCAACTATAGAATCCTCCTATTTTGATCAATTGTAAACTATTTGATAGAAGGTTCCATGTTGTTGAGCATCTAGGTAGGGTACATTTCCTAAACAATGTTAATGCATCAACACAACCTATATAGTTTTAAAGTAATATTTTTCTGAACTCCTTCCTTGATCTTTGAATAATATCCAACCAATGTTTTCCCCTAATGCCAAACTCTTAAATCTATAATTTTGTAAAATTATCCCTCTAATATTATTTCCTCTATAAATCATATCCTACTTATAAAAAGGAAACCTAAACTTGTCCTCACATCCTTCCCAAAGAAAAACTCTTTGAATTTTGTCTAATTTGGATGTTATACAAATAGAAAATCTTGAAAGTTGCATTATATATAGGGATAGATAATTATGTAGCCTTTATGACTTGTAAATTTTCACACATGATTAAGAATTTAACTTCCCAACTTACCAAATAAATTTCATTCCATTCAAAATTGAGTAAAGATCCTTCTTTTTCAATTTATGAGACAAAGGAATATATAGATATAGTGATGGTAATTTTTCAACTTTAAACCTTTAAATTTTCATAATAGTTTTTTGTAAATCTAGAGTTGTGTTAGTGAGAATGAACCTAGATTTTGAAGTATTAAACAATTTTCTGGTAGCCTTTTCATAGCATGATAATATTGATTAAAACTCCATGTAATTCTAATAGAGGCATGGACCCAAGGAAAAGGATCACAACAAATTAGTGATGAGATACAAATGGCCCATTTCTTACAACCTAAATACCTTTAATTTTTTCTTCTATTTTTTCTTTGAGAAAGCTCTCCTCATTATATCAACAAGATTTATAAATAGATAAGGAGATAGTGAGTACCCTATTAGAGTCCATGAGATGATTCAAAGTATGTAGTGATGGATCTATCAATCCAAAGAGACTATTCTATAAGGATACAACAACATCTAATCCATTCGCTTCAACCTTGCTCAAAATCAAACTATTTGAGAATATCATGCGAACAATTCAAGAAATACCTATCATATGCTTTGTTCATATTTAAAGTTACAAGCATACCTACTATTTCTATGAAATTAAGACAATTTATGGTCACTTATGAGGTTATTTTACCATTAATAATTTATTTACATTAACAAAAGCACCTTATTCCTTTGATATAACATAATCTAGAATGTTTTTTAATATATTTATCATTGTTTTTAAAATTATCGTATAAATCATATTAAAAGTTCTTATCAAATGAAAATTACCCAAATATATTATCTCACCATTTTTATACACCAATGCAATAAAGGTGTCATTGATATCAATAATTGTGGCCTTATTTTTTGATAAGTGTTCTTTGTGTATTTGATAAGATAATGCTTATTTGCCTTTTATAGTGTATATGTGTTTTTGTAAGCATCATAGTTATCTAGCCTATCATATTGATAGGGCTTTCTAATCAATAAACCATAAAAATCCATTGAGGTCACATCATAGGTGACTTTTTCCAAGAATTTAGGACCAAAAGCAAAAGCCACCTTGCATGTATATGTGATCTGAGAGGTAGTCTCACTATCCTTCCATTCGAGATAATATGGATGAGGATGTGGTGTTATAGGAATCTTGAGCTACTCGAAAATGAACTTAGAAATCAAGTTTCTTTGTGAGCCATTATCGATGATATAATCAAAAAAAAATCATGATTCAAGTGAGCACGCATGATGAATAGATTGTCATGGTCTCCTATTGAGGAATGATGATTCATCAAAGTAACATAATTAATTTTATCCCTTAGCTCCTCTTATGTTTGATCCTCTCCAAAAGTCTCAATGGATTTTTGACTTGGACCTCCATCTTGAGATTGTACAATCAATTTCTTCTTCTTATACTTCTAAATTTGAAAACATTTAGACTTATCATGTCCCTTTATTTTATAATGATTACAATATTTTTAAACTTATGTTGATGAGAAGAAGAATGAATATTATGCTTATGAGAAGCAAAGGGTTGAGTAGGAGCGGGAGAAGAAGAAGAGAAAAAGGAATATTTTTTAAGTGCATATTATTGTTAACAAAACGGTGGTCGAGAACCTTTTGAAGAGTATTGTGTCCCCTTTATATGTTCTATAAATTCTCCTCTACGAGTTGTGCCTGGTTGAAGACTACATCAAGGGTGGTGCAAGAAGTATATTTCAACTCCCAATACAGATGTACTAGAAGTCCAATTTTAAACTTAGCAATAAGAGAGGGCATAGGATTAGACACATGAAGCAAAATACATAGTTGATTGAACTTATGGAAATAATCCTACGTGAAAGAATGTTTTTCTTGTCTAAGGTGAAACCAATGATTAAGCAAGTCACTGTCATATTTAGATAGGTAGAAGGTATCCTTCAAGGTTGTAACTAACTAATCCCAAGTGATGATGAGGTTTTTTATTCCTTGGCATTTTGTGATGAGAACTTTAACCATACCAAAAAGTTTGATTTTGGCAAAAGGATATTTGTCATCGTCCAACATTTGACTAGAATAAAATAAAGTTTCCATGTCTAAAATCCAACTATTAAGGACTTCAGGATTCCTAGACCCTTTATAGATTTGACTTCACATTTTATGGAATGACTAGCAGAAAAAGAGTGGACTTAAAGGTATTTGACTATGTTAGATAATAAGGTGACCAAAGAGGTTATTTTTTCCATATTATCATCTATAGCTACTTTGGTTGCATTTTTTTTCTACTATGTTGAGCCAGGGAGAATTTCAAATTTTGATCGAATGAGAAAGACTAAAGTATATTGTGAATAAGCATACAACTAAACACAATAAAATTATATGTATGCTTAATCAAAGAAAAGAAAAGGTTTAAGTTTAAATAGTCAAATTTATTAAAATAAGTCCATTCAACTTATAGAAAGAAGCAAATTAAGATTCCCTTTTTTGTTTGAATTGGTTGAGCTACCTAAGATTCACTATTATCTTGATTTTGTAACCATGTTACAAGTTGATATTCTATGAGGAGCTTGTACACAGCAAGTAAACTATACTTGTGAGTGCATGCAGCAACAATGGTATGGGTAGCAGCTCATCTTTAGCTCTACCAAAAGTTGATGTCATCAAGCATTAATCATTTATGAAATTGTGTTCCACGGCTAGTCAACCTCAACTCTAGTTCAACGTCTTCTCTACGTGATAGAAATGCACCAACCACCTGACACTAATATACGTGCTACATTAAATAGTGAAGGCTTCATGTCATAGCTAGCTCAATATCACTTGGCTTCAATCTTTAGATATTTATTACAAAACACAGCATCCAAGCAAAACGGGGAAATGATCCACCAACCCAATGTGACAATGTAGCCACAAATGACCATAGAGTGTCACATGAAGAGTTTATAAGCTATGCTTGGCAAGTTCTAAATGCACAACATAGTGAAAAAACTATGTTGCACAAATAGTTGCTTCTCAAACTATGTATGGAAAAAAACTTCTCCAACACATCACAAAAATAGGCCATAACACATGCTACATAGCTATCAGACAATTTATGCTGGATAAAATTCCCTTATTTCTTGAAATGATTACCAGCAAAGTGGTGTGTGGATGGTAAGTTACAAGTCAAAGTGGCACATGAACCACAAACTGATGGTAGACTAACACAGAATTTCACATTCATGGAAAACTTTTAATCAACATCTAGACTATAATGACTTGTGCAACTTTATCCAAAAATATTCAAATAGGTAACTTTTTGGTGCTCTTCAAATCACGCTGATATGACTATCAACTAAAGTGGATTCAGATGACATTTACGGCCAATAGAAACTTTTATCTTTATCATTATTACAAATAAACATAGCTCCAACACGTTCGCATAAACTGACTTCAACTCATGTGGCTCTACATTAATGATCTTATTAAGCTGATCTTTATTAAGCCCATCTTGTAGTTGAAACACCATATATATAGAAGCTAAAATACCATGTAATATTTTTCAACCTCCATGTGGACACAAAATGAACCTGTCTTACGTTACCAATTTCTCTTACCAATGACCAGATAGCTTTGTCTCATCCTTGGAAGATTGGGTCATTGTGTTCATAATATATTTCATGAATGCCATAGGAGTTGGAACAAAATAGATATTTTAATATAATATACAAGTAGCCTACGATGGAAGTAATAGCAGAATATCCCAAGGACAATAGCATGGCTCCATGAAACTTTGGGTGCCAATTTATATGTATATACTCCCCGATGATGAAAAATACTAGAAGTAGACCTGAAAGTCAGATGCTTTTACATGAAGGAATTCAAATATAGACTCTAACTTAGGCAGAAGTGGCTTCGAAAGAATATGAATTGACAGACAAAAGGTTGGCATAGCAAGACTAGGATTGACACAATCTAAACCAGGCAAATAAAATTCATGCACCACTAGTAAAATATTTCTCATTTTTCTTTTAAACCAGACTAGCCTAGAGGAAGACGATACTCTCTTCTAATATATCTTCACATTTTTAATATCAAACTGCTACAAGCACCTACAAGGAAACCATAGAGAAATAGTTAGCAATGAAGAACCAAGAAATTTCATTCCCAAATTGGTTATAAATAGCATGATACACCACCTCTAAGGATCCTTCTATAAAATATCAGATAGGATCGAAGTAACCCCTCTATCAGATAGGCCCATCTAATTTGTCATAAATTACATTGCTAGGAGTAATACAAAATATAACATTAAACATAATATTAAATATTAATCCCTATCTCTTCATTTATTATTAGGACTATTGTGACCTTTCCTTTTTAGTATGTTATGATAATAAGAAAGTACTTGTTTTCTTGCACATAAGTATCTTGATTCATTCTATTATTATTATTATGATACAAATAATAATGTTTACACCATTTTTTTTAATTTAGCAAAAAATTATTTGCAAGGCCGCCTTGGTCTGAGAAACCACGATCAAGGGATTCTACACTGTCAAAATCACTCGGGAGTCATGCCCAGCCCTGACCACACCAACATTATCAATTGGATTTTGGGTACCCAATGTACATTTGGTAGGGTGGAGATTCAAACCAAGGAGCTCCCTTGGAGGATTGCCCTATACTCTCCAACTCACCTATAGCACTTGGGTAATGTTTACATCAATTATCATGATAGATAGAGTATTGTTATTATTTTTTTGTCAATCATCTTCTCGTTACAAGAATCTCAAAACCAATTAGTTAAGATATGAAGCTATAACTTCAAGACACCTTTGAGATGATTTAACTATTCATTAGAGTTTTCGATTGATCAATCATCATTAGGATCACTATATCAAAAGTATATTTAAGATATTTTATAATGGGCTAGAAAAGAGGAGTCTAAGCTTGACTATATTTTGTTTACTTCAGGATTGAATATTTAGGTTGACTACTCTACTCTTTTGGTTAATGCTACTTTGTATCAATGTCTTGATGGGGTTCATTCTACTCTACACACTCTAAGTTAGATATTGCTTTTATTGTTTACCATTGTTCTATATACATGTAGGTATCTTGTGAGATTAATTAGATAGTTTCTAAGCAAATTCTATGGTATATCAGAGGTACCTACCAAATGGGTATTCATTTATTTATTGGGGACCATACTTTCTTATAGTGTTATTCTAATGTATATTGGTTAGGTGATATTGAAGAATAGTGATTCATTATTGTATTTGTGTACTATCTTGATTTTGGACCAATTTCTTGGTGTTGTTGTTGGTAGTCTATCATATCTCAATCATCCATGAAGGCTAAGTATTATGTTAATGAAAATCTTCAAATATCTTCTATCTATGTTGGTGATTATTGAAAAAATGGAACATTATAAATAATTTCCTATCAATATTTCTATGACAGCCAATTGCTTCATCAAGATCACTTGTAATTCATTTTTCATCAGTGGACTAAACACGTTGAGGTTGGGATGCACTATTTTTGTTTGCTTCATGCGCATGGGATGTTCAATCTAGTCTATGTTCCTTTTATGAAACATATATAAATATCCTCATCAAGATAATGTTAGAAGTAACATTTGTGTAGATGTAGGAGTATATTGGTGTAAAAATACATCCTTAAATGGGACATGACTCATAAGGGTCTCTCTCTATGTCCCCTTTTATTATAGAGGGATGTTGAAATAATTGTTCATCTTCACTTGAGGCCCTAATTGACCTTGTATTTTGTAGCATTATATGTTTTCCTGTGAGCACCCTGCATTTTATTATTTTTCATTGGTTAGTTCATTAACCTTGACATTTGGTAACTTGTTTTATGGTAGTATTTACACCCCATATTGTCCAACAACTTCATTATTGACTGCAAATAATTCTTTATTCGTTAGTAATATTATTGGTGTCTAATCACCGAGGCTCTCAGGTGGTTACAAAACTTGTTGAGGACTTGCATCATCCCGAGCTCACACAAAGATGATTCCATGGTCTGGAACCTTGAAGATTCTAGAAATTTCACTGTCAAATCAGCTTACTACGAGTCAAGAAACTCCCACGGATGGTTGGGACTTATCAAATCAAGTCTGGGTTCCCAAGATCATTCCCAAGGTCAAATTATTTTGTTGGTTGGCCATCCAAAATAGAATCCTCACCATTGACAACTTGATAATCAGAGGGTTACTCATTCCCAATTGGTGTATCCTGTGCAAAAACGCTTGTGAGTCAACTTTGCATGTTTTTTTGGAATGTCCCTTTTCTCTAGCAGTTCTCAACCAGGTTCTTAACACCTTCGACATCTCCACAGCCCTCCCACATTCCATTCCCCTCCTTATTAAGCAATGGCCTTGGCCTTTCAAGAGCAACCAACTTAAATTCATGTGGCTAGCTTGCCTCCACCTTTTCCTATGGAAGATATGGCTCGAGAGAAATGCCAGAATTTTCAAAAATCAAGCCACTAATAATAATATTATCGTTGCCAAAATCTTGGCCCTTGCTGCAAAGAATGCCTCTCTTTTTTCATCTTCAAAACCCCCCCCTCCTGGCTTAGAATCGGACCTAACCAAACTTTTCAATATTTCTAACATCTCTGCCATGCCCCGTAATTTTGTTGACAGGTCTGTCATCAAATGGGTCTTACCACCTACTAGGTGGCAAAAGCTCAATTTCGATGGTGCATCCAAAGGCAACCCAAGAGTGGTTGGTGGAGGAGGAATTCTCAAAAACCATAGAGGAGAAATAATTTTGGCCTTTGCCCAGAACCTGGGAATTCAATACAACAATATGGCAGAGGCAGGGGATCTGTTCCAAAGTTTGATCCTCTTGGAAGGGTTGACCATCAACAAACTTATCATCGAAGGAGACTCACTGCAATGTATCAACTGGCTCAATGGTACTGCTAAGCCTCCTTAGGCCCTTGCTTTGATTTTCCAAGAATGCAAGTTCCTAATTGGAAATTACCCAGAATTAGTCATTAAGCATCAATACCAGGAAGGAAACAAAGCTGTGGACTGGCTTGCTAACAAGGGAGTCAACGAATCTGACATTCAAGTGTAGAGAGACTCCTTCCCCATTGGCCTAAGGAATGATTCTACAAGTTTCAATGTTTGCACAATGTGAGATGTTGCCAGGAGATTGGTTTGGTATGCTGATGAAACTTGTCGTGATATCGTGACACTTCTTCCTTCTTATCCTTCAGCAACGAAAATACAACATGTCACGATATCGCGACACTTTTCACCTTTGGCCACGAAAATGCAACATGTCACGATATCGCGATATCTCTTTCTCCTTTGGCCGCAAGGTTACAACTTGTCATGATATCGTGACACTTTTTTCTCCTTTGGTCACGACGTTACATCATGTCATGATTTTGTGACACTTTTTCTCTTTCGGTCATGATGATGCAACTTGTCGCGATATCACGAAACTTTTTTTCTTCTTCTTAGGCCGCGATGATGCAACATGTCACGATATCGTGACTCTTTTTCTCTTCGGCCGTGATGATGCAACATGTCACGATATCGTGACTCTTTTTCTCTTCGGCCGCGATGATGCAACATGTCACGATATCGCGACACTTTTTCTCCTTGGCCGCGATGATGCAACATGTCATGATATCGCAAAACTTTTTCTCTTTGGCCACGATGATGCAACATGTCGCGATATCGTGACACTTTTTCTCTTTGGCCGCGATGATGCAACTTGTCGCGATATCGCGACATTTTTTCTCTTTGGCCGTGATGATGCAACTTGTCGCAATATCGTGACACCTTTTCTCTTCGGCCGCGATAATGCAACATGTCGCGATATCGCAACACTTTTTCTCCTTGGCCGTAATGATGCAACATGTCGCGATATCGTGACACTTTTTCTCTTTGGCCGCGATGTTGCAACATGTCGCGATATCGTGACACCTTTTCTCTTCGGCCACGATAATGCAACATGTCGCGATATCGTGACACTTTTTCTCTTTGGCCACGATGATGCAACATGTCACGATATCGTGACACCTTTTCCTTCTTTGGCCGTGGCAATGCAACATGTCATGATTTCATGACATTTTTTATCCTTTTGCCGAGACAATGCAACATGTCATGATTTCGTGACACTTTTTCTCCTTTGGCCATGATGCTACAACATGTCGCGATATCGCGACACCTTTTTTCCTCTGGTCGTGATGATGCAACATGTCACGATATCGTGACATTTTTTCTCCTTAGGCCACGCTGATACAACTTGTCGTGATATCGTGACACATTTTCTCTTTTGGCCGCGACATTGCAACATGTCACGATATCACGACACTTTTCCTCCTTTGGCCGCGTCAATGCAACATGTCACGATATCGCGACACCTTTTCTCTTGTGTTCGAGGTGGTGCAACTTGTCACGATTTTGTGACACTTTTTTTCCTTTGGCCACGACAATGCAACATGTCACGATATCGCGACATATTTTCTTCTTTGGCCTCGACGATGCAACATGTCACGATATCGCGACACCTTTCCTCCTCTGGCCGTGATGACGCAACTTGTTGTGATATCACGACACTTCTTCTCTTATGGCAGCGATGTTGCAACATGTCGTGATATCGCGACACTTTCTCTTCTTTGGCCACGATGTTGCTTCTTGTCGCGATTTCGTGACATCTCTTCCTCTTTTGGCCGCGACGGTGCAACATGTCGCGATATCGCGACACCTTTCTTCTTGTGGTGTTTTGCTTTTTCTTTAATCTTTAGCTCTTGGGCCTCTTCGGTAGGTTTGGAAAACATGTAAAAAATTCTTGTACAAGGTTCAGGGACCTTTCAACACCCTTTCAACCAATCGAAAAAATATATTATTGGTGTCTAAGGTCAAGTCTAATATCTACTTTCTTCTTTTATGGTTTATTTCTAATTTGTTGAATAATGTGTCAATTCTATTCTTTATTGGACACATTATAAATTTTAATATTTAAAATATAATAATAGAGAGGTGTTCATCTAGCTTAGATAACAATTATGTCCTAGATCAACAATATAATTAGATGATCATGATTTCACTTTATAAACCTTGAGAAAGGATCAACTCCTTGTATGTTTTAAATTTTATTATTTCATCGAAGAAAACATATAATGATTTTATAATGAAAGGATTAATAATAATAGAGAAATTGGATTGAAGTATTTTTATTCCAAAATCCATTGCAGTAAACCATTCAGTAAGCACATAAAGTGCATTAATTAGAAAAAATTCTAAAAAGAGAAAGAGTGGAAGAGCAATTGCAATTTTTACACTAAGGCATCCATACACAAGGTAAAGCTTATGTATCATCCAATACACCATGCAAAATTATTAATTATTAAAAATATTGTTGCTTCCAAAGTATAAAATAGTGAATAAATTTGTAAATACATAGTCCAAAACCTAAGGATTCAAACTTCACAATATGTCTAGGGTATTTATTTATAAAGTCACTTGAAAGTAAAAAAATAAGATCAATTTTAACGTTCGATGTGTAGACCAATTGGTTCGACCAAACCTCGTAAGGGGGCGAAGGTCCAAGGTTCAAATCTCAGGCCTCATCGGATTGATCGCTTGTCTCTTACCTAGTGCTTTCAGCAACGTAAAAGGTTTAAAATGATTGTGGCATGGTGGTTATAGAGGTAGATTGCACAAAAAACTATGTGGTGACTTTTGGGTTGGATAGCAGAGAATACTGTGGCAGCCATAAAAGCTAGACAGCCTACCCAGATTTGTGGCAGCTACCGATTCCACCATGTAAATTAAAAAAAAAAAACAAGATCAATTTTAAACTTTTAAAATGTAATAAATTAAATTTTCCAACATATCTACTTAAAATTGGACAATATCTCTAAATTTTATCTTGAAATTTCTATCTCCATTGCTTTACCATAGGTTTTTTTTTTTTATTCCTACATCCATGATGTGCTCAAATGCTTCCCAAAATTGTATGCTAAAAAAAACTCTAATTTTGAGTTATTTTAGGGATAAATGTAATTTTCTATGATTTTCTTCCAAACAAGATATGTTGTCACTTATATATTTATCCACTTTTGCAAAGGTAAGATAATTTCTTTTGAAGTCTATTTTAAGACTTGTATTACGTCTTTGTTTTATTGGTGAATAATTACGAATAGGGCATAAGAGCTATTTAGAATAGATTTGGATCCTAAGCCATTGAAATCCCATGTGAACTACTCTCAACCTTATTTTATCATTTATTGGCGATATTGACAATAAGAATGATAGATTGTGCCTCCAAAGCTTGGTCGTATTAAGGAAATATTTCAATCTTGGACTTATATTTAGAATTAATGATTGACATTATTTCAACATGAATCAGACCTCCAAAGTTTTTACTTATTTAACTTCAAATAATTTTATTTTTTCATTCTTGATTTAATCATGGTGATGTCACACTGATTGGATCATCTCTTATGAATCAAATCTAATTTTTTTACTATAACTTAGTTGTAAAGTTGACCCTATTTTTATCAAAGTGTATATTCAGTTCCTCAACTTGCTCAATTTATTCATAAGAGAATTCTCACACCCTCTTGAGGGTTTCAACTATTTAGTTTCATATTTCAGCTTATTCTCTAGGTATTTTTTCATCAATTACATAATTTGTCTAAGATTTAAGCATTGTTCTACAAATACTTATCCTCTTATAGTTATTGTATATGCATAGGTCATAGTGTTTAGACTCTCAACAACTTTGTGAAATCTTGTGAGTGTACAAGGTGAGTGACCTTAGATTAGTTATTTTGACCCTAGATGAGTCTCTATAAAATAAGGTATATATATTTTAGTCATTATTGAGTTTTATCTATAGTTTTATACTAACCTTGAGTCTGATTCAAAATCTACAATTTTACCTAGTTCAATATGAGTCAAAACCTAGACATTATTTATAAATATGCAATCTATAAAATTTACTAGATAACCACGAAGAGATATAAACTTAAGTAATTATTTGTTGGAGGCATATCCAAAATCTAATATGGCTAGAGCTACTAATATTATAATTAACTATAAATTAAATTTATCATATCTTTGGTATCCTTGAATGACTAAAGATTAATTAAGAATTTTTTTATTATTATATTTAAGAAGGAAGAGTTCTAAAGGTTCATATCCTTAGAAATAAAAGTACACATATGTTGCTTCACTTAAAATATAGCTCATACCTTGGTTGAGATAGAAGATTTAACCACATGGCTTCCATTTTAATTATTATTTTCGAAAAGACTACGAATATTTATCATTGTAAGAGAATTTTTATAATGATATTTCACATGTCTACTATGGATAATGATAGCAAGTTTGTGGGTCTATGTAGAGGTGATAATATTATTGATATAAAATATAGACATGAATACAAAATATTTTCCAACGATCAACAGATGCTCTTAGATTTTATGATGGAAAACATTTGAATCTGGTAGGCTCAGCTTTCCACCTTCTCATTATGAGATACACTTTGGTTTTTGAGCTAGGTATGATAATTTTGGATGCCTAAAACATGAAAAAATTGATAGTGCATGAGATAAAACTACCCACATTAATGATAATTTACTAGAAAAAATTATTTTTTGGTAAGTTAAATTTCATTAAAAGGGGTTTGAAAGGGCCCCAAAACCTTAATACAACAGGTCACTGGACCACAAGCAAGGCCGCAAGAAAGGCCATAGGAAAGGCCACCAAAAAGGTCCAAGGAAATGTCTAAGGAAAAGCTTAAGGAAAGCCTTCTGGAAAAACATGAATAAATGCGCCCGAAGCGGTAAAAAAGAACGTCCCGCCTAGCGGGAAAAGGAAAAAGTTAAAAAAAAAAAATTCGAACCCTCCTGCCCAATCACTAATTTGAACAACCCATACAATGAGAAAAATAAAAAACCCTCCAAATAAGGGAAATTACAAAAATGCACAATCCCGTGCAGGGGAAAAACCAGAAATCGATAAGGAAACACCAAAAAACCAGAATTGCTAAACAAAAAACCAGCCTAAACAGCAGGATGGAGTAGAGAAACCATCCAAAAATGAAGAAGTCATCTAGGAAGGGTCGAGAATCATGTAAGGATGTAATAGAACACCATCCCGCATATGCTTGGAAAGTGGAACAACAAACTAGAGATCACCACAGGCCATGAAATTCCCTTACAACGAGGAGTGCTACCCAAAGAACAATGAAAACAAAGAAAATAATAGTGCAAAACTATAATCCACAGGAAAAATATGGGAAGGTCCCAAAAAAAAGGAGACACAGGGTAAAGTTGCAATCATTTAAGCACAGATCCCCCTCAAGACCAAAAAATATAGTAGCCTCTAATACCACCATCAAGCAGCTCCAAGGATCTAGAAAAGGAAGACCAATAGGATCACATCAGCATGCAAAATAGAGGCCCTTTCCAAGCCATGATAAATTTTGAGAATCCACCATGAAATTCACATTCGAAAACCCAAAGAACAATACCACAATAATAAGCATGTGGTCCTCACCATGCCATTAAGATACTGTGAAGAGTTGCTCATGAAGCCACACTCCCAAGCCTAGGGAAACCCAATAGAAGGATCCATGGGGTAAAGCTCTAACCATTTAAGCACAGGTTCCCCTCATAAGACCAAAAAAAGTAGCAAGAACCCCAAAATAGCCTCCAACACCACCATCGAATAGCTCCAGGGATCCAAAAAAGGAATACTAGCAAGATCACAACAGCATGAAACATAGAGGCCTTTCCCAAGCCACAAAAAATTTTGATAGCCCACCACGAAGCCCGCATATAGAAATCTAGAGAGCAACACCACAAGAATAAGCATGTGGCCCTTACCATACCATTAAGATACTATGAAGAGTTGCTCATGAAGCCACACTCCCAAGCTGCAATACACCGTACCATAAGAACCTCTGAACCCCAACTCTAAATAAAACCCAACAAAAAATTTGGGATAGAACTGAGAGCACCAGGGAAAAGGATCCCTGAAGCAACACAAAAATCTCATGGAAGGTCCCAAGGAAGTTCCATATTAGAAGCACTCGAAAGGACCCTTCAAAAATACATGGAAAGGGAAAGACAAGAGGAACAGTGACCTCCCACCCTAAGGAGATCATCTGTAATACCAACCAACCAAGAAGGTAGGGTCAGGGAAGTTCCATGGAACTGGGACAGGACCAAGGATGGGGAAGCATGGAAGAAGAATAGGACTACCTAGGGAAGTCCCTCATTTACTATAAAATTATCATAAGAATAAATAATAATATAGAATATGACATATAGACTTGTCTATGTTATAATGACAAACTTAACATTATATAACAATGCCATGTTAATAAGAGTAAAACATTATATATAGTGTATTCAAGAACTTTCACCACACACCAAAGGTAATACATTATTTTGATGTAAATAAGAGTGAAAAGTCTTACATAACTATGATGAAGAACTTGTACTTAGACTTTTTAACATATTTTGTGTTAGTATTAGTTAATTAAAAAAGAAATAGGTATATTTTATTTATCATTAGATAAAATAATACCAACCCTTAGACTAACACAGAATTTCACATTCATGGAAAACTTTTAATCAACATCTAGACTATAATGACTTGTGCAACTTTATCCAAAAATATTCAAATAGGTAACTTTTTGGTGCTCTTCAAATCACGCTGATATGACTATCAACTGAAGTGTATTCAGATGACATTTACGGCCAAACAAACATCGCTCCAACACGTTCGCATAAACTGGCTTCAACTCATGTGGCTCTACATTAATGATCTTTATTAAGCTGATCTTTATTAAGCCGACTACCGAATGCATCTTGTAGTTGAAACACCATATATATAGAAGCTAAAATACCATGTAATATTTATCAACCTCCACGTGGACACAAAATGAAACTGTCTCATCCTTGGAAGATTGGGTCATTGTGTTCATAATATATTTCATGAATGCCATAGGAGTTGGAACAAAATAGATATTTTAATATAATATACAAGTAGCCTACGATGGAAGTAATAGCAGAATATCCTAAGGACAATAGCATGGCTCCATGAAACTTTAGGTGCCAATTTATATGTATATACTCCCCGATGATGACAAATACTAGAAGTAGACCTGAAATTCAGATGCTTTTACATGAAGGAATTCAAATATAGACTCTGACTTAGGCAGAAGTGGCTTCGAAATAATATGAATCGACAGAAAAAATGCTGGCATAGCAAGACTAGGATGACACAATCTAAACCAGGCAAATAAAATTCATGCACCACTACTAAAAGATTTCTCCTTTTTCTTTTAAACCATACTAGCCTAGAGGAAGACGATACTCTCTTCTAATATATCTTCACCTTTCTAATATCAAACTGATACAAGCACCTACAAGGAAACCATAGAGAAATAGTTAGTAATGAAGACCCAAGAAATTTCATTCCCAAATTGGTTATAAATAGCATGATACACCGCCTCTAAGGATCCTTTCAAAAAATATTAGATAGGATTGAAGTAACCCCTCTATCAGATAGGCCCATCTAATTTGTCAGAAATTACATTGCTAGGAGTAATACAACATAGAACATTAAACATAATATTAAATACTAATCCCTATCTCTTCATTTATTATTAGGACTATTGTGACCTTTCCTTTTTAGTATGTTATGATAATAAGAAAGTACTTGTTTTCTTGCACATAAGTATCTTGATTCATTCTATTATTATTGTTATGATACAAAGAATAATGTTTACATCATTTTTTTTAATTTAGAAAAAAATTCTTTGCAGGGCTGCCTTGGTCTAAGAAACCACGATCAGGTGGTTCTACACTACCAAAATCACTCGGGAGTCATGCCCAACCCTGACCACACCAACATTATCAATTGGATTTTGGTACCCAATGTGCGTTTGGTAGGGTGGAGATTCAAACCAGGGAGCTCCCTTGGAGGATTGCCCTACCCTCTCCAACTCACCTATAGCACTTGGGTAATGTTTACATCAATTATCATGATAGAGAGATTATTTTTATTATTTTTTTGTCAATCATCTTCTCGTTACAAGAATCTCAACACCAATTAGTTAAGATATGAAGCTATAACTTCAAGACACCTTTGAGATGATTTAACTATTCATTAGAGTTTTAGATTGATCAATCATCATTATGATTACTATATCAAAAGTATATTTAAGATATTTTATAATGGTCTAGAAATGAGGATTCTAAGCTTGACTATATTGTGTTTACTTCAAGATTGAATATTTAGGATGACTACTCTACTCTTTTGGTTAATGCTACTTTGTATCAATGTCTTGATGGGCTTCATTCTACTCTACACACTCTAAGTTAGATATTGCTTTTATTTTTTACCATTGTTATATATACATGTAGGTATCTTTTGAGATTAATTAGATAGTTTCTAAGCAAATTCTATGGTATATCAGAGGTACCTACCAAATGGGTATTCATTTATTTACTGGGGACCATACTTTCTTATAGTGTTATTCTAATGTATATTGGTTAGGTGATATTGAAGAATAGTGATTCATTATTGTATTTGTGTACTATCTTGATTTTAGACCAATTGGTAGTCTACCATATCTCAATCATCCATGAAGGCTAAGTATTATGTTAATGAAAATATTCAAATATCTTCTATCTATGTTGGTGATTATTGAAAAAATGAAACATTATAAATAATTTCCTATCAATATTTCTATGACAGCCAATTGCTTCATCAAGATCACTTGTAATCCATTTTTCATCAGTGGACTAAACACGTTGAGGGTGGGATGCACTATGTTTGTTTGCTTCATGCGCATGGGGCGTTCAATCTATTCTATAATCCTTTTATGAAACATATATAAATATCCTCAATCAAGATAATGTTAGAAGTAACATTTGTGTAGATGTAGGAGTATATTGGTGTAAAAATACATCCTTAAATGGGACATGACTCATAAGGGTCTCTCTCTATGTCCCCTTTTATTATAGAGGGATGTTGAAATAATTTTTCATCTTCACTTGAGGCCCTAATTGACCTTGTATTTTGTAGCATTATATGTTTTCCTGTGAGCACCTTGCATTTTATTATTTTTCATTGGTTAGTTCATTAACCTTGACATTTGGTAACTTGTTTTATGATAGTATTTACACCCCATATTGTCCAACAACTTCATTATTGACTGCAAATAATTCTTTATTCATTAGTAATATTATTGGTGTCTAAGGTCAAGTCTAATATCTACTTTCTTCTTTTATGGTTTATTTCTAATTTGTTGAATAATGTGTCAATTCTATTCTTTATTGGACACATTATAAATTTTAATATTTAAAATATAATAATAGAGAGGTGTTCATCTAGCTTAGATAAAAATTATGTCCTAGATCAACAATATAATTAGATGATCATGATTTCACTTTATAAACCTTGAGAAAGGATCAACTCCTTGTATGTTTTAAATTTTATTATTTCATCGAAGAAAATATATAATGATTTTATAGTGAAAGGATTAATAATCATAGAGAAATTGGATTGAAGTATTTTTATTCCAAAATCCATTGCATTAAACCATTCACTAAGCACATAAAGTGCATTAATTAGAAAAAATTCTAAAAAGAGAAAGAGTGGAAGAGCAATTGCAATTTTTACACTAAGGCATCCATACACAAGGAAAAGCTTATGTATCATCCAATACACCATGCAAAATTATTAATCATTAAAAATATTGTTACTTCCAAAGTATAAAATAGTGAATGAATTTGTAAATACATAGTCCAAAACCTAAGGATTAAGGATTCAAACTTCACAATATGTCTAGGGTATTTATTTATAAAGTCACTTGAAAGTAAAAAAATAAGATCAATTTTAATGTTTGATGTGTAGACCAATTGGTTCGACCAAACCTCGTAAGGGGGCAAAGGTCCAAGGTTCAAATCTCGGGCCTCATCGGACTGTTCGCTTGTCCCTTTCCTAGTGCTTTTAGCAACGTAAAATATTTAAAATGATTGTGACATGGTGGTTATAGAGGCGGATTGCACGAAAAACTATGTGGTGGCTTTCAGGTTGGATAGCACAAAATACTATGGCAGCCATAAAAGCTAAACAGCCTACCCAGATTCGTGATGGCTACCGATTCTACCATGTAAAATAAAAATAAAAAACAAGATAAATTTTAAACTTTTAAAATGCAATAAATTAAAATTTCCAATATATCTACTTAAAATTGGACAAGATCTCTAAATATTATCTTGAAATTTCTACCTCCATTGCTTTACCATAGGTTTTTTTTTTTTTATTCCTACATCCATGATGTCCTCAAATGCTTCCCAAAATTGCATGCTAAAAAGAACTCTAATTTTGAGTTATTTTAGGGATAAATGTAATTTTCTATGATTTTATTCCAAACAAGATATGTTGTCACTTCTATATTTATCCACTTTTGCAAAGGTAAGATAATTTCTTTTGAAGTCTATTTTAAGACTTGTATTACTAGTAAATATCCATGCATCATTGTTTTATTGGTGAATAATGACGAATAGGGCATAAGAGCTATTTAGAATATATTTGGATCCTAAGCCATTGAAATCCCATGTGAACTAATCTCAACCTTATTTTATCATTTTATTGGCGATATTGACAACCTCCAAAGCTTGGTCGTATTAAGGAAATATTTCAATATTGGACTTATATTTGGAATTAATGATTGACATTATTTCAACATAAATCAGACCTCCAAATTTTTTACTTATTTAACTTCAAATAAATTTATTTTTTCATTCTTGATTTAATCATGGTGATGTCACACTGATTGGATCATCTCTTATGAATCAAATATAATTTTTTTACTATAACTTAGTTGTAAATTTGACCCTATTTTTATCAACGTGTAGATTTAGTTCCTCAACTTGCTCAATTTATTCAGAAGAGAATTATCACACCCTCTTGAGAGTTTCAACTATTTAGTTTCATCTTTTAGCTTATTCTCTAGGTATTTTTTCATCAATTACATAATTTTTCTAATATTTAAGCATTGTTCGACAAATACATATCCTCTTATAGTTATTGTATATGCATAGGTCATAGTGTTAGACTCTCAACAACTTTGTGAAATCTTGTGAGTGTGCAAGGTGAGTGACCTTAGATTAGTCATTTTGACCCTAGATGAGTCTCTATAAAATAAGGTATATATATATATATATATATTAGTCATTATTGAGTTTTATCTATAGTTTTATACTAACCTTGAGTCTGAGTCAAAAACTACAATTTTACCTAGTTCAATATGAGTCAAAACCTAGACATTATTTATAAATATGCAATCTAGAAAATTTACTAGATAACCACGAAGAGATATAAACTTAAGTAAGTATTTTTTGGAGGCATATCCAAAATCTAAGATGGATAAAGCTACTGATATTATGATTAACTATAAATTAAATTTATCATATCTTTGGTATCCTTGAATGACTAAAGATTAATTAATAATTTTTTTATTATTATATTTAAGAAGGAAGAGTTCTAAAGGTTCATATCCTTAGAAATAAAAGTACACATATGTTGCTTCACTTAAAATATAGCTCATACCTTGGTTGAGATAGAAGATTTAACCACATGGCTTCCATTTTAATTATTATTTCTGAAAAGACTACGAATTTTATCATTGTAAGAGAATTTTTATAAGGATATTTCACATGTCTACTATGGATAATGATAGCAAGTTTGTGGGTCTATGTAGAGGTGATAATATTATTGATAGAAAATATAGACATGAATACAAAATATTTTCCAACGATCAACAGATGCTCTTAGATTTTATGATGGAAAACATTTGAATTTGGTAGGCTCAGCTTTCCACCTTCTCATTATGAGATACACTTTGGTTTTTGAGCTAGGTATGATAATTTTGGATGCTAAAACATGAAAAAAGTGATATTGCATGGCATGAGATAAAACTACCCACAATAATGATAATTTACTAGAAAATTATTTTTTTTGGTAAGTTAAATTTCATTAAAAGGGGTTCTGAAAGGGACCCAAAACCTTAATACAACCGGTCACTGGACCACAAACAAGGCCGTAAGAAAGGACAGAGGAAAGGCCACAAAAAATGCCCAAGGAAAGGTCTAAGGAAAGGCTTAAGGAAAGCCTTCTGGAAAAACGTGAACAAATGCGTCCGAAGTGGTAAAAAAGAACGTCCCACCCAGCGGGAAAAGGAAAAAGTAAAAAAATTAAATTCGAACCCTCCTACCCAATCACTAATTTGAACAGCCCATTCAATGAGAAAAATAAAAAACCCTCCAAATAAGGGAAATTACAAAAATGCACAATCTCGTGCAAGGGAAAAACCAGAAACTGGTAAGAAAACACCAGAAAAACAGAATTGCTAAATAAAAAACCACGCTGAATAGCAGGATGGAGCAGAAAAACCATCAAAAAAGGAAGAACTCATCTAGGAAGGGTTGAGAATCACGTAGGGATGTGATAGAACAACATCCCACATATGCTTGGAAAGTGGAACAGCAAAGTAGAGATCACCACAGGCCATGAAATTCCCTTAAAATGAGGAGTGCTACCCAGAGAACAATGAAAACAAAGAAAATAATAGTGCAAAACTGTAATCCATAGGAAAAATACGGGAAGGTCCCCAACAGAAGGAGCCATAGGGTAAAGCTGTAGTCATTTAAGCACAGATCCCCCTCAAGACCAAAAAATATAGTAGCCTCTAATACCACCATAAAACAGCTCCAGGGATCTAGAAAAGGAATATCAATAGGATCACATCAGCATGCAAAATAGAGGCTCTTTACAAGCCATGAAAAATGTTGAAAACCCACCATGAAATCCACATTCGAAAACCCAAAGAACAATACCACAATAATAAGCACGTGGTCCTCACCATGCCATTAATATACTGTGAATATTTTTTAATGAATCCACACTACCAAGCCCAGGGAAACCCAATAGAAGGAGCCATGGGGTAAAGCTCTAACCATTTAAGCATAGGTCCCCCTCATAAGACCAAAAAAAGTAGCAAGAACCCCAAGATAGCCTCCAACACCACCATCGAATAGCTCCAGGGATCCAGAAAAGGAAGACTAGCAATATCACAGCAGCATGAAAAATAGAGGCCCTTCCCAATCCATAAAAAATGTTGATAGCCCACCACGAAGCCCACATACAAAAATCTAGAGAGCAGCACCACAAGAATAAGCATGTGGTCCTTACCTTACCATTAAGATACTATGAAGAGTTGCTCATGAAGCCACACTCCCAAGCTGTAATACATTGTACCAGAAGAACCTCTGAACCCCAACTCTAAATAAAACCCAACAAAAAAATTGGGAGAGAACTGAGATCACCAAGGAAAAGGATCCCTGAAGCAACACAAAAATCTTAGGGAAGGTCCCAAGGACGTTCCAGATTAGAAGCACTCAAAAGGTCCCTTCAAAAAGACATGGAAAGGGAAAGACAAGAGGAACAGTGACCTCCCACCCCAAGGAGATCATATGTAACACCAGCCAACCAAGAAGGAAGGGCCAGGGAAGTTCCATGGAATTGGGACAGGACCAAGGAGGGGGAAGCATGGAAGAATAATAGGACTACCCAGGTAAGTCCCCCCACTTACTATAAAATTATCATAAGAATAAATAATAATATAGAATATGACATATAGACTTGTCTATGTTATAATGACACACTTAACATTATATAACAATTTCGTGTTAATAAGAGTAAAACATTATATATAGTGTATTCAAGAACTCTCACCACACACCAAAGGTAATACATTATTTTGATGTAAATAAGAGTGAAAAGTCTTACATAACTATGATGAAGAACTTGTACTTAGCCTTTTTAACATATTTTGTGTTAGTATTAGTTAATTAAAAAATAATAGGTATATTTCATTTATCATTAGATAAATAATACCAACCTTTAGAATATCACTCATGCTTATTGATTTAGAAGGTCCACTCTCTATATGATTTTGGCCCCTTTCTACAAAAAAAATCAAAAAATTTAATAAAACTTTTTTTTTTGCTGGAGAAAAAATGTTGTACTCAAGTCCTCCATCCTTTAAAAAACATAATTCTCTAATTTATAACTTTGATATTTTACAAATAAATTCAATCCTCATCTCAATTAAGTTGTTATAGCTGGATACCTACATGTATTTTCATAATAAGTCTAAATTCTTGATATTTATTTTCTAGATCCTCCATACTTTCTTTGTAAATACAAATATTGTAAAATCTAGCATCTTTCTTCTTGATATTTTCATGTAACAACCTCTACAATACTAAAAATCCACTCTACTATCTATGCACTACATATTAGTAGAGTAATAATTTTAAAACTTCACACTATCATAGCCTGCTTTACTATATCTAGATTGTTAATTTATTTCTTGAAGCATAAGTGCAACCAAAGAACTATAAAAAATAGTTTATATGAAAACACACTAATGTTATAAAATACAACAAATATTACAAATGAAAATCATTACAGTAAATCTTAATCAGCATTTTCTTATCAACTTCAACTAAACTTTCTACTTCCTCTAACCACGAAAAAGTGAATTTAACTTCATGATCCTCTACAAACCCCTATATTGGCTTGTCTATTTGCATATTTGTTCCTTTCCATTAACATATGTGTAAACCTAATTTCTTCAAACTTTGTATCAAAGTCTTGTAATTCCACAATGATCTCTTGTATGTTCCATGGAGCCTTTACTTTCCTCAAATTTGTATTTATTACTATTAATGAATTTCCTTCCATCCATACTTTGTTCCATATTATTTTTGTGCATGTTTTTAACCCTTCCAAAGCCTCTCAAGCTTCAGCTTCATTATTTGTCTTATATCCACTTGTAGACACCAAAACAGCACCAATCCGATTATGTGACTGCAAACACTGATCGCTTTGGCAAACACAGCCCCCAGGGCAGCCCTCAGAGGTTAAACAGTGGTCTTAACCACTTTCATAGCAATTTTGTAAGGTCAAGAAGCAATTTGGCACACTTGGACACTTTGCCCAGTATTCGTCTCACCCCGGGACGAATTCAAAATAGAATCCGTCCCACCCCGGACGAATTCCGAATCCGTCCCCGGGTGGGACGAATTCTAAGCTTAACGGGCAAAAAGGCAAATGGTGCCAAGTGGCAGCCCAGAACAGTCACTTAAGGGCTCCTACCTTGCACGCATGTGTAAGTGGACAGAGGGGCCGTTAGAGGACTGTTACAAAAAGCATTTATCAAAGTTCAAGTCAATGGAGGACTCCCCTCCCTCATGGGAAGACAAGACTGCCACATGGCGCCTATGGCCAACACTTGGCTTTTGTGCTTCCCTCCCAAAAGAGACCCCTTGGGTCTATAAAAGGTGGGACTTTTCTCACCCAAAACATACAGGTTGAAGGAGTGTTCAAGCAACGAAGTGCTTGCCGAATTGAAGACTCACTTGCATCCCCCTTTGTTCACCTTCCTACATCCACCAATCTCTTTTGCAAGGGAGGTTGTTGGGTGGCCTTTGGAAGCTCGAACCTTACTCAAATCCGACGCATGGACATCTGAACCTACCAATTCGCCGACCCCCCAATCCTAAAAGGTTTTGGGCCCATCCCCGGTGGATTGGCTCCAAAATCGAGGGCCAACGGTGGGAGGCCCACTTGGGCACCCCCGCACCTCCCAAGTCCTAATTTTAGTTTTTGAGCACTTTAGATTATTTTTTAGATTGCATTCCGTGTTACTAGGTCTCGATTAGTCCATAATTGCAATTTTGTAGCTTTTGGTCATAGTTTAGGGTGTTTTGTATTGCTTTGTCGTTTCGCTAACTTGCAGGTGTCAAGGTCAAATTCCCGAGGGTGGAGGCCAAATTGGGAAAATCCGACCATCTGGGTCGTCCCAAAATGGCCCCAATTACCTAACCCCCCTATTTGCAGGAGTTTTGCAGGTCCCGGGATCCGACATTGGAGCAACAGCAGGTCGGTTTCTCCTACTCAGAAGAATTCGTCCCACCCAGGGACGAATTACAGTCAGAATTCGTCCTGCCCAAGGACGAATTCCAGTTTAAGGTGGATTGGCCAGCTGCCTCAGTGGCAGTGGCCTTCTGGTAACTTTTCTTACCTTCTGTCAAGTTTTGAAGCAATTTGGATTCACTGTTTTCACTGTTTCAGGCAAATATTCGTATGCATATTTTGTTAGTTTTAGAGAGAGAATGCTTTTCATTTGCAGCAAGTGCTACTAACGTCTTGATCATTTCTTTGTTCGCAGGAGAAGCAGCAGAGGCGAAGAACTCATCGACATCAGCGGCGGCATCATCTTGGCCCGCCCATTGCAATCGTGGGCACGCGGAAGGAGGAATCATTCAGCGATTGTAATCAAACCCTATTTGCGCTCCTAGCCCCTGAAAAGGGAGGAGGCATTATTGTAACAGAGATCGAAGGAAATTAATGAAAGGGCTGTGTTTTCTTTATCTGATTGCGTCTCTTCCAATGTGTCTCTTTTCCGTTTCATGCAATTTACATTTCTAGGACTTAAGCGTACTTAATTTTGAATGCAATCGCACTTGGTGTTTCCTTTGACCGGAATCTCGTGCTTTCAGTGGCGATCACGGTGGGACTCTGTTCCCTGGTTTTTGAAATCACAGAAAACTGATCAAAGTTTTGTGTTTGTGCTTGACAGGTACATTTTTTTTTGTTGCAGACTGCTATTCGTCTCTAACAGGGACGAATTCTTTTCTGCAATTCGTCTGACCCTGAGACGAATTCAAATTCGTCTCTGGAGGGACGAATTCTGTTCTGCAATTCGTCTCCCAGAGGGACGAATTCCTGTCTGTGGATTTTCAGAGCAGAAATTCAGAGACAACAGGAGCAGGCAGAGAAGAGGTAGGGATTTTTATTATCTCTGTTAAATTTTTTGTTTCTGTTTCTGTTTCTTTAATTGTTTTCATTTAATCCTGCATTGCATTAGGAAAAGTCATGTATGCTAGTTTCATTTTTGTTGGATAAAACGAATCCCACACACATCACGAAACAATTTTAAACCAAGGAGCTGGTCGTAAGACCCCAGCCCTTGATCAAGACCATTGGTGGATTTCATCACCACCTTGGCTTGATTTGCATCCATTTCCCGATTGTCAACCGTTGTTAGGCGTAAATCCTGACGAAGACAGACCGAGCGTAGCCGGGGTGATTCCCATGCGCGCGAGGATAAGTTTTCTATGGTAGGTGCCATTAACAGGACAATCCCCCTTCCGTACCGCCTACGTACCACGTACCTTCTGCTCTCACGTACCTATAGTCTCCCTCTCGTAAGGGCGGGTATATAGAGAGGTTGGTATATCGGCTTGGCTGGTATATTGAAGGGGCGACCTTTTGGGAGTTATAAGAGCCTACATGATGCATTTAAACGTTCTACAAAACCTACAAAAACAAAACAAAACACCAAAATGCACTAAACCAGTCTAGGGCACACCAAGAATCCTTAAAAGAGATAATCACGGTTTTGTGAATGTGTGTGTTTAATTCTGTTTAGTGTAGACAAAAAAAATCATTAAAAACAAAGATAAAAAAATCTACGCATTTTGTCATTTTCTCCAAAAAGCTCCAAGGATTCCCGTAATCGCTTGGTCACTCCAAAATGCCCCAAAGGTGTCCATGAACCCTTTGGTCAACCCAAAATCACCCCAAATGTGCCCATAAGTGATGCAGGACCATCCAACAAAATATGGGAAATCTTGTATTTTTCCCTAAATTTTAGTGCATCTTGCCGGGGCCATAACTTCTCAACCGTAGCTCCGTTTGACACGAAATTTTACAGGGAGTTGGTTGGGATAATTTTAAACAAATATAATTCCTTAGAGTTGTATTTGCCCAGAAATCCAGTTTTCGGGGCCAAATTCCATCATCTAGTGCCCCGAAATTAGGTTCTAAAATTGCGTGCCCAATTTTTTGCACTTTTTGAGCTGTTCGGATGTCAATATCTCCTAATGTATTTAGAGTTAGGACTTGAAACTTCATTTTTGTCTTATCTATTATAAGAGGGATGCGCACACCAATTTTGGGCCCCATCTGACTCATTTTCAATTTTAGGGCTTTTTAGAGAGACATCGTCATGGTGCTAACCCGTAGCCAAGCCCAATCACGGGCGAAGGCTATGGGGGGTGTCCCAGGAGGCACGAGTCACCTCCATTACAATCCCAAGGATTTGGTCATACCACCTTGGTGACCTAACACACAATGCAGTCCCCTCCACACCTTAAAGGAAAGAGACTACAGGGACACCTCTTCGAGGAGCACTCCTGTTCAACATAGCACTCATCACACACCCTTCCATGAGGGGTACAGTCATAGGAGAGCTCCCTTAGATGATCGCTATGAGCGGTCACCGCGCGATGAAGCGCTAGGTCAACATAGGGTTCGACGGGAGGAACCACATCATTACACTACCCGTCCTTCACCCCCTCTAGTTGTCAGGACTACAAAGACAAATCCAGAGCACAAGGCTCCTCAAGCGGGGCGGGCCAACTCCACCCGTTCCTTTTTCATTTATGAAAGAGAGCACGAGGAAGACCTCTACCTTCCTCGAGAGCAATATACAATGCGAGAGCAATATGCCTCCGCACCTGCTATCTATCAAGAACACTCACTGAGGCCAAAGCCTCGAGGGAATGCTGTTACCCCCAATAGAGGGAGGTCGCCTATAGAGATCTTGGATCACTACGACCGAGATAGATATCTAGAAGAGGCATCTAGGCCTTCTAGACATGAAGCAATGAGAGCTCCCTTAGATGCTCGCTATGAGCGGTCATCGCGCGATGAAGTGCTAAGTCAACATAGGGTTCGATGGGAGGAACCACATGATTACATTATCCCTCCTTCACCCCCTCTAGTTGCCAAGACTACAAAGACAAATCCAGAGCACAAGGCTCTTTGGGCAGGGCGAGATAGCTCCGTCCATCCCTTTTTCACTTATGAAAGAGAGCACGAGGAAGACCTCTACCTTCCTCGAGAGCAATATACCATGCGGGAGCAATACGCCTTCGCACCTGCTATCTATCAGGACCACTCACTGAGGCCAAAGCCCCGAGAGAATGCTGCTACCCCTAACCGAGGGATGTGTCCTATAGAGATCTTGGATCACTACGACCAAGATTTTTATCTAAGAGAGGCGTCTAGGCCTTCTAGACATGAGGCGGTGGGACCAACTATCGTAGAATCTGCCGAATATATCACACATCTCAAGCAACTCACGCAACTTGAGCTCGAACGACTACCGTTAGAGGAACCGTACCATATTAACGAAGAGCACCTTCAACGCCAGAAGGATGAGCTGTTCCAACACACTATGCAAGAAAGGACTCCAACCCCTCACATGCATAAGACAAAATATTTTGAGTGGCACAACCCATGGGGGGAAGATAGGTCATCGCGACCTCATCAAAAGCTACCCCCAACACCTCCTAGACAGGAGCGGGAAGCTACTCTCCCGATTCCTGAAGCACCACCCCCGACGCCTCCTAGACATGAATGGGAGGCCGCTCCTATAACCAATGATGGGTGCCTTCCTCAGACATCCACCCAGGCTTATGAGCCACCCTTAGAAATTCATCAAGAAGCCTCTAAGGAATCAGAGCGCGAAGAAGAGCGGGATGAACTGCCCTACCAAGGCATGGGGGGTGCCATCTGGCCACCCCTCCATAAGCCCCAAGTTCCTCAACAAGAACCAACCAAAGAGGAGGAGTTCAAATCTCCCAATACATGCAAAGCACTAGAGCACTTAGAGTTGGTAGAGACCAAGATTTTGGAGCTCCCAAGGCCCAACTTACATAAGGCTCCTTTCGAAGAGGATCAACCTTTAACCATAGGGCTACCTGATGATGCAGTCCTCCATGTCTCAGAATCTACAGATTCTGATGAGCTATACACATTGTCCGAAGGTGAGGATGAAACAGACATAGCCCACAACAATCACATGCGACAACATCGACATCCCATAAAATTTGAGGAAGCATGTCAACAGATAAACATAATACTAGGGCATGAGTGGCATGTTAACCCACCACAGTGGGACCAAGCATTACATCCACAACTTTGGGCACACAAAGAGCAACTTCCACCAAGAGACATCATAGCAACATCAGTGCCGTGGGCGGACCCTGTCCTCATCTCCGTGCATAGGGCCGATCCATTCATGCCCATACCTCTAGAGCCAGATCCGAAGTGCAAAGACCATCAAGTTGGGGGTACCTCTATCCCCTGAAGAACCATAATCCAAACCAAAAAGCTCCAAGGATTATCGCAATCCCTTGGTCACCCAAAAAGCTCCAAGGATTATCGCAATCACTTGGTCACCCAAAAAGCTCCAAGGATTATCGCAATCTCTTGGTCAACCAAAAAGCTCCAAGGATTATCGCAATCTCTTGGTCACTCCAAAAAGCTCCAAGGATTATCGCAATCTCTTGGTCACCCAAAAAGCTCCAAGGATTATCGCAATCTCTTGGTCACCCAAAAAGCTCCAAGGATTATCGCAATCTCTTGGTCACCCAAAAAGCTCCAAGGATTATCGCAATCTCTTGGTCAACCAAAAAGCTCCAAGGATTATCGCAATCTCTTGGTCACCCAAAAAGCTCCAAGGATTATCGCAATCTCTTGGTCAACCAAAAAGCTCCAAGGATTATCGCAATCTCTTGGTCAACCAAAAAGCTCCAAGGATTATCGCAATCTCTTGGTCAATCCAAAAAGCTCCAAGGATTATCGCAATCTCTTGGTCAATACAAAAAAGCTCCAAGGATTATCGCAATCTCTTGGTCAAAACAAAAGCTCCAAGGATTATCGCAATCGCTTGGTCAAAAATCAAGAAATTCAAAAAAAAACAAAAATCATCAAAAACAACAAATATTTGCATCTCAATTCTAGGCATACTCAAATTCATCAAAAAAATTCATATTCTCGCACCTCATCTTCACCTTCACCAAAAACAATCCATCAAAATTACAAAAATATATAGCTGCATTAAGCATTGCATCCATACATTGCATATTTGTAGTCATATAGGTCAAAGGCACCATAGGCTGCAATAGCTCTGATAGTCCATCTTGTTCCACATTGTCTCATGTTACAAAAACAACAAAAACACCATGCATAACTTTTACCACACTACAGTCAGTGGTCTGGGAATGTACCAAGAGTTTCCATGATTCAGTCATCATTTTCCTCTTTAGCCATGTAGTGTATCAAGTCGAACAGATTTTACGAAGGTAGAGTCATACTTGAAATACACCTTGTTACGTAACATCCCAACACAAATCAAAACACTAAAATTCCCAAATTGTGTGAACGAAAGATGAAACCTAGCAAAATAATCTAGGTCACCACAAGCGAAACGGTTATCTTGCTCATCCCCCCGTGCGAATGACCCCTAGAATGCCGAGAGTTGGCAAAAGGACAAGCATCCTCCCTACCCAATTCCCTAAGAATCCCTAAAGTTCTCAATAGTTGCAAAACACAAAAATTTGCAAAATGTCAAAACTCCAAATTTGACAAACTATAGTGCACACATCAAAAGGCACAAACAACAGTGATTTTCATCACTCCATATCCCCAATCCCTTGCTCGAAAGAAAAACAAATCAAAATAAACAGTGATCTCATCACTACAATGAGCAAGTATCCCAATACAATTGAAGAAAAGAAGGGAGTTGACCTTGAATCCTTGGAACTCTCAACGATTCTATAGGTCATAAGGCAAGCTTCAGTACCAATTTGGTTGATAGCCTATCGGTAATGAAGTAAACCTCCCGCATGACGATATATCTCGTCACATTAACTTGCGTACGGATCAATGTTTGCATGTGGATGAGCTAGCTTATGGCATCCTGGATTACACCTGCAGATTAATCTTAGTACATACAACAAAGGAATTCGTGGAGCTAATTAGGTGATCCTCGATACGAGTTCGGTTGAAAGCCCATCCTGCACTCGGCGGTATCCTAACAAATACCACTAAATGAACTCAATTGCACACACAGGGATGTGAAATAACTTGGTCAAAAACAAGTCCGATTCATACCTTGTTCAAAAGTCTTGTAAGATAAAGTACAATCATGGCTAGTGAGCTAAAACCGTCCGAGTCTCGTGAAAACCTTAGCTACATTTATAAACCAACTGCGCTACTTTTCATCCTTACAATACCATCAAAAAAATACAAAAATAGAAAAACCATGTATACATGTAAAGTCATGCATCACAGCAATCGCCTAAAAACAAAATAACAGAGTTCTAAATAGTCTATGGTGCCATAGCCAAACATCACAAACCCCATTCATCCATTTCATATCTGCATATCACATATAAATCAAAACCATTTGCATTCATCATAGCATATGCATCCATCAAAATAAATCAACATGCATACATCCATATTCATCAACCATCATGCACAAGATCAAAGAAAATCAAAACAACAAAAACAACAAATAAATGCAACACAAAAACAAAAAGCAATAAACATTGCTAGACACAAGTGCTCTTGCACTTAACCTCTTGGCATAGCAAAACTGATGTAGGTTTACATTGTCACTATCCTACTCCCTAAGAAGGCTACCATAGCCGGACCGCTCCAGGGAAGACGGATTTTGACAATTCAATCCCCAAATGGTGTCACAAAAAAACAACAAAACAACAAAAAATGCAACACAAAACAAACAATAAACATTGCTGACACAAGTGCTCTTGCACTTAACCTCTTGGCATAGCAAAATTGATGTCGGGGTTTGCATTGTCACTATCCTACTCCCGAAGAAGGCTACCATAGCCGGACCGCTCCACGGGAGGACGGATTGCCGACAATTCAATCACCAAATGGTGTCACAAAAACAACAAAAACAGTACAAAATTCAACAAAAACACAACAAAAACATTGCCGGACACAAGTGCTCTTGCACTTAACCTCTAGGCAAAGAAAATCGATGTCGAGGTCCAAATTATCGCTCTCCTAGTTCCCCAAGAAGGCTATCATAGCCGGACCGCTCCACGGGAAATAGGTTTTCGACGATTTCACCTCATTATGACATCACCAAAAGGGTTAACACCCACCAAAAATAGGTCCATATGTTGGAAAAATTGCACACGCTTAACGGTAAACCCTCTAAAGGCACACCTTGCACAAGTCATCTTGGGTCAAGCGACTCGTCGCTTCTCTCACGAAGGTCATTCCCTCATCGATTCGTCGCTTGAGGGGGTAGTCACACTTAGTCACCAACCAACAATCACACACCCAATTAAGGAAAACGACATGCATTCAAAGAATCATTGACAAAGACAATCACGCTCCCGCTTGGGGCGAGTAAACAAGCAACAATCAAATCAATCAAACACTTGGCATTTCGTGAATCATGAACACAAGGTTCCCCCTGAGGATAAAAACGCCCTTCACTTGTTCATGACTGATCAATGTCTAAGTTCAAGTCACACCTCACCAAAACAGGTTAATACTTGAAATCAAATTCCTTAGCTCGTCGAAAGCAAGGATTCAAGAATGCATGCCCTTTCCATACTTGGGGCATCAAAAGTTGGTTAGGTTACCAAGAAACCCTAATCATTAGTGCTTTGGTTATCTATTTTTGCTCAAGCATCTGCGTCACCCGTAGCGCTTCCCAAAAAGGGGCATCTGTAGACACCAAAACAGCACCAATCCGATTATGTGACTGCAAACACCGATCGCTTTGACAAACACAGCCCCCAGTGGCAGCCCTCGAGAGGTTAAACAAGTGGTCTTAACCACTTTCATAGCAATTTTGTAAGGTCAAGAAGCAATTTGGCACACTTGGACACTTTGCCCGAGTATTCGTCTCACCCGGGGACGAATTCAAAATAGAATTCGTCCCACCCCAGGACGAATTCTGAATCCGTCCCTGGGTGGGACGAATTCTAAGCTTAACGGGCAAAAAGGCAAATGGTGCCAAGTGGCAGCCCGTAACAGTCAGTTAAGGGCTCCTACCTTGCACGCATGTGTAAGTGGAGAGAGGGGCCGTTAGAGGACTGTTACAAAAAGCATTTATCAAAGTTCAAGTCAATGGAGGACTCCCCTCCCTCATGGGAAGACAAGACTGCCACATGGCGCCTATGGCCAACACTTGGCTTTTGTGCTTCCCTCCCAAAAGAGACCCCTTGGGTCTATAAAAGGTGGGACTTTTCTCACCCAAAACATACAGAGTTGAAGGAGTGTTCAAGCAACGAAGTGCTCGCCGAATTGAAGACTCACTTGCATCCCCCTTTGTTCACCTTCCTACATCCACCAATCTCTTTTGCAAGGGAGGTTGTTGGGTGGCCTTTGGAAGCTCGAACCTTACTCAAATCCGACGCATGGACATCTGAACCTACCAATTCGCCGACCCCCCAATCCTAAAAGGTTTTGGGCCCATCCCTGGTGGATTGGCTCCAAAATCGAGGGCCAACGGTGGGAGGCCCACTTGGGCACCCCCGCACCTCCCAAGTCCTAATTTTAGTTTTTGAGCACTTTAGATTATTTTTTAGATTGCATTCTGTGTTACTAGGTCTGATTAGTCTATAATTGCAATTTTGTAGCTTTTGGTCAGAGTTTAGGGTGTTTTGTATTGCTTTGTCGTTTCGCTAACTTGCAGGTGTCAAGGTCAAATTCCCGAGGGTGGAGGCCAAATTGGGAAAATCCGACCATCTGGGTCGTCCCAAAATGGCCCCAATTACCTAACCCCCCTATTTGCAGGAGTTTTGCAGGTCCCGGGATCCGACATTGGAGCAGCAGCAGGTCGGTTTCTCCTACTCAGAAGAATTCGTCCCACCCAGGGACGAATTACAGTCAGAATTCGTCCTGCCCAGGGACGAATTCCAGTTTAAGGTGGATTGGCCAGTTGCCTCGATGGCGAGTGGCCTTCCGGTAACTTTTCTTACCTTCTGTCAAGTTTTGAAGCAATTTGGATTCACTAGTTTTCAGGCAAATATTCGTATGCATATTTTGTTAGTTTTAGAGAGAGAATGCTTTTCATTTGCAGCAGGTGCTACTAACGTCTTGGTCATTTCTTTGTTCGCAGGAGAAGCAGCAGAGGCGAAGAACTCATCGACATCAGTGGCGGCATCATCTTGGCCCGCCCATTGCAATCGTGGGCACGCGGAAGGAGGAATCATTCAGCGATTGTAATCAAACCCTATTTGCGCTCCTAGCCCCTGAAAAGGGAGGAGGCATTATTGTAACAGAGATCAAAGGAAATTAATGAAAGGGCTGTGTTTTCTTTATCTGATTGCGTCTCTTCCAATGTGTCTCTTTTTCGTTTCATGCAATTTACATTTCTAGGACTTAAGCGTGCTTAATTTTGAATGCAATCGCACTTGGTGTTTCCTTTGACCGGAATCTCGTGCTTTCACCACTACTGAAAGCATAATGTGATAGAATTTCCCCTCTATTATTTCCAATTATTTCTCCTCCTGTTGCTCCTATATTTCTTTATATTCTCCATAAAAATTCAATTTGGCCAACTCCACTTCCATTAGTTTCCATTTTATATTCTTTACCTTTATTTTCTTTCTATTATACCATCATAATTTTATTTGATGACTTGACTCCATTTATCAAAGCTCTCTACTTCTAGATTAGATATTGGGTGAGTTGAAAGGGTTTGTTTAGACTCCTCTATGGCTAAAAAAGTATTCTTTTTTATTACCTCTAAATTAATTTTAATTCCTTTAAATATTCTTCTATCCATTTCTAGCCATATAGTCTAAATTATTATATCTTTTGATGTATCCTATATTATTTGTAATGTCTCACTTTTAAAAGTGTTCTACCATTGCTTTAACCATTATTCAATTCTTTCATTCATCACCATGCATTTACCAAACATATTAAGAACCCATTGCCATAGTTCCCAAACTATTGAAGAGTGTCCTAAGAGATGGTTTCTATTCTCCTCTTCCTTTTTACATAGAACATATTGTGAGGGGCCATGAAAACCCCTTTTCATTAGGTTATCCTAGGATAAAACTTTCCTATGACCTACTAGCCATACAAATATTTTGACTTTTGAAATGCTCAAGCTATCCCAAATATCTCTCCATATTCTTGCAATATTCCTATGTTGTTGGTGCTTTACATTATATATATTCCTTACTGTGTATTATCTTGAGTTATTTAACTCCCAAATCGGCTTATCCTTGACTCCCCTAAGAATAATCATTGTTATTATATTTCTACTCAATTACCTCTTAGAAAGTGTCTAGTTTGTAAAAAAATCTTATTTCCATTTGTATCTTCCTTCCTAATCCTTGTACATAATATTTGAAACCCTATCACCATATTTGTCTTAAAGTAATCTCATCCATGGTTTCAAAATTGGATCTATATTGAGTGGTTTTTTTATCACACCAAGTATCCATCCAAGTATATAATTTTTATTTAGTTTCTACCACCTATATTAGACCTTTAATCACTAGATCAATTGACTTTTTGAAATTTTTCCATAGTGCAAAACCATCTAGATGTGAGAATGCAGTAAATATTAAGCTTGGGTCATTGATCTCAATGTACCTAGAAGAATTCTTGCCCATTGTCTTCGACTCTCTCTATACAATCTTCAAATTGTTTTTCCTCTTGGAGTTAAGTTTGCATCCATAAGAAATTTTAAACTAAGACCTCCCCAAGTTTTATCATCATACACCTTGCTCCATTTCACCAAAGGAAATTTCCTTTTATAATGTAATCTTGATTACAAAAATGACCACATAATATAGAGTAAACTTTTTTCTAATGATTTTGACATAATATACAAGTACATATAAGATGTTGAAATGGTCTATAAGACTGATTTAATTAGTTACACTCTTCCTACTAATGATAATCATCTACCTTTCCATGTTGGTAGTTTATTTTAAACTTTACTTATAATTGGATTCCATAATTCTATCCTCCTTATACCCTCAAATAAGGGCATCCTTAGATATGTTACTAGTAAATTTACCTCCTCCATTTGAAGTAACTTGCATATCCCTACTTTGATTCTAACTAAAATGTAAATTTTGGATTTTGTGTTATTAACTTTCTGCCTTGCCACTCATTCAAACTCATTTAATAAGATATTCAAATATCTGACCTCATTTTTTCTTGCCCTCCCAAAATGGTTGTATCATCTACCAACTATTGATGGGTGATGTTGTTAATATTATTGCTAGCCTTAATTTTCTTTATTAGCCCATATTTGTATGCCTTCTTCAAGTTCCTTCCCAATACCTCTACCATAATAATGAATAGATATGGTGATAGAGTATCTCCTTGTCTAAGACCCCTCTTGGATTTAAATGATTCTATTACTAACCCATTGACCAACACTAAATATGATATTGTAGAGACACAAGATTTAATCCATCTAACCTATTTCTTCCCAAATACAAACTTTATTAATACTAAAAAAGGAAAACCCCATTTAACCCTACCATAGGCTTTATTCATATCAAGTTTTAATATTGTTACTCTTTCTTTTCTAGAATCATTGTATGCATTAATTCATGACATACTATGATCCCATCTAGAATCTATCTCCCTTACACAAATCCTTCTTTCTCTTCTAAAATAATTTTGTCTAAATATGGTCTTAACTTATTTGCAAATATTTTGGAGATTATCTTATATGCCATATTACATAGGCTTATGGAACTAAATGAATCAAACAATTTTAAATATTTTTTTAATCAAATTAAGATATATTACATTTATTTTATAAAGTATATACTATTTTATCCTAGACTAGTCTACTGCCACCAATAAAGAATCCTTCACTATTTCATAATTATGTTGATAGAATGTTGTAAAGAGTCCATCTAGACAGAGGTATTTATCCTTATCAAAATATATAGGAGATTAATGAACTTATTCTAGTATAATAGGCTATAACATTTTGCTATTGTCTTCGTCTATTACAATTTAAGGTACTTCTTGCAATCGTTTATCATTAAGAACTTCAATCTCCTTTGAACCTAGAATAGTCTAGTAAAAGCCTTGTCTCCTTTCTAATTTTGTTATGGCCTTTAATACAAAACCCTTTTTATTTAATTTTACTATTTTTGTATGTTGATCTTTGTACTATTTCCATTCTATAAAAAAAAAAATTGTGGTTTTTATCTCCTTCTTTTAACCAAGTTTGTCTCAATTTTAATCTCCAAAATTTCTCTTCCTTACTCAAAATATTATGATATTCACTAAGCAACTTCCTTTCCTTCAATCTTGGATTATGTTGCTCAACTTTTTAGAATTTTAAAAGTTTCTCTTTTAGTTCTTTCTTCTCAAAGTGTTCATGTTCCATTCTTTTAATCTAGATGCCATTGATTTAATTTATTTTAGAAGTGTATACAACCCATATTTTTCCTAAGAATTTCATGTTTGTGTTATCATACCAATAAATTGAAGATGGTCTTCCCATTCTCACTCATATTTAAAATATGATATTTTTAATTCACTTACCACCATTTTAACTTTTACTAGCCATTGATCTAAACCAGTCCTTATCAAGGTATTAATTCTAGCACAAGTGCCTTCATCTAGTCAATGATTTGAAAGTATGCATCTATCTAATTTATTTGCTATCAATTTTTGTCCTATCCCATTATTGGTCCATGTATAGTTATCCTCTTCAAACTCAACCTTCCATAGATTATTATTTCAAATAAAAGCTAAGAAATCTCTCATACTTTGGGTTCTTTTCCTAATTCCCCCAAATTTTTCATCTATCTTGATAATGGAATTAAAATATCCTATGGTCATGTATCGGGATTCTTTTTCCTTACTTCTTATAAATACTTCAATCCCACTCTATACTTCTAATTTTCCTAAATACGTTGTAGGTCCATAAATATTTATAAGGAAAAAAAGAATATCTACAAAGTAGCATGTGACTAACAAGGTTGTCCAATACCTAGTTTTATGAATGGTTTCACAAGAGGTTCTAACTATATTCTAACATGTTAGAATTCCCCATGCCACTACCTCTGAATCCATAGCATCCCTTTCACATCTTACCTATATAGATTTTATAGTTTTGAAAACTTTTTTCTTTCTCATTTTAGTTTCCTATATATAAAAAATATTAGGCTTATTACTTAAACAAAGGTCCCTAATACACCTATGCTTTGAGGGATCATTAGTGATATGGTAATCATATCTCATTAGGGGATACTAGCCCAATACAATTTTTTTTTTAGTAAAAAGAAGTTCAACTAACTTAGATTATGTTTCTTTCTCTATGTTTACTCTTACTTCCCTAGCTCTCGCTTGATAATGTTAAGATTTTTGTCTTTTTACCTTTTTAATATTGTGAGTAGGTATTATTATTCTATTCCTCAATATTTTTTCATAACTTTCTATTTCATTAGACTTATCCTCTCTTATATCTACTAAGGAAGCTTTTAACTTATCTTGCTCATGTTTTCGCATTTCCTTGTTAATAGTAGAGGTATTAACATCTACCTGTTAGTATCAAAATGACACTGAGAGGGGGGGTGAATCAGTGTATCTCTTGTTACTTAAATTTTCAACTCTTAAATCCGAAATAATAAAAACTTAAAACCAAATAAAGAAAATATAACAAGATAACATCACACAACATAAGATGTACCGAGGTTCACCGATTTGGCTACTCCTCAGAATGACTGTTTGGACTCCCATCCAAATCCAGCCTTTGCAAAGCATCAACTTTACAATAAATTTACCAAAGACTCACTAAAAGGAGCATCAACCCCTGATTTACCAGCACCAACTAGAAGGAGCACCAACCCCTAATTTACCAGCACCAACTGGAAGGAGCACCAACCCCTAATTCCAAGAACCAACTTGGACTACCATTTTTAAACTAGAAGATTGACATAAAAATGCCTTCACTTTTACAAGACCCTGACTGGTCTTTTGCTTACCCAATGTCTACCACAATTCACAAAACACACACGCTTATCGCCCGCACTCAACTCCCCCAACAAAAATTCTCCAAGAAAAACTCATTTTATAACGTTCCTTTCTCTTTGTAACTCCAATTGTAACTCCTTCTTTCATATTCTCATACGCCACTTGTCAATTGTAACACCTTCTTTCATATTCTCATATGCCACTTGTCAATTGTAACTCCTTTATGTAACTCCTTTTGTATATATTGAGAAGGCATTTCGTCAAACATGTCACATGCAAATAATTGACACCATATTCTCCTACCATGACTGTTCATTTTCTCGGTCATGACTGTTCGTTTTCTCCTTCGATGACTGTTTGTTTTCTCCTTCGATGACTGTTTGTTTTCTCCTTCATGACTATTCGTTTTCTCCTTCGATGACTATTTGTTTTCTCCTTCATGACTGTTCATTTTCTCCTTCCCTTGTGCATGCATGTGTTTTGGTTTTTGAGAAGGCTTTTCATTTCTATTTTGAGGCCCTTCGTTTCCTTTTCTCCACATGGGCATGCATCCGCTTCTTTCCATGTGTAACGACCATCTTAAATAATTTCAAATCATTAAAGATTCCTTATGTAACATTTTGTCTTATTCATTGAATTTTTTCCTTATGTGACAAATTACCTTATACAATCTTCGATTTATTCCTTATAGGTCCACGTCACTATGTAGTCTTCAATTTCACTATCCTGGTGTTCATCACTAATATCAAACGCACTGTCAACTACTCTGTTCCTTTGGCAAAAATGCAACATGTCATGATATCATGACACTTTTGTTTCTCTGCCTTCCTACCCTTTTTGAGTCACGAAAATGCGACATGTCGTGATATCGCGACACTTTTGTTTCTCTGCCTTCCTGCCCTTTTTGAGTCGTGAAAATGCTACATGTCGCGATATCGCGACACTTTTGTTTCTCTGCCTGCCTGCCCTTTTTGAGTCACAAAAATACGACATGTCGCTATATCATGACATTTTTTTCTCCTTGCTCTTTCAACTTTGTCATCCAGCTTCCATCTTTTCTCATCTAAAACATGTGCATATGCAATGCACCTGAAAACTCGTAAATGAGCCACACTTGGCTTCAGATTGCTTTAGGATTCCTCTGGAATTTTTTCCTTCACACTCTTGGTGGGACATCGGTTCAGAAGATAAACTGCACATGACACAACTTCTGCCCATAACTCATGTGGCAAACTTTTTGCCTTTAGCATGCTCCGTGCCATCTCCATGATAGTTCTGTTCTTCCTCTCAGCTACACCATTCTACTGCAATGTGTATCTGGCAGTGAACTTCCTTCGAATTCCATGTTGCTTGTAGAAGTTGTGGAATTCATTGGAGATGTATTCTCCTCCTCCATAAGTTTTGAGAGTCTTCACGTAATATCCGCTCTATTTCTCAACCAGAGCCTTGAACTCCTTAAACTTCACAAATGCCTCTGACTTCAGCTTGATGGGATAAACCCAGGTCTTCCGGCTAAAGTCATCAATAAAAGTCAGGAAGTATTTGTTGTCGACATATGTGCTGGTCTGCATGGGACCGCAAATGTCTGACTGCACCAGCTCCAATGGCTGCGATGCTCTCCAATACTGTCCTACAGGGAATGCATCCCTGTGCTTCTTACCGATTAGGCAACCTTAACAAACTTTGTTTGGTTGCTTAATAAGGGGTAAACCCTTTACCATCTACTTCTTGTGCAGCAAATTCAGGCCACTGAAACTCAAGTGACCGAATCTGAGATGCCACAGCTAGGTAGCATCTTTCATAACTGTGCTCAAATACATCAATGATTCATTCTAAATCTGCAGTGGAAACATTTTGTTTTTCATCATGGACACTATTGCAATTTGTCCATGCACTTTGTCTCTGATGGAACAAACACCGTCTTTAAACTGCACAGTGTGTCCCTTCTGCACAAGTTGTCCAACACTCAGCAAGTTGTGCTTCAACCCAGGCACATAATACACATCACAAATTTGCTTTCTTTCTTCGTGCCGAGTGCGGATGAGGATTTTTCCTTTCCCCATCATGGGAACTTTGTTGTTATTCCCCATATTGACTTCAGATTGGACTGTCTCGTCCAATTGTGAGAACATCTCTCTGTTCCCATTCATGTGGTTGTTGCACCCACTGTCAAGATACCAAATATTTTTCTTGTTCTCCTCCTCAACACTGTAAGTCAGCAGCATATTTCCTCCTATCGCATTTCTAGCTTCTTTTGTATAATGGGCTTGCTGCTGATTCTCTTTCGCCATCCTTTTTCTGCATTATGAGATGTAATGGCCAAACTTTTTGCAGTAGTAGCATTGGACCTTTGACATGTCCTTCTTCTGCTGAGAGCTACCTTACTAATTTTTGCCAGTGCCTCTTCCTCCTTGCTGATGAAATTTGTAGCTGGTCTCACTGTCATGAGGGTTTGATCTCCCTCCTTGCTTGTTTCCTCTCCCATGCATGCTTCTGCCTCTTCCACCTTGAGAAGTAGAGGCACTATGGTGGGAGTCTTATCTGCTGCTGTCTCAAACTGAGACTTATGATTTGAACGCTTGCTCCAGAGAGTACTGAGTTGAGCGGCTCAGCCTCTGCTCATGTGTCTATAGAGAACCCATTAGTTCATCCACTGAGAGAATAGTCAGATCCTATGACTCCTCTATTGTAATTACCATAGAGTCAAACTTCGCTGGCAGACTCCGTAGAATTTTCTCCATGATCCTTTGATTCTACACAATTTCACCATTCAACCGCATCTGGTTGATGACATCTGTCGTTTGGGTGAAAAAGTCGCTCATCGTCTCGGACTCACTCATCTGTAGGTTCTCGAACTCCCTCCTAAGCATCTGTAGTTTTACCAACTTCACCTTGTTGGTGCCCTGGTACGAACTGGCCAAAATATCCTAGGCTTGCTTGGCCTTGGTGGCTGATGCGATCCACGGGAATATGGTCTCCTCAACTACTTGCATGATATAGAACAGGGCCTTTTGGTCTTTCTTTCGGTTCTCCTTCAGAATATCTTTGTCAGCTTGGGAGAGGGCGGCCAGTGTTGCTGCATCTGCCAGTTTCGGGTAACCATTCTCGACAAAATCCCACAAATCCTAAGACCCGAAGAGAATCTTCATCTGGATGCTCCAATAATCGTAGTTCTTGTCGTTAAATCGTGGGATCTGCAACTGCAAGGAATTTCTTTTGGAAGCCATGCTTCTATCTTCGCGTCACAGCACCACAGGCTCTGATGCCAATTTGAAGGAAATGAATCGCATCACATCAAAAAAAAATGCTTCGCAAAATTTTGAATTCGGGAAGAGGTTCGGGAAAAATTCTCCCAAAGTAACTACTTCGGGGAATATCTTGCCGAAGTAAAACTACTTCGAGAAACACTGTCGTAGTGAAACTACTTCGGGGAAATAGCTCCCGAAGTAACTACTTCGGGGGAAAATATGCCGAAGTAAAACTGCTTCAGGAAATTTCCCAGCGAAGCAACTGCTTCGCATAGTTTTCTTCCGAAGTGAAAACACTTTGAGAATTTTCCAGCCGAAGTGACTTCTTCGGGCTGGAAGGCTGCGAAGCTTTGTAGCTCACGGCAACTTCAGCAAAGTGGCTGCTTGATTCCACTTCGGGAGACTAAGTCTCGCAATGTGCTTCGGCACAAACAAATAAACTTCCTTTCTGGATCAGACGGGTGTTTAGCCACTTCGGTGCAAACCCCAGCTGAGGAATGTCTGCGGACAAAACAATACACAGAGACCGGAATAGAGAAATAAGTATTTTATATATTCACTATAAATCCGTATTACAAAGCTTCCTCCTGAAGTGATTACAAACTTCTGCAAGATAGAAATCTGCAGGATAAACACACAAACTACTTGGAGACTGCTGCTCTAACCTCTATCCTCCTCTGCTACCTCCTCTTCTTTGACTGCTCCTTCATCCGTCTTACTAAATGACAAAATGACCCCGGTATTTATAGGCGGGGGATGAGGACAAAAGGCGGGAGAAGTTCACCGACCAACTGACAGAAAATAAATGCCGAGGAAAGGTTCCTGTACAATCGCCGAACAACCCCAACTACTCGCACGCTTGGACAATTAATGTCCTAATCTGCGTGCCTGATTTCCGCTTCGGCTGACTTCCGCTTCGGGGGGGCAATTTGTTTTTACTTCGCAGCGAAGCATTTTCCAAAGTCATGTTAAAAGTGCTTCGCGCCGAAGCATTTTCCGAAGTCATTCTATAAGTGCTTCGCGCCGAAGCATTTCTCGAAGGCATTTCGAAAGTGCTTCGCGCGAAGCGCTTACTGGGCGTGAAGTTGGATTTAACATTTCCAACACCTCATACTACTAGTTATTTTTATCCATTGAAAAAATGGATTTCAAACATACCTCGTACTACTAATTATTTTTATCGGCTTATCTTTCCTATAGCGCTCCTAATCATCATTTCTGACCGCTCACAAGATGAGTTACCTGATGGCTAGACTTACCATGTTCTATATTAGGCTGATTAACCAATAGCCAATACTCAATTAATTTCTACAAAAACTGCATTACCACTTTGATATTTTTAAAATTAGATCAAAAACTTAGAAATAAAAAAATAATACCACTCTTTACAGCCACTTGCTTGCTCTTCGTGCTCACAAAACCTCCTTACTTCCTTTTAAAAAGATTAATACACTATTGACTTGCAATTACTCCTAATATCTATTTTTTCTAAAAACGTAAGATTCCCATAGCGAGTTAGATATGTGTATTAGGAAGAAGATTTAAATAACGACATTGAAAATATCGATGAAAGCAATGACGCCAACGAGTCAGGCCACCAAAAGCCAGGCAAGCTTGCGTGTTTTAAAACTTCTTCTTCTAAATGTTATTATTATTTTTTATTACATGGTTGACCCATTTAATAAAAATAAACTCTATCCAATAATACGTGGTTCCATGGCTCTATTCACTGATGCGGTTGTTTATTTATTTACACACTTTGTCTCATATACGAGTTAAAATCTAAAATGTTCCCATCATCCGGAGACAAGCAGAGGAGGAGGTTTTAACGTCTAAAGAAATTCCAGCATAGAAATATTCAAGCGATAAAGAAAAAGTATTTCCTGGGTTTGTATGAGCATTATCACGGAGATATCGAAGAACGATGTACAATTAGAGGATGATACCAATGTTCAAAGACTTGCATGAAGCTTCCGTTTATTTTTTAAAAGCAGGAATGTGTCACGTCTAGCCCTAAATAGCCCAAGAAAAGATAAGTTAAAGAATACCGAGCATAGCATGATGATGAGAATGGATTTAAATATTGCTAATGGGTTTTGGAACTGATCGTCAAATTGAAATGCCTCTTCCCCATCGCTAAATAAGCCAACAACAAGTTTATATAAGCACAATACACTCATTGATCGCGTCGTTCCTATTTGGCTTTTCTATGTTTTTGGGGGGATGTCAAGGCAATTTGTTTGATCCTCTCTCTTGGCCGTTGTTGCTGAAAGAATCCTTAAATACGAGCTTGCCTGCAACTCCAATTCGACTCATAACTAGTGCAATATCTGTAATACGCCGCATGGCTATCATGACCAATACCAATATATCATCTCATCTCTCATTACACCTCAAATCCTACCATCACTTGAACAATGATATCACCTCTCCAAAGCAGTGTAATTATTCACCAAGGAGGACTAATCCTTTTAGGGTAAAATCTGGCAAAAATATTTCAGCTGTATTGACGGCGTCCTCGCCTCCTTCTTCTTCACCTGTTATGACTCTTTACGATGTACTGGCAGTGCCCCACAGCGTGGGAATGATGGAATTGAAGAAAGCGTACCGGGAAAAGGCGAGAGTTTACCATCCCGATGTGTGCCCACCTGCTGAGCGGGAAGAGTCGTGCAAGATGTTTCTTCTAGTTCAGGAAGCGTACGAGACTCTATCTGATCCATTGCTGCGCGCAGATTACGATTATAATCTTAGGATTTGTTCTTTCATGGGGTTGGAAAGGGGCAACGGTAAGACATGGGCGGAACAGCTTCAAAGTCTAAGAACAAGGTCGACGATGACAAGGGACAGCTGGGGAGATAAAATGAGAAGAGGCCGCCAACCATGAGATGGGGATGACAAGGGACACCTTCAAAGTCACACGTTTTAAGTTTGACTTCATAATAAAGTATAATGTAATAATGTAACAAGTGATTATTACAATTATTACTAACATAGTTTAATCTCATAATAAATTGAGTTATTATAACCATTTAACATAAGTTTTATTACTGTTCATACTTATTATTTTATTATATATTTTATTTATATTTAAATATGATGATACTAATTAAAAATAAATAAATAGTTTCAGCTTGTTTAATTTGCTTCATAATAATTTTAGTTGCAACCATTAAACATAAGTTTATTATTTTACAGGTAATTGCTATCTTATTATATTTTCTCATCTTATGTAAGAAAATTATTTTTAAGTAAGGTCAGTAAATTGAATAGTCTCGGACTGTTCAATTTGTTTCGGTTCATCATTTCACAAGTAGTAGTTGCTATTTTATTATATTTTCTTATTTTGCCCCGGACAATTGTATTTAAATATGCTCCTATTAATGAAGGCTGCTTTGAATTCTATATGCTTAAAACTTTTAAATATTTATAGTTGTTATATTATAGTTCAACGTTCTAATAAGTCTAGGTTTACAAGTTCACAAGTAGTTATAGGTAGTTGTTTTCTTAATATAGTTTGTTATGTTATCTTAGATTTAAATATTTTCAAATCAATGAAGCAAATGAAGTTAGAAGTTGCTCTCTATGCGTATGTATTGATTTGATTATTGTATAGTGTATCTTCTGAAATGTGTACAAAGTATTATCATATGACTCGTTTATATATATATATATATATATATATATATATATATATATATATATATATATATATATATATATATTAATGATATAAAAGGTTGAATATGTATGTATATTTGTATTGTAATGTTATATTTTTTTTGGTATTATTAAAAAAAATAGAGGGTTTTGATAGGAATTCCACAACCTATACAATCAACATGTTTGGACGATCAACAACAAAATTAGGTATCTAACTAGGTATCCTAACTAAAACAAATAAACAAAAACCAACAAAGCAAAACAGAAATAAAAACTGCATAAGACCCAAGATCCAAAAAAACAGAGGAAAAAACTTAGATAGTTCTACTCCATCCTATCTACCCCTTGAGTAAAAGTAACAAACAAATAGGAAACATGCTTTTAAAAAAAACCAACCAACGATCTCAATAAGTTTCAGGGTATCGTAATGTTATCATTACTTATTAAAACAAATGGCTTTCTTTTTATCGAGGACTTACTGCGACTTAAGCGACTTAAGCACGGGACAATAAGTATTCTTCGTGTCACGATGGTGTGGCATAGACATAAAGTTTATTAAAAAGCTTTTGAACACACAAATTTTAGAATAAAGTTCTTATATACTTTTAAAACAATTTGTTAAGATGTCTTATAAGTTTGTGGCTTAAAATGATATAAGAGAGCATTTTCAAATTGACCAACCAAGGCTAATGGTGGATTTTTTCTACGTTTCATTGGCATATCTATATTTATGGCAGCAATTTGAAGGGGCAACGTCTGCTGTTTGAGTCTTCCCAACAAAAAAACGCTGACCCAATCCTGGTTTGCAATTATGTAATTCCCACAATAAATTTCTCACCTCCCTCAAATATTACGATAGACGAATCTTGCAAAAAAGAAAGCAATGTCCAAAGAGAGGTCTCCTCTACCACTCCCCTATGGGTAAGGTAATCTCTTCATAGAGCTGTATGGGTAGGGTAATCTCTTCATAGCGCTGAGTAGGACAATTCTTTTTATGAGGAATATAATAAGTACTGAGTCAATTTTTTTATTTTTTTTAATATTATAGTAATGCAGTTAAGATATAAGGTCTTTTCTTAATTAAATAATGTCAAAGGCAATTCGGTGTTAGGATATGGATTGGTAAATTTTCCTTCACTAAAATATGATGGGAATGCATGTTAGTGTACGGTTGGGTAAATTTTCCTTCACTAAAATATGATGGGAATGCATGTTAGTGTACGGGTTGGGTAAATTCTCCTTCAATAGGCTATGATGGGAATATAAATGTAAATTTTTCATCGAATTTCAATCCTTAAAAACCAGTTGAATGGTAACAAACTCTATAACCTCTTCTTTCCATACAAAATAAATTTATTTATAAAATATAATATCAAAACTAATGAAACTAGATACAAAATAAATTTATCTATAAACTCTAATATGAAAATTAATAAAACTACCTACAAAATAAATTTATGTATAAACTATAATATGAAAATTAATAAAACTACCTACAAAATGAATTTATTTATAAAATATATAATGGACCTTGAACAAGAAACTCACCATACCAAACGGAGGACAGTAGATAATTTCCCTATGTAAACCCCTTTTAAGCCAGTTTTGAAAATTAAAAGAAGCTAACGAACGTTAGGGCTAGTCTTGAGAAGCTTAAACTGTCTCACCTTAATGGGAAGTCTAAAAATTACTGCCTTAGGGCAAGTCTTGAGAAGCTTAAACTGTCTCACCTTTTAAGGCAAGTATAAAAATTACTGCCTTAATGTACCGTCTTACCCTTGTAAGGCGCGCGGAAAAAACCCTTGATCGAAAGTAGGTCAGAGGTAGGTCAGAAGTTATATATATATATATATATTGATTTGGTTAGTGTGAGAAACTTCTATACAGGAATTCAACATATAACTCTCACACCCACTCCTTTATATTTTATGTTTAAAATCATTATAGTTTTATTATAAACAATTGAATTATTATTTTTTTTATAAGGTTTTTTTTACCTGACCCTAAGTATTTACTCCAGTAAGGGGGGATTGGAGAGGCTATGGATTGGAATCAGTGAACTCAAGTTGGAAAACATAAAAATTGATCTACTATATCCATCCAACAATTAAAACATTATTATTCATAACAAAATTATAAATATATACTTTATGTTTCTTATCCATTTGGGTCCGCTTACCAAACCTCCCAACCCAGTTTGTTAATGAGTATTGGCTTAGTGGCATAGCAAAGACGATAGGAGAGCTTGTGGCAATAGACCATTCAACCCGGGCAAGGACTAGACTGACACATGCCAAGATCTGTGTAAATGCAAACTTGGATTTTGATCTACCTTCTTAGGTGGAACTAGCATATGGAGATTTGCTAAGGATTCAGTGTGTGGAGTATGAGAACAAGCCTGCATTTTGTAGTGTGTGCAAAACCCAGGGCCACCTTCAAGCCCAATGTCTGACAATAACTGCAAACAAGGAAGCCAGCGAAGGTTTTCTGGAGAAAGCTAATGAGAGAGGGATCCCAAAGTTTCAAGGACCGCGTAACTTGGAAGGATACAAACAAGTTAAGAATAACTAGGCTGACCAAGCCAACACAGAACTGGCAAAAATCTAGGAGAAAGGAAAGCAACATAATGAGGGAGGCAAAAATCATAAGGTATGTAATAAATATCCCAGCTTGAACATGTTTGATATCCTAGCAAATCTAGAAGTTGAAAAAGAAAATAGTAAGGATGATACCATCAGTGTTAAGTTTCTTGAAACCCTAGACTCCCCATCCAAATCGGGACCATCCACATCTATGACAAAAAGCCCCAAAAGCTATGCTCAAAATGAAGAAAAATTGCTATGTCATTTCAGTTTAAACATGGAAAAAATAGAGTCAAGAGTCAAATTTATGGAAACAAGATCCAGGAATGTAGCTCCTAATCCGGTAGTGGAGCAAATTATCCCTTATCAGACGAGCCCAACGGTAAAAGGTTCCTTGAAGGAAAGCCCCCTGTTTAGGAACGAGATAGGAGAGGTGAACCAAAACAAGGCTGAGGATGAAGAGGGAATTGAAGACACCCAAAATGAGGAAGAAGGTTCAAGCCCTAGACTGTCACAGTATATGCCCCCTCATTTCAGTCCAAAACAGACTAGAAGCACTACCAAGCCTTCGATAGATTATGGAAGTGAAAGAAAGAAAGGGAGAATATCTACAAGCAGAGCACTATAGAATGAGAATCAATGAAGAAATTACAAACGAAAAGCAAAGAACATTGTTACAGCAAGCTATTCCTGGCCAGGATAATAGTAAAATTGACAAACCCCCTTTGGATCAGGGAAGGGGGCGGGGAAAAAATATCAAACAGTCTAAATGAAGGTTCTCTCATGGAATGTGAGAGGCCTAAACGTCCCACCAAAACAAAGGATGGTGAAGTCTATAAGGAAGTATTTGAATCCTACTATCATTTTTCTTCAAGAAACCAAAACAGATGTGGCACAATCAGCACTTATAGCTAGAAGTATTTGGAAGCAAGGGGAAGTGGCCTTTCAATAGGTGAGAGGAGCATCTGGGGGCCTCATGATATTATGGGATCCTATTAAAATAGAAGGAAGTATTATTTAGGAAAATGAAAGAGTCTTAAGTGTATTATTTCATGATTTTGATACTAATAAGAATTGGATTATGTCAATGTTTATGCCCCCACCTATGTCCAAGGGCGATCTGAACTATGGGAGTTTTTGGGGCATTTGAGCTAAGCTTTTAAAGATATTCCCTGGGTGATTGGGGGAGATTTCAATACCCCCCTTTACCAATCTGATAAGAAGGGAGGATCTGGGTTACCCTCAAGGAGCATGGAGGACTTCAATGAATTCATTAACATAAATGAATTGATGGATGTAAGACTAAAAGGAGCCAAATTTACATGGAGTAACAAGAGGATAGGAAGTCAGCTGATTCAAGAAAGGTTGGACAAGTTTTTTTATCCAAGGAAGCTACAACAATGTTTGGTGATTCAACATTACAAGCCCTTCCTAAATGCGCTTCAGACCATAATCTTATTCTATGGGAGGCATTTCAGGCTAACTCCTTTAAAAAGCCATTCATATTTTTGTCAATGTGGGTTAAACATACGGACTTCAAGCAACGAATAGAGGAATGGTGGCAGCAGCCTATCCAGGGAAGTGCTTCCTTCAAACTATCTCAAAAACTTAAGATGGTGAAAAACAACCTTAGAATATGGAATAAAGAAGTCTTTGGAAATATTTTTGAGAATAAGAGAGTAGTGGGGGAAAAACTGAGAATAATAGAAAGAAAAATCCAAAATGGAACCTATGATGAGGCGACAAGGACTAAAGAGAAGGAAACCCTTTGTGAGTTTTATAATATTTTAGCTTGTGAAGAGATGTATTGGAGGCAGAAATCAAGGGCATTATGGCTAAAGGAAGGGGACTCTAATTCAAAAAAAATCCATGTTACCACATTGAGCAATAGAAGCAACAATAATATTAGAAATTTAACTAAGGTGGATGGATCCTCAACTCAAAACATTTAGGAGATCAGGGACGAGGCTATTAATTTTTTTAGTTCATTATTGGGTGAAGAATGGGTCTGTAATGCCCAAGCAAAGGACTCTCTCCTTCAATTAATTCCACAAATCATTGATGAAATGATTAACGAGTCTCTTACAGTAGATTTTTTAGACGAAGAGATCAAGGAGGCTTTGTTTAACATGGATCCTGACAAAGCTCCTGGGTCGGATGGGTTTTCACCGTGGTTTTTCCAAGTTTGTTGGGATATTGTTGGAGCAGAAGTTATTGTTGCAATCAAGGAGTTCCAAAGTTCAAATCATATTCCAAGGGGTTTCAATTCAACTTTCATTACTTTGATCCCTAAAGGCCCCAAACCCAAGACTATGGCTGACTTTAGGCCGGTTAGCCTGTGTAATATATCCTATAAAATTTTGTCCAAATTTTTAGCCAACCGTTTGAAGAAAGTTCTACCGGTTATCATTGATCCAAGTCAAGGAAGTTCTATACAAGGAAGATCAATCTTAGATGGAGTTATTATTGTTCATGAGGCTCTTCATACAGCTGCTCAGACCAAAAAAGTAGTCATGGCTTTAAAGTTAGACATGAACAAAGCTTATGATAGGATAAATTGGGAATTCCTAGAGGCAGTTTTATTAAAATTTAGCTTCAACATGAAATGGGTCAAGTTAATAAGAGAGTGTATTTCTAAGCCTTGTTTTTCAATTTTGGTTAATGGGTCTACTACAGGTTTTTTTCAAAGAAAATGTGGTCTAAGACAAGGAGATCCCATAAGACCTATGATGTTCATCATTGTAGTTGAGGCCTTGGGAAGAACCATTAAGATAGCAACGGTAGCTGGACTCATATCAGGTATCAAGGTCACGTCGCTAACTACCCCGGTGACACATCAGCAATTTTTTGATGATACATTGCTACTGACTTTGGCTTCTATGGTTGAGGCAAGAAGGATTAAAAATATTCTCATAATGTATGAAGAAGCGGTTGGACAGATAGTGAATTTTGATAAGAGCAAACTTTATTTCATCAATACCCCCATTCCTAGGAAAAACAACATAGCAAGGATCATGGAATGTCAGATTGCATCCCTTCCCACCTCCTATTTAGGTCTTCCCTTGTTTACGGTGAAACTTGAAGGATCAATGTGGAACATAGTTCTGGAGAGGATCCAAAAAAAGCTAGCAGGTTGGAAATGAAATTTGTTCTCTCAAGCAGGCAAAGCAGTTTTAACTATGGCTTCACTTCAAAGTATACCTGTTTACTTCCTATCAATCTTCAAAGCTCCCAACAAGGTGTATCACAAAATTGAGCAGCTTCAAAAAAAATTCTCTGGTCAAGGACTGAGGATAAGAAAAGGATCCATTTAGTAGGTTGGAACAAGGTTTGCAAACCTAAAGCTGATGGGGGGTTAGGATTGAGGAGAGTTGCTCATCTCAATACAGCTTTGTTAGCCAAATAAGCATGGCAGTTATTTACTAAGGTCGATAATGAATGGACTGCTATAGTTATGAGGAAATACCTCCAAGGTGTGAACTTCCTTAAAGCAAGCAGGGGGTCTACTTTTTGGAAGGCAATCCTCATGAGCAGGGATCTTGTCAAGAAAGGTCTTAGATGGATTCTAGGAAATGGGCAAACAATAGACTTTTGGAAGGATCGATGGGTGAGAGCTAAGGAGTTATCCCAGAATCCTCATTTGGCTAGGATTCAAGAGCATATGGAGCAGCATATTGGGAAGAAGGTTGCAAATTATATGTGGTGTGATATAAATATCAACAGGTGGAAACACATTAGATTACAGGGTTTTGAAGCGGAGTCTGAAGATATTTATAACATTTTAACTCAACAAATTATTCCCTCTGGAGAGGATGAAGATCACATTGTTTGGGTTGAGACTGAAAGTGGTGACTTCACAGTTAAGTCTGCCTATAATTTGCTTCTCAATGTGGAAGGTCAACAATTTCAATCGAGTTTGGTTTCGATCAAAGGCTTAATTCCTAAAATATCATTTTTTTCATGGCTGGTGATTCAAGGAAAAATCCTCACTATGGACAATATGTTATCCAAAGGTATGGTTATTGCTAACCATTGCTACATGTGCAGGGCAGGATGGGAGACAACTCAACACTTGTTTCTGGAGTTTTTAGTAGCAGAGTCCATCCTGGATGAACTTTTCCAAGCCTTTAGGATCTCGTGGGTTAAGCCTGCTCTTATATCCAAAGTTTTGCATCAATGGCCTCAACCCTTTGTTATCCTAAAAATTAAGCACCTATGGAAAATTTGTTGGCATCATTTTCTCTAGAAGATTTGGCTAGAAAGGAACCATAGAGCCTTTAAGGATACCATTCACAACCCAAAAACCATCCTCAATAGGATTATTGTCTTTGCGAAAGAAAACCTTAGCACCTTAGTGGATGAGAACCACTCAATTCTTCCCCAAGAAAAATAATTAGCTCAGGCCTTAGGTATTGAGGACAAACCTTCCATTCCTTTGCCCAATCCCAGAAATGGGATTTCTTTGGGATCCACCCCCCTAGGGTTGGTTTAAACTAAATTTTGATGGTGCAGCCAAGGAGAACCCGGGAAGAGTTGGAGCTGGAGGAATAATCAGGGATCGTCAAGGAAATCTGGTCAAGGCCTTTGATGAACCATTGGGAATCATAACTAATAATGAAGCAGAATCTAGAGACCTTTGGAGAGGGTTGCAAGTAGCCCAAGCAACTCAAGGTAACTTGATGATTGAATGTGATTCTATGAACATCATCAACCTATTAACCAATGGCAAAAAACCTCCATGGAGAATCGAGGGAGTCATCCATGAAGTGAGGATCCTTTTTGTGGCAAGACAGAATAGGAGGGCTTGTCACGTGTACCGTGAGGCCAACAGGTCAGCTGACAAATTAGCCAACATAGGTGTTTATGTTGGTAGTTTGGTGACATGGACACAAGGTGTGCCACATGAAGTGGAAAACATTATTAGTCATGAAAAGAAACCTACCCATTAAGGATAAATATGAATGGGTGTTCTTTCCCCATGGATCTAGTAATAACTATGGGGTTTCCCTCTAAATCATACCAAATTGGAAATGAAGGTAACAGGGTGTAAGCCTTGGAAGATTCCGACAGAGAATAGGAAATGGGCAAGCAACAGGTTTCACAAGTGTAAAGTTCTAAACTTCAATTTTTGTCAATGTAAGTAATGTTTACAGTTATGTTTAGGTATGGGTGTGCTTTGTTAGTAAGGTGTTGTAGGGGATTCAACACAATTTTTGGTAAGAAATTTTCAAGGATGACTAGGGTCTACAATCTCAGCAAAAGGCTGGATATTGTAATAGGTTTTGGGTTAACCTGCAAAACCCGGTAATTAATGAAGACTTTTATTTACCAAAAAAAAAATTAAATATAAATACAATAAGTTTAAATTCATTAAATCTTAATTGTAACTAAACTTATCTACAAATTCAACGAGTATGAATTATTTATATTATTCAAAAATAATTATGCTTGTGTTCCTTAAAGTAGGTATATTTGAAATGGTTCCAAAAGGATATTATAATACCTTAAGCTAAATTGTACCCTCAAAAGTGGATATTAGATAATTGAATATCGAAGAAATAAAGAAATTAAGCAAACCGTAAAATTGGTTATTTGATAGTTAAATATTAGATCATAATAGTAGTTTAGTTTCAATCTTTATATACCATATAAAAGTTTAGATATATTACCTAGAGATATACATATTTAGAAAATATTTTCTATGTAATTTTTGGAATTCAATTTGTTAAGAGAAGAATAAAGTGATCAATCTAGTAGAAGCAATAAATTCTTAATGAAAAGAATGTAATAATTCAATTGGTTATTGATGATGACTTATCATTTAAATTTAAAGAAACATTGTAGGTTGATTTTGATTGATATTGTAGATCCCAAGAGGTGGTTACAAGCAACATAAATGCTTAAATAATCTTATGGTGCTAAATGAATTATACTTCAATTTATATAGTAAAATAATGAACAAAATAATTTCTCCTTAACAATGAGACATTATTTACAAAAAAATCTAAATGTAAATATACTTCAAAATTAGGTCCGAGGTGTAGACCAATTGGTTCATCCAAACCCCATAAGGGGGTAGAGGTCCAAGGTTCAAATCTAGGGCCTCACTGGAATGAACGCTTATCCCTTTCCTGGTGCTTTCATTAGCGTAAAAGGTTTAAAATGATTGTGGCATGGTGGTTATAGGGGCGTATTGCATGAAGATCTGTGTGGCAGCTTCTGTGGCGGATAGCGCAGAATACTATGGTGGCCTTAAAAAGTTGGACAACCTGCCCGTATTCGTGGCGGCTATCGATTCCACCATGTAAATTCAAAAAAACATATATATATACTTCAGAATTATAAGCCTCATGTAGTGGTATTAGAAATATTAAAAATTACTAGTATAGGAGAGTGATGTGCATCCACTAGGATTTCTTGTGTAGTGAAAAGAATAACAAAAAAAAATTGATAATTGCAAGGACAACAAAGATATATAGATTAAGAAAGATTTAAGGGAAGAGATAACTTACTAAAAGAAATTGTGTATAATATTTCTAAGTTATATGCGAATAGTACAATGGTTACAAAGAATTTGAAAAATGAAAAGGTTATGCTTCTTAACAAATTAGGTAATTTTGATGATAGTTACAAAAATATCCAACTAGATCTTCTACAGTTGACACTAGCATGTAAGATGCCATATGGAAAAACTAGAATGTTATAGTTGTATTCCTGATACTCAAAGTTACAAATATATCTTTTTTGTATTATGGCATTGGTGATCAATACAAGGAGTTAGCATTATATGTGTCTCTCTATATATGTGGGGTACCTTCGACAATGGTGCAAAAGTAAGGAAGGTGTCCTAGTGGTCATTACACTACAAGTAGTATTGATACTATGAGTAAGTTTGATACCATAAGTGCTTATGAATCCATCCTACCTAGCTAGAAATCAAAATTAGTTCCATGAAGCTAACAATACCATGATATCACTATTTTTAAAGACTTGAGTAACTCCCTACTTTTCTCATAGTATTCATCCCTCATTGGGAAGTGATGTTCACTATCACATCAGCTTCTAACTATGGGAACAAACACTTGAGTTGATAAATGTGTATCATTTAGCCTATGTTACAAACTAGGCACACTTAATAACCCTAAAATCATTATATATGTATCCCTTGGTGACTATGTTTACTAGTGATCTCAATCAATTAGTTTATTTAAATAGGTATCACTTGAGTGTAGTATATATTTATAGAATGTTCTACAACCACAATCTATAGTAAAAAAGGATGATATTTTCAAACATTATTTTGAATGGGTAAATCAAAAAAAAATCCTAGAAAATATGGCATTGATCATTTCATATCTTCTATGACAAAATTCACCTCTTTAATGGAATATATTATTTTTCGTTATGGATACTATCACACAAATAGTAAATATTGGGTACTTCATACATAAACTTATTAAATTTATTCAATACATCACTATATGTAGAACATATTCTTGAATTATTTTTGCACTGAGCACTTGATTCATTCCCAATTAAGGAGACAAGTAGGCAATGAAATTATCATACAAATATCAAACATTGGATACTTCACACATAATCTTGTCAAAATCATTCAACACATCACTATATGTAGAATAGATTCTTGAAAAGTTTTGTATTGAATACTTAATGCATCCCCAAGTAAGAATACAAGTAAATAATGAAGGTATTTTCACATGGGATACATTATATGGTGTATAGACATTAGTGTAGTGGTTTGATATTTAGGTGTGGGGCTAAAAAAGTATTCTTTTAAATAGAACCAAACTTGATCTCCAAATTGAAAGTGTGCAAAGTACAATGTTGATTATGGTGATCCTTATATTCCATTTTGCAATACCCAAAACATTTCTTATACATGGTCCTATATACATTGCATGTGCTATAAAATTTATTTCTACCTTGTCAACTTTCTTGGCCTATGCTAGTATCATGTCTTTAGTGAAATATGAAAATGTATATCCACGGGTGTATTTGGCTAAAATATAAAGCATACCCAAAATAGGTTGTGATATCTAGGCATCATGGATGTATGTAAGACTTTAATCACACATCAAGCATGTGGTTATACATGTTGATTAAATACACTAGCATATTATTCACCACTTCAATCTACCCATCAATATATGGATGGAAAGATGTTGAATGTTATAGCTTAGTATCATGTTGCTCCCTTAGATGGTACCAAACATTAATAATTAAATGAGGGCTTAGATTAGAGATGATGGAGTTTGAGATGCCAAAATGAAAGTAAATATGTTAAAAGATAAATTTTATAATATTTGTTATGTTTATGCTCTTCTTTCATGGAACCATGAATACCATCATAATGAACTTTTCTATAACTATAAAAATACAATCATTTTCATGTTTGATTGTTGGTATCCCTGAGAGATAATTTGCATTGATGGATTCCTAAGTCTAAGAAGGAACCAATAGTGGTTTATAGAGCCCCAACTTCTTCTTTGCTACTTTGGCAATATTTTAGGGTGCATTGATTTTAATGTAGACCTTCACTTCCTTGTGCATATAATACCAATGACAATATTATTCTAGCAATGCAAGTGTTTTGCTAATACCAGAATTTCCAATGACCTTTTAATAGTGTATTTCCTGGATGAAATATTGGTATGGTGTGATAAAAGGTATGTAGAGATTGCAAAGGTATTATTACAAACTCTTTTTGTGTTGATGCTTTAACACTAACTTACCCACATTAGTTAGTAATTTATAGTGGTTAATTTATGCCACTAGGGCACAATACCATCTACTTAATTTATTGTAACCTATAGTATCCATGACCTTTAGTATTGCTTACACAGGTGGACAACTTAGGTAGCTATCTACCCCATTTTTCTTACACTTATAATAATTGATCATAAGATAAAAATAATAAGTAGGCCACCCACTACATGTAGCATGCATTTCCTAATTTAACTTGAGCAATAAATAAATTGTAGAGACCTATAATCATAGTGGTCAATTATTTCCTTATATATTATGTAATGGTACCATAAAGGCATATAACTCCTTGTATGTGGAGTAGCACTGAGTCATGCCACTCCAAAGTTTAGAACGATATATAACCTACTATCCATTCTAGATCATGATGGCGTAATGGGTATGTCAAGATGTATTAGTATCAATATCAAATGGCTAGGTGGTGTCAAATATGGTTGGCACTAGTGTTGAGTAGAGGTATTATTTGAGTTTGGTATATGCTTGTTATAGTTATGAGGTCCACTTAACCATGATTTCTTAAATTCTATGTTAGCATAGAGTGTTTAACTCAAATATCTACTTAACATAACACATCATATAAACACAAAATGGTAAGTATTTAAAATATTAACTTTGAAAATGTATGCAAACTAGTACAAATACAAACTCCATGTAGTAATCATCTAAACACAAAATGATAAATATTTGAAAATATTAACTTTGAAAATGTATACAAACTAGTACATACAAACTCCATGTAATAATGAAAACATAGTTTTATAATGGATAACTTTGCACCTCTATTTTAAAGACACTTTAATTTTTAGAAAAGAAATATCAAAAGGTTCAAAAGAATTCTAAAATTTTCCAATATTATTTTTAGTATATATTAATTCACAATCATTATCAAAAAAATATACCCATAATAATTACTAGTTGGAATATGCAATGATGTGGATAGAAGATAATTTCAAATAGTTGCTTAAAAAATGTAAGTAATGTAAAATGTTGAGAAAGAAAACTTTCTAAAATATTGGAAACTAAAAATTAAACCTATTTCATTGAAATTGTTAACTTCTCTAAATATATAAAAATATTATTGCAAACTTTACAAAAATACATCTCATGAAAAAAATCAATTACCTTCTATCTCATTGAAATTGGAAATTATTACTAATGTTATAAAAATATTTTTAGTGAAAAAATTAGGTACCTTCTATAAGATAAAGATGTGCTCAATAGTAAAAAAATTACATTTAAAAAAAATATAAAATCCAATAATATTATAATATTTTTATATTATGCATGTAGGGATAAGTTATTTCATATTTGATCATTCTCTTTGCAAATAATTTTAAAAATAAAAATAAAATATGCAAAAACTCTTTTCTAAGCAAACTTGTTATGTGACCTCATAATATAAGGAGTAAATCTTATCTCTTCATCAACGTGACATGAAAGTAATTGATGGAAGGAAATATCTATAGTATTATATACATAGACCCTCTAAAAATGGTTAGATATGGAAAACTATATATATATATATATATATATATAGAGAGAGAGAGAGAGAGAGTATAGATGTTCACTCTATGTATTAGAGATTTTCTTACAATATAGAATATACCTTTAATAATAAAATACCAATTAAAATTTATATTTAGATTATGAGTTAAATATCTACTTTCAAAACATCATTAATATGGTTGATGACATGATGAAGTCAATCCTCCAAAATGGAAGGAATATACTTGTGTTTTTTGAAAAAATATTATTATATTTTTTAAAGAGTTACTATATTAAAAAAGGGTTGCATATGAATTTAGTCCTATTGAAGAGTACAAGTAGCATGTTTATTGAGGATGATGACTAATATTGGTTTGAACCTTTAAGAGAGATCTTATTGGACCTCATTTAACTTTATTGGTTATGTAATTCATATTCATTAACTATAGTTTCTAGTGGCCCAAGTTTTAAAACAATGATGGGACTACAATATTATAGGTGCAATAGTAATAGCTAAAACACAAAATAATTATGACTGAGATCAATGCATGTATATCAATAGTAATGGTTAAAATACTAAAATTTAGTAAGGCATAAACTAATCTAGCATGCATGTATGGAATGGTTGAGATTCACTCCAAAGAAATGCAGATGATGTCTGCCCCAACCACTAGCTTGTATGGATGTACCATATTAGCTAATTTTTTTAAAGGTCCTTGCAAGCTAGAATTAATAATACACCACTTTAAAAAAAAATGACTATATGTAGTAACTAGAAATTATATCCATTTTTAGAAAGATCTTAACTATTTTCAAGATGTAGTAACTCTTCAATGACTAAATAATCTTAGTTCAAAGATTCTCTTTATAGTTAAATTTTTTATATAGTGCTAGTTTGGGTCTAAGTTTTTTGTATTATATAACATCTATAAGTGTAACAAGTCTAAGTTATTTGTGAATGGTGATGAACATGTGAATCAAAAGGGAAGTTATATTGCACTTCAATAGTACTATGAAATATGACTTGGGCTTGTTTGGTAATGGGATAGAGTAAGGCAGGATCACAATGCAAGATATCAATAAAGATATGATAATTGATATATTTTAGAAACTTGGGTTATATTCATAAGTTTTTGCTTAATTATTCTACACATTGTTAAATTTGTTAAAATGTTTGACACATGGGATGTTACAAAATATATGGGAAAAGAACATAATAGGTAATAGTTTATTATAAAACAAGGAAATACAACTTTACATATTACAATTCTTGTTATACTTGAACTATATAAATAACAAGGGATAGGAATCTAGAAGAAGCTTGAGTTTACCAAAAAAAAATATAAATAATAATGTAGCAACAAATTTAGAATAATTCATATGGACCTATGGGGATAAGCTAATATCTAAAATCTGAAGAAAAAAAAGTATTCATTTAAATAAAAGGGAGGTCAATGGTCTATTGTACCTTAGATACCTAATATTTTATAAATTATATAATGAATGTTTTTTTGAATTGTGATTATGAAATAATTGGGCTAAACTTATGGATTTGTAAGTCTAGAAAATTATTCTCACTACTCCATGGAAAAATAAGTCCCTCAAATAGATATCCACAATGTATATGCACCAATAGATCTTAGTCATAATTGTTTGAACCATTTTGTTCATATGTTAGTTTAAACAGTAAAAATCATGCATCTAATTGTTTGTAAGCATATAAAAAATTGAAAGAAAAAGATAAAGTAACTATTGCAAGATAAAAAAATGATTTGTAAATAAGATGATATTTATTAATCACAATGAGTTACAGTTATAATATTTACCTCTTAGGGAATACCTCAACTTGATACAATCATTAAAAAATTTGTAGCTCCTCAAAATGGAGAGATGTATTGCAAATATTTTCACTCTTCCAACTAATTTACTTATGAGATACCTCCTTCTTTGATGTCAAGAAATATGATTATACTAGGAATATTGATGATGCTTTAAATCTTGAATGGATATGTCACCTACACACAAAGAAACTACAAAACACATCAATAGCACATGATGCCTCTCAAAATAATATTAGTTTCAAAGTAAATGTAAATAAGGAAAGAAATACCTAAATATAATATGAAACACATGAAATATTATAAATTAATGTAAAGGTGCTTATGAAACTAGAATTAAACCATGTAAATGCGATAAATATTGCTAATCTAGACTAGATAAAATAAAATACATGTGAGAAATAGAAAATCTAAGGCTCAAATAATGAAACTAGCATGTTAAACCTTGATCGCTATCGCTCATAGCAGTTGGCTTTGCTAGTCGCTATCGAAGTCGACGACTAAGCTTGCGGGCCACTATTGAAAATAGGGGCCACAGGTAAGGTTTTCTACTCTTGAAATCCTAGCTTGTTGATGCTCGATTTTCTTGACAAATTGATGGTCAATGGTTGCCTGTATCTCAGAACACAGAGTTGATGGTGGATTATCTCAAATTTATGGTTAATTGGTTGAGAATTGCAAGCTTACTCAAGCCTTTTGAAGCAACATTGAAACAACAACAGTTGTCATTCCACAATTGGAAAACACTTTGACACTCCTCAAGGGATACAAAATCACTCTCCAATATGACAGGGCTTCACTACAGTAAATTTGGGATGCATATGTCTCTTTGGGAGGCCTTTAAATAGACTTTTCCAAGTCCTCATATTGGCTTCTCAAGGAAACCAAGATGAAGAATCAGTTGGCCTAAGTATTTAGGAGGAAACCTCTAGAAGATTTGCAACCAAAATCACCCATGAATTATTACAAATTGGTTAGTTATAATTGATTTTACTTGGCTCAAGGAGCTCGAGTTGGTTATAGGGCTAGCCACTCTTACTCAATATGGCTAGGGGTAGGCTTCGCTTAGCCACTATTGATATTTGTGGCTAGCTCTTTGCCACTCTGATTGTCAATGGCTGGAATATTAACTACTATTGATATCAGTGGCTAACGTTGCATAGGCCTAGAATGTCCTAAATGAGTGATTAGAATTACTACTGGGTCTTGAAAGAGTTTAAGCTCATTCATATGGTCTGCAAAGGTGCCCATATGAGTAGTCTTCTAAACATGATATATTTTAGGTGTCTACAAATGCTTCTTTTGGGATGCATTGTGTGGAAAACATGACACTAAAAAAAAATAGACCACCTAAATCCATATTATAGGTTAATTGGTTTTCATTGATCTAATAAATGTTAGATATCCCAATCACAAAAAGTACACACATCTCACAATCATTACTTCCAACGGGATGAAAGGATTAATTTTGTAAATCTTTCACGTGTCCAGATACAATCGATTAGCATTAGGGCTACAACAGGTCTGATATATGGATTGCTAAAAGGTTTAAACTAACATATTTGTTTTTACCCCAACAAAATGGTAAGCTTATGATAGTTGTTAGCAATGATTCGTAAGATGAACACAATTTACATGATTGAGTGTTCAATTATTGATTTTGATTATGAATATTGTTATTATGACTACCCCCTCAAGAAACAAGTCAATGAGAAAAGGACAAGTGATGAAAGTGATGAGTTTATTGACCAAGATGATCGATTTGGATAGTTCAAGATGATTGTATTTTTTTTACAATAGGTCCTATTATAACTGTGATTTCTACTATTAATAGTAATTATACATCTCTATCCCATGGAGCAATCTGGCTACCATGGCCTTCTTAGTAAATCAAGATGATAGCAATTTCATTTAAGCTTGTGGTGAATCATTATGTTCAGTTATTTCCTAAAATATCATGGAAGAATTAAAATGAACACCTTGTTCCCATGGAGTAGTCCAGCCACAATGGCCTTCTTAGGGATTGAAGTGAAGATATTTTAATTCAACGATGAATAATTTGGTTCAAGTGGCCTTATAGTAATTTACTCATATTGCCAGTTTGCATAGAGCACAAGTTGTTGCAATCGCCAAGTGTATAGGGTAAACAACTGGAACGAGGTGCACTTGAAATTTGATTTTAGTTGATTTTTTATTTTTGAGATTTTTGAAACTTCTATACCAATAGATATGCATTAATGGTCATTTTGAGACTACTCATGGTGAAATTTTGGGAGCATTTATTATTTCTTCTTAGTCATTATCGAAAACTATGGTTGGTTTTTATAATTTCCTTAGCCACTATCGACATCAACGGTCGAGGTTGTCCTACTTTGCATTCACTATCGGCATCAGCAACTGGGAGAAACATGGAAAATTTAAAAGCAAAATTAGGTTTTTTACTCTTCATTATTTCTAAATGGCTTTAGTGAATAGTGAGATCTGAGAGAGAGAAAGAGAAACTTGATATGGAATACTTGCAAACTTACCACTCACCACTATGGTAGATCAACCTATGACCTCTACTAGTTGTGGAGCTGGAGCTCCTAAGGTAGGCTCTCCATATCTCTCTAGTGAATTATGCATTAATAAAATGAACCTCACTAAGTAATGAGTTTAAATGAACTTCACTAAAATATAGGTAATTAACCTCATCTTAGATTTACCATTAGGCTAGCTTATATGGGCAGGATTTTAATTTTTGGGCATTTATAGGGTAGGAAATGACCTTGCATGGGGTCTTTCTTGTAGCCATTGTCGGTAATGGTGGCTCTCAATCTACCAAATGGGGGCTAATGTCACTATGGGAGGTAGGTTCAAATCCCAATGATAAAAAAATTGACCATTGCTGCTAGCTATTTTTAACATCAATAGTGGCCATGGTAGCTACTATCAATGCGAGCGGCTAAGAAAACTTAGCAAAAAAAATTAAAAATTAAAAATGCTATATATATATATATATATATATATATATATATATATATATATATATATATATATATATATATATATATATATATATATAATTTTGAAGTTGCTTATTATTTTTTTGAATTGCACATTTAGACCTTGACAACACGAGCACGAGAGCCTAATTTGTTGCTTGAGCTACTACCCCATTTAGACAACGAGGATTGGGAGTGGTTTGGAGCATTGGGCCTCAACTATATCGTCTTATTACTGACAATTATGTCTGATGAGACCTACATCACAGCCCTAACCCATCGATGGGATACTAGGACTAAGACTTTCCATATCCCTACTGATGAGATGATGATGATGCTTGAGGATGTCTACAGTATATTCTCGATCTCGATAGATGGTCAAGCTATCACTTCTTCATCAACTTCAGTGAAGGTAGCCATATTCCAAAGGGTGTTTAGAGATAGAGTTGTTCAGGCACTATGCAACACTGAGCATGGTGGCGTGCTAATGACTTGTTAGTTCAGATAAGATATCTTCTCATGGTGCCAAGCCATGCTTATGTACATTATCTGTAATATACCACTACCAGACACTTCAGGTGCAATTTTCTTGGAATCTCTTGATGATGGTACAAGACTTGCTAAATAGCACTACACCACTGATTATGGTATGGGGGAGTGTGCTACTAGCCCATATCTATAATGAGTTATACTAGATTACATAGCACAAATGAGTTGGAGTTGGGTGCAACTTGCTTCTACAAATCTGGGGTTGGGAGCACATCAGGATAGATGGACCTAACAAATTAACCCTAGGGATTATAGTAGTAGCATTTGTGGCACAATTCTATGGTGCTCGATACCTACAGAATTTATAGATACACTAGATCAGATCTCATGCTAGGGATCTTGATCACTATATGAGGTCATTGATAGGTCTACACGTGAGCCAGATCATATGGAAACCCTATCTATATTATCCAACTTGGGAGGATGTAGATAGGTACTTGGCCTAGATGAGGCATGACATATGGACAATTAGGTGCAAAGCTAGGGTGAGGGAGTTCTTCAATTTCTCTTGAGTGACTAGGTAGTTTGTGATTAGACATGATGTGCTAGAGGAGCCAGTCCTCTATCGCTGCCTGAAGGTGAAGATGTAGCTTGCATGGCCTAAAGTTACAACTTTGATAGAGGAGGATGATGATATCACATCAGATATAGGGGTAGCATATGTAGGGACCATGGGTGAGTACAACACTTGGTGGACTATTCAACTATGGTAGGATGGTGGTAACCTAGGCAGGGCTAGAGATGGTACAATAAATAAGAGAGGTGATGGTGATGTGTGATGAGTGTATCATAGGTTGGATGAGGTGTGGGGATAAGTTGTAGAGTAGGTGGAGGAGCTACATGATAAGGAGGGAGATGATGAGGACCTAGACGATGACGTGTCCTAGATATAGGCTCAGGTACACAATCTCCAATTATAGCTATAAATAGTATAGAGATAGATCTTAGAGTGAGATACATATCTTACTATATCATGAAGCTAATTGAATGCATAGTAGAGGTAGTGGTGAGGGTACTCAGAGGAGAGGACCACTTTGCAGACACGGGTTGATTCATATCAGACAAATATAAATTAAATCACTACATAGACGGATCTCTTGTAGGTACAGTTGGATGCTAGGATTTTTGAGAGATATGCTCTCAGGAATCATCTAGGGGCTAACCCTATGGGATCAATACAAGTGCTAGCAGGATAGGCTATAGTAGGTACACCCGCTACAGGAGATGTAGTAGCATTGCATACACAGGTGGCTAGATTATAGGGTTTGGTCAACCATTATGATGTGAGGTACTAGTATGATGGTGCATACATTCTATAGTTGGAGGGGCATATGGCTATGCTTGGTGGTGTTTTAAATATTGAGTTGTCATTGATGTCAAAGGAGCATGGTATTCAAGGTAGACATATTCTTCAAGGGTGAAAATTTTATAAGGATGGAAAATATATCATTGAGATCAAATATGGGCTTGTTCATCGAGGGAAAATATATTTTACAAGGAAATATTATTGCAAAGCAAGATAATTATTTTTAAGGATTATATTATTTAAATATAAAATTTAAATATTATAAAAGAGATGGACAAAGATGTAAAAGTGCTTGGAACAAAAGATTTAAAAGAAAGACAAACATTTAAAATCTTGGGAAAAAAGTTTTAAATCATAAATGGCTTTGGAAAAAGGTTTAAAAAGTAAAATATTGCAATATTTAAATCCCAAGATTTAAATATTATAATACAAATGAGTTTATGTTTAAAATATGCCAATGTCATAAAAGGCAAGCATAAAATCAAAAATATATAAGCAAAATATAAGCACCGATGTCCATGGTGAAAATGAAAATGCATGTATAAATAAGGAGAAAAAAATCAAGTGAGGGTGCTAAGGTTGATGGGCACAATTTGATATTATTCCAGTGCATAGAATTCAGCGAACAAGGAGGGAATGGAGCGCAGTGAGAACATTTGACGATTGACAAAATTTGAAGTAGAATATATACTCGTTCGTGTGTCTTGGTTCCCATCCATCGATGTATCCCAGTTGGTTGGTTGGTCCATGATAAGGTGCTACTATGCAGTGAGACAGAGGTTCAAATCCCATCATGAGATTTTTACTGTGCATTATTTTGAGAGGATAAAGTTGCGAAGGTCACAAATATCGATGTCGAGCCCTTTGGTTTCACCCACTGGGCTATCTTAGCTGGTTGGAGGTCCTTTGGGAGAGTGCTACATTTTGCAAGGTGTGGAGATTGAATCTCCTCCATGATGATTAGAGAGTTTTGGCTATTGAGGTAAGGGTAAATAAAATATTTTATTTTTATTAAGTGGGAGTCATAAGGTGCAATGATAATATTTGATTTTATATTTTGCATATGGTGTAAGTAGGAGTTATAAGGTATATTGGGAGATATTTAAAATTATCCTTTTCATATTGATTGCAGGAGTTATAAGGTGTATTAAGGTTTATTTTTAATTGTATTTTTTTGCATGATAGAAGAGAGAAATTTGAGGGCTTAACCGTTGAGACTAAAAAAGAGTTATAAAGTATTATTTTTAATCCTTATTGGGCACATCCTTTTGAAGGATTTTTAATATAAATTATTTGAAAAAGAGATTTGCTAACCAATTTTTAAGTGGCACAAGAAAGGAAAATTATTTCTGTCAAGACATGTTTTGAAGGCACATCATCATCAAGACAAATTTAGAGGTATGGTGATTTAATTCCTTTCTCAAGGGTGGTTTTGTTTGAGAAATATATTTTTGATGTCATATGGTTGGAGATATAATAATTGGTATAATGTACATTAGTTTTGATTTAAATTAGGAGTAAATGTGCAAAGTTTATAGATCACTTATATGTGTATACTTGTGCATTGGTTTAGATTGATATTGGGAGTAAATGTGATTGATATTGGGAGTAAATGTGTAAGGGTTATAAAACATATTTGAAATTAAGAGGTGTGCATTGTGTATGATTGAGAGTATATGAGCTTGGAAGATTTGTGGATTGTTATATTTGGTTTTATGTATAGATGAGCATTGTCTGTATGCAAGATTTTGGATAATATTTGAAGCAGGTTTTTATGAGCATATTTGAGTAGAGTTATGAGCAGGTTTGAGAAGAGTTGTGAGAATGTTTGAGCAAAGTTGTGATTAGGTTTGAGTAGAATTATGATAAGTTTTGAGCTGAGTTGTGAGTAGGTTTGATTAGGGTTGTGAAAAATATTGAGCCAACTTTAGATCAAACCAGAGTAGAGGGAATTGGTGTCTCCTATAGATAGAGGTCCATGAATTAGAGCAGAGGGAATTGATGACTCATGTGGATAGAGGTCCACAAACTAGAGTAGAGGGGATTGGTGTATCATATGGATAGAAGTCCACAAACCATAACAGAGGGGATTGATGTCTCCTATGGATAGAGGTCCACGAACCAAAGCAGAGGAAAACTGGTGTCTCCTATGGATTGAAGTCCACAAATATTGTAATAGAGAATTGGTTCCCAAAAAATTTATTGAGAAATTTATAAGAAATATTTCTTCATGGATGTATCCCATATTGGGTGAACCACATTAAATCTATGTCTCTTATGTGTGTGGTGATTTTTGTATTGTTTCATTGTTGCAATTAATAATAATTGATGTTCTTGATTTTGAAAGAAAAGTAAAAGTTTTATCTTATACTGTTCACCCCCCCTAGTATAATCTTGTGTTCTTCAATTGGTATCAGAGTGGGTTCCTTCGTGAAAGCCTATCAACTTGAAGTAAAATATTACAAGAACACACATGGATACTAAAGTGATAGAAGATGCTCCTATGGTTGAAATCAACGAGAAAGATCTCAAAAATGAATAATAAACCATGGTTAACATAGAGGAGGAACTTATTGCTACTCTTGGAAAATTAAAAAGTGTTAGAGAGAAGAATTCAGGATTGAAGGCTCAAGTTCAAGAGAATGAAGAAACAAAGACAGAGCTTCTACAAGATCTCATAGACTTAAAAGTGAAGGTTGAAGAGGCAAAAATAATTTAAGAAGTTATGGTTGAGAAATTAAAGGTAAAAGAATTAGAATATGAAAAATTGGAACATGAAGTTGTCTCTCTAAGAATGGAAGTAGAAAAGTCTAAAGATAAGTTGCAAAAAAATATAAGGTTAAAGAAACAGAAAGAGAAGTCAAGCTCAAAAGGAACAAAGACATCAAATAAAGTAAAGAAGAGCCCATGACCTATGTTGATGTATTGAAGGGTAAAAGTATCAAGGAGGAAAAAAATAAAGAATCATCCAACAAAAATATAAAGAACCAGGTGGCCATACCATCCAAGGTAATTAAACAGGTTAAAATATTTCTTCCATGGTTATTGTTTTTCATGTAATAAATATGGTCATAAAGTTGTATATTGCATGGTCTATGTGAAAAATAATGTTGGCATCATCAATATAAATTATAATTCTTTTACATCTCTCGTAAATAACAATATCATGTGTAGACACCAAAATGGCACCAATCCGATTATGTGACTGCAAACACTGATCACATTGACACACACAGCCCCTAGGGCAGCCCTCGGAGGTTAAATAGTGGTCCTAACCACTTTTCCAGCAATTTTGGAAGGTCAAAAGGCAATTTAGCACATTCAAGAACTTTGCTCAGTATTCATCTCACCCAGGGACAAATTCAAATTGGGATTCGTCTCGCCCAAGGACGAATTCTGAAATCGTCCTTGGTCAGGACGAATTCCAGGTTTAATGGGCAAAAATAAAAATTGCACCAAGTGGCAGCCGAGGACAGTCAATTAATGACTCCTGCCTTGCATGCGCGTGTAGGTGGGTAGATTGGCCGTTAGAGAACTGTCACAAGGGCAATCATGGAAGCCCAAGTCATGGAGGAGTCTCCTCCCTCTTGGGAAGGCATGGCCGCCACATGGCACCCCTGCATGCCCCTCCAAAGAGACCCCCTGGGTCTATAAAATGGTGAAATTTCTCACCCAAAAGGAGACAAGTTGGAGGCATTTTCAAGCAACGAAGTGCTGCCAAAATTGAACACCGCCTTTTACCCCTTTTATTCACTTCTTCCACATCCTTGATCTCTTTCACAAGAGAGGTTATTGGGTGGCTATTGGAAGTGTGATTTCGGTTCCAAAACCCAAAATTTTACCACACTAATCTACCAATTCACCAACAACCCATTCCAAGAGATTTTGGGCCCATCCCTAGTGGATTGGTGCCAAAATCAAGTTCTAATGGTGGGCGGCCCGCCCGGGCGCCCTGCACTTCTTAGTGTCATTTCAATTTATTCTTTTGTCATTATTTTATATTCCATTCCGTGTTATGTTATTTAGATAGTTTATAATTTCAATTTTAGAATGTTTTGATCAAATATTGTCATCTTTTGTCGCTTTTGTTGTCCTCACTAACTTGCAGATAGCGACGTCAAATTCTCGGTGATGGAGTCCAAATTGGGGAAAACCGACCATCTGGGTCATCCCAAAATGCCCCCAATTAGCTAACCCCCATTTTTGCAAGTGTTTTGGAGATCCCGAGATGCGACATTTGGACAGATTTACCTTGGCACTTTGCCACAGGTGAATTTGTCCTACCCAAGGACGAATTACAGCAAAGTTCGTCCTGACTAGGGACGAATTACAGTTGAAGGTGAATCGACGGATTTTTGTCCAATTGTTTTGATGACAGCGGTCTTCTGGTAACATTCTCTGGTTTATTTCAGATTTGCAGGTTATTTGGAACTATTTTACTTATTGATTTAGCTAATTTTATGCATGCATCCTCCATTGGTTTTAGGATTAAACGCTTTATCTTTTGTCACAGGTGCTACTAACGACTTGTTGTGTCTTTGAACGTAGGAAGAGCAACAAGAATCAAGGATTCATCAACGCAAGTGGCGGCAACACTTTGGCCCGCCCATTTCAAATGTGGGCACACAGAAGGAGGAAGACTAAGTCCAGATTGTAACCAAAATTCATTTAATGCTCCTAGCCCCTAAAAAGGGAGGAGGCATCTTTGTAACCGAGATTAAGAGAGTTAAATAAAAGGGCTGTGCTTTATCTAATTTCTTTTGTCTTTGTTCGATTCGCTTCTTTCATTTCATGCTTTTCACATTTTAGGACTTAAGCGTTTGTTTGTATTTTGAATGCATCGCAAATAGTGTTTCCTTTCAAATATTCTGGAATCTCGTGCTTTCAGTGGCGATCATGGTGGGACCCAGTCCCCTAATTTTTGAGATCACAAAAACTGATCGAAACTTGTGTTTTTGTCCTTACAGGTACCTTTTTCAATTTTTGACTGTTATTCATCTTTGCCTGTGGTGATTACTTTACTATAATTCGTCTAACCCTGAGACAAATTCGAATTCATCTCAGACAGGGACGAATTCTATTTTGTAATTCGTCTCTCACAGGGACAAATTTTTGTCTGTAAATTTTTAGAGCTGAAGATCAGAAATAGCAGGTCTAGGCAGAGAAAGGTAAGGGTTCCAAACTGTCCCTGTCATTTTTTTATTTTTTGCTTCTACTTTCTGTCAACTTTTTCTTGCTTAAGGAAAGTAGTTGCTTCTGCTTGTTTCAATTTTAATTAAAATAAATCACACACACATCATGTGGTATCTTTAAACCAAGGAGCTGGTCATAAGACCCCAGCCCTTGATCAAGACCAACAGTGGGTTCATCACCACCTTGGCTTGATTTTTGCATCCATTTACCTCGATTGTCATTATTGTTAGGCGTAAATCCTGACGAAAGTTGACCAAGTGTCATTGGGGTGATTCCCAATGCACGAGGATAAGTCTTCTATGGTAGGTGTCATTAATAGGACAATACCCCTTTCGTACTGCTACGTACCATGTACCATCTGCTCTCATGTACCTATAGTTTTCCTCTCGTAAGGGCGGGTATATAGAGAGGTTGGTATATCGGCCTGGCAATGGTATATTGAAGGGGCGACCATTTATGGGAGTCATATGAGCCATCATTACGTATTTAAACATTCTTCAAAACTTTCAAAAACAAAAAAAAATCATCAAAACGCATTAAAACCAGTTTAGGATACACCATTAATCTTTAAAAGAGATAATTATCGTTTGCATATGTGTGTGTTCATTTCTGCTTAGTGTAACAAAAAAAAATAATAAAAGAGATAAAATCTGCTTAGCTAGTAGAAGAGCACCACCATGGTGTACACCCGTAGCCAAGCCCAATCAAGGGCAGAAGCTACGAAAAGTGTACAAGGAGCGGGCACAAGTCATATCCGCTTTAGTCCTAAGGACTTGGTTATGCCGCCTTGGTGGTCTGGACTACAAGAGAATCCACATCATTCCCTGTCAAGATGGAATTATAGGGATACCCCTCTAGGGGACATGCCCATTCAACACAGCCCCTTTCAGGAAGAAGCTTTACATGTGGCACTTAATGTAGATAGAAGACCTCCCTTAGAGGCTAGATATGAGTGGCCACCATGCGATGAAGTGCTAGAGAGGTACAGTGTCCATGAGGAGAGACAACGTGACTATGGCATCTCTCCTTTGCCTCCCCTCACTGTTAGAACAAGTAGACAAAACCCAGAGCATAGGGCTCTTCAAACAGGGTGAGCTAACTTCGCCTACCCCTTTCAAACCTACAAAAGGGAGTATGAGGAAGAACATCACATTCCTTGAGAGCAATATACAGCACAGGAGCCTTGCGCTTCTGCACCTGCTAGATATAATGATCACCCATTGAGGCAAGAGCCTCGGGTAAATGCTGCCAACCTCCACAGAGGGAAGCGACCCATTGAAATCTCGGATCATCAAGAATGAGGCAAATACATAGGAGAGGCATTCAGGCCTCCTAAGCCTTAGATGGTGGACCAACTTGACCTGGCAGTCTCTAGAAATGTCGCCCGTCAAGCCCAGATCATGTGGCTTGAACAGGAGAATCAGTAGTTAGAGTGTTTATACCACCTCAACAAAGAGCACATGCAGCACGAAGCGAACGAGTTTCTTTACAAACTACCTGAGAGGGTGCCAACCCCTCGCACTCAAAAAGCAGAACAATATGATAGGCATAATCCCTTAGTGCAGGACAGGTCCCTGTGACCTCATCAAGTTTTTCCTTTGAGACCCCATAGACCTGAGAGGGAGGCCACTCCCCAAAACAACGATGGGTATCCTCCGCGAAGACCCACTCAAGGTCATATGTCTTGCCTAAAGACTCCTCAGGAAGCTTACGAGGAGTATGAACAAGAATTACAGCGGGTTGAAATGCCCTATCTAGGCGGAGGGGTTGCCATCCGGCCACCCCCCCATAGGCCTCCAGTCTCCCACAATTCACAACGGGAGCAAACCAAAGAGGAAGAAATTAAATCTTCCAATGCATACAAAGTGTTATTAGAGCATTTGGAGTCTATGGAAACTAAAGCTTCTGGGCCCCAAAAGCCCACGTTACGCCAACTCCGCAGTCATCCGGTGCATCCGTCAGTGCCCACACCTCCTTACCCCAAACATTTCAAGTTGCCTCAGTTGGCAGTCTTTAAGGGTGAAGAGGATGCTCAAGAGCATGTGACAAGATTCCTGAGCCAATGCTTTGGCATTCAGGATAATGATGCATTGTTGCTTAGGACATTCATAACCACATTCGTAGGCCCTGCATCGGATTGGTTCACACAGTTACCGAAGCATAGCATCAATAACCTAGATCAATTAGTGGATGCGTTCCTTGAACGCTTCGCCTTCAACACTAAGAAGAAGGCGTCACTGAGTGATCTAGCCAGCCTCAAGCAATATGATGAGGAGACAATGGCAGCCTACGGGAATCGGTGGAGGAATCTACTTTCCAAGCTACCTTACCTTCCCCCTATGTTCAACCTCACACAGATGTTTGCACGAAGTTGCTTGAAATTGATCTCTAGGCTATTGTAGCTGTAGCAATATGCCACTTTAGAAGAAGCTCTAGCACAAGCCAGAATTATCGAAGAGATCAAAATAGGGGAGGGCGCAATCACCAAGCCTAAAAAGAAAGAGTGGAACAAAAACACCAAGACAGGGACTACGCAACAAAAACCCACTGAGGTTAATCAAGTTGTTATAAATGTCCCCAGGCCTGCACAAGAAGTACAGCCTCAAAAGGCTAATTATCAGGCAGTGCCTCCTAATAATTATGAAAGAGAAAATAAAAAACAAGAGCAAAATCAGCAACGTCACCCCAAGCGGCAATTTACACCATACACTGAATCTAGAGAATCTTTGTTTGACCGTTTGTCAGCGGCAAACTTGATTAATCTACCAAAAATTCAAACAATAGATCCTAATGCGCCCAAGCCTAAGGGCTATAGAGAGGATCTTTACTGTAGATTCCATAGAAGGAAAGGGCATGACCTTAACGCCTGTTGGACGTTCAAAGGTTTAGTGCAAGATTTGATTGATAATAAAACATGGGCAGTGGACAACCCCATAGCGCCAAATAATCAACAAATGGGGGTTTTCAATGACCCTTTTCCTGCCCACGAGGCACAGGCAAAACCTCTTCAGGTCAATGAGGTACGACAGAATCTCCCCATGCAAGGGTATGTGGGAATGATCGGCATAGTGACCAGGAACAAAAAGTACCCAGGAGTTGCCCCCGAGGCAGCTACAAGAGAAGTTCCAACAACTTCGCAACCTCAACAACACCCTGTGTAGTTGCCTCTGCCTAGACCTGAGGTCATGATATAGACCAAACTCACGTAGAGTTTGTGGACCACATCAGCTAGGCTTTCCATTTATGAGCTTATACAGCAATCAGCACCCCATCAGGAAGCTCTCATGAAAATTTTGAAAGCCATCGAGTTGCAACCCCATGAAGAAAATTCCTTCAATAACTTCGTGGGACATGTGCAATGATGTACGGAGCCAGTCATTACCTTTTGAGAATATGAACTTAAATCAGTATCGAATGACATGGAAGATCCACCCCTGCACGTTATCGTGCGGGTCAACAGGATCCCATATAAGAGGGTGTTGGTAGATACTGGCTCATCCAGTAACATCATTACTACAGCAGCATTAAAACATTTGAAGCTGCCAGCCTCTCACATTACCGCTTCCACTTACACACTGCGAGCATTCAACGATGTAATATGCTCGATAATTGGCACAATTGTTCTACCCGTTCAGGCAGGACAAAAGACAATACCTACATTGTGCCATGTTTTGGAAGGCGAGATGGCATACAATATATTTCTAGGGATGCCATGTATCAGGTACATGAAGAGTGTCCCTTCGATAGCTCACCAGTGTTTGAAGTATGCTTTTGAACCCTTGGAAGAGGTTCCGCCAACAATATCAACTGTCTCAACTAAAGAAATACCTAGCATAGTGGAACCTCTAAAGGAAAAAATCGAAACTGTCTAAATTCGTAGGGACTACATGTACTTATCTCCTTCAAAAGCATACTTCAAACACACAAATAATTTTTCTGTGTGTAAAATGTGAAGGACCTTATCCACATGATGTAAATGATCCGTCCATGTTTTGCTGTATATGAGAATATCATCAAAAAATACTAACACAAACTTACGGAGGAGTGGGCGAAACACTTGGTTCATGAGACTTTGGAATGTGGATGGGGCATTGGTGAGGCCAAAAGGCATGACCAAAAATTCGTAATGACCTTCATGAGTACGAAAAGCAGTTTTGGGAATATCTTATTCTCTAACACGGATTTGGTGAAATCCGGAGCGAAGGTCTAATTTTGTAAAAAATTTTGCACCATGTAACTCATCTAATAGGTCATCTATGACAGGGATAGGAAATTTGTCCTTGATAGTGAGTTTATTGAGAGAACGAAAGTCGGGACACATACGCCAAGAGTTATCTTTTCGTCTAGTCAGAACTACAGGTGAGGAATAAGGACTAGTGCTGTGACGAATGACTCCATGATCTAACAAATCCTAAACGATCTGTTCGATTTCTATCTTTTGTGGTTGAGGATAGCGATAAGGACGATTGTTAGGAGGGACACTCCCTAGAATCAAATGGATAGCATGGTCATGAGATCGTTTAGGTGTTAATCCTTGAGGTTCTTGGAAAACCTCTTCGTAATGTGTTATGATGTCTTGTAACTCTAGAGCAAGAATATCCGAAGTTGCTGGAGGTTGTTTTTCCAAACAATTAATTTTAGCTATAAACCCATATCCACCCTTTTTTAACATCTTCTCCATACTATGAGATCTCACCATTTGTGATGGAGGAGTAGTAATGCCTTGTAAGCGAATGATTCGTCCGTTTTCCTTCCATTCCACAAATAATTTTTTGAAGTTGAAGCTAACCGTATCTAATGTTTCCAACCATTCCACTCCCAAAATGACATCTGAATTCCCAAAATTCATGACGAAAAGGGATCCAAGCCAAGTATAAGTTCCCATTTTTATGGAAACTTGAGATGTGCGACCGACACATTGTGTTTTCACCCGGTTGGCCACTAGAACCTGGAATTTGTCTTTGTTGGAAGAGTTAATGAATAAATTCAAAGCTTTTGCGGTTTTGATGTCGATAAAATTGTGGGTACTACCAGAATCAATTAACACATTCACCTTTTTCTGGCAGAGAAATCCTGGTACCTTGATGGTATGGTGGGTGGTTAAACCCATGAGAGCATGCACGGAAATTTCCATTGTATACTCTTCTTTTTCATCTATAGTACATGGTAGGTCTTCTGGAATAGGTTCTTCTGATTGGTAAGGTTCATCCTCTTCTCCTTCACATTGATCACCTTCAATATGAAAGTTTTGTTTCTGGGCACATGCTTGTTCCCCCGGGATGATGAGTGCGACATTTATAGCAAAAATATCTTGATGGTTGATCATTTCTACGAAAGGAATTATTGCGATATGAGGGACGACTATACGTTTCACGTCGTGCAGACAACTGATGTCTCTTCTCGACCAACTTGGCTATTCTTATACAACTGTTCAACAAGGTTGGGTCATGCATGTCTACCTCCACTCGAATAATTTCTTTCAAACCATTGCAAAAGGCTCCTACCACTGTGTCGGGGCTGAGGTCTAAAGTGTATGGTAGTAAACTAGTAAACTCCGAAATGAATTCACTAACTGACCCTTCTAGTTTAAGAGATAATAGTCTTATTGTGTATGATGATGTAGCTCCTTCATCAAATCTTTCTAAAAAAGAGGTAGTGAATTTTATCCAATTAATAGTAGCTCCTTTCTCTTTTTTAAGCCATACAAACCATTGGTAGGCCTCATTGCCTAGTTTTGATGCAGCGAAAGGGACTTTGTCAATTTCCTTAATTTGATATAAGTCAAGCATGCCTTACATTTTGGCTATCCAACCATGAGGATCATGACCTTCAAATGTAGGCATATCAATTCATGGAAAATTATTATTATTAGGACCTCTCGGTTGGTGATAACCCGTGTCCCTTTCTTGATTTTGGTTATACCGCTGTCTTTGATAGCGATCCTTGTAATTATCCGAATCACCCTATTGTTGTTCCCAATCATCATTAGGATCGACATTTTCTTCATTCCTTTGGGCATGGGAGTGATTTTTGGGATTAGTATTGGGATTAGGCTGGTTTTGTTCTTTCACAAGGTCTTTTAGGAGGATACCAATTTCGTTCATACCATCTAGTAAGAGTTTAAGAGAATCCCTATCGAAAACGGCTGAGTTACTTGAGTTTCCTTGTGTGATGTTTTCATGAGTGGGGGGAGGATTAGTAGCCATAAGATCTACTAGTGGATGATGTGGATTATAAATACCAATTTTAAAAGGAGAAAGAGAATTTTTAGTACCTGGGCTGCGATTAGGTCTTCTTGTGTTGTTATTGGTCGTTTTCGAGCTTGATAATCGACCGTCAGACCCTTTGATCCAATTTCGACTCATGCACTACTCAAAATTTCTTACTTAGTAGTCCTTGAACTTCAAAATTTCAACAAAATTGAGTTATAAAAAATTTGTTTTGTTTTTCGCCTTACTGCCACTCCAACTGTAGCGCGGAACTGAATTTCGTTGGCTCACCTTCTTTGTGATAGTTGTTGACCACTTTGACTGCACTTTTGACAACACTTAGAAGACACGATGCCGTTAACCCTAACTGCCCACCAGAGACTGCAATGAAGCCACCAAACCGAAATGGACACGGATGTGTGGACACGACGGACCAAGTGACACATGAGCGGACCGAACCAAGTGACACGCGAGCGAACCGAGACATGATGCACGGACCGAAGCAGGACGAAACAGAGATGGGACGGAACAGAGACAATGACGTACCAAGTGACACGCGAGCGGACCGAACCAAGTGACACGCGAGCGGACTGAGACATGATGTGCGGACTGAAGCAGGACGAAACAGAGATGCGACACTCGAGCAGACCTAGACACGATGTGCGAAAGGACAGAAGACCAAACGAATGAAAGACTAACGCTGTACGACAAGACCCAAAGATGACAAGACCACAAACCGAACGAAAAACTACCACCGGACAACAAAACCAAGCACCGAACAGAGTAGCGAGGCAAACACAAGGAGGTGAGCATGTGGCCAAAGCCATGACTCACTAAGTGCGTTGAGTGCCTTATAAACGCTTAATCGACCGCAACACCTTGTATGTGGGATAATCGCCCACACGAGTAACTAAAAAAAAATAATAAATACGCAAGTACCTTAGAATATAACTTGATAGAAGATAATTTTGTGCTCACTGATTGGTCGATAGCGCTTCCTGCGTTAATGGCGTGCTAGCTATGAAATTTCCTGTTCGTACTGGCGATTGGCGATTGGAATTTCATTGTGCTTCCACCAAATTGCCGAAGGACTTCCTTGCACACCATGTTATTTCGTATTTGCAACACTGGCATACGCCTGTTTTGGAGGTTTTGTACGCTGATATGACTGCGCCCGCCATAGCTCAAAGATCGAATTGGGACGCGGACGGTAATGTGGGCCACGGACGGGGAGTTTGGGACGCAGATTGGAAACAAACGTGAATTTTCATCCACGAAAAACATTTACTGAAATGAATTCAAACGCCAAGTATTTGTCCGAACGCCCGATGCAGTGTGAGGGACAAAGCAGTACGAAAGTCCCGATGCTTGTAAACTGGACCACTGATACCACTTGAAACGTATTTCTTCGTTTCGTAAATAAATCATGCATAATATTTTCAAAGCAATAATATGACAATAATAACTACACAGCTGAATGAATTAAATCGAATGGAATCGATCGCCACTCAGGGAGGGCACGTCCCTGCCGTGAAGGCAAAACCGATAATGCAGAGAATAAAAATTAAAACCATGATGATTATCCAATGTCTAATCTACTTATATATATATGAATAAATGAACTCTTGGAATACCTAGCCGACGGCTAGGTTTGGAGTGTAACATTGAACCAGTGTTGTGTCAAGAGAATCAGGTCCCCCCACAGAGCATGGGATAACCGCAATGGGACCAGATTAATTTGCTTGAACAAGATGAGCCTAATATGTCACAAGAAGTGGTTAGAGAAAATGAATATTTTTGGAGCTCCGACAGCGATTCAGAAGATGAAACTGATATGGCCTATCTCAACCACATGTGACAAATGCAACAACGACACCATTTGAGGATTAATGATATATTTGTAGACATGGGCATAGTGCCAGGGCACAAGTGGTATGTAGGCCCAGTAGGGTGGGACCAAGTGTTGGATCCATGGCTCTAAATTTATGATGAGCACCGTCCACCCCGAGACCCTATAATAACATCAATTTCGAGGGAAGACCCTATCTTCCTATCAACACATAAGGCTAATATATTCGTGCCCGTCCCTCTAGAGCCAGATCCAGAGCATAGAGAGCATCCAAAATGTTTGAGTTATCACACCCATGATAATGGAGACAAAATTCATTTCATCCACATGATCTCCATTGATTTGACCGCACCCATCCACAATCTGGCAAAACCTTCACGGTCATTGCATCTTGACATAGATGCCATCGACTGGGATCATGTCAATTCACCTCTCTCCCCATCAGAGTACTGGCCTTTCGATAAAATTCCTCATTTTACCCTAGGGACAACTCAGGATATTTTTTAGGCTGAAGAGGAACCTGAGGTTCCCAACGTAGATTTAAATTCAGCTAATGATATCCATTTGATCCCGACTCCACATCAGTTGGAGGACAAATCCCACATGTCGATCAAGGAGACGATTGACGTAGACATCGGCTTAGATCCAATGAATCCATAGATTATCAAGTTGGGGGTAAGCTTATCCCTTGAAGAGCAAGCCGACTACATTGCCCTTCTCAAAGAGAAGAAGGAGGTTTTTGCATGGTCGTACAGAGACATGCCAGGGCTAGATCCATAGCTAGTCATGTATAATGTTACGCTTGATCTAACAATCAAGCCAGTTAAGCAAAAACTACGCAAGATGCATCCAACAGTGGCCTTTATGGTCAAAGAAGAATTACAAAAGCTGTTGGATGCACAGTTTGTCATCTGTGTGGATTATCCGCCATGGTTGTCCAACATGGTGCCCATAAAAAATCCTAACGGGAGGATTCGCATATGCACCGACTTTTGAGATCTAAACAAAGCGAGTCCTAAGGATGATTTCCCCTTGCCTAGCATCGACGCATTGGTAGATGCTACAACAGGTCATGAAATGCTATCCCTCATGGATGTTTTCTCAGGATACAATCAGATTCGTGTCAATCCTGAGGACCAACTAAAAATGGCGTTCACAATGCCTTGGGGGACATTTTGTTATAAGGTCATGCCTTTTGGCCTTAAAAATGCTGGCGGCACCTACCAACGTGCCATGATGTACATCTTCCATGACTACATGCATAAAACTTTGGAAGATTACATGGATGATTTGTTGGCCAAATCTCTTTTGTGCCCAGATCATCTTGATGACTTAAGCAAGATCCTCGATCACCTCATGGAGCATAAAGTTATATTGAATCCCAAGAAGTGCGTATTTGGTGTCACATCTGGAAAACTCTTGGGTTTTATAGTCTCAAAGCAAGGCATCGAGGTGGACCTAAAGAAAGTCAAGGTAATCCTTGAAATGGTTCCCCCAACTACCATCAAGCATCTCAGAAGTCTGCAGGGAAAGGTCACGTCAATTAAGTGCTTCATAGCACAGCTATCTGACAAGTGCCGACCCATGAACAAATTATTGCACAAGGGGGTAACATTCCACTGGGATGATGAGTGCCAGTCAGCCTTTGACGACATCAAACAATACTTGGCTTCATCGCCAGTATTGGCACCACCTAGACCAGGAGTGTCGTTCTACTTATACATCTCAACTACTGAGGTGGCATTGGGTGCCATGCTGGCCCAGAAGAATGAACTTCAAAAATAACAGGCTACTTACTATATTAGCCGCACCCTGGTCAGTTATGAACTTAACTATGCATACATTGAGAAACTCTACTTGGCAGTGGTGTTTGCTACCAAAAATCTATGCCACTACATGCTGAGCAACACTACGTATGTTGTGTCTAAGGAGAATCCATTGCGATACATGATGAGTCGTACTTATCATAGTAGTCACACGGTGAAATGGATCATGTTGTTGACAAAATTTGACATAGAGTTTATTGGACAAAAATCTATCAAAGGACAGGTCATAGCCGATCAACTAGCAGAGGCTCCTCTCGAAGACGATCAGCCTCTAGTCATAGAACTACCCGATGATGGGGTCTTCCATGTCTTAGAATCACCAGATTTTGATGAGCCTGAGTCACAGGTTGACATAACCCTATTTTTTTATGGTTCTAAATGTGAGCAAGGTGGTGGCATGGGAATAGTATTCTTCACACCGCAGGGCGCTCCAATGCCCCTGTCATTTAAATTAAATTTCCCATGCACCAACAACAATGTATAGCATGAAGCCTTGCTCATAGGTCTTCAGACAACAATCACCATGAACATCAAACGACTGAATATCTTTGGTGATTCGTTGTTAATTGTCAATCAATTCAAATGGGTATACCAATGCAAATGCCCAGTTTTGCAGGCCTATAAAGCCCTTGTGGACAAATTCCTGGAAAAACTTGAGTGGTATGACATCAAGGCACTCCCTCGGGCATCGAATCATTTTGCGGACACAATGGCATCCTTGGGGTCACTAATCCCGCAAGACCTTTTCGGTGATATGACAACCATTCAAGTCAAAACCCTATCGCAATTCGTGATGGAGCGTGTAAGTTCTGACTTGACGCTAGGAATCCACATGACCCAGATTGAACCATCCTCGGATAACTTCTCTCGAATCCATGATCATTTGAAACATGCCAACTGGGGGTCTTTGTTCTCCCCTACTCCCATTAATAGCAACACAACGCTATTCTTACAAGTTCTATCCCGTTCAGCATTTGCTAGGGATGAATTTCAATAGGGATTGGTTGTTCATATCGTCGAGGCTTCAGATCAACAGGACTGGTATTTACCCATTAGAGACTACCTCAAGTTAGGTAATCTCCCATTTGGATTGACGCATGCCACAAAACGAGCATTCAAGCAGAAAGCGGCCAAGTATGTCTTGATAGGAGACATTTTGTATCATCACAGCTATAAAGGAATCCTCCTTCATTGTTTGGACTAGCAAGAGTCCACTTGGGCGATTGCCCAAGTGCACGATGGTACATGTGGTGGCCACTTCAGTGGTATGGCCATTGCAAAGCGCATTCTTCGCATGGGCTATTATTGGCCATATTTAGAGCGATATTGTTGTGCATATGTCAGGAAGTGCATAAAATGTCAACATCATGCCAATTTGATGCACGTACCTTCCCAGGACTTGCAGACAGTCCAGTCCGCTTGGCCATTTTCGTAGTGGGGCTTCGATCTAATTGGAAAGATCTCCCCTGCATCGTCAGGCCGTCACACGTTTATCATAACGGCCACAGAGTATTTTACCAAGTGGGTGGAAGCAGTTTCACTTACCTCTACGATATGACCCCGCATTGTGGAGTTCATTTTTCATAACATCATATGTCATTTTGGTATTCCATCCAAAATAGTCTCGGATAATGGGACTCCATTCAAGAACAAAGACGTGCATGCTTTGACCACAAAGTACAAAATTCAGCACAATTTTTTGACACCTTATTATCCGTAGGCGAATGGGCAAGTAGAGGCATCAAACAAAATGCTAGTCGCCATTCTTAAAAATATGGTCGTAGACAGTCATAAGGATTGGTACATTCAAATCCCACTTGCCCTATGGGCTTATCGCACTAGCATTCAGACACCCACTGGGGCTACTCTGTTTTCGTTGGTGTATGGCTTCGAGGCAGTCATGCCTCTTGAGTTGGAAATTCCTTCCCTCCGCATATCAATGCAAGAGTTCATCGATGATGAAACTGCGCAGCAGGCCCGGTTAGACTAGCTTACGTTGCTTGATGAACGACGCATTAATGCTCTTGAGCATTTTCGTATCTATCAAGAGCGACTTAAGAAAGCTTACAACATGAAAGTTCACCTGAGGGATTTTTGGGTTGGTGATTTGGTCTTGAAGGAAAACCAACATAACTCTAATTTTCTGTCCCACCTAAGGGAAAATTTCATGAAAAATTGGTTAGGTCCATATGTCATTGATAGCAAAATAGGACCCGGGACATACCGGTTAGCTTCTCTTGACGAAATCAAGGAAACAGAACCCTTGAATATCAATCATTTGCAACCATTCCATATCTAAGAGAGCCAATCCCAAAATGCTCCAAGGATTCCTAAAATCACTTGGTCAATCCCAAAAAGCTCCAAGGATTCCTATAATCGCTTGGTCAATCCCAAAAAGCTCCAAGGATTCATATAACCGCTTGGTTAATCACAAAATGCTCCAAGGATCCCTAAAATCGCTTGGTCAATCCCAAAATGCTCCAAGAATTCCTAAAATCGCTTGGTCAATCCCAAAATGCTCCAAGGATTCCTATAATCGCTTGGTCAATCCCAAAATGCTCCAAGGATTCCTAAAATCGCTTGGTCAATCCCAAAATGCTCCAAGGATTCCTATAATCGTTTGGTCAAACCCAAAATGCTCCAAGGATTCATATAATCACTTAGTCAATCCCAAAATGCTCCAAGGATTCATATAATCGCTTGGTCAATCCCAAAATGCTCCAAGGATTCCTATAATCACTTGGTCAATCCTAAAATGCTCCAAGGATTCCTATAATCGCTTGGTCAATCCCAAAAAGTTCCAAGGATTTCCACAATTGCTTGGTCAAAAACAAAATCCAAAAATCATCAAAAACAACAAATTTGCAGCTCATTTCTAAGCATGCTCAAATTCATCAATAAATAGCTCTTCTCGCATCTCATCTTCATATTCACAAAAAAAAATCAATCCACCAAAAATACAAAAATATATAACTGCATTAAGCATTGCATCCATACATTGCATATTTGTGGTCATATAGGTCAAAGGCACCATAAACTGTAGTTACTCCGCCAGTCCATCTTGTTCCACATTCTTCCATTTTATAAAACAGCAAACAAAAAACACCATGCATTGCTTTTTACCACAATAGAGTCAGTGGTCTTTTAATGTATCAAGATTTTTTATCATTCAGTCGTCATTTTGCTTTCTAGCCACGTAATGTACCAAATCAGACAGATTTTACGAAGGTAGAGTTCTACTTGGATCACCCCTTGTTACGTAGCATCCCAACACAAATTAAAACACATAAAAATTCCCAAGTTGTGCGAATGAAAGATGAAACTTGCATAGTAATCTAGGTCACCATAAGCAAAATGGTTATCTTGCTCATCCCCCTGTGCGAATGGTTCTAGAATGCTGAGAATTGAAAAAAGGACAAGCTCTTCCCTATCCATTTACCTTAATAAATAGTGGTGTTTAACCACTACCAAATCCCACTCATAGTTGGTTCCCAAAGTTGTAAGGATTCGTACTACACGCCCCTGCCAAGGATGGGTAGTCATCCCCAAGACCCAAAGGAATCAATGCCATTCACAAACAAAATTCCAACAAATCATCATCCTAACACTTTCCATTCACCTTTGGTCTCCAAGTTGTAAGGATTCGTACTATCCACCCCTAACCAGGATGGGTAGTCGTCCCCAAGGCCTAAAAGATCAATGCCCCTACTTCATAATCTCCATCACCCCCTTGGTTCCCAAAGTCGTAAGGATTCGTACTACATGTCCCTGCAAAGGATGGGTAGTCGTCCCCAAGGCCACAAGGATCAAGGTCATTCACAAGTCCAAACTCACACTGCTCAAAATACAAAATCAACTAACAGTGGTTATCACCACTATCCAAAATCCTTGCTCAAAAATAAAATTAATAGAAAAATAAACAGTGATTTTCATCACTATATAGACGAGCAAGTCTCCCAAATCATTTAGCCAACAAATAACCTGAACTTGAGTCCCTGGAATTCTCAGCATTCGAAAACCATCTAGGTGATCCTCATTACAGGTTTGGTTGACAGCCTATCTGGCAATGGTGGTATCCTACCCGCACGATGATATATCTGTCACATTAACTCGTGTACAGATCAATATTTGCATGTGGATGAGTTAGCTTATGGTATCCTAGAAAGCAACGCAGATTAATCTATCTAAATACAACAAAGGAGTTAGTGGAGCTAATTAGGTGATCCTCAGTACAAGTTTGGTTGACAGCCTATCTGGAACTGGCGGTATCCTGATGAATACCACATAAATGAACTCAATTGCACACACAAGGATGCGAAATAGCTTGGTCAAAGACAAGTCCGATTCATACCTTGTTCAAAAGTCTTGTAAGATAAAGTATAGTCGTGGCTAGTGAGTTAAAACCATCTGAGTCTCAGAAAACCTTAGCTACATTTCTAAACCAACTACGCTACTTTTCATCCTCACATTACCATCAAAAAATACAAAAAAACCACATGTACAAAAGCAAAGTCATCCACTACAGCAATCGCCCAAAAACATAATCACAAAGTTCTAAACAGTCTATGGTGCCTTAACCAAACGACAAAAATTCCATTCATCCATTTCATTTTTGCATATCACATATAAATCAAAAACATTTGCATTCATCATAACATATGCATCCATCAAAATAAATAAACATGAATACATCCAAATTCATCAACCATCATGCATAAAATCAAATCATCACATGAACATAAACAAAATAAATCTGATATATATATATATATATATATATATATATATATATATATATATATATATATATATATATATATATATATATATATATATATATATATCGTCAAACAAAAATGCCCGTAGGCTACAAAACTGGTCCTCTAACCCCGCAATCATACAAAAAAATCCCCAACCTAAGGCATCGACCACCATGATCATGCAGGATCGATGCAACGGGAACTACCCCCCGTGGTGTGGGTCCTATGGGACCCCTCAGGGCGGCTACTGCTAGCCCCTACATCATGCCTGCTACCGCCTCCCTCATCCAATAGCCTGCGACGAGATGATGTTGATTGCTCAGTAACACTGTCCCTCGTTCGGCATGAAGATCCACCTCTCGACGGCTCAGGTAGCCGCCCACCGAGGTGGATAATCTCCCCCTCCATCTCCATCCGATGTCAGAACCACTCTACATCCCACCAATGGTAGTAAGCTAAGGCATCATTGCGCTACACCAAAACCCTCTCCCACTCTGCTAGCTGAGCCTGCAGGAGATCCCTCTCCCGCAGCGCATCCCCCAGCTCTTGGTCTCGCCTCTGCAATAGCTCCACCAACCACGCATTCTCAATGCATAACCTGGACTCTGTGTCCCCCGCATCCGCCTGAAACATGGGACTCTCTGGAACAGTAGCCTACTATGGCTCCCACTGCTCTGCCATGTCCTGCATCTCCGACTGATTCGGAGCCCCCAAATATACATCCTCACGCCCCACCTCCACCATGTCTACATCATCCAAAGGAGCTCCCCAATCATCCTCTGGTGCCTTAGCACCCTCCTCGCTCGTCGTTGTCGCCTCTGTGCCTCCTAGTGGCCCCTCTCCCCGCCATCGCCATAGTACCCACCACTGGTCATACTCAGCGGTAGTCCCGACGTCATCCACGTTTGGGACATCGATCACCGCATCTGAATCCTTGCCCAATGGTGCGATGATGGGTTGGTCTAGAGTCCTCTCATCCCCCCGGTGCCGATAGACCATAGGTTCACCAGGCAACCCCTGGTGCACCCCAAACTGTCGTGTAACCCGGTTATATGAGAAGAACTCATGCTCAGTCCCGTGTCGCCCAATCAACCACCGCTCCTTGTGTACCCGTCGGAGCCACTCTCCAGCCTTCGGCCAGGCTGGACAGTCCCGATAAGGATGCCAAACCACCTCCCTTGGAGTGAGCTGAGAGAAGGCATCGGCATAGTGCCCTACAACACCTGCCCACCGTCGACTCTGCCTACGCTCTCTGGATCGCCACCACAGAACTGCATACCCTATCTCCCTATCCTCCATCGCTGCTCGAGTCGTCCATGGTAACCCGATTGGCCTCTCAACTGCTATGTGCTGCCAACCCGACACTACAACAGATAGCTACAGCTGATCCCCTTTCACTGCTGACAGCGGACCTCATACAGCTCCCCATAGAGTTGTGCCAATAGAGTCTGTCCCCATCTCAGGATAAGTGGTGCCTCTGTCGGGCACTCTACCAACTACCAAACCAAATCCAGCAGGTTCCATGGGAACCTTGCACCTGACGAGTCAGGTAATAGCATGTTGGAAATAAGGCCCATAAGGAATGCATGTCTCACTCCCAACACCCCCTCTCCTGCCACCATTGGACCAAAATCCTGCCAATCTGGCAATCAATCTTGACCGTCTCCACTGGGCTTTCTAAGCCCAACTGTTCCCCATGTCCGAAGCATCTCGTCAGTACAGCTATCCACTGATCACGCGGCAATGTCCTGATGGGCAGTCCATCTATCGGAATCCGCAGAAGCTGATAAATATCCTCCAGAGTAATAGTCATCTCCCCTGTTGGGAGATGGAAAGTGTTGGTTCGTGTATCCCAAAGATTGATCAGGGCCGTCAAATAGGCCTGATCCGTGACCACTGGCTCCAGTCGAGCCACTCGCTTGAGCCCAAGGGCATCAAGCCACTCCCAGTCAGCCTCAGTCAGCGACCCCCGTGCCTCAACAAAAGCAATGGGTACACGGTACCGGCTCCTAACAACCTGCAAAAGAAAACAATTAAAAACACGAAAAATACTATACAGCAATAACATGAATATACAACATTGCCTACCAATGTACACCAAACAAACAAACAAAAATTCAAACAAAAAATATTAAATTAAATTTTTAGTCCTAGGGTTTCTAATCCTAACTGATTAATTCAAAAACAAAAATTCAAAATTCAAACAAAAAAATTAATTTTTCAGTCCTAGGGTTTTTTTTAATCCTAACTGATTAATTTAAAAAAATAGAACAAAAATTCAAAATTCAAACAAAAAAATTAATTTTTCAGTCCTAGGGTTTTTTTAATCCTAACTGATTAATTTAAAAAAAACAGAACAAAAATTCAAAATTCAAACAAAAAAATTAATTTTTCAGTCCTAGGGTTTTTTTTAAACATTAAGTCCTAGGGTTTCACGTTTCGTTTCTCCTAGGGTTTAGTTTTAAGAAAAATAAAATTTGTTACCTAGGTTTTGCGCTACGTTTAGTTGTACATTAAGTCTTAGTTGTCTTCAGCTAAGTTTCAAGGTTTAAGTTTTAAAGTTTTGAAAAACATCATCACATAAAAAAATTAAACAACACAATTGCAATTTTAACAAAAACTAATAACTCTAGGGAGCACTTACCGGTCTCGCTTCGGCTCCACCGCTCGATCTGGTTTGCGCACTCATGATGGCAGGGAAAATCCGACAGTGCTTCGCTTCGTAGAATTAACCTCCTCCTCCCCAGAGCTCCAAATCGCAAGAAAAAAACAAATGCAAATGAGGCCAAACCCTAGTTTGGGCCTTTAAATAGGCCTTTTAGCTTAAATTCATTTTCCACTGGGACGAGCACTCTGGTTAGCGCTCGTCCCACCCTGGGATGAATTCTAAGTTGGTATTCGTCCCACCCTAAGACGAATTCAGGCCAAAAAAATCAAAAACAACAAAAAATGAACAAAAATGCACAAAAACAGTTAATAAACCTGCCCAATGAGAGTGCTCTTGTACTTGACATCCTGGGCATGCAAAATAGACGTTGGGGTCACAAATTTTCACTATCCTACTCCCTAAGAAGGCTACCATAGCTGGACCACTCCACGGGAAGATAGATTTTCGTCAGTTTCAACTCCGAAAAGCGTCGCAAAAAGGGTTACCACCCACCAAAAATAGGTCTAAATGTCAAAAAAATTGCACATGCTTAACGCTAAATCATCTAAAGGCACCCTTGCACAAGTCATCTTAGGTCAAGCGACTCATCGCCTTTTCTCATGAAGGTCATTCCCTCATCAATTCGTCATTTGAGGGGGTAGTCACACTTAGTCACCAATCAACAAACACACACCCAACTAAGGAAAAGACATGCATTCAAAGAATCATTGACAAAGAAAATTATGCTCCTGCTTGGGGTAGTAAACAAGAAACAATCACAATCTGATCAAATCACTTGGTATTTCGTGAAGCATGAACTCAAGGTTCTCACAGATAAAAGGTTGCACCCTTTGCCTATTCATGACTAATCAATGTCCAAGGTCAAGTAACACCTCACCGAAAAAGGTTAACACTTGAATTGAGTGCCTTCGCTCATCAAAAGCAAGGATTCAAGAATGCATGCCCTATCCATACTTGGGGCATCAAAATTTGGTTAGGTTACCAAGAAACCCTAATCATTAGTGCTTTGGTTATCTATTTTTGCTCGGTTCTGCGCCATGCATAGCGTATCCCAAAAAGGGGCATCTGTAGACACCAAAATGGCACCAATATGATTATGTGACTACAAACACTGATCGCATTGACACACATAGCCCCCAGGGTAGCCCTCAGAGGTTAAAAAGTGGTCCTAACCACTTTTCCAGCAATTTTGGAAGGTCAAAAGGCAATTTAGCACATTCAGGCACTTTGCTCAGTATTCGTCTCACCCAGGGACGAATTCAAATTTGGATTCGTCTCGCCCAGGGACGAATTCTGAAATTGTCCTTGTTCAGGTTAAATTCTAGGTTTAACGAGCAAAAAGAAAAATTGCGCCAAGTTGTAGCCAAGGACAGTCAATTAATGACTCCTGCCTTGCATGCACGTGTAGGTGGGTAGATTGGCCATTAGAGAACTGTCACAAGGGCAGTCATGGAAGCCCAAGTCAGGGAGGAGTCTCCTCCCTCTTTGGAAGGCATGGCCGCCACATGGCACCCCTGCATGCCCCTCCAAAGAGACCCCCTAGGTCTATAAAATGGTGAAATTTCTCACCCAAAAGGAGACAAGTTGGAGGCATTTTCAAGCAACGAAGTGCTGCCAAAATTAGACACCGCCTTTTACCCCTTTTATTCACTTCTTCCACATCCTTGATCTCTTTCACAAGAGAGGTTATTGGGTGGCTATTGGAAGTGTGAGTTCGGTTCCAAAACTCAACATTTGACCACACTGATCTACCAATTCGTCGACAACCCATTCCAAGATATTTTGGGCCCATCCCTAGTGGATTGGTGCCGAAATAAAGTTCTAACGGTGGGTGGCCCGCCCGGGTGCCCCGCACTTCTTAGTGTCATTTCAATTTATTCTTTTGTCATTAGTTTATATTCCATTCCATGTTATGTTATTTAGATAGTTTATAATTTCAATTTTAGAATGTTTTGATCAAATATTGTCATCTTTTGTCGCTTTTGTTGTCCTCACTAAATTGCAGATAGCGACATCAAATTCTTGGTGATGGAGGCCAAATTGGGGAAAACCGACCATCTGGGTCATCCCAAAATGCCCCCAATTAGCTAACCCCCATGTTTGCAGGTGTTTTGGAGATCCCGAGACGTGACATTTGGATAGATTTACCTCGAAACTTTGTCACAGGCGAATTCGTCCTACCCGGGGACGAATTACAGTAGAGTTCATCCTGACTAGGGACGAATTACAGTTGAAGGCGAATCGGCAAAGTTTTTTCCGATTGTTTTGATGACAGTGGTCTTCTGGTAACGTTCTCTGGTTTATTTCAGATTTGCAGGTTATTTGGAACTATTTTACTTATTGATTTAGCTAATTTTATGCATGCATCCTCCATTGGTTTTAGGATTAAACGCTTTATCTTTTGTCATAGGTGCTACTAACGACTTGTTGTGTCTTTGAACGCAAGAAGAGCAGCAAGAATCAAGGATTCATCAACGCAAGCGACGGCAACACTTTGGCCTGCCCATTTCAAATGTGGGCACGCAGAAGGAGGAAGACTAAGTCCAGATTGTAACCAAAATTCATTTAACGCTCCTAGCCCCTGAAAAGGGAGGAGGCGTCTTTGTAACCAAGATTAAGAGAGTTAAATAAAAGGGTTGTGCTTTCTCTAATTTCTTTTGTCTCCGTTCGATTTGCTTCTTTCATTTCATGCTTTTCACATTTTAGTACTTAAACGTTTGTTTGTATTTTGAATGCATCGCAAATAGTTTTTCCTTTCAAATATTCCGAAATCTCGTGCTTTCATCATGTATTACAAATGTAATAATTTTGGGCACAAAGCTAGATGGTGTAAAACAATATTTCTTAAAATTTCAAAATCAAGCAAGAAAGAAGAAAGCCAAACAGTTCAGAAGGAGATGCCCTCAAAATTTTGGAAAAATAAAAAGGAAAAAGAAAAAGAAAATTCCATGTTGGGACAAATAGCTCTTCATGTGCAAAATTAAGGGAATCAGTGGTATATTGATAGTGGTTTTTCAAGTCATATGACATGTGACAAAAGCAAATTTATTTCTCTCAAGAAAATAAATGGAGGAATAATAAAATTTGGTGATAATGCTTTTGCTAAAATTATTGGAAAAGGAACTTTGAGTTTGTATAATGGAATATCAAGGATATAAAATGTGTTATATGTTTAAGGATTAAAGCACAACCTACTAAGTGCAAGTCAATTATGTGATCAAGGGCACACTCTCACATTTCATCCAAATGGATGTGAGATCAGAAATTCCAAGATAGGAAAGCTTATTGTAGATTCCAATAGAACTACAAATAATCTCTACATGTTGAGAGAAATAAAGGGATAAAAATGCTTTATATCACAAGAGGATGAGAATTGGTTATGGCATAGAAGGATGGGTCACTTGAACTTTGACAACATAGTGAAAATAAGAAACAATAAGGCAGTCAAATATTTTCCCAGGATACTAAAAACCCCAAGTATGATTTGTGTAAGAAAACAAGATCAAGTTTCAAATCAAAGAATTTTTCTTCATCCAAACATTTGGAACTAGTTCATACCGATCTATGTGTTCCTACTAGGAAAAATAATTTACAAGGTGAGAACTATTTCCTGTTATTTATTGATGATTTCTCTAAAATGACCTGGGTAACATTCTTAAAGTAAAAATCGAAAGTATTTGAAAAGTTAAGGTATTCAAGGTACTTGTAGAAAATAAAATAGGTAAAAATATCAAGTTTCTAAGATCAAATGGAGGAGGAGAATTTACTTTAGGTGAATTTGTAGAATTCTGTGAACAGTATGGAATCAAGAGATAATACTCAGTAGTAAGAACTCCACAACAACATGGAGTAGTTGAAAGGAAAAACAAAATAATTTAGGGCATGGCCAAGGCTATGTTAAATGAATCCAAGATCCCAGATCCTTTTTGGAAAGAGGTAATTCATACAACTGTCTATATCATCAATAGATCTCAAGTAAGAGTAAATAACCACAAAACCCCTTATGAGCTTTGGAAGGGAAGACCAACTACTGTGAAGTACTTCAAAAATTTTGAAAGCAAATGCTAAATTAGATGAGAAGAGAAAAAATTGGGTAAGTTTGATTCTAGGTGTGATGAAGGTATCTTCCTTGCTTATTCCACTAAGATCAAAGCCTATAGATGCTACAATAAAATATCACATACAATTGTGGAAAGTGCAAATGTAAGAGTTGATGAAGAAATAGATCTAATAGAACCAACTCAAGATATTGTGTATAAAGAAGGAGAAATTTGCAAAGAAGAAGAAGGTGAAGAATATGAAGAAGATGAGACACAAAGAGAACCACCTAATACACCATCCAAGTATGTGCAAAATAATAATCTAAGAGAACTGATTATTGAAAATCCAGGTGAGAGACAAACAAGGAGGAAGATAATAGGAATAAGGGAACATGCAAACTTTTCTTTGCTATCTAAAGTTGAGCCCAAGGATTTTAATAAAGCACGTAAGGAAAAATATTGGATTAAGGTAATGGAAGAAGAGTTAGACCAAATAGAAAAGAGTGAGACTTGGGAACTTGTCCCACATCCAAAAGATAAGAATGTAATTAGCACCAAATAGGTCAACAGAAATAAGTTGAATAAAGATGGTCAGGTTGTCAAAAATAAAGCAAGACTTCTATGAAAAGGCTACACACAAGTTGAGTGGATTAACTTTGAAGAAACATTTTCTCCCATTGCATGTATTGAAGCCATAAGAATATTCCTAGATTTCTCAAGCTTCAAAAACTTCAAGGTGTATCAAATGGATGTAAAATCATCTTTTCTCAATGGTTACTTAGAGGAAGAGGTTTACATAGAGTAACCAGACAGTTTTAGCCTAATAGATAAGCCGGACTATGTATGTAAATTAAATAAAGCTCTCTATGGACTAAAGCAATCCCTTAGGGCTTGGTACTAAAGATTGGATAAGTATCTCCAAGAATAAGGTTTTATAAAAGGTATAGCTGATAGTAATTTATACATCAAAAATGAAGGAAATAACTTGTTGATTGTAGTGGTCTATATGGATGATATCATTTTTGGAGGCAGTAATGATAAGATGTGTCATAAATTTACAAAGTGTATGCAAAATGAATTTGAGATGTCTATGCTTGGTGAGTTATCTTTCTTCATTGGGTTGCAAATTTCACAATCAGATAAACGTATATTTCTTTCTCAAACCAAATTGCAATCCTATGATTACTCCCATCGTTACAATATGTAAGTTAAGATGATGAGTCTCCTAAAGCAAATCAGACATTCTATAGATCTATGATTGGAATTTTACTATATATCATAGCCACTAGACCAGATATAATGCAGACAATCGGATTGGTGGCAAGATTTCAAATTGTACCAAAAGAAACACATGTACAGACAGTAAAGAGAATATTTAAGTATTTAAAAGGAACTATAATTTTTGGATTGTGGTACCCCAAATGTAATAATTTCACACTCAATACATATACAAATGCGAATTGGGTAGGCAATGTTTATGACATAAAAAGTACAAGTGGAGGAGCATTCTTTATTGGATATTGTTTAGTCTCTTGGCTAAGCAAGAAATAAGCATCAATATCCTTATCCACTACTGAGGTAGAGTACATTGCAGTGGTTTCTTATTGTACATAGGTTTTATGGATGAAGTAAACTTGAAGTGATTTCAAAATAGAACATGATCATCATATCCCCCTATTGTGTGATAATACAAGTGCCATTAATATTTCAAAGAATCCAATGATGCACTCAAGGACTAAGCACATTTCAATCAAATATCATTTTTATGAGAGCAAGTGACTGATTAGCAAGTCAAATTGGAATACATTGCTACAAAGGAACAGATTACTGACATCTTTACAAAGCCACTTCCAAAGAAAACTTTTGATTATTCTAGAGGAAATTTGGGAGTAAATTCACTCTGATATCATAATTAATCACCTCAAGAAAAGGAGGTGGTGAGGGGGATGTGTGGTATCATAGCCCTTTGCCATTGATGTTAAATGGAGAGAATTCAGTGAGGAAGAGCAGCTTGTTAGGGGGGAGCAGATTGGAAATCCAGCTGTAGTAAAAGAGTATTTTTTTAGTAGGATTGCCATCAATGACAAAGGGAAATATTTTTGGAAATATTAAGTTGTCATTGATTTCAAAGGATCATGATATTCAAGGAAAAAATATTCTTCAAGGGTGAAAATTTTATAAGGATGGACAATATATCAGAGGTCAAATATGGGCTTGTTCATCCAGGGCAAATATATTTTACATGGAAAGATTATTGCAAAGAAAGGTAATTATTTTTAAGGATTATAATATTTAAATATAAAATTTAAATATTATAAAAGAGATGGACAAAGATGTAAAAGTGCTTGGGAAAAAAGTTTTAAAAGAAAGACAAATGTATAAAATCTTGGGACAAAAGTTTTAAATCATAAAAGGCTTTGGACAAAGGTTTAAAAAGTAAAATATTATAATATTTAAATCCCAAGATTTAAATATTATAATACAAATGAGTTTAAGTTTAAAAGGCACCAATGTCATAAAAGGTAAACATAAAATCAAAAATATATAAGCAAAATATAAGTGCTGACATCCACAGTGAAAACAAAAATACATATATAAATGAGTAAAAAATTAAGTGAGAGTGCTAAGGTTGATGGGCGCAATTCAATATTATTCCAGTGCATAGAATTCAATGAACAATGAGGGAAGGGAGCACAGTGAGAACATTCGATGATTGATGAAATCTAAAGTAGAATATATACTCGTTCATGCATCTTGGTTCCCATTAGTCAAGGTGTCCCAGCTGGTTGGTTGGCCCATGATAGGGTGCTACTGTGCAGTGAGACAAAGGTTCGAATACCACCATGAGGATTTTGCTATGCATTATTTTTGAGAGGATAAAGCTACAAAGGTTACAAATATCGATGTCGAGCCCTTTGGTTTCATCCATTAGGTTATCTTAGCTGGATGGAGGTCCTTTGAGAGAGTGATACGTTTGGAAAAGTGTGGAGATGGAATCTCCTCAATTATGATTAGAGAGTTTTGGTTATTGAGGTAAGGATAAATAAATTGTTTTATTTTTATTAAGTGGGAGTCATAAGGTGCAACGATAATATATGATTTTATATTTTGCATATGGTGTAAGTAGGAGTTATAAGGTATATTGGGAGATATTGAAAATTGTCCTTTTCATATTGAGTGATGGAGTTATAAGGTGTATTAATATTTACTTTTAATTGTTTTTTTTGCATGATAGAAGAGGGAAATTTGAGGGCTTAGTCCTTATTAAAAGATTTATTTTATGAGACTAAAAAAGAGTTATAAAGTATTATTTTCAAGCCTTATTGAGAACATCCTTTTGAAGGGTTTTTAATATGGATGATTTGAAAAAGATATTTTCTAACCAGTTTTGAAGTGGCACAAGAAAGGAAAATTATTTTTTTCAAGACAAGTTTTGAAGGCACATCATCATCAAGATAGATTTAGAGGTATGGTGATTTAATTCCTTTATCAAGGGTGGTTTTTCTTGAGGAAACTATTTTTGATGTCATATGGTTGGAGGTATAAGGATTGATTTGATGTGCATTAGTGTTGATCAAAATTAGGAGTAAATAAGCAAAGGTTATAGATCATATTTCTGAGTAAACTTGTGCATTGGTTTTGATTGATATTGGGATTAAATATGTAAGGGTTATAAAACATATTTAAAATCAAAAGGTGTGCATTGTGTATGATTGGGAGTAGATGAGCTTGGTAGATTTGTGGATTGTTATATTTGGTTTTGGGTATAGATGAGCATTATTTGTATGCAAGATTTTAGATCATATTTGAAGTAGGTTTTTGTGAGCATATTTGAGCAGAGTTGTGACAGTAGGTTTGAGTAGAGTTATGAGTAGGTTTGAGAAGAATTATGAGAAGGTTTGAGCAAATTTGTGAGCAGGTTTGAGCAAGGTTGTGAACAGGATTGAGCAAGCTTTAGAGCAAACCAGAGAAGAGGGTATTGGTGTCTCCTATGGATAGAGTTATATGAATCAGAGCAAATGGGATTGGTGTCTCCTATGGATAGAGGTCCATGAACTAGAGTAGAAGGGATTGGTGTCTCCTATGGATAGAAGTAAACATACTAGAACAAAGGGTATTGGTATATCCTATGGATAGAGGTCTATGAACCAGAGCAGATGGGATTGGTGTCTCCTATGGATTGAAATCCATAAACATTGTAATAGAGAATTGGTTACCAAGAAATTTATTAAGAAATTTATAATAAATATCTCTCTATGGATGTAGCCCACATTGGATGAACCACGTTAAATCTATATCTCTTATGTGTGTGGTGATTTGTGCATTATTTCATTGTTGGAATTAATAATAATTAATGGTATTACTTTGGAAAAAAAGTAAAAGTTTTATCTTATATTGTTTACCCCCATCTTAGTATAAGCTTGTGTTCTTTAGGTGGTACTCTGCCTACATGGTCTACTATAGGATAATCTCATAGGATTTGATGGAGTGAGTCTGGACAGTCCTCAATGTGTACTAGCCACATGTCAGGTGCTCGATCTGAGATATCGGTGGGTACCAACTCTAGATAGCCTTACAAAGAGGGAACTGAGGGTGGAGGTGACTCTGGGGTGCAAGCCCCATTTGATATGCCATGATTTGGCTTGTACCATTTTTTAGTGTAAGGTCTGAGGACCTACACTATTGTAGCCTATGGGAATTTTGTACCTTATGTACTTATGACACTTACACATATATAAATGATACTTTTTATTTCTCATTATGTGTATTATGTTTTTGCTTTATGTTCATGTGATGCAAATGTGGATGCAATTCTTATATGATGTTTTATTATGCTATATGGATGCAATGTACTGATGGCATGCACTAGATAGATGATAGATGCTATGATCTAGATGTATAGATGCACTACTATGTATGAATATATGGATGCAATGATGTACACTAAATGCATGTTTAATTTGTTGTGATTTTTTATGCATTTAATCTATGTGATATGATATGATAGATGATGTGTAATGTAATGCATTAATTACATGATAATGATCTAGTGTAAATGAACATGTATGCTTTAATAACTTAAAACACAAGGAATAAAACTAATATGTGTTACAAACTAATGGATGATACCATTGAATGTATAAAAATAATGAATGAAAATGGTAACTCTTATCATAATAATTAATCATTTAAGCATCCATATGTGATATGAGGTGATGTGATATGTATGGTTTTCCCTTATAAGCTTTTATAAATTAAAATATATGCACAAATTAGTCAATGGCCATATAAATATCATTTTTGATATCCATCCGGTATCTATCCTATTTTATGAAAACCCCTTAATAAACAAAACCTCATAAGGAAAATGGTGATTGATTGATGAGATGATTTGTTGCTATAAGGGATTTTTGAGGTTTTCCATGAGACTCAAACACCCTAGTTTATTAATCAAAAGTTGTATAATGACTACACAAGACTCTTGAAAGATAAAAACTTTTGTTATGAAGACCAATATATTCATTATCCCTGTGTGTGCAAATGAATATATTAGATAAGATATAATACTACCTCATTGCCAAGCAGGATTTATTTAGCCCATTTTTATAATGAGGATCACCAAATGTTCATCATGATCCTAGGTTTGGATGCAGTTGGACTAGACTACTAGGTACTACAAGCCACCTAAACCTAGCTCATTTGTAAATTGCTTAGAACTACCCCATTGCCAACCAGGATTCATTTAGCCCATTGTTGTAATGGGGATCACTCAATGACTTCAAAATTATGATGATTCCATAGATTCAAGCTCTTCACCCCTTCTTTTCTTTTGATTTATTGGAATACTTGCTCATGCTTAGTGATGAAAATCACTATTTATTTTGTGTTTTCTTTTCTTTTGAGCAAGGTATTTTCTTAGTGATGAAAATCACTGTTTATTTTAGTTTTATTTTGATTTTTTTGGAATTTTCTTATTTTGTATGAAAGCAAGGGATTTCTCTGGGTAGGGGGAGCTTGTCATTTTTTCAATGATCAGCATCCTAGACCATGTGCATCACAATATGAGCAAGTAAAAATCTTTTGCTTAAGGTAACCAGGACCACTTTGTAGTGTTCATATTTTCCTTGTTCAAACTAGGATTTTTAATGTTTAAATAGTGATGGGATTTTGATATATGCAAGATACTATCAAAATTAAACTTCATATCCAAAAGCATAGATAACTTTCTACAAAATCTAAGATCACTAGGTATGGTTGAATTATCAAAAAACCCTAGTATATACCTTATAGCAACAAGAAGGGTTGTGTTGAAAAACATAATTACTCACAAGGGTGATGGATGATGATAATGTCAAGATGCATGATTAAGAAATAAACATGGTGTCATTTGTAAGATTGTAAACACAACCTATCCTAATGTAAGTGCAATGGAGAAAAATACCTAATGCAATGCAATTAAATGAATGCATATGTAAAATGAAAATGCAATACCAAATGTAAATGTTTTTGTATTTTTAATGTTTTTCAATGTTTTTGAATTTTATTGCTTTTTTATTTGTTTGGATTTTTTATGTTTTAAACTATTTTTTTTAATTTTGAGTGTTTTATGTGTGAAACATATTTAGGTCAATAATTTTGAGAGGTTCGGTTTCTTAAACACCTTCTAGTGATGCTAGGTGATAAGTACCTGGTCCTATCTTCTCTAAAATGATAAATGGACCTAACCAGTTGGTCGTAAATTTATCTCGTAGATGCGATTGTAGATTTGAGTTATGTTGGTTTTCTTTTAGTACAATATCCCCAGCTTTAAAGTCTCTCAAGTGGAATTTATTATTGTAAGCTCATTTTAGTCAATCTTGGTAAACTATAAGATACTCAATAGCATTCGCTTGACATTCATGAAGAAGCATCAATTGATCTAGGTGAGCTTGATACGTAGTGTCGTCAGCGATGAACTCTTTCAATGCGATGTGTAATATTGGAATTTTCAATTCTAAGGGCATGATGGATTCAGCACCATATACTATTGAGAACGGTGTTTCCCTAGTGGGTATCCGTATACTAGTCTTGTAAGCCCATAATGCAAGAAGTAGTTGAATGTCCCAATATTTATGATTTTCTTGAAAAATCTTCTTTAAGATGGCTATCACTATTTTATTCAAAGCCTCTGCTTGTCCATTAACCTACAGATAATATGGAGTTACAAAACTATGTTGAATATTATATTTGGACGTTAAATCTCTTACAATTTTATTTTTAAATGAAGTTCCATTATTTGAGATTATTTTGGATGGTATCCCAAAATGACATATTATATTATCGTGTATGAACTCTACAATACGTGCTCCTATCATTGTAGTTAAAGGAATTACCTCCACCCACTTGGTGAAATACTTAGTGGCCATTATGATATGTGTGTGGTAGCTCGAAGATGGGCGATAGATATTACCAATTAGATCCAAAACCCACTGATAAAATGACCAAGCTACTTGGATGGGTTGTAAGGCCTATGATGGTAGGTGCGTAATATTAGCATGGTTCTAGAATTTAATGCATTTCCTAACATACACTGTACAATCCTTCTCCATGGTGGACCAATAGTAACCCATGCAAAGGATGCACTTGACGATGGCCATGCCACTAAAATTGCCACTGTATGTACCATCATGAGCTTGTGAAATCACCCAAGTTTATTCTTGGGCTCAAGGCAACGAAGGTGAATTCCATCATAGCTATGATGATATAGTCACTTTTTGTTTGAATGCTCTTTTTGTGGCATGTGACAATCCCTGCAAGATTACTCCAAGATTAAGGAAATCATGTAATTGTGATAATTAATATTGATAAGTGATGACTTTTACTGTCTAGACGACGTGTTCCCACTACAATTCAACTTGTACAAATGCATATTGAAAAACAACCTTACATAGAATAGTGGTATCGTTCTTTGTAGGACCTTGCAAGATCAAAAGCCCCTAGGATGCCTTCTTTAGAAAGTCTCTAAATCTATAGAACCACTCATGGTTTGGTTCTATTATGAATAATGTGGATTGATTCATGATTTTCTTAATCCTCACATCATTCGTAGATTGTGATAGCATTTTTATTTGGATGGTAGTGAAGTTAGTAGATGGATTTTGAGGGATTAAGGATCCCAAAGATGTCATAGTGTCTACAAATATGTTGGAAGTTTGAGGGATTGCTTCGATGTCGTACTACTCCAGTTGGGCTAATTAAGTATCCACAAGTTCTTTGTATGCTTTTAAGATGGGACACCCACACTGATAAATTCTCTTAACTTGATTAACTATGAGAAGGGAGTCACCAAAGATATTCAACTTTCTTATCTTCATGGTGAGCGTTTTTTGGAGACCCAATATTAGGGCCTCATATTCAAAATTGTTATTGGTACAATGGAAGTTGAGTTTAAATGACAAGGGTATTTGAGCATCTTATGGAATGAAAAATATAATTCCTACACCACCCCCTTGCTCTCATTTCAAATTGTCGAAGAACAAATATATATCAACTTTATTATATGGTTCTTCGGGTTTGGGTGACTTCGATATTGCATCATCAGGAAGTTCTATGACAAGAAGCCTATGATCCTTAAGAGGTGCCTATGTTATTTGATCAACCATGATGTACCCTTTGATTAAATTTTTACTGATGAATTCTAGGTCAAATTTTATCAATATCATTTTCCACTTTGTAGTATGTGTGTTATGATATATCCTGCTCATCATGTACTCCAAAGAATTTTGTTTCTATATAACATAAGTCGTATGACTTGGCATATAGTGGCACAACTTCTTAGTTGCAAAGACCACTACTAAGCACATTTTTCTACATATGCATATCGTAGCTCGTAACTAACCAGGGTTCAACTAATGTAGCATATCGCTTGCTCTTTGTCTTGCATGTTCTTCTAGGCTAACATGGTTCCCAGTGTAAATTTTGTGTTGGATATGTATAGCAAAAATGGCACATCTAGTCTAGGTGGAGCTAATACTAGTGGTTATGCTAGGCATTTCTTGATTTTAATGAAGGCTTTTTGGTAGTCTTCATCCTAGTCAAATGGTACCCCTTATGTAGTAGTCGATTCATGGGTCGATATTTATTCGATAACTATGCGATGAAGCACTTTATGGATGCTACCTTACCCTATACACTTAGAAGGGCCCATTTCCAGCATAGCCTTTACCTTCGTTGAATCTACATTGATCCCTCATTTAGAAATAATGAATTCTAAGAGTTTTCCTGAAGTTACACCAACAACGCATTTCTTGGTATTCAACTTGATATTGTGCTCGATCAGGCGATCAAATACTTTCCTAACGACTTCAACATTTTCTTCACACAGTAATGACTTAGCTAATAATTCATCAATATAATCTTCCAAAATTTTGTGCATATAATCATGAAATATGTATGTCATATCCCACTGATATGTAGCACCAACATTTTTAAGGCCAAATGGAATAATTTTATATCCAAATATTCTCCATGGAGTGGTGAAAGTGATTTTGTTTTGATCTTTGGGTTTAATCCGAATCTGGTTATTACAAAAAAAACCATCCATGAGTGAGAGCATTTTATGACCTACAATTATGTCTACAAGAGCATCAATATTAGGCAACAAAAATGAATCCTTGGGTGTTACCTTATTGAGGTCTTTAACATTTGTGCATATGCAGATTCTTCCATAAATTTTTCCTATGGGTACCATGTTAGATACCCATTCTAGATAGTAAATGGAAATTATGAACTCTACATCCAGTAGCTTTTGCAGTTCATCTTTAACCATTAAGGTGATAGTTGGATGCATTTTCTTGAGTTTTTGATTGACCAGTTTCTTGGAAGGGTCTAGTGAAATGTTGTGAATAACCAATTTTAGATCCAAACTTGGCATGTCCTTATAGGTCTAATCAAAGATATCAGGTCTCTCTTTCAATAGAGGTATGAGACTAGCTATTTCCTTAGGAGATAATATTTCTTTGAACTTAACTTTCTTTGGATTTGTGGGATCGTTGTTGATATCCACTTTGAAAGTTTCCTCTATTGACATATGCAATCCCTCAAGTTGATGAGTCATAGTGATCAAATGGATAGCATATTCTAGGTTTAAAAGTTCTACCAAATCAGGATCGACCTCAGCATGATAGACATCATGTGCACAACCTGATGCAAAATGGAACAATAATAGCATTTCTTTGGTAGGGAAGAAATATTAAGGCTCTAGTGGTGAATTGACGCGATCAAAATCAATGACCTCATGATTGAGGTGCAAATTTTTTGAATGGTTTGATGGATTATGGAGGGAAGTGGTTAGATCAATGGAGATCATGTTAATGGATGGAAGGAAATCTCTAGGACCACATGGATGAAATTCATTATTTTGAGTTGTGTCCCATGCTACAGATGTGGCTCAGGTGGTATGGGGATAACTAGGTCTACTTTAGAAATAGAAAAAACAATTGGATCTTCCAATGTAATCAATTTCCTTAAGTTTGAAGGACCAAGGAAAGCTATGTGATAGATCTCTTCTAAATTCACTAGTCTCCTCAGAATGGAAGGACCTAGGAATACTGCATGATATATTTCCTCCATGTCCATAGGCTCCCTAATATTATTTAGACACTAGCCCTAGGTATGCCATATTGATCTCATCCTCATATTCATCGTCATCACTGATGTATTCGCTCTCATTATCTTCATAATTGTATTTTGATTTATCTTCCTCAGGGATGGGTTTTGATTCATATTATTCTAAGGGGATGCTTGTATGATAAACCAAAGGTTGTTCTACTGTAACCATAGTCATAGGCCAATTACCCCTCCATGAATGTGAAGGTTCAAGATGATAGGGATTCCAATCAACATCCTCCCCCAATCCTAGATTCAAATAATTTAGAGATATTGTTAGTAATTCATCTTATCCTCAACTATGATATCCAAGGCTAAACTTGTCATTTGGTAGTTGGTACTATAGTTGATACAGTATTCTAGGCTCTTGCTCAAATAAACCTAGCCTGTAACCATGCTAATGGTGACATTCAAAATACCTAAGGATAAAATTTGGGTTGGATAGATAATAAACATTAGCAGTGAATAGTTCATCGTCATCATCCTCCATGGGCAAGCGATCTGTGACTTGATCCAAGCCCCATAAATGAAATTAGTTTTATTTTGTGGCACCCCCAATGGTACCACCATTACAATAGGAGGGACTTCACATCTCCTCATGTCTTGTGTAGACTTTATAATAGGTGTGAAAGTTAGATTCTACACAAAATATTAAGCTAACCTGAGGTTAACTAAGTGAATTATCACCTGCGATGCATATAACATGGTTTATGATAGGTGAGGTAGGTTAAGGTACCTCCTCAACTACATTGTGCAAATTTTCCTCTTCCATAAGATTTGGAATTTTTGTGATTGCTATATTTGGGATTTCCCTAGGTTCCTTTTCATCTAAAATTACCTTTAGCTTCTTATCATCCTATAGTTTTGATGATGTTGTAGGATTTTCAGAAGTAGTTGTTTTTCTAGGGGTTGGTTGTGGTGCCAACATAGAAGGATAGGTGCACACTGACTTTGATTTACTCACTAGATGTATGATGGGATACGTAGGTCGAATATCCAAGTTAGTATATGGAAGGATGAAATATCCCAACAATTCAACCTAATTTACATATTTAAATGCCTCTTCATCTAATGGGACCATATGTACTTGTCCTCATGCACATACTTGATGCTTTGGTGCATAATCAAGGGGATGTAATGCATGTCCCTTATCTATGAATGACCTAGGAGGAAGTTATAATGCATAGCACCTTCTAGAACATGGTACATCATCGATATGGTTTTTAGCCCAACCTAAATAGGAAGGACTATTGTACCTCCTGTTGAGCACAACATGTCATTAAATGCTCGTAGCATAAAATTTGAGGCTACAATATGTGACTTTTGGAGGTTCAGGTGTCCTAAGGCTTTAGTGGTTAATATATTGATTGATGATACTATATCAATTAATACCTTCTTGAATGGAGTGTGGTTAACACATGTAATAATATATAGCAACGGGTCCGCTATGGCAGTGGATACCATTTTGATTTCATGATCGTAAAATCTGAGCACATGCTTTTGAAACTGTTGCACATACCCCATAAAGTTAGTAAAAGCTTCAAGATTTTAGGGTTGAAATTCTATGTCTCTCAAGATTTTCACTAATGTATGCTTGTGCCTAGGATATTGTTTTAATAGCTGATATATTGATAGATTTTCTAGGGCTATTTGTAGACTCTAGGTGAGTCTATTTTTTATCGTTACAACCGGTCTTGTTGGTGGGTCTAGTTGTTGGACATTTTGAGCTCAGTTAGTTGTCATTGATGTCAAGGTGAAAAATTCCTCATTGATGCCAAAGTGAACAAATGGAGCCATAATCAACACCATGGAGCACACCATTATTAATAGTAGGAACAAAGCAAAGAGTTGAAGAATAAATTGGTAAAATAATATTTTATGAGGGTTTACAGTAAACCCATGGTGGAAAATTAAATTATTTTTTATTAAAATCATTTATAAGGATATAAAAGTATCCTTACACATTGTAATGGCAGTTAAGGTTTAATTAAATCCATGGTGGAAATATATTTTAAATCAAATCAGTGGAGTACAAGTTGCAAGTTTAAATTTACCCCATGGAAGACATTAATTTTATTAAAGTCAAAGGTTTTAAAATATAATTTATAAAATTTAAATTCTATTGGAATTTAAATAATTTATAAATTATATAAAGGTTTAGCTAGCACCGACGTCATCAAAATTAAGGAGCGTCGACATATAAATTTGAATGGTGGTTTTGTGTATAAATTAATGCCCAAAGGGGTATTCAAAACTTACCCCTCGATGAATTAATTCCCATGCAAAAAGGTTGAAGGTATTTCATGCATCATGAAAGTTGAGGAAGAAGACAAAGAGCTTTGTCTTATTAGTGCTAGGGAAGAAGATAAAAAGAGAACAACGTATGGTTTGAGCCACATAGGACATGGTGGTCCATTAGTAGCACACGCTTTGCAAAGGTGTTGGGAAAGGAAGATCCCATGTTCGATTCTCGTGGACGTGCCAAAGGAAGACTTTTTTTTTGCATTCGATTTGAGCGCTAGGTTTAGAATAAAGAGCACAAAGTGCTCATTTATTACAAACGTGCGTCTAGCACACACAATGGTCAAGCCCGTGGTTAGAGTGCTCGTGGAGGTAGAGATCATGGGGTAGTGGCAAAGGTAATTTTTTGATTAAAATTTATATTGCCTAAGGTTTTCTTAAAGGGTCATTTGGAGTTATAAGGTTTTGTGAAGGATTCTTTTTATTGGAAATAGATTTGTGCTATTTGGAGTTATAAGGGTTTGTGAAGGATTATTTTTATTGGAAATTTATTTGTGCTATTTGGAGTTAGAAGGGTTTTTGAAATATTGTTTTGTTGATAAAGGATTTATGTTATTAAGGTTGTTAAAGAAAAAGGATTTGATTTTTGCTAAAGTTCTTCTTGCCATTAAAATTGATTAAAGAGGCTTTGAGTTATTTTGGTGGATGTTGAATTATTATTAGTTGGGAATTTATAAGGTGTTATTGGATAAATACTTTATGTATGTTTATGGTTGTTTTTAAAATGTGGAGTGATAAGGTGTAATTGAGTATTTATATTATTTTGTGAGAAATATTTATCATCTAACCTTTTTGATATTGGCATAGAAGTGTTTGTGGTTGTAAAATATTTATGAGATCCCTTCATATTCAAGAAAAATGTATGAGCAGATTTTTCCATAGTTGAGTTGATTGATTGGTTTTCTGAAAAATAAGTTTGGAGTGAAAATGACTTGATTAGGGTTTCCTTTTCAAGAGTGTTTGAGTTAATGCTTCAAGGTTTTCTGGAATAAAGAGTTGTTATTAAAACCTTGTTTTATAAGCATTGTTGTTGAAGTGAGTTGTTGTGCAAAGAACTTGAACTAGAGTTTGAAAAAAACATGAGTATCATTGTTATGTGAGATTTGTTGTTGAGCATTGTTGAAAACATTATGAGTTGATGTTTACATGCTTGGACTAGGGTTTGTGAGAAAGGGTTGTTTCTTGAGTGATTGGTTTAGTAGAGTTGGTTGAGCCTAGTCAAGTGGGTGTGTGAAGTGATTGTTCAAGTTCCATAAAAAAAAATATCCTATATTCTAATTTGAGTTGAGAAAGTGTTTGAGCATTGAGTTGAAACATATTGGGTCTCTAATAATTATCTTTATGTTTCTATGAGATTGGTTAAGTTCTGTGTGAGCTTATTGAGCAGATTTGGACAAGTTCCAAGTAAGATTGTTGAGCAGGTTTGAGCAAGTTTTGTGTGGACTTGTTGAGCATATTTGATCAACTTCTGAGTGGACTTGTTGAGCATATTTGAGCAAGTTCTGAGTGGATTGAGAAGATTGAGCAAGTTTTGAGTGGACTTGTTGAGAATATTGAGCAAGTTCTTAGTGGACTTGTTGAGAATATTTGAGCAAGTTCTTAGTGGACTTGTTGAGAAGAATTGAGCAAGTTTTGAGTGGACTTGTGGAGCAAATTTTGGTGTATATTTTAGGATAATTTTGTGCCAAACCAGAGACAAATATTGAGCAGATTTGTGCTAGACCGAAGGACTATGTTTAGTGCATATTTGAGACAGAGCTTTGGAGGTGATAGAGCAGAGAGGATAGTAGTATCCAGTAGATAGATAACCATTAGCCAGGGCAATGATGATAGGTCTTCTAAGTGGGGATAAGAGTCTTCAATGGAGATATATCCACAAGCAAGTGCAGTGGAGGTAGTAGTCTTCTAGAGGATCACCAGCCAAAGCAGAGAAGGAGAAGTTCTCCTATGAATAGAGATCCACCAACCTGATTTAGGGGATCAGCATCTCCTTTGGACATAGGTCCATAAACATTGTAGGCAAAGGATTCCCAAGAGATTTGATTTGATAAAAATTTAAAAGAAATATTTTCTTCGTGGAAGTAGCCATCTTTGGGTGAACCACATAAAAATGATGTCTCTCATGTGTGTGATGCTTTGTGTGATGTTTACTGCTTTATTAATGCTAATGCTACTATTTGAATTAAAAGGCAAAACATTTTATTGTATACTGTTCACCCCCCCTCTCAGTATAAGCACATGTTCTTCACTGGAAATGGGTTTTTTGCTGGCCTCTACTGAGGTGCAACTTGGATATGAATGGGAGGTGTAGATGGCTCTATTTTATTATAAATCTTGTTTTTAGTGACCACGTTAACCATACCTACAAATCCTTGTGTAGGCAGATCTATCCACACTTGGTTGACTTGTCCAACATGGTTCCTTGGTGGTTCATGATTTGGCAGGGGATCTTTTAATATTACTATATTTTAGTTGTCAGGTGCTAAGGGGTTATCGATTCATAGTTGATCCTTATCGATCATATTTTGTACCATGTGTTTAAACTTATGGCACACTTCAATTTCATGGCCCTTTTTCCAATGATATGGGTAATAATGATCTTATTTAAACACCTTGGGTTTGGGATTGTTAGGATATAGCAGCTACACTTCAGGAAATCAAAGCACTTTAGCCTCACATAATTGATTAAAAATTGATACCAAATTCTTTGATAATGGCATAAAATAGTGAGGTGGGTGACATTTCTTATTTTTGCCCTTATTCTTGTTGCATTGATTATACTACGTAGGAGGTGGTTGTGCCTGATAATTTTGTTGTTGTTAGCTTTTATCCCCCTTTGGAAGATTTAACATGACTTGATTAACAAGTGCATGTTTGGCCTAATGATCTTGATTTCTCGTGTTCTTGTTGTTCCAGTATTTCTTATTTCTGAGCTTTAAGTCTCCTTCTTGCAATTTAATATCCTCAATTACTTTGGCTTGCACCAAAGCCTCTTCGAATGTTGCATATTACTACAATTGTAGCAATAGTGATATATGTTTTGCGTAGCTTTTCACAAACATTTGAGTGAGCTCTATGGTGGAAATAAAAAATAGTAATTTTTAGCATTAATTTTCTCCATATTTTCCCATAATCTATAATTGAATTGTCATCGTATTATCGTAAAACAACTAGATTAGATATATTAGTCTTTTTTCTTGATGCCAAATGAGAAATGTTCAAGAAAAGTTTTCACCAGTTGGTTATGCTATACCTCGGTAGCTAGTTATACCATTCCAAGGTTGGGCCTAAAAGGGTGATCAAGAAAGTTATTAACAACAAGGTATCATTATTTTGAATCTAAAAGTATAAATTCATTAAATTGATCATGTGCTCTTGTGCATCATCATTGCCTCAAAATTTTTCCAGTTTTGGCATCTCGAAGTGATCGGGATATTGCCAAACTTGGGATCGAGGTACACAGAGGCTAATTAAGAATCTTACTTAGAGTAGGATTTGGGTAATTTATTCCCTATTTCTCAAGAGATTTAATTTTCTTAGCGAGGACTTTGTACATTGGAGAAGATATGATTTCTTCTTCTTTAAGTGACCTCTAGGGTGTAGCGATGGCAAATTTCTTTGATATTGATATGGATTATTATGCTCATCATCCACGTCTATTTAATATGATTTAGGATACTATTGATCCTAGTCATCTCTATCTGAATCCTTGTACTAACTCTGCTCAGGATGATGTAGTGTTTGATGTTGTTGTTGCCTTAAAGTGTGATGGGAAGTACGATGAGTATGATGCTCTACTTGACTAGGGCACAAATATAGGTGTGATATAGCACATCTTGTATTATTATAGTCTCTATATTCACTAGTGGGAGGTAGGTTAGCCTGAGCTAACCTGTTCTCTCTCTCTTTATGCTCCTTCTAATAAAGGATGCATTGCTCCTATAAGTGGTGCTCATACAAATATTTTCAAAGCAATATTTGTCATTGTGTTTATTCATTTTCCAACCGCTCATGCTCCATGGATAAATATTCTAATTGGTTTTGGATTATTTGTTGACCTTCATCTGAATAAATCATGCATACCTGATCTGCACGATCGACTGTATAGGTTCTTTGGCTTCTCAGCTCTATACACAAAGCTCTAGTGGTATGAGTCCTAACAGAGTGATCTGCTATGCTCTTTTCTCTATCAGCATAAGATGCATTAATATTCTATTGAGGTATTTGTTCCATGCCCTCATGTGTGGATGTGATGTTTGTGTTGTGGGGGTATTTTGAGAATTCCCTCTAGGTATAATTATACCTCTATATGTCCTCACTATGCGTAATCTTAGAGTGAGAGTGGGTAGTAGAGGTCCTACACTCTGATCTTACAAGAGCTTGATCTAGTTGATTGAGCTGACTAGTTTTCCAAGGTTGATTAGGAGGCGTACCATTTATCCCAATAGTATTGAGATCTAGCACATACCTCTCCTACTCAGTGTGATTTAAAACTCTTATGGGTTTACGATTTGACATACCCCTTTCATATTGCCCATCACTAGGAATATCTTGTCTATTTCTATCTTGTGATAGAGGGGATCTTGAACCACCCTTATTTATAGCATGAGAGAATATTGTATTTTATCCTCTAATTGGGGTTTCTTGATGAGAACCCTCATGAGTTGTGTTGTCACCTCTAATACTAATTGAACATTGTTCAAGAGCATTCTATGTGGGAGGCTCAACTTCATTGTTTTGTGTGTTGGGTGGAGCATCAATTTTTGCCTCAGTTGTGGACTAAGGGTGGTGGCCCTATGTTTTGACCATAACTTGTGAATTATATCTTATGTAAGTTTTAAGACAAACAAAGTATACAAGGTGATTATCTCATTTAAGTTTTCTTTGTGTTTCCTAAAACTTATTCGTGCATTTTTATTTGTTGTGAATACAATCTAACTCTTATCGTGTTTGCAATAGTTGATGTAACTCTTAGATTATTTAAGGTTTTTACCTATACACTCGTAGTGAAAAACTCAGTAATGACATCTATGTTGTCTACCCACTGAAATACAAATATGAAATCCATACCCAGTTAGGGAGCATAGGTACTACCAATTCTCACCTAGCACACTATGGTCAGTGATACACCTCTCCTAAGAAGAATGTGTGCAATTTTCCATGGATAGGATAGTTTTTAAATTGGTCGTGGCCATATATGGGTAATGATGATACAATGTTAGACAAGCCAACCAAGTGGTAATAACTTCCACCGTTGGTCTTAATTAGTGGGTTGGATGTGAAGGCCCAACACCATTTACTTTTAGATCAGGGTGTATGGTGTGTTTATTTTAATTTATATAAAAATAATGCATCGATCAGCATACAATGCTCTTTTCATCTACATGCATATAATTTATGTTTTATATTTAGAAAATGTAGAATGAAAATACATTTCAAATCATATAAATTAAAATATGAATTAGCCTTTGCATAGGCTTCAAGCAGACATACCTATAAATTAGGCTAAATAGTAGCCATTGCTATAAATAGCAGTGCATAGTCTCGACCACTATATATAGTAGTAGCTAAAATACTAATCACTATCTTGTGGGGTAGTAAGTAGAGATAGCCACTGTTCCCAATAGCAGCGAGCAGAAGCATAGGAATTTTTACAATTTATCCTTAAATATCACTATGTGTCATAATTAATGCTACTTTTGATATTTAAACACACAAATAAGAATAGAAAACAAAAAAAACATAGTGAGGACTATTTACCTGTAAATCCTAATCTGATGAAGAAACAATTTGTAGACTATTTTCTTATTCTCCCCATAGACACTATCAATCAGGGTGACTATGATGCTAGTCACTGACACCATTGGCAGCTAGGAATGGTAGCCTCTATCGCTCATAGCGACTATACCTTCAAGAAGAAAAAATAGAAAAACATAAGTAAAAGATAATAAAATAGGTTGGTACAATCATGATCACCACTTGTAAATAGTAAAAATTATGCATCTAACTATTTGTAAGCATATAAAAAATTGAAAGCAAGAGATAAAGTAACTATTGCAAGATAAAGAAATGATTTGCAAATAAGATGCTCTTTATTAATCACAATGAGTTACGGTTACAATATTTCCCTCTTATGAAATTCCTCAACTTGATACAATCATTACAAAGTTTGTAACTCCTCAAAATGGAGAGATGCATTGCAAATATTTTCACTCTTCCAACTAATTTGCTTATGAGAGGGCTTATGAGCTACCTCCTTATTTGATGTCAAGAGATATGATGATACTAGGAATCTTGATGATGCTTTGAATCTTGAATGGATCTGTCACCTGCACACAAAGAAACTACAAAACACATCAATAGCACATGATGCCTCTCAATATGAGGCTAGTTTCAAAGTAAATGCAAATAAGGAAAGAAATACCTAAAGATAAGATGAAACACATGAAATATTATAAATGAATGCAAATGTGCTTATGAAACTAGAAATAAACCATGGAAATACAGTAAATATGGCTAATCTATACTAGATAAAATAAAATACATGTGATAAATAGCAAATCTAAGGCTAAAAAAAGGAAACTAGCATGTCAAACCCTGGCCGCTATCACTCATAGTAGTTGGTTCTGCTAGCCACTGTCAAAGTCAGTGGCTAAGACTATGGTCCACAATTGAAAATAGTGGTCATGGGTAAGGTTTTCTGCTCTTGAAATCCCAGCTTGTTGATGCTCGATTTCCTTGATAATTTGATGGTCAAGGGTTTCTTGTGTCTCAAAACATAAAATTGGTGGTGGATTGTCTCAAATTCATGGTTAATTGGTTGAGAATTGCAAGCTTTCTCCTCAAGCCTTTGGAAGCTCCATTGAAATAGCAATAGTTATCATTCCATAATTGGATAGCACTTTGACACTCCTCAAGGGATACAAAATCACTCTCCAATATTATAAGGCTTTGCTACAGTAAATTCTTGATCCATATGTCTCTTTGGGAGACCTTTAAATAGTATATTCCAAGTCCTCATCTTGGCTTCTCAAGGAAACTAAGATCAAGAATCAATTGGCCTGAGCAGTTAAGAGGAAACCTTTGGAAGCTTCGCAACCAAAATCACGCATGAACCATTGCAAATTAGTTAGTTGCAACTAATTTTTCTCGAATCAGGGAGCTCAATTTGGTTATAGGGATAGTTGCTCTCACTCAACATGGCTAGGGTTAGGCTACCCTTAGCCACTATCAAAATTTGTGGCTATCTCTTATCCACTCTAATCATTAGCGGTTGGGATCTTAACTGTTATTGACATTAGCGGCTAAGGTTGCATAGGCCTATAATGCCCTAAATGAGTGATTAGAATCATTTTTGGGTCTTGGAAGAGTCCAATCTCATTAATATGGTCTACAAAGGTGCCCATATGAGTAGTCTCCTAAAAATGATGTGTTTTAGATATCTACAATTATGTATGTAATCAATAATACTTTTTATTATGTGTGTAAAATCTTCTTTTATAAATATGAGAATATTAAGTGGGATATGATTCTTCTTGTAATGGTAAGTAATATATCAAACAACATTAAGTTTATAAATACCTTTTTCCATTGTACTATTGAAGAAATATTTTTGTACATTTAAAATTTGAACAAGGTTGTATTTATAGTTAAGTCTCAAGCCTTAGTTTTATAGACTTATATGTATAGTCAATCATATAGTATTTTGATAGAAAATAACCTTATTTTATAGGTATGAACTCTTCAAGATGCACTAACAATCCAAGGGCCATGATATTTGAATTTGAGACACCTAGAATAAACAAACCAATTGGATATCACGCCTATATCATGAAATCTATTAAAATCTATCTGTAATTACACATATGAACACACACATGTTAGAAGCATGCATACTATGAATATGCATTTTTCTTAAAGTAATACCCAATAATCCACAAATGTTATTTAAGATATATGTTATAAGTATAATTTAATCTTTATAATTTTTTAATATAGAGATGAAAACTAAGGTAAATATTAGTATAAAAATTTATTGCATATACCCTAAATATATAATATATTAATCCCCCATCCTTGACCTAACCTCCTCACATGCATACACGTCAGGATTATCCAAAATATATTCATCATATTAGAGTACATCAACTAAGTATTTATAAAAATATGACACTATTTATAAACCATAAATAATATTGATATACCTTGACTATATTTCTCTTATACTATAAACAATAAAGCTATATAGTCATGGTTAGCATAATGAACCTCAATAATATTATTCAAGATATCCTATTTTTTTTATGGTAGAGTAGGAATTAAAGAACTATAAACATACAGTCCACTACATATTTGTACCTTTTGACAAAAGGTATTTGGATTTTGAGGTCCTAGCATCATATTTCATGATCATACACTCATTGGTTCAAATATCTCATCATGTATGGCCCTTTTGAGTGTGTCATTATCACTATGTGGTGATGCTCTAGAATTCAATGAGATGTAAAATAACATGCTCAGAAATATGGGTGAGTGACTATAATTTACAATAAATATTAGTGCTAGAAATAAGACATATCTCCTATTGATATTTTAACTTAGACACATCTACCATGTAGGAGTTGGTCAATCACTCAGTCAGTCACTCTATCACTATGATTGTGTTTATCTCAACAACATAATTTCATATAACTTAATGATGCTTATTATAAAAAGTATATAAATACATAAGTATCACCTACATTTCAAAGCCCTACAATATAACCTATGTATATAAGACAATGGACACAAACATAGAAAGATACAATTTAAATCCAATAAGGAATGCCACAAATATCCTTAAAAAAATGGATTTTCCAAGTAGGTAATAATGATGAATAAGAATTATAAAAATTAAATAAATAATTATACATTAGTTTTGCTTCCTCTTTTTTTGGTTTCCAAATTAAAACTATTCCTATTATTTTTGTATTTTTTCTTTATCTTTGCTTTTTTTCTATGGTTTGAGATAAGTTTAGTTTCAAAAAAAGAGATCCTTCTTTATTAACTACAATGTGTATGTCTTAGTAGTTGTAAATTAAATCTCTATTATAAGTATCTTCACTTTAAAATTACTCCCTTACATTATCATTTTGTACAATTTCTTATATGGAGAAAATATTTTCCCATTATCATCCCCTACATTTTTCTAATTTTATCCTCTTATTAATATTATTAAAATTGACAAAAATAATGGAAATAAGTAAGGATAGATTATTACACCCATATTCATACCCAAAATAATATTCACATCTTACCTATGAACCACTAATTATTGACACCAATATCAATGCCCTACCTAGACCATGGTGATTATGATTATCTATATAATATTTGATATAGGAAAAAAATTTCTTCAAATAATCAATTATCCTCTTATTATCCTTGAGATATTTAAGGAAGATGATATCATGATAGTATCAATGCAACTTATATTGAGAATGTAGATTAGTTGTAATAAAATTTGCATTGATACAATAGAAGAATATATATACACTCATCAATGAAGAACGAAGAAGTCTTTAGTTTCAATTAAATAATAACTACCCTATAACTACCTCTAAAAATTATAAATGATTACATACTAATGTTATAATATTCATAATACTTCCCCTTTATTACATTATTTCTCAAAATGTATAATAAGGAAAATTCTAATTTTTCAAACTTAACACATGCAAGAGACTATGAAAATATCTAAATTTTGCTTCTTAGTTTTGCAAGATTGAAGTTGTATACTATATTTTTTTTTATATGATGGAAAAAAGGATTTTTGAAAGGACCTCCAAATCTATTACAAAAAGGATCTAGTCCTCAACAATAGAAGGAGGCCTGAGAGAAACCAAACACTAAAAAACATCAAACATAAACTACTCGTAGAGAGAAACCATCCTTAGAACCAAAGAACACAAACAAAGCTTGAAAAAACTATATATCCATAATCCCACATAGGGGCATACAACACAGGAACACAGACCTAAAGAATAAAAAAAAAACCAACAAAAATATCCCATGAGTAGAAGAGGGTCCACTCAAAATTTAGATCCACTAGAACCCACCCTATTCTCATCTTTGAAGTAATTAAGTCTAGTCGCTTTCCAGACCATGATATCTAGAAGAACCTATTGAAATAATTAACACTTTGAATATTGATTATCAAAAAATTTGTAATCCATATCATCTCACCAAACTTAGAAAATAAATTTGATCGACTGCTCAAACGAATCATAATATGCCAAGGCTTAAGAAGGACCTATCGTTCCATCCACCAAGGAGTAATTATATCTACCACAATTTGGCACATCATCCTAGACCCATAATTCCTTGGAACTTGACTAAAGATAAATATATTCACACGAATGCAATCCTCACAAAAATTTAGGGGCTTACTACTAGGCCAATTAACAAAGCATGAATCGAGACCATTAACATTGGATATAGTGGGCCATATAGTAGAATTAATGTCATTACACCACATTTCCTTTTTCCATCTCATACCCCAATGGTGTTTAATCAAAATCCACTAATATCCCTTCGTACCTTGGACATATATGCTCTATATGCTCAACTAATTGGAGCTAGGTGGATTGGCGCTCTTCAAGATGAAATTTGAATTCAAATTTTGGTAGGTTAACAAATTTGAAAATTCAAAGGCTAGAATCCAAAGGCAAAGGATCTAGAAATCCCACCTAATAATTATTCCTAGGAATCCAAATTTGTCTAAACTTATTGTCCATGATTTAGGAAATTATCCCTTCAAATGTGTAGATCCTACTATAGAAGGCCTTGGTTTCTAATAAAACCCACTATTTTATTATCTTCTCTAAAGTGGTGATTAAATTGAACTTCTTCTAAGTTCTAAATCATTCTTTTGGATTTTTATAAAAGGTTTGAGATGGTCCAAGAAGGAGTTTGGGTCCCCTTAATCATGTTTATCACATTAAGAGAGTCTCCCTCAATGATCAATTTCTTACATTCCATCGAATATAACTGAGAAACTCTTTGGAATAACGCCTAAGCCTCAACGAAGTGATTGGTTTGGTGGCCCAAATTTTCTACAAAAGCAAGAATAATCACCCTACTTGAGTCCCTAATTAATCCACTAGCTCCCACTAGCCTTGGATTACCCTTGAAGGTACCGTCGAAGTTTTATTTTAGCCATCCCAATGGAGGGAGTTAACAAATAATTTTAGACCTATCTGAAACCATCCATATTATTGTTTCTTGATGTTGGGTTAAGAAACCCAAGGATCTATCCAACCCAATATCCTTTTTTTAGTGATCTTATCCATGCTTAGAGCTTTGATATTTTCAATAATATCCATAATGGTCCTCAAGGTGATAGAAGACTCCAGGAGACAGACATCCTTAAAGGATTGGGCATTCCTCTCCTTCCAAACCCACCACCACAAATGAGGTAACCCAAATTTCTAGAAATTATTAAGCTCAGGGGAGGAAAACAAAGAGATCCATTGGATGACTAAGTCTTCCAAAGAATTGGAAAAATCCAAGCAACTCCAATATCCTTGAAGAACAAATGAAAGACTTCAAGAGTAAAGGAAAAATTAAAAAAAAAGGTAAGAGGGAGATTCCATCGCACACTCACACAAGAAACACCTGTTTGGAATCGTCAATACTCACCTTTGGATGTTATTGAGGGTAAGACACTTGCCTTGGATAGCTAACTAGAAAAAGACATTAATCTTGAGATTAAATCATTTAATCCAAACATTGATCATAGGGAATCAAGGGTTCATACCATAATCCAAATGAAGGTAAGCTGACTTAACAAAGAAAATATCATCCTTAGTAGACCCCCAAATAAGCCTATCATATTATTGAACATATTTGTAAATGAAACGACACTAAAATTTAATGTGCTTTCTATGCTCATGAAAAAATATATTACAAATAAGTTTGAAAACTCCTTGGTTGTCATGACTCAAGCTCATTTATTACTTCTATGGAATTCCCATTCATAACAAGAGGTAATTGAACCATATCACCTCATATAAATCTCCTCTTATAACACGATGTTTACCATTGGTGGAATATTGAGTAACAACATGTTGATATTTACTTTCTAAGGAGATCAGACCAAATCCTAGAAAGAATACATATCCAGATGTGGATATTATATCATCAATAAATCCTACATATTCTACATCTATGAAAATTATAAAGAATATATTACCATTCTTTTTATACTCCATAATTTACCCATTTGTACTATGGATATATCTAAGTGCTTGCTTTGCTGATTTCTAACGACCAACCTTTGGTTCTTGCATGAACAATGAAATAACATAGATAATATTTAGTCATTCTAAGTTAGACAAATGATGCTTCCAATCAACTAGTGATAGAGAGTTACATTCATCTACAAAGATGGATCATTTAGTTATTGTTATAATATTATCTCCATTGGAGTGGACATGGGCTTTCAATTGGTTATTTGAAACTTCTTGAGAAATGTCCTAGAAATGTTTATTTATGGCATGAACACATGGTTCTCAAATTTTCACACCTCAAAACAAAGATAATACTACATGAAATTGATATTTTTCATGTTAAATTATTACTTCATTAATTTCTTAGCCTCTTAAATCAGATTTACTAAAACTTATAGTGATGACCAAGTCATTGATATACATAGTTATTATCATGATCTCTCTTACCTATATTTTGAAGTAAAGGTTTAGATCATAAGGACTATAGTAAATTCCATGTCATAGAATATGTTCTTTGATATTTATATACGAGGCTCTAGAAACCAACTTCTTTCCATAGAGATATTTGATGAGCCTACATACCATCCTCTCCTAATTAGGTATGACAAACTACTCTAGATACCTCATGTAAAATTCTTCATAGAGATCACCAATGAGTAATGCACTCTTCACATCCATTTTATGGAAATTCCAACCAAATTTTTTAGTCATTGCAAAATCCATCCAAATGGTTTTAATAATTGATGTTGATGTAAAAGTATCATCATACTTGATTCCTTCATTTGTACATATCCCTTTGCAAAAAAACCTTACCTTGTATTTTTTGATGCTCCCACTAGATTTGTATTTGGTCTTGAATACCCACATGTTAATAATATATTTCTTTCTATGTGGAAGATCAATAAGTTATCACTTCTTGTTCTTCATAAATTACTAATATTTAGCATTCATGTCATTCTTCTATTATTTTGATGCAATAGATTCATGAACCATTAGATATTTATAGTTTTACATCATTATGCTCATAAAGGATAGATTGATCTTATTTTAAATCCTACTATGAGTTCTTGACCTTGTACTATATTTTTTAGGACACCATCTCTATTTACAACAAAAACTATATTGATATACCACTTTGACATGCAAGTGTTACTCAAAGTGGATTGTCCTAGGCCATCATATCTACTAGGATAATTTCAATCATGATCATCAAAATTAATATCCTCCCTCTCAAGGCATCATTAGTAGCAGTAACAAATAACAAAAGAATAAGTACTTTAACAATAATTAATACTTTTAAATAAGAGTTACCCTCATTATTCTTATCACAAATGATATCATGACTGATATACAACTTCTTGGATTTATGTACTATGAGTCAATATCCCTTTGACTCATAACAAGATCCAATAAAGATACATCACTTGGATTTCTCATCTAACTTCATCTAATTCTACTTTACAATATGTATGAATATTAAGCATCAAAACATGTAGATATGTTGACATGGTAGGTTTGATATTCATTCATACCTCTTTAGGTATGACATCATTCAATGGAAGTGTGGGTGTGTGGTTCAGTAAATAAATGATAATATGAATAGATATTTTCCAAAATACTAGCTTTAAATTACCTTTGTTCAACATCCATTGTACCGTATCCTAAATAGTATGACTATGTCTATCTATAAATTTATTTTGTTGACGCATGTAGGTAGTCATCAACTATCATTTAATACCATATAACTTCAATAAAGTAGGAAATTCATTACTAGTGTACTCTGTCACTCAATTTAAGTGATGTGAAAGAATACGATAGCTAGTATTTTTTCACATGATCTTTTAAATCCTAGAAGTATGCAATATTTCATCCTTTTTCTCATATAATACAACAATATTCATCATGTATAATCATAAATGAACAATTACAAATATCAACAACCATTGAAACTTAGATCCATGGGTTTGCATAAATTAATGTGCACCATGTCAAGTGGACTAGACACTCTATGAATATTTGATTCAAATGGATATCCATGTTTATTTTGACCAAAAAAATTATACAAGTTTTAGGAGGCTTCATCAATGATAGAATTCCTTTCACCATGGAATTATTTATGAGTGTTTTCATCTAGTCAAAATTGATGTGTAAATCACCTATGTCAAAGTGTGGTAAATTCATCCACAGTGGATACCAAACTAGGTTGTCTCACATTACAACTGCAAATTGGATTGTCTTATGTATGCTATTTGTATGGGAATTAATTATCAAACTCTAGATTATCATCAGTGAGATAGTTTCTTAGCACTTATTTTGAGATATTTAACTTTCAAATAAAAATCAAGTAATTTATTCATAAATATAAAATTCTAAGGCTAGGCATGTGAATAACTTCATCCAAGTAGTAGGTGTGCAATATAAGATGTAAACTAACATCATTGATAGTGATTATGATGTATTTTAAGTTATCATTGAGAGTAACGTAACCACGATAATACAAATGGTTAATGATTTAAAATCATTAATTCTAGCCTATCATATGTCTACTAGCTCCCAACTCAACATATCAAATTGGAAAAGGTTTTAAACACCATTAAGAGATTGTATGGAATAGACAAATACTTTTATATTTATGTTAGAATTAATGTTCTCTACTACATTGGCATGTTGAAGTTAAGGTGTATTGATCTTGTTAAAATGAGTACTCTTTTTCTTCCTTCCTAATGGATTGTTCTGGTTCTTATTTGGAGAACATAGTGATAATAGGTTGTACTTGAAATCATGAAGTACATTACTAGACTTCCCAAAAATAAAATAAATGATATTAGAACATGAATAGTTTTCTTATCCTTATTGTTTGTGTTGATTCTACCATTTTTCTTTTTATTGGTATTGATGCATATTGGGGGTCCACTACCTTTCTTTGATTGTTTTAACTTCTTAAATATTTAATGCATAATTAAATCACATTCATATTTAGTCTTTGTCTCTTGAATTACTTGTTACTATTGAAACAAAGTCACAAGAGTCTCAAAAGTGGAATTTTATTAGCCATGTTTAGATTTGTTACCAAAATGTTAAACATAGGTGGAATTTCTTATAAAAATATTGGAAAAAGCATATCATCATTGAAAGTTTCACCTAACATTTATATCAATGATCATAATTTAATAATTCATCACTTAAATCCCTTTAGCTACTTATCACTATTAATATTTAAGTAATGTAATTGACTTTGTAGGTGTAGAATTTAATTTTAATTCTTGAATTCAATAATTATATTTATTTTATCACATGCATTCTTTGTGGTTACTACATCATGAATATATAATTGGATCTCATCAATAATGTAAAAAAATATGAATAATGATTGAGCTTTTTAATCATCTTTGTTAAACTTTCTTTGTTCATCAAGGTTAGTACCTCATCTTTACATAATGCTTGATTCCCCTCCCTATAGATCTTAAAATTCAAGGTGAATTTTCAACCTTGTATTCCGTGTAAAATAGTTATTACTTTCAACAATTGAGTATTGGGGAATAGCATCTTTAGGGCATTGATAACCATGTATAATATTCACAAAACTTAAAAATTAATTTTATCTAATTGAGATAAAAAATGGATTTCAAAAAATATATCATCCTATAATCTTGCAAACATATATGCCTCAAATAATGAGAAATCAACAATATCTCACAAAGAAAAAAAATGGGAAATTTAAAATTATTTTTTTTCCAAATCACTTTCAAAATTAGAAATATTCTAGACAATAGGTACAATGGTCCTTTGCCTTCATGTTATTAGGTATAGGATTTTAAACAAGTTTTAAAATACCAACACACCTTCTCACCATGCATGTGATGTTCAATATTACTTTACCTTCAAAGAAAATGCATGCTCAACTAGAAGACACCAATTCAATGATCAATAAGATATCCACCATTGAAGTTTCCAATATCGCAACTTGTGTTGAAATTTTGTAAGGGTTTTTGAATCATATGGCCCTCCTTTAACAAGTATATCACCTCATTTTGTTATATGATGTCTCCTTCAAACAAACCTTAAATGACATAGCTCCTTTTACCATTTAGTGTCTGCATTTCACTAATGCACTTCACTTTTGTGCCTTATATTTTCTCAATGGTAATGAATTATCTTCAATATAATTTCACTTTGGTGCCTCCATGTCACACAAATTAATTTATTATTTATATATATATATAAATAAAAATATTTTATGGAAGTTTTTTAATGGCCCTCCTTCCTTTAATCAATAAACACTTCCATGTAATAGAAAAATACCACGTCCTCCAAAATGGATGTAGCATGATTAGTATTCAAACAATTTCACATATTTAATTAGCATAATAATGTATTAGGTATATAACACGTCAAATACTATAACTAATACCTCCTTTTAACAAGTAATAATACCTCTCTTTAGCAATAATCTACTTCTCTCTCCCGATAGTGATAATTTTTTATATATGCACCTTCATTTTGAATATTTCTCTATGCCTCATTTCAAAATTAATGGAACATCTTGGACATTTATGAATACATACTTGAATTCAATGTAACATTATCTTAGACTCAAGTTGGACACTCTATCATATGGTATTTTACTTCTCAAGATGGCCCTATACCTTTAGATGACCCTATATGGGTGGTGATGGTCTAAATTTTACTTTAGATGACATGTTATTACATTAAACTTTAAACAACATATCTTTATAAAACCTTTAGATAACCCATATGTACTATGGAAGTAATAAAATGCCTTATATTACTTTATACAAGCCAACATTTTCTTGTGACAATCTTGTCTTATTTTAGAATTGAATGACATATCTTGAAAAAACATATAAACACATTTGAATTGATTGTGACATCATATTTGACTCAATTTAATATCCCTTCTTGGATGGTGGTTGAATTATCTATATCATCCTATACCTTTGGATAAACCTATATGGGTGGTGCTAGCCTGAATTTTATTTCAAAAGACATACTCTTATATTAATCTTCAAATGGAATGTCTTTAGATGACCTTTAGACAATCTAAATAGCCTATGGAAGCAATAGATGACCTTATCATATTTTATACAGCCCAACATATTCTTGTGATACTCTTGCACATATGTTTTTTAAGTGAACATATAAAAATAGAATTCAAATTACCTCTCTTTGGCTCACATTAGTATTAGATAACATTTGTATAATTCTAATATAATGCACAATCAATGACAAATTTCCAATGTCTTCTCAAACAACCTATTAAATTTTAAATGACACTATAGCATTTATATAATATGACTATTTGAATTGGGATAATGCATATGGATAGATTCTTCAAACTGATATGACTTTCAAAATTGTAAGACAACAAATTGCACTTCTTCAAACAACTTCCTTTAACATGTCATATTTACTCCAGGTCTCCAACTACTCTCCTATATTTGATGACTTGTATAATGCCTTTACCACCCACAATTTCTATGACTTCAAATTTGTATAAATAATAAATTAAAAAAATAATGTAAAACATATTTAAATGTAATATCCTTGGTAGTAACTTTCTCATTGCATCAAATCTAATAATTGTCATATCTACAAATTTAGTATTAGGTAAGGTAGCACACATAAAATTTGAGAGGTATCTCCACTCTATAGTATTTGTTTCACCTTTGAATATTGAAGATGTGATACCAAATGTTAGGAATAAAACTAGATATGATAAATTTTTCATTGATGTCATATAAGAATATATCCACTTATCAATAAAGAATAGAGATGTATTAGATTAAAACTAAATAGTAACCATGTCTAAAACTAAAAAATAATTACACCATAATGTTACAAATTTCATAATAGCTTGCACCATTTATAATCAATATTGGGTAAAATCGTACTCTAATGCATATATCCCTCTCCCTCTTCTTATTTTTCTAAAACCCTTTGCCTTCTCAAAACCCTAGGATACAATTCAATCATTGTGTAGATGGTAATGTCCTTTGCATACCTTACATATATTTTTTCAAAAGAGACAAAAGGGAATTAAAATCATATTATACATAAGTGAATTGCCATGAGATGATCTCCTATTACATAATCATAATCTATAGTAGTCACCATGTAAAATCCACTACCTATAAGTGTAGCTAACTCTCCATTGGCAAGTTGACATATTCAGATTTACACTTGATGTCAAGATACAAGTTAAATCGTAAGGTTCCTTTGGTATAATTTTTGAATATTTCATACATTAAGGGAAAAATGATCTTAAAAATTCATGATGATAGAGACCATATATGGGATAGTTGTTAGAGATATATAAGTATAATATTTAATACAATTAATAAATTTACCATTCATAATAATTATTTTTACATATTATTCATGGTGGCAAGTAAGGAAAAAATATTGAAACATGTTAAAACTTTAGAGACATTTTCATGGATTAAATTTTTAATGCCTCTCTTGGTTATTATTGTCAAAATTCACACTTGGTTATTGTTATCAAAAATACTGAAACATGTTAAAAATTTAGAGACATGTTCAAGGATTATTAAGTCTACCATAAAAATGAGTTTGCTCGCAACTCCAATTCAACTCACAAGTTTTAATTAATTGATGCATCTACCATACCATGTCTTTACCATCAATTCTAGCTTATCATTGTATGCATAACCACACTTCAATTTCTTCCCTCAGTTAGGTAATAATGTCACCCTTCCAAAGGTGTGTAATTATCCATTGAGGATGACTAATCTATTTAGGATCACAACTCTTTAATAATCACTCCTTCCTTCTTCCCCAATTAGGACTCTATATGATATATTGGTGGCTATGTTGCTATAAATATAAAATGCAACAACAAATAAAACATGATTCAAAAAAGTTGGCAAGGTTGTGACATAAGAAATATATGTCATTGATAGTACTTTATATTAAATTATATATAAATATAAAAAATTAAATCACAAGGATGCCCTCATAATGATAAATAACAAAACAACTACAATACTTATAATAAAACTTTGTGACACATGTATTTCAATTGGTATTAATATTTTAGAAACATTGTGATTTTAGATATGGAATTTTGTTCACCTGTTACATTTTAGGGTTCTAATCATTTTTGGAAACTTATCTAAGTCATCCTCTAGGCTTCCATCATGAAAAATAGATGCTAAGAACAAGCTCACCACTCATAAAAAAGTTCACAAGATACAAATTTATCTCCTTAGTTGCAAACATCATATAGAATCAAAATTTGAAATATTTTCCCCTCTAATGGTCAAATGTAAAAAGTCGCTTCCCAAACAAGTTCATAGTTGTGAAGTTGTTGAGGCAATGAACTTGTGTCTATAGTTCTATAATATAATTTTTTCCATTTGATAACTTGTTCCTATGCATGGTAATCATTCACTGATCTATATTGGAATGATGTGCCTCTGAATATTTCCACTTTGGATTGCATTTTGCATATGCCAACATGATGAAATCATGATACATCTTCAACACAACATATTTTTGTCAAGTTGGACATAGCCTTTTCTCAATCAAACTCCTACACATAGCTTTTAAAATATTCCCTCCCTCTCTCCTTTAGAATTTTATAAATTTGGTACATCATTCTCAAATTAGGGGCAGTGAAATGACACACAAAATATAAGATAAAACAATAAGTGATATTCATAGCAAGCAATATTTTCAATAATTAAGCTCTAGCATAATTCTTTTGTAGGTCTTTGAAGCTTTTTTTTTGGGCCTCCTTTGGAATCACATTTTCACCTTTAAGCATAATAGGATCTTGTATGAATGGATTATTTATCATGGTAGAAAGGGGATTTTTCTCTTGCTACACTTTTATTTTTAGGTCCTTTGTTTCTATATTAAGCATTTTCTTTTACCTATCAAATTGCATCTACATTTTTCTTGTCTCTTTTGTAGGATCTTATTTTTTCTCTAACTTATTTATCACACCTTTTTCATTTGCATTAGATTCATCAAACCTAATTTAGTTTCCTTGTAGGATTCATAGGTATCATTTATAAGTTCTCTATAACCTATCTATAGTAGTACATAGTAGATTTAGTCTTGACTTAGCCTCTGCAAAAATATACTACAAATTCATGACCAACATAATGGGTAGGCTATAATTTTTCTAGATCAATATTTATCTCATTTTCTATTAATTTCTAGATTTGATGAAATTTTGTTAGCTAATATATCCTTTTTTTTGTATTTTAAATCCTTTTTTTTTAGCCTCAAAATCAAATTCACAACTTATAGGCTCTATAAGTGGTGAATTTTGTATAGCTTATAAATTTAATTTATTGGTTGTTAACCTATCTTTTTCAACTAATAAATAAATTTTAGCATCAAAATAGTCATCATCCAAACCTAGGGATATCCTAGCAAAATCTTCACTATTGTAATTTGTTTAGCAGTTGCATTTTTGTTTCATGTGATTTATCTTCTTCCAAAGGTTCAAAATTAATTTTTTTAAAAGGAATAGCGACTTGACTACAAACAAGGAAGCTTAGAACCTTCCTAAGCACTAAGCAAGACCCCAAAAAACTAACACCTCTATTATATTTTAACTTTTTCTATAGATTCATAGGTCAATAGGAAACAAACATATCATAGGTGGGAAATTCATTTCCAAGTGTAAACCTAACATAGGTGGAAAATTCATTTGTAGGTGGTAAACTTATCTTTAGCAAGATTTTGGGTAGTTTCATTTCAATTTTTATTTTAGCATTAATTTAATTTTATTGTTTGTTCTTTGTTTAGTTGTAGTTCTCTATTTAATTACAATAATTCATTTAAATAAATACAAAACTAATAAATTAGTATTAGGATCTATTAATTCATTAAATTTAATTTCTCTCAAGCATACTCATTAGGCATTGAATCAAATTGCATATAGCTTGCATATAGGCTAGAACTTTGTTTGTGCATTCCCTCTTGCACCCTTGTTTGAAAAGATAAAAGATATTTCTTTTTAGTTTCTTCTAAATTTCACTCTAAGTTTCATAGTTCTTGTAAGAAGTTAAGAAAAGTATAGGATTAGTTCTTATTTTTTGCATTATTATCTTTTCTAAATTGTATTGCATTTGGGTCTTCTTACATTTAGGTATATTTTATTTTTCTAGATTCCAAAATTTTTGTGCTTGCATAATACACCCACCAAAACATAGTATTTATATTGAATCCATATGACACTCTTGGAGAACCCTTGACCCCAACCAAAGGACTAAATTAATGATGGGATTTAGGCAACAATTCTTGTTCTAGTGTAGACACATAGGTTTGGAGACTAGAATTCCCGAATCTATGTATATATCTTTGGTGAACTTAATGTGAACACCACATAGGTCTTAAAACCCTTGGCCTAAAAATATTTGCCTTAATAGAACTTAAAAATTTAATACACTTTAATAAAATACCACAAATTATTTTATTAACTTAAATTATATCAAATAAAGATAACAAGAACATAACAAAATGTTAGTTGTACTTGAGAAAGGCTAATGACCCCTTGAGTAAACCATCATACTAAACTTAAGGGTTATCTCTCTTGGTGGGTATAGAATTATTGGATAATGAGATTCATAAGGAGAGACAATACTATCACAAAGGGGATATAAGAATTTTTTAACATCTTTTCATTTTTATCTGATCAACTCTATAAACAAAGACTTAATAAAATTAACTCCTCTTTTCTAAGTATGACTTAAAAACAACCTCCATACATAACCATAAGTGTGGCTCATAAAATATCCCACAACATAGAACATTTATCTCACCTTCCTAAAATTTTAACAGCGTTCAAGAATATTTTATATGAAGAAGAGGAGGAACAACTTTCCTCCTCTAGAAATATCTCTGCAATCTATAATGAAATTGGAGAACTAATATTTGGATCTATGGATCACCTTGTCACTTTTGCTCATAAAAATAAATAAGCTTGGTTAATTATCATGAACATAGACAATGTAGAACATTTAGTTAAGTTATTCCACCCTATTGGAGAGAGGTCCCATTCAAAACATATTCAACAACCTATGTCACCTACTAATTATAGTTCAAAAAATATTTTTAATCGGTACTTATGCATATAGCTTAATTTTCTAAGGTCTATAAATCCTAATGTCATTATAAAAGGATAAACTCTTAATCCAACCATTTCTATGAGGCAAAAGCCTTCATTACCTCCTCTAGAGGATTTGTTGAAAACAACTCCTAGTCATCCTACTTCTCCAATTGTAGTAGCAAATTAGTTATAAATTCCCCCTAGAAAACTAATTTCTTAATTGGTATTTCCTAAACAACTAGTGATAGAAATTTTCATTCACCTATAGGAATATATCATTTTGTGGTTGTTTAAATCTTGTCTCCACTAGAGTGGTCATGGTATTTCAATTTGATATTTGAAACTTCTCTAGAAATTTCCTAGAAAACTTCATTTGTGGCATGAATACATGGTTATCAATTCTCCACACCTCCAAGCCAATAAAATAATACATAAACTTGAGTTCAATCATGTCAAATGACTACTTCAATAGCTTCTTTATCCCTTCAATCACTTTACTAAACTCCTAGTGATGACCAAGTTGTTGACATTTATAATTATGATCATGACATCTCTTGCATGTCTTTTAAGTAATGGTTCATATCATAATGACTATTAGAAAAATCCATGACACAAAATATTCTTATTGATCTTCATATATGAGGCTCTAGGAGCCTACCTCATCCCATAGATTTTATGAGCATACATACCTTCCTCTCTTGACCAGGTATGATGAACCACTTTGTCTACATCATGTAAACTTCATAGATATCACCATTTATTAACACACTCTTCACATCCATTTTATGAAACTTCCAACCAAATTGTGTGGTCATTGTGAAAACCATCCAAATGGCTTTAATCTTTGATGTTGATGTAAAATTTTCATTGTAATAAATTTCTTTTTGTGTATATCCCTTTACAACAAGCCTTGTCCTATATTTTTTGTTGCTCCCACTAGATTTGTATTTGGTCTTGAATACACACTTTTAACCAATAGTTTTCTTTCTATGTAGAGGATCAATGAGTTTTGATGTTTTGTTCTTCATCAATTCCTAATATTTATCATGCATGGCATTATTTTACTCTTTGGATGTAAGAGATTCATGAACCTTTGTAGGTTTATAGTTTTACTTAAATCAATGGGTCTACACAAATTTATGTGTACCATATTGAGTGGATTAGCCTCTCTATGACTATTTGATTCAAATGGGAATCTATGCTTATTTTTAGCCAAATAACTTGTATAAATTCCATGAGGCTTCATCAATGATAGAAGTAATTTTACCATGGAATGATTGATGATTGTTTTCAAGTGGCCAAAACTGAGATATCCAAATTAACTATGTCAAAGTGTAGTAACTTCATCCATTCTAACTACCAAACGTAGGTTATCTCACATTACAACTACAAGTTAGAATATTTTACCTATGCTAGTTATGTGGGAACTAATTGTCAAACCTTTGGATTATTTTCAAACAAGACAATGTTTCTTAGCACCTATTTTGAGAAAAGCAACTTTCAAATTATAATAAATCAATTGAATCATAAAGAGTATGTTCTTCCTAAGGCTAAACATATGAATAACTTCAATAAAGAAATAGGCATGCAATCCAAGATGTAAATTAATACCATTGATACTAATTATAGTGTATATCAAGTTATCACCAAGAGTAACCTCCCTATTATAATACAAATGTTCAAGCCTTACAAATAATTTCTTCTATCCTATAATTTATCTACTAGCTCCTAAATAAACGTGTCAAATTAGACTAGGTGTTGAAACAACATCAAGAAATTAAATAAAATATACATACACTTGTAATTTTATGTTAGAATCGATGTCCTCTGCTACATTGACATGTTGAAGTTGAGATGCATTCCTCTTATTCTAGTGAGGACCCTTTCTCTTGCCTCATGATGTATTATATTAGTTCTTATTTGAAGAACCTATTAATAATAGGTTGTACTTACACTCATGAAGTGCATGACCAAACTTCCTAAAAATGAAATAGATGACATTAGAGCATGTAGTTTTCTTGTCCTTATTATTTTTATTGATTTTTTACTTTGTATTTTTGTTGGTTTTGATGCATATTGGGGGTCCACTCCTTTTCATTGACTACATTACCTTAACTTTTGTATGCATGTCTAAATAATATTCAGCTTTAGTCTATTTCTCTTGAACTACTTCCTCGTATTGAAGCAAATTCACAAGAGTCTCAAAGGTGAGACTTTGATTAGTCATATTTAGAGTTATTACCAAAATGCTAAACATAGGTGGTATTATTTACAACACTCATAAAAGAAACATAGGTGAGACTTTGATTAGTCAATAGTCAAAGGGGTTTTAAAATACCAAAATAACTTCTCACCATTCACGTGGGATTAAATTTTGCTTTACCTTCAAATAAAATACATGCTCAACTAGATAACATAATTCAATGATCAATAAGATCTCCACCATTGAAGTTTTCAATCTAACAAATTATGTTGAATTTTAGAATTTGTGAATCAGATGGTGCACTCGTTTAACAAGTATAGCAACTTATTTTGTTAGATGGCACCTCCTTTTAGGAAACCTTTAATGGAATGTCTCCTTTTATCATTTAATATGTTCCTTTTACTAATGTACTCCACTTTTGTATCTTATATATTCTTATACATAATTATGGGCTCTATTATAATGGTTATACCATCAATACTTTATTTACAACTATTTTTTTAAAGAATTTTATGTGCAAAACTATAACAAACCTTGTCATAGGCTTTAGTTATATCTAATTTTTGAATCCTAGATACCGGATTCAAAAATCAAATGACTGCAATGATCAAGATAATCTGCACATTTCCAATAATTACCTTTCCAAAGCCACCTTCCCTAAGAAGTCACCTGGTTTTTTTGATGCAGAGCATTGCAATTGTTATAATTCCACCCGTGTGGATATCTGCCCTAGGCTCTCCATCATTCTCCATTTCCCTCACCATCAGCACCATTATTATGTCTGCATTTACTCTTGGCTTATCGACATGGGCTACATTCTTCTAGATGCCTATTTAAGTTGTCTTTGACCTCCAATTACCCTCGATACTTTCGCATTTTGGCTAAGTTATCCTTGCTCTCAACCTAGTTTATTTGTAGATCATACATGGTTCCTGATTCCTGTTACCATGGCCATCTTAGAATCCAACATCCTCCAAATCAACCCCCTCTCAGCCTTCTTAATATAAGCATAATGCTTCACCCCCATCCTAGCCAAGTTTAAAGGCACATAGCAAGACATCACTACTGATTTTATCAAAACTTAGTCGAATGACCATGTCACTTTTCGTAATATTTGGTTCAAAGTTACTACTGACTTGATTGCTAAGGTATTTGGCCTCCTGATGACATGTTGCATTGTCTACAGGGACAAACACAACTAGGACCAAGATCTGGATGGTTTTCCAAACCACCAAGATTTCAAATGGATAGGAGTCACCCTCAACCATGAATCCCTCCCCTCCCCCTGGTCTATTGTGATTATCCCCATGTTCCAATACATCACCTGTGAAAACCCTACCAAACCCCTCTTCAGATTCCATTTAGTCCTTTTCAACCATCTATAGGTTTCAAGCCCATGACTTCCCAACCTTCCTTTACCTATCCATCAGGTTGACAATTCACAGTACCCGTAAGAAAGCAAGGACGGAGACAATTCATTTTGCTCCCACCCACCAAGGTTTATTTGGTGTTATTTTTCATCACGTTGTGGCCTCCACCCATCCTCCCATTTTAGTTGCCTCCCTTCATTCCAACCCTCTCTCACCTTCTTCCAGCTATAGCCCATCCCATTCCCTCTCTAGTGAATATTTATACAGCGAGGAACCTCTTGAAGCTCAAACCCCTATATCTAAGAAGGGAACCCCAACTACTGTGACTCCCCCTCCATTAATAAAATTCCTCCTGCATCGAGTGGAGCCAAATACCTTCCCATGAAGAGAAAATATTGAAGGTTGAAGAAATTATCACTCAGGTAATAAGGTCCTCCTGCATCAAGAAAGTAAGGACAGAGACCAGCTAGAATTCCCCTATTCACATCTCTAAGGAGAACAGTAGGAATTATGATTCGGATATGGCAATTTTTTGTAAGCTTTCAAGGATCATCCTTAAAAGCTTAATCACAACCATGGATAGTTTTAGCACTGCTCTGATGCAACTCCTCCAAAATAGCATCAATTCTGCTGAGGAGGATAACCCAAAAGCCTAGCGTCACTAGCTCCTTTTTGGTTTATTTTTTTTCTTCCTTTTTTGAAGTGGATTGGAGTATTTCCCCTGCATGGGATGGTAGAATTTAGTGGATTTTTATTGGTTCCCAACCAACCCCTATGTGGGTGTCTTTGTTTTTATCATCTCAAGTTACCCCTATATGGGCTTTTTGAGGTTATTTATCAGAATCTAGTCTTTTTGGTTGCTTGCCCCTGCGTGGGCATGGTTCCCCTAGTAGTTTTCTTTCTTCTCCCCTACGTGGGAAATTTTTTTTCTCTTCTAACTTTTATCCCTGGTTTGGTATTCTTTAATTTTATTATTATGCAATCCTTTAAGATGTTCTGTATTTCTGGGATCGAGGCCCAGTCAAAACCCACTTAATACAATCTTCTACTTACCAAAAAAAATATCTAATTTAATAATTATAATTGGTATTTTTATTAAATAAAGAGAATTTACGGGCTCTATTGCAACAATTATACCATCAATAATTTTTTTACCATAAACAAAACCACCTCATTCTTATGAGAAAACAATTTGAAATATTTTTCAATCAATTTGCCATAATTTTTAAAAATATCTTATGTAACATATTACGAAGGCTTTTTTGACAAAATTTATCTAGATATTATATCCTTTTATTTGAAACCAATGTAGTAAAAGTGGTATTTATATCACTTATTGTAGCATTCATTTTCTTGGACTTTTCAATCATAGTTGACATGTCATTCTTTAACAAACCTTTTTTAAAGAAAATTACAAGAAATCAATCCATGATAGGTGACTTGTTTGGATGGTATGATAAAAATATCTCTTAGAACTCATCTATATATATCTTCATCATCAAGCTTCCATTTTCATACTTTATCAATAATTAATGGAGAATATTACAAAAGCTTACCTTGAGCCTCCTTGTATTTCCTGAGTTTTGACATCGTATCTTTGAAATAATTAGTTGAGTCCATGATATTTTCTTATTCCTTAGTATGTTTTCTGTCTGGAGTCCAAATATTTTTTATTTGAGAAAAAATATAAAGCTATTATAATTGTAGCATGAAGAAAATGGTATTTATGTCTCCTTCCTTAGGCCATCTCTCCCTAGAATTTTTGAACCAATATGGATTTCCCTTTTTTATAAAATTATGATAATTAAAAAATAATTAACTTATGCACATAAGTATCTTGATCCATTACATTCTTCATCTATGAAGGATTAGAGATTTTTATTTTTATATATCTCATATTTTAGGAGCCATATCTTTACGAAGGGTTTTCTAAATCACATTATTCTTGGACTAATTTATGTGAAATTTGAATAGCTTTAAAATAACTAGTCATATGAAGGAATCTAATTAATATCAAGGAAGATACGATCCTATGAAGTCATTCATCCAAAATAAGGGTAGTGACTATTTTTCAAGTCATGAAAAACAAACTTGCAAATATTTGTCAGCTAGGATTTGGATGATGGGAGGAGCAATGGAGGTATAGGGCTTAAGTGAGGCAAGACATTATGTCTAGGCATAGAATATTTTAGCTAAGTTTATTTTTCCCTTATTTATCTTAGAAATTTTACATGCAAATTATTATTAAAAAAAAAAATTATCAATTGTTATATTTGCTATAGAATATTCTAGTAAATTTCAGTATATTTTTAGTTTTAGTTTTCTTCCCATGAACTGATTTATAGCTAAATCCTTAGAATAATCTCTAGTAGTAGAGGTTATTGAGTGCACCATAGAGGATCAAGCCTCATTGCTCCAAGATAAGATAGTTTTTGGTAAATTTAATTGGTATTGACTAAGGGCTTCAACCTTGAGAAAATGGATTGATAAGAGTTGGAAGTCTCTAGGAGTGATTATATCCTTTCTTCCCAAAGGTTTTTGCCTATCCATATTGTGTTCTAGGGAAGAAAGAGATAGAATACTAAGAGGGTGTCCTTGGTTTATGGAAAGCATAGGACTCTTCCTTACCCACTAGTATGAAGGTTTTTCACCTAAAAATGTAAATTTATCCCTAGTACCAGTCTGGGTTAGGATGAATGGTTTTCCATTGAATTTTAGGAAATAGATACCTTCAAGGTAATAGGAAAAACTCTAGGATAATTCCTTGAGATTTCAAAAGCTACAAAAGATGGATTTTTGGCTATATATACCTAGATATTGGTCATGATTGATATAAGTAAAGCTTTACAAAAATAAACCATTCTTAATTATAAGGATAATATGTAAACCCAAACAATAGATAATGAAAACATATCTTTTATATGTAGAAGATGTCATGAGGTGGGGCATATTGGGATAGCATGTCCTAAGTAGAGCCCAACATAATCATTTGTAGAAAAATACAAGAGAAACTTATAAATAGATATGGATGAAGATGGTTTCCAAATTCTAAAAAATAGATCTAGACAAATGAAAGCAAATAAATAGTGGAGATTAGAAATAAAGTATATTGTAATAAATACAATATTTTTTGAGGCTTTAACCTTAGAAGAAAAAGTAGATCAAAGCTTAGAGGACATAGTACAACAGGTTCAACATATTAACAAGGAATCATCTATTCAATATGATCCTAATTTAGGGATGAACATTCTAGATAAACCTGAGGAATGTATCTCATCAGATTTTGAAGACTCTCATGAAGTACCTCACACCATTTAGGAGAAAAATCTTGGTTAAGAAAAATGTGATGTTAAATGTTAACACCTCTACCATTAATAAGGTAATACCAAAAAATAAGCAAGACAAGTCAAAAGCTTTTGTAATAGAGATAGGAGAGGATAAATCTAATTAAAAAGAAAATTGTGAAAGAATTTTGAGGAATATAATAATAAGACCTACTTTTGATATAATAAAAGAGAGAAAACCCCTCAAATTATCAAGCAAGATCCAAGGAAGCAAGAGCAAACAAAGAGAAAGGAACATAAACTAATTTGGTTGTACTTATCTTTACCAAACAATAAAATGATATTGGGAATTCACAAGAGGATCTAGTAGCCCCTAATGATATATTATTATCATCTCATTGAATATAAGGGGTGCTAATACCCTCTCAAAGTAGAGGTGTGTTAGGGACATCTATTTAAGTAATAAACATGATTTTCTTTGTATCCATAAAACTAAAATGATAAAAGAAGTTTCTAAAACTATGAATGTAGTAAGGATGTGAATGGGATGCTATGGATTCTGAAGGAGCGATAGGGGGAATTCTTACTTGTTGAAATACTACTAGAACCTCTAGTGGAACCATTCTTAAAACTAGTCATTTGATAGCATCTTTAGTCACATGCTACTTTGCAAATATTTATTTCATCCTTATCAATGTCTATGGATCTACAACTCAGTCAATTAGATTAGAATTTTAGAGTGGGATTGAAACCTTTATGAGAAGTAAATACCAAGAAGCATGATTCATGATCATAGGATATTTTAATACCATAACCAAGCTAGATAAAAAATTTGGGGGATTTAGGAAATTAACCGAAAGTATGAAAGATTTATTAGCTTTTATTCAAAATAATAATCTATTGGAGGTTTATTTTGAATAATATAACCATACATGGATCAACAATAGGAGAGGCTAGAACCTAATAGAAAAAAAATTAGACAAATACATACTCTAAGATCATTGGCTAGATGAAGGAACTTGTGCTAAAATTAATACCTTGACAAGGATTGGTTTAGATCACTAGCCAATAAGAGTTAAAATTATGGTAAGTGAATTCAAAAAAATATCATATTTTAAATATGACCAGATGTGGGAAAACCATCATCAATTTGTTGATATGATAGCACAAATATAAAATTCTTAAATAAATGGTGGGTTGTATACACTTCTAAATCAAATTAAATCAATGACATCTAGATTAAAAGAATGGAACAATAACACTTATAGAAATATTTTTGAGAAGAAATATGTTAAAGATAAACTTTCAAAATTCCAAAAAGGTGATCATAATAATCCTATTTTAGAGGAAAAGGAGTTTTTTAGTGAATATCATAATATACTAAGGAAGAGAAATTTTGGAGATTAAAATTGTGATAAACTTGGTTAAAGAAGGAGATAGAAATACAAAGTTTTTCCATAGGATGGCTATAGTACAAAGATCAACATCTAAAATTAGTAGAACTAAATCAGTAGAAGGGGTTTGGATTGAAGACTAGAGTGCAATTAGAAAGGAGGAAATGTATTTTTATTAGAATATTCTAGGATTAGATGAGTTTTAAGTTATTAATGATAAACTTCTATAATAAGTACCTTCAGTTATAACAAATGAAGACAATAGGAAACTAATGGGGCCTATTACTCTAGAGGAAGTTAATTTAGCTCTTTTCTCTTTTAATACAGTTAAATCCCGAGGTCTAGATGGGCTCTCTACAAGCTATCAACATAATTGGGATATAGTAAAGGATTATTTATAAGTGGCATAGTCTAGGGTAAAATAATACATATGTTATAAATTAAATGCAATCTATCTTACCATGATTCCAAAAAATAAATATGTTGAATTGTTTGATTCATTTAGATCCATAAGCTTATGTAATATGTCATATAATATTATCTCCAAAGTGATGCTAAATTTGTTAACAACGTTGTTAGAAAAAAATATTTCAAAATATCAAGGAGGATTTTTGAAAGGGAGATAAATTCTAGATAGGATCATAGTATCTCATAAAGTTATACATTCATCAACTTCAATAAAAGAGAAAGCAATGATATTAATACTTGATATGAGTAAAGCATATTATAGGGTTAAATGGAATTTTATTTTTGCATTATTAGAAAGTTTGGATTTGGGAAGAAATAGATTAGATGGAATAAATCTTGTGTATTTATATTTTCATATTCAGTTTTGGTAAATGGGTTAGTAATAGAATAATTTGAAGCCAAGAGAGGTTTTAGATATGGAAATCCTCTATCACCATATCTATTCTTTATTATGGCAAATATTTTGTGTCATGATCCATCACCCTCGAATCCTATCAAAAGGATATTAATTTATCATGGGAACAATCAATGCTCAACGAAAAAGGGTCATAGACCCTAAGGAATTCTACAAAATTCCAATTTAGGGATTTTGAAGGGGTTTAGGAGGAAAAATAATGAAAATTTAATTAAGCATGTTTGATTAGGTTAATTGCATTTGATTTTTAACACAATTAAATATCCAATTCTTATTGGACCAAATTAGGTACTAGTATTATTTAATGCTAAAGGCCTATCTTATTCCCCCTCATGGCATAAGTTGGTTGGTGGAGAGAAAAGTGAGATTCTCCCCTCTATATTTAATTAGGGAGGAAGTGGTAGCATGTGGGCACAAAACAAAAATAAGGCCACCTACCTATTGCTAGTGGACCCTTTTCTACTTTTGGATTATCTTCCACATGGTATGATATATCTTAATGGGCCCAAGGAATATTTTAACATTAAAATAATAAGCCCATGTGAGGAGAAACTTACCTGTAAATTAAGTGTCTAGGCAATATGCTCTCCACCCATGGGTGGATCAGAAACCAGAAGACCTTAGTTTTAGGTAGGCAAGCACAGAGGTTAGATTCAGAATTTGGAAAAACAATGAAAGAAGAAGTGGAGAAAACCAAAAAGGTTGAAGAGTCAACCAAGAAATACAGGTTGTTTCGATTTCTCTTCTTTCTTATTTGCTATAGTTTATGTGCCTTATAAGAATGATGTACCTTTATTTTAAATTGATTGTTATCCAATGGGAAGCATTCATATACTATCCACTTTGGAAGTACACAGAAAGTAAAGTGTTTATATGCATTATAAGAATAACGACGTTCATTATATGGGGTATTTTTATTTCAAAAATATTTGTGCTAGTCTGTAAGGCTTTTGAATAGGGTAAACCTAGACTACTAGACAGAAATCACCACTGACGATGGTATTAAAACAACTACCACTTTGCGGTTATAAACACTGTTGTGTATAAACAATTTTATTTAGTGTCATTCTATCCACATCAAGGATATGGGATATCTTACTCCATTTTTAATACCTTTCAGAATACCTAAGGGGTGAGTATGTATCCTCATAATAACCTGCAACGGTATCTAAGCACCCCTTTATTTGACATAGTGTGACATAGGTCCAATTCATGCATTAAAATCCCAATACAAATACAATAAAACTCATGAATAAGCTAAATGAATCTAATGGGTATAATTTGATTGTTGGCTATATAGTAACTTGTTACAATTGTAGCCATATTTGTAAACTCCTACTGATGAGGGTTTTGAGTTGTAATTGAACCCACTTCCTAAGGTGATTTGATGATTGGTTAGATCTATCTCCGTCTAGATTAGAATTTAACTAAAGGAGTTGTTCTACTCAATTACTTCCTCTGTTCACAATCACAGCCTTCGAGAGACATCTCTGAAGTTTAGCTCAACCATACTAAGGAATCAATAGATTGTGGTACAAATTGATCTTATTTTAGGAGATAATTATATTTTCATATTCATCTATCAATTATGAGTTCCATATTATTATAGAGTATTCTTGGAAAAATTTGATGTAAATCAAAGACACTATTTCATTTAAAACTGTATAAGGGAAAACTGTTGAAGCTTCCAAATAATCCTACTAGTTGCAGCTACTTCTGCCTGTGTAAGTAATCCCTTTTGATGGATATCCAAACTGTAATGCATTTTGGAATCCTCCATACTCACTGATAGACACCATAGGCAAGGATATGGAGTTAGCCACCAAAAGTTGGGAAACCCCTTTATACTAGTTATGAATCCTACAAGTGATTCCTGGGTTGTTTTTCTATTCGACTAGCACGGACAGACGATATCGGGTGCATACCTGGGAAGATGAATTGAATAAAGGAAATTAAGAACCCCAAGTGTATCATCCACATGTGGTGTGTTGGTTGGGAGGTACGCTTGATGGAGATTGTAGTTGCCACTTGGCGGTTCGATCTTACTCAGATGTCATAATGAGATTGGACCTCACCATTGCTATCGTTTGGCCGCCTACGGATGAATCTTGAGTAGTTATAGAAATATTGAATCTATTATACATAATGTAATAATTTTTGGTGTAGGAATTTATGTTGGAATTTCATTCCACTTTATGTCTGCCTTAGTAAAGAAATATCATAATTGAAACCCTATAAATCTTAGCATCTCAAAGTGCCACATGGATATTACATTATACTTGGCTATAGGATCTGAATTGGGAGCACCACCTAAACGAATAAATCACTATCCAATGGCATTCTAGCTGCCTGAGGATTTGGTCATAAATAAATAAAAAGGGACTATGTTTAAGTACATCGAGCAGTAGTATAGATTTAATTATGGACACGAGTAGAGCCATAATGGGAGTAGGACCCCCACTCCCTCGAGCATTAGTTGGTGGTCGACATAGTGACCAATAAGATGATGTGCGGGTGTTGATGCTGCAACACCTAATTGGAATTAATCTTGGATTAGAAAGCATATTGACTAACTATTGGAATTAACACTATTTAGATAAATTGATGTAGAAAGCAAATTGATTAATTATTGGAATTAATGTTGGTTGGATAAGTTAAGTAGTAAACCAATTTATTAAATAATGGTTAAGATTTGATTTGTGTTATATTCAATTCGGAATTAGATCCCAAATGGTTGTATATAATCAAAGGAAAAATTATTACAGTATAATAAGTTTTATATTATCCAAACTCATCCTCTAAGGGATTTTTCTTTATACTATAAGGATAAACCTGATTTTAGGGAGAAATATTGTCGATTTGGGATGTTTTTCTTCAATAGGAGACATCATGTTAATTTAGGTTATTTTTACAAATAATGAATTTAGATTTTTCAAGGTTGAAGGAACGAATGTTTAGGGATTTAAAGGTATGGGACTTTAAATTCGCTATGCGAGGTATTAATTGTGAATCATTTATGAGGAATGAATTTGGAAATTCATTCTTGAGGGAATTTATAGGATTCCCTCTAAAGTCGATGAGACTTCTCCAAAACGTGATTCCAATAATTATCATAAACATATGTAAAATATTAAAAATTCATATGATGACTTAAAGAAAGGAATTAGTAGATTTCTTATTTGCATCATTGATTTTAAACGAACTGATGGGTTCCTTAAGTGTACGTGAAATTAAAATGATGACTTAGAGAAAGGAATTAGAGATTCCTTAATTGCAACATGATTTTTAAAAGTAACAATTAGATTCCTTAAATTTTATATTTGATTGAAAGGGATCCGTAGGTACCCTTATATACTTGTAATTTTTGACACCTTAATTTTATGAATATGAGAAAAGTACATATTTTGGAGGCTAGGTTTATTCCCCATGAGGGTTCCCAGGATAAACATTGTGTCACTTATTTATGATTTGAAGTGTTAATTCTTGTGAATGTTGCATTTACTTTCATAATAAAAATGATATAAGTGGATGAGATGGTTAAATGGTTTAATGAAACAATTATACATTTCTTAGACTATGACAATGTGTTCATTTGTTAAAAAATGATGCAAGGAATGTATGTTTAACTTATAATGTTGATGATTTAATGATATACGATTATGTCATTTACTTTCTCATATGTATTGGGTAATTATAAATGATGTACTTAGCTAGCACTTGATGTATTCAATGGTTGTATAGATTCATAAAGTAGAATCATAAAGTAATGGATTCAATGGTTGTATGTAAATCTTGCTCAATTGGATATCTTATATGTGCTATAGACTCAAGAATCATAAAGTAATGGATTCTATTCCTTAAGGACTAATTGAATTATATTCACCTCATTAACATTCATGGTTGGTATAATCTGAAACATTATGAAAAAAATTATGAATTGATCCGAGTTGAAACCCAAAGTGGATGGGAACCCACAAAAATGGAAAATGAGACTTGAGATGTAAACCAAGTCAGACTTAACATTCTAAGTTGACACTAGAATGTACATGAGGAGTGGGTACTCCCATTATGGTTACACAATACCTTTTATAATGAACATAATTGATTCATTAATATAACCAATGGAATGCCTAATATAAAAAGGTGATCAAATAGAGCTTGAAATAAGGAGATGTAATCATACTTAAGATGACCAATCCAAGGATTATGTAAGTTTGATCACGTGTAGTGATTCTATTATCTTAGTGGCCCCATCAAGGAGATGTGGGTAGAAACTAAGATTGATGATGAACCATTGGTGTGGTTCTCCATCTTCAAGGTATTCACCTACATACTAGTCTTTGTGGACAGTACGGTGAAGGGCGATTCTCTTTGATGAGGGATAAAAACATAACGCTTTGGTGAGTGTTCTCATACTCGAGTGGTATAAGGAGTTTTTTGTAGGATTTGGTCACTTCTACTCAAGAGTGACTCTGACAAAGTCTTAATATCTATTGATGATGATTGCCATGAAAAAACTTACAATCCAGTTGGAATGATTCTATCTTAGATCATGATTATGTCTCTTACTCTATGAAAGATAAATAAATGATAAAAAAAAATGGATGAGTAGTAGTAACAATTGGGGTTGTTACAGTTGGTATCATAGCCCGAGGCTAACTAATAGATTCTAGTTAGATCTAGGTTAGCAAAATATTTGGGCATGAAACAAAACATGAGAAAAACTCAAAACATAAATTCCACAACTCTAAATAATGCACACTTGGTAAGGACAAGGTCAATACTTGGGATTACCGATGTATGAGTTCCTTTCCCCCACAAATAGATCCATAGTTGTTCGAAAGTGGAAGAGCTAAGCAACCCTCCTTCCATGGGTTTTAAGTGGTGTACCTTAGACTCTTTTGGAAAATTACTCGACATCTATGTCTTTTGACTTACTTATTCCTTATTTTCAAGTGTGTATGAACAAGAGGAACCATAAGTTTATTCAAATCCACTAAAATATCACTTGAATTAAGGTTATCAAATTATTATGGATAACTTGTTAATTGCCTAGGCCAAAATGGCTCAAAATGAAATATTCTTTGAATAAGAATTGTTGGACAAAGCTTGGTGAGTTGAAATATAGCCACTAGAGATGGCCTAATGGAGATGAAGATCTCATCCATCAAGTAATTTTGATTCAGTTGAAAGAGCGTAGTCATAGAACTACCAATCATCAGACTATAGATGTTCTTGGACTAAATTCTAGTTATATCTAAATTTGGCATGTTGTAGTATACAAGACAAATTAAAATAATATTTTATTTAATTAATTCTTGTTACAATATGGCCCTTGGCCAAGAAGCTGAACATCTCAACCATGACAAACTATGGTGGATTGCTATTTTTTTTAGCAATAATTCACCCAAAGATAGTCGCAACCTAAACCTTTACCACGGTTGAAGATATCATCTTGCTTTGTCATAATTTAGTAAATGTGCTTTGCGCTATTTAAAAATTGAAATATGTCATAAAGTGGTGCATGTGGTATTATTATTTGCACATAAGAACCTGATGATCAAAACAATGTTTTCTTTATTTATATTTTTGATCAATGTTACAATACACTTTGGGGTTTTTCCAATCAGAGGCTAAGGTGTAGGAAATGGTGGAAGAAGCCATCCAACAACACCAAAACCTAAAACCCTAGTATGGCAAAAGAGAGCAAGGACACATTTAAGCATGGAAACCACCCATAAATTTCACTAGAAACTTCATACTTTTTTTGACATGAAATTTTGGGAGAATCGTATCAAAATTCTGCAAATAGCTATGATAATCCGAGTGTATCGACTCAGTAGTAAAGTATGCCACCCGACCACCCGGGTGGTGGTCGAATGTATTGAGGTGTGCTACGCTATTTAAATTAGGAACTACCCATTATACCATGCATGTGGTATTATTTTCCTAAGAAAATTGGAACATAAAATAGTTGGATGCAACACCAAAAACTAGACCATGTGGTATTATTAAATGATTTCTAAATACAAATGTGCCAGAACTAGGATCTAGACATAATAGCAATGGTAAGATGAAAACCATCATATTCTTAGTCAAAATCTGAGCTATCATAATCTTCGACTAGAGATAAGTTATGCTCAGAATAGATAAATGGAGGTGGAATATTGTAGCAAATTGTAATGTATCTATCAAATACATAATATGGCCAAGGAGTGCCATGATGTCCATACAAGATAAGATCCATTTCTGTCAGACATCGAGTCTGAGAGAATCTATTCTGAATTTCCCAGAATAAGTGAGTCTGCACATATCTTTGATAAAGAAGACTCTGATAAAGCTCACTATTAAAAGCAACCTTTCCAGTGGGAACATATTTCTTGACCACATCCAAATAACATGGTGGTAGAAATTGAAATGGAATATTTAGAGGATCGCTTATAGGAGATAACCAGGAATCTCCAAATCGGACATGGAAAGTCCAGTTAGGCCAACTAAAGAATTTGTTGAACCATTCAAAATGACTTAAGGGACTTTCAAAAGCTAAATAATTATGGGAATTGTTTCTTAGCCAAACATCACAATGTGAATCCTGAATAAAGGTATTACAATATATCTGATCCATAGATATAAGAGCGTTATGAGCTTCGATAGCTTGGCTTTGTAAGAAATCCTGCAACCCTTCTCTCTCTCAAAGCAAGTTTTAGGGAATCCAAAAAAAGATTCATAAAACTCATGTTGATCTTCTTCATAACAAAACATGATGGCTAATTACTGAACTAGTTTCCCATCGAAAGGAATTTAAGATAATCTTTCTCTCTTTTTGATAATGTGCTTGATGTCAATAAGTACTTATGACCATTTTTGTAAAAATTACCGAAAGATAAGGCACCAAAATAAGTGTCTACGAAATCTACCTATGAAAGGGGTAATGATAGGACTTTATGTATAGATGAAAGGACACGTGCCACCTCAAGAATTGAAAAGGTATAATAAGCCCTTGATTAGTAAACACAAAATCATCAATGGAACAATCAATTCAAATATGAAAAGTATCATGAAAGTTAGATGATCCACATTGGGATAAACAAGATGCAATCGGTTAAATGAATGGATAGGATTAATATGTTGGAAATTGAACCAGATCATCACTTCGATCAATGACAAAATTCTAGAGATTGATCGTAGGTAATAACTTACAAGATTTTAATCCTTTCAACTACTCATGGCATCCAATACAATTATATTTATGATAGGATTCATCTGGATGTTATTAGTTATATGTGGAGTAAATCCCATTATATGTTTTATGATCCTTTTGCTTTTGTTTACCAATCTAGTAATGCATTTACCCTAAAAGGGAAGAAATTGATATTCAGTATTATTAGATCTAAACAAGAAGGAGCAGTTATAGAATGGGATATAGCAATGAGAAAAGCTATAAGAACAATTGAGGAAGCAATGAGGGAATATCCTATGCAAAATGCCTAGGAAGATATATGGACACAAGAAATAATAAGGCTAGAAGTCGAGAGAGATGCTACCATAGTAGAGCAAGATAGGCTCAGATCCGAGATATTACAAAGAAATAATTGGAGAGCAGCAACGATGGTAGCCATGTATATTAGAAAACCCACAATTTCATCAAATAAGGGAAGAATTTAATGTTGCATTCTTGGAATATTGTTTTTTTATATTATTGAACCATGATATGCTTCCCCCACCACAACCAACTATTAATAAACAGCGTGGGAGAAGAAGAACCACTCGTGCAACTCGAATAACAACCCAATATAGTGATCAAGAAGATGCTGGAAAAATTGCTCCACCACCATCCCTAGTTGTAAGTATCGATACAACATAGAGTAAGGAACGAACCCAATATTACCAACCCTAATATGCATTAGGCCACCACTTTGAAGTAGGGTATGCATGCCAAGAATGGGGTATAAATATAATTAGAAAACTTTTAAAATTTTATATTTTTGTTTGTAGAAATAAATACTCTATGAATATTGTTGGTCATAAAAAATTTAATTAGTTTCAATTTTATAATGTGTGATATAGAGGAATTTATCACTATCACCAATGAATGAACATTGATTCTTGTTTGGATGTTGTTGTAATTATGAAAAATGAACTTAACTAAAAGAAACTAAGGGATTTTGAAGAATGGATTGGTATCCATTCTTGGAGAAGGTATGGGACTTCTCCACTGTTTTATGATGATGATAACCAGGAGATATCTGGGTGGATGCTCTGGTGATTGGCAAAAAAAAAATTGCCAAAATGCATATTAGGATATATGTGAATATCCTAAATTGAGATTCTAAAATTATGATGTCTTTGTTGACACTTAATTTTATCATGTTAACTCATGTTAAGGGTTAACAAATTATATTGTGATCCTCTTTTGTGGGAGTTTCGATAATTTTTTTTTTTTTCTTTTTGAATTTACATGGTGGAATCTGTAGCCGCCACAAATCTGGGCAGGATGTCCAGCTTTTAAGGCCGCCACAGTATTCTGTGGTATCCACCCTAGAAGCCGCCACATAGATCTTCGCACAGTCCGCCCCTATAACCACCATGCCACAATCATTTTAAATCTTTTACGTCATTGAAAGCACTACGAAAGGGACAAGTGTTCAGTCCGATGAATTTTTGATAAAATTAATAAGACTTTTTATGTCTAATATAGTACAAAAACATAATTTCATGATATCTTTGTAACAATATTTTGTAATTTCTATTATTGCAGTGCTTTAAATTCAATATTTGTGCAGTAATAGATGGTTTAAAACTATAATCTTTGTGATGAGATTATGTATTAATGATGTTTTTCAATACTTTTTATTATGCAAAATGGATGTTATGTTGTTTATAAGAATATGGTATTGTTGATATTTTACATTTTGGCAGGTCTAGGTACTCTCATTGATAGAAGATGAAGATTACCATCAATGATGATATGCTAAAAATTAAGAAAACAATCTGATGACTCAGATTGTAAAATATTAAGATAAATACTAGATTTGCTGGGTAAATATGCTCACTAAGATAAATACTAGATTTTTTGGGTAAATATTAAGATAAATTAAGGTTCTTTAAAATATTAAGAACCCTATCAGAAGGATATTTTTTGATCATGGGATCAATTAATGCTCAATAGCAAAGGGTCATAGACCCTAAGGAATTCTACAAAATTCTCATTCGCATAGGGGTGCTTAATACCTTTCAAAATACCTAAGAGGTGAGTATGTATCCTCATAATCACCTGCGACAGAATCTAAGCACCCCTTTGTTTGACACAGTGCGACATGGATCCGATTCATGCATTAAAATTCCAATATGAATACGATGAAACTCGCAAATAAGCTACATTGATATAATAGGTATAGTTTGATTGTTGGTTGTATAGTAACTTGTTATAGTTGTAGCCCTATTTATGACTCCTATTGATGAGGGTTTTGAGCTGTAATCAAACCCACTTTCTGAGGTGATTTGATGATTTGTTACATCTATATCCATCTATATTGCATGGGTAGTTGACCACTTAATAGTATTTAACTAAATGAGTTATTTTGTTCAAGTACTTCCTCTGTTCACAATCACAGCCTTTGAGAGACATCTTTGAAGTTTAGCTCAACCATACTAAGGCATCAATAGACTGTGGTACAAATTGATCTCATTTTAGGAGATAATTATATTTTCATATTCATATGTCAGTGATGAGTTCCATATTATTATAGAGTATTCTTAGAAATTTTGATGTCAATCAGAGATACTGTTTCATTTGAACCTGCATAAGGGAGAACTATTGAAGCTTCCAAATGGCCCTACTAGTTGTAGCCACTTCTACATACGTAAGTAATACCTATTGATGGATATACCAACTACAATGCATTCTGGAATCCTCCATACTCACTGATATACACCATAGGCAAGGATATGGGATTAGCCATAGAAAGTTGGGAAACCTCTTTACACTAGTTATGAACCCTACAAGTGATTCTTGGGTAGTTTATCTATTCGACTAGCACAGACATATGATGTCAAATAATATGTCTATGAAGCAATACCTCATAGGGTGCATGCTCAGGAAGATGAATTAGATAAAGGAAATTAAGCACCCCAGGTGTATCATCCACAAGTGGTGTGTCGGTTGGGAGTTACGCTTGGTGGAGATTGTAGTTACCACTTGGTGGTTCGATCTCACTCAGATGTTGTCATGAGATTGCACCTCACCATTTCTATCCTTTAGTCATCTACGGATGAATATTGAGAATTTATATAAATATTGAATCTATTATATAGAATGTAACAATTTTTGGTGTAGGAATTTATGTTGGAATTTTGTTCCACTTTATGTCTACTTTAGAAAAGAAATATCATAATTGAAACCCTATAAATCTTAGTATATCAAAGTGCCACATGGATATTACATGATACTTGGCTATAGGATCTAAATTGGTAGCTCCACCTGAACAAACAGATCACTATCCAATGGCATTCTATCTGCCTAGAGGATTTGGTCATAAATAAATAAAAAACAAAAAAAATGACTATGGTTAAGTATACCGAGCATTAGTATAGATTTAATTATGGACATGAGTAGGACCATAATAGGAGTAGGATCCCCACTCCACTCGAGCATTAGTTGGTGGTCGGCATAGTGACCAATAAGATGATGTGGGGGTGTTGATGCTACAACACCTAATTGGAAGTATTCTTGGATTAGAAAGCATATTGACTAACTATTGGAATTAACATTGGTTAGATAAATTGATGTAGAAAGCATATTGATTAATTATTGGAATTAATCTTGGTTGGATAAGTTAATTAGTAAGCCAATTGATTAAACAATGGTTAATATTAGATTTGTGTTATATTCAATTGGGAATTAGACCCCAAATAGTTGTATATAATCAAAGGAAAAATAATTATAGTATAATAAGTTTTATATTATCCAAACTCATCCTCTAAGGGATTTTTCTTTATACTATAAGGATAAACCTAATTTTAGGGATAAATATTGTCGACTTGGGATGTTTTTCTTCAATAGGAGACATCATGTAAATTTGGGTTAATTTTACAAATAATGAATTTATCTTTTTCAAGGTTGAAGGAACAGATGTTTAGGGATTTAAAGGTATAGGACTTTAAATTCACTATGCAAGGGATTGATTGTGAATCAATCATGAAGAATGAATTTGGAAATTTATTCTTGAGGGAATTTATAGGATTCCGTCTAAATTCGATGAGACTTCTCCAAAATGTGATTCCAATGATTATCATAAACATATGTAAAATATTAAAAATTCATATGATGACTTAGAGAAAGGAATTAGTAGATTCCTTATTTGTATCATGGATTTTAAAGAAACGGATGGGTTCCTTAAGTATATATGAAATTAAAATGATGGCTTAGATAAAGGAATTAGAGATTCCTTAATTGCAACATGATTTTTAAAAGGAACAATTAGGTTCCTTAAATTGTATATTTGATTGAAAAGGATCCGTAGATACCCTTTTGTACTTGTAATATTTGACACCTTAAGTTTATGAATATGAAGAAAGTACATATTTTGGAGGTTGGGTTTATTCCCCATGAGGGTTCCCAGGATAAACAATGTATCACTTATTTGTGGTTTCATGTGTTAATTCTTGTGAATGTTGCATTTACTTTCATAATGAAAATGATATAAGTGGATGAGATGGTTAAATGCTTTAATGAAATAGTTATGCATTTTATTAGATTATGAGAATGTGTTCATTTGTTAAAAAAATGATGCAAAAAATGTATGTTTAACTTTAACATGTTGATGATTTAATGATATACGATTATGTCATTTACTTTCTAATTAGTATTGGGTAATTACAAATTATGTAATTAGCTAGCACTTGATGTGTTCAATGGTTGTATGGATTCATAAAGTAGAATGTAATGGAATGTAAATATTTTTCAATTAGATATCTCATGTGTCCTACATACTCAAGAATCATAAAATAATGTATTATTTTCCTTAAGGACTAATTGAATTATATTCACCTCAGAAACATTCATGGTTGGTATAACCTGAAACATTATGAAATAAATTGTGAATTAATCTGAGTTGAAACTCGGAGTGGGTGGGAACCCACAAAAATAGAAAATGGGACTTGATATGTAAACCAAGTCAGAATTAACATTCTAAGTTGATAATGGAATGTACATGAGGAGTGGGTACTCCCATGATGGTTACCCAATACCTTTTATAATGAACTTAATTGATTTATTAATATAACCAAGGGAATGCCTAATATAAAAAGGTGATCAAATAGGGATAATGAGATATAATATTGCTTAATATGGTCAATCCAAGGATTCTATAAGTTTTATCATGTGTAGTTATTTTGATATCTTAGTGGCCCCAACGAGGAGATGTGGGTAGGAACTAAGATTGATGATGAACCATTGGTGTGGTTACATAATCTATGATGAACTTACATTGGTGTCGTTATCCATATTCAAGGCATTCGCCTACATACTAGTCTTGGTGGATAGTATTGTGAAGGGTGATTCCCTTTTATGAGGGATAAAAACCTAACGCTTTGGTGAGCATTCTTATATCTGAGTGTTATAAGGGTTTTTTGTAGAAGTTGGTCACTTCTACTCAAGAGTGACTCTGACCAAGTCTTAATATCTCTTGATGATGATTGCCTTGAAAAAATTACAATCCATTTGGAATGCTTCTATCTTAGATCATGATTATATCCCTTGCTCTGGAAATATAAATAATAAACATAAAAAATAAAAAAAATAAAAAACAAATTGGATGAGTAGTAGTAACAATTGGGGTTGTTACATTTTGGGTAGGAACTTGAAGAAGGCTAACAAATATGGACTTATATGTGAACTTAAGTATAGTAATAACATAAAAAATATCACCCATCAATAATTAGAGATGATACAAACATTTTTGAGAGGGCAAGGACAAACGAAACCAAATATTTGAAGAAAGCATTAAAAGAATATGAAAGAGCATCAGGGCAAAATATTTAGACCAAATACAAAATTTACTTCCTAAACACGTCAACTAAAATCAAAGCAGGGATATGCAAGTTAATTCAAATGGAGGAGGCAAATTTAGCATCAAATTATCTAGGGATGCCCTTATTTGAGGGGAGAATGAGGATAGAATTATGGAATCCATTTATAAGTAAAGTTTAGAATAAACTACCTACATGGAAAGGTAGATGGTTATGATTAGAAGGAAAAGTGCAACTAGTTAAATTAGTATTATAGGTCATTTAAACATATTATATGTCATTTTATACTATACCAAAATCAATAAATTAAATTAAATTTATATTATGTGACTATATTTTTGTTTAGGATCACATTAAAAAAGGAAATTTTCATTGGTGAAATGGAGCAAAGTATGTGATGATAAAATCAAAGTGGGTTGTAGACCAGGCGATAGTAAGGAAGACCCCTACAGGGCAAGCAGCAAAGTAGCCACTATCATAAGAAGGGACAAATTCCAGAAGAAGGGATAAATTCTAGAATATACCAAAGGAAAGCATATTGAAATCCAAGATTCGGAGGATGATCATCCAAAGGTGAGTTCCATTTTTGCCTTCCAAAATCATTTTGATATTTTAAAAGGAACTCTTATTCACATTTCTAAACCTGGTGAGGATGACATTACCCAAAATTCAACTAAAATCCTAGTTTCTAATCAAGAGGAATCCCAATCCCCAATCAGATCCGGGCCATCCAATATTTTTCAAAACCATCGCCCACCCTCGAGGGGCATACAAAAATTGGCCGTCCCATCTTAGATAAGTGGAGATAGAAGAAAAATATGATTTCAGCACCCATTATCACTAGAAGTATCAAGAAAGCTTTTGTTTATATTGGTAGTGAAAAGAAAAAAAGGGAATGCCCTCTATCAATGATCAGAATAAAAAGGAACCAGAAAATGATATTGCAAATGGCACCCAAAAAACCTTATTCCAAGATCTTCTCAATCAGGAGAAGGATGAATCAAAAATACCCAAACCTCCATTGCAGCAAACTAAGGGAGGCCAAAAACTTTCCAAAATTTCTAAATGAGGATCCTCTCATGGAATGTGAGAGGCCTCAATAGTGCTATTAAGCAAAGGCTTGTTTGCACACTGAGGAAAGAACACAGACCCACTATCATGGTTCTATAAGAAACAAATATTGATAAAAAAAAATCCAAAAAATTATAAATTCTATTTGCAAAAATGATGATTTTGCTTTTTGCCCCATTCAAGGTATGTTTGGGGGTCTTCTCTATATTTGGAACTCAAACAAGTTAGAAGGAAAAATCATTTCCTCTTTCGACAAGGTCCTCATTATGATGTTTTTGTATAAAATTAGTAATTTATCTTGGGTTGTGACAAATTTCTATGTCCCTAATGATCCTCTCAGCCATAGGATTATATGGTATACTTTGAGTCAGATGAGAAGTGATTTCATAAACCTTTCATGGATTATTCCTTGAGACTTCAACTCTCCCCTTTTTTCTTCTGATAATCAAGGAGGGAACCTTTTGCCCACCAAGAACATTGAGTATTTTCATAACTTTATCACTAAATGTGAGCTGATGGATGTTCAAACTAAAGTGGAAAATTACACCTAGAGCAATAGGATAATTGGGGATCAGCACATTCAAGTAAAACTTTATAGGATTTTCTTGTCTCAAGAAGCTATATCGATGATGGGTGATGGCACTCTTATCTATCTTCCCAGAGTTGTATTTGATCATTGCCCTTTACTTTTTGAATTTGAGAAAGGCCCTTGTTTTAAAATTCCATTTAGATTTGAAGCTATGTGGACACAGCTCCCAGATTTGTGAATGCAAATTGCTGACTAGTGGTAATTTGACTGTCATGGATCCTTTGTTTTTAGGATTTCCAAAAAACATAAGTGTGTCAAATAAAATATCTGAGTCTAGAATAGAGAATTTTTTGGTAAGATATTCAAAAATAATGAAAATATTTTACAAAAACTAAAAATTATTGAACTCAAAATTTAGAATGGGCAGCTCAATGAACAACTCAAAAATGAGGAGAGAGGTTATTGCAGAATACCACAATGTACTGGATAAAGAGGAGACTTTTTGGAGGCAAAAATCAAGAACTCTTTGGCTCAAATAGGGGGACTTAAATGCAAAATTATTTCATGACACTACCCTAAGGCACCAAAGTTCGAATAAATTAAAGAATTAACCAGAAGTGATGGATCCGTCTGATGAGTCCCAAAAATGTACATTTTTATACACTATTAAGGCACATCATTATTTATTTAATTAGCATGTGAGATGCATTTTTATATAAAATATGCATATAATTGATAGAAAAATCGGTATTATGCTTGATTGGTGTTTTAGTGAGAATTATGTATAAATGCAGGTTTTGCTACTAATATGGTTTTTTCCAGTCTACATCCACTTGGACCTTGCATACTTCTACTTTCAGATACTAAGGCATGAGAGTAGGTGCCTTCCTCTTCAAGGAAGGTGCCCAGCAGAAGTAGGTGCCTTCCTCTTCAAGGAAGGCACCCAATAGAAGTAGGCACCTTCCTCTTCAAAGAAGGCGCCCAACAGAAGTAGGCACCTTCCTCCTCAAGGAAGGTGCCCAGCAGAAGTAGGCACCTTCCTCTTCAAGGAAGTCACCCAACAGGAGTAGGCACCTTACTTATAAGGAAGGCACCCAACAACCCAATCACCCATCTTAGCCAAATAATTTATGATAGCTTCTAAGCTACCAACTTCGACTCTAGGTGGCTGGCTAGTTGAATATTATACCTCAAGCGATAATGCATGCCTATATGAAGGTAGTCATCCATGTTACTCTGAGTTGTCTTAGTCATCACTTCCCTTTTCAAGTACCCCGTCCTTGGTGGTCGATTCTACATTTTCCACCCACGTATGTACCTGGTGCTACACATTGACAACATATTAGTAGTACTTAATTATTCAATATAAATCATTATAACTAATGCAACAATCATTCAAACATATAAACTAAGCATCCATTAACCATTCATAAATACATAGTCTGTTAGAAAAAAGATCCTTCCAGGGTGGGTATGATATACTACCCCCCTTGGATTAAACCCAATCCCATGGGTTTTATATCATAACAAGTTATTACAAATAAACCAAAAATTTGTTACAATTTTTCAAACAACAAGTTATTACAAATTCTCAATCAAAAAAAGAAAATGTTTCTTCATTTCATCCACTTTCTCCCAAGTGGCACTCCTTTCTGAATAACGGTCCCACTGGACCTTACATTGCTCTGGAATTCATTTTCTCAAAGATTTGGAACGTAATTCTAGAATCTTAATCAACATTACTTCAATAATATTTAGGTTTACCATTTGTAGTTTAGAAACATCCAGACATGATTAGCATCAAAAATATATTTTCTAAGCAAGGATATGTGGAAGGTGTCATGGATTTTTGATAGGTTAGGTAGTAATGCAAGTTGGTATGCAATAGAACTGATCTTCTCAATGATCTCAAGGGTCCCACAAACTGAGGATCCAACTTCGTGGATTCAATTACACTTTTATTTGGATTGACCTTTAAAAATACCCTTTTCCCCATAGAGTATTCTATTGGAGTCCTCTTTAGATCAGCATAGCTCTCCTGACATTTAGCAACGTCCTTAAGCCTATGCCTGATTACCCTAAGTTGGCCTTCCATTCCTTGACCATGTTGGATCTGAATACAACTCGATATTTTAAATTGCCCTACAATAATGGTGTTCAAAATTCTCTATTGACTATCGATCTTAGGAAGATGTAGAGAGCTTACATTAGTTAAAGTTTAAAAATAATATACCAAAAAATATCATATATGTTATATCATATTTCGAGTGTTAGATGTTGCAAACAAATTCTCAAATGGGCAGGAGTGATTATTCTTTCGTAGCTTGCTGGGGTTAACCTTGTATATTGCCCATATAGTTTAAAGGATGCTTTTACATGGTCTTCCTATTTTCTAACATTCTACATGAATGTAGGATAATTTTACCATGGTGCAAAACCTCTTAGTTTACTCATTACACCATGAGAAAACTATGGTGCTCAATCATTCCATATTGCGATGGTTTGATTGAGATGACTATTAGATAGTGTAACATCTCCCACATGGAATCCCATAAATCGTTCATGTTCCATCACCAATATTTTTTTGTTGACAATGGAATCCAAATCTAGACACCTAAAACATGTCATGTTGAGGAGACTACCTATATGGACTCCTTTAAGGCCATATGACCCACCTTGGGTACCCCTAGGGATCAATAGTGGTTTTTACCACACAAATAGGGAGGAATTTCCCTTTGTATCCAAGACTATCCCACCAAGGGATGGCCTCCAAAGATCATCTTACCCTAATATGGTTCCCAATAAGGGCCATCTCACCTTGATACAGTCACACCTAAAGCAAGTTTGAATCCCACACAATGGTTAAAGTGATTACATGTGCCAGTTGGGCATAACGACATACTAGTTAGTTGCAACCAAGATTCAAGAATGAGCAATTACCTTTATTGAATCTAACTACTTTTTGGCTTTCCTTGAAATATTGTGCTTCCATTTGGAACTCTATAAAATGGCTCCCAACCTTCACTAATCATATAGCAGTTTTCATGTAATGAAGTGCTACCGAACTACAGAGTCAAAGAATTCTCATTATCAAAGTAATGGAGTGTTATCCAATTCCAACCATGAAGCTTCCAAGCATGCCAATGGATCATTTGAAAGGTTTAATACCACACCTGGGATCCTTGTACAACCAAGCATCCTTGCTTCAATGTCAGATTCCACCCCTAAGTTATTTCCTATGAATACACCAATTCATCGACCAATCCATAGATCAAACCTAGTGTCGCTTCGAATTGACCATAAGAAAATCATTCGTAGCTTAGTGGTTTTCTCTCTCAAATATGGCCCACAAGTACGATCATCTCTTTGATATGGCTCATAGGTAGGATCATCTTGCATAGAGATGACCTCTTGGGAAGAGATCTGTTTCTTGTTTTCTTTATTTTATTAGGTTCTAGCAATATTTTAATTACTGTTTATAAGAGCTAGATTTCATTTTCATGCATGTATTTTTCATATTTCAGTTTCTTTATCACTTTCCTTTATCATCACTATGGGCTTTATCTTGAAAATCTCTTCATATGCTTTTGATGCTCTTTAAATATTCTCGTGTTCAAATTATAGGTATTTATGAGGAAGCAATGGCATAAAAATTTATCCATCATAATCATACATTGCGACAAAACTGAAACATATCCCTAATCAGTTTGTGGATGCTAAAAGATCCTGTGTAGTGCATCCAAATTGGTTTCAATTGTATTTCATTGTATCAAGATTGGTAGCAATCCCTAAGAGGGGTCTCTTTGTAAACTTCTCAAAAAGAACAAGATATTATTAATAAAAGGGTATTATCCATCATTTTCTTGTATTTTTTTCTTTGTTTTTATGGTTGCATTTTAATTAGCTAGATTTAGTTCTTGTATTTTATTTTATGGATTTATGGTTTTTTTAGGTATTTTTACTGGCAATCACGATGAGACTTAGTCCACATTTTGTATGCACATCACTAGTTCTTGTTTATTCTTGGTGTTTATGAATTATATGTATGATCATTCCTTACTGAGACGTCCAACAAGCGCAATAATCCCTTATTGAGATGGCCAGCAAATGCAATCGTCCCTATTAGAGATGACCTTATATTAGAGAGCAAAAAATGTTAGACAATAGTATCTCCATCAAATGTAGGCTATCACAGTAAGCCATCCTATCTTTCTTTCTCTTCTTTTAGTAAATAAAAGTAGATTTTTCATGTTTAAGTGAAGGAATTTCAAAATATTTTGAGTTTTAAAATACTCTGTCTATGATCATCCCTATGTCAAACAACCTCTGTCTATGATTGTCTCTATCCTAGATGGCTCTTATTTTTTATTCTCTCTCTATCAAATGATATCTACCTACAATTATCCCTTACTGAGATGGCCTCTATTTGAATACTATTATGGTCTGATTGCTTGTTGTCTGTTCAAAGGCTGATCTCATTGTAGGGTTTTGCATCTTAGAAGTTTTGATTATTTTAGGATTTCTAAAAATCAAACATTATTTTTATGCATTAGTGAAATATCATGGAATGCTTCTTGCTTTTACTTTATTTTGCATAAAATAAAAGAAACCCCACACACCATGTTTCATTTTAACATCAACGATTTGGACTTCATCACCAACCGTTGATTGAGACCAATGATGGTGGGCTTCATCTCCACCCATTGGCTCGCACCCTAGAAAATTAGTGGTCAAAAGTGAGTGGTTTTTTGGATTTCATCACTGAAAGATCCCCTACTCTTGGGTGCATCCAAAGTGGGAAGGTTAGCAGAGCTCTTTTACTACAGGGTTCTTTAAAATACTTAGTGGACTTAGCTATCATTACTATCTATTCCTTAAACATGACGGTTAAGAGAAAATAAGGCTTTGTCGGTACCATGACATTAGACAACGCGACCCCTTTAAAGGGGTAATTTGTTTCCATTAGGTTACCTTGAGCCAATATCCAATAGGAATCTAATTTGAAGCTTCCTATTTTGCTTTTTACCCCATTCAAGGTATTTTTGGGGGTCTTCTCTATATTTGGGACTCAAACAAGTTAGAAGGAAAAATCATTTCCTCTTCCGACAAGGTCCTCAATATGATGTTTTTCTATAAAATTAACAATTTATCTTGGGTTGTGACCAATTTCTATACCCCTAATGATCCTCTCAGCCATAGGATTCTATGGGATACTTTGAGTCAGATGAGAAGTGATTTCATAAACCTTTCATGGATTATTGTTCGAGACTTCAACTCTCCCCTTTTTTCTTCTGATAATCAAGGAGGGAACCTTATGCCCTCCAAGAGCATTGAGTATTTTCATAACTTTATCACTAAATGTGAGCTAATGGATGTTCAAACTAAAGGGGAAAATTACACCTAGAGCAACAAGAGAATTGGGGATCAGCACATTCAAGTAAAACTTTATAGGATTTTCTTGTCTCAAGAAGCTATATCGGTGATGGGTGATGGCACTCTTATCTATCTTCCCAGAGTTGGATTTGATCATTGCCCTTTACTGTTTGAAGATGAGAAAGACCCTTGTTTTAAAATCCTATTTATATTTTAAGCTATGTGGACACGACTCCCAGATTTACGAATGCAAATTGCTGATTGGTGGTAATTTGACTGTCATGGATCCTTTGTTTTTAGGATTTCCAAAAAACATAAGTGTGTCAAATAAAATATCTGAGTCTAGATTAGAGAATTTTTTGGTAACATCTTCAAAAATAATGAAAATATTTTACAAAAACTAAAAATTATTGTACTCCAAATTCAGAATGGACAACTGAATGAACAACTCAAAAATGAGGAGAGAGGTTATTGTAGAATACCATAATGTGCTGGATAAAGAGGATACTTTTTGGAGGTAAAAATCAAGGGCTCTTTGGCTCAAATAGGGGGACTTAAACACAAAATTATTTCATGGCAATACCCTAAGGCATCGAAGTTCGAATAAATTAAAGAATTAACCAGAAGTGATGGATTCATCTGATGAGTCCCAAAAATGTACATTTTTATACACTATTAAGGGGCATCATTATTTGTTTAATTAGCATGTGAGATGAATTTTTATATAACTTATGCATATAATTGATAGAAAAATCGGTATTATGCTTGATTGGTGTTTTTAGTGGGAATTGTGTATAAATGCAAGTTTTGCTACTAATATGGTGTTTTCCAGTCTACATCCACTTGGACCTGGCATACTTCTACTTTCAAAGACTAAGGTATGAGAGCAGGTGCCTTCCTCTTCAAGGAAGGTGCCCAACAGAAGTAGGCACCTTCCTCTTCAAGGAAGGCGCCTAGCAGAAGTAGGCACCTTCCTCCTCAAGGAAGGTGCCCAGCAGAAGTAGGCACCTTCCTCCTCAAGGAAGGCGCCCAACAGAAGTAGGCGCCTTCCTCCTCAAGGAAGGCACCCAACAGGAGTAGGCACCTTCCTTATAAGGAAGGCACCCAAAAAAAGTAGGCACCTTCCTCGTGAAGAAGGTGCAATATTGACCAAGCCAACTTTGATCGGTTGACCAATGGGCTAAGGAGGAGGTTGCACGTGAAGACAAAAAGGAGATATTTTATTTTATTTACTATTATTAAAATAGAATGAACACTTCTATTATTTTATTGGTTGGATACCTTTGTAACGTGAGCATTATTCTTTCACGCTCACGGATGAACCAAGAGCAACAATTTTTCCAGTGATCAATGTGGGAGATATTCTATTTTATGCAATATTATTAAAATAGAATAACGCATCCATTATTTTTTGCCAGACATATTCTGTTATGATAAAATAGAACATGCCTGATTTATCCTGCAAGAGGGGAAAATTAGTGTGTGACTGTTTTAATTAATATATGGTTGTTATAATTGAACGGATGCAATATTCATTGCATATCTATTGTAACTACAAGTCTGAAATAGACTTGCCTAAATTTGTAATAGAGGAAGGTTGTGCATTGTATAAATGCACAGGTCTTCCCTGAGAGAAGGAAGAAAAAATTTATGGAGAAATTATTCTATTTTATTTCTTGTCAAATTTATTAAGAGTGCAATTCCTCTTATTTGAGCAAGCTCTACGTAGCTAGCTGGGTGGACTATCTACGGGAGCTTGGGCCCACTCCCTGCAGTAGTCCTCCCCTATTTATTTTTGTTCTTTATTTTCTGTAGATTAGTTTATTGCTTTATTTTCTGCTTTAATTAATTTAGTTGTGTGTTTAGTTTATTGCATTTTATTTCCACACATTTACTTTCAGCACTTTAGTTTTATTTTATTAATTTTTCTGCACTTAGTTTATTTAGTTTGGCTGAAATCAAAATGCATACACATCCCCCACCAAACTAAATAAGGTACATAAGGAATTCATTCCCCAACACTGCAGGCATATACTATGCGTGACACTCATAAGTTTACGGACTTACCGGATTGATAATTTATGGAAGAGAAATGAATGTTTTTCGGGACATGAATTTTTGCTCACCATTTTGGCACCGTTGTCGGGGAGTGTCAAAACTGTAGTGTTAAGATTTACAAGTCAGATAAAAAGCCATTTAAAAATACTTGTAGATATTTTTACCTGAGAAGTGTGAGTCCACCAAGGGCCTTTTTATAAGGCCAAAAATAGTTGTCGGAATAGTCAGAGCCAAATCCCATAGGCAACTATTTACATTTTTTAGCTTCTCAGGTAAACGTGGGAATGAACCTGATGTACCAAATTAAGTGTAGAAGTAGGAATAAAACATGTTGTTGAAAAAATTAGAAAAATTTGGCATTGAAGGATTTTCCTCATATTTTCAATGGTTTCAAGAAATAAACGAAATAGCACAACCCAGGTCTGACAGTTGAAAATATTTAGGGAAGTGTTTTTACATAGAAACCATTGAAAAATTATGCCTAGTTTTAACGATAAAAAATTTTATAGGCTTGAAATTTTTGCAACGTATTGGTAAATATTTTTAATGATGAAATTAATAGCAGGAAAAATGACAGAGCAAAATTTTTAAAGAACATCTTGTTATGAAGTATGCTCTTCACTTGCACTTAAGGCAACCTGGTGAATCATAAACTAGCATGTGTTTTTTAAATACTGCTATGCCATGTTTTTTCCAAGTTGCTAACCTGCAGGTAGTCATTTTTCTAGCCTATGCATTTTGCCATTATGTTGAGAAAGTTTGGTTTTGAGGCCATGGGATAAAATGCTCTTCTCATGCTATGACGTATTAAACTAGTTGATAATGAAGCAGATGATTTTTGAAAGACTAGTTTAAATATAGGCATGGGGGAGACCCCACCTTCATCATTGCCACCAACAACACAATAAACATTGTCTAAAAAAAAAAAAATAGAAAAATATATCTTCTACTGAAAAGGCTCCAAGTTAAGAGCAAAATAGAGTTTTATTTTGCTACTTGTTGGAAGAGAGTATCCTCTTTCCCGAGGACCAGCTTGGTCCAGAAGGGAAATGAGAAATCCCCAACCGGTAGCTAAATAAAGCAACAGATAAAAAAAATAGAAGCTTTATTTTTGTTACTTGTTGGAAGAAAGTATCCTCTTTCCCTAGGACCAGTTTGGTCTAGAAGGGAAATGAGAAATCTCCAACCGGTCGCTAAATAAAGCAAGCGAGGAGCCCAAAAGTAATCAGAAGATGAAAAAAAAATTAAAAAAAAAATTAGTTAGTTAGAATTTTATTTTAATGTCTTTAGTTTAGATTTTTCTTTTATGTTTTGTAGGACAACGTGAAGTGCGAAGTAGACAAATAAGGAGGTGTCTGTGAAGATCTCGTGAATTGAGATTCATACATGGAGTTCGTAATAGCACTATATGAACTATCTCATGTACCTGATCGTGTAGCATCCAATCTAACAGGTGAAAGCTAGCAGAGTTTTGCCTTGGAAACATTGGCACTTGAAGGCAGGCTAAGTAACCCTGATCAAGCGAAAGGCTTCCAGCCCAAGGTGCTTGTGGAATTTGGGGGAAAATTTTATTGGAAAGTGCATGACTGTTATAGCCTGGATGATAAACAAAGTCAGAGATGCTACACCAAGTGCAAGAGTAGAGTGTCGAGACAACGTTCGAGTAACGGTCAACGAGCTCCATTAACAATCACCTCACATTTGTGAGAGTGGATCATACATCGGCATGGGGGAGACCCCATACCATACCAGTAGCTTGGATGAATGTTCAATCATTCGTTTAAAAAAAAAAAAAAAAAAGAAGAGAAAAAAAGAGAGAAAGAAAAAAAAAAAGAGAAAAAAAGAGGATACGTGAAAAAAAAAGAGGAAAAAAATAAAAATAAATAAAAATAAAGTGAAATACGCCTTGATCATCAAGAAGGCGCCTTATGCATGAAGAAGGTACCATACAATGGAGGCGCCTTCCGCACTGGGAAGACGCCATACAATGGAGGCGTCTTCTGCATCAGGAAGGCGCCATACATTGGAGGCACCTTCCGCATCAGGAAGGCACCTCCATTAGGAAGAGGCTCCATACAATGGAGGCACCTTCCGCATCAGGAAGGTGCCATACATTGGAGGTGCCTTCCGCATCAGGAAGGCACCATACATTTGAGGCGCCTTCCACATCAGGAAGGCACCATACATTGGAGGCGCCTTCCGCATCAGGAAGGCACCATACATTGAAGGCACCTTCCACAACAAGCAGGCGCCTTGACATCTAGGGTGCCTTGATCCATTTCCCGCACCTAGGTGGTTCGATGGCACAAGGAGAAAAAAAAGAGAGGAATAAGTGACGAGGCGCCTTGATGGCATATAGTAGAGGTGCCTTGATCAAAAAAAAAAAAAAGTGAATCCTCCCAATGAAAAAAAAATGCATAGAACATGTCCTACTTAGCATAAAAATTGCTTTCTTATTGCTTTGCAGGAAATCATGAACCGAATTGCAAGTTGCAGGCATCCTGAGAGCCAGGGCCTAACAGGCACGGAGTCATGACTCTTGTTTTACTACTTTTGTGTGTGTAGGTAATCGTGCCCAATGAGTGCAATCTGAAGGTATCCTAAGAGCTAGGGCCTCAGGCATAGGCCATGATTCTTATTTTCCAATTTTTGTAGGTGTAGTTTCATAGGACACAACCATGAGCATGATTTGTAGGTGGAGTCGACTTAAACTAGGCCTAACAGATGTGACATTTTGTGCCCTGCAATTAGGAGAGCGGTGAAGTGGAGAAGGCACTTGCTTCCCACCAGGAAGAGAGTGCCTACAATCAGTCCAGTACAGTAGTGCCTTTTTCCACCTGGAGGAAGGCACCAATAAGTATTTTTCTTCTCCCTTGGATGGGGGTACCTGTTGTTCAGTGTGGGACCTAACGTTTGGAGGGTTGCAGACCTGTTGCGTAGAGGGACCTGTTGCTGGCGATAAGGGCATCACCAATTTAAGTGGGGAAGAATAAAAAAATGGTAAATTATGGTTGCGATGCTGAAGTTGTTAAATCCACACCGATAGAAGAAGGAAGAACAACAATGATTAATGGTGTGGAGGAAGAAGGCAGCCAAAAAATAAATAATAAATAAAGAAATAAAATCTCCAGGAGCACCAACATGAAGATGTCTCACATCACGTGCATCATATACACCAAGTTCTACGAAATTCACCCAAGTATATATACTAATTTTTTTGTTAATTATGTGTATGGTTATATTAAAAATAATCTCCATGCTAAACATCGATAGATGCTCCCTTAAATTCTTCTTATCAAAATCTCCCATCGAAGTTCCAACGTATGACATGCCTCGGATGAAAAATATTACTACCTCAAAATGGAAAAAAAATAGAAAAAAGCTATGGCATTCACGTGAATAGAGTTGACCTTGTTTCATTTGTGCATCATGAAAATATTCGGATGGTGAATTGATTGGTGGAACAATGGAGTCACAATCTGGGATATTTAATAAAGGGAGTAGTGCGGACTGATTTCCACTGAGTTCAAGACAAGAGGAGGCCCGAATCCACAATCTAGAGAAAAAGAGTGGCTGACGTCACTTATGGTGCTATTGTGCTGCAGAATAGCAATCCATAGCAAATTACAAAGGAATGTGAGCGGATTGCAATCTGCTAATTTAAAGAAGAAAAAAAATATAGTGGATTTGCAATCTGCTTTGACTTGCATAAACGGATGAGCAAAAGAAAATTCTAAATCTGTGTGCAATGCTGTAGCAGCACTCAATGAAAAAAAAACATAGTAGTCAATGGAAGAAAAACACAGTAGTGCTCAATAACAGGGCCAACAAAGAAAAAATAGAACTACTGAAGGCCATTTAAAAAAAATGGTCATCCTACGAGAGGTATAACTTCAGCTTTTGGTGCCACGAGGGCGTGGCACATGTTAGGCATGGGGGGATGATGAGTCCCAAAAATGTACATTTTTATACACTATTAAGGGGTATCATTACTGGTTTAATTAGCATGTGAGATGCATTTTTATATAACTTATGCATATAATTGATAGAAAAACCGGTATTATGCTTGATTGGTGTTTTTAGTGGGAATTGTGTATAAATGCAGGTTTTGCTACTAATATGGTGTTTTCCAGTCTACATCCACTTGGACCTGGCATACTTCTACTTTCAAAGACTAAGGCATGAGAGCAGGTGCCTTCCTCTTCAAGGAAGGTGCCCAACAAAAGTAGGTGCCTTCCTCTTCAAGGAAGGTGCCCAATAGAAGTAGGCGCCTTCCTCTTCAAGGAAGGCGCCCAACAGAAGTAGGTGCCTTCCTCCTCAAGGAAGGCACCCAACAGAAGTAGGCGCCTTCCTCTTCAAGGAAGGCACCCAACAGGAGTAGGCACCTTCCTTATAAGGAAGGCACCCAACAAAAGTAGGTGCCTTCCTCATGAAGAAGGTGCCTCCATGCCTCCATACTTTGCAAGATTGACCAAGCCAGCTTTGATCGGTTGACCAATGGGCTAAGGAGGAGGTTGCACATGAAGACAAAAAGGAGATATTTTATTTTATTTACTATTATTAAAATAGAATGAACACTTCTATTATTTGATTGGATGGATACCTTTGTAATGTGAGCATTATTCTTTCACGCTCACGGATGAACCAAGAGCAACGATTTTTCCAGCGATCAATGTGGGAGATATTCTATTTTATGCAATATTATTAAAATAGAATAATGCATCCATTATTTTCTGCCAGACATATTCTGTTATGATAAAATAGAACACGCCTGATTTATCCTGCAAGAGGGGAAAATTAGTGTGTGACTATTTTAATTAATATATGGTTGTTATAATTGAACGGATGCAATATTCATTGCATATCTATTGTAACTGCAAGTCTGAAATAGACTTGCCTAAATTTGTAACAGAGGAAGGTTGTGCATTGTATAAATGCACAGGTCTTCCCTGAGAGAAGGAAGGAAAAATTTATGGAGAAATTATTCTATTTTATTTCTTGTCAAATTTATTAAGAGTGCAATTCCTCTTATCTGAGCAAGCTCTACGCTGCTAGTCGAGCGGACTATCTACGGGAGCTTGGGCCCACTCCCTACAGTAGTCCTCCCCTATTTATTTATGTATTTATTTTATGTAGATTAGTTTATTGCTTTCTTTCCTGCTTTAATTAATTTAGTTGTGTGTTTAGTTTATTGCATTTTATTTCTGCACATTTACTTTCAGCACTTTAGTTTTATTTTATTAATTTTTCTGCACTTAGTTTATTTAGTTTGGCTGAAATCAAAATGCATACACATCCCCCACCAAACTAAATAAGGTACATAAGGAATTCATTCCCCAACACTGTAGGCATATACTGTGCGTGACACTCATAAGTTTACGGACTTACTGGATTGATAATTTATGGAAGAGAAATGAATGTTTTTCGAGACATGAATTTCTGCTCACCACCGTTATCAGGGATATTTTTGAGATTTGAAATGAAGCTTCATCTTTCTTTGAAGGCATTTTGAGAGACAACCCCCAAAATTCTACCTAGCCTAGTAGACAATTACTCCATCATATACCCATTCTGGTCACTTCATATATGAATTTAGCTCTTATCAAACCCCTCACCCCTGATGAAATTAAAGAGGTTATTTTCTCAATGCACCCTGATAAAATCCTAGGACCTGATGGGTTTTCCCCCTAGTTCTATCAAAAATTTTGGTATATTATTGGGTTTGAAATTTGCAATACCATCATTTAACTTTAGCAAACTAAATCCATACCTAGAAGTATCAACTCCACCTTCATTGCCTTGGTTCCCAAAGGGCCTATGTGTAAATCTATGTTAGATTTCAAACCCATTAGTATTTGCAATGTCTTGTACAAAAATATTACTAAATCCATGGCTATAAGACTCAAAGAGATCCTTCCTCGGATCATAGACCCTTGTCAAGGTAGCTCTTTCAAAGGAAGGTTATCACATTGCATGAAGCCCTTCATTCTGCCAATCGTAACAAAAAAGCTATCATGTTTTTCAAAATTGATATGAATAAGTATTTTGATAGAGTTAAAATATATTTTCTAATTTATGTCCTCAAATTTTGGTTTCATAGGAAGTGGGTTGACCTTTTTCATAACTACATCTCTAATCCCTAGTTTTTAGTCCTGGTCAATTGATCTACAACAGGGATTTTCCCTAGTAACAGGGGCCTTAGACAGGGAGAAACTCTATCCCCCATCCTTTTTATCATTCTTTCTGAATACTTGGGTAGAGTGCTAAAAAATTCCTACTCCAATGACATAATTTTAGGCATTAAGGCTACGTCTAATTTAAGAGACTTGTCTCACCAATAGTTCGTTGATTATACCATAATTGCTACTCATGCTTTCGTGTGGGAAGTAAAAGCTATTAAGAGTATTCTTGATACTTATGAGGAGGTTGCAGGGCCAAAAATAAATTATATTAAAAGAAAAATCTTCTTCATTAACACTGCATTATAGAGATAAACTAAGATTACATGCATCTTTCAATGTGTTATATCTCAGTTGCCTACCCAATATTTGGGCATCCCTCTTTTCACCAGTGCTCCAAAGTAATCCATGTGGAGTAACGTTATTGAAAGGATTAACAAAAAACTTACAGGTTGGAAAGGGACCCTCCTCTCTCAATCATCCAAATCCACCCTAAAAATGGCTTTTCTCCAAAGTGTTATTTTTTATTTCATGTCCTTCTTTAAAGTTCCTGTTACTTTCTACATGAAAATTGAGAAAATTTAAAAAATATTTTTGTGGGCAGGTGCCAAGGATAGGAAAATATTTCATCTAGTCAGTTGAGACAATGTGCACTCCCCCAAAATTCAGGGGGGCTGGGTCTCTAAAGAGTTTATAATATGAACACAACCTTGTTATCCAAGCAAGCATGGAATGTTTTCACCAACAACAAACTTGAATGGGTCTCAATTGTAAACAAAAAAAATATCTTCAAAATCATTGTTTCATAGATGATGATATACCTAGAGAGGGCTCCACTTTCTGGAAATCAATTATCCAAACCAGATCTCTAATTCAGAAGGGGATAAGGTGGCAATTAGACACAGGGAGTAAAATTAACTTCTAGACTGACAGATGGATCTCTAATAAACCACTTTTAGAGAACAATGAAATTGCTATTTTACAAACTTTCCTAGATACTTAATTGGTAGCAAGGTTGAAGATTTCATTGATGTTTCATTTGATTCTAAGCGTTGGAAAAATATTTATATTCCAAATGCTAATGGCCAAATATTTGATGCTTCAGTTGTTCTAAAAACCATCCTAAATGCAACTGTCATCCCTAATGGTAATTCTCCTTACTCATCTTTTTGGAAAGAGACTAATTCTGGGCTATTTACGATTAAATCTACTCATGGTCTGAATATTGATTATCAATTCATTCAAATACCTTATTATTGAGTGTGGATTAAATATCTCATTTTGAAATTTGCTCATTTCAGCTAGTTGGCCATCCAAAATAAGATTCTAACGATTGATAATCTTATGAAAATGGGTATGATTATCCCTAATAGATGCTATTTGTGCATGAATTCCTAGGAATCTATCAATCACTTCTTTCTATAGTGATATTTCTCCAAGATACCTTTGGATCACCTTATGTCCATTTTTCATATCTCATGGGTTATTCCTAATTCATTGAATCACATTTTCATCCAATGGCCAAATACTTTCAAAAACCTCATATTATCATATTTATGGAAAGTGACCCTTCACCATATCTTATGGAAAGTCTAAGGATCCCAGGGTTTTTTCTTTCTCCTCTAAGGATCCCATATCTATTGCCAATAAAGTTATTGCCTTTGCTATTGAAAATTCCCAGCTCTTCCCTTGTCCCAAATCTCCTAATTCTAGATTGGAGTCTATTCTATTCTCTTCCTTAAAAATTCCCTACAACTCCAGTTCTAATTTTTCATCCACCCATCCCAGAGTGGGTGCCCATTGCATTCCTCCCCCAAGTGAGTGGTTGAAACTTAAATTTGATGGTGCCTCCAAATAAAATCCAAGGGATGCAAGTGTAGGTGGTCTTATCAAATATCATAGTGGTCAAGTTATTATGGCTTATGTTGAGTATGTGGGGTGTCAAACTTATTATTTTCTAAATATCGCACACTGTGGAGAGGGCTAGATCTTCTCAAGTATTATAAATACAACCTTTTTATTGATGGAGATTCTTTGAATATTATAAATACTCTAAAAAACAATAGGGTGTCCTCTTATAATATCAAAACCATTATTCAGGAAGCTAATAAGCTATTCCAAAATTTCAATGATATCTTTATCAATCATGTGCACCACAAAGATAGAAGGCATGTAAATATTCTTTCTTGTTGGGGAGTTATCCATAAGTCACTTTCCATTTGGTAAGAAATATTTTCCCAAGAATTATTAAATGCTACTAATAATAATTTGGTTTGAAATATGTGGTCATAGATATTGGTAGGTTATCTTCTCCAATGATAACTCTAACTTTTTTAGTATGATTTGTTTCTTTGGTTCTAATTCTTATGGTGGAATTTTTTTTATTAGTGTGACTTTCAGTCTTGCTATCAATACTGGTGGTTGGTTCTCCTATTTCCTTTCCATGAAGTATGTTATGTCCCAAGGTAGGCCCTATCAGTGGGTTTGTCTCATGGTGGTCTTCTCCAAGCATTTCAAGTCCCTTAGTAGGTCTAGGTAGTGTAATTGGATGTTGTCAAACAAGGTCAATATGCGTCAAGTCTCGAGATCCTCTTTTTTACGTCTTACAAATTTTGAGAATCATTTTTTCAGTCAATTGGCACTCCCAATCTTATCCAAGACATATCCTTTGTGTAGTCTATCTTGTTCCATGTATGTGTTTTCTAGTATCTATTCCTTATGGATAATTACTAAGTGGTCTACAAATCACTCCAATTCAGCTTTCAGAAAGGTCATTTATTGTGCCAAAAAAAATTATATTTACAACCCTAGTCTGTGTCAATCCATTATAGTTTGGATTTTTCCGCTATTGTGTGTCCTAGGTAGTAAGAAGTGTAGTGTCTCATTTTTATGGTCTTTCTTTTTTCTCAGTATTACCAACATGGCCCTGCTTGAGCCATCTAGCCTTCACCTTGATACCTTTTCTCAGACCTTTTTGGAAGTTCATAGTCTCATTCCTTTCCTCAGCAAGTTCAAATGGGCTGAGCAAGATATTACTAAATCCTTTGTCAATTCATGGAATAATGGTTATGTTGTTGTGCGTAACCTCCATTTCAAAGTTACTATTAAGTTGATGGCCGAGGGGATAGAACTTCTAGAGAAAGGGTGAGTGGTATGAAGAGATCATCATATCTGGTAACTTGAGCTCTAGGGCTTCCCATTACTATTTCTAAGTGCTTTATTTCCCCTATGTGGGCCTTTTTAAATACTATGTTTCTTCCTATGCAGGTATCTATTATAGTTTTTGTTGATATTTTGTGAGCATCCCTTACATGGTTTTTTGTTATAGCTCCTTTACAAGATTTACAGGTAGTTACTTCTATTAAGAAACCCCTGCATGGGTATTTCTTAGGTTGTATTTTTATATTAATGACATCAATTGTCCACTCAACCTTCTTTGTTGTTGTTTGGTCCTTTTCATTCAGGTTTTAGTTGGTCAATATGCAGGCTTTTGTCATCTTATGCTTTTTTTTTAGCTACCATTTTATGTACTTGGGTTTGGGACCCTTTTAAACCCTACACTTAAGCAATTTTACCTACCAAAAAAAAAATAGGGGAAGTTTCAGTTAAGATTTCTTATAAATGCAAACTTAGCTCTTAGGGGAAAAGTAATTTGGAGATTATACAAAGAGAGTCAAAGATAATGGACAAGAATTTTTTATGTAAGTATGTTGAACCTAGTGACCCAAGATTAATATTTACTACATTCTTTCTACCAAATGGTTTTACACTTTGGAATGGTTTTAAAAATCAATTGATCTAGTGATTAAAGGTTTAAGATGAGTGGTGGAAATTGAAGAAAAAATTTCTATTTGGATGGATACTTGGTGTGATAAAAAACCACTCAATCTAGATCTAATTTTGAAACCTTGGATGAGATTACTTCAAGATAATTATGGTGATAGGGTTTCAAATATTTTGTGCAAGTATCAGGAATGAAGATACAAAGGGAAAAAAAAAAAATTACAAGTATACAAGACATTGATGGTAGGACGAAGTTGAGTAGAAAGATAACAACAATGATTATTGCGAGGGGATCTAAGGATAAATTGATTTGAGATTTGAATATCTTAGGATAATACTCAACATGAAGTGGATATAATGTAAAGCACCAAAAAATAGGAATATCACAATAATATGGAGAGATATTTGGGATAGCCCAAGCATTCCTAAAGTTAAAATATTTGTTTGTCTAGTAGGTCATAGAAGAATTTTATCCTAGGATAACCTTATGAAAAGGGGTTTTAATCGCCCCTATCAATGTGTTCTTTGTAAAAAGGACAAGAGTATAGTCCATCTCTTAGAACATTGCTCAATAGTCTAGAAACTATGGTAATGAATTCTTAATATGTTTGGTAAATGCATGATGATGAATAGTCAAATTGAAGAATATTTAAAGAAATTGCCAATCACTTTTAAAAGTGTGGCTTTACAGAAAATCTATGAGATATCAAAAGATTCAATACTTTGGATTGTATGGCTAGAAATAAATAGAACAATAATTAAAGGAAAAGAAAGTATTTTAGATGTAATTACAAGAAAAATATTTTTAGCCATAGAGAAATACAATCCAGTCCTATCAACTCACGTAGTCCCTAATCTAGAAGCAGAGATCCTTGATAGATGAAGTCAAGCCATAAAATGTAATTATGACATTGGGTAAAAGAGAAACAAAAATAAGGCAAAGTATATAAAGTGAAAACCACTAGATGTGTAGTTGTTCAAATTTAATAGTTATGAAGCATCTAAAGGAAATATATGACTAGTAAGATGAGGAATAATTATAAATAATAGAGAGGATATTTTATCACATTACACTTTCAATAGTGGGTTTAAGACAAATAATAAAGTTGAAGCTTGGGCAGCTTTAGAAGGGTTAAAAATGTACAAACAAATGAAATGGAATAGATTATGGATGAAAGGTGACTTAATCATAGTAATAAATCAATTTTGAAGAAGCAAAGGCTCCATGGAACATATGAGAGATAGTTGTGGAAATTTAAGATCTTTCTAAAGAGTTTTAAAAAATTAGGTTTACACATATGTTAAGGGAAGGAAACAAATGTGTAGATAAGATAGCGAGTAGAGGGGTTTTAATTGAAGATCATGAAGTTAAATTCTCTTTTCCATAGGTATAGGAAATAGTAAGTTTAGCTTAAGCTAATAAGAAAATGTTGACAACTTGATTAAAATAATGATTAAGATTTGATTTAATGTTTTACATTAGTAATATATACTTTATTTTATAACATCAATGTGTTTTCATATAAACTATTTATTAGAATTTTTACGGTTGCACTTGTGCTTCAGGAAAGAAACTATGAATCTAGATTTGGAAAAGTAGATTGTGATAGTGCTATGTTTTTTAAATATTACTCTACTAAAAAATGCATAGATAGTAGATGTAATTTTTTGGTATTGTTAAGGCTATTGATGGAAAATGTCAATAAAAATGCTAAATTATGGCATATTTGTATGTTTTTAGCTATAACATCTCAATTGATATGAGAAGTGAATCTATTTGTAAACTCTCAAGCTCTAAAGAAGAGAGTTGTAATTTTTCAAGGATGGGGAACTCAAGTGCAACCTTTTTTTCTCCAATAAATAAATAAATATCTTGATATAATTTAATTATTTCTACTATCTCTTGTAAATTGTGGAACTTGATTTTTTTTAACCATACTACGAAAGGATTTTTCAATCCATATCTTTATTTCCCCTCGAGATAATTTCTTTTATAAATGAACTTAGACATGTGTGATCCTTCAAAGCTTGCTTCATCCCACCATAATATAATCATTTTTAAGAATAGGGTCCTAGAGTACCACATATGCTAAAATTAAAATAGGTTTATGATCTAATCCTACTAGAATTAAAATATCTAAAGTTATTGTATCCTCTATTTGTAATCATTTATTACATAACAAATATATTTCTAGACTTTTTACTATATGAGTTTGCCTAATGTGTCTATTATCCTTTGCATATTAAAATCTTGAAAGAATGACATCCCATAGTCCATTTGAGTTGACAAACAAAGCAAAATCCTCTATTGATTTATATAATCTAGAAGTACCACCTATTATTGTGGAGGAGATAGAGTTGTATTGAAGTCCCCCAAGAATCCATAGATCACAATTATGATTCATCATTCTATTTGAAAAAATATGTTGAGGTCCTTCCAACATCTTTCTTAAGGGAAAATATAATTGGATCATATACATTTATAATCCCATATTTGATATTTTTCTCTTTTATGAAAAATAGACTAGCCCAATTAATGTGTGCTTGTAGCAATTCTTCTTCCTATTTTTTATCTCATATTGTTTAATACCTATGGAACCTCCTATAGAAGAAATTGGTAAACTATTCCTTCTTCTTCTAAGTCTATTTGAATGTATTGTTACATTCGTCACTAAACATTTTTTTATTACACTCAAATATACTTAAGACTATAACATTATATTAATTCCTTAATAAAAAATTTAAAGATTTTATTATTTAAAATTTAAAGATTTTATTATTTATTTCCCTAATATTCATAATACCATTTTTATAGTCACTTTTGATTTTATTTATTTTTTATCATCCCTACTTACTTTAATACTTTTGACATTTATTTTTGGTTTTTCAAATTGATATCCTTCGTAGTTTATGTTTTCTTTGTTATTGATTTGAGTATTTTCCTCTTATTTTTCCATTCCAACCAACAATTTTATTCTCATCAATCTCTTCTATTTTTCTATATTTTTTATAATAAAACTTATCTTCTATAGGTTTATCTTATCCTATAGAATCTAAAGGGCAAGGAAGAGCCTCATAAAAACTTTCTCTATATTGTTAATCTCAAATCAACCTATCTTAATAGTAATTACATTCTTATGCTTCTCTATAAAAACTAATACTACCACAAAAACCATAAAATGCAGGGATGATCCTTCATAGTTGTTACTTTCCTATGCTTAACTAAAAACTATCTTCCCATAGATATACTCTATGCTTATTTATTTAGCATGATACTCATGTAGTTCCAAACTACCCTAGATAATCTCTATATTACTTCTATTTTACATGAAGAATAAAATCTTATACTACTTGAGAAAAATGAAGTTTATTTAACTAGATTAAACTTGATTGTTGTTGCCTCCTTAGCCTCATTTGCACATTTACATTATTTTATAATTTAACTTACTTCTTCATCCCCTATGTCCATTGTTTACTCTAATGGTTTTTCAAAGTAAAAGTTTTAATGGCCTTTGTCATTTGATGATGTAGAAGGGATTTCTTTGTTAACTTCTTAGAAGTAGAAAAATTTTGATCTAATCCAACTTTTATTATGATATGATCTTCTTGCTTTATATTAAAATTTATCTTATGTCCAACACTTTCCCTTTCTCCATGAATTTTTTATCTACTTGTTGATGTCATTCTTTAATTAAGAGTTAATCTTAGTGTATAATAACAAAGATTTTAAAATATCCATGGTTGTACATATTAAAGTATATGCAACTCGTCTTTGCTTCTTAGTAGATGATCCCTCCTATTTGAACTCCCCTAGAATATTGTCAATATTTCTCAAAGCCTCCTTATTTGGTATGAATTTCCAAAAAGCCTAATCCACACTGGAAGCATTTTAATAGTTTCTATCTCCACAATAAAATTTGCATTCCATAGTTTTATAAATAATACATATATCCCCTAAGCCATGGTCAACCATCCATTATTTTGTCCTTGATTTTTAAACTATAAAAAATAACGAGAAAAAGTCATTTTTGAAAGAAAAGTCATTAATGTTTTAAAAATGAATTTATATCAATCTACCTAACTTTTCCTCCTAAAAATCCTATGTTTTTTAATTTTTTTTTTTAAATCATTATATTTAATAACATATAATAAATTTTACATCGAATGTACATCATAAATAACCATTCATACAAAAATGAAACCCAAACATACTTTAGACCACTAACTATTTGTATGACATCCACAGGCTCGCTCGGATGGAGGCTCATATTTGATAGTGTGCTCCCAACCGTCATTTTCCACCTATAACATGTGTTCCTACGCTAAGTTTTTAGTCAAAGAAATGAGTAGCACAAAAAATAATGGAAGAAGCATTCCATTACCACTTTAATATTTTTTAAATTTTTTTAAAGATTTAAAATAACTCTCAACCCATTTTGTTGTTTTTAAACGTAATGAAAGAGGACGGTTACTCAAAATTGATAGGCGTTCATTCGGGTTAGGGTGCACTCAACAGATTCATATTTGACTAGTACTTTTGCAAACAAACATACCTTCTTAATAAATACCAGAAATTACAATCCACTTATTTCTTAAAAACAATAAAACTTACTCTTTACTCACACTTACTTCTTATTCATATTCATAAAACATCTTCTTACCTTAAAAAAAAAAAAAAAAAAACCTTGCATTTACTCCACTAATTTTTTTTTTTTTTAAATAACATAAGATTCCCATAAGTGAGGTAGATATTTGTATTAAGGAGAAGATTTAAATATCGACACTGAAAATATCCATGAAAGCAATGACGCCAAGCCAAGCCACCAAAAGGCAGGCAAGCTTTACATTTTTTTCAAAGTTGCTCCATTTTATAAAAATAAGTTCTATCTACTATAACCTGGTTCCATGCCTCTATTCGCTAATGCGTTCATTTTTTGTTACACACTTTGTCTGGTGAGTGAGTTAAAAAGCAAATTAAAATCCAAAAATTCTGTGTCATGTTCCTATCAGGATATATGTTTGGTGTTTGGTGTTTTGTGTTTCCTTAATTTGAATTATAAAAAGAGGTCACTATTACTACCATAAAAATATATATATATAAACTTTAATTATATTATTCATTATATTTTCTTAATTAAAAATATCTAAAACAAACTATTTACAAATTTAAAAATAAAAAACTACTATCACAAACAAACTATTTACAGATTTAAAAAAAAAAAAAACTACTATCACGGAGATATCGAAGAAAGATTTACCATTACGGGATGATACCAATGTTCAAATACTTTCACGAAGCTTCCATTTCTTTTTTAAAAGCAGGCATGCGTCACGTGTAGCCCTCAACAGCCAAAAAGGAGAGAAGTTAAAAACTACCGAGCATAGTATGATTGATGAGAATGGATTTAAATATTGCTAATGGGTTTTGGAACGGATCGTTAGAGTGAAATGCCTCTTCACCATTGCTAAATAAACCAGCAACAAGTTTATATACGCACAGTGCAGTCATTGAACGCGTCGTCACTATTTGGCTTTTCTATGGTTATAGGGTGGGTGTCAAGGCAATTTGTTTAATCCTCTCTTAAATACGACTTGCCTGCGACTCCATTTCGACTCATAAGTTTTAATTACTGACTGCAACATCTGTAATATGCCGCCATGTCTGTCATGACCAATACCAATATATTATCTCATGTCTCAACACTCCTCAACTCTTTTCATCACTACAGCAATGATATCGACCTCTCCAAAGCAATGTAATTATTCACCAAGGAGGACTAATCCGCTTAGGGTCAAATCTATCAAAAACATTTTAGCTGTATTGACGGTGTCCTCGCCTCTTTCTTCACCGGTTATGACTCTTTATGATGTACTGGCAGTCCCACGGTGTGGGAATGGTAGAATTAAAGAAAGCTTACCGCGAAAAGGTGAGAATTTACCATCCCGACGTGTGTTGTTCTGCTGAGCGGGTGGAGTGCAAGATGTTTATTCGAGTGCAGAATGCCTCTAGAAAAGATATTTTTGAGTGAGCCTTTGAAGAAGACTTATTTTGCCTAGTTAATATATTTAAATTTGGGGTTACAAACTATAAAAAGAAATGCATCGGGTTAGAAAGACGAGTTAAAAGTCGTACGAATTTGGTAACATCAAGAGACATGGTGTAGAGAGTCGAACACATAACAGAATAGCCTATGTCCCTTATGTATTCAAAACATTTATCATTAAGAACTTCTTAGCTATGGTAAATTATTTCACAACTATAACAAAAATTAGATAGAAATTCAAAATGCAAAATATTTATTTATAGATTTACAAGAAACTTGTTAACACAATAAGACATACATACATGTTTTACACAAGAAGTTGGTAGGAATCTAGACAACAATTCAATTTTCATTCAAGAAAACGTATAGCGTCAATCAATATAATCATACCAATTATAAATGCCAAAGAGCCAGTCATTAAAATGACTTGCATTCTAGTATATATAGATATTTTACAATGTATTAAATTATCCTAGAAAGATTGTTGTTAGAGCATATTGTAAGTTTTAAAATGACTTGCATTCTAGTATATATGGAGATTTTATAATGTATTCAATTATCCTAGAATAATTGTTGTTAGAGAATACTGTAAGTTTTATGATAGGCAGAGAGAGTGGTCATTGCAATTAGCTTAGTTATGTTTAACTGCTTTAGGTATGCTTTGTTGATGTGGATGATGTAGATCTTATCTTGAGATTGTCTTGTATGTTGCATCGTTGGATTATAACCATTAGGTGATAGTTCACTCCTTTTTATTGCAAAGCCAGCTGAGCAGAGGCAGGTGTACGATTTGGAGAGCTTCGATCATTGAGCTCTTCTGATAGTGATGATTCTTGGTGGTTGATCAGTGTGCGCATACCTATTAGTGTGGATAGTTTTTGTTTGCTTTTGTAGATATTGGCATTAAGAAGGTCTATTTCTTATATTTGGATATTTATCATTACTTCTTTTTCTCATGTTGGATTACATTTTCCTTTGTTGGGTGTTAGGGGTGCTTATTTATTATTATACTATATTATCAAGTTGATTCATCTAGGAATGCATGTGGCTTGTCAAAATTTGAAGCTCTTTATTTTGACATCATTAGTCCAACACGTTTAGAAGTTCTGTAAGTTATAGTTTCAGATGTTGGGTGTTGGTCTCAATGCCTTAAGATATTCTTTGCCTAGCATTGTTCTAAATCGTGTTGAATATTTTGTGCTCTATTCTTAACATTAGTATTGTGGTCTTTCCAACTGGCCTTGTCTTCATTACTTAACTACCAAATGTTGGGTGTCGAGTATTGGGTCTTGTCCTTTTTATTTTGTTCCTCTTTGAAGAATATTGAATGTCAGACATTTGTTGTCTTGTTACTGATATCATCATTTTATATACTTGATAAGCTTTTCATACTTAGCCAATTTCTACTTTACTTCTATTGGTTGTTGGGTTCAATGCCTTAGCATAAAATATTATTTGATGACCATCTACCTGAGGCCCTTTTATCTGCCCTAGAATTTTTTGCATCCAACCACACCTATCTATAATTTTTTTCTTTCGATAATATTTTGATCCACTTTATCTACTTCAATAGCTTCTTATGTTGTTCTTTTGGACTACTGTATGTTAATTTTGGAACTACTTTTTAGCAAAAGAACTATATGTTCTAAACTATACAAGATAGTGTATGTAGATGAGAAAATTCACCTACATAATTAATGACTTACGAGGATTTTGTCTCATAAAATGGAAAACCTAAAACTCCTTATTTATGGGATAACAAAGCTTAGAGGGGAAACCAAGCTTGCAGATAAGAGGATTATATATAGGAAGAGACAAATGAAAATAGAATAGCTTAGGGAGAGTAATATGATGGGGATAAGTCGAAGATATAAGAGAGGTTGGAGAATTTTGTAGTTGTAATAAGGCTCTTGAAATACACCTTTGATAGGTGACATCATTTACTCCGTCCTATTTTCCGATTAAATGCATGATGTACTACAACATTCAAAGCAAAAAAAAATACTAGAGCAAGAGAGAATTGGGATGCATGGAGTTCATAGTCAATGGGAATGACTAAGAAGATGAGGATCGTTAGGAAAAATAACGAAGATGATCTGATACTAATAATGGAAGGAAATTGGAAATTATAATGTTAAGATTTGGCGAGAAGATATTCAAGGAGATAGGATGTGGATATGTGAAGGTAAGGTGGATATTGGGAAGGCAAGAAAAAGAAGAGAGGATAGGGATACCTATGTGCAAGCATCTCCAACAAAATTGAAATCCTTCTAAGCATATTCCTCTACAGTTGGGTATTGGTTCAAATCCATAGTAGTTGCTTTAGGTAGATGTTCACTCATGCAAACCACCATAGGAAAATATTGCTCTATCTTTTTTTTACAAAATTATGCAAGTAGACTCCTTCGAGTGTGTTGGCAAGCTCTATTGAATTATATACTACTTTGATAGGATGTAAATTTGTACAAGATGGATGAGTTACATGCATTAGATCATCTTATATTTTTGTTTTATAGCTAACTATTAGAGTTGGTGATAGCTAGATCTTGTAATTGGCTTGAGCGTTTGTTAGTTGGAACAATTTTCTTGGATTTACTTGCTCATGTGACCATCAACGTTTATTTTCTTTTTCTTTTAGACATAATTAAAGCTTTAAGTCATGGATTTTTCATTAATATCACATGTGTTTGCTTTCATCACCTCACCATTACAACACACTACTCTCAATTCAGCATGGTGTTTATCTTTTCAAGTCTATTGCCAAGCATCTTGTGCATTTAGTCTACACATATCAATGTGCCTCATGATATCCTCTTGTTGATATTTTTATATCTACTTTCATTATGAGTATATGCTCAGACCATTTATTTTACACATCATCGTAATCATGCGAAAGGGCTACAATCTTGTAAAATATGACCTAAGCTAGCATATCCATTGGGTTATGAAGTCAAAAATATGGTATAAATAAAATTAATAATGGAATGTAGGAATGAATATGAATGGGATGTGAAGATGATGGGAAAGAAGAAGAATGGAAAGAGAAAATACAATAAATTCATACTTGCATACCACGTGCTCTAGAGATTCCTTGCTAGATTTGGTTGTCTAATACATATGCCTAGATGCTTGCTTCATCTTTGTACTATCTTTGTGTTTGCAATGTTAGTTTAAAATATCAAGATAGTATAGAAGGTGAAGCATATCCTATTTTCAAGGGAGTTCTAAATTGCTACTTCTCATGTCCCAATTTTATTGTAGTAAACCTCCATGGATTGAAGATTATCTTAGAGTGATCCTAGCAGCTAGTTAGGTCTACTAAAAAATGATGATTCATAGGCTTACTAACCTTTAAAACCACTTAGATCCAAGATTTTCTCCCTTTCCTCCCCTGCACGTGGTTCTTCATTTCTCAATAATATCAAGTTGTTCTTGAGAAATGGTGCAAATCATAGACCATGAGATTGTGGTTGTTTTTGCTAAAAATCTTAGTAGAACAAGGAGGAGGAACGCATTATCAATGGATAGGTAGGTCCAATAAACAATAGGATAATACTATATAAAAGTAGGATGGATTTAGCTACCATCGAGATGGTTATTGGGCTGCCAATAACTAACATGTTATATCTAGCTAACACCAAAAATACTAAGACTGGTTATTTTCTTTTGGTATTTCTTTACCTCTTATGGGAAAAAGGATCTTTAGAATTGACTACAACTTTAGCCAAGACATATTCTTCATTATTCTTTTACTAAGACCCTATCCACCATGGGCCCTTAATACCAAAGGCTTCCTTAAGAGTGCATAACGACTGAGGATATGACTTCCTTTTATAAGCTCTTATTTCTTGAAGGTGTGTTTCAATCAAGATCATTTCACCAATTTTAACCCTATCAATTTCCAAGAAGCAACATATTGTTTTGAACCCTTTTAAATAATGTGATATACTTGGTGTGTTTTCAAAATTGTTTATGATCCCAATAAAATATCTTATACCTTGAGCTCGTATTTAAATTTTATTTAGTAGATACCCTATTTATATAATATTATGGTATACTAGTGTATGCCACTTGTACCTAGTTTTTTAACCTTTGCCTCTACTTTTGCAATGTCCTAACCAAACGATGTTGAATTTGCACTTTTTCCTTTGGTATTCACTTTGGAAGTTGTACTTCCTCTTGAGAATATTTTTCCACTAATTTGGTTTTGGAATTGTATCAACTTACTAGGTTATTTGAAAATTGGCATCAAAAATTAACACTAATGGCTCTTTTTTGTTGATCGAATAGTCCATTGTCTTTTTAATGCACCTAGGGAGATGCATCACTTCCTATATTAGCTAAATATTTCTAAGTTGGTGACTTATTGCTGCCATGGGATGTTGTGTGGGGAATTTTTTAATAGTGTCCCCTCTCTCTTGTACTTGTCCCACAATCATTGACTCTGGTTGTTGGAATAAATAGTTGGCTAATTGATGATTACTCTATGGATAATGCCAACTACTTATTTTAGGTAACTAGAGAGATTGTAGCCCTACTAGGACAAACTCACCACTAATTGGTTGTCACTCCTCCTTTGACCAATCTATTATTTTTATTTTAGCTAGATGTACATTATTTTCTTGTTGATAACTCCCAATGTGATATGGCCAGAGAACTTTAGAATATATTCAAAACATATTTTGGACAAGGAATTATCAATTGGCACTCTGTCAGATGTCCTATTTGATTCAAGAAGTGTAAGGATAAACTCATCATAAATATTGATGGTAAATCAATGACCACCACATCTTGAATTATTGTTAGGTTTAACACCCTATGTAACAAAATTAGGACTTCTTTGATGATTCATGCTTCTAGACTATGACTCCCTTGATCTGAAGTGCTTATAAATTGATTCTATTATATTTTATACCTATACCATCATATATTTATAGAGGCATAATGAAAATATTGGTTTCTAGATCAGTCATACAATTGTGCAACAACCATCCCTCCAGACAAATCAAAAGATAAAATAACTCAAAATTAGTTTTTTCTATAATTGACTTGTCATGCACTGAGTCAATATTTTCATCTTGAAGAGCTACTTTGACTATATTTACCTATTTAGATTCCAATAATTCTTCTTGCAGTTATTTGACCTTTGTCCACTTTTGAGTTGCCTTCCCATAGGTAGTTTCTATGTCCTACCTTTGAGCTTGTGTTATGGCTAGATAACACAACTTCTGGTAGGCTTGTTTACTTTGGTAATGTAGGCATAGTGCTTCTATATTGCATAGATTCTCATATATCTCTAGATCTTCTACTCTTTCCTTTGACCTAGATTCATGTTGCTCTACTTCATATTTAGTATTTTCTATGGTCTAAGCATCAATTTACCTATGGAGGAACCCTTTCAAATTTGATCCACCTTGATTTCATATAATAACTTTCTCTTTTCTAGTATTTGATCTAGATTCTTTTAGAGGGCTACAAATCTGTTTAAATGTGTATTTATTCCTATGACTAGATTCAATTGATGGATATGGTTATCACAATTTTGACCTATCCTTTTAAGCTCACATAGATTGAAATATTCTTTCCACTCTATACTGGTGCATTCAGGTTTTTCTATATTGGTGCATTCAGGTTTTTCTATATTGACTTTATATGCACCTCTATCTTGATTTCATAAGGAGAAATAATCTTGAGCACCATAATTATAATGTTCTTCATAGATTTGGTACTCTATCCCTACCAGCTCTTTTATAAATTATTTAATAGCTTTTTCTATTTCTTAAGTTATTTGGGATGTAAATGAACTCTCTATATTTGAGAAATAGCTTTGAGGCTCTATATATATAGAAGTTGGTTGTTGTGACAACTAGGGATTTGTCAAAGGTGTTTGTGGCTCTATATGATATAGTTATGGAGACTCTACATTTCTAACTCTAGGAGGAAGTATTCCTATAGATATTAACAAGATTTTGGCCTTAATGGACACCTAAAAATATTGATAAAACCTTTTCTAATTGTGCTGCTATATTTGTAGACTTAGATATGATTTCAGATCTCATACATAGTATAGATATGCTTATGCATGAGATGGTATTTCCTCCTTCAAGATTCTATCCCATAATATTTTGAACCTAATGTTGAATTCTAGGAGCTTTTCTAGAGTATTTCTTCTGATATATAAAAATTTTATGAGTAATTCAAAGACTTTACCCAAATCATAAAACATTGATATGAGAGGTTCATCCAAGTCTGTCCAAGCCCTATTATTTTTATCTTCTAAATATCTATACCATTGTAATATCTTTCCTTAAAAATATTAAGCCAAAATTCTAACCATAACATCTTCAAAATAAATATTATAGACAATAGCCAGAGTAGTGATATCTTGGTAGTGCTCTTAAGTAGTCTTGCTAGTGCCATCATAGGTAGATAATTTTTTTAGTGCACTAGTTTGAATTTCATGAAATACTAGAAGATCCAATGGTCCAGCACCATTCTAGGCTAGGTAAATTTGCCTAACCATGGTTCTAAATTTATTTTATTATGTCAATATTTTCATTTGGCCTATGCCTAGTGCACTATTGGAGCTTATTGATATTCTTATTTTTTTATTTTGAGTGTGCTTTTTCATTAGAGTCATCATTTTTCTTAGGATTCTTAGGTCAACGGAGTAACTAGATGAATATATAGTCCCTAAAAATGAGGTCAATACTATTGGTATGTTAGATAGTTTTTGACTATTATATACTAGCAAAAATGTTACCTATTTAGGTAAGGTGAATCCTTTAAGTCCCATCGGGTATGCCATAAATTTATTGTTCATCACATGATGGGTATGTGATATTGCAGACATGCCATAGTAACGCTTGGTTCTAAACATTTTCAAAGTCTAGAATAAGGTTAATATGCACCCTTAAGAATTTGACCAAGAGATTAGAAGACTCGAAGAAAAGGGATTTCTAAGTTAGCCTTCAAAGAAGTTTAATTCCTTTGCCTAGTTAATCTATCTAAATGGAGGGTTGTAGACTAAAGAAAGAAATTAGTAGGGTGATAAATATGAACTAAAAGTAGTATAAATTTGGCAACATCAAGAAATATGGTGTAGAGAGTCTCATAATCTAAAAATAAAATTGAACACCTAATAGAATAGCCTATGCCCCATATGCATTCAAAATATTTATCATTAAGCACTTATTAACTACACTAAATCATTCCACGACTATAATAGGAATCCAGGTAGAAATCCAAAATACATAATAATGGTAGAAAAATATTTGTTTATAGATTTACATGAAACTTATTAACATGGTAAGACATGCATACATATTTTGCATAATAAGTTGCTAAGAATCCAAATAACAATTCAATTCTCTTTAAATAAGGTGTGTAGTCTCAATCAATACAATCATACCAATTTTAAACATCAAAGTGTTGGCCAATAGAATGAATTGAATTCTAGTATGTATAGAGAATATTGTAGGTTATCCTAGAATGATTTTTGTTGAAGCATATTGTAGGTTTTAGGGAAGGCACAAAGTGTGGTCATCATAATCAATTTAATTATGTTTAACTGCTTTAGGTATGCTCGATTGATGTGGATGATGTAGATATTATATTGAGGTTGGCTTGCATGTTGCATAATTGGATTCTAACCATCAGTTTATAGTCCACTCATTTTTATTGCAAATCCAATTGAGCAGGGGTAGGTGTATGGTTTGGAGGGCTTCAGCCATTGAGATCTTCTAATAGTGATGATTCTTGGTAGTTGATCGACATGCATAGACCAGCTAGCATGGATATTTTTGGCTTGATTTTATGGATTTTGGTATTAATAAGACCTATTGCTTATCTTTGGGTATTTTTCATTACCTTTTTCTCCTCATTCCATATTCCACTTCCCTTTTCCAAGTGTTGGGGTGTTACACACCAAACCTAGCCATCGGCTAGGTATTCAAGAGTGAAATATTTCATATATATAATAGTTAGATTATTCAAATTAAAATCATCTTTTTTATAATTTCGCTCACTGCATTTCGCAATTGCCTTCACGACGGGGACGTGCCCTCCCTGAGTGGTGATCTATATCCGATTTGTTTTATTTAAATTATTACTGTGTTTCTTATTCCGCCTTTATACTATACGTGTGGAGTTTATTGGAATTAAACTTAAGGAACATGTTGTAACGTTCTAAGTGGTATCAGTGGTCTTCGATCCAAGCAAGGCGTTTCGGCTGGAAATAGGCGGGGGGAACTACACAACGACCACCGTTTTAGTGAACTGAGGCACGGTAGTAGTGGGAATAAAGCCTTACCATTTTGTTGTATAATACAGTTAGAAACTATGCATAGGAGGCAAACATAACTTTTAAACCACCGAATCCGTTCGTCGCCATTTCGAGACAGCGCACGTCTTAGGTCCAGAAAATCACTCCTCCAACAAAGCTCCTCCCAGGAAATCCGACATCATTTTTTTTTTTTTTTTTGCAAGGCGGGGCAACCACAGAACAACCGCCTAATTACCGCGTTCGCAAGCAATTCATCTATCCTGCAAATCTCAGAAGAAAAGTCACAGAACATAGCGCATGCAAGCCGAAGCCTCTGGCCAATAAGAAACGAGAATTAAACATGATTTGTGATTATAACTAAGGTACGGGGAAATTATTCTATTTTTTAAAAACTTTTTGCCGTGCGCTTTATCCCACATACGCTGTGTGGGAGGTTGGTGGGAGTTTATAATCAACTACGCCACCCTTGTTGAATGTGACTTCGGTCACACTCGATTCTCATCCGTGCGTGTAACCTTCATGTCATTCTATCGTCCCCGTGTCCTAGCTCTCTGTTGTCCTTAGCTATCATGTCATCCATTGTGTCCACTATCGTGTCATCCGTTGTGTCCGTTGTGTCCGCTGTCGGTTGTGTCAGCTGTCATGTCATTCGTTGTGTCTGCTGTCGTGTCATCTGTTGTGTCTGCTTTGTGTTCATGTTCGTTTCATGTCACGTGTTTCATGTCTAGTCATATCGTGTCCTTACTGACTGCGCCTGTGTCCTCGTTGTCCGTCATCTTCGAGCAGTTCGTGGTTAGTGGTTAGTCCTGTGTCGTGTCTTATATTCATCAAGAAAAGTTGTCAAAGATTGTCAAAAGCTGTCCAAAAATTACAGTCAAGAAAAGTTGTCAAAAAATTGTCAAAAATAAAATTGCAGTCAAGAAAAGTTTTCAAAAATTTGTCAAAAATTGTAGTCAAGAAGGAGCCCAAATCCAAATTCAAATCCGCGTCGCAGTTGGAGCGACAGTTGAAGCGAAAACAAAATTTTTGGCTAAATTCAATCACATTTTGCAGCAGTCAAAGTTCAAAAGTTCCTAAGCAGGTTATGTTAACAAGTGCATCAGCAAAAGGTGGACCAAAGGATCTGACGGTCAATTATCAAGCTTGGAAAAGACCAATAACAACGCAAGAAGACCTAATCGAAGCCCAGGTACAAAAAATTCTCCTTCTCCTTTCAAAATTGGCAGTTATAATCCACATCATCCACTGGTAGACCCTATGGCTACTAACCCTCCCCTAACTCACGAAAACATCACACAAGGAAACTCAAGTAACTCAGCCGTTTCCAACGATGAATCTCTTCGACTCTTACTAGAGGGTATGAATGAAATTAGTCTCAACCTAAAAACCCTAGTGCAAGCACAAAACTAGCTTAATCCCAATACTAATCCCCAAAATAACTCCCATGCCCAAAGGACTGAAGAAAATGTCGATCAAGATGATGATTGGGAATAGCAAAGAGGCGATTCGGATAATTACAGGGATTGCTATCATAGACAGCGGTATAACCAAAATCAAGAAAGGGATACGGGTTATCACCAACCGAGATGCCCTAATAATTTTCCACTCGTTGATATGCCCACTTTTGAGGGTCATGATCCTCGTGGTTGGATAGCCAAAATGGAAGGCATTCTCGACTTATATCAAATTAAGGAAATTGATAAAGTCCCTTTCGTTGCATCAAAATTAGGCACTGAGGCCTACCAATGGTTCGTATGGCTTAAATGAGAGAAAGGAGCTACTATTAACTAGAGAAAATTCACTACCTCTTTTTTAGAAATATTTGATGGAGCTACATCATCATACATAGTAAGATTGTTATCTCTTAAACAAGAAGGATTGGTTAGCGAATTCATTTCGGAGTTCACTAGTTTACTACCATATACTTTAGACCTCAGTCCCGACACAGTAGTAGGAGCTTTTCGCAATGGATTGAAAGAAAATATTCGAGTGGAGGTAGACATGCACAATCCACCCTTGTTGAACGATTGTATAAGAATAGTTAAGCTGGCCGAGAAGAGAAATCAGTAGTATGCACGGCGTGAAACTTATAGTCGTCCTTCGTATCGCAACAATTCCTTTCGTAGAAATGATCAACCATCAAGATACTTTTGCTAAAAATGTCGCACTCATCACCCCAAGGAACAAGCATATGCCCAAAAACAAAACTTTCATATTGAAGGCGATCAATATGAAGGAGAAGAGGAAGAACCTTACCACCCAGAAGAACCTATGCTAGAAGAACTACCAAGTACTCTAGAAGAAAAAGAAGAGGATACAATGGCGATCTCCATGCATGCCCTCATGGGTTTAACCGCCCACCATACCATCAAGGTACCAGGATTTCTCTGCCAGAAAAAGGTGAATGTGCTAATTGATTCTGGCAGTACCCACAATTTTATCGACATCAAAACAACAAAAGCTTTGAATTTATTCATTAACTCTTCCAACAAAGACAAATTCTAGGTTCTAGTGGCCAACGGGGTGAATGCGCAATGTGTTGGTCGCACATCTCAAGTTTCCATAAAAATGGGAACTTATACCTGGTTTGGATCCCTTTTCATCATGAATTTGGGGAACTCTGATGTCATTTTGGGAGTTGAATGGTGTTTTCGGATGCTCCTGCATCAGAGTGTCACGATATCGCGATGATATTCAAAATTGAAAGCAAGGTGGCGGTTGGGTCGCGATATCGCGACATGTCGCGATATCACGGCTAGAAGAAAATAGACCAAGGGAGAGAAAGCAGACGACCGGGCAAGGCCAATTTTGACATGTGGACTGCCACGTGTATCATGGCAGTTGAGGAGGACACGTGTGTCGACATGGAGAAGTCATGGAAGAATTACGCACGATTGGCTACGTGTAAGAAATTAAAGACGAAGGCCACGTATCGGGAGTTAAATTTGACAGCCGCGTGCATTAAAGGGGGAGAACCACCATTTGGAAGGATTTTTTTTTGACAAAACAGCAGTGCAGAGTACGGTCTGAGCGAAGCGGCCAGTGCAGGGTATGGGAAGCCATTATTGCAAGCAGCAGTGCAGATCGGGTAGTTTCCCATTTATGATAAAAATATTTGAAAACTCGGAGAGGGGGAAAATTGAAGTTTGAACTTTGTTTTAGGCGGGGCATTAATTGCTAGAGGACCGGGACCTCGTTAAAAACCCAAAATTTTGTAATAGGGAGGATGGTGGACCGGTGAACAGGGGAAGTAGTGACAGTGGAAGAACCGAGCCGAGTATCGGTTAATGTATGCCTGCGGGCTATTTTTAGACGCATGTAAATAATTTTCTAAAAATTTGAATGAAAATGTCGAATGTTTTTGCCTGTGTTAAATATTAAAGTTCCCGGTCCCCGTCAGTGGTATCAGAGCGGGAGTTCCTGAGCGTACAACAGACCGCCGAAGGAGAGGCAGTTGTACCAGGACTTGTGGGAAGGCTCATGAGAGTTGGAGAATATGCCTCCGAGAAGAAACCCTGTGGGTGGAAGAGGCATGGCAGCAGAAGATTTCCGGGCATTGCAACGGCAAGTCCAAGCCCTGCAAGAAGAACTGCGTAGAGGACATGAGCCGAGAAGAGATGCAGACAGTGAAGATGAAGTTGATGAAGAGGAGAATCAATTTGAAGAAGAGGAAGAAGATGTAGATCCGGCACAAGCCAGATTGTACAAGGCCATATCCCAGATCGGGAAGAGGCCGAAGTTAGAAGTTCCCACGTATTCCGGGAACTTGAACCCAGAGGAGTTGATAGACTGGGTGAATGATTTAGAAGAGTATTTTGAATACGAAGAAGTTGAAGACCCTAACCGGGTCAGATTTTCTAAGACCCGACTGAAGGGTCATGCCAGCATTTGGTGGAAGGGAGTACAGCTGGAGCGAAACCGAAGAGGAAAAGAGCGGATAACAAGATGGGACAGAATGGTGGAGAAATTAAAAAGACAATTCATCCCCGTAGATTATGAACTGGACCTGCTACGTAAAATGTAGAGTTTGAGGCAGATGAACAAAACTGTTCAAGAATATACGGAGGATTTTTATAAAATTTCCATCAGAACTGGACACTTAGAAGCAAGCAAAGAAAAGGTGGCCCGTTATATTAATGGGTTGAGACCCAGTGTTCAGGAGGAGTTGAGTTTGGTTCGGGTAAGCACCATTGAAGATGCTTACCAATTTGCTTTAAAGGTGGAAGAAAAACTGAACCGAAAGTTTGAGAGCAAGCAAAGAGTAAAAGGACCGGGAGGAAAGAACGGTGGAAAGAAATAAGGAAAGGAAGAGAAGAAAGAAGAGGAGAGCAGCAGCCGGGATCAGAAAGAAGATGAAGAATCCAAACCGCAAGTTCAGAATGATGGCTACCCGAGAGGAAGAGGTAGATCTGGACGCGGGTATGGAAGAGGAGTATTTCGTGGAACATGTTTCCATTGTGGTGAAGAAGGACACCGGGCATTTGAGTGTCCACAACACCGAGAAAGGACAAACAAGAGGCCAGTGGGTCCTGCCAGAGCAGTTGTGGCAGTTGAAGATGCTGATTCAGAACATTCTGAAGAAGCTGAAAAGGGAGAAGCAATGATTGTGAGGAGGACCATGCTGGTGGAGGAAGACAAATCTGAGCAGAGGAGAAGCCTGTTCCACACCCGATGCAAAAGTGCAGGCAAAGTCTGTAATGTCATTATAGACAATGGGAGTACAGACAACTTAGTTTCCGAGGAGATGGTTACTAAGTTGCAGCTGGAGAGAAGGAGGCACCCGCACCCGTATCGGATTACGTGGTTGTGAAAGGACCACAGAGCTTGGGTCCGGGAACAGTGTTTAGTCACATTCCAGATTGGGAGATACCAGGATGAAGTCCTGTGTGATGTATTCCCCATGGATGCTTGCCATTTTCTATTGGGAAGGCCATGGCAGTTTGATCGGAGTGCAGTACATGATGGTCGTGCAAATACTTACACCTTGAAGAAAGATGGAGTGCGGCACAAGTTGAAGCCATTGCAGACCGAAGATGAGAAAGTGTGCAGTAATGCCAGAATTTGTCTGGTAGAGGGCAGAAAATTCTGCCAGGAAACAGGATTTGAGCAAGTTGTAAAGGTTGATGAGTGTTCGGAGATTTTGCAAAGGAAGCAGACCGAACAGCTTAGAAGTGAAGGTCACTTCTCCTTTTTACCCGGGGTGTCTGATGCAGGAGCATCCGACAACAGTGGAAAAATCCTACATCTTCAGAATTTTTCTCGATTTTCCAAGTATTTTTCTTCAGTTTTTCCCAAGGGGGAAGTGTTTCCAAAGCATGGAGGAAGGGGGTCACGAAATCGCGACCTCAAAGGCTGCATTGATGGCGAGGGTGAGTTGCGTCGCGATATCGCGACGTCGCGATATCGCGACAGTTCTTCAGAGCAAATGCGGAAGGGGGGAGGACGTCGTGATATCGCGACGTCGCGATATCGCGACTTTAGTCAAGGCAAAGGCGGAAGGGGAGATAACGTCGCGATATCGTGACTTTGTTTCGCAGACGGTGGCAAGGGCGTGTTGTGTCGTGATATCGCGACGTCACGATATCACGACGATATTCAAAATCGAAAGCAAGGCGACGGTTGGGTCATGATATCGCGACATGTCGCGATATCATGACATGTCACGATATCGCGGCCAGAAGAAAATAGACCAAGGGAGAGAAAGCGGACGGCCGGGCAAGGCCAATTTTGACACGTGGACTGCCACGTGTATCATGGCAGTTGAGGAGGACACGTGTGCCAACATGGAGAAGTCATGGAAGAATTATGCACGATTGGCTACGTGTAAGAAATTAAAGATGAAGGCCACGTATCGGGAGTTAAATTTGACAGCCGCGTGCATTAAAGGGGGAGAACCACCATTTGGAAGGATTTTTCGACAAAACAGCAGTGCAGAGTACGGTCTGAGCGAAGCGGCCAGTGCAGGGTATGGGAAGCCATTATTGCAAGCAGCAGTGCAGATCGGGCAGTTGCCCATTTATGATAAAAATATTTGAAAACTCGGAGAGGGGGAAAATTGAAGTTTGAACTTTGTTTTAGGCGGGGCATTAATTGCTAGAGGACCGGGACCTCGTTAAAAACCCAAAATTTTGTAATAGGGAGGATGGTGGACCGGTGAACAGGGGAAGTAGTGACAGTGGAAGAACCGAGCCGAGTATCGGTTAATGTATGCCTGCGGGCTATTTTTAGATGCATGTAAATAATTTTCTAAAAATTTGAATGAAAATGTCGAATGTTTTTTACTGTGTTAAATATTAAATTTCCCGATCCCCGTCAAATGGTTGGAAACATTAGACACGGTTAGCTTCAACTTCAAAAAATTATTTGTGGAATGGAAGGAAAACGGATGAGTCATTCGCTTACAAGGCATTACTACTCCTCCATCACAAATGGTGAGCTCTCATAGTATGGAGAAGATGTTAAAAAAGGGTGGATATGGATTTATAGCTCAAATTAATTGTTTGGAAAAACAATCTCAAGCAACTTCGGATATTACTGCTCCAGAGTTACAAGACATCATAACACATCACGAAGATGTTTTCCAAGAACCTAAAGGATTACCACCTAAACGATCTCATGAACATGCCATCCATTTGATTCCAAGGAGTGTCCCACCTAACAATCGTCCTTACCGCTATCCTCAACCACAAAATACAGAAATCGAACAGATCGTTCAGGGTCTGCTAGATCATGGAGTCATTCATCACAGCACTAGTCCTTATTCCTCACCTGTAGTTCTAGCTAGACGAAAAGATAACTCTTGGCGTATGTGTCCTGACTTTCGTTCTCTCAATAAACTCACTATCAAGGACAAATTTCCTATCCCTGTCATAGATTACCTATTAGATGAGTTGCATGGTGCAAAATTTTTTACAAAATTAGACCTTCACTCCGGATTTCACCAAATCCGTGTCAGAGAAGAAGATATTCCTAAAACTGCTTTTCGTACTCATGAAGGTCATTACGAATTTTTGGTCATGCCTTTTGGTCTCACCAATGCACCATCCACATTCCAAAGTCTCATGAACCAAGTGTTTCATCCACTCCTCCGTAAGTTTGTGTTAGTTTTTTTTTATGATATTCTCATATACAGCAAAATATGGACGGACCATTTACATCATGTGGATAAAGCCCTTCACATTTTACACAGAGAAAAGCTATTTGTCAAACGTTCCAAATGTTCATTTGGTGTCCAAGAATTTGAGTATCTTGGTCATATAGTTTCACACGAGGGTGTCAAAGTCAACCCGAATAAGATTAAGGCAATTCAAGAGTGGCCCTTACCTAAAACCATCAAAAAACTTCATGGTTTTTTAGGTCTCACGGGCTACTATCGCAAGTTTGTACGAAATTATGGTAATATTGCAGCACCTCTCACAGCACTCACAAAGAAGGATGCTTTTTATTGGTCGAAAGAGGCCACCCAAGCCTTCGAAGCTCTTAAGAAGGCCATGTGTACAACTCCAGTATTAGCAACTCCCAATTTTCACAAACCATTTATTATCGAGTGTGATGCATCAGGAACAGGAATTGGGGCTATATTAATGCAAGAAGGTCATCCGTTGGCATTTGAAAGTAAATAGCTCTCCGGGAAAAATTTGGGAAGATCAACATACGAAAAAGAAATGTTGGCCATTCTTCACGCAGTAGAAAAATGGAGACACTACCTAATCAGTAGCCGCTTCATTATAAAAACAGATCATAGTAGTCTCAAACATTTTCTTGAGCAAAGGTTTTCATATTCGGAACAAAATAAGTGGTTAACAAAACTATTGGGCTATGATTTTGTTATCGAATACAAGAAAGGGAAGGAAAATATAGTCGTCGATGCGCTGTCTAGGAAATATGAAGACGAAGTAGTCATTAACGCTATTTTAGGTCCTTGCTCCCAATGGGTGAGTCAATTACAAAATGAATGGTTGTCCAATAGCGAAACTACTCAGATACTTCAAGAATTATCTATAGGGTCCTCTAAACACCCTTTGTTCTCTTATGAAGATAAAATCCTCCGGAAGAAGAACCACATTTACATTCCACACAATTCAGAACTCAAATCGAAGATCCTCGACGAATCGCATGCTTCTCCATCAGCAGGACATTCAGGATTTCTGAAAACATATTTAAGGGTCAAATAATCATTTTGTTGGAAAGGATTAAAATCCAAATTCAAACAATGGGTAGCAGAATGCGAAGTTTGCCAGCACAATAAAGGAGAAACAGTCAAATCACCAGGGTTGTTACAACCATTACCCATCCCTGAACGATAGTGGGAACATATATCCATGGATTTTATTGAAGGTCTTCCAAAGTCAGAAGGTAGGACAGTAATCTTCGTAGTCGTAGATCGGTTATCCAAATACGCTCACTTCCAGGCTTTACAACATCCATTTTTCGCAAGCAAGGTGGCAAAGGTATTTATGGATTCAATTTTCAAATTACATGGTATGCCAAAAAATATTGTAAGCAATAAAGACCCCATCTTCACTAGTAACTTTTGGCAGAAATTATTTCGACTTAGTGGTACCAAATTGAACATGTCCTCAGCCTACCATCCACAGACCGATGGTCAAACAGAAGTAGTTAACAAATGTTTGTGCATGTACTTAAGATGTTTCGCTCAAGATAAACAATACCAATGGAGCCAGTGGTTAGCATTGGTAGAATGGTGGTACAACACTTCTTACCATTACTCAATTAAGATGTCTCCATTTGAAGCATTGTATGGCACCAAGCCTCCAACCGTCGCCGATTATGTACAAGGATCATCCAAAGTAGCCAAAGTGGATGATTGGTTCCAACAAAGGCAGTCTACACTCACCATCCTCAAAGAGAATTTATCCCAAGCACAAAATCATATGAAACAACAACAAGACTTGCACCGATCAGAGAGAACTTTTAATATAGGTGATTGGGTTTTCCTAAGGTTGCAACCTTACAAACAAACATCGTTAAGGATAAAGTCCAGCCAAAAGTTGGCTCCACGATTCTATGGTCCCTACAAAATTATGCGTCGCATTGGAGAAGTAGCCTATCAATTAGAGCTACCTACATCATCACGAATACACCCGGTATTTCATGTTTCATGTCTCAAAAAAGTAATTGGTCAAAAAGTGCAAAGTCAATCCGAATTACCAGTGCTCGATGAGGAAGGACTCATACATCTCCAACCTAAAGATATACTACAACACAGAATACGAAGACTGAGATCACGTCAGATTCAAGAATTTCTCATCAAATGGCAAGATTTACCAGAGGAGGATGCCACATGGGAACATGAAAGTATTTTCCAGACATTTCCAGCTTTGAGGACAAATCTTTCCGAGGAGGGGAGTCATGTTACACACCAAACCTAGCCGTCGGCTAGGTATCCAAGAGTAAAATATTTCATATATATAGTAGTTAGATTATTCAAATTAAAATCATCTTTTTTATAATTCCGTTCACTGCATTTCGCAATTGCCTTCACGACGGGGACGTGCCCTCCCTGAGTGGTGATCTATATCCGATTTGTTTTATTTAAATTATTACTGTGTTTCTTATTCCGCCTTTATACTATACGTGTGGAGTTTATTGGAATTAAACTTAAGGAACATGTTGTAACGTTCTATGGGGGGTCCTTGTTTCTTATTATACTTTTGATTGGGTTGCTTCATCTAGGAATGCATGTGGCTTGCTATAATTTGAAGCTCTTGATATTGACATCATTTCCTTTTGAATTCTGACACTTTTAGAAGTTTTACAAGTCATATTACCATATGTCGAGTGTCTGACTCAATACCTTAAGATATTCTTCACCTAGCATTTTTCTGCACCATGTTAAACATTTTGTGCCATTTTCCTAACATGAACATTATAGTCCATTTGACTGGCATTCATTGCTTAACTACCAAATATCAGGTGTTGAGTACCAGGTCTTGTCCCTTTGCTTTTTTTCCTCTTTGAATAATATTGAACACCAAACTTTTGTTGTCTTGTTGCTAATATCAGTATTTTATATACATTACATGATTTTTATGCTTAGCCAAATTATGCTTTATTTCTATTGATTGCTAATTTTAGTTCCTTAGCATAAAATATTCTTCAAGGACCATCTACCTAGTGCCCTATTATCTAACCTAGTCTATTTTACATTCAGCCACACCTATCTACAATTTACTTATTTTGGTAATATTTTAACCCACTTTATCCACTCTAGTAGCTTCTTCTATTGCTCTTTTGGATTGTTGCATGCTCATTCCTACACTACTTTGTAGAAAAATAACTATATGGTCTAACCTATACCACATAGTGGGTGTAGGTGAGAAAATTCACATACAGTTTCATGGATAAGAAGTTGAATGGTTGCAACCATTCAATATAAGGTTCATTATTTTATAGGTAGTTGTAGGTAGTTTTTATCTTATTATGATTTCTTATTTTAGGTAAAATAATTGTATTTAAATATACTTAGATAATAAATTGAACAACGTAAATTTGTTCAATTTACGTTACTAATAATATGAATATATTAAAATACAATTATCTTACCCAATATAACATAAGAAACTCTATTAAAACAACTATCTATAACCACGCATAATCTCATAAACTTCAAAATATTATGATATTAAATTATAATGATAATAATTACTAATACTTAAAAGCTTTACGATATATAGATTTAAAAAATGTAATGAAGGTTGTGATTTTTAAAAAATTAAGAAGCAATTATGATTATAGTTACAAAATTATCCATCTACATCTTCTATAGTTGACACTAGCATGTAAGATGTCATATGGAAAAACTATATTGTTGTAGTTGTATCCCTTATAATCAAAGTTAGAAATATATATATTGTGTATTATTTCATTGGATATCAATAAAGGCAGTTAGCATCATAATTGCCTCTATATATATGTGGGGAACCTTAGGTAATGGTGCAAAATCAAGGAAGGTGTCATAGTGGTCATGACACCACAAGTATTTTTGGTACTATGAGCAAGTTTAACACCATTAATGTTTATGGCTCCATCATACATAATAAAAAATAAAAATGAGTTCCATGAATCTAACAATACCATTAAAAAACTATTTTTAAAGAATTGAGTAACCCTCTACTTTACCCAGAGTATTCATCCCTCCTTGGGAAGTGATGTTCACTATTACATCTACTTATAACTATAGAAAAAACACTTAAGTTGGTCAATGTGTACAATTTAGCCTATTTTAAAAACTAAGCACACGTAATAACCTTAAAGGTGTTATCTATGTATCCCATGGTGAGTATATTTACTAGTGATCTCAATCAATATGTCTATTTGAATAGGTATCACTTGAGTGCAATCTAGATTTATAGGATGTTCTACTACTACAATCTCTATTAAAAGGGATGATATTTCTCAAAATTCCCTTGAATGGGTAAATGAACATTTTTATTCTAAATAATCTAACTTTAATCCTCTCATACCTACTATGCACAAGTTTCACCTTTTAAGGGAATATATTATTTTTAGCTATGAATACTATCATACAAAAAGAAAATATTGGATATGCCACATATAAACTTGTAGAAGTTGTTCAACACATCACTATACATAGAGAAAATTCTTTATGATTTTTCCATTGAACACTTGATGCATCCCCAACTAGGAAGACAAGTAAACAATGAAGGTATTCTTATATGTTATATATTAAATGGTGTATAGACCTTAATGTAGTTGTTTGATCTTTAGGTGTGGGATAGAAAAGTGCTCTTTTAAGTGGAACCAAACCTAATCTCTAAATTGAAAGTGTGCAAAGTATAATGTTTTTTCAATGAGTTTACACAACTTTTTATGAGGGGTACTAGTCCCCTCATACTTAGTGGAGTTTGAACCTTGGACCTCTCAAAGAGAGTCTGAATCCCTTACCACTACAATAATATTTTAGCTATTACAAAGTATAATGATGGTGATGGTGATCCTTATATTTCATTTTGTTATGTTCAAACATTTCTTGTACATGGTTCTATATATATTGCATGTGCTATAAAATACATTTTACCTTGTTAATGTCCTTGACCTATGCTAGTATCATAGCTTTAGTAAAAATGTGAAAAGTGATATTCATGGGTGCATTTGGCTAGAATCTAAATCATGCCAAAAATAGGTTGTGACTTTTAATAATCATGGATGTATGTAAGGATTTCATCTATTATAAAATATGTGGTTGTACATGATAATTAAATACACTAACGATCTACTTGTTGTGGTGCAGTGGTAAATGCCCTGGGTGCTGGTAGAGGCCGACCCAGGTTCCATTCCCCTTGTCTCCATCCTGTAGATATATGGTATAGTTAGGAATGTCCTATGTGCTGGTAGAGGCCGACAAGGCTCCATTCCTCCTATGCCCAACCTGTTGAAAGTGGCACCTCGAAAGGGGTGTTTTCCACTATAAATTAGTTTTTGATAAGAGAAAAGAGAGAGACGTTTTTCGTAGGACTGCCCAAACTTCCGAACTCGTTTTGGCCATATCTCACTCATCCGAACTCGGATTGAGCTAAAATTTTGAGGGTAGATGCCTGAAAAACCCTAGAACGTCTCCACCAATTTTCATATCATTTGGAGCAACACAGATCCTAGCGCATCCCTATGTGTGAACGATATATTTGGCAAGCGGCTATGCGAGGGTTTCATCCGGGTTGAGTGCAAGCAGCTCCAGAGGTTGGTTTTTAGGGCCTTCGGGCCCTAGCGGCCAATATTTTTGTGGTTTATGCTCAATATTTTAGCAGGAAATGTTGCAGGGGATACAAGATGGGTTAGAAATTTGTCTTTCAACAGATCATACTGTGAACTTGAGTGACAACGGCTTCCAATTTGCTGCACAAAAGAAAAGTGAAAACCATACCTTTCCACGACGTCTAGGGCAAGGATTAAAGAGACCACGAAATAAGTTTCAAGCAGTTGATCAAAAAATGGCTCATATCTCAAGTGAATCTGGTGCTAAGGTGCACCCACAAAATAATTCTATAGTGAAAACCCCTATCAAGGGTAAGAATTTTGAAGACTCAGTCCCAAAAATGAATTTTAGGGATGCCCTTCATGGTGGACAGCCTCATCCCAATGCTAATATCAATATTAGGGCTTCTCATAAACCTCTAAGAATGCCTAAGATTGATCCCAGGAAAATGGAGTCAGGATGTCTTAAAGCAGCTGATGGAACTCCTATTGTTAAGCTTGATATGGGTAACATTCAGACTGGCATTGAAGATTTGGAAAAAAGAGGACTAATTTGTTGGTTCGTGGGTTTTCGTCCGAGTCTATCTGCTTTCAAAGTCTGGGCTGCAAAAAGCTGGAAAACTAAAGGTGAGTTACAAATCTCTATTTATCCAAATGGTTATTTTCTTGTTTTATTTGCTAATAATGAAGATAGAGAGAAAAATTTTCAAGGGGGTCCTTGGTTTTTTGGAAGGGCAGGGCTTTTCATGAAGCCCCGGCATACTAAATTTAAAGCCGAAGAAGAGATGCCTTCTATAGCTCCCGTGTGGGTTAGACTCTTTGGCCTCCCTATTGAATTTTGGAATCCTACTATTTTTTCTTCAATTGGAAACTCTTTAGGAACTTTTATGATGATCGTTGATTGTACTCAAAATTTTGAACATATTATTTATGCTCGAATTTGTGTTTTAATGGATTTTGACAAACCCCTACCTAAAAAGATCACATTACAATTTGGGGAAGACACTTGGGAGCAAGTAGTGGACTATGAGAACATTCCTTTTCGTTGTAGAATTTGCCATGAATATGGTCATTTGGCCAGTGCTTGCCCAAATAAAATTCCTGATCAAAAGAAAGAAGATATAAACTCAGCAGGTTTCCAAATACCTAAGAAGAAGAACACTAAAAAAAACTAGTAATGAAGGATCAATCAAAGTCATTTGCTAATATGTTTGAAATCCTTTCCACAAATGATGTCCCAAGTGAGGAAGAGGAAATAATGGAAACTGAAATCTTAGAAACACAATTTAAATATGAAGGAAAGAACTCAGAGACAAACCAACAAATCAAAGGTTTTCAACTAAAAAAAAAGGAGAAAATTTACACAAGAAAAACAATATTTCAAATGTCAAAACTTCAAATAATGCAGGTCCCAATATAGACTCCATTGAACCATCTAGTAAAATTTTGGCTGTGTATGAGCATTCTTCAAGGTTAGAAGCCATCTCGATTCAATTGGAATAAGTCAAGAAACAGGGAAAAAAAATTGAAGATGGATTCTAATCAAAAAGTAGGTCGCAAGACCAATCAATATCATATGGTAAAAGAAGGTGAAAAGCTTGTAGAGGAAGGTAAGATTAATGCCCTTCCCAACATTTTTAGCCCTGGTATTAATGAAGATCATCACTTGGAATATTAGAGGACTCAAAGGGAGTCTTTCAAAACAAAATGAAATTAGAAGAATGATTCAGATAAATCATCCACATCTTGTTTTCCTTCAAGAAACAAAGATGTCAATGGAGGATATGGACTTAATTGCCAGTAAAATTTGGCCAGCCTGAAAAGTGGTTTCCCTCGGTTCCCAAGGGACTTCGGGTGGCATTGCTTGTCTTTGGGACCCAAAAGAGGTAGTTATTCACCATATGGTTGGCAGTTGGGGTTTGTTGGCTATAGCTATTCAAAGTAGACATTCCAACCAGATTATGCTCTACATTACTGTTTATGCCCCGACTTCTTTGGAGGAAAAAAGAAGACAATGGAAGGATATTACTCATATTATCTCTCATTTTCCTAAAGCTTGGATCTTGATCGGAGGAGATTTCAATACCATCCTCTCTCTGGATGAGAAAAGGGGGGGAAATAGAAATTTGGACAAAAGTACTGACCTCATGAGCGAATATATTGCAAACCTCCATCTTGTGGATATCCAACCGGATAATGGCCTTATGACTTGGTCTAACAGAAGGCAAGGCTTAGCTTGTATAATGGAGAGATTGGATAGGTTTTTGCTCTCTAAAAATTTCTTAATCCATGGTCACATTCCTAAAGTGAAGACTCTTAATAATGTTGGTTCGGATCATTGGCCACCATGGTGGAAATGTGGAAAACCAATGTGAGTTTCTCTCCTTTTCATTTTCAATTAATGTGGCTTAGAGACATTTCCTTCAGACCTCATGTGCAACAATGGTGGAAGGAAGGTAAACCTAGGCATGGGACTAAGATGTTCTATTTTGCCAAAAGACTGCAATACATTAAATCCAAAATCAAGACTTGGAACCGGAAAGAGTTTGGGGATGTTCATAAAAAAAAACATGAAGTTATTGCTCATCTTGAAAATTTGAATAAGAAAATCCGTTTAGATGGCCTCACAGAGAAGAGAAGTGCAGATGAAATTAAACTCACAACTCGGCTTAGAGGAATGGGAAAAAAGAGAAGAAATCTTATGGAAGCAAAAATCTAGAATTCAATGGCTCAAAGAAGGAGATCGAAACACAAATTTCTTCCACAAATCTCTTCTAGCTCGAAGATCTCACAACTTTATTTCTTCCTTAAAATCAGATTCTGGAGATGTTGTTTATACTTGGGATGGCATGAACTCTATTGTTGTTGATTACTTTTCCAATATTTTTATTGCTACTCCTCTTGACTCAGCTTCACAACAAAATGTTCTTCAAGCAATCCCTTCTCTTATCACTTCTGAGGAGAACTCTATTTTGACTGCTCCTATTACTATCAATGAGCTTCAACAAGTAGTTTTTAAAATGCAAAAAGGGAAAACCCCAGTTCCTGATGGTTTTCCTATTGAGTTCTACCAAGAGTTCTGGGATATCCTTCATGTTGATTTATTAGAGGTGGTGGAAGAAGCCAGGAAATCCAAAGAAATTTTGAAGGTTATCAATAAAACTTATATTACTCTTGTTCCAAAAGCTCAAGAGGTTGATCATATCTCAGCTTTTAGACCTATTGCTTTATGTAATGTTCTTCTCAAAATTATTACTAAAATCATGGCAGTAAAGGTTGAAGCCTCTTTTGCATAAGATTATTTCCCCGAGCAAGGGGGATATGTGGAAGGACGTCAAATAGTAGATGAGATAGTTCTTGCTCAGGAAGCCATCCATTCCATGGATATGCAAAATTCTCCTTCTATGTTCATCCGGTTAGACTTATCCAAAGCTTATGACAGAGTGGATTGGCACTTCCTTATCAAAGTTTTGAGGCAATTTGGTTTCTCTAAGGATTGGATGGATTGGATTATGGGATGTATCTCTTCAGTTTCCTACTTAGTTCTTATCAATGGCAGGCCTTCTCAGTCTTTCCCAGCTTCCAGAGGTATTAGGCAAGGTGACCCGCTATCCCCTTATTTATTCATCATTCTTGTTGAATGCTTGGGTAGGACTATAACCAAAAAGAGGGAAAACAAAACCCTTGAGGGAGTTACCATTGCTCATGGAGCTAGACCTATCTCTCATCTTCAATTTGTGGATGACTCTACCCTTTTAGGTAAAGCTACAGTTAAGGAAGCTTCTAATATTAAGCAAATCATTAGCTATTTTTCTAAGGCTATCGGGCGCTTGATCAATGAAGACAAATCTAAAGTTATTTTCTTTCACCGCTCTCGCTAGACAGGAATCCATGGTCTTGGATAAATTAAGATATAAGAAGACCTCTCTTCCAATCACTTATTTAGGTATTCCCATAAATATTCAAAGGCAAAAAAATAAATATTGGAATTGGTTGTTGGACAAAGTCAAGAAGAAAATTGGAAAGTGGACCAACAAGTGGCTTTCTTCTGGGGGTAGAATCACCTTGGTAAAATCAGTCCTTCAAGCTATTCCTATTTATGTTTCTTCCATTTTGAATATCCCAAAGGTTGTTCTTCGAGAATTGGATCAAATCAGTCATCGTTTCCTTTGGAGTGGTACTAAGGAGAAAAGAAAATGGGCCTTGGTGAAATGGGATACTTTATGTCTTCCTAAGAGTGAAGGGGGGTTAGGATTCCGGTCTTCAATTAATAACAACAAAGCTTTAGCTGCTAAATTATATTGGAGGATGTTGCATAACCCCAATGCTCTTTGGGCCAATAATCTCCGTGCTAAATATGCTCGAGAACAAAAGTCCCGAAGACCTTGTTCGCTATCAACTTCCTACCAAAGGTTCTCCCATTTTAGCAGTTCTTAAGACTGGTGAGGATTTGATAAAGAAAAAATTATTTTGGATCATTCATAATGGTCAACATGCAAATTTTTGGACAGATTCTTGGGATGGTCACAAGCCTTTGATAACTCGGTTTCCCGATTGGAGGCCTTGGATGGAGGAGCTTCACCGAGCTAATTGGATAAAGGTGGCTAATTACTGTCGGTACCATACTGGTAATTCAAAGGTTGGTAGATATTGGATCCCTATTCAGGACTGGCCTATTCAAATCCCGTAAAGGCAAAGACAAGATATCCAAGGCATCCTTCATATGAGATCCCTCTCTTGGTCCCATGAAAAAGATTGTTTTGGATGGAACAACACTACTAAGGGTGAGTATTCAGTTGCTCAAGGTTATTTGACCTTATGCCATAATAATCCCAACCATTCTTCTGACATATTTTCTCAATTGTGGGCTCAAAAGCTCTGGCCTAAGGTGAGGTTCTTTAATTGGATTTTATTGCATCGTAGGGTTCTTACTGGTGAGCAACTTATGAAGCGTGGTTTTCATGGCCCTTTTAGATGTGAAATGTGTGAAGAGAATGTAGAAAATATCAACCATATTTTTATTGAGTGTACTTTAGCCTCTGAGCTATGGAGGAGAATGGCAACTTTACTTGGCTTACAAGTGGTCCAATTTTTTCACTTTTGAACAGACTTTGGAGGGATTGGCCTAATCAAGAGGGTGTTGATCATTTTATTAGGCAGTTAGTTTGGATGGGTTCTACCATTCTTCTTTGGAATATTTGGAATGAAAGGAACAACCAAATTTTTAATCAAGATAGGAAGGATATTCACTATATTTGGCAAAAGACCATAGCCAACTTAGTTGAATCAGTCCATCAACTCCTTAATCACCCCCAAAACTCCCACCAAAGATGGGATCAAGTGATGCAAAGATTGAAGATTAAACCTTCTAAGGGCAACCAACTTAAAGGGAATGTGAGTATTAGTAAGATGGATAGGACTAGAAATTGGCAACCTCCTCCTAAGGATTTTGGAAAAGTCAATACCGATGGAGCCTCTAGAGGGAACCCCGGAAAAGCCAGTGTGGGAGGAATTGGTAGACTTTCGGATGGCTCCCTGGTTTTTACTTTTGCTGAGAATTTGGGTATTCTTTCCAATAACCTTGCTGAGGGGTATGGTATCCTTAGAGGCCTTCAGGAGGCTACTAAGGTTGGATGGGAAAAGGTGTTAGTTGAGTCTCGACTCTCAACTTATGATTAATCTCTTGAAGACTCCTTCTAAGAATCATAAGGTGGATTGGAGAATAAAAAGAATTATTGAGAAGATTCAGTTAATCCAGATGGGATTTTTGAAAGTTGATTACAATCATGTGGTCGGAGATCAAAACAAGAGTGTTGATGCTTTAGCTAATTGGGCTTTGGACAAAGGTGATCTTACTTGTTATGGCCACCCTCCTATATGGTGGGCTTCTCAAATTAGGGAAGCTCTTCTTTCTATCATTTCTTTGGATGGCTCCAGTTTTGAAGGTACCTAGTTTCTTCTTGTTTTTTTTTTTGTTTCTCTTTGGTTCATTCAGTTTTTTTAGTTCCCTAGCTCATTCTATTCTTTATTTTGTTTCCTCCGTTGATTCTTGCATTAATAGTCTTCTGGTCTAGATAGGTCATTGTTTTGTTCATTTTTTTTTCTTTTGTCTTCTTTGTTTTAGTTTTTTAAGGTGGGTGGGTTCTTTTGTTTTGTTTTGTTTTTGTGTTCTTTGTGTTGTTTTTTGTTGTTCTTGTGTTTCTGTTGTTTTGTTTTTTTTTATGTTTTTTGTTATTGTTCTTGTGTTTTTTTTCGTTCTTGTTCTTGGGTTTCTCTTTGTTTGTGTTATTTCATTTTTTTATGTGTGAGTGTTTTCTATGTTTTTTGTTTTTGTTTATTGTCTGTTGTTGGTTGTTTTTATTTTTATTTTTATTTTTATTTTATTTTTTAGGTTTTGGTTGTGTTTATTTTTCATGTTTTTTTGGGTTATGTCTTTGTAGTGTTCTGTTGTTTTTGTCTTGTTTGTGTTTTGTTATGTGGTTCTTGTGTTTTTCTATGTGGTTTGTGTTGTGGTTTCTTTTATCTTATTGTGCGTGTTTGGTTGTGCTTTTGGTTTTGACACACTCAAGGAGCATGTTTTTTATTTTATTTTATTATTTTTGTTGTTATTTACTTTTTTTAATTTGGTTTTGTGTGTTTGTTTGCTCCTTGAGTATGTCAAAGGTGGTAGGCCAGGTCCGAGTCCTGGGCGTTTTTGGCGGAATGGATACCCCTGCCTCCTTGGGTCTTACCCGAAAGTGGCATCCCTTTTGGGATGTTTTCCACAAATAAAAAAAATACACTAGCATATTATTCACCACTTCAATCTACCCTTAAATCTATGAATGGAAATATGTAGAATATTATAGCTTAGTATCAATTTTCTCCTTTAGATGGCACCAAATATTACTAATGAAATGAGGTCTTCAATTAGATATGATGGATTTTGAGATGCCAAAATGAATTTAAATATGTTCAAAGATAAACATGATAATATTTGTTGTATTTATGCTCTTATTTCATGGAACCATGAATACTATCTTAGTGAACTTATCTATAACTATAAAAATTCAATCACTTTGATGTTTGATTGTTGGTATCTCCAAGATATAATTTACATTGATGGATTTGCAAGGTTAAGAAGGAATTAAAAGTGTTTTATAGATCCCCAACTTCTTATATACTAGTTTGGCAATATTTAGGGTTCATTGAGTTTTATGTAGACCTTCACTTCCTTATGCATGTGAGATCAATCAAAATACTATTCTAGCAATGTAGATCATTTTTTAATACCAAAGTTTCCAATGATCTTCTAATAGTGTATTTTATATATGAGGTGTTGGTATGGTGTGCCAAAAGGTATGTAGATCTTGCTAAGGTAGTATTGCAACCTCTTGTTGTGCTAATAATTTAACACTAACTTACCCATAATAGTTAGTAATTTATGATGACATGGTGCCATTATGGCATGGTGCCATCTACATAGTTTATTGTTACCTATAGTATCCATGAATTCTAATAGTGCTTACACTGGTGGACAACTTAGAGAGCTAGCTACATCATTTTCCTCACACTTATAATGGTTTATCATAATATGGAAATAATAAGTAAGCCAACCACTTCCTGTAGCATTCATTTCCTAATTTAACTTGAGTAATGAATAAACTGTAGAGGCCTATGATCATAGTAGATAATTATTTTCTTATACATAGTGTAATGTAACCACAATGGTAAAACTTTTTCTTGTATGTGGAGTAGCACTAAGTCATCTCTCAAAAAATTTGAATGATATGTAACCTTGTATCTATTCTATATCATAATGATGTGATGGGTGTGCCAAGATGCATTAATATTAATATCAAATTACTAGGTGATATCAAAAATGCTTGGCACTAGTGTTAAGTAGAGGTATTATTTGAATTTTCTATATGCTTATTATAGTTATTAGGTTCAATTAACCATGTTTACTTTAATTATATGTTATCATAGAGTTTCTAACTCAAATATCTACTTAAAATGTATCCCAATGAACACATCATCAAAACACAAAAGATAAATATTTGAAAATATTAATTTTGAAAATATAGGTAAATTAGTGCAAATATAAACTCCATGTACTAATAAAAAATATATATTTATAATAGATAATTTTACACCTCTATTTGAAAGGCACTTAATTTATAAAAAAAATTAAATTCCAAAGAATTCTAAGTTTTCCCATATTATTTTTAGTATAGATTAATTCGTAATTATTATCAAATAAAGTTACCCAAAACAATTACTAGTTAGAATATACAATCATGTGGATAGAAGATAATTATAAATAGTTTCTTTAGAAATTCAAACATTGTAAAATTTTATAAGAAAAAAAATAAAATATTGAAAATTAAAACTTAAATCTATTTCATTGAAATTATGAACTTTTCTAAATTTATAAAAGTGTTATTAATAACTTTATAAAAATATTTCTCATTGGAAACTATTAATTAATAAAGTTGTGAAACCTATCTCATTGAAATTAAAAATTATTACTAGTGTTATAAAAATATTTTTTCATGAAAAAAGTTAGTTACCTTCTATAAAATAAATATGTGCTCAACAATGGAAAAACATATTCTAAGCAAAGCTAATACTATTGTAATATTTACATATTATGCATGTAGTAATAAGTTATGAAAAAAAACATAGTTTATCATTCTCTTTGCAAGCAATATATTGAAAATTTTAAAAATAAAAATAAGAAAATACAAATAATATTTTCCAATAAAATATGTCATGTGATATCAAAATATAAGAAGTAGAGCTTATATATTCACTAATGTTGCATGAAAGTAATTTATGAAAGGAAATATTTTTAGAATTTGTATAGGTAGACCCTTTAACAATTGACATGTATTCAAAATAAATAAATAAAAACATATATATAAGTTTAGATGTTCACTCTATGTATTGGACACATCCTTACAATATAGAATATACCTATAATAATAAAATACTAAGAATAGTCATAAACTTTTGAATCTGCAGCACTTTTTAGACTAGCTATTATTCTCAATCTCCCTAGGAAGAATTCAATTGCACCCCAATGAATGAGTGACTATTTTAGACTCATGGGTGGTAATTGTTTTTTAGAATAGTAATTTGTAGAATAGGTTTTTGGGTGGCAAGGGCACTCTATTTTTGGCTTAGAATAGATTGTGATTGACTTATGGGATAATGGAGGGTGTAGTTTTGAATCTAGCCAGGCTTGAGGTTGGGGACGATATCAAAAAAAATCTATGTAAAAAGGGCCTCCTGGACTACATTTTAAAATTCCATGGTTACAATAAATATGTGTCAAAATAGATGGCACACTCATGGAAAGAGGGGGTGGTGAAGTTTGGAGGTTTAGAATTTGAAATTTTTGTAGCGCTATTTGTTCAGGTGATGGGCTTGCCCTTGGACAACTACTATCATAATAGGGAAAATCACTTCCTAATCAAAAATTTGGGTTACTTCCTAGATGAAAATAAATATTTGTTGACAATCCAAAATGGATATCAAGTAAAGGCACTAGACACCCATGGAATAAGGTAGTTTTAGTGATTATGGACTACTTTACTTTGGATTCAAATAGGGATGTCCTTTGAAGTTATCATGTGATATTTTTAAATTAGTTGTATTGATAGAGGTTGATGAACATCTCTTCTTTCTTACTCCATTGCATGGAGAAATCTATGTTTTATGTGAAGAAAGGGAAAGTCTCTGACCCAATCCATCAAGTATTAGCTCTATTAGTTTTTGAGTATGTAGTTCAATCCAAAGGAGTATCTTGGGAGACTACTCTAAATTAAGTGGAACTTTAAAAGAAGGCTATAGTTACTACCTTTTCTCTAAGGTCCACCCACTCTAATTCCAGCAATTAAAAGATGTCATATGACTTGCTAAATCCCATCATCTCATTTTTGGGGAAAAGTGTTTGTAGACTCCTAAGGAAGTTTCACTTTCTTCTAAAGAGATCAAATGGGGGAAACAAGGAGGTCTAAATGCCTCTCTAAAAAAAAATTCAATACCAAGATGTCTCTTGATTCCATGACTATGTTATATTTTAAGGAGCAGGCCCCTATGAAGAAGAAAAGTAAATTTTATGTGGAACCACCTAGTGGTTTGTGTAAGTCTTCCCATGCTTGGCCATACATCCTTCCAAAGTTAGTCCTAAAAACTCTAGAAGAAAACCAAAATGTAGTGGTAGAAACCCTGAAGGTCACTACAGCCTACGCTAAAGATTCCTATATGATGATTCAATGGTGTTAGAGTAGCCTTGGGGCTTCCAAGTCAGCTCTAGGGATTGTGGGAGATAATCTTCCTAAGATATGAGCATTGGTGGGTGCTCTTTCCATACCTATATTGTCTTTTTGGCCTATATGGTGGTGCTCCAATCTCTATATTTTTGGCTATTAGTTTTTGGGATGGTCTTGAGGTGTTAGATCGTGTTTGATATTATATTCCCTCTAGGTTGGATGTTGGATGTTGGATTGTTGGTTAGTGTTTTTGGGCTATGGGACCAACTAGTTTTGTTGGAGAACCACTAGATTCTTCCTTGGTTTCCCTATGCTCCATATTTTGCAATAATATTTTGGTGTTCCTTCAAAAAACCCTTTTTTAATACCACATCAAAAAAAATTACCAAGAATATTTGTATTTCGATGATGAGTTAAATATCTACCTTCAAAATATCATTAATCTGGGTAATGACATGATGAAGTCAATTCTTCAAAATTGAAGGAATATATTCTTCTTCTTTTTTTAAATTACTATTACATTTTTTAAAGAGTTGTTATATTATACAAAGATCACGTAGTAATTTAGTCCTATTAAAGAATGCAAGTAGCATGTCAATTGAGGATGATGATCAGGATTGATTTGAAATTTTAAGAGAGAGCTTATTGGGTCTCATTTAACTTTATTGGCTATGTAATCCACATCTATTGACTATAATTTCTAGTGGTCCAAGTTTTAAAATAATGATAGGGCTACAAGGCTATAGGCTAAATAGTAATGGTTAAAATGATAAAAATTTATATAAATCACCTATGCTAAAATTTAGCAAGGTATAAGCTAATCTAGAAAACATGTATAGAATGGTTGAGATTTACTCCAAAAAAAGGCATTTTATGTCTCCACCAACTTATAACCTAAATGGATGTGCTATATTGCATGATTTTATTTAAGGTCCTTGTAATCTAGAATGAAAAACATACCACTTTAAAAAAGAGGATTATATGTTGTAACTAGAAATTGTATCATCTTTTAGAGAGTATCATATTTTAGAGAGATCTTAACTATTTTCAAGATGTAGCAACTCTCCAATGACTAAATAATCTTAGTCAAAATATTATATTTAGAATTAAATTTTTATATTGTGTTAGTTTAGGTCTATTTTCTTAGCATTATATATAAGATCCATACGTGCAACAAGTCATCTATAAATGGTGATGAACATGTGAATCAAAATAAATTAATGGGAGTTATATCGTACTTCAATAGAACTGTGAAAGATGCTTTGGGCTTGTATAGTTTTGGAAGAGAGTAAGGTAGGATCTCAATGTAGGCCACCAATAATGATATGATAATTGATAGATTTTGGAAACTTTAGTTATATTCATGAGTTTTTGCTTAATGCTTCTACAAATTGTTAAATATTTTAAAAACTTGACACATAGGATGTCATAAAACATATGATAAGATAACATAATAGACAATAGTTTTTTAGAAAACAAGGAAATACAATAAAATATTATATTTCTTGTTAGCCTTGAACTATATAAAATAACAAGGGATAGGAATCTAGAAGAAGCTTGAATTTTATCCAATTTTTTGTAGATGACATTGTAGATATAAATTTAGGATTATTTTTATGGAGTTAAGGTAGCATCGAAACTCTTTAAAATATATTCTTTTAAATAGAAATGAGGTCAATGGTCTATTGTACCTTAGTACCTAGTCTTTTGACAAAACTTAGAATGATTATTTTCTTGAGTTGTTATTATGAAATAATTGGGCCAAAATTATAGATTTGTAAGTTTTAGAAAATGATTCTTTTTACTCCATCTAAAAATAATCTCCTCAAATAGATGTCCATAATGTCTATGCAACAATAGTTCTTATTAATGTTTGTACCATAATGTTGTTCATATGTCAAGTATGCAATCAATAAGACTTTTGATTATGTAGTTAAACTATTATCTCACTAATATAAGAATAATAAGTGGGATATGGTTATTCTTGTAATTGGAAGTGGCATATAAAATAACTTTAACCTTATAATACCTTTGTCCATTGTACTATTGAAGAAATAGTTTTTGTACAATTAAACATTGAATAATGTTGCATTTATATTATAGGCTCATGTTTTGGTTTTTGTAGACTTATATGTGTAATAAATCATATAGTATTTATATATGAAATAAAATTATTTTGTAGATATTTTACTCTCCAAGATGACTGGACAATCCAAATGCCATGATCTTTGACTTTGAGACACATAGAATAAAAACTCCAAGTGGATACCACTCCTATATCATGAATCTTATAAAAATATACATGTTACACCAAACACACACACACACATCCATATCTTATCTATTTATATATATAATAAGCACACACAGTAATAATATGCAGTTATACCCAATAATCCATAAATGATATTTGATATATATGCTACAAGTATACATTAATATTTATAACTATTTCATATAGAAATGAAACCTAAGGTAAATATTAGTAGAAAAATTATTATATACACCCTAAATATATAAATATATTAATCCCCCATTTTTTACCTAACCTCCCCACATGCATACACACCAAGATTATCTAAAATCTATTAATCATATTAGAGTACATCAACTAAGCATTAAAACATAAATGGCACTATTTATAAACCATAAATAATAGATATACACATTAACTAAATTTCTCTCATACTATAAACAATAAAGCTATATAGTCATGGTTAACGTAATGAACTTCATTGATATTGTTCAAGATAAAAAATAATCCTAAATTTTTATGGTATTTTAGAAATTAGAATATTATAAACATACACTCCAATAGTTATTTATATCTTTTGAAAAAAGGGATTTGAATTTTGAGATCCTAGCATGATATTTCATGATCATAAGCTCATTGGTTCAAATATCTCATCATGTCAAGCCTATTTGAGCATGTCACCATCACTATCAAGTGATGTTATAGAGTTCAATGAGATGGAAAATATCATGCTTATAAATATGGGTGAGTGGCTATAATTTGAAACAAATATTGATGGTACAAAGAAGACACATCTACTCTTGATATTTTTCGTAGACACATCTACCATGTAGGAGTTGGTCAATAACTCTATCACCATAATGGTGTTTATATCTACAACATAATTGCATATAACTTAATTATGCATATTATAAAATGCATATAGATATATAAATTATCACCTACATTTAAAAGCCTTGGAATATAACCTATGTAAATAAGCCAATGGACATAAATATAGAAAGATACAATTCAAATCTAGTAAGGAATGCTACAAATATGCTTAAAGAAATTAATTTTACAGAAGGTAAGAATAATGAATAAGACTTATAAATTTTAAATAAATAATTACACAATAGTTTTTCTTCCTCATTTTTAAACTGCTAAATTAAAAATTTCTCTTTTATATTTGTCTTCTTTCTCTATTTTTGTTTTTCTTTCTCTGGTTTGAGATCAAGTTTAGTTTCAACAAATGAGATCCTTCTTTGTTAACTACAATGCTTATATCTTGGTAGCTACAAATTCAATCTCTAGGTTGAAGATATTCAATTTAAAAATTCTCTCTTATATTGTATTCTTGTACAATTGCTTATATGGAGAAGATCTTTCTTCATTATCATTTTAATAACCTATAGTAATAATGGTAATAATTATTAGCATTGACAACGATAATGGTAACGATAATGGTAATAAATAAGGATAGAGTATTACACCTATATTCACACCCAAATTAATATTCACATATTACCTAGGGCATCACTAATTACTTATACCAATTTTAATAACCTACTTAGGAAATGTTGATTAGAATTATCTATCATATTTGACATAGGAAAATTTTTCCTTCAAATAATCAATTTTCCTCTTGTTATCCTTGAAATATTTAAATCGATCATTTCATGGTAGTATCAATGAAATTTATATTGAGATGTATATTGTCTATGATAAAAATTGCATTGAAATGAGAGAAGAATATATATGCATTTGTCAATCAAGAACGAAGAGGTATCTAGTTACAACTAAATAGTAACCAATCATAACTACCTCTAAAACTAACAAATAATTACATCTTAATGTTTTAAAATTCATAATACTCCCCAATTATTAGATCAATTCTCAAAATGTACATATAAAATAATTTCTAAATTTTTCAAACTTACCATGTATAAGAGGCTTTGTCAATATATTTGAATGTTACTCCTTAGTTAAAACAAATTAAAATTGTAAATTTTATTCTTGAACATGTTTGCAAATTAAATGGTACTAAACTTTAATGTGTTTCGTGTGCTCATGATAAAATAGATTGAAAATAAGTTTGAGAACTTCTTGGTTGTCACAAATCAATCTCATTGATTGATTTTATGGAATTCTCATTCCTAACAAGAATAATTTAAGTCATATCATCGCATATAAATATCCTCTTATAACATGATATTTATCCTTGGTGGAAGATCAATTAACAACATGTTGATTTTTACTTTCCCAAGAGATTGGACTAGATCTTAAAAATAATACATATCTATATGTGGGTCTTATATCATCAATTAATCCTACATATTCTACATCTATGAAACTTACAAAGAATAAATTATCATCCTTCATGTACTTTATAATGTACTCATTTGTACTATAGGTATATTTGAGTGGCCACTTTGTTACTTTTAAATGGTAAACATTCGGTTCTTGTAAGAGCCATGAAATGTAGATAATATCATAATATTTAGTCAAATAAATTATATAAATGAGGATTCTAATAAACTATTTATAGAGAGTTCCATTCACCTATGGATATGGATAATTTGGTGATTATTGCAATCCTATCTCCATTGGAGTGGCCATGGAATTTTAATTTATTATATAAAACTTATCAAGCATTGTTTTAGAACACATGGTTCTTAATTTCCCACACCTCCAATCCAAGACAATTCTACATAAACTCAAGATAATTCATGTTGAATGACCACTTCATTGATTTCTTGATCTCTTCAACTAGCTTTACAAAAATCCTAGTGACAACAAAGTCCCTGACTTACATAATTATCATGACCTCTCTTTCTTGTATTTTGAAGTAAAACTTTAGATCATAAGGACTATAATAAAATCCATGTCATAGAATATGCTCATTGATCTATATATATGATTCTCTAGGATCCTACTTCATCTCATAGAGATATTTGATGATCCTTCATACCCTCCTCTTCAAACCAGGTATGGTGGATTGCTCTAGATGCCTCATGTAAACTTCTTAATAAAAATCACTATTGAGTAATGCACTCTTCACATCTGTTTGATGGAAATTCCAACCAAATTGTGTAGTCATTACAAAGACCATACAAATGGTCTTAATATTTGATGTTGGTGCAAATTCTCATCATAATTGATTTCTTCATTTTGTGAATATCCCTTTTATTATCTTCTACTAGATTTCCTTTTATTTCTTAATGCTTCTACTAGATTTTTATTTGGTCTTGAATACCTACTTGTTATCAATATATTTCTTTCTATGTGGAGGATCAACAAGTTGTGATATCTTATTCTTTATCAGTTCCTAATATTTAGTATCCATACCATTCTTCTACTATTTGGATAAAAGAGTTTCATGAATGGAATATAAATAGACTTATACTTCTACTAGTTGGATTAGATCTTGAAACAACATCAAGATATTGAATGGAATAGAAATAGACTTCTATGTTAGAACTAATGTCCTCTACTACATTAACATGTTGAAGTTAAGGTGCATTTCTTTTATTCTAGTGAGGACCCTTTTGTTTACCTCCTAATGGATTCTTTTGATTCTTATTTGAAGAGAAATCTAAGAATATATTATACTTACACTCATGACGTACATGACCATACTTCCCAAAAATAAAACACATGATATTGGAACATAAATAGTTTTCTTATCCTTATTGTTTTTGTTGATTGTGCCCTTTTTCTTTTGTTGGTGTTAATACATATTGGGTGTCGACTACCTTTCTTCGACTACATGATATTCTTAACTTTTTTATGCATGACTAAAGTGCATTAATTTTTAGTCTTTCTCTCACAAATTACTTCCTTCTATTGAAAAAAAATTACAAGAGCCTTAAAAGTTATACTTTAACTAGTCATGTTTAGACTTGTTACCAAAATGCTAAACATAGGTGGTATAACTTATAACACTATTGGAACAATCATTTCATCATTGATAGTTTCACCTAACACTTATAGCAAGGCTCATAAGTCAATAATTCATCACTTAAATCCCTTTATATTTTCAGCATTCTTAAGCTTTAACTAATGTAATTGAAACTAAAGGTGTAGACTTTGATTTTAATTATTGAATTCAATAATAGAATTAAATGTATCCCATACATCCTTGGTGGTTAGTACATCATGAATATATTATTGGATCTCATCAATCATGAAAAAAATATGATTAATAAAACTTTTTAATAATCTTTGTCAAACTTTCTTTGTTCATCAAGGTTACCACCATGTCTTTACCTAGTGCTTGATTTCCCTCCCTAAAAATCATTAAATTCAAGGTGAATATTCAACTTTGTCTTCCATGTAGAATATTTATCAACTTTAAACAATTGATAATTGGAGAATAGCATCTTTGGGACATTTATATCCATGTCTAATATTCACAAAACTAAAAATAAAAATTATATTTGATTGGTCTTAAAACTTAATTTTCAAAATTTAATAAGCTTATACTCCTAATAAAATAGATGCCTCAAAACAAGAGAAATCAATAGTATCTTGCTAGGAAAAAAGAGGGAGTTTAAAATTAGATTTTTACCAAATCACATTCAAAATAGAGAATATTCTAGTCAATAGGTACAAAATTATTTTATCTTAATGTCCTTAGTTAGATGGGTTCAAAGAGGTTTTAAAATACCAATATATCTTCTCACCATGCATGTGAGATTCAAAATTTCTTTACCTTTAAAGAAAATGTGTGCTCAACTAGATGACACTATCAAGAATATCTCCACCATTGAAGTTTCTAATCTCACAAGTGTTAAAGTATTTTTAGGATTTGTGAATCAAATGGTGTACTCTTTTATTAAATATAGCATCTCCTTTTGTTATACAGTGACTGCTTCAAATAAACCTTCAATTATAGGCTTCCATTTAGCATTTATTATGTACCTTTCACTAATGCACTCTAATTTTATACCTTATCTATTCTCAACCATAATGATTTCTCTTCAACAAAATTTGACTTTGGTGCCTCCACATCACACAGTAATTAATTTTTTATATCTATATAATAAGAAAAATATCTTATGGAAGTCTAATAATGGACCTCCTTCCTTTAGTCGATAAAATTTATATGCAAAAAAATGTTGGAAATCTGGCCAGCCATACATTAAAACATAAATTTAGGCTATTAGATGATTTTTTTAGCATTTTAAAGCATCTCCTCTTAGAGGAGATAAAAGTAAATCATAGAACTTCGAAATCTGTACAATCAGGAAAAAATGGGCTCAAACAGATGCCTAAGTCAAAATTTATGGCTGAAATACTAAGACATGTAATAAACATCATTGATATAGATCCGACAGATGTGATTTGCCAGGGTTAGGGTTTACTTTGTTTTTCTCTTACTTAAGGTATTTTTAAGGTTTTGTTTTGTGAAGAAGATGGTTGCATTGTAGCAAGTGTGTGAGATCTTCCAGAGCCTATGAGGAGATTGTAACAGAGTACTAAAACTCTACCATAATTATTCCAAATAATAATAAGATAATATTTGCTCCAATTTTGTTTTATTGTATTATTGTAAATTCTTCATTTGGTATCAGAGCGAGGTGATCGAGAAATTGGGTTCGAGTAACTATAGAATTTCTACTGCAAGTTTTACAGAAGCTTCTCAGAGATCTCAGTTCATGTTGAAGGGAACTATTATGGCCAACAACACCAATTCAATTTCGATCCTAGAATTTGATGGTTTTGACTACAAATATTGGAGCATCCGGATGAGGATGATTTTGAAGGCAAAAGGAGCTTGGGCCATCATTGAATCTGGGTTCACCGAACCAAAATACTGGAGTGCATTGACTGCAGATCAAAATAAGGAGATGCAGGAGAAAGAGAAATAAAATAATTTGACTTTGGCTTTCATCTAGTCGAATCTAGACAAGAGTCTCTTTCCCTAGATTTCTACGTACGTTTCAGCTCAAGAATATTGGAAGACGTTGAAGTAGAATTACCAGGGGAGTGCCCAAGTTAAGGAGGTGAAGTTGTAGACTTTGCAAAGAGATTTTGAAAATCTCAAACAGGAGAAGATTGTTGTGTTTGGGTAAAAACAATATTAAATAAAATGACCACACTTAGAGAGATCATAGAGCAAAATTTAGTAATTAAAAAGGTTTTAATAACCTTTACAAAGAAGTTTGACAGTGCAGCCCTTATCATAGAAGAAATGAAATACCTCTCAAAAATGGATATAGATTCATTAATTGGCTCTCTCACATCTCATGAAGAGAGATTTGCCAAGAGGAATAAGGATAAATAAGGAGGTTCTAAAGAGAAACAAGATTTTTTGGCAAAAATAGAATGATGGAGGAAGAGGTCACGGTAGGGGTTCCATAGGAAGAGGAAGAAATAGAAGAAGAGGTAGAATAGGCTCCTACAGTGGTAGAGGTCGAGGAAGATCTCAAGATTCAAACAATGACTAGGCTCATGCTATAAGAGGAGTATCTAATGCAAGAGGAAGAGGTAGAGACCGAGATATGAGAAATATGCAGTGTTACAATTGTAACAAATATGCCCATTATGAGAGAGATTACAAGTTGAAAAAATCAACACATTATGGAGAAGATGATTCCTATGAGGATGATATTTTGTTCTGTATGATTGAAGAAAAAATAGAGAAAACAGCTTTCCTCTCTATACAGAATAGCACAAAGGAAACATGGATCTTGGATAGTGGGTGCACAAACCATATGACCAATAAGAGGTATGTATTTTCATCTCTTGATTCTTCTTATCAATCTAATATCGGGATTGGGGATGAGAAGATCTTGGAGGTGGTTGCGAAAGGAGAAATGGAGGTTCCTACCAAGAGAGAAAAAATAATGAAGGTAAAATATATTTACTATGCATCCCATTTGAAGCATTCATTAATGAGTATTGGTCAAATGTTGGAAAAAGATTATAAGTTAGTGTTTGAGGATAGAATGTGCAAAATTTATGATCAGAGGAGACAATTGATTACCACTGTAAATATGACCAAGAACAGGCTCTTTCCATTATATTTTTTAGATCAAGGGGGAGCTCTAGCATTTTTTGGTGTAGAAGGTAAGGAGAGGCTATGGCATTTACGGTTTGGGCATTTAAATTATAAGAGTTTGAATATGCTTTCACCACTTGTCTATGGGTTACCAAAAGTTGAAGACTCCAAGGAGGTTTGTGAAGGTTGTGCACTTGGCAAACATGCAAGGGGGAATTGTCCGCATGGTGAAGCATGGAGGGCCCAACATCAATTGTAGTTGGTTCATAGTGACATTTGTGGACCAATATAGACACAAAGTATGGGTAAAGCTTCTTACTTTCTAAATTTTATTGATGATTTCTCCATATATTGTTGGGTTTATTTTATTAAGCATAAGGATGAGGCATTCAATTGCTTCAAGAATTTTAAGGCTCTAGTTGAAAATTAGAGTGGTCATTATATCAAATGTTTGAGGACATATAGAGGAGGTGAGTTCTATTCTCATGAATTTGATGATTTCTATAGTGAGTTTGAGATTAAAAGGTAAAAAATAAGTCCTTACACACCTCAACAGAATGGAGTGGTTGAAAGAAATAACAAGACTTTGGTGGAGATGCATGATGCAAGAAAAAGGTATGAGAAATTTTTATTGGGCTGAAGTAATTAGGACTACTAATTACATTTTATATAGAAGTCCTACTAAGAGTCTTGAGAATATTACCCCTTATGAATGTTGGTATAACAAGAAACCAAATGTAAATCATTTTAGAGTTTTTGTATGTGTGGATTTTGTGCATGTTAATTATGAGAATAGGAAGAAGTTGGATGCAAAGAGTGAAAAATATAATTTTATTGGGTACAGTGAGCAATCTAAGGCTTACAAGTTCTTTAATCCTATTTCACATAAAATAATTGTATCTAGAGATGCAATTTTTGATGAAGGGAGAAGTTGGGGATCACAAAAATTGTTTTTTGAGGATGTTTTTGGTGAAGAGAAGGTGGAACCAAGCCATGTTTCAGTTCATTTTAGCCATGAAAAAGTTTCCATATCATCTTTTGCAAGTGCACCTTCAAGTCCAAGAGAAGGTTATTCTAGTAGTTCTCCACCTCCATCACCACCGGCCAAAGGAAAAAGTAAAATAATATTGAAGGATCACCCAAAATCTTAAATTCTTGATAAGAATTTCCATAAGAGGGTGAAAATGAGTCAGCATACAGAGATGAATGCAGTAATAGATAGGTTAGAGAACCTGCATCTTTATGGATATGATGACAGTGGATATCCCAAAGGTGATGTTGTAAACTATGCACTTGTTTCACAAGTTTCTAAAGTTATTGTTGATGATTTTGAGCCTTCATGTTTTGAGCATGCTAGTACTAAAAAAGTGTGGATGAAGGCTATGCAAGAAGAAATGCATTCTATTGAAAAGAATGATACTTGGGAGTTGTGTGATTTACCTAAGGATAGGAAATGTGTAGGATGCAAGTGGGTCTACAAGATCAAGAAGAACAGTGATGGATCCATTGAGAGGTTCAAGGTAGGGTTGGTAGCAAATAGTTTCACTTAGAAATATGGTTTGGACTATGAGGAAACATTTGCTCCAGTGTCAACGCAAGAAATAGTAAGGATGTTGCTATCATTGGAAGCTCATAAAAGTTGGAGGGTGCATCATATGGATGTCAAAAGTGCATTTCTTAATGGGTATTTAGATGAAGAAGTATATGTGGAACAACCACAAGGTTTTGTTGTCCAAGAAAAATAAGATCAAGTCTACAGGTTGAAGAAGGCTCTATATGGGTTGAAGCAAGCTCCAAGAGCTTGGTATACTAGAATCCATGACTACTTCCTATAGTGTAATTTTAAAAGGAGTAAGAGTGAACTCACTTTGTACTACAAAAGGGAAGGTAATGATATTCTTATTGTATGCCTTTATGTTGATGATATATTATTTATTGGGAGTAGTTCTTATTTGAATGATTCTTTTAAACATGATATGAAGAAGGAGTTTGAGATGTCTGATTTGGATTTGATGAGTTACTTTCTTGGGATTGAAGTACATCAAACTAGCAATGAGATTTTTATTTGTTAATCCAAATATGTAAGGGATATGCTGAAGATATTTTGTTTGAGTGAATGTAAACCTGTAGCAACATCCATTGCACATGGGAATATCTTGAGTTTGAAATATGGAGCTGAAAGGGCAAACAAAATGGAGCATAGGAGTAGTGTTGGTAGCCATATGTTTCTTTGTAACACTAGGCCAGATATATGCTTTGTTGTTTCACAGTGTTCCAGGTATATGGCTAATCCATCACAATTACATTTGAAGGCAGCAAAAAGGATTTTGAGGTATGTTCATGGAACAATTGATTATGGGATCCACTACTCACAAGAAAATAATTTATAATAGTGGGATTCAGTGATATTGATTAGGGCAGTAATATTGATGACAGGAAATCCATGAGTGGGAATTGCTTTTCTCTTGGTTCAGGTTTGGTGACATGGGGTTCCAAGAAACAAGCTACAGTGGTGTTGTCTTCTACTGAAGCATAGTATATTTCACTTACATCGACAAGTGCACAAGCATTATGGCTTTGAAAGGTGCTAGGAGAGATTGGGGAGAAGCAGGGGACTCCAACTACTTTATTTTATGATAATTAGAGTTTCATTAAGTTGGCACATAATCCTATCCACCATACTAGGTCCAAGCATTTCGATATCAAGTACCACTTCATTTGGGACATGGTGGAGAAGGAACAAGTTAAATTGAGGTATTTCTCCACACACGATCAAGTAGAAAATATTTTTACTAATGGAGTAGTAAAACCTTAGTTTTTGCTACTAAGGGACTTGATAATCGGTCCCCTTACCAGAAAGGGAGAGAATGTTGGAAATCTAGCTAGACATACATTAAAACAAAAATTTGGGTCATTAGATAATATTTTCAACCTTGGAAAATATCTCCTTTTAGATGAGACAAAATGAAATCGTAGAGCTTCGAAATCTGTGCAATATGGAAAACAAACAAGGTCAAACGGACACCCGAGTCAAAAGTTATGACCGAAATACTAAGACATGTAATAAACACCATCAATGTAGATCCGATAGATGTGATTTGCTAGGGTTAGGGTTTGCTTTGTTTTTTTTTTACTTAAGGTAGTTTTAGGGTTTTCTTTTATGAAGAATATTTTTGCATTGTAGCAAGTGTGTGAGCTCTTCCAGATCCTGTGAGGAGATTGTAACAAAGTACTGAAACTCTGCCAGAATTATTCCAGATAATAAGAAGATAATAGTTGCTCCAATTTTATTTTATTGTATTATTGTAAATTCTTCACAAAATAATACCATGTCCTCCAAAATGGATGTAGCATGATTAGTATTCAGACAACTTCACATATTCAACTAGAATAATTATGTCTAAGTATTATAACACCTCAAACACAATAGCTAATACCACCTTCTAACAAGTAACAATACCTCTATTTAGTAGCAATCTAGTTCATATCTCCTCTAATAGTGAGATGTTTTTTATATATGCACCTTGTTTTTTAAAATTTCTCTGTCTCATTTCAAAATTATGACATTTCTCTGTAATTTCGAGGACAAAAAATATATATAGAAAGAAAAGGGAGAAATATTTAAGGGAAGAGATGATATACTAAAGTAGTTATGTACAATATTCCTAAGTTATATACACATTATAAAATGGTTATAAAGTTGTTAAGAGATGAAAATTTTGTGCTTCATAACTAATTACGAAGTGTTTCTTATGATAGTTATAAAACTATCCACTAGGCTCTTCTTGAGCTAAAACTTATGTGTAATATGCCATATGCAAACCAAATTGTTGTTGTTTCATCCCTAACACTCAAAATTATATTTATTGTGTATTATGACATTGGTTATCAATACAAGGAGTTAGCATCATAAGTGTATATCTCTTTATATATGTGGTGTGTCTTAGGCAATGGTGCAAAATCAAGGACAATGTTGTAGTGGTTATGACACCACAAGTAGCATTGGTACTATGAGTAAGTTTGATATCATAAGTGTTTGTGCCTCCATCCTACCTAGTTAGGAATAAAAAATAGTTACATGAAGCTAAAAATGCCATGACATCACTCTTTTTAAGGACTTTCGTAATCCCCTACTTTTCTCAAAGTAATCATCCCTCCTTGGGAAGTTATGTTCACTATCACATCAACTTCTAACTATTAAAGAAATACTTTATTTGATTAATGTCTATTATTTAGCCTATGTTGCAAATTAAGCAAACTCTTAATAATCCTAAAATATGTGTATATGTATCCCATGATAATTATGTCTAATAGTGATCTCAATCAATAGGTCTATTTAAATATTTATCACTTGAGTACAATCTAGATTTATAGGATATTGTACTACCATAATGTCTACCAAAAAGGAATGATATTTCTCAAAATTACTTTGAATGGGTTAATCAACAATTTTTTCTTGACAATTTGACATTGATCCTCTCACACCTACTATGCACAATATTCGCCTCTTTAAGGCAATACATTATTTTTGTTATGTATACTATCATACAAATAGAAATTTTTGGATACTTCACACATAAACTTATAGAAATCATTCAATGCATCACTATACATAGAGCATATGCTTGAAGTTTTAGCATTGAACACTAGGTGCATCCCAAAGTAAGAAGATAAGTAAACGATGAAGGAATTTTCATGTATTATACATTTAATGTTGTATGAACCTTAGTGTAGTGGTTTAATATTTATTTTTGGGTTAGAAAAGTACTCTTTTAAGTAGAACTAAACCTGATATTTAACTTGGAATTGTGCAAAGTGTAATGTTGATTATGGTGATCCTTATATTTTTTGATATTGTCCAAACATTTCTTGTACATGGTTATATATACATTACGTGTGCTATAAAATTTATTTTTCCTTTTCAACTTCCTTGACCTATGCTCATGGATTTATTGTAAAAGTGAAAAATAATATCGATGGGTGCATTTGGCTAGAATCTAAAACATGCCAAAAATAGATTGTGACATGTAGGAATCATGGATGTAGTAAGACTTTTATATCACATAAAGCATATGGTTATACATATTTATTAAATACACTATAATACTATTCACCACTTTAATATACTCATCAATCTATAGATGGAAAATGTAGAATGCTATATCTTAGTATCTATTGTCAATTTTACACCTGCCACATTAAAATTTTGATCAAATTTTGTTGAATGGTTTTTTATTGTAAAAGCGATAAATATAATAAATTCATGTTGCAGTGTTTTCTATAATACGATGCAGTTATTTTTGTGTGTAATTATCTTCTTTTATTTTTCATGAAGTCTCATGCTTCAAAATAATGGGGATTATAAGGTAAATGGTTATGGGAATTGGTTTGCGACATCAGTTGAAATTGCCCCAAGATATCTGCAACAAACAGCACCTGAGGACTAATACTATGAAAAATGTAGGGGGCTTACTACCAAGCAAAGAACAAATTAAAATCGTGTTCACCTCAAGAGCTGGAAGAAGAGTCCATGTGCCTCATTTTGGGGTGAATGTGAAAATTAAAAGGGAAAAAAATGTGTTAAGATTGCAAGGCGCTTTCACCCCAGACGAAGGGTAAAAGTCCCTTTTACCCCTCCTTGGGGAAAAAACACATTAATACATTAAAAAAAAGGCATAGAATGGCCTAATGTTATGGCAATTAAAAAGAGCGCGTTCACCCCAAAGGAGGGGCGAACATCATTAAAAGGCATTGACAAGTCAAAAAGACTTTCACCCCAAGTGAGGGGTGAAAGTAACTTTCACCCCTCCCTATGGCAAAAGCTTGTAAAATGGTGAGTTCAAGCGAACACATAGGAAGTAGCAAACTGATATGATAGCATTGAATATTCAAGACTACGTTCACCCCAAAGGAGAGGTGAAAAGCCCTTTTTCCCCTCCCTGAAGTGAAACTACATTTAAAAAGGGGATAAGTTGTGTGGGCCCACATAAGAGAACAAAGGTGAACATATTTTTGAATACGAAGTAGTAAGGATACACATCAGTGGCAGGTTTGAAATTTAAATATCTTTCACCCCAAGTGAGGGGTGAAACTCCCTTTCACCTCTCCTTGGGGTGAAAAAGTGCAAAAAAGTATTTTGGAAGGTGCGTGTGGGGCTCGATGTTGAGCTTCCGAGGTGAAATAATTAAAAGGTGTTTTCACCTCAAAGGAGAGGCAAAAGCCCCATTCACCTCTCGTTGGGGTGAAAGTATTTTAAAGGTCAAATAAACATGGTAACACAAGGTAGAAGGATTGAACGAAACTGTAAGAATTGCTGATTTTTGTATTTTGGTTAATAATGTGGATGTGCACTCCGAATAAAGGTATGAACAAAAATGAAGCTAACACAAGGGAAGGAAGATATTTGGGCATAGAATACTTTACATAATGAGATGTGTTGGGATAATAATTAGAATATCAGTAAAAAATTTGCACAGGGTGTTTTTGCCCAGCTTCATTCCAATCGCCCTGTTGTAGGGTAAAATTGATGTTGAATAGTGAAGGAGACTTTCCAAGGTACCCATTGTTGCAGATTCTCTCATGAGACTATGAAATTTAATTTTCAATGCAATGATGGTTGTGTGTCCAAAATTCCTACTTCTAAGGTGTAATATTAAATGCTATTCTAGATTATTTCCAATGCACTACCACCCGATTGCGTTATTTTCAAAATAACATTAACACATGGTGGACTATCTTAACGAAAGTCAATTTCCAAGGGCAAGAGTGAAGTGAATTCAAATATTTTAATTCCATATTTTTAGGTGATTTCATTGCATCCCAACGCACCATCACTAAGGCTCCCTTCAAGCATTTAATCCTACAAATTTCCCAAGAGGTTCTCCCACTAAAACTGGATCGCTATCTCCATGGAGAATGTTTTGAATGAAGGCATCATTGATGTCGAGGAGGAAATAATACATGCTATTTTTTGATCTACCAAGCATTTTTTCTTCATATGTATTAAATGAAAGAGGTGAAAACCTCTATAAATACTACTCAATTTCCATTGTAAAATGAGGATAGACACTCTATAGAAAAATGCTTCAAGTTTTCTATGTAAATAGAAAGAACTTGGCTTCTGATTCTACGAATGATTTTTGTGTGTGATTTCTTTCTATTTAATCATTTCTATTTTATATTCATGTCTATTATTTGCTAAGTTTAAATTTTGCATTTGGATTTGAACACTACTAGTGAGGGAGTGAGTACTGGAATGCAACTCTAGAAGTTATCTCTGTAAAATCGTAAATGGATTCTTTGACTTCTTTATATTATATGTTGCTATAATTCTTGATTTGAATTACTACTGCTAGTCTATCCCCAATCCTTCATCTTCCGTCTTGTGGCTATATTTCCCATTTCTTTCCATTATTTTCATTTCTTTCCCACAACTCTAAACTTAAAACCAGTGTAGGATTTAGTAAGGGAGGCAACCCTCTCTAGATATTGGCTCAAAGGACATTTCTCTCCTTCGACATTTCAATTTTGGTCATGTCTAGGGCGCACAAATGCATGTTTTATATTTTAGGTAGATATTTGACCAATAATTTTTGGCATGCCCGATGGGACATTCAAAGGTTCCACTTTCAATAGTATTGAGGTTTGATGTTCACCTTCGTATTGTTAAGTTAGAACATCTAGCAACTCAACTATACCCATACACCTCCGAACATGAAGGCAACTCTTTGTGCTTCATGATCACAAGATCGAAGGCCAAAAATCTTGAAGATCCCATTGAGTTTTTCGAAATTGACACCCAAAAATTAGAACACCCTAGATTAATCACTCCACCTCATACATCAGCCAGAACATCTTCACAGATAGATGTTTTCTGTTCCTTCAATTCTAGCTAGTATTGCTACTAGTGTCCCACCTCCTCAACCTCACACACCAGTTAGTATGGCTCAGAACCCACCACCGCAACCACAGCCACCAAGGTAGTTCCCAACTTAGAATAGCTCAGGAGCCTTGAATCTACAAGCACATAATCCAGTCCCTCAAGTAGCATTGAAGGCTTTGCCTACCTATGATGGTATTGGTAAAATTTCTTATGAGCATATCCAAGATGTGGCTTCTTTGGAGATGATCCATGGCATCATAGATGAAGATATTATGGTAAGGTTGTTGGTGTTTTCACTCAAAGGGAAGTTGCTATATTGGTATCGATCTTTGCCACCCACTACTATTACCACATGGGACCAGTTGGTGGAATTTTTGATCAATAACTTTCATGAGCAAGCTAACCCTTTCTCCTTGTTGCATCAATTCACAAATATCCAAAGACATCCATAGGAGGAGATAGTGGACTTCAACATTAGGTTCACCTAAAGCTGGTAGAGATTTCTTGATGGCCTTCAATCCATGCATGATCAAGCTGTGTTTTACTACCTCAGATCCTTTAACCCTAATATTGGTATGGTAGTCCGACAAGCCAATGTCAACACATTTCTAGATCTATACACGTAGGCACAAAAGGCTAAGGTAGATTTGATTGCCATAGGTAAGTTTCCTCTAAAGGTAACTATACCCATTCTTCTTGATCTTCCACAACATCTGTATTCGAGTGTATTTTCATAGCCTATGCCCTCCATGTATCATATTCCCTCATGGAGCTTAGGTCCACCTAAAATCACTCCAATTCTAGTTCCACAACTCCCCACTCCAAGTATTCTATAATTTCCTACGCTAGTTGTTCTGTAGTTTCTAGCCCTAGTTCCATTCCCAACATTACCAACACCACCTATTCCATTGCAATTGCCTACTCCACCAATACCTCTACCTTTACCAGCACCTCCTGCGCCCTCAAATCCTGATCCTTACATAAAATTATTACAAGAAATACAATCTATCAATTCGATCGTAAGGACAATGTCGAATGAAATCATGGTAGTTAAGAAGAAGTAAGTTGAAGCTTATTTTTGGTCAAGAAGATTTCAAACACTACCAATTACTAGAGAGCAACCAACTACTAGCAAGGGTCCTAAAAGAAAAACAATGGTGTTGAAAAATGAGGAAGCTAGTACATCAAAGAGAGCATATTGGTGTTCCACTTGTAATGATCCTCACGGTGAAGAAACATGCATGGTTCATTTGAACTATGTACAAATGTTAGCAAAAAGTTTTGTTGGTGGACAAATCAATATGATAACAGAAGTTGATCACAACTTTATGGTCCCATCCTTGGAGAAATTTTTAGTTCTTATGAGGGCTAGAAAGAAGTCGGTGATTGTTGATCTATTATAAATGGAGCCTTTAAAAGTTCCTACTGAACAAAAGGTACAAAATAAAAAGGTACAAACACAAGCGAAAGTGCTTGGTGCAACAACAAAACAATAAGATTCTATCTTGTTGAAGGATCTATTTCCCAAACAAGCTCAAGAGAAGTTGTATATGAAGGCGTCAACTTCACAGCCCACAACCGCTCAAGTGCAAATCAAGGCAAAATAACAAGCCAAAGAGCATCTCAAATACCCATCATTGACTAAGTGAAAAAGGGTGGAAGCCACTCAATAATACTGAAACAAATATGAGTCGGCTAGTGAAGAAAAGGTCTTTGAGGCTTCTAATTATAACATTGTGGAAGAAATGAAGAAGATCTTTACAAAGGTAAGTTTATATGATGCACTACAGTTACCTGGGTAGGTTGACCTATTGCAGGAGTCCCTCAAGTCTACAAAAGATCAAAAGAAAAGCCTTTACCAAATAGTGTTAGCATAAACATTGCCAACCTCTACCACTGGTAAAAATAGACCACCCTCATTCTATTTGTCTCTCAAAATAGAAGGGTAGATCGTGTATAATTGTATGATTGACTTTGGTGCTACGACTACTATCATTCCAAAGGAAATATGTGAATTAATGGGAATGGAGTATACAAGGAGTAGTCCAGACATATTGCATTTTGATGGGACCCCAATCAAAATGGTGGGAGTAATCAAGGATATTCCTATCGTTCTGCATAGTATACCATAGATCACGGTCATCCAAGAAGTAGTGGTGGTTGACTTGGAACCATACTTCAACATGTGTCTTTCGAGGGAATTCATAGTGAAACTAGGAGGATATCTTTCCTTGGATTATTCACATTTGGAGATTTCATTCAAGGGAAGAAGAATATAGATCTATAATGAAAATCCATCCACTTTTCATATAGAAAAATTGGAAGAAGAAGAAAATCCCACTGGTGCAGTCAATATGATGATAGAGGAAGTGCAAGAAGTGGACTTGATGGAGGAAGCTCTTGGTGAGCTCCACCTGGAGGATGAATTTTCACTAATGGATTTCAATGCAATGGTAGAAACTGATATCGGTTGTTACACCATAATGAAACCTGAACATATTGAAGAATAAGTTTTTGATTCCCTAGACCCTATCTCTGATCAGCTATGAAAGCTGTATTTTGATGATGCAAGGTAAAAGAATGGTGCAAGGGAAAGAATTATTCTTGTTTCTCCTACAAGGTTACAAAAAATCTATTCATATCAGTTAACTTGGAGCTATATGAATAATGCCACTGAATATGAAGCATTGTGTCTTGGATTAAAAAAACTCAAAAGTTGGGAATCAAATAGTTGTAAATATTTGGAGATTCTAAACTCATCGTCAACCAGACCACAAAAAAATGTGTGTCAAAGTAGCACTATTTAAAGGCCTACTATAATAAGGTATGGGATTTGTTTGAGTATTTTACAACATTGAATATTCAAGTAATTTCATGGGAGCAAAACAAACATGCAGACATCCTAGCTTCCCTTGGTGCTAATTTCTCTCTTGTAGAGCAAGTGGTCAGGAAACCAAATACTGTGAGGGTAATTTATAGACCTTCAATCCTTGATAAAAACCTTTATTGGAAATTATTCTACAGTGATGAATAGATAGTTAACTTCCTGATTAAATAAGCTGCAAGCGTAGAGGATAGAATATTGGCCGAAGAGGAGATGGAAGGAATGATTCAATTGAAGAACAACCACATTCCTAGGGGATTTATTTCACTTGAGAGCTTGTTTGATCAAAATTATAGGGTAGAGAAACATAAGATCAAGGTGGATACAAAGGAGTACAAGGAAATGCAGCTAGAACCTAAAAAGGTTATCAAATTTGGAATAGACTGTATGATAGAAGAGCTTAAAGATATTAAAAATTGTGTTATGAGTTTCCAGACATCGTTTCTTGGAGCTATCATGATCTAAAAGGATATGACAAGAACGTGATCCAACACACCATTGAATTGCATGAAGGGGTAAAGCCTTTTTGGTAGAAATAGCAGTCTGTCAATCCAAAAATTGAAGTTCTTATGAAAGTAGAGCTGCTAAAAATGCTAGAGGCAAAAATAATTTATCCTATCAAACACTCAACATGGGTGGCAAACTTGGTTTCAGTTCGAAATAAAAATGGAGATATTCGCCTATGTGTGGACTTTTGGAATCTAAACCAAGCATCCTTGAAAGATCACTATCCTTTACCGCAAACTGACCAGATTTTGCATGTAGTCATTGGAGCATAGAGATTTTTATTGCTTGATGGTTTTTCGAGCTACAACCAGATCTGGGTGAAGTATGAGGACCAACACAAAATGGCATTTACTACAAAGTGGGGTACTTTCACCTATCAAAGGATACCATTTGGTCTTTCTAACACTAGTGCTACCTTTTAGAGAGCTATGGATGTCACTTTCGATGAGTTGTTGAATCAGATTATTGTAATTTACCTTGATGACATGACTGTTTTATCACATTGCAGGGAAGAGCACATCTCTCATCTGAGGCAAGTGTTCGAAAAGTATTGGGAATTTGGAATTTCCATTAACCCAAAGAAATCTATTTTTGATGTCAAAGAGGGAAAACTTTTGGGACATGTGATTTCACAAGGACTAGTGATTGATCCTGCGAGAGCTAAAGATATTTTAAAATTACCCTTATCGACTAGTAAGAAGGGCCTATAGTCATTCTTTGTTCAGATCAATTTTATTTGAAAATTCATTATTTATTTTGCTCAAGTAGTCAAACCAATGACTGAACTTCTAAATAAAAATGTAGACTTTAAGTGGACAAAAGTTAGGAGATAGGCTTGTTGGGAAACTAAGGAGAGAATCACCCAAGTGCCAATACTAATTAATCTGGATTACTCAAAATATTTTATCCTTTATGCAGTAGGATAATAGGAGAGCTATGATACCACTCAAAAGCAAGATTATTGGGATGAGAAATAGATTGATTTCCTAATTCAAGTCATTACGCCATATCAGGAGAAATATAACTTGATCGAGAAACATGTGTATGCGATCATGAATTCATTGAAGAAATTTCATCATTTCATTTCACAAAGCAAGATAGGTGTCTACGTTATTCATCTAGAAGTCAAAATTTTCATTCTTCAATGGGAATTAGGTGATAAGAGAGTAGGTTGGGTCTCAAATATTCAATAATATGATGTGGATATCCGGTTTACTAAGTTGGTTTGTGGATGAGCTTTCTGCCAAGAATTGGCCAAAAGCGTAACTTTTGGGTCATTGACTCTGGTACAAGATGAGGTTATCAATGAAAGCAACTTTACAAATCAAACTATAGGTGATCATGATTGGATAGAGGACCTTATAGAATTCTTCACATCCAAAAAATGTCCATCACACCTCGATGCCTCACAACGACAAAGATTCAGACTACAGGTGCTTAGGTACGTCCTATTGCCAAATGGGCTATTTCATAAAAACATAGACGAAGTACTCCTCATATGTTTGAAGGAGTTTGAAAAGAAAAAAATCTTGGAGGAATTCCACTCTGGTTTATCTAGCGAGAATTATGCAGGAAGGCCTATGGCCTTGAAGATCATTCGAGTCGAGCATTTCTAGCCTACTCTTTTTTCAAATGCACACAAGGTGAGCCGAAGTTGTGATAACTTTCAGTGGTATGTTGGTAGGAATAAGAAAGCATCTCTGCATTTGTATTCAATTCAGGTAGAAGCTTCGTTTTAGGAGTGATACTCAGATTTCATTGGATTTATTTATCCTCATTCCTCCATCGATCATAAATGATCTTGATAGTGATTGATTATTTTACCAGGTGGACAAAGGTCATTCCAACCAAAAAAGTAGATCAAGCTATAGTTATCTCCTTCCTTGAAGGGCTTATTACCCATTTCGGTGTTCCAGATGCCATTGTAACATATAACGGGACTCCATTCATAGGGAAAAATATCACCGAATTTGCAAGTAGGTATGGTATTTATCTCAAGACTTCCTCCAATTATTACCCATAGGGAAACGGTCTTGCCAAATCCACAAACAAAAACTTACTACGGATCTTGAAAAGGATGCTTGGCAGCAACAAAAGGAACTGGTATCTATTGTTGAATCAAGCTTTATGGGTAGATCGTATATCAATTAAGAATTCTATCAAAGCCTCTCCTTACTCCCTTGTATATGGAAAAGAGGTAGTTTTATCACTCATATCGATCTACCTGTCCTCCAAATATTGCAGTTGTTCAAATATGAATATGATGAGTTTGATATTATGAGTGCAAGACTGGATCAATTGCTGTAGCTGGAAAGGAGAGAGAAAAGGTATATTAGGCTTTCACTGAATATGCAAAGATAACACAGAAGTGGTTTGGAAAAAATACAATGGAACACAAGTTTTAGGTTGGAGATCTAGTCCTCAAGTGGAACGAGAACAAAGCCAATCCAGGGAAGCACCACAAGTTTGATGTAATCTGGGAAGGTCTGTTTCAATTTTGTAGTAATTTTGATGAATGTGTATCATCTTAGAGATATGGATGGTTGGGATCTGTCAATTCCAATTAATGGTCTTCACCTGAAGGCCTATTTTCAATGATTTAGTCAAGAGGTAAAAGTGTGTAAATATATTTTTTTTTCGGGTATTTTATTGCTTTATAAAATATATAAGTCCTCTTGAAGAAAAATAATTTCACCCTACAATGTTCTTTTCCTTGAAATTAATTTCTTTTCAAATGATTGTCAAAGACATATTTTGAGTTTCGGATGGAATTGATTATTTCATTATAAGATTTTTATCAGGTATATAAAGGTTCCAAGGTTCTTGCTAGAGTTAAATAAGTACAGAAGAAAAGGAGAAATTAACTTCACATCTCAAGTGAAAAGCATTTTAAAAAGAGAATGTGCAAGAGCGTCGAGCCAGAAGTACGTTCACCCCTTATCAAGGCAAAATCATATATGTTCAAAGGTAGAATGTGAGCCCACATATGAATGAAGGATTATTTCAAAAGGGGGTGAGGTTCGTGCGCTTCTCTCTAAAGTGAATATACATATAAAAAAAATAAGGAAATGATATGAAAATGCCCAGGCTTGTGGTTGAAAATTCAAGATGATTTTCACCCCAAAAGAAGGGCAAAAACCCCTTTCACCTCACATTTAGGTGAAAGCACTTAAGTTGAGGCACAAGCACTCATGGCTAAAAAACAAATCATGGTCTCCTATGCAAATGCTCCATCAAGAAAGGTCAATGGTAGTTTCACCCCAAGTGAGGGGTGAAACTATAAGCAGCATGTTTTGAAATATGGTGCATGCTCTAAAATTTCAGGCAACTATGTGAGAAGATAAAGATTTAAAAAAAAAAAAAAAGAGGAGAAAAGAAAATTGTTTTTGCCCTATCTTCCTCCAAAAATTAGATTCTCTCCTAAAATGTTTTGAAAGTGATTTCAACGAGATTATTTAAATTATTTTTTCAGCAAAGGACAAGTTGTTAAAATTATAATTAAGTTAGCACTGAAAATAATTTAAATGAATTTTAAATTATAAAAGAAAAGTGGAGGGGGAAAAGAAAAGCAAGAGTTTTCATAGCTCTATTATTAAAAGCTTTGGAAAAAGAAAAAAGCAAATATTAAAGTTTTTAAATTTGATTTTCTTTTCTTAATATGGCATGAAAATAAAATAAAAAAAAATCAAAAAATCAAAAAGCTCCAGTTGAAAAAACCTTTAAAAGGCACTTTTCTAAATATGGGGTGAAAAAGAAAGGCAAAGAATTGTTTTAAAAGGATGAATTTTACCATGAATTCAATCAAACAGATTGAAGGCATTTTGGAAGTGAAAGAAGAACAGATCAAGTGCACCATCGGAGTGCTTTTGCCCCTCCATTGCGTTTTTGAGCATGCGATGATTTTTTCTAGAGCATCCTCTCAAAGTTATTTTGCCCTTAGCATATGGTGAGTTCTGGAAGTTGTTCATTGAAGTTAACATGCATTTTTAGAGCTTTTAATTCAAAACATGTGTCTGGATTTGCGTTGGGAGACGTTTTTTGCATTTCCAAGGATTGAAATCTCACAACGGTAAAATAAGGGATACTCGTTGGTCCACAGGTGGCAGATTTATTTTTTCAAAGTAGTTTTAGCAGGTAGGGCATGTTTTTCGAAGGTATAATATGGCAAGAAGGGCATATTTTTCAAAGATAATTTTGTGGCAAATAATAGTCGGTTGTTGTTAAAGCATCAAGAATAGTTCTAGTCAAAGGAAATGATGCACGCGCCCTCCAAAATTTGCTAATATGAAGTGTTACATTTACTTAGGTGGTTGATAACTTCATCTATAAATAAAGCATAGGAAAACTTGCTCAGAAATTAAAGTTTTAAATTTTTTACCAATGCATTTTCAAGCTTTAGATTGTAGAGATTGCATAAATCTTCAGGATTGTTAGTTTGCTAGAATCGACATAATGGGTAAGAAAATAAAATAAGTGAAAGAGACTATAGAGACCAAGCAATCAAAGAAGAGGGCAGAAGATGAAACAAAGTCTAAAAAATCCCACAAAAATGAAAACGTGGATTTAGACCCGTACTCTGACACCATGGTAGAGATCGGAGACTGCTTGATTACTAATAAGGGCATGGTGAAACTTCGGTAGGATGTGGAATTCATGGTCAACCAAGGATTGATGTCAAAGAGCCCTTTGACTATGTCATTTTATGTGCAGTTATTTTGGTATTTATGTATGCACATACACCCTTCCCCGGAGTTGGTAAAATTGATTACCAAATTTTATATTCCAACTACCAAGGTAGTTTGAAAAGCATATGGGGAGGTGATTTTCTCTATCTCAACCGATGAAGTGAGGGAAGCATTTACCTATAGGTTAAAACCCCTCTAACTTGATTTTCAATAAGTTGCATATTAATGAGTAGGAAGAGAGATATGTGTCTACGGTGACGATGCACTAGTTCATAGAGATGCAGCTAATTAAAGAGCCACAACTAGGATAGTTGTTGAATCTACCTAAGCCTTTGTCGAAATTCAAGAGCCCAAAATTATTTTTGATGTTGGTGTGGTTTTTTGATATTTTTTTAGATTCTACGGTTTACAAGTGGCAGGCAGTGCTGGCTCAATGTATATCTCAGGTGGATTTCTACGCTCCAACAGTAATGAGAAAGGTAATAAACCCTATTTATTTTGACTAGGCCAATTTCATATATCAAAAAATACATATTCATATAGAGAAAATGAATACCAGAGAGGCAACCTCATTCAAACATACTTCCTTCCTTGTCTAGTATTTCTTCTTTCATTTACATCAGCATTTTTTTTGTAGTAGTAAAATAAGTTGATGAAAATGATGAGTTGTTGCCCGTTTATATGTGGACTCTCACTCTGTCAAGGAGGGAGTCATTCTATAGTTTTAACCACTTATTTTTGGGGCCTGCAATTGAGTTGATTTGTGGCAAGAGTGAAACAGTTTCATGGGAAATGAAGGAGGCAGTTTTCATAGTTAAGAGGGGTGACATCTTTTTGCTAACTCAAGGTGTGGTTGTGAGAATCTATGGCTTCATGAGCAAATCATTCTTGCTTCCATATTTTTCCATCGAGCATGTTTTCTCCATGGAGGTGGTGCGCCAGATGTATTATACTAATGATGTTTACGGAACAAAGTGAAGCAAAAGAACAACGTGCACAATGTCATTCAAGTTTGGCAGCATAGAAGTGAATCAGGTCAATTAGAATAGGTTTCTCACAAAGGAACTTCAATACCTGGGTCTAATAGAACTACCGCAAAGATGGAGATATGACCCATTGGGAAATTTTCTAGAATTAATCAAGGCCAAAACTTTTCATTGCTATCCACGACCGGATATCCAAGAAAATCATAACAATTTTGATGGGCATAATTTAGAGTGGCATGTTGAAGCCATGATATCGCTTCTTCTATGGCATGACTTCTACGAGTAGGAGGCTAAATATAACCTCGTAGTACATAGAGACCAAATTCCTCTGCTGAGACTATTTGGCCATATGAAATAACAATTACCCACGTGGACCAAAGAGAAAATCATGAACTAGTGGATTGTGAGGGTCCACCATGGAAAACTTACGTCACCTTATGGGTTGAAGATGGATGAGGCATTTTGGAGGCGTATGATGATTTTTTTAATATCTATCAACCCATCGCTTTTGCCAAGATTATGCCTCAAAGCTTTCAAAAGTCTGATAGTGAAGGAAGTGTGGCTAAAGGAGAACTTCAAGCAGTTGAGGAGGTGACACATGAGGAAGAAGAGCAACATTATATCTTTGAAAGGAGGTCATAATGGGTGAAATGAAATATATATGACACACCTTTATTATAGAATTAACCTATTGGAGATGTGCTTCCATTTTTTAAAGCTACAAAGAGGTCAAGAACTAGTGATATTTCTTCATTTACTGTTGTAGTTTTAGCAGTTGTAATTTCCATGGTTGTAGTTGCTACAGAAACTGCTAATCCACCTCTACTAGTATCAGTTGCTCCAATTATTGTTGCCCACATATTTTCATTAATTCATGAGTAGTCATTGGACCAGTAGGTGGAAATCGTAGACCTTGAGGTGGGAGTAGAGCATCAATAAGAAGAACTTGTTATACAGTCGCTTCTATCAATCGATCGCACGACACCTACGCTCGAAGGTATGTCTCCTCTTCCCTCTTCCTCCACTTAGGAGCAAGTAGTGACTGTCAGTTCATTTCCTTCAGTTCCTATGTTTGTTTATCCTCTCTTTGGTATACCTTCTATTTCTATTTCACTCCCTTCCTCCCATTTGCAAGTCACTACTCCTCCTTATTCTCTCCCCTTCTCTTTGAACTCCCTTTCTTTTAGTTTGTATGTGTCAGGTCCAAACCCATTTTTGTGTCCTTCACCTTCCATTTTTGCCACTACTTCCACTATCATTGTAAGTACGCAAGCTCCTCCAAGAGTGAGCATAACTGTAGCCAAATCTAGCTCTTCCACTAATTCTACTATTTTGATCCTCCTCATTTTCATCTCCTCTTCTTCCTTCAAGCTAGATCGTGCACATATTTTGGTACCTTTCACATAATTTTTGGAGATTTAGGTATTTCCTAAAGCTGAGGTGATGCCCAAGTAGCCCAATGTAGAAAATATTAACCATGCTCACCTCAGTTCGTCATAGTGGGTAAATATTCATAGGTGAAAAGAGGCACTTGCTCTAGCTAGGCCGCTTAAGAAAGTCACCTTCGATCCAGTTGCTATGGAGGCTCACACTACTAAGATAATTCCCCTAGTCCAAAAGCCATAAGAATAGATGATTTTGAGTGATTATGCCTATGAGATCATGATGGAGGACTTGAAAAATATTGATCCTACTAAGAAAATGGGGAATATCTAGGTTGATATGAGCTCAGTTTATTTGCACGATGAGTATTATAAGCAGAGATTTATTGATGCTGAGACAAAAATTGTTGAACTTGAAGATGTATTGGTGGTGAGTAGAGCACAGTCGAAGAATATGGTGATAGAGGTTGAGCAATTGCATCAACAACTAGGTCTCATCAAAAGGTAAAATATATAGGAGAGCAACAGGTGCAGTCATTGAAGGTACAACTTGATTCCATACAGAATCAACTATCAAAGAAGACCACACAAGTTGCAGGATTCTCTCAAAAAATAGTTAAAGAGGCTCACCTTCGGTTGGCTTAGAGTTGTGAGAAGTTGGCAGTAAGAGTAGTTCAAGTTTTGTAGTATCTCTACGAGGCTCGGATACATATTTAGTTGAGCCAACAAGTAATAGATGGTATTGAGGAGATGTTGGAGCCTCATCTGGAGATGGTTGTGAAAATTCAAGCCTTGGATCAATCTAATATACACATTCACCCTATGAGTGAGATGGATCGAGCTTAGTCTACCACCAAGGTTACACTATGTAGCTACTTCTAAAGGTTGGACCTAGTGAGATAAGGCATAAAACTCCTTAACATCATAGAGCAGGAGCATACTATTTCAATGATCATTTTTTATGCCCTCGTTGATATGGGATTTCTAGATTTTATTGATAAATGGGGTGAGACTCTACCAAAGGAATAGTTAGAAGTGGTCTGGAATAATTTTGTAGAGGACACATCAGAAATTGACAAATAGGAGGAGCCAATCATGGAAGAGCAAGTGTTGCCACTTATAAAAATGTTTACTTGCATGGAGCTATTCTTGTTTGATTTAGCCCAACAAGCTAAGTGCCTTAGCCTGGAGTATACCAAGAACCTACAATATATTTATGAATCGCTTAGTGTTCCTTGCTTCTTCACCACACACACTTGGTTTGAGGTAGCTATAATTTATAAAATCACCTACAAAATTTTTAAGGAGCAAGAGAAGTAGGCTATAGTAGAATAGGCAGCACTGGAGCAAGCAGCAGTAGCACGGAGAGCAGCAGAGCAAGAGGTGACTAAAAATGTAGTAGTTGAACAAACACAGGAAAAATCATCCAAATCAAAAGTGTTAGCCAAGGCAGTCAACAAAAAGGACCATTGAAGAGCCCAATGGATAAAGGCCTGGGATCACTTGCATCCATGTGATCTGGATACCCCGATATTTGCCAGGAATGTTGGCAATTTTACATCTTGCCACATTAAAAATTTTATCAGATTTTGTTGAATGGTTTTTTATTGTAAAAATGACAAATATAATAAATTCATGTTGCAGTGTTTTCTATAATACGATGCAGTTATTTCTGTGTGTAATTATATTATTTTATTTTTCATGAATTCTCATGCTTCGAAATAATGGGGAATATAAGTTAAATGGTTATGGGAATTGGTTTGCGATATTATTTGAAATTATTCCAAGACATCTGCAACAAACGGTGCCCAAGCACTAAGAGTATGAAAAACGTAAGGGCCTTACTACCAAGCAAAGAATGAATCAAAATCATGTTTGCCTCAAGAGCTGGACGAAGAGTCCATTTGCGTCATTTTGGGGTGAATGTGAAAATTAAAAGGGAAAAAAATGTGTTAATATTGCAAGGCGCTTTCACCCCAGGCGAGGGGTGAAAGTCCCTTCTTCCCCTTCTTGGGGTGAAAACACATTAACACATTAAAAAATAAATGCACAAAATGGCCCGAGGTTATGGCAATTAAAATAAACGCGTTCACCCCAAAGGAGGGGCGAAAGCATCATTCACCCCACTTTGGGGTGAACATCATTAAAAGGCATTGATAAGTAAAAAATATTTTCACCCCAGGTGAGGGGTGAAAGTAACTTTCACCCCTCCCTAGGGTGAAAGCTCGACAAATGGTGAGTTCGGGTAAACACATGGGAAGTAGCAAAGCACTATGATAGTTTTGAATAGTCAAGGCTATGTTCGCCCCAAAGGAAAGGTGAAAATCCCTTTCGCTCCTCCGTGGGATGAAACTACATTTAAAAAAGGGATAAGTTGTGTGGGCCCACGTCAGAGAGAAAAGGTGAACATATTTTTTGAATCTGAAGTAGCAAGGGTACATGTTAGTGGTAAGTTTTAAATTTAAAGAGCTTTCACCCCAACCGAGAAGTGAAAATCCCTTTCGCCTCTCCTTGGGGTGAAAGCACAACAAAGTATTTCAGAAGGCGCATGTGGGACCCAATGTTGAGCTACCGAGGTGAAAGAATTAAAAGGTATTTTCACCTCAAAGGAGATGTGAAAGCTCCATTCACATCTCATTGAGGTGAAAGCATTTTAAAGGCCAACGAAACATAAGTCATGAAAGGGAGAATGATTGAATGAAACTATAAGAATTGCTGATTTTTGTATTTTGGTTAATAATATGGATGTGCACTCTGAATAAAGGTATGAACAAAAATGAAGCTAATGCAAGGGAAGGAAGAGCTTTGGTTAAATAATACTTTATAGAATGAGATGTGTTGGGCTAATGATCGAAATATTAGTGAAAAAATTGCGTAGGGTGTTTTCGCCCAACTTCATTCCAGTAACCCCGTTGTATGGTAAAATTGGCGTTGAACAACGAAGGAGACTTTCCAAGGTACCCATTGTTTTGAATTCTCTCAAGAGACCATAAAATTTAATTTTCAACACAATGAGGGTTGTGTGTCCAAAAATTTTGCTTCTAAGGTGCAATATTAAATGCTATTCTAGCTTATTTCCAATGCACCGCCACCCGATTGTACTATTTTTAAAATAACATTAACATATGGTGGACTATCTTAATGAAAGTTAATTTCCAATGGCAAGAGTGAAGCAAATTCAAATATTTTAATTCCAAATTTTTAGGTGATTTCATAGCGTTCCAACGCACCTTTCTGAGGCTCCCTTCAAGCATTTAATCCTGCAGATTTCCTAGGAGGTTCTCCCACTAAAACCGAATCACGTCTTCATGGAGAATATTTTGACTGAAGGTATCACTGATGTCGAGGAGGAAATGATGCATGTTGATTTTTATCTACCAACATTTTGTTGCATATGCATTAAATTAACAGAGGTGAGACCTATACAAATACTACTAATTTTCCATTGTAAAGGGGAGGATAGATACTCTACATAAAAACATTTCAATTTTTCTATGTAAATAGAAAGAACCTGAATTCTAATTCTACGAATGATTTTTGTGTGTGATTTTTTTCTACTTTAATCATTTATATTTTATGTTCATGTATGTTATCTACTAAGTTTAAATTTTGCATCTATATTTGAACACTGTTGGTGAGGGAATAAGTACTGGAATGCAACTCTGGAAGTTATCTCTGCGAAATCATAAAAGGATTCTTTACCTTCTTTATGTTATATGTTGCTATAACGCTTGATTTAAATTCTTGCTGCTAGTCTGTCCCTAATCCTACATCTTCTGGCCTGTGGCTATATTTCTTATTTCTTTCTATTATTTTCATTTTTTTCCATCAACTCTAAACTTAAAACTAGCATAGTATTTAGTAAGGGAGCCAGCCCTCTCTAGAGATTGGCCCAAGGACATTTCTCTCCTTCGACCTTTCAATGTTGGTCGTGTCTAGGGCGCACAAATTTATATTTTGTATTTTAAGCCTCTTAGATGGAACTAAATATTACTAAATAAATGAGGACTTCAACTAGAGATGATGGAGTTTGTCAAAGTTAATTTAAATATACCAAAATAAAAACATGTTAATATTTATTTTGATTAAATTCTATATTTCAAGAAACAACAAATACAATCTTAGTGAACTTGTCTATAACTATAAAAATAAAATCATTTCAATGTTTAGTTTTTGGTATGCCCAATTTTAAGAAGGAACCAATAGTGGTTTGTTGTGCCTCAACTTCTTATTTTCTAGTTTGACAATGTTGCAGGGTATATTAGTTTATATATATACCTTCACTTCCTTGTGCATGTGAGATCAAATAAAATATTATTCTAGCAAAGTAATTGTTTTACTAATGCCAAAATGCCCATTGACCTTCCAATAGTGTGTTTCCTAGATTATATGTTGCTATGGTGTGCTAAAAGGTATGTAGAGCTTGTAAAGGTAGTATTATAGGCTCTTCTTGTGGTGATGCTTTGAAATTGATTTGCCCATATTAGTTAGTGATTTATGGTGATAAATTTAACTCCATAAATATATGGTACCATTTAGTTAGTCCATTATAACCTCTAGTATCCATGAATTTCAGTAGTGTTATCCTTTCCTCTTCAACTTAGATAGCTACCTCGTTTTTCTCACACTTATAATCCTTGATCACAAGCTGAAAATAATAAGTGACCCACTTCACGTGATATGGATTCTCTAATTTACTTTATGCATGAAAAATAATTATAAAGACCTATTATTTGAGCTTGTCATATTTTTTCTATAATTATGATATCCACTTAACCGTGTTTAATTGAATATTGTGTTATCATATAGTGTCTAACTCAAATAGATAAGTAAAATATATCCAAATGAACACATCATCCAAACACAAAAAAAAAAAAATTGAAAACATAGACTTTGAAAATATATGTAAAATAATATAAATATGAACTCCATTATGATAAAAATATATTTTCATAATAAATAACTTTGCACCTCTATTTGAAAGACACTTTAATTTATAAAATAATTTTAAGCTCCAAATAATTCTAAATATTTTCCATAATATTTTTAGTATATATTAATTAACAACAATTATTAAAAAAAAGTTACCCATAATAATTACTAGTTAAAGTAGACAATGATGTGGATAGAAGATAATCATAAATAATTGTCTTCAAAATGCAAGTAATGTAAAATCTTGAAAAAAAAAAAAAACAAATTATTGAAAATTAAAATTAAAAACAATTTCATTTTAACTTTTCCTAACGTTTTCAAAAATATTATTTTTAATTTTATAAAAATGTTTCTCGTGAAAAAAATAACTCCTCTATAGAACAAATATGTGCTCAATACTAAATTTAAACATATCTCGTTGAAATTGGAAATTATTCCTAACTTTATAAATGTTTCTCAGGGAAAAATTAAATTACCTTCTATAAAATAAAGATGCATTCAACTTTAAAAAATTACATCCTAACAATAATTATATTATAAAAATCAACGCTAATCCTATTGCAATATTTGCATATTATGCAAGTAGTAATAAGTTTTGAAATTATTATATTATAGTTGATCATTCTCTTTACACAGTTTAAAAACAAAAAAAAAATAAAAACAGAAATCCTTTCCATTCCATAAAGTTATGAAAAGTAGCTAATATGTATGAATTTACCATATTAGCTAATTTGATTTAAGGCCAGCTACAATAAATAACACACCACTTTAAAAAGAGTACTATATATATATATATATATATATAGTAGTTAGGCATTCTATACCTTTTGAGATAGATCTTAACTATTTTCAAGATGTAGCAACTCTCCAACGACTAAATAATAGTAGTTTGAATGTTCTCTTTAGAATAAATATATTTTATATTGTGTGTTTGAGTCTGGGTTCTTAGTGTTCTATATAAGATCTATATTTGCAATAAGTCCGGTTAAATTATTTGTGAATGGTGATGAACATGTAAACTAGAATAAACTATTGTGAATGGTGATGAACATGTGAACTAGAGTAAACTAAGAGAAGTTATATTGCACTTCAACAAAACTATGATGAACATGTAAACTAGAGTAAACTATTGTGAATGGTGATGAACATGTGAACTAGAGTAAAGTGAGGGAAGTTATATTGCACTTCAACAAAACTATGACCCTAGGATTATTTGGTGATGGGAGATAGTAAGGTAGGATCCCAATGCATTGATAGATTTTAAAAATTTGGGTTATATTTAAAAGTTTTTGCTTATTGCTTTTAGATATTTTTAAATGTGTTAAAAATTTTAACATACAAAATAACACAAAAGAGAAAATAATATATAATAGTTTGCTATAAAATTAAAAAATATATTTTACATGTTATAATTCTTGTTATTCTTGAACCATATTAAGCTAAGAATATTGAAGAAGCTAGAACTTATTTATTTTTTTAAATGATAACATAGAAAAAAAATAAAGATAAATCTTTTTGGAATAAGATAACATCCAAAGTTTTAAAAAATGTTTTTTTAATAAAAAGGTTAATGGTTAATTATACATTAGATACTTGATTATTGATTTATCTGAGAGGAGAATGGCGTTGTGGGGGTCTATGGATGGTGCGCAGGGCCTGCATGTATCGTCGTGAGGTGTGCATGCTGGTGCATGTGCCTTTGTTGTTCTCTTTTGCTGCGTGGGTGTTTGCAGAGGTGCGTGAGGGGTTTTTTTGAAGTTTGGGGGTGGGTTATTTCTGTAGTTTGGGGCCGTAATTTTTTTTGTTCTGCTGCTTTGTTAAAGACATGGCTTCGTTAGGAGGGGCCATTGGTGTGAATGGAAGATCATTTCAAGAGGCTCTCATGGGGTCTGGTGAGTCCTCATCTGGGGATGGTTTCGGGGTTGATGGAAGTTCTTCCCCATCTGGTTTTTTTAAAGCTAAGAAAGTGAATGGTTGTTTGGAGAAGGTTGTGGAGAGACCGGTTCTGGTTCTTCAACCAGATTCAATTGCAGAGGATATTGAGTACATGTCAAAGCATGCTCTAATTTGTAAATTTCTTGGTATTCGGGTTTCGATTATGGCGTTGGAGTCTTGGGCACGCAATGTTTGGAATCCCGTGGGAGACATGGATATTATGATGGGGGCCAATAATTATTTTTTGGTTGTATTTTCGTGCTTGGCGGATCGTTGCAAGGTCTTTGAAGGGGGTCCGTATTTCTATAATCAGGTCAAACTTTTTATCAAACCGTGGCATGCATGTTTTAATCCGACAGAGGAGATCCCGTCTCGAGTTCCAGTATGGGTGCGGCTTCCATGGTTACCTGTGGAACTCTGGAGGAGCGATATTCTTCATTCAATTGCATTGCTTCTGGGAAAGTCGGTTGGGGCTTCGCAGTTCACGCAGGATAAAAAGGTAATTTCTTGTGCCCGTATATGTGTTGAGCTTGATTTGAATAAACCTTTACCCGATTCTTTGGAAATCCATTTTGGGTCTTACTCATGGGTCCAACGGCTTGATTATGAAACTCTACCTTTTAGATGTCGTTTGTGTCATGAATATGGGTATTTACAGAAAAAGTGTCCTAAGGTAGTGAGTAAAATGAATCCTAAGCCTCAATATTCAGGGCCCAAAGATGATAAAGGGAAAGCTCCTGTTCAGGATAGTGGTAAAGATATTGAGGGTTTTTAGCAGGTCAAATCTAGAAATAAAGGTCGGGGGCAGAAGCGAACTTTAAATGATAGGCAAATAGATGGGCTTCATAACAGGTTTGATGCTCTTGAAGAATTAGAACAACAAGTTGGGTTCCCTACAGACCATATTGTGGATGGGCAGGTTCTGGAACATGAGGAAGAGGTGGGTGTCATGGATCAGGTGGATGCTCTTTTGGATGCTGAGCAGGGCCCTCACCATGCTGTGATTCCATATTCGGAGATTGAGAATGGTGCGGTGCAATCTTCAGTTCAGCCTTTGGCATTGACATCCTCAGGGGAGTTTGGTAATCCTATCCCTCCTATGGACAATATGGTAGTGCGGGATGAGGCTATGTCAGAAGATCCTCTTTTGGTGGATTTAGTCACCTCAAGTCATGGTAAGGGCTCTAAGGCAAGTCCTGGGTTGGGAATACAATAGAAGAATTATAAAAAAGGGGTCCCTGAAAAGACTAATAAGGTGGGGAGGAAGAAAGACGTAGAGAAACTTAAAATTTAGGGGGAGTCCTTGGTTGAGTCAGGGTTGGTTAGGCCTCTTGACTCTCACTTTGCTAATCCTCATCAATGATTGTTCTATCCTGGAATGTGAGAGGTTTGAATAGCTCTCCTCATCAAAAATTTGTTCGTGATTTGATTAAGTTGCATAATCTTGATGTTGTTTTTTTACAAGAATCTAAATTATCTATGGATTGTATGGTTAATATTGCTTCTAAATTATGGGTTCATGGTCAATATCAGTGCATTGGGTCTCATGGAAGCTCTGGAGGTATTGTTACTTTTTGGAATTCTCAGAAGCTTTCTCCTTTATGGTGGATATCTGATCGTTGTTCTCTTTCTATGGTTACCTCTTCCCAAGAGTCGGGTGAGGTGATTTTATTAACTAATGTTTATGCCCCTACTGATCTTGTTGGGAAAATTACGCTTTGGCATCATATTCGGGAGGTTCGGTTGATGGTTCCTTTGTATCCCTGGATTCTTGCTGGTGATTTTAATGCTATCACCAGTTTGGAGGAGAAAAGAGGAGGGGTGGGCGCCCTTGGTCAAGCTTCTTTGCTTTTTAATAATAACATTTTGTTGCATAACCTGATTGACATTAAACCTGGTAATGGCATCTTTACTTGGAACAATAGGAGATGTGGGTCTGAGGGTATTGCGGAGAGATTGGATAGGTTTTTGGTTTCTTCCTTATGGATAAGTTCTAACTGGAATATTAGTTCTGCTATTTTGGACTGGAAAGGCTCTGATCATTGGCCCATCAAGTTGATGGTCAGTCGTTGTGGTGTTTATAGAAAATCCTCCTTTAAATTCTAGTTAATGTGGCTCCGGGAGCCTTCTTTGCAGAATCTTATGCGGGTTTGGTGGACTCAGGGTAAGCCTCATCATGGTACTGCTATGTATTCTCTTGTTAAGAAACTTCAGCATGTCAAATATCAGATAAAGAAGTGGAATAGACAGACTTTTGGCAATATTTTTTGGGCTAAATTGGATGCTCAAGAGAAGTTAGATGTTATTACAAGACATATTAGGGATTATGGTCTTACAGAGAGAAATCTCCAAGAGGAATCTGCTGCCCTTAAGGAGTTAGCTGAGTGGGAACTTAGAGAAGAAATTTATTGGAAATAGAAGGCCCGAATTGATTGGTTGCAAGAAGGGGATAGGAATACGACGTTCTTCTTCAATTCAGTGAAGGCTAGAAGACACAGTACTGTCATTTCATCTCTTACTTCATCTCAGGGGGTTCAGTTAATTGTAGATCAGGATATTTCAGGTGAGGTTGTTAGGTTTTTCTCTTCTCTGTATTCTGAGGATTCTCCATCTGTGGATGTTGAAGAAAATAGTGTGTTGAGTTGTATTCCTCCTATGGTTACTGATGAAATGAATGATGCTCTCATGCATCCTATTTCCATTGATGAGCTTGAGGGTATTGTTTTCCAGATGAAGAAAGGGAAAGCTCTGGGGCCTGATGGTTTTTCGATGGAATTCTTTCAAGAATTTTGGGCAATTGTTAAACTGGATCTCTTTTATGTTGTGCAAGAGTCTTTCAACTCTCATCAAATGTTGCGTGCTCTAAATTCTACTTTCTTGGTGCTTATTCCTAAGAGAGAAGGAGCCACTTCTCTTGATCATTTCAGACCTATTGCTCTCTGCAATGTGGTGTATAAAATTATAACAAAGTTGATTGTTGAGCGTCTTAAGCCTTGGCTTAACAAGGTCATTTCTGATGAACAGGGAGGTTTTGTGGTGGGCAGAAAAATCTTGGATGGGGTGACTATTGTTGCTGAGACCATTCACTCTATGGGTATTTCTAAGGAAAAAGCTATGTTTATGAAACTGGATATGGCTAAGGCTTATGATAGGGTTAAATGGTCTTTTTTAAGCAAGATCCTTCTAGCTTTTGGTTTCCATTCCAGCTGGGTAAGTTGGGTGATGAGCTGCATTACTTCACCTTCTTATTCAGTTCTTGTTAATGGTCAACCATCTTCTTTGTTTCAAGCCTCAAGAGGTCTTCGGTAGGGCGACCCTTTGTCCCCTTATTTGTTTATCATTATGGCTGAAGGTTTGGGTAGACTTCTGAAATCACATGTCAATCAGGGTTTGATTCATGGTTGGAGGTGGGGTATGAGTTTACCTGCTTATTCTCATCTTCAATTTGTGGATGATACGGCTCTGATGGGGCTTGCTTCTATTAGGGAAGCTACCAACTTCAGAAGGGCTTTGGATATATATTTGGCTGCTTCGGGGTAGAAGATTAATGAGGGGAAATCTTCCATTTTCTTCTTTAACACTAATCCACTTATACAGGCTCGTATTGCATAGATTCTAAGATTTCAGATTGGTGCTCTTCCCTTGCAGTATCTGGGTATTCCTCTTTCTGTGGGTCCTTTGCCTCGTGAGATCTGGAACTCCATTTTGGACAAATTTCGTGCTCATGTTTCTCATTGGACTGTTAGATGGCTCTCCTCTGCTGGTAGAGTTTTACTCCTTAAGTCTGTGGTTCAGGCCCTTTGCATCTATAGGTGCATGATTCAGGTTGCTCCTGCTAGCTTTATTCATGAGTTGGACTCTTTGTCTAGAAGATTTTTATGGGCTGGTAATTTGGAGTCTTCAAAGTGGAGCTTGGTTAAGTGGGAAACTATTTGCAGACCGAAGCAAGAAGGGGGTTTGGGTCTTCGTTTGTCTTCTCTTTCTGGAGAGGCTTTGGCGGCTAAGTTTTATTGGCGATGGTGTATTTCTCAAGACCAAGCTTGGGCAAAGATTCTTTCCTATAAATATTTAAATGGGGTTGAGGGCTCTGAGATTCCTCGATACAGTTTGTCTGGTAGGGGCTCTTTCATCTGGAACACTCTTAAGAAGGGGGTGAATCTTGTTAAGCAAGGTTTGTTCTGGATATGTCATAAGGGTTCCAAGGCTCTCTTTTGGCAGGATGCTTGGGATGGGTTCCCTACTATTTTATCCATGTATCCTCATCTTCAGAATCTATGTAAGGTGTTTTTGGATGCAGGTTGGCATCGGGTTATGGACTATAAATTTGTTGACAGAGTTGGGCAGGTTGAGGTTGTTCGTTGGAAGGATCCTATAGATTGGCCGGTAGGGGGTACTTGTCAGGAAAGAGAGGAGTTGGCTCATATTTTGGCTTCTAGGAACTGCTCTTCTTTATAGGATGATGATGTTTTGGCTTGGGGCTTGGATCCTAGAGGGGTTTATTCGGTGGCTTCGGGATACAGGGAGTTGGATCGACAATATTTTGGGGATGCTGAGGTGCCCTGGTGGAAGCAGGTGTGGTCAAAGGTCTCTTGGCCTAAATGTAATTTTTATCTATGGTTAGCTACTCACAATAGATGCCTTACCTGGGATAATTTGCAAAAGAGAGGTTTTTAGGGACCTTCTTTCTATTTTTTATGTGCGAACAGTGAAGAGTCTTCAGGTCATCTTCTTTTTCAATGTTCTTTTGCATGGGATATTTGGCATCTTTGGTGGGGGTGTGGAAGCAACCTTGTGCCCATGCTTCTTCTCTTTTGGAGTTCTGGAGGAGTTTAGGGAGACCTCCTGCTAAGGCTTTCTTTCTCCAGGTTGCTTGGACTATTGGCCCTTCTTGCATTCTATGGCAGATTTGGTTGGAAAGAAATCAAAGAATTTTTCATGATAAGAAGCTTATTGTTCCTCAGCTTTGGCAGCGAATCATTGGTATGATCCAGGAAACTGTCTCTTCTAAATGCCAGATTAGTCTTCCTTTGGAGCAGTCAAAGATTTTGATGATGCAGAGTTTAGGATTTGTGGAGAATGGTCCTCGTCCTTCTATTTCATCTGGAAGAAGAGATGTTAGACAAAAGGTGCAGAGAGATGGTAGATGGCATCCTCCTCCTCCAGGGGTGTTCAAGATCAATACGGATGGGTCTTCTCGGGGTAATCCTGGGCATGCTGGTATTGGAGGAGTTGGGAGAGATAGTGTTGGGAATGCTTGTTTCATTTTTTCATGCTATAAGGGGATACACTCTAATAATTATATGGAGGCTCTTGCTATCTGTTGTGCTTTGGAACAAGGGTTGGCTATGGGTTGGCGGAGGATAATCTATGAGTCTGATTCACAGATTATTATCAATTTGTTAAAGACTCACCATCTTGATAATGTTCACTGGAGGTTGACCTTGGTTGTTCGACAGATTCTTCAAATCTGTTGTAATTTGGAGTTTATCTCTTTTGTTCACATTCCTAGGGAATGGAATAGGGTTGCGGATTGTTTGGCCAAATGGGCTTCTCAGTTTCAGGGGAATTGGTCTGTTAAGGGTTGGGATCACCTCCCTTTTGACTGTTCTCAACATCTTCATAATTTACTTGCTGAGGATATGTCTGGTTGAGGTTTTTGTTGGCTGTTTTTTGGTGGTTGTTTGTTCTCAACTGTAAGGTTTCTTTGATCTAATAAATTTTTACCCCTCTTTTATTAAAAAAAATTATACATTAGATACTTAATCTTTTGATAAATCTTAGAATGAATGTTTTATTGAATTGTGATTATGAAATATTTGGTCCAAACTTTTTGATCTGTAATTTTGACAAAATGATTCTCACTACTCCATCCTATAATCATCCCATCCAATATATATCCATAATATTTATACATTAATAGTTATTATTAATAATTTTTTATAAGCATTTTTTTTTTTTAAAGCGAAAAACCCCATGTGGGGCCGCCTTGGTCTAAGAGACCATGAACAGGGGGTTCTATACCGTCAAAGTCACCCGAGAGTCGCACCCAGCCCTGCCCGCACCAACATTATCAATTGGATTTTGGGTACCCAATTCAGCTTTTTGGTAGGGTGGAGATTTGAACCTGGGACCTCCCTTGGAGGATTGCCCTCTCCTCTCCAACTCACCTACAACACCTGGAGATTTTTTATAAGCATATTTTTTTTCATGTCAAGTATGCAATTAAGAAGACTCTTGTGTAGGAAAATATTCTTGCAAAAATAAGAAAATATTCAATGGGATATGGTTCTTCTTATAATTGGATTTAAAATATGAAATACCTTTATCATTATAAATACCTTTGTCAATATTATTATTTTTTCAATGAATTTACATAAGTTTTTATAGGAGACTTGGTTCCCTCATATTTAGTGGGGTTTGAACCTTGGACCGCTAAAAGAGAGGCCAAAGCCCTTACCATTGTAGTAAGCTTGCAACTTCTTATCAATTTTACTATTGAAGAAATATCTTTGTATTATTAAAAAAAACCACCTTGTTCTTATGAGAATGCAATCTAAAATATTTGATATTCTATTTGCCATACTTTTTTAAAATATCTTATGAAACATATCACAAAGGTTTATTTGAAAAACATTATCTAAATTTTCTATCCTTTTCTTGTAAACCAATGTAGTAAAGATGTTATTGAGCTGACTTATTGTATCATTCATTTTTGTGGTCTTTTCAACCATAGTCGATAAGTCATTCCTTAACAAATATTTTTTAAAGAAAAATATAAGAAATCCATCCAAGTTAGGTGCCTTGTTAGGATGGTATGAGAAACATTACTCTTGTAAACCATCTATAGAGATATTCATCATCGAGCTTCTATTTTATACTTGATCAATAATTGATGGAAGATCTTACAAAAGCTTAGCTTGAGCCTCCTTGTCTTTCCTAGGTTTTGATAACATATCTTTATGATAATTAATTGAGTCCTTCCTAATATTTTCTTAATCCTTAGTATTTTTCCATATAGAGTCAAAATATTTTTAATTTGAGAAAAAGACAAAGTTGTTATAATTGTAGTACAAATAAAATGGTATTTATATCTCCTTCTTTAGGAAATCTCTCTCTAAAATTTTGGCATCAATAGGACTTTTCCTTTTATAGGATATTTTATATAGAAAAAATAATTATTTTTTGCACATAAGTATATTGATATGTTTTATTAATTTCTAATATCTTTTGTAAACTGTGAACTTGAATTTAACTTTTTTATTTTTTTTTAGATATATTACCAAAGCATTTTTCAATCCATACCTTTAATTCCCCTCTAGTTAATTCATCTTATGAATAAACTTAGACATGCATGATATTTTAAATTTTATGTTGTCACACCATAATATAACCATTTAGGGTCCTAGAGTACCACATATGCTAAAATTATAATGGGTTTATGATCGGTCTTAAGATAATGAGTTTATGATCTAATCCTACTATAAAAAAACTATTTGAAGATGGTGTATCCTCTATTTGCACCAATTTATTACATAAAAAATAAAAAATCAAATCAAAATCTCTAGTCTTTTTACTATATTGTATATCCTATTGTGCTTGAAGCAATTACTCATCCTATTTTTTGTCCCATATTTTTTAATACCTATGGAAGCTCCTATAGAAGAAATTGGTAAACAATTCTTCCATCTTCTAAATCAATTTGAGTGCATCATTACATTCCTCACACTTCATTTTTTATTAAAAATTATATCAATTTCTTAATAACATTTTAAAAGTTTTTATTATTCATATTCCTAATATTCCATAATACCATTTTTATCATCACTTTTGATTTTCCTTTTCATGGATTATCCCTACTTGTTTTAACACCTATAATATTTATTTTTGGTTTCCCAAATTGATATCCCTCTTAGCATTCTCTTTTCTTTTTTTTTCCTTTTTGGGATAAAAAGTGTTTTTTATTTCTAAAATAATAAATAGTACACTTGTTCATAAAAAATGTGGGCATAACAAAAGTGCATACCCCAAAAAATTATACTAATGAATGGTCCATATTAGGAGTAGAGCACTCTAGGAATACCAAAGAGGAAAATTCAATAGTGCCAAAAAAGAAAAACTAAGTGTACAAAAATGGTAGCAATTAAGTGGCTAATACACCACCAACAGGAGAAGGATCTTTATCTTTAGCATTGCCCCACCTGGGGAGGTGGTCAATTTTGTCATGAGTAGGCTCCCACCTAGAAGGAATATACACAAGTAAAGGTGACTGCATCTTGATGTCCTAGCCCTACTCTTGACTTGAGGTACCCCTACTATATTTTGAGTAGTATCATCCCACCCCCAACCAAGCACCTAAGGGGAAGAGGATGGGGCAGCATACCATCCTTGGTGATGAGAAATAATATTTTGCTATGATAGAGAACTTATCAGATGGGTGGTAGGACATGAAATATGAGCTCATCAGGCATGGGATCTTTGTCCCTACCAACACTTCTTTTGATTATACTACCCTCTACTAGAACCTAGATAAGGAGGGACTCAGGCCATTGAATAGGAGGTATTGGCCTAGTGGTTAAGGAGGGTCTTCAAATGCGCCACTTTAAGGGTCACTTTTTTTGTCTATGCTTGGATTTGAACCATTACATTAGAGTAGATAATATATTTAACATACACTAAGATATCAATAGAAAAATTCAAATTAGAAAAGATTGCACTGGTATGATCCTTCCAAATAGTAAACAAAAATTTTGCTTGAAATTATTTCCATAATTGATCTATGCTAATAGGCATGTCTATCCTATCCCCAAGAAGAGAGATATTCCAAGAGAAGCGATGAGGTAAAAATAGCTAAAATAAATCATGAATCCATACCTAGAAATCCTAGGCTTAAGAAAAAACCAAAAGAGGTGTTTGAAGTCTCTAGTAATTGGAAGAAATGGCATCTAGGGTTATGAAAATTAAGATGAACTAAGTAGTCCCTTACTAGCAGACCTTGGTAGAGAAGATACCAAGAGAAGTGTGCTAATTTTGGCTTCAATGCAAGGTCCCAAATGGAGATAAATCTGATTTACCACTCCTTTTTTTAGGACTAAAGATTTCAATGAGCATTAAGAGAAGCAACCATGGGTGAATGGGAAGAGATTTAATGATACCCATTTTTGGATTGGTAATTATGAAAGGGAGTCTTTAGATACCATTTCCAATATTTCCACTATGGGCATGATGAGCAGACTTTACTTTCATGAAGAATTTCAAAAGGGACTGCTTCTTGGATTGCTTGAAAAGTCTCCTTTTCTTGCTCTTAAAGACTAAACTAAGCTTTAAATTTAGCCTAGGAAATCCAATCTTTGGTACAATTGGAAAAAATATCAAATATGACCATGGCTTCCTTATGGAAAAAATAGAGAGACTTCGCCTAGGGCATCATGGCTAGGGGTTGGTCCTAATGCATTATCATGGGGGACCACCATAGTGAAGTAATGTTTATAGATAAACCAAATCATAAGTCATTACTCTCCAATGGATCCAAGGTTTGAGGGACACCCAAGCTTTACATAGGCTTTTGGCTATAAATGTACCTTCAATTTGAAGGTACCTTCATAACCAATAGGGATGGTAAGCCAATACCCCTACACTCATTCTTCCCATAGGTTCCTCCTATCAATATGTGGTATCATAGAAGAAATTTCCAGGATTCATTACCTTGAACAACCCTAATGACCCATTTAGCACAAATATTTATGCCTTATCAATAGGTATCAAGAAGACCCAAGCCCCCAACATACCTTGGGAGATAGAAAAATTTCCATGCAACCTAATGGAAGCCTCTACTACCTTTAACAACCCATGAAAAGTCTTGTAGGATATTCTTCAACTTCTAATAGGATGCCTTGGAAGGAGCCCAACAAGATGAGTAATAGACATGCATGAGTTGTAGCTAATATTTTAGAGTGGACCTAAAACTTATCAAAAAGTGAGAGAGGTTTGAATATCCATTTATGAAGCTTACTCTTCACTCTACTGGGAATAAATTTCCATAGAACCAAAGAGAAGGATTGGAATGCAAAGGGAATACCTAGAAAAAAAGAATATTTTCCCATGTTGGATCCAGTTCCATGAAAGTGAGATAACTAATTTGACATGGGAAGGAAGGATTATCTATAGAATTGTATTTTTCCCATTGAAAATTAGATCTAGAGTCTTCATATAAGGTTTTAAGTTATTGCAATGCATTAGCAATGGTTCTTTCATCCTCAAAAAGTGTCAAGGAGTCGTATGCAAAATGACAATTGACTAGCTATTGAGTAGAATCAGGAAGAGCAATTCCTTTTAGTCATCCTTGAGAAATAACATTGGCCAAAGGGTATCCTAGACCCCTATCATCCAATACATAGAGGGTAAGGGCAAGAGGGTATCCTTTCCTAATAGATCAAAAAAGGCTAAAATGTGGAGATTGATGGCAAATTATAGTAAGACAAGCAAAAGCATTTACAAAAAGTATTTGAACATAGCAGATAAAGGGACTACCAAACCCTAATTCTTGAAGCATAGCTAGAATGAAATATCATTCTATACGATCATATACCTTATCAAAGTCAATCTCAAGGAAAAGAGTCTTCTATTAAGATTGTCTTACCCATTCCATGCCTTCCCAAACAACAATGATATTATCTTAGAATGTATTGACTCTTGATAAATCATGCTTGTTTAGGATGAACAATTAGTAGGAGTAGGTTGTGAACCTATAGTGCCAAAGCTTTGGCAATAATCTTATAAGAGATATTGAGTAGAGTAATAGACTACCAATTACATATGTCCTTTGGATCCCCTATTTTTTGGAGGAGTTTGATATTGCTCTTGTTAATCAAGGGGCCTAAAGAGCCATTGTGAAAACCCTTTAGGTAAACATGATGTAAATCTAGTCCCGTGATATTCCAAATAGATTTATAGAACTCATAGGAAAACCCATCACAACTAGCCACCTTGTCATTGGCCATGGAAAAGGTAACAACTCTCATCTTGTCCTATGATAAGGGACTATCACAAAGAGCTCGTTGAGACTCTAAGAGTCCATGATGACCCACACTGGTGTATTAATAAAGAGCTTGCTCCATATTTTGGTAATGATTAATAAAAGCATGCATAATATCAGGAATCTCAGTAAGGTAGTTGTGTCCTTCATGGATACACTTTATTTTTTGGTAGGAGTTCTCCTCTAAAGGATTGAAAAAATTCTTTTGAGACTATGTACCTATTTTGATCCAATGAAGGTATGCTTTGAGTTGATCACCCCTTACAGCATGGACATCGACAAGTTGTTGCTAGTGGTAGATCTTAGCAACATGAAGTTACAAAATAATGGATATGGGTTGTACCTCCAATGCCAGCATGTCTTATTGTAGTTCCAAGGCTATAAACTTATCTACCTTCTTATGAAAGTACGTTAGTTGGCACCCATATATGTGAAAAAAATATGTGATGTGTTCCACCACATCATTCCACCATGTTCTTCAACCAAAATATATGAATGGGCATGGCTCCAAATTCCATATGTGTCAAATGTACGCTATTGTAGGTTGGTGACTAAGCAGTGACGTGTTTAGATAAAATTGATTATTGCACTATATTGTGCCACCACCCACCCATTCAATGCAAAAGCATATGGGAGAGTGGTCCAAAATAACCACTTACCTTGAGGGTCTATTTCTCACTTTTTCATTCCCACCAACACTTTTGTCCTCATCAATATTTTCTATTTTTCTATATTTTTCATAATGGATCTTATTGTCTAAAGGATTATTTTGTCCTATAGAATCTAAAGTGCAAGGAATAGCCTTATAAACACTTTCTTTTCTATGTTGTTTTGAAAACCCTAAAGTGTAATAATGATCCTTAAGAGTGATTACTTTCTTTTGTGTCTAAAAAATCTAGCATTACCATGTAAACCCTAAAATGGATGGATGATCCTCCATAGTAATTACTTTTCTATGCTTCCCTAAGAATTATGTATTTCCATAGATATACTCCATGCTCATTTATTTAGTATGCTATTCATGCAATTTCAAACTACAAGGGATAATCTCTATATTACTTCCATTTTATAGGAATAAGAAGATATTACACTCCTTGAGAAAAATGAAGATTACTTAATTAGATTAAGCTTGATATTTATTGCATCTTCACCTTCCTTTGCACCTTTACTTTCTTTTATACTTGAAATCACTTCCTCATCCCTTGTATCCTTTGTTTACTCTAATAATTTATCTAAGTAAAAACTATAATGGCCTTTATCATTTTATGATGTAGAGGGGCTTTCTTTATTAAATTATTAGAAGTAGGAGATTCTTGATCTAATCCAACTTTTGTTATGATATTATCTTCTTTTTTTATATCTAAATTTGTCTTATGTCCAAAATTTTCTCTTTCTCCATTATTTTTCAGTTTACAATCTTTATCATGTGCTCAATATCATAACATAATGCAATGTTTTCATATTCCACTTGTTGATGTCATTCTGTAATTAAGATTTAATCTTAGTATTGTGACAAATATTTTAAAATATCCATGGCAACACATATTCAAGTACATACAACTTGCCTTTACTTCTTAGTGGATGATCCCTCCTAGATGAACTCCCTTAGAATATTATTTGTCTTTCTTAAAGCCTCCTTATTGATAAGTTGGTATGAAAGTACAAAAATCCTAACCAATATTGGAAGCATTCTAATAGTTTCTATCTTCACATTAACTTTCTCACTCTATGGTCTTAAAAATAATAATTTTATCCCCTAAGACATGATTTTAAAAGCAACAAAAAATAGATGTATAAACATACCCTTAAATAGCTATTAACCATCCATATAAAGGAAGCCAAACATGCTTGGGACCATTAACTACTTTTATCACATCTACTAAGAATGTGGAGGCTCATATTTTGAAGAGTGTTCTTGGCCATCATATCCTACCTACAATGTGTGTTCTAACCAATATTAGAGGAAGTTATCCCAATAACCAAACCTGCCATGTTCAGTCTCAAGCTCTATATTTTAGTCAAAAAAATAACTAGTGTAAAAAACAATGCAGAAAATATTCACCAATACTCAATAAATTCCTACAAATAAACAATGTAGAAAATATTCACCACATTGGAAGTATTCTAATAGTTTCTATCTCCACATTAACTTTCTCACTCTATGGTCTTAAAAATAATATTTCTATCCCCTAATCCATGATTTTACAAGCAACAAAAAATAGGTGTATAAGCATACCCTTAAATAACCATTAACCATCCATAAAAAGGAAGTCAAACATGCCTGGGACCATTAACTACTTTTGTCACATCTACTAAGAATGTGGAGGCTCATCTTTTGTAGAGTGTTCTTGGCCACCATATCCTACCTACAATGTGTGTTCTGACCAAGCTTAAAGGAAGTTACCCCAATAACCAAACCTACCATGTTCAATTTCAAGCTTTATATTTTTAATCAAAAAAAATAACTAGTATAAAAAAACAATGCAAAAAATATTCACCAATACTTAATAAATTCCTACAAATAAACAATGTAGAAAATATTCACCAATACTCAATAAATTCTTACAAATAAACCAACTCCATTGCTACTTTGATATTTAAAAAATAAAAATAAAAATTTATTTTATATATATACTCTTTACACCAACTTTCTTTTTAATCTCTTTACTTGTATTTACTCTTAATATTAATTATTTATAAAAACATAAAATTCTCATCATCAAGGTTGAAGAAGATATATATATTTAATATATAGATAAATCTTTAACATCATTAGATGCTTCTATTATAATCCCTAGCTTATAGGGTCAGAATAAAACTGCTTCCATTATAATCCCTAGCTTGTCGGGTCACAGTAAAACTACTGGGGCAGCTCACCGTAAATACCTATCTTAATGCATTATGGTTGGAACCTTAGGCCTTCACAAAGAAAGACCAAAACCCTAACCACTTTAGACATTGAAAATATGAAAGCAATGATACCAACAAGTAAAGCCACCAAAAGCCATATAGACAAACATAGAACTAAATTCCAATCCTAACCACTATAGACATTGAAAATATGAAAGCAATGATGCCAACAAGTAAAGCCACCAAATGCCATATAGGCAAATGTAGAACGAAATTCCAATCATGGAGGAAAAACTTGTGTGTGTTTTCCTAAATATTTTTATTATTGTTTTTTGTTTTCTTTTTTTATTACTTAGGAGAGTTGGTTACAACCACAATTTTTAGTAATTGGTTTCACTGGACCGCTGTCAACAAATCTTTCTGTCTCGTTCTCATTGACTCAACGATGGGGACCAACAATTGTTAGGGTTCATACCATTGTCATTTGTCGGTTTCAAAGAATCATTGGATTCCCTCCAAGGTTTGAATCTAGGTCTCTTCTTTGTAAGTGCCTAACCACACCTGGGCTTACCAATCCACCTAGCCTTAGGGGTATATTTTTATTATTATTTTTTTATTACACAAGAGAGCTGGTTACAACCACTTTTTTTTAGTAACTGGCCTGGCTAGCACAGGACTCAAACTTGGTAAGTGTCCAGCCACACTTGGGCTTACCAATCCAACTAGCCTTAAGGGTATATTTTTATTATTGTATTTTTTTATTACATGGGAGAGTTGGTTACAACCACTATTTTTAATAATTGATCAAAGCAGGGTTCAAACTACATGGACTGCTCCCAACAAACCTATATGTCTCGTTCTTGTTGACTAGATGTTCTTGTTAACTAGGCATGATATGGGAACTACCCGTCGCTCGAGGTTTGTACCGTCATCATTAATCTGACAAGCACTAAAAAGGTTGGCTTCCCCTCCCAAAGTTTGAACCTAAGTTTTTTCTTTATAAATACCCAACCACATTTACATTTACCAGTCCACTAACTCTTAAAAATTATTATTATTATTTTTTTAAAGTTGACCCATTTAATAAAAATAAACTCTATCCAATAATACGTTGTTCCAGGGCTCTATTCACTAATGCCTTTATTTTTTTTACACACTTTCTGTTATTTACGAGTTAAAAACCAAAAGTCGCCCTCACCCGAAGACAAGCGTGTGAAAAAAAATATTATTCTCTGGGTTTGTATGGACATTATCACGGAGGTATCGAAGAACAATTTACAAATGGAGGATAATACCAATGTTCAAAGTCTTCCATGAAGCTTCCATTTATTTTTTAAAAGCATGCATGTGTCACGTGTAATCCTAAATCTCACACTAACTTTTATTATTAACACACAATTTTTTTTTTCACAATTTTTTTGGATTTGTGAGAAACTTTTACGATTAATACACCAGGCATGTTGTCTTCTCCAATAACCTCTTAAAGCTTAGAGCTATGTTTATTGAAGCAGTCTCCCTTAACCATTGTCTTCTCCAATAACCTCTTAAAGCTTAGAGCTATGTTTATTGAAGCAGTCTCCCTTAACCATGATCCCGTCGAAAGCTATGCTTATCAATAATAAATTTAACTACTACATACCCATCCCTCATACACTCACCCACGCCAAAACTTGATCCCGTCGAAAGCTATGCTTATCAATAATAAATTTAACTACTACATACCCACCCTCATACACTCACCCACGCCAAAACTTGAACCTTAAACCTTGAAAAAAAAACCAGAATTTTGCTAAACAGAATGTATTTAAATATTGCTAATGGGTTTTGGAACCGATCGTCAATTCAAATGCCTCTTCGCCATCGCTAAATAAGCCAGCAACAAGTTTATATACGCACAGTACGCTCATTGATAGAGTCGTTACTATTTGGCTTTTCTATGTTTTCTGGGGGAGTGTCAAGGCAATTTGTTTGATCTTCTCTCTTGGCCGTTGTTGCTGAAATCCATCTTAAATACGAGCTTGCCTGCAACTCCAATTCAACGTTTTAATTGCTGAGTGCAACATCTGTAATACGCCGCATGACTGTCATGACCAATACCAATATATCGTCTCATCTCTCACTACACCTCAACTCCTATCATCACTTGAACAATGATATCACCTCTCCAAAGCAGTTTAATTATTCACCAAGGAGGACTAATCCTTTTAGGGTCAAATCTGGCAAAAATATTTCAGCTGTATTGAGGGCGTCCTCGTCTCCTTCTTTTTCACCTGTTATGACTCTTTACGATGTACTGGCGGTGCCGCACGGCGTGGAAATGGTGGAATTAAAGAAAGCGTACCGGGAAAAGGTGAGACTTTACCATCCCGACGTGTGCCGTTCTGCTGAGCAGGAGGAGTCGAGAAAGATGTTTCTTCGGGTGCAGGAGGCTTATGAGACTCTGTCTGATACATTGCTCCGCGAAGATTACGATTATAATCTTAAGATTTGTTCTTTCATGGGGTTGGAAAGGGGCAACGGTAAGATATGGGCAGAACAGCTTCAAAGTCTAAGAACAAGGTCGACGATGACAAGGGACAGCTGGGGAGATAAAATGAGAAGAGTCCGCCAATCATGAGATGAGGATGACAACGGACAGCTTCAAAGTCACGTTTTAAGTTTGACTTTATAATAAAGTATGTAAAGTAATAATGCAATAAGTGGAATGTTAAGTATTATTACTAATATTCATGGTGGTTATAGGGGTAACCAGGGGTGGACTGCGCGAAGATTTATGTGGCAGCTTTCGTGCTGGACAGCGCAGAATACTGTGGCGGGACAACCTGCCCGGATTCGTAGCGGCTACCAATTCCACCATGTAAATACAAAAAAAAACATCACGTTTATTACTTTACAAATAGCTATAAATATTTGTTAAGTAAGAAAAATGTATTTAAATATATTCATAAAACAAATTAAATAGTTTCATGTTGTTTAATATGTTTTATAATAAATTGAATGGTTATAAATAGTTATAGATAGTTAATAAGAAAATTGTATTTTTATTTAAAATAAGCTCATATTAATGAAACAAGTTAAATAGTTTCGGTTTGTTTAATTTGAGTGGTTGCAACCAAGAATAATTGTGAGTAATTGTTATTTTATTATATTTTTTTTTGGATGAAAAAAACTTATATTAAAATAGTTTAATTATAAAAAATGGTGGATGGAATTAATATACTCAAAACATACAACCATATTTTGTATTTTGGATAAGGCAACTATATTTAAATATGGTCAGATTAATGAGGCTGAATAGCCTCACCTGTTCAATCTGTTTCATTGATAATTCGTTGAGTAGTTGCAACCATTCGTTCATCAATTTACAAGCAATTGCTATCTTATTATATTTTTTTCAAGACAATTATATTTAAGTATGCTGATATTAATAAAGGCAGCTCCGAATTCTATATTGTAGAGCTTTTAAGTATTAATAATAGTTATCGTTATAATTCAATAGATAGTTGTTTTCTTATTATTATAGTTTGTTATGCTATCTTAGGCAAGAAAATTGTATTTAAATATTTTCAGATTAATTAAGTAAATGTAGTTAGAAACTGCCTTCTATGCGTATGTATTGATTTGTATGTACATATATTCGTATCGTAATATTATCATTATTTATTTAAACAAAATGGTTTTCTTATTCTGCCTGAAATGCAAACAATAATTATTCTTCGTGTCATGATGGTTTGGCATGGACTTAAAAGGTTATTAAAAAGCTTTTAAATACAAATTTTTTTTTTTGGAATGAAGTTAAAAAAGAAGAAAGATATGCTTTTAAAAAAATTGTAAAAATGTATTAGGATAAAACTTAAAGTATAAGTTTGTGTCTGAAATATTATAAACTAAAAGTATTTTCAAATTAACAAGGGTAATGGTCATTGCACAAAAAAAATTGTATGTTTAATGTTTGATGAATTATATTTCATTCTCGTTTACATTGAGACATATATAGCACGGCAACACTTTCAAGGCGCAACGTCTGCCATTAGAGTCTTCGCAACAAAAACATCCTGGTTTGCAATTACGCAATTCCCACAAGAAAGCTTTCACGTCCGTCAAATAATACGAGGGACGAATTTTGCAAAAAAGAAAGCAATGTCCAAAGAGCAGTCTCCTCTACCACTCCCATATGGGTAGGGTAACCTCTACCACTCCCATATGGGTAGGGTAATCTCTTCGTAGAGCTGAGTATGACAATTCTTTTTATCAGGAATATAATAGGTATTGAGTCAATGTTTTTTTTGGTATTACAGTTAAGATTTAAGGTCTTTTATAATTAAATAAGGTGAAAGGCAATTTGTATAGGTTGGTAAATTCTCCTCACTAGAATATGATAGGAATGCATGTTAGTGTATGGGTTGGGTAAATTTTTATACATGTGTTGGGTAAATTCAATCTTTAAAAACCAATTGAATGTTGACAAACTTTATAACCTCTTCTTTCAATACAAAATAACAAACCCTATACCCTCTTTTTTCAGTACAAAATAAACCTAGTTATAAAATATAATATGAAAACTAATGAAACTACATTTAACAAAGAAGCTGACCATACCAAACTGAGCACAGAGCACAGTAGATAATTTCGCAATATAAACCCTTTTTAAACCAGTTTCGAAAATTAAAAGAATTTAACGAACGTTAGGGCAAGTCTTGAGAAGCTTAACGTGTCTCACCTTTATGGCAAGTCTAAAAATTACTGCCTTAGGGCAAGTCTTAAGAAGCTTAAACTGTCTCACCTTTAAGGCATGTCTAAAATTTACTGCTTAGTGTAGCGTCTCACCCTTTTAAGGCCTTGATCGAAAGAAATTATATATATATATTAGTTGGAAAGGTAGTTTCCGCAAAGCAGGTGTCTTTTTACCTTTTATGAATATTTGATGGTCTCCTGTTATCACTTGGCAAGGCTTTTCCCTGGCTTGGTGTGGTGCAGTGGGTCAGAGGAAGTTCTATAAGCGTGGTATTGCTTCTATTTTTTATTTTCTTCTCCCGACATACTAGGAGTTGGATACCTTGGAAAAGTTTTCGTCAAATTCAAATTTAAATCCTGGTGATAGAGATACTTATGAGGTGGTATCCCATTTTCTATTTCGAGCAAACTACATAAGCATTTTCAAAAACCCTAGTGGTCAGATTGGTGTTGGTTTGGGGATCTTCCTATTTTGCAATATAAAGCTCATCTTGGTTACAAATGGCTCACCCCACAAGTTCCAATGGTTGATAAGCTCACTTGGGACTTAGTCTCTCTTCCCTCCCGATGGAATAAGAGGTTTCGGATTGATTGGGCTACTTATATTGAATGTAAACAAAGTTTTTTTGCTTGGAGCCTCTTGCACCAGGGGTTTTCTGTTGCCAATAGGATCAAGCATATGGGTGTTCATAATCTCATTTGCCCAGTTTGCGGATAGGTGGAAGATTTACTACATGTTTTTTTGCTTTTGTGATCGGGCTCAATCGGCCTAGGAGTGACTTCTTGAATTTTTCAGACCTTTTATGCAGAAGGATTTTACTTGTGTGCATGCTATTTTGAGTGACCCTATTGTTATTTCCTTCAAATTGGGTGTTGTTTGGAATAATTTTAGAATTGGTACCCTGTTTTATCTATGGAAGTCTTGGAATAGAGTTATTTTTTCTCAGCAAGATATCATATGTTTCTTATCTGTTGCTGATAAATATGATATATTCTTCGATTGTTGGTTACATATTCAAGTATAGGTTGAAAAGTATATGTGGAACTGTAGTACTTACATACCCTCATTGATCATTGGAGGAATATACCTTGTGCTATGAGTCGTATGCCTCTTCCTTCCCCTTCCAAGGGAGGTTTTTCATCCTGGTTGTCAACTCATCGAGGGACCCATCACCGACCATAGCCCTTTGCTACCAAAAATTGGTCCCAACCCCCCGCATCGTAAATATGAATAATCTAGAGTTGGAGGTCCATCTCACCCTAACTCTAGTTGGGATGTTCGGCCTTTTAAGCAAGATGATGCCCTTGGTTGGGGTGAAATTGTACCAAATGTATAGACTCGCACTGTTAGTGGTAGTACTGTTGATGGTTGTGGGGCTCGATTTTCTTCAACCGTTGGATGGACTTATGACCATATGGAGCAAAACTTCAGACCTTCCATCTAGTAGGGATTTCTCGGTTGCTTTCTTTCTGAATACATATTTGATACCATTTTGGTGGTTGTTATCTGGATTTTTGTAGACTATTTCTGACACTCTTGTGTACTCCTAACCACGATGGTTATGGTTGGTGTGTTGGTTTACAGGATGTGCTAATCCTACCTATCATTTTTTTTTGTATGATTTGACATTATTTTTTAAATTTTTTATTTGTATTAATATCTATAATTTTATATTTAAAATTATTATAATTTTATTACTAACAATTGAATAATTGTTATTCATAATAAAATTAGAGATGTATATACTTTTTATTTATTTCTCAACCCATTAAAATAAAATAATCATAGAAGTTTAATTAAATATAAAATAATAAATTTAAATTTATTGAGTCTTAATTGTAACTAAACTTATCTACAAATTTAACTACTATGAATTATTTATATTATTCAAAAATAACTATGCTTGTGTTCCTTTAGGTATATTTGAAAATACACCAAAAGATATTATAAGACCTTAAGCTCAATTGCACCCTCAAAAGTGGATATTAGATAATTGAATATGTAAGAAATAAATAAATTAATGCAAACCTTAAAAGTGGTTATTTGATAGTTAAATATTATTTCATAATAGTAGCTTAGTCTCAACCTCTATAGCCTAGGATTGATGCCTAGATATATTACTTAGAGATATCAATATTCATAAGAGATTTTCTATGCAATTACCTTCAATCTAATTTGTTGAGAGGAGAATAAAGTAATCAATCTACAAGAAACAATAAACTCTCAATGAAAATAATGTTATGATCCAATTATTTATTGATGGTGACTTATCATGTAAATTTGAAAAAATATTATATAGGTTGATTTTGATCCACATTGTAGATCCCACGATGTGGTGACAAGGAGGGAAACTACTTGAAGAAGCTTATGGTGCCAAACAAATTATATTTAAATTTATATAGTAAAATAATGAACAAAATAATTTCTCATAAATAATGAGACTTTATTTACAAAAATGTAAATTACTTCAAAGATACAAGAATCATGTAGTAGTATTAGCAATATTATAAATTATTAGTACATGATAATGATGTTAATGCACTTGGCATTCCCATGTAGTCAAAAGTATAGAAAAAAATATGCTAACTACAAGGACAAAAATGATTTATAGAAAGAAAATGGAGAAATATTTAAAGGAAGTAATGACTTACTAAAATAAATTGTGTGCAATATTCATAAGTTATATACAAATTGTACAATGGTTACAAAGAAAATGAAAAATAAAAAGGGTGTGCTTCTTTACAAATTAAGAAGTAATTTTGATGATAGTTATGAAACTAGCCATCTAGATATGAGTTGACATTACAGGTAAGACGTCATATGAAAAACTATATTATTGTAGTTGTATCCATAATACTCAAAGTTTAAAATATATCATTTGTGTATAATGGCATTGGTTATCAATATAGGGAGTTAGCATCATAAGTGTCTCTATATATGTGGAGCACCTTAGGCAATGGTTTAAAATCAAGGAAGGTATCATAGTGGTCATGACACCACAGTTAAAATTTCTACTATGAGTAAGTTTGACACCATAAGTGTTTATGGCTCCATCCTACCTAGTTATAAATTAAAATGAGTTCCATAAAGCTAACAATGCCATGACATCACTATTTTTAAAGACATAAGTAACCTCATAATTTACTCAAAGTATTCATCCCTCCTTGAGAAGTAATTTTCATTATTGCATCAACTTCTAACTATGGGAACAAACACTTGATTTGATTAATGTGTACCATTTAGCCTATGTTTCAAACTAGCCATGCTTAATAACCCTAAAATCATTATATATGTATACTATGGTGAGTATGTTTACTAGTGATCTAAATCAATAGGTCTACTTAAATAGGTATCAGTTGAGTGCAATCTAGATTTATAGGATATTCTATTACCACAATCTCTACCCAAAAGCGATAATATTTTGTTAAGAACCTTCTAATTAAAATAAGCAAATTCATATAAATATTTCAATAAAAATAGGAATTCATAAAAGAACATAATATTACAATATGAAATGTAAATGCATAAATATATTAATCTCAAAAATCATAATACACAATTGCAGGCCTATTCGAGGGAGCAACCTCCTTCAATACTTTCATTAAATATGTAAAAGATACATTCGTTTATGGATCCTTGTCTTTTAAAGATACACTTCATGCAACCCTAATATAACACTCAAGAGACGTTGAATTATATGTAAAGTGTTACTCAAGCTAGAATATTCTACCAAACAACTAGTCACATTCTTTATAATGATTGCATGAAAATGCCTCACTTGTCTAGGTACCTCAATTACCACATGCCATTACAAAACAGCATTAGAATGGGGTACCACATTGAGAAGGGGTCATTACATAATAGTATGAGAATTACATAATAATATAAGGATGGGGTCCTAACATACCCTTCCCCTTAAAAAAGCTTTATCCTCAAAGCTAAATATGAGAAAACTATTAGGAATAGAATAGATGAGATATATTATACAAGAAATGGATTACAATATATAGGCATAAGCCTATATGAGAAATGTGGCAAGTATCAAAAGAATATGACAAGTGTCATGAATATCAGTGTATTCTTATGAGCGGTGTCCATGTCGTGGTTGGCACTCCCGGCCATATTTTTGACATGTTGCGTAGGTACTCTCTCCGCACTGATTATATCAAGATGTTTGTGCTATATAAAGCTTATGAAATGCTTTCTAGGGGTTTCAAGGATCAGATCTATGATATCTTTCAGCTTATTCCTCCTAAAATTTAGGTTGGTGTTTTTTCTACCATAATGCCTCCTGAGGCTCTAGAGATCACCAGGAAGTTCATGAATAAGCCTATGAGGATCCTTATAAAGAGGGATGAGTTGACACTTGAGGATATTAAGCAATTTTATGTCAATGTTGACAAGGAATATTATAAACTTGACACACTATGTGATCTATATGAGACATTGGCTATCACTCAAAGTGTTATCTTTGTGAATACCAGAAGAAAGGTTGATTGGATGACTGGCAAGATGAGAAGTCGCGACTATATTGTCTTAGCTACTCATGGTGATATGGATGAAAATACTAGGGATATTATTATGAAGGAGTTCCATTCTAGATCTTCCCATGTTCTAATTACTACTAACCTTCTAGCTCGATGTATTGATGTGTAGTAAGTATCACTAGTTATCAACTATGATCTTCCCACTCAGCCAGAAAACTACCTCCACTAAATTGGTCGTAGTGGCATATTAGGAAGGAAGGGTGTGGCAATCAATTTTGTTAACAGGGATGATAAAATAATGTTAGTGGATATTCAAAGGTTATACAACATGACTATTGAGGAACTTCCCTCCAATGTTGTTTATCTTCTATGAGCTATAGCACTAGAAATTTGGAAGAAAGGTCTAAGAAGGTCTAATTATCATTTTTATTGTCAGAAAATTCTTTATCTTACCTCAAAACAAGTGAGGTATTTTCAGTAGTTATATTTGGAGCATATAATTATTAGTTTTCTGAGAATTTAAGTAGGTTTTGGGTGACAAAGATTTTATATTTACCCTAATAGGAACTTGGAATTATCTTTGAGTTCTTTCATATTTGTATTATCCAAAAATTTCTTAGGGGTTAAATACGAAAGGAATTTATTGGATGTTTTGAGTTCAAAAAAAAAATTAGGAATGGAATAGATGAAATTTATTATACAAGAAATGGATTACAATATATAGGTATAAGCCTATATGAGAAATGTAATAAGTGTCAAAATAATATGACAAGTGTCAAGAAGGCATAGTGCACAATAACAATATTCCAACATTCCCTCTTAATGTGCACTATCCTAACTATAAAAAAAATAAAACTGATGAAATATATTACAAATGAAAATGATTACATATATAGGTAGGAGGCCTATATGATAATATGACAAGTGTCAAGATAGAAGGCATAGTGCACATTAATATTCTAACATTCCCCCTTAATGTGCACTATCCTAACTATAGAAAAAAACAAGTCAACATTAGGTAACAGTCCCCCTTAATTTTGACTTCACTAAAAAAACCCTAACATCCTCCTTTATTACATTATTTGGTCTAGGCTCGTGTTGTTTACATTTTTCTATCCAACTATGAATAATGCTAGATCAACGATGTATACATCTTAGTCTATTACCATAGGTTCAACCACTTCCTTGGATTTTTTGCCACTGGATCATCCGTCTAAGTGCCTCAGGGTCATCCTGGGTGCCTCAAGGTCAACCATTTCCATGGGTTTGTTGCCTCTGTAATTCATCCTCTAGGTATATTGTCTCTCATAGTTCATTGACTAGATTCACCATGAATATCATCCTCTCTCATGGTGAACTCAATCTAGAAGGTGTCGGTCTCTGCCGAAAATGCACCTTAATACAAAATAAATACAAGCCATAAAATACAATAAAATGAGCCATAGAATCCAAATATGGAGGAGAAGAAGAAAGAAGAGAATAGAATCTTTTGAAGTGTCTTCATTTGTAGTCTTCAGAATTTGATCCAAAAAAATCCCTAGATAGAGTCTAGGGTGTCTATGTCTGTAGTCCCTAGAGTAAGTATCCTTATTGTGACCTCCTCATCCCACCGGAATGCATGGGTAACTAGCCGCTGCATCCGCCAGGTCCTATAGAGAAGGTGACTAGATACTAGGATCACATACAAATTCCTTGGGAGTGTCGGGTTCAACCGAGAGTGCACTCCAAGGTACAAAATATTTCAAGGTCAAAAAACACATATGGACCAACCTCAAAATGAAAATAGGACACCATCATTGTGTCCATCTCGGAAAAATATTTTTGATGACTATAAATACCCTTATTTTTTGATGTCAATGGGGCCTTCAACTTAAGAAAAATGATAAAGTTGCCATGAGGGCCTTCCACTCCATGTGAATAAAGGTTTTTTTAAAAATGGCCATATAAACCATACTTTCGACCAATGTTATTCTAATCCCCATATAAAGTAGACCATCCACTTTTAATAAATAAGAAAGTGAATAACAATGGGGCAATCTTTACACATTCTTTTAATAAAAAATCCCATTCATTTTAATAAAAAAAAGCAACCCCACTATGTGACATAAAAAAAATACTTGAACCGCAACATCATCTCCTCTAAGCTTCGCGGATGCCATATACGGTTGAAATATTGGACACACACTATCATATCCTAACAGTTTTGCAATTCTCCACATGCGATCCAGCACTAAAATGTCAACAGTAGAATAACAATATGTGCTGCCATATTCTATTTGCATAGACAATGGTATCCATATTTCTCTCTGTAGGCGACTTCAAATGATGGCTCTCGTAGCAAATTTTTTTCTAGAATTCCATCGAATATCTCTACTTAGATATACTAGTGTAGTCATGCCGCCATTAAGCTCCTCCATGCTCAACGGCCTCAAGTTTTGTCCACACAGGTGAACAATTAAACTGATATTCAACTACGCACCACAATGCATTATTATCATATCTTTCACCTCAATAAGGCCATATCACCAGTGTTGAAATGTTACTACATTATCTTCTATGTGCAACAACATCATCACCAACATACAATATCAAAAAATGTAGCGAAGGTTTTATTCATCTTCACACATGGTTATCACCTACCCTTATACAAAATATCATAGGCAGGCTACAATTCACCCAAGCTCTAATAGCAATACAATTTTTTTTATGTGCCCAAACATTCTCTGCCTTGTCTATATACTCTCGTAGACCCTCAGCTGCTCCGCTATGAGCCCACCCACTCGCCAATCCTTGCCCGCGCACTGCTCTATCATGGATGTCGTTCAGTCGGGTGACTTCATTTTTTGTTGGCAGTGGACTATATAAACTCAATGATATTAGTTTTTTAAGTGCTTAAAACACACCCCAATGCATGCCAAAATGTGGAGATAACAGGTAACATTACATGCTTGAACTCTGTCATATCAACCAAGATAACCTGGGATCACGTGATATTAAAAAATCATGAACATCATGAACAGTATCACATCAATTATTCATGCAAATCATTGATCGATGGGACTGTTGTCATCATCAATGAAATCAAAAACGTTGATGCACAATGCCCACCAGGAAGACAAGCTGCGTAATTTATTTCCTTGTCTATTGGAATCAAACCCATGAACCCTTCAGCATGTGAATATTGAGCCTCACTGTGGACGCAGCCAATAACAAACCAGGAAAAATAGATCTGCATACCGCATGCACTTATTGTAATACTTGTCGCTTATCCTCGAGTAAAATCTGGTTGTTGAAACAAAATGCACACAAACTTGAAACAGTTGCATGGTCGCCTCCATTATTTCTATGAACCACTGACTACATTAATTTAATCTCTAGGATATCACATTGGCTTACATCGTCGTCTACCACGAGGATGTGTTTGTGTCAGTCGTCATCTCAATTTTGGAACAGTCACCAAAAAAAATTGTACTTTAGTGTTAAACTGGAGCAAACTCACATTCCTAGTCTTAGGTCCAACTCACCCATTTTCATCCACCATCAATGCATTCATATTCAAAATCTTGAACAATCAAAATCAGTCAAACTGCGGTTCAAATCAAATCCAACAAAAAACTCATGGCCCCAAGAATTGAAGCTTCAGGGGTAGCCATGAAATCCTTTCTTCCTCCAATTGGATTTTTGGTTTCTTATCCATAAATATGGAGAGCATACTCCCTCGAATTTTTGGAGAAGGGAGGAATGGAAAACAATTTGGGGAAAAATGATGGGGGATTTCCATGAGGGAAATCCTCCCTCAAGCTCATAGGGTAGGGAAAGCCTGGAGCTCTGATACCAAATGTTAGGAATGGAATAGATGAGATTTATTATACAATAAATGTATTACAATATATAGGTATAAGCCTATATGAGAAATGTGACAAGTATCAAAATAATATGACAAGTTTCAATAAGGCATAGTACACATTAACAATATTCTAACAAAAATTATTGTTGTAGCCACTAGAAAGACTCCCAAGTAGCATATTTAGTTTGTAATCCATACCATTGAACAAAAACATTAATGATCAAACAGTTTTAAAGTGTATGCGATCTTTAATTAAGAATTTATTCAGGCTTGAGCAAGATGAAACCCTCTTCATCTAGTTCTTGTAAAGTGTGTTGAACTTATACCTTATTGCCCATAATATTCATGAGAGAGGATACATGAAAGACTAGATGGATCTTTGATATAGCTAAAAGGACAAATTTGTAGACCATTGCACCAATTCATTATAATACTTGGTAGGGTCCATAGTATTTGATAGTTAGTTTTTGGTATTGGTGGAGATAGATTGATGACTATTTATAGGGTTGCAGGTAAAAAAAAACATATCTTCTAATTCAAAGCTACACTCGAAATGGTTTTAATAAACTTGTTGATGTATATGATTCTAGGCTAATTCAATATTCATCTATAGTTGACAGAGGACTATAACATGTTGGTTGAGTGTAATGTCAACAACTTGAACTTTGGAGCTATTTAGAATGTAGGAGGAGTGTGTTGAGGAAATATGGTTGTATATTGATTCAAAGGGGGTGACCTTAGTCATAGTATGATATTAAATTAGTCATTACTAACGCTGGGGTGGTTGTCATGGATTGCTTTAAATCAGTGAAAGCCTTTTCCACTAGTGTTGACAAAATAAAATATTTAGTTTTCAACATGGCTATTAAAGGAGATCCTATATTTTTATAGTTTTATATAAATTTATGATAATACCCTGTGAGTCCCAAAAATCCTCAAAGTTCCTTGAGGGTGTGAAGCTTTGACCATTCCTAAATAGCTTGAATCCTTTTAGGGTCAACTTTAACTCCATATTTGGTGACAATGTGACCCAAATATTCTATTTCTTCATTCCAAAAGAACACTTAGACCTCTTGCCATAATGTTTATTCCAAGATAAAATATTTAGAGTATGATCCAAATGTATGAGGTGCTCTTCCCAAGAGCAACTATAAATTAAAATATCATTAAATAAAACTAGAATAAATTTACGAAGTAATGGGTGAAAGACATTATTCATGAGGCTCTGAAATGTCAATGGTGCATTAGTTAGGCCAAATGGATTGACCAAAAATTCATAATGACCCTCAAGTTTGAAATGTTGTTCTAGAAATATCTTCCTCCCTGGGTCTTATCTAATGATAGCTCGAGTGAAGATCCAACTTGAAGAAAAACCTAGCACCATGTAGCTCATCCAATAATTCATCAACCACTAGGATAGGAAATTTATCCTTAATTATGAGCTTATTGAGCTCACAAAAATCTATACACAACTACCATGATCCATCTTTCTTTCTAACCAATACTATTGTAGAAGAATAAGGATTGTTACTAGGATGAATTACCCCTGCTTGTAACAATTCTTGTACCAATTTCTTAATTTTTGACTTAAGGGCATAAGGATATTGATAAGGTCTGATGTTAGGTGGCAAGGTACATGATACCAATGGTATTGCATGATCATGGAAATGACGTTGAGGTAATTCTATCAATTTTACAAAAACTACATCATGCTTAGTTATAATGAATTGCAAATCTTCTTAGGGCTTGTGTTCTTCTAAATTTTACAACTAAATTGTAAATATTTGAGCTACTATCCCATGTGAGGATTTTTTTAACAACTTCTCCATATGGATTGAACTGATAATCTATGGATATCCTATTGGTGACCTATGAAGAGTGTAGGACTTACCATTCTATGAGAACTGCATCCATAATTCTACAAAGTTCCAAGCTATTATTCCTATGGTACCTGGCCAATGTGCTCCTAGCACAACATCACATCCTTCTATTTGAAGAGCAAACATATTATTTTTGAGTTCATAGTCCCATATATTCAACTTAACATTGCGACTTTACCCTTACAAGATAATGTTTCACCATTTTCCATCATAACTTCAAAGGAATTGCAAGCATATATGTAATAATTTGCTTGCTTGGCTACTCGAGGATCAACAAAATTATGCATACTATCTGAGTCAATGAGAATTGTTATACATTTCCCTTTGAAGAACCCTACTACCTTCATTGTCAGAGGGTCAAAATTCCTACAAGCGCATGGACAAATATTTTTGGATGGGATTATTTTTGTGTTTCACCCTCATCCTTAAGTTATTCCTCTGGTGGGTATACTTCTTCATCAATTTGTTTAGTGTAACAACCCCGATCTACTGACCTAGTTGCACCACAAAAATAAACAAGCAATTTCTCTATTTTTTTAGAAATTTTATTATTTCAATCCTAAACTTATTTTCATGTTCATATAAAATGTAATATTGCTCATTGTAATTTATTACACCCAATGAAATTTTATTCTCATATATATTTAATTATTACAGGTATTTCAAACCACTTTTGGGTTCAAGACTTCTGCAGACATTCACCCAAGTGGATGAGATCGACCAAATCCCATTAAAGATGCCATTATGTGGTTTTGATTGCCCTCACTTGACATCCATGTGTTTTGGCATGAGGATCAAACCATGGTAGGGATTATCCTCTGGGGCCCATAACACCTAGAGGGTGGACACTTGCTTCCTCATTTCTTGTCATACCAAACCTTCGACTAATTGGTCGACTCGTTCTATTATTGGTATGAAGGAATTTAGTGTATAAATACCTCTGTGACTAATTAGTGATTCTCCTTCTAAATTTAGTACGTGCCATGTCAATACCTTGACCTTGGACTTCATCTCACATACTCATTATAACTCATGGTGGTTTATCCCATACCAAACCCCATGGTTATTCTATCTAAGTTAACTCGGCATGGGATTTATCACAGTACTATCCGAGTAGCAACCTAGAGGTGGCATCCCATACCACCCTTCTATTATAAGATCTGACCTAGTCACTTAACCAGACCAATTCTATTAATCTACAATTACTTCAAAATTAGGTCCGAGTTGTAGACCAATTGGTTCATCCAAACCCCATAAGGGGGTGGAGGTCCAAGGTTCAAATCTTGAGCCTCACCGGACTAAACGCCTGTCCATTTCCTGGTGCTTTCAGTGGCATAAAAGGTTTAAAATGATTGTGGCATGGCGGTTATAGGGGCGAACTGTATGAAGATCTGTGTGGTGGCTTATGGGGCAGACAGTGCAGAATATTGTGGCGACCATAAAAGCTGGATAGCCTACCCGGATTCATGGCGGCTACCGACTCCACCATGTATAGAAAAAAAAAACAATTACTTCAAAATTTATTGTGTGCATACCCGCACCTCAACATCATTGGGTATTCATGATTCATCCTTCTCGATGATATATTTTGTCAAAATTCTAAAGGTTATAGTTCACCAAGTTTCCTAGTATTAAAAAAAAGTTTTACATGCTAAAAAGCTTTGGCATATAGTCTTATTTTTTCTATGTCTCTTGACATCCACAATATTCTATAGAAATACCTATCCAACTAACAATATAATAACAATATAGGTAATAAAAAATAAAAACTCAAGTTATTATTCTATCAAAACCAGAGTTGTATTATGATAGAACTCCCTCTATCTAGCTCCCAAATAGAGAATATAAAGTAAATTTTATCCTAGGTTTTTGTTTTTAGCTTTGAACAACTACCATAATTTTTGGTAGAAATATTCACATGGTTTCATTCTTTTCTACCATCCTAGAAACCAACGTTATCTCAACTGGTTTATTCAGTTATTTCAAATAATCTCAGTTGAACTCTATTTTCTAGAAAGAAAACCAAATTATAAGGAATAAGCATTATCATTATTACACTACCATTAAAGATTTCATCTAGAAGATGTGTTTCACCTAAACTCCTTCGGTTTCAAACCAACATTTTACCATCTATTAAGCTAATGATAGTTCTCTCATTTCATAATTAAAGATAATTTCAAACCACGTTGACTAGTGGTCTCTTTTTTTGTAAAAGGAAACATGATATATATATTTTATTTTCATATATCACAGAATTTTGTTTATGGATAATATTCAACTTTTTCAACATATTGAGGATTCGTTATTTCTAGTCTTTCCTAAAATATTTTTGAAACTAAAGGACCACTTTATGATCAACACTATTCTTAGAGATCAAGGAATAACAATTGAACGCATGTTCAAGTGTTTCCAATTTTTACTTCAACTATACAACAAACTGGAATTATATTTAAAATGCTTATATATTCTAAAATTACAGTGTTAAAGTAAAACGTAAAATCTGGATAATACTCGATTTACTCATACCATTTTCTATTCTAAATCTATCAAACCATCATAGTCATACTTGATTGATTTTGGGAATAGTAAATTATGATTGATTTAAAGCCTTATATCCTAACTTGATTGAGTATCCACCATCTTTTGATAGATTCCCAACCAACCCATCCATCTACATAAAAATAGATAGATAAAAATTTGTATCATATTTTAAAGCTCATCTATAATTTTGAGTTTCTCTCCTTCAACTAAATTGTTAATAATAATCCATCATCTTTTATTGCTCACATTAATATATTTTTGTAACTTTACACCTCTACAAGAAAAACCTAATCAAGTGATCAATTTCTATTTTGGATAATAAAAAAATATAAGGTTTCAACCAAGTATCATACCAACTATAGAATCCCCCTCTTTTGATCAATTGTAAACTATTTGATAGAAGGTTCCATGTTTTTGAGCATCTAGGTAGGGTACATTTCCTAAACAATGTTAATGCATCAACACAACCTATATAGTTTTAAATTAATATTTTTTTGAACTCCTTCCTTGATCTTTGAATAATATCCAACCAATATTTTCCCCTAATGCCAAACTCTTAAATCTATAATTTTGTAAAATTATCCCTCTAATATTATTTCCTCTATAAATCATATCCTACTTATAAAAAGGAAACCTAAACTTGTCCTCACATCCTTCCCAAAGAAAAACTCTTTGAATTTTGTCTAATTTGGATGTTATACAAATAGAAAATCTTGAAAGTTGGATTATATATAGGGATAGATAATTATGTAGCCTTTATGACTTGTAACTTTTCACACATGATTAAGAATTTAACTTCCCAACTTGCAAAATAAATTTCATTCCATTAAAAATTGAGTAAAGATCCTTCTTTTTACATTTATGAGACAAAGGAATATAGATATGTTGATGGTAATTTTTCAACTTTAAACCTTAAAATTTCCATAATAGTTTTTTGTAAATCTAGAGTTGTGTTAGTGATAATGAACCTAGATTTTGAAGTATTAACCAATTTTCTAGTAGCCTTTTCATAGCATGATAATATTGAATAAAACTCCATGTAATTCTAATAGAGGCATGGACCCAAGGAAAAGGATCACAACAAATTAGTGATGAGATACAAATGGCCCATTTATTACAACCTAAATACCTTTAATTTCTCCTTCTATTTTTTTCTTTGAGAAAGCTCTCCTCATTATATCAACAAGATCTATAAATAGATAAGGAGATAGTGAGTCCCCTAGTAGATTCCATGAGATGATTCAAAGTATGTAGTGTTGGATCTATCAATCAAAAGAGACTATTTTGTAAGGATACAACAACATCTAATCCATTCGCTTCAACCTTGCTCAAAATCAAACTATTTGAGAATATCATGCAAAAAAATCAAGCAAGCCCTATCATATGCTTTGTTCACATTTAAAGTTACAAGCATACCTACTATTTCTATGAAATTAAGAGAATTTATGGTCACTTATGAGGTTATTTTACCATTAATAATTTATTTACATTAACAAAAGCACCTTATTCCTTTGATATAACATAATCTAGAATGTTTTTTAATATGTTTATCATTGTTTTTAAAATTATCGTATAAATCATATTAAAAGTGCTTATCAAATTAAAATTACCCAAATATATTATCTCACCATTTTTTTACACCAATGAAATAAAGGTGTCATTGATATCAATAATTGTGGCCTTATTTTTTGATAAGTGTTCTTGGTGTATTTGATAAGATAATTCTTATTTGCCTTTTATAGTGTATATGTATTTTTGTAAGCATCATAGTGATCTAGCCTATCATATTGATAGGGCATTCTAATCAATAAACCATAAAAATCCATTGAGGTCACATCATAGGTGACTTTTTCCAAGATTTTAGGACCAAAAGCAAAATCCACCGTGCATGTATATGTGATCTGAGAGGTAGTCTCACTGTCCTTCCACTCGAGATAATATGGATGAGGATGTGGTGTTATAGGAATCTTGAGCTATTCGACAATGAACTTAGCAATCAAATTTCTTTGTGAGCCATTATCGATGATACAATGAACAAAAAATCATGACTCAAGTGAGCACGCATGATGAATAGATTGTCATGGTCTCCTATTGAGGAATGATGATTCATCAAAGTAACATAATTAATTGTATCCCTTAGCTCCTCATATGTTTGATCCTCTCCAAAAGTCTCAATGGATTTTTGACTTGTACCTCCATCTTGAGATTGTAAAAGCAAATTCTTCTTCTTATACTTCTAAATTTGAAAACATTTAGACTTATCATGTCCCTTTCTTTTATAATGATTACAATATTTTTTAGACTTATGTTGATGAGAAGAAGAATGAAGATTATGCTTATGAGAAGCAGAGGGTTGAGTAGGAGTGGGAGAAGAAGAAGAGAAAGAGGGATATTTTTTAAGTGCCTATTGTTGTTAACAAAATGGTGGCCGAGAACCTTTTGAAGAGTATTGTGTCCCCTTTATATGTTCTATAAATTCTCCTCTATGAGTTGTGACTGGCTGAAGACTACATCAAGGGTGGTGCAAGAAGTATATTTCAACTCCTAATACAGACGTACTAGAAGTCCAATTTTAAACTTAGCAATAAGAGAGGGCATGGGATTAGACACATGAGCCAAAATACATAGTTGATTGAACTGATGGACATAATCCTACATGAAAGAATGTTTTTCTTGTCTAAGGTGAAACCAATGATTAAGCAAGTCATTGTCATATTTGGATAGGTAGAAGGTATCCTTCAAGGTTGTAACTAACTAATCCCAAGTGGTGATGAGGTTTTTTGTTCCTTGGCATTCGGTGATGAGAACTTTAGCCATACCAAAAAGTTTGAGTTTGGCAGAAGGATATTTGTCATCGTCCAACATTTGACTATAATAAATAAAGTTTCCATGTCTAAAATCCAGCTATTAAGGACTTAAGGATTCCTAGACCCTTTATATATTTGACTTCACATTTTACGGAATGACTAGCAGAAGAAGAGTGGACTTAAAGGTCTTTGACTGTGTTAGATAATAAGATGACCAAAGAAGTGATTTTTTCCATCTTATCAGCTATAGCTACTTTGGTTGCATTTTTTCTACTATGTTGAGCCAGGGAAAATTTCAAAGTTTGATCGAATGAGCAAGACTAAAGTGTATTGTGAGTAAGCATACAACTAAACACAATAAAATTATATGTATGCTCAGTCAAAGAAAATTTTTATGTTTGAATAATCAAACTTATTAAAATAAGTCCATTCAACTTATAGAAAGAAGCAAATTAAGATTCCCCTTTTTTTGTTTGAATTGGTTGAGCTACCTAAGATTCACTATTATCTTGATTCTGTAACCATGTTACAAGTTGATCCTCTATGAGGAGCTTGTACACATGTTACAAGTTGATCTTCTATTATCTTGATTCTGTAACCATGTTACAAGTTGATCTTCTATACTTGTGAGTGCATGCAGCAACAATGGTATGGATAGCAGCTCATCTTTAGCTCTACCAAAAGTTGATGTCATCAAGCATTAATCATTTATGAAATTGTGTTCAACGTCTGCTCCACGTGATAGAAATGCACCAACCACCTTACACTAATCTACGTGCTACATTAACTAGTGAAGGCTTCATGTCATAGCTAGCTCAATATCACTTGGCTTCAATCTTTAGATATTTATTACAAAACACAGCATCCAAGCAAAACGAGGAAATGATCCACCAACCCAATGTGACAATGTAGCCACAAATGACCATAGAGTGTCACGTGAATAGTTTATAAGCTATTCTTGGCAAGTTCTAAATGCACCACATAGTGAAAAATCTATGCTGCACAAATAGTTGCTTCTCAAACTATGTATGGAAAAAAACTTCTCCAACGCATCACAAAAATAGGCCATAACACATGTTGCATGGTTGTCAGACAATTTATTCTCCAGTAGGGGATAAAATTCTCTTATTTCTTGAAATGATTACCAGCAAAGTCGTGTGTGGATGGTAAGTTACACGTCAAAGTGGCACATGAACCACAAACTAATGGTAGATGGCTTTACTACATCTCCCTTACATGTAGACTAACACAGAATTTCACACTCATGGAAAACTTTTAATCAACATCTAGACTATAATGACTTGTGCAACTTTATCCAAAAATATTCAAATAGGTAACTTTTTGGTGCTCTTCAAATCACACTGATATGAATATCAACTAAAGTGTATTCAGATAGCGTTTACGGCCAATTGCAACTTTTATCTTTATCATTATTACAAACAAACATAGCTCCAACTCGTTCGCATAAACCGACTTCAACTCATGTGGCTCTACATTAATGATCTTTATTAAGCTGATCTTTAGTAAGCCAACTACCGAATGCATCTTGTAGTTGAAACACCATATATATAGAAGCTAAAATACCATGTAATATTTATCAACCTCCACGTGGACACAAAATGAACCTGTCTTACGTTACCAATTTCTCTTACCAATGACCAGATAGCTTTGTCTCATCCTTGGAATATTGGGTCACTGTGTTCATAATATATTTCATGAACGCCATAGGAGTTGGAACAAAATAGATATTTTAATATAATATACAAGTAGCCTACGATGGAAGTAATAGCAGAATATCCTAAGGAGAATAGAATGGCTCCATGAAACTTTAGGTGCCAATTTATATGTATATACTCCCCGATGATGACAAATACTAGAAGTAGACCTGAAATTCAGATGCTTTTACATGAAGGAATTCAAATATAGACTCTGACTTAGGCAGAACTGGCTTCGAAAGAATATGAATCGACAGACAAAACGCTGGCATAGCAAGACTAGGATGACAAAATCTAAACCAGGCAAATAAAATTCATGCACCATTAGTAAAAGATTTCTCATTTTTCTTTTAAACCAGACTAGCCTAGAGGAAGACGATACTCTCTTCTAATATATCTTCACCTTTCTAATATCAAACTGATACAAGCACCTACAAGGAAACCATAGAGAAATAGTTAGCAATGAAGAACCAAGAAATTTCATTCCCAAATTGGTTATAAATAGAATGATACACCGCCTCTAAGGATCCTTTCAAAAAATATCAGATATCTAATTTGTCAAAAATTACATTGCTAGGAGTAATACAAAATATAACATTAAACATAATATTAAATACTAATGCCTATCTCTTCATTTATTATTAGGACTATTGTGACTTTTTCTTTTTAGTATGTTATGATAATAAGAAAGTACTTGTTTTCTTGCACATAAGTATCTTGATTCATTCTATTATTATTGTTATGATACAAAGAATAATGTTTACATCATTTTTTTTAATTTAGCGAAAAATTCTTTGCAGGGCCGCCTTGGTCTGAGAAACCGCGATCAGGGGGTTCTACACTGTCAAAATCACTCGGGAGTCGTGCCCAGCCCTGACCACACCAACATTATCAATTGGATTTTGGGTACCTAATGTGCGTTTGGTAGGGTGGAGATTCAAACCAAGGAGCTCCCTTGGAGGATTGCCCTACCCTCTCCAACTCACCTATAGCACTTGGGTAATGTTTACATCAATTATCATGATAGATAGATTATTGTTATTATTTTTTTGTCAATCATCTTCTCGTTACAAGAATCTCAACACCAATCAGTTAAGAGATGAAGCTATAACTTCAAGACACCTTTGAGATTATTTAACTATTCATTAGAGTTTTAGATTGATCAATCATCATTAGGATCACTATATCAAAAGTATATTTAAGATATTTTATAATGGTCTAGAAAATAGGAGTCTAAGCTTGACTATATTTTGTTTACTTCAGGATTGAATATCTAGGTTGACTACTCTACTCTTTTGGTTAATGCTACTTTGTATCAATGTCTTGATGGGGTTCATTCTACTCTACACACTTTAAGTTAGATATTGCTTTTATTGTTTACCATTGTTCTATATACATGTAGGTATCTTGTGAGATTAATTAGATAGTTTCTAAGCAAATTCTATGGTATATCAGAGGTACCTACCAAATGGGTATTCATTTATTTATTGGGGACCATACTTTCTTATAGTGTTATTATTGGTTAGGTGATATTGAAGAATAGTGATTAATTATTGTATTTGTGTACTATCTTGATTTTGGACCAATCTCTTGGTGTTGTTGTTGGTAGTCTATCATATCTCAATCATCCATGAAGGCTAAGTATTATGTTAATGAAAATCTTCAAATATCTTCTATCTATGTTGGTGATTATTGAAAAAATGGAACATTATAAATAATTTCCTATCAATATTTCTATGACAGCCAATTGCTTCATCAAGATCACTTGTAATCCATTTTTCATCAGTGGACTAAACACGTTGATGTTGGGATGCACTATGTTTGTTTGCTTCATGCGCATGGGATGTTTAATCTATTCTATGTTCCTTTTATGAAATATATATAAATATCCTCATCAAGATAATGTTAGAAGTAACATTTGTGTAGATGTAGGATTATATTGGTGTAAAAATACATCCTTAAATGGGACATGACTCATAAGGGTCTCTCTCTATGTCCCATTTTATTATAGAGGGATGTTGAAATAATTGTTCATCTTCACTTGAGGCCCTAATTGACCTTGTATTTGTTACAAGTGTGAATAGGGTTGTTTCGAAACTGGCTTAGAAAAATCTCTTTTCTAAGCTTCAGTGTGAATTCTCCCTCATTTTGTCGGCAATTTTTTGTCGGCAAATTCTCTCCTAATATCCCTCCTACCTTCCTCCTATTTTCCCTCCTCCTTATCCCTCCGTGAATCCTTCTTCCCCCTTATCCCTCCAACCTCCTTATCCCTCCTTTCTTTCCCCTATCTTCTCCCTCCTTATCTCCTATTTCCCCTTATCTCTCCTTTGCCGACTTTCTTCCTATTCCTACTCTATATATTATTGAATATACATTTGTAATAAGGTTAGGGGGTGCTTCAAATTAAATAAATATTTTAAATTTTTGTCCTGCATTATTTTTGTTGTTTGACTGCGTTCAAATCTACATCTGGTATCAAAGCCAGACTTCGTCGTCCAGTGGGCACGGTTCCCGAGGCGAAGTGGAACGGGCACGGTTCCCGAGGTGGGCACGCATCCTGACGCAGGTCATAGCAGGGCTCGGATCCCGAGGTGGATCATGAGCAGGCTCGAGCACGGATCTCGAGGCAGTTCGGGCATGGATCCCGAGGCGGATCGTGCACAGGCGAGGCGACACATGGCAGTGGCATGACTCTCGAGGCGACAAGTGGCAGCGGCGTGGCAGTCGAAGCAGAGGTGACACGTGGCGCAGGGCGATTGGCAGTTTGGTTGGCAGAGAGTGAGCAAAATTTTGCCACGTGGCGATTCGTCGTGGCAGTGAGGTGGCGAACGCTAGTTGGCTGAAGCAGCGGTTAAAAGGAGCCGATCGACCGCCCGAAGGCAGTCGAATTAAACAGTGCGGATTGAGGGTTAAAAACCCTCTCGCGTCCATTTTCGGACGCATGTGGGATAATCCCACGCGATTTGTTTTTTTTAAAAAAACATTGCCCGCGTCGATTTAATACTATACGCCCTCCTTTCCAATTCCGTCCGCGGTGTTTGGCGTGGCGGTTAATGTCGTTTGCTGACTGTGCGGAGGTCTAGGGATCGAACTCCGTCGGCGACTATAGAACATTTTTTTTTAAATAAAATCATGTCGGATCGGGTAAAGAGGGAGTGCTGCGATTTAATTTGTAGCAGGGCCGTGAGATCGCGCGGCTAAGGCACTCACGCAGCACACTGTAGGTCGCGTGATCGAATCGCGACGGCAAAGGTAAAATATTTTAATTTTTTTTTGTTTTTTAAAGGTTTTAAATTTATTTAATAATTTTTTATATTATTTATTTTTAAAATTATCTTTTTTAAATAAATTTATTTTTTAAAAAGGGTAATTTAAAAATAAAAAAAGGTTATTAAATTTATTTAAAAAACCTTTAGAAAACTTTTAAAGAGAATTTGTGAAAGGAGAAATAATGTGCTTGTGGAAATGGTAGATGTTCCGATCTGAAGGGTGCTATCATGCACTTCTCTCTCTTTTGAAGAGAGAAACGCCAGAATCCTTTGATGAAAGGGTTCGCCGAACTAGGACTACACACAGTGTTTAGTCAATTGGAGAATCAGGTGATTTCTCACCTGAGAAAGCCGGATTCAGGATACGAGGCAGACTCCGAAGACAATATCTTCGGACAGAGAATTGAAGAATCTGAAACCGTGCAATTTGTTTCGGACGTACAAACTGGTGCCAGTTATACACCAGGTGTGCCAACAGATGAATTGAGTGTGGGCTATACACCACGCTCTCCTGAGCCTGAACCTGAACCAGCAGAAGCAGAAGAAGAGGAAGAAGAGGAAGAGGAAGAAGAAGAAGAAGAAGAAGCAGCAGCAACAGCAGATCCAGTGGAAGTGAAACCTGAGTTCATCATCATTAGCAGCAGTTTCGAAGCAGAACATGAATGTACTAAGAAGGCGAGATTTGATTTAAATTATTAAATCATTCTATACTGCTTTGTATTTCCAATTTGCCTCAATAAAAGTCTTTTTTCTTCAATAAAGGTTGTTTTTATTCTGCAATGGCTGCAAACACTAGTCTACCAATCCCCCGAATTTAATGGTAGTGACTATGAATACTGGTCTATAAAAATGAAGACTTTGTTGATAGGAAAAGGTCTTTGGGATGTAGTTGAGGAAGGTTATACAGAACCAACTACTATGGAATGGGAAGCATTTTCTAATGCTAATAAAAAGACAAGAAAAGAAGCACAAAAGAATAATGCTTTTGCCTTATATCACATTCATGCTGCTTTAGATAAAACTATCTTCCCTAGGGTTGCATCATATGTAATTGCACAAGATGCATGGAATGCCTTAAAAGAAAGCTATAGAGGCAGTGACCAAGTGAAGCAGGTAAAACTGCAAACCTTGAAACGAGATTTTGAGAATCTCAAGATGCAGGAGAATGAAAGAGTTGGTGATTACCGCGTGCGAGTGAAAGCAATGAGTCGACAAAATGGTCACACTAGGGGAGGATATTAATCCAAAAATGATGGTGAAGAAAGTATTGAGAACACTTCTTCCAAAATGGAATTCTTGTTGCAATAATTATTGAAGAATCAAAAGACTTAACCACATTGTCTTTTGATGCATTAACTGGTTCACTTCTCTCACATGAAGAGAGGTTGCAGGAAACTCCTACCACCAGCTATGGAGGAGATGACAAAGCTTTTGCCACACATGAAGGAAGAGGTAGAGGCCGTGGCAGAGGTCAACAAAGAGGCAGAGGCAGGAATAATCAAAGAGGGGGAACTCCTAACAGAGGAGGATCATCCAACAGAGGTGGAAACCAGAATAGAGGAGGACAGTAGCAATATAGAGGGAAACAATCTGGAAAAGGAAAAGGAGGAGACAAATCAAAACAAGTTTGCTACAATTGTGGCAAACCTGGCCATTATGCTCGTGATTGTTGGTCAAAGACTTCGCAAGGAAGCAGCAGCAACCAGAGCAGTCAGTTTGGGAATTTTGGAGAAGAGGAAGAGTCCTCAAATCTCTTTCTCTCTTATGGCCAGACAGAGCAAAATTTGAATGATACATGGATTTTGGACACAGGGTGTTCAAATCACATGAGTGGCAAAGAAGAACTCTTTGCTAAGATAGACTCCTCATACAAATCCAAAGATCCGGTTGGGAGATGACAAGTCATTGGCAGTTGAAGGCATTGGAGCCATGGAGGTTCCAACAAAAGAAGGCATAAAACATGTAAGTGATATCTATTACACTCCTCATCTTCAACACAATCTGTTAAGTGTTGGTCAAATGCTTGAAAAGAATTATAAGTTGATTTTTGATGAGGGTAAATGCACCATTTTTGACAAAAACAATAGTAATAGAATCATTACACAAGTGCCAATGTCAAAAAATAGATTATTCCCTTTGAAGTTTGGCCAGCCAGGAGGAAATAAGTTAGCAAATGTAGCTATTACCAATCCAAGTGTCCTATGGCACTTGAGATATGGTCACTTGAATTCAGCAAGTTTGAAATTGCTAACTTCACAAGCAATGGTGACTGGACTTCCCAAAGTTCAAGATAGTAAGGAAGTCTGTGAAGGGTGTGCCTTGGGCAAGCATGCCAGATCGAAATTTCCTCGTGGACAAGCATGGAGGGCCAGCTATCCTCTTCAGTTGGTACATTCAGACATCTGTGGTCCGATGCGGACCAAGAGTCTAGGTAATCACTCTTACTTCCTACTTTTCATTGATGATTGCACAAGAATGTGTTGGATATACTTTTTGAAGCATAAGGATGAAGCATTTGCATGCTTTGTTGATTTTAAAGCAAAAGTTGAAAGTGAGAGTGGATATTCTATAAAATGTCTTAGATCAGATAGAGGAGGAGAATACTCCTCTAATCAGTTTTTGAATTTTTGTAAACATCATGGCATCAAGAGGCAGTTCACAACTGCCTACACTCCACAACAGAATGGTGTAGCAGAAAGAAAGAATCGCACCATTGTGGAGATGGCGAGATCAATGCTTCAGACAAAGCATTTGAGTAATGCATATTGGGGAGATGCAACAAGGACTAGTGTTCACATCTTGAACAGAAGTCCTACTTCGAGTTTGAAAGGGAAGACACCTTACCAAGCCTGGTATGGTAAGAAACCAAATGTGAAGTATTTCATAGTATTTGGTTCATTGGCATATGCTCACATTCCTGATGAGCTGAGAAAGAAGTTGGATCCAAAGAGTCAGGCTTGCATTTTTGTAGGATACTGTGAAAACACAAAGGGTTATAGACTCTACAATCCTACAACTCGAAAGATAGTGGTTTCAAGGGATGTGATTTTTGATGAAGGGGGAGAGTGGGGTAAGCCCCAAATATTCAGTGATGTTGAAGCCACTGATGTAGTAGCTCAGCAGGTGCAACCACAGCTACCACGTAAAGGAAAGCAGTCTCCGCCCACACATCCACCAAGTCCATCTTCCGATTCAACTGCTTCTCCAAGTCCTTCTCCACAAGCGATCGCTAAGTTCCTCACCAATGGATATTGATGTTCCATCCAAAGGTAAGAGAACTTTACAGTATCATCCATCCTCTCAGATGTTGGATAAGAATTTTTCAAGAAGATATACTAGGAGTCAAGCTAGTGAAATGGAATCTGTTTTACACAGATTAGAAAGTATGCACTTGTATGGTGATGATGAATCCCAACAAGAACCCAGAGGAGATCAAGTTAACTATGCTTTGTTAACTAGTGCACAACTTGAACCTTCTAGTTATGAGAAGGCATGTACTCGTAAGATTTGGCAAGATGCCATGGAAGAGGAGATAACCTCTATAAAAAACAACGACACTTGGGAGCTCGTGAAGCTTCCTAAAGGAAAGAAATGTGTTGGCTGTAAATGGATCTTCAAGACCAAGTTTAATGCTGATGGAAGCATTGAGAAGCATAAGGCAAGGTTAGTGGCAAAGGGTTTTACTCGTAAGTATGGAATAGATTATGAAGAGACATTTGCTCCCGTAGCCAGACAGGAGACAATCGAAACAGTTCTTGCCTTAGCTGCACATAAAGGATGGAAAGTCCAACACATGGATGTGAAGAGTGCATTTCTCAATGGTTACTTGACAGAAGAAGTGTATGTTGAGCAACCACAGGGATTTGAAGTGCAAGGTAAGGAACACCTTGTTTACAGATTGAAGAAGGCACTCTATGGCCTCAAACAGGCACCAAGAGCTTGGTACTCACGCATTGATGGGTACTTCAAAGAATATGGGTTCACAAGGAGCAAAAATGAACCCACACTCTACTACCTCAAGCAAGGTAAAGACATCCTCATAGTTTGTTTGTATGTGGATGATCTCATTTTTATGGGTAGTAATGAGAAAATGAATAGGGAGTTCAAACACTCCATGATGACGCAGTTTGAGATGAAGGATCTTGGATTAATGCACTATTATCTTGGAATGGAAGTTCATCAATCAGATACAAGGATCTTCATCTGTCAACATAAGTATGCTCAGGACATGATCAAGAAGTTTGCTATGGAGCATTGCAAACCAGTTGCAACTCCAGTTGGACATGGGATCCAATTAAGCAAAGATGATGGAGCACCAAAAGTTGATGTGACCACTTTCATAAGCATGGTTGGGAGTTTGATGTTTCTCGCCAACACCAGACCAGATATTCAGTATGTTGTATCTCTTGTTTCTAGATTTATGTCTAACCCCTCTGAGCTGCATTTGCAGGAAACTAAAAGAATTTTGAGATATGTGAAGGGTACATTGGATTTTGGAATCCAATACCATAAATGTAACACTATCAAGCTTGTAGGCTTCAGTGATAGTGATTGGGGTAGCAATATTGATGACAGGAAGTCAACATCAGGAAACTGTTTTAGTCTTGGATCAGGACTAATAACTTGGAGTTCAAAAAAGCAGACAGTAGTAGCGCTATCTTCAACATGAGTCGAGTATATAGCGGTTACTTATGCAAGTACTCAAGCCTTGTGGCTAAGGAAAGTACTAGAAGAGATTGGAGAACAAGCAAAGTGGTCCGACTGTAATCTATCGTGACAACATCAGTGCCATTCAGTTGGCATATAATCCTGTCCACCATAGCATAACCAAGCATTTTGATATGAAGTACCACTTCATCAGAGATATGGTGGAACATGAAATTGTTGAGCTTCAATACTGTCACACTTTGGAGAACGTCGCTGACATCTTCACCAAGGCGATGACAAAAGCTCAATTTGTAAAGCTGAGAGACTGTGTAGTCAGTCCTCTCAACTTTAAGGGGGAGAATGTTACAAGTGTGAATAGGGTTGTTTCAAAACTGGCTTAGAAAAATCTCTTTTCTAAGCTTCAGTGTGAAATCTCCCTATATTTGTCGGCAATTTTTTGTCGACAAATTCCCTTAACTTCTCTCCTAATATCCCTCCTACCTTCCTCCTATTTTCCCTCCTCCTTATCCCTCCGTGAATCCTTCTTTCCCCTTATCCCTCCAACCTCCTTATCCCTCCGCGCCTTTCTTTCCCCTATCTTCTCCCTCCTTATCCTCCTATTTCCCCTTATCTCTCCTTTGCCGACTTTCTTCCTATTCCCTACTCTATATATTATTGGATATACATTTGTAATAAGGTTAGGGGGTGCTTCAAATTAAATAAATGATTTAATTTTTGTCCTCTGCATTATTTTTGTTTGTTTGACTGCGTTCAAATCTCACAGTATTTTGTAGCATTATATGTTTTCCTGTGAGCACCTTGCATTTTATTATTTTTTATTGGTTAGTTCATTAACCTTGACATTTGGTAACTTGTTTTATGGTAGTATTTACACCCCATATTTTCCAACAACTTCATTATTGACTACAAATAATTCTTTATTCATTAGTAATATTATTGGTGTCTAAGGTCAAGTCTAATATCTACTTTCTTCTTTTATGGTTTATTTCTAATTTGTTGAATAATGTGTCAATTCTATTCTTTATTGGACACATTATAAATTTTAATATTTAAAATATAATAATAGAGAGGTGTTCATCTAGCTTAGATAACAATTATGTCCTAGATCAACAATATAATTAGATGATCACAATTTCACTTTATAAACCTTGAGAAAGGATCAACTCCTTGTATGTTTTAAATTTTATTATTTCATCGAAGAAAACATATAATGATTTTATAATTAAAGGATTAATAATCATAGAGAAATTGGATTGAAGTATTTTTATTCCAAAATCCATTGCAGTAAACCATTCACTAAGCACATAAAGTGCATTAATTAGAAAAATTTCTAAAAAAAGAAAGAGTGGAAGAGCAATTGCAATTTTTACAGTAAGGCATCCATACACAAGGAAAAGCTTATGTATCATCTAATACACCATGCAAAATTATTAATTATTAAAAATATTTTTACTTCCAAAGTATAAAATAGTGAATGAATTTGTAAAAACATAGTCCAAAACCTAAGGATTAAGGATTCAAACTTCACAATATGTCTAGGGTATTTATTTATAAAGTCACTTGAAAGTAAAAAAACAAGATCAATTTTAACGTTTGATGTGTAGACCAATTGGTTCGACCAAACCCTGTAAGGGGGGCTAAGGTCCAAGGTTCAAATCTCAGGCCTCATCAAACTCATCGCTTGTCTCTTGCCTAGTGCTTTCAGCAACATAAAAGGTTTAAAATGATTGTGGCATGGTGGTTATAGAGGCGGATTGCACGAAAAACTATGTGGTGACTTTTGGGTTGGATAGCAGAGAATACTATGGCAGCCATAAAAGCTAGACAGCCTACCCAGATTCGTGGCGGCTACCAATTCCACCATGTAAATTAAAAAAAAAAAAACAAGATCAATTTTAAACTTTTAAAATGTAATAAATTAAAATTTCCAACATATCTACTTAAAATTGGACAAGATCTCTAAATTTTATCTTGAAATGTCTACCTCATTGCTTTACCATAGGTTTTTTTTTTATTCCTACATCCATGATGTGCTCAAATGCTTCCTAAAATTGCATGCTAAAAAGAACTCTAATTTTGAGTTATTTTAGGGATAAATGTAATTTTCTATGATTTTATTCCAAATAAGATATGTTGTCACTTCTATATTTATCCACTTTTGCAAAGGTAAGATAATTTCTTTTGAAGTCTATTTTAAGACTTGTATTACATCTTTGTTTTATTGGTGAATAATGACGAATAGGGCAGAAGAGCTATTTAGAATAGATTTGGATCCTAAGCCATTGAAATCCCATGTGAACTACTCTCAACCTTATTTTATCATTTTATTGGTGATATTGACAATAAGAATGATAAATTGTGCCTCCAAAACTTGGTCGTATTAAGGAAATATTTCAATCTTGGACTTATATTTGGAATTAATGATTGACATTATTTCAACATGAATCAGACCTCCAAATTTTTTACTTATTTAACTTCAAATAAATTTATTTTTTCATTCTTGATTTAATCATGGTGATGTCACACTGATTGGATCATCTCTAATGAATCAAATCTAATTTTTTTACTATAACTTAGTTGTAAAGTTGACCCTATTTTTATCAAAGTGTAGATTCAGTTCCTCAACTTGCTCAATTTATTCATAAGAGAATTATCACACCCTCTTGAGGGTTTCAACTATTTAGTTTCATATTTCAGCTTATTCTCTAGGTATTTTTTCATCAATTACACAATTTGTCTAAGATTTAAGCATTGTTCTACAAATACTTATCCTCTTATAGTTATTGTATATGCATAGGTCATAGTGTTTAGACTCTCAACAACTTTGTGAAATCTTGTGAGTGTACAATGTGAGTGACCTTAGATTAGTCATTTTGACCCTAGATGAGTCTCTATAAAATAAGGTATATATATATTTTAGTTATTATTGAGTTTTATCTATATTTTTATACTAACCTTGAGTCTGAGTCAAAAACTACAATTTTACCTAGTTCAATATGAGTCAAAACCTAGACATTATTTATAAATATGCAATCTAGAAAATTTACTAGATAACCACGAAGAGATATAAACTTAAGTAAGTATTTGTTGGAGGCATATCCAAAATCTAATATGGCTAGAGCTACTGATATTATGATTAATTATAAATTAAATTTATCATATCTTTGGTATCCTTGAATGACTAAATATTAATTAATAATTTTTTTATTATTATATTTAAGAAGGAAGAGTTCTAAAGGTTCATATCCTTAGAAATAAAAGTACACATATGTTGCTTCACTTAAAATATAGCTCATACCTTAGTTGAGATAGAAGATTTAACCACATGGCTTCCATTTTAATTATTATTTCCGAAAAGACTAAGAATATTTATCATTGTAAGAGAATTTTTATAAGGATATTTCACATGTCTACTATGGATAATGATAGAAAGTTTGTGGGTCTATGTAGAGGTGATAATATTATTGATAGAAAATATAGACATGAATACAAAATATTTTCCAATGATCAACAGATGCTCTTATATTTTATAATGGAAAACATTTGAATTTGATAGGCTCAGCTTTCCACCTTCCCATTATGAGATACACTTTGGTTTTTGAGCTAGGTATGATAATTTTGGATGCCTAAAACATGAAAAAAGTGATAGTGCATGAGATAAAACTACCCACAATAATGATAATTTACTAGAAAATTATTTTTTTTGGTAAGTTAAACTTCATTAAAAGGGATTTTGAAAGGGCCCAAAAACCTTAATACAACAGGTCACTAGACCACAAGCAAGGCCGCAAGAAATGCCATAGGAAAGGCCACCAAAAAGGCCCAAGGAAAGGTCTAATGAAAGCCTTCTGGAAAAACGTGAATAAATGCGCCCAAAGCGGTAAAAAATAACGTCCCACCCAGCGGGAAAAGGAAAAAGTAAAAAAAATTTAAATTCGAACCCTCCTACCCAATCACTAATTTGAACAGCCCATACAATGAGAAAAAAAAAAAAACCCTCCAAATAAGGGAAATTACAAAAATGCACAATCCCGTGTAGGGGAAAAACCAAAAACCGATAAGGAAACACCAAAAAACCAGAATTGCTAAACAAAAAACCACCCTGAATAGCAGGATGGAGAAGAGAAACAATAAAAAAAGGAAGAACTCATCTAGGAAGGGCCGAGAATCACGCAAGGATGTAATAGAACAGCATCCCGCATATGCTTGGAAAGTGGAACAACAAACTAGAGATCACCACAGGCCATGAAATTCCCTTATAATGAGGAGTGCTACCCAGAGAACAATGAAATCAAAGAAAATAATAGTGCAAAACTGTAATCCATAGGAAAAATATGGGAAGGTCCCCAACAGAAGGAGCCATAGGGTAAAGCTGTAGTCATTTAAGCACAGATCCCCCTCAAGACCAAAAAATATAGGAGCCTCTAATACCACCATCAAACAGCTCCAAGGATCTAGAAAAGGAAGACCAATAGGATCACATCAGCATACAAAATAGAGGCCCTTTCCAAGCCATGAAAAATGTTGAGAACCCACCATGAAATCCACATTCGAAAACCCAAAGAACAATACCACAATAATAAGCACGTGGTCCTCACCATGCCATTAAGATACTATGAAGAGTTGCTCATGAAGCCACACTCCCAAGCCCAGGTAAACCCAATAGAAGGAGCCATGGGGTAAAGCTCTAACCATTTAAGCACAGGTCCCCCTCATAAGACCAAAAAAAGTAGCAAGAACCCCAATATAACCTCCAACACCACCATTGAATAGCTCCAGGGATCTAGAAAATGAAGACTAGCAAGATCACAGCAGCATGAAAAATAGAGGTCCTTCCCAAGCCATAAAAAATGTTGATAGCCCACCATGAAGCCCACATACAAAAATCCAGAGAGCAGCACCCCAAGAATAGGCATGTGGCCCTTACCATACCATTAAGATACTATGAAGAGTTGCTCATGAAGCCACACTCCCAAGCTGCAATACATTGTACCAGAAGAACCTTTGAACCCCAACTCTAAATAAAACCCAACAAAAAAACTAGGATAGAACTGAGAGCACCAGGGAAAAGGATCCCTGAAGCAACACAAAAATATCAAGGAAGGTCCCAAAGACGTTCCATATTAGAAGCACTCGAAAGGACCCTTCAAAAATACATGGAAAGGGAAAGACAAGAGGAACAGTGACCTCCCATCCCAAGGAGATCATCTGTAACACCAGCCAACCAAGAAGGAAGGGCCAGGGAAGTTCCATGGAACTGGGACAGGACCAAGGAGGGGGAAGCATGGAAGAAGAATAGGACTACCCAGGGAAGTCCCCCCATTTACTATAAAATTATAATAAGAATAAATAATAATATAGAATATGACATATAGACTTGTCTATGTTATAATGACACACTTAACATTATATAACAATGCCATGTTAATAAGAGTAAAACATTATATATAGTTTATTCAAGAACTTTCACCACACACCAAAGGTAATACATTATTTTGATGTAAATAAGAGTGAAAAGTCTTACATAACTATGATGAAGAACTTGTACTTAGCCTTTTTAACATATTTTGTGTTAGTATTAGTTAATTAAAAAATAATAGGTATATTTTATTTATCATTAGATAAAATAATACCAACCCTTAGAATATCACTCATGCTTATTGATTTAGAAGGTCCACTCTCTATATGATTTTGGCCCCTTTATACAAAAAATATCAAAAAATTTAATAAAACTTTTTTTTTCTGGAGAAAAAATGTTGTACTCAGGTCCTCCATCCTTTAAAAAACACAATTCTCTAATTTAGAACTTTGATATTTTACAAATAAATTCAATCCTCATCTCAATTAAGTTGTTATAGCTGGATACCTACATGTATTTTCATAATAAGTCTAAATTCTTGATATTTATTTTCTAGATCTTCTTCAACTTTCTTTGTAAATACAAATATTGTAAAATCTAGCATCTTTCTTCTTGATATTTTCCTATAACAACCTCTACAATACTAAAAATCCGTTCTACTATCTATGCACTACATCTTAGTAGAGTAATAATTTTAAAACTTCACACTATCATAGCCTGCTTTACTATATCTAGATTGTTAATTTATTTCTTGAAGCATAAGTGCAACCAAAGAACTATAAAAAATAGTTTATATGAAAACACACTAATGTTAAAAAATACAACAAATATTACAAATGAAAATCATTACAGTAAATATTAATCAACATTTTCTTATCAAAGTATCATGTGACTAACAAGGTTATCCAATACCTAGTTTTACGAATGGTTTCACAAGAGGTTCTAACTATATTCTAACATGTTAAAATTCCCCGTGCCATTACCTCTGAATCCATAGCATCGCTTTCACATCTTACCTATATATATTTTATAGTTTTGAAAACTTTTTTCTTTCTCATTTTTGTTTCCTATATATAAAAAATATTAGGCTTATTACTTAAACAAAGGTCCCTAATACACCTATGCTTTGAGGGATCATTAGCACCCCTTATATTTCATGATATGGTAATCATATCTCATTAGGGGATACTAGCCCCACCTACAAATTACCAATACAATTTTTTGTTTAGTAAAAAGAAGTTCAACTAACTTAGATTATGTTTCTTTCTCTATGTTTACTCTTGCTTCCCTAGCTCTCGCTTGATAATGTTAAGATTTTTGTCTTTTTACCTTTTTAATATTGTGAGTAGGTATTATTATTTTATTTCTCAATATTTTTTCATAACTTTCTATTTCATTAGACTTATCCTCTCCTAGATCTACTAAGGAAGCTTTTAACTTATCTTGCTCATGTTTTCGCATTTCCTTGTTAATGGTAGAGGTATTAACATCTACCACTGCATTATCTCAACCATGTTTCTTCTCTTGAATGATGCATGGAACTTCAGGAGAGTCTTGTAAATCTAATGAGGCACATTCCTTAGGTTCCATAGGAATGTTCATCCCTAAATTAGGATCATACTAAGTAGATGGTTTCTTGTTAATATTTTGATCTTGTTGTACCATGTTCTCTAAGCTTTAATTTTTCTTTTCTCCATATTCTCAAACCTCAAAAGAAGTGGTATTTCTTCCAATATCCTTACTTATTTATCTCCATTATTTATTTACTTTCACATGTTTGGAGCTATTTTTTGAAAGTTAAAAATCAATCTCATCCATATTCGTTTGTAATTTTCTCTTACGGTTTTCTACATATGTTTGTACTAGACTCTTCTTATGGAATGATCTCTCAATATGCCCCACCTCATGATATCTTCTACATCTAAATATATATTTTCATAATCCACAATTTTGTTCCACAACTTACCCCCATACTTAAAAATGATTGACTCTAGTAAAGGTTTATTGACATCAATCATGATCAATATTTAGGCATAAATAACCAAAACTCTATATTTTGTAGTCCTTAAAATCTCGAGGAGTTATCCTAGAGTGTTTCCTATTGCATTGAAGGTGTCCATTTCCTAGAATTAAATGGGAAACCCATACATCCTAACCCATATTGGTACTATGTTTTAGGTGCAAAGTCTTCATATTAGTAGGTAAGGGAGAGTCATTCTCCCCATATAAACCAAGGACTCCCTTTCAAGATTCTATCTATTTCCTCTTTAGAATGGAAAATATCTAGGAAGAAGCATTTCAGAAGAAAGGATGGACTGACTCATAAAGACTTCCAACTCCTATCAATCCATTTTCTCACGATCAAAGCCCCTAGCCAAGACCCATTAAATTTATCAATGATTGTCTTATCTTTGAGTAACAAGGGTCTTTGCTCTATGATGTCCTCCCTAACCTCTACTACTAGGGATGAATCTAATAATTTAGCTATAAATAAGTCCATGGGAAGGAAACTATTACTCAAAATTTACATAAATTTACCATGTATCCTATAGTAATTATATTTTATGAAAATAAATCTACAATAATTTACATGTAGAACTTCTAAGATAATAAGGGATAAATGAAACTTAGCTGAAAATTTTTATTTCTAGATGAAATGTCTCATATTTCTAATACCCTAGCCCTCCATTGCTCCTTCCATTAGCTGAACACTAGCTGATATATATTTATAATTTTATTTCCCATGACTTAAATAATCGTCACTATCTTTGTTCTAGAGGATTTATCTCATAGGGTCATATCTACCTCAATACTACTGAAATTTCTTCATATGACAACTCATTTTAAATTTGTTCAAGTTTTAAATAAATTGGTCCAAGAATCATTTGAATTAGACAACCCTTTGCAAAGATATGGCTCCTAAAAAATGAGATATTTTTTAGAAAAATTGCCCTAACATTGTCCTTATTTTAGATGGCTATCTTCACATGGTCATATCTCCCTCAATACTTATTTGATTCTTTTATATGACTACTCATTTCAATGCTCTTCAGTTTTACATAAAATAGCATAAGAATTACCTTAACATAAAAAACTATGCAAAGATATGGCTTCTAAAAGATGAGTAGTTTTTTAACAAAATTTGCCCTAGCTTTGTTGATTCATAATTGTTTTTCCTAACATCATCCAATGAAATTATTAAAATTATCTTTCTTGAATGGAAGACATATAGTAGTGATTGTCTGTGTAACATATATCCTAAATAATAATATCAAATTAAAAGAAAAAATAATTTATTTATATTAATAAAAATATGAATTTCATAAAATTTGATAAAAGTATACTTTAATAATTAATAACTTCACAAGTTTCAAGTCTTATGCTTGTGTAGAATTTTAAAATATATATAAAACAAGATCACTAAGAGGTCTTAACAAAATGATGATTGATATTTAAAGATTTCAAATTTAAAATAAAAACAGTTAATAATTTTTTTATGAACACATTTTTTAATTAGGTAAAAGAGATTTTGAAATGGCCTCAAACATTTTTCAAAGGGTTTTGAGGGTCCCCAAACCTTATATAATAAACACAGATGTCAAAAATACATCCCCAAGAGAAACAAAGATGAAGATCCAAAAGAGATACATCAGGATCTGACATTTGGAGCTAAAGGCCAATCTCCAAGAGAAAGATGTGGATCTCCTAGGATCTGGATTAATCTAACAACAACAATAGTTAAAGGAGGTATGAATCTCGAGAAGAGCTTTAGCTACCATCTAAATAGCCAAGAGCCAAATAGAAATTTAAACTTTAAAAAAGCTTGCTCAATTTTAAAATTAAAATTTGAAAAAAAAAAGTCTTGCCCAGCTAAATAGTTACAGACTTGAATCCAAAAGTTGACCACCAACCCAAAGGTCCTGCTCAAATTTGAATTCAAAAATTATTTCCCACTTAGAGGAAGAAGCAGGCATCCAGCTAACAAGGAAGATCTGAAAGGTCAATCAAAAAATCACAAATCCATCATCTCCCAACAAAAATATGGATCTAATCCCTTTGAAGACTAGAGATAATGAACTTAGCCTAAAAAAAATAAGATTTAAAAGTAAACTCAAAAATCTTTGGAGAGATGATTCTACCAGCTAATCCAATCCCATTCTTAAAAGAGATTCAAAATAAAAAAATTATCCAAAAATTAATCACCAACAAAAAAAAAACTTAAAATATCCACAAAAATGATGCACTTGGAGCTCAAAAATTTAGATAGATCAGACTCTATCCAAACAACTGCTAGGATGATATTTCTTCCAACCAAACCAATTTCTAACAAAAACTCTGTCATTCTTGAACTCAAAAAAAATACAACATTCTTCCCAAGATAGAAATTGAAGCGTAGATCTCCTAGGAGAATTCTCAAAATCTAAGACCACCATAGGAAATGGATCCACTCCAACAATAGTAATATTTATGTCTTCCAGGACCATAGATTCATCCCAAAAAAAGAAGTCCAAGGAACAAAAATTTGAAACCATAGTCCATGCTACATAAATAGAAAGCCTTGGAAAGGTGCATCCTCTTACCATAAATATCTCCTAAGGAGAATTTATAGGATCCAAAATTAGATTCATGAACTCATTCAAGAAACCTCCAAGAGCAACTGTAGAGCCACATGCAACCAAAACCCTACAAGCAGAATCTTTAGAAATTTAAATCTTTCTCCCTCCTAAAATGAGGGAGATAGCCTACAAGAACCTCCAAGGATTTACCACATGATCTACATTCTCTAGCATCGTAGATCTAGGGTTAGCATATAAATGAGGATCAGTTGAGCATCAGTTTACATCAACATCAAAATAATAAACCACTATATCACACAATCCCAAGACTATTGAGATAAAGGTCAAAAAGAATAATAATGGATCCTCACAAACAATATCTAAATTCTTAGGTCAAGTATATCTAGGATCAATGGAGATCCTGTGCACTACATAATAGAAAAACTAGGAAAAACCCTTGCTGACAACAACCATGTTGTAAAAAACCATAGACCAATCCAAAAACTTGACCAAACAAAAGGATGGGAGAACCAAAGCAACCTCCCCAAGGAACATCAAAAAAGTAGGAATCAAAGTCACACCAATCCCTATTGGATCTAATCCAAATGGAATGATGAATACAACCCTAGAGAAAGATGTCCAAAGTAGAGAAGCTCAACCACAACCTCCATATCTTAGCATCTCTAGACCCAACATCTCTAGCATTACTAGTGTCTCTAGAATCTCTAGCGTCTCTATTAATCTAGATGAAAAGTATTGTATATTTTTTATTTTTTATTAAATAAAAAAAAGGAAATGTTATAATCTCAAAATTTTGTCTCCATCGCTTAACCATATATGTGCATTTATATCTTATCATACATGTTTTCTTTTAAAATGGTGAATGGATCATTTCATGTGGAGAGCTAAAATCTAACAAGTAATAGCAATGAAAATATGATTGTCATACAAACACATGCTGCAAGACTTATAATATGTCTTAATCATACCAAATGGTATTCATGCATTACTACTATAGAATATATTTTAATATTAATTAATAGTAACCTGAAAGAGATAGGTCGGATGGTAGCAGTCGAGTGTTTATCGATGGACTACCCTAGTTATCTAGCAGACTAAGGTTTATAAAGATTCTCTACATAACAAAAAGTATTAAATAAAATATTTATACTTAAAATAAAGTAAATAGTAAACTTAGTTTCCCTATATTGGTTTGTTTTTTATTAATTAGGTGGAACTTAGGGGTATTGGGTTTTCTTTTACTTATTTTCAATTTTTATATAGTTATGGGCATAGATCCTAAGAGCCAAGGATGCAAAATTTGAGCTCTAGAAGTTTTTACTAGATATCAAATTCCTCAAAAAGGATCTCTAGTTCTTGAAGTACTAAGGATAAGAGATATAATTATCAAACTATAATCATTTTGGATAGTGGGGAATGGCCATCATGCAAATTTTTGGATAGACGCTAAGGATGGTTTACCTCCATTATCTCAAAAATTTCCAAATTGGTGAGACATAATGGAAAAATTCCATAGTCAAGGTTGGATAAAGATTTCACATTATTATAGAAACTATGGAGAATAAAATTTAGAATATGAATTCTAGTAAGGGATTGGTCAATCCTGAAAATAGAGGATTCCAAGGAGGCTATTCATCGTATTCCTAGAAGATAGTCAATTTTTGGGGTAAAAGACAAAGACAAGCTAATATGGGGCTCACGTTTCAATGGTGTGCATACTACAACTCTAGGATATTTATCTCTCACTCATCACAGAGAAAAAATACTCAATGATATCTTCAACTAGAATTAGCAACTTTTGACTTAGCCTAAAGTGAGACATCTTATTTGGTTCCTACTCCATAAGAGGATTTTTATAGGAGACCAATTGACAAAACAAGGTTTTTTTTGTCCATTCAAATGTGAGTTATGTTGTTCAAAGAACAAAATTTAGGACCACCTTTTTTCCTTCTACCCCATGGCTATTCAATTGTGGAAATGGTTGGTAGCATTTTTAGATCTAAGATTCTAGCAATTGACCTCCCTTGAGCAGTCATGGAGGACTTGACCCAAAGTGAATGGGTTGGACAATTCACTGAAACAAATGACCTTGGTCAAAACAAATGGCCTTGGCCAGTATAACTCTGATGCTCTAAAATCTATGGAAAGAAAGGAATAAAAAAATATTTAAATCAACTCACCATAATGTTAAACATATTTAGAAAAAATTATAGCCAATATCAGGGAAACTACTCTGCATACATTGAAGCCCCCTCCACAGTATCTCAACAATGGCATAGTTTACTCTTTAGGATTCAACTCCTTATGGATGAATGGATATGTAGGCATCCACAAGGTCCTCAACCTATTATTCAAAGGTATGGACCATGGCAAGCCCCTCCCATAGGTATGGGGAAGATCAACATTGATGGCACATCAAGAGGTAATCCAAGAAGGGCAAGTGTAGGAGGCATAGAAAGATTTTTATATGGTACTCATACTTTTTTTGCATAGAATCTTAGCATCCTTTCTAATAATCTAGCATAACTGTGTGCTATCCTTCAAGGCATTTAGGAAGCTACTAAGGTTGGTTTCTCTATAGTTAAAGTAGAATTAGTTTCACAAGTAACCATTAATCAACTAAAGGCATCCATAGAACATCCTTTCAAGATTGGAAGTTATAGAGGGTGATTGACAAGATGCATGCACTTTAATATAGATTAATAATAGTAGAGTTTCTTCATGCTCCTTGAGAACAAAATTAGATTGTAGATGCTATGGAAAATTGGGCTTTAGACCACAAGGATTTGACTTATTATGGAGATCCTCCATGATGCTACATGCAAAAAACTAGGAAGAACTATATTGTATACTGCATATTGATACTAATAACTCTAGCTCCTATATGTTATGACTTAGAAGAAAGTTATATATTTATCTATCCTTGTATTAGTAGGATGTTCTTAAGACATAGTTCTTGCTCTTATGTAAAAATTTTGATGAAATCCTTGTTGCATGGCAAGGTAGACAATGTAGCTTTCTTATTTGCTTATAAATAATACAAAAGCTTTTTTAACCAAAAAATAATAACTATACATGTATGGAAGATTTCATTTAGAACTCTTCACTTTCATAGACATTTACCTTAATAGGATGATAGTAATGTATATGATCGGTAATAAGAAAAATAATAAAAATAAATTTAATATATTATGATATAAAATGAATTAAAAATAAGAAATTTGAGATAAAATTGATGAATAAGTAATTTAATAGATAGTACTTTAGTTTTATAATAAACACTTTTAAGGATTTATATATTGTATGAATAATAAATTAGTTTTAGCTTAATAGATTTTATAGTTCAACTAAGTAATTTGGACAAAGTAAAAAGGCATATGTTTAGAGTAATAATTTATGTATAATTAAATTTAAGGATAACACCATGAATAAGTATTCATGAAAGTATGCAGTCATGGTGACAGCTAAAGATTTATCTACAATTTTTTTGTGAATGTAAATTAAAGTTTGAAGAAGTTTGTTTGGCTAGAATCGTGGAGTACACACAGTAAAGCTAGGGTTTACAAAGTGAAGCACATAGAAAAAAACACAAGTGATAATAATTTATTTTTTTGGAGAAATATTTTATTTTTTGGAGGAGGAACAAATTTGGGGGAAGATAAAAAAACCTAGCATCGATCAATTTTTCCAAGAGAGATCGTGAGTATCATTTAAGGTATGGTACTTCTTTGGCTTTAGTTTTGAAAATATTTTATTGGCTAGGGCTTTAAAAATAGGGACCTCTTCTTTGGGAAGTGATTTATGGCAGTCTATTGGTTGCAATGACGATTGTAGTCTCACTTTTCAAACAAGCAGGCAATGAGGCCTTCTCCATGTTTCCACAATAGTTTCCCTTTGATGAGGAGAAGCTAGATCATATGTTTCAAGTGCTTAAAGCGAGAAAAGCACCCCATCCAAAACCACCTACTCACTCTAATAATGGTACCTCTATACCCAAGTTAGATGAGTCTCCTGTGATTGAGGTGCCTCTAGCTTACATCCAGCATATTTTTCTCACGCTTTCTACCCATGCCCTTACATGTAAATTTGTGCGAATATGGCCTGGTCCAATCACAATATAGAAATGGATTAGCACACATTGGGGGGTAAAGTCTCCTCTTGTAAATTCATGATGATAGGTAGGAGATACTTTATCATTAAATTTACCTCTATTGAGGATAATAGCACTATCTTTCATGGAGTTCCTTGGTCTCTGAGATCTAGCCCACTCTACATGACCCCATGGAGCACGGAATTTGATCCTCAAGAGGAAGAGACTTAAAAAGTTTTTTTTTGGGTTAGGTTATCATTTTTGCCACTACACCTATGAAACAAACCTTCAATGGAATTAATAGGAAATGGTATTGGAACATTCATTGACTGGGCTCCTCCAAAGGCCAATAATGCTATGTGCACGCATCTGTGTGCAATTCAATCTGAAAAAATATTTGCCTGAGCATATTGGAATAAATGTGTTTGGTTGGATACATAACCAACCACTGTACTATGAGCATATACCATTCAAGTGTATAACATGCCAAAAGCATGGATATTTCTTTCGAAACTAGCCAATTAAATAATCATTAGAAACAAAAAAGGAAGAATTAGGATTCCCGAAGGTCAAAAGGAGACCAAACAGATCAAGAAGCAATAATCGACAACCTCAACCACAGGATCAAAAAATCTTCCAACATAAAAATTTATTTGCAAGTCTTAATGAAGGAGAAAATGAAATCACCTCTCTAGACGTGGTGACTCCTAAACATAAAAAGAATATACCTACAACTGAAGTTGATAAGTCACTAGAGATCTTAGGATATACACTAGAGAACACAACAAATGGAGAAGAAACTGATAGAAACTCAGAGGAAGAGGTAGAAGAAACACAAATGGAGGAACTAGTGATTCTTGGGGGCTTGTCGACCACACAATATGTAGCTAAGGGAAGAATATTTAACCAACAACTCAGAAATGAGCAAGCAGATAAAGACTTGCAATCCAAAACATAGGTCAAAATTGAGGAGAGCTTCATAAAAATAAGAAGCAATACAAGAAATAAATATTATTTCATGGAATTATATGGGATTGGGAAGTCCTTTGAAGAAAAACTATCTCAAATTTCTACTACAAAAGCAAAAGCCAATAATAGTTTATATTTAGGAAACAAAAATAATAGAGGTAACACTAACTACATAATGGTAGAAGATATGGGTATAATCAAAACTAATAACTATTTATTATGTGGGAGCTTCAGGGGACTAGCTTTGGCTTGGGACCCACAACAATTAGTTTGTAGCTTACAACATAAGTATAATAACTGGATAAATATAAATTTTGTCTTACTAGATGGAACTAGTGTAGCAGTAATAAATATTTATGGTCCAAATCATCCTATCCATAAAATAGAAGCATGGCAAAACTTAACACAATGGCTATACAATGAGAAGTTTGACAACATAATACTGGGAGGAGATCTCAACATGATTCTCTACCTCTGGGAGAAGGCTGGGGGAAGTTTAGAAAGGGATACAAATAGATATATATACTCAATCAAATTATGGTAGATGAAATCTTACAATACATTCGATTGACCAAAGGAAAGTACACTTGGAGCAATATAAGAGTAGGGGTAAACTATATTACAAAAATATTGGATAGATTTTTTATCAGTGAAAATATCCTAACACACTTTCCCCTCACTTCTAGTCACAACATTCAGAATTTTCTTTTAGATCATAAGCCAATTCTCTTGGATAGCTTCCAAATCCTACAACCCCAAAAAAAACCTTTTAAATACAACTCTGAATGGGCAGCAGAAGAAGATTTTAGTGAACTCATGGAAAGTGCTTGGAACCAACAGGTCCAATCCACCAACCCCCAATAAAAGTGGAAAATCAAAATTCAAAAATTGAAGCACGTGATAAAAAATGGTTGGTAGAAAAAGTGAGAGTCAAACCAGACAAGAAGCAATTGATGCAACAACTACAATAGCTAGAAATAAAAATTGGGGATCATCCTCCTCAACCATGGCAAGAATATGCAAGAAATTACCTGATTCAGAAGCTCAATAAATTAAGTACTGAAGAAGAAACACATTAGAGGCTTATATCCCAAATGATTTGGCTAAGAAAGGGGGATAGAAACACCAAATATTTTCATCTACAAACCATGCAACACTACCAAAGGAACATAATCAAGGAGATAGAGCATGAAGAAACCACTTATACAGACAGGGAGAAAATTAAGGAACTTGCCAATCAACATTACTCAGTTTTGCTCTCCAGAGAAAATGGTAACCCTCATTCCTAGGGAATATTACTACAACATATACCAATAGTATTAAGTTTGGAATACAAACAAGATATCTTTCATCCAATCACTATGGAGGAACTTAAGGATATTATAGCAGCTCTACCAAAGGATAAAGCTCCTGGACCTAATGGATTCACAAACAAATTTTACCAACAATACTTACACATCATCAAAGAATATTTGCTATGCATGATTGAGGATGTTAGGGTGAAAGGTAAGCTTCTTGGAGCCATCAACTCCACCTTTCTAGAATTTATTCCTAAAGAAAAAATACCACTACTTTCTCTAGATTCAGACCAATTTCTCTATGTAACTCTTCCTATAAATTTATTACCAAGTTGTTATCCAATTGAGTAAAGAAGAAACTTGATAAAATAATATCAGAAGAGCAAGGAGGGTTTATGCCTGGAAAACAAATATATGATAATATCATAATAGTATATGAAGCCCTCCACACTAGTAGAAAATCAAAAAGGAAAAAAAATTTATAAAACTAGATGTGGCAAATGCCTTCAATCGAGTTAATATACAATTTGTAGAACAGGTCCTACAAAAGTTTGGATTCCCACATCAGGTCATCAAGTGGATCGGAGCATGCATAAAAAACCCATGGATAGTCCCCTTAATAAATTGAGAACCAACAAATTTATTTTAAGCTACAAGGGGAATTAGACAAGGGTGTCCACTATCACCATATCTTTACATCATTTTAGTTGAGACTCTTGGAAGATTAATTAACCATCTTTGAAGAGAAAGAAAAATAACAAGGATAGAGGCTGCAACAATATGTAAGTTGTAACACATGCCCAATTTGTAGATGATATTATTCTTCTAGGTGAAGCCACCAAGAAAAATGTTAGACAATTAAAGCAATGTCTAGATTGGTTCACACAAGCTACCGAGACTCATAAACACTCAAAAGAGTCAGTTCTATACACAAAATGTTGCAACAATAAGAGTCAAACTCTTTTGCACTATCCTAGGATTTCGGTCTAGCATAGAAAAATACTTTAGATATCTAAGATTTCCCATGACCTTCCACCTTAAAGCCTCAGACTATTGGATCCCAATATTGGACAAGATGGTTAATAGGATACAAAGTTATAGTAATAGTTGGCTCAGTCTCGTAGGAAGGGTAGTATTGATCAAATCAGTGTTAGCTTCTCTTCCATTCCACCAACTATTAGTATATCATGATCCCAAGTTTATTTTACAAAAGGTATATGGAATCATACGCAACTTCCTATGGCAATGAGGTAGGCAATCAAAAAGAAAAAAGTTCCACTTAGTCAATTGGGATATGGTCACCAAAAGTAAAATTCAAGGAGGACTAGGAATCAAAATAATGGAGATAGTTTTGAAATCACTAGAAGAAAAACTTCTTTGGAACATGCTTAAATGCAATCGAGCATGGTAGTGCATACTAGTCAGCAAGTATGTAAATTATAAAATAGGTATTCAAATGCTCAAACATATAAACAAACTTCCTAGAGCCTCGTTGGTTTGGAAACATATAGTGGTTGCAAAGAGCATAATAGAGGATAAAATTTCTTGGCTATCGAGAGATGGTAATTCAATTAATCTATGGGAGGACCCGATCCTAGTAAATCCACAATTAAGAGAGATAACTCCAATTGAATTGTAGAATCACTTAGAAAGCCAAAGAATACTCAAATTAGGTGACTTTTTATTGGACCTCAAAAACTTTGAATTGGATCTCCCCTCCCATTCCATCTCATCTTCAAGGAGATTGGGATTATTTTAAGTTCTATGTGGTGAGAATTAGACCTCTTCATCCCATGATTTCAAACAAACTTATTTGAGGTAGCATCAACAGTAATGGAGAATTCAGTGCATCTATGAGTCCAACATCATCAAATTGGACCTACCAACAAAAAACTATCGATATTGTGGAAAACTAGAGCAACATCTAAACTACAATTATTCAGTTGGTTAGTTTCTCAAAATAAAATCTTAATAGGTGATAATCTACAAAAGAGGAGTATACTAGGATCTCATGTTTTTTTCAGGTACAAGCAGAATAGTGAAACAGTTTTCCATATTTTGTTTTAATACCCAAATTCAATTTCAATTTGGTTAGGAATAACCAAAATTCTTGGTATTTCCTACTTTGTAAGGTTAACCATAGACACATGTTTTACCAAGTGGAACAAATAATATAAAGGTAAACTGGTAGGTAAGCCCCTCCTAAAATATTTGTGAAGCTCTATATCATATTTTGTCATCTACCACAGCTGGTTGGATAGAAACCAGAGGATTTTTTAAGGAAAAGGTAAGAATTAGTCCTAAATTTCAAATCTAGTTTCTGTCAAAAATAGTAAGAAGAATATTTATCACCCATAGAAAGAAGAATGATCTACCATCTTAATCTCCAAGCTTTCCTAACATGGGTGGGATGCAGAGCAAACAATTCTTTGCCTCACATATGTTTTTCGATACTCTTCTTTGATGGTGCCTCCAAGTCCAACCCCGATCAAGCAGTGGTAGGGGGACTGATTCTTATAGGACCCCATGAGATCCTGCTCAAATACATGATCAACTTGGTAATAACATCTAACATCTTGGAAGAGGTTGGATGGGGTTACCACTTAACTTCTAACCTTAAATATCTCAACAAATTCACACAGATTAAAGGCTTCAAATTACAACGAATAGTAATGGATTCCTCAATTCTACTTTCACCTACCTTAGGAAATGATAAGGTTTGAGTATTCTCCACAGCAACCTTAAAAATATGAAAAGCAACCACAGAAGCCTCTCTTTTTCTATTTTTAATAGCCTTTTTATTCCTCTCATTTTAAATTCCCTAAAGAAAATGGGGGAGACAAAACTTCCAGAGAACTTTCAATATACCACTATTGAAAGGAGGATCCCACTGCACACATAAATATCCTATAGTGGTTGGGAAGACCCAAGGAACATCAAAGGGTTCCAAAACCTTCTCTGAAATTTGTCTAGTAAAAGAACATTTGAGAAAAAATGATGAACTGATTCCAATTTTTGTTCACATAAATAACATCTATTTACAAAAAGGATACCTCTTTTGTGTAATTTTTCAATAGTTAATATTCTATTTTGAGCCACCAACTATAAAATGAAAGCTATTTTAGGGATAAGCCTTTTAATCTAAATTTTCCTCACTAGAAACCAGCTTCTACCTTTTGTCTCAAGCAAATAATATCCAGACTTAACATACTTTCCTCCTTCCAAATGATAAAATTACTAAAATGGAAGGACAGTAGAGGATACAAATGAAGCCATTTTTTTAGATTGTTAATATGGTCAGCCAAGTTTGGGTCAAAATCTAGAGTAGATAAATCTTTCCATATTTTTTCACTATTTTTTGTTGTAATATAATCAACAACTTTGATACCAAAATGGAGGGATAGAGTAGGTTCCAATGCACTTAACTCTAGGTCCTTCGAGAGGGGAATGTTCTTCAACCAATGATATTTCCAAAATTTCATCTGATTACCATCTCCAATATGCCAGCAAATCCATTTATATAACAAATGTATAATGTCCACAAGACTGTTCCAAAAAGAAGGTCCAGTTGGTAAGTCATTGGAGTATAAAAAAAAAATCTATTTCATAAATACTTAGATTTAAGGATCTTAACCCACTCAAGCTTATCATTTTTCAATAATTTCCATCATATATTTTCCATAAAGGCTTCATTCATCTATTTTACCCTTCTAAAGCCCAACCCTCCTACATCTTTAGTAGAACATATTTGATCCTAGGTAAAAATGGAAAAGCATCTTCTATCTTCTGATCCAGACCAAAGGAAGGATCTTTGAATTTGCTCCATTTTAATCCTTATTTTAGCTAGAATCTTGAAAAAATACATAAAATAAATTGGAATACTCTGTAAAGAAGACTTTACAAGTTGAGCTTTACCTGCCTAGCTAAGAAAACTTCCTCTCCAACTTGTTAACATTTTTGCTAGTCTATTTAGAACTAGATTCCAAATATGTGACTCCATCCTACCTTTGAACATAGGCATACCCAAATACATGGTTGGGAGTTCTCCAATGTCACACCCAAATATCCTCATGATATTTATTTTCCTTCCAATTGGGTGTCGATAAAATAAAATTTAATTTTTAAATTCACTTTTTGACCAGTAGCTTCTTCATAAGACACTAAAATATTTTTTAACTCCTTATCTTGAGGGACAGAGAAACTAGAGATCAAAAAAGTATCATCAACAAACTATTGATGAGAAATAGAGTCCAATGTCAAAGCTAGTTTGAAATCATCTACTTGCCCACTTTCTACAGCCTCTAAAATAGATCTTCCTAGTGCTTCAACAAGAATAATAAAAATATATGGTGATAACGGATCCCCTTGATGGAGACCATGCCCACTTTTGAAGTAGCCAACAGGGAATCCATTTACCAAGATTGAAAACATAGCAGATGAAAAACACTTTTTTACCAAACCCCACGTATTTACTCTAAAAGCTAAATTCCAGTAGGACTTTGATCAAGAAGTCCCAAGAAACCCGATCGTAAGCTTTGTTCAGATCTAAATTTAGAAGCATACCAACCTTCATACTATTTTTTATAGAATGAATAACATCATGAATGGTAATTAGGCTATCCAAAATTTCTCGATCTTTAACAAAATCACCTTATTGATCTACCACAGTAAAAGGTAGAACCCTCTTTAACCTATTGGCAATATTTTTGGATAATTTTTTAAGATTGTGTTGCACAAACTGATAGGCCTAAAAATTTGAAGATATCTTACTCCCTACACTTTTGGTATCAAAGCCAAAAAAGTGGAATTGGCATCCTTAGGCAGATATTGGGTTTGTTGGGTCTCCTTGATAACCTTAGTAACATTTGATCCTGCAATATTATAGAAATTCTGAAAGAAAGGAGTTGGGAAATCATTTGGTCCTGGGATATTTTTCCCACCCAAACTAAACATGGTAATTCAAATTTCCTCATCTATAAAGGGGGCCATAAGAGAAGAATTCATCTGATCAGTCACCAATTTCAGAATATTAGAAAGGAGTTTGCTTTTAGCTTCACCATTCACTGCCACAGGTTCTCCTAGGAGGTCTGAAAAATAACTGATAACTTATGCCCTGACATCCTCTAGTTCCACTACCACCGAGCCATCATCCCTAACTAACTCCTTAATCTAAATTTTTTCCTTTATATCTTAGGGTAGACTCAAAATAATCTAGTGTTTCTATCACATTCTTTAAGTCAAACTAGCCTTGATTGTTTTCTAAAACACTTCCTCACAATCTAGAATATTATGATAATCAGCTAATATCTGGCGTTCAGTATTAGCCCTTGTTTATTTAAATGTTTTATTAGTTTTTGAGATAGCTTATAATTCCCTCCATTCCCCAACTAGGGGTCTTTTCCTAGCCTTAATTTCTTCCAATTTCCTATTTTCCAAACTAAAATATTGCCCACTAATAGAAAAGCCTTCACGATTACTTTCCAAATGATAGTTACATTGGTCACTATCTTGATAGGAAGTCTAGTCCACTCTTCAAATGACATGGATCCTAAACGTTTCTCCTTACAAATAACCTCATGCTATAATCCTTTACCAGTTATCAATCTCTAAAGACTCTTGGCAGTTAGTAATTTCCTGAAGTTATGTATATTCTTAAGTCCTCATCCTTCGTCTAATTTATGTTTGGCTATCTTACTCCATTTAACCAAAGGTATTGAATCCTTGTCCCTTATTATCCAAAGGAAATGAAAATATAAACCATAGAAATATAAACAGGAATATAAACCATAGAGTGTGAAAATATTGGAAAGGCTTCCAAAACTGATTTAACCAATGTTAAACAACCTCCCAGTGATAACCATCTATTGCACCCTGAAGTTACCCTTTTTTCCAATTTATTGTATAACCAAATCCAATCATGGTATCCATAATTATTTGACTTCAGTATAAACCCTAAATATTTTAGACCTTTGTGAAAATCAATTAGATTGAAGCTAAAAATCCTTAACATTGCTTATTCTTGTCCTAGTTGTAGTCTATTAAAAGTTATATATGTTTTCTAGAGGTTTATTTCCACTCCTATGACAGCATAATATAAATATAACAACTCTTTATATTTCAATACTTCTTTTACGGTACCATTTACAAATAGGAGTATATCATCCACAAATAGTAAGTGAGTCCCAACCAAAGAGTTCCTCAATTTAATGCCTTTGATCATGACAAGTTTTTTTGTTCTTTAATCATTCTATTGAGCCCTTCAATCACAAGTAAGAATAGTAAGGGTGATAGAGGGAATCCATTTCTTAGCCCTCTACAAAGCTTGAAGAAGCTACAAGTTGAACAATTAATTAATACATAAAAGGAAGCATAATTAATGCATGCCATTACCTAATTTACAAAGGGTACACTACAACCAATATGAGTTCATATAAGCTTGATGTACAACTAGCTTACTATTGGTCAAATATCTGCCTAAAATACAAACATGCGTTTGTGCACCCTAGACACGACCAACATTGTGTTAGAGTTATATTACCTTATTTGGTAATTAGTTAATTCTCCTAGAGTAGATTAGTTTTACTTTCTACCTAGGTTAGTTTGTTTCTATCCTAGGTTAGTTAGTTGTTATACCGACATTTGTTTTGTCGACAAATATTCTTGTTAAGGATATTTGTTAGTTGTTTCTTAGTGCTATTAGCTCATTTGGTTAATGCCTATTGTTAGCCTTAAATTGTTTGTATATATTTCATACAACATCAATATTATATTATTGTCTATTCTGCCTAATATGGTATCAGAGTGAGATCATTCCTGGATACCTCACTCTAATTATGGAAGGATTCTGATTTATTGCCAACTGCTCTATTGTAGTGAGTGTAGAGCCCTCATCCTAAGCGGATATCTAAAGGACGTAAGGCAACCTTCTAGTGGAATCTTGGATCCTCCCTATGGTGCACAACCCGGTCAAGGTGGAGAGACTGGACTAATGATAGGTAGGCAGAATCTAATCTAGACCCACCTCTGGAGATGTTTACCAGATCTAAGACCCACCTCAAGAGGTGAGCAAAGTTGTGAATAAACAAACATGAATATATGACCCCAACACATGGTGACTGCCTAAGGAGAGATCAACCAAGACCAGAGCAAGCCGACTGCTGAAGTCGTCACACCATGACGGATGCACAGATGCAAGTTGAACGTAGGACATGGAGCCCACTAATAATAATGGTGATAGAACTTGACCACTGATAGCCATACATGTGACTATATGGAGTACGAGAAAGGAGCACCTACATGCTTAATAGACTATGACACCTCAGCAATATGGATTGTTTGATAAGTGGATGATACTTCGACTGATTAGGTGACAACACGTGGAATCTTTCTATAAGAGGCAAAAAAATACCAAAAAGGGTGGTATCATCCACCCTAAGGTGGACATCAACCTATTTGTGCTCTATTTATTTTAAAGAGCTTTGAGACTCCTCTCGCCATACATGTGGGATGTGTATCCCTACATTGTGCGCATTCGATTTCAATCCTCTATCTCCTGCAGCAACATGCAAAACCTTCGCAGTGTCGATTGATAAAGCTAGATCAAAACCACCACTAGCAAGCCGCATTGAAGGACCTGGTTACTATTGGCAATTTGAGTTATCTTGTGTTGTCATTGATGTCACATGGATCACATTGAGTTTTGGTGGCAAAACCACTTCATAAATAATCATTTATGATATTTTGGAGAGCATGGATATTTAAAGGGTTTTGTGGCACAAGAGGCATATAATATTTATTTTTTTAAATATTATATTAATGGTTTTTATTAAAACCAATGGTAAATATTTTTATTAAAACCAATGGCAAGGGTTTTTATTAAAATCGACGGAAAGGTTTTTTATTAAAACCAATGAAAAGGGTTTTCATTAAAACCATTGGAAAGGGTTTTTCATTAAAACCACTATGCTAAGACTTCTCCAAATTATGATGGATGAAAAGGTTTTCCAATAAAACCTAGGTGCAAAAAGTTTCATGGCGAAATTCAAAATAATGGAGATATCCCAATTCAAAGTTAAGAGGTGAATTATTAAATTTTTATTTAATAATTCTAAGGTCTAAAGTTGAATTACATTATCCATCGACGTGCAAAGGTTGGGGAGATTAATAAAGATTCATCGATGTCATTCGAAGGATGGAGGTGCATATAAATAAAAGGTGAAAAACCTTTGTTTATTGAAGACTAGAGATAGCGCATGAGAGAGAGTCGTCGAAATGGGAGAAGCGAAGAAAGAAGGATAAATAACTTTCGATTTGAGAGCAAGTTCAAGTAAACAGTGTGGGAAAGTAACATCACGCAGAAGCCTTTAGCTTAGTTGGTAGTGCACAAACTTTACACAAGGCATGTTCGTTGTTCGAATCCCGCCAAGGGCAAAGTGTTTTGCTAAGAAAGTAAAATCGAGTTTCAGATTTGAGTGCAGGTTAAAGTTGGGTGGTTGGGATTAAAATCCCAACATTGACTTGTGCCCACGTGGTAAGTGTTTCACAGTGCTAAGCGAGAGGAATGGATTTCGACTCCTGCGAAGGTGTGAAGGCGCATTAATTTTGGCAAGGCATTTTGGCAAAGATGATTTCAAAGGTTACGAAGGCAACGAATTTCATATAAATGTATTTATCTCTAGCGCATGGTAATATTTGTTATTACCAAATTTTTGGTGAATTAAAATTATTTTTGTGATAATTGGGAGTCATAAGGAGTTTATGGAAATAAATGCTTGTTGTATGTGTTAATTTGCTTAGGGAGTTATAAGGTGTAGAATTAAATATTTGTTATTTATGTGTGTGATTAGGGAGATATAAGGTGTGGAAATAAATATTTGTGATTGTTGTATGTGGAGTTATAAGGTGTGGAATTAAAAATAAAAGCATAGGTTCTTGTTGTATGTGTTAATGAAATTAGGGAGTCATAAGATTGAAAAGTTTTGAACTTGTTATATGTCCTAGTGCATGATTTAATTATGAAATTAAACTAGGAACTTGAGACCTAGTTAATTGCTACCTTGAGTTAGAAGACATGCACATGAGTTAGGGTTTGAAGTTGAAGATAAATTGCTTGATTATGTACCTTGGATATTGAGAGGAAGTGGATGGATTGGAAAATCAATTTTATGGATAAAATTGATGCTTGAGTTCCATGATTGCTTTAGTGGATTTCATTGAGAGTACTGCCATTATTGAGGAGGTTTTTGCTATTGCTTTGAGGAGATTATTGTTGGTTACTTGTTAAGTCCATTGCCACTATTTGAGACCATTGAGGAGATCATTTGCTAGTCACTTGTGGATATATTTGTCTTTTATTTGAGGAGATCATTGTTGGCTATTTGAGAGATCTTTGCTTGAGGGAGTTGTGCTTGTTTCTTGAGAGCTTATTTACATTGCATGAGGAAGATATTATTGAGAACCTATTGCTATCACTTGTGGAGATTGTCCTTGGTTGGTTGAAGTCCTCATTGTTATTGCTTGGAGAGGTTTTCATTAGAGATCTCATTTGCCATACATTTGAGAGTACATTGTTGAGCATTGTTGTTATCCATTTGAGAGTACATTATTGAGCATTGTTGTTATCCATTTGAGAGATCATTTTTTAGACATTGTTGAGATCATTATGGATCATTTTTGTCATCCATTGAAGAGTACATTATCATTCATTGTTGAGCACATTGTTGAGTATTGTTATAATTCATTTGTTATCCATTGTTGAGTTCATCATTAAGCCTTGCCTTCATTGATTTGTGGTTGAGATTTGATTGCTACCTGAGAGTCATTGGTTGAGCCTTTTGTGAAGGCTTTGAGAATAGATTTGGGAGAGCATTTGAACAGGATTTTTTGAGCCTTTTGTGAAGGCTTTGAGAATAGATTTGGGACAGCATTTGATCAAGATTGTTTGAGCCTTTTGTGAAGGCTTTGAGGACAGATTTGGGATGCTATTTGAGTAGGATTGTTTGAGCCTTTTGTGAAGGCTTTGAGAATAATTTTGGAATAGCATTTGAGCAAGATTGTTTGAGCCTTTTGTGAAGGCTTTGATGATATATTTGGGATAGAATTTGAGCAGGATTGTTTGAGCCTTGTGAGAAGGCATTGAGGTAGATTTATGAGTAGTGAAAGAGACAGGATAGAAACAGAAAACACATCAACACCAGTTGCCTAGATGATTAGATTAGTGGATAGCCTAGCTAAGCAGATCAATGGATAGCCTAGTTGATCAAATCAGTGGATAGTCTAGTTGAGCATATCAATGGAGAGCCTAGCTGAGCAGATCAATGGAGAGCCTAGCTGAGTAGATCAGTCGATAGCCTAGATGAGTATATCACTAGATAGCCTAGTTGAGTAGATCAATAGAGAGCCTAGCTGATCAGATCAATGGAGCCCACTTGAGAAGATTAGGATAGCTTAGCTTTGAGCAGATCAAAGTAATCACTTGTATTGGGATAATGATCCCTATTTCTTTGTGAAATATTATAAGGAAAATATCTTGTGGACTATCCCACATTGGGAGAACCACGTTAAATCTTGTGTCTCAATTATGTGTGATGATTTGTGCACTTGCTTACTATTGCTATCTATGTTATTAATGCACACTACTATATTTGGTTATTGCAATTGAGGACACTAATTGATATTGGTTTGGAAAGAAAGTAAAAAGTGGGTGCTATACTGTTCACCCCCCTCTCAGTATAAGCTTGTGTTCTTCAATTGGTATTAGAGAGGGTTCCTTCAAAAATGCTAACATCTTGAGGGTAGATTATACAATAATACAGATGGTTTCACAGAATGGATCATCTACAAGTAAGCCTCCACTGTTTGATGGTAACAATTATGCTTTTTGGAGCATGAGAATGAAGAACTACTTGATATCACAGGGATATGAGGTATGGCAGATGGTTGCAAAAGAGTATAAGGTTGAAATTGATCCCGAGATAGATAAGACTATCAAAAAATTGGTTGAGATCAATTCAAAGGCAATGAATTATATTTTAAGTGGGCTTCGTGAGACAAATTTTGTAAAGTTCATGGTATGTAATTTAGCTAATGAAATGTGGACCAAGTTGCGGGATACCTATTGTGGAGTTTCCACAACCACCCCAAAATTCTTGGGGACCCACTTGTTATATTTTGATATGAAATGTTTTTGGTTTTCTTTGGTTTGTAACAATAGGGATGTTTGACCGTTTTGTTTTAATGATTTTAATTGCTTTGGTTATTTGATATTTAATGATTAATTAATCTAGGCATTAATGCTTGGATTAATTAAAATCCATTTTGATAAATAAGAGTTTAATGTTCTTCATACTATCTAAGGTGATGGAATGTGTTTAACAAAGCAAGGTCTGGCCTAAAACAAAAAGAGGATACAAAAGGTACAAAGAAATTGAGATAGAAGCCAATATGCTATTATCTACCTAATATAATTGCATTAACTATATTATGTACATAATAGTAACATTTTTAAGATTATGTTATAAGGTTCTAAAATGTTATCATTATAATAATATTATTATGATTATATTATAATGTTATTATTATAATAATATTTTTGTGACTATATTCTTCTAAAATGTTATTATTATAATAATATTATTATATTGTATATAATAATATCATTATAATGTACTTTATAAAAGACGTGATAATAATATTTACGATAAGGTAAAGTTTAACGTCGTTTCATTTGATTTCAGATAATGTGATGGTGGCTATTCGAAAACATTCGAAGACATGAGTGGCTAGTCCAAGAACATTCAGCGCTATAGCAGTGAAGCTTCGCAGAGCAAGTCGACAAAGAAGAGGTGGTCCAATATGGTGTTAGGGTTTCATAAGAATAGCATGAAATGCACTGAAGTTGTTAGTGAAATGGCCGAAATGCAAAGGCATGCCATTGAACAAGGAAGGAAGAAGCATTATTAGGGCAACTTGTGACACCAATTGATGAAGTTAAAGGTTGGCCTTGAAGAGCATGGAAGGTTTTAGTGTTGCATCTATTTCATTAGGCTATGGCAGTGTGAGTGTGAGAGTAGAGAGTTAAACAACGTCATGGCTGCATAGGTTTGGCAACACCACGACGTCAATGGCAGCGTCAATGGCTGCATAGGTTTGGTAGCACCATGACGTTGATGGTAGCATCAATGGCTGCATTGGTTTGGTAGTGCCACGGTGACGATGGCAGTGCTATGGCTATGTAGTCTTGGCAGCGCCATGGCTATGTAGGTTTTGCAGTGCCACAACATTGATGGCAGTGCTATGGCTGCATAGTCTTGGCAACATTATGGCTGCATCGTTGGCAGCGCTATGGTTGCATAAGTTGGACAATTCTATGGCTGCATAGGTAGTGTGATGGTTTCATTTGGTTACATGGAAACCAAAGTACCCAAGATGGGGGAATGCCATCCCAGTCCTTGGGCACATTGGTATGGCTTAGGAGAAATACTGTCGGGCCTCGGCCTCAAAAAGTGACAACAAAAGTTTCGTCGAATAAGATTGGCCTATATTATTTTAGTTAATGTGAATGTGGTTTGATCACATTCAATGTTTTAAAGGAGGTCTAAAATCGTAGGGGTTATAAGGTATATTTAATGTTTTTATCATTCATTTAATGGATGTAAAGGGGTATTCTTGGGTAGAATTATTATAAGAGAAAAGGGAGATATAAGGAGTCATACAGGGTTATGTTTTTGTTGTTAGTCTTTTAAAAATAAATAACGTTTAGAAGTGTTATGTTTATTAAATCACAGAAAATGATGATGGATTATTTTCTTATAACCATTCATTATTTGGTTGTGAGATAAGATGAAACGAAAGGACTTCTAAGCATTATTTGTATCTTGCTATCCTACCTTTTCAATGGGGGTTGGAAATGATGTAACATTCTGAGAAAGCAATAAAGAAAGAGCATTTTTCATATTTTAAGAGGGTGGCAAACTTCTGTGAGCAAAATCAAAAGGAGGTTTTTTATCATAAAACTAACATTTTTAGTGTCTTATCATTTCTACATTTTAGTGACTTCTAGCCATTGTCTTATGCCATGAAATGGGTTGCAATAGGCGAAGGTCAAGATTATGCAGTTTCTTTATGTTTCCTTTGAGTCTCGCACTTGATTTAATGGTATTGTGCTTATGTTGCGGGTCCATTGATTCAAGTTGTTTTATGATTACCTCATAACTTGGGATTTTGCAGGGAGGAGCTTGCTAAACTAATTCAGAATTTGACTTTTTAGCTAACCAAATTTACATGTTTATTTCATTTACTATTCTCAAAGTTTATTTTACTTCAAGTATTCAAGAATTTCATTCTAGTCCATCCAGAATTTTAGTTTCTTTCATTTCCATTTTGGTCCTTTTCCAAAATTTATGCTAATTTCCTATTAGTTTCATTATTTCTGGTCCATTTCCAGAATTGCTAAGCTTTCAAGTTATTTCCATTCTGGTCATTTTCCAAAAATTTTGCACCTCCAAGTTTCATTAATCTAAAGCTTTCAGATAAAACACATGGTTTAGGAGGGATACTAACCTACTATTTCACATTAAACTAAGATAAGAAATGAAAGCTAACTTTACTAACTTTGCTAACATTGCTAACATGCTAACTTCTACTAACCACTATTAGAGTAGTGGCATCAACATAAGGAAGATAAAATGAACCCAACTATCTAAAATTTACTTCATCTTAAAGGCACGGGCATTAAAATGAGGTGGACAATTCCACATTTTGTCATTTGAAACCTTTTAAATGAAGATAAAATACTCTACTAACAGGGATTTAGGGTAGCACCAATTTAAAAAAATCCTAAAAAGACCTGCTTTTATTTTTAGTTAGATCTTTCAAATCACTAAGCATTGTTTAGAACCAGTAAAGGCCCCTTGTTTATGTTCACATGCATTATTGAGTTATTTTTGGCACTATTGTAATCTTTTAGATATTTTACCAGAACCTTGGAGAAGTTGAATGTTTGTCATTTGGTTTTTTTTCAAGAGAAATTTTTCTATTCAATACTCTGCATGTGGTGTTATTTTACAATTGGGAAAAATATACACTCAACATCTTTGGCACTAGAAGGAGAGCCTTCTTTTATGCTTTGTGATTTAGTTTTTTGCTAATGCTAACATGGCCAGTTTTGGTTCAACAGTATTGTGTTTGCAGGTGCAACATTTTACTCTTGACTAGTTTGTGAGAAGCCTTAATAGAATATATTTGAGTTTTCCCAAGCTGGACCCACCTAGATGCATTGCTACTAGGTCTAAAACCACTGAGGAAACCATTTTTCAAAGTATTTCTCCCAAAACTAGGAAACCGAGGTACAAAATCTTGGAGATTAAAATCTCGTCCGAGCTTTTTGATATGTTAGGTTTAGAGACGCTTTGCCAAGATTTGGAAAGGCTAGCTCTCAGACCTCTGAATCTGAATACCTTCAATGGATGTTCACCCATTAGTTCCACTACAAGAGCTACATCAAGTGTACCCATCTCTGTCATCTTGAATGTATCAACTGCTTTATTAGGGTTATTACCTTTGGTTAATATGGCCCAACAACAGCAATAGCAACAACTAGTTCCCTGGTTTGGTACCCAAATTTCTCCGTTAAGTATACCAGGGGATGTCCATGACATACCTAGGCACATTGAGAGGTTTATCCCTAAGTTTACCAATGATGGTCCCATTTCAGCTAAAGAGTACGTTCAAATTTACAAGGACCATATGATTAGGTAGGGATTCAGTCATGAAGACATCGCTTGTCGACTCTTCCCTAATAGCTTTGACCAAATGGCTCATGAATGGTACATGAATCTTCCTACAGGGTCCATTACATCTTGGGCCCAGTTAGAAGCTACCTTTGTTAATCAATTTAGGTCATTTCTAGATCCTACCATCATGTATAACCAATTTGTGTCATGCAAGAGGTATCCTAATGAACCTATTAGAATATTTAATTCCATATTCCAAAATATTTACACAAATGTGACTCGTCACTTTGCAATAGACGTTGTTGTGGCATTGTAATTATACCTCACAATCTTAGATCTAATGACAGCCATGTTTACCAGGAGAAATCCTTACGTTACAATGTTGGCCTTAGCCTATGCTGAAGCCTTGACTATTGAGCAACAAATGACACCGCAAGGTGGCACTATGCCTCAATTTCCCATGTTAGGGAAATATGGCCCTTACAATAAATTTTCCATGATGAATCACACTATGACACCTTATGTTCCCATGATGAATGCTTTGCCATATCATCAGTCATACCCATTCACTCCCATGCTTCCATATTTTTTGATATACCCTAGTTTTGTCATTCCACCCACTCAGAAAATGATGGCTACTAATCAGATAACCTTACCAGGATTTGAGGTGAGTAGTACTCAAGCTTCAAATGCCTATCCCATGATTGTGCCTCTTCAGGCCAAGGGTCCATAGTGGACCCAAAACACCCAGAGTCAAACCTTAGTGCCTAATCTAGAGGTTGCTAATGTCAGAAATATCAGTGGATCTAGGGCTATCATGCCCCAGCCACAAGGACCCAATTCTGAGCTGGAAGAGCTCAAGAGAATGACCATCAAATAGGGTAATGACATCATTCGATTACAAAAACAAGTTGCCCAAAATCACATGCCCAATCGAAACCACGGCCATAGGATAACATGACCATACAATACATAGCCTAATAATGGGCGCGTACCCAATTCGGTAGCCAATCAAGCTGATGTGTTAGGAGATTGTGATGATTCAGAGTCATGTGATGAGAAAATGCATTGTTGTTGCCATATAAAGTCAGACTCTTTGGTGTCTAAAGTCATTCATTATTTAGAAAATGATGAGATGGAGGAAGATATGAATGTGTTAGGAGAGGAAGAGGATGAAGCTTTGGAAGCCCAGGCCACTAAAATTTTTGGGAAAGCTAATCACAAGTATTTTACTAGGAGTTCTAAGGATCCCAAAACCTCCTCTACTCCCCCAAACAACCCTTTAGTTCCTCCTGATACAAAAGGTGATGTGAATCCACCACCTCCATTTTTGGAAGCATCTAGGACAATGCCAAAAGTTTCAAATCCTGGAACATCCACTTATGACTTGGAAGAAGATATGAAAAGGACCAAGGCCAATACCTCAATGTATGAGGTCTCTCTATTGTTGGGGCAGGATAAAATCATGGGGAAGAGATTAAATTCCTCAATTAAAATTCATGAGGTTAAATTTTTAGAACCCCGACTTGCTATGATGAAAGAGAAACCAGAGGTACCTCCTTTTCTCATAATTGTTAGGATCGCAGGCAAGAATTTACACAACTTTTTTATTGATTCTAGTGTCTCGACCAACATCATGCCTCTTGAGATAATCCAAAATCTAGGACTTAAGCATGTTCATTCAAATAGCAAAGTGGTCCAATTAGATATATCTATGGTGGATGTAATAGGTGTTGTAAAATATGTCCTAGTTCAGATAAACTTAGAGCCTAGTGTCCAATATTACATGGATATCCTTGTGCTAAATATTGTTGCCAAGTATGGCATGGTGTTGGGCAAGGATTGGAGCAAAAATATCAATGGTTATGTGGTGACTGATTCCTCCCATATGTGGTTGCCATGGAGAGGAGTTGCAAACAAAATCTAGGTAGACAGAGAGCCCAGACTTAGGGAAATGATTATAGAATATAATAAACCCAATGAGATTCAGTTTACTAAAATAGAATTAGGGGTTTACAATTTTGACATAGAGGACATAGTCGATGGGTCCCAAAATGATAATATTTACCATTGTACTTCACAAGAAAACAAGAGGGTGTGGACCCTAAATTTTGATGGGTCCAAATCAAAACAAGGTGCAGGAGTTGGGGTAGAGCTCACATGTCCTAGTAGTATGCCTTTGCTTGTTGCCTACATATTACAGTTCCCGGCCACCAATAATGTGGTGGAGTATGAAGCCCTAATTTTTGGACTTCAGTTGGCCCTAAGAGAAAAGGTAAAATACCTTAAGGCATCGAGAGACTCAGAGTTAGTATTCAAACAGGTCAAGAAGCAATATACCTATAGAGAGAAGATATTGAACCTCTACAAAACCAAAGTGAGGAAATTAATTAATGAGTTTGATGCTTTCAATATTTCCCTCATCTCAAGAAAAAATAATAAAATGGTTGATTCGTTAGTTGTAGCAGCCAGCATGCTTTCACCTGCCGACCATAAAAAATGTAAAAAAAATCCATTGAGTTAGTGCATTGCCCCTCCATACCAAACAATGTCACGAAATTACAGGTCTTTGATAGTGATATACACATTTTTAGTTTTGTCACTAATTCTAGTATATTTGAAAATCATGTTATAGACGAAGAAGAGAGGAGGCAAGTAGAAGTAGGAACAACTAGAGTATGGAACAAGATGCCAAGTGATAGGGCCTCTCTAGAAAAGTTGTTTGATATTGGATATCAAAATAAAAAAGAAATAAAAATACCATCCCCCAAGGAATCATGCAATTCAGTCAATTTGGGGAGTGCAGTAGATCCATGTGAAGTGTTCATTGCAAAGGCATGCACACAATGAGAGAAGGAATCAATAGCTCAGGTTTTAGGAGAATACATTGATTGCATAGCTTGGAGCTATGAAGATCTAAAAACTTCTAACTCGAATTTAATCATGCATACTATTCCTCTAAAGCCTGATTCCAAGCCTTTTAGACAGAGGTAAAGAATGGTTAACCCAATCCTAGAGCCCCTGATAAAGAAGGAAGTGAAGAGGTTGCTGGAAGCCAAAATCATCTTCCCTGTTAGGCATTCCACATGGGTGGATAATCTTGTCCCTGTTAAGAAGAAGAGTGGAGAGATTCGATTGTGCATAGATTTTAGAAATCTGAACAAAGCTTGCCAAAAATACAACTACCCATTACCCATCATTGACGAGATACTCCAAAAGGTAAATGGTTCTGAAATGATGTCATTCTTGGATGGATACTCGAGATATAATAAAATTCTCATACATCCAAATGATAGGATGAAGACGGCCTTCACCATGAAGTTGGGAATATTTACCTATCGGAGGATGTCGTTTGGTTTTTTGAACGCTGGAGCCACTTTCCAAAGAGCCATGGATTTTACATTCAAGGGGCTCAGTGGTAAGTGCATTATTGTCTATGTGGATGATATTGTTGTCTTATCCAAGAAGAGGGAAGATCATGTTAGAGACTTGAGGAAAGTGCTCCAAAGGTGCAGGGAACATGGAATTTCCCTGAATCCAAAAAAGTGCATCTTTGGGGTAACGAAGGGTAAGCTGTTAGGACATGTCATTTTTGAATATGGGATTGCTATAGGACCAGAGCAGATAGCCGCTATCTGGGATATTTCTCATCCCAATAGCAAAAAGGATCTTAGGTCCTTTTTTAGTAAGATTAACTTTGTGAGAAAATTCATTTCAGGTTTTTGCTGAAATCGCCAAGCCCCTAAATGACATGCTAAAAAAGATGTTCAGATTAAGTGGACCAATGAGAATAGGGATGCCTTCACAAGCATCAAGGATGCTATTTCCAAAGACCCTGTTCTCATTAGTTTAGACTATGCTAAACCAATTTATATTTACACATTTGCTTAGATCATTCTTTTGCAAGTGTGTTAACTCAAAAAAGTGAAGACAACATTGAAAATCCTATAGCCTTTCTGAGTTCTCCTTTGAAGAATGTGAAACTGAGGTATCCTATCCTAGACAAGCAAATGTATGCCTTGTTTAAAATTGTAAAAAAAATCAGGTATTACATTGTGCATAGTAAATTTTTTGCTATAGTTCTTGACCCGACAGTAAATTACATGTTCTTACAGAGTGAGCTAGGTGAAAAAAGGGGGAAATGGCTTTCCACCCTTCAATAATTTTACTTAGAGATAAAATCCATGAAGATAGTGCATGGACAAGGTTTGATCAAGGCTATCGCAGAAATTGAACCTTTAATAACGTACCAAAACTACGAGGTTAATGATATTGCTACAGAGGAATGGTACGTAGATATTGTATATTTTTTGTTGCATGGTAAGTGCCCTTATCATTTGAATTCCACTCAATGAAGCGCACTGCATTTAAAATCAGCTAGATTTTTTATTAAATCTGGTGTGTTGTACAAGAAGAATCATGAAGGAACTTTCCTTCGTTGCATTACTCAAGAGGAAGCAAACCAAGTACTCAAAGACTTCCATGGTAAGTATGGAACTGGACATGGGTCAACAAATGTGATAGCACACCAGATTCTTAGAGCTGGGTATTATTATCCCCACTTGTTTAAATACGCACATGCACATGCAAGAACATGTCACATATGCCAAGTGGCAGCCAACAAAGAGCAAAATGTAGCAATGTCGTTGCAGTAAATGGTAGAGACGAGATCATTTGCACAATGGGGATTAGACTTTGTTGGGGTGATAAATCCTAACTCATCCAATTCCCATAATATCATCCTCATCGCTACTGATTACTGCACAATGTGTATAGAGGCTATACCTACTAAGAATGCCACCTCTGAGGTTGTGATTAGATTTCTAGAGTAAAACATAGTCAGTCATTTTGGAATGCCTAACTCCATAGTAAGTGAAAATGGTTCTGCCTTTTCCTCTTTAGAATTTACAAATTGGACGTACGATAATAAGGTGAGTCTAAAATTCTCTTCCAATTATTACCCCCAAGGCAATGGTTTGGCAGAATCATCAAATAAAAATTTAGTATGCATAATCAAAAAATTACTTGAAAATAACCCTAGATATTGGCATAGTAAGTTAAAATTTACCCTTTGGGCAGATAGGACCAAAATAAAGGAGTCAATTGGGACATATCCTTATCACTTTGTCTATGGGCAAGACCCTATTTTTCCTACTAATCTGAAATTGCAAACTTTACATTTTATAAAAGACTATGTTGGGACTGATGATAAACTTGAAACCAGATTAACCCATTTAATGCATCTTGATGAGAAAAGGGAGGAAGTCATGCTTCATTTCAGCAAACATAAAGACATAATCAAAAGGTGGTTTGATAAATGGTCCAAAATTAAGGTCTTTAAATTTTCAGATTTAGTTTTGTTGTGGGATAAAAGGCATGAAAAAAAAGAACATGAAAATTTTGATTGCTTGTGGCTGGGACCCTATCTAATAACCGAAGTCCTAGGTGAAATAGTTTCAGATTAAAAACATTGTATGGAAAATATTTGGTCTTACCCATCAATGGCCTTCATTTAAAGCATTATTTTTAGTCCTAAGTGTAGAGTCATTGTATTATATGTACACTAATCAGCTTGCTTAATTGTTTGTCTTATCAATTTTATTTCCTGTTTATTTGATCTTGTTTCTTTGATTTCAGAAGTCTTTACTATGTCAAAGTGGTCCAGTTTTGGATTTGATTGTAGAAGTAAGAGTTAAGCCTATGTGTATACGAATTTCAACCAAGACTAAAAGGATGTGAAAAATTGGAATCATATGGCAAAAGGCTTGAACATGTGAAATATTGTTTACAGCTCATGAAGCATGAAGTCGTTGATCTTGCATGTCATCCACCCATGTCTCAAAGGCACACTCTTATTACATAAATATCATATGCTAAACCCAAACACTGAAAGTGATGTCCAATTATCTTGGGATCAAAGCCACAAAGAACACTAAGAAGATCTTAGGTTTAGAAGTTGTTGTTGAAGTTGTCATAGGTCTATCACATTTCTGTCCATGTCCAACATCTTGGGTAAAATAATATGAAACCATACTTGGATGGGGACATGAGGCAAAAATATAATTTTTGTCTATCCCACCCTGCACATAGTCCATAAAACAATGGTTTTTACCACTTTTGCAATACTTGAAAGCCCAAAATCAGGGTAGTAAGGATAGGGTCAAATTCTCATCATGCTTAGGTTGAGAATTTGATTCTCCAAAGCTTTGATTTTGCCTCCATCACACCATGGATTATTGGGTTGTAAGTATCATACTATGTGTCCCTCATAAGGATGGGTAGTCATCCCAAGATTCAAGAAATCCAAAGCAAAATGTTCACCACTCCGTTTCCATCACACCATTGACTATTGGGTTGTAAGGATCATACTGCGTGTCCCTCAGAAGGATGGATAGTCATCCCAAGATTCAAGAAGTCAAGAGCAAAATCATGGACTATGGAGTTAACCTCCACCAGGGCTATATACGCTTGACTGGCAGTGGAGTACACTCATTCTTGGTGACATGACTCCCGTAAGGTTGAGATTTATGGCTGCCATGAGGATAGATTAGTCTGATGACCTCATCCATAACCGGTTTAATTATTTTGGTCAAAGATGAGAGCAGTAAAGGCTAGGGTTATATTCTCATCATACCTTGGTTGAGAATTCGATTCCCCAAAGCTCTAAGGTACACTTGCACACACTGGTCCTTGATGATGATGGCTCATAACCAAGCCCTAGATCTAGTCAATGAATTCATCGCACACACAGGTGATCCTAATAGGGTTAGACATTTTTGAGGTGTTTGCTCAAGCCACCATAGAATGTGTTGCTCATGCTATAAAAAAATTTACCCTCAAAGCTCTCCATATCCATTGCCATAATTCTAGTCAAGTAAAATTGATGATGCAATGCAAAAAAGTTACAAAAAAATAAGGTGTGGAGTGCTACACACACCCAGAGCTAATATTGCATGATTCTAATATTTTATTGTTCTTATAAGTCTATTGACATTATTCATGCATTTACTGATGCTTGCTGCTTTCTGTTTTGGAGTGTGTTTTTAGATTTTCTTTTTGGGTTCTCACCGAAATGCTCAGGAGCATTTCCCAATAGAGTCGCCATTTGTTGTGGAGTTTCCACAACCACCCCAAAATTCTTGGGGACCCACTTGTCATATTTTGATATGAAAGGTTTTTGGTTTTCTTTGGTTTGTAAGAATAGGTATGTTTGACCATTTTGTTTTAATGATTTTAATTGCTTTGGTTATTTGATATTTAATGATTAATTAATCTAGGCATTAATGCTTAGATTAATTAAAATCCATTTTGATAAATAAGAGTTTAATGTTCTTCATACTATCTAAGGTGATGGAATGTGTTTAACAAAGCAAGGTCTGACCTAAAACAAAAAGAGGATACAAAAGGTACAAAGAAATTGAGATAGAAGTCAATATGCTATTATCTACCTAATATAATTGCATTAACTATATTATGTACATAATAGTAATATTTTTAAGATTATGTTATAAGGTTCTAAAATGTTATCATTATAATAATATTATTATGATTATATTATAATTTTATTATTATAATAATATTTTTGTGATTATATTCTTCTAAAATGTTATTATTATAATAATATTATTATATTGTATATAATAATATTATTATATAATGTACTTTATAAAAGACGTGATAATAATATTTATGATAAGGTAAATTTTAACGTTGTTTCATTTGATTGCAGATAAGGCGATGGTGGCTATTCGAAAACATTCAAATACATGAGTGGCTAGTCCAAGAACGTTCAGCGCTATGGCAGCAAAGCTTCGTGGAGCAACGCCGAAAAAGAAGAGGTAGTCCAAGATGACGTTAGGGTTTTAGAAGAACGACATGAAAGACATTGGAGTTGTCAGTGAAACGGTCGAGAGGCAGAGGTATTCCATCAAACAAGGAAGGAAGAAGCATTATTAGGGAAACCTGTGATGCCAATTGACAGAGTTAAAGGTCGGCCTCGAAGAGCATGGAAGGTTTTAGTGTTGCATCTATTTCATTACGCTATGGCAACATGAGTGTGAGAGTATGGAGTTGAACAATGCCATGGCTATGTAGGTTTAGCAACACCATGACGTCGATGGCTGCATAGGTTTGGCAACACCACAATGTTGATGGCAGCATCGATGGCTATGTAGGTTTGGTAGTGCCACGATGACGATGGTAGCGCTATGGCTGTGTAGTCTTGGAAACACCATGGCTACGTCATTTTGGCAGTGCCACGATGTCGATGGTAGCGCTATGGCTGCGTAGTCTTGGCAACACCATGGATACTTCGTTGGTAGTGTTATGGCTATGTAAGTTGGACAGTGTCATGGCTGCATAGGCAGTATGATGGTTTTGTTTGGTTACATGGAAACCAAAGTGCCCAGGATGGGGGAATGCCATCCCAGTACTTGGGCACATTGGTATGGCTTAGGAGAAATACCATTGGGTCTCGACCTCAAAAAGTGACAACGAAAGTTTTGCTAAATAAGATTGGCCTATATTATTTTAATTAATGTGAATGTGGTTTGATCACGTTCAATGTTTTAAAGGAGGTCTAAAATTGTAGGGGTTATAAGGTATAGTTAATATTTTTATCATTCGTTTGATGGATGTAAAGGGGTATTCTTGGGTAGAATGCTTATAAGAGAAATGGGAGATATAAGGAGTCATGCAGGGTTATGTTTTTGTTGTTAGTTTTTTAAAAATAAATAACGTTTAGAAGTGTTATGTTTATTAAATCACAGAAAATGATGATGGATTATTTTCTTATATCCATTCATTATTTTGGTTGTGAGATAATATGAAGCGAAAGGACTTCTAAGCATTATTTATACCTTGTTATCCTACCTTTTTCAAGGGGGGCTGGAAATGATGTAACATTTCGAGAAAGCAATAAAGAAAGAGCATTTTTCAGATTTTGAGAGGGTAGCAAACTTTTGTGAGCAAAATCAAAAGGAGGGTTTTTATCATAAAACTAATGTTTTTAGTGTCTTATCATTTCTGCATTTTAGTGACTTCTAACCATTGTCTTATGCCATGAAATGGGTTGCACTAGGCGAAGGTCAAGATTATGCAGTTTCTTTATGTTTCCTTTGAGTCTCTCACTTGATTTAATGGTATTGTGCTTATGTTGCAGGTCCATTGATTCAAGTTGTTTTATGGTTACCTCATAACTTGGGATTTTACAAGGAGGAGCTTGCTAAACTAATTCAGAATTTGACTTTTTCAACTAACCAAATTTACATGTTTATTTCATTTACTGTTCTCAAAGTTTATTTTACTTCAAGCATTCAAGCATTTCATTCTGGTCCATCTAGAATTTTAGTTTCTTTCATTTCCATTCTGGTCCTTTTCCAAAATTTATGCTATTTTCCTATTAGTTTCATTATTTCTGGTCCATTTCTAAAATTGTTAAGCTTTCAAGTTATTTCCATTCTGGTCATTTTCTAGATTTTTTGCACCTCCAAGTTTCATTAATCTAAAACTTTCAGATAAAACACATGGTTTAGGAGGGATACTAACCTACTATTTCACATTAAACTAAGATAAGAAATGAAATCTAACTTTGCTAACTTTGCTAACATTGCTAACATGCTAACTTCTACTAACCACTATTAGGGTAGTGGCATCAACATAAGGAAGATAAAATAAACCCAACTATCTAAAATTTACTTCATCTTAAAGGCACGGGCATTAAAATGAGGTGGACAATTCCACATTTTATCATTTGAAACCTTTTAAATGAAGATAAAATACTCTACTAACAGGGATTCAGGGTAGCACCAATTTAAAAAAACCCTAAAAAGAACTACTTTTATTTTTAGTTAGATCTTTCAAATCACTAAGCATTGTTTAGAACCAGTAAAGACCCCTTGTTTATGGTCACATGCATTATTGAATTATTTATGGCACTATTGTAATCTTTTAGATATTTTACCATAACCTTGAAGAAGTTGAATGTTTGTCATTTGGTTTCTTTTCAAGAGAGAGTTTTCTATTAAATACTCTGCATGTGGTGGTATTTTGCAATTGGGCAAAATATACACAAAATAATACCTATGAAGGATATTCCAAGGTAAAGTTGGCAAAACTACAAACTCATAGAAAAATATTCAAAGAATTAAAAATGGAAGATTCTGAAGATATTACAAAGTTCTTGCTTCGAGTTGATGAGATTTATAACACCATGAGAGGCCTAGGATTTGAGATGAAAGAATCAGATGTTACTCAAAAGGTTTTGAGATCACTTCCCATGAAGTATGATGCAAAGGTTTCAGTGATAGAAGAAATAATGAATATCAACAAGCTAATAATGGAAGAACTACAAGGAACTCTCACAGCTTATGAGATGAGGATAGATAAGCATCAGGCTCCAAAGAAAGAAATTGCATTCAAAGCTTTAGAGAAAAAGAAAAGGAAATATCCAGAGACAGATAGAGATTCAGATAATGATGAGGAAGCTAACTTCATTAAAATGAAAAAGGACTCAAGGAATTACAGGGATATGAAGAAAGTCAAATGCTACAAGTGTGGTGATTATGGTCACTATGCAAATAAGTTTCCACATGAAGAAAATAGTGATGATGAAAAATAGGGTCACAGAAGAAAAGAATAAGGAAAGCATAAGCATGACAAAGATGACAGGTGCAAGCAAAGCAAGCATGAGAAGAAGAAAAGTTTTTGTAAGACTAAGAAAACTTTCTACATTGAAGAAGCAAATGGTAGCTCAGATCATAGCGATAGAGACAAGTCAGATGATGAAAAGGAAGAACATCTATTCTTAGGAATAGAAGGTGAAATAGAACAATGCTTTGTATGTGGTCAAAGAGATCATAGAACAGGATATTATAATGGCTTTAGTAATAGTGAAGATGAAATGACACATCAAGGAAACAGACATGGTCAAAGAATTCATGAGAGTTTGTTTGCTATAGAATATGATAATGATCTCAGTGATAGTGAAGATGAAGAAGGGTTCTTCTATGGGATAAAATAAGTAGAAGAATAACTTCCACTCCAAACGGAAGAAGTTAAACAAGAGGATTTTTCAAGAAAGAAAAATGTCTCAGTTGATCTAAAAGAAGACTTCAATGATATCCATGAGCAACTACAAGAGGTTAAGTAGAATCTAAAAGAATTGATATATTCCATACTTGAGAAGTTTTATCCATCACATGACTCAAAATGTCAAGATATTTTTATTGAGAAGGAAACATGTATTTTAGAGACAATAGAGATGGATGCCAATTTTCTATTGGACACAAATAAAGAGAAAGATGAAGAAAGTTCCAAAGCTCCTATGGCTCCAAATATCCAATTTGGATCTTGTTTTGAGATAGGTGAATCAAGTTTAAAATGCAAAGAAATTCTTGAAGAAGAAAGCAAGGAAGAAGTTAAGGAAGAAGATTTGGATACCACAAAGAAGGATCAAGGATACAATGCACAAGTCAAAGATGATCACAAGGATAATGGTCAAGAAAGGGTCTATGGATCAAAGAAGTTTGATTTTGCTAGAAGGAACTTCAAAGGAAGAAGAGTTGCACAATTCAGAGGTCATGGTCAAAATGATTATGGAAATAGAGCTTCACAATACAGGGTTCAAGAAAGGAATGGATATGGAAATGATTTCAAGAAAGAATTCAAGATATGGGCACCATCCAAAGGCTACAATATCAAGTGTTTTAATTACAATAACTTTGGACATATTGCAATATGGTGTAGGACTCAATTCCAAATAGGTTCAAGGCAAGAAGGTCAAGCAGTTTCAAGGCAAGAAGGTCAAACAAGTTCAAGACAAGAAGATCAAGTAACTCATCAAGAAAAGGATATCAAAAATATGTGGAAGGAAGTTGACAAAGGAAAGGAACAATGTAATATGGGAGTAAATGTACTCCTACCCCAAAATTAATCGCCTCAATAGAGAAGGTGGTAGGGGGGCTAAGCTTAATAGTCATATATTTTAGCCCCATAGGTTTCCCTTTTGCCATTGATGTCAAAAGGGGAGATATTTGAGTAAGGGGGAGAGTATTGAGTTAGGGGGAGCAGCCTCCAAAGAGAGCATTGAGATAGGGGGAGAAGCCTCCAAAGAGAACATTAAGATAGGGGGAGCAGCCTCCATAGATAGTATTGAGTCAAGGGAAGTAGCTTTGATTTTTAGAAATGGCTTTTGCAGTGATTATGATGATTTGCATTAGAGGTGTTGCATCAATGACAAAGGGGGGGATTGTTGGCAATTTGAGTTATTTTGTGTTGTCATTGATGTCACATGGATCACATTGAGTTTTTGTGGCAAAAGCACTTCATAAATAATCATTTATGATATTTTGGAGAGCATGGATATTTATAGGGTTTTGTGGCACAAGAGGCATATAATATTTAATTTTTTAAATATTATATTAATAGTTTTTATTAAAACCAATGGTAAAGGTTTATTAAAACCAATGGCAAGGGTTTTTATTAAAACGAAGAAAAGGTTTTTTATTTAAACTAACGGAAAGGGTTTTCATTAAAACCATTGGAAAGGGTTTTTCATTAAAACCACTATGCTAAGACTTCTCCAAATTATGATGGATGAAAAGGTTTTCCAATAAAACCTAGGTGCAAAAAGTTTCATGGCGAAATTCAAAAGAATGAAGAAGATATCCCAATTCAAAGTTAAGAGGTGAATTATTAAATTTTTATTTAATAATTCTAAGGTTTAAATTTAAATTACATTATCCGCCGATGTGCAAAGGTCGAGGAGATTAATAAAGATTCGTCGACGTCATTCAAAGGATGGAGGTGCATATAAATAAAAGGTGAAAAACCTTTGTTTATTGAAGACTAGAGATAGCGCATGAGAGAGAGTCGTCGAAAGGGGAGCAGCGAAGAAAGAAGGATAAATAACTTTTGATTTGAGAGCAAGTTCAAGTAAACAACATGGGAAAGTGATGTCATGCAGGAGCCTATAGCATAGTTGGTAGCGCACGAACTTTGCACAAGGCAGGTTCGTTGTTCAAATCCTGCCAATGGCAAAGTGTTTTGCTAAGAAAGTAAAATTGAGTTTCAAATTTGAGCACAGGTTAAAGTTGGGTATTTGGGATTAAAATCCCAACGTGGGCTATGGCCCATGTGGTAAGTGCTTCATAGCGCTAAGTGAGAGGAACGAAGTTTGACTCCCGTGAAGGTGTGAAGGCACATTAATTTTGGTAAGGCATTTTGGCAAAGATGATTTTGAAGGTTACAAAGGCAATGAATTTCATATAAAGGTATTTATCTCCAGTGCATGGTAATATTTGTTATTACCAAAGTTTTGGTGCATTAAAATTATTTTTGTGATAACTAGGGAGTCATAAGGAGTTTAGGGAAATAAATGCTTGTTGTATGTGTTAATGTGCTTAGGGAGTTATTAGGTGTAGAATTAAATATTTGTTATTAATGTGTGTGATTAGGGAGATATAAGGTGTGGAAATAAATATTTGTTATTGTTGTATGTGGAGTTATAATGTGTGGAATTAAAAATAAAAGCATAGGTGCTTGTTGTATGTGTTAATGAAATTAGGGAGTCATAAGGTTGAAAAGTGTTGAACTTGTTATATGTCCTAGTGCATGATTTAATTATGAAATTAAACTAGGAACTTGAGACCTAGTTAATTGCTACCTTGAGTTAGAATACATGCACATGAGTTAGGGTTTGAAGTTGAAGACAAATTTCTTGATTATGTGCCTTGGCTATTGAGAGGAAGTGGATGGATTAGAAAATCAATTTTATGGATAAAATTGATGCTTGAGTTCCATGATTGCTTTAGTGGAGTTCATTGAGATTATTGCCATTATTGAGGAGGTTTTTGCTATTGCTTTGAGGAGATTATTGTTGGTTACTTGGTAAGTCCATTGCCACTATTTGAGACCATTTAGGAGATCATTTTCTAGTCACTTGTGGATATATTTGTCTTTCATTTGAGGAGATCATTGTTGGCTATTTGAGAGATCTTTGCTTGAGGGAGTTGTGCTTGTTTCTTGAGATCTTATTGATATTTCATGAGGAAGATATTATTGAGAACCTATTGCTATCACTTGTGGAGATTGTCCTTGGTTGGTTGAAGTCCTCATTATTATTTCTTGGAGAGGTTTTTATTAGAGAGCTCATTTTCCATAAATTTGAGAGTACATTGTTGAGCATTTTTGTTATCCATTTGAGAGTACATTATTGAGCATTGTTGTTATCCATTTGAGATATTATTTGTCATACATTATTGATATCATTGTGTATCATTGTTGTCATCCATTGAAGAGTACATTGTCATTCATTGTTGAGCACATTGTTGAGTATTATCATCATTCATTTGTTATCCATTGTTGAGTTCATCATTGAGCCTTGCCTTCGTTGATTTGTGGTTGATATTTGAGTGCTACTTGAGAGTCATTGGTTGAGCCTTTTGTGAAGGCTTTGAGAACAGATTTGGGACAACATTTGAGTAGGATTGTTTGAGCCTTTTGTGAAGGCTTTGAGAATAGATTTGGGACAGCATTTGAGCAATATTGTTTGAGCCTTTTGTGAAGGCTTTGAGGACAGATTTGGGATGGTATTTGAGTAGGATTGTTTGAGCCTTTTGTGAAGGCTTTGAGAACAGATTTGGGATAGCATTTGAGCAAGATTGTTTGAGCCTTTTGTGAAGGCTTTGAGGACAAATTTGGGACAACATTTGAGCAGGATTGTTTGAGCCTTGTGAGAAGGCATTGAGGTAGATTTATGAGCAGTGAAAGAGATAAGACATAAATAGAAAATACATCAACACTAGTTGCCTAGTTGAGCATATCAGTGGATAGCCTAGTTGAGCAGATCAGTGGATAGCCTAGCTGAGAAAATTAGTGGATAGCCTAGATGAGCAGATCAATGGATAGCCTAGTTGAGCATATCAGTGGAGAGCCTAGCTAAGCAGATTAGTGGATGAGCCTAGCTAAGCAGATTAGTGGATAGCCTAGCTGAGCAGATCAGTGGATAGCCTAGTTGAGCAGATCAGTGGAAAGCCTAGCTGATTAGATCAATGGAGCCCACTTGAGCAGATTAGGATAGCTTAGCTTTGAGCAAATCAAAGTAATCACTTGTATTGGGATAATGATCCCTATTTCTTTGTGAAATATTATAAGGAGAATATCTTGTGGACTATCCCACATTGGGAGAACCACGTTAAATCTTGTGTCTCAATTGTGTGTGATGATTTGTGCACTTGCTTACTATTGCTATCTATGTTATTAATGCACACTACTATATTTGGTTATTGCAATTAAGGACACTAATTGATATTGGTTTGGAAAGAAAGTAAAAAGTGGGTGTCATACTATTCACCCCCCTCTCAGTATAAGCTTGTGTTCTTCAGTTATGCGAGAGCTATCAGCTTAGGTGGATTGATTACCAATGGATCAAGATGTCACTATCAGAGTGTTACAGGATCATGCATTCAATTGTTGAATCTTGTCGATGGTTTTTGAGTCGTAGCACGTCACTCAGCCCAGATAAAAATTGCTTTCCCTGCATCAATTAAATTTTTTTAATCCATTAACAATGAAAGTATATGTGACATAGAAGCAGATGGCCACTGCATATGATAATTATCCCTTGCAATATTTACCCAGAAGTTGTAGATGCAAAAGAAGATGTCATTGATGATCTATGCCACACAAGCCTGTGTTGATGTCTAACACTGAAAACTACAATAGATTGGTCACGTATCAATATCTTGAAGTGCAATTAGGGAAGAGGACTTCGCAGAAGACCAAATATTGTGTAGATCTAAATAGTTATAGCATAGCAGAAGCATGTTGCAGATGGAGGAAGATCAGTGATGCAATGCAATTTAATTTGTGCAATGTGTAAATTTTTTTATAGGAGATGTGATTTGCATCAGGGATGCCATGTTTGAGGTTTTAAATTGCACCATAATCACAGCATAAGACTTCCATTCGGATGTCGACTTTAGACGAACCTCAGAGTGATTGAGTAGCTATTTTTTGTAGATAAAGTCATGAGCTCTCTCTTGTAGTATCACAATGATTCCCTGGGTTTGGAACCTCGATCGTGGAGGAGAGTGATGCCCATTGGAAGCGTCATCAGGTGGCGAAGGACTGGCCACACCATTTTTTTTTTCCACCTCAGACTGAACCAAATAGGGGATTCTCCCCTTAGATAACCACCGACTGTCATATCTGAGGTGGTTATTCGCTCAAAACTAAGGCAAAGGTCACCCTGCAAGAGTTCAAATCCTGTGGGTGCCCACATAAATATTTTTACACAACAACAAAAGGTCTAAATTTAATTTAACCTTTTTGTCTAAAGTTTTATTAATTTTTATTTTTATTTTAAATTAATTTCCATTAATTTAATTTAAAATAAATTTAAACTTTAAAATTCAAAGTTTAATTATTTTTTAAAAACTTTAGACAAATTGTATTTTTTTGCAAAGTTGTGTAACAAGTGCCTAAGAGGCAAATTTTGTAACAAGTCTTTTTTGCTTAAACATTACAATTTTCTCCAACCAAGGGGGATATAATTTTGCAAAAACAAGGGGGGAAATCTTTGTAAAGGTGCATTTTCGGCAGCAACCGACACCTTCGTCCATTATTTTGTAAAATTTCCTTGTAAAAGGTGCATTTTCGGCAAAGACGGACACCTTAAGAATGGGTAGATCAAATAAGAAAAATACCCCAAAACAAATTGATGTTGCTAAATTAGTTAAAGACCCATACTTTCCACTAGAGATGGATGGGCCAGATTTTTATGATAAGGGCACATTTCTCACACTAAACAATGGTTTAGTAGCCCTACTCAAATATTCTGATTCTTGTATAGACCTTCATACTAATGGTGTTATATTTCCTATTGGTGTTATAAGGGGCATATACATGTCATTGGTTGCTCTTTACCTTGCCCAACGCAAAGTAAAAATGGAAATAAATGATGAAAAAGAGGTCCTAATGGTTGATGCTTGTTGTGACACAAATGACCTTCAACCCACTATAGTGAATGCTTATTGTGACACGAGTGACCTTCAGCCCATTGTAGCAAATGCTTGTTGTGATACATATGACTTCATACCTTCAATGGTAGTGTGACCACCAAAATAGCCTCACACCTATGCTTCTTATTGTGTAAAACAAAATAAAAGAAACAAAATATACGCATGCAAAATCGACAATACATGGGAAGAAGAAAATCACTTTTATTCCATTGTAAAGAAGCCAATCCCGATTACAATTACGTCCCTCTTAGGGATACCATTTTGATACTCTTATTATAGTAGGAAAAATCAATGTTCCCTCTTAAGGGTAAATGTGAGTTTTAGGCCCTTCGGGGTGACACGAACTGCTCTAGGGTGGATTTGACCCTCTTCTCTGTGTTGAGGAAGGAATTGGATGGTTGAATCTCCTTTGAATCTGCTTTTTTGTGGTCAAGAAACAATATAAAAGCATTAAAAGCATATGTAACCTCTCATGATGAGGCCCTTTAAGGAATATGAACATAAAGATGTCATAACACTAATGAAATCAAGAAAACAAATAAAGCATGTTAAGCCTATGCAATACCTAAAAATATTAATTGAAACATATAACTGGAAAGTACAGCTATCTATCTAATAAATTGATTACATGAAATGAAGCATGAAAACATGAAAATGAGCTAATTATGTCTTATTTGCCATAATGAAGTAAACTTAATGAAAACCATAATTCTATTAGTCAGATTCTCTAAAATGTTAAATAACCCACCAAGATGCTTAATCTAACCTAGTGAAATATAATGCAAAAATAATAGTAAGGAGATCTTTTATCGATTGCAAACCATGGTTTAAATGAGCAGTCTACACTGTACACCGTAGTTGTCAGTCACGGTGAGCAACAGAGTAGCTTTACCCTCTAAATCCAAGGTTTTGGGCTTGATCCTCCTCAAATTGATGATCAAGGATTGCCTTGATGTCCTTTGACTGGTTTGGCGGTTGAATTGCACAATTGGGCCTTTGTTTTCTCGAATTTGTATTTCTTGGAATTTTAGCTCCTTAGGGCATCCATGGCACAAATTGACATGATGCTTGATGAATTGGTGAATAAATGGCAACAAAACTCTCTCTTAGTACACTTAGGTGAGTCTACAATCCAATAGGGCTTTGCTATCACAATGCACTATATATTTTGCCCTAATTTGAAGGGGTACTTATAGGATTACCCAAGGGCTAGGGGTGGCTTCATGGAGAAGCCAAGATCAAGAAGATGTGGTTGGAATAGTTGGATTAGAAGCCTTTGGAATCTTTCGTCCTTCAACTACCTTCTAGAACAAATGGTCGTTCAAACTGATTTGGATCAGATGAAGGCCAACTAAACGTCAGTTCTAAACTATGGGTGACAATTGCGGCCTAGACTATGAACCATGGGTATCAGTAGTGGTTCAAACTGTAGACCATAGGTCTTAACAACGGTTTGAGATGATTAGTCCAAGGAGCCCAAATTAAGTGGTTAAAACCACTCCTCTATCTTGGAGTCTGTCCAAAATCTTCCATATGGTCTCGTAGCATGTCCTATATGAGTAGTCACCATCGACATGACACATTTTAGGTGTCTACAGGTAGATATTAGTTGTAGCATAGGTGATCTCATTTTAGTAGCAGATTGTTCTTGTGACACTAGTGACTTAAAAACTGAACCTCATCAAAAAGATCTCCATAATCTCATCAACAATGACAAATGCAATATTGTTAAAAGCATTGATGAAGATGATAAAATTAGGTATTTTGAACAACACACCAAAGGATTTGGTTCCAAACTGATGAATAAAATGGGATTCAATGGTGAGATATTAGGTAAACAGGAATAATGCATTAAAACTCCTATAATGCTAAATGTCAGGGCAAAGAATGAAGGCCTTAGCTATACTGGAAATGCAAGTACTAGTAAGACTATGTTTGTACCACCTAAATCTCCTACAACTCCTAAGAAGCATTGTTGCAGTCATTATGGAAAGACAGGACATGTTGCAGCTATATGTTGAAAATTACATCCTTGTGATTCATGTGGATGTACAAATCACTCTTCTTCTAGTTGTTGGTACAAAATGAAAATGGCCAACAAGGTTCATATAGATTGTGTATGGACAGATCACACACAATGGACCATGATGAAAGAAATGTTGTATGGCTTCTATAAAAAAGGTAAAACCTATGGTAGACCCCATGGTAAATCTAGTGACATACCAAGTGGCAGTCCTAGAGGAAATGACCCAGATATGGACCTAAAGATAGACCCAGAGACAAAGTTCTAGAAGCATATCTATAGGTAGATCTAGAGGCAATGATACAGTGATAGATTCATAGGCAGATCCAGAGATAGACCTAGAGGTACACATCCAAAGGTATGCTTAGATCTAGAGCCAGAGCTATGAGCCAGAGCCAGAGCTAGAGACAAAGTAAGAGCCAGCATTCTTTCATTTCTCTTCTTCTTCTTCATTGTATTGGGGAAGTTATATACTTTACCCAAATATTGTTGTATGGAGGGATATATATGTATTACCCAAATAATGTAATAAGGGGGGATGTTAGAGTTATATTACCTTATTTGGTAATTAGTTAATTCTCCTAGAGTAGATTAGTTTTACTTTCTACCTAGGTTAGTTTGTTTCTATCCTAGGTTAGTTAGTTTTTATATCGACATTTTTTATGTCAGTAGATATTCTTGTTAAGGATATTTGTTAGTTGTTTCTTAGCGCTATTAACTCATTTGGTTAACGCCTATTGTTATCCTTAAATTGTTTGTATATATTTCATACAACATCAATTAAATATTATTATCTATTCTACCTAATACATTGAAAGGTCGAAGAAAAGAGATGTCCTTCGGGCCAATCTCCAGAGAGGGTTGGCTCCCTTACTAAATCCTACACCGGTTCTAAGTTTAGAGTTGTAGGAAAGAAATGAAAGTAACAGAAAGAAATGGTAAATATAGCCACAGGCTAGAAGATGTAGGATTGGGAACAGACTAATAGCATAAATCCAAATCAAGCATTATAGCAGCATAAAGCAGAAATAAGGCGAAGAATCCACGTATGATTTTGTAGAGACAACTTCCAGAGTTGCATTCCAGTACTCACTCCCTCAACAGTAGTATTTAAATCCATATACAAAATTTAAACTTAGTAAATAACATACATGAACATGAAATAGAAATTCTTAATGTAGAAAGAAATCACACATAGAAATTGTTTGTAAAATCAGAAGCCAAGTATCTTCTATTTACATAGAAAACTTGAAGTTTTTTTTGTAGAGTGTCTATCCTTCTCCATTACATTGAAATGTCTAGTATTTATAGAGGTTTTCACCTCTATTCATTTAATATACAAAAGACAAAATTTTCTTGGATCAGGAACTAGCAAGAGTTCTATTGTGGTGATCCAGCTTTTAAGGGAATTTCTTAGGAAATCAGCAAGTTAGAGCATCAGTGCACAAAAAACTGCAAATATGGTCATTGAATTGGTACCTTCCTCGTTCCTTAGAAATTCACCCTTGTCCAGGAATTCCACCAGACTTGATTCTTATCTTAAAAAAGGTTAATTAAACAAGGAATGTCTTGGAACTTATGAAAATCATATGATATTTAATTGTGCACCCTTCCAGCATAAAATCTGATAACATAACTCCTTTCACCACAATCATTAAATTCTCACCATTCTTAGGACTGGGCACCTTCGAAAAGCCTACATGGATGCTAGAAAATAGCTTTTCCCAAAATGGAGTGACAGACAAAGCCGAACAAAAGTGCATTTCCACTTCCTTTTATCCATGCTTGCATTTGGGGAGAATGCTCATAAATAAACAATTTTTAGTTTCTCTAATCTTGGGTCTTTGAATCGCGCTTTGCACCATTAAATCTAATTTTTCCTAAGAAGCAAAAATATTCTTCTTATTCACCATTAAATTTCACCTTTACATTCTTACATTGTTTCACCCAATGCACATCCCACAGCTTGATTCATCTTAAAATTCTTTACGTCGCATTTGCCCCATAATCGTGATAGCAATCACCCTTGAGGAAATTTGGGTGAAACGCCTTGTTATACACCTTTGTTTTCATTTTTAGTGCTTCAAAATGTCTTCATTTAGTTTCACCCTAGGGAGGGGTGACTGGGAGTTTCTCCCCTGACCTGGGGAAAAAGCATTGTTGGCTCTTTCTTTTAGAAAATATTTTACCTTCAAAAATTCATAAAATATGGACTTTCACCCCAAGGAGGGGTGACAAGGAGTTTCACCCCTCTTTTGGGGTGAAAGCATCTTGCTTATCCCTTTTAAACCTTCCCATTGCATGGCTTACAAATTTTACCTCTTTCTTTTATGAATTTTCATCCCAAGGAGGGGTGACAAGGAGTTTCACCCCTCTTTTGGGGCGAAAGCATCTTGCTTATCCCTTTTAAACCTTCCCATTGCATGGCTTACAAATTTTACCTCTTTCTAGTGTGCACTTCTATTCCCAAATAGCATTGGCTTTTCACTTACCTTGTGTCTTTGGATACCTTTAATCTGTGCTTTTGCCTTGGAGAGGGGTAACTCGGAGGTTCACCTCACCCTCAAGGTGAACGCTCCATTGACCATCTTCACCTTTGACTACCACGGGACGTCTTTTATTCGAAATGGCATTTGTCCTCAAAGAGAGGCATGTGGAGATTTTGCCCCACCTTTGGGGTGAAACTCTTTTGAAATATTCTTTAACGTGTGAGGCCCATAATGTGATTTCGAACACCTTTATAATGTGTTGTCACCCCAAGAAGGAGAAACTCTTTTTGATTTTTCAACCACACTATCTTGGCAATCCTTATTATTTTTTCCTTCCTTTTTAAAATACGTTTACCCAAGGAGGGGTGAATAGGGCTTTCACCCCTAACTTGGGACGAAAGCACTTTTAATTCCAACATTCCAAAATTTTATAATCAAGCCACGTGCTCTTTGCTTAATATTGTGGTTTCACCCCATTGAGGGACGAAAGAGCCTTTCGCCCCTCTTTTAGGATGAAAATCTCTTTGACTAGTCAACATCTTCGAACACTTTCCTTTGAGTTTCAATGCCTTTCTTTTAAAATGTGTTCACCTTAGAAAGGGGTGAATGGAGCTTTCGTCCCTCCTTAGGGGTGAACACATCCTTGATGACTTCTTTGTCTAAACATGGCATCCTTTGCAACTTTTAACGAAAATAAATGCATTTCGCCCCAATGAGGGGTGATAGAGATCTTCGCCTCTCACTTGGGGTGAAAATATTCAATCTTTTAAAACTTTATCTGCGTCACATCTCTAGGTTTTCAAACTCTTTTTGGGTGCATCCATCAAAATTGATTATTGCTTCTTCCCCAAAATCATGGTGAAATTATTTTAACTTATTTTAATTACAGGTGCGTCATTACTAGAAATTTTTGACTTTACCATTCTTGGCACCCAGTCCATGAGAATTAAAAGAAGGAGATGAAAATAGAAACTAATAACAACAAAATATATTGACATGAATTGTTGCATTCTTCATTAATCATATTTCACTCCTTTTGCAATAAAAACTATCAATAAAATTTCAACAAAAATTTAAATGTGGCAAAGTGTCAAAATTGCCAATATTTCTGGTGGCTCTCGGGGTATCCATATCACATGGATGCAAGCGATACCAATACTTTATCCATTGGGTTTTCATTGGTCCTTTTTATAGGTTGCCTTGGTCGGCACTTTTGGTTCAAACGTCTTCCCCTATGCCTTCTCAATTGTTGCCTGCTCTACTATGGCTTGTTCTTCCTATTTCTTCAAACTTTCATAGGTGACTTCATAAACTGTAACTCCTTTAGCCAAGCATATATGGTAAATAATCAAGGTACACTAAGTGATTCATAAATATACCATAGATTCTAGATATCCTCCAAGCTAATGTGCTTAGATATTTGAGCTAATTCGAACAAGGATGACTCCATGCGAATGAAATTTTTTATGAGTGGCAATATTTGTTCTTTCGTAATTGGCTATTCCCACCTATCAATTTTTGAGGTGTCCTACACAAAATTATTCTAGGCTGATTCTAACTATTCCTTCAACAGTGGTTCATCCCATTTGTCTATAAAACATGGGAAGCCCATATCAGCGAGAGCATCAAAATTAACCATTAAAACATAATGCTCTCGCTCAATCACATTAAGAAATTTTTTGCCCTCTCTAACCAGGTCCAACCTATGAAAATAATTGTGCAGCATAACCTTGGTGGTAGACCAGGCTTAGTCCATGTCACTCATGGGGTGAATGTGTATATTATACTGAGCCAGGGCTTGGATCTTCACTGCCAACTCCAAATATGGCTCTAGCATCTCCTCAATATTTTCCACTAACTACTAGTCCAATTGAATCTGTATTCCAACTTTGAAGAGATATTATAGAACTAGGATTGCTTTCATAGCTAGCATCTCACAACTTGTAGCCAGTCGAAGGTGGGCCTCCTTAAATTATCTTCTGAGAGAAACCCACAGCCTACATAGCCTTCTCTGCCAATTGGTTCTGTATGGAATCGAGTTGCATCTTCACTACCTACATCTGTTACTTCGTTACATCCTTTGCTTTTTGGTGAGCCACTACCTATTGATGCCACTATTCTATTTGTCATCTTCTCCTGCTACACTCTATTCTCTACCAAAGCTTCTTCAAGTTTGGCAATATTTGCCTTGGCATCATAGAATCTTTGCTTGTAGTGCTCGTCGTGCAAATAAACTAAGCTCATATCAACTTGGATGTTCCCCATATTCTCAGCAGGATTAATTTTTTTAGGTCCTCTATCATGATTTCATAAGCATAATCGCTTGGTGTCATTTCTCCCTATGTTTTTTGAACTAGGGGAATCATCTTGGTAATGTGAGCCTCCATAGAAATTAGAGTGAAGGTAACTTTATTAAGTGGCTTGGCTAGAGCAAGTACCTCATTTCTCCTACAACTCTTTAGCCACTGTTATGAACTAAGATGAGCTTGACTAATCTTCTCTACAAATGATTATTTAGGCATCACCTCAATCTCAGGCAATACCTGCAACTCCAAAAATGGGGTGAAGGGGAATAGAGCCTATGACCATTCTAGCTCAAACGAAGAGGAAACAAAAATCAGAGGGAGGACTAAAATAGTAGAATTGATGGAAGCACCAGGATTGACTACAGTTACACTCATTCATGGAGGATTTTGTGTGCTTACAACTGCAGTTGAAGTAGTCACGGGAATGGAATGTGGGGGACACAAAAATGGATTTGAACCCAACACAAATGAACTAAAAGAAAGGGAGGCCGAAGAGAAGGGGAGATAAGAAGGAGCAGTATTGACTTATGGATGAGAGGTAGGGAGTGAAATAGAAATAAAAGGTATGCCAAATGAAGAGGCAATGGATGTAAGAACTAAGGGAAATGAAGTAACAACCACTACTTGCTCCTAAGTTGAAGAAGAGAGAAAAGGAGATGTACCTTCAGGCGGGGGTGTCATGTGACCTGATGGTGGAGGTGGTTGTAAGACATGCTCCTCTTGTTTCTTTCCTGCTTCCACCTTGAGATCTACGATCTCCATCTAATGGTCTAATTTTTGCTTTGAAATTAATGGTGATTCCTAAGAAACGCTAACCTGAGCAACTGATATTGCCAAAGTAGGATTTACTATAGATGCAGCTACTACAACCATAGAGACTGCAATAGTGGACAAAGGAATTGCACCAATTATTGGTCTCTTTGCAACCTTCAAAAAAGGTAACGTCTCTTCTACGCTTTTCTTCTCCTACTGAGATCTTCTTTTAAACACAAATGGTTGTTCCTCTTCCTTATGTGTCACTTCCTCGACTACCGGGCGATCCTTTTCGACCACATTTTATTCATTGTCATATTTCTAAAAAAATTGAGGTACAACCTTGGATAAAGTGATATGTTGATAGATGTCAAAAAATTCATCATATACGTCATAAAACGCTTCATCCATCTCCAACCCATAAGGCAATGTAATTTTTCCCTGATGAACCCTCATAATCCACTAGTTTATGATCTTTTCCTCAAACCATGTGGGCAATTGATCTTTCATCTAGCTAAATAGTCTCGGAGGAGGAATATGCTCTCTGTGTACTGCAGGATTATACTCAGCCTCTTTCTCATAAAAATCATGCCACGAAAGAAGTGACATCTTGGCTTCAACATACCACTCCAAATCACGCCCCTTAGGATTGTTGCAATTTTGCTTAATATCAAATTGCGGGCAACAATGAAACTACTTGGCCTTAATTACCTCTAGAAAATTACCCAATGGATCATACCTCCATCTTTGAGGTATTTCTACCAAACCTAGATCTTGGAGAGCCTCTGTGAGAAATTTGTTCTAACCAACTTGGCTCATCTCTATACTACCAAATCTGAAATGTATTATGCATGTTGTCCTTTTACCGCACCCTACTCCATATACATCATTGACATAGTCATTCTGGTGCACCACCTCCATGGCAAAGATGTGCTCTATGGTAAAATATGGGAGCAGGAATGGCTTACCCATGAAGCCAAAAATTTGTACAACTATGCCCTAAGTCAATAGGAAAATAACATCCTTCTCTACTATCACAATTGCCTCTCTCATTGCTCATGGTACTCTTTCACTCTTATCGTAAATCAGCTCAATAGTGGGGCCCAAAAATAAGCTATTAAAATTATAAAACTGCCTCCTTGATAGAGTGGGATTCCACATATAAACTGGCAAGACATTGTTCGCCTCATCCACTTGTTTAACTACTATAAATCAAAATGTTGATGCAAATGGAAAAGGAAATACCAGACAAGGAATGAAGTATGCTTGAACAAATTTTCTTCTCTCATATTCAATTTTTCCAACTAGATGTGCATCTTTCGATATATAAAATTAGCCCAATCAAAATAAATCAGATTCGTGCTTGTCGTCATCATCATCAGAGCATAAAACTCCACCTATGATATGCACTGTGTAAGTGTCGTCTACCATTTGTGAACTGTGGAGTCTGCATAGATGCCAACAATCCACACTAGCATTAAAAATATGTCTAGGCTCTTAAAATCTTAAAGTGGCTTCAGCATATTTGGCAATTGCCCTAGCTGCGGCTTTCGGATTAAATGCATTTCCATAAATTGGTGCATCATCACTATGGACACATATTTCTTCTCTTGTTTATTGATGTACAATTTTTTGGATATCATGTCAGAGGGAGGCTTCAACCCGTAAGCAAATTTTTCCCTCACTACGTTGGACAATATGGAGAAAATTACATCCCCATTTGCCCTTTGAACATCCCTGGTAGTTGGGTTATAAAATTGAGCAATCAACTTCACTAGCTCTGGGTAAGCATGTATGGGTGTACACAAATACCAGAATAATTGCACATAGTATGACACCATTAAAGGGCTCTCCTGTGTCAATCCCTACTTAATTGCAAATTCCATGTCTTGGCATAGTTTAACCATCCCCTTATTGGTGATGATGCAATCTTCAATTTATGCCATTGTGTCAGAGTACAGGTCCAAGTCCACGTTTTCATTTCTTCGGGATTTCTTGGACTTCTTCCTTCCCTCTGATTTCTTTTTAGCCTGCTTGGTTCTATAGCATCTTTTACTTTTTCACATTTCTTACCCATCGTTTAAATTCTGGCAACCCTATGAGCGCTCTGCAACTTCTACAAACAAAACTCAAAAATGCACAAACAGAATTCTAAAATTTTAATATTTGAGCAAGGTTACTTTTGCTTAATTTATAGATAGATCTCCCAACCATCGAAGAAAATTTGGCATTTCGTCTTCGTAAATTTGAAAGGACACATGCCTCATTCCACTTGATTGGAACTATTCCCAATGACTTTTTAATGGTTATCAATCTCCATTTACTGTAATATCTTTTTTGAAAATTGTGCTCCTGCCATCTCAAGCTTTGAAAAGCACACCCTAGGTCTTCAACGACCTCTCCAAAAAATGAACTCACCACATGAGGACCAATGAATTCTCTCGCTTTGCAATTTTGAGATCTTGACTCTCGGGAACGCCAAAACGCCTCCCAAGGTAAATCTTGGTGCAATCCCTTTCAACCGAGTGCTTAGAAAAAATGTATCTCAATGTCAATGGTGCTTTAAAAATTTACCACGTGTTGATGGGTGAAATTGCCTTAGAAGAGCGCTTTTCTGCTTCTGCTATGCTCCCAAAAATGTCTTCAACCTGTGTGATAAACTTTCATGGTGCAAACCCTCCTTTTTAAAACAATCCTTTGCTTTTCTCTTTTACTCCATATTTAGAAAAAGTGAATTTTTAAAATAGAAAAATCAATTAATCCTGCTTTTTCCAAAAAAACTTTTAATGAAACCCTTGCTTATTATTCGCTCCAATCTTAATTTCGCCAAAAGCTTTTCTCTTCCCTTTTTTTTCTTTTTTTTAATTCTTCGCCTGAAACATCGAAATGCGCTCTCACGTTTTCAAAAAAATTTCATGTATTTTCTCCTTGGTGAGAGGCGAATGAGAGTTTTGCCCCTCACCTAGGGCGAGAGCGCAATTTGACTATTTTCGATTTTGACTATCACCGCGTGTCTTTGAGATTGCGTTCACCCCGAGGAAAGGTGCGCGAAGCTTCGCCCTACCTTTGGGGTGAATGTCCTTGACTTTGTTCACATGTGTAGGCCACGATTAACTTTCGGTCGCATGTGCCTTCGTCCCAACAACGGGTGAAAGGGAGTTTTGCTCCTCGCTTGGGGTGAAAGCCCTTTAAACTTTTCAACATGGGCTTTGGCATTTTTCATATTGTTTTGTTGAGCAAGGTGTTGCAAGAGGTTTGTCATTGTTGTCAACACAGGCAGTTAAATCTAATGATGCAGTGGACAGACAGTTCAGGAGTCATTCAGATGCAGAGGACAGAAGTTCAAAGGATAGTCAGATCTTGTAAAGTGCAATTCCAGGAAAACAAAAGTGACCCAGATTCAGAAAATCAAAGAAAAAGACAAGTAAGAAAACTGTCGCGATATCGCGACATGTTTTCTGTCACGATTTCGCGACAGGTCGGAGGAGAGAGAAGGCGCAAAGAAAATTGTCACGATTTCGCGACATGTCGGAGGAGAGAGAAGGCGCAAAGAAAATTGTCACGATTTCGCGACATGGCCGAGGAGAGAGAAGGCGCAAGGCAAACTGTCACGATTTCACGACATGTTGGAGGCCAAGAAGCTAAGTCGAGAAACTGTAGCGATTTCGCTACATGTTGGATTTTCGTCGGCGGAAGCGAGAAGAAAGCGTTAAGTGGAAAAGTTGTAGCGATTTCGCTACATGTTGGAGTTTCTTGGGCCGAAGCAGAGAGAAAGCGTTAAGTGGAAAAGTTGTAGCGATTTCGCTACATTGGAGAAGCAAGGAACAGTGCCAAGTCGAAAGTGAAGGAAAAGTTGTAGCGATTTCGCTACATGTTGGAGTTTCGCTGGTCAAAGCAAAGTTGAATGTCACAAGGCACAAAGTTGTAGCGATTTCGCTACATGTTGGGATTTCGCTAGTGCATGAAGAAAGAATTGTACGGATGCGAAAGATGTCACGATTTCGCGACATGTTCCGTTTTCACGGGCGAAAGGCAAAGAAAAGCGCTAAGGCAAAAAGATGTCACGATTTCGCGACATGTTTCGATTTCACTGAGGGATGCGGTGAAGAATGTACGGCAGCAAGAAGTGTCACGATTTCGCGACATGTCATGTTTTCGCGGGTGCAAGCCTAGAAAAGGACAAAGAGGCGCAAAGTGTCACGATTTCGCGACAGGTTGCAAGTAAAGCCTCCGAAAGCTGAAAGCGTCGTGATTTCATGACAGAATGAAAGGAAATTGTACGGATGGGAAAAGTGTCATGATTTCACGACAGGCAGCAGTGAAGAAGCCAACAAGATGAAGATGTCGCATTTTTGTGACATGTCACGGTTTCGCGACTCTAGGAGGAGAGAGACTGTACGGCGCCAGAAATGTCATGATTTCGTGACAAAAACGGAGAAGAAGGCCTAGAAGCAAAAAGGGTCACGATTTCGTGACAAGAATGAGGATGACGTCAGCAAAAGTTTGAAGTGTCACGATTTCGTGACAAGAACGGTGGCAAAGCTAACAAAGGCCAAAAGTGTCGCATTTTCGCGATAGCGGGTTAAAGAAGGCGTACGGCTACAAAAAGTGTCGCGATATCGTGACATGTTATTATTTCGGCAATAGTTACGGGAAGGTGACAGAGGTGGACTAGCGGTTGAGGCCGACAAAGTTGAATCTGGGCCGAATTTTAGGGTTTGGGCGACATTTTCAGGGTTTGGCATAATTTCTAGGGTTTGTAGGACAATTTCTAGGGTTTTGAGTCGACGTTCTTAGGGTTACAGACGACTAATGTTTATGATTTGATCTTGAAATTTCTTCTATAAAAGGAGGGCTATTTTGGAGTTTGAAGATGAAGTGTGTGAGATGTTTGTGCGCAAGTGAAGTCCGCTCGAGCGAGAGAGTGAGTCGTATCGAAACTTGTGCGAATTAAGTGTATGGGGTGCCAGAGGTTGAGTTCTAAGTGCGAAGTGATAGCGCGCAGATAGAAGAAGTGATCGATTATCTGGTTGTAGCAGAGAGTGCGAAGAAATTCACAGAAGCAGTCGGATAGTGCGAAGCGTTTGCACAGAAGCAACAGAATGCATAGAAACTGCAGACTGTGAGAATTAAGGTGAAAGTATTATTCTATAATTTTCTCTATTTTTATTGAAGTCCAAGTTGCAGCTTGGCATAAAGGGGTTGGTGCTTCTTTCTAGTAGGTGCTGGTAAATTAGGAGTTGGTGCTCCATTCTGTTTGGTACAAAAAAATCTAAGGGGTTGGTGCTCCTTCCAGTTGGTCTTTGGTAAAAGATATTGTAAAGTTGTAGCTTTGCATTGGCTGGATTTGGATGGTAGTCCAAGCAGTCATTTTGAGGAGTAGCCACATTGGTGAACCTCGTTAAATTATTGTGTTGTGTGTCATGCTCTCTTGCTGTAGTTGATATATCTTTTATTATTTTTAAACTGCTGTTGGATTTAAAGCTATATATCCAAAATTTAAAAGACCACACTGATTCACCCCCCTCTCAGTGTCACTATGATTACAACAATTGGTATCGGAGGCTAGGTTCCTGAATAGGCTCAATAAGCTAGGGTGATCTTGGAAGTGACGCAATGGCAAGTGGTGAGGGTTTCTCCTCAAACAAAGCACCATTGTTTGATGGAACTAACTATGCTTTCTGGAAAATAAGGATGCGGACATATCTCCGTGCTTTGGGTTTTGACATCTGGGGTGCGGTAGTTAATGTTTACAAAGCTCCTGCCACTGCTCCAACAAACACTACCGACAAGAAGGCATTTGAAAATGATTCGAAAGCAAAAAATGCCATCATGTGTGGATTAGTGGACGGTGAGCTAGTCAAAATCATAAACTGTGAATCCGCAAAAGATGTATGGGATAAACTAGAGAACATTCATGAAGGAGACGATAGGATCAAGGAGGCCAAGCTTCAAACACACCGAGCTCAATTCGAATCCTTAAAGATGGACAATGATGAGAACATAGAGGCTTTCATGCTAAGAGTCAACGGAATCACAAATTCAATCAGAGGTCTCGGCGAAGATATGGATGATGCTACGATTGTGAAAAAGGTATTAAGATCTCTCCCTCCAAGGTTTGATTCGAAAGTCTCGGCCATAGAAGAAGCTAAAGATCTAAATCGCTTTAGTATGGATGAGATGCATGGTTCTTTGACTGCTTTTGAAATGAGAATAGGAAGGTCAAAACCCACAGATAGAGAAGCGACTTTCAAAGCTCTAAAAGGCAAAGACACAAAACAAGATTCTGAAGAAGAGGATGTGTCAGATGAAATGGAAGCAAATTTTGTCAGAAAACTGAGAAAAGGAAAAGGGAAATATAGAGGAAAGCTACCTTTTAAATGTTTCAACTGTGGAGGCATTGGACACTTTGCTACCAAATGTCCTCTCAATGACAAGAACAAAGGTGAAGAAACTCCGCATCAAGAAAGAAGTGAATGGAGGAAGAAAACAAACTTCAGAAAAGGCAATTTCAAAAAGAAAAGTTTTATCTCCCGAAATGCAGATTCTTTAGAGGACAGCTCTAGTGAAGACTACGAAGAAGGAGCAGGTGAAGCTCTCTTTATGGCGTTTGAAGTAGAAAAATCAGAAGAGGCAGAAAACCCAAAAAAGAGAGAAGGAATGAACTCTAAAGTGTCTATTGAAAAAGTTGAGGCTGAAGTTGATTTAGAAGGTGAGTTGGTTTCTGCTCTTGAAGAATGGAAATGCGAGAAAAGAAAGAATAAAAAACTTTCAAGAAAGCTTGAGGATGCAAATGACATTATAACCAGTTTAAAAATACAGACAGAAGAATACAAGAAAATGTTCGAAGATCTGGAAATTCAGGTAACCACGAAGATAGATCATTGTTGCAAACTAGAAGAAGAAAATGTTGGTCTTCGAATGCAGATACAAGAGCTGGATCAAAAAATTAGTTGCCATTACAAACGTGAAGAAAGTTCAATGAAGCTGGATAAAATCTTAAGTGATCAAAGACCTGCAGGCATCAAATTTGGCCTAGGCTTTATTGAAGGAGAATCATCAAACGGACCAAATGTTGAATCTGTAAAGAGTGAAGATAAGAAACAGGTTGATGAAGGAAAAACAAATCGAGGCAAAAGAAAGCGAGTAATGCCGAGCCCGAAAGAGGAGACAAGACAATGATGGCTTTACCAAGGTCACACATCAGGAAGAAGAGAAGATCTATGGCTCCTGCAACAACTTGGCAAAGACCATCTTTCAGGTTCAATCATTACTTTTATGGTTTCTGTTTCAAATGTAATGGTTATGGACATAAAATTGCAGACTGCAAGTACAATGTAGGACCAAGAAGTTTCACTAGCAGAAATTCTTTTGCTCCTCTTATAAATTATGCAGTAGAATGCTTTAATTGTCACAACTTTGGGCATATTGCTAGAAATTGTCGTAGTACCTCTGTTTCGAATCAACCTCAGAAAAGAAGAGTTCAACCATATAGGGCAAATCAAAATAGAAATCTCTCTGAAAGTTATGCTCAAAATATTGAAAAGGGAAAATCCAAGCTAGAGCCCAATACCATAGTCAAAACAGAGTGGAAACAGAAAGAACAGCTCAGGGAAGAAAAGGAATCTTTAATAGTGCAGACAGCTTTCAGGGCTCAGAATAAATGTGTATCGTGGATTCTTGACGGTGGTTGCTCAAGTCATATGACAGGTGATAAACAGAAATTTGAAAAACTACAGAAATATGAGGGTGGCTCTGTGAAGTTTGGAAATAATGATGGAGCCAAAATAATAGGAAAAGGATCTGTCAAAATTAGTGAAGGGAAAATCAAGTCAGAAGAAGTTTTATTTGTGGATGGTTTGAAACACAACTTTGTTAAGTGTCAGTCAAATCTGTGATAAAGGACATGAAGTAGTCTTCAAGAAGCAGGGTTGTGAAGTCAGAAAAATAAACAGTGGGAAATTGATAGCAACTGGTTCAAGGACGTCTGGAAATTTGTACACACTCTCAGAAACTTTAGAAGGTACGTGTTTCATTGGACAAGAAGAAGAGAACTGGTTGTGGCACAAGAGGCTTGGACACATAAGTTTTGATAATTTGGTGAAAATCAGCTCGAAACAAGCGGTGAGAGATATTCCAACCATTAAAAAACCTTCAAACAATGTTTGTGCTTCATGTCGAAGGGAAAGCAAACCGAGTCTCATTCAAAACAAAAGAGTACCACACTAGCGAGGCCTTTGGAACTTATTCATACTGACTTATGTGGACCCATGAGAACTCAAAGCATAAATGGCAACAAATACTTTATGTTGTGTATCGATGATTATTCCAGAATGACATGGATATTTTTCTTAAAAGATAAAACAGAAGCTTTTGAAATGTTTGGATCCTTCAAACATCTAGTTGAGAATGAAACAGGAAAAAGGATCAAATGTTTACGATCAGACGAGAGGAGGAGAATTCATTTCGAATGAATTTACGAGAATACTATGAAAAACATGGTATCGGGAGACAATATTCGGTGGCTAGAACTCCCCGAGCAGAATGGTGTAGTAGAAAGAAAGAACAGAACTATACGGGAAATGGCACGCACCATGCTGGCGAGAAAACAAAATAGCGAGACAGATTACGGAAAGAAGCAGTTCACACTGCAGTATACATCCAAAATAGATATATGTTAAGAACTCATGAATGCAAAACACCTTATGAGTTGTGGTTTGGTAGAAAAGCAACAACAAAACATCTCAAAGTATTTGGCTGTAGGTGCTACATCGGAAAAGCTGATGACAACCTTGGGAAGTTTGAAGATAGAGCGAGATGAAGGTGTTTTTGTTGGGTATTCATCAAAAAGAAAAGCTTACAAATGCTACAACAAGAGACTCAAGAAAATTGTGGACGGTGCAGATGTTAAATTCGATGAAGGTGGGAAACGATTAGCTGACTTTGAGGAAAACTACCCAATCTATGAAGAAGTCTTTAAAGGAGATGAGGTGAATGAAACAAGAAAATAAATCTACGTTTGATTTGGATGAATTAATCGATGACTCGGAGGTGCAAGAAAACAAGAAATTCAAAATAGGAAGTTGGCGAGAAAAATCATCCAAGAGACCAAATAATTGGAGATCCCACAGTTGGTATTCAGACAAGAAGGAAAGTAATAAGTAATTACTCTCTTTTATCCGGCATTGAGCCCAAAAACATAGATGAAGCAAGCAAAGATGATAGTTGGATGAAGGCAATAAATGAAGAGTTAGATCAGATTGAAAAGAACAGAACTTGGGAATTAGTACCTAGACCTGCGAATAAGAATGTAATCGGCACCAAATGGATATTTCGAAACAAATTAAATGAAGACGGACAGGTCATTAGGAACAAAGGACGACTGGTTTGTAAAGGATATGCACAGGTCGAAGGCATTGATTTTGAAGATACTTTTGCACCAGTGGCCAGATTAGAAGCAATTAGAATATTTTTGGCCTTAGCGAGTCCACAAGAACTTCGAGTTTATCAGATGGATGTAAAATCTGCCTTTTTAAATGGGAAACTCGAAGAAGAGGTCTATATTGAACAACCGGATGGCTTTCAAATTAGTGAAGATCCTAACCTTGTCTGCAAATTAAAGAAAGCATTATATGGATTAAAACAAGCACCACGGGCATGGTATGCAAGGCTAGACAACTATCTCTCTCAACGGGGATTCAAGAAAGGGTTGGTCGACGATGAATCTGTATGTGAAAACAGAAGGTGGGCATCTCATAGTTCTTGTTGTCTATGTCGATGATATCATATTTGGCGACAACAAAGATGAATCTTGTAAAGACTTAGCACATAAGATGCGAGAATGAATTTGAAATGTCTATGATTGGTGAAGCTGTCTTATTTTCTTGGGTTACAAGTTAATCAAAATGAGAAAGGCATTTTCATTTCCCAAATCAAATATGTGAAAGAGATGCTAAAAAGGTTCACAATGGAGGACTATAAGCCGGTTAGCACTCCCATGACAACGAGTTGCAAGTTGAGTAAAGAAGACAAATCTCCACCTGTAGATCAAACCATGTACGAGATCAATGATAGGAAGCTTACTATATTTAACGGCTACCGGACTCGATATTCTACAGGCGGTTGCATGGTAGCAAGATTTCAGGCCAGTCCCAAAGAGACTCATGTAACGACAGTAAAAAGGATTCTTCGGTATCTCAAAGGCACCATGGAGTATGGGTTGTGGTATCCAAAAGGCAAAGACTTCACTCTTATATCATATTCAGATGCAGATTGGGCAGGTTGTGTTGATGATAGGAAGAGTACAAGTGGAGGTGCTTTTTATCTTGGTGACAGGTTGGTTGCTTGGCACAGCAAGAAACAAGAGTCAGTTTCTTTATCAACAGTGAGGCGAGAATATATTGCGGCAACAACTTGTTGTACACAAGTTTTGTGGATGAAACAAACTTTGAAAGATCTTGGTATTAATTTCAGTGAACCAATATCAGTTAAGTGTGATAACACCAGTGCAATTAACATCTCCAAGAATCCAGTAATGCACTCACGGACAAAACACATTGCTATAAGGTATCATTTCTTGAAGGAGAAAGTTGCAAAAGGAGAAGTTAAATTGGATTTTGTCCCAACCACAGAACAAGTAGCAGATATTTTTACAAAACCATTGCCCAAGGAAGTGTTTGAGTACCTTCGAAGCAAATTAGGAGTAGTCACACTTCCCAAGAAGTGACTAGCTACGGGGATCACTTTCTCAGGGGGAGCATTTGAATATTTGCCTATTCTTTTGCTCATGATCATAATTTGTGCTAAGTGCAACAAATTGTGCTCGAGAATTGTGAGGTATGGACTCGGGGGAGTCTGCGAGCAGCCCTTTGGTATTATTGACAAAGGGGGAGAAGAGTTATGAGGAATGTACACAGGTGTTGCCAACAATTCCAAAGGGGAGATTGTTGAGCAAGGTGTTGCAAGAGGTTTGTCATTGTTGTCAACACGGCAGTTAGATCTAATGATGCGGTGGACGGACAGTTCGGGAGTCATTCGGATGTAGAGGACAGAAGTTCAAAGGATAGTCAGATCTTGTAAAGTGCAATTCCAGGAAAACAGAAGTGACCCAGATTCAAAAATCAAAGAAAAAGACAAGTAAGAAAACTGTCGCGATATCGCGACATGTTTTCTGTCGTGATTTCGTGATAGGTCGGAGGAGAGAGAAGGCACAAAGAAAATTGTCGCGATTTCACGACATGTCGAAGGAGAGAGAAGGCGCAAAGAAAATTGTCATGATTTCGCGACATGGCCTAGGAGAGAGAAGGCGCAAGGCAAATTGTCGCGATTTCGTGACATGTTGGAGGCCAAGAAGCTAAGTCGAGAAAGTGTAGCGATTTCGCTACATGTTGGATTTTGCAAGGAGAAGAGTGTTAAGTGGAAAAGTTGTAGCGATTTCGCTACATGTTGGATTTCGAGAGAGAGGAAGAGTTAAGTGAAAAGTTGTAGCGATTTCGCTACAGTGAAAGGTGATAGTCGAAGCAAGAGAGAAAGTCCAAGTTGAAAAGTTGTAGCGATTTTGCTACATGTTGGGATTTCGCTAGTGCATGAAGAAAGAATTGTACGGATGCGAAAGATGTCACGATTTCGTGACATGTTCCGTTTTCACGGGTGAAAGGCAAAGAAAAGCGCTAAGGCAAAAAGATGTCACGATTTCGTGACATGTTTGATTTTTGAGGGATGCGATGAAGAATGTACGGCAGCAAGAAGTGTCACGATTTCGTGACATGTCATGTTTTCACGGGTGCAAGCCTAGAAAAGGACAAAGAGGCGCAAAGTGTCACGATTTCACGACAGGTTGCAAGTAAAGCCTCCAAAAGCTGAAAGCGTCGCGATTTCACGACAGAATGAAAGGAAATTGTACGGATGGGAAAAGTGTCACGATTTCGTGACAAGCAGCAGTGAAGAAGCCAACAAGATGAAGATGTCACATTTTCGTGACATGTCACGGTTTCGCGACTCTAGGAGGAGAGAGACTATACGGTGCCAGAAATGTCACGATTTCACGACAAAAATGAGAAGAAGGCCTAGAAGCAAAAAGGGTCACGATTTCACGACAAGAATGAGGATGACGTCAGCAAAAGTTCGAAGTGTCACGATTTCACGACAAGAACGGTGGCAAAGCTAACAAAGGCCAAAAGTGTCGCATTTTTGCGATAGCGGGTTAAAGAAGGCGTACGGCTACAAAAAGTGTCGCGATATCGTGACATGTTATTATTTCGTGGCAATAGTTACAGGAAGGTGACAGAGGTGGCAGTGGCGGTTGAGGCCGACAAAGTTGAATCTGGGCCGAAGGATTTTAGGGTTTTGCGATCGACAATTTCTAGGGTTTGTAGCGACAATTTCTAGGGTTTGTCGCGACGTTCTTAGGGTTACAGCCGACTAATGTTTAAGATTTGATCTTGAAATTTCTTCTATAAAAGGAGGGCTTTTTGGAGTTTGAAGTATGAAGTGTGTAGTGTGTTGTGCGCAAGTGAAGTCCGCATCGAGCAGAGAGCGAGTCGTATCGAACTTGTGCGAATTAAGTGCGCAGGGCATAGAGGTTGAGTTCTAAGTGCGAAGTGATAGCGCGCAGATAGAAGAAGTGATCGATCATCTGGTTGCAGTAGAGAGTGCGAAGAAATTCACGAAGCAGTCGGATAGTGTGAAGCGTTTGCGCGAAGCAGTAGAATGCATAGAAACTACAGACTGTGAGAATTAAGGTGAAAGTATTATTCTGTAATTTTCTTTATTTTTATTGAAGTCCAAGTTGCGGCTTGGCATAAGGGGTTGGTGCTTCTTTCCAGGTAGGTCTTTGGTAAATTAGGAGTTGGTGCTCCATTCCGTTTGGTACGAGAAAAATCTAAGGGGTTGGTGCTCCTTCCGGTTGGTCCTTGGTAAAAGATATTGTAAAGTTGTAGCTTTGCATTGGCTGGATTTGGATGGTAGTCCAAGCGGTCATTTTGAGGAGTAGCCACATTGGTGAACCTCGTTAAATTACTGTGTTGTGTGTCATGCTCTCTTGTTGTATTTGATATATCTTTTATTATTTTTAAAGCTATTGTTTGGATTTAAAGCTATACATCCAAAATTTAAAAGACCACACTGATTCACCCCCCCTCTCAGTGTCACTGTGATTACAACATGTTTTTCTCTTCTTTAAAAATGCGCTCACCCCAAAGGAAGACGAATGGGGGTTTCGCCCCTTCCTTGGGGAAAAAGTGCTTCAATTTCCTGCACTCCTTTAATTTTATCAATAAATCATTTTTAGCCTCGGAGCCTTCAAACACCTGATTAAAAAATCTTATAATAAAATAATTAATTCCGCTCGAAACTCATAATGTGTCCTCAAAAAATTGTTTTGGGGTGAAATTGATTTTAGAGAGAGGAAGCATTTTTAAAAGAATTTTTTTTCTTGAGGGTAGCCTAGCATCTTTCCGATGGAGTCAAATTCATCCCTTTTTTTTTAATATATATATATTATCAAGTAATAAAAATACTTGAAAAAAATAAAATTTGTACATATTTACATACTTGCATCTTTAATCATATCACTGAAAATAAGCCTTCAGATGAAGGTCATTAACTGGAATCGAAAGATCCTAACCATCCATGTCTTGGAGATGAGATGCATTCGTTGAATTTACCCCTGAGACTTGAAATGGACCCTCCTAGATTGCGTCAAACTTGTGGTGCTTTCCAGGATTAGCTTTTTTCCCATTCCATTTAAGCACAAGATCTCTAGCCTAAAATTTTTGCTTTGTCGTCTTCTTATCGAACCACTTATGTGTCATTCTAGCATGTTCGATGAAAGTGGTATATGTCTTTTCTCTCTCCTATTTTAACTGCAGAAGTTGGGTAAACCTTGCACTCATGGGGTCAGATTTGGCATCTTCATCTTTGAATAATTGTAAAGTCTAGAGTATAGGGAGCTCGATGTGGGTGGGTAAAACTGTCTTGTTTCCATATACCAAGGAATAAAGAGAAGCTTTAATAGACTTTTTTACTGATATATGATCCGCCTAGAGAGTCTGATTTAACAACAGATGCCAACTCCTTTTTTTGTTGCCAAGCATCCTCTTCAATATCAAAAGAAAATTCTTGTTTGTGGATTCTGCCAAACTGTTACCCTATGGGTAATAATTAGAGGAAGTCTTCAAGTAAATCCCATACCTACTTGTAAATTTGATGATATTTACCCTAATGAATGAAGTCCCATTGTTAGTTACAATGGTATTTGGTACACTAAAACAGGTAATCTATCCTTTGAGGAAGGAGATGACTATAGCTTGATTAGCTTCCTTGGTTGGAATGGCCTCTACCCACTAGGTACAGTAGTCATTTGCTGTAAAAATATATTTATGCTCTATAGAGGAATGAGGATCAATAACTCCAATGAAATCCAAGCCCCACTACTAAAATGGTGCTTCTACCTGAATTGGGTGTAGGGGCAAGGATATTCTTTGACTTTTGCCAATGTATCACTAACATTTGTCACAACTTTTTCTCACCCTATGGGTATCTACGAAGAGGGTGAGCCAAAAATATCTAGCTCGGATTATCTTCAAGGCCATAGGTTTTCTTGCATAATATACACCAGATAAACCAGAGTGGAACTCCTCCAAGATCTATTTTTTTAACTCTTTTACACATCTGAGGAACACTTTATCTATATTTTTATGGAATAACCCACTCGGCAACATGACATACCTGAGCACATGCAACCTGAATCTTTGTATTTTTGAGGTATCAAGATGTGATAGACACCTTCCATATGTGAAGAACTCAACAAGATTCTCCATCCAATAATGATTTCTTGTAATTCTATTGGCAAGATTGCTCCTAGTTATGACCTCATCATGTAACGGTACTAGTGATCTAGAAGCTGCACTTTTGGCTAGCTCTTGACAAAGTGTCTGACCATGAACCAACTTAGTTGACTGAATCTCCACATCATATTTCTTAATTTTTGAAACCCAACCTACTCTTTTATCACCCAACTCTCCTTGAAGAATGAAATTCCTAATATTTGGATGGATAACATAGATGACCGTCTTGCTCTGTGAGATAAAGTGTCAAAACTTCTTTAGTAATTTCATGATTGCGTACACCTGCTTCTCAATGAATTTATATTTTTCCTAGTGTGGCAAAATGACTTGGTTGAGAAAAGCAATTAGTTTTTCATCTCCATGATCTTGTTTCTGCATGAGGACAATAGCATAACTTTCCTACTCGCCTACTACGTAAAGGATAAAATATATTGGTTCTTGGGTGATTCTCTCCTTGATCTCCTGGAATTCCTATCTCCTCCTTTCTTTCCACTTAAAGTCTGTATTTTTCTTTAGGAGTTCAGTCATAGGCTTTAATACTTGAACGAAATCGATGATGAATTTCCGAATGAAGTTGATTTGACCAAATGATGACTACAGGTCCTTCTTATTGATTGGGAGTGGTAGTTTTAAGAGAGCTTCAGCTCTCGTAGGATCAATTGCTAGCCCTTCTCATGAAATCACATGCCCTAATATTTTTTCCTCTTTGATAGTGAAAATGGATTTCTTTGGGTTGATGGAAATTCCAAATTCCTGACACTTTTTGAACACTTGTCTTAGATGAGAGACATGCTCCTCCCTACGATGTGAGAAAATAGTCATGTCATTAAGGTAAATTACAATAACTCAATTCAATAACTCACAGAAAGCAACATCCATAGTTCTTTGAAAGGTGGCACAAGAATTTGAAAGACCAAAAGGTATTCTTTGATAGGCAAAAATGCCCCACTTTGTAGTAAATGTTATTTTGTGTTGGTCCTCGTCTTTCACCTAGATTTGGTTGTAGCCAGAGAAACCATCAAGCAATGAAAATCTCTATGCTCCAATGACTACGTGAAGAATCTGATAAATCTATGGTAAGGGATAGTGATCTTTCAAAGATGCTTGGTTCTGATTGTGAAAGTCCACAAACATGTGAATATCTCCATTATTTTTTTGAACCAAAACCAAATTCGCCACCCATGTCGAGTGCTTGATCAAATAAATTATTTTTGCTTCCAATATTTTTAACAACTCTGCTTTCATAAGAACTTCAATTTTTGGATTATCAGTTCGTTGTTTCTATCGAAAAGGTTTCACTCCTTGCAACTGGTGGTGTGTTGGATTACATTTTTTTCATATCCATTTAGATCATGATAGCTCCACATGATAATATCAAGAAATTCATAGCACAAATTCTTAATATCCTCAAGGTCCTTAGGCATACAGTATGTTCTGACTTTAATGTGTTTATCAGGCTCCAACTGCATTTCCTTGTACTCCTTTGTGTCCACCTTGATCTTGTGTTTCTCTGCACTCATTTTGATTAAAAAAACTCTCAAGTGAAATCATCCCCCTAGGAATATTGTTATTCTTCAATTGAATTATCCCTTCCATATCCTCCTCGGCCAGTATTCTTTCTTCTGCACTAGCAACTTCTTTAATCAAGAAATTAACAATCTATTCATCATTGTCGAACACCTGCCAATAGAGGTTTTTATTGTGGATCGAAGATATATAAATTACCCTCACGATATTTTGTCTCATGACCACTTGCTCTATGAGAGAGAAATTAGCACCAAGGGAAGCCAAGATGTCTACATGGTTATTATGTTCCCGTAGAACCACTTGAACATTTGGTGCTATAAAAGACTCAAATAAATACCATACCTTGTTGTGGTAGGTCTTTAAATAATGTTGCTTTGACACATATTTTTTTGTAATATAATTAACAATAAGCTCAGAATCTCCAAAAATCTACAACTGTTTGATTCCCAACTACTCTGCTTTCTTCAGACCAAGGCATAATGCTTCATATTCGATGACATTATTCATGCAGCTCCAAGTTAACTGATATGAGTAGGTTTTCTGTAACCTCGAAGGAGAAACAAGAACAATTCCAACTCCTACACCATTCTTACATCTTACACCATCGAAATATAATTTCCATAATTGATCATAAATCGAGTCCCAGAATTCTAAAGCTTCTGCTTTAATCTGTTTAGGCTTGGTTATGGTGTAACAACCGATATCAATTTCCACCATTGCATTGAAATCCATCAATGAGAACTCATATTCTAGGTAGAGCTCACCAAGAGCTTCCTCCATCAGCTCCACTTCTTGCACTTATTTCGTCATTATATTAACTGCGCATATGGGTTTCTCTTCTTCTTCAAGTCTTTCTATGTGAAAAGTGGAAGGTTTTTCATTATAGATTCGAATTCTTCTACTCCTAAAAGGAATCTCTGAATGTGAATAATCCAGATAAAGGTATCCCCCTAGCTTTGCTATGAATTCCCTCAAAATACACATGCTAAAATATGGTTCCAGGTCGACTACCACCACTTCTTGAATGACAGTGATCTATGACATGTGCAAAATAATGGAAATGTCCTTAATCACACCCATCGTCTTGACTGGAGTCCCATCCAACTGTAATACACCAGAATTGCTCCTTGTGTACTCCATTTCCATGACCTCACATATTGCCTTTGGCATGATAGTCGTTACAGCACCAGAGTTAATTATGCAATTATGCACGATCCATCCTTCCATTCTGAGAGAAAGATAGAATGGGGGGTCTATTCTTACCAATGGCAAAAGTCATCAGTGTTTGTGCTAACATCGTCTAAGTGGAGCTTTTCTTTTTATCCTTTGTAGACCTAAGGGACTCTTGCAATAGGTCAATCTACCCAGGTAATTGTAATGCATCACACAAACTCACATTTGCAGGTATCTTCTTCATCTCTTTAACAATACTATAAGAAGAAGTACCAGGGACATTTTCTTCACTAGCCAGTTCATATTTATTTCGATACTTTTAAGTAGCTTCTACCCTTTACCATTTGGTCAATGATGGGTACTTGAGGCGCTCTTTAGCTTATTCTTTTGTCTCAGTATGTACTTGAGTGGCCGCAGGCTGTGAAGTTGATGCCTTCGCCTGCAACTTTTCTTGAGCTTGCTTGGGTAATAGTTCTTTCAACAAGATAGAATCTTGTTGTTTAGTCATTGTGTCAGGTGCTTTCACTTGCGGCTGTGCCTTTTCATCCTATACCTTTTGTTTAGCGAGAACTTTCAACGGATCCATTTCTGTTGGATCACAGTTATCGATTTCTTTCTAGCCCTTGTAAAAATTGAAACTTGCTCCAAGGAAGGGACCATAAAATTATGATCAACTTCTATTATCATATTAATTTTTTCCACCTGTGAAACTTTCTACTAATGTCTGTACATAGTTCAAATGGACCATGCACGTATCTTCACCATGAGGATCATTACAAGTAGAACATTTATTTTCCCGCTCTAACGTACTAGCTTCTTCATTTGCCAACACAGTTGTATATCTTTCAAGACCTTTGTTAGTAGTTGGATATTCTCTAATAATCGACAATGTTTGAGATCTTCTTGACCGAAAATCAGCTTCAACTTACTTTTTCTTAACTATCATAATTTCATTTGACATTGTCCTTACCACCAAATTGATAGACTACATGTCCTGTAATAATTTCATGTAGGGATCAATATTTGAGGGCGCAAGAGGTGCTGGCAAAGGTAGAGGAATTGGTGGAGCATGTAATGTTAGGAATGGGACTGGGGATAGCAACTACGGAACAATTGGTGTGGGTAATTGTGAAATACTTGGAGCGGGGAGTTGTGGAACCTAAATCGAAGCGATTTGAGGCGAACTTGAACTCCATGAAGGAACGAGATACATAGAAGGCATAGGCTATGAAAATGCACTAGAGTAAATATGTTGTGGAAAATTAGGAAGAGCGAGTATTTTTACCTTCGAAGGTAGCTTATCTATGCTAATAAAATCTACCTAAACCTTTTGCACCTACGTGTACAGCTCTGGGAACATATTAACATTGGTTTGTCAAACTGCCATAGCAATGTCAGAGTTGAAGGCTCAGAGATAGTAAAATATCTCTTGTTTATGAGTGGGACGAAGACCGTCAGGAACTCTCTGCCAACTTTGAGTGAACCTGACATTGAAATCCACTATTTCCTCCTGCGGATGCCTTTGAATATTCATGAATTAGTGCAGCAAAGAAAAAGGGTCAGCTTGTTCATGAAATTTTTTGATCAATAATTTTGCCAACTGATCCCAGGTGGTTATAGTAGCGATCGACAAGGACCGATACCAGTACAACAACTTCCCTCTAAGAGATAACACTAGCAATCTCACCATAATATCTTTGTCTGTAATGCCATGTATTATCACCAAAGAAGCCACATCTTGGATATGATCATAGGCAATCTTACCTATACCATCATAGGTAGGCAAAGCCTTCAATGTTGCTTGAGGAACTAGATTTTATGCTTGCAGATTTAAAGCTTTTGAGCTATTCCATACCGGGAACTACCTATGTGGCTGTTGTGGTGGTGTATTTTGAACCATATTAACCGAAGGATTTGTTTGTGGTGGGGAAACACTAGTAGCAGTACTAGTTGGACTTGAAGGAACATAAAACACACCAGCTATTTGTGAAGATATTATAGGTGATGTAGAAGTTGGTGTAACTAGTCTAGGATGTTATCCTAATTTTTGGGTGTCAAGTTCAAAGAACTCAATAGGGTTTTTCAAATTTTTTGCCTTCGATCTTGTGATCATGAAGTACAGCTTTTGTCGACTTCATGTTCGAAGGCTTCTGGATATAATAGAGTCGCCAGATGTTCTAGCTTAACAATACAAATGCGAACATGAAACCTTAATACTGTTGAAATTGGAACCTTTGAATGTCCCTTCGAGCGTGCCAAAAACTATTTTTCAAATATCTACCTAAAATATAAAACATGTGTTTGTGTGCCCTAGACATGGCCAATTATGAAAGGTCAAAGGAAAGAGATGTCCTTTTGGCCAATCTCTAGAGAGGGTTGACTCCCTTACTAAATCCTACACCGATTCTAATTTTAGAGTTGTAGGAAAGAAATGGAAGTAACGAAAAAAAATGGGAAATATAGCCATAGGCCAAAAGATGTAGGATTGGGGATAGACTAATAGGAATCCAGATCAAGCGTTATAGCAGCATAAAATAGAAATAATGTGAAGAATCCACTTATGATTTTGTGGAGACAACTTCTAAAGTTGCATTCCAGTACTCACTCCCTCACCAACAGTATTTAAATCCAGATACAGAATTTAAACTTAGAGGATAACAAAAATGAACATGAAATAGAAATGCTTAATTTAGAAAGAAATCACACACAAAAATCATTCGTAGAATCAAAATCCAGGTATCTTCTATTTAAATAGAAAACTTGAAGTGTTTTTCTATAGAGTGTCTATCCTTCTCCATTACATTGAAAATATCTAGTATTTATAGAGGTTTTCCCTTATGTTCATTTAATACACAAAAGACAAAATATCCCTGGATCAGGAACTAGCAAGAGGAATCTTCTTGAAAATCTTCCTTCTGTTGCGGTGATCCAACTTTTAAGGGAAATTCTTGGAAAATCAACAAGTTTGGGCATCAGTGCATAGAAAACTGCAAATATGATCATTGAATTGGTACCTCCTTCATTCCTTGTAAATTCATCCTTGTCTAGGAAGTCCACCAAACTTGAGTCTTATCTTGAAAGAGGTTAATTAAATAGGAAATATCTTGAAACTTATGAAAATCATCCTGTGATATTTAATTGTGCATCCTTCTAGCATAAAATCTGGGAACATAACTCCTTTTGCCACAATCATTAAATTCTCACCATTCGTAGGATTGGGTGCCTTTGAAAAGTATGCGTGGATGCTAGACAATAGATTCACCCAAAATGGAGTGACAGGCAAAGCCGGACAAAAGTGCATTTCCATTTTCTTTTATCCATGCTTGCATTTTGGGAGAGCGCTCATAAATCAACAATTTTTAGTTTTGCTAATCCTGGGTCTTTGAATCATGCTTTGCACCATTGCATCTAATTTTGCCTAAGAAGCAAAAATATTCTTCTTATTCACCATTAAATTGCACCTTTACATTCTTACATTGTTTCACCCAATTCATAGCCCATAGCTTGATTCATCTTAAAATTCTTTACGTCGTGTTCGCTCCATAATCGTGACAGCAATCACTCTTGAGCAAATCTGGATGAAACACCTTGTTATACGCCTTTGTTTTCATTTTTAACACTTCAAAATTTCTTCATATAGTTTCACCTCGGGGAGGGGCGAATGGGAGTTTCATCCCTGACCTGGGGCGAAAGTGTTGTTGGCTCTTTCTTTTAGAAAATATTTTGCCTTTGAAAATTCATAAAATATGGATTTTCGTCCCAAGGAGGGATGACAATGATTTTCGCCCCTCTTTTGGGATGAAAGAATCTTGCTTATCCCTTTTAAACCTTCCCATCGCATAGCTTACAACTTTCGCCTATTTTTGGTGTGCACTTCTATTCCCAAACAACATTGGCTTTACATTTTACCTTGTGTCTTCGGATACCTTTAATTTGTGCTTTGGCCTTGAAGAGGGGCAACTAGGAGGTTCACCCCACCCTCAAGGTGAGCGCTCTGTTGACCATCTTCACCTTTGACTGTCACAAGACATATTTTATTCGAAATAGTGTTTGCCCTCAAAGAGAAGCTCATGGAGCTTTCGCCCCACCTTTGGGGTGAAACTCTTTTAAAAACTTATTTAATGTGCGGGGCCCATAATATGATTTCAAACACATTTGTAATGTGTTTTCGCCTCAAGGAGGAGCAAAAAATAATATTGCCCCTCACTTGGGGTGAAAGTCTTTTTTACTTTTCAACTATTATTTTTTCCTTCCTTTTTAAAATACGTTCATCCCAAGGAGGGGTGAATGGGGCTTTCGCCCCTCACTTGGGGCAAATGCACTTTTAATTCCAATGTTCCATGATTTCAAAGTTAGGTCATGTGCTCTTTGCTTAATATTGTGGTTTCACCCCATTGAGGGGCGAAAGGGCCTTTCGCCCCTCTTTTAGGACAAAAGTCTCTTTGACTAGTCAACATCTGTAGACACTTTCCATTGAGTTTCAACGCCTTTCTTTTAAAATATGTTTGCCTTAGAAAGAGGTGAATGGATCTTTCGCCCCTCCTTAGGGGTGAATGCACCCTTGACTACTTCTTTGTCCCACCATGGCATCCTTTGCAACTTTTAACAAAAATAAATATGTTTCGTCCCAAGGAAGGGTGATAGAGATCTTCGCCTCTCACTTGGGGCAAAAATACTCAGCATTTTAAAACTTTATGTGCATCACGTCTCCAGGTTTTTAAACTCTTTTTGGGTGCATCCATCAAAACTGATTACTGCTTCTTCCCCAAAATCATGGTGAAATTATTTTAACTTATTTTAATTACAGGTGCACCATTACTATAATTTTTTGACTTTGCCATTCCCAGCACCTAGTCCATGAGAATTAAAAGGAGATGAAAATATAAACTAATAACAATAAAATATACTAACAAGAATTGTTGCATTCTTCATTAATAATATTTTGCTCTTTTTACAATAAAAATTGTCAATAAAATTTCAACAAAAATTTAAATGTGGTAAAGTGTCAAAACTGCCAACACTTACTTATCAAAAGCTTTTTCCAAATCAAACATAATTATCATTTCTTTTTTCTTTCTTGATTTGACTGAATGAAGTGCTTCCTGAGCAACACCTATAGCTTCATGGATTTATCTTTTACTTAAGAAATCAAATTGTTCTTTTGAGAAGGTGTCTAAAAAAATCCCTTTTAACCTCATAGAAATAATCTTGGAGATGATTTTATAGAGAGTATTACACAATGATATGAGCCTATACTCCCCAAAATATTTTGGGTTATCCTTCTTAGGAATCAAGGCCAATAAAGTTGTATTAATAGACCCTAGTACCTGCCTAGAAGTCCTTGATTTCGCAACCACCTTTAAGAGGTCTTCTTCCAACAACTCATTATTGGTCATATAAAATTCAATGGTCCAGCCATCTAGTCTTGGACTCTTCCTTTTCTGAAAAATATTTAATTGTTGTTTGTAGCTCCTCCTTAGTGACTTTCATCATCAAAGTATTGTTAACTTTATCATTGACCATCTTAGGTAGATAAAATGCTAACTTAATGATTTCTTTAATATTTACTCTATTGTGTTCTTGATAAGTTTTCTTAAAGTGGGATACTCTTAATCCTGCTATTTCTTGAAACCTTCTCATATTTCCTCCATCCTCCCCTTTCATCTCCTAGATTGTATTTATCATTTTTCTTTATTTTGCATAATTTTGAAAGAATTTTGTATTCTCATCCCCTTGTTCTAGCCAAAATGTTGCACTTCTCATCCTCCACTTTGCATATTCCCATTCTAACAATTCCCTCTTCTTCTTTTCAACTTTTTTATTTCAACTTTTTTACCCGCAAGTTATCCTTGTTTGAAAATATATAAATGAGAAAAAATAATTAAAAATTTGATCTAATATTAACATCTTTCTTATATATGCAAACATGTTTATCTTTAAACTTGCATACCTATTTTTTAGAAGAGGTTGAAAAACAGGGCCATATTAAGGGCCACCCTTCTTGTGAATTGAACTTGGGTCTTCGTTAAGAGAGCCCAATGAATTTTACCATTTTTGTATCCTTCTTGAGACACACTTGCATATACCTTTAAAATAAATAATATTTTTTTATTTTTTGTGAAAAGCATAGATATATTAGGGACCACCCTTTTCATGAATTGAATTTGGGTCTCTCTTAAGAGAGTCCAATTACTTTTGCCATTCTAGTGTCCCTATCAAAACCATTTTAATAAATTTAAAAAATATGTAAAAAATAAAAACTTATTAAGCACTTTTCACAGTTACCCAAAAATAATAAATTCTCATAAGGACAACTGTCGCATAAAAAAATAATAAATTCTTGTAAGGCAAATGTCAAACAAAATGTTTTGATAGGTCTAAAGTTCAAATCCCACTCAATATGAGGGGACCATGACACCTCATAAAAATATGTGTAAATTCATTGAAAAAATAATTATATCAAAACATGTCATCTTTTAGCGAGTCGGGAGTAAGTGTAGCAGCGAGTGTGTGCATGAGTCAGGAGTAAGTGCAATAGCGAGTGCAAGCACAAATCAGGAGTAAGTGCAGCAGTGAGTGCGAGCACAATTAGGGAGGGTAGCTAGGAGTGAGCGCATCCAAAAGTAAACGCAACTGAAAGCAAGTGGGAGCACAAGCTGGGAGTGAGGGCAACCAAATGTAGGTGCAAGCACAAGTTAGGAGTGAATGTAGTCACAAGCAAGTGTGAGCATAAACCAAGAGTGAATATAGCCATAAATAAGAGTGTAGTTGGTATCGAGTGTGCATCTGGGAGTGAGTGCATCCAAAAGTAAGTGTGAGTGCAAGCTGAGAGTGAGGAAGTGTGAGTAAGTGTGAGTGCATCCAAAAGTAAGTGTGAGTGCAAACCAGTTGCGAGTGTAGTTGGTATCGAGTGTGCATCTGGGAGTGAGTGCATCCAAAAGTAAGTGTGAGTGCAAGCTAAGAGTGAGGAGGAAGTGTGAGTAGGAAAGCAAATAGTAAAAATAAAAGTGTGACCAGTCACTTCTTGTTCCAGATCTCAAGAAAATTTAAAGGATTCATTTGAAAAAACTTGGGTAACATGAAAAGAAAGTCATTTGTAAAAGTCCTTATTGAAAGTATGAATGGCCAAGTTGGAAGTTTGGATGTCCTAGCTAGCAATAAGGGTAAGAGAGAATCTATGGCAAACCCAATCCAGGTAGCAAATTCTACACCAAAAGTGATTATCAAAGATGAGATGATTGAGCATGATATAATGATTCTTAAAACCAAAGGGTTAATTTGTAAGTTTCATGGATATTGGCCAGGTTTTTCTGAGATTCAAAATTGGATTAAGTGGAAGTGGAGATTGAATTCAAATTACTCCATGGTTTTTATTTTGAAAGGATTTTTCCTTATTATTTTCTCCAGTTCAAAAATAAAGGATAAAATAATGTATGGAGGCCCATGTTTTAGGGGTAAAGAAGCATTATACTTAAGACCTTGGAGTGAGAATGAAGAACACAAGCTTATACTGAGAGTGGGGGTGAACAGTATAAGACCACTTTTTACTTTTCTTTCTCAATCAATATTATACAATGTATCAATAGAAATATCAACAACAGTAATCAAAGCAATGCATAAATCACCACACATAATAGAGACACCAATTTAACGTGGTTAACCCAATGTGGGCTACTCCATGGAGAAAACATTTCACTAAAATTTTCTCAACAAATATTTTGAGAAACCTTTTCCTATTACAATGTTTATAGACCTTTGTCCAAAGGAGACACCAATCCCCTAATTAGGTTCATGGATCTCTATCCATAGGAGACACCAATCTCCTATACTCTAGTTGGTGATCTTCTAGAAGAACTACTACCTCCACTGCATTGGCTTATGGATCTCTATCTACTAAAGACTCATGTCCTCACTCAGAATATCTATCCTCACTACCTTGGCTAATGGATCTCTATCCACTAGAGATTGTCATCCTTTATATTCTATCACCTCCAAATCTTGCTCTCAACTCTGTCTCAAATCTGCACTAAACACAATCCTTTCATCTAGCACAAATTTTCTCAATATCTATCTTTGGTCTGGCACAAACCTGTCCTCAAATATGCACTAAAATCTGTCCTCAAATCTTCACTAAATACAATCCTTCGATCTAGCACAAATCTGCTCTCAATCTCTGTCCTCAAGCCTTAACACAAAGCTTGACTTAATCACAAATCAACTATGCTAGATCTGCCCAAATCCTTAACTCAAGGTTTGAAAAAATCAATCAACCAACTCTTCTCACAAGTCTTCTCAAAGACTTATCTCAAATTTTCCTTGTAATCTTCCACAAAAGTTCACACTAATCTATCCACAAGTCCTCTCTAGAACTTTTCCAATATGATCAACAATCTCTTTCCTCAAATCTATAGTGTAAGCTTCCACAAAAGCTCACACGAATCTATCCACAAGTCTTCTCTAAGACTTACCTCAAATCTACTCAACAAGTCCTCACTAGAACTTGTCCAATCTCATAGAAACATATAGAGAATTGTTAGAGACTCAATATGTTTCACACTCACAAAAATGCTCAAATACTTTCACTCTCTCTCTATTTTTATCATAGAAACATATAGAGAATTTTTAGAGACTCAATATGTTTCACACTCACAAACACTCAACCTCTTTCTCAAATCAATTTAGAATATGGAACAATTTGTTTCATAGAACTAGAACTATCATCTCAACACTTCCACTTGACTAGGTTCAACCAACTCTACTCAAACAATCACTCAATGAAACAATCCTTGCTCACAAACCCTAGTCCAAGCATATGAATACTCACTCAATTATTTCCAATCAATGCTCATCAAACAATCTCACATAACAATGATACTCATGTACTTTCACAAACCCTAGTTCAAGATAGTTCTCAACTTCACATAACAATGATACTCATGTTCTTTCACAAACCCTAGTTCAAGATAGTTCACAACTTCACATAACAATGATACTCATGTTCTTTCACAAACCCTAGTTCAAGATAGTTCACAACTTCACATAACAATGATACTCATGTTCTTTGCACAAACCCTAGTTCAAGCATATGAAATATTTACTCAATATTTCCAACAATGCTTATCAAACAATCATTTTCACTCCAACTTAGCATTCACAACATCCAACAATTACTCACTAGGAAGATGTGCTCATACCTTTTGTTTGATAAATAAAATGATCTCAAAAACTGTCTTAAACATAATTTTCTTCTTTGCCAATTTCAATGGTTAAATGATAAAATATCACACAAACACTCTCTCAGAAATATTTCTTAGTTACAAAAATAATCAAACTCAAATACACCTTATTACTTCTTCTTTGAAATTATCAATCATCAAAGCATACATAAAAATTAATTACTCCTTATAATATCCAAGCTTTAATTAACAACCTCCAAAAATCAAACTCTTCAAAAATAATGTTGCCTATCCTTTTATCTCCCTCAAATACTCAATAATTAAATTTTAAAATAAACTTTATAACCCTTCAAAATATTTAATTTCCATTCAACCTTAGCAAATCCAAAATACCTCATGCAACCTTCACAAAACAATAATGCATACCTCTTATCTCAAACAAAAGATCTCGACAGGTTTTGAACGCAAGACCACTCCCAACCGAGCACCTTATCAAGGCACTAGCCCATTGCATGGGCTACGAGCCTCCACACGAAGGGGAAGGCTCAACCCTTCCTCTTCTCCCTTACCAATCGGTGCGACACAAAACAAAATGTACTCCTTCCTTGCAAAACCAACTCGACGGATTTTGAACCTTGTACTCCTTGCCTGTCGAAAGTCTTAGCGCCACCCATTGTTGCCAACTACGCTACACAGGAGCTCGACTCCTATTTGTCTTATCCTCTATCGTCGAAATCTTTCAAAACACGAAAACCTTACACCCTTCTTTGCACACGAATTTTTTAGCTTTGATTTCATCAATTAATTGCATGGGGATTTTTGACTAAGGTTCTTGCCCTCTTTTATACACAAAGGCCAATGTCACAGAAACGTCGACACCTTATTCAAATTTTGAATTCAAATAAATTAATAACCTTTATAACCCAACCTTAGGGTTATTTTAATTAACATAAATTAATTTTATAATTTAAATTATAATTCATCTATAATTAACTGAATAACTTTAGAAGTTAATTAAATTAATTAATAAATTAATTTATAATTAAATTATTAAAATTAATTTATAATTAATTTAAATCTTCCCTTTTAATATTATAATAAAATATTATAATTTTATTTTGCTTGGGCCTCTTCATTGCTCTTTGAAACTCATCTGATCACCTGGAACCGGATCTGACCAACTGGAGGTGGATTTTCCTTTTGCACTGATTGTGAAACTGCTTCTTCTTGCACTACTCACTGAAACTGACTTTTGACATCAATGACAACTCAATTACTCAAAATGTCCAACAGAGATTTTTTCTATGGACACAAAAACTATTAAAAGGCTTTCGGTATGGATTAGGCTTTTTGGACTTCCTTATCAACTCATCAATAAGGAGGTTTTGAAGAGTATTGGTAATACTCTAGGTGAATTCATCCAAGAGGGACCATCTACTAAGGAGAGAAGACATGTTGTATACACTCGAATATGTGTTTCCATGGATATTTCTAAACCTTTACCACAATCGATTAGGATTAAAATTGAATCAAGAGAATGGGATCAGTAGGTGGATTATGAAAATATTGCATTCCGATGTCGCAAATGTCATGAAACTAGGCACATGGCAAAATATTGCAAAGTAAAAATGGAGGAAGAGATGGAATTTTTTGGGCATGAGGGTAATTTCAATTTGAAACAAGTAGACCATATCACAGGAGAAGCTAGGTCAAATCAAGGATTTTCCACTCCTAAGAAAGTGGCAAGAAAAATCCCTCTACATCATCAAATGGAAAAGGCAATTACAGTTCACTCGAATCAACCATTAGAAGAAAAAAATGGTATGGAAGATGAGGAAGTACATTGCGCAAGTTCAAATATAGGAGCTCAAGGTGCGAAGGAAGAGGGGAAGGCAAATTTTAATACAAAGGAAAATGGGGAGATGAATCTTAAATCAAATAAGGAGAAGGAGGTCAAGCTTAATCCAGGTAAATCACCTTTACTATCCTCAAGTAGCTTAAAATCTTCTCCTTCCAATAAAAATGAAAGTAGTATGGAGTGTGTTCCTTGCACTTTAGGTTTTCAAGAGAAGTATATTAAAGAAAATCTTATGGAGGATATCCAAGGAAATTTAGGGTTTTCAGGCCAACATAAGAAAGCGATGACTATGGAGGATCATCTTTGCAGTTTAGAGTTTTTAGGGCAACATAAAGAAGAAAATGCTAATGAGGCTATTCCTTGCACTTTCGGCTCTTTAAGGCAACATAAACCTTTAGAAGATAAGTCTCATTTTGAACAATATGAAAAAATGGAAGAGATTGATGAAGATGAGAGTGTTGGCAAGAATGGAAGAAGGAGAGGAAGGCCATCAAACCATGATCTAAGAGAAAAAGAAACTCAGAAGGATATTGATTTGGGAAGCCAAACAAAAATATCACAGGTGTTAACAAGAAGTGGGGCTAAGCCCACTAACAAAAATAAAAAGTATTGATGATGAAAATGATATCATGGAATATTAGGGGTATGAATAAAACCCCTAAAAAAAGAGTTATTAAGGAATTAATAGGTTGTTATAGCCCTGAGTTTATTTTAATACAAGAAATAAAATTAAGCAGTGAGGAATGTAAGGAGGCTTTCAAGAGCGGTATTGCAATAATATGGGACAAATGCAAATGGGATGGAGAACTATTAGAAGCAAAAAGTAATTGGGTTGCTGGATTATTTTGCAGGAAAGAGGAAAACATCAAAGTTGGGGTTATAAATGTATATGCTCCAACTATAGTTACTCCACGTGAAAGATGTTGGAAGGACCTTAGTATATTTTTGTCAAATACAATGATGATTCATTGTGATCTATGGATTCTTGGGGGTGATTTTAATATTGTTATATCTCCTTTGGAAAAGAAGGGTGGCATTCTAGGATGGTCTAAATCAATGCAAGATTTTTCTTCATTTGTCAATTCAAATGACCTTTGGGATGTTAGTCCCTCAAGCTTTCAATACACATGGGATAACAGACGCATTGGGAAAAATCATATAGCAGAAAGACTGGATAGATTCTTGTTATCCAATAATTGGTTGCAAACAAAGTATACAATCTCTTCGGATATTTTATTACGAGCAAGATCAGATCACAAACCCATTCTTTTGACTTGTGAGTCACCTAACAATGGTCATCCAAAGACATTTTGCTTCCAGTCTATGTGGCTCCAAGACCCTGATTTTTTCCAGATGGTTATGTTATGGTGGGATGAATCAAAATTTGAAGGATCATGTATGTACAGGTTTGTTCAAAAGTTGAAACATGTAAAGGAGCAAATGAAGATATGGAATGTCAAATATTTTGGTAACATTTTTAAAGAAAAGAATAAAATTGAATCCAAACTCCAAAATTTACAAGAGATAGTAGAAATTAATGGAATGGACCAGGATTCTTATGTGAAAGAAAAACAATTACTTTTTGATTATCATAATGCATTGAAAAAGGAGGAGTCATATTGGTTCCAAAAATCTAGAGAGAAATGGCTCAAGGAAGGAGATAGAAATACAAAGTTTTTTCATGCTACAGCAAAAACAAATTTTTTTGTTCGTCATATCAAAAATATTATAACTCCAGATGGAAGAAATATTGAGGATGAAGAAGATATAAGGAAGGAAGCAATAAATTATTTCAAAAATATTTTGTCAGATTCTAGGCAAGATAAGGAGGCACAAGAAAAACTTCTGCAAAATATTCCATCAATTATCACTCAGAGACAAAATGAAAGCTTGAGGAAGAAGATATCTATGGAGGAGCTCCATGAAGCAATTTTCTCTTTCCATCCTAACAAGGCACCTGGCCTCGATGGATTTCCTGCAATTTTCTTTCAAATTTTTGGGATTTATTGAAGAGTGATATGTTAGATGCAGTGGAAGAGGCCCAAAAAAGGAAGGCTATAATAAGTGAGATCAATGCTACTTTTATTACCTTGGTTCCCAAGAAGGGTGACACAAAATATTTTGATAATTTTTGTCCAATAAGCCTTTGTAATATGATTTACAAGATCATTTCAAAAATTATGGCAAATAGGTTGAAGGGCATTCTAGGGTGTATTATCTCAGAGGAACAAGGTGGCTTTGTTCAGGGTAAACAAATTCTTGATGGTATAATTATTGCACAAGAGGCCATACATTCTCTTCATTCCATGAAAAAACCAGGTATGCTTTTGAAATTAGATATGAACAAAGCATATGATAGGGTTTCCTGGAATTTTTTACATGCTATTCTCAGAAAGTTTGGCTTTGATTATAGTTGGTGTGAGTGGATTAAATGTTGTTATAGCACTGCAAAATTTTTTGTTTTGATCAATGGTTCTCCTGCTGGGTACTTCAAGTCATCTTGTGGACTTCGTCAAGGTGATCCTCTTTCTCCTTATCTATTCATTATTCTGGCAGAAGCATTAGGGAGAGCATTTTCAAAGGTAAAAATGGAAGGAAAAATCAAGGGTATTCAAGTTGCAAAAAATGGTCCCTTTGAATCTCATCTCCAATTTGTTGATGATACTTTTCTTTTGGGTCATCCCTCAGTCAGTGAGGCCATGGAGTTTAAATCAATATTGTCATGTTATGAGAAGGCTATTGGACAGTTGGTAAATACTTCAAAATCTAAGATTTTTTCATTAATACTGCCCTAGATTTACAACAAATTATTGTGAATATTTTGGGGTTTAAAATTGAAAAATTTCCATCAATCTACTTGGGTATTCCTTTGTCTGATAAAGGAAATAAAAAGGAGCTTTGGATCTCTTTTTTGGATAGAATGAAAGCTTGCTTGGCAGGTTGGAAAGGTAAGTTCTTAACCATGGCAGGAAGGCTACAACTCATAAAGACTACTTTGCAATCCATTCCTATTTATATGATGTCAGTTTCAAGACTGCCAACAGGTATTGCATCAGAAATTGATAAAATTCAAAGAGAATTTCTATGGAAAGGTTGTGAGGAAAAATTTAGGTTTCCTCTTTGTAAGTGGGAAAGGGTTTGCAGAGGAAAGAATATTGGAGGAGCAGGCTTGCAAAATTGTAAACTTATGAATTTGGCATTAGGAGCAAAGCTTGGGTGGAGATTATTCAGAGATCAAGGAAAGAATTGGGTAAAAATATTACTTCAAAAATATATAGGTTCTCTTGATGCAATGAAATTGTTTAGAAAAATAACTCTACCCAAAGGATCATCAACATGGAACTTCATATCAGAGAGTTTGCAATTGATAAAGAAACATATTAGATGGTCAGTCAATGAGGGGAGTTATGCAAATTTTTGGTCTGATGCTTGGTTGAAGCCTTATCCTCTCATCTCAGACTCAAAATGGAAACCATTGGCTCAAGCGTGCCTAGCATGTAAAGGTCCAAAGGTCAAATATTATATTATTATGAACAAAAACTCTAGATCATGGATTTCTTTTAGTGACCTGGTTGAAGGAGAGGAACAAAAACAAATTGCAGATGAACTTCAAAATATGCTTCTAGAGTTTTATTTGCCAATTTTTACACGAAAATATGAGTTGGTTTGGAACTTATCAAAGGATGGTGGATACTCAGTAAAGTTGGGATATGAGAATTTAGAACAATCAAAATTTCCTTCTCCCAAATATTTTCCTTGGAAGAATGTTTGGTCATTAGAGGCTCTCCCTAAGGCCTCAACATTTCTTTGGTTAGCAGTTCAAAGTAAGATTCTTTCAGGAGAGAGTCTACAAAGAAGAGGATATTATGGACCCTTCAGATGTGCCTTGTGTGAGAAGGATTTAGAAACATCAGACCATTTACTCCTTCATTATCCATTTGCTCACACCATTTGGGGTTACTTTTTAAAAAATATGAAATTATATTGGGTATCTCCATCAACATTGAAAGAGTTGATAAAATGTTGGATAAATTATTTCAAAGCTAAAGCATTATGTATTCTTTGGAGGATTGGCCCTGCCATTATTTGTTGGAATTTATGGCTTGAAAGGAATAATAGAATTTTTAATAATAAATATCAAAATCATGCCCAAGTTTGGAACCGTATCAGTGCCTCTCTTGCAGAATGTCTACAAATATGGTGCTCATCATGGGAAGTCTCAATTGCAGAAAAATAAGTGCTAATAATTTGGCTACAGGATTTGAACATACATGGAAGAGTCATCAACAACAAAATTAAAACAAAGGATCTACTTCGATCTATGGTAAAATGGAAATGTCCAGAAATTGGGTTTATCAAAATTAATTTTGATGGTGCTTCTAAAGGAAATCCAGGAAAAGTCGGTGGAGGTGGTGTTTTTAGAAATAGTGAAGGCAAAATTCTCCTCACTTATTCAGAATCATATGGAACTTCAACTAACAACTATGCAGAGGCTAGGGCACTTCTTACTGGGATTAAAATTGCAGCAGAAAAAGGATGGAAATATATTTCAATTGAGGGGGACTCACAAATTATCATCAATGCTATTAACAAAAATGGATGTGGAGACTGGATAAAAAATAATATTATTGTTGATGTTCATCATCTATTACTAGAGGCAATCTCCTGGCGAGTGTGAGCATATTTATAGAGAAGGAAATCGAGTAGCAGATAAATTAGCGAATTATGGTGTTGATCTACATCCCCATGAAATTCAAATTTTAGAAGACAACTGGCCAAGTGAGATTTTATGTCTTAATCAAAATGATGTCAAGGAGTTGATTGTGGAAACATAGCACTTTGAGAAAGTTGAAGAATATATTTAAGAGAAAAAAAAAAAAAAAACAATGATAAAAATGTTTGCTACAACAAATGTAATATTCTGGTATTTTGATGGGAGTGGCCCCCAATAGAAGCCACATATAACCTATTCAAAAAAATATCAAATAAAAGATACTAAAAAATATTGTATGAGTCTGGTGACGGGTACCCTAGTGTTATGTCTTTGAGTTTTCATCTAGAAGACCCAACTTCAAACTAGATACAAGGGGGCCAGGGCCCTTTTCAAAAACATGTGCTTTACCTTAAAAAATTACCCGAAAAAGAGATAGGTCTGTTGTAGCTACTGAGTGCTCATGATTCAAGGGATAGGTCTGTTGGTAGCTATGGAGTGCTTAGGATTCCATTAACTTCATCTTTACCGAACGGACTAAAGATTATAAAGGTTCTTCAAACAACAAATATATATATATATATATATATATATAATTATTTATATGGGATTATAACGGGCCTCACCCATATTACATCATCACCAAGTAGTGGTATTACAACAAAGCTTGGATATTATCCATATCGTTTGGTAAGATTTGAAGCTTGGTCTCTTCCTTAAATTTTGAGGAATTTAACCAGTTGAACTAATACCACATATATATAAGTTTAGTATAACACGCTTTTTATCAATATATGTATTATATAATTGTGCTCCCTTCACTTCAAATAAAGTAACTTTATATTTTTATTCAAAAATTAAACCTCTTATTTAGAATTGCACAAGCTTTGCCATTAACCACAACTATGTTGTACAAAATCCAAGTCAATATAATTAGTGCCTAAGAAGTTAAAGTCAATATAATTCTAGAATCCTCAAGAGGCTAGTGGTTTACCTCATGTTCATATGGCATTTAGTTACTATTTTTTTTTTATTGGTAGTAGAAGGGGTTTTTAAAGGGTCTCCAAACCTATTACAAATAGGGTTTTGAAAGGCACCCCCAAATTTTAACCAAAAATAGTAAGGGTTATAATAAGTACAGTTGAACTTGGAAAGTTGGTGATCTCAGTTATAATCATTTAACAGAAAAAATAATATTATAATTATAATAAAAAAATTTAAATTATTAATTTTTTATATAAATTAAGAAGGAAAAATTAATATAATTGGTAAAAAATTATAGATGAAAGTTAATATGATATGTTGTTTTATCACACACCATTTAGTTAAATTATGTTGGTTCAAAGTTATAATCAACAGTAATGGATATTTTAAATAGGATTTTAAAGAGCCCTTTCTCGATCATTTTTGTTTTCAAGATTGCTCATAGTTCTAGCTTTCAACATACTGAGGGTATTTTTCTTTCATCGATGACCATTCAAACATTTCAAATATTTATGGGGAAAAAATTAGGGCACTTATATGCTAATTTTAGGGTTTTTATCCATATTTGGAGCTTGATGGAAGCTTTGCATCTTTCAAGGCTTAGAGTGAAGAATTGGGACAATTGTCAACATCCGACGACAAGCCCAACTCTGCAAAGGAGAAGCATTTGGGTACAGGAAAACAAGTCGCGTGGGATGTGAGGTTTCTATGATGGATGAAACTCCATCCCTTAATTTTCTTGAATCTCATATTCCCATGACTCCCCTTGGGAACCTTACAAACAATTCCATAGAAAACCTACAAATTCAGAGAGCGAGAGGAGCTTACCAGAGGGTTGCATCGTTGACCCGTCAAACCCTAATCCAACAACAACTTGACCATATATAGTTCAAGGTAAGCCCCATTTAATTGTTCTTCCTTATTCCTTTGCTAAAGTAGCTAACGACTTGTCTGAACGTATTGTCATTTTATTTTTTACGAGGGATACCACATGAGGTTGAATTTTTCAAATGGGTTAGAGGGGTTTGATAAAATACTAAAATATAGATAGTAGAGGCTATTTTAGGGTTGGGAAGGGGGTACATAGTAGTCTCTTTTGTAAATCTCGAACATGCCAAAAAATCCTCAAATACAAAACATGAGTTATCTGTGGGTAAACTTGTTATATTCAAAACTGATCTTTGGATTTTCATCCAGAGGATCCCTCTAGGGAAAAATACCCTCTTTAGATAGAGTTACCATTTTTATCTCTTTCATGTCATACCTTTCTAATAAAATTGTTACTCTTATTGGTAAGTTTTGTGGTATCACCCTATTTTAGAAAAATTATCTAATTATAGAGTGCACCTTCGTATTTGTATAGAATGGATATATCTAAGTCGTTGCCCCCTCCCTTGACCTCTATGGGTTAGGTTTCCATGTTATTCAAACTCTTACCTACCTAAACTTACCTAATGCATGTTTTTACTATAGATAAGTTAGACATTTGATAAAAAATTATCCAAAAAAAATAGCTAAAAAGAAACAAATGGAAGCCATTGCTAAAAAATTGCAAAAAAAATCTCAACTAATGGTCCTCGTATGGAAGCCACAATTAAGAATTTGGTCAAGAAATTCCCTACCAATGGCCCTCGACACCCCCAATTCTAAAAAAAACCTTCTCCTTCTCAGGTTATTCCCTCCAAGAACCCTCTTGCCTCTTCCACATTAAATCCTCAAATACTTTTTTTAATCCACAAGCCCCACCAAATTTAGTCACGACCCTTGAGTTAGCTCTTGTTCCTTTATCGCAACTCTTGAAAGACATTCTTATGACAAATGGGTGGAGAATGGTAGGCAAGCGACAACGTTTTTCAACCCCTTCAAAATCACTTCATACATATAGAGGAAAAAAACCCTCTATCAAATATCTTGCTAGATCCTTCTCTCAAGTTGCTCAAAATAAGGTTCTTGCTCAACAAACCCATTTGGACAACACGTAATTATTGCCAATCAGTGAAAATATATTCTAGTCTCTAATTCATGAGGTCAAGTAGCCTCTAAATCACCCCTCATGAATTTAAATATTCTATCTTGGAATGTTAGGGGGCTCTCCCTCCCTTACCATAAGTTTCAAGTTTGAAAAGTTGTTGAAAATCATATTTCTGTTCTTTTCCTTCAAGAACTGAAAGTCATTGGTCACACTCTCACCCATTGTATGGACATTATTGGTGGTGGATATGCATCCACATTTACTACTTATCATATTAATGGTAAATTAGGTGTTACCCTTTCCATAGCCAAGTCTCTTTGTTATGTTATTCTAGACCATGGTGAAGATCCTGCTCACCGTTGTGTGTGGGTTAGATTGGCTCTCAACTCTCATTTTATTAGATTTTGTTCTATTTATGCTCCTAATGACATTCCTAGTCATATAGCCCTCTGGGAATGTTATTTTTTCTCTCCTTCTTGTAGAATGGATCCTTGGAGGTGATTTTAATATGATTGAGAATCCTAGTGATAAATTTGGACTAGTAGTAAACCCCTTTCGAATGTTGAATTTGGTAGTTGGTTGTTTATCGTAATCATTTAGGTTTGCATGACCCTCTCTTTGGTAAAGCCTCCTCTCATAGAGATAATTGGTTTATATGGTCCAACTATTTTCAAGGTTATGCTAGTAAGCTTTTGAAGTTGGATAGATTTTATTTCAGTAATTATTTCCTAGATAAATTCTCCATCCACAAGCAAGTTCACTTCCTTTCTCACACAAATTTGTCTAATCACCTTCCTATCTTATCTTCTATCCAAAATTCCTCTATCTCCCTTAATTCCATATCATTTCTTTTCAAATTAAATGTGTCCCACCTTGATAGTCCTACATGTTGCCACCTTGTAGATCATGTCTCAAATAGATTTTCTAGACCAATTGGTAATACTAGTTGGATCAAACGGTTTGAAATAGTTATTTCCAATATGGTTTCATCCCTTATATGGTATGGGCACTCTGTTTCCAGGAGGAATAAGATTCAAGAGAGTCACCTTCATAAAGATATCTCTTATCTCTGTTCCATGCTTATGAAGGACCCTACTAATATTGTTGTTCAATGTGATCTAGATAATATTGAAAATTAGGCTAGAGTTTATGAGTCTTACCGTGCTAGAGAGGTGCAAGCTAGATATCACCTCAATTGGATCTCCTACGGAGACAAGGGAACTAATTTTGTTTCTAATTAAATCAGGCATAAAAATATTTTGGAAAAAATCACTGAGTTGGAGGACCCTTTAAGTCATTCTCATTCTGACTCTAAAGAGATCATGAATCTTTTTATAAGTTATTTCTCCCAATTTTTTTACAACAGAGCTAAGGAATGACATCCAATATATCTTAATGGAATGTGTGCAGGAACATATTCCCTCCCTAGTAGAAACCATTATTAGGATCAACTTGAATATCCTCTTTCTATGAATGATCTACAAACTGCTCTTTTTCTATGAAGAATGACAAAGCTCCTAGCTTGGATGGTCTTCCAGTGGAGTTTTATAAAAAAATTGGCATATCCTTTCCTTTGATCTTCATCATGTTTACCTAGAAGCTCTCCATAATAGTTCCCTCAAAGCTTATATCAATGCAAGGCTAATCAAGCTGATTTCTAAAGGTACGACTCATAACCAAATCTCCAATTGGAGACCTATTACCCTCATCAATGTTTTGTACAAGATCATAGCTAAAGCTATAGCTTTACAAATCAAAATTGTTGCTCAAGTGATTGTTCATCCAGAACAATCTGCTTTTCTTGAAGGTCATTATATTTTAGATAATCTTATGATAGCCTAGGAAACTTCAAAATGGGATATCGACTCCAATCAATATGCCCTATTGGTTAAGTTATATTTTGACAAAGCTTATGATAGCATCATATGGGATTTTATTTTTAGTATGCTTTGTTGGCTTGGTTTCAGTCCAAAATTATGTAATCAAATTGGTATGCTCTTCGATGATGCTTCATCTTATGTTCAGGTTAATGGAGCTCTTTCCCTCTCCTTCTCTCTTCAACGGTCTATCAGACATGGTTGCCCCTTTGCTCCTTTTTTGTAAATTTTGACTATTTATGCTCTTGGTTATCTTCTTCACAAGGATCATTCTAATGGCCTCATTAGGTTATTAAGCTTCCTAGGGATAAACATGCTCTTAACTCACATTTTTTTGATGATTCCTTTCTTTTTATTCAAAATATCCAATAAGAGGTGGAAACAATTAAAGAAATTATACAATTATTTTGTGATGTCTCTGGCTCTCGTATCAACCACTCTAAAACTAAAGTCTTCTATACTTCTTCCTCACCTAGTGGATGCAACTCCTCGATTGAGTGGAAGATCATCCCTCATGGTATGATTGTGCAATACTTGGGAATCCCCTTTGGGATTAATATTTCTCCTAAAGATATGTGGAACTGGGTTATGGAAAGACTTCAAAAAAAATTAATGCTTGGCCAACTCGGTTTCTTTCCTTAGTAGGAAGAATTCAAGTTGCAAATAAAATTATGGCAACCTCTCATGTTTATTACTCCTCTTGTTGGATGGCCTTCAAGGTAGCCTATAACAAGTTAACTCAGGTCATTCGTAAATTTTATGGATCATATGAGATGGGAAGGTGAAAATGATAACCATCTTGTGGAAACTTTGTATTCAACCTAAGGCTTTAGGAGGTCTAGGCATCATTGATCCTCTTACCCAAAGCAAAATTTTGGCTACAAAATAGGTTGCTAGAGCCATCATTGGTGATGAAAATTAAAAACACCTATTTCATTACAAAATCTCTCTAGCTACTCACAAAGGTAAATGGAAAGAAATCCCATGGGAGGATAAGGTCCTTAATGCGCCTTACTTTACGATTAAAGGATCTATTCCAATTATCCAAAACTGGAAAGCTTGGCAATCAATTTCTCATTTATTGACTTGGAAGTGTGACTCCTTGAGACATGGTTTGAGCATCAGTCTAAACAATCTTTGGTGGAATAAAATTATCCTCCATAATGATAAACCTTTAGCTTTATGCAGTGTTATTCAAGGTCTAGTATTTTTGAAGAAATGTATTAATAGAATTAAAGATATCTGGGATTCGAGTAGTTGCTCAATTCTTACCTGGAACCAGATCTACAATTATTGCTCCCTTCCCTATAGGTTCAAATATTCTTATGGCTTAGTTGTGGCTTCCATCCCTTGTGAGGTCCTTATAAAGTTGGGAACAATTATCCATAATATATGGAATGACTGGAGATGACTTAATGTTGGAAAATTACCATTGGTAAAAGGTTAAAAAGAGTATTTTACCTTGGGTAAGTTTACTTACCTTTTACCTTACCTGGACGATAGTTGGACGGCAGCATCTTTGGGCGGCAAGAGAGTTTTAATTTAATTTCTTCTCCCTTCCCTTAACTTCTCCTATTCCCCCTTTTCTCTAGTATGGTTATTTTGTGTTTATTTAAATCAATTGTAACCTAATTTCAAGTTAATGCATATTTTTACCTTTGCATCGAATAGCTCACCTCTCACATTTGGTATCAGAGCCGAGAGCCGAGACCGGCCCGAATCTCGAGGCGATGGGGCCCGTAGTTCGAGGCGACGACACGGATCCCGAGGCAGCCCGCAGGAACCGAGGCGGCCCGCAGGAGCAGATCGGCATGATTCTCGAGGCGCTGGTGGAGCTGGACATGACAGGCGTAGGCAGACACGTGGCCCGAGGTGATTCGTTGACGAGGCGACACGTGGCCCGAGGCGGCACGTTGGAGAGGGCGGCCCGAGGTGGTTCGTTGGAGAGGCCACCTACGCGTGGCCCGAGGTGACCTACGTGCGGTACATGGCAAAAGGATCACGTAGCCTACGGACTGCCCATAGGCAATCAAAGCACATACAGTGCTTTGCTCTTTTTAAAGAGCATCAACATCGCCGCATCGACGATGTGGGACTATTAAGTCCCAAATAAAAAATTTGCTTCGCGCCGAAGCGCGAAGCCAAAACATTGCTTCGCATTCGACGCGAATGCAATAAAGGCAGGGAGCCAGCTAGTACTCCCAGATCTGCCCGGTAGCACAGCGGCTACCCTTTGCCTTGACGCCCGCGAGGTCGCACGGTCGAACCTCGACGGGGTCAAAAGTTTTTTTTAAAGAAAATTTCTTTAAAAACCTTTAAGGTAATTTAAAATTTTTGAAAGGTTTTATTTATCATTTGAGTTGATGATTGACATTTCCTAAGAGGAAATAGTTGTAAAAATTTTTACGCTTTAAGAGGTAAAAAATTAGTAAAATTTCCTAATCTGGGAAATTTTCTTAAATGATAAGATCGGAAGGATGTTACCAAGCACTTTGTAGTTTGTTACTGAGAACAAACGCTGAAAGCTTTGATGAGCACGTGAGAACACTAGGCATAAATTCAGTCTTTTCACAGTTGCAAAACGCGGTTATTGCACAACAGAGAAATCCTGATCTAGGATACGAAGTAGATTCAGAAGATAACTCCTTTGGGAGCAGATTTGAACAATCCGACACAGTGGAGATTGCTCCACAAGGATCTGAATATACTCATTATTGTAATTCAGTTGAAATCCTACAACCTCCTTCTCCTGAAATTATATTGATCACTGACTGACTGACGAACAAGTCGCTGACAATTTTGTAATTGCTGAATCACAACAACAAGAGTGAGTTGTTTATGATTGTAAATCAAGCAAGGCTTGATAGTTTGTAAAGTCTTTTTGAAATAAGACTATATAAGAAAGGTTTCTTGTTTTAATAGATTGTAATGGGATCAAATAACAATCTACCAATCCCCGAATTCAGTGGGGATAATTATGAGTACTGGTCCATCAAAATGAGGACATTACTCATAGGAAAAGGACTATGGGATAGTATTGAAGACGGTTACACTGCTCCAATAGATTGGACTACTTTGAGTGCAACCGACAAGAAGATCTTCAAAGATGCACAGAAAAATAACTCTTTTGCCTTATACCATCTTCAAGCGGCATTAGATCCAAGTATCTTTCCTAGAATTGCATCTTACTTAACTGCTACAGATGCATGGAATGCCTTGAAAGAAGGATTCCAAGGAAGTGATAAAGTGAAGCAAGTCAGGCTTCAGACCTTAAAAAGAGATTTTGAAAATCTCGTAATGAAGGAAAATGAAAGAGTCGGTGACTACCGTGTACGAGTCAAAGCAAGTAGTTGATATGATGCAAACTTTAGGTGATGACACAAAAGTTGAAACAATTGTGAAGAAAGTGTTGAGAACACTTCTTCCTAAGTGGAATCACATTGCCATCATAATTGAAGAATCAAAAGACCTTTCTACTCTTACATTTGATAGTTTGATTGGATCATTAACATCACATGAAGAGAGACTTCAAGGAGCACCTTCAACAAGCTATGGAGGTGATGACAAAGCCTTCACTTCGAACGAAGCTGCAAGACGAGGACAAGGAAGAGGCCGAGGCAGAGGACAACAACAAAGAGGCAAAGGCCAAAGCAACTCCTACAGAGGAGGAAATCAAAACAGAGGTGGAAATCAAAACAGAGGAGCCAATCAGAACCAAAGCGGCAATGCAGGCCATGGAAATCAAGGACGAGGAAGTAACAAGACTAAAACAACTTGTTTCAATTGTGGGAAACAAGGACACTTCGCTCGTGACTGCTGGTCAAAGACTTCAAAAGATCAAAGCAGTCAATATGGCTCATTCTACGAAGAAGAAGAAGGTCCATCAAATCTTTTTCTCTCTTATGGACAGTCAGATCAAAATCTTAAAGATACATGGATTTTGGATACTGGTTGCTCCAACCACATGAGTGGCAAAGAAAATCTCTTTGCTACATTAGATTCAAATTACAAATCCCATGTTAAGTTAGGGGATAATAAATCTTTGCAAGTTGAAGGCATTGGAGCTATGGAAGTTCCAACAAAAGAAGGCCTTAAAAAGGTGAATGACATATACTATACTCCACAAACCTACAACACAATTTGTTAAGTGTTGGCCAAATGATGGAGAAGCATTACAAATTAGTTTTTGATGAAAGAAAATGTACAATCCTTGATAAAAACAATTGTAACAGAGTCATCACAGAAGTACCTATGACAAAGAATAGGTTATTCCCTCTAAAATTTGGTGAGCTAGGGGGAGCTCAACTTGCAAACATTGCTTTTACAAATCCAAGTGTATTGTGGCACTTGAGATATGGTCACCTCAATTCCGCTAGCTTGAAAATGTTAACATCACAAGCTATGGTGACAGGACTACCAAAAATTCAAGAACATAAGAAGGTATGCGAAGCATGTGCTTTGGGAAAGCACTCCGAATGAAGTTTCCAAGAGGCCAAGCGTGGAGAGCAAGCTATCCTCTTCAGCTAGTACATTCGGACATCTGTGGTCCAATGCAAACAAAAAGCCTTGGAAACAATTCTTATTTTCTAACATTCATAGATGATTATTCTAGAATGTGCTGGATCTATTTTCTGAAACACAAAGATGAAGCATTTGATTGCTTCATAGACTTCAAAAATAATGTAGAAAAGCAATGTGACTACTATGTCAAATGTCTTCGCACCGATAGAGGAGGAGAGTACTCCTCAAATGAATTTTTAAATTATTGTAAGCAAAATGGGATAAAAAGGCAGTTCACCACTGCCTATACCCCACAATAGAATGGTGTGGCCGAGAGAAAGAACCGCACCCTTGTTGAAATGGCACGAACGATGCTTCAGACAAAGCATCTAACATACAACTATTGGGCAGATGTAGTGAGAACTAGTGCATATATTCTAAATAGAAGTCCGACTTCTAGTTTAGATGGTATCACTCCTTATGAAGGATGGTACGGTAAGAAACCAAATGTCAAACATTTTCGAGTATTTGGTTCTTTAGCTTATGCACACATTCCCCGAGGAGAAGAGAAAGAAGCTTGATCCCAAGAGTCAAGCATGTATTTTTGTAGGGTATTGTGAATCGACCAAAGGGTATAGATTGTACAATCCCAAGACACATAAAATAATTATCTCCAGGGATGTAATTTTTGATGAAGGGGGAGAATGGGGTCATAAAAAATTTGTTGATATAGACTCTAATTCGAAAAGTTCCACATTTGTACACCCCAAGAAAAGTAGTGGAAATAGTTCCCCTCCACAAAGTCCACATCAGGAATCTTCATCAAGTACATCAAGTGGTACACCAAGTCCAAGAGGGACTCCTTTGTTGGCACCCCCAAACTCTCCGAAATGATTTCAGAGATCTGTAAGCGCTCCAAGTCCGATGGATATTGATCCAGTTTCTCAAAGGAAAGAGACAAATAGAGGAAAGCGCATACTACAGAGTCATCCATCTTCTCAAATGTTGGATAGGAATTTCCAACAAAGATACACTAGGAGTCAAGCTAGTGAGATGGACGACATTTTGTCAAGACTTGAAAATCTTCAAATGTCAGGAGATGATGAGTCTCATGAACCAAGGGGTGATGTAGTCAATTATGCTTTGTTGGTCAGCTGCACAGCTAGAACCATCTAGCTATGAAAAAGCATGTACTGAAAGTATATGGCAAGATGCCATGGAAGAGGAAATATCCTCAATTAAAAAGAATGATACTTGGGAGCTTGTGAAGCTTCCCAAGGGAAAAAATGTGTTGGATGTAAATGGGTCTATAAGACCAAATTCAATGCTGATGGAAGCATTGAAAGGCACAAGGCAAGATTAGTAGCTAAGGGTTTTACTCAGAAATATGGAATAGATTATGAGGAAACCTTTGCTCCAGTTGCTCGACAAGAAACAATCAGAACCGTTCTTTCCTTGGCAGCCCATAAAGGATGGAACATTCAACACATGGATGTGAAAAGTGCATTTTTAAATGGATACCTGACAGAAGAGGTGTATGTTCAACAACCTCAAGGTTTCCAAGAACAAGGAAAAGAGAACCTTGTTTATAAATTGAAAAAAGCACTTTATGGCCTCAAGCAAGCACCACGAGCGTGGTACTCACGAATTGATGGCTATTTCAACGAGTATGGTTTCACAAAAAGCAAGAGTGAACCAACTCTATACTACCTGAAGAATGGAGTAGATATCCTCATAGTTTGTTTATATGTGGATGATCTAATATTTATGGGTAGTAATAATAAAATGAATATGGAGTTCAAAAACTCCATGATGAATCAGTTTGAGATGAAGGATCTCGGATTAATGAGATACTTCCTAGGAATGGAAGTACATCAATCAAAGAATGGGATCTTCATATGTCAACAGAAATATGCTCATGACATGATCAAGAAATTTGCTATGCAGCAGTGCAAATCAGTTGCAACACCAACAAGACATGGAATCCAACTAAGCAAAGATGATGGAGCACCAAAAGTTGACATGACCAATTTCAGAAGCATGGTTGGGAGTTTAATGTTTCTCACCAACACTAGGCCAGATATACAAGTATGTTGTTTCTCTAGTATCAAGGTTTATGGCATGCCCATCCGAGCCGCATCTTCAAGCAACCAAACGAATTTTACGATATGTAAAAGGTACATTGGATTTTGGAATCCATTACCACAAGTCTAACTCTGTGAAGTTAGTTGGTTATAGTGACAGCGATTGGGGCAAGAATATAGATGACATAAAATCTACATCAGGGAACTGTTTTAGTCTAGGTTCAGGACTAATAACTTGGAGTTCCAAGAAGCAATCTGTTGTAGCATTATCATCTACATAAGCTGAGTATATAGCCATTACCCATGCTAGTACTCAAATCCTCTGGTTGAGGAAAATCCTTGAAGAGATTGGCGAAAAACAAATTGGTCCAACCAAACCGAATTGTGATAATATTAGTGCCATACGGTTGGCATATAATCCGATCCACCACAAAAGGTCAAAACATTTTGATATGAAGTATCACTTCATAAGAGATATGGTGGAACAACAGATAGTTGAGCTTCAATACTGCAGCACTTTGGATAATCTAGCAGACATCTTCACCAAAGGCATGGCTAAAGCTCAATTTATAAAGCTGAGAGACTCGTATAGTCAGTCCTCTCAACTTTAAGGGGGAGAATGTTGGAAAATTACCATTGGTAAAAGGTTAAAAAGAGTATTTTACCTTGGGTAAGTTTACTTACCTTTTACCTTACCTGGACGGCAGTTGGACGGCAGCATCTTTGGGCGGCAAGAGAGTTTTAATTTAATTTCTTCTCCCTTCCCTTAACTTCTCCTATTCCCCCTTTTCTCTAGTATGGTTATTTTGTGTTTATTTAAATCAATTGTAACCTAATTTCAAGTTAATGCATATTTTTACCTTTGCATCGAATAGCTCACCTCTCACACTTAATGGTCATAGAATCTCTTCCATTACTTTTAGTTGGATATACAAAAATATTTTGTGTCCTCCTTGTTTAGACTATAAGCTTAATGTCAAGTGGCAAGTGAATTTTACCGACAGTTTCTTGCAACTCAAATTTGGAAAGTTTTTGTTGAATCCAAAACTCAACTTCTTGATAGTGGATTTTGCATCAAAAATTTCCAACTTCGGAAAGTCTAGCTTCAATTTTACATATTTCCCCTCAATGTAATTTTTGTAATGCTTTAGAAACTCTTATTCACTTGTTTTGGTTTTGTGACATGGCTAAACAGTTTTGGGATGTCTTCTACACTTTTCTTTTCCCTCTTTCACTAGATCTTAGAAGCTTTCTCTTCTTGTTTTTTCTCAACTGGATCAATACCCCAAACTTTGAGATGTTTGTAGACTCATCCTTCTCAAGCACATTTGGAAGTGTAGATGCAAAAGGTGTTTACTGGTTCTGCTCCTGTATGGGATATATTTTTAGCATAATTGACCTTTGATCTTTTGTTACATGCGATATGCATTCATTCCCAAGTCTATGGAACTTCCAGCACACCACAAGATGTTATTGACAAACTTCATCAGCTTTCTTATATGGTTTAGGATCTTCAGAAGGTCCAACAGAAAACTAAAAAGAAGGTAGTTAACTTTGATGAGCAAGTTCAAGATTTAGTTACTTCTATTTCTTTTTTGAAGACTTCAAAAGATATCACGAAAGACATGCCCAAATTTTTTTCATATAACAAGCTCTCCCACAAATGAGTGTTGATATCTGGTGTATTGCAACAAGATATAGCTATAATTTTTTTGTTGCTATTAACTTCTATTCTTATTTATATTCAGTTATGGATGTTTTACTTCTTATCCACGTCATTTTGTTATTTAACTTATGGATTGTGTTAGCATCATAATATTATAATATTATAATGTTTAGGTTAACGAATTAATATAATCTAACTTTTTCCCAAAAAAAATTGATGTTGATTAACACAAACCGTTTAATTGCATATTGCTCCATCTTACATACTTCTAGAAGTTGGTGACTCGCTCCATCTTAATACTTTTAAAATTTGGTGATTAAATCATCTTTCTTTAACAGCTTACAATTATAATTTAAAAAGAAATAAATTATCTATTGGATTGGAATAAATTTTATATATGATTATATATATATATATATATATATATATATATATATATATATATATATATATATATAACCCAGGTGTTGTAGGTGAGTTGGAGAGGAGAGGGCAATCCTCCAAGGGAGGTCCCAGGTTCGAATCTTCACCCTACCAAAAAGTTGAATTGGGTACCAAAAATCCAATTGATAATGTTGGTACGGGTAGGGTTGGGTGCGACTTTCGAATAACTTTGACAGCGTAGAACCCCCTGTTCGTGGTCTCTCAAACCAAAACGGCCCCGTAAGGGGTTTTTCGCTTAAAAAATATATATATATGGAAATTTGTTATATCTATAGCTTTTTTACTATTAAGCAAGTTTAAATTTTGAGGCTATTCTTTATAACCTTATCATCAGGTTGGTGCACAAATTTGGAAGAGTTAAGTCACACTAGTACTTTACAAACCTATGCCACCTTATCGTCGGGCTGGTGCACAAATTTGAAGGAGTTATACCACCTTATCGTCGCGCTAGCTGGTGCGTGCACTTGGAAAAGTTAAATCACACTACTACTTTATATAAACAAATATACTTCCAAAATTTAAAACTAAATCACTTCTTATAAACTCCAAAACTTACAATCCACCAACTTTAAAAACAAATCCACTATCAACATACTTCCCAACTCTTTTACGGTTTTAAAAAAAAAAAAAATCAATCGATTGGAATCAAAACTGCTCATATGACACGTCGAAAGTAACATCGAGGTAAGAAAACCCTGATAAAATCCAATCGACAATCTTTATCTTTATGTTTACATATGTTGAAAAGGTACAAATATGATAAACCTTTGCGTGATGTTTGTAGAAATGTGATAAACATTTGCGTGCTGTTTAGGTATCTTGAAAAGGTAAAAATGCGATAAACATTTGCGTGATGTTTACGTACCTTGAAAAAGGTAGAATGTGATAAACATTTGCGTGATGTTTACGTACGTTGAAAAGGTAAAAATGTGATAAACATTTGCGTGATGTTAAGGTATGTTTCAAGTTGGCACGCACTTAACAGACTCAAGTCAGACTACTACCTTTGCCCATATTGGACATGTCTCCAAGGTTTGAACCTAGGTCTCCTCTTGATAAGCACCCAAAGTCTTACGAATCCACCAAGCCCTTGGAAAAAAAAAGTTTTATTTTTAACATCAGTGAGGTCATAGACTAGATGAGATGCATATTGTTGTGAGATCATAGATTATAAGAGATAAATATTATGTAGCTATTATATTAATATATGGTTATTACATGTTAAAAAAAAAGACATTCATTTTTTACATCTTTGAGGTCATAGGTTTGATGAGATGGATGTTGTTGTGAGGTCATAGGTTACATGAGATGGATATTGTTGAGGTCATAGGTTACATGAGACGGATATTATTTAGCTAACATATTAATAGATGGTTATCATTTAACTAATATATTAATATATGGTTATCTTCAATGGTATTTTTGATATGGATATTGTTGTGAGGTCATAGGTTATATGAGATGGATATTATTCTGAGGTCATAGGTTATACGAGATTGATATTATTGTAAGGTCAAAGGTTATATGAGAGGTAAAGAATTTGCGTGGTTTTCATCGAGTTATTTGGAATATTTTTTGCATGCCTACTGATAAGGGTGGAATGGGCATCATTGATATTTACAGGTAAAGCATTTCTCTGTGTGCTAAGTAGGTGGTTAAAGCTATTGAAGACCCTAAAGTTTGGAAGGTTTTGATTCATCATTGTATTTCTTCAGGGTTACCTTATGGGTGTAAAGCTTGGGCTAATATTGACCTCCATACTTTCATCATTACTTCTACTCCAGTTAAGATTCAAGGTTCATTTGTTGTTAAAAGTATTTGGCGAGCTTTTGAGGCGGTGAAACCTCATCTTCAAGGTTCATTTGTTGTTAAAAGTATTTGGCGAGCTTTTGAGGCGGTGAAACCTCATCTTCATTGGATTGGTGATGGTTTTCGTAATGGTATTTCATTCAATTCTCAGAATATCTAGTGGTCTCCTATTTTGTCTAACTCTTCAGTTCTTCTTATTGATATGCCAGGGATTAAAGCTTTGAGGTTGTTTCGCAAAGGCATCTGCTATATTAATGATTTAGTGCACTCTCGAGACTAGATTCTTTGGCCTGATCTCAAATGGAAATTTAATCTTTAGAATTTAGATCTTCCTTCTATTCTTAAGATTCAAGAGCTCATACTTGATGTCATGCTTCATAAGCTCGACCTTCAACCCCCAAGTTCCTGGTGGAGGGATTGGTGTTGGAATGTGGATACTCCTTTCAAGAACTACTCTTCTTCCTTGATTTATTAGCTACTTAGTCTTGTTTCCCTTGGTGTTGATAAACTTAATGAGAGATGGTAGACTCATTCTACCTCATATACTTGGATTGCTCATATAAATCATCTATGGCAGTCTAAACTTGAACCCAATATTGCCTTTTTTCTCTAGTCTCTTATTTATCAAGGGCTTCCTATGGGAGAGAGACCTAGTAGGGTTGGTCTTCCTAATCCTAAGTGTCCAGCTTGTGGTCATTTTCAGACTTTCAAACATTTGTTGTGGTTCTGTCCTCGTGCTCAGTCTGCTTGGTCCTAGATTCACTCATTGTTCAAGCTCTTTCATCTTGAATTTTTAGATGGCAAATGATATTTTTTGGAGATAACAGTTGTTGGCCTGCCTATATTGTTGCTCTGTGGAATTTCTTTCGTGCTATTATTTTATTTCAACTTTAGAAATCTAGGAATGTTGTTGTCTATTTTGGATATTCAATTTCTAGTTAGTTTTTCTTGCATGAAAATATTACAGTATTTTTTATTGTTACTGTTCAACTCCATTCGCAGGCTTCCAAGTTGACTCATGAGTTGGTGCATTTGATAAATCTTGTCAGATCCTGCCCGAGGCTCCGTGCACTATCAACATGGCTTCGCCTAACTTCCTTTCGCATTAAGGTCCCTCTATTTATTTGAGGCCTTGGTGTAGTAGGTTGAAGGGGTGACATTTTCTAGCATCAAGTTGTTCTGTCAGTGCCCACAGTAGGGCTTGGTCTCCTCTTGGAGTGGCTCCCTTTGTTTAGTTATTCTGTTTATTCATCCTTTTAAGGGTTGGTTTTGTTTTTGGCCTCGGGTCTTTACGATGTTAATTTTTTGGGTGGCCTTGCGCCCCGAGCTATGCTTTTTCTAGCTCCTTTTTTCATTGTAACCTCTCTTATTTTTTATTGAATATAATTATTGGTTTCAATTAAAAAATTGTGATATGGTTCATAAATTAAAAAATTTAAACATAATAATTCATTTTATTTTATCATTTTTACTTTTTTTGGTATTGATAAAAAAGGGTTGAAGGGCCCCGACCGTTTACACAGAGCTCGAAAGATATACAAGAAAAAAATCAGAAAAGATCATACAAATGCAAGATAGCCCTATCTTAGTAAAATAAATAAACCTGGGCTAAACATGTTGATGGAGAAGTTGAAATAATATTCCTCCTACTATCCTTGTATTTAACGTAGCTGATGCAGTGCTCAATGCTTTACATAACTGATAAAGAAACTGTTGACATTAATGTAATCTAGCGTGCTCAAATCCTTCATCACATGATCCCAATAAGTATTATGCTCTGCCCTCTTTATCTGCTAGCTTCATTATCAATTCTTATAATCTCTTCTAACTCCATGGGAGCATATGACCAAACCTTGAATTTCTCAGATTTAACTGCCATATTCGCCATTTTATCAGCAGATTTGTTTCCCTCTCTATAAATATGTTTAACTTGACTTTCTTCTAGGAACCCAAAATAGTCCTCGCATTTGTAATTATTTGGAAATGCTAGAATTATTTGACTCCCCTTGTTGAAGGGAAGTTATAATATTTTTGGAATCCCCCCCAAGAACAATTCTCCTAAAACCCAAATTCATCGCAATTCGGAGGCTTGTAAGCATTGCCCTTGCTTCAGCTTGGTGATTTGTGGTAATTCCTAGATCTTGAGCATTTGCAACCACACCTAACCTCTGTCATTCCTAATGAGGCCCCCACCACCAGCATGACCCGGGTTACCTTTTGCAGCTCCATCGAAGTTAATTTTTACCCAGTCTTTGTGGGGACGTTCCCATCTGGTATCTAGTCTCACCTTATTGATTTTTTCCATATTTAAGATATATTTTTCTCTAGAGAGGATCATTGCAAGATTTTCCTGGTCAACAATGTTTTTAATACAATCCTCCAATAGGGTTTTTTTATCCTAGCATAAACCCCAATTATTCCTCTGGTTTTATTTTTGAACACTCATCTGTTTCTTTCCAACCAAAATGTATTTTTACCAAAAAAATACTGCTTCCTAAGTGCCATTGTTCCCAAATCCTAATTAGAGAATCTGGAATGACCCAAGCAACATTAACTTCTCTCAATAACATATTTAGGATATCACGAAAAAAATCATAAGTTCCAAACAAGTGGTCCATACACTCATCTTCTTTGTTACATAAGACACAAACAATTGGAACCACAATCCCTCTTTTAAACATATTATCTTTTGTAATGATCTTATTGAGAATAGAAGTCCAAAAAAACATAACAATCTTAGGGATGATGTTTAGCTTCCAAATTATTTTAAGCTCGGGTTTCTCTGAGGTTACTTTGCCCAAGACTTTATATCCATCCTTCACTAAGTACTAGCCTTGTTGGTTTCTTCCTCAAATTATCTGATCCTCCTCTAAACCTCTACCTAAATAATAACTCCTTAGGAGGTTTTGCAAATCTTTACCCCTCGAGCCTTGCATATCTTCTTGCACGATTTTCCACTCCTAAAAATCACCCACCCTATGAATGTAACCATTAATTTTCTTACCATAGGTTCTGGTTAAATGTTCTTTAATATCTTTGAACTTTCTGTAGTTCGCTAAAGGCTCCTCTTGAATCCAAGGGTCTTTCCAAAAGTCAATTTTGTCTTCCCTGCCTACTCTCCATTTTAGACCTTGCCATAGAACTTTCCTGCTATTGATTATATTTTACCAAAAAATAGACCCACGTGGAGGATTAGAACAACTGATAAAGTGCTTTCTGCCCTCCAAGTATTTGTTTTGGATAATGCTAGCCCATTTCCCTGATGCTCCAGTGCAAAACCTTCGATCATGTTTAGCTAGAATGGCTCTATTTAGATCTCTCAACTTCCTCAAACCAAGACCCCATTCTGTAAAGGCTTACAATAGGTATCCCAGACTACCAGATATATATTTTATCATTTTTATTATTTTTTATTATAAATTATATTTTTGATATAAAATTGCTTTAATAAAAAAATTTATAACTATAAATTTTATATTACATATTCGTTTCAATACCTTATTAAAATTTCAATACCTTATAATTTTAATAAAGACTTAAATAATAATTATTTTTTAATTGATTACAACTAATTTAAGTATTATACAGCTTGACAAAGTTAAATCAAGAAAAACTCTTATCATTTAATTAATTTTAATTAGTGATGGTTAACCACTGTTTAACTTTCTTGTACCGTTATTTAGGTAATGAAGTAATCAATCAGCAGTTATGTTCCTTGTTGGATTCTCCATTGTTGTAGACGTACATGTAGAATATAGTGTCTCGGGAAGTTGATCTTACGAAACTTTTGTATGTGCCGAAAAATAATGGTCTGTTCTGCGTTGGACATATCTTTCTGTTGGAGCACCAGATTGTAGTTAGAGTTGTGTATTTGATAGAAAATTTCAAAAGCTTTTCGGAAAGTGGCCATAATAAATATTTGGAACTGTATTGTGTTAGAAATGGCCTTTGAAAGTTGAGATTTCAGAACTGTTTGAACAGTAGGTTTTTCGTGAGCAACTTGATTTTGCTTGAAAGACTCCTTTCTAATTTCTACCACATGAGATTTTACGTTGTAGGTTAAGGAAGGAATTCAGAGGCGCAATGAGTCTCTCATGAGGTTTGGATGTTTGCTATTGCAGCAAGCATTCCCTTCATTCCCTTGTTTATGACATTTTTGCCTCCGAATGGAATGGTAAACCTTCTAAACATTTTTGCCTCTGAATGGAATGGTAAACCTTCATTCCCTTGTTTATGACATTTTGCCTCCGAATGGAATGGTAAACAGGAGTGTTGGGCCTGGCATTCTTTTTTTTATATATATATTATCTATAGGAAAATTGGTAACATCATGAGTAGGTTGTCTTTATAAATCTTAAGTCGGTTGGGTAAAGCACAATCAATAGTCATTGTAGTGTAGGATATACTTTTTATATGTTATTCTAGAACTCATACAAACCCACATAAAAGTCAATGGATGAACTATCCCCTATTAGAAAAGAATAATTTTTTTTTGTTTCTAGCTCCTTAGCGAGAGATGATTTTTTTTAAGATTTATCTTTTGTTTGTAGTTTCTCTTTAGTGATTTCTTTATTACAATCATTTTAAGTATATAAAGTGTAAGTTTAATGATTTCTTCAATATTTGCTTTGTTAGGTATTTGATGGTTCAAGTTTTGATGGTTTCTTGATAAAATGTCTTCATATACTTTGTTAGTTGTAAGTGTGGGCTTTTTTCCCTTATCGAAAGTGTTTTTATTATAGTTTTTGACAACCAAATTTGTCTCCTTCAACTAAACATTGATGACAATAAACCTTTTTTTTTAAATGATTCAAGAGTCTTGATTGGGGCCTCTTCTATTTGAGCTTCAGTTGTCGCTATCTCCTTTGAACTTTTTAGACGAGAAGAACTTTCAACTTCCTTTTATATAGTTTCTTGCCCTCTTCTCTCTTCCATTTCACAATTTTCCTTAAGATGACCATAATGATGATAATTATTACACCAAAAAGGTACCTTAATGTAGTCAAGTTGTTGTAAGAACGTCTAATTTCTTGATATGATCTCCATGGTCTCCAACAATCCTAAACTAAGATCAAGCTCTACTAAGATATGAGTAACTGTTTTATGGACACTATTTAATTTTTCTATGTCTACTCCAAGGAAAACTCCTAGTGAGTTCCCAATCTTACATAGCATTCTTTTATTCCAAAATTCAAGGAGTAAAGAGAATAGCTTGACTCATATAGGTTGGGTATTTGTTTTTTCAAATCGTCGATCGAATTTAGGAGTCCATAATTTTAGATTTAAAACGTTGAGCCCCTAACTCCATCTTCCATTTTTTACAACTCTATCATCTTTAGTCTTTTTGAAGACAAAAACCATCCAACCCTTCATCAACGCATGAAATGTAGGAGTATAGCCCAAAATCTCCAACCAAGTAACCTTGATCCATTCTTGTAAAGTTTTCATTTTTATGAAGCCACCCATAAATCTTCCTACCAAAGTCTTGCCCTTTAGTGATAAAACTTGCTCTAGCATTAGATCCTCACCTACAACCATTCAAACTAGCTCCTTCTACAACTTTATACAATGTTTTTGCTTTCTTTTTCTCCTTTTCTATTCAATTTGTTTCTCCTAATTTGGCCAAACTACCATTCAGTGTTTCCTCTTCTTTATTTGGTAGCACTTCCATTTCTTTATTGCCTCCTTGTATGCGCTAGGTTTAGGGTTTGAAGTTGAATAGAATTTCAAGTGTAGGTCTGAGTTGAGTCCTCCATGTTCTTTGTCCTCCTTATGCCACAAGTCAAAAAGTTATTTCTTAGTGAAAAATTGAGGCCTTTGTTTCCTCTTGTTTATTTGGTAGCACTTCCATTTCTTTATTGCCCCCTTGTATGCCCTAGGTTTAGGGTTTGAAGTTGAATATGCATTCAAGCATAGGTCTAAGTTGAGTCCTCCATGTTCTTTGCCCTCTTTATGCCACAAGTCAAAAAGTTATTTCTTAGTGAAAAATTGAGGCCTTTGTATATTCCTTAGGCTCTTCACTGTAGTCCACTACATATTCATCATTCTTTAGCGACTCAACCATCCTACCATTGTTAGTGATCAATGGACCAAGTTTGCATTGGTTGAGAGTTCCTATTGAATTGTTTTTTAAAATTTCCATCCTTCCCTCTCCTTCTTGGTCCTATTGACCAAAAACCAATGATGAAAACCTCATTTGCTTGAGTACAAGCAATTTTTATTTTTTTCCAGATCCTAATGGTCTCCTTCTTTCTCTCTTCTACAATGATGATGGCCCTATCGATATGATGTTGTTATTTGGCACTTCCTTCCTTGGCCTTCTCTGCTTCATCTTCGTCATCGAAAACTCCACTTCAATCTATAATCACGTTGTGTTTCTTGATATTCTATTCTCCATTGTAACCCTAGCTCACAGTTTTTGTAGCTCGTGCCACCGTATTTTCAAAACTTTTATTCTCTACTACAACCCAAGCTCATAGATTCCACAACCCATGTTGACGTGATTTTGAAGCTTTATTTTCCACTACAACCCTAGCTCATAAATGTCACAACCATGTTGTCGTGATTTTGAAGCTTTATTTTCCACTACAACCCTAGCTCATAGATGTCACAACGTATGTTACCGTGTTTTATATCTTCTATTCTCCACTACAACCATAACCCATAGATGTCATTGCTCGTATGTGTTTTGCGATATAACACACAGATAAACCATAATCTATGCTATTGTGTTTTAGAGTGTTTGTTCTCCATTGCAACCCTAGCTCATAGATGTCACAACCCATGCTACTATATTTCCAAAGATTCTTTTTTCCACTATAACCTTAGCTCACCTATGTCACAGCCCATACATGTTCTATAATATTACATAGAGATGAGCCACAACTCATGTCGTTGTGTTTTTCGATCTTTTGTTCTCCATTGTAACCCTAGCTCTCAAATGCCACAACTAATGCGTGTTCTACGATATCACACAAAGATGAGTAATAACTTATGCCGTCATAATTTTAGAGCTTTTGTTTTCTACTACAATCCTAACTCATATATGCCATAACCCATATTATTGTGATTTTGAAGCTTTTGTTTTTCACTATAATCCAACTCGTATTATCATTAAAATATTTAAAAAAATATATTTTAAAAAGAAAAATCTCTAAAATTAATATTTTAATAAATATAACCTTTACATTATTTAAAATAAAATAAAATAATCTTATATTTAAAAATAAATATGTGAATAGGTAAGATGAGATAAGACATAAAATACAAATAATCACACTAGAAAAAAAAACCATAAAATAACAAAATAATATTATTTATTTATTTAATTTATTATAAAAACATTATATTTCAAAATATATTTTTAAAATCAACTAAAATATGTGATAAACATTTGCGTGAGGAGGTTACCACCATGGTTGTAAACTTCTACGCCCAAAGTAAAACCATGAACAAACAAAGAAGAGATGCTTCTTTATCTAAAACGCAAATCCAAATCGTTTACTAACGCGATAGGTTGTTTGTTTAAGTGTATAAACACGTTCTTTGCTCGTGCACTTATTCTGCAGGTTTCCTGCTTCCATTGTTTTCGATCAAATAGCAAAGTAATGGTTTTTTTAAGTAGAGATTTAAGTTCCAATTATACGGTGGTTCTCCAATATATTTATAATTGTATATCTCGAAATATTATTTAGTTAATATATTTATATGGTTATTACATATTTAAGAAATAAATAAATAAAATTAATTTTCAACATTAGTTAGATCATAAAGTTACAAGATAAATATTGGTATAGGTCTTAAGTTATAAGGGATGGATATTATTATGAGATCATAGGTTATAAGAGATGAATATTGTTGTGAGGCCCTAAGTTATATTAGATGGATATTGTTGTGAGGTCATGGGTTAGGTAGGTTATACGGGATAGATATTGTTGTTGTGAGGCCATAGGTTATATGAGATGGATATTGTTGTAATGTTATAGGTTAGGTTATATGGGATGGATAGATCATAAAGTTATATGAGATGAATACTGTTGTGAGGTCATAGGTCGGTGGATGTTATTGTGAGGTCATATGTTAAGTTATATAAGATGGATATTGTTGTGAGGTCATAGGTTACATGAGATGGCTATTGTTGTGATGTTATAGGTTAGGTTATATGGGATGGGTAGATCATAAGATCATATGAGATGAATATTGCTGTGAGGTCATAGGTTACATGAGATGGATATTGTTGTGATGTTATAGGTTAGGTTAAATGGGATAGGTAGATCATAAGATCATATAATATGGATATTGTTGTGAGGTCATAGGTTACATGAGATGAATATTATTGTGATGTTATAGGTTAGGTTATATGGGATGGGTAGATCATAAGATCATATGAGATGAATATTGTTGCTAGGTCATAGGTTAGGTTAAATAGAATGGATATTGTTGTGAGGTCATTATTTAATACTAGATTAATATATGGTTATCTTTAATTGTTATTTGAGATGGATATTATTTAGTTAATATATCAATATATAATTTTTTTATTTGGTTAGTGTGAGAAACCCTTACGACGCTCCCTCAACCATGACCCCTTCTAAAGCCTAGAGTTATGCCTATCAATAAAGAATTTAATACCCACCCTCTCACACACTTTGTCCACATTGTGGTTTGAACCTTAGATCTCCCGAAAAAACCAAAACCCAAACCATTGCACTATGTAAAAAACAACTCCATTTTTAACATCCATAAGATCATAAAATTATATAAAATCAATATTAGTTTTATATTTATCTATTGACTACATCTTCAAAATGCTTAGATCTCGTGTTATCCAATAACCTAAAACCCATTTTCTTAAAAGTAAGTTCTTTTTTTTGGGACTACTTTTCCATGCCATAACTTATACCCAATATTTTGGCATGTGCTTGGAGTTGAGATTCTTTTAAATTTAGAAGATTAGGAAGATACGGTTATTTTTAGATAAGAAAACCATTTTTTTATGGATTAAAAAAAGTTAATGTTATATTCAAAAATAAGCAAATAAAAAGTATTTTAAGATTCAACAGGTAAAAAAGCATATTATGTATTAGAGAGTGCCCTTGCATAGTGACCCATGCTGACAAATGCTCCACTAAGGGTGATTTTTGGTGACCTGCTATGGATGATGTAATCATAATTAGGCTCTTTTCATAGGTCAGTCCTCTCACCTTTAGTGGCACATAACTATTTAGTTTTCTTTCTTTAAACCTTTCTGCCTTGTTAGATGAGTTCTCTTCTCTTGATTAGGCTTGATAATTTATTTCTTATATAACGACTCAACCTTGAAGAAAAAGAAAGTTTTTAGAAGACACTATAGGTAAATCTAGTTGAGATGTCTAAATTTATATAATTTCATAGGACTTAGGGACGAGCATAACAATCTCGATGGAGTTTCTATTGCTTGTATGTATTGATAGGTTCATTATTTTTATTATATCTTGATGATGTACTCTATATTTATAGTTAATTATTTAATATGGATTTGTTTAATGATTAAGTTGATGAACAAATATTGAATCAATTTAATGGACACATTTTTAGTAAAACTACTTTGGATAAATTTAATTTGATACAATTAAATTGCAACTTTAACTCAATAATGATATATTAAAAATGAAACACATAACAACCTATTAAAATATAATTATAACATTGAACTTTATGTAAATTTAGTTGATTGCCTAAGACATTAATTTTGAAAAAAAAGATCTCCCCTGTGCTCCATTTGTGTAATGAATATAAATTATAAAAAAAATAAATTTATTAATAAATGGAAGATAATCCATATTATGTGGTTTACCGACAAGGATGCCACTTGCATTATCGATAATGTGACCCGGGTTCAATCCCCATGGCGGATGTGTATAAAAAGTATTTCTAAAAATAAAAATAATAAATAAATGGAAAATAACCTAAAATTATGTGTATAAGAAATACTTCTAAAAATAAAAATAAAAAATAACCAGAATTAAATTAATCAACATAAATATCTAACTCTATACTGCAACAAAATGTAAAAAATGTATACAAAATACATTTGCTTTAAGTCCCAACTATCTCTAGTTTTTAATAATCAAATTTTCTCCACATGTGCAAACATATGGGGTTGCTCTTAAACAAAGTGAATGGCCAACTTCAAATATTTGTCCTGAGATTTTCTTTATAATAAATTTCAGGCCCAAAATGAGGTGGCCAGATAAGTTTAATATCTGCTTTTTACCATCTAATTTTGTCTCATAAGATCTTTTTGCACATACATAAATATAATTAACATAGATTCCTTAAAACTAAGCTTTTCTTTTAGTAGATTTTACTTAATATAAAACACGGTGAAGAGTGTTCGACACATTGATCATTAGGCCACCATTCCAATGGTCAAATCCAAGGAAAATCATATTAAAACTACACTATAAAACTTCACAAATTGTCCAACATTTTCTTTGAATTTTGTCAACATCCTCTACCATCACTTAAGTTCAACACGCTAGAGATGCAATTTTATATAATAGTCTTCTTGATAAAAAGTTGGTCCAAATTTCTTAGATAATTCTACTATTATGTTTATTTTATATTGTTTTTAGAAAAACATCCACTATAATAATCATCATAACTGTGGTATGGTTCATAACGAGTGCATGTATAGACAATACTATGTCATTGATATTGAAATTAAGATCAAGAAAGAGATCATAAATAACATTGAACCATTGGTGTAACATTAAATGAGATGTCATTTATTTTTATTCATGCATTAATAAAAATAAAAATCAATACTTCTAGTGACCTTTTTCTTTCCTTTTATCTTTTTACATGTAAAAAGACTAAAGGAAAATAATACATTTACACTTCCTAATTATGTGGTTTGATTTTTTATAATATTTTGTTACATAGGAGATTGGGTCACAACCACAACCACACTATTTTTAGTAACAAGCAGTTCAAACCATAGGGGCTACTTTCACCAAACTTATTTCATCTCGTTATTGTTGACCCGATGTGAAGGGGACCATTGGTTGTTTAGGATTCATACCATCATCGTTAGTCTAAAATGCACTTAAAGGATTCATGTCATACTACTACCTTTGTAAACAAACTGCCTAGAGGTTTGTTGACCTGATGTGAAGGGGACCATCGATCGCTCAAGATTTGTATCATCATCATCGATTTGACATGCACTTAGAGGATTCAGATCAGACTACTACCTTTGCAAACAAGCTGCCTTGAAGTTTAAACTTGAATGTCTTTTTGATAAGTGTCTAACCAGACAAGCACTTTTTTTTTTTAGTAATACTTCTTATACACATCCACCATGGGGATTAAACACGGGTCACATCATCGATAATGCAAGTGATATCCTTGTCGGTAGACAATGCCTATCCAAGCACTTACCAATGTCTTTGACTTATTGTTATTAAAAATAATATAATAAAAATATTATAAATACATTTATTAGTAAAATATTCTTGATCAATATATAAATAAAAATAAACATAATATCACCAAAATATTATAAATACATTTTTAATAAAATATTTTTGGTAAATTTAAAATAAAAATAAGTATAATATCACCTATTATAATTGTAGCCTTAATCAATGATAATATAAATACAATAGATTATGATTACCTAAAAATAAATACCGTAAATTATGATTACCTATTTTTAAGAGATAATAATACCTAATATATATACTATTAAGAAGGACTTCAATAACTAGGTTTTTTTTAATATAAAGTAAGATCCTTCAAAGATATTTTCTAGGTTTAATGTTTTTTTTTTGAAATATTGCTTATATTAATACAAAAATCAAAATACAAGACATTGCAACATATTACAAAACTTTAAGACTTTTTTTTTGCATATTCTGTTAAATAGACGCTGGGAAAGCAGGTTTGGAAATTCCGGTTATCTGCTCAGCTCAAGGTTTTCCAAAGTATCTATTGCAAGGCAAGATTGGCAAGGAATATCTCAGACCTAATGACCGTAAATTATGATTACCTATTTTTAAGAGATAATAATACCTAATATATATACTATTAAGAAGGACTTCAATAACTAGGTTTTTTTTAATATAAAGTAAGATACTTCAAAGATATTTTCTAGGTTTAATGTTTTTTTTTGAAATATTGCTTATATTAATACAAAAATCAAAATACAAGCCATTGCAACAGATTACAAAACTTTAAGACTTTTTTTGCATATTCTGTTAAATAGACGCTGGGAAAGCAGGTTTGGAAATTCCGGTTAGCTGCTCAGCTCAAGGTTTTCCAAAGTATCTATTGCAAGGCAAGATTGGCAAGGAATATCTCAGACCTAATGTTTCTATTGCAAGACAAGATTGGCAAGGAATATCTTAGACCTAATGTTTTTTAAGAGTCTTCATCCATCAAAATTCTGTTGTATAAGTTGAGAAGAATTTGAAACTGTCTCACTCTTCACTCTTCTATGTAATTGCCATACGCAATGTGGTGGTGAAACAATTATCTTTATGACAAAGTTTATTATTTTTTCACTCTTCCATGTAATTGTACATAACATGTCCACATATCCACAACATGTGAGAGGAGAGATTTGAACCTGGGGCCTCTCGATTTCAACTGGAGAGTTTTAACTGCCCACTTGCTCTCCAACTCCTCTACATGAGCGAATTTCCATGTAATTGTTGTAAGCAATGTGGTGGTGAAACAATTATCTTTAAGACAAAATCTATTATTTAAATATACTTATGATTCATTAATGTCTTTGGTTTTTTTATTTAAAAACATGAATATATGCATAATGAAAAAAAATAGTGATAAATAATATTATTATAAACTTTGGTAAATTATATTTAATACAACCATAAAATTAAAAAAATAAATATGAAGAATGGTGAGTAGGAATATTCATTACAATGATATAAGGATTTAAGTTGAAAAAATCCATAATTAAAATGGTGATATAATTCATAAATAAAATTTATAGATATAATAATATAACAAATAAAATTTATAGATATAATAATATAATAAATAAAATTTATAGATATAATAATATAATAAATAAAATTTTAATTAAAAATAAATTATATTTTAAATATAAAATTAGTCTAATAAAAAATTGTAATTATAAATCTTATAATTTATTATAAACTTAAATTAAAAAAACTAATTTGTTAATCACTCTTATAATTTCTAATATGGTTATTTAAATTTTTATTAATTGTTTTTAGGATATTCAGGGGAGTTTGTTACATTTACATTATTTTTAGTAATTGTGAAATGTAAGTTCAAACCAGAGAAGTTGCTTCCAACAAGCTTATACTACCTAGTTATTGTTGATCCAGTATAAGGGGACATGCACTCAAAAAATTCAGATCAGACTACTACCTTTGCAACAATCATGCCCCAAACAACCTATTGTTGATCTAGTATAAGGAAACATGCACTCAGAAGATTCAGATCAAAATTACTACCTTTGCAACAATCATGCCCCCCACACAGCCTTTGCAAAAGTCATGCCCCAAACAACCTATACCACCTAGTTATTGTTAATCCAGTGTACCTTTGTAGCAGGTTTACCCCCAAATAATCTATACCAACTAGTTATTGTTGACCCACTAAGAAGATTCAGATCAGACTACTGCATTGCATCAAACATACCCAAAACCCGAATCTCTTTTTAATAGAGATAATTACCAATCTACTAACATTTGTGACAATGTTAAGCACGATTAAGATTTCTAATATGGTTTTTTTTTGGTTAAAAAAAAAAAAAATGAAAAAGCACCACTCCATCACCCGATGGCTGTTACGATTTCTTTTACCGTTAGGATTTCTAATATGGTTAAAAAAAGAAAAAGAAAAAGCACCACTCCATCACCCGATGGCTGTTAAGATTTCTATTACGGCTAAAAGAAAAAGGAAAATGAAAAAGCACCACTCACCACTCCACCCGATGGCTGTTAAGATTTCTATTACTAAAAGAAAAAGGAAAATGAAAAAGCACCACTCACCACTCCATCACCCGATGCCTGGCAGGCACGCTTTGCGTCACCTTCGAACGACAGTACGAACACCGTCATCGCTGTGACACGATTTCAAAAAAGCATTTATTCTATGACCTTTTCTTTCCTTTTTTTTCTGCTCCTTTCAAGAATCGAAGTCGTTGTCATTAATATTATGAGCCCTTCTACATATTCCGCATGCTTGGGTTAGAACGCAAGAGAAAACAGGGCAGGAACTCGAACTTTTTCACTCTGGGTAATCGAGGTATGTGATATCTTTGTTTGGGTAGTGTTAATCTTTGAGAATTTGCTGCATATGGTTGAGTTTGGAATGTATGGATTGATTTCTTTACAGGTTTGAATTACTACTTGCTCTTAATACCAAATTTCATGTGTTGCATTGGCCATACCAGGGGAGGAAGTGGGTCTTACCCACATTCCCTTAGAAATTAAAAAATATGTGGGAAAGCATTTCATAGAGATAAAAGAACAATTTAGACCTGCGTTTTTTCTTTTGGGAACATCATGCTAAAAGTCAGATGTGTGAGTATCGTGTAGTTGACTTCTTGGTGGTTTGATCCTGTTTAACTTTCTTGTACTGTGATTTAGGTAATGAAGTAATCAGCAGTTATGTTCTTTGTTGGATTCTCCATTGTTGTAGATATACGTGTAGAATATAGTGTCTCGGGAAGCTGACCTTACGAAACTTTTTTATGTGTCGAAAAATAATGATCTGTTCTGTGTTGGATATATCTTTCTGTTGAAGCACCAGATTGAAGTTAGACTTGTGTTATTTGAAAGAAAATTTCAAAAGCTTTTCAGAAAGTGGTCATAATAGAGATTTGGAGCAGTATTGTGTTAGATATGGCCTTTGAAAGTAGAGATTTCAGAACTGTTTGAACAGTAGGTTTTTCGTGAGCAAGTTGGTTTTTCTTGAAAGACTGCTTTCTAATTTCTACCACATGAGATTTTACGTTGTAGGTTAAGGAAGGAATTCAGAGGCGCAATGAGTCTCTCATGAGGTTTGGATGTTTGCTAATGCAGCAAGCATTACGTTGTTTATGACATTTTGCCTCCATTTGGAATGGTAAACATTTTGTTTGGTGCTGGGGCCTGGCATTCTCATGTCAACTGCTACAACAATTATGTGACCATTCCTAAGAATGGCGACTGTAGGATATTCTTTTTATGTGTTATCCCAGAACTCTGCCCAAGATGTTTAGGGGCAGTTGGGGTCTCACCCCCTTTACTTATAATAGGTTCGTTTCCATTTTCTTTGAAAGAAAACATGGCTTTAAGTTCTGTCAGTGATTATGGGAGAGGGTCCAGTAGTTTGGGACGCCAAGTTGACACATCTGACAAGATGGTTTCACCTTATCTCAGGTATGAGTTGGTCAACTGTCTATTTGACCGGGATAAAGCCTTTTATTGAGGGTGACAATGTTTGTGCATAAAAAAATGTTTTACCATTTCTTGGTGTATACCTTGATAGCATAGTTACTAGGTTTTGCCAAACCTATTTCAATCCAGACAATTCTCATGTCAACTGCTACAACAATTAGTTTATAAATTGTCTTAAAAGTTAAATGTGTAAAAGTATGAGAGGACTATCTTAAGTGGACATATCTCGTCATGATCCTTTGCTTTTGATAATTGTTTTCCAATGAAATTATTCTGGTTTAATCGTTTGTTACGCAGCCTTTATAAACTGGTGATTACAATATCCAAACACATGGAACATCTTTTGCAGTGTGCACAGAACATATCCCTTTCCTGCTGAAAAATTCTCACTAAGTATAGGAAATCAGAATGTTACTCACCTCAGGAGCTAAGCCTAGGATAGTTGCTTCTTTTCAGTTGTTGGGGAGCCTTTTTGCTGGTCATAGCCTATTAGTATGTTTTTTTAAAAATTTATTTCTTTGTTGGGGTTTGGGTGGTGGGGTTTGTTATCATTATGTTAATGGAAAATATAAATCCTTAACTGTGTTGTTAGTGTTTTGCTTTAAGAATTCTAGATCAAGTTATTCTAATTCTTTTTGCAATTGCCCTGTTCCTAGAGGATAAATATAGGAGACAGTGTTTGGCACATATATTTTCACTTTTGACTAGAGTGAGATCCTGATGTTTGCTTGGCCCAGTGAAGTCAGAATGGTTGACTTTGATGATTTTGTTTGTATTTATGTCATTTACATATGGATTGTCGTTGAATGTTAAATTTTAACATGTTGAATCTTCATGGAATTATTTCTTCAAATCTTTTGCTAACAGCCATATGCAACAAATTAATTTTCTGGGTTTTGCAGATTATGCAGTCTCTAAAAGCACTAGCTTAATGAATTGGATTACTTTTTAATTCTAAAATAAAATCTGTTTTCCATGACATGGTATATAAATGGGCTGCAAGTATAAGTTTACATTTGAATTCCTAATAACTGTCTGATTTAAAGGAAATGTCGTAGAAAAGCTGATATGATTGAGTCAGAGTTCCTGTGTTTGGCAGTCCTCCTGCCTAGATACCCATATTTGTGTATTTGAGATAGAAACAAATATGATACTTCCTGGACACTCTGTCTGCAGGTGTCTAAATACATGAAAATCATATCCAAACATATTTCAATAAATGCCTCTATCTGGTCCATATCTAAATACATTCAGATATGTCCTAGGCAGGTTTAGAGTTGTGATATAATTATAAAAAAAAGAAGCAAAAAAAGAAGAAGAAAGAAATAAAGAAAAAGAAAAACTTAAAATTTTTAAAAATAAATACTCCTCTCTTAAGTAATGAAAATATTCTATTTATCAGAGGGATTGTAGAGCAATGGGAAATGGTAAGCCTGTACGAACGTGGCCTGAGTTCAGATCCCCGGATTGTGATGGACACTCACATGACAATGTGGTCCATGCTAGTACAGTTTGTTGTAATACCCCAATAAGGCACTTATGATGTATTATGGGTAAGTACTGTTTCAACCTTATATAACTATTTAAAAAATGAAAATACTTTATTTAAAACTAATATTTATGTAACATTTTTATGTTCTATGTTTTTTGTTCTTTAAATAAAATTATATCCTAAATTTGGAGCTATAAGTGTACTCTATCAAGCAAATCTATCGAAAGATAACAGTAGAATATATTGTGCAAAATAATGAAAAATATAAAACAAATGTAGTCCATATTTGATCAAGAGCTACTGATAGTCATCCAGACTATCAAATCTTAAAAGGATTACCTTAAAATTATGAAAAATATAAAACAAATGTAGTCCATATTTGATCAAGAGCTACCAATAGTCATCCAGACTATCAAATCTTAAAAGGATTACCTTAACACAAGGACTTCCAATCATAGTTACCACGTTCAAAAAGTTTGGTCTGAACAGAAGGGAAAAAAGGTTTGAAATTTTAGGATAAAAAAGAAAAAAGTTTGGTTCGGCAAAATACAAAAAAATTATATACACACAAATGTGTGTGTGTGAGAAATGTCTAACATTGTTATGTTTCCCTTAGCAAATATAAATATTTAACAACATTAGAGATACATCTGCCCCAAAATTTTTAAATATATTTTACATAGAATTAAAAATTGCAGAAGTTTTATTTAAAAAAAAAAAAAAGAGAGAAAAAAAAGAATGGCTAAACCAAACTGGTCTGGTTTGGTCATCCCCAAATGTCTGAACTGGATCGAACATAGGTCTGGTTTGGACAAACCTGGTAACTATGCTCTCAATCATAAGCAGATAACAAAGCTTTATTGCACTCCCCTTGAAACGTAGAATTTCCTAATAAACAGCATAGATGGTATCAAATTTTGATTAATATATGCCCAAACTAGTCTCTAAACTAAGAAGACGTTGTAGCAAGTGCTGGTCTAAAATGGAAACATGTAATGACATATGTCCTGATCAAGAAAGGATGGATGGAACTGACCAGATGACCTTATTGTGGTAATGTCAATGGAGTACAAGACCACCTCTCCCTCCTTTATCTGCTAACATCATATCATGAAAGCTAACTTTGGATATGGTAGTCCGTGGGATTATTCAAGCCATGCAAGCCACAATATACCACACAATACAACCCAATGCAATAAAGTATATTGTAATGACATACCATGCAACAACAAAATGAAAGATATCACATACGCAATGAAATACATGACTAGAGATAGATCAAGGCATGGGTTTATTCTTTTCTCTAATAAGTCTGCAGTACAATTTGGGAGAATAACTATGGTTGAGTGATACTCTTAAGACCAAGATGGTTCAGTATGTGTGAGTTGGGGGTGGTGAAGTGCAAATGCCGCACCTGTCCAGACCAAGATGGTTGGGTATGTATGAGTTGGGGGTGGCGGAGTGCAAATGCTGCACCTGTCCAGACCAAGATGGTTGGGTATGTATGAGGTGGGGGTGGCGGAGTGCAAATGCTGCACCTGTCCAACTACCAACACCTAGTAGCAAAAATTAAACATGTTTCCAATGACTGTAACAACTATGTAAAGTCATGACATTATGATTTAAGTACACTAGGACACACTATATCAAAACATTGTAGTCAACATCATAGAAAAATTTGACCATCAAGCATCAAGGCTCATGTTGGTTGACATGGCTGCCTATAGTATAGGCAAGAAGAATCTAGAACATTAGGAATATTATAGAAGAATGCGCCACATGCCAATCTGAAAAACCCCCCATCCAGCTAATCTACCAATTGCTTACTCTTTTCATTCGTTAGCATGTATGGCTCGAATGAAACTAATATCTGTTTGAGGGAAAAGTACAACAAAGAGAGTTCTCCATGGAATTTATCTCAAAGTGGAATCATGATGCTTGGTTCACATGAAAGGGGAAACCCTTAAATCACCCACATAATTGATCATGCCCACCATAGAGGTTGAAGACTTAATATATTATATTCTTTACCAATGTTGACTATAAGATCTTGACCAAGGTGGTGAGCACTTGATCCCCTATTTTTTGAACTTACTTTGAGGAAGCTTTACCACAACACCCAAGGTATGGAAGGTGTAGGAGCATTTAACATATGACCAGAAGTGTAAAGTCACCATGTGGCATTTCAATTTCATTGGGGCATCACCACAAATAATGTGGAAGAGACCCTAGCATAATACCTAAGGACCAAGTTGGGAAAGGAAAACTAGATTCAATTTTAATAGTCACAAGGCACTCAATCCTCACTAGTAATCCATTATGAAATCATTATTGTCAACAAGGTCGAAGTATTATGATTAGTATCTCAAATAAAATCTTAAAGAATCCGATAAATACTCCAATGTAGCAGCAATGCGTTATTGTTGTTCCAATTGTCCAAAATAATTAGTTTTCCAAGACACATCAATGCATTGGCCTATTAGCTTGCAAGGAAAGAGATCCAGCATCTCATTTCAAAGAAATCAATTCTTGCCATTCCACAACAAGCTTGGCTGATTGAGAGAGAGACTTCCCTTTGCACATGGCATTAACTACACAAAATCCTCCTAGTATGCACTACAATGGTAAACTATTTGCACTTCATAAGGATTCAAAAACAAATATGTCGATGTTGCCCTAGTTATATGGGGGAAAGAGCTCTAAGGGAGACACCTTGAAGGCGGAAAGCTTTGTCCAATTCCCCAAAAAGGACCAAATAACATTCTATAGAATTTCAATATCCACTTGCCATTTGGTCAAGGTGACATATGAAGATTCTCACACTCATGTCTCATGCTTCTGGTTGCAATTCAAATGATCCAGCTGATACAGTGGTGTGATTACTGACTGAATAAGTGCCCCAGGAGATGTCCAAGGAATAAAATTAGAAGCAGCATGGCTGGGAAAGAAGCCACGGGTGCGATATATACAGGTTTTTCATTGTTATCCTTACAAGACAAAGTAGAAAACAAGAGTAGGAAGTACATTTAATACATTGATGAATAAGACATATAGATTTGTTTGATCAAGATCTCAGGAATGATAGTTTTTATGTCATCTTGAATGATGAAAATAACAGTGAGTCAACAACAATGATAATAATGGTAAATACGACTTAGGTGGTACTATGATACATTGAATGATGTCCATAGTAATGAGATGATTCTTGATGAAGGTAGTGGTTCCCTATCATTTGGATCTTCATCAAAGTTATTCAGGTAAATTGTGTAATAAACACTTATTTTCCAAAATGTTTTCAAAACGAAACTAGCAAAGAATTTTGGGATAATCCAGTAAAAGCAGAGTTTGATAATCCAGTAAAAGCAGAGTTTGACGCTTCGCTGAAAAATAATGCATGTATACTTCTGAAGTTATGCCTAGAAAAGGACCTAGTAGTACTGGTTTGAGGGGGCAAATGTTAAAGTAAACTTTGCTTTTATTTATGTCCCTGCATCATATTATATATTGTATAAAGTCATGTGAAGTCACAGTTATGCAAGGTTAATAAGTCATCACAAAAGATAAATAAATGGTGGTTCAACCACCTTATATAGTTTTATCACCTATATTAAGGAGAATGTCTTAAGGGTTTACATGTCATGTGTTGTAACTTGTAAGCAATATGTGATCAATAGATCTTTTACTGCAGCAACGAAAAAGATGAGATTAATATTACTGATATATTAGACCAAGGTTCCACGAGGCTAGGGGATAGGGGGACGCGTTTTGGAGACGGTGGGGGACGGCAGGTCGATTTTAGGAAACGGTTGGGGGACGACAAGTATAATAGTATTAAAATATAAAAAACTAAAATAATTAAAAACATATATACATTTATTATAATTTTGATAAAATATTAGAATTATAAGGTTCAAACCGCAACGTGGGTGAGTGTGTGAGGGGGTGGGTGTGTGGTGGTTGTGTGTTAAATTCCCTATTGATAAGCATATCTTTCGGCTTTACAAGGGGTCATGGTTGTGAGGAGATTGCTCAGCCTTGTGCGTTGGCCGTAGCGGTTTCTCACACTAACCAAATAAAATAAAAACAAAATATTAGAATTATACTCTATACAACATACTTCTTTAAATCCATTTAGGTAAAAATATAATACTTATAATAATTATAGTATAATAAGAATAGTCAGCCTATTTTTTATTATTTTATATATATATATATATATATATATATAAAATATATATATTTTTTTGAATTTACATGGTGGAATCGGTAGCCACCACGAATCCGGGCAGGCTGTCCAGCTTTTATGGCCGCCACAGTATTCTGCGCTGTCCGCCCCGAAGCCGCCACACAGATCTTTGCGCAGTCCGCCCCTATAACCACCATGCCACAATCATTTTAAACCTTTTACGTCACTGAAAGCACCAGGAAAGGGACAAGCGTTCAGTCCGGCGAGGCCCGAGATTTGAACCTTGGACCTCCGCCCCCCTTATGGGGTTTGGATATATATATATATATATATATATAATATTGAAATTTTAAAAAATATATTTAAAAAAAAAATCAATTCTAAAAGTCTCAAGAAAGTCCAGAAGAACATACTTTGAAATTAAAAAAAATCAATTCTAAAAGTCTCAAGAAAGTCCAGAAGAACATACTTTTGAAATAAAAAAAAATATATTTTGGTGATATATTTGAAAGTCCAGAAGAAGACTCTTGTAGGGTTTTTTTAAATTTAAATTTAGGCGTGCCTCAATTAAGGTTTTTTTCTTTTTAAATGAGGCAAAGACGCCCAGCCGTTGGGGACGGTTGGGCATCTCTGGGGACGGTTGCTTGTGCGGTGTTGCCGTCCCCTAAAAAGAAGATGGCAGGGAAACGTCCTCGATGTCGTCCCCCCGTATTCGGGACGTAGGGGACGGGGCGATGCGTCCTTCAGGGTGGGGGACGCATCCCCGTGGAACCCTGTATTAGACCTATTTTATGTGCTAATAAGACTATTCTCCCATCACCAATCTTCAGGGTTGGTGGACTATAGAACTACTACTTTCGGCACAAATAAGGGAGCCTTACCTTAATAGTGGATGAAAATACAGTTGGGATTTTTTCATCACTGTTGTGAGTCGTTGTACCCAGTTCAATCTACAAACACTCAAGAAAATATTGGTTGCAAAACTACTCAATAACAAGATTGGGGGTGTCTTGTATTGATATTTTATCTTATCCTTTTTATATCTGTTAGGCTTCCAGTGTAGGCTCCTTAAGACAATGTGTTACAATCTCTTATCCAAGCTCAGACTCTTATTTGCAGGATTAAAATGTCAAATGAAGATGGAAGAAGAATTTTCTTCGGATTTATTAGGTTGTAATAATGTGGAATGGTAGTTATTCTTTTCCTAATAATATGGTGGAATGGAGTCGTAACATATAGATTGAGTTTGAAACACCCCTAGGTCTGAGTAGAGTTTCATTGTATGTTTACTTTCTTTAACAGTTTTGTATCTTGTGGTTGTGGGGCATTCTCTAAGTGTACCAGTTCTGTCCCTGACATAGATATATATATCTAATATTTGTTTTTCATTAGGTATTTTTTGCACAATTGGGGTGTCACTTTTGCCCATCTTGATAGTGTTTGCATTTACTTGTATGCATGTATCTCACTTATGAGAGAATACATATAAAGTGTGTTTTGTAGTACAGTTTATGTATTCCACAAAAGAGAGCAAAGATAACAGGAACAATATGCAGTAAAGTAATGAACAGCTATGGAAGTTATAATAGCAAACACCATTTCATTACTTACATCATGAACCAGTTAGAGCACAGATGCCTTTTTTCTTTGATAAAAACAAGCACATTACTGTGACACATACAGTAACAGGTATTGTCTTTTCATACGATACCAGCAGACTGGTCTGATGTTGAAGACATACAATAAATAAGAGGGGCAAGCAGTTACAACTACTTAACTGCCATGTCTCTTGTGTCCAACTACATGCACAAAAATTTAAAAATACTATGCATATTACTAAGTCCGGGTGTCGACCATGTACAACGACTTGTGACATGTACAACATGACAAATTAAAACTCATATATGCAATATAAATGCATCTTGTCAACTTACTTGGGTGGTGTCTAAGTTGGCACTACATATGTGTGATTGATATGACTAGTACCGCTTACATCTACCGCCTCCTCTAGATTAGTGGGCGTCCCCGTTGATTGCGTCATTGGAACCTTGATTCGAGTATGCTATGGATCAGGAGCAGGTACTTCTTACTGCTGCTTGTATTGGGTAAAGAAGGACCTTAGTTGCTGGACTTCATGGCGAGATTCCTTATACATTCTCTACATCTTTTGCCAACGTCACTCTGGAGGACTCACTCATTGTTTGCCTCATCCAGCTGCTCCTATAACTCTTGCCGATGACAAACATCTATCAATTGTTTCTTGGTAGTGCTAAGCTTAGACTCAATCGTGCTAAAAGCCTACATTTAAGATCGACAATATGTCGATCTCTCTCTTGTATTTGCTACTATTGTTGATGGCAAAGTATAGCCAAATCTTCTCTATTCTAAGGTGTCATAACTTCAACGCTATTTTGTAAGAGTCGCAAGTCTTTCTCAATACATTGCACCTACTGCCTCTTGAAAGTGACAAGCCCTTCAACTTGTCTGGCTTAGTCTTGGTGAATGTGAATTCTCATCGTAAAGTGTTGGATCCAAATAACAAGACAATTCAATTACCAAAAGGGCACATCCAGCTGGTCAACAATTGTCGAAGTGTTTCCAATTTCTCATCTTGGTCATGTGTTAGGTTTAAGGAAGGTGGATCATGTTAAAAAGTATTATGTCCACTAATAACTCTGGAAGCAACAATTCATGCGTATCTTGCTCCCATGCTCGAATATTTGCAAGCTCCTCTATTTGCTTTTGGCAACAATCCCCTTGTGACCAATTGTATCACTTGTTATTTCAAAGATGCATCACTTTGCCCATAATTGCCATTCAGTGCGATAATTCCTCATAAAGTCTTCCTATGCTTTGGAAAATAAATCTTTAACTTGCATGAAAAATTCCTCTATCCTAGTTTTGTTTTTGTCTTGTGCACCATCTTGATGATCTAGCTTAGTTAGATCCATTATTATCTTGTGAGGCAACAACTTTGTCTACATCTCGCCTCATTGCTCCACATCCTAAGGTTGGTCCTTTATTTATGGATTGCCCTTGCCCTCCAAAGCAATATCCTTTTCTTGTGCGAGCCATGTTGCAATGGAGGCTGCTCTAGTTGAAACTCTTACTAAGTCCCTGTTTATCACAGGGACTCCCATTGGCCTATCTAGTATAGCCACATCTGCTTACTATATATGCTTCTCAACCATAGGAGTCCAAATAGTTGAGTTGGGTGTTGCTCTAAATTTCCCCTATGTTGTGGTGGTGGTGAATTCAGACTTATTTCAAAACCATCAGAGTTGGAATTGTTAATCTCCATGATCCTTGACCCCATCCATACCATGTATTTGGCATCACTGACATCTGACTCAACACTCGTTACTTGTGGCTAGTCATGACTACTACCCTACTCAATATCTACCATCTGTTGCTCTGTAGCACTCTGAGGAGCATTCTTATCTACCCATGGCTTCTCTACTGGCTATGAGATATCCTCCTCTACTTGTAGCTCCTCATCATCCTGCTTGGCCTCAAGCTTTGTCTCCAAAGGAAGACTTTGAGAATAATTTGCCTATTGGTCATGATGTTGAATCATTATGATCGAGTGTCAACGTCATTGCAAGGGTATTTCAGGGCTGCTCAATTCTTCTTCCTTGTCCTTGTCCTCCTTTCATGTGGCTTCTTGGTCTTGTCATCTACATGGCTATTGATACCTCAGCCAACAATAGATGGTTGGTGTACCGATTGGAATTGGTTATGGTTACACCCACTCGGGTATCTGCACATTCTGATTCCTTGCCATGTTGAGCAACAATGCTATGAGATGGGAGGCCAATTGAAAATTTCTTTTATCCCCTCGCAAAAAGTTATAGATCCATTTGGCAAGTGTGATGCAAAGTCAAATTGTACACCATCTATAATGGCTTGCATGTATCACAAGCCACATCATAACCTTTGACTCGTGTGCCTAGCCTGACAACTATGATATTACGAGGCATGTAACATGCTTATAATCCTTTGTCTTCAAAAAATTCATTTTCAATTTATAGCTCTCATGTGCATATAACTTCTTTAATTCCTCTTTGGGCAAAGAGCTGGTCTCACAATTTTGGTCAACCTAATCCTGCAACTTTCTTTGACGAACATCACCTTTTTTACTAGCTTATGTCTAGAGTTGGGACTATGTAGCCTAAAATCTCTGACAAAATCATGTGGATCAAATGTAACACACAACATAGTCGACCCCATCATGAATGTGTTGTGCTTTGCTTGGTGGTTATATATTTGAAATACTGTCACCAGGTATTCTTGGAACTTCACCATCATTGTTTCCTTGTTAAAGGTTGCTATTTGCAAACTATGACGTATAAAGTCCCTTTCGAACGTCTCCTTCAATGCATAATTAGCATTTGGGAGTCTTGCCACTATCTAAACAAGTCTGTTGCATCTGAATTCCAAGTCACCTTATTAGGTTTTATCTTTGTCTCCACCTGTGGCCTTGGCCTTTCCCTTCACAGATGGTGCTGACGAGGTGATGATCTCTCCCTCACTCTCCTGTTGTGTCCTATCTACAATGCAGGACTCTCTTTCAAAGTGCATTTTGCCACCATTCAACTTTGTCTTCCATGAATTTTGCTTGTGAGCAATGGGCTTTCTTGGTGCTAGTGAACTAGATGGATGACATCCAAAAGTGTTATGGGCTTGATGTCATCAGTGAGCAGGTTGTTGCTTAGTGGGATGTTGGTTGCCCAAAGGATGGTGGTGTTGGCTATCTACCTTGAGGTGGGACATGCTAAACTAAATTCATTGACGGCCCCCCCTAGACTTGGCTGTTGGCATCTATCAAAGCTAACATTATAACGTTTGAGTGGTAATGACAACATGTATGAGAGTTATCTCACCCTTGTTTCTGCCAGTTGTTATCGATGCTTTTGCAACTCCATGATTTTTGAAGTCATTGCTTTTGAGTTAAAACATATGCTTGTTTTCCCACTTAGTGTTGTCTCTCGATTCTCCTTGTATGCTTTTCAAGTCTTATTTTAGAATCTACATGAAATTTCTATATGTTTCACCTTTGCTTATAACATCTTCCTCTTTGACGACATGTATAAGTGAAGTTATCCTTTGAAGATAAAGCTTCCATAAATCATCCTCATGAATGAAAGACTTTATAACCCTCTTCCCCATAAGACGTTATTTAGTTGGGACAAAATATCACTCTCCTTATGTTTGTTGGACAAACGGTCAAAACCATTAAGAGGATCATTACATCCACTTATCTAATCTTCTTTGCCACCTTGTTTTGTCATCAAGTAAGCTCGTTCGGGTCCCACTTCGTCAACTGAAGTGAATGGTTGAAATCATGCTTCACCTTGGCTAGATTCTCTAACGTAAAATTTTATTATCACCTTGGTCATTTGCATAAGTTGTTGCTTCAACTTTGTGCTCAAGTTTGTCTTTACATCTTTGCCTCATAATGCTTTGCCTCATGTTCCAATTCCATTAGACTATATTGTGGAGCTCAATAATCCCTTTTAGATGTTGCTCATGCAACTCTGCCATTCGACTTTGCAATTGTGCACTCTCTTATTTTGGACTTTCTACTTCCATGGCTCTCATAGTTGGTCTATCTCCTTCAATGTCATCATTTTCCTTTGAGCTGATATCCCTGCCTTCGCTTAAAGACCCACTACCTTCCATACTGGAAGGTCTGTTGTCCTCCTAACTTGGAAACCCTTCTCTTGCTCTTTGGCATCCTCGATAATAATCCATTTCTTGTCTCATCCTTTAGATTTCTATAAGGGTGAGAGGTCGAGTTAGCTTGTTAACATTTCCTTGTGCATCTTCTACTACTTTACCCTCTTTTGTCTACCACACCATTATCGATGTTACAATACACAATGATAAGGTCAGTTTCCTAATTTTGTTGGAAATTGGGTGTGCAAACATAGTCTCCATTGGCCATAATACTGTTGCTCCACCTCTTGTTGCTCAGTCATTTGTTGTAGTGTTAGTGGTTGAGATTCAACCATTCCACTCTGTCAATTGTCGTGATACCCTTTCATCTTGCCTCTTATCCATAGCATATTTTGTGGTTTGTAATGTCTCCTAGTTGGGATGACCACACTCCCTCACTTCAAAAATTCTGTCTCAAAGGAATTTTTGGATTGATTGAACATGTCAGCTAGTTTTTTTGAACTTGAACTCTCTAGCTTGTAGTTGATAAGGTTGACCTGAACCTTATAAGGCTTCAACTTTAATCCATTCACTACATCTAGACATGATGTCCTATTCAATTGCTTTAGATGGATGAACCCATTCTCCATAACCTCGTTGAGTTGGAAAGGGCGTAGCCATGTTTTTAGCTCCTGCTTTTCATTGGAACACAACATATGGTCCCCTTACTTTATCTTCATTTGTTGAAGTTGCTTATCATGCCAGTACATTCACCATTTCTAGGCTATCTTAGTAGCCTACGATGCCATCATCTGTTTCTCATCTAGCTTACTTAGTGCGGATAACCTCTCCTCCAACTCTCCTAATTGCCAAGTCGGTTTTTCACTACCATTGCCAAAGTTGGAATAAAAAATTCTACTGTTATGTCAGCCTTGTTGGAGAATATTATATTATTTGGTACATGCAAATGTACCCCCATGGTACCTTTATGGTACAAATGTAAATATGTAATATATTAGGGTTTGAGTCTATAGTTTAGGAGAGTGATTTATATTTCCTCTTTATGTAAGTGTCTATGTGCAGGATATGCACAAGTGTCATGTCATGTAAGAGTGCAAGTGTGTAATGTGCAGGATATGCACAAGTGTCATGTATGTTAGAGTGCAAGTGTGTAATGAGAGAAAGTGCACAAGTGTCATGTATGTAAGTTTGCAAATATGTAATGTGAGGATGTGCACAAGTGTCATGTATTAGGAGTGCATGTAGAAGTGTGCAAGTGTCATAGAGTTAAGTGTGCATGTAAGTTGTAGTGAAGAGCCGGGTATACAAGTGGCAAGCATTTACAATATTGAAGCTTGTATGCATATTTTGAGCAATTCTATTGTAAATATATTTCATGTTATTACATGAATGATTTTGGCCATTTACATTCATATTTGATATTATTTTGAATGTTATTATAATTTATATTGGCCAGTATATATTTTGATTGCTCTTATATTTGATTCTACTCTTGATTAAGTATATTGAGACCTAAGATAGTATATTGGGACCTAAGATACAATGGCTAAAATATATTGGGACCTGAGATAATTTGGCTTAAAAGCCAACAAGCCTCTTTTCCATACATTAGCTGAAACGATTGATGGCCTATCATTGGCTTGTTAAGCCGATAGGCGTCCTACAATGGCAGCCAGGAAGGTCAGCCACGCCGTAAACAATATTAATATTTTATTAAAAAAACCGACATTAAGAAAATTATCCGTCGACATTAAGGGTTACGGTGGATTTAAAATATTTAAAAAATATTTAAACTATTTAAACTAAAATGGTGCCCAAACTTTCTAATACTAGCTTAGATATATAAAATATATATCTATAAACGCCGAGAGTTATCAATCTCGAGGCGCCTATCTATCACACCCCCAAGAAATGAGATAGGTGCCTCGAGATTGATAACTCTCGACGTTTATAGATATATATATTTTATATATCTAAGCTAGTATATTTTATATATCTAAGCTAGTATATAGTACCAATGACTATTAGCCTATATTACATTATTTGAGTGCATTGTTACATTGTTCATTTAACTTCCTGTATGGAGGTTGTAATAGACTTGGTTATGTACTATATATGCAACACTACTGTACATGCTTGATGTTGGAATGCTAATATACTGTGTTAATGCTCAATCTCCAATATGTGGTATCAAAGAAAATAAATCCTATATAGTCCATGATGAGTGAGGGAATCCTCGCAGGAGAAGCTATGGGAGAGCTTGGCATGAAAACTAAAGGAGTGGCATTGAACTGAGAAGTTTGCAAGAGTCTTGAGCAGCATTCTAGAGGTGGGCGTGGACAGCTCAAGGAAGAGAAAGGGCATGGACTAACACCCGTCTACGTGGACCTGGACCTATCTATGTCACTCGGGAGCACACTTGCTTCCATGGAAACAATTTGCTCGAGGCTTGTAGGTTTTTCAGGCTCTTGAGGCTTTGCGTGAAGTCTTTTGATAGCTAAAGTAATGGTTTCCATTGAGAACAAGGAGCCATCAGAGTCGGAGAGCCCACCTAGGCTTTGGTTTTGTCCACGAATTTGATGCCATGTTCGCCTGCAACAACTCTCAGGTTTTGTTGGCAGTGGTTACTAGAGTAGAGTATGCCTCTACAAGATTAGACAAATTACTTGAAATTGGTGAAAAGATAATTTTTTGATTTGGCCCAAATAATTTTTTGAATTTTAAATTGTATCCACCAAGAAACTTAGAGTATAGGGGTCGAAACCTTTAAGGCTTCCCTAAAATTAGTTGAAGCGGCCGATGTGTTGGCAAGGTGCCCGAGTAAGAAAAAGGTGTGTGGATTTCGAGAATCATAGGTACTTTATTGCAATTTCCTTTCAAGTTCCAAATTGTTTAATGGGACAATTGGCATTTGAAAGTAAAAATAAAACTTTTGAAAGGCAAGTCCTTAGTTCAATTCTTATTGAAGGTATTTTTTAAAAAGAAAAATTTTAAAAAATAAAAGAAAAGAAGGGAAGGTGCATTTTATTTTTTTTCAAGTGGGCAAGTTTTATGAAATGAAGAGTGGGAAGAAAATTGAGAGTTTTTGAAAAGGACTATTTTGTTTTGAAAACAAAATATTACACACAAAAATCAATACATGTGAGCACAAACGCAACATTCACTATAAACGAAGCTTGTGACTTATATTTACAGGTAATGCTATCGGGTTAAGTTTTTGCGTCTAAAGCCTTAACGATGTCTGGGGTCCATCCCTATAAATCGTTGGGGAGAAGTAAGTACACCACTTCATTTTCACCCTATTTGTGACTATCGTTCGATGTAAATCCTAAAATTGAGTAATTCCAAGTATATCAGGAAGTTATGCCCACGTATGAGGAGTTCAACATAAGCAGGTGTCATTGATAGGACAAATCCCTTTCAATACAACCTTGGTACCACGTATTGCTCTCTTTCATGTACCTTAAGGTCTTTTTCATGTATGACCGCATATATTGAGAAGGCCAACTTCTTCCACGTATTGATGGGTATATAGGAAGAGCAGGTATAATGAAAGGATCAATATCTCAGATTGGTGGTATATAAAAAGGGGGACCATTTTGGGAGACATAAGGAACCTTTATCATAAACACACCCAAATTGTTCCTTATAGAACCACAATCGTTGAAAGGTCACAATCTTTCACCTTGGAAAAATAAAATGTGAATCATTCTAGCGGTCGAAAAACTTTGGGACATTGTCACTGGAGAAGAAACATGACCAAAAGAACCTGAGAGAGAATATGATGAAGGTGATAAGAAGGCTCTTCTACTCATAACTTTTGGGGTAGCAGATGAAATTCAACCTCATATCAATGAAGACTACGCATCAAAAGAAGCATAGGACATACTTTGCACCATATTTGAAGGGATAAATGAAGCTACTATCCATCACCTTCAGCCTCCACTTTTTTCATTACAAATGCAAGATGAAGAAAGTATAGAGCTTTTTATTTGATGAATTGCAGAATTGAAAAACAAATTGAATACTATAGGAGAAAAAGTTGAAGACAAGCTCTTGGTTCCCATTGTACTTAGAACTCTCCCAGATTCATTAGAATGTTGGCTACCTCCTTGCAAGTTACTAATCGAAGGGTATTGTTTGAAGAGTTTCTAAACACCCTTCAACAACAGGAAACAAAAAATCAATTAGGGGACGATTTATCCAATAATGCTCTCATTTTTAAGAAGAGATCACAAACAGGGAATGGTCCTTCCACTTCTTCTCTCAAACTACCTCAAAAGCCAAAAAGGTATTGTCATATTTGTGTGCCATTAGGACATGATACAAAGTTTTGCAGATACAATTCTTCCTCTTAATTACACCTTCAAAAACAAACAAGGTACTGTCATATTTGTGAGACAAAAAAACATAATACAAAGTTTTTTAGATACAATTCTTTGATTTGAAAGGGTCATGCCTACAAGTCTTCTCAATTCAAATCATATCCCAAGCAACGACAAGGGCATGTTGCACAAGAAGAATAGATACAATTCTTTGACTTGAAAGGGTCAAGCCTACAAGTCTTCTCAATTCAAATCATATCCCAAGCAACGACAAGGGCATGTTGCACAAGAAGAACCAAAATATGGTTGTGAATAGGAACTGGGACACAAAGTACTGATAGTCAAGGCAATAACAAAACCAAAGGATGATTTTTGGTACATTGATTTAGGTGCCAACAAACATATGACTGGAGACAAAATGTGGTTTGATTCCTTACAGGATGGAAAACTAGTCACTATTGCTGATGACAAGGCTTATTACGTTAAAGGAATTGGGAATGTTCCTGTCCATTTGATTGATCGCAAATGCACAATTAAGAAGGTGCTATAGCAAACAACTTGCTATTAGTCTCACAAATGTTAGATTGAGACATGGCAATTGGATTTAGGGTTGTAGATGGAAAGAAAAAAAGTCTCATTACAAAAAATGGCAATTCTATTGCAACTAGTTCATCTAAGAATGATCTGTTTGCCCTTGATGTCATTGTTGATGATAGTAATAAAAATAAGCATATTCTTGTTGATTGTTATGGCCATGACAAAGGCCTTATTGTTGAAGAATATAGTGATGATTAAGAAGTTAGGTGTTTGAATATTATCTGTAATAGACATGTTTAGTGTAATTATGAAGAGATGATGACAGTGATAGTTTTGAATCCTGATTGTGTTAGAGATGATGATTGTGATAGTTCTAAATCCTGATTGTGTCGAAGGTTATTGTGATGATGGCATTTTTTGGAATTTGAACGTTGTTGAAGATAGTGATAGAGATCATAGTGGTGATGAAGAAATTGGATGTTTTTAAAAGCATACCAAAGGAATTGGTTTAAAAATTGATGAGAAAAATGGGATACATTGGTATAGGTTTGGGAAGATATGGACAAGGAATGAAAATGCCCATAGATACAGGGCCAAAGAATGAAGGCCTTAGATATAATGGTCAAGTAGGAAGTAGTGAGACTAAATTTGTGAAATGAGAAACATATGCAGGGAATAAAACTCCTAAGATGAGTTGTTACAATCATTGTGGAAGATCTAGACATGTCTTAGCTAGGTGTTGGAACCTGTATCCTTGTGAGATTTGTGGAATTATTCCAAGATAGAGCTAGGGCAAGAGCAAAAACCAAAGCCAAACCACAAATTAAGGGGGGTAGTCAATTATTTGCTGTACCAAATAATGTAATAAGGGGGGATGTTAGCCTATTTTACATTATTTGAGTACATTGTTACATTGTTTGTTCAGCTTCCCGTATAGAAGTTCATTCCTGTATGGAGGTTGTAATGAACTTGGCCATGTACTATATATGCAACTCTACTGTACATGCTTGATGTTGGAATGCTAATAAAATATCATATATCACTTTGTTAAGCTAACAATGACAATCTACCTGCACTTTTACCTTTTGCTAGTCTTCAAGAGTACAAAAAAATGCAACCCCAACCTGTCCTGGGATGGATGCAAGGGCATGTAGTCTTGTCACAAATGTTTCCCCATCCTTTAACACATGTTGCAAAAGGTTACGAACTCCTTTGCATCATCGAACAAAGGTGGCCACCATAATTCGACAAGGAGGACCTTCTTTGCTATTGTGTTCGACCTCATGTGTTGTCTTGCCAGTCCTCCATGCGCTTCTTGCAAAGCACTGTGCGCCTATTCCTTCATCACACAGTTGCACAATATCATGTCAAGTCCTATTTTTGTACAAGAGTCACTTGATCAATTGAAATGAATTTAATGCAATTTTTATCATTCTGCTACCAACAACTCCCTTGGTGGATCTTTGTTGATAGTGCTGCTCATAAAAAGATGATAGTTACTTTGTTAAATAAGTGAGAATACGAAAACTCATTCGACACTTCCTTTACAGGCTTTCTTGAGTGGATATGGGAGAGCTGGTTGGCAATCACATGCTTCTTTCTCGATCATACCACTATCTAGATTTCAAGGCCCTCCAACATGACAAGGGATAGTCGACCAATTGATTAGGTACAAGGGCTTGATGATCAACATAGAATACGAATGGGTTTGTGAGCAAGTAATGATGAAAATTTTGCACTTTGTGGATCATTCCCAAGGCTTCATGCTTCATCATGCTATACTTTTTTTCTACGTGTGATGATAGCCAACTTATAAAATAGATGGGTTGATCCAACCTAAGTTTTCCCTCCTACGCCAATCTGTAACCAATAGTGAAGTTGGATTCATCAACGTGGACGTGAAACTCCTTGTTCTAATTTGGAAACACTAGAATGGGAGTACTGATCAATTTGGCCTTTAACTGCTCAAAGGCCTATTGGTGCGCCTTCGTCCACCTAAACGGAATACATTTTCATGTGAATGCATCAAGGATGTGGGATAGCACAAAATTCTTGTTGAAATAGTGGTAGTGTGTCACATGTCAAAAGGACTTTAACTAGTTGACGTCATATGGCTCCTCCATACTACACAGATCTTGTTACAATCAATGAAAGGCGAGTATCCATACAAAGTTGCATGTATTCCTCCAATGCTTTCACGTGTTATTCCTTTTGTCCATATAGTGACCAATCATTGAAGAAGATCTTGAACTTCCTTGTCAACATTTGCATTGCACAACTCGAATGGCATTCTATTGTATGCATAGATTCTATCCTTGACATCAACACTGGTATTCAATTTATCTTTTTCCATAATGCTTATCTAGTTGTAGTCTAAAAATCCATCCAAAAAGGAATACATCTTGTGGCTGGCCACTTGTTCTAGAATTGAATCCATGAATAGAATCGAAAAGAGGTCCTTAATGGTGATTGCATTCAAACTCTTGAAATCAACATAAATCTTGATCTGTGTACTTTCCTCCTCTAGGCTGATGATGATTGGTAACATCCAATCACTAACAACCACCTCAAAAATAATCCTTGCATCTAGCATTTTTCTATGTCTACATTTACCAATGCTACATACTTTCGTTCATGTGGTACGACCTTCGTCTTGTTGATGTGCTCCTAGACCATTGTTATCCGTTGGCGACAACTTGGGTGGAATTCCCTTGAGGTTCTTATAGGTCCATGCAAAGAATTCCTTGTATTTACTGAGAATTCCGAATGTAGTTGCCTTTAGTTCTAGATTCCAGTCATCTTCGCAATTGGTCATCTTTTCCTTGTTCAACTCCTTGAGGCTTACATTATATGTGGTCCTTCATATTTTATTGTAGTAGGTTCTTGGTTCACTTTTGCTTCACCAATGGATCTACCAATTTTTATCTATCTGTGAATCGCTGACACTATATTAAGCAAATTTGGAGAGAAAGACCTCTTCCTCTCCCTCATTTGAATGCACTTCTATCATCTTTGTCTTGATGGCTACAACACTGCTTCAGTCGCCCTTCTCGAAGCTGTCATATTTAATTAGCTTTCCCTTCACCTCTATGCACTTATCTTCTTCAACTTTCAAGCATAGGCTAGAACGCTTCATAGTCCCCATTTGTCAATTGAGGAGGTCGTTGCCATCCAATTTGAGGACAGTCTTTGTTGGGCTCCATGTTAGGTCTTCCTTAATTATCCTCATCTTCAGAATTGGAAATGTTTGACTCATCTAAGGATGATAGGTATTTACTTACTGGTTCCTCAAATTTATTGTGTACTTGTGATGCCCCTTCTTGAATGTTATTTGCTCTTTCTCCCATTTGTGAGCGACCTTTGCCATCCACAATCACCCGTGACCCAACAAGGCATTGTAGATAGCCTTTTGGAAGGTGATCACCATGAAGTCCAATATGAAGATTTGTTTCGCAATGTCCATGCAAAGAATTCCTTGTATTTCATGAGAATTCCGAATGTTGCTCCCTTTACTTCTAGTTTGCAATCATCTTCGCAACTAGTCATCTTTTCCTTGTTTAACTCCTCAAGGCTTACTCACATCATATGTGATCCTTCATATTTTATCGTAGTAGGTTCTTGGTTCACCTTTGCTTCATCAAATAGATCTACCAATTTTTATTTATCTGTGAATTGCCGACACTATATTATGCAAAATTGGAGAAAAAGACCTCTTCCTCTCCCTCATTTGAATGCACTTTTATCATCTTTGTCTTGATGGCATTGGTTGCAACACTGCTTTAGTCGCCCTCCTCGAAGCTGTCATGTATAATTACCTTTCCCTTCACCTCTACGCACTTATCTTCTTCAACTTTCAAGCATAGGCATGCTGGCTAGAACGCTTCATAGTCCTCATTTGTCAATTGATGAGGTCATTGCCATCCAATTTGAGGACAGTGTCTTTGTTGGGCTCCATTTCAGGTCTTCCTTAATTATCCTCATCATTAGAAGTGGAAATGTTTGACTCATCTAAGGATGCTAGGTACTTACCTACTGGTTCCTCAAATTTATTGTATACTTGTGATGCCCCTTCTTGAATGTTATGTGCTCTTTCTCCTAGTTGCGAGCGACCTTCGCCATCCACAATCACCCGTGATCCAACAAGGCATTGGAGACAGCCATTTGGAAGGTGATCACCACAAAGTCCAATATGAAGATTTGTTTCGCAATGGTGATTTGTTAGCACACCCTTCATCTTGATGTTGTATTGATTTGCTCCCATTAACCAAAAAATTGGTGGTCACAAGGTTAGTGAACTCCACTCTCTCCATGTTTGCACTGGGAGCACGTTTACATTAGAAACTTTGTCTATGACATGCATCAACTAATGACCTTGTATATCCATATGCAATGACATTGGTTGCTTTCGACATCGAACATCAACACAACTGGGTTGATAAATTGGTCTTTTGACACTATTTTTAATGGTGATGATTAACAGTTCTGTTCTATCTTCAACACATGCACCAGTTCTTCCATGGTTGCATGTAGTTCTACTACTACTCTTAGTAAGGTTTGCCAACTTGACTAGTATGCTCGACTATAACAGATATGTACCCAAGCTATAAGATATTGATGACTTGTTTGATGTGGATATGGTTGTCATTCTTCCTTGGTCACTTTTACTACTATGTTCCTTTGCCATTTCTTATTCCATATAAATTTGGGTCTCCTGCCATATCTTCTGCCCTAGAGATGGTTTAGGATATTTTTGCTTTCTTCTTTGTTGGGGCCCATGTCATTGCAATAACCAGTTCTAGACTCATGAATTTTTCTTCAATATCCAACAAGTTAACTTTATGGATGGCCCCTACCTTCTTTGGGTGGTTATATTCTCCATGGTTGCCGGATCAACACCATTTGCACATCATTTGTGTACTATTGCTCATGGCATTGCACACAAAGTGTCCTCATTCATGACACTTGCAACTTTGAACAATTGGCCTTCTAGTCGTGTCATATTGAACATTGTGAATCACATTCTTTGCACTTGCTTGTTCGTTTGATTGCCATTTCTCCTCACTTGATGGGTGGTATTGAATTTGCCTCTTGTTGTGCCACTTACACCTTCAAAGTGTTGGGTTTTTTGTTGACTTCTTTTTGAATTGCTAAAGTTTGTTGCTTCATACTCTTCACATTGAATTGGCACTCCGTCAGTGACCATGCACTTCACAAATGTTACAATACCATTGCTTTGTACAATTTGCATTTGTATGTCCGTTCATGAGATTTTTTGCACACTATACATCTTGTCTATCTCTTTCTTTTGTCCCTTCTCTCATTTTGCACATCATGTGCATCTATCCTTTTCAAGTGTCTCAATTGATGCTTATCCCTTTTTCCTTCACTATCACTATTGGAGCTACTCCCTCTTTGACTTTGATCTCCTTGAGCCATTGTCGTCTTCATTTCACCTTCCAAATTCAAAGCCCTGCCAAAGGCTTCCTTGTATGCTGTTGGAGGAACAACTGTCATCTTCTTTCAAAATTTTGGAAGAAGCCCATCCATAAACCACTGCTTTGTAATTTGGCAACTGCATCCTCACACCTTTCTCTTGCTTTGAGATGTAAATTTCTCCAATGATTATTTAGTAAAGCCTCTTGTTGGTTTCCAAATTCGTCTCCACAATCTTCATTGTCAGTAGTACTTTGTCCGTTTGGACAATCCTTCAACACAACATTTGTTCTTAGTGCCTTCCTCGTCTACATGATTTTCATCTTTGTCACCTTTGTCATCTTCACCTTCTCTGTTTGTACGACATTTGTCATTGGCATCTTCATTGTCAACACCCTCTCTGTTTGCATGATGTTCATTGTTGACACCCTCTTCCTCAATCAACAACTATGATCACCACAAAGATTGTTGTTCCTATATAACAGTCTGCTCATATTTGGAGACTAAACCTTCCAATTGAGGGCTTCTCTTTTCTTGCTGGGGCCACACATGTTGGAGGGTTATGTAGAAGGTAATCCTACAATTTTGCATGTGAAATGGACCCTTTCAAACATTGTTGCACCTTTGTATGCTCTTTGTTCTTATGTTCGTTGCGTGATGTGCAATGTGCTGAGACTGGCGTGTTTGTTGCCTAAGTTGTTGTCGCGGCATGCATCATGGTATGCTACTCATTCCCTTCTTGTCAAATTCACTCTATCATCACACTCTCTCTATCCAGTCTTATTGCAGGAACATGCCAAATGTAGTTCAGTCTATGTATTCCATAAAACAAAGCGAAGATAACAAGAATTATATGCAGTAAAGAATGGTAATTGAAATTAAAACAGCAAAGACCATATTATTACTTTCATCATAGTGTACATTGTGAACCAGTCACAACATAGATATATAAGCTCTTTGATCAACACAAGCACAACACTGATACATACAACAACAGGTCTCGTCTTCTCATATGATACGTCAGGCTAGTCTATGTGAAAGACAAACAATGGAGTGGGGCAAGTTTTTACAACTACTTAACTGCTGTGTTTCTCATGCCCAACTACATGCATAAAAATATAAAATTACTGTGCATATTACTAAGTCCCTATGTTGTGCATGTAAGACTACTTGTGACATGTACAATGCGACAAACTAAACTTATCTGTACAATATAAATGCGCCATGGCAACTAATATGAGTGGTGCCTGAGCTGTCGCCATGTATGACTGGAATGGCTTGTTTGACTCCTACATGTTATGCATATAAATTATGTAATTGTAGATTATAATTTATAATTCTATAATTTAAATTATAAAGTGTGTTTTCCATTTAAATTATAGAATTATGCACCGCAAGTCATCTCTTTTAGTTTTGTGACAATGCCTAGTGTCTTTTGTTGTTTTTCTCCATATTTTGAATTTGTTATATTAATTTAGTTGTTTATTTTCCTCCAGGGAGTGTTTGACATTGTTATTTCAATTACGTAAGCACAATGGTATTATAAAGTTGGCAAACTTCTAGAAACTATGTAGTAAAAGACTATGCATAAATGTCTGTGTTCTGTTTGCTTCTAAATGCAAGTTTTGTTTATCAATGTGTTGGTAAAGGTGGTTTTTTTGATCCCACTTAATGTTCAAGGCTTGAGTTTATATTGAGAAGATATAGAAATTATTTGTTGTTTTATTTGTTTCAGGGAAGATTATTGATTTGCTTCTTAAAGCTCAAAGAATCTCCTTTCCAAATTATGGCCATGAGTCCAAATGGAGATCCAGATCAACCACTTGCAACAAATGCAGAGTCAAGCTTTCCTCATGAACCTTTGAATGAAAGAATACTGTCATCCATGACCTCAAGGTCTTTTGCTGCACATCCTTGGCATGATCTTGAGATAGGTGAGAAGAGTTTCCCTGTTTCATTGTCAGTTGGGTAAGAGTACTTGGTTCTAAGCATGTCTCTATTAATCTAGCAATCTGATACAACTTAAGGAATTCTTATTCTTATTCTTATGGATTGGGTGCTTTGGTGAATTTTTTATATCTGAAACATGAAATATATTCATTTCATGTATACAGACTTTTAATTAATTCACAAAATTTGTTACATAACTTTAAAAACTTTAGAAGATTTGTAAAATATTTGACAGAAATGATTTTGATACTCGGATCCAATTTAACACATGATTCAGATTGTATTTCAGGGTAATTTCCTTTATACTTTTGCTTGCATCCCTTTTGGGAACTGTATGCTTGATTACGTAGAGGATTTGTGGTTCAATAACATGTGTTTCTTATGTTCCTAACATGGACAACTAAATAAGAAAATTCATAAATAAGATATACAATGCAACGTATAGTGTGTTGTTTAACTTCCATCTTTCATGTGTATCAATTATTTAGGCACGTGCAGATGAAACATAATACTGTTTAGATAAAATGCATATCTGTTATGAATCATGTTCATAAATTACGATAGTCCATCATTAATAATCAATATTCAATGGATAATTCACATTGCTTACAAATAACATTGATAATGATAAGATTATGGTTCCTGAGTCCACTAAACGGCAGAAGTGCAACTTGCTATGAAAGGATTGACCAATTAGGAGAATAACTAGTATATAATTGAATAAAACAGAGTATTCAATGTCTTAGTCAAGATCCAATAGAGGGATACTCCATGATGATGATTTTTTACAGAGTAAAGGGTCGTCTCCATATACTAGTTTATTATTCTTAACCTTGCATTAGCATGATTTACACAACACATTGATATTTCAACCTAGTTATGCTATTGTTATGCATTTATAACATCTTCTTTCTCCTTATGATGATTTATATTTTGAAACATTAGGATAGATCCATTATATGATATCCTATATGTTGCATGCAACTGCCACAATGCTCTTTAGAATGGTTTTGTCATTATGTATGATGTCATCATTGTACATAACCATGAATAAATCATGTGAGTAGTGAAGGAATGATAGATATCATTTACTGTACTTGTAGCCTGAGCAATGGACAAGTAACATCACAAACATATGAATCATTCGAGTCACCTGTCATATTGTGGCTACTTCTATATGTACAAGTTGGAATATCCCGTTTAGAGTTCTTCATTTTCGAGTCTGTTGAATATTCATATTGAGTCAGGTTTGATCATGCTTGGAGACTATGTAAAGCAATGAAAAAATATAAAAATAATCACTTCTTTCTCATCCTAATTGTGTATATGTATATGATCTATACACATATGTTCTCTTATGCAGTTATGTTCTTGCTATGTGGTGAATATCCTATTTATATTTGAGTTCGTTGTCATTCTTTCCTTTTCAAGCCTGTGCCACGCCTGTGAACGCTATGTAGTGCAGTCGTCACCCATTGAAATTATTCTTTCCCCAAAGTTATGTCCATCTCAAAATTAAAAAAGGCTGGAAAAGCATTAATCGGTACTGAAGTTGATCACCCAAAAGCAAATTAGAAAATGAAGGATAATTTAATTGATGCCTTTATTTTGAATGACTTTGTGCAATATGAAATAGAAGACATGCAAGTTACTCCATAGAGAGATATGAGATATCTCTGTTTTGTACCATTGTGTATAATGGTTGATGACCATTCTATTATCAATTCATGCATGTTGCTTTATTGTTTTGCAATTTTTTGTAGCAACATGAGAAAGAAGTCAAATGATGGTGCATAAGCTGAAGATACTAAAATTGGTAATGGAGAGAAAAAGAACAAGAGAAAAAGGCATTAAAGTGTTTTGTCTTCAAGGATCACAAGAACCAATTAATTTTAATTGTCAAGAAGATCCAAGAGAAGTCAGTGGTTGCATGTAGTTCGAACATAGAAACTAGAAAGACGTTAAGGATGATAGAGTGTTGGGAAGAGAAGGTGATCGAGAAGCATGCCGAGTGAGGAGGAAGATTTAGAGAGACTCTTAATCCCTTTGGAGACAAAAATGATGGTGTGGATCCCACTAAAATTGATGAGAACAGGGAACAAAGCATCGGTTTAGATGTTGATGAGAGATAGGAACCAAGACTCAGAATCGAGTGGCAACTTGGATGACCAGGTTGCAAGGATCACTTAGAGCATTGTAAATCAAGTATAGGAGACTAAAACTATTGATGCTGAATAGAGAATTCTAAAATAGGCACAACCTACCTTATTCTTGTAAAGGAGGAAAATGTTCGAAACTGATCGGCAAAATGAAGCCAATTTGGATGGCTGTGGAGGCGAAAGTAAATTCCTGAGACATAACTAATTAACATCATTTAAGGTTGATGTCACTTGGGGATGACAGCCAAGTTCCAATATGTTTTTACAATGATTGTCAAATGATATGGGCTATCAATGGTTAGCCAAGTAAAAGCATATTGGAATAAAGCCTTTCCATCAATTCTAAGAGTTCTTGTCATTGATTGGTACATGAAATTTGAAAAATCTCACTTTAACTAATAGGGAGAACTAAAGAAAGTATTTGATAAAGAAAGTCGTGCTCCTAGAACTAATGATATCCAAAGGACACAGTTTTGGCGGTGCTCATTTTCAAATCCTTACACATTCATCCAAATGCCTCCTCACATTTCATGTAGATCTTGAATGTTGTTACATTCAAAACTAGATCTCGGCCATTTCTAATGCTGATGAGATTTGAACTTCCTTGTGAACCAAGACCAATTAGTGTCATCCTCAACCTGTCATGCTTGATTTCCCTTGGCTTCTATTTGAAATCAAATTTTCCAAATATATGTGCTGAGTCCATGTCTAGTTGTGCATCTCTCACCTTATACTGTGAAAATTTCTTTCTTCTTGTCCTCAGTCACGATGGATGATGATGAAGTATTATTTGAGTTACCCTTGTCTTACTAAACTTCTTTGGTTTGCAAATGGAGGCATCTCAAATAGACAGATAGATAAATAATTCTGTTAATGTCCACAAATTAACAAAGTAGGTCATTGGGACTTGTCAAAAAGAAACTGCTACAATACACTGCAGTACAACAAAAGAAGTAAATTGGACTGGAGTAACTAAACTTATCTTGAATAAACTGCATTAGAGTGAATAGAAAAACATCAGGTCGTAGCCTCAAGAGGTGGATCGAGATATGAGTTAAAACCGATATTACTTAGAGTACCCTTTTGGTGGGGACACGAAAAGGGGATGGCCAGAAGACACATCTAAATTTTGGCAAAGAGGGTACAATATAAAAATATTAAAAAATATACAAATACATTTTAAAATGCATAAATTAGAGTTTATCTTTGGTTCTCCGATTACTAATCAGCAACCGTAAACATAATGAGCATACAATGATGTATTATTTGAAGAGTGTAGCGATTGGCTCAATGTGAATGAGCCATTAGACTGCCAAGGATGCTCTTCAAAGTATTGTGTTCAACTTCTCGTTTCTCATGACTTATTTTTTGATTTTTTGTAGCTGTCCCAAAACATCCGAAAATATTATTTGGCGATGTCATGCATTCACTGTATGTGCACAATGCATTGCATAACTTATTTAGAGACACTAGAGTTGTGTGTTTCAACTTTTAATATAAGCTATGCAGGGATCCATATATTTGTGTCCTCTTCTCACTAAAAAGTTTTTAAGTTTTGGAACATGGGGGGAATTCTGTTTCCAGATTTAAGTTGTTTATCTAATCTGACAACCCTCTATATTATGCAAACAACTCTCCATATTCAAGTTGTGCAGGCACCCATCCATTTGTATTCTAGTCTCTCTATATCAAGTTTCTAGATTTAAGTTGTGAAACACTGTATATTATGTAGGAGATGCCTAGGCGTCCCCTATGCTTCCCTGCATAAATCAAGGTAAGGGGGGATGCAATGAGGATGTTCACCGTCGTCCCCTCCTAGACACCTGGGGGATGTCCCCATTGCATCCCCCTGTCCTTGTCTCCTTGGGTGTGCAACCCTGGGGATGTGTCCTTGTGTAACATAGGTTAATGCCCTTAACATGTAATAGTCAAATAAAAAGAGAAACAAGAGAAATGGAGAGGAAAAGAGACTCAGAGAAGAACTCAAGTTGATCTCAATCCATAGAATGTGAAGTAGGAGCAGAGCTACCTTGATCACCTTTTCTTGGGATATATAGGGCATATGTGACCTCTCCAACTGTGGTCCTCTCTCTGTATGGCCCATAATATCCAGGCTATAATTTTAACTGCTTCTTATCTTTAAATGTGGACTGCTTCTAGGGATGTAGCTGCACAAAGACCATGCCCCCAACTTCAAATTTTTTCTGTCCTGTGCTTGTCTCCTTTTTACTTCATTCTGTTGGCAGGCATTACCAAATTTTCTTTTATCAGGACAAGTAGATTTTGCATCTCCTCCATTGTCTCAGCTGCCGCAAGAACCCTCCTTTGAATGACCTAATCCATGGGACATGGAGGGTCATATCAATATAATGCCTTAAAATGGTCTATTTGAATGGTTGAATGAAATAGGAAGTATTATAACAATACTCTGCTAGATGCAACCAGTCCTCCCACCTTCTTTGCTTATCTCCTGCTTATATATATATCCTCAGGTACCCTTTAAGAAATTTATTCACCGCCTCTGTTTGTCCATCTGTTTGTGGGTGGTATGTTGTTCTCATGTTCAATTGCACTCTTGCCAGAAATTGCTTTGAAATATTTTATCACTATCACAAATAATGTGAGGCAAGCCAAAAGCCATGTAGTTTAAAGACAAGTTTAACATATAGATTGGCAACCTTTGGACCATTGAAACCTGCTATAGACATTGGGATAAAATGTGCATAATTTGTCAGCCATTCTACCACGACAAATATTTCATCTTTACTATTTCTTCATGGTAACACAGAGATGAAATCCACAGAGACTACTCCCCATTTCTGATTGCAAATAACATTTGGATGAAGTAGTCCCGGTGGTGGTACAGTTTTCAAATTATTGCATTGACAAGTATCACACAGCTACAAACTGGAAAATAACAACCTTCATATTCTTTCATTAGAAGATGCCTCTCATATTTTTCTATGTTTTATTGAAACCAGCATGACCTGCGGTGGGGGATGCATGACCATATTCTGATGCTTGATGACTGAATGGGCAATCATATATGAAGTAAATGTGATTCCAGTAAAAAATGATACGATTCTTGACAGGCCAAGCCTTACCTTTTCTTCCATTAAGAATGTCTTCTTTCAACTGGCCTGTAGTACCATCACTTGTGTAGTCCTGAAGGTCTTATAGCCAAATGGGGTGACTGACAGAGATAGCATGAAAGACAAGTATCTAATTTTTACATGAGAGGGCATCAACAAACACATTTTCCTGTTCCTTCTTATATATGATTTCAAAATCATAAGCTTGTAGTTGGTCAATCCAATTCTGTTGCTCCTTGATGAGAGTGCCTTGAGTCAAAAGTTGCTTCGGACTAAGATGGTCATTCTTTAAAAAGAAAAAAATCCCAGTTAGCCATTGCATGCAAAATTGCCAACATGTCTTGCAGTATACTAAGGGGAAACCAACAAACAAAAAAACTGCAAATAGGGGAACCTGTTCACTCAGGGGTTGATTCACACCTGTGAACCCCATCAAAGTGAAAGAAGAGGCAACAACAAAGGCTCTGGACTATAGTATTTCTAATGAGTAAAAGAAAAGACATAATATAAAGCTGTCATTGTTGTTTTTTTTGTAATTTTGATTGGATTTGCAGGTGTGAGTCCACCATTAAATGAGCAGGCCTGCCCATTTGTGTTTGTTTGTCTGGTTTTTACCTTTTACCATGCTTTGAAAGTGGTACCAAACTTTCCCCTTCTTGATTCCTCTTACTAAATTTATACCTTTTTCTCCCAAAATTAAAAAATTTCCTCCAAATAATTTCTAGATACAGCTAAGCCCTTCTTGCAAAGAAAAGGCATCTTCAGGGGTTCGTGGTTTAAATTTTATTACCTTAGTATGGATCTTTGGGTGTAGATCGGAGATGTAGATCTCATACACTTGATCTGCAGGTATTTTAACATTGGATTCCAAAACTTGGGATGCCTCCATGTATTTTTCAACTATTAGGTCTTTCTCGAACAGGTGCATGAGTTGAACATCATATGGCTTGTCTCAATTTCAATCTGTTCTATGAAATTGTGCCTTGTTGAAGTTAGTAAAAGCCCTTCTATGGTTTTGTGTGACCCACCTATGTCCTTGTGTATGTGCCTTGTTGAAGTTAGTAAAAGCCCTTATATGGTTTCGTGTGACCCACCTATCTCCTTGTGTATGGGCTATACCATCTAAATGTTGCAGGGCAATGTAGCACGGTGGGAGTATTCCACCTTTGGAGGAACAATTGGATATGACAGATTTAATTGTCGGCTATGACTGTATTCATCTCAATAATCAGAAATTCAGTCCGCGAATAGGGAAGTCTCTCCATTTCTAGACTGCTAACTCAATGTACAAGATTATCTCTCCACACTGAATGGCAATTTTAGTACAGCAATCTCATGTACGACAATGATGGTACGACAATCTCAATATGACGTTTAGGCAATGCACTGTACAATATTAGCTGTACAACAATGACTAAACGATATTCACTGTATGACATTGGCTGTACAACAATGACTGAACAACATTCATTGTACGACAACTCTTGTACGGTGATTCTTATATGTCGACTTCAATGAATGATAACTTCGTTGTACGACAACTCGTACTACGACGTCAACCTTGTAGATAGTGTTAGGAGGTGAAGTCAATATCAAGATCTCCAATGTTCTTCAGCAGAGAGGTGCGTGGTGGTATAACATATGGAGAGGAAACAAACAGTTTTATGGAGTCTTCATTTGGGAGAGGAAACGAACAGTTTTTTGGAGTCTTCCTTTGGAAGAGGAAACAAACAGTTTTTTGGACTCTTCCTTTGGAAGAGGAAACAAACAATTTTTTGGACTCTTCTTTTGGGAGAGGAAACGAACAATTTGTTTTTTCTATAAAAGGGGAATGACCCCTTGCATGTAAAAATGTTGATTGAATGTAATTCTGTTGAAATCAATAAAAGATCAAGCTGCCATTGCCTCGTGGTTTTTCCTGCACATTGCAGGTTTTCCACGTAAAATCCGTGTTACTGTGTTTTCTGCTTGCACAAAATTTTGCTTTTTTTTCTAACATCTGATATCAGAGCCTAGGGTTTTGTGCGAGTGGGAGCTGCAACAATGTCTGGAAGTGTAACCAAGTTTGAGATTGAAAAGTTTGATGGCAGGAACTTCGCTCTATGGAAGATGAAGGTGGAGGATTTGTTGGTTCAAAATGACCAAGCCCTAGCCTTGAAAGGGGTCGCGAGTAAACCAAACAACATGAAAGATGAGGAGTGGGCAACGCTGGATAGGAAGGCGGTTTCTACAATCCGTCTATGCCTAGCGGACTTTGTCTTGTTCAATGTTGTTGAAGAAAAGACCGCGGAAGCCCTTTGGAAGAAGCTTCAAAAGTTGTATGAGACGAAATCTGCAACAAATAAGGTTTTTATGAAAAAACAGCTTTACAGCCTAAGGATGAAGGAGGGTTCATCGGTGGCGAGATCACTTGAATGAGTTTAATACCCTTATCGATGAACTGGTTTCAGTTAATGTGAAGATGGAGGATGAGGACAAAGCTATCACCCTACTTTGTTCCCTACCGAAGACTTGGGATCATTTGGTGATGACCATCAGCAATTCATCATCAGGAGCTCTAACTTTTGATGATGTGGTAGCCACTTTGTTGGCAGAAGAGTTGAGGCGGAAAACGTCTTTGGAACCCTCTACCAATGAAGCCCTAGCTGTGAGAGGTCGATCTTTCGAGAAGGGTCAACAAGGCAGATCACAATCCAGATCTAAGTCTAAAGGACGCAAGCTGAAAGGGAAGTGTTGGCATTGTGGGAAGCCAGGGCACTCAAAGGACTGTTGGCAGTTAAAAAAGAAAAAAAATGGTGAAAAGCAATTTCAGCCATCGGCTGAGGCCAGTATAGCAAATTTTGGAGAGAGGGTAACATGTGAGGCTTTCTGTATCAGCAACAATAGATTTGTTTTATATACCTGGGTTTTGGACTCGGGTGCATCTTTCCACATGTCTTCTCATAGAGACTGGTTTGACAAATATCAGCCATATAGTGGTGGGAAGGTCTACTTGGGTGATGATCACCCTTTAGAAATTGTGGGAAGAGGGGACATAAGGATTAGGCTGGACGATGGTAGAGAAAGGATATTATGTGATGTGCGACATGTGCCATATTTGCGGAAGAATTTGCTCTCAATCAAGATGATGGATAAGCTAGGGTATTCTATCACTTTCGGTAACAACTATTGCAAAATTACCAGAGGTGCTATTGTAGTAGCAAAGGGAGAATATTATGGGACCCTATATCATTTATGCGGTGATATGGTGACAAACCATGCAACAACAACAACTTCTGTTCAGGATGCAGTAATGCTATGGCATCAACGCCTAGGCCATATGAGTGAAAAAGGTCTGAAAATTCTGCATGATAGAGGTATGCTTTTTGGGATTCAGTCTTGCAATTTAGACTTGTGTGAGCACTGTATATTTGGTAAACAAAAGAGGGTTCGGTTTACTGCAAGCCCTGGTAAGAGTTCTGATTTTCTGCAACTTATACATTCGGATATATTTGGACCAGTCCCCACTCAATCCTTAAATGGTGCCATCTATTTTTTGACTTTTATAGATGATTATTTTAGGAGAGTGTGGGTTTATTTTCTGAAGAAGTCGGAAGCTTTGCAGAAATTTAAAGAATTCAAAACTCGAGTAGAGAAAAGTTTGGGCAAGCCTGTTGTATGTCTTAGGTTAGATAATGGGGGTGAATATTGCTCCAAGGAATTTGATAAATTTTGTACGCAGGAAGGAATTAAGCACCAGAAGACCGTACCATATACTCCACAACAAAATGGTGTGGTTGAGCGGATGAATCGCACAATCATGGAACGTGCAAGAAGCATGCTCAATGCATCCATGTTGGATAAAAGGTTCTGGGCAGAGGTTGTTAATACAGTTGTTTACCTCATTAACATGTCACCTATAGCTGCGATGGATGGACAGATTCCAGAGGAGGTTTTGGTGTGGTAAGCCATTTGATTACTCTCATTTGCATACCTTTGGCTTTGATGCATTTGCCCATGTGCCTAAAGAAAAAAGGTCCAAACTTGACTTGAAGTCAAGTAAATGTGTTTTTCTCGACTATAGAGATGCAGTAAAGGGGTATAGACTGTGGGATCCTACTGCCCACAAGGTAATTATTAGCCGAGATGTTATTTTTGATGAAAAATCCATGCAAATGAAGGAGGTACAACAAACACCTAATGTTGTACCAGTTGAAGTAGACATGAACGAAGATGAAAATGAAAATCAGCATGCTGAATTTTTTGATCAGCATGCAGAACAACAAGTAGAGCAGCCACAAAAGTCACAAGACCGAGAGCCACAATCAACAGATCATTGGGTTAGAAGATCTACATGTCCACAAAAGTGTCCGGAAAGGTATTCTGATGTTTATCAGTCCTCTTTTGCTTTGTTAACTGATGATGGTGAGCCTAGTTCATTTTGGGAAGCTAGAGAGTTTGAGAATGCAGAAAAGTGGAGGAAATCCATGGAGGAGGAAATCGAGGCACTTCACAAGAATAAAACGTGGGAACTTGTGGATCTCCCACCTGGAAGAAAGGTTGTTGGAAACAAGTGGGTTTACAAAGTAAAGAAAAACAACGATGGGTTGTTGGAACGCTATAAAGCTCGCTTGGTTGCTAAAGGCTATGTGCAAAAGTTAGGTATAGACTTTAATGAAATTTTTTCTCTAGTTGTGAAGATGACTATTGTTAGAGTTTTACTTGCACTTGTAGCAACACAAGATTTAGAACTAGAGCAGCTTGATGTAAAGATTGCTTTCCTGCATGGTGATCTTGAGGAGGAGATTTATATGGATCAGCTTGAGGGCTATGAAGAAAGAGGCAAAGATCATTTGGTTTGTAGACTAAAGAAATCTCTGTATGGGTTGAAACAGGCGCCAAGGATGTGGTACAAAAAATTTGACACCTTCATGAAGAGCCAAGGTTTCAGCAGGAGTGAAGCTGACCATTGTGCATACTATAAGAGGTTTAATGATGGCAGTTTTATAATTTTGCTGTTGTATGTTGATGATATGCTGGTTGCAGGCCCCAACATGAAGAAAATCATTGATCTTAAGGCTCAGTTGGCTAGGACATTTGAAATGAAGGATTTAGGAGTAGCAAACCAAATTTTAGGGATGAAGATACACAGGGACATAAAAGGAAGAAAGATCTGGTTAAGTCAAAAGTCATATATAGAAAAGATTCTGCAGCGCTTCAATATGCAGAATGCAAAACCAGTTAGTACCCCACTTCTTTCACACTTAAAGTTGTCTTCCAACCAGTGTCCTAGAACAAAAGCAAAGAAGACAAGCATATCTTGTTTACTGTATTCATCAGCAGTAGGAAGCCTCATGTATGCCATGGTGAGCACCAAACCGGATATTGCCCAAGTAGTGGGAGTAGTCAGTCGGTACACGACAAATCCTGGTAAGGAGGATTGGAATGTTGTGAAGTGGATATTCAGATATTTAAGAGACACTTTAGATGTTGCTATTTACTACGGATCGTATAGTTTGCAAGTTAAAGGTTTTGTGGATTTTGATTATGGTGGAGATAGAGATGAGAGGAAGCAAAATATATTGCAGCGACTCATGCCAGCAAAGAGGCAATCTGGCTAGAACGATTGTTGGGTGACTTGAAGGTAATGCAGGGGAAAATTACGTTGCATTGTGATAGCCAAAGTGCTATTCAGCTAGTGAAGAACCCCACATTCCATAATCGCACGAAACACATTGATGTCGAGTATCACTTTATAATAAATGTGGTGGAAGAAGGTAGGATCCTGTAGCAGAAAATCGACACTGAAGTGAATCCTGTAGATATGCTTATTAAGCCGGTCAAGATAGAGAAGTTTGAGTGGTGCGGAACTTCTCTGGGCTTGCTGAAAATGTGATAAGGGCAGCATTGGGCAATTGGCACTTGGATGGAAAAACATAGGCAAAGAATTCCTGTATATCGACTTCAAGTGGGAGAATGTTAGGAGGTGAAGTCAATATCAAGATCTCCAATGTTCTTCAGCAGAGAGGTGCATGGTGGTGGTGAAGTCAATATCAAGATCTCCAATGTTCTTCAGCAGAGAGGTGCATGGTGGTGCAGCATATGGAGAAGAAACAAACAATTTTCTGGAGTCTTCATTTGGGAGAGGAAACAAACAGTTTTTTGGAGTCTTCCTTTGGAAGAGGAAACGAACAATTTTTTGGACTCTTCCTTTGGAAGAGGAAACAAACAATTTTTTGGACTCTTCTTTTGGGAGAGGAAACGAACAATTTGTTTTTTCTATAAAAGGGGAATGACCCCTTGCATGTAAAAATGTTGATTGAATGTAATTCTGCCGAAATCAATAAAAGATCAAGCTGCCATTGCCCCGTGGTTTTTCCTGCACATCGCAGGTTTTCCACGTAAAATCTGTGTTATTGTTTTTCTGCGTTATTGTGTTTTCTGCTTGCACAGAATTTTGCTATTTTTTCTAACATCTGACATACTTGGGTGGAACAACTACAAATCTATCTATTGCAGCAATAAGCAATGACAACACATACAGGAAACATAAAATAACAATACATGAAGGGTGAATATGAGTAGATATTGCATTAGCTTTTTCCTGTACAATAGAATGTGTACAACACTTGTCTTCCATTCACAATTTGTGATCTTGCGCAGTGTGTCTCTTCCAAAACAATGTCTGTGCAACCGTATCTACTCTCTCTACAAAACCAAGGTGTCTAAGGTACGATACATTACGTGGTATGATAGTTGGTTACAATATGAAGCATAGTCCATGGTTACCCGCTAAATTGAATAGGGGGGCGTACTTATCTTTGAGGGTTGGTAGTTAACAACAACTACCACCCGAGACACCTCACCTCTAACTAGGTGGTAACTACCCTACGGTCACACATAACACATGATTACATGCATTTACAAACTTTGGAATACAAAAATTGCTTACGTCACTATAGGCACTACTTTTGGACCTCAGAAAAAGTAGTGTATAGAGTAGGGAATAAAGTGCAAATGCACTAAATGTAATGAAAATGTAAATACAAATGCAAGGGAAATGAATGTGAAATGAAATGCAAATGTAATGAGAAGTCAAATTTGTCTTGTAGTACTAAGGATGCTGATGTCATTCTTAATTAGATTGCATTTGTATTGTATGATTGATTAAGGTTAATGAGTAGATGTTTGAAGGTGAGGTGTCTCGAGGGATAGTTGTGGGTAATTGTCCACCTAAATGCATAAAAGGAGGAGACCCTCCTCTCATTTTAGTAATAATAGAACAGTACGAGTCATATTGGCAATGGTGAATAGGCAATACTAGTGCAAGTCTAGGTATTCTATAGTGCATAGTTGAGAAAATTGGAATTGGCAAAGAATCGGCATTTTTAAAAATCAGCAAAAATCGGGAATCGACAAAAAAATAAACCGAAGAAAATGAAAATTTTCATTGAAAAAAAGTTTTTTCATGCATATTACAATGAATTAACATTATGCAAATCAAATATTGCAATAAAAGCAATAATTCATGTCAAGACATCATACAAGGCTCAAGCTTTAAGTACACATGAAAGTGACAAAACACATCTTGTATTGCTTATAATATGAAAAGGTACAAAGTTACAAGTAACAACAAGGAAAAAAAGGTTTCATTTTTTATATGCCTGCACATGGAAACAAGTAACACCCAAGTTACTATCACTTGAGAAAAAGGAAAAAGAACCTAAACCCTAAACCAAAAGGCTAGGGTTTAGGGTTTAAATTTGAAACATTGACAGTTGAAAAATGGGCTTGCATACATAGTTATCAGGCAGCAATAATTACTTAAAAAGAGGAGGAAAAAAACCCTAGGGCCTAGACTAGGGTTTAGGGTTTAAACTTCAAGTTCAAAGGTCAAAGTGTAAAATTCAAACACTAACAGCTGAAAAATGGGCTTGCATACATGGTTACCAGGCAGCAATATTTACTTTTTTACTTAAAAAGAGGAGGAAAAAAAACAAACCCCAAACCCAAACCCTAGGGCCTAGGGTTGAGGGTTTAAACTTCAAAGTTTCAAACATTAATAGCTGAAAAATGGGCTTGCATACATAGTTATCAGGCAACAATATTTACTTAAAAAGAGTAGGGAAAAAAAACCCAAAACCCTAAAATAGGGTTTCAGATTTAGGGTTTAAACTTTAAACTTCGAAGTTCAAACATTAACAGCTGAAAAATGGGTTTGAAAAAAATAAACCCCAAATCGGCCACAACCTAAAAAAAAAAAGTTATTACGAAAAAAAAATTGCAGATTTTTTGCCGATTTTGAAAAAATCGTCAAAAAATAGAAATCGTCATCGTTAATTCTTTGCCGATTGCATTGCCGTTTCAAAAAAAAGGGAGTCTGCCGATTTTTTGCCAATTTTCTCAACTATGCTATAGTGTATGCATTATGGAGATAACCTAGGCAGACTGGTAGTCATGTTTTGTAATGTTATTGCTGTACAAGCATAGTGATAATCCAAATACATTCCATTTCCTATTCGTCTTGTGTGTTTTGTGTGATATCGTAAATGTATTAGATTGTTAGTATTCTGCATTGTGGAAGTGTTGTGTATTGTAGGTTAGAGACGAAAGTTGCAATCCAGATTGTTAGAGTGTTGTATGAGGATAATTGCCGTACAAGGAGCATAGATGAATTTGTTGTCAACCAGACACTATTGACAGAATGTAAGTTGTATTTTTGTTCAAGTAGATTGTCAACATTGCTGTTCTAGTGGAGTTAAGTGTGCCGTTCAAGTAGATTGCTTGTTGCCGTTCCAATGGAGATGCTGTACAAGTGCTTGTCGTTAAAGCACTTTGCTATTCAAGTAGAGAATAACATGCTATACAAGTACTTGCTGATTGCCCGTTTGAGTGAAGATTGATGTCGTACAAATGCAATATGTTTGGTAGAATTGTATTGATTGTAGTCTTGTTTGGCCTCTAAATCTGTCATCTTGTTCCTCCATCATTGGAATACTTACCATCGTGCTACATTTAGCGTTGTTGCCATCAAATTGGAATTGGGTCCAGTTGAAGAAGAACCAGCACGCGTGAAGTGTGGGGAGGCGGATGACAAATTCATTACCATGAGGATGTGGAAGATGAGGTCACAAAGGAAGTCAGATTCCTTGTGAGGAGTACAAGGATTGCTCAACGGGGTGTTGAGCAAAATATTGCCAACCAAGTATTGTAGTCCTAGGAAATAGAACTTGAAGAGCCAATAGTTGAACGTGTGTGCAATCCTCAAGAGGAGGGAAATCCAAGAGATTCACATGAGAGGTGGCAAACATTGTTAACAACATAAGAAGTTTAAGGTGAAACATGAGCAAATAAAGTTGAAATCGTGGCGAATGTAGAGGGTGCACGTGGCAGCGAGGTTGAACACTTGAGACACCAGCACAAGAGCAAGGGAATTTGCCAAGAGATGCAGAGTATGAGAGTCAAGCACAAATGCAATTGTAGGAGGGTGACTGGATCAGGAGACTAGAAACAACACTCGTATACTCGTGAAGGAGGTTGCGTATTTAAGGTGCACCAGAAGTTGGTACAAGACTGTTTGTTGGTGAAGAGGTCGAACGTGAAGAATTGCCAAGAGAATAACTTCATAGTGAAGAAATACGAAGTGAAGATAATCATCCACCGATGGCAAATATGGCACAAATTGTAACAACAACGAGCAAACAAAAGTGCTCATTGTTTCTGGATGATGGGAAGGAAGACCTAGAACACCATATCGGAACGTATGTAACCATATGGCGAGCAAGTGGAGTTGAGGACGAACTATCCTGGTTGAGATTATTTTTGGCAACATTGCGAGGGATCGCAATGGACTGGTAGTTGAAGAAACAAAGTACAAATTCTTTTAATACATGGGAAGAGATGACAAAAGCATTCATCAAGGAATTTAGAAGACTTCGAGATGATATCGAGATCATCGAAGAGATCTATGCCACGAAGCAAAAGAAGGATGAGGATGTCAAATCCTACAATAGAAGATTGAAGGAACTCATCGATAAGATGGAGGTTTCCCCAGTAGACGAACTACAAAGACAATGGTTCCTTGATAGATTGTTGCCAAAGTACAAGAAGAAAATGAAGGTAGTTCCACCAACTACCTATGAGGAGGCGTATAATAGAGCAATCACATTGGAAAGTGAGGCTAAACAAACGACAACAGGATTGAGTCACTACAAAGATTCAGATTTGGATAGTGACCATGATGATTTACACTTGGCAATCCAGGCCATGAGGAAGGACCTGGAAAGGATGGTGCATGATGCAAAGGATGAGAAGAAGAAAGAAAGACAAGATATTTGGTGTTCAGATTATAAGACAGAGGGACATACAAATATTACTTGTTCGAAGAATGCCTACTGCAATATTGGATCAATGAACTGATCCCTTCTTATTTTCATTGCTTCATGTTGGTATCGCGACTCCTCCACTTTCCTTGCCCGCGTCATCTATCCTACCATCGCATATAACTCTAGTATTGTGCACAGGATACTAGATATCTAGTACTTGTGTGGCCAATTCTTGTGTTGACGTCTTCTCTTCTTCACTTGTGATTGGTTTCTTCAAATTTTCTTCTTGGAGCAATTTTTCTTGATTGGTCTTCCATATTTCTTCTTCTTTTTGAGCATGTGCTTCCTGCCATCTCTCCCTCTCTTTGGCAAGATCCAGGTACTGCTTAACCCTCTTTGCTTGTGCTTGCGTAATTGGTGTAATTGCTATCACATGTTTTTCCTTTTGTTGCTAGTCCTTTGGAGGCTCTTCAATGTCAACAATTTGACACATCATGCCGTTGTTTACAACATTTCCTACAACTGGCCCATTATAACAGTTGTGTGCGAAGTGTCGCCATTCTTGACACCTTTGACATTGGATGATTGGTTTGCTGTTTGAATCATATTGTAATCAACGTTGCCATCTTGTTGGCCGATGTCCTTGTTGGGGTTGTTTTCTACCTTGGCGGTTGTTATTGTAATTACCACTTGTTGCTCCATGTTCGTTCTTAGAAGTACTTGGCTTTTCTTCCTTGGTCTCGTTCTGCACCGTTAAGGTCTGATGTTTGGTGCTTTTGAGGTTGAATGGATAGTCAACAATGACATGCCCCACAACTTCACATATATTACAAAATGCATTCTTTGAACCGTTGACATTTGTTTGTCCTTGTGATTTGTAGTTAGAACACCAAATGTCCTTTTCTTTCTTTTTCTCTCCCTTCACATCGTTTATCATTCGTTCCAAGTCCTTCCTCATGGCCTGGATTGTAGCATTCAAGTCATCTCTGTCACTATTTGAATCATCATCTCAGTAGTGACTTCCTCTTACCGCGGTTGTCCTCATTTCGCTTTCCAAGTTGAGTGCTCTCACGAAAGCTTCTTGATAGGTAGTTGGTGGGACTACCTTCATCTTCTTATACCATGGCAGTAATCCATCTAGGAACCATCTTTTTTGCAACCCATTTGCTGGTTTTGCCTCCATTTTATCGATTAGTTCCTTCAACTATTGATTGTATGACTTGATGTTTTCATTTTTCCTTTGCTTTGTGGAATATATCTTGTTGACGATCTCCGCATCATTGTGAAGCAATCTGAATTCTTTGCTGAATTCAGCCTTCAGTTCATCCCAGATTATGAAAGAATGCGTTCTCTTTAGATGCCAATCCATTCTGATCCCTCATAGTATTGCCGAAAACAATCTCAACTATGATCCTTCATCGTCCATTTTGTTTGCTCGCCATATTGTTTCACACGTTCCAATATGATGATTTGGGTCCTCCTTCCCATCACGTAGAAATTTTGGGCACTTCTGCTTGTTCTCAGCTGTAGCAATAGTTGCCATAGGTGGCTGCTTTTTGTCACTTGATGGCTTTGCACTTGCAAACAATTGTTGACCACTTCCTTGTGCACCTACACTTCGTGACCTTATTCGCGAATATACGAGCATTGATTCTGGTCTCCTCACCCTCCCGCAATTGCTCTTGTACTTGACTCTCGTCCTCTAGACCTCTAGGCACTCTCCCCCCACACTTGTGCTAGTGTCACCAGCTGTTCTACCTCGTCTCCTCGTGCACATTCCATGTTGGCGCCTTCTTCACCACTTGCACGAGTTCTCCTCGGCCTGATCCTCATTTGCTTGATGCACCTCAACTTGTGCTTTGTCCTTCGTTGTTATAAACAACCGTTGCCATCTCTCACTTGAACTATTCTCAAAATGAGGACTCCACATTCATTGAATTTCGAGTTCTTCAAGTTCTATCAATCTTCTCTGTAGTCCTTCATCAACAACATTCAAATCTTCGTTTTGTGCGACACTTTGATGTTTTTGTGTAATTCTTTGACTCCTTATTGGCTGATTTTCAACTCTTCTATGTCCACGTCTCCCATGTCCTCGTGGCAAGTTATTTGTCATTCACCTCTCCACGCCTCACGTGATGCTGGTTCGTTCTTCTAAATGACAACGAAGCTTAATGTAGCACAACGGAATTATTCCACCCTTGGAGGAACAATTTGATATGATAGATTTAATGATCAACTATGACTACATTCATGTCAATAATCAACAATTCAGTTTGTGAATAGGAAAGTCTGTCCTTTTCCTGCTAACTCAATGCACAAGCTTATCTCTCCACATTGTACGACCATTTTAGTACAACAATCTCATGTACGACAATAATGGTACAACAGTCTCAATACGGCGTTTGGGCAATGCACTATATGATATTGGTTGTATGACAATGATTGTATGTCAATGACTAAACGACATTCGTTGTACAACTCTTGTACGATGGCTCTTGTCTAGCGACTTCAATATATGTTAACTTCATTGTACAACTCTTGTACTACGACTTGAACCTTGTAGACAGAACATGGGTGGAACAACTACAGATCTATCTATTGCAGCAATAAGCAATGACAACACATACAAGAAACATACAATAACAATAGATGAAGGATGAATATGAGTAGATATTGCATTAGCTTTTGCCTGTACAATAGAATGTGGACAACACTTGTCTTACTTTCACAGTCTGCAATCTTGTGCGGAGTATATCTTCCAAAACAATGTCTGTACAACGATATCTACTCTCTCTACAATACCTAGGTGTCTAAGGTACAATACATTACATGATACGATACCTGGTTACAATATGATGCATGGTCCATGGTTACCTGCTTAAGTGAATGATAGGGTCTATTTATCTTTGAGGGATGGTAGTTAACAACAACTACCACCCTGGACACCTCACCTCTAACTGGGTGATAACTACCCTATGTTCACACATAACACATGATTACATGCATTTCATTATACTTCATTACAAATTTTGGAATATAAAAAATGTTTACGTCACAACTTATGACATCAAAATAATACAAAATTACATTTTGCGCGCTTAGGCTTCAGCATACTTATTTGACTTTCCTACCTAGTCTACTTCTTCGGCTGAGGCATGTTAGAACAAGTGCCTACAGGCAACATACAATTTCTCCTCAGTATCAATAATATGGTGCACCCAAAAAGCAAGCCAGAGCTTACTCAGCCATGTAAGAACCTCCACTTCTTTCTCATAATTAAGTTGGGAGATCTTCATTTGGAGGTTAAATGAAGCCCTTTGAAAATTTTGAGTAGTTGGAAAAGGTGGAACAGGATATGCTCCACTTCTGCATATGGGTTTATTTCCTTCTCTAACATTAAAATTTTGCCTCCATGTGTGAGGTTTTCCCATTCTAGTATATGATAGGGGAATCATCAATAAGACTGCCTCACTTTCTGGGTTACTGCATGGTTTGCGACCAAGTCAGAACAGTTGTGGCTCATGAATCTCTCAAGGTATGCAACTCTACCATCTCATTCTGACCTACAGAATATATCAATCTCACTTGCAAGTCTTGTGGCCTGCAATCATCATTGCTGAGTGTATCACCACAAATATCATTCCTTGCAGAGCCCAAAACACTGATCAGCTGTTGAAAATATATAGTGGGGTAATCCTCTTCCATCCCTCCAAATATTTTTGGTTCATGCAATTAGGGGACCAAGACTACATGGTTTAACTCCCCTTTGGATACCACTTTGTTGTGTTGGGTCTACTTCTTAAAGGGTGTGTATTTAGACACCTTAGAATTGCCCTTGTTATCCTCCTTGTCATCATCTTCTGCATGTTGGCAAATTGCTGCATCCTCTGTAGTCTACAATTCCATATGGGTAGTTCCTATATGCAATTATTGTAATTGAGGCTCAGGTCTCTGATGTGGCATCGTCTCGTCATTTGTCTCATCTACCTTGGCTAGCTCTGCTTGCTGATGCAAGCAATACTTGTTCCTTTTCCTGCACAGGATTGGCCACTGTAAACTATCAGGGTTGTGGGCCACACTCCAGAGGTTTGTCAAATTGGATCCCATAATTGAGGCTCAGGTCTCTGATGTAACATCGTCTCGTCATTTGTCTCATCTACGTTGGCTAGCTCTGCTTGCTGATGCAAGCAATACTTGTTCCTCTTCCTGCACAGGATTGGCCACTGAAACTATCAGGGTTGTGGGCCACACTCCAGAGGTTTGTCAAATTGGATCCCATAAAAATGTTTTGCATGCCTCTTGATGGACAAATTGGTGAAGTGTGGACTACTGTTGACATGCATTTATTTGCAGAATGGGTGTGGGTTCTGGTGGGTGTGTTTTGCAGAATGGTCAGTTATGCAGTCAAGATGAAAGTTTTTTCTCTCTTTTATCAACCAATGGTGTCTTCTTTGAAGGTTTTCTCACACTCGTAACAGTTCAGTTCTGGTTGGTTCCAGCAGAAGCAATGATTATGCATGGATCAATGTCATATATGTTTATACATGTATTGGACCCTTTGTTTGGTATATACACTGTTGCATATACATGGGAACTTTTCTTTGGTGTATGTATGCTTATAAATGCATCAAATCTTTTGTTTATATGCCATCTTTAATAGAATCAATCATTTTCAATATTATTTACTTCTCTCTTGTTCTCCATCTTCTTTTATTTTAGTATGTTAAATACAAGTCTGAGCAATGTGTTTTTAACTGCAGGACCAGGGGCCCCTTCAGTTTTTAATTGTGTAAGTCATTTTCGCATCTGGTTTTTTGTAGAAATATATGTAGCTTAGAATTGGGCATTTTACAAAATACATTATTTGTTATTATCGAATTCTGTACATGAAAGAGTATGATTGTTGAAGTTCATATAATTACTATTGTGTGGTAATTGACTCATTGGACCTTGTGATAATTAAGTTGCATTTTATAGATAATGGAGAGAGGCAATTCATGGCATCCATTTTTTTTCCATGCTTATGCCATAGTAGAGAAAATCTGAATTGGACTGGAAAAAGAATAGGGGAAAAATTTGGCAAAAGAACAGCCAAAAAAAAAACCTGAAGAAAACATACTTTGCCATTGGAAAAACGTTTTTTTCATGCATATCACAACAAATTAACATTATGCAAATCAAATATTAATGATGTAAGACTGTAAGCTTAAACTACACATGAAAGTGGCAAGTGATACAAGCTTAAAGCCTTAAACTACACATGAAAGTGACAAAACACATCTTAAATAAAGAAATTTTAATGTGTCCAAAATTCAAATATTATTTTTTTTGTTCAATACTTCTTATACACATCTGTTGTGGGGGTTGAACCCGGGTCTCATCACCGATAATGCAAGTGGCCTCTTTGCTGGTAGACCACACACATGCGGATAAAATTCAAATATTCTTGTATTGCCTATAAGATAAAAAAGGTACAAATTACAAAACATGTCATGAGTCATGACAAATACAATGTCTCAAGATCTTTGAATGCCTTTGCCCTTTGCCCTAGCAGAAGCTCTAGTCTCTCTTTGTTGTTGTGCTTGTGCTTCTTCTTGTGCCTTGGTTGCTAACGCCCGTTGCCACCTGTGTCGGGGGTCAAAGGGGCAGGAGCCCCCTTGCAGGGTCAAGGGGCAGCATGAATTTTTCTCCTTGTTTGCATTTTGGTGTAGAAAGGATGCTGCAAATACTAATATGGGACTTCAACAACTCATAGGCTGAATAAAACTTAAACAACTCATAGGCTGAATAAAATACCAACAAATTAATTTACATGATGATTGTGATTGGTTTTAACTTTTACCTGGGCGGCTGTTGGTGGCTGCCGGATTCCTTCAAACTGCAAAAAATCCACTGTTAGGATGCCCTAGTGTGTTTGATTTGGTGTGGTAGCAGGTAGGCAGACCCCTTTCTCCAGTTTGCAATAGGCAAAAATGAAGGAATTTGAAAAATAATTTTTTTTATACCTTTTTCTCTACTCGTGCAGCTGCGGCCGATTTTTCCTATCAAATTTTTCAAAAAATCGGCAAAATCCGATTTTGAGAGAATTCAATTTGGATTTCTTGCAAACTTGGTAAAACTCAGGACGAGACCATTTTTTTGGGCGATTTTTGTAACTATGCTTTATGCAATTGTTCATGTACGGGAGTCGTTGCCTTTGTGCAAAATAAAACATCAGCCATTAATTTACGGTTATCAATGAGAGTAAGGTTGTAATTAATGGTGAGCTAATTGTTGCAGTCATATATGCAATATTACTGCTAAAGACAGTTCCATAGGCTTGAAGATGTTATGACAGCATTGCTTGAGTCCATGTATATCAGACATAGGGTAGCATATGCAGTCATGGTTGTTAAGGAATCATGCAATTAAATATTAGCTATATTCTGCTGATATAAGCAATGTCAATACATCTAGTAAAGGGAAGTCATTGAAGTCTGGCTCAATGTCCACCATGACAAAACAAAGAATTTGCATTGGGAGTGTTGTCAATTTTGCCACATTTTGTCTAAGGGGTAAAACTTTGGACTGATGCTGGAATATTTCCTGTTTTCTCCTCTAACCACAGCTTTCTTTGGTGAAAGCTCTTCTTTGACGTTCTCATGGTGCCGAGGCGCAACTAAAAACCAAATTTCGCCCTTTTTTCGGGCACAATCCAAGTTCTGAACGGTTTTGCTAAAAAAAACATAAATCCAAGACCAGCTTCGCTCAAAAGTGGCTGAACCTCAGTTTCGGCTAGGTTTCCGAGCGAAAGACTGCTTTGGGGGTTCGAAAAACGCTTAAGGCAAATAAAGTCTCGTCTTCGCCCAGACTAACAGTGAAGCCCAGCTTCAGGCCTTTCCTTCAGCGAAGTGCAGCTCGGGCAAGAAAAAAGCATCTAAGGCAAGTTCACCTCGACTTCGCCCAAACTGTTGGCGAACCTCAGCTTCGGGCCCCAGAGAGAGCGAACCTCAGCTTCGAGGTTAATTCTGGCGAAGGCATTTCTAGGTGCTGCTTTCTCCGAAATAGTTCTAAAGCAAAATTCGCCTCGACTTCGCTCGGGAAGCCAGCGAAGTCCCTCTTCGGGCGACATCTCCAGCAAACTCTAGTCTTCGACGAAAAGGCATTTTCAGACCAAAATTGGCTAAGGCAAAGGAGTCAAAGGGGATAGGCACATCTTCGCCCCGATTTCCAGCGAAGCCCAGTTTCGGGGGCTATCTTCAACAAAACTCCTCCTTCGGGCAAGAAATTTCTAAGGCAAGGTTAAGCTGATCTTTGCTCCTCCGTTCAACGAAACCCTATTTCGGGCCTTTCCTTAAGCGAAGCTCCTCTTTGGGCCTAACCTGAGCGAAATCTATCCAGTAAAGTCCATTTTGGACTTAGGTGAAAAAGCTGCAAGTAGAGGCTCTCATCCCCCCAGCTCCAGCAGACTCCCAGCTTCGAGCTCCAACCCCAATGAAGCTGCGTTTCGGGCCCATTCAAGCGAACCTCGGACAGCATGTCAAAAACAGAGCACCTCACCTCAGGACCGATTTCTAGCGAGCTCCAGAAAACTCGTTTTTAAACGGTAAGGCTGCTGTCGAAGGGAGCACTTCTAACGAAGAGGAAGGTAGGTGGGTATTTACTGCGTGTCCATGGCGCATGAGTGGCCCCGGCCTATCCCATCGAGACGACACTGTCAGGCCCCGGAAAGATCTCTGAAGGCAAGCTTCACCAACCATATTAATGAGACATGCCATCCCAGCTGTATAGCATGCTCCGAAGCCGCTGTAAACACGAGTGAGCCGAATTCCATGGATACTCTGTCATCTGACAGGGGTCAAATCTCAACTGCCCCAACGGTTTTAGGGTTTTGGCATTAATGATTACGGGGTTGAATTCCTCTATAAAAGCCACTCAATGTAATGTAATCAGGGGGAACGTTTTGCTAAAGAGTTGTACTTAAATTCTGCATCAATACTAAGTCTCCTAGTTCTGATTCTGGACTCTTTTTCTGTGTATGATGCCTTCTATTATTATTTCTGTTAATTCTGTTTCTTTATATGCATGCTGTAATTCTGGAATTTGGATTTAAGTGTGTGATAAAGAACGAAACCTAGAATTATTGAAGGATACATATCAGAGAATGTTTAGGTGTTAGTTTTTGTTATATTCATAGTATTGATTGCTGCTGATTTAAGTAGAAGTTGGTAATTGTGTTGCTTGTTCTTTCCTTTGGAACTATTTGGCCTATGGCCATATTTCCCCATTTCTTTTCGTTATTTATTTCTTTCAGCAATTTCCCATTTCCTTCTAGTTCCCTAATCTGAAACCCCAGTGTAGTGTAGTAAAGGAGCCAGCCTTCTTTGGAGATTGGCACGGAAGGCATTCCTTCCTTCCGGCCTTTCAAAGTGTTGGGCGGGTCTAGGGCGCATAGATAAACCAAACCCTTTGTCGTGGCAGATTTGTAACCAATAGTTTTTTCTGGCACGCCCGGTGGGACGCAATCGTCCCACGTAATAGTAGTGTTGAGGAGTGATGTTCGTCTTAGTACTGTCAAAATCTGAACATCTGGCGATTCTGCTGAACTCGGATACCTCCAAGTCTCGAAGACCAGTCTAAAAAATCACGTCTTCATGCGTACGAGATGGAGAGCTAGAAACGCAAAAGAAAAAACCGAGTTCTATGAGCTTGACATTAACGCTTTGGGAGAGCATCCTAGAATAGTCAGGCCAAATATCTCTCTGGACGAGGCATCTTCGCAGGAAGTTGTTACTGTGCAGACTCCCACTCCAGACAACATAGCGACTGGCTGGCCCCCGAATCCTCCAAACTCTCTAGATCATCAGGGCATTCCGGTTCCACCTGACGTTCAACTAGGTGCTTCAGGCATCCCGATTGTTCCTGTTCAACCGAACCAGCCGCTGCCACCACCATTGCAGTCGGACCCGCCAAATCCACCAAATTCGAACGCAAACATGGCGCAGCCAAATCCGCCCAGGCAATTCCCGGCTTGGAACCATTCAGGACCATTGAATCTGGCAGCACAAGCTCAGATCCTAGCCGTAGCGCTGAAAGCCATTCCTACCTACGATGGTACTGGGAAAACGGCGTACGAGCATGTCCAGGACGACGTTGCTCTGGCTACCATCCACGACATCACGAAAGAGAACATTATGGTGAGATTGCTAGTCTTGTCTCTCAGAGGGAAAATCCTGTACTGGTACCGATCTTTGCTAGTCGTTACCATTACCTCCTGGGATCAACTGTCAGAAAGGTTGATAAAGGGGTTCAACGAATCGGCAGACCCTTTCTCCTTGCTCCACCAGTTCACGACCTTCCAGAGACATCCGCAGGAGGTCCCTGGTTTTAATGTCAGATTCGCTCGGACCTGGCAGAGGGTCCTGGATGGCCTTCGGCCAACCTCTGAGCAAGCAACATTTTATTTCCCAGGGCTTTCAATTCGGACATGGTACAAGTGTAGCACAAGTGGTGAGATTCCCAAAAACAGAATGGTGGAATGACAAATTTAGGAATTAGCCTGGATTGCAGTCATAAGATTGTCATCATAGTCGTATGACATCATAGTCCTAAGAGAGTCTGATTGTTTCTGTTGAGAGTCGGCAACAGGTGCTCCACCCATCTTTGTTATCTGGAGTCGTAAGGCTGTTCGTTCATCCTTCAGTATTTGTGCATAATTACCCAAGGTTACAAGGTGCAGGGGTGCGGGTGTGTCGGGAATCGCGGGTGCGGGTGCGGGTGCGGCCCCTATCAAAAATAGGGTTCTCCGGGTGTGGGTGTGGCTAGTTTTTAATTAAATATATATATATATATATATATATATATATATATAATATCAAAATAAAATAAAAATAAATATGCACATTGTGAAATAATATAAATCATTCATACACACTACAAAATAATAAATATTAGAATATGGGATTATAAAAGCATATTGATATATGATATTTCATATTCATGTAAATAAATGACAGGATGTCAAGTCGTAAAGAGTCAAGAGATAACAATATACTATATAGTAGTGGACATGTACAAAGATAACATAAAATATCTGATATTTGACTTTCATTCGTCATATTCCTCATCATCATCTTCTAGGCCCTCCTCCTGTGGATCTTGTGGTGGTATATCTGAAAAGCCATCACACCTACTATTATCTCTGGTGTCATCAGGAACTGCATCCCAACGTGCAAAAGGCCCCTTTGTATAATCCTTGTCCCTACGAGACATGAGTCGAAGAGTACTATGGACATACACAAGGTTCTCTGCCCTACTCACCTCTAATCGACCTCTCCTCGTTGAATGGATAAATCCATATGTACTCCAATTCCTCTCACAAGCTGAGGAACTGGCCACCTGAGACAACAAACGACATGCTAGTCGCTGTAACTGTGGTGTCCCATGTCCATGCATGTCCACCAAAATATGGGGTTCTTCAAACTCCTATCATATAAGGCCTCAATAGACTGGAATGTACCCTATGCACAAACAAAAGATGCAAACTGCTCTCTAATCTCTGCTGCCTCGTGTCCAATGCCATATATGTCCTTGACTGCCTGTAGAAACCTTGCAGTCACCTCTGGATCTTGATTTGGTGCCCTCTTCCTTGTTTTTTCTATATCATACCACTTCGGGTTAAGAGCATAAGTTGTCATGTGAAGTGGTGAGTTGAGGGCATTCCACCTCCGATGAATGATGGTCTGTAATTGAGGGTACAAGTTAACATCTTTAACATCAGTAATGGATTTGAACTTTATCCCGAGCTCCCACAAGTTGGGTTTTTCAATTAATCTTTTATTTTTTGTTTGGTTTAGCTTTCCTATTCTAGGTGGGATTTTTTGGTTAATCGTTTATCCGAGGCTCCCACAAGCTGGGTTTTCTATTTTGTGCAACGTGGGATGATCCCGCTTTTCAAATTTGAATGGTTTAGAGATTGTCTTGCTAGGATCATCTCCTATTCTATGTTCTCTTTGTGGAGATCTTCTCCCTATGGAGATACTCTCCCTGACCCATTTGTAAAAGGTTCGGGGACCCTTTTAAAACCCCATTATCAATAAACAAAAAACACTCCAAAATTCATCATACTAGCATAAAATAAATGCTAGAAAATAAATTTCAATGGGCAAGATACATTATTCTAATAAAAAATATTGTCATTTATATCATCATTAGTTAAATACTAAGCATGAATCATCGTTATTTCTACATGCCTTCTAAGACAAAGGAAGCTTACCATTATCCTAAGTAGGCAAAACCTTGGATAAATTATTTAAAAAATTAAAATGTTTTCTAATTTTTTTTTAGCCCGTATGGGCTGGGTGTGATCGGGCCCACCTTAAAAATAATAATAAAAAGAAAAAAAAAACGTTTTTTTCCTATGTTAATGCCGAAACTGTGTTGGGTTCGGTTGGGTGAACCTTGACTGACCATTGTGTTCGGCTTCGTTGAACCCTGACTGATAGGGTTCGGTCAAAGCTGAACCCTGACTGACAGGGTTCGGATAGGGTTCGGCCTAGCCGTACCCGATCGTGAACCAGCGAACCTGATGCGGGTGCGGGTTCGGGTTCGCAAACCTAGCCAAGTGGGTGCGAGAATCCGGTTACACTGTAATTACCACAACAAAGAAATGCTAGCCCATAATAGTTGGCTTTCTTCTACATATCTACCAACTTTACCATCAACTCCTTTTCTCGCTCAATAGCACCTTTTTGTATTTTCTATCTTATCTTAGCCTCAGTTTTGGCTGCAATAGCCAACTGTTCATCTATTTCGGCAATGAGTTGATCTTTGTGCTCGGGCTTCTTTTCTCAAGCTTCATGCACTTGTGCCCTCATTGCCAACTCTGCTCTCAAGTTTACAATGATCTCGTTGCATTTCTCCATATCCTTCTTTATTGCAGCAATTTCTTTGTCTTTGGCTTTCATTTGTTCTTCGAAACTTTGTCTAAGGCCAACAATTTTTGTTAAAACTTCCTCCTTCATTGTCTGCATCTATTCTCTATGCTAGTTAACTTGTTCTTCTTTAGATTGGTGTACCTTCTCCAACTCAATTGTTAACCAATCAATCCAATGTGTCAAAAAAATAATTTGTTTGTACAATGGTGCTAACTCTGGTGGAATCTTTCTATATTCCACTTCTATCGTGTCTTCTCGACAAGGTTCCAAGGTACTTGCATCTATGTACACTCTCCATGGTGCCTTGTAATTGGTTTGCGTACCTTCTAGTAGCTCCTTTACTCCAATCATACTCGCCACTTCTGCAACATGTATTTCCCATGGCTCTTTTTCACATATCTTAGTGAGCTTCTTTCTCTTACTTTCTCCATTTCATTATACTGCTTTCTCCATTTTATTATAGAATATGAACTGCCATTGCTAAACTCGTGCTTGCCCTATGTGGCTTTGATCATCCGCATTTCCGCGTTGATTTCTAACTATGCCACACATCCTTGCCATGATCCTTCCCCTTACCATCGGGCGAATCTTTGTCTTAGGACTTTGTCCATTTATCTTTTAAGTTGCCTGTTTGCATCTAGATACCTTTGTACCTCAGGATGAATTTGCGGTTCTCTATTATCTTTTCAAGAGGTCCGATTTAGAAGTTGAACTATGGCTTTCAATAATAACTGGAGGAAGGCTATCACTACTTGTGTCTGTCATCCAATTCCTTCCTTCGTCTTCCAAAGATGTCAATATTTCCATCACATCTCTCCACAATATCTCATCAACTTCTTCCTACTTAGTAGATATTGTGCTAGATCATTGGGTTCCTCCTATCGCTTTTCCTCTTGCCTTGCTTTTTCTTCTGCTGTTCTTTGTTGTTTAAGTTCAGCTTCTTGCTCTTGCTGCCTTCTAACTTCTTTCTCATTCACTCTTTGCATTGTATCATCCAGTTCCTGGATGATCTGTGCCTTCATTCTTGCATTGTATCTACGCAAAGTTTCATATTCCTCTTGCATCCTCTGTTATACGAATCCAACTTGAGCTAACGGGCTTGATCCTGCCAACTCCTTGTTCCCAATTCTTCCTCTATTCTTGGCAACCGACATATCTTGCTCGTATTCCTCTGTTTTATCCGGGAATCGTACATGCACCCTTACTCTTCTTCGTTCATTTGGGTGAGGTACTAATTCTTGTCGTTCTATCATTGGCTATGCTTCTCTTTCTTTTGCAAACAACCTTCTTAGTCCCATGTCATCTTCTACATCTTATTGATTTTGATTACTTTGGCTTGACTCCCCTTGTGCGTGAGATACTCTTTGCTGTCTTGCTCTTTCTTGCATTCTTTCTTGTCTTATCGCCTTGTCCATATGAATATACAAACATTGTTCTTTCACTCTGTAAGGTTTCAATCTTGAACCATTTCCTGTTTCGGGAATCATAGTCCCATCCAATTTCTTCAATTTCACTGCATCATTCTCCATCATCTCTATTACTTGGAAGGCCCCAAGCCATAATATCTTCAACTTTCCTAGCTTGATCTCTCTCTTGCCATTGTACCTTAAAAACAAGTCACCTGGTTGCAACTCCATCTTTCTCAAGTGCTTGTCATGCCACAACTTTCTTCTCCGTTGGGCCACTTTTGTTGCCCACTACACCATAACCTGTTTCTCTTCTTGTTGTATCAGTGCTGCAAGCCTCTTTTCGAGGCTTTCTTGGTCTCTTAAACAGTTTTCTACCACTACCCTTAAATTGGGTACTAGGAACTCTATTGGCACTACTACCTCTTGCACATACATCGATTGGAATGGCGTATTATTTGTTGTCGGCTTAAAGGTTTTCCTGTATGCCCACAACACTGATGGCAACTTTTCTTTGCAATTTACTCCTATCCCACGGGTTTTATACATTATTGACACCAAGGTTTTCTTTGTCACCTCCGCCTACCTATTTTCTCTCGGATAATATGGACTAGACAACGAATGCAAAATCTTGAATTTCATTGTTAGCTTCTTGATTACTTCGTTCACAAAGTAACCTCCTAATTGAAGCAGAATCTTGAATCTTGTTATTACTTGTTCATATAGAAATCGGGCTGTACCTTTTGTCGAATTATCCATTATTGCCGTTGCCTCTACCCATTTTGTTAGGTATTCGGTTGCCACTACTATATATCGACACTTATTTTTCTGACTTGTCCTTAATGGTCCCACAAAATCTTAGCCCCGTATTTCGAATAATTCTTGTGTCTGAGATGGATGCAATGGCATGAAGTCTCTACATAACAACTTCCCAGCTAGTTGGTACATATCACATGCTTGCACAAACTCCTTTGCATCGTGATAGAGGGTGGGCCACCATAGCCTTGGTAGAAGCACCTTCCTTGTAGTCGCATCTAGTCCCATATGCCCTCCTACCAGTCCTTCATGAGCTTCTTTCAAGGTTACCTTAACTTCCTCCATTACACATTTTCTCCGTATTCCATTAGGTCCCATATTATTCAGTAATCCCGCTATTAATTTTTTTTATTTTTTTATTTTTTATTTTGAATTTACATGGTGGAATCGGTAGCCGCCACGAATCCGGGCAGGCTGTCCAGCTTTTTATGGCCGCCACAGTATTCTGCGCTGTCTGCCCCAGAAGCCGCCACACAGATCTTCGCGTAGTCTGCCCTTATAACCACCATGCCACAATCATTTTAAACCTTTTACGCCACTGAAAGCACCAGGAAAGGGACAAGCGTTCAGTCCGGCGAGGCCCGAGATTTGAACCTTGGACCTCCGCCCCCCTTATGGGGTTTGGATGAACCAATTGGTCTACACCTCGGACTTGTAATCCCGCTATTAATTGAAAAGGCATTGACTTCATAATAATTTTTCTTCTCTCTGCTGCTAGTATCTCCTTTGGCAGCTCCTTGGAGGATAAATATTCTCCTATCATCTTATACAATGATGGTATAGTGCTTATGATAAACAATTAAGCGTTAGGGAACTCATCTGACACTCTTCTTCTTGTAAGTTCTCCTGAGCGAATTTGTGACAATTGATCCGCTATTACATGTTTCGTTCTGGGTCTAACCACTACTTGAAATACAAACTCCTCCAATGTGACGAGCCACCCATACAAACTCCTACAATGTGACGAGCCACCCGCTAACTCATCCGTGAATAGTCTGTTTATTAATCAGATACAACAATGCCTGATAATCGACATAAAAGGCAAAAAGATTGGCTACTAGATAGTGCCTGAATTTCTGGACAGTATACACCAGCCCTAGCGCTTCCCTTTCGGTTGTGCTATAATTCTCTTTTGCTCTTAACAACAACTGACTTGCAAAATAGATAGGCTGATCTAGCCTAAACTGCCTCTCTTGGGCCAATGCACATCCTATTGCAAAATTGGACACATCCTCGTGGACATGAAATTCCTTATCCCAATTTGGAAATATCGGAATGGGTGTACATACCAGCTTTTCCTTCAACTCCTTGAAGGCTCCTTTGTCCACCTAAAAGGAACATTCCTTCTTGTCAAGGAATTTAATGGATAAGACATGTGGGCAAAATTCCTAATAAACCTTCTACAGTATCCTATAGATCCCAGATAGATCTTTAGCGAACTCATGTCATGTGGTTCTTTCATGTTCACAATGATGCGAATATTATTAGGATTTGTTTTTAGCCCTTCTTTGCAAATTGTGTCCCAATAGTTTGTTGTATGGCATCATCAAATTACATTTCCCTGGTTTCAAAGCTAAGCAAGCATTCATACATAGCTTCATGCATTCTTCAAGTGCTCATTCGTCCTTCCATATATCGACCAATCATCTAGGAAAGCCTTAAACTTCCCTATCGACATTTGTTCAAATATATACTGAATAATCCTCTAGAATGTGGCGAGGGCATTACACAACTTGGATGGCATCCTATTGTATGCATAAATACCATTCTCTACAACGAATGTTGTTTTCAACTTATCCTCCTCCACGATGCTTATTTGATTGTAGCCAGAAAACCAATCCAAGAATGAGTAAATTTCGTCTCCAACTAATTCTTCCAAAATGGAACCGGCAAAGGGGATTGGGAAGGGATCCTTTATTGTAATAGCATTTAGATTTTTGAAATCTACACATATAAGAATTCTGTTCACTTCCTTCTTCAAAATAATTACAATTGGTGACATCCACTTACTTATTATGACTTTGAAGATTATGTCGGCATCCGACATCTTTTCAATTTCCACATTTACCAAAGTTGTGTACTTTGGGTTCATTTTGTATGGTATTCTCCTCATTGGCAAGGCTTCTGGGATCAATTGGATCTAGTGTACACACAACTCTAGAGGTATCCCTTTCAAATCTTTGTATGTCCATGCGAAGAATTATACTGCAGTAAGGAATATTTTGAAAACTATTGCTTTTGATATTGGATCCCATTCATCTACACAATGGATTATCCCTGGTTCTTCTTTACTTCCTAAGTTTACTTCAACCATATTTTGTCCTTCATATTTGATACTTTCTGGCTTGTTTGTTGCTTTACTACATCTATCGGGGTGCTGGTCTTTCATCAATTTCAGCATCACCAATTGTATATTGTGCAAAATTTTTGGGGAACGTCCATTTTTCTTCATCTTCTTTGGGTGTGGTCTTCTTGCTATTTTCAGCCATTTCATCATGGGTTTCTTTGGTCTCCTTTGTTTGTATGCAGAGGCAGGTGGGCAGAAATATCTCATACTCCTCCATTTACCAATGGAGTCATTTGATCGGTTCTTATCTTCACTATATTCCTCCAGGTGCAACACCCCTTCTTCATTTGGCTCATATTGACTATCTTCATTTGAAGAATTGCTTGACTCATCAATTGTTGCAAAATCTTCACTAACAATCTGATTTTTCAAATTTATCATGTATTTGTGCTGGCCTCTTTTGAATGTGAGCCGATCCTTTTCCCAGTGTGATTGACTTTGGCCATTTTGAGTCATCCTCTTTCCAACAATGCATCATATGCTAGTTTTTTCATTGTTATCACAGAAAAATCCATGATGAATTCTTGATCTGCAATCTTTACTTTTTGAACCGTTAAGACTCCCTTCATATCAATGCCATATTGGTCTGTGTCATATAGCTTAAAATTTTGCAACCATAAAAATGAAGCCTCAATCTCTTTCCACATCTTCTCTGGAAGCACATTCGCACTTGATGCTCCGTCTACAATGACTTGCGACAACTTATGATTCAATATTTCAATGTGCATCAATGTTGGCTTTTTCTTGACATCGATCATTAATACGGTTGGATCAATGAATTGATCCTCCTTCACCTATTCTTCTTTTGATTGGTTTTGTAGTTCCCTTACTCTTTGGGGCTGTAGTTCTTCTCCTATAACTGCATGTAGTGTCGGTATGGCACCAAACAAACTTGCCACCTTTACTTCTATTGTCATATTCAAAACTTGCGCTGCCAATTCTTGAGTTGATGCCTTTTCCTTTAAGCCTAATGGCTTCTTTAGCCTCTTCTGTTCTACTAGCCGCTCTTGCTTAGCTTTGTCAATTTCTTCCTTAATCAATTTTTGTGCTTCCTACCATCTTCCTTTTCTATGGCAGGGTCGGGGTATTGCTCCTTCATTGCTTGTCCCCTAGTAACAACAAGTATATCATTTTTTGTCTCCTTCGTAGGAGACTCCCCAATGTCAATAAAATTGACATCCTGTGAGTTGCTTGTACTCGCTTTCTTTGGGAAATTCGACTCCTTATGATTGCTTGGACCACACATGATCTACACATTTGTGGTACATTGTTTCCTATTGTTCCTCATGCCTGAGGAGCATGCCAATTTTTTGCAAAATGGCCCCATTCTTGACAATTGCGGCACTGGATGATCGGTCTTCCATCTCAATCATACTGCAGTCGACTCTCGCCACCTTGTTGATTGCCTTGCTGGTATTGTCTGCCTCGACGGTTATTCTTGTAACCACCGTTGGTCGTGCCTTGCCCATTCCTAGAGGTATTTGGTTTTTCTTCTTCACTATGCAGTCATTGTTTGGTGCTTCACGTCTCTTAAATGGAAAGGGTACTCGCTAATCGCATGTCCCAGTACCTCACATATATTACAATATGCGTTCTTTGGACAATTTACATTTGTGTGTCATTCAGACTTACAATCTGAGCACCATATATCCTTCTTTTCTTTTCTATCTTCGCCTTTCACTTCCTTAATCATTTTGTCAAATTCCTTTGCCATCGACTAAATTGCATTGTGCAATTCCTCCTTGTCACTATCAGTGTCATCACTTTTGATATAACCTCCAATTCCAGCCATTGTTTGTATTGCCTCACTTTCAAAATTCCATGTTCTTTCATATGCTTCGTCATATGTTGAGTAGTGTATGATATTCATCTTGTTATATCGAGACAACAACCCATTGATAAACCATCTCTTAATCATTTCGTCGGTTGGTTGCAACTCCATCTTATCTGTGGGTTGCTTCAATCTCCGATTATAAATCTTGATGTCTTCATCCCTCCTTTGCTTGGTAGAATAAATTTTTGTTATGATCTCAGTGTCATCCCTTAGAGGTTTGAATTCCTTTTTGAATTCATCTACTAAAGTATCCCATGTGGTGAAAGCTTGGTTTACTTTCTCTTTTCAGATACCTATCTATTGCAATTCCTCACAATGTAGCAGGAAACAATTGTAGCCATTCTTCGGGTCATCTAACCCCATTTTATTTCTAAATTGTTGTGCAAGTGTCTATACGTCTTGTGGGATCTTCTTTCCCTTATTTTGTGGAGGGTGGGTACTTTTTCTTGCTTGCAATGTTTGCAAAATTAGCCATTGGTAAGTGGTTATCCTCTCCCACGTTTTCGTCAGTTGATGGTGGCTCTAATGTTAATTCAGTCCAATGTCCTTTTGTCCTTGGTGGCTCTACTAGCTGTTCCGTTTTAGGTACTTCGGTCCTAGGCACCTTGTCAACTTGTGGTCTCTTGACCTTCTATGTTTCCTTCAAATAGCGTCTTTACAAACTTTGGTGCACCTTCACTTCACGGCCATCGCAAATATACGAATTGTGGATTTGGCCTACTTGCTCGAATGCTTACGTGCATTTTCTCTAGTGCCGAACTACCATCCTCTGCACTCCTTAGCAAACTCCTCTCTACTTGCTCGGGCGACACCATGCACTCTTCCTCTCTCTGTGCACGCTCCACGTTGGCGTCTTCACTTACGTGAATGTTCTCTTCAATATTTAAGGTAATCCTCCATACGCTTCGTCCTTTGTGGTTAACAACAACGTTTGACACCTTTTGTTGTCCTCCTCTTGTAGACTACAAACTCATTTGAGTATTGGTTCTTCCGTTTCTCACAATTGTAGTGCTTGATTGGTTATGTTCCTTCTTTGAGTGATCCTCGTGCTTCTTCTTATGAGCAATTGATCCTCAATGCAATCTCGTCTTCCACGTTCTTGTAGTAATGTATTTGTCATCCACCTTCCTTTTTTCACGCGTACTAATCCTTACTTGACCCTCCTCGCTCCGGCAACAACGGTGCCAAATGTAGCACGAGTGGTGAGATTCCCAACAATGGAATGGTGAAATGACAGATTTAGGAACTAACTAGGACTGTAGTCATAAGACTTTCATCACAGTCATAAGACATCATAGTCCTAGGACGCTACGGTCTCAATTGTACATCAACAATTGTGCGACACAATCCTTCTATCGCTCATTCCGTTGTACATCATAGTATTTTGTACGACATAGTCTTTCCTACAAAACAATACGAGATGTTCACTGGAAAATGATTGTACAATCCTTGCTCTAACAACAATAACGGTGCCAAATGTAGCACGAGTGGTGAGATTCCAAAAAAATGGAATGGTGGAATCACAGATTTAGGAACTAACTAGGACTGCAGTCATAAGACTTTCATCACAGTCGTAAGACGTCATAGTCCAAGGACGGTACGGTCTCAATTGTACGTCAACAATTGTGTGGCACAATCCTTCTACAACTCATTTCGTTGTACATTATAGTCTTTTGTACAGCATAGTCTTTCCTACAGAACAATACGAGATGTTCACTGGCAAATGATTGTACAATCCTCAATCTTATTGTACGGCAGTGACTTGCACGGTAATCACACTTATAAGATCACAGTCTTTGCTAAGAAAAATTAATCCTTGTAACACAATTCGTATGCTTTCCCTCGTACGGTCAACCCCTCGTACTACCTGCAACCTACATAACTGTTGCACTTCCTCTATAGTCTTTCCTGCAACCTGCAAATACCTAAAATGCTACTTTAATGCAAATATCAATAGAACTTGCAATTAGGACAATAACTATCCAATCTCCAATTATAAGGAAATGATACATGCAAATGATATATGCAATGTCCTAACAATAAACAATAACAACAATTTGCAATCCATTGCAAATGACAAACTTGTATTGATGATCAAGGACTGCTGTAAACAATAGTAAACACTTGCTATTACAATTGCAAGGTTGTGTAACCAGCTTGCACAATAACATCACCAATCCCTCATTGCACGTCCACAATTACAATTGCAAGGTTGTGTAATGCTCACTGTCTGTCCCTTGCAAATGAAAGAGGGGGCCTTTTAATGCCTGCACAGGCTGTTGTAAGCGGTTCCTAGGCCACCTCACATCAGACTTATGTGAATTTTTAAAATTATCATCATTTTCCTAAAGTCCTAAGTGCAATTTATTAAATTGCATTACATTCTAATTTCACTCTTATTTCGTTTCATTCACTTTTAAATTTCATTTCATGCCATTTACATTTATATCATGTGCATTTCATCACAAAAACAAAACTTTGTGCATATTTTCATTTTTTCTTCTTTTGGGAAGTAGTTTTGCTGCCTACAACAAGTAATATATTCGAGGGAGTGAGTAACAGTTCTTGATAGCAATTTTATTCAAAGCTCTATAGTCAATACAGCGTCTCCACGTTCCATCTTTCTTTGGAGCCAGCACAATTGCACTGCCACATGGTGAAGCATTTGGTCCTATGGGCTCTTTTTGAATCATTCTTTGATCTGTCTCTTGGTTTTATCATTATCAAGGATTGATTTGTGATAAATAGGTGCATTAAGAAAAGGAGAAACAAGAACTAAATCAATGGAGTGCTTTACCTCACAATGAAGTGGAACCCCGATTGGTGGCTTGAACAAGCAATGATATTCCGCTACAGTTTGGTCCACATCTGCTTTTGTTGTGCAGGGCCTACAATTGATGTAGCAATAGTCCTATTTTGTTGCTTGATCATCAACAGAATGAATTTTCTTGTTTTGGCTATCATCTTTGTGCATTGTTTAACACTGATTAAGGAAATAGAGGCTGGAGGAGATACCTCTGAGATCCTGAAACACTGGCCTCTGATTGTGATGATAACACTTTGGAGCCTAGACTCACATACACCATGCCTTGTCCAAATAAATGGTTGGCCCAAAATCACATTACAAACATCCAAGGGTACAACATCGCACAAAACTTCATCTTTGAAGGGTTTGATGGCATAAGAGAGGAGACATTGAGTGACATCAATATCTCTCGCTTGTTGTAACCATCCAATATTATAAGGTTGTGGGTGTGTGGTGTAATATGCATATTCAAATCCTTTACCATCTGAGCAAAAATAATATTGTTTTGACTCCCACTATCAACAATGAAATGTAATGGCATACCGTTGACCCACATTGTGAGGGAAACAAGCATTCTTCCTCCAGTGACTCCTCTAGTGTAGCATGTGTGGTGGCAATGGTCACGTTCGGTTCGGCTTCCATGATTCGCTTGCCTTTATCCTTCGCCTATGGATGTGGAGGCAGTGGTGTAGTGGATGTAGAGGGTTGCAACTCAACAAACAATGACTGAATTGCTTGACACTCCTCCCTTGAATGTCAGTTGCTCTTGTGATAATTGCACCATTTTCCACTCTTGGCCTTTGAGGGATTCTTTTCTTGGGAGTTATTTTTCTGCTTCCAATTCTGATTTTGGGGCTGACCCCTTTATCTTGATTCTTTGGAGAGTCACTCTTGCCTTTCTTTGGCTAGTACTTAGTGTTCTGGTTTTTGTTATTTGCTCCTCCTTTTTTATTTTTGTTTTTGTGCTTCTGCTCCAATTTGACAGCAAGTTTATATGCCTCTCCCAATGTCAAAATTTGAAGAGGTCCATTTCCTCTTAAATGTACCATTGCTGTCCACTGCGATACTTGAGGATTCGATGCCTTTTGGTATCTTGATTACCTAGCCTTGTCTCCATGGAGTGGAAAGCATTAGTATAATTTTGAACAGATTGGTCTTTACCCTTGATGCAATTTTTGCCATCCATGTATTGGTCTTCATAGGCTCCTAAAGGATAATACTTCCTTGACGGCCTACATGAAATTATTCCATGTGAACACTACTTCGTCTTCATTCTCTTCCGTAACCTTGTTACAATATGCTTCCCCCCAATTTCGGATAGGTAGTGAAGCTTTCAAGAGTGCAAAAGTGATTTTCTCATTGTCTGTGAGTTTATTTACAGAGAAATATGAAGATATCTGATCCAACCAATTTTTTAGGGCAGCAACTTTAATTTTTCCTTCAAAAGTAGGAATATCAAAATTTACTTGCACCTTAAAAGTTGTGGGAGCACTGAATGGTGCTAAGGAAGTAAGAGGTTGTGCAGAGGATGTTGCAGAACTTACAGCAGGAAGTTGTTGAAGAATTTGAACAAATTGGTCCATCATCTCATTCCTTTATTTCACAAGGGCTTCGTTCAACATCTCCTTGAAAGGATCGACTGTCTTGATGTTGTCCATTCTACTTCTCACTTGAGATCGTTTGGAACAACAAGGGATGTAATTGGAGGGATCTCGTTTTTGATACCCAAATGGTTGATATCCTGATCTCATGTTTATGTACATACACTCAAAAGATAGATCACTCTCATACTTGTGATCCAAAACTTAGAATTTTGACTGTTCCAAAACTCAAAATTTCAAGTTAAGGAAGATCAAGAAAGAATGCAATTAAAAAATAATAGAGTATAACAAACTAGAACATGAGTATATAAGCAAATTAGCAGAATGATTTTACTGCTCTAAAACAGAGTACAATGCAAGCAATATCTGAGAAGAGATGTGAGGCTATAACATTGCATCCATTACTCATGCCTTTTACAATCAAGGGTGCATCTCTCTTTATACAAGAATTGGTGTGTTGGAAATCCACTGTATTGAATATGGAAGGTCATCCATATGGAAATGTGGTGGTTCACCTTTTGTGAGTTAGAAGGTCACCCATATGGAAATGTGGTGGTTCACCTTCTATGTGTTACAAAGTGCATATTAAATGAAAATTACATATATGTGATTTGTTCTTTTGTGTTTTGTCTTCTACTGATGTGTCAACATAGCTAGAGATGCATTTTGGGTACAAAAATCTAAAATTTTGAGGGCCTTCGGAGCATTTTTTCCATGTAGTTGGTCCAGGCTATTGAAAGTTATAGGGCTTCCTCTAAGCTTTCCAACACATTTTGAACGGATCAAAACGGAGTCTTGAGCACAAAGTTATGCCCCTAATAGTGCGGTTAGGATTAAAAAAATAGATTTTCGGGCATTTTTGAGCATAAAGCCATGCCACAAAAAGGTCACATGCCTGGGTCATAAATGGGTTTTACTTTGTATTCTTATTTTGGTTCTCCTTAAGATGAGCTGAATCCTAAAGCTTTGACTTTGGTTTTCTTGAAGGAGAGGTGATCCCTAATGCAGTGTCAACTTACCTCTGTATTAATGGTTATTTGCCTCTGTGAACATGGTGGCTTTCGTGAACAATTTGGTGGACAACATATTCATGCATTATAACAGAAAGAACTCGTGCCAATATTTTTTTAACAACTATTAGAAATCAGAAAAAGTAACATGGAACCATTCACACCTACAGTGTAAAGAATACTGGCAATAAGAACTGGATCATAATTTATTAATATGATATCTCTATTCAAAATTGTAAATCTTTGAATAGAGCTTTAAAATTATAACAATTTATCTCCGACAATGGTGCAACTGCAACACATTTTTATACAAGTTATCTACAAAAGGAAATGACTAGACATTAATGAAAGATGGAATAGTTCATCTGCTAATGGTTACAAAAAGGTTGGTTTATACTCAAACTCTTGGTACTCAAGATGGTACACAAATGGTATGTCAGGCCTAGGGGGATGATATGGTATATGAGGACTAGTATCATGTGGGACTTTGGCAGTCATGAAGTTTTTTGTGATTTTATACTTGGCAATGACCAGACAGTTGTGTGCACAGAGCGAGGGACACTGCCTCTAAAACCCTCCTGTAGCACAGCAATTTGGTATTCGTACAATTGAAGGCTCAGGAAATAACAAGACAACAATTCAACATTAACAGTAACAATCCATCACATATGTGCAAGTAAAAGGATCACGCAACAGAACTTGTATTACCAGAATGGAATGCACAATACGTCATCTGCAAGTACAGCACAACATCATAACACTTTATATCATACAATGCGATACGATGCCAATACAATGAAGTAGGAGTTCTCTATACATCAGTCAAGTAAGGGGAAGTAGTTATCCAATTGTGTAACTATGCTTTTGTATCCACTCAACTACCACAAAAATTAATTCTGTACATAAGAACACAAAAATATACATAATGTTGTGCATCATCATGCGACGTATAATTGTATACTACATGAAATATGAAGCTATGTACAAACAAGATTAATTTATATGCATATTCGTCACTTGTACACATGCACACTCAGGGTTTTGGTGGTGCTTGTGTTGACGCCACATCAGAGCTGCGGTGTATACCATCGTACAGCGCAAGGAATCTGGAAGGGGTGCCCCACAACAAGAGTGTAGAGAGATCTGGTTGTGGCCATTTGGCACTGAAAAGGCTCTTGTCAAGTTGTTACCAGAACAAGTAAACTGGCTTTATTCTTCTTTTGCTTCTTGCGTCTTTGTCATAAATTTTTCAGATATCATCAATAGAGAGTGAGATAATTGCCATTGTAACATTGTTCTGTGGCCACTTAGATTTTTATAAGAGCAGGGCAAACAACCCTTACTATTAAAAAAAAACTGTTTCATTCATATTGCATGATATCCTACACTTGAATTTAGAAATGAAAGTTTCCATGGTGGATTTCCACAATCTGCTTATGGCATTTACCTTTTTCTTCCTGCTGTCTTTGAGTTTTGTAATGTGATATTATTGTCAAGGCTTTTAAAAAATTTATATGTGAAAGTTTCTGGTTTAAGAGCATCGGGTCCAACATGACAAAAATGCCACTGAAATCAGATGGAAGAAATTATGTCTTTGAGTAATATCAACTGTTGTAGGTCATGGAGATTGGAAAAGGAAGCAAAGTGAAGTATGAGCTAGATAAGAAAACTGGTCTCATTAAGGTATATTTTGTATTTTCTTTAACAATAATTTGGTTGATCGAGCTCTCCACTTCGTATGCATTATTTATGTAATCCTTGCATTATCATTCAAATACAGGTGAATCGTGTTTTATACTCGTCCACTGTTTATCCGCACAACTATGGCTTCATTCCTCGTACATTATGTGAGGATGGTGATCCTATCGATGTGTTAGTCCTTATGCAGGTAGGTATCATATTTTCATCTCCAATTTATATAGTATGTTTCATAATTTGCTTCGATAATTGCTATCCCATTGCTTCTTGATGCATCATGATATGTTCTTGTTTCTGATAGTTGTGATTTGCACCTTGAGACGATTGATATTGAATGAGAAGATGTTCCTCTTGAAATTTAGGAACCTGTTATTTCTGGATGCTTTCTTCGTGCTAGACCCATTGGACTTATGCCTATGATTGATCAGGTGTGTAGAAGAATTTGACAGCCAATTTTTTTTCCCTCTATTATTTTCTTTATATTTTACAGTGGACTTGCATAGGTATTCAATTTCTTGTTATTGGCACATACATTGTCTTATTGTTTGCGGATTTTAAGAGGTTTTAGCAAGGTCTTAGAGATTTAGATTTAAGACAGTTTCGTGGAACACTACATAAAAAAATGCCTTCTGTTGTGCAGAATTTGTAGGAGCTTGTTATGTGCTTTACAATGTTTCTGAAAACTGCTTTCCCTTTTTATGCAAGTCACCTGTTCCATTCTTTATAACATTTCATTGTATATGCTTTTGGTAGCTGCTTTTCTAATGATATTTTTTGATTCCCATGGTTGACAATGTGGCATCATCCTCTTACCCAGTGTTTTTAACATCATTGTGTTCTCAAAAAAATAAAAATGACAAATCAGATTAAAATGTTTGAGAATATATTTGTAGGTAAGACATGCAACAAATTTGAGAATCAATAACTAAAGATTGTATAAAAACATATACACATTCTTCAAATTTTTAAATGATTTGTGTAAATTGTATTTGCCATGGTATAAAGTCATAATCTCAAGCTGGAAGCTCCCTTTTTCAGAGGCCTGTAGACAGGCATATTGAGATATCCTTAATTGCAGAACCAGTTTTGATATTATGTGTTTTATTGTAAATGCACGCAAAGTGTTTGACAAAACACCCGTGCATATATTTTAATGTTGTAAGTGCAATTTAATATTGTACGTAAATAATAAAGTCATGTAAAGTCATATTAAATCATGTAAGTTGGCTAAATAACCTATTTCGTCCTGTAGTGCAAATGAAATGTAAAAATAACCTATTTCGTCCTGTAGTGCAAATGAAATGTAAATGCAAAGCAAATGCGCATAAAATGTAATTTGAGGGTAGTTGCAAGGTAGTTGGAGAAAGTAACTACTTGGTGGGTGTATAAATAAACCCCCCTCATTCATTAGAGTTGCTCGAGATTGGTACGTGTGAGGATTGAAGTCTATGGGCAGAATGCAGTCTAGCATGATATGCAGCCATGGAGGATGTTCAGCCTAGGGTTGAATGGTGGATACCTAGAGGAGATATTGCAGGGCATTCATGCAGATTGATGGAAAAGTGCAGTCCAGTCCTGTGTACAGCCATGGTTATGCTGGCTGTAGATTGTATTGATGAAACTGTAATGTTGTATCACACCTACATTATTAATACAAACTGCTGTAATTACTGTTAACTGTCATTGCTGTATTTCCTGCCATTACTGTTGTTATTTAATGCTGTTACAGAATTTTTGCGTGTTATTATTGCTATACTACAATGCTTGCAGATCTGTAGATTACTTACGTGGAAAGGGAACTGTTGGGATATGTAAAAACCCTTTCTACAAGGCCCATGAGTTTTGCTGGAAAAGATTGTTGTCATTTGACTGACCAGAAAAATAATTATGCCATTTTTCCAATAAGAATAATGCTGGTTAATATGTAATGTGGTAGCTTGGCCATAGCTGTTGGAAAAAGATACCTTTTTTCTATTGACTGAGAGAACATGAGGTCTGGCTGAGGATTGAAGAGCAGTTCTTGGGTAGGAGAAGACGAAGGAATGATGAGTTCAGCAGTTTAGGGTAGGAGCTGGTTAATACTGGTTAATATGTAATGTGGGAGCTTGGCCATAGCTGTTGGAAAAAGATACCTTTTTTCTAATGACTGAGAGAACATGAGGTCTGGCTGAGGATTGAAGAGCAGTTCTTGGGTAGGAGAAGACGAAGGAATGAGTTCAGCAGTTTAGGGTGGCAGTTTTGTGTGATTGATAAGAAAAGAGACATGCAGATGCCCAACCATATCTATCAAGTCTAGAAGAGGAGCAATGTGACTATATATTGGGCTGGGAAACACTTCACTTGCATCATACACACTAAACATATATAGTAGTGAAAATCTGCCGATTCTGAGAGTGGATTTTTGAAAAAATGGCCAAAAAATCGGGAATCGCGATTTTTTCAAAAAAAAAAAAAAAAAAAAAACGGTAGTCCTAATCCAAAAAATCAGCCAGCATAGGACAAGTTGGGGAAACAACTTAATATGTTTGTTTTTTTCATTTTGCCTCATTTTGCTTGTTCCAAACTAGAGAGAGAGCTTTGCCTACCTGCTACCACACCAAACAAAACACTAAAGTGCATCCTAACAATGGATTTTTTGCAGTTTGAAGGAATCTAGCAGCCACCAACTGTCGCCCAACTTATTCATCTGAGGCAAGAAAAACTCTTGCAAACAGTTTCTCTTTTTTCTATTTTTCTGTTTCAAGCATGTTTTTGTTTTTTTTTCAAAGATTCGAATCAAATGCAACAACCACCTAACTTTTGCATTTGAGCTAGAAATCTGAAAAATTCTTTCAAAGTTTCAGCTGTCCTTTTTTTTTCCTCTCTTTTAGCTGTGTTGTTTTTTTCCTCTTTTTAAGTAGTGCTGCTTGATAACTATGTATGCAAGCACATCTTTTCAGCTGTCAATGTTTAAACTAAGGTTTACTAAACCCTAGGGCTTTTTTTTTTTTTTTAAATTTAAAAAGTTTGTAAGTAATTGTTTGTTACTTGTTTCCTCAAACAAAGTGTCATATACCTTCCGCCCCTCATTGATGAGTCGGTATTTAGCAGCATCTTCGGAATTCTACTCATCGCTCACAAACAACTGCTTTAATGACCCTCTTGCATCAAAGAGGCTTTGCGATTTCATGAAGTTTGTGGCGAAGCGTGTAGCTCAAGCTCGCACTAACTCCCTCCCACTAGTAAATTGCCTCATGAGGTTGAGGATGCATGTATGGTTGTAGATGAATTTTGTAATAACTTTAGACTTCACTACAACCTTTGACACCCACGATAATTTCCCAATGTCTTTGAGGAGCAAATCGAGACAATGGATTGCACATGGGGTCCTGTTGGTCACGAATCTGCCCTAGGAAAGGGTTTGGTTTAACACACACGCCCTAGACCCGGACCAACCTTGAAAGGCCGAAGGGAAGAGATGCCCTTCGTGCCAATCTTTGGAGAAGGTCGGCTCCTATTATATTCTAACTGGGGTTTTTAGATAAGGGAACTGGAAAGAGATTTGAAAATTGCAGAAAGAAATGTAAATTGCATAGCAGTAACAGTGGGGAAGAACAAGCAGCACAATCACTCATCTATATCTAAACCAACAGCTATCAACACAAAGAATGAAACAGAAACTAACCCTGCGTTTACTTTCCTATGTATCCTTAGTGATAATTCCAGGTTCACTTAGTTTCCAATGCCTAAATCCAGATAGCAGAATTACAGCAATCAGAAAAATAAATGACAATAGCAGAAATAGTCACAGAAGGCAGCATACAAGAAAGAGACAGAGTTAGAGCCAAATATTCTTAGTATTGATGCAAAAATTTGAATACAACAAATTTTTAGCAATATGTTCCCCCCCTTTTTACATTACAATGAGCGGCTTTTATAGAGGAATTCAACCCCGTAATCATTAATGTCAAAACCCTAAAACTGTCGGGGCAGCTGAGATTTGATCCCTGTCAAATGACAGAGTATCCATGGAATGTGGCTCACCCATGTCAGCAGTTATGAGGTATGGCTTCGGACAGGCTTTACCGTCGGGAATGCTTGTTTCATTAATGCGGTTGGTGAGGAGATTTCCTTGAGCCCAACATCACCGTTTTGATGGGATGGGCGCCTTAAATTTATACCCACCTTCTCCTTCTATGGAAGCGTGCCCCTCGAAAACAACACCGGTGTCAGAAAAAGTTTCGGAGAAGCTTCGTTGAGAAATTGGCCCGAACTGGCAGTTTGCTGGATTTTTGGCCGACGTGGGCACTTTTTGGCAGAAGTGGGCACTTTTTGGCCGAAGTGGAGCTTTTTGGGCCGAAGTGGGCATTCTGGGCCGAAGTGGGCACTTAGGGGCCGAAGTGAAGCATTTTGGGCCGAAGTTGACATTTTGGGCCGAAGTGGGCACTTAGGGGCCGAAGTGAAGCTTTTTGGGCCGAAGTTGGCATTCTGGGCCGAAGTGGGCACTTAGGGGCCGAAGTGAAGCTTTCTGGGCCGAAGTTGGCATTCTGGGCCGAAGTGAAGCTTTTTGGGCCGAAGTTGGCATTCTGGGCCGATGTGAGCACTTAGGGGCTGAAGTGAAGCTTTCTGGGCCTTGCCTTAGCCAATTTTTCAAGCCCGAAGTGAGCTTTCGTTGGCTCTGCTTCGCGGGGCCATAACTTTTGATCCGTCGACCCAATCGCCTATTGTAATATATCGCCGAAAAGCTTGCGAAAAGATCTGCAATGACGAAATATCCAAAGATCATTTCATCCACTTTTTCATCCTCTTTTAGGGCCTGCGAAAACGCCAACACTTTTGTGTGTGCTTTGCCGATTTAAAGCTCCATACTTAGGCAAAATTTTGTCAAAAAATTTAATGTGGCAAAAATGCCAACATTTTTGGCGGCTCGCGAGGCATGTAGCTTGCCTGAATGCAAAGATCCCAAGCCTTTATCCATTGGGCAACAGAGTCATCCTCGCTGTCCTCCTCTGAGTGCTCACTGGTGGCGGTAAACTCCTCCAACTTCTTTGGGGCCTTTTCTTTCTTTTCAGCGCTCCTCTTGCCCATTCTGGCTGTACAATTGCCCAAGCGCTTGATCTGAAAATGACAGCGCCTTATATGGCACTGAACTGCTGTGCCAGGGGATGCTAAAAACGGTACCTGAAAACTGCTATCTCTTTTTTCCTTGGAGCACTTAAAAAGAAACACACAGAAACTAAACTAAAAACAGGAAACTTTACTTAAGCTCCTAAGTACCACTTAGTGCCCTCGGCACTTTATTTACCAGCCGGGCTATTTACATTATTTACACAAAAGCTTGCGACATGATTGGCATGCCGCCACCACAAACCTACTTCGGATGTCTATCCAATGAATCTGCAATGTCCGGACCAGATCTGATTGTACTTCAGTTGATCTTTGAAGTCCGGTTGGCCTCCCAAAGTTTGCCAGGTTGCGAACAGGGTGCAACGTGGCAGGTTATCATGCATGCCAGTACCCATACAGTTGATGAATAATGTGGCAAAGAGGTTTGCCACATGAGAGCCTTCTTCGAGCACTGGTTGCAGTGATGGCTGGAGCCAATACCACCACTTTAGAGAGTCCACTGACTACGGGCTCCAGAGTACAGGTTCCTCCAACTCCTTGATGTGACAACAGGGCTTTTCTGGCGATAGGCCTTCTGCCAAGATCTCCTCAGGATCAACCTCCTCATAAGGCATGCTTTTTGGGTTTTGGCTAAATACTTTCGTGATATGTCCTGGGACGCAAAAAGGGTGCAAAAATGTGCCATCTTTGCTCTCAGGATCTGCCACTTGAGCCAGTTCCCCTTCTTAGCCCATTTCCTGATGGAAATTGCAAGAAACCATATTATTCATCGTTTGGGCAGTGGTTGCATATTCCCATCGTTGGCCTTGGACGAGATCCGCCTCTTGAGCTCCACACAGCTGCATTCCAGGTCTCTGCATAGTTTGAGGGATCTGCCATGGTGAATACTGTGCGGGATAGACAGGAGCAGCAACTACCGGAGAAAGTGATGGAGTTTCTCCCCATTGTATCTTTCTTGAAAGGAGCAGAAGCCGCTCCGCTTGTGCTGCTTCCTCAAAGATTTGAGGAAATCTCTGTTCACCTGATTGCAGTAGGAGGAGGCTTATGTCCGGGTGGAAAGCCCGAACATAGAAGAGGTGGGCCTGGGCGGGTGTCGGCTGGATTTCCCCTGGGATTCTCTTCCAACTCTTGCAAAATCGGACATTGAATTCTATGACGCTCTCCAAAGGTGCTCTCGTGATGGTGGAGAGGTGCATTAAGAGTTGGAAGGGATCCTGAGAGCTGTCAAATGTGTTGACGAGTGCTCCGTTTAAGTCCACCCATGAACAGATGCTCTTACGCCCGAGTATTTTGTACCACTGCAACGCCCTTCCTTCTAGAGACAAGACCAGAAGTCTGATCATGACATCTTTGTGGGTTATGCCATGGAGGGTCGCTAGAGCAGCAATATCTTCAAGGTGTTCTCGGGCCATTCCCTTAGTGCCATTGTATTTTGTTAGGGTCTTCAGGGCACTTTTGGGAATCTCATGCCAACTTTGGAGATTCAGAGGGCCAGGATCATCCCAGCTGGGATAACATACCTTTGCCATTATAGCAATGGTATGCAGAGATCTCGGTCCTTGCCGCTAAGTCGGAGTCGCCAGGTGAACATTCTTTTCTCCACTTTGTGAGGTCAAGGCTGCTCACCAAACCTTGATTTCTTCGAGGTGTCTTCTTTCAGCATAAAATGCGCCTACGATCAAGAAATATGGATCTTCAACTTAGTCAGAGTCGCCAGGTGATTTTGCCAAATGAAGGCAAGCCAGAGATTCACCAAACTCGGGCTTCCTTAAAATATGGAGACTATTCGTCCCACCGGGCGTGCCAAAAACTGTTGGTCACGAATCCGCCCTAGGAAAGGGTTTGGTTTAACACACGCGCCCTAGACCCGGACCAACCTTGAAAGGCCGAAGGGAAGAGATGCCCTCCGTGCCAATCTCCGGAGAAGGCCGGCTCCTATTCTATTCTAACTGGGGTTTTTAGATAAGGGAACTGGAAAGAGATTTGAAAATTGCAGAAAGAAATGTAAATTGCATAGCAGTAACAGTGGGGAAGAACAAGCAGCACAATCACTCATCTATATCTAAACCAGCAGCTATCAACGCAAAGAATGAAACAGAAACTAACCCTGCGTTTACTTTCCTATGTATCCTTAATGATAATTCTAGGTTCACTTAGTTTCCAATGCCTAAATACAGATAGCAGAATTACAACAATCATAAAATAAATGACAATAGCAGAAATAGTCACAAAAGGCAGCATACAAGAAGGAGACAGAGTCAGAGCCAAAGATTCTTAGTATTGATGCAAAAATTTTGAATACAGCAGCTTTTTAGCAATATGTTCCCCCCTTTTTTACATTACAATGAGCGGCTTTTATAGAGGAATTCAACCTCGTAATCATTAATGTCAAAACCCTAAAACTGTCGGGGCAGCTAAGATTTGACCCTTGTCAGATGACAGAGTATCCATGGAATGTGGCTCACCCATGTCAGCAGTTATGAGGTATGGCTTCGGACAGGCTTTACCGTCGGGAATGCTTGTTTCATTAATGCGGTTGGTGAGGAGATTTCCTTGAGCCCAACATCACCGTTTTGATGGGATGGGCGCCTTAAATTTATACCCACCTCCTTCTATGGAAGCGTGCCCCTCGAAAACAGCACCGATGTCAGAAAAAGTTCCGGAGAAGCTTCGCTGAGAAATTGGCCCGAACTGGCAGTTCGCTGGATTTTTGGCCGAAGTGGGCACTTTTTGGCCGAAGTGGAACTTTTTGGCCAAAGTGGGCACTTAGGGGCCGAAGTGAAGCTTTCTGGGCCGAAGTTGGCATTCTGGGCCGAAGTGGGCACTTAGGGGCCGAAGTGAAGCTTTCTGGGCTAAAGTGGGCACTTAGGGGCCGAAGTGAAGCTTTTTGGGCTGAAGTTGGCATTTTGGGCCAAAGTGGGCACTTAGGGGCCGAAGTGAAGCTTTTTGGGCCGAAGTGGGCACTTAGGGGCCGAAGTGAAGCTTTCTGGGCCGAAGTTGGCATTTTGGGCCGAAGTGGGCACTTAGGGGCCGAAGTGAAGCTTTCTGGGCCGAAGTTGGCATTTTGGGCCGAAGTGGGCACTTAGGGGCCGAAGTGAAGCTTTCTGGGCCGAAGTTGGCATTCTAGGCCGAAGTGGGCACTTAGGGGCCGAAGTGAAGCTTTCTGGGCTGTGCCTTAGCCAATTTTTCATGCCCGAAGTGGGCTTTCGTTGGCTCTGCTTCCCGGGGCCATAACTTTTGATCCGCTGACCCGATCGCCTATTGTAATATATCGCCGGAAAGCTTGCTAAAAGATCTGCAATGACGAAATATCCAAAGATCATTTCATCCATTTTTTCATCCTCTTTTAGGGCTTGCGAAAACGCCAACACTTCTGTGTGTGCTGTGCCGATTTAAAGCTCCATACTTGGGCAAAATTTTGTCAAAAAAAATTAATGTGGCAAATATGCCAACAGGTCCAAAAAACGGTGGGGAATCTCTCCTTCAAAATCTTACTAGCTTCTACATATGTTGCGTTGTTCGTCCCACTCCTTGGGTGTGCAATTGATGGACTCAAAACCTTGTGGTGAAATTGGCTAAAGGTGTTGCTCGTATAGTCTATACGAGGTCAAGAAGTTGACATGGCCTCGCTTTGTCTTCGTTTGAGCTCTTTTTTCTCCTCTTTGTTAGAGAGGATGGCATTGCATTCTCTCATAACATCAATTGGCACATGTAGGCATGGCTTGACATTTTTCCCTTTTTGCTTTGACAAATGGTATTTGAGGCGGTATATGCCTCCATGCATGAGAGACCCACAAAAATTGCAGTAAACCTCCCCTTTCATTTTCCCTTCCCTTGCATACATCCATGGTGGATCCCTTTTCTACATTTTCTTGTGGCTGCACATGGAAACAAGTAACAACAAACAATTACTTAAAATAAAAATTAAACCCTAAACCCTAGTTTAAAGTTTAAACATTGGCAGCTGAAAATATGGGCTTGCACATACATAGTTATCAGGCAGTAACACTTATGAAGCATTACATAAAAGGAGGAAAAAAAACAAGACAGTTGAAAGAGAAAAAAAAGAACAGCTGAAACTTTGACCTAGTTTTTCAAATTTTTTGCTCAAATGCAGCAATTGGGTGGCTGTTGCGTTTGGTTGGCTGTTGCGTTTGGTTTTAATCTTAAAAGAAAAAACGAAAAACATGCTTGAAATAGAAAAAGAGAAAAAAAAAAAAAGTTTACAAGAGTTTTTCTTACCTCAAATGAATCCTTTAGGCAGCTGTTGGTGTCTACAAAATTCCTCCAAATTGCAAAAAATCCTCTGTTAGGATGTGCTTTAGTCTTTTGTTTGGTGTGGTAGCAGGTAGGCAGAGCTCTCTCTCCGGTTTGAAACAAGCAAAAGGAGGGAAAATAAAAAAAATACAAAAAAATTCTACCATTTCCCCCACTTGTGCTGGCATGGGCGATTTTTTGAAAAAGTGATGATTCCCGTTTTTTGCCGGTTTTTTTGAAAAAAATCAGCGATTTTTGCAAAATGGCAATTCCCAATCCCGATTGTCTTGGCAAGGCTGAATTAGAATATGGAAATGTCACAATTTTTTGCCGATGTTCTCAACTATTGTTGCACATGATCCTTTTTTTATCCAAGAGACTAAGAGAGGCTATAGGGACCTTCTTTGGCCTTTTTTAATCCAAGAAGAAACATGAATATGTTTCCTATTGATGCTACAAGATCCTAGTTGTTGTTCACCATCTACCAAAGCCCTCTTGACCGACTCTTTTCCCTCTTGCACACTAGTACACTAGTACGTCAATTGATTGTGAAGGATTCTAGGCTGAAATCCTCAAACATGGTATGCCTTAAACTTGCTTTTTCAACCATAAATTTATTTACATAATTCATTCTATCGACAATACTGAATACAACTCGTATCCCTATAACTAGAATATGATTTGTCATGCATTCCAAAACTCTATGCTAAAATTTTGGATATATGGATTCCTGATCTCTATGATGTAAGAGTGAAGGTGAAAAGTGGCTTTTGAAAAGATTTTGACTAGAACTACATTGTCACTCTTCGGGCTATCATTAAGAGGGCATGCCTATAGTTTTTAGGACTTTGTGGATATTAAGAATGCCTTTGACTTTGTTCCAAGACATCTTTCAAAAGCTGTAGAATATTAGCATCCTGAACTCCCTCTTCATTGCTATTATGAAGCTTTACGAATTGGTCGTCAACCATTTTTTGTGCTTCGATTGGGTATGTTGATTTCATCTAGAGTACCACATGGGTCAGGCAAAGGTGTCTAATATTGCGACTCTTTTTGATTTCTACATTAATGAGTTAGATATTTTCCTTCAACAACATATTCACATGGATGACAACTATACACTACGTCGTGTTAATTTCTATCCTTCTTTTTTATCATGTGGTTCTCCCATCCTCTTCCTTTCTCTGCTAAATACGTGCAAAGGCATCTTGATCCACTTTATCTCTTTTATGATCTATGAAGATCCCTATTAACCTTAGTAAAACTAAGGTCATGGTTTTTAGTATTGCCAGAGATGCTCTTTCTAGATTCTAGTTGCAATGGCCTTCACCTTTTTGGGAGGTACGTTTATTGACCCTGCTTTCAATTGAAAGTCAAATCCTCTCATTGTTTGTTGTAACTCTTCAATGCTTTCAGATACATTTTTAGGATATTCTTAACAAGTATGCCCTTGATACCATTTTGAAGCCTACAATTGTTTATGGTTTGAAGCTTTGGGGCCCTAGCTTGGGACCATTGGATCTGGGATGGATTGAGATTTCAAGTTGTCATGCTCCAGTGTATGACTATTGTAAAATGAGAGTACTACTAAGTGGTAATTGAGCTGAATTTGTAGCACGGTCTCCTCAACTTGTATATGGACATAGGATGAGGAGCATTTCATCTTAAGATGGCTCATTTATTATTAGGGAGGTGGTGCTTTCTTGCATAGTTGAGAAAATCGGAATCGACATTTTTAAAAATTGGCAAAAATCGAGAATCGACAAAAAATCATGAAAAGAATTGACAAAGAATTGGCAAAGAAAAAACCTGAAGAAAACGAAAATTTTCATTGAAAAAACATTATTTTCATGTATATTACAATGAATTAACATTATGCAAATCAAATATTGCAATAAAAGCAAAATTTCATGTCAAGACATCATACAATGCTCAAGCTTTAAGTATACATGAAAGTGACAAAACACATCTTGTATTGCTTATAATATGAAAAGGTACAGAGTCACAAGTAACAAGAAGGAAAAAAAGGTTTCATTTTTTATATGCATGCATATGGAAACAAGTAACAACAAAGTTACAATCACTTGAAAAAAAGAAAAAAACCTAAACCCTAATCCAAAAGGCTAGGGTTTAAGGTTTAAAATTGAAACATTGACAGCTGAAAAATGGGCTTGCATACATAGTTATCATGCATCAATATTTGCTTAAAAAGAGGAGGGAAAAAACCCTAAACCCAAAACCCTAGGGCCTAGACTAAGGTTTAGTGTTTAAACTTCAAATTCAAAGTTCAAAGTTTCAAATTCAAACATTAACAGCTGAAAAATGGGCTTGCATACATAGTTACCAAGCAACAATATTTACTTAAAAAGAGGAGGAAAATAAAACAAAACCCAAAACCCAAAACACTAAGGTCTAGCCTAGGGTTTAAAAAAACTCTAAATCAGCTGCACCCTAAAAAAAAAAAGAAAAAAAAAGGGCAAAAAATCTTCAACAAATATTTGCATCGTTGATAGTTTGCCGATTGCATTGGCATTTTAAAAAATTGGCAAAAATATGGATTCTGTCGATTTTTTGCGGATTTTCTCAACTATGCTTTCTTGTATCATGACTGAGGAGGGTTGTTTGTATCTCTCTTCCATTATCTCGAAGAGAGATGTGTTGCATGTTTTATTTATGAAATAAAAGCTCTTTGGTATGGATCACTTTAGGGTGACTTCCCGTTTTATTTCATCCTTCTTTTAGGGAGTTTCAGATAAAGGGGTAAAGCACACTTTGAGGATGGTAGTTGCTGGTACCGATAGTGGTAAGTATATGAGACAACATGCTTCTGTGCTGATTATTGATAACATATCTTATCATTTCCGCTCTCAGATTAGGCATCTTGACTCTAAGGCCAATTGAACATCATGGGCTTTGTTTCTACCACTAGAGATTCCTTGACCTTGGGTGTTTGAAGAGGTTTCGGAGGGTAGTCTCCTAACCCTTGTTATGTCGAGTTCGAGCCCGAGTTGGCCTCGTCGAGTCACTTGGGATCGACCCGATGAGTTTTTTTGGCTCAACCTTTTTTTTTAACTCGTCGAGTGCTTGGTATTCGCGAGTAAAAAAAATACGTTGAGTCCCAAGAAAAAACTCGACCGTCCGTGCATGCGTAGAGAGGAATGACATAAAAAGCTTTTATTTTCAATTGGCCCTCATTTTTGCTGTTCTAAGTCGCAGAGAGAGCAGAGACAAATTGAAACCAGACTAACAAAAACACAAGATTGTATCCTAAATCCATTTTTTTTTTTGAATTTTAAAGAATCTAACATCCACCCAACTGTTTCATCTAAGGTAAAAAATCTCAGTTTCAGTTATCAATTTTTTTTTCTTTTTTTAAGTTTTTAACTAATTGCAACACCACTCAACTGTTTCATTTGAGGTAGAACAACTTGGTTTCGGCTGTCGATGCTTAAACCCTAGGGCATTTTTTTAAATTTTCCAACTAATTGTTTTTTGTTCCCATGTGCAACCACATCAAAATGGTGGGGAAAAGACACACAACATGGAAGTATGCAAGGGATGGGGAAAGAAAGGGGAGGTTTATTGCAATTTTTGTGGGGAAAAGAATTAATGGAGGCATAAACTGCCTCAAATACCACTTGGTGAGGAAACAAGGCCATGATGTCAGGCTATGTTCAAAGGTGCCTGTTGATGTTGAGAGGGAATGCAATGCCATCTTGTCAAACTACATTGAGAGGAAATACCTAAAAAGAAGAACAAGCGAGGCCATGGCAACCCCCCCTTCTTGACCTCATATAGAGGGTATTGACAACACCTTTAGCTAGTTGGAGATTATTACATTGTTTGGTACTGGGTAATATACCTTGGGTACATCTTTAGATTAGGAGTGTGTCTTAGATTAGAGTGTGAGTATTTACTTTCGACTTTGTTCACTAGTCTTTATTTGTTTGTCGTTGTGTCTTTTATTTTCTTCTTTGAGGGTTTTTCTCCCAGAGGAGTACTTTCTATCATCACATTAATGTTGACCTACTTGGTCGCCCTTGGGCATTAAGATAATTTCATTTCATTTCACTATATACATGAAGACAGGAACAAGAAAATGTTTCTACCTTTTAAAATTGTGATTTCATTGAATCTTCAAAGCAAGGAAGAAAACTTGGACCAACATTGGGTTAAATGGTTGTAAAAATATGTTTCAGTATGCTTCTATTTTATTTGTTTCTTGTCTTAGAATTTGGTCCCAATGGGCATAGAGCTGTTGGTCAATGGCCTAGAAAAATTAATTAAAGGGAAAGTTCAATGTGTCTGATTTATGTAATTTGGGATACAAAAATATGTTGTATAACAAAGTAATTATTGCAAATCTTGAAATAATTCTCTATGTTACAAATTATTTAGATGAGATTGTCCACTGCTTGATCTAAGTACTATGATTATGTAAAAGCTTCACAAATGGTCAGAGTCCAGGTTTGAGATACCTATGTATTTCTTCAGCAAAATACAAGATAACGTATAATAAGTTTAATATCAGTGGTACATAAAAACATATATGGTATCTGATATGGATACAAATATCACAAACGGATATGAAAAATGATCAAGGCCTCCTTGATATGGATAGAGGTGGATGTGACATTTGTAAGAAGCATTGATATGTTGATAAAGTGTATCACTTTAATCTCATGCTTTGAATATGGCATTGGACATTTCCAATTCTTATCCAGGCATCTTAGGTATGACCTGGAGATAGGCACATAGTTGGAGAGGTCTGGATATACATACACCTATCCAGGTAGGAGAGTGGAGTCTGGTAACTGTGGACTTACTATCCTATATATTTATGGCAAGCTGGTTTTAGTCAAATCATATGTAGCTGAAGTTAGATTTAGTTTAGGTTCAATTTAATAAACTTACGGCGTACAAATGGGACAAAAGGACCAACTTTTCAAAAAATCTTGAAATGCCTTTTATGTAATTGTGCTTTATGTTTTGTCCCTATTGGTGTGTTCCAGTTTGCAAAGAAATAGCCATTGTGCATACCATTCATACACATTCCTGGCATACACAAGATCTTTATGAATACTTGGCAACATTTTAGATTTCTGCAAAACATCTAAGATTGGTTATCTTATTCGATAAACTCTCCATGGGAGGAGAAATTCCTTCTACATCTTGCTGCATCTCTGTCAAATTTTCCATATATTTTTCTATTAAGTTTCTGGGACTTCTAAAAGTTTGTTTTTCATTTTGCCTTTCAAAATTGGAAATTTGGACCATTTGACATAAAGGAGTTGACATGTAAGACAAGCTGCATGACTATGCAGCTGAAACCAGAATCTTTTACATAACCTCACAGAGCTTAGTCTTAACCTGATTGGCCTAGTTAGCATGCCACGAACTACTTGTAGCATGGTCATGTGGGCTCCTTATTGCTGAGTATGTTACCTGCAGAAGTTTGAGTAAATTGATCCTAGTTCATGACTTGACTTGTCAGGGTAAACATCAAGGATATTTCAAGTGACAGTGACAGAAGCGCTTGTTAATTTAGCAACTGCTGTGTTCTATAAGGGGCACATACTATGAAATGTGTTCAAGGTTTTAAGCCGAGGCTGTTTATTTGCAAATAATAGAATTTGTAATCTTTTCAATCTGTATTTGTATGTGGTAGGGAGAGAAGGATGATAAGATACTAGCTGTGTGTGTCGATGATCCTGAGTATCAACACTACAAGGACATTAAAGAGCTTCCTCCACACCGTCTTGCAGAAATTCGACGCTTTTTTGAAGATTGTATCCTTTTATGATTGGAGCGTGTCTAAAGATCTCACTAGGGCAGTGCCAAGTTATTAAGGTTTACTGTTGTGTGTTGGACTAAATTTTGCTTGTTCTAAATTGTATGAACCATGCAAAGAATATGGATTCTTGACAATTATAATCACAGACAAGAAAAATGAAAACAAGGAAGTTGCAGTGGATGACTTCTTACCTTCACACGACGCACAGGAAGCCATTAGTCATTCAATGTGAGTAGAGCATATGTTTGTGTCAAATTGCATCCAAAATATGAGAATCAGTTGATGATGTATTTATTACAAGATATTTTGGATACAGGGATATGTACGCTGAATATGTTGTAGACAGTTTGCGGCAGTGAAGATTTGTTCCAACCATTGTACCTGCAGAGGAAATTATGCTAAGCCATTCATGTCTGATGGCAATATAAAGGATACTTGGTTTTTGCTTTAATATCTGATCTTTTTTATGTTGGCACTTTTTGTTTATGGTGCAACTTCTTAGCATCTTAAATATGTGGAGAATAAACATTTGGAGAAAGAAATTGACTGTTGCACTGTACTACAGTGTTTAATATGTTAAATTTTCCACAAAAACTAAAACTCAAACCATGTAATCAAATGCTAGGGAGCTGCTGGTGAAATTGGCATTAAAAGAGAATGTGCCACAATTCTGGGTGGTCATGAATATCCTAAAATCAATGCAAATATGTGTTTTCTTTAGTTGGATTATTATGTCTCATTGGAAATTTATTATAACAATCCACATAGGCTTAAAATCTGTAGTTTAAACATCATGGAACGGTAAAGAATTAGGGACATTAAAACATCATGAAGATATTTTACTTGAAAAGGCATAGAATTATGAAATTATTTTTCTTCATAATAAATGAACAAGAGTGTATGAAAAACTAGCTCTAGAAATCCAATGTGTCTGACAACTAAGAACAGTAAATTTCAGTGAACTTGCAATATTGATTGCATATTAATTAGCGGGAATAGTCTTTTATTTTTCTGAAGATGTTGCATTCATAATTAGATTTAGAAAAGATAAAAAATAAAATTATGCATGTACTAAAGTGGCCTATCAGACATTAGGATTATTCTCCTTGGGTTTTCCAGATGAACTGCTGGCCATAAAACTAAGAGATCATAAAGACCAAAGAGAGTGAAAAATAAAAGCTATACTTTTCAGACTAGAGGTCAAAACTGCAACTGATTTGATAGATTGGTATTATTATCATTTGCTTTTATTTATGGTGCAGATTCTTAATAGAAACTGGGTGACCCCGTATTTGATAAACCTTTGGTATGCAGATTTCAGGCATTTACAGCAAATAGATAATATTAAAATCATCTTCATAGGAAGAGAGACAATTTACTATTAGTTGCTTTAATAAAAAAAGTTACATGGGAGTTTCGCACGGAGTCTGGAATATTATAAAGGATGAGAAGTTGCTATAGATACCTAGTACTCAACAAACAGTAGTAATATTCAAACTTCTTCCAAAGTTATATCCTTTGCCTCATAGAGAGATGTTCTTTAATATGAATTTGATGCTGGTCTCTAGATAGGTCGTTCTATCCCCTTTTTGTTTGCCGAGAAGTCGATTTTCAGGTTCTACACTTGCGCCTTGCACATTATGGCAGCCATTATAACTTATCTGATCAATGTTTTCAATCTCTCCACTATAATTCCTTTAATAAAAAAGAATGCCCAAATAAAACATGAAGTCAATTATCAAAATCATCAGTTGATATTGAAAGGAAACATTTTTTTTGATGGTTTGTTGGCATCCCTTTCCATACGGTAGTGATTGTTGTGAAGGTTGCATTCAATTTCAAGAACACTTTGGTAGGTCATCAATGTGTTTATGGATCAATTATTTATTTGGTAACTGATTAGAATGATCGATGCCTCCTACAAGATCAGAATCTATTGGATCTCAAGAATTTTAGAACTTTTATAAAACCCATGATAGGTTACGATGGGGGATGGCTAGGATTTGGGAGCATTAAGAATTTTAGAACTTTTATAAAACCCATGATAGGTTACGATGGGGGATGGCTAGGATTTGGGAGCAAATGTGTATGAAGAGACATAATATTGTTCCAACTGCACCAATAGTAATGGATGAGTGATGCCCTAATGTTGGCAAAAAAAAAAAAAAATAGTACAGCTAAATGCTAAGTCATTATTCTTATTTTGCTGTTATGGTGAAAGCTTGACAAATAAAAAGTTCGCTGATATTGTTATGTTAGAGTGCGCTATTATTACTATAATTCATTGGAAAAACCAAATCAGGCTTACATAAGCACGAGTCTCGGATAAGAAGAAGACAGGCAATCTCTTTTATTACTAGGGAAGAAAGAAATAGTGCATGGTTTTATTGCCTTGTGATCTTCTACTCTATAAAATATATATCAATTTGTTTGGAACTTATGTTTAAGATATGCCATTTTTTAAAGATTTATGTTCAACTTTAAAGCTTGGGAGGCTTTGAAAGCTATTCCTTGACAATCCTTTGAAAAATGGGATATCATACGTGCCATTGATTGATCAACAAGTCTCTAAGCAAAGGATTTGTTACATGAGATGATTCCGCCACACCAATATTATGTTAGATTATTGTTCAAGATCTCATAATAATATTTTATTTGTGCAACAACAATCTTATAAAGAAGCCATAGAAATAAAAAGTGTTTACACTTAAGCTAAATACAATATGATGGTTGGAATATATATATATATATATATATATAGGGAAATCGGTAACACCATGAATGGGCTGCCTCTATAAACCTTAAGCCCGTTGGGTAAAACACAGTCAACGGAACCCCCGACCCTTTAGGGCATCGAACTGGGTAGCCAATCGACAATCACTCGATCGCTACCATCCAACTTATCCCCTTCTAGGTATGTAGTGGTTTGAACCTTGGACCTCCCTAAAGAGAGGCCAAAGCCTTAACCGCTACACCATCCTTGCGGACAAATGTTTAGGGTAAACACATGATTTTTAGAGGGGTCTGGACCCCTATTAACAAGGTGGGTGTAGGAGGAATAGAGCCCTTTTGGCCTCTACCAACACATAGGACATTCTTGGCTACACCATATATTTGCAGTATGGAGGTAGGGTGAATGGAACCTATGTCGGCCTCTACCAGCACCCAAGACTTTCACCAATTGTGCTACACAAGCAAATAAGTTGTTTAGGGTAAACACAAGATTTTTAGAGGGGCCTGGATCCCTATCAACAAGGTGGGTGTAGAGGAATGGAGCCTTGTCGGCCTCTACCAACACATAGGACATTCCCAACTACACCGTATATCTGTAGTATGGAGGCAGGAAGGATGGAACCTGGGTAGGCCTCTACCAGCACCCAAGACTTTCACCAACTACGCTACTCTACCAACACCCAAGACTTTCACCAACTACGCTACACAAACAAATAAGAAAAAATATCAAATGTGCCATTTGTACATAAATAAAAGGAGAAATATCTTTTATTTATATACAAATGGCGCATTTGATCATAACCATAGGTTGGTTTGAATAAATCCAAATTGTAGATTATATATAAAATTTAATATTTATCGTACCAATTGCAAGAATTCTACAAAACACCAGGCAAGATTACATGTTATACATAAAACATTAATATTCACCACAATAATTGCAAGGATTCTATGGGACACAATTGAAGATTACTCACCACAATAATTGCAAGGATTCTATGGGACACAATTGAAGATTACTCACCACAATAATTGCAAGGATTCTATTGGACACAACTGAAGATTACTTGTATCACACCAACTTTTGATATTGTAATTCATTAAAGGATACACATGACCCTTGTAATGTTCCCTTTAATCTTCATATAAAACCATAAAACATGTACAATGAAAGTGTCATTAATTAACACCCTTTAAAAAACTTCATATTCTTGACATTATATGGACACTTGGTCACATTGGGTCCTTAATAGATACAAAATGCCTTGGAACAAAATCTTTAAGACTATCATAAAATCATATATAAATCATGAATCCTCATGTTTCTTGGCCTAATTTTAAATTAGTTATATGATATTGAAACAAACCCCACTTATATTATGTCGTGATCACATTATCATTATATTACATGGTATAATTATAAATTATTTTAAATTAGTTATATGATATTGAAACAAACCCCACTTATATTATGTCGTGATCACATTATCATTATATTACATGGTATAATTATAAATTATAATGACAATTATGCATATATTGAAACAAACTCCACTTATATTATGTCGCGACCACATTATCATTATATCACATTGTAATAAATTATGATGACAATTATGCATATATTGCTTGACAAGATTGGAAAGTAATCATCATAATATTTCAATGAACTACATAATAATATTACAATAAAATATATTAGCTAAAATGGATCTTTGCTCCGAGAACCCAAGTTTAGAACAATTTGAAAGACATTTTATATGTTAATTACTCTATTACTAAGATGCTGAATTTCTCTAAAATCTAATTTCAATTAAATGTATGTACCACATAATCCAAAGCATAAGGGTGTCGGAGAATATTACATTATTTGGTGCATGCTAATGCACCCCATAGTACCGTTGGTACAATTGTAAATATTATAAACATTAGATTAGTTTAGGGTGTGTGACTTATATTTCCCCTAAAGTATGTGTCGATGTGTAAGATGTGAACAAATGTCATGAGTGAGATAGCGTGCAAGTGTGTAGAGTGTGAGAGTGTAAGTGTCATGTAACAATGTGTGCAAGTGTGTAGATCTAAAAGTGTGCAATGTAAGTAAATAGAAAGTCAAGAGTCATGTATACAAGTGTCAAGATATAAAGCCAAGAAGGCATGAGAGATTTGTCTTATGTGTGGAATAGGAAAGGATGCATCTCCTAGTTATGTGAGGAGTGTAATAGTTAAGTATTGAAGAGTCAAGGTTATATTATGGAGACAAAGTTCCATGTATTGTAGTTGATCATCAAAAAATCAACAAAAGATTGTGAAAAGAATCAAAGTAAATATTGAAGCTTGTATACAATATTTTGAGCAATCATATTATAAGTTATTTCAACATATTGTTATTAATGGTCCGTGGTGTAGACCAATTGGTTCCCCCAAACCCCGTAAGGGGGTGGAGGTCCAAGGTTCAAATCTCGGGCCTCGTTGGATTGAACGCTTGTCCCTTTCCTTGTGATTTCAGCGACGTAAAAGGTTTAAAATTATCGTGGCATGTTGGTTATAGGGGCGGACTACGCGGAGATCTGTGTGGTGGCTTTCGAGGCGGACAACGCAAAATACTATGGTGGCCATAAAAGTCGGACAACTTGCCCGGATTCATGGCGGCTACCGAATCCACCATGTAAAAAAAAGCATATTGTTATTGATATTGGCCATTTAATCCATATTATTGTTATTTTCATTAATATTATGTTCATTGACATTGACCATTTATATTAATTGCTCTAATATTTGAGTTTACTCAAGAACTTGGATATTGAGGAGACCTATGACTAAATCAAGTTAAAAAGCCAACAAAGGGTGTCTGTAATTCATGCGTATTTAAGTTGCCTCTTGTGGCATGTGGGATCCATGTTAAAATAAATATGTGCTTGTATCCATTTATTATTATACTTCACATTATAAAAATCAATTAAGTAAAAAAAAAAGTTAAGCTCTAAAATAATATATATTTTTAAAAGAAAAGAATTTATATATTGATATTCAAATTTGTAAAGAACAATTGTTCAACAAGCAGTTTGGAAGTCACAAGATTGTTGTCGAAAAGGAAGAACATGCAACAAAGAAAATTTAGAAACTCAAAAAAGTGCAACGGTATACCAAGGGTGCTAGAGATGCAAAGTGTAACATAATCATTGAGGAAACTTGAAACACCAAAAGCTCTAGAGTTACGCAATGCTCTAGGGTTGTCTAGAGGCATCAAAATCTCTAGGGGCATCAAAATTTTTAAAGGCTCCAAAATTGCCATATGCTTTCTATCATCTATGCCACTCATGTTGCTCATTTTTATTTTTTCTTATTACTTTGAGATGCAAATAGGCTATGTTTATGGCCTCATTTACAAGGTGATCAACCACCATATTATACCTCCTTCCAATGTGGGAGTATTGTATATATTCAAACTTCTGCTCCAATTCTATTAGTCTTCTTTGAATTTATTTGTAGTTTGATTGATGAGAAATCCTTCCCCTTAGATAGGGTAGAGATCACAAGTCTTGAATCACCATACACATGGAGTTGTTTAATGTCTTGTTCCTAAGCCAATTTTTGTCCTATTTCACAACCTATCAATTTTGCAACATTATTGGTTGTTTTCCCCAAATTGATTTTGAACTAAAACATTTCAGTGTGGTGCCACTAGTATCACACCATGAGTTGTTGCACAACTTGGGTTTGATTTATAGGCTCCTTCAAAGAAAATGCAGGGCACTTTATCTCTAGAGGTTTGAATGTTCTAACTTGTGGCCCAAAATTCAAGAGATTTTGGAGATCTATTTGGTTCAATATTTGTAACTCATTTTTTGATCTCCTAATGTCTTGTTTATGACATATAGCTTTTGTGTTCAAGACTATCTTAACACTCTATTGGTTAACACTTAAAAATTGGTTCTTTTATCATCAAATATTATCATGTTTTTGTCTTTCCATATGTGCTAAATGATGAATATTGGAACTAAATACCATATATGCCTGATAAGGTGCTTGTCCTTCAGTCCCTATTTGTACATTTGGCTCCAATTGGTTAGACAATTTTTTGCCTAATAGTGTTGATCCTAGCTATTGGGTTATTTCAATCCAAATTTTAACTGTTTTTGTACACTAAAAGAATAGGTGTGATATTGTTTCACTGATCTTAAGAAACCTATTGCAAATATGAGGTCCGGTGATATTTCTCTTAACGAGGTTGCCTCCAGTAACAATCTTGTTTTGGAGCATCAACCAAATAAATGCTTGAAGTTTGGGGGGAACCTTGTAATTCCATACCTTAGCTATGGTTGAGTTCTTCTAACCTTGTTGTTGTAATAACAACCCTTGTCTGACTATGTAAATACTTGACCCACTAATAGAGTCCCATATAAGTTGATCTAGAATTTGGAGAGAAATTTTAATCCCTTCAGTTTGGATGTGTAGTTGTCTCCATGAGTCTTGATCAAGATGTGGCAGGGGTGGATCTCTCACCCATTTAATTAAGCTTGTAAGAGAGTTAACACCCAAGTATTGCAGGTTTTTTTTTTTTTTTTGGAAAACAATTCTTAATGATTGGAGGTCCTCCCAAGACTGTATCACCCCATATATTAATGTTTACCATCCCTTGGAATCCAAGAAGTATGATTTAATATAATATCTTTAGCAACCACAATATGTTTCCAAATTGAGGAGCCTATCATACTTTTCACACTTTTTATGAGCTAGATCCCATTAGAGTTTAGATATTTGCATTTTAAGATTTGCTTCCATGGAGAGTTTGGTGGAGTGAGTAGATTCCAAAGCAGCTTAACACTTAGTGCCTTGCTAACAATTGTTGTTTTTTTATTCCTATGCCTCCCTACTCCTTTGGCTTGGTAATAGTCTCCAAATTGACCAAATGGAGCTTTTTCCTATCTGATCATCGTTCCACTTGCCATGGAAAATTTCTTAACATCACATCTAACTTCTATAAGATATAAAAGGGTGCATGATACACCAATAGTTGATATATGAAGACTTGCTAATACTAATTTGATTAAAATAACTCTTCCAACCAAACTCAACCAACCATTGCTATACTATTGTATTCTCCTTGACATATTTTCTAGAATAACATTTCAAGTTTCCTCTATTTTTTTAATGGAAGCCCATAGGAACACCTAGGTAGTTAAAGACATCACTACCTTTGTGAAATAAAATAATATTTATTAATTATGTATATAATATTTTTTGTTATCAAATGATATTAGTTTAATAAGTTAAATTCTCTATTTTTATCAAAAGATATTAGTTCAATTGTTTAAAAACTTCAACTTTCAAAGAGAAGACCCATGTTTGAATCTTGCTAAGCCATACATGCATAATTGTCAAACTATTTTAATATCAATATGTGGTCATGATGTAATAAATGTGATACCCATCTCAATCCCACATATATATTCATATCTTGTCAAGTGATGCATATATAATTTCCAATATGTAATATCACTATGGGATCAATGATATACTATGGGTAGAAACCATTCTAATACCATATAACCAATTTAAATAATATCTTATCAATACATTTATATCAAATAGATTCATACACAAGTAACATAGTTTTTTTGTTATGATGTTATGCACACACACATGACCTGAGACCATGAGAGACATTGTTGAGGGGATTTGAACCCTTGACCTTTTCATAGCAGCATCCTCCCCTCATCGCTCTAGTAAAACCTCGTGGTCACATAATTTAATAATTTTACAGTTTTTTTGAAGATAATAATACATTTGTTCTAGTATGATATTTACTTTAATATTAGTTGAATAAATATATGTTTGTGCCTTAATAACGAAGATATTCATCAATAGTTTTTCTTGAAGAAAACATATGAGAATGATAATATTTTCCTAAATGGTTCATAAAAATAATAATGATTGATACAATCATTTTTTTTCTTTTTTGTTGTTGTCATGTTATACACAAGCATGGGAGTTGAGACCACAAGAGGTATTGTTGAGTGCTTAGGTGATTCGAACCTTTTTCATAGCAAGCACCATCCATTCACTCCTCCATCAAGACCTTGTGGTCACATAATTAGTAACTTTATAACTTTATGTAAATATAATAATACATTTGTTCTTGTATGAATTCACTACAGTATTGGTTGAATAAATGTTAGTGCCTTAATAATGAAGGTATTGATCAATAATTTTGTTCGAAGGAAAAAAAAAGAGAGAATAATTCCCTAAATGGTTCATAAAAATAATAATTGTCAACACAAAAAGCAAATAAAATTGGACAATTAATTAATCAAATTGAAATTAATATTAAATAAATAACAATGAATATGAACATTTAATTCCTCTAGTGATTAATAAAATGTTTTAACATTTTAATCTTAGGTTTCCTTGGAGGACAGAACAAAATAAGGGGAGGACAAAGAATAAAAAACATTGACATTTTAGTGGGCATTTGAATTCTAGTGTGCCTTTGTGAGGAATGCATGTGATTCAAGTTTTTTATAGATTTCTTTGGATGAATAAATATTTTATCTATTAGATAACCAAAGCTGTACCAAAAGATTTGGATTGAGCTAAAGTAACAAAACACTCTTAAACACTACAAGTGAATAAAAAATTGTGTGTCATGCTCAAAATATTAGAAGTTGAGTTTGACTTCAAGATATTTAATTTGGTGTTGTTTCAACCCTTACAATATTTGTATGTTGATCTTTCTTCTCTTGGTTGGATTATCATCTTGTTGGTTGATAAATTATAATTGCTAGGATTATTATTTTAGTTGATGATATATTCATAGTTACAAATACTTAATTAAAATTTTAAACATTACATGTATACGAACAAATATTTGTAATAAGATAGGTCTATTTTAAGATTTGTGTTTCATGTTCAAAATTACAAGATGAGTTAACTTTGACATCTAATTAAATTAGTTGTGTTGTTGAAATTATTAGAAGAGTAATATGATGATCTTCCTTCTTTTGGTTGTAACATCACTTTGATGGTTAATAAATTCAATTGTTTGGATTGCTACTCTAGTTGATGACATATTCTTAATCACAAATACCTAATTGAATTTCATGTAGTTGTTTTAAATGAATGTAGGTTATCATTTAAGTTCTTAATTTATTTTGGAATATATGTTTATAAAATATCAAAATAATTAACTATTTTGTTTTTTTGATATAATCTTGAATGCTTACACTATTTCAACTTTATAGTATAATTACTTGTCATCAAATTCATATTGAAATATTTTTTTAACATATTTTAATTTATAGATTCATACTATAAACCAAGGTTTCAACCTCATGGACAAAACTTAACATTTACATGTTTGTAGGAAATTTACATACATATATAATGGCTAGAAACATGGTTTCAACCCCATATAGCTAATTAATTTTTCCCATGTGACAAAAAAAAAAAAACTACTTAGATATATCTTATAACAAGTAAGATTTATTTATTTGTCATTATTATTATTATTTTAAGGACAAGGTATTTATATTCTACACAATGTAAAACATCTTATAAAATTTGTACTAAGAGAAGATTTTAATTTTCTAAATACTATTTAAACTTGTATGATAATTATACTCTAAAGTTAAGAATATAAAATTGCTTTAAGAGATCCCAATTTCATAGACTTAGGATCAAACAATATTTCTTCTAATGCATAGGACTTTAATTCCCTTCAATTTTGATTGTATTAAATCTCAATGGCTTGAAATTTGAGTTGCATAATATAACACTTCATAAATAAAAGTTTTACAATCATTCATTCCGCAAAGAAATATTTATTTGTCTAAAATTTAATAAGCAAAAGCTATATTCTCTAAATTTCAAAGTAAACACCATATTACAAGCAAGATTCACATATAATTTTAAAATTTAAAAGTTATAATTACTTTTAAGTAAAGTTGACTTTGGCTTCGATGAATACTTTGTAATCTAATTGGTACTAAGCTGCAACTACAATAATATGATTTAATAACTTATGTAGGTTTAAAAATGTGAATCCATTTAAGAAAATAATTTTAAAGGTTAAATATTTTAATTGAGAAATTGATCAAATTAAAATTATTCAATAATTCTAGTTTTTACTTCATTATCATCTAGTCCTTAAATATACATTAGTTTTTATTTACTTTTTTAATCTATTATTGCTATGATACTACTTGGAGGATGGCCTAGGCATTTAAATCATTTTTAGGATCCAAGCACAAAGGTTGCATATGTGATCGGTCAAGTAGCCCGATGCATACACCCAAGAGTGACAATGGGACTTGACACCCGTAAATATATATTTATAAATTTCTTTTTATTATTTTTTTTTTGAAAAAATTGAAAAAAGCTTGCATTAAAACAAATTACAGTTACAAGAGGGAGAAAGGGCATCCCAACCAAGAGCAAAGAGACCAGAAGAACAAAGGGCGCGAAAACACGACAAGTCGCGAAAACGCGACAAGTCGCGAAATCGCGACACCAAACCTAACAACCGCCGCGCCACGACAACCGGTCGCGAAAACGCGACATGTCGCGAAATCGCGACATGTCGCGACATCGCGACAAAACAGCGCCGAGGCCACACCACTCAAAAAATGTCGCGAAATCGCGACAGCACAGCACCAAAGCACCCAAACGCCAAAAACGTCGCGAAATCGCGACGAGAAAGCCAGAAGGCACCTGCTCCCCAAAATTGTCGCGAAATCGCGACGAGTTCTCCTTTAAACAACAACTTTGAGAAAGTGTCGCGATATCGCGACGACTTTTCCTTAAAGCCCCAGTTGGCCGGAAGTGTAGCGAAATCGCGACAAGAATTCCAATGGGCGCCCCTTCCGCAAAAGTGTCGCGAAATCGCGACATGTTCTCCCCCATGGTGCCCTTTTCTTAAACTAGTCGCGAAATCGCGACGTTTATCCTTCATGCAGTTTGTTCTCCAGAACTGTCGCGAAATCGCTACAAGTTTGCCCCTTTGCTTCCTTTCCTTAAAAATGTCGCGAAATCGCGACAGATTATCCTTTGAGAAGCTTTTCACAAAAAATGTCGCGATATCGCGACGGTTTTTCCACTTAACGCAATTTTGCTCAAAGCGTCGCGAAATCGCGACAACTTTCCTCCAACAGCGGAACCGACAAAAAAGGTCGCGAAATCGCGACATGTTCTCCCCATGGTGCCCTTTTCTCAAACTAGTCGCGAAATCACGACGTTTATCCTTCATGAAGCTTGTTCTCCAGAATTTTCGCGAAATCGCTACAGGTTTGCCCCTTTGCGTCCTTTCCTCAAAAAAGGCACGAAATCGCGACAAATTTTCCTTTGAGTAGCTTTTCACAAAAAATGTCGCGATATCGCGACGGTTTTTCCCCTTCACGCAATTTTTCTCAAAGCGTCGCGATATCGCGACGCTTTTCCTCCAGCAGCAGAACCAACAAAAAAGGTCGCGAAATCGCGACACCTTCTCATCAAAGACCGCGACGACGCAACAAGTCGCGAAATCGCTACAATTTTCCTCCCAAGGCCGCGGCAACAAAAAGGGTAGCGAAATCGCTACAGTTGTCCAGGAAAGGTCGCGACAGAGCAACATGTCGCGAAATCGCGACAGATTTCCAAACAAGGTCGCGACGGCGCAATATGTCGCGATATCGCGACAAAAACTAACCTTAGCCATTTTTGAGCTCATGGATGCAAGGATCGTTCCAGACCACTCCGAATCTCTTCATCTATCATAGGCATATCACTGTGCAGTTGAACACCTACCTCTTTCTCAGCACCCATCTTCGCAAGGAAGTCAGCTACCGTGTTCAAATTTCTACTCACATACACAGGGATAACATCATCTAACTCCCTCCATAACTCCTTGATTTGGGATATCAAAATCCGCAGTCTCCAGGCTTTTAATGAGAAATTCTGCAAGCAATCCAGAGCGCCGATCAGGACTTGAGAATCTGATTCAAGAATTATCCTCCGGTAACCCTGCTTAACAGCCCAGATAGACGCTGACTTAATGGCAAAGGCTTCGGCTTCATTGTTCGTGGCTCTGCCCAATCCCTGCAATTCCCAGTAAAGAACCGCACTCGAGTGATCCCGACATACAACACCAATTCCTGCGCTGCCCGGGTTGCCTTTTGCAGCCCCATCAGTATTGATCTTGATCCAGCCAACAGGGGGAGGTTTCCAGCATGCTCTGCCTTGCCTCTCAAGTCCCTCAACCCCCTCTTCAAGATGCCCAAGAGCAGCCTGATTCTCTTCATCAACATAAATAGCAACAGTTTCTGTGACTTTGCTCCAGATGACCTGCCAAACGCCGTCAATCGAGGAGAAAGTGTTTCTAAAGATCCGGGCGTTTCTCTCCAACCAAACTTGCCACCAAATGAAGAGAAAGCCTAACTGCCAGCCAGTTCGGAGAGCTATGGAATTGAACCTGCCCCTTTTCCATTTTTCCCAAATATTGGTACGATTGAAAACACCATTAGCCTGGAGTTTAAATTGAGAGAACCAGCGTTCCCAAATCTGATGAGTAAAAGGGCACTCAAAAAACAAATGATCTGCAGTTTCCTCATGTTGGAGGCATAAAGCACATTGAGAGGGGCCATTGAAACCCCTACGTCTGAGATTGTCAAAGGTGAGAAGACCATTATGCATAAGTTGCCAAGCAAAGAAATTCACTTTCGGCCAACCCTTTGAATGCCAAATCCTTCTCCAATGCTGAACCGGAAAAGAGTGTGGGGGAGGCTCAGGGAGGATCTCTTCATATCCAGCCTTAACTGAGTAGACCCCAAGGCTTCCATAGCCCCAGGCTAATTCATCTTCCTCATCCCTCCCCGTGAGGAACCTTTCTGACAAGATTTTTTGCAGGATGGGCGCCAACTCCGGAGAGACAGTAATTGGCCACTCCTCCCACCGCTTAAACTTTTTAAATTTATACCCCCCCAATTGACTGGTAAGTAGATAATTATCAATATGGATCCAGCCCTGGGCTTCTAAGGCGGTCATGATTGGTTGTAGCTCAGGGAACATGACAATAATGGGCGGATGTTGGTCCCAAGAGTCAGTCCAGAAACGAGCCTTGTCTCCTCTCCCCACTTTCCAAATAATTGATCTTTGATAACTGGGACCCAAGCTTGAGAGTCTGCCACACTAAGGATCCAGTTACCTTCCAAGGGAAAGCGACCCACCTCATTGGGATGAACATGCCCCAAATATTTACTGGAAAGAATTCTGCTGAAGAGGGAGGTTGGCTGAGAAATCCACCTCCAATACAGTTTTCCAGCCAATGCTCTGTTATTAAGCTTAGAACTTCTCAAGCCCAGCCCTCCTTTGTCCTTAGGCTGGGTAACTTTGTCCCACCCAACCAAAGCCCATCTTTTCTTCCCTTTTGCGCCTTCCCATAAAAATCTTCTAGCCATTTTGTCCAGCTCTTTCCAGATGGTATGAGGGGCAGCCAGTATTGAGAATTTATAGATCGGCAAAGCCTGTATAACTGACTTCAGGAAGGTTAATCTACCCCCGTAGCTTAGCCATTTATGGGCCCAATGATTCATTCTGTCTTTGATGCCTGCCAACAGATTCTTCCAGATGTCAATTTTTAACTTTTTGAAATGAAGGGGAACGCCCGGTAAACAATTGGAAGAGAAGTCCTTGTGAAGCCCAGGATCTCAATAACACGCTCCTGTAGCCGTTGGTCAAGATTGAAAAAGACCACTTTGGACTTCCCGTCATTTAGAACCTGATTTGAAGCCCTTAGGTAGAAATTCAAAGTATCTCTGATTCCTCTAGCTTCCCGAAGAGTGGCCGCACCAACCAGGCCCATATCGTCCACAAATTGCAAGTGAGTCAGAGTTTCCTCCCCAACCTTGATACCAGATAGCAGACCTTGTTGCCTTCTCCTCAGAAACAGTCTGCCCAAACCTTCAGCCAAGAGAAGGAAGAGATAGGGAGAACAAGGGTCTCCCTGGCGGAGACCACGAGTGGCACCGAAAGGATGCGAGGGAAGGCCCTTGATGAGAACAGAAAAAGAGGGAGAAGAAACACAACTCATAACCCAATCAATCCATTCCTGAGAAAAGCCAAAGGCAGCCATCATTTTCGACAAGAAGCACCACTCCACCCGGTCATAAGCCTTGGACATATCCAGCTTTAATGAACATTCCTTTGTTGCCCGAAGTTTGCATTGAATGGATGGCCTCCTGGGCCAAAACCACCCCATCCAAGATTTGTCTTCCCTCAACAAAGCCCCCTTGTTCAGGAGAAATGATGTTGTGAAGAAGGGGTTTAAGCCTCTCAGCCATTATCTTAGTGATGATTTTGTAAATCACATTGCATAAAGCAATAGGCCTGAAATCAGAGATATGAGTCCCCGCTTCCCCTTTTGGAATTAAAGCTATGAAGGTGTGATTGATCGCCCTGAGCATTCTTCGATTGGATCTGGATTCCTCAGTAACAGCCAAAACATCCTCCCCCAAGGTGTCCCAGAAAGCCTGAAAAAATTCAATAGGAAAGCCATCTGGACCAGGAGATTTTCCAGTACTCATACCAAAGACCACATTTCTCAGTTCATCCCTTTCAATGGGTCTAAGCAGGGCCTGATTGTCTTCTTCAGAGATAATAGAAGGAATAACATTAAGAACTTCGTTCTGAGCCTCAACATCTTGCTGCATACTTTCCTTAAAAAGTTTAGAAAAGTAATCGATAGCATGGGAATGCATGCCAGGAAGAGTATCGAAGACATTTCCATGTTCATCTTTAAGAACTTCCATATTGTTCATCTGTCTCCTAGCACAAGCTGACCGATGAAAAAATTTGGTATTTCTGTCCCCCTCTAATAACCAAGTATTCCTAGCCCTTTGTTTCCAGTATATCTCCTCTTGGTTGTCAATGTCCTCAACCGCTTTACGCAGTTCATCATCTTCAAATTTGAGTTGCTCAGTAATTGATCCTTCCCTAAAAAGTTTCTGAACCTCCTCCCATCTAGCCACCAAGGGGGCCCTTTGGGACTGGAAATCCGACTTGTTTTCTTTCCTCCACTGTTTCAATTGAATTTTGACAAATTGAAGCTGTTTATGAAATTTGAACATTGCTGTCCCAAAAGGTGGACGGCCTTCTGTCCACCATTGAGTAATTTTCTGTCGAAGGTCCTCCTTTTGTAACCAAAAATTCTCAAATTTAAAAGGCCTATGGTGCTGCCCTCTCGAAGTCCCTCCCTCTAGCAAAATGGGAAAATGATCCGAAATAGGGCCCTCCAAAATCTGGAACTTAAAAGTCCATTTAACAAAAGCCTCCTCCGAGACCAAAAAGCGATCTAACTTGACCTTCCTGCTATGTGGCTCCTTTCTCTTGTTTGTCCAAGTGAAAAAAACACCAGGGCCTTGAACGTCCACTAAATGAAAGGCCCGAACTTGGGCAATCAGAAGCCGGTCCCCTGGATCCAAAACAGGGGTGCCACCTTCCTGGTCACGAACAGATAATTTTGCATTAAAATCCCCTGCAATAATCCAGTCATAACACTCCCTGTATGCCCTCATGTTGTGAACAACTTCCCATTGGAGCCTCTGGCCATCTAGGTCTTGGGCCCCATAAAAGTTGGTGATTAGGACCTGCTCATAATTGAAGTTATTTCTGAAGAGAGAAGTAAGAACACCCCTGCAAGCTATATGTTCTAAAGCAGTCCAGACCAGAGGGTTCCAAAGGGTAACAATTCCACCTGAAGCTCCTTGGGCAGCCACATCCATATGCCCAGCTCCCCGCCAGATTTTAGTAGCAGTTTTACTCATAATATCTAAAGACATTTTGGTCTCCTGAAGAAGCAAAAAGTCTGTTTTACGGTTTTCTAAGAGTCTTTGAACAACAGATTGATGGGTTCTACTGTTTAAACCCCTAACATTCCAAGATTGAATAATCATTGAAAACCTTGAGAGCAGTAAGAATCAATGGTCCTCACCAATCCTCCATTGATTAGCTTATCTCCTTGCGCTGTTAGTAGTTCCTTATTGGATTTTCTTCCCGCTCCTTGAGAGTTATTGTTTCTAGATCTCTTCTCCACCTGGGTAATCCCTAAAGCAGGCCTTTCTCTATTTTTATCTGCATTTCCCATGGTGACATCTTTGATAGCCGACTGTGCTGGGGAGTGTATAACCAATGCCCCTGGATTCTCTGACTGCAGATTCTCAGCTGGCACAGTCACCTGTTCTACTACAGGAGTGAAGGAAGGAGAAACAAGAGGTGGAGTGTTGTCATTCACACCATTCCCATCCACTCCCTCCATAGATTGGTCCTCCTGATCCACTAATGACTTAAAAATTTCATACCGATTGTTTGGCTTGAGCTGCACCTGCTCCTTGCCATTTTTCTTTTTGTTTCTCTTTCGTTTCACCTGTTCAAAGCCATCCCGCCGAGCATCGGGACTTGGAGAATTGCTAGAAGGTTCATTGACAGGACTGGACTTACCCTCTCTAGGGCGGTTTGACATTCCGCTCGGAGCCTCCGTTTTTGTGCTCAATATGTTTGGGCAGAACCTTGCCAAATGTCCATGCTTATGGCATACTCGGCACCTGAAAGGTAGGGCCTCATAGTCTAGCTGCTGGATCCAGGGTACTCCTGCTAGCTCAAGTTCCGCCTCAGCTGGTAGAGGCTGACTAATGTCCATCTCTACACATATTCTAGCAAAGACAGCAGTATTTCCCTCTATGGTATCTTTGGAGACTCCCAAAAATCTGCCTAGGGAATTACCTATTAGTTCCAACACCTGCTCACCCCAAAACTCCATCGGGAGAGCGTACAGCCGAATCCAGACCGGGACAACCGTGGGTTCGATGCGGGGGTCGAAACCCACTCTCCAGGGTTGGACAAATAACCCCGCTGGTCCGTGGTTTCTCTTTTCTGATTCAAATGCTCTGTTTCTATCTGCTAAAGAAGAGAAACTAATGATGAAATACCCATTGCTTATAGGCCATAAAGAGTACTCACCGTGTGGCTCCCAGTTCTGGCGAACCCAGGTATGCAGAAAATTCAGTGTGGGCCGGATGCCCATGAATTTGCAGATCAAGTCGTGATTAGCTCGGTAGACGATTGTATCTTCGACCAGCATTGGTTCTATAACAATCTTAGGCCTGGAAGTGGATTGCGGGAGGCATCCATTAACGCGGTGAGCATTTGGGCCATTGCCAACATTCTTGAGTATCGTTTGAAAAGCATTCCGCTGAGCTCCATCAATGGAAGGCGAGGGGTTATCTTTCAACTTCTCAGCATATGAAGTCTTTCTCCCAGCAGGAGAAACTGGAGGAGACCCCATCGGGCCCTCCCAGGACCACGAATGAACCTTCAGATGAATTCAAAATCAACCCCCCAAAGCCCCAGGCAAGATCTTCGGGCCAGAATCCCTCGAGCAACACCAGACGCCGTCACAAAAATTTTCCTGCCAAATCGCCAGAGCCAAAGCCGTAGTTTTCATAAATTCATCATTTTTTCAATTCCTTTTTATTATCACTATTATATTGCTTTACATTATTATTTTTGTATTCATATTCCTTTAGAGAAGATACTAAATTATATAAAGAAATAATAAACAAAAACTATCCTCACAAATATCATAAATTACCTATAATTGCTAAGATTGTCAAAATTACAAACCTCCCCTTATATGTTACAAACCAAAAAGCTTCATCCACTTGGAAAAAAGTTTCCTACGATCTATGTCATAGGATTTGTCAAATTTTAGGGATGAATTTTGAAAATCATCAATTTTAATGGAGACTTAAATTTATTCATTCAAACTTATGGCATAAATTTACCTCATCTAGAGTCTCACATGGAACCCTAACTATTTTGTTCAACTGTCTTCATGCAACTTCCACACTTATGCATACACACATTTAAAATCATAAATTTTTAAAATTAGAAATTTATTAAACATTTCCAACAATACCTTTATGAAATTATAAATTTATAAGCATTTTTGTGCATGAATTTTATTTCACTTTTTCTCTTTTTTAAACAACTTTCAAATTTCAACCTTATCAATTTCAAACACGAACTCAAATATTATGACACTACTTATGAGATTTAACCATAGTCAAAGGCTCAAACTTCTATAGAATATCTATCAATTGATCGTTAATGATTGCCACTTGTTGCAACCAAACCCCACTAATTTTATCCATTTTTTTTTTGTACTTGTCTAGGATCACATTGTTTGCTTGGAACTGAATACTTATCACCAAGAGCAATAGTTGGTTCTTGCAATAGACATCTTCATTTTATTTGTAGTTTTCCTTAAAAGCCTCTACCAATGCATCTACTTGGAATTAATGTTAGAGTACAATCTTTGACCTATTGTTTGCATAGGGGATAAGAAACACAAGTAAAAAGGATGAATTATGAACCTTGGAAGCAAAGGAAAGTTAGTCCCCAACAAATTATTAAGAGTTCAAAATACCAAAAGAATTGGAGAGTACAATCACTGTTTTGATTATAGAAGATTATTAATATATTCACCTCCACTAACATATACCTTCTCATTGAAATTTTGATCCACTAAGGAAGAAATAATTTCTTTCCATTTTCTCTAAACCAAATTCTATTCTTTTGTATGTACCGTGTCCTTATAAGAGAGTGCCTTGACATTTCCATGAGTACCTTGAGTCATATTTACAAATTATTCTAACATGCCTTCCATACCTCTTACCTCACACACATTATCTTGAACTAGTTAGGTTGAATCACACTCTACAAAGTTCTATCAAGTTAAAATAGAAATGAAAGCATCATTAAGTTTATGCAAGGGTGTGCTAAATGAAAAAGAATTGACACCTTTCTACATTTCTAAAGACCAAGATTGGAGCATGAACAACCCTATACACAACAAAGATATTATTAACTATATCCTAGTCCCCTTTACTAATTTGCTCACCCTTATACATTCTATGTGGACAATTTCTAAACAAGAGATCTTCCTCTCAATAAAATAAATAAAAATTAGGATGTTTTAATAGATTATCTTCTATAAACACTCAAAAATAGGACCTACCAACTTGATTGACTATGGAAGTTCTTTGTCCAAATCCATCTCCATGCACGAGTATGGAAGTATTGGAGAAATTTTTATTTTCATCCTTGCACCAAATAATCATTTTCAAGAAAGGAGCAATTTCCTTGAAGTAGGGCTTGAAAGAAAGATTGAGAAATGATAATTCAATTTAGAGCAAAGTTATATTTAGATTAACCTTCTAGATGAAAATTGAAGAACCATGCTTATATATAGCAAATATGGTCATAAATAGACCAAGTGTATTTTGTAGCACAACTTGAGTAGCCTCTACCAAACTAAACTAATAGGACATATACCCCCTCCCTAAAGCTCTCAAATGCTCTATTAGATAACTCTTGTTTTTCTAATTAAACTTAGCACTTTTATAAAATTTATTCTCCATTGACACCCCTTAATAAAAAAATAGAATGACATTCTTTTGTCTACATTCTCTAATATTTGTTAAAACATTCCTCAGTAGTAAGAACTTAGGGACTGTACATGATTCTTCAACTCCTAAAGCATGTAATCAATTATGGGCTTGTTCTTATATTTGTGCGTGCTTCAATTTCCCTTTGATCATCAATTCTCAATAAATCTTGACCAACCTCTCTATCAACACTTGGTGTATCTTATCATTTGATGAAATGCTCTCCATCAACATTTTCTCCAGTTCATGAATCATTGGCTCTACTAAGATGTCATTCATAATCTTCTCCTAATGATATTTCAACATCAATAATTTGGTATACAGTCTAATTGACCACCTTATAAAATAGAAGGTTTTATTAGTTTCATGCCCACTATACTAGTATCTATTGTTGTCTCCAATTGTCTCGATCACTAGATATAGAGATCAGATGGTTGGACTATTGTGCCTCACATGGAGTGACATAGTATGAAAGCTCTAAGAGCATGATGAGTAGCTCAATCGAACTGCTTCCAAGATTTTTTGAAAGGCTGGCTCCTTCTAAGAAGTGATCTTTAGCACTCTCTAACCTAATCTATGGATGCATAGGAAAAAAAAAGGATCCTAGGCTATCCTAAGCTAATAGGGTCAATTCACCATGTTTAGAATAAGATCCATCTACATAATAGTAAGATACATGAACATGTGAGTCTAATGCATTGATAGCTCAAAGTGAAAACTTTATCTTATCAATATTCACAAACTACATATAAAGGAAATGGGACAAAAATCAGATAGTCATATCCTCTACAATACACAACTAAACATACATACATCCAAGAAACGAGATAGAAATAATCCAATAGTCACAATCTCTAGTGTATATATATATGAAAATTTTAGATTATGCTAGAAGTGAGGGTTCAAAATCTTGCTTGAAAGACCACATAGGGCTTAGATATTGATATACAAAATAAAATGAAAGGAAGTTACATATGAATCTTAAGGCTTAAAAAAGCAACTAGTCGATCCTTTACAATGATAAAACTACTATTTATAGATTACAAAAGGAGAAGTTTCCTTCCAAAATCGTTGGCGAATATTACATCATTTAGCATATTTGTCATTATGTAATCATTTGATATTTGTAATCATTGGTTGTTAATTAAATATTTCTTCCATAAGAAAATTAAATAGTCATATCTCCCATAAGAGTGAGAGGAGATGAAAAGACAACTAAATATGAAGATGAAGAATTGTAAATATTGAAGTCTCAAGAATGCAAAGAGATTCCATAATCTATAAAATAATGATTGGAGAGAAAAAGTGTATTAGTAAGGATAATATGTATCATATGTGAATAAGATATGAATATTTTTATAAATATATTTTGTGTTGAATCTTGATGTGTGAATATTTTATTAAATTTAGACCTTAAGCTAACAATGGTATCAAAGCCATGGAGTGTTATGAAGAGCAAGGATGCTAGGTAGATATTGTGTGATGGTTTTGAGTAAGAAGGTACAATCGTTTCCATCCGATGATATGCCCTTATACGTTATCTTGTGCTAGTATGAGAAGAAAATGTTGAGGGCAAGTAGAGAAAATTGTGCAAGAAATGTTTGATAGTAGAGGTTTTAAACCTAGTCTTTCAACAAAGACTTGTGAGATGAGTCAGATATACAACCCAGGTTACATGTTTGAATTAGTCAAATTTTATTTTCATGTTATAGATACTCCTTGTGAGGCCTTGTAAAAATAATTGAGTTTTTGTAATTTTTACTTCCATACATAGTTCATATATTGACATTGGATTCAGTATCTATTTAATCCTTAGCTGGATATTTGAGATGGAACAATTACAAATTCTCTTAAGGGAGAGACAAAAGAAAAAAATTAATGGATAAAAGAAAAAAAAGAAAAGTTACTTTAGGTCTCAATTCCTCTTTATTTTTAAAATAAATGTTTCGATGAAGCCAAAACCCTAGATTTGAAACTATAGAAACTGTAGAGTTCATTTCTCTCCTAGTAATGGTTGATGTATCATCTTTGTCAAGATTTATTTTATTTGTGTATAAGTTGTGTGTGTCCAAGGAGTTATTTTTAAAGAATGGTGAGGGTTGTTCAAAGTTGCTAGATCTAATAGAACCCAAGTACTTACACTCATCACAAAACTTTGTTATGCCTTACAAATTAAGCTTCTATGTGTGACTCTGGTTAAGCTTTTTTTGCTTAAAATAATTTTGTGAAATATCTTTCATTGAGTGAAACGTCTTGTAACAAGCCAAAATCTAACTAAGGGATTGCTATTTTTTTTAAACAAACACAAAAAATGCTAAAACTAATACATAAAAAATTAAGCATACTAACACATGCCAGAGAGAGATCTTTATATCACTCGATACATGTAACTACAAGATATCTAAGTTAATCCTAAGTTTTAGTTGTCTATCCATCTCCTCAACACCAACCTTCTATCTAGCATTTAATTAGGATATGCCCATATCCATACCATGCACAAGTCCATTTGTGCAAGTATACTATGTGTATTGCGATAGCTATTAACCACATATCAATTAGGGTTAGCTTATCTTCTTCGACCAATCAAAGGGTACGTTCATATTTATACCCTACATAAGCCTATCTGTGCGGGTATATGACATGTAAAAAAAATAGGACATTCATCTTATCATTATGATGGGGTAGCCCAATCCTTTCATAGATAGTTATCTCATTTTAAACTACTAGATTTTGCAAGTCAAACTCGTTCAATCACTTAAACTAAGTTTACCTATTTGGCCCTAAAGTATCCCATAATCCCTTAGGTTCTCCTACTCTATCCAACACACTAGCACTCTAATATCTCTAAAGGAATTACTTAACTTCTCTAAGCATATTAACATAGGAGGATAAACACTAAGTCTAACAATTTAAATCAAGCATGGAACATAATAAATAAGAGGAATACAAAGAGATAATGGAAGGGAAATAAATCTAACTAGAACATGCATAGCTAAAAATCTAATAGAATTATATAATGAGATGCATCATAAATTATATTTAAGGGAATACATTTCTAATTTGTTAATACATCATTACATAGCTTTAGTATGGTAAAATAATCCACACTTTTAAAGAATAACATTACATAAATAGCTTTAAACAAAGGTTGCACCAATAATGTTTCCTCCATAACATGAGTATCTGTCTTGGATATTGATGTTCTCTTGGTCCTTTTACTGCCCATTGCTTAATGATGGTAGTAAGGGATTAGGACAACTCATGAAACTATGAATCATGCATCTACTAGATGATCATTTAATCTAGTGCATTTAACATACCAAATTGCAACTATACAATCACCAATACATCTTTACAAATCATTCACTCAATATCTAGGAAGGTCATCCTTCATTTCATCATAACATCCTTTAATCATTCAAGGATTCATGTTTAAGCATAAAAATTCCTCCCTTAGATTTGACTAAATTAATTATTTTATTAATTAACCAAGGCCCCATAAACCTTAACTAATTAAGTACTTAAATTACCCATTTCTCTAACCTATTAAGGCCCCATAAACCTTAACAAGTTAAATACTTAATCTACTGAAATCCATAAACAATTTCACCATTAAATAATAAAAGAACATAAAAACCCTCTTCCTTCCTTTAATAAACAATTCTAATATTCATTAAAATTCTTTCCTCTTCTATGGAAATAAAAAGTAAATATTTTTTTTAATTACAATTCATTAATTTACAGAAGAGAATGTAAATAATACATAGAATCATTTGAATATATAAACAACCAATACCTTTACTTCATCAAAGTCAACTATTCCTTTTTTTTAAGTAAGAACAAAATTTTCTTCTATTTAATAGTCTTTTCGCTTTTTATAAACAATGACTTAAAACTATATTGCAATCTATATTATTTCCCAAATAAATATGACAATAAATCTTCTAATCAATAATGTCTATTTTATTTTATTATAAATAAACATTGATTAAACTATATTCGTAAATCTAAGTTCCTTCAATTTATTTACAAACATGAATAATTAAATTCTTTGTTGGAATTACAGACTTACACTCAACATACAACAAAATATGGTTAACACTTGCATCAAACAACAATCAATTACAGGTGATAATAGGGGATAAGTGGTGGTAAGCACAAATAGAAGTCAAATCCAGCACGTATAGGCGACAATAGACAAGGCAAAAATAAAACCATGTGCCCCTACACAATGCACAAGCAACCACCAATGGTTGGTGGCGTGACCACCACTTGGTGGTCGAAGGGCTTAGGAAGCCAAGCTCTCTTTAAGCCCTTCGATCATCAGAGCATGTACCATGTGGGATAATGCTCACGGATGGCTTCATTTAAGCCATCCACCTGAACGACCTGAATGTAAACTAGCGTTCATAGTTCACTCAAGGCGATGACTAAAGACTTTGAGCCTCATTAGAAGTTTCTTCCAAACCCTCTTAAGCCAGGTCAAACCCATAACTAAAGCTAAAAAGGGATACCAAGGTGTTTAATGCTGGTTTCAAGAATCATAGCACTAAATGGGTGACTGACATAGCACATACTATTAGTATACTACAACCAGGTAAGAAAAATGGGGTTTCAAAGATGAGACAACACAAGCCGAACCCATCAAAGTTTATATAGATGTAATTATGGGTTCTCTTCAAAGCTAGTGAACACGTTGCTACATGAGAAAAATAAAAAATAGGAAAAAACCAACTTATGTACTTTAAATACACTCTTAATCCTTGTTAAAAATGAAGGGATTCATGGAGGAAGCTTGTTCAGGCTAAGAGGAAGACTCACACAAGGGGGATACAAATGCAGTTTTAACTCAATCATCGACTGATCTTTTTTTTTGTGGAAAACATCTTAGAAGGGATGCCACTTTTGGGTAAGACCCAAGGAGGTAGGGGTATCTCTTCCGCCAAAATCACCCAGGGCTCGCACTTGGACTACCACCTTTGACATACTCAAGGAGTAAACTTGAAACAACAAAAAACAAGAACACACAAACACACACACACAAAAATATTAAAAAAACAAAAAATAAAAAACATACTCATTGAGGGTATCAAAAATATAAAGCACAACCAAACACACACACACACAATAAGATAAAAAAAAAACAACACGAACCACACAAAAAAAACACAAGAACAACATAAGAAAACACAAACATAATAAAAAACAACATAACACTACAAAGGCACAACCAACAAAAATATGAAAAAAAAAACAACCAAAACCTAAAAATAATATAATAAAATAAAATAGAATAAAATAAATAAACAACCAACAAAAGACAACAGAGAAAAATAAAAACATAGAAAACACTCACACACCAAAAACACAAAAACACCAATTAACATAAACATACAAAAACACAAGCACAAGAACATAAAAAACACAAGAACAACAACAAAAAACACACAAAAAAAACAAAAACACAAGAACAACACAAAAAATACAAAAATAAAACAACACAAAAAAAACACACACAAATAAAAAAAAGAAAAAAATAGAACACAACAATGACCTTTCTAGACCAAAAGACTATTAAGGCAAGAATCAATAGAGGAAACAAAAGAAATATTAGTTTGAGCTAGGGAACTAAAATACCCAGACCGAACTAAAGAGAAGCAAAAATAAAGTAAGAAGAAATTAGGTACCATTAGAACTGGAGCCATCCAAAGAAATGATAGAAAGAAGAGCTTCCCTTATTTGTGAAGCCCACCATCTAGGAGGGTGGCCATAGCAAGTAAGATCACCTTTGTCCAAAGCCCAATTAGCTAAAGCATAAACACTCTTGTTCAGATCTCTAACCACATGATTGTAATAAAATTTCAAAAATCACATCTGGATTAACTGAATATTCTCAATAATTCTTTTTATTCTCCAATAAATATTATGATTCTTAGGAGTATTCAAAATATTAATCATGAGTTGAGAGTCAGACTCAACAAGTACCTTATCCCATCCAACCTTAGTAGCCTCTTGAAGGTCTCTAAGGATACCATACCCCTCAACAAGGTTATTGGATATAATACCCAAATTCTCAGCAAAAGTAAAAACCAAGGAGCCATCTGAAAGTCTACCAATTTCTCCTGCACTAGCTTTTCCAAGGTTCCCTCTAGAGGCTCCATCAGTATTGACTTTTCCAAAATCCTTAGGAGGAGGTTGCCAATTCCTTGTTCTATCCATCTTGCAATTACTCACATTCCCTTTAAGCTAGTTTCTCTTAGAAGAGTTAATATTCAATATTTGCATCACTTGATCCCATCTTTGGTGGGAGTTTTGGGGGTGATTAAGGAGCTGATGGACTGATTCAACTAAGTTGGCAATGGTCTTTTTATAGATATAGTGAATATACTTTTCTTATTGATTAAAAATCCGGTTGTTCCTTTCATTTAATATATTACAAATAAGAATGGTAGAACCCATCCAAACTAACTACCTAATAAAACGATCAACAACCTCTTGATTAGACCAATCCCTCCCAAGTTGTTTAAAAGTAAAAAAATTGGACCATTGTAAGCCAAGTAAAGTGGCCATTCTCCTTCAAAGCTCAAAGGCTAAAGTACACTCAATAAAAATATGGTTGAGAGTTTCCACATTCTCTTCACGCATTTCACATCTAAAAGGTCCATGAAAACCATGCTTCATAAGAGCTCCCCAGTAAGTACCATGAGATGCAATAAAAGCCAAGTAAAGAATCTAGCATTAGGCTAGAGCTTTTGAGCCCACAACTAAGAAAAAATATCAGATGATTGGTTGGAATTATTATGGCATAAGGTCAAATAACCTTGAGCAACTGAATAATCACCCTTAGTAGTGTTGTTCCATACAAAACAATCTTTATCATAGGACCAAGAGAGAGATCTCATATGAAGTATGCACTAGATATCTTGTCTTTGCATTTCTAGGATTTGAATAGGCCAGTCCCCAATAGGGATCCAATATATACCAACCTCTGAATTACCAGTATGGTATCAACAATAATTAGTCACCTTTATCCAGTTAGCTCGGTGAAGCTCCTCCATCCAAGACATCCAATTGGGAAACTGAGTTATCAAAGGCTTGTGACCATCCCAAGAATCTGTCCAAAAATTTACCTGTTGACAATTATAAATGATCCAAAATATATATTTTTTTATCAAATCCTCAAACAGTCTTAAGAATTTCTAAAATGGGATAACCTTTGGAAGGCAATTAATAGCGAACAAGGTCTCCAGGACTTTTGTTCTCAGCATATTTAGCACAAAGATTCTTGGCCCAAATAGCATTAGGGTTATGCAAAATCCTCCAATATAATTTAGTAGCTAAAGATTTGTTGTTATTAATAGCAGACTAGAATCCTAACCCCCCTTCATTCTTAGGAATACATAAAGTGTCCCATTTCACCAAGGCCCATTTTATTTTCTCCTTAGTACCACTCCATAGGAATTGACGACTGATTTGATCTAGTTCTTGAAGAACAAACTTTGGGATATTCAACACGATAGAAACATAAATAGGACTAGCCTGAAGGACTGATTTTACCAAGGTGATTTTACCTAGAGGAAAGCCACCTATCTATCCACTTTCCAATTTTCTTCTTGACTTTGTCCAACAACCAATTCCAATAATTTTTTTTTTGTCTTCGAATATTGATGGGAATACCTAAATAAGTGATTGGAAGGGAGGTCTTCTTATACCAAGAACATGGATTCCTGTATGGAAAAGCAATGAAATAAATTGACTTTAGGTTTGTCTTCTTTGATCAATTGCTCGATAGCTATAGAAAAACAACTAATGATTTGCTTAATAGTAGATGCTTCCTTAACTATAGCTTTACCTCAAAGAGTAGAGTCATCAACAAATTGAAGATGAGAGAGGTCTAGCTCCATGAACAATGGTAAATCCCTCAAGGGTTTTGTATTCTCTTTTTGGTTATAGCCCTACCTAAGAATTCAACAATAATGATGAATAAATAAGGGGATTGGGGGTCACCTTGTCTAATACCTCTGGAAGCTAGAAAAAACTGAGGAGGCCTGCCATTAATAAGAACTAAGTAGGAAAATAAAGAGATACATCCCATAATCCATTCCATCCAATCCCGAGAGAAACCAAATTGCCTCAAAACATTGATAAGGAAGTGCTAATCCACTCTATCATAAGCTTTGGATAAGTCTAACTGAATGAACATGGAAGGAGATTTCTACATATCCATGGAATGGATGGCTTCTTGAGCAAGAACTATCTCATTGACTATTTGATGGACTGGTCTTTCAAATTAAACATAAACTAATATTTTAAACCATACATAGTTATATAAAAACTGATCATACAATGAAGATTCCAAACTATTTTCCAGCTTATGACAATGCTTTTGTGTTTCCTTCCCCAGTCTTTCTCGTTGTAATCTCTTTCGATTCTTTGTTTTCTCCACTCAACCAAGAATTCTCTCTCCTTCTTCACAACCCTCCATGCCATTTTTGGTCTCTTTAACTAGGTCTGATCTATCTATCCAACGACGAAAGTATTCCCTTCTCATTAGTACCATCCATTGTCTTAAAGTCTACGTTATCCTTTGCGGGTGGTAGGAGAGATATTTTAATTAAAACACATTTTTTTAATCAACGTCATTTACTTATGCTTCATCTAGAAGCTCTTTCTTATTTTGTAAAAGAACCATACCCTCTTTAATAAAGAATGTATGTTGCTCTTTAAAAGAGCTTATTCAATATGTACTTAAAAAAAATCATTTTTCTAATTTAAAATAAACTTTTGATTAAAAACTTTAAATCACTATTATTTAAAAGTTCTTTTATTATTTTAAAATAAATTTAATTATTATTTAAAATAATAAGATGCATATATATATATATTCATTATAATTATTCTAAATAAACTAAGCTATTTATAATAATTATATTCTATTTATAATTATTCTAAATAATTTTCAAATATTCTTTTAAATAATTATATTCCAAGAATAAAAACTCTTTTATTTTCCAAATAATTATATTTCATTTGATTTCATAACAAAATTCAATCATTAAGTAATTGACATTATCCCCTTTTCCATGTGGCACAAGTGTGGGAAACACTCTCAGAGGCCATGGTGGAAAGATTGGTCCTGGTTTTCGGATATACCATTGTTGAATTACTCAGCTAAATTGGGTTACAAGTGGCTCTCCCCAATGTTGCCAATGGTCCCTAGACTTAATGATAAATGGGGAGATCCAGTGGCGGTTTTTGGTTGGAAGGCTCGATTTCAGATAGTTTGGTCTTCTTTTCTTGAGCCAAAACAATCATTTTTTGCTTGGAGCCTTCTCTTTCAAAGTTTACCCTTAGGAGACAGACTCAGGCACTTGGGAGTTGCAAACCCTAAATGTGCATTCTGTAATGAGGATGAATCTTCTCCTCATATTTTCTGGTTCTGCACAAGAGCAAGGAGTGCCTGGGAATGGGGATGGTCTTTTTTTTCCCAATTCCAGGATGAATCCCTTACATGGCAGCAAGCTCTGTTAGGGGATAAGATTAAATTTGTTCTTCCCTTGTCCAAAGTGTGGCACATATTTCGAATTAGTCTTCTTTTTCACATGTGGAAATCTAGAAACAAGATAGTTTTTCAGCATCAAAATCCTTCTAATGAATTTTCTCTAGCTGACAAAATAGAGGTGTTTCCAGATTTGCAATCAGCAGGCTAAAATTGACATTGAGCAGGCGCACATGAAGGCACTTTTAGATGACTGGAAAAATGCACCATGCTCAGTTAGCAGGGTTTCTCCAAACAACGCACAACAGACGTCCTGTTCCCACTCGAGGTCTCATCAACTGCCACATCTGGTGCATGCACAGGGAGGTTGGGGACATGAAAATTTTACCTACAATGATGGATGGAATGCACAAACAATTCAATCACCATCATGTTATCCACCTAGAGGTGCCTAGGATGAGCTGGTGGAAGTTAATGGTGGCACACAGGATCGTGCCTAGAATGCAGGGGATATAAGTGCACATAATCGCCAGCTTGGTAGATCTCGAGGATAGGGCTGGGGAGATTCAAATGTTCATGAGGATCAGGGACACATAGATGGATTACCGCATACCTTGGCCATTCCATGGGACTCCAACGTAGACGTGCAGCCACAAACTTTCTGATTGCATGCAAGTTTCACTGCCTGTTTGATTGATGTTGCCTAGTTTGTAGTGAGCTCTGGTTTGTGGTTTCCCAACCCGTGGTTAGGGTTGGTTTGTTTCTTCTAGGGGTGTGATCATTGCCACCCACCACTTTTTTCATGTTAAACTTTATTATTAATATAATTTAGCTTTTCATCAAAAAAATTCAATCATTATTATATTAATTTTTTATTATATGCCTATACTAATATCGACCATTAGTATGGTATATTCGAACTAATTTGGGATAATGGACCCTCTATATCCATTACCCCTTTTTATGATGGAGTTACTCAAACAAACATTTATACAAACAACAAGAAAAAAATAAACAATTAAGTGCATCAAACAAGGTGGGAGTTTTTCCATCAACCCAATCACCCATCTTAGCCGAAGAATTTATGATAGCTTCTAGGCTACCAACTTTGGCTCTAGGTGGTTGACTAGTTGATGATTATCCCTAAAGTGATAATGCATGCCTATATGAGGGTAGTCATCCATGTTACCCTGAGTTGTCTTAATCATCACTTCCCTTTTCAAGTACCCCATCCTTGGTGGTCGATTCTACCTCTTCCACCCATGGATGTACTTGGTGCTACACATTGACAACATATTAGTAGTACTGAATTCTTCAATATAAATCATTATAACTAATGCAACAATCATTCAAACATATAAAATAAGCATCCATTAACCATTCATAAATACATAGTCTGTTAGCAAAAAGATCCTTCCAGGGTGGGTATGATATACTACCCCTCTTGGATTAAACCCAATCCCATGGGTTTTCTATCATAACAAGTTATTACAAATAAACCAAAAATTCGTTACAAGTTTTCAAACAACAAGTTATTACAAATTCTCAATCAAAAAAGGAAAATGTTTCTTCATTTCATCCACTTTCTTCCAAGTGGCACTCCTTTCTGAATAACGGTCCCACTGGACCTTACATTGATCTAGAATGTTGAGCAAGGTGCAACAACAGTATTGTCATTGTTGTCAACACAGTCAGATAGATCTGTTGATGCAGTGGATAGGAAGTTCAAAAGCTATTCAGATGCATAAGACAGGAGTTCAAAGGTTATTCAGAGTATGTACAGTGATTTTCCAAGAAGACCGAAGTGGCCCATTTGCAAAAGATCAAAGAAAAAGACAAGTAAGAAAAGTGTCGCGATATCGCGACATGCTGGAAGAGAAAAATACAAATGGAAAAACTATCATGATTTCACGACATGTTGGAAGAGAGAGAACAAACAGGAAAAACTGTCACGATTTCGCAACATTTTGTAAGAGAAAAAGGCAAGTGGAAAAACTGTCGCGATTTTGCGACATGTTGGAAGAGAGAGAAAAAGCAGAAAAAACTGTCGCGATTTTGTGACATGTTGGAAGAGAAAAAGGCAAGTGGAAAAACTATCATGATTTCGCGACATGTTGGAAGAGAAAGAGAAAGCAGGAAAAATTGTTGCGATTTCGCGACATGTTGGAAGAGAAAGAGAAAGCAGGAAAAACTATCACGATTTCGTGACATGTTGGAAGAGAAAAAGGTAAGTGGAAAAACTGTCACGATTTCGTGACATGTTGGAAGAAAAAGAGAAAGCAGGAAGAAGTGTCACGATTTTGCAACAAGTTCGAAGAAAGAGAACAAGTAAGAAAAGTGTCGCGATTTCGCGACATGTCGCATTTTCATGACTAAAACAAGAGAGAGAAAGTAAGTTGGAAAAGTGTCACGATTTCGCGACATGTTGCATTTTCGTGACTAAAATAGGAGAGAGAAAGTAAGTTGGAAAAGTGTCACGATTTTGCGACATGTCGCATTTTCACGACTAAAATAGGAGAGAGAAAGTAAGTTGGAAAAGTGTCGTAATTTCACGACATGTCGCATTTTCACGACAAAAGAAAGAGAGGAAGCGTACGGAAGCAGAACTGTCATGATTTCACGACAAAAGCAAAAAGCAAGACTTCGAAAGTAGAAGTGTCACGATTTTGCGACAAAAGCAAAGAAGTAAATTATAGAAGCAGAAGTGTCACAATTTACAAAAGCAGAGAAGAAGACTTCGAAGGCAGAAGTGTCGCGATTTCGCGACAAAAGCAAAGAAGTTAAGTATGGAAGCAAAAGTGTCATGATTTCATGACAAAAGCAGAGAAGAAGACTTCGAAGGCAGAAGTGTCACGATTTCATGACAAAAGCAAAGAAGCTAAGTACGGAAGCAAAAGTTTCATGATTTCACAACAAAAGCTAAGTCGAAGACTACGGAGGCAGAAGTGTCGCGATATCGTGACAAAAGCAAAGTCGAAGTCTTTGGAAGCAGAAGTGTCACGATATCGTGACAAAAGCAAAGTCGAGGAAGCAGAAGTGTCACGATATCATGATAAAAGAATAGAGAAAGTGTACGGAGGCAAAAGTGTTGCGATATCGTGACATGTATTTTCGTGGGCCAAAGCTAAGAGAAAGAGCAAGGAGAAAAAGTGTCGCGATATCGCGACATGTAACATTTTTGCGGTCCGATGCAAGGATCGTGACATGTAGCATTTTTGCGGTCCGATGCAAGGAGAAAGAGAGAGAAAGAAAAAGTGTCATGATATCGCAACATGTTGTATTTTTGTAGTTAAGTTGAAGCCGACGAAGACCGATGACAACCGACTAAAATTAGGGTTTACAGTTGTTATGAAAGCCGACTAAGATTAGGGTTTACAATTGACTAAGATTAGGGTTTTCATCATGAAAATGTTGTTATAAAAGAAGGGCTGTTTGGAGAATTTAGGGGATGTTGATGTGTGCGAAGTTCGATCGTAGTGCGCAGAGAGCAAGTCGTGTCAAATCATGCTAAGTACGAAATTTGCAAAGAGAGCAGAGTGCACGAAAGAGAGAAGACGATCATGAAGGTCGACTGTAACGAAGTAGAGTGTGCGAAGTAATTGCACAGAGAGAGCAGAGTGCGTAGAGAATGCAAAGGTGAAGAAGACCAGTCAGGGTATTGTAAAAACAAAGGTATCTTTTTATCAAACTTATAGATTCAAATTGAAGTCCAGGTTGCAGCTTGGCATCAGGGGTTGGTGCTCCTTTCTATTGGTGCAGATAAATCAGGGGTTGGTGCTCCTTGCAGTTGGTGCTGGTAAATCAGGGGTTGGTGCTCCTTTTTATTAGTACAAATAAATTAGGGGTTGGTGCTCCTTCTAGTGTGTGCTGGTAAATTGATTGTAAAGTTGGTACTTTGCAAAGGCTAGATTTGGATGGTAGTCCAAGAATTCATTTTTGAGGAGTAGCCACATTGGTGATGCTCTTTTGTTATACTTACTTTATCTAGTAATAAGTTTTAATTGCTGCTGTATTAAGAGCTATAAATTCAAGTTTAAAGAGCTACACTGATTCACCCCTCACTCTCAGTGTCATTGTAAGACTAACAATTGGTATCAAAGCTAAGTTCCTGTACAAGCTTAACCAGCTAGGGTGATATTGGAAGTAACACAAGGGTAGGTGGTGAAGGCTTCTCATCAAACAAAGCATCATTTTTTGACGGATCTAATTACGTGTTCTGGAGAATCAGGATGCAAACATATCTCTATGCTTTGGGATACGACATTTGGGATTCAGTAGTTAGTGGATACACAATACCCATCACTCCTCCAAAAGAAGCTGACAAAAAGAAACTGTTTGAAAATAACTCAAAAGCAAAGAATGCTCTCATGTGCAGATTAACAGACAGTGAACTAGTAAAGATCATGAGCTGTAAAATGATAAAAGAGATATGGGACAAACTGAGGAGTATTCATGAAGGAGACGATAACATCAAGGAGGCCAAGTTATAGACACATCGAGCTTACTTTGAAGCATTAAAGATGAATGACGATGAAAACATTGAGGCATATATGCTGAGAGTTAATGGAATCATTAATGCGATCAGAGGACTCGACGAGGATATCAAAGACTCTGCCATCGTGAAAAAGGTATTAAGATCTTTTCCTCAAAGGTTTGATTCTAAAGTCTCAGTGATAGAAGAAGCTAAAAATCTAAATTATTTTCGTATGGATGAGATGTATGGTTCTTTGACTGCATATGAGATGAGGATAGGAAGATCTAAACCCACAAACAGAGAAGCGAATTTTAAATCCCTTAAAGATAAATATGCAAAACAAGAGTCTGAGGAAGAAGAGACATCAGATGAAATGGAAGCAAACTTTGTTAGAAAACTAAAAAGGGGAAAAGGAAAATACAGAGGAAAGCTACCGCTTAAATGTTTCAACTGTGGAGGTGTTGGACATTTTGTGACTAAATGTCCACTTAAAGAGAAGAAAAAAAATGATGAAGGATCGCACCAAGAAAGAAGTGACTGGAAGAAGAAAACGAATTTTAGAAAAGGCAACTTCAAGAAGAAAATTTTCATCTCCAGGAATGCCAGTTCATCAGAAGACAGCTCCAGTGAGGATTCTGAAGAGGAAATAGGTGAAGCTCTTTTCATGACATTTGAAGAAGTAAGATCAGAAAAGGAACGAGTGAACTCTGAAGTATGTGGTGAAAACCCTGAGGCTGAAGTAGATCTAGAAGGTGAGTTGATCTCTGCACTTGAAGAGTGGACAATAGAGAGGAAAAAGAATAAGAAAATGTCAAAAAGGCTTGAGGATGCAAATGAAATCATAACCAATTTGAAAGTAAAGATAGAAGAATCCAAGAAAATCTTCGAAGATCTCGAAGTGCAAATAACCATGAAAATAGATTATTGTAGCAAGCTAGAAGAAGAGATTGTTGGTTTAAGAATGCAGCTAGAAGAGATGAATAAGAAAATTAGTTATAAAAAATGTGAAGAAAGTTCTATGAAGCTAGATAAGATCATAAATGACCAAAGGCCTGCAGGCATCAAATTTGGTCTGGGTTTCGTCGAAGGAGAATCATCAAATGGATCAAAGGCCAAAAATGTAGAATCCATAAAGAATGAAGATAAGAAACAGGTTGATCAAGGAAAAACGTCTCATGCAAAAGAAAGCAATGATGCCAGGCACAAAAGAAGAATTGACAATGATGGATTCACCAATGTATCACATCAAAGAAGAAGAAGACCTATGGCTCCTACAACAACATGGCAAAGACCATCACCTAGGTTCAATTACCCCTTTTCTGGTTTCTATTTTAAATGCAATGGCTATGGACATAAAATATCAGACTACAAATATAATATAAGACCAAGGAATTTCACCAGTAGAAATGCTTTTTCTCCTCTGATGAATTATATAGTAGAATGTTATAACTGTCATAATTTTGGGCACATTGCAAGAAACTATAAAAGTACATTTGCATCAAATCAGTTTCAGGGAAGAAAATTTCAACCAAATATGATGAGACAAAATAGAAAACTTCTCGAAAAACATGCTCAAGCTATTGATAAGGGAAAGGCAAAACAAGAACCCAAAACTACTATCAAAACGGAGTGGAAAGGAAAAGAGCGACTTAAGGAAGAAAAGAAATCCTTAATTGTACAAACAACATTTAAAGCACAAAATAAATATGTACCATGGATACTTGATAGTGGATGCTCCAGTCATATGACGTGTGACAAACAAAAATTTGAGAATTTACAGCAATATGAAGGTGGTTCAAGTTTAGTTTGGAAATAATGATGGAGCTAAGATAGTTGGCAAAGGTTCGAGTTAAAATTAGTGAAGGAAAAATTAAGTCAGAAGAAGTCTTGTTTGTGGATGGTTTGAAACATAAGTTGTTGAGCGTAAGTCAGATTTGTGATAAAGGTCATGAAGTAGTTTTTATGAAGCGGGGTTGTGAAGTAAAAAAAAAATAGTGGGAAATTGATAGCAACTAGATCAAGGACATCTAGCAACCTGTACACGCTCTCAGAGACTTTAGAAAGAGCTTGTTTTATTGGACAGGAAGAAGAAAATTGGTTGTGGCACAAGAGACTCGGTCATATCAGTTTTGATAATCTAGTAAAAATCAGCTCAAAAAGGGCAGTGAGAGATATTCCCACCATCAACAAACCTATAAACAACATTTGTGCTTCATGCCAAAAGGGGGAGCAAACTAGAGTCACATTCAAAACAAAAGAGTACTACACAAGCAAACCTTTGGAACTAATACACATCGATTTATGTGGACCCATGAGAACACAAAGCATAAATGGTGACAAATATTTTATGTTGTGCATTGATGACTATTCCAGAATGACATGGATATTTTTCTTGAAGCATAAATCAGAAGCTTTTGATATGTTCAAAATTTTTAAAAACCATGTTGAGAATGAAATAGGAAAGAGGATCGAATGTTTAAGATCAGATAGAGGAGGAGAATTCATTTCAGAGGAGTTTACAGAGTACTATGAAAAATATGGTATTAGGAGATAGTTTTCAGCGACCAAGACACCTCGACAAAATGGAGTGGTAGAAAGAAAGAACAGGACAGTGCAAGAAATGGCACAAACTATGTTGGCTAAAAGTAGAGTAGCAGACAGATTTTGGAAAGAAGCAGTCCATACTGCGATGTATATCCAAAATAGGTACATGTTGAGAACACATGAAAGCAAAACTCCTTATGAGTTGTGGTTCGGTAAAAGGGCAACAACAAAATACCTCAAAATTTTTGGCAACAAGTGCTACATCAAAATAACTGAAGATAATCTTGGTAAGTTTGAAGATAGAGTGGATGAAGGTATTTTTGTTGGTTATTCACCAAAAAGCAAAGCTTACAAATGCTACAGCAAGAGGCTAAAGAAAATTGTGGACAGTGTTGATGTTAAATTTGATGAAGGCAGAGAACGAGTAATTAGCTATGAAATGAACTACCCAATGTATGAAGAGGTTATTGAAGGAGATGAGGAAAAAAAAATGGAAAAGATACATAAAATTGACTCAGATGATTTAAATTATGATTCAGAAGTGGAAGAAAATAAGAAATTCAAAATAGGCAGCTGGCAGAAAAATCATCCTAAAGAGCAAATAATTGGAGACCCCAAAGTTGGTGTTTAGACAAGAAGAAGAGTAGTAAGTAACTACTCTCTATTATCCAACATTGAGCCCAAAAATGTTGCTAATGCAAGCAAAGATGAAAGTTGGATGAAGGCAATAAATGAAGAATTAGATCAGATCGAGAAAAACGAAACTTGGGAGTTAGTACCTAGACCTACAAATAAAAATATAATCGGGACTAAATGGATTTTTCGAAACAAATTGAATGAAGACGGACAAGTAGTCAAAAATAAAGCAAGATTGGTATGTAAGGGTTATGCACAAGTTGAAGGCATTGACTTTGAGGAAAATTTTGCACCAGTAGCTAGATTAGAGGCAATTAGAATGTCTCTATCTTTAGAAGTCTACAAGAATTTCAAAGTTTATCAAATGGATGTGAAATCAGCGTTTTTGAATGGGAAACTTGAAGAAGAGGTTTATATTGAGAAACCAGATGGTTTCCAACTTGGTGATGATCCCAACTTTGTTTGCAAGTTGAAGAAAGCATTATATGGCTTAAAACATGCACCCCGAGTGTGGTATGCAAGGCTAGACAACTATCTCACCCAACAATGGTTTAAGAAAGGTATGGTGGATAGTAATTTGTATGTCAAAATAGAAAATGGGAATCTTATTGTTCTTGTTGTATACGTAGATGATATCATATTTGGCAGCAGCAAAGATGAGTCGTGTAAAGATTTAGCAAATAAGATGCAGAAAGAATTTGAAATGTCAATGATTGGTGAACTTTCGTATTTCTTCGGGTTGTAAGTTAATCAAAATAAGAAGGGCATATTTATTTCTCAAGTTAAATATGTGAAAGAGATGTTAAAAAAGTTCACAATGGAGGATTGTAAGCAGATTAGCACTCCCATGATGACAGGTTGCAAGTTGAGCAAGGATGACAAATCTCCAGATGTTGATCAAACCATGTACATATCTATGATTGGAAGCTTATCGTACTCGACGACTACCAGACCAGATATTTTGCAGACAGTATGCATGGTAGCACGATTTCAAGCTAATCCCAAGGAGACTCATGTGACAACAGTGAAGAGGATTCTTTGGTACCTCAAGGGTACTATGGAGTATGGGTTATGGTATCCGAAAGGTAAAGAATTCACCCTTATTTCGTATTCAGATGCAGATTGGGTAGGATGTGTAGATGACAGAAAGAGTACTAGTGGAGGTGCATTCTATCTTGAAGACAGATTGGTCACATGGCACAGTAAGAAACAAGAGTTAGTTTCTTTATCGACAATGAGAGGCAGAATATATTACAATGATAACATGTTGTACGTAGGTATTGTGGATGAAAAAAACCCTGAAAGATCTTGGTATTAGCTTCAGTGAGCCAATATCAGTTAAGTGTGATAACACCAGTGCCATTAACATCTCCAAGAATCCAGTTATGCATTCACGCACAAAACACATTGCTAGCAGGTATCATTTTTTGAAGGAGAAAGTTGTGGAAGGTGAGGTTAAGTTGGATTTTGTTCCAACTACAGAGCAAGTAGCAAATATCTTCACAAAACCATTGCCCAAGGAAGTTTTTGAGTACATTCGCAATAAATTAGGAGTGGTCACACTTCCCAAGAATTGACTAGCTACATGGATCACATTCTCAGGGGGAGCATTTAAGTATTTGATTATATTTTTGCTCATTTTCATGATTTTTGCTAAGTGTAATAAATTGTGCCTGATAATGTTGTGCATGGACTCATGGGGAGTCTGTAGTAGCCCTTTGGTATTATTGTCAAAGGGGGAGAAGAGTTACAGGAAATTGCACATGTGTTGCCAACAATTCCAAAGGGGGAGATTGTTGAGCAAGGTGTAGCAATAGTATTGTCATTGTTGTCAACATAGTCAGATAGATCTGTTGATGTAGTGGACAGGAAGTTCAAAAGCTATTCAGCTACAGAAGACAAGAGTTCAAAGGTTATTCAGAGTATGTATAGTGATTTTCCAAGAAGACCGAAGTGGCCCATTTGCAAAATATCAAAGAAAAAGACAAGTAAGAAAAGTGTCGCGATATCGCGACATGTTGGAAGAGAAAAAGGCAAATGGAAAAACTATCACAATTTCGTGACATGTTGGAAGAGAGATAACAAGCAGGAAAAATTGTCACGATTTCATGACATGTTGGAAGAGAAAAAGGCAAGTGGAAAAACTGTTGCGATTTCGCGACATGTTGGAAGAGAGAGAAAAAGCAGGAAAAACTGTCACGATTTTGCGACATGTTGGAAGAGAAAAAGGCAAGTGGAAAAGCTGTCATAATTTTGTGACATGTTGGAAGAGAAAGAGAAAGCAAGAAAAAATATTGCGATTTTGCAACATGTTGGAAGAGAAAGAGAAAGCAGGAAAAACTGTCATGATTTCACGACATGTTGGAAGAGAAAAAGGCAAGTGGAAAAACTGTCACAATTTCATGACATGTTGGAAGAAAAAGAGAAAGCAGGAAGAAGTGTCGCGATTTCACGACAAGTTCGAAGAAAGAGAACAAGTAAGAAAAGTGTCGCGATTTCGTGACATGTCGCATTTTTGCGACTAAAATAGGAGAGAGAAAGTAAGTTGGAAAAGTGTCGTGATTTCACGACATGTCACATTTTCACGACTAAAATAGGAGAGAGAAAGTAAGTTGGAAAAGTGTCACGATTTTGCGACATGTTGCATTTTCGTGACTAAAATAGGAGAGAGAAAGTAAGTTGGAAAAGTGTCACGATTTCGTGACATGTCGCATTTTCGTGACAAAAGAAAGAGAGGAAGCGTACGGAAGCAGAACTGTCGTGATTTCATGACAAAAGCAAAAAGCAAGACTTCGAAAGTAGAAGTGTCACAATTTCATGACAAAAGCAAAGAAGTAAAGTACGAAAGCAAAAGTGTCATGATTTTGTGACAAAAGCAGAGAAGAAGACTTTGAAGGCAGAAGTGTCACGATTTCGTGACAAAAGAAAAGAAGCTAAGTACGAAAGCAGAAGTGTCACGATTTCATGTAAAAAATAGAGAAGAAGACTTTGAAGGCAGAAGTGTCACGATTTTGCAACAAAAGCAAAGAAGCTAAGTACGGAAGCAGAAGTGTTGCGATTTTGCGACAAAAGCTAAGTTGAAGACTACGGAGGCAGAAGTGTCGTGATATCGCAACAAAAGCAAAGTCAAAGTCTTTGGAAGCAGAAGTGTCGTGATATTGCGACAAAAGCAAATTCAAAGTCTTTGGAAGCAGAAGTGTCACGGTATCGCGACAAAAGAATAGAGAAAGCATACGGAGGCGAAAGTGTTGTGATATCGCAACATGTATTTTTGTGGGCCAAAGCTAAGAGAAAGAGCAAGGAGAAAAAGTGTAGTGATATTGTGACATTAGCATTTTCGTGGTCCGATGCAAGGAGAAAGAGAGAGAAAGAAAAAGTGTAGCGATATCGCGACATGTTGTATTTTTGCGGTTAAGTTGAAGCCGACGAAGACCAATGACAACCGACTAAAATTAGGGTTTACAGTTGTTATGAAAGTCGACTAAGATTAGGGTTTATAGCCGACTAAGATTAGGGTTTTCATCATGAAAATGTTGTTATAAAAGAAGGGTTGTTTGAAGAATTTAGGGGATGTTGATGTGTGCGAATTTCGATCGTAGTGCGTAGAGAGCAAGTCGTGTCGAATCATGCTAAGTGCAAAATTTGCAAAGAGAGCAGAGTGCATGAAAGGGAGAAGATGATCATGAAGGTTGACTGTAATGAAGCAGAGTGTGCAAAGTGATTGTGTAGAGAGAGTAGAGTGCGCAAAGAATGCAAATCTGAAGAAGACCAGTCAGGGTCTTGCAAAAACAAAGGTATCTTTCTGTCAAACTTATAGATTCAAATTGAAGTCCAGGTTGTAGCTTGGCATTAGGGGTTGGTACTCCTTTCTATTGGTGTAGATAAATTAAGGGTTGGTGCTCCTTCCAGTTGGTGCTGGTAAATCAGGGGTTGGTGCTCCTTTTTGTTAGTACAGATAAATCAGGGGTTGGTGCTCCTTCTAGTGTGTGTTGGTAAATTGATTGTAAAGTTGGTGCTTTGCAAAGGCTAGATTTGGATGGTAGTCCAAGCAGTCATTTTTGAGGATTAGCCACATTGGTGAACCTCGTTAAATATTGTGTTGTGTGATGCTCTTTTGTTATACTTATTGTATCTAGTAATAAGTTTTAATTGCTGCTGTATTAAGAGCTGTAAATTCAAGTTTAAAGAGCTACACTGATTCACCCCCCCTCTCAGTGTCATTGTAAGACTAACATGGAATTCATTTCTCAAAGATTTGGAACATAATTCTAGAATCTTAATCAACATTACTTCAATAGGATTTAGGTTTGCCATTTGTAGTTTAGAAACATCCACACATGATTAGCATCAAAAATATATTTTCTAAGCAAGGATATGTGGAAGGTGTCATGGATATTTGATAGGTTAGGTAGTAAGGCAAGTTGGTATGCAATCAAAATGATCTTCTCAATGATCTCAAGGGTCCCATAAACCGAGGATCCAACTTTGTGGATTCGATTGCAGTTTTATTTGGATTGACCTTTAAAAATATCCTTTTCCCCATAAAGTATTCTATTGGAGTCCTCTTTATATTAGCATAACTCTCCTAATAGTCAACGAATTCCTTAAGCCTATGCCTGATTACCCTAAGATGGCCTTCCATTCCTTGACCATGTTGGATCTGAATACAACTCGATCTTTTAAATTGCCCTAACTATCGATCTTAGGTATATGTAGAGAGCTTACATTAATTAAAGTTTAAAAAGAATATACCAAAATATATCAAAGAGGTTTTATCATATTTCGAGTGTTAGATGTTGCAAACAAATTCTCAAGTGGGCAGGAGTGATTATTCTTCCGTAGCTTGTTGGGGTTAACCTTGTATATTGCCCATACAATTTAAAGGATGCTTTTACAGGGTCTTCCCATTTTCTAACATTCTATGTGAATGTAGGAAACTTTGACCATGGTGAAAAACCTCTTAGTTTACTCATTACACCATGATAAAACTATGGTACTCAATTATTCCATATTACGATGGTTTGATTGAGGTGACTATTACATAGTGTAACATCTCCCACATGGAATCCCATAAATCATTCATGTTCCATCACCAATATTTTTTTGTTGACAATGAAATCCAACTGTAGAAACCTAAAACATGTCATGTTGAGGAGACTACCTATATGGACTCCTTTAAGGCCATATGACCCACCTTGGGTAGCCTTATGGCTCAATAGTGGTTTTTACCACACAAATAGGGAGGAATTTCCCTTTGTATCCAAGACTATCCCACCAAAGGGATGGCCTCCAAAGATCATCTTACCCTAACATAGTCCCCAATAAGGGCCATCTCACCTTGAGACAGTCACACCTAAAGCAAGTTTGAATCCCACACAATGGTTAACGGGATTACATGTGCTAACTGGGCATAACGACATACTATTTAGTTGCAACCAATATTCAAGAATGAGCAGTTACCTTTATTGAATCTAACTACTTTTTGGCTTCCCTTGCAATATTGGGCTTCCATTTGGAACTCTATAAAATGGCTCCCAACCTTCACTAATCATATAGTAGTTTTAATGTAATGAAGTGCTACCGAACTATAGAGTCAAATAATTATCATTATCAAAGCAATGGAGTGCTATCCAATTTCAACCATGAAGCTTCCAAGCATGCCAATGGATCATTTCAAAGGTTGAATACCACACTTGGGCTCCTCGTACAACCAATAATCCTTGCTTCAGTGTCATATTCCACCCCTAAGTCGTTTCCTATGAATACACCAATTCATCGACCAATCCATAGATCAAACCCAGTGTCGGTTCAAATCGACCATAAGAAAATCATTCATAGCTTAGTGGTTTTCTCTCTCCAATATGGCCCACAAGTAGGATAATATCTTTGATATGGATCATAGGTACGACCATCCTGCATAGAGACGACCTCTTGGGCAAAGATATGTTTCTTGTTTTCTTTCTTTTATTAGGTTCTAGCAATATTTTAATTACTATTTATAAGAGCTAGATTTCATTTTCATGCATGTATTTTTCACATTTCAGTTTCTTTATCGCTTTCCTTTATCATCACTATGGGCCTTATATTGAAAAGCTCTTCATATGCTTTTGATGCTCTTTAAATCTTCTCGTGTTCAAATTATGGGTATTTATGAGGAAGCAATGGCATAAAAATTTATCCATTATAATCATACATTGCGACAAAACTGAAATATATCCCTAATAAGTTTGTGGATGCTAAAAGATCCTGCATAGTACATCCAAATTGGTTTCAATTGTATTTCATTGTATCAATATTGGTAGCAATCCCTAAGAGGGGTATCTTTGTAAACTTCTCGAAAAGAACAAGATATTATTAATAAAAGGGTATTATCCATCATTTTCTTGTATTTTGTTCTTTGTTTTTATGGTTGCATTTTGATTAGCTAAATTTAGTTATTGTATTTTATTTTATGTATTTATGGTCTTTTTTAGTATTTTTACTGGCAATCACGATGAGACAGTCCACATTTTGTATTCACATAACTAGTTCTTTTTTATTCTTGGTGTTTATGAGGTGTAGGTATGATCATTCCTTACTGAGAGTCCAACAAGCACAATAATCCCTTATTGATATGGCCAGCAGGTGCAATCATCCCTATTAGATATGACCTCAGATCAGAGAGCAAAAATATTACACAATAGTATCTCCATCAAACGTAGGCTATCACAGTAAGCCATCCTATCTTTATTTCTCTGATTTTAGTAAATAAAAGTAGATTTTTCATGTTTAAGTGAAGGAATTTCAAAATATTTTGAGTTTTAAAATACTCTGTCTATGATCGTCCCTAGGTCAAACAACCTCTATCTATGATTGTCTCTATCCTATATGGCTCTTGTTTCTGATCCTCTCTCTATCAAATGATATCTACCTACAATTATCCCTTACAAAGATGGCCTCTGTTTGAATATTGTTGTGGTTTGATTGCTTGTTGCCTATTCAAAGGCTGATCTCATTGTAGGGTTCTGCATCTTAGAAGTTTTTATTATTGTTAGGATTTTTAAAAATCAAACGTTATTTTTATGCATTAGTGAAATATCATGTACTGCTTCTTGCTTTTACTTTCTTTTGAATAAAATAAAAGAAACCCCATACACCATGTTTCATTTTAACATCAACGAGTTGGACTTCATCCCCAACCGTTGATCAAGACCAGTGATGGTGGGCTTCATCTCCACCCATTGGCTCGTACTCTAGAAAATTAGTGGTCAAAAGCGAGTGGCTTTTTGGATTTCATCACCGAAATGTCCCCTACTCATGGGTGCATCCAAAGTGGGAAGGTTAGCAGAGCTCTTTTACCATGGGGTTATTTAAAATACTTAGTGGACTTATCTATCATTACTATCTATTCCTTAAACATGAGGGTTAAGGGAAAAAAAGGCTTCATCGATACCAGGACATTAGACAATGCGACCCCTTTAAAGGGGTAATTTGTTTCCATAAGGTTACCTTGAGCCAATATCCAATAGGAAGCTACTTTTTTCCATTTGAGTCACATCCCTCAATAGGGGAGTGTGCTTGAACTACCTTTTAGTAGTTTTTTATTTTGTTTACCCTTAGTTTCATAGGAGATAGGGATTTCAACATCAAATATAGGAACTCATTATTAAAACTTAAATGAGATAATCATATTGTTTGCTTGTTTGTTTCCTGATTATTTTTCTTAATCAAAAATCATGGTAACAACATGCAAATTAGCTTATTCACGAGCTGATACTGCTAAAAATTTACAAGGAGACATAGAACACCTTTGGTTTAGTCCTGAGGATATGGTCATTCCACTATGGCATCTTGGTATCTATCATAATGCTAACATTACCCCTAGGGAATCCAACCTTTGGGATATCCCTATCTAGAATGCACCTATGAGTCCTCAATATGATCAAGCAGATGAGTTTCTTGGTTGAAGACGATCCTGTGCTACTATTAAACATAACCTGCATAGTGAGGGGTCTAGTAGGGGAGTGTTGCAAATTTGCATCCTGACTTGATATATCCATCAATATGAGAAAGAAGAAGATTATATCCCATTCCCTATCCTAGACGAGCAAGCCACTCTACTTGATTATCCATGTATGAGCTAAAATTTTTCTCAACGAGATAGGTACGACCCTTGCAATCCTGATAGGGTAGCCTTATCCACTAATATCTATCTTGAATATGAAGAAGAGGATGACCTAGGTCATCATATTTTTTATCATGGATAGTGTTCTATGCAAGAACATTGTGCCTGTATGCCCTCCTAATATGTAGAGGCCACCTTAAAGCCTAAAAACCAGGTCAACATGGCTTCCCTTGATTGTGGAAAATGGGTAGCCAACTTTGTTGGACCCATAGACTAAAAAATGCCCCTTCATATCCATACAAGGGCTCATCGACATTACATGACCGATCAAGTGAACTAAATAACTAGAAAAGATACAAAAATATGAGAGCAACCAAACCAGCTACGATTGGATAAGTTACAAATGGATCGAAAACACCTAGAATGAAGTCAATAAGAGCAACGAAGGGTGCACCAACAAAGGTTGCATCAGTAACAACTACACTAGGAGTTATTTCAAAGATAAATGTATGATGAGGTATGCACACCTAGTACTTATAGGTAACAAATCCATCAAATGTGCATTGCACAAGATCATGAATAATCTCCTAGACTAACTTAAAGTCATCCTCCTCGTACACCAATTCATCACCATAGGTTCCAACAACATCAATTGTAAAATTGATGACTAGAATATGAGGCTTATGAAGATCTAGTGTCAAAGTATCAAGATCAAGGATATCCTGAATCACTCTATGAGGATATGGTTGATGATTATATTCAACCACATCGTTCCAATATAAATATTCTGCCTCTCCCTCCTTGAAGACCAATACAAGAAGATAAGATAATAGGATCTCAAGATTACAAGGTGCTCACAGAGCATATCAAATACTTAGAGAAGCAAGGAATGAGTTATCAAAAAACACATTGCATAAACTATGCAATCAACCACTCCATACTTCGGTCCCATGCCCTCCATATCTTGAGCATTTTAAAATACCTAAATTGAATAAATTTAAAGTTGATGATGGACAAGAACACGTAACCAGTTTCCTGAACCTCTATTTTCAACTTCAAGATGACGATGCCTTGTTACTTCGAACCTTTTTGATAACACTCTCTCGCCCAAAATTAGAGTGGTACAACCATCTACCAGGGCATAACATCTATAGATTTAAGCATCTTGTAAATGCATTTCTAGAATGCTTCTCATTTTACATAAAGAAGAAGGTAAAATTGACTGACTTGTCTAGCCTTCGATAATTTGATAATGAGCCAATCACAGAATATGGAAATAGGTGGAGAAATGTTATGTAAAAATTACCTTTCACCTTATCAGTCACAGAACTTACCCGAATGTTCACTAGGAGTTGTTAGAAGCATATATCACTTTTCTTACAACTTGTTGAGTGGTATTTTCACCCGATTGTGAAAACACACTCTCCGATAGGATTCGAGTTCCAAATCCTCTCTTGCAAAGAAATTTAATAAACAATTTCTCCAAGGTCTCCGCTATGTTAGCATTTTGTATGAATAATAATGTTCAGTTCGAATGCTCGGAACACCTTAGTGGTTGCAAGTAACTGTAAACAAGGGGCACTGTGGTTTATTTTATTTTGAAATTGTAATGATTGTTCATTTAATCAGAATGAACTCAATGTGAATTAATCTTAATGATGAAATTATTTTATTTTCGATTTCGGTAGATTTTCAAGTATTTTATTTCAATGACTATAAATTCGACTAAAGTTAGATTTTCGGGAAAATAAAAATGCAGAGAATAAAAGAAGTGAAAATAAAATACAAAGAAACTAAAACTAAAGTACATTCGAAGTGCTACGATCCTATTTGACAAAACCGAAGATAATGAGGTTTTCTGCATACAACCTAACCTATTGAACCTGCAAAACTCGCACAATCCAGATAAGCTAGGTGCTGGTTTTTGGGGTTTTAACTATGGTTTTCAGATTTAGACATTCGCATGAAGCAACCAAGAGAACTTGCATTAAACTTCACCTATAAGCCTAAAAATCTGAAAGGGGAAAAATAAACATTAAATCTTGCATGCAAAAAATAACTCCTTCTTTCTTGCCAATGAGATGCAACTCTCTGTAATTTTTGTATTAAAAATATGTCAGTTTACAACAATAGAAGCTTCCAGTTTATCAAAACCAGAACAAATGAAGGAAAATGCTCCTAAGCAGGCCCAGAATGGCCTATCGCCTTCAGCTCTGCAACTCTGCTCGCAACGGTTTTCGACCCCTGTCCATGAAGAAGAAAAACCAGTCCAATGTGGAAGAAAATATCCAGAGAAACCCAGTGCTAAGGCCTTGCCTTCATTACTGCAATCTTCTCTGAACAATTTCGCCCCCCTGTATCTGTCATTGGCTTCTACTTTTAAGCTTTCTGGTATGGCCCTCTGTTTCACTCTACGACGCTTCGTTTCATTTCCCAGGTCCAGTCGTTTCGTCTCCCCAAATCGCTTCGTTTCATCTTCCCGCCTCTTTGTTGTTTTGGCTTCTTGCTCGGGTGTGAAACGCTTGGTCTACTCTGCTAACTGTAACCGTCGATCCTGAAGCGTTATCATAGCCTCTACGCCTCTGTGCCACGTGTTCAGCGCTTCCCTACACATTCTGTAATGGCCCCCTATAAATCATGACAAAAAATAGCATGTCGCGATATCGCGACATTTTTATGTATGCAGCTTTGCTCCTCTACCTGTATCGCGAAAATGAGACATGTCGCGATGTCACGACAACTTTGACATCTTGCTCTTTTTGACTATTTTGACCGCGATTTCATGACATGTCGCGATATCGTGACATTTTTCACTTTGTCTTTCTCTCTTCTCTATGAACCATGATTTCATGACATGTCACGATATCGCGACACTTTTGCCCCTTTCGTATTTTGTTGCTTTTAGCCATGAAAATGTAACATGTCACGATATCGTGACACTTTTTCTTTCTCTGCTTGTCTGCCCATTTTGAATCGCGAAAATGCAACATGTCGCGATATCACGACACTTTTTCCTGTACGGTCATGAAAATGCAACATGTCACGATATCGCGACACTTTTTCCTGTACGGTCGCGAAAATGCAACATGTCGCGATATCGCGACACTTTTTCCTATACGGTCATAAAAATGCAACATGTCGCGATATCGCGACACTTTTTTTCTCTGATTCTTTCTTTCCTCGTTTGGCCGCGATGGAGCAACATGTAGCGATATCGCGACACTTTTTCTTTTTCTGTCGCGATGGAGCAACATGTCGCGATATCGTGACACTTTTTCATTTTTGGCCGCGATGGAGCAACATGTCGCGATATCGCGACACTTTTTCATTTTCTGCCGCGATGGAGCAACATGTCGCGATATCGCGACACTTTTCCTCCTTGTGATATTTTGCTTTTTTTCTTGATCTTTAGCCTATGGGCCACTTCGGTCTTCTTGGAAAGCATGTAAAAAAGGTGGGTCCCCAATTTTGGGGTGTGTTGTGGAGCAGCCACAACAAATGGCGACTCTGCTATCAAATGCTCTTGAGCATTTTGGTGAGAACCTAACCTGGAAGTATACAAACTCGAAAACAGGCGTTAGCACATAAGAAATATAAACAAATGCCAATAGATCAGAAATACATGAATCATCAGAATCATTAAGTATCAGCTCGATGTGTGCAATGTGTTCCATTTTTATTGTTTGAAATTGATCCACATTCCATTGTCAGTTTTACATGAATGCATATGTGAGGTTGTGAAAGATTTGAGCAGCCTAATAAATGGGCTAGAGATATAACTATCTGCTTTATAAAAGCTTTAAACCTTTTAATATCATATACAAACATTTAAAATTATCAAACCCTCTTAGGATCAACTATATGTATAATGAATTGATTTATTAGATCCCAAAGTTGGTTATGAGTCACTACTATCTTGAACCCATGTGCAAGTGAAAGTGAAATCAGAGTTTTGGGGAATCGGATTCCCAACCTAAGCGAGATGGGAATTTAACCCTATCCTTACTACTCTGATCTGGAATTCATTACCTCACTTTGAGCAAAATGATTTAACCAGTTATGGATGAAATTGTCAAGCTAGTCTATCCGTTTGAGCAGTCAGTGGTCTTGCTTTTAGACAAGACATGCTGCCACGCATGAGCATACTCCACTGCCAGTCAGGCGTCTATAGCCCCGATGGAGATTAACCCCATAATCCATGATTTTAGCTTCATTTTTTTTTTTCTTGGACCTTTGGGATGACTACCCATCCTTGCGAGGGACATGTAGTACGATCCTTCCAATCCAATATTAAGATGAAATAGGAAATATTAATTAATTTTTGTTTCTTGGACCTTGGGGATGACTACCCATCCTTGCGAGGGACATGTAGTACGATCCTTTCAATCCAAGATTTATGATGACATGGGAAACATAGAAGCTTTGGGGAATCGGATTCTCAACCTAAGCGAGATGAGAATTATGCCCTATCCTTACTACTCCATGTAGGTCAAATCAGAGCTTTGGGGAGTTGGATCCTCAACCTAAGTTTGATGAGGATTTAACCCTATCCTTACTACTCTGTTTTAGGCTTTAAGCTTTATGGAAGTGGTAAAAACCACTGTTTTAAGGATCATGTTGCATGATAGGATAGACCCGAAATATTCCTTTCGCCTGACCTTTTCTCCCAAGTATGGTTTTGATCATTTTTCTCAAGATCCTCTTTAATGTGCATAGAACGTGCTTAGTTCAAGAGATTTCGGGCATCAGTTCCCGACCTTAGGATTTTTTTTTTTTTTATGTTATAGAATAACCCTAAGAGGATTTGACATATTTTTAATGATTGTATTTGAAATGTATATGCAACTAAGATGGCATGTATATGCAAAGTGGGATATAATATGAATGCATTGCCTTTTTGAATTGCGGATAAAGTATTGCCATAATTTGTAAAACCGACTACTTCATGCATCACAAGTTTCAAACGATATTATTTAAAATGTTTGTGTTACTTGCGGAGCTTTCTACAACACGATTCCAATGTTTCATATTCTCCTGATCTTAGGCATAAGTTGACATCTCCATTTATTCTCCTTTTTTTTTTTTTAGACAAACCAAACATGTCCAGAGGACCAACACACAAAACTTAAAACCAAACCCAAAAAACAATTCCAAAAAATGAACTTGAAAACACAAACCAAAACCAAAAACCAAAATCTATATACAAATGTACAATATAATACAAGATGGTGCAAAGCTTGGACTATCACTTCCCCGGATCCCAAACATGATTAGAGCACTTCAACAAAAATATAACGTGATACACATGCCAAATGTTATAGGAATCCAACCAACACAAGATTAGACCGCACCATGCGACAACTTTTAACTTACCTTGCTCACCCCACCAATTAGATTTAATTCCATTAGTATTCTCATAGGCGAGCGTCAAATTACTAAAATGATTAGACAATAAATGATATTCAATTTTATCTTGTCTATTCTTGAAAATATCTATTTCATAATTCGATTCATGATTTAAAATTAGGCCTTCCTTTTCAAATGTGAGATGTTGCAAACAAGAGCCTATTTCTAAAAGTCTTGAGTTCAAATCATTTTCCAAGATTTTAAAGCAATCAAAATAATTCAAGACTTGACAAGCATCAACAAAATTTGACATTTCCCCATTAATGATATTAGCATCCAAAGGGACACCATGTAACCTATCACTTAAAATTTTTGTAGCTACTACCAAAGGTAAAGATTTCACCTTGTCATCCATACTCAACCCATCATGATTAAAATTTACCATAACTTGATGAGTGTTAGTAGCCTTTTCTTTTTTCTCGTTGTCTTCTTCATCGTCCAACACCTGTTCAAAAACACCAAAGTTAGGCACCCAATCAAATATGCGTCCATCCTTTTCAAAACAAGAGCCTAGTTTTTCAAGATATGTGTCGCGTGACACCTTTCCGTGATCAATGTCTTGAGTTGCCTCGAAATCCACATTTTCATTAGGATCATCAATAGTATCAAACCCACACCACTTAGGTTTTGTAATTTCATCATTTTGAGATGGCATAGACATTGTAGAAACAATAGGTGGATCAAGATTTTTGATTTCTTGCCCCTCAAGGGGAACAAAATCAATTGATTCTCCTTCTTTATCCATGGTAGTAGAATCATTATCCTTCTCCAACCTTTGATGAGATTCCAACCCTTCTTCCAAAACATTCTCAGATTGTACAGGACTTGTAATATCCTCATATGAAAAGGCAATTGTATTATCCTGTATATCAATAGGCACACAAAATTCATCAGAAGGTTTGGAGTGAGCATACTCTTCCCAAGAATCATAATGATCATCTTTCAAAATCAAATTGTGATGCTCAACTATTTCTTCATCATATTTTAATTCATCAACATGTTTCTCATCAAATTTATCTTCACCTTCCTTAGATGGTTCAATTACTTCCAAAATTGGGTTATTGCTTGTATTCAAATTGATAAGGCTATCATAATCCACATGTGTAACCCATGATTCACGTTTAACATAATTTGGAAGGTGTGAATTTTCTGGGCCATTACTTTCAACAATGTCATCCAATGTGTCATCCAAAACAGGATTCATCCTCATAGAATTCATCTTTTGGTGAGTCAAGGGTTTCCAATCTGTCACATGTTTCAATACTAGTTGGATCTAGTACTCCTCCCTTGCCTAAAATCATATTCTTATGAAAATCATTGAAATTGATTTTAGAAACATCTTTTGAATCAAGATGAGTATTTTGAAGTTGATTCATACTTAAGAAAGATGGTTGATCTTGCATAGTAGGTTGAGGATTTTGAAATTGATTGAAGCTTGGGAATGATTGTTGATTCTGAAATTGATTCACACTTGAACTTGGTTGAGGTGGATAAATCATTGGGTGGGTAAGGGAGGTATTAAATGATTGAAAATTATATGATCCAAAACCCACACCATAATATTGACAACTTAATTGTTGCTCAATTGCCATTGCTTGAGTATAGGCTTGTGACAAAGATGTGATTTGAGACATCCCTCGCAAATATGTGGAAGTGAGTGGGTCAAGAGCATTGACGTATATTTGGAGAGCCACTTCTTCTGAAAGAGCATAAAATGTCACTAATTGAGTATATAATCCAAAAAACCTTTCAGAGAATGACTTCACATTTTCACTTGGTCCTTTTTTAATAGTGAAAAACTGCTCATACATGCGGATTGGGTCAACTTGCTCTCTGTTGAATTGATTAAGAAATGTTGCCTCTAGCTGAGCCCAAGAAGTGATAGACCCTAAAGGCAGACTTGTAAACCAATCATATGCCACTTTGTCCAAGGTGTAAGGGAACATTTTACAAACAACATCATCATACCAAATTGTTAAGTGATTCACAACAAATTTGAATGCTTGAATATGTTCTTCTGCAGTATTTGTCCCATTAGACAAAAATCGAGGAAGACATCTCTCAAAACCAACGGGCAAATAATGTTGAACTCCTGGTATGTTCAATGGGCTACCTGGCATCCACGGTGTAAACATAGCCATTAGTGAATCTTAAAGAATATAACTTTAACAATTTTTTTTTTTTTTAAAATCAAATCAAATCACATTATTCCTGTATGAACAATCAAAGCGTTAGAATAGTGCATAGCAATTCATGTCCTCCTTTTAATAGTACAAAGTTGTATTGTTAAGAGAAGGCTAAAGATAATAACCAATAGGGCATGAAATATTCAAAATTGACATCCCTGTAGCACTTAAATCACACTGAAATAAACCAATTCAGGCCCTCCTTCTAGCGCCAATCTGTTGAGTGGTATTTTCACCCGATTGTGAAAACACACTCTCCGATAGGATTCGAGTTCCAAATCCTCTCTTGCAAAGAAATTTAATAAACAATTTCTCCAAGGTCTCCGCTATGTTAGCATTTTGTATGAATAATAATGTTCAGTTTGAATGCTCGGAACACCTTAGTGGTTGCAAGTAACTATAAACAAGGGGCACTGTGGTTTATTTTATTTTGAAATTGTAATGATTGTTCATTTAATCAGAATGAACTCAATGTGAATTAATCTTAATGATGAAATTATTTTATTTTTGATTTCGGTAGATTTTCAAGTATTTTATTTCAATGACTATAAATTCGACTAAAGTTAGATTTTCGAGAAAATAAAAATGCAGAGAATAAAAGAAGTGAAAATAAAATACAAAGAAACTAAAACTAAAGTACATTCAGAGTGCTACGATCCTATTTGACAAAACCGAAGATAATGAGGTTTTCTGCATACAACCTAACCTATTGAACCTGCAAAACTCGCACAATCCAGATAAGCTAGGTGCTGGTTTCTGGGGTTTTAACTATGGTTTTCAGATTTAGACATTCGCATGAAGCAACCAAGAGAACTTGCATTAAACTTCACCTATAAGCCTAAAAATCTGAAAGGGGAAAAATAAACATTAAATCTTGCATGCAAAAAATAACTCCTTTCTTGCCAATGAGATGCAACTCTCTGTAATTTTTGTATTAAAAATATGTCAGTTTACAACAACAAAGCTTCCAGTTTATCAAAACCAGAACAAATGAAGGAAAATGCTCCTAAGGAAGCCCAGAATGGCCTATCGCCTTCAGCTCTGCAACTCTGCTCGTAGCGGTTTCTGACCCCTGTCCATGAAGAAGAAAAACCAGTCCAATGTGGAAGAAAATATCCAGAGAAACCTAGTGCTAAGGCCTTGCCTTCATTACTACAATCTTCTCTGAACAAATTTGCCCCCTTCTATCTGTCATTGGCTTCTACTTTTAAGCTTTCTGGTATGGCCCTCTGTTTCACTCTGCGACGCTTCATTTCATTTCCCAGGTCCAATCATTTTGTCTCCCCAAATCGCTTCGTTTCATCTTCCCGCCTCTTTGTTGTTTTGGCTTCTTGCTCGGGTGTGAAATGCTTGGTCTACTCTGCTAACTGTAACCGTCGATCTTGAAGTGTTATCATAGCCTCTACGCCTCTGTGCCATGTGTTCAGTGCTTCCCTACACGTTCTGTAATGGCCCCTTGTAAATCATGACAAAAAATAGCATGTCGTGATATCACGACGTTTTTATGTATGCAGCTTTGCTCCTCTACCTGTATCACGAAAATGAGACATGTCGCGACGTCGCGACAACTTTGACATCTTGCTTTGTTTGACTGTTTTGACCGTGATTTCATGACATGTCGCGATATCGTGACATTTTTCACTTTGTCTTTCTCTCTCCTCTGTGAACCGCGATTTCATGACATGTCGCGATATCGTGACACTTTTGCCCCTTTCGTATTTTGTTGCTTTTAGCCACGAAAATGTAACATGTCACGATATCATGACACTTTTTCTTTCTCTGCTTGTCTGCCCATTTTGAATCACAAAAATGCAACATGTCACGATATCGCGACACTTTTTCCTGTACGGTCGCGAAAATGCAACATGTCGCGATATCGCGACACTTTTTCCTGTATGGTCACGAAAATGCAACATGTCGCGATATCACGACACTTTTTCTTGTACGGTCATGAAAATGCAACATGTCGCGATATCGCGACACTTTTTCTCCTCTGATTCTTTCTTTCCTCGTTTGGCCGCGATGGAGCAACATGTAGCGATATCGCGACACTTTTTCTTTTTCTGCCGTGATGGAGCAACATGTCGCGATATCGCGACACTTTTTCATTTTTGGCCGCGATGGAGCAACATGTCGCGATATCGCGACACTTTTTCATTTTCTATCGCGATGGAGCAACATGTCGCGATATCGCGACACTTTTTCTCTTTTGTGATATTTTGCTTTTTTTCTTGATCTTTAGCCTATGGGCCACTTCGGTTTTCTTGGAAAGCATGTAAAAAAGGTGGGTCCCCAATTTTGGGGTGTGTTGTGGAGCAGCCACAACACAACTACAATAGTACCAAATATTTGCGAAGGCTCTTGCATAGGCCAAGGTCATCGAGGACATCAAAGTCTAGGAGGGGGACATTAAACTTCATAAGAAGGATTGGAATAAAAATCCGAAAGGTAATTATTCACAACAAAAACCACCTTTTATCAATCAAGTTGTCCTTAGTGTTCCAAAGCCTAAGAAAAAAGTAGTGCTGCAACAACCCATCTATCAGGCTCAACCATCTCCTACGCAAAACCATGATCAACCTCAGTGAAATCAGGTACATAATAAAAAACACCACCCACCTCACAACTATACACCATTGCTTGAATCATTGGCATCGGTATTTAATCGATTGTGCGAGGCCAAGGCTATCACCTTACCTAAAATTCACCCCTTATATCCAAATCACCCAAAACCTAAGAGGTATAGAGAAGACCTGTACTATCTCTATAATCGATAAAATGGTCATGATATCTAGACATGTTATACATTTAAGGACATAGTACTAGATATGCTCAATAAAAATCAACTATAAATCGATAATCCTCTTGCCACCAATAATTAATAAATGGGCATATTCAAAGATCTGTTACCTATGCATGAGATTATGGAAGATCAAATAAGATAGGTCAAAAAAATTCATACGATCCCACCCAATCAGGGGTTCATTTGGATGATCAACATTGTGATAAGGAACAAGAGATATCCTAACCAAACTACACCACTTGTAGCACCAACCAATGTTCCTTCTATGTTACATCCCTTACCACAATCAAATACTGCCCAAGGTCCACCACCCCAATCGATGGTGACGATTAGAAGTAGGCTTACCCAAAGTCTACAAATGACATCATCCAAAATCTCCATCTATGAGCTAATACAACAATCACCATTACGTAAAAAAGCTATAATGCAGATTCTAAAATTAGTTGAATTGCAACCCCAGGATCCCAACTCATTTGTCAATTTTTTGGGGGCACATCCGACAGTGTAAAGAGCTTGTAATTAGATTTCATGATCACAAGATCAAACCAAATCCCACTACTAGGCTCGATCCTCTACCACACATCATTTCTAGTGTAAATAAGATTTCCTACATGCAGGTTTTGATCAACACAAGCTCCTCCATAAATATTATCATAACTGATGCACTACACCATATTAGTCTCCCAACCACAAATATTATGACATCCATGTTCACTCTTTAAGCATTTAATGATACTATATGCTACATAATCAACACAATAGTCCTTCCTGTTCAGGTTGGACTAAATACTATTCCTATATTATGCCATATCTTGGAGGGTGCAATGAAGTACAATATATTTCTTGGAAGACCTTGGATGAGGGACATGAAGTGTGTCTCATTCATTTTGTACTAGTTTATTAAATATATACATGAAGGGCAAGTTCATGTGGTTCACATCGATCTAGAACCCTTCAAGTATTGCAATGTGGTGCACCACCCACAAGATTCTACCCTACCATTGACACATCTCAACATAAGAACTAATGATCCCATTTAGTGTCTAGATCCAACACCACAACCAATCATAAAACCATATCCACCCCCACCATTGCCATTGGTATCTCTCGATATCCCTTCTTCATCCTTAGATAATTCAAGTGAGAAAAGGTTGAAGGAGCCAATTGAGGATATTCCTCCATCCATCTCCACCATTTTAGTAGGGCATATTCCCACTCCTATGGATGGAGAGTCATTTGTTGCTATGGATGAGTTATATCAAACCATAAATTCATCATACACCCCATTGTAGATCACGATTCACTTGGTCAACCCTAGTCTTTCTGAGTGCCTCGTGCAAAATGTCACATTTACACTAATCATCGAGTCTGTCCAGGATATGGATGGAAATCATGCACCTTCATTGTGCCCTTGGGGGTTCCCTCAAACCAGATAAAATTTATATATAGGAGTTTCGATGATTCTACAAATTCGTTGCTTATGGTAGTGGATGATGAAGAGCCATTTTCAAGGAATATCAATTATCTATCAAACCCATATTTTGCCTTATGATAATTTTATTGCTTCCATTGGAATGGGTATGGTATTGGCTGATAAAAGCAGGGTCTCTAAACATCTTCCCATAAACAATACCAAATTCCTACAAATAAATTTGTCTTAGGGTATTTTGTGCATATGCTCGACGAACTCCTCACAGATTCCCTCCAACGCCTAACCATAGGCTTTGAGGATGAGCTTTATGAGAATGATTATTCTGACCTAGGCTATTTCCATATACTAGGAGATCATATTCCTATTATGATGGTTTCTATTGAGCCTCCTGAATCGTTCAGTGATACATTAGAAGAATATGAGGATGAGACAGAATTGGCCTATCTAGGTCCTCGCTACAATCGAAAGATTAACAATTAAAGAGAAGACTTTACCCTATAGACCTAGATGAGCTATATATTAGGGATTTTCTTACATGCCAACCTATTTGGAGGTAGCTTCTACCCCTAGAATATTTGATCATACTGGCTCCTCCTAGGCCTCATCCATTCATTCCACTACCACCTCAGCCACCTTGATATATTTAGCACCACCCATCCACCTACAAATTGAAACTATCCACTCTCCATCAATATGATTTCCATTGATTTAACCACACCACTCCACAATCCCAATGACCCCTCAAAATATTTGCACCTCAACCAAGAGGCCATCAATTTTGATCACGTCGCGTCACCACCGTCACCCAAAGAGTTATTTCCTTGTGAAGAAATGTTATAACTATTTTACTTTTTCCAAGGTTCATCTGAATATGTTTGTCAATCTAAGATCAAACTAGACATGGTCAATTCTCCAAACCCAGTTGATGACATCCACTTGATCCCTACACCTCATCAACTTGAGGAGGGATCCCACATGTTAATAGAGGAAACAATTGATGTAGACATTGACATTGATCCGGCTTCTAAAAATATAAAATTAGGATAAAGTCTATCCCCTAAAGAGGAATCCATCTACACAACTCTTTTGACAAAGAATATAGAAGCTTTTGCTTGGTATTTCAAAGACATGTTGGGCCTTGACCCGAAATTGGTCATGCACAACCTTATGCTTGATCCAAAAATTAAATCAATCAAGTAGAAGCTTTGTAAAATGCATCCAACAATAGCCTTAATAGTTAAATATGAATTACAAAAATTTTTATATGTAGGATTCATCCAACCTATTGACTATCTTGAATGGATTTCCAACATGGTACCCATAGGAAAACCTGATGGGAGGATTCACATATGCATAGATTTTTGAGATCTTAAAAAAGTGACTCCTAAGGGTTGAATTCTCCCTCCTGAACATTGATGCTTTAGTCAATGCCACTGCAAGTCATGAGATGTTGTCCCTCATGGATGGTTTTTTAGGTTACAATCAAATCTAGATCAATCCCAAAGATCAACCAAAGATAGCCTTTACCACACCTTAGGGGACTTTCTGCTACAAGATCATGCCATTTGGCCTTACAAACACTAGTGCAACATATCAGTGGATCATGAAATATATTTCATGACAACATGCGCAAAATATTAGGGGATTACATGGATGATTTTCTAGCCAAATATCTATTGCGTCAAGAGCATGTTGATGTTCTACGGAAGGTCTTCGATCGCCTTATTGTGCATAACTTTAGACTTAATCCCAAAAACTGTACCTTTGGAGTCACATCTAGATTTTTTTTGGGTTTTATAGTCTCCAAGTGAGGGATCGAAGTCGATCCCACCAAGGTTAAAGCAATACTTGCAATGCTCTCCCCTACCAACCTTAAGCAACTCCACAACTTACAAGGGAAGGTAGCATCTATCAAATGCTTCATAGTGCAAATTTTAGATAAATATTAACCAATGAATCAATTGTTACAAAAGGAGGTCCTATTCCACTAGGATGATGAGTTCCAAAATGCCTTTGACAAGATAAAATAAAACTTGGCATCGCTGCTAGTTTTAGCTCCACCTCAACCAGGTGTGTCATTCTTGCTATACATATTAGATACCAATTTTACCTTAGGGACCATGTTGATCCAAAAGAATGAGGTAAATAAGGAATAAGCTATCCATTATATCAGTCACACCCTAGTGAGCTATGAGCTCAAGTATTCATATGTTAAGAATATTTTCTTAGCAGTGGTATTTGTTACCAAGAAGCTTTGACATTACATGTTGAATCATATGATATATGTCATTTTCAAGGAGAATCCTTTGTGGTACATGATGAGTTGCACATACCACAATAGTTGTACCACAAAATGGATCATGTTACTAATAGAATTTGACCTTGAATTCATAAGTCAAAAGTCTATTAAAGGTCAAGTAATTGTTGATTATCTAGCAGAGGCTCCTCTCAAGGATGATAAGCCTCTTACTATCGAGTTGTCTGATGATGTAATATTTACATTATCAGACTTGCCAAAACCCAAAGAACCTAAAAATAAAGCCAACATGACTTTGTTCTTTTATGGTTCTAAGTGTGAGCATGGGAGTGGTGTAGAGATCATGTTTTTCACACCACAAGAAGCTCCTATATCCCTTTCATTCAAACTCGACTTCCCATGCACCAATAATAATGATGAATGTGAGGCTCTCCTTTTGTGTCTTCAAATAGCTATCACCATGAAAATAAAAAGGCTCAATATCTTTGGTGACTCCTTGCTCATAGTTAACCAAGTCAAGGAAATATTTCAATGCAAGTGCCCTATTGAAATCATACAAAATGCTTGTAGATAAATTACTTGCCAAATTAGAATGATACAACATCGAGGTAGTCCCTCGTTCATCTAATAATTTTATGGATACAATGGCTTCCTTGGGATCCTTAATTCCATAAAATACTTCAAATGATATCACAACCATTCATGTAAAAACACTTTTGCAATCATGGATAATTGAGGCTTCGAATGATAAAGCTATCCACATGATTCAAATTAAACCAAACCAAGATCGGTTCTCCTAGGTACACGAATTTTTGAAACATGCATCCTAGGGGTCCTTGGTCCCACAGGGTCCTTCTGATAATGGCAAGACCATTCATCTTAAGGTTATCTCCCAATATGCATTCATGCATGGTGAGTCACAATGAGAACAAGAAGTTCATTAAGTCGAGAACCAAGCATATCAAGATTGGCTCATTCAATTAAAAGATTTCCTGAAACTTGGTAAGATTCCTTTGGGATTATCGCACACTGTAAAATGAACATTCAAAAAATATCAATAAAATATGTCTTGCTAAAATATATATTGTATTTTTGAAGCTATGATGGTATTCTCCTTCGTTGTTTAGAACCCCAATAGTTTGCTTGGGCAATTGCGCAAGCTTATGATGGTACTTTCAGTGGCCATTTCAAAAGAATAGCTATCGATAAGACCATTATTTGAATAGGCTATTATTGGACCACCATGGATAAATATTGTTGTAATTGTATCAAGAAGTGCATGAAATGTCAACATCATGCTAATATTTTGTATGGACCTTCTCAGGCCTTACAATTGATCCATTCAGTATGGCCTTTTTGTAGTGGGGTTTTGATTTAATTGGAAAAATAATACCCCCATATTTGGGCCATCACACATTTATCTTAACAGACATTGAGTACTTCACCAAGTGGGTGGAAGTCATCCCTCTTACCACTATGACTGGATCTCGCATTGTAGAGTTCACTTCACAATATCATATATTTTTTGGTATTCCATCCAAGATTATCTCCGATAATAGGACCCCATTTAAAAACAAATATGTGCATGCTTTTAACTTCCAATTATAACATCCAAAACAAATTTTCTATGCCCTATTATCCATAAATGAATGGACAAGAAGAGGCATCCAAAAAGACCATAGTTGCCATCCTTAAGAAAACCATAAAGGAAAATCACAAAGATTGGCATCTTCAACTACCTTTAGCAATATGGTGTAGAGCAAAAAAAATGGTGCACCTAGCAAAGGGAAATGAAATGCATCTATTGTTCTATTTAAGCATTCAAAAGTGACATTAAAGTAAGCATGATGAAAAATAAGTGAAAGAAATGGGGGGTTCTCTTTATATTAATCTATTTTCCAAATGCATGGTTACAAAACATCCCCTTGAGGGCTCTTAATTGATACAATCCATTACAATGTTCAAAGGATCTAATCCTTTCAGAAACTCAAGGTGCGCTTTCAGTGTCTTCCTCGCACTCACGAATTGAAGAGTGGGTTTTTGCTACCACTGCGATGATCTATCCATATTCGAACTTGTAGCTCCTTCCTTGTGCATTGAAATACCTGGATCTACACACAAAGAAATTAGAATTGGTTAATAGCATGTGCGGATTAAGATGAAATCAAAAATATGCATGCAATATTGAATATAAAAGGTGAAATAGGTAGTGCAAAACTATTCCAAATTGTACCAAAACTTAGCATAATGCATATTATCTACTTTAGGAATGATCTATGTAGAAATTGAAATGAAATTGTATGCAGAATCCATGGCCATCCCTGGGTGTTCCAATTGGGACTATTAGAATGAAAAACCTAATTGAAGGTCCAAAACTACTCCAAAATGCACCAAATTCTAGTATGATGCATATAAACTAATTTAGAAATGATCTATACTAAAATTGAATCAAAATTATATGCATATTCATGGCCATCCTTGGGTGTTCCAATTGGGACTATTAACCATCCTAGGTGGGGATGACCACCAAACCTGGTGGTTTTTACCACCAATTCCTCTGGGATCTGGTTCAAACTACTCCTAGGGGTGTTGTCATCAAATTTGGTGATCTAATTCATAGAAATGGGTGGGTTTTGGAATGGATTTGCATATTTGGGATCACTTGGAAACCTCCTTCGATTGATGAAGATTCCAAGGGCAAATACGTGGGTGAAAGGGGAGAGTGAATCTCGGTAGCACTTCATTGTGAATTATTGCAAAGACCTCTCTCTTAAATTGGGTGGAATGACTCCAATTTATAGCCCAAGAGGGCCACAAGGTCAAATGGGCAAGTTGGGGCATGCAAGGTAGGTGCCACCACTTGTCAAAACCCTTGCCATGCATTGGGTGGGAGAGGCCTCCAATTTGGGCCTCCAATTTGTAGGTTGTGATGGATTTGATAGGCCCTCAATCTATCATAAGTCATTGGGTAGGATAAATGGTAGAATTTGATTGCCATTTATCCCACCCTTAACTTTTTGAGGGGCCTAGGCCATGGCCATCCCACCCAAGGATGGTTGTTGGTGGTCATCCTTGGGTGGGATGGCCATGAACTGTGGTCATCCTGGGGTGGGACGACCATGGCTACATGGCCCAAAACTTCCCAAAAGTGGGGTAAACCTTCCCAAAAGTGGTTAGGACCACTATTTAACCCTTGAGGGTTGCCCAATGGGGCCATATGGTGTTGATAAGAGTGCATCATTGCAGTCTAATCGGATTGACATGATTTTAGTGTCTACAGATGCCCCTTTTTGGGATGCATTGTGTGAAATAGAGTGCGAAGAAAAAATAGATGACTAAACTATCAAATGATTAAGGTTATTCAGTAACCTAACCAAATTTAGATGCCTCCATCATGGAAGGAGCATACATTCTTGGAATCCTTGCTTTTGACATAATTGAAGGATTTTATTTTGGTATACCTTTCAACCCCACTGCAATGGCAGTCTTTGGGGCTTAGGGTATACTTGGTCTTGGTTCCTTATTTGGATTATAAGCCTATTCTGGGATACGTGTCCCAAGGCTTCAAGGATACCAAGAATTTGTTTTGTTGAATTGGTGCTGAATTATATGCCCCAACGTAGGCTTGAAATTTATCTTTGACAATGATTCTTTTGAATGTATGCAAGTTGCACTTTTGAGTGTTTGAGTGTTGATTTTGATTATGAATTCATTAATTATGACTACCCCCTCAAGTGATGAGTTGATGAGGGCATGACCAATGATGAAAGTGATGAGTCACTTGACCAATATGACTTGATTAGGGTTCCTTCAACTTTACCCATTGTAAAATTTATCAATTTTGTTAGGATTTTGATGGTTTTGTTGATATTTCATGGAAGAAAGGAAATGAATACCTCCTTTCTCGTGGAGCGGTCCAACCACAATGGCCTTATTTGGGATTTAAGTAGAGACTTTTCAATTCATCAATGAACAATTTTGGTTCAATATTGATCCTTTGTGAATTTTATCAATTTTGACATATTTTTGGTGGTTTTTAGGCCATTTTCTTTGCCTTTTCTTCTATTTTTTTTGTGTTTTTTGATGATATTTCATGGAAGAAAGGAAATGAATACCTCATTCCTATGGAGCAGTCTGACCACAATGGCCTTCTTGGGGATTGAAGTGAAGACATTTCAATTCATCAATGAATAATTTGGTTCAAGTAGCCTTATGGTAATTTACTCATCTTGTCGGATTGCATGGAGCGCAAGTCACTGCAACCACCAAGTTTATAGGGTAAATAACTGGATACGAGGTTCACTTGATATTTTGATTTATTTGATTTTTTTGTTGATTTTATAATTTTTGAAATTTTGAGGTAGATATGCTTAATTGTCTTTATGAAGCTCTTATGGTGAGCAAATATATGCATTTATGTCTGCTTCTTGGTTTGTTGATGCATTTATGGATGCTTATCATGGATGCATGTATTGTAATATGATGTTATTTGATGATATGTACATGTGTGTATGCATAATGAAATGGATGATTTGTTAATCTGTACTGATGAATTATGAATACTATTTGACACACTAGATGCTAGCACCATAGACTGTACAAAATTCATCGATTCATTTTAACGTTATCATAAGATTATGTAATGGATTGTGAAAATGTAAACTAACAAACATGTGATAAAATGGTATGGAATGGAATGAATAGTAAGATGTTATAGAATGTCCTTGAGGTTTTCATGAGACTCAAACACTCTAGTGACCTAGTCAAAAGTTGTATATTAACCATGCAAGACTTTTTGGCAAGGTATAAATCTGCTAGGATGACCAAGATATTCAATATCCCTATGTGTGCATGTGAGTTCATTGTTATGATAACACATAAAGTTACCCTAGTGCCAAATAAGATTTATGCAACCCATCTGTATTGAATATCACCCTATGAGTATCATGATCTTGAGTTTTGTACGTAGTTGGATTAGACCACTAGGTAATATAGGCTACCAAAAGCTAGCTCATCCGCATGCAAACATTGGTCTATACAAAAGTAGGTCACTAATGTGATAGACATATCATCATGCGTAAGGATACCACCATTGCTAGGTAGGCTTGATGCCACCCAACCTGTAATGAGGATCACCTTATGGTTGTCAAATGCTGAGAATTCTAGGGATTCAAGTTCAGTACTCCCTTCTTTTCTTTTATTTTTGAATTGCTCCAGGGATTTGCTCATTTTTTTTTGGTGAGCAAGGGATTTTGGTAGTGGTGAGAACCACTATTTATTTTACTTTTTGCTTTTGTTAGTGGTGAAAACCACTTTTTTTTTTTGTTTTTAAAAACATTTATTTTTTTTTGCTCTTTTGAATACTTGCCCATATTTGGCATGGGGCAAGGGATTTTTATTGCTTTGGGTAGGGAGGAGCTTGTCCTTTTGTCAATTCTCAGCATTTTTGAACCATTCACATAGGGGGATGAGCAAGGTAAACTTTTCACTTAAGGTAACAAGGACCACTTTGTAGGTTTCATATTTCCTTGTGCAAAACTTGGATTTATTAATGTGAAAATATGTTGGGATTATGACGTATACAAGGTATAATCAAAGCAAGACTCTACCTTCTAAAAATTAGGATAGCTTTCTACAAAATCTGAAAAGAAAACTAGAGATGGTTGAGTGATCGAAAACCCTAATGATGCCTTATAACAAATGACTAGGTGAAGGGAAATAGACACAAATATGAAAGGTGGGGAATGTGGATGGAAATGATAATTGTAATGTAGATGGGTGTTAATAATGACTTTTGACAAAGTTGATTTTGAAGGATGGCTAGTGTATAGACCTGGTGCTAGACATGTATGATCAACTCTAGAATGCAAAATGCAATGATGGGTATGCTTAATGCAAGTGATTGTATAATGCAACGATATGAAATGTAATGCAATGCAATATTTTTGTATTTTTGTTATTTTAATGATGTTTTTGGATTTTGATATATATATATATATATATATATATATATATATATATATATATATATATATATATGATATTTGGGTGACCAAAGGGTTTATAGGTACCTTTGGGGCTTTTTGGGTGACCAAAGGGTTTATGGATACCTTTGGGGATTTTTGGGTGACCAAAGGGTTTATGGGTACCTTTGGGGCTTTTTGGGTGACCAAAGGGTTTATAGATACCTTTGGGGATTTTTGGGTGACCAAAGGGTTTATAGGTACCTTTGGAGCTTTTTGGGTGACCAAAGGGTTTATGGGTACCTTTGGGGCTTTTTGGGTGACCAAAGGGTTTATGGGTACCTTTGGGGCTTTTTGGGTGACCAAAGGGTTTATAGATACCTTTGGGGCTTTTTGGGTGACCAAAGGGTTTATGGGTACCTTTGGGGATTTTTGGTAGGGTATGGTGCTTTAAGCATGAAAATGTTATAGGTGAAGGATATTCAAGGGTTTAGGTTCCTCACATCCTTCAATGGAAGCTAGGCGATAAGTTCTAGGTCCAATATGACTAGTGATAATGTATGGACCTAACTAGTTTACCATAAATTTGTCCCGTAGATGGGGTGGCAAGTTAGAGTTTTGTTGGTTCTCTTTTAGAACAAGGTCACCAACCTGAAAGTCTCTAGGATGGACTTTCATGTTATAGGCTCTCTTAAGCCACTCTTGATAAACATGTAGGTGCTCAAGAGCATTAACATATCATTCATCAAGTAAAGTTAATTGGTCCAGGTGAGCCTATCGCATGGTGTCATCATCGATGAACTCTTGCATGGATATGCATAGTAATGGGATTTCCAGCTCTAAAGGCATGATGACCTCAACACCATACACTAGTGAAAATGGAGTTGCCCTAGTGGGTGTCCGAATACTAGTGTGGTAGGCCCAAAGGGCAAGAGGCAATTGAGTATGCCAATATTTGTGATTATCCTTAATGATTTTCTTTAAAATGGTAATTACTATTTTGTTTGATGCCTCAGCTTGCCCATTGGCTTGTGGATAATAGGGCATAGAAAAGTTGTGTTGGATGTTATATTTAGCTGTTAAAGTATGCACATATTTATTCTTGAAATGTGGCCCATTATCTAAAATTATTTTGGATGGGATACCAAAATGACAAATGATATTATGTAACATGAACTCCACAATGTGAGGCCTAGTCGTAGTGGTAAGGGGAATCACTTCCACCCATTTTGTGAAATATTTGATGGTCGTAATGATGAACGTGTGATGGCCTGAGGAAGAGGGTGAGATTTTCCTAATTAAGTCAAACCCCCATTGCAAAAATGGCCAAATCGATTGAATCGGTTGTAAGGCCTGAGAAGGTACATGTGTCAAATTAGTGTGGTGTTGACACTTTACGCACTTCTTAACATAAGCACAATAATATTGCTCTAAAGTTGGCCAATAATAGCCCATGCAAAGAATGCACTTTGTGATGGCCATACCACTAAAATGGCCACCACATGTACCATCATGTGCTTGGGCGATTGCCCAAACTGACTCTTGAGGTTCTAAGAAATGAAGGAGGATACCCTCATAGCTTCGATGATACAATATATCTCCAAGTAAGACATATTTTACCACTTTTTTCTTGAATGTGCATTTGGCGGCATGCGATAATCCAAAGGGATGTTACCAAGATTTAGGTAATATTTTAGCTGGATGGACCAATCTTGATTTGAAGAAGCCTCAATTGCATGAATTGCTTGATCCTTTTGAAGTTCATCTCTCATGAATGTTGATTGGGAGAGAACTTGTAGATATAGCATTGTGCTGCTATCAAAAGGAGTTTGAGGGAATAAAGTCCCCCAAGTGGTATTATTTAAGCAATTGTGAATTTGAGAGAACTGTTCATGAGAAGGTTCAATTTGAATCATGTGGACTTCTGGCATGGAGTGAAGGTCCTCATGCTTAGTTGCATATTGTGATAGCATTTTGACTTGAATGGTTGTTATATCATCAGAAGGGTTCTACGGGATTAAAGACCCTAAGGAGGCCATTGTATCCACAAAATGGTTAGATGATCGAGGGAGTGCCTCAATATCATACCATTCAAATTTTACTAGAATTTTATCCACAAGGGCTTTGTAGGCTTGCAATATTGGGCATCTACATTGGAATATTCCCTTGACTTGATTCACTATGAGCAAGGAATCACCAAAAATGTTGAGCTTAGTTATTTTCATGGTGATTGTCATTTGAAGGCCTATGAGAAGAGCTTCATACTCGAAATTATTGTTGGTGCATGGGAAATTGAGTTTGAATGAAAGGGGTATTGGAGCCCCTTGAGGTGTAAAAAACATAATTCCCATGCCACCCCCTTGCTCGCACTTAGAGCCATCAAAAAATAGAGTCATGTCAGCCTGTGCTTCAGGCTCTTCAAGATCAGGTGATTCTAACACTTGAAAGATTCCATCATCGAGAAGCTCTACACTAAGAGGTTGGTTATCCTGAAGGGGAGCCTCTACGAGTTGATCGATGATGACCTGACCTTTAATTGATTTTTTTGATGAATTCAAGGTCAAATTCTATCAACAACATAATCCATTTCATCGTGTGACTGTTATGGTAAGTACGACTCATCATATATCACAATGGATTCTCTTTGGATACTACATACGTGGTATGATTGAGCATATAATGGTATAGATTTTTAGTGGTGAAAACCACTACTAAGCATAGCTTCTCAATGTATGCATAATTTATTTTGTAATTGACTAGGGTGTGGCTAATATAGTATGTAGCCTGTTCTTTGTGCAATTCATTCTTTTGGGCCAACATGGTGCCCAATGCAAGCTCAATAGCTGAGATGTATAGATAGAATGACACTCCTGGTCGAGGAGGAGCCAATACTGGTGGTGAAGCTAGATATTGTTTAATCTCATCAAATGTGGCTTGACACTCATCATCCCAATTAAATGCGACCCCCTTGTGTAACAATTTGTTCATAGGTCGACACTTATCTGATAATTGCGCTATGAAGCGCTTGATGGATGTGACCTTTCCTTGTAGACTACATAGCTGCTTGATAGTAGTGGGGGGAGGCATTTCAAGGATTACCTTGAATTTATTTGGATCAACCTCTATGCCTCATTTAGAGACTATGAATCCCAAGAGTTTTCTAGATGTGATGTTAAAGATGCACTTCTTGGGATTTAGTCTAACATTGTGTTCGATGAGGCGATCGAGGACTTTGCATAATACATCAATGTGCTCATGGTAGAGTAAAGATTTAGCCAATAAGTCATCTATGTAATCTTCCAAAATTTTATGCATGTAGTCATGGAAGATGTAAGTCATAGCTCACTGGTAGGTAGCGCCAACATTTTTGAGGTCGAAAGGCATGACTTTATAACAAAATGTCCCCCAAGGTATTGTGAATGTCATTTTGAGTTGGTCTTCTAGATTAATGTAAATTTGATTGTATCTAGAGAAATCATCCATTAGGGATAACATCTCATGGCCTATTGTGGCATCCACCAGTGCATCAATGTTTGGCAAAGGGAATTCATCCTTAGGACTCACTTTATTTAGATCTCAAAAATCGATGCAAATGTGAATCCTTCCATTGGGTTTCTTGATAGGTACCATATTGGAAACCCATGGTGGATAATCAAATGATATAATGAAATTGGCATCTAACAATTTTTGCAATTCATATTTCACCATTAAGGCTACTATTGGATGCATTTTGTGTAGCTTTTGCTTGATTGGTTTTGCATTTGGGTCAATCGTAAGATTATGCATGACTAAATTTGGATCTAGTCCTAGCATATCTTTATAAGACCATGCAAAATCTTTCTTCTCTTTTAGAAGAGTTGTATAATCAACTTTCTCAGTAAGGGATAAGCCTTCCCCTAACTTGATGAATTGGGGAATTCTCAGGATCTATGTCGATATCCCTATCAATTGTTGGCTCAATTGACATATGAGATCCCTCTTCCAACTGGTGTGGAGTAGGGATCAAATGAATGTCATCAATTGGAAAATCATGCTCAACCTCAGTGTGAAAGATATTTTGAGTAGATCTTGGAGAAAAATGAAATGGTTGTAACATTTCATCGCAAGGCCAATACTCTGATGGAGATGGTGGAGAATCTCCTGATCAAATTCAATTACCTCAATGTCGAGGTGCAATGGCTTTAATGGGTTATTCAGATCATGCAAGGGTGTAGTAAGATCTATGGAAATCATATTAATGGATGGATGATCTCCATTGGATGGGTGATTGGGTCTATTGATAAGAGGTTGTCTCAAGACTTGTGGGGGTGGTTGTGGTGGAGGTGGAATGATCGAAGGTGGTCTATGTGGAAGGGGGTGAGCTTGCTCCTCGAGTGGAAAAAGTTATCACCATATGGGATGTTGTAATGGGAACATATGTAGATAGAACTCTTCTTCATCATCCAATGGGATGACCTATTCGTATTCCTCATCTGAACTAGGGGAGTTAATAGGTGCTACATCATAATCCGATTCATCATCAATTGTCCATTCATAAGGGGGACCTTGATCCTCTTCCTCATTTTCATATGGAAGAGTATGTGAACCTTCACCTTCTTCATAGGATTAGGTGAAATCATGAGATATCCCTTGATCTATCATATTTATAGGAAAATAATCCCCCAAAGAGTGGACATGATTAGGATTAGCGTAAGGATCATGTGCAAGCTCATCCCTATAGTTCAAACCTAGGCACTCTAAAATTTCTATGAGGACATCGAGAGGCACAAGCTTGTTGTGTCCTAAACTAGATTTATCATATGGTAATTGATATTGTGGCTAGAAAGGAATATGAGTACCTTGTTCATACAACCCCAAACCATAGCCATGCCAATGGTAGTGATGGAGATATCACATGGCATAGTCAGGATTGGACATATAATTGATGTCCTCAGAAAAGGGTTCTTCATCCTCTTCTTGCTGAGGAGATGGTTTTGTGCCATATTCAATACCCCCATATATGAAGTTCATTTTATTGGGAGGTATACCTAGAGGTACGATGGTACCTATGGGAAGATGAGGTCATCCCATATTTTGTATTGTCTCAATGGTTGGAACTATTGTAATATTCCTCACTAGGTATTCTCCTAAACCTGTAGTAGCTAAATGGACTATGACCTATGATGGTGAGGATGGAGGAGATGGAAGTGAGGCTTGAGATGACTCAATGCTTACCTCATGAGGTGGTTCCTCATCTTCTAGACTAGGAATCTCTTTCATGGAAATGGTAGAGATGATTGGAGGGATCTCATCAATAGGCCTCTTCGACATGTTCCTCTATGGAGGATTTGATGATGATGAAGGTGTATCTGAAGGTGCCAATGATGATGATGGTATAGAAGAATATGGTAATGGATCAATGGAAGGTGATGGTGAAGGATTCAGACCTTGAATGGATGTATTCGGTTGGAATTCCACATGAGTTGATGGTAAGGTCGACTCGGGGATATGTTGCACCAAGTTGTAGTATTTGAAGGGCTCAAGGTCTATGGAGATAACATGTACTTGCCCTTCATGAGTGTACTTCAAACATTGGTGAGCTATGGATGGCATGCACTTCATGTCCCTAATATAGGGTCTACCCAACAAGATATTATAAGCCATTGCACCCTCTAATATGTGACACAATATTGGTATGGTTTTGCATCCCACCTGAATAGGTAAGACTATAGTGCCAACCATTGAGCATATAGTATCATTGAATGCTCGAGGGTATATGTGGATGCAACAATATGGGATGTTGGAAGACCTAGATGTTGGAGAGCATTTGTGGTGATGATATTTCTTGAAGAACTAATATCAATTAGAACTCTTTTGTAAGGTGTTCCATTTACACATGCAATGATGTGTAAGGGAGGATCAACCATGTCATTTGATATTGGTTTGAGTTCATGTTCATGAAATGTGATTACTGGCTCTTTGCACTACTGAACATGCCCCATGAAATTGATAAAGGAGTTAGACTCCTGGGGCTGTAGTTCAATCGACTTAAGGATCTCCATAAGAGCTTCTCGATGAGGTGGAGACTGTTGGATAAGCTCATAGATAGAGAGTCGAGCTGATGTTGTTCGTAAGCTTTGAGCAAGCTTACTCTTTATGGTGACCACTGGATGAGGTGGAAGGCTTTGCATTGGAGGTGGTGGAGGTTGTGATGTTGAGGGAATATCATTTGAAGCTGTAGGTGGTGCAACTTGATTTGGATAATACCTATTCCTTGTCATGATGCTAACCATCTTGATGAACCCTTGTTGAGGGGGTGTCGTATGGACCTCATTTACCTATTTTGCTTGATTTTCCTACACCTCATGAGTGGGAAATGGGTCTTTAAAGACACCCATTTGTTGATTATTTGTTGTAAGAGGGTTATCAACTTGAAGATCATTCCTCTCAATCATGTCTTGTACTAGGTGTTTGAATCTATAGCACATTTGCACGTCATGCCCATTCTACCTATGGTACTTATAATATAGGTCTTCATGATATCCCATGGACTTTGGTTTACATACTCGGATCTATAGGTTGGATATCAGGTAGAGTAATTGCTTTGGCTACACATAGATGATCGAATAGGGAATCCATAGACTCAGTGAAGGGTATAAATTATTTCTTAGGGTGACATTGCTAGTTTTGCCCTTGATTCATTTGAGTGTTGTTATTGTAACTTGTAGGAGGAGGTTGGGCCTGATAGTTTACCTTCTGAGGTGGTATTGGTTGCATAGACCCTAGAATGCTAATGGCAACTTGATTAACTACTATCGACTTTGGTTGTGTCAGATTGCCTTTTGTGTTCTTATTCCACTCCTTTTTATGGGGTTTTGTGATCTCTCCCTCTTGAATTTTGATTTCTTTGATTGTTCTAGCCTATGCTAGAGCATCTTCAAGAGTTTGGTATTGTTGGAGTTGTAGCAATAATGAAATTGGATTTAAAAAACTCTTGGAAAACATGTGATTCAACTCAGATATTGGTAGTAGGTATGGTAGCTTAGCGAGAAGCATTCACCACCTATTACCATAATTTATGATTGACTCATCTTCATACTGCTTCAACCTTATGAGGTCTATTAAAGTCACCTTTCGCTTAGTGTTAAAGGTGAAATATTCTAGGAATGCATCTACAAATTGTTCAAAGCTATGGATGTTGTGCCTTGGGAGTTGATTGTACCACTCTATGGTTAGGCTAGAGAGGGTAATAAAAAATATTCTTAGAAGTAAGGCATCATTATCCTGGATACTAAAGCATTGGTTCATGAACCTAGTCACATGCTCTTGTGCATCTTCCTCTCCTTTGAATCTATCCAGCTTGGGCATTTTGAAATGCTTTAGGTATGGAGGGGAAGGTATTGATGGGTGAAGCGGTTGACTACGAAGCTGGCGCAAAGTGGGCTTTTGAAGCTCAGACCTAGAGGTCTTGTTTTCTATTGTTTCCATGCATTCAAGTAATGATTTATATGCATCAGAGGATTTGATCTCCTCTTATTTGCTTTGGCCCCATGGGGAGGGTGAGGAATGTCAAGCATATGGTATGGTGGTTGATTATCATCAACCATACCTCCATAAGGTGCTTCTAGATATTCCTCTTCTGGTTCCAGATCATCATAGGCTCCATAAGGTGTTTCCTGAATTGGCCTACAAGGAGGAACAAATGCTTGTGGAAGGTGATCTATGTTTGGCCTAGGAGGTAAGTCTCGATTAGGCCTAGGAGGTCAAGGAGGCAACATTTGGTTAGGCCTAGGAAGCCTATTTTTATTAAAAGTAGGTTACCTCTGATGAACCCCCTATCTATGAGTACTTGGGGTAGGGACCCCATTACGTAAGGTCTCTTGAATTTTTTGTTCAATTATTTGTTTTTCTAACTGATGTTGGTGATCCAAGCATTGTTTATCTAGTCGAAGCTGATTGAATTGAGCTTGGTGGTCAACATATATTTTAACAACTTGGTTTATCTGATCAGTTGTATGAGGTCTATTAGCCCTAGCACTATTGCCATGATGCCTATCTTGTTTAGGAGGATCTAAAAGGTCGACTATGAGCTTCCCTCGATTGAGAGAGGTCACGTTCACTTGAGGCTCACTCCTAAATAGATGTTCTTTATACTCAGCTAGTGCAGAAGCACATCGTGCTTGCATGGAATAATTAAATTGAGGATAATCAAGATTCTCCTCATGTCTTCCTTCATAAATGAGGAAGGGAAGGGCTGAATTTGCTCACCTAGGGTGATGAGTATCATACTCATCTTGGTACTTATATTTTTGAGACCTATTAGGGTGATTTAAGGGTGTATTTTGATCATTTGGCCCTACCCATGGTGAATAATATTGATCTTGCATGTAGGTGTGCGAGGTAGACCAAGTAGGCACATGGATGCATGGTATTGCTCTATTTGTTTGTGCCTCAATGCATGGTTGCCATTCTTGAAAGAAGGCATGTGAAGTGTCTATATCTGGAAAGTATGTTCTCTGATTAGGACCAAGACCTATAGGGGTGTCCCGCATAGGGGTCCCTTGTAGGTTAGGTTCTTGATTTGACATTCTAGGACTTGGGTGAGTAGGAGGCCACCAAGGAGGTATAATCATATCCTTAGGGTCAAATCGGATATGGTCTATGTCTCCTTGCCTACTCTCTATAGTGTCAACCCTTGAATGGGCTTGGCTGTGGGTGCATACCATAACTACTTTGTTCTAAACCCTACATGATTATCTCCTTTACAAATTTTAATGATGCAACACACAAGAATGGAAACACACAATAATACAAGTGTTTATCTCTTTTAAATATTTTATATGTGTTCCCTAAAATTATTTGGTGTGTTTTTGATTTGTTGTTTTGCAAAGAGATCTCTTTTCATGTGTTTGAATATTGTTGATGTAATTCTCAATTTTTAAAGGATTTCACCTATATACTCATAGCTCGACAATCGGTAATGAAGTTCTGGTCATGTAAACCAACCAAAGTATGGAGATGAAGCCCATACCTGATCAGGGAGCACATGTCCTACTAGTCCTCACCCATATTGATCATGGGTAGTGATACACCCTTCGAAGAGGAATGTATGCTATTTTCCATGGCTAAGATGGTTCTTGGAGCTAGATTTGGCCAAAAAATAGGGTTCGTATCATGCGAGCCAATGGGTGGAGATGAAGCCCACCATCATTGGTCTCTATTAGTGGTTGGGGATGAAGTTCCAACTCACTAATGTTAAAATGTGATGTGGTGTGTGTGGTTCCTTTTATACTTAAAGAAAGTAAAACAAAATAGCACTCAATGATACTTCACTAAATGCAAAATAATGTTTCACTTTCATAAGTATTTGAATAAATAATGGAACCTACAAAATGCATACCCTATATGGCAACCTAACCATTATGTAGGTCGCAAGCAATCAAACCACACAAATGCATGCTTAAGTTGTTATTTTCCTATTTTTCTTTTCTTTTTGTTGTTTTTAATAAAAAGTGAAATCTACTCTTCAAAAAACAAGGAAAAGACATAAAAAACTAAATCTAACCTTCTCTAAATAGTAATAATGCAAAGTAAAGGTTTAGATACTTATCTTGAAAGCCTAAGATGTTTCTATCAATTTGAGTTGCAAGCCCCTATTTTGTGGCCATCCTAGGGTGGGATGATTGCAAATTTGGGGGTTATCCCTGGGTGGGATGGCTGCTATGGCCATCCCTAGGTGTTCCAATTAGGAAATCAGGGGTCATTTTAGGCTATAATGACCAAAACCTACAACATTTAAGAGATAAAAATAGAGTTAAAACTTGCAAAAATCAAATGGGATAGGGGTCCCACCATGATCACCATTGTAGAGTAAAAAAATGGTGCACCTAGAAAAGGGAAATGAAATGCATCTATTTATTTAAGCATTCAAAAGTGACATTAATGTAAGCATGATGACAAATAAGTGAAATAAATGGGGGTTCTCTTTATATTAATCCATTTTCCAAATACATGGTTACAAAATGTCCCCTTGAGGGCTCTTAATTGATACAATCTATTACAATGTTCAAAGGATCTAATCCTTTCAGAAACTCAAGGTGCACTTCAGTGTCTTCCTCGCACTCATGAATTGAAGAGTGGGTTTTGGTACCATTGTGATGATCTATCCATATTCAAACTTGTAGCTCCTTCCTTGCATGTTGAAATACCTAGATCTACACACAAAGAACTTAAATTGGTTAATAGCATGTGTAGATTAAGATGAAATCAAAGAGATGCATGCAATATTGAATATAAAAGGTGAAATAGGTGGTGCAAAACTATTCCAAATTGTACCAAAACTTAGTATAATGCATATTATCTACTTTAGGAATGATCTATGTAGAAATTGAAATGAAATTATATGTAAAATCTATGGTCATCCCTAGGTGTTCCAATTGGGACTGTTAGAATGAAAAACCTAATTGAAGGTCCAAAATTACTCCAAAATTCACCAAATTCTAGTATGATGTATATAAACTACTTTAGAAATGATCTATACTAAAAATTATGTGCAAATTCATGGCCATCCTTGGGTGTTCCAATTGGGATTGTTAACCATCCTAGGTGGGGATGACCACCAAACCTGGTGGTTTTTACCACCAATTCCTCTAGGATCTGGTTCAAACTACTCCTAGGGGTGTTGTCATCAAATTTGGTGATCTAATTCATAGAAATGGGTGGGTTTTGGAATGGATTTGTGTATTTGGGATGACTTGGAAACCTCCTTCGATTGATGGATATTTCAAGGGAAAATATGTGGGTGAAAGGGAGAGTGAATCTCGATAGCACTTCATTGTGAAATATTGCAAAGACCTCTCTCTGAAATTGGGTGGAATGACTCCAATTTATAGCCCAAGAGGGCCACAGGGTCAAATGGGCAAGTTGGGGCATGCAAGGTAGGTGCCACCACTTGTCAAAACCCTTGCCATGCATTGGGTGGAAGAAGCCTCCAATTTGGGCCTCCAATTTGCAGGTTGTGATGGATTTGATAGGCCCTCAATCTGTCATAAATCATTGGGTGGGATAAATGGTAGAATTTGATTGCCATTTGTCCCACCCTTGAATTTTTGAGGGGCCTAGGCCATGGCCATCCCACCCAGGGATGGTTGTTGGTGGCCATCCTTGGGTGGGACGGCCATGAACTGTGGTCATCCTGGGGTGGGACGACCATGGCTACATGGCCCAAAACTTCCCAAAAGTGGGGTAAACCTTCCCAAAAGTGGTTAGGACCACTATTTAACCCCTGAGGGTTGCCCAAGGGGGCCATATGGTGTTGATAAGAGTGCGTCATTGTAGTCTAATCGGATTGACATGATTTTAGTGTCTACATATGGGCTTATCAAACTAGCATTCAAACACCTACTAGGAAAACATAATTTTTTCTAGTCTATGGCACTGAGGCCATTATACCTTTAGAATTGGATATTCCTTCATTGCGCATAATATTGCAAGAGTTCATCGATGATGACATCGCACAACAAGCTCACCTTGACCAATTGACCCTTCTTGATGAACGAGTTAATGCTCTCAAGAACCTTCATATTTATTAAGATCACCTTAAATGAGCTTATGATACAAAGATACATCTCAAAGAATTTAAAGTTGGAGATCTTGTGCTCAAATAAAATCAACACTTCAACTTGTCACTGCATTTGCATGATAAATTTACGACCAAATGGTTAGACCCTTTGATCATCACACAAAAGATAGGGTCATGTACTAATCATATAGTGTCTCTTGAAGGTGTTGAGGAACCTGAAACTCTTAAAATTATCCATTTGTGGGTATTTTATGCATAGGAGATGACACAAAAAAATTAAAAAAAAATCAAAATCACAAAAAAATTAGAAAACATCAAAAACACAAAAACATTTCATTTTCAATTGTATTTCAAAACATCATGCATTTCATGTAGATGTATTTATTAACTTGCATTAGGTATATCATTTCCTTTGCATTATAATTAGGACTAGTTTGGTTCTTACATTCTAGGATATGACACCACACTTGTATAGTTGCCATATTTCTTAATCAAACTTTCTCATCATCATCATTTGTGGTTTTTATTATGGGATTTTGCTTATTAAGGGGTATTTGTAATATAGGGTAGATACCTAATGAATATAAGCAAATATTTTTAGACAACCACTGGCTATCTTACACACACCTTTTAGTTTACAAAATATCATAGATAAAACCCCCACATTTCACTTATCATATCATACACATTCTCTTTTGTGAACCAATAAGTTGTTATAGGGTGTTCACTAGGATTTTTGATCATTTAGCCATTCCTAATTTTCTTTTCAGATTTTGTAGAAAGCTATCTTGGATTTTAGAAGGTAGAATATTGCTTTGATATAATCTAGCATATCTCAAAATCCCAAACAAATTCACACATTAAAATCCAAGTTTTGAACAAGGAAGGATGACACTACGAAGTAGTCCTTGCCACCTTGAGAGAAAGGTTTTCCTTGCTCATCCTATTATATGCATGGTCTAGAATGTTGAAGATTGATAAAAGGAAAAGCTCTCCCCTACCCAAACAATTATTTTTTCCACAAAGATGAGCAATTATCCCTAAAAAAAAGTGGTTTTTACCACTAAGTAAATAAAATCCCCTTGTTCCAAAAATAAAAGTGGTTTTCACCACTAAGAATGAGCAAGTATACCAAAGAAGTCAAAAGAAAAGAAGGGGGTAATGAGCTTGAATACCTAAATTCTTAGTTATTAAAAAGTTATGGGATGATATCCATTATAGAAATGGGTTGAATGAAACCCACCTAGCAATGGAGTAGTCTTATGCATGGTGATATGTATAACACATTAGAAATCTTCTTTTGTATAGACCAATGTTAACTTGTAGATGATCTAGCTTTTGGTGGCTTGTATTTCCCAGTAGCCAAGTCCAACTACATCAAAAATCAAGATTAGAATGATCATGAGGTGATCCTCATTACAAAAATTGGTTGAATGAAACCCGTTTGGCAATGGGGTAGTCTTATGCATCATTAATAAACATCACATGCACACACAAGGATATTGAATATCTGGGTCTTCCTAGAATATATTTACATTATACAATTATATATAGTCAATAATTTTTTTTTGATTGGTCAACTAGGGTGTTTGAGTCTCATGAAAATACCTTATCATCCCTCATAGCACCTAATGGTTTCACATCCATTAATTCATCTCAAATATATGACTTTTCAAAAAGGGTTAAAACATTATGATTAATGACTTTTATACATTTTGTGGTGCTTACATATAAGTTAGTGAGCATTTTAGATTCATTCATTATGTTTTAACATATAAACATAAAAATATTTTTTTTGCATCATCATATCATTAGTACATCATATACATGCATATATCTAGGTATACATCTATGCATTTATACTACAATGTCTAGGCATACATCCATTATCTACAATTGCATCCATGCATAAAAAAAAAACATGACATAAACATATGATGGGCCATAATAAAAGATACATCATAATATATATATGGTAAAACATCTAGTACATTGTGCTACAAAATGCCTGTAGGCTATAATAGTGTATGTATTTAGACCTCACACCCAAAAAGAGAGTAATACAATACATAAAGCTAAATCAAGCAGGGCCTACACTTCTAGATTCACCACCACCCTTAGAAACATATCTGCACATCCTTCCTGATCCACTATCTATTGATCTCTTAGACCTATATGTAGAACTAGGAGTTTGCCTCACATATGGTTGCCCCAACTCACTACATCAGCTTCGCTTAGATCCCCCTACTGAAGTGCATTCAAGAAGGTGACCACCAAGTAGCCCTACCTGATCCTATAAGTCTTGGATATAGGTCCAATTAGATTGATGTTAAGCTTGATAATCACCTAATAGTTTTTACATCCTGTTCACTTCTAGTGGTACCCCTGCTACATCCCTTGTAGCCTATCCACCTTTCCCCACCTACCCTTGAGTTACAATCAAAGCCACCACTCGCATCTATAGAGCATCTCACTCTAACATTACCCTCTCTACCTCCTCATAGGAACTCTATAGCTGAGCAATAAGAATGACCTTCTCCTCATAGAAGCCCCTCATCCTCTATCTCTCCCTAGCTAACAAGCTCTATATGACTACAATCATAATATCCCTCTCTACCAACTATACCTATAGAGACTTCACCTATCCTCTAACTTGACCGTCCTCATTCTAGGAATCCTCATCATCCCCACCCTCATCCTGTGTCTCCTCCACTCCCTTTGTGATTTGGCCCCACTACCCCTATATCTAGTGATGTACTCATTGCTCATACTTGACCTCCTCGATGCCCTTATCTACTATCAACCCAACCAGTACACCCATAGGTATTCCACCTTACCATGGTTAAGTCATCCACCATGCATCATACTCTAATATAGTACCTGCATCCTCCACTCTTAGATCTACTAATGATCGATCTGCATCCTCACCCACTAGCCTAACACATAGTGACAACAACTAAGTCTCATCACCTCAATATCGATAGATGATAGACTCACCAAAGATATCCTAAAAAACCTCAAACTACCAAGTGACATGAGAGTATTGGAAATATTCCTACTCCATGCCATGGCACCCAATCACCCATCACTCATTCCTCACCTACCTTAGCTACTTCATTGCCTCCATTCATGCTAGGTAGTCCCTGTATGGTCATTAGATCACTTACTTTACCCTTAGTCCCTCAAAGGACTCTGTATAGTGAGCAATCCTACCTGAGTGGGGTTGACTCTGATCCACATCCTACTATTAATACCATCGATATACATATCAAATCTCCCTATCTAACATCTATGTCTGTAGTACCCATAAAAGCCCCTTTGGCCTATCCACCTCGATGTGCTCCCACCCACAGATCTAAAGTAGGAAACTATAGCCCAATTTGCATCTACCTTGATGTCAGTTCTCATAAAGCTCATTGTATAAATGTGCTAGTAAGATAATCTTCCAGGCCATAATAAGATGCTCTTGAACAATGCATTCAACTAAATCCTAGATCAGCTCGATCAGGTTCCATAGGAAACTCACTCCTGATGAATCCAGTAGCAGAATATTGGACATGAGTAAAATCAGCATCACATTTCTCCTAGTCAGAACATCCACCTCATACCAGACCTCCACTAATACCCCACCACTACCTAAGCCCTATCAAGCCACCTTACAATCCTCACCAAAAACTTGCTAAAGCACTCTGCTCTACTGGCTAACATGTGAAGAAGTGATAGGGCATACCTCAAGTAAAATGTGAATAATCTAGTAAACATCCTCCAATGACACTATCATCTCACCCATCGGTAGATGAAATGTGTTCATTCAGTTGTCCCATTGATCTATCAGGATGGTCAAATATACCTGATCTGTAGTCACTGCCTCTAAGCTCATCACTTTCTTATGACCAATGAACTCAAGCCATTACCAATCAGTATTAGTAAGGCACCTCGTGCAGTACCGAATACTATCAAAAATATGTTATGTACCCTAATAAGTTGAACAAACAGACAAATAATATGGCAATCCGATCCCAAAAAAAACACACACAAAAAATGACAAAATCTATCTCCAATGAGACCATCTCGACATGAGATGATCTCTCCATGAGGCCATATAAGAATGATATAGTCTCTTGACGATCATCCTAGGTTGAGACGACCTCCACAATGGTTAAATTTTTGATCGTTGGGAATTCCAACTCGGTCGTACCACCCAGAGGTGGCCCCTAACTACAAAAGAGGGATCGTCTCACCCTAAGACAACCCTGAAATTAGGGCATGTAATCCAAAATTATACCCCATAAAAAATAAGAAGAAAAAAACCAAATAAAAATCAAGTAATAAAGTACAAGCAAAAAAACCTACACTACATCTTAATATAAGGTGTGATTCGATGCCTTAACCTATTAGGTGAGGTTCATAACCTGCATTACTTTGTGAGGTTCATTTTAGTTTGACAAGTAACAAGGAAGGAAAAGTGGTGTTTACCTTTCTTCTTTGGTCTTCTCTAGTGGTCGATGTCTTAGGTTGGTCCATAAGTGGTAGTGGGTTAACATTTTTGTAGTGCTCTGTGTCATAAATCTTCCTCCTCTCCATATCTCCTTTTCTCCAACTTCCAACTGTACAAATGACATCAAAAATAAGAAAAAAATTACATTTTTATTTTCAAAAATATGCGACCTTCTCGGGGTAAAACGGTTACATTTATTGTGACCGTACTACCAAGGGATGACCCCAAAAATTGCAAAAATTACCAAAAAAAGAAAGTTAAATATACCCAAAATCTTTTGGTCAAAACCCTCTCAAGTGATCCTCGTATAGTAGTTGCAATGACTAATTATACATGCAATCCGGTTGGATGGGTAGATCACCATAAGGCCACTCGAACAAAAATAATTACTATTATTTTTCAAATCAATTCAAAATAAAATATCCCCTATTTTATCAAAATCCTCTCAAGTGATCCTCGTATCTCGTGATTTACCCTACAATCCTAGCTATTACAGCGACTAATTATCCATGAATCACACCTGAGCCCCTTGTACAACCAAGAATCCTTGCTTTGGTGTCAGATTCCACCCCTAAGTTGTTCCCCATGAGTGCACAAATTTATTGACCAATCCATAGATCAAACCCAGTATTGCTTCACATCGTCCAAGAAAATCATCCATAGCTTAGTGGTCGTCTCTATGAGAGATGACCCATAGGTATGACCATCTCTCTCTGAGATGACTCATAGGTATGATTCTCCTTCACAGAGATGGATTCTAGGGTAGAAATCTATTTCTTATTTTCTTTCTTTTATTAGGTTCTAGCAACATTTTAATTACTATTTAGAATAGCTAGATTTCATTTTCATGCATGTATTTGTTGTATTTTGGTTTATTTATCACTTTACTTTGTCATCACTATGGGCCTTATCTTGAAAGGCTCTTCATATGATTTTGATGCTCTTTAAATCATATTATGTGCAGATTATAGGTATTTATGAGGAAGCAATAGCATAAAGATTCATCCATCATCATCATATATTGAGATAGTCCTAAAAAACTTTCCCTAATAAGTTTGTGGATGCTAAAATATCCTGCGTAGTACATCCAAATTGGTTTTAATTGTATTTCATTGTATCAATATTGATTGCAATACCTAAGAGGGATCTCTTTTTAACCTTCTCAAAAAGAACAATATATTATTAATAAAAGGTTACCATCCATCATTTTCTTGTATTTTGTCCTTTGTTTTTATGGTTGCATTTTGATTAGTTATATTTAGATCTTGTATTTCATTTTATGGATGTATGGTATTTTTAAACATTTTCACCAACTTTTGAGGTTGGAAAAGGAGTCTCAGGTTACACACCTAAACTTCTCTCCAAATAAATCCTTCTCTTTGGTTTCCTTTGAAATTTCCCTAATGAAATTCCTATTGCCAACCCCTCAGATATTGTTGTATCACAATATATTTAGGTCTAGATACATCCTTTGGATCTACGGGTTTGGACATCTAGGGTGAATCTCCCACAAAGGCCAAAATACTAAACTTAAATAGGTCCTTGAAGACAACCAATACTTTTACTCACCCCTACTTTTGACCAAAAAAGGTCTTTATCCTATTTTATCTTATCTTTGCTCTTCCTAGTGAAGCAAATTAAGGAGGTCTATGCACCCCCTTACATTATAATTCTCAAAATAATGTATTTTGGCTGCAACTTATTCTATATTTGAAGAAAAAAGGTCATATTTGATGTCAAAAACCTTATTATTTACAGGTTTTCCTTATAATTTGGTATGAATTTTACTGCAACACTCTTTTTGATATTGTGCTTTCTTGTCTTTGTTCATTAAGTCATTGTGATCATAGATAAAAAATAGCTAATAATATTTTTTTGAGTAAGTCTATCATATTATTACTCTTAGCATCTATTCCTAAGGTGAGCTTATGTACCCCTTAATGCTCAATTTTTTTTCAAATTCAATGCATTATTTAATAACTTAGAGAGAGAGGATCCCATAATCATGTCAAGAATAGATTTCCTACCTTCTCAATTCCAGATAATTCATTTTTATCAATAGGCATGTCCAAGCTTTAGATTTTCTAATATATGCTAATTTTGTAGTCCAAGCTCACAAGGATCCATGATTAGTGTTCATAATGAGTAAAGAGTATGATTTAATGTTCAAAAAACCACTAGATGTATCATCATATAGTAATTTTCATGCAATGAAGTGCTATCGAACTAGAGAGTCAAAGAGTTTTTATTCTCAAAGCAATGTTGTACTTCCGAATTTCAACCATGAAACTTCTAAGCATATCAATGGATCATTTCTAAGGTTGAAGATCACACCCGAGCCCCTCGTACAACCAAGAATCCTTGCTTTGGTGTCAGATTCCACCCCTAAGTTGTTCCCCATGAGTGCACAAATTTATTGACCAATCCATAGATCAAACCCAGTGTTGCTTCACATTGTCCAAGAAAATCATCCATAGCTTAGTGGTCGTCTCTCTGAGAGATGACCCGCAGGTATGACCATCTCTCTCTGAGACGACTCACAGGTATGATTCTCCTTCACAGAGATGGCTTCCAGGGTAGAAATCTATTTCTTATTTTCTTTCTTTTATTAGGTTCTAGCAGAATTTTAATTACTATTTAGAATAGCTAGATTTCATTTTCATGCATGTATTTGTTGTATTTTGGTTTCTTTATCACTTTACTTTGTCATCACTATGGGCCTTATCTTGAAAGGCTCTTCATATGATTTTGATGCTCTTTAAATCATATTATATGTATATTATAGGTCTTTATGAGGAAGCAATAGCATAAATATTCATCAATCATCATCATATATTGAGATAGTCCTAAAAAACTTTCCCTAATAAGTTTGTGGATGCTAAAATATCCTGCGTAGTACATCCAAATTGGTTTTAATTGTATTTCATTGTATCAATATTGATTGCAATACCTAAGAGGGATCTCTTTTTAACCTTCTCAAAAAGAACAATATATTATTAATAAAAGGTTACCATCCATCATTTTCTTGTATTTTGTCCTTTGTTTTTATGGTTGCATTTTGATTAGTTATATTTAGATCTTGTATTTCATTTTATGGATGTATGGTATTTTTCAACATTTTCACCAACTTTTGAGGTTGGAAAAGGAGTCTTAGGTTACACACCTAAACTTCTCTCCAAATAAATCCTTCTCTTTGGTTTCATTTGAAATTTCCCTGATGAAATTCCTATTGCCAATCCCTCAAATGTTGTTGTATCACAATATATTTAGGTCTAGATCCATCCTTTGGATCTACGGGTTTGGAAATCTAGGGTGAATCTCCCAAAAAGGCCCAAATACTAAACTTAAATAGGTCCTTGAAGATAACCAATACTTTTACTCACCCCTAATTTTGACTAGAAAATGTCTTTATCCTATTTTATCTTATCTTTGCTCTTCTTAGTGAAGCAATTTAAGGAGGTCTATGCACCCCCTTACATTATAATTCTCAAAATAATGTATTTTGGATGCAACTTATTCTATCTTTGAAGAAAAAAGGTCATATTTGATGTCAAAAACCTTATTCTTTACAGGTTTTCCTTATAATTTGGTATGAATTTTACTGTAACACTCTTTCTGATATTGTGCTTTCTTGTCTTTGTTCATTAAGTCATTGTGATCACAGATAAAAAATAGCTAATAATATTTTTTTGAGTAAGTCTATCATATTATTACTCTTAGGATCTGTTCCTAAGGTGAGCTTATGTACCCCTTAATGCTCAATTTTTTTTCAAATTCAATGCATTATTTAATAATTTAGAGAGAGAGGATTCCATAATCATGTCAAGAATAGATTTCCTACCTTCTCAATTCCATATAATTCATTTTTATCAATAGGCATGTCCAAGCTTTAGATTTTCTACTATATGCTAATTTTGTAGTCCAAGCTCACAAGGATCCATGATTAGTGTTCATAATGAGTAAAGAGTATGATTTAATGTTCAAAAAACCACTAGATGTATCATCATATAGTAATTTTCATGCAATGAAGTGCTACCGAACTAGAGAGTCAAAGAGTTTTTATTCTCAAAGCAATGTTGTACTTTCGAATTTTAACCATGAAACTTCTAAGCATATCAATGGATCATTTCTAAGGTTGAAGATCACACCCGAGCCCCTTGTACAACCAAGAATCCTTTCTTTGGTGTCATATTCCACCCCTAAGTTGTTCCCCATGAGTGCACAAATTTATTGACCAATCCATAGATCAAACCCAGTGTTGCTTCACATCGTCCAAGAAAATCATCCATAGCTTAGTGGTCGTCTCTTTGAGAGATGACCCACAGGTATGACCATCTCTCTCTGAGACAACTCACAGGTATGATTCTCCTTCACAGAGATGGCTTCCAGGGTAGAAATTTATTTCTTATTTTCTTTCTTTTATTAGGTTCTAGTAGCATTTTAATTACTATTTAGAATAGCTAGATTTCATTTTCATGCATGTATTTGTTGTATTTTGGTTTCTTTATCACTTTACTTTGTCATCACTATGGGCCTTATCTTGAAAGGCTCTTCATATGATTTTGATGCTCTTTAAATCATATTATGTGCAAATTATAGGTCTTTATGAGGAAGCAATAGCATAAAGATTCATCCATCATCATCATATATTGAGATAGTCCTAAAAAACTTTCCCTAATAAGTTTGTGCATGCTAAAATATCCAGCATGGTACATCCAAATTGGTTTTAATTGTATTTCATTGTATCAATATTGATTGCAATACCTAAGAGGGATCTCTTTTTAACCTTCTCAAAAAGAACAATATATTATTAATAAAAGGTTACCGTCCATCATTTTCTTGTATTTTATCCTTTGTTTTTATGGTTGCATTTTGATTAGTTATATTTAGATATTGTATTTCATTTTATGGATGTATGGTATTTTTCAACATTTTCACCAACTTTTGAGGTTGGAAAAGGAGTCTCAGGTTACACACCTAAACTTCTCTCCAAATATATCCTTCTCTTTGGTTTCCTTTGAAATTCCCCTGATGAAATTCCTATTGCCAACCCCTCAGATGTTGTTGTATCACAATATATTTAGGTCTAGATCCATCCTTTGGATCTACGGGTTTGGACATCTAGGGTGAATCTCCCAAAAAGGCCCAAATACTAAACTTAAATAGGTCCTTGAAGACAACCAATACTTTTACTCACCCCTCCTTTTGACCAGAAAAGGTCTTTATCCTATTTTATCTTATCTTTGCTCTTCCTAGTGAAGCAAATTAAGGAGGTCCATGCACCCCCTTACATTATAATTCTCAAAATAATGTGTTTTGGTTGCAACTTATTCTATATTTGAAGAAAAAATATCATATTTGATGTCAAAAACCTTATTCTTTACAGGTTTTCCTTATAATTTGGTATGAATTTTACTGCAACACTCTTTCTGATATTGTGCTTTCTTGTCTTTGTTCATTAAGTCATTGCAATCATAGATAAAAAATAGCTAATAATATTTTTTTGAGTAAGTCTATCCTAATATTACTCTTAGGATTTTTTCCTAAGGTGAGCTTATGTACCCCTTAATGCTCAATTTTTTTTTCAAATTCAATGCATTATTTAATAACTTAGAGAGAGAGGATCCCATAATCATGTCAAGAATAGATTTCCTACCTTCTCAATTCCAGATAATTCATTTTTATCAATAGGCATGTCCAAGCTTTAGATTTTCTACTATATGCTAATTTTGTAGTCCAAGCTCACAAGGATCCATGATTAGTGTTCATAATGAGTAAAGAGTATGATTTAATGTTCAAAACACCACTAGATGTATCAATCATAGTCCAAGCTACACTGCTTAGAACATTCCCAAAGTCTACCTGCTTGGGAGCCATCCTTCATTAGGAACATCAAACACCTCTTATCCCATTACAAACCTCAAAAATGAATTCCACTTGTTAACAAGGAAAATTTACATAACCATATAGGAGTCTCTTTTGGTCATTGTTTAAGGCTTGAACAAAACCATTCCACCTAAAGTTTCATTTCTAGCTTTGAAATTATTCCATCATTCAAAAAGTTATATCATGCACATGAAAGGTAACCCTACTATTTGGGTTACTAATGAGTAATTCTTCAAGAAAATATATATTTCCAATTCATACAACCATACCTTGGTTGATTTTACCAATCAATTTTGATACCTTGATATTCTTGGCTAGTTCTACCTCTATACAAGTCTTTGCTTTCAAGATATTTTGTAGCAGGGTATTCTTCCTATCTACCCCTTTAATTTTTTCATTATGGGAACTTGATTAATAACTTCCAATCATTGCTTTCATTGGTTTATCTGTTCCCTCTATTAATCAATTGTTCTATAGTTGTGAGGTTTTCTACCTCTATTGAAATTTCTTCCAAAATTTTTCTTTGGGGGCTAGCTTTCATTTCACTATGCCTGACTAGCCTTGAAATTTGAGAAAGTCCTCTCTTCTTTTCCTTATATTGGTGTCATTTTTCTTTGTCATAATAAGGAGTTGAATTCGGTTATAGTTTCCTCCAAGATATACTTCCAAAGGGGGTTGGTTTCTTCATCCCCATGATCTATCAATATTATTATCACTCCTTTATAATATCAATGATTACACTTACTATATGTAATGGATCATCCTGAAACTCTTGAGAAAATTGGGTGTTCACTAAACAATCCTTCTCCTTCATTAGTAGTGAAACCCATCTAACTTGGAAATTAACCAGGGTTCTATGAACCTCCAACCATTTTATTCCTTAGATGATGTCAAGACTTGCAATGGTGCTTTACAAAAACATCCTATGGTAGAACCATTATTTAGGGTTATTTTTGCCATAGATAAACATTGATACATTGAATAAGTCTACCTAGAACCATACTTAGTATTCCACTTTTGTGTCAATATCTTGATATTTTCAGCGTATCCATGGCTAGTATAAAAGAAATAAAACTACCTGTAGCTCCACTAACAATTAAATATTTATAAATAAATAAATCAAACAAATTTTATTCCATAAGAGCAATAGTGTGGCTTGCCCTTCTAACCTCTGGCTTTCAATTGCAAAAAAATACTATGCATAGGTTACTTTACTTTTGCACTAGATGAACATGATCCTGGTTGGGGTGGACATTGGGTAGCATAGTGCAGGCCTATTAGAATAATAAAATTATATCCTAAGTTGTTACTAGGATATTGTGTAATTGAGATAATCTTAGCCACACAATATCCTAGTAACAACTTAGGATAGAATTTTATTATTCTAACACCCCCCTTAAGTGGTACTACGATATACTAACACCCCCCTTAAGTGATACTAGGAGGTAGTGAAAAGATAATAAAACCAAGAAAGTGGCATATCCATAAGTATGAGTCCCGATAACAAGGCCTGATAAGGTACTAATGTACAATATATCCATAAAAAGACATGCTGGAGAGATGATGAAAAACTACAAGGGAAAAAAAAAACTTTCCAAAATAGAAAGAAGAAGAAGAAGGAGGAAGATGTGAATGGAGGATGAAGAAATATTCTCAACCACCCTTAAGGACAACTTCCATAAAGAAGTCTGTAAAGGATCCATGTTATGTCTCAAAAAAGAAGAGAAGCCTCATATCTAAACTGAAATAAAACATACTTCCAAACTGGTGCTTGTGACACAGATCAAGGCTATGAACCATAAAAAAAAGGTCACTAAAGAAAACACCCTGAAACCAAAGTGTCTCACAAAAACAAGAGTGTGAAGATAGTGTGGAAAGTACCACAAAAATTGCAAGGGATGTCCAAAATTGACTCCACAAGCATAAGTATATGGTTTCCACCTATATGAACACAATGGGCTGATAACAAGGTCTAGACTGAATGGAAAAACAACAAAACAAGGACACCAATCAAGCTGACTAACGTGTCCTTATGGTGACCTACTAATCCTATAGAAATGCATGGGTAACCATCCACTACAACCGCTAGGTGATGTAGAGGAGATGACTAGATACTAGGATCACTTACAAAGCTTGGGAGTGTCGGGTTCAACCAAGAATGCACTCCATGATACAATATATTTGAGGCTAAAAAACATAGGTTAAAGTGCCTCAAAATAAAAATTGGACACCACCAATGTGTTCGTCTTGGAAAAAACTTTTTTACGACTATAAACACCCCTATGTAAAGGTGATATTATAGCCTTCATTTGCAGGAAAACAATTATTCTCCTTGCCACATAAGGGAATCTCTTGGAATAAAGAATGGTTTTTAAAAATATGTTGTTTTAAGTTTTGTATCACAGGAGAAAAATTTATGGGCCAATTTTTCCCAATTTGACCACTTCAAAAGTTTTTACCTAAAAAAAAATTTATTTAAAAAACATTAAAAGAAGGTGGGTCCATTGATGCAGCTAATAAAGTTTTGTATAAAGCCATAAAAATTAAAAAATTTCCACTTTATTAAATGATCTACCTCCCACGTTCATTCATTGCCACACCTTGCTGCTACTCATCTCTCCTTGGCCAATTTTGGTACCCACGTCTTCAAAGTTGGCTATAGAAAAGTTTTGCCTGCATGCTTCCACTTTGACACACATGATTTTTAATGATCGTCTCCCTCTCCCACCATCCTCAAAGCATGTGCCAAACTGGGAGAGGCACAAGAGGGTAAATTATATATAAAAAAATCTCGTGTTAGCTATCAACATTGTGCAAAAAAATATTCACAACATCACTTCGAGCATAACACTTCAGACCTCCTCAAGCACGGATGAATCGTATTGAAAAAAACTTTGGAAAAAATCCCAACATAGGAAGTAGACTGCAACACCAAATGAGGACGTTCTCAATAACATACAGGAGGAAAAATCAACCTGTTTTTCTCTCTGTTATAGTAGGAGCACCTCAATATTGAAAATTATTAAAAAAACGTGTGCTAGTATGGTACCATTACAACTACACACACACTGCAAATCACCAAACTATGCTAGAAAAAAATACAACTGTAGCCAAAACACTTGATTCACGCTTGAAATCACTGTCATGCATCATTGAACACTATGGACAAGCAGAAATCCCCGTCAAAAAATAAGCCAAATGATTTGGCTGTAGAAAAAAAATGAGCCCTACGTTTCTTCACCAATGAAGCAGAAGCTAATCACAAAGATGCCATATTTTTGGTTGACACCATTCCAACTTGCTCTTCACTACTGCAGCGTATACAAAAGTGATGAAACCAAAGGCAACCCAAAAAAAAATAAAAGCGTCATCATTTGCTCTTCCTCTTCTCCAACAATTAGAGTTATGAGAGCTATGATTAATATCGGGCAATATGGGATCGTGCCTGATCTGTACTAGCCACAACACACTCTTAGCAACAAAAATCTACGATGCCCTAGCTCATGATTTATAATTTTTTTGGATGAATATGATTATTGCACTCTGTGGCCATGCCCAAGTTGGTGGTCATCGTCCTCCTTCACACTGAAAAATATGCACCATCCTGCAGAGCATCCTAGTGAACGATATTCCCAGACTCGGTGATAAGCTCGACCACACAATATCCTAGTAACAACTTAGAATATAATTTTATTATTCTAACACCCCCACTTAAGTGGTACTAGGATATACTAATAAGACCTTCGTAGTTATAGCACCTACTCTTGGGTCCTGGGTGTACCACTTTTTTCTACTTCTCTTGAGATTGAGCATCATTGGTACTATTATTATTCCTTGATTGTAATTTTTTCTTAGGGTCCCTCTAATTTCATTTGTTCCTTAATTCACATCTTGAGTCACCTCTACTTGTTTTGTTCTATTTATTTTTCCTCTTTATAAATCCAACACTTTCTCTTCCTTTTTGGGACTATCGATCTTCCCTTACCAAGTTTGAAATATAGTTATAACTCAATTGCTAGTGCTGATACATCCATTAATTTTGTTGGTTTATTAGCTCTTATTGTTTATTTATTTTATCTTGTAATATATTTGCAATAGTAATGAGGCTCTTCATCTCTTTACTTAAGTTCCTCAAACTTTTATCTTGGTTTCTCCCCCTAAAATTATCCTCACGGTTTTATCTATTCAAGGGAGTAGACTTCCCTCCTCTTGTCTTGGGTACCATTATATCCTGATCTCACAAAGAGAGGATATCATGTTAGGTTACAACTTATCCTTGATTTGCTCTACTAAACATGAATTTTTATTGCTAAAACCACTCTCATCCTAAGAGAGGTCATACTATAAATCTATTGAGTAACTCTATGTCAAAGGCCACACTTACTAGATGTAAGGTGTTGTAGCAGAGCAACTACCTCTAGGGGTTAATTTTCCCCCTACTTTAACCTTTAGTAAGTGGGAGTTTTAGGTCTTCTCAAATTGACTTAAGAACCAATCATGACCTGCATAGGAAGATACCCACATCCCTAGCACAATAAGAAGCTCTAGCCCCTCGTGCCTAGAGCTCTAATACCAAATGTAACAACCCAAAATCTAACTAAGGGGTTGCTATTTTTTTCAACAAACACAAACAACACTAAAACTAACACATACAAAATTAAGCATACTAACACATGCCAGAGAGAGATCCTTATCTCACTCGATATGTGTAATTACAATATATATAAGTTAACCCTAAGTTTTAGTTATTTATCCCTCTCCTCAACACCAACTTTCTATCTAGCATCTAATATAGATACATCCATATCCATACCATGCACAAGTCCATCTATGCAGGTATACTATGTGTATTGTGATAACTATTAACCATATATTAGTTAGATTTAGCTTATATCCTTTGGCTAGTCGAAGGGTATGTTCATCTCTATAACCTACATGAGCCTATCTGTGAGGATATATGACATGTACAACAAATAGGACACTCATCTTATCATTATGATGGGATAGCGAAATCCTTTTGTAGATTGTTATCTCATTTTAAACTGCTAGGTTGTGCAAGTCAAACTAGTTCAATCACTTAAACTAAGTTTACCCATTTGGCCCTAAAGGATCCCATAATCCCTTAGGTTCTCCTACTCTATCCAACACACTAGCACTCTAATATCTCTAAAGAAATTACTTAACTTCTCTAAGCATATTAATATAGGAGGATAAACACTAAGTCTAACAATTTAAATCAAGCATGAAATAAAATAAATAAGAGGAATACAAAGAGATGATGGAAGGGAAATAAATCTAACTAGAACATGCATAGCTAAAAAGCTAACAAAATTATATAACGAGATGCATCATAAATTACATTTAAGGGAATACATTTCCAATTTGTTAGTACATCATTACATAGCTCGAGTATGGTAAAAGAATCCATACTTTTAAAGAATAACATTACATAAATAGCTTTAAACAAAGGTTGCTCCAATAATGTTTCCTCCATAACATGAGTAAGTATCTATCTTGGATCTTGTTGTTCTCTTGGTCCTTTCACTACCCATTGCTTAATGATGGTAGTAAGGTATCATGACAACTCATGAAACTATGAATCATGCATCTACTAGATGATCATTTAATCTAGTGCATTTAATATACCAAATTGCAACTATACAATCACCAATACATATTTACAAATAATTCACTCAATATCTAGGAAGGTCATCATTCATTTCATCATAACATCCTTTAATCATTCAAGGATTCATGTTTAAGCATAAAAAGTCCTCCCTTAGATTTGACTAACTTAATTATTTCCTTAATTAACCAAGGCCCCATAAACCTTAATTAATTAAGTACTTAAAATACCCATTTATCTAACCTATTAAGGCCCCATAAACCTTAACAAGTTAGATACTTAATCTACTAAAAGCCATAAACAATTCACCATTAAATAGTAAAAGAATATAAAAACCCTCTTCCTTCGTTTAATAAAAATTTCTAATATTCATTAAAGTTTTTTCCTCTTCTATGGAAATAACAAGTAAATATTTTTTAATTACAATTCATTAATTTACAGAAGAGAATGTAAATAATACATAGAATCATTTGAATATATAAACAACCAATACCTTTACTTCATCAAAGTCAACTATTCCTTTTTGTTAAGTAAGAACAATATTTTCTTCTATTTAATATTATCTTTTCCCTTTTTATAAACAATGACTTAAAACTATATTGCAATCTATATTGTTTCCCAATTAAATATGACAATAAATCTTCCCATCGATAATGTCTATTTTATTTTATTATAAATAAACATTGATTAAACTATATTCATAAATCTAAGTTCCTTCCATTTAGATACAAACATGAATAATTAAATCCTTCATTGAAAATACAGACTTATGCTCAACAGATAACAAAAGATGGTTAACACTCACATCAACCAACAATCAATTATAAGCAATGACAAGGGATAAGTGGGGGTAAGCACAAATAAAAGTTAAATCCATCATGAAGAGGTGATAATGAACAAGGCAAAAATCAAACCATGCACCCTTACACAATGCACAAGCAACCACCATCAGTTGGTTGCATGACCACCACTTGCTAGTCGAAGGGCTTAGGAATTCAAGCTCCCTTTAAGTCCTTCAATCATCAGAGTATGTCCCATGTGGGACAATGCTCGTAGATGACTTCATTGAAGCCATCTACTTGAGCGGACCAAATGCTAACCACCATTCATGGTTCACTCAGGGTGATGACTAGAGGCTTTGAGCCTCATTGAAATTTCTTTCTAAACCCTCTTAAGCTAGGTCAAACCCATAAATAAATCCAAACTAGGATACCAAGGTGTTTAACACTGGTTTCAAGTATCACAGTGCTAGATGGGTGGCTAACACAACACATACTATCAATAGACTACAATTGGGTTAAAAAAGGGGTTTCAGGGGTGAGACAACACAAGTTGGGCTCATCCAAGTTGATCTAGACATAATTAGGGGTTCTCTTTGAAGCCAACAAAAAAAAACTGCTGGAGAACAAGCAATAGGAAAAAACTAACATAGGTGCTTTAAATACACTCCCAAGTCTTGCTAACAATGAAGGGATTTATGGAGGAGGCTTGTTCGAGCTAAGAGGAAGACTTACATAGGGGAGAAATAATATAGATACAGTTTTAACTCGGTCACCGATTGGTCCTTTAAATTGAACATAAACTAATGTTTTTAAACCATACATAGTTATATAAAAACCGACCATACAATGAAGATTCCAACATGTTTTCCAACTTATGACAATGCTTCTATGTTTTGTTCCCCATTTCTTCTCACTGTAATCTCCTTTGCATCTTTGTTTTATCCACTCATCTAAGAATTCACTTTCCTTCTTCACAACCCTCCTTCATGCTATTTTTGGTCTCTTTAACTAGGTCTGATATATCTGCTCAACTATGAAAGTCTTCTCCTATCATCAATGCCATCTATTGTATTAAAGTTTGCTTTATCCTTTGCAAGTGGTAAGATAGATATTTAATTAACACATTATTTTAATCATTGTCATTCACTTATGCTTCATCTAGAAGATCTTTCTTATTTTGGACAAAAAACCATTGTTGCGGGCCAAACAAGGTGAATGGTTTCCTATTTTTGTCACATGCCCGTGCATTTAATTATCAACCCAGGGAGCTTCGTAAACTTGCAAAGAGTCATAATTAAGTTACTACAATACCACTGGAGGTGAATTTGCTAATCCTACATTTTGGGGGGTGTTCTTGGAATGGTTTGTCAATCATTCTCGCACTACTCAATGATTTACGTAAGAAGAACAAAATTAAACCTACAAAAAATAAATCATGTACGCGTTCTTGAAAATAAATCTACTGCAAATGATGGAACTAATAAACTAAAAAACATTCTTATGAAAGCAATAAACTAATTAAAATTAATAAACAAAAAGGAAATGGGGAAGAAATACTGGCTTGGAGTGGGCCCAGGCTCCAGTAGATTCTTCCCGATCGAACACGCACTTAGAACTTCTGGAACTTTAATATATTCGTTAACACACTACAATTTATTTTTGTACGTCTAAATGGATCTTTATTTTATTTCTATATATTTCTCAGAATGATCTGTGTGTGTTTATATAACACACCCACATAACTTCTGTTATAGAAGTAGTTACAACAGTCAATCTGTCCCAGAATAAATCAAGATAGTCTGGTAAATGCAATCGACATCTGGTGTTCTGTTCTAATGGTGGTGTGTTCGTTGTTTGGTTCATGCTTTGCCTGGCATTAGTAAGACATTTCAATACATTGGTGCAATCTCCAATTTAGCTCTGCATGATGCAGAGTTGGAACTACACCAGCCACTGTCGTCCACGTCGTTCAAATTTGGTCAATGGGCAAAGAATCAGTGGCGCCTTCTGGTTGTGGGGAGGCGCTTGTCTTTTGCTAGCGCCTTCTGATTGTGGGGAGGCGCTTGTCTTTGGTTGGTGCCTTTTGGTTACAGGGAGATGCTCATCTTTGGTTGGCGCATTTCAACTGCAGGGAGGTGCTCGTATTCAGTTGGCACCTTTCGACTGTAGGGAGCCGCTCGTATTCTCTTCATTAACCCCCGATGAAATAAAGTGCTAGGTCCATCAAAAGGACCTCGACCATTCCAAATCTAACTAAATCAACTGCAATTCCACAAAACATACTAAAAACACACAAATTAGATAACACGCATAATTATATCAAATATCTATATAATCATTCATAAAAGTACGCAATCCTTTTTATACAGCCGCATATTGATCAAAGAAATATGTACAAAATATGAGCATTTCTGGTGCTCATCATCCCCCCATGCCTAACATATGCCACGCCCTCATGGCATCCAAGTCTGCGAGTAGCCCTTTGACTTTTCATCGTCGCCATCTCTTGGAGGATTCTGCTACCCCTACGGCTCGAGTCTATCTTTTTGTGTCGGCATTTGAAGGTGTGGTTCACCTTTGCCTATGGGAAACTACGGCTGTCAATTGTCCTCTTCTTGTTATGGCCACTACTAGTGGTGGTCTAGCTAGTGTTGTTCCTGCCGATTGAAATGTAGCTTCGACAGCTTGCCAGAGGTCAGCGTCTGGAGGTCTGACCACTGCCAGAGGGATATTTGAGTTATCCCCTCTGGAAGGCACTACTTGGGCCTTGTATAATTCGACTGCTTTAGGGGTAAGCCCTGCATTCTCCTTTGCAATCGTAACGGCCTCCAATTGTGGGCCATGTACTCCCCACTGTTCCAAGTACTTCCTCATCATGGTAGGCTACCCTCGGGATGAACCATAGATGTCCCAAAATTGGCTGTCTTCTATCGGATTGATGCAGATGCCAGAATCTCCTTTTACCCTCAAGGATGCCTTCTTGGCCTCCTTGGCTGCTTTCATTTTGCTGCGCCGCTGCTCAAATTTTTTTTGCCTTTCAACGAATGGCTACATGTCCCATTCATCCTCTTCGAAGTCGACGAAGGTCACTTTTGCCTTTTGTCGAGCTGTCCTGGGCCTCTTTGCCTTAGCTTCTACAAAAAATGCAATGGATGGGGTGATCCTTCATTCACCTATCTACCTGGTGTCGACCCCTCAGGATCTTCTCCTTCTTCAGGCCTGGGGAGGTCCTCCTTATCCTCTGGTCATATCTATTGTTGGAGACCTTCGTCCTACTGTGTGTCACTCAGGACAATGACAGGGGGCATGGTAGGACTTCTTTTCTTTTCACCCTTGAAAATAGAGGAATCCTCCCCTGCCTCCGGGCTGCTCTGTCGGGCATCCGATCGAATCTCCCCCAAAGAGAATACTCATTCGGTGGATGTGGGAGAGTTTTTCGGCACTTCTTCTGCCCAATCAGTCTTAGTGGACGCCTCCTGTATTGCTATTCCTATGTCCTGGAGCATTTGAATTTCCTCCTGCAACTGCCAGACCAGCTGCTTGAGCTGAGCAATTTGCCTATCTCTTTCCTCCAATTCCCTTTTATGTTGGTTTTGGCAATCTTCCAGAATCTGCTATGCCATCCAGCAATCGGTTTGCCAATCGAGTGCCTTCTCCAAGGCCGCATCGATCTGGTCGTTACTCCCAAAAGTTCCTTCATTTCATGGGCTTTGGTTCATTAATTCTCAGAGGGTTTGGGCGGCAACGTCTATCTTTAGGTCACTCTGTCCTTCCTCTATCGAGAGGAATCACCGTAGACGTTTCCTCGTGGGGATTGGTTCATCCTCATCACCAGCGAGTGGTGCTCCTTCCTCCTCATACTCGGGAACTAGGGAATGCCCTTTGTCCTCTATGTCTTCGAGCACCAATGACTGCTCTGATCCTCCTAGAAAATATGGCAACACCAATTACTCTATGTTTGTTATCTCCTCTGCAAGGGATGCTTCATCTTGCCCTAATTCGACAATCGCATTTGTGTTGCTCTATTTTGCCGCCATCTCCCTCTGCATTGCGATTCTATCCTTGTGCTTCTACATGGTGGACCAATGCCGATATTAGCCCATGGTGGGCTAAGGCGGATGGTGCCCCCTTTTGGTATCGAGCCGCTTCATATTTTAGAGCATTTTCCAGGTAGAAAGGTATGTTTAATTTCCTCCCATGCACTAGGTGATTGATGAAGTGCACATGATTAATGTGTAGATGGGTATAGTTTCCTGTGCATGTGAAAAATCAAGCAATCTGCTTGAACATCTTCTGCATATTCATGGGGAGACTATTTTTGAGTAACCCCTCCCTATCTATCTGTACATTTTCTCCTAGTAGCAGTATTTTGATGTATAGTTTTAACACTTCGCCCTTGTATGTACATTCCCCCGTGAGAGGCAATCCAGTTGCCTATGAGATGAACTTAGGGGTCCATCAGTATCACTGGGTTCATTCTTCTTGATCATGTGGTTCTTGGACTTTCCTCCCATGGTGCCTTCTACTGTTGTATATTTTTTTTTGTCCTTCCTTCTTTAGGAAGGTGCCTTCTTATAGAAAAGACACCTAACCCTAGCAGTTATGGAAGATGCCCTATCATTGGCATGCAATTTTGGCTATGGGGGGATATGATCTCTATGACGACGATATCTTTTTTGGTACTGTGTATTTATAAATAATTATATAAATGATTTGATTTAGTATGCATGTACCTAATTCGTTGTTCCAGTCATCGTGGTAGCCGCTGATTTGCTGACTTGTGACATGAGGGAGGGGTATGGTCCTTTTATGTCGCTCATTTGTGCGATGCTTCATTTCGCTTGAGGCATCCAGTAGATGTAAATTGTGCATGTGGGAGGCATTATTTTGTACCTTTCCCATGTGGATGGTGTCCTTGTAGTGCCTTTTTGATGTTATCGGTGCTCTTATTCGAACGAATGTGCCTTCTGGTGCTACGAGGTGCCTCTGATTGGTGGGAGGCACTTTTGCCTGCATGCCTCTTCCCAATGTGGGAGGCACCTCCTTCTGGTTCGTGCCTTCCCGATGTTGGAAGGCATTCATCTTGATGAATGTGCCTTCCTAATGTTGGAAGGCGTATTCGGCTGGATGAATGCGCCTTCCTAATGTTGGAAGGCATCTCGGCTGGATGAATGCGCCTTCTTGATGTTGGAAGGCGTCTCGGCTAGATGAATGTGCCTTCTTGATGTTGGAAGGCATATTCGGCTGGATTTTTTTTTTTTTTTTTAAGACAGTGCCTTCCTGCCACGGAAGGTGCCTACATATGTATATATATATATATTTTTTAATAGAACTTCTGAATGGATGGAAGGCGCTGTCTTTCGACTTGGCACCTTTCGGATGCAATAAGGTGCCTTCTTCTGGATGGGCGCATTTCGGGTGCAGTAAGGCACCTTCTTGTGGACTTGGTGCCTTCTTCTGGATGCAGTAAGGCGCCTTCTTCTGGATGGGCACATTTTGGGTGTAGTAAGGCACCTTCTTCTGGATGCAGTAAGGCGCCTACTTCTGGACTTGGCGCCTTCTTTTGGATGCAGTAAGGCACCTTCTTCTAGACTTGGCGCCTTTTGGATGCAGTAAGGCACCTTCTTCTAGATGGTGATTTGACTAGAAAAAGGGTGATCAAGCCTTCCCAATTTTTCACACTGCCCAGATTCTACCTACGAGTTGGTGTCGAAATGTTGAGCCGAATCAGGCTTGGTTTCCCAGATACCTATCCCTCGTGCTGTCAGGTCCTCCACTTGCAAAAAGCAATCAAAAAAGAAAGGAAAATAAAGGCAGTTAGACACATTTTGTGCCTGTTAGGCCCTGGATTAGGATGCCTGCAGCTTGCATGCAGGTGTCGTACCTGCAAAAACACACATTACAAAAAAAACTATATTAACTAAAAATTTTTGGGTGAGCACTTTCGTACCCACCATTTCACCTGTGAGAGTTCGGTCCAGATCTAGCAAGATGGGGTCTCCCCCATGCCTACTTTGGATTCCACCTGTAATGTTTCAGATGTATTATAGGGGCGTAGTCGGTGGCCATTGACTGTGAACATGGTGTTGTTGTCGTCAATTGTATTAATGCGCACCGCCCCATTCCTAATGAGCTCTGCCACCTCATACGGCCCCATCCACCTTTGCATAAGTTTGCCCTTCCTTTCTTGGAATTGGGAATCATACAACAATACCCATTCCCCTACCTGGAACTTCTTCAGCTTGATGTGGTTATCATGCCACTTCTTTCTCTACTATTGTATAATCTATGTCCTCTGCAAAGCATCCAATCGGATTTCGTCCAGCTGATCTAGCTGGCGAATCCTTTAATTTTGATCTTCGTCCAAGCTCAAATTTAATTCTAAAGCTGTCCTCAGAGTTTTGATTTCGAACTCGATGGGCATCATCGCATTTTTTCCATAGACCAATTGGAAAGGTGTACATCCTATGGTGGATTTCCACGTGGTGTTGTATGCCCAAACTTCCTCCAGCAACCGTGTGGCCCAATATTTCTTGTGTTGCTACACGATTTTGATTAGGATGTTTTCTATCTCCCTGTTTGTCACTTCTACTTGCCCGTTCGCCTGTGGATGGTAGGGCATGGTTTTATTATGCCGAACTCTATACTGCTCCATCAGCTCCTCAATCAATTTGGAGGTGAATTGGGGCCCTTGGTCTGTTGTTATCTCCCGAGGAACCCCAAATCGTGTGAAAATATGGGCAAATAAGAAATCGATGACCGTTCTTTCCTTTGAGTCCCTTAATGCCTGCACTTCCACCCATTTGGTGATGTAATCCGTGCAGACCAGAATAAACCTCCTTCCCATCTAAGGTGGATTAAATGGTCCCACGAAGTCCATGCCCCATTTATCGAAAGGTTCCAAGTGTACTTGGGGCTACAGGGGCATTTCATCTCGGTGGGTTGGTCTACCCATCCTCTGCAACTCGTCACACTTGCTGGTATACGCTGCTACGTCCTTGAACAGAGTGGGCCAAAAATACCCATCCTGCAGGATTTTGTAGGCAGTTCCTTTCCCTGCAAAGTGTCCTCTGCATGGCTCATCGTGACATGCCTTGAGCACTTATAAAAACTCCTGTTCTACTACGCATCTTCTTATAATTTGGTCTCGTCCTATTTTAAATAGGAGACCATCCATCCAAAGGAATGATGCGCTCTTCTCTATGACCGCTTGCTTTTCTTGGTAGGAGAGAGTAGGTGAGGTCCTTCCGATGGCCAAGTAATTGGCTATGTCTGCATACCACAAAGTTTGTTCACTAATAGCGAACAAATGTTCATTTGAAAATTGATCTTCCACTGGTTGATGATCTACTGGTATCAATCTGGATAGAAAATCTACCACGATGTTGTCCTTGCCTGGTTTATCGACTATAGTGATGTTGAATTCCTGCAATAGCAACAACCATCTAATAATTCTGCCACCAATGGCCGACTTGCTCATCAGATACCTGATAGCCGTGTGGTCCGTATGGATGAAGACCTTGTATCCCGTTATATAGTGGCAAAATTTATTTATTGCATGGACAACTGCAAGGAATTCTTTTTCTATCACTGTATAGTTGAGCTCTTCTCCCACCTAGTTTTTACTGACATAATAGATGGCGTAAAATTCTTTGTCGTCTTTCTGCCCGAGGACTGCTCCGATCACACCGTTAGATGCATCGCAGTAAATATGGAACGGTATGGCCCAATTCGGTCCTCTCAATACTGGTGCAGATATCAAAATTTCTTTCAAGAATTGGAACACTTCCTCGCAATCTCCCATCCAATTGAACTCTACGTCCTTAGAAAGTAGGGTGTGCAATGGTTTGGCAATCTTACTAAATTCGATGATAAATCATCGGTAGTACCTGGCTGATCCAAGGAAACTTCTTATCTCCTTCTGCATTCTGGGGCTAGGTAGGTCTCTTATGACCTCGATCTTCCTCTTATCTACTTTTATTCCTTTCGTAGAGAGGTGGTGTCCCAACACGATGCCTTCCTGCATCATCATAAATTTTTTTCATTACTTAGGGACATGATTTTCCTTGCTCCTGTCGAGCACTCTTTCCAGATTTGTCATTGCCTCCTCGAAGGTTTCTCCATAGGCGGTGTAGTCGTCCATGTATACTTCCACCTCATCTCCTATCATATCAGAGAATATGCTAAGCACCGCTCTTTGAAAGGTGGCCGGTGCATTGCACAGTCCAAAAGGCAATACCTTATAGGTAAACATTCCCCATGGACAGGTGAACATTGTTTTATCTTGATCTTCTTCCCCTATCTGGATCTAGTTGTAACCACTAAAACTGTCTAGAAAGGAGAAGTATTTTCTTCCTGAGAGTGTGTCCAAGACCTGATCGATGAATGGGAACGAGAAGTGGTCTTTCTTAGTCGCCTTTTTCAATGCTCGGTAGTCCACGTAGATCCGCCATTTCTTGTTCTTTTTGGAGACCACCACTAATGGCGATACCCATTCACTGTCAAAAATTGAATATATGAATTCGACATCCAGAAGTTTGTGCAGTTCTTCTCTGACAATGTCTTTCATTGCTGGGTTTATCCTTCTCTATGGCTGTCGACTAGGAGTTGCTTGGTCATCTAAATAAATCTAATGGGTACATATTTTTAGGCTGATGCCATGCATATCTACGTAGTCCCATGCAAATGCTTGCTGGTGTTTTAATAGAAGCTCTTCCAATTTTTCTAGCTGTGTGGGTGTCAACCTACTATTGATGTTTAATATCCTCCTTGGCCCAATGTGTATTTGTCGGATGTGCTGATCTTGGGTGCTAGTCAACGACGATCCAGGTGTGGGGGTGGACGATTCTCCATGGAGAAACTCCATGATAGCACCATCCTCGTCCTCTTCTGCCACCTCCTCCAAGGTCATCACCGGTTGGATTATGAACAACTCCATAGTTCCATGCTTGGTGATCTTGGGTTCTTCTATCGAGTCCATAGACTGAGTTGGTGCTGAAATGGTCAATCTTTTGATGTTTTGCCCATTGGAGATGGTCATTAGCCCATCCTGGTAGTTGATGTAAGCATCAGCTATTGCCAGCCATGGCCTCCCCAAAATGAGCGAGTAACTGCCTAGCCTGGTCTTGGTTTGCAAAACTAAAAAATTGACTGGATATTCCCATGCACTGACTGTTACGATCACATCTTCTAGCATCCCTTTCAGCAACACGGTTGATCGATCGACTAACTATAGCACTATCATGGTTGGCTTCAGGTTCATGAGCTATAGCCTCTACATGGTCTCTTGAGGCATCACATTGATGGCTGCCCTGAGGTCAACCAATGTGTTGGACAGGGAATGTCCTCCAATTTTTATGGTCAACACTGGGCTACCTGGATCTACATACTTCGAATGACGTGTTCCACCCATCATTAGATCTGCCAGTTTACCCACGACATTGATAGTTTGGGTAGCTTTTCATCCTGGTATCCTTAGACACATTTCTCTAATTGCCTTGGTGTAAATGGGGACATCTCGAATTGCTTGAAATAATGGGATTGTCACCGTGAGATTCTTCAAGCTCGAAAAGATGTCAAATTCTGGCTGTGTTGTTTTTCTTTGTTCCTACAGTTGCTAGGAAATGGAGCCTCTAATCTCTCAAGTGATTTTCCCTCTTCTACCAAAGGTGTCTCCTCTATTTCTTCCTCCTCTTCTACCAGTGGAGGTGTCTCTACTATTTCTTCCTCCTCTTCTACCAGAGGCTGTGTCTCTACTCCTAGTCGCCTACCCGATCTAAGCTAAATATTGTACATATGATACATCTCACCTTCTATGTTGTATGTCGGTTGATTTACTCTGTTGTTCGGGTTTGCTTTGTCGGTTGTGTTGGTAGCTACACAGGTCTCACTACCGGCAATCTTGGTAAGTTTTGTTGGATGTGAGCGAGCGCTTGCACTCTATGGAGTCCGATTCCATGCATTATGGCCTCTCCACTTGTTGCCCAGGGAAATGGATATGGCATCCATGGCTGCTGATTCAGAAATGCTTTTGGGGGTGCGTTAGTCTAGGGTGATGGTCCCCACCACCCCATATTAGGTGGTTGAGGGGGTCCTTGGTGCATGTATGACCCTCCCCCATATGATGGCATTTCGGTTGGTATATTCCCTATAGGGGGCTATGGCCAACTCTTCCTCTTGCCTATGAAGTAGGTCTCTGTGCTCTCAACCGCTTCCTAGTTACTGGGCAGTTGTGGGCACAATCGAGTTTTATGATTCAGCCTACAAAATGTGCATACTCTAACCTTGTTTTTTGGACATGCATTCTTTGCATGCCTTTACATTTTGGATAGAAATAGGCTAATGCTATGTCATTTTCTTGTTTCTTCTTTTCTAACAACAACGTATCCATCTGCAGTGCTAGAGATGAGAGCATTTCGCTCTTCAAATCCTCCAGCATGTTGCCTATTTCTATTTTGGTTACTGAAGCAGTCGCCTTCATGGTCTTGGCAATGATTTTGCCTCGCCTTCTCAAGTAGTTCTGGCATAATTTTTGGATGTCGTCCATAGCATGATGATAGACATCACCTCTAGAGATCATGTTGAGAGCCTCCAGTGACTCATTGGTAAGTCCCCTCAAGAAGATGCTTTTGAGGGACTTATCAGATAGCTTCGAGTGAGGGGACCATTGAAGATTAAAGCTGAATCTCTCCCAATACTCCTCGAGATACTCATCTTCTCTTTGTGTCATGCTCGAGGACCTCCTCCCCGGAGTCTCTTGCTCTCCCAAAATCTTGATATTGCTCTAGAAAGAGCTTCTTCATCCGGTCCCGGGTGGTGATGTGTTTGTCTCCCAGACTGATGAACCATCACAGATCTGCATCATCTAATGTAGAAGGAAATAATTTCAACTTCTGTGTGTTTGATTTGTAATCCACAGACCTACACAAAACATCAAACTTGAATAAAAACAAGTCAGGGTCCTTAGTCGGGTGTCCTTTGAAGGACGAAAGGAGAGCAGGGGATATGTTTTTCATTTTGGTATCTCCTACTCCCTCCTCTATTTGGAAACTAAATCCAGATGAGACTTCATTGTTATCTACCATTTTTTTGGGAAATGTGGTTTCTAATGTAGCGTTTATGGCCTTTCGGTTGTTTAAAACTTTTTGAGTCAATGCTCTAAGGTTGTCTGGTGAGATCGTCTGATCCTCCACAACCTTCCACAACAGGGCTTCCTCTAGAGGAGTCCTATTAAACAGGGGATTTATGATGATTCTTTCATCCCCTTGTTGATGGGATGAGGCGGCACTTTGCACAAAGTGTGGTTCCTCACTCCAATGGACTGCTGGTAGGTCGAGCGAGTCTAACTCAAATCCAAAATGCTCGGTTGACTCAGGTCCTGATGGATTAGTTCTTATAAAGCGACCGTCAGGTCCTCTTCTTCTCGAAGAACTCATACAAGGTCAGATGGAAGGTTTCAGGGTATTGTAAGTAATCTAATTAAGATGCTTCCCCGATAATGATGCCAAAATATTGTGGGCCAAACAAGGTGAATGGTTTCCTATTTTTGTCACATGCCCGTGCATTTAATTATCAACCCAGGGAGCTTCGTAAACTTGCGAAGAGTCAGAATTAAGTTACTACAATACCACTAGAGGTGAATCTGCTAATCCCACATTTTGGGGGGTGTTCTTGGAATGGTTTGTCAATCATTCCCACACTCAATGATTTACGTAAGAACAAAATTAAACCTATAGAAAATAAATCATGTATGCGTTCCTGAAAATAAATCTACTACAAATGCCGGAACTAATAAACTAACAAACATTCTTATGAAAGCAATAAACTAATTAAAATTAATAAACAAAAGGAAATGGGGAAGAAATACAGGCTTGGAGTGGGCCCAGGATCTAGCAGCTTCTTCCCGATCGAACATGCGCTTAGAACTTTTGGAACTTTAATATATTCGTCAACACACTACAATTTATCTCTGTACGTCTAAATGGATCTTTATTTTATTTCTATATATTTCTCAGAACAATCTGCATGTGTTTATATAACACACCCGTAGAACTTCTGTTACAGAAGTAGTTACAACAGTCGATTTGTCCTAGACTAAATCAAGATAGTCTAGTAAATGCAATCGACATCTGACATTTTGTTCTAATGGCAATGTGTTCATTGTTTGGTTTGTGCTTTTCTTGGCATTAGTAAGACATTTCAATATGTTGGTGCAATCTCCAATTTAGCTCTGCATGATGTAGAGCTGGAACTGCACTAGCCGCTGTCGTCCACGTCATTCAAATTTGGTCAATGGGCAAAGAATCAGTGGCACATTCTGGTTGTGGGGAGGCGCTTGCCTTTTGCTAGCACCTTTCGACTATGGGGAGGTGCTTGTCTTTGGTTGGCACCTTTCAGTTGCAGGGAGGTGCTCGTCTTCGATTGGCGCCTTTCGACTATAGGGAGGCGCTCGTATTCAGTTGGCACCTTTCGACTGTAGGGAGGCGCTCGTATTCAGTTGGCGCCTTTCGACTGTAGGGAGGCGCTCGTATTATCTTCATTAACCCCCGATGAAATAAAGTGCCAGGTCCATCAAAAGGACCTCGACCATTCCAAATCTAACTAAATCAACTGCAATTCCACAAAACATACTAAAAACACACAAATTAGATAACACGCATAATTATATCAAATATCTATATAATCATTCATAAAAGTATGCAATCCTTATTATACAGCCGCATATTGATCAAAGAAATATGTACAAAATATGAGCATTTCTGGTGCTCATCAACCATACCCTCTTTAATAAAGAACATATGCTTCTCTTTAAAAGAGCTTATTCAATATGTACTTCAAAATAGAAATTCATTTTTCTAATTTAAAATAAACTTTTGATTAAAACTTTAAATCACTATTATTTTTAAAAGTTCTTTTATTATTTTAAAATAAATTTAATTATTATTTAAAATAATATGATGCATATATTCATTATAATTATTCTAAATAAACTAAGCTATTCAAAATAATTATATTCTATTTATAATTATTCTAAATAATTTTCAACTATTATTTTAAATAATTATATTCTAAAAATAAAAACTCTTTTATTTTCCAAATAATTATATTTCATTTGATTTCATAACAAAATTCAATCATTATTATATTAATTTTTGATTATATACCTATACTAATATCAACCATTAGTATGGTATATTCAAACTAATTTGGGGTAATGGACCCTCTATATCCATTACCCCTTTTTTTGACGGAGTTACTCAGACAAACATTTATACAAACAAAAAGCAAAAAAACAAACAATTAAGTGCATCAAACAAGGTGGAAGTTTTTCCATCAACCTAGTCACCCATCTCAGTTGGAGAATTTATGATAGCTTCTAGGCTACCAACTTTGGCTCTAGGTGGCTGGCTAGTTGATGATTATCCCTAAAGTGATAATGCATACCTATATGAGGGTAGTCATCCATGTTACCCTGAGCTATCTTAGTCATCACTTCCCTTTTCAAGTACCTCATCCTTGGTGGTTGATTCTACCTCTTCCACCCACAAATGTACCTGGTGTTGCACATTGACAACATATTAGCAATATCAAATTCTTTAAGATAAATAATTATAACTAATGTAATAATAATTCAAACATTTAAACTAAGCATCCATTAACCATTCATAAATACATAGTTTTTCAGCCAACATAGCCTTCCAAGGTGGGGTATGACAAGTCCCCATTTCATCTATAAACTTTAGTTATGTCTGCATGCCCTGGGTTATTCTAACAAGATGATAGGTCAATAAATTTGAGAAAGTGAAGGGCAATAGACCACACATATCAAAAATATTGTTCCTTAGTTCCAAGGAATTTCTTGAGTATTGAAGATGAAAAAAATTCTCACATGGTTGAGGTGAACCTTATTTTCTATCACTCTTTACACACTCATGTAATAGCATATTTTATGAGTAACAGTTTTTGATAGTTCTAAAATTTGTGAGTCAACCTTCTTAGCCTCAAAAGTTGTGCAATATGAAAGGACATCTTTGAGAGTTTTAATAAAAAAAGGAGGTGAGACCTATCCCTTTCAAATAATGAAGATGGTAAATTTTGAGTCATCACCCCTTATTTTCCATTGAAGGTCATGAAATTGGTAAAGGAGGTGCATCCACCTTTGATGGATAAGATAGAGTGTTCAAGGCCATGAAGTGACATATTGTTTTTTTAAGATTTCAAAGAAGATCTAGTTGATGTTCAATAACTATCTTTTAGAGGTTGACTATAAGGTACTTTATTTTATTCCTTTAAGTGTTTGGTGGAGACTTGGCTAGCGCAATTTGGTTTAAAAGTTTTAAGAAGAGATTGCAAGTTCGAATCTTTTAGGGGGCCATTTATTTCGACATATATATATATATATATATATATATATATATATATATATATATATATATATATATATATATATATATATATATAAGGATTTTTTGTAAAGAATTTAAAAGGAATAGGTTGAGCTAAAAGAAATTAAAAAGTGTATAAATGCATTTATTTTAGGATTAAAAAAAATTAGAGGTATATTGGAAAGAGGAAAGGATAAATATTAAAGGAGGAAAAATATTTGATAGAAGGTTCAATTTAAAAAAAGATTTTTTATATGAGAAAGGATGTATATTTGAAGAGGAACTTTTATTAGAAAATTTTGCAAAGGAAATATTAAATTATTTGAAAGGAATAAATAAAAGTGAGCATGTTGTATTTATTAAAGTTGAACAACAAAAAGGGAAAATCTATTTTCAAAGCTCAATTGATTTATTTTGCAAAGGACATTTTTAAGGAAGATTTAGAATGTAGTTTTTTAAGGGTGGATCAAATACTAGTCAAGGAAAAATATTTAAAGGTTATTTTTATAAGGCATGGAATATATTTATCTCCTCTAAAGTGGATTTGGAAAGATAAAAAGGCATTTTTTAAGGGAAAAATTTAAAAGGATAGAAAATATTGAAGTTCTTTATGTAAAAAATTCTATAGTTTTTTCTAAATCTTTTGAAACTATAGTAAATTTAAATTAGTGAGACAAAAGAGGTTTTACTAAATATACGATTAAATTTGAACATTTAGAAAGTGAAAAAGTTAGAAATATTTTTTTTAAGGAAAATTGATTCATAGAATAGAAGGTTGAAAAATAAGAATATTATTGGGTAAGGGAAAAGAAAATATTCCAAGTACACTTTCAAGGGTTACACATTGAAGTGAAACATTGATAGACATCTGAATTTATTTTTAAGACACACAACATAGCAAAGGAGAAAATAAAGTACACAAAAAGATAAACAAACATTCAAAAGTATGCATCACCAAATGTTAGTACAAATGAAGAAAAATAAATTTAAAGTCAAAAGTTTGTCTTATTAAAAGATAGTATAAGTGAAGAAAAATGAATAGAAATTCAAGAGCATGAATTATAAAAAATAAGTGAAGAAGAAAAACAAGCTAAAAATATATATTTTCAAGAAGTTGAAAACTCTTACATGCTTATACTATTGAAGAAGAGCAAGATGAAGCTTATGTGTCACAAGAGCATACATGGTACTCACAAATGATTCTCAAAGAAGATAAAGGATCAATATTTTCAACACTTAAAAACCACTTAAATGATATTATCAATGAAGTTGTTGGCCGCTCAGAACATGTTATTACATTACCTATTGATATGGGAAAGATAATATACATAGCAATTAATAAGGTGAAGACTAAAAAACAAGAAGAAATAATTAAACATTGGAATGACAAGCCTACGATGAAATATGCTTGATGTGACACAAGTGACCTTATCCAAAAGAAATATGTAAGTTATTATACATATGATTTATTACAAAAATAGATAGAGCATGTGATACTAATGATCTTCATCAAAATAAAAATACGATTTTCAATACATGTGAATTGAGACCCATGACAACAAATATATATTATAATACTAGTAACTTAATACAAAATATAGATGCAAGTGATTTGAGACCCCTAATGAAATATGCAAGTTGTGATGCAAGGGACCTTGTTTAGGGAATAAACATAGCATGTGATACAAGGGATTTGAGCATTGTTTGTGAAGACAAAGAGTGTTCTAATAGTGTATGTATTGATTGCATAGGAAATATTTGTGTAGGATATGATAGACATAATAGTAACAAAAATAGCTTTAAATGCATTGATGGACATTGTGTTGATAATGGTTTAAGGTATTCATATTATGACAAATATATTGATAGTCTGAGTTGTGCTAAAATTAATCAATGTGATAATTTAATTTGTTGAATTGAAATGAATACTAAAGGGATTGGTACAAAACTATTAAATAAAATTGGATATAGAGGTATAGGTTTAGGAAAACCGACAAGATATGAACGAGCAAATTATGATAAATATGACCAAAATATGAAGGCATTGGATATACAAGACAAACAAATAGTTATGAATTTTGTATTATGGACTAATTTTGTGATAGGAAACAATGAAATCAAATTTGTGATAATGCTTGATAAAACCAGTTTCATGACAAGTAACAATGAAGGACAAAGAGGTAATAATAAATCAAAGAATGGTAAAAGCAATTTTGTGATAGAAACTTTTGTGATGGATAAGGAATGTATAAAATAGAACAAAAAAATAAATGTGTGTCAAACTTTAGTCATAAAAAATTTATTAAAAAGAAAATAGATAAAGGGAAAAAAATTCATAATGTGAATAATTGTAACCATTATGGCAGATATGGACATAATATAGAGAAATGTTGGGATCTCCATTGTTGTGAAATTTTTGGAGGAAATAATAATTCCCAAAGATATTTTCAATACAAAGAAAATAATATAATGAAAATGAATTATGGATTGATAATTATGGATGAATGGGATAAGATTAAAAAATTTTAAATGGTTTCTACAAAAGAAAACTAAGTATAGTGAAAAATCAAAGTTTTTTGAATGTAAATAATATTGAGTTTTCCCATGGAAAATTATTAAATAAATGATTTCAAAAGATTATGATCCAAACACAACATGGAATATGAACTATAATGCCAAAAACCTATATAAAATGCTTATGTGGATGATTTCAAAGTTATAGTTTAGTGATGATTTCCTAGAGGTGATGACCTTTTGGCTATTTTGATGATTGAACTAGAGGTATGATATACCAAGAGATAAAATAACCCAGAGATAATGTCCCAAGTAGGATGAACAAGAGACAATGATGATCTAGAGGTGACCATAAAGTATTGATGATCTTGAGACAAACACCTAGATGTATTAACCCAAAGATATACCTAGACAATTTATAAAGGTAGATCTAGTGGAGTTTGCATAAATACAACACAACTAGAGCCAAAGTAAAAGAATCATCTTTATGCCAAATAATGTAATACCAAGGGGTGTTGAAGAATAGTATATTATTTGGTATATTTAGCATTATGTAATGATGCAGGAGCATCCGGTGATAGTAGAGCAATCTTGCATCAACCAATTTTTTTTTTCTTCTCTCTAAGTATTTGGCAAAAATATGTGTCGCGATATCGCGACACAAAAAGTGTCGCGATATCGCAACCAAAACAGGGAAAGAAGCTACGACAAACAGAGGGTCATGAAATCATGACCAAAACAAAGAGCAGAGGCTACAGCAAACGAAGGGTCGTGAAATTGTGACATGTCAAGATTTCATGACATGTCACGATTTCACAACCAAAACAAAGAGCAGAGGCTACGACGGACGGAGGGTCACAAAATTGTGACATGTCATGATTTCACGACATGTCACGAAATCGTGACCAAAAAAAAGAGCAGAGGCTATGACGGACGGAGGGTCGTAAAATCATGACCAAAGCAAAAAGTAGAGGCTACAACGGACGGAGGGTCATGAAATCACGACATGTCATGATTTCACGACATGTCATGAAATCGTGATCGCAACAGAAGAGCGAAAGGGCAACGGAGGAACGTCGCGATTTCACGACGTGTCATGAAATCGTGACCAAAGTTGAAAATGGAGGACGCAAAGGAAATACGTCACGATATCACAACATGTCGCGATATCGCGACCAAAGCAGAAGCAAGAAGGCATGAAGGAAAGAATGTCGCGATATCGCAATCAAAGTAGGAGAGAGAAAGCATAAAGGAGAATTGTCGCGATATTGTGACATGTCATGATATCGTGACCAAAAGAAAAACACACACTCCAGGCTTTCATAAATGCATTCCTTCGTGCATAGCGAGCTAGCAGTAGTGAAGAAGCAGTCTCAGAGGAAGATTCCAGCAAGCATGTTGGCCACTCATGCACTATATCTAGAGACTCATTTATGGCAACTAGCAATGAAGCAACAGTTCCAGAAGAAGATCCTGGTGGTTATGGCAGCCAGTCATGCACCTCACCCAAAGTCCCATCAATGCAACTTTCTAGTATTGATCCAGGTGGTAGTTGCAGATCGTGGAAACTTTGAAAATGTAGAGGGTTAAGACCTTGATAAAAACCTAGGAATTGTAATGGAAAAGGGGCTGGCAAATGGCAGATTACTGTATATTTTCTGTAATTTCTTTTGAAGCTATTGAATAAGAAATTTGGCTCTTGTTTTCCTTGTCTCCTGTCTTGTGTTAGTTCTGTTCTCCATCAAGTGGTATCAGAGCTGAAAGTTCCTAAGTCTGTAACAGATCATCGGACGTGAGACAGTTACACCAGGATCTATGGAAGGTCTTGTGAGAGAGTGAGCAGAATGCCTCTAAGAAGAAACCCTATTGGTGGGAGAGGCATGGCGATAGCGAAAGATGTTCGAGTTTTGTAGAGGCAAATGCAAGCCCTACAAGAAGAGATGCGTAGAAGCTTGGAACTAAGAAGAGATGAAGGTAGCAAAGAGGAAGATGATGAAGAAGAGGGCCAGCCTAAGGAAGAAGAAGAAGTAGTAGATCCTACATAAGCTAGACTATACAAAGCCATATCCCAGATTGGGAAGAGGCCGAAGATGGAGGTTTCTACGTATTTTGGGAACCTTGATCCATAGGAATTGATTGACTGGATCAACGATCTGGAAGAGTACTTTGAGTATGAGGAGGTTGAGGATCCTGATACGGTCAGATTCGCTAAGACCAAACTAAAAGGTCATGTCAGCATTTGGTGGAAGGGAGTGCAGCTGGAGCGAAATAGAAGAGGAAAAGAGAGAATAACAAAATGGGAATGGATGGTAGAAAAGTTGAAGAGGCAGTTCATCCTTGGTGATTATGAGTTAGACCTGTTAAAGAAAATGCAAGGTTTGAGGCAATCAAGTAAGTCTGTAAAAGAATACACATAAGAGTTTCATAAAATTATGATAAGAACAGGCCACTCAGAGGCCAAAAAGGAGAAGGTAGCCCGTTATATTAATGGGTTACGAGCAAGTATTCAAGAGGAATTAAGTCTGGTTAGGATGACCACCATAGAGGACGGTTACCAATTTTCCCTAAGAGTTGAAGAGAAGCTCAATAGGAGGTTTGAGAACAAGTAAAGAGGAAGAGGTCATGGCAGAAGAACCGACAGAAGGACCAGTGGAAGAAGAAATGAAGATTCTCGAAAGAATGAAGAAGGTAGCAGTAATCAAGAACAAAGGGGAGAGAATACCTACCGCCTTCATAATCAGAATAATGATTATCGAGGGGGAAGGGGCAGAGATGGACGTGGCCATGGAAGAGGAAGATTCCATGGAACTTGTTTCTAGTGTGGAGAAGAGGGACATCACCAATACGAGTGTCCACAACAACGAGAAAGGACTAATAGGAGGCCAAAAGGAAATTCCAGAGTCACGGTCGCTGATGAAGATGTCGAATATGAGCATTCTAAAGAAGTAGAGAGAGGAGAAGTAATGATCGCGAGGAGAGTCCTACTGAATAAAGAGGGGGACGTAGATCAGAGGAAAAGCTTATTCTGCACAAGGTGTAAATGCACAGGTAAGATTTGTAATATTATTATTGGCAACGGTAGCACGGATAACCTAGTTTCAGAGGGAATGGTTACAAAGCTACAACTGGAGAGGAAGATACACCTGCATCCATATCGGATCACATGGTTGCAGAAAGACCATAAGGTTTTGGTCAGTGAACAATGCCTGGTAAAATTCAATATTGGGAATTACCATGATGAGGTCTTGTGCGACATCCTGCCCATGGATGCATGCCATTTTCTGTTGGGAAGGCCATGGCAGTTTGACAGGTGCACGATTCATGATGGCCATGCCAACACCTACTCCGTAACAAAGAATGGAATGCGTCATAAGCTAAAACCCTTGAAGGAGGTGGAAGAAAAGGTATGTGGCAGTGCCAAAATTTGCTTAGTTGACAGGAGAAAATTTTTAGATGATTTGAAGCATGAACATATGTGTTATGCATTAATTCCTAGAGTTAGGGAGAAAGAATGCAAAGATACCCCAGCAGAAGTCCTAGATCTGTTAGAGGAATATCCAGATATTATATCTGATAATGTGCCTGAGGGTTTACCCCTAGTAAGGAAGATCAGTCACCATATCGATTTGGTGCCAGGATCGAGCTTGCCCAATAAAGCTGCACATAGAATGACGCTTATAGAAACTGAGGAGCTAAACAGGCAGGTCCAAGAGTTGCTGGAGAAGGGACTGATTTGGGAAAGCTTGAGTCCATGCATAGTACCTGTAGTACTAGCGCAAAAGAAATATGGAGAGTTAGGGAATTGCAATAGAGTATAGTGAAGACTAAGCTTGTGCACCAGTTTTTGTAAAGCCTGCGGGCTGTTACTGTGTAAAATCTTTGCAAGTTATTGAATGGAAAATCGGGTTTCCTGTTCTTGTAAAGTCTGTTTCCAATTTTTTGCGTGAAAATTTGGATTTGGTTGATTGCAATTTTTTGTTCTCCGTCAAGTGGTATCAAAGCGGACCAGAAGCAGTGGTTCAAAGAGTTTGAAGTAGGAGATGAAGTCATGGTCCATCTCAAAAAAGAAAGATTTCCTGCCAAAACATATAACAAGTTGAAGATGAAGAAGTTTGGGCCATGCAAAATAATGGAAAAATGGGATTCAAGCAATGCATATGAAGTGAAATTGCCAAGTGGGCTTGATATTTTGCCTATTTTTAACATCTCAGATTTAGTGGAATACCATGAGGGAGACAATACAGAGGCACCAAGTATAGAGTTGTGGAGAATTCCAGCATCTACCCAAACCACAGATGAGATCAAGGAAATATTAGACACTCGTGAAGGCAGAAGCACCAGGAACAAATAATATTCTGAATATTTGATAAAGTGGAAGGGCAAACCTGTAGAAGATGCAACTTGGTTGTCGAAAATAGAGGTTGACCGCCTGGGTCTTCCCCTAATAGAACAGAAGTGAGGATCACTTCTCAATCCACCTCGGGTGCCTGATGGAGGAGCATCCAGTGACAGTAGAGCAATATTGCATCAACCAATTTTTTTTTTCTTCTCTCTAAGTATTTGGCAAAATATGTCAAAAATATGTGTCACGATATCGTGACACAAAAAGTGTCGTGATATCGTGACCAAAATAGGGAAAGAAACTACGGTGGACAGAGGGTCACAAAATTATGACCAAAACAAAGAGCAGAGGCTACGGTGGATGGAGGGTTGTGAAATCATGACCAAAACAAAGAGTAGAGGCTATGGATGATGGAGGGTCACGAAATCACGACCAAAACAAAGAGCAGAGGCTACGACGTATGGAGGGTCACAAAATCATGACATGTTGCGATTTCATGACATGTCGTGAAATCGTGACCAAAGCAAAAAGCAGAGGCTACGGTGGATAGAGGGTCATGAAATCATGATTAGAATAAAAGATTAGAAGGGTGACAGAGGAACGTCGCAATTTCATGACGCGTCATAAAATTGCAACCGAAGCTAAAAATAGAGGACGCGAGGGACATACATGGTGATATCGCAACATGTCGTGATATCGTGACCAAAGCAAAAGCAAGAAGGTGTGAAGGAAAGAATGTCATGATATCGTGACATGTCGTGATATCACGACTAGAGTAGGAGAGAGAAAGCACAAAGGAGAATTGTCACGATATCACGACATGTCGTGATATCGCAACCAAAAGAAAAACACGCACTCCAAGCTTTCATAAATGCATTCCTTCATGCACGGCGAGCTAGTGGTAGTGAAGCAGCAGTCTCAGAGGAAGATTCCAGCAAGCATGTTGGCCACTCACGCACTATATCTAGAGACGCATTTATGGCAACTAGCAATGAAGTAGCAGTTCTAGAAGAACATTTCGGTGGTTATGGCAGCCAGTCACGCACCTCACCCAGAGTCCCATCAATGCAAATTTCCAGTATTGATCCAAGTGGCAGTTGCAGATCGTGGAAACATTGAAAACACAGAGGGTTGGGACCTCGATAAAAACCCAATAATTGTAATGGGAAAGGGGCTGGAAAACGGTAGATTGCTGTATATTTTGTGTAAATTCTTCTAAAGCTATTGAACAAGAAATTTGGCTCTTGTTTTCCTTGTCTTTTGTCCTGTGTTAGTCCTGTTCTCCATCATGTAATCACTTGATATTTGTAATAATTAGGAGTTAAATAAATATTTCTTCCATAATAAAATTGAATAGTCATATATCCCATGAGAGTGAGAGAAGATAAAAAAACTAAATATAAAGATGAAGAATTACAAATATTATAGTCTCAACAATACAAAGAGATTCCATGATCTATAAAAAATGTGTAAATCAAAATTGAACAACACCAATGCAAGAATAAAAGTAACAAAAGCACAATAATAACACAAGATTGCACAATATGAATAAGATTTTATTAACGTTGGTAGATTTATGAGTTATACAATACATATGCCTCAATATGGGGTTTTACAATGCTTTTGTGATATAGATTTACAATTACTAGGGTTATCTGAAATCCTAGTTTAAAATAATAGTTGGTGTCTTCTCGCTCATATTCAATCCAAACAAGAGTTGCGGGTGGGCTTGTGTATCCTTAGAGGGCCACCCTAGCTTCAATAGCTTCCAAATATATGATCCTGTACCTACAAATAAAGACACAAACAAAAATATATTAGAAGCACCTACGAGGGCTCCATTGTGTGAGGCCCTCAGTAAGATAAAAAACTAAAATTCTAGGCGCTATAATGTAATACTATAAACAAAAAGTACGAAAACATGAAATAAATGCAAATAAACTTCTTACCTTGTCAACACTCTAATTTTTGTTTTTGCTTTGATCGTTGATGGTAGCGAGGACATCCAAAAAACACCCAAGGGTCGTAGGACTACAAATCTACTATAGGAGATGCCCAAAGGTATTCTATGAAGGCTATGGATGCACCAAAGAGTTCCAAAAATACCCAGAGGTACTTATATGGCTTTGGGAGGTGTTCGAGGGCTGAGGGAAGTGTCACAAAACTAAATTTGGTTCTACACGAGTTTGACAGTGGCTAAAATGGATGATGCGAAGGGGGGTGGCAAGCAACAAAAGTTATGGTAAATTGGCTAGAGAAAAATATCTTGAGTATTTATCATGTGCTTAAGGATTAGGGGAACTTAAGAGAACTTAAGGGTTTAATTCATCAAAATGAGCAACTGAGATTAAAACATGAGGAAGGGTGGAGATTAAGTTTGGGTAAGTGGCATAGATTGATATGGATGGATGGGTGAGATTAAAATGTGGTGGATGGCTAGGATTAATTCATATAAATACACATATTTATTAAATATATATAAATATAATATAAAATATTAAGTAAATACACATACATACATACATACATACACACACACACACACACACACACACACACACACACACAAAATATATATATATATATATATATATATATATATATATATATAATGGTTGGTTGTGATTGAAGGACACGGTTAGATGACAAGTGGTTAGATTTTGGTACCTACAAAATAGATGGAGAGAAAGAATGTACTAGTGAGAAAAATATGTATTATATGTGAATAAGATGTATTAACATTTAATACATATTTTTGTGAATATATTTTGTGTTGAATCTTGATGTGTGAGTATTTTATTAAATTTGGGCCTTAAGCTAACAAAATCTAGTGTAGAAATTTCTAACCATGCTCCTTTATTGCTAGTTTGATTGTGTCCTTGTAGTCCTGCAAGCTCATTAGATCTTAGAGTCATCAATTTTGAGGTGTTGGATGCTCAACAACCCCTGACATCTCCTATCCAACATCCTTAGGATCCTGGAATCTAAGTATTAAATTCCTTCTATAATTACTTCTTCCATATTTTGGGTTTCTATTATTGTAGGTAACATATTTTTATCTTTAGTAAATCATCCACTTTTCTTGGATTGCTAAGCTAAAGTAATATCGATAGGTAATCCTTAACCTCCTTCAATAATGGTGCATTAGTTTTGCTCATCTACCCCTTTTTGGAGCTTATGCATCATTATTGATGCCTTGCAACTTGATTTGACCCTTCTCCCAAGTTGGAAATCTTTTGTATTTCATTTTACTTTCTATAGTGCTCTAATTCTCTCCTCAGATGATGATGTAGACTATTGTTTGCTTTTTGAAACTTTTCCTTGTCTTCCTACATAAAAAATTTAAAAACTTATGAGATCAAACTAGATTTTTTTAAAAGTATTTTGAAGTAGTATTCTCCTTTACCCTTCCATTGGACATTTTAAATGTTTTACCTTTAAAAAATTTGTTGTGTCTCGTAGTTTACCTTTCAAAACTTTTCTCTCCTTTCCTCCTTTGAAACTTTAAAAAATTTTGAACTTTGGAAGTTTTTCCTTCTTTGCACCTATATGTATTTTTTTCCACTTTCTACCTTTTTAGGTATTTTGCCCACATACGAAATTGAAAAGTTGTGCCTTCCCTCCTTGGTAATTATTTTTTATAAAATACCACTAGTCTTCTAATTAATTTTTTTCTCTTATTAGTCTGATGCCTCTTTCTTCACCTATTACCTCTGCTTTTTTATTTTTCTCTTAAAATTTGTGTAAGGCAAGAATTTTTAAGGGTAGTGAAACTTAAATATAGTTTTGGAAACTCATAGGGGTCTTCTTGCTTGCTAAAGGAGAATTTAGAACTGTTACCTTCATCCTTGGGTGTAGAGTCAAAATTTGAAAGAACATACAAAAGAAAACATAAATGAAAAAAAAATGTAAAAAATTACAAATTTGGAAACTTTATCAGTGCTTGCTTAATTTTTACCCAATCCTCATCTGATGGGCACTAGATCAATATATAGTACTCATAGACTATCTCAAGCTCAAACTAGTCACTGTGGGAGAAATAACTTTTGCTTCTAGCAATCACGTACATTTGAATCCTTGGTACAACTAAAGGTTTGATAACCTAAGCAATGTCCCTTGCTTCAAGAGGATCCAATAATTCTTCAAAAGGAAATTCATCTTCTTTGTAGTAACTTAGTAATTGCATGTATTTTTATTTTGAGATGAGCCTACCATTTATGCCCCATAGAAGAGGGATTCCCTTTTGCAATGATGCATCGATTTTACTTTTAAGCTTTGTAGTAGTGCTAACTAGGGTAGTTACTTGGGATTTGCATTGATGTGTAACCCTCTCCTTTTAGAGGAAATCCATCATCTTATGAGTTATCACCACTCTATCATGAATCCCAACAAACATCAACTCAAAATTTGATGCAATGACCAACTTTACCTGATAAGTTCTAGCTTCAACTAGTTTTGTAGAGGCCTCAACAAGGCATAACTCATTTTTTGTTTCACTTGGGCACCATGTACAATCACTGCATCAATAAATTTAAATATCTAGAAGAGTGTCATAGCTATGTTTGCATTATCATCCCAATAGTCATCACTAATCTTGTTTACCAGACTTTTGATTGTTTGGTTTTCCCCATTTTGTTTTTCTACCTAAACTCTTCTAATTGCTTTTGGATATCTTCTATTTTCTAACAAAATTTAGCTTCTTTCCTAACAAACCTATCTGCACAATTTTTTACTTGTTCCTCTTTTGATTTTAAGAGAGATTTTGAAGGTTGATCCCTTAGATGGTCAACTAGAATATTCACCTATTTTTGAAGTGATTTAGTTTTTGCTTACAAATCGCTTAAGGTGTTCTTCACATATGCTAATTATTTCTCATTTTTCTTCAATTTTTGATTTAATAATTCACAATTATATGAAACTATATTTTTGGCCTCCTACATGATTTAGATATTATCTCTGATCTAGACATTTCTTAGGTCAACCCCTTCTATCCGCACCTACCAATCCTACTTTGTCATTTCCTCCTTAGGCTTTGATACTAGCGACTCTTTTCATGAGAATAGTAATGCCCTCTTCTATGGGATGAAGTGGTTGATTATTTGAGTTATAGATGATATTTTTTCTAACAAAGCTTGCTTATTCTAGTTGTATTTCTCTATTTTCTATTGAAACCTTTAAAGCTCCTATAGTGGATTTAAAATTGGCATTGTCACTTGTGAGTCTTCTCATTGCTCCACATGTGGAAAAATATGTCTAGGGATTTAAAAAGTAAGACCATTGAAGAAGGAGGAATTGAGACACCTAAGGCTAATGAATTTGGGGTATTCAAGGGTGGTTGGGCTATTAGATCTTGAATGGTTAAGGATGCTAGGGAATTTTAGGGAGCATCAACTAATGTGGCTATGATATTGGACATATAGGATGGAAAGGATAGAGAATTTTTAGAATTCAAACGCTAATTAGCAAGAGAGGTTAAAAATACTAGTGGGGAAGTTTTACCTATAAGTAATTAAACTCCAAGGATATCATGTATTTATTTTCTTATTCTTTTTGGACTGGATGTTTGGTCAAAAAATATAACTAATACTGCAACTATACCTTTATTGATCAATACCACTTCCTTTCACATCTAGATGATCAATTCAAAAACTTGATCTAGGGATTGAGGAGGGGTACTCCAAAGTAGGACTTCATTCCTTTCTCATTCCTTTGGTGAATTTGACTTCATAATTAATTTTTTCTTTCTTGGAGGAGTTCCATTTATTTATTTAGTATTTTTTGCATTCCTTTCTTGTTGGAAAGCTTTGGTTGAATCAATGTAGCTTCTTCTAACAACATTGAAACATATATGACCAAACCCCCCTTTTTCATGGTCTCTTTACTCTTATTATTCACCTTGAAGGATACTTCTTTTGGATGCTCCACATCATAGCATTGGCTGAAGGTTTCATATTAATTTGGATCAAAGTTTTTGAAATACATCTCTATGTTATTTATTTCTTGAAACAATTTCCACCATGCTTTGGTTTTATTAATTCTCCATTTATGCTTTTGTAGGAATTTCTTCAAGCTTGTGTTGATTTTTTCTTCTTTTTCATCTTCTTGGTTGATGTAGCATTTTTTACATAATATGAAATATAAATTTAAGAACAACAATGATATTAATAAATTCTCAATATTTCACCATTTTCCATTAATACACCTAAAATATGCAAAACGTAACACCCAAACAATGCTTGAACAATAAAATACAAGGAAACATAAGATTGCACAATAGAATAATTTTCATTGACGAGGGGAGCCTAGAAACTCCATTGTTTACAAGCTTGGATCATTTAATCCTTTTGAAACAATATTACAAGGGGTTAGAGTTCTCCGAAACCCTAACAAGTAAAGTTGTGATATCTTCAAGTGTGTCTTGATCCCAATAGGATTGAGTGGGCTTTTTGATATCCAAGGCTAGGCCACTACAGATGCTGATGTAGTACTTTCATATCTGCACACAAGGACAAAAAAAATAGTTAGTAATACATGCGAGGGCTCCACAATGTGAGGCCCTATATAAGCAATAATAAACCCTAACTAAAAGTTGTAATATAGAGTGAAAAAAATAGAAGCACATGCATAAAATAAAAAATGATGGATCTATTTTACTTACTATGCTTTGATGTGAGACGTCTAATGCAGGTGGCTGGTGTGGAGATGCCCTAAAATTACTTGAAGTCTAGGAGGTCTTTAGGAGTGATGGTATAAAATACCCGTGGGCACCTGGCTGTTGCAGGAAACACCCATGGGCACTTGGTGCTAATAGGGAGGCACCTAGAGGCACCTAGTATTGACAAAAAGCACTCAGAGGCACCTGGCAGCTCATGGAAAATTTTGCAAAGCTAGATCGGGCGAGGGTGCAGGATGCAGCAATGGATATGGTGAGCAAGGGGAGTAAAATGTGATACATGGAATGGGACTAGGGTACAAAAGACTTGGTAAAATAATTAAGGCAATCAAGGAATTAGGGTATTCAAAAAATTAGGAAAATAAAAAACTTAGGGGTTGAGCCATCAAAATGGCTCCTATTTATAATCTATCCTAGGACATGCTAGGGTTTCAACGACACTAATCGTGCGACTGATATTAAAGCACATATAAGGGTAGATAATAAATCTGGGGTGTGGCATGGATTGATGTAAATGGATGGTCGGGATTAAATGGAATTGGATGGCTAGAATTAATTCACTTAAATAAATATATATTTATTAAACATATATTAAAATATAATATAAAATATTATATTTAAATATATATAAAATAAATATACATAAATAAATGTGAATAATATTCAAAAATTATGAGAAATAGGAATGGTGGATAAATTGACTATGTTTTGGTGGTGGAAATGGCAGGAAAGCATGGATGGAGGTCAAATGGCTAGATTTTGGTGTCTACAGATGCCCCTTTTTGTACTGCATTACGTGGAACACAATGAAGTGCAAAAATATGAGATACCTATTTTGGCCAAGTGCAGAAGTAGCTTCTTTTGGGATGTGGAGTGTGAGCCTGAAGACAAAAGAATAAAATAATTTTGAGTTTTGCGTAGCTTACCCCCTCAATTGGTGAATGAGGTTATGAATGAATCTCATGAGCCAATTGAAAAATATATGCAAATGGAATGTGGATGATATGAATGATGTAAAATGTGATACTATTATTGCCCCAATGATGGGAAGGGGGTTGGTGAAAAGTGTGTATGTTTTTTCCCCAACAGATGAATGGTTTTGTGCAGATGTGTGATGGAAAATGTGTCTATTTTTGCCCCAACAGATGAAGGGATTTTTACCAAGTGCAGATGCCATGATCATGTAATATGTATCCCATTGTGAAAAAGTCAAAATAAAAAATGGTTACCCCAAATTTGGGGTGATTCGGTGCTATTGAAAAATATGCCTTCTGGCATCATTGATATGCAAAGATGATAATGCAAAGAAATAATCAACCTTGGATGGCATGCTAGTGACTATTTGAATAATTCCCATGATTGGAACCAATCATCCTAGATAGTGCCTATATCCATGGTGTTAGGGAGTTTTTGAATGATGAAATTTGAGTTTTTTTCCATGTTTTAAGCCCCACGAACTAGGCCATCAATGATAGCGGTTGTGCAAATTGTTCTTGGTAATGTTTCACTCTAAAGATGAGGTACCAAAATTGATTTTGTTTTCGAGCAAGGAGATAAGTGATGATGATCATGGACAAGTGTCCTTATTGTAGGCTATTCATATTATCGAATTACATGGAGGTAAATTATTGTAATCACCAATTATATAGAATAACCCACTATATACGAGATTCACTTGGATGTGAGCTTGGAAAATATGTAAATGATGATGTGAAATGAGGTGGGAATGATATATGAATGATGAAAATTCTAATGATAATTATTTTGTGAATATTTGGACCCTCTTGAGGTGCTTTTGTAGCGTGTTTGGTGATTTTTCAAAATGTGGTTACGAGCAAAAATTATGCATCCAAATCAATTGGAATCTTCACAAAACCTGATAAAATGATTAAATGTATTGATGAATGAAATTTGAAGTGATTTGGTTGGGGGAATCTACTATTTTGTGCTGGTTTGGATTTTGTTAATATTGATGCGAAATGCCCGTGGGTGCTTGCGGTCTGCAGAAACACCCGTAGGTGCTTTAGCATGCTAGAAAATGCCCACGGGTGCCCCAAAATGCCTGAAGCAACTATAAATAGTTTGTTGGGCAAGATTCAAGCTCATTTGTGTATTTAGGAGTTCAAGAAGCTACGTCTAAGGAGTAAAGGGTGAGTGAGGTTAGGCTTTTGGAGTGTGAAAGCTATGGCTATAGAGGGAGTGGGTGTGAAGGCCGGGATGTGGCTGGGGCATGAGTTGCTAAGGTACCCCATTGCTTTTTGTATTATGTAAAGATTTGTTTTTGAAATTATGAACAAATTATCAAAAAATGTGTTGTGTTGTACTACAACTTAGAGTTTTGGAGGCACGAAACTGATTTTCATCCTAAATCCCTAGGATGAGGAAGGTAATTATGGAGGATGAGTGGGAGCTACTTGGGGAGGTGGGTCTAGCAAAGGTAGCCCTCCTAGATGTGGTTAGGGATCACGAGGGGTACCTCTTTGCCCTACTGATACATGGTCCATGGCTTAGCCACCATGGGTGCTACCTTGGGGAGTAGTTGGTGGGATGGCGATGGAGAGGCTAGGGATGAGGGTACTTAGGAGGCCAAGAAGAGGGGATCCAAGATGCTCATAAGAGGCAATGGCACCTTTGATATGATAGTAAAAGGTGTATGACTAAGGGTACAACACAACATGCTCTCAAGTTTGGGGGAGATGAAGGGGATGGAGAGGATGTAGAGGAGGTTTTGAATGCACCCCTAGGCCAGAGTGAGGAGAAGTGGGCACAGTTGGAGCAGTAGGTGGTAGAGCGAGATGCAAGGATTGCAAGGCTCCAAGTAGAGCTATAAGAGAGAGAGTATCGACATAATATCGATATAGCATACCTTCACTCTCGACATAGATATATCAAGGAATTGGAGGATAGGTTGATGGAGCATCATATTCTACTTATTGATCCACCAACATCATCTGTGTCTGAGGGTATGAGGCATAGCGAGTCTAGGAATACCTCTAGGTCTAGGGGTCCTTCTAAGTTTGAGGCTCCTACTAGGTCAGAGGCTCTTGCTAGGTCACATGAGTCTTCTTGGAGGATGTATATAGTGCTTAGCTATACTTTTGTATATGAAATTTGGTGCTCCATTGTATGTAGCATTTGGGTGTTTATTGTATATGTGATATTTATATATATATATATACATGGCTTATACCTTTTGTGGTATATTTTTGTGTGAATGCTTTTGTGGAATGCATGTTTATGTTTATGATTAATGCATATGAGATGTTATGGATGATTAATGCAAGACATAATTTATGGATGATTAATGCAATATGGCATGTGCTAATGATCATTTATAGTTTAGATCTTTGCTTGACCCTTTTTCTAGAATTGTTGGCATATGGTATGAATGAATTATGAACTAACATGGATGTTGACATGGAAGAAGATATGGATGTTGATATGGAAGAAGATATGGATGTTGATATGGAAGAAAATATGGATGTTGATATGGAAAACTGCCTATTTTGCAGAGACTCAAACATCCTAGTGCCATAAAAAAACCCACTAAAATTACCTAATCCTTATAAGATCAAATGTGTGTGTGTGTAGTTAATTCATTTACCGAATCAAGAGTATGGTAATGATCCAAGACAATCAAGAACCAATGTGTGTGCAAGTGAGTTCATTAACTCATCTTGAGTAAATTGGGTAAACCTCTTATGGATGAGACCAAGAAGCTAGCTTGTCAGTATGAGCAGTCATAGGTCTCTTTTTAAAAGAGACATGTCATCATGCATGTGCGTACTCCACTACCAATCAATCATCTATAGCTCTGGTGGAGGCTATCTCCATTGTCCATAAATTTTGTTGTTGATATTTTAAGTTTTGGGTATGACTACCTAACCACCTAAGTGGAAATGTAGTACAATCCTTACAACTCAATTGATCAGTGGTGTGTGATAAAAACATGTAGAGTTTTTGTTAGGGATTTTTCCCTACTCTTTCTTTTATTTTTGTAATTGTGGTAGTGGTGACAACCACTTTTTTTATGGAATATGTTGCATGATGGGACTATAAATGATGATCCTTTTTTGCTTCAAGGTTCATACCAAGTATGGTGTTATCTCTCTTTGACACAAGATGTTTTTAAGATATGAAAATTATGCTTGGTTCAAGAATGTTTTTGGAATAAATTCCCATATCTAAATATCTTATTAGTGAAGATGTGTGATGGTCCTAAGAAGAACTCAACATGTATTTTGGAGGTTGCTTAAAACACTAGGAGTGGTTGAGTGACCGAAAATATCTAGGATTTATGAACCTGTGGTTTGTGCTAATGGTAATTTGACTTGGTGGAATTGTGTGGATGACATTGTGAAGGTACCCTTGATTAAGGCAACATGAATTTCATTGGATCAATTAAGACCTTGAACTTAATAAATGATCCCTATATGAAATGTGGAATGTGGATGTGAATGTGAAATGTAGTTTTATAAAAATACAATTTGAAATGTGGGTGAATGCATTATTTTTGGAATGTGAATGCAAGTGAAATGCAATTTTATGAATGAAATGTATGCAAATATTTTTATGTATTAGCCATGTATATATGTAACAATCAAATTACGCATATAATGTTCTCAAGTGTATAAAATTAAGTGGTTCAGATTCTTCCTCTCCCTCTATAATGGTAAGCCTATAAGTACCATTATCCACTCTTTGTGTAACTATGTATGGACCTAACCAATTAGCCAAAAATTTATCACGAAGATGCGGTAATGCGTTGGTGTTTTGTTGATTCTCTTTAAGGACAAGATCTTCAACTTGGAATTTGCATAGATGGATTTTGGCATTATAAGCACGTTTGAGGTGGTCTTGATAAAATCATAAATGATCAAAATTATTGAATCACCTCTCATCAAGGAGTGTGATTTGGTCAAGATGTGCTTGTCCACTAGTGTCATCATAAGTGAATTCTTGCAAAGAAATTCATGAGGGGATCTCAAGCTCAAGAGGCATGATTGCTTCATCTTCGTAGACCAATGAAAATGGTGTTGCCCCTGTAGGAGTGCGAATGCTTGTTCGATAAGCCCATAATGCCAAGGGAATTTGTGTATGCCAATCTCTATGATTTTCTTTGACAAGTTTCTTGAGAATAGCAATTAAGGTCTTGTTGGAAGCTTCAACTTGTCCATTTGCTTGTGGGTAATAAGGAGTCGAGAAACTATGTTGAATGTTATATTTCTCGTAAAGTGCTCAAAAATTCTTGTTCTTGAAAGATTTACCATTGTCTAAAATTATTTTTGAGGGGATACCAAAATGACAAATTATATGATGAAGTATGAACTCCACAATTCTAGGTCTTATCGTACTAGTTAGAGGAATTGCCTCAACCCACTTTGTGAAGTATTCAGTGGTTGTGATGATGAATGTATGTTATCCCAAGGAAGGAGGTGAAATTTTTCCAATTAGATTGAGGTCCCATTGTGAAAAGGGCCAAAGGATTTGAATAGGCTATAAAGCTTGTGATGGTAGATGAGTTAAATTAGCATGTTCTTGACACTTTTTACAATGTTTAACATATGTGCAACAATCACGTTCCATTGTGGGCCAATAATAACCCATGCATAAAATATGCTTTGCAATGGCCATTCCACTAAAATGACCACCACAAGTACCATCATGGGCTTCAGCTATGGCTCTTTGAGCCTCACTAGCCTTGAGACAATGAAGGAGGACTCCATCATAACCACATTTATACAACACATCCCCCAAAAGAACGAAACAAGCTACCTTTTTCTTGAAAATGCATTTGGTAGTTCGAGACATGTCAAATGGGAGTGTTCCAAACTTGAGAAAGGCTACTATTTAACTCGACCAACGCTCATATGAATTCGATTGGATAAAGAAAATATCCTTTTCATATTTTGACTTAGTATAGGAAATTGCAGATTTAGAGACCATTGAAATGATAAGGGGCTGTACCTATCCAAATGAATATTTTAGAATCAATGATCCAAGGGAGGCCATCGCATCTACAAATCTATTGGTTGAACATGGAAAGCTATTGATCTCATGCCAATTAAAATTAGAGAGCAACTTCATTGCTGTTTCATGATAAATCTTAATGGTAGGTTCTTTGCATTGGTATTCTTTGTTGATTTATTTTACAACAAGTTTAGAATCACCAAATATCCTAATATGCTTAATGCTCATAGCTATAACTGATTGAAGACCTAAGATTTGGATCATATGGATTACAAAGCAGGGTGAATAAATCAACAAGATTCATGTTGATTTATGGTCAATGTGGATAAGGTTGGATGGAATGGATGGAACCTAGGAACTGGTGCTAGGGGCTTGGTTGACCTGAACAATAGCAAGAAACACAAAATGTATTTTATTAAATGGTATATTTACATGTGTAATGCAAAGAAAGCAAATATATTTTTTTAAATGAATTTTGATTTTTTTTTTGTGTAGTGGTGAAAACCACTATTTTGAATTATGTACATATGTTACAAGTTGGCTTATAGAATGGATTAATGGAATGGAGGTGGTGGTTCACCGATAGGGGCTACTTGCTCTTGTGGAAGAAGTAAGTGAAGGATGGGCTCATGGATGGGGAACATGTTGAGATAAAACTCATCTTGTTCGGAATGGGGAATTATGGGCTCCGATTCTTCTTTAGATTCATCCAAAATAATCGATATAAGCTCGAATTCTTCATAGATATCATCATCAGAATTAGGATGGAGGGATTCTTCTCCTAAATTGAGGTTAAGCCTTTGGAAGGCTTGTTCAAAATAAGAGGTGGTAGGTAATGGGTGGTAGCCTAAGCCTGAATGGTCGTGCACCTCTTGATATGGAACATCGATAGGTTGATGCACTCCTTGTTCATGTAATCCTAAGCCATGGCCTTGCCAATTAACAATGTGGAAATATCGATATGGGAATCCTAACATGTTTGGAATATTGGCAAGTTGTGGTTCTTTGGGTTCTTCTATGGGTGCTGGACTTGATGAAGATTCAATCCCCCCATATACAAAATTTATGCTATTTGGAGCTGAACTTATACTATAAACTGCTCCTATTACTAAAGGTTGGTCACGTGGGTGACCAAAATCCTTAGCACTAGGGATGGTGAGGGGTGTAATGGTGATGTCTTCGACCACATATTCACCAATACCAAGATTTGTGAGGTGGACTTCGACTTGGGATGACATGGGATGATCATGGTCAGGCGATGGTTCGAGAAATGGTGGAAATGGAGGTATTTCACAATCCGTTAATTCGACTTGTGAAACATTAGGTGATGGTAATGGATTGGCTTGGGAAGGTTGTTGAGTGGATGATGATGATGTGGATGGTAATGATGTTGATGATGTGGACTAACTATGACCACATGTGCATGTAGTCAATGATGATGATGATGGGGGTATGGCGGTTTGATGATGGTTGGTGATGGGGAGCTCTTCAGGAATGGGATCCTTTGATGAAGATATTGGTGAAGTGGTGGATGGATTGGATGATGGTGAAAGAAAAATATGAGTGGAAGGGAGCATGGACTCATAAGGATTTGAGATGAAATTGCAATACTTAAATGGCTTGACGTATGCCGAGTATGCAATGTACCTGTCCCTCATGAACATATTTCAAGAATTGATGTAGTATTGAAGGGACACATCTCATTTCCCTCATCCAAGGTCTTCCAAGGAGTACATTGTATGCCATGGATCCTTCCAAGATGTGGAACATTGTGTGCAATGTTTTAACCCCTACTTCGATGGGCAAAACAATAGTGCCAACTGTGGAACACAAAGCATCATTGAATGCTTTGAGGGTGAAGGATGACTTGGTGATGTGAGATGGAGGAAGGTTCAAATGATGAAGGGTGGATGTGGTGATGATGTTGATAGAGGAACCAATGTCAATTAGGACTCTTTTAAATGACTTCTTGTCAATTAGAGCCATGATATGCAATGGAGGGTCTACTAATTTCGATGAGATTGGCTTAATCTCAAAGTCATAAAATGTTATGGAAGGCTCCATGCATGTTTGGATACTCCCCACAAATTTGGTAAAGGTATTGGGATCTTGCGATTGTAATTCTATGGATTTCAAAATTTCCATTAATGCCTCCCGATGTGGGGGAGATTTTTGGATTAGCTCATAAATCGACAATTTTGTGGAAGCCATTTTCAAACTTGTGGTTAATCGGCTACTCAATGAGATGATAGGTCGAGGTGGATGATTGATGGGTGGATTTGATGGGTTCGATTGACTAGGTATATGAATGGGTGATGATGGATTAGGGGACACTTGGATGGGTGGTGATGTAGAAGGTTGTGACACACTTGCTTGAGGTTGTTGCCATTGTTGGTTATTCCTTTGACCTCTAGTGACCACATGAATGGCCCCTACAAACCCTTGGTATTGTTGAATGTGATTAACTTGATTAGGAGGAGTTTTAGTGTTAGCTCCCCCTACATTTGGTTGCACCTCCTCGTGATGAGGAAGTGGTGTTTGAAATATACCAAGGTTTTGGTTTTGTTGAGCAAGGGGGTTATCAAGCTTGATCACCCCCAAGTCAATGAGGTCTTGGACTACATTTTTAAACACATTGTAGTTGTTGATATCATGCTTGTTTTGCCTATGATAAGGGTAAAATAAGTGTTCCCAATAATGTTTCCCATGCTTGGCGGGATCATCCGGTCTAATGTCGGGTAAAGCAAGTTTATTTGTCTCATACAACCTTCTAAAAAGAGAAGCATATGACTCATATAATGGGGTATATTGGTGATTTTTTCAGATAGACTATCATCGGGGATGATTTTCCATAGTTGGCACTATGTTTTGAACTGTTGGAGCTTGTGTTGTTGAGGGGACCACATGATATGAAATTTTTTGTGGTGTTTGTTGCATAGGTTGTTGTTGAGCCATTACCGGTTGGCTCATGACCACTTGATTGACTTGATTGGATTGGGTGGTTGGGGTAGCCTGTGTTGATTTTTGTTGGCTTAAATAATTGCTTTTGTATTGGCCCTTGTTTTGCCATTCTTTCTTCTTAGGATTTAGTACACCTTCTTGGATTTTGATATCCTCAATGATGCTAGCCTGAGCTAAAGCTTCTTCAAATGATTGATAAGTTCATAATTGGAGCATCCAAGAGATAGGTTTTAAGAAACTCTTGGTGAATAGCTTAATTAGCTCATCCATTGGTAGGGTGAATGGCAACTTAGTGATGATAACCCTCCAACGGTTTCTAAAATCATAGATAGATTCATCATCCTATTGTCTTAAGGCATAAACATCAGATAATGAGATCTTCTTTTTAACATTTAGGATGAAACGATCAAAGAATTGATCAATCAATTGATCAAAAGTATAGATACTATGGCTTGGAAATTGATTGTACCATTCTATGGCATCCCCTCCTAATGTTTGAGGAAAATTTCAAAGCATGAGAGCATTATCATCTTGAATTCTAAAGCATGCATGAACAAATGTGCTCACATGTTCTTTGGGATCCTCAGTTCCCTTAAATTTATCAAACTTGGGTACCGTAAAATCTATCGGATATGGTGGGGAGGGTACCAAAGGATGAATTGGTTGTTTGATCAATTGGCATAAGGTTGGTTTCTGGTTTGAAAATCCAGGAGTGAATTGCATCAATTGATCTATTTGTTTCTACATGGCCTTAATTCGAGGGTCTTCCTTAGGAATGTGAAAGCCTTGAATTACTTGATGAGCTTGTGGAGGTGTGGAGAGATGTTGTGGAGTGATTAAATGATGAGGAGATTGGTATTGATGGTTAGGTGAATTGGATGGAATATGATGAATGGGGGATTATTGATGAAAATATGGGGAATTATGGAATGATGTTGATTGATGAAGGTTATGGCTAGGCTAGCCAATGGGAATAGGATGGGTGATGGTATGACTTGATGGGGGAATCGGGATAGAGACCATCGAAGACTGAGGTGCCCATGATGGACCTTGGTTGACAAGGGTAGTCTGAGTAGAGTTATGTAAAGGCGTAGGGTTAACTTGTACTTGTTGTTGAGAATTCTGATGTTGTCTAAGCAATTTTTTTAGGTGTTCCCATGCTTCACTAATATCTCTATCAGAGGCTAAGGGTATAGAGGTAGATGGTATGGAAGATGTGGCTTGGATACAAGTTACACTAGGTATGGCAACTTGTGAGGCTGGAACTTGTGAAGCAACATTGACTTGTGCCTCATACAAGGGGTTGGTGTAGGTGGAGGTATATGAGGTGCTAGGAGCACATGAAGGTTGGGGAATGGACATATGGGATGAAGGTGCAATTGATGCCTCAAAAAGAGGGTTAGTATACACATGGGTAAAGGTGGATGGGGGTTGGGAGTAAATAGGCTCTTGTTGTAGAGTAGAATCCTATCTAGGTGAGTTGGGGATAGACTCTAAGACATAATTAGAAGACTTCATGAAGGCTTCTACTCTTGCCATGTCTATATGGGTGATGTGGTTGTGAATTGTAGGAGAGGTTGACTCCTCTTGGGGCATGGCCATGTGGAAGGTTGTGGATGGTAAGGAATGTGAGGGACCTATAGATAAATCTGCCTATGTCACATTCATGGATTCTACCACAGAAGTGGTGGGGAAGGTGGATGAAGGTTCCATTAAATTATCTTGACTTATTGCTTTCTTTTGATTTCTAGTTAATACCATAAGCAAAATAAATCAAGATACAAATTAAAATACCAAATGTAACACAAAAACTGGAATGCTTAAGGAAACAAACAATCAATGCTAAGTTTCAACCAATGTGGCTTACCTCGTTCATTGATTATCTCCTTTTAATGTGTATTCATTTTATGTGCCAGTTTTGTGTGTTTTGATGTTCTAATCTTTCTTAATGAAACAAAGGTAAAAACTATGGTGAAGATAGGGCAACGAGATTCTTGTTGGTGATGAAATCCAACAAGTTTGCTCGGGGGTATCCTAGGGTGGCTAAGGGCAGAGATTGGTGGATGGAGATGAATGCCACCATCACCTAATCTCAAGCAATGGTTGGTGATGAAATCCAACCACTACTATTTTGAATGAACCGTGATGTGTGTGAATTATTTTTAAAGCTTATGTTTTCTATTGTGTACAAACAATGTTAAAAACAATTAATTTCATAAACCTAAATTAGAAGCCAACAAAAGAATGCCAAGTTCTCCAAAGGGCGTGAAGTACACCGCTTAAGACCCCTTGTCTAAATAACAACCGAAGGGTTCGTCCACCCCTCTGCCTGGAATCACCCAACTGGAAGGGATACTTTTGGCAATATAATGGTGTTCCAACTTAGATAAATGAAAGAAAATGTTTCTAACCCTAAGATGCAACACTATGTTATGCAATTTTTTAGTTCAAATGCAAACAAAATGTAGCAGTTTGTATCAAGAAAATAGAAACCCTAATCAGAATATGTGAATGAATGCAGACCTAAAAATGCAAACTAACATGAGTTCATTTCCAGATTGTTTAATGATGGTTCATTTTAAGCTTAAAATCTAAAAAATATAGCAGATAACCCAAAATACGTAAAATAGAAGACTAGGGTTTTAAATAGTAGACTTACTGGATAGCCTACGTATTTGCTCCTAGCTCTCCGTAAATGCCCCTAGGTGCTTTTGGATGCTTCTGAGATGCCCCTAGGTACTTATGGATACCTTAAGTATAGGATTTATGGATTGCCTTCGAACGTCATCGGGCATTTCATGCACCTTCTGCAAGCTTCTACAGACTTCAAAAACCCTAGATCCAACGAAATCTATGAAATCCATGCTTTTGAAAAACCTACAAGATGATAGAAAATAGCAAGCGAATTAGTAAAATAGATCATAAATAGAAACCCTTAGGGGGTCCCACCATGATCACCATTTGAAAGATGCAAAATGCAACACCCAAACAATGCTTGAACAAATGAAATACAAGGAAACACAAGATTGCACAATAGAATAATTTTCATTGATGGGGGGAGCCTAGAAACTCCATTGTTTACAAGCTTGGATCCTTGAATCCTTTTGATACAATATTACAAGGGGTTAGGGTTCTCCGAAACCCTAACAAGCAAAGTTGTGATGTCTTCAAGCGCGTCTTGATCCCAATAGGGTTGAGTGGGCTTTTTGATATCCAAGGTTGGGCCACTCCAGATGCTGATGTAGTGCTTTCAGATCTACACACAAGGACACAACAAAATAGTTAGTAATACCTATGAGGGCTCCACAGTGTGAGGCCCTCTATAAGCAATAATAAACCCTAACTAAATGCTACAAATAGAGTGAACAAAAATAGAAGCACATGCATAAAATAAACAAATGATGGATCTATTTTACTTACTACGCTCTGATGTGAGATGTCTGATGCAGGTGGTTGGTGCGGTGATGCCCTAGCATCACCCGAAGGCTAGGGGGTCTTCAGGAGTGATAACGTAAAATACCCATGAGCACCTAGCGGCTACAGGAAATGCCCATGGGCACTTGGTGCTGGTAGGGAGGCGCCTAGAGGCACCTGGTGTTGATAGAAAGCACCCAAAGGCACCTAGAGATTGATGGGAAATTCTACAAAAGTAGATCGGGTGAGGGTACAGGATGCGATGGTGGATATGGCGAGTGAGGGGAGTAGAATGTGATAGATGGAATGGGACTTAGGGCACAAAAGGCTTGGTAAAAGACTTAAGGCACTCAGGGAATCGGTTTAGAGAACTCATAAAACTCGAAAACTGGAAAATCTCAGGGAATCAAAACTGGGGTTGAGCCATCAAAATGGCTCCTATTTATAATCTAACCTAGGGCATGCTAGGGTTTCAATGACACTAATCGTGTGGCTGAGATTAAAGCACATCTAAGGGTAGATAATAAATCTAGGGTGTGGCATGGATTGATGTAAATGGGTGGTCAGGATTAAATGGAATTGGATGGCTAGGATTAATTCACTTAAATAAATACATATTTATTAAACATATATTAAAATATAATATAAAATATTATATTTAAATATATATAAAATAAATATACATAAATAAATGTGAATAATATTAAAAAATGGCTATCTGCTTGTTGTGGTGCAGTGGTAAATACCCTGGGTATTGGTAGAGGTTGACCCAGGTTCCATTCCCCTTGTCTCCATCCTGCAGATATATGGTATAGTTAGGAATGTACTATGTGCTTTGGTAGAGGCCGACAAGGCTCCATTCCTCCTATGCCCAACCTGTTGAAAGTGGCACCTCGAAAGGGGTGTTTTCCACTATAAATTAGTTTACCTAGGTGTTGTAGGTGAGTTGGAGAGGAGAGGGCAATCCTCCAAGGGAGGTCCCAGGTTCAAATCTCCACCCTACCAAAAAGTTGAATTGGGTACCCATAAATCCAATTGATAATGTTGGTGCGGGCAGGGTTGGGTAAGACTCCCGGGTGACTTTGACGGTATAGAACCCCCTATTCGTGGTCTCTCAAACCAAGGCGGCCCCGCAAGGGGTTTTTCGCTTATATATATATATATATATATATATATTCGAAAATGGCAGGAAATAGGAATGGTGGACAAATTGACTATGTTTTGGTGGTGGAAATGCCAGGAAAGCATGGATGGAGGTCAAATGGCTAGATTTTGGTGTCTACAACACCCATGGGATTTCTGCTCCTACTTGGCTACAATAGATGACCATGATCATTTTTTAGATAGCAAGATCACTTTTGTTGCCCAAGTATCATGTGCTTATTGAAAAATTTTTAAGTCTTCTTATTTTGTCCCTTTGAATAATATGTTAATTTATCCACTTTGGCCCAATGATCTAGGCATCAAATGCTATTAGATTTTTCTTAATGATATCACTTTGAAATTCCCAACAATAAAGCCCACATGACTAATTTTTCCTTTCCTCTTTTTTTATCAAACACAAAATATTCCAACTTAACCCATACACATTGGCTCAAAAATCTCATTGAGACTAGAATCCTAGGATTCAACAATCCATTGTTCCCTCTTACCATTGAGTTTAGATATAATTACCCTTTATTTGGATCCTTTTGGTGCAAATTCATTTTCCTTTGCTATGTAGGTCTTATTATTGCTTGTACTTGGTACTAGGAAATGTTCAATATGATGCACATGAAGTGGTTTCGATGGGATTGTTATCTTGGTCCCATATCAACCCCTTAAAATAACTAGTGACCATTCCATATAGATATATCCTCTGATATTAGTAGTGAAGTCCCTTGATAAAAAAATGTTAAATGATGTAGAGAGATAAATTAATACTACATCTTGAGATAATGAAATCTGGATATGATTGCAAGGTAAGTAAAATATTTTCTACAATTTCCAATATTTGGAGTACACTACCATCTAGTTGCACTACATTTTTTCTTATTGATCGATAAGATAGATCCAAAATGACTACTAGCTCCTTTGGCATGATTGAAGTACTTGATATAGAGTCTATTATATAATTATAAATAAATTTATCTTTATAGATTAGAGATACATAAAATGGGGCAGGACCAAGGATAAATACTTGTAAGACTATAGGCATTGTCTATTATATTATTTTTTTCTCTTGTTCTAGTACCTTCTTTAGATTATCCTTCTGATCTAGGATAGAAAAAATATCCCATACCATCACTGACATTATAAACTTCTTTAAATTATCCATAATATTAAATGGTTCAAGGATGATAGCCTTCTGAATGATTGGTTGAGGTTTAGCCCTACCTACAACTGACTAAAATATCTTGATTGGGTCTGATCGAGGTGGTTGCTACTTTGGGATCTTAGAAGTGCTATGCTTGATGCTTGTCAAATGTTCTATTGTGTTATATTTTGGAGGTTGATCTCCTAGAGGCTCCCAATTAGATTCAACTAGTTTGTTCTACATACCTGGGGTTATCTTGTTGCTTTTCTCCTAATCTTTCATCACCCACTTTTTGGACCTTATCACATAGACTGAACTTGTGGCCTATTGGCTTCTAGGTTGCTCACTCTACCAAATACCACATAGACTTCTTACTCATCCCATATTACCAATATTTTCTCTAAAGGCATACTACTTGATTTAGGAAGAAGTGAAACATGTGAAGGTTAGATTTTTTGCTGTGCATAAACTCCTAAATAAGAGGTGGAAGCTTGGGTTGGAATCATGTCATTAGATGCTACTACATATGGTTGGGTGCTTTCACCAAGATAGAGTTGATCTTGGTAGGTATTTGTATGCAACCGTACCAATAAGCAGACTCCATATAATTATTTTGTATGGGAGCTATCTTCCTAGAAGTGTTAGGAGGTACTTGTTGAAGAGTAGTTGGTACCAATACCAATTACCAGTTATGACTATGTTCTTAGTTATTGGCTTAAAATTGGGGTATAGGATAGATATTATAAGGAAGTATATGCTTTGGTTGCCTTGCTAGAAGGGAGGTATTGGATTATTCTAATACTGGAACCTCTACCCATTTGTCACCTCCTCATAATCAACATCTTATTGGTGATTATGTTAAGTAGGATTTTTATTCATGTTCAAAAATATATAAAGTAGAGGGAACTAGAGTGTGAAGAGGCATAGAGATTGCAAGTACAACCAAGGTTTATTGGAAGGTTGTTGACTGAATAGCTTGAGGATATTGATATGAAGATTGTATACTAGGGAATAAAGGCATGGGAAGTTTTGGCGCTAGCCTTCCAATATATATTAGATCATGTTTAGCCTAGATGGCTATGCCATAGGCATCTAATAAAGAATTCATTCCCTTAGCTATAATCACCAAGGAAATTTCAAAATCAAAGGCCTTCATATAGTAGATAAGTGCCATACCTAGGAGGGAATGGATATAAATAGGTATCCTATTCCAATCCTTGTGAAATATAAGGTTGGAATTATCCATAGCCTCCATAAATTCTCTATTGATAGTTGATAATTGATCCAAAAGAGACATACACCCACCTTCTCTCTAAATATTTCTATGAACAAGGTCATAACCTGGTTTTGATAAAAAATTGAGTGTGGTATAAGTGAGATGTACACTCATGGGATTTTATTTTGAATGAATCCACAAATAATATTAGAGCCACATAATTATCTATCATATTATGTAGTACACACAAATTGAACATCTTTTATAATGCTCCAATAGGAATTTTAGATATTCTCTGCTATAGTGTGAGAGAGATTTAAGTGTAGACATTTGGATCTCATATCATATTATAGGTAGAGTAATAGGTTTTAATGGACCTATATCATTCCAATAAAATAATGCTCTAGGTGGTGGAGTAGACATGTTTTGACCTTTACCTCTTCTTCTTCTTGGAATGGTATTAAGCAATGAGAATAACACCTAAAGATTGACAACAATAGAGGATTTGGTTGGAAGTCTTTCACTCATAAAATTTTGTGTTTTATTTACATGGAGTTTCTAGGCGAATATTGTATTTCACATTTAATAAGGTAGACTAAGATCTTCAATGAATCATCAATTTGGTATCTTGATAAGTGGTTTCTTCTAGATATTTATTCTTTGAGTAGAGTCACCAAGTGAGATTTTTAGATGCTTCAAGCAAGAAAATATGAAGGGAAATTTACCAAGGTATCTACCTATTAGTGTTATATTGATTATAGGACCAACAAAAATAAATCAATTGGGTCCCACTGGGTATGACAATACTTTTTATCCTATCTAATTGTCCTGGTCACCAAATGCAGGGATCAGATGGCCAGACCATAGTGTCTCACATGGAGCAACATAGTAGGGAATATCCAAGAGCATGATGAGTGGATCAATAAGACTAGCTTTAGGGTTTTTTTACAAGGCTATTTTCTTCTAATATGTGATCTTTTGTGTTCTTTGACTTAACCTATGGATGGACAGGGGATAAAAAAAAAAGATAGCAAAAAGAAAAAAAGATCCTAGGCTAACCTAAGATAACATTGGTGATGCACCAAGATTATAATAAGATCCCTCAACATAATAATAAGCCACATGAACATGTGAGTCTAATACGCCAATAGCTCAAAGTGAACACTTTCTCTTCACAACATGTTAGGCATAGACTACATAAAAGGAAAAAAATAGAAATCAAATAGTCATGACCTCTAGTATACACACATAAACATACATACATGTAAGAAATGAGACATAAATAACCCAATAGTCATACATACATACATATGTATGTATGTATATATATGTATGTATGTATGTATGTGTTGTGGCTAATCCACAACACACCCAAAAATTGGGGGCCCACCTTTTTGCATGCTTTCAAAGAAGAAAACAGTGACCCAGATGCTAAGAAAATCAAAGAAAAAGGCAAAAATTTCACTAAGGAGAAAAGTTGTTGTGATATTGCGACATGTCGCTTTGTTGCGGCTGAAAGTTGTTGCGATATCGCGACATGTCGCTCCGTTGCCGAAATGAAAAAGTGTTGCGATATCGCAACATATTGCTCCATCGCTGGCAAAAATGAAGAAGTGTCGCGATATCACGACATGTCGCATTTTCGTGGCTCCAAACAGCCAAATGGTACGAAAGAGAAAAACGTCACGATTTCGTGACAGGTTTGCATCCGCATAGCCCGAAAGAGAAAAGCGTTACAATTTCGTGACAGAAAGCAGCCATAGTTGTACGAAATGAAAAGTGTCACGATTTCACAACATAAATCAGCTGGACAGCCCGAAAAGAAAAAGTGTCATGATTTCGCGACATAAATCAGCTGGACAACCCAAAACGAAAAAGTGTCATGATTTCACGACATAAAGCAGCTGGACAGCCCGAAACAAAAAATGGTCACGATTTCACGACAGGTTGCAGCAAAATGGCCCGAAATAGAAAAGCATAGTGATTTCATGACAGGTTGCAGCAAAATGGCCCGAAAGAGAAAAGCATAGCAATTTCACGACAGGTTGCGGCAAGATGGCCCAAAATAGAAAAGCGTCATGATTTCGCGATAGGTTGCAGCGAGATGGCCCGAAACAAAAAAGCGTAGCGATTTCACGACAGGTTGCGGCGAGATGGCCTGAAACAGAAAAGCATCACGATTTCGTGATAGGTTGTAGCGAGATGGCCCGAAATAAAAAAGTGTAGCAATTTCATGACAGGTTGCGATGAGATGGCCCGAAATAGAAAAGCATCGCAATTTTGCGACAGGTTGCGGCCGATGGCATACTGAGTGAAAAACATCACGATTTCATGACAGGTTGCGGCCGAAGCGTACGAAGATGAAAAATGTCGCGATTTCGTGATAGGTTGCATTGGCAAGGTGCTGGCAGGAAAATGTCACGATATCGTGACATGTCACGTTTTTGTGATGAAAGCAAAGGAGCAAGGCTGCATGCATAAAAACGTCATGATTTACATGGGGCCATTACGGAACGTGCGAAAAGCGCTGAACACGTGGCACAAAGGCATGTAGGTCATGATAACGCTTCAGATCGACAGTTACAGTTAGCAGAGAAGACCAAACATTTCAGGCTTGAGCAAAAGGTCAAAATAGCAAAGAAGTAGGAAAATGAAACAAAGCGATCTAGGAAATGAAATGAAGCATCACAGAGTGAATCCAAGAGCCGCAACAGAAAGTTTAAAAGCAGAAGCAAATGTAGATACAGGGGCTGGAAATTGTAAGAAGAAAAGCATTATTTTTGTGAATAAAAAGGAGTTTATTTGGCAAGAGTAACTTTTGTGTGTGAAACCAAAAGGAGATTGAAGGCTAAGACTACTGTTATCTCTGTAGATATTTCCCTTGCATTATTATTTCTTGTATCTATTCGTTTACACCATAATGTGGGTTACGATAGGTGAATGATAGAATGTTGCAATCATTTATTTCCTTAGAGTCTTGCATCTGATCTGATTCGACTATGTTTTATTGCAGGTCTGTTAGGTCAGGTTGTTTTAGAGCTTCATCTCATAACTTGGGGTTTTGCAGGGAGGATATTGCTAACCAAATTAACGTCTTGTTTTAGTTTTTCCAGCTGATTCTCATAAAGAATATTTTTGTTTTAGGTTCTAATTTATTTTCACATTTTTTATTCAAATATTGGTATTTCGGATTCTGGTGCATTCTAGAATACGTTTTCAATTTTACTAACTCCAAAAGCTAACATAGAAATAGCATAATAGTTAAATAAAAGATAAAATGAACCAGTTAATGATAAAATGAACCTCATGTTAAAGGCACAGAGCTTAAAATGAAGTGGCTTATACCACGCATTTTCTCATTTGAAATATTTCTTTAAGCCAAAAGATAAAAGAGGTTACTAATTTATTTTCGGGTGGGTTTCATTAATTTCAAGAGCATAAAAGAAGAAAGGGATTTTTTGTTCTTTCTTTTGTTTTACGCGGTTGGTTATTTTAATAGATTAGGGTTACAAAGTTTGTTGTGAATCATTAAAGGCCCCTTGTTAACAGTTACTTGTAGGATTTAATTTATTCTAGGTTACATTCATTTATTTGCATTAAGTCTTAATTGGTTATATGCATATGAATGTTTGTTCACAAGAACTTTGGAGAAATTAAAAATAACAAATTTTCTTTGCAAGAAAGAGTTTCCTATCTGAGACTCTAGTTGCGTGGTCATTTTGTTATAGGAAAAAATATTCACTCAACATTTTGGCGCTAGAAGGAGGGCCTTCTTTACAGCTTTGTGATTATGATCTGTTCTAACAATTAACGTGGGTAGTTTTGTTTCCACCTATTGTGCTTGCAGGTATAACATTTAGATACTTGATTTTGCAAGTGAGTTGAGAGAAGTCTTTTAGAGTTCCAGAGTTTTCAAGCTGGCCCAACCTGAGTACATAGCTACTATGTCCAAAACCACAGGGAAACTATTTTCCAAAGCCTTTCTCCCACTACTAGGAAGCCAAAAAACAAAACATTAGAGATCGAAATACCACCCAGTATACTTGAGTTAGGGATTTCTTTAGACTCAAGTACGTCTAGCGGGCCTGAGCCCTTAATTTCAAGTGCGATAGCAACACAAGGTGTATCTATCTCCATAGTTCCAAGCGTTCCCATTGTTCCCATAGGGTTAACACCTTTGAACAACATGGCCCAACAACAACAGCAATAGCCACCTACCCTTTGGTATGGTGCGCAAAGTTCCCCCTTAGATATTCCTGGGGCAGTCCATGACTTGCCTAGAAACATTGAAAGGGGATTACCAAAATTCATGCATGATGGTCCCACAATAGCCGAAGATCATGTCCAAATCTACAAGGATTACATGTTTAGGCAAGGGATTACTCACGAAGATGTTGCTTGCTGAGTTTTCCCTGCTAGTCTAGACCCCACGGCCAATGAATGGTATCAGAATCTTCCAGCAGGGTCCATCACTTCATGGGCCCAATTAGAAACCGCATTCATTAGCCAATTTAGAATGTTATTGGATCCCTCCATAATTTACAATTTTTTCGTATCATGCAAAAGATTACCTAATGAGCCCATACGAACATTTAATCAGAGGTTCCAAAAACTATACACGAATCTGACTCGTCACTTTGCGGTAGATCCTACAGTCGCCTTGCAATTATATTTCGGAGCCTTAGATCCTTTAACATCTTTATTGACTAGAAGGAATCCTTAGGTTACGATGCTTCCTTTAGCCTATGCAGATACAATGACTCTCGAACAAAAAATGAACTTATCGGGAGCAGGATTGTCTCAATTGACTGGGATGGGACAATACGGTCCATACAGTCAATTCGCCATGATGAACTAGTTAATGGCACCACAGGTTCCTATGATGAACAATTTCCAAACACCCACACAAGTGGCATCATTTACAAGTTATCCTAATGCATCCGTTCAAACGCAAGGGTTAATTCAAAATAGCCCGATGGGTTTGCCTGGGTTCGGCATGGGCAGTAATTTGTTGACCATGCTGGGGTTTGCTCCGATTAGCACGCCAAGCCCAACGAATTATCCAACAATCACTCCGATTCAAAGTGTGAATCTAGGATGGAATCCAACTGCCTAGACCCAAGCCATTGTACCTATTCCAGAGGTGGCTAATGCAACAAACACAACTGGACCTAGAATTACCATGCCCCAACCACAAGGGTCTGAATTTGCCATAGAAAACATGAAGGAAACCTTGGCCAAAGTTTTGGTTACGGTGGGAAATGTCAATAAAAAGGTTGACCAAGCCATGGGTCATAATCGACCTCATATCCATAGAGGAAAAGAAACATACAACACGCAGCCAAATAATGGGCGAGTACCCAATCTCGTAGCCAATCAGGCAGATTTCTCAGAAGATTTTGGAGAATCAGGACCTTGTGACAACGATTTCCTGCACTGTGGCCACGGGAAGCATGAGTCTATACTGACTGAGGTTATACATTCCCAAGAAAGTGAAGAAGAGGAGGATGTGAAATTTTTTGGAAACGAAGATGAAGAAACATTGGAAGTTCATGCCAACAAACGTTTTGGGAAAGGAAATCATAAATATTACACTATGAGTTCTAAGGAGCCCAAAACATCCTCTACTCCTCCAAACAACCAATTACTCCCTCTTGATTTCAAAGGATATGTCAATCCCTCTCCTCCATCCATGGTGGAAAAGTCTAAGATGGTGCAAAACATGTCAAATTTAGAAAAACCCACTTATGACTTGGTAGAAGACATGAAGAAAACTAAGGCCAATGTCTCAATGTATGATATGTCCCGATTATTAGGCCAAGAAGTAAGTCCACCAAAAAGTTTAGATCCACCTGCCCAAGTTCATGAAGCTAAAAGTGTTGAGTCTCGATTGGTTTTGAAAAATGAAAAATGAGATATACATCCTTTTCTGATAACCATTAGAATTGCAGGTAAATATCTGCACAATTGCTTAATAGATTCAGGGGCCTCGGCTACCATTATGCCCCTAGAAATCTGTAAAAAATTGGGACTTACACCAAAACCTTCTAGGAGCAGGGTGGTGCAGCTGGATAGATCAACCATGGAGGTAGTGGGAGAATTGGGTGATGTTCTTATTCAAGTAAATTTAGAACCTAGGGTTCAACATAACATAGACATATTGGTGCTCGACATTCCTATCAAATATGGCATGGTGTTGGGAAGAGATTGGAGTAAAAACCTAAACGGTTACATTGTGACAAATTCTTCACATATGTGGTTGCCTTGGAGGGGAGTGGCCAATCAAATTCGGATTGATAGTGAACCTAGGATCAAGGAGATTATCACAGAATACAACAAGCCTAATGAGATCCAATACATTGAAGCTGAATTAGGAGCATATTGTTTGGACATAGAAACACCTAAAAATTCCCAAAATGAAAGGATTGGATGCAACGTTACTGAAGGACATCAGGACATTTGGACTTTAATATTTGATGGATCCAAGTCCAGACAAGGTGCAGGAGCTGGTATTGAATTGTCATGTTCAGATAGAGAGCCTATGTTTGCTACAAATAGACTACAGTTCCCTACCACCAACAATATGGCAAAATATGAGGCCTTGATTCTTGGACTTCAATTGGCCCTTCGGAAGAAAGTTAAGTGTATCAAGGTCCTTGGTGATTCGAAACTAGTGGTAAAACAAGTGAAGGGACAATACGTATGTAAGAACAAGTGGCTCAGACTTTACCAAACCAGGGTTAGAGATTTAATAGATGAGTTTGATGCTTTTAACATATCTTTGATCTCTAGAAAAGGCAATCGTCTGGCAGACCCTCTAGCAATAGCTACGAGTATGTTGAAACCAGTGGACCATAATAAATGCAAGAAATTCTCCATAGAACTGGTCCCTTGTCCCTTGATACCAGATAATGTCACGAATTTCCAAGTGTTTGATAGTGACAGGAACATATTCCATTTTGTCACTAATTCTGGTATATTTGAAAAGCAGGTTATAGATGAAGATGAGAGGGATCTAGAGGAGGCAGATTTGGAAGAAAAAATTATTGGAAAATGTAACAAGATGCCGAATGAGATGGCTTCATTAGAAAAAACTTTCGATATCGGATACCAACCAAAAGAAGGTAGGAAGGTTCCACCTTCCAGAGAAGCCTGTGACTTGGTTAATATTGGAAGTGTAGAAAACCCTCGAGAAGTATTCATAGCAAAAGCATGTACCAAATAGGAGAAGGATTCCATTGCCAGTACATTAAAGGAATACATAGACTGCATATCTTGGAGTTATAAGGAGCTGAAAACTTATGATCAGAATGTCATAATGCATATGATTCCTTTGAATCCAGACTCCAAACCCTTTAGGCAGAGACAGAGGCCAGTCAATCCATTATTAGAACCCTTGATAGAGAAAGAGGTAAAGCGACTGTTAGAAGCTAAAATCATCTTTCCTGTTAGGCACTCCACATGGGTTGCTAACCTGGTCCCCGTGAGGAAAAAGAGTGGAGAAATAAGGTTATGTATCAATTTTAGAAATCTTAATAAAGCCTCACAAAAGGACAATTACCCGTTACCCACCATTGATGAAATACTCCAAAAGGTAAATGGGTCGAAGATGATGTCATTCCTGGATGGTTATTCGGGATATAATCAGGTCCTTATCCATCCTAGTTATAGGTTGAAAACTGCTTTCACCACAAAGTGGGTCACCTTTGCATATAGGAGAATGCCTTTCGGACTATTGAACGCAGGTGCCACATTCCAACGAGCTATGGAATTTTCTTTTAAGGGGCTCATAGGTAAGTGCATTATTATCTATGTAGATGACATTCATGTATTTTCTAAGAACAGGGAAAACCACGTCAGGGATCTAAAGAAAGTCTTTCAAAGATGCAGGGAACATGGCATTTCTCTCAACCCAAAGAAGTGCATTTTCGGGGTAACAGAAGGAAAATTATTGGGACATGTAATATATAAGGATGGGATTTCCATTGACCCTAAAATAATAGAGGCCATACAACAGATTCCTTGTCCCAATAGCAAAAAGGGGTTGAGATCATTTTTTGGGAAGATCAATTTCGTCAGAAAATTTATTGCAGATTTTGCAGAAATAACGAAGCCTTTGAACGACATGTTAAAGAAAGAGGTCTAGATCAAGTGGACAGATGAAAATAGAGATGCTTTCAAAAATATCAAGGATGCGATTTCTAAAGCCCCGGTTTTAGTGAGTCTCGATTATACGAAGCCTTTCTATATTTACACATTTGCTTCAGATCACTCCTTTGCGAGTGTTTTAACTCAAAAAAGTGAAGGCAACATTGAAAATCCTATTGCCTTCCTGAGTAGTCCTCTCAAAGATGTGAAACTGAGATACTCCATCTTGGACAAGAAAATGTATGCTCTAGTTAATACCGTTAAAAAATTCAGGCATTATATAGTCCACAGTAGGGTGTTTGCTATAGTCTCGGATCCTACAGTCAAAGCCATGTTTATACAGAATGAATTAGGTGAAAGACAAGGTAAGTGGATTTCAACTTTGCAAGAGTTTGATCTTGAGATTCAATCCATGAAGATAGTGTGGGGACAAGGGTTGGTCAAGGCTATAGCAGAAAAGGATCTCATAATTTCATGTCAATATTATGAATTCATAGATATAACCAAAGATGAGTGGTATGCAGATGTGGTGTATTTTCTACTAAATGGTAAATGTCCACCGCATTTGAATTCTACTCAACGAAGAGCCTTGTGCTTGAAATATGCTAATTTTCTAATTAGATCCGACACGTACAAGAAAAACCATGAAGGTATTTACCTTCGTTGTGTTGATCAAAAAGAGGCAGTGCAAATGCTCGAGGAATTTCATGGTAAACATGGGACAGGACATGGGTCTGCAAATGCCACAACCCATCAAATCCTTAGAGCCGGTTATTATTGGCCTCGACTGTTCAAAGGGTTAGACTAGCATGACCATTTCTTCCATAATTGGTTAAATTATTTTGCTCAAAGTGAGGTAATGAATTCCAAATCAGAGTAGTAAGAATAGGGTTAAACTCTCATCTCGATTAGGTTGGGAGTCTAATTTCTCAAAGCTCTGATTTCACTTTCACTTACACATGGGTTCAAAATAGTAGTGACTCATAACCAACTTTGGGATCTAATAAAACAATTCATTATAGATATGGTTGACCCTAAGAGGGTTTGATAATCTTGAATGTTTGTGTATGATATCAGAAGGTCTATGCATTTATAAAAGCAAAATCTCTAAGCATATTTATTAGGTTACACAAATCATTCATAGTCTCACATATGCATGCATGTAAAGCTGACAATGGAATGTTGATCAAGTTCAAGCGATATGGAATGAAAACAAATAGCACACACTGAGCTAATACTAATGATTCTGATATTTCATGTACTTTTGATCTGTCGGTATTTGTTTATATTTTATGTGCTGACGCCTGTATCTAAGCTTGTATATTTTAGGTTGGGTTCTCACCAAAATGCTCTGGAGCATTTGATAGTAGAGTCACCATTTGTTGTGGCTAATCCACAACACACCCCAAAACTGGGGGCCCACATTTTTGCATGCTTTCAAAGAAGAAAACAGTGACCCAGATGCTAAGAAAATCAAAGAAAAAGGCAAAAATTTCACTAAGGAGAAAAGTTGTCGCGATATCGCGACATGTGGCTCTGTCGCGGCCAAAAGTTGTGATATCGCGACATGTCGCTCCGTCGCTGCCGAAATGAAAAAGTGTCGCAATATCACGACATGTTTCTCCGTCATTGGCATAAATGAAAAAGTGTCGTGATATCGCGACATGTCGCATTTTTGCGGCTCCAAACAACCAAATGGTACGAAAGAGAAAAACATCACGATTTCATGACAGGTTTGCATCCGCATAGCCCGAAAGAGAAAAGCGTCGCGATTTTGCGATAGAAAGCAGCCACAGTTGTACGAAATGAAAAAGTGTCACGATTTCATGACATAAATCAGCTGGACAGCCCGAAAAGAAAAAGTGTCACAATTTTGCGACATAAATCAGCTGGACAGCCCGAAATGAAAAAGTGTCGCGATTTCGCGACATAAAGCAGCTAGATAGCCCGAAACAGAAAATGGTCACGATTTCGCGATAGGTTACAGCAAAATGGCCCAAAAGAGAAAAGTGTAGCGATTTCATGATAGGTTGCAGCAAAATGGCCCGAAAGAGAAAAGCGTAGCGATTTCGCGATAGGTTGCTACGAGATGGCCCGAAACAGAAAAGCATCACGATTTCGCAACAGGTTGCAATGAGATGGCCCAAAGCAGAAAAGTGTAGCGATTTCATGACAGGTTGCGGCGAGATGGCTCGAAATAGAAAAGTGTCACGATTTTGTGATAGGTTGTAGCAAGATGGCCTGAAATAGAAAAGCGTAGCGATTTCATGACAGGTTGTGACGAGATGGCCCAAAACAAAAAAGCATCGTGATTTCGCGACAGGTTGCAGCCGAAGGCATACCGAGTGAAAAACGTCACGATTTCGTGACAGGTTGTGGCCAAAGCGTACGAAGATGAAAAACATCATGATTTTGTGACAGGTTGCATTGGCAAGGCTGCTAGCAGGAAAATGTCACGATATCGTGACATGTCGCGTTTTTGTGGTGAAAGCAAAGGAGCAAGGCTGCATGCATAAAAACATTATGATTTACATGGGGCCATTATAGAACGTGTAGAAAAGCACTGAACACGTGGCACAAAGGCATGAAGGTCATGATAATGCTTCAGATCAACAGTTACAGTTAGTAGAGAAGACCAAACGTTTCAGGCTCGAGTAAAAGGTCAAAATAGCAAAGAAGCAGGAAAATGAAACGAAGCGATCTAGGAAATGAAACGAAGCGTCACAAAGTGAAGCCAAGAGCCGCAACAAAAAGTTTAAAAGCAGAAGCGAATGTAGATACAGGGGCTGGAAATTGTAAGAAGAAAATAATTATTTTTTGTGAATAAAAAGGAGTTTATTTGGCAAGAGTAACTTTTGTGTGTGAAACCAAAAGGAGATTGAAGGCTAAGACTACTGTTATCTCTGTAGATCTTTCCCTTGCATTATTATTTCTTGTATCTATTCATTTACACCATAATGTGGGTTACGATAGGTGAATGATAGAATGTTGCAATCATTTATTTCCTTAGAGTCTTGCATCTGATCTGATTCGACTGTGTTTTATTGCAGGTCTGTTAGGTCAGGTTGTTTTAGATCTTCATCTCATAACTTGGGGTTTTGCAGGGAGGAGATTGCTAACCAAATTAACGTCTTGTTTTAGTTTTTCTAGCTGATTCTCATAAAGAATATTTCTGTTTTAGGTTCTAATTTATTATCACATTTTTTATTCAAAGATTGGCATTTCAAATTCTGGTGCATTCCAGAATACGTTTTCAATTTTACTAACTCCAAAAGCTAACATAGAAATAGCAGAACAATTAAATAAAGATAAAATGAACCAGTTAATGATAAAATGAACCTCATGTTAAAGGCACGAAGCTTAAAATGAAGTGGCTTATACCACACATTTTCTCATTTGAAATATTTCTTTAAGCCAAAAGATAAAAGAGGTTACTAATTTATTTTTGGGTGGGTTTCATTAATTTCAAGAGCATAAAAGAAGAAAGGGATTTTTTGTTCTTTCTTTTGTTTTACGCGGTTGGTTATTTTAACAGATTAGGGTTACAAAGTTTGTTGTGAATCATTAAAGGCCCCTTGTTAATAGTTACTTGCAGGATTTAAGTTATTCTAGGTTACATTCATTTATTTGCATTAAGTCTTAATTGGTTATATGCATATGAATGTTTGTTCACAAGAACCTTGGAGAAATTAAAAATAACAAATTTTCTTTGCAAGAAAGAGTTTCCTGTCTAAGACTCTAGTTGCGTGGTCATTTTGTTATAGGACAAAATATTCACTCAACAGTTTGTATGTATAATATTATATGTATGTATGTATGTATGTATGTATTTATGTATGTATGTATGTATGTATGTATGTATGTATGTATATGAATCTAAATAATTATAGATTATGCTAAAGCTTACCCACAAGACCACTTAAGATTCAAGTACTACTATACAAAAAAAATTAAAGGAATTTACATATTAAGCTTAAGGCTTGAATAAAAAACTCACCAATCATTTAAAATTCTAAAATGTCTACTATTTATATATTATAAAAGGGAAATTTCCCTCCAAAATTGGTGTAAGAATTTTTGACCATGCTCCTTTGTTTCTGGATTGATTGCATCCTTGTATTCCATCAATGTTAGTGTATCTAGAGTCATCTATTCTTAGGTTTTGGATGCTCAATCATCCTTGAAACCTCCTATATGACATCCTTGGGATCCTAGAATTTAAGCATAATTTTTTTTCTATAATTACTTTTGTTATATTTGGAATTACTGCTAGTGCAGGTGCCATGCTTTTATCTTCAATAAACCATACATTTTTCTTGGATTTCTGAGCTAAAGTCACACTAGTAGGTAATCCTTACCCTCCTTCAATAATGAAACATTTTTTTAGCTCATCTACCTATTTTTGGAGCTTGTACATCATTATTGATGTCTTGCAACTTGATTTGACCCTTCTTCTAAGTTGTCCATCTTCTACATTATGCTTTACTTGGAATACTGTTATTCTCTCTTTATATGATGATGCAGACTATTGATTACTTGTTAGAAATTTTTCTTGTCTTTCCACATTAGAACTTTAAATTTTTTTGATTTTGTTAGAACTTTTCCTTGTCTTCCCACATTAGAACTTTAAAAATTATATTTTGTTGAAAGTATTATGAAGAAGTCTTCTCGTCTATTCTTCCATAGGAATGTTTGAATGTTCTACCTTTTGAAAATTTCTTGTTCTCATAGTTTACCTTTTATAACTTTTCTCTTCTTTTCTACTTCAAAACTTAAAAAACTTCCAACCTCTGGAAGTTTTTTCTTCTTTGTGCCTATATGTCTTTTTTGCCACTTTTCCTTTTTGAATATTTTGGCCATGTAAGTGCTCAATTTTAATTGCCTTCACTCCTTGGTTAGAAATTTTGTAAAATACTATTAGTCTTCTAATTTAATTTTTTTTGCTCCTATTAGTCCAAAGCTTCTTTCTTCACCTAGTTCCTTCTCTCATTTTTTCATTTTTCTCTTAAAATATTTCTAAGGTAATTTTTTTTAAGTGTAATGAAACTTCACTATAGTATCCAAATCAAAGGATAAACCAACACTACTCAAAATTGGAGTATAGGGTTTATTTAGTTTATATGACAGGGTAGGTTGACAAGTTTGACATCATAGTGGTAGGTCCTTTCATCAATATTCAAAGTGTAGTATAAAAATGGTATTCTATGTTTTAGGGAAAATAGAAGAGAAAATGATAGATAATATCAATAATAATTGACATTCACCATATTATGAGGAAATATATTTAGAAGTAAAAAGAAATGAAACTACACAATACAATTTGTATTTATTCATGAACAACAATTACATAATTATGTACAATAATATCACTAGACTACAATAATATTCTTATCAATAGATGCTGACAAAATATGTCATGAAATCATACTATACCAATGATTTTAAAATTCTATGATGCTATTAAAATATTATAAGGGGTCTATTTATACTACTTTCATACAGGGGAGTCAGTCACCAAGTTCCACAACTTTTTCATAACTATCCCTAACTATCCTTACATGATAAATCATATTGCATGACATTCATTTTATTTGTACACTAATAATATCTACCATTTAACACATGTTGGGATTTTTACAAATACTTGGTGTACAAACTATAAAAAATAAAAAACCTATGTACAATCAAAATTATGTGTACTCATCTCTGTACACTCTCATTCCTGCTCTAATTAAAGCTCAAAGTGGTATCACATTAGAAATGTATACTATATCTACCCTCCCCTCTAGATTGGTTGATGTCCTCTTTGATGACTACTATTGGTCATATCGACATAAATTTTTACACATTATTTGAATGTATAGTAGTATAAGGACCATGTAGAACATATAATGGGAGGGCTAATTAGAGAATATTATGACTTGATAGCTTGTTTGGGACAATTGTGATGGAGTAGCTTCACTAATAAGGATGAGATGATCATTAAATAAAAATATTATAACATTATGTTTGTAGATAAGGAGTGTAAAAATAATATTGTGATTAGGATAGGTCATGATAAAAAGTAATTGTAAATAGTAAAAGTTAGTGTCATTGTCAGGCTAAATTATCTTTATCAAGTAGAAGATATTTTATAAATAATAAAATCTCTATAAATTCAAGATAGTCAAAGTACTTTTTGAAGTATTATGTAATTATAGAAAAAATTCAAAAGGATATTCTCCATAAGCATGTGATATTTGACTATTTCATGTAATTATAAATATCTTAGGAAAAATCCATAAGGAAATACTCTAGAGGCATTTTATAATTTTACAACCTCATGTAATTGTAAATATCCTAGGAAAAGTCTTATGAGATGAGCAAATATCACATATGACCTCTGAATAAGATTAGAGAACATCTATATTTCTCCATAATATTCTTCCTTTGACATGTTAATCTTAATTTGGTTCTATCCTAAATACAAATGCATCAATCATGTCATAGTCAACTCCTATAAACTATATGTTTTTTGATTTATAGTGATGAATGTAAAATATTATTTTTCAAGGCAAGGGTTCAAGAGGATAATAAATGAATAAACATTAATACAACTATATTTTATTTCATTTTGATGATATGCAAGACTATAGTTGGTCCCCTAATTATATTAAATGCTAACTTGTTCCTTATTTTTTGTCTTTTATCCTTTAATAGATAAAAATAAAAATATGGAATGAAATATGCAAATACAAAATAGACACCATATAGATTATTTATTCTAAAATGAAAAATAATGAAGATTAGAAATTAAAACCTAATTTTTGCCTAAGTGACTAAAGTGTTGGAAGAATACAAAAGTGTTTCCAATGCTATTACTAATTGGTGGTATTTTTGCTACTAACTCCTACTTGGAAGAAGCATTTTTGGTGCACAAAATCATTACCATTGCTACTGTAGTCTAGTGCTTTTGCTTAGGATACCTAATTTTCAAAAACCAACAAAATAGATTGAAAATAGATGGTGTTAGTAGTAAGGGGTTCTACCTAGATCAATAGAGAGTGTATGGCTCCCTTAAGTAGCATCAGACCCCTAATTATAAGGTGAAAATAATTATATGCAAAAGGATAAAACGATGATTATGAGTTCAGTGGAAAAAGTGACATTGGAAGAGCAACAACACCATCGATGCTTTTTCTAGTTGGTGGCACTTTTAATTTCTATAGAAAATTGATTATGGGTCATAGTTTTTGTTGTAGCATATATAGAGCATAATAGATTAGACACCTAAAACATGTCATATTGAGGAGACTATCTATATGGACACCTTTTCAGGCCATACGACCCACCTTGGGCAGCCCTAGGGCTTAACAATGGTCCTCACCACTCAAATAGGAAGGAATTTATCTTTGCAAAAATGACTGTATCACCCCAATATGACCCCTAATAACAACTGTCTCACCCTAGGATGACCCATAGTAACCACCATATCACCCTAAGACATCCATCCCAGAAGCAAGTTCCTACGCTACAGTTAAAATGGTTATGTGCCAGCTAATCACAATGATTTCTTGATAATGATTTCTTGAATTCAACCATTTCTTGGCTTATATAGCAATATTTTGACTCCCATTGGGAGTCTATTTAAAGACACATAGCTTTCATTGAAGATATAAATTTTTCATGCATCGAAGTGCTATCGAACTAAAGAACCAAAGAGCTCTCATTATAAAAGCAAATACGTTTTTTCAAAATTTGACCATAGAGTTTCCAATCATGACAATGGACTATAGCAAAGGTTGAAGATCAAATTTGTACTCCTTGCATCATCCAATGCCATTGCTTCTTTGTATATTCCACCCCTAAGTTATTCCTCATGAGTGCACCAAGAATGTCAACTTAGCCACATATCAAACTCGGCATTGCCTTGCATCGACCACAAGGAATTTGCTTGTAGTTTAGCAACCGTATCACCCAGAGACGACCTAAAGACATGAATATATCACCCTGAGATAGCCAACATGCAAGATCATCCTGCATACATATTACCTCCTGATATATATCTATTTTCCATGTTTTCTTGCTTTCATTAGATTTAGCAGTATTTTAATTACTTCTTAGCATAGTTAGATTTCATTTTCATGTATTTATTTATCATATTTTAGCTTCTTTATCACTTTATTTATCATAATTATGGGCCTTATATTGAAAGGCTCTTCATATAATTTTGATGTTCTTTAGATTTTCTTGTGTGCATATTATAGGTCTTTACATGGAGAAAATAGCATAAAGATTCATACATCATCATCATACATCATGACAGTCACCAAAAACCTATCAATTATTAGTTTGTGAGATGCAAGAGAGATCTTGTGAGATACACCTTGGATTAATTTTATTATTATAAATTTGTATCAATTTGGTAGCAAATCCTTCAATGGGATCCCATTTTAACCCTCTTGAAGGACATAATTGATATTAATAAAATGGGCATCCTTTTTTCATATTTTGTTTTGTCATTATGGTTACATACTTTGCTATCTAGTTTGTTCTTTATTTCATTTCATAGGTGTACAATATATTTTTTAGTATTTTATGTGGTGTCAAAGTCGGACCTTGTCCACATTGTGCATTCACATCACTAATTCTTGTTTTCTTGGTGTTTGTGAATTGCAAGTACCATCATCCCTTGTAGATATGATCATCAGTCATGAAAATCCCTATGCAAGATGGCCAGCAGATGCAAACATTCCTCCTAGAGATGGACTTAGAGAAAAAGGTAGAAATAGTAGAGAACAACATCTTCATCAGACTTAGACTATCACAGTAAGCTACTCTATCCTCCTTTCCTATTTTTAGTAAAGAAAAGTAAATTTTTCATGCTTAGTTAAAGGAATTACAGAAGATTTTTGAGCTTTAAAATTTTCTATCTATGACTATCCTTAGGTTAGATGACCTTTGTCTGTGGTCGTCCCTATCCTAGATGACCCATGTTTCTAACCATCCCTATGTTAGATAGCCTATTTTGTAGACCGTCCCTTGCAGATATGACCTCTGTTTGACTATTTTTTGGTCTTATTGCTTGCTACTTGGCCATATGCTACTCATGTAGGGTTATGTATATAATAGGTTTTTGAAAATTAAAACATTCATTTATTTAGAAAATCTAACTTTAAAATGTTATTTTATGCATTAGTGAAAGATCATGAAATGCTTCTTGGTTTTAATTTATTTTGCATAAAATAAAAGGAACCCCACACACCATATTTCATTTTAACATTAATGAGTTGGACTTCATCCCAAAATATTAATCGAGACAAATGACGGTGGGCTTCATATCCATCCATTGGTTCACACCCTAGCAACTTGGTGGTCAAAAGCGAGTTGTATTCTGCACTTCATCACTAGAAGGTCCCCTACTATTCGGTGCAACTGGAGTAGGAAGGTCAGCATGGCTCTTTTACCACAAGTCTCTTTAAAATACTCAATGGGCATAGCTATCATTACTATCCATGCCTTAAATGTGAGGGTTAAGGGAAAGCAAGGCTTCACTGGTACTAGGACATTAGATAAAATGACCCCTTTAAATGGGTAATTTATTCCCTTAAGGTTACCTTGAGCTTAAATCCAATAGGAAACCACTTTTTACCATTTGAGTTACACCCCTCAATAGGGGGTGTGCTTGAACTACCTCTTTGTAGTTTTCTATTTTTACCCTTAGTTTCATAGGAGATAGAGGTTTTTCAACATCAAAACCAAAAAAAATAGTATAGGGATTCACAAAGAAAATTTAAAATATATAATCACATTATATACTTTATTTGTTTATTTATTGTTTATGTAATTAAGATCATGATAACTACACACAATCAAGCTCATTCATGAGCCGATGCTGTTGAAAATGTACAAGGAGGTGCAGAACATATTTTATTTAGTCTTAAGGACATGGTCATTCCACCATGGCATCTTGGTCTATGTCGTAATATTGACATTATATACAAGGAATATGATCTCCAGTATATCCTAATTCAAGAGGCATCTATGGGTCCTACTTATGATCAAGAAGATGAGTTTCTTGGTCGAAGTCGATCCTATGCTACTACTAGATAAACCTACCCTCTGAGGGGTCTAACATGGGATTGTCATAGATTCATATCCCAACTCGGTCTAACCATACATCTGAGCACAAGCAAGATTACATGCCATCACCTAGCTCAAACGAGTGATCCACTCCACTTGATCATCCATGGATGAGACAAAAAATTGCTCATTTATATAGGTACGGTCCTCACCATCCTAATAGGGCAACCTTTTTTGCTCACACCTATCTCGAATATTAAGAAGAGGAAGACCCAAGTCATCCTATTTTTCATCATGAAGAGTACTCTATATAGGCACCTTGTGCCTTTGCACCATCCAAATATGTAGACTTCACATTCAAACCTGAGCATCAGGTCAACGTGAATTCCCTTGATTATGGGAAGTGAGTAGCCAAATCTATTGGGTCTCTAGAGCAAACTAAGTTCCCTTGTATAAATATGAGGGCTTGTTGACCTTATACGGTTGATCAAATAAATCAGATACCTAGGAAAAACACAAATATATAGGAGAAGCTACGTCGACCATGATTAGATAAGTTGTAAATAGACCAAGAATACCTAGAATAAGACCAATTAGAACAAAAAAGGGTGCACCAATGAAGGTTGCATCAACAATAATTACACCAAGAGAAATTACAAAGAACAACACATGAGGAGGTTCACACACCTAGTAACTATTGACAACAAACCCCTCAGAGGTGCATTGTAAAAAATCATGTCCAACCCCTTAGGCCAAACCAAAATCATATTCCTTGTGTGCCCATCCAACACCATGGGTCTTAACAATGTCAACCACAAGAATACCAACTAGAGCATGAAATCTATGAGGACTTAAATTAGAATATTAGGATAAGGGTTACCCTGAGTCACTTTATGAGGACATAGTTGATGAATATGATCATCCACCTAGCCCCACTAGGTATCTTCCACCTATCCCTCCTTGAGGACAAAGGTGGAAAGATGATATTATCTCTATTAAAGCTTACAAGGTGCTCACCGAGCGCATTCGATCATTGGAAAAACAAACTTTAGGAATGGATCACAAGAAAACCACTCTGAGTCAACTGTGCAATCAACCACTCCACCTTTCTATCCCATATCCCTTATATCTAGAGTTTTTTTAAATTCGCAAATTATATAAGTTTAAAGAGGATGAGGATGCACAAGAGCATGTCACTAGTTTCATGAACCTATGCTTTCAAATTCAAGGTGATGATGCATTGTTACTCAAATATTTCTTGATAACTCTCTCGGACCAAGCCCTAGAGTGGTTCAATCATTTGTTAAGGCACAAAATTCATAGCTTCAAGCAGATCACAAATTCCTCCCTAGAATGCTTTTCATTTAGCATGAGGAAGAAAGCCAAATTGAATGACTTGTCTAACCTTAGGTAATTTGACGATGAGCTAGTTACAGACTATGATAACAAATGGAGGAAGGTGATTTCAAAACTACCTTTCACACTACCTATAACATAACTAACTCAAATATTCATGAGAAGTTGTTCAAAGCAATTTTTTCTTCTCCTACAACTGCAACAATATTAGACATTTGAGGATGTTAGGATCCTAATCATAACCCCCAATATATATAATTAATTAATCTATTTTATTATGGACCATTGTGTCCTTTCACTTCATAGCTATAGGATAAATATATATATTCATTCACAAGGGTGTAACTAGGCATCAATTGAATAAGAAAACATCTCATTTGAGAGCATTGGTAGGGTTACCTCCATTGAAATAGTGATATATAATAAAGTGATTTAATACAGTTTACTTGTTTTTCATCCATTTCCATTGTTATTCCACCTTTCTCCATTGCTAATAATTAGGTTCCTACCAACTGGTATCAGAGCAGTGATTTGAAGGACCCATTCATAACCATTTTTCATCAATAATTTTCCATCCGCGTTCAATCACTATCATACATTGTCAATCTACACCCTTGTTCATCGACATATATCACCATTGTGGAAAAAAATACTACAGTATTAGCCCCCAAAAAATTGCAACACCTCTCAACGTATATCATCAAGGAAGAATCAAAGTATTTTCAATAACAAGATACTAGTATAAAATAGAAGATCGGTGCAGGATAAAATATTGTCTCAGAGGTAAAAAAAAGTGAAAATCATGCTCAAAATCTTACCCAAATTCTTCAAAATGGATGTCACCAATTTGTTTTAGCCCCAGATCGAGAAACAGATCAAACAAGAATTTGAAATCACCAACAAAACCAATCTACAATGCAACGTCTGAGTTTTCCGGTGAAGTTTCAAAGAAAACGATGATATTTAATAAAATAAAAATTATAATATAAAGTTTAAATCCCTCTGATGCCGAAATTTTTTTGATGATACCTTAAATTTTCGATGCCAGCAAAGGAAAAAGTTTAAATTTTTTAAAAATATATATCCCACACTCATGAGAAAAAGGGGACAAAAGGTGCTTAAAATATATCAAAGACACATAGCTAGTCATGACTTTTGTCACACTCTAGCCACCCCTCGCATGACCAAAGCCACCGCACTTCTCCCCTCTAAACTCACTCTTCCCTTCACACCACTCTGCTATCTGCTCACCACTCTGACCTCAATCTTCATGCCCTTTGTGCCACTCTACCCTTAGCTATCACCTCTGCTCATTGATGCTACCACTTCGCCCACCACTGCTCGCTCTACCCTTAGCTACCGCCTCTACTCACTAATGTTGCCGCTTCGCCTACCATCGCTCGATTCGCTCTTGGATACCGCATCCTCTTGCCAACACTACCCTTGGCCACCTACCACTTTCTAACCATTGATTCCCATCAAAATTAAAAAAATTTAATTTGAAAAAGTGACCGTTAGGTCTATAAAGTCGATGAAAACCAAAATTTTGACAAATTCTACCTAATTTTTTGCAAAAATTTATAAACAAAAACTAAATTTTTGAAAATTTAAATCTTGAAAACTATACTTTTCACTACCAAGGAGGAAATACAAATTATAAACTAGCCCTACAATGGCCTATGGCAAGAGATCACAAGACTCTATCAAAGACTTCATACAAGAAATGAATCGGTGGAAGGACGATCTTGAAAAGAAAATCATGACAAAGGAGGATTTTTGCCTATGGAAGGATGATAATGAAAACAAGATAGCAAACCTAGAGTTAAAAATTAATGCCACTAACCACTCCATTGGTATGGTGCAATAAAACTTGGCATTAATCTAGGCTAAACAATCTATTGGAGCACCAACACACCAAGCATTACTTGGGGGACCACAAACATCAATCCTACCTCGAACCACTAAATTGGATTTTCAAAAATTTGAGGGAGGCAACCCCACCAATTTGATCTATCGATATGACCAATACTTCTCCCTCTACTAAGTCCCTGAGGCATAGAAGGTTTGCATCACATCCTTCCACCTGGAAAATATCACCACCCAATGGTATCAGTGGTACAAAAAGATAAATGGCCCCCCTACATGGCTAGAATTTACAAAAAAAATAATGGTATGATTTGAAGCTACTAAATTTAAATATTTTATGGGATCCCTTACCAAACTCTGCCAAACCACTATAGTGCGAGAAATCCAAGCTCAATTTGAAAAATTGGAGATTCTTACATCAGGGTTAAATACCTCATTCTTCCAAAGTTGTTTCATCTGTGGCTTAAAGGAAGACATTATATTAGAAGTACAAATTCTCAATCCCACTGACATGATGCAAACTATCATTCAAACCCAAATGGTGGAAGAGAAATTAAATAACCGACTTCGACTAGGAAACCCATCTAAAATAGAATCACAAAATACCTACCCCCCAAAACTTAACCAAATACTACCAATTAAACGCATTAACCCCAAGGAAATGAAATAAATAAGAGAAAAAGGCCTTTGTTTTCATTTTTATGAGAAATTTATACCCAGTCATAAATTCGTTACACCCAAATTATATATTTTGGATGTAGCTATTCCTTGTCAATCAACCAACGATAAAAAGGAGATTGAGGTAGAAGTTGTGATAGATACACCCGATGATAGCACTCAAGGTCCACTAGAAATTTCCTTCAATGTCCTCATCAAAAGTTCTTCTCCTCAAAATATGAAAGTTCCTAGATCCTTCAAAAAATAAAATTTTATTATGCTTATTGACTCTGGAAGTACCCATAATTTTATCAATCCACGTGTGGTAAAACAAGTTGACTGATTTATCCATCATTGCAATAATTTTGAAGTCATGATTGGTAATGGGGTAAGGATCGCTTTTAAGGGGAAATGACATAATATTAATCTCACCTTGGATGATTACACCATGAAACATGACATGTATGCAATTCCATTAGGAGGATGTGATATTGTCTTAGGAGTATAATGGTTACAAACATTCAAGACAATCCAATCATATTTTGCAAAATTATGGATGAAATTCACAATAAAGAATCAAATGTATACTCTTAAAGGATTAAAATCAGGCCCTTCTCCAATAGCAAGCTCTCATTGCATGGAGAAAATTATTCATAACAGAGATAAGGAAATGGTTGCCCACTTATTTTCTATCCAAGCCACTAAAAAGGCACAAAAAGGGTTGCCCCCCTATTGTCATTTTGATCCTACTATTATTCCTACCTATCCCTCGCCAACACTTCCACCTTCAAAATATCCCTGCTTACGGGAAGATGACATTAAAATAGTACAAGAACATGAGAAAATACTACTTTGAAAACATGAAATGAAGCTTCTCACTTTGAGCTTTGAGGATAAATATTTTTTAAGGAGGGTGGCTTGTTAGGATCCTAATACTAACCCCTATTATATATAACTAATTACTCTAATTCATTATGGACCATTGTGTACTTTCACTTCATAGCTCTAGGATAAATATACATATTCATTCACAAGGGTGTAACTAGGCATCCATTGAATAAGAAAATATATCTCATTTGAGAGTATTGACAGGGTTACCTCCATTGAAACAATGATACATTCCAAAGTAATTAATACATTTTACTTGTTTTGCATCCATTTCCATTATTATTCCACCTTTATTCATTTATAGGAATGAGGTTCCTACCATAGGAGGCTTTGGCACAAGCTAAGGTCATAGAGGACATCAAAGTCCAAGAGGGGGACATTAAACTTTGAAAGAAAGAATGGAACAAGAACCCTAGAGACAACAACACACAACAAAAACCATCTACGATCAACCAAGTTGTCTTAAGTGTTCCTAGGCCTGAAAAGCAAGCGACACCTCAACAACCTAATTATTAGGCTCAATCCCCTCCTACATACTATAAAAATCAACATAAGTGGACCCAAGCATAGAATCAACCATCCCATCCAACTCGTAACTATATGTCATTGCTTGAATCTTTGGCATTGCTCTTCAACTGATTATGCAAGGTGAAGGCTATTACCCTACTCAAAATTCACCCCTCAACCCAAATCATACAAAACCTAAGGGACATAGAGAGGAGCTATACTACCTATATCATCGACAACATGGCCATGATATCCAAGCTTGTTATTCATTCAAGAACCTAGTACAAGACATACTTGATAAAAATCAATTACGAATTGATAATACTCTTTCTTTGGATAACCAAAAAATGAGCATCTTCAAATATCCCTTGCCTATCCATGAGGTCAAGGAAGATCAAATAAGATAGGTAAATGAAGTCCATATATCCCCACCTAACCAGGGGTTTGTAGGGATGATCAAACTTGTGACAAGGAATCAAAGAAATGATCAAATTGCATTGCCTATAGCTCTAGTTAACATTCCTTCTACGTCACAAACCTTGCCATCTCAAAATCCTATCCAATGTCCACCACATCAACTGATGGTGATGATAAAAATTAGGATTACTCAAAGTGTATGTATAACATCAACCAAAATGTCCATCTATGAGTTAATACAATAATCACCAAGACATGGAGAATCTCTAATGGAGATTTTGAGATCATTTGAATTACAACCTCAAGATACTAATGCTTTTAACAATTTCATGGGGCATATTCAAACATGTAAGGATCCCATTATAAAATTCCAATATCATGAGATCAAACCAATACCCACCAATGTAGTTGATCCTCCATTGCACATCATTGCTTGTATAAATAAGATCCCCTGTAAACAAGTATTGATTGATATGAGTTATTCCATTAACATAATTACCACTTCTGCATTGGAGCATATTAGCCTTCCAACATTACATATTATAGCATACACATTCACTCTTAGAGCATTTAATGATGTTCTATACTCTGCAGTTGGTACAATAGTCCTCCCTATCTAGGTTGGATTAAAAATGATTTTTGTATTGTGCCACATTTTAGAAGGTGCAATGCAATATAACATATTGCTCGATCGACCTTGGATTAGAGACATGCAATGCATTCCATCTATATTGTACCAGTATGTGAAATACATACATGAGAGAGAAGTCCATGTAGTCCCATCAGATGATGAGCCTTTCAAATACATTAATCTAGTTAGTAATCCACAAGAACTTGTCCTACCATCCATGCATATAGATGTACAACCTGACAAGCCTATCAAACATCCAAATATCCCATTAGAACCATCATCTCTATCCATAAATCCATCAACATCATCACCTCCACCTCAGCCCTTGACATTGGCCTCTTCTGACATCCCTCATTCATCATTAGGTCCTTCGAGTGAGAAGTTAAAAGCACCAATGGAGGAAAACCCATCATTCATCCCTATTGTCTATGCATAAAAAATTCTAATTCCTATAGAGGAAGAAGAGTAATTTGTTGTGATGGATGAGTCACCTCACATTACACTTCCATCATCCTCATCATCCCAATTATCCCCACTGTAAGTCATAATCCACCTGGCTAATCCCAGCCTTGTTGAATACCTCATGTAGAATGTTATATTCACACCACTCATTGAGTCCATTTAGAATATGGGTATACCTCATGTGCCATAATTACCTATTGGTACCATTGTACCAATGGGAACACCCCTTAACTAAATAAATTTTGTCTATGGGGGTTTCGTTGACTCTATAGATCAGTTTTCTATGATAGTCCACAATGATGAACCTTTCTTAGGAAACATTTATTATATGTCCAATCCAAATTTTGCCTTGTGGTACTTTTTTCACTACCATTGGCATGGAAATGGACTAGGTCAATATGAGTTGGGCCTTAAACACCCTATCAAGCCTAATACCATATTTTTATAGATAAATTTTTCTTAGGATATTCCATACGTATGCCAAATAAAATCCATGTAGACTCTCTTCAATACCTAACCATAGGCTTTGGTGAAGAGATCGATAAGAACAATTATGCCAACCTAGGCTACTCTCATCTATTAGGAGAACATATTCCCGTTATAGCAGTTCTTATCAAACCTTATGATTTCCTTAGTCAGGTATCAGAAGAGTATGAGGATGAGACAAAACTTGCATATCTTGATCCTTGCCATAGTTGATAACCTCATGAATATGTCAATGAGGCAACAAAAGAATATGTGGATTAAATAAAACTAGCATATCTAGGTCCTCATCACCATTAGTAAAATAATTAAGAAAAAATAGAATTTTCTTCCATAAACATATTTGAGCTCTATCATAGAGCTTTTCCTACATGCCAACCCACCTAGATAGACATTATGCCCCCTAAAGATCCAATCATCCTAGCTTCTCCTAGTTCTGATCCATTCATCCCATTTCCACCTCAATCACCTCCAACATATCTATTTCCAACTATATTTGATACACTTCTCCCACCCATGAATGGAAACTATCCATCCATAAATATGGTTTCCATTAATTTAATCACACCACTTCATGATCCTAGCAACCCTTCAAAATATTTGCACCTCAACCATAAGGCCATTGATTTTGATCGCAGCACAGTGCCACTCTCACCAGAAGAGTTCTTCTCTTATGAAGAAATGTTACAACCATTTGATTTATCCCAAGGGCCATCCAAAGATGTTTTTCAAGTTGAGATCAATCTAGATATGATCGATTCTCCTAAACTAGATGATGATATCCACCTAATCCCTATGCCTCATCATCTTGAGGAGGGACCCATATGTCAATAGAGGAAACAATTGATGTATACATTGGCAATGATACTAAGGCTCCTAAGAACTTAAAATTAGGAAAAATTCTCTCCCTTGAAGAGCAAACCATCTACACATATTCATTGATAGAAAATATAGAAGCTTTTTCTTGGTCATACAAATATATGCTGGATCTTGACCCAAAATTGGTCATGCACAACCTAACACTTGATCCAAACATAAAACTAGTCAAGCAAAAGCTTCATAAAATGCATCGAACAATAGCCTTGATGATAAAGGATGAATTAAAATAATTGTTGGATGCTAGATTCATCCAACCCATTGAATATCCTGAATGGATTTCCAAAAAGGTACCCATAGGAAAACTTGAAGGGAGGATTTGTATTTGTATAGAATTTTGAGATTTTAACAAAGCAACTCCAAATGATGAATTATCTCTTCTAAAAAATGATGTGTTAGTTGATGCCACCATAGATCATGAGATGTCGTCCCTCATGGATGGTTTTCATGCTATAATAAAATCCAGATCAAACCCGAAGATCAACCAAAGACATCCTTTACCACCCCCTCAGGAAATTTTTGCTACAAAGTAATGCCATATGGCCTTAAAAATTATGGTGTAGTATATCAATGGGCCATGACATATATATTTCATGACTACATGTATAATATCCTGGAGGATTACATAGATGATTTGATATATATATATATCTATTGTGTCTGTTGGATATGTCTCATTCTTTGCCAGAAAAGAATTGTATGACAGGCACTATAGCGCAAAAGACGACGGGTAGGGGGGGTCCGGGGGATTCCCACGGTTGGTGGGTGGTTAGTGGGTGTGGGTGGTTTAGCCCACGGTGTTGTATCCACGGTACCCTAATACCACTTGGTGGTTTAGGGTTGTATGAGTTTCCTTATATAATTATTGTAATGCCCCATTTGAGGGACAAGAGAGAGAATAATATATCAAGGAGGATAGACTCTTGTTTGTTGGACTAGCCCAAATTGGGTGAACCAGGGTAAATCTTGTGTGTTATATGTGCATTGAATGGTGTCATTATTTCCTTAGTTATTATTTCTGCATTATTTCTAGAATATGTTTTTGTAATTCTCTTCAGTTTCATGACCACGTTGATGTGCTACAAAATATCTTTGATCACCTAACTGAGCATAATGTCAAACTTACTTCCAAAAAATGTATCTTTGGAGTCACATCTGGAAAATTTTTGGGTTTTATAGTATCAAAGTGAAGGATCAAATTTTATCCTACCAAGGTCAAATAAATACTTGAAATGCATTCCCCCACCAACCTTAAGCAACTTTGCAACTTATAAGGGAATGTAGCATCTATCTGATGCTTCATAGCACAAATTTTAGATAAATGTCGACCCATGAATTGATTGCTACAAAAGGGAGTCCCATTCAATTGGGATGAGGAGTGTTAAAAGGCATTCGATGAGGTAATACATAACCTCACCACCAGTTTTAGCTCCACCCTGACCAAACGTGTCATTTTTGCTATACATTTCAGCCATCAATTTTACCTTAGGGACCATGTTGTCCCAAAAGAATGAGGTGAATAAGGAATATACTATCTATTACATTAGTCACACCTTGGTGACCTACGAGATAAAGTACGTTGAGAAGGTTTTCCTAGAAGTGATATTTGCCACCAATAAGTTTTGACATTATATGTTGAATCATATGATGTATGTCATTTCCAAAGAGAATCCTTTATGGTACATGATGAGTCACACATACCATAATAGCCAACTGTAAACTGGATTATGGTACTAACTAAATTGGACCTTGAGTTTATAAGTCAAAAATCCATGAAGGGTCAAGTTATTGCAGATTAGCTAGCAGAGGCTCCTCTCTAGGATGATAACCCTCTCACTATTGAGTTGCCTAATGATGCAGTATTTGCATTATCTACCTTTCTTGAACCCGAAGATCCTGAAAATAAAGCTGACATGAATTTTTTCTTCAATGGTTCTAAATGTGAGCAAGGGGGTTGTGTAGGAGTCATATTTATCACATTGCAAGGGGTTCCTATACCCCTATATTTTAAATTTGACTTCCCATGCACCAATAATAACCTTGAATACGAGGTTCTCTTTTTGGGTCTCCAAACATCTATTGCCATGAAAATAAAAAGGCTTAATATATTCAATGACTCCTTGCTCATAATCAACTAAGTCAAGTAAATCTATTAATATCAATGTTTTATCTTGAAATAATACAAAGATATTATGGATAATATATTTTCCAAACTAAAATGGTACAACATCGAGGTAGTCCCTCGATCATCTAATCATTTTGTAGATAAAATGGATTCTTTGGGGTCTTTAATTTTGTATAATACTTTTTATGATATCACAACCATCCATGTCAAAATGATTTTGCAATTAATTATTTTGTGTGAAGCTTAAAATAATGAAGAAGCTATCCACATGATCCAGATTGAAATGAACTAGGATCAGTTCTCTTAGGTATGCGACTTTCTAAAACAAACATCTTGGGGATCCTTAGTCCCATAGGGTCCTTATAATATGGTGTGACCATTCATCATAGAGTTTTATTCCAATCCATATTCGTGTGTGATGAGTCACCCATGAGAGCAAGTTGTTCACTCAGTCGAGATACAAACATATTAAGATTAGCTCACTCAGCTAAAATATTTCTTGAGATTTGGTAGTATCCCTTTGGGATTATCGCATGCCACAAAATGAACATTCAAACAAAAAGTGAACAAATATGTCTTGTTAGGAGACATCCTTTATCATCAAAGCTATGATGGTCTTCTCCTTCATTGTATAGAGCCCAAAGAATCTACTTGGACAATTTTGCAAGCTCATGATGGTACTTGCGATGGCCATTTCAATGGCATGGCCATTGCTAAGGGCATCCTTCAAATGGGTTATTATTGGCCTACTATAGAGAAAGACTAGTGCATGAAATGCTAGCATCATGCTAATATTTTGGACTTACCTTCTGAGGCCTTATAACTGATTCAATCAATATGGAATTTTTCACAGTGGGGCTTTGATTTAATTAGGAAAATATTACCCTCCCTCTTTAGGCTATCACACATTTATCTTAACATTCACATAATAATTCACTAAGTGGGTGGAAGTTATCCCTCTTATCACAATGACTAGATCTCATATTGTGAAGTTCATACTCCATAATATCATGTGTTGTTTTGGTATTCCATCCAAAATTATCTCGAATAATGGGACTTCATTTAAAAATAAATATGTGCATGCTTTAACTTCCAACTATAACATTCAACATAGTTTTTCCATACCCTATTATCCACAAGAAAATGGACAAGCAAAGACATCCAATAAAAATTCTAGTTTCCATCCTTGAGAAAATCATCAAGATAAACCACAAATATTGGCATATTCAACTACCTTTAGCATTATGGGCTTATCACACTAGCATTCAGACACCCACTGGGGCAACCCAATTTTTTCTAGTATATGGTGCTAAGGACATTATGCCCTTAGAGTTGGAAATTTCTTTGTTGTGCATATCACTCTAATATTTCATCAACAATGATACTGCACAACAAGATCACCTTGACCAATTGAACCTTCTTGATGAACATTGCATTAATGCTCTCGAGCACCTCTATGTTTTTCAAGATCACCTTAAATGAGCTTACAATATGAAAGTCCACCTAAGGGATTTTAAAATTGGAGACCTTGTGCTCAAGGAAAATAAAAAAAATTCCAACTTACCACTGCATTTGTGAGACAAATTCACAGTAAATTGGTTAGGCCCTTTTATCATAACATAGAATATAGGGCTAGGGACTTACCACCTCACTTCCCTTGAAGGTGTTGAGGAACCAAAACCTCTCAACATTATCCATTTGCAGGCATTTCATGCATAACGCATAATGCATCACAAAAACAACAAAAAAAATCAAAATAAAAAAAACAAAAAAAAATCAAAATCACAAATACAACAAGAAAAATCAAATTTCCAAAAACAACAAAAAAATAAAAAATCATAAAAACACAAAAACAATACAAAACATAAAAAAAAAAAAAAAAAATTGCATTACATCATTATGTATTTTGTTGCATTCATGGATTAGTTCGCATTAGGCATATCATCCATTGCACTTGCATAGGGCAACTTGTGTTTGTATTTTTATGAATAACACCATGTTTGTATGCCAATCATGAGTATCGAATCAACATTATCCATCATCATCATTTGTAGTTTTACTTATGATATTTTTCTTATTAAGGGGTCCTTTAAGAACACAAGCTTATATTGAGAAGGGTGGTGAATAGTATAAGATAAACTTTTATTTTTATTTCCAATTCAGTATTATCCAATGTTATCAATTGCAATAACTTTCCAAAGTAGCATTAACAAATATCATCAATAGCAATAATGAGACAATGCACAAATCATCACACACATGAGAGACAGATTTAACGTGGTTCACCCAATGTGGCCTACGTCCATGGAGAAAATATTTCTTATAAATTTTCTCAACCAATCTCTTGGGAACCAATTCCCAATTACAATGTTTATGGGCACCAACCCAAAGGAGACACCAATCCCCTATGCCCAAGTTTGTGGACATTTTTCCATAGGAGACATCAATACCCTCAACAATTTCAGCTCTAAATATTTCTCTCAACTCTACTTAAATATGCTTCAAGCCTCCAAGCAAGGCTTGCTCAAATATGCTTCAAAACCTGCTCTCAACTATGCTTAAATCTATTCCAAGCCTACACACAAGACTTTGATCAAATATGCTTACCAAAATCTGCTCAATCTGCTCACAGATCCTATTCAAAGTATATACTCAAATCTTCTCATAACATATGCTCAAATCTACTCATAATTTATACTCAAATATGATCATAACACATACTCAACTCTCCTTATAACACATACTCAAATATGATCTCTAACACTTGCAAATTCACTTCCCATGTCATTCAAACCAATTCTCAAATGCTTCACAAATTCATTCAACAATTATGCACATGGCAAAAAATAATGCTTCACAACTCTCTTTTTGGTTTCTCAAAGTAAAGCCTTTAATAATAAACCAAACCCCTCAAAATATCATGCAAGGGTACAATCAACAAATAAAACTCAATACACCTTATGACTCCTTTTATCATATGCAACAATTTTCTTTTTAAATCATGCAAATCAAAAGTCTTTATAATATACATCCTTGTAATCAATTATTTGCACAATAAAAGACTTTATACCATACACATCCTTATATCTCCGATTTGCCAATATAAAGACTTTATATCAATTACCCTGATAGCTCTATTTAAAATATTAATCAAAACATTATAAATACCACATACAAAATTTTTTTGGTGTGTATTATAATTGACCCTTTGACCTCTAGCACCCAAACCTTTCTTATAATCATTTGGGCTAGCCAACCGATTGAAACTTCAATCTTCTCCCATGATCTTATACTACACTTGAAATCCGGTTTCCAATGGATGAAGCGCTCAACCCTAATTTTTGTCCTTTCCACTTCCAATGCATGCAAACATTAACACTTTCTTCATTGATATTTTTAGGTCTTCTCTAGCATGTTTTCCAAAACCCTAAAACACTTCCAACATCTTCTTTTATCCGATAAAATATATCTCAAATGTTAATGACTTTCACAAGGCACAAAACTCTTTCAATGTCTCATAAATGGCTAAATCAATTTGCAGGAGTAAACAACAATGAAAACATTTTGCACTTCCAATGCCCTAGCTCCAAGCTAGACCACCAACTGGGTTGTGCACCCACATGAAACACAACGCACACATTGTCCCATAAAAACTTGCTGCCTCACGAAAACCTCAAACAAATTGAATGATAGGCTCTTCCTCCAAAACATCAATCATGTGGATCGAAACATGATCTCCTCCATGCAAACCTTAACGCTCTCTCAACTGTCATCTGCACTACCACCATCTGTGGGATGCCAAACCACTACACATCCTTTGTTGTTTCATATAACTCCAAACTCTTAAATTTCACTTTGCCTTCCTCTTAGACACAACGCTTGATGTTTCTCTTTTCGCATTCGAAGGTATGATTAAGAATTTTGAAAATGGAAACCATTTCTATATAAATACACATTCACCTTTTGATTTTTCTTGTCAACCCTTTTTCGAATTTAAAAATTTGAATTTAATTTTTAAATATTAAATTTAAAAACCTTTCCCTCCTTTATTAATTTAAATTAAATCTTTGAAAATTTCTCATGGGACTTTTCCATTTGGACTTCATTTTTCTTCACCTTGTTAGTTGGCTCAAAATATTACAATAATAAAATATTATTATTTAATTTAAACTTGCTTCTCATTTCTTGGGTTTTCATCCTTTGGTTCCTTTTTAGGCATATAATACTAAAAATATATATTATATCCTATTTCTTTCCAATACCTTCTTACTTTTGGAAAAACCACTTGATATCATTAATGACGATGACATTAAACCAATACTGATTTGACATCAATGACAACAAAACTACTCAAAATTTTCAACAATCTCCCCCTTTGTCCTTTATGGCAACCCCTTTATTTTTACCATTTATTTTTCTTTTTCAAAATTTGCTTTCCTTGAGAAATTTCTCCCCCTGACTGAATGATCTCCCCCTTGACTCAAATATCTCCCCCTTTGTCATCAATGGCAAAGGGTCATCTTTGGGGCTTGGGGCTAAGAATGAGACTCTTAGCTTAGCCACTCCCCCACATCCTCTTGAGGTGATAAATTTTGGGGTGGGAATATTTCTAATCCCAACATACACTGATATTTACCTTTGTCCACTTTCTTCCTCAACTAATTCTTCTGATTCCTCTGTATATTCCTATTCCTGTTTGTCTTTGGAATTTTTTCTCTACACCACTTTGTTGTATGCCCATCATTATTGCACTTATAACACTTAATATTGTTATTCCTTAAATGTGCAAATATCTTGGGGTTTTTCCTGGTGAAACCATATCCATTCTTGTCATGAATCCTGCAATTTACTGCCTTGTGATCAAACTGATTACAAGAGTAGAAATATCCTTGAAAAAGCTATCTATTTCCATATTCCTGTCTTTCATGTGTCTTGCACTGTGTAGCCTTGTGCCCAAACCTATGACATGAGAAGTATCATCCATTGAAACTACCTTACCTTGACCCCATTGGTCTCTTAGTTTCTTTTAACTTGTGCTAGTTCTTGTTCCATATGTTCCTCATTTGTGTATTGTTCCTTTCCTTTTTGAACTTTCTGTTGTCCAAATCATCCTCAAAAGTATCAATTTCTCTTACACTCTTTTCTTTTGAAGTTTCTTCTTCTTCAGAACTTGAGATTGAATCCTCTCCTTGTTTCTTTTGTACCTATTTAAAACCAAGTCTTGTTTTATTTGATGAAGATCTTTGTACTTTAATAATTTTATCCAATTTCTTTGAGCTTCTTCCAAACCTGTGTAACCCGTCCTTAGACTCTTTTACTTATTTCCTTAGTAGAGCTATCTCATGCTCTAATATTTCACATTCTAAAACCTTTGCTTCTAACTTATCTTTGAATCTTCTTGTCTTAGCTATTGAGTTGGTTAGATCCTCTATAAGCTTTCATTTATCTTCATCATATTATTGGAATTTAAGTTTAAGTTTTGATTTTTGCTTTCTTACCTCCCTTAATGCATCAAGGGCATGAATAAGCTCACCCTCAAGATCAACTTCTCCTTTCTTTGATTCTTCCTCTATTTGTTTGCCTTTGAAAACACCTTCATTATTTTCTAACTCATCTTCTATAGGATCACCTCCTTATTCTAATGCCAAGAGTAGATTCTCTTTTGGTCCTTCAAGTGTATCTTCATATTCATCGCCACTAAAACTGAATCCATTCCTTGTACAAATATCTTCAAGATGACCAAAGTTACCATATATAAAACACTTGAGAATTATTGGTGACATTTTATCAACCATTTTATTTTCTTTTTCTAGAAATAGAACTTCATATTTATCATTATCTAAGGAACTATCATCACTATCACTTGAGATATTACTTGCCTTATCTGCATAGAAACTCTTCTTATACCTTTGGAAAAAATTCTTTCCTTGTGTACTTTTTCCATCCCTTTTTTTCTTTTGGTACTTGTGCTTTCCTGTTTCCTTGTTCTTATGATCCTATTTTTCTTCATCATTGATATTTCCTGCCTCTGGATGATCAGATGCATATTGACCATATTTTCCACAATTGAAACATCTAACTGATGTCGTACCTTTTAAATTTCATGAGTCCTTGTTTCTTCTACCATAGTTTGCTTCTTCATCATTGGATGACTCATTGCTTGAATATGACTTCTTACCCTTAGTCTTCTTAGTGGCTTTAAATGCTACTTATTTCTAGGGAATAGGTTCCTCTTTTGTTCTTATCTCAAATTCTATGAGAATGCCATGTAATTCATCCCTTGTTAAAATATCAATATCTTTCGACTCTTCTATTGCTGAAATCTTGTCAGTAAACCTTTTTGGAAGTGACCTTAGAATCTTATCACATACATCATGTTCTTGAACTTCAAGCCCAAGTCCTTGCATGGAGTTAAAAACCTCATCCACACAAAGTAGATATTCCACAATTTTTTCTTCATCCTTCATTTTTAGGTCTTCAAATGCTCTCTTGAAGTTTTGTAACTTTACCCTTTTGACCTTTTTATCTCCTTCATATATGCCTTGCAACTTATCCCAAATTTCATTTGCTGATTTGCAATGCATAATCTTTATAAACTCTATTTCATGCAAGCACTTTTGAATTGCATTCATTCCTTTTGAATTGTAATGATGTAGAAGCTTACCATATTTATCTGTAGGTGGAGTTTTTGGTGGTGTGTATCCATTTTCAACTATTTCCCATATTTTATTTCCAAGTGCCATTAGATGAAACTTCATCCTTGTGCTCCAAAGTATATAATTGTTCCCATCGAATAATGGTGCTAAATTTCTTGAAGATCCATTCTGATAATCCATCTGTGTTCTTGTAATATTTTCCTTCAAGTTGTTAAACTCTTTCGAAGGAACCTGCTCTGATACTAATTGAAGAACACAATCTTATACTGAGAGGGGGAATGAACAGTATAAGACCACTTTTTAATTTTCTTTCCCAATAAATATTATGCAATATATCAATGGCAATATCAATAGCAGTAATCAAAGCAATACATAAATCACCATACACAATAGAGACACCAATTTAACGTGGTTCACCCAATGTGGGCTACTCCACGAAGAAAATATTTCACTAAATTTTTCTCAACAAATCTCTTGAGAAACCTTTCCCTATTACAATGTTTATTGACCTCTATCCAAAGGAGATACCAATCCCCTCAGCTCTAGCTGGTGATATTCTAGAAGAACTACTATCTCCACTGCACTAGCTTATGAATATTTATCCACTAAAGACTCCTACCCTCACTCAAAAGACCTATCTTCACTACCCTAGATAATGGACCTCTATCCACTAGAGATTGTTGTTCTCTATACTCTGTCACCTCCAAATCTTACTCTTAGCTCTGTCTCAAATATAAACTAAAAACGGTCCTTCGATCTAGCACAAATCTACTCAATCCTATCTCTCATATGCCCTAAACACATTTCTTTGGTCTAGCATAAATTTTCTCAATATCTATCTCTGATCTGTACTAAACACAGTCCTTCAGTCTAGCACAAATTTGCTTAATTTTCTATCTCTAATTTGTACTAAACATAGTCCGTCGATCTAACACAAATATTCTCAATCTCTGTCTCTGGTCTAGAACAAAACTATCCTCAAATTTACACCAAACTCTATCCTCAAATCTATCCTCAAGCCTTAACAAAAAGCTTGAATCAATCACAACTCAACTCTGCTAGATCTACCCCAAATATTAACTCAATGTTTGAACAAATAAATCAATCAATTCTAGTCACAAGTCTTCTCAAAGACTTATCTCAACTCTGCTCAACAAGTCATCACTAGAACTTGTCCAATATTCTCAACAAGTCTTTACCAAGACTTTCCCAATATGCTCAACAAGTCTTCCTCAAATCTACATTGTAAGCTTCCACAAAAGCTTACTCAACTCAACTCAATCTATCACAAAAACCTCTTCAATCACACCAACAAGTTTCACACAGAATCTTGTTCAATATCATAGAAACATATAGAGAATTGTTAGAGACTCAATATGCTTCACACTCACAATAATGCTCAATCACTTTCAATATTTATTTTTACTACTAAAACATATAGAGAATTGTTAGAGACTCAATATGCTTCACACTCACAACAATGCTCAATCACTTTCAATATTTCTTTTAACTCAATCCATAAATAAAGAACAATTTGTTTCAGAGAACTTGAACTATCACTTCAACACTTCCAATCAACTAAGCTCAATCAAATCCTCTCAACCAAACACTCAATGAAGGATTTTTCAATAATGCTTATCAAATAAACTTCACATAACAATGATACTCATGATATTTCACAAATCCTAATCATGCATATGAAGGCTCACTCAATATTTCCAACAATTCTTATCAAACAAGGTTTCTATCATCAACCTTTATTCCAGAAAAATCTTCATCAATCAATATTGGATATCTCAATACCAAACTCAAAAATGCTTATCAAACAATCCTTTTCACTCCAACTTAGCATTCACAACATCCAATCCAACAATGTTTTACTCACAAGGAAGATGTACCCATACCTTTTATTTTGATGGAGATATACCTTCAAAACCTAAAACACAATCAAATTTTCCTTACCAACACTAGGTTTAGGTTACCACAACCTATCTCAAGATCTCCATAAAATAATTTTTTCAATTTTTTTTCATACAAAATAATAAATCCTTTTTTACACCTTATAATCTCCAAACTCACAATATTCAACTCAATAATTTCATTAAAAACAACATGCATAGCAAAACCCTTATACACCTTATAATCTCCACACCTTATAAATTTCAATCACCAAAAATTAAAATATAATATTTTAATTTTTCTTTACCTTATAACTCCCCTAAGCACTTAACATCCATGATAATCTCAAAGCATTTAATTTTCAACACCTTGAAAAAAATAAAATCGAATGACAAACCTTGTATTTTGTTTAGCCCATAAAAAAAACTTCGATGGATTCGACCATGTGACCTTTGCACTCCCAACACCCTAGCTCCAAGCTAGACCACCAACTGGTTTGCATTCCCACATGAAAAACAACACTCATGCTATCCCACAAAAACCTTTCGCCTCACAAAAATACCAAACAAATCGAACGACAGGCTCTTCCTCCAAAACATCGATCACGTGGATCAAACCACGATCTCCTCCATGCAAACCTTAACACTCTCCCAACTACCATCTATGCTACTACCATCTATGGGATGCCAAACCACTATGCAGCATTTGTTGTTTCATTTCCCTCCAAACTCTTTTAAATTTCACTTTGCCTTCCTCTTAGACACAACACTCGATGTTTCTCTTTTTGCATTCGAAGGTATGATTAAGACTTTTGGAAATGGAAATCATTTCCTATATAAATACACATTCACCTTTTGATTTCTCATGTTGGCCCTTTTTTGAATTTAAAAATTTGAATTTAATTTTTAATTATTAAATTTAAAAACCTTTGCCTCCTTTAGTAATTTAAATTAAAATTTTAATCAAAGATTAAAATATTTTAATTTAAATTACACCTTTGAAAATTGCTAATGGGAATTTTCAATTTGGACTTCATTTTTCTTCACCTTGTTATTTGGCTTGAAATATTATAATAATAAAATATTATTATTTAATTTAAACTTGCTTCTCCTTTCTCGGGTTTTCATCCTTTGGGCCCTTTTTAGGCATATAATATTAAAAATAAATATTATATCCTATTCCTTTCCAATACCTTCTTGCTTTTGGAAAAACCACTTGATGTCCTTAATGATGATGACATTAAACCAATATTCCTTTGACATCAATGACAAAAAAACTACTCAAAATTTCCAACAATCGCACTCTCTTTCCAACCACGACATTCAATCGAAAAGCACACTGCACTTCAATAGATGCTCAAGTATTTTCTCAAATGATGGATTATCTCAATGAATGGCGGATTCACTCAATTAACAAGTTTTGGGATCCTCTCAACGAACGATGACCAAAATTCCTTCAAACAACAACTAAGAAAATCTCCAAACATCAACGAATCAGTGCTCACAAATAATAACTATCAGCATACTTGATAGATACGAAATGAGGCACTCCCAATCCACAGAATAGTTGTGCTCTTATATCCACTGTGCCAACTTTAAAACATATGCGAACATATTTGATTTGGGCTTCTCCACACCAAAAATTGACTTAGCAAAATATTTGCCCTTATTAATATGTAATTTGATTTGTCTTAATACGTCGGCTCATGATTTTGCATTGGAGATTTTTCAAAAACATTGGTCGCCAAGGGTTTATAATATTTAATAAATATTATAATACTTTATTTTGAACCTTTAGCCTTAAAACCTTTATCCCATGTGGCTTTTATTAAACCTTTGACCCTCTTGCTTTTTTATATTAAACTTTACCTTCTAAAGCTCTCTTTAATATAAACTTTGCCTTACCTTGTAATAAACCTTGCTATATATGTCTTTAATACCATGCTTTATTTATCATCCAATTATAACTACCTCATGTAACTTTTGTCATCAATGACAACTCAACTACTCAATATTTCCAACATTCTCCCCCTTTCTCATTAATGGCAACCCTTTCAAAACAAATATTCTTTTAGTGCAATTGGATACTAAAACTGCTCCTCTGAGAAGCTGCTCCCCCTCACTGAAATCTCTCCCCCTTACTGAAATATCTCCCCCTTTGACATCAATGGAAAATGGCTCTTTGGGTGTAAAAATTAAACATTTAGCATAACCCCCTCACCACCTTCTCTTGAGGTGATTAATTTTTGGGATGGGAGTAAGGCTACTCCCAATTTTCCTCTAAGATACTCAAAAGTTTTCTTTAGAAGTGGCTTAGTAAATAGGTCTACAATCTATTCCTTTGTAGTAACATATTCCAATTTAACTTGTTGATCCATCACCTTCTCTCTCAAATAATGATATTATATTGGAATGTGCTTGGTCCTTGAATACATTACTGGATTCTTTGAAATGTTTATGGCACTTGTATTATCACAAAGTATGGATATGGGATGGTCATGCTCTAATTTGAAATATTTTAAAGTTTACTTAATCCATAAGACCTGTGTACAAAAAGCAACTATTGCAATGTACTCTACTTCTATTGTAGATAAGGATATTGATGCTTATTTCTTGCTTAGCCAAGAGACTAGACAATTTCCAAGAAAGAATGCTCCTCCACTTGTAATTTTTCTATCATCAATATTGCATGCCCAATCCGCATCTGTATATGCTATGAGAATGAAATTGTTACCCCTGGGATACTATAGTCCAAATTCCATAGTTCCTTTTACATACCTAAGGATTCTTTTTACTACCTATAAATGTGTTTCCTTTGAAAATTGCTCATGGGAATTTTTAATTTGGACTTCATTTTTTTTCACCTTGTTATTTGGCTTGAAATATTATAATAATAAAATATTATTATTTAATTTAAACTTGCTTTTCCTTTCTCGGGTTTTCATCCTTTGGGCCCTTTTTAGGCATATAATATTAAAAATAAATATTATATCCTATTCCTTTCCAAGACCTTCTTGCTTTTAGAAAAACCACTTGATGTCCTTAATGATGATGACATTAAACCAATATTCCTTTGATATCAATGACAACAAAACTACTCAAAATTTCCAACAACTGCACTCTCTTTCCAACCACGACATTCAATCGAAAAGCACACTGCACTTCAATAGATGCTCAAGTCTTTTCTCAAATGATGAATTCTCTCAATGAATGGCGGATTCACTCAATTAACAAGTTTTGGGCTCCTCTCAACGAACGATGACCAAAATTCCTTCAAACAACAACGAAAAAAATCTCCAAACATCAACGAATCAGTGCTCATGAACAATAACTATCGGCATACTTAATAGCTACGAAATGAGATGCTCCCAATCCAGAGAATAGTTGTGCTCTTATATCACTGTGCCAACTTTAAAACCTATGAGAACATATTTGATTTGCGCTTCTCCACACCAAAAATTGACTTAGCAAAATATTTGCCCTTATTAATATGTAATTTGATTTGTCTTAATGCGTCGGATCATGATTTTGCATTGGAGCTTTTTTAAAAACATTGGTTGCCAAGGGTTTATAATATTTAATAAATATTATAATAATTTATTTTGAACCTTTAGCCTTAAAACATTTATCCCATTTGGATTTTATTAAACCTTTGACCCTCTTGCTTTTTTTATATTAAACTTTACCTTCTAAAGCTCTCTTAAACCTTTTTTTGTCCTTCTAATATTTGCTTTACCTTGTAATAAACCATGCTATATATGTATTGAATACCATGATTTATTTATCATCCAATTATATCTACCTCATGTAACTTTTGACATCAATGACAACTCAACTACTCAATATTTCCAACATTCTCCCCCTTTGTCATTGATGGCAACCCTTTCAAAACAAATATTCTTTTAGTGCAATTGGATACTAAAACTGCTCCCCTTGAGAAGTTGCTCCCCCTCACTGAAATCTCTCCCCCTTACTGAAATATCTCCCCCTTTGACATCAATGGAAAAGGGCTCTTTGGGGCTAAAAATTAAACATTTAGCATAGCCCCCTCACCACCTTCTCTTGAGGTGATTAATTTTGGGATGGGAGTAAGGCTACTCCCAAATTTCCTCTAAGATACTCAAAAGTTTTCTTTGGAAGTGGCTTAGTAAATATGTCTGCAATATATTCCTTTGTAGCAACATATTCCAATTTAACTTGTTGATCCGTCACCTTCTCTCTCAAAAAATGATATTTTATTGGAATGTGCTTGGTCCTTGAGTACATTATTGGATTCTTTGAAATTTTTATGGCACTTGTATTATCACAAAGTATGGATATGGGATGATCATGCTCTACTATGAAATATTTTAAAGTTTACTTAATCCATAAGACCTGTGTACAAAAAGCAACTATTGCAATGTACTCTACTTCTATTGTAGATAAGGATATTGATGCTTATTTCTTGCTTAGCCAAGAGACTAGAAAATTTCCAAGAAAGAATGTTCCTCCACTTGTAATTTTTATATCATCAATATTGCATTCCCAATCCGCATCTGTATATGCTATGAGAATGAAATTGTTACCCCTGGGATACTATAGTCCAAATTCCATAGTTCCTTTTAGATACCTAAGGATTATTTTTACTACCTGTAAATGTGTTTCCTTTGAAAATTGCTCATGGGAATTTTCAATTTGGACTTCATTTTTCTTCACCTTGTTATTTGTCTTGAAATATTATAATAATAAAATATTATTATTTAATTTAAACTTGCTTTTCCTTTCTCGGGTTTTCATCCTTTGGGACCTTTTTAGGCATATAATATTAAAAATAAATATTATATCCTATTCCTTTCCAAGACCTTCTTGCTTTTGGAAAAACCTCTTGATGTCCTTAATGATGATGACATTAAACCAATATTCCTTTGACATAAATGACAACAAAACTACTCAAAATTTCCAACAACTGCACTCTCTTTCCAATCACGACATTCAATCAAAAAGCACACTGCACTTCAATAGATGCTCAAGTATTTTCTCAAATGATGGATTCTCTCAATGAATGGCAGATTCACTCACTTAACAAGTGTTGGGCTCCTCTCAATGAACGATGACCAATATTCCTTCAAACAACAACAAAAAAGATCTCCAAACATCAACGAATCAGTGCTCACAAACAATAACTATCAGCATACTTGATAGCTACGAAATGAGGCGCTCCCAATCCAGAGAATAGTTGTGCTCTTATATCACTATGCCAACTTTAAAACCTATGCGAACATATTTGATTTACGCTTCTCCACACCAAAAATTGACTTAGCAAAATATTTTCCCTTATTAATATGTAATTTGATTTGTCTTAATGTGTCGACTCATGATTTTGCATTGCAGCTTTTTTAAAAACATTGGTCGCCAAGGGTTTATAATATTTAATAAATATTATAATACTTTATTTTGAACCTTTAGCCTTAAAACCTTTATCCCATGTGGCTTTTATTAAACCTTTGACCCTCTTGTTTTTTTATATTAAACTTTACCTTCTAAAGCCCTATTAAACCTTTTTTTGTCCTTCTAATATTTGCCTTACCTTGTAATAAACCTTGCTATATGTGTCTTGAATACCATGCTTTCTTTATCATCCAATTATAACTACCTCATGTAACTTTTGACATCAATGACAACTCAACTACTCAATATTTCCAACATTCTCCCCCTTTCTCATTAATGGCAACCCTTTCAAAACAAATATTCTTTCAGTGCAATTGGATACTAAAACTGCTCCTCTGAGAAGCTGCTCCCCCTCACTGAAATATCTCCCCCTTACTAAAATATCTCCCCATTTGACATCAATGGAAAAGGGCTCTTTGGGTCTAAAAATTAAACATTTAGCATAGGCCCCTCACCACCTTCTCTTGAGGTGATTAATTTTGGGATGGGAGTAAGGCTACTCCCAATTTTCCTCTAAGATACTCAAAATTTTTCTTTAGAAGTGGCTTAGTAAATAGGTCTACAATCTGTTCCTTTGTAGCAACATATTCCAATTTAACTTGTTGATCCATCACCTTCTCTCTCAAATAATGATATTTTATTGGAATGTGCTTGTTCCTTGAATACGTTACTGGATTCTTTGAAATGTTTATGGTGGAAGCACGAGATTCTGGGCAAAGGAAACACTAGCTATGCAACATAAAAAAAAATGTAACGCTTTGATCCTATGCACTAAAATAGAGAAAGGAGACAACTTGGAAACGAAAGACAAGATGCAAAGAAATCACAGCCCTATTTATTAAAATATCTTATCCTCGGTTACATAGACGTCTCCTCCCCTTTTGGGGGCTAGGAGCATTAAATTTGTCTTCATTACAAATGTGTGACCTAGTCTTCCTCTTCTCGCGTGCCCACGATTGCAATGGGCGGGCCAAGATGCTGCCGTCGCTGATGTAGATAAGTTCTTCACCTTTGATTTCTTTTCCTGCAGTCAAAGAAACAATGAAAATGTCAGTAGCACCTGCTGCAAATGAAAGGGGTTCGTTCTCTTAAAATCAACGAAATACGCATGTAAACATCTGCCTGAAATAGTAAATACAGTAGGTCCAAATGGCTTGAAAACTTGACAGAAGATGGGAAATGTTACCAAAAGGCCATTGCCCCTGAGACAGCCGGCCAATCTGCGTTTACCTGGTAATCGTCCCTCGGAAGGATGATTGCTGCTGTTAATCGTCCCCTGGAAGGACGATTGCTACGATATCGTCCCTGCAAGGACGATTGATACTGTGTTGAAGAAGCCGACCTGCCGCTGCTCCAATGTCGATTCCCGAGACCTGCAAAACGCCTGCAAACAAGGGGGTTATGTAATTGGGGCCATTTTGGGATGACCCAGATGGTCGGATTCTCCCAATTTGGCCTCCATCACCGAGAAATTGGACGTTGTTACCTGCAAGTCAGTGGGACATGATAATATTCGATGAAAACCTTTTGAAATCAAGATTCAAGATTCTGAACTATTGAACAGGAGAGAATAACATGGAATATGAACAAATGACAAAAAATGAACTACAACTAAATCCAAAAGGTGCGGGGTGCCCAAGTGGGCAGCCCACCGATGGAACTTGATTTTGGCACCAATCCACTTGGGATGGGCCCAAAATATCTTAGGAGTGGGGGGTCGGCGAATTGGTTGGTTCAGGTGTCCATGTGTTGGATTTGGTTCAAGTTCGAGCTTCCAAAGGCCACCCAACAACCTCCCTTGCAAAAGAGATTGGTGGATGTGGGAAGATAACTAAAAGGGGATGCAAGTGGGTCTCCAATTCGGCAGCACTTCGTTGCTTTAAAACTCCTTCAACCTCCTCCTTTTGGGTGAGAAAAGTCCCACCTTTTATAGACCCCAGGGGTCTCTTTTGGGAGGGAAGCACAAATGCCATGTGTTGGTCATAGGCACCATGTGGCAGTCTTGTCTTCCCATGAGGGAGGGGAGTCCTCCATTGACTTGTGTTTTCATAATTGCTTCTTGTGACAGTCCTCTAACGGCCCTTCTATCCACCTACACACGCGTGCAAGGCAGGAGTCATCAACTGACTGTTCTGGGCTGCCACTTGGCACCGTTTGTCATTTTGCCTGTTAAACTTGGTAATCGTCCTTGGGTGGGACGATTAAAACAATCGTCCCTAGGTGGGACGATTGCAAGTTAGTAATCGTCCCTGGGTGAGGCGAGTACTAGGCAAAGTGTCTAATTGTACCAAATTACTTCCTAACCTTACAAAATTGCTATGGAAGTGGTTAGGACCACTGTTAGACCTCTGAGGGCTGTCCTGGGGGCTGTGTTTGTCAAAGCGATCAGTGTTTGCAATCACATAATCGGATGGGTTCTGTTTTGGTGTCTACAGATGCCCCTTTTTGGGAAGCGTTGCGGGCGACGTAGTGCTGAGCAAAAATAGATAACCAAAGCACTAATGATTAGGGTTTCTTGGTAACCTAACCAACTTTTGATGCCCCAAGTATGGAAAGGGCATGCATTCTTGAATCCTTGCTTCTGACGAGCTAAGGAATTTGATTTCAAGTGTTAACCTATTTTGGTGAGGTGTGACTTGAACTTAGACATTGATCAATCATGAATAGGCGAAGGGCGTTTTTACCTCAAGGGAACCTTGTATTCATGATTCACAAAATGCCAAGTGTTTAATTGATTTTATTGTTGCTTGTTTATCGCCCCAAGCGGGAGCGTGATTGTCTTTGTCAATGATTCTTTGAATGCATGTCATTTTCCTTAATTGGGTGTGTGATTGTTGGTTGGTGACTAAGTGTGACTACCCCCTCAAGCGACGAATCGATGAGGGAATGACCTTTGTGAGAGAAGCGACGAGTCGCTTGACTTGAGATGACTTGTGCAAGGGTGCCTTTAAAGGGTTTACCGTTAAGTGTGTGCAATTTTTCCAACATTTGGACCTGTTTTTGGTGGGTGTTAACCCTTTTGGTGATGCCGTAATGAGGTGAAATCATCAAAAATCTAACTTCCCGTGGAGCGGTCCGGCTATTGTAGCCTTCTTGGGGAAGTAGGAGAGCGATAATTTGGACCTCGACATCGATTTTCTTTGCCAAGAGGTTAAGTGCGAGAGCACTTGTGTCCGAAAATGCTTATTGCTTTGTTTTTATGTTGCTTGTTTTGTTGTTTTGATTTTTTTTTTTTTGTGACATCATTTGGGGTTTAAATTTTCCAAAATCCGTCTCCCGTGGAGCGGTCCGGCTATGGTAGCCTTCTTAGGGAGTAGGATAGTGATAATTTGTGACCCTGATGTCGATTTGCCATGCCAAGAGTTTAAGTGCAAGAGCACTTGTGTCTGGCAATGTTTATTGCTTTTTGTGTTGTTTTGATTGTCTTGTTGTTTTTGAGTGGGCTTTGACCCTTTTGTGATGTCGTTTGGGGATGAAATTGTCGAAAATCCGTCCCGTGGAGCGGTCCGGCTATGTTAGCCTTCTTAGGGAGTAGGATAGCGACAATGTATACCCTGACATCAGTTTTTCTATGCCAAGAGGTTAAGTGCAAGAGCACTTGTGTCTGGCAATGTTTATTGTTGTTGTTTGTGTTGCCTTTGTTTGTTGTTTTTGTTGTTTTGATTTTCTTGTTGTTTTTTAGTGGGCTTTGACCCATTTGTGATGCCATTTAGGGGTGAAATTGTCAACAATCTGTCTTCTCATGGAGCGGTCCAGCTATGGTAGCCTTCTTAGAGAGTAGGATAGTGACAATGTAAACCCCGACATCAATTTTTCTATGCCAAGAGGTTAAGTGCAAGAGCACTTGTGTTTGGCAATGTTTATTGTTGGTTTTCTGTGCATTTTTTTGTTGTTTTGTTGTTTTGTGTGACACTATTTGGGGATTAAATTTTCGAAAATCCGTCTCCCGTGGAGTGGTCCGGCTATGGTAGCCTTCTTAGGGAGTAGGATAGTGATAATTTGTGACCCCGATGTCGATTTTACGTGCCAAGAGTTTAAGTGCAAGAGCACTTGTGTCTGGAAATGTTTATTGCTTTTTGTTTTTGTTTTGCATTTATTTGTTGTTTTTGTTGTTTTGATTTTCTTTGATCTTGTGCATGATGGTTGATGAATATGGATGTATGCATGTTGATTTATTTTGATGGATGCATATGCTATGATGAATGCAAATGGTTTTGATTTATATGTGATATGCATATATGAAATGGATGAATTGGGTTTGTTATGTTTGGCTATGGCACCAAGGACTGTTTAGAACTCTGTTATTTTGTTTTTAGGCGATTGCTGTGATGCATGACTTTACATGTATACATGGTTTTTCTTTTTTTTTTGTATTTTCTGATGGTATTGTAAGGATGAAAAGCGGCGCAGTTGGTTTAGAAATGTAGCTAAGGTTTTCTGAGACTCAGACGGTTTTAACTCACTAGCCAAGACTGTACTTTGTCTTACAAGACTTTTGAACAAGGTATGAGTCAGACTTGTTTTTAACCAAGCTATTTCACATCCCTGTGTGTGCACTTGAGTTCATTTAGTGGTATTTGTTAGGATACCGCCAGTTCCAGATGGGCTTTCAACCGAACCTGTACTGAGGATCACCTAATTAGCTCCACGAATTCCTTTGTTGTATGTACTAAGATTAATCTGCGGTGTAATCCAGGATGCCATAAGCTAGCTCATCCACATGCAAATATTGATCTGTACGCAAGTTAATGTGACAAATATATCATCATGCGGGAGGTTTACTTTCGTTATCGATAGGCTATCAACCAAATTGGTACCAAAGCTTTCCTTATGACCTATAGAATGCTAAGAGTTCCAGGGATTCAAGGTCAACTCCCTTCTTTTCTTCAATTGTATTGGGATACTTGCTCATTGTAGTGATGAGATCACTGTTTATTTTGATTTGTTTTTCTTTCGAGCAAGGGATTGGGTTATGGAGTGACCAAAATCACTGTTGTTTGTGCCTTTTGATGTGTGCACTGTAGTTTGTCAAATTTTGGAGTTTTGACATTTTGCAAATTTTTTGTGTTTTGCAATTATTGAGAACTTTAGGGATTCTTAGGGAATTGGGTAGGGAGGATGCTTGTCCTTTTGCCAACTCTCAGCATTCTTTGGGTCATTCGCACAGGGGGATGAGCAAGATAACCGTTTCGCTTATGGTGAACCGGATTACTACGCAGGTTTCATCTTTCGTTCACACAATTCAGGAATTGTTTTATGTGTTTTAATTTGTGTTGGGATGTTACGTAACAAGGTGTATTTCAAGTATGACTCTACCTTCATAAAATCTGTTCGATTTGATACATTACATGGTTAAAGAGGAAAATGATGACTGAATCGCTGAAACTCTTGGTACATTCCTAGACCACTGACTGTAGTGTGGTAAAAGTTATGCATGGTGTTTTTGTTGTTTTTGTAACATGAGACAATGGGGAACAAGATGGACTATCAGAGCTATTGCAGCCTATGGTATTTGACTCGTATGACTACAAATATGCAATGTATGGATGCAATGCTTAATGCAGCTATGTATTTTTGTAATTTTGATGGATTGTTTTTGGTGAAGTTGAAGATGAGGTTCGAGAATATGAATTTTTTTGATGAATTTGAGTATGCCTAGAATTGAGATGCAAATATTTGTTGTTTTTGATGATTTTTGTTATTTTGTTTTTTGAATTTCTTGATTTTTTGACCAAGCGATTGCGATAATCGTTGGAGCTTTTTGGGTTGACCAAGAGATTGAGATAATCCTTGGAGCTTTTTGGGTTGACCAAGAGATTGCGATAATCCTTGGAGATTTTTAGGTGACCAAGAGATTGCGATAATCCTTGGAGCTTTTTGTTTTGTTTTTTGTTTTTTTTTGTATATGGCTTTCTTAGATATGAAATGGTCACAAATGACTGATATTCAAGGGTTCTGTTTCCTTGATACTGTCAAGAGAAGCTAGCCTGTATGTTCCCGGTCCTATTTTGCTATCAATGACATAAGGACCTAACCAATTTGCCGCAAATTTGTCTCTTATATGGGATGAAAAATTAGAGTTTTGTTGGTTTTCCTTCAGAACCAAATCACCAACCCGAAAGTCTCTTAGGTGAACTTTCATGTTGTAAGCTCTATTAAGCCGCTCTTGATAGATACGTAAGTGCTCAAGAGCATTAACGCGTCGTTCGTCAAACAACGTAAGTTGGTCTAATCGGGCCTTTCGTGCAGTGTTATCATCGATGAACTCTTGCATTGATATGCACAGGGAAGGAATTTCCAACTCGAGAGGCATTACTGCCTCTGAGCCATACACTAGTGAAAACGGAGTTGCCCCAGTGGGCGTCCGAATGCTAGTGCGATAAGCCCAAAGGGCAAGTGGGATTTGTATGTGCCAATCCTTATGACTGTCTGCGATGGTATTTTTAAGGATGGTGACTAGCATTTTGTTTGACGCCTCTGCTTGCCCATTTGCTTGCGGATAATAGGGTGTTGAAAAGCTGTGCTAAATTTTGTACTTTGTGGTTAAAGCACGCACATATTTGTTCTTGAATGATGGCCCATTATCCAAGATTATTTTGGATGGAATACCAAAATGACATATGATGTGATGCAAGATGAAATTCGCAATACGGGGTCCTTTCGTTGAGGATAACGAAATTGCTTCCACCCATTTGGTAAAATATTCTGTGGCCGTTATGATAAACGTGTGACGGCCTGACGATGCAGGGGAGATCTTTCCGATTAGATCGAGGCCCCATTGCAAAAATGTCCAAGCAGACTGGACTGTCTGTAAGGCCTGGGAAGGTACGTGCATCAGATTGGAATGATGCTGACATTTTACGCACCTCTTGACATACGTGCAACAATATCACTCTAAAGATGGCCAATAATAGCCCATGCGAAGAATGCGCTTTGCAATGGCCATACCACTGAAGTGGCCGCGACATGTACCATCATGCGCTTGGGTGACTGCCCAAGTGGACTCTTGCTAGTCTAAGCAATGAAGAAGAATTCCGTCGTAGCTACGACGATACAAAATGTCTCCTATCAAGACATATTTTGCCGCTTTCTATTTGAATGTTCATTTTGCGGCGTGCGTCAATCCAAAGGGTAGATTACCTAACTTGAGGTAGTCTCTTATGGGTAAATACCAGTCCCGTTGATTGGATACCTCGACAGTTTGAACAGACCAATCCCTTTTGGAGTTCTTCCCTAACAAATGCTGATTGGGATAGAACTTGTAAGAATAGCGTTGTGTTGCTATTAATGGGAGTGGGGGAGAACAAAGACCCCCAGTTGGCATGTTTCAAATAGTCTCGAATTTGAAAGAACTTATCCGAAGATGGTTCGATCTGGATCATGTGGACTCCTGGCATCAAATATGAGCTTGCATGCTCCATCGCGGGCTGCAATAAGGTTTTGACCTGAATGGTTGTTATATCACCGAAAAGGTCTTGCAGGATTAGTGACCCTAAGGAAGCCATTGTGTCTGCAAAATGATTCGATTATCGAGGGAGTGCCTCGATGTCATACCACTCAAGTTTTGCCAGGAATTTATCCACAAGGGCTTTATAGGCATTCAGAACTGGGCATTTGCATTGATATACCCCTTTGACTTGATTGACGATTAACAGCGAATCACCAAAGATGTTCAGTCTTTTGATAGTCATGGCGATTCTTTGTTTGAAGACCTAGGAGCAAGGCTTCATATTCCGCATTGTTGTTGGTGCACTGGAAATTTAATTTAAATGACAGGGGCATTGGAGCACCCTACGGTGTGAAGAATACAATTCTGCGCCACCACCTTGCTCGCATTTAGAACCATCAAAAAATAAGGTTATGTCGGCCTGAGACTCAGGCTCTTCAGAATCTGGCGATTCTGAGACATGGAAGACCTCATCATCGGGTAGTTCTATGACCAGAGGCTGATCATCTTCAAGAGGAGCCTCTGCTAGTTGATCGGCTATGACTTGTCCTTTTATATATTTTTTCCCAATAAACTCAATGTCAAATTCCGTCAACAACATGATCCATTTTGCCATGCGACTACTATGATAAGTATGACTCATCATGTATCGCAATGGATTCTCCTTAGACACAACATACGTAGTATTGCTCAGCATGTAGTGGCGTAGCCTTTTGGTAGCAAACACCACTGCCAAGCAAAGTTTTTCAACATATGCATAGTTAATTTCGTAACTGACTAGGGTGCGGCTGAGATAGTAAGTAGCCTGTTCTTTGTGGAGTTCATTCTTCTGGGCTAGCATTGCACCCAGTGCCACCTCAGTAGCTGAGATGTATAAGTAGAACGGCACACCTGGTCTAGGCGGTGCCAATACTGGAGGCGAAGCCAAGTATTGTTTGATTTCGTCAAAGGCTGACTGACACTCGTCATCCCAATGAAATGTGACCCCCTTGTGCAATAGTTTGTTCATTGGTCGGCATTTGTCGGATAATTGCGCTATGAAGCGTTTAATCGACGCGACCTTTCCTTGCAGACTTCTGAGCTGCTTGATAGTGGTTGGGGGAGCCATTTCAAGGATTGCCTTGACTTTGTTTGGGTCCACTTTGATGCCTCTCTTTGAGACTATAAAACCCAAGAGTTTTCCGGATGTGACGCCGAACACGCACTTCTTGGGATTCAATCTGACCTTATGCTCTATGAGGCGATCGAGAATCTTTCTTAAGTCATTGAGATGATCTGAGCGCAAGAGAGACTTGGCTAACAAATCATCCATGTAATCTTCCAAAGTTTTGTGCATGTAATCGTGGAAGATATACGTCATAGCATGTTGGTATGTAGCGCCAGCGTTTTTAAGGCCAAAAGGCATGACCTTATAGCAAAATGTCCCCCAAGGCATTATGAATGCCGTTTTGAGTTGGTCTTCAGGATTGATACGAATTTGATTATATCCTGAGAAACCGTCCATTAGGGAGAGCATTTTGTGACCTGCTGTAGCGTATACCAATGTGTCGATGCTTGGCAAGGGGAAATCATCCTTAGGACTCGCTTTGTTTAGGTCTCGAAAGTCTGTGCATATGCGAATCCTCCCGTTTGGCTTCTTGATGGGAACCATGTTGGACAACCATGGCGGATAATCCATGCAGATGACAAATTGTGCATCCAACAACTTTTGCAATTCGTCTTTGACCATCAAGGCCACTATTGGGTGCATCTTTCTTAGTTTTTGCTTTACAGGCTTGATTTTCGGATCAAGCATTAAGTTGTGCATGACTAGCTGTGGGTCTAGTCCTGGCATATATTTGTACGACCATGCAAAAACCTCCTTCTTTTCTTTAAAAAGGGCAATGTAATCGGCTTGCTCCTCGGGGGAAAGGCTTACCCCTAGCTTGAGAATCCATGGATTCATTGGATCTGTGCCGATGTCTACGTCAGTCGTCTCTTCGACTGACATGTGGGATCCATCCTCCAACTGATGTGGAGTTGGGATTAAATGAATATCATCAACTGAGTTAAGATCTGCATTTGGAACCTCGGGTCCCTCTTCAGCTTGAAAAATATCCTGAGTTGTCCTTTGGGTAAAATGAAGCATTTCACCGAAAGGCCAGTACTCTGATGGTGACAATGGTGAGTTGACGCGATCCCAGTCGATGGCATCCATGTCTAGATGCAATGACCGTGATGGATCGGTCGGATTGCGGATGGGTGCGGTCAAATCAATGGAGATCATGTGGATGGAATGAATTTGGTCTCCAAAACCACGGGTGTGATGACTTGATTCTTTTAGATGTTCCCTATAATCTGGATCTGGCTCTACGGGAACAGACACGAATGGATCCTCTCTAGGTGCAAATTCATCTCTATGTGTGAAAAGGAAGGCGGGGTCTTCCCTTGGCACTGCTGTCATGATGGGATCTCGAGGTGGATGATGCTCATCTTGAATTTGGAGCCATAGGCCTAACACTTGGTCCCACCTCACTGGGTCTACATGCCATTCATGTCCCAATCGTATACCCATTTGTCCCATTAGATATTCATGAGTTAGAGCGCGGTGATGTCGTCGCGCATGTCTGAGATAGTCCATTTCAATTTCATCTTCTGAATCGATTTCATAGATCCAAACTTGTTCATCCTCTTCAGCATCTGTTGCTTGCGATGTCGAGGACTCTTCCTGTTCCAGTGAATTAATCTGGTCCCATTGCGGTTGTTCCACTCTCAGTGGAGGGACCTGATTCTTTTGAGACTGTGTTATTTCGTCTGAAACCTCTAAGGGGAACAGTTTCAAAAAAATGTCTGGAAGCCGTTGTTCTCTTTGAGGATTGCTCTCTGAACTTTCACCTCTCTCTAGCAAAGGAGAGGGATTATTGCTATTTCCAGGGGTGTTTGTAGACCATGGGAGATAATCCCCTAATGTGTATTCTGTGTTTGGATTGGCGTACGGGTCTTGTGCCAATCCCCCCTTGTTGCCTATTTCTAGGCCTTGCATATTTTCAACCAAGATGTCTAATGGCAGGGGATGGTTGAACCCTACCCCTGACTTGTCATATGGCATCTGATATCTTGGTTGGCAAAGGATCCGCATCCCTTGCTCATATCTGCCTAGCCCATACCCATGCCAATTGCATTGTTCAAGATATTTTAGGGCAAATTCTGGGTTCGACAGATAATTGATTTTTTCAACAAAAGGCTCTTCATCTGTTTCCTTTTGTTCGCATGGTTCAGAACCATGATCAAGGCCCCCATACACAAAATTCATCTGGTTGGGAGGGTAGCCTAGTGGAACAATTGTCCCTATGGGAAGGCGAGGTCTTCCCATGTCCTGCACTGACTCCAATGTGGGGGTTGCCACAACATTTTGCACTAAGTATTCCCCCAGGCCTGTACTGGCCATTTCAACAGTGATTGTTGATGATTGGGTAAGAGGAAACGGTAGTCCTTCCTGAGTCCATTCCATGTTTGGTTGTTCAGGAGTCTTGGTTTGTGTTGTGTTGGGTGTTTCCTCTGTTGATATCATTGAAATCATGGGCAACCCCTCTTCTAGAGGCTTAACCTCTTCCATGATTTGCTTTCCCTTGTCCTTCTGTTGGGCCGTGATAGGTGGCATTGATGATGAAGGAGCCGATGATGAAGTCTCACCTGGCTAGGATTTTGCCTTATTGGCCACCAGTGGTGCTTGCGGTATTGGACCCTGTTTGGATGGATTTAATTGAAAATCCAAATGCATTTAAGGGAGGGTCGATTGAGGTATGAATTATACCGCATTGCAATACTTGAAGGGCTCTAAGTCCATTGGGACTACATGTATTTGCCCTTCATAGGCATACTTCAAGCACTGGTGTGCGATCGAGGGGACACACTTCATGTCCCTGATCCAAGGCCGCCCTAGCAGTATATTATAAGCCATTTTGCCTTCCAGCACATGGCACAGTGTGGGTATTGACTTTTGTCCTACCTAGACTGGCAGAACAACTATGCCGACTGTCGAGAAAATTGCATCATTAAAAGCTCGCAGTGTGTACGTGGAAGCGGTGATGTGAGAGGCTGGCAGTTTTAAATGCTTCAAGGCTGCAGTGGTTATGATGTTACTGGACGAGCCAGTATCTATCAGAACTCTCTTGTACGGGATCCCGTTGACCCACGCGATAACGTGCAAGGGTGGATCTAGCATGTCATTTGATATCGTTTTGACCTCATTTTCTCTGAATGTGATGACAGGCTCCGTACATTGTTTCACATGTCCCACGAAGGCGTTGAAAGAATTTGCTTCATGGGGTTGTACTTTAATGGCTTTTAAAATGTCCATAAGAGCTTCTCTATGGGGAGCTGATTGTTGAATAAGCTCGTAGATGGATAACCTAGCTGACGTGATCCACAAAATCTACATGATTTTTGTTCGTATCGTGACCTCAGGTCTAGGCGGAGGTAACTGCGTTGGGCATTGTTGAGGCTGCGATGTCGACGGAACTTCCCTCGCAGCTACCTCGGGGGCAACTGCTGGGTATTTTTTGTTCCTTGTTACAATGCTAATCATTCCCACAAATCCTTGCACGGGAAGATCTTGTCGCACCTGTTAATCCGGAGCGGTTTTGTCTGTGCCTCGTGGGCAGGCAAGGGGTCCTTGAATACCCCCATTTGTTGGTTGTTTGGTGCGATGGGGTTGTCCACGACCAATGTTATATTGTCGATCAAATCCTGGACTAATTCTTTGAATTTCCAGCACCCATTTAGGTCATGTCCTCTGCGCCTATGGAATATGCAATACAATTCCTCCCTATACCCCCTAGGCTTGGGAATGTTAGGGTCAAAAATTTGGATTTCTGGCAGAGTAACTAAATTTGCCGCTGACAAGCGATCAAATAAGGAGTCCCTAGACTCCGCATATGGGGTGAATTTTTGCCTAGGGCGACGCTGCTGATACTGCTCTTGTCTTCTGTTATCTCTTTCGTAAGTAGGAGGCACTGCCTGGTAGTTAGCATTTTGAGGCTACGTTTCTTGCACAGGTGTGGGGACATTTATCGCAACTTGATTGACTGCAGTGTGTTGTGGTTGCGTTGTCCCGGTTTTAGTGGTTTTGTTCCACTCTTTCTTCTTAGGCTTGGCAATTACGCCTTCGCCTATCTTAATCTCTTCTATAAGTCTGGCTTGGGCCAAAGCTTCTTCTAGGCTATCGTATTTTCGCAGCAACAATAGACCAGAGATTGATTTTAAGCAACTTTTTGCGAACATTTGCATGAGGACCGACATGGGAGGACGGTAGGGTAACTTAGAAAGCAAAGCTCTCCATCGGTTCTCATACGCGGCCATTGTTTCCTCCTCAAATTGTTTAAGGCTAGCAAGATCACTAAGTGATGCCTTCTTCCTTGTGTTGAAGGCGAAGCGTTCAAGAAACGCATCTACTAGCTGATCTAAGTTGCTTATGCTGTGTTTGGGCAGTTGTGTGAACCAATCTGAGGTAGGGCCTACAAATTTGGTTATGAATGTTCTAAGCAGCAATGCGTCATTATCTTGGATTGCGAAGCACTGGCTTAGAAATCTTGTAACGTGCTCTTGTGCGTCTTCCTCACCTTTAAAAACTGCCAATTGAGGCAACTTGAAGTGTTCAGGGTAAAGAGGCGCAGGCACTGAAGGATGCATCGGATTACTGCGGAGTAGACGTAATGTGGGTTTTTGATGCCCAGCAACTTTTGTTTCCATAGACTCCAAACGCTCCAATAGCGCTTGGTATGCATCGAAAGATTTTATTTCTTCCTCTCTTGTTCGCTCTTGTTGCAAGTTACGGTAAACTGGAGGCCTATGGAGGGGTGGCCGAATGGCATCCCTCCTGCCTTGATGGGGAGTTTCAACATATTCTATTTTTGGTTTGTACTCCTCATAAAATTCTTGAGGAGTTTCTGGGTGAAACCTCTGACCCTGATCAAGCTCTTGCTGAAGGTACCTATCATTGTTTCGAGGAGTTGCTTCCCTCTCGAATCTATGAGGTCTTGGTGGCAGAGCTTGACGAGGTCGTGGAGACCTATCCTGCGTTAAAGGGTTATGCCTCTCATGTTGTTCGGCTCTTTGGACGCGAGGGGTTGGCCCTCTCTCAAGTATTTCATATTGTAACTCATCCACTTCACATTGCATGCGTTCTTTATCCAAGCGGTATTGATACTCTATCTCTTGCTGAATTTGTTTAAGTCGCATGATTTGGGCTTGACGGGTGGTATATCTGGTGACAGCTAGATCAATTTGATCTACCCTATTTTGTTCAGAAGATTCAAATGTTCCTCCTATGGGTTTACCTCGGTTTTGATGCTCTAAAATATCAAGGGGTCGCTTCCATCTGTCGAGGTAGGCTGTATGTGCTCGAGGTTCTGGTCTCAAGGGGTGATCATGATATCCGGCTGGTGCAGAAGCATAAGGTTCCCACGTTGTATGTTGTTGTCCTTGAGGAATGCGATGATCTTCCTCATGTTCTCTCTCATAGGTGCGTAAGGGGCAGGCAAAGTTAGGTCGCCCTGTGTAAGGAGCCCTACACTCTGGATTTGGTCTCTCTATTTTGATGAGAGGTAAAGAAGGGACGCCATATCCATGTTGTCCCTCCAAATGGACAGTGTGCCCCGTTAGCGCTTTATCGTGCTGTGGCCACTCATGTCTAGCTTGAGAGGGTGATTCTTTGTTTACATTAAGGTCTGCATGTAGGGCGTCTTTTCGAGAGGGGCTACTTTGAATGGGCATACCCCATCGAGGATTTTGAATTGGATACTTTTGTAGGTTAGACCGATAAGGCGGTATGACCAAATCCTCAGGATTGAAGTGAAGGTGACTTGTGCCTGCTTCTTGTGTACCTTCCGGAGCTGCTACCCTTGATTGGGCTTGACTGCGGGTGTACACCATTGCGGTGCGTCCACACTATCTAAGTAGATTTTTATCTTGTTTTTAATGATTTTTTTTTTTTGTCTATACTAAACAGAATTAAACACACACATTCACAAAACCGTGATTATCTCTTTTAAGGATTCTTGGTGTGCCCTAGACTGATTTAGTGTATTTTGGTGTTTTGTTTTGTTTTTTTAGGTTTTGTAGAATGTTTAAATGCATCATGTAGGCTCTTATAACTCCCAAAAGGTCGCCCCTTCAATATACCAGCCAGGCCTATATACCAACCTCTCTATATACTCGCCCTTACGAGAGGGAGACTATAGGTACGTAGGCGGTACGAAAGGGGGATTGTCCTGTTAATGGCACCTACCATAGAAAACTTATCCTCACGTGCATAGGAATCACCCTAGCTACGCTCGGTCTGTCTTCGTCAGGATTTACGCCTAACAACAGTTGACAATCAGGAAATGTGTGCAAATCAAGCCAAGGTGGTGATTAAATCCACCAATGGTCTTGATCAAGGGCTGGGGTCTTATGACCAGCTCCTTGGTTTAAAATTGTTTCGTGGAGTGTGTGAGGTTCATTTTATCCAACGAAAATGAAACATGCATGAATGACTTTTCCTAAGCAATGCAAGCTAAAATGAAAACAGTCAAAGAAACATAAATAGAAACAGAAAATTTCAACAGAGATGATGAAAATCCCTACCTCTTCTCTCGCTCGCTCCAGCTTGCCTCCGAAATTTTGCTCTGAAAAGTTGCAGACAGAAAATCGTCCCTTGGTGAGACGATTAACAGAGTAGAAATCGTCCCTTGCAGAGACGATCTTACAATCGTCCCAGGGTGAGACGATTTCCAGAACATAAATCGTCCTTTGCAGAGATGATTTTACAATCGTCCCAGGGTGAGACGATTTCCAGAATAGAAATCGTCCCTAGCAGAGATGATTAACAGTCTGCAAGAAAAAAAATGTACCTGTCAAGCACAAACAAAAAAAATTCAATCAGTTTCTGTGATTTTAAAAATAGGGGACAGCGTCCCATCGTGATCACCACTGGAAGCACGAGATTCCGGGCAAAGGACACACTAGCTATGCAACATAAAACGAAAATGTAACGCTTTGATCCTATGCACTAAAACAGAGAAAGGAGACAACTTGGAAACGAAAGACAAGATGCAAAGAAATCACAGCCCTCTTTATTAAAATATCTTATCCTCGGTTACATAGACGTCTCCTCCCCTTTTGGGGGCTAGGAGCATTAAATTTGTCTTCATTACAAATGTGTGACCTAGTCTTCCTCTTCCCACGTGCCCACGATTGCAATGGGCGGGCCAAGATGCTGCCGTCGCTGATGTAGATAAGTTCTTCACCTTTGATTGCTTTTCCTACAGTCAAAGAAACAATGAAAATGTCAGTAGCACCTGTTGCAAATGAAAGGGGTTCGTTCTCTTAAAATCAACGAAATACGCATGTAAACATCTGCCTGAAACAGTAAATACAGTAAGTCCAAATGGCTTGAAAACTTGACAGAAGACAAGAAATGTTACCAAAAGGCCATTGCCCCTAAGACAGCCGACCAATCTACGTTTACCTGGTAATCGTCCCTCGGAAGGACGATTGCTGCTGTTAATCGTCCCCTGCAGGGACGATTGATACTGTGTTGAAGAAGCCGACCTACCGCTGCTCCAATTTTGATTCCCGAGACCTGCAAAACGCCTGCAAACAAGGGGGTTATGTAATTGGGGCCATTTTGGGACGGCCCAGATGGTCGGATTCTCCCAATTTGGCCTCCATCACCGAGAAATTGGAATTTGTTACCTGCAAGTCAGTGGGACAACCAAAATAACAAAAGCATGATAATATTCAATGAAAACCTTTTGAAATCAAGATTCAAGATTTTGAACTATTGAACAATAGAGAATAACATGGAATATGAACAAATGACAGAAAATGAACTACAACTAAATCCAAAAGGTGCGGGGTGCCCAAGTGGGCAGCCCACCGATGGAACTTGATTTTGGCACCAATCCACTTGGGATGGGCCCAAAATATCTTAGGAGTGGGGGGTCGGCGAATTGGTTGGTTCAGGTGTCCATGTGTTGGATTTGGGTCAAGTTCGAGCTTCCAAAGGCCACCCAACAACCTCCCTTGCAAAAGAGATTGGTGGATGTGGGAAGATAACTAAAAGGGGATGCAAGTGGGTCTCCAATTCGGCAGCACTTCGTTGCTTGAAAACTCCTTCAACCTCCTCCTTTTGGGTGAGAAAAGTCCCACTTTTATAGACCCCAGGGGTCTCTTTTGGGAGGGAAGCACAAATGCCATGTGTTGGTCATAGGCACCATGTGGCAGTCTTGTCTTCCCATGAGGGAGGGGAGTCCTCCATTGACTTGTGTTTTCATAATTGCTTCTTGTGACAGTCCTCTAACGACCCTTCTATCCACCTACACACGCATGCAAGGCAGGAGTCATCAAATGACTGTTCTGGGCTGCCACTTGGCACCGTTTGTCGTTTTGCCCGTTAAACTTGGTAATCATCCCTGGGTGGGACGATTAAAACAATCATCCCTGGGTGGGACGATTTCAAGTTAGTAATCGTCCCTGGGTGAGGCGAGTACTGGGAAAAGTGTCTAATTGTACCAAATTGCTTCCTGACCTTACAAAATTGCTATGGAAGTGGTTAGGACCACTGTTTGACCTTTGAGGGCTGCCCTGGGGGCTGTGTTTGTCAAAGCGATCAGTGTTTGCAGTCACATAATCGGATGGGTGCTATTTTGGTGTCTACATATGGCACTTGTATTATCACAAAGTATGGATATGGGATGATCATGCTCTACTTTGAAATATTTTAAAGTTTACTTCATCCATAAGACCTGTGTACAATAAGCAACTATTGCAATGTACTCTACTTCTATTGTAGATAAGGATATTGATGCTTGTTTCTTGCTTAGCCAAGAGACTAGACAATTTCCAAGAAAGAATGCTCCTCCACTTGTACTTTTTCTATCATCAATATTGCCTGCCCAATCCGCATCTGTATATGCTATGAGAATGAAATTGTTACCCCTGGGATACCATAGTCCAAATTCCATAGTTCCTTTTAGATACCTAAGGATTCTCTTTACTGCCTGTACATGTGTTTCCTTTGGTGTTGCTTGAAATATTACCACTAACCCCATTGCCTGCATTATATCTGGTCTTGTAGTTGTGACATATAGTAAACTTCCAATCATGGATCTATACAATGTCTGATTTGCCTCAGGAGATTCATCATATTTACTCAACTTGCATCCTGTAACCATGGGAGTACTTATAGGTTTGCAATCCTCTAGTCCAAATTTCTTCAACATTTCTTTGATATACTTGGTCTGAGAGAGAAATATGCCTTTGTCTAACTGTGAAATTTGCAAACCAAGAAAGAAAGACAACTCACCAAGCATTGACATCTCAAACTCATTCTGCATGCATTTTGCAAATTTTTGACACATCTTATCATCACTACCTCCAAAAATGATATCATCCACATAGACCACTACAATCAACAAGTCATCTCCATCATTTTTTATGTATAAATTGCTATCGACTATACCTTTCCTGAAACCCTGTTCTTGAAGATACTTATCCAACCTTGAGTACCAAGCCCTAGGGGCTTGCTTTAATCCATAGAGAGCCTTATTTAATTTGCATACATAGTCTGGCTTATCTGTTAGACTGAAACCATTTGGTTGTTCAATATAGACTTCTTCCTCTAAGTGACCATTTAGAAAAGTTGACTTTACATCCATCTGATATACCTTGAAATTTTTGAAACTTGAGAATGCCAAAAATATTCTTATGGCCTCAAGACATGCAACAGGAGCAAATGTCTCTTCAAAATCAATCCCTTCAACTTGTGCATATCCTTTGCATACCAATCTTGCTTTGTTTCTGACAACCTGACCATCTTCATTTAGCTTATTTCTGTAGACCCATTTGGTGCCAATTACATTCTTTCCTTTTGGACATGGGACAAGTTCCCAAGTCTCACTCTTTTCTATTTGGTCTAATTCTTCATCCATTGCCTTGACCCAATATTTATCTTCTCTTGCTTCATTGAAATCCTTGGGCTCAATTTTAGATAGTAGAGAAAGATTTGCATGTTCATTTGTTCCTATTGTCCTCCTCCTTGTTTGTCTTTCATCTGGATTTCCAATAATTAATTCTCTTGGATGATTCTTTTGCACATATCTGGAAGGTGTTTTTGGTATTCTTGGTGTCTCTTCCTCTTCTATTTCTTCTCCTTCTTCTTCTCTGCAACTCTCTCCTTCTTGATATACAATTTCTTGAGCTGATTCTCTTGGCTCTATCTCTTCATCAACTCTTACATTTGCACTTTCTACAATTGTATGTGATATTTTATTATAGCATTTGTAGGCTTTAATTTTTTTGGAATATCCAAGGAAGATACCTTCATCACATCTAGAATCAAACTTGCCCAAATTTTTCTCTTCTCTTCTAATGTAGCATTTGCTTCCAAAAACTCTGAGATATTTCATAGTAGCTGATTTTCCTTTCTAGAGCTCATATGGTGTTTTGTGATGGTTTACCCTTACTTGAGCTCTATTGATGATATAAATAGCTGTATGAACTACCTCTTTCCAAAAAGCATATGAAATCTTAGACTCATTTAACATAGCTCTGGCCATACCCTCAACAGTTCTATTTTTTCTTTCAACTACTCCATTCTGTTGTGGAGTCCTTGTTGCTGAATATTATCTCTTGATTCCATACTGTTCACAAAATTCTATAAATTCACCTGAAGTGAATTCTCCTCCTCTATATGATCTTAGACACTTAATTTTCTTGCCTATTTCATTTTCTACTAGTGCCTTGAATGTCTTGAACTTTTCAAATGCTTCTGATTTTTCTTTTAGAAAAGTTACCCAAGTCATTCTAGAGAAATCATCAATAAATAGCATGAAGTAACTCTCACCTTGTAAACTCTTTGTTCTTGTAGGGCCACATAGATCAGTGTGAACTAGTTCCAATGGCTTAGATGAAGAAAATTCCTTTGATCTGAAACTGGATCTTGTTTGCTTCCCATGCTGACATTGTGCACAAACTATGTTTGATGGTTTTGCTATCTTGGGAAAATATTTGACTGCCTATTTGTTGCTGATTTTCACTATGTTGTCAAAGTTCAAATGACCCATCCTTCTATGCCATAACCAACTCTCATATTCTTTTGATAAAAAATATTTTTCTCCTTTGATTTCACTTAATATATAAATATTATTTGTAGTTCTACTAGCATCTGCAAGAAGCTTTCCTATCTTGGACTTTTTGACCTCACATCCATTTGAGTGAAATGTAACTGTATGCCCCTGATCACATAGTTGACTTACACTTAGTAAGTTGTGCTTCAATCCTTCAACATACAAGACATTTTCTATTTTTGATCTTCCATTATCCAAACTCAAAGTCCCTTTTTCAATAATTTTTGCTGAAGCATTATCACCAAATTTTACTGTTCCCCCATTTATTTTCTTAAGAGAAAGAAATTTACTTTTATCACCTATCATATGGCTTGAACACCCACTATCAATATACCACTGATTTCCTTCACTTAACACATGAAGGGCTAGCATAGATTTTTCTTTTTCTTGACCCTTTTCCTTTTTCCCAATCTCTTTCTGAATTGTTTGATCTTCCTCTTTCTTGCTTGATTTAGGAAACACTATTTTACACCACCTAGATTTATGCCCAAGATTATTGCATTTGTAACAAATGATACTATTATTCATGAGAGGTGCAAATGAATTGAAATTTCTATCAACATCATTTTTCATATCGACCATGCAATGAATAACTTTATGACCATATTTGTTACATGAGAAACAATAACCATGAAAGAAGTATTGAAACCTATTTGATTGCCTTGAATGATGTGGTCGCATGCCTTTCCTGTGATTGACTTGTGTCCAAGATGATTCATTGTTTTCTTCTACCTTGATGCTTTTACCTTTCACCACATCAACATAGGTCATGGGCTCTTCTTTGCTTACTTTATTTCTAAGAGAGTTAACTTCAAGTTCCAATCTCTCACATTCCAATTCTTTTGTTTTTAACTTCTCAATCATAACTTCTTCAATTCTTTTTGCCTCTTCAACCTTCACTTTTAAGTCTATGAGATCTTGTAGAATCTTTGTCTTTATTTCCTCATCCTCTTGAATTTGAGCCTTCAATCCTGACTTCTCCTCTCTAACTCTTTTCAATTTTCCAAGAGCAGCAGTAAGTTCCTCTTTCATGTCAACCATGGCTTCTTCTCTGTTTTCTTTGATTTCAACCATAGAAGCATCTTATTTCATTTTAGTGGCCATGTGTGTTCCTGTAAGATCTTCCTTCAAGCTATTAGGCTTCCCTGAAGGAACCAACTCTGATACCAATTGAAGAACACAAGCTTATACTGAGAAGGGGGTGAACAATATAAGATAAACTTTTACTTTTCTTTCCAATTCAATATTATCCAATGTTATCAATTGCAATAACTTTCCAAAGCAATATTAACCAATATCATCAATAGCAGTAATGAGATAATGCACAAATCATCACACACATGAGAGACACAAATTTAATGTGGTTCACCCAATGTGGGCTACGTCCATGGAGAAAATATTTCTTATAAATTTTCTCAACCAATCTCTTGGGAACCAATTCCCAATTACAATGTTTATGGGCACCAACCCAAAGGAGACACCAATCCCCTATGCTCAAGTTCATGGACCTCTATCCATAGGAGACCTCAATCCCCTCAACACTTTTAGCTCCAAAGCCTACTCTCAACTCTGCTCAAATCTACTTCAAGCCTTCACTCAAGGCTTGCTCAAATCTACTTCAAAACCTGCTCTCAACTCTACTTAAATCTATTCCAAGTCTACACACAAGACTTTGCTCAAATATGCTTACCAAAACCTGCTCAATATGCTCACAGATCCTACTCAAAATATATACTCAAATCTACTCATAACATATGCTCAAATCTACTCATAACTCATACTCAAATCTGATCATAACACATACTCAACTCTGCTCATAACACATACTCAAATATGATCTCTAACACTTGCACATTCACTTCCCATGTCATTCAAACCAATGCTCAAATGCTTCACAAATTCATTCAACAATGATGCACAAGAATGGCAAAAAATAATGCTTCACAACTCTCTTTTGGTTTCTCAAAGTAAAGCCTTTAATAATAAACCAAACCCCTCAAAATATCATGCAAGAGTACAATCAACAAATAAAACTCAATACACCTTATGACTCCTTTTCTCATATGCAACAATTTTATTTTTCAATCATGCAACTCAAAAGTCTTTATAATATACATCCTTGTAATCAATTATTTGCACAATAAAAGACTTTATACCATACACATCCTTATATCTCCTATTTGCCAATATAAAGACTTTATATCAATTACCCTGATAACTCTTTTTCAAATATTAATCAAAACATTATAAATACCTCATACAAAAATTTGTTGGTGCGGATGAGAATTGACCCTTTGACCTCTAGCGCCCAAACCTTGCTTGTAACCATTTGGGCTAACCAACCGAATGGAACTTCAATATTCTCCCACGATCTTATACTACACTTGAAATCTGGTTTCCAATGGATGAAGTGCTCAACCCTAATTTTTGTCCTTTCCACTTCCAACGCATGTAGACGTTAACACTTTCTTCACTAAGATTTTTAGGTCTTCTCTGGCATATTTTCCAAAACCCTAAAACACTTCCAACGTCTTCCTTTATCCGAAAAATATCTCTCAAACATCAATGACTTTCACAAGGTGCGAAACTCCTTCAATGTCTCATAAATGGCCAAAGCAATTTGTAGGAGTAAACAATAATGAAAAACTTTTTGGACAAGGATGAAAGACTTCTCCAATAGGAGACAATGGACTATCTCTGAGATAACGAAACTAGACTCACAAGTGACACACAGAGCTCTTTTGAAAGACAACAAAAAACTTTCATAACGCTCAACAAATAACACATTGGGCTCTTTCGAGTGGTAACAAAGGACTTACACAAAGCTCAACAGATAACACAACACACTGCACTCTTTTTTGAATGACAACCAGAGACTTTCACAAATGATAAGCCAAACACTTATGACCTGCAATGAAATGTACTTACAATAGTGAGCAATTGTGATCCACGAACTCCAACCAATACGTCCAACAATGTCAAATAGAATACCAATGAATGGTGCTCAACAAATCACACTGCACTCTCTTTCCAACCATGGTGCTCAATCGAAAAGCACACTGCACTCTCTTTCCAACCATGACATTCAATCGAAAAGCACACTGCACTTCAACATATGCTCAAGTCTTTTCTCAAATGATGGATTCTCTCAACGAATGGCGGATTCACTCACTTAACAAGTGTTGGGCTCCTCTCAACGAACAATGACCAAGATTCCTTCAAACAACAATGAAAAAGATCTCCAAACATCAACTAATATGTGTTCATGAATAGCAATGATCGACATACTTGATAGCTAAAAAATGAGGTACTCCCAATCCGATGAACAACTGTGCTCTTATCTCCACTATGCCAACTTTGAAACCTATGCGAATGAATTTTATTTGCACTTCTCCACACCAAAACTTAGCTTAACAAAATATTTGCCCTTATTAATATGCAATTCGATTTGTCTTAATATGTTGGCTCACGATTTTGCATTGGAGCTTTTTCAAAAATGTTGGTCACCAAGGGTTTATAATATTTAATAAATATTATAATACTTTCTTTTGAACCTTTAGCCTTTAAACCTTTATCCCAAGTGGCTTTTATTAAACCTTTGGCCCTCTTGCTTTTTGATATTAAACTTTACCTTCTAAAGCCCTCTTAAACCTTTTTTTGTCCTTCTTATAATATTTGCCTTGCCTTGTAATAAACCTTGCTATATGTGTCTTGAATACCATGCTTTCTTTATCATCCAATTATAACTGCCTCATGTAACTTTTGACATCAATGACAACTCAACTACTCAATATTTCCAATAGTACTTGTAAGATAGGATAGATACTAGATGAATATCAGTAATGATATTTAGATGGGTACTAACTATTTTACACACACCTTTTAGTCTACAAAAAAGCATAGGGAAAACTCCCATATTCCACATATCACTACCATCCATATTCCCCTTTGTGAGTAACTATTTTTTCAACACAACCAATAAGTTGCAATAGGGTGTTCACTAGGGTTTTCAACTATTAAGCCATCCCTAGTTTCTTGTTTAGATTTTGTAGAAAGCTATCTTGGATTTTAGAAGGTAAGATATTGCTTTTATAGTACCTTGCATATGTCAAAATCCTAACACAATTTCACATATTTAACACCTAATCTTGGACAAGGAATGATGACACTACAATGTAGTCCTCGCCACCTTGAGTGAAAGGTTTCTCTTGCTCATCCTATTATGCACATGGTCTAGGATGCTGAGAATTGGCAAAAGGACAATATCCCCCGTACCCAAGCAATACCCTTTGCTCTTCCACAAAATGAGCAAGTTCCCCCCCAAAAAAAATGAAACAGTGGTCTTCACCACTAATAAAATCCCTTGCTCCTAAAAAAAAAGTGGTTTTCACCACTAAGAAAAAAAAAGAGCAAGTATCCCAAGCAATAAAAAGAAAATAAGGGGATAATAAGCTTGAATCCCTAGAATTCTCAGTTATTCAGAAGCCATGAGGCAATCTCCATTATAGGAAGGGGTTGAATGAAACTCGCTTGGCAATGGAGTAGCCTCATGCGTGGTGATATGTCTGTCACATTAGCAACCTTATTTTGTACAGACCAATGTTAGCTTGTGGATGAGCTAGGTTTTGGTGGCTTGTATTGTCTAGTAGTATAATCCAACTACATCCAAACTCAGGATAAATATGACCATAGGGTGATATTCATTACAATGGGTTTCATGAAACCCGCCTGGCAATTAGGTAGTCGTATGCATAATCTAATACTTTCACTTTGCACACATAGGGATATTGAATATTTGGATCTTCATAACATACTTGTATCTTTAAGAGTCTTGTGTAGCCAGTATAAAAATTTTGATCAATAAAATAGGGTGTTTGAGTCCCATGGAAAATATTAAAATTTTCTCATAACACCTAATTATCTTATCATCATCTGTATTTTTCCTTATGAGCATTTTCTTATTAAGGGATCCTCGTAAGATAGGATAGATACCGAATGAAGATAAAAAATTTTATTTAGATGACCCTTGTCTATTTTATGCACATATTTTAGTTTGAAAAAGATCATAGGGAAAACCCCCACATCCCACACATTTCATCTCACACTTTCACACTCAAATGTATGACTCTTGTGACAAGGTTAAATTTTTGATTCACGACTCTTATACATTCTGTGGTGTCTATCATTAGTTTTTTAAACACATGTAGATTCATTCATTATATTTTAGCGTATAAAAATAAACATAATAAAAAAAATTTAGATCATCATGTCATTAGTACATCACATGCATCTATGCATACATACCAAAATATCTAGGTATTCATCCATCGTCCATCATTGCATTCACATAACAACACAAAATGCTTCAAATGCACTTAAGCCCCTTGGTCACATCAATTAAAAAAACTCCAAAGGCACCTACACCTTTGGTCAAGTAAATTCAAAAGGATCCAAAGGTCCCTAATCCCTATGGTTGAAGCAATTCAAAAATATCCAAGGGTGCCTAACCCCTTTCATCAAAACAAATTAAAAAGCTCCAAATGTAACTTAATACCTTTGGTTAACTCACAAAATGCCCCAAAGGAATTCCAACACTTTCATCAAACCAATTTAAGAACATGGGTGAATATTGTATCTAGTGATATACCCTAGTTCCCTGGTAGTTGTAGTGACTGGTTATCCATACAATATGGTAGTAGGAGTAGATCACCATAAGGACACTCATCATCAAAACATATTAAAAAGCTCCAAAGGCACCTATACCTTTTTTCCAATCCAATCCAAAAGGCTCCAAAGATACCTAATCCCTTTGGTAAATTTCAAAAGGCTCCAAAGGTACCTAATCCTTTTGGTCAATTTCAAAAGGCTCAAAAGGTACCCCAATCTCTTTGGTCAAATTCATTTCAAAAGGCTCCAAGGATGCCTAATCCCTTAAAATCTCCAAAGGCACCTACACCTTTGGTCAATCCAATCCAAAAGGCTCCAAAGATGCCTAATCCCTTTGGTCAATTTCAAAAAGCTCCAAAGGTGCCTACACCTTTGGTCAATTCATTTCAAAAGGCTCCAAAGATACCTAATCCTTCTGGTCAATTTTAAAAATATCCAAAGGCACCTACACCTTTGGTTAGTCCAATCCAAAAGGCTCCAAAAACATCTAATCCCTTTGGTCAATTTCAAAAATATCCAAAGGCACCTACACCATTGGTCAATTCATTTCAAAAGGCTCCAAATATGCCTAATCCCTTTGGTTAATTTCAAAAATCTCTAAAGGCACATACACCTTTGGAAAATTCAATCCAAAAGGCTTTGAAGATGCCTAATCCCTTTGGTCAATTTTAAAAGGCTTCGAAGATGCCTAATCCCTTTGGTCAATTTAAAAAAGCTCCAAAGATACCCCAATACATTTAATAATTCAAAGGAAAAGGCTCTAAATATGCCTAATCCCTTTGGTAAATTTCAAAAAGCTCCAAAGGCACTTACACCTTTGGTCAACTCAATCCAAAAGGTTCCAAAGGAACCTAACCCCTTTGGTCATATCAAGTCAAAAATCTTGGGTGAACCTTGTATCTAGTGATTTACCCTAGTCCCTTGGTGGTTGTAGTGATTGGTTATCCATACAATCTAGTAGGAGGAGTAGATCACCATAAGGACACTCATTATCAACACAATTCAAAAATCTCCAAAGGTACCCCAATTCCTTTGGTCAAATTCATTTCAAAAGGTTTTTAAAATAATCAAAGTGTCATTCCAACTCCCTAAGAAGGCTATGTTGCTGGACTACTCCAAGGGATGGAGGTGTACATTTCCTTATTTCACTTAGCCTCACTCACTCACTTCAGTGACTAGCACACTAATTAGTTGACCAAGGCACCTAACTCTAATGGTTTTTTCCAACCAAAATATCCCAAAGGTACCCAAATTCCTTTGGTAAAAAAAAAAAGAAAAAAGAAAAAAAGCAAAAAGGTCAAAAAATACCTCAAACCGTTTGGTCAAAAATTCTTAAGTGATCCTCATACCTAGTGATTTATCCTATACACCTTACGGTTGCATCGATTGATTATCCATGCAATCCAATTGGATGGGTAGGTTACCATAAGATCACTTGAACAAAGATAGCTCCCAAACGAAGTGACGTGTCATTCCAAATACCTAAGAAGACCATGTGGCTAGACTACTCCAAGGGATAGAGGTGTACATTTCCTTGTTTCATTCATCCTTAAATGATCCTCGTATACAATGATTTACCTATGGAACAAATTGAATTACTATCATCTCAATTCCTTAAGAAATCCATGTGATTGGACTGCTCCAAAGGATAAAGATGTACAATTACCAATAATGGTTGAAATCATAGTTGTACCAGGATTTTTTCTATTCACATTTGCAAAAGTCCTACAAAACCTAAAATAAGTCATTTTGGTCAATCAAATCATTGCTATCATCACTTTTCATCTCCTCATCGACTCATCGCTTGAGGGGGTAGTCATACATCATAGAATTCATAATCAAAATCAATAATCAAACACTCAATCATGTGAATTGCATTCATTCAAAAATAACTACCAAAGACAATCATACCCCTTTTTCTTTGGGTAAAAAACAAGCAAACATTTCAACTAAACACATAATATGACAATCAAAATTGCCTATTTGGTATACCATGAAAGGTTACCAAATACTTGGTATTCTCAAAAGCCTAGGGTTGTAAGTCTTCTGAGCCTACCTGGAAGTTGAAGAGGAAATCAAACCAATTTATTTAATGAGTTGGAAGCAATGATTCAAGGATGCATGCTCTTTTCATGATTGGGACATCTAACATTGACTAGATCAATGAACACCATCAACCCTCAACTTGAATTTAGGTTATTTAATTTTTGCTCTGCATTGTGTTTTCACACAACACATCCCAAAAAGGGGCATCTGTAGACACCTAAAAAACATTATATTGAGGAGACTACCTATATGGACACCTTTTTAGGCCATATGACCCACCTTGGGCAGCCCTAGGGCTTAATAGTGGTTCTCACCACTCAAATAGGGAGGAATTTTCCTTTGTAGCAGCGTCTGTCTCACCCTAAGAAAATCCTCAATTGCAACCATCTCACCATGAGATGACCCGTAGTCACGATCGTCTCACCCCAAGATGACCATGTTAGAAGTAAGTTTCTAAGCTACAGTTCAAATGGTTACGGTTTCTTGATGACGATTTCTTGAATTCAACCATTTACTAGCTTCTCTAGTAAGCTTTGGACTCCCATTGGGAGTTTATTTAAAGCTGCCTAGCCTTCATTGAATATATAGAGTCTTTATGCATAAAAGTGCTATCAAATTCTCAAAGCAAAAAGTGCTATCAAATTTCAACCATGGAGTTTCTAAGCATGACAATGGACCATATCAAAGGTTGAATATTGAATTCATACTCCTTGCACCATCAAACACCCTTGCTTTAGTGTAGATTCCACCCCTAAGTCATTTCTCATGAGCACATCAAGAATGTTAGATCAATGATGGATCAAACTTGGCATTACCGCACATCAGCCACAAGGAATTCACTCATATTTTAGAGGTTATTTCATCTAGAGTTGACCTATAGGTATGACTATCTTACCCCGAGATGGCCATTAGGAAAGACTGTCCCACATAGATACAACTTCCTGGTAGATATCCGTTTTCCCTATTTTCTTGCTTTCATTAGGTTTGGCAGCATTTTAATTACTTCTTAGCATAGTTGTTTTTTTTTTTTTGTATTTACATGGTGGAATTGGTAGCCGCCATGAAACCGAGCAAGCTGTCCAGCTTTTATGGCTGCCACAGTATTCTGCGTTGTCCACCCCAAAAGATGCCACATAAATCTTTGCACAGTCCACCCCTATAACCACCACGTCACAATAATTTTAAACATTTTACGCCGTTGAAAGCACCAGGAAAGGGACAAGCGTTCAGTTCGACGAGGCCCGAGATTTGAACCTTGGACCTTCGCCCCCCTTATGGGGTTTTGGATGAACCAATTGGTCTACACCTCGGACCTACTTCTTAGCATAGTTAGTTTTCATTTTCATTCATTTATTTGTCGTATTTTAGCTTCTTTATCACTTTATTTATTATCGTTATAAGCCTTATCTCAAAAGGCTCTTCATATGCTTTTGATGCTCTAGATTTTCTTGTGTGCAGATTACATGACTTTACATGGAGAAAATGGCATAAAGATTCATATTTTATATTTTATTTTGTCATTATGGTTACATACATTGTTATCTATTTTGTTCTTTATTTCATTACGTAGGTGTATGATCTCTTTTTCAAAATTTTCAAATAGCACCATTGAACCTATAATTAAACACCACATTTTCCTATAGATACAACAAAATATATTTTTAGATAAAATAATTTTTGACTTCCAAATAATATAATTGAGGATCCATGACTAGGTTATAGGGGTCTTGATGGAGACAATATGATAATCAAGTTGATAATAGAATATGCAAGCCAATGATGAAATGTAAACAAGTGATAAATAGATAAACTATTTGATAAACAAGCAAGGTTGGTATGCAATGATAAAAATATTGTAAAAAAACCAAATAAATATGATGATAAAGGTAAGAGAGAAGAGAACACAACCAATTAGGTACAACCAATCTTGTAGTCTCATGAACCTTGGTTGATATACCTATCTTCTGATATAATAAATGAGCTTGTTATTGATTGATATGATTGAGAGATTCACTATTGCAAGAGATCCATATTCTATTTGACAAGGTTTTGTTATGTTTAAATATTCATGGATTAGGATCCCCTAAAGGTTAGATTTATGGGAAGCCATGGCTTCTTGGACGACCCCTTGGAGTTTGATTGGATAAAGTTGATAAGACTATTGGAAGGTAAGTTTTCAAAAAGGCTCAATATGCAATTAGGAATGCAAGATAAAAAGGAAAATTTTGGGGCTTTGGATTGCTACTAAGGCTATAGATTAGATGGGAAGATGGGTAGGTATTAATTATATACCTTATCATTTTTTGAGTTTTATGGTAATTAACAATTGGTCATGCTAATGATCCCAGTGTTAGTATCACTCAACTCCTGACACTTTTGCAATTGGAGCAATAAATACTCCTAAATTGAGCTTTGAGATAATTGAATTTTTTTGGATGCTTTATTGGTTAGTTGATTAAGATGTTGATAAATTTATATACTTTTATTATGCACTCAAAATTGTGTGTCTATAAGTGCCCCTTTTTAATGCATTTATTGAATGATGAATGCATCAAAATCTAACATTTATGCCCTAATTTTGAGATAGACAAATTTTCTATTGATTAGATTTTGTGACTAAGATGGATGATGTTTTGATTTATTGATTGTTAATGTTGTTAACTTTTATTTTTTTGACAACATTAGATGTTGTCATGCTTCAATGTTACCCCTTGAATTTTAGAGGAAAAATTAAGTTTGACCAAGGAAACTTGACTTGACCATGACTCACACTAGTGCAATAAACAAATATTGAGGACAAACAAAAAAAATCAACTAGGATGAGATGGAGGTAAAATGACTAAAGGACAAAAATAAAATTTATTTTCACCCATATTGATCATGAATAGAGATCTCTAGACTCACAATCACAACATAGGTTCGATGGAATAGCAAGGGAGACTACCACATGATACAAATAGAGTGATACCACCACTGACAGGAGGAAGGCATGTCTAGGTGAGATATTTGACACTTACTTTATTTTTAAAATTTTATCTCAAATTATATACCCAAAGATAAGGGAAGTGCTTTTGTGTATTTATAACGCTTTTGTGCCAATGCTAGTGCTAGATAATGCCACTTTTGCTCATTGATGGTGCTTTCACCATTGGATAATGCTATGGCCATCTTGGTAGTGCTTTTTCTATGTAGTGTCACTTTCATCACTTGATTATACTTTTTCCATGGGGTGACACTTTTTCTAGATTTAAGATTTTGATTACTTTTGCAAATTTAAATAAGACTGATGGGTTGTGGATTTGGCTAGTTATAGGAGAGACTACAAACACTGGACCACTAAGAGAGGATGTCCCAAGCTATGGAGATAATCTATGGGCTTCTATATTTTGTGGATCATGCTTTTGTAGTGATAGTAGGGCTATACCATGTAGCCTTTATGCCAAAGATAGAGTTTGATAAAGCATTACTAATGGTTCTAGCATAGGAAAGATATTCAAAGATGAATAACTTTTTATTTATTTATAGAGAGATGACTATCATATTGGAGGAAGTGTGGTAGATCCTAAGGGTTTCAATTAGAGGGGCACCAATCTATTTAAATTAGGTCCTACAATAGATCCTGGAGTGACTAACAAGAGATGTAAATTTTTCTATACTTATACCGACTACACTAAAGGTCATCTAAATAGGAAAATAACGCTACTATGTGCACATACTATGTGCACTTGTGTCCAGGGTATTGATTGAATACACTAGCCAAAGAGTGGTACACTAGGGATGGGATGAAGTGGTTACTGATATACTATAACAACAAATGATTTTATCTTTGAGACCCATCATTTTAGCTAGACTCTACCACTCATTATATTGGATGGTGTATAGAGGAGGTAGGGGGATGACATACTACACATTGATCCAAGTCTAGTCTTGGAAACATATAATTATCTATAACCACTAGGTTTACCAGTGCGAGTGGAGAGTTACCATCCATATATTTTGTGTTATTCATGTTATATATTTTTTCTTTTTGCATAATGTGTAAATTTTGTTCAACTCTAAAGTTAATGTGAAAATTGATACATGTATTATACACGTATTTTTCACTCAATATTTAATTTATATCATTGAAGTAAATCTTTTCGAACACATGCATAATTTAATGAGTGTGATTGAATTCTTTAATCCATAATCACATTGAGAGCTAATAATATTGACTATTCATCTATTAAGTCTTAAATTGACTAGAAATGGGAGCTACTTATCTATCAACTATTAAATTCACAACCCTCTATTGTTATTATTTTAAAACTTGATTAAAATATAAATTTAATTGTGTTAAAATATTTAATTGAAAGGAAAAAATCTCTTATAAGTTTTACTTTATTTTGAAAAAATATGTAATCTTAAGATATTGATGTTTAAGCAAATATTTACCTTGATGGAAAACTATTATGATCAATTATTATGAAATTACCATAAAATTAAGACCAAAAACTAAATTTTATTAGTTACTCATAACTTTGGATGTCATAGAAGCAGTTAGAAATGTGATTTGCAACACTTTATTGTAGAAAACATGTACAAAGTAGTTTGTACAAGGGCTTTTGAATTAATATAACCATATTATTCCTGATTAACCATATAAGTACATAGTTCTATAAAATTTAACGATTTTATTTGTTAACTAATTAATTATAAAGTTTATTTGGAATTTATAGGATCCTAAAATAAGGGTGCCAATATATTTACATATAAAAATAGGACCATATTAAAATTAAATCTCAATGTAAGTTACATTTGAAAGGCTATATTTGAGGCATGCCAAGGAACATCAAATTTTTGAGTTTGTATAGTCTTATATTTTATATAATATAATGTTAATTTTATGTGTTTAAATAAAAATAATTTATTAAAAAAAAATTTATTGTTTTCAATTAAATAAGCTAAATTTATTAAGTTTTTATATTATTTGCTTTTGTTTTGAGTATAAAAGCATATATTAAACTTAGTTTCTATACTTATAAAAGATATATTTAGATTTGATTTTGTTTTAAATTTATTCTTATAATAAAAATGCTCTTTTTTTATTAGGTCAATCATATAACTTGATTTTTTTTAAAAGTTGTTTTCCTACACTTTCCTATTAGGTTTGAGTGGCCTCACATTCCCTTGGGAGGCATGTGACTTGAATCTATATCCTGATCTTGGTAAGCATTCTATAATTTGAATGTTCTTATCAAAGAATTTTGTTCCACGTCAATACTTATTCCCTTGCTTCTACACATGGTATTCTTTTCATGGTGAAAATTGATAAACATGTTACAATATCATCTAACTTGATTGGATCACTAATAATTAAATAATTGAAAGAAATAATAAATAATCATCACTAAGTAATAGTGAAGTATTTTTAAATATTTTTAATATATAGTATCAAAATAAATTCAATGATATAAGCTACTATAAAAATTAAATTAATTTTAAAATTATGTAAGATTAACTTATACTCATTTAAATATATATTTTCATGATATAAATTGTAAAACACTTTAAATATCATCTAACAAAGTTGGTTTTATTTATAATTGATTAACTAAAAAACAATGAATAAGTAATAATGGTATCCATATCTACTAGTTTTTAATAAGTTGTTTGTATATATATATATATATTCCATATTTTTATATAATATAATTCTAAATTGGTTATATGGGATTGAAACAATCCCTACGCATATCACATCATGAACACAATGACAATTATGTATATATAACTTGTTAAGACTTGGTAAGCAGTTTTTTTGAAGCAAATAACATTTTTTTTGGAGCAAGCAACAAAGATCAAACCCTAATGTGCAAAAAAATAAGAAAAACATAGCAATTCTCGGGTGGTGGATTTCAAACCCTAATATGGATTTTTTAGAAGCAGCTACCAAATTTTTAGGAGCAAGCAATTATTTCAAGCATTCAATGATGATTTTTTTGGAGCATTCAATTTTCTGAAGTAGGCGATGAATTTTTTGGAGCAAGTGATAATGATGGATTTTTTGGGGCAAGCAATTTTTTTAAGCAAGTGATGAATTTTTTTTGAGCAAGTGACAATGGATTATTTTGGGAGCAAGTAATTTTTTGAAACATGCAATTATTTTTTTAGAGCAAGTGATAGAGATCAAACTCTAGTGTGAAAAAGAAAGAAAAAACATACAATTCTCTGAAGTAGGTGGTGGATTTCAAACCCTAGTACATGGAAGAAAATAACAATTCTTTAAAGCTAGTGGCATATTTTTTAAATAAGTTAAGGAAGATCAAACCCTAGCAAGGAAAAAAATGATAAATTTCTTCTAAGGTAGGTAATAAATTTTTTGAAGTGAGGAGAGGGGTGTGACACCAAGAGCAAAAGTGGCATGTCTTGATAAGTATGTTTCAATTTGGTAAAACTTCATAGTACTTGTCATTTTAGGTAGGTGACAATTTGTGTAAGTTAGGAGTTAGTGGAAATACATATGGAGAACAATAGTGAGATTTCATAGGCCTTAAAGCACAACCTAGAGCTTGCTCAAGAATGGATGATAGAAGAACAATTTATACTAGAAGAGTGCCTTCAATAGTTTGAAGGATAATCCAACATTTTTAAATATCTTAAAACTGCTACACTTTTACCAAAAAAATAATACAAGATGTTGCCCTAAGGTGCATATGGAAGTCAAAGGTGTTTAAGATCTCAATTTTGATAATGAATAAGGGGTCAAGGGGATACAAAGAGGAAAAGGAGAAAGTTGAGTCACTATTACAACTACTATTGCAACTGTTAGATGTGGCACACAACCCTTGGTTCTAAGTTGTATCACCAACAAGATGTAGTAGCTAAATAGAGGGTTTGAAAGAGGTATTTATAGGGGGTTTCTTAGTGACTTCAGTGCAAAATATAGTAATGGTTGATGGGGGTAAATAAGAGAATAATAGACTAGGGCTATGAGCACTAAGGATGGATTCATCATCACACAACATGTATCTTAACCCTAAGGTTGTAAAGACATGGGCTAAGAGGATAAAATTTTAGAGTTTTTTGGCAAGACTACCACCATGGTGAGTGAAGCAAAGGATGATAAAGAAAATGGGATATTATTTATCCATGCTAGTTTTTCTAATGCAAATGCTAATGGATATTTCCTCAAACTTGAGGCCATAAGGAGAATGCAAGATTTTGAAAAGGAAGGAATATTTAGGGGTTTTCTAGAAAAAAGTCATGAAGAAGTAGTGGACTATTTTATGGATCCTTATGACGAGGTCTCCATATTTGATTATGGAAGAAAGTATGAAAGAAGGAAGTCTCCTTTAGAAGAGTTCAAGAGTGGGCCTAAGTTGATGATGATTTTATAGGAAGACACAAATCTTGGACAAGAGTGATGATTGGGATATGTTCTATTTAGAGCAAGTTTAAAATAGACCACAAATATTTGATTAAGGATACGAGGGATAACATAAGAATTTAGGAGGAAACCCAAAGAAGAATCCCTTGGAAGCATGTACAAATGCAACCAAGTGCATTCGAAGGAAGAGTAATAGAGCAAAATTACTTCTAGGAGAAGATGTGAAAATGGAGGAAGGTGCGAGGGTTTCATTTGTGTTAGTGCAAGAAACTCCAAAGGTTATTTTTTGGGATATTTGGGTTGTAGAGGCCAACATTATTGTGGTTTCTACTTAATATTATAGTAGGATATGTTGTAGGGGACCCAATATGGGTTAGAAATATATATTTCAATAGATATTCATGTAGTGAACTTGATTGATAACAACTTCCAAATTTGTTGTACAAAACAAAAGTGAAAATCATGCCTTTCCTTGGTGTCCAAGGCATAGATTAAAGATATATTAAAATAGGTTTCAAGCAACTGATCAAAAATTGGTTTAGATATCAAGTGAATCTAGTGATAAGGAGCCCCTCTAGAATAGATCCACTATGGAAATAACTTTCAAGGGTAAGGATTTCAAATACTCAGCCCTAAAAATGAATTTTAGGGATGCCCTCCATGGTGGATAGCCTCAAACTAATTCTAAAATTAATCTTATGATTTACCGTAAACCTCTGAGAATGCCTAAGATTTATCCGAGGAAAATCGAGTTAGGATGTCTTAGGGAAATTGATGGAACTTCGATTGTTAAGCTAGATATGGACATCATTCAGTTTGGCATAGAATATCTAGAAAAAAGAGGACTGATTTATCATTTCTTGGGTTTTCGTTAGAACCTATCTGATTTCAAAGTTTGGTTTCAAAAAAACTAGAAAACAAAAGGCGAGTTACAAATATATATTTATTTGCCTATCCAAATGGTTATTTTCTTGTTTTATTTTCTAATAATGAAGATATAGAGAAAATATTTAAAGCAGGTCCTTGGTTCTTTGGAAGGGTAGGGATTTTTATGAATCCTTGGCATACTAAATTTAAAGTAGAAGAAGAGATGCCTTCTACAGGTCCTGTCTGGGTTAGAATCTTTGACCTCCCAATTGAATTCTAGAATCTAACTATTTTTTCTTCAATTGGAAACTCTTTGGGAATTTTTATGATGACTTCTGATTATACTAAAAAATTTGAACATATTATTTATGTTTGAATTTGTGTTTTAATGGATTTTGACAATCCCCTACCTGAAAACATATCATTACAAATTGGGAAGGACACTTGGGAGCAAGTGGTGGACTATGAGAACATTCCTTTTCATTACTGAATTTACCATGAATATGGTCCTTTGGATTCTATCCAAATAAAATTATAGATCAAAAGAAAAAGGATACCAACTTAGCATGTTAATAAATGCCTAAGAAGAAGAACACTAAAAAAAAAAGTTATGAAGAATAAATCGAAGTTATCAGCTAATATGTTTGAAATTTTTTCCATAAATGATGTCCTAGGTGAGGAAGAGGAAATAATGGAGACAAAAATCTTAGAAACACAATTTAAATATGTAGGGAAAGACTCAGAGATAAACCAACAAATTAAATATTTTCAACAAGAAAAAAGGAGGAAATATACACAATAAAAATAATCTTTTAAATTTTGAGACTTCAAATAATACAAGTTCCAAGATAGTCTATGTTGAACCTTCCAGTAACACTTTGGCTTTATACATGAAATATTCAAGGTTAGAATCCACCTCAAATTCAATTGGGGTAAGTCAAGAAACAAGGAAAATAAACTAAATATGGATTCCAATCAAAAGGCAGGTCACAAGACCAATCAACATCATATGGTAAAAGAAGGTGAAAATATTGTAGAGGAAGGTAAGATTACTGATCTTACCAATTTTTTAAGCTTCGGTATTAATGAAGATCATCACTTAGAATATTAGAGGAATAAAAGGAAGTCTTTCAAAAAAATAAAATTAGAAGAATGATTCAGACAAACCATCCACATCTTGTTTTCCTTCAGGAAACAAATATTTTAATAGAGGAAATGGATTCAATTGCTAGTAAAATCTGGCCAGTTGGAAAATTTGCTTCCCTCAATTCCCAAGGGACTTTTGGTGGCATTGCTTGCCTTTGGGACCCAAAAGAGGTTGTTATTCACCATATGGTTGATAGTTGGGGTATTTTGGCTATAACTATTCAAAGTAGACATTCTAACCAAATTATGCTTTGTATAACTATTTATGCTTCGACTAATTTGGAGGAAAAGAGAAGACAATGGAAGGATATAACTTATATTATCTCTCATTTTCCTGAAACTTGGATCTTGATCGAAGGAGATTTCAATACCATACTCTCTTTGTATGAGAAAATAAGGGGAAATAAAATTTTGGACAAAAGCGCTAACCTCATGAGTGAATATATTACAAAACTTCATCTTGTGTACATCCAACCAGATAATGGCCTTATGATTTGGTCTAACAGAAGATAAGGCTTACCTTGTATTATGGAGAGATTGGATAGGTTCTTGTTCTTTGATTTTTTTAATCCATGGTCACATTCCTAAGGTGAAGAATCTTAAAAATGTTGGTTCGAATCATTGGCTAGTCATGGTGGAAATTTGGAAAACCAATGTGAGTTTCTTGCCTTTTCAATTTTAGTTAATGTGGATTAGAGACAGCTCCTTCTCACCCCAAGTGTAACAATGGTGGAAGGAAGTTAAACAAAGGTACGAGACTAAGATGTTTTGTTTTACCAAAAGGTTGCACTACATTAAATCCAAAATCAAGATTTAGAATTGGAAGAAGTTTGGGGATGTCCGATAAAAAAATATGAAGTTATTGCTCAGCTTGAAAATTTGAATAAAAAATATGTTTTGATGACCTCATAGATATTAGAAGTACAAATAAACTTATAATCACTACTCAGTTAGAGGAATGGGAAAAAAGATAAGATTTATTATGGAAAAAAAATATAGGATCCAATGGCTCAAAGAAGGATATCGAAACACATATTTCTTCCAAAAATCTCTTCTAGCTCGAAGATCTCACAACTTTATTTCCTCCCTAAAATTTGATTATGGAGATGTTATTTACACTTTGTATGGCATGAAATCTATTGTTGTCAATTACTTTTCCAATTTGTTTTCTATTGCTCCTCTTGACTTGGATTCTTAACAAAATATTCTTCAATCCATCCCTAATCTTATCACTTTTGAGAACTCTATTTTGACTACTCTAGTTACTATCAATGAGCTTCAATAGGTGCTTTTTAAAATACAAAGAGGAATAACCCCAGGTCTTGATGGTTTTCCTATTGAATTCTATTGAGTTTTAGGATATCCTTCATGTTGATTTACTAGAGATGATGGAAGAATCTAGGAAAGCCGAAGAAATTTTGAAGGTTATCAATAAAAATTATATAGCTCTTGTCCCAAAAGCTCAAGAGGTAAATCATATCTCAACTTTTAGACCTATGGATTTATGTAATATTCTTCTCAAAATCATTACAAAGATCATGGTAGAAAGGCTAAAGCATTTTTTGCATAAGAGTATTTCCCCTAAACAAGGGGGTTTTGTGGAAAGGGCATCAAATAGTGGATGAGATTGTTCTTTCTTAGGAAGCCATCCATTCCATGGAAATGTAAAAGTATTCATCTATGTTCATTCATTTAGACTTATATAAATCTTATGACAGAGTGGATTGAAACTTGTCAAAGTTTTAAGGCAATTTGGCTTCTCTCAAGATTGTATGGATTAGATTATGGGATGTATCTCTTCGTTTTCTTACTTTATTCTTATTAACGGTAAGCCTTATCAGTTTTTACCTTATTATAGAGGTATTAGGCAAGGTGAACCCCTCTCACTTTATTTATTCATAATTCTTGTTGAATGCTTTGGTAGGACTATAACCAAAAATAAAGAAAACAAAACCCTTGAGGAAGTTACCATTTTTCATGGAGCTGGACCTATTTCTCATATTCAATTTGTTGATGAATCTACTCTATTAGGTAAAGCTAAAGTTAAGGAAGCTTCTAAAATTAAACAAATCATCAACTATTTTTCTAATGCTATAGGGCAACTGATCAATGAAGAGAAATCTAAAGTCATTTTCTTTCACTACTCTCCCAAAAAAGAATCCATGGTCTTGGATAAATTAAGATATAAGAAGACCTCCCTTCCAATCATTTATTTAGACATTCATATCAATTTTCAAAGATAAATAAATACATATTAGAATTGGTTGTTGGCTAGAGTTAAGAAGAAAATTGGGAAGTGGACCAATAGGTGGCTTTCATTTGGGGGCAGAATTACCTTGGTAAAATTAGTTCTTCAAAGTATACCTATTTATGTTTCTACTATGTTGAATATCCCAAAGGTTGTTATTTGAGAATTAGATCAAATAAATCATCGATTCCTTTGGAGTGGTACTAAAGAGAAAAGAAAATGTGCCTTGGTGAAATGGGATACTCTATGCCTTCCAAAGAATGAAGGGGATTTAGGTTTTCGGTCTGTTATTAATAAAAATAAGGCTTTAGATACTAAATTGTATTGGAGGATTTTGCATAACCCCAATGCTCTTTGGACAAAGAATATTTATGCTAAATATGTTGAGAACAAAATTCTTGAAGACCTCATTCGCTATCAATTGCCTACCAAAGGTTCTCCCATTTTAGTGATTCTTAAGACTGGTGAGAATTTGATTAAGAAAAGTTATTTTGGATCATTCATAATGGTCAACAGGTAAATTTTTGGATAGATTCTTGGTATGGTCACTAGCCTTTGATAACTCAATTTCATGATTAGAGGCATTGGATGGAGGAGCTTCATCGAGATATTTGGATAAAGGTTTCTAATTACTATCGATACCATATTGGTAATTCAAAGGTTGGTAGTATTGGATCCCTATTGAAGAGTGGCCTATTCAAATGCTAGAAAGACAAAGAAAAGATATCCAAAGCATACTTCATATGAGATACCTCTCTTGGTCCTATGATAAAGACTATTTTGGATGGAACAACACTACTAAGGGTGAGTATTCAGTTGCTCAAGATTATTTAGATTTATGCCATAATAATCCCAACAAATCATATGATATTTTTACTCAATTGTGGGCCAAAATATTTGACCTAAGGTGGGGTTATTTACATGGCTATTATTGCATTGTAGGGTGCTTACTGGTGAGAAACTTATGAAATATGGTTTTCATGGTCTGTTATATGTGAAATGTGTGGAGAGAATGTGGAAACTCTCAACCATATTTTTATTGACTGTTGATCACTTTATTAGATAGCTAGTTTGGATGGGTTCTACCATCCTACCTTGGAATATCTATAAAGAATAAAACAATTAGATTTTTAATAAAGAAAGAAAGGACATTCACTATATCTAACAAAGACCATTGCCAACTTAGTTGAATAAGTACAATAGCTCCTTAAACACCCCTAGAACTCCCACAAAATATGGGATCAAGTGACACAAATATTGAAGATTAACTCTTTTAAGGACAACCATATTAAAGGAAATGTGAGTAATCTAAAGATAGATAGAACAAAGAATTAGCAGCCTCCTCCTAAGGATTTTAGATAATTAAATACTGATGGAGCCTCAAGGGGGAACCTTGGAAAAGCTAGTGTGGGAGGAATTGGTAGACTTTTAGATGGTTCCCTGGTTTTCACTTTTGTTGACAATTTGGGTATCCTTTTCAATAACCTTGCTGAAAAGATATGGTATCATTAGAGGTCTTCAAGAGGCTACTAAGGTTAAATGGAAAAAGGTTTTGGTTGGATATGACTCTCAAGTCATGATTAATTTATTGAATACTCCTAAGAATCATAAGGTTGATTAAATAATAAAAAGAATTATTGACAAAATTCAATTAATCCAAATGGGTTTTTCGAAAGTTTAATACAATCATGTAGTCAGATAATAGAATAGGAGTGTTGACGCTTTAGCTAATTGGGCATTGGAAAAAGGTGATCTTACTTACTACGACCACCCTCCCAGATGTTGGAATTCATAAATAAGATAAACTCTTCTTCTTATCACTTCTCTGGATGGCTCCGGTACTAGAGGTACCTGGTTCCATTTTTCTTTGTTTTTGCTTCTCTTTGGTTTGGTTAGGGTTTTTTAGTTCCCTTTCTCAGACTGATAATTCTTAGGTTTCCTTTGTTGATTATTTCATGAATAGCTTTTTGGCCTAGAAAGGCCAAACTTGTTTTCTATTTTTCCTCCTTTTTTGTTTTTCGACGTGTGTGTTGTTTTGTATTGTTTTTGTTCTATTTTATTTTTGTGTTTTTGTGTTGTTTTTGGTGTTTTTTTTTGTGTGTTTTGCATTTTTTTTCTTTTTGTGTGTGCATGTGTTTTTTGTTGTGTTTGTGTGTTTTGTTGTTTTTGTAGTTTTTTTTTGTATGTGTTTTGTTGTTTTGTTGTTGTCTGTTGTATTTTACATCTTTTATTGTTTTTATATTTTGTGTTTGTTTTGTGTTTTTTGTTGTCTTTTGTTGTCTTTGTGTTTATTTATATATTTATTATTATTTTTGGTTGCTTTTTTATTTTTTTGTGTTTGTTTGTATTTTGTGTTTATTTATTTATAATTTTGTTGTTTTAGGCATGCTCTTTGAGTGTGCAAAAGGGGGTAGGCTAGGTGCAAGCCCTGGGTGTTTTTGGAAGAATAGATACCCCTACCTCCTTAGGAATTACCCAAAAGTGGCATCCCATTTGGGATATTTTCCACAAAAAAAATAGGGAAAGTCATTGAAATCTCAAAGAAAACGCTTATCGGGAGGTTCTATGGGCATGCAATTTCTAAAAAATCCTTGGTAGACTAGATGGATAAGGAATGGATAGAAGTTCTAGGGTATGTGCCTAGTTTTCAAATTTTAGTAAGAGGGTGGTTGTCGTTTTAGTTTAGGACTAAGGAAGATGTGGCAAAGATTCTATTAGAGAAATGGTTTTGGGGTTAAATTTGCTAATTATCAAACTATGGGACCCTTGTTTTGACCCTAGGACCACTCAAATACCTTCTCACCATATATGGATTCAGTTACCAGGGTTTCCATTGGAATTTTTTTCTAGAGATGTTTTCCAAGCCATATGCAACTGCATTCGTTCTTTCTTAGAGGTGGACAAGAGGTATTTGTCCTCATGCATGAGGATAGTGACCATGATTCTTGTTGATGTGAAATGGAGAGATGGATTGGTGGGGGATACATATAAAAACCCTAGATTATATTGATGTAACTTTTAGGTATGCACACTATCATAATTATGGGCATATTGCAAGGGACTATTCTCTTAATTTTTAAGGAAGATTTGGTGGTTTGAGGAATATAGAGGGATCTTTAAGGGTGAGAATGAGATGCAATTTTCCCTTTAGGCACATAAATTATAGACTGATTATATTATTGAATCAATGCATAAAGAACATAAGCTAGATAAATCAAGGGAAATAATAGAAAATGCAAAGAAGGAAAAGACAATTTTTTTTGTGTTAGATCAAGTGATGGATTTAGAACCATCTCATATTAAAGTAAGGCTAGGATTCTTAGAGAAAAAGCTAGATGTCATGCTCTTGGATCCATAAAAAACTTTCAAAGTAAAACTATTGCCAAATCTCATTTCTCATATGGGATAATAGGTAATTCTCTTTTCAGTCAACTAACCAATGGCCATATTTACCAGTTTATAAAATAAAGTCTCCACTAGAAGAAGGTAAGGATGGAGTTGAGGGGCAAGGAGGACCCTTGAATTCCTCTTCCTTGAAGGAATTAGATCCAAACCTTGGTTTAGACTTTGCTAAGTTTTTTAGTAATACTTCACAAGTTAATTTGAAATTGATTCCCCACTTCATTTTTCCTATGGCTAGAAAGGTTTTATGTCTCAAAATATCCATAGGTATCCCATAAAAATCCCTAAAAGGTAGAATAGGACTAAAGGAAGACTGATTTGGGGGAGTCCCCAATAAATATTTGGGGGATAGAAGTCTTATTGGTAGGAAGGGCAGAAGAGTTTTTACTTCATTGGCTAATAATAAAAGCCTCTATGAAGTTCAACAAGGCAAGTAACCATCCTTAAAACTTATCCTGAGAGAAAGGATGATCCCGAACACAGTTAATCAATGGAATTAATTTCCTTTAATATTTGATAGATGGGTAGCTTTATGAAAAAAGCTACTATATGTAGGTTGGTAGAAATTCATAATCCAAAGATTTCGCTAATTAAAGAGACAAAAGGATTAGCTATGAAAGTGATGGAAGATATTAGTAACTTGCTTAAAATATGGGATATTATGGCCCTTGATGTTGTAGGAGCCTCATGAGGAATGGATAGAGGGTGGAAGGTAAATTAGTTTAGGCTAACAAAATTTGCATTGCTTGACTTAGGAGTAGGGACTAAATTCTTTTGAGTGGAGCTCAGGGAAATAGTGACAATGGTGAACATTTATGATCCCTATAAAGACATGAAGTAGTATTGGGATAATATTATGGATCAACAGTTTTTTGAAGCTAATAATTTAATTTTTGGAGGTGATTTAAACTTAACCCTTTTGAGGAGTGAAGTGTGGGATATTGCTGTTAGAACTAATCCATTGGCCAATTAATTAATACAAAATAATCCAAGGGGTTGGTAAACCTGGTGCCTATAAAATCTATCCCAACATGGAGAAACATGAGGATAAAAGTTGATAGAATTTCTAAGAGACTAGATAAATTCTTAGTAGTAGTGAGTTTGGTAAATGACACTTATAGATTGAAGTCGAAGGAGACTTTGATTTCTCACCTATCGTGCTTATTATAACAAAAGAGAAGAAAAAACTACACTATCCTTTTAAATTAAATTTGAGTGGTTAAAATAGGATAGCTTTATAACTCTAGTCAAGTCAGAATGGGTGAAGTTTGATCCTAGTCTAAGAGAATTTGCTAGTATTCAATTTGCAACAAATATAAAAAGGGTTAAGGCAACAATGGTTTAGTGGGCCCATAAAAAAAATAATGGATGAGTAAAAAATAAAGGACATTGAGGAAGAGCTTGTAATGTTTCTAGCAAATGATTTTGAAAAAAAATGGATGAGAAAATAAGGCTTAAGTATAAAAGTTTAGAACAAGAGAAGAGAAGATTGTTGGTAGAGAGAAGCATGATGGAGGCTCAAAAGTAGAGCACTATGGATTGCAAGTGGGTATGAGAACACTAAAATTTTTCATAGCTTTGCAAATCAAAGAAAATAATAAAATATAATAAAGGATCTATAGGGACAAGATGGTAGTAAAGTCTCCTTTAAATGAATAACATACATGGGTGTAAGGCATTTTGGTTAACTTTACAAGGATCCTAGTCAAGTTAATATAGCTGAAATAGTTAGAATAGCTTCTCTCTTTCCTAGATTTATATATGAGGAAGCCAATGGTGATTTGATTAAGAAAGTGTTAAAGGAGGAGATCAAAGTTGTTATAACCCCCTTCTAGAAAGATAAGAGTCCAATTTGGAGTCTAACCTACTCAAGGTTGTGGTGGAGTCTAGGAAAAAAGGAAGGGTAAATGCAGTCTTCAACTTTACCTTCATTGCTCTTATTCCAAAAAAAGAATAATATTTCTTTATTTGATGATTCTAGGCCCATTTCTTTATGTAACTGTGTGTATAAAATCATAGCAAAAATAATTACATAAAGAATTAAAAGGTTTTTTTCTACTTTTTTTTTGTTTTTTGAATTTACATGGTGGAATCAATAGCCGCCACAAATTTGGGTAGTTTGTTCTGATTTTATAGCCACCATAGTATTCTATGCTATCCATATAGAAATCCACCACACATATCTTCATGCATTTCACCCCTATAACCACCATTCCACAATCATTTTAAACCTTTTATCCCACTGAAAGCACCAGGAAAGGGATAAGCATTCAGTATGATGAGGCTTGAGATTTGAACCTTGGACCTTCACCCCCCTTATGGGGTTTGGTCAAACTAATTTGTCTACACCTTAGACCTAAAGGTTCTTCTCTACTTCTATGTATATTGAGCAATTCAATTTCCTGCATGGTAAACAAATTTATGATGCAATTGGTGTGGCTTAGGAAAGTCTTCATACCATAAAATCAAAGAAAATACTAGAAATGGTGATGAAGTTGGATATCTCTAAGGATTTTGGCAGATTAAATTGGCTATATTTAAGAATGATACTTACTCATATTGGGTTTTGTGTGTAGATGATGAACTGGATTATGGGATGTATTTTTTTTATTTCTTTTGTAGTATTGGTTAATGGGTCAACCTCTTAGTTCTTCAAAGCTTCTCAAGGGATTAGACACGGTTTCCCTTTGTCACCAATGTTATTTATTTTTGTAGTTGAGGTATTAAGTAGGTGTATTTTAGAATAAAATAGGGAAGGAGCAATAAAGGAAATTAGAATAGGTAGAACAATGGAAGTCACCCATCTACTTTTTGTAGATGATGTTCTCCTTTTCACAAATGGAATAATAAGAGTTGCAAAGAAGTTAAAACAATATTTAGATATTTTTACTTTGGAAACAAGTATACAAATTAATGCTCAAAAGTTAAATATCTCTTTTAACTATGTGGATTATAATCAAACCATAATAATAGGTCAAATTTTTCCCTTTAACAAATTTGATCTTCAAGAGGGGTTTAAATATGTGGGGTTCTTTTTGAATCCCAATGAATGCACTAAAAAAAATTGGTATTGGTTGATAAATAATATGGAAGAAAGAATTAATATATGGTGCAACAAATGGATCTCTTTGAAGGGGAGATTGACTTTGATAAAGTTTGTGTTGGAGGTAATACTAGTATATTGACAATCTTTGTCTCATATATCAAAAGGAGTTTTGGAAAAAAAATAGTTAAGCTATAGGTTCTTATGGATAGGAAAAATATAAAAGGAAAGGTATTCCCTTGATTAAATTACAATCCTTAGCCAATCCCAAGGAAAATGGAGGATGTGGACTTAAGAACATCTTCCTATTTAGCAAGGCTCTAGCAACTAAGTGTGTTTGGAAGATAATATCAAAGGAATGCTTATAGAATAAGATCATGCATGAAAAGTATTTAGAGCCACTCATAGTTTAGGAGTTTATAAGGACCCCAATTAAGAAAAATAATAATATTTAAATCTATTGTAAGGCAATGATTTAGACCTTTTATATTGTAGGTGATTGGCTTGCTTCGAAAATAGGGTATGGTTCAAGGATAAGACTAGGATTTGACCCTTAGATTGGTTGTGGTGATATGCATAGACTACTAAATAATGTAATTTAGACCCTAAGAGATTAGGGATTAGAAATATCACCCAATAAATTGACCCAAAATATTATACAAACTAGAGTCAGGAATGGAAGGAAACAACAACTATAGGGCTTTAGATCCAAGAGGCACATTGATGGGAAGAATATGCGGGAAAATGTAAATCTAGATATATCAAGTTGTGAGAGAAAATTGATCAATTGGTCTGGATAAAGAATGGAGCTATGGGAGAGTACACTCCAAATTTGGGGTATAAGACTATATTGGAAGATAGTAATGATGATATAGCATGGTGGTGGAAGAGACCCTAAAAGAAAAAATCCTCGTTGAAGACAAGACTACTCCTATGGCTTACCATGAAAAATAAGGTTCTAACATGGGAGGTATTACAGAAGAAGAATTAGAATGGTCAAGGAAGGTGTTATTTATGTAAGTCAAATAATGAAACAATTAATCATTTATTGGTTGCTTACTCTTTTACTAGATAGGTTTGGAGGGAGGTTATAGCATAGTTAAATATTCCTGTAGGATGGGAAGAAGATTCCTTAGGAGAGTGCTTAAAATCTTGGTTTGAAAATAGGTCTTACAAATGTTTTTAAAGCTCTCCTAATGTTTGTGTCTTGGGGAGTATAGTTTTCTAGGAATGCAATAATTTTTTAGGATTAGGATAAGCCTATTTGGCATGTCTCATCCCAAATTATTGGAAGTTTCAATATGAGGTTTTGATAACAATAAAGGTAAACAAACAAATCATCCCTCCAAAGATTGATAAATTAGGGGCCTGGGATTTTTTTGATTGGGCTAGACAAGGGGTCCTTAGAGTTTGTGGAGTAGGAGGATTAATATATATATTTTGACTCTCATTATTTTAAATTCAAGGCTGGATTGTGAGAAGGTTCCAATAATTATGCTAAAATTATGACCCTCAAATTGTTGGTTTAGTTGGCAGAATGAAAAGGAATACAAGTATTTCAAATTTACGGAGACTCATAGGTGGTAATAAACTGGATTTTTGGTGGTTTTAGGATGGAAAACATGATTGTACAACTCATATTATTTCAAATAAAAGAAATTGTGGATCAAAGTGAAGCTTTTACTTTTTGTCATATTTATAGAGAATCGAATAGGGAAGTGGATAAACTCTCAAAGGAAGCATTTCAGATTGATCCAAGTATGTGCTTCGTACATAAATTCAATGAAGGTAATGCATTGTAACTGGTATAAATACCTATCTTAGGGGATTAATACACTCCAATTAAAGCAAGCACATATAAAGCAACTTTTTCAAAAAACTCAAAAGTTAGTGATTTAAAGGATACTAGTTGACAAATTGGGAAGGTATCTAAGGATAGAACTTAGCATGATAAAGATAGCTAGTTATGATGTATAAATGACCTGAATTTTAGGTCACTATTGAAATTTTGAAGAATTCCAAAGAGGCATATGAAGAATGTAATTTCATATTTACTTAATATAAAATATCAATTTTTTTTTGAGGAAAAAAAAACTTGTTAAGATTTGAACTTTGGTTTTATCCTTGAAAGTTGACTTAACCAACTTAAGTCATGCCATTTGATGTTATAATATATATTTATTAATATAATATTTAAAATATATAATATTAAAATAAATTTAATGATATAACATATTATAGTACTAAATCAATTTCTATATCATCTAAGTTTCATTTATATTCTTTTACTATAAAATATTTGTTTTCATTGTAAGAATTGTTAAAAATTATATAAATTAATGGTATTATTTATTTATTTATTCTATTGGGTTTTATGGGATTGAAACATGCCCCACCCGTATTACATCATCACCACATAGTGGTATTACAACAAGCTTGAATATTATTCATGTATCATTTGGCAAGATTCAAACCTAGGTCTCCTTGAAATATTTTGGAATCTAACCAGTTGAGCTAATACCACTTGATGAATTAATGAGATTATTAATAATAATCATTATCTATATTAAATATTAATAAGATATTATTTTCTAAATGCTTCTTTCTTCAAAAACTTCTAAGGCATTCAATAATATTTTTAAGGTTGCAAATCTATACCTTATTTCTACTTTTATCAAAACAACCTTGTTTATAATGAATTAATTAAATTGACTTCAATATTATGCCTTGTATATTTTGCAAATGTTTTAGATTATACTAAATATTTCTTACCTCATTTAATATAGTGCTCCAAAGCTTTCTCTTGCTTACTTTATAATGCAACCTACGCTCTTCTTCTACTATATTATATATATATAATTGGAACCAAAAATTATATTCAATAAAAATAAGAGAGGTTACAATAAAAAGGGAGCTGGAAAAATCATAGCTTGAGGCACAATGCCACCCAAATGATCAATATTGTAAAGATGAGGCTTGAGACCAAAAATAAATCCAGCCCTTAAAAGAGAAAATAAACAACAAAACTAGGAAAAGAGTTGAGCCCTTTTGTGAGCACTAAAAAAATAGCCTGAGGTTGGAAAACGTCATCCACTTTACTTGCTACATCAAAACAGAGGGACCTTGAGGCAGAGGGAGGTTAGGCAAAACCTTGTTAATAGTGCATGGAGCCTCATGACAATACTTGATAATATTTATCAAATGTGCCAAATCATGAGTTAACTTGGAAGCCTATGAATGGATCTGAACAGTAACAACATAAAACACTATAATATTTTCATGCATAGAAAATTGACTAAAAATTGAATCTCCAGAATAAACATCAACATTCCTAGCTTTCTAAAGTTGAAACAAAATAATAACACAAAAGAAATTTCATAGAGTAGCAATATAAGCAAGCCAACAACTATTATCTCCAAAAAAGATAATCTACCATCTGAAGAATTCAAGATGAAAGAGCTTAAAAAATGAGTGAATCGAAGACCAGACAGACTAAGCATGAGGGTAGAGCTAAAAAATATGTTTAAAAGTATCAAAATGACCATAAACCAAAAAATTAGGATTAGGAGGACCAACCCTACTAAGTATCTATCCCATAGGAATCTCGTGATAAATAATAGACCATAGAAAAATTTAATCTTGGGTTCAATGTTAAACTACCAGATACGGTTCAGATGAGTAATCCAAGTATAGGAGGTAGAGTGAGTCTGACATATATCATTAATTTTGTCAAAACTAGGGGAAATAGGACTAAGAAAATGTTAAAGCAAGGAATAAGAGTAGTTCTTGAAAGGAGTATCCACATTCCAATGTTAATACCTCCACTAGGCACTTGGGGGTTGAAGGCCAATCTTATGAAGCATGAAATCAGACATAAGCTCTTGAATATTAAGAATAGAAGGAAGATTTGAATTCTAAAGATTAAATTTCTATTTGATATTAGACCAAGGAATCTATTCTCGAGAGTGCACTAAATCTCTTATAAAGTATATGCCCTTAGAAAACAACCTCAAAGCTTTAATCCCTAGCATATCAGCAAGAAGAAATGGAGAGTTAGGTAGAATAGAAGACCACAAAATATTTTAAGAATTAAATGAAATACCATTATGAAAACCATAACCAATCCAACGAAGATGAGGTTTCACCAACTCAAAAGTTTACCAAATACTTTTAACAACAAAGGAACCTTGAATCTTAATTGGAGCATAAGTAATAATGAGGGTATGAAGGCTAATATTAGACCAATATTTGCACCCATAAGGTAGCCCTGAAGAAATACTATGGTTAATCAAAACCTTCTAGGCTTTAGGACCTTCAATATCTTTAACCACCCATTTAACACATAGAAAATGCTTTACTTGTAAATGTCAATGATGCTCATCCCACCCTTATTAGTAGATGTGCAACAAATATCCCAAGCAAATCGATGAAAACCACACAAATTATTCCCCTTGGCCCAAAGAAAATCCCTAAAAGGTCTGCCCAACTTATTATAAGAATTATTAGAAGGGGCCCAATAGGAGAAGTAATAAACATGGGTGGCAACAAGAATCTTTGTGCAAACCTAAAACTTATTGACAAGAGAAAGGGGACACGAGGCCCAACAAGAAATATTCTTTTTAATTCTGTCAAAGTTCAGAGGGTGAGCTATCAAAAGCAAAGGGGATTCCTAAGAAGTTAAAATGCTCACCCATTTGATGCTAATGCCATGAAAATATTTTTAGTCAAATAGGCATAGAAGAAGAAGAAAGACATAAACAAAGAGACTTAAACCATTGGATGTTGGAACCCGAGGTCTTACATAAAATATCCAAACAAACCAAAGTAGTTAAAATTGAAATATCATCCTCATTGATAGTGAGAAAAGAATAATTTTCAAAGTTCCCATTAATAATTTGGATGGACATGTCAAGCAAATGAATACCTTTGATAAACCCCTTAGACGCTTGATTGGCAAGAAAATAACCAAAAGCTTTAGAAACAAGGATTTAAAGTGAGGGGGCCAAAGGATAAACCTAGAGAATAGAATGAAACAAACCAAAATCCTTTAACCTATGTCCATTAATAGTAAGATAAATTGAAGCTTCAACAAATAACATACTGACAACCCTGATTAAAAAAAGACCAAAGCCAAGAGCTTGAAGCATGGCAAGAATGAAAGGCCACTCAATACGATCATAAGTTTTATCAAAGTATAGTTTTAGGAAAAGGAGGTTTTGACAAGAGATACGAGCCCATTCTAAACCTTCATAGATAGCAATAAGATTATCCAAGATGTAACACCATTTAATGAAACCTATCTATTCTGGTTGGATAATCACAAGGAGAATGTTACAAATAAATAGAGCTAAAGCTTTAGCTAAAATATTGTAAGAGAAATTAAGCAGAGTAATAGGTCTCCAACTGGTGATAAGCTTAGGATTGCCTACTTTAGAAATAAATTTAATATTTCCACGATTGATGATATTTCCTAGAAACATGTTGGTTAATGCTTCATTGTAGACATTGAGCAAATCAGACCCAATAAAATTCCAAGTGGATTTATAAAATTCATAGGGAAATCCATCAAGACTAGGGGACTCGTCATCCAACATAGTCATAAGAGTATTATGAAGCTCAAAAAGTGAAAGAGGAGCCTCATAAATAAATTTTTCATAAGTAGACAACTTAGTAGGAATAATATCAAGACACTGTTGGAGTGCCATATGAAATTCTGGAGAATCCTGTTGCACTTGAAATACAAGCTTATAATGATCCACAAAGGTTGATGCAATATCAAGAAGAGATGTCAACCTATAATGAGAGACTTGAATAGCCTTGATATGGATCCTAGCCTACCTAGAATGAAGATATTTGAAAAAGGTTTTGAATGGGTGATCATAAACCTTCAGCTAGTGCAAACAAGCCTGAATCTGAGCCCCCTTGGCTTCATGTTGTTCATGGACTATAAACTGGTGGTGAAGATCAAAAAACCTGGTTTATAATTGTTGGTCATATGATCCTTTTACAACAATAATAAATTCTATTGATACTCTTTCGTAACAGACAAATGAGCACACTTTCTGATATGTACCACCTGTTTGCCAAAATATCTCATGAAAGAGGTAGTACAAACAATCACCTCATTCCACAAAGAAATCCAATTGACAAAGTGAGGAGGCCAAGGTAATAAATTTTGTATTCTCTCAATTGCAGTAATTGTGCCAGGGTGTAGCAATAAATAAGTATTTAAATAAAATTAATTGCATATAAATTTGAATTGGTGACCACTCCACTCAATTTGAAAGGAAATAAAAAATAACTTGAAAACAAAAATTGATCCCAAACCATCAAAATATTATTATTGATGGAGGAGAATAAAAAATTGTTGCTTTGACATCATAACTTGATCAAGGTGCTTGCAAAATCTGTCACTACCTACACAAAAATTAAACCATGTGAATGAGGGTGAAGGCATGCAATTGCACTGGAAAAAAAGGGGATAAAAAAGACCCCATTTGTGTTTAAGAAAAAACTAGGCCTCATGCTCTCCAACACACCAACACATCAGGAGGTGGTCAACTTTATCTTTAGCATGCTCAACTATATTGAAATTACCACAAAGAAGCGAATAAGCCAATGGTAAGTGATCAACCAGGTACCACCAAAGGAAAGAGTGACTAGGCCCATCATTAGGTGCATCAATGTTGGTAATGCCCAAGGTGTTCCCATTAATATTCAGTAAAATCCAAACCACATGATGAGAAGGATCCTCACCAAAACTAAGTAGACAATCCTTAAGTTTGAAGGAGATAGACATAGAAGCACCACCCAATCCATCTTCATGGAATGTATGGATACATGCTATACTATGTGTTGTGTAGGGAATACTACAAGATGCTACTTGAGACGTATCTCGTGGTGAGCCAAATTTGACTTTAGCTACGTACGGTGCAGAACGGGGTGTAGGATCACTACCCTATAGGTCTAACCACATTACAGATGGGATTGTAAGGTATGGGCCTCATATTGACCCTTTGTAGCTGATTGTATGATTTTCCCATGAAGAGTTTCCCATGTCCAAGCTAACAAAAGCGAGATTACTACGAGTTTCCTATGTCATGAGAGAGCTTGATGTAACAAGTGGTCTAGAACTAAACTGTTGATTGGGACCTGACAATGTGGTGAATAAGGACTTGAGACCATACAACTGTCTCTAGGTGTAGTCCTTGTATGAAGAGGATAAAAGACCTTGTGCAAAGCCTCGGGACCTGTGAGTCCAAGAGCATTTAGCAATATTGATCAGCTATGATGGCCTATAGACCCCGATATTATAATAATCAACCTATGGCCTTGTGAAATCAATATAAGGAATCTTTTATGGTACGTTACCTCTTTGTGTGGATATTGGACTAAGTGCCATTATGGTACATGCTTTGTGATAAGTATTGTTGTATGGATGAATGCTTTCTCTAACTCTTAATAATTAAGTTTTTGAGTTGTGCTATGTAGGGACTATAATAATAATCTACCTGAGATGTACTTCGTGGTGTGTCAAAGATAGATTTGGCTATGTGTAATGTTTAACAGGGTGTAGGGTCACTACCCTAAAAATCTCTCTTTTACAGTTGGTATCAAAGCCAAGGTTCACCTTATGCTACTATATAACGGGGCAATGTAGTTTCCATTGATAGACATTGAGAGTAGGTTGAGTTGTGTGTCGAGGAGACCCTCAACTCGGTGGAAGCCCCACCATGATATAAGCTTGTGTGGTGGTCTCACATAATTGTGAACACCTTGTGTTAACATAATTATTGGTATATCTTAAGGAAGCCAAAATGGGTGTCCCATGAATTGTCCTCTTGAGCACACTTAACACTTTGCAACTAGGAGCTCAAGGTAAAATAGTTGTATTCTACAACCAAATCACTGTATAGACCCCTAACTCACCTTGTAGTTGTTGAGCTAAGATAGGAGAGGATTGAACAAATGGTGTTCGATCTGAGGAGCAGCCTCAAATTTCGTAAGAACAAGGGGAAAATTATAAGGAGAGACTCAAGAAAGAGGTACTTGAGTGCCAAGCGAAGATCGCTCAATGCCAAGAGATGATGGTAGAAATGGGTCATCTAATAGCCTAAAACAATCGAGAAACCATGAAAAATCCCAATCCAAAAGAGCTGAAGTGCTATGAAGGAACATGAGAAGGGATAACCTTGGACAGGTTCTTCTAAGATATGGAGAGGTACTTGGCAGTATAGGAAGACCTAATGGGAGAAGAACAAGTGAGGATAGTAGGGGAATACCTAGAAGGAGTCACCCTCACATGGTGGATCAACCTGACCAATGACATGGAGGAAGGTAAGGTTACCTAGAAATTTGACTCTTGGAAAGAGTTCAAGAAGACCTTGAACAAACAGTTCTACCCTAAGAATGTAGAGCGTGTAGTGAGAAAAAAACTACAAGACCTGAGACACACTAGAAAGATAAAATATTATATGAAAGAATTCCAAGATCTCTTGATCAAGGTGAAAGAAATTCTATAAGAGCAAAAGTTTTTCTTGTTCTAGCATGGGTTGAAATCAGAGGCTCAAAATAAATTTCGGTATTGGAAAACCAAGACGGTCTGGGAGGCCATTGTCATTTTTGAAGGTTTCTTAGATCATATACTAGAAGTCAAAGAGGATAAAAAGGTCCCAAGGCCTTATTTTGGGAAGGCAAGTAGACCTGATTTGCCTCATGTCAAGTCAAATAAAAGAGAAGCAGACTTGAAGTTGAACAAACAATTGAAGGAACACTAGCCCAACTGAGCATGCAAGAGACGACCCCCAACCAAGAAGAGAAGGGGGAAAGCCGATCTGTGGTTGCGTTGTTGGGATTGTCGAGGACCCCACGTGAAGAGTGAGTGCCACCAATGAAAGAAGGTCATGGATGACCAACAAGAATATGGACGAGGGTGGAGAAAGGAACTACAACCCTCCAAGGGCCCAAGTCAAGTGGGTGTAGGTAGTGAGACAAAAGGACCCCATCAGAATCTCGAATGAGGAAGCTTCTTCCCAAACCTCGAGGAGAACCCATAAATCCAAGATAGATCAAAAGGGTGAAGTTGAAGCCTCGAAGGAAGAAGGTCCCTTGCAACCTTTTCAAACCTAAAAATTCAATGCTGGTAATAGGGGTAAACGCTCCACGGAGACGATGGTACCTTGACCGATTAATATAGAAGAAAAAGACCATAAAACCTTAAAGACTCCCTAGAAGCTCACCATCCTGAGGGTGGTTGAGGAACCTGGGAAGGGAGCAAAGAAGCAGATAATGGGTGAGATCTTTGAGGTGGACTTAGACCCCATGCAGGGACTGTTGCATGCGAAAAGACAAGAATTCGCGCTCCTAAAGAGCCAAGAAGAAAAGAGAAAATTGGTTGACAAAGAGATCGACTACATCCAAAGAACTCTCAACCATATGGGGACCTATGGAGCAGGTGATATGAACGATGGTGGAGTAGAGTGGGATTGGAATGGGATACCAATACCACTGATATGTGTGGTCATGAGGTAATTTAGTCGTGAGCCCCTCCCACCAATTTGGGGCATGAAGGATTTTATGTAGATGTTGAGGATGACATCAAAATTGAGTGAGGGGGATTGTGAGGGGTGGGTCTCATCCTAACCCTTTGTAGCTGCTTGTATGTTTTTTTTCTACGAAGAGTTTCCCATGTCAAAGTTAATGAAGCCGAGATTGTTACGAGTTTCCTGTGTTAAGAGAGAGCTTGATGTAATTGGTGGGCTAGGACTAAACTATCAATTGAGATCCAATAGTGTGGTGAATAAGGACTTGAGGCTATACAACCATCTCTGGGTGTAGTCCTTGGACGAAGAGGAGGAAACACCTTGTGCAAAGCCTTGGGACTTGTGAGTCCAATGAGCATTTAGTAATATTGATAAACTTTGAGGGCCTATAGACCCCGACATTGTAATAACTAGCCTATGGCCCTGTGAAATCATTATAAGGAATATTTTTTGGTACATTGCTCTTTGTGTGGATATTGGCCTAAGTACCATTGTGGTGTATGCTTTATGATAAGTATTGTTGTATGAATGAATACTTCCGCTAACTCTTAACAATTGAGTTGTTGTGCAAGGATTGATGATAATCTGTCTGAGGCATACACTGTGACATGCCAAAGACAACTTTAACCACGTATAATGCCAAACAGAATGTAGAGTCACTATCCTACAAATCTACCCATTACATTTATCATTATTTATTTTTATATTTTAAATATATAATATTAAAATAAAATCAATAATACAAAATATTATAATATCTATATGTAAAATTAATTTAAAAAGACATACCTTAACATTTATTTTTTAAATATATTAAAATTAAGGAATATGTATATCAACCCACATACATTTGACATAGTAACGAGCAACAAGATATACATAAAAAGGTGAGTGAAAACAAATGAAAGCATATATTTATCTATCTAAGACGAAATAAAATGAATAGTATTTAAGTAAATATTATTTACACTTAAAAAACGAGATTATTTGAAATTAAAAAAAAAAAAAAAACAAATTTTTTTTTTTTTTTATAATATTTTATTAAAAATAAATATAATTATATTTAATTACACTTAAATAAGTCAAATAAATTATATTTCCATAAATCTATCTAATGAAATAAGACTAATTCTGTGCATAGTATACTAACTGATTGTTAAGAGCTTCGGATGAATCCTTGCTTTACTCACGTTTTTCTCTAAATTAGCCAAGCAAGAAAAAAGTTTTATCTGTGATTCTCTAGGTTGAGTACACTACTCTTGTTCTTCTTGAAATAATGCCATGCTCCAAACCGAAGTGCAAGTCAGGTCATGAAGTGCAAGTTATGCTTGTTTACTATAATCCCACGCATATATACATTTTATATGCTCTTGTCCACTACTCTTTTTTACTGTTTAAGGTAGTATGGCCATAGATATTTTGTTATTTAGACATTCAACTGATAAGGATAATCCTTAATGTTTGAGATTTCACCGCATCAATTAGCCAAATCCTTGCATTTTAAAAAGTATTAAAATAATTAAAAATAATAATAATTTTTAATAAACCAGAATATCTAAAGTTAGATAGCTCTTTTTTATTTTAGACGTTAAACATATAAATAAAATATTTTTCTTTTATATTGGAAGGAGTCAATAAATAAACAAAATTGTGTGTTTTGCTATATTAATATTTGCTTGCTTTTTTTTTTTTTTTTGGTTAAGATTCATTTTGCATTTTTTCTTTTTCTTAGAGTTTGTTGGATTAGTGAGGGGTTATGCTTTATAGAAGTTCAAAACTTGAATTATGAAGAAACCATAATCTAGCATTACAATGATTGACTCACATTTGAAATATTTGTAAGTTAGGTTAAATAACAACTAAGAGCCTTTGGATACTATATAGATAGATAAATGTTTTATCTTTCTCTACAATTTATAAAAGTTTTTTTTATAATATGACTAATAAAATTATAAAAGTTTTTTATAATATGATTACTAGTAGGCAATAGTTTAAATCTTAATCAGCCTCAAATTTTTTTGTTCAATGGGGAGAATTATTGAAGCATCAAGAAGAAGATACTATTTATTTTTTAATATTTGTGGGATTTGGTTGAAAATGGTTAGATGCACATGATCTTACCACTTTGACTCAAACATAATGGGATGAGCTAAGGATAATGAGATGAGCTAAAGGAGAATATAAATGACTCAAAATACCTATTTTTTAATTCAATAAGTAGTAAATGAATCAAATTCTCTAAGAATTGTTACAACAACAAAATTAAAATAGGTATAGGATCTATTGCAAAGTGACTATCAATGAACAAAAAAAGGTAAAAATTATCAAACTTCAAATGCTTAGATTTTAGTGATAAAAAATTATGACATGACAATGGAATTGAGACCAACATTTAACTTGAGTTAATTACTGATCACTTTAATATAAAAAAATTAGTTAAAAATGTGACTAGCAACACTTTATTGTAGAAGGCATGTATGAAAATATTTTGTACAAGAGTTTTTGAATTACTATAACTGAATTAATCCTAGATTAACCATAAGTATGTAATCCTATTAACATAAAGTTTAACAATTATTCATTAGCTAACTGACTATAAAGTTTGTTTGGAACTTATAGGATATTAAGATAAGAATGCCTAAATTTTTAATTTGAAACTATAATTATCTTAAAATTAGATATTAATGCAATTTAAATATTATAATATTATATCTATAATTAATTTAAAAGAAGGTTGAAGTTAACATCTATTTTTAAATATGTTTAAATTAATGAACACGTATAACCACCTCACATAAAAAATATAATAACAAGAAACAAGATATAAAAAGGTAATCATTTATTTAGCTAACAAAGAATAGTATATAAAACATACAAGTACAAAGAAATATAAAAATTAATTATTTATTTAAAAAAAAATCATTTATATATATATATATATATATATATAATATTATAACAAATAAAAAATAAAATTTAAAATTATAATATTTTATTAAAATAAATATAATAAAATTTAATTTCATTTAAATTATAATAAACCGCCTTACGCACTTTTCCCACAAATCTTGGGTCTTTTAGAATAAGAGAATATTCTCTTAAGTTCCACTAGGATAGACACACTTGAGTTTCCACTCCTCCATGTGTCAGGAGAACTCTCAATGGTGTCTTCATCAGGTCTGATGAGTTGTTGTAATCCAATGAATCTCAGTGATCAACTTTGCTATTTATACAAAGTTGATCTTTGGAATAAATCAATCAGTTCCACTCTTCTCTTCATCTTTTGTGTAATGCTTTGCATATCTATTATTGTGAAATTCTAACATGGTACCAGAGTAGGATAGATTTTGCTAGCATTCTCTCTTGGAGGTTCTAGGAGCTGGTTCTTTTATCTTTTTGTTGGTCCTTTTTTTTACAGGCCTTCATAAGATTATATATAGTTTTTTTCAGCTATATTTTTTTTCAAAATTATATGTATGTGGGCTTTTTTTGATATTATTTACCTCCTTCTCATTTAAATAAGGGAAGACTCTTTGTCTTCTGAGTAATTTTTTCAGATATATTGCTCTTTCTCTTTTCATAGATCTGTTCTAAAATACATAAGATATAATTCCTTTTCTATGTATTTTTTAGAAATTCTATGATACTCATACATTAATTTTCCATTGTTTACCTTAGCAAAAGAACTTATTTTTCACATATATCATGATATACAGGTTAACTCCTTTTCAAGTTTTTTTGTAGGTAATATTCAACCTCTTCTCTGGCTGTCTAAGAGTGTTCTCAGAGAAGGCACCTTCTTTCGTTACCTCGGCACCCAAATTTGGGTGCCATAAGGCAGCACGTGGTGCCTCTCGCCACTCTCTCTTTTGGTGGAGTCCCTCTTCGAACGTTGGGGCTAATAAATTTTTTTGTCTCCCTTCGTCCGATTACATTTTCTTTTGGTGCCCACCTCTCTTCCACCAAACTCTCTTTTGGCGGTCTCCCTCTTCGAACATTGGAGCTAACTTTTTTTTGTCTCCCTTCATCCGATTTCTTTCAGTTGCCTTTATTTCTTTAAATAAGGACTATTTAGAATATTTTGATTATATTTTGGTGCCCCTATTTTGAATCAGATTTTACCGGAGTCAAAATCCTTAAATGACGCCAAGCATATCTAATCCATTTGGCATTCGAAAAATGGCTATAGTTGGGTCCCTTTAAAATATCGTCCGATCAAGCTTGTTTCTCATCGCTTCTTCCTTTTGAATGTTACAGTGGTTTCCTCAGGCAATATTTTTTTCAAATAGCATTGTTCTCTATCCTCTCCATTTTTTATATAATTTTTTGATAGACACTTGCTTTGTCAGAGGCTCCCATTAAAAGGTGAATGAGGCATCTTCAAAGGACTTCACAACCCTTTATTTTGGGCTCTCTAACCTTATTTTGTAGGGAAATTGATTGAGGGGCGTGATTCATCTTCAAAGAGCACGTACCGATTCTAATAATTTTTTTGCAGGCACCTCAGGCTCCAAATTTTTCATAGAGATTATTTTCTTAAAATAACTAACGTTTTTTTTGCAGGCTTCTCCAACTCTCCGGCTTAAGTCTTCTGAGTAAACTTAGGTTATTTCCTTTTATAAATTTCTTTTGGTTCCTTTAATCTGTCTACGTAGATTGCATACTCCAAATCATAAAAGGAAGAAGACTTGGACACTCGTCGTCTTAAAAGCCTCATTTCTGCTTCGATGAAGACATCAACAGAGCACCGCATCTTCGAGGAGGAGGATATTTTTTAATTTTGGTTGCAGGCTTCACCTTTACTCTGAAGCAACCATATCAATAGTCTCCACCCTCTACTACGAAATCATTGTTTCATCAGGCATCTTCATCTTTCAGAATGCCCTCTCTCAGGGATGTAACAACTTTATAATTTTTTATATCCATAAAAATCTTGTTGTATTAGTTTTTTGATTCACAAGGTTTCTGGTTAGTAAGACTCATAGCTTGATTCGCCTTATAGTATAGCCTTGATTCTGCAGGGGAAGCACCTGGTTCATTAGAAGTCATGATGTCTTTAAATCTGTTAGAACACTCATCTCTATAGCCTCTATCGAGATCACATCTCAGAAGAAAAACTAGAGAACTTAAGGTAGCGTCTTCGAAACTCGACGTCTTGGGAACCTACGTCCTACTTCGTTTGACTCTACTTTGTCCAAATTAGCGGTGCATCTATAAGGAGGAAGGAGCAAAATTTCTTTATTTTGGTTGCAGACTATTCTCGAAGGTATCTCTTTATTCTTGAGCGCCTCTCTACCCTCTGCTCCAAATAAGGCTATTCCTTGTTTCTGACCACAACTCTTTCTCAGGAGTCGTAATACATTGTTTAAGAAAAAAATTAAATCTTTTTCTTCCTTGCTAATTTTAGTAAGGTATTTATCCTTCGATTTTGAAGGTCATTTATTTTGACTCTTTTTCAAAGAGCCTTTTATTTATCCCAAAAGGCTCTATTGAAAAGTCATAAGTCAATTTTGTACCCTTTATAATAAAAATTATTTGGGGGGGTTAAGTGCAATTTTTGCACATTTGTGTTTCTTAAGCGCGGTTGTACAATTTTTTGTCTATCTTCTTCTAAAGTTCATTTACATAATTTTAAGTAGAATATATTTCAAATGTGTTATATTCCATAATATATTTCATATAGAAGATACTCACTAATTAAACCCTTCAATATCATATTTTTTTTTATCAAATTTGTTAAGATATTAGTATTTAAGAGAGAGTTATATTCATTTTTGTCTATCTTCTTCTAACTTCATTTGGTTCCTCTTAAAGGGTGTTATTGTTGAAATATTCCATAATATATTTCATTAAGAGAAACTCTCTTTTTTATCAAATTCATAATTGCTTATTTTTTTCTTAATATTATATGATAAACAAATATAAACCCTTTTTAAAAAAAAAACCTTTAAAAACTCAAAGTTTTTTCCTCAAAAAATATTTGCCTACGTTCCATGTATCATTACCTCTAAACACTTATAGTTTCCCTCACGTAAGGGCGGGTTTTAGAGGCAATTGGTATAAAGGCCTGGCATATATTTTTCCATCAACCATTTTTCAAATATTGGATATCTCTCTTCTTATAGTTTCCCTCTCGTAAGGGCAAGTTTTGAGATTATCCAAATTAAAATCTGATTGATACTTAAAGTTTCCCTCAAGTAAGGGCGGGTATTGAGAGGAACTAAGAGGATTTGGCATTTCAAAAGCTAAAAATATTACAAACCTCAAATACTTATAGTTTCCCTCTTGTTAGGGCGGGTATCTTGAGATTTTATATATTGAACAACTTCATATTTTTTCCTAAAATAATTTACATTAATCCAAAAATTGAAGTTCTAAGGGGGGGATATATTGGTTAAAACTTCAACTTTTCTTTTTGTGTTAAAAATGATGAATTCAATAGAACCTTTCACCCCTCATAACTTTCACTCATGGAAACCCAAAATTTTAAATCTCTTTCTCTTTCAAAGGGCTAAGAGAAAAGCGTCATTTGTAACCTAATAATAAAATTCCTTTTTTTTTTTTTTCGGGGGGGGGTTTAGGGTGCTCAATTTTGCACCTTTTTTGTTTTATCTTTTAGGGAGGGTGTATTCTTATATTTTTTGTGTCTATATTCTTTAAATCACTCTTCTAGATTTCTTTATAGTAGCCTTTAAATTTTAGAGGTATATATTGTTTATAAAATCTCTATATGGTATAAGAAGATATTCACTAACTTCATGCACACCCTCATTTATATTTTTTTTTTTTTTTTTTTTTTTTTTGTTTTTTTTTTTTTTTTTTTTTTTTTTTTTTTTTTTTTTTTTTTTTTTTTTTTTTTTTTTTGTTTTTTTGTTGGTTTTTAATAATAATAAAAAAAAAAAAAAAAAAAAAAAAAATTTTTTTTATAAATGTTTTTTTTTTTTTTTTTTTGGGGGGGGGGTTTTTTTTAATTGGGGTCAACTTTTATGTCTGTTCCTGTAAATCTCGTTTCCTCTTGTAAGGGCAGATATTTTGAGGGTTCTTGATAATCCTTCAGGTATTTTTTAAATAAATATTTAATCCATTACATTATTATATTGAAAGGGGAGAATTTATTGGTTCACTTCAAATTTCTCTTTTGAAGTTAATGGAGGCCTCATTGACACCCGATCATAGGGGTATTTATAGTCATCGAAAATGTTTTTCCGAGATGAACACAATGGTGGTGTCCATTTTTAGTTTCAAGACTATTTTCAATGATGTTTTTAAGATTGAAAATTATTGTATCATGGAGTGCACTCTCGGTTGAACTCGAAACTCCCAACATTGGTGCCCTTGTTTTGCTGTTTGTCCATTTTTTTGGACCTTGTTATTCAGCCCATTGTGTCATACAGGTGGATACCACTACTTATGCTTGCGAAGTCAATTTGGACATCCCTTGCAGTTTTTGTGGTTCTTTATCCATCCTATCTTCACATTCCTTTTTGTGAGACACTTTGGTTTCAAGGGATTTTACTAGTGACCTTTTTTTATGGTTCACAAGCACCAGTCTGGGAGTATGACTTCATTTCTGCAACAAGTCTCTACTTTTTTGAAACATATAATGGGTCCATTATAGGCTTCTTAATGGAAGTTATCCTAAGGGGGGGTTGAGGAGGACATCTTCCTTCCTCTCAATCCTCCATGCACATCTTCCTTATTCTTCTATTATGGAAGGTGGTTTCCCCCCTTGAGTTTTTCTACCATTTCCCTTGTTTTGCTAGTTTTCCACAAGTTTTGGACCTTGTTATCAGCCCATTGTGTTCATATAGGTGGAAACCACATACTCATGCTTGTGGAGTCATTTTTTGGACTACCCTTGCAATTTTTGTGGTTCTTTCTCCCTCCTATCTTCACACTCCTTTTTGTGAGACACTTTGGTTTTAGGGGTTTTTTTTAGTGATATTTATTCTTTTGATCACATATTGTAAATGAGTACCTTATCAGGCCTTGCTGTTGGGACTCATTTTTGTGGCTATACCAACTCTATTGTATATGGGTACCTTATCAGGCCTTGGTGTTGGGACTCATCTTCTATGGATATGCCACATATTGTTTATTCCTTTTTCACTTACCCCTACTATCACTTAAGGGGGGTGTTAAAGTATTTTGGTGCATAGGTTTTTTCACCATCTCTCCTATATATATAAATCCAATGTACATGAGTACCTCATCAGGCTTGTTCTAGGACTCATTCTTCTTGTTCAACAAAGGATAATATTCACCATCTGAAGACATGCCTCTTCTTCTTATTCTTGAAGGACTTCATTTGGTAGCATATTCAAAGAGGATAAATACACTTGGACTATATTCCAACTAAAAATCAAATTCAGACATATTCACCAAGTCATTTCCTTCTCTACGTTACCTTCAGTTACGAGATAAACTTGGAGTAATACAATTGCATTGACAAGAGGTCTTCCACCTCTCATTATATTCTTTGGAGAATGGTTTCTTCCTCTCCAACAACATGTATATTATGAGGACAATATTCACCATACGAAGACATACCTCTATATTACATATTTTCTTAGATGGTTTTTCCCCAAAGGGGTTTTTTCACCAACTATTTATTGTATAAGAGGACAATATTTGCCATATGAAGACAAGAATATCTTCTTAACATAGTTGGTTTTTCCACGTAGGGGTTTTTTCACCAACTATATATTGTAAATGAGTACCTCATCATGCCAAGTTGTCGGGACTCATATTTCTTTTTGTATAAAGAGGACAATCTTCACCATACGAAGACAAGCCTCTCTTCTTTTCATAGTTGGTTTTTCTCCACAGGGTTTTTTCACCAACTATATAATGTAAATGAGTACCTAATCAGGCCAAGTTGTCGGGACTCATCCTTATTTTTGTATAAAGAGGACAATATTCGCCATACGAAGACAAGCCTCTCTTCTTCTCATAGTTGGTTTTTTTCCCTACATGGGTTTTTTCACCAACTATTTATTGTTAATGAGCACCTCCTTAGGCCATGCTGTCGGGACTCATATTTATTATTGTATTAAGAGGAAAATCTTCACCATATGAAGACAAGCCTCTTACTTCCTTTTGATTGATGGTTTTTCCCATTAGGTTTTTACCATCTCTTCAAAAAGAAGTCATTGTACATGAGTACCTCATCAGGCCTTGTTGTCGAGACTCATTTGTATGACTCTCCCCTAGTATCACTTAAGGAGGGGTGTTAGAATAAGATAATATTCTCTTAAGTTCCACTAGGATAGACACACTTGAGTTTCCACTCCTCCATGTGTTAGGAGAACTCTTAGTGGTGTCTTCATCAGGTCTAATGAGTTTTTGTAATCCAACGACTCTCAATGATCAACTTTGCTATTTATACAAAGTTGATCCTTGGAATAAATAAATTAGTTCCACTCTTCTCTTCATATTTTGTGTAATGCTTTATAGATCTATTATTGTGAAATTCTAATAGGGTCTACACAAATATTTCTTAAACCAGCGATCCACCAAATTCCTATATAAGGCATCCCTAAGTCACATTAAGCAATCTCATATAACATTAAATACCCTTGCAAATAAGGGGAGAAGGACATGAAATAAATTGCCTTACAAATTGATTTGAAATTATTGGATAAATATTTGAGAAGATATTAGATATATTTACTCTAAAATTAGTGCTGGAGGGCATGGAATAATTTTTTTTTGATTGGTTGAAAGGGTGTTGAAAGGTCCCTGAACCTTGTACAAGTATTTTTTACATGTAATTCAAACCGACCGAAGAGGCCCAAGAGCTAAAGATCAGAGAAAAAGCCAAACACCACAAGAAGAAAGGTGTCGCGATATCACGACATGTTGCATTTTTGTGGTCCCAAGCATATAGAAAAGGCAAGGAGGAAAAGGTGTCACGATATCGCGACATGTTGTGTCGTCGTGACCAAGGGAGGAAAGGATGTCGCGATATCGCGACAAGATGCAGCATCGCGTCCGAAGGAGATAAAGTGTCACGAAATCGCGACATTTTGCAACGTCGCTGCCAAAAAGGAAGAAGTGTCACGATATCGCGACAAGTTGTGTCATCGCGGCCAGAGGAGGAAAGGTGTCGCGATATCATGACAAGTTGAATCGTCGAGGCCCAAGAAGAAAATATGTCGCGATATCGCGACATGTTGCATTGTCGCGGACACAGGAGAAAAAGTGTCACGATATCGCGACATGCTGCACCATCGTGGCTATAAGAGAAAAAGTGTCGCGATATCACGACATGATGTATTGTCACTACCAAAGGAGGAAAAGTGTCGCGATATCGCGACATGTTGCAATTTCACGGCCAGAAGAGAAAAGGTGTCGCGATATCGCGACATGATGTATCAGCCGACTCGCCTAAAGGGTAAAAAATGTCACGATATCGTGACATGTTGCAATGCCACGGCCAAAGAAGGAAAATGTGTCGTGATATCGCGACAAGTTGCATCATCGCGGCCCAAGAGAAAAAGTGTCACGAAATCGCGACATGTTGCGTCATCGCGGCCAGAGGAAAAAAAGTGTCGCGATATCGCGACAATTTGCAGCATCGTGGCCAGAGGAGAAAAAGTGTCGCGATATCGCGACAAGATGCAACATCGCGGCCAAAGAGTAAAGATGTCGCGATATCGCGACATGTTGCAACGACGTGGCCGAAGGAGAAAAAGTGTCGCGATATCGCGACATGTTGCATTGCCACGGCCAGATGAGGAAAAAGTGTTGTGATATCATGACATGTTGCAATATCATGACCAAAGAGAAAAAGTGTCGCGATATCGCGACATGTTGCATTATCGTGGCCAAAGAGAAAAAGTGTCGCGATATCGCGACATGTTGCATTATCGTAGCCAAAGAGAAAAAGTGTCGCGATATCGTGACATGTTGCATTATCGTGACCAAATAGAAAAAGTGTCGCGATATCGCGACATGTTGCATTATCACGGCCAAAGAGAAAAAGTGTCGCGATATCGCGACATGTTGCATTATCGTGGCCAAAGAGAAAAAGTGTCGCGATATCATGACATGTTGCATTATCGCGGCCAAATAGAAAAAGTGTCACGATATCGTGACATGTTGCATTATCGCGACCAAAGAGAAAAAGTGTCGCGATATCGCGACAAGTTGCATCATCATGGCCGAAAGAGAAAAAGTGTCGCGATATCGTGACATGATGTAGCATCGTGACCAAAGGAGAAAAAAGTGTCGCGATATCGCGACAAGTTGCAACGTTGCACCCAAAGGAGAAAGAAATGTCGCGATATCGTGACATGTTGCATTTTCACGGCCAAAGGTGAAAAGTGTCGCGATATCGTGACATGTTGCATTTTCGTAGCCAAAGGTGAAAAGTGTCGCGAAATCGTGACATGTTGCATTTTCGCTGTCGAAGGAGAAGAAGGAAAAGGTGTCGCGATATCGCGACAAGTTTCAACAGCATGCCAAACCAATCCCCTGGCAACATCTCACATTGTGCAAACATTGAAACTTGTAGGATGGTTCCTTAGGCCAATGGGAAAGGAGTCTCTCCATACTTGAATGTCAGTTTCACCGACTCCCTTGTTAGCAAGCCAGTCCACAACTTTGTTTCCTTCTCGGTATTGATGCTTAATGGTTAATTCTGGGTAATTGCCAATTAGGGCCTTGCATTCTTGGAAAATCGAAGCAAGGACCCAAGGAGGATTAGTGGTACCATTGAGCCAGTTAATACATTGCAACGAGTCTCCTTCGATGATAAGTTTATTGATGGTCAACCCTTCCATGAGGATCAAACTTTGGAACAGGGCCCGTGCCTCTGCCATATTGTTGGATTGAATTCCTAGGTTCTGGGCAAAGGCCAAAATTATTTCTCCTCTATGATTTTTGAGAATTCCCCCTCTGCCAGCCGCTTCTGGGTTGCCTTTATCCGCACCATCGAAATTGAGCTTGTGCCACCCAGTAGGTGGTAAGACCCACTTGATGACGGACCTATCAATAGAAATACGAGGCATGACAGAGATGTTAGACAGATTGAAAAGTTCGGTTAGGTCCGATTCTAAGCCAGGAGGGGGGGTTTAGAAGATGAAACAAGAGAGGCATTCTCCGTAGCAAGGTTCATGATTTTGGCAACGATAATCTTCTTATCAGTGGCTTGATTTTTGAAAATTTTGGCGTTTCTCTCGAGCCATATCTGCCATAGGTAAAGGTGGAGGCAAGCTTGCCACATGAATTTTAGTTGGTTGCTCTTGAAAGGCCGGGGCCATTGCTTAATAAGGAGGGGAATGGAATATGGGAGGATTGTGGAGATGTCAAAGGTGTTATGGACCTGGTTGAGAACTGCAAGAGAAAAGGGACATTCCAAAAAAACATGCGAAGTAGACTCATAGGCATTTTTGCATAGGATACACCAATTGGGGATGAGTAACCCTCTGATTATCAAGTTGTCAATGGTGAGGATTCTATTTTGGGTGGCCAACCAGCAAAAGAATTTGACCTTGGGAATGATCTTGGGGACCCAGACCTGATTTGATAAGTCCCAACCATATGTGGGAGTTTCTTGACTGTAGTAGGCTGATTTGATAGTGAAATTCCCAGATTCTTCAAGGTTCTAGACCATGGAATCATCTTTGTGAGAGCTCGGGATGATGCAAGTCCTCAACAAGTTTTGTAACCGCCTGAGAGCCTCGGTGATATGCCTGGGCCCGTTAAGATCCAGGTGTTTCCATTCAGGTCTTGTAGGACCTTGGTTAATGAAATGGCACACCTTATCTCCAAAGGTGGCTTCGGTAGTCGCCTTGAGCACTGCAAGATGCGGATCTTGGTTGAGAGGTTTATCACGGATCCATGGGTCATCCCAAAAATGGATGGTCATTCCAGTTCCTAGACACCACCTTAAGCCTTCCATGATGATTTTCCTTGTTTTGATTATGCCATTCTAGAAATGGGATCCGATAGGGAGGTTGTGCTCTCCAAGAAAGGACAACTGATGGAGGTACTTAGCTTTAATGATATCAATCCAAGTGACTTTTTCATTGATGGTAAGTCTCCAGGCCTGCTTGGCAATGAGGGCCAAGTTCATCCGCTTGATGTCTCTGAATCCGAGTCCTCCATCCTTTTTCTTGGAACAGACCCTATCCCAGGCGACTAGCGAAAATTTGTTCTTGTTTTCGTTTTCACCCAAAGGAATCGCATTGAATTTGTTCAATTTTTTGGTAGATGGTAGTTGGAGCTTTGAAAATAGATAAGAAAAAAATGGGGATACTTTGAAGGCAAGCTTGGACCAGAGTGGCTTTGGCTGCCTGGCTGAGCATTGAGCTTTTCCACCCCGCTAGTTTCTTGTTGAGGCGATCTAGAACAGGGTTCCACATAGCCGAGACTGATCTACCGTGGAAAAGCGGTAATCCAAGATAAGTAGTTGGAAGGCTCCCAATGTTGCACCCAAGGATCTCAACAATCCTATTTTGTCTGTGATTGGGAGTATTGAGAAAGTATAGCTTGCTCTTACGGTAGTTGACTTTCTGACCAACCGCCTCTTCATAAGAATCAAGAATGTTCTTAATGATTTTTGCTTCGGGAATGAAAGCATGAGAGGATAGAATAGTATCATCAACAAAATGTTGATGGGATATGGCTTTGGATGTAGAGGCTGGTTTGATCCCGAAAACAAGACCACTATTGTAGGCAGCTGAGAGGGTTCTTCCAAGGGTTTCGGCCAAAATGATGAAGAGAAAGGGGGACAGAGGGTCCCCTTGATGGATGCCTTTGAAACTTTGGAAGAAACCTGTGGGTGAGCCATTGATAAGAACCGAGAACCAAGCAGTCGAGACACATTCATGAACCATCTTGATCCATTCTTTGTGAAACCCAAACTTTTCCAGGACTTCGAACAGGAATTTCCAGGAAACCCGATCGAAAGCCTTGTTCATGTCAAGCTTAAGGAACATGCTGGGTTTTTTATTTTTTGATGCCGAGTGGGCCAATTCATGGACGGTTATCACTCCATCCGAAATGAATCTGCCTTTGACCGAGCTCCCTTGGCACTGATCGATGATGGAGGGAAGGATGTCTTTCAACCTATTTGCCATAACTTTGGTGATAAGTTTGTAAATGACAGTGCAAAGACTAATCGGCCTGAAATCAGAAAGGGAAGCACGATCGTTGGACTTGGGAATTAAAACAATGAAAGTGGAATTGGCTTCTCTCGGCATATTTTTGGCTCTCTGGAAGAATTTAACCATGACAACAACATCTTGGCCCACAATATCCCAGAAATGTTGAAAAAACCGGGGTGGGAAGCCATCAGGTCCGGGGGCCTTATCAGGTTCCATTGCGAACAGAGCTTCTTTGATCTCCTCTTCAGTGAAGCTTTCAAGAAATTTTCCATTATCATTGTTAGACACCAACTTTGGGATGTTCTGTAGCAAAGAACTTGAAGTGCGGGGATGGCAGCCAGTGCTTGGACCTAAGATTTCTTGGAAGTGGCAAACAACTTTCTGTCTGATTGCTTGGATGTCAGAGACAATGGATCCATCATCCTTGGTCAGCTCAGAGATTTTATTAGAGCCTCTATGATGCATGGTGGAAGCATGGAAAAACTTCGTGTTGGTGTCTCCTTCTTTGAGCCAGAGGTTTCTGGATTTTTGCCTCCAGTAAGTCTCTTCCTTAGCCAAGGCATTGTGAAAATTTGAAAGGAGGCTCTTTTCTTCAAGGAAAGTTTTGGCCCTCAGATCTCCTCCCTAAATCAGATTTTCCACCCTTTTTAGCTCATCCATCAGATGCTTTTTCTTGGTAAAGAGGTTGCCAAAGACATCCCTGTTCCAGCATTTCAGCTTGAGTTTGACCGCTTTCAGTTTGAGGAACATATTCGTGAGAGGGTTTGGATAGAAGTCCTACTGCCACCATTGGCGAATACACCGGCCTAAATCTGGATGAGTGAGCCACATATTTTCGAACCTGAAGGGGGTTTTGAAGATTTTTTGAGGGTGCGAACAATCCAGAATTAAGGGATTGTGGTCAGAGCCAATTTTAGGGTGGCAATGAATCCTGGCATCGCCAAAAATAGGAATGAGTTCTTTGGATAAGAGAAATTTGTCTAGCTAGATTTGGATGTGATGGATTCTCGCTCTTCTATTGCTCCATGTGTAGTTGGACCCTTGGAGCGGCATGTCCATTAGCTCGTTGTGGTTGACAAATTCGTTGAAGTCTTCTATGCAACTGTTGGTGATTGGATTGCCTCCTTGTTTATCAAACAAATGGAGGGGAGAATTGAAATCGCCACAAAGCATCCATGGAAAGTCTACAAAGTTGTTACGCATTGCAAAAATGTTATCCCACAACAATCTTCTGTTAATATGACTGTTAGGTCCATAAACATTGGTGTCGATCCACTGGAGGTGAGTGCCTTTATTGGTAAACAAAATGTTGATGGTTATGTCAGAGACTGAAAGAACTCGCCCTTTAATGGTTGTCGGGTCCCATAAATAGAGGAGACCCCCAGATGCCCTTGTGGAGGGACAAAAGGCAAAATTATTGTTTTCCCATATTAACTTGCAGACTTGAGTGCTGCTATTCTCATCTAATTTGGATTCTTGAAGGAACATGATATTTGGTTTTAGATTTTTTCTTACTATTTTAACAGTTCTTTGTTTTGCAGTTTCATTGAGGCCTCTGACATTCCAGGAGACGATCTTCATCGAGACGATTTGGAGTTTGCTTTGCAACCTCTGCCTCTCCCTTGAGACGGAGTTAGTTTGGGTCTAACTTCATCCTCTTCTTGGTGAGTTGTGATGGAGTGTTCAAAAATGGGCCCCAAGGTGGTAGGCACTGTGCCATCAGCCATTTCGATCTCAGCTGCTTTGGAAAGTTTTTTTGCATTTGACGGTCGTCCCCTCCTCTGTTCTTTGTTGACGTCTACTTTGGGTGTGGGATTGGGAGATTTCATCGGGCTGGAGATTTGGTGGATGTCGGTGGAGTCAGTCCTAGGGGCTGGTCGGTGGGGGGATGAAGAGTGGGGAGGCTGGCACAGGGTAGCAGACTCAGGGGTTTGGTGAAGGGGGCTCTGAGATGGGGGGAGGGGTGGGAGGGGAAGAGGAAGGTGTGAGGGACCAAAATCGGTGGGTGAGTTTGGAAAGAGCATTGCAGACTTTCCTTTGGACAAAGGGGACTGGATCAAAGTGGGTGTGGACACGATGGTTAGATCTATGGGTAGGTCATCTAAAATGTCCTCTCCAATATGAAGATTATTTAAGGGGGCAAAATGATTAGATCGAGGAGGCAGAGCGCTAACCTTTTTGGGTTTGACTGGATCTGAAGCAGAGGTCTTAGGAGGGCCTGCAGATCGGCCATGACCTCGGGCAGTAGCCTTTTTTTGGATAGTCTGGATCTGAGTATCCAACTTTCATCCCGAATCACTAGGGGTTTTTTTTTTTTAGGAAGGGCATTGAGAAAGTAGATGGCCCTGAGTATTGCACTCCAAGCAAAAAGTGGGCTTGTTTTCGTACTCAACTCCTTGGCATCTCCTGTAGCTCTCGTAGTTGATACCGATGCAGGTAGGCAAAGCCGAGTCCAGATTTGCCATGACACAAACTCGAGCATAGGTCATTCTGGTTCTGGCTCGGGTAGTAGGGTCGATGGTGACCAAATATCCAATCGGTTGAGTAATTCCTTTGAGTGCATCATTGTAGAAGAACTGTGGGGGAAGCCCATGAAGTTTGACCCAAATCGGTGCGATGTTGATAGACTGAGTTTCAGGGTCAAAGTCTTCCCCCCATCTCCATAGAAATAGGCTACGATGGCTGAAAAACCATGGACCTCCGGTAAGGATGCGGTGGGTGTCAAGAGCATTATTTAGCCTTATCATGAAAAACCCCCTGGGAAAGGCTACTAACTCCAAGCTTCCCGAAAGCCGCCATTTGGATAGAGCCCACTCGTGGATAGTTTCCATATCAGGTCGAGCATCGAAAAATTTCCCAATAAGAGAGAGAGACTTTTGGAAGATTAGTGGCTCCATGACCTCACTCGAGAAAGAAACTTCAATGCCCATAACAGATAAGGGCAAAGGGGTTCAGAAAGAAAACGCGTCAGATGAAGACTGCACTTTGTCAACAAAGGATGAAGACCACAAAGGTGCTTTGGAAGGAGAAGAGGATGAAACCCTAACAAATTGCCTTGCAAATTGATTTGAAATTCTTGGATAAATATTTCAGAAGATATTAGATATATGTACTCTAAAATTAGTGCATGAACTAGAATTTTGAAGGATAATATTTATCTCGGGCTTAGAATGAGTTAAATAAAAAGCCAAAAATGAAAGGGTAACCTCTAATATTGTCAATCCACTCTTTTTTATTTTAAAATATAGATTCTTAGGTTTTCGAAGAAGATGTGGACACATTAGGTGATGAAGAATACTTGTATTTCATGGGTAAGAATGACCTTAGGAATGTAGTATTTAATGGAGATAATAGACACCCATAAAAGGATATGGAAATTAAAACAAGGAATATAAAAGTCTAAAAAAGGCATGACAATTTACGAGCAAATAGTATAAAACTAGGCTCAAATATTGAGCAAGAATTGATATAATAGTCAAGCAAAAAAATGACATGATCATAAAAATATAATATTTTTTGGAAAGTATCTCAAGAAGAGGGACCTCTATGCCTCTATTAGATCTAACCATGATAATATCCAAGAATATGATAGGTCTAAGTAGCAAGGTTTGACAAAACTATTCCAATATGTTTGTTTAAGACCTCATACCTATAACAATTTTATTATAGGAAACAAAACTTATGGGATAAAAATAGTTAATAAATCTAATCAAAGTTTGAAATGATGGCAGTAGCTTATAATTTAGACACAATGATAGTCTAGAGGCATCGTGATTTAGAATTTGAGGTACTTTCAAATGACAAATGCTTTAGGAGTGAAAGGATGTATTGCTATTAGGGCATACTTACAAAATAGAAACAAGGATTATATTGTATCCAATTTTTTTACTTCTTTGTTTGTTAAAAAGATATCTCTCTCACAACCCATAGAAATGTTTTTTCAAGCAATAGATCTAATAGTTTGGAATCCTCTATTTAAATAAAAAAATAAGGAATGTGAACATTAGACCAATCCAAGAACATGCTAGGAGACCATGCATCATATTAAAAATATGTTCTTACTTCATTATGTTCTTTTTGCTAGTGGCATATGCACCTAGATTCATAGAATGGTGGGACATTGACATACATGCTTAAAACATGGATTATTTTCTTAGTCATTTATAAAAAGAATAAAACACTTCCTTTCATGCCACCATTTTAGATAGTGATGGATTTGACCAATGGTTAATTAGTTTATAATGCCAAAAGTTGAAATGACCACACAATACTTCTTTATAAACCTTAATTAATGTGATAAGAGATCAAACTTAAAAGATCAATGATGAGCTAGATATGTATGACATCATGTTTATAAAAGCTCAAATTCATAAAAGCTCCACATAAAATATAACTACTAGACATGATATTGAAAAATATTACATTTGTAAATTAAATTTAATTTAAAACAATCATATAGGGCCCATAATGAATTGATAATCTTGAAGGAAAGTTAACCACAAAGGTCTTACTCTCTTATAAGGGCTTCATAGAAGCACAAATAATTGCTCACAAATTTAAACTATTTATCTTGTACATAAATTAGATGCTTCACTCAGTTCTTTATGAGTTGATTCTATCCTTATTAGGGAAGGGTCTTTCATATTTATATAAATTGCATAAAGAGTGTTTAAGCAAGATATAACTAATCGAACATGTGGATTACATTAGAAATGCCCCTCACTAGTTTCTAATGACTTTATTGATATAATGAGACAAACCTACATGAAGAGCACATACTTTGAAATGTCCAATCACATTTGTACATGGAATTATATAATTATATAATCACGTAAACTGGTCAGTTCCAAGGGGTGATCTTCCAGAGCTGGTTTTCCTGTTCATTCCACTTCCACAGCACGACACGGGTTCCTTCTTTGATGCCTCCATGCTTTCTATCCCCCTCAAATGCGTCCAAGTTAAGCCCTATGTTGTTGGCCATCCTTATAGTCCTATACCCGTACCCCATATCCTCACTCTCAGACCACATCACGTTCTCATCAAAAGAACCAGTTTCATATTGACTCAACAATACCTGCAACAAAGGCACAGTGAGCCACATAAACACACATTGTGTATGTGCCGAATTCACTGGTTATAGCACGCTGTTTTATAAAGAAACAAAGTACCTCTTGGGATGCAGCAAGAGCGTGACGAAGAGCTTGGCCCGTGGCCTTATTCACCAAGCAAAAAGCAGGGTGTCCCGCTTCGTCCCTCACACGGGTGCTCCAACTCTCGTCCTTCACCCATTGCTGCGGGGCATATATTCATTGAATATCTTAATAACCAAATATCCATGTCCATGCCGTATAAAACCGTAAAACACAACCGGTGAACAATACTATATAAAATGTATATATGGGTATACCTGTGTGGGATCGTTGGGATTGTAGTAAACAAGCATAACTTGAGCATCTCTGACAGCCAAAGCGTAGTCGGGATCGGCCTTGCAGCACACTTTCACAGTCTGACCATGGGGAAGCCTCTCATACTGCTGGTTATATGCCATTATATCCCGTGACAAATATATTCACTGGTATATGGTCAAAAAGCAAAGGCCAGCGACTCGACAAGAGAAAGAGACCTTAAATTCTGGACGTGAGATTGCTTAATGTGGGTTAGGGACGCCTTATATAGGAATTTGGCGGATGGCGGGTTTAAGAAATATTTGTGTAGACCCAATGTTTGTGGGAGAAGTGTGTAAGGAAATTTGTTACAGAGGAGATCGAGATTGAGAATTTGATTACCTTACACGCTCAACAATACCTTAGCAATAACATATTGGTGTGAGCAGGAAAAACCTTTATTGCTAATGGATAGATACGCGGTAGATTGAATGGTACATGACTTGAAGCATTTCCGAAGAAACGATTGCTACATCACTTGACTTGCACGTCGGTTTGTAGGATGGCAGCATTTCAAGAAGAAGAAGAGTGTACTCAACCTAGCGAATCAGAATCAACGGCAGATAAAACTTTTTTCTTGCTTGGCTAAATTGGAGAAAAACGTGAGAGTGACGTAGGGATTCAGTATTAAGGATCTAGTATAGCGTGCACTGAATTTGTCTTATTTTCCTACGTAGATTCATGGAAACAGACAATTTTAAAATTTTATTTATTTATTTAAATTGGAATTAAATTTTAATATATTTATTTTTAATAAAAATATTATATATATGATGCAACTTATAGAGTTGACATAAAGTCGAAAAGTTATGTTTATCAATAGGAAATTTAATACATAACCACCACACACCCACCCCCTCACACATTGACTCATATTACCGTTTAAACCAAAATATTATAATTTTAAAATTTATATTTTATTTGTTAAAAAATTATATATTTTATTTTATTTTTTAAAATAAAAAATTGATATTCATATTTACTTGCATATGCATGTTATACATATTATTCCCTGTTAGATAGACAAATGGATGCTTTATTATGTCTTTTCATTGACCTTTTATATCTTGTTTCTTGTTACTATCTCCTCATATATGTGGGGTTACTACACATGTTCCTTACTTTCAATATAATAAAAAACTAAATGTTAAATTTAACCCTTCTTAAAATTAATCTTATATATAATATTTGATTTGAATCTTATAATAATTTATATTATTGTTTTTATTTAAAAATATTATAATAAAATATATATTTAAAAAAATAAAAAAATACATTATTAATATTTAGTGTCATTGTTTTTAAGAGAGTGATTAGATGATGTTTAACAATTCTTATAATAAAAATAAAATTTTAATAATTAAATGAATATAAATGAATCTTAGATAATGTAAAAATTGATGGTATTACACTATATTATATCATTAAATTTATTTTAATATTATAATTTTTAAATATTATATTAGTAAATATATTATAATATTAAAAGCTTGATTTTTATTGGTTATTTTTTATCGATTTTCAAGGATGAGATTATGTTTTAAATTTTGTCAGGTTATATATACATAATAATCAAGTTATTATAATACCATTGTATGATCATGATTCAATATAGGCTAAAATTGCATCAATCCTATATAATTAATTTTAAAAATATGTTCTAAAATAAAATATAGAAAAGTGCCTTATTAATAACTAGTCTAGACGTGCTATTATTAGTTTCTCAATGTTTCTTTTACTTAATTCCTTATAAATAAACCAATCAACTTATATGATACTTAACATGTTTTACAATTCAATTATGGCTTGAAGAGATGCTTAACTGATCCCAAGGTTTTGTTTGAGAATTTTTAGGAGTATATTATTGGAATGATTCTATTCGTATTAATAGACTAGAGGTAAAGCTTGCAACCTTACCTATGGAATAATTTGATATAATTGATGAGTATATCATTTGGTTTAAGAAATTACAAGAGGATATTTGAAGTGTTAAAGGATTGCCCAAGGAAAGACTAACCCTCAGAGAAAGAAAGAAGCATACAACTACTCAATACTATCTTAAAAATGTGTTAGGAACATATAAAATAGTTGTGGTATTCGATATGCTTTGTGTGTGTTTTCTAGACTCTTCTACACCATCTATTGATGAGGTATTTAAGTATATCTTGCATCATCAACTTAGGATAAATATAAGTAAGGGAAATTTTATTTTTAATTAGACACATCCAAAAGAAGTTATGGTAAAACATTAGAATGATAAGAAGAACAAACATAATGAGAAAAATCCATGAAGCCCTTTACAAAACCTACTTGTGAATTTACAAGAAAGAAATACAAGGTATAATTTTAGGCTTTGTATCAAGAAGTTGAAAGAAACATCAAGAAAGAGGGGTGTTGATGTTGCTCTCTTCTATGTACAAGGTGAGTATGGATTTCGAGGAGAAGCCTTGTAGGTACATGTTGTAGTTTATTTTATATATTGGACATCCATATTTTTGGATGAGTAAATAGTTGATTTAAGGGCTACTAGGTACATGATGAAGCATACACAATTTATTCAAGGCTAAAATAAAAATCATGTAGGAGAACATGTTGTGATTGTAGATGAATCTTCATTGCAGGTGGTTGGAAGTGGAGACATCATGATTGGATAATTTTCATTTGATGAGGTACTTCATATTCCAAATGTTGGTCCTAACCTTTTGTCTATTTATCACATTACTCGTACAAACAAAAAAGTACAATTTTGGCTTTATGTGTGAATAAGGATATAGACAATGGATTTAGGGCTATTGATTTTAGATATTGTGATGAATCTCATCATATTTACAAGCTTAATGAAAGATCCACTTTTATTGCTACCTATTCTAGTAAGAAAATATTCGTTGCCATGGTTGCACATGCTAATAATGAGAGTTAGAAGTTGCATCATAGGCTTAGGCATCTCAATTATGTTCTGTTGAGGTACATGAGTCAACATCCAATATCCATTGGACTTCCACACATATTTACTCCAAGTGGTGCATGTGAGAGATACATTTTGGAAAAGAATCATAGGGAGACCTTTCCAAAAAATATTACTAGAAGGGCATCTCACCCTTGGGAGACAATACATTATGATATTTGCAAGCCTATGAAAACACCTTTATTTCATGAAATAGGTACTTCATTCTATTTATTGATGAATTTTCTAGATATGTGTGGTTATATACTATTCATACCAAGGTTGAATTGTTTGAGAGGTTCAATACTTTCAAGGCCCTTATTAAAAATCATCTAGATATTTGTGTGTTGTGGTCTACCGATAAGGACACCACTTGCATTATCGATGATGTGATCTGGGTTCAACCTCCATGATGGATATGTATATGTATAAGAAGTATTTACTTAATAAAAAAATAATAATCTAGATAGGAGGATCAAGTGTTTAAGAACACATGGGGTGGTGAACATGTTAGTCATATTTTTCATAATTTTTTGGCCCCTCATGGAATAACATAACAAAGGGTTGTTCACTATACTCTTGAATATAAGGGTGTATTTGAAATAAATTATATGGTAATCATGGAGATGATATTCTAAATAATTAATGCCAAGGGACTAGATCATAAGTTTTGGGGTAAGGTAGTCACTTGTGTAGGGTACATCATAAATTGAATTCCTATTAGGGAAGTTCAAAGGATGACATCTCTTATCAGGCGATAAGAAATATTTGTATTGGTTATGAATATTTAGGTATTTGGTATGGGCTCACATAGCAAAGAATATTTAGAAAAAGGAGGCACCAAAGATTCATAAGTGTATATTTGTTGGGTATTTTGATACCTCAAAGAGACATTATCTCTATGATCCTTAGAGGTATGAAATATTGATTAGGAGATATATCATCTTCAATGAGATTTTTCTAGGTATTCCTTCCACTCTCTCTTAATATTTTAGCTATAAGTTATTTTAATTATCTTTCTATTCCATATTTAGTAGGTTCTATAGATATCTTAGTTAGTTTTATTCCCATTATAGCATTATCCTCTTCGAGTGGTAAACCACCTATTGATTTAACCCCATCACAAGAAGCTTCTAAAGTGGGTTCCTCTTCCACTAGAACAAGATAGTATGAGAAATATTATTTAGTCTAAAAAGTTCTAGCTTTGCATAATGAGGTAAGTAGAGATGTGTTACATTATTTCATTTCAAATTTTAATGTATAGATGGTGTAGGATACACATGAATTTTAGATCATCCTACACCCAAGTGGATTAACATACTTCTAGAGGGTGCACATACAATTCTATCCCTTGAGTAGAATCAAAAGGCTCCTTCATGAGTTTTAATTTTAAATGTAGCCCATTCATAATATCCTATCACAAAATCTTAGGCTAGGGACAAGCTTGAATGGGAAGATGCTATGGTACCTAGGAATAGGTATATGGGGATATGATAATATATTATAATGGGTATTATGGATAGTTGACATGGGCCATACATATCCCAAGACTGATTATATTATTATATTATATTATAATAATGAGTGGGATGAGGTTTTATAATATGGGTAGATAAATAAGGGATATTGCCATTGTAATCATCATAGAGATCAATCATATGAAGTATTGCTTGTAATCGTATTTACCCATGAAGTGGATTATATGACTTTGTCATATATAAATAACACTCATCTTGGGAGATATTGTAGAGTTTTCCTTCCTTAAGGAGTATTATTGGTGTTGCCCTACCCTAAGGGTGGTAGCTATCTTTATCTCATTGGTGGATTATTATTGTCGATACTTATTTGTGGATGAATGATTTGATATTTTTATATATTAGTGAATGATTATTATTAATGAGAATAAATTTTCATAACAAATAGTATCAAAGTAATGATTCTGGCAAAGTGGAAATTGTTTTCATGGATTATAGAATTAGGGAAAAACAATTTCTAAAAAATATCTCATTTTTTGAAAAAGCCATATGCTTGTATAAAGTTGTTTTTTTTTTTTTTGGTACTATTAAGAAGAAATAGGGTTTTGAAAGGGACCCCAAAAACTTTTACAAAGCAAACTACCACAAATTTATCCAGAAGAAAACTATAAAACACAACAAAGAAAGAAGTCCCCAAAAAACAACAAAGAAAACCAAACGAAAGAAACCAATGAGAGAACTGAGAGAGTTTTACAATATTATGTCAATTTTATGGAAAATATTACCTGAAATATGAGTCAAATCCTTAGCAAAATCTAATGCCATATTGACAGAGCTCCAAACCACACATTGCTTAATTTCAATCAGACGCAGGCTATGTAAAAGAGCACTTATCTTCGTAGAAGCTTCCTCGGGGAATAGACATCAGCCATCGGTTTATCCTTAACAGAATATTTGGGAAGAACCTCCACTTATTCATCTAAATATAAGGGAGAGAACTCCGCCATATCCCTATTTTTACCACTAAGTCGTAGCGACTTACAGGTGCCACTACCTTCTGCAATACTTATAGAAGAAGGACCCCCTCTTCATAGGAGTAAAGTTGTTTGATTTAGATGATTCTTGTTCTTGTTCCATATTATTTAAAATTTGAAGAGATTTAAAATAATTTATCATATGAAGGAATACCTAGTTCAGCCCTAGTTTGTATTATTATTTTTTTCGAGGTCTAAACTCATGGAGCTACAAAAGTTTTTTAGAGAAGATGATATTGATGTTAGAAACTAGTGGAAATATTTTTAAACCTTGTATTCTAATAGATATTATTAGAAAATTATGATTAATTTTATCTTGGAGGATAATATCTCTCTTGGTTTTATAGATTTTGTAGTACCCATAAATATAAATTAACTTGGAAAAAATAGAGCAAGTATTTCTAGTCAATATGATCCATATAAAAAGATAACTAGTTTGAAGGATACACCCAAACACTATGCAGAAGAAATATGCTTAATTTTATCTTGGAGGATAAGATCTCTCTTGGTTTTATAGATTTTGTAGTACCCATAAATATAAATTAACTTGGAAAAAATAGAGCAAGTATTTCTAGTCAATGGGATCCATATAAAAAGATAACTAGTTTGAAGGATACACTCAAACACTATGCAGAAGAAATGAACATGCTTTAGGAAGAATTGAAGAAATTAAAAAGAGAGCTAGAAAAATTAAAAGGGGCAAAAGGAAAAAACTTTGTTAGTGCACAATTAGAGGGAACCCCACCTTTGGTGGTAGATAAGCTAAAAAGTGCGCAAAGGAATTTGTTTGAGTATAATTTTTTTTGTAGTTTTATGGTTGTATTTGGAATGAAAAACTTATTATTTCTATAAACCCTAGTAGTAGATATAATTTCATTAATATTACATTGGATAAGAGATTTCATGTTTAGGCAACAAAAATTACAGGCATACAACTTAAGGATGAGAATGTTTAGATTTTTAAATATTTGAAGATCATGATGGATATATGTTTTACATTTAAATTTTTATGCTATTTAGATGGATAATGTGAAGAATGTTTTTGGTTATCCTTGGTTAGATTCTTTGGGTACTATTAACATTAATCTCCAAAAGAATTTTATAAAGTTATGGTATAGGAAAAATAAGATAACACTACAAGATATTTCTCAACTTAAGTATCAAGGATCCACAGAGAAGCAAGAAGCGATTATGATAAAGGAACAGGTTAAGGAACCAAAAAAATAATCAAAAGTTGAATATATAGTAATAACATCAATAGAGTCCATAGAAGAGGCACACAAGGACACACCAAAATAAGGAAACAAGAGAGAATAACATAATAAAGAATTTAAAATAGAGAAATAAAATGCTAAAGAATCAAAGAAAATAGAATGTCAGATTATGGTTGCAGCATATCACCATCCACACTACCCTGAGTGACAATACTTTTGAATGCATGGCTTAGGAAATCAATATTATAGATCCACATGAATTTAAAAAGGCATCAAGTATGGCAGTGTTTGGTAGAAAAAGCATAGTGATTTTGGATTTTAAAGAGATGCAACAACTTTAGGATATAATAGGATCAATTTTTCAAAATATTTGAGTAGAATAGCAAAAGCATGGATCCAACAAAGAAATTATGGATTTTCAAGTGGCACAATGGTAGCATGACATCATTGAAGACCACCACCAATCAAGATTTCACTTGGATGGATGGATGATCAATATTGGTACCAGTTATTAGCATTGCTTAGAATAGCATATTATTTAATTTCTTATCATATTTTGAGGATGAAATATTTATAATGAGGGTGGAATGTTATGGTACCTAGGAATAGACATATGTGAACATGATATTATATTGTATATGAGTATTATGGATAGTTGGCATGGGCTACACATAACCCAAGGTTGATTATATTATTATAATATATTATAGTAATGAGTGGGATGAGAGTTTGTAAGATGAGTATATAAAGAATGGATACTTTCATTGTAATAATCATGGAGATAAATCATATGGAGTATTTCTCGTAATCATATTTATCCATGAAATATCTCATGAGGCTTTGTCCTATCTAAGTGACAATCTAATCATGAGAGATATTGTGGAGTTTTTCTTCCCTAAGGAGTATTATTAGTATTATCCTATTCTAAGGATATTATCTATATTTGTCTCATTGTATGGATTATTATTGTTGATAATTATTTTTGGATGAATGATTTGATATTATCGAGAAATTTTGTGAGATCGATAAGGCTTTGTAGAAGGCATTTGACTGACCGTACATGGGGTATTACCCCAGTTTTGCGTAAGAGCACAAATATGCTACACCTCCATATGAAATTTCTCCACTTGAATTGAAATTTGGAGCCAAAAATTAGAATAAATTATGCACTTATCAACAATTGAAAATCTATCTGAACTATGCTATTGAGAAAAGATAACTCTGTTATGAGTTTTATAAATATGAAAGAGCACACTGATGCAAAGAATGTCCCACACTTCCAACAAGGGTAAGGAAAAATCTAGTGGATCGCAAAGCAAAGCATAATACTAGGTGAATGAACTGGCCATATGAGGCCGAAAGAAGGACTCAAGCCAATACTAGGCCATTTGAGCTTTCTTGCACTATCAAAAAAGATGAAGGGGATCCTCTGGAGCATCACAAAAATGGTAGGAAGTATTCTCTATTCCAAGATATTTTAATCTTTGTCCAATAGGAAGACCATATGATAATAAGCTCCAGGTAAAGAAAGCCTGTTTGGGTTCAATATATCCTGCCCAAGATATTTTAAATATTAGACTCCAACGAGTCTGAGTGGAAATAAGATCCCACCACTCATTGAGTATTTGAACTATAGGGACATTAGGAGTAAGCTAAGCATACCCTATCTTAGGTTTGTAAGTAAGAAGCAGGGTTTTTTTAAACCATTCCCAGTCAGAACATGAAGGATTTTGAGAATATCTACAGATCATGGGCCAAAGAGAAAAAAGAATACAATCCAAAATTGTGTCATAAGTATTCTTATCATCTAGTCGTAGACAAAAAAATATCCTAAAATTATCCCATGGGATCCAATTCTAGGAATATCTTGAAAAAACCCTACCATTATTGAAATCCCTTTCCTGAAGAACCGTTGAGCATGAATCCATTGTATAGAAGCAAGAGGGGAACCTTGAAAAGTAATAAAATGTGACCACCAAACATTATAAGTGGAATTAGAAGCACATTTTTGATGCCCATCCCCTTGCCAACACAACCAAGGCTTAATTTTCTCCCAAGCCCTCCATATGCTCTGAATGACAAAAGAGCCTTGAATTTTAACTGGGATAGGAGCAACCAGGAGGGATTGAAAATTCATGCCTTTCCAAGCCTTCCTACCAAGATGTAAACTAGTGGAAATACAGTGCCAAATAAGAACTTTTCAAGCTTCAAAATCACTTAAGACTCGAATAATCCATTTAGCAAACAAAGCAAAACCTTGTCTTTGACAATCCATACCTCCTGATTTTTTGGAAAGACAACAAATCTCCCAGGAAACTCAATGAAACTCTTGTTTATGTGATGAGTTAGCCCAAATAAAATCCCTTAAAAGCTTTTCCAAATTTTTATAGTATGCTTGAGAAGAGACCCAACATAATGAATAATACACATGAGTAGTAGCAATGATTTTGGAACAGACCTGAAACTTACCAACTAGAGTAAGTTTTTTAGTGATCCAAAAGAAATTTTTTTCTCTACTTTTTAATACTTTCAATCAAATATTTATTTTATTTTATGTACTTTTGCTTAATTGCAAAACATATATTAAACATAAATTTTCTATATATACAAGAAATGTTTAGATTTGATTATATTTAAAATTATCTACTCTTCCTTTTTATTAGATCAATCATAAAATAAATGTTTTATTAAGGATATTTTATTTATTTTCTTGGTTATAATGTTATTATCCTACTCTTACATATTACATTTGAGTGGCCACGCGCTAATGACTGAATCTATATCCTTATCTTAGCTAGCATATTAATATTTTTATTATGAATTTTTCTTCTATTTTAATACCTATTCTCTTGTTTCTACACAAATATTTGTTTCTATAAGAAATTGTTAGACATTAAAATATCATCTAACTTGATTGGTTTATTTGTAATTGAATAATTGAAGAAAAATGAAAAAGTCTACCATTACTAAGTATTAATAAAGTTTTTTTAATATGTATTTTTATTTATATAAAATTTTGAATATATAATATCAAAAAAATAAATAATAATTTAATAATATAAAATATTATATTAATTGAGTAAAGTTTTAAGTTAGATAGGATTAATTTATATTTTTCAATGTGTGAATTGTAAAAAATGTAATTTATAATTCAAGTTGTTGGTTTATTTATAATTAATTAAGTAAAATAAATGTTTCTCTTCTCATCCTTATTAACATCGAGTCCCCCATGTATGTGGGGTAGTTGGCCTTCTTGCTTTTTAAGCGGTGCATGTGATGTTGTTGGCCTTCTTTCTTTTTAAGCGGTGCATGTGATGTTGTTGGCCTTCTTGATTTTTAAGCGGTGCATGTGAATGTTGTTGGCCTTCTTGCTTTTTAAGCGGTGCATGTGATGTTGTTGGCCTTCTTGCTTTTTAAGCGGTGCATGTGATGTTGTTGGCCTTCTTGCTTTTAAGCGGTGCATGTGAATGTTGTTGGCATTCTTGCTTTTTAAGTGGTACATGTTATGTTTTTGGCCTTCTTGCTTTTTAAGCGGTGCATGTGATGTTGTTGGCCTTCTTTCTTTTTAAGCGGTGCATGTGAATGTTGTTGGCCTTCTTGCTTTTTAAGCGGTGCACATGTATGTGGGGTAGTTGGCCTTCTTGATTTTTAAGCGGTGCATGTGATGTTGTTGACCTTCTTGTTTTTTAAGCGGTGCATGTGATGTTGTTGGCCTTCTTGCTTTTTAAGCGGTGCATGTGATGTTGTTGGCCTTCTTGCTTTTAAAGCGGTACATGTTATGTTTTTGGCCTTCTTGCTTTTTAAGTGGTGCATGTGATGTTGTTGGCCTTCTTTCTTTTTAAGCGGTGCATGTGAATGTTGTTGGCCTTCTTGCTTTTTAAGCAGTGAATGTGCATGTGATGTTGTTCCCATTACAAGCTGTTTATTTTTAGTGGCATATTTTTATGTTGGAATTTCATTGTTGATTGGGTGGGTGGGATTAATACACCCCCCGCATGCATGTAAGGGGGAGGGATTTGAACCTGGGACCTCCCTTTTCTTAGGAGTTTTACACAACCCACTTCCTCCAACTCCCCACATCACCAGATTGATAATATATTTTTAAAATTGGCTACATGGGATTGAAACAAGTTTGACCTATATTAGATTAATGATCACACAATGGTACAATAGCTTGACAATTATATATAGCTTGATAAAAATTAAATTTTGATTTCATTCTTAAAAATCAACAAAGTTTAACCAATTAAAATTAAAATTAAGCAAATTGATATTATAACATATTTATTAATATAATATTTAAAATATATAACATTAATATAAATTTAATAATATAGTATATTATAATACTTACAAATATTTTATATTATTTAGGATTCTTTTATATTCTCTTAGTTATAAAATATTCATTTTTATGATAAGAATTGTTAAAAATTGATCAATTTATTAATAATTACGATAATTTATAGTAAGTATTAATAGAGTATATATATTTTGTTGACTGTCCAGTCTTTATGGTCATCACAGTATTATGCACTTTGATAAGGACAAGCGTTCGAACAAGCATTTAGTTCCAAAATTTGTACCTTAAACCTCTTATTAATAAAATATTTTTATATTTTAAAAAAATATATTTTTATTATTATATTTAAAATATAAAAATAAAATTAATAATATAAATTATTATAATTTTCGGATCAAATATTATATCTAAAATTAATTTAAAAAGGGTTAATGTTAACTTTTATTTTTGAATATATTTAAACTAAGGAACATGTATAACAACCCTATGTAGAGGATATATTACAATAAACAAGATATAAAAAGGTCAATAAACAACATATAAAAAAGTCAATGAAAGGATATAAGAAAACATCTATATTCTATTTAACAAAGAATAGTCAATAGATGTATTCAGAAAGGGATTGGCTGCCCTAATTTCTTAGAAGGTCTATGGTAGCATAACAAAATAATTTTACTTTATTGGTTGCCCTAATTTTTTTTAGAAGTCTATAATTGCATAACACAATAACCTTATGTATTAATAACAAAAATGTATAAAATAAAAAAAATATATTTTTAAATATATGTATTATTATGCAAAAATGAGTGAGATTGTTTATGATGTATAAAAAAACCGCGGTAAAACCATATGAAATTGCATACTTTTTGAACCTTAAATTTTGCAAAGAAAAACAAAAACCTTAACCTAAATTAAAATAAAATATTTATTTTTATATCAATTTTACAATTATAATATTTTGTTAAAATTAAATATAATAAAATTTAATTTCAAATAAAATAAAAAAAAAATTGTTTCCATGAATCTACCCAACTAAATAACCCAAATTCAGTGCATGCTAACAGATCATTAAGACCCGCGGATGAAGCCTTTGTTTTACTCACGTTTTTCTCCAAATTAGCCAAGCAAGAAAAGAGTTTTATCTGCCGTTGATTCTGATTCCTTAAGGTCGAGTACACTCTTCTTCTTCTTGAAATGCTGCCATCCTTCAAACCGACGTTCAAGTAAGGTCATGTAGCAATCATTTCTTCGGAAATGCTTCAATGCTCTTCAACCTTTGCGGAATCGCCCTGCCTTCAATCTATCGCGTATCTATCAATTAGCTCTAAAGTTTATTCCCAGCTCACACTAATATTGTTATTTCTAAGGTATTGTTGAGTGTGCAAGGTAGTCAAATTCTCAATCTCGATCTCCTTGTTACACATTTCGTTACGCACTTCTCCAACAAAGCTGGGGTCTACACATTTATTTCTTAAACCCGCGATCCGCCAAATTCCTATATAAGGCGTCCGTAAGCCACAATAAGCAATCTCACGTCCAGACTTTAAAGTCTCTTCCTCTTATTAGAAACTAGCGAGGGGCATTTCTAATGTAATCTAGATGTTGGATTAGTTATATCTTGCTTAAACCCAGATGAAATCAGTAGAGGTTGTATTTATCCATGTTTAACAAGTTATATAAATTGATTGGACCCTTCCCTAATAATCAAAGAATCAGTTCATATAAGAAGTGAGTGAAGCATCTAATTTATGTGTAAGATAAACATCGTAAAATCGTGATCAATATTTGTGCTCCTATGAAGTCCGAGAGTAAGATTTCTCTAATCATGATGATCAATAAAAAATCCTTTTTGAATATAGATTAGAAAATCATGAAACTCTAAGGAAAAAGATGAGGATTTTGCACCCATGAATTTCCTAACTATCTTCTATAATCAAGGAATTTTTTTTTATCTTCTTACTAATACAACATGTTCTTTATAAAAGCATAAAGATGTCACAACAATTATTTCCAAAACTTATGGAAATAAGCAAGATTTTTTTTCTGAATCATCGTCAACAATTTAACATAAATCTTTCATTGTTTAATCTCAATACATTAATGAAAGGCACTTGCACTCAAGGTTTAAAAATATATTCTAAAGTCTCAAGTGATCTACCTTGTATCATTAACCCCTCTACTAACATATGCTTTGCTCTAAAATATTTTTCTCCATTTTTCATAAACCAGTATCCCTAATAATTTATGGATGAATTATGTGACACCCCCTTTCGTGTCATATCCCCAAATTCCCCAATCTTATTCATACTCTCAATATCACTCATATCTAGGGCATTTATCTCATTCATTACCCCTTGAATATCAAAATTTACTTTCTCAAATAGAACAATTAAAGAAGCAAGTGACTTCTATACAACAATCCTCATCTAGGCCCAAGTATTCTTATGAGAATTTGTTCAATCAACCCCTAGATCCTACCATGGTCAATCATCCTTTTCCTTTCAAATTTAATATTCCTAGCTTTCAGATATATGAGGGACAAGGTGACCCTCTTGACCACCTTAGACATTTTAGAGCCACTTGCAACATGATCATGCATGATGAAATATAAATACTTAAAATATTTTTCCAAATCCTTAGTGGCCATAGTATGGAATGGTAATATCAAATACCATACCATTCCATTAAGAACTTCAAAGATATTGCTAAAATATTTGTTAGAATATTTTCTATGAACATTAAAGAAAATGCCACAATCATTGACATCATTAATATCAAACAAGCAAAGGATAGCATTTTCATCACATTCTTGTCTAAATGGAAAGATAGGGTATGGAATATTTTGTATACCCTCTCTTTTAAAGCCTTGTTAAACATATTTATAGAAAATATTGATGAACAATTGGCCTACCACATAGATATTGTAAATGTATTATATTTTGATCATGCCATAATAATAGCCTAAAATATAGAATCCACCATTCAAAAAAGGGACACCTACAAACCAATGCTGCTAAATGGGAGGAACAATCTTCCTCTTACCCATCGTATTGGTGTTAAAAATTGTGTGATAAAAATTTTAAAGACATCAAATCTAATCAAATAAATCATATTCATGTTATCCCTAAGCAAGAACAATCTCAAACACCTAAACCAAACTTAAAAAAACAACACTATCCACTCCTTTCCAAACCATACCAATCTCCCTCTGCAATCTTAATGATACTTCTAGCAACTAGGGTTATCCAATTTCCACATATCAAATCCAATGACTATAACCAGATAAAACCTCCATCATTTCACTCTCATCAACATGGTGCCTTTCATCATAACATTGTTCATTTGACCAATAAATGTAAAAATATTCAACAACTTGATTAGGAGGTATGCATCATCCTAAATTCTCTAAAATTCCAATTCTTTCCTAGCCCTTAGACTAGGAATACTCCAAAACCTTTCTTTAATCATAAATAAATAAATTGTGGACCCAATGGAAGGGCCCCACCTCTAAGAAATCTATTGATCTAACCTAACCTTCTTATACATTATAAAAATATGGTTCAACATTAATCCATAAATATATATTTAAGTCATCCAATTAAGGATGTGATATACCTTAATCAAAATGTAGATTATAATATCCTAATCCTCAACACAATTTGTAATCATTGTTAGTCGATTTGAGCTCTTAAATAGATTGAAGGTACTTTTGTATTATCTTAATATTAGGTACACAAATCTTTTTATCTTCCATGCTAAGACATGTATCCATCACACCTGACAATAAAATCAAATCAAACATCCATTTTATGCCCTCGTCATTGAGTTGTTACTACCTTATTATTTCTTTATCACATTTATTAGCCCACCTATCATATTTTGTGGCCTTAACTAGCCCGTTTATAATATTTTATGGTCTTAAATACCCCACTTATCAACAATTACAGCGTTAACTCTCCTGCCTAAAAACCTTATGGCCTTAACTAACCCACTTATCATTTCTTTGTGGCCTTAACTAGCCTACATATTATTTCTTTTGTGGCTTAACTTACCCACTTATCATCTTTTGCAACCTTTATTAGCCCAATTATTAGTTCTTTGTGGCCTTAACCATCCCACTTATCATATTTTGTAGCCTTAGATAACCCACTTGTCATCTACTGTATCCTTAATTGGCCCACCTATAAACATTGCTTCCTTATCTAGTCCACTTAATATTCCATTGTGGCCTTAAATGGTTTATATATCATTTATTATGGCCTTAAATAAAATACCTATCATATTTGTGGTCTTAACTAGTCTATTTATCATTTATTTATGGCCTTAAGTGAACCACCTATAATCTATTATAGTCTTAACTAGCTTACCTATCATATTTGTACCCTTAAATAGCATACCTATCATATTTTGAAGCCTTAACTAGACTATTTATCATCTTTTGTGGCCTTAACTAGCCCACTTATAATGTATTAGAACCTTAACTAGACCACTTATCATGTGTACAACCTTAACTAGCCCACCTATCATATTTTACAACCTTAACTGGTCCATTTATTATATTTTTATCTTTAACTAACCCTCTTATCATCTATTACAACCTTAACTAGCATGCCTATCATCCTTACAACCTTAACTATCCAACCTATCATTTTATTACAACCTTAACTAGACCACCTATAATTTTTTCTATCCTTAATTAGTATACTTATTATCTATTATAGCCCTAACTAGTTTGACTATCATTTTTATGGCCACAACTAGCACACCTATCATATTTATGACCTTGATTGACCCACTTGAAATTTTTGTAGTTGTAAAAGGTCTTCATTTGCTACATGAGACTCAATTGGATATAGCATACTATCATCACATCTTAACTAGCCAAGCATAATCATCAAAGTGCTATCAACAACCATTGCAAATAAATCTAGGGTCTTAGTTACATTACTAATCATTATGAACCACTAGCAAATAACAAAATTAGCTTTCTTAACCATGAGTTCCATTATGACACTATTTTAATAAATGATTTGGATTGGCATAAGGATTATAGGGAACCATGGCGATAACTCTTTCCAACTTACATGGTTTGCTAGGATAAATGCCTTAGCATTCATCCATACTAAAATCAATCACAATACTAATCAGAAATAGGAAAACCCTTATAGTCCTTCTCAAAATAATATTTATGACCATCTTTGTTGGGACGACAATTCTTATAGAGGGTCACTTCTACAAATAGCCATTATCACCATCTCAAAGCCATTTGAGTATGCTTCAATCCAGGGGGTGATACTTGACCTCCTAAACTAAAAGATACATCCTACCACTTTATAAAAATTAATTTATATCGAGATGAATTTATCAAATTAAATCAATCTATTTAAATAAGTTTATCATTGATAATCTAAATTATTTTGTCTCTCTTAATTTAAATTTACATCATAATTTCTAGCAATTCAATTCAAGTTATGAATTAGAGTTAAGTCACCCTCCATCAATCTAAGTCTATCAATCAAAGTTAATTCAATTTATCTTTCTTGATTCCTAGTCAATCTATCTCTATTAATTTGGATTAAATTATCTTCATCAATCCAGATCATCGCTTTCAATATCATCTATTTCTATTTGAATCTAGCTAATTTATATCAAAGTTATGATCATAATCATGGGGGATCAATTATTTTGCTATCTTTCCTAACTCCACATGTGGGGGTAAGCAATGCATGTCTTACCAACTAGGAATATCTCTCATTTCCATACCAATCAAACATACACTTGCTTTGGAGAGAGAAAATAATCAATCTAAAGTACCTCCTTGATTGGGAGTATCTATTATCAATCAAATCAAGCATATCACTATGCATACCCCCTAATAGGGAGGAAATATTATAACAACTAAGCACAAAATCCTTCAAAATGATTATGGTTTAGGTATATTTAAAGTCTTTAGATATTTGAAGTCTAGGCACACATAAATTTCTTTAAATCGATAATGGTTTAAGCATGTTTAAAGTTTTTCAGACCCCCAAGGTCTAGGTATACATCAAGATTAAATTCATTCAAACCTCCATGGTCTAAGAACACATCAATATAAATTCCTATGGAAAAATCTAACAACATTTCTCCAGGAAATGCTAGCATAAGTCCTTTGGTCACAACTAAAAAATGCTAATAGGAGTCTTCTAGACCCAAGAAGTCTAGGCAATAATTTATTATAAGTTTTGTAAAATGCTTTAGACTAAAAATGGTGTAAACATGCATTAAGAACTAGTGATACAGGTAAATGAAAGCCCTATAAAATATAGGTACATATAAATAACTCTTCAGACTGACAATGGTCTAAACATACATGAAGCTCTAGTAATCTAGAAAAATCAAATCCCTATCAAGTCAAGCCACATATAAATAATTCTTTAGACTAATAATGGCCTAAACATAGACAAAGCCCAAGTTCTCTAGGAAAATCAATTTTATAGGAAGTATCAACACATGTATATAATTCATTAGACTAACAATGGTCTTAGCATGATCAAACCCATAATACATCTAGACACATATCAAGATTAAAGTGCTCCAAACACTTGAAGTCCAGGCATACTAAAATATAAAGTCCTTTGAGCAATGTTAATATATAAGTTCTCTTGATAAAATTAACAAAATTACTCTAGGTAATGCATTTATTGCATTAAAACTTAGATCTAATAGGTACAACTTTTCCAAAATTAGGGCATCTCTAGCAATTTTTAAATCATTTATTTCATAATAAATGACTCAAAAGAGGGAAAACTATAGACACCCAATTTTGGAACATCTAGCTAACTCATACATTCATCAATTCCACCAACTAATCCTCATACATTTTCCCTCTATTCAATCAAACCAATCTACTTTCTTAGACCTAAACTTAAATTATTTATTGCTCCAAAAAGCAACATCATACTTAGGACATCATTTTCCCTATAAACTATTTACAAAACACAAAAACACAACCATTATAATGCACTTGAAAGGTTTTTTTCCAATGAATGTATATATATGCCTATAATCCTATGAAAATCAATGCCTTAAAATGCAAAAAAATAGTGGTTGACAATGCTCGTGGTGAATTTTCAATCTGGTTGTTCCTACAAATTTGGTGAATTCATAGGTCATGAACTTGTCTTTAGGCTATAAATTTAATTCAAAGATAAAATTTTAAATTTTTACCACTCTGATGGTTTACTACCAATATGAAGTTTGTAGTTGTGAACTTGTTAGGCTAAATGCCTTCAAAATGGAAAGTTTCCCAATCTAATGCCTATTCTAAATATTGCCAACACCCCACTAGATAAAATAATATTTTGACACCACAAAACATTTTCAATCTAATACATATTTACCATGAAAACATACCCTAAAGAAATTAAATCTTCTCAATCCACTTTTGTCCAGTCATATCACCACTTTTCTCCATTGACACCATGCACAAATATTTGGGGAATCTTGCTTCCCTCTCTTCTCCTACAAGCCCAAAAATATATAAATTAGGCATATTTGCTCCAATGAGGGGGATATTTGATAATAGTGAATATTTATCTAATTTATTTAGAAATTAAATAACATTTTTGTATGGTTTCTTCAAGCACTTTTTCATTCCCAAGCCTCCTCCAACATTGCTTGCATGCCTCACATATTGCATATGTTTCTTCCAAGTATGAAAGGGGGTTCTTATTACTTACAAAATTGATCAACCCTTTCCTATTATCCCTTTTTTATGTTGCATTAGCTAAATATTGTCCTTATGATTTGATCAGTTTGTTCATTTTATTGCACTAATATTCTTTGTTTTAGGTTGTTAAATATTTTACTCTAGATTTCTTGCAAGACTTGTAGGTAACATATAGGACTTTTCATCATTGCCTTGATGCCTAGATATTTCAAATTCTACCCTAGCTCAGCCTTTGCAATAACACACTATAAATTCATAACCAACAATACTGGTAGGTTGTGAACTTGTCTAGATTAACTTCTTCTTAAAATTCTATTTATTTTGGATTCCCTGACATCATGTTAGCCAATTTATCAATTTTACATTTTAAAAAACTTCTATTTGTGCCTTCAAAACAAGTTCATAGGTCATAGTATCTATAAGTTGTGAATTTTTCTAGACCACACATGTCTAATTTTTTTATTAGAACCTAAACCTCTAACATCCTATTAGAAACTCTATTAAATTTGTAATTTTAAACACTTTTTTTTGTGCCTCCAATATAAGTTTGTATGTCATAGGATTTATAGGCTTGAATTTTTTTAGGACCATCCTTATGTAATCTGTTGATAAGATCCTAAATATTTGACATCTCATCATACAATATATTACTTTTTTTTCTTAGAACCTTTTCTATTTTTCCCTCCAAAATAAGTTTGTAGGTTATAGGCTCTATGGGTGGCAAACTTGTCCTACAAGCTACAAATTTAACTTTAGGCTATAAATTTTTCTAGATCAACCTCTATCTAAGTTTTCAATTAGTTTATAATTATCTAACATCCTCTTATCTCATCCACCACTTATGTAGTTTAAAATACCTTTGTTACTGTCTCAAAATCAACTTTGTAGGAACTTGTCCTACATCTTATGAATTTACCTATAGGTTGTAAACTTGTCTAAAATAAATTTTATCTTCTATTTTATTGTTATCTTTGATTTTACCTAATTTTTATTCTTCTGACCTTCTTATTAATTAAAATGTTCATTTTAACACTCTCTATTTAGGCTTTAAAACATGTTTGCATGTGTCAAAATAGATTACCAAGTTGCATGCTACATACTTGCCCTACAGGCTATGAACATGTTTTACTCATTATTTTATAAGTTTTCAATGTTAGAAAAATCAATATCCAAGGCTAGGACATCTATGAGGAACACATGAGTCATAGGTTTCTTAGGCTTATTATTAGGTATAGGATTAATTTTTTTGTTTTATTTTTAGGTATTACATGTAGTTTTTCATATCTCACATGGGATTGGATTTGTTAGTTTGTTAGTTTATTAGTTGTAGCTTGTTGAGACTATTTTTATCTATAGCACTAGTAGTTATTATTAACTCTATTTTAGTACTTGTTGGTTATTGGGGTCTCTCCAAACTTAATAACATCTCATTATATGCATCCTAGTGGTTCTACTTATTTGATATTTCATGATGATTATTTAAGCATCCTCAATAATGGAAACTTTAAATTTATCTTTTTACTATAGTTTGATCTACTATTCCATATCACTGGTATCATAGCCTAGTTCTAATCACTAGATTGGTTGTAAGCTTGAGAATGCTTATGCATGCAAAGGATTTAAGATTTTAAACACACTCTATATTGATGATCATAAACTACAAGTTCATTCGCTAAGTCGAATGGACTTTTTGATTTACATGATTGCACCCATGTGATCTAGAGAATACTTTTGGCAAGATGGTATTTGATGATTTATTTGATGCATCAAATTAACAAATATTCTTATTATAGGAGATAAAAGGATACCTATGAGATGACTATATTTTTTGTGTGCTATTGTCAAGTGAGCTTAGTGGTAGTGCTCGACTAGCACCACTACATGTCCAAAAATGAAGACCATGCTACCTCAATGCAAAAAACTTGTAGTCTAACTTGATTCAAAGTAGATAAAACTCATATGTTGGCTAGAGATAACTCAATCAAGATAAGAATCGACTACAAGGGCAATAAGATAGACTTTGTAAAATTGGAGAGTTACCACCTATTTGTATTACATGGTTACATGAACATCATCCTAGGATTTGATATGTTATTAGATGCATTTACATGAAAATAGTATAACAAAGAAAAATTTAACATTTTCTCATGGACCCTACAAAAAGTGTTGGAGCACAACTTGACATGATTAAAAAAGGTGGATGTAAAAAATATAAGTCCAAGAGAACCCATATTTATCTTGACACATCATTGCAAAACATATATTTGAACTCAAGAGGACATCCATGAAGCTATACATTTTGTAAATAGACCACAACAACCAACATAATTGAAATATTTTTGGACACTACAATGGTTATATATGACACTCAAGATAAGGTTCATTGATGAATAATATGGCTTTAGCATACACAAACATCATCATGTGGATATCAAGCCACTCCCAGGATCAAAATCAACTAAACATGTTTGGTTGATTAAAAAACTAGATCAAGAGTGTGTCCAAAGTAGTGTCTCTACCACTATTTTTGATCGTAACAAAAGTTTTCTTTTTGAAAACCCACATACTTGACAACATGACTAGAATTTGTAATGCATTGATGAGTTTTGAGTGTGAATATTCAAAGGCTAAAATATTCCTCTAGTGGTGCCCATAGAATAGGTTTTAGTTCCATTGAGACTTTGGGTCCACACACAGTTATTTATTACCTTGGGATGACATGAGCATCCAAGATCGAATCAATATTTTGACACACTAGGAGAAAACTTAATCTCATTAATGCCTAACATATTTAATGAAAATCCTCCACATTTAAGAAACACACTTCAATCATTGAGTATTGAACAAGTATTTTGTAATGAATGTATTATTAGAGTGCATTATCAATACAATCCAATACTCCTACGTATCTAAGTAGTAAGTATACATTAAAGGGGGAAATTCCTCTCTAAAAATTTGTACATTACCCTAAACATTGTACTTCAGTCATAAGTAATATTTATATATTGACAATGATGTAATAAGGAAGTCATTTAGTAAGAATATATATATGATACATAAACATTTTTAAAATCTTCTTAAATTTTTTTAAGGGGTCATAGTTGAAATGTTTTTCATCATTTTGACTCTAGGTACTTTGAAATCGTATTTGAAAAAATTATCCTTTTTCCTCATAAGTTGAAGTTTTTAAAATTTAAAATTGGAATACTCTAGAAAAAATTCTATTCGTTAGGAAGGAAGGCATGTGATTGGATGTGCCTACATCATGTTCACAAGGCCTACATCATAGGAATGGGAAAGGGGAGTAGGTAGTGTTCATACTTATGTCATCCTTAATATTTTCCTTTCTCCTCCCAAGATTAGAACATGGAGAGGTGGCTAACAAGAGTCTAGGCAAGTCATTATCCATGGGAGATCATGAGTTCAAAATACTTAATCCCCAATATTTTATGATAATTTTAGAAACCTCATTATCCTTTTATATGATGATGTTAGTAGGATCCATGACACAAAACCATTGAATGATGTGGTTAATGAAGTATTTGATGATATGGTAGATGATGTGCCACCTCCTTTGCACTAGCATGATGATATGGAAGGTCCATATGGATTCCATGTGAAATTTCATATAAATGATTCAACACCAAGTGCTTACATATCATGGCAACATGTGATAGTCAATACAACTAACATGGAAGTCCACACATGTGACATGGTAAGATGAGCATGAATTCCAAGGTGACATGTGGCAACTAAGGTGGTAGTTTAGATAGGTGATGCAAGGTGACACATGGTAGATTATAAGATAATTCATATGGTATGCATATCAAGGTAACACATGACATATGTTTATATAAGGGCTAACATGACAATCCATATATCACTTGGCACCTATAAATATAGCTTTCATAGTTAGTAGCAATATTGGTGAAGTATGAATTTTGGAGTGAATTAAATAGTGATAAGTGGCACAACATGGTTTACAAGAAACACAATCAATTAGATTATTATAGGTAATATCATATGATTAACTAGTACATTGCATAGTCAGTGTATAGTAAGAGCCCTTTTAATCACTCATGTAGTGACACATGGTGGTCTCCCATTTGCTATAGATATTTGTTTTTCAAAAGTTTCAACAATTTTGGAGGTAGTTCTTGTAATTCTAAGGTTAAACTTATAGGGGCGATAATGTTTGCATATAAAAGCATTTTGAGCCCCTTTTTGTTTAAATTATACAATTTTTTGAGGTCTTTCTTGGAAGTGTTGGTTCTAGTAACAATTATTTCTAGTTTTTTTATTACTATAGAATAAGTATGGACTATCATGTGTCCTTATTAAGTGTTCCAAACTATGCTACATAGAAAATTAATATTTAAGATCTACTCTAAAGCAAGGGTTTACTCAAGTATGTGAATGAGCAACTTCAAGATACTGGTACTAAATAGGTAAAGTAGTTGTATAGGGATAATAAGTTCAAAGTCTATGGTGTGATTACCCTCCATGTAGACAATGTGTATGACATCCATGTAAGCAAAATTACCGATCCTAAGGTTATACTTAAAATTGTTTAAAGACTATGTGATTGGATTGATTCTAGTTATATTAATAGCCTAGAGGTAGAGCTTGAAATTTTACCCATGGACTCATTTGACATCATTGATGAGTATATCAATGGATTTAAGAAATTTTAAGAAGATATCTGAACTAGGAGAGGAAATAAAGAAACATAGAGCTTGTCAATACTATATTCAATGGATTTAATAAAAGAAGGGGAGGGTAAGAATCATTAGAGAAGAAAGGAACATAAATGTTGTCAATACTATATTCAACAATGTGAGAGAAACATGTGAGATAGTTGTTTTGATATTTGATATTCTTTGTGTGTATTTTATAGTCTCGCTTGTATTATCTATTGATGAGGTAATTATGTATTTATTGAATCATCAAACTAGGAGAAATAGACATAAGGGAAATTTTATTTTTAATTAGGTACATCCAAAAGAAGCTATGGTAAAATATTAGAATGATAAAAAGTCCAAATAAGATGATAAAAAACCCAAGAATCCCTTGAAGAAACCTACTCATGATGTTTACAAGAAAGAAATATACAATATATAATTTTACAGGTTTTAGATCAAGAAGTTGGAATAAGCAAGAAGAAATGGGTGTGTTGATGTTGCTCTCTTATATGTATAATATGGGTATGCATTTTAAGGATAAACCTCATAGGCACATGTTACAAATCATTCTACATATTGAACATACACATCATTGAATGAGTGGATAACTAATTTAAGGGCTACAAGGTACATGACAAAGTATAAGTACCTTCTTTGAGGCTACAATAAAACTCATGTAGGAGAACATGTTGTGATTGAAGATGACTCTTCATTATAGGTGGTTGGAAGTGGAGGCATCATTATTGGATATTCATTATTTTATGAGGTAATTCATGTTATCAATATTGGTACTAACATTTTGTCTATCTTTCACATTACTCACACAAACAAGAAAGTAGAATTATGGCCTAATGGGTGTTAATGATATAGACATTGGGTTTAGTACTATTGATTTTGGATACTATGATGAATCTGATTATATGTATATGTTGTATGAAATATCCACTTTTGTTTCTACCTCTTCTAGCAAGAAAATATCATTGCCATGGTTGCACTTGCTAATAATGAGATTTAGAATGTGCATCATAGGATTGGGTATATCATTTATTATTATTTGATATGTGTATGTCAACATCAAATTTCCATTAGGCTTCCACATATATACCCTCTAAGTGGTGCATGTGAGGGATGAATTTTGGAAAACCATAATAGGGAGAATTTTCCAAAAGGATTTTCTAGGAGGGAATATCATCCTTTGAAGACCATACATAGTGATATGTGTGGGCCTATGGGAACACCTTCTCTTTCAAAAATAGATACTCACTTTTTTCCATTGATTAATTTTCTAGATATGTGTGGATATATAATATTTATACTAAGGATGAAGTGTTTGATAGGTTCAATACTTTCGAGGCCCTTATTGAAAATCACCTAGGTGGGAGGATAAAGTTTCTAAGAATAAATGATGATGGTGAATATTTTAGTCATGCTTTTCATGATTTTTTGGTAAACTCTAGAGTAATATATTAGAGGACTATTCACAACACTCTTGAATAAAATGGTGTCTATAAAATAAATAATAAGGTAATAATGGATATGACATGTTTTATGATTCATCCCAAGGGACTAGATCACAAGTTTTATGGTGAAGTGGTCACTTGTGTAGGCTACATAATCAAAAGGGTTCCTATCAAGGCAATTTTGGGGATGATACCTTTTGAGAGGTTGATAGAGGATAGACAATATATGTACTAGTTTTGAATATTTAGGTCTCTAGTATGGTCTCACATATCCAAGGATTTTTGGAAAAAGGAGAAACTATAGATCCATAAATGTATATTTATGGGGTATTATGATACCTCAAAGGTATATCACCTCTATGATACTCAAAGGTATGAGGTATTGATTATGAGAGATGCCATTTTTGATGATGTTATTCTAGGTATTCCTTCCAATATCTCTTCAAGCCTTTTAGCTATTAGTTATTTTTATTATATACCTATTATAGATTCAATAGGTTATATAGATATCTTGGTTGGTTCTATTCCCATTAGAGCATCTTCATTTTTAAGTGGTTTTTCATCGCCAATTGATATGACCCCATCATGAGAAGCTTATCAAGCAGTTTCTTGTTTCCCTAGAGTAAAATATGATGAGAAATATTATTTAGTTTAGAATTTTCTAGATTTAAAGGATGAGTTGAGTAGATATGAATTGGATTCTTCCATTGTAGTTTTTGATGATGAGATGATGTGGGATACACATGCTTCTTCTAATTGTCCTATATCCAATTGGGCTAACACATTTATAATGGATGCATAACCTATTCTTACCCTTGAGTGAAATCAAAAGGATCCTTTTGAGATTTAATTTTGAATTTATCCTATTCATAATATCATATTACATATCCTTAGCAAAGGGAAATCCTAAATTTGAAGATGTTATGGTAGTAGAGTATGAGACATTGATGAAGAACATAATATTAATTTTGATTTCCCTTTCAATAGCATATAATATTATGAGGTGTAAGTAGGTATATAGTATCAAATACACCTTAAATGATTAGGTTGAAAAGAATAATTTATACCTTGTTTCCAAGGGTTTCCATCAGTAGGAGGAAGTGGACTATTCTAAGACTTTTGTAACTATGGATAGGATGGACTTAATAAGAATGATTTTTTCTATTGTTGTGTCCTATGTATGGAAAAAGTATTATATAAAAATGAAGAGTTCCTTTCTTTATGGAAAAATTTAGGAATAAATCTACATGTAACAAGAACCTATATTTGACCTAGAGGGCCCTACTCCATTTGTATGTTGCTTGAATTAATCCTTGCATGGTTTTAAGCAATATCCTTATTCTTAGGATGAGAAAATCCATTATTTCCTCAGTTATGGATTTTAATGATGTAAGGTGAGCATGGTGTTTACATAAAATATTATGATGAGTAAACTTTGGTGACTGTATTATATTTTGATATATTCTCATTACAAGTAGCTCCACTTCTTTGATTCAAGATATGAAGTCATGGATTTTGCTTTATTTTTTAGAAATCTAGATTAATTAGATAGATTTTGGCATTACCATTTCTTAGCCCAAGTTTAATTTGTATCTTCTTCAATAGTTTAAATTGAAGGGGAGTAATATTTCTCAAACCTCATTTATTTATTTATTTTTGTTTTTTTTTTAATTTACATAGTGGAATCGATAGCCGCCACGAATCTGGGCAGGTTGCTTGGATTTTTTTTTATGGCTACCACAGTATTCTGCGTTGTCCGCCCTAGAAGCTGCCACATAGATATTCACACAGTCCACCCCTATAACCACCATGAAACAATAATTTTAAACCTTTTATGCCGTTGAAAGAACTAGGAAAGGGACAAGCGTTTAGTCCGACGAGGCCCGAGATTTGAACCTCGAACCTCCACCCCCCTTATGGGGTTTGGATGAACCAATTGGTATACACATCGGACCTCAAACCTCATTTATTTTGGTTTGAAAATTTGAATTGATTGTACCACATGCTCAGTTGATGCCACCCTATACAAGTCTCTTCTAAGGGGACTTCTCTATATCACTTACACTTTATTAGATATGGAATTTGTTATTAGCTACTAATTTAGGTACATGTAGGCACCTTGAGAGAATAATTATATAATAATAAAGTAGCTTCTCAGATACATCAAATAGACATATTAAATGACCATCCACTACATTGTTGGTTTTCCTCTATTTTGATAGGTTTTTTAGATGCTAATTGGGTAGTGATTTGGATGAGTGGTTCTCTATCATAGCCTTTATGTTTTTCTTAGGATCTAGTATCGTATTATGGTATTCCAAATATTAATCCATATTTTATAGAGGTTGAAGAATGTGCTATCAATTAGGTAGCTAAGCATATAAGGTGATTGCTAATGATTTTAGAGGAAATTATAATTTCTAATAAAATTATTGTTACTCTTCCAAATAGAGTATTATTTAGATTTTCCATAATATTGTGTTTTATTAGTGGACAAAGAACATCAATATATATATTCATTTTGTGATATGGCTTCATACTCATGGAATGTTCGACCTAGTGTTTATTCCTTCATCAAATTAGGCAACAAACATATTATCCAAGATTATGCTTAAGATAATGTTTTTGTACATGGGGGAGCTTCTAGGAGTTGGACAGAATCCTTTAAGGCGGGATGTAATTTAAGGGTATATCTCCATGTCCCCTATTTAGGTTAAGGGAGGATGCTAGAATGTGTGGTAGTTAAGTTTCTCTTGAGGTCACAACCAACTATTTGCACATGTATTTGTTACATTCTCCCATTGGGACATTATAAACCTTGTAAAAGGTACTTTTGTAATTTTTTATAATTTTATTACTAAAGGTTAGTCCCAATAACCTTGACCTAAATGCATCATGTACTTGGATATAAATACATTTTTACTCTAATAATTTCATTATTAGTTAGAGAGCAATTTGATTCTATTTTATTGAAGATGTTTTGGTGTCTACAAAAATCCCATTATATTCTATGTTCTTTATGTTGTGTAATTATATTGTTAAGTAATATTAGGTAATTGTTGATTTTATTCATTTCTAGGAATTACTATAAATTCTAACGTTTTCCAACCCAACCTTGTGGAAGGTGTACTGGATATGTTGGTGGATGTAATAACATTGGACTCAAGAGGTCATGGTTTTAGAGTCCCATGCAATCATTTTTATAGATTTATTGGCATACACATGATTTCAAGGTTGTTATAGTAGCTAGAATAAAATATAATGTTATATCCATTATATGGATCTTGCTCAATGAAAAGAAGAGGAAGTAGATGTGACCAAGTAAAGCTATCAATTCTTTGATAGATGAAACCAATATTTTCAAAGGTTTTTTAGATACAAGAAATGTAGTATTTTCTTGGTGGCTATAACTTAGGGCATAAGTCACTAGAAGGGATTTATCCACATGATTTACTTTTAGGTGTTTCCTTTTGTAGGAGAAAGTATGAATGCACAAGGACTAGCAATCCATGCTCATCCTCTACCACCTTATACCATGGGGTTTTTTTATAGTCACATGTGGCCTATGTACCATTTGGTTAGAAGAGATTTCATGGATGCTTAACATATAGGATTGTGAAATCAACCCCTTAATCTAGCACATTGTTTGATTTTAACATATTAATATTTTATTTGATGTGGCATTTCTTATTGATGTGGCACTATGGTGGATATGGCCTCACAAAAAAATTATTTATATTTGATGGATGAACTAATCACTTTAAGAAAAATAATAAAAAAATATCTAATACTCACATAGTGATTTGAAAAAGTGACAATAGATTTAATGTTCAAGAGTACTTCTTTCCTTGGATTAGTAACATTTGGTAATTATTGAATTGTAAAATTCCTACCTAATATATTGAATAATCAATACATAATTGGAATTTTCTTATTTGATTAATTACTTATAATAATAGATAATTTATCAATTTCTTATTCAAAGGTTTACATAGTCAACAAGTATGTGGTATTTGTTTGATTTTTAAACTTGTGATTCATGGAAATAGTAGGCTTACTAAAGGTACTTTTTGAAATATTTCAAAGCCTTTGATGGAATTGAGTACAATTTTAGGGTAACTTTCTAGGAACCATAACTTATGCATACAAAAGAGTTTTGAGCCCCATTTTTTTTTTTTGAAAAAAAATGAAAACTTGTATTAATACAAAGACCAGATACAAGCGGGAGAGAACACATCCCGACCCAGAGCCAAGAGCAACACAACAAGGGCAGCGCACAAAGGCAACACTAGCAGCCACAGGGCAAAGAGAACAAACGACGCGAAAAGGTGACATGTCGCGAAAATGCGACATGTCACGAAATCGCGACAGGCAAACCCATCACGGCCGCTTCGGCGCCAACAGTCGCGATAACGCGACATGTCGTGAAATCGTGACATGTCGCAAAATCATGACAGGAAGGGCCCTCGACAGCCACCCGCAGAAGGCGTCGTGAAAACGCGACGAAAAAACTAAACAACAGTCATGCCGCAAAAGGGTCGCGATATCGCGACAAAAAACCAACCAGTCGCTTAAGAGCCAAACATGTCGCGAAATCGCGACAAAAAAGCCAAGCTGCATCCAATTAACCAACCTGTTGTGAAAACGCGACACAATACCACCTTTGAACAGCATCTTCAAGAGAGGCTCAATATCGCTAGCAAAGCCCAACAAGAGCCACGACAGCGCTACATGGCGCGAAATCGTGCAAGAAATTCGCCAGAGGCCAGGAAGGCACAACCTGTCGTGAAATCGTGACAAAAACCAACTCGTTGCCGCGACAGCGCTACAGGTCGTGATATCGCGACAATTTTCCACCCAGCCACCTAAGTGCCAAACGTGTCACGAAATCGCGACAGGAATACCTTGCAGCTTCCAATTCTCAAACTTGTCACGAAAACGTGACGAAATATTAACTTTGCTTTTCAACTTCATGAAGGGAACGAAAGCGTGGCAAGAACTCCACACGGACCATGAAAGCGGGACCTGTCGCGATATCGTGACATGTCGCGTTATCGCGTGTCACAAAATCGTGACATGTCGCGATATCGCGACACGCGATATCGCGACATGTCACGACAGAAACCCACCAGAGGCCGCGGAGGCTCAACCTGTCACGATGTCATGACAGCAACCAGCCAGAGGCCGCGACAGCACTATATGTCATGATATCGAGACAAAAAATAACCTTAGCAAAAAAAACTTTGCACATTATTTCAAAAATTGTTCAAGGCCTTTTCTGATCTCTGCATCCTCCATAGACATATTGCTATGCAGATGCATCCCAACCTCTCTCTCAGCACCCATATTAGCAAGGAAATCAGCTGCTTTATTGAGATATCTACTAGCATAAATAGGTATCACATCCTCTACTTCCTTCCAAAGCTCTATAATTTGGGAAACCAAAATCCGCAGCCTCCAAGCTTTTAAGGCAAAGTTCCTCATGCAATCAAGAGCACCAACCAGGATTTGGGAATCAGACTCAATGATTATCTTTCTATGACCTTGCTTGACGACCCAGATGGAGGCAGATTTAATAGCAAAGGCCTCAGCTTCATTGTTTGTGGCATATCCCAGACCTTGCAATTCCCAATAGAGCACAGTCCCAGCATGATCACGACAGATAACTCCACTACCAGCATTGCCCGGATTACCTTTTGCAGCTCCATCAGTATTGATTTTGACCCAGCCTTCTGGGGGAGGTTTCCAACAACTTCTTACCTGTCTCTCAAGATCAGCAACTCTCCCTTTCAAAGGCTTAGAAGCTGGCTGATTTTCCTCCTCAGCATAGATGGCAACGGTTTCCACAACTTTGCTCCAGATGACCTGCCATATCCCATCCACCGAAGAGAAGGTTTCACGAAAAATACGAGCATTTCTTTCCAGCCACACCTGCCACCAAATAAAAAGGAAACCGAGCTCCCAGCCAGTACGAAGAGCTTTAGATATAAATCTACCTCTCTTCCAGCTTTCCCATAAATTGGTCCGAGACAAGTCTCCAAGAGCCTAAAGTTTAAAGTGGGAGAACCAATGATGCCAAATCTGTTGTGTGAAAGGACAATCAAACAGAAGATGATCCGCAGTTTCCTCATTCCTATAACACAAAAAACACTGGGAAGGGCCAATGATGCCTCTAATTCTGAGGTTGTCAAAGGTCAAGATACCATTATGCATCAGCTGCCAAGAAAAGAAGTTCACTTTCGGCCAGCCCTTGGGATGCCAAATCTTCCTCCATTCTTGAACTGGAAAAGAGTGTGGGGGGGCTCAGGAAGGATCAAATCATAGCCCTCCTTCACAGAATAAACCCCAAGGTTCCCAAAGCCCCAGGCAAGCTCATCCTCCTCATCTCTCCCAGTAAGAAACCTTTCTGCCAAAATTTTTTCCAGAGTTGGAGCCTGCTCCGGAGGGATTGGAATAGGCCATTCACCCAGCCGCTTAAACTTTTGAACCTTATACTCCCCCAATTGGCTGGTATTGAAGTAGCTCTCAATATTAATCCAACCCTTATATTCAAGAGCTGATTTTAACGGATGCAAATCAGGAAACACAACAAGGATAGGAGGATGCTGATCCCAAGAATCAGTCCAAAATCGGGCCTTCTCCCCTCTCCCAACTTTCCAGAACAATTGATCTTTGATAATGCAAGATCCAAGCTTGAGCACCTGCCACACAAGAGATCCATTACCCTCCAAAGGATAGCGGCCCAAGTCGTTGGGATGAACAAGACCCAAGTATTTACTAGAAAGGATTCTGCTGCAGAGGGACGTAGGCTGGGAAATCCACCTCCAATACAATTTACCAGCCAGGGCCCGATTGTTAAACTTGGAGCTTCTTAAACCCAGCCCACATTTTTCCTTGGGCTGGGTGACCTTATCCCAACCAACCAAGGCTCATTTCCTCTCTCCTTTGGCACCTTCCCAGAGAAAACTTCTAGCCGCTTTGTCCAGCTCTTTCCAAATTGAAGGAGGGGCGGCCAGAATAGAGAATTTGTAAATAGGCATGGCCTGAATAACAGACTTCAGGAAAGTTAGTCGGCCCCCATAGCTTAACCATCTATGAGACCAGTGATTCATTCTCTCTTTGATGCCATCCAAAAGGTCCTTCCAGAAATCAGCTTTCAGTTTTTTGAAATGCAGAGGAACCCCCAGATAAACAACAGGAAGGGAGGTCCTAGTGAAACCCAGGATCTCCATAACTCTCTCTTGTGACCTTTGATCAAGGTTAAAGAAGACCACTTTTGATTTTGTTTCATTGATGAATTGATTAGAAGCCCGGAGGTAGACGTTAAGATAATCTTTGATTCCTCTTGCTTCCCTAAGGCTGGCAACTCCCACCAAACCCGTATCATCCACAAACTGTAAATGAGTCAAAACTTCAGCCCCGATTTTAATTCCTGTAATCCATCCTTGACGTCTTCTTCTTAGGAGGAGTCTGCCTAAACCTTCAGCCAAGATGAGAAAGAGATAAGGAGAGCAAGGATCTCCTTGGCGGAGACCCCGAGAGGCTCCAAAAGGTGGCGAGGGAAGTCCATTAATTAAAACAGAGTAGGAAGGTGTAGAGATACAGCTCATGACCCAGGCAATCCAGTCCTGAGAAAAACCAAAGGTTGCCAACATATTGACCAAGAAGCCCCACTCTACTCTGTCATAAGCCTTAGACATATCCAGTTTGATGAACATTCCCTTGTTACCTGAATTATGCATAGAATGGATAGCCTCCTGAGCCAAGATCACTCCATCCAAGATCTGTATTCCTTCAACAAAAACCCCTTGCTCAGGGGAGATAATATTCTGAAGAAGGGGTTTTAGTCTTTCAGCCATAATTTTAGTGATAATTTTGTAAATCACATTACATAATGCAATAGGTCTGAAATCAAAAATGTGAGCCCCCCCTCTCCTTTAGGAATTAAGGTGATAAAGGTGTGATTTAGAGCCTTGAGCATTCTTTTGTTAGTTCAGGATTCCTCAATGATAGCCAACACATCCTCCTCCAAGATATCCTAGAAGGCCTGAAAGAAATCAATAGGGAAACCATTCGGACCAGGCGATTTTCCTGTGCACATCCCAAAGATCACCTTCTTGAGTTCATCAAGATCAATGGTCTTAAGAATGGCCTGATTCTCTTCATGAGAAATAATAGAGGGAATGCCCTCAATGACTTCATTTTGGGCTTCCACATCATGCTGCATACTTTCCTTGAAGAGGTTTGAGAAGTACTCCATAGAGAGGGAGTGCATATCAGGGAGAGTGTCAAAAGAGTTTCCATTCTCATCTTGAAGGAATTCCATGTTATTCAATTGCCTTCTAGCACAGGCAGAGCGATGGAAAAATTTAGTATTTCTGTCTCCTTCTAATAGCCAAGTATTTCTTGCTCTCTGTCTCCAGTAGATCTCTTCTTGATTATCAATGTCCTCAACCGCTTTGCGTAAAGCATCATCCTCGAATTTAAGATGCTCAGAAATAATTCCTTCTCTGAATTGTTTTTGCACCTCATTCCATCTGGCCAACAAGGGAGCCCGTTGGAGCTGGAAATCAGATTTGTTAGTTTGCTTCCACTGTTTTAGTTTACTCTTAACAAAAAGAAGCTGTTTATGAAATTTGAACATAGCTGTTCCAAAAGGGAGACGACCTTCTTCCCACCACTATGGAATTTTCCTTCGTAGGTCCTCTTTTTGCAACCAAACATTTTCAAATTTTAAAGGTTTGTAATACTTCCCTGACATAGTCCCTCCCTCCAGCAAAATGGGAGAGTGATCTGAGACTAGGCCCTCCAAAATCTAGAATTTGATATTCCATCTAACATAAGCTTCCTCCGAGACCAGAAACCGGTCAAGCTTAACCCTCCTATTGTATGGCTCTCTTCTCTTATTAGTCCAGGTAAAGTTTGTACCAGGGCCTTTGATATCAACAAGGTTAAAGGCCTGGACTTGGGCAATAAACAGCCGGTCCCCTGTATCCAAAATAGGGATGCCACCTTCCTGATCCCTAGTAGATAATTTAGCATTGAAGTCCCCAAAAATAATCCAATCAAAATCTTCCCGGGAGGACCTCATGTTTTGAACAGCTTTCCATTGAAACCGCTGACCATCGGTGTTCTGAGCCCCATAGAAATTTGTAATTAAGACTTGTTCAGCTGTAAAAATATTCTTAAAAAGAGATGTGAGGACCCCTCTCCAGGCTATATGTTCTATTGCTATCCACGCCAGAGGATTCCAAAGAGTAGCAATCCCTCTCGAGGCACCTAGAGCAGCCACCGCCATATGGCCAACACCCCTCCAGATTCGGCTGACAGTTTTACTCATAAGGTCTAATGAAATTTTTGTCTCCCGAATGAGCAGAAAGTCTATTTTACTTCTCTCTAAAAGTCTTTGAACAACAGATTGATGGGTTCTACTGTTTAAACCCCTCACATTCCAAGATTGAATAATAATTGGAAACCTTGGGAGCAATACGAATCAATTGTTCTCGCCAATCCTCCATTGATTAGCTTATCTCCTTGCACTGCAATTAGATCCTTATTGGATTTCCTGCCCACCCCTTGGGAATTACTATTTTTCGACCTCTTCTCCACCTGGGAAATTCCAAGAGCTGGTCTTTCTCTGAGCTTTTCTGCAATTCCCATGGTAACATCTTTAATAGCTGGCTGAACTGGGGAGTGGATTACCAGAGTCCCTGGGTTTTCTTGCTGCAAAGTCTCAGAGGAGTCAATCACCTGTTCAAGGATAGGGGTTGATGAGGGAGGAGCATGAGTAAGGATGATATTATCCTCAAGGTTCCCATCTGCTCCTTCCATAATTTGGTCTTCTTGATCCACAAGAGATTTGAAGATTTCATATCGGTTGGTTGGCTTGGGAAGATCTTGCTCCTTGCAATTTCTCTTTTTGTTTCTTCTTCTCTTCTGCTATTCAAAGCCATATTTCTGGCCCTCAGAACCAGGGGGAATGACAGGTGGTTCCTTGATCGAAGTGGACTTACCTTCTCGGGGGCGATTTGACATTCCCTGTGGAGCATCCGCTTTGGTGCTCAAGATATTTGGGAAGAACCTTGCCAAATGGCCATGCAAATGATAGAATCTACATCAAAAATGTAGGGCTTCATAGTCTAACTGCTGTATCCAGGAATGTCCTACTAACTCCAGTTCCATCTCAGCTGGTAGCGGTTGACTAATATCCAGTTCTACATAAATTCTCGCATAAACAGCAATATTTCCTTCAATGGTATCCTTGGAAACTCCCAAATATCTACCTAGAGAGTTTCCTATCAATTCAAGAATCTGCTCACCCCAAAACTCCATCGGGAGAGCATACAGTCGGATCCAAACCGGGACATCCGTGGGCTCAATGCGAGGGTCAAAACCCGCTCTCCACGGTTGGACAAATAACCTTGCCGGGCCATGGCTCCTCTTCTCTGATTCAAATGCTCTGTTTCTATCCATTAGGGAAGAAAAAATAATAATAAAATACCCATTACTTATGGGCCATAAGGAGTAATCACCGATAGGCTCCCAGTTTTGTCTCACCCAGGAATGCAAAAAGTGCAGGGTGGGTCGAATGCCCATGAAATTGCAGATCAGATAATGAGTAGCCCGATAGTTTATCGTGTCTTCAACCAGCTCTGGTTCGATGACTATTTTTGGTCTTGACGTAGATTGCGGGAGACATCCATTGATTCTATGCACAGGAGAACCCTTGCCCGCATTCCTGGATAGCAGATGGAAAGCACTCCGCTGAGCATCATCAGAGGAAGACGTAGGATTTTCTCGTAATATCTCCGCATAAAAGGTATTCTTCCCCTCGAGATAACCTGGAAGAGACCCCATTGGGCCCTCCCGGGGCATCGAAAGAGCCTAGAACAAAAACCAGCAGCAAACCCCCAAAGACCCTGGAAGAGGTTTCCGATCTGAAACCCTAGAGGCTCGACCGTCGGCAATTCAGAAGGTTTCCCGCCAAATCGCCAGAGCTCAAAAAATGTGTTCCAGATCAGCTATGGTAGCCCTAACTAGATCTCCTTTTGAGCCCCATTTTTAAATCACATGATTTTATTTATTTATTTAGTATGACATAAGACTGTGTGCAATAGACACTATTTTTGTAGAAACATAATGGACGACCATTAAATTCTATTTAATGGAACAAAGTATGGTAATTGGAGTCCTATCAAGATAAATTAATTACCACATAAAATATATTAAAAAATACATAAATGAGGAGATAACTAATAAAAATATAGAAAAATGAAGTCATTATATAAGAACAAGAAGGAGGAATCCAATGCTATGATTTCACTATGTATCTACAAAATTTGATAGTCACCTCCATTACAAAGATGATCCTAAGAAATTATTAGCATATTCAAGTAAAATTGTGATTGTGTTGAGTCTTGCAACATTAGTATATTGGAAGAAATGATTTCTAACTTAATCATGGATAGTTTTAGCATAGTTGATGAGTATAATAATCACTGTAATAAACTACAAAAATATATTTTTGATGCAAAAGGGATGGTGATAAGAAAAAAGCTAAAATTTGACTATTTTAATATGATATGTAGTAATATTTTTTATATTTTGAGATAGTAACTTTTTTTTTAGATGATTCAAATGTATTTTCCTAGGGTAAAATTTTTCAAGTTTAAAAACATGTTCCAATACCATCTTCATCAAGAGTCTTGTAAGATGAGGTGAAAGGAAAATCTTGTTTCATTTTAGAATTATGAAAAGAAAGTGCATAAACAAGATTATAAAAAGTGTAAGAAAACAAGGGTAAAATAAATCTAAAAATCCCTTCAATACAACCACTTGTAGTTATTCCAAGAAATAAGAACACATGGTAAAGTTATGTGATTGTTAGATAAAAAATTAGTAGTTAAAAAGGGTGGTGATGATGTCTCCCTATTATTTTCACATGATGAGGATGATGGTGATACCTTACATGCTTATGTTACTTGTAATTCTTCCAATTTGTAGGATAAATTACAAATTCAAGAATTGCACAACATATGATAAAGAATTATCACATTTTGTATAATTATAGTAAAAATCACTACAATGAGCATGTTGTTGTTAGTGATGGATCTTCTATGATTGTAACATGTTATGGATAACTGACTCTCAATTATTTCTCATTCTAGAATGTTCATGTAGTAATTATGGATAAGCTTATTTATATTTATTATATCACTCACACTTATAAAAAGGTTGATTTTTGGTATGGAATATGGTTGTTTAAGGATATTGATGATGATATCAAGGTCATTGTCTTTGGATATTCTTATTAGTGTTATTAATTATACAACCTTGCTATACCTCTTGTATCTAGTCCTCTCTTCAAGGATAATGGAGGTGGTGGTGTGTTGGTTAGATATGATGACATTTTTATATTTTTTTATGTGTACATTCAATTTAGTTCTTCTAGATAGATGAATCAAATTGAGTTTATTTTAAAGATATAGAAGATTGGTTCTTTTCTTGTAGGCAAAAGCATTGTTGATTCTTGGGATATTATTCTTGCCTATGGGAAAAAGTATTGTTGATAGTTGTGAGATTTCCCTTTTCATAAAGGGTAATCATATAGGTGAGGATATGCATGATTATGCATCTGATGACAAGAAAAAGGTAAATATTATTCCTAATAGGTTCTATCAGAATTAAGGAATAGATTGTTTGATGATTTTGGGTCCTATTCATTGGATGGATCTTATTTGAGTATTATTCTATCTTGCTACCTCTAATGAATAGAAAATACTCTAAACTAAGGTACAACATAACCTTCCTTATGGGTAATATCGAAAGAAGATCTATATTTAGAAGTCATATAAGTTTAAGTTTTATGGTTATAATGTGTTTTTTATCTTGTATATTAATGATAACTTTTGTAGTGAGGGATTTGTAATCCTTAATCTAGGAGATGGATTTGTGGATTTATTAAATAGTCATATGAATAATTTTAGTAACTTTAAACACAACACCCAAAATATCCAATGACTGGAATAACCATATTTTCAACCAATGAGATTATTCTTTACATGTTGCAGGCTATTGGAGTTAAAGTGTTAGAATATTTGATAATGACTATTGACCAAGGTAATACCTTAAAATATTCATCATTATTTGGGTCATGCTGAAGTAGGAGAGCACATCTTGAGGGAAATGAATAATATGTGTTTCTCTTTTATGTCCCTCATTCAACTTAAGGGTGATGTTGAAATAATTTTGATTCTTAATCATCATTTCAGGACACATTCAATCCTTTTTATTTTAAAATCATTTGTATAGTCTTGTCATCTCTTATCCACATTATAAAGGTAATTTTGATTTCATATTATAATACTAAGCCTTAAGTTCCATTATTTACCTTTGAACTATTGTCTCTTATAATTTGAGCCTTTATACCTCATAAGACCATTCATTTGGTCAACAACATGATTCTAATTCTTTCTTTTAATACTTAATATTAATTTTTTTTCTACAATTATTTGCTCATATCATGTGTTATTCATGAGATATACCTTTTCATTGTGGATAATGTATCGATTCTATTTAATTCTCAAATTAATATGAAATATGACGTGTACTATGTAAATATTTTTCACTCAATCACTACTTCATATCAATGAAGTAAACCTCTTTCATCGCATGCATATTTTAATGAGTTTGATTGAATTCTTTAAAAATATCCATAATCATATTGAGAGCTAAATTTTTGGTTTACATCCAGGAGACCCAAGTTCAAACCTCGATAAGAGGGACAAAAACCCCTCATAAAAACCCACATAAAATCAAAATTTGAGTTCTTGGGGCTGTAGTTATAGTGTTCAGTATGATGGTATTTGGTGGCTTGAATTAGTAATGATTGATGTTGATGGCTCCATTGTTGGTCATCATGCAAAAATCATGGATGTTGGTTGTTTTCAAGGGCTTGTTTTTTTGTGAGAAATATCCTTGCCATAACTCTATCTCTAGTCCTTGTTTTTCTTTTCTCATCATGGTGGGTACTCTAGTAGATCTTGAGAGTTTCTAGATCTTGCAAATATTGGGACCTTTAGTGGATCTAGAGCATATCCAAAGTTTTCTAATGGATTTTGTTTATCCAAAGTTGGTGAGGGTTAGAGTCTCCTATTTTTTTTAGGCTCAAAACTAAACTAGGGGAGGTCTTTCTGGTTCTTTATTCAAGACCTCTTCTCTAGGATATCGGTGGATTTTTTTTGGATGTAGAGCTGAATTTGTTGGAAAGTCCTATTTTAGTCCTAGATTTTTGGTTTATGTTGTCTTCTTATTATAGTTCTGATCATCTTATACCTAGTTTATTGTGTTCAAGTCTATAAAAATGTTACATTGAGCCCCTTTCCTCCCCAATATTTAGGGCGATAAATTTTCAATTTAGTATTATTGAATTTCTTGACTTAGATGTGTGTTTTCCCCCATGGACAAGAAATTGGAAGTTTGAATTTTTTTATTTTTGATGGAGTACTTAGGTAATTCCTAACTTGGACGGGAAGCTAAACTATGTTTTTTATTTTAAAATATTCTAATTTGGGGTGGGAATATTTTAGGGGGTTAGTTAGATGGATTCATGGATTTTAATATTTTATTGGCATTCATGATATGGTTATCCTTTAGTTTGTAGGCATTTGTTTTGGACTCTAAAGATCTGGCTAGTCTCTTGGATCCTAGTTTATCGGTTCAGATTTTAGTTCCTCTTGTGAAGTTTGGCTAGCCAACTTTGTGGTTTTATTTTAGGTAGGATTTGCTTTAAATTTGGTTGTGTTTGGTTCAGTTTGGGTGGGAGCTGATTGAGCTAGTTTTAGATTTATCTAAAGTTTTATTTATATTTCCATTACGTGGGTTAGACCTCATTGTATTTCATTGTGGAATCTCTTTGGATGCTTATATTACTACATCTTAGGTTCGGGGACCCTTTCAAAACCCCTTATTTACCTAATTAAAATAAAAATATGTTTATTTTTTAAAAATTTATATGTGGCTTCTACTAAATGTCACTCCCACAAAAATAGAAAAATATTACATTTGCTACTAGGTTAATTAAACCATATTCAACATGTCTTTTATCACAAGTTTTTTTCATTTTTTTTTGTATAGAATATATTCTTCAACTTCCTCAAAGTGCTATGTTTACACAATCATAATTTTGCCATAATTTTTATTAAGAGATAAAATGTCACTTGGTCAGTTGCCTTATAAAATTTGAATTCCACCAATATGAAGAACAACAACATGATTGGTTAGATAATCTACTACCCAATTTCCTTCTCTATAAATATACTCACATTTCCAAGATACTACCCCTAATAATTTGTGATAAACACAACAATACTATTATATTTTATCTAATCCCCACATTCATATTTTTTGGTAGACATGATGATAATTTATAAATCACCCTAAATTTAAATATATTTCCATATTCTATTATAATTTTTATACCTACAAAAATTTCCATATGGTTTTGAGTAAGTGAAGAAAATTTTATATTCATCATCGAGAGCTAAAAATATTTTATCTATTTTTAAAACATATTCTATCTTAAAATATTGATTCTTATGCAAATATTTACTTTTATAGAAAACTACTATACATATGTTTAGTGTTTAACTATTATGACATGACCATAGTATTAAAACCAACATTTAATTTTACTTAATTACTCATCACTTTGGATATGATAGAAGTAATTAAAAATGCTATTAACAACACTTTATTTTTTGTGTGGAGAACATCACAGAAGGGATGCCACTTTCAGGTAAGACCCAAGGAGGCATTCTTATCTCTTCCACCAAAATCATCCAGGGCTCGCACCTAGCCTACCACCTTTGACATACTCAAGGAGTAAACCTGAAATAACAAAAAACAAGAACACACAAACACAAACACACAATAAGATTAAAAAAACATGCTCCTTGAGTGTGTCAAAAATATAAAGCACAATCAAACACACACACAATAAGATAAAAAAATCCAAAACAAATCACATAGAAAAACACAAGAACAACATAATAAAACACAAACATAAAAAAAAAAAAAATAGAGTGCTACAAAGACACAACCAACAAAAACATGAAAAATAAAAACAACCGAAACCTAAAAAAAAAACAAAAAAAACAACCAACAAAAGACAACAAACAAAAATAAAAACATAGAAAACACTCACAACAAAATGCAAAAACACAAATTAACACAAATATACAGAAACACAAGAACAAGAACAACAAAAACACAAGAAAAATAACAAAAAACACAAAAAATACAAAACAACAAAAACACAAGAACAACAAAAACACAAGAACAACAAAAAACATAAAAATAGAAAAAACAAAAAATACACACACACACCTCAAAAAACTAAACAAAAAAAAACTGAACACAACAATGATATTTCTAGACCAAAAGACTTTTAAGGCAAGAAATAAGAGAGGAAACAAAGTAAATATTAGTTTGAGCTAGGGAACTAAAATACCTCAAGTGAACCAAAGAGAAGAAAAAATAAAGCAAGAAGAAAATAGGTACCTCCAGAACTAGAGCCATCCAAAGAAATGATAGAAAGAAGAGCTTCCCTTATTTGTGAAGCCCACCATCTAGGAGGGTGGTCGTAGCAAGTAATACCACCTTTGTCCAAAGTCCAATTAGGTAAATCATCATCAGTCTTGTTCTGATATCTGTCCACACGATTGTAATTAAATTTCAAAAATCCTATATGGATTAACTGCATCTTCTCAATAATTATTTTTATTCTCCAATCAACCTTATAAGTCTTAGGAGTATTTAAAATATTAATCATGAGTTGATAGTTAGAATCAACTAGCACATTTTCCCATCTAATATTAGTAGGTTGTTGAAGGCCTTTGAGGATACCATACCCCTCAACAAATTTATTGGATAGAATACCCAAATTCTCAGCAAAAGTAAAAACCAGGGAGCCATCTGAAAGTCTACCAATTCCTCCTGCACTAGCTTTTCTAGGGTTTCCTCTAGAGGCTCCATCAATATTGACTTTTCCAAAATCCTTAGGATGAGGTTGCCAATTCCTTGTTCTATCCATCTTGAAATTACTCACATTCCCCTTAAGTTAGTTACCCTTAGAAAAATTAATCTTCAATATTTGCATTACTTGATCCCATATTTGGTGGGATTTTTTGGGGTGATTAAGGAGTTGTTGGACTAATTCAAATAAGTTGGAAATGGTATTTTTCCAGATATAGTGAATATCCTTCCTATCTTGATTAAAAATTTGGTTGTTCCTTTCATTTTAGATAACTCCAAAGAATATTGGTAGAACTCATCCAAACTAACTGCATAATAAAATGATCAACACCCTCTTATTTAGGCCAATCTCTCCAAAGTTGTTCAAAAGTAAAAAATAGACCACTGTAAGCCAAGTAAAGTGGCCATTCTCCTCCATAGCTCAGAGGCTAAAGTACACTCCATAAAAATATGACTAAGATTTTCCATATTCTTTCCACATGTTTCACATCTAAAAGGGCCATGAAAACCATACGTCATAAGTTGCTCACCAGTAAGCACCCTACAATGCAATAAAATCCAAGTAAAGAACTTCACATTAGGCCAAATATTTTAATCCTATAACTGAGAAAATATGTTAGAATATTGGTTGGGATTATTATGGCATCAGGCCAAATTACCTTGAGAAATTGAATACTCACCCTTAGTAGTGTTGTTCCATCCAAAACAATATTTTTCATGGGACCAAGAGAGAGATCTCATATGAAGGATGCATTGTATATCTTGTCTTTGCCTTTCTAGGATTTGAATAGGCTAGTCCTCAATAGGTATCCAATATCTACTAACCTTTGAATTACCAGTATGGTACCAATAGTAATTAAACACCTTTATCTAGTTAGCTCGATGAAGCTCCTCCATCCAAGGCCTCCAATTAGGAAACTAAGTTATCAAAGGCTTGTGATCATTCCAAGAATCTATCCAAAAAATTTCTTTTTGACCATTATGAATGATCCAAAATATTTTTTTCTTTATAAAATCCTCACTAGTCTTAAGAACTACAAAAATGGGAGAACCTTTGGTAGACAATTGATACCGAACAAGATCTTCAGGATTTTGGTTCTCAACATATTTAGCATGAAAATTATTGGCCCAAAGAGCAGGTTATGTAAAATGCTTCAATATAATTTAATAGCTAAAGCTTTGTTGTTATTAATAGCAGATAGGAATCCTAACCCCTCTTCATTCCTAGGAATACATAAAGTGTCCCATTTCACCAAGGCCCATTTTCTTTTCTCCTTAGTACCACTCTAAAGGAAATGATGACTAATTTAATCTAGTTCTCGAAGAACAACCTTTGGGATATTCAACATGATAGAAACATAAATAGGAATAGCTTTAAGGACTTATTTTACCAAGGTGATTCTACCCCCAAAAGAAAGCCACCTATTGGTCCACTTTCCAAATTTTCTTCTTGACTTTGTCCAACAACCAATTCCAATATTTTTTTTCTATCTTTGAATATTGATGGGAATACCTAAATAAATGATCGAAAGGGAGTTCTTCTTGTATATTAAGTTATCCAAGACCATGGACTCATGTATGGCATAGCGGTGAAAGAAAATGACTTTAGATTTTTATTCATTGATCAATTGCCTGGTAGCCTTAGAAAAATAGCTAATGAATTGCTTAATATTAGAAGATTCCTTAACTGCAGCTTTACCTAAAAGAGTAGAGTCATAAAAAATTTGAAGATCAGAGATAGGTCTAGCTCCATGAGCAATACTAACTCCCTAAAGAGTTTTTTTTTCTTTCTTTTTGGTTATAGTGCTACCCAAGCATTCAACAATAATGATGAATAAATAAGGGGATAGGGTGTCACATTGTCTAATACCTCTGGAAGCTGGGAACAACTGAGAAGGCCTACCATTGATAAGAAATAAGTAGGAAAATGAAGAGATACATCCCATAATCCAATCCATCCAATCATAAGAGAAATCAAATTGCCTCAAAACTTTGATAAGGAAGTGCCAATCCACTCTGTCATAAGCTTTGGATAAGTCTAACCGAATGAACATGGAAGAAATTTTTTTCATACCCATGGAATGGGTGGATTCCTAAGAAAGAACTATCTCATCCATTATTTGATGCCCTTCCACATAACCCCCTTGTTCAGGGGAGATAATCTTATGCAAAAGAGGCTTCAAACTTTCTACCATGATCTTAGTAATTATTTTGAGAAGAATATTACATAAAGCAATAGGTCTAAAAGCTGAGATATGATAAGAATCTTGAGATTTTGGAACAAGAGTAATATAAGTTTTATTGATAAACTTCAAAATTTCTTTGGATTTCTTGGCTTCTTCCACCACCTCTAATAAATCAGCATGAATGATATCCCAAAAATATTGGTATAATTCAATGGGAAAACCATTAGGACCTGGGGTTTTCCATTTTTACATTTTAAAAACTACCCGTTAAAGCTCATTGATAGTAACAAGAGTAGTTAAAATAGAGTTATCCTCAGAAGTGATAAGAGAAGAGATTTCTTGAAGAAAATTTTGTTGATAATATAAGTCAAGAGGAGTAGCAACAAAAATATTGGAAAAGTAATTAACAACAATAGAGTTCATGCCATCCCAAGTGTAGAAAACATATCAAGAATCTAATTTTAGGGAAGAAATAAAATTGTGAGATATTAAAGCTAGAAGAGATTTGTGGAAGAAATTTGTGTTTCGATCTCCTTCTTTGAGCCATTGAATTCTAGAAATTTGCTTCCATAAGAGTTCTCTTTTTTCCCATTCCTCTAACTGAGATGTGAGATAATTTCATTTGCACTTCTACTCTCTTTGAGGCCATATAAATGGATTTTATTATTCAAATTTTTAATATGAGAAATAACTTCACATTTTTTTATAAACATCCCCAAACTCCTTCCAGTTCCAAGTCTTGATTTTGGATTTAATATATTGTAATATTTTGGCAAAAAAGAACATCATAGTCTCATACTTAGGTTTACCTTCCTTCCACCATTGTTGCACTCGAGGCCTAAAGGAAATGTATCTAAGATATATTAACAAAAATCGAAAAGGAAAGAAACTCACATTGGTTTTCCATATTTCCACCATGACTGGCTAGTGATCCGAACCAACATTGTTAAGAGTATTCACTTTAGGAAGATGACCATGGATTAAGAAATTATCAGAGAGTAAGAACCTATCCAATATCTCAATTATACAAGTTAAGATTTACATTATGTTAGACCAAGTCATAGGGCCATTATCTGGGTGGATGTCCACAAGATGGAGGTTTGCAATATATTCACTCATGAGGTCAGTGCTCCTATCAAAATTTCTATTTCCCCCTATTTTCTCATCCAGAGAGAGGATGGTATTGAAATATCCTTCGATCAAGATCTAAGATTTAGGAAAATGAGAGATAATATAAGTTATATCCTTACATTATCTTTGTTTTTCCTCCAAAGTAGTCAGAGCATAAACAATAATGTAGAGCATAATTTGGTTGGAATATCTACTTTGAATAGCTATAGCCAAAAGACCTCAAATTCCCACCATATGGTGAATAACTACCTCTTGGGTCCCAAAGGCAAGCAATGCCACCAAAAGTTCCTTGAGAATTGAGGGAAACCACTTTTCTAGCTAACCAAATTTTACTAGCAATTGATTCTATTTCCTCTATTGACATCTTCAATTATTGAAGGAGAACAAGATGTGGATGATTTATCTGAATCATTATTCTAATCTTATTTTTTTTTGAAAGACTCCCTTTGAGTCCTCTAATATTCCAAGTGATGTTCTTCATTAATAATAGGGCTAAAAAAGTTGGGAAGGGTATTAATATTACCTTCCTCTATGATATTTTCACCTTCTTTTGCCCTATGATGTTGATTGGTTTTGCGACCTGCCTTTTGATTAAAATTCATCTTTAATTTTTTTTCCCTGTTTCTTGGCTTACTCTAATTGAATATGAGATGGCTTATAACCTTGAATAATGCATGTACATATCCAAAGTGTTACGAAAAGGTTCAATAGAGTCTATATTGGAACCTATATTATTTGAAGTTTTAACATTTAAAATATTGTTTTTCTTATGTATTTTTCTCCCTCTTTTTTCTGTTGAAAACCTTTGATTTGTTGGTTTATCTCTGAGTTCTTCCCTTCATATATAAATTGTGTTTATAAGATTTTTGTTTCCATTATTTCATATTCCTCACTTGGGACATCATTTGTGGAAAGAATTTCAAACATATTAGCAGATAACTTAGATTGATCCTTCATAACTAGTTTTTTCTAAGTGTTCTTCTTAGGCATTTGGAAACCTATTGAGTTTATATCTTCTTTCTTTTGATATGGAATTTTATTTTGGCAAACACTAGCCAAATGATCATATTCATGGAAAATTCAACAATGAAAAATAATGTTCTCATAGTCCCCTACTTACTTCCAAGTGTCATCCCCAAATTATAATGTGATATTTTTAGGTAGGGTTTGTCAAAATCCATTAAAATACAAATTCAAGCATAAATAATATGTTCAAATTTTTGAGTACAATCAAAAATCATCATAAAAGTTCCTAAAGAATTTCCAATTGAAGAAAACATAGTCAAATTCTAGAATTCAATTGGGAGGCCAAAGATTCTAACCCATACAAGACCTTTAGAAGGTATCTCTTCTTTGGCATTAAGTTTAGTATGCCAAAACTTCATGAAAATCCCTGCCCTTCCAAAGAACTAGGGTCCCCCTTGAAATATTTTCTCTCTATCTTCATTATTAGAAAATAAAACAAGAAAATAACCATTGGATAAATGGATATTTGTAACTCACCTTTAGTTTTCCAACTCTTTGTAGAAAAAAGTTTGAAAGCAACTAGGCTCAGATGAAAACCCATGAAATGATAAATTAGTCCTTTTTTTTCCAGATCTTCAATGCCAGTTTGAATGTTACCCATATCAAGCTTAACAATAGGAGATCCATTAGTTACTTTAAGACATTCTGACTCTATTTTCCTAGGATCCATCTTAGGCATTCTTAGAGATTTATGGGAAGCCATAAGATTAATATTAGCATTAGTATGAGGTTTTACACCATGAAGGGAATCCCTAAAATTTATTTTTGGGGTTGAGTATTGGAAATTCTTACCCTTGACAAGGGTTTCCACAATAGATTTATTTTGTGGATGCACCTTAGCACCAGATTCACTTGAGATCTAAGCCATTTTTTATCATCTGCTTGAAACTTGTTTCGTGATATCTTTAATCCATGCCCTAGACATCGTGGAAAGGTATGATTTTCACTTTTATTTTGTGTAGTAAATTGGAAGCCATTGTCGATCAAGTTCCCAGCATGAAGATATATTGAAAGATAAATTTCTAACCCATATTGGATACCTTGCAATGTATCCTGCTAACCTCTTGAGAAAAAAACACAAAAATATCGGGCACTAGGTTTCTAAGGCCCTAAGAACCAACCTTTAGAGTTTCTTGCACTCAACCTAGATGAAACCCTTGCACAGTCGCTTGCGAAAACTCTCGTTCATACATAGGGATGTGCTAGGGTTTGTGTTGATCTAAATGATTTAAAAATTGGTGGATATGTTCTAGGGTTTTTCAAGCATCTACCCTCCAATTTCAACTCAATTCGAGTTTATATGAGTGAAATATGTCCAAAACAAGTTCAGTATTTTGGGCAGTCCTACGAAAAACATCCTCTCATTTCTCCACAAGTCTTGTCATTCTCACAACACTTTATTATAGAAGACATACAAAAATATTTTGCACACAAATTCTTGAATTAATATAACCATTTAATTCCCAGATTAAAAATCTAAGGTACATTATCCTATTAACATAAATTTTGAAAATTTTATTTCTTAACAAATTAACTATAAATTCTGTTTTAAATTTACATGATCCTAAGATAAGGGTGCCTAAATATTTTTTTTTAATGTGAAAATACAACCATATTAAAATTAAATCTCAATACAAGTTAAACTTAAAAATATATGCTTTAGGTAAAATATGTAGCCTTAACTTTATTAAATTTGTGAAATTTCATTCAAAATAAATTTAAAAAATATAATATAATCAATGCTTCCCTTATTTATTAGCAAGGATTAGGGTATATTATAGGAGGAATGTTAGGTATCCATCCAAATGGTAAATAGTGGAAAGGTATAAATCAATAATATTTTATTTATATATTTACTTTATTAACCATAAATTTAAATAAATATTATTAATATACAAATTATATAGTAAAACATTATAGTAGGCAAAATTTTTTATTATCTATGATTAATTTCTTTAATAGTTTTTTTAAAAAGAATTTTAAAATTTTATATTAAAAAAGGACCATTTACAAGTTGGGATGAGACTCCTCCTAGCCTTAGCCAAAAATAACACTTGTTTACAATCAGGGTTATGTGTAAGGTGTCGGTCCCAAAATATACTTATAAAAATTTGGCGAATCGGTCTCAAAATCTAGGTGAATAGTTTTGAAACACATGTAGAAGGTTCACTATTATTAGGGGCAATGTTGAAAATTTAAACTTAAAATGGTCAAATTATTATAAAATTGGGGTGAATCGACCAAAAAAAAATTACACCTAGAAATTTTTGGCTAATGGACCCTGGTCAAGGGTCCCAAATATTAGCCAATTCCAAATTTTGAAAATCCTAATTTTAGCCAATTTTGTGAAAATAGACACTATGCATAACCTTGTTTACAATAGTAAAAGAAGATTTGCATTGGAGGAAAATAGTCTAAACTATATTTCTACAATGGCTCTCCAAATTAGCTAAACATTGGTTTTTCTCACCAACCTACCTAATCCTCTCATCCTCAATAGCCATGTCACTGTGCCACTGAACCCCTACCTCCTTCTCAGTAACCATATTATCTAGAAAGTCTATCACTTTATTTAGATCTCTACTCACATAGACTAGAATCACATTATCTAATTCCCTCGATAATTCCTTAATTTGGGTGACAAGAATCCTCAAACTCCATGTATTCAAAGCAAAGTTCTTCATGCAATCTAGAGATCCCATCAATATTTGAAAATCTGAGTCTAGGAGTATCCTCCTGTAACCTTGTCTTACCACCCAAATAGAAGTAGATTTGATAGCTAAGGCTTCTACTTCATTGTTTGTGGCTCTTCCCAGACCTTGCAGTTCCCAAAGTTACACTATCCCAACATTATTCCTATAGACCACTCCAATTCTAGCTCTACCCAGATTACCTTTTGTAGCTCTATTAGTATTAATTTTTATCCAACCTTATGGGGGTGGTTTCCAACTAGATTTTTCCTATCCCTCTTGCACTTTAGCTTCCTTATTCATCATCCCTATATCAACCTAAGTTTCCTCTTTAGCATACACTACCACTGTTACTGTGAATTTTCTCCAAATGGCTTACCAAATGCCATCTAAGGATGAAAATGTTCCTCTAAAAATTTTGCCATTTCTCTCTAACCACACTTACCACCAAATGAAATTTAATCCAAGATTCTAACTGATACAAAGAGCTTTAGATTTAAATCTACCCCTCTTCCATATTTTCCTTATATTAATCCGATTCAAATCACAATTGGCTCAAATTTTATAAGATAAAAATCATCGCTTCCAAATATGGCACATAAATGGGCACTCAAACATAAATTGATCAAATTTTTCCTTGCTATTGTAGCACAAAACACATTGATATAGACCAATGATCCCCCTATGTCTCATATTATCAAAAGTAATAATTCCATTGTGCATGAACTGCCAAGCAAAAAATTTTACTTTCGGCCAACCTTTGGACTACCAAATATTTCTCCAATCCTCAACCTTATATGCATGAGGAAGAGATTTTGAAAGGATATTATCATATCCATCCTTCATTGTGTAGACTTCAAGGCTCCCATATCCCCAATATAATTCATCCTCCTCATATCTACATGTCAGAAATTGTTTCTCCAAGATTTTAGTCATGATAGGTGTCAATTCCAGAGGGATTGGAATTGGTCACTCATCCAACTTATTAAATTGCTTAAAATTATAATCACCCAGTTGGTTAGTGTTGAAAATTATTTCAATATGAATCCAACCCCTACTTTCCATGGCTATTTTTACTAGTTGTAATTATGGAAATTCAACAATTATAGGTGGGTATTGATCCCATGAATCTGTCCAAAATCATGCCTTCTCCCCTCTCCCCACTTTCTAAAATAATCCATATTTCACTACCTAAGATCCTAACTTTAGAACCTACCACACCAAGGATCCATTACCATCCAAAGGGAAACAAATCACCTCATTCGGGTTGATTTGTCCTAAATATTTACTAGTTAAAACTCTACTAAATAAAGAAGTTGGTTGGGAAATCCACCTCCAATAAAGCTTTCCAACCAAAGCTTTATTATTTAACTCTGATCTCCTTAGTCCCAAACCTCCCTTTACCTTGGGCTAGCTTACTTTCTCCCAACCTACTAAGGCCCATTTCCTCTCTCCTTTTACTCCTTTCCATAAAAAATTTCTAGCCATCTTGTCTAACTCTTTTCATATGGTATGTGGGACAGTAAGGATAGAAAATTTATAAATTAACATGGCTTGAATGATTGACTACAAAATATATAGTCTACCCCATAGCTTAACCATTTGTGAGACCAATGATTAATTCTTTATTTGATATAGTCCAAAATATTCCTCCAGATATTTATTTTTAGTTTTTTAAAATGCAAAGGGACCCCCAAGTATACCACTGGGAGACAAGTCCTTGTGAATCCCAAGATCTCTAAAATTATTTCCTAAAAAAGACCACTTTGGATTTTTTTTATAATTGATGACTTGGTTTGTAGCCCTAAGGTAGACATTAAGTGTATCTATAATCATTCTTGCTTCCCTAAAGCTGGCCACTCCCACCAATCCTGTGTCATACATAAACTGTAGGTGAGTCAAAACTTCCTCAACCACCTTGATACCTGTTAGAAAACCTTGTTGTCTTCTTCTCAAGATAAGTCTATCAAATCCTCCATCCAATATGAAAAAAATATAGGGAGAACAAGGATATCCTTGACGAAGGCCTTGAGTAGCTCCAAACGGTTTCAAGGGAAGACCCTTTATTAACACTGAGTATGTCGAAGTAGAAATGCAACTCATGACCCATTCTATCCAATCCTGAGAGAAAAAAAAGGCTATCAGCATATTTGAAAAGAAGCTCCACTCTACCCTATCATAAGCCTTTGACATATCTAATTTTATGAACATTCATGTATTACCAGATGTTTGAATTGAATGGATTGCCTCCAAATATAGAATGACAACATCTAATATCTGCCTACCCTCTACAAAACCCCCTTGATATGAGGAGATAATGCTATGTAGAAGAGGTTTTAGCTACTCAACCATTATCTTTGTGATTATTTTATATATGACATTGCATAAGGCAATAGGTCTATAATCTGAAATATGTACCCCCTCATCCCATTTTGAAATTAAGGTAATGAAAGTATGATTTAATGCTTTGAGCATTCTTTTACTACATTTGGAATCCTCTATAACAACCATTACATCCTCCTCCAAGTTATCCCAGAAGGCCTAAAAAAATTCAATTGGAAAGCCATCTGGACCTAGTGTTTTTTCGATGCTCATTCCAAAGACTACATTCTTCAGTTCTCCTCTATCAATGGGTTTAAGTAGGGCCTGATTTTCTTCTTTAGAGATAATAGAGGGTATGATAGCAATAATTTCTTTTTGAGCCTCTTCATATTGCACCATAATTTTCTTAAATAGTTTAGAAAAATAATCCATTGAATGGAAATGCATACCTAGAATTGTATCAAAGGAGTTTCCATTATCATCTTGAATATCTTCCATGTTGTTCATCTGTCTCCTAGAACAAGCATTTCGATGGAAAAATTTGGTATTTTTATCACCTAATAACCAAGTGGTTCTTGCTCTCTATTTCTAGTAGGTCTCCTCTTGGTTGTCAATGTCCTCAATCGCTTTACGCAATGCATCATCCTCTTCTTTGGGCTGCTCTATAATTGTTCCTTACCTAAAGTATTTTTGAACCTCATCCCATATGGCCACAAATGGAGCTCTTTGGACCTGGAAGTCTGTCTTGTTAGCTCGCCTCCATTATTTCAGTTGATATTTGACATAATGAAGCTATTTGTGGAATCTAAACATTGTTGTCCCATATGATGGACAACCTTCTTGCCACCACTGTGGAATTTTATTTCGAAGTTCCTCTTTTTGTAACCAAAATTTTTCAAATTTAAATGGTTTGTGATGCTGCACTGTCTTGATCCCTCCTTCCAACAAAATGGGAAAGTGATATGAAACTGGACCCTCCAAAATCTAAAATTTTATATTCTATTTTACAAATACCTCCTCTAAAACCAAAAAATGGTCTAACTTCACCTTCCTAATATGTGGCTCCCTCCTCTTATGATGGGGGGGATAGAAAATCACTCATACCAAAATTTTCAAAATGCACATTCATTAACTTGGAAAAAGAGATTACAATGTTAGGCCACAGGCTTAGCTTTCTATTTTCTAATGCAAGCTGCCTCACGTTTGGTGATCTTCCTGTGCTCCTAGGAATAATACCTTCTTCCTATCTCCAAAACTTAGCTTCTCCCCCTTCTTCTTCACCCCCTTTTCCCTTCATGCACCACCTCTTTCTATATCCCTCTCTGGACCTCCTTCGAGGTCCCGACCCTCTAGGCCATTAATGCCTACCTGCCAGCATACATCCCATCTCACTGAGCCTTTTCAACTTTTCCCTATCTGGAAACTACCACCGAGTTAGCCGTAGAAACCTGCATTGATGAACCATCTGACCTCTGGGCGTAGTATTCGAATTGCCACCATGCTTAGCAAACTTATCAAGCAAGAAATCCTGTATTAATGAGGCCTTTGACCGCCTCGAGAAACCCCATATGGTAACATGTGCCTTATCGAATTGTGAACCAGTAGTATGTCGTGATATCGTGACATGTCATGATATTGTGACATTTTTCTTCCTTGTAGCCTTTCTCTCCTTCAGGTCGTGATTTCATGACATGTCGGGATATCGTGATAGTTTTCTTTTCCTTGTTGCCTTCTTTTCTTTTGGGTCGTGATTTCATGACATGTCGCGATATCACGACATTTTCCTCCTTGTTGCCTTTCCTCTTAATTGGGTCACGATATCATGACATGTCGTGATATCGTGACATTTTCCTTCTCACCGTCTCTCCTTTCCTTCGAGTCGTAATTTTGTGACATGCCGCAAAATTGTGACATTTTCCTTCTCACTGCCCTTCCTTTCCCTTGGGTCACGATATCGCGACATGTCGCAATATCACGATAGTTTCTTTCCTCGATGTCTTCTTCTCCTTTGGGTTGTGATATCGTGACATTTTCTTTCATCGCTGTCTTCTTCTCCTTCGGGTCATAATATCGCGACATGTTGCGATATCGTGACATCTTTGCTCTCTGCTTTCTCTCTCCGCTTCGGGTCGTGAAATTGTGACATGTCGCGATATCGTGACAACTTTGCCTTCCACCTTCACTCTTTGCTTTGGGTCATGAAATCGTGACATGTCACGATTTCATGACGGTTTCCTTCCTTGGCTTCTTCCTGCCCCCTTGGTCGCGATTTCATGACATGTTGCAAAATCACAACAATTTCTCCTTTCCTTCGGGTCATGATTTCGCGACATGTCACGAAATCATGACATTTTTCTCCTTGTTGCTTCTCCTTTCCTTCGGGTCACGATTTTGTGACATGTCACAAAATCGTGACATTTTTCTCCTTTGTCCTTCCCTGTCTGCTTCGATCGTGATTTCACGACGTTCTTCCTCTGACCCTCTCTCTCCTTTGCTTCGATCGTGATTTCGTGACATGTCACGAAATCGTGACATCTTTTGTGTATGTCTTCTCTTTCCTGCTTCGGTCATGATTTCGTGACATGTCACGAAATTGCGATATCTTCTACGTACGTCTTCTCTTTCCTACTTCTGTCGCAATTTTGCGACATGTCACGAAATCATGATATTTTTCACTCCTGCGCCTTGCTTCGTCATTTGGTCGTGATAATGTGACATGTTGTGATATTGCGATGCTTTTCCTCCCTTGCACCTTCTTTCATCTTCTGGTTGCGATTTCATGACATGTCGCGATATCGTGACATCTTTGCTCTGCTTCTTCTCTCTCCTACTTTCGTTGTGATTTCGTGACATGTTACGAAATCACGACATTTTCTTCGTGCACCTTCTCTCACCTACTTCGGTCATGATTTTGTGACATGTCATGAAATTGTGACATTTCTCCTCCGTGCCTTCTCTCTCCTCCCTGAGTCGTGAAAATGCAACATGTCGCGATATTGCAACACCTTTTCCTATCGCGATATCGTGACACCAAGGCAAACACTTAGAAATTTTTGTGTTGGTGAGAGATTGCTCTGCTGCCACTAGATGCTCCTACATCAGACAACCGGGGTGGATGGAGAAGTGACCTTCACTTCTGTGCTATTCTGTCACCTTCTCACAACTTGCAAAATATCCAACCTCTTCAACCTCCTATCATCCATCCCCTTCAGTAAACATATTCTAGTGCTACTACATACTCCTTCGCCCACCTCCTTCAAGGGCTTCAACTTATGGCGTACTCCATTCTTTATCACTGAGTAAGTGTTGCACGACCATCATGCACTGCACACCGATCAAACTGCCATGGCCTCCCCAACAACAAATGGCAAGCATCCATAGGAAGGATGTCACACAGGACCTCATCATAGTAATTCCCAATATTAAATTTGACCAAGGACTATTCATTGACCAATGTCCTATGGTCCTTCTGCAACCAGGCAATTTGATATGGATGCGGGTGTCTCCTCCTCTATAGCTGTAACTTAGTAACCATATCTTCAGAAACCAAGTTATCAGTGCTACCATTATTTATAATCACATTACAGACCTTACCCGAACTCTTGCACAGTGTGCAGAACAGGTTCCTCCTCTGGTCTGATCCTTTCCCCTCATTCAACAAGGTTATCCTTGTGAACATCAATTCTCCTCTCTTTGCCTCCTCAGAATGTTTTGATTTAGCATCTTCATCTACTATAGCAGCTCTGGCAAGACCCTTAGGTCTCTTATTCATCCTTTCTTGGTGCTGTGGACACTCAAATGCTCGATGTCCTTCTTCACCATAGTGGAAACAGGTTCCACGAAATCCTCCTCTTCCATACCCACGTCCAGATCTACCTCTTCCTCTTGGGTAGCCATTGTTCTGATCATGGGGTCTGTAATCATTATCTCCCTTCTGGGCCTGACTGCTGCTAGCTTCTTCTTTCTTCTCATCTCTTCCTTCATATTTTCTTCCACCAGTCCTTCCTCCATGACCTCTTCCTCTCTACTTACCCTCAAACCTTCTATTCAACTTCTCTTCAACCCTCAGGGCAAACTGGTAAGCATCCTCTATGGTGGTCATTCTGACCAGACTTAACTCCTCTTGAATACTTGCTCTCAACCCATTGATGTAACGGGCCACATTCTCCTTGTTAGCCTCTGAATGACCAGTTCTAATGGAGATTTTATAAAACTCCTCTGTGTACTCCTTGACAGACTTGCTTGCCTGCTTCAAACCTTGCATTTTCTTTAGTAGATCCATCTCATAATTAGCTGGGATGAACTGTCTCTTCAACTTCTCTACCATTCTATCCCACCTGGTTATTCTCTCCTTTCCTCTTTTGTTTCTTTCCAACTGTACTCCCCTCCACCATATGCTGGCATGATCCTTCAGCTTGGTCTTGGCAAACCTGACCCTATCAGGATCTTCAATCTTTTCATACTCAAAGTATTCTTCCAAATCATTGATCCAGTCAATCAACTCCTCTAGATCCAGGTTTCTAGAATATGTAGAAACCTCCATCTTTGGTCTCTTTCCAATTTGAGAGATGGCTCTATACAACCTAGCTTGTGCAGGATCTATGACTTCTTCTTCATCTACTTCATCTTCACTCCCTTCTCCTCCTCTGGGTTCTAGCCCTCTACGCAGCTCCTCTTGTAGGGCCTGAACATGCCTCTACAAAGATCTAAAATCTCCTACTGGCACCATGTTTCTTCCACCACCATGGTTTCTTCATGGAGGCATTCTGCTTCACTACCTTCTCACAACCCTTCCACAAATCCTAGTGCAAGCTGCCTCACTTTCAACGATCTACTCACACACTCAAGAACTGCTCTGATACCACTGATGGGGGGGACACAAAATCACTCATACCAAAATTTTCAAAATGCACATTCATTAACTTGGAAAAAGAGATTACAATGCTAGCCCGTAGGCTTAGCTTTCTATTTTCTAATGCAAGCTGCCTCATGTTTTGCGATCTACCTGCGCTCTCAGGAAGAATACCTTCTTCCTATCTCCAAAACTCGGCTTCTCCCCATTATTATTCACCCCCTTTTTCCTTCGTGCACCACCTCTTTCTATATCCCTCTTTGGACCTCCTTCGAGGTCCCAACCCTCTAGGACATTAATGCCTACCTGCTAGCATACATCCCATCTAACTGAGCCTTTTCAACTTTTCCCTATCTGGAAACTGCCATCGAGTTAGCTGTAGAAACTTGCATTGATGAGCTGTCTGACCTTTGGATGTAGTATTCGAATGGCTGCCATGCTCAGCAAACTTATCGGGCAAGAAATCTTGTATTAATGAGGCCTTTGACCACCTTGGGAAATCTTGTCTAGTAACGCGTGCCTTCTCGAATCGTGAACCAACAGTATGTCACAATATCGTGACATGTCACGATATCGTGACATTTTTCTTCCTTGTAGCCTTTCTCTCCTTTGGGTCATGATTTCACGACATGTCGTGATATTGCGACAATTTTATTTTCCTTATTGCCTTCTTTTCTTTTGGGTCACAATTTTGCGACATGTCATGATATCATGACATTTTCCTCCCTGTTGCCTTTCCTCTTAATCGGGTCACGATATCATGGCATGTCATGATATCATGACATTTTCCTTCTCGTTGTCTCTCCTTTCCTTCGAGTTGTGATTTCACGACCTGTCACAAAATCGTGAAATTTTCCTTCTTGCTGCCCTTCCTTTCCCTCGGGTCACGATATCGCGACATGTCATGATATCACGATAGTTTCTTTCCTTGCTGTCTTCTTCTCCTTTGGGTCGTGATATCGCGACATGTCACGATATCGTGACATTTTCTTTCATTACTATCTTCTTCTCCTTCGGGTTGCGATATTGCAACATGTCATGATATCGTGACATATTTGCTCTTTGCTTTCTCTCTCCACTTCGGGTCACAAAATCACGACATGTCACGATATCACGACAACTTTGCCTTCCGCCTTCGCTCTCTGCTTCAGGTCATGAAATCGTGACATGTCACGATATCACGACAGTTTCTTTCCTTGGCTTCTTCCTGCCCCTTCGGTCACGATTTTGTGACATGTCACGAAATCATGACAATTTCTCCTTGCTACTTCTCCTTTCCTTCGGGTCGCGATTTTGCGACATGTTGCAAAATCGTGACATTTTTCTCCTTGTTGCTTATCCTTTCCTTCGGGTCACAATTTTATGATGACATTTTTCTCCTTTGTCCTTCCCTATCTGCTTCGGTCACGATTTCGCGATGTTCTTCCTCTGACCCTCTCTCTCCTTTGCTTCGGTCGTGATTTCACGACATGTCGTGAAATTGCAATATCTTCTGCGTACGTCTTCTCTTTCCTGCTTTGATTGCGATTTTGTGACATGTCACGAAATTGCGACATCTTCTACGTACGTCTTCTCTTTCCTACTTCTGTCGTGATTTCACGACATGTCATGAAATCACGACATTTTTCACTCCTGTGCCTTGCTTCGTCATTTGGTCATGATAATGCGACATGTTGCGATATCGTGATGCTTTTCCTCCCTTGCGCCTTCTTTCGTCTTTTGGTCGCGATTTCATGACATGTCGCGATATCGCAACATCTTTGATCCGCTTCTTCTCTCTCCTACTTTTGTCGTGATTTAATGACATGTCGTGAAATTGTGACATTTTCTTCGTGCACCTTCTCTCACCTGCCCCGGTCGCGATTTCGTGACATGTCATGAAATCATGACATTTCTCCTCCATGCCTTCTCTCTCCTCCCTGAGTCACGAAAATGCGACATGTCACGATATTGCGACACCTTTTCTTGTCTTGATATCGCGACACCAAGGTAAACACTTAGAAATTTTTGTGTTGGTGAGAGATTTCTTTGCTGCCACCGGATGCTCCTGCGTCATCTTATTAGTCCAAGTATAGTTGGTTCCAGGGAATTTAATTCCACCAAGTGTAATGCCTGGACTTGGGAAATCATAAGTCAATCCCCTGGATCCAAAATTGGGTTTCCCCCTTCCTGATATCTAGAGGATAATTTAGCATTAAAATCCCCAAAAATAATCCAGTCTAACTATTTCCTTGAGACTCTCATGTTATGCACAACTTTCCATTGATGCATCTGACCATCTAGGTTTTGAGCCCCATTAAAATTTGTGATTAAAACATGTTCAGCTATGACATTATTTCTAAAATGTTATGTGAGAACACCCATCCAAGATATATGTTCTATTGCAGTCCATTCAAGAGAATTCCAAAGAGTAACTATCCCCCGTGAGGCCCCTTGGGTAGACACTTCCATATGACCAAAACCCCTCCAAAGTCTATTAATTGTTTTACACATAAGATCCAATGACATTTTTGTCTCTAGGATAAGCAAAAAATCTATTTTACATTTTTCTAAGTCTTCAAACAACAAATTGATGGGTTCTACTATTTAAACCCCTAATATTCCATGATTGTATAATCATTGGTTACCTTGAGAGTAGTAAAAATCTATTGGCCTCACCAATTCTTCACTGATCAATTTTTCTCCTTGAACTGCTATCAATTCCTTATTTGATTTTCTACCCACTCCTTTAGAGCTACTATTTTTTTATCTCTTTTCCACCTAAGTTATCCCTAGAGTTGGCCTTTCTTTGTTCTTTTTTGCTATGCCCATGCTGACATCCTTAATTATCTGTTGCTCTTGGTTATGCACTATCAATGCCCCTACACTCTCTAATTGCAGTAACTCACTGTACTCAATTACCTGCTCTATGATGGGGGGAGATGAAAGATGAGCTTGAACATGGCTATTATTATTTTCATTATTCCCATCCACTCCTTCCATGAATTGTTCTTATTCTTGGTCCATCAGTGTCTTAAATATCTCATACCTATTGGAGGGCTTGAGTTGGGTTTGCTCTTTACCATATTTTTTTCTTTTGCCTTCTCCTTTTTTTGGGCTATTCAAAACCATCTCCCTGTGCTTCTTTACCCTGAGAAATATTGGTTGGTTCTTTGTTTATTGTTGACTTACCCTCCTTAGGAAGATTTGACATTCCTAGAGGAGCCTCCATTTTTATATTCATATTATTTGGGCAATATCAGGCCAAATGCCCATATTTATGGCAAACTTTGCATCTGAAGGGCAATGCCTCATAATCCAGTTGTTGAATCCAATAAAGTCCTGCAAGTTCAAGTTCCACCTCTGTCGATAGAGGCTGGCTAAGATCCATTTCCACACATAATCTTGCATAAGCAATTGTGTTTCCTTCTATTATGTTTTTGGAAACACCCAAATGTCTTCCAAGGGAATTATCGATAATTTCTAATACCTGCTCACTCCAAAAATCCATTGGAAGTGCAGAAAAATAAATCCAAACCGGGACATCAATGGGTTCAATTCGAGGATCAAATCCCACTCTCCAGGGTTGAACAAATAATCCTATCGGACCATGATTCCTCTTTTTTGATTTGAAAGCCCTATTTCTATCGATAAGTGAAGAAAAACTAACAATAAAATATCCATTGCTAATAAACCACAAAGAATACTCACCAAGAGGCTCCTAGTTTTTTCGGACCCAAGAATGCAAAAAATTTAGGGTAGGGCGAATACCCATGAATTTACAGATCAAATCATGATTGGCTCTATATAAAACTATTTCTTCAACCATCATTTGATCAATGACAATCTTTGACCTTGATTCTGAATGTGGCAAGCATCCGTTAACTCGTTGAGATGTTGATCTATTTCCAGCAGTCGTAAAGAGCATTTCTAATGTAGTTTTTTGTGCTTCTTAAGTCTTTGATGAACATTTATCCTTTAACAAGTCTACAAAAGAACTATGTCTCTCTAGAAGAGGATTTAGAGGAGTCCCCATTGGGCCCTCCTGGGGCAACAATATTGTCTTCAAATCCACAGTAACCAAAAATCTCTTCGGCTACCCAACTGATGCCCTAGTTTTCTCTTCCATAGCTCATTTTCAATAAGGATATGTCATTCTTTTGTTAAGAAATAAATAGATATTTCTAAGAAGATGATTTTAATTCCCTCTCTTTTGTGTTAGCCAACTAAGTATTTTTCTTGGTTATTTGGTTTTTCCTAACCGTTTGCGGTTAGTGTGATTTTTGGGACCTATTGGGGTGTGCGTATCCACCCACTTTTTGTATGATTAAGTTGTATTTTTAATATAATATAGATTATAATTCAAACAAATATATATATATATATATTCAATGATACAAAAGGTTATAGTAATTAACCTTTTATATCATTTAATCTATTTTGGTTTTATATAAAAGGTTGTAGTAATTGCTTTGGTTGAAGATCCTTTATCAGGTTTTGCGATAGTGGTTCATCCTTGGTTTTCAGGGTAGTTGTTTTTTGGACATCGTATGTGCGTGAGATTGCCCTATTCTGGAGCTTTGGCTGTTTGGTGGTTTTGGGGTTGAATCCTTGGTGCTTGTAGATGGTTTTCAATGTTGATTTTTAGGAAGTATGTTCCAAGCGTGATAGTTTCTATGACTTTGGTTTACTCGATTTCAAGTTTTCTTTTTGTGGTGGCCAGTTCGACTTGGTTCTCTAGTTTTCTTCTCTCATTTCCTAAGAGGTTTCCATATTCTCTGGCCAGTTCAAGCGAGAGTTTTTAATTTTTAAATCTTTATTGCTTGGTTTTTCGGCAGTCAGTTTTGCCGAATCGTAGGTTCCTGAAAAGTTTCTTAATTCTTGATTGAGTTCAAGTGGGAATTTTTAAATTTCAAATATTTTTCTCCTGGTTTCTCGGTAGTTAGTTTCGTCGGCTCGTGGGTTGCCAAGTGGTTTCATTATTCTATGTTTGGCTCATGGTTTCTCGAGTGGTTTCTTAATTCTATATCCAGATCAAGTGGGCGCTTTTTAATTTTTAAATATTTTCCACTTTGTTCCTCGACTGTTGGTTTCACTGGCTTGTGGGTCCCTTTGTTTATATGCCTACCTGTTGTATTGCTCCTTTTGGAGTTGATGTAATATGTGGGTTGTTTGTTCGGTGTAGTGCCCCTTTGGATGCGGTTGTAATCCTTTGTATTGTTCTTGTTGTTTAGTAGGTTGTTGTTTCTCTAGGGTTGTGCTCCTTTGAGAGTTGTTGTAATAGGTTGTAGGACCCTTTAAAACCCTTTGTAATAGGTTGTGGGACCCTTTAAAACCCTTTGTTTCTTAATAGTACCAAAAAAAATTATAATAATTAAATCAAGGTTTAAATTAAATAGGATTAACTGATATTCTTTTAATTATATTTTTTCATGTTAAAAATTAAACAAAACGTTAAATATCATCTAAGTTGATTGATTTATAATTAATTAATTAAAAAAATAATTAATAATTAATAATAGCACTCATCTCTACTATTAATTTGAAACAAACCCATACAATGGTATGACAATTGCTTTGAGAATTATGTATATTTAGCTTAGCAAAATTTTAAACCTTGGTCTCATCCTCGAAAGTTTATAAAATTTAATCAATTAAACTCAGGCCATTGAATATTATAATATATATTTATTAACATATTATTTAAAATTTATAATATTAAAATAAATCTAATGATATAATATATTGTAGTATTTACATCATTTTCTATATTATCTAAGATTTATTTATATTCTTTTAATTATAAAATATTTATTTTCATAGTAAAAATCTTTAAACATAATCTAAATTGATTAATTTATTACTAATAGCGAGATAATCTATACTATATATTAATAAGGTATTTTTAAATATTTTTTAAAAAATATATTTTTATTATTATATTTTAAATATATATTATTAAAATAAAAATAATAATATTAATTATTATAATATTTAAATCAAAGATTATATATAAAATCATTTTTTTTATTAATTAATTGGAAGAAAGAATTTTAAAAGGATATTAGGACCTTTTAAAAAAAAACCATAAAAGTCCTACAGGTCTAGCTCACAAGGGTTGCAACATCACCAAAACATAAGTGAGCCTAAAACATAAAAAAAAACCAAAATAAACATCTTAATCTAAAGACATAGAAGCAAGACGACGAAAAAAAAAAAAAAAGAAGAAGAGAAAGATAGAGGCCAAGACAGGATGCACAATCAGCCTCAACATTAGTAGAGATGTTTAGGGCTTCTTTCATTTTGAATTCCATTAACAAGGCAGAGGTCTGTTGCATGAAAGATATGCTCATTTGAACCACTCTGAACATGGCACCGAGGAATCCTGAAATCCATACGTGAACCCTTTCTGGTTGATGAAAGGGACACATGTGACAGAGGGAGGGTTTTAAGCACGTGGGGAGTGTTGCTCTAAGTGGCTGCCTTGCAGGGCAGAGTGCATGTGGGAAGCTGAGGAATGTTGCTCTAAGTGGCTGCCTTGCAGGGCAGAGTGCATGTGGGAAGCTGAGGAGTGTTGCTCTAAGTGGCTGCCTTGCAGGGCAGAGTGCATGTGGGAAGCTGAGGAGTGTTGCTCTAAGTGGCTGGCTACTTATCTTGAGCTTTTGTGCTCCCTTGGTGGACTCCTGTGCTCCCTTGGTGGACTCCGTGTCTTCTTTTGAAGAACGATCAGGTTCAACAGATATTTTCAAATTTTGACATGATTTAGAGGAAGCGGTGGTGGGACTTAGCTTTAGCTTTGGGAAACCTTCTTCACTTTTTGACTGAAGTATAACACCACAACTTGCCACTTGAAGGTCAGGGGCAGGTGTGCAGTCTCCCACGTCATCCCTGGTGGGACTGTCCAAAGTCGCTTTGCGCTGGGGTTCTCTAACTAAGCTTCCAATTAAGATGGTGGGGAGACACGCCAAGGACTACCATGACTCGGACCGAAATTCATAACATTTAACAAAGACATATATATAACATTTATCTATGAATATCTTAAAATTAAAGAACATGTACAACAACCCCACACACAGAAACCAGATATAAAAGGTCAATGAGAAAATTTATGAAAGCACCATTTTTGTAAATACGAAGATTAATATTTATTTTAAAATACATATTAAAAGGAGGGTTTTGAAAGGGACTTCACAACTTTTTACAATAAAATCAGCATAAAAAACAGTCATAAACAAAAACCAACAATCAACAAGGCACCCTACGGGGTGTTCAAACTAAGCAAAACAAAAACAAGGCAAAAACCAACAATCAACAAGGCACCCGGGTGGTCAAACTAAGCAAAACAAAAACAAGAGAGACAAAGACAAATCAGTCGAAAAGAAACAACAGACAAGAGTGAACACTAAAGAGAACTAAGGAAGTTTTACACCAGTGAACACTAAAGAGAACTAAGGAAGTTCTACACCATCATATCCACCTCCTGAAAGATTGGTCCCGTCAACACCTCTTCTTCAGAATAGTCCAATCCAATCTTCATGGAACTTTAAAAGATAAATTATTTAAATAAAATAATTAATTTAATATTAAATAAAAAATAAAATTTAAAATTAAAATATTTTATTCAAATAAATATAACAAAATTTGTCTTTGAGAACATGGGTACGAGTTTTGGCACTTTTGTGGATATCCAATGTTCAAACCCGTGTGGAGTGGGCGACCATGTGTATGGCTGTGTGTTTATTGATAAGTTCAACTCTTCTTTTATGATTGAGATGAGGATGCCCAACCTTAAACATAAGTTTCTCCTACTAACCTAACCAAAAAAATATATAACACCATTTTATTTCATATTAAATAAATCAAAACACATTTAAAAAAAAATTGTTTCCATCATTCTACCTGGCTAAATAAGACAAATTCAGTGGCCGATGAATGCTTCCTTTACTCTCACGTTTTTCTCCAAACTAGCCACGCAAGGAAAAAGTTTTATCTACGGTTGATTCTCATCCGCTAGGTTGAGTACACTCTTCTTCTTCTTGAAATGTTGCCATCCTTCAAACCTACGTGCAAGTCAGGTTATGTAACAATCATTTCATTGGAAAAGCTTCAATGCTCTTCAACCTTCGCGGAATCTCCCTGCCTTCTATCTATCGCGTATCTATCGATTAGTTATAAAGTTATTCCCTGCTCACACCAATAGATTTCTATGGTATTGTTGAGTGTGTAAGGTACTCCAGGAATCCTTGATCTTGACCTCTTTGTAACAAATTTCGTCACCTCTTTGTAACAAATTTCGTCACGCATTTCTCCTCAATCCTTAGGGTCTACACAAATATTTCTTAACCCCGCGATCCGCCAAATTCCTTTATAAGGCATCTCTAAGCCACATTAAGCCATCTCATGTTCAGACTTTGAAGTCTCTTCCTCTTGTAGAGTTTGTAGCCTTTGTTTGTTGACTATATACCAGTGAATATATTTGTCACGGGATATAATGGCACATAACCAGCAGTATGAGAGGCTTCCCCAGGGTCAGACTGTGAAAGTGTGCTGCCAGGCCGATCCCGACTACGCTTTGGCTGTCAGAGATACTCAAGTTATGCTTGTTTACTACAATCCCAACGATCCCACACAGGTATACCCATATATACATTTTATATAGTATTGTTCACCGGTTGTGTTTTACGGTTTTATACGGCATGGACATGGATATTTGGTTATTAAGATTTATCAATGAATATATGCCCCGCAGCAATGGGTTAAGGACGAGAGTTGGAGTACCCGTGTGAAGGACGAAGCGGGACACCCTGCTTTCTGCTTGGTGAATAAGGCTACCGGCCAAGCTCTTCGGCACGCTCTTGCTGCATCCCAAGAGGTATTTTGTTTATTTATAAAACAGCGTGTTATAGCCAGTGAATTCGGCACATACATATTGTGTGTTTAAGTGGCTGGTTGTGCATTTGTGTAGGTATTGTTGAGTCATTATGAAGCTGGTTCTTTTGATGAGAACGTGATGTGGTCGGAGAGTGAGGACATGGGGTACGGGTACAGGACTATAAGGATGGCCAACAACGTAGGGCTCAACTTGGACGCATTTGAGGGGGATAGAAAGCATGGAGGCATCAAAGAGGGAACCCGTGTCGTGCTGTGGAAGTGGAATGAACAGGAAAACCAGCTCTGGAAGATCACCCCTTGCTACTGACCAGTTTACTTGATTATATACTTCTATGTATTAATGTAATTCGACATTTCAAGCATGTGCATTAAAGTTATTAGTAACTAGTGAGAGGCATTTCTAATGTAATCTAGATGGTGGATTAGTTCTATCGTGCTTAAACAAGGATAAAATCAGCAGAGGTTGTATTTATCCATGTTTAACAAGTTATATAAATATGAAAGAATCCTTTCTTAGTAATCTAATCATCAGAAAATCAGTTTATTAAAGAATTGAGTGAAGCATCTAATTTATGTGCAAAATAAATAGTATAAATTTGTGAGCAAGTATTCATGCTCCTATGAAGTCCTCGCAAGACAGTAAGACCTTCGTCATTAAATTTTCTTCATTTCTTCAGTGTACCAATTAATCATGGTATTACGAGGGGTCGGCCCCAAAATGTATTTATAAAAATTTGGTGATTTTTTTTTTTTTTAAATCTAGACAAATAGTGTCCAAACGCATGTGGAAGGTTCACTATTATTAGGGGCAATGTTGGAAATTTAAACTTAAAGTGGTCAAATTATTATAAAATTTAAATAGCTGCTATGCATAAACCTAAATTAAATTCAATCTAAAAATGTTATTTTGTTGTTGATGCAATGTTTTTTCATATCATGTCAAGTTTTATCTTAGGTTCAACTTTATGAACTTGAGCTTATAGAATAGAACATATTGGGTACAAACATGGTGTCATGCACATCTAGCCCACCATTCTTTATAATATCTACTAAGTTTGATCTCTTATCTACATTAATTCAAATATAATAAAATAAGTAAATTTATGGTCATTTCAACTCTTGGAATTATACACTAATTGTCCCATGGTAAATACCATCACTATCTAAAATGGTGGCATGAAAGGAAGAGTTTTAGTTTTATTTTTTAATTCACTAAAATAACAATCCATGCTTTTAGCAATATGTCACTATCCCAACATTCTATTAATCCAGTGAATAGGTAAGTAGCAAAAGGAACATAAAAAAAAGGATTTTAGCATGATATATAATTGCTTAGTATGTTCTTGAATTGGTCTAATATTCTCCTTCCCTCTTTTTTCATTTAAGGGGAGGATTAAATTTAGACCCCCTTCCATAAGTCATAAATTGTCAGGTTCTTTTGCTTGACTAAGAGTTACTATGTGTTGTGAGAGATATATCTTTTCAAAAAATATAGAAGCAAAATAATTGGATACAATATAATCCTTGTTCAAAACTTGTAAGTATGCCCTAATGAGAAGGCATCCTTTAACTCCTAAAATATTTGTCATTTGAAAGTACTTCAAATTCCAAATCATCATACCTCGAGACTATCATTGTCTCTAAATTGTAAACTACTACCATCATTTCAAACTTTTATTAGATTTATTAACTAGTTTTCTACCATAGCTTTCTTTTTCATCATAAAATTGTTGTAGGTGTGAGGTCTTAAACTAACCTCTTAAAAAAACAAAATTTAAACCTTACCCCTTAGACCTATTCTATCCTTGGATATTTTCATGGTTGGGTCTAGTAGAGGCATAGAAGTCCCTCTTTTTAGAGCTACTTTCCAACAAAAATTATCTTTTATGATCATATCATTTTATTGCTTGATTATTATGCCAGTTATTGTTGGACGTTTGGGCCTAGTTTTATACCTATTTGATATTTTCTTTGTATGTAATCTTTTAGGTTGTTATATTCTTTATTTTATTCCATATATTCCAATTGGTGTCCATTATTTCCTTTAATTGTTGCATTCCATAGGACATTCCTACCCATGGAGTGGAAGAATTCTTTATCACCTAATGTATCCAGATATCGAAAAGGAATCTAGGAAACCATATTTTTAGGAGAAAAGAGTGGATTGACAATATTAGAGGTTACCCTTTAATTTTTAGCACCTATAATTTACTAAATATTTTTTGGTTTATCTTATTCTAGACCTATAGGAAAGAACCTAAGGCAAAGAGTGTCCTTTGAAGATACTAATTCATGCACTATTTTTAGAATAAATATATCTAAATCCATAATATATAATATCTTCTTAGATATTCATCTAAGAATTTCAAACCAGTTTGTAGATTATTCCATGCCCTCCTCTTCCTCATCATATATTACTTCTATGATTTCTATGATGAACATTGATAAATAAATCATTATGGTTCTATTTTTTATTCTCTACATAATTTTTCCTAATATTGAGCTTTTTGCTTTTACCAATACTTTCTTCTTCCCGTATTGGGGGAATCCACTACAGGGTTATGCATAAGGGGTTGGACTCAAAGTGTACTTGTAAAAAAATGGTGAATCCTAATCAAAATCAAGGTGAATCATGATGAATCTTAAGAAAATCAAATCAATCATCTTCACACCAAAATTTAGGGTATTTGAAGCCCTAAAAAACAAGGTCATATTTGGGATAAATTTTGACCTATTAAATCATCTTATAATTTTATAAAAACACCACCATTAGATTAGCCTTGAAAAGATTTTTTCAACGAGTAAAAATATACCTATGTTTGGATATATATTGTGGCAAATTGATCCTAAGAAAAAATTGGTCCTAAAAATTTTAGGTGAATGGGCCAACGTCGAGGGTCCTCATATTCACCAATTTTCAATTTTGGAAATCCTAATATTTTCCCACTAGGTTTTATGCAGCCTTTCATATTAGATACAATATCTGATTTCTTAACATTGTTGTCAATTTGGTTGTTCACAATAGGTGTCATGATACTTTATAAAATATTTACCCTCACATTCCTTGTCCCACATTTGCTCTTTAATTTCTATGATGAAAATTTATATACAAATCGTTATGATGATGTTATTTGATTTCCTATACAACTTATTCTATTGTCTAGTTTTAATTTTTTCCAACTCTTACTCCTCCCAATCTTGGGGGACACCACTAGGTTCTATGTATCCTTTCATACTAGCTAGAACATTTGGTTTCTAAATTTTACTATTATGTTGGGTGTTCATAAGAGGTATAATCATAATTTATCAAATAGTTGGTTGATAGTTTCCCCTCCACACATACACATATAGAAATGAAATTATCGATACCTGAAAAGGATAACTTCATAGTTTAATCTTTACTTTCAAACACAGTTTTTAACTTTGATTATAATATCATCAACTAGTGTTTTACATAGACCTAACTCAACAAAAATTATAACATAGCAACGATACTTATTTATCTTATAATTTAGGATTTAATATGTTAATTACCTAGGGTATTCCCAAATATTACAATATTTTTTGTTTCCAAAGTAACAAAAGGAGGAAAGATTAAATTTAAATTTGTGGTTTTGAGGGGAGATCCTATAAAGTAGCCATTTGTTGCAATATTAGTTTCCATATCCTCTTATAGTTGTTATGTCTTCATCCATTATCTATCATTCTTAGGGTAATATGTACTCCCATGAAAGTATAAATTCATGCATATTATTGCTCATATAATATTTCACCTACAATTAATTGTAATGACATATGTAGCCTAGGATTCTCAATTGTTTGAGAAAGATACACAATAATTTTTCTTGTATATTATCATATAATGAGTTAATCTCTCTTTATTTTTGAAATCCAATCCATTTTTTGATCAACTAGTCCTTATGATGGATTTGACCCTAGATCCATAGAGATATGGATGCAATATTTTATACATTATTTTTGGATTATTTTTCTACTTCTAAAACTTTGGTATTGATAAAAATTTGATGATATGAAAATATATAGGGTCTCTAAATTATTTAAGTAATTAAATTTTATAACACATTTATATTCTAGGAATATCATAGGTAGACTTTAGCATATGGAAAAAACTCTTGATAACATAAGAAATTCATAAAATGATCTAATAAAACTTAACCTTCATTTATGAGAAGGGATGGCTTATTAGATTCTTTTATAAAAGAATTGGCTAGGAAAAATTGATATAGATACGAACAAACCATTCAATTTTTTATATTCTTGCAAAATTTTAGATTTAGAGGGGTTCTATTTTAGCACTTTAGATGATTTCATCATCAAAAACATTTCTTCCATAATAGAAAATTAGAATGTTTGTCTTCATTTACAAAAATAAATTTAAATTAGAGAATACTCCATAATATTTAAAATCTATAATACTAAAATAAATTTAATGATATAATATACTATAGTATTTACATCCATTCCTATATTATCTAGGATTCATTTATATTCTTCCTATTAGGACTTTTAAAAATCATATAAATTAAAATATATATATATATATATATTATAATATATATTTATTTACATAATATTTAAAATCTATAATATTAAAATAAATTTAATGATATAATATATTGTAGTATTTACGTCCATTCCTAAATTATCTAGGATTCATTTATATTCTTTCTATCGAGAATTTTTAAACATCATCCAAATTAATATATATATATATATATATATATATATATATATATATATATATATATTTATCATATCAATTGAGATGCTATAGCTAGAAACCTACATCATTTTACATAAAATGTTTAAATTCTAGATTTTCATTTTTTGGATATTTTCAATTTTTTGTATGAATACAAATATTCCAGAATTTAGCATCCTTCTTGATATTTTCCTATAGTAGTCTTCATAATACCAAAAATTCACCTCTACTATCTATGCCTTGCATCTTAGTAGAGTAATATTTCTAAAACATCGCATTATAATAGTCCTCTTTACCAAATCTAGATTGCTAGTTTCCTTCCTAAAACACAAGTGCAACCACAAAATTTATAATAAATATTCTATATGAAAAAACATTACAATTAAAAAATAAAGTAGATATTACCAATGGAAAATTTTGAAGTAAAACTTAATCATTTATTGATTCAAGCAATCAACATTTTCTTATCAGCTTCAACTAAACTTATACTTTCTCTTATCATGGAAAAGATAATTTAACTTCATGATCCTCAATAAAAACCCATCTATTGGCTAGCCTATTTGCACATTTGTTACCTTCCCTTAATGTATTTGTAAACCTAATTTCTTCAAACTCTTTAGCAAGATATTGAATTTTCATAATTATCTCTTGTATGTTCCATAGAGCCTTTGCTTTCCTCAAATTGCATTTATTACTATGAGAGGATCACCTTCCATCCATACTCTATTCTATTTCATTTTTTTACAAATTTTTAACCCATCTAAAGCCGCCCAAGATTCAACTTAATTATTTGTCTTAAATACACCATTGAAAGTATAATGAGACAAAATATCTTCTCTATTATTTCTAATTATTCCTCCTCCTCTTGCTGGTCCTTGATTTCCTTTAGAAGCTCTATCAATATTCAATTCAACCCACTCCACATCTGGTGGTTTCCACTTTATATTCTTTGTCTTCTTTTTGCTTCTCTTGTACCCAACATCATAATTCCATTTAATGACTTGACTCCATCTATCAAGGCTCTTTGCTTCCAGATTAGGGACTAGGTGAGTTGATAGGGTTGGTTTAGACTCCTCTATGGCTAAACATATCTTCCTTTTAATTACCTCTAAACTACTTTTATTTTCTTTAAATATTCTTCTATTCCTTTATAGCCATACAATCCTAAGTATTGTATCTTTTGATACATCCCATATTGTTTGTAAAGCCTCAATTTTATAAGTGCTCTGCAAATGCTTTAACCAATTTTCAATTCTACTATTCATCACCATGCATTTACCAAACATATTAAGAATCCATGGCCATAAATTCCAGACTATTGAGCAATGTCCTAAGAGATGATCTATATTCTCCTCATTTTTATAAAAAATACATTGAGAGGGATCATGAAAACATATTTTAATAAGGTTATCCCAGGATAAAATTCTTCTATGACCTACTAACCAAACAAATATTTGACCTTTAGGAATGCTTGAGCTATCCCAAATATCTCTCCATATTCTAGTGATATTATTATTTTATTGGTGATGTACATTATATCCAATATTTTATTGTGTATTCTCCTAATCTATTCAAATCCTAAATTAATTTATCCTTGATACCCCTTGGGATAATCATAGTTGTTATCTTTCTACTCAAATGGCTCTTACCATCAATATCTTGTATACTCATAAAATATATTATTTCCATTTGTATCTTCCTTCTTGATATTTGTACAAAATGTTTGAAAAACCTATCACAATATTTGTCTTGAAACGATCTCATTTAAGATTTCAGAATTAGATATAAATTGAGTGGTTTTTCATCACACCAAGTATCCATCCAGATATTTTTTTTCTCCAGTTCCCACCACCCATATTAAACCTTTAATCATAAGATCAATATATTTTTTTAAACCATTCCAAAGAGCAGAACCATTTGGTAGAGAGAAAGTAGTAAATATTAAACTTGGGTCATTGAGATCAACATACTTAGAAGAATTCTTACCCATTTTATTTGACTCTCTTTGTACAATATCCAAATAACTTTTCCCCTAAGAGCTAAGTTTATATATGTAAGAAATATTAAACTAATATCCCCTAGTTTTATCATCACACACCTTGCTCTATTTTAGTAAATAAAATTTCCTTTTATCATGTAAACCTGACCACAAAAATGATAGCATAATATAGATTAAATTTTTTAAATTGATTTTGGCATAGAATACAATGACATATAATATGTTGGGATGGCCTCAAAGGCTAACTTAATTAACTGTACTCTTCTTACTAACGATAACCATATACCTTCCAAAGCTAGAAGTTTATTTTAAAATTTACTAATAACTGGATTCCATAATTCTCTTCTCATTCTCCCAACAAATAAAGGTATCCCTAGATAATATGTAGGTAAATTTACCTCCTCCATTTGAACCAACCTAGAATTTTTTTCTCTGATATTAGCAAGATTTTTAAGGAAGTAAATTTTAGATTTTGTCCTATTAACTTTTTACCTTGATGCTCTTTCATATTTCTTTAAATAGTTATTCAAAGTTCTAGCCTCATTAATAATTTACCTTCCAAAAAAGGTTGTATCATTTACAAACTATTGATGGGTGATGTTGTCGATGTTATTACTAATCTTAAGTCCACTTATAATCCCATATTTGTAAGCCTTATTTAAGTTCTTACTCAAAATCCCTACCATAATAATGAATAAATAATGATATAGAGGATCTCCTTGTCTAAGGTCTCTCTTGGCTTTAAAACATTATGTTACTAAACCGTTGATCAAAAATGAATAAAAAACTATAGATACACAAGCTTTAATCCATCTAACCTATTTCTTCTTGAATCTAAACTTTTCTAAAACTGTAAAAAGAAAATCCCATTTAAACCTATCATTGTCTTTACTCATATAAAGTTTTAATATTATTGCTTTGTCTTTTATTGAAGCTACTAAATATATAACTTCATGAGTTACTATGATCCTATCCAAAATTTGTGTCCATTTCACAAATCCTCCTAGCTCTTCTAAAATAATTTTGTCTAAAAATGGCCTAAATAAATTTTCCATCACTATGGAGATAATATTATATACCATATTACATAGGCTTATGGGTCTAAAAGAATCAAACAATTAAGCATCCTTTTATTTTGGAATTAGAGTAAGATATGTTGCTTTAATTTTATAAGGTATGTATTTTTTATCCTATATTGTTCCACTACCACCAATAAATAATCCTTCACTATATCCCAATTATGTTGGTAAAAAACTACAGAGAGTCCATCTGGACCTGGGGATTTATCCTTATTAAAAGAGAAAAAAGATAAATGAAATTATTCTAGAGTAAAAGGTTCCATCAGTTTCCTATTGTCTTCATTCGTTATAACTAAAGGAACATCTTGAAGAAGTTTATCATTAAAAACTTTAGTCTCCTCTGATCCTAGCCTCTTTTCTAATTTCACTTGTTTCTTCAATCCAAACCCCTTTTATTAATTTAATTCTACTAATTTGGATGTTGATCTCTATGCTATAGCCATCCTATAAAAAAACCTTGTTATAACTAAAGGAATATTTTGATAAAAATACTTAGCCTCTTTTCTAATTTCACTTGTTTCTTCAATCCAAACCCCTTTTATTAATTTAATTCTACTAATTTGGATGTTGATCTCTATGCTATAGCCATCCTATAAAAAAACCTTGTATTTTTATCTCCTTTTCACAAAATCTGTCTTGATTTTATTATCCAAAATTTCTCTTTCGTACTCAAAATATTATGATATTCATTAAGCAACTCCCTTTCCTCTAAGATTGTATTATTATGTTCACATTTTCTTTCTTCTCATAAATATTTCCAAAAGTGCTCTTGTTCCATTCTTTTAATCTAGATGTCATAGATTTAATTTGACTTCGAAGAGCATACAACCCACCATTAATTGAAGAATTCCATATTTGAGCTATCATATTAGCAAATTGAGGATGGTCTTCCAACATTTGCTCATATTTAGAATATGATATTTTAAAATTCACTAACCATCATTTTAACTCTTATTGGTTAGTGATTTGAACAAATTCTTGTTAAGGTATTAATTTTAGTACAAGTTCCTTCATCTAGCCAATGATTTGAGGGAATGCATCTATCTAATTTTTCCACTATTAGGGAAGCATCTGAGGGAATATCATAGGTAAACTTTAGCATATGGAAAAAACTCTAGATAACATAATAAATTCATAAAAATTATCTAACAAAACTTATCCTTCATTGATGATAAGGGATGACTTATCAGATTCTTTTATAAAAGAAGTGGATAGGAAAAATTGATATAGATATGAACAAACCATTCAATTTTTTATATTCTTACAAAAGTTTAGAGTTGGGGGGTTCTATTTTTTTTTTTAATATATAGAAGCAATGGTTACAATCACGATTTTTAGTAACTACCAAAGACATCTGGTAGGGTTCAAACTATCTACGAAGGCTCCCAGGACTTCCACCATCTCGGTACATGGTAACCTGACGTGAGATGGGGACCGCCGGACGCACAGGGGTTGCACCATCATCATCAATCTAGCAGGAGGGGTTCTATTTTAGGACTTTAGATGATTTCATCATCAAAAATATTTCCTCCATAATAGAAAATTAGAATTTTTATCTTCATTTAAAAAAATAAATTTAAATTAGAGAATACTCCATAATATTTAAAATCTATAATACTAAAATAAATTTAATGATATAATATACTATAGTATTTATATCCATTCCTATATTATCTAGGATTCATTTATATTCTTTCTATTAGGAATTTTTAAACATCATCTACATTAAAAAAAAAAAAAACATTTAATATTATAATATATATTTATTAACATAATATTTAAAATCTATAATATTAAAATAAATTTAATGATATAATATATTGAAGTATTTACATTCATTCCTATATTATTTAGGATTCATTTATATTCTTTCTATTAGGAATTTTTAAACATCATCTAAATTATATATATATAACATTTATTTATAAACATGTACAACAAGCTCACATGCATGATATATTATGGAGAAACAATAAATAAAGGACAAATGAAAAGATATAAGAAAGCACACACTATTCTAATGAGGAATAGTATGTGTAACATACAAATGCAAGTAAATATGAAGATCAATTTATTATTTTAATAAATAAAATTATTTAAACACACACACACACACACACACACACACACACACACACACACACATATATATATATATATATATATATTGTTGGATAATAAGGGGTTGTACTTAGGTCATCCACCCTTACAAATTACAACTCTCTTATTTAGAGCTTTCGAGTTTACAAATAGATACACTTCTCATATCAATTGAGATGCTATAGCTAGAGACCTACATCATTTTACATAAAATGTTTAAATTCTAGATTTTATTTTTGTTTGATGAGGAACCTTTTATATACAACATATCCACAACATGTGAGGGGAGAGATTTGAACCTAGGCCTCTCGATAACTGGAGAGTTTTAACTACCCATTTGCTCTCCAACTCCTCTACATGAGCGGAAAAATTCTAGATTTTCATTTTTTGAATATTTTCAATTTTTTGTATGAATACAAATATTTCAGAATTTAGCATCCTTCTTGACATTTTCCTATAGTAGTCTTCATAATACCAAAAATTCACCTCTACTATATATGCCTTGCATCTTAGTAGAGTAATATTTATAAAACATAGCATTATAATAGTCCATTTTACCAAATCTAGATTGTTAGTTTTCTTCTTAAAACACAACTGCAACGACAAAATTTATAATAAATAGTCTATATGAAAACACATTACTATTACAAAATAAAGCATATATTACCAATGGAAAATATTGAAGTAAAACTTAATCATTTATTGATTCAGGCAATCAACATTTTCTTGTCAACTTCAACTAAACTTACTACTTTCTCTTACCATGGAAAGGAGAATTTAACTTCCCGATCCTCAATAAAAACCCCTCTATTGGCTAGCCTATTTGCACATTTGTTACCTTCCCTTAATGTATGTGTAAACCTAATTTCTTCAAACTCTTTAGCAAGATCTTGAATTTTCATAATTATCTCTTGTATGTTCCAAGGAGCCTTTGCTTTCCTCAAATTTCATTTATTACTATGAGAGGATCACCTTCCATCCATACTCTATTCCATTTCATTTTTTAATGAATTTTTAACCCTTCTAAAGCCACCCAAGCTTCAACTTCATTATTTTTCACTATTGAAAGCATAATGAGACAAAATGTCATCCCTATTATTTCTAATTATTTCTCCTCCTCTTGTTGGTCCTAGATTTCCTTTAGAAGCTCCATCAAAATTCAATTCAATCCACTACACATCTGGTGGTTTCTACTTTATATTCTTTGTCTTCTTTTCACTTCTCATGTACCCAACATCATAATTCCATTTAATGACTTGACTCCATCTATCAAGGCTCTTTGTTTCTAGATTAGGGACTAGATGAGTTGATAGGGTTGGTTTAGACTCGTCTATGGCTAAACATATCTTCCTTTTCATTACCTCTAAATTGCTTTTATTGTCTTTAAATATTCTTCTATTCCTTTATAGCCATACAATCCTAAGTATTGTATCTTTTGATACATCCCATATTGTTTGTAAAGCCTCAATTTTATAAGTGCTCTGCCAATGCTTTAACCAATTTTCAATTCTACTATTCATCATCATGCATTTACCAAACATATTAAGAATCCATTGCCATAGATTCCAGAATATTGAGCAGTGTCCTAAGATATGATCTATACTCTCCTTCTTTTTATAAAAAATACATTGAGAGGGATCATGAAAAACCCTTTTAATAAGGTTATCCTAGGATAAAATTATTCTATGACCTACTAACCAAACAAATATTTTAACTTTAGGAATGCTTGAGCTGTCCCAAATATCTCTCCATATTCTAGTGATATTATTATTTTATTGGTGATGTACATTATATCCAATTCTTATTGTGTATTATCCTGATCCATTCAAATCCCAAATCAATTTATCATTGATTCCCCTTAGGATAATCACAATTGTTATATTTCTACTCAAATGGCTCCTACCATCAATATCTAGTATACTCATAAAATATCTTCTTTCCGTTTGTATCTTTCTTCCTAATATTTGTACAAAATGATTGAAAAATTATCACCATATTTTTCTTGAAGCGATTTCATTTAAGGTTTCAAAATTGGATCTACATTGAGTGGTTTTTTATCACACCAAGTATCCATCCAAATAGTTTTTTTCTCCAGTTTCCACCACCCATCTTAAAACTTTAATCATAATATCAATAGATTTCTATAAACCATTCCAAAGAGCAAAACCATTTTGTAGAGAGGAAGTAGTAAATATTAAACTTGGGTCATTGAGATCAACATACTTACTTAGAATAATTATTACCCATTGTCTTTGACTCTCTTTGTATAATCTCCAAATAACTTTTCCCTTTAAGATCTACATTTATATATGTAAGAAATCTTAAACTAAGATCTCCCCTAGTTTTATAATCACACACATTGCTCCATTTTAGTAAAGAAAATTTCCTTTTATCATGTAAACCTGTCCACAAAAAGGATAGCATAATTTAGGGTAAAATGTTTCAATTTATTTTTGCATAGAATACAATGACATATAATATGTTGGTATGGCCTCAAAGATTAACTTAATTAACTGCACTCTTCCTACTAACTATAACCATCTACCTTCCCAAGTTGGAAGTTTATTTTGAAATTTACTAATAAATGGATTCCATAATTTTCTTCTCATTCTCCCATCTAATAAAGGTATCCCTAGATAAGTTGTAGGTAAATTTGCCTCCTCCATTTGAACCAACCTAGAAATTTTTTCTTTGATACTAGAAAGAGTGTTAAGGAAGTAAATTTTTGATTTTGTCCTATTCAATTTTTGCCTTGATGCTCTTTCATATCCCTTTAAAAATTTATTCAAAGTTCTAGCCTCATTAATCCTTTCCCTTCCAAAAAGGGTTGTATCATTTACAAACTATTTATGGGTGATGTTGTCGATGTTATTACTAATCTTAAGTCCACTTATAAGCCCATATTTGTAAGCCTTATGTATGTTCTTACTCAAAAACCCTACCATAATAATGAATAAATAAGGAGATAGAGGATCTCCTTGTCTAAGTTATCTCTTGTCTTTAAAATATTATGTTACTAAACCATTGATCAAAAATGAATAAGAAACTGTAGAGACACAAGCTTTAATCCATCTAACTCATTTCTTCTCGAATCCAAACTTTTCTAAAACTTTAAAAAGAAAATCCCATTTAACCCTATCATAGTATTTACTCATATCAAGTTTTAATATTATTGCTTTCTCTTTTCTTGAAGCTGCTGAATATATAACTTCACGAGCTACTAATCTCCTATCCAAAATTTGTCTCCCTTTCACAAATCCTCCTTGCTCTTCTAAAATATTTTTTTCTAACAATGGCCTTAATCGATTTGCCTTCACTATGGAGATAATCTTATATGCCATATTACATAGGCTTATGGGTCAAAAAGAATCAAATAATTAAGCATCCTTATTTTTTAGAAATAGAGTAAGATATGCTGCATTTATTTTATAAGGTATGTATTTTTTTAAACTATATTGTTCCACTACCACCAATAAATAATCCTTCACTATATCCCAATTAAGTTGGTAAAAAGTTACAGAGGGTCCATCTAGACCTGTGGATTTATCCTTATTAAAAGAGAAAATAACTAAATGAAATTATTCTATAGTAATAGGTTCCATTAGTTTCCTATGTCTTCATTCGTTATAACTTAAGGAACATCTTGAAGAAGTTTATCATTAAAAACTTCAGTCATCCTAGAATATTTTAATAAAAATACTTAGCCTATTTTATAATTTCACTTTGGTATTCAATCCAAACCCCTTCTATTGATTTAATTCTACTAATTTGGATATTGATCTCTATACTTAGCCATCCTATGAAAAAACCTTATATTTGTATCTCCTTTTAACCAAGTCTGTCTTGATTTTATTATCCAAAATTTCTCTTTCGCACTCAAAATATTATGATATTCATTAAGAAACTCCCTTTCCTCTAAGCTTGGATTATTATGTTCAACTTTTTAGAATTTTGGAATTTTATCTTTTAGTTCTTCTTTCTTCTCAAAAATATTTCCAAAAGTGTTCTTGTTCCATTCTTTTAATCTAGATGTCATAGATTTAATTTGACTTTGATGAGCATACAACCCACCATTAATTGAATAATTTCATATTTGAGCTATCATATTAGCAAATTGAGGATGTTATTCCAACATTTTCTCATATTTAAAAATTCACTAACAACCATTTTAACTCTTATTGGCCAGTGATCTAAAACAATCCTTGTTAAGGTATTAATTTTAGTACAAGTTCCTTCATCTAGCTAATGATTTGAGGGAATGCATATGTCTAATTTTCTACTATTAGGTTTTGGCCTCTCCTATTGTTGGTCCAAGTATAGTTATCTTCTTCAAACTCAACCTTCCATAGATTATTGTTTTGAATAAAAGCTAAGAAATATTTCATACTTTGGGTTAATTTCCTAATTCTCCTAAATTTTCATCCAACTTGGTTATGGTATTAAAATATCCTATGATCATGAATCGAGTTTTTTGGTCTTTACTTCTCATAAATGATTCAATCCCACTCCAGACTTCTAATCTACCTAACTAAGTTGTACATCCATATACATTGATAAGGATAAAATGAATATTTGCAAAGTAGAAAGTGACTAAAGAGGCTAACCAATACCTATATTTATGAATGGTTACACAAGATATTATAGAAGGATTCCAATAAGTTAGAATTTTTCCTAGCGCTCCTTTAAAATCCATATCATCCCATTTACATATTTCCCATACCGCTTTCATAGTTTTTGAAACTTCTTCTTTTGTCATTTTAGTTTCTTGGATACAAAGAATATCAGGCTTATTACTTAAACATAGGTCCCTAATACACCTCTTCTTAAGGGAGCATTAGCGCCTCTTATATTCCATGAGATGATAATAATATCTCATTAGGGGCTTTTGGCCATGCCTGTGTATTACTAATATTATTTTGATGTTTGGTAAAGAGAAGTTCAACCAACTTAGTTTGTGTTCCTTTATCTATGTTTGCTCTTGCTTCCCTGGATCTTGCTTGATAATTTGAGGGATTTTCTCTTTTTGCCTTGCCTATATCAAGAGTAGGTCTTACTATTCTATTCCTCAATATTCTTTCACAATTTTATTTTTCATCATATTTATCCTCTCCTGGCTCTATTATAGAAGCTTTTGACTTATCTTGCTCATTTTCTAGTGTTTCCTTATTAATGGTAGAGGTATTAACTTCTAAAAGTACATTTTATTTACCAATTTGTTTTCTTGAATGGTGCATGGTACTTCAAGAGTGTATTAAAAATATGATAAGACACACTCCTTAGGTTCATTGAGAATTTTCTTCCTTAAATCAAGATCATACTGAACAATTGATTCCTTGTTAATATGTTGAAATTGTTGTACTATGTCCTTTAAGATTTGATATACTTTTTCTTTATAGGTTAAAGCTACAAAAGAGTTGGTATTTCTTCCAATATCCTTCCTTAATGGTCTCCATTGTTTATTTTCTTTCATTTTTTAGATTTATTTTTGGAAGTTGAAAACCATCTTCATTTATAACCATTATAAGTTTATCTTATAGATTTCTACATATGATTCTGCTAAGCTCTTCTTAGGTCATGATATCTCAATATGCCTCACCTCATGACATCTTTTACATATAAAAGATATGTTTTCATAATCTATGGTTTGGTTCCACATCTTATCCCCATACTTAAGAATTATTTATTCTGGTAAAGCTTTACTTATATCAATCATGACCAATATCCGAGCATAAATAGTCAAGAATCCATATTTTTTTGTATCTGAAATCTCAAGGAATTATCCTAGAGTGTTGCCTATTACCTTGAAGGTAATTATTTCATAAAATTTAATGGGTAACCCAAACATCCTAGGGATATATTTACATTTTTAGGTGAAAATACTTCATACCACCAAGTAAGAAAGAGTCTCCCTCTTCCCATAAACCAAGGATCCCATTTTAGTATTTTTTCTATTTATTTCCTAGAACAAAAAAAAGTTAAAAAGAAACCTTTGAGAAGAAAGGACAAAATCACTCCTGGAGACTTACAACTCCTATCGATCCTTTTTCTCAAGGCTAAAGCCCCTAGTCAATACCCATTAAATTTACCAAAAATTACCCTATCTTAGAGAAACGAGTATCTCTCTGAGGTGTGCTCACTAATCTCTACCACTAAATATGATTTTAAGGATTTAACTATAAATAAATCCATGGAAAGGAAACTAAAACTCAAAATCTATTGAAATTTATCTAAATATCCTATAGCAAATATAATATTTGATAAAAAATTTATGATAATTTGCATGCACTATTTCTAAGATAAATAAAGGGAAAAAATACTTAGCTGAAAAATTCTTTGTCCAGATAGAATGTCTTGCATCACTAAAGTCCTAGCCCTTCATTGCTCTTCCCATCATCCGAGCCCTAGATGACAAATATTTACAATTTTATTTTTTTGTAACTTGAAAAATCATCACTACCCTTGTTCTAGATGGTTGACTTAATAGGGTTGTATCTTCATCAATATTACTTGAATTATTTTATGACCACTCATTTTAAAGCTATTCAAATTCTGCACAAGTTGGTCCAAGAATCAATTGAATCAAAGAAACCTTCGTGAAGATATAACTCCTAAAAGATGATATGTTTTTTAAAAACCCTAATGCTTCGCATATAGAAGAATAATAACTATTTTCTTTTATAATAATGTCTTGGGTGCTAGTAGAGGCTGACCCAGGTTCCATTACCCTTGTGTCCACCCTGCAGATACAAGATGCAGTTGATAATGTCCTATGTGCTACTAGAGTATGACAAGGCTTCATTCCTCGTGTACCCACCTTGTTGATACCCAAATGGCTATGTGTTATTCCTCTATTGACAAGTGTAGCTCTCGGTATTACGAGAGGTTATAGTTGAGAGGGGATTGCTCAATCCTATGTGTCAGTCATAGGGGTTAATCACACTAACCACAATTTTTTTTATCTGCACCAGGTACCTTACTGGTAAGTTCCCTCAATCCTCAGAAGGAGGTCTATGGTTCAAACCTGGCGGCTTGCAATGGATACAAAAACCCCTCGACTAGCTTGAGGGGTATACCCGGATGGGGTAGACCCTGTGGAACAAAAAGTCCTTTCCCCTAGGGGATACAAGGAATGGTTTTCCTTAATTAAGGTTTAAAATGCATGGGATGGAAATAGCAAATACGGTTGAAGGTGATAGTTTTGGTGAATATGGTACGAATGAAGGCAACAATGGTGGATCCGGTTTGGAAGCGAACACCTTCGATCTCGGAGGTATAGGTTGATCAGTGAAAAATAAGATAACTTTGGTGGAAAGCACAGCTATTTTCTATGCACACTCGGATGATAATGAACCCATCACTTTCATGGAAAATGGGTCACTCTATCGTAGGCCTATGGTGAACTCTGTTGAGTAGACCAGAGGTAGATCTTCCAATCCTCCAATGGGAACCCATGAATATAGGATCAGATCTGGGAACAACTCTGATAGTTTAGGCCCTACAACATCGACCAAATCAATAGATCAAGAAAAAATAAATCAGCGGTCAATATCGTAGCAGATTTTGAGAGATAAACTTCATTGATTCCTGATGAGAGTACCCGTCCAACGGTGAGGACAATAGTGGTGGGATCAGGAGAAGATGGTTCTAGAATAGTTGTTTCCTTTGTGGATATGGTGAAGAGTTTCTCTCCATCAAACCCTAATCCACTCAAACCTAGGATTGATCTGCTTCCATCCAATGGAGATCTAAGAATTCCATCTAATCTTATGTCCTCTATGATTTTCTGGAATTCCCATTCTCTAGTGGGAAAATTTTTGGGGTCATGACCTGAAATGAAATCGACCCATAGGTGGGCTCTATCCACTTGGTATCTCTTAGGATCTTTGGAGTTGATCGCTCTCCCCAAGGTTTGTTATCTCATTTTAATCAACATCTCCAATGTTTATATTAGGATTCTCACAGGTAAACTATGGTTTTTCAAAATATGGAGACTTTTTATGCAAAAATGGAGTGTTGATTTTGATCTAGCTATCCAGAATATCAACTTTACACCTATTTGGATACACCTCCCAAGCCTCCCTATCCAGTTCTAGCATGAAGACATCCTCAAAGAAATTGCATGAAACATCAAATATCTGATCGCTTTCAGTCCAACAATGAAAGCTGGGACTCGCATGGTCCATGCTCGTATGTGCATCAATGCAAACCTTGAATATGACCTCCCTTCTTCAATTATTAACATATCAGAGGTAAGTACTTTCTCTCAAGCTTTCTAATATGAAATAAGCTTGCATTTTGTGATGAATGCTCCAAACAAGGCCATCTCTGTTCACAATACCCTAAATCCAAATATTCTTTGAGATATTCCAAAGTTGGGCATCGCCAACACCATATTTCACAGAAGTATTCCAATTCACCCTTTTCACCTGTAGTTCCTAATCCTGCCCTGATCCCCAACCTCCCAACACCTCCTGGGGAGGTATCCCTGATTGTCAAAGCCCAAGGAGTGCCTCATCAAAAGTCATAGGCTTCCACCGATGCCACCGTTGCTCCCTTCGAACATCCCTTGATGTGCTCATACCTCTCTTCTTCTCTTAAGGTATGCCCCCTATCCCTATTTCAAACCATTTTTCTTCTCTATACAATGATATCCCCATCCTTGTTTATGAGAATCTTGGGTCCTTGGACCCTAAAACCAAAAGTCATAAATGTCCCTCAAAACCCTTCTTGGAGAAGGGATTTCTTTGCCCTAATCCAAGAAGTCTTAAAAAGGGATTTGTAGATGTTGGGGTAGAGCGTAATGTTGGGAGACCATCAATTAAAGCTCTGAGAAAAAGGAGTCCGAGATAGAGATTGTCAATGGCTCTGAGTCTTTATTGAAGATGGGTGTTGAATATCCTTCTCAGCCTTTTACTGGAGCTTTAAATAGCATATGAATTTTTTTACAAGTTCTGGAGCTCTAGTTACCCCAACAACTAGTTTGACTATTATGGGTCTAAGTACATTTCATTTTTCTTTCTGTTTCTTGGCTGCCCATGCGTGGGCATCTTTAGTGCCAATTATGGGTTCCCTTTTTGTGTCCCTGTGTGGGCTTTCAAGTTTTCTTTTATTTCTTTGATGACCCATAAAGGGATGATACTTCTGTTTTTTTTTACTCTGAAGGACTTATCCGAATAATCTCCATTTTGTAAAAGGTTATAGATCCCTTTCAAAACCCCTTTTACCAATAAAAAATAATAATAAATTTTAAAATTATAATATTTTGTTCCACTGGAAACAGCTCACGGTGAAAGTTTTAGACTTACATTTTGGAAACATGAGGATGGACCTGTCTGTATGTTTCGACTGTTAATGTAGTTATTTGATAAAATTATAATATTTTACTTAAATAAATATAATGAAATTTAATTCTACATTATATTAAAAATAATAATAATGTTTTATTAAATAAATATAATAAAATTTAATTTACATTATATAATTTTAAGAATTTATTGTTTCCCTAATACAAATATCCTTGCTTTACTCTCACGTTTTTTCTCCAATTAAGCCAAGCAAGAAAAAACGTTTTATCTGCCGTTCATTCAGATTCTCTAGGTTGAGTACACTCTTCTTTTTCTTCAAATGCTGTCATCCTACAAACCCACGTGCAAGTCAGGTCATGTAGCAATCATTTCTTCGGAAATGCTTCAATGCTCTTCAACCTTTGCGAAATCTCCCTGCCTTCTATCTATCGCGTAGCTGTAAATTAGCTCTAAAGGTTATTCCCAACTCACACCAATATTGTTATTTATATAGTATTGCTGAGTGTGTTAGCTATAAAGGTTATTCCCTGATCTTGATCTCTTTGTAATAAATTTCGTTACACACTTCTCCCCCAATCCTTAGGGTCTACACAAATATTTCTTAACGCCGCGATCCGCCAAATTCCTATATAAGCCATCTCTAAGCCACATTAAGCCATCTCATGTTCAGACTTTGAAGTCTCTTCCCCTTGTAGAGTTTGTAGCCTTTGTTTGTTGACTATATACCAGTGAATATAATGGCACATAACCAGCAGTATGAGAGGCTTCCCCAGGGTCAGACTGTGAAAGTGTGCTGCCAGGCCGATCCCGACTACGCTTTGGCTGTCAGAGATGCTCAAGTTATGCTTGTTTTCTACAATCCCAACGATCCCTCCCAGGTATACCCATATATACATTTTATATAGTATTATCCGCAAGTTATTTTTTACGGTTTTATATGGCACGGCCATGGATATTTTTTTATTAAGATATTCAATGGATATATTCCCCGCAGAAATGGGTGAAGGACGAAAGTTGGAGTACCCGTGTGAAGGACGAAAGTTGGAGTACCCGTGTGAAGGACGAAGCGGAACACCCTGCTTTCTGCTTGGTGAATAAGGCTACCGGCCAAGCTCTTCGGTACGCTCTTGCTGCATCCCAAGAGGTATTTTGCTTATTTATAAAACAGCGTGTTATAGCCAGTGAATTGGGCACATATACAATGTGTGTTTATGTGGGTGATTGTGCATTTGTTGTAGGTATTGTTGAGTCATTATGAAGCTGGTTCTTTTGATGAGAACGTGATGTGGTCTGAGAGTGAGGACATAGGATACGGGTACAGGACTATAAGGATGGCCAGCAACATAGGGCTCAACTTGGATGCATTTCAGGGGGATAGAAAGCATGGAGGCATCAAAGAGGGAACCCGTGTTGTGCTGTGGAAGTGGAATGAACAGGAAAACCAGCTCTGGAAGATCACCCCTTGCTACTGACCAGTTTACTTGATTATATAGTTCTATCTATTAATGTAATTCGACATTTCAAGCATGTGCTTGTAGGTTTGTCTCATTTTATCATTAAAGTTAGAAACTAGTGAGGGGCGTTTCTAATATAATCTAGATGTTGGATTAGTTCTGTCCTGCTTAAACCAGGATGAAATCAGTAGAGTTGTATTTATCTATGTTTAAAAGTATCTTTTCTTAGTAATCTAAGAATCAGATAATCAGTTTATTAAAGAATTGAGCGAGGCATCTAATTTATGTGCAAAATAAACAGTATAAAATTGTGAGCAACTATTCATGCTCCTATGAAGTCCTTAGAAGAGAGTAAGACCTTCGGCGTTAACTTTTTTTCGCTCTACCAATTCAACATGGGCATTATTGTGACTCTTTCGAATTAAATTCAATCTAAAAATGTCATTTTGTTATTGATGCAATGTTTTTGCATATAATGTCGAGTTTTATCTTGGTCCGCCTTTTATGAACTTGAGCTTGTAGAAGAGGATATATTAGGTACAAACATGGTGTCATGCACGTCAAGTCCACAGATCGTTTATGTTTGTTCTCTTATTCACATTAATATAACTTGAAAATTAGTAATTTGTGGCTATTTGAACTCTTGTAATTATAATCTAATTGGCTAGTGGTCATAGCCATCACTATCTAAAGTGGGGGCATGAATTCACTAAGAAAACAATCCATGTTTTTAGCATTATGTCACTGTCCCAAAAAAAAAAGTGTACATGTCACTAGGAAAAGGAAAATAAAAAGGTTTTTTTAGCAAGATATATGATTTCCTAGCATGTTCTTGGATTGGTCTAGTGTTCTTATTCCTCTTTTTTTTTTTTTTTTTAAGGGAGGATTGAATTTAGATCCTCTCCAATGAGCAATATAATGTTAGGTTCTTTTGTTTGATCAAACATCTTTATAGGTTGTGAGAGATATCTTTTCAACAACGATAGAAGCAAAATAATTGGATATAATATATTTTTTATTCAAAATTTGTAAGTATATTTTTATAGGGATACATCCTTTAACTGCTAAAACATTTATCATTTGAAAGTACCTCAAATTTCAAATCACTATACTTCTAGACTATATTGTCTCTAAATTATAAAATACTACCATCATTTCAAACTTTAATTGTATTTATTAACTATTTCTCTACCATAGCTTTTGTTTCCTATAATAAAATAGTTTCAGGCCAAAGGTCTTAAACTAAGCTCTTGGAAATTGTTTGGCAAACCTTGCCACTTAGACCTATTATATCCTTGGATATTGTCATGGTTGGATCTAGTAGAGGCATAGAAGTCATTTTTTCTTGAGCTACTTTCCAACAAATATTATCTTTTTATGATCATATCATTTTATTGCTTGACTATTATGTCAATTCTTGTTAGACTTTTAGGTCTAGTTTTATAGCTATTTGATCTTCTCCTTGTATGTCTCTTATAGGTTGTTATGTCCATTATTTTAATGTATATATCTTCCTATTGGTGTCCATTATTTGCTTTAATTATTGCATTTCTAACGACATTACTATCCATGGAGTGCAAGCATTATTGATCACCTAATGTATCCACATATTAAAAAGAAAGCTAAGAAACCATATTTTTAAGAGGAAAGAGTGGATTGGCAATATTAGAGGTTACTCTATTATTTTTGGCACCTACAACCTACTAAGTTTTTTTTTGGTTTAGCTCATTCTAGGATTATTGGGAAGAACCCATGGCAAAGATTATCCCTGAAAGACACTAATTCATGCACTAATTTTAGAATAAATATATCTAAATCCATAATATTTAATATCTTCTTAAATATTTATCTTATAATTTTAAATCAATTTGTAAGGTAGTTTGTTCCATGCCCTCCTCTTCCTCATCCTACATTCCTTCTATGATTTCTATGATGAACACTATTTAGTTTATTTTTTTTTCACCAAGAAATTCTTTTTTCCATCTTGGGGGACCCCACTAGGTTCCATATATCCTTTCATACTAGCTACAACATTTAGTTTTTAAATATTATTGTTATTTTTTATGTTCATAACAGGTGTCATGGTACTTTATTACTTTGTTGATTGTTCCCCCTTTTACACACACACACATACTAATCACATTATCAATACCTAAAAAGGATAACTTCTTAGTTTAGACTTTATTTTTAAACATAGATTCTAACTTGGATTTTTATATCATCAATCAGGCATTTACATAAACCTAAATCAATAAGCATTACAATATAGAAATTATCCTCTATTAGTCGATGATTTAGGACTTACCAAGTTAATTAACTAGGGTATTCCTCCACATATCCAATATTTATTTTTTCCATAGTACTAAACGAAGGAGGAAATATTAAATTTAAATTTATGTTTCTGAGAGGAGCTCCTCTATAAGAATCAAGTCTAAATTCCAAGGACTCGTGAAGTTTTCAACTTGCCTATAGAAGTAGGGACCAAATCAAGAATATACTTGTAGTTCAAGGGGTTTAACAAAAATTATGCTAAAGTAACCATTTGTTGTAAGAGTAGTTTCCATATCCCTGTACACTTGGCATGCCCTCATCCATTCTCCATTGCTTTTTAGGATAATATGTACTCCCATGAAAGCATAAATTCATGTATTTTTTGATGATATAATATTTGACCTATAATTAACTATAATTACATATATCTTAGGGATTTCCATTGTTTAAGAAATATGCCCACTAATTTTTCTTGTAGTTTATCCTATAATTAGTTCATCTATATTCCTTTTTGACATCCAATCTATTTTTTGATAAACTAGTCCTTGTGATGGATTTGATGCTATATCCATAGAGATATGGATGGGATATTTTATACATTATTTTTTGGATGATTTTTCTACTTCTAAAACCTTGGGATTGATACAACAGTGATGAGAGCAAGATCTATACAGTCTCTAGAATAGTAAAGTAATTGAATTTCATAACACCTCTAGATTATAGGAAAGCAATAGATAAAAACTAGCATATGGAAAAAACACTAGACCACTTAATAATTTCATAAAAATAAACCAATACAATTTATCCTTCATTGGTGAGAAAGGACGATTTATTAGATTCTTCTATAAAAAATTCGATAGGGAAAATTAATATGTATATGAACAAACCATGCAATATTTTAGATTCTTGTAAAATTTTAGAATTGGAGGGATAATATTTTAGCTCTTTAGATGATTTTTGTCATAATAAATTTTTCTTCCATACTAGAAAAATTAGAATGTTTGTCTTCATTTACAACAATATATTTATTTCAAAGAATATTCTAAGCAATATTATCCATAAGGGTGACAAAATTCTTATGGTACAAAATTTACATGTTTAGTGGGCACATAATTGTAGAAAAGAATGATATCATTTACATCAAATATAACTTCATTCGTAGTTTATGTATATGACCCAATAGTTAATGACTTTTAGAACAATTGCAAAGGTCAATTTGTTCCCTTCTTAATATTTTTTGGTAATGCATGTTCACCTCATGGGCATCATGCCACATTACAAAACAAACTAATAAGGGTCATGTGGGGACATACAAATGCATACATGTCCCACCATAGTCAACAAGACCTTGTGTAGTAGCATGGGAATTTATTATTGGAATATATGGTAGTTAATATTCTCTTGAGGCCATGGTCGACTATTTGGATTTGTATTTGTTTTATTTATCCTTTTGACCCATGTAACCTTCTCTTGAATCAACTAATAGGTCAATGGTCAAAGCCATAACTATCTAATATGGTGGTATGAAATGAAGTGTTTCATCCTTTTCATGAGTCACTAATAAGATAAATCATGTTTTTAGAATTATGGCATTGCCCTGCCATTATATTAATCAAGGTGCATATGTCATTAACAAAAGGAACATAAAAAATAGAATATAAATTTTTTTTATGCATGATATATGGTTTCCTACCATGTTCTTGGATTGGTCTAAAGTTCACATTCATTCATTTTCAATCATGGAGAGAATAAAATCAAAATCCACTCCAATGAGACATGAAGTAGGTTTTCTTGCTTGACCAAACATCTCTATGGGTTGTAACAAAGATATATCTTCAAAAAACATAGAAGAAAAAAATTGGATATAATATAGTCATTGTTCAAATCTTGTAAGTGTGCCCCAATGGAGAGACATCCTTTAACTCCTAAAGCTTTTTTCATTTAAAAGTAAATTAAATTCAAAATTATAATACCTCTAAACTATCATTGGACCTAAATTGTCAACTTCCATCATTTTAAACCTTATTTAGACTTATTAAATATTTTTCTAACATAACTTTTATTTTCTACAACAAAATTATTGTAGGTCTAACTTCTTTAACTAACCTCTTGGAAAATTGTTTTCAAACCTTGCTAAATAGATCTAACATATTATTAGATATTGTCATGGTTAGGTCTAGTAGAGGCATAAAAGTCCCTCCTATTGAGCTAATTTTCAAAAAATATGATCTTTTTGTAACAACCCTCAAAAAATAAAATAAAAAAACACACAAACAGAAAGAAAAAAAGTTTATATATATATATATATATATATATATATATATATATATATATATATATATATATATATATATATATATATATATATATGATCAAGGAGAAGGATTCATAAATACCTATCCAACCTTAGACCAACTTAATGTTTGACATCCCCTAAGTTTCTCAAGAACTATACCACATGAGATTCCCCTCATGCAAGCTCATTATACATATCTCATGTCATGCACGTAAGTCCATCCATCTCATCATTCTTGATGAGTGAGACTTACCACTCTCAATATTTGGAAGGTATACATGCATATCCATACTACACACAGACCATTATGTGTGGGTATGCTACGTGCATTGTGAGTTAAGCTATCAATATCATCCTCTGACAAGCTATATTAACTCTTGGTACGAAATTCTAAACCTAGATAACCCATCTCCCCAAGGGGATCTTAAGCCCTTAGGTCATCCTCTAAGTTCACCTAGAACTTATAGCTTTTTAATTTTTTTTTTAACTCTTAAGAATACCAAGGAGAAATCTAAATACTAAATCTAATAAAATAAATAAATTTTAACAAGCATGAAATATTCATTAAAGTGAAAACATGAGATAAACAATTAAATAGCATTTCAATCAAAAAGGATATCAGAATACAATAATAAAAAACACTCATTTAATCCATAGGTAAATATGGTAAAACCCCATGCTTTCAATAATTACTTTACATTTAATCCATTGGGAAAATCTCCCCACAATCTAATCTATTGCATAATCAATCAATAAATAAGGTAGAGAGCAAACTTGCAAAGTAGTCCATCTCCTAAATTTGGTCCTCTCACTCTTCCATCGATCAAGTGAGGATAGCAGAGGATCATGATACTCATCAATCCGATTAGACATGCTTCTAATGCATTTACTCATTTATTTTCCAAATTACAACTATATAATTAACCCAAGCAATTCAACTTCTAATGCACAGTTTTTATCATAAAGCTTCCCTCTCTATGACCCCTCTCACCCACTTGTGAGATTCATCCTACCATGCATCCCACCTTATGCTTTATTTGAAATAAATGATCTAACCCTCACTTAACAATTAAATTCCCATACCCTTAACAGTTTAATACACTGGGTTCTTCAATCTTATTTAATCAAGAAAACCGCTTTATTTTGCACCACAAATGTTTCTCATCACTTCATAAAGTAATGATTTATTTTAATCAAGCAAACCGCTTTAGTTTACCACTTTTAGAAGCAATGCCCCTTTTCTAGTTCTGCCAACATATCGCTGACAACTATCGTAGTGTGTACTTATCTTATGTGCATCGGTAAATAGAGTAGGCCAAAAGTAGCCTGCTCGAATAATTTTTAAGGCCATGGGCCTTTCCACATAGTGACCTCCCGATAGTCTAGAATGAAATTCCTCTAAAAAAATTTCTTTTTCAGAGTCCCTTACACATCTGAGAAGAAATCCATAAATATTTTTGTGAAATAGCTCCTCGGGAAACAAAGTATATCTGAGAGCTTACAACTCGAATCTCTAATGTTGTGAAGCATCAAGGCAAGATGGACATCTACCTAAGGTAAAATAATCAATTAGCTCTTCATTCCAATCACGGTCACAAATGGTATGGTTTGCAAAAATGCTTTCGCCCAGGCTATCCTCATGCACCACATCAAATGATTCAGAGGCCGTACTTTTAGCTATCTCCTAGAATAGAGCTCTCCCATGAACCAGCTTCGTTGGTTGGATCTCCACATCATATTATTGAATTTTCATGACCCAATCTACTCTCTTGTCTCCTAATTCTCCTTGAAGAATAAAATTTCTTACATCAAGGTGTATGACATACAAAACCATTTTTCTCTGAGAAACGAAGTGTCAGAATTTCTTCAATGCTTTCATTACTGCATATACTTGTTTCTAAATAAAATTATATTTCTCTTGATGAGGATCAATAACCTGGCTTAAGAAAGTGATTGGCTTCTCATCTTCATCCTCTTACCATTGTTTCAAAACTGCATCATAACTCTCCTGTTTGCCTACAACATAGAGAATGAAATATTTAGAATAATCAGGATTAATAAATATCGGAGCTTGAGTAATCCTCTCATTTATTTCCTTGAAATACTATCTTCTTGTTTCAGTCCATTTAAACTCAACATTTTTCTTCAAAATCTCAGTCATGGGTTTCACCACCTAAACGAAATTAGCGATAAACTTACGAATGAAATTAATTTGGCCAAAGAAATATTGCAAATATTTTTTATTGGCAGGCAATGGTAACTTCATTAGAGCCTCCACTCTTGCAGGATCGATTTCCAATCCTTCTTGCGAGATCACATGGCCCAACAACTTTCCTTCTTTGACAACAAAGACTGACTTCTTCGAATTAATAGAAATCTCGAAATCATGACACTTCTCAAACACCTGCCTCAAATGAGTAATGTGGTCTTCTCTATGATGTGAAAATACTGTCATATCATCAAGATATATCACAATAATACTATTCAATAACTTACCCAAAGAGTTGTCCATGGCCCTCTGAAAAGTGGTGTCGGCGTTTGAAAGTCAAAATGGCATCCGTTGGTAGGCGAAAGTACCCCACTTGGTGGTGAATGCTATTTTATATTGATCCTCATCTTTCACCCAAATTTGATTATACCCAGAGAAACTATCAAGCAATGAAAATATCTAGGTTCCAGCTACTACATGAAGGATTTGATCAATATGCGATAAAGGGTAATGGTACTTAAGTGATTCCTGGTTTAGGTTATGAAAATCTACACACAACCGAATCTCTCCATTATTTTTTTGTACTGGGACCAGGTTAGCCACCCATGTTGAATGCTTGATTGGATAGATTATCTTGGCATCCAACATATTCAACAACTCTGCTTTCATAAGGACTTCAATATTGGGATTGACAAGCCATTATTTCTGATGAAAAGGTTTTACCCCTTCTTGTAGTTCTATAGTATGTTGGATCACATTCTTATTGTAACCCCTCAAATCCTGGTAGCTCCAGGCAACAATATCTGGATACTCATAATACAATTTCTTGATATATTCTAGTTTGTCTAGGGTGTCATATATTCCAACCTTGATGATTTTATCAGACTCCAAATGCAATTCTTTATACTCCTTTACATCTACTTTGATCCTATATTTTTCAACCCGATCACTTTGGTCGAACAGACTTTCAAGTGTAATTAGTCCCCTAGGGATGTGATTATTTTTTAGCTAAATCATCCCTTCTCTCTCTTCTTCGATAAGAACTCTATCATCAGTACTTGCAGTTTCTTTAAGTAGGAAGTTGACTATCTGCTCATCGTTGTCAAACACTTGCCAATGGATATTTTTGTTGGGAACTGAGGGTCTGTAAATTACCCTAACTGTATTAGGATTTCTAACTACTTGCTCCACAGGAGAGTAGTTAGCACCAAGAGAGGCTAGAATATTTGCATGTTTGTTTAGCTCTCTCGAAATTGCCTGAACATTTAAAGTAGTGAAATATTCAAACAAGTCCCAGACTCTGTTGTGGTAGGCCTTCAAGTAGTTTTTCTTTGACAAACACCTATTAGTGATCTAATTAATTATGAGTTCAAAGTCACCAAAAATCTACAATTTCTTGATGCCCAACTTTTTACCCTTCTTCAATCCAAGGTATAGTGCCTCATATTCAGTTGCATCGTTTGTGCATCCCCAAGTTAGCCTGTAAGAATAGGTATTTTGCAACCCTTCGGGAGAGATCAACACAATGCCATATCCTGCACCATTATTGCACCTGATGCCATCAAAGTACATTCTCCATAACTGGTCTACAATAATATTGGGAGAATCAGGAACCTTCTCTTCAATTTGCTCTGGCTTAGTTATAGTATAACAACAAATGTGAAGAACACATGCTTATACCGAGAGGGGGGGTGAACAATATAAGACCACTTTTTCAATTTGCTTTAAAATCAACTTTCAAAGCAATATAATGCAGTGTATAAATAGCAGCAATAACAGCAGAAATCAAAGCAATGCACAACACACCATCCACAAAGTGACACAACAATTTACGTGGTTCACCCAAAGTGGGCTACTCCACGGATAAAATTTTTCTCTAAAAGTTATATCGCAGTTCTTTGGGAAACCTTCCCAATTACAAATTTTATGGGCACCAACCCAAAGGAGACACCTTCGCCTAGCTCTGCTCTTAGTGGTGATCCTCTAGAAGACCTCTACCTCCTCTGCCTTTAGCAAGTGGAACTCTATCCACAGAAGACACCTGTCTTCCCTACTCTGGCTGGAGATCTCTGTCCTCAACTCTATCACTACAAAGTCGTTCCTCAAATTCGCACCAAACATAGTCCTTTGGTCTAGCAAAAATCTATCCTCTTCCTCTGTTCTTTTTTGTTATAGTCGCACTTGGTCAAAACCAACTTTTCACTGTCTACGCAAACACAGCAGCACAGTCTATGCACTATCTGCTCAAAACACTGTAGCACAGTCGTCGCACACTCTGCGTAAACATAGTAACACAGTCGTCACACACTCTATGCAAACACAGTAGCATAGTCGTTGCACACTTTGTGCAAACACAGCAGTCGATCAGACTTCCACTTATGCACCTCTGCGATTGAACTTCTCCCCGCACACTTGATCGATTCGACTCGACTCGCTCTCTTGCGCATAGCAGAATTCACTTGCACAAATTCGATACTCACATTCGATGCACTAAAACTCAAAAATAGTCCTCCTTTTATAGCATAAATTCATGATCAAAAACTTAATCTTTAATCGGCTGTTACCCTAAAGATTGTCGGCTGCAAAACCCTAATCTTCGTCGGCCCAGATTTAACTTTGTCGACTTCAACTACCTCTGCTGCCTTTGTCACTTCCCTGTAGCTTCTTTCGCGAAACTACAACATGTCACGATATCGTGACACCTTTGCCTATCGTACACCTTCTTTTGCCCATTGTCACGATATCACGACACTTTTTGCCTTTGTCAGCCTTGAATTCATCCTTGTCACGAAATCGTGACACATCTGACTTTTGCTGATGTCATCTGCAACTCTGTCATGAAATTGTGACCCTTCTTGCTTCTTCAACCTTTTCTCGGCTTGCACCAGCGAAAACGGAACATGTTGCAAAATCGCAACGCTTTCACTGCCTTAAGCTCTTTTTTGCCATATGCCCGTGAAACTGGAACATGTCACGAAATCGTGATGCTTTTGTCTACAAAGCCTTCCTCTTTGATTTTGTCGTGAAATTGTGACACTTCTCCTATAAAAGACCTGCTTCCAGTTTCTGTCGTGAAATCATGACACTTTCTCCAACTGAACGTTGCCAACTCAACCTGTCGTGAAATCGTGACACTTTCTACATCCGTACAACTTCTTTGTAGCCTGTCATGAAATTGCTACACTTTTTGTTTCAGAGTCTTCCTTTTGTTGCATGTCACAAAATCGTGACACTTTTCCTTTCGGACTCTCTCTCCTGCAACATGTTGCGAAATCACGACACTTTCTCGTCCGAACAATTTTCCTGGCAATGTGTCACGAAATCATGACACTTTTCTTTCTCTGCCTTCCTGCACTTTTCGAGATGTGAAAATGCGACATTTCGTGAAATCGTGACACTTTCCATTTTGCTCTGCTTCTCTGCTAACATGTCAAGAAATCGTGATAGTTTTTCCAGCTACGTCTCTGTCTTCCAACATGTTGCGAAATCGTGACAATTTTGCCAAACATTTATCTCTCCTCAAACATGTCATGAAATCATGACAGTTTTTCCAGTACTCTCTCTTTCCTGAAACATGTCACGAAATCGCGATAGTTTTTCTAGCCGCCTACATACTTTTTCTTACTTGTCTTTTTCTTGATCTTTTGCAACTGGGCTACTCTGATCTACTTGGAAACTCATTGTCCAAAATGAAACCTTCATCAAAACACATTCTTTGACATCAAACCAAAATGCTTCAAGACCTTCTTGACATCAATGACAACATCTACACTTAGAGCAAAGGCAATGTACCCAAGGTACCCAAAATTACCAACAATATCCCCCTTTGTCATTGATGGCAACCCTTAACTGAAAACATATCTCAAGAGCCAAAACTGAACCCTAATGATCCAACAACTGAGAATTTGCAATTGAAGTTTTTGCTCCCCCTGACTTGAAGCTTTTTTTGCTCTCATATCTCTCCCCCGTTGTCATCAATGGCAAAGGGTCACCTTTGGGGCTCGGGACTAAGAATGATCCTCTTAGCTTAGTCCCTCGTCCACCTCCTGATGAGGTGATTTAAAATAGGGTTGGGAGTGACACTCCCATTAGACACTCATCATCATCGGTGTCTACAATTTCTTTGTTGGGCCTTTTCTTGAACTCTTTGTCAATGTTTCTGTTCTTGTCACTTTTCTTGTTCTTGTCCACACCTTGATCCTTGGACCTGTTTATATCACTGTTCCTGTTCCTGTACCTTGGAATATTAGCTCTGCATTGTCTGGTTGTGTGACCTGCATTGTTGCACTTATAACAAGTAACAAAGTTATTTCTGTTCAACATACCTGTTCTTTGAATCCGCCTGTTATGACTAACCGTGTTTCTGTATTTAGCCTTGCAAAAAATTGCTTTATGCCCGAACTGTTGACAAGAGTAACAATACCCTTGAAAGAAACTAAAACTTCTAAAATTGTTGTTAACCCTCTTCATTTGATCTATGCACTGAGAAGTCGTGTGACCAAACCTGTGACATGCAAAACATCTGTTGTGAAATTTTCTTCTGTTTGACCTCTTGGGTCCTGAATACTTCTTCTTCGCATTCAGAATTCTATTTTTTGTTTCTATGCATTTATCACTCATGAACTCTTTCTCTGAAATGCTCTGTTCATCAGAACTCTCTTCTTTCTGAAATCTCTTACTAGATTCCCCAACTTGTTCCTTGAGTGGTTTAACAAAACCAAGACCTGTTTTATCTGTTGTCATTATTTGATCTTTGATAAGAGATTTAACCTTTATGGATCTTTCTTGAAACCTGTATAGCTTATCCTTGTACTTTTTATTTTCCTCTTTCAAGGAAGCCATTTCCTGTTCTAATTCACTGTACTCAAGCACCTTAGATTCTAACTCATTCTTGAGTTCTTATGTCTTAGCCATAGAGATGTCAAGACTTTCTATAAGTTTGTCTCTCTCCATACAACATTCATCTAACTTATCCTTGAGTCTAGCATTCTTCTTTCTTTTCTTTTTCAAAACACTAAGAGCATTAGTAAGTTCACATTCAAGATCCTCTATTTGATTTCATTTTGAATTATCAAGGCCTTTTTCAGATTTCTTATCACTAGAGGTGCTACCCTTTTCAAAAACCATATAAGCATCTTCATTGTAGTTTTCTGAAGCATCCTCATACATACTAGGAACCAAATCATTATTTTTGCAATTATCCTCAAGGTGCCCAAAATTTCCACATCTAAAACATTTCATGACAATGAATTTATGTTTCGGTTCTTCCTCATTTTCTGAAATGAACAGCATCTCATTTTCATTATCACTAGAAGAAATTTCACTATCACTGCTAGAACACTTACTTGCTTTGTCTAGGTAGAAGCTTTTCTTGTTCTTGTGTGAATACCTCTTTCTTTGATTTCTGTGCTCATATTTGTTCTTTATGTAATACCTATGCTTTTCAGAATCCTTGCTCTTAACATCTTGTATATCTTCATCACTTTCATTCTTGGAAATAGTACAGTTAGTAGCATAATGACCTAACTTCCCACAGTTGAAACATCTTATATTTTTCTTGCTTTTGTGCTTTCTGGAAAACTTGCCTTTCTTGCTGTAATATGCCTCTTCATCACTAGAAGACTCATCACTCTCTTGAATCTGCTTGCCCTTTGATTTCTTGGTAGCTTTGAAGGCTGCCTCTTTCTTAACATCAAATTTCACTTGAGTTCTCAGATCAAATGCTGCAAGTATACTATGGAGCTCATCCTTCTTCAATTTATCTAAATCTTTAGCTTCCTCAATGGCAGAAATCTTTTCACTAAATCTATTTGGAAGAGACCTTAAAATCTTATCACACACATCATTTTCAGCAAGTTCAAGACCTAGGTCTTTCATGGAGTTAACAATCTCATCCATACGAAGCATGTAGTCACTAATATTTTCATCATCATTCATTTTGAGTTGTTCAAACATACCTTTAAAATGTCTCAATTTGGCCTTTTGGACATTTTCATCACTTGTATGAACCACCTACAATTGTTTCCACATTTCACTAGCTGTCTTGTAGTGAATAACTTTGGTGAGATCTGCTTTCTGTAAGCCTCTCAGGATTGCATTCATGGCTTTTGAGTTGCTGTGAAGCATGAGTCTGTCTTCTTTGGTATAAGGACCATGTTCAGGAATAGTGTATTCATCTTCAATCACTTCCCATACCTCATTACCAAGTGCCATTAGATAAACTCTCATTCTTGCACTCCACGGACTGAAATCTGATCCATCAATAATAGGTGCTGCATTGCCACCTAAAAAATCCATTGTGTTCTTAACCAGTTCTTCCTTCTGGCTGTTAAACCTTTTCGAAGGAACCCGCTTTGATACCAATTGAAGAACACAAGCTTATACTGAGAGGGGGGGGTGAATAGTATAAGACCACTTTTTCAATTTGCTTTAAAATCAACTTTCAAAGCAATATAATGTAGTGTATAGATAGCAGTAATAACAACAGAAATCAAAGCAATGCACAACACACCATCCACAAAGCGACACAACAATTTACGTGGTTCACCCAAAGTGGGCTACTCCATGGATAAAACTTTTCTCTAAAAGTTATATCGTAGTTCTTTGGGAAACCTTCCCAATTACAAAGTTTATGGGCACCAACCCAAAGGAGACACCTTCCCCTAGCTCTGCTCTTAGTGGTGATCCTCAGAAGACCTCTACCTCCTCTACCTTTAGCAAGTGGAACTCTATCCACAGAAGACACCTATCTTCCCTGCTCTGGCTAGAGATATTTGTCCTCAACTCTATCACTGCAAAGCCGTTCCTCAAATTCACACCAAACACAGTCCTTTGGTCTAGCACAAATCTGTCCTCTTCCTCTATTCTTTTCTGTTACAGCCACACTTGGTCAAAACCAACTTTTCATTGTCTGCACAAACACAGCAGCACAATTTACGCACTCTCTGCTCAAAACACTGTAGCACAGTTGTCGCACACTCTGTGCAAACACAGTAGCACAGTCATCGCACACTCTATGCAAACACAGTAGCACAGTCATCGCACACTCTACACAAACACAGCAGTCGATCAGACTTCCACTTATGCACCTCTATGATCGAACTTCTCCCCGCACACTATCTATGCAAATTGCACTTCGAATGCACACTTGATCGATTCGACTCGACTCACTCTCTTGCGCACAGCAGAATTCACTTGTGCAAATTCGATACTCACATTCGATGCACTGAAACTCAAAAATAGTCCTCCTTTTATAGCATAAATTCATGATCAAAAACTTAATCTTTAGTCGGCTGTTACCTAAAGATCGTCGACTGCAAAACCCTAATCTTCGTCGGCCCAGATTTAACTTTGTCAGCTTCAACTACCTCTGCTACCTCTGTCACTTCCCTGTAGATTTTGTCGTGAAACTACAACATGTCACGATATCACGACACCTTTGCCTGCCATACAACTTCTTTTGCCCGCTATCGCAAAATCGTGACACTTTTTGCCTTTGTCAGCCTTGACTTTGTCCTTGTCACGAAATCGTGACACATCTGACTTTTGCTGACATCATCTGCAACTCTATCACGAAATCACGACCCTTCTTGCTTCTTCAACCTTTTCTCGGCTTGCACTAGCAAAAATGAAACACGTCACGAAATCGCGACGCTTTCGCTGCCTTAAGCTCTTTTCTGCCATATGCCCGTGAAACTGGAACATGTCACGAAATTGCGACGCTTTTGTCTACAAAGCCTTCCTCTCTGCTTCTATCACAAAATCATGACACTTCTCCTATAAAAGACCTTCTTCCAGTTTTTGTCATGAAATCGCGACACTTTCTCCAACTAAACGCTGCTAACTCAACCTGTCGCGAAATCGTGACACTTTCTACATCCGTACAACTTCTTTGTAGCCTATCACGAAATCGCTACACTTTTTGTTTCAGACTCTTCCTTTTACTGCATGTCATGAAATCATGACACTTTTCCTTTCGGACTCTCTCTCCTGCAACATGTCGCGAAATCGCGACACTTTCTCGTCCGAACAACTTTCTTGGCAATGTGTCGCGAAATCGTGACACTTTTCTTTCTCTGCCTTCCTGCACTTTTCAAGATGCGAAAATGCGACATGTCGCGAAATCGTGACACTTTCCATTTTGCTCTGCTTCTCTGCCAACATGTCGCGAAATCGCGACAGTTTTTCCAGCTACGTCTCTGTCTTCCAACATGTCGTGAAATCGTGACAGTTTTGCTAGACCTTTCTCTCTCCTCAAACATGTCACAAAATCGTGACAGTTTTGCCAGCACTCTCTCTTTCCTGAAACATGTCATGAAATCGTGACAGTTTTTCCAGCCCGCCGCATACTTTTTTCTTACTTGTCTTTTTCTTGATCTTTTGCAACTGGGCTACTCTGATCTACTTGGAAACTCATTGTCCAAACTGAAACCTTCATCAAAACACATTCTTTGACATCAAACTAAAATGCTTCAAGACCTTCTTGACATCAATGACAACATTTACACTTAGAGCAAAGGCAATGTACCCGAGGTACCTAAAATTGCCAACACAATGTCCATTCCAACCATCGCATTGAAATCCATGAGTGAAAACTCACCCTTGAGGTGAAGCTCACCCAATGCTTCTTCCATTAAATCAACCTCTTCTATCTCCTCAATCATCATGTTAACCACACCTAGAGATTCTTCTTCCTCCAGCTTCTCAATGTGAAAAGGTGAAGGCTTCTCATTATGAATGTGAATCCTCTTTCCCTTGAATGGCATCTCCAAATGTGAGTAATTTAAAGAAATATATGTTCCCAACTTGGTTGTGAACTCCCTTGAGAGGCACATGCTAAAGTATGGTTCTAGGTCAACCACTACCATTTCTTGGATGACTGTAATTTGTGGTATACTATGGAGGACAATGGGAATATCCTTGATTACTCCCATCATCTTGATAGGACTTCCATCCAACTGCAACACTCCTGGGCTACTCCTTGTATATTCCATCCCATCACTTCACATACTGCCTTTGGCATGACAGTAGTTGTAGCTCCAGATTCAATCATACAGTTGTGTCCAATCCACCCTTCCATTTTGAGTGATAAATAAAATGGGGGAGGCCTATTTTTTCCCGTAGCTAAATTTGGAAGCATTTGCACCAAGACTTTTTGAGAAGGATTTTTCTTTTGATCTTTAGCAGTCTTCAAAGATTCTTGCAGCAGGTCAACCTGTCTTGGTAATTGAAGTGCATCATACAAACTTACTTTTTTAGGAATCTTTTTCATCTCTTCCACAATATTATATTTTGAAATAGTTGGAGCCTTATCTTGTGTAACCCACTCATACTTGTCTCGGTACTTTTGGGTAGCTTCCACCCTTTGTCGCTTGTTCAAATATGGGTACTTGAGTCGTTATTTGGCCTGTTCTCTTGTTTCATCTTATGTTTGAGTAGTTGTCACAGGTTTTGAGGAAGATGCTCTCATTTGTGCCCTTCCCTGAGTTTGCTTAGGTATTAAATATTTTAACTTGACAAAATATTGCTCTTTAGCTACCCCAATAGGCACTTTCGTTGGATGCCTCCCCTTTCCATCTTGCATATTTTATTCTACTAGCACCGCTAAGGGTTCAAGATCAGTAGGATATATTGTTACTGGTTTCTTTTCGGATCGTGTTGGAACCAAAACTTGCTCTACAGACGATATCATGAAATTATGATTGGTTTCCCTGATCATATTCACTTTTCCACCAATCAAACTCTCTGCTAGCATTTGTACATAATTCATATGCACCATGCACATTTCTTCTCCATGAGGATCATTGCATGTTGAGCACCAATATGCCCTTTTTGTTGCACTAGTTTCTTCATTTTCTTGCACCGTTGTGCTATTTTTAGTACTTCTACTAGTAGATGCTTGCTCTCAAGTGATCGGTGGAGTTTGGAATCTTCGTTATCAAAATTCAGCCTACGCTTGCTTCTTCCTTACTGTTGTAAGTTCATTTGATATCATTATTAAGGCTACATTATTAGATTTTACCTCTTGCAACAACACTATGAAAGGATCAGGATTACACAATGCGAAGGCGTAGGTAGAGGTAAATGCACTGGAGGCATGAGCAATGGTAATGGAACTAGTGGTGCTAGCAATGTCAGAGCAAGAATGGAAGTGGGCAATTATAGAAGTGACTGATTAGGTAGTTGTGGGAAGCTTGGAGTCGTATGTCGCAAAGCATGAATAGGTACAATCTGAGGTGGACCCTAGCTCCATGAGGGAACTGGGTACATGGAAGGCATAGGCTACGAAAATGAACTGGAATATAAATATTACAGAAGATCGAGAACAATGGGCATAGTCATCTTTGGGAGAAGTCTACCTACAATAATTAGATCAGATTCGACCTTCTGTGCCTATGTATACAGGTCTGGAAATGTAGTCACATTGGCTTGACACACGAAAATATTGATTTCAATATTAAATACCTTGAGATAGTAGAAAACAACTTGCTCATGTGTGGACCATAGACCATCGGGAACTATTGCCAGCTCCGGGTGAATCTAACATTAAAATCGACTATTTCCTCTTGTGGGTGTCTTTGAATCATTTTGAACTGGTGCAACAAGGAGTATGGATCAACTTGTTCATGGAAATTCTTAATCAACAACTCTGCTAACAGATCCCATGATCTAATAGTACCTAGTTGCAACGATCGGTACCAATATAGCAATTTCCCTCTCAGTGACAATACCAATAATTTATCATCATGTCTTCATCTATTATGTCATGGATGATTGCCAAAGAAGCTACATCTTGGATATGATCATACGTAGTTTTTCCAGTACCATCATAGGTTGGAAAAACTTTCAAAGTAGCTCAAGGCACTAGATTTTGTGCTTGCAAGTTCAAATCCCTTGAGCTATTCCATGTTGGGAACTACTTGGGTGGTGGATTCTGAGACATGTGGACCGGTATATGAGGTGGAGCTCAAGGAATACTAGTGGTCATGTGAGGCAGATATTTAGGAAGGCTAGTGGCAGTACTACTTGGGATTATGGGAGCATAAATACACCAACTAGTCATGATGGTGTGACAGACAGTATATGGGATGTATGAGGTAATGAAGATGTATAGAGAAAAGTGGCTAATTGAGGATGTTCCCCTAGAATTTGGATATCAAGTTCGTAGAACTCAATTTGGTGATATGGATTTTTGAACTTTGATCTTGTATTCATGAGACACAACTTTTGCTATACTCACATTTGGAGATTTCTGAGTATAATCGAGTCGCCAGATGTTCTAATTCTACAAAGACAAAGGAGAACATAAAAACTTAATACTATTTAAAGTGGAACTTTTGAAGTCCCAAAAAACTATTAGCACTAGTGGGTTTATCAACTTGGGATAATACTTGTTCTACCGACTATGGATCTTACTGGGACATAATCTATTTGTCCCATCGGGCGTGCCAAAAAATGTTGGTCAAATATCTGCCTAATCATACAAAACTGGGTTTGTGCACCCTAGACATGGCTAATATTGAAAGACCGAAGGAAAGAGATGTCCCCCATGTCAATCTCCAGAAAGGGTTGGTTCCCTTACTAATTCTAAAATGGTTGAAGACTAAGGATGCAGGAAAGAAATTAAAAAATATAGAAAGAAATGGGAAATATGGCCACAGGCCGACTGTATAGGATGGTAATAGATTGATAGTAGGAATCCACATCAAGTTGAAAGTAGCATGCAAATAGATGATCAAACAACATAATTTTTGTACAAATTCACACATCTAATCTTCAAATAAACACTCCAACACTCACTCACTCACTTGCAATATTTAAATCCAACTTGCAAAATTTAAATCTAACAGCAAATAATAAAGCTAACTGTGTAAAATAAATGCATAATGTAGAAGACCACAATGCACCAAGTCACAATTCCAAATGTTTTGAATTCACTACTACTGCAAAGAACTTGAAGTGTTTTCTCGCAATATATCTATTTTTTCCAACCCCTTACAATGAAATTTCTCTTAGTATTTATAGAGGTTTGTGCCTATTTCATTGAATACATCAAATGAATCATCATTTCTTGGAAATATTCTATCAGTATATATGATCCTAAAAATGGTTTGAGATGATAGCATTCAGACACCGTATCATTAAATTTGAGTCAACTTTATCTTCTTGGAAATCAAACATGAGCTTCAACAATTTACTCCATATTCAATTTGCTTTGGAGAGGGAGTAAAACCTTCGAGAAGATGTTCTTGAAAATGACAAAAATTCTTCCACTTCGTCATCAACATTAAATTACAGCAGTTACCCGAAGCAAATATTCAACTGTAAAAATCAAGCTCTAAAATTGTCGAAGATGATGGCAATTAATAATTAAAATTTGCTCCATTTAATTCTACTCATGCCTCTAGAGAAATTTAATCACATGTGCTAAAAAATAAACAACATTCACCTTCAAAATATCTTCACCGCATCTATCATGACATTCGCCCCTTTTACCTGAGTGTAAGGGTGAAAACCATTTAAAAATTGTCGTCGCCCGAAATTTATCTCTCCATGTCATTCGCCTTTTAAAATATATTGAACGGATCCATCGTGAATTATTTAAAGTGACCATGGCACATATTGAAATCATGTTCACCCAAATGAGGGGCGAACACTACGTTCGCCCCACTTAAGGGGTGAATGTGATGCATTATTTTTATTATCCCTTTTGTTTGGTGCATCCCTCTTTTTGGGGCACGTTCACCTTTCCAACGGGCGAACGTAACGTTCACCCCTCCAATGAGGTGAATACATTTGCATTCTCCACTTAGCTGATTTTCTTTTGTCTTTTCTTTTTTTTTTCTTTGATTTCACTGCCTTCAATTTCTTACTACTGCTTTTTTAAATATTTCAACTGCTGCTGTGGATAATTTGATGAAGTGAATCCGAAGCAGATTTCCAAGTCACAATTTGAGGTTAATTTATTTTGCAAAATGAAAGTTTAGAGAATTGAAAAAACTATATAAACAAAATAATTGAGTTAAAAAAACCCAATCATAAACATCTTTGGATTACAATTAAAAATATGATATGTTGCAAAATGCCAACAAACTGCTATTAACAACACTTTATTAAAGAATACATATGCAAAAATATTTTGCACAAGAATGCTTGAACTGATTTAACCATGTAATTGCCAAATTAACAATCTAAGGTACATCATCCTATTAACATAAATTTTGACTTCTTTTTTTTTATACATAGAGGAATCAACAACTGTCTTTCCTTTTTGAACAATTGATCACAAGGTCAATTCGTATTGCTCATATCAAAATTTTGATAATTTTATTCCTTAACTAATGAACTTTAAAGTTTATTTTAAATTTATAGGATCCTAGGGTTCGAGGTGTAGACCAATTGGTTCGACCAAAACTCGTAAGGGGGGTAGAAGTCCAAGGTTCAAATCTTGGGACTCACTGAACTGAATGCTTGTCCCTTTCCTGGTTCTTTCAATGACGTAAAAGGTTTTAAATGATTGTGACATGATGGTTATAGGTGCGGACTGCATGAAGAAATATGTGATGACTTCCGGGGTGGACAACATAGAATATTATGGTAGCCATAAAAGTTGTAAAGCCTGCCCAAATTTGTGGTGGCTACCAATGGCGTAAAATTTTTTAAATGATTGTGACATGATGGTTATAGGGGAGGACTGCACGAATAAATATGTGATGACTTCTGGGGTAGACAACGTAAAATATTGTGGCAGCCATAAAAGCTGGAAAGCCTGCCCAGATTTGTGGCGACTATAAACTCCACCATGTAAATTCAAAAAAAAATTATAGGATCCTAAAATAAGAGTGTCTAAATATTTTATTTAATGTGAAATTACAATCACCTTAAAATTAGATGTCAATACAAGTTAAACTTAAAAATCTATACTTTAGGTATTGAATGTAGCCTTAAATTTATTAAATTTGTGAAATTTTATTTAAAATAAATTTTAAAAATATAGTATAATCAATGTTTCCTTATTTATTAGCAAGGATTAAGATAGATTATAGTCCAAATGGTAAATAGTGGAAATGTATAAAACAATAATTTTTTTTTATATATTACTTTATTAACCATAAATTTAAATAAATATGTGGCATGATGGTTATAGGGGAGGACTGCACGAAGAAATATGTGATAAATTTTAGAAAACATAAAATATTGTGGCAGCCATAAAAGCTAGAAAACCTACCCGAATTTGTGGTGACTATAGACTCCACCATGTAAATTCAAAAAAAAAAATTATAGGATCCTAAAATAAGAGTGCTTAAATATTTTATTTAATGTGAAAATACAATCATCTTAAAATTAGATCTCAATACAAGTTTAACTTAAAAATATATACTTTAGGTATTGAATGTAGCCTTAAATTTATAAAATTTTATTTAATATAAATTTTAAAAATATAATATAATCAATGCTTCCTTATTTATTAGCAATGATTAGGGTAGATTATAGGATGGATGGTAAGTATTCATCCAAATGGTAAATAGTGGAAAGGTATAAAGCAATAATATTTTCCTTATATATTATTTTATTAACCATAAATTTAAATAAATAATATTAATATAAAATTATATAGTAAAATATTATGGTAAGAAAATTGTCTATTATCTATGATTAATTTCTATAAAAGTTAAATATAATCTATGGAGTTTGCATAATATTATATTTAAATAATGAAATATTTATTTTTTCGTGTTAAGATAATATATATATATATATATATATATATATATATATATATATATATATTTTTTTTTTTTAATACATAGGGGAGCTGGTTACATTCACATTATTTTTAGTAACTGTCAAGTGGAGGGTTCAAATCATAGGGGCTTCTCCCAACAAGCCTATACCACCTCATTGATGACCTGGCATGAGGAAAATCACTTAGAGGATTCAGATTAGACTACTACCTTTGTAACAAGCATGCCCCTAAGGTTTAAACCTAAGTCTCTTCTTGATAAATGCCTAACCAAAAAAAACAATTACCAATCCACTTAAGCCTTAAAAGTGTTTAAATAAAATATTTTATATTAAAATAAAAATTTAATTTTGTTATTTTTTAATCAAATTAATAAAATTTGTTAAGTTTTTGTTTTATTTATTTATTATTTAGTGCCAAAACATAACTATGTTAAACATAATGTTTCTACATATACACGATATATTTAGATTTGATTTTATTTTTAAATTATCTTTATGATAAGAAGGCTCTTCCTTTCTATGAGATTAATCATATAACATGAATCTTTTATTTAATATTTTATTAATTTTAATTATAATGCTTTTATCATAGTTTTGAATATGACTTTTGAGTGGCCTCACATTCACTCGGGGTAAGGCATATGACTTGAATTATTTCTTTTACTTGGCAAGCATCCCAGATTTTGAATGTTTTTATTATGTAATTTTGTTTTATTTTAATATTAATTTTTTTGTTTATTTCAAAAAAAAATTATTGTTATAATATTATCTAAATTTTTATTGATTTAATTATAATTAGATAATTAAAAGAAGAATGAATAATTAGTAATACTATCTTTCTATTACTAAGTATTAATTTTTTTTTATTAATGTAATATTATGAATAAATTAAACCAAAAACGTGAATGATATAAAAGGTTATAGTAATTAAATGAAGGTTTAAATTAAATAAGATTAATTTATATTTTTTTAATTATATTTTTTCATGCTAAGAACTATAAAAATGTTAAATATTATCTTAGTTAATTGATTGATTTATAATTAATTAATTAATTAATTATAAGAAACAATTAATAATAGTATTCATATCTACTAGTAATTAATAAAGTATATATATAATTAGTTATATGAGATTGAAATAAGTTCATAGAATGGTATGACAATGGCTTGAGAATTATATATTTAGCTTAGTAAAATTTAAACCTTGTCTCATCTTTGAAAGTTTATAAAACTTAACCAATTTATTAACATAATATTTAAAATTTATAATATTAAAATAAATTTAACAATATAATATATTGTAATATTTACATTATTTTCTATATTATTTAAGATTTATATATATTCTTTTAATTATAAAATTTTTATTTTCACTGTAAGAATATTTAAACATCATAATTGATTAATTTATTACTAATACCAATTATTTATACTATATATTAATATATAAGGTAATTTTTTTTATTCTGTAAATATTGCTTATACACATCCAACATCGGGATTGAATCTGGGTCACATCATCGATAATGCAAGTGGCTTCCTGGCTAGTAAACCACATATAAAGTAATTTTAAATATTTTTTAAAATATATAATTTTATTATTATATTTTAAATATAAAATATTTAAATAAAAATAATGATATAAATTATTATAATATTTAAGTTAAATATTATATTAAGTTTTTTTTTTTGTTGTGATTAATTAATTAGAAGAAAGAGTTTTGAAAAAGTCTTTTAAGGTTTTGAGAGGCCAGCTATTAAGAGTTGCTATCAACATCACCAAAATATAAGTGAGCCTCGTCTTGGTTTAAGAAGAACACAGAAGCAAGACAAAAGACAACAAAAGAAGAAAAGGAAGAGAGAAACAGAGGCCAAGACGGGAGGCACAATCATCCCTAGCATCAGTAGGGGTGTCCGGGGTCTCTTTCGCTTTGTCATTCCCATATTTCATTTTGAATTCCTCTAGCAAAAGGAGAGCTCTATTGCACAAAGGATATGCTCATTTGAGCTGTCTTTGAGCAATAGACCCTTTCTGGTTGATAAGTGGGACACATGTGACAGTAGGGGTTTTAAGCATCTGGTAGTGTTTCTCTAAGTGGTCGCCTTGCGGGGCAGATGGATGATTCTGTGCTCCCTTGGTAGACTCCAAGTCTTCTTTTGAAGAAAGATCAGGTTCAATTTGAATAGGAGATTTTTTTTTTGATTTTACATAATTGAGACGAAGCGATAGCTTTGGGGATAACACCCCGACTTGCCACTTGAAGGTCAGGGGTAGGTGTGCAGTCTCCCACGTCATCCCTGATGGGACTGTCAACAGTCGCTTTGGGCTGGGGGTTCTCTGACTAAGCTTCCAATTGAGATGGTGGGGTTCTGTGACTAACCTACCATGACTCGTACCGAAATTCAGAACATTTAACAAAGGCATATATTTAACATTTATATATAAAAATCTTAAAATTAAAGAACATGCACAACACCCCATCTACATAGTAAGGAGAAACAAGATATAAAAAGGTCAACGAAAAGATGTATGAAAGCACCATTCTTGTAAATATGAAAATTAATTATTTATTTTAAAAAATAAATTATTTAAATAAAATAAAATATTTAATTTTATATTAAATAGAAAATAAATTTCAAAATTTAAATATATTTTATTCAAATAAATATAATAAAATTTGTTTTGGAGGATAGCGGTGCAGGTTTTGGTACTTTTTTGGATATCCAAGGTTCAAATCAGTGTTTTGGTACTTCTTTGGATATCCAAAGTTCAAATCAGTGGGGACGGTGTGTATGGCTGTGTGTTTATTGATAAGTTCAGCTCTTCCTTTATAGTTGGGATGAGGATGCCTAACCCTAAAAATCATCTCTCACACTAACCTAATCAAAAAATATATATATAACTGTGTGTTTATTGATAAATTCAGCTCTCCCCAAATTATGATACAAAGTTGATCCATAAATTTCTTACACTAACCTAATAAAAAAAATATAACACAATTTAATTCCATATTAAATAAATCAAACAAATGTAAATAAATCAAACAAATGATTGTTTCCATCATTCGACCTAGCTAAATATGACAAATTCAGTGGCGGATGAATCCTTCCTTTACTCTCACGTTTTTCTCCAAAGGAGCCAAATTTAAAAAATGTTTGTTTCCATCATTCGACCTAGCTAAATAGGACAAATTCAGTGGCGGATGAATCCTTCCTTTCCTCTCACGTTTTCCTCCAAAGTAGACACCCAAGGAAAAAGTTTTATCTACGGTTGATTCTAATTCGCTAGGTTGAGTACACTCTTCTTCTTGAAATACTGCCATCCTTCAAACCTACGTGCAAGTCAGGTTATGTAACAATCATTTCATTGGAAAAGCTTCAATGCTCTTCAACCTTCGCGGAATCTCCCTGCCTTCTATCTATCGCATATCCATCGAATAGTTATAAAGTTATTCTCTGCGAAATTTTATGTAGTAGTTGGTTCTTATGTAATATTTTTATTATACAAAAATAACCTATTTTTATATTAAAATTTTGTTTACTTTAATACTTTTCTCTAAATCCTTGATCTTCACCTCCGTAACAAATTTCGTTATGGCCTACACAAATATTTCTTAACCCCGCGATCCGTTAAATTCCTATATAAGGCATCTCTAAGCCACATTAAGCCATCTCATGTTCAGACTTTGAAGTCTCTTCCTCTTGTAGAGTTTGTAGCCTTTGTTTGTTGACTATATACCAGTGAATATAATGGCACATAACCAGCAGTATGAGAGGCTTCCCCAGGGTCAGACTGTGAAAGTGTGCTGCCAGGCCGATCCCGACTACGCTTTGGCTGTCAGAGATGCTCAAGTTATGCTTGTTTTCTACAATCCCAACGATCCCACCCAGGTATACATTTTATATAGTATTGTCCGCCAGTTATTTTTTGCGGGTTTATATGGCACGGCCATGGATATTTGGTTATTAAGATATTCAATGAATATATGCCCCGCAGCAATGGGTTAAGGACGAGAGTTGGAGTACCAGTGTGAAGGACGAAGCGGGACACCCTGCTTTCTGCTTGGTGAATAAGGCTACCGGCCAAGCTCTTCGGCACGCTCTTGCTGCATCCCAAGAGGTACTTTGTTTATTTATATAACAGCGCGTTGTAACCAGTGAATTCGGCACATATACAATGTGTGTTTATGTGGCTGACTGTGAATTTGTTGCAGGTATTGTTGAGTCAGTATGAAACTGGTTCTTTTGATGAGAACGTGATGTGGTCTGAGAGTGAGGACATGGGATACGGGTACAGGACTATAAGGATGGCCAACAACATAGGGCTCAACTTGGACGCATTTCAGGGGGATAGAAAGCATGGAGGCATCAAAGAGGGAACCCGTGTCGTTCTGTGGAAGTGGAATGAACAGGAAAACCAGCTCTGGAAAATCACCCCTTGCTACTGACCAGTTTACTTGATTATATAGTTCTATGTATTAATGTAATTCGACATTTCAAGTATGTGCATGTAAGTTTGTCTAATTTTATCAATAAAGGAATTGGAAACTAGTGAAGGGGCATTTCTAAGGTAATCTAGATGTTGGATTAGTTCTATGCTGCTTAAACCAGGATGAAATCAGTAGAGGTTGTATTTATCCATGTTTAAAAGATCCTTTCTTAGTAATCTAATAACCAGAGAATCGGTTTATTAAAGAATTGCGTGAAGCATCTAATTTATGTGCAAAATAAACATATAAAATTGTGAGCAACTATGCATGCTCTTATGAAGTTCTTACAGGAAGACGCTGTACCAATTCATCATGTGTATTATTGCGACTCTTTCAAATTAAACTCAATTTAAAAATGTCATTTTGTTGTTGATGCATTGTTTTCCATATCATGTCTAGTTTTATCTTAGGTCTAATTTCTATGAACCTGAGCTTGTAGACGAGGACATATTGAGCACAAACATGGTGTCATGAACATCTAGCCCACCATTCTTAAAAAGTTCTCCAAAATTTGATCTCTTATTTACAATAATTCAAATTGAAAAGAAGCAATTTGTGGCAATTTCAATTCTTAGAATCATCTAGCTCATTATTCTTTAAAAGATTTCTTAAGTTTGATCTCTTATTCACAATAATTTAAATTGAAAAGAAGTAATGTGTGGCCATTTCAATTCTCAATATTATAAAGTCAGTGGTCAAAGCCATGGTTATCTAAAATGGTGGCAGGAAAGGAAGTGTTTCGTTATTTTCATAATTCGTTAAGAAAATAATCCATACTTTTAGCAATATGTCACTGCCCCAACATTCTATTAATCAAGGTGCATATGCTTTTCATAATTCACTAAGAAAATACTCCATGCTTTTAGCAATATGTCACTGCCCCAACATTCTATTAATCAAGGTGCATATGTCACTAGCAAAAGAAACATAAAAAGGTTGTAAGCATGATATATGATTGCCTAGAATGTGTAGACACCAAAACAGCACCAATCCGATTATGTGACTGCAAAAACTGATCGCTTTGACAAACACAGCCCCCAGGGCAGCCCTCAGAGGTCAAACAGTGGTCCTAACCACTTTCATAGCAATTTTGTAAGGTCAAGAGGCAATTTGGCACATTTAGACACTTTGCTCAGCATTCGTCTCACCCAGGGACGAATACTAACTGGAATTCGTCTCACCCAGGGACGAATTCTGAAATCGTCTCTGGTAGGGACGAATTCTGAGTTTAACGGGCAAAAAGAAGAATGGCGCCAAGTGGCAGCCCAGGACAGTCAGTTGATGACTCCCGCCTCGCACGCGTGTGTGGGTGGACAGATAGGCCGTTAGAGGACTCGTCACAAGGGCGATTATGAAAGCCCAAGTCATGGAGGACTCCCCTCCCTCATGGGAAGACATGACTGCCACATGGCACCTATGACCAACACATGGCACTTATGCTTCCCTCTCAAAAGAGACCCCATGGGTCTATAAAATGTGGGACTTTTCTCACCCAAAAGGAGATATTGGAGGCGATTCTAAGCAACGAAGTGCTGTCCGATTGAATACCCACTTGCATCCTTTTGATTCACCTTCTCACATCCACTAATCTCTTTTGCAAGAGAGGTTATTGGGTGGCTTTTGGAAGCGTGGATCCAACCCAAATCCAACATTTGACCACCTTACACCACCAATTTGCAGACATCCCAATCCTAAGAGGTTTTGGGCCCATCCCTAGTGGATTGGCGCCAAGATCAAGTGCCAACGGTGGGAGGCCCACTTGGGCACCCCCGCACTTTCTAAGTTTTATTCCAAAAGCATTCTAGATTATTGTTTCAGGTTGCATCTCATGTTATTCTGTTTGGTTAACTCATAGCTTCAATTTCATAACATTTTGATCAGATTTTATCATGCTTTTTGTCGCTTTGTTGTCCTACTAACTTGCAGGTGGCGATATCAAATTCTCGAGGATAGAGGCCAAATTGGGAGAATCCGACCATCTGGGTCGTCCCAAAATGGCCCCAATTACATAACCCCTCTGTTTGCGGGTGTTTTGGAGGTCTCGAGATTCGACATTGGAGCAGACATCGGTCGGCTTTTCCAACACGAAGAATTCGTCCCACCCAGGGACGAATTGCGATCGAATTCGTCCTGCCCAGGGACGATTTCCAGGTGAAGCCAGATTGGCCGACTGTTCCAATGGCAATGGCCCTCCGGTGATGTTTTCTGTCTTCCATCGGGTTTTTAGGTCATTTGGAGTCATTTTACTCAATCGTTTCGTACAAATGTTTACATGCATCTTTTGGCGATTTTAGAGAACAAACACTTACTATTTGCAGCAGGTGCTACTGACATCTTTGTTGTTTCTTTGTTCGTAGGAGGAGCAGCAGAGGTGAAGGACTCATCAACATCAGCGACGACATCATCTTGGCCCGCCCATTTCAAGTGTGGGCACGCGGAAAGAGGAACCTTAAGTCTCGATTGTAATCAAATTCTTTTAACGCTCCTAGCCCCTGAAAAGGGAGGAGGCGTCTTTGTAACAGAGATCAAGAGAGTTTAATGAAAGGGCTATGTTTTCTCCATTTGCTTGTATCTCATTTCAATGCGTCTCTTTCATTTCATGCATTCTACATTTTTAGGACTTAAGCGTATTTGATTTTGAATGCATCGCAATTAGTGTTTCCTTCGCCCGAAATCTCGTGCTTTCAGTGGCGATCACGGTGGGACCCTGTTCCCTGGTTTTTAAAATCACAGAAACTGATTAAATTTTTGTGTTTTGTGCTTGACAGGTACATTTTTTTGTTGCAGACTGTTATTCGTCTCTGACTGTGACGAATTCTTTATCGTAATTCGTCTGACCCTGAGACGAATTCAAATTCGTCTCTGGCAGGGACGAATTCTCGTTCGAAATTCGTCTCACAGAGGGACGAATTCCTTCCTATAGATTTTTAGAGCAAAAATTCAGAAGCAACCGGTCCAGGCAGAGAAGAGGTAGGGATTTTTATAATCTCTCGTTAAATTTTCTATTTCTGTTTCTGTTTCTTTGATTGTTTTCATTTTATCCTGCATTGCTTAGGGAAAGTCATTTATGCTTGTTTCATTTTCGCTAAATAAAATGAATCCCACACACTTCACGCAATAACTTTAAACCAAGGAGTTGGTCGTAAGACCCCAGCCCTTGAGCAAGACCAACGGTGGGTTCATCACCACCTTGGCTTAGCTTTGCATCCATTTCCCCGATTGTCACTGTTGTTAGGCGTAAATCCTGACGAAAGTTGACCGAGTGTCATTGGGGTGATTCCCATGCGCGCGAGGATAAGTCTTCTATGGTAGGTGTCATTAACAGGACAATCCCCCTTCCGTACCGCCTACGTACCACGTACCTTCTGCTCTCACGTACCTATAGTCTCCCTCTCGTAAGGGCGGGTATATAGAGAGGTTGGTATATCGGCCTGGTTGGTATATTGAAGGGGCGACCATTTTGGGAGTTATATGAGCCTTCATTATGCATTTAAACGTTCTTCAAAAACATTCAAAAAACAAAACAAAACATCAAAATGCACTAAACCAGTTTAGGACACACCATTAATCCTTAAAAGAGATAATCACGGTTTGTGTATGTGTGTGTTCATTTCTGCTTAGTGTAGACAAAAAGAAAAATCATCATAAACAAAAGATAAAAATCTATGCATTTTGTCATTCGCTCCAAAAAGCTCCAAGGATTCCTGCAATCGCTTGGTCATCCCCAAAATGCCCCAAAGGTGTCCATGAACCCTTTGGTCAACCCAAAAGCACCCCAAATGTGCCCATAAGTGATGCGGGAGCATCCAACAAAATATGGGAAATCTTATTTTTTTCCCTAAATTTTAGTGCATCTTGTCGGGGCCATAACTTCTCAACCGTAGCTCCGATTGACTTGAAATTTTACAGGGAGTTAGTTGGGATAATTTTAAACAAATACGATTCCCTAGAATCCTATTTGCCCAAAAAAGTCAGTTTTCGGGGCCAAATTCCATCATCTAGTGCCCCGAAATTAGGTTCTAAAATTGCGTGCCCAATTTTTTGCACTTTTTGAGTTGTTCGGATGTCAATATCTCCTAATGTATTTAGAGCTAGGACTTGAAACTTCATTTTTGTCTTATCTACTATAAGAGGGATGCGCACGCCAATTTTGGGCCCCATCTGACTCATTTCAATTTTTAGGGTTTTTAGAGAGACATCGTCATGGTGCTCACCCGCAGCCAAGCCCAATCACGGGCGGATGCTATGGGGAATATCCAAGGAGGCACGAGTCACCTCCGTTACAGTCCCAAGGATTTGGTCATACCACCTTGGGTCGGCCTAACCAAAAGGAATCCATGTCCGAATCCTTAACGGGTGGGGCTATGCCCATTCTAAACAGCCCCTTTCGGGAAGACGCTTTACATGTAGACCTTGATGGTAAATCAGAGAATCACCTTCGAGGTTAGACATGAGTGGCCACGACGTGATGAAGCGCTAGAGAGGCACACTATCCATTTGGAGGGACAACGTGGATATGGCGTCCCTTCTTTACCTCCCATCAGGACGGAAAGACAAAATCCAGAGCGCAGGGCTCCTTACACAGGGCGAGCTAACTCCGCCCGCCCCTTCCAAACCCATGAAAGGGAGTACGAGGAAAGCCATCGCATTCCTCGAGGACAACAAACAGCGTGGGAACCTTGCGTTTCCGCCCTTGCTAGGTATCATGATCATACATCGAGGCCAGAGCCTCGAGTAAATGTCGCCTACCTCGACAGAGGGAAGCGACCCATTGAAATTTTAGATCATCAAGATCGAGGCAAACACATAGGAGAAACATTCGAACCTCCTGAGAAAAATAGGGTAGACCAAATTGACCCGATAGTCGCCAGACATGCCACCCGTCAAGCCCAAATCGCGCGGCTTAAACAAAGTCATCAGGAGATAGAGTATCGACACCGCTTGGATAGAGAGCGCATGCAACGCGAAGCGGATGAGTTACGCTATGAACTACCTGAGAGGGGGCCAACCCCTCGCACCCAAAGAGCCGAAAAATATGAGAGGCATAATCCGTTGGTGCAGGACAGGTCTCCACGACCTCGTCAAGCTTTGCCTCCGAGACCTTATAGACCCGAGAGGGAGGCCACTCCCCGAAACAATGATGGGTACCCTCAGCAGGGATTCAATCAGGGTCATAGGTCTCGCCCAGAGACTCCTCAAGAATTTTATGAGGAGTACGAACCAGAAATAGAATGGGCTGAAACACCCCATCAAGGCGGGAGGGCTGCCAATCGACCACCCCTCCATAGGCCTCCAGTCTCCCATAACGCACAACGGGAGCAAACAAAAGAGGAGGAGATAAAATCTTCAGATGCATACAAAGCGCTATTAGAGCGTTTGGAGTCTATGGAGACAAAAACTTCTGGGCATCAAAAGCCCACGTTACGTCAACTCCACAGTCATCCAGTGCATCCCTCAGTGCCAACACCTCTTTACCCCGAACACTTCAAGTTGCCTCAATTGGCAATCTTTAAAGGTGAAGAGGACGCACAAGAACATGTTACAAGATTTCTAAGCCAATGCTTCGGCATCCAAGATAATGACGCATTGTTGCTTAGAACATTCATAACCACATTCACAGGCCTTGCCTCGGATTGGTTCACACAATTACCCAAACACAGCATAAGCAACCTAGATCAATTAGTAGATGCGTTTCTTGAACGCTTTGCCTTCAACACAAGGAAGAAGGCATCATTGAGTGATCTGGCTAGCCTCAGGCAATTTGAGGAAGAAACAATGGCAGCATACGGGAATCGATGGAGAGCTTTGCTTTCTAAGTTACCTTACCATCCCCCTATGTCTGATCTCACACAGATGTTCACAAAAAGTTGCTTGAAATCGATCTCTGGGCTATTGCAGCTGCAACAATACGCCAACTTAGAAGAAGCTTTGGCGCAAGCCAAAGTTATAGAAGAGATCAAAATAGGCGAAGGCGCAATCGCCAAGCCTAAAAAGAAAGAGTGGAATAAAACCACTAAGACCGGGACAACGCAATCACAACACGCTGCGGTTAACCAAGTTGCGATAAATGTTCCCGTGCTTGTGCAAGAAATGCAGCCCCAAAAGGCTAATTACCAGGCGAGTGCCTCCTGGTTATGAAAGAGATAATAGAAGACGAGGAATCGATAGCGTCGCCCTAGGCGACAATTCACCCCTTACACGGAGTCCAGGGACTCCCTATTTGATCGCTTGTCAGCGGAAAATTTAGTCACTCTGCCAGAAATCCAAACTATAGACCCTAACGCTCCTAAGCCTAGGGGATACAGAGAGGAATTGTATTGTAGATTCCATAGGCGCAGAGGACACGACTTGAATGGATGCTGGAAATTCAAAGAATTAATCCAAGATTTGATCGACAATAGAACATTGGCCGTGGACAACCCCATAGCGCCAAATAATCAACAAATGGGGGTATTCAAGGACCCTTTGCCTGCCCACGAGGCACAGGCAAAACCTCTCCAGATTAACGAGGTGCGACAGAATCTTCCCATGCAAGGATTTGTGGGAATGATTAGTATAGTGACAAGGAACAAAAAGTACCCAGTAGTTGCCCCCGAGGTAGCTACGAGGGAAGTTTCGACAACATCGCAGCCTCAACAACGCCCAACGCAGTTGCCTCCGCCTAGACCCGAGGTCACGATACGGACCAAACTCACGCAGAGTTTGCGGACCACATCGGCTAGGCTGTCCATTTACGAGCTTATTCAACGATCGAGCACCCCATAGGGAAGCTCTTATGGACATTTTAAAAGCCATCGAATTACAGCCTCACGAAGCAAATTCTTTCAACAACTTCGTGGGACATGTGAAACGATGTACGGAGCCGGTCATCACCTTCAGAGAAGATGAAGTCAAAACAATATCGAATGACATGGCAGATCCACCCCTGCACGTTATCGCACGGGTCAACGGGATCCCGTACAAGAGAGTGTTGGTAGATATCGGCTCGTCCAGTAACATCATTACCACTACAGCCTTAAAACATTTGAAGTCGCCGACCTCTCACATCACAGCCTCCACGTACACACTGTGAGCTTTCAACGATGCAATATGCTCGACAGTCGGCACAGTTGTTCTGCTTGTCCAGGTAGGACAAAAGACAATACCTACATTGTGCCATGTGTTGGAAGGCGAGATGGCTTATAATATACTTGCTAGGGCGGCCTTGGATCAGGGACATGAAGTGTGTCCCTTCGATCGCCCACCAGTGCTTAAAGTATGCTTTTGAAGGAGAAATACATGTAGTCCCAATGGACTTAGAGCCCTTCAAGTATTGCAATGCGGTACAATTCATGCCTCAATCGACCCTCCCTTCAACGCATTTGGATTTCCAGTTAAATCCATCTAAACAGGGTCCAATACCACAGGCACCACTGGTGACCAAATCAACAAAATCCCGACCGGGTGAGTCTTCATCATCTGCTCCTTCATTATCAACGCCACCTGTCATGGCCAAACAGAAGGACAAGGGAAAACAGATCATGGAAGAGGCTAAGCCCCTAGAAGAGGGGTTGCCCACAATTTCAACGGTATCAACAGAAGAAACACCTCGCACAGCGAAAGCGGAGACTCCTAAAATGCCGAACATGGAATGGACTCAGGAAGGACTCCCGTTTCCTCCCACCCAATCATCAACAATCACGGTTGAAATGGCCAGTACGGGCCTGGGGGAGTATTTAGTGCAAAATGTTGTGGCAACCCCCGCATTGGAGTCAGTACAAGACATGGGAAGACCTCGCCTTCCCATAGGGACAGTTGTTCCTCTAGGCTACCCACCAAACCAGACAAATTTTGTGTATGGGGGCCTTGATCATGGTCTTGAACCATGCAAACAAAAGGAAGCAGACGAAGAGCCTTTTGTTGAAAACATCAACTATCTGTCAAACCCAGACTTTGCCCTAAAATATCTCGGCCAATGCAATTGGCATGGATACGAGCTAGGCAGATATGAGCAAGGGATGCGGGTCCTTTGCCAACCAAGATATCAGATGCCATATGATAAGTCAGGAGTAGGGTTCAACCACCCCTGCCCTTAGACATCTTGGTCGAAAATATGCAAGGCCTAGAAATAGGCAACAAGGGGGGATTGGCACCAGATCCTTATGCCAACCCAAATACAGAATATACATTGGGAGATTACCTCCCATGGTCAACAAACACCCTTGGCAACAGTAGTAATCCCTCTCCTTTGCTAGAGAGAGGTGAAAGTTCGGAGATTAATCCTCAAAGAGAACATCAACGGCTTCCGGACATCTTTTTGAAGCTATTCCCCTTAGAGGTTCCAGTTGAATCAATACGATGTCAAGAGAATCAGGTCCCTCCACCAAGAGTGGAACAACCACAATGGGACCGGATTAACTTGCTGGAACAAGGAGAGCCCTCAACGTCGCAAGCAATAGTTGCTGAAGAGAATGAACATTTTTGGGTCTCCGAAAGTGATTCAGAAGATGAGACTGAGATGGATTATCTCCGACATGCGCGACGGCATCATCGCCCTTTAACTCATGAAGATCTAATGGGACAGATGGGCATACGGTTAGGGCATGAATGGTGGGTAGACCCAGCAGGGTGGGACCAAGTGTTGGATCCATGGCTCCAAATTCACGATGAGCATCGTCCACCTCGAGATCCTATCATGACATCAGTACCGAGGGAAGACCCTGTCCTCCTTTTGCACATAGGGCCACCTAGGGATCCATTCATGCCCGTTCTCGTAGAGCCGGATCCAGAGCATAGGGAGCACCCAAAAGAATCGAGCTATCACACCCACGGTAATGGAGACCAAATTCATTCCATCCACATGATCTCCATTGATTTGACCGCACCCATCCGCAATCCGGCCGATCCATCACGGTCATTGCATCTAGACATAGATGCCATCGACTGGGATCACGTCAATTCACCTTTATCACCATCAGAGTATCGGCCTTTCGGTGAAATGCTTCATTCCACCCCAAGGACAACTCAGGATATTTTTCAGGCTGAAGAGGGACCCGAGGTTCCAAACGTAGATCTAAACTCAGCTAATGATATCCATTTGATCCCAACTCCACATCAGTTGGAGGACGGATCCCACATGTCAGTCGAGGAAATGACTAACGTAGACATCGGCTTAGACCCAACGAATCCACAGATTATCAAGCTAGGGGTAAGTCTTTCCCCCGAAGAGCAAGCCGACTACATTGCCCTTCTCAAAGCGAAGAAGGAGGTTTTTGCATGGTCATACAGGGACATGCCGGGACTAGACCCGCAGCTAGTCACGCATAATTTAACGCTTGATCCGACAATCAAGCCCGTAAAGCAAAAACTACGAAAGATGCACCCAATGGTGGCCTTGATGGTCAAAGATGAATTGCAAAAGTTGTTGGATGCACAGTTTGTCATCTGCATGGATTATCCGCCATGGCTGTCCAACATGGTTCCCGTCAAGAAGCCCGATGGGAGGATTCGCATATGCACCGATTTTTGAGACCTAAACAAAGCGAGTCCTAAGGATGATTTCCCCTTGCCAAGCATCGATGCGCTAGTAGACGCTACAGTAGGTCATGAAATGCTCTCCCTAATGGATGGCTTCTCAGGATACAATCAAATTCGTATCAATCCTGAAGACCAACTTAAAACGGCGTTCACAATGCCTTGGGGGACATTTTGTTATAAGGTCATGCCTTTTGGCCTTAAAAATGTTGGCGCTACCTACCAACGTGCCATGACATATATCTTCCACGATTACATGCACAAAACTTTGGAAGATTACATGGATGATTTGTTAGCCAAGTCTCTTTTGCGCTCAGATCATCTCGGTGACTTAAGCAAGATTCTCGATCGCCTCATAGAGCATAAGGTCAGACTGAATCCCAAGAAGTGCGTATTTGGCGTCACATCTGGAAAACTCTTGGGTTTTATAGTCTCAAAATGAGGCATCGAAGTGGACCCAAAGAAAGTCAAGGCAATCCTTGAAATGGCTCCCCCAACTACCATCAAGCAGCTCAGAAGTCTGCAAGGAAAGGTCGCGTCGATTAAACGCTTCATAGCGCAATTATCTGACAAATGCCGACCCATGAACAAATTATTGCACAAGGGGGTTACATTTCATTGGGATGACGAGTGCCGATCAGCCTTTGATGAAATCAAACAATACTTGGCTTCGCCGCCAGTATTGGCACCACCTAGACCAGGAGTGCCGTTCTACTTATACATCTCAGCTACTAAGGTGGCACTGGGTTCCATGCTAGCCCAAAAGAATGAACTTCACAAATAACAGGCTACTTACTATCTTAGCCGCACCGCGTCGATTACGAACTTAACTATGCATACGTTGAGAAACTACGCTTGGCAGTGGTGTTTGCTACCAAAAGCTACGCCACTACATGCTGAGCAACACTACGTATGTTGTGTCTAAGGAGAATCCATTGCGATACATGATGAGTCGTACTTATCATAGTAGTCGCACGGCGAAATGGATCATGTTGTTGACGGAATTTGACATTGAGTTTATTGGGCAAAAATCTATCAAAGGACAAGTCATAGCCGATCAACTAGCGAGAGGCTCCTCTTGAAGACGATCAGCCTCCGGTCATAGAACTACCCGATGATGGGGTCTTCCATGTCTCAGAATCGCCAGATTTTGATGAGCTTGAGTCACAGGCCGACATAACCCTATTCTTCGATGGTTCTAAATGCGAGCAAGGTGGTGGCGCGAGAATTGTATTCTTCACACCGCAGGGTGCTCCAATGCCCCTGTCATTTAAATTAAACTTCCAGTGCACCAACAATAATGCAGAATATGAAGCCTTGCTCCTAGGTCTTCGGACATACAATCGCCATGAACATCAAACGATTGAACATCTTTGGTGATTCGCTGTTAATAGTCAATCAAGTCAAAGGGGTATATCAATGCAAATGCCCAGTTCTGAAGGCCTATAAAGCCCTCGTGGACAAATTCCTGGAAAAACTTGAGTGGTATGACATCGAGGCACTCCCTCGATCATCGAATCATTTTGCGGACACAATGGCCTCCTTGGGGTCACTAATCCCGCAAGACCTTTCCGGTGATATGACAACTATTCAAGTCAAAACCTTATCGCAATCCATGATAGAGCGCGCAAGCTCAGACTTGACGCCAGGAATCCACATGATCCAGATTGAACCATCCTCGGATAAGTTCTTTCGAATCCGAGATCGTCTGAAACGTGCCAACCGGGGTCCTTGTTTTCCCCCACTCCCACTAATAGCAACACAACGCTATTCTTACAAGTTCTATCCCATTCAGCATTTGTTAGGGAAGAACTTCGAAAGGGATTGGCTATTCATACTGTCGAGGTTTCTGATCAACAAGACTGGTATTTACCCATTAGAGACTACCTCAAGTTAGGTAATCTTCCCTTTGGATTGACGCATGCCGCAAAACGAACATTCAAGCAGAAAGCGGCTAAGTATGTCTTGATAGGAGACATTTTGTATCGTCGCAGCTATGACGGAATTCTTCTTCGTTGTTTGGACCAGCAAGAGTCCACTTGGGCAGTCGCCCAAGCGCACGACGGTACATGTGGTGGCCACTTTAGTGGTATGGCCATTGCAAAGCGCATTCTTCGCATGGGCTATTATTGGCCATCTTTAGAGCGATATTGTTGCGCATATGTCAAGAAGTGCATGAAATGTCAACATCATGCCAATTTGATGCACGTACCTTCCCAGGCCCTGCAGATAGTCCAGTCTGCTTGGCCATTTTCGCAATGGGGCCTCGATCTAATTGGAAAGATCTCCCCTGCATCGTCAGGCCGTCACACGTTTATCATAACGGCCACAGAGTATTTTACTAAATGGGTGGAAGCAATTCCGTTAACCTCTACGACAGGACCCCGCATTGTGGAGTTCATCTTGCATAACATCATATGTCATTTTGGTATTCCATCCAAAATAATCTCGGATAATGGGCCATCATTCAAGAACAAAGACGTGCGTGCTTTGACCACAAAGTACAAAATTCAGCACAACTTTTCAACACCCTATTATCCGCAAGCAAATGGGCAAGCGAGAGGCATCAAACAAAACGCTAGTCGCCATCCTTAAAAAGACAGTCACAAGCAGATCATAAGGATTGGCACATACAAATCCCACTTGCCCTTTGGGCTTATCGCACTAGCATTCGGACGCCAACTGGGGCAACTCCATTTTCGCTCGTGTATGGCTCAGAGGCAGTAATGCCTCTCGAGTTGGAAATTCCTTCCCTTCGCATATCAATGCAGGAGTTCATCGATGATGACACTGCGCGGCGGGCCCGGTTAGACCAACTTACGTTGCTTGAAGAACGACGCGTTAATGCTCTCGAGCACTTACGTATCTACCAAGAGCGGCTTAAGAAAGCTTACAACATGAAAGTTCACCTAAGGGACTTTCGGGTTGGTGATTTGGTTTTGAAGGAAAACCAACAGAACTCTAATTTGTCGTCCCACCTAAGGGACAAGTTCGCGGCAAATTGGTTAGGTCCATATGTCATTGATAGCAAAATAGGACCCGGGACGTACCGGCTAGCTTCTCTTGATGGTATCAAGGAAACAGAACCCTTGAATATCAGTCATTTGCGACCATTTTATATCTAAGAGAGCCATATCCCAAAAATGCTCCAAGGATCCATAAAATCGCTTGGTCAAAAACACAAAAGCTCCAAGGATTATCGCAATCACTTGGTCACCCCAAAAGCTCCAAGGATTATCGCAATCACTTGGTCAAACCCAAAAAGCTCCAAGGATTATCGCAATCACTTGGTCAAACCAAAAAGCTCCAAGGATTATCGCAATCACTTGGTCAAACCAAAAAGCTCCAAGGATTATCACAATCACTTGGTCAAACCCAAAAAGCTCCAAGGATTATCGCAATCACTTGGTCACCCAAAAAGCTCCAAGGATTATCGCAATCACTTGGTCACCCAAAAAGCTCCAAGGATTATCGCAATCACTTGGTCACCCAAAAAGCTCCAAGGATTATCGCAATCACTTGGTCACCAAAATGCTCCAAGGATGTCCACAATCACTTGGTCAAAAAAAAAAAAAAAATAATCAAAAACAACAAAAATTTGCATCTCATATCTAGGCATACTCAAATTCATCAATCGAGAGCTCTTCTCGCACCTCATATTCATATTCACAAAAATAAATCCATCAAAAATACAAAAACATGTAGCTGCATTAAGCATTGCATCCATACGTTGCATATTTGTGGTTGTATAGGTCAAAGGCACCATAGGCTGTAATTGCTCTGATAGACCATCTTATTCCACACTGTTCCATTTTACAAAAACAACAAAAACACCATGCATTGCTTTTACCGCACTAGAGTCAGTGGTCTTTTAATGTATCAAGAGTTTTCGTGATTCAGTCATCATTTTCCTCTTTAGCCATGTAATGTATCAAGTCGAGCAGATTTTACGAAGGTAGAGTCATACTTGAAATACACCTTGTTACGTAACATCCCAACACAAATTAAAACACATAAAACAATTCCTAAGTTGTGTGAACGAAAGATGAAACCCGCACAGTAATCCAAGTCACCAAAAGCGAAACGGTTATCTTGCTCATCCCCCTGTGCGAATGACCCCAAGAATGCTGAGAGTTGGCAAAAGGACAAGCATCCTCCCTACCCAATTCCTTAAGAATCCCTAGTTCTCAATAATTGCAAAACATCAAAAAATTTGCAAAATGTCAAAAATCAAATACTTGACATCTTACAGTGCACAAATCAAAGGCACAAACGATAGTGATTTTCATCACTCCATATCCCCAATCCCTTGCTCAAAAGAAAAACAAATCAAAATAAACAGTGATCTTATCACTACAAACGAGCAAGTATCCCAATACAATTGAAGAAAAGAAGGGAGTGGAACTTGAATCCCTGGAACTCTCAGCATTCTAAAAGGTCATAAGGCAAGCCTCAGTACCGATTTGGTTGATAGCCTATCGATAACTGGCGGTAAACCTCTCGCATGACGATATATCTGTCACATTAACTTGCGTATAGATCAATGTTTGCATGTGGATGAGCTAGCTTATGGCATCTTGGATAACACCGCAGATTAATCTGACTAAATACAACAAAGGAGTTAGTGGAGCTAATTAGGTGATCCTCAGTACAGGTTCGGTTGAAAGCCCATCTGGCACTAGCGGTATCTTGATAAATACCACAATAATGAACTCAATTGCACACACGGGGATGTGAAATAGCTCGGTCAAAAACAAGTTCGATTCATACCTTGTTCAAAAGTCTTGTAAGACAAAGTACGAGTCATGGCTAGTGAGTTAAAACCGTCCGAGTCTCGGAAAACCTTAGCTACATTTCTAAACCAAGCTGCGCTACTTTTCATCCTTACAATACCATCGAGAAAATACAAAAAGAGAAAACCACATGTATACATACAAGAGCCATACATCATAGCAATCGCCTAAAAACAAAATAAATAGAATCCTAACAGTCTATGGTGCCATAGCCAAACATCACAAATTTCATTCATCCATTTCACTTTGCATATCAAAAAGAAATCAAAAACATTTGCATTCATCATAAGCATAAGCATTCATCAAAATAAATAAACATGCATACATCCATTGTCATTAGCCATCATGCATAACAAACATCAAATCATCACATGTAAGAAACCAAAATAAAACCGGTATATATATATATATATATATATTTTTTTTTTTTTTTTTATATATATATATATCGTCAAAAAAATGCCCGCAGAGCTACAAAGCCGGTCCTCGAGCCCCGCAATCATATCCAAAAACCCAACCTAAAGCGTCGACCACCATGATCACGTAGGATCGGTGCGACGGGAACTACCCCCCGTGGTGTGGGTCCTATGGGACCCTGCAGGGCGGCTACTGCCAGCCCTCGCATCATGCCTGCTATCGCCTCCCTCATCTAATCGTCGACGACGAGATGATGCTGACTGCTCAGTCGCACTATCCCTCGTTCGGCGTGAAGATCCACTGACCGAGGGCTCAGGTAGCCACCCACCAAGGTGGATGACCTCCCTCTCCAAGTCTATCCGGTGCCAACACCACTCTGCCTCTCATCGATGATAGTATGACACCGCATCGTCGTGCTGTGCCAAAACCCTATCCCGCTCTGCCAGCTCAGCCCATAGGATATCCCTCTCCCGCAGCGCGTCCCCCAGCTCCCGCATCGCATCCCCCAACTCCAGATCCCGTATCCGTAGTAGCTCTGTCAGTCGCACATTTTCAGCGCATACCTCAGACTCCATCTCCTCTGTGTCTGCCTGATGAACAGGACCCTCTGGAACAGCAGCCTTCTCTGGCTCCCACTTTGCTCCTCCACATCCTGCATGTCCGGCTGATCCGAAGCACCAAAATCAACATCCTCATTCCCCACATCCACCATGTCCGCATCATCCAACGGACCTCCCCAATCATCCCCTGCTGCCTCAGCACCCTCCACTGTCGCCTCTGCGCCTCCTAGTGGCCCCTCTCCTCTCCATCACCGTAGCACCCACCACGAGTCATACTCAGTGGTAGTCCCAACGTCATCTACGTCCGGGACGTCAATCACCGCATCTGACTCCTCGCCCAATGGCGCGGTGACCGGTGGATCTAGATCCCTCTCATCTCCCCGGCGTCGATAGACCACGGGCTCACCAGGCAAACCCTGGCGCACCCCAAACTGTCGTGTAACCCGATTGTATGAAAAGAACTCATGCTCGGTCCCGTGCCGCCCGATCAACCACCGCTCCCTGCGTACCTGACGGAGCCACTCTCTAGCCTCTGGCCAGGATAGAAAGTCCCGATAAGGGTGCCAAACCACCTCCCCTGGAGTGAGCCGAGAAAAGGCATCAGTATAATGCTCTACAACACCTGCCCATCACCGACTCTGCCCCTGCTCCGCAGACCGCCACCACAAAACTACATAGCCTATCTCCACATCATCCATCGCCGCTCGAGTCATCCATGGTAACCCGGTTGGCCTCTCCACTACTATGTGCTGCCAACCCCAGCACTGCAATAGATAACTGCAACTGACCCCCTTTCGCTGCCGACAGCGGACCCCATACAGCTCCCCGTAGAGCTGTGCCAACAATGTCTGTCCCCATCTCAAAATTAGTGGTGCCTCTATCGGGCACTCTACCAACTGCCACACCAAATCCGGCAGGTTCCACGGGAACCTCGCACCTGATGAATCAGGTAGAAGCATGTTAGAAATGAGGCCCATCAAGAATGCGTGCCTCACTCCTAACACCCCCCTCTCCTGCCACCAGCCAACCAAAATCCCGCCAGCCTGGCAGTCCACCTCGGTTGTCTCCACTGGGTTCGTTACACCCAGCCACCCCCCATGCCCAAAGCATCTCGTAAGTACAATAGTCCACTGATCACGCGGCGATGACCTAATGGGCAGTCCATCTATCGGAATCCGAAGCAACCGATAGACATCCTCCAAAGTCACAGTCATCTCCCCTGTCGGGAGATGGAACGTGTTGGTCCGTGGATCCCAAAGTTTGATCAGGGCCGTCAGATAGGCCTGATCCGGGACCACAGGCTCCAGTCGAGACACCGCTTGAGCCCAAGGGCATCAAGCCATTCCCAATCATCATCGGTCAGTGCACCCCACGCCTCAGTAAAAGCAGCAGGTACACGGTACCGGCTCCTAACCTGCAAAAGAAAAAAATTCAACAAAAAAAAATTAAAAATCATGGAAAAAAACTATACAGCATAAAAATAAAATTCAAGTAGTTGTCTTCAATTAGGTTTCAGGATTTAAGTTTCAAAACAAATTTTGAAAAACAGCATCACAAAAAAATAATTAAATAAAACAAGTACAAATTTAAACAAAAATAAGCTCTAGAAGACACTTACAAGTTTCGCTTCGGCTCCTCGCTCGAACCAGTTTGTGCACTCATGATGGCAGAGAGAATTCCGGTAGCGCTTCGCTTCGCAGAATTACCTCCTCCTCCCAGAGCTCCAAAATCGCAAGAAAAAAAATGACACAAATGAGCCCAAATTCAAGTTTTGGCCCTTAAATAGGCCTTTTGAGCTGGAATTCGTCCTTGACTGGGATGAGCGCTCTGGTTAGCGCTCGTCCCACCCAGGGACGAATTCTACAGCTGGAATTCGTCCCACCCAGGGACGAATTCAGGCCAGCACTTCAAAAACATCAAAAAATGATAAAAAATGCACTAAAAACAGACAATAAATTTGCCCGATAGGAGTGCTATTGCATCTGACATCCAGAGCATACAAAATAGACATTGGAGTCACAAATTATCACTATCCTACTCCCTAAGAAGGCTACCATAGCCGGACCGCTCCACGGGAAGACGGATTTCCGATAATTTGATCCCCAAATGGTGTCACAAAAAAAACAACAAAAACAACAAATAAACGCAACACAAAAACACAACAATAAGCATTGTCGGACACAAGTGCTCTTGCACTTAACCTCTAGGCAAAGAAATTCGATGTCGGGGTTCAAATTGTCACTCTCTTACTTCCCCAAGAAGGCTACCATAGCTGGACCGCTCCACGGGAAGATGGGTTTTTGATGATTTCACCCCATTATGGCATCACCAAAAGGGTTAACACCCACCAAAAACAGGTCCAAATGTTGGAAAAATTGCACATTCTTAAACGGTAAAACATCTAAAGGCACCCTTGCACAAGTCATCTTGGGTCAAGTGACTCGTCGCTTTTCTCATGAAGGTCATTCCCTCATCGATTCGTCGCTTGAGGGGGTAGTCACACTTAGTCACCAATCAAAAATCACACACCCAATTAAGGAAAACGACATGCATTCAAAGAATCATTGACAAAGACAATTACGCTCCTGCTTGGGGCAGTAAACAAGCAACAATCAAATCAATCAAACACTTGGCATTTCGTGAATCATGAACACAAGGTTCCCCTGAGGATAAAAGGTTGCGCCCTTTGCCTAATCATGACTGATCAATGTCCAAGCTCAAGTCACACCTCACCAAAATAGGTTAACACTTGAAATCAAACTCCTTAGCTCGTCGAAGCAAGGATTCAAGAATGCATGCCCTTTCCATGCTTGGGGCATCAAAATTTGGTTAGGTTACAAAGAAACCCTAATCATTAGTGCTTTGGTTATCTATTTTTGCTCGGCGCTGCGCTATGCACAGCGCATCCCAAAAAGGGGCATCTGTAGACACCAAAACAGCACCAATCCGATTATGTGATTGCAAACACTGATCGCTTTGACAAACACAGCCCCCAGGGCAGCCCTCAGAGGTCAAACAGTGGTCCTAACCACTTTCGTAGCAATTTTGTAAGGTCAAGAGGCAATTTGGTACATTTAGACACTTTGCTCGGTATTCGTCTCACCCAGGGACGAATACTAACCGGAATTCGTCTCACCCAGGGACGAATTCTAAAATCGTCTCTGGTAGGGACGAATTCTGAGTTTAACGGGAAAAAGAAGAATGGCGCCAAGTGGCAGCCCAGGACAATCAATTGATGACTCCTGCTTCACACACGTGTGTGGGTGGACAGATAGGTCGTTAGAGGACTGTCACAAGGGCAGTTATGAGAGCCCAAGTCATGGAGGACTCCCCTCCCTCATGGGAAGACATGACTGCCACATGGCACCTATGACCAACACATGGCACTTATGCTTCCCTCTCAAAAGAGACCCCATGGGTCTATAAAAGGTGGGACTTTTCTCACCCAAATAGAGATTGGAGGCGATTCTAAGCAACGAAGTGTTGTCCGATTGAATACCCACTTGCATCCTTTTGATTCACCTTCTCACATCCACTAATATCTTTTGCAAGAGAGGTTATTGGGTGGCTTTTGGAAGCGTGGATCCAACCCAAATCCAACATTTGACCACCTTACACCACCAATTTGCAGACATCCCAATCCTAAGAGGTTTTGGGCCCATCCCTAGTGGATTGGCACCAAGATCAAGTGCCAACGGTGGGAGGCCCACTTGGGCACCCCCGCACTTTCTAAGTTTTATTCCAAAAGCATTCTAGATTATTGTTTCAGGTTGCATCTCATGTTATTCTGTTTGATTAACTCATAGCTTCAATTTCATAACATTTTGATCAGGTTTTGTTATGCTTTTTGTCGCTTTGTTGTTATACTAACTTGCAGGCGGAGATATCAAATTCTCGAGGATAGAGGCCAAATTGGGAGAATCCGACCATCTGGGTCGTCCCAAAATGGCCCCAATTACATAACCCCTCTATTTGTAGGTGTTTTGGAGGTCTCGAGATTCGACATTGGAGCAGCATCAGGTCGGCTTTTCCAACACCGAAGAATTCGTCCCACCCAGGGACGAATTGCAGTCAGAATTCGTCCTGCCCAGGGACGAATTCCAGTTGAAGGTAGATTGGCCGACTGTTTCAGTGGCAATGGCCTTCTGGTAATATTTTTTGTCTTCTGTCAGGTTTTTAGGCTATTTGGACTCACTTTACTCACTGTTTCAGACGAATGTTTACATGCATCTTTTGGCGATTTTAGAGAACAAACACTTTTTATTTGCAGCAGGTGCTACTGACATCTTCGTTGTTTCTTTGTTCGTAGGAGGAGCAGCAGAGGTCAAGGACTCATCAACATCAGCAGTGACATCATCTTGGCCTGCCCATCTCAAGTGTGGGCACGCGGAAAGAGGAACCTTAAGTCTTGATTGTAATCGAATTCTTTTAACGCTCCTAGCCCCTGAAAAGGGAGGAGGCGTCTTTGTAACATAGATCAAGAGAGTTTAATGAAAGGGCTATGTTTTCTCCATTTGCTTGTATCTCATTTCAATGCATCTCTTTCGTTTCATGCATTCTACATTTTTAGGACTTAAGCGTATTTGATTTTGAATGCATCACAGTTAGTGTTTCCTTTGCCCGGAATCTCGTGCTTTCAGAATGTTCTTGGATTGGTCTAATGTTCTCATTCCTTCCATTTCACATTTAAGGGTAAGGTTGAATTTAGATCCCCTCTAATGAGCCATAAAGTATTAGGTTCTCTTGTTTGACCAAACATTTCTATGGGTTGTGAGAGATATCTTTTCAACAAATATAGAAGCAAAATAATTGGATATAATATAATCGTTGTTCAAACTTTGTAAGTATGCCCTAATGAGGAGACATCCTTTAACTCCTAAAAAAATTATCATTTGAAAGTACCTCAAATTCTAAACCACGATACCTCTAGACTATCATTGTCTATATATTATAATCTACTACCATCATTTCAAATTTTTATTATATTTATTAGCTATTTTTCTACCATGGTTTTTATTTTCTATAATAAAATTGTAGGCATGAGGTCCTAAATTAACCTCATGGATATGTTTTTAAACCTTACCAATTAGAACTATTCTATTTTTGGATATTGTCATGGTTGGTTCTAGTAGAGGTATTTAAGTCCCTCTTCTCAAGCTACTTTACAACAAAGACTATCTTTTTATGATCATATCATTATATTGCTTGACTATTATATCAATTTATATCGGAGTTTTGGACCTAGTTTACATCTATTTGATCTTCTCTTTATATATCTTTTTTTTAGGCTATTGTATCCTTTGTTATAATTTCCATATATTCCTATTGGTGTCTATTATTTGCTTTAATTACCACATTCCAAAGGTCATTCCTATCCATGGAGTGCAAGAATTCTTGATCACCTAATGGATCCACTTATTGAAAAGGAACCTAAGAAACCATTTTTTTAGGAGAAAAGAGTGGATTGACAATATAAGAGGTTAGGTCCAAGGTGTAGACCAATTGGTTCATCCAAACCCCATAAGGGGGCAGAGGTACAAGGTTCAAATCTCGGGCTTCGTCGAACTGAACGCTTGTCCCTTTCCTGGTGCTTTTAGCAGCATAAAAGGTTTAAAATGATTGTGGCATGGTGGTTATAGGGGTGGACTACATGAAGATCTGTGTGGCGGCTTCTGGGGCTGACAACACAGAATATTGTGGCGGCCATAAAAATCTAGACAACCTACCCAGATTTGTGGCGGCTACCGATTCCACCATGTAAATTAAAAAAAAAAAAAAAGACAATATTAGAGGTTACCCTTAAATTATTGGCACCTACAACTTACTAAACGCTTTTCTAGTTTAGGTCATTCTAGGTCTATTACAAAGAACCTAATAAGATACTAGTTCATACACTAATATTAGAATAAATATAGCTACATCCATAATATCTAATATCTTCTTAAATATTTATCTAAGAATTTCAAATCAATTTTGTAATGCAGATTGTTCCATGTCTTCCTCATCATGCATTCCTTCTATGATTTCTATGATGAAAATTGATAAATAAATCATTATGATTGTATTTTTTGGTTCTCTACATAACTTGTCCTACTATTTAGCTTTTGTTTTACCAAGAATTTCTTGTTCCCATATTATGGGACCCCACTAGGTTCTATGTAGCCTTTCATGTTGGCTACAATATTTGGTTTCTTAACATTGTTGTAATTTTGGTTGTTCACAAGAGGTGTCATGATACTTTATCAAATATTTACCCTAACATTCCTTTTCTAACATTCGTTCTATAATTTCTATTATAAAAATTTAAAAATCAATCATTATGATGACATTGTTTGGTCCCCTATACAACTTATTATATTGCCTAGTATTAATTTTGTGCCAACTATTACTCCTCCCCATATTAGGGGACACCACTATATTCTATGCATTCTTTCATACTATCTAGAATGCTAGGTTTCTAAAAATTATTGTTATTTTGGGTGTTCACGTGAGGCGTCATGATACATTATCAAATACATGGTTGATAGTTCCCATCTCCACACATAGATATACTAATGATATTCTCAATACCTAAAAAGAATAACTTCTTAGTTTAATATTTATTTTCAAGCATAATTTCTAACTTGGATATTTACATTATCAATGAGGGGTTTACCTAGACCTAATTCAACAAATTTTTTTACATTTAAATTATCCTTATTTATCTCATGATTTAGGATTTACCAAGTTAATTACCTAGGGTATTCTCCAACATATCGAATATTTCCATTTTCGAATGTACCAAAAGGAGGAAATATTAAACTTAAATTGGTATCTTTTATAGGATCTCCTCTATAATAATAAAGTCTAAATGCCAAGGAATCATGAAGTGGTCAACTTGTTTATAGAAATAGGGGCCAACTCAAGAATATACTTCTAGTTCATGGGTTTTAACAAAATATATGCTTTAGTAGGCATTTATTGCAAGATTAGTTTCCATATCCACTTATAGGTATCATGCCTTCATCCATTCTCCACTATTCTTGAGGGAAATATGTACTCCCATGAAAGTGCAAATTCATGCATGTTTTTTATGATATAAGATTGCACCTACAATTAACTGTAATTACATATCCATCCTAGAATTCTCAATTCTTTGAGAAATATAGCCTCTAATTTTTCTTACAAGTTATCATATAATGAGTACAACTCTCTTTCTTTTTGACATCCGATCTATTTTTTGACCAACTAGTCCTTGTGATAGATTTTTACCTAAATCCATAGAGATATGGATGGGATAAATTATACATAATTTTTTGGATTAGTTTTTTACTTCTATTTTTTTTTTAATGATACAATAGTGATGAGAGTAATATCAATATGGTATCTAAAGTAGTAAACTAATTGAATTTCATAACACCTCTATATTTTAGCAAAGTCATAGATAAACTTTGGCATATGGAAGAAACACTAGGCCACTTATGAAATTCATAAAAATGATCCAATAAAATGTATCCTTCATTGATGAGAAATGATGGCTTACTATACTCTTTTATAAAAAATGGATAGGTGTGTATATATATATATACACAAACCATAGTTTTTTAGATTCTTGAAAAAATTTAGAGTTGGAGGGATTCTATTTTAGAACTTTAGATATCTCCATCATCAAAAACCTTTCTTTCATGCTAGAAAAATTAGAATGTTTACCTTCAGTTACAAAAAATAAAAAATAGAATATTGCAAGGAACATTCCCTATAAGGGTGACACAAGTTTTATGGAAGAGGATTTGCATGTTTAGTGGGAACGTAATTGTAGAAAATAATGACATCATTTGCATAAAATAGGACTTCAACCTTAGTTGATGGATGTGACCCTATGGTTATTGTCTTTTAGAACATGTCCTAGGATCATTTATTCCATTATTGATATTTTTTGCAATGCATGTTCACCTCATGGGAATCATACCATATAACAACTTAGCCTAAGAAGGGTCATGTTGGGATATACAAATGCATGCATGTCACACCATAAGATGGCTTCAAAATTTTCTTGTAGGTTATCATATAATGAGTTCATATCTCTTTCTTTTTGACATCTAATCCATTATTTCACCAACTAGTACTTGTGATTGATTTGACGCTAGATCCATAGATATGGACGAGATATTTATATATTTGGAATTGATACAATGGTGACAAAAGGAAGATCAATATGGTATCTATGGTAGTAAAGTAATTAAATTTCATAACTAGATTATAGTAAATTCATAGGTAAACTTTAGCATATGGAAAAAACACTAGACCACTTAAAAAATCATAAAAATGATCCAATAAAATTTATCCTTTTATAAAAATTTAGATATGGAAAATATATATATTGTTGGCAATTTGAGTTATTTTGTGTTTTCATTGATGTCACATGGATCACATTGAGTTTTGGTGGCAAAAGAACTTCATAAATAATCATTTATGATATTTTGGAGAGAAAGGATATATACAGGGTTTTGTGGCACAAGAGGCATATAATATTTAATTTTTTTAAATATTATATTAATGGTTTTTATTAACCAATGGTAAAGGTTTCTATTAAAACTAGCGACAAGGGTTTTTATTAAAATCGACGAAAAGGTTTTTTATTAAAACCATTGTAAAGGTTTTTATTTAAAACCACTATGCTAAGACTTATCCAAATTATGATGGATGAAAAGGTTTTCCAATAAAACCTAGGTGCAAAAAGTTTCATGACGAAATTCAAAAGAATGAAGGAGATATCCCAATTCAAAGTTAAAAGGTGAATTATTAAATTTTTATTTAATAATTCTAAGGTCTAAGGTTGTATTATATTATCCGCCGACCTAAAAAGGTTAGGGAGATAAATAAATATTCACCGACGTCATTAAAATGCATGGAGGTGCATATAAATTAAAGGTAAAAACCTTTTATTATTGTAGACTTTATATAGCGCATGAGAGAGAGTCATCGAAAGGGGAGTAGCGAAGAAATAAGGATAAATAACTTTTGATTTGAGAGCAAGGTCAAGTAAATAGTGCAAGAAAGTGACATCACGTAGGATCCTATAGCACAGTTGGTAGCGCACAAACTTTGCACAAGGCAGGTTCATTGTTCGAATCTCGCCAAGGGCAAAGTGTTTTGCTAAGAAAGTAAAATCGAGTTTCAGATTTGAGCACAGGTTAAATTTGGGTGTTTGGGATTAAAATACAAATGTGGTCTAGTGCCCACGTGGTAAGCACTTGACAACACTAAGCGAGAGGAATGGAGTTTGACTCCCATGAAGGTGTGAAGGCGAATTGATTTTTGGCAAGGCATTGACGATTTTGAAGGTGGTGAAGGCACATTAATTTTGGCAAAGGCATTAATGATTTCAAAGGTTGCAAAGGCTACAAATTTTGTAAAAAGGTATTTATCTCTAGCGCATGGTAATATTTTATATTGCCAAAGTTTTGGTGCATTGAAAATCATTTCTATTATAACTAGGGAGTCATAAGGTATTTAGTGAAAATAAATGATTGTTGTATGTGCTTAGGGAGTTATAAGGTGTGAAGTTAAATATTTGTGATTGATGTATGTGGAGTTATAAGTTGTGGAATTAAAAATAAAAGCATAGGTGCTTGTTGTATGTGCTAATGAAATTAGCGAGTCATAATGTTGAAAAGTGTTGAACTTGTTATATGTCCTAGTGCATGATTTAATTATGAAATTAAACTAGGAACTTGAGACCTAGTTAATTGCTACCTTGAGTTAGAATACATGCACATGAGTTAGGGTTTGAATTTGAAGACAAATTGCTTTATTATGTGCCTTGGCTATTGAGATGAAGTGGATGGATTAGAAAATCAATTTTATGAATAAAATTGATGCTTGAATTCCATGATTGCTTTAGTGGAGTTCATTGAGAGTATTGCCATTATTGAGGAGGCTTTTGCTATTGCTTTGAGAATATTATTGTTGGTTACTTGTTATGTCCATTTCCACTATTTGAGACCATTGAGGAGATAATTTTCTAGTCACTTGTGGATATATTTCTCTTTCATTTGAGGAGAACATTGTTGGCTATTTGAGAGCTCTTTGCTTGAGGGAGTTGTGCTTGTTTCTTGAGATCTTATTGACATTGCATGAGGAAGATATTATTGAGAACCTATTGCTATCACTTGTGGAGATTTTCCTTGGTTGGTTGAAGTCCTCATTGTTATTTCTTGGAGAGGTTTCCATTTGAGAGATCATTTGTCATCCATTTGAGAGTACCTTGTTGAGCATTGTTGTCATCCATTTGATAGTACATTTTTGAGCATTATTGTCATCCATTTGAGAGATAATTTGTCATACATTATTGAGATCATTGTGGATCATTATTGTCATCCATTGAAGAGTACATTTCCATTCATTTTTGAGCATATTTTTGAGTATTTTCATCATTCATTTGTTATCAATTTTTGAGTTCATCATTGAGCCTTGCCTTCATTTATTTGTGGTTGATATTTGAGTGCTAATTGAGAGTCATTGGTTGAGCCTTTGGGAAGGCTTTTGGGACAGAATTTATGGATAGATTTGAGACAACTTTTGTGCATGATTTGTTGAGCCTTTGGAAAGGCTTTTGGAACGAAATTTTTGGACATATTTGAGAAAACTTTTGTGCATGATTGGTTGAGCCTTTGGGAAGGATTTTGGGATAGAATTTCTGGACAAATTTGAGACAACTTTTATGCATGATTGGTTGAGCCTTTGGGAAGGCTTTTGGGACATAATTTTTGGACAGATTTGAGACAACTTTTATGCATGATTGGTTGATCCTTTGAGAAGCCTTTTGGGACAGAATTTATGGACAGATTTGAGATAGCTTTTATGCATTATTTTTTAATCCTTTTGTGAAGGATTTTAGAACATATTTGGGACAACATTTGAGTAGGATTGTTTGAGCCTTATGACAAGGCATTGATGTAGATTTGTGAGCATTGAAAGAGATAGTAAAGAAACAAAAAATACATCAACACTAGTTGCCTAGATGAGCATATCAGTGGATAACCTAGATGAGCAGATTAGTGGATAGTCTAGATGAACAGATTAGTGGATAGCCTAGATGAGCATATCAATGGAGAGCCTAGCTGAGTAGATCAATGGATAGCCTAGCTGAGTAGATCAATGGAGAGCATAGCTGAGCAGATCAGTGGAGCCCACCTGAGCATATTAGGACAACCCAAATTTGAGTAGATCAATTGCCTTCATTCATTTGTGGTTGATATTTGAGTGCTAATTGAGATGAAGTGGATGGATTAGAAAATTAATTTTATGAATAAAATTGATGCTTGAATTCCATGATTGCTTTAGTGGAGTTCATTGAGAGTATTGCCATTATTGAGGAGGTTTTTGCTATTGCTTTGAGAATATTATTGTTGGTTACTTGTTAAGTCCATTGCCACTATTTGAGACCATTGAGGAGATCATTTGCTAGTCACTTATGGATATATTTGTCTTTCATTTGAGGAGATCATTGTTGGCTATTTGAGAGCTCTTTGCTTGAGGGAGTTGTGCTTGTTTCTTGAGATCTTATTGACATTGCATGAGGAAGATATTATTGAGAACCTATTGCTATCACTTGTGGAGATTTTCCTTGGTTGGTTGAAGTCCTCATTGTTATTTCTTGGAGAGGTTTCCATTTGAGAGATCATTTGTCATCCATTTGAGAGTACCTTGTTGAGCATTGTTGTCATCCATTTGATAGTACATTGTTGAGCATTATTGTCATTCATTTGAGAGATAATTTGTCATACATTATTGAGATTATTGTGGATCATTATTTTCATCCATTGAAGAGTACATTTCCATTCATTTTTGAGCATATTGTTGAGTATTTTCATCATTCATTTGTTATCCATTTTTGAGTTCATCATTGATCCTTGCCTTCATTCATTTGTGGTTGATATTTGAGTGCTAATTGAGAGTCATTGGTTGAGCCTTTGAGAAGGATTTTGGGATAGAATTTATGGATAGATTTGAGACAGCTTTTGTGCATGATTTGTTGAGCCTTTGGAAAGGCTTTTGGGACGAAATTTTTGGACATATTTGAGAAAAAAATTGTGCACGATTGGTTGAGCCTTTGGGAAGGATTTTGGGATAGAATTTCTGGACAGATTTGAGACAACTTTTATGCATGATTGGTTGAGCCTTTGGGAAGGCTTTTGGGACAAAATTTTTGGACATATTTGAGACAACTTTTATGCATGATTGGTTGATCCTTTGAGAAGCCTTTTGGGACAGAATTTATGGACAGATTTGAGATAGCTTTTATGCATTATTTTTTAATCCTTTTGTGAAGGATTTTAGAACATATTTGGGACAACATTTGAGTAGGATTGTTTGAGCCTTATGACAAGGCATTGATGTAGATTTGTGAGCATTGAAAGAGATAGTAAAGAAACAAAAAATACATCAACACTAGTTGCCTAGATGAGCATATCAGTGGATAACCTAGATGAGCAGATTAGTGGATAGTCTAGATGAACAAATTAGTGGATAGCCTAGATGAGCATATCAATGGAGAGCCTAGCTGAGTAGATCAATGGATAGCCTAGCTGAGTAGATCAATGGAGAGCATAGCTGAGCAGATCAGTGGAGCCCACCTGAGCATATTAGGACAACCCAAATTTGAGTAGATCAATTGCCTTCATTCATTTGTGGTTGATATTTGAGTGCTAATTGAGATGAAGTGGATGGATTAGAAAATTAATTTTATGAATAAAATTGATGCTTGAATTCCATGATTGCTTTAGTGGAGTTCATTGAGAGTATTGCCATTATTGAGGAGGTTTTTTCTATTGCTTTGAGAATATTATTGTTGGTTACTTGTTAAGTCCATTGCCACTATTTGAGACCATTGAGGAGATCATTTGCTAGTCACTTATGGATATATTTGTCTTTCATTTGAGGAGATCATTGTTGGCTATTTGAGAGCTCTTTGCTTGAGGGAGTTGTGCTTGTTTCTTGAGATCTTATTGACATTGCATGAGGAAGATATTATTGAGAACCTATTGCTATCACTTGTGGAGATTTTCCTTGGTTGGTTGAAGTCCTCATTGTTATTTCTTGGAGAGGTTTCCATTTGAGAGATCATTTGTCATCCATTTGAGAGTACCTTGTTGAGCATTGTTGTCATCCATTTGATAGTACATTGTTGAGCATTATTGTCATTCATTTGAGAGATAATTTGTCATACATTATTGAGATTATTGTGGATCATTATTTTCATCCATTGAAGAGTACATTTCCATTCATTTTTGAGCATATTGTTGAGTATTTTCATCATTCATTTGTTATCCATTTTTGAGTTCATCATTGATCCTTGCCTTCATTCATTTGTGGTTGATATTTGAGTGCTAATTGAGAGTCATTGGTTGAGCCTTTGAGAAGGATTTTGGGATAGAATTTATGGATAGATTTGAGACAGCTTTTGTGCATGATTTGTTGAGCCTTTGGAAAGGCTTTTGGGACGAAATTTTTGGACATATTTGAGAAAAAAAATTGTGCATGATTGGTTGAGCCTTTGGGAAGGATTTTGGGATAGAATTTCTGGACAGATTTGAGACAACTTTTATGCATGATTGGTTGAGCCTTTGGGAAGGCTTTTGGGACAAAATTTTTGGACATATTTGAGACAACTTTTATGCATGATTGGTTGATCCTTTGAGAAGCCTTTTGGGACAGAATTTATGGACAGATTTGAGATAGCTTTTATGCATTATTTTTTAATCCTTTTGTGAAGGATTTTAGAACATATTTGGGACAACATTTGAGTAGGATTGTTTGAGCCTTATGACAAGGCATTGATGTAGATTTGTGAGCATTGAAAGAGATAGTAAAGAAACAAAAAATACATCAACACTAGTTGCCTAGATGAGCATATCAGTGGATAACCTAGATGAGCAGATTAGTGGATAGTCTAGATGAACAGATTAGTGGATAGCCTAGATGAGCATATCAATGGAGAGCCTAGCTGAGTAGATCAATGGATAGCCTAGCTGAGTAGATCAATGGAGAGCATAGCTGAGCAGATCAGTGGAGCCCACCTGAGCATATTAGGACAACCCAAATTTGAGTAGATCAATTGCCTTCATTCATTTGTGGTTGATATTTGAGTGCTAATTGAGATGAAGTGGATGGATTAGAAAATTAATTTTATGAATAAAATTGATGCTTGAATTCCATGATTGCTTTAGTGGAGTTCATTGAGAGTATTGCCATTATTGAGGAGGTTTTTTCTATTGCTTTGAGAATATTATTGTTGGTTACTTGTTAAGTCCATTGCCACTATTTGAGACCATTGAGGAGATCATTTGCTAGTCACTTATGGATATATTTGTCTTTCATTTGAGGAGATCATTGTTGGCTATTTGAGAGCTCTTTGCTTGAGGGAGTTGTGCTTGTTTCTTGAGATCTTATTGACATTGCATGAGGAAGATATTATTGAGAACCTATTGCTATCACTTGTGGAGATTTTCCTTGGTTGGTTGAAGTCCTCATTGTTATTTCTTGGAGAGGTTTCCATTTGAGAGATCATTTGTCATCCATTTGAGAGTACCTTGTTGAGCATTGTTGTCATCCATTTGATAGTACATTGTTGAGCATTATTGTCATTCATTTGAGAGATAATTTGTCATACATTATTGAGATTATTGTGGATCATTATTTTCATCCATTGAAGAGTACATTTCCATTCATTTTTGAGCATATTGTTGAGTATTTTCATCATTCATTTGTTATCCATTTTTGAGTTCATCATTGATCCTTGCCTTCATTCATTTGTGGTTGATATTTGAGTGCTAATTGAGAGTCATTGGTTGAGCCTTTGAGAAGGATTTTGGGATAGAATTTATGGATAGATTTGAGACAGCTTTTGTGCATGATTTGTTGAGCCTTTGGAAAGGCTTTTGGGACGAAATTTTTGGACATATTTGAGAAAAAAATTGTGCACGATTGGTTGAGCCTTTGGGAAGGATTTTGGGATAGAATTTCTGGACAGATTTGAGACAACTTTTATGCATGATTGGTTGAGCCTTTGGGAAGGCTTTTGGGACAAAATTTTTGGACATATTTGAGACAACTTTTATGCATGATTGGTTGATCCTTTGAGAAGCCTTTTGGGACAGAATTTATGGAAAGATTTGAGATAGCTTTTATGCATTATTTTTTAATCCTTTTGTGAAGGATTTTAGAACATATTTGGGACAACATTTGAGTAGGATTGTTTGAGCCTTATGACAAGGCATTGATGTAGATTTGTGAGCATTGAAAGAGATAGTAAAGAAACAAAAAATACATCAACACTAGTTGCCTAGATGAGCATATCAGTGGATAACCTAGATGAGCAGATTAGTGGATAGTCTAGATGAACAGATTAGTGGATAGCCTAGATGAGCATATCAATGGAGAGCCTAGCTGAGTAGATCAATGGATAGCCTAGCTGAGTAGATCAATGGAGAGCATAGCTGAGCAGATCAGTGGAGCCCACCTGAGCATATTAGGACAACCCAAATTTGAGTAGATCAATTGCCTTCATTCATTTGTGGTTGATATTTGAGTGCTAATTGAGATGAAGTGGATGGATTAGAAAATTAATTTTATGAATAAAATTGATGCTTGAATTCCATGATTGCTTTAGTGGAGTTCATTGAGAGTATTGCCATTATTGAGGAGGTTTTTTCTATTGCTTTGAGAATATTATTGTTGGTTACTTGTTAAGTCCATTGCCACTATTTGAGACCATTGAGGAGATCATTTGCTAGTCACTTATGGATATATTTGTCTTTCATTTGAGGAGATCATTGTTGGCTATTTGAGAGCTCTTTGCTTGAGGGAGTTGTGCTTGTTTCTTGAGATCTTATTGACATTGCATGAGGAAGATATTATTGAGAACCTATTGCTATCACTTGTGGAGATTTTCCTTGGTTGGTTGAAGTCCTCATTGTTATTTCTTGGAGAGGTTTCCATTTGAGAGATCATTTGTCATCCATTTGAGAGTACCTTGTTGAGCATTGTTGTCATCCATTTGATAGTACATTGTTGAGCATTATTGTCATTCATTTGAGAGATAATTTGTCATACATTATTGAGATTATTGTGGATCATTATTTTCATCCATTGAAGAGTACATTTCCATTCATTTTTGAGCATATTGTTGAGTATTTTCATCATTCATTTGTTATCCATTTTTGAGTTCATCATTGATCCTTGCCTTCATTCATTTGTGGTTGATATTTGAGTGCTAATTGAGAGTCATTGGTTGAGCCTTTGAGAAGGATTTTGGGATAGAATTTATGGATAGATTTGAGACAGCTTTTGTGCATGATTTGTTGAGCCTTTGGAAAGGCTTTTGGGACGAAATTTTTGGACATATTTGAGAAAAAAATTGTGCACGATTGGTTGAGCCTTTGGGAAGGATTTTGGGATAGAATTTCTGGACAGATTTGAGACAACTTTTATGCATGATTGGTTGAGCCTTTGGGAAGGCTTTTGGGACAAAATTTTTGGACATATTTGAGACAACTTTTATGCATGATTGGTTGATCCTTTGAGAAGCCTTTTGGGACAGAATTTATGGAAATATTTGAGATAGCTTTTATGCATTATTTTTTAATCCTTTTGTGAAGGCTTTGAGAACAAATTTGGGACAACATTTGAGCATGATTTTTTGAGCCTTATGAGAAGGCATTTATGTAGATTTGTGAGCAGTGAAAGAGATAGGACAGAAACAAAAAATACATCAACACTAGTTTCCTAGCTAAGCATATCAGTGGATAACCTAGCTGAGCATATTAGTGGATAGTCTAGCTGAATAGATTAGTGGATAGCCTAGCTGAGCATATCAATGGAGAGCCTAGCTGAGTAGATCAATGGATAGCCTAGAAGAGCAGACCAGTGGAGAGCATAGCTGAGCAAATCAGTGGAGCCCACCTGAGCATATCAGGACAACCCAACTTTAAGTAGATCAAAGTAATCATTTGTATTGGTATAAGGATCCCTATTTCTTTGTGAAATATTATAAGAAGAATATCTTGTGGACTACCCAACATTTGGGGAACCATGTTAAATCTTGTGTCTCAATTGTGTGTGATGATTTGTGCACTTGCTTACTATTGCTATCTATGTTATTAATGCACACTGCTATATTTTGTTATTACAATTGAGGACACTAATTGATATTGGTTTTTAAAGAAAGTAAAAAGTGGGTGCTATATTGTTCACCCCCCTTTCAGTATAAGCTTGTGTTCTTCAATTGGTATCAGAGTGGGTTCCTTCAAAAATGCTAACAGCTTGAGAAAAGATTCTATAAGAACACATATGGCTTCACAGAATGGATCATTTACAAGTAAGGCTCCACTGTTTGACGGTAATAATTATGCTTTTTAGAGCATGAGAATGAAGAACTATTTGATATCACAAGGATATGAGGTATGGCAGATGGTTGCAAAAGAGTATAAGGTTGAAGGTGATCCCCAGACATATAAGACTATCAGTAAATTGGTTGAGATCAATGCAAAGGCAATGAATTGTATTTTGAGTGGGCTTCATGAGATATATTTTGCAAAGGTCATGGTATGTAATTCAACTAATGAAATGTGGACCAAGTTTCGGAATACCTATGAAGGAGATTCCAAGGTAAATTTGGCAAAACTACAAACTCATAGAAAAATATTTGAAGAATTGAAAATGGAATATTCTGAAGATATTACAAAGTTCTTGCTTTGAGTTGATGATATTTCTAACACCATGAGAGGTCTAGGATTTGATATGAAAGAATCAGATGTTACTCAAAAGGTTTTGAGATCACTTCCCATGAAGTATGATGCAAAGGTTTCAGCGATAGAAGAAACAATGAATATCGACAAAATAATAATGGAAGAACTACAAGGAACTCTCACAACTTATGATATGATGATAGATAAGCATCAAGATACAAAGAAAGAATTGCATTCAAATATTTAGAGAAAAATAAATGGAAATATCCATAGATAGATAGAGATTCAGATAATGACGAGGAAGCTAACTTCATCAAAAGGAAAAAGGACTCAAGGAATTACAGGGATATGAAGAAAGTCAAATGCTACAAGTGTGGTGATTATGGTCACTATGCAAACAAGTGTCCACATGAAGAAAATAGTTATGATGAAAAATAGGGTCACAGAAGAAAAGAAGAAGGAAAGCATAAGCATGACAAAGAGGGTAGGTACAAGCAAAGCAAGCATGAGAAGAAGAGTTTTCGTAAGAATAAGAAAACTTTCTACATTTAAGAAGAAAGTGATGGTTCAGATCACAGCAATGAAGACCAGTCAGATGAATAAGAATGTACATTATTTGGAATAAGTGAAGAAAGGCAAGAACACCTATTCCTAGGTATTGAAGTTAAATAAGAGGATATATCTATCAAAGAACGACATGAAGATCTTGCTATAGCCATTGAGCAAGCAAACAGGTACAAGAAGGGTCTAAGAATACTAAAATGCTTCATATGCAAAGAATTTGGGCATTTAGATGATGATTGCACGTACTACAACAATTGCAACAAGAAAAGTTTATTTGTGGAAAAAGAAAGTAGCAGTTCCAGTAATAGTTCTAGCAGCAGTTCTAGTGACAATTCCAGCAGCAATGATGATGAAGAAGAGGATGAGCCAAGAAAATAAAAATCAGAAGTCAAAATGCTAAAATAATAAATCAGGAATCTTGAAAACAAGATTTGAATAGATGTCAAAATCAGAGAAGAACTACTTTAGATAATCAATGATCTAAGAGATGAGCTTCAAGATGCAAAAAGGATAGAGGAAAGGATGAATGAAGAACTAAGGGTAATGATGGAAATACATGACACATTATATGAAAAGGTTCAAAAAGGAGTGGAAACATATTTTAAGGTTGTATCTCATTTCCAATAAAAGTCACACTCAAAAGGAAAGGAAGTTCTAAAATATGAAAGCAAGGAAGCACCTAAGATTCATGAAGAAAGTTCCAAATCTCCTATGGCTCAAAATATCCAGTTTGGATCTTGTTTTGAGATAGGTTAATCAAGTTCAAGAGGCAAAGAAATTCTTGAAGAAGAAAGCAAGGAAGAATTTAAGGAAGAATATTTGGATACCACAAAGACGGATCAATGATACAATGCACAATTCAAAGATGATCACAAGGATAAATGTCAAGAAAGGTATGAGGAACCAAGGTATGAACAAAGGGCTTTTCAAGGACATTGTTTTTCTTGTAATGGATTTGGACATAGGGCTATACATTGTAGGGTCTATGGATCAAAGAAAATGTTTGATTTCACTAGAAGGATCTTCAAAGGAAGAAGATATGGTTTTCAGGGATATTGCTTCTTATGCAACAAGATTGGTCATAGAGCTTCTTAGTGCAAAGAAAATTAGCAACATGATTTTGGTTTTGGAGCTACACAATTCAGGGGTCATGGTCATAATGATTATGGAAACAGAGCTTCACAATACAGGGTTCAAGAAAAGAATGGATATGGAAATAATTTCAAGAAAGAATTTAGGATATGGACACCATACAAAGGTTACAATATCAAGTGCTTTAATTGCAATAAATTTGGACATATTGCAAGATGGTGTAGGACTCAATTCCAAACAGGTTCAAGGCAAGAAGGTCAAGCAGTTTCAAGGCAAGAAGTTCAAATAGGTTCAAGAAAATAATATCAAGTAACTCATCAAGAAAAGAATATCAGAAATATGTGGAAGGAAGTTGACAAAGGAAAGGAATAATGTAATATTGGAGTAAATGTACTCCCACCCCAAAATTAATCACCTTAAGAGAGAAGGTGGTAGGGGGGCTAAGATTTAAGAGTCATATTTTAGCATCATAGGTGTCCCTTTTGCCATTGATGTCAAAGGGGGAGAGATTTGAGTAAGGGGGAGAGCATTGAGTTAGGGGGAGCAGCCTCCAAAGAGAGTATTGATTTAGGGGTAGCAACCTCCAAAGAGAACATTGATATAGGGGGAGAAGCCTCCATAGAGAGTATTGAGTCAGGGGGAGCAGCTTTGATTTTCATAAATGGATTTTGCAGTGATTGTGGTGATTTTCATTAGAGGTGTTGCCATCAATGACAAAGGGGGATATTGTTGGCAATTTGAGTTATTTTGTGTTGTCATTGATATCACATGGATCACATTGAGTTTTGGTGGAAAAAGCACTTCATAAATAATCATTTATAATTTTTTGGAGAGCAAGGATATATACAGGTTTTTGTGGCACAAGAGGCATATAATATTTAATTTTTTTAATATTATATTAATGGTTTTTATTAAAACCAATGGTAAAGGTTTTTATTAAAACCAACGGCAAGGGTTTTTATTAAAACCGACGGAAAGGTTTTTTATTAAAACCAACGAAAAGGATTTTCATTAAAACCATTGGAAAGGGTTTTTCATTAAAACCACTATGCTAATACTTCTTCAAATTATGATGAGTGAAAAGGTTTTCCAATAAAACCTAGGTGCAAAACGTTTCATGACGAAATTCAAAAGAATGAAGGAGATATCCCAATTCAAAGTTAAAAGATGAATTATAAATTTTTATTTAATAATTCTAAGGTCTAAGGTTGTATTATATTATACTTCGACGTGCAAAGGTTGGGGAGATAAATAATGATTCATGACGTCATTCAAAGGCATGGATGTGCATATAAATAAAAGGTAAAAACCTTTTATCATTGTCGACTTGATATAGCGCATGAGAGAGAGTCATCAAAAGGGGAGCAGTAAATAAATAAAGATAAATAAATTTTGATTTGAGAGCAAGGTCAAGTAAACAATGTGGGAAAGTGGCATCATGTAGGAGCCTATAGCGTAGTTGGTAGCGCATGAACTTTGTACAAGGCAGGTTCATTGTTCAAATCTCACCAAGGGCAAAGTGTTTTTCTAAGAAAGTAAAATCGAGTTTCAGATTTGAGTGCAGGTTAAAGTTGGGTGTTTGGGATTAAAATACCAATGTGTGCTAGCACCCATGTGGTAAGCGCTTCATAGTTCTAAGCGATAGGAATGGAGTTTGACTCCCAGGAAGTTGTGAAGGTGCATTGATTTTTGGCAAGGCATTGATGGTTTCAAAGCTGTGAAGGTGCATTGATTTTTGGCAAAGCATTAACGATTTCAAAGGTGGTGAAGGCGCATTAATTTTGGCAAAGGCATTAACGATTTCAAATGTTGTGAAGGCTACAAATTTTATAAAAAGGTATTTATCTCTAGCGCATGGTAATATTTGATATTGCCAAAGTTTTGGTGCATTGAAAATCATTTCTATTATAACTAGGGAGTCATAAGGTATTTAGTGAAAATAAATGATTGTTGTATGTGCTTAGGGAGTTATAAGGTGTGAAGTTAAATATTTGTGATTGTTTTATGTGGAGTTATAAGGTGTGGAATTAAAAATAAAAGCATAGGTGCTTGTTGTATGTGTTAATGAAATTAGGGAGTCATAAGGTTGAAAAGTGTTGAACGTGTTATATGTCCTAGTGCATGATTTAATTATGAAATTAAACTAGGAACTTGATACCTAGTTAATTGCTACCTTGAGTTAGAAGACATGCACATGAGTTAGGGTTTGAAGTTGAAGAAAAATTGCTTGATTATGTGCCTTGGCTATTGAGAGGAAGTGGATGGATTAGAAAATCAATTTTATGGATAAAATTGATGATTGAGTTCCATTGCCACTATTTGAGACCATTGAGGAGATCATTTGCTAGTCACTTATGGATACATTTGTCTTTCATTTGAGGAGATCATTGTTGGCTATTTGAGAGCTCTTTGCTTGAGGGAGTTGTGCTTGTTTCTTGAGATCTTATTGACATTGCATGAGGAAGATATTATTGAGAACCTATTGCTATCACTTGTGGAGATTGTCCTTGGTTGGTTGAAGTCCTCATTGTTATTTCTTGGAGAGGTTTCCATTTGAGAGATCATTTGTCATCCATTTGAGAGTACCTTGTTGAGCATTGTTGTCATCCATTTGATAGTATAGTGTTGAGCATTTTTGTCATCCATTTGAGATATCATTTGTCATACATTTTTTAGATCATTTTGGATCATTGTTTTCATCCATTGAAGAGTACATTTCCATTTATTATTGAGCACATTATTGAGTATTGTCATCATTAATTTGTTATCCATTGTTGAGTTCATCATTGGGCCTTACCTTCGTTGATTTGTGATTGAGATTTGAGTGCTACTTGAGATTCATTGGTTGAGCCTTTGGGAAGGCTTTTGGGACAGAATTTTTGGATAGATTTGAGACAACTTTTGTGCATGATTGGTTGAGCCTTTGGGAAGTTTTTTGGAATAGAATTTCTGGACATATTTGAGATAGCTTTTGTGCATGATTGGTTGAGCCTTTGGGAAGGCTTTTGGGATAGAATTTCTGGACAGATTTGAGACAGCTTTTATGCATGATTGGTTGAGCCTTTGGGAAGGCTTTTGGGACAAAATTTCTGGACAGATTTGAGATAGCTTTTATGCATGATTGGTTGAGCCTTTGGGAAGGCTTTTGGGACATAATTTATAGACATATTTGAGACAGCTTTTGTGCATGATTATTTGAGCCTTTTGTGAAGGCTTTGAGAATATATTTGGGACAGCATTTGAGTAGGATTTTTTGAGCCTTGTGAGAAGGCATTGAGGTAGATTTATGAGCAGTGAAAGAGACAGGACAAAAATAGAAAACACATCAACACCAGTTGCCTAGCTGAGTAGATCAGTGGATAGCCTAGCTGAGCATATCAGTGGATAGCCTAGCTGAGTAGATTTGTGGATAACCTAGCTGAGCATATTAGTGGAGAGCCTAGCTGAGCAGATCAGTGGATAGCCTAGTTGAGCAGATAAGTGGATAGCCTAGCTGAGTAGATCAATGGAGAGCTTAGCTAAACATATCAGTGGAGCCCACCTGAGCAGATCAGGATAACCTAGCTTTGAGCAAATAAAGGTAATCATTTGTATTGGGATAAGGATCCTTATTTCTTTATGAAATATTATAAGGATAATATCTTGTGGACTACCCCATATTGGGGGAACCACATTAAATATTGTGTCTCAATTGTGTGTGATGATTTGTGCACTTGCTTACTATTGTTATCTATGTTATTAATGCACACTGATATATTTGGTTATTGCAATTGAGGACACTAATTGATATTGGTTTGGAAAGAAAGTAAAAAGTGAGTGCTATACTGTTCACCCCCCATCTCAGTATATGCTTGTGTTCTTCATATATATATATATATATGTGTGTGTGTGTGTGTGTGTGTGTGTGTGTGTGTGTGTGTGTGTGTGTGTGTGTGTGTGTATCTATATATACATATATATGTATCTATATGTACATATATATGTATCTATGTATATATAGATACATATGGCTTACTAGATGAGAAATGACGACTTACTAGATTCTTTTATTAAAAAATGGATTTGGAATCTAGTAAGTCATCATTTCTCATCTAGTAAGCCATATATATCGTGTACCCTTGGGTTTTTCATGTGCTCCACTCTTCAGTAGAGCGCATGAGAATCCCTTTGGGTGCATGGAGTCGTGCACCCGACCTAAGCCCATGCACCCCATTGGGGAATGGGCCGCACAAGAGTCCCTAAGGGGCACACAACTCCGTGCATCCCACTCTGAGTCAGCATGCTCTACGGGAGTGTGGACCATGTAAGTTTTCCAAAGGGAATGCAAACTCGTGCACCCCAAAAGAGTCCACGCACTCCCCCCTCAATGGAGCGTGCAAAGATCCAAACAGGCGCATGAGTTCGCACACTCGTATTTTTTTTTTCTTCTAGTTTTAGTAAATTTTGCTCTATATAAAATGGATAAATGGCTACTATGGTACATCAAGAAGATAGAGTTCGAGCCAGGAATGATGGAAATGACGGGAATATTAGGGTAAGTGATTTTATCACTTCTTGTTTGAAATTTTTTGGTTTATATTTAGGATTTTTTTTTTTTTTAGACATGGCTTGCGATCACGTGGCCGCAGTGATGAATTCAGATCATCATGACAAATTCATACGTCTGAATTCATCGAAAAATATGTTTGAATTGATAAATTCAAACATTTTTTGATGAATTTATATGTCTGATTTTTGTTCGAAATAGGTCCAAATTTGTAAATTTGGACATACGAATACATTCTCGTGCGTCCAAATTATATATATATATATATATATATATATATAACAAACCACATAGTTTTTTAGATTATTGCAAAATTTTAGAGTTAAAGGGGTTCTATTTTAGCACTTTAGATGTCTTCATCATCAAAAACCTCTATTTCATGAAAGAAAAATTAGAATTTTTGTCTCAATTTACAAAAATAAATTTTAATTAGAGAATATTCCAAGGAATATCAACCATAAGAGTGACAACAAAATTATGGAAGAGGATTTGCATGTTTAGTGGGCACATAATTGTAGGAAATAATGATGATATTTGCATAAAATAGGGCTTCATCCTTAGTTCATGGATGCAACCCAATTGTTATTGTCTTTTAGAACAAGTCCTAAGGTCATTTGATCCATTCTCAATTATGTTTTGGCAATGCATGTTCACCTCATGGGCATGATGACACATAACAACCTAGACTAAGAAGGGTCATGTTGGGATATACAAATACATACATGTTCCACAATAGTCAACAAGACCTTATGTAGTAGAATGGGTATTTTTTATTTTAATATATAATTTTTAAGCTTCTCTTCAGGCCACAACTAAATATTTGCACTTATATTTATTATATTTTAACTTTTGACCCATACAAGCTTCATTTGAAGCCACAAAAACTAATAGGCCAATGGTCAAATCCATAACTATATAATATATCAGTGTGAAAGGAAGTGTTTCATTATTTTTATGAATCACTAATAAAAAATTCATGTTTTTAGCAACATGTTATTTCCTCTACATTCTATTAATTGAGGTGCATATGTCATTAGCAAAAGGAACATAAAATATAGAACATAAAAAATATTTTTATGTATGATATATGGTTTCCTAAATTGTTCATGGATTTGTCTAAAGATCATATTTCTTCATTTTTTTCTTTCATGGAGGAAAGAATTAAAATCCCCTCGAATGAAACATAAGGTAGGTTCTCTTGCTTGACTAAACATATATATGGGTTGTGATAAAGATATACTTTTAGCAAACATATAAGCAAAATAATTGGATATAATATAATCATTGGTTAGATCTTGTAAGTGTGCCCGAATGGAGAGGCATCTTTTAACTTCTAAATCATTTTTCATATGAAGTACCTCAATTCCAAATTATGCTACCTATAAAATATTGTTCGACCTAAAATTTAAACTACTACCATCATTTTAAACTTTGATTAGACTTATTAACTAATTTTATGACATAAATTTTATTTCCTACAATAAAACCATTGTAGTCTTGAGCTCTTCAACTAACCTCTTGGCAATGTTTTATCAAACCTTTCTAACTAGATCTATCATATTCATATATATTATCATGGTTATGTCTATTAGAGTCATATAAATCCCTCATCATGAGCAACTTTCCAACAAATATTAACTTTTTATGATCATATCATTTTATTGCTTGACTATTATGCCAATTCTTATTGGAATTTTGGGCCTAGTTTAAAAGCCATTTTATCTTTTATTTTTAATATATTAACTTATATTCCTCTATTTTATGTTGTTATGTCCTTTGTTTTAAATTCCATATCCTCCTATTGGTATCCATTATTACATTTCATTACCACATCCATAAGATCATTCCTATCGATGGATTGCAAGCATTATTGATCACCTAATGTATTGACATATTTAAAAGGAACCTATGAAACCATGTTATTAGGATAAAAAAGTGGATTGACAATACTAGAGGTTATCATTTCAATTTTTGAACCTATAACTTATTGAAGTATTTTTTAGTTTATCTCATTCTAGGCCTATTAGAAGAGTTTGAGACAAATATTACCCTTTAAATGCACACTAGTGCATGCATTAATTTTAGAATTAATATATCTAAATCCATAATATCTAATATCTTCTTAAATATTTATCATTTCAAATCAATTTATAAGAATTTTGTTATATTCCCTCTTTTTCCTTATCCTACATTCCTTCTATACTTTCTATGAGGAACATTGATAAATAAATAATTATGGTAAAAAAAATTGAACTATTTTATTTTTTATTTTCACCAATTTTTCTTTTTCCCATCTTGGGGGATCCCACTAGGTTCTATGTAGCCTTTCATATTGGCTACAACATTTTTTTTCTTAACATTGTTCTTATTTTGTGTGTTCACAAGATTTGTGATGACTCTTTAATAATTTACCCTCACATTCATTATTTCACTTTTGTTCCATAATTTTGATGGTGAAAATTTACAAACCAATCATTATGATGATGTTATCGAGTTCCTTGTACAACTTATTATATTGTCTAGTTTTAATTTTGCACCAAAATCATACTGCTCCCCATATTAGAGGACACTACCAGGTTCTATGCATCCATTCATACTAGCTAGAACATTTGATTTCTAAATATTATTATCATTTTGGTTATTTACATGATATGTCATCATATTTCATCAAATTCGAAATCAATATGTTTCCAAACACACATGCATATACTAATAAAATTATTATTATATAAAATATGATAGCTTCTTAGTCCAATGTTTAGTTCCAAAAGCAATATCTAGATTTGAGTTTTACATCATCAATGACGGTAGATAAACCTAACTAAACAAACATTCTCACATAGTAATGGTCCTTATTTCTCTCATGATTTGGTATTTTCCAAGTTAATTACCTAGTATATTCTCCAACATATCTAATATTTCCTTTCCCCAAAGTACCAAAAGAAGTAGAAAATATTTTATTCAAATTCATGTTCCTAAGGCGATCCCCTCTATAAGAATCAAGTTTAAATTCCAAAGACTCATGAAAATATCAACTTGCTTATAAAAGTAGGGACCAACTTAAGAATATACTTGTATTTCATGGGGTTTAATTAAATTATGTTAAAATAGTCATTTGTTACAAGAGAATTTTCCATATCCCCTTATAGTTGTAATGGATTCATTCGTTCTTCAAGGTTCTTGAGGGTAATGTGTAATCCCATAAAATCTTAAATTTATAAATATTATTGTTGATAAGATTCTATCTACAATTAATTGTAATTACATATCTAGCCTCATATTCTAAATTTTGTAAAGAAGATACCAACTCATTTTTCTTATTTGTTCTCACATAATGAATTCATCTCTCTTCGTTTTTGACATCCAATCCATTTTTTGACCAACTAGTCCTTGTGATGGATTTTACCATAGATCCACATGAGAAAATATGCTCATTAAATTCATAATCATAATAAATTACAATTCTTTTATAGCACTCCAATCAGTTTGAAATCTCTACTATTATGGAGATCTTACTTGCTCCTACTATGTTTAGTAACACTCTAAACAATTCCCTATATGCTCTCACAACAAAATTGATTTCCTCTAAAATAGTAAAGTTGGTGCAACTATATTTAAATGAATTTTAAATATTTATAACCTATATACTTTAGGGAAGATACTCTAAAGTATGCTCTAGAGTCCAAAATTATCCCCCTTATAGTTGAGAGGACTGACTAAACAGTCTCTCAACTTTATATATTGAGCTTTCGCAACTCCCTTGGTGAATATGTCCGCAATGTTGTCCAAAGTACTGCAATGTTGTAGATCAATCACCTATTTCTCCACCATATCTTGAATGAAGTGATACTTCATGTCAAAGTGCTTTGACCTACTATGGTGGATAGGATTATGTGCCAATTGGATGGCACTCATATTGTCATAATACAATCTTGTAGGACCACTTTGTTTCTCTCCGATTTCTTCAAGAACTTTTCTCAACCATAAATCTTGGGTACTAGCATTTGTGATTGCTATGTACTCAGCTTCAGTAGATGATAATGCTACAACAGTCTACTTTTTAGAACTCCAAGTAATTAGTCCTGATCCAAGACAAACAATTCCCTGAAGTAGATTTTCTATCATCTATATTGCTGCCCCAATCACTATCACTAAAGCCAACTAATTTTACAGAATTACATTTGTGGTAATGGATCCCAAAATCCGATGTACCCTTTACATATATCAAAATTCTTTTAGTTGCTTGTAGATAAAGTTCATATGGATCAGTCATATACCTTGAAACAAGAGAAAAAACATATTGAATATTGGGCCTTGTGTTGGTGAGGAACATTAGACCACCAACCATGCTCCTATAAGTGGTCATGTCAAATTTTGGTGCTCCATCATATTTGCTCAATTGTATCCTATGACCCGTTGGAGTTGCAACTGACTTGCATTGCTCCATAGCAAACTTCTTGATCATACATTGAGCATATTTGTGTTGACATATGAAGATACCTTTACCTTTTTGATGTACTTACATGCCTAGGAAATAATGCATCAAACCTAGATCTTTCATTTCAAATTCTTTCATCATGGAGTTTTTGAACTCCTTATTCATCTTAGCACTACTACCCATGAATATTATATCATCCACATATAAACATACAATGAGAATATTTTTACCTTATTTCATGTAGTAGATATTAGGTTCACTTTTTCTCCAAGTGAATCCATACTTCTGAAAGTAGCCATCAATGCATGAGTACCATGCCCTTAGTGCTTGCTTGAGGGTATACAATGATTTCTTCAGTTTTAAGACAAGGTCCTCCTTACCTTGTTCTTAAAATCCTTGAGTTTGTTGCACAAAAACCTCTTCATTCAAGTACCCATTGAGAAAGGCACTCTTTACATCCATGTGCTGAATTTTCCACCCTTTTTGGGCAACCAAAGAAAGTACTGATCTGATTGTCTCCTGTCTAGCAACAGGAGAAAAGGTCTCCTCATAGTCAATCCCATACTTATGAGTGGACCCTTTTGCTACTAGTATTTCCTTGTGTCTTTCAATGCTTCCATTAGAATTGAATTTGGTATTGTAGACCCATTTACATCCAACACATTTTTTACCTTTAGGAAGCTCCACTAGCTCCCAAGTATCATTCTTTTTTATAGAGGTCATTTCCTCTTTCATTTCCTGTTGCTATACATCATGAGTGCATGCTTTTTCATAACTATATGGTTCTATCTCTACTCTATTCATTAAATCATAATTTACAACATCTCCATTAGGCTCTTGGGAGTCATAATCACCATACATATGCATATTTTCAAGTCTATTCAAAACTGCATTCATTTCACTAGTTTGACTTCTAGTGTATATTTTCTGGAAATTCTTATCCAACATTTGAAAATATGGATGGTTCTGAAGTGTTATTTTACCTATATATGGAGAATCAATATCCATAGGTGAAGAACTTACTGATATTTTTGGAGAAGGACTTGGAGTAGCATCTGTTGTACTTGAAGTAGTACTCGTACTTGGGCTTGGAGGAATTCCTTTGCTATTTTTAGGCTGCACTTGCTGCACTTGTTGTACTTGAGAGTAACTTACATCATGAGATCCATCATAAAAAAAAAGTTTTTGATGACCCCATTCTCCCCCTTCATAAAAAATTACATCCCTGGAGAGTACAATTTTATGTGTTTGGGATTGTAGAGCATATATGCTTTGGAAGACTCACAATATCCAACAAAAATACATGCTTGACTTTTGGGGTCAAGTTTCTTTCTTTGCTCATCAGGAATGTGGGCATATGCAAGACAACCAAAAACCTTAAAGTGTTTTACATTTGGATTTTTGCCATACCATCCTTCATAAGGAGTAATCCCATATAAACTAGAAGTAGGACTCCTATTCAAAATGTAAACACTAGTTCTAACAACATTAGCCCAATACATGTTACTTATATGCTTAGTTTGCAGCATTGATCTAGCCATTTCTACTATAGAGTGGTTCTTTATTTCAAACACAATTTTTTTGTGGGGTGTAGGCAGTTGTGAATTTCTTTTTTATTCCACAATATTTACAATATTTTAGAAATGCATTTGAATAATACTCTCCTCCTCTATCAGTCCTGATACTTTTTACAACAAACTTAATTTGATTCTCTACATTCTTTTTGAAATATATGAAACAATCAAAAGCTTCATATTTAGTTTTCAAAAAATAAATCCAACACATCCTAGAGAAATTATCAATGAAAGTGAGAAAGTAAGATTTTTTACCAATGCTTTTGGTTTGCATTGGACCATAAATATTTGAATGCACCAATTGTAGTGGATGGATTTCTCTCCATGCTTGTACCTTTGGAAACTTTGATCTTGAGTGCTTTCCCAAAGCACATACTTCACACACCTCCTTGTGTTCTTCAACTCTTGGAAGTCCACTTACCATAGCTTGAGAAGTCAACAAATTCAAGTTTGCAAAATTAAGATGACCAAATCTCAAGTGCCAAAGAACACTTGGATTAGAAATAGCTACACTAGCAATTTGAGCACCTCCTTTTTCCCCAAACTTAAGAGGAAACAACCTATTATTTGTCATAGGTACTTGTGTAATAACTCTATTACAATTATTTTTATCAAAAATAACACATTTTCCTTCATAAAAAACAAGCCTATAGTTCTTCTCCATCATTTGTCCAACACTAAGAAAATTATGTTGGAGTTTGGGGGTGTAATAGATGTCATTTACCTTCTTGGTGGCTTATTTTTTTGGAACCTCCATGGCTTCAATACCTTCAACTTGTAGTGCCTTGTCATCTCCCAATTTGATCTTTGATTTGTAGGAGGAATCCATTGTAGCAAAGAGCTCCTCTTTGCCACTCATGTTATTGGAACAACCGATATCTAAAATCTAAGTTTCATTAAGATTTTGATCTGATTTTACATAGGTGAGGAACAAATTTGAAGAAGATCTTTCCTCTTATCCATAGTTTTCATATTGACCTCTCCCATCTTGAGAAGTCTTGGACCAACAATATTTAGCAAAGTGACCAACCTTGCCACAATTGTAACAAGATTTCTTTGATTTGTCACCTCCTCTTCCTTGATTGCCACCTCTTGATCTACCTTGTCCTCTTTCTTTGCCTCTCCTTTGGCCTCTTCCTTGTCCTTGTACTTGTCCTTGTCCTCTTCCTTGTGCATTATCACCTTCTTTGGATGAAAATGCTTTCTCATCACCTCCATAGCTTGTAGATGTAGAACCCTACAATATTTCTTCATGATACATCAAAGAACCAATTAGAGCATCAAAAGTTAGAGTAGAAAAATATTTAGACTCTTCAATAATGATAGCAATATGGTTCTATTTATGAAGAAGTGTTCTCAACACTTTCTTCACCACTACTTCAGTTTTGATGTCTTCTCCAAGGGTTTACATTTTTTTTACAATGGCTTTCACTCTCACAGAATAATCTCTCACTCTTTCATCATATTGCATCTTGATATTCTCAAAATATCTCTTCAAGGTTTGAAGCCTCACTTGCTTCACTTTATTTCTCCCTTGATAGCTATCTCTCAAGGTTTTCCATGCTTCTAGGGCTGTTGAACAAGAAGCAATCCTTGGAAAGATGTTTTTCTCCAAAGTTATTTGGAGATGGTAGAGAGAAAATGAGTTTTTCTTTTGGACATATTTTTTATTAGTTCTATCAGTTACACTCAAGGTGGTCTAATTTGTAGGTTCATTGTAGCCTTCTTCTAAAATATCCCATAACCCCTTGCCTATGAGTAAGGTCCTCATCTTGATGGACCAATACTCGTAATCTAACCCATTAAATTCAGGAATGGGAAGATTATTATTGGCAGCCATTGATGCTAATTAAAAAAACTTTGGAATAATGTAGATAGCTTCTAATACAATTTTTTTGCAATAAAGAAAAACATATCTTATTTTACTCAATTGAATCAACCTGTTAAGTCAATCTCTCAGAATTAACCTCTAATTGCAAAAATGCATGCTTCTTTTTATTTACCAAAGTCTCAAGCACCAAATTTATCATAAATTAGCCAATACTGATTGAAACAAACTAAAAATTTTCCTGTAGACTTCTAATATACGTATCGAAAAATCCACTATTTCAGACATAAATTCACACAAATGAGAAATATGTGATCAATTTACTTTTGCCCTTTCTAGATCTTAAGTGTTTTTGAGACAACCTCAATATTTTTCATATAAATCAATCCATACAGCTCCAAAATTTCTGAAATCAAACTCTGTATTCCTGAGAGAATAATATTAAAAAACTCTAAATTTTAGAAGAAAATTTGCAAAGGTTAAAAATATGTGATCATTTACTTTTTCCCTTTTTATCACAAATTCGGATCTAGGATTTTTGAAAAAAAAATCAATACTCACACAAATTAATCAATACAAATCCAAATGACCTAAAATTTTGTCTAAATTATTATTTTATCTAAGTAATATTTCTCCCAAAATTGTAGAAGCAAATACCATGTATTCCACCTTATACAACCATTTTATTGAAAAACTCAAAATGCTAATAAAATCACCAAATTAGCTCCAAATAACCTAAAATTTTGACTGCATCCTCTTGATACAATTATCTAACAATCCTAAAAATTTCATAAGAAAATACCTCAAGATGCATGAGATATTAATAATTTACTCGAGCTCTTCCTTGCAACTCTGCTAAGTGCTAGCCACTTGAGTTTCTCTAACAAAGTCCATGCTTTAGATATCTTCACGCCACTCTCCATAGGTTTTGATCCATCTAAGAAAACCTGCTCTGATACCAAAATTATAAAATATACTCATTAAATTCATAATCATAAGAAATTATAATGCTTTTATAGCACTCCAATCAGTTTGAAATCTCTACTATTGTGGAGATCTTACTTGCTCCTACTATGTTTAGAAATACTCTAAAAAACTCCCTATATGCTCTCACAACAAAACTGATTTCCTCTCAAATAGTAAATTTGGTGCAACTATATTTAAATGAATTTTAAATATTTAGAACCTATATACTTTAGGGAAGATACTCTAAAGTATGCTCTAGAGTCCAACACCACAAAGATATGGATGGAATATTTTATGAATAATTTTGTGGACTAGTTTTCTACTTCGAAAAATTTGAGATTGATACAATAGTTATGACAAGAATATCTATATGGTCTCTAAATTAGTAGAGTAATTGAATTTCATAACACCCCGATATTCCAAGAAAGACATAGATAAACTTTAGCACATGGAAAACAAACACTAGACCACATAAGAAAGTCATAAAAATGGTCCAATTAATGTTATCCTACATCAATGAGAATGGATGGCTCATTAGGTTCTTTTCTAAAAAAATAGATAGTTAAAATTGATGTATATATGAACAACCCACATTTTTTTTCGATTTTTGTAAAATTTTAGGGTGGAAGAGGTTTTATTTTAGCACTTTAGATTACTTTGTCATAAAAATTACTTTTTTCATGCTAGATAAATTAGAATGTTTGTATTGATTTACAAAGGAAATTATAAATTAGAAAATATTCCAAGGAATATTCCCCATAAGGGTGACAAAATTATCATGAAAGAGGATTAGTATATTTATTGAGAACATTATTATAGAAAATAATGATATCATCTGAATAAAATAGAACTTCATCCTTAGTTGATGGATATGAGCCAATGGTTATTATCTTTTAGAATAAGTTCTAAGGTCATTAGTTCCATTCTCAATGTTTTTTGGTAATGCATGTTCATTTCATGGGCACCATGTTGCATAACAACCTAGACTAACAGGACCATGTAGGAATATACAAAATCATTCATGCCTCACATGGTCAATAAGATCTTGTATAGTAGAATGGGTATTTTACATTAAAATATATGGTAGCTAAGGTTCTTTTAATGACATGACCAACTATTTGCACTTTTATTTGTTATATTTACCTTTTTGGGCCATGTAAACCTTATCAAAAGTATTTTGTAGTTTTTTATTATTTTATTCCTAAGGGTCATTCTCATAACCTTGACCTAAAGGTATAATGTACATTGGTAAATATACCCGTTCACACCAATCATTTCATTATTGGTTGGAGTGCAAATTGACTCTCTTTAATGAAGATATTTTTGTGTTTATAGACACCCCATTATGTCATGTGTTATTTATGTTATGTATTTCTTTTGTTAAGAAATACTAGATAACGATTGATTCCATTCATTTTTAAAAATCACTATTAAATCGTACTAGTAGTAAATTCCTCTTCTAGATTCTCTTAAGGAACTTTTTTATAAGGGTTTGTGAAGAAATTTTTGAAATATAATTACATAATCTGAAGAAGTGTTTCTAATAAAAATCTCAAGTGGAGTTGGATCACAAGGATATGACTAAAATCAATATACTTGCTCTAGGAAAAAGATTCATCGGTAGGTTCATTATTCTCTTGTTGGCACTCAATAATTTTCTTGACTAAATGAATGCCCTAATTTTTTAATTGATTTAAAAAAAAAAAAATGTGTATTTTATGGTTTTTTCAAAAAAATCTATTTTCTTTTTTGTTTCAGTTATTGATGTCCAACTAGACATTGTTTAACCACCATTAAATAAGAAAAGAAGACGCTAATTTTTTTTGATAGACCCCTAGTGCTAGAGAAGAAATAGGAATCTCATATGATTAGAAAAAACCACCAAACCACTTGAAAAATTTACAAAAAATATTCAAAAAATGTTTTACCTGATAGGCATGAAAGGTGGTCATGATTAGTTATGTTCAACAAAATTCTTGTGTAGCACAAACCGTAATAGATATGGATGAACCATCAACAATTTATATTATTTGTAACTTTTTATGGGGAGTCATAGTTCAACACATTTCACCATTTTACATCTAGGTAATTCTAGATCACATTTGGATATTTGTCCTTTTACTTCATAAATATAAAATTTTAAATTGGAATATTCTATCAAATATTATATTTTCTAGGTAGGAAGGCATAGACTGGATGCATCTATGTTACATTTACATAGGCTTTCATCACATATATGGGAAAGAGGGACAAGTAGTGGTTAGAATTATGTTATCCTTAATATTCTCATTTCTCTCCCAAGCTTGTCATTTGGAGAGGTGGCTAGTAGGAGGCTAGCCAAGGTATTTTACATAGAAGGTCATGAGTTCAAACACCTTCCCCTCAAATTTTTAATTTTGATGTTAAGAACCTCTTTGCCATTTTGGATGATGACATGTCACCATTGAATAATATTGTTAATGAAGTGTTTAATGGCATGGTGGATGATGTGGCACCATATTCACTAGTGTGATGACATGTTAGGTCTATACAAATTTTATGTGGAATTTGATACAACTAATATGACACCAAATGCATGCATCCTAAGGTGACATGATACTTCATACAAATGATATGGTAGTTTGTACATTTCACTTGGTAAGATTTGCATGAATCCCAAGGTGACATATGGAAAATAATATGGTCATATATATAGGTAATGTAGGTAAGAACATGATATCTTGTGAAGGTGTTGATGTGGAATGCATATCAAGGCAACACCTAGTAAATTCTAACATAGGGGCCAACATGGCATGTTTTGGTTGCGTATACATGGTAGTATATATAGAGGCCAACATGCAAGTTTGTATGCCACTTGGTATGTATAAAAATAGGATTATCCAATCACATTTTTCCATATCATAAAACTTGATATTCATTGTTAGTAGAAAACTTGGTGATGTCTAAATTTTAGAGCGAATCAGATAATGATAAGTAGCACAACATGGTTTGTATAAATGATACCAAATAAAATTATGATAAGTGATGTGACACAATTTGTTGCTACATTGTACAATTAAACTATAGTAAGCGCCCTCTTATCTTCTCATGCAATGATACATGGTGACCTTCCATTCACTATAGGTTCTAAAAAAATCAAAATTTTCCAAGATCTATAACTTCTAGGATCTATAACTTCATACAAAGCCATTTTAAGGCCCTTTTGTTCAAAGCATGTAATTTTATAAGGCCTATATTTTTGTGGTATTGGTTTTTATTATAACTACTTATAAATATTCAATTTTTATTAGAATAAGTAGGGATTATCATGTGCCCTTGTTGAGTGGTCTAAACTATGCTACATGGGAAATCAAGACTCAAGCTCTACTTTAAATCAAGGTTTTACTCAAGTATGTGAATGAGAAACCTCAAGACACTAATACTAAGAAGGTAAAGTGGGTGTATAGGGATAAGAAGGTTCTACTTGAGAAGTTTCTAGGACTATGTAATCAAATTGATTCTACTTATATTAATAGACTAAAAGTAGATATTGCAACCTTGCCCATGGAATCATTTCATATCATTGATAAGTATATCAATATTTTAAACAAAATTTAAGAGGATATATACATTTAAGGAATATTATATAAGAAAATAAGTGAAGGATATGAAGAATTGGAAAAATAAAGAAACATAGAGCTACTCAATATAATATTTAACAATATTCTCTAAACATATGAGATAGTTTTTGTGGTCTTCGATATGCTTTGCATGTATTTTCTAGATTCTCGTGGATCAGATTTTGTTTAGGTATTTAAGTGATTCTTTCACCATCAAGATAAAATAAATAGACATAAGGTAAATTATATTTTTAATTAGGTACATGCAAAATAATATATGGTAAAAGACTAGAATAATGAAAAGGCCAAACAAAATGAGAAAGAAACCCTAGGAAATCCTTCAAGAAAACTAATTATGTATTTTGTAAAAAATGACATAAGATACAATTTTGTAGGCTTTAGGTAAATAATCTTAAATAAGAACCAATAAAGGGGGTGTTGATGCTACTCTTTTATATGTATAAGGTTAGGATGGATTTGAAGGAGACACCTCAGAGGCACGTGTTGTATTTCATTCTATATATTAGACATTCACCTCTTTAGATTAATGGATAGCTGATTTGGGGGCTAATTGATGAATTATAAGCATGTCCTTTAAGGCTAATACAAAATTTTTGATACTAGAGATGACACTTATTTATAGGTGGCTAGAAGTTGTTCCATCACAATTGGATCTTCATGAGGTACTTCATGTCTCCAATGTTGGTCCTAAACTTTTATCTATTTATCACTTCCTCATACAACCAAGAGAGTAAAAATCTATCTTGATGTGGGATTAAGGATATAGACAATGGGTTTAGACCTATTGATTCCATATATTATGATGAATTGGATCATATGTATAAGCTAGGTAAAAGGTCTATTTTTTGCTACCCCTTATGGAAAGGAAAACCTTGTTACCATGGTTTCACATTGTAATAATGAGAGTCATAAGTGGCATCATATGCATGGATATATTAGTTATGGTTACTTAAGGTACACATGTTAACATTATAGATACATTGTACTTCCATGCATATTCCCTCCAAGTGGTGCATGTGAGGGATGTATTTTAGGAAAGAATCATAGGGAGATATTTTTGAAGGAGTCTCCAAGAGGTCATCTCACCCTTTGGAGATAATATATAGTGATATATGTGTGCCTATGGGAACACCTATTTCATAGAATAGTTATATTCTTATTTTCATTTATGAATTTTATAAATATGTGTGGGTTTATACCATTCATACCAAGATGAAGTGTTTGAGAGTTTCAATACTTTCAAGTACCTTATTGAAAATCAGCTAGGTAAGAGGATTAAGTAAATGGAGGTGGTGAATAACATATAATAGGACTATTCACTACATGCCTAAATAGAATGGTATATCCAAAATAAATAATAGGGTAACCATGGAGATGGTATGTTATAATTCATGTCAAGGGACTAGATCAAAAATTTTGGCATGAGGTGAGAGGGTACATCATCAACAATATTCCTTCTAGGTAAATTCAAGGTAAACAATGCTTATTGAGAGGTTTATAGGGTATGAGCCATATATGTATTGGTTTTGAATCTTTAGATCTTCAACATGGGCTAACATACCTAAAAATATTTGGAAAAATGAGGCACCAAAGAGATAAATATATTTTTGTTGTATGTTCTAATACCTCAAAAGCACATCATCTTTATTATTATCAAATGCATGAGACATTGATTAGGAGAGATGTCATCTTTTATGAGGTAATGCTAGGTATTCCTTCCACTCCACCTATAATTATTTTAGCTCTTATTCTTCTCATTCTCTACCTATTCTAAATTTAGTAGGTTTTAAAAATATCTTGGTTGGTTCTATTTCCCATTAGAGCATATTCTTATTTAAGTATTTGTTCACTACCCATTAATTTGAACCCATCATGGGAAAATTCTTAGGTAGTTTATTCTTCCCCTAGAGTAGGATAGGATGCACAAGATTCCTTAGTTCAGAATGTTCTAGCTTTCCATGATGAGTTGAGCATATATGAGTAGGATTATCCTTTTTCTATTTTTTATGTTGATATGGTCTAGGATACCCATGCTAATTTTGATAATTCTACACTCCAGTGGGTTAAAATACTTATAAAGGATTCGCAACCCATTCTATCCCTTGCAAAGCATCAAAATGCTACTTCTTAAACTTTAATTTTAAAGGTAGGTAATTTATAAGCTCCTCTCACATAATCTTAGGGTAATGAAAATCTTAAATGGGAAGATGTTATGGTAATAGAGTATTAGAAACTAATGAACAATAGAATGTGGGAATTGGTTCCTCTTCTAGTAGGGAAGAATATTACAAGGTGTAATTGGGTCTACAACATCAAATACACATTGGATGATTAGGTTGAAAAGCAAAGGTATACCTTAATGTCATGGATTTCTCATAGTAGGAGGGAGTGAAACATTCTAAGACTTTTGTACTTGTGTCCATGATGATTTGTATTAATGATTCTTTATATTGTTGCCTTCTATGAATGGAAGTTGTATTAGATGGACATGAAGAGTGGCTTTCTCTATGGTAAATTTTAGGAGGAAATCTATGAGTAGAAGCTACTCAAATTTGAGATAGAGGTCCCTAATCCATTAGAATTTTTCTTAACTAGATGTGTGTATGGTATTAAGTAGGATCCTCATGATTGGTATGAGAAAATACATTATTGTTTTCTTCGTTATGATTTTTAGCAATGTGACGATGAGCATGATGTTTACATTAGAATTCATGATGAGGAAAATCTGGTGATTATATTGTATGTTTTCATTCTTCATATTATATGTAACTTCACTACTTTGATTCAATATATGAAGTCATGACTTCATTCCATATTTTAGATGAAAATTTTGGGATTTTGCACTAGTTTTTAGGAATTTAGATTGATTACATGGTTTTTGGCATTATCATTTTTCATCCTAAGTATACTTTGGATTTTATCCAATGGTTCAATATGGAGTGTAATCTTGCTTAGAATTTCATTGATTTTGGTTTGAAATATCATGGTTATTGTACCATACCTTTATTTATTACCACCTTAAATAGGTCTCTTGTAAGAGGACTTATTTATCTCACTTACACTAGACTGGATATATCCTTTATTTTTACCTACTACTTTAGGTAAACATAGGCACATTGGAAGAGTCGTTTAACAAGAACAAAGAATCCACTACTCTAATGGTTCCTACCCAATTTTGATATGTTTTTTAAATGCAAATTGGGTAGGTGATTTGTATTAGTGATGTTCCACCATAGGGTTTGTGTTATACTTGGGATCCATCCAAATTTGATGGTTTTCCATTTGTTAGTTCACCATTTTTTAGTTCACCATTTCTCAGTATTCTATAGAGGTTGAATATTGTGTTATCAATGAGGAAACTATGCATATAAGGTGGATGTTAATATTTTGAGAGGAAATGGGTACTCCTCAAAGTTTTCTTGTTACTCTTTGTAGTGATAATTAGAGTACTATTTACCTTGTCCATAATCTCATGTTTAATCAATGGATAAAATACATTGATATGGATGCACTCTATGATATGGATTCATGATCATGATATGTTAGATATATAGCATGTTGCTTCATTAGAGTAGGCAATAGACATATTTACCAAGATCATGCTCAAGGTAACTTTTGTGCACATACAAGATCTTCTTGGAATTGAAGAGGATCCCTTAAGGGGGAATGTAAAGTAATGGTCTATCTCCTTGTCCCCTATTTAGCTTAAGGAGTGATATCAGAATGTGTAATGGATAAGCTTCTCTTGAGGCCACAACCAACTATTTTCACTCGTATTTCTTATATTTTACTTTTTAGACCATGTATTATTTTATTCTATCAGTTAGTATCATAACCTTGACCTAAAAGCATCATGTACATGGGTATAAATACCCCTTCATATCAATCATTTCATTATCAATTGGAGTGTAATTTGATTTTTTATAAAGATATTTTGGAGTCTATAAACATCAAAATATATTTTATATTATTTATATTGTGTGTTCCATTTATTAAGCAATATTTTTGTAGACACCCGATTTTGCATGCCAATTGTGTTGTAAGTCAGTACTTAAGAAAAATCAATCCTTTTGTATCCAAAATTAGGGTAAAGCATTGGCTAAAATTTAAGGATCATAAAACTACAAATATTTACAAAATCTTACAAAAGTGGTACCATTGGAAAGTCATAAAAACATTCTTTCTAAAAAGTATAAACATCCCTATACTTATCGAAGGTTTGATATCCCCAAAATTCCTAGAAAATATAGCATTGTAACCTTGTAGAATTTCATATGGCACTTTGGTCACTGATAAAAAATTTTATGGTGCTTTGTATAACCATAGTTATTTTATACTACCACTTCCAAAACTAATGTTTTTATAGTTAAATTATCTATCATAGTTTTTTTCTCATCCAGCATCATCAACTAGAATCTTATGTGTTTAGATGGAATGTCAACTCCTAATAAGACAAACCAAAATTTCAATCACACCATGCAACTACTAGTCACACCTATTAATTCCATAATCATGTTTTAGCCATGGAATTTTGGACAATTTTCAAAATTCCTAACAGCCCCCTAGTGTACGTAAAATTCACCCTTCATCCACGTATCTCTTTTCTCCTACCCTGGTAACCATTTTTTAACTCCCATGTGCATATTTTATCATTTCTAGCGAATTCAAAACTGGTAAAATCAACTACCAAATTTGCTAAAATAGGGCACCAACATAGGTCAGTGGGTGACCATTTGGATTTCATCCAAATTTGGTTTACATCAAATATTTCATAAATTTTAAGCTTAGAATTCAGGTTCTAAATTCACCTAAATTGGCAGTTTTCCCAATTAACCCTAACTATCCTGATTCAACCCCTTTAGCCTTGCAAGTTTTGGTTTTTTCAATCCTTAAAAATAGCATTCTACCATTTGAAATGGTTAATGGTGATTTGATTAATGTATGTTGAATTGAGAGAGCTTGTGAGTAACAATTTTTTGCAGGTTGAAGAATACCTTCGATTTCATACCATAGTTAAGGGGTGTCGTACTTAATAAATACGAGATCACACAAAGTTTACTTTACCATCATTATTCTAGCAGTATTAGATGATCGTTTCTAATACACCATAACTATAAGAAGTTCATTTTAGTCATTTTTACATTTCATATATTATTTTTTGCATCTACAATTTCTTGTTTCCTCACATTTAGTGAATTCGTCATCCAACTTATAAATCTTCAACAAGACGCAAATTCGCTTGGTAGTTCCAAATTTGTAAAATAAAAATCTAGGGGTAAATAATTGCTTCTAAATTTATCATCATATCTAGTTTTCTGCCTCTTGATCATTTACATAGGTATTGCACTCTACATTCTACATTGTTCTACTATTTCTTTTCAGTCTTCCATCTATTTGCAATAAATTTAGAATTTCCTTATTTCCATACAAGGTTTGATAAAATAACCTAGGGGTTCTAGCTACCATGCCATTAGGATCTATTTTATAGTGGCCTAATTAGACCTCCAATCACTAATAAAAAAATTTAATGCCCTGTGTAATTAGTTTTAGATCTTTTGCAAATTTGGATTTGGAGCTCACAAATTTCAAATTCGCTTATGACTGTTGAATTTGCAAAGAGGCTCTGAATTCACCTACAACAATCATCTAGTTCAGGTAAGTGTATCCATATGGTTTATTTTAAGTTTTGTTTCCTGTTTATATTGATATTGATCTATCTTTGCTTCAATTACTGCATAAGAGCATTGAAAATATCAAAAGAACAAAAAAACAGGAGTAAAATATAATGAATTGCATTTAGTTTAGAAGTTTTATTCCTACTGTGTGTTGTTTTCAAATAAATTTGAATTGCACATAGCTTATATTTCTATCCGTATTTTATCCTAAACATAGGTGCATGTTGAATAAAGAATACGTCAAACACTTTCCATTGCATAGACATAGAAACCATATTTAAATTTTTCTTGATGAACGCACCTAATTTATCGATAATCACCGAGGGAGACACAACACTAGATGCCCCTCATATCGAGGTGTGGACCCTTGATTTCCCATCCCCCTTCCAGGTATGGATCCACTAGCCTAAAGGAAAGGGGTGCAAATTTTTTGGTCCACATTCTTTGGTGAACCTGATGCGAATCACCATCTTTTCTTTTGTTTTCTTTTCAAAAAGAAAAAAAAAAGATCACTAAAAATTGTTTTCTTAGATTAGAAAATATTAAAAAACAAAAAAAAAATTGTTTAATTCACATTTTATTTTGATAGCATCCCTAAAAATAACATCCAATATCTTATTTCACGGCCAAGTCTCGTGATAGGATGTCACTTTAGTGGTGAGAAACCTACATTAATGGTCCTATGAGGTAAATTTGGTCTGGAAACAATGAGAATACACAGTGAATTGGGGTTAGAAATACCTACAAACCTTAAAAAGGTATTATCCTTTCACCTGTGCTCGAAAAACTAAAAACTTTTAATCAAGATGAAAATTTATTCAGTCCAACAACCATCATAGCCATGGAATAGAGCATGTATTTCTCTTCACAGAGTATATCGTTGACCATGGTGAACTAGGTGAGGACTAGTAGGACTTGGGCTTCATCACAGCTTGGATTTCATCACCAAGTATCTATATGCAGACATCTAGGTGAAGGCCTTAATTTAAGACAAGTTAACTTTACCTTTCCAAATTTTCCCCATAATTTGATTATTAGAGTAAAAAAAAAGAGTAAGACAATTAAATTATGGATAATTGCATTAGAGAGTCTACATTCATAGACCTTAGAAGAAAATTTCTATAATAAGAGCTCAATATTCTTTATAGACAAGACATAAATATACCTTGGAAATAGTGGAGTCAATTGTGGGAAAGCCTTGATATTATTTAGATAAGGTCAAAAGAGTTGAGAAATATTAAGACGATCAACATAGCTAAGGATTTAGGTGAGAACTACTATTAACCCTACGTTGACATCAAGAGAAGTTGTGAGCATTGGTTGGCATATAAAATTGAAAGTGTTCACTCAATAATATATCCTTGGGAGAGTTACTTTGAATATTCCCTCATTGTCCATAAGTTTTTGGTAGACATAGAAAGCAAAGAGGTGACTTTGGAATATAATAGAAGATACAACAAAGCACCTAGAGCTATACTTTTTAGGGAATTGTGCCATGATATACAATTTGAAAATGCTAGCACCATTCAAGGGAAATTATTTGTTATCCAATTGGTTACTCTTATGAAAAAGGATTTCACATTTGAGGAAGAACACTACATGACCCTAGAATAGTTGGAACCAATTAATGACATTCACAAACTATTCAAGGAAGATTAAGTGATACACTCAAGAATGTTTCAAAAGAATTAGGGGTTTGAAAATATATAATTTGATCTAAGAAGTTTAAAAACAAACAAAGATAAAATATTGGAGGAGGATTTAATTAGAATCTTGATATTATTGAAATAATATAAGAATCATCAAGAGATAATCATGCATTTAAGAAATGGTAATGATATTGCAGGTCCTCCTAAGGATGAACTTGATATTGAAAATATTAATAATGAAGAAAACATTGAAGCAAAAGAGGAGAACCAAGAAAACAAGGAGGAACAAATTGAACAAAATGTACCCACTAGATGAGTTCACTTTGAACATCACATAGATCTTATGGGAGGTATTTACTTTCTAACCATGGATTATTTTTGCGGTTGCATGAAGGCTAATCGTGCTACCCTCATGCAAGATTTTGAGAAATCAAATCACCTCAAAAAGGGTGAGACTTCGGGTGAAGCATCTTTGAGTGGGACATCTCAACTCCCTCCCGTTTCCTCTCAATATTTTCCTAGGAATTATTCATATGAGATCTCGATTGACATCACCCAATCCACACAAGCTACAAATATTTACTCGCAGATCCATACCTAGAATATAGTATGACACAATCCTATCTATGCCATTGCTACAACCATGAATGTTGAAGGAATCCCACATGGTTCTTTGATTTTTCATAATATTTTCCCCCATCAATTTCATAATCTATATTTACAAGCTTCCACATCACAATCATATTTTTCTTCTCAACCAATTCATTCACATATTTTCATTCCATCACAATCACAACCACTTCAACATTCCTCTTATCTTCCACCTTCTTCTTCTCTTCCATACTCTTATTACATCCCAAATCCTTCATACATCTCTCCTAATCAATATCTCTTGCATTTTATAATCATAAAGATGATGCGCCAACAAAAATATATTTATCTCTTTGGTGCCTCATTTTTCCAAATATTTTTAGGTATGTGAGCCCATATTGAATATCTAAAGATTCAAAACCAATACATATATGGCTCATACCCTATAAACCTCTTAATAAGAATTTTTTTACCTTGAATTTACCTAGTAGGAATATTGTTGATGATGTACCTTATCACCTCATGCCAAAACTTTTGATCTAGTCCCTTGACATGAATTATAACATACCATATCCATGGTTACCCTATTATTTATTTTGGATATACCATTATATTTAGGCATGTAGTGAATAGTCCTATGATATGTTATTCACCACCTCCATTTACTTAATCCTCTTACCTAGTAAAAGACTAGAATAATGAAAAGGCCAAACAAAATGAGAAAGAAACCCTAGGAAGTCCTTCAAGAAACCTAATTATGTATTTTGTAAAAAATGACAAGATATAATTTTGTAGGCTTTAGGTAAAGAATCTTAAATAAGAACCAATAAAGGGGGTGTTGATGCTACTCTTTTCTATGTGTAAGGTTAGGATGGATTTGAAGGAGACACCTCATAGGCACATGTTGTATTTCATTCTACATATTATACATTCACCTCTTTAGATTAATCGATAGCTGATTTGGGGGCTAATTGATGAATTAGAAGCATGTCCTTTAAGGCTACAACAAAAATCATGAAGTTTAATTTGTTGATACTGGATATGACACTTCTTTATAGGTGGCTAGAAGTGGTTACATCACAATTGGATCTTCATGAGGTACTTCATGTCTCCAATGTTGGTCCTACACTTTTATCTATTTATCACTAACTCATACAACTAAGAGAGTAAAAATATATCTTGATGGGTGATTAAGTATATATACAATAGGTTTAGACCTATTAATTCCATATATTATGATGAATTGGATCATATGTATAAGCTAGGTAAAAGGTCTATTTTTTACTACCCCTTATGGCAAGGAAAACTTTGTTACCATGGTTGCACATTGTAATAATGAGTCATAAGTGGCATCATATGCATGGACATATTAGCTATGGTTACTTAAGGTACACATGTTAATATTATAGATACATTGTACTTCCATGCATATTCCCTCCAAGTGGTGCATGTGAGGGGTGTATTTTAGGAAAGAATCATAGGGAGATATTTTTGAAGGAGTCTCCAAGAGGTCATCTCACCCTTTGGAGATAATATATAGTGATATATGTGTGCCTATGGGAACACCTATTTCATAGAATAGTTATATTATTATTTTCATTTATGAATTTTATAAGTATGTGTGGGTATATACCATTCATACCAAGATGAAGTGTTTGAGAGTTTCAATACTTTCAAGGACTTTATTGAAAATCGGATAGGTAAGAGGATTAAGTAAATGGAGGTGGTGAATAACATATCATAGGACTATTCACTACATGCCTAAATAGAATGGTATATCCAAAATAAATAATAGGGTAACCATGGAGATGGTATGTTATAATTCATGTCAAGGTACTAGATCAAAAGTTTTGGCATGAGGTGATAGGGTACATCATCAACAATATTCCTACTAGGTAAATTCAAGGTAAAACAATGATTATTGAGAGGTTTATAGGGTACGATCCATATATGTATTGGTTTTAAATCTTTATATCTTCAACATGGGCTCACATACCTAAAAATATTTGGAAAAATGAGGCACCAAAGAGATAAATATATTTTTGTTGCATGTTCTAATACCTCAAAAGCACATCATATTAATTATCATCAAATGCATGAGATATTGATTAGGAGAGATGTCATATTTTATGAGGTAATGCTAGGTATTCCTTCCACTCCACCTATAACGATTTTAGCTATTATTCTTCTCATTCTCTACCTATTCTATATTTAGTTGGTTTTTCTATTTCCCATTAGAGCATATTCTTATTTAAGTATTTTTTCACTACCCATAAATTTGACGCCATCATGGGAAAATTCTTAGGTAGTTTCTTCTTCCCCTAGAGTAGGATAGGATGGACAAGATTCCTTAGTTCATAATGTTCTAGCTTTCCATGATGAGTTGAGCATATATGAGTAGGATTATTCTTTTTCTATTTTTTATGTTGATATGGTCTAGGATACGCATGCTAATTTTGATAATTCTACACTAAAGTGGGTTAACATACTTATAAAGGATTCGCAACCCATTCTATCCCTTGCAAAGCATCAAAATGCTACTTCTTCAACTTTAATTTTGAAGGTAGGTAATTTATAAGCTCCTCTCACATAATCTTAGGGTAATGAAAATATTAAATGGGAAGATGTTATGGTAATAGAGTATTAGACACTAATGAACAATATAATGTGGGAGTTGGTTCCTCTTCTAATAGGGAAGAATATTACGAGGTGTAATTGGGTCTACAACATCAAATACACATTGGACGGTTAGGTTGAAAAGCAAAGGTATACCTTAATGCCATGGATTTCTCATAGTAGGAGGGAGTGAAACATTCTAAGACTTTTGTATTCGTGTCCATGATGGAATTTATATTAATGATTCTTTATATTGTTGCCTTCTATGAATGGAAGTTGTATTAGATGGACATGAAGAGTGGCTTTCTCTATGGTAAATTTTAGGAGGAAATCTATGAGTAGAAGCTACTCATATTTGAGATAGAGGTCCCTAATCCATTAGAATTTTTCTTAACTCGATGTGTGTATGGTCTTAAGTAGGATCCTCATGATTGGTATGAGAATATACATTATTGTTTTCTTCGTTATGATTTTTAGCAATGTGATGATGAGCATGATGTTTACATTAAAAATCATGATGAGGAAAATTTGGTGATTATATTGTATGTTGGCATTCTTCATATTATATGTAACTTCACTACTTTGATTCAATATATGAAGTCATGACTTCATTACATATTTTAGATGAAACTTTTGGGATTTTGCACTAGTTTTTAGGAATTTAGATTGATTACATGGTTTTTGGCATTATCATTTTTTAGCCTAAGTATACTTTGGATTTTATCCAATGGTTCAATATGGAGTGTAATCTTGCTTAGAATTTCATTGATTTTGGTTTGAAATATCATGGTGATTGTACCATACATTTAGTTGCTACCACCTTAAATATGTCTCTTGTAAGAGGACTTATTTATCTCACTTACACTAGACTAGATATATCCTTTATTTTTACCTACTAATTTAGGTAAACATAGGCACATTGGGAGAGTCATTTAACAAGAACAAATAATCCACTACTCTAATGGTTCATACCCAATTTTGATATTTTTTTTTAAATGCTAATTGGGTAGGTGATTTGTATTAGTGATGTTCCACCATAGGGTTTGTGTTCTACTTGGGATCCATCCAAATTTTATGGTTATCCATTTTTTAGTTCACCATTTCTCAGTATTCTATAGAGGTTGAATATTGTGTTATCAATGAGGAAACTATGTATATAAGATGGATGTTAATAATTTGAGAGAAAATTGGTACTCCTCAAAGTTTTCTTGTTACTCTTTGTAGTGATAATTAGAGTACTATTTACCTTTTCCATAATCTCATGTTTAATCAATGGATAAAAGACATTGATATGGATGCACTCAATGATATGGATTCATGATCATGATATGTTAGATATATTGCATGTTGCTTCATTAGAGTAGGCAATAGACATATTTACCAAGATAATTCTCAAGGTAACTTTTGTGCACATAAAATATCTTCTTGGAATTGAAGAGGATCCCTTAAGGGGGTATGTAAAGTAAGGGTCTATCTCCTTGTCCCCTATTTATCTTAAGGAGTGATATTGGAATGTGTAACGGATAAGCTTCTCTTGAGGCCACAACCAACTATTTTCACTTGTATTTCTTATATTTTACTTTTTGGACCATGCATTATTTTATTTCTATTAGTTAGTATCATAACCTTGACCTAAAAGAATCATGTACATGGGTATAAATACCCCTTCAAATCAATAATTTCATTATCAATTGGAGTGTAATTTTGTTTTTTATAAAGATATTTTAGATTCTACAAACATCAAAATATATTTTATATTATTTATATTGTGTGTTCCATTTATTAAGCAATATTTGTGTAGACACCCAATTTTACATGCCAATTGTGTTGTAAGTCAGTAATTAAGAAAAAATAATCCTTTTGTATCCAAAATTAGGGTAAATCATTGGCTAAACTTTAAGGATCATAAAACTACAAATATTTACAAAACTTTACAAAAGTTGTACCATTGGAAAGTCATAAAAACATTCTTTCTAAAAAGTATAAACATCCCTATACTTATCGAAGGTTTGATATCCCAAAAATTCCTAGAAAATAAGCATTGTAACCTTGTAGAATTTCATATGGCACTTTGGTCACTGATAAAATTTTCTATGGTGCTTTGTATAACCATAGTTATTTTATACTACCACTTCCAAAACTAATGTTTTCATAGTTAAATTATCTATCATAGCTAGTTTCTCATCCAACCTCATCAACTAGAATCTTATGTGTTTAGATGGAATGTCAACTCCTAATGAGACCACCCAAAATTTCAATCACACCATGCAACTACTAGTCACACCTATTAATTCCATAATCATGTTGTAGCCATGGAATTTTGGACAATTTTCAAAATTCCTAACAACCCCCTAGCATACGTAAACTTCACCCTTCATCCACCTATCTCTTTTCTCCTACCCTGGTAACCATTTTTTAACTCCCATGTGCGTCTTTTATCATTTCTAGCGAATTCAAAACTGGTAAAATCAACTACCAAATTTGCTAAAATAGGGCACCAACATAGGTCAGTGGGTGACCATTTGTATTTCATCCAAATTTAGTTTACATCAAATATTTCATAAATTTTAAGCTTAGAATTCAGGTTCTAAATTCACCTAAATTGGCAGGTTTCCCAGTTAACCCTAACTATCCTGATTCAACCCCTTTAGCCTTGCAAGTTTTGGTTTTTTCAATCCTTAAAAATAGCATTCTACCATTTGAAATGGTTAATGGTGATTTGATTAATGTATGTTGAATTGAGAAAGCTTGTGAGTAACCATTTTTTGTAGGTTGAAGAATACCTTCGAGTTCATACCATAGTTAAGGTGTGTCGTACTTCCTCAATCAATACAAGATCACACAAAGTTTACATTACCATCATTATTCTATTAGTATTAGATTATCGTTTCTAATATACCATAACTATAAGCAGTTCATTTTAGTCATTTTTACATTTCATATATTATTTTTTGCATCTACAATTTCTTGTTTCCTCACATTTAGTGAATTCGTCAACCAAATTCTAAATCTTCAACAAGACCCGAATTCGCGTGGTAGTTCTAAATTTGTAAAAGAGAAAGCTAAGGGTAAATAATTTCTTCTAAATTTATCATTATATCTAGTTTTCTACCTCTTGATCATTTACATAGGTATTACACTCTACATTCTACATTGTTCTACTATTTCTTTTCAGTATTCCATCTATTTGCATTAAATTTAGAATTTCCTTATTTCCATACAAGGTTTGCTAAAAGAACCTAGGGGTTCTAGCTACCATGCCATTAGGATCCATTTTATAGTGGCCTAATTAGACCCCCAATCACTGATAAAAAAAATTAGTGCCCTGTGTAATTAGTTTTAGCTCTTTTGTAAATTTGGATTTGGAGCTCACAAATGTCAAATTCGCTTATGACTGTTGAATTTGCAAAGAGGCTCTGAATTCACCTAAAACAATCATCTAGTTCAGGTAATTGTATCCATATGGTTTATTTTAATTTTTTTTTCCTGTTTATATTGATATTGATCTATTTTTACTTCACTTTTTGCATAAGAGCATTGAAAATATCAAAAGAACAAAAAAAAAGGAGTAAAATATAATGAATTGCATTTAGTTTAGAAGTTTTATTCCTATTGTGTGTTGTTTTCAAATAAATTTTAATTGCACATAGCTTAGATTCTAGTCGTATTTTGTCCTAAACACAGGTGCATGTTGAATAAAGAATACATCAAACACTTTCCATTGCATAGACATAGAAACCATATTTAAATTTTTCTTGATGAACCCACCTAATTTATCGATAATCACCAAGGGAGACACAACACCAGATGCTCCTCATATCGAGGTGTGGACCCTTGATTTCCCATCCCCCTTCGAGGTATGGATCCACTAGCCTAAAGAAAAGGGGTGCAAATTTTTTGGTCGACATTCTTTGGTGAACCCGATGCGAATCACCATATTTTTCTTTTGTTTTATTTTCAAAAAGAAAAAAAAAACAAGATCACTAAAATTTGTTTTCTTAGATTAGAAAATATTAAAAAACAAAAAAAAAATTGTTTAATTCACATTTTATTTTTATAGCATACCTAAAAAGAACAACATCCAACATCTTATTTCATAGCCAAGTTTCATGATAGGATGTCACTTCAGTGGTGGGAAATATACACAATGATAATACACAGTGAATGGGGGATAGCCATACCTACAAACCTTCAAAAGATATTATCCTTTCACCTGTGCTCAAAAAACTAAAAACTTTTAATCAAGATGAAAATTTAGTCGGTCCACCAACCGTCATAGCCATGGAATAGAGCATGTATTTCTCTTCACAGGGTATATCACTAACCATGGTGAACTAGGTGAGGACTATTAGGACTTGGTCTTCATCACAGCTTGTATTTCATCACCAAGTATCTATACGTAGACATCTAGGTGAAGGCCTTAATTTAAGACAGGTTAACTATATCTTTCCAATTTTTTCCCATAATTTGATTATTATAGTAAAAAAACAAAAAAAAAGAGTAAGAGAAGTAAATTGTGGATAATTGCATTAGAGAGTCTACATTCGTAGACCTTAGAATAACATTTCTATAATAAGAACTCAATCTTCTTTATAGACAAGACATAAATCTACCTTGGAAATAGTGGAGTCAATTGTGGGAAAGCCTTGATATTATTAAGAGAAGGTCAAAAGAGTTAAGAAAAATTAAGAGGATCAACATAGCTAAGGCCTTAGGTGTGAACTACCATTCACCCTACTTTGACATCAAGAGAAGTTGTGAGCATTGGTTGGCATATAAAATTGAAAGTCTTCACTCAATAATATATCCTTGGAAGAGTTACTTTGAATATTCCCTCATTGTCCATAAGTTTTTGGTAGACATAGAAAGTAAAGAGGTGACTTTGGAATATAATAGAAGATACAACAAAGCACATAGAGCTATACTTTTCATAGAATTGTGCCATGATCTACAGTTTGAAAATGCTAGCACCATTTAGGGAAAATTATTTGTTATCCAATTGGTTACTCTTATGAAAAAGGATTTCACATTTGAGGAAGAACACTACATGACCCTAGAATAGTTGGAACCAATTAATGACATTCACAAACTGTTCAAGGAATATTAAGTGATACACTCAAGAATTTTAGGGGTTTGAAAATCTCTAATTTGATCTAAGAAGTTTAAAAAACAAGAGAAAATATTGGAGGATTTAATTAGAATCTTGATATTATTGAAATAATAGAAGAATCATCACGAGATAATCATGCATTTAAGAAATGGTAAAGATATTCCAGGTCCTCATAAGGATGAACTTGATATTGAAAATATTAATAATGAAGAAAATATTGAAGCAAAAGAGGAGAACCAAGAAAACAAGGAGGAACAAATTGAACAAAATGTACCCACTATATGAGTTCACTTTGAACATTAGATAGATCTTATGGGAGGTATTTAATTTCTAACCATGAATTATTTTTGGAGCTTCACGAAGGCTAATCATGCTACTCTCATGCAATATTTTGAGAAATCAAATCATCTCAAAAAGGGTGAGACTTCGGGTGAAGCATCCTTTGAGTGGGACATCTCGAACCCCTCCCATTTCCTCTCAATATTTTCCTAGGAATTATTCATATGATATCTCGATTGACATCACCCAATCCACACAAGTTACAAATCTTTACTCGCAGATCCATACCCATAATATAGTATGACACAATCCTATCTATGCCATTGCTACAACCGTGAATGTTGAAGGAATCCCACATGGTTCTTTGATTGGTCATAATATTGTTCCCCATCAATTTCATAATCTATATTTACAAGCTTCCATATCACAATCATATATTTCTTCTCAACCAATTCATTCACAAATTTTTATTCGATCACAATCACAACCACTTCAACATTCCTCTTATATTCCACCTTCTTCTTCTCTTCATACTCTTATTACATCCCAAATACTTCATACAAAATAGCATATCCACACCAATAATCTAATCCATCTTCCTCCAATCCTTTGCACAGTAGTATTTCCATTCCTCCCATAAATAATAATCAATTTTCAAAATCAAATTATAATCTCTCATTTAGAAATATGGGAGCTCCATATGTTGATAATTTTCAAACACATCATCTTGAAACTATAGTCAAATAGTTGGCTTCATGATTAGATCACATGGATCCATATCATCCTATATATAGCTATAAAGAAATATGTAATCAACCTTTGGATCCCGTAGTCACCTCTAGGCCATATCCCAAACATTTCCCTATGCCAATCCTTCCCATATATAAGGGGACTGAATATCCCATCGAACATATTAGGATGTTCAAAACAACATGCCATGAAATTTCTTACGATGACAAGTTTTTGTTAAAAATATTTCCTAAGAGTCTTGGGGATATGGCCCTAGAGTGGTACTACCAGTTTCCAGCATATTCTTTAAGAAATTTTGAAGAGACAACAAAACTATTTATACAACAATTTGAAGATTATATCGAAATACATGTGACTATTAAGGACCTGTACAATTTGAAACAAGGAAAAGAGGAAATATTACCAAATTTTTGGCATTATGGAAGAAATTTATAGGCAAGTTACACTTCACCTTACTTCCTAGAGAAATACTGGAAATATTTATTGGTAATTTACAAGAGCAACCCTCTTATGAGTTGGCCACTACCATTTTAACCTCCTTTTATCAAGCCATTTGTTGTACTTAGTATGGCACTGAGAGGGGGGGTGAATCAGTGTAGCATTCCAAAAGATAAATAAACAGCTCTAAAAATTGCAGCAGATAAAACTTATAAACAGATATAATAAGTACCGCAAGAGAACATCACACAACACAGATTTTTAACGAGGTTCACCAAAATGGCTACTCCTCAAAAAGAATGGCTGCTTGGACTCCTATCCAAATCCAGCCTCTTGCAAAGCACCAACTTTACAATTTGTTTACCAGCACCAACCGGAAGGAGCACCAACCCCTTATTTATCTGCACCAACAGAAAGGAGCACCAACCCCTAATTTGCCAGCACCAACTGGACTTCAATTTTTAATGAAAATGTTTGACATATACCTTTGTTATTGCAAGACTCTAGCTGGTCTACATCACCTTTGCAATCTCTGTGCACTCTGCTCTCTCTTGCGCAATCACTTCACATAGTCTGCTGCACTGCTACAGCCAGACTTTGTAATCAACTTTGCCCTTCGTGCTTCTCTGCACACTCTGTGTCGTTTCACATTCTGCTCTCTGCTCAACACGAACTTCACTTTCACAAACACTGTGCTCGCATTTGCACTTTATCTTAACACCCCATTTTAAACTCGAAGTACCCTTGCTTTTATAGAAGAAATTTTAGAAACAAACCCTAGAAGAACGTCAGTTGAGAAACCCTAGAATTTGTCAGCTGCCAAACCCTAAAATCCGTCGGCCCAGATTTAACTTTGTCGGCCTCAAACTCTTCTGCCACCTTCGTCACTTTCCCGTAGCTTATTGCCCCGAAATAGTAACACGTCGGCCCTTTTAATTTAATTTAATGTTTAAATTTTAAATAAAATAAAATTTAAACTAAATATTTAAAATTAAATATCTTCATCACCGGGCATCTTTTTCAACGAAACGAAGAGCCAACTTGGGTTTTAAGAAAAACCCATTTCAAATCTGTTATCCATGGTTTTAAATAAAACTTTTTATTTTGACTGACTTGGTTTTCACAAAAAACCTTTAAAATTTAAACTAAATATTTAAAATTAAATATCTTCATCATCGGGGCATCTTTTTCAACGAAACGAAGAGCCAACTTGGGTTTTAAGAAAAACCCATTTCAAATATGTTATCCATGGTTTTAAATAAAACTTTTTATTTTGACTGCCTTGGTTTTCACAAAAAACCTTTCTGCTTCTTGACATCTCAGGTTTTGAAGACTTCTTCTTCTCATTCTGAATTATGTTTTCTGTTTCTGTGCATCTATCATTTAAGGACTCATGATCTGACTAACTTTTGAACTTTATCCTCTGCATCTGAGTGACTTTTGAACTGCCTGTCCATTGCATCATTAGATCTAACTGACTGTATTGACAACAATGACAATCCTCCTGCAACACCTTGCTCAACCCTGAACTCCTATCCATTGTACTTTGGCTGCACCTTGTCTGTTCAATAAACTCTTGTCCATTGCATCAATAAATCGTCTGCATCGTGTTGACAACAATGACAATATTGTTTGTTGCACCTTGCTCAACAATCTCCCCCTTTGGAATTGTTGGCAACACATGTGCAATTTTCTTGTAAATCTTCTCCCCCTTTGACAATAATACCAAAGGGGACATTGTGCACTCCCCCCGAGTCTATGCACAACATTCTTAGACACAAATTATTACAATTAGCAAATATTCCAAGCATGAACAAGAAGAAAAACAAATACACAAATGCTCCCCCTGAGTCCAAGACCACTTCATTTCACTGATTGACAACATCATGATAAGCATAATAGGCATCAATAAAATCAACAATGTGAATAGCAGGTGAATGACACCATCACCGTCAACTTCACCAATATAACATGTGTAAGAACATGATTGAACCACTGTCTTCTGTGCAACTACCCTCTATTGCCTTGCAAACTCAAACTTGTCCACTGTTAGTGAAGGCATACAATAATCTTATATAGCCAACTTTTTGTTCTGCAATGCCAGCAACATCTGCATACAACTTCACCATGCATCTTGGATATATTCTCAACAAGCTTGAACCCAATGACAGCTGTTTGTCTCTCTCTGCAGTGAGAATCCAGCAGGCTACCTCAATCCACTTTCAACTCTGTGCAAGTACCAAACACTGTACCACAGCACAACCAACATCTTTTCTCAACCAATTAGGGCTTTAGCAACAATGCTTATAGACAAGGTTTAACCAACATCATTCAACTCAAGATTAACCTTGAAGCATTCAACCAATCACTACATGAAAAGGAAACTAGTAGACATCCTTTTCTTTCCAAAGGTATTTGAACAAGACAGCCACCAACATAAATCACCAAGGCAAAGAATAACTTGCTAAAATCAAACTCAATGGAGTAAGCCCAAATCATGTATCAAGAAAAGCATTAACTTGATCAAAACAACCTCTATGAAAGCAACTCAACTATTCATCACCAGGCTGGAAATCATCTGGCTGCTCATTAAAAAAACCTCTTCTTCAGTCTTCCCATTCAACATGTTGGTTTCACATCTTTCAAAAAAAATTGACAAGAGACTCACACTTGTACCAACTCTGCAAATTTACTGCCAAATATGTGCAAACATCAAATACTATACTGCAGCACAACCTGATCTATGTTTTCTCCAGTTACTGCAGGTCACACCTTACTTTCAATAGTGCAAATCAGGTGAAGACATTTTGTCAAACACTTTACAGCCAACCGTAGTGCACCTTACTCAGCCTCAAGCTTCTTATCCTTGGACTGGCATTAAATCAATAGTTAAAACAAAACTTTCTATGAATTAAATATATTCACCAAGGTGTCATGAAAGATCTGACAATCTTCACATCAAGCGTCAAACAAAAACATGCTGCTATTATCGAAACACAAATATGCAGCTAGGGCAAGCATTCTTTCGTTGAGCAAATTATCTGGACTATTATGATTCGTAATTTTGAACAGTGGTATTAAGAATCATCAACAGTACAACAGTGACATATCTCAAAACTACCAATGGTGACAGCTCTCAAATTAAACACCACACTTCACGGCATTTCCACAAACCACTATATAAACTGAAAAATAGACTTTAACAACTATACAACATTAACCCGATCGCTTACCTTTCATCCTCGGATACCTAGACAAATACATAGGAGCATTAAAATAAAACTTTAATATTGCTCCTCCCGAGGATGTGCCACCCGGAGTTGCTTAGAGCAATGGCAGAGTAGCCTCCTTCGATCCAAGGAGACACAATTTCCTTTCTTCTATCTTTCTCCAGACTTTCCTGAACTTGGGCTTGGGTTTTTCAACAACATCCCTATTTTGCTCCTGTTCGTGAACTTGAACATTTCTCTTGCGGGGTTGTCTCTTGTGCATTCTTGATGGATGATTATTTTCTTTTCTTTTATGCACATGATATGTTCCTTGTCGGTGTTGTCCTCTTTGTGTCTGATGAAATCTAGGGTTTTGCCTTAGATTAGATATAGAAGTGCTTGGATAGAACCTTGCTATGTGCCCTTGACCGTTGCATTTAAAACATTGCACATGTTTTATTCCCTGTCTGTATTGCATTCTATGTGTATGATGAAATCTATGGTATTGCCTTAGATTGGATACAGAGGTGCTTGAACAAAACCTTGCTATGTGCCCATGGCCATTACATTTAAAACATTGCACAGGGTGTTCACTCAAAAAAGTAGAAGTATTTTTATCAGCATAACTCTTTGATCTATTGTTCAGTCCACAATAAATTGCCTTGTGACCAAAGTGGTTGCATTTAGAACAATAGCCATTAAAAGCATTATTATTAAAAGAGTGAGAGTAAGAGAACCTCTTTTGTTGTGGTTGCTTTGCTGTAGATCTTCTTTGATATTTTCTTCCTTTTGAGGATTCAGCTTCAGACTTTTCTTGTTTCAATCCTTCAACCGAGGACTTCTTCTTCTCTGCATATTTGGAGGATGAAGGTTGTTCAGCTTCATATCCAAGACCAAACTTATCTGTGGAGCTTCTTTGTTGATTTATCATTGTATCTAGCAACTCTGTGCTCTTCTCAAATTTGAGATTTATATTGGCCTCTTTTAGTTGTTTCTTCAATGAAACAATCTCTTCTTCTTGTTGGCAGCATATAGTCTCTTTCTCATTGATTTGAGACCTAAGAATCTCTTCAATCCTTTTGTACTGTTCTACTTGCAGCTTTAGATCAACAATAACTTTTTTAGATTCCTCTTCACTTGTGCTGCATACATCATTCTTATTATCCAGGTGTGTCTTCAAGGCTTCTTCCGATTTCTTGGCCTTTTGAACTTGTAGGAAGAGATCTTCAATCTCATCCCCATATTCTTCTAACTTCTTGGACATTCTTTTGTTCTTTTTCTTTTCTATACTCAACTCTTCAAGAGCAGAGATCAACTCACCTTCCCAGTCTACTTCAGCATTGAGGTTTTTATCATCTGCTTCAGTATTCACTCCTTCTGCCTTTTTTGGTTCAATTTTCTCTACCACAGGAACTGAAACTGGTTGAGATGCCCTTTTGAAGGAGGTTCTATTCTTGCCTTTCTTTGCCATTAGAGTATTAATCCAAGATCAACCCTAGCTGATTTAGCCTTTAAAGGGAACTTGGCTCTGATACCAATTGTTGTACTTAGTATGGCACTGAGAGGGGGGGTGAATCAGTGTAGCATTCCAAAACATAAATAAACAGCTCTAAAAATTGTAGCAGATAAAACTTATAAACAGATATAATAAGTACCGCAAGAGAACATCACACAACACAGATTTTTAACGAGGTTCACCAAAATGGCTACTCCTCAAAAAGAATGGCTGCTTGGACTCCTATCCAAATCCAGCCTCTTGCAAAGCACCAACTTTACAATTTGTTTACCAAGCACCAACTGGAAGGAGCACCAACCCCTTATTTATCTGCACCAACAGAAAGGAGCACCAACCCCTAATTTGCCAGCACCAACTGGACTTCAATTTTTAATGAAAATGTTTGACATATACCTTTGTTATTGCAAGACTCTAGCTGGTCTACATCACCTTTGCAATCTCTGTGCACTCTGCTCTCTCTTGCGCAATCACTTCACGATCTGCTACATCGCTACGACCAGACTTTGCAATCAACTTTGCCCTTCGTGCTTCTCTCGCACACTCTGCTTTCTCTCGCACACTCGTGTCGTTTCACATTCTGCTCTCTGCTCAACACGAACTTCACTTTCACAAACACTATGCTCGCATTTGCACTTTATCTTAACACCCCATTTTAAACTCGAAGTACCCTTGCTTTTATAGAAGAAATTTTAGAAACAAACCCTAGAAGAACGTCGACTGAGAAACCCTAGAATTTGTCAGCTGCCAAACCCTAAAATCCGTCGGCCCAGATTTAACTTTGTCGGCCTCAAACTCTTCTGCCACCTTCGTCACTTTCCTGTAGCTTATTGCCGTGAAATAGTAACACGTCGGCCCTTTTAATTTAATTTAATATTTTAATTTAAATTTTAAATAAAATAAAATTTAAACTAAATATTTAAAATTAAATATCTTCATCACCGGGGCATCTTTTTCAACGAAACGAAGAGCCAACTTGGGTTTTAAGAAAAACCCATTTCAAATCTATTATCCATGGTTTTAAATAAAACTTTTTATTTTGACTGACTTGGTTTTCACAAAAAACCTTTAAAATTTAAACTAAATATTTAAAATTAAATATCTTCATCACCGGGGCATCTTTTTCAACGAAACGAAGAGCCAACTTGGGTTTTAAGAAAAACCCATTTCAAATCTGTTATCCATGGTTTTAAATAAAACTTTTTATTTTGATTGCCTTGGTTTTCACAAAAAACCTTTCCGCTTCTTGACATCTCAGGTTCTGAAGACTTCTTCTCATTCTGAATTATGTTTTCTGTTTTTGTGCATCTATCATTTAAGGACTCATGATCTGACTAACTTTTGAACTTTATCCTCTGCATCTGAGTGACTTCTGAACTGCCTATCCATTGCATCATTAGATCTAACTGACTGTATTGACAACAATGACAATCCTCCTGCAACACCTTGCTCAACATTGAACTCCTATCCATTGTACTTTGGCTGCACCTTGCTGTTCAATAAACTCTTGTCCATTGCATCAATAAATCTGTCTGACTGTGTTGACAACAATGACAATACTGTTTCCTGCACCTTGCTCAAAACCATTGATTTAGAAAGGAGAGCATAAAATAACCTTATTAGGAGAGGTTAGTTAAAGAGAAAAAAATATGATAAACCATTAAAAAATCAATATAAGAACAAACACATGGTAAGATATGGGGTCACAGATAATAGCCCTCCTATTAATGCAAATGTGACCACTATTTTTCAAAATATGGTATTGAAAGCATCCCAGAAACCTCATCCATGTAAATTCACAATATTAAATCAAACATTATCCATGGTTCTACCATAATTTTAAGAAAGAGGTATGATAAAGTTACCTGATATTTGGCAACCTGCTACCACCACCAAATGGTATGAGCCTACAAAACACTATGATTTTCATAGAGTCAATGGATATGCATCAAATGTGTTTAATAAATTGAAGCACTTAGTGTAGGATTTAATTGATAGTGGTCAATCAGAGATAGAGGGAGCTCCCAAAGATCCTAATCCTCCATCGACCACACAACATATTATACAATAGGAAGAAAAGGCTAATAAAAATTTAGACATTTTTCAAAATCCATTACCTAATTGTGGTAACAAGGCGGTGAATAAAATTGACTATCAGAATAAACCATCACCAACACAATAAGTGGGCATGATTAGTGGTATTCCAATATTTCAATACCCACCAAGTATATTTGTGCTTGTTCAATCACCGAGTACAAGTGAGAGTGATCAAGAAGAAGAATCTAAGCCTGTGATCCTTGATTACTTTGAAAGTGAGTCAGAATCCAAGATTGAAATTAGTTCCCTTCACTTTAATAGTTCTGTGGAAGAATCATAACCCATGATACCCATCACAAATTTTCTTGTTTTTTAGGAACCCTTTGTGATATTCTTGACAACTCGTCCATCTAAGCATCAATTTCTCCCCCTAGAGAAAGTAGCAATTCATAGACCTCACCCCATCTAAGCCATCTCAACTTCTCCACCCATTATCACCCATCCTCATCCTCAACATAATCATACAGTGGGCATACTTGGCATTGTAACCAAATGATAGGATCAAGCCCAAGCATCACAACCATATAAAAAACCAACAACTCAAACACCATCTTCAATTTTGCAACCAAGTGAACCTATTCAGGCCCATTTGATATTGAGGGTACCTCAAAAGGGTAACAATGCAACTAAATTTTAACAAAATTCTTTTGACATCAATGATCATCTTTCCCACACACCCGCTATAATTTCCCTTTTAGAATTGCTTACATTCTCTCCTATTCATAGGGAGAAATTGATGAATTGCTTGAGTAAGATGATGGTGCCCCAAGACATCAATCCGACTGTTGTAGTTATTTCAGTAGCATCTCATAGAGTGGATTACATAGACTTTAATGATGATAATATCCCTCTTCACAACCTACACAATGATAATCCTATATACATTACAGCATGGATTGGAGATGTTATTTTTAATAGAGTGTTGATAGATAATGGATCCGCTCTCAACATTTACACATGATTTCTTCAAAATATTTGGATTTGAAGATAAGGATTTGAGGAAAATAGATATGATGATTAAAGCTTTTAATGATGAAATTCAATAAGCATGTGGTATGATGTTCGTATCATTATAGGTCAATCCTAGAATCCTAGATACATGTATTTATGTTTTACCTTGTCCAGTATCATACAGTATTATTCTGGGTCATCCATGGATTAATGCAATGAAGGAAGTCCCCTCCATATTACATCAATGTGTAAAATTTGAATTTAAGAATCATCTAGTCACCATACATGGTGACCCTAGATCTTTTGAGATTTGTGTGATGGCTGAGCCTATTGATGATTCCTTTTTTCCATATTTATCATCATCATTACCATTTAATCATTGTCGTCCTTCATATATATTAGATTCATCTTCTTCACTTCAAAAACCATCCTCATCCCATCAAAACCCTTCCTCCCATCCTAACACAACTCTATATCATACAAATTATCCATCCACGTCATATTCCCTTACGGATAAACCCATAATCAATTTATCCATATCATCTAATCACAAATATTTTTCTAAACAAGATTATTTAGGAATTATTCATATGAGATATCGATTGACATCACCCAATCCACACAAGCTATGAATATTTACTCGCATATCCATACCCATAATATAGTATGACATAATATTATCTATGCCATGGCTACAACTGTGAATGTTGAAGGAATCCCACATGGTTCTTTGATTGGTCATAATATTGTCCCCCATCAATTTCATAATCTATATTTACAAGCTTCCACATCACAATCATATATTTCTTCTCAACCAATTCATTCACAGATTTTCATTCCATCACAATCACAACCACTTCAACATTCCTCTTATCTTCCACCTTCTTCTTCTCTTCCATACTCTTATTACATCCCACATCCTTCATACAACATAGCATATCCACACCAATAAGCTAATCCATCTTCACCAATCCTTTGCATAGTAGTATTTCCATTCCTTCCATAAATAATAATCAAGATTCATAATCAAATTATAATATCCAGTTTAGAAATATGGGAGCTCCATATGTTGATAATTTTCAAAAACATCATCTTGAAACTATAGTCAAATAGTTGGCTTCACAATTATATCACATGGATCCATACCACCCTATATATAGCTATAAATGAATATGTAATTGACCTTTGGATCCAGTAGTCGCCTCTAGGCCATATCCCAAATATTTCCCTATGCCAGTCCTCCCCATCTATAAGGGGATTTAAGATCCCATCGAACATCTTAGTATGTTCAAAACAACGTGCCATGACATTGCTTATGATGACATGTTTTTGTTAAAAATATTTCCTAAGAGTCTTGGGGGTATGGCCCTAGAGTGGTACTACCAGTTTCCAACATGTTCTTTAAGAAATTTTGAAGAGACAACAAAACTATTTATACAATAGTTTGAAGATTATATCGAAATACATGTGACTATTAAGGACCTGTGCAATATGAAACAAGGAAAAGAGGAAATATTACCAAATTTTTGGCACGATGGAGGAAATTTATAAGCAAGTTACACTTCAAATTACTTCCTAGAGAAATGCTAGAAATATTTATTGGTAATTTACAAGAGCAACTCTCTTATGAGTTGGCCACTACCACTTTAACCTCCTTTTATCAAGCCATTGATTTAGCAAGGAGAGCATAAAATAACCTTATTATGAGAGGTTATTTAAAGAGAAAATAATAGGATAAAGCATTAAAAAATCAATATAAGAACAAACACATGGTAGGATATGGGGTCACAGATAATAGGCCTCCTATTAATGCAAATGTGACCACTATTTTGCAAAAAATGGTATTGAAAGCATCCCAAAAACCTCCTCCATGTAACTTCACAAGATGAAATAAAACATTATCCATGGTTCTACCATAATTTTTAGAAGGAGGTATGATAAAGTAACCTGATATTTGGCAACCCGCTACCACCACCAAATGGTATGAGCCTAAAAAACACTATGATTTTCATAGACTCAATGGATATGCATCAAATGTGTTTAATAAATTGAAGCACTTAGTGTAGGATTTAATTTATAGTGGTCAATCAGAGGTAGAGGGAGCTCCCAAAGATCCTAATCCTCCATCGACCACACAACATATTATACAATAGGAAGAAAAGGCTAATAAAAATTTAGACATTTTTCAAAATCCATTACCTAATTGTGGTAAAAATGTCGTGAATAAAATTGACTATCAGAATAAACCACCACCAACACAATAAGTGGGCATTATTAGTGGTATTCCAATATTTTAATACCCACCAAGTACATTTGTGGTTGTTCAATCACCCAATATAAGTGAGAGTGATCAAGAAGAAGAATCTCAACCTTTGATCCTTGATTACTTTGAAAGTGAGTCAGACTCCAAGATTGAAATTAGTTTCCTTCACTTTAATAGTTCTGTGGAAGAATCATAACCCATGATACCTATCACAAATTTTCTTGTTTTTTAGGAACCCTTTGTGATATTCTTGACAACTCGTCCATCTAAGCATCAATTTCTCCCCCTAGAGAAAGTAGCAATTCATAGACCTCACCCCATCTAAGTGATGTAGGAGCATCCAACAGCACCTGATGCAGAAGCATCCAGTGGTAGGAGGGCCACTTCTGAAAATTTGCCTAAGGAGGAAAAACGTCACGATTTCATGACAAAAAAAAGCAAAGAGGGCGAGGAGAAAAACCTGTCGCGATATCGCGATAGAAAAAGTGTCGCGATATCGCGACACGACGAGGAGAGAGAAGGTGCGAGCTGAAAATGTCACGATTTCGTGACATGTTGCAAAATCATGACAAGAAGCGGGCGAGGGGAGAAAGCAGTTGGGAATGTCATGATTTCGCGACATGTCGTGAAATAATGACAAAAGTGTAGCCGAATGGAAGGCAGTTGGGAATGTCACGATTTTGCGACATGTCACGAAATCGTGACTGTCACGAAATCACGACGAAAGTGCAGCCGAGAGAAGACAGTTGGAAAGAGTCACGATTTTGTGACGTGTCGTGAAATTGCGACAATAGTGCAAATGCAGAGAAGGTAGTTCAGGAATGTCGTAATTTTGTGACATGTCAAGAAATCGTGACTGTCATGAAATCGTGACAAAGGCACAGCCAGAATGGGGAACAATCGAGAATGTCACGATTTTGCGACATGTCACGAAATTGCGATAGTCACAAAATCATGACCAGGAATAGCAAAGAGGAGGAGCCATCAAGAATGTCATGAAATCATGACCACCAATAGGAGAAAGGAAGATGCGGAAGGAATTGTCATGATTTCGTGACATGTCACAAAATCGTGATCGGAGCCGAGAAGCGGAGGCGAGGAAGGAAACCATCGCGATATCGTGACCCGAAGGCAAGGAAGGCAAAGAGGAAGAGAAAACATCGTGATATCATGACATGTCATGATATCACGACCAAAAATTAGGAGGAGCGCAGGGAGGTCAAAATGTTGTGATATCGCGACATGTCACGATATCGCGACACTTGCTACAGTGCAGCTAGAGGAAGAAGATGACAGAGGTCAGGCGACGATTGCAGAATGAGGATGACACGTGGCACCAAGGTGTAGTTAAAGCGGGAAAGTACCAAGAAGCATGGGAAACAAAAAGGATGGGTCATGCAGAGTGATCTGAAGGAAGCGACGGTGACAGGGGCCATGCGGAGTGGAGTCATAAATTGAGTTGGTGCTTCGATTTTTGGGAATGATGTTTCAGAGGGTCGAGGCCTCTATAAAAACCCAATTTATGTAATAGATCATGGTCAATGGTGACAGGGGCCGTGCGGAGTGGAGTCATAAATCGGGTTGGTGCTCCGATTTTTGGGAATGATGTTTCAGAGGGTCGGGGCCTCTATAAAAACCTAGTTTATGTAATAGATCGGGGGTGGATTGGAGATCGCATGCAGAAGTGTGATAAAGAGAAAACCAAGTCGAGCACTGGTTAATGTAAAGCCTGCTGTCTATTTCTGTTTTGTAGAATTTCTAGATTAATAGAAGAGAATTTGGGAATTATGGGTGTGCATTTTCCCATCCCCCATCAGTGGTATCAAAGCTAGTGTTCCTGAGTGCGCAAGTAGATCGTCGACCATGAGGCAGTTTGCGCTAGGATCTATGGTAGGGTTCTGAGAGAGAAGAGAGAGCCAAAAGTTCCTGATTGTGTAACAGATCACCAGAAGTGAGGCAGTTACACTAGGATCTGTGGTAGGGTTCTGAGAGAGAAGAGAGAGTTTAGGATCTGTGGGAGATATGATGACAATGAAAGACTTCAAAGCTTTGCAAAGGCAATTGAAAGCCCTGCAAGAGGAGTGGCTCGGAATAAAATTGTGGAAGCAAGAGGAGCAACGTAGAAGGCGTGAGGAGAAACAGGAAAGGAGAAAATATGGAGTTCATCAGAAGATGAAGCCATTGAAGGCTGTAGATGAGGAAGTGTGCAGCAGTGGTAGAATCTGTCTGGAGGAAGGCAGAAGTTGTTTGGGCCAGGAGAAGGGGTTGGAATAGGCTATAGAGGCAGATGAATTTTTGGAGGTGCTGCAGAAGGCAGTAACCAAACAGTGCAAAAGTGAATATCACTTCTCCACCAACCTCGAGTGTTTGATGCAGGAGCATCCAGCAGCACCTGATGCAGAAGCATCCAGTGGCAGGAGGGCCACTTCTGAAAAGTTGCCTAAGGAGGAAAAATGTCACGATTTCACGACATGTCACGAAATCATGACGGAAAAAGGCAAAGAGGGTGAGGAGAAAAACCTGTCATGATATCACGATAGAAAAAGTGTCACGATATCACGACACGACGAGGAGAGAGAAGGTGCGAGCCAAAAATGTCATGATTTCGTGACATGTCGTGAAATCATGACAAGAAGCGGGCGAGGGGAGAAAGCAGTTGGGAATGTCACGATTTCGTGACATGTCGTGAAATCATGACAAAAGTGTAGCTGAAGGGAAGGTAGTTGGGAACATCATGATTTTGTGACATGTCATGAAATCATGACTGTCGTGATATCACGACGAAAGTGCAGCTAGGAGAAGACAATTGGAAAGAGTCACAATTTTGTGACGTGTCATGAAATCATGAAAATAGTGCAAACATAGAGAAGGTAGTTTAGGAATGTCGTGATTTCATGACATGTCATGAAATCATGACTGTCATGAAATCGTGACTGTCATGAAATCACGACAAAGGCACAGCCAAAAGGGGGAACAGTCGAGAATGTCATGATTTTGTGACATGTTGCAAAATCACGACAGTCACGAAATCACGACTAGGAACAGCGAAGAGGAGGATCCGTCGAGAATGTCATGAAATCGTGACCACTAGTAGGAGAAAGGAAGATGCCGAAGGAATTATCGCGATTTTATGACATGTCGTAAAATTGTGACCAGAGTCGAGAAGCGGAGGAGAGGAAGGAAACCATCGCGATATCGCGACTCGAAGGCAAGGAAGGCAGATAGGAAGAGAAAATGTCACAATATCATGACATGTCATGATATCATGACCAAAAGGGAGGAGGAGCGCAGGGAGGTCAAAATGTTGTGATATCGTGACATGTCGTGATATTGTGACACCTGCTACAGTGCAGCTGGAGGAAGACGATGATAGAGGTTAGGCAGCGGTTGCAGAATGAGGATGACACGTGGCACCAAGGTGCAGTTAAAGCGGGCGAGTACCAAGAAGCACGGGAAACAAAAAGGATGGGTCATGCAGAGTGATCTGAAGGAAGCGACGATGACAGGGGCCATGCGGAGTGGAGTCATAAATTGAGTTGGTGCTCCAATTTTTAGGAATGATGTTTTAGAGGGTCAGGGCCTCTATAAAAACCCAGTTTATGTAATAGATCATGGTCAACGATGACAAGGGCCGTGTGGAGTGGATTCATAAATCGGGTAGGTGCTCTAATTTTTGAGAATGATATTTTAGAGGGTCAGGGCCTCTATAAAAAACCTAGTTTATGTAATAGATCGGGGGTGGATTAGAGATCACACGCATAAGTGTGATAGAGAGAAAACCAAGTCGAGCGTTGGTTAATGTAAAGCCTGCGGGCTGTTTCTGTTGTTATAGAACTTCTAGATTAATAGAAGAGAATTTGGGAATTGTGGGTGTGTGTTTTCCCGTCCCCCATTAGTGGTATCAGAGCTAGTGTTCCTGAGTGCGCAAGCAGATCGCCGACCGTGAGGCAGTTTGCGCCAGGATCTATGGTAGGGTTCTAAGAGAGAAGAGAGAGCCAAAAGTTCTTGAGTGTGTAACAGATCACCGGACGTGAGGCAGTTACACCAAGATCTATGGTAGGGTTCTGAGAGAGAAGAGAGAGTTTAGGATCTATGGGAGATATGATGACAATGAAAGACTTCAAAGCTTTGCAGAGGCAATTGAAAGCCCTGCAAGAGGAGTGGCTCAGAATAAAATTGTGGAAGCAAGAGGAGCAGCGCAGAAGGCGTGAGGAGAAACAAAAAAGGAGAAAATATGGAGTTCATCAGAAGATGAAGCCATTGAAGGCTATAGATGAGGAAGTGTGTAGTAGTGGGAGAATCTGTCTGGAGGAATGCAGAAGTTGTTTGGGCTAGGAGAAGGGGTTGGAATAGGCTGTAGAGGTAGATGAATGTCTAGAGGTGCTATAGAAGGTAGTAACCAGACAGTGCAAAAGTGAAGATCACTTCTCCACCAACCTCGGGTGTCTGATGCAGGAGCATCCAACAACACCTAATGCAGAAGCATCCAGTGGTAGGAGGGCCACTTCTGAAAATTTGCCTAAGGAGGAAAAACATCACGATTTCATGACATGCCACGAAATCATGATGAGAAAATGCAAAGAGGGCAAGAAGAAAAACCTGTCACGATATCACGATAGAAAAAGTGTCATGATATCGCGACACAACAAGAAGAGAGAGAAGGTGCAAGCCAAAAATGTCATGATTTCGTCACGATTTTGCGACATGTCACGAAATCACGACAAGAAGCGGGCGAGGGGAGAAAGCAGTTGGGAATGTCACGATTTCGTGACATTTCATGAAATCATGACAAAAGTGTAGGTGAAGGGAAGGCAGTTGGGAATGTCATGATTTTGTGACATGTCGTGAAATCATGACTGTTGTGAGATCACGACGAAAGTGCAACCGGGAGAAGATAGTTGGAAAGAGTTGCGATTTCGTGACGTGTCACAAAATTACGACAACAGTGCAAATGCAGAGAAGGTAGTTCAGGATTGTCATGATTTCGTGACATGTCATGAAATTATGACTGTCACAAAATCACGACAAAGGCACAGCCAGAAGGGGGAACAGTCGAGAATGTCATGATTTCATGACATGTCATGAAATCATGACAGTCACGAAATTGTGACCAAGAACAGCGAAGAGGAGGAGCCATCGAGAATGTCATGAAATTATGACCACCAGCAGGAGAAAGGAAGATGCCAAAGGAATTGTCACAATTTCATTACATGTCATGAAATCGTGATCGAATCCAAGAAGCGAAGGTGAGGAAGGAAACTGTCGTGATATCGTGACCCGAAGGCAAGGAAGGCAGAGAGGAAGAGAAAACATCTCGATATCGTGACATGTCGTGATATCACGACAAAAAGGGAGGAGGAGCATAGGGAGGTCAAAATGTCGTGATATCGTGACACCTGCTACAGTGTAGCTGGAGGAAGAAGATGACAGAGGTCAGGCGGTGGTTGCAGAACGAGGACATGTGGCACCAAGGTGCAGTTAAAGCGGGCGAGTACCAAGAAGCACAAGAAATAAAAAGGATGGGTCATGTAGAGTGATCTGAAGGAAGCGACGATGACAAGGGCCATGCGGAGTGGAGTCATAAATCGAGTTGGTGCTCCAATCTTTGGAAATGATGTTTCAAAGGGTCGGGGCCTCTATAAAAATCCAGTTTATGTAATAGATCATGGTCAGCGGTGATAGAGGCCATGCGGAGTGGAGTCATAAATCAGGTTGGTGCTCTAATTTTTGATAATGATGTTTTAGAGGGTTGAGGCCTCTATAAAAAACCTAGTTTATGTAATAGATTGGGGGTGGATTGGATATCGCACGTAGAAGTGTGATAGAGAGAAAACCAAGCCGAGTGCTGGTTAATGTAAATCCTGTGGGCTGTTTCTATTGTTGTAGAATTTCTAGATTAATAGAAGAGAATTTGGGAATTGTGGGTGTGCATTTTCCCATCCCCCATCAGTGGTATCAGAGCTAGTGTTCCTGAGTGTGCAAGCAGATCGTCGACCGTGATGCAGTTTGCGCTAGGATCTATGGTAGGGTTCTGAGAGAGAAGAGAGAGCCGAAAGTTCCTGAGTGTGTAACAGATCACTAGACATGAGGTAGTTACACCAGGATCTATGGTAGGGTTTTGAGAGAGAAGAGAGAGTTTAGGATCTATGGGAGATATGATGACAATGAAAGACTTCAAAGCTTTGTAGAGGCAATTGAAAGCCCTACAAGAGGAGTGGCTCAAAATAAAATTATGGAAGCAAGAGGATCAACATAGAAGGCGTGAGGAGAAACAAAAAAGGAGAAAAGATGGAGTTCATCAGAATATGAAGCCATTGAATGCTGTAGATGAGGAAGTGTGTAGCAGTGGGAGAATCTATCTGGAGGAAGGCAAAAGTTGTTTGGGCCAGGAGAAGGGGTTGGAATAGGCTGTAGAGGCAGATGAATGTCTGGAGGTGCTACAGAAGGTAGTAACCAGACAGTGTAGAAGTGAAGATCACTTCTCCACCAACCCTAAGTGTCTGATGCAGGAGCATCCAGTAGCACCTGATGTAGAAGCATCCAATGGCAGGAGGGCCACTTCTGAAAAGTTGCCTAAGGAGGAAAAACATCATGATTTCATGACATGTCGTGAAATCATGACAAAAAATGCAAATAGGGCGAGGAGAAAAACCTGTCATGATATCGTGACAAAAAAAGTGTCATGATATCGTGACATGACGAGGAGAGAGAGAAGGTGCGAGCCAAAAATGTCATGATTTTGTGACATGTCGTGAAATCATGACAAGAAGCGAGTGAGGGGAGAAAGTAGTTGGGAATGTCGCAATTTCGTGACATGTCACGAAATCATGAAAAAAGTGCAGCCGAAGGGAAGGTAGTTGGGAACGTCATGATTTTGTGACATGTCATGAAATCACGACTGTCGTGAGATCACGATGAAAGTGCAGTCGAGAGAAGACAGTTGGAAAGAGTCACGATTTTGCGACGTGTCACGAAATCATGACTGTCGCAAAATCGTGACAACAGTGCAAACGCAAAGAAGGCAGTTGGGGAATGTCATGATTTTGCAACATGTCATGAAATCGTGATAGTCATGAAATCATGACTGTCATGAAATCATGACAAAGGTGCAGCCAGAAGGGGGAACAGTCGTGAATGTCATGATTTCACGACATGTTAAAAAATTGTGACAGTCACGAAATTGTGACCAAGAACAGCAAAGAGGAGGAGCCGTCGAGAATGTCACAAAATCGCAACCACCAGCAGGAGAAAGGAAGATGCCGAAGGAATTGTTGCAATTTCATGACATGTCATGAAATCGTGATCGGAGCCAAGAAGCGGAGGCGAGGAAGGAAATTGTCATGATATCACGACCCAAAGGCAAGGAAGGCAGAGAGGAAGAGAAAATGTCGTGATATCATGACATGTCATGATATCACGACCAAAAGGGAGGAGGAGCGCAGGGAGGTCAAAATGTCACGATATCGTGACACCTGCTATAGTGTAGCTAGAGGAAGAAGACGATAGAGGTTAGGCGGCGATTGTAGAATGAGGATGACACATGGCACCAAGGTGCAGTTAAAGTGGGCGAATACCAAGAATCACGAGAAAAAAAAAGGATGGGTCACGCAGAGTGATCTGAAGGAAGCGACGATGATAGGGGCCGTGCGAAGTGGAGTCATAAATCGGGTTGGTGCTTTGATTTTTGGGAATGATGTTTCAGAGGGTCGAGGCCTCTATAAAAACCCAGTTTATGTAATAGATCATGGTCGGCGGTGACAAGGGCCATGCGGAGTGGAGTCATAAATCGGGTTGGTGCTCCGATTTTTGGGAATGATGTTTCAGAGGGTCGGGGCCTCTATAAAAAATCTAGTTTATGTAATAGATTGGGGGTGGATTGGAGATCGCATGCAAAAGTGTGATAGAGAGAAAACCAAGCCGAGCGTTGGTTAATGTAAAGCCTACGGGCTGTTTCTGTTGTTGTAGAATTTCCAGATTAATAGAAGAGAATTTGGGAATTATGGGTGTGCGTTTTCTGGTCCCCCATCACTAAGCCATCTCAACTTCTCCACCCATTATCACCCATCCTCATCCTCAACCTAATAATACAGTGCGTATACTTAACACTGTAACCAAATGATAGGATCAATCCAAAGCATCACAGCCATATCAAACAACAACAACTCAAACACCATCTTCAATATTGCAACCAAGTGAACCTATTCAAGCCCATTTGCTCTTGAGGGTACCTCAAAAGGGTAACAACATAACTAAATTTCAATAGAATTATTTTGACATCAATGATCATATTTCCCACACACCCGCTAGAATTTCCCTTTTAGAATTGCTTAGATTCTCTCCTATTCATAGGGAGAAATTGATGAATTCCTTGAGTAAGATGATGGTTCCACAAGACATCAATTCTATTGTTGTAGTTATTGCAGTAGCATCTCATAGAGTGGATTACATAGAATTTCATGATGATAATATCCCTCCTCACAACCTACACAATGATAATCCTATATACATTACAACATATATTGGAGATGTTGTTAAGAGAGTGTTGATAGAAAATGGATCTCTCTCAATATTTAAACATGATTTCTTAACAATATTTGGATTTTAAGATAAGTATTTGAGGAAAATAGATATGATGATTAAATATTTTAATGATCAAATTCAAGAAGCATGTGGTATGATGCTCGTCTCATTGTAGGTCAGTCCTAGAATCCTAGATACATGTATTTATGTTTTACCTTGTTCAGTATCATACAATATTCTTCTGGGTCATCCATGGTTTAATGCAATGAAGCAAGTACCCTCCATATTACATCAATGTGTAAAATTTGAATTTAAGAATCAGGTAGTCACCATACATGGTGACCCTAGATATTTTGAGCTTTGTGTGATGGCTGAGCCTATTGATGTTTATTTTTTTCCATATTTATCATCATCATCACCCTTTAATAATTGTCATCCTTCATATAAATTAGATTCATCTTCTTCACTTCAACAACCATCTTCATCCCATCAAACCCCTTCCTCCCATCGTAACACAACTCCATATCATACAAATTATCCATCCACATCATATTTCCTTACAGATAAACCCATAATCAATTTATCCATATCATCTAATCACAAATATTTTTCTAAACAAGATTCTTTAGGAATTATTCATATGAGATCTCGATTGACATCACCCAATCCACACAAGCTACAAATATTTACTTGCAGATCCATACACAGAATATAGTATGACACAATATTATCTATGTCATTGCTACAACCATGAATGTTGAAGGAGTCCCACATGGTTCTTTGATTGGTCATAATATTGTCCCCCATCAATTTCATAATCTATATTTACAAGATTCCACATCACAATCATATATTTCTTCTCAACCAATTCATTCACAGATTTTCATTCTATCACAATCACAACCACTTCAACATTCCTCTTATCTTCCACGTTCTTCTTCTCTTCCATACTCTTATTACATCCCACATCCTTCATACAACATAGCATATCCACACCAATAAGCTAATCCATATTCCTCCAATCCTTTGCACAGTAGTATTTCCATTCCTTCCATAAATAATAATAAAGTTTCATAATCAAATTATAATATCCCATTTAGAAATATGGGAGCTCCATATGTTGATAATTTTCAAACACATCATCTTGAAACTATAGTCAAATAGTTGGCTTCACAATTATATCACATGGATCCATACCACCCTATATATAGCTATAAATGAATATGTAATCAACCTTTGGATCCTGTAGTCGCCTCTAGGCCATATCCCAAATATTTCCCCATGCCAGTCCTCCCCATCTATAAGGGGATTGAAGATCCCATCGAACATCTTAGGATTTTCAAAATAATATGCCATGACATTTCTTACGATGACATGTTTTTGTTAAAAATATTTTCTAATAGTATTGGGGGTATGGCCCTAGAGTGGTACTACCAGTTTCCAACATATTCTTTAAGAAATTTTGAAGAGACAACAAAACTATTTATACAACAGTTTGAAGATTATATCGAAATACATGTGACTATTAAGGACCTGTACAATCTAAAACAAGGAAAAGAGGAAATTTTACCAAATTTTTGGCATGATGGAGGAAATTTATAGGCAAGTTACACTTCACCTTACTTCCTAGATAAATACTGGAAATATTTATTGGTAATTTATAAGAGCAACTCTCTTATGAGTTGGCCACTACCACTTTAACCTCATTTTATAAATCCATTGATTTAACAAGGAGAGCATAAAATAACCTTACTAGGATAGGTTAGTTAAATATAAATTAATAGGATAAACCATTAAAAAATCAATGTAATAACAAACACATGGTAGGATATGGGGTCACAGATAATAGGCCTCCTATTATTGCAAATGTGACCACTATTTTGCAAAATATGGTATTGAAAGCATCTCATAAAACTCCTCCATGTAACTTCACAAGACTAAATCAAACATTATCCATGGTTCTACCACAATTTTTATAAATAGGTATGATAAAATTACCTGAGATTTGGTAACCTGCTACCACCACCAAATTGTATGAGCCAACAAAACACTATGATTTTCATAGAGTCAATGGATATGCATTGAATGTGTTTAATAAATTGAAGCACTTAGTGTAGGATTTAATTGATAGTGTTCAATTATAGGTAGGGGATATCCCACATATCCTAATCCTCCATCGACCACACAATATATTATACAGTAGGAAGAAAAAGCTAATAAAAATTTAGACATTTTTCAAAATCCATTACCTAATTTTGGTAAAAAGACGATGAATCAAATTGACTATCGGAATAAACCACCACCAACATAATAAGTGGGAATTATTAGTGGTATTCCAATATTTCAATACCCACCAAGTACATATGTGCTTGTTCAATCACCCAGTACAAGTTAGAGTGATTAAGAAGAAGAATCCCAACCTTTGATCCTTGATTACTTTGAAAGTGAGTCAAACTCCAAGATTGACATTACTTCCCTTCACTTTAATAGTTCAGTGGAAGAATCAAAACCCATGATTCCCATCACAAATTTTCTTGTTTTTTAGGAACCCTTTGTGATATTCTTGACAATTCGTTCATCTACGCATCAATTGCTCCTCCCTAGAGCAAGTAGCAATTCATAGACCTCACCCCATCCAAGCCATATCAACTTCTCCACCCATTATCACCCATCCTCCTCCTCAACCTAATCATACAGTGGGCATACATAGCACTATAACAAAATGATAGAATCAAGCCCAAGCATCACAACCATATCAAACACCAACAACTCAAACACCATCTTCAATATTGCAACCAAGTGAACCTATTCAAGCCCATTTGCTCTTGAGCAACTAAATTTTAATAGAATTATTTTTACATCAATGATCATCTTTCCCACACACCCACTAGAATTTCTCTTTTATAATTGCTTAGATTCTCTCCTATTCATAGGGAGAAATTGATGAATTCCTTGAGTAAGATGATATTGCCCCAAGACATCAATCTGACCATTGTAGTTATTATAGTAACATCTCATAGAGTGGATTACATAGACTTTCATGATGATAATATCCCTCCTCACAACCTACACAATGATAATCCTATCTACATTACATCATGGATTGGAGATGTTGTTAAGAGAGTGTTTATAGATAATGGATCCTCTCTCAATATTTACACATGATTTCTTAAAAATATTTGGATTTGAAGATAAGGATTTAGGAAAATAGATATGATGATTAAATATTTTAATGATGACATTCAAGAAGCATGTGATATGATATTCATCTCATTGTAGGTCATTCCTAGAATCCTAGATACATGTATTTATATTTTACCTTGTCCAGTATCATACAATATTCTTTTGGGTCATCCGTGGATTAATGCAATGAAGGAAGTCCCCTCCATATTACATCAATGTGTAAAATTTGAATTTAAGAATCATCTAGTCACCATACATGGTGATCCTAGATCTTTTAAGCTTTGTGTGATGGCTGAGATTGTTGATGTTCCATTTTTTCCATCTTTATCATCATCATCAACCTTTAATCATTGTCCTCCTTCATATACATTAGATTCGTCTTCTTCACTTCAAAAACCATCTTCATATCATCAACCCCCTTCCTACCATCCTAACACAACTCCATATCATACAAATTATCCATCCACATCATATTCCCTTACGGATAAACCCATAATCAATTTATCTATATCATTTAATCACAAATATTTTTCTAAACAATATTCTTTAGGAATTATTCTTATGATATCTCGATTGACATCACCTAATCCACACAAGCTACAAAACTTTACTTGCAAATCCATACCCAGAATATAGTATGACACAATCATATTTATGCCATTGCTACAACTTTGAATGTTGAAGGAATCCTACATGGTTCTTTGATTGGTCATAATATTATCCCCCATAAATTTCATAATCTATATTTACAAGCTTCCATATCACAATCATATATTTCTTCTCAACCAATTCATTCACATATTTTCATTCCATCACAATCACAACCACTTCCACATTCCTCTTATCTTCCACCTTTTTCTTCTCTTCCATACTCTTCTTACATCCCACATCCTTCATACAACATAGCATATCCACACCAATAAGCCAATCCATATTCCTCCAATCATTTACACAATAGTATTTCCATTCCTTCCATAAATAATAATCAAGTTTCATAATCAAATTATAATATCTTGTTTAGAAATATGGGAGCTCCATATGTTGATAATTTTCAAATACATCATCTTGAAACTATAGTCAAATAGTTGGCTTCATTATTATATCACATGGATCCATACCACCCTATATATAGCTAAAAATGAATATGTAATCAACCTTTGGATCTTGTAGTCACCTCTAGGCCATATCCCAAATATTTCCCTATGCCAGTCCTCCCCATCTATAAGGGGATTGAAGATCCCATCGAACATCTTAGGATGTTCAAAACAACATGCCATGACATTTCTTATGATGACATGTTTTTGTTAAAAATGTTTCCTAAGAGTCTTGGGGGTATGGCCCTAGAGTGGTACTACTAGTTTCCAACATATTTTTTAAGAAATTTTGAAGAGATAATAAAACTATTTATACAACTGTTTGGAGATTATATCGAAATACATGTGACTATTAAGGACCTGTACAATCTGAAAAAAGGAAAAGAGAAAATTTTTACCAAATTTTTGGCAATGGAGGAAATTTATAGGCAAGTTACACTTCACCTTAATTCCTAGAGAAATGTTGGAAATATTTATTGGTAATTTAAAAGAGAAAATCTCTTATGAGTTGGCCACTACCATTTTAACCTCCTTTTATCAAACCATTGATTTAGCAAGGAGAGAATAAAATAACTTTATTAGGAGAGGTTAGTTAAAGAGAAAAAAAATAGGATAAACCATTAAAAAATCAATATAAGAACAAACACATGGTAAGATATGGGGTCACAGATAATAGGCCTCCTATTAATGCAAATGTGACCACTATTTTGCAGATGATGGTATTGAAATCATCCCATAAACCTCCTCCATGTAACTTCACAAGACTACATCAAACATTATTCATGGTTCTACCATAATTTTTAGAAAGAGGTATGATAAAGTTACCTAGGATTTGGCAACCTGCTACCACCACTAAATGGTATGAGCCTAAAAAACACTATGCTTTTCATAGAGTCAATGGATATGCATCAAATGTGTTTAATAAATTGAATCACTTAGTGTAGGATTTAATTTATAGTGGTCAATTAGAGGTAGATGGAGCTCCCACACATCCTAATCCTCCATCGACCACACAACATATTATATAGTAGGAAGAAAAGGCTATTCAAAATTTATATATTTTTCAAAATCCATTACCTAATTATGGTAAAAAGGCAGTGAATCAAATTGACTATCGGAATAAACCACCACCAACACAATAAGTGGGCATGATTAGTGGTATTCCAATATTTCAATACCCACCAAGTATATTTGTGCTTGTTCAATCACCTAGTACAAGTGAGAGTGATCAAGAAGAAGAATCTCAGCCTTTGATCTTTGATTAGTTTGAAAGTGAGTCAGAATCCAAGATTGACATTAGTTTCCTTCACTTTAATAGTTTAGTGTAAGAATAATAACCCATGATTCCCATCATAAATTTACTTATTTTTTAGGAACCCTTTGTGATATTCTTGACAACTCATCCATATACGCATCAATTGCTCCCCCTAGAGCAAGTAGCAATTCATAGACCTCACCCCACCCAAGCCATCTCAACTTCTCCACCCCATTATCACCTATCCTCCTCCTCAACCTAATAATATAGTGGGTATACTTATCACTATAACCAAATAAATAGAATCAAGCCCAAGAATCACAACCATATCAAACACCAACAACTCAAACACCATCTTCAATGTTGCAACCAAGTGAACCTGTTCAAGCAAATTTGATCTTGAGGGTACCTCAAAAGGATAACAATGCAACTAAATTTAAACAAAATTATTTTGACATCAATGATCATCTTTCCCACACACCGCTAGAATTTCCCTTTTATAATTGCTTATATTCTCTCCTATTCATAGGGAGAAATTGATGAATTCCTTGAGTAAGATAATGGTGCCCCAAGACATCAATCTGACTGTTGTAGTTATTGTAGTAGAATCTCATAGAGTGGATTACATAGACTTTCATGATGAGGATATCCCTCCTCACAACCTACACAATGATAATCCTCTCTACATTACAACATGGATTGGAGATGTTGTTGTTAAGAGAGTGTTGATAGATAATGGATCCTCTCTCAATATTTGCACATGATTTCTTCAAAATATTTGGATTTGAAGATAAGGATTTGAGGAAAATAGATATGATGATTAAAGCTTTTAATTATGAAATTCAAGAAGCATGTGGTATGATGTTCTTCTTATTGTAGGTCAGTCCTCGAATCCTAGATACATGTATTTATGTTTTACCGTGTCCAGTTTCATACAATATTCTTCTGGGTCATTCATATATTAATGCAATGAAGGAATTCCCCTCCATATTACATCAATGTGTAAAATTTGAATTTAAGAATCATCTAGTCACCATACATGGTGACCCTAGATCTTTTGAGCTTTGTGTAATGGCTGAGCCTATTGATGTTCTCTTTTTCCATCTTTATCATCATCATCACCCTTTAATCATTGTACTCCTTCATATACATTAGATTCATAATATTCACTTCAAAAACCATATTCATCCCATCAACCCCCTTCCTCACATACTAACACAACTCCATATCATACAAATTATGCATCCACATCATATTCCCTTACGGATAAACCCATAATCAATTTATCCATATCATCTAATCACAAAGATTTTTCTAAACAAGATTCTCTTATCTTGACTAAAATTTTGCCATCTCCTCAAACCATGGGATTAGCCCATGAGAAAGGATATTTTTACCACTTAGGTAATTATGTATTCATTTATATTGGGTATACAATAGATGAGACTATTTTTGGTAAAAAATAAATTCCTGAAGAAAACCATTTTGCCCATTCCTACTCATTAAACAAGTTCCCAATTCCTAAGCAAATCATGTGTAGTATGAGCTACAAAGGTAAAGTTGTAGATCATTTAGAAAATGGTATATGTGAGTAGTTGTATGGTAACATTTGGCCAACATGATGTGGCCTAGGCTACATCCCAACAAAGAACCAACCTTTGCCCTTTGACAATGATGATCATTTAATCATATATGCTGAGTATTTGGAAAGTTGTCAAAGTTTAGAATGGATAGAAGAAGATGAGGGACCCCCTTCTCCCTCAAATATTTATTACAATATGCTTTCATTAGTTTATCCGAATTTAATTGCAAGTCTCAAAAATTTTACTAAAGAGGATGTCCTTTGTGACATAGCACATGACGATGTAGTTAATAATAGCATTTTTTACGGTTATATCCCCTGTATAATGAACATTGAAGCTTCTAGTTTACAATATGAACATTATAACTTCTCTCTTGAAGATCTAAGGCAAATGGGTGTTTCATCCACTCCTAATTTTGAGAGAGAATCTCAAATGGTGATTGAGGAAACTTTAAAAATTAATATTGGTACTAAAACCAGTCCTCACATGGTATGAATAAGAACTATATTAAATAAAGAACAAGTTAAATTTATGAACTTCCTATCAGAATATCCAAATTTTTTTGCATGGTCTTATGCATACATGCCAGGTCTATATCCATCCATGGTCATGCATCACTTAGTGGTTCATCTTGATGCAAAACTTGTAAAATAAAAGCTCAAGAAAATGCATCCTAAAGTTGCTCTATTAGTCAAAGAAGAGCTTCAAAAGATATTAGATTTTGGTTTTATTCATGCCATTGATTATTTTTATTGGATATATAACATCATTCTAGTGGTGAATAAGGAAGCCAAAAAAATAAGAGTATGCGCAGATTATACCTTTAGTTCCTACATCTTGATGGGAGACATCCTATATGGAGATATGTGAATGGGTTATGCTCCTGGTTTAAGATCAATAGTGAAATAAAATTCTCACACAGGAGGGAGCCCAGGTAAATCCTTAGGGAATACATCCTTGAAATCCTACAAAATTGAATGTGTTTCAAGTACTTCCTTCTTTCAATATTCTCTGACCTTATTTATCTTTACTACATAAACTATCCCTCCTTTTTTGAGGGATTTTTTCAACTTCATATCTAACAACAAATGGGAATCGAACACCCCATGTTCGCTATGGATTCATAGCCTTCCTTTACCTTCTTATGAATATTTGATTCATCTATCCTAGAAATTGATTACAGATTTGTGGACACGTAACCAATCCATCCCTAGGACCACATCGAAGGCATGCAATGGGGCTACGTATAAGTAACCTTCTGTGTTTACACTAGCTAGGATGATTTCCATTATTGGGAAACATTGGTTTACATAGTAGATCTATCCAAAACCATACTCAACCTTCCATCTATGAGCCAAATACCCTGTCCTTTCTAGCATATATTTTTCTAACTTTTAAGAAATAAAGCTATCAGTGGCTCCACTATATATTAATATATTTACTTGCTTATAAAAAATATTACATTTTATGATCAATGGGGTGGTTTATCCGTCAAGCTTTTGACTCCCAGTTGCAGTGTAGATTTTGTGCATAGGTTCATTTTCTTTAATTTTGGATGTGCTTGGCCCTAGTCGGTATGGAAAATTGTTAACAAAATATGGTCCTCTACAATGATAACACCCATCCTTGGGCCCTTGTCACTTTTTTAGTTTTTACTTGTCACCTTTAATCACTAGAACTAAAACTTACGATTTTGGTGTTTGGGGCTTAGCATTATTTGGTTTGTTGTCTTTCTTATAAAAGTTCTTCTTGAACTTCTTTTGGCTTCAATTGAATTTCTTATCTGGATGTTGGGGGTTCTCAACCTTTTGTTCTTGTTTAGCCTCCAATTTTACAACCCCATTTCTATTCCTCTTCTTTAGTTTCTAACGTTATTGCTCATATAATGTTTCATATTTATAACAGAAGTGTGACTCTACTTTATTTGCTAGGTCATATACCTTTTGCAATGATTTAGGCTCCTGCATCTCTACATCATGCTTTATCCTATATTGCAAACCATGAGTAAACTTATGAATCCACATTTTCTCATTATAGGTAGGTACATACTTCAACAACTTTATCAACTTCCTATAGTATATCTCCACTAAGTTGGTTCCTTGCCTTAGACTAGAAAACTCCTTAAATTTTAGAGCATAGAAATGCTCTGTGAGGAACCTCTTCTTGAATATGACTATAAATTCCTTCCATGGAATGTCTACTAGTTCAATTTTATTTTCCTCATAATAAGTTTCCCAAAAATATAGGGTAGCTCCTTCAAGGTAAATAGTAGCCCAAACCATTTGGGTTCCTCAAGAATATCCCTTTACTATGAAGAAATATTCCAATTCCTTTAACCAAGCCTCAACTGTGTCTCCCTCTCCTTCTCCATTTAATTTGGATATGCAAACATTATTTAAATCTATTACCATATCATTTTCCAAGAGGGTTCTAGCTTGTACCTATTCTACCATCAACCCCTCATCTTGGTTAACTTCTAAATCTCTAGCTTGCAAATTTTGGTTGACAATAATTTCTAGCACTTGTCTTAACTAATCTTGTAATGCGGTAACTGTGGTAGGGAGATATTCCATTCCTATATCGGGATTTTTTGGACCCTCATTCTATATCTCTTCTTCGACATTACTTTTTTGAGTCTTTCTAGGTGGAGGCATTTCTATTATGGTCTTAGGTGGCATCTTGATATGATTCCAACCAAGAAAAAAATCATATCACAACTTCATATTAAACTTAGTTACTAACTCAAACCATATTATAAAGTTTTCCTTTCTAATCATTAGAAATATAATTAGGATAAGGTTCTAAGGTTATGATGTATCACTAACACCATACTAAGGTATCATAACATTCATCTTCCCTTGGGATTGATTCCATTAGATTCTAAATAAGTAGAGACTCTAGGTTATCCCATATTTTAGCTTAAACCTAAGCAAGCCTTCATTGGAGATACCCGAATATATTTTAGCACATAAGAAGCTCTATACCCTTGAACCTAGAGCTCTGATACCAAATGTAATGAACCAAAATCAAGAAACAAGAAAACACACACAAAGTTAGAAACATATATATATATATATATATATATATATATAATTTTAAACCAAGGAGAGGAATTCATAAATCCCTAACCAACCTTAGAATAACTTAATGTTTAGCAACCCCTAATTTTCTCAAGAACTATACCACACAAGATTCCCCTCACGCAAGTCCCTTCTGCATAGGCATATCTCATGTTATGCACATAAGTCCATCCATATCATAATTCTTGATGAGCTAAACTTACCACCTTCAATCATTATAAGGTGTACACGCATATCCATATTCCACACAAGCCATTATGAGTGGATATGCTACGTGTACTACGAGTTAAGCTATCAATCTTATCCTCTGACAAGCTATCTTAACTTTAGTATGATCTTCTAAACCTAGTACTAATCTCCCTAAGGGGGTCTCAAGCCCTTAGGTTAACCTCTAAGTTCATCCTAGAACTTACCACTGAATTATGTGAAATTTATTCAAACAAGAATATAAAGAATGGGTCTAGATACTAAATCTAACAAAACATAAATCATTAAACAAGCAAAGATAACTGAACATAAAACAATGATTAAAGGATAACATGCAATAGAAAGGATATAAATACAGTCACATTCAATAATGAAATACAAGGTGCTACAATCACCTTGTCCATTTATCACATAAGTATGTGATAAACCCCACCTTAAAACACTATTTACATCAATATTATCAGGGAAATCTCCCCATAAATCTAATCTATTGCATAATTAAGCAAGATGTAAGGTAGAGAGCAAACTTGTGCATTGATTTATTGTATGAGATTGGTTTTACCACTCTTCCATTGATCAAGTGAGGATAGTAGGGGATCAGGACACTCATGTATCAGGATAGACATGCTTCTAAAGGCATTTTTTTATTTCATTTCCAAATTGCAACTATAGAAATAACCCAAGCAATTCAAATTTCCCATGCATAGTTGATATCACAGAAACTACTTTTTCTATTTCCCCTCTAATCTATTGATGAGATTTATTCAACCATGCATCAATCCATATGCTTTATTACAACAAATGGTCTAACCCCTACTTAACAATTAAGGTCCCATACCCTTAATTTGTAAATAATTTAGGTTCACACATATCATTCAATTAAAGCCAAATACTTTAATATTCAGATAAACATTTTTATTCATTTCATAAATTAAATTCCCATATCCTTAATTTAGAAAACAAACCATTTTTCACATTCATTATCCAATTAAAACCAACTACTTTAATCTTCAAATAAACATTTTTCTTAATTTCGTAAATTAAAGTCCCATACCCTTAAATACAAAATAAACTATTTTTCACATGCATTATTCAACTAAAGCCAACTACTTTAATATTAAAATAAACCTTTTTCTTCATTTCATAAATTAAAGTCCCATACCCTTAATTTACAAAACAAACCATTTTTCACATTCATTATCCAATTAAAGCCAATTAATTTAATCTTCAAATAAACTTTATTCTTCATTTCATAAATTAAATTCCCATACCCTTAATTTAAAAAAAAAAAAGTTTTTCACATTCATTATCCAGTTAAAGCCAAGTACTTTGATCTTAAAATAAACCTTTTTCTTCATTTCATAAATTAAAGTCCCATACCCTTAATTTACAAAACAAACCATATTTCACATTCATTATCCAATTTCTATTTTATTTTAAATAATGAAATAACAATAAAGGTTCTTCTCTTTCATTACCCATTAAATATTACCATTAAATATAATGAAATAACATCAATGGTTATGCCCTTTCATTACCCATTAAATATAATGAAATAACAACAAAGGTTATTCCCTTTCATTACCCATTAAATATTACCATTAAACATAATGAAATAACATCAATGGTTCTTCCCTTTCATTACCCATTAAATATTACCATTAAATATAATGAAATAACATCAATGGTTCTTCCCTTTCATTACCCATTAAATATAATGAAATAACAACAAAGGTTCTTCCCTTTCATTACCCATTAAATATAATGAAATAACAACAAAGGTTTTTCCCTTTCATTACCCATTAAATATTACCATTAAACATAATGAAATTACATTAATGGTTCTGCCCTTCCATTACCTATTAAATATAATGAAATAACAACAAAAGATTTTTCCTTTTCATTACCCATTAAATATTACCATTAAACATAATGAAATAACATTAATGGTTCTGCCTTTTCATTACTCATTAAATATAATTAAATAACAACAAAGTTTTTGCCAAAAAATACATGGCTTAATTAACTTCCTAAGCAAAGATTAACCAGCAGCCAAGACTCTCATAGAGGAAGAACAAAATACCAAGAAGAGAGTATTCGATACAGAGGATGACAATCACTACAGATATGAGTCACCCCACAACAACCCAGATGTAGGTGAAGAATTTAGGAGGGAGTTACCTTGGGTGCCAATATCAACCATAACATGGATGAATAGATCCAGCATTGCTATAGCCAAAAATGCTACACAATCATACCCAAAGCTAGCTGCCTAAGATGGTTGGGATCCTACTACACATAGTACAACTATGAGCATCAAGGAGGAGGGTTTTCCCTACAAATGAGTGGATGACTACATTGGTGGTATCCTATCCTTAGCACTATCTAAATCCATGATAATCCATACTTTAGATAAATAGTCACGGTGGTAAGCATGGGATGGCACAACTGACCGACTACACATACGAGTACTACCATAGACTAGGACTACAATGCTACTATAAACCAACTGATTATACACACGTGTACTACCATAGACCAACCGACTATGTGTGATTAACAAAATCATAGAGGTGTGATGTTTAATGCATGGTTGAGGATTTTAAACATGGCTATAGGCCCTCATGGTTTCATATCACTAAAAGGTGGATGCATAGAGGTTCACATCTCAAACTTAGTACTACAAGATTTAAGGATCTATCAAAGCTTTTAAAGAAGTCAACTAAAACCAGTGAAATACCATAGCTTGATGATATTTAAAACCATTGAAAGGAAAACATAATACACCTATTATTTCTAAAATGCTATCGTGAATCCAACCTGGTATTTTAGTCATTGGTTGGTTGGGTTTCTCAATAAAATGTCATCAGCCACTTCTCCCTCTTCCCACTGAGTTTTTTCTTTTGCTCTGTGTTGCTCTCCCACTTCCTTCATGCTCTCCTTCCAATAGCCTCCTCTCCAACTGCATCCTCTCTCCATATCCAACCGCATCCTCTCTCCTTGGCTACCATCCCCCACCTACCCACCTTAACTCTCCATATATATTTTTTAGGTAGTAGGGGTAAACATCCTCTCCTCCCCTCTACCCAAGGCATTTTCATTAAGGAGACATCCCTTCACACAGCTGGTCCGATTAGATCTTTGAAGGTGATCCATCCCATCCTTAGAAGGGGTATTATCACATTCAAACCAACATTGACTAGCTATTTGGATTAAGAAAATTTCGCGTCAATTCAACTTAGTTAAAGTCTATAGTCATTTGCTTAATAGGGTTCTTTTATTTCTTAGTATAAAACAACCAAATTTTTTTGGAATAAATCATATTTTATTCAAGATGAAAACTTTTATAACCATAATATAAATCACTCATTTATTTAAAATGAGATCTCTTTATTACTTTAAATAAATTAACTATTTATTTAAAATAATAATCCTTTACCATTCCATTTAGATTGACTATTTATTTAAGAATGTTATTTCTTTATTATTTCAATAAATCAATTATTTATTTAAAATGATATATTTTTACTATTTAAATAAATCAACTATTTATTTAAAATGATATCTTTTACTAATTAAATAAATCAACTATTTATTTAAAAATGATATCCTCTTTTTTTATATAATATTTACTAAGGTATACAAGGAGTTATGAAGACAACCCATTCATTCATAGCTCACAGATTATTAAGGCAAATAGTGCTGAAATAAAAGACAATCATGCATGTACAACAAACAAAGAGGGATTCTTTCCATTAATCTAGTCACCTATATTAGCCTCTAGAACTTATGATATCTACTAGGCCATCAGTCTAGGCCTCAAGGTGGATAGCTATTGATGATTATCCCTAACCAAATGCATGTCTATATGAAGGTATCTATCCATGTTACCTTCGAGTTACCTTATCATAACTTCCTCAAACTCAAGTACCCTTGTCTTCAATGGACGACTCAACTTATTCCATTTACAAGTGCACTTGATCCTACACATTGGCAATTCATTAGCAGTATCATACTCTTTAATATCTAATAATTTACATAGCTACTTAATTGCACAAAATCGAGTACTAAAGCATCAACAATTAATACATTATTTTTCCATATTCAAATGTCCATATGGGAGGATGATGACAATGCCCATTACATCAAAAGCTAATAGTGGTATCAAAGCTATGGTAGATCTAGCCATAGTAGTTCAATAGGAAAACCACAATTATTATTGAGCCTAAGTTCTTTTTCAACCTATTGTGCTACTAGACCAGCCCCTATCAAAAACTCTTAGAAGAATTCTAGATGGTAGAATTAGAGAGAGTCACAAAGTTAAGATTGGAAAAATCTCAACTCCAGAAATACTGAGATTATATTTGGCTAGAGTCTGTTCCACAGAGTTACAAGAAAAAATCATGAAGACTAGGACTCAATATTCAATCCACTATATTGATAAATCATTAGTGAAGATCATCCAAGAAATCTGGAATTTTCTAACTATCGCCTAAATTTTATTTTGTTGTAGAAAATTAATTCTCAAAGTATTGGGACTCCTCTTACAACACAAAGCTAGGAGACTCCAGATTCATTGCCTAAAGGTCGACATGCCTTCATAGTGCAAAGATTAGTTCCTTGTGCAAGAGAAGAATACCATGAAATAAGACTTCTAGTGAATATTCACAGTGAAGTTAGAAGACTAAAGATATAGATTGTTGGATTGAGTGACTTCACAAATTGAAGAACAAACCATTGAAGTATTGATACAAAAAGGCCATAGTAGCCTTGAAGAAAATGCCATAGTAGCCTTGAATAAAATGCCATAGTAGCCTTGAAGAAAAGGCTATAGAAGCCTTGAAGAAGAAGCCATAGAATTCTTGATATTGAAAAGGCCATAGAATTCTTGATACTAGAAAGGCCATAGAATCCTTGGTACTAAAAAAGGCCATAGAAGCCTTGATACTTGAAAAGGCCATAGAAGCCTTGATACTGAAAAAGACCACATAAGCCTTGATACTGAAAAAGGCCATATAAGCCTTGATCCTGAAGAAGAATTCAAAGAGAATATCTTATTCAAAAGTAGACTAAATATTTCAGTACTAATATCATTGTTGCGGTGAAAAAAGATTCAGCGAGTTGGGAAACTTCCTACAAGAAATTTAGGAAGAGTATCTTTTTTAGAATCAACTCAACACCTGAAGCAAGTGAAGGGATCGGGTGAAGATATTGATGAAGAAATTCTAGTCTTGGAATAAAAATGACTATGAGAGTCCTACTCGAATCTAGAAGCAACATAATCAGAGATCCAGAAGAAGATCTCATCACCAACACTTCCAAGAGTAGAAGGTTGAAGATAAGGTCTCAAGGAAGACCTTCAAAAGCTGCAAGATTGAATACCTTGGAGAAGTCTCAAGAAGAATAAAAAAAAAAGGCTTGTAGAGCCTTGCTAAATATCATCAAAAGATTTCTTAGGAGAACTCATTGGAGAAATACACTACCAAGGAGAAGCTCCTAATAATGAAGGAATTGGGAAAATTATCACCATATGAAAACAAGCCCAAAAGAATAATTTGGTAATGAGTGCCAAATTTGTGAAGAAGAATTTGGCAAGGAGTGCCAAATTCATGAAGAAAAATCTAGAAAGCAGTGCCAAAATACAAGAATAAGAATTTGTCAAGGAGTACCAAATCCCAAAAGAAGATCTTGCTTGAAGTCATAATTCGATAAGAAGACTTGAAGACAAAATAAGCTTACCAAATATTAAAATATTTAAATATTGCCTCTCACAATAAGAAGGCACCACTTTAGATACAAATACTTATCCAAATATATAGTATAATTAGGATAACACAAGATGAGAACAAGCCAACAAATCCTAGGCTCATGAAAGAAAGTTCGAGACCATCATTTGGTGAAGAAGGAGCTATTCAAGACAATCTACAAAGAGCTACAAGATCCTACTCGAAGCAACAACTTGGTGATCCTAGATACCAATATCTACATCCTCTACAAAAATGGCAAAAGATATATAGAAATTTTTAAAAGGTTTGCAATTTTTGGTGCAAGTATATTCATTAATTGTATTACTTATCATATTTGTTAGAGCACCTGAATTTGAATTAAATTTGCATGAAGAAAATCACGTTATAGTCTTCAAAAGTGAAAAAGAAAAGGGTTCTTTTTATGATTTATTTGCACATTAATTAGGATTTGATTAGATTTTAGAATTTCTTCTATCAACTACCTATCATCTACTTTGGAAAAATAAAAATAAGACAGTCTACAATACTAAATTGTAGTGAAATTGCAAAATAATTATTGAAGGTTCATTTCAAATTATTCTTGATTAGTTGTAGTAAATTTGATTAAGTGCATTATATTTTAGAATAATTGAGAAACAATATTCTATTCCAAAGAAATAGTTGAGAAAAAACATCACAAGTATTGAAATGAAGCTTAGAACTGATTGATTATTCCATGGGATCAACTTTGTATAAATAGCAAAGTTGATCATTGTGAGTCGTTGGATTACAACAACTCAACAAATTTGTAGTCTAAACTGAGATTTCACCTGACTCAAGGAAGAGTAGTAATTCAAGTAAGACTATCCTAGTAGAACTTAAGAGAAAAAAGATTTATTCTAACACCCCCCATTAAGTGATACTAGGGGTGAATGTATGAATCCCAACAAGAAGGCCTGATGAGGTACTCATGTACAATAAACTCTTATAGAAGATATGGTAAAAAAAACCACATGGGAAAAAACCATCTTAAATAAGAAGAATAATAAGTAGAAGAGGCATGTCTTCAGATGGTGAAGATTGTCCTCTATTGAACACCTAAAAAAATTAGTCTCAGTAACAAGGATTGATTAGGTACTCATGTACAATGTACTTACATACAACAAGAATAAGAGAGAGGTGAAACCCTCTGTTCACCCTTCTAATGCATCTGCTTAACTCAAATTTTCTCTCACAACTAAATGTAATGCGGAGAATGAAAGGATTTGGTGAATATGTATGCAATTTGATTTTCTATAGGAATGTACTCCAAGTTTAGATCCCTTTGCTGAATATGTTGTCGAATGAAGTGCATGTGAATCTCAATGTGCTTAGTACACTGATGTTCAACTGGATTATGGATAATATAAATTGTGCTTTGATTGTCACACCAAAGGGTAATAGGTTGGTTATGAAAAAACCAAATTCCTTTAGTATCTGATGAAGCCAAAGAGCTTCTTGACTGGATAAAATTGTTGCCCTATATTCGGCCTCTATGGATGATAAAGTTGTTGCCTATTATTTTATGCATGACCAAGCAATAGGTGAAAAACCAAGGCAAAACACATAGTCAGAGGTGGAAAATATGTCTTCAATTGAACCTTCCCAATCAGAATCTATGTAACCATTGATATCCATGGATCCACCCTCATATAAGATCCCAAAGTGAGTAGTTATTTGCAAGTAGCGAAGTATTCTCTTGGTTGCTTGCAAATGAATGAAATGAGGTTGATGTGAGAATCTAGATATTAAGCCAATAACATATGAAACATCTAGGCAAGTATGAGTGAGGTATAATAGACTTCCTACAAGATATCTGTAGAGAGTAGCATCACATAGAAGGGACTTGCAGGAAGTACTTAGAGTGACTCCAAACTGAAAAGGTGTGGAAGAAGGCTTACAATCAGTCATCTTAAATGTTGAAGAAGATCTAGAGTATATTTCTGTTGACACAATAAAATACCAGCATCTATTTGAGTTATCTGAATCCCAAGGAAGTAATGAGCTAAACCCAGATCAACCATCTCAATTTTCTCAGAAAGGGGGTCTTTGATAGTCTGGATGTGAGAAATGTCACTACTAGTGAGTAGTAGATCATCAACATAGAGAACTAGTATGGTGATTTTTTCTTCATCTCTCTAAATGTAGACTGTGGCATTAGACTCACAATGAGAAAATCCTGAGGAAAGAAGGAAGGAGTCCATTTTTTCATATCAGGCTCTAGGAGCTTGTTTGAGACCATAGAGAGATTTTCTTATTCTACAAATAATGGAGGAGTCTTGAGTGAATCCAGTAGGTTGTTACATGAATATTTCCTCTTTTAAGTCACCATGTAAGAAAGCACTTTTAACATCCATTTGAAAAACATGCCACTTTTAGGAAGCAGCAAGTGCCAATACCATCCTAACAGAATCTATTTTTGCAACTGGTGCAAATGTTTTAGAATAATCTATGCCTTCATTTTACGAAAAACCTTTAGCTACCAAGTGAGCTTTGTGTTTGTCAATTTTTCCATAAGGTCCATACTTAGTTCTGTAAATCTATTTACAGTGAACCAATTTTCTCCCTTTAGGTAGAGGGACTAGATCCCAAATTTTTTTATTAAGGAAGAAAAATCATTCTCCATGGCATTATCCAACTCTTTTATGCCAGTTGCTTCTTTGAAGGATTGAGGATCTATGGAAATGGGCTGATAGACAAGACCAAAACCCAAGGAGTTGCTTAATCTGGATGAGGTAAGATTTTGGATGTAAGGAGTGGCCTCTTGAACAATGGTGCAAGCCCATTTTGGCATTGTGGAAGGAGTAATGGGTGTGGTAGGACTTTGAGTTGGTGTTTAAAGTACATGATCCTCATTATGGTTATCTAACTCAAGGATGGGATCTTAATTATATTGAGGCTCAAATATTGGAGATGTCTTGAGATAATCAATGTTGGAAGAAGATGATTGAGGATATTTATAAGGGAATATTACATCAAATTGAATATTTCTGTGAAAAAATATTTCACGAGTTGTGGGATTAAGGAGCCTGTAGGCTATAATTTCCTCACAATAACCAAAAAATATTTGTTGCTTTCTCTTTTTGTCTAGAGCCTTCCTCTTTTTATTTGGGATATGTGCCCAAGCAGTACACCCAAAAACTTTGAAAAAATAGACATAAGGTTTTGAGCCAGTCCATGCTTCCTCTAGAGTCAAATGGCCAAGAGATTTATGAGGTGTGTGATTTTAAATATAATTTGCATAGTTAATTGCCTCAGCCCAAAAAACTGCTGGAAGATCTCCTGAGTGGAGTATATAGTTTGCCATTTCTTTTAGAGTTCTATTTTTTCTTTCTGCAATGTCATTTTGTTGCAAATTATGGGAGACTGAATGTTGATGAATTATGCCATGAGTTGATATAAATATGGAGAACTCATTACTGAAGTATTCCCCTCATTATCTGTATGAATTTGCTTGATTTTGCAAGTAGCATGATTTTTAACTAAGGATTTAAAGATTTTGAAGTGGGATAGAACCTCACTTTTGTATTTTAGAAAGTAGACCCAAGTTCTTCTTGAAAAATAATCAATGAAGGTTAAGGCATATTTTTCTCCTTTGAAAGAAGGCTCTAGAAAGACCATGAAGTCATTATGGATTAACTCTAGAGGGGATGAAACTCTTTGAGAACCACTTGGATGAAAAGGATCTTGATTTTTCTTTCCAAGAGCACATCCAAGACATACTTCATCAATAGAAGAAAATTTTTGCAACCCTGTTATCATTTCATGAGTATTCAACTCCTTTACATAGCTATAACTTCGATGACCAAACCTATCATACCAATTTTTGCTTTCAAGATCTCCATGTGCAACAAAACAGGAGGCCCCATATAAATTTTTGAAATCCTTGAAGTAAAATAGGCGAGTGTTATGGTCAATATCTCCTTGAGCTATGATAGGGTGTGGTTTTTGAAAGTCTCTTATCTTAAATCCTGTTGGTAAAAACATAATTGTTTTACCCTTTTAAGAAGTACAAATATGATATATGGAGAGGATATTTGTAGCTATATTTGGTACATAGATAACATTATTGATACAACCACCATCAATCGATATGTCACCTTTTCCTTTGATTGGGATAAAGGATGAGTCACCAACTTCTATGCTACAAGTTCAGCTGGAGGAGATTGAAGTGAATGACTCATGTGATGAAGTCATATTATGAGTTGCTCCTAAATCTAGAACATATAATTTTGATGAAGTTTTTATAGCTTTTCATTGAACATTTAAGGATTTTCCTATCTTCTTATTAGTATCTATTTTGTGATCCTTCATTGCTGCATCTAGTTGTTGAAGTCTTTTCTAGCATTTGTTTCCAGAATTACCATCCTTTTTGCAATATGTACAATTTATGGGGCCTCTTTCTTTCTTTTTGATTTTTTTTTAGTGGAGGTGGATTCTACTAATTCTTTTGAGGAAGAGGGATAAATATCATATTTTGCAAGTTTTGTTTCCTCTCTAGTTAGCCTATCATAAAACTTCTCTAAAGAGGGCATTTTAAAACTTGTACTAAGTGCATATTTTGTAGACAAAAAAGTGGTTACAAAAATTTGAAATATTCCATTTAACTTAGAGAGAATAAGATAGATGCATTCTTCTTCTATTTTATTCTTGCCATTGCATTTTAATTGAGTTAGGACTTCTTTAAATTTGGTGAGAAAGTCAACAATATTGTTGAAGTCTTCAGGACATAATGTTGTTAACTCTACCTCTAGCTGCATTGACCTTATTTGATCCACTTTACCAAACAAGTTCTTTAGTTTTTTCCAACTCTCAAATGAAGTTTTACATTTTGAAATATGAAACCATAGGCTTTCATTTACATTTGTGCTTATAATACCCCATTTTTCATACATCTTTCCTTTATGAACAAAATTTTCATATTCCTTTTCAAATTCAAGTTGTTCTTCTTCTAGTAAGTGTGTGAGCCCTTTTTGAGAAATGAGATTTAATATTTTTTATTTCCATGTGTGTTATTTTTGAGGGGTGAGTGGGTCAATTGTATTCATATTTCAAAAAAACTGTAGTGAACCAATATTCCCCCCTTAACTGCAAGTAGCTTGAAGATGAGGGAAAGTATACCAAAACCAGGTAGCAAAAAACTAGACCTTTATACCAAAATATTCAAAATACCTGCCCTTACGTGAGGTAAACTATAAGTAAATGAATATTTGGATATGTGGAACATAGGTATTTTTGAAACTAGAATAATCTGCCAGACCTTTATACCAATAATCTCAATGACCCGCCCTTACGTGAGGGAGACTATAGGTGTATGAGGAGATTGATACATGGAACATAGGTAATTATTAGAAAAAGTTCTTCTCTTGAGAAAAAATTTCCATTGTTTGATTTTCCATACGAGTTTGGTGGTTGCTTATAAGTTCCAAATATATGCATTAGCCACCATAATATGTAAAATGAGATCAAATAAGGAAATACAAGTAACAACCATCAAGTGGCCAATATAGTGCCACAACAAACTAACACTAGCAATATGTCCTAAATATCACCTCCAATAACTGCTCACAAAAAAGAATGTAGAAGTAGCAAATTCCCCTTCGAAAAATAGCAGTAAGTTGGAGCAGTAAGCAGCAGTAAAAAAATCCCCCAAATTATTTCTCCTTCAGATGAAAGACAAAAAATGGTGCAAATAATCAGCACCTACACCCCCACCTTCAATATTTTTTCTTTTGTTTCACAATGAGGCTCTACCTCTAAATGTTCTGCAAGGATTTTTAGAGGAGAAGAAAAATAGAATCATATGTGATTCTTTACAATGATATAGCGTAAGGATTTTTAGAGGAGAAGAAAAATAGAATCATATATGATTCTTTACAATGATTTATTCAATGAAGGAAGACAATACAAAGCATGCTACGTAGCCAGATTCTTGTAGCAAGGAGGAAGCACGACTTTAGCAAAAAAATGTTTGGATAAATACTATCTTATCCACATAAAGGAGACACAATTGCACCTGCGTATTTAAAAAAATTTGTACAACTTATTTAAATCAGAGTTACCTTTCACATAATGTTAAGAAGACATAGGCACTTTGGTGGGGGCCATAGAGATTGACATACAAATTCATAGAAATACACTCAATTTGAAATTGACGCACAATTCCTACAGAAGATGGTTTGGCTAGTGTAACCTTAGCTTGGATGAAAGACAATGACAAAGAGTGGTTAAGATCAAAGGGAGAATACCCATAAAAATTTGTACATTTCTAGATGGTCCATTGTCAAGCGAACCAGGCACTATCATTGGCTTCAATCAAACAAAACATTTTGATGATTGGTGGCAATGAGAACCCTAAACTAGGATCAAACTCTTGGTTACCTACAAAATAATAAAATGGACATAAAATTTGCTATACCTCTAATGTTTATCAAACCAAGCGAATGATTTGAACTTAGGCTCCATCGTCTTTCGAATGAGGAAAATGACTTGAGAATAGTAGACTATGTAGTAGGCTTCAACACGGGCTATTCTCACCAAACTATGGCAATTATCTTGACAACGTTATACCAAATTTGACCAGCGAGTAGAGCTCCACACTCGAGTAGGTATCAAATACTGGTCATCATCCTAAATTTTTGAACACGTTTGTGAACCAGCGTAGCAACGACGCCAAGGGAATTAGGAGCTTTGAACCAATATATTGAATCTCATGACACACTGTGTATTCCTTTAGAGGTGACGATAAAAGAACATTGAAATCATTGTTATGTGAGCATATCAAATCAGTATTCTCTCATAGGTGACCAGATTACAAGTGGGCACCAAATGATTTCATGAAGATATATTCATATCCCATTGCATATATTGTAAAATGTTGGTAGAAGATCTTATTTGACGTAGTTAGAAGAAGGATGCTTTACAAATCATGAAGTGCACATCCACCAAGAGAGTTCGAGTGTGATTCCAAAAAGATAAGTGACCACTAAAAATATAGTAAGCACTAAGGCCAAGAGAAGGTGACAAAACCCTAGATTTTGATTGAACTAGGGAGCGCCAGGAGGATTCATTGGTAAAATCACGATGAGATTGTACTAGAAAGCACTTTTCTAGTCTCACTGAAGCTTGGCAATAGATACAATATATATAAGAACCACCACATTGAGTTACAGTAAGAATGACACTCTATTTACATTAGGCCTAAGCTATTACAAACAATTATGAGGAGAGCATATATTATAGCCAACGTGCAAAGGATCTTAAGGATCTCGAATGACTAAATAATAAATCCAACATGCGGATAACACCCATGTTGGTTTTAAAAGAGGCTTTATAAAATTAAAAGACCATGTCTTAAAAAAATTTACAAGCCACGTAGCTTTAAAATAAAAGCTAATTGCTTGTTATCTCTAGCCAAGAACGAGTACGTGGAGCGCTCTTAGAATAAAGTGAACGACAAAAAAAAAAATTGGCCAACGTCTCCTGCCTCGGATTAACAATACCAAAAAATAATTTGAAAGCCCTTCTTGGATGCTAGGGAGGATTTTAACTGCCCGATGACAAAATTCGCATTGCCCAAATCTTTTTGAGTTCAAAAAAATAAACCAAAATATCAAAGATAACAACTATTATGCTTAAAGTGAAGCTTTTTCATGAACTAGATGCTTAAATTGGATCAGACCAAGCAGAACAAATTCCTAGAATAGATTGACTATGCTTCAAAAAAAATGAACCAGTGTTAAAAACAAGAGCTTCAAAAAACTTGAATGTTTGTAGACAAACTATCCTAGCTCTGGTACCATGTTAGAATAATTGAGAAACAATATTCTATTCCAAAGAAATAGTTGAGAAAAAACATCACAAGTATTGAAATGAAGCTTAGAATCAAGGGGATATGGTTTTAAAATCAGCCAAAGGAACGTCTGGAGGCCTTATGACTTTGTGGGATCCCTAGATAGTAGAAGGCACCATTATTCAGAAATATGGCAGGGTTCTTAGTGTTTTATTTAAGGAAATAAATAGCAACAGGTTGTGGATCCTTTAAAATATTTATGCCCCAACTTCAATTCAAGGGAGGGCTCTATTTTGGGAGTACTTAGGCAATATGAGTGAAATATTCCATAATTTTCCCTAGATTCAGGCTAGGTATTTTAACACTCCTCTTTACCCTTCAGACAAAATGGGTGGAAATGGACCACCTATCAGGAGCATGGATGAGTTCAATGACTTTGTGAACTCCAACATGTTGATGGATGTAAAACTTAGGGGAGTGAATTATATCTGGTGCAATCGGATGATAGGGTGCCATCTCATTTAAGAAAGGCTTGACAGGTTTTTCTATCAAAGGAGGCTACAACTCTGTTCGGTGATTCTACCCTGCAATCCCTTCCTAAAATTACCTCTGATCATAATCCCATTTTTTTGGATATCCCTAACTCTCTGTCCTTCAATAAAAATTTCAGATTTCAATCTATGTGGATCAAACATTCTAGTTTTAGATATAACTTAATTTAGTGGTGGCAGCAGCCTATTAGGGGTAGTGCAACTTTTAAACTTGCTGGAAAATTAAAGTTTGTTAAGGAAAAGCTTCGAAATTGGAACAAAGAGGTCTTTGGGAACCTCTTTGAAAATAAAAAATAGGTTGTTGAAATTTTGAAGATAATTTATCAAAGGATTCAACATGGTGATGCTGATGAAACTACTAGGCAGGAGGAACAAACAAAACTAGCAAAGTTTCATAACATTTTGGCCTGTGAGGAAATCTATTGGAGGTAAAAATCAAGGGCTCTTTGGTTGAAATATGGAGATTCAAATTCCAAGTTTTTTCACATCACCACGCTTATAAACAGAAGCAATAACAAGATAATTTTTTTTTTAAAGTAGATGGTTCTATTACTCAGGACTTAACCGAAATCAAAAAGAGGCAATAACTTATTTCAAATCTATCATTGGTTAAGAATCGCAGTGCAATGAGGAGGCCAAATATATTCTCTTGAAATCCATTCCTAGCATAATAAATGAGGATATAAACCTTAAGCTTCTTTCTCCATTTTTTGATGAGGAAATTAAGGAAGTCTTGTTTAGCATGGAGCCAGACAAAGCCCCGGGACTTGATGGCTTTCTTCCTCGTTTCTATCAAGATTTTTGGGACATCGTAAGTGAGGATGTAATTTCTATTTTTAGAGAATTCCAAGCAAGCAATCATATCCCAAAATGTCTCAAATCTACTTGTATTTCTCTAATTCCTAAGAATAAAACCCCTGGATCTATGGTTGAATTTAGGTCAATCAGTCTGTGCAATATTTCTTACAAGATCCTAACTAAAGCCATTGCAAATAGAATGAGATATGTTCTACCCTACATCATAGATCCATGTCAAGGAAGCTCTGTCTAGGGTAGGTCAATCTTCGATGGAGTTATCATAGTTCATGAAGCTCTACACTCTGCTCATAAGACTGACATGTCTGTTTTTGCCCTCAATCTTGATATGAACAAAGCATTTGATAGGCTAAATTGGGACTTTCTGATTTTTGTCCTCCTTAAGTTTGGTTTTCACCACCAATGGGTTAATTTGATCAAAGAATGCATTTCTAAAGCATGGTTTTTGATTTTTGTTAATGGAACAACTGTTGGTTACTTTCAAAGTCTTAGAGGAATTCCGCAGGGGGACCCTATTAGCCCCATGTTATTCATCATTGTGGCAGAATCTTTAGGAAGAACCATAAAAAACACTTGTAGTTCAAGGCTAATATCAGGAATCAAGGAAAAATCTCTCACTAGGGCTGTTTCTCACCAACAATTCATTGATGATATCCTTCTATTGACTAAGGCGTCGATGGTTGAGGCCAAAAGAATTAAATACATCTTGCAACTCTACGAGGATGTTGCTAGTCAGAAAGTTAATTTTAGTAAAAGCAAGTTATATTTCTTGATCACCCCCATTCAGATGCAAGGAAGGATTGCAAAAATTTTAGGGTGTGATATAGAAAACCTCCCCACTTCTTATCTTGGTCTCCCTCTTTTCATTGGTTCTCCAAGAGAGTCAATGTGGGACAGGGTTATTGAAATAATTCAAAAAAACTTGTTGGATGGAAAGGTCATCTTCTATCTCAAGCAGTAAATATGACCCTCACTAAGGCCTCTCTTTAGAGCATTTCAGTTTATTTTCTCTTCATTTTCAAATCCCTTGTGAAGGTTTTCCAGAAAATTGAGAAACTCCAAAAAGAATTTTTATGGACTAGATCAGAGGAGAAAAAAAGGATACACCTTGTATAATGGACCAAAGTGTGCAAACCCAGGGAAAATGGGGGCTTATGTCTGAGGATAATTGCTCATATGAATTTAGATTTACTAGCTAAGTAGGTGTAGCACCTCATTTCTGGTGAAGAAAATGAATGGACAACTATTATAAAATGAAAGTATCTTCAAAATATGGAATTTCTAAGCGAATCTATTCCAATTAGAGGTTCTACTTTTTGGAAAGCAATTCTCAATTGTAAGGAAATCATAAAAAAATGTTTAAGATGGGTTTTAGGCAATGGTGAGAGAATATTTTGCTGGAATGATAGGGGGCTAAGGATGAACCACTGATGTAATATCCTAACTTATCCCGAATTAGAGATATCACAGAAGAACTCATTGGTAGAAAAGTCTCCTATTATATGGTTGAGGACAAAGGGAGAATGAAGAGGAAAAAAATAAGGATTCAGGGATTTCAAGTGGAATCAAATTATCTTTGTAACATTCTCGGGCAACAGTTTATCCCCATGAGACCCAAGGAAGATCAAGTGACCTGTGCTCCTACGGAAAATGAGAAGTTCACTGTTAAATCAGATTACAAGCTTTTTCTTGAAGACAAGGATTTTGTCCTCCAAAAGGACTTAGTTTGGATAAAAAAATTAACTCCAAAAATTGTAGTCTTTTCATGGCTGGTTATCCAAGGAAGAATTATAACCATTGATAATATGACATGTAAAGGTATTTGTATCACTAATCACTATTATTTATGCAGGGCTAATTGGGAGACCATTTATCACATTTTCCTTGAGTGCCCCTTTTCCTTGACTATCTTAAGTGGGGTTTTTCAGGCCTTCAATATTTCTTGGGTTAAACCAGCCATCGTACTTGATTTATTCATCTAGTGGCCTTGCCCCTTTTCAATCCAAATACTTAGATACATGTGGAAAATTTTTCTCAATCACTATCTTTGGTAGGTGTGGTTAGAAAGGAACCATAGAGTCTTTAATGAGTCTATCAATGACCATCAAACTATAATTTCGAGGATCCTATCCTTTGCCAATGAGAATGTGAACCTTATCCCTTTTGATAGTCATAAACCTCATTTGCAGGAGACCACGATTGCTCAATATTTAAGCTTAACCTTGTTAGATGAGTCTATGCCTAGGGTATTCAACCCCAGAGCCAATGTTAAGTGGTCCCCACCTCCTATGGGTTGGTTTAAGCTTAATTTTGATAGAGCGGCTAAGGACAATTCTGGCAGAGCAGGTGCTGGCAGCATTGTGCGAGATCATAATGAGAATATGATGCTTGCATTTTTTGAATATTTGGGAACAAGGATGAACAACAAAGCTGAAGCTAGAGCTATGTGGAGAGGCCTTCAAATGACTCAATACTTAGAAGGTAATTTGATCATATAAGGAGACTCTATGCATGTTATAAATCTCCTCAATAATTGGAAAACACCTCCTTGGAGGATTAAAACAATTGTTTAAGAGGCTAGGATCCTTTTCCAGGGAATACAGGATAGAAAAGCCCAACATGTCTTTTGGGAAGCTAACAAAGTTGATAAGTTGGCCAATTTGGGTGTCGATGGTGACAGAATTTTTAAATGGGAACACGGTATCTTGAGTGAAGTAGATGAGCTTATTCAATAAGAATGCTAAGAATGATAGTCAAATTTACCAAAAGGAAAGGCACTGTAAGTTCGAAGGCTATGAGTATTCCCGTCTCTTTTTTGAAATGGACTCATAATAAAAATTATTCGAGCTATCAGTCTTGGTGGATGTTGATTGGAAATACCACAAAGACCAATGGGGAAAGTCACATGTCAAATAACATGGCTCCTAGTCATCTTAGTAATTTGAGGTTGGTTGATAATCATAGGGCAAGAAAGAAACGACAATATAAGACTTTGAACTAGAGCCACGTGGACCACCAGATAGCCATCACCATAAATCTAGCCAGCAGGTTCACTTCTCCAAGGCTGATTGGCCAAGACGGGATGTGGTCCCAAAGCATATCATATACAGAAGAAAGAAATTACCAGAGAATTATTAAGAGTAACTATCAATACAAAGCTTGTGGGATTTTTTTTAGTACTCTGTTATGTGTGTCTGCAGCTTTTTGTTTCTCCACTATTTCAAGGAAGGGATTTGTGTCTGTTTCTTTTTTTGTAATTATGATGCAGGTGTGTTTTCTTGGGGTATACCCAAAATGTTGTATGGGAAGTTTATTTTTGATAACATGCTATGTGCCTTACCGGATGTAATGGCTTTGGCGGCATGCATATTTTACATATATAGGATCCTTAGTAAGGACATGTTCATCAACAACCCTAGGCTGATTTTTGTAAAAGATTTTTGGTCAACCTGTAAAACCGGGTATTAATGCTATAGTATCTTATCTACCAAAAAAAATATTAGAACTGATTAATTTTTCCATGGGATCAACTTTGTATAAATAGCAAAGTTGATCAAAGTGAGTTGTTGGATTACAACAACTTAACAAATCAGAACTAGTCTAAACTGAGAGTTCACCTAACTCATGGAAGAGTGTTAACTCAAGTAAGACTATCCTAGTAGAATATAAGAGAAAAAATATTTATTCTAATATTATATTGAGATTTTTTGAGTGATAACGTGAAATTTTTAGTGCATTAAAAAAATTCTATTAGATTTATTTGCACTGTTATACTATTCTCAAAAGAAATTATTTTTATGTTTTTGAAGGGCATAAAATCTGATCTGTATCAAGTGTCCAAATACACTTTTTAAGCACATAAATCTGCAACACATAGTGTCCAGGTGAAGCCACAAAAATAGGTTAGAATCCTCTAAAATTTGAAGAACACAACCAACTAAAAATAGAAATAAAAGCTTCAAATATTGAGACTTGGTGAGTTTCAAATCCAAAACATTACAAGGTTAGATTCAAGAAAAGAAAGTGCAAAAAATTGAATCAATTAAAGAGCTTCTATCTACTGTTATCTAAGTTTGTATTTTTTATCAAAGTGTCCAAGAAAAAATGTGAAGGTGTCTACTCATAAAAGACAATCTCAAAACCCTTGTATTGCAGGAAAAATTTGCCACAAAACCAGAATTTCAGATCTAGAAAAAGAGTGCAAAAGAAGGTACATTAAAGAAGCCTTATATACAATTTATGGTATATTTTATTGCATTACTCTAATATTTTTTTTAAAGCAAAATAGAATATTTAAAAGTGCCTAAAAAGGCACAATAAATATAGGGTAAATCAGCCAAGGAAGACCAAATGTCAACACTCTTCTTCCCAAGAAAAAGGAGCCACTCAAAGGGCTCATCTTGGATGGATGAACTTGCAAAATCAAAAGGCTATCATAAAACTACATTTAGTAGATAAAAATAGTGCACATATACCATGAAAAGGCATAAAAAATTTACACATGAATCAACACATTAGAGGCATAGCTGCTACATTCAAGTTCTTTAACTTGGAGAAGATTGTCCACCAAAGGAAGCACCAAAACGAGTATTCAAAGCTCTATAGTGCATCGTAAATCCACATGCAAAAGTAAAGTTTGCTTGTTGCCCAAGAGATGCAACAAAGTAAAGGAATGGTATACAAAAGTATTTTAGGAGTTATAATACTCTCCTTGGAAGAAATTACAGGGAAGGACTTCATGTAGAGAGTTTGAATGCCACTTGGCATAAACTTTCTAAGGCACCATTTCATATCTCAACGCTCAAGAAACCTCACGTAGGATTTATAGGGAATATCAAGGAAGTGGTGACACTTGTTATCCTCCACAAGCTTCAATCAAGTGCCCACATGAGTACCCATACATTACAGAATGACCAAGAACTGTTGAACAAGAAATCGATACATTAAAGAAGGAGAAGAGCTCTCATTTATAATGGGCGTGATACATGTCACAAATCCCATTATTATGCATCCATAAAATGTGCCTGAATTCCAAATATCAACACACAATAAAGCATGGTCAAAGCCATATGAAGCATAGTGTGGAAGGAAGGAAGAAGGAGCATTAAAGGCTCTTGGCCTTGAAGGTAAAACCTTCCTATTTTTATAGTACCTACATTCTGGCATTGAAGACAAGCAATTCCTAATTGATTCTAGCACCAAAGGTGACCTTAATACTGTTGTTATATCTAGCCAAAAACAGTACCAAATAGTGAGGATATTCAACATCTAAAGGTAAGTATTAATCCCATTTTATTATTGTTTTCATGTTTGAAGATATAAGGGTTATAAGCTAAGGTTAAATCTTATATTTTTAAAGAAAAATCTATAAGGGATAACTTATCAAATTGATTAAATATTTGCAATTTAACTTAGGAGAAATAATTAATTCTACTTGGATTAAATTCTTTAACATTTTGTAAATATTATTAATTTTCTAATTTTCCAAATTTGGGAGCCACAAGGGTTACTACATCAAATTAATTTATTGGAAATTAGAAACAATCCAAGGGATATAAAAAGAGGTTATTAGGATTTTTACTAAGGTTGGAAAATTATAATTTTCTTGTCTTAAAACTTCTAAAATGGTACAAAAGAAATCCAACATTAAAACCTCTTCAAAATTGAAAAGTTCTTAGTTCAATAGGAGTAATAAGGTGTTAAGAAGTTGATTTTTGATCTTTACAAAATTTGTACAAAATCAACAAAATTGAACTATATTTTTACAAAAGCACTATATCATACTCCAAAATCATTAGGGAGTCATAAGGCATTCTACAAAACTTGATAATAATAATATTTATCAAATATTATCAAGTTGGGAAGATATAATCTTTATTTAAAACCTAAAATTAGGTTTTCATACTCTCATTAATTGGGAGACATAAGGAAGCCTACATACCTAAGGATTGATAAAGGTTTTATAAAATCAAGCTTATATACTTCAATTAGGGATCATATATTCTAAAAATAGGGAGCTATGAGATAGACTATCAAGTTTCTAATAAACTTCAATTCTAAGTGTAGACACCAAAATCTAGCTGTTGGCAATTTTGGGTACTTTGGGTACATTACCTTTGCTCAAGTGTATAAGTTGTCATTGATGTCAAGAAGCTCTTGAAGGAATTTGATTTGATGTCAAATAATTTTTTTTGATGAAGGTTACGACATGACAGTATTTCAAAGGTCTTTTGTAAACCCCAAGTTGGCAGGTTTAAAGATTACAGGTGGATGCATTAGTTTAATGAATTTGGGTCCAGGAGGAAGTATTTATTTAAATAATTAAAAACCTTGTTAAGGTTCCCTTTAATTATTTTTAAATAAATATTAAATTATTGTTTGCAATGGGTTCTCCTAACCCATGGCGCAAATGTCTTAACTATGTGGGTGCTATGTTTTAAGATTGTGGGCGCTAGCCAAGACCTTCGACGACATGTTAAACTCCTCGCCGACATCAAGAGCTTATGGTAAAAATGCATATAAATCTCCCTCGATGAAAATCAAGAATCATCCCATCCGCATTTTGAAAAGAGTTGCTCACTGTGATTTCGTGATCCGTTGTTCAGATTTCTTCTCCGATTGTGTCTTCACCGTTTTTGTAAACCTACTGTTCGACTGTGTCTTCGCCGTTTTCGTGAATCCGTTGTTCATTTTTTTTGTACTCGTCGTTTGTCGTAAATCCACCGTAAGGTTTTCATCTTTGTGTTCGCATCAGAAGAAATGGAGGCACTGTTGTTTTATTTAATCCCTGGCGCAGAAGGAACAAGGCTAACAACATGAGGTTTAAACCTCACTGGGTGCCTTTGGCGCACCGGTAGCGGCTAGGCTGTTGGTGCGCTACCCGAACGGGAGGTTCCGCATTCGAATAACGTGAAGGGGTTTTTCATCGTGAAGTGGACACAGCGGGTGGTGTTAGAATTCGTGCACAATTTCTCCATAGCGTGATTTTTGTTGTTGGCCAAGGTATTTTCAAAATTAATTTTTGCTAAGTGTATTTTGCGGATGGAGGAAGTTTATTATAGGGAAAAACAGCTTAGGAGTTATAAGGAGTTTAAAGCTTGTTTTATTTTGATAAAATATTCTTTTGAAGGTGTTGTTTGAAATATCTTATTGCATTCTTATGAGAGATAAATTTTATTTTTGATAAGACTATAAGGGAGAAATAAGGTGTATAAGGGATAAATTTTTCTTGTAATGTTGAGAGTGCTTTTGGTTGATTATGGAAATGAAAGCATGATGTTTTAAGGTTAAAATTGCTTCTTGTGTGAAGTTGTGAAACCTTAAGTGGGCAGCTTTGAGATTGACATTTGCTTTCATTAAATTGGTAATAATCAAGCTATTCTTTACTTGGTTAAAGTGTTGGGCTTACTCCTTTGTGATGATTTGAAAAGTTGTTTTGTGCCATTGTGATTTGAGTTGGTGGATGTTTTTTGTTAAACAAAATTGGAGAGAAAAGGAGTTCTACTTGTTTCCTTTTCTAATGTTGATTGTGAAATGCTTCAAGGTTGTGTTTTGAGCTGAATGGAGTTGATTGAACCTTGTTTGATGAGCATTGTTGTTGAAGCCCTAATTGATGGTGAAAAGAACATGAGTATCATTGTTATGTGATTCTTTGCATAGTTGGAAATTGTTGGGGTTTCATGTTCTTGAAAGAAAGCATTCTATCCTATCCATTTCAGATATTGAGTTGAGTTTTCAGATTTGAGATTGAGTTTGAGCTGAGTTGATTTGAGTTGATTTTTGAGATTGGGAGTTGAGTATAGAACATATTGAGTCTCTAAAAATTCTCTTTATGCTTCTATGAGTTTGAAAAATCACATTGGGTCTCTAACAATTCACTTTGTGATTTCCTACTAAGAAAGTTTTTTTCTTGGTGAGCTTGCTGAGTTTTGAATAGGTTCCGGTGGGGACTTGTGAGCAGTCTTGGACAGGTTTCGATGGGGACTTGTGAGCAGATTTGGACAGGTCCTAGCAGAGGACCTGTGAGCTGAGTTTGATAGTTCTATCAGATAACTTGAGGACAGAGGTGCACTAGTTCTTTGAGAAGAACCTAAGGACATATTTGGCAAGTCTTTGAGAAGGCTTGTGTGCAGAGGATTGATTTGTTCAAGCTTAAGCATTGGACAGATCTGACAGATAGAGGAAGACTTGTACTAGACCGACTGATCGTGTTTGGCATAGGTTGCTTGAGCTCGCTGTGGACATGATCATAGAAGGCCAGAGGTCTCTTAGGCTAAGCATTGAGGACAGGAGGTCTTCGATGGAAAGGAGTTCCACATGCTGGCAAGAGGTAGAGGCAGTTGATCTTCTGAGGGATCATTTCCAGAGCAGAGGGGAAGGTATCTCCTTTGAGAAGAGGCTCATAAATTCTAATTATGGGAAGGTATATCCTTTGGGCCAAGGCTCATAAACATTGTAATTGGGAAGGATTCCCAAAGAACTTTGAGATAACTTTTAAAGAAAATTTTTGTGGACGTAGCCCAGCCATTTTGGGTGAACCACGTTAAAATTGGTGTCACTTTGTGGATGATATTGTGCATTAATTTTATATTGCTTTGGGTATATTGCTTTACTATTTTGAAGTATAAAGGAAAAAATAAAAAGAGGTCTTATACTGTTCACCCCCCCCTCTTAGTATAAGCTTGTGTTTTTCACTAGCCACTTGTTATCCATCCATAACCTCCCACCACAATTATCCATTATTTATATATTTATATATATATTTTTAATATATATTTAAATATTAATATGTTATATATTATATTTATATATGTTTAATATATATATATATATATGTATTAATTCCAGCCATTCATCATATTTTAATCTCAACCATCCATCCGCCTTAATCTATGCAATTACCCATATTTAATCTCCATCCTTCCTCATATTTTAATCTTGGTTGCTCAAATTGTCTCATCGAAACCCTAGCATGTCTAAGGAAATATTATAAATATGAGTCATTTTAACAACTCAGCCCCTAATACTTTTGAGTTATCTAATCCCCCTTAAGTTCCTAATATCCCTAAGTTCCCCTTAGAGGTTTTAAATCCTAACCCTATCATTTTCATCCTTGCTCCCCATCACTACCATTCACATATTTTGCATTCGCTGCCACCCATTCCCTCATGAACTAGATTTTGTTTTGCGCTTCTCCCATAAAATCCCAAACACCCTCCAGAGCCTACCAAGTTCTATCAGATAACTTGAGGACAGAGGTGCACTAGTTCTTTGAGAAGAACCTAAGGACATATTTGGCAAGTCTTTGAGAAGGCTTGTGTGCAGAGGATTGATTTGTTCAAGCTTAAGCGTTAGACAGATTTGACAGACAGAGGAAGACTTGTACTAGACCGACTGACTGTGTTTGGTACAGGTTCCTGAGCTGCTATGGACGTGATCATAGAAGGCAGAGGTCTCTTAGGCTAAGCATTAAGGATAGGAGGTCTTCGGTGGAAAGGAGTTCCACATGCTGGCAAGAGGTAGAGGCAGTTGATCTTCTGAGGGATCATTTCCAGAGCAGAGGGGAAGGTATCTCCTTTGAGCAGAGGCTCATAAATTCTGATTAGGGGAAGGTATCTCCTTTGTGCCGAGGCTCATAAACATTGTAATTGGGAAGGATTCCCAAAGAACTTTGAGATAACTTTTAGATAAAAGTTTTGTGGACGTAGCCCAGCCATTTTGGGTGAACCACGTTAAAATTGGTGTCACTTTGTGGATGATATTGTGCATTGCTTTGATATTGCTTTGGGTATATTGCTTTACTATTTTGAAGTATAAAGGAAAAAATAAAAAGAGGTCTTATACTGTTCACCCCCCCTCTCGAGTATAAGCTTGTGTTCTTCAATTGGTATCAGAGCAGGTGCCTTCGAAAAGTTTAACAGCTTGAAGAAAAATCTAGTAAAGAACACAATGGATCATTAAAGTGGCAATGCAACACCTATTCTTGATGGGTCATATTTTGGTCTTTGGAGTGCAAAGATGAAGGTTCATCTAATGGCACTTGGTAATGAGGTTTGGGAAGTGATTGAAGATGAGTACACTATTCCTGTACATGGTCCTAATACTAAAGAAGAAAGGCTCCTACATCACAAAAATTCAAAAGAAATGAATGCAATCCTGAAAGGCTTATAGAAAGCAGATCTCACCAAAGTGATTCACCGCAAGACAGCCTAGTGAAATGTGGAAACAGTTGAAGGTGGTTCATACAGGTGATAGAAATTTCAGAAAGGCCAAGTTGAGACACTTCAAAGGTATGTTTGAACAACTCAAGATGAATAATTATGAAAATATTAGTGACTACATGCTTCGTATGGATGAGGTTGTTAACTCCATGAAAGACTTAGGTCTTGAGCTTGCTGAAAATGATGTTTGTGATAAGATTTTAAGATCTCTTCCTAATAGATTTAGTGAGAAGATTTCTGCTATTGAGGAAACTAAATATTTGGATAAGTTGAAAAAGGATGAGCTCCATAGTATACTTGCAGCATTTGAGTTGAGAACTCAAGTGAAGGTTGATGTCAAGAAAGAGGCGACTTTCAAGGCTACCAAGAAATCCAAGGGTAAACGACTTCAAGATAGTGATGAGTCTTCTAGTAATGAAGAGGCATATTACAGCAAGAAATGCAAGTTCTCTAGAAAGCACAAAAGTATGAAAAATATAAGATGTTTCAATTGTAGAAAGTTTGTTCATTATGCTACTGACTGTACTGTTCCCAAGAATGAAAGTGATGAAGATAAACAGGATTCTAAAAAGCACAAGCATCATAGGAAGAACAAAGATGAGCACAACAATCAAGGAAAGAGGTATTCTCACAAGCACAAGAAGAGTTTCTACCTATACAAAGCAAGTAAGTGTTCTAATAGTGATAGTGAAAGTTCTTCAAGTGATAATGAAAATGAGATGTTGTTCATATCAGAAAAAGAGGAAGAATCGAAACATAGATTCATTATCATGAAATGTCTTAGATGTGGAAATTTTGGTCACCTTGAGGATGATTTCATAAATAATTATTTGGTTTCTAGTATGTATGAGGTTGCTTCAGAAAACTATAAGGAAGATGCATGTATGGTTTTTGAAAAGGGTAGCACCTCTAGTGATAAGAAATCTGAAAAAGGCTTTGATGATTCAAAAAGCAAACAAATAAAGTAAGATATAGAGGAAGGTGAAGTAGATCTTGAAGGTGAACTTATTAGTGCTCTTAGTGCTTTGAAAAAGGAAAGAAATAAGAATGCTAGACTCAAGGATAAGTTAGATGAATGTTGTATGGAGAGAGATGATCTTGTTGGCAATTTTGGGTACCTTGAGTACATTGCATTTTCTCAAGTATAGTTGTTGTCATTGATGTCAAGGAGTTCTTGAAGCAATTTGTTTTTATGTCTAAGGATAAGTGTCACGATTTCATGACATGTTGCAGAAGAGGAAGTCTGCAGTGTTAACTGTCACGATTTCGCGACAAGATTGAAGAGAGAGAAAGTGATTCAGGAACTGTCATGATTTCGCGACATGCTGCAAAAGACAAAGTGAGGACTGTTGCGATTTCATGACATGATGCAAAGTTCTAGTTGAGGATTGTCATGATTTCATGACATGCTAAAAATCTCGAAGTGAGAACTGTCATGATTTCATGACTTGCATCAAAGAGAAGAGACTGAAAGGAGAAGCATCACGATTTTACGACAGGCAGTGGAGAAAGCGTACAAAAGCCAGAAGTGTCATGATTTCATGACAAGCAGTGGAGAAAGTGTTTGAAATCCAAAAGTGTCATGATTTCGTGATAAGCTACAAAGAAGTTGTACGGATGCAAAAAGTGTCATGATTTCGTGACAGGTTGAGTTGGCAGCGTGCAGTTGCCGAAAGTGTCACGATTTCACGACAAAAGTGAGATGACGTCAGCAAAATTCATAAGTGTCACGATTTCATGACAGAAGCCAAGAGGAAGGCCATGAATATGAAAGCGTCATGATTTCACGACAGAAGTGAGATGACGTCAACAAAATTCATAAGTGTCACGATTTCACGACAGAAGCTAAGAAGAATGCCATGAAGACTAAAGTGTCATGATTTTGCAATAAAGTGAAGATGACATCAGCAAAAATCAAAAGTTTCATGATTTCATGATAGAAGCTAAGAGGAAGGGCTGGAAGTCAAAAGGGTTATGATTTCACGACAGGAGAGAAGGTGACATCAGCAAAGACAGGAAGTGTCACGATTTCGTGACATAAGCGGTAAAGAGCTCGACAAAGGCAGTAGTGTCATGATTTCGTGACAGCAAGCATAGAAGGTGTACGGTAGGCAAATATGTCACGATATCACAACATGTTGTAGTTTCACGCTAGAAGCTATAGGGAGGCAGTGAAGCCGACAAAGTTAAATCTGGGCCGACGCAGCGTAGGGTTTTACAGCCAACGTGATTAAAGTGTAAACAGCCAACTAAGATCAAGGTTCTAATCTTGAGATTATGAGTATTAAAGGAGGGCTATTTGAATGTTTTGTGCATCGATCGAAGTGTGCGTTTGTAGTGCGATCTACGCAAGTAAAGTGTGAGGGAGAAGTTCGATCGTCAAGAAGCTGAGTGTGCAAAGTCTATGCTGCTATGGTTGCAAAAAGTATGTGAATACTATTTTACGGTGGATGCGCAAAGGATCAGAAGCTATTGGTGTTGTGACATTCGAAGACAGCACACAGAAGTGAGAAGTTCGATAGCCGAAGTGTTGTGTGCTGCTGTGTTGTGCAGTCTAGGTGAAAGTTGGTTTCTTCTAATACATCTGTGACAGAACAGTGAAGTCTTGGGGATAGCATTGAGCAAGCATTTGAAAGCTTATGAACCATTTTTATTTAACTATATTGAGGACAAATATTGAGGCAGAAAGAGGACATTTGTGCTAGACCGAAGGACTACGTTTAGTGCAAGTTCGAGGACCAGTTTTGTGGTGACAGAGTTGAGGACAGAGATCTCCATCCAGAGCAGGGAAGACAGGTGTCTTCTGTGGAAAGAGTTCCACTTGCTAAGGGAATAGGAGATAGAGGTATTCTAGAGGATCACCAGCCAAAGTAGAATTAGGGGAAGGTGTCTCCTTTGAGCTAAGGCTCATAAACATTGTAATCGGGAAGGATTCCCAAAGGACTTTGATACAACTTTTAGAAGAAAAGTTTTATCCATGGAGTAGCCCACCTTGGGTGAACCACGTAAATTGTTGTGTCACTTTGTGGATTATATTTTGTGCATTATTTTATTGCTGTTATTACTGCTATCTTTTTTTTGCATGTTATTGATTTGAAAGCTGCTTTGAAATAAAAAGTTAAAAGTGGTCTTATACTGTTCACCCCCCTCTCAGTATAAGCTTGTGTTCTTCAATTGATATCAGAGCTAGTACCTTCAAAAATTTTAATAGCTTGAAGGAAAAACTTGCAAAATAACACAATGGATTATTCAAGTGGCAATGCAACACCTATTCTTGATAGATCAGATTTCGGTCTGTGGAGTGCAAGAATGAAAGTCTATCTAATGGCACTTGGTAATGAGGTATGGGAAGTTATTGAAGATGGGTACACCATTCCTGCAAATGGTCCTTATACTAAAGAAGACATACTCCTACATCACAGCAACTCAAAAGCATGAATGCAATCCTGAAGGGTTTACAGAATGCTGATCTTACCAAAGTTATTCACTGCAAGACAGCTAGTGAAATGTGGAAACAATTGCAGGTTGTTCATACAGGTGATGCAAATGTCCAAAAGGCCAAGTTAAGACACTTCAAATGTATGTTTGAACAGCTCAAGCTGAATGATGATGAAAATATTAGTGACTATATGCTCCGTATGGATGAAGTTGTTAATTCTATGAAAGACTTAGGTCTTGAACTTGTTGAAAATGATGTGTGTGATAAGATTTTAAGATCTCTTCCTAATAGATTTAGTGAAAATATTTCTGCTATTGAGGAAGCTAAAGATTTAGATAAGTTGAAAAAGGATGAGCTCCATAGTATTCTTGAAGCATTTGAGCTGAGAACTCAAGTGAAAGTTGATGTCAAGAAAGAGGCAGCATTCAAAGCTACCAAGAAATCAAAGGGCAAACAGATTCAAGAGAGTGATGAGTCTTCTAGTGATGAAGAGGCATATTACAACAAGAAAGGCAAGTTCTCTAGAAAACACAAAAGTAAGAAAAACATAAGATGTTTCAACTGTGGAAAGTTTGGTCATTATGCTACTGACTGTACTATTTCCAAGAATGAAAGTGATGAAGACTTACAAGATGTTAAGAGTAAGGATTCTGAAAAACACAGGTATTACAGAAAGAACAAATATGAGCACAACAATCAAGGAAAGAGGCATTCACACAAGAATAAGAAAAGCTTCTACCTAGACAAAGCAAGTAAGTGTTCTAGCAGTGATAGTGAAATTTCTTCTAGTGATGATGAAAATGAGATGTTGTTCATTTCAGAAAAAGAGGAAGAACCAAAACATAAATTTATTGTCATGAAATGTTTTAGATGTGGAAATTTTGGGCACCTTGAGGATGATTGCACAAATAATGAATTGGTTGCTAGTATGTATGAGGATGCTTCAAAAAATGATAAGGAAGATGCTTGTATGGTTTTTGAAAAATGTAGCACCTCTAGTGATAAGAAATCTGAAAAAGGCCTTGATAATTCAAAGTGCAATCAAATAGAAGATCTTGAATGTGAACTCAATAATGCTCTTAGTGTTTTGAAAAATGAAAGAAAGAAGAATGACAGACTCAAGATTAAGTTAGATGAATGTTGTATGGAGAGGGACAATCTTATAGAAAGTCTTGACTTCTCTATAGCTAAAACACAGGAACTCAAGGATGAGTTAGAGTCTAAGATTCTTGAGTTTAATGATTTAGAACAAAAAATGGCTTCTTTGAAAGAATAAAATAAAGAGTACAAGGATAAGCTCTACATATTTTAGGATAGCTCCAAGAAGGTTAAATTTCTCATCAAAGGACAAAGAAAACCAATAGATAAAATAGGTCTCGGTTTTGTTGAGCCGCACAAGAAACAGGTTGGGACATCTAGCAAGAGATTTCAAAAGGAAGAAAGTTTTGATGAAGAAAGTATTTCAGATCATAAGTCCGTGAGTGATGAATGTGCAGAAACAGAAAACAAATTTCTGAATGTGAAGCAGAAGTTTTTGGGACCCAAGAGATCGATTAAAAAAATATTTCACGACAAATGTTTTGCGTGTTACAGGTTTGGACACATGGCTGCACATTACATATCTCAAATGAAGAGGGTTAACAATAATTTTAGAAGTGGTAATTTCTTCCAAGGGTATTGTTACTCTTGCAATCAATTTGGGCATAAAGCAATTTTTTGCAAGGCAAATATCAGGAACTGGGTTAGTCAGAACAGGCGGATTCAAGAAACAGCTATGCTTGAAAGAAATAATACTGTTACTTGCTATAAGTGCAACAATACAGGTCACACAGCCAGACAGTGCAGAGCTGATCTTCCAAGGTACAAGAATAGAAAAAGTGATATGAACAGGTCTAAGGATCAAGGTATGGATAAGAACAGGAATGATAAAATAAATAGGAACAACAGTATGAACAGGTTCGAGGATCAAAATAGTAACAGAAATAGAAATACAAACAAAGAAATCAAGAGAAGGCACGGCAAAGAAATTGTAGACACTGATGATGATGAGTGTCTAATGGGAGTTTCACTCCCAACCCTATTTTAAATCACCTCATTAGGAGGTGGGGGAGGGACTAAGCTAAGAGGTTCATTCTTAGTCCCAAGCCCCAAAGGTGACCCTTTGCCATTGATGACAAAGGGGGAGAGATATGAGTAAGGGGGAGAGCTTCAAGTGAAGAGGAAAGCTTCAAGTCAGGGGGAGCAAAACTTCAAAGAAATATTCTCAGTTGTTAGCTCAGATTAATTTTAGTTTTGGCTCTTGAAGATGTGTTGTTAGTAAAAGGTTTGCCATCAATGACAAAGGGGGAGATTGTTGGCAATTTTGGGTACCTTGAGTACATTGCCTTTACTCAAGTATAGTTGTTGTCATTGATGTCAAGGAGTTCTTGAAGCAATTTGTTTTTATGTCTAAGAATGTGTTTTGATGAAGGTTTCAGCTGGTCAGTAAGTATCCAAGAAAACCAGAGTAGCCTAGTTGCAAAATATCAAGAAAAAGATAAGTTAGAAAAAGTTTGCAGGCGGTTGGAAAAACTGTCATGATTTCGTGACATGTTTCAGGAGAGAGAAAGCACTGGCAAAACTATCATGATTTTGTGACATGTTTGAGGAGAGAGAAAGTTCTGGAAAAACTGTCATGATTTCATGACATGCTAGAAGGTAGAGACGAAGCAGGCAAAACTGTCGTGATTTCGCAACATGTCACATTTTTGCGACTCGGGAAGCGCAGGAAGGCAGAGAAAGAAAAGTGTCACGATTTCGTGACACATTGCCAAGAAAGTTGTTCGGATGAGCAAGTGTCACGATTTTGCGACATGTTGTAGGAGAGAGTCCAAAAGGAAAAGTGTCACGATTTCGTGACATGTTGCAGAAGAGGAAGTCTGCAGTGTTAACTGTCACGATTTCGCGACAAGATTGAAGAGAGAGAAAGTGATTTAGGAACTGTCGTGATTTTGTGACATGTTGTAAAAGACAAAGTGAGGACTGTTGCGATTTCGTGACATGATGCAAAGTTCCAGTTGAGGACTGTCATGATTTTGCGACATGCTAAAAAGCTCGAAGTGAGAACTGTCACGATTTTGTGACTTGCAGCAAAGAGAAGATCCTGAAAGGAGAAGTGTCATGATTTCACGATAGGCAGTGGAGAAAGCATACGGAAGCCAGAAGTGTCACGATTTCATGACAAGCAGTGGAGAAAGCATTTGAAAGCCAGAAGCGTCGCGATTTCACGAAAGGCTACAAAGAAGTTGTACGGATGCAGAAAGTGTCACGATTTCATGACAGGTTGAGTTGGCAGCATGTAGTTGCCGAAAGTGTCATGATTTCACGACAGAAGTGAGATGACATCAGCAAAATTCATAAGTGTCATGATTTCATGATAGAAGCTGAGAGGAAGGCCATGAAGATGAAAGCATCGCAATTTCATGACAGAAGTGAGATGATGTCAGCAAAATTCATAAGTGTCATGATTTCATGACAGAAGCTGAGAAGAAGGCCATGAAGACTAAAGTGTTGTGATTTCGTGACAAAGTGAAGATGACATCAGCAAAAATCAAAAGTGTCATGATTTTGCGATAGAAGCTGAGAGAAAGGGCTGGAAGTCAGAAGGGTCATGATTTTGTGACAGAAGAGAAGGTGACGTCAGCAAAGACAGGAAGTGTCACAATTTCATGACATAAGCGATAAAGAGCTCGACAAAGGCAGTAGTGTCATGATTTTGCGACAACAAGCATAGAAGGTGTATGACAGGCAAAGATGTCATGATATTGCGACATGTAGTTTTGCGCCAGAAGCTACAGGGAGGCAGTGAAGCCGACAGAGTTAAATCTAGGTCGACGCAGCATAGGGTTTTGCAACTGACGTGATTAAAATGTAAACAATCAACTAAGATCAAGGTTATAATCTTGATATTATGAGTATTAAAGGAGGGTTGTTTGAATTTTTTGTGCATCGATCGAAGTGTGTGTTTGTAGTGTGATCTGCATAAGAAAAGTGTGGGGGAGAAGTTCGATCATCAAGAAGCTGAGTGTGCAAAGTCTGTGCTGTTATGGTTGCAAAAAGTATGTGAAGACTATTCTACGATGGATGCGCAAAGGAGCAGAAGCTATTGGTGTTGTGACATTCAAAGACAGCACGTAGAAGTGAGAAGTTCGATAGCCGAAGTGCTGTGTGCTGTTGTGTTGCACAGTCTGAGCGAAAGTTGGTTTCGTCTAATACATCTGTGACAAAACAGTGAAGTCTTGGGGATAGCATTGAGTAAGCATTTGAAAGCTTGTGAACCATTTTTCTTTAACCATATTGAGGACAGATATTGAGGCAAAAATAGGAAATTTGTGCTAGACCGAAGGACTACATTTAGTGCAAGTTTGAGGACCAGTTTTGTGGTGACAGAGTTGAGGACAGAGATCTCCAGCCAGAGCAGGGAAGACAAGTGTCTTCTGTGGAAAGAGTTCCACTTGCTAAGGGCATAGGAGATAGAGGTCTTTTAGAGGATCACCAGCCAAACTAGAATTAGGGGAAGGTGTCTCCTTTGAGTTGAGGCTCATAAACATTGTAATTGGGAAGGATTCCCAGAGGACTTTGATACAAATTTTAGAAGAAAAGTTTTATCCGTGGAGTAGCCCACCTTGGGTGAACCACGTAAATTGTTGTGTCACTTTGTGGATTATATTTTGTGCATTATTTTACTTTTGTTATTACTGCTATCTTTTTTCTGCATGTTATTGATTTGAAAGCTGCTTTGAAAGAAAAAATTAAAAGTGGTCTTATACTGTTCACCCCCCCTCTCAGTATAAGCTTGTGTTCTTCAAATCTTATAGAAAGTCTTGACTTCTCTATAGCTAAGACACAATAACTCAAGGATGAGTTGAGTCTAAGGTTCTTGAGTATAGTGAGTTAGAACAGAAAATGGCTTCTTTGAAAGAGGAAACTAAAGAGTACAAGGATAAGCTTTATAGGTTTCAAGATAGCTCCAAAAAGGTTAAGTCACTCATCAAAGGTCAAATAAAGACAACAGATAAAATAGGCCTTGGTTTTGTTAAGCCACACAAGGAACAAGTTGGAGAGTCTAGTAAGAGACTCCAAAAGGAAGAGAGTTATGATGAGGAAAGTATTTCAAAAAAGGAGTCCTTGAATGATAGATGCATAGAAACATAAAACAGAATTCAAAATGAGAAGAAGAAGTATTCAGGACCCAAGAGGTCAAATAAAGGAAAGTTTCAAGGCAGATGTTTTGCTTGTCATAGGTTTGGTCACATGGCTTCACATTGCATGTCTCAAGTGAAGAAGGTAAATGATAGTTTTAGAAGTGCTAGTTACTTTCAAGGGTATTGCTACTCTTGTAAACAGTTTGGGCACAAGGTAGTCTATTGCAAGGTAAATAACAGGAATAGGTTTGATCAAAACAGGTTTGGTCAGAACAGGTTTGGTCAGAACAGGTTTGGTCATAATAGGTTTGGCCAAAACAGGTTTGGCCAGAACAGGTTTGGTTAGAATAGGTTTGGTCAGAACAGGTTTGGTCAAAACAGGTTTGGCTAGAACAGGTTTGGTCAGAACAGGTGGATTCAAAGATCAGGTTTACCTCAGAGAAACAACATCGTCAAGTGTTTCAAGTGCAACAATGAAGGTCACATAATCAGACAGTGTAGAGCTGAAATTCTAGAATACAGGAATAGGAACAGTGGCATGATCAGGTCCAAGGATCAAGGCATGGACAAGAATAGGGATGAGAACAAGAACAGTGACAAGAATAGGAATATGGACAAAGAGTTCAAGAGAAGGCCCGACAAGGAAGTTATAGACACTGATGATGATCAGTGCCTAATGGGAGTTTTACTCCCACCCTAGAATTAATCACCTCATCAGGAGGTGGGGGAGGGACTAAGCTAAGAGGCTCATTCTTAGTCTCGAGCTCCAAAGGTGACCCTTTGCCATTGATGACAAAGGGGGAGAGATATGAGTAATGGGGAGAGCTTCAAATTGAAGAGGAGAGCTTCAAGTCAGGGGGAGAAAAACTTCAAAGGAAGATTCTTAGTTGTGGGCATAGTTGGTCAGTTGTTAGCATAGTTGGTTTCAGTTTTGGCTCTTGAGAAGTGTTTTCAGTAAAGGTTTGCCATCAATGACAAGGGGGGAGATTGTTGGCAATTTTGGTTACTTTGGGTACATTGCCTTTGCTCAAGTGTATAAGTTGTCATTGATGTCAAGAAGCTCTTGAAGGAATTTGATTTGATGTAAAATAATTTGTTTTGATGAAGGTTACGGCATGATAGTTTCAAAGGTCTTTTGTAAACCCCAAGTTGGCGAGGTTTAAATATTAAGGTGGATGCATTAGTTTAATGCATTTGGGTCCAGGAGGAAGTATTTATTTAAATAATTAAAAACCTTGTTAAGGTTCCCTTTAATTATTTTTAAATAAATATTAGATTATTGTTTGCAATGGGTTCTCCTAACCCATGGCGCAAATGTCTTAACTATGTGGGCACTATATTTTAAGATTGTGGGCACTAGCCAAGACCTCCACCGACGTGTTAAAATCCTTGCCGACGTCAAGAGCTTATGGTAAAAATGCATATAAATCTCCCTCAATGAAAATCAAGAATCATCCCATCCATATTTTGAAAAGAGTTGCTCGCTGTGATTTCGTGATCCACTGTTCGGATTTCTTCTCTGATTGTGTCTTTGCCGTTTTCGTAAACCTATTGTAAATCCGTCGTAAGGTTTTTGTCTTCGTTTTCACGTCAGAAGAAAGGTAGGAACTGTTGTTTTATTTAGTCCTTGGCACAGAAGGAACAAGGCTAACAACATGAGGTTTAAACCTCACCGGGTGCCTTTGGCACACCGGTAGCGGCTAGGCTGTTGGCGCGCTACCCGAATGGGAGGTTCCGCATTCGAATAACGTGAAAGTGCTTTTCATCGTGAAGTGGACGCAGCAGGTGGTGTTAGAATTCGTGCGCAATTTCTCCATAGCGTGATTTGTGATGTTGGCCAAGGTATTTTTGAAATTAATTTTTGCTAAGTGTATTTTGCGGATGGAGGAAGTTTATTAGAGGGAAAAACAGCTTAGGAGTTATAAGGAGTTTAAAGCTTGTTTTATTTTGATAAAAGATTCTTTTGAAGGTGTTGTTTGAAATATCTTATTGCATTCTTATGAGAGATAAATTTTATTTTTGATAATACTATAAGGGAGAAATAAGGTGTATAAGGGATAAATTTTTCTTGTAATGTTGAGAGTGCTTTTGGTTGATTATGGAAATGAAAGCATGATGTTTTAAGGTTAAAATTGCTTCTTGTGTGAAGTTGTGAAACCTTAAGTGGGCAGCTTTGAGATTGACATTTGCTTTCATTAAATTGGTAATAATCAAGCTATTCTTTACTTGGTTAAAGTGTTGGGCTTACTCCTTTGTTGATGATTTGAAAAGTTGTTTTGTGCCATTGTGATTTGAGTTGGTGGATGTTTTTTGTTCAAATAATATTGGAGAGAAAAGGAGTTCTACTTGTTTCCTTTTCTAATGTTGATTGTGAAATGCTTCAAGGTTGTGTTTTGAGCTGAATGGTGTTGATTGAACCTTGTTTGATGAGCATTGTTGTTGAAGCCCTAATTTATGGTGAAAAGAACATGAGTATCATTGTTATGTGATTCTTTGCATAGTTGGCAATTTTTGGGGTTTCATGTTCTTGAAAGAAAGCATTCTATCCTATCCATTTCAGATATTGAGTTGAGTTTTCAGATTTGAGATTGAGTTTGAGCTGAGTTGATTTGAGTTGAGTTTTGAGATTGGGAGTTGAGTATAGAACATATTGAGTCTCTAAAAATTCTCTTTATGCTTCTATGAGTTTGAAAAATCACATTGGGTCTCTAACAATTCACTTTGTGATTTCCTACTAAGAAATTTTTTTTCTTGGTGAGCTTGCTGAGTTTTGGACAGGTTTCGATGGGGACTTGTGAGCAGTCTTGGACAAGTTCCAGTGGGGACTTGTGAGTAGATTTGGAAAGGTCCTAGCAGAGGACTTGTGAGCTGAGTTTGATAGTTCCATCAGAGAACTTGAGGACAGAGGTGCACTGGTTCTTTGATTGCCGAGGCTCATAAACATTGTAATTGGGAAGGATTCCCAAAGAACTTTGAGATAACTTTTAGAGAAAAGTTTTGTGGACGTAGCCCAGCCATTTTGGGTGAACCACGTTAAAATTGGTGTCACTTTGTGGATGATATTGTGCATTGCTTTGATATTGCTTTGGGTATATTGCTTTATTGTTTTGAAGTATAAAGGAAAAAATAAAAAGAGGTCTTATACTATTCACCCCCCCCTCTTAGTATAAGCTTGTGTTCTTCACTAGCCACTTGTTATCCATCCATAACCTCCCACCACAATTATCCATTATTTATATATTTTTATATATATTTTTAATATATATTTAAATATTAATATGTTATATATTATATTTATATATGTTTAATATATATATATATGTATGTATTAATTCCAACCATCCATAATATTTTAATCTCAACCATCCATCTGCCTTAATCTATGCAATTACCCATATTTAATCTCCATCCTTCCTCATATTTTAATATGGGTTGCTCAAATTGTCTCGTCGAAACCCTAGCATGTCTAAGGAAAGATTATAAAGATGAGTCATTTTAACAACTCAGCCCCTAATACTTTTGAGTTATCTAATCCCCCTTAAGTTCCTAATATCCCTAAGTTCCCCTTAGAGGTTTTAAATCCTAACCCTATCATTTTCATCCTTTCTCCCCATCACTACCATTCACATCTTTTGCATTCGCTGCCACCCATTCCATCATGAACTAGATTTTGTTTTGCGCTTCTCCCATAAAATCCCAAACACCCTCCAGAGCCTACCAAGTGCCCACCAAGTACCTTTGGGCATTTATGGTCATCCTTGAGCACCCACAAGTATTTCTTGCACCAAATATGTAGTATCATGACCCTCGGGTACCGTTAGAGCATTTACGTAATCATCATCTACATCATCAACAAAGAAAAAAATAGTAGGTTAGTATTGTTTGACAAGGTAAATATTTATGTGTATTTTATTTCATGTTCTTTCACTTTGTATAACTTTCATTGCAATATTGGGGTTTAGTCATTTTATTTCTTCTGAGGGTCTCACACAGTGGAGCCCTCACATGTATTACTGATCCTTGTTATTATTGGTTGTGTGTAGGTGTAAGAACTATATTATTTGAAATTTTTTGAAGCTTAGGTGGCCCTACTTAGGATACACAAGCCCACCTACAAATTTGTTGGGATCGAATCAGGCGTGAAGCTATCACCATTATTTTCAACTAGGATTTTGGAGAACCCTAGTACTCTGTAATTCTGTATCAAAAATAAACATTGTAAAAGCCCACATTTGGGGTATATCTATTGTAATATTTTAGATCTACCTACAATAATAAAGAGTTTTATTTTATTTGTATTATATATATGTGTGTTATGGTGTTTATTATCATTTTACATTATTGTATTGGCACTGCTTGATTTTTGATTCATAAATGGCGATCACGGTGGGAACCACAATGGGTTCTCTATGCTAACTTACTTTGTTACTGATTTGTTGTTTTCATTTTCTATTTTTCAGGTTTGTTATAAGATAGACTATCAAGTTTCTATCAAACTTCAATTCTAATAAATAGCAAGAATCACTATTTCAAAGATCTATCATGAATGAAAATTTGAGAAAAGCTATCAATAATGAAGAACTATACCATGAAATAGAATTCTACTCTCAAAATTTAATACATACTCTTGAAGAATATGAGTATTAACCCTCTAACGACGAATATAAATTATCCTTATTTCTTAAAGAAGCCAAATAAGGTAGCTTTACAGTATTTATTAACTGTATTCATGAAATTACCTGCACAGCATGGTGGAACTCACAAATATTGGTTATATTTTCACTAGAAGAATATTTGATGATTTATCTATCATTAATTGTGTTTGTACTTACTTAACACAAGAAATAAGCTAGCAATAAAGAACAATACTATTGTTATGATAGACTAACTTTTCATAATCAGATATTTCACCAACATCAAAGTAGAATCATAGGAAGAGAAGAAGAAAAAGGAATAAGAGACATACTAAAAGAGGCCATGACATGAATACTAAAGCAACAAAAAAATAACCAGTACACCAAAAAGGAAAGCATAGAAGGATGAGAGGACAATTTCTCCACACCATACCCGTTCATCAATAATCATAACCAAATGAAGAGACTTGCAAGGAGAAATATAAAGGTGGATGGGTAGAATATAAGGAATATTAATTTGAACAAGACAAATATCATCCAATGAAATAAGAAACTTCAGCGACAACTTACTATGCGTCATATGAAGACACAGATTACATGTTGAACCTGAATATGAAAAATGCAGAGGAAGAGTACAAAGATCATCGAATGAAAGAAGATCCATATTGAAGACTAAAAGTCTTCAATACCCAAATAATGTAATACATGGGATATTAGAAATAGAGTTTATTCCATCATTTGGGTTATGTAAATGTATCTTCCAAGGTACATACTTAGGACATTATATTACTTTAGGATGAAGTTATCTAGTTACTTCATGCAATGTAATAAATGCACAAGTGTTAATGTGCAAGCTGTATATGTGCAAGTTGTCCCTTGCACAACTAGATAGAGTGTTGGCCAAGGAATCTATTTTCCTATATAAGAAAAGCCTCATTGTTAGATATATATATAGATTTGGGGGATATAGTCAAATAGTGTAGCTTAGAGCATAGTAAAATTTTGTGTACATCACCATCCATTGATGATGGGTGCAATGTAGTTCAATAGCTTTATTTATGGAGTGTTTATTTCCTCCATAGCTACATTGTATTCTTTTATAAGATTTCTATTTACAACCTATTTCAATCATTTAGCATATTTACTTTCTTTCATATTATTATGCATCTTGTGATTGCTATCTCTCAGTGCCCATTACATCAAAATCTAAAAATTCTAACCTATATGTTAAAACCTTTTCAAATATCTTGTAATATTCTTCTTTGTGATAATATAAGGTGGATGAATGTGATTATTTTCCAAAATATTAGCATGTAAATTTCAACAATCAACTTTTTCATGTCCACCTCGATTACAATAAGTGCATATGAATTCTTATTTTATATTTTTGAAAGTTTTAATTTCATCTATTTTCTTTATCAAATGATATAACCATATATGTACAATTGAGGTGATTCTACCTTTGCTTCTTTCATAAATTTGTAAGAAATATTCTTGTCTTACATGCTTTTTTATACTTTGAGAATGATCCTTGAGTTTATTCCCAACATTATAATTATCATCAAATTCTTCTATCATATTGTCAGAATATATCTTTATAGAATCTACTTTTGTCAAACTGTCAATTTGTGACTCCTCAAGAGTCTTTCTAAGCCATATTGGTTCTTTTCTTCTAATCATACTTTTCATATTATTATTTCTTGAATCAAGTATTTCTCTAAACCATTTTTGATTTATTGAATCCTATATACTTAATAATTTCTTCCATGGTTCTTCTAAAGTAATCTTCCTTGTATTTTTCTAATGTTTGGATAATTATCAAATAATAGTTTCGACAAAGATTTCAATTCGTAAAATCTCTAGGTTGAATTCTTTTCATCTCCAAAATTTTAATAATATGGTTTCTAAATTTCAAAATCCTAAGTTGGTTTTGATTTCCTTATAACTCCCTAATTAGAAATTTAGAAAAAAAAAAAATCAAATTCAATATTCCTATTTCGATGTAGAAATCCTTACTCCTCCAAGTTAATCTATTTGCAAATATTTCAATGTAAATTGAATTTCAAATAGAAAAATAATTGAATAAAATTTCAAATTAAATTCTTCTCACATAATTTTAAAATTAAATCTTTCAATTAATATCAAACATAATAGATTAATTAATATTAACCTTAATAATAATATTCCTTATGCCTTCTTAACCTTTGTAAAAAATAAATTAATTTAATTTTTTTTTTATGCCTCCTTGTATATGGTGAGCTACGATTTTGACTTGCTCCTCATGAGACTTTTCAACTCTGCAACTTGCGATTTATTTCAGGCGCTTTTCTCAAGAAAAAAACTCTTTGAAATTTAATACAAATGTTTTCTCTCTCCAATGTATGTAATACTCCTCCTTGTGTATGGTGCTCACTAATTTTAGTCTTGAAGACTTTGACCTTCATTTGTGTGCTTGTTGACTTCTTTGAAAATCAATATGCAATGCTCCACAAGATTGATCCACTCTCTTATCTCACCTATATTCCTTCTATGACTCATCAATTTATTGATACAAAGAGATGTTTCATTTTCCTTAGCGATGGTTGGAGCTACCTTCTATTCTATGACACTTGGAAAATTTACTCTTCACTTCTTCATTAATACATTCTATCCTCTCTAAGTGGTAATTAGGTCAAATGGTTGGTACTTCACCTCCTTGTAATGCCTTTTCCTCCTCTTGGTAACACTCCTCTTCTCCTCTATGCTTGATAATGCTCTTCTTCTCCTCTATGCTTGACATCAAATTTAACTCTTAAACTCCAACGTTCTTAACACTCTCTACTCTTCAATTATTTAGTGATCAACATCTTCTTTCCAATATATCTTTAGCAAATGACTATTTGAATTCCTCCTTATGATGTTTGGTTTTCTTCCAATGATTCACTCCAAATGGAACACAATTTTTATGCTCTCCAAAAAATATTTGTAATGAAACTTGCTCTCAACTTTGGTGGCTCATTATTGAACTCGATGGCTTCTCCTTGAGATCTATGGATCCTCCTACAAATAACACTCCTCACTCAGTGTATTTACTTCTCAATCTAGTGGCCCAACTTCTTAACATGATGGCTCTTGCTTCTTTGCAAGGTGGTTCTCTATTTCCATGATAGCTCTCTCTATTTTCCCTTGATGGTTCTCCTTTGGTGGTGCTTTCACACTTCCTTGGTGGCTCTTCCTTCTCTGCATACCTTTGTGACTGATTTGTTGCACTATGTTGCACTTCCTTTCTTGGATTTCTACACTATGGTGTTTTTTTTTTTTAAATAAACTCACCTTTGCACTTCTATTTGATCAATGGTGCTTTGAAAAATAGCATCTATATTATGCTCTCAAATCTAAATTTTCTTCTCCTTATAACTCCTTTTTTCAAGCAATGTTTAATTTCACTTTTTTGTTGTATTTTACAGATTCTAAAATGATAAATATGCATCCTTCCTTAACTTGGATACACTCAACTTAAAATTTCTTTTTACTGGTTTAAAATACTTGAATAAGAAGCTTTAAATGCTACTACAATTTGTAAAACATAAATTGAAGATATGGAATAGACTGAATTTTGGGAACCTTTCCTTGGCTAAGCTGGCAGCTCTTAGGAGGATGGAAGAAGCTTCAAGGAATATTAGAGATCAGGGATTCATGAAGGAGCTTCTTATTGAGAAATCTAAGGCTGCGAAAGACCTTGTTGAATGGGAACTGTGGGAAGAATTTTTTTGGAAATAAAAAGCTCGAGTAGATTGGCTATAGGAAGGGGATAGGAACACAACCTTCTTTTATAACTCATTTAAGGCTTACTGTAATGGTAACATTATTACCTCTCTTGTGAATTCTCAGGGTGCCCTGCTCTCTTCTTTCAGGGATATTTCAAAAGACACTAAGAGGTATTTTTCCTCTCTCTTCAAGGAGGACTCCCTATCAGATGATGAGAATGAAAAGCTTATTCTAAATTGTATTACAACGATTGTTTCTAGAGATATGAATGAGCACTTGATGGGTCCAGTTTCCCTTGAGGAGTTGGAAAAAAGGAAAAGCCCCAGGACCATATGGATTCCCGATTTATTTTTATCAGGAGTTTTGGGATTTAATCAAATTTTATCTTTTGGAGGTGGTCCATGAGTCCCAAAAGGACAAATAGATGCTAATGGCCCTAAATGCTACCTTTGTGGTGCTTATACCCAAAAACGAGGGAGAAAATTCCTTGGATATGTTCAGGCCTATTACTCTCTGCAATGTTGTGTATAAGATCATCACAAAAATTATTGCTGAGAGGCTAAAGATATGGTTGAGCAAAATAATATCTGAGGAGCAAGGAGGGCTTGTTGCTGGCTGAAAAATCTTGGATGGGGTTGTTATTGCTAAATAATCTATTCACTCGATGGAAACAAATCTATTCACTCGATGGAAACTTCTAAGGATAAAACTATGTTCATTAAGCTAGACATGGCCAAATTCTATGATCGGGTCAGATGGTCCTTTCTTTAGAAAGTTCTTGGTGCTTTTGGATTTGAGGAGGAATGGATTAGATGGGTGATGAGTTGTGTTTCTTCTTCCTCATTCTCTATTCTTGTTAATAATGATCCATTAGAGCTGTTTGAGGCCTCAAGGGGATTGAGGCAAGGATATCCTTTATCTCCTTATTTGTTTATCATTATGGCAAAAGGGTTGGGAATATTGCTCAAGTCTCAAGTCATGCAGGGTCTCATTCAGGAGTGGAAGTGGGATAGTATTTTGCCACCTCTTTCCCACCTTCAATTTTTTGATGATACTACTTTGTTGGGAGTTTCCACTATCAGGGAAGCTAGAAATATTAGATAGTATTTTGACATATATCTTGGTGCTTTTGGACAGTTGATTAATGAGGAAAAGTCTTCTATTTTCTTCTTAAATACCCCTCCTCTTATTCAATCTAGGATTGCTCGCATTCTAATATTCTAGGTTGGGACTCCCCACTTCATTTATCTTGGTATTCCAATTTCATCTCACCCTCTACCTAGATCTTCTTGGAAGTCTATGCTTGATAAGTTTAGAAGGAAGGTGAATCACTGGACTTTCATATGGCTATCCACTACAGGTAGAGTGTTACTTTTAAAATCTATTGTTCAAGCTCTACCCATTTATAGATATTTTGTACATAAAGCCCCCTCTCACTTCATCAAGGACATGGATGCTTTTTCAAGAAAATTTTTATGGTCTAGAAAACTTGATCAATCTAAATTAATTTTGGTTAGGTGGGATTCTATATGTCGGTCGGTGCAAGAGGGAGGCCTTGGGTTGTGACATACAACTATTTTTGGGCAGACGTTGGCTGCAAAACTTTATTGGATATGGTGTACCTCTCAAGATCATATTTGGGATAAAATATTATCTTGTAAATACTTGAGAGGTATTTTTGAGGCTAAAATCCCTAGAGTCAGCTTGGTTGGGAAAGGTTCAGTTATCTAGGACACTCTGAAAAGAGGAGCTAATTTAATCAAGCAGGGTTTGTTCTGGATTTGCAATCAGGGATCAAATGCTCTTTTTTGGGAGGATTCTTGGGATGGCCACCCTCCTATCTTGAATAAATATCCTAGGTTATGTTCCCTAAGAATTTTTTCTTGGAAGCAGGTTGGTCTTGTATGGAGGACTTTAAAAAATCCAATATTTTGGAAATATGGAGATGTACAGGTGGAAAGATCCACAAGAATTGCCCCAGGCGGGACTGGCCAAGGATAAAGAGGTGCTTTATCTTACTCTTATAGGGAGGCCTTGTTCTTCATTGAGGGGTAAATATATTCTGGCTTGGAACCCTGATCCTAAGGGAACCTACTCGGTAGCCTATGGTTATCAGGTTATTGATAAGAAAAAGTATAAGAGTCTTCCTATCACTTGGTGGAAAAAGGTGTTGAACAAATTTGTCTGGCCAAAATCTAACTTCTTTCTCTGGTTGGTAACTTGTAATAAATGCCTCACTTGGGATAATGTGAGGAAGAGGGGATTTTAGGGTCCCTCTTTTTGTGTCCTTTGCAGTAAGAATGAGGATGAATCTTCTCATTTATTTTTCCAATGCTCCTTTTCCAGAGACATTTGGCACCATTGGTGGAGCGCCTTGAACCATCCATGTTTTCATGTTATGTCCCTGGTAGAGTTTTGAAGTAGTCTGGGAAGAACTTCGGCCAAGGCACCCTTCCTTCGGGTGGCTTGGAATTTGGGCCCTTCTTGCATCATCTGAAAAATTTGGCTTGAAAAAAACTAATGCATATTTTAGGGTAGTTATTTGGTTGTTCAACAGATCTGGCAAAGGATCCTGTATATGGTTTAGGAAACCATCCATAGCAAATGTGATGTGGAACCTCTTTTGTATTCTAGGGAGGAGAAGGTACAACAAGCCCTTGGTCTCTTTGGGGATGGTGTGAACTCTTCTAGCCCTAGTAGGGTTCCTCAGCTTAGCAAGAAGGTTAGGAGAGATGGTAGGTGGAGGCCACCCCCTAGAGGAGTTTTAAAAATTAATACTAAAGGATCATCCACGAGTAATCCTGGACATGCTGGCATTGGCGGTGTTGGGAGAGATTCTACTGGTGGTGTCACTTTTTTCTTTTCCATTTATAAAGGTTTTCACTCCAAAAATTTTATGGAAGCTCTTGCAATTCTTGAGACCTTAAAGAGGGGGTTTTATCTTGGCTGGCATAGGATTTTATGTGAGTCTGACTCTCAAATTGTGGTTAACATTTTAAACAGTAAAAGTATGGAGGAAGTTAATTGGCAGTTGGACTCTATAGCCGTTCATATTTATATCATTTATGCACATTCCAAGGGAATGGAATGTGGTTGTTGATTACCTGGCCAAAAGAGCTTCTGAGCTGCTGGATCCTTGGAGTATCGATAATTGGGAGAGTCTCCCATTTGGGGACTCTCAATGCCTGTGGGAGTTGATCCACAAGGATGTACAAAATTAATGTGGTTTATTCTTGTTGTTTTTTCTGGGTGTCATTCTAGTCTAGTGGTTTTAGCCTATTTGGTTGTTTATTTGAGTCTTGGTTGGAAGCTCAGTTGTACTCTGTAATCCAAAATTTTATCAATAATTTTTTACCCCTTTATTTAAAAAAAGAAGAAGCTATAAATGCTAGAAATAGAACAACTTATATATCTTTAATTTACATAATTTTTGCTCACCTTTCTACTCACTAAGCTTGCTGACAAAATTCATGAACTTGCAGCTCCTTTAATTCTCAAAAAGTTCTTCTCCTTCAAAGTATGTTGTTTGTAACTCTATAAGTTTCAGTGCTAATTACTGCCAATATAATACCTAAAAACTTATCCTTTCTTCTTCTAAAAGGCTGCCAAGAAACTCTAAAACTTGTAGCTCAAATACTTCTTCAAATTCTATCCAAAATACAACTTTATCTCCTTCAATTTTTTGCCTTAAATTGCAATCAATTCCTTCTTCAAATATCTATCCAAAAACACTTCTAAATCTACCCAAATTTTCTCCAATTCGCATCTCTTCGATATCCTTCTAATGCTGCCCAAAATCATAGTCCAAAAGTCTTCAATTTCTGCTCCAAAAATCTGATTTTTCTCCTTTATTATGCTGTCTTGAAACTCTTCAAATTCTGCCCTGAAAATCTTCAATCTTCTTCAAAAATCAGCCTTCAAAACTTTAATGGATGTTTCCAAAAATATCAATTTGTGGCCTCTTTCAAAATTATTTCTCCTCCTTAGCTTACGCTGAATTCTGTCTTCAAATTTTGCCTCTTTGTTGGCCCTTTCTTCAAAAATTTGAATGTCATGAAGTCTACAAAAAATAATTTCTCAAATTTGGCAAACTTCTTGCCAAAAATATTCTCCTCGAATTAGTTTCACAAATTCTTTTGGGCTTGTTGTTGAATGTCAATATTTTTTTCATATTTGATGTGACTACCTCTTTTCAGGAGTTTCTTCCTCTTGTAATATTCTACTTCAACCTTTCTTTAGATATTCTCCAATTACCACTTATTCAACTTATCAATATGGCTTCTCTATTATCCTTTTTTCTCCTTCCAAATTTTCTTGAAATCTCTTCTCTTGGGCTTCTATCTTATTTCTCAAATCTACATTGGGGATCTCTTATCTTGAGTATCCTTCTTCTCAAATTTCAATAGGGCTTCTCTAGCCTCTTCTTATTTTCTTCCTTCAATATGGAGTATTCAATCTTCAATCTTCTATGGGGACCTATTTATTGGATCTCCTCAATATTCAATCTTCAATGGGACCTCCTTAATATTCAATGTCTACTATTTTACTGCAACTCAAAACTAATCTCTACACGATGAAAGAACATATAATTTCAATAAATCAAAGGTGAAATTCTTCTCTATCCATTGTAGGAAGCTTCTCAACTTCTGAGAACTAATTTTTTACAAAAAAATCTTAAACAACAATCAAATACATAATCTTCAAAATTGTAAAATCAATAAACTTCACTAGTTATCCTACAATCTAGTGGAAAGCAATTTATGCTAAGTCCTAGTCTTCATGAGTTTTTCTAGAACCCTGTGGAAAGACTCTAGAAAAATTGCTACTTCCAAATTTTGTAAATTAAATATCCCTTGTGACTCTCTCTATCTCCTATCAATCTCCCTTGTGGCTATGATACCACTATTAGCTTTTAATGCTAAATACTTAATGCAAAATAACCACAAGATCTAAAATAAGTTTGCTATATTAAATATAAGATAATGTCAATATTCTAAACATGTAAAACTTATAAATAACTTTTGCAACAAATCATAAAAATATAATTAAAAAATGCTTACAAAAATAGTATTTTGATATAGAATGGAGATCTCAAATACACCATACTTCCACACACTCTCACTCTACATTGTGCTATTACAATGTATCATTACATTATGTTCTTACATTCACATAGACACATATGTATTGGAACGTGACTCTTAAAATTGAATACTCTTTGCCTTCACCCTTATTGAGACTTTTCACTTTCCTACTCTAAGGATACATGTACACCCTTACATAATGGATACTTATGCACATATACACTCACCAAACTTTCACACTTAACTGCAAGACACTTGTGCATTTCTTACACATTATTACATTACATAAAATATAACCCATACTCTAATCTTAGACACTCTACTAATCTAAAGATGTACCCAAGGTGGTACATTAGCATGTACCAAATAATGTAATATATTCTAACAAAAGTGTCTAATTTGTAAGGTAAGGCAACAAATTCAAATGAGTTATAAGAGATGATTAAAATATTAGGATTAGTTGTATGCTATTGATTTGGTGTTATCAGGGATAATTAGAATTTGTATATCTTGATTGAGTAGTTAATTGCCTTTATTGGTGGCTAATCATGTTGTTAGAGTATATTAAATTATTTAGGTACATGTTAATGTACCACATTTGATACATTACTAGAGTAGGAGTTTACATTAGAGTAAATTTAAGTAGTTATTTCAAGCAATATAATAAATGCACAAGTGTTAGAATGTGCAATGATGTAAATGTGCATGTAGTACACATGTACATGAGTCATAGGATAGATTCAAAGATAGAGTGAGGGCCAAGGAACTTATATTCCCATATATAGACGTTATAGTGAGTAAAATGAAAAGAGAGAATATAGAGAGTGCATAGTATAGAGTGGTAGTGTGATACAATGTAGCTCTTAAAAAATATTTTATGGAGTATTCATGTCCTCCATTATACTGCATTGTACTATTTTTATAAGCTTTCATTGATGGCATATTTTTGACTTATTGTAGAAGTTCATCTTATCATTTTACTACATATTATAGTGCCATTATCATATAGTTACCATAGCTTACTTATCTTACATCTTGTGGTTGCATTTCCTATATTATGTACTCATCAAAAGCTAACAATGGTATAAGAGCACATAATAGAATGATAAGAAATAGGGAGAGCCATAAGTGAGATTGAGAGAAATCCAAAAATATCATCTACATAATTTTTGAGATTGCATTTGACTACAATATTTCCACAGGGTTGCAAAAAACTCATGAAGACTAGGACTCAACATTGATTCTACTAGGTTAACAAATCAACTAGTGAATATTGATCATATCTAGATTCAAAAAAAAAATCCATTACAGTTTCTAACATTTTGTTGTAGAAAAAAAGGAGATTCAAAGAAATTTGGGAAGCTTCCTACACAGAGCTAGGAATAATATCTTCTTTGGAATCAATCTAGTACCAAAAGCAAAAAAAAAAATATTGAATATTTAGAGGCTTAAATAAAAGTTCTCATTGCTAGATATTGTAGACCTATAGAGTGTAGAAGAAGAAAAGGCCATAGGAGCCTTGTTGCATATTCTAGGAAGAAGAGGCTTTAGAAAAGAGTTTGGGAGAAGATTGGAGGTTGGTTATCTCCATTGAAGACTACAAATAGCATATTGGAGAGACTCCTGAGAAGAGTCCAGGAGAATATTGGAGGTTGGTGATCTCCATTGAAGACTGTAAATAGCATATTGAATATAATTTAGAGAAGAATCCCGGTGAAGATATGATATTGGTGATCTCCATTGAATATTGAAGACTTCACCTTGAAGAAGTTTTAGAGACCCATAGAATGTCCCATTAAAGAACTTCCAGTCTTGGAAGATATATAGGACTAGAAAAAGTCTTATTCTTGAAGTAGCAAATTTTAGAGATCCAATAGGGAGATATCATTGTCAAAAATCCATGGTAGAAGGTTGAAGAAAATGTCTCATTGGAAGACCATAGAAGCTATGAGAGTAAATACCCTAAAGTCGAGGTCTCAAGTAGAAACAAGGAGAAGGCTTGGTGAAAATCATTGAAGGATATTTGAAGAAGGCCATTGAAGGAGTTCCTAGGATAACTCATTGGATAAATTTACCACCAAGGAGAAGTTATTGGTAAAGGAATATTTTGGGACAATTTTTACCATACGAAAACAAGCCCAAACAAATATAGATTTGGAAATAAGCTTTCCAAATTTTAGATGAGATTGGTGAAGACCTCAAGACTTTTAAATTATTAAGAAGAAGACCTATATTGAATTCATAATTCAACAAGGAGGTTGAAGGAGAAAGAAGCTAAAAATTACTACCAAACCTGAGAGGTTTGGAGATTACCTTTGAAGGCTAGAAGGCTCATTCAGAGAAAGGATATTAGTTGGTTTCTATAGTAGAACATTGAAGGGTTCTTGAAGGAAAATCTTAGTTATGATTTGGAGGAGTTCCCTACCAATTTTTTGAGATTCAAGGATAGCATTTCATGGAAATAATTGACTACAAAATGGTAGCAATTAGGACAACATTACTAGTTGTGAAACTTCAAATTTATAGAGTACATTCTAAAGAATAATTAATAATCACCTACTGCAAATTCAGGGTAGCAAGTTAGAGGATTTTAAAGCTGCAAATAGGTGAGCTAAAGAACTATTTCAGACATTCAATAAGAGCTACGATATCATCCAGTAAAATCTAACAATAAGGTGAATCTAATCATCTTCAAATCCTTCATCTACAGATATCATTAAGGTAAGCAACTTGGATGCAAGAATATTTATTAGTTGAACTTTAATTATTTGGTTCATTATCAAGTTCCATTAGGTACCATATTAGGGTTTAAAATTTTCAAAGAGAAGGTTTCATATTAATGTCATCAAAGGAGTGTAGAAGGTAGTTTCTTATAAAGTTAATACTTGCACATTAAAATGGAAGTTATATAATCTTCCTATTATCTAAGTTGAAGCAAAGAATACTACATTAAGTTTGCATAGATTATAGTGCATTTTCAAGTTACTTTGAGAGTTAATTTATAGGAGTAACAATGGGAGATTATTATTGTACTATTAATTATTCAAAGTGCACTAAGGTTTTTAGTTAAAGTAAAAATTAGTAAAAAGGTTAAACCTCTTAAAGGCATATTAGTTGCATGATTGAGATCTTGGATTCATTGTTGCTTAGTTATCCAATTAAAGGAGTCAAAGGTTAGTGTTTTCTAGTAAGGAAGACAACAATTTATTATTATTTTCTCTCAAATATTAGAGCAAAATTTGTCATATGTAAGAAGTAAGGAAAGCTTCAACAAGAAGAATTTAGGATACATATAACTTAGATGTAAATTAAATTACTCCATCCTATCTATTGTAAAGGTGTTTGCATTACATTGGAACTGGTCTTGTCCTTTCAAATATAGAAAATAGGTACAAAAGAAAGAGTGCCTTAAAGAAACTATAACATGTAGCACAATTACAGTCCCCAAGTGGCCACATTATTGAAGTTTGAGGAGAAACTTCTAAGCAGGGTAGAGATCCAATGAAGGGCTCACAAAGTTGGGTTTATGAAGAACATAAGCTTATATTGAGTGGGGGGGTGAACAGTATAAGATAAAAAATTTTACTTTTCAATCCAAATGATAACAACAATAATATCAAAGTAGTAAATAATGCACACATCATCACACACATGAGAGACATGATTTAACATGGTTCACCCAATGTGGGCTACATCCACGAAGAAAGTCTTTCTTCTAAATTTTCTCAATAAATATCTTGGGAATCAATTCCCTATTACAATGTTTATGGACCTCTATCCAAAGGAGACACCAATACCCTATGCTTTTATTTGTGGATCTCTCTCCATAAGAGAACTCTATCCCCTTGCTCTGGTTCGTGGAAATTGATCCACAAGAACTCTATCTCCTCAACTGGTTTATGGATCTCTCTCCATAGAAGAACTCTATCTCCCTAGTTGGTTCACATATCTCTATCCATAGGATATATCTATCCACAGAAGAACTATATTCCCTCTGATATTGTTAAATCTAATTAAATCTACTTACAACTCTAATCCAATATGCTCATAGTACTGATCCAATCTGCTCACAAAACTGACCCAATATGCTCATAATACTGATCCAATCTACTCACAAAACCGATCCAATTTGCTCACAAAATTGATCTAATCTACTCACAATATTGATCCAATATTCTCACAATATTTATCCAATCTACTCACAACACTTCCTCTAAACTTCTCTCTATCTCTACTCAATTCGACTCTAATACAAGCTAATAACTGCCCATAACACACACTTAAAATAGGTTTCACAATGATGCACTAACTTGTCTTCAACCCTAGTACAAGTAATTCACAATCTCTAGCACAAATATATCAATATCTTTCACCAATGTAAGCATAATATTATTCTCAAAATCTATCTCAAGTGATTCCAAAATCATTCAACCATGAAGCACAAATCCTAACTCAAATATTTCCAACAAAGCTTACCAAACAATCCTTTTATCTCCACCTTATGTTTCAAAAATATTTATTCAACAAAACACTTTAAAACAAGGAATGATATGCCCATACCTCTTAGATTTCTCTTATGGAGATATGTCTTCAAAAATTTGTCTCACACACAATATCTTTTGCAACTATAAAAGGGTTAGCATAATACCTTCCATTATTGGAAACCCTTCTCAACAAGTGTGCACAATTAAATTCTAAAACAACTCTCTTGGTTTCTCAAAAGAGAGCATTAAATCATAAAACCAAGCCCTTCAAAATGAAGTAAAAATACAAGCAATAAAAATACATTCTACACATTTTATCTCCCACTTAAAATTTCAACAAACACACCCAAAAATATTTACCAATAATTTTCTTATTACTCCACAAAATAACACTTAGAAAAATACACTCTCCATTATATTTTTCTTCTAAACAATGGCAAGAAATAAAAAAATATTTACCTTATAACTCCCTAATTCCAATGGTGCTCAAACAATAAAGCACACCTTAAGCGCCTAACAACTCAACCTTAGACATTAATAAAAATTAAATCTTTGCTTACCAAAATTACCATAGGTGAGATTCGACCATCGTACCTCCTGCCTGCTAATGCGCTCATGCTGCTTGGGTTACTGCTAGGTGAACCGCCCACGAACCGCCCACATGAAAAAAAATGTGCACAACTTACACCTTATCCTACATGAATTTTCCTTTTCAAAGGAAAACTGATCAAAACTGTCATTGCTCGGATTCCAACACATGACCTGTTGTCTACCCTACGCCTTAACACTGCCCAGTCTACCGCTAGGTCAACTGCCTAGCTGGAGATAATATCACACAATCTTATATTTCAATCACCCAAAGCCCTTCCTTTGCTTAAAACAAATTGTCTTCTTCTTCTTATGATGTGCACGCAGGAAACTTGAATTATTTGCTTGAAGTGTGCATCAAAAACACAACCTTAGGGCACGAAACTTTATCCATATTAATATGGACCTACCACCATGCTAAGGATGTCGACGCTTAGGAATTTTAAAAAATAAACTTTTGAATGATGGTGCAAAAACCCATTTTGGGTTATAAAATAATATAATATAAATTATTATAATTATTTTATAATTTAACCTTAGTATTTAACCTTTTAACTTTAATATTATAATATTAAAATATTAAAATATTATAATATTATTTCCTTTTTGAGCCTTAGTCACTTGCTTCCTTCAGGATTTTTAAACTAGGGCCTTCAACCTTTTAACCAAACACTTGGAGCTTTGTCCCAAACCTCTTGGGCTTAAAATATAAAAATTATAACCCTCTTTTTATCAATTTCCTTGCACTGAGAATGATCTTTGCCTTGCATTTTAACCAACTTATAGACCTTGTATTTTTTCCATATCGAGATATCAATTGCAACCAATGTCATCAACCTATGACCTCAAAAATTTGACATCAATGACAACAATATACTCAAAATTTCTAACAATCTCCCCCTTTGTCATTGATGGCAACCCTTTCTAAAAAAAACTTTCCTTACCACTGGATTCCAAAATAGCTCCCCCTAATTCTGCTCTCTCTGAGAAGTTTCTCCCCCTAACTGAATGCTCTCCCCCTTACTCAAATATCTCCCCCTTTGACATCAATGGCAAAGGGAATCCTTTGGGGCTAAATATAATACTCTTAGCTTAGTCCCTTCCCCACCTCCTCTCCTTGAGGTGATTAATTTTGGGGTGGGAGTAAAATTACTCCCAATTTTCCTCTAAGATACTCAAAAGTTTCCTTTGGAAGTGGCTTAGTGAAAATATCCATAATATGTTCCTTTGTAGTAACATATTCCAATTTGACTTGCTTATCCATCACCTATTCTCTCAAAAAATGGTATTTGATCGAAATGTGCTTGGTCCTGGAGTGCATCACTAGATTCTTTGAAATGTTTATAGCACTTGTATTATCACATAGTATGGAGATAGGATGATCATGCTCTATCTTGAAGTCCTTTAAAGTTTACTTCATCCATAAAACCTATGTACAACAAGCAACCACTGCAATGTACTCTGCCTCTATTGTGGATAAGGATATTGATGCCTATTTCTTGCTTAGCCAAGAGACTAAACAATCTCCAAGAAAGAACACTCCTCCACTTGTGCTTTTTCTATCATCAATATTGCCTGCCCAATCTACATCTATATATGCTATGAGAGTGAAATTATCACTTTTGGGATACCATAGTCTAAAATCCATAGTCCCTTTTAAATACCTGAGAATCCTCTTTACTGCCAATACATGTGTTTCTTTTGGTGCTGCTTGAAATCTTGCCACCAGTCCCACTGCCTGCATTATATCTGGTCTTGTAGTTGTGACATATAGTAAGCTGAAAATCATAGATCTATACAATATCTGATTTGCCTCAGGAGATTTATCATCTTTACTCAACTTGCATCCTGTAACCATGGGGGTACTTACTAGTTTGCAGTCTTCTAACTTGAATTTATTCAGCATCTCTTTTATATACTTGGTTTGTGAGAGAAATACACCCTTCTCTGATTGTGAAATATGTAGTCCAAGAAATAAGGAAAATTCACCAAGCATTGACATTTCAAATTCATTTTGCATACTCTTTGCAAATTTTTGACACATCTTATCATTATTGCCTCCAAAAATGATATCATCCACATAAACAACCATGATTAATAAATCATTTCCTTCATTTTTGATGTATAAATTACTATCAACAATTCCTTTTCTGAACCCCTGTTCCTGAAGATACTTATCCAACCTTGAATACCAAGCTCTAGGAGCTTGCTTTAGTCCATAAAGAGCCTTCTTTAATATGCATACATAATCTGGCTTATCAGTTAGGTTAAACCCCTCAGGTTGCTCAATGTAGACCTCTTCTTCCAAGATACCATTGAGAAAAGTTGATTTAACATCCATTTGATATACTTTGAAGTTTTTGAAACTTGAGAAAGCTAAAAACATCCTTATGGCCTCAAGTCGTGCAACAGGAGCAAATGTTTCATCAAAATCAATCCCTTCAACCTGTGCATAACCTTTGCATACCAATCTTGCTTTATTTTTGACTACCTGACCATCTTCATTTAACTTGTTTCTGAAAACCCATTTAGTGCCAATTACATTCTTATCTTTTTGTCATGGGACAAGTTTCCAAGTCTCACTTTTTTCTATTTGATCCAATTCCTCATCCATTGCCTTGACCCAAAACTTATCATTTCTTACCTCATTGAAATCCTTGGGCTCAATTTTAGACAATAAGGAAAAATTTGCATGTTCACTTGTTCCTATTATCTTCCTCCTTGTCTGTATTTCATATGGATTTCCAATAATCAGATCTCTTGGATGATTTTTTTGCACATACCTGGATGGAGTCTTAGGTGGTGTTCTTTGTGTTTCCTCTTCTTCTGATTCTTCACCAATTTCTTCTTGGCAACTTTCTCCTTCTTGATAAACAATTTCTTGAGTTGGTTTTGTTGGCCTTACTTCATCAATTGTTACATTTATACTTTCCATAATTTTATGTGTTCTTTTATTATAACACTTATAGGCTTTGCTCTTAGTGGAATAGCCAAGGAAAATACCCTCATCACACCTTGAATCAAACTTGCCCAAATTTTTCTCTTCTCATCTGATGTAGCATTTACTCCCAAATATTTTGAAATACTTTATAGTAGCTGGTCTTCCCTTCCACAACTCATATGGGGTTTTGTGATGGTTTACTCTTAATTGAGCTCTATTAATGATATAGATGGTTGTATGAACTACCTCTCTCCAAAAACCATCTAAAATCTTAGACTCATCTAGCATAGCTCTGACCATGTTCTCAACAGTTCTATTTTTCCTTTCAACTACTCCATTTTGTTGTGGAGTTCTTGTTGTTGAGTATTCTCTTTTAATTCCATGTTGTTCATAGAATTCTATGAATTCACCTGAAGTAAATTCTCCTCCTCTATCTGACCTTAGGCACTTTATTCTTTTACCTATTTCATTTTCTACTAACTCTTTGAAAGCTTTGAACTTCTCAAAAGCTTCTGACTTTTATTTTAAGAAAGCTACCCAAGTCATTCTAGAGAAATCATCTATAAATAGCATGAAGTAACTTTCACCTTGTAGACTCTTTGTCCTTGTAGGACCACATAAATCAGTGTGAACTAGTTTTAGTGGTTCAGATGAAGTAAATTCTTTTGACTTAAAACTTGTTCTTGTTTGCTTTCCATGTTGACATTGTGCACAAATTGTGTTTTGTGGCCTTTTTATCTTGGGTAAATCTCTGATTGCTTGCTTGTTGCTTATTTTTACTATGTTATCAAAGTTTAGATGACCCATTCTTCTATGCCATAACCAACTCTCATATTCTTGTGATAAGAAACATTTTTCTCCCTTAATCTCACTTAGTATGTAGAGATTATTTGTAGTTCTATTGGCATCTACAATGAGCTTTCCTATTTTATATTTTTTGATCTCACATCTATTTGGATGAAAAGTGACGGTGTGCCCCTGATCACAAAGTTGGCTTACACTTAGTAAATTGTGCCTCAATCCCTTGACATACAATACATTCTTTGTCTTTGTTTTTCCATTATCTAAACTCAAAGTTACTTTGTTGAACCATTGTCACCAAATTTTACTGATCCTCCATTAATTTCTTTAAGTTCAAGAAATTTATTCTTGTCCCCTGTCATATGACTTGAACAACCACTATCAAGAAACCACTGTTTTCTCTTATCTTGTACATGAAGAGTTGTTTGTACCAACATTGACTTCACTTTTTCTTGCTCTTTTATCTCTCTCCTAATTGTTGAGGTTGTATTCTTTTGAACCTTATGATCCTCCTTATTTTTGCTTAATTTAGGAAATACTGTTTTACACCATTTGGCCTTGTGCCCAAATTTATTGCATTTGTAACATATGATATTGTTATTCATGAGAGGTGCAAAAGAATTGAAATTTCTATCAACATTATCTCTCACATAAACAATGCAATGTACGACTTTATGACCATATTTGTTACATGAAAAACAATAGCCATGGAAGAAATTTTGTAACCTGTTAGAGTGCCTTGAATAATATGGTCGCATGCTTCTTCCTTTGTTGTTCCTGTAATTGACTTTTTTCCATGGATCTTCTTTGCCTTCTTCCTTCTTGATGCTTTTGCCTTTCAATGCATTAGCATAAGTCATGGGCTCTTCTTATTTTGATATATTTGTTTCTTGGGAGCTTGAATCCTCTTTCTATTTCCCTAACTTTATATCTTGCTGTAACTTATCCTTAGTCTTTTCAACTTCCTTTCTTAGAGAGACAATTTCAGATTCCAATATTTCACATTCTAACTCTTTTATCTTTAATTGTTCTACCATATCCTATTCAATTTTCCTTCCCTCTTCAACTCTTACCTTGAGCTCTATGAGGTTTTGTAGAAGTTCCATATTTTCTTCCTCATCCTCTTGGATTTGATCCTTCAAACTTGAATTCTTCCTTCTAACCTTTTCCAAGTTTCTAAGAGCAGTAATAAATTCCTCTTTTATGTCGATCATGGCCTCTTCTCCATTTTTTGAGGTCATGTATGTTCTTGTGGGATATTCCTTCAATTTTTTAGGCTTTTCATGAAGGAACCCGCTTTGATACCAATTGAAGAACATAAGCTTATACTGATAGGGGGTGAACAATATAAGATAAAACTTTTTACTTTTCAATCCAAATGATAAAAACAATAATATCAAAGAAGTAAATAATGCACACATCATCACACACATGAGAGACATGATTTAACGTGGTTCACCCAATGTGGGCTACGTCCATGGAGAAAGTCTTTCTTCTAAATTTTCTCAACAAATCTCTTGGGAATCAATTCCCTATTACAATGTTTATGGACCTCTGTCCAAAGGAGACACCAATCCCCTATGCTTTGATTTGTGGATCTCTCTCCATAAGAAAACTCTATCCCCTTGCTCTGATTCGTGGAACTTGATCTAGGAGAAATCTATCTCCTCAAATAGTTTGTGGATATCTCTCCATAGAATAACTCTATCTCCCCATTTGGTTCATGGATCTCTATCCATAGGAGACCTCTATCCCCACTACTCTAGTTTATGGAATTTTATCCATAGAAGAACTCTATTCCCTTTGCTCTTGTTAACTCTAATAAAATTCGCTCATAACTCTAATCCAATATTCTCATAGTACTGATCTAATATGCTCATAGTATTGATCCAATATGCTCACAACACTGATCCAATCTGCTCACAACACTGATCCAATATGCTCATAACACTATATGCTCACAACACTGATCCAATATGCTCACAACACTAATCCAATCTGCTCACAACACTACCTCTAACCTGCTCTCTATCTCTACTCAATTTTGCTCTAATACATGCTCATAACTACTCATAACACACACTCAAAATTGCTCATAACACATGCTCAAAAGGTTTCACAATGATGCACTAACTTGTCTTCAACCCTAGTACAAGTAGTTCACAATCTCTAGCACAAATGTCTCAATCTCTTTCAAAAATGCAAGCACAATATTATTCTCAAACTCTATCTCAAGTGATTCCAAAATCATTCAACCATGAAGCACAAATCCTAACTCAAATATTTCCAAAAAATCTTACCAAACAACCCTTTTATCTCCACCTTGTGTTTCAAAAATATTTATTCAACAAAATACTTTAAAATAAGGAATTATATGCCCATACCTCTTATATTGCTCTTATGGAGATATGTCTTCAAAAATTTATCTCACACACAATATATTTTGCAACTATAAAAGGGTTAGCACAACACCTTCTATTATTGGAAACCCTTCTCAACAAGTGTGCACAATTAAATTCTAAACCAACTCTCTTGGTTTCTCAAAATAGAGCATTAAATCATAAAACCAAGCCCTTCAAAATGAATTAAAAATACCAGCAATAAAAGTACATTCTACACCTTTTATCTCCCACTTAAAACTTCAAAAAACTCACCCAAAAAGATTTACCAATAATTTCCTTATTACTCCACAAAATAACACTTCAGAAAAATACACTCTCCATTATATTTTTATTCTAAACAATGGCAAGAAATAAAAAAAAATGTTTTCCTTATAACTCCTTAAGTCCAATAACACTCAAACAATAAATCACACCTTAAGCACCTAACAACTCAACCTTAGGCATTAATAAAAATTAAATATTTGCTTACCAAAACTGCCACAGGTGATATTTGACCATAACACCTCCTGCCTTCCAGCACGCTCATGCTGCTTGGGCCGTCGCTAGGCCAACCACCCACATGAAAATAAATGTGCACAACTTACACCTTATCCTCCATGAATTTTCCTTTCCAAAATAAAACTGATCAAAACTGTCACCACCCAGATTTGAACACACGACCAATTGTCTGCCCTGCACCTTAACACTACCCATTCTACCACTAGGCCAACTACTTGGTTGGTGATAATATCTCACGATATTATAGTTCAATCATCCAAAGTCCTTCATTTGCTTAAAAAAAATTGTCTTCTTATTCTTATAACGCACACACAGAAACTTGAATTATTCGCTTGAAACGTGCATCGAACACACAACCTTAGGGCACAAAACTTTATCCATATTAATATGGATTTACCACCATGCTAAGGATGTCGATGCTTAGGAATTTTAAAAAATAAACTTTTGAATGATGGTGCCAAAACCCACTTTGGGTTATAAAATAATATAATATAAAATATTATAATTATTTTATAATTTAACCTTAGGCTTTAACCTTTTAACTTTAATATTATAATATTAAAATATTATAATATTATTTTCTTTTTGAGCCTTAGTCACTTGCTTCCTTCAATATTTTTAAACCAGGGCCTTCAACATTTTAACCAAACACTTGGAGCTTTGTCCCAAACCTCTTGGGATTAAAATATAAAAATTATAACCCTCTTTTTATCAATTTCCTTGCACTGAGAATGATATTTACCTTACATTTTAACCAAATTATAGACCTTGTCTTTTTGCCATGCCAAGATATCAATTGCAACCAATTTCATAAATCTATGAACTCAAAAATTTGACATAAATTATAACAATATACTAAAAATTTCCAATAGTTTCAAGGTTTCTAAAGACACCATTTCCATCATTATATCCAACATCTATGATAGCATCAACCTGCAACACAAGGTATCCACATAAATGATATATCATCTATTGCATAGCACAAGGTATCCACATAAAGGAGCTATAATCTATTGCATAACACAAGGAATGTATATAGGCTATCTAGCACAAGGTACCTACGTAAAGAATAAAATAAACTATCTACGTAAGCTATAATACATTTCACACTACAAAGATAGCACTAAGGATAGCATGTTGTAAGTATAAAAATGAGAAAACAAAGGTGCAATACCCAAGATACATCTTGGAAGAATCATCCACTGAGAGGAAGCACCTAAATCCACCTTTAGAGCACTATAGAACTTTCATTCCAATGCTCTAGGATCATCACAGTTGGAGCCAACCTTGAGAGATAATATCATCATCGATATAATAACTTGCACTCATTTGAAAGAAGGATAAAGTATTTGCTATCAAAGGAGCCAAAGAAGCTTGCAAATAGTTGGCAAGAATAGGTGTTGAAGAAGCTTAAAGGATTTTGGTACGTTGGAAATAAGTGTGCATGCAAGGGGAGACATCTACATTTGTCCTAATAGTGGAAGGAATATTGTGCCACTTGGTACAAAGGGCATCTTCATCCTCTTAAATCCAATTCTCAAGAGAAAGGTTTCTCAATTAATTAACACCTTCCATCATTTCCTCAGTGTTCAAGAAGATATTCAAACTTACACCATGCAACATAACGATATTCAACACCTGCACCATCCAAGGAGAAGACCAAGAGTCTTGTGCAATAACTAGTGCCACTTGGTACTTAGTTAAAGGAAAATTAATCATATTTATAGCCACCCAAATTAGAGTGCTAAGGTATGGATGTATATCTTTAGCAAGCATTAAATGAGTATATAATTGAAGAGGTGCAATTGAGAGCATATTCAAGGAATGCAATCAAGGGGTAGAGCGTAGAGCTATGTAGAAAATATATAGAATGAGGAGTAAAATCACAGGAAGACTATCATAAAGTGCCACCCAACATAGAGCATTGAATGCTCAAATTCCATACATTGGAATAGAAGAGTGTAGTGTAGAAGAATACAACATAGAAGAGTGCAGTGTGGAGTGAAATGAAGAGCAAGGTCAAAGGCCATATTAATCAGCTCATCATAGCACTCAAAGGTAAATTATAAGGTATATTTACTTTAAATTAATTGAATATGTAAGATGCTACTTCTAAGGTTAAAATATGTCATTGAAGAAAGTAATTTACAATCTTAGTAAGATAGAAAGCAAATTGAAGATAGAGGAATATATCATTGCATGAGATTCAAACCTTACTATATTTTGCAAATAATTAAGTAGGAGATATAAGGGTTTCTACCTTAGAGAATCAATATTAATTTGCAAAATATTATTTTCTAAAATTCTAAAATTAGGGAGATATAAGGAGTGCTACATCAAACTTTAATTAATTGGAATTTAGAAAATTGAACCTTTGGAAATTTAAGGATAGAGAAGCAAAAAATTATTGGTTGCTTGAAAGAGTTGGAATATATTGCTTACACTTGTCTCATAGTCACATTAAAAGGATAAAAGAAATCCAATCATAGATAACTCCATAAAATTGATAAGTGCATAGTTCAATAGGATAAAAAGGTGAAATAGGAGTTGATTATTATCATTTCCAAAATATTACAAAAATCAACTCAAAATGTGAACTATTATTTATCAAGCACTTTGTTAGAGTTAGAGTCTATTACATCATTTGGATCATGTAAATGTACCTTCCTAGGTACATACTTAGGACATTATATTACTTTAGGGGAAAGTTATCTAGTTACTTCATGCAATGTAATAAAAGCATAACCATCAATGTGCAAGTTGTAAATGTGCAAGGTGTCCCTTGCACAATGTTGAGTATATATTTTTCCCAATTGCAAAATACCACCACATGCAGAGTATTGAATAGAAAACTCTCTCTTGAAAAGAAACCAAATGACAAACATTCAACTTCTCCAAGGTTCTGGTAAAATATCTAAAAGATTACAATAGTGCAAGAAATAATTCAATAATGCATGTGACCATAAACAAGGGGCCTTTACTGGTTCTAAACAATTCTTAGTGATTTGAAATATCTAACTAAAAATAAAAGCAGTTCTTTTTAGGATTTTTTTAAATTGGTGCTACCCTGAATCCCTGTTAGTAGAGTATTTTATCTTCATTTAAAATGTTTCAAATGACAAAATGTGGAATTTTCCACCTCATTTTAATGCCCGTGCCTTTAAGATGAAGTAAATTTTAGATAGTTGGGTTCATTTTATCTTCCTTATGTTGATGCCACTACCCTAATAGTGGTTAGTAGAAGTTAGCATGTTAGCAATGTTAGCAAAGTTAGCTTTCATTTCTTATCTTAGTTTAATGTGAAATAGTAGGTTAGTATCCCTCCTAAACCATGTGTTTTATCTGAAAGCTTTAGATTAATGAAACTTGGAGGTGCAAAATTTTTGGAAAATGACCAGAATGGAAATAACTTGAAAGCTTAACAATTCTGGAAATGGACCAGAAAAAATGAAACTAACAAGAAATTAGCAGAAATTTTGGAAAAGGACCAGAATGGAAATGAAAGAAACTAAAATTTTGGATGGACCAGAATGGAATGCTTGAATGCTTGAAATAAAATAAACTTTGAGAACAATAAATGAAATAAACATGTAAATTTGGTTAGCTGAAAAAGTCAAATTCTGAATTAGTTTAGCAAGCTCCTCCCTGCAAAATCCCAAGTTATGAGGTAATCATAAAACAATCTGAATCAATGGACCTACAACATAAGCACAATACCATTAAATCAAGTGTGATACTCAAAGGAAACATAAAGAAACTGCATAATCTTGACCTTCGCCTATTGCAACCCATTTCATGGCATAAGACAATGGCTAGAAGTCACTAAAAAGAAAAAAGAGAAAACCAAAAAAATTAGTTTTATGATAAAAACCCTCCTTTTGATTTTGCTCACAAAAGTTTGCTACCCTCTCAAAATCTGAAAAATGCTCTTTCTTTATTGCTTTCTCGGAATGTTACATCATTTCCAGCCCCCCTTGAAAAAGGTAGGATAGCAAGGTATAAATAATGCTTAGAAGTCCTTTCGCTTCATATTCTCTCACAACCAAAATAATGAATGGATATAAGAAAATAATCCATCATCATTTTCTGTGATTTAATAAACATAACACTTCTAAACGTTATTTATTTTTAAAAAACTAACAACAAAAACATAACCCTGCATGACTCCTTATATCTCCCCTTTTTTTTTATTTTTTCCCTTTTATTTCCTTCAAAGATAACCTTATAACCCCTACGATTTTAGACCTCCTTTAAAACATTGAATGTGATCAAACCACATTCACATTAACTAAAATAATATAGGCCAATATTATTCAGTGAAACTTTTGTTGTCACTTTTTGAGGCCGAGACCCGATGGTATTTCTCCTAAGCCATACCAATGTGCCCAAGGATGGGATGGCATTCCCCCATCTTGGGGACTTTGGTTTCCATGTAACCAAACGAAACCATCACACTGCCTACGTATCCATGGCATTGTCCAACTTACGTAGCCATAGCGCTGCCAATGATGCAGGCATGGTGCTACCAAGACTACGTAGCCATAGCGCTACCATCGACGTTGTGGCACTGCCAAACCTACGTAGCCATGGTGTTGCCAAGACTACGTAGCCATAGCACTACCATCATCGTCGTGGCGCTGCCAAACCTATGCAGCCATTGATGCTGCCATCAATGTCGTGGTGTTGCCAAACCTACACAGCCATCGACGCTGCCATCGATGTTGTGGTGCTACAAAACCTACATAGCCATGGCATTGTTCAACTCCCTACTCTCACACTCATGCTTCCATAGCATAATGAAACATATGCAACACTAAAACCTTCCATGCTCTTCGAGGCTGACCTTTAACTCTGTCAATTGGCGTCACAGGTTGCCCTAATAACGCTTCTTCCTTCCTTGTTCGATGGCATGCCTCTGCCTCTCGATAGTTTCACTAACAACTCCGATGCCTTTCATGTTGTTCTTCTGAAACCCTAATGCCATCTTGGACCGCCTCTTCTTTGTCGGCGTTGCTCCGTGAAGCTTCACTGCCATAGCGTTGAACGTTCTTGGACTAGCCACTCATGTCTTCGAATGTTTTCGAATAGCCACCATCGCCTTATCTGCAATCAAATGAAATGATGTTAAACTTTACCTTATCATAAATATTATTATCACATATTTTATAAAGTACATTATAATAATATTATTATATACAATATAATAATATTATTATAATAATAACATTTTAGAAGAATATAATCACAAAAATATTATTATAATAATAACATTATAATATAATCATAATAATATTATTATAATGATAACATTTTAGAACCTTATAACATAATATTAAAAATATTACTATTATGTACATAATATAGTTAATGCAATTATATTAGGTAGATAATAGCATATTGGCTTCTATCTCAATTTCTTTGTACCTTTTGTATCCTCTTTTTGTTTTAGGTCAGGCCTTGCTTTGTTAAACACATTCCATCACCTTAGATAGTATGAAGAACATTAAACTCTTATTCATAAAAATGGATTTTAATTAATCTAAGCATTAATGCCTAGATTAATTAATCATTAAATATCAAATAACCAAAGCAATTAAAATCATTAAAACAAAACGGTCAAACATCCCTATTCTTACAAACCAAAGAAAACCAAAAACATTTCATATCAAAATATGACAAGTGGGTCCCCAAGAATTTTGGGGTGGTTGTGGAAACTCCACAACAAATGGTGACTCTGCTGGGAAATGCTCCTGAGCATTTCGGTGAGAACCCAAAAAGAAAATCTAAAAACACACTCCAAACCAGAAAGCAACAAGCATCAGCAAATGCATGAATAATGTCAATAGACTTATAAGAATAGTAAAATATTAGAATCATGCAATATTAGCTCTGGGTGTGTGTAGCACTCCACACCTTATTTTTTTTGTAACTTTTTCGCATTGCATCATCAATTTTACCTGACTAGAATTATGGCAATGGATATGGAGAGCTTTGAGGGTAAAAATTTTTATAGCATGAGCAGCACATTCTATGGTGGCTTGAGAAAACACCTCAAAAATGTCTAACCATCTTAGGATCAACTGTGTGTGCGATGAATTCATTGACTAGATCTAGGGCTTGGTTATGAGCCATCATCATCAAGGACCAGTGTGTGCAAGTGTACCTTAGAGATTTGGGGAATCGGATTATCAACCAAGGTGTGATGAGAATATAGCCCTATCCTTTACTGCTCTCATATTTGACCAAAATAATTAAACCGGTTATGGATGAGGTCATCAGACTAATCTATCCTCATGGCGGCCATAAATCTCAACCTTACGAGAGTCATGTCACCAGGCATGAGTGTACTCCACTACTATTCAAGTGTCTATAGCCCCGATGGAGGTTAACTCCATAGTCCATGATTTTGCTCTTGACTTCTTGAATCTTGGGATGACTACCCATCCTTCTGAGGGACACATAGTACGATCCTTACAACCCAATAGTCAATGGTGTGATGGAAACGGAGTGGTGAACATTTTGCTTTGGATTTCTTGAATCTTGGGATGACTACCCATCCTTCTGAGGGACACGTAGTATGATCCTTACAACCCAATGATCCATGGTGTGATGGAGGTAAAATCAAAGCTTTGGGGAATTGGATTCTCAACCTAAGCATGATGAGAATTTGTCCCTATCCTTACTACTCTGATTTTGGGCTTTCAAGTATTGCGAAAGTGGTAAAAACCACTATTTTATGGACTATGTGTAGGGTGGGATAGACCAGAATTATCTTTTCACCTCACATCCCCATCCAAGTATGGTTTCATATTATTTTACCCAAGATGTTGGACATGGACAGAAATGTGATAGACCTACGACAACTTCAGCAACAACTTCCAAACCTAAGATCTTCTTAGTGTTCTTTGTGCCTTTGATCCCAAGATAATTGGACATCACTTTCAGTGTTTGGGTTTAGCATATGATTTTTATGTAATAATAATGTGCCTTTGAGACATGGGTGGATGATATGCAAGATCAACGACTTCATGCTTCATGAGTTGCAAACAATATTTCACATGTTCAAGCCTTTTGCCATATGATTCCAATTTTTCACATCCTTTTAGTCTTGGTTGACATTCGTATACACATAGGCTGACCTCTTACTCCTACAATCAAATCCAAAACTGGACCACTTTGACATACTAAAGACTTCTAAAATCAAATAAACAAGATCAAATAAATAGGAAATAAAACTGATAAGACAAACAATTAAGCAAGTTGATTAGTGTACATATAATACAATGACTCTACCCTTAGGCCTGAAAATAATGCTTTAAATGAAGGCCATTGATGGGTAAGGCCAAATATTTTCCATCCAAGGTTTTTAATCTGAAACTATTTTCACCTAGGACTTCGGATATTAGATAGGGTCCCAGCCACAAGCAATCAAACTTTTCATGTTCTCCTTTTTTTTCATGCCTTTTATCCCACAACAAAACTAAATCTGAAACTTTAAAGACCTTAATTTTGGACCATTTATCAAACCACCTTTTGATTATGTCTTGATGTTTGCTGAAATGAAGCATGGCTTCCTCCATTTTCTCATCAAGATGCATTAATTGGGTTAATCTGGTTTCAAGTTTATCATCAGTCCCAACATAGTCTTTTATAAAATGTAAAGTTTGCAATTTCATATTAGTAGGAAAAATAGGGTCTTGCCCATAGACTAAGTGATAAGGAGATGTCCCAATTGACTCCTTGCTTCTGGTCCTATCTACCCAAAGGGCAAATTTTAACTTACTATGCCAATCTCTAGGGTTCTTTTCAAGTAATTTTTTTATTATGCATAATAAATTTTTATTTGATGATTCTGCCAAACCATTGCCTTGGGGGTTAATAATTGGAAGAGAATTTTAGACTCACCTTATTTTCGTACGCCCAATTTGCAAATTCTAAAGAGGAAAAGTCAAAATCGTTGTCACTTACTATGGATTTAGGTATTCCAAAATGAGTGACTATGTTTTCCTCTAGAAATCTAATCACAACCTCGGAGGTGGCATTCTTAGTAGGTATAGCCTCTGTCCACCTTGTGCAATAATCAGTAGCGGTGAGGATGAACTTATGGGAATCGAACGAGTTAGGATTTATCACCCCAACAAAGTCTAATCCCCATTGTGCAAATGGTCTCGTCTCTACCACTGACTGCAATGGCATTGCTGCATTTCGCTCTCTGTTGGCTGCCACTTGGCATATGTGATATGTTCTTACATGTGCATGTGCGTCTTTAAACAAGTGGGGCCAATAATACCCAGCTCTAAGAATTTGGTGTGCTATCGCGTTTGCTGACCCATGTCCAATTCCATACTTACCATGGAAGTCTTTGAGTACTTGGGTTGCTTCCTCTTGAGTAATGCAATGAAGGAAAATTCCTTCGTGATTCTTCCTGTACAACACACCATATTTAATTAGAAATCTAGCTGATTTTAAATGTAGTGCCCTACGCTGAGTGGAATTCAAATGAGAAGGGCACTTACCATGCAACAAAAAATATACAATATCTATGTACCATTCCTCTGTAGTGATATCATTAACCTCGTAGTTTTGGCACGTTATTAAAGGGTCAATTTTTGTGATAGCCTTGACCAAACCTTGTCCACGCACTATCTTCATGGGCTTTATATCTAAGTCAAATTCTTGAAGGGTGGAAATCCATTTCCCCCTTATTTCACCTAGCTCACTCTGTAAGAACATGGACTTTACTATCGGGTCAGGAACTATAGCAAAAACTTTACTATGCACTATGTAATGCCTGAATTTTTTTATAGTTTTAAACAAGGCATACATTTGCTTGTCTAGGATAGAATACCTCAGTTTTGCATCCTTCAAAGGAGAACTCATAAAGGCTATAGGATTTTCAATGTTGTCTTCACTTTTCTGTGTTAACACACTTGCAAAAGAATGATCTGAAGCAAATGTGTAAATATAAAATGGTTTAGCATAGTCTGGACTAATGAGAACAGGGGCTTTGGAAATAGCATCCTTGATGCTTGTGAAGGCATCCCTATTCTCACTAGTCCACTTTATCTGAACATCTTTTTTCAGCATGTCATTTAGGGGCTTGGCGATTTCAGCAAAACCTGAAATGAATTTTCTCACAAAGTTAATCTTACCGAAAAAGGACCTAAGATCCTTTTTGCTATTGGGATGAGGAATATCCCGGATAGCGGCTATCCACTCTAGGTCTATAGCAATCCCATATTTCGAAATGACATGTCCTAATAGCTTACCCTCCGTTACCCCAAAGATGCACTTTTTTGGATTTAGGGAAATTCCATGTTCCCTGCACCTTTGGAGCACTTTCCTCAAGTCTCTAACATGATCTTCCCTCTTCTTGGAGAAGATAGGAATATCATCCACATAGACAATAATGCACTTACCACTGAGCCCCTTGAATGCAAAATCCATGGCTCTTTGGAAAGTGGCTCCAGTGTTCAACAAACCAAATGGCATCCTCCGGTAGGCAAATGTTCCCCACTTCATGGTGAAGGTCATCTTCATCCTATCATTTGGATGTATGATAATTTTATTATATCCCGAGTATCCATCCAAGAATGACATCATTTTAGACCCATTTACCTTTTGGAGTATCTCGTCAATGGTGGGTAATGGGTAATTGTCTTTTTGGCAAGCTTTGTTCAGATTTCTAAAATCTATGCACAACCGAATCTCTCCACTCTTCTTCCTAATAGGGACAATATTAGCCACCCATGTGGAATGCCTAATAGGGAAGATGATTTTGGCTTCCAGCAACCTCTTCACTTCCTTCTCTATCAGGAGCTCTAGGATTGGGTTAACCATTCTTTGCCTCTGTCTAAAAGGCTTGGAATCAAGCTTCAGAGGAATAGTATGCATGATTACATTCGGGTCATAAGTTTTTAGCTCTTCATAGCTCCAAGCTATGCAATCAATGTATTCTCCTAAAACCTGAGCTATTGATTCCTTCTCTCGTTGTGTGTATGCCTTTGCAATGAACACTTCATGTGGATCTACTGCACTCCCCAAATTGACTGAATTGCATGATTCCTTGGGGATGGTATTTTTCTTTCTTTTTTCTTTTGATATCCAATATAAAACAACTTTTCTAGAGAGTCCCTATCACTTTTTTCCCTTTCCCTCCCCCCTTTTTTTCCTACTTCTACTTGCCTCCTCTCTTCTTCTATTAACCTGATTTTCAAATATACCAGAATTAGTGACAAAACTAAAAATGTGTCTATCACTATCAAAGACCTATAAGTTCGTGACATTGTCTGGTATGGAGGGGCAAGGCACTAACTCAATGGAATTTTTTTTACATTTTTTATGGTCGGAAGGTGAAAGCATGTTGGCCGCTACGGCTAACGAATCAACCATTTTATTATTTTTTCTTGAGATGAGGGAAATATTGAAAGCATCAAACTCATTAATTAATTCCCTCACTCTAGTTTTATAGAGGTTCAACCTCTTGTCTCTACAGGTATATTGCTCCTTGACCTATTTGACTACTAACTCTGAGTCTCCCGATGCCTTAAGGCATTTTACCTTTTCTCTTAGGGCCAACTGAAGTCCAAAAATTAGGGCTTCATACTCCGCCACATTATTGGTGGCCGGGAACTGTAATCTGTAGGCAACAAGCAAAGGCTTACTACTAGGACATGTGAGCTCTACCCCAGCTCCCGCACCTTGTTTTGATTTGGACCCATCAAAATTTAGGGTCCACACCCTCTTGTTTTCTTCCAAAGTACAATGGTAAAGATTATCATTTTGGGACCCTTCGGCTATGTCCTCTATGTCAAAATTGTAAACCCCTAATTTTGTTTTAGTAAACTGAATCTCATTGGGTTTATTATATTTTGTAATCATTTCCCTAAGTCTAGGCTCTCTGTCTACCCAGATTTGGTTTGCAACTCCTCTCCATGGCAACCACATATGGGAGGAATCAATCACCACATAACCATTGAGATTTCTGCTCCAATCCTTGCCCAACACCATGCCATACTTGGTGATAATATTTAGCACAAGGATATCCATGTAATGTTGGACCCTAGGCTCTGAGTTGATCTGAACTAGGACATCTTTTACAACACCTATTACATCCACCATAGATCTATCTAATTGGACCACTTTGCTATTCGAATGAATAGGCTTAAGTCCTAGCTTTTGGCTTATCTCAAGAGGCATGATGTTGGCCGAGGCACCAAAATCAATCAAAAAGTTGTGTAAATTCTTGCCTACGATCCTAATAGTTATGAGAAAAGGAGGTACCTCTGGTTTCTCTTTCATCATAGCAAGTTGGGGTTCTACAAATTTAACCTCATGAATTTGACTCGAGGAATTTAATCTCTTCCCCACAATTTTATCCTGCCCCAACAATAGAGAGACCTCATACATTGATATATTGGCCTTGGTCCTTTTCATATCTTCTTCCAAGTCATAAGTGGATGTTCCAGGATTTGACACTTTTGGCATTGTCCTAGGTGCTTCCAAAAATGGAGGTGGTGGATTCACATAACCTTTTGTATCGGGAGGAACTAAAGGGTTGTTTGGGGGAGTAGAGGAGGTTTTGGGATCCTTAGAACTCCTAGTAAAATACTTGTGATTAGCTTTCCCAAAATGTTTAGCGGCTTGGGCTTCCAAAGATTCATCCTCTTCCTCTCCTAACACATTCATATCTTCCTCCATCTCATCATTTTCTAAATAATGAATGACTTCAGACACCAAAGAGTCTGACTTTCTATGGCAATAGTGATGCATTTCCTCATCACATGACTCTGACTCATCACAATCTCCTAACGCATCAGCCTGATTGGCTACTAGATTGGGTACGTGCCCATTATTAGGCTACGTATTGTATGGTCCTATTCTCCTATGGTCATGGTTTCGATTGGGCATGTGATTTTGGGCAACTTATTTTTGTAACCGAATGATGTCATTGCCCTATTTGATGGTCATTCTCTTGAGCTCTTCTAGCTCAAAATTGGGTCCTTGTGGCTAGGGCATGATAGCCCCAGATCCACTAAATTTTTGACATTAGCAACCTCTAGATTAGGCACTAAGGTTTGACTCTGGGTGTTTTGGGTCCACCATGGACCCTTGGCCTGAAGAGGTGCAACCATGGGATAGGCATTTGAGGCTTGAGTACTACTCACCTCAAATCTTGTCAAGGTTATCTGATTAGCAGCCATCATTTTTAGAGTGGGTGGAATGGCAACACTAGGGTATGTCAAAAAATATGGAAGCATGGGAGCAAATGGGTATGACTGATGATATGGCAAAGCATTCATCATGGGCATCTGAGGTGTCACAGCTTGATTCATCATGGAAAATTTATTGTAAGGGCCATATTGCCCTAACATGGGAAATTGAGGCATAGTGCCACCTTGCGGTGTCATTTGTTGCTCAATAGTCATGGCTTCAACATAGGCTAAGGCCAACATTGTAACTTGAGGATTTCTCCTAGTAAACATGGTTGTCATTGGATCTAAGGCTGTGAGGTATAATTGCAATGCCATAGCAACATCTATTGCAAAGTGACGAGTCACATTTGTGTAAAGCTTTTGGAATTTGGCATTAAATGTTCTGATAGGTTCATTAGGATACCTCTTGCATGACACAAATTGGTTATACATGATGGTAGGATCTAGAAATGACCTAAATTGATTAACAAAGGCAACTTCCAACTGGGCCCAAGATGTAATGGACCCTACAAGAAGATTCTTGTACCATTCATGAGCCATTTGGTCAAAGCTATTAGGGAAGAGTCAACAAGCGACGTCTTCATGACTGACTCCCTGCCTAATCATATGGTCCTTGTAAATTTGAACGTGCTCTTCAACTGAAATGGGACCATCATGGAAAAAATTAGGGATAGACCTCTCAAGGTGCCTAGGTATGTCATGGACATCCCCAGGTATACTTAATGGAGAACTTTGGGTACCAAACCAGGGAACTAGTTGTTGTTGTTGCTGTTGTTGGGCCATATTAACCAAAGGTAATGACCCTACTAAAGCAGTTGATACACTCGGGATGACGGAGATGGGTACACTTGATGTAGCTCTTGCGATGGAACTAATGGGTGCACATCCACTGAAGGTATTCAGATTCAAAGGTCTGAGAGCTAGCCTTTCCAAATATTGGCAAAGCGTCTCTAAACCTAACGTATCAGAAAGCTCGGACGAGATTTTAATCTCCTAGATTTTGTACCTCGGTTTCCTAGTTTTGGGAGAAAGACTTTGAAAAATGGTTTCCTCAGTGGTTTTAGACCTAGTAGCAATGCATCTAGGTGGGTCCAGCTTGGAAAAACTCAAATATATTCTATTAAGGCTTCTCACAAACTAGTCAAGAGTAAAATGTTGCACCTGCAAACACAATACTGTTGAACCAAAATTGACCACGTTAGCATTAGCAAAAAACTAAATCACAAAGCATAAAAGAAGGCCCTCCTTCTAGCGCCAAATATGTTGAGTGTATATTTTTCCCAATTGCAAAATACCACCACATGCAGAGTATTGAATAGAAAACTCTCTCTTGAAAAGAAACCAAATGACAAACATTCAACTTCTCCAAGGTTCCGGTAAAATATCTAAAATATTACAATAGTGCCAGAAATAATTCAATAATGCATGTGACCATAAACAAGGGGCCTTTATTGGTTCTAAACAATGCTTAGTGATTTGAAAGATCTAACTAAAAATAAAAGCAGTTCTTTTTAGGGTTTTTTTAAATTGGTGCTACCCTGAATCCCTATTAGTAGAGTATTTTATCTTCATTTAAAAGGTTTCAAATGACAAAATGTGGAATTTTCCACCTCATTTTAATGCCCATGCCTTTAATATGAAGTAAATTTTAGATAGTTGGGTTCATTTTATCTTCCTTATGTTGATGCCACTACCCTAATAGTGGTTAGTAGAAGTTAGCATGTTAGCAATGTTAGCAAAGTTAGCAAAGTTAGCTTTCATTTCTTATCTTAGTTTAATGTGAAATAGTAGGTTAGTATCCCTCCTAAACCATGTGTTTTATCTGAAAGCTTTAGATTAATGAAACTTGGAGGTGCAGAAATTTTGGAAAATGACCAGAATGGAAATAACTTGAAAGCTTAACAATTTTGGAAATGGACCAAAAAAAATGAAACTAACAGGAAATTAGCAGAAATTCTGGAAAAGGACCAGAATGGAAATGAAAGAAACTAAAATTCTGGATGGACCAGAATGGAATGCTTGAATGCTTGAAATAAAATAAACTTTGAGAATAGTAAATGAAATAAACATGTAAATTTGGTTAGCTAAAAAATTCAAATTCTGAATTAGTTTAGCAAGCTCCTCCCTGCAAAATCCCAAGTTATGAGGTAATCATAAAACAACTTGAATCAATGGACCTGCAACATAAGCACAATACCATTAAATCAAGTGCGAGACTCAAAGGAAACATAAAGAAACTACATAATCTTGACCTTCGCCTATTGCAACCCATTTCATGGCATAAGACAATGGCTAGAAGTCACTAAAATGCAGAAATGATAAGACACTAAAAATGTTAGTTTTATGATAAAAACTCTCCTTTTGATTTTGCTCACAAAAGTTTTCTACCCTCTCAAAATCTAAAAAATGCTCTTTCTTTATTGCTTTCTCGGAATGTTACATCATTTCCAACCCCCCTTGAAAAAGGTAGGATAGCAAGGTATAAATAATGCTTAGAAGTCCTTTCGCTTCATCTTCTCTCACAACCAAAATAATGAATGGATATAAGAAAATAATCCATCATCATTTTATGTGATTTAATAAACATAACACTTCTAAACGTTATTTATTTTTAAAAAACTAACAACAAAAACATAACCCTGCATGACTCCTTATATCTCCCTTTCTCCTTCTCTTATAAGAATTCTTCTACCCAAGAATACCCTTACTTTACATCCATCAAACAAATGAAAAAATTATATTAATATACCTTATAACCCCTACGATTTTAGACCTCCTTTAAAAAATTGAACGTGATCAAACCACATTCACATTAACTAAAATAATACAGGCCAATCTTATTCAGCGAAACTTTCGTTGTCACTTTTTGAGGCCGAGACCCGATGGTATTTCTCCTAAGCCATACCAATGTGCCCAAGGACTGGGATGGCATTCCCCCATCCTGGGCACTTTGGTTTCCACGTAACCAAATGAAACCATCACACTACCTACGCAGCCATGGCACTATCCAACTTACGAAGCCATAGTGCTACAAATGATGCAGCCATGGCACTGCCAAGACTACGCATCCATAGCACTGCCATCGACATCGTGGCACTACCAAACCTATGCAGCCATGGTGCTACCAAGACTACGCAGCCATAGCACTACCATCGTTGTCATGGCACTACCAAACCTATGCAACCATCGATGCTGCCATCGACGTCGTGGTGCTGCCAAACCTATGCAGCCATCGATGCTACCATCGACATTGTGGTGCTGCCAAACCTACGTAGCCATGGCGTTGTTCAACTCCCTACTCTCACACTCATGCTGCCATAGCGTAATGAAATAGATGCAACACTAAAACCTTCCATGCTCTTTGAGGTTGGCCTTTAACTCCATCAATTGGCGTCACAAGTTGCCCTAATAATGCTTCTTCCTTCCTTGTTCGATGGCATGCCTCTGCCTCTTGGTCGTTTCACTGAAAAATCCGATGCCTTTCATGTTGTTCTTCTGAAACCCTAATGCCATCTTGGACCACCTCTTCTTTGTCGGTGTTGCTCTGTGAAGCTTCGCTGCCATAGCGCTGAATGTTCTTGGACTAGCCACTCATGTCTTCGAATGTTTTCGAATAGCCACCATCACCTTATCTGCAATCAAACGAAACGACGTTAAACTTTACCTTATCGTAAATATTATTATCACGTCTTTTATAAAGTACATTATAATAATATTATTATATACAATATAATAATATTATTATAATAATAACATTTTAGAAGAATATAATCACAAAAATATTATTATAATAATAACATTATAATATAATCATAATAATATTATTATAATGATAACATTTTAGAACCTTATAACATAATCTTAAAAATATTACTATTATGTACATAATATAGTTAATGCAATTATATTAGGTAGATAATAGCATATTGGCTTCTATATCAATTTCTTTGTACCTTTTGTATCCTCTTTTTGTTTTAGGTCAGGCCTTGCTTTGTTAAACACATTCCATCACCTTAGATAGTATGAAGAACATTAAACTCCTATTCATCAAAATGGATTTTAATTAATCTAAGCATTAATGCCTAGATTAATTAATCATTAAATATCAAATAACCAAAGCAATTAAAATCATTAAAACAAAACGATCAAACATCCCTATTCTTACAAACCAAAGAAAACCAAAAACCTTTCATATCAAAATATGACAAGTGGGTCCCCAAGAATTTTGGGGTGGTTGTGGAAACTCCACAACAAATGGTGACTCTGCTGGGAAATGCTCCTGAGCATTTCGATGAGAACCCAAAAATAAAATCTGAAAACACACTCCAAACCAGAAAGCAGCAAGCATCAGCAAATGCATGAATAATGTCAATAGACTTATAAGAACAGTAAAATATTAGAATCATGCAATATTAGCTCTAGGTGTGTGTAGCACTCCACACCTTATTTTTTTGTAACTTTTTCGCATTGCATCATCAATTTTACCTAACTAGAATTATGGCAATGGATATGGAGAGCTTTGAGGGTAAAAATTTTTATAGCATGAGCAACACATTCTATGGTGGCTTGAGCAAACACCTCAAAAATGTCTAACCATCTTAGGATCAATCGTGTGTGCGATGAATTTATTGACTAGATCTAGGGCTTGGTTATGAGCCATCATCATCAAGGACCAGTGTGTGCAAGTGTACCTTAGAGCTTTGGGGAATCGAATTCTCAACCAAGGTGTGATGAGAATATAGCCCTATCCTTTATTGCTCTCATATTTGACCAAAATAATTAAACCGATTATGGATGAGGTCATCAGACTAATCTATCCTCATGGCGGCCATAAATCTCAACCTTACGGGAGTCATGTCACCAGGAATGAGTGTACTCCATTGCCAAGTCAAGTGTCTATAGCCCCGATGGAGGTTAACTCCATAGTCCATGATTTTTCTCTTGACTTCTTGAATCTTGGGATGACTACCCATCCTTTTGAGGGACACGTAGTATGATCCTTACAACCCAATAGTCAATGGTGTGATGGAAACGGAGTGGTGAACATTTTGCTTTGGATTTCTTGAATCTTGGGATGACTACCCATCCTTCTAAGGGACACGTAGTACGATCCTTACAACCCAATGATCCATGGTGTGATGGAGGCAAAATCAAAGCTTTGGGGAATCAGATTCTCAACCTAAGCATGATGAGAATTTGTCCCTATCCTTACTACTCTGATTTTGGGCTTTCAAGTATTGCGAAAGTGGTAAAAACCACTGTTTTATGGACTATGTGTAGGGTGGGATAGACCAGAATTATCTTTTCGCCTCACATCCCCATCCAAGTATGGTTTCATATTATTTTACCCAAGATGTTGGACATGGACAGAAATGTGATAGACCTACGGCAACTTCGGAAACTTCCAAACCTAAGATCTTCTTAGTGTTCTTTGTGCCTTTGATCCCAAGATAATTGGACATCACTTTTAGTGTTTGGGTTTAGCATATGATGTTTATGTAATAAGAATGTGCCTTTGAGACATGGGTGGATGATATGCAAGATCAACGACTTCATGCTTCATGAGCTACAAACAATATTTCACATGTTCAAGCCTTTTGCCATATGATTCCAATTTTTCACATCCTTTTAGTCTTGGTTGACATTCGTATACACATAGGCTGACCTCTTACTCCTACAATAAAATCCAAAACTGGACCACTTTGACATACTAAAGACTTCGAAATCAAAGAAACAAGATCAAATAAACAGGAAATAAAACTGATAAGACAAACAATTAAGCAAGTTGATTAGTGTACATATAATACAATGACTCTACCCTTAGGCCTAAAAATAATGCTTTAAATGAAGGCCATTGATGGGTAAGGCCAAATATTTTCCATCCAAGGTTTTTAATCTGAAACTATTTTCACCTAGGACTTCGGATATTAGATAGGGTCCCAGCCACAAGCAATCAAACTTTTCATGTTCTCCTTTTTTTTCATGCCTTTTATCCCACAAAAAAACTAAATCTAAAACTTTAAAGACCTTAATTTTGGACCGTTTATCAAACCACCTTTTGATTATGTCTTGATGTTTGCTAAAATGAAGCATGGCTTCCTCCATTTTCTCATCAAGATGCATTAATTGGGTTAATCTGGTTTCAAGTTTATCATCAGTCCCAACATAGTCTTTTATAAAATGTAAAGTTTGCAATTTCATATTAGTAGGAAAAATAGGGTCTTGCCCATAGACTAAGTGATAAGGAGATGTCCCAATTGACTCCTTGCTTCTGGTCCTATCTGCCCAAAGGGAAAATTTTAACTTACTATGCCAATCTCTAGGGTTCTTTTCAAGTAATTTTTTGATTATGCATAATAAATTTTTATTTGATGATTCTGCCAAACCATTGCCTTGGGGGTAATAATTGGAAGAGAATTTTAGACTCACCTTATTGTCGTATGCCCAATTTGCAAATTCTAAAGAGGAAAAGGCAGAACCATTGTCACTTACTATGGAGTTAGGCATTCCAAAACGAGTGACTATGTTTTCCTCTAGAAATCTAATCACAACCTCGGAGTTGGCATTCTTAGTAGGTATAGCCTCTATAGCACCCTAAAATTAGTGTAGTAAAACTTAGCAAATAATTAAAATTAACTTAGTAATAATTCAAATTCAAATCTCAACCCCAAAACTACTCTAAAACTGCCTGCTACCCGCTTTCCCCGTTTTTCGTGCCATTTTTAGAGTTTGTTTTGACCATTGGACGATATCGTCGTTGATCAGATGATATCGCCTCAGAGTGGACGAATTCATTTGGAGAAGAACGTCTAGATGATTTCATCCCAAAACTGATTTTTCATAATTAGCCTCTATTTCAACGACGTCTCTAATCTGGGAAGAAGCGTGTCTGCGTCGTTAGAGACCGTCCCCGTTGGAGATATCCAAAATTGGGATGATCCCCAACCTCCTAACCTCCATCCTAAGCCTATTTAAACCTTAGGACCCCCATTGACATTCCCCTAGCTGAATTTCCTTGTATTTTGATCTTTGCGTGCATTATAATACCCTGGATTATCATCTACATTTGTGCTTTTCAAATTTTCTTGTAGGAAATTTATCATTTTTCAGCTGGAGCAAGCTCAGATCGTCGTAGAAGATCTTGTACAATTCGATATGATTTCACACTCTACAAATGATTTTGACTGCAGTCAACATTGGGGGCAATCAGTGCCCAGAGTTTGCGCTTTTTCTATACCTTTCTGCTATTTTATTCTGCATCTAGTTAGTTTTATTATTATTTCCTGTTATCTTGCATCTTGGAGTTCACCCATATAGCTTAAGTACATAATAACATCATGATTAGCTATTAAAGCATGATAATTTACTTGCATTTCTATTTGGGATTATCTTATTAACATCATTTTGTCATTTCACATCATTTTCCTTTATCAACATAGCTGCATTTTCTGTAGTTTGTGTCCATTTCTCTGATTGCAGGTCTCTAACGAATTCTTCTGACGAATTCATCAGATCTCAGACGATCCTGTCAGATCGAAGATGATCTTGTCAAATTCTATGCGATCTTGACTACTCAAAAATCAGAACCTCCATTAGACATCCGAAATCAGGTATGGTTTTTCTCATCTAGCTTGTTCTCTGTATTTTCTATTTAAATCTATTTTCTATATTCATTTAAATCTACATTTCATATAGAACAGTTTAGATTCATTTGGCAAAACCTAGGATTTGAATGATTAAAGATAAAATTGAACACATCAAACACATTCCCAACCTAGGCATGGAGACTGCCACTAAACGTTTCCTAGTGAACCCCACCATCCATCGAAAAATCACCTTAATACCCCTCCCTCGAGAGGCGGGACCTTCAAAGGGCCTCTCAGTCCAAGGTACCATTCCATCCTTCTCGCATCCCCCTTTCGGGCGTGGATCCTTTAGCCTGAAGGTAAGGGTGCAAAAAATTTGGAGTGATACATTTTGGTGAACCCGACGTGAAACTAAAACCTTTTGAAAAAAAAAAAAAAACATAGATGCATTTAAAATCATTAGAAAACTACTAAGTTGCATATCATGTTTAGATGGTAGCTCCTAAGAAAATACTAGCAGTTACTATAAATGTTGAAAACCAATTAGCAGCCATAGAAATTAATTCTATGCTTAGTGTGCCTGAAATAGATAGAAACCAACTTTTGTGGGACGAACTTAATAGGAGACTAGATATCATTTCATCTAGAGCAACTGAACTTAAGCAAATCAAGAGGTTTGTCCTAGATAGAATCCTGGATCCTAATCAACTCATTTTTTATCATGAACTTTAGAGAGCTTACCATAGGTGGTTAGCAGATAGAAGAGCCCTTGTGTCTTCTAAGTTGTATACCTTTGAGGAATTCCTCGAGAATGCAGCCATAGTGCACCAATTCCTAGGTCGTGTAGAAGATCAAGAGGTCATTCTTATGGATAGGGAAAGGTGGAGGAGAGTTCCTAGAGCTGTGTTATATCGAGAATATTGCCATGAACTTTATTTCTACCAACCAGAATCTGAGACAGATAATATCACTATAGCACACTTTATTAAGTTCCTGAAAAACAATTTCCAATTTGAAGAGGAGCACTTTATGACTCCTGAAGAACTTGAGCCCGTTAATGATATTTATAAATTGTTTATAGAAAACTAGATCATTGCTTTCATTATTATTATTTCTTGCATTTAGTGTGCTATTTGTTATCTTTATAATATTGTTATAAAAAACAAGAAAAACCAAAAACATAACAAAACCAAAACATTTTATTTTAAATACTATAGTAGGTATATAATTAAAATATATACCTCTTAAGCTTGTTGCATATATATATATAAATATATATATTTGCTGAAATCTAAGTTTAAGCACAATGACTAGACTTAGGAATGGTAAACAAACTAAAGAAGAAGAAGAAGATTGGTTAGGAAAGAAAACAAAAAAATCAAATGTCCTTCCTGAGGATCCAATTCCAAAAGGAGAAATTCTAGAACAACCAGAAGATGAGCTGGTTGTAGATGAACAAGAAGAAAATGTTAAAGAGGAAGGATCCTCATCCCCTAGAATGGCTCCAGACGGAACTATTGCTTTTGATAACTTAGATCATTTTTGGAAATTTTTCAATAATAATATAGGTGCTCTTAATAAGGCAGTTTGTATTGATAGAGGCCAAATTAGTGACACTCAAGCAGCCATGGAAGATATGTTTAACATACACACCAATCCCTTGTCCTTTGTTGATCAAGAAAGTGATAAAGCTAGACCATCCAATAGAGATATGGTCACTATGATTCAGAACATACAACAACAACAGGTTACCCAACCCCCTAAGGAACCTGTTATTGAGCCTAAAATCATCCCCACACAAAAAAGACCTTCATTCATTGCTTTATTTCACAAAACTATTGATCAATATGCTTCAAATCGACAAAAACCTAAAATGAAGCCAAACACCAATTTTCAACAATCTGGGATACAACATAATACAACTTCAAGACTTCTTCATAACACCCTTCCTACCAAAAATTTACACAATAGCAATATAGCATCTAATCTTCATGTCCCTCCATCATATACTCACAAATACCATATTAATGCCCTACCAAACCAATATGGTGGGAAAACCAGTAATCTAGAAGCCATGGTGAAACAATTAGCTTCTCGCATGGACCAGATAGATCCCTATCGTCCCTCGTATAATTATCGATAGATATGTAGTCAACCTTTGGATCCCATAGTTGTAGCACAGCCATACACTAAACATTTTACCATGCCCATCCTACCTATATATAAAGGAACTGAAGATCCCATAGAGCATCTTCGTATGTTTAGGATAGCATGTCATGATATATCACATGATGACTTGCTATTACTAAAAATGTTCTCGAAAATTTTAGGAGGAATGGCATTAGAGTGGTATTATCAACTACCCACTCATTCTTTGAGAAATTTTGAAGAAATAGCTGAATCTTTTGTCCATCAATTTAGTGCCTACATCGAGAGACACGTGACCATTAAAGATTTATACAACTTAAAACAAGACAAAGATGAATGTTTTGTTGATTTCTTAGCTAGATGGAGGCAGTTGATAGGAAAACTGCACTTTGTGCTACCTTATAGGGAAATGTTGGTTATTTTTATTAATAATTTGCAAGAACAAATATCCTATGAATTATCAACTGCTACCTTGACCACCTTCGATCAAGCTATAGACTTAGCTCGAAGGGTGGAAGATGCTCTCATTAGAAGAGGTCAGCTTAAAAAGAAAGATGATGAGAAAACATCCAGAAATCAATATAAAAATAAAAAAGTTATGGGTGATGGAGTCACTGATAGTAGAAACATTATTAATCTTAATACTATGAAAACAACAAAAAAGTTTATATTAAAACCTCCTGATAAACCACCTCGAGAATTTACTAGATTGAATCAACCATTATCAACTATTCTACCTCAATTACTAGCACGAGGCTTGATTCAATTACCAGCTATCCAGGAACCTGATCCAACTATACCTGGATACAGAGCTGATTTACATTGTGATTTCCATAGAGGACCTGGACATGCTACCAACTCTTGTAAAATATTAAAACATAAAATACAAGACTTGATTGATAATACTGAAATGGAGGGGCAAGCCTTTCAACGTAAACAAAATGCTCCTAATAATGCTCAAAAGAACATTCCCAAAAATTAGAATCAAAATGCTAATCAATCATTGGACATATTTCAACATCATTTATCGCAGCATGGCAAAGAAGTGGCTAATCAAATCGAACATCATAATATTCCCCCTCCTACCCGATATGTAGGGACTATTAGCGGACAATTACCTGTTCAGGATCCCCAAATATTTGGCACAACTTTCTCCATGGTCACGACCAGACCCCTGTATAATACTCAAACACCGGATCCTAGTGATGTAGAATCAGATATCGAAAGTGAAATAGACATCACCTCAAACCAATCGAATAGTTCTAAAAATGAATCAGATCTGATTCAACCTATCACAGATGCTATGGTTTTGGAAGAACCATTTCCTAGAAGAGTTACTAATCGACCCTCTTCTAATCATTTCCTTCCTAATGAACAAGCCATAAACGCTCAACCGAGACCAGTTCAGCGTCTTCAATATAACATTGTAGGTACCATCAGAGTCGTTACCAGACAACAGGCTCAAAACTCTCAACAGGATCAAACTCAGAAGGATGGATTAGCTCCATTTGTTTTGAAAAATCCCAATAAATGGAATCATATGTCTAATGTTCAACCTAAGCTTCCTTACAATATTAATGAACAATTATCCAATACTATAGCCAAAATTTCCCTTTTGGACTTGTTAATATATTCTCCTACCCATAGAGATGATTTAATGCTTACATTAAGCCAAATGATGTTACATCAAAATATTCAACCTGAATCCATGTCCAATACTATCATCACTCGAGAAGTCGATTGTATTTACTTTCGAGATAGAGATATCCCACAACATAGTTTACATAAGGATAACCCCTTATATATTACTACCCTAATTCGAGATGTAGTTGTTAAACGAGTCCTGATTGATAATGGGTCATCTTTAAACATATGCACTTTTGACTTCTACCAAATATTTGGCTTTAGGAGTGACGAGATGAAAAGAACGGATATGATTATCAAAGCCTTCAATGAAGAGACACAAGAAACGTGTGGAGTCATTACTATACCCTTGCAAGTTGGTCCTAGAACCCTAGATACAACCGTTTTTATTGTACATTGCCCTACATCGTACAATATACTTCTGGGTCGCCCTTGGATCAACGCGATGCGAGCGGTTCCCTCTACTCTACATCAGTGTGTTAAATTTGAATTTAAAAACCAGTTGGTCACTATTCATGGTGATCCTAGACCCTTTGATATGTGTGCTTTGGCAGAACCCATTGGAGTGTAATTTTGCCCTGCCTTGTCATCCACACATCCTAGTTCTTATCATTCGTCCAAACGTGTGAAACACACACCCATAACATCATCTACCCCATAAACTACACCTATACATTTAACTCAACCATCTTCTGAACAAACCACACTAGAACCTCAAAAAGATCTTAAATCCACAACCAATCCTTCATGTTCCATCCCTATAATTTCAAAACCTATAGACCCATTTATTAACATCTCCACATTATCTACATCTATCATATCTTCCACATCTAAAGATATAGGGAATGATCCTTCTACATCTTATGCTCTCACTGATGAGCTCTTACCTGATTTATCTAAAATTCTTATATCATAAGAGATCAACACTGCCATGCAGACTTCCCTACTTTTAAATAAACTCCCACCTTCTCCTCGTACCTTGGGCCTCCCACAACCTATGCGAAGTACTTACCAAGTCGGGAGTTGTGCTTTTATTTATAAAGGATATGATTGGGGCAGAATACCCCGAAACATCAAGACACATTATGATGGATATGCTAGGTGCTATTTTGCTAATGAATATATCAAAGCTAAACCCATAATGCTTAAAATGGGATATAAAGGGAAAGGCTTGGGACCTTTCCAAAATGGTATGAAAGAACCTTTCGAGGTAGAACCATGGCCCGCCCGATGTGGTGTGGGCATATTTCCTAGTAAGGTTCAACACTTCCCTTTTGAAGATAATGATCAACTCATATGTTATCAAGATTATTTAGATGGGCGTGATGATTTGCCTCTAAAAAATCAGCCATTTACATGTAATATGCTATCCATAACTTATCCTGAAATGATTGTTGAATCCGACGATGAGTTGGAGGGAGATATTTTTCATGATGTCTCCGTTGAAGAGTTGTTACACAATGATTTTTATTTTGATGGTTCTATACCTACTATAGCCCAGCTTGAGGCCACAACTCCTCAAGATGAATTATCCAAGTTAACCTTAAAAGAATTACAAGAATTGGGCGTTTCATCCACCCCACCTAATTTGAAATAGATCTACACATGGAAGTAGAAAACGTCATTAAAATTAACATTGGAACTGAGGATAATCCTCACATCATCAGTATTGGGTCAGAATTAAGTCAAGAAAAACAAGAGCAATACATTGCATTTCTTAAAGAATATGAAGATGTCTTCGCTTGGACATATGAAGATATGCCAGGTTTAGTCCCTTCTGTAGTCATGCATCACCTAGTAGTCCATCCGGATGCTAAACTTGTTAAACATAAACTTAGAAAAATGCATCCCAAAGTGGCCCTGCTAGTCAAAGGGGAGTTAGAAAAAATCCTGAATGTTGTTTTTATACAGGCTATTGATTATGCTGAATGGATCTCGAATGTAGTTCCAATCACCAAGAAATAAGCTACCAAAGTTAGGGTTTGCACAGACTTTAGAGATATTAATGTTGCATGCCCTAAAGATGATTTTCCTCTTCCAAACATGGATCAAATCATTGATTTTACTGTTGGAAGTGGAATGATGTCCCTAATGGATGGATTTTTCGGTTATAATCAGATCAGGATAGCTCCTGAAGATCAGGATAAAATAGCCTTTATTACCCTCTGGGGTACCTTTTGTTGGAAAGTGATGCCATTTGGTTTAAAGAATGCAGGTGCAACATATCAATGAGCCATGACTTATATCTTTCATGATATGATGCATGATATCCTACATGATTATGTAGATGATATTATAGCTCGCTCCATTAATGAAGATGATCATTTAGATGATTTAAGGAAAGTATTTAATCGATTAAGAGAATATCTTATTCGATTAAATCCAGCCAAATGTATATTCGAAGTCAAGTCTGGTAACCTATTAGGGGTTTTAGTTTCTTTATGTGGTATCAAAATTGACCCTCTCAAGATTGCGGCTATCACTGATATGCCCGCACCCACAAATATATCTGAGTTACGAAGCTTACAAGGTAAGATTCAAGCCATTCGTCACTTCATCGATAAGCTGGCAGACAAAACCAGTCCCTTTCTTAAGCTCCTTAAGAAGGATGTCCCTTTTAATTGGGACGAAAAATGTAAGGAATCTTTTGAACTTCTCAAACAATACCTCCTTAACCCACCTGTGCTTTCATCACCTATACCTGATCACCCATTTCTCCTATATATTTCAGCTTCAAATTTTGCTTTAGGAGCTATGATTGCTCATCTTGATGATGAGAAGAGAGAGCGTGCTAATTATTACATTAGCAGAACCCTCATCAGTTATGAAACCCACTACACAACATTAGAAAAACTATGTCTAGAAGTCATATTTTCTACGTAGAAATTATGCCATTATATGCTCAGTTAGAAAACATATGTCATTGCTAAATATGATCCCTTGCGGTATCTCATGAGTCGAACTTATTTATCGGGTCGCACAACAAAGTGTGTTCTTGCTCTAAGCGAGTTTGAACTCACGTTCATAGGACAGAAGTCTATTAAGGGTCAAATCATAGCAGATCAATTAGTTGTTGCACCCTTAGAGTCTACCCATCCCCTCATCATTGAGTTTCCTGATGAATGTCTTCAATTAGAGGCAGACCATGTTGAACAATGGTCCTTATACCTTGATGGAGCCCAATGCATGAGTGGGGCTGAGTGCGGGTATTATTTTAATATCTCCACAAAAACACATTATACCTTTGTCCTTTAAATTAACATTTGCTTGCACCAATAATACTACTGAATATGAAGCTCTAATCCTTGGATTACAAGCTGCCTTGGCACTAAAAATTAAACATTTGCTAGTTTTTGGTGATTCTCAACTTGTTATAAACCAAATTAATGAAGTTTATCAGACCAAAGATGATAAATTATGCCCATATAAAGCATATGTTTTACAATTAATATCTCTATTTGATCAAGTTACCTTGGAAGCTATTCCTCGAACTAGCAACCGTGCGGCTGATGCTATGGCCGCAGCTGCATCTCTTCTGCCCTTGGAGTTAGATGACGAATATGCCACCATAATTATTCATCGACTCTAGGAACCCGCTTCAAATAAGTCATGCTTAGAACCTTTGGATGTGTTTCTAATCAATGAAACTACTCCTGAACCTTGGTATACGGATATATTTGATTTTCTTCACAATGGGACTTTCCCTGCCAGTTCTAATAGGAACCAACGTCGGTTATTACGTAGACGAGCAAGTCGATTTGTAATAATTGGCAATACTTTATATAGGAGATCTTTTGAAGGTATCCTCTTGAGATGTTTGAATCTAGAAGAATCCAAATCAGCTTTGAGTGAAGCCCATGATGGATCTTGTGGAGGACACTTCAGTGGTAGTGTCATTGCTAAAAATCTCCTTAGGATAGGCTACTTTTGGCCTACCATGGAGAATGATGCACATGATTATGTGCGCCATTGCGACAAGTTCCAGAAACATGCTAACCTTGTCAATGCGCCTGCGTAAGAGCTGCAAGCTATTTCATCTCCTTGGCCCTTTTCAAAATGGGGCTTAGAAATTATTGAAAAAATTAATCTTGTGTCATTTGATGGACACAAATTCATCATAATCGCCACTGAGTATTTAATGAAGTGGGTTGAAGCTATGCCTTTAGCTTCCTGCACTGGAACACAAGTCTCTAAATTTATTTTTAATCAAATCATTTGTAGGTTCGGAATTCCTGTAAATCTCATCTTAGACAATGGAACTTGTTTCAAAAATAAATATGTTAAGAAATTATGCCAAAAATATAAGATTCAACATCGATGGTCCACTCCCTATTATCCTCAAGGTAATGGCCAAGCAGAAGCATCCAACAAAACCTTAATCAAAATTCTCAAAAGATTGGTCAATAAATCTGGCCACGATTGGCACATTCAATTATATCCGACTTTGTGGGCATATCGCACTAGTGTTCGAACTCCCATTGGAACTTCACCTTTTGTTTTGGTTTATGGCGTTGAAGCTATTTTTTCCTTTGAATTAGAAGTTCCTTATTTGGATCTACTACTTCAAGATACCAAAGTAGGGGATGAATATCGAGCTGGCCGACTCAGTCAGCTGGAACTCCTAGATGAAAAGTGCATCAATGCTTTGGAGCATCTTCGTGCCTAACAAAACAAGCTTAAAAGATCATATGCTAAGAAAGTTCCTCATCGATCCTTTGAGGTCAGTGACCTTGTTTTAAAAGAAAATTAAAAAATACTAATGCAACTAAAGACCTTAAAGGTAAATTTGAGCCCAACTGGCTTGGACCATACATTATCACTGCTAAATTTGAATCGGGAGCATACAAATTAGCTACCTTAGATGGTAAAGATTTAAAAGAACCTATGAATATTATGCATCTTAAGCGATATTACGCATAAAATTTGGTCATTTCACCATTTGTATATATTTTGTATGTTGTCTCATTTTAAAAATATATATAAAACTGTTTAAACAAAAACAAACAAAAATAAAAGTAAAAACAACAATATTATAGACTCTTTCGAAACCAAAAAAATAGAGAAGAAAGAGAGAGTCAAAATTATCAAACTCCTCAAAAGTATTTGTTGTATATATTTCTTCTTGAAGTATTGCAGTTATATTTTCAAATTATTTTGGATAAATTAGCATCTATTTGGAATCCCTCACTTTTGCAAACACAAAAATAAATATCTTGATTTTATCTGGCATGATTACTAATCTCTCTTATATCAAAGTCCAAAAAATTCAATTAAATAAAGTTTGAGCACAGAGAATTGATCTTGTCATTTACTTAAACCAAGAATATCCTTTCACAATAAAATGATTATATTTGTAATGTCCATGCTATGCTACATAGTAGAAGTGGTTTCTTGAGTGAAAAGTTTCCCCTGCTATCCTATCATGCACATGGTCTAGAATCTTTGAGAATTGACAAAAGGACAATCTCACCCCTACCCGAAATAAAAATCCCTTGCTCTATAGCTAATTCGAGCAAGTATCCCTAACATAGGAAGAAAAGAAAAGTTCAAGAAAAAGAGAAAAAGAAAAAGGTTATTTCAGCATTATCTCAAATATCAAGCCAAAATACAAAAGTACAAAAAAAAAAAAATAAAGAAGAAAAAAGACAGCAAATGCAATAAAATCCCTTTCCCTACCCATTGAAAAGAAAAGAAGGGTTGATGAGCTTGAATCCTTTGAATTCTCAATTATTCGAAAACTGTGAGGTAAGCCCCATAATAGGTGGTTTGTGCCCAACCCGCTTGGCCTTGGGTAACTCCTAGCGTGGTGATGTATGTTACATTAGCGACCTTCTTTTGTACAGACCTATGTCTTCTTATGGATTAGCTAGCTCTTGATAACCCGACCTACATAGTAGTCTGGTATGGTTATATGCATCTAAATCATGGTTAATGAACACTTATTTGGTTAATTCAAATCACTTGTATCAAATTATCTTGCTCAAAATTGGTAAATGAACAATGCAATTGCACACACATTTGTATTTGAGATATTTTGTGTATCATTATGATAAATCAAGATTGGAAATGAACTCACATACGCACATGGGATTCCTTATAAATCTAACTTTTGTCTTTAAGATACTTTGAAATATTTTTTGCAAATTGTCTGGAATAATTTCATTTTCTCATCTGAGAACAGTTGTTTAGTATAAAGACAACTACATGCATTATCAAAAAAATCAAAATCATTTTCAAAAACATGCAATAAAGTTACATTTATATATAACTTTTTGAATTTCGCGACGATGGTATAGTTCCAAAACCAAAATTGGAATTTTATGCCTAGCGCAAGTCCTCATCTTTATATTTTCTTTTTATTTTCAAAAAATTAAAAATCAACCATGCAATAAAACTATTATATCAATTTCTTCTTTGGATTTCGCGATGATGGTATAAGTCTATACCTATAATTCTATGCCTAGCGCAAACCATCATTCTAATTTTCTTTTCCATATATTTTAAAAACAAAATTCATCAAAACATGTGACTTGCATCATTATGTTACACAAATATGCTTTACAAACAAACAAACACTTATTCTATTTCATGACATTATGTTCAAATTTAGTTTTTGCAACCATGGTATAAATTCTAAGGAATTGTTCAAAATTTTATCATACTTAGGAATTTATGCCTAGAAAAATCATATTTCTTTTCGTATTTCATGCATACTATTTTTATGAAAATCTGAAAACAAATCATCAAACCATCATTATCTTCATCATTACAACACAAAGTCTTAAGATAGTCTCTTAAGCACTCTTTTACTTTTTAACAATATTTCTATACTGGGATTAGCTTGACGACCGAGTGAGCGACGACTCCATGAAATGGTCTATAATAGCGACAATGTCCTTTGAAATTATTGTTATAAGTCCATTTTATTTTTTATCAAATCGCACCACAACCACCAATTTGTTTACATCAGATTATTTCATTTAAAATCTTACAGCATGATATCAAATTATAATATTTCAAAACAACATAATTACATGAATCATCAAATCAATCACACCAAAACATTAAAGCATCATACAAACATAAGCCGAGTCATATCACAAAAAAAAAAGATCATATATATACATATCTCAAAAAAATATATGTACATCATATCAAAACTGGATTGGTATGCCACAATCTACATATTGGCATACTCAATCCTCTAAAACCATATATACAGCCTATGTAATGTAGTAGACTAGCCTCAAGAACCCCTCGAGCTCTCAGCCTCATCTCCTCCCCTGCCCTGAGGTGGACGAGGTGGCCCCATCGCAATATGTGTGGTACTACGAGTCCTAGTCATCGATCAAGATGAAGTCCTCGATGACCCAACCCTGATCGGATCCATAATACCAGCTAGCAATTGTACCCTCTGACCCTCTGGCACCAGCTAGAAGTATATACCCTGATAGAAGGTGATCTGAGCAATCGACCATGCCAGCTCCTGAGTGCTCGCTCCTTCGCTTTATGTGCTGAGGTGTGCGACCTCATCTCTGAGTTGTGTGGCCTCAGCTTGGTGTCGTGCAGCCTCATCCTGTAAAGTTTGCACCTAAGCCTAGAGATGAATAGTCTCTGCTCGAAGAGTAGCCATCTCGCTACTCTCTCCTACCTTGACACCCTTGTCCTTATCGGGCGATGGTGGCCTCTCTCTCCATGGAGAAGGGGGTCTCTCCTCCCTCCTCTACCACTGTCACAGCCTTTGATGAGCCTGTGGCCTCCTCTGCTCTCTCCCATCATGACCCTGTGCTGCCTCAATGGTTGCCTGGCACCGCCTCCCCATCCGACGCACAACTGCATGAATCGAACCCTAAGCCCTCGTCATCCGAGGAGGGTGGATGCCTACGTACCAAGCATCATAGCCATCAACAACCCCTGCATCATCCCCATCTACTGGCTAAATGGGGGCATCGTCCATGTCCTCACTCCAGAAGCGCTGCATATCTAGAGCCCCACTGACTGTAGTGTTATCCCGAATAGTCCAGGAAAACTTGTAGTCCCTGAGAAATGAGATCCCCTGCTGTAGACCAAAATGCCTCAAAAATTGGTCATAGCGGTGGAGCTCCACCTCTCTCCTCTCCATCCTCAGCCAATAGGTTCACCTAACGTGAGCCAGCTCCTGTCCATCCTTGGCCCACCTAGATGATCTCTCCAAGGCCTCCAGGTGATCTGGTCGGAGAAAAGGTCATCAAGTAGTCTCCGGGACATTGGCAGATCTATTCGCCGCTGTGACCATCTCTGGAGCCACCAGTAGAAAGCTCGGGGCCTCTCCCCATCAATCCCTATCAGTGGAATTCCTATCGGCCTCTGCACTGTGATGTGCTCCCAGCACCAAACTTGTAGTAGGGATGTCATGACCAGACATCAGCCGCCCTTGTATACGACCCCATGCAATATCTTATACAATTGGCATAGTACAAATCTCCCCCAAGAAAACCTATACCCGTGGTCTCTCATATCATAGACCACATCTATCAGTAGCCATGGTACTCTACATCCACTCTGATGGCATAGTAGCAGACCACCTACCACCCCAACCAAAACCTATGTCAGTCTAGATGCCCCAGGCATCTGGCATAGTGACTCGATGTTCACTCCACCCTTCTCCAGGGTGAAGCTCGGATCTCTACACAATCGCATCATCATGTGGCCCTGATTGGTCATAGGAGTTATTAGTCGTCCTTGTATGGGGATCCTCAAAATACTCCATACATCCTCCAATGTGGGAGTCATCTCCCCTATCGATAACCAAAAACAAGAAGAACCCGGATACCACCTCTCTGCTAGGGCTGTCAATAGCCCCATATCTGTAGAAACCTGTGGCATATCTGCCACATGCTACAAGCTGACTTGAGCCAACTGATCTCACTTTGCTTGAGATAGAGTGGCCAAGTCATCCTTCAGCCCACTGTATTTCCATTCTCTACTCTTTAGTAATCATCTCTGCAACATAAATAATAAAACAATAAAAATCATTAATAAAACAGTGATTAAAAATGCAAGTAAAACAAGTTCAATTTCATACAAATGATGATATCATCCACTATTGGACGATATCATCCAAAATTTGAGCAAATTCGTCTCCGATTTTGCAAGAGGGAATCGTCCCTTATTGGACGAAATCGTCTCCATATCATCGATTTCGCCCTTGGACGAAATCGACGATATCGAGACGATTTCGACGAAATTGAGACGATTTCGTCTCGATGACGTTGACGGCCCAAAAATGGCCGCAATGCTCAAAAATCATTCAAAATCAATCTAAAAAGCATGAAATTCAAAATTAAAGCATTCTAAATTAAGTTTGGACCCTTACCCGTAGCCCGCATCGGACCTCTGTCGATCTGTGCGCTGTCTCGACCATTCTTGTCTGCAAAGCTCTAGAAACCAAGAAAATGAATAGTAATAATGAATTAGGGTTTTCCCTATTTTTCTTAATTTTATTCAAAACATTTAACAACATTTTAAAATTTTTGCTTTTTCGCATTTTTACCTCAAATGTTTGATTTGGGTAAAAACACGGAGGGGGCACCATAGTAAGCTGTCGTACGATTCGACCTAGAATCGTCACCTAAAAATGGGAATAAATTTTTGCTTTCTTGTAAATCGAGAAGAACTCGTCTTTAACGCATTTTCTTTAGAAAATTTGCTAAAGAGGGGGCAAAATGTAGCACCCTAAAATTGGCGCAGTAAAACTTAGCAAATAATTAAAATTACCTTAGTAATAATTCAAATTCAAATCTCAACCCAAAAACTGCCTGCTACCCGCTTTCCCCATTTTTTGCACCATTTTTAGAGTTTGTTTTTACCATTGGACGATATCGTCGCCGATTAGACGATATCACCTCAGATCAGACGAATTTGTTTGGAGAAGAACGTCCAGACGATTTCGTCCCAAAACTAATTTTTCATAATTAGCCTTTGTTTCAACGGTGTCTCTAATCTAGGCAGAAGTGTATCTGCGCCGTTAGAGACCCTCCTCATTGGAGATCTCCCAAATTGGGATGATCCCCAACCTCCTAACCTCCCTCCTAAGCCTATTTAAACCTTAGGACCCCCATTGACATTCCCCTAGCTGAATTTCCTTGTAATTTGATCTTTGCGTGCATTATAATACCCTGGATTATCATCTGCATTTGTGCTTTTCGAATTTTCTTGCAGGAACTTTGTCATTTTTTAGCCGGAGCAAGCTCAGATCGTCATAGACGATCTTGTACAATTCGAGATGATTTTGCACTCTACAAACGATTTCGACTGTAGTCAACATTTGGGGCAATCAGTGCCTAGAGTTTGTGCTTTTTCTATACCTTTCTGCTATTTTATTCTGCATCTAGTTAGTTTTATTATTATTTCCTATTATCTTGCTTCTTGGAGTTCACCCATATAGCTTAAGTACATAATAACATCATGATTAGCTATTAAAGCATGATAATTTACTTGCATTTCTATTTGGGATTATCTTATTAACATCATTTTGTCATTTCACATCATTTTCATTTATCAGCATAGCTGCATTTTCTGTAGTCTGTGTCCATTTCTCTGATTGCAGGTCTCTAACAAATTTTTCTGATGAATTCCTCAGATCTCAGACGATCCTGTCAGATCGGAGATGATCCTGTCAAATTCTAGGCGATCTTGACTGCTCAAAAATTAGAACCTCCATCAAACATCCGAAATCAGGTATGGTTTTTCTCATCTAGCTTGTTCTTTGTATTTTTTGTTTAAATCTATTTTCTATATTCATTTAAATCTGCATTTCATATAGAATAGTTTAGATTCATTTGGCCAAACCTAGGATTTGAATGATTAAAGATAAAATTGAACACATCAAACACATTCCCAACCTAGGCATGGAGACTGCCACTAAACGTTTCCTGGTGAACCCCACCATCCGTAAAAAATCACCTTAATACCCCTCCCTAGAGAGGCGAGACCTTCAAAGGGCCTCTCAGTCCGAGGTACCATTCCATCCTTCTCGCATCCCCCTTTCGGGCACGGATCCTTTAGCCTGAAGGTAAGGGTGCAAAAAATTTGGAGCGATACAACCTCTATCCACCTTGTGCAATAATCAATAGCAGTGAGTATGAACTTATGGAAATCGGATGAGTTAGGTTTTATCACCCCAACAAAGTCTAATCCCCATTGTGAAAATGGTCTTGTCTCTACCATTGACTGCAATGGAATTATTGCATTCTGCTCTCTATTGGTTGCCACTTGGCATATGTGACATGTTATTACATGTGCACGTGTGTCTTTAAGCAAGTGAGGCCAATAATACCCAGCTCTAATAATTTGGTGTGTTGTCATGTTTGTTGACCCATGTCCAATTCCATACTCACCGTGGAATTCTTTGAGTACTTGGGTTGTTTTCTCTTGAGTAATGTAACGAAGGAAAATTCCTTCATGATTCTTCCTATACAACACACCATATTTAATCAAAAATCTAGCTGATTTTAAACATAGTGCCCTGCATTGAGTGGAATTCAAATGAGAAGGGCACTTACCATGCAACAAAAAATATACAATATCTACATACCATTCCTCTGTAGTGATATCATTAACCTCATAGTCTTGACACGTTATTAAAGGGTCAATTTGTTTCATAGCCTTTACCAAACCTTGTCCATGCACTATCTTCATGGGCTTTATCTCTAAGTCAAATTATTGAAGGGTGGAAAGCCATTTCCCCCTTCTTTCACCTAGCTCACTCTGTAAGAACATGGACTTTACTGCCGGGTCAGGAACTATAGCAAAAGCTTTACTATGCACTATGTAATGCCTAAATTTTTTTATAGTTTTAAACAAGGCATACATTTGCTTATCTAGGATAGAATACCTTAGTTTTGCATCCTTCAAAGGAGAACTCAGAAAGGCTATAGGATTTTCAATTTTGTGTTCACTTTTCTGAGTTAACACACTTGCAAAAGAATGATCTGAATAAAATGTGTAAATATAAAATGGTTTAGCATAGTTTGGACTAATGAGAATAGGGGCTTTGGAAATAGCATCCTTGATGCTTGTGAAGGCATCCCTATTGTCACTAGTCCACTTTATCTGAACATATTTTTTTAGCATGTCATTTAGGGTCTTGGCGATTTCAGCAAAACCTGAAATAAATTTTCTCAAAAAGTTAATCTTACCGAAAAAGGACCAAAGCTCATTTTTGCTATTGGGACAAGGAATATCCTGGATATCGGCTATCTCCTCTAGGTCAATAGAAATCACATCTTTTGAAATGACATGTCCTAATATCTTACCCTCCGTTACCCAAAAGATGCACTTTTTTGGATTTAGAGAAATTCCATGTTCCCTGCACCTTTGGAGCACTTTCCTCAAGTCTCTAACATGATCTTCCCTCTTCTTGGAGAAGACAAGAATATCATCCACATAGACAATAATGCACTTACCACTAAGCCCCTTGAATGCAAAATCCATGGCTCTTTGGAAAGTGGCTCCAGCGTTCAACAAACCAAATGACATCCTCCGATAGGCAAATGTTCCCCACTTCATGGTGAAGGCCGTATTCATCCTGTCATTTGGATGTATGAGAATTTGATTATATCCCGAGTATCCATCCAATAATGAAATCATTTTAGAGCCATTCAACTTTTGGAGTATCTCGTCAATGGTGGGTAATGGGTAATTGTATTTTTGGCAATATTTTTTCAGATTTCTAAAATCTATGCATAACCTAATCTCTCCACTCTTCTTCCTAATAGGGACAAGATTAGCCACCCATATGGAATACCTAATAGGGAAGATGATTTTGGCTTCCAGCCACCTCTTCACTTCCTTCTCTATCAGGGGATCTAGGATTGGGTTAACCGTTCTTTACCTCTGTCTAAAAGGCTTGGAATAAGGCTTCAGAGGAATGGTATGCATGATTACATTCGGGTCATAATTTTTCAGCTCTTCATAGCTCAAAGCTACGCAATAAATGTATTCTCCTAAAACCTGAGCTATTGATTCCCTCTCTCATTGTGTGCATGCCTTTGCAATGAACACTTCACGTGGACCTACTACACTCCCCAAATTGACTGAATTGCATGATTCCTTGGGGGATGGTATTTTTATTTGTATTTTATTTTATATTCAATTATCAAAAAAAAATTCTAGAGAGGCCCTATAACCTGATTTTCAAATATACCAGAATTAGTGATAAAACTAAAAATGTGTCTATCACTATCAAAGACCTGTAAGTTCATGACATTTTCTGGTATGGAGGGGCAAGGCACTAACTCAATGGAAAATGTTTTACATTTTTTATGGTCGATAGGCGAAAGCATGTTGGCTGCTATGGCTAACGAATCAGCCATTTTATTATTTTTTCTTGAGATGAGGGAAATATTGAAAGCATCAAACTCATTAATTAATTCCCTCACTCTGGTTTTATAGAGGTTCAACCTCTTGTCTCTACAGGTATATTGCTCCTTGACCTATTTGACTACTAACTTTGAGTCTCCCGATGCCTTAAGGCATTTTACCTTTTCTCTTAGGGCCAACTGAAGTCCAAAAATTAGGGCTTCATAATCCGCCACATTATTGGTGGCTGGGAATTGTAATCTGTAGGCAGCAAGCAAAGGCTTACTACCAGGACATGTGAGCTCTATCCCAGCTCCCGCACCTTGTTTTGATTTGGACCCATCAAACTTTAGGGTCCACACCCTCTTGTTTTCTTCCAAAGTACAATGGTAAATATTATCATTTTGGGACCCTTAGGCTATGTCCTCTATGTCAAAATTGTAAACCCCTAATTATGTTTCAATAAACTGAATCTCATTGGGTTTATTATATTATATAATCATTTCCTTAATTATGGGCTCTCTGTCTACCCAAATTTGGTTTGCAACTCCTCTCCATGGCAACCACATATGGGAGGAATCAGTCACCACATAACCATTGATATTTCTACTCCAATCCCTGCCCAACACCATGCCATACTTGGTAACAATATTTAGCACAAGGATATCTATGTAATGTTGGACCCTAGGCTCTGAGTTGATCTAAACTAGGACATCTTTTACAACACCTATTACATCCACCATAGATCTGTCTAATTGGACCACTTTGCTATTCGAATGAACAGGATTAAGTCCTAGCTTTTGGCTTATCTCAAGAGGCATGATGTTGGCCGAGGCACCAGAATCAATCAAATAGTTGTGTAAATTCTTGCCTGTGATCCTAATAGTTATGAGAAAAGGAGGTACCTCTAGTTTCTCTTTCATCATAGAAAGTTGGGGTTCTACAGATTTAACCTCATGAATTTGACTTGGGGAATTTAATCTCTTCCCCATGATTTTATCCTACCCCAACAATAGAGAGACCTCATATATTGAGATATTGACCTTGGTCCTTTTCATATCTTCTTCCAAGTCATAAGTGGATGTTCCAGGATTTGACACTTTTGGCATTGTCCTAGGTGCTTCCAAAAATGGAGGTGGTGGATTCACATCACCTTTTGTATCAGGAGGAACTAAAGGGTTGTTTGGGGGAGTAGAGGAGGTTTTGGTATCCTTAGAACTCCTGGTAAAATACTTGTGATTAGCTTTCCCAAAATATTTAGTGACCTGGGCTTCCAAAGCTTCATCCTCTTCCTCTCCTAACACATTCATATCTTCCTCCATCTCATAATTTTATAAATAATGAATGACTTAAGACACCAAAGAGTCTAACTTTCTATGGCAATAGTGATGCATTTCCTCATCACATGACTTTGACTCATCACAATATCCTAACGCATCAGCCTGATTGGCTATCGGATTGGGTATGCGCCCATTATTAGGCTGCGTATTGTACGGTCCTATTCTCCTATGGTCGTGGTTTTGATTGGGCATGTGATTTTGGGCAACTTGTTTCTATAATCAAATTATGTCATTGCCCTATTTTATGGTCATTCTCTTGAGCTCTTCCATCTCATAATTGGGTCCTTGTGGCTAGGGCATGACAGCCCTAGATCCACTAACATTTATGACATTAGAAACCTCTAGATTAGGCACTAAGGTTTGACTCTGGGTGTTTTGGGTCCACCATGGACCCTTGGCTTGAAGAGGTGCAACCATGGGATAGGCATTTGAGGCTTGAGTACTACTCGCCTCAAATCCTGGCAAGGTTATCTGATTAGCAACCATCATTTTTGGAGTGGGTGGAATGGCAACACTAGGGTATGTCGAAAAATACAAAAGCATGGGAGTGAATGGGTATGACTGATGATATGGCAAAGCATTCATCATGGGAATATGAGGTGTCACAACTTGATTCATCATGGCAAATTGATTTTAAGGGCCATATTTCCCTAACATGGGAAATTAAGGCATAGTGCCACCTTGCGGTGTCATTTGTTGCTCAATAGTCATGGCTTCAGCATAGGCTAAGGCCAACGTTGTAAATTGAGTATTTCTCCTGGTAAAAATGGATGTCATCAGATCTAAGGATGTGAGGTATAATTGCAATGCCACAAAAACTCCTATTGTAAAGTGACGAGTCACGTTTGTGTAAAGCTTTTGGAATCTGGCATTAAATGTTTTGATAGGTTCATTAGGATACCTCTTGCATGACACAAATTGGTTATACATGATGGTAGGATCTAGCAATGACCTAAATTGATTAACAAAGGCAACTTCCAACTGGGCCCAAGATGTAATGGACCCTGTAGGAAGATTCCTATACCATTCATGAGCCATTTGGTCAAAGCTATTAGGGAAGAGTCAACAAGTGATGTCTTCATGACTGACTCCCTACCTAATCATATGGTCCTTGTAAATTTGAACGTGCTCTTCAGATGAAATGGGACCATCATGGACAAAATTAGGGATAGACCTCTCAAGGTTCCTAGGTATGTCATGGACATCCCTAGGTATACTTAACGGAGAACTTTGGGTACCAAACCAGGGAACTAGTTGTTGTTGCTGTTGTTGTTGGGCCATATTAACCAAAGATAATGACCCTACTAAAGTAGTTGATACACTCGGGATGACGAAGATGGGTACACTTGATGTAGCTCTTATGGTGGAACTAATGGGTGCACATCCACTGAAGGTATTCAGATTCAGAGGTCTGAGAGCTAGCCTTTCCAAATCTTGGCAAAGCGTCTCTAAACCTAACGTATCAGAAAGCTCGGACAAGATTTTAATCTCTTGGATTTTGTACCTCGATTTCCTATTTTTGGGAGAAAGACTTTGAAAAATGGTTTCCTCTAGTGGTTTTAGACCTAGTAGCAATGCATCTAGGTGGGTCCATCTTGGGAAAACTCAAATATATTCTATTAAGGCTTCTCACAAACTAGTCAAGAGTAAAATGTTGCACCTGCAAACACAATACTGTTGAACAAAAACTGACCACGTTAGCATTAGCAAAAAACTAAATCACAAAGCATAAAAGAAGGCCCTCCTTCTAGCACCAAAGATGTTGAGTGTATATTTTGCACAATTGCAAAATACCACCACATGCAGAGTATTGAATAGAAAACTCTCTCTTGAAAAGAAACCAAATGACAAACATTCAACTTCTCCAAGGTTCTGGTAAAATATCTAAAAGATTACAATAGTGCCAGAAATAATTCAATAATGCATGTGACCATAAACAAGGGGCCTTTATTGGTTCTAAACAATTCTTAGTGATTTGAAAGATCTAACTAAAAATAAAAGCAGTTCTTTTTAGGGTTTTTTTAAATTGGTGCTACCCTGAATCCCTGTTAGTAGAGTATTTTATCTTCATTTAAAAGGTTTCAAATGACAAAATGTGGAATTTTCCACCTCATTTTAATGCTCGTGCCTTTAATATGAAGTAAATTTTAGATAGTTGGGTTCATTTTATCTTCCTTATGTTGATGCCACTACCCTAATAGTGGTTAGTAGAAGTTAGCATGTTAGCAATGTTAGAAAAGTTAGCAAAGTTAGATTTCATTTCTTATCTTAGTTTAATGTGAAATAGTAGGTTAGTATCCCTCCTAAACCATGTGTTTTATCTGAAAGCTTTAGATTAATGAAACTTGGAGGTGCAAAAATTTTGGAAAATGACCATAATGGAAATAACTTGAAAGCTTAACAATTCTAGAAATGGACTAGAAAAAATGAAACTAACAGGAAATTAGCAGAAATTCTAGAAAAGGACCAGAATGGAAATGAAAGAAACTAAAATTCTAGATGGACCAGAATGGAATGCTTGAATGCTTGAAATAAAATAAACTTTGAGAATAGTAAATGAAATAAACATGTAAATTTGGTTAGTTGAAAAATTCAAATTTTGAATTAGTTTAGCAAGCTCCTCCCTACAAAATCCCAAGTTATGAGGTAATCATAAAACAACCTGAATCAATGGACCTGCAACATAAGCACAATACCATTAAATCAAGTGTGAGACTCAAAGAAAACATAAAGAAACTACATAATCTTGACCTTCACCTATTGCAACCCATTTCATGGCATAAGACAATGGCTAGAAGTCACTAAAATGCAGAAATGATAAGACACTAAAAACGTTAGTTTTATGATAAAAACCCTCCTTTTGATTTTGCTCACAGAAGTTTGCTACCCTCTCAAAATCTGAAAAATGCTCTTTCTTTATTGCTTTCTCGAAATGTTACATCATTTCCAGCCCCCCTTGAAAAAGGTAGGATAGCAAGGTATAAATAATGCTTAGAAGTCCTTTCGCTTCATCTTCTATCACAACCAAAATAATGAATGGATATAAGAAAATAATCCATCATCATTTTCTATGATTTAATAAACATAACACTTCTAAATGTTATTTATTTTTAAAAAACTAACAACAAAAACATAACCCTGCATGACTCCTTATATCTCCCCAATGATTTTAGACCTCCTTTAAAACATTGAATGTGATCAAACCACATTCACATTAACTAAAATAATATAGGCCAATCTTATTCAGTGAAACTTTCGTTGTCACTTTTTGAGGTCGAGACCCGATGGTATTTCTCCTAAGCCATACCAATGTGCCCAAGGACTAGGATGGCATTCCCCCATCTTGGGCACTTTGGTTTCCATGTAACCAAATGAAACCATCACACTACCTATGCAACCATGGCATTGTCCAACTTACATAGCCATAGCGTTGCCAATGACGCAGCCATGGCGCTGCCAAGACTATGCAGCCATAGTGCTACCATCGACATCGTGGTATTGCCAAACCTACATAGCCATGGCACTGCCAAGACTATGCAGCCATAGCACTGCCATCATCACCATGGCACTGCCAAACCTATGCAACCATCAATGCTGCCATCGACATCGTGGTGCTGCCAAACCTACATAGCCATCGACGTTGCCATTGATGTCGTGGTGCTACCAAACCTACGTAGCCATGGCGCTGTTCAACTCCCTACTCTCACACTCATGCTACCATAGCATAATGAAATAGATGCAACACTAAAACCTTCCATGCTCTTCGAGGTCGGCCTTTAACTCCATCAATTGGCATCACAGGTTGCCCTAATAACGCTTCTTCCTTCCTTGTTTGATGGCATGCCTCTGCCTCTCGGCCATTTCACTAACAACTCCGATGCCTTTCATGTTGTTCTTTTGAAACCCTAATACCATATTGGACCACCTCTTCTTTGCCGGAATTTCTTTGCAAAGCTTCGTTGCCATAGCGCTGAACGTTCTTGGACTAGCCACTCATGTCTTCGAATGTTTTCGAATAGCCACCATCGCCTTATCTGCAATCAAACAAAACAATGTTAAACTTTACCTTATCGTAAATATTATTATCACATATTTTATAAAGTACATTATAATAATATTATTATATACAATATAATAATATTATTATAATAATAACATTTTAGAAGAATATAATCACAAAAATATTATTATAATAATAACATTATAATATAATCATAATAATATTATTATAATGATAACATTTTAGAACCTTATAACATAATCTTAAAAATATTACTATTATGTACATAATATAGTTAATGCAATTATATTAGGTAGATAATAGCATATTGGCTTCTATCTCAATTTCTTTGTACCTTTTGTATCCTCTTTTTGTTTTAGGTCAGGCCTTGCTTTGTTAAACACATTCCATCACCTTAGATAGTATGAAGAACATTAAACTCTTATTCATCAAAATGGATTTTAATTAATCTAAGCATTAATGCCTAGATTAATTAATCATTAAATATCAAATAACCAAAGCAATTAAAATCATTAAAACAAAACGGTCAAACATCCATATTCTTACAAACCAAAGAAAACCAAAACCCTTTCATATCAAAATATGACAAGTGGGTCCCAAATAATTTTGGGGTGGTTGTGGAAACTCCACAAAAAATAGCGACTATTATGGGAAATGCTCCTAAGCATTTCGATGAGAACCCAAAAAGAAAATCTGAAAACACACTCCAAACCAGAAAGCATCAAGCATCAACAAATGCATGAATAATTCCAATAGACTTATAAGAATAGTAAAATATTAGAATCATACAATATTAGCTCTCGGTGTGTGTAGCACTCCACACCTTATTTTTTTTGTAACTTTTCTGTATTGCATCATCAATTTTACCTGACTAGAATTATGGCAATGGATATGGAGAGCTTTGAGGGTAAAAATTTTTATAGCATGAGCAACACATTCTATGGTGGCTTGAGCAAACACCTCAAAAATGTCTAACCATCTTAGGATCAACTGTGTGTGCGATGAATTCATTGACTAGATGTAGAGCTTGGTTATGAGCCATCATTATCAAGGACCAGTGTGTGCAAGTGTACCTTAGAGCTTTGGGGAATTGAATTCTCAACCAAGGTGTGATGAGAATATAGCCCTATCCTTTACTGCTCTCATCTTTGACCAAAATAATTAAACCGGTTATGGATGAGGTCATCAGACTAATCTATCCTCATGGTGGCCATAAATCTCAACCTTACGGGAGTCATGTCACCAGACATGAGTGTACTCCAATACTAGTCAAGTTTCTATATCCCTGATGGAGGTTAACTCCATAGTCCATGATTTTGCTCTTGACTTCTTGAGTCTTGGTATGACTACCCATCCTTCTGAGGGACACATAGTACGATCCTTACAACCCAATAGTCAATGGTGTGATGGAAATGGAATGGTGAAATTTTTTATTTGGATTTATTGAATCTTGGGATGACTACCCATCCTTCTGAGGGACGCGTAATATGATCCTTACAACCCAATGATCCATGTTGTGATGGAGGTAAAATAAAAGATTTGGGGAATCGGATTCTCAACCTAAGCATGAGGATAATTTATCCCTATCCTTACTACTATAATTTTGGGCTTTCAAATATTGCGAAAGTGGTAAAAACCACTGTTTTATGGACTATGTGTAGGGTGAGATAGACCAAAATTATCTTTTCGCCTCACATCCCCATACATGTATGGTCTCATATTATTTTACCCAAGATTTTGGACATGGATATAAATGTGATAGACCTACGGTAACTTTGACAACAACTTCAAAACCTAAGATCTTCTTAGTGTTCTTTGTGCCTTTGATCCCAAGATAATTGGACATCACTTTCAGTGTTTGGGTTTAGCATATGATGTTTATGTAAAAATATTGTGCCTTTGAGATATGGGTATATGATATGCAAGATCAACGACTTCATACTTCATGAGATGCAAACAATATTTCACATTTTCAAGCCTTTTACCATATGATTCCAATTTTTCACATCCTTTTAGTCTTGGTTGACATTCGTATACACATAGCCTGACATCTTACTCCTACAATAAAATCCAAAATTGGACCACTTTGACATACTAAAGACTTCTTGAAATAAAAAAAACAAAATCAAATAAACAAGAAATAAAACTAATAAGACAAATAATTAAGCAAGTTGATTAGTGTACATATAATACAATGACTCTACCCTTAGGTCTGAAAATAATGCTTTAAATGAAGTGCATTGATTGGTAAGGCCAAATATTTTCCATCCAAGGTTTTTAATATGAAACTATTTTCACCTAGGACTTTAGATATTAGATAGGGTCCCAACCACAACCAATCAAACTTTTCATGTTCTCCTTTTTTTCATGCCTTTTATCCCACAACAAAACTAAATCTAAAACTTTAAAGACCTTAATTTTGGACCTTTTATCAAACCACATTTTTATTATGTCTTGATGTTTGCTGAAATGAAGCATGGCTTCCTCCCTTTTCTCATCAAGATGCATTAATTGGGTTAATCTGGTTTCAAGTTTATCATCAGTCCCAACATAGTCTTTTATAAAATGTAAAGTTTACAATTTCATATTAGTAGGAAAAATAGGGTCTTGCCCATAGACTAAGTGATAAGGAGATGTCCCAATTGACTCCTTGGTTCTAGTCCTATCTGCCCAAAGGGTAAATTTTAACTTACTATGCCAATCTCTAGGGTTCTTTTCAAGTAATTTTTTTACTATGCATAATAAATTTTTATTTGATGATTCTGCCAAACCATTGCCTTGGGGGTAGAAATTGGAAGAGAATTTTAGACTCACCTTATTGTCGTACGCCCAATTTGCAAATTCTAAAGAGGAAAAGGCAGAACCGTTATCACTTACTATGGAGTTAGGCATTCCAAAATGAGTGACTATTTTTTCCTTTATAAATCTAATCACAACCTCGGAGGTGGCATTCTTAGTAGTTATAGCCTCTATCAACCTTGTGAAATAATCAGTAGCGATGAGGATGAACTTATGGGAATTGGATGAGTTAGGTTTTATCATCCGAACAAAGTCTAATCCCCATTGTGCAAATGGTCTCGTCTCTAACACTGACTACAATGGCATTGTTGCATTTCGCTCTTTGTTGGATGCCACTTGGCATATGTGACATGTTCTTACATGTGCACGTGCATATTTAAACAAGTGAGGCCAATAATACCCAGCTCTAAGAATTTGGTGTGCTATCACGTTTGATGACCCATGTCCAATTCCATACTTACCATGGAATTCTTTGAGTACTTGGGTTGCTTCCTCTTGAGTAATGCAACGAAGGAAAATTCCTTCATGATTCTTCCTGTACAACACACTAGATTTAATCAGAAATCTAGTTGATTTTAAATGTAGTGCCCTACGTTGAGTGGAATTAAAATGAGAAGGGCACTTACCATGCAACAAAAAATATACAATATCTATGTACCATTCCTCTATAGTGATATCATTAAACTCGTAGTTTTGGCACGTTATTAAAGGGTCAATTTTTGTGATAACCTTGACCAAACCTTGTCCACGCACTATCTTCATGGGCTTTATCTATAAGTCAAATTCTTGAAGGGTGGAAAGCCATTTCCCCCTTATTTCACCTAGCTCACTTTGTAAGAACATGGACTTTACTGCCAAGTCAAGAACAATAGCAAAAAATTTACTATGCACTATGTAATGCCTAATTTTTTTTATAGTTTTAAACAAGACATACATTTGCTTGTATAGGGTATAATACCTCAGTTTCACATCCTTCAAAGGAGAACTCATAAAGGCTATAGGATTTTCAATGTTGTCTTCACTTTTTTGAGTTAACACTCTTGCAAAATAATTATTTGAAGCAAATATATAAATATAAAATGGTTTAGCATAGTCTGGACTAATGAGAATAGGGGCTTTGGAAATAGTATCCTTGATGCTTGTGAAGGCATCCCTATTCTCACTGGTCCACTTTATCTGAACATCATTTTTCAGCATGTCATTTAGGGTCTTGGCGATTTTAGAAAAACCTGAAATGAATTTTCTCACAAATTTAATCTTACCGAAAAAGGACCTAAGCTCCTTTTTGCTATTGGGATGAGGAATATCCCGGATAGCGGCTATCCGCTCTGGTTCTATAGCAATCCCATATTTCGAAATGACATGTCCTAACAACTTACCCTCCGTTACCCCAAAGATGCACTTTTTTGGATTTAGAGAAATTCCATGTTCCCTGCACCTTTGGAGCACTTTCCTCAAGTCTCTAACATGATCTTCCATCTTCTTGGAGAAGATAGGAATATCATCCACATAGACAATAATGCACTTACCTCTGAGCCCCTTGAATGCAAAATCCATGGCTCTTTGGAAAGTGGCTCCATCGTTCAACAAATCAAATGACATCCTCTGGTAGGTAAATGTTCCCCACTTCATGGTGAAGGTCGTCTTCATGCTATCATTTGGATGTATGAGAATTTGATTATATCCCAAGAATCCATCCAAAAATGACATAATTTCAGACCCATTTACCTTTTGGAGTATCTCATCAATGGTGGATAATGGGTAATTGTCTTTTTGGTAAGCTTTGTTCATATTTCTAAAATCTATGAACAACCAAATCTCTCCACTCTTCTGCCTAATAGGTACAAGATTAGCCACCCATGTGGAATGCCTAATATGGTAGATGATTTTGGCTTCCAGCAAACTCTTCACTTCCTTCTCTATCAGGGGCTCTAGGATTGGGTTAACCATTCTTTACCTCTGTCTAAAAGGCTTGGAATTAGGCTTCAGAGGAATAGTATGCATGATTACATTCGGGTCATAAGTTTTCAGCTTTTCATAGCTCCAAGCTATGCAATAAATGTATTCTCCTAAAACCTAAGCTATTGATTCATTCTCTCATTGTGTGTATGCCTTTGCAATGAAAACTTCACGTGGATCTACTGCACTCCCCAAATTGACTGAATTGCATGATTCCTTAGGGGATGGTATTTTTATTTCTTTTTTATTTTGATATTCAATATCAAATAAATTTTCTAGAGAGGCCCTATAACCTAATTTTCAAATATACCAAATTTTTTGACAAAACTAAAAATGTGTCTATCACTATCAAAGATCTGTAAGTTCGTGACATTGTCTGGTATGGAGGGGAAAGGCACTAACTCAATGGATTTTTTTTTACATTTTTTATGGTCAAAATACGAAAGCATGCTGGCCGCTACGGCTAATGAATCAACCATTTTAATATTTTTTCTTGAGATGAGGGAATTGAAAGCATAAAAATCATTAATTAATTCCCTCACTCTAGTTTTATAGAGGTTCAACCTCTTGTCTCTATAGGTATATTGCTCCTTGACCTGTTTGACTACTAAATTTGAGTCTCCCAATGCTTTAAGGCATTTTACCTTTTCTCTTAGGGCCAACTAAAGTCCAAAAACTAGGGCTTCATACTCTGCCACATTATTGGTGCTCCAAAACTGTAATCTGTAGGAAGCAAGCAAAGGCTTACTACCAGGACATGTGAGCTCTATCCTAGCTCCCACACCTTGTTTTGATTTGGACCCATCAAAATTTATGGTCCACACCCTCTTTTTTTCTTCCAAAGTACAATGGTAAAGATTATAATTTTGGGACGCTTCGGCTATGTCTTCTATGTCAAAATTGTAAACCCTTAATTATGTTTCAGTAAACTGAATCTCATTGGGTTTATTATATTTTGTAATAATTTCCCTAAGTCTGGGCTCTCTGTCTACCTAAATTTGGTTTGCAACTCCTCTCAATGGCAACCACATATGGGAGGAATCAGTCACCACATAACCATTGAGATTTTTGCTCCAATCCCTGCCCAACACCATGCCATACTTGGCAGCAATATTTAGCATAAGGATATCTATGTATTGTTGGACCCTAGGTTCTGATTTGATATGAACTAGGACATATTTTACAACACCTATTACATCCACCATAGATATTTCTAATTGGACCACTTTGCTATTTGAATGAACAGGCTTAAGTCCTAGATTTTGGCTTATCTCAAGAGGCATGATGTTGGCCGAGGCACAAGAATCAATCAAAAAGTTGTGTAAATTCTTTCCTGCGATACTAACAATTATGAGAAAAGGAGTTACCTTTGGTTTCTCTTTCATCATAGCAAGTTGGGGTTCTACAGATTTAACCTCATGAATTTGACTCGGGGAATTTAATCTCTTCCCCACGATTTTATCCTGCCCCAACAATAGAGAGACCTCATACATTGAGATATTGACCTTGGTCCTTTTCATATATTATTCCAAGTCATAAGTGGATGTTTCAGGATTTGACACTTTTGGCATTGTCCTAGGTGCTTCCAAAAAAGGAGGTGGTAGATTCACATCACCTTTTGTATCAAGAGGAACTAAAGGGTTGTTTGGGGGAGTAGAGGAGGTTTTGGGATCCTTAGAACTCCTGGTAAAATACTTGTGATTAGCTTTACCAAAACGTTTAGCGGTCTAGACTTACAAAGCTTCATCCTCTTCCTCTCCTAACACATTCATATCTTCCTCCATCTCATCATTTTATAAATAATGAATGACTTTAGAAACCAAAGAGTATGATTTCCTCATCACATGACTCTGACTCATCACAATCTCCTAATGCATTAGCCTGATTGGCTACCGGATTGGGTATGCGCCCATTATTAGGTTGTGTATTGTATGGTCTTGTTCTCCTATGGTCGTGGTTTCGATTGGGCATGTGATTTTGGGCAACTTGTTTTTATAATCAAATGATGTCATTGCCCTATTTTATGGTCATTATCTTGAGCTCTTCTAGGTCAGAATTGGGTCCTTGTGGTTGGGGCATGACAGCCCCAAATCCACTGACATTTTTGACATTAGAAACCTCTAGATTAGGCACTAAGGTTTGACTTTGGGTGTTTTGGGTCCACCATGGAACCTTGGCCTAAAGAGGTGCAACCATGGGATAGGAATTTGAGGCTTTAGTACTACTCACCTCAAATATTGGCAAGGTTATCTGATTAACAACCATTGTTTTTAGAGTGGGTGGAATGGCAACACTAGGGTATGTTGGAAAATATGGAAGCGTGGGAGCGAATGGGTATGACTGATGATATGGAAATCATTCATCATGGGCATCTAAGGTGTCACAGCTTGATTCATTATGGAAAATTGATTGTAAGGGCCATATTGCCCTAACATGGGAAATTGAGGCATAGTGCCACCTTGCGGTGGCATTTGTTTCTCAATAGTCATCGCTTTAGCATAGGCTAAGGCCAACATTGTAACTTGAGGATTTCTCTTGGTAAACATGGTTATCATCGGATCTAAGGATCTGAGGTATAATTGCACCACCACAGCAACATCTATTGTAAAGTGACAAGTCATGCTTGTGTAAAACTTTTGGAATCTAACATTAAGTGTTCTGATAGGTTCATTAGGATACCTCTTGCTTGACATGAATTGGTTATACATGATGGTAGGATCTAGCAATGACCTAAATTGATTAATAAATGCAGCTTCCAACTGGTCCCAATATGTAATGGACCCTACAAGAATATTCTTGTACCATTCATGAGCCATTTGGTCAAAGCTATTAGGGAAGATTCGACAAGCGACATCTTCATGACTAACTCCCTGCCTAATCATATGGTCCTTGTAAATTTGAATGTGCTCTTCAGCTGAAATGGGAACATCATCAAAAAAATTAGGGATAGACCTCTCAATGTGCATAGGTATGTCATGGTCATCCCCAAGTATACTTAATGGAGAACTTTGGGTACCAAACTAGAGAACTAGTTGTTGTTACTACTATTGTTGGGCCATATTAACCAAAGGTAATAACCCTACTAAAGTAGTTGATACAATCAGGATGACAAATATGGGTACACTTGATGTAGCTCTTGTGGTGGAACTAATGGTCTCACATCCACTGAAGGTATTCAGATTTAGAGGTCTGAGAGCTAGCCTTTCCTAATCTTGGCAAAGTGTCTCTAAACCTAACGTATTAGAAAACTGGGACGAGATTTTAATATCCTAGATTTTGTACCTCGGTTTCCTAGTTTTGGGAGAAAGACTTTGAAAAATGGTTTCCTTAGTGGTTTTAGACCTAGTAGCAATGCATCTAGGTGGGTCCATCTTGGGAAAACTCAAATCTATTCTTTTAAGGCTTATCTCAAACTAGTCAAGAGTAAAATATTGCACCAGCAAACACAATACTATTGAACCAAAATTGACCACGTTAGCATTAGCAAAAAAATAAATCACAAAGAATAAAAGAAGGCCCTCCTTCTAGCACCAAAGATGTTGAGTGTATATTTTTCCCAATTACAAAATACCACCACATGCAGAGTATTGAATAGAAAACTCTCTCTTGAAAAGAAACCAAATGACAAACATTCAACTTCTCCAAGGTTCTGGTAAAATATCTAAAAGAATACAATAGTGCAAGAAATAATTCAATGATACATGTGACCATAAACAAGGGTCCTTTACTGGTTCTAAACAATGCTTAGTTATTTGAAAGATCTAACTAAAAATAAAAGTAGTTCTCTTTAGGGTTTTTTTAAATTGGTGCTACCCTAAATCCCTGTTAGTAGAGTATTTTATCTTCATTTAAAATGTTTCAAATGACAAAATGTGGAATTTTCCACCTCATTTTAATGCCCGTGCCTTTAATATGAAGTAAATTTTAGATAGTTGGGTTCATTTTATCTTCCTTATGTTGATGCCACTACCCTAATAGTGGTTAGTATAAGTTAGCATGTTAGCAATGTTAGCAAAGTTAGCAAAGTTAGATTTCAGTTCTTATCTTAGTTTAATGTGAAATAGTAGGTTAGTATCCCTCCTAAACCATGTGTTTTATCTGAAAGCTTTAGATTAATGAAACTTGGAGGTGCAAAAATTTTGGAAAATGACCAGAATGGAAATAACTTGAAAGCTTAAAAATTTTAGAAATGGACCAGAAAAAATGAAACTAATAGGAAATTAGCAGAAATTATGGAAAAGTACCAGAATGGAAATGAAAGAAACTAAAATTTTGGATGGACCAGAATGGAATTCTTGAATTATTGAAATAAAATAAACTTTGAGAACAGTAAATGAAATAAACATGTAAATTTGGTTAGCTGAAAAAGTCAAATTTTGAACTAGTTTAGCAAGCTCCTCCCTGCAAAATCCCAAGTTATGAGGTAATCATAAAACAACCTAAATCAATGGACCTGCAACATAAGCACAATACCATTAAATCAAGTGCGAGACTCAAAGGAAACATAAAGAAACTACATAATATTGACCTTCGCCTATTGCAACCCATTTCATGGCATAAGACAATGGCTAGAAGTCACTAAAATGCAAAAATGATAAGACACTAAAAATGTTAGTTTTATGATAAAAACCCTCCTTTTAATTTTGCTCAAAGAAGTTCTCTACCCTCTCAAAATCTAAAAAATGCTCTTTATTTATTGCTTTCTCAGAATTTTACATCATTTCCAACCCCCCCTTGAAAAAGGTAGGATAGCAAGTTATAAATAATCTTAGAAGTCCTTTCGCTTCATCTTCTCTCACAACCAAAATAATGAATGGATATGAGAAAATAATCCATAATCATTTTCTGTGATTTAATAAATATAACACTTCTAAACATTATTTATTTTTAAAAAATTAACAACAAAAACATAACCCTGCATGACTCCTTATATCTCCCTTTTTTTTTTTTTCTCCCCCCTTTTCCTCCTAAGCTATTTCTACAACCCTACGATTTTAGACCTTCTTTAAAACATTGAACGTGATCAAACCACATTCACATTAACTAAAATAATACAAGACAATCTTATTCAGCAAAACTTTTGTTATTATTTTTTGAGGCTGATACCAGATGGTATTTCTCCTAAGACATACCAATGTGTCCAAGGACTGGGATGGCATTCACCCATCCTAAGCACTTTGGTTTCCATGTAATAAAATGAAACCATCACACTACCTATGCAACCATGGCACTATCCAACTTACACAGCCATAGCACTACCAACGACGCAACCATGGTGTTGCCAAGACTACATAGCCATAGCACTGCCATCGATGTCATGGCATTGCCAAACCTATGTAGCCATGGCACTGCTAAGACTATGTAGCCATAGCACTACCATTGTTGTTGTGGTGCTGCCAAACCTACATAGCCATCGATGCTACCATCGACATCATGGTGCTACCAAACCTACACAGCCATTGACGTTGCCATCAATGTCGTGGTGTTGCCAAACCTACATAGGCATGGCATTGTTCAAATCCGTACTCTCACACTCACGCTGCCATAGCGTAATGAAATAGATGCAACACTAAAACCTTCCATGCTCTTTGAGGTCGGCCTTTAACTCCGTTAATTGGCATCATAGGTTACCTTAATAATGCTTCTTCCTTCCTTTTTCTATGGCATACCTCTGCCTCTCGACCGTTTCACTGACAACTTTAGCGCCTTTCATGTTGTTATTCTGAAATCCTAATGCCATCTTGGACCTCCTCTTCTTTTCCAGTGTTGCTTCGTGAAGCTTTGCTACCATAACCCTGAACGTTCTTGGACTAGCCACTCATGTCTTTGAATGTTTTTGAATAGCCACCATCGCCTTATCTACAATCAAATGAAACGACGTTAAACTTTACCTTATTGTAAATATTATTATCACATCTTTTATAAAGTACATTATAATAATATTATTATATACAATATAATAATATTATTATAATAATAACATTATAATGTAATCATAATAATATTATTATAATGATAACATTTTAGAACCTTATAACATAATCTTAAAAATATTACTATTATGTACATAATATAGTTAATGCAATTATATTAGGTAGATAATAGCATATTGGCTTTTATCTCAATTTCTTTGTACCTTTTGTATCCTCTTTTTGTTTTAGGCTAGGCCTTGCTTTGTTAAACACATTCCATCACCTTATATAGTATGAAGAACATTAAACTCCTATTCATCAAAATGTATTTTAATTAATATAAGCATTAATGCCTAGATTAATTAATCATTAAATATCAAATAACCAAAACAATTAAAATAATTAAAACAAGAGGGCTCTGGTCCCTCCCCTGCTCCCCCTCCCATGGCTCCTGGTTCCTACCCAGTCCCTGGCTCAACCCAGGTCATCCCTCCCAGGGAGTGGTTGTTTGCAGATGATCTCCTGGGGGGAGATCCTTCTCCACTATCTGCGCCTCTCTCGGTCGGCTAGGGTTTCCTTGGTTGTTTTTTCGGACTGGTGCTTCCCAGGGATCCTTGTTTGGTTGGGGATCCCTTCCCTTTTTCCCTCAGGCTTCCCCTTGGGGTTTTTTGCAGGTTATTCGCGTGGATCTGGTCCCCTGCGTTTCTTGGTGCGGTGGAGGTGACGGTTTAGGGTTTGGACAACTTCCCCCTTTTTCTTGTGAATCCTCGACGGGCTCTGTGCTTGGATGGGATTCTTGGTCCCTGCTGCTGGGATCCTCTTCTATTTTCCCGGGGCGGGTTCCTTGTGGTGCAACTCTCTGGTCACTTTCTGATGGGCTGGATCCTCTCTGTGCTGGCTGTCGGCTTACTGCCGGATGGCTCTCACTGAACGGAATGTTTTCCTGGTGGGCGGGATGGTTTCTCCACAGGGTGGGATCCGCCAAATCCGCCGATTTTCCCGCGAGGCGGGATCCTTTCTTTTTTGCTGGTTTCTCGGATGGCGGGATTTCCTTGTTGCTTCCCGCTAGGCGGGACTTTTTGTGGTGGTTTTGAATGCTTATCGCGAGGCGGGATTTTATTGTAACAGTTTTTCTTTGCTTCCTGTTGGGCGATAACTTCTCGATGGTGGTTTTTGGCTACTCCCCGCTGGGCGGGATCTCTAAAACTACTTTCTTTCTTATTTGTTTGTTTCCCGTTGAGAGGGATTGTTTCATGCTTACTGTTACCGCTGGGCGGGATTTCTATTTTGGTGTTCAGTTTCAAGGGATTGATGCCCTAGGCCCATTGCTTATGTAATCAGGTTTTGGGATCCTTGTTAAAACCTGCTGTAAATACAAACACTACTTACCAAAAAAAAAAAATTAAAACAAAACGGTCAAACATCCCTATTCTTATAAACCAAAGAAAACCAAAAACCTTTCATATCAAAATATGACAAGTGGGTCCCAAAGAATTTTGGGGTGGTTGTGGAAACTCCACAACACACAACTAGGTAGAGTGTTGGCCAAGAAATCTATCTTCCATTATAAGAGGGACTCATTGTAAGAGTTTGATAAGCAAGTCAGTAGGTAGTGTAGACACCTAAAACACGTCATGTTTAGGAGACTACTCATATGGGCACCTTTGCAGAACATATGAATGAACTTGGACTCTCCCAAGTCTAAGTAGTGATTCTAATCACTCCTTTAGGGTAGTCTAGTCCTATTCAACCTTAGATACTAATGATATCAACATCTAAGATCTCAATCAAAATTAGAAATAGTGGTTAGGGTCCTAGCCATGTTGAACAATAACAACTAACCCTGTAACAAACTCAACCATATTGAACCGATCAAAATCAGTTGCAACAATAAAATTACAATGATTTTGGAGCGGTTTTGGGTGAGGAAACTTCTAGAGGATTCCTCCCAACTGCTCAGGTCAACTAACTCTTGATCTTGGCTTCCTTGAGAAGCTAATCCTGGGATTTGAAGAGTCTATTTATAGACCCCCCAAAGAGGTAAATGGGAGACAAGTTGAATGCAGTGAAGCCCTATCAAATTAGAGAGCCAATTGGAACCCTTGAGGAGTACCAACATGTTGTCCATTTAGAGAATGACACAAACATTTGAAGCAATGGAGTTCTCAAGAGCTTGAGGAGAAAGCTTACCATTTCACACCAAGCCATTGGGAATTCATAATAATTCACCTACAAATCTGTGTTTGGACACCCAAGCAATCCTTGATCATCGATTCAATAGAGAAATTGAGCATCCACAGACTTGATTTCAGGAGAAGGATACTTTTCCTATGGTCGTTGTTGTTAACATCGGCCCACTGTCTTAGCTGCGGTTGTCAATAGTAGCTAGGGTTTGATGTGCTTAATTCTCTATTTTAGCCATATATTTACATTTCTTAGTAGGCATTTAGATTAATTTAGCATAGATTAATCACATTTCACATATTTCCATGGTTGATTTATAGTTTTATAGGCATATTTGCTTATTTTTATGCTTTCATACATTAGGTTCCTTTTATGCTTAATATGCAACATTTCATGCATTTCTAGGTTCCTTTACATGTTTTAGGCTTTGCTTCATGCTTATTCATCAATATTGTAGGAAAATTTACACATATTTATACATGTTCATGGATTATTTACATATTTGCTATGTTTCATACATTTGCTTGAAAATCAACCTCATCATGAAAGATTTTATGTGCTCCTAATGTGCTTTGTTGTTTCTTTACATGTAGGTGACATATATCTCAAAGACAAAGCATATATCAAGACTATTCCTCTTGACATTGGAGAAGGAGGCATCCTAGTAAGCCCTCAAGCAAATTTATGAGGATTTTAAGGGTCTATTGAAGGCATCTACCACATGAGTTTTTGATTGTAATCTGTATCACAATGGTCAATCCTTAAGAAGGATGTTCTTGTAACCTTGTTGTAAATAAGATTCACAATTATTAATAAATATGGGCACATTATTTTACTTTCTTCTTTGCACTTGGTTATTTGATTAATTTTGTCCTTTTTATATCATATTGCATTGGTTGTTAGACTTTTAATGCTTCTTCAATGGTGATCACGATGAGACTTTTAAACTATGGAGGTTTGGATCAACTCGCATATCGCTCACCCATAGAAGAAGATGATGATGAACCTTTTGCTATAATTTTTTGTTATCTGTCAAACATGGAGTACACCCTTTGTTATTTTTATCATTACCATTGGCATGGTTATAGATTGGGTTTATTTGATTAAGGACATTAAACTCTATATCAACCACAATATCAATTGTCGACTAATAGATTCAATCTAAGTTATTGCATTAGAGGTTAGGATGAGTCATTAGCTATATCTCTAGATCACCTGAACCTTAGTCTTGGGTATGACATTGATTAGAATCCTTATCATCCAAATCCTTTGCATTCATGGAGGGGTAATTGTCCTGTGACCATGGTTACAAAATAACCACCTTTGGTTTACCATCCCGATCTCTCCTTAGAAATATCTAAAGCATAATCTATTTCTAAGGAGGAAAATCCATAATACAATTCTGAAGATGACAAGAGTGAGTATGTCAGTGATGATGATGATTGTGAATATGAAACAAATATAGCCTACTTGAGGCCTCGTCATCTACGTCATCTTAGAGAGCTTGTAGACATGGAACCAATTTATCATGCATTATTCCCAGGCCCTCCCGTCCAAAGAATACTAGTGAATTTGTATGAGATACATCATATATCTTTTCTTGGTCCTTCCAACTTGAGGCAATTGATTCCCCCTAAGGATCCAATTGTTATATCTATTTCTAGAGAAGACCTGGTGATCCCCATACCACCTGAGCCACATCTAGTGTAGGGAGAGCAAACCAAAGGTAGTGATTTTCACCCACGTGGTCTTGGTTATTTCTTCCATTCCATTAAAATGGTATCCATCGATATTACCACTCAACTTCATAATCCATATAACCCTTTTAAACATTTGCACCTCAATCCTTAGGTCATTGATTTCGATCGTGTCAATTCACCCCTAGAGCTTGAATATTTCTTCCCTAATGAAGAAATATTGCAACCATTTCATTTTATTCTAGGTTGTGCATATGATGTCTATCATGCTGGGGGTAATCCTGATTTTGTAGAACCTTTGAACCCAGTATATGATATCCATTTGATCTCTATGCCTCATCATCTTGAGGAGGGATCACATATTTCAATAGAGGAAACCTTCGAAGTGGATATCAGTAATGATCCCACCAATCCAAAGAAGGTTAAATTTAGAGAAAGCTTATATCCTAAGGAGCATGCCATCCTAATTACTCTATTGAAAGAGAGACCTGATATCTTTCCTTAGACCTATAAGGACATGTTGGGTTTGGATAGAAAATTGGTTACTCATAACATTTCATTGGACCCCACCAAGAAACTGATCAAGCAAAAACTTAGGAAGATGCATCCAACCGTCACCTTGATGGTTAAATATGAGCTACAAAAGTTGTTGGATGTAGAGTTCATAATACCCATTGACTATCTAGAATGGGTATCAAACATGGTACCCAAAGGAAAACTTGATGGAAAAATCTGCATATGTATATATTTCAAGGACCTCAATAAGGCAACACCTAAGGATTTATTTTCATTGCATAATATCAATGCTCTTATAGATGCAACTTCAGGTCATGAAATGCTTTCTATCATGGATGGTTTTCTAGTTACAACTAGATTCAGATTAAGCCTGAAGATCAGCACAAAACTACTTTCACCACTCCATGGGGAATATTTTGCTATAAAGTTATGCCATTTGGCCTCAAAAATGTTGGTGCCACATATCAGTGGGCTCTGATATATATTTTTCATGACTATATGTATAAAATACTAGAGGATTTTATCAATGAATTATTGGCCAATTCATTGTTGTGTGAAGAGCATGTTGAGGTCCTAAGGAAAGTCTTTGATCACCTGATAGAGCTCAATGTCAGGTTGAATCCCAAGAAATGCATCTTTGGTGTAAATTTAGGTAAAATATTAGGATTCATCATTTCTAAAAGAGGGATCAAATTTGACCTAGCGAAGGTCAAGTCAATTTTATAAATATATCTCCCCACAAACATTAAGAAATTAAGAAGCCTACAGGGTAAGGTAGCATCCATAAAAGGCTTTATCATGCAGTTATTAGATAAATGTCAATCCATGAATCGAATGATATACAAGTGGGTCCCATTTAACTGGGATGAAGACTGTCAAAAATAATTCATTGATATCAAACAATATCTGGCATCATCATCAGTATTAGCTTCACCTAGACCAAATGTATCATTTTTGTTGTATATATATGCCATAGACTTTGCACTGGGAACTATGCTAGCCTAGAAGAACATGCAAAATAAAGAGCAATCGATATACTACATTAGTTGAACCTTGGTTAGTTACGAGCTATGATATGCATATGTATAAAAGTTGTGCTTAGAAGTGGTCTTTGCAATGAAGAAGTTATGCAACTACATGCTAAGTCATACAACATATGTAATATCAAAACAAAATCCTTTGCAGTACATGATGAGCAAGACATATCATAACACACATATCGCAAATTGGATCATTCTATTAATAGAATTCGACCTAAAATTCATTAGTAAAAAATCAATTAAAGGTAAAGTTATAGCTGATCAACTAGTAGAGTCTCCTCTTCAGGATCATAGACCTCTCATCATAGAGCTTCTTGATGATGCAGTCTTTGCATTGTTGGAGTCACTCAAACCCAAAGAACTAGATAATAAAGTCGATATGTATTTGTTCTTCTATGGTTCAAAATGAGAGCAAGGGGGTGGTGTAGGGATTGTGTTTTTCAAACCACAAGGTTCTCCAATGCCCTTGTCATTTAAACTTAATTTCCTTTGTACCAATAAAAACGTTGAATACGAGGCCCTAATCTTAAGTCTCCAAACAGTGCTCACCATGAAGATCAAAAATCTAAATATCTTTTGTGACTCCCTTCTCATTATGAATCAAGTTAAGGGGATCTATCAGTGTATATGTCCCATATTGAAAGCATACAAATAACTTGTGGACACTTACCTAGCCCAACTGGAGTGGTATGACATCGAGGAGATCCCTCGAATGTCCAATAGATTTGTAGACACTATGGCATCTTTGGGATATTTAATCCCTCATAATATATCTACTGACTTCACTACCATTCAAGTAAAAATTCTATTGCAATCCATAATACAATGTGAGGCTCAAGAAAATCATGAATCAGTCCACATGATTCACATAGAACCAAGCCATGAGTGGTTATACAGATCTAGATAATTTCTAAAGTAGGTACCTTAGGGATATTTTCTCTCACAAGGTCCTACAAATAATGGTACCACTATTCTCCCTAAGGTTTTTTTCCAATCTTCATTCATGCAAATTGAATCATAGCAGGAACACATCATCCAATTAGTTGAAGTTGTTGCTTATCAATATTGGTTGTTGCTTATCAATATTGGTTATCACAATTACATGATTTCCTTAAGCTTGGAGTAATCCCACAGGGATTATCACATGTTGCAAAAAGAGAATTTAAAAAAAAAGTGATTAGATATGTCTTGTTAGGAGACATCCTATATCATCATAGCTATGATGGAATTCGCCTTCGTTACCTTGATCTCCAAGAATCATATTGGGTGATTTCATAAGCTCATGATGGTACATGTAGTGGCTATTTCAGCGGCATGGCCATCTTCAAGCGCATCCTTTGAATGGGTTACTATTGGCCCACTATGGATAAGGATTGCATAGTGTATGTCAGGAAGTGCATCAAATGTCAACACCATGCTAATATTACACACTTGCCATCACATGCCTTATAGCCCATCCAATTATATTGGCCATTTTCTCAGTGGGGTTTATATCTAATTGGTAATATCTCTCTCCCATATTCAGATCGACATACATTTGTCATAATGACCACTAAGTATTTTACCAAATGGGTGGAGGCAATCCCTTTAACTACAATGATAGAAGCACATATTGTAGAGTTCATACTCTATAATATAATATGTCATTTTGGGATACCATCCAAGATCATATAGGATAATGGAACTTCATTAAAAAAAAAATTATAAGGATTTTAATGTCCAAGTATAATATTCAACACAATTTTGCAACTCCATATTATCTGTAAGAAAACAGGAAAGCAGAGTTCTCGAACAAAATAGTAGTAGAAATATTAAAGAAAATTATTCAAGAAAATCATAAATATTGACACATTCAACTACCTCCTTCATTATGGGCTTATAGAACTAGTATACAAACACCCACTGGGCAACACTATTTTTACTAGTATATGGTGCTGAGGCCATCATGCCCTTGGAATTAGAAATTCCAATATTGCACATCATATTGAAAGAGTTCATTGATGATGACACTGTGCAGCAAGCTCACCTAGATCAATTGATGATTCTTGATGAACGTCATGTGAATTCTCTTGAGCATCTCTGAGTTTACCAAGATCAGCTAAAACGAGCTTACAATAATAAATTACACTTGAGAGACTTTAAATTTTGGGATCTTGTGCTAAAAGAGAACCAACAAAACTCAAACCTGCCATCGCATCTGTGAGACAAATTTACGGCTAATTGGTTAGGTCCATTTATTATCTCATAGAAGATAGGACCTGGTATTTAGTGTCTAACATCGCTAGAAGGTGTTGAAGAGCCTGAACCTCTCATTATTCTTCATCTAAACGTGTTCATACATAAAATAAAAATTTCAAAAACATTTTAAAATCATTCAACAATAAAAAAATATTAAAAAGCAATAAAATTCAAAAACATTGCAAAACATCAAAAACACAAAAAACATTTACATTATGCATTTTAAATTTTACATACGCATTCATTTACTTGCATTGCATTAGGTATTTTCATCCATTGCACTTGCATTAGGATAAGTTGTGTTTACAATCTTACAAACGACACCACGTTTGTATGCTAATAATACATCTATTCTTCATCATTATACATCACCCTTGTGAGTAATTGTATTTTTCAACACAACCCCTCTTGTTGCTATAAGGTATATACTAGGGTTTTCCGATCATTTAGCCATACCTAGTGATATTCTCAGATTTTATATAAATCTATATTTACTTTTTGGAGATGAGGTCTAGTTTTTATAGTACCTTGCATACATAAAAATCCCATCACTTTTTAAACATTAACAATCCTAGTTTGAACAAGGAAAAATGAACACTACAAGGTGGTCCTAGTTGCCTTAAGTGAAAGTTATTTATTTTCTCATCTTGTGATGTGTATGGTCTATAATGTTGATCATTGGAAAAAGTACAAGCTCCCATTTCCCAAGATATCCCTTGCTTTCACAAAATAAGCAAATTCCCAAATCAAATCAAAGCAAAATCCCTTGCTAAAAAAAAATAATGCAAGACAAATAGTAATTTTCATCACTAAGCATGAGCAAGTATCCCAATAAATTTGAAGAAAATAAGAGGATGAAGAGCTTGAATCCTTGGAATGGTTAGTACTCAAAGCCATTGAGTGATCCCTAATACAAAAATGGGCTGAATGAATCCCACCTGGCATTGGGGTAGTTCTAAGCAATTTACAAATGAGCTAGCTTTAGGTGGCATGTACTACTTAGTAGTCTTGTCCAATTGTGTCCAATATTAGAATCATGGTCAAAATTTGGTGATCCTCATTAGAATAATGGACTAAATGAATCTCGCCTAGTAATGAGGTAGTCTTATGTCTCATCTAATATATGTTGAACTAAGCGTGACACTGAGAGGGGGGGGTGAATCAAGTGTATATTAAAAATTTAATCCAACTACAAAATCAAATAAAAACAAGCAATCACACAAACATGCATCACATAACACCGGATTTATAGTGGAAACCCGATGTGGAAAAACCACTATGCCAATGAACTGTTTGGACTCCCATCCAAATCCAGCCTCAAAAATATTTGGTCTTTACAATATTTTTGCAGCACCAACTATAGGGAATGGCACCAACCAACCCGAAATTTAGCAGCACCAACTGCAAGGAGCACCGACCCCGATCGCCAAGCACCCACTCGGCAAAAACAAAAACTGTAGTAGAAAATCTGATCTTCGTTCTAAAAGACCCTGAGTGGTCTAGCTCATTGCTTCTCTCTACACATCCACTCTGACTAATCTCATCTGATCTAAATCTTAATCTCACACTATTCTCTGTACTCACACTGACTCCTTTTTAAAAACCTTTTTGCAATCCCTTCAACTTCCAACACTTCAACTTCCTAACAAATTTCGAGCTGCAAGATGACCGTTTCAACATTCAATAACGTCTCCCATGGGAGACATAACGTTCTTCTAGATTTTAAAATTCTGCACGCACTGGAAAAAGAATGGACTCAAAAGGAGTTACGGATCAAAAGTTATGACCTTTTTAAATTTCACTTTTATTTTGGAGAGGCATTTTGTCAAACAGTTCACGGACAAAGTGTTGTGCACATTACTCATTCTCACACTTGGAGGCCTCGAAATTACTCCGACCAAAAAGAAAATATGTTCAATTCGATGAGCTATACGTGAAACAACACTTAAATGCCACATTCGGAAACAAGAAAATATGAATTTGAGTATTCGAGTGCAAAAGCACTTGGCTGCCCAAAACTGGAAAAAGTGCTACGAAGGCATTTTGCAACTATTGTCGTTTCTTCCTCGGGTCTCCGTTCGGGCTGAAATTTAAAACATAAGCTCTCTGTATATCATACTACCTCCAGTAAAACTTTTGAAGTTTTATTCCTCACATATTGCTTAATATACCTCCGACAAAGTGGCCTCTGGCGCTGATTTTACACCTGTCACATAAATTGAAAAAGTGCTCCAGAGCCATTTTGCAACGCTCACCGTTTCTTCCTCCGGACTCCGTTTGGGCTGAAATTTAAAAATTAAGCTCTCAGTATATCCAGCTACCTCCAGTAAAAAATTTTAGGACCAATTCCTCATGGATTGCTTAATATTCCTCCCGCAAAGTGACCTCCGACGCAGATTTTACAACTGCAGTTTCATGACCAACAATGCACCGACGAAGCAACCGGTCGTTCCAACACTGCAACCACACTTGCTAATGATCAAAAAACCTCCAAATAGTATCTTGGGCTGTCCAACACATTCCATTGACATTTTGCCACTTTGACAACTTCCTTTTTTGCTACTTTGACAACTTCCTGACGATTTTTGCAACTTTTGCAAATTTGCACGAACAACCTGTAACAACTTCACCTGAACATCACAAATATTCTCATAAGTATTGAACACCACTGTACATACTCTGAAAAACCTCCGAACAACTATCCACTGCATCAACCTGTCCATCTGAGTGTGTTGACAACAATGACAATATTGTCGTTGCACCTTGCTCAACAATCTCCCCCTTTGGAATTGTTGGCAACACACGCACAATTTCTTGTAACTCTTCTCCCCCTTTGACAACAAGACCAAAGGGCTGCTGCAAACTCCCCCTGAGTCCATGCACACCATTCTCAGGAAAAAATTATTAACTTAGCAAAAATCACAAACATGAGCAAAAAGATAAACAAAGACACAAATGCTCCCCCTAAGAATGTGACCCCGATAGCTAGTCAATGCTTGGGAAGTGTGACCACTCCCAATTTCTTGCGAAGGTACTCAAAGACTTCCTTGGGCAATGGTTTGGTGAAGATGTCCGCTACTTGCTCTGTTGTTGGAACAAAATCCAACTTAACCTCACCTTCCACAACTTTCTCCTTCAAAAAATGGTACCAGATAGCAATATGTTTTGTGCGAGAATGCATAACCAGATTCTTTGAGATATTGATTGCACTTGTATTGTCACACATGATCGATATGGGCTCACTAAAATTTATTCCAAGATCTTTCAGAGTTTGTTTCATCCAAAGTACCTGTGTACAACATGATGTTGTTGCAATATACTCTACCTCTGCTGTGGATAATGAGACTGACTCCTACTTTTTGCTATGCCACGCAACAAGATTATCACCAAGATAGAATGCACCTCCACTAGTACTCTTCCTGTCATCTACACATCCTGCCCAATCTGCATCTGAATACGCAATAAGGGTGAAGTCCTTACCTTTCGGATACCATAACCCATACTCCATAGTACCCTTGAGGTACCGAAAAATCCTCTTCACTGTTGTCACATGAGTCTCCTTGGGACTAACCTAAAATTGTGCTACCATGCATACGACCTATAAAATGTCTGGTCTAGTAGCTGTCAAGTACAGTAAGATCCCAATCATGGATCTGTACATAGTTTGATCAACAGGTGGAGATTTGTCATCCTTGCTCAACTTGCATCCTGTTGTCATGGGAGTGCTAACTGGCTTGCAATCCTCCATTGTGAACTTTTTCAGCATCTCTTTCACATATTTGATTTGAGAAATAAATATGCCCTTCTCCTTTTGATTAACTTGCAATCCGAGAAAATACGAAAGTTCACCAATCATTGACATTTCAAACTCTTTCTGCATCTTATTTGCAAAATCTTTACACAACTCATCTTTGCTACTGCCAAATATGATATCATCTACGTATATAACAACAACAATGTGATGACCATTTTTTGTTTTGACATACAAATTACTGTCCACCATACCTTTCTTGAACCCTTGCTGAGTAAGATAATTGTCTAGCCTTGCATACCATGCCCGGGGTGCCTGTTTTAAGCCATATAACGCTTTCTTCAACTTGCAAACCAAGTTGGGATCATCACCAAGCTGAAAACCATCTGGCTGCTCAATATAAACCTCTTCTTCAAGTTTCCCATTCAAAAATGCTGATTTCACATCCATTTGATAAACTTTGAAATTCTTGTAAACTACTAAAGCAAGAAACATTCTAATTGCCTCTAGTCTGGCCATAGGTGCAAAGGTTTCCTCAAAGTCAATACCTTCAACTTGCGCATACCCTTTCCATACCGATATTGCTTTGTTCCTGACTACTTGTCTGTCTTCATTCAATTTGTTTTGAAAGACCCATTTAGTACCGATTACATTTTTATTTCCGGGTCTTGGTACTAACTCTCAAGTCTTGTCTTTCTCGATCTTATCTAATTCTTTGTTTATTGCCTTTACCCAACTTTCATCTTTGCTTTCTTAGACAACATTTTTGGGCTCAATGTTGGATAGTAAAGAGTAGTTACTTACTAATATTCTTCTTGTCTGAACACCAACTGTGGGGTCTCCAATTATTTTCTCTCTAGGATGATCTTTCTGCCAGCTACCTATTTTGAATTTCCTATTTTCTTCCAATTTTGAATCACTTTTCGAATCCTCTGAGTCAATTCTTGATTTCTTTTCCGTTTCCTCTTCCTCATCTCCTTCAATGACCTCTTCATAAATTGGGTAGTTCTCTTCATAGCTAATTACTCGTTCCCTTCCTTCATCAACTTTAACATCGACACTTTCCACAATTTTTCTTAGCCTCTTGTTGTAACATTTGTAAGCTTTACTTTTTGATGAATAGCCAAGAAAAATACCTTCATCCACTCTATCTTCAAACTTACCAAGGTTTTCTTCAATTCTTTTGATGTAACACTTGCTGCCAAAAACTTTAAAATATCTTGTTATTGCCTTTTTACCGAACCACAACTCATAAGGAGTTTTGCTTTCATGCGTCCTCAACATGCACCTATTTTGGATGTATACCGTAGTATGGACTGCCTCTTTCTAAAATATGTCTGCTACTTTACTCTTAGTCAACATAGTCCATGCCATTTTCTGCATTGTCCTGTTCTTTCTTTCTACCACACCATTCTGCTGAGGTGTCCTGGCTGCTGAAAATTGTCTCCTGATGCCATATTTTTCACAATACTCTATGAAATCCTTTGAAATGAACTCTCCTCCTCTATCTGACCTTAAACATTTAATATTTTTTCTTGTTTGATTCTCAACTTGGTTTTTGAAAACCTTGAACATCTCAAAAGCTTCTGATTTATGCTTCAAAAACAATACCCATGTCATCCTGGAATAGTCATCTATACACAACATGAAATATTTGTCACCGTTTATGCTTTGCGTTCTCATGGGTCCACATAAATCAGTATGTATTAGTTCCAAAGGTTTGCTCGTGTAGTACTCTTTTGTTTTAAATGAGACTCTAGTTTGCTTCCCTTTTTGACATGAAGCACAAATGTTATTTGATGGTTTGCCAATGGTGGGAATATCTCTCACTGCTTTCTTTGAACTGATTTTTACTAGATTGTCAAAACTGATATGACCGAGCCTCTTGTGCCACAACCAATTCTCTTCTTCCTATCCAATCAAGCAAGCTCCTTCTGAAGTCTTTGAAAGAGTGTACAGGTTGCCATATGTCCTTGATCCAGCTGCTATCAACTTCCCATTGTTTGCCTTTCTGATTTCACAACCCTGCTTCTTAAAGATCACATCATGACCTCTGTCACAAATCTGACTTACGCTCAACAAGTTATGCTTCAGACCAACCACAAACAAGACTTCTTCTGACCTGATTTTTCCGTCACTGATCTTAATTGAACCTTTTCCAACTATCTTAGCTCCATCATTGTTTCTGAATTTCACTGAACCACCTTCATATTGCTGCAACTTCTCAAATTTTTGTTTGTCACCTGTCATATGACTGGAGCATCCACTATCAAGTATCCATGGTGCGGATTTATTCTGCACTTTAAATGTCGTTTGTATGATCAAGGATTCATTTTCTTCCTTAGGTTGCTCTTTTTCTTTCCACTCTGGTTTGATTACAGTTTTGGGCTCTTGTTTTGGCTTTTCTTTTTCAGTAGCTTGTGCATGTTTTTTGAGAAATTTTCTATTTTGTCTTATTCCATTTGGCTGAAATTTTCTTCCCTGAAATTGATTTGATGCAAATGTACTTCTACAATTTCTTGCAATATGCCCAAAGTTATGATAGTTATAACATTCTACTGCATAATCCATCAAAGGTGAAAAAACATTTCTACTAGCAAAATTCCTTGGTCCTACATTATACTTGCAATCTGAAATCTTATGTCCATAACCATTGCATTTAAAACAATAACCAAAAAAGAGATGATTGAACCTGGGTGGTGGTCTTTGCCATGTTGTTGTAGGAGCCATAAATCTTCTTCTTCTTTGATGTGTGACATTGGTGAAACCATCATTGTCAATTCTTCTTTCGTGCCTTGCATTATTGCTTTCCTTTGCATGATTCATTTTTGCTTGATTAACCTGTTTCTTTTCTTCATTCTTTGTGGATTCTTCATTTGTGGCCTTTGATCCATTTGATGATTCTCCTTCGTCAAAACCCAAACCAAATTTGATGCCTGTAGTCTTCTGGTTCTTTATGATCTTATCCATCTTTATAGAACTCTCTTCACGTTTGTGATAAAAGCTAATTTTATGATTCATTTCTTCTAGCTACATCCTTAAACCAACAATCTCTTCTTCTAACTTGCTGCAATAATCTATTTTCATGGTTATTTGTACTTCGAGATCTTCGAAGATCTTCTTGGATTCTTCTATCTGCACTTTCAAACTTGTTATGATTTCATTTGCATCCTCAAGCTTTCTTGAAATTTTCTTATTCCTTTTTCTTTCTGTCTTCAATTCATCTAGAGCTGCAATTAGTTCCTCTTCCAAATTCACTTATGCATCAATTTCTTCTTCATCACATTCTTGTTCTTTTTCTGGTTTTTCTTCTTCGAATGCCATGAAAAGAGCTTCACTTGTTTCTTTTTCAGAATCCTCACTGGAGTTGTCTTTTGATGAACTGACATTCTTGGAGATGAAACTTTTCTTCTTGAAGTTACCTTTTCTGAAATTTGATTTTTTCTTCCAGTCACTTCTTTCTCCGTGCGATCCTTCATCACTTCTGTTCTTCTCATTAAGTGGACATTTAGCTACGAAATGCCCAATGCCTCCATAGTTGAAACATTTAAACGGTAACTTTCCTCTGTATTTGCCTTTTCCCTTTTTCAGTTTTCTCACGAAGTTAGCTTCCATTTCATCTAACATTTCATCTTCATCTGACTCTGGTTTTGTTTTTGCATTTTTTTGAGCTTTAAAGGCAGCTTATTTATCTGTAGATTTAGCTTTTCCTATTCTCATTTCATAGGCGGTTAAAGAACCATACAACTCATCCATAGTAAGAGTATTTAAATCTTTAGCTTCTTCTATTGTAGAAACTTTAGAATCAAACCTTTGAGGAAGAGATCTTAATACCTTTTTGATGATTATCGAGTCTTTGATTTCCTCTCCAAGTCCTCTGATAGCATTGATGACTTCATTTACTCTTAACAGGTAGACCTCTATATTCTCATCTTCATTCATATTTAATCCTTCGAACTGAGCTCGATGTGTTTGTAACTTGGCCTCCTTGATCTTATCGTCTCCTTCATGAATGCTCTTCAATTTATCCTATATTTACTTTACCATTTTACAACCCATAATCTTTACCAGTTCGTTGTCCACTAATCCACACATGATGGCATTCTTTGCTTTTGAGTCATTCTCAAATAGTTTCTTACCAGCAACATCGGTTGGAGGAGTGGCGGGTGGTGTATATCCACTGCTTACTGATTCCCAAATATCGTATCCCAATGCACAAAGATATGTTTACATCCTGATTCTCCAAAAAGCATAATTAGTTTCATCAAACAATGGTGCCTTGTTCGAAGAGAAGCCTTCGCCTCCTGCCATTGTGTCACTTCCAAGATCACCCTAGTCGGTTAAGCCTATTCAGGAACCTCGCTCTGATACTAATTGTTGAACTAAGCATGACACTGAGAGGGGGGTGAATCAGTGTATATTAAAAATTTAATCCAACTATGAAATCAAATCAAAATAAGAAATCACACAAACATGCATCACATAACACCGGATTTATAGTGGAAACCCGATGTGGGAAAACCACTGTGCCAATGGACTGTTTGGACTCCCATCCAAATCTAGCCTCAAAAATATTTGGTCTTTACAATATTTTGTAGCAATTGAAAAATGGTGCATCTCAACCAAAGCAATAGAATGTAAATGCGTTATAATTCCTACAAAAGCGTGAATCAAAGAATGCAAGCAAGAGGTAATGTATAACAAGTAATAAATAAAATGGGGTGTTCTCCTTATTAGATAATTTCAAACTGAATTACAATGCCTCCATTTGAGGACTTGAATCAAATTGATACAATCTGTTATAATAAAGGGGTGCCAAGAGATATCAATCTCTCAAAGAACGTGGTGCACATCCACTGTTCTCCCTCATGCCCACACTCGAGGTGGGCGGGCTCAATGTCACCGCTGCTTACGTCAATATGATCCTTGTACTCTAATGTTTCCTATCATTTTTTGGCACCTGAATCTACACACAATAAAGAAAAAGAGAATCAAAAGTGTATGTGTATGATATTAAAACATGTAATCCCCACAGCCTGAAAAGGCGCATGTGATGTATAGATATCAAATGAATCCCCAATGGAGTAAAACTCAAGAGTGATGTAAAATAGATGGTTTTGGGATGATATCACCTAGTTTTGTAAAATATTGGTGCTCAATCACTGCGTTAGGTCCCATCGCACTTAGTGAACCTACAAAATGCAAGCAAATGATTCTCCTACCAAAACATGTCAGAAACCTATAAAATTGTATGAGTAAGCATAAAATGACATTTTAAGAGAACCCATGTGATCAGATTCTAGGGATCCTACCCAAATCCTACTGCATACAAAAGTGGGACCCGCATACATGCAAATCATAAAATGGCAATATATCAGTAAATATGTGTCATAAAGTAGTGAAATTTGAATTGAAGCATCTCATAGACATAAAAAATGGTAAATTAAAAACATTCCTAAAATTGTGCATGAATTTCTATTCATCCGGGGGTGGGACGAATTTGAATGTCACAAATTAGAGGGCACCCGGGGGTGGGACACCCACCAAAATCTCCTAAATTTTTACACTAATCCAATGATTATTGATGTAAATTTGGTGTGGGTATTCAAACAATTAATTTGTTTTTGGAGACAAATTGCACCTTCTTGTACCACCTGATAACCTCTCTCGCTAAGGAGAAATTATGGATGAAAAAGGAGCAATAGGGGTGAGGTGATAACTCGGTAGCACTTCGTCGTGAATCATAGCAATAACCTTATGCTCTTTGGATGATAATGCCATCCATTTTATAGACCTAGGAGGTCGAATTTGTAAATGGCATGCAAGGTCATGTAAGGCCCAAGGGGCCACTTGTCCATCAGGGCGACATGCATAGGAGGGGGAAGATAATCTCCCAAAAATGGCCTCATTGATGAGGGTTGTCATAGGCATGCCCTGGGTTATGACATGCATGCTTCGAAGAGTAGGGAAAATGGCATTTTTTGACAGCCACTTGTCCAAATTTGACTTTTTTCCAGTCAAACCTGCTATTCACTCCACCCTGGGATGAATGTTGCTATTCACTCCGGGGTGGGACAAATAGAAACTACTTTTCATCCCAGGGTGGGATGAATAGGAAATGGGCATCAAAAAGTCCCCAATTAACCTGGGAACCTTACAAAAATTCTTTGGGAGTGGTTAGAACCACTGCTTGACCTCTGAGGGCTGCCCTAATGGATTTGTGCATCAACTTTGTCAATGCCTTGGTAGCATAATCGGATTGGTGTTGTTTTGGTGTCTACAGATGCTCCTTTTTGAGAAGTGTTGTGAGCTCAATTATTAAGGTTACTCAGTACCCTAACCAACTTTAGATGCACCAATTGTGGAAAGAGCATGCGTTCTTGAATCCTTGTTTTTGATGAGCTAAGGAGTCTGCTTTATCTTGGATGTTGTTCAATCATGAAATGGGTGTTTCCTGGTGTTACACATGCTTACTAGATGCCAAGCATTTTAATTTAATACTTTTGTGCTTGTTTACTACCCCAAGCAGGAGCGTGATTGTCTTTGTCAAAGATTCGTTGGACAAATGCAATTTGCATGATTGAGTGTTTAATTGTTGATTATGAGTATGAGTATGACTACCCCATCAAGTGACGAGTTGATGAGGGAATGAATTAGCAAGAAAAGTGATGAGTCGCTTGACCTAGATAACTTTTTTTGGGTTGCCTCGAGGTGTACTCATGAAGATTATGGCAATTTTGAGAGGATATTGCTGATCCGATAGATGTTACCTGGAGGAGAGAGAGTCAAAAAATTCATTTCCATGGAGCGGACCAGCTATCAAGGCTTTCTTAGGGACTAAAGGAGTAAATATCAGACCTCTATGGTTCTTTTGAATTCTATATTGAGTTCGAATGAATTCCATCAAATTTGACTTGTTTTTGGTGGGTTTTAAACCATTTTTGGTGCCTTTTCAAAGTAAGAGAGAGAGAAAAACCTTATTCCCGTGGAGCGGTCTAGATATATTAGCCTTCTTAGGGAGTAAATTAGAGTCTCTCTATGACCTCGATGGCAGCTTATTGTGCCATTATGCTTGGGTGCAAAATCGGCCAAGTTTAGGCAGTTTTTATGTTATTTTTGTATCCTGTTTGGAGTTGTTTTTGTCTGCTTTGAAAATTATGAGTTGTATTCATTATGGGGTGGGTTGAATGCAATTTATGTATTCATCATAGGGTGGGCTCATTGCAAAATAATGTTCTCGTCCCACCCTAGGATGAGTACAGCCCATAATAGCCTATAAAGCCCCTAAATCACGATGTGGGGCCATTATTGCAAGTTTTCTCTGGCAATTTGAGTGGTGAGGAGGAAGAGAGCGATGGTGTGTAGCGAAGCACTGTCAAAATCGATCTAGGACACCATGAGTCAGAATACTGGAGCATCCAGTAGAGGATTTGGCACCACGTGGGTATGTATTGACTCCTTAATTGTACTTGGTGCTATTTTTGAATTTTGCTATTTTATTTTGTTATGTTTTTATTTTTGAGGCCTTTGAAAGGTCAGCTTGTGAAGCATACGAATGATTACTAATCTTGTTTGGTGTTGCTTATTAGGTGGTGAGGGGTCGATATCATAAGCCAAATATTTTTGATACCATCCAGGATGCCTTAAGTGAGGCGAATTGGGAGTGGCTAGATGCCTTGGGCCTTAAGCAAGTGACACGGTTGGAGCCTGCGATAGGTGACCATGCCTACTTAACTACCTTGATCAGTTTGTGGGAACTTCATACTAATACCTTTCACCTCCCAATAGGGGAGATGATGGGGACGAGAAATTCATGCACACATTCACTCCAAAACTTTCTTCATTTCATCTGATGTCTTTTACGTAAACAGAGTTACAGCCCGATGAACTAAAACCAAATCACTTAGGCTGTTCCAGAAAATTTCATTACATTTGCTAGAAAAATGCATACAAAATAGCCCCCAGCTTCAAAGACTAGAGATCCCCTGCTATTCTATTCCCACACACGCACTCTCTTCTCTTCCCCGTCCACCCCCTTCAACTATTACAAAATCCGAGTTTTTATCGAGGTCTCGGCCCTCCATGCAATTAATGCCCGCACCTGATCGAATTCAGGAAAAATAGAATAAAATTCGCTTCCCCCCAAGTTTTCAGACTTCCATAAATGGGCAACTACCCCGATCTGCTATCCTATTTCACATTAAATATTTCCCCCCCTTTGACCTTCAATCACCGTTTTGGTCAGAATGTCCTTTTGAACCGCTGTCTCACCCATAATGTCCATGCCCTGCAACTATCGCCATGTCATACCGCTGCCTCTTTTCCTGCACGCGTGGCCGTCCACGTGTCTAATTTTTATTTGCCTTCTTCTCGGCTATGATATCACGACATGTCGTGATATCGTGACATGTCACGATATCACGACGTATTTTCGCTGCACCCTCTATTTTTGTTTTTGGCTGCGATATCGCGACGTAATCTCACTGCGTCCTCCGTTCCCAATTTTGGTCGTGATATCGTGACAGCTTTGCCTTCGCCTTAGTTTCTTTCTGCCTTTTGGTTCTACTTATGCGTTTGTCCTTACCTTCGCCATTTGGTTGTTGCGATATCGCGTCACGATATCGTGACAATCTTTCATCGTGCCTTAGTTTCCCAAATGATGTCGTGATATCGTGATGTCGCGATATCACAACGTCGCGATATCACGACGAAAATGGCCTTCACTCTACCGTAGCCTTTGGAGTCACGATTTCACAACATGTCACGAAATCATGACATGTCACGATTTCGTGACCCCCCTCAACTTCTGCCTTATTCCTCCAACTTCCGCCTTGTTCCTCCAACTTCCGCCTTGTTCTTGCTAGACACTGATGAAGGAAAATTTTGGTAACTCTTGAGGAAATTTGGTTGATGCAAGATTGATCTGTTGCCGTTGGATTCTCCTGCATCAGACACCCAGGGTAAATGGAGAAGTGACCTTCACTTCTGTGCTGGTCAGTCCACATCTTTTGTAACAGCTCCAAACACTCATTTGCCTTTGCAGCCTGTTCAATTCCCGTCTCTTGGCAAAAAAAAATTTTGCCTTCTACTAGACAAATTTTGGCACTGCTGCACACCTTCTCATCCACTGTCTGCAATGGCTTTAACTTGTGGTGCACTCCATATTTCATCAAGGAGTATGTATTTGCATGACCATCATGCACTGCACTTCGATCAAACTGCCATGGCCTCCCTAATAGCAAATGGCAAGCATCCATGGGGAAAACATCACACAGGACCTCATCCTAGTACTTCCCAATATTGAACGTGACTAAGCACTGTTCACGGACCCATACTCTGTGGTCCTTCCACAACCATGCAATCCGGTATTGATGTGGGTGTCTCTTTCTCTCCAACTGTAACTTAGCAACCATCTCCTCAGAGACTAAGTTATCTGTACTCCCATTGTCTATAATAACATTACAAACTTTGCCTACACTTTTGCATCGTGTGTGAAGTAGGATTCTCCTCTGCTTTGGTTTGTCTTCCTCAATCAACATGGTCCTCCTTACGATCATTGCTTCTCCTTTCTCAGCTTCTTCAGAATGTTCTGAGTCAGCATCTTTCGCTGCCACAACAGCTCTGGCAGGACCCACTTGTTTCTTGTTCACTCTCTTGGGGTTCTGGGGACACTCATATGCCCAATGTCCCTCTTCTCCATAGTGGAAACATGTTCCCCGAAACACTCCTCTTCCATACCCACGTCCAGATCTACCTCTTCCTCTTGGGTAGCCATTGTTCTGAACTTGCGGTTTGGGTTCCTCATCTTCCTTCTGATTCTCGCTGCTACTAACCTCTTACTTCTTCTCCTCTTTTCATTCATCCTTTCTTCCACCAGTCTTTCCTCCAAGCCCTCTTCCTTTTTGCTTGCTCTCAAACCTTCTGTTCAATTTTTCTTCAACTTTCAAAGAAAACTGGTAAGCATCTTCAATGGTGCTCACCCGAACTAAGCTCAACTCTTCCTGAATACTGGGTCTCAACCCATTAATATAACGGGCCACCTTCTCCTTGCTTGCTTCTAAATGGCCAGTTCTGATGGAGATTTTATAAAACTCCTCCGTATATTCTTGGATATTTTTATTCATCTGTCTCAAACCCTACATTTTTCTCAGTAGATCCAACTCGTAATCTGTCGAAATAAACTGTCTTTTTAATTTTTCTACCATCCGTTCCCATCTTGTTATCCGTTCTTTTCTTCTTATGTTCCGTTCTAGCTGTACTCCATTCCACCATATGCTGGCATGAATTTTTAATTTGGTTTTAGTGAATATGACCCTCTCAGGATCTTCAACTTCTTCATACTCGAAGTATTCTTCCAAATCATTGATCTAGTCGATCAATTCCTCCGAATCCATGTTCCCAGAATACATGGAAACTTCCATCTTCGGTCTCTTCCCAATCTTGGATATGGCTTTGTACAGTCAGGCCTGTGCCGGATCTATAGCCTCATCTTCTTCTTCAGACTGATTTTCTTCTTCATCTACTTCATCTTCACTGTCTGCATCTCTTCTGGGTTTGTGCCCTCTGCACAGTTCTTCTTGCAGGGCCTGAACTTGCCGCTGCAAAGCCTGGACATCTGTTTCTATCGGAATGCCTCTCCCACCAACGAGGTTTCTTCTCGGAGGCATCTTCTCACTTTCTCATGAGCCTTCCCATAGATCCTAGTGTAACTGCCTCATGTCCGACGATCTGTTACACACTCAGGAACTTTCGACTCTGATACCACTGACGGGGACAGGAAAGTCATGCACATGTTCACTCCAAAAATTTCTTCATTTCATCTGATGTCTTTTACGTAAACAGAGTTACAGCCTGAAGAACCAGAACCAAATCACTCAGGTTGTTCCAGAAAATTTCATTAAATTTCATTACATTTGCTGGAAAAATGCATACATTATAGCCCTCGGCTTCAAAGACCAGAGATCCCCTACTATTCTATTCCCACACACACACTCTCTTCTCTTCCTCGTCCACCCCCTTCAACTATTACAAAATTCGAGTTTTTATCGAGGTCTCGACCCTCCATGCAATTAATTCCCGCACCTGATCGAATTCAGGAAAAATAGAATAAAATTCGCTTCCCCCCAAGTTTTCAGACTTCCTTCCATAAATGGGCAACTACCCTGATCCGCTATCCCATTTTGCATTAAATATTTCCCCCCCTTTGACCTTCAATAACTGTTTTGGTCAAACTGTCTTTCTAAACCGCTGTCTCACCCATAATGTCCATGCCCTGCAATGTCCATGCCCTACAACTATTGCCATGTCAGACCGCTACCTCTTTTCCCGTGCGCATGGACATCCACGTGTCTAATTTTTATTCGCATTCTTCTCAACCATAATATCACGACATGCCACGATATCACGACATGTCGTGATATCGTGATGTATTTTCGTTGCGCCCTTTGTTTCTATTTTTGGCCGCGATATCGCGATGTAATCTCACTACGTCCTCCATTCTCTATTTTGGTCGCGATATCGCGACGTCGCGATATCACGACAGCTTTGCCTTTGCCTTAGTTTCTTTCTGCCTTTTGGTTCTACTTCTGCCTTCGTCCTTACCTTCGCCATTTGGTTGTCACGATATCGCGTCACGATATCGCGACAATCTTTCACCGTGCCTTAGTTTCCCAAATGACATCACGATATCGCGACGAAAATGGCCTTCACTCTACCGTAGCCTTTGGAGTCACGATTTTGCGACATGTCATGAAATCATGACATGTTGCGATTTCGCGACCCCCCTCAACTTCTGCCTTATTCCTCCAACTTCTGCCTTGTTCCTCCAACTTCCGCCTTGTTCCTGCTAGACACTGATGAAGGAAAATTTTGGTAACTCTTGAGGAAATTTGGTTGATGCAAGATTGATCTGCTGTCGTCGGATGCTCCTACATCAGGATATGACGGTGACTTTAGATGATGTTTATCTGATTCTAAGAATTTTGATAGAGGGGCGACCCATTAGGACTACACACTGTGACTTGAGGGGTGCAGTGTTGACTCGGTACTTTGGTGGTCGAGCAGAGGATCTGGAGGATGACTGCTTGAAGGGAGGGATACTAGTTGGGTATTGGTATGAGGAGAAGATATTGAAGGTGAGGAATGCATTACTTATGACCCTCATCTCCAATATGCTTCTACCTGACTCCTCAGGAATGAGGTTCCCATGGAACCTGTTGGAGCTAGTGTTTGCCTTGGTGGCAAGCACTAAGGATGACCCATTGGTGATGGTGTGGGGAAAATATTATTGGCATAGCTCTATGATGAGTTATACAAGATTTATTGTCAAAGTTTTAAGGGGATAGGGTGCAACTATCTACTACAGTGTTGGGCATGGGAGCACATAGTTGTGGCATGGCCATAGGGACTATCGTGGATGACATGGGGTGAGCTGGTAGATCGAGAGATTAGGTATGCCATCCTTTGGAAGAGGACACAGGAGGTTGGGTAGAGTAGGCACTAGGTGGGTGACTTAGGTTACTACACCAAGGCTTTTTTTTGGGTTTGCGACAGGCGATGTGAGTTGGCGGCCTTATAGAGACTGCTCAGCGTGGCCTGAGGTTGGGGAGTGGCTATAGAGGAGCAGGTGAGAGAGGTGGCTAATAGTTTGGCATGGTATAGAGAAGTATTTCTTCCCCTATGAGTGGGTGACATGGTAGTTCAAGGTATGACAAGGGCTACCTGGTGTGCCTATGATCTATAGGCACCATGGGGATGAGAGGACCCTAACTTAGTGCATAGTGGTGGAGACGGATGAGACGACAGACTCAATTATAGTGATTCCTAACATGGATGACATCAAGATGACAACTAAGTATGATAAATGGTGGGTGATGCAGTGATGGTTGGGTGAGTGGGTCCTTAGGGATGATGCAATTGTGGCAGTTGAGGATATGCCTTAGGATGTACCTAAGAAGGATTAGGTGGAGGCTCCCTACTAGATGGAGGAGCAAGTGGACCTCCTGATTATGGATGATTAGGGTGATGAGGGAGATGAGTATGTGGGTGATCAGGGGTTGCCTAAGCAGTAGGATGTGCTAGTGGATCAGTATGTCACAATGTAGATGGAGATAGCCATGGTTATGTAGGAGAGGAATCTCCTATGAGCATATGTGCAAGGGCAAGGTGACCCGACAAAGGTTGGGACTCTGCGAGCATGGGTGCAAGAGTTGGAGACTGAGGTGGGGTTACTGTGGGCCCAGGTACGATGGGTGGTGGATACATACCAGGCTCAGGAGGCTCAGGGTCAATTCTATAGGAGTGATCTGGAGCAAGAGGTGATCCGGCTTGGGGGATAGCTACTAGAGTTGGATGGGGGTAGGACCTTGCATCGGACCCGATGGAGTGAGATGGAGCAGTCTACTTAATCCAAGTGAAGTATTGATGTGGTTAGGTGGAGTCGACAGGAGGCCAGAGTGGGTAGCAGCTGATCAGAGAGGTCTTAGTGATCGTACACCGTAGTTGGGAGTACTAGTCACATCATCGATATTACATGATCATGGTGGCCGACATTGATAGGGTTTCATTTTTTGTATTGGTGAGGTTAGAGGACCTACTTTATTGTAGCCTACAGGCATTTTGAAAACTATGATGTACTATTTTTTCCCCATATATATATGAGATTTTGTTATGATCATCAAGTGTTTCATTTATTGTTTTATTTGTATGAATGCAATGTGTGTATGGATTTATTGATGATGTGTTAGATGCTTATCATGCATGCATATGGATGCAATGAGATGGTGATGGATAGGTGTCATGTATGCATGTGTATTTGCTATGATTTGATGTGATTTGAAGCTATCTATATGCATGGATACATAGTGAGATGAACTATTGGGATGGTTGGTAAAAATGAGTGTGGTTAATGATTTGATCTACCATGTTTTAGCATTATGGACTGTAAAACACATGAACACTCTTTGTTTGTTTCTATTTTCCTTTTTATTTTTGTAATGGGAATGTGAGACCATTATTGCTATGTGGTGAAATGGAGTGAATGAAATGACATGTGTAAATAATGTAGGTGAGGTTTTTATGAGACTCAAACACTCTAGATGATTTGATCAAAGGTTGTATACTGACTATGCAAGACTTTTTGACAAGGTATGAATCTGTTAGGATGACCAAGGTACTTCATATCCATGTGTGTGCAAGTGAGTTCATTCCTGTAAGATGCATAAGGATACTGCCAGTGCCAATCAGGCTCTCAACCAAACATGTACTAAGGATCACCCAATAAATCCCACCATCCTAGGTTTCATACTAAGTATGAATAGACAACTAGGTAATTTAGGTTACAAAAGCTAGCTCATCCACATGCAAACATTGGTCTACACACATGTCCAAAAGCTAATGTGGCAAACATATCATCATGCGGGAGGCTACCGCCATTGACGGATAGGCTATCCACCAAACCATAATGAGGATCACCTTATGGTTTTCCAAATGCTGAGATTTCTAGGGATTCAATTTTATTGGGATACTTGCTCTCATATAGAGTGATAATAATCACTATTTATTTTGAGTGACAATAATCACTTTTTATTTTGAGTTTTTTTCTTTTTCTCTTGAGCAAGGGATTTAAATTTTGAGTGATGGGGATCACTGTTTCTTGTGCTTTTTGATGTGTGCACTTTTTGATTTTTGTACTTTGAATTTTTGCTTTGTGGGGGTTTGCAAATTTATACTATTGTAAACATGTGACAATGTGGGATTTTGACCACAAAAAATCGGGGAAAACCACTTATTGTTGTGGGGGGGAATTGGGTAGGGGAGAACTTGTCCTTTTGACAACTCTTAGCATTCTTGAACCATTCACATAGGGGGATGAGCAGGATGAATTTTTTACGTAAGGTAACCTAGACCACTTCAGGGATTTCATCTGTCTTTGTGCAAAACTTGGATTGCTAATGATTAATTGTGTTTGGGATATGATGTACACAAGGCATAATCTAAGCAAGATTCTACCTCCTAAAAATCAACCTAGCTTTATACCAAAACCGAAGAGAAGCTAGAAATTGTTGAGTGACCAAAACCTCTAATGACATTCTAAAACAAATGATTAGGTGGAGTGGACACAAATATGGAATGTGAGAATGTGGGTGAAAATGATAAGTGGAACATTGAACTATGATTACTTTCACAACATTGATTTTGAGCGATAAGTGATGTACCATCATGGTGCTAGACATGCATGAGAAACTCTAAAATGTAAAGTGCAAATTATGAGTATGTCTAAATGCAAGCAATGATAGAATGCAATGGGATGCAATGTGATGAAATGCAATATTTTTGTATTTTTGATATTTTGATGATGATTTTGAAATGCAATGCAATGTTTTTGGATTTTTTTGATATTTTGATGATGTTTTTTTTTGTATTTTTTATTGATATATATGTATGTGCATGTGACCAACAAGCTTATTGGGGGCCATTGGATAATTTGGGTGACCAAAGGGCTTATGGATGCCTTTGGGGCTTTTTGGGTGACCTAGATAGTCATAGGCCTCCTAGGAGCATTTTAGGTTGATCAAGCAGGATATAGGCACCCTTGGAGCATTTTGGGTGACCTAGACGGTTCTAGACCACCTAGGAGCATTTTTATGTTGACCAAGTGGGTTAAGGTACCCTTGAAGCATTTTGGGATGACATAGATGGTTCTATACCACCTAGGAGCATTTTGAGGTTGACCAAGCGAATTAAGGCACCCTTGGAGAATCTTGGGATGACCTAGGTGGTTCTAGATCATCTAGGAGCATTTTTAGGTTGACCAAGTGGGTTAAGGCACCCTTGGAGCATTTTGGGATGACCTAGGTGGTTCTAGACAATCTAGGAGCATTTTTAGGTTGACCAAGTGGATTAAGGCACCCTTGGAACATTTTGGGACACTATGGTGCTCTAAGTATAAAAAAACCTCAAATGGATGATGTTCAAGGGATCAGGATCTTCAACTCCTTCGAGAGAGGCCAGTCGATATGTTCCAGGTCCTATCTAACTGGTGATGACAAAAGGACCTAACCAGTTTACCACAAACTTATCCCTTAGATGGGATGGCAAATTAGAATTTTTCTAGTTATCTTTCAAGATGAGGTCACCAACCTAAAAGTCCCTAAGGTGGACTTTCATATTGTAGGCTCTCTTTAGTCACTCCTGATAAATGTGTAAATGCTCCAGGGCATGAACACATTGCTCATAAAGCAACGTAAGTTGGTCTAGTCGAGCCTGTTGTGCAATATCATCATCAATGAATTCTTGCATGGATATGCGCAATGAGGGGATTTCTAGCTCTAGAGGCATGACTGCCTCTACACCATACACTAGTGAGAATGGGGTTGCCCTAGTGGGCATCCATATACTAGTGCGGTAAGCCCATAGGGCAAGAGAAATTTGTGTGTGGCAATCCTTATGGTTACCATTAACTATCTTTTTAAGGATGGTAATTAATGTCTTGTTCAAGGCCTCTGCTTGCCCATTTGCTTGGGGATAATATGGTGTCGAAAAACTATGTTTGATTTTGTACTTATTCATTAAAGCACACACAACCTTGTTTTTGAACAATGTTCTATTATTTGAAATGATTCTAGATGGAATACCAAAATGACAAATGATATGATTCGTTATGAACTCCACTATGTGGGGTCCTATCGTCGAGGTAAGGGTAACTGCTTCCACCCACTTTGTGAAGTACTTGATCATCATGATGATGAACATGTGATGACTCGAGGATGTAGGGGTGATCTTCTTGATTAAATTGAGTCCCCACTGTGAAAATGGCAAAACCAATTGAATTGGTTGTAGGGCTTGGGAAGGTACGTGTGTCAAATTAGCATGGTGTTGACACTTCACACACTTCCTACCATATGCACAATAATATCGCTCTAAGGATGGCCAGTAATAGCCCATGCAAAGAATGTGCTTTGCGATGGCCATACCGCTAAAGTGGCCACCACATGTATCATTGTGTGCTTGGACAATTACCCAAGTAGATTCATGTTGTTCTAAGCAACGAAGGAGAATTCCTTCATAGCTCTGACAATATAAAATGTCTCCTAACAAGACATGCTTTTTTGCTTTCTACTTGAGTGTTATTTTGGCGGTATGCGACAATCTAGGTGGGAGGCTACCAAGCTTGAGGTAGTCTTGAATGGGAGTATACCATTCCTACTGCGTAGAAGCTTCGATGACGTGAACGACCCAAACATTTAAAATTTTATCCCTAGTGAATAGCATGGTGCTGCTATCAAAAGGGGTTTGGGGGAATAAGGACCCCAAATCAACATGATTCAGACGATCATGAATTTGTGAGAACCTATCATGATATGGTTCAATTTGAATCATGTGGATGCTTGGCATGGCTTCAAAGCTCTCGCACTTCATCACAGGTTGCAATAGCATTTTAACATGAATGGTGGTGATGTCGTCTAAAGGGTTCTATAGGATGAGTGACCCCAAGGAGGCCATAGTATTAACAAAATGACTCGATGATTGAGGTATTGCCTCGATATCATAATATTCAAAATTTACCAAGAATTCATCCACAAGGGTCTTATAAGCTTGCAACACTGGATATTTGCACTGAAAAATCCCTTTGACCTGGTTAACAATTAGCAGGGAATCACCAAAAATATTAAGCTTTTTGATTTTCATGGTGATGGTTTCTTAAAGACCTATGAGCAAGGCTTTGTATTCTACATTATTGTTAGTGCATGGTAAATTGAGTTTAAATGATAGGGGCAATGGAGCCCCTTGCAATGTAAATAACATGACTCCCATGCCACCCCCTCACTCACATTTGGAGCCATCGAAGAACAGGGTCATATCGGCCTGAATATTAGGCTCATCTGATTTTGGTAATTCTAAGATATAGAAGACCTTGTCATCGAGCAAATCCATGCTAAGATGCTGATTGTATTTAATAGGAGAAGGCCTTAGGGTGAAATGAAACATCTCACCATATGGCCAGTACTTAGAAGGTGATGGGGGTGAATCAGCACAGTCCTAGTCGATGGCATCTAGGTCGAGATGCAATCACTTGGAAGGATCAACTGGATTGCAAAGTGGTGTAGTCAAATCAATGGAGATCATGTTGATGGAATGGATTTGTTCTCTAGAACCATGGGTGAAATAATTCTCATTAATATCACTTTCTACCCCCAAGTTTGGTGGTGGGGGAATAGGGATCACCAGATCCTATCTATGAATAGACTATAGGATGGGATCATTAGGCTCAAGGATCTCCATATATGTCGGTGGGTCAGGAAATACCGCATGATAAATCCAGTCCTAATTGACTAGTCTTGCCCTTAAGCATGGGCCAACGTGCAACTGATGATACACCTCATCTATGTTGATGGGCTTGTGGCGATGACGTAAATAAGGAGGACCAAGATAGGCCCTCTCCATATCATCTTCATCATCACTATCATATATGAATCCTTTGCTCTATCCATAGGACTTGGTGATCAGGCTCATGAGGTCCTATATATGCTCGTGCCTCATAATAATCATCATGGATGAGGACTTCTTCACTCTCATATTGCGGTGCCATTGGCACGTGAGGATCGAGTAGTTCAAGCAAATGGATGGTGCCCTCACTAGGTGGTCTAACTTCTTGAGGGCGAGTTGGCTCTTTAGGAACCCAGAGCTACTACAAAATAGGTTCATCTATGGGGAACATGCACATGAAGTCCTCCTACTCATCATCAATGGGGACGACCTATGAATGATTGATGTCTGACTCAAAAGGATCATATGGTTCTACCTCGTAATTGGAATTGTCTCTTGAGATACATTCATAAGAGGGGCCATCATCGCAAATATGAGGACATGCTTATCATCTCTCACCTCTCTCAGAATGTGGGAGGATGTCACTAAATATCATAGGTCTCCCATCCGATATTAGGAAATAGTCCCCTAATGAGTAGATAATATGCGGATTGGCGTATGGATCTCAAGCCAAATCATCTCTTTATCCTATGCATAGGTGATCCATGCCATCCAAGATGAAATCTAGGGGCAAGGGGTTGTTATGTACTAATCCTGACTTATCGTATGACATCTGATATTGCAACTGAAAGGGGGAATGCATGCCTTGCTCATCGGCCGAATGTTCCTCCATCCTACTAGGCATATCTTCAAAGGAGATGGTGGAAACTATTGGGGAGATCTCTTCCATGAGTCTCTTCCCTATTTCCTTTGGCAACGGGGCCGTGGATGACGATAGTGCCTATGGAGGAGTTGACGATGAAGATGGGATGGACTGTGATGAATATGGCTCTATCGGAGTGGTGATGCTAGAATAAGACCCAAATGGGACTTATTCAACTGAAAGTCTAGATGAGGCAATGGTAGGGTCGATTCAGGCAACTATTGCACCAGGTTGCAGTATTTAAAGGGTTCTAGGTCCACCGAGATGACGTGAACATGTCCTTCATACGTGCATTTTAGGCATTGGTGCATGATTGAAGGGACACACTTCATATTTCTAATCCAAGGTCTGCCCAACAGGATGTACGACATCTCACCCTCTAGTATGTGAAACAATGTTGGAATCTGTTGAGTAAGGTGCAGAAACAGTATTGTCATTGTTGTCAACACAGATAGATAGATCAGTTGATGCAGTGGATAGGAGTTCAGAGGTCAGTCAAAGCATGTACAATGAATTTCCAAGAAGACAAAAGAGGCCAACACTCAGAAGAACAAAGAAAAATACAAGTAAGAAAACTGTCGCGATATCGCGACATGTTTGGTCGAAAAGAAAAACTGTCATGATTTCACGACATATCGGAGGAGAGAGAAAATGCTGGCAAAACTATCATGATTTCGCGACATATCGAAGGAGAGAGAAAATGCTAGCAAAACTATCATGATTTCGTGACATATTGGAGGAGAGAGAAAGCGCAAGGAAAACTGTCATGATTTCGCGACATGTTGGAAGAAAGAGAAAGCGCAAGGAAAACTATCACGATTTCGTGACATGTTCGAAGAGAGAGAAAGCACAAGGAAAATTGTCGCGATTTCATGACATGTTCGGAAAGAATGTGCAAGCAAAGAAAATTGTCACGATTTTGTGACATGTTCGGAGAGAAGGTGCTCGCAAAGAAAAGTGTCACGATTTCACGACAATTTGCAAGAAGGATTGTACGGACGAAAATGTGTCACGATTTTGCGACATGTTTGAGAGAAAGAGCTTGCAAGGAAAAGTGTCACGATTTCGCGACAATTTGCAAGAGGAAGCGCTAAGGAGAAAAAGTGTCACGATTTCGTGACATGTCGGGTTTTCGCGACCCGATGAGAAGAAAAGCGCCAAGGAGAAAAAGTGTCACGATTTCGTGACATAATGCAGGAGAGAGAGTCCGATAGAAAAATGTGTCACGATTTCGTGACATGTGTTTTCACGGGCCAAAGACAGAAAAGGCACAAGGCAGCAAAAGTGTCACGATTTCGTGACATGTCATGTTTTCGCTGGTGCAAGCCAAGAAGAGTGTATGGATGTGAAAGATGTCACGATTTCGTGACATGTCATGTTTTCACTGGTGCAAGCCAAGAAGAGTGTACAGATGCGAAAGATGTCACGATTTCGTGACATGTCATGTTTTCGCTAGTGCTTGCAGAGAAGAGTGTACGGATGCGAAAGATGTCACGATTTCATGACATGTCATGTTTTCGCTAGTGCTTGCAGAGAAGAGTGTACGAAAGCGAAAGATGTCACGATTTCATGACATGTCATGTTTTTGCTAGTGCTTACAGAGAAGAGTGTACGGAAGCGAAAGATGTCACGATTTCGCGACATGTCATGTTTTCGCTAGTGCAAGCAGAGAAGAGTGCAAGGAAGCGAAAGTGTCACGATTTCATGACATGTTCTATTTTCGCAGGTGCAAGCTAAGAAAAGGACAAGGAGGCAAAAAGTGTCACGATATCGTGACATGTCATGTTTTCATGGGTAAAAGGTGAGAAGAGTACAAAGAGACAGAAGTGTCACGATTTTGCGATAGGTCACAACAACACGATTACGGATAGTTAACTGAAGTAGAACGACAGTTACAGGGGCAGTTGTAGAGGAAAATCATGTAGCCAATATAAGAAGAGTCAACTAAAGTTAGTGCAACAGTTACAGGTGCAGTTACAGATAGAAATCATGCAAGTTAAATAAGAATAGTAAAGAATGGCAGTTACAGGGCCCGTGTCACAGTGAAACCATTGAGCGGCGGTTATACTGATAGTTTGAAACAAAGATAGATCTATTAATAGGTTGCATGTAATAAATACTGTGCTATAAAGGAGTTACCATCAGCAGTGGCTATTAATAGGCTGCATGCAGGATTACAGAAGTTATAGAAGACGAGGAGTCTCAATGAGAAATAGGGTTATAAAAGGGCAGTCGTATAGAGAATGAAGATGCCGCTGAATGTGTGAAAGTGCTATCGAAAGAGGGTTAGAAGAGTGTTGTAAGAGAGCGACAAGGAGAGCAATAAGTGTTTACTATGTTTTGATAAATTATAGACCAGTCAGGGTCTTGTAAAAGTGAAGGCATTTTTATGTCATTGATATAGCTTTCAAAACTGTGATCCAAGTTGGTGCTTGGATAGGGGTTGGTGCTCCTTTCTGTTGGTGTAGATAAATCAGGGGTTGGTGCTCCTTCCAGTGGGTGCTGGTAAATGGATTGTAAAATTGGTGTTTTGCAAAGGCTAGATTTGGACCGTAGTCCAAGCAATCATTCTTGAGGAGTAGCCAAATTGGTGAACCTCGTTACATTGTGTGTTGTGGTGTGCTCTCTTGTGATAATTGCTTTACCTACTTTTAAGTTCTCTTTGCTTTAGCTTTAAGAGTTGTAGATTTGAATTTAAATAGCTACACTGATTCACCCCCCTCTCAGTGTCATTATGAGAATATCAATTGGTATCAGAGCAAGGTTCCTGAACAAGCTTAATCAGCTAAGGTGATCTTGGAAGAAACACAATGGCAGGTGGTGAAGGATTCTCATCAAACAAAGCTCCTTTGTTCGACGGAACTAATTACTCATTCTAGAGACTCAGGATGCAGACATATCTATGTGCGTTGGGATACGACATTTGGGAGTCAATAGAAAGTGGATACACAATACCCGCTACTCCTCCAACAGATATTGTCGAGAAGAAAAAGTTTGAGAATAACTCCAAAGCAAAGAATGCCATAATGTGTGGGCTAGTAGACAATGAACTGATAAGGATCATGAGTTGTAAAATGGCAAAAGACATGTGGGACAAACTGAAGAGCATTCATGAAGGAGACAACAAGATCAAGGAAGCCAAGCTACAAATGCATCGAGCTCAGTTCGAAGCATTAAAAATGAATGACGATGAGAACATAGAGGCCTATATGCTGAGAGTCAATGGAATCATTAATGCGATCAGAGGACTCGACGAAGAAATCGAAGATGCGGTCATCGTGAAAAAGGTACTTAGAACTCTTCACAAAAGATTTAATTCTAAAGTTTTTGCAATAGAAGAAGCTAAAGATCTAAATAATTTTAGCATGGACGAGATGCATGGTTCTTTGACTGCATACGAAATGAGGATAGGACAAACTAAGCCCATAGACAGAGAAGCTGCTTTTAAAGCACACAAAAATATAAAAGTTGAACAAGAATCTGAGGATGAAGAGACATCGGATGAAATAGAAGCTAACTTTGTTCAAAAAATTATAAAGGGAAAAGGAAAATATAGAGGAAAGTTACCGTTTAAGTGCTTCAATTGTGGAGGCATCGGTCACTTTGCAGCTAAGTGTCCAATGAATGAGAAAACCAAAAGTGATGAAGGGTCACACCAAGAAAGAAGTGACTGGAAGAAGAAACCAAATTTTAGAAAAAGCAACTTCAAAAAGAAAAGTTTCATATCCAAGAATGTCAGCTCTTCTGAAGATAGCTCAGGTGAGGATTCTGAAGAAGAAACAGGTGAAGCTCTGTTCATGGCATTTGAAGAAGAAAAAAATAGAAGAAAAATAGGAAGGTGATAAAAACATTAAGGATGAGGCTGAAGTATATCTGGAAGGAGAGTTGGTTGCTACACTTAAAGAGTTGAGTATAGAAAGGAAAAAGAATAAAAAGGTCTCAAGAAAGCTTGAGGATGCGAATGACATAATAAACAGTTTGAAAGTACAGACAGAAGAATTTAAGAAAATGTCTGAAGAACTCAAAGTTCAATTAACCATGAAAATAGATGAGTGCAGCAAACTAGAAGAAGAGATTGTTGTCTTAAGAATGCGTCTAGAAGAAAAGAATAAAAAAATTGAGTTGCTATCACAAACTTGAAGGAAGTTCTACGAAGCTTGAAAATATTATAAATAGTCAGAGGACTACAGGCATCAAATTTGGCTTGGGCTTTGTCAAAGGAGAATCGTCAAGTGGATCAAAGGCCATAACTGTAGAACTAGTAAAGAAAGAAGAGAAGATCAAGGTTGATCAAGGAAAAATGAATCATGCAAAAGAAAGCAACAATGCCAGGCACGAGAAGAGTGCTGACAATGAGGGATTCACAAAAGTCACACATCAAAGGAGAAGAAAATTTGTGGCTCCTACTACAAAATGGCAAAGACCAACTCCCAGGTTCAATCAATCCTTTTATGGTTATTGTTTTAAATGCAATGCTTACGGTCATAAGATTTCAGATTGCATTTATAATATAGGACAAAGAAATTTCACCAGTAGAAATGTCTTTTCACCCTTGATGGATTATGCAAGTAGAATGCTATAACTCGTCATAACTTTGGACACATTGCAAGAAACTGTAGAAGCACATATGCATCAAATAAATATCAGGAAGAAGATCTCAACCAAACAGTTTAAGGCAAAATAGAAAATTCCTAGAAAAACATGCACAGGCTACTGACAAAGAAAAGTCTAAACAAGTGACCAAAACTATAGTCAAACCAGAGTGGAAAGAAAAGGAGTGAACCAAGGAAGAAAAGGAATCCTTGATTGTACAGAAAACATTCAAAGCACAGAACAAATCTGCACCATGGATATTGGATAGTGGATGCTCCAGTCACATGATAGGAGATAAACAAAAATTTGAAAAGTTATAGAAATATGAAGGGGGCTCTGTAAAGTTTGGAAATAATGATGGAGCCAAGATAGTTGGCAAAGGATCAGTCAAGATAAGTGATGGAAAGATCAATTCCAAAGAAGTTCTGTTTGTGATTGGTTTGAAGCACAACTTATTGAGCGTAAGTCAAATCTATGACAGAGGTCATGAAGTCATCTTTAAGAAGCAAGGTTGTGAAGTCAGAAAAGCACATAGTGGGAAGCTGATAGCTACTGGATCGAGGACTTTTGGAAATCTATATACTCTCTCAGAGACTTCAGAAGGAGCATGCTTGATTGGACAGGAAGATGAAAATTGGCTGTGGCACAAGAGGCTTGGTCATATTAGCTTTGACAATCTGGTAAAAATAAGTTCAAAAAGGGTAGTAAGAGATATACCCACCATTGGCAAACCATTAAATAGCATCTGTGCTTCATGCCAAAAGGGGAAGCAAACTAGATCCACATTTAAATCAAAGGAATACTTCACCAAGAAACCTTTAGAGCTAATTCATACTCGACTTATGTGGACCCATGAGAACACAAAGCATAAATGGTGACAAATACTTTATGTTGTGCATAGATGACTATTCCAGGATGACATGGGTACTATTTTTAAAGCTTAAATCGGATGCCTTTGAAATGTTCAAGACTTTCAAACACCAAGTTGAGAATCAAATAGGAAAAATAATTAAATGCTTAAGATCAGATAGAGGAGGAGAGTTTATCTCAGAGGAGTTTGTAGAGTACTGTCAAAAATATGGGATCAGAAGACAGTTTTCAGCAGCAAGGACACCTCAGCAGAATGGTATTGTAGAAAGGAAGAACAGGATAGTGCAAGAAATGGCATGGACAATGTTGGCTGAGAACAAAATAGCTAATAGATTTTGGAAAGAGGCAGTCCATACTGCAGTTTACATCCAAAATAGGTGCATGTTAAGGACGCATGAAAGAAAAACACCTTATGAGCTGTGGTTCGGCAGGAAGGCAACAACAAGATACTTCAAAGTGTTCGGCAGCAAGTGTTATATCAAACGAACTGAAGATAATCTTGGTAAGTTTGAAGATAGATCTGACGAAGGTATTTTTCTTGGTTACTCGACAAAAAGCAAAGCCTACACATGCTACAACAAGAGGCTAAAGAAAATTGTGGAGAGTGCCGATGTTAAAGTTGATGAAGGTAGAGAACGAGAAATTACTCATCAAGAAAACTACCCTATTTATGAAGAAGTTATTGAAGGAGATGAAGAAAAGGAAACGAAAGAGAATCAAAAAATTGACCCAGATGATTTAAGTATTGACTCAGAAGGAGAAGAAAACAAGAAATTCAAAACAGGTAGCTGGCAAAAAAATCATCCCAGAGAGCAAATTATTGGGGACCCCACAGTTGGTATTCAGACAAGAAGAGCAGTAGTACGGAACTACTCTCTATTATCCAGCATTGAGCCCAAAAATGTTGTCGAAGCAAGCACAGATGAAAGTTGGATGAAGGCAATTAATGAAGAACTAGATCAGATTGAGAAAAACAAAACCTGGGAGTTAGTACCAAGGCCAAAAAATAAAAATATAATCGGTACTAAATGGATTTTTCGAAACAAATTGAATGAAGATGGACAGGTTGTAAGGAATAAAGCAAGACTGGTCTGTAAAGGCTATGCACAGGTTGAAGGTATTGATTTTGAGGAAACCTTTGCACCAGTAGCTAGACTAGAGGCAATCTGAATGTTTTTGGCTTTAGCAATTCATAAAAATTTCAAAGTATATCAAATGGATGTGAAATCAGCATTTCTGAATGGAAAACTAGAAGAAGAGGTTTACATTGAGCAACCAGATGGGTTCCAACTCGGTGATAATCCCAACTTTGTTTGCAAGTTGAAGAAAGCTTTGTATGGCTTGAAACAGGAACCCAGAGCATGGTATGCAAGGTTGGATAACTATCTTATTCAACAGGGGTTCAAGAAAGGTATGGTGGACAACAATCTGTATGTCAAAACAGAGAATGGCCATCTTATTGTCCTTGTTGTTTATGTAGATGATATCATTTTTGGCAAAGAAGAAAGATAAGTCATGTAGAGACATAGCAAATAAAATGAAGAAAGAATTTGAGATGTCTATGATTGGTGAACTTTCTTATTTCCTCGATCGCAAGTCAATCAAAATGAAAAGGGCATTTTTATCTCTCAAGTTAAATATGTGAAAGAAATGCTGAAAAAGTTCACAATGGAGGATTGTAAACTCGTTAGCACTCCCATGACAACAAAGTTGCAAGTTGAGCAAGGATGAAAAATCTCCGGATGTAGATCAAACCATGTACAGATCTATGATTGGAAGCCTCGTTGTATTTGACAACTACTGCACCAGATATCTTACAGGTAGTATGCATGGTAGCAAGATTTCAGAGCTAGTCCCAAAGAGACTCATGTGACAGCTGTGAAGAGGATCTTTAGGTACCTCAAGGGTACTATGGAGTATGGGTTATGGTACCCAAAAGGTAAGGACTTCACTCTTATTGCATATTCTAATGCAGATTGGGCAGGATGTATAGATGACAGAAAGAGTACCAGTGGAGGTGCATTCTATCTTGGAGATAGGTTGGTAGCATGGCACAACAAGAAACAAGAATCAGTCTCTCTATCCACAGTAGAGGCAGAATACATTGCAGCAACAACATGTTGTACACAGATATTATGGATGAGACAAACCCTGAAAGATCTTGGTATTCACTTCAAAGAGCCAATTTTAGTTAAATGTGATAATACCAATGCTATTAACATCTCAAAGAATCCGGTTATGCATTCTCGAACCAAACATATTGCAATCCGGTATCACTTTTTGAAGGATAAAGTTGCAGAAGGTGAGGTTAAATTGGATTTTGTTCCAACTATAGAGCAAGTAGCAGATATATTCACAAAACCATTGCCCAAGGAAGTTTTTGAGTACCTTCGGAGTAAGTTGGGAGTGGTCACGTTTCCCAAGAACTGACTATCAATTGGGATCACATTCTCAAGGGGAGCATTTATGCCTATGTTTATAGTTTTGCTCATATTCATGATTTTTGCTAACTATAACAATGTTTGTCTGAGAATGTTGTGCCTAGACTCAAGGGGAGTCTACAGCAGCCCTTTGGTATTATTGTCAAAGGGGGAGAAGAATTACAGGAAATTGCACATGTGTTGCCAACAATTCCAAAGGGGGAGATTGTTGAGCAAGGTGCAGAAATAGTATTGTCATTGTTGTCAACACAGACAGATAGATCGATTGATGCAGTGGACGGGAGTTCGGAGGTCGACCAAAGCATGTACAGTGAATTTCCAAGAAGACAGAAGAGGCCAACACTCAGAAGAACAAAGAAAAAGACAAGTAAGAAAACTGTCGCGATATCACGACATGTTTGGTCGGAAAGAAAAACTGTCACGATTTCGCGACATATCAAAGGAGAGAGAAAATGTTGGCAAAACTGTCACGATTTTGCGACATATCGAAGGAGAGAGAAAATGCTGGAAAAACTATCATGATTTCGCGACATATCGGAGGAGAGAGAAAGCGCAAGGAAAACTGTCACGATTTCGCGACATGTTGGACGAAAGAGAAAGCGCAAGGAAAACTGTCATGATTTCGTGACATGTTCGAAGAGAGAGAAAGCACAAGGAAAACTATCATGATTTCGTGACATGTTCGAAAAGAATGTGCAAGCAAAGAAAACTGTCACGATTTCACGACATGTTCGGAGAGAAGGCGCTCGCAAAGAAAAGTGTCACGATTTCGTGACAATTTGCAAGAAGGATTGTACGGACGAAAATGTGTCACGATTTCATGACATGTTTGAGAGAAAGAGCTTGCAAGGAAAAGTGTCACGATTTCATGACAATTTGCAAGAGGAAGCGCTAAGGAGAAAAAGTGTCGCGATTTCGCGACATGTCGGGTTTTCGCGACCCGATGAGAAGAAAAGCGCCAAGGAGAAAAAGTGTCACGATTTCGCGACATAATGCAGGAGAGAGAGTCCGATAGAAAAAGGTGTCACGATTTCATGACATGTTGTGTTTTCATGGGCCAAAGACAGAAAAGGCACAAGGCAGCAAAAGTGTCACGATTTCGTGACATGTCATGTTTTCGCTGGTGCAAGCCAAGAAGAGTGTACGGATGCGAAAGATGTCACGATTTTGTGACATGTCATGTTTTCGCTAGTGCTTGCAGAGAAGAGTGTACGGATGCGAAAGATGTCACGATTTCGTGACATGTCATGTTTTCGCTAGTGCTTGTTGTAGCACCCTAAAATTGGCACAGTAAAACTTAGTAAATAATTAAAATTACCTTAGTAATAATTCAAATTCAAATTTCAACCCCAAAACCGCTCCCAAATCGCCTGCTACCCGTTTCCTCATTTTTCGTGCCATTTTTAGAGTTTGTTTCATCCGTTGGACGATATCGTCTCCGATCAAATGATATCGCCTCAGATCGGACGATTTCGTCTGGAGCAGAACGTCCAAACGATTTCGTCCCAAAACTAATTTTTCATAATTAGCTTCTGTTTCAACGACGTCTCTAATCTGGGCAGAAGCGTGTCTGCACCGTTAGAGACCTCCCCCATTGGAGATCTTCCAGATTAGGATGATCTCCAACCTCCTAACCTCCCTCCTAAGCCTATTTAAACCTTAGGACCCCCCTTGACATTCCCCTGGCTGAATTTTTCTGCACTTCAAGTTTCACATGCATTAGGATATCCTAGACTATTGTTTGCCTTTGTCCCTTTTCGAATTTTCTTGCAGGAACTTTGTTATTCTTCAGCTGGAGCAAGCTCAGATCATCGCAGACGATCCTGTCCAATTCGAGACGATTTCGTACCAATCCGAGACGATTTCGATTGCAGTCAACATTGGGGGCAATCAGTGCCCAGAGTTTGCATTTTCTCCACTCTTTTCTGCTGCATTATTCTGCATTTGGTTAATTCTATGGTTATTCCTTATTACTCTGCATTTTGGAGTTCACCCATATAGTTTTAATGCATGATAAAATCATAATTTGTCATTAAATCATTGAAATACACTCATATTTTGTTTATAATTATCCGTCTAATATTACTGTTGTCATTCTACATCATTGCCCTCTGTTTGTATTGCTGCATTTTTTGTATTTTGTATCTACTTCTCTGATTGTAGGTCTCTGATGAATTTGTCAGACGAATTCGTCAGATCTCAGACGATCCTGTCTGATCGCAGATGATTCTATCAGATCAGAGGCGATCCTGACTGCTTCAAGAATCAGAACCTCCATCAGACATCCGGATCAGGTATGTCTCTTTAATCTAGCTTATTCTCTCTGTTTTTTGTTCAAATCTATTTTCTGTATTCATTTAATTTACATTTTCATATAGAACAACTTAGATTCATCTGGCCAAACCTAGGACTTGGATGTTTAAAGCTAAAATTGAACACATTAAACACATTCCCAACCTAGGCGTGGAAACTGCCACTAAACGTTTCCTGGTGAACCCCACCATCCGTCAAAAAATCACCTTAATACCCCTCCCCCGAGAGGCGGGACCTTCAAAGGGCCTCTCAGTCCGAGGTACCGTCCCATCCTTCTCGCATCCCCCTTCCGGGCGTGGATCCTTTAGCCTGAAGGTAAGGGTGCGAAAAATTTGGAACGATACATTTTGGTGAACCCGACGTGAAACTAAAACCTTTTGAAAAAAAAAAAAAAAAAACAAAAACATAGATGCATTTAAAATCATTAGAAAACTACTAAGTTGCATATCATGTCTAGATGGTAGCTCCTAAGAAAAGACTAGCAGTTACTATAAATGTTGAAAACCAATTAGCAGCCATAGAAATTAATTATGTGCTTAGTGTGCCCGAAACAGATAGAAACCAACTTTTGTGGAACGAACTTAATAGGAGGCTAGGTATCATTTCATCTAGATCAACCGAACTTAGACAAATCAAGAGGTTTGTCCTAGATAGAATCTTGGATCCTCATCAACTCATTTTTTATCATGAACTTCAGAGAGCTTGCCATAGGTGGTTAGCTTATAGGAGAGCTCTTGTGTCTTCAGAATTGTTCACCTTCGAGGAATACCTCGAGAACGCAGCTGTTATACACCAATTCCTAGGTCGTGTAGAAGATCAAGAGGTCATTCTTATGGATAGGGAAATATGGAATAGAGTTCCTAGAGCTGTGTTATATCGAGAGTATTGCCACGAACTTTATTTCTACCAACCAGAATCTGAGACAGATAATATCACTATAGCACTTTTTGTCAAATTCTTGAAAGAAAATTTTCAATTTGAAGAAGAACACTTCATGACTCCTGAAGAACTCGAGCCCATTAATGATATTTATAAATTGTTTATAGAAAACTAGATCATTGCTTTCATTATTATTATTTCTTGCATTTAGTGTGTTGTTTGTTATCTTTATAATATTGTTACAAAAACAAGAAAAACAAAAACATAACAAAACCAAAAACATTTTATTTCAAATACTATAGTAGGTATATAATTAAAATATATACCTCTTAAGCTTGTTGCATATATATATATATATATATATATATATATATATATATATATATTTGCTGAAATCTAAATTTAAGCACAATGCCTAGACTTAGGAATGGTAAACAAACTGAAGAAGAAGGAGAAGATTGGTTAGGAGACAAAACAAAAAACCCAAATGTCCTTCCTGAGGAATCAATTCCGAAAGGAGAAACTCTAGAACAGCCGAGAAGATGAGTTGGTGAAGAAAATGAACAACAAGAAAATCTTAAAGAGGAAGGATCCTCATCCCCTAGAATAGCTCCAGATGGAACTATTGCTTTTGATAACTTAGATCATTTCTGGAAATTTTTCAATAATAACATTGGTGCTCTTAATATGGCAGTTCGTATTGATAGAGGACAAATTAGTGACACTCAAGCAGCCATGGAACATATGTTTGACATACACACTAATCCCTTGTCTTTCATTGATCAAGAAAGTGATAAAGTTGGACCATCCAATAGAGATATGGTCACTATGATTCAGAACATGCAAAAACAATAGGTTACCCAACCCCCTAAGGAACCTGTTATTGAGCCTAAAATCATTCCCACACAAAAGAAACCTTCATTCACTGCTTTATTTTGCCAAACTATTGATCAATATGCTTCAAATCGACAAAAATCTAAAATGAAGCCAAACACCAATTTTCAACAATCTGGGATACAACATAATACAACTTCAAAACTTCTTCATAACACCCTTCCTACCAACAATTTACACAATAGCAATATAGCATCTAATCTTCATGTCCCTCCATCATATGTTCACAAATCCCATATTGATGCCCTACCGAATCAATATGGTGGGCAAACCAGTAATCTGGAAGCCATGGTGAAATAGTTAGCTTCGCGTATGGACCAGATAGATCCCTACCGTCCCTCGTACAATTATCGAGAGATATGTAGTCAACCTCTGGATCCCATAGTTGTAGCACAACCATACCCTAAACACTTTCCCATGCCCGTCCTGCCTATATATAAAGGAACTGAAGATCCCATAGAGCATCTTCGCATGTTTAGGATAGCATGTCATGATATATCACATGATGACTTGCTATTACTAAAAATGTTCCCAAAAATCTTAGGAGGAATGGCATTAGAGTGGTACTATCAATTGCCCACTCATTCTTTGAGAAATTTTGAAGAAACAGTTGAATCTTTTGTTCATCAATTTAGTGCTTACATCGAGAGGCATGTCACCATTAAATATTTATACAACTTAAAACAAGATAAAGATGAATGTTTCGCTGATTTCTTAGCTAGATGGAGGCAGTTGACAGGAAAACTGCACTTTGTGCTACCTTATAGGGAAATGTTGGATATTTTTATTAATAATTTACAAGAACAAATATCCTATGAGTTATCAACTACTACCTTGACCACCTTCGATCAAGCTATAGACTTAGCTCGAAGGGTGGAAGATGCTCTCATTAGGAGAGGTCAGCTCAAAAAGAAAGATGATGAGAAAACATCCAGAAATCAGTACAAAAATAAACAAGTTGTAGGTGACGGAGTCACTGATAGTAGAAACATTGCTAATATCAATACAATGAAGACAACAAAAAAATTTATATTGAAACCTCCTGATAAACCTCCTCGAGAGTTTACTAGACTCAATCAACCATTATCAACTATTCTACCCCAATTACTCGAAAGAGGTTTGATTCAATTACCAGCTATCCGAGAACCTGATCCAACTATACCTGGATACAGAGCTGATTTACATTGTGATTTTCATAGAGGACCTGGACACTCTACAAACTCTTGTAAAATATTGAAACATAAAATACAAGATCTGATTGATAATAATGAAATGGAGGTGCAAGCCTTCCAACCTAAACAAAATGCTCCTAATAATGCTCAAAAGACCATTCCCCAAAATTAGAATCAAAATGCTAATCAATCATTAGATATATTTCAACATCCTTTACCAAAACATGGTAAAGAAGTGGCCAATCAAATCGAACATCATAATGTTCCCCCTCCTACCCGATATGTAGGGACTATTAGCGGACAATTACCTATTCAGGATCCTCAAATATTTGGCACAACTTTATCCATGGTCACGACCAGACCCCTACATAATATTCAAACTCCCGATCCTAGTGATGTAGAATCGGATACTGAAAGTGAAGTAGACATCACCTCAAATCAATCGAATAGTTCTGAAAATGAATCAGATCCTATTCAACCCATCACAGATGCTATGGTTCCAGAAGAACCATTTCCTAGAAGAGTTACTACTCGACCCTCTTCTAATCAATTCCTTCCTAATGAACAAGCCATAAACGCTCAACCGAGACCAGTTCAACGTCTTCAATATAACATTGTAGGTACCATCGGAGTTGTTACCAGACAACAGGCTCAAAACTCTCAACAGGATCAAACTCAGAATGATGGATCAGCTCCATTTATTTTGAAAAATCCCAATAAAGGGAATCATATGTCTAATGTTCAACCTAAGCCTCCTTACAATATTAATGAACAATTATCCAATACTACAGCCAGAATTTCCCTTTTGGACTTGTTAAGATCTTCTCCTACCCATAGGGATGAATTGATGCTTACATTAAGCCAAATGATGGTACCTCAAAATATTCAACCCGAAGCCATGGCCAATACTATCATCACTAGAGAAGTTGATTGTATTGACTTTCGAGATAAAGATATACCACAACATAGTTTACATAAGGATAATCCCTTATATATTACTGCTCTAATTGGAGATGTAGTTGTTAAAAGAGTCTTGATCGATAATGGTTCATCTCTAAACATTTGCACTTTTGACTTCTACCAAATATTTGGCTTTAGAAGTGATGAAATGAAAAAAACTGACATGATTATCAAAGCTTTCAATGACGAGACACAAGAAACGTGTGGAGTCATTACTATACCCTTGCAAGTTGGTCCTAGAACCCTAGATACAACCGTGTTTATTGTACATTGCCCCGCATCATACAATATACTTTTGGGTCGCCCTTGGATCAATGCGATGCGAGCGGTTCCTTCCACTTTACATCAGTGTGTTAAATTTGAATTTAAAAATCAGTTGGTCACTATCCATGGTGACCCTAGACCCTTTGATATGTGTGCTTTGGCAGAACCCGTTGGAGTGCAATTTTGCCCTGCTCTGTCATCCACACATCCTAATTCTTATTTTTCATCTAAACGTGTGAAACACACACCCATAACATCATCTACTCCATCAACTACACCTATACATTTAACTCAACCATCTTCTGAACAAACCACACTAGAACCTCAAAAAGATCTTAGATCTACAACCAATCCTTCATGTTCTATCCCTATAATTTCAAAACCTATAGACCCATTTATTAACACCTCCACATTATCTACATCTATCACACCTTCCACATCTAAAGATATAGGGAATGATCCTTCTACATCTTATGCTCTTTTTGATGAACTTTTACCGGATTTATCCACAATCTTAATATCAGAAAAAACAAATGCTTTTATGCAAGATTCAATTCTTTTAAATAACTTGCCACCATCTCCTCGTACTTTGGGCCTCCCACAACCTATGGGAAGTACTTACCAAGTTGGGAGTTGTGCTTTTATTTATAAAGGATATGATTGGGGAAGAATACCCAGGAATATCAAAACTCATCATGAGGGATATGCCCGATGTTATTTTACTAATGAATATATTAAAGCTAAGCCCATAATGCTTAAAATGGGCTATAAAGGGAAAGGCTTGGGACCTTTCCAAAATGGTATGAAAGAACCTATCGAGGTAGAACCATGGCCCGCCCGATGTGGTGTGGGCCTATTTCCTAGTAAGGGTCAACCCTTCCCTTTTGAAGATGATGATCAACTCATATGTTATCAAGATTATCTAGATAAACAAGATTCTTTGTGTCCAAAGAATCAGCCATTTACATGTAATATGCTATCCATAGCTTACCCTGAATTGATTGTTGAATCCGATGAGGAGTTGGAAGGAGATATTTTCCATGATGTCTCCATTGAAGAGTTGTTACACAATGGTTTTTATTTTGATGGTTCTATACCAACTATAGCCCAACTTGAGGCCACCACTCCTCAAGATGAATTATCCAACTTAACCTTAAAATAATTACAAGAATTGGGTGTTTCACCCGCCCCACCTAATTTTGAAAGAGATCTACACATGGAAGTAGAAAACGTCATTAAAGTTAACATTGGAACTGAGGATAATCCTCACATAATCAATATTGGATCAACATTAAGTCAAGAAAAACAAAATGAATACATTGCATTCCTTAAAGAATATGAAGATGTCTTCGCTTGGACATATGAAGATATGCCAGGTCTGGACCCTTCCGTAGTCATGCATCATCTAGTAGTCCATCCGGATGCTAAACCTGTTAAACAAAAACTTAGAAAAATGCATCCCAAAGTGGCCCTGCTAGTCAAAGGGGAGTTAGAAAAACTCTTGAATGTTGTTTTTATACAAGCTATTGATTATGCTAAATGGATCTCAAATGTAGTTCCAGTCACCAAGAAAGAAGCTACCAAAGTTAGGGTTTGCACAGACTTTAGAGATATTAACGCCGCATGCCCTAAAGATGATTTTCCTCTTCCAAACATGGATCAAATCATTGACTTTACTGTCGAGAGTGGAATGATGTCCCTAATGGATGGATTTTTCGGCTATAATCAGATCAGGATAGCTCCTGAAGATCAGGCTAAAACAACCTTTATTACCCCTTGGGGTACCTTTTGTTGGAAAGTGATGCCATTTGGTTTAAAGAATGCAGGCGCAACATATCAACGAGCTATGACTTATATCTTTCATGATATGATGCATGATATCCTACATGATTATGTAGATGATATTATAGCTCGCTCTATTAAAGAAGATGATCATTTAGATGATTTGAGAAAAGTATTTAATCGGTTAAGAGAATACCTTATTCGATTAAATCCAGCCAAATGCATATTCGGAGTTAAGTCCGGTAAACTATTAGGGGTTTTAGTTTCTTTACGTGGTATCGAAATCGACCCTCTCAAGATTACGGCTATCACTGATATGCCCGCACCTACCAATATATTTGAGTTACGAAGTTTACAAGGTAAACTTCAAGCCATCCGTCGCTTCATCGATAAGCTGGTGGACAAAACCACTCCCTTTCTTAAGCTCCTTAAGAAGGATGTCCCTTTTAATTGGGACGACGAATGTAAGGAAGCTTTTGAACTTCTCAAACAATACCTCCTTAACCCACCTGTGCTTTCATCGCCTAGACCTGATCGCCCGTTTCTCCTGTATATTTTAGCTTCATATTTTGCTTTAGGAGCTATGTTAGCTCAGCTTGATGATGAGAAGAAAGAGCGTGCTAATTATTACATTAGCAGAACACTCATCAGTTATGAAACCCGTTACACAACATTAGAGAAATTATGTCTAGCAGTCGTATTTTCTATGCAAAAATTATGACATTATATGCTTAGTCAAAAAACATATGTCATTGCTAAATATGATCCCTTGCGGTATCTTATGAGTCGACCTTATTTATCGGGTCGTACAACCAAGTGGGTTCTTGCTCTAAGCGAGTTTGAACTCACGTTTATAGGACAAAAGTCTGTTAAGGGTCAAATCATAGCAGATCAGTTAGTCGCTGCACCCTTAGAGTCTACCCATCCCCTCATCATTGAGTTTCTGATGAATGCCTTCAATTAGAGGCAGACCATATTGAACAATGGTCCTTATACTTTGATGGAGCCCGATGCATGAGTGGGGCTGGTGCGGGTATTATTTTAATATCCTCGCAAAAACATCTTATACCTTTGTCCTTTAAATTAACATTTGCTTGCACCAATAATACTGTCGAATATGAGGCTCTAATCCTTGGATTACGAGCTGCCTTGGCATTAAAAATCAAACATCTGCTAGTTTTTGGTGACTCCCAACTTGTCATAAATCAAATTAATGAAGTTTATCAGACTAGAGATGATAAATTACGCCCATATAAAGCATATGTTTTGCAATTGTTATCCTTGTTTGATAAAGTTACTTTGGAAGCTATTCCTCGAACTAGCAACCGTGCGGTTGACGCTATGGCCGCAACTGCATCTCTTCTGCCCTTGGAGTTAGATGACGAATATGCCACCATCATTATTCGTCGACTCCAGGAACCCGCTTCAAATAAGTCATGTTTAGAACCTTTGGATGTGTTTCTAATCAATGAAACTACTCCTGAACCTTGGTATACAGATATATTTGATTTTCTTCACAATGGGACTTTCCCTGCCAATTCTAATAGAAACCAACGTCGGTTATTACGTAGACGAGCAAGTCGATTTGTAATAATTGGCAATACATTATATAGGAGATCTTTTGAAGGTATCCTATTGAGATGTTTGAATCTAGAAGAATCCAAATCAGCTTTAAGTGAAGCCCACGATGGATCTTGTGGAGGACACTTCAGTGGTAGTGTCATTGCTAAAAAGCTCCTTAGGATAGGCTACTTTTGGCCTACCATGGAAAATGATGCACATGATTATGTGCGCCATTGCGACAAGTGCCAAAAACATGCTGACCTTGTCCATGCGCCTGCACAAGAGCTGCAGGCTATTTCCTCTCCTTGGCCCTTTTCAAAATGGGGCTTAGACATTATTGGCAAAATTAATCCTGTGTCATCTGATGGACACAAATTCATCATAACCGCCACTGAGTATTTCATGAAGTGGGTTGAAGCTATGCCTTTAGCTTCCTGCACTGGAACACAAGTCTCTAAATTTATTTTTAATCAAATTATTTGTAGGTTCGGAAATTCCTGCAAATCTCATCTCAGACAATGGAACTTGTTTCAAAAATAAAGATGTTAAGAAATTATGCCAAAAATATAAGATTCAACATCGCTGGTCCACTCCCTATTATCCTCAGGGTAATGGCCAAGCAGAAGCTTCTAACAAAACCTTAATCAAAATTCTCAAAAGATTGGTCAATAAATCTGGCCACGACTGGCACATTCAATTATATCCAGCTTTGTGGGCCTATCGAACTAGTGTTCGTACTCCCACAGGTACTTCACCTTTTGTTTTGGTTTATGGCGCTGAAGCCATTTTTCCCTTTGAATTAGAAGTTCCTTCTTTGGCTCTGCTACTTCAAGATACCGAAGTAGGAGATGAATATCGATCTGGCAGACTCAATCAGCTGGAACTCCTAGATGAAAAGTGCATCAATGCTTTGGAGCATCTTCGTGCCTACCAAAACAAGCTTAAAAGATCATATGCTAAGAAAGTTCGTCATCGATCCTTTGAGATCGGCGACCTTGTTTTAAAGGAAAATAAAAAAAACACTAATGCAACTAAAGACCTTAAAGGTAAATTTGAGCCCAACTGGCTTGGACCATATATTATCACTGCTAAATTTGAATCGGGAGCATACAAATTAGCTACCTTAGATGGTAAAGATTTAAAAGAACCTATGAATATTATGCATCTTAAGCGATATTACGCATAAAATTTGGTTATTCTATCATTGTATATATTTGTTTTGTATATTATTTCCTTTTTTGTATCTTATATAAACAGTTTCAAAAAAAAAAAACAATCACATTGTATTTCTTTCAATTCCTCAATTAAGATCAAAATACAAAAACATCAAAATTATCAAATTCCTCAAAAATATTTGTTGTATATATTTCTTCTTAAAGTATTGCAGTTATATTTTCAAGTTATTTTGGATAAATTAGCATTTATTTGGAATCCCTCACTATCACAAACACAAAAATAAATATCTTGATTTTATCTGGCATGATTACTAATCTCTCTCATATCAAAGTCCACAAAATTCAATTAAATAAAGTTTGAGCATAGAGAATTGATCTTGTTATTTACTTAAACCAAGCATATCTTTTCACAATAAAATGATTATATTTGTAATTTCCATGCTACGCTACATAGTAGCAGTGGTTCTTGAGCGAAAAGTTTCCCCTGCTATCCTATCATGCACATGGTCTAGAATCTTTGAGAATTGACAAAAGGACAAGCTCACCCCTACCCAGAATAAAAATCCCTTGCTCTACAGCTAATCTGAGCAAGTATCCCTAGAATAGGATGCAAAAGAAAAAAAAGAATCAAGCAAAATCATTTAGCACTATTTTCGCATTATCTCAAATATCAAGCTAAAATACAAAAGTACAAAAAAAAAAAAGAAAAAAAGACAACAAAGAAAGCAAAAGCAAAAGCAATAAAATCCCTTTCCCTACCCATTGAAAAGAAAAGAAGGGTTGATGAGCTTGAATCCCCGGAATTCTCAATTATTCGAAAACTGTGAGGTAAGCCCCATAACAGGTGGTTTGTGCCCAACCCGCTTGGCCTTGGGTAACTCCTAGCGTGGTGATATGTCCGTCACATTAGCGACCTTCTTTTGTACAGACCTATGTCTGCTTATGGATTAGCTAGCTCTTGATAACCCGACTTACATAGTAGTCTGGTATGGTTATATGCATCTAAATCATGGTTAATGAACACTTATTTGGTTAATTCAAATCACTTGTATCATAGTATCTTGCTCAAACCTGGTAAATGAACAATACAATTGCACACACATTTGTATTTAAGAGATTTTGTGTATCATTATGATAAATCAAGATTGGTAATGAACTCACATACGCACATAGGATTCCTTATAAATCTAACTTTTGTCTTTAAGATACTTTGAAATATTTTTGCAAATTGTTTGGAATAAATTCATTTTCTTCTTTGGAGAACAATTGTTTAGTATAAAGACAACTACATGCATTATCAAAAATCAAAATCATTTTCAAAAACATGCAATAACATTACATTTATATATATTATCGACTTTCACGATGATGGTATAGTTCCAAAACCACAATTGGAATCTTATGCCTAGCGCAAGTCCTCATCTTCATATTTTCTGTTTATTTTCAAAAAATTAAAAATCAACCATGCAATAAAACTATTATATTATTTTCTTCTTTGGATTTCGCGATGATGGTATAAGTCTATACCTAAATATTCTATGCCTAGCGCAAACCATTGTGTTAATTTTATTTTTCCCATTTATTCCAAATCATAAAAACCATATGACTTAAATCATTATGTTACACAATTATGCTTTAACAACAATGCACATTGTTTCTATTTTCATGTCATTATGTCAACTTCAATTTTGCAACCATGGTATAATTTCTAAGGAATTATTCAAAAATTTTATCACACTTAGGAATTTATGCCTAGCAAATCATTTTAAAATATTTCATGCATACTATTTTTATGACAATCTGAAAACAAATCACCATCATCATCCTCATTTGCATCATCACAACAAAGCCTTAAGACAGTCTCTTAAGCACTCTTTTACTTTTAACAATATTTCTATACTGGGATTAGCTTGACGACCGAGTGAGCGGCGACTCCATGAAATGGTCTATAATAGCGACAAATGTCCTTTGAAATTATTGTTAGAAGTCCCTTTTCTTTTTCATCAAATCACATCACAAACAACCAATTTGTTTACATCAGATTATTTCATTTAAATTTTACAAGCATGACATTCAAACCATAATATTTCCAAACGACACAATTACATGAATCATCAAATCAAACAAATCCAAACATTGAAGCATCATAACAAACACATAAGACAAGTCATATGATCAAAAATATCTCATTTATATATATATCAATAATATATACATCATCTCAAAACTGGATCGGTATGCCACAATCTGTACCTTGGCATACTCGATCCTCTATCAAAAAATAATCAACACTATGTATCAATCTGTGTAGCCCAATCTGTAGCAGCTAGCCTCGAGAAGCCCTCGAGCTCTCAGCCTCATCTCCTCCCCCGCCCTGAGGTGGATGAGGTGGCCCCATCGTAGTTCGTGTGGTGCCATGAGTCTTGGACGCCGATCGTGATGATGTCCTAGATGACCCCATCATGACAGGCTCTACAATATGAGCTGGTAATGGCACCCTCTGCTCCTCTGGCACCGCCTGGTAATATAGAGCCTGATAGAATGTAACTTGGGCAATAGCTCATGCTAAATCTTGAGTGCTCGCCCCTCCGCTCTATGCTCTGAGGCATGCAACCTCATCTCGACGTAGCATGTTAGCCTCATCCTGTAGAGTCTGCACCTGTGCCTGGAGACGGAAAGTCTCCACCCAAAGAGTAGCCATCTCACTACTCTCTCCTGTGTCCACACCCTTGCCCTTATCGAGTGATGGTGGCCTCTCTCTCCATGGAGAAGGGGGTCTATCCTCCCTCCTCTCCCACTACCACGACCTCTATTGAGCCTATGGTCTCCTCTGCTCTCTACCTCCATGACCCTATGCCACCTCAATGGCCACCTGGCATCGCCTCCCCATCCGATGCACAACTACATGAATCGGACCTTGAGCCCTCGTCATCCGAGGAGGGCGGATGCCTGTGTACCAGGCATCGTAGCCATCGGCTACCCCTACATCATCCCCATCCACTAGCTGGATCAGGGCATCATCTATGTCCTGACTCTAGAAGCACTACATATCTGGAGCCCCACTAACTGTAGTGTTATCTCGGATAGTCCAAGAAAACTCGTAGTCTCTGAGAGATGGGATCCCCTGCTATAGACCGAACTGCCTCAAAACTCGGTCGTAGCGATGGAGCTCCACCTCTCCCCTCTCCATCCTCAGCCAACAGGTTTGCCTAATATGAGCCAGCTCCTGTCCATCCTTGGCCCACCCTAGATGATCTCTCCAAGGCCTCCAGGTGATCTGGTCAGAGACAAGGTCGTCAAGTAGTCTCCGGGACATTGGCAGATCTATCCGTCACTGTGACCCTCTTCGAGCCACCAGTAGAAATCTCGGGGCCTCTCCCCATCAATCCCTATCAGTGGGAGCCCTACCGGCCTTCGCACCACGATGTGCTCCTAGCACCAAACCTATAGTAGTGATGTCATAACCAGACATCGACCGCCCTTGTATACGACCCCATGCAGGATCCTATACAATCGGCATAGTACAAAACTCCCCCAAGCAAACCTATACCCGTGGTCTCTCATGTCATAGACCACATCTGTCAGTAGCCATGGTAGTCTGCATCCACTCTGATGGCATAGCAGTAGACCACCTACTACCCCAACCAAAACCTATGTCAGTCTAGATGCCCCAGGCATCTAGCGTAGCGACTCGATGTTCACTCCGCCCTTCTCCAGGGCGAAGCTCGGATCTCCGCATAGTCGCATCATCGCGTGGCCCTGATTGGCCATGGGAGTGATTAGCCGTCCTTGTATGGGGATCCTCAAAATCCTCCATACATCCTCCAGTGTGGGAGTCATCTCCCCTGTCGGTAACCAAAAATAGGAAGAACCCGGATACCACCTCTCTGCTAGGGCTGTCAATAGCCCCATATCTGTAGAGAAACTCGTGGCATCTCTCGCCACATGCTGCAAGCCGACTTGTGCCAACCGATCTCGCTCTACCTGAGATAGAGTGGCCAAGTCATCCCTCAGCCTATCGTATTTCCATTCTCTGCTCTTTAGTACTCCTCTCTGCAACATAAACAACAAAACAGTAAAAATCATTAATAAAATAGTGATTAATAATGCAAGTAAAACAAGTTCAATTTCATCAATGATGATATCGTCCACTATTGGACGATATCGTCCAAAATTTGAGCAAATTCGTCTCTGATTTTGCAAGCTGAAATCGTCCCTTTTTGATGAAATCGTCCCCATTTCGTCGATTTCGCCCTTGATGAAATCGGCGATATCGAGACGATTTCAATGAAATCGAGACGATTTCGTCTCGATGACGTCGACGGCCCAAAAATGGCCGCGATGCTCAAAAATCATCAAAATTTAAATCTAAAAAGCATAGAAAATCAAAATTCAAGCATTCTAAACTAAGTTTAGACCCTTACCCGTAGCCCGCGCCGGACCTCTGTCGATTTGTGCGCTGTCTCGACCATTTTGTTTGCAGAGCTCCAGAAACCAGAAAATGAAAATGAACAGTAAAAATGAATTAGGGTTTTTCCCTATTTTTCTTAATTTTATTCAAAAACAATTAAAAACATTTTAAAATTTTGCTTTTCCGCGTTTTTACCTCAAACGTTCGATTTGGGTAAAAACACGGAGGGGGCACCATAGCAAGTTGTCGTACGATTCGACCAAGAATCGTCGCCTAAAAATGGGAATAATTTTTGCTTTCTCGTAAATCGAGAAGAACTCATATTTAACGCATTTTCTTCGAAAAATTCGCTAAAGAGGGGGCAAAATGTAGCACCCTAAAATTGGCGCAGTAAAACTTAGTAAATAATTAAAATTACCTTAGTAATAATTCAAATTCAAATTTCAACCCCAAAACCGCTCCCAAACCGCCTGCTACCCATTTCCTCATTTTTCATGCCATTTTTAGAGTTTGTTTCGTCCGTTGGACGATATCGTCTCCGATCAGACGATATCGCCTCAGATCGAACGATTTCGTCTGGAGTAGAACGTCCAGACGATTTCATCCCAAAACTAATTTTTCATAATTAGCTTATGTTTCAACGGCGTCTCTAATCTGGGCAGAAGCGTGTCTGCATCGTTAGAGACCTCCCCCGTTGGAGATCTTCCAGATTAGGATGATCTCCAACCTCCTAACCTCCCTCCTAAGCCTATTTAAACCTTAGGACCCCCCTTGACATTCCCCTGGCTGAATTTTTCTGCACTTCAAGTTTCACATGCATTAGGATATCCTAGACTATTGTTTGCCTTTGTCCCTTTTCGAATTTTCTTGCAGGAACTTTGTTATTCTTCAGCCGGAGCAAGCTCAGATCGTCGCAGATGATCCTGTCCAATTCGAGACGATTTCGTACCAATCCGAGACGATTTCGACTGCAGTCAACATTGGGGGCAATCAGTGCCCAGAGTTTGCATTTTCTCCACTCTTTTCTGCTGCATTATTCTGCATTTAGTTAATTCTATGGTTATTCCTTATTACTCTGCATTTTGGAGTTCACCCATATAGTTTTAATGCATGATAAAATCATAATTTGTCATTAAATCATTGAAATACACTCATATTTTGTTTATAATTATCCGTCTAATATTACTGTTGTCATTCTACATCATTGCCCTCTATTTGTATTGCTGCATTTTTTGTATTTTGTATCTACTTCTCTGATTGCAGGTCTCTGACGAATTCGTCAGATCTCAGACGATCCTGTCTGATCACAGACGATTCTGTCAGATCAGAGGCGATCCTGACTGCTTCAAGAATCAGAACCTCCATCAGACATCCGGATCAGGTATGTCTCTTTAATCTAGCTTATTCTCTCTATTTTTTTCAAATTTGTTTCTTGTATTCATTTAATTTACATTTTCATATAGAACAACTTAGATTCATCTGGCCAAACCTAGGACTTGGATGTTTAAAGCTAAAATTGAACACATTAAACACATTCCCAACCTAGGCGTGGAAACTGCCACTAAACGTTTCTTGGTGAACCCCACCATCCGTCGAAAAATCACCTTAATACCCCTCCCCCGAGAGGCGGGACCTTCAAAGGGCCTCTCAGTCCGAGGTACCATCCCATCCTTCTCGCATCCCCCTTCCGGGTGTGGATCCTTTAGCCTGAAGGTAAGGGTGCAAAAAATTTGGAACGATACACTTGCAGAGAAGAGTGTATGGATGCGAAAGATGTCACGATTTCATGACATGTCATGTTTTTGCTATTTCTTGCAGAGAAGAATGTATGGAAGCGAAATATGTCATGATTTCATGACATGTCATGTTTTCGTTAATGCAAGCAGAGAAGAGTGCAAGGAAGTGAAAGTGTCGCGATTTCACGACATGTTCTATTTTCGCAGGTGCAAGCTGAGAAAAGGACAAGGAGGCAAAAAGTGTCGCGATATCGTGACATGTCATGTTTTCATGGGTAAAATGCGAGAAGAGTACAAAGAGATAGAAGTGTCATGATTTCACGATAGGTCACAACAACACGATTATGAATAGTTAACTAAAGTAGAATGACAGTTATAGGGGTAGTTGCAGAGGAAAATCATGTAGCCAATATAAGAAGAGTCAACTGAAGTTAGTGCAACAGTTACAGGTGCAGTTACAGATAGAAATCATGCAAGTTAAATAAGAATAGTAAAGAACGACAGTTACAGGGCCCGTGTCACAGTGAAACCATTGAGCAACGGTTATATTGACAGTTCAAAACAAAGATAGATCTATTAATAGGTTGCATGTAATAAATACTGTGCTATAAAGGAGTTACCATCAGCAGTGGCTATTAATAGGCTGCATGCGGGATTACAAAAGTTACAGAAGATGAGGAGTCTCAATGAGAAATAGGGTTATAAAAGGGCAGTCACGTAGAAAATGAAGATGTTGAATGTGTGAAAGTGCTACCGAAAGAGGGTTAGAAGAGTGTTGTAAGAGAGCAACAAGCAGAGCAGTAAGTGTTTACTATGTTTTGATAAATTATAGACCATTCAGGGTCTTGTAAAAGTGAAGGCATCTTTATGTCATTGATATAGCTTTCAAAACTGTGATCCAAGTTGGTGCTTGGATAGGGGTTGGTGCTCCTTTCTATTGGTGCAGATAAATTAGGGGTTGGTGCTACTTCCAGTGGGTGCTGGTAAACGGATTGTAAAATTGGCATTTTGCAAAGGCTAGATTTGGACCGTAGTCCAAGCAGTCATTCTTGAGGAGTAGCCAAATTGGTGAACCTCGTTACATTGTGTGTTGTGGTGTGCTCTCTTGTGATAATTGCTTTACCTACTTTTAATTTCTCTTTGCTTCAGCTTTAAGAGTTGTAGATTGGAATTTAAATAGCTACACTGATTCACCCCCCCTCTCAATGTCATTGTGAGAATATCAAAATCATCTTTTGCTCGACTTGAATGGGTGGGACAATTGTGCCAACTATCGAGCATATAGCATTTTTGAATGCTTGAAGGGTGTACATGAATGCAAAAATGTACGGTGTTGGTAGTTTAAGATGCTCTAGTGCCATTGTGGTAATGATATTACTGGATGAACCAATGTCTATCATAACTCTCTTAAATGGGGTCCCATTCACGCATGCAATAATTTTGCAAAGGTGGGTCCACTATGTCAGCGGGGAAGAGCCTTAGTTCATCTTCCCTAAACGTAATGACTAGATCAGTGCATTGGCATACATGCCCCTTGAAATTGTTAAATGAATTCACTTCCTGGGGTTTCAGATCAATGGCTTTTTGAATCTCCGTTAGGGCCTCCTTGTGAGGCTGCGATTGTTGAATTATCTCATATATGGAGAGCCTAGCTGATGTGGTCCTTAAACTCTGAGAGAGTTTGGTCTAGACAGTGGCTACAAGCCTAGGCGAGGGATTCTGTACTAGAGGTGGTGTAGCTCATGAAGTTGATGGAACATCAATTGGATCTGTAAGAGCTATGAATGGACTCGAGTACTACTTATTTTATGTCACAATGCTCACCATGCCCACAAATCCCTACTTGGGATAGGCCTTATGGACCTCTTTTACTTGTGTTATGGGCTTGTCCTACCCCCCATGGGATGGCAAGAAATCTTTTTAGACCTCCATTTGTTTATTTTTTTGCACCACGAGGTTCTCTATCGTAAGAGCTTTATTGTCGATTAGGTCCTGCACCAAGTTCTTAAACTTGTAACATCTAAATATGTCATGACCCTTTGCAATACAATTCTTCCCAGTATCCTTTAGGTTTTGGTGCATTAGGATCCATAGGTCTACTCTAAGGTATGTGGACCAAATTGGCTACATAAAGGCAGTCAAACAAGGAACCCATAGATTCTGTTATGGGTGTAAAATGCCGCCTGGGGCGGTGCTGTTGGTTCTACCCTTGTTTCTGATTTTACTTCTCATAGTTACCATGGGGCACGACATGATATTCTATCTTTTGAGGCTATTATGCTTATGGTGGCACTGGGAAACTAATGGCAACCTGATTGACCATGATGGGTTTTGGTTGCGCTGTGTTGGTCTTAGTGGTCTTGGTCCACTCCTTCTTGTGAGGTTTTGCGATATCACCCTCTTGGATCTTAATTTCTTCGATGGTCTTGGCCTGTGCCAGGGCATCCTCAAGAGTCACATATTGTTGAAGCTGCAGTAGCAAGGAGATGGGTTTTAGGCAACTCTTAGTAAACATCTGGGTGAACTTCGATGCAGGGAGTAGATAAGGCACCTTTGAAAGCATGGTCTTCTATCTATTTCCATCTAGGTTAGCAAGTGTTGCCTTCCTCTTGGTATTGAAGGTAAAATGTTCTAGGAACACATCCACAAGCTGATCTAAGTTGTGAATGATGTGCTTTAGGAGCTATGTGAACCAATCAGAGGTAGGGCCTATGAGGGTGGTCGCAAAAGTCCTTAGAAGCAAGGCATCATTGTCCCGAATACCAAAACATTGGCTCAAGAAATGAGTGACATGCTCCTACACATCCTCTTCCCCCTTAAATGTGGCCAACTGAGGCATCTTGAATAATTTTGGGTAGGGAGGCATAGGAACCAATGGATGCATAGGGTTACTATGGAGTTGATGTAATGTAGGATTTTGGGGCCCATAGGTTCTATTCTCTACTGACTCAAGATGCTCTAGTAGTGCCTTGTAGGCATCAGAGGACTTGATCTCCTCTTCTTTATCCTGTTCCTATGATGGGTTGCAAGGAACATGAGGCCTATTATGGGGTGGCTATGTAACAACCCCCTACCTTAGTATGGCATCTCTATGCATTCTTCTTCCATATCGTATCCATCATACTCCTCGTAAGGCATCTCTGGAGCTAGTCTATAAACTTGTGCGACCACTTGTGGAGGGCACCCCGCATCAGTCTTGGGAGTCAAATCCTAATTGGACTTAGTAGGTCTATAATGTTATACTCTATAAGGTCTAGGTTACCTCTCTTGGACTAGGAGTTGTTGCCTCCGATAGGTCTCTGCCCTATGAGTGCTCGAGGTTGGAACCCGCTCATGTAGGATCTTTTGGAATAGCTCATTTGTTTGACGATGAATACATTCCTTTTCGAGCTGATGTAGGTGGTCTAGTTTCTCCTTATCATGTTGAAGTTGTTTACATTGAGCTTGCATTATTTTTATTTAGCAACTACCTTTTGAATTTGTTTTATTGTACGGGGTCTAGGTGGCCTAGATGGTTTCCCTTGATCTCTCTCTCTCGATCATGATGATTTGATACTTCTATAATGTGCTTCCCTCTGTCGAGGTTGGCCGCATTCACTTGTGGCTCTGGATGAGGGAGATGTTCCCTATATTCAATAGGTGCAGAGGTACAATGCCCTTGCATAGTGAATTTCTCTTGAGCAATGTCATGGACTTCCTCGTATATTCCTTCATGAACGAGGAAAGGTAGGGCTGAATTGGCCCATCCTGCATGATGAGCCTCATAATAATCCTAGTATCTGGGCTCCCTAGTCCTAATCGGGTAGTGCAGATGTAAGATTTGATCATCATGCCCTACCCAATGATCATTGTGGGGATCTGGCCCTTGAGTGGGCACTTCCACTCTGGCAGGCACATGAATACATCGTACTACTCTATCTCCATGTGCCTCTTCGCACACTAGCCAGTCCTCATCAAAATGAGTTTTTGATGTGTCCATATAACAGGAGCATTCTCTCTGAGTTGGCTCTCAGTGCACAGGGGCATCCCATTTGGGGGTCTCTTGGAAACCCTACTCTGTCCTATCTATCTTGGCAATTTGTAGACTAGGGTGAGTGTCTGCCCTCCAAGGTGGTATAACCAGATATCGGGGGCTATAACGGAGGCAAATTGTGTCTCCATGTACATTCTCTACAGCGTCCACCCTTGATTGGGCTTGGCTGCGGGTGAAAACCACTGCAAGAATATTCTATCAAACATTGAATGTTTATATTCTTTAAAAAATTTATGAAAAAATATTCTAAAATCTAGCTTAGAAAACCTACAATTTTCTATTCATCCCAAGGTGGTACAAACTACAGGTCTGCATTCGTCCTAGGAAGGGACGGATTTGAATTCGTCCCAGGGCGACATGAATAGCAATCCAGAGTTCGCATGGGTCTGGAGCGACTAAAACCTGCAACAAAAAAAGGTAAAAAATCAAGTTAGAAGATCACCTAAAGCAAAAGGGACTAGGTCCCATCATGATCATGACTGTAGAAATATAAAAATGGTGCACCTCAACCAAATCAATAGAATTTAAATGCGTTATAAGTCCTACGAAAGCGTGAATCAAAGCATGCAAGCAAGAGGGAATGTATAACAAGTAATAAATAAAATGGGGTGTTCTCCTTATTAGATAACTTCAAACTGAATTAAAATGCCTCCCTTTGATGACTTGATTCAACTTGATACAATTTGTTACAATAAAGTGGTGCCAAAATATATCAATCTCTCAAATAACATGGTGCACATCCACTGTTCTCTCGCATGCCCACACTCAAGGTGGACGGGCTCAATGTCACCACCACTTACGTAAATATTATCCTTGTCCTTCGATGTTTCCTATCACATTTTTGCACCTGAATCTATACATAGGAAAGAAAAAGAGAATCAAAAGCATATGTGTATGATATTAAAACATGCAATCCCCATAGCCTGAAAAGGCGCATGTGAGGTATAGATATCAAATGAATCCCAAATAGATAAAAACTCAAGTTTTATGTCAAATATATATTTTTTGGATGATATCACCTGGTTTTGTAAAATATTGGAGCCCGATCGCTGTGTTAGGTCCCGTCACACGTAGTAAACCTACAAAAGGTAAGCAAACGATTATCCTACCAAAACATGTCATAAACCTACAAAATTGGGTGAGTAAGCATAAAATGACATTTTGAGAGAACCCATGTGATCATATTCTAGATATCCTACCCAAATCCTCCTGCATGTAAAAGTAGGACCCGCATACATGCAAATCATAAAATGGCAATATCTCAGTCAATATGCATCAGAAAGTAGTGAAATTTGAACTGAAGCATCTCATAGACATATAAAAAATGGTAAATTAAAAACATTCCTAAAATTATGCATGAATTTCTATTCATCCGAGGTTGGGATGAATTTGACTTTCACAAATTGGGGGGCACCCGGGGGTGGGACGTCCATCAAAATCTCCTAAATTTTCACACCAATCCAATGGATATTGATGTAAAAATATAGGGGAAGTGTTTTAGGTAAATTTTTTGTGGGTATTCAAACAATGAATTTGGTTTTGGAGTCAAATTGCACCTTCTTGTACCACCCGATAACCTCTCTCGCTAAGGAGAAATTATGGATGAAAAAGGAGCAATAGGGGTGAGGTGATAAATCTGTAGCACTTCATAGAAAATACTAGAAATAACATTCTACCATTTAGATGAAAATTTCATCCATTTTATATACCTAGGAGGTCAAATGTGCAAAGGGCATGTAAGGCCCAAGGGGCCACTTGTCCATCAGGGCGACATGCATAGGAGGGGGAAGAGAATCTCCCCAAAATGGCATCATTGATGAGGGTTGTCATAGGCATACCCTGGGTTATGATATGCATTCTTCAAAGAGCAAGGCAAGTGGTATTTTTTTGTGGCCACTTATCCAAATTTGACTTTTTTCCAGTCAAACCTGCTATTCGCTCCACCCTGAGATGAATGTTGCTATTCGCTCCGGGGTGGGATGAATAGAAATTGCTATTCGTCCTAGGTGGGATGAATAGGAACTAGGTTTCAAAAAGTCCCCAATTGAAATAGGAACCTTCCAAAACTACTTTGGGAGTGGTTAGAACCACTACTTGACCTTTGAGGGCTACCCTAAGGGCTTTGTGCGTCAAATTTATCAATGCCTTGGTAGCATAATCGTATTGGCATTGTTTTGGTGTCTACAACAATATTTTTGTAGCACAAAATATAGGGAATTGCACCAACCAACCCAGAATTTAGTAGCACCAACTACAAGGAGCATCGACCCCGATCGCCAAGCACCCACTCGGCAAAAACAAAAACTATAGTAGAAAATATGATCTTCATTCTAAAATACCTTGAGTGGTCTAGCTCATTACTTCTATCTACACATCCACTATTAATAATATCATATGATATAAATCTTAATATCACACTATTCTCTGTACTCACACTGACTCCTTTATAAAAACCTTTTTGCAATCCCTTCAACTTCCAACACTTCAACTTCCTAACAAATTTCAAGCTGCAAGATGACTGTTTCAACATTCAATAACATCTCCTATGGGATACATAACGTTATTCTAGATTTTACAATTCTGCACATGTTGGAAAAATAACGTACTCAAAAGGAGTTACGGATCAAAAGTTATGACCTTTTTAAATTTCACTTTTATTTTGGAGAGGCATTTTGTCAAATAGTTCACGGACAAAGTGTTGTGCACATTACTCATTCTCACACTTGGAGGCCTCAAAATTACTTCGAACAAAAAGCAAAGATGTTCAATTTGATGATCTATATGTGAAAAAACACTTAAAAAACACATTCGGCAACAAGAAAATATGAATTTGAGTATTCGAGTGCAAAAGCACTTGGCTACCCAAAATTGGAAAAAGTGCTACGAAGGCATTTTGCAACTACTTCCGTTTCTTCTTTGGGTCTCTGTTCAGGCTGAAATTTAAAAAATAATCTCTCTATATTTCATGCTACCTCTAGTAAAACTTTCAAAGTTTTATTCCTCACAAATTGCTTAATATACCTCAGACAAAGTGGCCTCTGGTGCTGATTTTACATGTCACATAAATTGAAAAAGTGCTCCAGAGCCATTTTGCAACGCTCACCGTTTCTTCCTTTGGAATTCGTTTGGGCTAAAATTTAAAAATTAAGCTCTCAATATATCCAAATACCTTTAGTAAAACATTTGAGGACCAATTCCTCATGGATTGCTTAATATTCCTCCCACAAAGTGACTTCTGATGCATATTTTACAACTGTAGTTTCATGACCAACAATGCACCGGCGAAGTAACCGATTGTTCCAACACTGCAACTACACTTTATAATGATCAAAAAATCTCCAAATAGTATCTTGGGCTGTCCAAAACATTCCATTGACATTTTGCCACTTTGACAACTTCCTTTTTTGCTACTTTGACAACTTGATCATTTTTGCAACTTTTGCAAATTTGCACAAACAACCTGTAACACCTTCACCTGAACATCACAAACATTCTCATAAGCATTGAAAACCACTGTACATACTCTAAAAAATCTTTGAACAACTGTCCACTACATCAACCTGTCCATCTAAGTGTGTTGACAATAATGACAATATTGTCATTGCACCTTGCTCAACAATATATTCATTTGCACACACGGGGATAATCAATATATTGGTTTTCATAACAAAAGTTTTTATCTTTTATGAGGTGTATATAGTTATTATACAACTTTTTATTAATCAAATAGGGTGTTTGAGTCTCATGGAAAACCTTAAAAATACCCTATAGCAATAAATCATCTCATCAATCAATCACTATTTTTCTTATGAGGTTTTGTTTATTAAGGGGTGTCCTTGAAATAGATTACATATCATATGGATATGAACAATGATATTTAGATGGCCACTAACTATTTTATGCATATCGTTTAATTTGCAAAAACTTATAAGGGAAAACCATACATCTAAATCATTTCATTTCACATATGGATATTAAAAAATGATTAATTCTTATGATAAAAGTTACCATTTTTATTCATGATTTGTATACATATGTGGTTTCATCCATTAGTTTATTAAACAAATTAGATTCATTCCTTATGTTTTAAGTAGGGTTATGCATAAGGGGTTGGACTCAAAATTTACTTGTAAAAAAATGGTGAATCCTAATCAAAATCACGGTGAATCATGGAGAATCCTAACCAAATCAAATCGAGCATCTTCACACCAAAATTTGGGGCATTTGAATCCCTAAAATGTAAGGTCATATTTGGGGCTATTTTTACCCTATTAAATCATATTATAACTTCATAAAAACACCACCATTAGATTAGGCTTGAAAAGAGCTTTCCAATGAGTACAAATATGCCTATGTTTGGATATATATTGTGGTGAATTAACCCTAAAAAACAATTTATCCTAAAAACATTAGGTGAATGGGCCAATGTCGAGGGTCCTCATATTCGCAAATTTCCAATTTTGGAAATCCTAATATTCGCCCAATTTATGAATATTCACCACTATGCATAACCCTGGTTTTAAGTGATTAAAGCATACAGGTTCATTTGCACTAGATCATCCTCATGTAATCAATGCATTACATCACATATCATCCATCATATCATACCACATATATTAAATGCATAAAAAATAAAAAATAAATAAATATGGATTTAACAATAAATAGTGCATAGGTCTGAGGTATACACCAATTGGTTCGATCAAATCGCATAAGGGGGGGCAGAGGTCCAAGGTTCAAATCTCCGGCATCATCGGACTGAATGCTTGTCCCTTTCCTGGTGCTTTCAACAACGTAAAAGTTTTTAAATGATTATGGCATAGTGGTTATAGGGGTGGACTACATGACGAACTATGTGGTGGCTTCTAGGGTGGATAGCATTGAATAATATGGTGGCCATAAATATGGATAGCCTACCCAAATTCGTGGCAGCTATCGATTCCACCATGTAAAAAAAAAAAACAATAAACAATGCATTCATATGTGCATATATCATAGTGCATCTATACATATATATCATCACATCTAATCATACATCTATCATATAGCTAGTGCATGACATTAGTACATCACATTCAAATAGCATAATCAAAAACATCATGTAAACATTGCATTCATATAACAATAAGCATAACATCATATAAGCACTACATCCATGTTGCATCACATAAACATAGAAGCAATAAAATGATACATATAATAAGCCATGATAAAACTGGAATATCATATATATGTTTGTATATAAAAATGTACATAGAGGTACAAAATTCCCATAGGCTACATTATTGTAGGTCCTTAGACCTTACACTCAAAATGATAATAACATCCTATCACATCATACCTGGCCTATACCCCTTGAGTTGCCTCCTCCCTTTATGCCCTCTCTACAAGACTGCTTGGAGCTAGTACTAGTTGATCACTCTGATCGAGCCCCTGATCTATGATTGGGCCACACTGATGACTACCCTGATTTTCTCCTCCTACTTCCCTAAGACCCCTTCCTATAGACCTAGCTGGTAGAGTACCATCGCATAGTCTAACCTCAATATCTAGAGAAATGATGTAAGAGTCTACTATATGTTGAGCCATATCCTCTGCTATGATCCCCTATAGACGTCTGATCTCTATGTCTGCATTCAAACCTGCTGGTCTCTGAGAAACTAGAGTGGAAGGTGTATCCTGAGAATCAGAAGGAGCCCCTAGTTGTACCCTGAGAGTATCTCTCTCAACAGTTTTAAGATTTAGCTGTACCTGTAGAAGATCCTACTAGGTAGTGATATTCTCTATAGTAGTGGTGGTTGAGTCAATATTTGCGTAGATGGTGGTCCTATCTATCCTCACCATTATGTTTATCCTACACTTAGTTGAGCCTAGACTGTAGCAAGAGATGTGTCCCTCTCTAATATCTATCATTGTGTTATCTATAGCTGTACCTGCAGACTATGTACCTAGGCCTATAGTTAGAACACCTTGTTATTTGGCTCATCCTCCTCCTCCTCCTATAGCTATTCTACCTATGTTGTAGCCTACCCCCACTCTCCCTCAGTCCTAGGATGCACTCACCATCCCTGAGAGTCATAAAACATAACCTCTACCATAGCTCTTATACTTGTGTTGTAGCCTACACCTTCCATAGATTAGCCTAGAGGACCGTCATCCTACCACAACCTAGTAGTCCATAAAGCATCATAGTCAAAAGTTGTCTGAGCATCTACTACCCCTGTGTCTCGTAGGGAACCCTCATCATTCATAAAAGCCATGACCTAAGGTCATGCAAGCTGTGTCTCTACCTTAAGGTAGTGGTATAGGACTAGCTCCTTTGGGATGTCCTGCTAGACCCAAAACTATTTAATAACTCAAGAGAAGTGAAAAAATCTTGCACCCCAGGCTTACACCTAATCACCCAATGATCATACCTAGTCTATCTCAGGTATCGATCAACCTCATTCCATGTTGGGTATTCCAAGTAAGGCCACCATATGATATGACTATCTTGTAGCCCTATCATTTAATCTATGTAGTACTACATATCCCCGACGTGAGACATGCTCCTGTATGTCTCCGACTCCCATGGCCAATGAGCACCATAACACTAAGTCATTGTCACTAATTATGTTTTACCCAATGGTAATCCTCTAGGATAGTCTATGCTAATATGCTCCCATGTATAGATATGCAATAGCAAGCTGCATTCCATTCCCACTCGTCCCCATTGCATGATTTGATATATCTCATCATATAGCTGGGCCAGAAGGGCACTCTCCCATGCCATGATGAGTGGATCATCCATGGTGCTCCTAAGCATATCTTGCACAATCACCAAGAGGTTCCAAGGGAACCTCACTCCTGAAGTATCTGGGAGAAGTACATTATAAATAATGTGCATCAAGATGGTCTAACATGATGAGAATACATCATTCCTATACCAGTAGGCCATTGACACCTTGTCATGCTCTATACCCCCTAGTGTCTCAACTTGCCTATTCCCAAAAACCCTTTGGAACACTGCAACCTTCATTGTGGTAGCCAAAGAGGTGATAACATACCTATTTATTGGGATCCTATAAATACGGTAGACATCCTCTAATGTCACTGTCATCTCCCCAGTCAGAATATAAAAAGTGTTAGTCCTCGCAACCCAACGATGGCTTGATGTAGTAATGTAATCCTGATCTACCCTGATGGTTGGTAGTCTGAGCACATATCCAAGGCCCAAAGCCCCAAACCAGTCTAGGTTTGTGTGGTTCAACTCAGGAAAATCTCTTCAAGAAAATTAGGCTCCTGCTCCCGTGCAGTCAATGTCTAAGGGGAAGAAAACAAGATGCATAATCAAAAATCAAATTCAAAAATAAAAATATTAAAAAAATAAACCTTCAAAAAAATACAAAAAATAATTAAAAATCAAACTCAAAAATCAAAACATTAAAAAAAAATCAACCTCAAAAATAAAAAAAATTAACTTTAAAAACAAAAAATCAAAAAATGGGCTAAATTTTGTTAGTCACTCAAGGCAACAACAACTGTTGTTGTTGTCAACAAAGGCTAGCACCAAAGATCATTTTTTTGATCATTGGTGTTTGAACTCAACCGCAGCTGGCAACTATGACCTCCAATTGACAAACTGATATCCACAACTGCCAAATGTAGCTATGGGAAAGACCCCTTGCAAGGTCATTTTTGACCCCAAAATGACCCCAAAAAAATTAAAACCCTGCCCCTAAGCTACCCTAAAGATAAAATCTACTTAGAGGTGAGGTTCGTTATCGACAATTTAGTGAGGTTCATTTAAAGCCATTAATTAATGAGGTTCATTTTATATGCTCAAATAACAAAGGAGAGATGGAGAATCTACCTTAGGAGCTCAGGCTTCGCCACCTCTAGTTGGTTTGCCATGGTGGTGAGTGGTCAATTTGGTAATGTTTTATATTAGTGACTTTCTCTCTCCCCTCAGATCTCTCACTTTCACTCTCTGCTAGCTGGAAATAATGAATTGCAAAAATCCTAATTTTTATTTTATATTTTTAACTTGGTCCTCAATCGCTGATGGCAACCGTAGGCACTGATTAGGTCAACCCTAATCGCTATTATCAATAGTAGTTAAGAAAATGGTAAAACTTATCCACAATTGTCAACAATGGCTAGTAGCAAGTAATAAATGCACTCATTTTCTCACCACAAGGAGCCTCCAAATGGACAATAATAATTATTTACCGGTCCAAAATTTTCAAAATTTTCAAAAATAATAGAAAAATCAAATAAAATCAAATTTCAAGTATTCAAACTTGAGTGCTGCTATTCTCGTCCAGTTTGGATTCTTGAAGAAACATGATATTTGGTTTTAGGTTTTTTCTTACTAATTTGACAGTCCTCTGTTTAGCAGTTTCGTTGAGGCCTCTGACATTCCAAGATACGAACTTCATCGAGTTGACTTGGGGTTTGCTTTGCGACCTCTGCATCTCCCTTGAGACGGAGTAAGTTAAGGTCTAACTTCATCCATGTATTGGTGGGTGGGTTGTTCGAAAATAGGGCCCAAGGAGGTAGGCACAGAGCCATCAGCCGTTGCAATCTCAGTTGCTTTGGCTAGCTTTTCTACATTTTACGGTCGTCCCCTTTTCTATTCTTTGTTGACGTCAGCTCTGGGTGCGGGAATGGGAGATTTCAGTGGGTTGGATGTTTGGAGAATGTTGGTGGTGTCAGTCCCAGGGGTAGGCCAGTGGGGGGATGGAGAGCGGGGAGACTGGCACAGGGCAACAAACTCAGGGGAAAGGGAAAGAGGATTGTTCTGAGTCGGGGAAAGGGAAAGAGGATGATTCTGAGTCAGGGGAAGGGGTGGGAAGGGAAGAGGAATGTGAGAGGGACCAGAATTGGTGGGTGATTTTGGGAAGGTCATTGCAGCCTTACCTTTGGACAAGGGAGACTGAATCAATGTGGGTGTGGACGAGACGTTTGGATCTATGGGAATGTCATCGGAGATGACCTCTCTAGTATGAAGATTATTTAAGGGAGAAAATTGATTAGAATGAGAAGGCAGAGCACTTACATTGTTGGGTTTTCCATGATTTGAAGCAGAGGTTTTAGGAGGACCTATAGATCGACCATGGCCCCAGCCAGAAGCCTTTTTCTGGGTGTTGAGGATCTGGGAATCCTTCTTTCGACCTGAGTCGCTGGGGATATCCTTTTTCTGAGAAGGGCATTGAGAAGCCAGATGGCCCTGAGTATTGCATTCCAAACAAAAAGTGGGTTTGTTCTCGTACTCAACTCCTTGACGTCTTCTATAGCTCCCGTAGTTGATGCCAATGCAGGTAGGCAGAGCCGAATCCAGATTAGCCATGATGCAGACATGAGCATAGGTCATTCTGGTTCTGGCTTGGGTAGCAGGGTCAATGGCGACCAAATTTCCAATCGGTTGAGTGATGTCTTTGAGTGCATCGTTGTAGAAGAACTATGGAGGAAGCCCATGGAGTTTGATCCAAATCAAAGCGATGTTGATAGACTGAGTTTCAGGGTCAAATTCTTCCCCCCATATTCGCAGAAATAGGCTACGACGACCAAAAAACCAAGGTCCTCCAGTAAGAATGCGATGGGTGTCAAGGGCATTGTTTAGACTTATCATGAAAAACCCCCTAGGAAAGGCCACTAGCTCCAAGCTGCTTGAAAGCCACCATTTGGAAAGATCCCACTCGTGGATAGTTTCCATATCAGGTCGGGCACCGAAAAATTTCCCAACCAGAGAGAGAGATTCTTGGAAGATTAGTGGCTCCATAACCTCACTTGGAAAAGAGACTTCAGTGCCCGATATAGAGAAGGGCAAAGGAGTTTGGAAAGAAAACACTCCTGATGAAGACCTAACTTTGTCCGCAAAGGACAAATACCAAGGAGGTGCTTTGGAAGGTGAGGAGGGTGAAACCCTAATGTTATCAGATGCCGGTTTCACCATGCCATTTGGGTCTTCACCATGAAACTTGCTGAGTGGGCTTGCAGTAGGCCCAACACCATCTGCAGGTCCCAAGGACAAACTTGCCACACCAGCACCCTCCAATGTCCCTCCAACATCGCCATCACCATCGCCATCGTCCATAGATGCTCCCACTCCCATTCTCACCATAATCATAATATTAATCAAGTTTGCAAGCTAATCTAGGAAAACTGCAATTTTGCCTTTTGTCCCTCCTCAGGGGCATCTGGGGGTCTCCTTTGTTTGTGGGATTCGACAACTATTGAGGGGAGAGTTATTTCAGTCTCTGATAGAACCATCAACATTTTGTTCACCAATAAAGTCACTAACCTCCAATGGATTGCCACCAATGTTTATGGACCAAACAGTCCTATCAACAGAAGATTGTTGTGGGATAACATTTTCGTAATGCGCAATAACTTTCTTGACTTTCCATGGATGCTCTGTGGTGACTTCAATGCTCCCCTTCACCTGTTTGACAAGCAAGGAGGCAATCCGATCACTAGCAGCTGCATTGAAGATTTCAGTGATTTTGTCAATCACAACGATCTAATGGACATGCCGCTTCAAGGATCCAACTACACATGGAGAAAAAGACAGGTGGGCATTCATCACATCCAAATTCAGATTGACAGATTTCTCTTATCCAAAGAACTCATTCCTATTTTTGGCAATGCCAGGCTTCATAGCCACCCAAAAATTGGATCCGATCACAACCCCTTAATTATGGATTGTTCCCGCCCCCAGCAAATCTTCAAAACCCCTTTCAGGTTTGAAAAGATGTGGCTCACCCATCCAGATTTAGGTCGGTGTATTCGAAAATGGTGGCAGCAAAACCTTTTTCCAAACCCTCTCACAAATCTATTCCTCAAACTCAAAGCGGTCAAGCTCAAGCTGAAATTCTAGAATAAGGAGGTTTTCGGCAACCTCTTTACCGAAAAAAAGCATCTGATGGATGAGATCAAAAGGGTGGAAAATCTGATTTAGGGAGGAGATCAGAGGGTCAAAAATTTCATGGAAGAAAAAAGCCTTCTTTCAAATTTTCACAATGCCTTGGTTAAGGAAGAGTCCTACTGGAGGCAAAAATACAGAAGCCTCTGGCTCAAAGAAGGAGACACCAACACAAAGTTTTTCCATGCTTCCACCATGCGCCACAAAGGCTCAAATAAAATCTTTGAGTTGACCAAGGCTGATGGAACCATTGTCTCTGACATCCATGCTATCAGACAGGAAGCTGTGCGCCACTTCTAGGAAATCCTAGGTCCTAGTGTTGACTGCCACCCCTGCATAGCAAGTTCTCTGCTTCAGAACATACCAAAGTTGGTTTCTAATGATGATAATGGTAAATTGCTCCAATTCTTCACTGAAGAGGAGATCAAAGAAGCTCTATTTGCAATGGAACCTGATAAGGCCTCTGGACCCGATGGCTTCCCACCCCAATTTTTTCAACACTTTTGGGATATTGTGGGCCCTGATGTTGTTGCTGCGGTTAAATTCTTCTAGAGAGCCAAAAATATTTCGAGAGAAGCCAATTCCACCTTCATTGTTTTAATTCCAAAGTCCAATGATCGTGCTTCTCTCTTCGACTTCAGACCTATTAGTCTCTGTAGTGTCATCTACAAACTTATCACCAAAGTCATGGCAAACAGGCTAAAAGACATCCTTCCCTCCATCATCGACTAGTGCCAAGGGAGCTTGGTCAAAGGCAGATTCATTGCTTATGGAGTGATAACTGTCCACGAATTGGCCCACTTGGCATCTAAAAATAAAAATCCCAGTATGTTCCTTAAGATTGACATGAACAAGGCTTTTGATCGGGTTTCCTGGAAATTCTTGTTCGAGGTCCTAGAGAAGTTTGGGTTTCACAAAGAATGGATCAAGATGGTTTGTGAATGTATCTCTACTTCTTGGTTCTCTATTCTTATCAATGGTTCACCCGCTGGTTTCTTCCAAAGTTTCAAAGGCATCCGTCAAGGGGACCCTCTATCACCCTTCCTATTCATCATTTTGGCCAAAACCCTTGGAAGAACCCTTACTATTGCTTGCAACAGTGGACTCATCTCTAGGATCAAACCAACCTCAACAACCAATGCCATATACCATCAACAGTTTGTGGATGATACTATTCTATCCTCTCATGCTTCTGTTCCCGAAGCAAAAATCATTAAGAACATTCTTGATTCTTATGAAGAGGCGGCTGGCCAGAAAGTCAATTACCACAAAAGCAAGCTATACTTTCTCAATACTTCCATCCACAGGCAAAATAGGATTGCTGAGATCCTTGGGTGTATCATTGAGAGCCTTCCAACTACTTATCTTGGATTACCGCTTTTCCATGGCAAATCGGTCTCGGCTATGTGGAACCCTGTTTTAGATCGCCTCAATAAGAAACTTGTAGGTTGGAAAAGCTCAATGCTCAGTCGAGCGAGCCAAAGCCACTCTGGTCCAGGCTTGCCTACAAAGTATTCCAATTTTTTTCTTATCTATCTTCAAAGCTCCAGCTTCCATCTGCCAAATAATTGAGCAAATTCAATGCAGATTCCTTTGGGCGGGAAACAAAAACAAGAATAAATTTTCACTTGTTGCCTGGGATAGGGTCTGTTCCAAGAAAAAGGATGGAGGACTCGAATTCAGGGACATCAAGCGGATGAACATGGTCCTCATTTCCAATCAGTCCTGGAGACTTACCACCAATGAAAAAGTCACTTGGATTGACATCATCAAAGCTAAGTACCTCCATCAGGTTCCTTTTCTTGGAGAGCACAACCTTCCTAGCGGATCTCATTTCTGGAATGGCGTCACCAAAACAAGGAAGATCATCATGGAAGTCTTAATGTGGTGTCTTGGAACTGGAACGACCATTTGTTTTTGGGATGACCCATGGATTCATGACAAACCTCTCAGCCAAGATCCTCATCCTATAGTGCTCAAGACAGTTACCGAAGCCACCTTTGGAGATAAGGTGTGTCATTTAATTAACCCAGGTATTACAAGACTTGAATGGAAACACCTGGCTCTTAATGGGCCTAGGCATATCATAGAGGCGCTCAGGCAGTTACAAAACTTGCTGAGGACTTGCATCATCCCCAGCTCTCACAAATATGATTCCATGGTCGGAACCTTGAAGATTGTGGGAATTTCACTGTTAAATCAGCTTACTATAGTCAAGAAACTCCCAATGATGGTCGGGACTTATCTAATCAGGTCTGGGTTCCCAAGATCATTCCCAAGGTCAAATTATTTTGCTAGTTGGCCATCCAAAATAGAATCCTCACCACTGACAACTTGATAATTAGAGGGTTACTCATCCCCAATTGGTGCATCCTATGTAAAAATGCCTATGAGTCAACTTCGCATGTTTTTTTGGAATGTCCCTTCTCTCTTGCAGTGCTCAACCAGGTTCTTAACACCTTCGACATCTCCGCAGCCCTCCCTCATTCCATTCCCCTCCTTTTTCAACAATGGCCCCAACCTTTCAAGAGCAATCAACTTAAATTCATGTGGCAAGCTTGCCTTCACATCTTCCTGTGGCAGATTTGGCTCGAGAGAAATGCCAAAATTTTCAAAAACCAAGCCACTGATAAGAATATTGTTGTTGCCAAAATCTTGGCCCTTGCTGCGGAGAATGCCTCTCTTGTCTCGTCTTCCAAACCCCCCCTCCTGGCCTTGAATCGGATCTATCAAAACTCTTCAATATTTCCAATTTCTCTGCCACACCCTGTACTTTTGTTGATAGGTCCGTCATCAAGTGGGTCTTACCTCCTACTGGGTGGCACAAGCTTAATTTCGATGGTGCGGCCAAAGGCAACCCAGGAGCGGCTGGCGGAGGAGGAATTCTCAGAAATCACAGAGGAGAAATAATTTTAGCCTTTGCCCAGAACTTGGGAATTCAATCTAACAATATGGCAGAGGCTCGGGCTCTGCTCCAAAGCTTGATTCTCTTGGAAGGCTTGACCATCAATAAACTCATCATAGAAGGAGACTCTCTGCACTGTATCAACTGGCTCAATGGGACTTTTGTGCCTCCTTGGGCCCTTGTTTTAATCTTCCAAGAATGCAAGGCACTAATCGGTATTTACCCAAAATTAGTCATTAAGCATCAGTACCGGGAAGGAAACAAAGCTACGGACTGGCTTGCTAACAAGGGAGTTGGCGAATATGACATTCATGTTTGGAGAGACTCCTTTCCCATTGGCCTAAGGGATGCTTCTATAAGTACCAATGTCTGCACAATGTGAGTGGTTGGCAAGGGACCGGGTTTGTTTGCTCATGGAACTGGTCGAGTTTTCGCATCCTTTCTTCCTTCTTCTCCCCCTTCGACCGCATTTTGGCAACTGGTCGTGATATTGCGACACCTTTCACCGTTGGCCATGAAATTTTAGCATGTCGTGATATCGCGACACTTTTTCTCTTCGGTCGCGTTTTTGCAACTTGTCGTGATATCGCGACACTTTTCCTCTTTGGCTGCATTTTTGCAACATGTCGTGATATCGCGACACTTTTTCTCTTTGGGTGCATTTTTGCAACTTGTCGCGATATCGCGACACTTTTTCTCTTTGGGTGCATTCTTGCAACTTGTCACGATATCGCGACACTTTTTCTCTTCGGCTGCGGTCTTCCATCTTGTCGCGATATCGCGACACTTTTTCTCTTTGGCAGCGGTCTTCCATCTTGTCGTGATATCGTGACACTTTTTCTCTTTCTTGCAACTTGTCACGATATCGCGACATTTTTTCTCTTCGGCTGCGGTCTTCCATCTTGTCGTGATATCGCGACACTTTTTCTCTTTGGCTGCGGTCTTCCATCTTGTCACGATATCGTGACACTTTTTTTCCTTGGCAGCGGTCTTCCATCTTGTCATGATATCGTGACACTTTTTCTCTTTGGCAGCGGTCTTCCATCTTGTCACGATATCGCGACACCTTTTCTCTTCGGCTGCGGTCTTCCATCTTGTCGTGATATCGCGACATTTTTTCTCTTCGGCTGCGGTCTTCCATCTTGTCGTGATATCGCGACACTTTTTCTCTTCGGCTGCGGTCTTCCATCTTGTCGCGATATCACGACACTTTTTCTCTTTGGCAGCGGTCTTCCATCTTGTCGCGATATCGTGACACTTTTTCTCTTCGGCTGTGGTCTTCCATCATGTCGCGATTTCGCGACACCTTCTCTCTTCGACAGCGGTCTTCCATAAATGTCGTGATTTCATGACTCTTTTTCTCTTCGACAGCGGTCTTACTTCTTGTCATGATTTCATGACACCTCTTCTCTTCGGCAGCGGTCTTACTTCTTGTCGCGATTTCATGACACCTTTTCTATCCAATCGTGGGTTTGCTTCATGTCACAATTTCACGACTTTTCTTTTCTTTTGGCTCCAACCTAGCAACTTGTCGCGATATCGCGACACTTCCTTTATTTTGGCAACAACCTTGCAACTTGTCATAATATCGTGACACCTTCCCTCCTTCGACTCTGATGGCACTTCTAGTCATGATTTCGTGACATCCCTTCTTCTCTTGGTTGCAATGGCACAACTTGTCACGATTTCGTGACATCACCAAACTGGTCGTGATTTTGCGACACCTTTCCTCATGTGGAGGTTTGCTCGCCCTTTGATCTTTAGTTCTTGGACCACCTCGGTCGATCTGGAATTCATGTAAATCCTCTTGTACAAGGTTCAGGGACCTTTCAACACCCTTTCTACCAATCAAAAAAAAAATGTCAAGTATACCTCGTATCCAGTTGTTTACCCTATAAACTTTGCAATTATAACGACTTGCGCTCTATGCAATATAGCAATATGAGTAAATTACCATAAGGTTATTTGAACAAAATTATTCATTACCAACTTGAAATATCTTCACTTCAATCCCCAAGGCCATGGTGGCCGGATTGCTCTACGAGAACAAGGTATTCATTTCATTTCTACTATGAAGTTTCATCATATCATCACACAGTGATTTAGCGTAAGCTTTATTGGAATTACTATCATATCAATTCCCTAAGAAGACCATGGCGGCTGGATTGTTCTATGGGATAGAGATGTACAATTACTATTAATAGTTGAAATCACAATTGTAATAGGACCTGCCATATAACAAAATGAAAAAGTCTTAAATCATCCTAATTATTCATCATGGTCAAGTGACTTGTCACTTTCTTCACTTGTCCTTTTCCTCATCGACTCATCACTTGAGGGGGTAGTCATAATATCAATATTCATAATCAAAATCAACAATTGATCACTTAATCATGTAAATCACGTTCATCTTATGAATCATTGCTAACAACTATCACAAGCTTTCCCATTTGCAGGGGTAAAAAGTAAACATAACAAATTGAAATTTTGGTATTTTGTTCTACGGTCATTATTGGTCAAGAAAATGCATTCCGATTTCATGCAAATCATGTCCAAAGTTTTACTCAAGTTAAGCCTTCCATCCTATTGGAAGCAACGATTCTGATATGTGCATCCTTTGTAGGATTGGGGCATCTAGCGTTGACCAAATAAATGAACATAAATCAACCTATAATATGGATTTTATTGATCTATTTTTGCTCAATGTCATGTTTTACCACAACACATCATAAAAGGGGTATCTATAGACACCTAAAACACGTCATGTTTAGGAGACTACTCATATGGCATATTTGCATACCATATAAATGACCTTGGACCCTCCCAAGGCTAAGCAGTGATTCTAATCACTCCTTAAGGGTATTCTAGTCCTATTTAGCCTTAGCCATTAATAATATCAGCAACTAAGATCTCAGTTATGGTTGATAAAAGCGACTAGGGTCCTAGGTGTGCTGAGAAATAGCGGCTAGCCCTGTAACAAACTTGGTCATCTTGAGCCAAGAAAAATCAATTGAAACAATCAAATTGTAATGCTTTTGGAGCATTTTTGGGTGAGTAACCTTCCAAAGGATTACTCCCAACTGCTCAGGCCAACTAATTCTTGATCTTGTCTTCCTTGAGAAGCCAAGATTGGGATTTTGAGAGTCTATTTATAGACCCCCCAAAGAGGTAAATAGGAGACAAGTTGAATGTAGCGAAGCCCTATAAAACTGAAGATCCAATTGCAACCTTTGAGGAGTGCCAACATGTTGTCCATTTGGAGAATGACACTTGCATTTGAAGCAATGGAGTTTCCAAGAGCTTGAGGAGCAATCTTACCATTTCACACCAAGCCATTGGGAATTCACAAAAATTAACCTATAAATCTGTGTTTGGACACCTAGGTGACCCTTGACCATCAATTCAACAAATAAATTAAGAATCCTCAGACGTAATTTCAAAATAAGGATACTTTTTCCATGGTTGTTATTGTTAATAGTCGCCCTGTTGGTCACGAATCTGCCACAGGAAAGGATTTTATGCGAAATGCGCCCTAGACCCGACCAAAATTGAAATGCCAAGAGAAAGAAATGTCTCCCGGACCAATCTCCAGAGAGGGTTGGTTCCCTTACTAAATTCTATGTTATTGAAGACTAGATTTGCAGGAAAGAAATGGGAAATATGTGAAAAGAAATAAGAAATTACGGAAAGGGACAGGAAATATGGCCACAAACCAAATTTGTCAGATCGGGAAAGACTAGCAGCATATAACCTCAAGCACACGAACAACATATAACAAAAGATAGCGACTTAATCTACTTACAACCTTGCACAGATAACCTCCAGAATCGCATTCCAGAACTCACTTTCTCACCAACAATATTTAAACTCAGACACAAAATTCAAATTTAGCAGCAGATAAGAAATACGAGCGTAAAGGAGGAATGCATAAGATAGAAGGAAAAACACATAGAAAGTTGCTTGCAAAACTAGAAGCCAAATATCTTTCATTCATGCAAAGAACTTGAAAAGTTTTTCAGCAAAAGTCTCTCTCTCGATGCCTCTTTCTGAGATATACATTGATATTTATAGAGGTCTTACCTCTTTGTAGCATTTAAAACATGAAACGGACTTCCTCGAGATCCACAAAATATACAACAAAAATAAGGAAATGATCCCCTTAAACCAGCCTCAAAGAAATCAAAAATTGAATGAAACAAGGAACCGGTCGTCTTCATTAAATGGTCGTTCTCGGAGCATGCTTGGACCGTTAGAAAATCATGAACAGAAGCTTTGAATAATGGAGGCGTCTTCAATTCTGGTAGCTTCAAAAATTACAGGCCTGAGCACGTTCTTATATCTTGCACACATTGGAAAGCAGCAAAACATTAAATTTTGGAAAGCTTTTAATCCTTGGAAATCGCAATACTTCATCGGGCCATTGAACTGCTTTCTGGTGTGAAACCGTGACAGGTCATGAAAACGTGACATGTCGTGAAATCACGACATTCTCCTTCTCTGTAAACTTATGCCACTTTGGGTCGTGAAAACCAAACATGTCATGAAATCATGACGTATTTGGCTCTTTGTTCTCCTTCGTCACCTTAGGTCGCGAAAACACAACGCGTCGTGATTTCGCGATGTTCCGTACATTTTTGCTCCTTCCTTGCTTTGCTCCCGCAAAACTGTAACATGTCGTGAAATCGCAACATTCTTTCCCCATGTTGTTCTTTCGCTATTTCGAACCGCGAAAATGCAACAAGTCATGATTTCGCTACATCTTTCTCTCATTCGGCTTTGTCTTCCTGATATGTCACGAAATCGTGACGTTTTCCTTCACCTGCCTTCTTCACTACTCCAAGTCATGAAAACTTCACCATGTCGTGAAATCGCGACATCTTCTTCCTTTTGTGTCCTTTTCTTCTGTATACCCATGAAATTGGAACATGTCGCGAAATTGCGACATCTTTCTCTATTTAGCCTTTTCTCCACAATATGTCACAAAATCGTGACATTTCCTTGCTTTCTCTAGTGTTGCCACTTTCTGTCGCGATATCGCGACATCTTGCTCTTGCTTGGCCCCATCTTCAAAAATGTAGCGAAATCACGACGTATTTACATTTTGCTCCTTCACTTTTCTGTCATGATATCACAATGAGGTTCATTGTCATTGCCCTTTGTTCAATTATGTCGCGATATCGTGACCTTTTCTATCACTTTGCCCCATGGCCATCACAAGTCGCGAAAACGCAACATGTCATGAAATCATGACATATTTACTACTCTACTTTCGTTGACTACGTTGATCGTGATTTTGGAACACGTCGTGATATCGCGACATTCTTCGACTTTGGCTTCTCTCTCTTCTTAAGACCCGCGATAACGCGACATGTCATGATATCATGATAGTTTTGAACCCGTGCTCTCCATGCTGCTTTTGGTCGCAATATCACGAAATTTTTGGACTTGGATGTTTTAGCACTAAAACTCGTGAAAAAACACAGAGGAGTGAATACTCAACAATTTATGCATATATCAACAACAATCAAAACAATGTGGCAAAAATGACAACATTCTTGGCGGCTCACGGGGTATACAGTTTTGCTGTATGCACGAATCCCAGGCCTGAATCCATTGGGCAACAGAGTCAAGAAAATGGAGGAATAAAATGCTGACTGATGGGGAACATCTCTGCGAACTTCTACAACAAACTCTTGCTGATATTTGGCACTCAAATGGATCTGCATTGCCACTGGGTGCTGTAAAAGGATCTCCATGACAGTGATGAAAGCACCTGGGTTGCAAAAATGAAAATGAACGGAATGAATGGAGTGATGGCCAGCAAATGTGCAGGCCATGGAATGGGAATGAAATGGTGAAAGAGTGAAAGCAGTAGATACAGCAACTGAAGAAGGATCTACGGATAAATGTTGAAACGACAATGGATTAGAAGAAAAGGAAAAGAAAAATCAGGAACATCAGAGAGGGAAAATAGAAACAACAGTAGTGGCTTAATTACGGACGGTAGAAGAAGGAATGAGCGAGGAAGGGAATGAAAAGAAGGGAGTGGAAGGAAGAAATTAACAAAAGCCACTATATTTTGGGAAGGAAGAGGAAAAAGGAAATAAATAAATGTATCTGTATGCTCGCATGCAAAAAGAGCCGAAGTTGGTAATCTATGTACACAGAGGAACTCAAATTTTTTTTTTTCTTTTTTTCTTTTTCTCTTTTTTTTTTTTTTTTGCTATATACAAAAGTTTATGACATGATTGGCATGCCACCACCACAAACCCAGTTTCAGGTGATTATCCAGTGAACCTGCAGTGACCGGACCAGATATGATCATACTTGAGTCAGTCCTTGAAGTTCGGCTGGCATCTTCCTAAAGTTCTCCATGTTGCAAACAAAGTGCAATGCGGCAGGTTATCATTCTTACTAGTACCCATGCTATTGATGAATAATGTGGCAAAGAGGTTTGCCACATGGGGGATTTCTTCAGGTATCGGTTGTAGTGGCTGGAACAAATACCACCACTTTGAAGACTCCACTGGCTATGGGCTGAGTACAAGCTCCTCCAATCCCTTGGTGCGATCACAGAACCTTTCTGATGATAAATTTGCTTCCAAGATCTCCTCAGGCTCAACCTTTTGGTGAGGCATGCTTAACGGGTTCTGGCTGAATACTTGCGTGCTATGCAAAATTGTGCCCTCTTTGTGCTCAGGTTCTGCCACTTGAACCTATTTCTCTACTTGGCCCATCTCCTGACGGAAACTATAAGCAATCATATTATCTATTGTTGGGATAGTGCTTGCATATGCCCATCATTGGCCTTGGATGAAACCTGCCTCTTGAGTTCCACACAACTACATTTCAGGTCTCTGCATAGTATGAGGGATCGGCCATGATGAATACTATGCGAGATAGATAGGAGCAGGAACTACCGGAGAAAGTAATGGAGTTTCTCCCCATGGTAATTTTCCTGATAGGAGTAGAAGGTGCTCCGCTTGTAATGCTTCCTCAAAGATTTGAGGAAATCTACGTTCGCCTGATTGCAACAAGAGAAGGCTTATGTCCGGGTGGAAAGCTCGAACATAGAAGAGGTGGGCTGGGGCGGGTGTCGATTGGATCTCCCCTGGAATTCTCTTCCAAGTTCTACAGAATTAGACGTTGAAATCTGTGATGCTCTCCTAAGGTGTTCTCATGATGGTGGAGAGATGCATCAAAAGTTGGAAGGGATCCTGAGAGCCATCAAATGTTGTAATGAGCACTCCCGCTAAATCATCCCATGAGCAGATGCTTTTATGCCTGAGTAGTATGTACCACTGCAATGCCCTTCCCTCCAAAGATAGAACCAGAAGTCTGATCATGACATCTTCATGAACTATATCATGGAGGGTTGCTAAATAATCAACATCGTCTATATGCTCTTGGGCCATTCCCTTGGTGCCATTGTATTTTGTTAGGGCTTTTAGGGCACTTTTGGGAATCTCATGCCAAATTTGGAGATTCAGAGGACCAAGATCATCCCATCTAGGACATACCCTTGCCATTATAGCAGTGGTCTATGATATCACGGCTGTCGCCAAGTCAGAGTCACTAAGTGCATATTCTTTTCTCTGCTTGTGAGGTTAAGGCTACTCACCAAATCTTGATTCCTCTGGGGTATCTTCTTTTAGCTTCAAAAGGCATCTACGATCAAGAAATTAAAATCTTCAGCTCAGAAGAGTCACCAAATGAACTTACAATCTTCGCTTTTGAGGTCAAGACAGTTCATCAAAAATCTTGATACCTCCGGGTATTAAACAATGAAACAATCAGTCTCATCGATTATGGATCTTTGGGAGACAGAAACAGTCTGTCCCACCGGGCGTGCCAAAAATTGTTGGTCACGAATCTGCCATAGGAAAGGATTTTATGCGAAATGTGCCCTAGACCCGGCCAACATTGAAAGGCCGAGAGAAAGAAATGTCTCCCGGACCAATCTCCAGAGAGGGCTGGTTCCCTTACTAAATTCTATGTTGTTGAAGACTAGAGTTGCAGGAAAGAAATGGGAAATATGCGGAAAGAAATGGGAAATTACGAAAAGGGACGGGAAATATGGCCATAGACCAAATTTTTTAGATCGAGAAATATTAGCAGCAGATAACCTCAAGCACACGAACAACATATAACAAAAGATAGCGACTTAATCTACTTACAACCTTGCACAGATAACCTCCAGAATCGCATTCCAGAACTCACTTCCTCATCGGCAATATTTAAACTCAGACACAAAATTCAAATTTATCAGCAGATAAGAAATACAAGCGTAAAGGAGGAATGCATAAGATAGAAGGAAAAACACACAAAAAGTTACTTGCAAAACTAGAGGCCAAATATCTTTCATTCATGCAAAGAACTTGAAAAGTTTTTCAGCAAAAGTCTCTCTCTCGATGCATCTTTCTGAGATATACATTGATATTTATAAAGGTCTTGCCTCTTTGTAGCATTTAAAACATGAAACGAACTTCCTCGAGATCCATAAAATATACAACAAAAATAAGGAAATGATCCCATTAAACCAGCCTCAGAGAAATCAAAAATTGAATGAAACAAGGAACCGCTCGTCTTCATTAAATGGTCATTCTCGGAGCATGCTTGGACCGTTAGAAAATCACGAACAGAAGCTTTGAATAATGGAGGCATCTTCAATTCTAGTAGCTTCAAAAATTATAGGCCTGAGCACGTTCTTCTATCTTGCACACATTGGAAAGCATCAAAACATTAAATTTTGGAAAGCCTTTAATCCTTGGAAATCGCAATACTTCATCAGGACGTTGAACTGCTTTCTGGCGTGAAACCGTGACGGGTCGTGAAAAAATGACATGTCACGAAATTGTGACGTTCTCCTTCTCCATACACTTTTGCCACTTTGGGTCGCAAAAACCAAACATGTCACGAAATCGTGATGTATTTGGCTCTTTGTTCTCCTTCGTCACCTTAGGTCGCAAAAACGCGACGCATCACGATTTCGTGATGTTCCGTACGTTTTTGCTCCTTCCTTTCTTTGCTCCCGTGAAACTGCAACATGTCACGAAATCATGACATTCTTTCCCCATGTTGTTCTTTCGCTGTTTCGAACCGTGAAAACGTGACAAGTCACGATTTTGCTACATCTTTCTCTCATTCGGCTTTGTCTTCCTGATATGTCATGAAATCGTGACGTTTTCCTTCACCTGCCTTCTTCACTACTCCAAGTCACGAAAACTTCACCATGTCATGAAATCGTGACATCTTCTTCCTTCTATGTCCTTTTCTTCTGTATACCCGTAAAACTGGAACATGTCACGAAATCGTGACATCTTTCTCTATTTAGCCTTTTCTCCACAATATGTCACGAAATCGCAATGTTTCCTTGCTTTCTCTAGTGTTTCCACTTTCTGTTGTGATATCACGATGTCTTGCTCTTGCTTGGCCCCATCTTCAAAAATGTCACGAAATCGCGACGTAATTACATTTTGCTTCTTGTTCACTTTTCTGTCGTGATATCACGATGAGGTTCATTGTCATTGCCCTTTGCTCAATTATGTCATGATATCGTGACCTTTTCTATCACTCTGCCCCATGGCCATCGCAAGTCATGAAAACATGACATGTCATAAAATCGTGACATCTTTACTACTCTGCTTTCGTTGACCATGTTGACCGTGATTTTGGAACACGTCGCGATATCGCGACATTCTTCGAATTTGGATTCTCTCTCCTCTTAGGGCCCGTGATAACGTGACATGTGATATCACGATAGTTTTGAACCCGTGATCTCCATGCTGCTTTTGGTTGTGATATCGTGACGTTTTCGAACTTAGCTATTTTGGCACCAAAACTTGTGAAAAAACACTGTTTTGGACTTAGCTGTTTTGGCACCAAAAATTGTTGGTCACGAATCTGCCGTAGGAAAGGATTTTATGCGAAATGCGCCCTAGACCCGGCCAACATTGAAAGGCCAAGAGAAAGAAATGTCTCTTGGACCAATCTCCAGAGAGGGCTGGTTCCCTTACTAAATTCTATGCTGTTGAAGACTAGAGTTGCAGGAAAGAAATGGGAAATATGTGAAAAGAAATGGGAAATTACGAAAAGGGAAGGGAAATATGGCCATAGACCAAATTTGTCAGATCGGGAAATATTAGCAGCATATTATCTCAAGCACACGAACAACATATAACAAAAGATAGCGACTTAATCTACTTACAAACTTGCACATATAACCTCCAGAATCGCATTCCAGAACTCACTTCCTCACCGGAAATATTTAAACTTAGATGCAGAATTCAAATTTAGCAACAGATAAGAAATATGAGCGTAAATGAGGAATGCATAATATAGGAGGAAAAACACACAGAAAGTTGCTTGCAAAACTAGAGGCCAAATATCTTTCATTCATGCAAAGAACTTGAAAATTTTTTCAGCAAAAGTCTCTCTCTTGATGCCTCTTTCTGAGATATACATTGATATTTATAGAGGTCTTACCTCTTTGTAGCATTTAAAACATGAAACAAACTTCCTCGAGATCCACAAAATATACAACAAAAATAAGGAAATGATCCCCTTAAACCAGCCTCGAAGAAATCAGAAATTGAATGAAACAAGGAACCGGTCGTATTCATTAAATGTTCGTTCTCGGAGCATGCTTGGACCGTTAGAAAATCATGAACAGAAGCTTTGAATAATGGAGGCATCTTCAATTCTAGTAGCTTCAAAAATTATAGGCCTGAGCACATTCTTCTATCTTGCACACATTGGAAAGCAGCAAAACATTAAATTCTGGAAAGCTTTTAATCCTTGGAAATCGCAATACTTCATCGGGCCGTTGAACTGCTTTCTGGCATGAAACCGTGACGGGTCATGAAAATGTGACATGTCATGAAATCACAACGTTCTCCTTCTCCATACACTTTTGCCACTTTGGGTCACGAAAACCAAACATGTCATGAAATCATGAGGTATTTGGCTCTTTGTTCTCCTTCGTCACCTTAGGTCGCGAAAAAACAATGTGTCGTGATTTTGCGACATTTCGTACCTTTTTTCTCCTTCCTTACTTTGCTCCCGTGAAACTTCAACATGTCATGAAATCGTGACATTCTTTCCCCATGTTTTTCTTTCGCTGTTTTGAACCGCAAAAATGTGACAAGTCATGATTTCGCTACATCTTTCTCTCGTTCGGCTTTGTCTTCCTGATATGTCGTGAAATCATGATGTTTTCCTTCACCTGCCTTCTTCACTACTCCAAGTCACGAAAACTTCACCATGTCATGAAATCGCGACATCTTCTTCCTTCTGTGTCCTTTTCTTCTGTATACCCATGAAACTGGAACATGTCACGAAATCGTGACATCTTTCTCTATTTAGCCTTTTCTCCACAATATGTCACAAAATCATGACATTTCCTTGCTTTGTCTAGTGTTGCCACTTTCTGTCGTGATATCGTGACGTCTTGCTCTTGCTTGGCCCCATCTTCAAAAATGTCACGAAATCACGACGTCTTTACATTTTGCTCCTTGTTCACTTTTCTATCGCGATATCGTGACGAGGTTCATTGTCATTGCCCTTTGCTCAATTATGTCACGATATCGCGACCTTTTCTATCACTCTGCCCCATGGCCATCGCAAGTCACGAAAACACGACATGTCATGAAATCGTGACATCTTTACTGCTCTGCTTCCATTGACCACATGGACCACGATTTTGGAACACGTCGTGATATCGCGACATTCTCCGACTTTGGCTTCTCTCTCCTCTTAGGACCCGCGATAACGCGACATGTCGCGATATCATGACAGTTTTGAACCCGTGCTCTCCATGCTGCTTTTGGTCACGATATCGCAAATTTTTTGGACTTAGCTGTTTTGGCACCAAAACTCATGAAAAAACACAGAGGAGTGAATACTCAATAATTTATGCATGAATCAACAACAATCAAAACAATGTGGCAAAAATGCCAACATGCCCATAGTCTTAGTTGTGGCTATCAACAACGACTAGTGTTTGATGTGCTTAATAATCTATTTTAGCATAGATTTACATTTCTTAGTAGGCATTTAGATTAATTTAGCATAGATTAATCACATTTCACATATTTCCATGGTTGATTTATAGTTTTATAGGTATCTTTGCTTATTTTCATGCTTTCATACATTAGGTTCCTTTTATGCTTAATATGCAACATTTCATGCATTTCTAGGTTTCTTTACATGTTTTAGACTTTGCTTCATGCTTATTCATCAATATTATAGGCAAATTTACACGTCTTTAGAGATGTTCATATATTCTTTACATATTTCCTATGTTTCATACATTTGCTTGGAAATAAACCTCATCATGAGAGGTTTCATGTGCTCCTAATATGCTTTTTTGTTTCCTTGCATGTAGGTGAAAAATATCTCAAAGAAAAAGCATCTCTCAAGACTATTCCTCTTGACATTGGACAAGGAGGCATCCTAGTAAGCCCTCAAGCAAAGTTATGAGGATATTAAGGGTCTATTGAAGGCATCTACCACATGAGTTATGGATTGTAATATATATCACAATGGTAAATCCTTAAGAAGGATGTTCTTGTAACCTTTTTGTAAAGGAGATTCACAATTATTAATAAAGAAGGGCACATTATTTTACTTTCTTCTTTGCACTTGGTTATTTGATTAATCTTGTCCTTTTGATATCATATTGCATTGGTTGTTAGACTTTTAATGCTCATTTAGGTAGTAGCAGTAGTAGTAGTGGGTGACTCCATGAGTGATGGAGAACATTATGGTTCTATAGAATCTTGCATGGAATGTCCATTTACTTCATCGTAATATTGCATTCATTTCCATCATTTCTATTTATAGCATATTTTTGAAATCTTGTGAATCTACTTTCTTTTATATTTTTGCATCTTGTGATTGTCATATCCCATTGCAATCTACCTCAAATTCTAATAGTGGTATTAGAGCCATGGTAGATCAAGTCATATTAGTTCAATAGGAATACCACCATTATTATTGAGTTTGAGTTTTTTGTCAACCTGATGCGCCATTGGACCAATCACTATCAAAAACTCTTAGAAGAGTCTAGATGGTAGAATTAGGAAGAGTCACAAGTGAGAACTGAAAGAAATATTAGTTTTAGAAAATACTAAGATTACATTTGACTAGAGTCTCTCCACAAAGTTACAGGAAAAATCATGAAGACCAGGACTCAACATTCAATCCACTATATTGAAAGATCATTTAGTGAATATCATCCAGGATATCTAGAACTTGGTAACTATTTGCTGAAGATTCTTCTTACTACAAGAAACTAACTCTCAGATGATTGGAACACCTCCTACAATATAAATCTAGGATATTTCAACTTCATTACCTGAAGGTTGAAGTATCTTCATAGTGTAGAGATTAGTTTTTGTAAATAAAAATACTACAGAAGAGACTCTAGGAGAAAGAGTCACAATAAAGTATAGATATTGAAGATCTCTATTGATAAAGTCAAATTCATAGCAGAAAAGGCCATAGAAGCCTTGATCAAATAAAAGAAGCCGTGATAGTGAATATTATCCAGAATATTTAGTGAATATTGCTTGAAGTCGAAATTCAAAAAGAAGACTCGAAGATAAAAGGAGTTTTTCAAAGCCAAAAAACTTGAGGATTGCCTAAATATTCCTCTGAATCCATAGCATAAATGAGAATATCAAATCACCAAACCCCATCCTCTTGAAAGGAATTCTAAGATATCATTTTGGTGAAGAAGGAGATGCTTGGAAAATCTAACAAAAGTTGTAGAAATCAATAATCCTGATCTACATTCTCTTCAAAAGTTATCAAAAATGTAAGCAATTGTTGGTGCATGTGAATTCATTTAAATTTATTTTTAAGGTTCATTTGCACATTAATCTGAATTTGATTAGATTACAAAATTACAACTATCTATCAACTACCTATATTATATCTTGAAAAAGAAGACTAGATCCTACAACTATGTTTGTAGTGAAAATTATAGATTATATTTGAAAGGTTGTAGTGGAATTGTTAAGAGTATATTTGAGAAATTAGTGGAGCAATAAGGTGAATTTATTGTTACCATTTATATTGCATCTATTAAGCACCATTCTATTTAATTCTTTAACTAGTTTCTCTAAATTAGTTTCTGTTGTTAAGAAGCACAAAAATAAAAAAAATATGTAGCACTTTAGTGGCCAAAAGAAGCCATCGTTACAAGCATAAATGTCGAGTAGAAAACCACCATTGAAATCATTTAAGGAAGCCTAAAATTGAGACCTTATCAGTCTCAAGATTCAAGGAGAATAGAAGGATTCCATTTTCAAGCACAAAGTGCAGGAATCCTCATTTCATTAGCTTGTATTGACTATCATCTAAAAGAATAAAGGATTATAAAAATTCTTCATTTTGGTGCAAGAATTACATATTACAAAAGGTACCTCTTTTTTTCCTTGCAAGAACAAAGACATTACCATTTACAAGGGGGTAGAAGAATGTTCTTATCCAATAGATTTGTGGCCAAGGAAAGGAGCTATCAAAATATCATACCAGCAATAGAGTTATGGCCAAAAGAAAGAGCCACTGAAGAGCTCATATTTTCTTATTCAATAGACTTGCATCCAAGTGAAGGATCTATCAATATATTATATGAACAGTAGAGTTGCAGCCAAAGGAAGACCTACCGAAGAGCTCACACATATTGGAGTTGAGGTGTTTAAAAATACCATTTTTCCTCTGTCAGATTCAACCCTATAAGCAGTGTGTCACCTGTTGGACATTATGAGTCCATAAGAGTTGTCATTGATGTCAATATAGAAATATGGCATTGTTGATTTATGTAAAAATATAAATTTTTCATTGATGCCAAGAAGTGAATCACCACTAACGTCGAATGGTTGAAAGGTGCAAGTGAAAAGATATCATAGCACATCTCGTAATATTATGAATGGCAGATTTGAATGGTTTTTATTAAAACCAATGGTGGAAGTTTTAATGGTTTTTATTAAAACCAATGGTGGTAATTTTAATGGTTTTTATTAAAACCATGTGGGCAAGTTGCAAGGTTTTTCTAAAAACCTAGGATGCCCTAAAGTTTGGTTTAAAAGACCAAAGCCCATTTAATTATTAAATTATAATAATTAAATTCTTCAAAAAAATTTAATTTATTATATTTAATAAATTAAATAAGCTAAATTTTGGGTGCCTTAATAAAGTTTGGGCGCATACTATAAATCTTGAGCATCGAGTTATTCACAGGAAATATTTACCCCTCTTCTACCAACGTCATCGCGTTATCACCGCCGACATGAATAAACAAAGGCACATGGTATATAAATACTATAGCCTTATCAAATGTTAAGCATCCTCTCATCAACCAAAATAATTGATCTCCTAGCTTTGCAAAATTTCTCCTTGTAAAATAGCAGTTTGTGCAAAGACTTAGGGCAGCGTGAGAGACGAAGCCAAGACATGGCTTGTGGAAATCAAAGGTTGCAAGGGAGTGGAGGCTCCAAGGGAGCACATGGCTCCACATCATTGGGAGCCAAGGTGAAAACTCTTAAGAAGAGAAGTGCTTCATGCAAAGCCAAAGTGGTAACATTATTTTATTTTATATTTGAATTTTGTCTTAGGCTAAGGTTAGACTTAGGAGAAATAAGGAGGTAAATGGTTTTATTAGTGCCTAATTTAAAAATGAGTTTTGTGGGTTTTATCAAAGTGTTAAGTGAAATTTTAATTGGTGGATAAAATCTATTTTACCTTAGAAAAGGAAAGATTAGTTATTGCATTATTTATTAAAGGTTTTATCTTTAAAATGCAATAATAAAATAGGGAGTCATAAGTAGAAAAGTAGATTGATTTTTGAAGAGTAAAATTCTGAAGTGGCTTATGACAAATATGTTTGATTGAGATCAATTTGTGATGTCCTAGGGTTTTGATAATTGAATATTCAAATTTTTGTGGTGTTGAATATTATTTTAAGATTGGAGTAATAAGGTGTATTCATGAATTATTAAATGCCTTGTATTGTTAACTAACCTTCTTGAGCTTGGCAAAGAAGTGTTTTATTGTTGTGATAGTTTCTTGAAGTTCCTTATCATCAAGAAAAAGGTATGGGCATATTCTTAAAAATTTAATTTGTGTGATTGGTTTTCTATGAATTAAATTTGGAGTGAAAAGGACTTGATTAGGGTTTCCTATTGAGTATGTTGGTTTAATGCTTCAAGGTTTTCTAGAATAAAGAATTGTTGTTAAAACCTTGTTTGATAAGAATTGTTGTTGAAGCCATTGGTTGTGTGAATAACTTGAACTAGGGTTTTAAAATAACATGAGTATCATTGCTATGTGAGACTTGTTTGTTAAGCATTGTTTTTGAAGCCATTGGTTGTGTGAAGAACTTGAACTAGGGTTTGAAAAGAACATGAGTATCATTGCTATGTGAGACTTGTTTGTTAAGAATTGTTGTTGAAGCCATTGGTTGTGTGAAGAAATTGAACTAGGGTTTGAAAATAACATGAGTATAATTGCTATATGAGGATTATTTTATAAGCATTATTTTTGAAATGAGTTTATGAGCAAAGAAATTGAACTAGGATTTGCAAATATCATGAGTATCATTGTTATGTGAGATTAGTTTTTGAGCATTTTTGGAAATATTTCGAGTTGGTGTTCATATGCTTAGACTAGGGTTTGTGAGAAAGGGGTGTTTCATTGAGTGATTGGTTGAGTAGATTTGGTCGAGCCTAGTCAACTGGAAGTGTGAAGTGATTGTTCAAGTTACATAAAATAAACTATTCTATATTCTGAATTGAGTTGAGAAAGTGATTGAGCATTGAGTTGAATTTGAAGCATATTGAGTCTCTAACAATTCTCCTTATGTTTCTAAGAGAGTGATTGAGCATTGTGATGAGTATAGATCATATTGAGTCTCTAACAATTCTCTTTATATTTCTATGAGATTGGACAAGTTCTGTGTGGAATTGTTGAGTATATTTGAGGTAAGTATTTGAGGAGACTTGTGGACTGATTTTGTGTGAGATTTTATGGAAGCTTAAAATACATATTTGGATAAGTTCTTGAGAGGACTTATTGAGAATATTTGAGCAAGTTCTAGAGAGGACTTGTAGAGCATATTTGAGTAAGTTCTAGAGAGGACTTGTAGAGCATATTTGAGCAAGTTCTAGAGAGGACTTGTAGAGCATATTTGAACAAGTTCTAGAGAGGACTTGTAGAGCATATTTGAGAAAGTTCTAGAGAGGACTTGTAGAACATATTTGAACAAGTTATAGAGAGTACTTGTAGAGCATATTTGAGCAAGTTCTAGAGAGGACTTGTGAAGCATATTTGGACAAGTTCTAGAGAGGACTTGTGGATAGATTAGTGTGAGATTTTATGGAATATTACAAGGCATATTTGAGACAAGTATTTGAGAAGACTTGAGATCATATTTGATTTATTTGTTCAAACCTTGAGTTAAGGTTTAGGGCAGATCCAATAGAGTTGAGTCAAGCCTTGAGTTAAGGCTTGAGGACAGAGATTAAGGATAGATTTGTGCTAGAATGAAGTACTGTGTTTAGTGTATATTTGAGGATATATTTTGGTGTAGATTTGAGGATAGGTTTGTGATAGACCAAAAACAAATATTGAGCAGATTTATGCTAGACCGAAGGACTGTGTTTAGTGTATATTTGAGACAGAGATATTTGGAGGTGAAAAAGCAGGTAGGATAGTAGTCTCCAGTGGATAGATATCCATTATCCAGGGCAATGAGGATAGGTATTCTGAGTGGGGATACGAGTCTTCAATGGAGAGATATCAACAAGCCATTGCAGTGGAGGTAGTGGTCTTCTATAGGATCACCAAACGGAGTAGAGGAGGAGTTCTCCTATGGATAGATATCCACGAATGTGATTTAGGGGATTGGTGTCTCCTTTGGAAAGAGGTCCATAAACATTGTAATTGGGAAAGGATTTCCAAGAGATTGATTGAGAAAATTTTAGTGAAATATTTTCTCCATGGAGTAGCCCACATTGGGTGAACCACGTAAATTGTGGTGTCTCTATTATGTGTGGTGATTTATGTATTTCTTTGATTACTGCTATTGATATTGCTATATATACATTGCATAATATTTATTTAGAAAGAAAAGTAAAAAATGGTCTTATAACTGTTCACCCCCCCTCTCAGTATAAGCTTGTGTTCTCCATCACCTGCAATAGTGGAGCCATTGAAATTAAATAAGGTATTAACACTCATGCTTATGTAGAAAGGACGATAGTATTTAGTGATAGGTTATCTACGTAAAATACAAAGTATTGACTATTATAACCAGTGGCAAAGGAAGGAATAAATAATTATTAAATACCTACAAACAAGTGTAGATATAAGAGCTATACCTAAGGCATCCATTGAAGTGAGCATCCACCAAAAGAAGAGCCCAAAGGTGTGCCATAATATTGTGGAGCTATCCAGCTATAGTCGTTCGTCGTCCTCTCCAATACAATGTGCAAAAAAATCTTTCATACCAATAAACATAGCAAGATCACATAGGGTGCAAAGATAAAGAAGAAATTAGGGTTGCAAGCTCATCCATAGAGCATTAGAAGGAAGTATTGCATGCACAAGACACTTGGCACACACTTTCTACATCTTCCAGCATTTAAGTGCTCACCTAAAGGGAGTTACATTTGGTTGGAGGGAGTTAATATTATTTGGAGGTTACCACCAACCTCATCATTGCTGAAGGAATACCTATCACTATAAAATAAATGCTAATTGCTGAAGGAACATTTATCAATATTGAAGGAACATTCATCATTACCAAAGGAACATTAATAAGTTGTCTTGTAACACTTCATGTGACATTTTTCATGAAGCCCATCCTTCTTAAGATGTTGATCTTGGAGAACAAAGGACACAACAGTGTGTGAAGTAGAACACATATAATCAAAGCAACAAATCAATAAAACTGAGTTAATGCATCAAGGTAAAACATATATACACCATTCAACTGTGTAAGGAAGACATTAAATATGATATCATAAAACAATTGAACATTACTTGCATTTGGAAAAGCCCTGCAAGTGATATCCAAAAAAAAAATTCACCGCCATATTACAAAATTGAAGGATCGCCAATCAAGGGGTGAGTTTGCACCAATCAAAGAGGGCTTTGACTTCCCATAAGATCTATGCAACACATAGCTACAAATCCTCCGACGTACAACATTAAGGAGCGATTGAGGTAAAAATATTTATGCTTGTTTTAACATAAGGTTTTTGGAGTTATAAGGGAACATGTTATCTATTGCAATATTAGATATTCATTAAAAAAGCATACTTCAATTTTGTTAATATTTCAAAAAGCTATCAAGGAGGAATAAGGGAAATTATTATTAAAATTACGTGCAAATATTATTTTCTATTTTTTCGAAACTTGGGAGTTATAAGGAATACAACATCAGACTTAGGAATTGAAAATCAGAAAACATTAATTCAACCAAAAAGGGGTATTTAAAGAGGTTTATTAAAGTTTTCAAAAGTTTATTTTTTATAGTGTTGTCTCAAAAACACTTAAATGAAGGAAAATAAATACCAACTTCAAAACCTCATTAAGGAATTGAAAGTAGTGCTTAGTTCAATAGGAGTAATAAGGAGATAGATAAGTTATTTTTTGTATTTATAAAATTTACAAAATCAACTTAAACTTGAACTAAAATTTACAAAAGCACTATATTGATAATACATCCTATCCAAAATATCCCAGGGAGTCATAAGGCATTCTATAAAACCTGGTAATATTAGCATCAATAAAAAATTATCAAGTTCTAAATTCATTGGATAGAGTGTAAAATTTCTACAAAACCTAAAAACTTATTAGGTTTGTGAAATCTCATCATTAGGGAGATATAAGGAACTCTACTTAACCTAAAGGTTAACAATTTTTTTTATCAAATCAAGCTCTTATATATTTTAAAGGGTTACATATACCTTAATATTGGGAGCTATGAGGTAGACTACTCTATTCAGGTAATACAAATGACTACTAGTATGCTCAAAAACACTCTTAGAAGTGGAATAAAGAAAATACCAATATGGATTAAAGACCTGATGGATTACAATGATGAAAAATACAAAGAATAGGAGTAACCAATACAATGTGAAATAAATTTAGAAATTAATATCTATGAAAATGAAGATTCATCCTGTGAGTCTAATGACAACTATACCAAAGGAGACTCAAAGCAGAAAGATATTTATCAAAAATATCTTGTACAAAAAGGAAAATATGGAATAGATTCAATCGTGCACATATCATTAGAAAGTATTATAAAGAAGATAGACAAACATTAAATTCCTAAAATAGACTTCAAAACTGTCATATCATCTCTATTGTGCACCTATTGCAATCAATATGGTCATAAAAAAACTAATTGTTGGAGTTTCCATCCATGCAAATATTGTGATGGGACAAATCACCCATCCTTTTATTATCATTTCAAATACAAGTACTATAATGATTATGAAAGAATATTGCTACAAATAATAAATTTTTATCTTCAAGAACTTATTTTATATGGATCTACTAACATCAAACTCAAGGTTGATACTTATGAAGGACAGAGAAACATGTCTTACATAGGTACAAAATAAAGGAGAAGAACCTATTCATATCCACTTATGACATGCAAAATCATAAGAACAATTGTTCATAAAAGAGGTTTAACATCAAGTAATAAAGAACTAGACATGAATACTAAAGCAACTAAATAAGAATAACCAATCCAAAGTTCAAGATGAATAAGAAGATTCGTATTGAAGACCAAAAGTCTTTAGTACCCAAATAATGTAATATAGGGGGTGTTAGATTTAGAGTCTATTACATCATTTAGATCATGTAAATGTACCTTCATAGGTATATACTTAGAACATTATATTACTTTAGGGGGAAGTTATCTAGTTACTTCATGCAATGTAATAAATGCACAAGTGTCAATGTGCAAGTTGTAAATGTGTGAAGTGTCCCTTACACAACTAGGTAAAGTGTTGGCCAAGGAATCTATCTTCCATTGTAAGAGGGATTCATTGTAAGAGTTTGATAAGCAAGTTAGTAGGTAGTAGTAGTAGTGTGTGAATCCATTAGTGATGGAGCACATTATGGTTCTATAGCATCTTGCATGGAGTGTCCATTTTATCCATATCAATATTGTATTTATTTATGTCATTTCTATTTATAACATATTTTTGAAATCTCGTGAATCTACTTTCTTTTATATTTTTGCATCTTGTGATTGCCATATCCCATTGCACTCTATCTCAAAATCTAACACACTTTATAAAATTTATAGAATACTCTAATCACTAGGGATACATAAGGAATTCTACAAAACCTAAGTCTTAAAAGGTTTTATCAAACTAGTTCACATACTCTAAACTAGGGAGTCATAAGGTAGACTACTTCAAAGGATCTATCTAAAGTATTTGTAAAATACTAAAAGAATCCTATCATACGCTACAATGGATAAATTAGCAAGAGGGACATTTCATCATAATACACACTATAGAAGGACTCAAGAACAAAATCCATCCAATATACCATATCACATATGCAAAATCACTTCAAATTCAAATAATTTCATAGGTCAAAGTGAAAAATACATTTGATATATTGATTTTGGTGCAAGTCATCACATGACAAGAAATCTACAATGGTTTGATTGTCTTGAAGTCACTAACAATTACAGGTTAAAAATTGCAGATGGAAAATTCTATCACATACATGGATATGGGTGTGTAACACCTAGTAAATCATTTCCAAATTTTCTACTACATAACATAATGTATGTTCTTGGATTATCATCTAATATTATTTTAGTAGCAAATATAGTAGATAGAAAAAGGATAGTTGATTTCAGATACATAAATAGAGTTAATGTGTGTCTCATTAGAATTAAAATAAGATTGAAGCTACTAGATCAGTCCATAGAAATATACATGCTCTACATTCTATCGAAACTTCACAAGATATTGTTGTGTTTCAAAATAATACTAATGAATTTTTTGAGGAAATAATTGGAGAGAATTAGGAACCTATATATCATCAAATTAGAATAATAAATAAGATATTCAAACTTAAAAGAATAAGAGGAGTGTTAACTTTGGATAGGATAGTATTATAGGAAGTACAACCACAAGATGCAATATAACTAATCTGAGATAACTATAAACTAATGGGACAATAATATGTAGGAAAATAATGAGATGAACATCTAAAATAACTCAGAAATATACCAATTAATGAAAGTGATGAAAATAGTACAAGGTTATATAATCGAGGACATGAACACTCTATGAACAGATATGAAAGGACTACATTGTACCATACTAGTAAACTATACCACACACTCTCTATTTTTTCTACACTCTTTAAAACACTCACTATGAGGTATTTATATAGGAATATAGATTCCTTGGCCCATACTCTACCTATCAATATGATGTACAAGTGGACTTCTTGTACATTTACCACTTGCACATTGATACTTGTGTATTTATTACAATACTTGAAGTAACTAACATTGCTCTAAAGTAAAATCCTACTATAGTTATGTACCAAAGGTGGTACATTTACATGATCCAAATGATGTAATATACTCTAACAACCCCCTATATTACATTTGGTTCTTCTTCTTTTCTTCTTCTTATTCTTCTTCTTCTTTTGTTTTCATGTTGATTCTTCTTGTCATTTTTATTCCACTGCCTTTTTCTATTTATAAGTATTTGGAAGAATATTTGACCTTGTAGTCTTCTAGGTATCCTTGATGGACTAATGATCTCATAATTTTGCAAGTCACCAATGGATCATAATTGCTTCCTTTTCTGTTCATTGGTTTCCTGTATGACTTGTTTCCTTGATCTTCACAAAAGTCAAGCTTGAATTTATTGTTAGTGGATGCTTCTGAAATAAGATATTGGAATAATTTGAATATTAGTTTCTCCTCAAATATTTTATTGTATTTGTCTTTTTTGTAACAACAGTAAGATGGATGATATTTTCCTTTACAATATTTATATGGATGGAAACTCCAACAATTAACCTTCTCATGACCATATTTTCCGTAGTAGGTGCATAGTAAAGATATCCCATTGTCTTTGTTATCTATTTTAGGAATATCATGTTTATCCATTTCTTTGATGAAATAGTTGAACCATGAGTGTACAATTGAAGTTATTCTATATTTACCTTTTTCAAAGATCTGTATGAGATCTTTTTGATCAATGTTATTTTCTTCCTTTTGAATATGATATTCAATATTAGTATTATCATCAAATCCTTTTACTATATCATTAGAAGATATGCCTAAAGAATATTCTTTCACAAAACTATTAGTTTATGAGTTTTCAAAAATCCTTTTAAATTCTATTTATTCTTCTTTTCCATTTGCATCTTATTTATTATCCATTGAGTTTTTTGAATCATAAATCATGCTTTTAAGTCATATTGGTATTTTTCTTGCTCATTTTTTAATTACATTATTTAATGTGTTCTTTGGAGTAGACATCCTTATAGCTCCTTAGTATAGAGTATATGAACCAATTTGATAAAACCTTTCTAGACTTAGGTTTTGTAGGATTTCTTATGTCTCCCTAGTGATTGGAATGTGCTATAAGTTTTATAAAGTACTTAGTAAGTAGTAGTTCACCTTTTGGGTTGATTTTGTAATATCTTGTAAATCAATAATCAACTCCTATTTTACCTTATCTATCCTAATGAACTATGCACTTATCAATTTGAAGTTCTCTATGGTTGGATTTCTTTTGTATCTTTAGTATGAGTATGAGACAAGTGTAAGTAAATAATTCCAACTCCTTTAAGTAAATAATGAAATTCCTTTTATAGCCTCTAATATCCAATATTAATATTTCTAAATTCCAATCATCTATGTTTGATGTAGTATACCTTATATTTCCCTATTTTTGGAATTTTAAAAAATAATGATATTTGCAATAATAATAATTTGTTTCCAAGTAGAAAACCTTATACCTCCTATGATATTAATTTCAAATATTATATTTCAACTAGAGTGACAATATTAATTAAGGATAAAAATATTAACTCCTTTATTTTCTCTCAAAACTATTAAGGTTGATTTTGCAAATAGCTTTAAATGCAAAAGATAATGATAATTTCAACATTATACTATCCCTTATTACTCCTTATGAGATTTAATTAATCAAACTATATAAAATAATAGCTTAGTAAGGTTTATGCTCCTTGAAATGTATTGTATCCTCTTGATGGATTATGATAGGATAGTGGACATCCTCTTATGATAGTCTTAAATACACCTCTAACTCCTTGAATTCAAGCTTTGAATATGCCCATTTAATGTAGGTTTTGAATACACTTAAACTCTCTCCAAGAGAACTCATTTTTATGGTACCTATAGATGTGCTACCATATTATTGATGGGTGTGCCAAGTGGCATGAGATGTTATCAAAATTCTTTTATCTCCTCCTTGAGTAGTGCTTGTATTTGAGGAGCATTAGACCACGTGGCACAAGATGAATTCCTTCTTTTTCAGCATTGAAAAATCTTGGATGTTTGGGTAATGATGAAAGGTGTTACTTAGATGGGCACCTTTCTTTTGAATTTTGGATATAATATGAGAGCATTACTCATTTGAGCACTCTTCCTCCTTGACCATGGGCATTAGGGTTTGAAGATTTTCTTAAACCTTTGTGCCAAGTGGTAAAATATTCCCTCATTTTAAGACAAGTGTTTGAGTCTTATTTTCATGAGATCTCTCCTTCAATGTACCACTTCCATAAGGCTTCTCAACATATTCTTGATAACTATTGCAAGATTCCTCCATGATAGTAGTTTGTGAGATGGCTCCTTCCTTTTTCCAACTAAGATGGATGATGAATTATACAACTATGAATATTTTGGAGTGTTTTACTGGAGCTCCTATGGTGCTACCTCTCAGCTAGCGATTCATCCACATTGGAGTTTGGTAAGACACTTCTTATATTATGTAGGATATGTTGTGTTGTCCTCTATATTATCCACCTTGTAATGAGTATTGGTTTTCTTACATAAGATTTATGTTGTTGCTTGCTATGTAGATGTTGAGTTGGTATATTGTTACACCTTGGTGATGCAAATATTGAGATCTATAAGACTAGAGCTATTCTCAAGCACCTTTGAGTGTGCCTTCACCATATTGGTGGTGGATATTGAGTCCCTTTGGAATGGCTCTCTACCCGGCTCAAAGTTTTCTCCTAAAACTTTAGTGATGTGGCTGCTTGGACATTGTATCTTATTGTTTGTAACAGTGTCTTTAAGACACTCTTTCTGATGCCAATGTAGTGCAAAAACCCTTTTATAAATATTATATTTTTACATTGAGGTTATACATATCCTACTAAATCTTCCCTTGCTTCTTAAATATGGTGGCACTCTGCTCTATTCCTTGAGAGTAAGATATAATGTATTGTTGCCTTCTTTGCTAGACAACACTAACCTCTAAATATTTACTTGGATAACTTTAGAACCAATGAATCCAAGCTCTTAATTATGCATATGATTTTATAGGTTTAACTTTACACTAATGTTTACTTTAACTAAAAATCCTTAGTGGACTTTGAATAACTAATATATTGCAATAATAGTTTCTCCTTATTACTCCTATAGATGAACCCTCAAAGTAATTTGAAATATGGAGTAATTTTCACTGTAACTTAAAATAGTTAGTGCACATTAAAAATCTTTAAGAACAATAAGTATAGTGCAATATTTATCTCACCTTATTACTCCTTTAAATGAACCTTAAATCATGCACTAGAAATTACTACTAAATGCACTATAATATTTGTAACTTATGTAGTTTCCTTTGTTGTAACTAGATAATAGGAAGATAATATTTTTCTTTCTGTCAAAACATATCTAAGTCCTATTTTATTGTGCAGATATAAACCTTTAAAAAAAATTCCTTCTGCACTCTTTTGAAGACTATAATATGCAACCTTCTCTTTGCAACTTCTTAAAACTCTAATATGGTGCTTAATGGAACTTGATAATGAATTAATTTAAATTTCAATTAATAAACCTATTTGCACCCAATTTTCTTACCTTAACGATCTATGTAGATGAAGTATTTCTAGGTGATGAGATTCATGTTATTACTGTATTTAACTGGATGAATTTACAACTCTGCATGGTTGTTCGAAATAGCTCTCTAACTCACCTTTTTGTAGCTCCAAAAACCCTCTAACTTGCTACCCTTTAACTGTAGTAGGTGACTTCAATTCTCCTTTAGGATGTATCTTGGAAATATAAATTTGTACAACTAGTAATATTATCCTAATTGCTACCCATTTGCAGTCAAATTTTGCACTGAAATGTTGTCCTTGAAACACAAAAATTTGGTAGGGAATTCCCAAATCAAAATTGATTTTTCTTTCAAGAACCCTTCAATGTTCTACTAAATATTTAGCAAACCCCTATCTCTGAATGAGCCTTCTAGCCTTCAAAGGTAGCCTTCAAACCTTTCAAGTTTGGTTGTAATGTTTGGTTCCTTTCTCCTTCAACCTCCTTGTATAATTCTAACTTCAATCTGGGACTTCTTCTCAAGAATTTTAAAGTCTTGAGGTTTTCACCAATATTCTCTAAGATTAGGTAAACTTCTTGCCAAAGCCTTCTCCATTGGGCTTGTTGTCATATGGCAACAATTGTCCCAAAATATTCCTTTATCATGAACTTCTCCTTGGTGGTAAATTTATCTAATGAGCTATCCTAAGAACTCCTTTAATGACATTATTTGGATCTCCTTTAATGAGGCTCACCAAGCCTCCTCCCTATTTTTTCTTAAGACCTCTTTAAGATCTTCAATCTCACAACTTCTCTAGTCTTCCCAATGAGACATTTCCTTCAACCTTGTAATATGGAAGTGTTGGAAATGAGATATCCTTCCTGGATCTATAAAATATATTACTTCTAAAGTTTGGAAAGGACCTTTTCTAGTCCTTATTTACTCTACAATCTAGAGTCTTTAATGGATATCACCAACCTCCAATATTATAGAACTGGGAGTTTTTTAACTAGATCTTATAAGGGTCTCTTCAACTTCTTCAGGGTGAAGTCTTCAATCTGCACTAAAGATCACCAATCTCCTATCTTCATAATGACTCTTCATTGGAGTCTTCTTCTCTCCCTTGAATTTATAACAAGGCTCTTATGGCCTTTTATCTTTCTGCACTTTATAGGTCTGTAATATCTAGGAATGGGACCTTTTCTTCAGGCCTCCATATCTTCATTCTTTCATTTTTTGCTTCTAGTTTGGATTGAATCTAAAGAAAATATTCTTCCTAGCTCTTTTGTAGGAAGCTTCCCAAATCACTTTGAATATCCTTTTTCTTGCAACAAAGTATTAGGAGTGGAATGGAAGAAACTCTAAATCTAGAGAATTAATCTTCACTAGTTGATTTGTCAATCTAGTGGAATTTATGTTGAGTCCTAGTATTCATGAGTTTTTTTGTAACCCTATGTAAAGACTCTAGCCAAATATAATCTCAAATATTTTGGGATTGATATTTTTTAACTCTTCTCAATCTTTCTTTGTGGTTCTCCTTATTTTATATATGATCTACCATGTGCTCTGATACCACTATTAGATTTTTATGGGACAATATGATAGGAAGAACAACCACAAGATGTAAGATAACTATAAACTAATGGCACAATAATCTACAGGAAAATAATGAGATGAACATTTGGAAATAACTCAAAAATATGCCATTAATGAAAGTGATAAAAATATTACAATGATATATAATGGAGGACATGAACACTCCATGCACAAAAATGAAAGGACTACATTGTAACATACTACTAAAATATACCATACAATATATTTTCTACACTCTTTAAAAAAATCACTATGAGGTATTTATATAGGAAGATAGATTTCTTGGCCCATACTCTACCTATCTACTCCTTGTACATTTACAACTTGCATATTGAAACTTGTGCATTTATTAAAATACTTGAAGTAACTAATTAACTTTACTCTAAAGTAAAGTCCTACTCTAGTTATGTACTAAAGGTGGTACATTTACGTGACCCAAATGATGTAATATACTCTAAGAAGGAAAAAAAAAAACTATCAAATATGCACTACTTGGTCATCTACAAACTAAAGAAAAATAAGAACTAGAACAAGATACTTATCTAGATTCAAACAAAGAAGACAATGAAGAAACTAAGAGAGAAGAACTTGAACTCTAGAACCAAAATGAAGATCCATAATAACGATTAAAATATTCAATACCCAAATAATGTAATATAGGGGGGTGTTAGAGTATATTACATTATTTAGGTACATGTTAATTTACTGCCTTTGGTACATTACTAGAGTAGGAGTTTACTTTAGAGTAAATTTAAGTAGTTACTTTAAGCAATGTAATAAATGCACAAGTGTTAGAATGTGCAATGATGTAAATGTGCATGTAGTCCACATGTACATGAGTCATAGGATAGAGTTAAAGGTAGAGTGAGGGTCAAGTAACTTATATTCCTATATATAGGTCTTATAGTGAGTGAAATAAAGAGAGGAGAGAATATAAAGAGTACATAGTATAGAGTGGTAGTGTGATACAATTTAACTCTTCAAAAATAGTTTATGGAGTGTTCATGTCCTCCATTATACTAAATTGTACTATTTTCATAAGATTCATTAATGGCATATTTTTGAGTTATTGCATAAGTTTCTCTTATCATTTTCCTACATATTATGGTGTCATTATCATATAGTTATCATAGCTTGCTTATCTTACATCTCATGGTTGCATTTCTTATATCATATACTCATCAAAATCTAACACATGTATTGAATGGGACAACAAGTGAGGTTCATGAGAAATGGGGGGTGATAGATAGTCATGCAATAAGCTTCAATTATAGTGGTTGTAGCACACAATTATCATAGGAACATGAAAGCATTATATGTAATTTCATACACTACTAATATAAGCACCATACAAAATTATTTATGATGCTTTTACAATGATATAGTTCTATCATTTTTGGTTATTTTTAGGCATCATACTTCATCAAAACATAAGCAATGTTTATACTCATTGGAAATATCATTTTTATATCTTTCCAACAATATCATTTTTGTGATATTTTGTTATGATTTGATATAGTTTTAGGATGCTCAAAGGTTAGGCTACTTTTTAACCCCAAAATTGGGCTGATTTTGTGGAACTGACCAAAATGACTAGTTGAAAATGCAATTGGTATGCAAAAATGGGTGTCTACAGATATAAAATTTTGTTTATAAACAACAGTGACCTTTTATATATTCATAAAAAGTGTCATGATACTTTATTGGATTCTCAGTTGATATTTTTATTATATAAACATATAAAGTGATGATATGTTAATATATGAAAGGTATAACTTAATAATGTAAAGTTTGGTTCAAAGTGTAGTTTCTAATATAGATTTTTACATCATCAAGGAGGTATTTAGATAGACTCAACTTAGTAAACATTTTGACATAATAAATAATCCTCTTTTATCTCATGACTTGGGAGGTACCAAGATAAAGTACCAAAAGAAGGACAAAAGATCAAATCCAAAACAATATTTTTGAGAGGAGACCCTCTTTGAGAATGAAATCCAAGTGTTGTGGACATGAAAAGGTACACTTTATTATTAAGGTATGGACTAACCTAAAACATTTACTTTAATTTCATGGTATTTTATTAAATTTACTCTAAAATAGCCTTTTGTTGTAAGAGCAACTTCCATAGCCATCTAAAGTTGTTATGCCTTCATTCAGCCTTCAAGGTTCCTAAGGCTAATTTTTGCTCCCAAGACCTTAAAATTTAGTATATATTTTTAGTGATATAATATTATATCTACAATTAATTATGGATACAAATATAGTTTTGGAATATTTGTTATTTGAGGATAATTTCCATTAAATCTCTTAATAGGTGCCTCTTAAGAAGTGGGCTATGTCTAGGTAAGATTTTGATGAAATTGGTTTGTACCATAAATATATTTAGTTGAGATACCCTCTAGGCGTAGGAATTTTTTCTAAAGAATAATCCTAGTGGGACTATTTCCATTCAGTCATAATTGCCATGGACAATAGTTGACAATACAAAGGTATAAGCAAATTAAAATCTAACAATGGACCAAAAATCTTGTAGAGCCAGAAAACTCTATACATAATCATTATTCTCAAAATTAATTGTTGAATTTCCAATGAGAAACCTAGGCAACATATTTATAGTTTGGATGCCATAGTTGATTTATTCAATAGTCAATGCATAAAAATAATATATGCATACTCCAACTTGTTTGAAAAACATAGTTATTTATTCAACAATTATTTGTACTATATCTACATTACAAAAAATTATTTAAAATACATCCCAAGGGATCATGCTAGATGTAGAAAATTATGTCCCATATTTGCAATAGGTGTTTTAATATAGAATCATAGATTTTTGTTTAAGTAATTTCTTCATAAAATCTAAATATTGTTAATAATAATTAGACAAAAATTACAACTAAACATGTGCACATAGAGGGTGATGTGATCATTTATTTCAGGCAAATACAAAATATATAAAATCATATTTTAGTAAATCAAATTATATTATGTGCTTTAACTATAAACTTTCTACCATGACATAATTAAAATATTTACTATAAAAATGTATTCATAAAAATAATTTTACTAATTTTATGATTTAAAAATATCATTTTATCTCTATTTATATTATCTCTAGTCATATTAAACATTATGTGTAATAAAACCATTGTTTATTTTGATAGTATTACCTTGTAGAAATTCATGCATTTAGAACATGTGAAAATAATTTAGGTAAAAAAATATAGTCCTAGTATACATTAAAAAGTTTCAACTTATCAATTTATATTTCTATAAAATTTTAAATGGATATATTCTTAATAATACTTAAAATTATAGAAATATACTTAATTGGGATGAAATTATATGTATCTACCCTATGTCTAGGTAATATTAACTCATTTGCTTTGAACTTATTTTCCTTGATTTCACTTTCTATTTTTTTTGAAAACCATTTCTAGCTAGTGGGATCATGTTATATACTATAAACATGATAAGCATCATAATGCCATTTTTAGATTTCATTGATATGTCTGAATAAAAAAGTGTATCATCCCACACATTAAAGTTTACTAAAAAATGCATATAGAAGAAAAATATTTTGCAAGCTATTTAAGGAATTATGCACCCCAATTTATTTTTGAAACAACTCATTTATGTGAAATTCAATATTCCATGCCCACTAATTATTCCAAATTAGGGTGGTATTCACACTACAAATGTGTGTCCTTATTTCGTAACACCTATATGTTCCATTCTATATGGTTAAAAGATAACTAATTGCATTGACCTTTGAATCAGAGGCCTCCTTCAATGTTCTTGGTTATTCTATGGGTGGTCTCATTAGGTATGAATGTCTTGTTCCAATCCTATGTCTTGAGAACCTTTGAAGCACTTCATTTACTCTATCGTTTTATGTCTAATATTTGTATTAGGTTTAATTATGGATTACAATAAATAGTTATAATAACTCAGTAACCCTATGCTCTAAAAATCCTAATAATATCCCTTCATAAGGATCAATACATCTCCTAGTTTTTCCTCACTATTAAATATTTTTTTAACAAGTGATTTAACTAAATCTTGCTCTAGTACAATAGATTTATATAAAGTTAAGTTTTCTATTTCCTTTTTTAATACATGAGTATGAAAGAGCACTTATATTGTTGTTTACTTTCATAATGTTATGCTTTAACTAGAAAGTATGTTCTGATTCATTTTTTGAACCTTTAATTTATGTATACTGTCAATTATAGTATAAGGTTTAGAATGAAGCTCATAACTACATATTATGCTTTATAAAGAAATATATCAAGAAAATTGGATACAAAAATGGCAAATTAATTGTATAAATACATACATCATATCTAGTCCAATAAGCTAGTACAAGCTTTTAGAGTTCATTACATAATAATACAACTACGACCTTTTTTAAGTATGTGAATTTATCATATACAATCATTTAATGTTCTATCCTAAAATTTTCAAAATACATCATCAAAACCATACAAGAATGTTATAAGCATCTTGTTGATACTACTAATTATATATTATAGTATATGGAATAATATTACATATACTAGAATAAAAAACGTTCAATTTGTGATTGTAATTTTCCTATCATTTATAGATCAAGCAGATAGAAGATATGACCATAGAACTTTACAACACAACCAAATGGCATCTACATGGATACTCCCATATCAAATTCACACATGAATTTTTTACCCTTCATAAGGGGATAGATACATGAAAATAATCCATTTAAACAGACTAAAATAGTGCAACTACTACTAGTACTTCAAACAACCATGCAACATTATCAAGAAAATATGAGTATATCCTCATAACTAGATCTACCTTTTAGTGTAGTGATCAACTTACACTTAGGTAATACAATTATTATTTATTTATAATACCCTCTAATATTTATATATTCCAATATGGATCCATCCATTCCATGAAATAATATTTAATGAATACATACATTGGTGTATTGTTTGTAGTTTTGTATTCATGACTCATGGTACTAGATCCTGTATCTATATATCTATCTACCTATGTATCTATCTATCTATATAGGATAGGCACATTTAGTTTATATATAGTATCAACATATTAAGTAGTCACACATGAAATTCACCATCAATTGATTTCATACCAATACCAATTTTTTTATATGGTTATCTTCATTAGACACAATAGTAATCAAAGAAACAATATGTAGTCATGCATATTCAAACAAGATATTTTACTCTAGTGTTAATGGAAGTATGACCATGCAACACCCCTTCTCTAAAAAATCTTAATAAATACAATAAAATGTTAAGTTCAAGCATACATGAAGTCCTTTCAAAAGCTTAAAAAAAATAGTTTTATATATTTTTAAATCACCTAAAAATGCATTTTAATAAAATCATAGACCAACCATGAATATTTATAACTCATTAAGTATCTCATGTTTTCCATTTAAAACATAGACAATGCAAGGTTCAAAATTAGAAATGCTAGATCTTCTTCTAAATCAAGAAACATGTAGAGCATCTAAATGAAATTTATAGTGTGATATTCATGTGTAATATAAATGTAGAGTTTCCTTTCCTTTTATATTTAGTATGCATTTATAAAATGATAGAGTAACCCTCATGGAGGAATTCACTCTATCAATAATGTTGTAATTTCTAGAAATGCAACATTCAAAATAACATGCACAATATTGTTTATGTGATATGATTCCCATATACAATTTTTTCTTTTTTCAAATAATAAATGTATATTTTTCATAATAATAGGCTCATTACCTAGTATAGGATAATTATTTTAACATCTTAATCAACAAAATATAGATATTTCCTTCTCAAACACTAGGGTTACCGACTAACCAATTCCAAAATCATAACACGCATGATACAAAATTTCACACTCAGGCAAGATAGGGTTTTATTCTTTCAAAACATGAAATACCACCATATAAAGAGTAAACATAATGGTTTTGAAATCTAACATATTTATGCCAAGAAAATAGAGGATAATAAGCTAAAACCAACTATGCTTATTAAAAGCATGAAACATGATATAAGAATTTTCCTTAATATTTATCCAAAACTCAAAATTTTGAGGTAAGGAAGTGTTAGTGAATTTTGTAAATTTTTGTATTAGTTATCCCAACACTTAGGATAAACTTTATTAGGTAGGTGTTGATTTATTTGTCTCTCATAGATTCCATGTGTCATGATCTCTCACATTGTGTTGACTTTTGTGTCCCTCATACACATGTCATGATCTCACACACTATGTTGACTTCTTAGTCCTTCACACACGTCATAATATATCATATTATGTTGGATTATTCATCCCTCACATACATGTATCATGATATCTCATATTGTGTTGATTTATTTATTCCTCACACGCATGCGTTATGATCTCTCATGTTGTGTTGACTTATTCATATCTCACACATATCTGTCACAATCTCATTCATTATGTTAAATTTGTTATCACTCATTGATGTCATGTGTCACATTATTGAGAAGATTACTTGTTGGTAATTTATTATATATACCCAACTCATGTTTATATTTAAGCATATGTTATGCAACAACAAGAACAACACCTCCAAGCAGCCTCAATCAAGCTAAAGTCTTCTTCTTTAATTTACAGCCAAAATGACAATCATACAATCTAAACTAAAATCATTCAACTTTGGGAAATTATACAAATCACACTACAATCATACAAGTCTAGAAATCTACAACAACGTTTGGTGATTCAGCCTTACAAGCCCTTCCTAAATGCGCTTTAGAACATAATCTTATTTTATGGAAGGCATTTCAGGCTAACTCCTTTAAAAAGGCATTCATATTTTTGTCAATGTGGGTTAAACATATGGACTTCAAGAAACGAATAGAGGAATAGTGGCAGTAGCATATCCAAGGAAGTGCTTCCTTCAAACTATCTAGAAAACTTAAGATGGTGAAAAACAACCTTAGAATATGGAATAAAGAAGTCTTTGGAAATATTTTTGAGAATAAGAGAGCAGTGGGGGAAAAACTAAGAATAATAGAAAGCAAAAGCCAAAATAGAACCTATGATGAGGCGAGAAGGACTGAAGAGAAGGAAACCCTTTGTGAGTTTTATAATATTTTAGCTTGTGAAGAGATGTATTAGAGGCAGAAATCAAGGGTATTATGGCTAAAGGCAGGGGACTCTAATTCAAAAAATTTCCATGTTACCACATTGAGCAATAGAAGCAACAATAATATTAGAAATTTAACTAAGGTGGATGGATCCTCAAATCAAAAAATTTAGGAGATCAGGGACGAGGCTGTTAATTTTTTTAGTTCATTATTGGGTGAAGAACGGGCTTGTAATGCCCAAGCAAAGGACTCTCTCCTTCAATTCATTCCACAACTCATTGATGAAATGATTAACGAGTCTCTTACAACAAATTTTTCAGATGAAGAGATCAAGGAGGCTTTGTTTAACATGGATCTTGACAAAGCTCTTGGGCCGGATGGGTTTTCACTATGGTTTTTCCAAGTTTGTTGGGATATTGTTGGAGCAGAAGTTATTGCTATAATCAAGGAGTTCCAAAGTTCAAATCATATTCCAAGGGGTTTCAATTCAACTTTCATTGCTTTGATCCCTAAAGGCCCCAACCCCAAGACTATGGCTAACTTTATGCTGGTTAGCCTGTGTAATATATCCTATAAAATTTTGTCCAAAGTTTTAGCCAACCGTTTGAAGAAAGTTCTACCGGTTATCATTGATCCAAGTAAAGGAAGTTTTGTACAAGGAAGATCAATCTCATATGGAGTTATTACTATTCATGAGGCTCTTCATACAGCTGCTTAGACCAAAAAAGTAGTCATGGATTTAAAGTTAGACATGAACAAAGCTTATGACAGGATAAATTGGGAATTCCTAGAGGCAGTTTTATTAAAATTTGGCTTCAACATGAAAAGGGTCAAGTTAATAAGAGAGTGTATTTCTAAGCCTTGTTTTTCAATTTTTGTTAATGGGCCTATTGCAGGTTTTTTCAAAGCAAATGTGGTCTAATACAAGGAGATCCCATAAGTCCAATGTTGTTCATCATTGTAATTGAGACCTTGGGAAGAACCATTAAGGCAGTAGCGGTAGATGGACTCATATCAGGTATCAAGGCCACGTCGCTAACTACCCTGATGACACATCAAATTTTTTTTTATGATTCATTGCTACTGAATTTGGCTTCTGTGGTTGAGGAAAGAAGGATTACAAATATTCTCATAATGTATGAAGAAGCGACTAGACATAAAGTGAATTTTGATAAGAGCAAACTTTATTTCATCAATACCCCCATTCCTAGGCAAAACAACATAGCAAGGATCATGGAATGTCAAATTGCATCCCTTCCCACCTCCTATTTAGGTCTTCCCCTGTTTACGGGGAAACCTGAAGGATCAATGTGGAACATAGTTCTGGAGAGGATCCAAAAAAAGCTAGCAGGTTGGAAAGGACATCTGTTATCTCAAGCAAGAAAAGCAGTTTTAACTATGGCTTCACTTCAAAGTATACCCGTTTACTTCCTATCGGTCTTCGAGCTCCCAGCCAAGGTGTATCACAAAATTGAGTAGCTTCAAAAAAATTTCTCGAGTTCTGGGACTAAGGATAAGAAAAGGATCCATTTAGTAGGTTGGAACAAGGTTTGGAAACCTAAAGCTGATGGGGGGTTAGGATTGAGGAGAGTTTCTCATCTCAATACAACTCTGTTAGCCAAACAAGCGTTGTGGTTATTGATTAAGGTCGATAATGAATGGACTACCATAGTTAGGAGGAAATACCTCCAAGGTGTGAACTTCCTTAATGACAACTTAGCAAGCAGGGGTCTACTTTTTGGAAGGCAATCCTCACGTGCAGGGATCTTGTCAAGAAAGGTCTTAGATGGATCCTAGGAAATGGGCAAACAATAGACTTTTGGAAGGATCGATGGGTGAGAGCTGAGGAGTTATCCCAGAATCCTCGTTTGGCTAGGATTCAAGAGCATATGGAGTAGCATATTGGGAAGAAGGTTGCAAATTATATGTGGTAGGATATAAATATCAATAGGTGGAAACACATCAGAGTATAGGGTTTTGAAGTGGAGTCTAAAGAGCTTTATAACATTTTAACTCAGCAAATTATTCCCTCTAGAGAGGATGAATATCACATTTTTTGGGTTGATACTGAAAGTTGTGACTTCACAGTTAAGTCTGCCTATAATTTGCTTCTCAATGTGGAAGGTCAACAATTTCAACCAAGTTTGGTTTGGATTAAAGGCTTAATTCCTAAAATATACTTTTTTTCATGGCTGGTGATTCAAGGAAAAATCATCACTATGGAAAATATGTTATCCAAAGGTATGGTGATTGCTAACCATTGCTACATGTGCAGGGAAATATGGGAGACAACCCAACACTTTTTTTGGAGTGTTCGGTAGCGGAGTCCATCCTGGATGAACTTTTACAAGCCTTTAGGATCTCATGGGTTAAGCTTGCTCTTATATCCGAAGTGTTCCATCAATGGCCTCAACCCTTTGTTAGCCTAAAACTTAAGTACCTATGGAAAATCTGTTGGCATCATTTTCTCTAGTAGATTTGGCTAGAAAGGAACCATAGAGCATTTAAGGATACCATTCACAACCCAAAAACCATCCTCAATAGGATTATTGTCTTTGCGAAAGAAAACCTTAGCACCTTAGTGGATGAGAACCACTCAATTCTTCCCTACGAAAAACAATTAGATCGGGCCTTAGGTATTGAGGACAAACCTTCCATTCCTTTGCCCAATCCCAAAAATAGGATTTCTTTGGAGCCACTCCCCCAGGGTTGGTTTAAACTATATTTTGATGGTGCAGCCAAGGAGAACCCAGGAAGAGCTGGAGCTGGAGGAATAATCGGGGATCATCAAGGAAATCTAGTCAAGACCTTCGCTGAACCATTGGGAATTAGAACTAATAACGAAGTAGAAGCTAGAGCCCTTTGGAGAGGGTTGCAAGTAGCCCAAGCAACTCAAGGTAACTTGATGATTGAAGGTGATTCTATGAACATCATCAACCTGTTAACCAATGGCAAAAAACCTCCATGCATAATCGAGGGAGTCATCCATGAAGCGAGGATCCTTTTTTCCTGAAATATAGAACAGGAGGGCTTGTCACGTGTACCATGAGGCCAACAGGTCAGCTGACAAATTAGCCAACATAGGTGTTGATGTTGGTAGTTTGGTGACATGGACACAAGGTGTGCCATGTGAAGTGGAAAATATTATTAGTCATGAAAATAAACCTACCCATTAAGGAGAAATATGAATGGGTGTTCTTTCCCATGGAGTTGGCAATAACTATGGCATTTCCCTCTAAATCATACCAAATTGGAAATGAAGGTAATAGGGTGTAAGCCTTGGAATATTATGACAGAGAATAGGAAATGGGCAAGCAACATGTTTCACAAGTGCAAAGTTCCAAACTTCAATTCCTGTCAATGTAAGTAATGTTTTCAGTTATGTTTAGGTATGGGTGTGCTTTTTTAGTAAGGTGTTGTAAGGGATTCAACACAATTTCTGGTAAGAAAGTTTCAAGGATGATTAGGATCTACAATCTTAGCAGAAGGCTGGATATTGTAATAGGTTTTGGGTTAACCTGCAAAACCCGATAATTAATGAAAACTTTTATTTACCAAAAAAAAATACAAGTATGGAAATCATACAAGTCACACTACAACCATTCAAATTTATTAAATTATTCAACTCACACTGCAATTATACAACCTTGGAGATCATACAAGTCACACTGCAATCATTGAATTTTGAGCAAATTGTTCAACTCACAAAATTGTACAAGTCTAGAAATATTACAATTCATGTTGCAATAGTATATTCCTAGAAATCACACAATTCACACTGTAGTCATTCAAGCTAAAAATTCCATGGAAAATTATACCATTCATACTATCGTACAACTCTAGGAGATCGTACAATTCACAAATCAATAATTCAACCCTAGGCTATCATGTGAATCGAGCAACTATTCAACCAAAAAAATCAAATCATTTAGCTGTATGAGGGTTCCTTGGTAGAGACAACGTAATTTTACACTTCTATTCTAAACCCTAATAGTGCTTTCCTCCTCCATAAAATTAAGTAGCAAATCCTTTTTGTGTATTAATTCATCTGCACTATTGTTTGGAAATAAGTTCACTAAATTTTATTTGCATTGGTTTATCAAATGATGTTTTTCCCACAGGAATACATTTTGAAAACTCTAATATCCTCTATTACTGGTGGTTGAACTCAATGCATTCCTTTCTCCTCTCATTCGAAGGGTTTCACAAAATTTTAATGCTCACATCGTGGTTCTTCCTTACCAGGCTATAACTTATCCAATGATCCCCAAGAGCCTACACAATGGAACACAGACTGGGCTGCAACTTATCCCACAATCCCCAAGAACCTACATAATGGAACATAGAACATACACAATTTTGAATACACAATTTATAGAATCAAATTTATAAATGTAAATGTATTTAAAGTTTTATTTATTCATTGGAGTTACAACTTAATTGGAAATATCTATTTTCCTCTCTTTGCCAGCCCGTATTTAGACAAAATAAACAATTTATAGTTGTGGTTGTACAATAGGTGAACGATTGGCCTTTAAGCTCCATGACTATTCATTTTTTAGATATTATAGAATGCTTTCGCATCATACTCACCAGGTAAAGAAAATGTTTCATAAACATTCAATAAATTTTCAATCTGAACCCTGTATTTAGCAATCTCAAATGTGTTCATCCATGTGACATCATCAATTTCCTAATTCTTTTGTTTGACTAAGTATTCATGATATTCATTGCCTCTCATATTTTTGACAAACTTGGAATCTATGATCATCTCTATTTCATCACATTCCTTTTATAATGGTTGGAAGTATTGAAACTACAATAATTTTTGATAAACAATCTATAATGGACTTTTACCTATGCTTCGATTCACTCAGTTGTTGTATGCAAACTTTGCTTGTGCTAAAATAGTATCCCAAAGCTTCACCTTCTTGCCAACCAAGCATCTCAGCAAATTTCCAAGACTCCTATTCACAACCTTAGTTTGTCCATCGATATGTGGTTGATAAGTCAAACTAAATTCCAACTTAGTATCCAACTTCTTCCATAATGTCCTCCAAAAATTACCTACAAATTTGGTATCCCTATCTAAAAAAATACTCTTTGGTAAACCGTGCAATCTCACCACTTCTATAAAGAATAAAGTAGTAATATGCATCGTATCATTTTTATTATTACAAGGTATGGAATGTGCCATATTTGAGAATGTATCAACCACAACAAAAATAGATTCATTCCCCCTTTGTTTCCTCAAAAATCCAAGGACAATCCATGCTTATATCTTCCCATGGTCTATTTGTAATGGGTAATGACTGATATAATCCGGTATTTTTACTCCTTCATTTTTCATGTTGGCATACCTGGAAACCTTGCACAAATTTCCTTACATATATAGTTATTCCAACCCAATAGTAACCTTCTTCAATTAATTCATGGTTTTGTGCATCCAAAAATAACTTGCATGTCCCCTACAATATTTTTCTCTTACCATATTTTCTCTCATTGAACTTCATGGTATGCATAGTTGATGCCCCTTGAATAACATCCCTTCTTGGATGAAATATTCAAGCCATGGAGTCCTATTTACTATGGTAGGATAACTACATGATATCCAAGATTCTTTGAAATCTTCATCATCCTTATAAAGCTCCTTCATGGCATCAAAACCAACAACTTCTACTCTCATCATATTCACCAGAAAATTTTACCTACCCAAAGCATCAACTACTCGATTTTATTTTCCACTTCTATGTTTTAAGACAAATGAGTACCCTTGTAGTAATTCTACCCACTTCATATGCCTTTGATTAAACTTACTTTGATTGTTAATAAACTACAAAGCATGATTATATATGAATAAGATAAATTATTTTGGTAACAAATAGTACCTCCACTTTTTTAGGGCTTTAATGATAGCATAAAACTCTTGGTCATAGATCGAGTATTTTCTCTTTATTTTATTTAGCTTCTCATTGAGATATGAAATAGGCTTACCCTCCTAGCTTAGAACTCCCCCTATTGCTATCCCACCTACATCACAATCCACCTAAAAGGCTTATTGAAATCTGGAAAGGATAGAATTGGTTGTTCTATGATATTTTTCTTTAGGACTCAAAAATTCCTTTTTGCTACACTTGTCCACTTAAATATGTACCTCCCTCCTTTTAGGGTTTTTGTAATTAGTGTACAAATCCTACTAAATGTTTTGATAAACTTCCTATAGGAACTTTCTAGCCCATGAAAGCTCCTTGCCTCAAATTTACTTCTTGGCGATGGCCAATTCATAAGGGCCTTAACCTTCTTAGGATCCATTCACAATCCTTCTAGATAAATCACAAAACCCAAGTACACCAATTTTTCTTTCATGAAACTACACTTCTTCAAGTTGACCAACAACTTCTCTTTCTTTAGTCTCTGTAAGACCAATCTCAAATGTATCAAATGCTCTTCCTTGCTCTTACTAAATATCAAAATATCATCCAAATAGACAACCATAAATTTGCTAAGAAATGCCTTAAGCACTTCATTCATTAACAACATAAAGCAATTGGGTACATTTTTTAATCCAAATGGCATGACCAACCACTCATACAATCCATCAATTGTTTTTGAATGTAGTATTCCACTCATCCCCTTCCTTGATTTAGATTTGATGATAACCACTCTTCAAATCTATCTTCATGAAGTACTTTGCTCCACTCAAGAAATCTATCAAATCATCCATGTGTGGAAATGGAAATCTATACTTTATGGTTATCTTATTGGTAGTTTTTGAATTTGTACACATTCACCATTCTCCACCTTTCTTTTGTGCAAGTATAATTGGTATTGCACATGGGCTCAAACTTTCCTTAATCAATCCCTTGTCCAACAGCTCTTGGACTTGTCTATTTATTTTCTTGTTCTCTATTGGTGTCATTCTATATGTTGCCTTATTCAGCAAATTTTACCCTAGAATCAAATCAATGTGATGACTAATACTCCTCATTAGGGGTAATCCATATGATAATTCTTCTGATAGAATTTTTGTATATTATTCTAATAACTCCTTAACTTCACTTGGAACCCTATCCTCTTGATTTATTGTCCTACCTTCTGTGGGTTTGGAAATGAATGCTAAACACACTTTTTTCCTTCTTATATATTTTAAAAATCATTCTACAAAATCAAACATACCTTTGAGTCATTGTTTTCTCTTTCGTCCTTGTATTGTAAGGGACCCAACACATACTTCTTACCATCCTTCATAATTGTGTAGTTGTTTTCCCTACCATCCTATACAACCTTTCTATCAAATTTCCAAGGTATTTCCAACAACACATGACAGGCATAGATAGGCATAATATCACACATAACCCCATCTATGTAACATCCAATATTGAATTTCACCTAACATTGTCCACTGACTAAAATTTGGTGTCCCTTTTGCAAACAAGATACCTTGTACAGATTGAGGTGTTCTATACAACTCAACCCTAGTTTCTCTACCATTTCATTGGATACAATATTATCCATACTCCCACTATATACAAAAACCTTGCAACATTTACCCCTTGATTTACACATTGTTCTAAAAATACTTCTCCTATGAGCAGGTCCACATTCCCTCTTTTTTAGTTTTATAAGAACTCTCTTCATCATGAGGGATTCTCCTTATTTTGGCTCTTCCATTTATCTTAGGGAAACAACACTTTTTTCATCTTCTACTGCACCAAGATTCCTAATATACTTTCCTTTACTACCACTTTCTTGTGCATTTGGACATTCAAATTCCCAATGACCATATTCCCCACACCTATAACACCTTCCAAATAATCCTCTATCCCTTCCCCTACCAAATATACCTCTTCCCCTTGAGAAATATCCTCATCCTTTGGCTTTCTGGCTAAAACCATTATGAGAAGTACCAACTTCTTCTTCATGTTTTTATTGTCCTCTTCTACTGCTTGCTTACCCTCATCCTCATAAATATCACCCTCTTCCTCTTTGATTATTTTAGTCTTTGCAACAACTTTTATTCAACCTTCAAGGCATATTGGTAGGCTTCCTCTACCATCCTTATATTTATCATATTAACTTCATCTTGTATGGAAAATTGTAGTCCATTGATATACTTTGAAACCCTCTCCTTGTCACCTTCCACATGGTTGGCCTGAATGGTGAGTTTATAGAATTCTTGTGTGTAATATTTCATAGTCATTTCCTTTTGCATCAAATTCTACAACTTACTAAAAAAGCCCAATTGGTAATCTGGTGGGAGGAATTTGGTCTTCAACTTGGTGACAATTTTCTCCCATGTCTTTATCTTCTATTTCTATTTCTTTTACCATTCAATTTGAACATGGTCTCACCACAAGGATGCGTGCCCTTTATTCTTTGTACAAGAAAAATTCACTCTCTTGGGGTTTGTAATTGATTCAAAATAAAAATATTTTTCCATATCTACAATCCAATTGATGAGTTCTTCAAGGTTTAAATTTCCATCATATGATGGGGTTTCTAACTTTAGATTTTTACCCATGTTAGAAATTTCCTGGATACCTTTCCCATGGATATACTTCTTCTTCTTCTTCATTATTAACTTATGCTTGGTTTACTCCCTCTTCTTCCTCTTCTTCATTGTTACTCACATCTTTAGCTTGGATGCCCCTCCTCTAGGTGGTTTCCAATGCATCCAATCGAGCAATGATTCCTCTCATCATATCCACCAAATCTACAATTTGAGGCCCTCATGGTCTCCCTCTTCCTCATTGTGCCATCCTTTCTTAGACATGTATCACTCCTTGATACTCAAAGATCTTATGGCTTTTATGCCAAATGATACAGTAGCAAGAGAAACACCTCCAAGCAACCTCAATCAAGATGAAGTCTTCTTCAATTTCTAAATCAAATGGTAATCATACAATCCAAACTAAAATCATTCAACTTTGGGAAATCACACAACTCACACTACAATCATACGAGATTGGAAATCATACAAGTCACACTACAACCATTCAAATTTATCAAATAATTCAAATCACAAAATCATACAAGTCTAGAAATCACACAACTCACACTGGAACCGTACAACCCTAGAGATTGTACAAATTACACTACAACCATTCAATTTTGGGTAAATTGTTCAACTCATAAAATCATACAAGTTTGGAAATCGTACAATTCATGTTGTAATAATTCACTCCTAAAAATCACATAATTCACACTATAGTTATTCAAGCTAAAAATACCATAAGAAACCATACCATTCATATTACAATCGTACAACTCTAGGAGATCATACAACTCACACAACAATCATTCAATTCTAGGTTTTCATACGAATCGAGCAAATATTCAACCAAAAAATCAAATCATTTAGTAGTACAAGGGTTCCTTGGTAGAGACAATGCAATTTTACACTTCTATTCTGAACCTTAATAGTACTTTACTTCTCTGTAAAATTGAGTAGCAACTCCCTTTTACATATTAATCCATCTATACTATCATTTGAAAACAAGTTCACTAAAATTTATTTGCATTGGTTTATCAAAGGATGTTTTTTCCACAAGAATGCATTTTGAAAAGTCTACTATCATCTATTGTTGGTGGATGACCTCAATGCATTCCTTTATCCTCTCATTCAAAGGGTTTTACAAAATTTTAATGCTCACACTACGGTTCTTCCTTACCAGGCTACAACTTATCCAATGATCCCCAAGAGCCTGCACAATGGAACATAGACTGGGCTGCAATGTATCCCATGATCCCCAAGAACCTTCACAATGGAACATAAAATATATGCAATTCCAAATACATAATTTATAAAATTAAATTCACAAAGGTAAATGGATGAAACATTTTATTTATTCATTGGAGTTACAAGCCAATTGGAAATCTCTCTTTTCCTCTCTTTGCTAGTCCACATTTAGACAAAAATAAACAATTTATAGTCATGGTTTCACAAGAGGTGAATGGTTGGCCTTTCAACTCCACAACTGTTCATTTTTTACATAATGTTGGGATGCTTCCACATCAATATGGTAAGATGGTAGAATGGGAGTGTTAGAAATAGAGTCTATTCCATCATTTGGGTTATGTAAATGTATCTTCCAAGGTACATACTTAGATACTTTAGGGGCAAGTTATCTAGTTACTTCATGCAATGTAATAAGTGCACAAGTGTCATTGTGCAAGTTGTACATGTGCAAGTTGTCCCTTGCACAACTAGATAGAGTGTTGACCAAGTATCCTATTTTACCTATATAAGGATGGCCTCTTAGGTAGATAGATATAGAGTAGGAAATACATAGAGTGTAGCATAGTGTGTGACACCATCCATTGGTGATGGATGCAATGTAGTTCAATAGCTTTATATTGGAGTGTTCATTTCCTCCATAGCTACATTGTAATATTTTATATTTTAGTGATTCAATATATTTAATTTCTTTCATATTATTCTACATCTCGTGATTGCTATCTCTCCATGCTTGCTACATCAAAAGCTAATAGTGGTATCATAGCTATGGTAGATCTAGTTTGTGTAGGTCTATAGGAAAGCCACCATTATCATTGAGCCTGAGCATTTTGATAAACTAACGCACCATTGGACTAGCCACTATCAAAAGCCCTCAAAAGAATCTAGGTGGTAGATTAAGAGAGAGTCATGAGTAAGGATTGAAAGAAGTCTCAGTTCATGGAAATACTGAGACTGTAATTGACCAAAGTCTTTCCACAAGAGTTTTAGCAAAAAAATCATGAAGACCATGACTCAGGATTCAAGCCATTAGATTGATAGATCATTCAGTGAGGATCATCTAGGATATCTGGAAATTTGCTAATTAGTGCCTAAAGTTTCTTTTGTTTGCAGGATACTATTTCTCAGAGGATTGGGACTCCTCCTATGATAGAAATCTAGGAGACTCCAACTTCATTGCTCAAATGTTGACATGCCCTCATAGTGTAGATATTGGTTCTTTATGCAAGAGAAGAATACTATGGAAGAAGACTTCTTGTGATGAGTTGTGGTGAAGCCAGGAGATAGAAGATCTCCATTGTTGAATCAAAGAACTTCACAAGTTGAAGAATAGGCCATAAAAGCCTTGACATAAAAAGGCCATAGAAGCCTTAGAGAATAGGCCATAGAAGCCTTAGAGCAGAAGCCACAAAAGTCTTAATACCAAAAGGCCATAGTAGCCTTGGTATTGGAAAAGGCCATAGTAGCCTTGATATTGGAAAAGGCCATAGTAGCCTTGGTACTAAAAAAGGCCATAGTAGCCTTGATATTGGAAAAGGCCATAGTAGCCTTGGTACTAAAAAAAATGCCATAGTAGCCTTGATCCTGAATTTGAAGATTCAGAAGCAGACTATAGATTTTAGTACTAATACTTTGTTGCAAGGAAAGAAGATTCAGTGAGTTGGAAAACTTCCTACAAGAAAGTTAGGAAGGGTATCTTCTTCAGAATCAATTTAGCACCTAGAGAAAAATCAAAGAGATTAGGAGAATATCTCATTGTAGAACTTCTAGTCAAGGAAGGAGAAGGAGAATAAGGACTAGGTGAGTCCTGCTCAAATATAGAAGTAGTAGAATCAGAGATCTAGAGGAAGATATCATCACCAATACTTCTAGGAGTAGAAGGTTGAAGAAAAGGTCTCAAGGAAGACCATCAGAAGTTGTCAGATTAGAGACCTTGAGAAGGTCTTATCGAGCATCCAAAAAAAGGCTAGGAGAGCCTTATTGAAGATATTCTCAAAGAAGAACTCATTGAAGAAATCCACTATCAAGGAGAAGACTTTGATAGTGAAAGACTTGGGACAATTGTTGCCATCCAACAACAAGCCCAAGAGAAGAATAATTTGACAAGGAGTGCCAAATCTCAGAAGAAGATTTTGCTTGAAGTCAAAAATCGACAAGACAACTTGAAGATAGAAGAAGCTCACCAAATATTGAAGATTTGAAGATTGCCTCTAACAAAAGAAGGCATCGCTTTAGAATCAAAGACTTCTCCAAATATGCATCAGAAGGAGGAGAGCAAAAGAGGAGAACAAGCCATCAAATCCTAGGCTCGTAAAAGAAAGGTCAAGACCATAATTTGGTGAAGAAGGAGCTATTCAAGATAGTCTACAAAGAGCTGCAAGGACATTCTCATAGCAGCAACTTGGTGATCCTAGACACCAAGATCTACATCCTCTAAAAAGTGATAAAAGAGCTACAACAAAAAGATATGCAACTTTATGGTGCAAATAGGTTTATTAATTCATCTACCTATTAGATTTGTTAGATGCACCTACATTTGGATTAAAGTTGCAAATAGAAAATTGGATTGTAGTCTTCAAAAGTGCAAAAAGAAAAAGTTCTTTTTAAGGTTCATTTGCACTTTTATTAGGAGTTGATTAGATTTCAAAAATAGTTTCTATCAACTACCTATTACCTATTCTGAAAAGGAAAAGAAGACTAAGCTCTACAATATTAGTTGTAGTGAAATTTTAGAATAACTCTTAAGGATTATTTTTAGGTTATTCTTGATTAGTTGTAGTATATTATTAGTGCATTAATTTGAGAGTTGATCAAAATATTAAAGTGTAATCTTAGTGCATTAAAAGTGAGAAAAACTTGTACTATTACACTACTCTCAAAAGAAATTAGTTTTGTGTTCTTGAAGGGCACAAAATCTGATTTGTATCAAGTGTCTAAAGACACTATTGAAGCACAAAAATCTGCAACTTGTAGTGGTCTAAAGGAGCCACTCAAAGAAGGTTAGAATCCTCCAAAACCTGGAGAAGAACATAACTAACCAAAAATAGAAATAGAAGCTTAAAGGATGAGACTTGGTGAGTCTCAAATCCAATAGCCTTAAAGGGTTGAATGCAAGAAAAGAATTGCAGAAAATAAAAACCTCTATTTACTGTTGTATAAGCTTGGAATTGTTATCTAAGTGACCAAGAAAAAAGGAGGAAGTTGTCTACTTGTGAAAGACAATCTTAAAACCCTTAAAGTGCAGGAAAAAATCTGCCATAAAATCAGACTTTCTGATCTGATATAAGAGTGCAAAAGAAGGTGCATTAAAGAAAGTTTATGTACACATTATAGTACATCTAATAGCACCATTTCAATATGATTTTTACAGTCTAAAAACAGATTTGAATCTATCCCAAAAAGGGACAATAAAAACAAGGAAAACAACCAAGTGAGGGCTGAACGTAAGCACTCTTCCCAAGCTATAGAAGCCACTCAAAAAGGGCTCTTCATGGATGCTTGAACCTGTAGAAGACACAACATAAGAGAATATCAAAATAGTGTACTAAGTAGAAGATAAAGCATAGGAGAAGATCAAGCAGTGGACAAAGCAAACATATGTCAAAGAAAAGGAGCATTCATACCAAATCATTTCTACAACTAACAATGGAGTAAGGCATCAAGGAGTCTTCATACAAGTGTTGCTATTCGAACTCCATTCAAGGGCCACCAAAGCTACTCCATATCTCCACAAAAGCTCTACCATATCTCCACCATAGCTCAACCATTAGCTGGAGATACTGAAGCATCTATGTAAAACAACAAGGATTAGGGTGGAAAACGCATTGGAGAGCCTCCATATAGGCGTTTATAGAAATAAAGGCATGCAACTGCCACTTGTCATCTATTGGAAGATACTCTATAATGATCACAAAGGAGACGTTACACTTCTTGGCACCCATACTCCAAAAAGTGGAGTTACACACAACCTGGCATACGTTACAAAGAAGATAGCTTGGATATGTTGAGGAAAGAGCGTTACTTGGACAATGCTCAAGAAAGAATAAAATAAGGAATATTTTCAACTCAATAGTGACACTTGTCACTTGCAGTGGAGTGAGTTTAGCACCTCTACCAACCGAATTAAGAAGCTTCCATGAGCACCTAAGATCTCATATGGTGACACTTGTCACTCCTCCTACCTCGTATTAAAGATAGGTTGGACTTTGGAAGCCATGCACAATAGTTAAAAATACCAAGTGCAGTAGTTGGAAACACCATGCACAATAGTGGAAGCCACTCGATATATCGATGGTAGAAGCTCGGCAAGGGTTCGAGCACTACATGATAGGTCATTGGCAGAAGCTCGACAAATGTTTGGGTAGAATTCGATAGAGTGATGACGAACGTTTGACACAATTTTGGGTGTGATTCGGTAGAGGTCCAAAGCAAGGCAAATTTAAGTTGAAAACTCTTGGTCAAACCAGCATTCACGTAGTGCATTAAAGCCTTGGGAATACATGCTCAAGAAGGAGAGTTATAGCCTCATTCACCTAACATCATAAAGGTACACTATCATAATCTCTTATTTGCTTTCAATTTCATAAAAAGGAGTTATAAGGTTATAAGATAAGGTTGATATATCATTTAAAATCAATATTTGTTGAAAGCAAAAACTTAGGGAATTAATATTTGCACAACTTAGGAGCAATAAGGATTCTACTTGGAATTAATCTTTTTAAATTTGCAAATATTAATGTGTTCTAAATTTCCAAATTTGGGAGTGATAAGGTTTTCAACTTCAAACTAGTTTTTTGGAAATTAGAAACACTTGATTAAAATTCCTAAGGGTTTCAAAAGGGGTTATCATAAGCTTTTATTTAAATTTGGAAATTTATGTTCTTGTCTTAGAGACAAAATATATCCAACATTAAAACCTCTTTAAAGGATTTGAAAAGTGCTTAGTTCAATAGGAGTATTAAGAAATATTAAAAGGTTGATTTTTGATGCTTACAAAATCTTGTACAAAATCAACAAAAATTGAACTATATCTTGCAAAAGCACTATAGAATACTCCAAAACATAACTAGGGAGTCATAAGGAATTCTACAAAACTTGATAACAATTTTTCTTCATAGATTATCAAGTTATGAAGATATAAGCTTTCTTCAAAAACCTAAAATTAGGCATTCATAACTAGGGAGATATAAGGAAGCCTACAGGACTAATAAAGGGTTTATCAAATCAAGCTTATATACTTCAAAGGTAGTTATAAATTAAAATACACTACCTTAAAGAATTCAGGTTATACAAATGACCACTAGCATGCTAAATAACACTCTTAGAAGTGGAATGAGAAAAATACCAATATGGATTAAAAACCTGATGAATTACAATGATGGACAAAATCAATGTGAAATAAGTTCTGAAATCAACAGCCATGTTGAGGAAGATTCATCCAATGAATCTAATGACCAAAAATAGGGAAATATTGATCAACAAGCTTTTATTCAAAAAGGAATAGCTTCAATCGTGCACATATGGTTAGAAAGTCTTATCAAAGAAATAGAAAAATATGATATTCCTAAAATAGATTGCAAAATTATCAGATCATCTCTACAGTGCACTCATTGCAATCAATATGGTCATGATAAGACCAATTGTTGGAGTTTCCATCCATGCAGGTATTGTGATGGAACAAATCACTCATCTTTCTCCTATCACTTCAAATATAGGTACTATCAAAATTATGAAAGAAGGCTACTTCAAGGAATAAATTGTTATCTTTAGAAACTTATTTCAGATGGATCTACTAACATTAAACTCAAGGTTGATATTTATGAAGGATAGAGAAATAGGTCTTACATAGATACAAAGGAAAGAAGAAGAACAAATTCAGATCCAATCAAGACATACCACACCATGAGAACAATGGTCCATCAAAGACATCTGACATCAAGGAATTCATAATGGAAAAGAACAAGAGGGCTTGACATGAAGACTGGAGCAGTAAAAGTGGAACTAGATCAAGACTACTTTGAACAAGCAAATAAAGGAGCAATACAATGCAAAGTCACTTGAAATAAGAAGGCTCAGCTCTAGCTTACTCTGCATCTTATGAAGACATAGATTACCTACTGAACTTGAACACAAAGAATGCAGAGATAGAAGACAAAGTTTAGGAAGAAGAAGAAGATCCATATTGAATACTAAAGTCCTCAATACCCAAATAATGTAATACATAGGGGGTGTTAGAAATAGAGTCTATTCCATCATTTGGGTTATGTAAATGTATCTTCCAAGGTACATACTTAGATTACTTTAGGGGTAAGTTATCTAGTTACTTCATGCAATGTAATAAGTGCACAAGTGTCATTGTGCAAGTTGTACATGTGCAAGTTGTCCCTTGCACAACTAGATAGAGTGTTGGCCAAGTATCCTATTTTACCTATATAAGGATGGCCTCTTAGGTAGATAGATATAGAGTGAGAGAAATACATAGAGTGTAGCATAGTGTGTGACACCATCCATTGGTGATGGATGCAATGTAGTTCAATAGATTTATATTGGAGTGTTCATTTCCTCCATAGCTACATTGTAATATTTTATATTTTAGTCATTCAACAAATTTACTTTCTTTCATATTATTTTGCATCTCGTGATTGCTATCTCTCCATGCTTGCTACATCAAAAGCTAACAGGGAGAATGTATGCAGTTTTCATTTCTAAATATGTACTTATAAAATTGTTGGATATTTTGAGTCCTATAAGTCAAAGTTGTCATTGATGTCACCTGATAGAGTTATCACTCATCTAAAGGAATTTGACAAGAAAAAGCTTCATCAGTACAAAAGTTAAAGGAAAAAGGCTCCATAATATTTTAATATTATTGGGAACACATGTTAAGTGATTGGTTTATAAAAACCCAAGGTGGGTTATTGCAAAGGTTAAAAAGGAGGTTTAATAATTATTTAAATTCACAAGGAATTTAAATTTTATAAATAATATTTAATTATACCAAGATTGGTGATGCAGGAGCATCCGACAACAGTAGAGCAATCTTGCATCTTCCAAAATTTTTCTAGTTTTTCTAAGTAGTTTTGCATCTTGACTTACTTATTTTCAGCTTGGGAGGAGTTTTGTAAAAGCACTGATCAGTTTGGGAAGGTTTGGTAAAGCAGGGGGGTGAGGTCACGAAATCGTGACCTCCGAAAGACTGCAATGTGACTTGTTCAGTTGAGTCGCGATATCGCGACGTCGCGATATCGCGACAGTGTTTTAAAAAGCCAAGGCGGGGGCCACTGTCGTCGCGATATCGCGACGTCGCGATATCGCGACTATAGTGTGAAACAAGGCAGAGGGTGAAGGTCCTGTCGCGATGTCGCGACCAGTGCGAAACTGCCACGTGGCAAGATCTTAAGGCGGACCAAAAGCAAACACAAAGCGGAGGGACATGGCAAAGACATCATCAAAAGTGAAGGCACGAAAAGAAGGGGGGGTCACGAAATCGTGACATGTCGTGACATGTCACGAAATCGTGACCCCAAAGGAACTCGGCATAAAGGAGGCACTATTGGTCGTGATATCGTGGCCCAGTGAAGTCAGGGCTAAAGAAAACAACGGACGATCGGGCAAGACTAGATTTGACACGTGGAAGGCCACGTGTATCATGACAATTGTAAAAGGCACGTGGAACAACGAAATTGCGACAAGAAGAGGGCATGGCAAGATTTACACGCGGTTGGCTACGTGTAAGAAAACAAAGATGAAGATCTCGAAGGTTGATAAGGGAGGCGTCGGCCGTGCTTTCCTTCTTTATTATTTCTGGTTTAATAGCGTTTACAGGTGAGGGCTTTATGAAGGAAACAACGATACAGAGTACAGTCAGAACAAAGCGGCCAGTGCAGGGTATGGGAAGCCATTAATGCAAGCTTTCGGGCGGATCGGGCAGTTGCCCATTTATGGCAGAAACCAAAATTTGAAAATCCAACCGGGGGAAAACATAATTTGAAATTGTTGTTGGGCGGGAGCATTAATTTTCGAGAGGATCGAGGCCTCGATAAAAACTCAAAATTTGTAAGGGTTGAGGATGGTGAGTTCGGGATTGTGGGAGAAGAAGTATGCTGGGAAAATTGTAACAGAGGACTGTATTAATGAAATTTACTGCAAATTAATGAGAAATTGCTTGTTTGAATCTCGACCTCGCCATCAAGTGGTATCAGAGCGGGAGCTCCTGAGCGTGTAACAGATCGCCGGAGAGAGGCAGTTACACCAGGATCTGTGGAAGGATTTTATAAAAAAAAATATATATAATGCCTCCACGAAGAAACCGTGGCGGAGTAGGAAATGTGGTGCCGGCCGAAGACTTCCGAGCCTTGCAGAGACAAGTTCAAGCCCTGCAAGCAGAGTTACGCAGAAGGCACGAGCCCGAAAGGGATGAGGAAAGTGAGGACGAAGTTGAAGAAGAAGACCAATCTGAGGAAGAGGAAGAGGCTATGGATCCTGCACAAGCCCGGTTATACAAGGCCATCTCTCAGATTGGAAAGCAACCAAAAATGGAGGTTTCCACATACTCGGGTAACTTAAATCCAGAAGAAGTGATTGACTGGATAAATGATTTAGAGGAGTATTTCGAGTACGAGGAGGTTGAAGACCCTAATCGGGTCAGATTTGCTAAGACCAAGTTGAAGGGTCATGCCAACATTTGGTGGAGGGGAATACAGTTGGAGAGGAACAGACGAGGGAAGGAGAGAATAACAAGATGGGACAAAATGGTGGAGAAGCTGAAAAGACAGTTCATCCCGACGGATTACGAGTTGGATCTCGCTAAGAAAAATGCAGAGTTTGAGGCAGACAAACAAAACTGTCCAAGAGTACACCGAGGAGTTTTACAAGATCTCCATTAGAACTGGGCATTTAGAGGCAAACAAAGAAAATGTGGCCCGTTATATCAACGGGTTGAGACTCGGTATCCAGGAGGAACTGAGCCTGGTTCGGGTAAGCACCATTGAGGATGCTTACCAATTTGCCTTAAAGGTGGAAGAAAAGCTAAATAGGCGGTTTGAAGGCAAGCAAAGAGGAAGGGGCCGTGGTGGAAGAACCGGTGGGAGGACCGGTGGAGAAAAGTACAAAGACCCGAAGAAGACTCGGTGAAGCCGGTAGTAACCGAGGATCAAAGGGAAGAGGATGTTTATCAGCCCCGAGATCAAAACAGCTACCCAAGAGGACGGGGTGGATCTGGACGAGGATTTGGAAGAGGAGTATTTCGTGGAACATGTTTCCACTATGGTGAAGAAGGACACCGGGCATTTGAGTGTCCACAACACCGAGAAAGGACGAACAAGAGGCCTGAGGGTCCAGCCAGAGCTGCTTTGGCAGAGGAAGATGCTGAGTCTGAGCATTCCAAAGAAGCGGAGAGAGGGGAAGCAATGATTGTAAGAAGAGTCCTGTTGAATGAGGAGAAGGACACAGACCAGAGAAGAAGTTTATTCCACACCAGATGTAAATGTGCGGGCAAGGTTTGCAATATTATTATTGATAATGGTAGCACGGATAACCTGGTTTCTGAGGAAATGGTTACAAAGCTACAGTTAGAAAGGAAGAAGCACCCACACCCATACCGGGTCGCATGGTTACAGAAGGACCACAGAGCTTTGGTCAATGAACAGTGCTCCGTTAAATTTAACATTGGAAATTATTGTGATGAGGTCCTGTGTGACATCCTGCCCATGGATGCTTGCCACATGTTGCTGGGGAGGCCCTGGCAGTTCGACCGGAGTGCAGTGCATGATGGCCGTGCCAACACCTACTCATTGACAAAGAATGGTGTACGCCATAAACTAAAGCCCTTAAAGGATGCGGATGAAAAGGTATGTAACAACTCCAGAATCTGTTTAGTTGAAGGGAGGAAGTTCCTGGACGGGTTGAAGCATGAACATTTATGTTATGCAATAATTCCTAGAGTCGAGGAGAAGGAATGCCCGGATACCCCAGCAAAAGTCCTAGACCTGCTAGAGGAATTTCCAGATATTGTGTCCGATAATGTGCCCGAGGGTTTACCCCGCATGAGGAAAATTAGCCACCATATAGATTTGGTGCCAGGATCGAGTTTGCCAAATAAAGCTGCACACCGAATGACGCCTGTAGAGACTGAGGAGTTAAATAGACAAGTCCAGGAATTGTTAGAGAAGGGATTGATTCGGGAAAGTTTGAGCCCATGCGCGATGCCCTGCAGTGCTGGCGCCAAAGAAGGATGGAGAATGGAGGATGTGTACAGATTCACGGGCCATCAACAAAATCACTATTAAATATAGATTCCCGTTGCCAAGGATGGATGATATCATGGATTGTTTAAGTGGAGCTGAATACTTCACAAAGATTGACTTAAAAAGTGGCTATCATCAGATCCGTATCCGGGAGGGAGATGAGTGGAAGACAACCTTCAAGACAAGAGAGGGCTTGTATGAGTGGTTGGTCATGCCATTTGGGCTGTCCAATGCACCAAGTACCTTCATGCGGCTGATGAATGAAGTACTGAAGGAGTTTCGGGAAAGTTTGTCATTGTTTATTTAGATGACATATTAATTTTCAGCAGAACCCTGGAGGAACACCTAATACATATTAGGAGGGTTTTTGAAAAGCTGCGGGAGGAGCAGTTATTAATAAATCTGAAAAAGTGTAATTTTGTCAAGAAGGAGTTAGTATACCTGGGATTTGTAATCTCAGCAGAAGGTCTGAAAATGGACCCAGAGAAGGTGAGAGCCATCATCGAATGGCCTACCCCAAGAAGCACAACGGAAGTAAGATCATTTCATGGTCTGGCCAGCTTTTACAGGAAGTTCATAAAGAACTTCAGTAGCATTTGTGCACCTCTCACAGAAACAATGAGGGGGGATAAAAAAGAGTTCAAGTGGACATTAGGGGCTGAAAGGAGCTTTAATGCATTAAAGAGAAAGGTCACAGAACAGCCTGTTTTAGCACTCCCAGACTTTGACAAGGTATTTCAGGTGGACTGTGATGCCAGTGGCAGTGCAATAGGGGATGTACTGAGTCAAGGAGGCAGACCTGTTGCTTATTTCAGTGAGAAGCTAAATGATGCTCGAAAAAAATATTCAGTTTATGACCAGGAATTTTATGCTATAGTTCAGGCTCTAAAAAAATGGAGACACTACTTATTGCCAAAGGAGTTTGTTCTATTTACTGACCATCAGGCTTTACAGTACATTAACAGTCAAACCAAACTGAATCAAAGGCACATGAAATGGGTGGAGTTCCTCCAAAGTTATACTTTTGTGTTGAAGCACAGAAGTGGGAAATCGAACAGAGTTGCAGATGCCTTGAGCAGAAGGCAGACTTTACTGGTTAAACTGACAGTGGAAGTAGTGGGATTTGAAGAACTGAAGGGTTTGTACCCTGAGGATCCGGATTTTGCAGAAGCCTGGAGGGCTTGCTCGATACCTGTTACTATGGACAGAACAAAATGGTTGGATTTCTTAATCCAAGACGGAATGCTGTTCAAAGGTAGTAAGTTGTGCATTCCCAGAAGTTCCATGCGGGAAAACTTAATCAAAGAAAAGCACAGCGGAGGACTGGCTGGGCATTTTGGTCGGGATAAGACCATTGCCCTGGTGGAGGAAAATTACTACTGGCCACAACTTTAGCAAGATGTGCGGAAGTTTGTGCAAGGTTGCAGAATATGCCAGATGGCAAAAGGTGTAAAGCAAAATACAGGGCTGTACCAGCCATTACCTGTACCTGAGAGGCCATGGGAGGACATAAGCATGGATTTCATTCTTGGATTACCGAGAACACAGAGGGGAAATGACTCTGTATTTGTGGTGGTTGACCGATTCTCCAAAATGGCACATTTTATTCCCTTCCAGAAGACAAGTGATGCAGTTCACATTGCGGGGTTATTCTTCAAGGAAGTGGTACGACTTCACGGTCTACCAAGAAGCATAGTTTCTAACAGAGATACAAAGTTTGTTGGGTATTTCTGGAGAACTTTGTGGAAGAAGTTGAAGACAGATCTGAAATTCAGTTCTGCATACCACCCACAGACTGACGGACAGACAGAGGTGGTGAATAGAAGCCTGGGTAATTTGCTGAGATGCTTGATAGTAGATCAACCCAAGGGATGGGATTTAGTTTTACCGCAGGCGGAGTTTGCGTATAACAGTTCGATCAATAAGAGCACCAATAAATCTCCTTTCCGGATAATATACGGGAACGGCCCAAGAAATGTGTCTGAACTGAGAAAGTTGGACAAGAGAGAAAAGTGCAAGGTCGAGGCAGAAGAATTTGCGGAGCATATGAGAAGTCTGCATGAAGAAGTAAGGAGACAAATTACAAAAATGAATACTCAATATAAGACAAGGGCAGACCAGAAGCGGCGGTTCAAGGAGTTCAAAGTAGGAGATGAGGTCATGGTGCATCTCAGGAAGGAGAGATTTCCTGCCAAGACTTATAATAAATTGAAGATGAAAAAGTTTGGGCCATGCAAAATACTGGGAAAGCGGGAGTCAGGAAATGCGTATGAAGTGGAATTGCCAAGTTGGCTTGATATTTCACCTATTTTTAATATTTCAGATTTAGTGGAATATCATGAGGGGGAAGGTACAGAGATGCCTAGTGCAGAATTATGGCAAATTCCAGCATCTACTCCAACCACAGATGAGGCCGAGGAAGTATTGGACACTCGTGAAGGCAGAAGCACCAGGAACAAATAGTATACTGAGTATTTGATCAAGTGGAAGGGCAGACCGGTTGAAGATGCAACTTGGTTGTCAAAAATGGAGGTTGACCACCTGGGTCTTCCCCTAACAAAATAGAAGTGAGGATCACTTTTATTTTACCCCGGGTGTCTGATGCAGGAGCATCCGGCAACAGTAGAGCAATCTTGCATCTTCCAAAATTTTTCTAGTTTTTCTAAGTAGTTTTGCATCTTGACTTACTTATTTTCAGCTTGGGAGGAGTTTTGTAAAAGCACTGATCAGTTTGGGAAGGTTTGGTAAAGCAGGGGGTGAGGTCGCGAAATCGCGACATGTCGCGATTTCATGACATGTCACGAAATCGTGACCTCCGAAAGACTGCAATGTGACTTGTTCAGTTGAGTCGCGATATCGCGACGTCGCGATATCACGACAGTGTTTTAAAAAGCCAAGGCGGGGGCCACTGTCGTCACGATATCGTGACTATAGTGTGAAACAAGGCGGAGGGTGAAGGTCCTGTCGCGATATCGCGACAGGTCACGATATCGCGACCTGTCGCGATATCGCGACCAGTGCGGAACTGCCACGTGGCAAGATCTTAAGGCAGACCAAAAGCAAACACAAAGCGGAGGACATGGCAAAGACATCGTCAAAAGTGAAGGCACGGAAAGAAGGGGGGTCACGAAATCACGACCCCAAAGGAACTCGGCATAAAGGAGGCACTGTTGGTCGCGATATCGCGACATGTCGCGATATCGCGGCCCAGTGAAGTCAGGGCTAAAGAAAATAGCGAACGACCGGGCAAGACCAGATTTGACACGTGGAAGGCCACGTGTATCATGACAATTGTAAAAGGCACATGGAACAACGAAATTGCGACAAGAAGAGGGCATGGCAAGATTTACACGTAGTTGGCTACGTGTAAGAAAACAAAGATGAAGATCTCGAAGGTTGATAAGGGAGGCGTCGGCCGTGCTTTCCTTCTTTATTATTTCTGGTTTAATAGCATTTACAGGTGAGGGCTTTATGAAGGAAACAGCGATACAAAGTACAGTCAGAACAAAGTGGCCAGTGCAGGGTATGGGAAGCCATTAATGCAAGCTTTCGGGCGGATCGGGAAGTTGCCCATTTATGGCAGAAACCAAAATTTGAAAATCCAACCGGGGGAAAATAGAATTTGAAATTGTTGTTGGGCGGGAGCATTAATTTCTGAGAGGATCGAGGCCTCGATAAAAACTCGAAAATTTGTAAGGGTTGAGGATGGTGAGTTCGGGATTGTGGGAGAAGAAGTATGCTGGGAAAATTGTAACAGAGGACTGTATTAATGAAATTTACTGCAAATTAATGAGAAGTTGCTTGTTTGAATCTCGACCTCGCCATCAATTGGGCATTAAGACAAGGTTCTAAGGTTTAATATCGGCCCATGTGAGGGATTTGGAGATAAGTGTGTAGTTGAAACTCTCGTGTTGGAGAGGCCCCGGGTTCAAATCTCTCCCTCTCATATGTTGTGGATATGCTATGTAATAGTTATTAGGGACCCTACTGGAGGAAAAAATCATGCCAACGTCCAAATTATTCGAAGCGTCGACGTCAAAATTATTCGAAGCGCCGACGTGATTGCAAAAGAGGACAAAGGCATTATATAAATGCCATCAAAAATATTTACCAAGGCATCCCTTGCAATTATTATTCGAAGCGCATGCGAAAAGGTTTTGTTTTTCGAAGGCCTTACGATTTACGTAAAGGCTAAAGGTGTGAAGGTTCGGAGGCTCTAAGCGCAAAGGCTAGCGTGGCCTAGTGGTATGTTGGCTTGGTACTAAGGAGGAGGTCCCGTGTTCGATTCGCGTGAGGCCTTTTGGATTGCAAGGAAGAAGCGCTTGAAGCGCTTGTTGTTTTTGGAGGAGCGCTGTTCGCGGAAACTTTATGGTGGACGTGCCATTTTAGACACGTCAGGGCATGTGGCCCAACGATGGCTTGGCTACGGCTAAGGCATTGGGAAGGAGGACGTCGGGGGATCGAATCCCATCGAGGGCAAGGCAAGTGGATTTAATTTTTGATGTTGTTTAATATTTTAATTTTTGCCAAGGTTGCCTAAGGAGAAATAAGGATATGGTATGCCCTAGGAAAGATAGAGATTTATGCTGATTTTATTTTTGGAAGTATATCATATTATATATCATTGGAAAGCTCTTTTCGAGAGCTATTTGTTTAGATTGCTTAGAGGGAGAAATAAGGTGTGTGCAAGGAGATATTTCTGGTTTTGTCAAGGAGTTTCAAAAGTAAGTTTGATTCATTCTTTTGAGGGTTTATTTCTTGCATAAGAGGATATGGTGCATTTTATTGAGTAGGAGTAATAAGGTGTTATTGAGATATTATTTTTATTATTGTGTTATTACTCAAGACCTCTAACCCTTGTTGAGATTGGAAAAATAAAATGTGTTGAGTGTGGCAGATTTAGTGGACAACTCATAAGGCATCAAAAAGGTATGGGCAATATTCTTCATTGACATTTTTGGGTGATTGATTTCTGAAAATATCTTTGGAGAGAAAAGGATTGATTGTGGTTTCCTTTTTGAGGAGTTGTTGGTTTAATGCTTCAAGGTTTTCTAGTTTGAGAGTTGTGATTAAACCTTGTTTTATAAGCATTGTTGTTGAAGCCAATTGGTCATGCAAAGAACTTGAACTTGAGTTAAGAACATGAGTATCATTGTTATGTGAGATTTGTTGTTGAGCATTGTTGGAAATATTTTGAGTTGGTTGATACATGCTTGGACTAGGGTTTGTGGAAAGGATTGTTCCTTGAGGTGATTGGTTGAGTAGAGTTGATTGAGCCTAGTCAAGTGATTGTGTGAAGTGGTTGTTCAAGTTCCATGAAACAAACTATTCTATATTCTGATTTGAGTTGAGTGAGTTGAGATTGGGATTTGAGTATAGAACATATTGAGTCTCTAAAAATTCTCTTTATGCTTCTATGATATTGAGTTGAGATATTGATTGAGCATTAAGTATAGAATATATTGAGTCTCTAACAATTCTCTTTATGATTCTATGAGATTGGACAAGTTCTGTGTGAGCTTGTTAAGATGAATTGAGGCAAGTCTTTGAGAAAGCTTGTGGACTGATTTTGTGTAAGCTTTTGTGAAAGCTTGCTATGCAGATTTGAGCAAGTCCTAGAGAGGACTTATTGAGCAGATTTGGACAGGTTCTATGTGGACCTGTTGAGTAGATTTGATCAGGTTCTGTGTGGACCTATTGAGCATATTTGATCAGGTTCTGTGTGGACCTATTGAGCAGAATTGTGCTAGACCGAATGTACTATGTTTAGTACAAGAGATTGAGCAGAGCTGTGCTAGACCGACTGGACTGTGTTTAGTACAGTATTGAGATAGAGCTTTGGAGGTGATAGAGTATAGAGGATAGAGTCTCAGTGGATAGAGATCCAACAACCAGGACAATTGAAGATAGATCTGAGTGAGGAGTCTTCAAGTGGAGAGAGATCCACCAGTCAGTGCAGTAGAGAGACAAAGTCTTCTAGAAGATCACTAGCCAGAGCGAGAAGGGGAAAGAGTTCTCCTGTGGAAGAGATCCATGAACTTGAGATTAGGGGATCAACATCTCCTTTGGATAGAGGTCCATAAACATTGTAATTGGGAAGGATTCCCAAAATATTATTTGAGAAATATTTAGAAGAAATATTTTTCTATGGAGGTAGCCCACATTGGGTGAACCACGTTAAAATGATGTCTCTCATGTGTGTGATGCTTTGTGTGATGTTTACTATTTTATTAATGTTGATGCTACTATTTGGGGAAAATTTTTATGTTATACTGTTCACCCCCCTCTCAGTATAAGCACATGTTCTTCAATTGGTATCAGAGCGGGTCTCTCCGTGAAGAGTCTAACAGCTTGGAAGAGGATCCTTCGGTAGCACACATGACTTCAAAAAGTGAAGAAGAGAGTATGTTTGATATAAAAGAAGAATTCTTTGCTGCTCTCAAAAAATTGGAAAGACTTAGAGAGAAAAATTCAAGCTTGAAAGAACAAATTCAGGAAGATGAAGAAGCAAGAGTGGAACTTATACAGAACCTTACAGAATTCAAGATTAAGGTAGAAGAAGGAAAGAAAATTGAGCAAGATATGATAGATCTACTGAGAGCCAAGGAAACAAAATGTGGAATATTGGAAGCAGAAATTGTTCTCCTAAGGAATAAACTGGAAGGGATCAAGATACTACAAGATACAGAATATGAGAAACAAGAAGAGGAATCAAGCTTCCAAAGGGCAAAAATTTCAAACAAAGAAAAGCAAGCAAAGGACATCAAAAAGGAAGAAAGCAAAGAGGAACCCTGGATAAGGGTTAATCACAAGAAGAGAATGACTTCTTCACAATATCCAAGACCTCCAAATAGGTTACATAATTTCTTTCATGGTCATTGTTTTTCTTGCAATAAATATGGTCATATAGCTGCACACTGTACTCATCATGCAAGATACAATAGAAATTTCAATTCCTTTGCACCTCTCATGGATGATGATGTTATATGTTACAAATGCAATAATTTTGGGCACAAGGCTAGGTGGTGTAAAATGATATTTCTTGAGTCTAGAAAAACAATTCCAACAACTAGGAAGGATGAAAGAAAGAATGTTAGGGTCAGATCTATGTTAGTACAAACAACCCTGCATGCTCAAAATAAATAAGAACAATGGTATCTGGATAGTGGTTGCTCTAGTCACATGATAGGAGACAAAGACAAGTTCATTGTTCTAAAGGAAACAAATAGAGGATCAGTAAGTTTTGGTGATAATGGATCAACAAGGATTGTTGGGAGAGGTACTCTAAGTCTAGACAATGGAAAAACAAAAACAGAGAATGTTTTGTATGTCAAAGGGTTAAAACACAATCTACTGAGTATAAGTCAACTTTGCGATCAAGGATATATGGTTACCTTCCATCCAGATAGATGTGAGATAAGGAAAATAGAAATAGGAAGAATCATTGCAAATGCAAGAAGGACCCCAAACAACTTATACATGCTCAATGAGATCAAAGGGGAAAAGTGCTTTCTATCACAAGAATATGAGAGCTGGTTGTGGCATAGAATATTGGGTCATTTGAATTTTGACAACATAGTCAACATAAGCAATAAACAGGCAATCAGAGATTTACCCAAAATAAGAAGACCTCAAAACACAATTTGTGCACCTTGTCAACATGGAAAGCAAACTAGGACAACTTACAAACCAAAAGGCTATATGTCATCTGAGCCTTTGAGTCTAATACATACTGATTTGTGTGGTCCTACCAGAACACAAAGTATTCAGGGTAAGAGTTACTTCATGTTGTTTGTAGATGATTATTCCAGAATGGTTTGGGTAACTTTCCTAAAAGAGAAGTCAGAGGCCTTCGAAAAATTTAAAGCATTCAAGAATTTGGTTGAAAATGAAACAGGCAAAAGGATTAAGTGTCTACGATCCGATAGAGGAGGAGAATTCACTTCAAATGAGTTTGTAGAATTCTGTGAACAACATGGAATTAAGAGAGAGTACTCAGCAGCAAGAACCCCCCAACAAAATGGAGTAGTTGAGAGGAAGAACAGGACTATTGAAAACATGGCTAGAGCTATGTTAAATGAATCTAAGTTATCAGATGGTTTCTGGAAAGAAGTAGTATCTACAGCTGTACACATAATTAATAGGGCTCAATTAAGGGTAAATCATCACAAGACTCCATATGAGCTTTGGAAAGGAAGACCTACTACTGTAAAACATTTCAAGATCTTTGGAAGCAAATGTTACATAAGATGGGAAGATCAGAATTTGGGCAAATTTGATCCAAGATGTGATGAGGGAATTTTTCTTGGTTATTCTACAAAGAGCAAGGCTTACAGATGTTACAACAAAAGAACATGCACTATGGTGGAAAGTATGAATGTAACAATTGATGAGAAGATAGATTCCAGAGAACCAGTTCAGCAAACTGTATACCAAGAAGATGGATGTTGTCAAGAAGAATTTTGTGAGGAATCAGATAATGATGAAGAAGAAATACAAAGGCTTCTTCCTAAGACTCCTTCCAGGTATGTACAGAAACATCACCCAAAATATCAGATCATTGGGAATCCAGATGAAAGATAGACAAGGAGAAGAATAATAAAACCATTTCAACAAGCAAATTTTTCTTTGCTATCTAAGATTGAGCCAAAATATTTCACTCAGGCTAGTGAAGATGAATTTTGGGTTAAAGCAATGAATGAGGAATTGGATCAGATAGAGAAGAGCAAAACTTGGGAGCTTGTTCCATGACCAAAGGACAAAAATGTGATTGGCACAAAATGGGTTTTCAAAAATAAGTTGAATGAAGATGGACAAGTGGTCAGAAACAAAGCAAGGTTAGTATGCAAAGGTTATGCACAAGTAGAAGGAATTGACTTTGATGAAAATTTTGCTCCAATTGCATGACTTGAAGCTATAAGGATATTTTTAGCTTTCGCAAGTTTCAAGAACTTCAAGGTATATCATATGGATGTCAAGTCAGCTTTTCTAAATGGGGTTCTAGAAGAAGAGGTCTACATTGAATAGCCAGAGGGATTCATACTAGCAGATACACCAGATCAGGTATGCATATTGAAAAAGGTATTGTATGGTTTAAAGTAGGCTCCCAGAGCATGGTACTCAAGATTGGATAAGTATCTATAGGAACAAGGATTCAAGAAAGGAATAGCAGATAGTAATTTGTATATCAAAAATGAAGGAAATGATCTTCTAATAGTGGTCGTTTATGTTGATGACATAATTTTTTGGGGAAACAATGACAAGATGTGCAAAGAATTCGCTAAGAATATGCAAAGTGAATTTGAGATGTCTATGCTTGGTGAATTATCCTTCTTTCTTGGTCTTCAGATTTCACAATCAGGAAAGGGAGTGTTTCTTTCTCAAGCCAAGTACATCAAGGAGATGTTGAAGAAATTCAGGTTAGAAGATTGCAAACCAGTAAGTACTCCTATGGTCATAGGGTGCAAGTTGAGTAAGGATGATGAATCTCTAGAGGTAGATCAGAGACTATACAGATCCATGATTGGTAGCTTATTATATGTCATAGCTACAAGACCAGACATAGTACAATCAGTGGGATTAGTGGCAAGGTTTCAAGCAACACCTAAGGAAACACATGTGGTAGTAATAAAAAGAATTTTTAGGTATCTAAAAGGGACTATGGATTTTGGGCTTTGGTATCCCAAAAGTGATAGTTTCACACTCACAACATATACAGATGCAGATTGGGCCGACAACATTGATGATAGAAAAAGCACAAGTGGAGGAGCTTTCTTTCTTGGAGAAATTCTAGTCTCTTGGTTAAGTAAGAAGCAGATTTCAGTATCACTATCTACAACAGAGGCATAATATATTGCAGTAGTAGCCAATTGTACACAGGTGTTATGGATGAAGAGAACTTTAGAAGACTTCAAGATAAAGCATGATCAGCCCATTCCTATACTATGTGATAATACCAGTGCCATATGTATCTCAAAAAATCTGGTAATGCACTCCAGGACAAAGCACATTCCGATTAAGTATCATTTTTTGAGAGAACATGTGTCAGATAAACATGTCAGATTGGAGTATGTCACTACAAAGGAACAGATAGCAGATATTTTCACTAAGCCACTCTCAAAAGAAACTTTTGAGTATCTTCAAGGAAAATTGGGAGTGAGACTCCCACCCAAGAATTAACCACCTCATGTGGAGGTGGGGGAGGGGCTAAGCTAAGAGGCTCATTCTTAGCCCCGAGCCCCAAAGGTGACCCTTTGCCATTGATGTCAAAGGGGGAGAGATTTGTGTATATTGGGGAGAGATTTGATATGGGGAGAGATTTGATATTTGAGAGAGCATTGAGCCAGGGGGAGCAAAGTCCTAGGGGGAGCAGAAAAGAAGGTCATGTTTCAGTAAAAGGATAAGGGTTGCCATCAATGACAAAGGGGGAGATTGTTGGACATTTTGAGTCCTCTAAGTCAAAGTTGTCATTGATGTCACCTGATAGAGTTATCACTCTTCTAAAGGAATTCAGAAAGAAATAAAGTCACCCAAGTCATCTAGGAAAAAGCTTCATCAGTGCAAAAGTGAAAGGAAAAAGGCTCCATAATATTTTAATATTATTGGGAGCACAGGTTAAGTGATTGGTTTATAAAAACCCAAGATGGGTTATTGCAAAGGTTAAAAAGGAGGTTTAATAATTATTTATAAATTATTTAAATTCACAAGGAATTTAAATTTTATAAATAATATTTAATTATACCAAGATTGGGCATTAAGACAAGGTTCTAAGGTTTAATTAAATTAAACCTAAGGTTGGTTCTTTTTAATTTATAATATTTAAATTTAAATTAATTATAAATTAAAAATCATGTCGACGTCAAAATTATTCGAAGCATTGACGTGATTGCAAAAGAGGACAAAGGCATTATATAAATGCCATCAAAAACATTTACCAAGGCATCCCTTGCAATTATTATTCGAAGCGCATGCGAAAAGGTTTTGTTTTTCGAAGGCCTTACGATTTATGTAAAGGCTAAAGGTGTGAAGGTTCGGAGGCTCTAAGTGCAAAGGCTAGCATGGCCTAGTGGTATGTTGGCTTGGTACTAAGGAGGAGGTCCCACGTTCGATTCATGTGAGGCCTTTTGGATTGCAAGGAAGAAGCGCTTGAAGCGCTTGTTGTTTTTCGGAGGAGCGTTGTTCATGGAAACTTTATGGTGGACGTGCCATTTTAGACACGTCAAGGTGCATGGCCCAATGGTGGCTTGGCTGCGGCTAAGGCATTGGGAAGGAGGACATCGGGGGATCGAATCCCGTCGAGGGCAAGGCAAGTGGATTTAATTTTTGATGTTGTTTAATATTTTAATTTTTGCCAAGGTTGCCTAAGGAGAAATAAGGATATGGTATGCCCTAGGAAAGATAGAGATTTCTGCTGATTTTCTTTTTGGAAGTATATCATATTATATATCATTGGAAAGCTCTTTTCGAGAGCTATTTGTTTAGATTTCTTAGAGGGAGAAATAAGGTGTGTGCAAGGAGATATTTCTGGTTTTGTCAAGGAGTTTCAAAAGTAAGTTTGATTCATTCTTTTGAGGGTTTATTTCTTGCATAAGAGGGTATGGTGCATTTTATTGAGTAGGAGTAATAAGGTGTTATTGAGATATTATTTTTATTATTGTGTTATTACTCAAGACCTCTAACCCTTGTTGATATTGGAAAAATAAAATGTGTTGAGTGTGGCAGATTTAGTGGACAACTCATAAGGCATCAAAAAGGTATGGGCAATATTCTTCATTGACTTATTTGGGTGATTGATTTTTGAAAATATCTTTGGAGAGAAAAGGATTGATTGTGGTTTCCTTTTTGAGGAGTTGTTGGTTTAATGCTTCAAGGTTTTCTAGTTTGAGAGTTGTGATTAAACCTTGTTTTATAAGCATTGTTGTTGAAGCCAATTGGTCATGCAAAGAACTTGAACTTGAGTTAAGAACATGAGTATCATTGTTATGTGAGATTTGTTGTTGAGCATTGTTGGAAATATTTTGAGTTGGTTGATACATGCTTGGACTAGGGTTTGTGGAAAGGATTGTTCCTTGAGGTGATTGGTTGAGTAGAGTTGATTGAGCCTAGTCAAGTGATTGTGTGAAGTGGTTGTTCAAGTTCCATGAAACAAACTATTCTATATTTTGATTTGAGTTGAGATTGGGATTTGAGTATAGAACATAATTGAGTCTCTAACAATTCTCTTTATGCTTCTATGAGATTGAGTTGAGATATTGATTGAGCATTAAGTATAGAACATATTGAGTCTCTAACAATTCTCTTTATGATTCTATGAGATTGGACAAGTTCTGTGTGAGCTTGTTAAGCTGAATTGAGGTAAGTCTTTGAGAAAGCTTGTGGACTGATTTTGTGTAAGCTTTTGTGAAAGCTTGCTATGCAGATTTGAGCAAGTCCTAGAGAGGAATTATTGAGAATATTTGGACAAGGTTCTGTGTGGACCTGTTGAGCATATTTGATCAGGTTCTGTGTGGACCTATTGAGTAGAATTGTGCTAGACCGAATGTACTATGTTTAGTACAAGAGATTGAGCAGAGTTGTGCTAGACCGACTGGACTATGTTTAGTACAGTATTGAGATAGAGCTTTGGAGGTGACAGAGTATAGAGGACAGAGTCTCAGTGGATAGAGATCCAACAGCCAGGACAATTGAAGATAGATCTGAGTGAGGAGTCTTCAAGTGGAGAGAGATCCACCAGTCAGTGCATCAGAGAGACAAAGTCTTCTAGAAGATCACTAGCCAGAGCAGAAGGGGAAAGAGTTCTCCTGTGGAAGAGATCCATGAACTTGAGATTAGGGGATCAACATCTCCTTTGGACAGAGGTCCATAAACATTGTAATTGGGAAGGATTCCCAAAATATTATTTGAGAAATATTTAGAAGAAATATTTTTCTGTGGAGGTAGCCCACATTGGGTGAACCACGTTAAAATGATGTCTCTCATGTGTGTGATGCTTTGTGTGATGTTTACTATTTTATTAATGTTGATGCTACTATTTGGGGAAAAGTTTTATGTTATACTGTTCACCCCCCTCTCAGTATAAGCACATGTTCTTCAAGAATATTATCATAATTCTGCATATTTGTGTTTTCCTTCTTAACTAGAATAAGTTTATCATTTTTTTTATGTAACTTAATTTCTTAACTTAGATCTTGGGTCTCATATCTCATATCATTCTATATGTGAATCTTCGAGTAGCATTTTTAAAATCCATGAGATAGAAGAAAAGTGTCTAAAGTCTATATTTTGAGGTAGGATGATGCACTAATTTTGGTTCTCTATGTTGATGACCTAATAATTACAAGGGTTTCCTCATCTAGTATTAGAAAAGTTAAATCTATTCTACATGATAGATTTGCTATGACATACTTGGGCCTAGTTCACTACTTTTTCAGGATCTAGATCACATAATTTTTTTCCCACTTATGAGAGGTCATTTTGTACAAGGGTACCTAATGTGTCTACACATTTTTTAGGATCCATCTATCCATACCCACCTAAGCTATGCTTATGGAGGGGTTTGTTAGTGTTTTTTATTATTTTATGCAGTAATTATCCTAAAACTTAGAATAATCTTAATTATGTAGTTGTTGACTTATTTATCTCTCATAGATACCATGTGTCATGATCTCACTCATAATGTTGACTTCTTCATCCCTTTCACATATGTATCATGATCTCTCACATTGTGTTGACTTATTCATCCCTCACACACATGTGTCATGATCTCTCACATTGTGTTGACTTATTTATCCCTCACACACATGTGTCATGATCTCTCACATTGTCCCTAGTTGGCACATGACCCAAGCTCCATCGTCCTCCAAAAGCAGCAACAATACCTAGAAAATATTTGACCACCTTTTTTGACATGCGAGTTGAATGTCCTTTTATTCCCATTGTACAAGCCTAAACCACACCCATTATCCTCTCACCCATATCCCTTGCTTTAGTTTTTACAACATCCATCCATGTCCATCCCTGGCTTTGCTCGAGCCCACTTCTATTTAGATCAAACCTATTGTTGAGGAGATTTTAGGGAGCCACAATTTGTTACCCTTTCTGAAGAAATTTACTAGCAATGATGCTAAAGTTTCTGAACAAATCATCAACTCTTGGGATGAGGGCCACGTCACTGTTAAGGGCCTTAATTTTTTGATTTATTTATGAATGTTGGCTAAGGTTAAAAATTTCTTGATTGATGGTAAAACCATCAGGTTCAACAAGCACACAATGGTGGTGGAGGACTTTTTTAGTGATAAGGGTAAGTACCTGGTTGTGGTTGATAGGGAATCGATAGACTTTACCTACTTGGCCTCTAGGATCATGTTATGATCCCAATTTTATAATATATTACCATTGAAAAAATTGACCTTCCCCTTTGTAGCTTCCCTTTAGCCTTCCTGAACCATCTCAAGGGCATAAAAAATATCAATATCCTTGATTATTTGTTCAATTCCATTAATTTATCCGTTAACAATGTATGGAATAGGAAATCCACTCATCCCATCCATCAGGAAATGCTTCTTATTTTGTACAAGCATGCTCTCGAATTCTAATCCAACAAATATATGGTCACTACCTGCCCTACCCATTGCAATCCCATCCAAATCCCTAATTACCCTAACCCACATAAATCCACCAAAATCCATAGCCATAAAACTCCTATCCATGAGGTTCCCAATGATGATAATGACCCTAATTTTTCCTCCTCATCAACCTTGAAGCAAACCCTCGGTTCTAAGCTCAAAGAGGGGTCTATATTTTTTGATTTTGAGTTCAAACACTGACCTATCAGGTGCTCGTCATCCAAGACCATGCACAATCCCAATCCAAATTATGTCTAGGCCTCCCCTCATCTAAAAAAGTTGCATATAGAGATACCTTCCCCTAGAAATGCTAGTGAGGTGATTCACCCTAAGGAGACGATGCTTGAGTGCACTGATCCTTCATTAGTAACTGTCCTTCAGAACTCTATCCTCAGCCACATCACCAATGCAATGGTCATATTTTTAGCAGTTTCTAACTCATCCAATGTGGTGTGGTCACTCTACAACCAGGAAACAAAGGTGATGGACAAAATCCATGCCCACCTCAAGACTCTCTTCAAGGAAGTTGATGATCCTCTGAATTCCAATACCAAAGATTAATACTATAGTCCTCTGGTTTGTTCTGGTTGGGGTCTCCCTCCTGGGACCATTCCTCTGTACCTACTTTTTGTTTGGTTGGGATATTACCTATGGGATCTTCCCATTTGGCTCTTCCTTTCTTTGTAAGGCTGGTTTTCCCCTTGTGGGTCCGCCCTTTGTTTTGGTGGTTTGGTTCTGCTGACCTGTTGGTGTTGTCCTTTTTGTAAAACTTTTTGGGGCCCCTTTCAAAATCCATTTTTATTTAGATCATATTACCTATCAAAAAATGATCTCTCACATTGTTTTGACTCATTCATATCTCACATATGTGTCACAATCTCATTCAATGTGTTGAATTTTTTGTTACTCATTGATGCCATGTCTCACATTATTGAGAAGACTCCGTGTTGGGTATTTTTCATATATACCCATATCATGTTTACATTTAAGTAGATGATCTAATGGGAGAATGTATGTAGTTTTTAGTTGTAATTCTTCATTTGTGGAATATTATCATTATTCTACATATTTGTGTTTGCCTTATTAACTAGAATAACTAATCATTTGCTTATGTAACTTTATTTGCTTATGTATCTTTATTTCTTCACCTAGATCTTGGGTCTTGTATATTCATCTCAATCCATAGGTGAATCTCACAGGAAGATCATGAAATATTTCAATTCAAAAATAATAGAGTATAACAAACTAGAACACAAATAAATAATAAAAATAACATAATGACTTTATTGTTCAAGAAATAGAGTACAATACAAGCAATATCAAAGAAGAGATATGATGCTATAACATTGCATCCATTAATCATGTTTATTTATAATCAGGGGTTCATCTATATTTATACAAGAATTGGTGTGTTAGAATCCATCATATTGAATATGTAAGGTCACCCATATGGAAATTTAGTGGTTCACCTTTTGTGAGTTAGAAGGTCACCCATATGCAAAAGTGGTGATTCATATTCCATGAGTTACAAAGTCCATATGAATACAAATTTATATACATATGACTTGTCTTTTTATGTTTTTTCTTCTAGTGATGTGTCATCATAGTTAGAGATGCATTTTGGCTATGAAAATCTAAAATAGAAAAAATACTATTTTTAGTAATTATTTTGTTTTGCATTTTTTAGGGCCTCCAAAACATTTTTTCCCAAACATATCATCTATGATAGATTTATGTATAAAAAGTATTGTTCTCTCTCAAATATTTCTAGTGCTTCTTTAATGGATCAAAATGCAATGTTGAGCACAAAGTTGTACCCTTAATAGTGTAGCTAGGATAAAAATGGATTTTAGGGTACTTTTAGCATAAAGAATGATATAAAAATATCACATGTCTATATCATTCACCCCCCTTGAAAAGCAATGGTTACCATTGCATAAATATTTTATGTCAAGTGTAGAAATTGTTTGTTTATCTTATTTTTTGTGAGTCATTCCCCTTGGTGACTAGGTTGTCCTACCTCAACCACTCTATACATTTGAAAGGACTACATTCTAGTGGTCATGGACCATGTTTCAATAGTTAGATACTTATCTAATGATGTTAGGCTATCTATATAGAGTTATTCAATGTCCAAATATTCTACAACTAAGAAAGTGTCAAATAGAAGTGGGTGATAGGGCCTAAGAATTTCAACATTAAATATTAGATACAAACCAAGATAAAATGGAAGATTCAATTCAAAGGTATTTTGTTCCACATTCTTGGTGTTTGTGTGGGGTCCATAATGAAGAGGTCTAACCTTTCTATGGGGCATTTCAAGTCTCTTATTTTGAATACATAACCATACCTTATCTCTAACCTTGAATTGATGTGGGACATGATGCTAGTCATGGCATTGCTTGTATATTTTATTTATCTTTTGCAAGAGGACATGGATCTATTGTTAGATGTGTTGAATCTATTCCCTAAAATATTATATATTTTTTACTTCTTTTTTTCCATGAGGTGATTAATCCATGGGTAGCATGATAAGAGATACATTAGTGTGTGCAAAGGGTTGAAACCTAAAATATATATAAAATGAGCTATGTTTGGTAGAGCTATGAGGAGCTCAATTATAACCATGTTTAATGTGGAGGAGGATCTCATCCCATGTGTGTGGATGTTTTGAATTGTATATTTAGAGAATATGCACAATAAATATATTTACAATTTCTATCTAGCCATTAGTCTAACGATGGAAGGTTATGATCATGCTTAACTTGGTGCCCATCATGCTCAATAGGTGGAGCATAAGATATTAAAAGAGTAATTATACCTATAAAATATAGTGGACTTTGAAAATCCAAAGGTGATCCACATATGACTAAAATAAATATTAGTAGTATCCTTGGCTAATATGGATTTCATATCAGGAATCACAATATTTTTCCTTGAAAAAAAATCAACTAATACAAAAATACAACCATTACCATGCATAAATGTGGGAAAACATGAGAAGAAATCCATTGATAGATTTATAAGACTTGGATGACATTGGCAATGGTGTATATAATCTCTTCTTACTATATGGTTTTAAAACAACATAGAGCGTACATGGCTTAATGTACCTCTCAACATCATTCCTCATATTAGGAAAATAAAATTACTTTTGAAGTATGGCCAATATTTTTTTACCCCAAAGTGACCTACTAATTTACTCAAGTGTGCTTCCCACATCATCTCTGACTACTCACTAGCTAGTACAAAAATATGTCCCATGTGATGAAGGAGGTTTTATTGCAAATAAAAATTAAAAATATGATTATCCATATTATTATCTCTATAGGCATTTGTAAAATCTACATCATACAAGGTGGACCAACTAGAAGTATCATACTCATAGGAATCAAGAATGGTGGTGAGTGCCATGATTGCAGATCAACTTAAATAAACTGATATTTAATTTATACTCCCTTTCATATACTTGATGGTCAAATAAAACTATTGTAGATATGTGACCCACTTTTGAGGTCTTTCATTCCATAGCTTACTCTACATTCAAATGAACTCTAGAGGTTTGTGATCTATGTGAATGATCATTTTATTGCCCAAGATGTAGTGCTTCTGCTGCTTGGACAATGGCATAGAGCTCTTTATCATATTGGGATATTGTAAAATTACTTCATTGAATGTTTTACTATCATAGGCAATTGTATGCTCATGTTGTGTGATAATAGCTCCTAATGTGTGCTCTAATGCATCAATAATTATATTAAAATATTGATGCAAATCAGGTAGGAAAACTATAGGATCTAAACATAATTGGTCCTTCAACCTCTCAAATTCCCTCTATTATTTATATTTCAAATGGAACTTGGATTTTCCACCTACTTTGGTCACTTGGTGTAGTGGCCAAGTAATGTGTGAGAACCCCCAATACATATTTTTAATAGTAATTGGCAAGACCCAAGAAATTGTGAAGCTCTATTATATTCTTTGGTATTTTCCAATCTCTAATTACCTTAATATTCTTAGGATCAACATGGACTCCCTATTTTTCAACAATATACTCAAGGTATTGAATAGTTTCCATGCCAAATGAGAACTTATCCAAATTAGCATATAGCTTGTGTCTTCCAAGAATCTAAAGTACTTGTCAAACATGTTGTAAATTTTCCTCTTATATCTTACTATAGATAATAATTTTATCCAAGTAGACTATAACAAATGAGCTACTATAGATATTATGATTAACATGATGTAATGTAAAATATAGTTGTGAAGTGACAAGTAATGAAAATTTGATAGATTTAATTGTTTACACTTGGGACTAAGACCTTCAATCTAATTAGTTTCTAATCTCAAATTAATATAATTTACATTAATTATTCTTTTGTCTAAGTTTATTCTACATTACTTAATGTTTTTAAAAATTTGTGTAGTTAATGAAATCATGCATTTTTAATATTTTTTACAATATCTAAACATTGAAAATAATGAATATAAATAACACTCTAATAAAATAAAAACATATTTAAATTATCACATTTCATAGTGAGTCAGGAGTAAGTGCAAGTCAAGAGAGTATGCAAGCTAGGAGCGAAGAGAAAATAATGATCATGAGGAAGAAGTAGGAAGCCAATCATGATCAAGCAGTGAGTGCCACTTCTTGTTCTATAGCTTAGAAGAACTCAAAAACTAAAGGATTCATGTGAAGAACATATAGGTAACATGGCAAGAAAAATATTTTTGAAAGTTCTTACTAAAAGTAAGGATGACCTAGTTGGAAGTAAGGATGCCTTAGGTGGAGGTATGAATAGCCTAGTTAGTGATAATAGGAAGATCCAACCTATGAAAAGCTATATCTAAGTAGAAAATACTACACCAAAAGTTATTATAAAGGATAAGATGATTGAGCATGATATAATGGTTTTTAAAACCAGAGGATTAATATGTAAGTTCTATGAATATGTTTTATTGAGATTCAAAATTGGATCAGGCAGAAGTGGTATTGAATTCAAATTACTCCATGACTTTTCTTTCGAAAGGATTTTTCTCTTTTTTTCTCTAATTTAGAAATAAGGTATAAAATAATGGATGGAGGCCCTTGGTATAGGGGCAAATATGCATTATATTTAAGATCATAGAGTGAATTGTTTTTTAGGATACAAAGACTATTAAAAGGCTTCTAGTGTGGATTAGGCTTTTTGTATTTCTTTATCAACTCATCAATAAGGAGGTTTTGAATAATATTAGCAATACTCTAGGTGAGTTCATCAAAGAGGGACTAACTACTAATGAGATAAGACAAGTTGTATACACTCGAATATGTGTTTCCATGAATAGTTAAAAACCTTTATTACAATCCATTAGGATTAAATTTGAACCAAGATAATGGGCTCAACAAGTGTATTATGAAAATATTGTATTTAAAGGGTAAAAAATTGTTGGCTTTTTAGCCAGATTATCTCAGAGGTCCTTTTATCAAGGATAAAAAATTAATCACATATAATAATCTATTAGAATAAAATAACAATCACATTAATTCTCACAAATAATCTCACAAAGTACATATAAAATTTTAAAATTCAAGGTCTACTTTAGCATGCAACATGTTATGTTATTTATATTACTTATTGCAATGCTTCATTACAAATATATAATCACAAATGACTCCTCACATGAGCACACTTGACCTTATCTCTTTCATGATTCTTCACTTGTCTACTGAACACCTAACACTATGACTCTTGACTTACCTACATGACACATTGTAGTCTCTAACACTTTGCACACTTGCACACTTTATTACATGACACTTGGACCCTTCTCAAATAATGACACATGTATTAGACAAATATTTAACATACTCCATAATCTAATATTTACAATTTTAACAAATAATGTAATATCTCCAACACCCCCTTGTACTATAGTGTGAAGACTTTTAGTCTTCAATCTATGATTCTAGTCTTCATTCTTTAGCTCTGGTTCTGACACTCCTTCAACCTTGGGTATTGAATATTGATGTTATTCCTTATGATTTTCATGGAATGTAATTAAAAAACTTGCTTTTGATTAATATCCTTTGATGTGGAAAACCTTATTACTCCCAAAAAAAATTAAATTCTCTTCCTTCAAATTTCCATCAATTTTTTTTTTCTACATTATCGTTCTTCAATTCGAATAATATTTTTGCCTTTTTATATTAGCTTCTTATGATTCCAATTTAAAATATTAAAAATATTTATTTATGCTACCACTATGAAATGTAAACATTTTTTTCTTCTTCACGTCACATAGGTTGCATGCATTAGGGTTTTGGGCTCTTGGTGTCATACCCCCTCTCCACTATGGAGTGTGCGGGATGCCTCTTAGGGCATGTTTTTTTGCTACTGTCATTGAATTTACTCCACCATTTGGTGGATTAAACCTCTTTTTATGGACGGAAATAAATAAACAACTCAAACTTATGTTGAAGCTATAGAAGGGAGAAATGGTTCCAAATGTGAACAAGCAACCACATAAGTTCATTCCCAAAGTTTATCATGAGGTAATATTTCTCCTCTGTATGTGGTTATCCCATTGAGTGAGTTTAATACTAGTTGTTCTTGGCTAGAAATCCATACAATGGTAGGGTATTTTATAGGTTGCATCCCTAGTGAAATCATGGTGTCAAGGTTGATGGTGTCCAAAACCTCACCAAAGGGTTGTTTTTGTTTCATTTTGTTGATCCTACTTAGACTAAAGTGGTCCTAAGTTGTGGGTCTTGGTCTGTTCATAGCTCCTTTATTTTTTAGCCTTGGCTTAAGGATTTTTTAGTCACTAATGATATTTTCTTGTGGGTTTTATTTTTGGTTGAATTCCCTAGTCTTCCTCTACCACTTTGGACTTACTATCAAAATATTATGGCTCCCATTGATGAATTTGTCTATTGTGAAATGAAAAAAATATATGCCTCATGCCCTCAAACGTATTTTTGTGTAAAATTCAATCTTTTTAAGGACCTCCAAGAGACTGTTTATATCCAAGTTAGTGACTATAGGTAAAAACAATGTGTTTTTTACATAAACCTACCTAACACATGTTACCATTGGCAATAAGCTACCCATAAGATACAAGATTATCCTTTAATGGTAGACAATATTAAAGTTAAGGAGACAGTTGTGGCTCTTATTACTACTAGCTTTGTTCTTGCTTCCAAATGAGGGGTAATATGAATGGAAGGTAGTCCAAAAGAAGGGTAAGAATGGAAAAAATATAAACCCTATGGCTGCTCGTAGTATCTCACCTCAACCCCCTATGTCTTATACACCAGCTAGGCTTGGTGTGGTGATGGAGCAACATACCATGCAAATGGTGGCATCTAGTGCTAGGACTTCTTAGATGGTTGCTAATGTACCATTGACTAGTGCTTCCTTTGCCAAAATTGTTACTTCTTCTGCTCCTACTCAATATTCAGATTCTTTAGTCCTACATGTCAATGGGTAGCCTTCCTTTAGATTCATGGAACCTAAATGGGCTTCTATCAATGGTTGAAGATACCTTAGCCCACATAAGGGAGAATTCCTAATTCACCAGGATAAAATACATCAAATAGATTTTTGGAAAGTCGATCAGTAGCATTTTATTAGTAATATTTAAGATTCCTTTTCAAACCTCAAATATGCTAAAGATGTAGAAGGCCATATGAGTTTTGATTGATTTCCATTAATTTTTTTATCATGGAATGTCAGAGGGCTGACAGACCCAGTATGCAAATACTTGGTCTAATATGAGATTGCTTTATGTCCCAAGTTTTATGGTAATCCTAAATTTTTGTGTCTTCAAGATATTAAGATTTTTGACTTTATTTTGTAATGTACTTGACATTTTCTTTGGCCAAGCAGCTTTTTTTTTGCCACCAGTCATTCCCTTGGCAAAGGAGGAGTTGTCATTCTTTTGGCAGATTTGATATCGTGGGGTGTGGACCCCTCCAATCAAGCATTTTGGGTTTTACTTAAGGTTGGTGGGCTATCTTTTAGAATTATTAATGTTTATGACTCCAGTGAATCTCAAGAACACTACAGCCTCTGGTGGTGGTGTCTTTATCTTTACCACCTATTATTTGGTTTATGTGTAGAGATTTTAATATGACTAAAAATACTACATAAAACATAGGATAACTTCCCATGCGATGGGCTACTGACGAAAGAGAATCTTGGTACTTCAAGAAAAACAAATTGGGTTTGTTAGACCCCAATTCTTGTTTTTCTCCCCAAGATTTTCCTAAACATTTGTGGTATACGTGGTTAAATTTGCAAGTTGGCCATGCAAGAATTATGATAAGGCTAGATAGAGCCATGATTTTAAATCATGTGAAGTCTTTCTTTCATAGGAAAAATGCTTCAGCTCCATATGTGGAAACCATTCTTGGTACCACTACTTTTGACCATTCACCCATCATGTTTAATGAGTTGATGAAATCCCTACCTCAAAGATAGTTCAAGTCAAAAAAAATTTAATACTTCCTTTATTCAGTACCCTTCCATGGTCTGTCATACCCGTAGAGTCAGGAATCTAGTTCCTAGACCTACTAGATAGTTGGGTTGAATAGAATGGTGGAATACTGCCATTTTTTGTACAATTGTCTTGCTTTGCACTTTGGGGAAAAAGGTGGCGTAGTTCAGAAGATATTCTAATGTTGTCCTTCATGATGAGCTTGCCAAAGCTTCTCTCAGGCTTGAGGCCTATCTGTTTAATCCTGAAATTCAGTCTCATGTTACCCAGCTAAGGCATGAACTTAAACTTGGTGAAATTTATGAAGCTCAAAGATTTTAAATTAAAGCCCATATTCATTGACTTAAATTTGGTGATAGGGTCACCAAATATTTTTTTTAAAGGCTTTACCCTCCTAGGCAAGCTACTCAATTCAAGTCCATTCAAGACAATGGAATAAGGCTTATCGCTCTTCTTAAGATGATTGATGCTTTTTTCAATCATTATGCTGATGTTTTGCTGCTCAAGCTTATTCACTTGAGCGAGAGCAAGCATTGACATCTTGTATGGTAGTTGTACCAATTAAGATTTTGGAGTCTCAAAGAGTAGGGTGTGATAAACTTCTCTCCCTTAAAGATATAGAGGATGCATTATCTCAAATGGAAAATGATAAAGTGCCAGGTATGGATGGCTTTCCCTGTGATTTCTACAAAGGTCTTTGGGACTTAGTTGGTCTTGATTTACATAAATTTTATCTGGAGACTCTTTGACTAGGCTCTTTGGAAGAAATTATTAATAGGGGTAATATCAAATTCATACCCAAACAAGGGGACCTAGAGTTGATCACTAATTGGAGACCTAATAATTTTTTGAATGTTAGTTACAATATCATTGTCATAGCTTTAGCTATTCGCCTTAGGTCTCTTCTTCCTTTGTTAGTCGGATCATAGCAAACTAGATTTATTCTATGGAGGTACATCCTCGATAATGTTTTGGTTATATAAGAGGGCATGGAATGGGCTCAGATGTCAAACAAAAACATGCTTTTTATCAACATTAATTTTGAGAAAGCTTATGACTGTATTGAATGCAGATTCATTCTTGTTAGGCTCAAAACTTTAGGATTCAGGCCAGTTTTCATTCAGATAATTGCTATGTTATTCAGAGATGTTTTGGCTATTCTCAATATGAACAATTCATAGTATGAAGTAGTGGGCCTTTTTATGTCTATTCAGCAAGGGTTTCCTATTGCTCCTTCTTTATATGTGCTTGTTTTTGAAGCCTTCAATTATCTTTTAGCTACTCAAGATTCTACAGGTCTTATTAAAGAAATTACTCTTTTGAATGATCAGGGATAACTTATTAATGGTCACTTTTTTGATGACTCCTTTCTTATCGTAAGGGAAGAGGAGAAATCTATTTTTAATATTCTATAATTTTTGAACACCTTTTGCAAAGCCTCGAGTTCTAGCATACAATGAAGGAAGACCTTCTTCTTTAGATAGTCTTCCTTGCCTATGTCGTCTTGGCTTAAAGAGTTTTATTGGAATTGGATCCCTCCTAGGGATGTTTTTAAGTCTCTTGGTATTAATTTTTCCTTTCAAGGCTCCCCTGCTTAGCTTTGGAATTATCTACTTCAAATATTTAAAAAGTGTTGAGCAAGGTGCAGCAACAGTATTGTCATTGTTGTCAACACAGTCAGAAAGATCGATTGATGCAGTGGACATGAGTTCAGAGGTTATTCAGAGTATGTACAGTGAAGTTAAAAGCTCATGAGGATGTTTTTGATGTTTGGGTGAAGTTTTTACAGGCTGTCCAAGAAGATGGAAGTGGCCCATATGCAAAAGTTAAGCGAAAAAGCAAAGAAGAAAAAGTGTCACGATATCGCGACATGTTGCATTTTCACATCCAAAAGAGAAGAGAAAATACAAGGAGAAAAAGTGTCGCGATATCGCGACATGTTGCATTTTTGCGGCCAGAAGAGAAGAGAAAATGCAACGATAAAAAGTGTCGTGATATCGCGACATGTTGCATTTTCGCGGCCATAAGAGAAGAGAAAATGCAAGGAGAAAAAGTGTAATGATATCGTGACATGTTGCATTTTCATGGCCAGAAGAGAAGAGAAAATGCAAGGAGAAAAAGTGTCGCGATATTGCGACATGTTGTATTTTCACGGGCCAAAGCTAAGAGAAAGAGCAAGGAGAAAAAGTGTTGCGATATCGCGACATGTTGTATTTTCGTGGGCCAAAGGAAAGAAAAAGAGCAAGGAGAAAAAGTGTCGCGATATCGCGACATGTATTTTCACGGGCCAAAGGAAAGAAAAAGAGCAAGGAGAAAAAGAGTCGCGATATCGCAACATGTATTTTTGCGGGCCAAAGGAAAGAAAAAGAACAAGGAGAAAAAGTGTCGCGATATCATGACATGTTGTATTTTCACGGGCCGAAGAAAAGAGAAAGAGCAAGGAGAAAAAGTGTCACGATATCGCGACATGTTGTATTTTCGTGGTCCGATGCAAAGAGAAAGAGCAAGGAGAAAAAGTGTCGCGATATCGTGACATGTAGCATTTTCATGGTCCGATGCAAAGAGAAAGAGAGAGAAAGAAAAAGTGTCGCGATATCGTGACATGTCGCATTTTCGTGACTCAAAAAGGCCAGGCAAGCAGAGAAATAAAAAGCCTCGCGATATCACAACATGTCGCATTTTCATGACTCAAAAAGGCCAGGTAGGTAGAGAAACAAAAGTGTCGCGATATCGTGACATGTCGCATTTTTGCAACTCGAAAATGCCAGGAAGGCAGAGAAACAAAAGTTTCACGATATCGCGACATGTCACATTTTTGCAACTCAAAAAGGCCAGATAGGCAGAGAAAAAAAAGTGTCACGATATCGTGACATGTCACATTTTTGCGACTCAAAAAGGCCAGGCAGGCAGAGAAACAAAAGTGTCACGATATCGTGACATGAATACCAAGATGGTGAAACTGAAGACTGCAGAGTGATGTGGACCCATAAGGAATCTTTAATGATTTGAAATCATTTAATATGGTCGTTACATATGGAAAGAAACAGACGCATGCCCATGTGGAGAAAATGAACAGTCATGGAAGGAGAAAATGAATAGTCGTTAAAATAGAAAACGAACAGTCATGCAGGGAGAAAATAAATAGACATGCAAAGAGAAATTGCAAAGAGAAAACAAACAGTCATGCAAGGAGAAGATGAACAGTCATAGTAGGAGAATATGGTGTCAATTCTTTGCATGTAACGTGTTTGACGAAATGCCTACTCTATATATACAAAAGGAGTTACATAAAGAAGGCGTTACAATTGACAAGTGGCGCATGAGAATATGAAAGAAGGAGTTACAACTGGAGTTACAAAGAGAAAGGATGGTTATAAAAGGAGTGTTGCTCGAAGAATTTTAATTTGTGAATTTATCTTGTGAAGTGCGCGAGAGGAGCGTGAGAGGCGAGTGAGAGGCGAGCGAGAAGGGTGTGTGTTGCGTGAGAGATGTTGAGTAAGCAATAGACCAGTCAGGGTCTTGTAAAAGTGAAGGCATTATTATGTCAATATTCTGGTTTCAAAATTGAAGTCCAAGTTGGTGCTTGGCATTAGGGGTTGGTGCTCCTTTCTGTTGGTGCAGATAAATCAGGGGTTGGTGCTCCTTTCTGTTGGTGCAAATAAATAAGGGGTTGGTGCTCCTTCTAGTTGGTGCTGGTAAATCAGGGGTTGGTGCTCCTTTCTGTTGGTGCAGATAAACCAGGGGTTGGTGCTCCTTCCATTTGGTGCTGGTAAATCAGGGGTTGGTGCTCCTTTCTATTTGTGCAGATAAATCAAGGGTTGGTGCTCCTTTATGTTAGTGCAGATAAATCAGGGGTTGGTACTCCTTCCAGTGGGTGCTGGTAAATTGATTGTAAAGTTAGTGCTTTGCAAAGGCTAGATTTGTATGGGAGTCCAAATAGTCATTTTGAGGAGTAGCCAAATCGGTGAACCTCGGTACATCTTGTGTTGTGTGATGTTCTCTTGTTATACTTGCTTTATTTGGTTTTAAGTTTTCATTGTTTCGACTTTAAGAGTTGAAGAATTAAGTTTTAAAGAGCTACACTGATTCACCCCCCCCCTCTCAGTGTCATTGTGAGACTAAAAAAAAGAAACTTGAATTCTAGCTTACTAAGAAGCTGTCATTAGGAGGTAAATTTTAGATCTGCTCTAAATTTTTAGCTGCCACTCATGTATACTACTCCTCTTGTTGGGTTTCTTCATAGGCTTGTTATAAGAAGCTTGAGAAAATGTTGGAAATATTGAGCATATTGAGTTGTCATTGATATCAAAGGATTGATGTCAAGAGTTGTCATTGATGTCAAAAGATTGCATGGTATTCAAGGCAGAAATATTCTTCTAAGGTTGGACATATATACCTCAAGCAAGGGTTTATTGTAAAGAAAAGGTTTATAATATTTATTTTTAAATATTATAAATAAGGATCAAGAGGTTAAGAGTGCTTGGGACAATGTTTTGGAACAAGGTTTAAATATTACATAAGGAGGCCTAAAAGGTTAAGGTCATGGTTTAAAATAGAAGAATATTATAATATTTTTAATATTATAATACTTGGGCCAAAAGGATTTATTTTAAAATAAAAATATGGAAAGGTTTATTTTGTAAAGGTCAAAGGCTTAAAGAATAATATTATAATATTTTTTAAATATTATAATATAAACGTTTGAATTGGTTGAGGCACTAAAAATACTTGGAGGGAACACTTTAAACATTTCTTAGAGCCCGATGTGATTATTTTCGAAAGCACCAATATTTTTCCCAAAGCTTCAAAGTGCATATAAATAAAGGTGGATTTAATACATTTGTGAACGATGCTTTTGGCTAATGTTTGATGTGCATGCAAAATTTCAAATATATTTTGTGTAGTAAAACAAAAAGAAAAATAAGGAAAATATTTCATGAATCAAAATGAGGAAAAAATATTATATTGTTGTGTTTGATTCTCAAGTGGGTGGCTAGCCTAGTTGGTCACTAGGCTAGCGATAAGGTGTTGGTGGTAAAGAGATTGCAGGGTAGAATTCGGGGGTATACATTTTGCTTGGCAGTATTGGAAATAGATTTTATTGGCCCATGAAGGACCTTGGACGATGTGCAGTGATTGTTGTTACCACCTATTGGGGTAGCCCAGATGGCTGCCTAGCTATTGCTAGGGTGCTGTGTTGGCAGAGGTTGTGAGTTCGATTCTCATGTGGTTCGTTGGCTTGTGTTGTTGAAATTTTATGCCAAAATTTTTTCATACATTCGCTGGCCTATGTTGTTGAGGTATGCACCAAATTTTTGATTAATCAATGCGTGTTTGAGGAAAATTATTTGTTGGTTCATTTGGCATTGTTACAGGTAGAAAGTTTGGTATTAATTAAGTAGTGGAGACATAAGGTGTATAAAGGAATATTTTTTATTGTAATGTGTGTATAAATAAAATACTTAGAAGGTGATTTGAGCATTGTTTAAAAGGTCATATATCTTGTATTTTGAGAGGAGAAATAAAGTGTCTTTGTGCTTATTGTTGTGTGTAATTTTTACTAGCTTAAGCTTGGAGTTATAAGGTGTAAATTGATTTATTTCCAAGTGTAATTTTTGCATTATAGAAAAAGGGATCCTAGGGTTTTAGAAGCTTATTCTTGAAATATTAAAGAGGAGAAATAAGGCATTGATTTTCTAGATTTATTGTGGACACCTTTTGGAAATATTTGAGTGGATGATGTTTTTATCTATGCTAGAATTTGAAAATCACTAACCAGATTTCTTGAAGGATCAAAAAGGAAATTATTTGACAGGTTTTTGTGGGCACATCTTCATCAAGACAACTTTAGAGGTATGGTGATTTGAGTTTCTTCTCAAGGTGTTTTTGCTTAAGGAAATATTTTTGATATCATATGGTGGAGATATAAGGATTGATTTGATGTGAAATACCTTGATTGAAATTGGAAATATATGAGCTAGGGTTTGAGAACAAGTTGTGCATGAGTATTGAATGAAATTGAAACATATGTGCTAGGGTTTGAAAACAAAGTTGTACATGATTATTGAATGACATTGAGACATATGTGTTGGGGTTTGAAATAAATTTGAGCATTGGTTTTGAGTGATATTGGAAATGAAAATGCAAGAGTTATAGATCAATTTTGTGAAAGCAATTTGTGCATATTCATGATTGACTTTATGAGTAGATGAAAAGAACATATTTGTGCATTCTTCATGATTGAATTTGTGAGTAAATGAGAAGGACTTGTGCATTGTGATTTATTTTAAAGTGAAGTTGCAAATCAACAAATACCAGGTCAGTTATCAAGTGCTAGACTAGAGCTACCTTTAGAATGCAATAAATATGAGACATGTGAAAGCGATAGACTTAATGAATGTGAAGAATATATTGAGCATTTGTTAGTGCATATCATTCTCTATATGTTCAAGAGGTTAAACGAATTCTGGGTAGAATATGTCTAAACTACTTGAGTTAAAGAAAGCACATTGAAAAATAGATAAAACACTTGATGACATCATTATGCAATATTTGGAAATAGATTTGAGCTTGTGTTATGATCAAATTTGAGTGTGTTATGAGTAGATTTGAGTATGTTTTATGAGCATATTTGAGCTAGTACTATGAGCATATTTGAGTATGTGTTATGAGCATATTTTAGTATGTCTTATGAGTAGATTTGAGCTTGTGTTATGAGCAAATTTGAGTATGTGTTATGAGCATATTTGAGCTTGTGTTATGAGTATATTTGAGTATGTGTTATGATCAAATTTGAGCGTGAGTTATGAGAATATTTGAGTGTGTTATGAGAAAATTTGAGTGTGTTATGAGAAAATTTGAGTATGTGTTATGAGCATATTTGAGCTTGTGTTATGAGCAGATTTTAGTATGTGTTATGAGCATATTTGAGCAAGTCTTGTATGTAGACTTGGAGCAGATCTGAGCAGAGTTAAGAGCAAGTTTTGGTAAGCAAATTTGAGCAAGTCTTGTGTGTAGACTTGGAGTAGATCTAAGCAGAGTTAAGAGCAGGTTTTGGTAAGCATATTTGAGCAAGTCTTGTGTGTAGACTTGGAGTAGATCTGAGAAGAGTTAAGAGCAGGTTTTGGTAAGCAGATTTGAGCAAGTATTATGTGTAGAATTGGAGCATATTTGAGCAGAGTTAAGAGTAGGTTTTGGTAAGAAAATTTGAGCAAGTCTTGTATGTAGACTTGGAGAAAATCTGAGCAGAGTTGAGAGCAATTTTTGAAGGAGAATTAAGCAAGCCTTGTGTAAATGCTTAAAGTAAAGTAGAGCAGAGGGGATTAAGGTCTCCTATGGATAGAGGTCCATGAACTAGAGCAGAAGGGATTGAGGTCTCCTGTGGATAGAGGTCCACAAATTAAAGAAAAGGGGATTGAGAGGGTCTCCTATGGATAGAGGTCCATGAACTTGAGCATAGGGGATTGGTGTCTCCTTTGGGTTGGTGCCCATAAACATTGTAATAGGGAATTGGTTCCCAAGATATTGGTTGAGAAAATTTATAAGAAATATTTTCTCCATGGACGTAGCCCACATTGGGTGAACCACATTAAATCTGTGTCTCTCATGTGTGTGATGATTTGTGCATTGTCTCATTATTGCAATTGATGATATTGGATAATACTACTTTGGAAAGTTATTACAATTGATAATATTGGATAATATTTGGAAAGAAAAGTAAAATTTTTATCTTATACTGTTCACCCCCCCTCTCAGTATAAGCTTGTGTTCTTCAATTGGTATCAGAGCGGGTTCCTTCAGAGAAGCCTAACATCTTGAAGGAAGATCTTAGAGTAACATAGATGGCTAATCAGGAAGGATTTTCAACATAGAGCTCCATTGTTTTATGGGACTAATTATGCTTTCTGGAGTGTGAGGATGAAGATATTTTTGATGGCATAGGGATTTGATACATGGAATTCAGTAGAGAATGGGTACACACCACCTGCAACTCCTCCCATAGATATAAGTGGTAAGAAACTATATGAAAATAATGCCAAGGTAATGAATGCAATTTTAAGTGGATTACAAGAATTTGAGTTTGTAAAAGTCATGCACAACAAATCAACAAAATAAATATGGGATAAGCTAAAAAATACATATGAAGGAGATGATAAAGTTAATATGGCAAAACTTCAAACCCACAGAAGGAATTTTGAAGACTTGAAGATGAGAGATGAGGAAAATATTACTAGGTACTTTGTGTTGATGAGGTTGTTAATACCATTCATGGACTTGGAGAAAAGATTGAGGATTCTACTATTGTTAAAAAAATTCTAAGATCACTACCCATGAGGTATGATGCAAAGGTTTCAACAATAGAAGAAATGAAGGATCTCACAACTTTGAGGATAGATGAACTACATGGGATTCTCACAGCTTATGAGATGAGAACATAAAAGGATCAAACATACAAAAGGGAGGCAACATTCAAAGCTTCAAAGAAGGCAAAGGATAAAGAATCAGAATCTAGTGATGAATCAAGCAACAAAGAAGAGGTAAATTTTGTAAGAAGAAATAAGAAGGGTCCAAGGAAACCCAAGAATATGTAAACTATGAAATACTTTAGTTGTGGCAACATTGGTCACTATGCAGCTTATTGTCCACAAAATGGATATAGTAGCAGTGAAGATGAAAAAGAATACAAGAAAAAGAAAGAAAGAAAATTCAGGCATGAAAATAAAAATAGGCATGGTCAAGGAAAGCATGAGAAGAAGGTTTTTCAAAGACACAAGAAAAGCTTCTATGTTGAAGAAGCAAGCAGTACTTCAAGTGACAGTGATGAAAGTTCTTCAGATAGCGAAAATGAAGAGGTTCTATTTTTGGTAATAGAAGAGGAAAATGATACTCCTTTTGAAGACCAATATGAAGATGCTCCTATTGAAGTTCAAGTAGAAGAGAAAGAAGATGTTCTTGTTATTGAAGACCTAGAAAAAGAGAAAAATTCAGAAAAGAAAGAAGAAGCCATAGTTGATATGAAAGAGGAACTTGATGTTGAAATCGATGAGTTGAAAAGAGAGAACTTAAGATTGAAGGCTCAAATTCAAGAGGATGAGGAAACAAAGGCAAAGCTTCTACAAGATATCACTAACTTAAAATTTAAGGTTAAAGAGGCAAGGGAAGTTGAAGAAGGTTTGGATGAACAGTTAAAAGCAAAAGAACTAGAATGTAGAAAGACTAGAACATGAAGCTAACATTCTAAGGAAGGAACTTGATAAATTCAACAATAAGATATATTAGTTTAGGAAAAGCTCAAAATATTTGGATGATATTATCAAAACACAAAGATCTCCATTTATGATGACTGGACTTGGCTTTGAGGAAATTCAAGAAGTACAAAAAAAGGAGACAAGCTCAAAAGAAATAGAAGCATAAAAGAAGGAATATGAAGAAGAATCTAAGACCTATACTGGTAAGTTGAGAAGTGGAAACATCAATAAGGAAGAAAACAATGCACAATCAAGGAACAAAGACCATCACAAGAAAAGCAAAGAAAGAAGTATGTGATCATATCCTCCAAGGCAATATGAATACTACTTCCAAGGTTATTGTTACTCATGTAATAATTTTGGTCATAAAGCTATACATTGCAGGGTTCATGGTAGAAATGATTATGGCCTCACCAAGAGAAATTTCAAGTCATTTGCACTTTCCAAGAACTACAACATCAGATGTTACAATTGCAATAATTTTAGGCATAAAGCAAAGTGGTGTAGAATAGAATTTTTGGAACTTCCAAAAACAAGCAAAAATAGGGATGCTCAAAAGGATCAAAAGGGTATGACTACAAAAGTGTGGAAAAAGAAGTTTGAAAAGGAAGAAGAGCATTGTAAGTTGGGAGTAGCTCTACTCCCATTCCAAAATTGATCACCTCAAGAGAGGAGGTGGTGAGGGGGCTATGCTAAATATCTTATCTTTTAGCCCCAAGGAGCCCTTTGCCATTGATGTCAAAGGGGCATAGAATTGAGTAAGGGGGAGCAGCCTTCTCAGGGGGAGAAATTTGGAAATCTAGTTACAATAAAAGGAATATTTTTTGTAAGGGTTACCATCAATGACAAAGGGGGAGATTGTTGGAAATATTGAGCATAGTGAGTTGTCATTGATAGCAAAGGATTGATGTCAAGAGTTGTCATTGATGTCAAAAGATTGCATGGTATTCAAGGCAGAAATATTCTTCTAAGGTTGGATAGATATACCTCAAGCAAGGGTTTATTGTAAAGAAAAGGTTTATAATATTTATTTTTAAATATTATAAATAAGGATCAAGAGGTTAAGAGTGCTTGGGACAATGTTTTGGAACAAGGTTTAAATATTACATAAGGAGGCCTAAAAGGTTAAGGTCATGGTTTAAAAGAGAAGAGACAATATTATAATATTTTTAATATTATAATACTTGGGCCAAAAGGATTTATTTTTTAAAAGAAAAAGAAAAATATGGAAAGGTTTATTTTGCAAAGGTCAAAGGCTTAAAGAATAATATTATAATATTTTTAAAATATTATAATATAAACATTTGAATTGGTTGAGGTGCTAAAAAGACTTGGAGGGAACACTTTAAACATTTCTAAGGGCCCGACGTGATTATTTTTGAAAGCGTCAACGTTTTCCCCAAAGCTTCAAAGTGCATATAAATAAAGGTGGATTTAATACATTTGATGAACAATGCTTTTGGCTAATGTTTGATGTGCATGCAAAATTTTGAATATCTTTTGTGTAGTAAAACAGAAAGAAAAAGAAGGAAAATATTTTGTGAATCAAAATGAGGAACAAAGATTATATTGTTGCGTTTGATTCTCAAGTGGGTGGCTAGCCCAACTGGTCGCTAGTGTCACGACCCACCTTGAAGGAATTTTATTAATATGCTATTTGAATTATGATAGCTGATTTTTAATGCTTGATGTATTTGTAATATATTGTTTTATGTCAAGAGAAAATGATGTTGCATTGCATTACTTGATTGCAAGAACATGTATTAGTGTAGGTGGAAGACTTACCACCAAATATATGAGAAGGAAAATGATGACAAAGACAACTCAACAGGTAAAGCTCATATTCCTATCATCACTAGTTACCTCCCTGATGGCGGTGTTATTTGAAAAGGAAAAACGGTGATGGGGGATACTAAGCACATGCATCGAATGCTTGTATGCCTTTTGTGTGTTTTATATTTCATTTTACAACTAATTTACATGATATTGACATAATGGAATTTTACCTTGAAAATACACATTAAATAATGATTCACTATTTACTATTCACTATTTACTATTCACTATTCACTATTCACTATTCACTATTTACTATTCACTATTCACTATTCACTATTCACTATTCACTATTCACTATTCACTATTCACTATTCACTATTCATTGTTCACTATTTATTATTCACTATTTACTATTTACTATTTACTATTCACTATTTACTAATGGTTTGCATTTTACAAACTATTTTAGAAAATATTTTTATGCATTTGAAAAATACCATGCAATTTTGTGAAATTCTTAAAATGAGCAATTTCTAAAGTAAAAGATTTATTTTGTTGAACATGCTTATTTATTCTAGTTGACCCCATTTTAGAAGGGAATTAGGTGGATTGTTCTCTTATACAAACTTGTCCAATTTTGATTGGACCAAAATAGAGAGAACATTCTATTGACTTAAAGGATCATTCCTTTCCTCCACATGGCAACTTTAGGATGGCTAAAATGGTAGGTGAGATTCCTCCAAATTCAACCTTGCAACACCCACCTACCAAATAGTAGTAGATGAGCCACCCTTTTCATTAAAATAATTAGGTGCCACAAAGTGGACCCAATTTTGATTGAAGTTTAAAGGACTCTAGTATTATTAAATAGTATAAGAATTATCTTATCCTTTTGGGAATTATCCATTTGACTTCCCTACATTGATGGAAATAAAATGAAGGTCTCTTCTGTTATCATTAATAGTCCTAGCTTTGTATCCATTCTATACCTCAATAGTATTAGTTTTGTATTTGTTCTCATGAAAAGGGGACACAAAACAAGATAAGGTCACCTACATTATCCTTATTTGGACCCTCTTCTACTTTTTGGATTACCCTCCACATGATATGATAAGTATTAATGGGCCCAAGACATATTTTAATAATAAAATAATAAGGCCACTATTTGGCCATAAGTGGGGGAATTTTCCTATAAATTGAGGACATCTTATGAAGAAAGGGGAGGAGGAAATCTTGGAGCTTAGGGAGTATGCTCTCCACTTTGGTGGATTAGAAACCAAAAAGCTTTGGGAGAGTACTAATATTTAGGTAGTAGGCTGAAGTCTTGGAAAACCTAGGGAGAATGCTCTCCACCTTGGTGGATCATAAACTAGAAGGTTTGAAAGACTTCCTAGTTGAAGAAAAATATATTTAGAAGTATCCATTGAGGTTGAGAAGATATTAGGTTATGCTGAAGAAAGAGGAAGCAAGAGGAGAAAATACCTAATTCAAGTAGGATCATCTTGCAGGGATTCCAGGTTGGGGTTGTCCACTCTATTTCATTTATGAATTACTGGATGTTTGTTTGGCTTAGGATTGATACATTTTAAGTGAGGATGCATTATATTGCTTGATTGTAAAGTTTAATCATAGTTGATAATCTATGATGTATTGGAGGTATGATGGCTTACTATAAGTGCATAGAATATACAAATTTCCTATGTCTTTTAGAATGTAGAGTGACTTCTATGTAGATAATATTATTACCATGTGTTGGTAGAAGGGTTAACTTAAGTAAATCATATATCTTGTGTTGGAGCTATTATTGGGTTTGCTTTGAATAATCAAATAGTATTGCATATGTTGACTTGTTATATACATGGTATCCAATAGAAAAGTGAAAGTTTTGCATTTATGCTTTGAAAGTTGTCAAGTGATCATTCTAGCTCTTTGTAAGATTTAAATTTATATAGTTTGGATATTTTGATTAAATAAGTCTATTTCAATTTAAATGTTATGTTTGATAATAAAATGAAGCTATATTTTTTGTTTATCATCATAAGTATGGTAAAATTCTAGTATTGAAGGAAAATATTGGTGTCTTTTTCCTTAGGAAGAGGTATGGGACTCTTCCTTTGATTGGAGATAAACCAAACATATGATGATATGGATTGTGCAATAAACCTTAATTTGCATGATGGTTGATATATTGCTAAGAATATTCATTAACATGAGATATGCAACTAGCAAAGTTAATATTGCATGTATGCATTTAAATATGAAAAAGAATGGTTTGCTTGTGTTGCATTGGCATACTCTGCATGAGAGTAGTCTTGATCCCTTGCAAACTTATCTCTTTCACATAATGTAGATGCAAGAAAACTAGAGGAGAACCTTTCAAGCATTGAATATGATTGTATTGTGATTCATTTTGTATAAGCATGTTTTGAGATGTTATCATTGTAATTTTGAAAGGCTGAAAAAAAATTGAGCCAGACTTATAATATTTGATGTATTTATATTACATGTTTTTGTATACTAGTAAAGCAGTCTTTAAATGATGTAATAATCTCAAATGGAAGGTATATGATATAGAATGTTGGAAATATGGTCAAATGAAAGTATATGGTGTAAAGCTTGTTAGCAATTGTAATTAAATGTTAATGATTATTTTTGTAAATAGATATAACTTGTATGATTGCTTATTTCAAGTTATGGTAATGTATGTGCAAAATACATGGTGATATTTGGTTGATCATAAGAACCATCTCTTTTGAGTATAGCAGTGTAGAGGGAAATTTATGAGTAACCTACACGACAATGGAAGCAATCCAAAGACTTAAACTATGGCATAAGACCCACCACAACACCTTGATGATAAGTAAATTTTATAATAACGCTTAAGACTATTTACCCAAATCGCATGTAAGGTTCCATAATGAGCAATAGATTAATAGATTCTCCTAAGACACTAACTTTTGCTAGAAGTATGGAGAAATGGAGAAAGGTATTCCTTTCGTGAGGAATTGTCCTTCTTAATGGTTGGTTCAACCATTATGATATTCTCTTGTCATTTTGCAAATAAATTATGAGAACATGGCCATTACACTTTGATATTCATATATCATTATGGGATGGTGATATGGTGTTGTAGAGGATGGTGATCCTACTTGCAATTGATTTAAAAAGAATTGTAGAATTTGGTGCTTCTATTTATTTAGTATATTGCAATTCAAATTACTTACTTCTTGTTGGGAAATCTTGTCTTAGAACATTATTATAACCTTAACTTATCGAAAGGTCATCAATGAGGAGCTTAGGAAAAAAACAATAGTAGATGAGTAGTGACAATTGGGGTTGTTATAGGTAGGCTAGCGATAATGCGCTGGGGGCAGAGAGGTTGAAGGGTCGAATTCAAGGGCATATGTTTTTCTTGGTAGTGTTGTAAATAATTTTGATTGGCCCACAAAGGACCTTGGATGATGCACGGTGATTGTTGTTACCACCCATTTGGGTAGCCTAGCTGGCTACCTAGCTATTGCTAGGGCGTTGTGTTGGTAGAGGTTGTGAGTTCGATTCCTGAGTGGTTAACTAGCTTGTGTTGTTGAAAGTTTATACCAAAATTTTATCATACATTCACTGGCCTATGTTGTTGAGGTATGCACCAAATTTTTGATTAATCAATGCATGTTTGAGGAAAATTATTCACTGGTTCATTTGGCATTGTTACAGGAAGAAAAATTGGTATTAATTAAGTAGTGGAGACATAAGGTGTATAAAGGAATATTTTTTATTGTAATGTGTGTATAAATAAAATACTTAGAAGGTGATTTGAGAATTGTTTAAAAGGTCATATATATTGTATTTTGAGAGGAGAAATAAAGTGTCTTTGTGCTTATTGTTGTATGTAATTTTTAATAGTTTAAGCTTGGAGTTATAAGGTGTAAATTGATTTATTTCCAAGTGTAATTTTTGCATTATAGAAAAAGGGATCCTAGGGTTTTAGAAGCTTATTATTGAAATATTAAAGAGGAGAAATAAGGCATTGATTTTCTAGATTTATTGTGGACACATTTTGGAAATATTTGAGTGGATGATGTTTTTATCTATGCTAGAATTTGAAAATCACTAACCAGATTTCTTGAAGGATCAAAAAGAAAATTATTTTTGAGATAGGTTTTTGTGGGCACATCTTCATCAAGACAACTTTAGAGGTATGGTGATTTGAGTTCCTTCTCAAGGTGTTTTTGCTTAAGGAAATATTTTTGATATCATATGGTGGAGATATAAGGATTGATTTAATGTGAAATGCCTTGATTGAAATTGAAAATATATGATCTAGGATTTGAGAACAAGTTGTGCATGAGTATTGAATTGAAACATATGTGCTAGGGTTTGAAAATAAAGTTGTACATGATTATTGAATGATATTGAGACATATGTGCTGGGGTTTGAATGAAATTTGAGCATTGGTTTTGAGTGATATTGGAAATGAAAATGCAAGAGTTATAGATCAATTTTGTGAAAGCAATTTGTGCATCTTCATGATTGAATTTGTGAGTAGATGAAAAGAACAGACTTGTGCATTCTTCATGATTGACTTTGTGAGTAAATGAGAAGGACTTGTGCATTGTAATTTGTTTTGAAGTGAATTTGAAAATAAAAAAATACTAGGTCAGTTATCAAGTGCTAGACTAGAGCTACCTTTAGAATGCAATAAATGTGAGACATATAAAAGCAATAGACTTAATGAATGTGAAGAACGTACTGAGCATTTTTTAGTGCATGTCATTCTCCATATTATCAAAAGGTTAAATGAATTCTGGGTAGAATATGTCTAAACTACTTTAGTTAAAGAAAACACATTAAAAAATAGATAAAGCACTTGATGACATCATTATGCAAGATTTGAAAATATATTTGAGCTTGTATTATGAACAGATTTGAGCTTGTGTTATGAGAAGATTTGAGTATGCATTATGATGATATTTGAGTATATATTATGAATAAATTTGAGCTTGTTTATGAGCATATTTGAGTATGTGTTATGAGAAGATTTGAGTATGTGTTATGAGCAGATTTGAGCATGTGTTATGAGTAGATTTGAGTATGTTTTATGAGCATATTTGAGCATGTGTTATGAGTATATTTGAGTATGTGTTATGAGAAAATTTGAGTATGTGTTATGAGCAGATTTGAGAATGTGTTATGAGCAGATTTGAGTATGTATTATGAGCATATTTAAGTATGTGTTATGAGAAGACTTGAGCAAGTCTTGTGTGTAGACTTGTAGCAGATCTTAGTAGAGTTAAGAGTAGGTTTTGGTTAGTATATTTGAGCAAGTCTTGTGTATATTTGAGCAAGTCTTGTGTGTATAATTGGAGCAGATCTAAGCAGAGTTAAGAGAAAGTATTGGTAAGCAAATTTGAGGAAGTCTTATGTGTAGAATTGGAGTAGATCTTAGAAGAGTTAAGAGCAGGTTTTGGTTAGCAGATATGAGCAAGTCTTGTGTGTAGAATTGGATCAGATCTAAGCAGAGTTAAGAGTAGATTTTGGTAAGCATATTTGAGCAAGTATTGTATGTAGACTTGGAGCAAATCTTAGTAGAGTTGAGAGTAGGTTTTGGAGCAGAATTAAGAAAGCCTTGTGTAAAGGCTTGAATTAGAGTAGATTAGAGGGGATTAAGGTCTCCTGTGGATAAAGGTCCATGAACAAGAGCATAGGGGATTGAGGTCTCCTGTGGATAGAGGTCCATGAACCAGAGTAGAGGGTATTGAGAACTCCTGTGGATAGAGATCCATGAATCAGAGCAAAGGGAATTGAGATCTCCTATGGATAGAGGTCCACAAACTTGAGCATAGGGAATTGATGTTTCCTTTGGGTTGGTGCCCATAAACATTGTAATAGGGAATTGGTTCCCAAGAGATTGGTTGAGAAAATTTATAAGAAATATTTTCTACGTGGACATAGCCCACATTGGGTGAACCACGTTAAATCTATGTCTCTCATGTGTGTGATTATTTGTGCATTTTCTTGTTATTGGTATTGATGATATTAAATAATACTATTTTGGAAATTTATTTCAATTGATAATATTGGATAATATTTGGAAATAAAAGTAAAAGTTTTATCTTATACTATTCACCCCCCTCTTAGTATAAGCTTGTGTTCTTCAAAAACTCCTTTGAGATTTTCTTTGGAATAATTCTTTTAAAACAAAGGGATTTCATATAGTTGCCTAGGATATTTGTTATCTTCCTAGAGAGTCTATCAGAATGGGTCTGCTGGACTGTAGATGGTAATACATTTCTCTATGTGCTAAGTGGATGGTCAAGGCTTTGAGGGGAGCTGAAGCTTGGAAATTTTTGGTTCAACATTTCATTTCATTTAGTCTTCCCTTAAACTGTAGAGTATGGAGAGGGTTGGATTTTTCCTCTCTCATTGTTTCTCGAATTTGTGTTAAGATTCCTGGATCCTTTGTTATTAAAAGTATCTAGAAATCCTGGCAGTAACTCACTCTTTAGACCTGTTGAAAAGGAGATGACTTTTGTAAAGGCTTATCCATAAATTCTATGAATATTTGGTGGTCCCTCGAGTTTCTTCATCAAGGTTATCCCTTAGATCAGTTGCAATGGACTCATGCTTAATAGATTTTTAAAAAGGGTATTGTTACAATAGTTGATTTTTTTCTTAACAAACTAGGGACAATCACAGGCATAAAGCACCTTCAGGCTGAATGCTACAAAAAAATATGCTTATGATGCTATCATTGCTCTTACCTCTTTTTCTATGTTGCACAAGACTAGTGTGCACTCGCTGCGTCTTTAGTGGTGATACTGGAAATGGCATGATGACACTTTTTTGCTTAATTATAAAGCTCATTTGGGGTATAAATGATTATCTCCTCATATTCCTATGGTGCCTAAGCTCAATCAGTGTTGGGAATTATTTTCTACAAGGACTAGATGAAATTCTAGATTTCAGAATGTTTGGATTGCTTATGTTGAGCCCAAGAAATATTTTTTTGCATGGAGCTTGTTGTGTCAGCATCTCCCCTTGGGGAACATTTGAAGTAACTTGGAATTCCTAATATTATATGTTCCTTTTGTGGTATACTCAAGTCTTGTACTCACCTCTTTTGGCACTACAAAATATCTAGGTAAGCTTGGGAATGTATTATTTCATTTTTTCCTCATTTACAACTACAAGAGTTTCTTGGCCCCAAGCTCTTCTTGGGGACTCTTTTACTTTATCTCTCCTACTTTTTGAGGTGTGGCAATTTTTTAGGATTACCTTGCTCTTTCATATTTGGAAGGCCCGTAATAGAATAGTTTTTAAATAGTATACACCTTCTATCATAATTAGAAGGTAATCCTAAAAAAATGCCACACCTCAAAAAGTAGGAGAGATAAAGTAAAAGAGTCCCCAAGAAGAGCTTGGGGCCAAGAAACTCTTGTAGTTGTAAATGAGGAAAAAATGAAATAATACATTCCCAAGCTTACCTAGATATTTTGTAGTGCCAAAAGAGGTGAGTACAAGACTCGAGTATACCACAAAAGGAACATATAATATTAGGAATTCCAAGTTACTTCAAATGTTCCCCCAAGGGGAGATGCTGACACAACAAGCTCCATGCAAAAAAATATTTCTTGGGCTCAACATAAGCAATCCAAACATTCTGAAATCTAGAATTTCATCTAGTCCTTGTAGAAAATAATTCCCAACACTGATTGATCTTAGGCACCATAGGAATATGAGGAGATAATCATTTATAACCCAAATGAGCTTTATAATTAAGCAAAAAAGTGTCATCATGCCATCTCCAGTCTCACCACTAAAGACGCAGCGAGTGCACACTAGTCTTGTGCAACATAGAAAAAGAGGTAAGAGCAATGATAGCATCATAAGCATATTTTTTTGTAGCATTCAACCTGAAGGTGCTTTTGTAGCATTATCCCTTAGATCGGTTGCTGCAGTCCAACTCCACGATCGTCTTCTCCCTTTTGTGCACTATACTCCTTTTGCTTTCTCTGCACAATCACAGATGCACTTAGGACAATTCGACACGACTTCTTCGCTCACTTTGTGCACTTTGCCATCATCTTGCCGCTTCTGTGCTTTATGTGCTCTTATGGTCACATTTAACACTTCGACACATATTCGACGACACATCCATCAACACTTCAATTCTCTAAACAACCCTCATTTTATAATAGAATTTTTGTGATGAAAACCCTAATCTTAGTCGGCTATAAACCCTAATATTAGTCGGCTTTCATGACAACTGTAAACCCTGATTTTAGTCGACTGTCATTAGTCTTCGTCGACTTCAACTCAACCGCAAAAATACAACATGTTGCGATATCACGACACTTTCGCTTTCTCTCTCTTTCTCCTTGATTTGGCCCCCGAAAATACAACATGTCGCGATATCGTGACACTTTTTCTTTCTCTTTCTTTCTCTTTGCATCGGACCGTGAAAAAGCTACATGTCGTGATATCACGACACTTTTTCTCCTTGCTCTTTCTCTTTGCATCGGACCGCAAAAAAGCTACATGTCATGATATCGTGACACTTTTTCTCCTTGCTCTTTCTCTTAGCTTTGGCCTGTGAAAATACAACATGTCGCGCTATTGCGACACTTTCGCTCCTTGCTCTTTCTCTTAGCTTTGGTCCGTGAAAACACATGTCGCGATATTGCGACACTTTCGCCTCCTTGCTTCTTTTCTTGGCTTGTACCCGTGAAAACACAACATGTCACGATATCACGACACTTTCGCCTCCTTGCTTCTTTTCTTGGCTTGTACCCACAAAAACACATCATGTCGTGATATCGCGACACTTTCGCCTTCTTACTTTCTCTCTCCTCCTTTAGTCGTGAAAATGCGACATGTCGTGATATCGCAACACTTTTTCTCCTTTGCTCTTTCTCTTGCCTTCGAGTCACAAAAACGCGACATGTTGCGATATCGCGACACTTTTTCTCTCGGACTCTCTCTCTTGCAATATGTCACAAAATCATGACACTTTTTCTTTCGTACAATCTCTCTTGCAATATGTCATGAAATCATGACACTTTTTCTTTCAGACTCTCTCTCTTGCAATATTTCATGAAATCGTGACACTTTTTCTTCCGTATAATATCTCTTGCAATATGTCACGAAATCGTGACACTTTTACTTCCGAAGACTTGCTTTCTGACTTTGTCGTGAAATTGTGACAGTTCTGCTTCCGTACGCTTCCTCTCTTTCTTTTGTCACGAAAATGCGACATGTCGTAAAATCGTGACACTTTTCCTACTTACTTTCTCTCTCCTATTTTAGTCGCAAAAATGTGACATGTCATGAAATCGTGACACTTTTCTTACTTGTTCTCTTTTCTTCGAACTTGTCGTGAAATCGCGACACTTCTTCCTGCTTTCTCTTTTTCTTCCAACATGTCACGAAATCGTGACAGTTTTTCAACTTGCCTTTTTCTCTTCCAACATGTCGCAAAATCGCGACAGTTTTTCCTGCTTTCTCTTTCTCTTCCAACATGTCACGAAATCGTGACAGTTTTTCCACTTGTCTTTTTCTCTTCCAACATGTCGCGAAATCGTGATAGTTTTTCCTGCTTTCTCTCTCTCTTCCAACATGTCGTGAAATCGCAATAGTTTTTCCACTTGCCTTTTCTCTCTTCCAACATGTCACGAAATCGTGACAGCTTTTTCTCGCTTTTTCTCTCTCTTCCAACATGTCATGAAATCGCGACAGTTTTTCTTGCTTTTTCTCTCTTCCAACATGTCGCGAAATCACGACAGTTTTTCTTTCCTGTTGTATATGTCGCGATATCGCGACACTTTTCTTACTTGTCTTTTTCTTTGATCTTTTGCATATGGGCCACTTCGGTCTTCTTGGTAAAATAATGTACATACTCTGAGTAACCTTTGAGCTCCTGTCTTCTGCATCTGAATAGATTTTGAACTTCTTGTCCACTGCATCAATAGATCTATCTGACTATGTTGACAACAATGACAATACTATTGCTGCACCTTGCTCAACAATCTCCCCCTTTGGAATTGTTGGCAACACATGTGCAATTTCCTGTAACTCTTCTCCCCCTTTGACAATAATACCAAAGGGCTATTGCAGACTCCCCTTGAGTCCATGCACAACATTCTCAGGCAAAATTTATTACACGTAGAAGCAAAAAAAAAAACATGAACATGAGAAAAAAGATAATCAAATACTTAAATGCTCCCCCTGAGGATGTGATCTCTATAGCTAGTCAATTCTTGGGAAGTGCTCTCAATTTATTATGAAGGTACTCAAAAAATTCCTTGGGAAATGGTTTTGTGAAGATATCTGCTACTTGCTCTGTAGTTGGAACAAAATCCAACTTAACCTCACCTTCCGCAACTTTCTCCTTCAAAAAATGATACCTGCGTACAACATGTTGTCGCTGCAATATATTCTACCTCTGTTGTCGATAAAGAAACTGACTCTTGTTTCTTATTGTGCCACGTGACCAATCTGTCTCCAAGATAGAATGCACCTCCAGTGGTACTCTTTCTGTCATCTACACATCCTGCCCAATCTGCATCTTTTGGATACCATAACCCATACTCCATAGTACCCTTGTGATATTATAGAAGACTTTGTCTCTCTGCTGCACTGACTGGTGGACCTCTCTCCACTTGAAGAATCCTCACTCAGATCTATCTTCAACTGTGTTGGTTGCTGGATCTCTATCCATTGAGACTTTGTCCTCTGTACTCTATCACCTCCAAAGCTCTATTAATAGGCTCACTAAGAACCTACTTAACAGGCTCACATAGAACTTGTCCAAATCTGTAACAATATCACACAGAACTTGTCAAATGTTGAAACTCAACTCAAATCTGCTCCAGCAAGCTCACTAAGAACTTGCCCAAATCTACTCTAGAAATATGTCCCAACACTGTCCTCAAATCTGTCCCAACATTGTCCTCAAATATTTCCCAAAGGCCTTCTCAAAGGCTCAATCAATCATGCTCAAGTAGTACTCAAAATGAACTCAACAATGAATGGCAATCTCAAATCAAATCCACTTCATAGAAGCATAAAGAGAATTGTTAGAGACTCAATATGTTCTAAACTCAATCTCAACTCAACATAGAATGATGGAATAATTTATTTCATAGAACTTTTAAAAATCACTTCACACATAACTTGACTAGGCTCAATCAAATCAACTCAACCAATCATCACAAGGGACAACTCTCTCTCACACAACCCTAGTCCAAGTATGTATCAACCAACTCAAATATTTCCAACAATGCTCAACCACAAATATCACATAACAATGATACTCATGTTCTTTTCTAACTCAAGTTCTTTCACAACCAATGGGCTTCAACCACTATGCTTATAACACAAGGTTTAAAAACAACTCTCAATTCATAAAACCTTGATGCATTCAACCAACCACTTTCGAAAAGGAAACCACAAACAATCATTTTCCCTCCAATGATATTTCAGAAATCAACCACCATAATGTTGTCACATGAGTCTCCTTGGGATTAGCCTAAAATCATGCTACCATGCATACTGCCTGCAAAATATCTGGTCTGGTAGCTGTCAGGTACAGTAAGCTTCCAATCATAGATCTGTACATGGTTTGATCAATAGGTGGAGATTTGTCATTCTTGCTCAACTTGCAACCATGCTCGGGGTTCTTGTTTTAAGCCATATATCTTCAACTTACAAACCAATTTGGGATCATCACAAAGCTGGAAAGCATCTGGTTGCTCAATATAAACCTCTTCTTCAAGCTTCCCATTCAAAAAAATGTTGATTTCACATCTGTCAACAAAATTGACAAGTGACTCACACTTGTACCAACTTTTGTCCAACACTGTATCGACACTACAATTTTACTGCCAACTCTGTGCAAGCATCAAACACTGTACCACAACACCAACCAAATCCTTTTTACATTTTCAACTTGGTCTATGTTTTCTACAGTCACCGCTGGTCACACCTTACTTTCAACTATTCAAATCAGGAGACAATATTTTGAAAAACACTTCACGGCCAACTATAGTGCACCTTACTCAAAATCATACTTGGACCTCGGATAGGTATGATTCACAAAGCAAAGTTGCTCATCTTGATGAGCTAAACATGAATCAATGATCAGACTTCAATATTTTTCACCACAACATCATAATAGATCTAACAATCTTCACGTCAATGTGTAGTTCAAATACACACTGCTTTTATCGAAACACATATATGCGACTAGGGAAACATTCTTTCACTAACCAAATTATCTAAATTGTTATAATCCTTAACTTTGGATAGTGGCAGTAAGAACCATCACTAGTACAACAATGACATATAGCAATACTACCAATAATGACAACTCTCAATTTAATCACCACCCTTCATGGCACTTCCACAAACAACTACATGAACTGAAAACACACTTCGACAACTATACGACAACTTCCCTGACTACTTGCCTTTCATCCTCGGGTAATCAAACAAATACATAGGAGCATTAAAATGAAACTTCAAGATTTCTCCCCTTGAGGATGTGCTACCTGGAGTTGCTTAGTGCAATAGCGGAGTAGTCTCCTTCAGTCCAAGGAGACACGATTTCCTTTCTTCTATCTTTCTCCAAACTTTCTTGAACTCGGGCTTGGATTTTTCAACTACATCCCTGTTTTGCACCTTTTCGTGAACTCGAAAATTTCTCTTGTGTGGTTGTCTCTTGTGCATCCTTGATGAATGATTATTTTCCTTTCTTTTATGTACATGATTTATTCCTTGTCTGTGATGCGTTCTTTGCGTCTGATGAAATCTACTATTTTGCCTTAGATTAGATACAAAAATGCTTGGAAAAAACCTTGCTATGTGCCCATGACCATTACATTGAAAACATTGTACATAGTGTTCACTCAAAAATGCAGATGTATTTCTACCAAACATAACTCTTTGATTTATTATTCAATCCACAATAAATTACCTTGTGACCATACTGGTTGCATCTGAAACAATAGCCATTAAAAGTATTATTATGAATAGAGTGAGAGTGATAGAACCTCTTTTGTTGTGGTTGCTTTGTTGTAGATCTCCTTTGATATTTTCTTCCTTTTGAAGATTCAGCTTCAAACTTTTCTTGCTTCGATCCTTCAACAATGAACTTCTTCTTCTCTGCAGATTTGGAAGATGAAGGTTGTTCAGCTTCATATCCAAGACCACGCTTATCCATGGAGCTTCTTTGTTGGCTTATCATTTTATCTAGCAACTCTGTGCTCTTCTCGAATTTGAGATTTGTATTGGCCTCTTCTAGTTGTTTCTTCAATAAAATAATCTCTTCCTCTTGTTTGCAGCAACCAATCTCTTTCTCATTGATCTGTGACTTGAGAGTTTCTTCAATCCTTTTGAATTCTTCTACCTGTACTTTCAAACTGGTTATTATTTCATTTGCATCCTCAAGCTTTCTTGAGATTTCCTTATTCCTTTTTCTTTCTATCTTCAATTCATCCAGAGCTATAATTAGTTCCTCTTTCAAATTTATTTTTGCATCAATTTCTTCTTCATCACATTCTTGTTCTTTTTCTATTTCTTCTTTGAGTGTCATGAAAAGACCTCCACCTATTTATTTCTTAGAATCATCCTCTAGGACTTCATTAACTCTCAGCATATATGCCTCTATGTTCTCATCGTTATTCAACTTTAAAGCTTTGAACTAAGCTTGATGTGTTTGTAACTTGGCCTCCTTGATCTCATCGTCTCCTTCATGAATACTCCTTAGTTTGTCCCATATTTCTTTTGCCATTTTACAACTCATGATCTTTACCAGTTCATTGTCTACTAATCCGCACCTGATAGCATTCTTTGTTTTTGAGTCATTCTCAAATAGATTCTTATCGGCAGCATCGGTTGGAGGAGTGATGGGTATTGTGTATTCACTGTCTATTGAATCCCGGATGTCGTATCCCAAAGCACAAAGATATGTCTGCATCTTGATTCTCCAGACCACGTAATTAGTTTCATCAAACAAAGGTGCTTTGTTTGATGAGAAGTCTTCAACCTTTTTTGGTTCAATTTTCTCTTCCATAGGAACTGAAACTGACTGAGATGCCCTTTTGGAGGAGGATCTATTCTTCTTACCCATTGCGTACTAATCCAAGATCAACCCTGACTGATTTAGCCTAAGAAGGGAACTTGGCTCTAATACCAATTGTTAGTCTTACAATGGCACTAAGAGGGGGGGTGAATCAGTGTAGTTCTTTAAACTTAAATTCACAACTCTTAAAACTAAAATAATGAAACCTTAAAACTAGATAAAGCAAGTATCACAAGAGAACATCACACAACACAAGATTTAATGAGGTTCACCAATTTGGCTACTCCTCAAGAATGACTGCTTGGACTACCATCCAAATCCAGCCTTTGCAAAGCACCAACTTTACAATCAATTTACCAATATCCATTGGAAGGAGCACCAACCCCTAATTTATATGTACCAATAGAAAGGAGCACCAACCCCTGATTTACGAGCACCAAATGGAAGGAGCACCAACCCCTTATTTATCTACACCAACAGAAAGGAGCACCAACCCCTGATGCCAAGCTACAACCTTTGCATTCTTTGCGCACTCTACTCTTTCTACGCAAACACTTCGTACACTCTGCTTCGTTGTAGTCCAACTCCACGATCGTATTATCCCTTTTGTGCACTCTGCTCCTTTTGTTTTCTCTGTGCAATCACATACGCACTTAGGAAAATTCGACATGAATTCTTCACTCACTCTGTGCACTTTGCCATCATATCGCCGCTTCTACGCTTTCTGCGCTCTTATGACCACATTTCACACTTTGACACATATTCGATGACACATTCATCAACACTTCAATTCTCCAAATAGCCCTCCTTTTATAACAAAATTTTGTGATGAAAACCCTAATCTTAGTCGGCTGTAAACCCTAATCTTAGTCGGCTTTCATGACAACTGTAAACCCTGATTTTAGTCGATTGTTCATCGGTCTTCGTCGGCTTCAACTCAACCACAAAAATACATGTCGCGATATCACGACACTTTCACTTTCTCTCTCTTTCTCCTTGCTTTGGCCCCTAAAAATACATGTCGTGATATCGCGACACTTTTTCTTTCTCTTTGCATCGGACCGCGAAAGAGCTACATGTCGCGATATCATGACACTTTTTCTCCTTGCTCTTTCTCTTTGCATCGGACCACGAAAATGCTACATGTCGCAATATCATGACACTTTTTCTCCTTGCTCTTTCTCTTTGCTTTGGCCCGCAAAAATACAACAATGTCGCGATATTGCGACACTTTCGCTTCTTGCTCTTTCTCTTAGCTTTGGTCCGCAAAAACACATGTCATGATATTGCGATACTTTCACCTCCTTTCTTCTTTTCTTGGCTTGTACCTACGAAAACACATGTCGCGATATCGTGACACTTTCACCTCCTTACTTCTTTTCTTGGCTTGTACCCACAAAAACACATGTCACGATATCGCGACACTTTTTCCTCCATACTCTTCCTCTTTACTTTTGTCGCGATATCGTGACACTTCTGCTTTCTTACTTTCTCTCTCCTCCTTTAGTCGTGAAAATGCGACATGTCACGATATCGTGACACTTTTTCTCCTTTGCTCTTTCTCTTGCCTTTGGGTTGCAAAAACGTGACATGTCACAATATCGCGACACTTTTTCTCTCGGACTCTCTCTCTTGCAATATGTCACAAAATTGTGACACTTTTTCTTCCGTACAATCTCTCTTGCAATATGTCGCGAAATCACGACACTTTTTCTTTCGGACTCTCTCTCTTGCAATATGTCACGAAATCATGACACTTTTTCTTTCGTACAATCTCTCTTGCAATATGTCACAAAATCATGACATTTCTGCTTCCGAAGGCTTGCTTTCTACCTTTGTCGTGAAATCGTGATAGTTCTGCTTCCGTACGCTTCCTCTCTTTCTTTTGTCGCGAAAATGCGACATGTCGTGAAATCGTGACACTTTTTCTACTTACTTTCTCTCTCCTATTTTAGTCACGAAAATGCGACATGTCGCGAAATCGTGACACTTTTCTTACTTGTTCTCTTTTCTTTGAACTTGTCACGAAATCGCGACACTTCTTCCTGCTTTCTCTTTTTCTTCCAACATGTTGCAAAATCGTGATAGTTTTTCAACTTGCCTTTTTCTCTTCCAACATGTCACGAAATCATGATAGTTTTTCCTGCTTTCTCTTTCTCTTCCAACATGTCGCGAAATTGCGACGGTTTTTCCACTTGCTCCTTCTCTCTCTTCCAACATGTCGTGAAATCACGATAGTTTTTCCTGCTTTCTCTTTCTCTTCCAACATGTTGTGAAATCGCGACAGTTTTTCCACTTGCCTTTTTCTCTTCCAACATGTCGCGAAATTGTGACAGTTTTTCCTACTTTTTCTCTCTCTTCCAACATGTCACGAAATCGCGACATTTTTTCAACTTGCCTTTTTCTCTTCCAACATGTCATGAAATCACGACAGTTTTTCTTGCCTATTGTATATGTCGTGATATCGTGACACTTTTATTACTTGTCTTTTTCTTTGATCTTTTGCATATGGGCCACTTCGGTCTTCTTGGTAAAATCACTGTACATACTCTGAGTAACCTTTGAGCTCCTGTCTTCTGCATCTGAATAGCTTTTGAACTTCCTATCCCCTGCATCAACAGATCTATCTGACTGTGTTGACAACAATGACAATACTGCTACTACACCTTGCTCAACAGATCTCACCTTCAACCTTCATCACATGCAATAAGTGCTCCCAAAAATAGGCACTGGTCCTAGCCCTCACCAGTTAGGAAGTAGCCTAGTACTAACATTGGTTTTTCATCCCACTAGGTTGGGGGGTGGGATGATGTTCAACCAGTTTCACCTGGGCCAATTGTTAGTTGGAGTGGTGCAAGTACTGAAGGCCTTAATGAGAATCACGATGCGGAGGGGTGGATTCCCATCCCATAATCACTAGCAGTTTATGCAGGACAACACAGTATTCCATTTGATATACTTTCTTTGATCAATGATGATTGGTAAACTTGTGTTTTGTTGGCGAATTTGTTTCCTAACCCTTATCAATGAGGATTAGTTTGATTCCCCATAGGGTGTGTTAACCCACCCACTTTTTTTATTGTAAAGGTTGTTATCTTAATTTAATGCAAATAGATTTTTCCATCAAATAAAAATATTCAAAAAATTAATTAGCAACCCTTATATCTCTTGTAACAAAAAAAAAACATTTTTTTGTATTTTCTAAGAAAATTATTCTCTGCTTTTCATAGTTCAAAAATATTAATCACGCCTTCTAAATATTACAAAGTGTTGCCATCCATTATGCCATGCACTTAGAAGGAATTTTTTGTTTTTTTGGATTATACTCTCTTGATTCCTTCCAAATTAAAAAAATGTATCTTCCTTTTTAAGAAAAATACAATTAAATACAAATCCTGTGAATGCCTTTTTTTTGTTTTTAATTTCATCACATAAAATTCTTTCCTCTTTGTAACATTTTTTTTATGGAAATATTGCACTCACATTTTAATTAATGTAATATCTTCAAGATATATTAATGCGTCTTCCTTTTATAAAATATCAAATGCCAAATTTACTTCTAAAAACATTATAACTCTAAATTAAATAATTATGCCCAAAATAATTCAAATGTGTGGATATGTTTTTAGGTGCTCACATTAATGATATTTTTCCTTTGTAACACTCCTATCATTAATTTTATGTTGCCTTTATTTTTTTTTAAATGTTATGCCTTCTACTGGTGGTATTTCCACTTTTACAGATTCGTTTGACTATAATTTTTGGACTGCTCATTGTATCTTTCTTCTTAGGCACCGACAAAATACTATGAATTCAAATGGCTAATACACCTCTCTCAGGTGCTTTTTATGGTTAATACTGATGACTCAAGCACTTTATATGCTTTCACTCATTCAAACTTAGCTAGCTTTATCCATTGGCAATATGTCAAGGAACTTTTGCTTCAAGCCACTTTAGGCTTGACATCTGCGTCTATTCTTCAGGTTTTGCTTTCATTTATTCCTTATCTAAATATTTTACTAAATTAATTATTTGCTATATGGAGGATAGCAACTTGCCTTCTTTGTCTTAGGTAACTTCCAACTTAATTCCTTGCTCTTTGGTGGTTTGGCTTCTCACTCTTAGACAACTCAACTCCATGCTTTCAAATGTCTAGGCTCTTCAGTCTCATGTGGATTCTAACTTTTCTCTTTAACAATACCATTTCTCACTAAAATATCTCCAATTTTAACATGCACTTCAATGCTCTTACAATTGCCTTCAATTTGGATTAAAAATTTGTTGTCACTCCACTATGTTTTCTTTTTTTCTATCAAGCACTTTGGCTCTTTGACATCTTATACACTTAAATTTCTCACTTCTCTTTTCTTATTTTTAGAGTACAACTCCTCTCTGTTATAGAGTACAAATCTAGTAATATCATATCTTCAAAGCAATACTTCTCAATATTCAATATTTTTTACACTAATCACTCTTTTCTCAATTCTTTAATCTCTCTCTCAACAACAATCCAACATATTTTACCTTCTTCAATCTCTTCAATTCTCTCAAAATTTATAGATGCACTCTGACTTGATTTCAATATCTTTATTCTCTTATTTTCACTTTCTTTAAATTTTTTATATCTTCAAAATATTATTTTTCTTCTTATTTCTCTAAAAACTTCTTTCAATTTCAATTTTTTCTCTTCAATAAAATGACTTTAATCAAAAATTAATTCTTCAATCAATTTATCAAATCAACTCTACCTTACCTTGGAATTTTTTCTTCAATGTTATGCAAATTGGGTGACCTCATCCCTTGTTTATGTGACCACTAGTCCAATATTCACACCAAATTCTAGTGCTAGGTTTATTCAATTTCTCTAAAAAATTCTAGTATTTTTTTTAGTTGCTTATATTCAACTTTGGGAAATATCAACCCTTATTTTTTCAATCTTTAGGTGAACTCAACCCATCTTCTCTTCAATATTTGAGTACACTTATCAACCTAGATTCCTTTCCAATTTCATCAAATTGATACTAGAGTGTATTTCTAATGCTAGTGTATTCAATATCCAACCTTAGATTCTTCAATCTACAACCTTCTTCAAATTTACAGTTCCAATATTTACACCAAATTTGGTGTTAGATTTATCCACTATGGCTCTGATATCACTATTAATTTCTAGTCATGTTTTCTCACAATTCCTTTTATCAAGGATCAAATATTAATCACATATAATAATCTCACAAAATCTAATAACAATCACATATAATGCTCATAAATAATATTGCATAAATACACATAAAATATTATTAATCATGCTCTATTTTAGCATGCAAGATTCTATGCTTTTTCAATTACTTATTACAATTATTTATCACAAATATACAATCACATGTGACTCCTCACATGCTACATTCTTAAATTTATCTCTTCCATAACTCTTCACTTGCCTACTTGACACCTAACACTATGACTCTTGAATTACTTGCATTACACATTACACTCTCTCACACTTTTCACACTTGCACACTTTATTACATGATACTTGGGCTCTTCTCACATAATGACACATATATTAGATAAATATTTAACACATCCCTAATCCAATATTTACAATGCTACCAAATAATGTAATATATCCAACAGAAATATCATAAAATCAAAAAAATGACAAGAGAATATAAAGTGAAACTGATGTAGAAAGATGGAAAATTTTGGGCATGAGGCAACCATTAGTGTGAAAGAAGGATCTCATATAATAGGATACGTTGCACCAAAAAAAGGATTTTCCACTCCTAAAAATGTGGTAAGAAAACCTCCTCTACATCATTAAATAGAAAAGACCCTTATAGTTCACTTAAATCAACCATTAGAAGAAAAATGACACAAATGATAAGGAAGAATAACATACAAGTTCAAAAACGGAAGGAGTTAAAGGTATGAAGGAATATTGGGAGGAAAATTTGAAAGCAAAGGAATATGGGGAGGTAAATTTTAAAGTGAATGAGATAAAGGAGGTTTAGATTAATCTAGGTAAATCATATTCATTTTTCTCAAGTAGCATAAAATATTATCCTTGCAATAAAAATAAAAGTAATATAGAGTGTATTCATTGCACTATAGGGTTTCAAGAGCAACACAATAAAGAAAAGCATATGGATAATATCAATGAAATTTAGGAACTCCAAGTTAGCATAAGAAAGTAATGGCTATGGAGGATCATCCATGCACCTCAGGGTTTTTGGGACAGCATAAATAATAAAGTGTTTATGATAGTATTTGCATTTTAGATTCTTTAGGGAAACATAAATATTTAGAAGATAAGTATCATTATAGATAATATGGAAAAATATTATATATTGATGAATATGAGGGTGTTTGTGGGAATGGAAAAAGGAGAAAGCCATCCAATCATGAACAAGCAAAAAAAACTCAAAGGGATATCAATTTGGGAAGCCAAATTAAAATATCACACGTGTTAATAATAAGTGAGGCTAATCCCACTAATAAAAATAAAAAGTAATGATGATGAAAATTATATCATGGAATATTAGGGATATGAAAAAGACCATTAAAAAAATATTTATTAAGGAATTCATAGGTTTTTATAGTCCCAATTTTATTTTAATACAAGAAATAAAATTATGCAGTGGGAATGTAAGGATGTTTTTAAAAATATTTTGAAGATGGGTGATTGTCTAGCAATGTTTTATACAAGAGCTTCAAGTGGTTTTGCAACAATATGGGACAAACACAAATGGATGGAAAATTGTTAGAAGAAAAAAGTAATTGGGTTGTTGGATTATTTTAAAGTAAAGAGGAAAACATCAAAGCTTGGGTTGTTGATGTATATGATCCAACTATAGTTACTCCTCATGAAAGGTGTTGAAAGGATATTATCATACATTTTTTAAACACAATGATGATTTATTATAATTTATGGATTCTTTGGTGTGAATTCAACATTGTTCTATCTCTATTGGAAAGGAAGGGTGGTATTCCATGATATTCTAAATCAATACAATATTTTTCTTCATTTTTCAATTCAAATGGCCTTTAGGGTATTAGTCCTTCAATTTTTCAATATGCATAGGATAATAGATCAATGGGGAAAACTCAAAATTATAGAAATATTGAAATTTTTCTTATTATCAAACAAATGGTTGTAAACAGAGTATACAATTTCTTCATATATTTTAATATGAGTTGGATTGATCATAAACACATTCTTTTGACTTGTGATTTACCCAATAACAATCATCCAAATCCATTTTGTTTCCAATCTATGTATCTTCAAGATCCTAATTTCTTCTAGATGGTAATGTTATGGTGGGATGAGGTAAATTTTGAAGGATCATATATGTACAAGATTGTTCAAAATATGAAATATTTGAAGGATCAAATGAATATTTAAAATACCAAATATTTTTGTAATATTTTGGAAGAAAATAATAAAATTGAAACCAAGTTGAAATATTTACAAAAGTTAGTGGAAACTAATGTAATGGTTTACAATACATATGTGAAAGGAAAAATAACATTTTTATTATCATAATGCATTGAAAAATGAGACATGTTGGTTCCAAAAATTTAGGGAGAATGGTTCAATAAAGGATATAGAAATACCAAAAAAATTAATGCTAAAGTAAAATATTTTTTATTTTTGTCACATCAAAAATATTTTAACTCTAGATGGAAGAAATATTGGGGAAGAAGAAGATATAAGGAAGGAATAAATTAATTATTTCAAAAATATTTTATCAAATGCTTGGCAAGATAAAGAGGCATAAGATAAGATTTTAAAAAAAATTCCATAAATTATCCACAAGGATAAAATAAAAGTTTGATGAAGAAGATATCTTTGGAGGATCTACATGGAGCAGTTTTCTCTTTCCATCATAATAACGTAATTTCCATCCCAAAAAGGTACCTAGCATTGATGAATTTCTTGCAATTTTATTTCAAAAAAATTAGGATCTATTGAAGAGTGATATGTTAGTTATGATTGAAGAGGCTTAAAAAATGAAGACTATAGTAAGTTAGATAAATTCCAATTTTATTATATTGGTTCCCAAGAAAGGTGAGACAAAATATTTTGATAATTTTTGTCCAATAAGCCTTTTTAATATGACTTGTAAGATAATTTCAAATAATATGGAAAATAGATTAAAAGTCATTCTAAATTGAACTATCTGAGAGGAATAAGGTAGCTTTGTTCATGGTAATCAAATTCTTGATGGTATAATCATTGCATATGCGACCATACATTTTATTCATTCCATAAAAAATCAAATATGCTTACGAAATTAGATATGAACAAAGTATATGATAGGGTTTCCTAGAGTTTTCTACATGATATTCTCAGAAAATTTGATTTTGATTACTACTAGTGTAAATGGATTAAATGTTGTTACAACACTATGGAAAATTTTGTTTTGATCAATGGTTCTATTGGTGGTTACTTCAAGTCATATTATGGACTTTCACCAAGGTGACCCACTATCTCCTTATCTATTCATTATTAATGCAAAAGCATTAGGGAGATCTTTCTCAAAGAAAAAAATGGAAGGAAAATCAAAGGTATTCAGGTTCCAAAAAATGATCCCTTTGAATATCATATCTAATTTGACACTTTTATTTTGGGCCATCCCTAATTCAATGAGGCCATGGAGTTTAAATAAATATTATCATGCTATGAGAAGGTAATGTATAGTTGGTTAGTATTATAAAATCCAAGATTTTTTTCATTCATAGTACCCCATATTTACAATGGATTATTGTAAATATTATAGGGTTTAAAACTAAAAAAACTTCAACCTATTTAGGTATTCCTTAGTATCATAAAAGGTATTCCTTAGTATCATAAAAGAAATAAAAAGTATCTTTTGTTCTAAGGTAAGTTCTTAACCATGACAAGAAAGCTACAACTCATAAAGACTACATTGAAATCAATACCTATTTATATGATGTAACTTTTAAGATTACCAATAGGTAGAACATCTAATAATCCTAGACCAATATTCATTTCTTCATTATCCCTTCATTTAGAAATATTTGACCATTCATTTCTTCACTATACCTTTCCTCATACCATTTAGGGTTACCTTTTTTAAAATATGAAAATATATTGTGTAGCTCCATCAACATTGAAAAAGTTGATGAAATGTTGGATTAATTATTTCAAAGCTAAAGCATTATGTTTTCTATGGAGGATTGGAAATATCATTATTTATTGAAATTTATGCCTTGAAAGGAATAATAGAATATTTAAAATCATTCCCAAGTTTAGAATTGTATTATTTCCTATCATGTAGAATATTTATAGATATGTTGCTCATCATTGGGAGTCTCAAGTAGTAACAACTTTGTTATAATATTTGAACATACATGGATGATTCATCTATGATAATGGATTGTAGAATGTTTATAGATATGATGCTCATCATGAGAAGTCTCAAGTGCAAAAAATATATGGTAACAACTTGGTTATAAGATTTGAACATAAATGGAAGACTCATTTATAATAATGGAATTAAAACAAACAAATATTTTGATCTATGATAAAATAGAGATGTCATGAAAATTGGGTTTATCAAAATTAATTTTGATGGTACTTCTAAAGGAAATATAGGAAAATCTAGTGAAAGCAAAATTGTCCTCACTTATTCATAATCATATGGAACTTCAACTAGCAACTACGTTGGCACTTATTACATATGGAACTTCAACTAGCAACTACCTTTACACTTACTCATAATCATATGGAACATAAACTAGCAACTACCTTGACACTTATTACATATGGATCTTCAAATAATAACTATGCACAAGCTCCGAAAACTTATTACAAGGATTAAAATTACAATAGAAAAAGATGAAAAATGTATTTAAACTAAGGGGAATTCACAAATTATCATTAATGCTATCAACAAAAATGGATGTGGGGATTGGATAAAAATTATCGTGTGGTCTACTGGAAAGGATGCCACTGGCATTATTGGTGATGTGGCCCAGGTTCAATCCCCATGGTAGATGTGTATAAGAAGTATTACTAAAAAAATAATAATATTATTATTATCAATATTCATAATCTAATATGGGAGGCAATCTCTTGGACATGTGAGCATATTTATAAATAAGGAAATCGGGAAACAAATAATTTAACAAATCATGGTTTTGATCTTCAGCTTGGTGAAATTCAAATTTTAGAAGAAAGTGGTCACGTGAGATTTTATATCTTAATCAAAATGATGCCAATGAGCTCATTTTAAAAACATAACACTTTAAGAAAGTTGAGAAATATATTTAGTAAACAATTTTGATAAAAAATTGTGATAAAAAAGTATAGCAATTACGATTTAATTGACCTAATAATAAATATAATATTTTAGTATTTTTATGAAAATGGCCCAATAAAAACCACATATAGCTTATATAAAAAAATTGTGTATATAAAACATTGTTCAAAAGTTCAACATAAACGATAATTATATTCCTATAGTATAAGATTCAAAATCTCATTTTATTCTCTTTATTCTTATATTCCTGCCCATTGTCAAATTTGTAACCTTTATCACATTCAAATTCAAATATCAAGTTAGTAAAATAAAATTTAGACTTCATAAAAATTTATTTGCTTTCATTTAAAGAGTAGCTTAGAATTTTATCCATAAAAAATAATACCTTATAGCCTATAGGTATTATTAAATATAAAAAAATATTTTTATTTTGGTTTTTTAAATGTGAAGAGTGAAAATAATTATATAAAATCTTAAGGGTTAGGTGGATTGGTAAGTGTAGGTGTGGCTAGGAACTTACCAAGAAGAGATATAGGTTCAAACCTTGGGGGAAGCTAACCATTTGTAAAGGTAGTAGTCTTCTCCAAATCCTCTGAGTGCGCACCAGATCGACGATGATGGTATACTAGCGACCGGTGATCCCCATATCACATCGAGTCAACAACAATGAGAAGGATGGGTTTTTTGGGTGCAGTCCTTATTGTTTGAACCCTGCGCTTGCTAGTTTCTAAAAATAGTGGTTGTAACCAATTCTCCCATGTAACCAAAAAAAGGAAAATAATTGTATAAACGTAATAGAATATTGGAAATAAAGCTTGCATGTCTGGGATGAGTATTGGTAGTATGGGGGATGTTGGTGAAGGCCTTAAAGGGGTTGAGAAAATATTTGCTGAGACTTCGAAGAGTAGAGGTTTGATCAAAGGGATGGTAGTAGATGGGAAAGTTTTTAGTTACCCCAATGATGATTTTTTGAAGATAAAGCTTCCCGAATCGATATAATGGACTCATTACTGGCATATATGGGTGATTATGAGTTCACATTCATTGTGGAGGAGCATGAGTAATACTTGGCAGCTAGGAATAATTTATTAAAGAATGGGGTTATTCTATTTTTTCCTAGGAAAATGCCTTTTGAAGCGGATTTCCAGAAGTGGGTCAAGTTGAATTGGAAAGCCAAAGGAGTGCATGTCCAATCATACTAGAGGTTAGAAGGTAGATATATCTCAGTGCTTTTTGAAAGTTTAGATGTTACCCAATATGTGCTATAGTTTGAAACTTAGTCAATTGTTGGATCTGTGGCTTTTGTGCAATCGTGGCATCCAAAATTTGATCCCAAAGATGTGTCCCAAACTAGGTATCCCATTTGGATCGAGTTAGTGGCTATGAAATCAAAGTTTTAGGTTATGTTATGATCTATGGATCAGAGGTTTGGAAGAATTCTTATTGAACCTACAACAAGAAAAATTTTCAGATTTAGTCCCAGGGTCTGTGTTGAAGTAGATTTACAAAGAAAGTCGCCTAAGTATTTGAAGATTGTTACCCAGGAAGGAGTAATTTCTTAGGAGCTACGTTACCTGAATCTTCCTAATGATTGCTTTTTCTATTAATCTCAAGAACACCTCATTTGGGATTGCCCTAAAAAAACAATAGCAAGTGAAGGTAGAGAAGGCCAAGAATGTTTCAAGAACCTCTATTATTAGTGGGAATGATCATAAAAGCAGGGACAAAAATGAGGAGCCACAAGAGATGGAGATTGATTTGGGAAAAAACTTAGCGGTTAGTAAGGGGAATTTAGATTGGAGTATTGTTCAAAAATGTAGAGAGGATAAGGACTCGTCGAATAGGCCTTCTAAGCTGAAAAGATCTCATTTTCTTCCTAGGGAAAATCCAGCGAAGCAACTATTACTTCCAAGGACATCAACCATATTAATCAGTCAACAGAGGTAAGTAGAAATCTAAGTGAAGATTTGGATGCCCTTGAGAGTAGGAGTAAAAGTAGAAGTTTAGCTAAATATAGGAGTAGGTCTCCCAAAGGAAGTTCTAATCATCTTAGCAATCAGTTTGAGGCTTTAAATGATGTTGTTTCCAAATGAAAGTTGGATTCAATTCGTGGAATGTTTGGGGAATGTCAATTCCTATAATAAGATGTTTGGTGAGTAGCTTTTTGCATAGTATCAATGTTGATGTTGTGTGTTTCCAAGGTTGATGGTTTTGCTCTCCATAGTTGTTTGAGTAAAATTTGGAATGGGATTTGGTGGTCTTCTATATATGATAAAGGGTCAGGTGGGGTGGTCCTTGTTGTTAAACCTTGGCTTGCTACCTCAATGGTGGAACATGGAGAGGATCCTCAAGGTATAATATGTTGGGCTACATTTGTTGTAGCTGGTCAGGTGATTGGTATTTGTTCTATGTATGCTCCTAACACCTCTGGTGAGTGGATGATCTTGTGGTATTGGATGCAGCACAATTTGCCTAATGCGAGTTGGATTTTTGGAGGTGAATTTAATATGCTCGAATGGGATAGGTATAGAGAAGGTGGTCAGGGAGGTTGTATTTTTGGTTATGAAAAGGAATCTTGGAGTAGTTTAAAGGCTTCACTTCAAATTTTTGATGCTAATTTTAGATAGAAATATTTGGAAACAGGGGGATGGTTTACCTAGTCTAATAAGAGGAGAGGTGGTGATAGAATTATGGCCCGATTGGATAGTATTTATGTGGAAAACAATGTATTTACATGTGTTGGTAGAGGAAGAAGGGTTGTTTTTGTTGACTTATCTGCCACTAGATGTGATTATTATCCAATTAGCTCTTCAATATTTTTGGGAGCTATTGCAGTGATTGATAAGAAGTTTCCCCTTAAACTTAATGTTTCTCATTTAGATTCTAAGTCTTGTAGAGATCTTATCAATTGTGTTTGTAATTTGGAGCCTCATCCAATTGATACAGGGTGGATTGGTTTATGGGAGGCAACTATTAAATGTAATATGAAATTTTTACGTAGTTGGGGAAAGCTAGTGTCTAGGATAAGAAAATGAATATTAAAGAAACTTAGGAAAGATTTGGATAATGCTAGAAGAGCTCTTGAGGTGAATCCTTTTAATGTTCAACTTTAGGAAAGATTTGTTGGTTGGGAGCATGAGATTTGTTGTTAGGAGGATTATATTAACATAGGCGCATGAATTAGGAGCAAAATACATTGGTTGTAGTAAGGGGATGCTCCCTCTCAATTCTTTTTCAATCATATTAAGAAAAAAATTGCTCCTAAAAGAATTACTACTCTTTACACTTTTGATGCTAGGTTGGTGGAAGATGATTATGGGATTGGGGCTGCTTTTGAGGAGCATTTCCAAAATATTTTCTTTGTTTATCCTATGTATCCTAAGGTTCTTATTGTTAGGGAGGAAATTAAGAGGAGTGTTCTAAAAAAGTGTTAAATTTTGAGAGTGATCATGTTACGGCTGCATTTTCTACGAAGGAACTATTTGAAGCCATTCTAAAAATGAAATATGGTAAGTCTGTAGGTCCAGATGGTATCCCTATGGAATTTTACAAAAAGTTATGGTATGTTGGTGATTATTATACTCAAATGATTCAGGAAATTTTTGATAGAGGTTCTCTTTCACCTATTCTTAATCAGGGGCTGATTAAGCTTATTCTAAAGGGTAATAGGAAGGATACTATGGGGGTTTGGAGGTCCATCACCCTGTGTTCATGTTTCATACAAGATTTTTGCCAAGGCTTTGGCTCTTTGTTTTAAGGATATTGCTTCTCGGATTGTGAGACGTGAACAAATTGGTTTTGTGAAGGGGGAATTCATTTTAAACATGGTTCTCATAGCTTGGGAGACTTTGGAGTGGGCTCAAGAAAGTGGGAAAAATATGATTATGCTCAAGATTTATTTTCATAAAGCATATTATCGATTGGATTGGTCCTTTATCTTTAGTATGTTGGAAGGGCTTGGTTTTACCAGGCAAGTTGTTGATAAAATTTGGATTCTTTTCACTTTTGCTTCTGCTAAAGTTGTTAATGGTAAGCTCACTAATAATATTAGCCTCTTCAATTCCATCATACAAGGTTTCCCCCTTGCTCTACTTATTTTTGTGATTTCAGAAGATACCTTAGGTTATATGTTGGAGGAGAGAAGTTGTGTTGGTTTGATTAAGGAAAATGATAATCCTGGAGATTCTATTATGAATAATCATTTTGTGGATGATTATTTGTTGTCCTTTCAACATGATGCTTTGTCCCTTACTAATTTTAAAAGATGTTTGGATCAGTTTTTCAAAGCTTCAGGAGTTATCATTAGTGAGAAAAAATCTGACTATTGGTTGATTGGTAGTGACTCTCTTCCTACCAATTTTACCCCTAGTTGGCAACGGGTGAAGGATGGTGATATTGTTAGGTACTTAGGAATCCCTTTTTGTAAGGCTCTTTCTTTAAAAAAATATGTGGGATTGATGTCTTGCTAGATTTGAAAAATAGATTCCGCTTTGGAAAAACAAACTTATTTATTTTGCTGGAAAAGTGGTCATTGTTGGGAAGGTTATCCAAGCTTGTCACCTCTACTACTTCTCATGGATGTCTAATTCTTCGCAATTTGGGAAGCTTGAAAGAATTATTCATGGGTTTTTATGGTCTAATTTTTATGGATCAAAGAAAATACCCTCTATTTCTTAGAATTTTTGCATTGTTCCCAAGGATGAAGGAGGTTTGGTTTTGTTGGATATCCAAACATAGGGTAAGTTTTTGGTTGCAAAATGGGTGGTTAGGGCTCTAGAATGGGATGATGCTTGGCAACATATTTTGTGGTTCAAAATTTAGAATGCTCAGCATTTTGAAGGTTTAAAAGGGGCTTTTCATATCGAGGACATTGTGGACCATCCCAAAAAGTTTAAAATTAAAGGTTGTATTCTTGTTAAGAGGATTTGGGAGGCTTGGAAGACTGTTAGTTCAACTGTTTACTGGGATTATATGGATGAAAATAGGGACTAGGTTCTTTTGTATAGATCTATTTAGGTTTGGAAGAAGAATGGAATATATGCTTCAAAACTCCCTCACCTCAGATGTAAGAGGTTGATTAAAAAATAGATTATAAAATGGTCAGATCTTTGGGATTCAAGGGTTAGAGGTTGGGTCAAGTGGACTGATTTATGTAGTAATTTTAAGCTAAAATATTCTGATAGAGATGCTATTATGTAAATTCATTCTCTTATTTCATATAAGGAGCATTTTAAATTAAATGGTGGGTTTTCGGATCCCATATGATGCGATTGGCGTTGTATTTTTCATGGTATTATTACTTCTTATAAATCTGGCAAGATTTATAGAGCTCTTCTACCTAAGGTTTCCTTGCATATTGTTTTGAATAGGCGTTGGGGGATTTTTTACCTTGAAAATAAATGGAAAAAAATACTTTGCCTAGATATAGAATTTTAGGATAGCTCCTCAACTTAAAGTTTTCTTATGGTTATTAATTTTTCAGGGTATTCACTGTAAGGCTAGATTGGCAAAATGGATGAGGATTTCAGATCAATACAATAGTTGTGGAAGGAAGGAAATTATCAAACATATCTTTTGGGACTGCAAATATTCAAAGAAGGTTTGAAAGAACCTCATGTGGACATATTTCCCTATTCTTGGGGATCGATTTAGCTAGAAACTGATTTTTTTTTGTGATGATTTTGGCTATCCTCGGCATATATTGGGTGTGTGGACTACCATTAGAGCAGAAACTATGTATGCTATATGGAGGACCAGGTGTAGTTTGGTCTTCAAGGATGAAGCACTCAATGCTTCGAGGATTGCTTCTAGGGTTGTTATTGATATCCAGGATCAATGTAGGGCATTTAAGAGGCTGATGATGAAAAACATTAAGGATTTTTAATCTCAGGACATATCTGATTGTTGGATGTCCTTAAGTAGGTTTTTGTAATATTTATAGTTGTGATATATTATGAATTATTTTTAGTAATATAAGTAGTATTTATTCAAAAAATAATAATAAAATAATAAATATATCAAATGTCATTGGTTAAATAAATTGGCTTTAGAATACCATAAATAATACCTTAAAAATATTTAAAAAAATAAATTGCAAGTAGAAATTCATTTTTTTAAATATGAAGAGGTGAAAAAAATTGTACAAATGTAAATTAAGATTAGATATATCAAATGTAATTGATTAAATGCATTGAATTTAAAAAGCATATCTTAAAAAGTATGAATGCATAATAAATATGTTATTATAGTACCACTGGATATCTATAGGTGAAACCATTTCAATATATAATATAAATTATATGGTGTAGTATTAAAAAAAACATATGTTAACAAATAAGTTGATTATAAACAATAGATAAGTTGATTAAATATTTACTTTGTTATTGTATAAGTAAATTGGTTGACCTAGTGGAATGTTGGATTAGATTTGATATTGCAAATAAAGAATGAAAAGTGTATATTATTTTTAAGGTTTTTTTTTGGTATTGATAAAAAAAGGGGTTGAAGGGTCTTGATTTTTTACATCGAGATCAAAATATATACAAGAAAAAACAAGAGAAGATCATATAAATGCAAGATAGCCCTATCTTAGTAAAACAAACAAACCTGGGCTAAACCTTTTGATGGAGAAGCTGAAATAATATTCCTCCCACTATCCTTCTATTTAATGTAGTTGATGCAGTGCTCAATGCTTTACATAACTAATAAAGAAACTATTGACACTAATGTAATTTAGTGTGCTCAAATCCTTCATCGTATGATCCCAATAAGTATTCAGCTTTGCTTTGCCTTCTTTATCTGCTATCTTCCTTTTTCAATTCTTATAACCTCTTCCAACTCGATGGGGGCATATGACCAAACCTTGAAATTCTCATACTTAACTGCCATATTTGTCATTTTATCGATAACTTTATTTCCCTCTCTATAAATATGCTTAACTTGATGTTCTTTTAGGTTTCCCAAAATACTCCTCGCATATGTAATTATTTGGAAAATATTAGAATTATTTAACTCCCCTTTTTGAAGAGAAGTTATAATATTATTGGAATCACCCTCAAGAACAATTCTCCTAAAACCTAAATTCACTGTAATTTGAAGGCCTATAAGCATTGCCCTTGCTTCAGCTTGGTGATTTGTGGTAATTTCTATATCCTCAGCATATGCATCCACTACCTGACCTATGTCATTCCTAATGATACCCCCACCACTAACATGACCCGGGTTACCTTTTGTAGCTCCATCAAAGTTAATTTTTACCCAGTATTTGTGGGAACATTCCCATTTGGTATCTAGTCTCACCTTATTGATTTTTTTCATATTTAATATATATTTTTCTCTAGAGAGGATCATTGCAATATTTTTTTGGCCAATAATTTTTTTAATACAATCCTCCAATAGGGTTGTTTTTATCCTGGTATAAACCCCAATTATTCCTTTGGTTTTATTTTTGAATACTCGTCTGTTTCTTTCCAACCAAATCCCCCAACAAATATGTGGAATACACTTTTGCCAAAAAATACTACTTCCTAACTGCCACTATTCCCAAATCCTGATTAGATAATCTAGAATGACCTAAGCAATATTAACTTCTCTCAATAAAATATTTAGGATATCACGAAAAAAATCACAAGTTCCAAATAGGTGGTCCACATCCTCATCCTCTTTGTTACATAAGACACAAACAGTTGGAACCACAATCCCTCTGTTAAACATATTGTGTTTTGTAAGGATCTTATTGAGAATGGAAGTCCAAAAATATATAGCAACTTTAAGAATTATTTTTAGCTTCCAAATTCTTTTAAGCTTGGGTTTCTTTGAGGTTTCTTTGCCCAAGACTCTATATATCCATCCTTTACTAAGTGCTGGCTTTGCTGGTTTCTTCCCCAAATTATATGATCCTCCTCTAAACCTCTACCTAAATAATAACTCCTTAGGAGGTTTTGCAGATTTTTACCCCTTGAGCCTTGCATATCTTCTTGCATTATTTTCCACTCCTAAAAATCATCCACCGTATGAATGTAGCCATTAATTTTCTTACCATAGATTCTGGTTAAATATTATTTAATATATTTTAACTTTCTGTAGTTTGCTAAAGGCTCCTTTTGAATCCAAGGGTCTTTCAAAAGGTCAATGTTGTCTCCCCTACCTACTCTCCATTTTAGACCTTTCCATAGAACTTTTCTGCTTTTGATTATATTTTTCAAAAAAAAAAACCCACGTGGAGGATTAGCACAACTAATAAAGTGGTTTCTGCCCTCCAAGTATTTGTTTTGGATAATGCTAACCCATTTCCCTAATGCTCCAATGCAAAGCCTCCAACCATGTTTAGCTATAAGGGATCTATTTAGATCTCTCAACTTCCTCAAACCAAGATCCCCATTCTGTAAAGGCTGGAAACAGGTATCCCAGGCTACCAGATATATATGTTTTTTGCATTCAGTGCCATCCCATAAGAAATTTTTTGTAGTGTTTCTAAAGTATCTTCCACTTTCCTTGACATCCTTAGGAAAGACATGAAATAAATAGGGAGGCTTTGAAGTGTGTGTTTTATGAGTTGTACTTTCCCTACAGAGAATAACAGAGATCCCTTCCAACCTTGAAGTTTCCTATTAAATTTATCAATAATTATATTCCAAAGTTCATCTTTCATCTTGCCTATAAAATAAGGCAAACCAAGATAGGTGATAGGGAAATTTTTCTCCTTACAACCCAACACTTCAACTATTTTATCTCTTATACTCTCCTCCATGTTTAAAAACATAATCTTGCTTTCAAGGACTTTTTAAAACTCCAAATCTTCTTCCTCTGTAGCTTCCCCAAGCAAGAAAGTATCATCCACAAACTGTTTATGAGATAAAGCTTCACCAATGGATGAATATTTTAGACCTTTGATATTACCATCCTTTCTCTTTCTTTCCAAAGTTCTTAGTAATTACTATTAATTTTTCAATAATATTACATTAAATAAAATATATAATAAAATTTTTAATTATATATTATATTCGTGTGTTGTGTGTTGTGGTCTACTGGCAAGGATGCCACTTACATTATCGTTGATGTGACCCGGATTCAATCCCCACGAAAGATATGTATATGTATAAAAAGTATTTACTCAATAAAAAAATAAAAAATTATAATTAATTATTTATAATTTTACTTAGTTTAATTTATATAAATTCAACCTTTTAAAAAATATATTTATAAATTTAATAAACAAAAAATAATATTTTTTTCCAACCTTTTAACTTAAAAACCATGTAAGGACTTTCAATTTTGATCCCAAATTCTCACCTAACACCGTCATAAGAATTTGCATTATTATTTTTCATTAGTGTGGAGGATAGTACACATGTATAGTTGTTGATTCTTTTCTTTTTATAAATACATAAATTTTACTGGATGTTAGTTTTTAAAGGTTAAGTGAATTAGTAGTTGCTTGTTTCACCAAGCATTTATCAAGAACAGATCTGGGTTCAAATTTTGGAAGTGACAATTTGTAAATATAATAGTCTACTTTGAATTCTTTAAGTGTACGCTAGACCGACAACATGGTACAAATCCTGAGAGACTGATGGCTTCCCCTCATGACAGGTCAATAACAATGAGTTGGAATAGATTTTTTGGGAGCAGTCCCTATGGTTTGAACCCTATGCTTATCAATTACTAAAAATAGTGTGGTTGTAACCAACTCCCCTATGTATATTTAAAAAAACATCATTGGATGTTGTTATTATAAACTCTATTTTAATAGATGTTGCATATGTATAGTTGCTAATTTTATTTTTTCAAATAGTGGATATGACCCTTCCAAAGAGATGTCAATGCCCTAACCACTATGTTGTTAGACATATAAAATTAAGTTCACACGAGTTTTAATGAGGGGTCCGCTAGATGAAAACCCAAGAACTTACCACTACAACATCCTTCACAAGTTCTACATGTATAACTTTTAACACCTTAACAATTGTATTTAAAAGCCCTACAATTACTTTATAAAACAATATATATATATATATATATATATATATATATATATATATATATATATATATATATATATATATATATATATTTATTTTTTTTTGCTTGATAGGAGAGTTAGTTACAACTACACTATTTTTAGTAGTTGATAAGTGCGGGGTTCAAACCACAGGGGCTGCATCCACCAAACCTTATTTTATAACCCAGCGTGAAATGGACCATTGAGTGCTTGGATTCATACCATCGTCATCACTCTAGCATGCAATGACATCCCTCACAAGTTCCACATGTATAAGTTTTTACACCTTAACAATTGTATTTAAAAGCTCTACAATCACTTTATAAGACAACATATATATTTTTTCTTGATAAGAGAGTTGGTTACAACCACACTATTTTTAGTAGCTAAAATATGGCCTGCATCCACCAGACCTTACTGACGTGAAATGGACCATCGGGTGCTCGAGATTCATACCGTCAAGATTCATACCGTCATCGTAAGCCTATCTCTCAGAGGATTTAGATCATACTACTACAAAAATAAAAACCAAGTTTCTTTGACAATGTTGATAGTCTAGCATAAAATTAAAATTAAAAGAAAAATTTAAGAATTATAAATAGATGGATGTTTAAGCAACACAGTTTGACTAAGGCTAATTATTCCACTATCGTTCAAAAACTAATTTAATGTTGAAAATATTTTTTGGTTAGAGTTGGTCACAATCATACTATTTTTAGTAATTGACAAATGCAGGGTTCAAATCATAGGGTTGCTCCCATCAAACCTATTTCACCTTGTTATTGTTGAGATGGCCTGAAGGGACCACCCGTCCCTTGGGATTTTGCTCACACTCAAAGGATTCATATCAGACTACTAACTTTGCAAATAAACTGCCCCTTGAGTGTCTTTATAATATTGAAAATGTTATTATGCTATTTCAATTTATCTCTTTATTTTAAAACTATTATAGTAATGAGAATATAATAATTTTGTCTTGGAGACATTACAATGGTTTGGATTTTAGTTCTTTTTCAAAAAAAATTCTAAAGTTCAAATTGAGAGTATGTGGTTGTGTTATAAATTTCTTATTAATAAACTAAAATTATGATAAAAAAATTTCACACTATCTAAATCTAAAATATATATAATAATTAAAAAAATTAAGTGTGCATTTCTTTAAAAAAATGTCAAACATATTTCATCTTACTAACTGATTTTCTAAAATGTATTAAGATGGTGAGGCTCTTTATAGGTTGTCTAATCCTAATCAAATTTGTATTCGAATTTGATATAGAAGATAAATCATCTCAATAATCATAACATACAAAATAATATGTTGAAAATAGCCTGTATTAACTTGATATAGAAGATAAATCACCTCAATAATCAAACATACAAAGTCTGATAAATCACCTCAATAATCGAACATACAAAGTCTCTACGTGTATTTAACCGAAAAATGTCAACGTAAAAAACAGGAAGAGCATTCTTCCGGTGCCGTCCAGTGCTTAATCAATTTTAAGATTTGATAAGACCTTTTAAGAATGAAGTATCTAGAAGCTCTCTCATCAATTGTTTAGCGTGTCCAAACCATGAAAAACTGCTTAGAATTGTGTGTCTGTTCCAATTCCAGAAAGAGGATGATACAGGATATTCTAGATAAGTTTCTAGATGTTTTGTTTTGTCCAAGATTAGGATAAAATTGGCATCTCGAAAGGTGAGAAAGAAAATCATTAAAAGAATATACTTATAATGAATGCCAATTAGATTATGCCATTCGTCGAGCCCACTTTCAAAACACTTTCTTCCTTAGTATTCTCGAATAAGTCACGTCTTGTGCTTATAAGTTAGTGTTTCTTTCTGTTCCCCACAAGATAATAGAGAACAAAAGCTTAATTCCTTTTCTATGGATTATAACGAACCTCCGACAAATCTCTCTTTATTTCTATCGATAATGTCTCCATCGACTACCTGTAAAAGTTATTCCTTCTACAATAATGCTTGTCTATTCTCCACACACAAATATTCTTTACACCCACCCAATTCCTATATAAAGCCACCACAAGCCATAATAGTTAGGCATCCCATATCCAGCAGACTCAAGTTTCCTTCCATTGTTGGACCCCCTAATCCTTCGTTCCTTTTACATATTTTCCCCTGGTTATAATGGCATATTCCCAGCAGTACGAGAGGACCGAATATGACGACTGCGAGTATGGTTCAACTTACTGTAATGAGCAGCAGTTTCCAAAATACAACGACTATAGCACGCAAGGAAGTTATGGCAGGCAGAGAATTCCACAGGGCCAGATAGTGCGAGTGTGCTGCAAGGCCAATCCTGACTACGCTTTGGGTGTCCGAGATGGCAAAGTCATGCTTGTTTACTACAATCCCAGCGACCCAACTCAGGTATAAATATATATACACATATTTTCAATTTAATTTTTTTTTTAATCTAGTTGCCCCATATATGGGTTGTTGGCCTTTTTACTTTCTAACGGTTCATATGATATTATTTTTATATAAACTATTTATTTCTAAAAATATATTCTATGTTAAAATTTAATTCCATTTTAATACCTCTCCTCTTCTTCTGAATTGTGATGCATTGTATATAATGTTGCAGCAATGGGTTAAGGACGAGACCTGGAGTAACCGTGTGAGGGACGAAGTGGGCCATCCTGCTTTCTGCTTGGTGAACAAAGCCACAGGCCAAGCTCTTCGTCATGCTCCTGCTGCATGCCGAGAGGTATTGTATATATACACAATGGCATCCTATAGCTGGTGAAATCGTTATATATACAGCGTTTATATGTATGTTTGTGATGGGTGATGCGTTTTAGTAATACTTTTTATATATTGTGATGGAGATTGAATTTTGATCACATCATCGATAATGCAAATGACATCTTTACACATAAACTACACTCACAAGGATAGTGTGCTCGTTGTTACAGGTGTTGCTGAGCGAGTATGAGGCTGGGTCTTTTGATGAGAGCGTGATGTGGTCTGAGAGTGAGGACATGGGGTATGGGTACAGGACTGTAAGGATGGCTAACAACATAGGGCTGAATTTGGACGCATTCCAGGCCGATAGAAAGCATGGAGGCGTGAGAGAGGGCACCCACGCTGTGCTGTGGAAGTGGAACAAACAGGAGAACCAGCTCTGGAAGCTCTCTCCATGCTACTAAACTATTTGCTCTTGCATATAAGCCCTATATAGACTATGCATAGAAGTTTATGGTATTAATATATATATCTAATACCTGCACTCTGCACTCTGTATGGGTTGATCTCGTTACATCAATAAAGTTGCAGTATTATATACATAAATAAAAAGATATGATCGGAAATGTTATAAAAAAAACCATAGGAGTATATTTTTTTTAGTGGGAAGTACCCGTAAATTCCAATGCCAGATTTAGGCCTGTGTGAAAAATGAATAAAGAATAAACACGCAAACCCCATTAAGGAAAACCCTTGCCAGGTTAACCGAGTTATTGAATAATATTTATTTCTAAAAGGTATGCATTATAATATTAAGCATAAATTTATTGGTAACCCTCAACCTAGGCAATTTTATTTGTACTTATCTAAACTACTAAGCAAATTTTTAATGATATATTGAAAAATACTGGGTTGAATCTATAATTATAGATGTTTGATATATAGAAATAATACATGTTTTTAATGAGAATGATTCAGTTAAATTTTAAATTAATATATGTATTAAAATAATAAAAAATAAAATTATAACATGTGTTTATAAGATTTATATAACATCATGGTATTTATAAATAGGTTTTTATATAGAAAGAATTGGCGAAGGCTTCTTTAATATGTAGAGCCTATGTTGGAGAAGAGTTCTTTTAGCATATAATTTAATTTACGTTTAACATATTTGAAGTTAATTTATAAAAGTGTTTTTATTAACGTTAAAGTAAATGATAGTTTAAATTATAAACATTTTTATCATATGAGGTTAAATATTATTATTAATATATTTGTTTGGTTTATTTATTGAGTTTTATTGAAATTTTATGTTAAATTTATTTTTTTGTTTTAAATTAGTAAATATTTTTTTTTTTTTAATTAATATAATATTTATCCAAAATACAAAAATAATATATATTTTTAAAATGATTTCATAACAAGTGTAAAAACCAAACATATAAAAATTTGTCTTTATTGGATTTAAAAAATTAATTTACACTAAGTTACATTATCTTTATAAAAGATACAACTATTGTATGCATCCCCTAACATTCCATACATGCAAGGTAGCATAGCTTATTTTTCTTTTTTTGATTGAGACAAAACATTTGGTATCCATATTGTAAATGTCACAAGCTAGTATAAGTCTTCTTGAGAATCCTTCCATAACTCCATTGCATGTCAAGGAAGCATTTTCCTCCATCTTATTGCTTTGTGTTATGAATATAACCTTCCCTTAACAAGGTATCCATAGAAAAGTGGATCATATGGAGAGAGTTTCTCCTTGGTTTCCTTGTACATAAGCTTCTTCTCTATCATCTTATTAACTAGTACTTCTTGGAACATATAATCTAATTTTAGGATTATTATTATAAATTCACCTAAGTATAAGGGTGAATAAAATATTAGGTATCTAAAAATCTAGATTTTAGGATAAATAAATAAAACAAGTACTTAAATTATTTTAGATAATATTATCTAGATTGAAAATTATATACTAAAGTATATGTTAAAATAAATATATACCTATATTTATTTTATCATGCACCTTAGTTTATTTAATCTTACATTTATCTTAAATTAAATGCATACCTAGTATATTCTTAATGGAGTCAAAAAGAACTCAAAGGTGACTTGGCATGAGATTTGAGTGAGTTGGCATGTGATGGGCACATCATGGTGAGTGACATGTGATAAAAGGAAAACAATTTTTAGAGGGAGATATTGTGATCTAATAGGACCCCAAAAATGATAAAAATGATGAAAAATAAAAACTATAACCCAAATGGCTTGGGCCATATTAGATAGTTTAGATTGTTGGGTAGTACACATATAAACTATAGACTCTAGAAGGAGAACAAATGCAAATTCCAATAAATGGTCAACATCTAAAACTATATCAACCCTATTTTGGTGTTAGAAGAGAGTAAAGTCTTCTCTTATATATATATATATATATATATATATATATATATATATATATATATATATATATATATATATATATATATATATATATATTTTTTTTTTATATATATATATATATATATATAATTATGTTTCAAGTCCTTCATTACATTTTTAGGTGATTAGCTAGAGAAATGTTTTTTAAAGCAACCTGTTACATTATTTTTCCTTCAATTTTTTTTTAGTGTTAAGTGATTAGATAGGAGAATGTCTATTTGTCAAAGTCCTTTCAGTTCACAGTAGGTGATTTTAGGGAAATTCTAAACTAGAGATTCTAGGGTTCTCAAGTGCTTCAAGTTTTCATCACTTGTCCTAGTCAAAGCCTATATTGGATCCTCAAAATCCAACTTAAGAATGATCCCTAATTTTAAATTTTGAAGAGTCTTGTAAAGTCCTAGGTTTAGGTGTTTTTGATTGAGTCAAAATAAAATGGCTATCAAGTTTTTGAAACAAAGGTAGTTAAACACATTTCTAGGTGTTCCTTTGTTATGGTCACATCCAAAAGTCTCTTGTAGTTCTTTTTCTATTCAAAATATTTATGTTCTCAAAAGGGTCCTCAAGGTTTTATTATTTTACAAGGTCATTACTTCATGAGTATTAATCCTTCAATGTTTAATTTTTAGTCTCTAAGTTCATCGCCAAAAGATACCCAAATATCATCATCCATCAATTCTTCCCCATAGTCCCTAAGGTCACTCTGTATAATTTCATAACCATCACCCTCCATAAATATTTTCCAAAGTCTAAGGTTCACCAAATATTTTCCATTCTCTAAGCCTTAGGATATCCACTCATCATTTCCTCCATTAACACATTTTATAATGCCATGTAATATCCACACCTAAAAGAGTCCCCCAAAAAATAACATCTTCCCATTCCTAATATTCATAAGTCACCAGCACCTAGGATAAAAATCCCTCCATTTTCCATGACCACCCTAACCCTAGTTCCAAATAATAAATTCATGAATCATTATATTTATTCAATTCCTAAGGTTTTATTATTTTACAAGGTCATTACTTCATGAGTCTTAATCCTTCAATGTTGAATTTTTAGTCTCTAAGTTCATCGCCAAAAGATACCCAAATATCATCATCCATAAATTCTTCCCCATAGTCCCTAAGGCCATTTTGTATAATTTCATAACCATCACCCTCCATAGATATTTTCCAAAGTCTAAGGTTCACCAAATATTTTCCATTCCTTAAGCCTTAGGATATCCACTCATAATTTCCTCCATTTACATATTTTATAATATCATGTAATATGCATACCTAAAAGAGTCCCCCAAAAAATAATGTCTTTCCATTCCTAAGATTCATAAGTCACCAACACCTAGAATAAAAATTCCCCCCTTTTCCATTACCGCCCTAACCCTAGTCCCAAAAATAAATTCATGAATCGTTATATTCATTCCATTCCTAAGGTCTAAAGTACTCCGTGTGAAGAAATATATGTATGATTCAAAAATATTAAAACTTTCCCTAAAGTTTTATCAAAGAAAAAAATGTGGTAGGGATGAAAGGGGGCGATCTCAAGTGCTCTAATTCCATTGGCTAAAAAATATGAGGCAGCGATTAAAGGGGGTAACCTCAAGCACTTATATTCCATTGGCTGAAAAATATGTGGTAGGGACGAAGGGGAGTGACCTCAAGCACTCAAATCCCATTGGTTGATAAACCTATAACAAGGATGAATGAGAACAGCCTCAAGCACTCAAATTCCATTGGTCAACATTTAATAACTCCCTTACCAAAGGTTTGAATGTCGTAGGCACATAGAAATATTTCCCCCTTCAACCCTAGAATGATAGTGCCTTATAACTTTTTACCTCAAGAAAAGCCTATGTTGCATAGAATGTTTTAAAATCCCTAAGTATAAGCTTACATATATTAATCATTCAAACCCTTAGGATTTCATATGCCATGGTGTTCATTATCAAGGAGTTCCTCAAAAATAATGCTCCCACCATACAATTGCAAGGGTCACAAATGCATGTTCCCCTCTTCCTACCTTATATTTTATGCATTGATTCTAATATTAGGGTCTCTAAATAAAAATTTGGTATCCCCCCAAAAAATTCAAATCTCACCTAAATTTTTACCAAAATAAAATGTGGTGGGAATGAAAGCGGACCGACTCAAGTGTCACAACCTGATTTGTCAAGAAAATTAGTGGTAGGGATGGAAGCGGGTGACTTTGAACACTTGATTTTAATTGGTGCAGGTAATTTAAAGTGCTCGTACCCAATTGGTTGGGAAATTTGTGGCTTAGGATCAAGCAAGGGTTCGATCACACTTCTTCGATTGGTCAAAACTTGAATTAAATTATTTCCTAAGGTCTAAGGTCCCCCATTGCATAAAGTCAATTTCCCCTTTTTAGTTTCAACCCTAATTAAAAGTGCTTTTTAAGGCTTTATCATAAATTTTTTGAAACAACATAATATTGAAAGTCAAAGTCCATAATAAACCTAGGCTTAATTTTTTTTGAAAGTCTTCCATTGTGCATAAATAAGATCGATAAAGGTATCACCTAGTGTATCGAATGGCATATGCATTAAACCCTAAAATCCATATGTATTAGGTTTTCCCCACTCATTATACACATAAGCCTAAAGTCGTGACCTTAATAGTTTTCCATAAGAAATATTTCCACCAATATAAAGCCTAAGGTATCCATTATGTCTATGTTCCCTCCATTTTTTCCATAAAAATTGCATGAAAAAGACCATGGTCATATATAGTTATTAAAGGGTATTTTCTTGAAGGACTTTATATTGTCTATCTACTTTAACTTTTCACCTGAGCTATGTTGCATATTTGAATCCGAGTGGGTAAATTCACGTGCTCAAACCTAGTTGGCCCAAAGATGAATGAGATGGTTGATCTCACTATAAAAGAAGCACATGGCCTAGATCTGCTTACTTGAGTTCAAGTGCTAGATTTTTATTTGTCTAATATGGATGATGTAGATGACCTCATTGATAGAGAAGCACACAAATTAAATGCATCTCAAAATCATGACAAAATACTTGTACCCTAATGATAAATTGTAAGGTCATTAAATGTGAATATTTTATTTCAAACTAACACCTATAGCATGCCAAGGTAAAGCCAAACTTTTTTGGTATGCATACCTAAATCTGATAGATAGCTCAAAAGATATCTCCAAAGTACCAACAACTATAGCTCAAATACAAATGCATTCCACTAACCAATTGTAGAACATGACCAATATGCCATGATCATTAAGATGGTTAGTAGCCAAAAAGGTGAAAAAAATCAATTGGTTAATCAAATAAGTATGGTTGAGAGTAATAAAATCATGTATATTAAATACATGTTGTTAATAACCACCCCAAGCTCTCAACATCAATAGACACTCACAATTAGAAGATGCAAGTACAAAAAACTAGCAGATAAAGGTTCAACAATGGAAAGGTTGAGGTACATCACAAAGCAGAAGAAAGTGTAAAGTGTAGTATCACCATGGCATCCTCAAGTGCTACCCCACAAACTCCTCTCCTAGTTGTTTTGTCTAGGATAGATAGTCTCATAAATGACCCACAATACTAAGAGTTTAAACCAAAATCTACCACTATAGATATGCCAAAATTCACCAAGTAATCAAGACCAAACCAAGAAAGCACCCTTGGTTAGTAGTGGAAAATAGAAAAATAGACCATATTCAACTACGAGCAAATCCAAGAGAACTATCAATGTCACTCATGGCTACTTGAGGAAATCTTCAAAAGAGAATGAAGAGCTCAAAATCAACCTAGTTTGTACTATAATAGATGGACCTGCAACATGGACAAGCTGATATGCCCTAGAGTGTATTATTCCTCAACTTTTGTGTCATGGTTGGTGGTTGCATATGATCCTTGGATTCAAACTATTATATATTTTACAAACTAGCCATTATTCAAAATCACCCTTGAAAATATTAGTAAGGTATTTGAGTTAAAAGAGGCCATGTTGATACTATAAATAAAGGGATTGTATTCTCAATCTCAATATGTGATTAACACTTCATTTTTTACAAAAAAAAATTATTATAATGCAACTATATCATATCATTTCTTAGTCCATAAATATGACATACATCCCTAGGTTAAATATTATACAAAAATGATAAATATAATAATGGGGGTTCAAAACTTAAATTGGGATCATAAGGAAGTTCTATATCTAGTAGTGTAGTGCAATAGGAAAGGACAACCCACTATGTATAGATTGGAAACTAAAATTAGCAACATCATAAATAAAGAGCTTAAGGAACTACAAAAGGCCATCATAGAAAATAGAGAGGTGATGCTCGAATTTTCTTATTATTCACTTCTCATACATTTGATAGTGGGACATATGACCAAAAAATTAATTGAATAATAGGAAGGGGTGTATGTTGAACTTGTACAAGAAATACTCCCTTAGATACATGAAGGATGGTCCAACCATTCTCATTTTTTTGGTAGATTTCTCCCAAAAGTACATTACAAGCTCTACAACCGCAACCCTAACATAATTGGAATAGGAATAGCTACATTTTTTATATGAAAAATAGGTAGGGTACTTCTTCCTAATTGAAAAAATCACCTTCATTAGAATATATGGGTCAAAAATCCCACCAAAGGTATTACCCAGATTTTATCCTATGTCTATTGCAACCCTAGAAATCATAAGGTAAATAGTTGAAGAAACCAAAATGAGAGTTGCTAAGAAGAGATCCAAAATCCCTTGGATATATTTCCCTATTGAATGGGGTATTATACCTACAAAGGATAATTGAGTTTATTAGATGCACTATGGAGGATGGATTCATATGGTTTCTCAAATATTACTTAGTGGCCCTATGATCCATTCAATTATTATAGAAACAATTTCATTGATAAACAATTGAATGCCATGGTTATCCACCAAGGAGATGAATTTGAAGATGCAATGAAAATTTCCATAAGGAGAGGAGAGTCCTTGGAATCTGTATGGAGAAACTATCCAAACAAGAGAGCTCACACTCAAATCTAGATGGTATACAATTACCTAGCTAAGTTAAGGGTGTTGAGATAGGCCTTAGTTGAATTCTTTGCTCCATTAGTCCCATTTATATGTCGTGAAGAGTTACAAGACCCAATGGTAAATATTTTAAAGCAAGATCTTGGAGAAATGGAGGTATTCATAGAAATTATTGACTCAACCACACCAAAATTAGGGATATCTTCAGTTGATCAACAAGTTGCAAGCACTATTGAGGAAATAGGAAAGAGTAAAGAAATTATTAATTTTAGTTCTACAATAACTCAGCCAACAATTTTAGACCTGGCACATGTTATAATGTATCCAAAACAAAAACTTGAATTGGCGATGAATTTGCCTGAGGTCATATTTAAATCCATAGTAGTGAATGAGAAAATTGAAATCTCCAAAATTATGCAGAAGAAGATCTATGAGGTTGGAGGATTGACCAATATTTTAAGAGAACATCAATTGAAAACCAAAGACCCAACAAGCTTACTAGAACATAAGAGAGATAGACATGAAAGCACCACAACCAAATCCAAAAATTTTATCCTAAATAGAATAGAAGAAGATATGATCTTTAACCCAAGTAAGAAGGAAAAAATCCAAGATATGGAAAGGGGTAAATATCTAGGTAAAATGTAGTACACAGTGAGAGAATCAGGAAACCTGAGCTCCTAAACCCCAACCATGTTGCTCATGATAGTAGAGGCAACCATATCAGTGGCCAAAATTACATCCTTGTAAATGGATAAGGATATAGGATAGGAAAATGTTCAATATCAGGAGGATACCTAACCTTGGCTAAATCACAAGCTCAAGCCCAAGTAACCACAATTGAATATTTTTACAAGAGCAATCAAACATTAAATACCAAAATGAATAAGTTGTAAGCAAAAAATAAAATGTTACAAGTAGAAGTCAGTAGACATCATGGACAAACACCACAAGCATAAATAGGAGAGAATTTTGATAGCAAGTGCTTTGTTAAAAAGTACAAGGAAGAACTGAGTACTTAATGACCTGGTTAATATCATGGCTATGACACAAAGTATGAAGACTCTATTGCAAAATGTAGATAAAAGGGTAAGCACTCTAAAAACTATTTTAAAAAAAAAGTGCAAAGAAGAGTATGTCTAGATAAGAAAAAAACAAGTGACCATATCTGTTGGCAAAAGTTATGAATGTCAATCATATTTTCTCAAGTTGAACACCTATCTTCATGAAAATACATACTAAGAAAACTTTCTTCAAGGTATGGAGACTTGGGTAAATTAAATGGATAAGAAAAGAAAATAAGTTGGCATCCTACATGAATAACTCATAATAACATATAAAGTTGAAGAGTTGATATACAAAAGAATACATGTTTTCAAGTGTGATGAAAAGGATGAACAAAACTAGGCCCAAAAAATCAATGACCTGTCAAAAATAGTCAAGCCAATAGTCAAATTTTCTAGATAAAATGAATTTTCAACCCAATACTATGCCAATAAGTCATTGAACATGAATTATACAATTACCTCTACTACCTCCTTTTGTGATGAAGCTTGGAGATAAATTGCAAATCTATTAGGGATGAGTCAACCAAGATAGGAAAAAGCTAAAGTGGGACCCAGTACAGAAAGGGATAAAGACACAAGAATAGGTCAACCATGAAATCCAAGTAGCATACAGTTATACCCCATTTTGAATATTTAGAATATAAATACATTCGATTACTAATTTTCTTATAAAATGGAGAAAGTTAGTTATTTTTTTAAATATATAAAGACAATTACTTTTGTGTTGTAATACACTCAACAATCTAGGGTAGAGGATGATGAAAAGTGGGAGATTTATATGAGGTTAGTTATAATAGAACAAGGCCCCCAAAGATATAAAAAGGACTACTATAGATAGATAAAGGTTCAAGGTTTTTGAATAGCAATTTTGCTAGAGGTATGCTAGAGTGCCCTTGTCATGTCATTGTATTTACTTTTATGTATTTCTTATTTTTCAACTCTTGTTCCTCCCATTTCTATGTAGGCATTTATATGGAAGTATTCAATAACTGAGATTATTTTCAGTTAGTAAACTAGAGGTTTGGAGGTCTTACTATTACCATATTAGAATAAGAGGGCGAAGGATTCTTGTTACATAGTTTGAATGAGAATTCTTATTGTATTAATCTAAAAAGAGTGTTATGGCAATTCAATATAGCTCTTATAGTAATAATCATTAATATGAATGCAATCCCAAGCTTCTTCCTTTATCAATTCTTTGTATTCAGTATTACGTGTGTATCTCTTTTATATGTTACATCATTTGAACGTATAATTGATACTTTTTTGCATTGGTAATCAGTTATGCTTGTTACATAATTTGAATGAACATAATTGACTCAGTATATTCTTTCTCTTTCTTTCTAAACACATTAATATTTTTAAAATATCACTATAATCGATAACAAATAAGGCATCAATTTGATATAAAGCACATTTAAGAGTTATGCAAATATTGGTCAAAGAACAACAATTTTTACACTTTTTTATCTAGATGAACATGAACATATAAAGAAATATTATAAGTTCACTTCAAGGGTATCCTAACCTGATTTGGTCTGTTTAGATTAGTGTGATAGTCTTTTCCCAAATCAAAGAGGCAGATCCACCAGAGTCTGCAATACTACTTGTGATCAAAAAGTATTTTGTGGCATGACAACTTATTCTAAAGGACACAATAATTCCACAACAATGAGAATATTGTCCAATAAACCCTTGTAATATGACTTGTAAGATCATTTTAAATAATATGGAAAATAGGTTGAAAGTCATTCTAAATTGAACTATCTGACAAGAACTAGGTGGCTTTGTTCATGGTAATCAAATTCTTGATGGTATAATCATTGCACAAGAGACCACACATTTTCTTCATTCCATAAAAATACCAAATATTCTTACTAAATTAGATATGAACAAAACATATGGTAGGCTTTCTTAGGGTTTTCTACATGATATTATCAATAATTTTGGTTTTGATTACTACTAGTATAAATGGATTAAATATTGTTATAGCACTATGAAATATTTTATTTTGATCAGTGGTTCTATTGGTGGTTACTTCAAGTCATCTTATGGACTTCACCAAGGTGAACTATCTCCTTATCTACTAATTATTCTTGCAAAATCATTAGGGAGATATTTCTCAAAGGCAAAAATGGAAGTAAAATCAAAGGTATTCAAGTTGTAAAAAATGGTCCCTTTGAATATCATATCTAATTTTTTTATGACATTTTTTTTCTTTTGGTCCATCCCTCATTCAATAAGGCCATGTATTTTAAATCAATATTATCATGCTATAAGAAGGTAATGTATAGTCAATTAGTATTATAAAATCTAAGATATTTTTCATTAACAATATCCCATATTTACAATGAATTATTGTAAATATTAAAGGGTTTAAAACTAAAAAAATCAACCTATGTAGGTATTCCTTAGTATCATAAAAGAAATACAGATAATCTTTGGGTCTAAAATTAATATTCTTAATCATGGTAGAAAAGCTACAACTCATAAAGACTACATTGAAATCAATACCTATTTATACGATGTCACTTTCAAGATTCCCGATAGGTAGAACATAAAAATTTTATAAAATTCAAAGAGAATTTCTTTAGAAAGGATGCAAGGAAAAGTTGAGGTTTACTCATTGTAAGTGGGATAAGTTTTGTAAAGGAAAGAAGATTAAAAAAGCAAGCTTGCTAAATTATAGACTTATGATTTTGGCATTAGGGGTAAAGCTCACATCAATATTATTCAAATATTAAGAAAATAATTAGTAAAATATAATACATACATAATATATAGGTTCTCTTGATGCAATGAACTTATTTAGGAAAGGAAACCTATCCAAAGGATTTTCAACATGGAACTTCATATTATAAAGTTTACAATTTATAAAAAAACATATTATATGGTTATTAAATGAGAGGAATTATGCAAATTTATGGTCTAATGCTTCATTGAAGACTTATCCTCTTATTTTTTACTTAAATATATAAAATTTTACCTCAAGCATTCCTTGCTTATAAAGGTAAAGGTACAACATAAGTGGCCTAATGGTGGAGACTTTGAAACTCTAAATAGAGGTTCAAGATTCAAATCTTGTAGGGGGTAGGATAGTATACCATGCTTCTATAACTAGATTATGGTTGGAAAACCATATACTAGGTAAAAATAAGAGTTTTCTCGTATGGCCTATGGCCTTGCACATGTTAAAAAACTACTTTACCCTTTTACTCTTAATATGAGCAACAATTCCAAATAATGGATTTCTATTAGTAACTTGGTTGAAGGAAAGGAACTTAAATAAATTACAAATGAACTTTAAAACATGCTTCAAGTGTTTTATTTATCAATTTTTACACAAAATGATGAGTTGGTTTGGAATATTTCAAAATATGGTGGATACTTTGTCAAGATGGGATAAGAGGATTTAGAGCAATCAAAATTTTTTTCTTACAAATATTTTTCTTGGGAGAATGTTTGGTTACTAGAGACTCTCCCTTAGGCCTCAACATTCATTTGGTTAGCAGTTCAAAGTAAGATTCTTAGAAGAGAGAATCTACAAAGAATATAATATCATGGAACTTTTAGATGTGCCTTGTGTGAGAAGCATTTAGAAATATCTGACCATTATTTATTCATTATCCCTTTACTCACACAATTTAGGGTTATGTTTTTTAAATATGAAAATATATTGTGTAGCTCCATCAACATTAAAAGAGTTTATTAAATGTTGGATTAATTATTTTAAAGCTAAAGCATTATGTTTTCTATGGAGGATTGGACCTACCATTATTTGTTGTAATTTATGACTTGAAAGGAATACTAAAATATTTTAAAGTCATTTCCAAGTTTAGAATTGTATTATTGTCTATCATGTAGAATATTTACAGATATGGTGCTCATCATGGGGATTCTCAAGTGTGGAAAAATACACAGTAACAACTTAATATTTGAACATACATGGATGATTCATCTATAATAATGGATTGTAGAATGTTTATAAATATGGTGCTCATCAAGGGAAGTCTCAAGTGCAAAAAAAAAATATGGTAACAACTTGGTTATAAGACTTGAACATACATGGAAGACTTATTTGTGATAGTGGAATTAAAACAAACTATTACTTTGATCTATGGTAAAATAGAGATGTCATGAAAATTAGGTTTATCAAAATTAATTTTGATAGTACTTCTAAAGAAAATATAGGAAAAAATCTGCTCATGTAGAGGATTTGGAGAGTAAGTGGGTAGTTAAAACTCTCCAGTTGAAATCAAGAGGCCCTAGGTTCAAATCTCTCCCCTCACATGCTACGGATATGCTATGTACATGAGGTTACAAATCAAAAAAAAATATGGGAAAAACTAGTAAAGGTAAAATTGTCCTCACTTGCTCATAATCATATGGAACTTCAATTAGAAACCACATAGGGGCCTCAACACTTCTTAAAAATAGATATTCAACTATCAACTATCCACAAGCTCCCACAATTCTTATTTTTATTTTTTATTTTTTATTTTTTAGAGTAAATACTTTTTATAAACAACCATCGTGGGGATTGAACCCGGGTCACATCACCAATAATGCAAGTAGTGTCCTTTTCGGTAGACCCCACACTTCTTACCTACAAATGTAAGGATTAGATAAAAAATAATATTATCGGCAAGGACGCCACTTGCATTATCGATGATGTGACCCGGGTTCAATCCCCATGGTGGATGTGTATAAGAAGTATCACTCCAAATATATATATATATATATATATATTATCAATGTTCATCATCTAATATTGGAGACAATTCCTTGGAAATATCATCTAATATTTGAAAGAAGTTGGAATATATTTGACAGAAAAAAAATGATAAATATTCACGATAAAAAAAGTATACCAATTATGATTTAATTGACCTAATAATAAATATAATATTTTAGTATTTTTCATTATTTATTTTTTTTATTTGGTTATTGCGAGAAACATCTATGATCTATAGGTTGAGCAATCTCCTCCTAACCATGAACCCTCATAAATCTGAGAGCTATACTTATCAATAGATAATTTAACACAAAGCCACCACACCCACCCCTCACACACTCACTCACGCCGCACATTCACCCATGTCGCGGTTTGAACCTTGGACCTCCTAAAGAAGAGCCAAAGCCCTAACCATTGTGCTGCATCCCCAAGTGCATAATATTTTAGTACTTTTATTAGAATGGTCCCAACAGAAGCCACACATAACTTATTTAAAAAAAAAATATTTAAATTATGCATAGCATTGTTCAAAAGTTCAACATACAGGATCATTACATTTTTATATTATAACATTTAAATCTCATTTTTAGCTCTTTATTATTATACACAAAAAAAAAACATTTCATTTAAATATTCACGATAAAAAAAGTAACAAAAACACAACAACAACAAAAAAGAACACAAAAAAAAAACAAAACAAAAAAACACACACCTCAAAAAAAAAAATTGGACACAACAATGAACTTTCTAGACCAAAAGAATATTAAGGCAAGAATCAATAGAGGAAACAAAATAAAGAATAATTTGAGCTAAGGAACTAAAATACCTTGACTGAACCAAAGAGAAGCAAAAAAAAAAGCAAGAAGAAACTAGACACCTCCAAAACTAGAGCCATCCAAAGAAATGATGGAAATAAGAGCTTCCCTTATTTGTGAAGCCCACCATCTAGTAGGGTGGCCATAGCAAGTAGGATCACCTTTGTACAAAACCCAATTAGCTAAAGCATCAACACTTTTGTTTTGATCTATGACCACATGATTGTAATCAACTTTCAAAAATCCCATATGGATTAATTGAATCTTCTTAATAATTCTTTTTATTATAAAATCAACATTATGATTCTTAGGAGTCTCCAAAATATTAATCATGAGTTGAGAGTCAGACTCAACTAGCACCTTTTCCCATCCGATATTAGTAGCCTCTTGAAGGCCTCTGAGGATACCATACCCCTCAGCAAGGTTATTGGAAAGAATACTCAAATTCTCAGTAAAAGTAAAAAACAAAGAACCATATGAAAGTCTACTAATTCCTCCTATACTAGCTTTTCCAGGGTTCCCTCTAGAGGTTCCATCAAGAATGAATTTTCCAAAATCTTTAGGATGAGGTTGCCAATTTCTTGTCCTATCCATATTACAATTACTCACATCCCCTTTAAGTTGGTTTCCCTTAGAATATTTAATCTTCAATATTTGCATCACTTGATCCCATCTTTGGTGGGATTTTTGGGGATGATTAAGAAGTTGTTGGACTTATTCAACTAAGATGGCAATGGTCTTTTTCCAAATATAGTGAATATCCTTCCTATATTGATTAAAAATTTGGTTGTTCCTTTCATTCCAGATATTTCAAAGTAGAATGGTAGAACCTATCCAAACTAACTACCTAATAAAATGATCAACACCCTCTTTATTAGGCCAATCCCTCCAAAGTTGTTCAAAAGTAAAAAAATTGAACCACTATAAGCCAAGTAAAGTGGCCATTCTCCTCCAAAGCTTAGAGTCTAAAGTACACTCAATAAAAAGATGGCTGAGATTTTCTACATTCTTTCCACACATTTCACATCTAGCAGGGCCATGAAAACCATGCTTCATAAGTTTCTCACCATTAAGCACCCTACGATGCAATAAAATCCAAGTAAAGAGCCTCACCTTAGGCCAGAACTTTTAAGCCCACAACTGAGAAAAGATATATGATTGGTTGGGATTATTATGGCATAAGGTTAAATAACCTTGAGCAACTGAATACTCACCCTTAACAGTGTTTTTCCATACAAAACAATCCTTTTCATGGGACCAATAGATAGATCTCATATGAAGGATGCCTTGGATAGCTTCTCTTTGCATTTTTGGGATTTGAATAGGCCAATCCTCAATAGGTATTCAATATCTACCAACTTTTGAATTACTAGTATGGTATTGACAGTAATTAGCTACCTTTATCCAGTTAGCTCAGTGAAGCTCCTCCATCCAAGGCCTCCAATCAAGAAACTGAGTTATCAAAGGCTTGTGACCATCCCACAAATCAGTCCAAAAATTTACTTTTCGACCATTATGAATTATCCAAAATAAATTTTTCTTTATCAAATCCTCACCAGTCTTAAGAACTTCTAAAATGGGAGAACATTTATTAAGCAATTGATAGTGAACAAGGTCTTTAAGACTTTTGTTCTCAGCATATTTAGCATGAATATTATTGGCCCAAAGAGCATTGGGGTTATGCAACATCCTCCAATATAATTTAGCAGCTAAAGCTTTATTGTTATTAATAGAATATTAGAATCCTAACCCCCTTTCATTCTTAGGAAGACATAAAGTGTACCATTTCACCAAGGTCCATTTTCTTTACTCCTTAGTACCACTTCAGAGGAATCGATGACTGATTTGATCCAGTTCACAAAGAACAACCTTTGGGATATTCAAAATTGAAGAAATATAAATAGGAATAGCTTGAAGGACATTTTACCAAGGTGTTTCTATCCCCAGAAGAAATCCACATGTTGGTCCACTTTCCAATTTTCTTCTTGATTTTTTCCAACAACCAATTCCAATATTTATTTGTTTTTGCCTTTAAATATTGATGGGAATACCTAAATAAGTGACCGTAATGGAGGTCTTATTATATATTAATTTATCCAAGACCATGGATTCTTATTTTGCAAAGTAGTGAAAGAAAATAACTTTAAATTTGTCTTCATTGATCAATTGTTCAGTAGCCTTAGAAAAATAGCTATTGATTTGCTTAATATTAGAAGCTTCCTTAAATGTAGATTTACCTAAAAGAGTAGAGTCATCAAAAAATTGAATATGAGAGATAGGTCTAGATCCATGAGCAATGGTAACTCCCTCAAGGATTTTGTTATCTCTCTTATTGGTTATAGTCCTACCCAAGTATTCAGCAAGAATGATGAATAAATAAGGGGATAGCGGGTCACCTTGCCTAATACCTCTGGAAGTTGGGAATAATTGAGAAGGTTTGCCATTGATAAAAATTAAGTAAGAAACTGAAGATATACATCCCATAATCCAATCCATCTAATATTGAGAGAAACCAAATTGCCTCAAAACTTTGATAAGGAAGTGCCAATCCACTCTGTCATAAGCTTTGGATAAGTCTAACCGAATGAACATGGAAGGAGATTTTTGCATATCTATGGAATGGATGGCTTCCTGAGCAAGAACTACCTTATCTACAATTTGACGCCCTTCCACAAAACCCCCTTGTTCAGGGGAAAAAATCTTATGCAAATGAGGCTTCAACCTTTCTATCGTGATCTTAGTAATGATTTTGAGAAAAACATTAAATAAAGCAATTGTCTAAAAGTTGAGATATGATCAATGTCTTGAGCTTTTGGAACAAGAGTTATATAATTTTTATTGATAACCTTCAAAATTTCTTTGGATTTCTTGGCTTCTTCCACCACCTCTAATAAATTAGCATGAAGGATATCCCAAAACTCTTGGTAGAACTCAATGGAAAAACCATCAGGACTTGGGGTTTTTCCCTTTTTAATTTTAAAAACTACCTATTGAAGCTCATTTATAGTAACAAGAGAAATAAAAATAGATTTGTCCTCAGAAGTGATAAGATAATGGATTGCTTGAAGAAAATTTTATTGAGAAGTTGACTCAAGAGGAGTAGCAGTAAAAATATTGAAAAAGTAATCAACAAAAATAGAGTTCATGCCATCCCAAGTGTAGAAAAAATCTCCAGAATATGATTTCAAGGAAGAAATAAAATTGTGAGATCTTCGAGCTAGAAGAGATTTTTGAAAGAGATTTATGTTTCGATCTCCTTCTTTGAGCCATTGAATTCTAGATTTTTGCTTCCATAAGAGTTCTTCTCTTTTTTCTCATTCCTCTAATTAAGTTGTGAGATTAATTTCATCTGCACTTCTACTCTCTATGAGGCCATCTAAATGGATTTTATTATTCAAATTTTTAATTTGAGCAATAACTTCATGTTTTTTTATAAACATCCCCAAACTCCTTCCAGTTCCAAGTCTTGATTTTGGATTTAATGTATTGCAGTCTTTTGGAAAAACAAAACATCTTAGTCCCATACCTAGGCTTACCTTCCTTCCACCATTGTTGCACATGAGGTATGTGTTGGACATTTTGAGTCCCTAAGCTAAAAGTTGTCATTGATATCAAAAGGACCTATGTAAGTAAGCACTATGTTTTTGCTTCATAAAGAGCTTCATGAGAAGCAAAGGTTTTGATCAAAGGTTCTAGAAGGGATACATGGCATTTGGATCGAAAAGGAGCTTCAATGGAAGCTTAGTAAAAGGTTTTTATGAAAACCAAGGAATGCAAGGAAAGGTTTTATTTAAAACCAATGGATGGCAAATTTGAAATGGGTTTTTATTAAAACCCAAGTTGCCTTTTTGTTTCATCAAAAAATGTGCCCCGATGATGGAGAAATTTAATTTTAAAGGTTTAGTTTACATTTTAATTTATTTAAAATTTAAATTTAATTTTTAAAATTAAATAAATGGTTTTTCACTCCTTTCTTATTGGCGTCACTGACGTCATGAGGGCAATGTTAAAAGAACCGATGTAGTCGCATTGAAGGATGGATTATATAAATAAGCCAAAGGTTTTCCATTTAATAAACCTAAGTCGTGTCGCATGATTTTCGAAAACCCAAAGTATTTTTGCATCTGAATATTGCGCAGCAAATTTCGTGGAGTGTGATGTGGGTAGTCAAGTATGGATGGTCAAATTTTTGGTTCCTTGTGAGGAAAGCACACACATTCTAAGGAAGTGAGTTCCCAAGGCACTCACGTGGGCAGTCACACGGCTTAGCCATCACTTGGCAGCACGGTGGACAGAGGTTCAAAATGCCAAAGCCCTTCGAGGATTCCTTTGAGATATGCACTTCATCTTCGATATTTGAGAGGGTAAAAATTTTAATTAAAATATTTTCTTGCTAAGGTTTGATTATGATTTCTATGGAATATATAAGGTTGAGCAAGCTTTAATATTTTAATAAGGTTTGATATTTGATTAATATGAGACATTGACTAAGAAAGCTTTGTGATTATTTTTGAGTGCAAAAGTATTGAAAGGAATGATATAAAATATTTGATTTATTTTATGGTATAAATGGTTTTTGGAGTGACAAGGTTATGCAATGTTTTGATTTATTTTATTTTATGGTACAAGTGGTTTTAGGAGTGATAAGGAAGTTGTGCATTAATTCTTAAGAAGGTTTTCTAATTAAAAGCCTTGGTAAATATTATTGTGAAGTGGAGTAATGTTGATTATTTTGTGATCTTCTAACCCTTGTGAAGATTGGCAAAAGAATATTGTGATTGTGGTAGATTTCCAAAGAGGCTTCTTCATATTCATAAAAGGTATGGGCACATTCTCCTATTGATTGATTATGGTGGTTGATTTCTAAAAATATCTTTGGAGTGAAAAGGATTGACAGTGGTTTGCTTTTTGAAAGTGATTGGTTTAATGCTTCAAGGTTTTCTAGATTACGAGTTGTGATTAAACCTTGTTTTATAAGCATTGTTGTTGGAGCCCATTGGTTGAGCAAAGAATTTGAACTTGAGTTAGAAAAGAACATGAATATCATTTTTATGTGAGATTTGTTGTTGAAAATTGTTGGAAATATTTTGAGTTGATTGATACATGCTTGGACTAGGGTTTGTGAGAAAGGGTTGTTCATTGAGGTGATTGGTTGAGTTGAGTTGATTGAGCCTAGTCAAGTGGATACATGTGGTTTTTCAAGTTCCATAAAATAAACTATTCTATATTCTTGATTTGAGTTGAGATTGAAATTTGAGAATATAACATATAGAGTCTCTAATAATTCTCTTTATGCTTCTATGAGATTGATTTGAGTTGAGATTGGGATTTGAGTATAGAACATATTGAGTCTCTAACAATTCTCTTTATGCTTCTATGAGATTGAGTTGAGATATTGATTGAGCATTAAGTATAGAACATATTGTGTCTCTAAATTCTCTTTATAATTCTATGAGATTGGACAAGTTGTGTGTGAGCTTTTTAAGTAGATTTGAGATAAGTCTTTGAGAATACTTGTGGGCTTATTTTGAGTAAGCTTTTGTGGAAGCTTTCTATGCATATTTGAGTAAGTCCTAGAGAGGACTTATTGATCAGATTTGATAAAGTCCTAGAGAGGACTTTTTGAATAGATTTGGACAAGTTCTGTGTGGACTTGTTGAGTAGATTTGGACAGGTTCTGTGTGGACCTATTGATCAGATTTGAGCAGGTTCTATGTGGACCTGTTGAGGATATTTGGACAAGTTTTGAGTGAGCTTGTTTAGCAGATTTAGACAGGTTTTGTATGGACCTATAGAGCATATTTGAGCAGGTTTTATGTGGATATGTTTAGCATATATGGACAAGTTCTAAGTGAGCTTATTGAGAATATTTGAGAAGGTTCTGCGTGAACCTATTGAGACAGAGCTTTGGAGGTGACAGAGTATAGAGGACAAAGTCTCAGTGGATAGAGATCCAGTAGCCAGGACAATTGAAGATAGATTTGAGTGAGGAGTCTTCAAGTTGAGAGAGATCCACCAGTCGTTGCCACAGAGAGACAGAGTCTTATAGAATATCACTAGCCATAGCAAGAAGGGGAAAGAGTTCTCTTATGGAAGAGATCCACGAACTTGATATTTAGGGGATCAACATCTCCTTTGGATAAAGGTCCATAAACATTGTAAATGGAAAATGATTCCCATGAGATTATTTGAGAAATATTTAAAATAAATATTTTCTCTGTGGAGGAAGCCCACATTGGGTGAACCACGTTAAAATTGGTGTCTTTATTATGTGTTATGATTTGTTCATTGATTTGGTTATTGCTATTGATATTGCCACTGATTATATTGATTAATACTATTTGGAAAATAAAAGTAAAAAGTGGTCTTATATTGTTCATCCCTCTCTCAGTATAAGCTTGTGTTCTTCAATCTAAAGGAACTGTCTCTAAGCCACATTAATTAAAAATTAAAGGAGAGAAACTCACATTGGTTTTCCACATTTCCACCATGACTACCCAGTGATCCGAACCAGCACTGTTAAGAGTCTTCACTTTAGGAATGTGACCATGGATTAAGAAATTATCAGAGAGAAAAAACCTATCCAATCTCTCCATTATACAATCTAAGCCTTGCCTTCTATTAGACCAAGTCATAAGGCCATTATCTAGTTGGATGTCCACAAGATGGAGGTTTATAATATATTCATTCATGAGGTCAGTGATTTTGTCTAAATTTTTATTTCCTCCTATTTTCTCATCCAAAGAGAGGATGGTATTGAAATCTCCTTCGATCAAGATGCAAGCTTCAGGAAAATGAGAGATAATATAAGTTATATCCTTCCACTGTCTTTTTTTCTTCCAAAGTAGTCAGAGCATAAACAGTAATGCAGAGAATAATTTTTTTGGAATGTCTACTTTGAATAGCTATAGCCAAAAGACCCCAAATACCAACCATATGGTGAATAACTACCTCTTTTGGGTCCCAAAGACAAGAAATGCCACTAGAAGTCCCATGGAAACTAAGGAAAACCACTTTTCCATATGGCCAAATTTTACTAGCAATTGAGTCCATATCCTCTATTGACATCTTTGTTTCTTGAAGGAAAACAAGATGTGGATGATTTATCTGAATCATTATTCTAATTTCATTTTGTTTTGAAAGATTCCCTTTGAATCCTCTAATATTCCAAGTGTTTATTTTCATTAATACTAGGGCTAAAAAAGTTGGGAAAAGCATTAATATTACCTTCCTCTACAAGCTTTTCACCTTCTTTTACTATATGATATTGATTGATCTTGCGACCTGCCTTTTGATTAGAATCCATCTTCAATTTTTTTTCTATTTCTTGACTTACTCCAATTGAATCTGAGATGGCTTATAACCTTGAAGAATGCATGTACACAGCCAAAATTTTACTAGAGGTTTTAAAAGATTCTATATTGGGACCTGTATTATTTGAAGTTTTGACATTTAAAAGATTGTTTTTCTTGTGTAAATTTTCTCCTTTTTTTATGTTGAAAACCTTTGATTTTTTGGTTTGTCTCTGATTTCTTCCCTTCATCTTTAAATTGTGTTTCTAAGATTTATTTTTCCATTATTTCCTCTTCCTCACTTGGGACATGATTTATGGAAAGGATTTCAAACATATTAGCAGATGACTTTGATTGATCCTTCATAACTAGTTTTTTCTAAGTGTTCTTCTCCTTAGGTATTTGGAAACCTACTAAGTTTATATCTTCTTTTTTTTAATCAAGAATTTTATTTGGGTAAGCACTAGCCAAATGACCATATTCATGGTAAATTCTACAGCGCAAAAGAATGTTCTCGTAGTCCTCTACTTATTCCCAAGTGTCTTACTCAAATTGTAAAGTGATCTTTTTAGGTAGGGGTTTGTCAAAATCCATTGAAACACAAATTCGAGCATAAATAATATGTTCAAAATTTTGAGTACAATCAGCAATCATCATAAAAGTTCCTAAAGAGTTTCCAATTGAAGAAAAATAGTAGGATTTCAAAATTTAATAGGGAATCCAAAGAGTCTAATCCACATGGGAGTTGTAGAAGGCATCTCTTCTTAAAATTTAAATTTAGTATGCCAGGGCTTCATGAAAAGCCCTGCCTTTCCAAAGAACCAGGGACCCCCTTGAAAAGTTTTCTCTCTATCTTCATTATTAGTAAATAAAACAAAAAAAACCATTTGGATAAATAGATATTTGTAACTCACCTTTAGTTTTTTGGCTTTTTACAGCCCAAACTTTGAAATGACGTAAACCCATGAACTGACAAATTAGGCCTCTTTTTTCCAGATCTTCAATGTCAGTCTTAATGTTACCCATATCAAGCTTAATAATAGGAGTTCCATCAACTACTTTAAGACATCTTGACTCCGTTTTCTTGGGATCAATATTAGGCATTCTTAGAGTTTTATGGGAAGCCCTAAGATTAATATTAGCATTTGGCTAAGGTTGTCCATCATGGAGGGCATCTCTAAAATTTAATTTTTGGGGCTGAGTCTTCAAAATTCTTACCCTTGATAGGGGTTTTCACAGTAGATTTATTTTGTGGGTGCACATTAGAACCAAATTCACTTCAGATCTGAGCCATTTTTTGATTAGCTTCTTGAAACTTGATTCGTGATCTCTTTAATCCTTACCCTAAACGCCATGGAAATGTATGGTTTTCCCTTTTTATTTTGTGCAGCAATTTGGAATTTGTTGGCACTCAAGTTCACGGTATGATATGTTGAAAGACAGATTTCTAACCCATCTTGGATCCCCTACAACATATCGTGCTAAAATCTTGAGTAGAAACCATAAAAATATTGGCCGCTAGGGCCCGAAGGCCCCAAAAACCAACCTTTGGAGCCGCTTGCACTCAACCCAAATGAAACCCTCGCATAGTTTCTTGCCAAAAATCTCCTTCACACATAGGGATGCGTTAGGATTTGTGCTGCTTCAAATGATTTGAAAATTGGTGAAGACATTCTAGGTTTTTCAGGCATCTACCCTCACAATTTCAACTCAATCCAAGTCTGAATGAGTGAAATATGATTGAAACAAGTTCAATAATTTGAATAGTCCTATGAAAAATGTCCCTCTCACATTCTCCAAGTTATTGCACAATTACATTTTAAAACAAGAATATATTACCAATAAAATTTTACAACTTTTATACCCATGATTGGAAATACAGAACAAATGTGCCAACACAATAACAGAAACTCAAGTTTCCTTTACCATGTTGAATGCTTCCTCGCCTATTTCTTGGATTTATATATAAGCATAAAATGATATTGAAATAAATACACAAAATTCAATATATAGATAGATGGATGTTTAAGCAACACATTTTGACTAAGGCTAATTATTCTTTATCAATGTTCAAAATGTTATTATGTTATTTTAGTTTATTTATTTATTTTAAAATAATTATAATAAGTAAAATATAATAATTTTTTTATGGAACAGTATAATAGTTTAAGTTTAAGGTTTAGTTTAAATGTGTTAAATGTTTTATTGATAAACTCAATTTTTTTATTAAAATTTTAACTAAATCTAAAATATATATAATAATTTTAAAAATAATAAAAAAAATTAAGTGTACATTTCTTAAAAAAATGTCAAACATATTTCATTCTACTACCTGATTTTCTGAAATGTATTAAGATTGCAGAAGCTTTTTGATAGGTTGTTCTAGTTGTATTTCCTGTATGTAATGTGTGTTCAAAATAACTCGTATTCAAATTTGATATAGAAGAATCACTTCAATGGTCAAGCATACAACTACTTGAATTTAACCGAAAAAATGTCTAATGTAAAAAACAGGGAGAGCATTATGCCGTCCAATGCTTAATCAATTTTAAGATTTGAAGACCTTTTAAGAATGAAGTATCTAAAAGCTCTCACATCAATTGGTTAGCGTGTCGAAACCATACAAACTGCATAGAATTGTGTGTCTGTTCCAATACCAGAAAGAGGAGGATACAGGATATTGTAGATAACTTTCTAGATGTTTAGTTTTTTCCAAGAATAGCATAAAATTGATGTTCCTCGAAAGGTGAGAAAGAAAATAATCAAAAGAATATACTTATAATGAATGCCAATTAGATTGTACCATCCGTCGAGCCGACTTTCAAAACACTTTCGTCCTCAGTATTCCCGAAAAAGCCATGTCTTCTGGTTATAAGTTAGTGTTTCTTTCTGTTCCCCACAAGATAATAGAGAACAAAAGCTTGATTCCTTTTCTATGGATTATAACGAACCTTCTACAAATATCTCTTTATTTCTGTCGATAATGTCTCTATCGACTACCTGTAAAAGTTATTCCTTCTTCAATAATGCTTGTTTATTCTTCACACACAAATATTCTTTACACCCATCCAATTGTTGGAAATATTAAACCACATTTCACGCCTTTCGTAAGTGCTTCGCTGCGAAGCAGAAAAAACATGCCTCCTGAAGATGCTTCGCTGCGAAGTAATTTCAATCCGGCAGTTCGCCCATCAGTTTTACGAAGCAGTGTCCAGGCACGAGAAACGAGTGCCTGACATCACACATGTGAGTAGGTGGGGTTGTTCGGTGATTGGTTGAAAACCCTCTTCGACATTTATTTTTGTCAGCCGGTTGGTGAAAGTTTTTCCCGCCCATTGTCCTCATCTCCCGTCTATAAATACCGGACCTGTTGTCATTTTTTTAAGTTGGAGGAATTACGAGCACGGAGCAGCTGCAGCAGTTAGGGTTTCGAGCGCAAAGCAGCAGAAGAGAGAAAGCAGCAGCCGCAAACAACCGGAGAGGGGAGCAGCAGTCTCCAGGAAAATCCTCGTGTTTATCCTGCAAATTACTTGCAGATGTTTTAGCTTCATTTAGAGAAGCTTTGTAATCCGGCGTTATATGATAAATAAGATCTTTGTTTGTTTCCAGTCAATTGGTGAAGGGTTCGATATTATTTCATTTGACATCAACTTTGTTTTGCTTATCTCGCGTTATTTTTCCCGAAGTACTCACCTTGCTGCTTGGTAAATTAAGATTCCACTTCGCCCAAGATTAAACCGGAGTAAAGCTTTGCAGCCAAAGTCACCCGAAGCCTACAAGCTTCGAACTCAAACTCTCCCGAACTTGTCGTCTTGCACTTACTATTTTCGAAGCAGTTTCACTTCGAAAAAAGGTCTTGCGAAGCAGCTGCTTCGCTGCCCAAACCTCCGAAGCACTCACTTCGCCACTAAAACTTTCGAAGCTCCCTCCTCGCTTTGAAACTGTGCGAAGCTTCCTGAACCTGCCGCTTCGCCAGAACCATCTCGCTAATAAAATTTGTGAACCTCCCACCTCATATAGAATCGCACGAAATGATTTATTATTTCCGCAATTTAAATTTCCTTCAAATTGGTATCAGAGCCATTGTTGTCATGACGCGATGATTGAAGCATGGCTTCCAAAAACAATTCCCTGCAGTTGCAGATCCCGTGATTTAACGACAAGAACTATGATTACTGGAGTATACAAATGAAGATTTTTTTGGGTCTCAGGAGTTGTGGGACTTGGTGGAGAATGGGTACCCAAAACTAGCAGATGCAGTAGCACTGGTCGCCCTCTCCCAAGCTGACAAAGACCTTCTGAAGGAGAACCGAAAGAAAGATCAAAAAGCCCTATTCTATATCATGCAAGCGGTTGAGGAGACCATCTTCCCACGGATTGCATCAGCCACCAAGGCCAAGCAGGCCTGGGAGATTCTGGCCAGCTCATACCAGGGCACCAACAAAGTGAAGTTGGTGAAACTGCAGATGCTCAGGAGGGAGTTCGAGAACCTGCAGATGAGTGAGTCCGAGACCATGAGCGATTTCTTCACTCGAACAACAGATGTCATCAACCAGATGCGGTTGAATGGAGAAATTGTGCAGAATCAAAGGATCGTGGAGAAAATTCTGTGGAGTCTACCAACAAATTTTGACTCTATTGTGATTGCAATAGAGGAATCGAGGGATTTGACAACCCTCTCAGTGGATGAGCTCATGGGTTCCTTATAGACACATGAGCAGAGGTTGAGCCGTTCAACTCAGTCTTCTTTGGAGCAAGCCTTCAAGGTGCAAGTCTCATTTCGAGACAGCGACAGACAAGACTCCCACCATGGCACCTCTAGTTCTCAAGGTGGAAGAGGCAGAGGTAGGCATGGGAGAGGTAACAAGCAAGGAGGGAGGTCAAACCCTAGCAAGGGAGAGACCAATTGCAACTTCCATCAGCAAGGAGGAAGAGGCACTGGTAAAAATCAGCAAAGTGGATCTTATCAGAAGAAAGATAAATCTAAGGTCCAATGCTATTACTGTAAAAAGTTTGGCCATTATATCTCATAGTGCAGAAAGAGGATGGCGAACGAGAATCAGCAGCAAGCCCATTATACGGATGAAGCCGAAAATGCGGTAGGAGGAAATGTGCTGCTGACTTGCAGTATTGAGGAGGAGAGCAGGAAAAATATTTGGTATCTTGACAGTGGGTGCAGCAACCACATGACTGGGAACAAGGAGATGTTCTCACAACTGGATGAAACAATCCAATCTAAAGTCAAGATGGGGAACAACAGCAAGGTTCCTATGATGGGGAAAGGAAAGATCCTCATTCGCACCCGACACGGTGAAAGAAAACAAATTTGTGATGTGTATTATGTGCCTGGTTTGAAGCACAACTTGCTAAGTGTTGGACAACTTGTGCAGAAGGGACACACTATGCAGTTCAAAGATGATGTCTGTACCATCAGAGACAAAGTGCATGGGCAAATTGCAACTATGTCCATGACGAAAAATAAAATGTTTTCGCTACATATTCATAATGAATCATTAATGTCTCTAAGTGCAGTTGTGAAGGATGCTACCTGGTTGTGGCATCTCAGATTCGGTCACTTGAGTTTCAGTGGCCTAAATTTGCTGCACAAGAAGCAAATGGTGAAGGGTTTACCCCTTATTGAGCAACCAAACCAAGTTTGTGAAGGTTGCTTGATCGGTAAGCAGCACAGGGATGCATTCCCTATAGGACAGTCTTGGAGAGCATCACAACCATTGGAGTTGGTGCACTCAGACATTTATGGTCCCATGCAGACTAGCTCATATGCCGACAACAAATATTTCTTGACTTTCATTGATGACTTCAGCCGAAAGACCTGGATTTATCCCATCAAGCTGAAGTCAGAAGCATTTGCAAAGTTTAAGGAGTTCAAGGCTCTGGTTGAGAAATAGAGTGGGTATTACGTGAAAACTCTCAAGACAGACGGTGGAGGAGAATACATCTCCAACGAATTCCACAACTTCTGCAAGCAACATGGAATTCGGAAGTAGTTGACTGCCAAATACACACCGCAACAGAATGGTGTAGCTGAGAGGAAGAATAGAACTATCATGGAGATGGCACGGAGCATGCTAAAGGTGAAAAGTCTGCCACATGAGTTCTGGGCAGAAGTTGTAAGTTGTGCAGTTTATCTGTTGAACCGATGTCCCACCAAGAGTGTGAAGGACAAAATTTTGGAGGAAGCCTGGAGCAATCTGAAGCCAAGTGTGGCTCATTTGCGAGTTTTTGGGTGCATTGCATATGCACATGTTCCAGATGAGAAAAGGCAGAAGCTGGATGACAAAGCTGAAAAATGCATTTTCATAGGGTACAATGAACAAGCAAAGGCATACAAGCTGTACAATCCGGTGACAAAGAAACTTGTCATCAACCGAGATGTGAAGTTCTTGGAGGATGAAGCCTGGAACTGGAAGTCAAAGACTGGTCAGCCTGAACCAACAATTATTGAACCTATAAACTTGGAGGAAGATAGTGTGCAACCACCTGTACCTTCAAGCAACAACAGTGGTGCTAGCAACAGCACAGCCTCATCATCCCGGTCACCTCCACTTGCAAGCAGAATTCCAAACTTGAGGACACCTACGAAGACTCGAAGCTTGCAAGACATTTATGAGGTAACCCGTAATCAAACAGATGAAGAATATTCTGACTTTGCTTTATTTACTGAGTGTGATCCAGTGGAGTTTGAAGAGGCAAGTCAGAATCGCAAATGGGTGAATGCGATGGATGAGGAGATAGCAGCCATTGAGAAGAATGAGACATGGCAGTTGGCTGATCTTCCAATAGGAAAGAAGACCATTGGGGTCAAGTGGGTGTATAAAACGAAGTTCAATGCCCAAGGAGAAGTTGACAGACATAAGGCCATATTAGTGGCGAAAGGCTACAAGCAGAAGTCAAGAGTTGACTATCATGAGGTGTATGCACCTGTAGCCCAACTTGACACAGTCAGAATGATTCTGGCATTGGCAGCTCAGAAAGGCTGGAGTGTGTACCAGATGGATGTCAAGTCTGCTTTCCTGAATGGAGTGTTGGAAGAAGAGGTCTACATAGACCAGCCACCCGGATATGAACTGCAAGGGCAAGAAGACAAGGTCCTGAAGCTAAAGAAGGCCCTGTATGGGTTGAAGCAAGCACCCGGGCATGGTACAACCGGATTGATGGCTATTTTCAGGAGAATGGGTTCATTAAATGCCCATATGAGCACACCCTATACCTGAAAACAAATGAAGCAGGGGAGATGATAATCATCTGCTTGTACGTGGACGATCTGATATATACTGGCAATAGCAGTAGCCTATTTGAGGAGTTCAGAACAACCATGAAGACCAAGTTTGAAATGACAGACATGGGGCTGATGAAATTTTTTCTTGGCATTGAAGTTGACCAATCAGCAGATGGCATCTTCATTTCTCAGGGCAAGTATGCTAAGGATGTCCTGAAGCGTTTCAAGATGGAGGACAACAAACATGCCATCACCCCGGTTGCCACTGGCTTGAAGTTGAGCAAGACTGACAACAGCAGAAGCGTTGATCCAACTCTCTATAAAAGGTTAGTTGGAAGCTTGATGTACTTGACCGCAACCAGGCCATATTTAATGTTTATCGTGAGTTTAATCAGTAGGTTTATGGAGTCACCCAAAGACACTCACTGGCAAGCAGGCAAGAGAATTCTACGGTATGTCAATGGCACGAGAAACCACGAACTCCACTATGCCAGACAAGACCAGCTTGAACTGATTGGCTACACTGATAGCGATTGGGCTGGTAGCATAGATGACCGAAAGAGCACTTCTGGATATGCCTTCCATTTTGGATCCGGAGTTGTCTCTTGGTCCTCGAAGAAGCAACCAATTGTTGCTTTATCTACAACAGAGGCAGAGTATGTTGCTGCCACCTCAACCGCCTGCAGCAGTCTGGCTGAGAAGAGTTCCGAGTGAACTACATCATCCGTCGAAAGCAACAACAACAATATTTTGTGACAATAACTCTGCCATCGCCCTCTCGAAGGACCCGAGTTTCCACGGTCGGATGAAGCACATAGATATCCGGTATCATTTCATCAGAGAGTTGGTGAAATTCGATGAAGTACAGTTGCAGTTTTGCAGGTCCAAGGAGCAGGTAGTTGACATCTTCACAAAACCTTTGAAGGAGGAGGACTTCGCCAGGCTGCGGGAAATGTTGGGCATCAAAGATTTTGTGAAATCTGGTTTAAAGGAGGGTGTTGGAAATATTAAACCACATTTCACGCCTCCCACAAGTGCTTCGCTGCGAAGCAGTAAAAATATGCCTCCTGAAGGTGCTTCGCTATGAAGCAGAAAAAAGCATGCCCCCTGAAGATGCTTCGTTGCAAAGTAATTTCAATCCGGCAGTTCGCCCATCAGTTTTGCGAAGCAATGTCCAAGCACGGGAAACGAGCGCCTGACATCACACATGCGAGTAGGTGGGGTTGTTCGGTGATTGGTTGAAAACCCTCTTTGGCATTTATTTTTGTCAGTCGGTTGGTGAAAGTTTTTCCCGCCCATTGTCCTCATCTCCCATCTATAAATACCGGACCTCTTGTCACTTTGTTAATTTGGAGGAATTGCGAGTGCGGAGCAACCGCAACAGTTAGGGTTTCGAGTGCAGAGCAGCAGAAGAGAGGAAGCAGCAGTCGCAGACAACCGGAGAGGGGAGCAGCAGTCTCCAGGAAAATCCTCGTGTTTATCCTGCAAATTACTTGCAGATGTTTTAGCTTCATTTAGAGAAGCTTTGTAATCCGGCGTTATATGATAAATAAGATCTTTGTTTGTTTCCAGTCAATTGGTGAAGGGTTCGATATTATTTCATTTGACATCAACTTTGTTTTGCTTATCTCACGTTATTTTTCCCGGAGTACTCACCTTGCTGCTTGGTAAATTAAGATTCCACTTCGCCCAAGATTAAACCGGAGTAAAGCTTCGCAGCCAAAGTCACCCGAAGCCTGCAAGCTTCGAACTCAAACTCTCCCGAACTTGTCGTCTTGCACTTACTATTTCCGAAGCAGTTTCACTTCGGAAAAAGGTCTTGCGAAGCAGCTGCTTCGCTGCCCAAACCTCCGAAGCACTCACTTCGCCACTAAAACTTCCGAAGCTCCCTCCTCGCTTTGAAACTGTGCGAAGCTTCCTGAACCTGCCGCTTCGCCAGAAAGTTAAGCGAAGCTCCCGTCTCGCTAATAAAATTTGCGAACCTCCCACCTCATATAGAATCGCACGAAACGATTTATTATTTCCGCAATTTAAATTTCGTTCACCAATTCCTATATAAGGCCACCACAAGCCATAACAGTTAGGCATCCCATATCCAGCAGACTCAAGTTTCCTTCCATTGTTGAACTCCCTAATCCTTCGTTCCTTTTACATATTTTCCCCTGGTTATAATGGCATATTCCCAGCAGTACGAGAGGAGCGAATATGACGACTGCGAGTATGGTTTCCAAAATACAACGACTATAGCACGCAAGGAAGTTATGGCAGGCAGAGAATTCCACAGGGCCAGATAGTGCGAGTGTGCTGCAAGGCCAATCCTGACTACGCTTTGGGTGTCCGAGATGGCAAAGTCATGCTTGTTTACTACAATCCCAGCGACCCAACTCAGGTATAAATATATATACACAATTTTTATATATTTATAATTGGTCTTCTTGTTTTTTATTCATGTTGTTTTTATATAAGCTATTTATTTCTAATAATATATTTTTATGTGTAGGATAGTTGGTCCTCTTACTTTTTAACGATTCATGTGATATTATTCCTATACAAACTATTTATTTCTAAAAATTTGGTTCCACTTTGTGAATTGTCATGCATTGTAAATAGTGTTGCAGCAATGGGTTAAGGACGAGACCTGGAGTAACCGTGTGAGGGACGAAGTGGGCCATCCTGCTTTCTGCTTGGTGAACAAAGCCACAGGCCAAGCTCTTCGTCATGCTCCTGCTGCATGCCGATAGGTATTGTATATATACACAATGGCATCCTATAGCTGGTGAAATTATGTAATATATACAGTGTTTATATGTCTGTTTGTGACGGGTAGTGTGTTCGTTGTTGCAGGTGTTGCTGAGCGAGTATGAAGCTGGATCTTTTGATGAGAGCGTGATGTGGTCTGAGAGTGAGGACATGGGATACGGGTACAGGACTATAAGGATGGCCAACAACATAGGGCTGAATTTAGACGCGTTCCAGGCCGATAGAAAGCATGGAGGCGTGAGAGAGGGCACCCACGCTGTGCTGTGGAAGTGGAACAAACAGGAGAACCAGCTCTGGAAGCTCTCTCCATTCTACTAAACTATTTGCTCTCGCATATATGCCCTATATAGACTATGCATAGAATTCTATGGTATTAATATATATATCTAATACCTGCACTCTGTATGGGTTGATCTCATTACATCAATAAAGTTGCAGTATTATATATGATCGAAATGTTATAAAAAAATTCGATAGGAGTGTATTTTTTTAGTCGGAAGTACCCGTAAATTCCAATGCCAGATTTAGGCCTGTGTGAAAACTGAATGAAGGATAAACACGCAAGCAAATAAATAAATATATATAATAGTGAATCCTATAATATTTTACTTTTTATTTGGGAATGTTTATTTGGAGACCTCAGACCAACACTACTGATGACTTTATGGAAACATTATAATCTCATTGAATAATATTTATCTCAAAAAGGTTTGATTTATTACTTGATTATTCTATATCTCTAAACAAAGCAAATTTTTAATAATGTATTAATAAGAAAGAAATTGGGTTGAATCATATATAAAAATAATTTATATTTTTAATGAGAATGACTCAGTAAATTTTAAATTAATACATAAATTTATTAAAATGATAAAAAATAAAATTATAACATGTTTATAAATGTTTCTAACATTTATATGACATCATGGTATTTATAAATAGGTTTTTATACAGAAAGAGTTGGAGAAGGCTTCTTTAATATATAGAACCTATATTGGAGAAGAGTTCTTTTAGCATATGATTTACATTTAAGATATGTGAGGTCAATTTACAAAACTGTTTTTATTAAGGTTAAAATAAACGATAGTTTAAATATTCATATGAAGTTACATATTATTATTAATATATTTATTTAGTTTTTTTTATGATTGGTATATGGGTTTTGAAATAATTTACATTAATAAAAATTGTGAATCTTTTTCCCTGGCAAAGGGTTGAGAAGGATTTCTAACATACATCTTCAATAAATATTGAGAGCCATCGAGATCTCTGAATTTGTCTTCTTTTTCCTCAGAGCTTTAGTTGATGGTTTTCCAACATTATGCTTTACCCAAACATCTTCTAATCCTTTCTTAAGATGTCGTGGATTAGGGTAAATAAATACCTTCACCAAGAAGGGTTTTGAGGGACATTTATGACTTCTAGTTTTAGGGTTGCAGGTGGGAGAGCCAAGTAGGCTCTTAGGGAGAGGGGGGAACTCAGAGGAGGATTGAGGATGGGATTCTCGAACGCATTCTCAGAAGCAAGGGTGTGGTCACCATAAAATAGAGAAGATAAATGATTTGAAATAGGAATGAGAGGGCATACCTTAAGAGAGGAAGATAAATCATGTTGAGCCAGGGGAGGAAACTGCAACAACATCCTCAGAGGCCTTGGGTGTCAGGGAATGATTCGACAGATTAACAAGAGCTCCTTGTGCTCCGATGCCGAGGACCTCCCCAAAATGACCTTGGGAGTTTGAAACTTGATCTGGAGTTGTGAAGGATGAGTTGGAGCACGAATGAGGGATCTAATACTGCTGGTGCCCATTTCTAATATTGTTTGGATGCACCTTCAAAACTTTAGGGCACTAAAAGGGAGATGGTCTTGCTTGGAACATTGGTCACAAAACGCAGCCTTATTTTCATATTCAATGGCTTGAGAAAAAGTGCAAACGATTGAATAAGGGAGGGCAAAGTCCAGGTTTACGTTTTACACACATACGGGCCACACATACGGGCGTTCGGATCGAAAGCGATTAAATCTCCAATATTCCATGCAATCCCTCTGAGAATATCCTCATGCAGATAGATGCAAGTTTTATTAAAATTTTATGTTAAATTTAATTTTTTAATTATTAATATATTTATTTAGTTATTTATTGAGTTTTATTGAAATTTTATGTTAAATTTATTTTTTTTGTTTTAAATTAGTAAATAAAATAATAATATAGTGTTTATCTCAACTACAAAAATAATATATATATATATATATATATATATATATATATATATATATATATATATATATATATATATATATATATATATATATATATATATATATATATTTAAAATAATCTTATAACAAGTTTAATTCAAGAAAAGTAAAAATCAAACATATAAAAAATTTGTGTTGTTTGGGTTTAACAATTTAAATTAGATTAAGTTACATTGTCTTTACAATAGATAAAACTATTGTATGTATCTCTTAACATTTCATACATGATTAGATTTAAAAATTTAAATTAGATTAAGTTACATTGTCTTTACACTAGATACAACTATTGTATGTATCCCTTAACATTCCATACATGCAAGGTAGCACAACTCATTTTTATTTCTTTGATTGAGATAAAACTTTTGGTATCTATATTGTAAATTTCACAAGCTAGTAAAAGCTAAGTCTTCTTGAAAATCCTTCCATAACCTCATTGTATGTCAAGGAAGCATGCTCTTCCATCTTGTTACTTTGTACCCATACAATAGTGGATCATATGGAGAGAGTTTCTCCTTGCTTTCCTTGTACATAAGCTTCTTCTCTATCATATTACTATTGCTACTTTAGTTTACTAGTTATTACTTGTTGGGATATATAATCCAATTTTGGGACTATTATTGTAAATTTACCTAGGTATAAGGTGAATAAAATATTAAGTATCTAGGTATCTAGGCTTTAGGATAAATAAATTAAATAGGAACTTAAATTATATTAAATAATATTATCTAGGTTAAATATTATATACTAAAGTATATGATTAAATAAGTATATACTTATAATTATTTTATCATGCACCTTAGTTTATTTAATGGTATATTTATCCTAAATTAAATACATATCTAATTTATTCTAAATTGAGTCAACGATGAAGTTAAAGGTGAATTGGCATGAGACTTGAGTGAGTTGGCATGTGAGGGGCACGGCATGTGGTATATGTGTGGTGTCATGTGGTATAGGAATGGTCACACATGGTTGAGTGCGGTGGCACACACACGTTGATTGTGGTTAATTGTGAAATTCTTGATGCATAGTTTACTGTTGGCTGAATGTTATAACACTTGAGTTGTATATTGTTTGAATTCAGATAATAAAATATTGGAGCTACTATTTTGGTCATGGTTTTTCCCTTCATAAGGTTTTCCATGTAATACATGTGTCAATATTATGGTTTGGCTATTTCCAATGTTATTTCATTTTAATTTTTTATATTACATGCATGTATATTGTTATTTATATAATTTACTAACTTTTTATTAAAGTTTTGATTACAATTTCTTGACTTTGATCTACTTTTAACCTCCTTCATTTGGTATCATAGTCTATGAAGTTGTAATTTTTTTAGCTTATTTCAATTTTTATATTTAAAAGTTTTTGCTTATTTCTCAAAGAAATAATAAAAAAAAAGGTTATATAAAATTAAATATTTTATATATTAAAAACTTTGCTATAGTTGAAATCAATTTTTCAAATTTCTGTCCGAGGGGGATAGCGCAACAGTTCGGGCTTTGTATCTTCTCCAAGATATCAGGCTTTGTCTCTTCTTCGACATATCCAAGGTTCAAACCACGACGTGGGTGAGTGTGTGAGGGGGTGGGTGTGTGTCAAATTCCCTATTGATAAGCATGGCTTTCTTTACGAGGGGTCATGGTTGGGAGGAGATTTCTCACCATTGATAATAGGGTTTTATCATACTAATCAAATAAAAAAGATTCAAATATCAATTATTATATTTGAAAATCAATTCAAAAGTTATATATTTTAATTTAATTTTAAAAAAATGAAATTTCAAATTATATTTATTTTTTGTATATAAAAAATAATAATAATTTTTTATGTTTAATGGCATCACTAGCCAAGCTGCCATGCTAATCCCTGAGGAACTATGCAATGATAGCCCTTAGCCATTGATTAAGGGACAATATTGGTAGCCCCCTTGGGAGCCATGCCTTCCCTTAAGGGATGGCGTTGGCAGCTAGGCCATTGCACCTTTCCTTGGGTGCATGAGCAGCCCCTATGGCCGTCACACAAGTCCCAATGGGACTATGTGTTGGTAGCCCAATGGCTACCGTGCATCCCATCAAGGGGCAGTGGGGGGCTACGAGCCTCCCCACGCCCTTTCTCCTTCTTTAAAATATATAATATATGTTTATATTTTTTATATGTGTTGGTAGCCCAATGGCAACCATGCATCCCATCAAGGGGCAGTGGGGGGACTACGAGCCTCCCCGTGCCCTTTCTCCTTCTTTAATATATAAAATATATGTTTATATTTTTTAAATAAAAATATATAATAAAGGGGGAGATGGGAGGCTTATAGGTCGCCCCCTTCTTTTTATTTATTTTTTAACATTTTTATGAGTGGGACCCATGGCCAGACCCCTCTCCTTTTAAAATAAAATTATAATAATTTTTTAAATAGAAAATTAAAAAGGAAGAATTTGTTTTTTAAGTTTGAACAAACTGAAGGGAAGGGTTTTGAACCCTTTACCTTCCCCTCTCTATATAAAATAATTAGTCAATTTAGCTAAGTTCTTTTTTGTTTTTTAAATACATCATTTTGTATTTAAATTTTTTTTTACAATTTACATGTTTCTTAGAAGTATGATCATAAATTTTTGGTTAGGAGTCTTTTTTTCAATTCTATTTTTTTTTTTGGTTTTTCCATACAAAAACCAGAATATAAAAATGATAGTAAACTAAAAATTTCAAAATTTTAAGATGTCTTTTATTAGTTAAATTTGTAATAACTTAATTTTTTGGGTATTTTAATATTAAAAATGATAATTTTTTGTGATAAATTAAGTAGTTTGTTGTTTGATTTTTTTTATGTATATGGCATTAACTCTTCTTTAATTTTAGTTATGGCCTCTAACAATATTGCTAGCTTTACCACTAAGAATATTTCTAGCTTTACTACTAAGCATGTCCTTGAAGGGATAAACTACAATATTTGGGAGCCTAAGATACGGGCGGAGTACTACGTGAGGTAACTATCGAATATCATGAACAAAGATAAGCAACAACCACAAAACACAAGAGCTCTTGAGCAATGGAATTTAAAGAACCAACAAGCACTTTCTATGTTGTTTAGAGTAGTTAGTGATGACATTTTGGTATATATTTATAACTTCTCTTTTGTATATGAAGCATGGGATGAGTTGAAAACCATGTTCATAGGATCTAATATGGGTAGAAATATTTTTCTTTCTAGATTGTTTAATACAAAAATATCATATGAAGAATTTGTTGTAATATATTTAGCTAGGATGAGGGATATTAGAACACAACTACTCTCATGTGGTTATGAATGGGTAAATAAAAAGCTCTTGTATTTCATTGTACTTAGAAACCTAACCAAAAAGTTCAAAGACTTTGTAAGTGTCCTCAACACGGTTTGACCAAGAGGACAACCTTCCTTCACTAGCAGAGCTCTCCAACCTACTTGTGCAACACGAAGAAACTATCAAGGTAAACCAAGGTAAAGATCCTAACTCTACCTCTATAGCTTTGAATGTTCAAAAATATGGTAAGCCTAGAAAGTGGAATAAAGGTAAGAACTTCAAAAATAAGAATAATGCTAGTTCTTCAAAACCTAATTTTGAAAAGAAAACAAAAAGTAACAATCCTAAGTTCAATGGTAATTATAATTTTTGTGGAATTTTTGGTCATAAGGAGAACAATTTTTACAATAAGAAGAATGCTTCCAATAACACAAAAGACAAGAAAGGAGGTAAACAATTTCATTAAAAAAATAATAATAATTTTGCTATAATTATTGCATTAAATTTTAGTTATGACAAAAATAGATTCTAACTCATGGATTATTGATTTAGGATGCACTAATCATATTACTAACTCTAGTTATTTATTTACTTATTTAAACTTAGAGTATAATAATGTAGTTACAATTGGTGATAATTCTCAAATAATAGTAGAGGGAATTGGAAATGTAAATATTGGTAGGGAAACCTACAATGATGTTTTATTTGTTCTAATATTACAACTAACCTACTTTCTATTAGGCAATTGGATTCTCAAGAAGAAGAATTCAATTTTGTGATGATAGGTGCATCATCAAGAATAATGTGGGAGAAATTGTTGGAGAAGGTGTGCTTTCCAACAACTTGTATGTATTCTCTCCACATCAAATTTTAGGTAAACATTGCCTTGCCATGTATGTTGATAATAATTCTAAGCTATGACACAATAGATTAGGATATCTTAACTTTAGAAGCATGATTGATATGTATAATAAGGAAATGGTAATTGGACTTCCTAATATTAATGTTGATGGTGGACTTTGTGAAGCATGTATTTTATCCAAACAACCTAGAACTAAGTTTGGTGAAGCTTCCTTTAGATCATCACATAAATTGGAATTAGTCCATTCTGATCTTATGGGTCCCTTTCAAGTTGAATATTTTAATGGTAGCTTATATTGCTTAACATTTATTGATGATTTTTCAAGATACACTTGGATATATTTTTAAAAATAAATCTTAAGTATTTATAAATTTTAAGTATTTTAGAGCTCTTGTTGAAGAAGAGACATCTTCCTCCATTAAAATCTCAAGGATTGATAATGGAGGAGAGTATGTGAGCAATGAGTTTAAATCATTTTTCTTGAAATGGAAATTTCAAGATAATTCACTTGCCCTTATGGACCACAACAAAATGGGGTTGTTGAAAGAAAAATAGGTCCATTACAAATATGACAAAGATATTACTTCAAAGTTTGCCTAAATTTTTACAAGTTGAATGTTGTTTTACTTTTATTTATTTTCTTAATAAGTGTATCACTAAAGTGTTGAATGGAATAACTCCATACGAGGTTTGTTTTTCAAAGGAAACCATCCATTAAGCATTTGAAAGTGATTGGTTGTATTTTTTATGCACATTTTAATAATTCTAATGACATTAGAAAGTTAGATGATAGATATTTGAAATGTGTGATGGTAGGTTATGATAATCAATCCAAAGGATATAGATTATATAACCCTAATAGTAGAATTATATTTGTAAATAGAGATGTTACTTTTGATGAATCTACTTTGTATAAATCTAGTTCTTTTAACATTAATGAAAATTATCCTTTAGAAAACCAAACCAAGAAACCAAAATGGTATGAGGAAACAATAAAAGACTCTCCATTTAGTGAAATGTATAAGTATAGAACTAGAAGCCAAACTTCAAGTGTCACTTTGATGGCTAAAATTTAAACTTATAACCAAGAAAAGAATGATCAAAATTAGATCAAAGCCATGCAACAAGAGTACAACTCACTTATTAAAAATGACACTTGGGAATTAGTCCCAAGGCCTTCTAAAAGAAATGTGATAGGTTGTAAATGGGTATTTAGACTTAAGCTAAATTCTTTAGGTGAAATAGACAAACATAAGGCTAGGTTAGTAGCAAAAGGATTCTCACAAAAGTATGGTGTAGATTATGAGGAGACTTTTGCTCCTATTGCTAAAATACCTATAATTAGATTATTGCATTAGCTACCATTTTTAATTGGAAAATCTATCAATTAGATGTAAAGAGTGCATTTCTCAATGGTAACTTAGATGTAGAAATTTACATGGAGCAACCACAAGGTTTTGAAAACATAGAAAAGCCTAACTATGTTTGTAGATTAAAGAAATCTTTATATGATCTTAAACAAGCTCCAAGAGCTTGGTATGAAAAGGTTTCAAGTTATTTTTCTTCAATTGGTTTTAATAAGTGTTATTTTGATCTGGATTTGTATATATCTAGGAAAAATAATAGTATTACTATCATTGTTTTGTATGTAGATGATTTACTTGTTATAGGAAACAATGAATGTATGAATAAATTTATAAGAAACAATTGTTAAGTAGATTTGAAATGACTGATATGGGTTTATTGCATTACTATTTAGGTTTGCAAATTTACCAATAGTCACATAAAATTTTGATTTCACAATCTAAGTATATTCTAGAAATCTTGCAAAAGTTTGATATGGCAAATTGTAAATGTGTTTCTACTCCTATGGTTTCTAGCAAATTTGAGATTACTAAAGATTCTAAACTTGTTGATGAAACTCAATATAGGTAATTGATTGGTAGCTTACTATATCTAACTATATCTAGGCCTGATATAGCTTATGTTGTTAATGTTATGGCTAGATTTATGCATAAGCCCTATGATGTTCATCTTAATGTTGTTCATAGAATACTTAAATATCTAAGTGGAGCAACAAAATTAGCCTTATAATATTTAAGTAATTCTCATGTAAACTTGTTTGGATATTGTGATAGTGACTATGCTATGGATAATGTTGAAAGGAAATTTACAAGAGGATATTGTTTCTCCTTGGGATTAGGTGTGATCTCTTGGTGTAGTAAGAAACAACCAACCATAGCACTCTCCTCAATTGAGGTTGAGTATAGAAGTGCTACCTTAGCATGTCAAGAAGCTATTTGGCTTCAAAGACTACTTAGTGAGATTGGTTTTAATAACAATAAATCCATCACTTTATTTTTTGATAATCAATCTTCAATAGCATTAGCTAAAATCCTGTTTTGCACCAAAGGACAAAATATATTGAGATCCAAGCACACTTTATTAGGGAGAAGGTTTTAGATGGAACAATTAAACTAATTTATTGCCCAACTAATAAAAATATTTTTGATATTTTCACAAAACCATTAGTAGAATCTAAATTTTCTTACTTTAGAAATAAACTAGGCTTAAAATAATTGCCCTCAAGGGGGAGTAATGCATAAATATGATGTGATGTTAATTCTTTTAAGTATTTTTGTTTTAATTATTTTAAGGTTTTGTGAAATGTAGGCCTCTTATTTATATGTGTGTCACTTATTTATCCATGTTGATGGATGTTATTTTTCCATGTTGATGGAATATGTATGCCACTTGTTTATCCATGTTGATGGATGTTATTTTTCCATGTTGATGGAATATGTATACCACTTGTTTATCCATGATTGATGGATGTTATTTTTTCCATGTTGATGGAATATGTATGCCACTTGTTTATCCATGTTGATGGATGCTATTTTTCCATGTTGATGGAATATAAATGTCATTTTTTTATCCATGTTGATGGAGTTATTTTTCCATGTTAATGGAATATGTATGCCACTTATTTATCCATGTTGATGGATGTTATTTCGCATGTTTATGGACTATGAATGACACTTGTTTATCTATGTTGATGGATGTTATTTTTCATGATTGATGGAAAATGTATGCCACTTTTTTAACCATGATTGATAGATGCTATTTTTTCTATTTTGATGAAATGTGTATGCCACTTGTTTATCCATGCTGATGGAATATGAATAACACTTGTTTATCCATGTTGATGGATATTATTTTTCCATCTTGGTGGAAATATTATTTTATATTAATGACTCTATGTCATATTTCTTTTGTAATTCCATGTTGATGGATGGTGCCTTACCTCTTACCACATAGCTTGGAGTCTTTATGCCATTGTTGAAGATGTCTTTGCCAAATAGTTTGCTCCTTGGTGGATTGGTTCTTGGGAACCTCATCTTTTGTAATATTGTACTATAACCCCAAAATTAGATTAAGGGGGGTGCTAGAACATATAATCTAATTTTGGGATTATTATTGTAAATTCACCTAAGTATAAGGGTGAATAAAATATTAGGTATCTAGTCTTTAGGATAAATAAATTAAATAGGTACTTAAATTATATTAAATAATATTGCCTAGGTTAAATATTATATACTAAAAAAAAGGCTTTAGCTGCTAAATTATATTGGAGGATGTTGCATAACCCCAATGCTCTTTGGGCCAGTAATCTCCATGCTAAATATACTGAGAACAAAAGTCCTGAAGACCTTGTTCGCTATCAACTTCCTACCAAAGGTTATCCCATTTTAGCAGTTCTTACGATTGGTGAGGATTTGATAAAGAAAAAATTATTTTGGATCATTCATAATGGTCAACAGGAAAAATTTGGGATAGATTCTTGGGATGGTCACAAGCCTTTGATAACTCAATTTTTTGATTGGAGGCCTTGGATGGAGGAGCTTCATCGAGCTAACTAGATAAAGGTGGCTAATTACTATCGGTACCATACTGGTAATTCAAAGGTTGGTAGATATTGGATCCCTATTGAGGACTGGCCTATTCAAATCCTAGAAAGGCAAAGACAATATATCCAAGGCATCCTTCATATGAGATCTCTCTCTTGGTCCCATGAAAAAGATTTTTTTGGATGGAACAACACTACTAAGGGTGAGTATTCAGTTGCTCAAGTTTATTTGACCTTATGCCATAATAATCTTAACCATTCTTTTGACATATTTTCTCAATTGTGGGCTCAAAAGCTCTGGCCTAAGGTGAGGTTCTTTAATTGGATTTTATTGCATCGTAGGGTGCTTACTGGTGAGCAACTTATGAAGCATGGTTTTCATGGCCCTTTTAGATGTGATATGTGTGAAGAAAATGTAGAAACTTTCAACCATATTTTTATTGAGTGTACTTTAGCCTCTGAGCTATGGAGGAGAATGGCCACTTTACTTGACTTACAGTGGTCCAAGTTTTTTACTTTTGAAAAAATTTGGAGGAATTGGCCTAATCAAGAGGGTGTTGATCATTTTATTAGGCAGTTAGTTTGGATGGGTTCTACCAATCTTCTTTGTAATATTTGGATTGAAAGGAACAACAGAATTTTTAATCAATATAGGAAGGATATTCACTATATTTTGCAAAAGACCATAGCCAACTTAGTTGAATCAGTCCATCAACTCCTTAATCACCCCCAAAACTCCCACCAAATATGGGATCAAGTGATGCAAAGATTGAATATTAAATATTCTAAGGTCAACCAAATTAAAGGGAATGTGAGTATTAGTAAGATGGATAGGACAAGAAATTGGCAACCTCCTCCTAAGGATTTTGGAAAATTCAATACTGATAGAGCCTCTAGAGGGAACCCTGGAAAATCCAGTGTGGGAGGAATTGGTAGACTTTTAGATGGCTCCCTGTTTTTTACTTTTGTTAAGAATTTGGGTATTCTTTCCAATAACCTTGCTAAGGGGTATGGTATCCTTAGAGGCCTTCAGGAGGCTACTAAGTTTGGATGGTAAGAGTGTTAGTTGAGTCTGACTCTCAACTTATGATTAATATTTTGAAGACTCTATCCAAGAATCATAAGGTTGATTGAAGAATAAAAATAATTATTGAGAAGATTCAGTTAATCTAGATGGGATTTTTGAAAGTTGATTATAATCATATGGTCAGAGATAAAAACAAGAGTGTTGATGCCTTAGCTAATTAGGCTTTGTACAAAGGTGATCTTACTTGTTATGGCCACCCTCCTAGATGTAAGGCTTCACAAATTAGCGAAGCTCTTATTTCTATCATTTTTTTGTATGGCTCTAGTTTTGAAGGTACCTAGTTTCTTCTTGTTTTTTTTTGCTTCTCTTTGGTTCATTCAGGTTTTTTTAGTTCCCTAGCTCACTCTTTTCTTTCTTTTGTTTCCTTTGTTGTTTCTTGCCTTAATAGTCTTCTGGTCTAGACAGGTCTTTGTTATGTTCAATTTTTTTTCTTTTTTATTTTTTATTTTTGGTTTAGTTTTTTAAGGTGTGTGTTATTTTGTTTTGTGTTTTTTTTGTGTTCTTTGTGTTGTTTTTTGTTGTTCTTGTGTTTATGTTGTTTTTTTTTTTTTTAATGTTTTCTGTTATTGTTCTTGTGTTTTTGTCGTTCTTGTTATTGTGTTTCTCTTTGTTTGTGTTAATTCGTGTTTTTTGGTGTGAGTGTTTTCTATGTTTTTTGTTTTTGTTTATTGTTTTTTGTTGGTTGTTTTTTATTTTTTATTTTTTTTTAATATTTTAGGTTTTGGTTGTGTTTATTTTTCATGTTTTTTTTGGGTTATGTCTTTGTAGTGTTCTGTTGTTTTTATCTTGTTTGTATTTTGTTATGTGGTTCTTGTGTTTTTATATGTGGTTTGTTTTGTGGTTTCTTTTATCTTATTGTGTGTGTGTTTGGTTGTGCTTTTGTTTTTGACACACTCAAGGAGCATGTTTTTTATTTATTTATTTATTTTGTTGTTATTTACTTATTTTTAAATTGGTTTTGTGTGTTTGTTTGCTCCTTGAGTATGTCAAAGGTGGTAGGCCAGGTCCAATTCCTGGGTATTTTTGGCGAAATGGATACCCCTGCCTCCTTGGGTCTTACCCGAAAATGGCATCCCTTTTGGGATGTTTTCCACAAATAAAAAAATATATTATATACTAATGTATATGATTAAATAAGTGTATACGTATATTTATTTTTTCATACACCTTATTTTATTTAATCTTATATTTTTCCTAAATTAAATAAATGCCTAATATATTCTAACTTGTGTCAACAAAGAAGTCAAAGGTGACTTGGCATGAGATTTGAGTGTGCTCGAATGTGAGGGGTACATCATAGCATGTGGTATATGTGTGGTGGAATATGGTATAGGAGTTGTGACACACACATTTGCTTTCATGAGGACATGTGAACTCATGCATTATGGTGGTATGGTAGTGGAATTGCATGATACACTTGTCTCATTCACTCCATATAGTGGAGAATTTTCTCCACAGATATTTTCCAATGGATGGAAAACCTAAATTATATATTTGAGATTATTCCAATGTTGGAGGTTAATGGTGAAATTCTTGATGCATAGTTTACTGGTGGTTGCATGCTATAACACTTGAGTTGTACATTGTTGACTTGATATAATAAAACACTGGCTATTTCCTTCATAGATATTTTTTGCCATGGTTTTTTTCCTTCATAAGTTTTTCACATAATCTCGATGTCAATATTGTGGTTTGGCTATTTCCAATGTTATTTCATTAAAAAAATTTATATTACATGCATGTATATTGTTGTTTATATAATTTACTAACATTTTTATTAAATTTATAATTAAATATGTTACAATTTGAAGAATTTGATATACTTTTAACCCCGTCATTGCCACATTTACCACCTTCCTCTATAAAATTCCCCACTTTCCTTCTTTTATATCCCTAAATATAGTCTATCATCCAATTCATTCAATGTTCTTATAGCATTATCATTAACTTTCATGTCAATGTAGTTACTTCACTTTCACTATCAAAGGAGGTTCTCTCAATGAGTCAACTTCTTTATTAGATGATTTTCATACCACCATTTGTAAATAATATAAGGCACATTTATAAATTTTATTGTGCTACCCTCATCTATCAATGAAAATTTTGGTATTTTCATGGGCATTGAGAAAATCATGACTTTGTTTACATTATAAACTATATTGGATTATGCTTTTAAGATTATTCTATGTGGATATGTTTTCCTTCATACTAAATTCTATGTAGATGGATCTACATTTGTAGTGCATTATATCATGATAACCATCAAATATTTGTCTACCTTCTATTACTATCTCAATCTTAAAATTTTACTTTACTAAAGACTTACACAATAAGTCTCATTCTACTTTAATAAAATAAAAGTCTTTAACCTTTCTAGATGGTCTCATGTGGAATGAATCTAATTAATTTCTAAGGATAAAAAATGCCATTCTATAACATCTTGTAAAACAATGAAAGCAAATAAATAGAAATCATTTGCATAGCCAACTCTTCCTAAGGAAATAAAAAATACTATATCTACTAGAAATATAGCATATTACATTATTTGGATCATGTAAATGTACCTTCCTTGGTACATACTTAGGACATTAGATTACTTTAGGGGGAAGTTATATTATTACATAATGCAATGTAATAAATGCACAAGTGTCAATGTGCAAGCTATAATGTGCAAGGTGTCCACTTGTACAACTAGAGAGAGTGTCAGCCAAGAAAATTATATTCCTATATAATGGTCATAGATAGATCATAGAAATAATGTCATATAGAGTAGCATCATAGTGAGTGTGTGGTAGATAGGTAGTAGGGTAGTGTGTGTGAGCTATAATCTCAAAGCTCCCTCATGGAGTAGTAGCATATATTATGGAGTGACCATTTCATCCATTATTACTATTGTAATATTTCCATGATTTCTATTTATAGAAAATTTTAGTCATCTCACAAATCTATTTTATTTATTTTTACATCTTGTGATTGGTATATCCTAATATATGTGGCATTAAAAGCTAACAGTGATATTAGAGCTACAGTAGATCAATCCACAGTAGGTCTAGAGGGAAACCACCATTATTTGATCCTAAATTTTTTTGAGAACCTGACGCACCATTGGATTAGTCACTATCAAAATTTCTTAGAAGAGTCTAGGTGATAGAATTAGGGAGAGTTACAATTGAGAAATGAAATTTTAGTTTCAAAAATACTAAGATTGCATAGGGCTAGAGTCTTTCCACAAAGTTGAAGGAAAAATCATGAATACTAGGACTCAACATTTGATCCACTAAATTGATGAATAAATTAGTGAAGCTAAGAGATCTGGAAATACTTACCTAAAAGTTTTTTTTATTACAGGTAATTATTACTTAGATGATTGGGATACATCCTACAACTAAAATCTAGGAGACCTCAACTTCATTGTCCAAAGGTTGGAGTGCCTTCATAGTGTAGAGATTAGTTGTTGCAGAAAGGAGAATACTTCAAAAGAATCATGGTGAAGTTTGGAGATAGGAGATATCTATTTATAGATTGAATAACTTCACCAAAATACAAGGCCATATTAGCCTTGATACAAAAGAAAAGGCCATAGTAGCCTTGATACAAAATAAAAGTCCATAGAAGCCTTGATCCAGATAAAAAGACCATAAAAGCATTAATATTTAAGAACAAGCCATAAAAGCCTTGATATTGAAGAATAGGCCACATAAGCCTTGATACTGAAACATGCCTTAGATGCCTTTTATTATGAATAATATTCTAGAGGAAAGGATCTAATTTAGAAGAATATTTTAGTACTAATATTTTTGTTGTAGGTATAGGTGATCCAGTAAGTTGGTAAAGCTTCCTACAAGAAAGTTAGGAAGAAAAGATTCTTCATAATCAATCTAGTACCTGAAGCACAAGAGATCAGGAGGAGATATCATTGAAGAACTTCCAAGCCAGGAAGAAGAAAAAGGACTAGGAGAGTCCTGCTCATAGCCAAAAGCAACAAAATTAGATATCCAAGAGAATATATCAACACCAACACTTCCAAAAGTATAAGATTAAAGATAAGGTCTCTAGGAAGACCAGAAGAAGCTGCAAGATAAAATACCTTGACTAGGTCTATATGAGCATCCATTAAAATGCTAGGAAATCCTTGCTAAATGAATCCTCAAAGGAGAACTCACTGGAGAAATCCACTACCAAGGAGAAGCTCCTGATAATGAGGACTTGGGACAATTATCACCATCCAAAAACAAGCCCAAGAGGAGGAAAATTTGGTAATGAGTGTCAAATCTGAGCAGAAGAAAAATCCAGTAAAGACCTTAAGACATTTAGAATCTTGAGGAAAGTCAAAATTTAACAAGAAGACTTGAAAGTAGAATACGCTTATCAAATCCAAGATATTTGAAGATTACCTCCTATAGAAAGAGGTCACTACTTCAGAGATACAAACTTCTCCAAATCTACAGCAGAAGGATGAGATTACAAGAGAAGATCAAAGCCACCAAATCCTAGGCTCGTGAAAGAAATTTGAGACTATCATATTGGTGAATAAGAAACTATTTAAAAATAGTCTACAAAGAGTTGCAATATCATATTCAAGGCATCAACTTGGTTTTCTTAGGCACCAAGATCTACATCCTCTAGAGAAGCAAAAAAGGAGCTATAAAAGCATTAAAAAAAAAGGTATGCAACTATCAGTGCAAGTAGATTCATTAGGTGAATTACTTATCAAACTTATTAAAGCACCTTCCTTCTTATTTAGGTTGCAAAAAGGACATTTGTATTACAATCTTCAAGTATGCAAAAAGAAAGATTCTTTTTAAGGTTAATTTGCACATTAGGAGTTGATTAGATTTTAGAATTTTAATAATCTATCAACAAGCCTATTATCTACTTTGGAAAGCAAAAGAATACTATCTTCTAATATCTTGCTTGTAAGGAATTTACAGAATAAATCTTGAAGGTTCATTTGAGATAATTCTTGATTAGTTGCAGTGAATTGAAAGTGCATTTTCTTGAGAGTAGATTGGAGTGATAAGGTGTAATTTTTCAGTGCATTAAAAGAAGAATTTGTTAGAGTTATTTGCACTATTATTACTTTCAAAAGAAATTAGTTTGTGCTTTGAAATAAAGTCTACAAAATATAGTTTGGATCAAGTGTCTAAAAATACTTTTTAAAGCACAAAAACTTGCAACTCATAGTGGATAGTAGAAGCCACCAAAATTGATTAGTACAAGCGAAGGAAAAAGGAAAAATCTAACCAAAAAGAATATTCTAATATTGAGACTTTATGAGTCTCAAATACAAAGCACTTAGGTTTAGGACAACCAAAATAAAACTTATGATCTACAACATTTACAAGGCTTGGATTCACCATAAATAATCCAAGAAAAAAGGATGAGTCTAGACATAAATACATCCATAAAACCCTCATCTTGCACTCATCAATCTGTTACAAAAATAATAATTTCATACCTACAAAAGAGTGCAAGAAAACTGTATAATATAAGTATTCTATATACATGTAAATATCACATGGTGTTGCACTTCTACAATACATCAAACGCAGAGAAATGATCAGATTTAAAGGTGCCACAATAGGCACAACAGATAAAGGGAAAAAGCAGCCAAAGGAAATGCCAAAGGAAGGTTCAAAAGATCAAATGTTATCCATCATCAAAAGGGCATTCTATCTAGCATCTAACCTGCAGCCAAAGGAATTTTATGTAGATAAAAACAAGCCTTTCAAAGGCTAATTATGTAAGCTAAAGAAGCCAAAGGAATTTCTATCATGCATATTTATGTAAATTATAGCAAGGCAATAAATCTATCTATGTGAACTAAAATATAGAGCACATTTCAACATTTAGAAGCATCAAGCTTCACCTCTATCATCATGAATAGGGAGCAAAGTGTGGGGATAAGTGCACAACAACAAAGAGGATACTACATTGGGAGTATCATAAACAAAGGGTAGCAAGAGAGCTATCACATCCTCATCCAAAGCTCCAAGGTGGCTCACGGATTACCTACAAAATAAAATACATTGCAAACTCTCCAATAAATTGATGAAAGCTAAGTAGAAAGATATTGGAAGGAGTTATAATCTCCTTCTTGGAGGATTTATGTATGAAACTTCATGCAAAAGGGTTGAGTGCCACTTGGAACATTATTCCCTCATAGCTATCATTTCTCTAATGCTCAAGAGATGAATGTTGATATCGCTCAAGAAAGAAGGATATGTTACAGTTGGTGGAGCAATGTTACAAGAACGGGAGGCAGTGTTACAAAGTCACTTGAGTGCCACTTGTCTACCAAATACTGCCCGATTGGAGAAGCAACGTTATAAGAAGAGGAGGTAGTGTTACTAAACTAATTGAGTGCCACTTGTCCACCAAATATTTTCCATATATGCAGTGTAGATAAATGAAGAGATATCATTCACATCCAATGTACGTAGAATATCAAGCACAATACAGTCAATCCGTAGCATGGAATAAGGAGAGGATAAGAGCATTAAAGACTCTGTTTAAAGATCCAAAATCTACTCTTCAAGCATCAATGAAGAATCTCATCAGTCATACCAATCATGGAAGAAGGAGAACATAGGAGCATTAAAGACTTCATTGAAAGTACCAGCATCTACTCTCCAAGCATCCACGAAGAATCCTGACAACCATACCATACTTTTTTCCTCAGCCTCATAAAATCAATCATCATAGAAATGGAACATAGAGGACTATCATATTTTAGTCAAATCAGCACCATCCAAGTGTGAAGTCAAGTGGGCTAAGGTAAGAAAAATATCTCATTAAATTTGCTTTCAAACATTGGAGTTATAAGGTTATATTTTTATGGATCATTTTAAATATTGAGAAAGCAAATATGTAGGATATAACTTATCTAAAAATTAGAATACTATTTGAAAATTAACCTAGGAGATATAAGTCTTTCTACTTAAGTTGAATCATTTAAATATTTTGTAAATATTATTATTTTTTCTAATTTTCCAAAGTTGGGAGTCATAAGGTCTACTACTACAAATTGATTTATTAGAAACTAGAAAAATTGAAATCAAATTTCAAAGGGACATTATAAAAGGTTTATGAATTTCATATAAAGGTTGGACATTATAATATTTACTTGTCTCAAATCCTCTTAAATAGAGATAAAATATCCAACATTAAAAACCTCCTGATATCTAGAAAAAGTGCTTAGTTCAATAGGAGCAATAAGGACAATAGAAGTTGATTTTAGCATTTTTATAACTTTACAAAATCAACCAATATTGAACTATATCTCTCAAAAGCACTTCATATCTTATCCAAAACATACTAGGGAGTCATAAGGCATTCTACTAAACTTGGTAATATCAGATTCTATTGTTTATCAAGTTGCAAATATATAAGCTATCTTCAAAACCTAAAATCCTTAAGAGTACTCATTCTCATTACTAGGGAGACATAAGGAAGCCCACAAGGACCAAGGATCAATATAGGTTTTATCAAATCAAGATTATATATTTTTATCAGGTATTATATCTATCAATGGATAATATCTTGAGAAATACCTTCAATAATGAAGAATTATTCCATGAAGTGGAATACTACTCTCAAAACTTAATAGATACTCTAGAAAAATATGATTATCTATCCTCTAGTGATAAGTAAAAGTTCTCCCTATTTCTTAAATAAGGTAAATAAGGTATCTTTACAACCTTGATCAACTATCTTCATGATATCCTCTTCACAACATGGTGGAATTCACAAGAATTGGTCATATTCTTGCCAAAAGAATATCTAATGGTGTATCTATCTCTAATTGTGTTTGTACTCAATCAACACAAGAAAAAAGATAACAATAGTAAGGAATATTATTATTGTGATGATGTACTAACCTATCATGAAGCAAAAACTCCATCAGCACCATTGCATAGCCAAAAAATAAGAAGGAAGAAAAGAAATAAAATATATACTAGAAGAAAACATGTCATCATGGAGACAAAAGCAATATACCTGCAAGAAGATCAGTAAAGTAGGTAAACTAAAATAAGTGTCTATAGCTTCAGCCTATTTTTACATCATTTAAAGACTAAAGCATCTACTGAAGAAGCCAAAGATCATTTCTTGCTTTCATAGATTCGTCCAATTATCATAACCTTTTTTTGTCAAAAGGATTCTGCATGATTTTGTCAAAAGGAGCTTCCCATGGTCAAAAGGATAATATGAAGATCCAATTCAAATCTATTATATGGAAGAAGATCCACATTGAAGACTAAATTATTCAATACCCAAATATTGTAATACAAAGGGTGTTATAAATAGAGCAAATTACATTATTTGGGTCATGTAAATGTACCTTCCTTGGTACATACTTAGGAAATTAGATTACTTTAGGGGGAAGTTATCTACTTACTTTATGCATTGTAATAAATGCACAAGTTTCAATGTACAAGTTGTAATGTGCAAGGTGTCCACTTGTACAACTAGATAGAGTGTCAATCAAGGAACTTATCTTCCTATTTAATGACCATATATAGATCATAAAAACAATGTCATATAGAGAAACATCACACTGAGTGTGTGGTAGATAGGTAGTAGGGTATTTTGTGTGAGCTATAAGCTCAGAGCTCCCTCATGGAGAAGTAGCATATATTATGGAGTGACCATTTTCTCCATTGCTACTATTGTAATATTTTCATCATTTCTATTTATAGCATATTTCAGTCATCTCACAGATCTATTTTATTTATTTCTACATATTTTTATTGGTATCTCCCAATGTATGTGTCATTAAAATCTAACAATATCCACATCTTCATAAGTACCAATGCACCTCAACATGCTTTTACTATCTTAGATTTTATGTATTTGAAAATCACTTATTATCATTGTTGAGGCATGCCACTTATAATGGCATTCCATTTTAATGAAACAAGCATTTCACATTTGCATAAAGGTACTATGGATCATTTATCCCATTTAAAATAATGTATTATGCTAATTAAAGTGATATATTTATTCTTCTATAGATTTGAAGTTTATCAAAAGGAGAGGATAATAATTAGGAAGCATATTCATCTTATATCAAGACTTGTTCTAAATAGAATGATTATATTTTATCTTTAAAGGATAAGTGGCATTTAATTTTTTACCAAATAAGGACTTATTTAGGTTTTGGAAAGAAGCCAAAATATTTATCTATATTGAGGTTTAATATTTAGAGTACACCTCCCCAAGAACATTATTATTTATCATGGGATTGAATTTATGTGTAAACTAGATATCCAAGCCACCTACTTGCATGCACATTCTTACATGCCACTTGATAAATCTACTCCTATAGTTACTTCCCTTTAGCAAGACTATGAAAAATATTTTGACTTTGACAAAAAGATTGAAAAGAAAGAAATTTGGACATGTGTGTATGTATAAATGTATACATGTATTTCAAATTATTGTAGAATACCTTCATGATATTCACACAATGACACTGAGAGGGGGGGTGAATCAGTGTAGCTATTAAAATTCAAATCTACAGTATTTAAAACTGAAGCAAAGAGAACTTGAAAACCAGAAAAGCAAATTGAACAAGAGAACACACCACAACACACAATATAACGAGGTTCACCAATTTGGCTACTCCTCAAAAATGACTGCTTGGACTCCAATCCAAATCCAGTCTTTGCAAAATACCAATTTTACAAACACTTTACCAGCATCTACTGGAAGGAGCACCAACCCCTTAATTTTCTACTGCAACAGATAGGAGCACCAACCCCTAGTACCAAGCACCAACTTGGACTGCAATTCTGAGCAATTATAATGACATAAAAATGTCTTCACTGTTTACACGACCCTGATCGGTCTGCAATTAAACAAACTCTGCACACTCTCACGGCTCTGCTTATTTCTCTCTTGGCCCTCTTCTAACCCTCTTTTCACAATAATTTCACTCTAACAGCAGCAACCTGAATCTCTGCATGACTGTACTTTTATAACCCCTTTTCCTCATCGAGACTCCTCGTCTTCTATGACTTTTCTAATTCTGCATGCAGTCGAATGACATACTCTGACTATTTGAATTCCTTTCTCTACGTGCATGCAATTTTTATTCTGCTTGTGCGACTGTTCGAATTCTTTTCTCTTCTCCATATGCGGCTGTTCGAATTCTGCAAATACGACTGTTCGAATGCGTTTACGTTTCTGCATATACGGCTGTTCGATTGCATTTTCTCTTCTCCATATGTGGCTGTTCGAATTCTGCAAATATGACTGTTCGAATGCGTTTACGATTCTGCATATATGGCTGTTCGAATGCATTTTCGATTCTCCATATGCGGCTGTTCGAATTCTGCAAACACGGCTGTTCGAATGCTTTTTCAACACCTGTCACTGTGTAACTACAGATCTGACTCCAGTTAACTCTTACGTAACTGGCTGCATGATTTTTCCTTTACACTTTTTTGACACCTGTCACTGTGCATGCTCCTTCGGCTTTTACCCGCCAAACTGTTACCTGTCGCGATATCGTGACATTTCTGCCCATTTGACTTTTTTTGGACTGTTGACCGTGAAAACCTGACCTGTCGTGATATCACGACGTTTTCAGCCTCCTCGACCTTATCTTGGCATGCACCCATGAAAATAGAACATGTCACGAAATCGCGACGTTCTCCGCTTTCGTACAACTCTCCTTCGCCAGCACCCAAAAATGGAACATGTCACGAAATCGTGACACTTTGCGCTTCCCTCTCCTCACTTGTAGCGAAAATGGAACATGTCACGAAATCGTGACACTTTTGCCTTCCCACTCTTCGCTTGTAGCCACGAAAATGGAACATGTCACGAAATCGTGACACTTTTCGTTACCGTACACTTTTCTCCGCAAGCCTCGACGAAATCGGAACATGTCGCGAAATCGTGACGCTTTTCTGCCTTAGCACTGTTCTTTGCTTTTCACCCATGAAAATGCAACATGTCACGAAATCGTGACATCTTTCGCATCCGTACATTTCTTACTTCATGCACTAGCGAAATCAAGACATGTAGCGAAATCGCTACACCTTTGTTGCCTTGCATTTTGACTTGCAGCGAAATCGCTACACCTTTGTTGCCTTGCATTTTGACTTGTAGCGAAATCGCTACATCTTTGTTGCCTTGCATTTTAACTTGTAGCGAAATCGCTACACCTTTGTTGCCTTGCATTTTGACTTGTAGCGAAATCGCTACACCTTCTTGACTTAGCGCTTTTTCTTTGCTTCTGCCAGCGAAACTCCGACATGTAGCGAAATCGCTACACTTTTTCGCCTTGTTGCTTCTACTCCGATCCTGTCGTGAAATCGTGACACTTTTCATTGCCTGCGCCTTTACCCGAAACATGTCGCAAAATCACGACAGTTTTTCAACTTTGCTTCTTTCCTTCCAACATGTCATGAAATCGTGACATTTTTGGTTGTGCCTTCTCTCTCCTCATTTTTGTCATGAAATCATGACATTTTCGGTTGCGCCTTCTCTCTCCTCATTTTTGTCATGAAATCGTGACATTTTTGGTTGTGCCTTCTCTCTCCTCATTTTTGTCATGAAATCATGACATTTTCGACTGTGCCTTCTCTCTCCTCATTTTTGTCGTGAAATCGTGACATTTTCGGTGCGCCTTCTCTCTCTATTTTTGTCGGAAATCATGACATTTTGCGCCTTCTCTCTCCTCATTTTTGTCATGAAATCATGACATTTTCGGCTGCGCCTTCTCTCTCCTCATTTTTTTCATGAAATCGGACAGAAAACATGTCGCGATATCGCGACGCTTTTCTTAGTCTTTTTCTGCAAATTTTTGAATCTGGGCCACTTCTGTTTTCCTAGAATTTCACTATACTTGATCCGACTGACCTCTTAATTCTTGTCCATTGCTCCAACCGCATCAATTTCTGTCTGTGTTGACAACAATGACAATACTTTTGCTGCACCTTGCTCAACAATCTCCCCCTTTGGAATTGTTGGCAACACTTATGCACTCTCCTGTAATTCTTCTCCCCCTTTGACAATAATACCAAAGGGCTGTTGCAGACTCCCCCTGAGTCTATGCACACCAGTCTAAGACAAATATTGTTATAGTTAGCAAAAATCATAAATATAAGCAAAACTATAAGCATAGGCATAAATGCACCCCCTGAGAATGTGATCCCAAATGATAGTCAATTCTTGGGAATTGTGACCACTCCCAACTTATTTCGAAGGTACTCAAAAACTTCCTTGGGCAATGGTTTTGTGAATATATCAGCTACCTGCTCTGTAGTTGGAACAAAATCCAATTTGACCTCTCCTTCAACAACTTTATCCTTCAAGAAATGATACCGGATCGCAATATGTTTGGTTCTAGAATGCATAACCGGATTCTTGGATATGTTGATAGCACTAGTGTTATCACATTTTATTGATATTGGTTCTTTGAAGTGAATACCAAGATCTTTCAACGTTTGTCTCATCCATAATATCTGTGTACAACATGTTGTTGCTGCAATGTATTCTGCCTCTGCTGTGGATAGAGAGACTGATTCTTGTTTCTTGCTGTGCCATGCTACCAGACTGTCTCCAAGATAAAATGCTCCTCCACCGGTACTCTTTCGTCATCAATACATCCTCGCCCAATCCGCATCGAATATGCAATCAAAGTGAAGTCTTTACCTTTTGGGTACCACAACCCATAATCCATAGTACCCTTGAGGTACCTGAAGATCCTCTTTACAACTGTCACATGAGTTTCTTTGGGACTAGCCTGAAATCTTGCAACCATGCATACTGCCCGTAATATATCTGGTCTAGTGGTCGTTAAATACGATAGGCTTCCAATCATAGACCTGTACATTGTTTGATCTACATCCGGAGATTTGTCATCCTTGCTCAACTTGCGCCCTGTTGTCATGGGAGTGCTAACAGGTTTACTATCTTCCATTGTGAACTTTTTCAGCATTTCTTTTACATATTTAACTTGAGAAATAAAAATGCCCTTTTCATTTTGATTGACCTGCAGTCCTAGGAAATAAGAAAGTTCACCAATCATAGACATCTCAAATTCTTTCTTCATTTTAGTTGATATGTCTTTGCAATATTCATCCATGCTGCTGCCAAATATTATATCATCTACATAAACAACAAGAACAATAAGATGGCCCTTCTCTGTTTTGACATATAAATTGTTGTCCACCAAACCTTTCTTGAACCCTTGTTTAATAAGATAGTTATCCAGCCTTGCATACCATGCTCTGGGTGCCTGTTTCAAACCATATAATGCTTTCTTTAACCTGCAAACAAAATCTGGATTGTCACCAAGTTGGAAGCCATCTGGCTGTTCAATGTAAACCTCTTCTTCCAGTTTTCCATTCAGAAATGCTGATTTTACATCCATTTGATATACTTTGAAATTTTTATGGACTGCTAAAGCCAGAAACATTCTGATTGCCTCTAGTCTGGCTACCGGTGCAAAGGTTTCCTCAAAATCAATGCCTTCAACCTGAGCATAGCCTTTACAGACCAATCTTGCCTTATTTCTGACAACCTGTCCATCTTCATTTAATTTATTTCAAAAAATCCATTTAGTGCCAATTATGTTTTTATTTGTTGGCCGTGGTACTAATTCCCAGGTTTTGTTTTTCTCAATCTGATCTAGTTCTTCATTAATTGCCTTCATCCAACTTTCATCTGTGCTTGCTTCGACAACATTTTTAGGTTCAATGCTAGATAACAGAGAATAGTTCCGCACTACTGCTCTTCTTGTCTGAATACCATCTGTGGGGTCCCCAATAATCTGTTCATTGGGATGATATTTCTGCCAGCTGCCTGTTTTAAATTTCTTGTTTTCTTCTTCTTCTGAGTCAGTTTTTAAAACATCTGGATCAATTTTCTGATTCTCTTCTATTTCCTTTTCATCATCTCCTTCAATGACTTCTTCATAAATAGGGTAGTTTTCTTGATAAGTAATTTCTTGCTCTCTACCTTCATCAATTTTAACATCAGCACTCTCAACAATTTTCTTTAGCCTCTTGTTGTAACATGTGTAGGCTTTGCTTTTTGTTGAGTAACCAAGAAAAATACCTTCATCAGCTCTATCTTCAAATTTATCGAGATTATCTTCAGTCCGTTTGATGTAGCACTTGCTGCCAAATACTTTGAAATATCTTGTTGTTGCCTTTCTGCCGAACCACAGCTCATAAGGTGTTTTGCTTTCATGCGGTCTTAGCATGCACCTGTTTTGAATGTAAACTGCAGTATGGACTGCCTCTTTCCAAAATCTGTCAGCTATTTTGTTCTCAGCCAGCATTGTCCGTGCCATTTCCTGCACTGTCCTGTTCTTCCTTTCTACAACACCATTCTGCTGAGGTGTCCTTGCTACTGAAAACTGTCTTCTTATCCCATATTTTTGATAGTATTCTGCAAATTCTTCTGAAATAAACTCTCCTCCTCTGTCTGATCTTAGGCATTTAATCCTCTTTCCAGTTTGATTTTCAACCTATTTTTTAAAAATCTTAAACATCTCAAAGGCATCTGATTTAAGTTTTAAAAATAATACCCATGTCATCCTGGAGTAGTCATCTATGAACAGCATAAAGTATTTGTCACCATTTATGCTTTGAGTTCTCATGGGTCCACACAAATCAGTATGAATTATCTCCAACGGTTTGCTGGTGAAGTATTCCTTTGATTTAAATGTGGATCTGGTTTGCTTTCCTTTTTGACATGAAGCACAGATGCTATTTACTGGTTTGCCAATGGTTGGTATATCTCTTACTGCTCTTTTTGAACTTATTTTTGCCAGATTGTCAAAACTAATATGACCGAGCCTCTTGTGCCATAGCCAATTTTCATCTTCCTGTCCAATCAAGCATGTTCCTTCTGTAGTTTCTGAGAGAGTATATAGATTACCAGAAGTCCTTGATCCAGTAGCTATCAGCTTCCCACTGTGTGCTTTTCTCACTTCACAGCCCTCCTTCTTAAAAATGACTTCATGACCTCGGTCATAGATTTGACTTACACTCAGCAAGTTATGCTTCAGACCAATCACAAACAAGACTTCTTTTGATTTTATCTTTCCATCACTGATCTTGACTGATCCTTTTCCAACTATCTTTGCTCCATCATTATTTCCAAATTTCACGGAACCACCTTCATAATTCTGTAACTTCTCAAATTTTTGCTTGTCACCCGTCATGTGACTCGGAGCATCCACCGTCAAGTATCCATGGTGCAGATTTGTTCTGTGCTTTAAAAGCGGTCTGAACAATCAAAGATTCCTTTTCTTTCCATTCTGGTTTGATGATAGATTTGGCTACTTGTTTTGCCTTTGCCCTTTCATTAGCATGTGCCTATTTTTCAGGAAATTTCTTGTTTTGTTTCAACCCATTTGGTTGAGATTTTCTACCCTGATAATTATTTGATGCAAAAGTGCTTCTACAGTTTCTTGCAATATGTCCAAAATTATGACAATTATAACATTCAACTGCATAATTCATTAAAGGAGAAAAAACATTTCTACTCATGAAATTCCTTTGAGATACATTATGACTGCAATCTGAAATCTTATGGCCATAAGCATTGCATTTAAAACAATAACCGAAAAAGAATGATTAAACCTGGGTGCCTGTCTTTGCCAGTTTGAAGTAGGAGCCATGAATCTTCTCCTTCTTGGATGTGTGACTTTTGTGAATCCATCTTTGTCAAGTACTCTTCTTGAGTCTGGCATTATTGCTTTCTTTGGCATGATTTGTTTTTTCTTGATCAACCCTGATCTTTTCTTCTTTCTTTATGGGTTCTACATTTAAGGCCTTTGAACCCTTTGATGATTCTCCTTCATCGAAGCCTAAACCAAATTTGATGCCGGAAGGCCTTTGGTTATTTAACATTTTATCCAACTTTACAGTACTTTCTTCAAACTTATGAAAATAGCTCAATTTCCTATTCATCTCCTCTAGTTGTATCCTTAACTTAACAATGTCTTCTTCTAGCTTGCTGCATTCAACTGTCTTTACAGTTAATTGTTCATCAAGAACTTCAGACATTTTCTTGAATTCCTCTGTCTGTATTTTCAAACTGTTTATTATGTCAGTGGCATCCTCTAGTTTTCTTGAAAACTTTTTATTCTTTTTCCTTTCTACACTCAACTCTTCAAGTGCAGCAACCAATTCTCCTTCCAGATATACTTCAGCTTCATCCTTAAAGTTTTCATCACCTTCCTGATTTTCTTCAGTTCTTTCTTCTTCAAGTGCCATGAACAGAGCTTCACCTGTTTCTTCTTCAGAATCCTCACCTGAGCTTTCTTCAGAAGAGCTGACATTCTTGGATATGAAGCTTTTCTTCTTGAAGTTGTTCTTTCTAAAATTTTGTTTCTTCTTCCAGTCACCTTTTTCTTGGTGTGACCCTTCACCATTTTTGGTTTTCTCATGCATTGGACATTTGGCTGCAAAATGACCGACTCCTCCACAATTGAAGCACTTAAATGGAAGCTTTCCTCTATATTTTCCTTTTCCCTTTGTGAGTTTTCGAACAAAATTAGCTTTCGTTTCATCCAGTGTCTCTTCATCCTCAGATTCATGTTCAGCTTTTATATTCTTGTGTGCTTTAAAAGCAACTTCTCTGTCTATAGGCTTAGTTTGTCCTATTCTCATTTCGTATGCAGTCAAGGAACCATGCAGCTCATCCATGCTAAAATTGTTTAGATCTTTCGCCTCTTCTATTGCAGAAACTTTGGAGTTAAATCATTTGTGAAGAGTTCTGAGAACCTTTTTCACGACAACTGCATCATCAATTTCTTCATCGAGTCCTCTGATTGCATTAATGATTCCATTGACTCTCAGCATATAAGCCTCTATGTTCTCATCTTCATTCATTTGTAATGCTTCGAACTGAGCTCGATGAGTTTGCAGCTTGGCTTCCTTGATCTTGTTGTCTCCTTCATGGATGCTCTTCAGTTTATCCCACATGTCTTTTGCCGATTTGCAGCTCATGACTCTTATCAGTTCACTGTCTACAAGCCCACACATTATGGCATTCTTTGCTTTGGAGTTGTTCTCAAATTTTTTCTTCTCAGTAGTATCTGTTGGAGGAGTAGTGGGTGTTGTGTATCCACTATCTACATAATCCCAAATGTCGTATCCCAATGCACTCAGATATGTCTACATCCCGAGTTTCCAGAAAGTGTAATTAGTTCCATCGAACAAGGGAGCTTTGTTGGATGAGAATCCTTCACCACCTGCCATTGTGTTTCTTCCAAGATCACCTTAGCTGATTAAGCTTGTTCAAGAAACCTTGCTCTGATACCAATTGATATTCACACAATGACACTGAGAGGGGGGGGTGAATCAGTGTAGCTATTAAAATTCAAATCTACAATATTTAAAACTGAAGCAAAGAGAACTTGAAAACCAGAAAAGCAAATTGAACAAGAGAACACACCACAACACACAATATAACGAGGTTCACCAATTTGGCTACTCCTCAAAAATGACTGCTTGGACTCCAATCCAAATCCAGCCTTTGCAAAATACCAATTTTACAAACACTTTACCAAGCATCTACTGGAAGGAGCACCAACCCCTTAATTTTCTCTGCAATGGATAGGAGCACCAACCCCTAGTACCAAGCACCAACTTGGACTGCAATTCTGAGCAATTATAATGACATAAAAATGTCTTCACTGTTTACATGACCCTGACTGGTCTACAATTAAACAAACTCTGCACACTCTCACGGCTCTGCTTATTTCTCTCTTGGCCCTCTTCTAACCCTCTTTTCACAGTAATTTCACTCTAACAGTAGCAACCTGAATCTCTGCACGATTGTACTTTTATAACCCCTTTTCCTCATCGAGACTCCTCGTCTTCTATGACTTTTCTAATTCTGCATGCAGTCGAATGACATACTCTGACTGTTTGAATTCCTTTCTCTGCGTGCATGCAATTTTTATTCTGCTTGTGCGACTGTTCGAATTCTTTTCTCTTCTCCATATGCGGCTGTTCGAATTCTGCAAATACGACTGTTCGAATGCGTTTACGTTTCTGCATATACGGCTGTTCGATTGCATTTTCTCTTCTCCATATGCGGCTGTTCGAATTCTACAAATACGACTGTTAGAATGCGTTTACGATTCTGCATATACGACTGTTCGAATGCATTTTCGATTCTCCATATGCGGCTGTTCGAATTCTGCAAACACGGCTGTTCGAATGCTTTTTCAACACCTGTCACTGTGTAACTGTAGATCTGACTCCAGTTAACTCTTACGTAACTGGCTGCATGATTTTTCCTTTACACTTTTTTGACACCTATCACTGTGCATGCTCCTTCGGCTTTTACCCGCCAAACTGTTACCTGTCGCGATATCGCGACATTTCTGCCCATTTGACTTTTTTTGGACTGTTGACCGTGAAAACCTGACCTGTCGTGATATCATGACGTTTTCAGCCTCCTCGACCTTATCTTGGCATGCACCCGTGAAAATAGAACATGTCACAAAATCGTGACGTTCTCCGCTTTCGTACAACTCTCCTTCGCCAGCACCCGCGAAAATGGAACATGTCATGAAATCGTGACACTTTCGCTCCCACTCTCGCTTTAGCCATGAAAATGGAACATGTCATGAAATCGTGACACTTTGCGCTTCCCTGCACTCTTCGCTTGTAGCCACGAAAATGGAACATGTCACGAAATCGTGACACTTTTCGCTGTCGTACACTTTTCTCCGCAAGCCTCAACGAAATCGAAACATGTCACGAAATCGCGACGCTTTTCTACCTTAGCACTGTTCTTTGCTTTTCACCCACGAAAATGCAACATGTCACGAAATCGTGACATCTTTCGCATCCGTACATTTCTTACTTCATGCACTAGCGAAATCAAGACATGTAGCGAAAATCGCTACACCTTTGTTGCCTTGCATTTTGACTTGCAGCGAAATCGCTACACCTTTGTTGCCTTGCATTTTGACTTGTAGCGAAATCGCTACACCTTTGTTGCCTTGCATTTTGACTTGTAGCGAAATCGCTACACCTTTGTTGCCTTGCATTTTGACTTGTAGCGAAATCGCTACACCTTCTTGACTTAGCGCTTTTTCTTTGCTTCTGCCGAAACTCCGACATGTAGCGAAATCGCTACACTTTTTCGCCTTGTTGCTTCTACTCCGATCCTGTCGTGAAATCGTGACACTTTTCATTGCCTGCGCCTTTACCCGAAACATGTCGCGAAATCGCGACAGTTTTTCAACTTTGCTTCTTTCCTTCCAGCATGTCGCGAAATCGTGACATTTTTGGCTGTGCCTTCTCTCTCCTCATTTTTGTCGCGAAATCATGACATTTTCGGCTGCGCCTTCTCTCTCCTCATTTTTGTCGCGAAATCGTGACATTTTCGGCTGCGCCTTCTCTCTCCTCATTTTTGTCGTGAAATCGTGACATTTTCGGCTGTGCCTTCTCTCTCCTCATTTTTGTCACGAAATCATGACATTTTCGGCTGCGCCTTCTCTCTCCTCATTTTTGTCGCGAAATCATGACATTTTCGCTCCTTTTCTCTCCCATTTTTCAAATCACACATTTTGGTCGTGCCTTCTCTCTCCTCATTTTTGTCGCGAAATCGCGACAGAAAACATGTCGCGATATCGCGACGCTTTTCTTACTTGTCTTTTTCTGCAAATTTCTGAATCTGGGCCACTTCTGTTTTCTTGGAATTTCACTGTACTTGATCTGACTGACCTCTGAATTCTTGTCCACTGCTCCAACTGCATCAATTTCTGTCTGTGTTGACAACAATGACAATACTTTTGCTGCACCTTGCTCAACACTTCAATGCAATGGTAATTGTATATGCACTTGAAAATGTAATATCCTTTTAAACATCTTATGGAAAACCTTTAAAATATGCAAATGCATTCCCAAGACTACCATATAATATTATATATAGCTAATCTACCACTCAAAATATTAGAAATTTTAGGATAAATAGATTCAAATTGTATTTCAACATTACAATGAACAATATTTTCTATAACTAATCCATTTTTCAAGTGGAGGATGAAGCATAAGATCCCAATTATAGGACAATCTATTAAGATTTTTTGTACTGAAAAAAATAAGGTTTTGAAAGGGTCTCGCACCCTTTTGCAGAATAGTTGTATTAGCATACTTTGAATCACAAAAACTTCAAAATATTTTCTACTTAATATTAGTTTGGAAGGGCCCACTTCCTTTTACAACCTAATAAACTTACTCAAAAACATAAATTAGTATATAAAATATAAACTTCAAATTAAAATTGATCCTAAATAGAATTTTCATTACTAAATTAAATTGCATACAACTATATGTTAACCATCATAAGTTTCTATGCCTAAATATTTCATAATGTAAGATTCTAGATTCCAGTTTCAATTTTGAAAAAAAAATAAAGAACAAATTCTTATGCTTGTTATAATTCCTTTAGATAGCAAATAGTATCACTCGATTGGTAAACCTATATCAAAATCTCTAAGAAACCTCCACATAGCAAACAACATCACTCAATTTATAAACCCAACTCAAAAACTTTGATAAAAATATTTATATAATACACATTACTTGATCTACAAACCCAACTTAAAATATCTAACATAAACCTCTACACAACACACAACATAAATCAATCTTCAAACCTAGCTCAAAATATTTGATACAAAACTCTACATAATAAGCAACATCATTAGATCTACAAACATAGCTCAACATTTTTGAAAAATACCTAGACATATAAAACAACAACACTCGATCTACAAACCTGACTCAAAATCTCTAACAAAAACCTCTACATAGCAAACAACAACACTTGATCTACAAACCTAGCTAAAAAATCTAATAGAAATATCTACATAGCAAACAAGATCACTTAATCTACAAATCCAACTCAAAAAATTTAATAGAAATATCTACATAACCTAACTAAAAAATAACAAGGGTTTAGGAATTTTGTTCTAACAAAAATTAAATAACTCATTCCCATGCCTGAAATCTATCTATCCTTCCATTATTACTTCAGTATTTCTAATTTTTCTCCAAATTGACCAAATATCATGGAAGAGGATCTGGTGGGATCCATCTATTATCCTCTTCTCTTAGTGTTCCCTAATTTGCCAACCAATCAACTACTTTATTTCCTTCTCTATATGTATGAATTATTTTGACCTCCTCAAATTGTCTAAGCATCTGATCAACCTCCTAGATAATTTCACTTACCTTCCAACTTAGCTTGTTCCTTCCTTTAAGACTATTGATTATATTCAATGAATCCTCTTCCACTACCAACTTATTAATTTTCATATTTTTCAAATTTATTCCTTCATTACTGCTCCACTTACTACTACATGATTAGTTAGTACCCCATAAAACCTATCATATAGTCCTATTATAAATCCCTCAACATTCCTAATGACACCCCTCCTCTTTACTTGCTTTTCCTAGTGACACACCATCGAAGTTCAATTTTATCCATGTCTCCTTTGGATTTTTCCATCTTACTTCTTTTATACTTGTCTCTTGCAGTGAATTTATTTCATGTCCTGTACATGTCTACAATTTCCTTGCTGTCTTTTCTTATTTATTCTCTATACTACTTCATATTTTTAAGACATAGAAATTGTTACTAATGCTACCATTAATACCTCACAAAATTATGTATATTGATCTTCTTTCATTCCTAGAAAATTTCCTATTCCTTTATAGCCATACTTCCCAGGAAAAATGGAATGGTATTAAATCCCATATGGTATTTAGTTTCTTACCTTTTAATGGTCTCTCCCATTGTTGTATCTAGTCTAACATGTTGTCTAGCATCATCCAACAAATACCTAATTCTTGTATTATCCCTAAGAAAACTTCCATTGAGTACTTGCATTGTAGGAAGATGTGATTTATTGATTCTTCCTCCTCACACAATGGACATCTATTAATTATTTGGAATCCTCTCTTTCTAAGGTTATCCATCATTAGTATTCTATTTTGGACTACTAGCCATAAAAATATTCTTATTTTTTTTATTTTCCCATTATTCCATATTTGTTCCCATAGGAATCCACCTTCTAGTTCTTTCATCCATTCTTCATAGGCTAATCTAACATTGAATTCACCCTCTTAACTATTTCTCCATGTTATGGTATCTTCCTTCATTGTATTACTCAAGAAGTAGGATCTTAGTTTGAGATTGAGCATCTTGTACACTTCTTCATAGTGAGAATTACCATTGAATTTATTCCATCCTTTGCTTCCTTATTTCCTCTCTATCAATTCTTGTACATTTCTTCAATACTTATTTTCTAATTCTATAATTATTATCATTATACTATCCTTAACAATCTATTATAATGATATATATATGAATCATATATTTTTTTGGATTGAAAAATCCAATATAGGTTAATCTAAAATTATAGAGATGTCATGACTATAAACATGTCTCATAAATAAAAATAAGTATCAAAGAAGTATCTATCAAATATTATCTAATTTTATATCCAGGTCTAAACCAACTAGATTAATAGATGAACAAATATATAGTCATTGCAATATATAGTTTATATCTGAATCAAATAATTTAAATCCTAGTGAAGGACATGTACATCTTCTCCATAACTTCATAATCTAATACTTTGATCTTGACAAGTTATTATACATATTCCTAATCCAACTTAGTAAGTATGATAGACTTGAGTTGGTCCACCTTGTAATTTAGAATATTAGATCATAGTGAATTGATACCAAGAAAGTCCATAATTTATATATTTATTCCTCCTTCCTTGTGGTCTCATCATACAAGTCCTTGGAAAGAGAAACCATCTAAACATGGAAGGTAAATTAAAGCCATTTTTTTACTTCCATAGAAATATTAGCATCACTAAAACTATTAAAACATCTAATAAACTATAAAAGGATTAAAACAAATTGATAAAATATCTCAAAACTCTTCTTATATGCAAAAATAGACAATAGTGTAAATTATTTCAAGTAACCTAACCTTTAAATATAGTCTAGATACATAAGTATACTCATTTCTAAATATGCTTACCAATTATGCAAGTCCAAAAATATGATTAATGGTTTTATCACTATTACACATAAAGGGTTGTTTATGATGGAGCACTATAATACCGGTATTTTGGATATAGTAATAGATCCTAATTTATAAATATTCATGCTAAAATAATATCAATAAACCTCTTTGATCTTCCTATCTCACTTATCATTTGGTCTAAGAGTTAAAGTGAAATATAAGATAATATGTTTGTTAAGAGGTTTTACTTAAAAAATAAGAAAATATTTCTCAATTTGCCTAAAATAAGTCATTGAAGAGATTTTGAGCTAACATTGTGGAACTATTGACTAATAACATCTTGAATAACCATAACTATTGATTTGAATCTAGATAGTAATAAAAACTAGGTCCTAATTTCATCCCAAGTCTTCTACTAGTTATATAGGACACTCCATAGATCCACATATTATTTTAAACTTGATATGAATAAATATTTTACTTCTTACTTTAAAATTTGAATTAAAGGTCAAAGGAATACCACCACTCATTGTAAAGTGGTTCCACCATATCAAAGACATGGAAAAATGTAATACCTATCTTAACATGGAATGATCACAATAGAATAAAACAAAAATAGTTTGCCATACTTTCTAAATATATTTAGTAAAAAATGAATACCATATAGTAAATTATATTGAATTAGTAAATGCATTATATATTTAATCCACCTTGATAATAATTAGCATGATAAGATAATATTTTATTTAACTAATTGCTTCCAATGTTCATCTTATGAGGGAGACTTAGTAATACATTTAGATATTAGGTATGCCATTTGTTACCAAATATAAATCAATGCAAGGCCTCTCTTTATCCTTTATTAAGTTATCTAAGAACATTAAATGGACACCCACATCCATTAATAATCATATGTTATTCATAAAAATTCTCCTATTACCCTAGTTGAGTTTGAGTAATATCACTTAGAAGGAATATTAGGATGAATGGAAAATATTTAAAACCAAAAATATTTTCTACTGCTTATATGTAATCTATAAATGATATGGTTTATAATCATGCAACTATAAAACTATTTCCAAAATCTTTACATTAGTGAATTCTATACATTATTAAAAAAAAACCATTAAAACCAAAGTATATTTCCAATAGTGAATGATTTGTCTAGGATTTATTTGTTTCCATGTAGTAGGTACCTACATAGATCTAGTTATGTTTTGTAATATAATGAAATTAATATTTTTCTATGATATATTTGTACTATATACTAAACAAATATCCTTTGAAAATGTTAGGGCATTGCAAACTAAAGTGAAAATTTATGACTCACTCTTGCACACAAAGGGAGATGATATTAGAGAGTCTAGCATGGTAGGATTATTTTAGCATGTATCCTAGTGCACTAATATTAATATCATATAAAAAATGAGCTAAGTGGAACCTTTATCAAATTGATCATTTAAGAGGAATCAACGTGGATAGTGAACCACTAATAACTAGAATATCTAAAGTATACTTAAATAGTAAACTTACTTTATACATGAAAAAAGGCCTAAAATTGATCCATATCATCATTTATATGGTAAAATATCATTTGATATGATTATAGTCACTTTAGGACTCACACTTCAAAAAGAGATCATATTTTTCTAATTGGCATACCCAATCAATTACCTCTTAAGCTTAAACTAGTTTGTCAAGGATGATTCTCTGCTATAAGAAACATATTTTCTATAGATGAACTATTTCTTGTATAATAGGTTCTATTTGTCTAGCCAAGACCTTAGAAATAATTATTTATAAGATATTAAGAATATTTATAGGCCTCAAACTAGAAATCATGTCTTGTTAGTAGACCATAGGAATTAGTTTAGTCAAGAGTGGTTGATTAAATCCCCAAGGAATCTCTTTCTTTCATATTCTATATACAAGATATAAAAAACTTGTTTAATAGTGCTTTACATAACTTTAAAATCCTATGTTGGAAGTTGGTTTATTCCTAGGATCTTATCAAGAAGGATAAAGAAAGAGCAACCTCTATTTATTTGAGGGAAATAGGAGTATCTAACTAGCTCTAATATCCAAGCCTTAATATTAACTCTAGACTCATAGTTTGAGTAAAATCATACTATGGTTTATAAATTTGCATCTAAGGGATTTTAAACTATTTAAAAATATTGGAACATGTGTAAGATATAATATTTAAGGGAGAAGACAAGGCGATAAATGTATAATAGTATCCCTTAATTGTATATTCTATAAGCAAAATAGGAAGAGTATCATTGATATTAGAGATACTTAAAGGAACTTTGTTGATGAATATGAAGCAATAGTCAAGGATTTTTAATAAATATTATAAAATACTATTTAGAGATGATGAGACAAGTCTATATGAATTATGACTAGATTGCATAAGTTATGTTATGGATCATAAGAAAAGCAAAAAATAATATTTAATGTCTTAATAGTGAGTACTAATTTAGTATTAAATTTTAACAATTAATTTAAGTCTTCTCTTATATCATTTGATGATCTTGAGGATCATATATTTTTTCTTCTCCACAAATTTATGTTCCTTCTAGATTAGAATTTTCTTTCCCTTACATTTTGTTGGTTTTAGATTGTCATGGTGAAATCGGTATTTATCAATTAGGTAGAAATGTGGTTAGTTTATTGTCAACATATAGGCTTTCATTTTGATATTTATTTAGAGAACATGATTGTTTGTTTAGTCTTACCTTTATTTATTCCATGATTATTATGGAATCCTTATTGTCTACTAGCATTATATTGTTTTTAAAGAAAATAACTTCAATATATCTTTTCAAATGATAGTTGCTTGCAAATTTAAGCATAAATATGAAAGGATATTATCATAACTAAGGGCCTTATCACATAATCAACACAATGATGTTATTTTTTGTAGATATGATATGTCAAGGAAATTAAGGATTAGCCATAGGTTTTTTTCTATGAAAAAAGTAATATGGTTATGAAAGTGATAGAGAAATGTGTCCTCATATGCGTAATTTTGTAGGCAAGTTCCTAACATTACAAATATCAAAAGGTAGGTTTAATATAACTAAATTATTTGATGTGGGAAATAATATCCATTAAATTTTTCATTATAATCAACTCTTTAAATGATGGTACCCAATACTAAACATGATTAAAATGGACAAACTAAAAAAATAAAATGATATCCCCAAAATAAAATAAATAAAAAATAATCCAAAATAAGGAATATGAATCAACAACAAATAGAATTCCAAACAACTCCAACTAACATGTCTCATATACAAAATGTGGTAAACCAAAACTCTGACTAATCCCCATTATTTCTCCCTACAATGAAAGATTTAAACTAAAAATAATGATGGGATATACACAGATGAGCCCAAATAAAAGTTACAAACATACGCAAGCATAAAGAGAGGTTAGAGCATGAGAACCATAAATGAATACTCAAAATATATGTGTATGCCTACCATAAATACATGCGTGCAAGTAAAACTCAAAAAATAGGTAAATCTTGCAAACATACATACACATAACAAATAAATGTTAGTGCATTAGAACTATAGATGGCTACCCAAAATAGATGTGTAGACCTCCAATATATATATGTATATATACATATATATGTATATATATATACATATTTATGTATATATATATGTAAAAACAATATAACAAATATTGTGCTTGAAGCTGGGGTTTGATTTCCCACAAGTTGCTCAAGATTTTGTTAACTGTTACACAAGAAGAAATGAAAGGAAAATCTTACAAAAATTATTGATACAAACTTGTAGATCATTTTTTACATCTTAAACTACTACTATTTATAGATATAATAAGGATTTTTTTCCCTCTAAACTTTGTAGGTGGCTTTAAAAATTTAGCTATTTTTTCTAGAGATTCTAAAAATTCAATGAGGTACCCTTAGCCATGATAGTTGTCGTATGTAGGACATCGGTTTTCATACTTGATTTTAACAAGCTCCTTGAGCTACTCAAAAAATGTGGCATTTGGTAGGTAGTCCTTGTTCATTATAAATGATAGCACACTAGTTTGCTTCATCTACCATTCTTGGGGATTTGTACTTTATATATTGCTCAAGATAATGATATCATCAAATTACCTTGGTGGCTTCCATCTCTACAAAACTAAATGTATTTTTTTCCACTAGTCAAAAATTTCTATCACTGGCATTTATCGAATTTTATAAAACTTTTGACATTTAGAGTTATCTAAAAGGAATTTTTCTTATTGAATTGTTCTTTTATCATTATTCCTTGTCAAAAAATTTCTCCCTTCTATTTTGCAAAATTTCAAAACTTTCAATTATCAAGACCTCTCCTAATATTTTGCTTGTAAATCATAACATGCACTTCTCATAACTTTAGCCTATTTCCTTCACTTTAATTTTTTTATAAAATTGTGATTACCTCTAGTTGATACTTTTATTCTCCTCAAAATTTTTCCTTAAGTACCTATTAATAGTGAGGAGTCACTATAGTTTTGGAAGCTCACAAGGGCCTTCTAGCTTGCTTGAAGGAATACCCAAAGTTGTTGCCTTCATCCTTGGTCATGGAGTCAAAACTTAAAAGTCCTACAAAATAAAACATAAGAAAATAAAAACATAAAACATAATTATAAGGTTGGGAGCCTTTCCAATGCTTCTTTGACCTCTATCCAGTTTTCTAAAATGGGCATTGTATTATCTTGAATTGGTTTTATGTTGCATTTAATTCAATATTACCACATTTACGGAGATTTCCTATTCTCGTGGCAATCAAATATGCTTAAGCCTTTAGCTCAAGCATTGCCTCAATTAAGCTCATAATTTTTATATTCTTGGTGATTCTAACCAATTTTTTCAAGGTAAATTGATGTTCTTAGAGTTTTTTAGGAGTTGTATGTACTCCTATTATGTCATTATTTCATCCTTTTTATCATAATAAGAAGGAAGTCCTTTCTATAATAGCATTTCAATTTCATTCCTGAACCACATGATAATGTTATCTAATTTATAGATATAAGTCTCATACATATGTGTGATTGTATCTTTGTGAATGAGAGCCATTATTTTCTATCTTATTATCCCTTCATTAGGAATTCTCATGGTATCCAACTCAAATTTTGTTAACAAAATTATTTTTATTGATACATTTTTGCCTATGTTAATTTTGTAAATATTTCATTCATGTTGATCCTGATATCCTATTTTACCTATGTTCCGAATCTGACAACCATCTTGATAAACTTGAATATATGGTAGAGTGGATGAGCCATGTTGATGATTTGATCTCAATAGGTGTCATGAATTAGTTTGATTAATTTTTTAACTTTCTTCCATTGTTCTACTTTAATTTTTCATTTAATATTTTCCATCTTATTTTGCATGTTCTTCTTTTCTATACAGAATTCAACATCTTGCTTGATCATTTGTATCGAGAGCCTTTCAATATGCTCTTCTTTAGAAATTATGAGAGGATATATGGATTCACTTTTCCGATTCTTAGCTAATCTATCTACTTATTTTTGGAGTGCCTTTATTCCTACTTCAGAGTCTGTTAATGTTTTTTCACCATCTCATGCTCCCTATATAGCTCCTTTAATTTCAATTTTAGAGTCTCACAATTATATGCAACTATTTTATTTATTTCTTGTTTGAATTGTATCTTATCTTCGATATGCATATATTTCAAATTGAGTTCTTCCATTACTTCCAATCTTGCTTTATCATTTGGTCTTCAAGTTTTTCCACAAATGGATATTTTCTTGAGATTACTAGAACTTCATCTTGAGGAGTAAAATGAAAATCCATTTGGGTTGAGACTTGTAATTTTATGAATAATACCTACTTCTATTGATTTAATTGTTTTGCTTGTTGTTGTGTATCCTATAATCCATGGGATTATGTGAGAAGAGATCTAATGAACAAGGGCTCTATTAATATAAAGGATGTATCATCAAAATTTTGTTGGCCTATCTTGGTTTGACAAGTTGGTATGATAGGAGACTTCTTAGGGCTATCTATTATTGTTTTATTACATCTAGGACCACCTAAAACATGTTTTTCATCTTTGGAGATGCTATATTTTCTTCAAAGGGTATTGGAAAAATAGTTGGAGGTTCAATTCCTTGTCATGTTCTTATTTATATTGTGCTACCTATTTTATTTGACATGGTTATTAATATTTTTGTTGCATTCTTTTCCATTAATATCTCCACCTCTTCTCCCTGTTTGTGAAATTTAGCCATCTATTTTTGGTTTTGGGAAACACTTTTCTAGGCTATGACTTCATATTTCTCCTATTCCTCTAATGATTCCTCTTAATTTATTAACTTTCATTTTCTTGGTAAGGTTTCACCCCTTTATTTCTTCTACCTTATGTAGGTAGAATTCACTATCCATATTCACAAATCCATGTAGATAAGCTATATTGTGATTCTCTTCAAAGCTTTGTGATATTTTGCTATGGCATTAATGCAATAAGCACACTCAAATTATCTTTGAGACACAAATTTTAAATTGGATCAAGCTCCTTGTTGGAATATATTATATTATCTGGTACATGCTAATGTACCACCTTTGGTACATATTTAGATTAAAAAAGAGTTTCCTATATTAGAGGATGAATATTTACTTTATGCAATGTAATAAATGCATAAGTATTATTAAATTGTGCAAAGTGTTTTGGTATTGTAAATGTGCACATGAGTCCATAGAATATGAAGATGAAGAGTCTCTAGAAGAGTGAAGGCCAAGAGTGCTCCATATGAAGAGTCACATTCCATTGTATATGTATCTATGTGTGTGTGTGCAAGATACATAGATTGTAGTTGGAGAGTGATTGTAAGTATGAGTACTTGATCTCTATTCAATAGAGATACAATTTTTGTGAGAACTTGGAAGAGATAAAGGGAAAATTTCCATAGAGTCCATTCCTAAGTCGTGGGACAGGGTAATGGTGCCCATTCTTTAGTACTTCGTGGTGGATGGTCCAAGCTCAATTCTTAGGATTTTCCACCTTACATTTTTGAACCATATCAATTGAAACAAGTTCATCAACATCCCAAAATACCTTTTTAGGTCCATTGAGAGGTCTATCAACAATTTCTAGAAAGGATTTTCCTCATTTCATATCCACCAAGATCTGCATCTTATCATATAAACCATATTCTTCAAATGAAATATCAAAGGGCTATAATTTATTATGCTACAAGCCCGTCTACCTATCCTCAGGTTCTTGATTCCAACCCCTATGAAATCCCTCTCCCAAAAAAAATTGATCGAACCACTCAAAAGCATATCTCTCCCAAAAAAAACTATATGTTGGATTTTGGTTCTAAAGAGGAAACTCCTCCCATCACAAAATCGAAGGTCTGGTGTTGCTCAACCCACAATAAATTCTAGTCTAGAAAACATAAATCCTCCATCATCCTTGAGCAAGAGCATGACAATTTGAAGGACTCTCCTACCACACTCCACAAATTCATGTGAGGATGTCTTTCTCCAATCCTCCTCCCAAAAGGGAGCTCCTCAGATTGGCTCTTCCCATTAAAAAAAATGTATCCCTTTCATCACCAAGAAAGGGTATGTTCAAGAGCTTGATAATCTAACGAGTGTCATGACTAGAGTAATGAATATGAATGTATCTCTACTACATTAGGCCACTATAATCCTAGAAGAATTCAAGAATCAGCTCAAGGGTGATAATAAAATGGACCATGTGGATGCCCCTGCTCTAGGTGATAATGAACGTTGAGCTTCCCTCTATATATTTCTCTTTTTGGTCTTCCCATTTTTTATTAGGTGGCCTCCCCTATTTCAGAGGCCCCCTCTTCTCTATTTTAGTTGTTGTTTGTTCTCCTAGCTCTGTCTCTTTGAGACATCCTCCCTCGATCCCTTTTTTGGATCTTCACATTTTATTTCTGGGACACAGTCTCCTTTGATGTTCTTTTATTGTAAACGGTTCAAAGACCTTTTCAAAACCCCTTCCTCCAATTAATAATAATAAAAAAAAAATTATTCATACTTGTCCAATAACCTTCTTAATCAATAATGGAGTCATCATATAGGTGGTATTTTCCCATTCATCTAGTCAACGACACATAGCGGTAGAAAATTTTCTTGAGGTAACACTTACTTTTTTATTTTTTTAAATTTTGTATGAGATTCATTGTGTTTTTAGGGCTAGAATTTTAGAGGTCAAAACTTTTGCATATGAAAGTGTTTTAGGCCTTGTTTTTTTAAATTGTATGGTTTTTTGAACTCTTCGTTATGACAATATTATTTATATCATAAATACATATAGAATACTATAGTCATTTAGAAATATAATAGACAATTTGGCACATGAGACTTACACATGTACATGTGGTTTGTTATTTATTCTATTGGTATCACTTCTTTAAAAGAATGGATTGTAGATTTAGGATCATCCTAGTACATGATTAAGTATAATAATCATTTGACTAACAATAATATATAGAAAAATGGCAAGTGTGGTTATTAGTGACATTTATTTCTTATATGTAGCAAGAAGTAGTGGCATGAATCTTTGTTCCTTGTATTTCAAGGAATTTCTGCATGCATCAAGTGAAGATCCTAACTATTTATATTGCATCACTCATATTAATAAAAAGGTAGAATTTTGATTAAATATATGTGATATTAAGGATGTTGAAGTTGAATTCAAGATGAAAAACTTAAGATATTGTGATGAGACTAGTCAAAAATATAAACTTGGTGAACATACTTCTTCTTCCTTCAAGAAGCAATGATTTGTAGCTATGGTGTCTATGTTATTAGATGACATCATTAAGTTTCTCATCATATATTTGAGCACATGGATCCTTAAGGCACATGAGTCAACTTTATATGATATCTAATATTCCTTCTATTTCTACACCTAGTGGTTTCTATGAAGTATGTGATTCAAGAAACATCATCATGAATCTTTTCTATCAGGAAAATATAGGCATGGCACTCAACAATTGGAGATCATTCATAGTGAAATTTATGAGTCAATAGGTTCTTCTATTTTCTATAATAAGTATTTTCTCATATCTATTGATAATTTCTCTAGCTGTATGTGGGCCTAAAACATTGCACAAAGAATGAAGCTTTTGGAAAATTCAAAATTTTAAATATCTTATAGACAAATCAAATTGATATGAATATCAAGTGTCTTCAAACCAATTGAGGTGATGCTTTTTTCAACCATGCCTTTAGTGAATTTTTAGTTAATAATGATATAATGTTCCATAATATTGTTCAATATACCCTTGACTAAAATAGAGTTAATAAATGGAAGGACATGGCAATTATGGAGATGGATATATTTGTGTTGTATGCCAATAAAATGAATCCCAATTTTTATGGTAAAACAATAATTACTATGCAAATATAACCATTAGGATCCTCACTTTGGTATTCCAAGGGATGACACCTCTTGAGATATTAATAGAAGATAAGCATGATGTTTCTAATTTAGTATTTTTGGTTTAGATGCATGGACTCATATTCCCAATGAAAAATAACACAAGGTTGATGTGAATATTCACCATTATATTATTTTTGTGTAGTTTTATGCTTTTGATTATCTATATGACCTAGTCAGTCACAAGATATTTTCTAGCATAATATAATTTTTGATGAGGCCCTTCCCACTTCCTATCCTTTTGGTAGATTATCCTCTCCTAGTTATAGGTCCTTATCCTCATTTAGAGTTTATTGGTGTTCCTTATTCTTCTATAAAGTAGATATTATTATTGGTTCTAATCTATTATTTCTATCTTCTCAGCATATCAATGTAATCCCTCTAAAGGATTCTAATTATTTAGTTATTTTTTTATTATCTAACAACATATATTGGTTATGGATATTGCATCTAATAAACTTGATCCTCCTATATATTATAAAACTATAATAGATATCAATATTAATGATGAGCATATGAAGGATATTTTTGATGATGTTATTATGCAAGACATACCCTAACCTTTTATGAATAGTCTAATACTTAAGTGGAATGAGACCCTCTTTTAGGATTCACACTTCATCCTATCTTAGGATCATCATTAAAGTACCCCCTCTTGAGACTTTATATCAAAGTTTGATGATTCATTACATATTATCACCTACTCTTAGGTCAAATGTTGTCTAGAGTGGGAAGATGTTATACTAATAAAATATGAGTCATGGATGAAGAACCAAACTTAGGAGCTTATTTGTATACTTATAGGAAAAAATATTATTGGTTTTATATGATTCTATAAGACCGAGTATACATTTGATGGTGATATGGATAAGCATGATGTATGCCTTGTTGGTAAGGGGTTCTCTCAAGGGAATTGATTATTTGAAAATATTTTCTCTAGTTGAATTGATGGACTTTGTTAGGATTATTATATCTATTATCACTTCTTATGGATGGAAGATACAATAAGTGGATGTGAATAGTGCCTTCCTTCATAGGGATATTTAGAAGGATATCTATATGTGAAATGCACTTAGTTTTGATATTTGTAGGACCATTCACTTGATTTTTAATTTAAATAAGTCCTCATATGTGCTTAAGTAAAATATTTTTACTTTATATGGAATAATTTATTTTCTCTTCCTCAATTATAGGTTCAATAGTGTGAGTTAAAGCATGATATCTATATCAAAAAATAGTATGTTTAGAATATGGTTATTATATTAAATTTTGAAGAAACCCAACATCATTGAACTAGAATATGAGGTCATGACTTCATGACAATAACTTTTTAGATGATATATCTAGAAATTCTTCATTACTTATTTAGGATTCATGTCAATTAGTAAACCTTTAGAATCACTATTTCTTAACCCAAGTATCCCTTGGATCTTGTATAAAGACTTTGATGGAGTTTAAGCCTTTCCAAACTCCTTTTTCTTTTGGGTTGAATTTTTGAGTAAAGTGTACTACTCCTTTTATGACGCCGCCCTATATAAATCACTTATCAATGTATCTATCTCATCTACACACATCGATATATTGCATTTATTCTTAGTTATTTTTCTAGGTGCATGTAATAACCCCGTAAGTATCATGACCCATTCCTTGGTAGACTTTTTATATTTGCTTGGATATATATTTTTGCAGTTGTCTTATGGATGAGATGTTTGACTATGTGTTTATTTCTATGAAGACATATGTATGATGTGGAAAAATGTAAACAAATCCATTATGAAATGATATATGATTTCATGTTTGGCTTATAACTATATAGGTTTTATGGATGGATAAGATGATGCTAATGAATTTCACTTTTGTAGGAACAAGTTCCTTTATGGTGGCAAAAAGAAACTAACCACCGAGAAAAAAAAGAATACCTTTGGGGGAAATGATGTGATGAGTTAATTGTTAGATTTATAGAGGACGCAACATGGAAAATACCCCTTTTCATGGATATGCATATCATAAACTTGCATAAGAATAAATATATCAAGTTTTAGCTTTCTCTATGTAGTAGTTCTACTTGATTTATTCCTTGCTGCAAAAGAAAATGAATGCCTTAGTTTTATTCTTTTGAAATTTTATTAAGGGTTCATCCTTGTTGATATGGTATTGATTGACTAGAAATGAGGTTATGACTTATATTAAAAAAAAATAATGGTTATCCTCTATCATTTTATATAGTAAATATTAATAGAGAACTTTGCATAACTCAAGTTATATTTCTGGAATCCGATGAAAATAGCTTGGACTTGCACTTTAGAGAACCATAGTTGTGTTCTAGAAGACTATCATTCATAAAATTAGAGTAAATATGAGAAGTAGTCATTGGTCGATCATGAAATAGTGTCCTACCAATAAGACTCCTCATTAATGTGGAAAGAAGTGGAAAATTATGGTGGAGAACAAACATCGTAGACTTCGCATGGCTAGCCGAGATAATGAAAGAGTCTAGAAAAATTTTAGGGCATATTGGATAGAGGTCAAGGAGAGAAGTTATGGAAAAGCATAAAAGGACAATATGGGAAGAAATAGTGCTCAGTTGTCATCAAAAGGAAACCGGACTGCTTTGTACTCATTGTGATGTAGCTATCATGTTGGTTTATTCCAGTTTAAATAAAATTCATGTCAAAATGCTCTCAGTATCTTTTAGAATGGAATAACCAAGTCTTATATGTAAAATTTAGACTCTGACTCAGAAAATAACAATCAACAATGTTCAATTCAGTTTAAAATAATACATTCTTGCTTGGTGATAGATAGAACTCTAGTGATGTTTGTTCATTGTGTGTTGCATGACATTTTTTTGATTGAACAAGGGAAACCATGTCAATGAGTTCTCTATCCTATAGAATATGGAGATTAGGAAACTTGGATATTAATGGAGTAGGAAAAATTGGAGCATATCTTAAAACAATTATTATATTCTTTAATTGAGGAGAAGAGAATTCAAATTTCAAGATAGAAAATGAACCTTCTGCAGGAGCAAAATGAAACCTTTGTATGACTCTTTATATACAAATGTGTTTGTTGCATGGTGGATTATATTTGTATGTGGAAGGATATATATATTCAAGAATATTATTTCCTATATTTGTATGAATTTGTGTTTAAGGATTTGATTCATACTTTCATTGCATGTGGAAAAGAATGGAGTTGATACTAGGTTTGAGAAAAGAAATCTAGATTTAATCCGAAATAGGAAATGTGTAGTTCTTAAGAAGTGTTGTTTATATTATGTACTTTCTATGGAATAGAAAGAATGTTACTGAATATTACATTCTATTGAGATAATATTATTGAAAAATTATAGTGGAAAATTATTGGAAGAGCCATATTTTATGTAACATCTTCTTTGTATATTGATAATTTTGGATATAGAAAGAATGCTATTGAATGTGTTATTTCTGTAGAGATAGTATGATTGAGCTATATGATTATTGATTAGAATATTTGATTTTGATGAAACGTCTTTTATTCTTGTTACTCTCTAGAAATAGTATAAAATAAATTGCTATTGTATTTCTATTGGAAATTTCTATTGAATGGATATGAAGAAAATGGGGTGGTTAAAAATATACCACTAGGTAAAATGAGTTGCTCAATATTAAATGGAGCTATCTCTGATCCCCATAGAAAGGTAAACTTTACTCAGTGGTTAGTGAAGCTATATCAAATAATAAAGGATGACTTCTTGTTGGTTGGATGCAAAGGAGAAATCATCGAAAGATGATCTTTTGAACTTTAGCCAATGTGGGTGGATCACTTCTGAGTTCAATGAAATCAAAGATCTCTTGTCATGGACTATGGATGGGTGGGAGGCACGTCCATCCATATTTGAAGGTAGAATGAGATCATCTCGGGTGATATATTAATGTTACCTGAGCTTTGAAGTGATACTCTAGCCTTAGTAGAGATATTGTTATGAAATTCTTGTGTTGTCGATGATCCCGATGTAAATGAATTTGACTATAATTTCTATCATGTGTCATGTGACATCGACAAGCCAGATTATGAAATCTATATTTTAAATACCTAAAATATAAATAAATGAAGTTATATCCATTCTTGTGTCACTGGTCGAATGAATGAGTCCTATGGTAGTTATGAAGAGGGATGTTTAGATTTACCAACACTCTTGTGCGCTAGATGAGGAAGAGCTAATCCTTGCTAGGTTATGTTAATTAAACCTTATTTTTGAGTAGTGTAATGATTACCAGTGTCTTGGTACAAATGATTGACATCCATAAGATAAGGATATTCTTTTTCAATCATGATTTGGAATAAATGATTAACTAAGTTGTATGTTGTTTTACTTATTGAGTAGTTAATCATCAAAATATATGAAGGTATATATATAAATTTCTAAAGAAATTTTATAATGATTTCCTTGATAGCATAATTTTAAGGAAATATTGTTAAGATAAATATAAATTATCGAGGAGTTCTTTAGAAGGTATTAAAAGGATAAATACCACCATGAGTTAAAAATGATCTCAAAATTAAGGACTATTTATCCAATAGATTTCAGCAATAGTTAACGCCTATCGTGCTAAGTACATTTACATAAAGGGACTTGTGTGAGGAGTAGAGATTAGTACAGTTCTTTTGAATGACTGAAAGAAAGGTTAAGCTAACTCATTTGGCCAATGACACTAATAGCTTAATAGGGTGAGCCACCTAATTCTATTACATGAAAGAAAATTTTAAGGGTAGAGATAAGTGTAATGAGTAATGGATCCTTGTCTTAAATATTTATATTAAGGGATCGAGGTATGTATATGTGTTTAAATAATAATAATAAATGAGGTTGGAATCAAACAAGTTGTGGGGAAGTGACATTTGGTATCATAGCATGATTCGTAGTGGGATAGGTTCACTACGTAAAAATTAGTTTGTTATGTAATAGAAAATATACTTATGAAGGAATTGAACCCTACCAATAGAATACCCATTAGAAGTAAAATTTACCTGATTTGCTTGAGATAATTGGGTAAATAATTATTAGTAAGAGAAGCAATCAAAGGACTAATTGCTAATGAATTCTTACTATCTCTTTTATGTGTGGCTAGGGACAATTCCATCAAAGAGAAGAAGAGGAAGTGTTGTCCCAACAACAAGGTAGACATGATAGACTATTATGGAGGATAAGAATCCAGATGTGGGTTTGTGAAACCCTAGTGATGGAAGGGAGCATCCTCATAATAGGGATCTTACTAAGATAGTGGATCTACTAAGATAATAGGTAGAAACCCAAAAAAATTGTTAGATGCCATGTTGAGTTGAGAAACTTAGGGGGGTAATCCTAGAAGGGGTCAGACAAATGAACCTCTTACTAAGGCACAATAGGCTAGGGTCTATTTGGAGGCTGATTTAGGAAAGAAAATGAAACATCTAAAATCTTCCAAATTTAATTGAGAGGAATATGGGAATAAGGCTGAGGCTTGGTTGAAAGAGATAGAAACATATTGTAATTTAAAAAAAATCCTTAGGAACTCGAACATCTTATGCCACACTGCATTTGCAAGGTGATGGCCTATCTTGGTGGGAAGTGTATAGTGATGAATTAGATATTGAGGCAATAGTTGACCTAAAATGGCCATTTTTTGTAAAAGCCTTTAAATATAGATTCCTCACAGAACACTTTTACTCCCAAAAATTTGAGGAATTCACTAGACTTCACCAAGGAACTAGGATTGTGGAAAATTATTATCAAATATTTGTTAAACCAATGAAGTATGTGCCTACATATAATGAGAAAATGAAGGTCCATAAGTTTATTCTAGGATAGAATCCTAGAATAGGATGGGAAATGGATACGCGAGAACCTGGAACTCTACAAAAAGCCTATGATTTAGCCAAGAAATATTAAACACATCTCAAACCCTACTATCATTATGAAATATTAAATGAAGAGGGTAAAAAGACACTAAGAAAGAGAAATAATGTAGGTTTTGTAAAATGAGAAGAGAAATATGCAATCAAGAAATTCTCTCAACAAGACCAAGGAAATGACAAGAAGAAAGGGAAGTTTAAGAAAAGGTTCTAGGGGAAGAACCAAAACAATATCAAGGGTAACAACAGACAGGCTAATTCTCCATTTGCAAAAAAATAGAAGAGGGACAAAAGTGAAAAGAACATCTAGGACCGAAAGAAGGATGTTATCTTTGTAGAGGACCGCATTATGCTTCTAATTTTCCATGGAGAATAGAAATCAATTCTAAGGGAAAGGAACCAATGTACAAAGAAACTACAACTAGGGAGGTTGTGCACAAGATTTATGTAGCTATAAGAAACCAAAATCTTGATGGTTAAGCCATACCACTAGTGACCAGAGGTAAGATTTTTGGTAGAAATGTTAAAATCTTGATTGATAGTGGTTCTATAGATAGGTTTATTTCCACTAGTTTAGATAAAGAATTTTTGAAAAGGCCAAGAATATTGGCTCATGGGTAGAAGGTTGAGTATGGCTTAGGATAAACCTACTCCATTAATTAATGTTACCCTATGGAATAAATTGCCTTACCTAGTGTAATAATAGTAGAATGTTTGTATATAGTGCATTTACATGATTTTGACATAATCTTAGGAATGGATTGGCTACAAATACATAAGGCAATACTCAACCTTCAAGATAGGTAGATTGAGTACACAGATGATAGGGTTGTTGTGTGTAGGATGTATACTGTATAGGGGGATTTTCAACCTCAAATCCTATTAGAAATACAACTTAAGAAGGCCATAAAGAAATGAGGAATGGTCTATATAGTTAAGATAAATGAAATGGATAAAGAGAAGAAGGAATAAGTGTTTGAGAAACATCCAATTCTTCAAGATTTTAGGGATGCTTTTCTAGAGGATTTTCTTGGATTACCCCCTAAACGGGAATTTGACTTTACTATTGAGCTTCAACCTAGAACATAACCTATCCATGGAGCTCATTACATAATGAATCCCATAGAAATGAAATATTTGGAGGTGCAACTTCAAGGTTTACTAGATAAAGGTTTGATCAAACCAACTATATCACCTTAGGATGCACCAGTGTTATTTGGAAAGAAAAATGATGGTTCCTTGAGATTATGCATATATTATAGAATTTTAAACAAGGTAACTATCAAGAATAGATATCCTCTACCTATAATCGAAGATCTCTTCAATAAACCCATAGATGCCAAAATATTTACAAAGATTGATTTGAAGTCAAGATACCACCAATTGAGGATCCATGAGGAGGATACACATAAGACAACCTTTAAAACTCATTATGGACATTATGATTTTATTGTCTTGCCTATTGATTTAATAAATGCTACAACAAAATTTATGAATCTGATGAATAATATCTTCAGGAAGTACTTGGATAGGTTTGTACTAGTATTTCTAGATGATATTTTGATATATTTTCAGAAATAAGACAAAACATGACGAGCATATCCAGATTGTGCTAGAACTATTAAGGAAAAATTAGTTGTATGGGAACCTAACCAAGTGTGAATTTTATGTGTCAAAAGTGCAATACTTAGGACACATTGTTTCGATTGAAGGGATCACAATGTTTCCTAAGAAAATTGAAGTCATTTTGAATTGGTCGCCACCTAAAAATGTGATAGAAGTTCAAATTTTTATGGGCTTAACCAGGTACTATAGGTGTTATGTAAATAATTATGCCAAGATCACCTCACCAATAACTAACCTTCAGATAAAATGAAAAGAATTCATGTGGACAAATAAATGTGAGGTAACTTTTGACTTGCTTAAACAAAATCTGACCACACCTCCTATACTAAAAGTACCTGATCCATAGGGAAGTTTCTCTATTTGTACATATGAATAACTAGAAGGTTTGGGAGGAGTGCTCTCTTAGGAAGTAGTGGTAGCCTATGGATCTAGGAAACTAAAAAGATATGAGGTTAATTATGCAACCCATTGATGTAGGAACTCAATGTGAAGCTGATTTCTTTATTGATGCAATGCAATATATAGAAGAAATACAAGAATCTCACGTGGTTAAGTGATTCCAACAATTTTCCAAACATGACCAACCACTTAACTAATAGATAACCATCTACTAAACAAATGTGACAACTAACTTCTAGAATACAAAGGAAATCTCTAATAGCTAACTAAACAAACAAACCACTTAACAACCTATTTCTAACATGGGCATACTATGCCTCACGTGAATACAAAGTGCAATGAAATAGGAAAGAATATAATAATAATTAATAATTAAATTTTAACTTAGGCTTAAGTGGATAAGTCTAAGTATCCTCAACACTCCTCCCAGCCATATAAGCATTGTACTCCAATGCTCTTAATAAATGTGGAAAGTCATGGGTCATCTCATGGTGAGGAATATATTGAGCCATGTGTGGAAAGTGACCGTGATGAGCGACAAGGTATGTAGTGGAAGAACCCTATCTAGTGTGCTAAGTCTTCATCTCAAAAACTCTATCTAAAATGAGAAGAAGATGACAATCAAGTACCACTGCTGCTGTAGGGTTGAAAACAGGATTAGGTACCAAAAGAGGATCCTGAAATGGTGTCTCTGGAAAGAGATGCTTATCCAAAGGAACCCAAACTTTGTCTCCAACCTATGATGAGTGAGGATTATGATGCTTATGCACCACTCCATACGGAGTCTCCTACAATTCTTGTGGTATCTTTCCTAGAAGGCTCTACCGATGCTCAATGAATGAATTCACCTTAGCTTGCTCCTCTATGTGTGCAATGGTGGGAGTATTCAAATCCAAAGGCAACTTCTATGTAACAAGTGGTTGTGTAGCTAGAAATGTACTCAAAATGATACCAATGGATTGGATGGCATCTTTCTCATGAGTTAGAATGATAGGTTCCTTAACCACTTGCTCTTGTTATTTTTCATTAGGTGGGAGTGAAAATTCTTCATTTTCCTATGCCTTAGATGGCACTTGTTCTTCATTTTGTGTGGAAATGATGCTAGTAGGAGCCAAAATGATTGCTTGACTTAGTGGCTTCCTTACTTGCCTATAATTTAACATCAAATTTGAATTAGGTGTAGTGCTTTGTTTCAAGTAGGTTTTATCATGCAACTCCAATGTGTAGGTGTTATTTTTAGCATGATAAATAGCATTCCTATCAAATTGATAGGGTTTACCTAGAAATAGCCCACAATAATCCATCTTTGTGACATCACACCTTACTTTATCCACAAACTTGTCACCAAAAGCAAAATTCAAGGTGCAAGTGTGGATGATGTTATATGTGGAGTCTACATATTTCCACCCAAGTGCATATGGTTGGTGATGTGGCTTGATGGGAAGTTTCAACTTCTCCACAATGAACTTCGTAATGAGGTTTTTTTGTGATACGTTATCTATGATACAATCAACATAGAAATCATGTGTAAGGTGGGCTCTAGTGACAAACAAATGGTCACGATCCTCTTGAGAAAATAAATTTGACATAAGGGTAAATTTATTTAGTTTACCCTTTAAAGTAGGATACTCTTTTGCTATTCCTGTAGCCACAATAGGACCATCATGTGGTTCCTCATGTGTAGGTTGTACAAATAGGGATTTCTTCTTAAATTTTTCAAAATTAAAGCATTTGGATTTTACATGACCATGATTTTTATAAAATTCACAATACAATGAAGAAGGATTTTTAGAATAAAAATAAGAAGAATGTGCTTTAGGATAAATGGGAGGAGAAGAAGAATGAGGGGAAGAATGAGAATTGTTCTTCACCTTTTGTTGATGCTGATTCCCACCTATGGAAGAGCTTTCCTGTGATGAATGAGAATTGTGATATGCACCAAATTTCTCCTCTGCAAGAATGGCATGATTGAATACCACATCCAAGGTGAGGAAAACATTGAATTTCATTTCCCTAAAAATTTGATCTTTCAAGCCATGATTGAATTTTTTAATCAAATCCTCTTTTGAATCTTTCACACCAAGCAATATCCTTAGCCTATTGAATTGAAAAATGTAGTCAAAAACAGATATCCCATAGGTTTACCACAATATATACCACTTGGTAGTGAGGTCACTTTGGTAGTTTGATGGAAAGAATGTGTTTTTCATAATTTGGATTAATTATTTCCAAGTCACTGAGGAATTATGGCTTTGTCTTTATACAAGTAAGAATTTTTCTAGGCATATAAGTTTAACTATAGCAAATGCAACCTATTCATCCTTAGGAATTTTAGCATAAGCAAACCAAGTTTGCATATCCAAAATCCATGTAGATAAGACATCTAGATCCCTAGATCCATCATATAATTTGACCTCACATTTGGCTTTACTTGCATGATTATGATGAATTCTTATATCTCCTGGGTTTAAGTGCACCACAATGTCTTTTACCTTCTTTGCTAAAATATAGGAACTGATACCAGTGATGTAGGAACTCAACATGAAGTTGATTTCTTTATTGATGCAATGCAATATATTGAAGAAATACAATAATCTCACGTGGTTAAGTGGTTGCAACAATTTGCCAAACATGGCCAACCACTTAACTAACAGATAACCATCTACTAAACAAAGGTGAAAACTAACTTCTAGAAGACAAAGGATATATCTAACAGCTAACTAAACACCCAAACCACTTAACAACCTATTTCTAACATGGGCATACTATGCCTCACATGAATACAAAGTGCAATAAAATAGGAAAGAATATAATAATAATAAATAATGATCGTCTCAACAAGAAGCTTGCAGGCTGGAAAAGTTCATTGCTCAGTCAGGCAGCCAAAGCCACTCTGGTCCAGGCTTGCTTGCAAAGTATTCCTATTTTTTTCTTATCCATATTCAAAGCTCCAGCTTCCATCTGCCAAAGAATTGAGAAAATTCAACGCAGATTCCTTTGGGCGGGAAACGAAAACAAGAACAAATTTCCCCTTGTTGCCTGGGACAAGGTCTGTTCCAAGAAAAAGGATGGAGGTCTCGGCTTCAGGGACATCAAGCGGATGAACATGGATCTCATTGCCAAGCAGTCCTGGAGACTTACCATCAATGAAAAAGCCACCTGGATTGACATCATCAAAGCTAAGTACCTTCATCAAGTTCCCTTTCTTGGAGAGCACAACCTTCCTAGCGGATCTCATTTCTGGAATGGTGTCACTAAAACAAGGAAGATCATCATGGAAGGCTTAAGGTGGTGTCTTGAAAATGTATTGACCATTCATTTCTGGGACGACCCTTGGATCTGTGACAAACCTCTCAGCCAAGATCCTCATCTTGCTATGCTTAAGACGGTGACCGAAGCCACCTTTGGAGATAAGGTGTGTCATTTCATTAACCCAGGTAGTACAAGACCTAAATGGAAACACCTAGATCTAAATGGGCCTAGAAATATCTCCGAGGTGCTTAGGCAGTTACAAAACTTACTGAGGAGCTGCATAATCCCCAGCTCTCTCAAATATGACTCCATGGTTTGGAACCTTGAATATTCAGGGCATTTTACTGTTAAATCTGCCTACTACAGTCAAGAAGCTCCCAGTGATGGCTATGACTTATCTAATCTGGTCTGGGTTCCCAAGATCATTCCCAAGGTCAAATTCTTTCGCTGGTTGGCCATCCAAAATAGAATCCTCACCACCGAAAATTTGATAACCGGAGGGCTTCTCATCCCCAATTGGTGCATCCTATGTAAAAATGCCTGTGAGTCTACTGCGCATGTTTTTCTGGAATTTCCCTTCTCCCTTGCAGTGCTCAACCAGGTTTTCAACACTTTCGCCATATCCATAGCCCTCCCTCATTCCATTCCCCTCCTTTTTCAACAATGGCCCAGGCCTTTCAAAAGCAGTCAACTCAAATTCATGTGGAAAGCTTGCCTCCACATTTTCCTGTGGCAGATTTGGCTTGAGAGAAATACCAGAATTTTCAAAAACCTTGCCACGGATAAGAAGATTGTTGTTGCCAAAATCTTGGCCCTTGCTGCGGAGAATGCCTCTCTTGTCTCATCGTCCAAACCCCCCCCTCTTGGCCTTGAATTGGATTTAACACATCATTTCAATATTTTCAATTTTTTTGCAACACCTCATACTTTTGTTGACAGGTCTGTAATCAAGTGGGCCTTACCTCCTTCTGGGTGGCACAAGCTTAACTTCAATGGCACGGCCAAAGGCAACCCTGGAGCGGCTGGCGGAGGTGGAATTCTTAGAAATCACAGAGGAGAAATAATTTTGGCCTTTGCTTAGAACTTAGGAATTCAGTCTAACAATATGGCCAAGGCTCGGGCCTTGCTCCAAAGCTTGATTCTCTTGGAAGGCTTGACTATCAATAAACTCATCATAGAAGGAGACTCATTGCATTGCATTAACTGGCTCAAAGGAACCTCTGTGCCTCCCTGGGCCCTTGTTTCCATCTTCGAAGATTGCAAGGCACTAATTGGCTTTTACCCAGAATTAATCATTCAACATCAATACCGGGAAGGAAACAAAGCTACGGACTAGCTTGCTAACAAGGGAGTTGATGCAACAGACATTCAGGTTTGGAGAGATTCCTTCCTAATCGGCCTAAGGGATGCTTCTTCAAGTACCAATGTTTGCACAATGTGAGTGGGTTACTAGGCTCTAGGTTTTTCCCCTGTGGCTGCGTCTTGGCATCTTGGAATGTTTTCGCGTCACTTTTCACAGTTGGTTGCAAAATCTCAGCTTGTCCCGTTATCGAGACTTTTTTCTCTCTTCAACGGCGGTCTTCCATTCTGTCGCGATATCGTGACCTTTTTTCTCTCCAACGACGGTCTTCCAATTTGTCGCGACATCACGACATTTTTTTCTCTCTCCAACGGCGGTCTTCTATTCTGTCGTGATATCGCAACACATTTTCTCTCCGGGTGCTTTTTTGCAAACTTGTCGCGATATCGTGACACTTTTTGGCCTTCAGACGCTTCCTTGCTTCATGTTGCGATATCGCGACATTTTTTCTCTCTCCAATAGCGGTCTTCCTTTTTGTCGCGATATCGCGACCTTTTTTCTCTCTCCAACGGCGGTCTTCCATTCTGTCGCGATATCACGACATTTTTTCTCTCCAACGGCGGTCTTCCATTTTTGTCACGATATCGCGACATTTTTTCTCTCTCCAACGGCGGTCTTCCTTTCTGTCGCGATATCGCGACCTTTTTTCTCTCCAATGGTGGTCTTCCATTTTTGTCGCGATATCGCGACATTTTTTCTCTCCAACGGTGGTCTTCCATTCTGTCACGATTTCGCGACCTTTTTTCCCTCCAACGGCGGTCTTTCATTTTGTCGCGATATCGTGACCTTTTTTCTCTCCAACGGCGGTCTTCCTTTTTTGTCGCGATATCATGACATTTTTTCTCTCCAACGGCGGTCTTCCTTTTTGTCGCGATATCGCGACACTTTTTCTCTCCAAAGGCGGTCTTCCTTCTTGTCGCGATTTCGCGACACTTTTCCTCCTCGGCTGCGGATTTCCAGATTGTCGTGATTTTGCGGCACTTTTTGTCCTCGACTGCGGTCCTCCAGATTGTCGTGATTTCACGACACTTTTTCGTCTTGGCAGCGGTCTCCCAATTTGTCGCGATATCGCAACAATTTTCCTCTTCGACAGTGGTCTTCATTCTTGTCACGATTTCGTGACACTTTTTCTTCTCGGCAATAGGCTTCCACTTTCATCGCGATTTTGTGACTCATTTTCTATTTCGGCTGCGGTCTTCATTCTTGTCACGATTTCGCGACTCTTCTTCTCGTCCGGCTCCAACCTAGCAACTTGTCACGATATCGCGACACTTTGCAACATGTCGTGATATCGCGACTTCTTCCCTTCGGTTTTGATGGCATTTCTTGTCACGATTTCGCGACTTCCTTTCTTCTATTGGCTTCAATGGCGCAACTTGTCACGATTTCACGACATCACCATTTTGGTCGTGATTTCGCGACACCTTCCCTAGTGTGGAGGTTTGCCAGCTCTCTTTTCCTTTCTTCTTGGACCACCTCGGTCGTTATGGATTTCTTGTAATCTCTCTTGTACAAGGTTCAAGGACCTTTCAACACCCTTTCTACCAATCAAAAAAAAATAAATAATGAAATATTAACTTAGGCTTAAGTGGATAAGCCTAAGTATCCTCAACACCTATGATTTAGAGTTGGCAGTTGTAGTGTTTGCTATCAAGAGTTGGTGATACTATCTGGTTGGGAGACCCTTTGAGCTAAGGACAGATCATCAGAGTCTGCAATATATATTCACTCAAAATTTACCCAATTCTAGGTAGAGAAGGTGGACGAAATTTCTTGTGGAATATAATTTTGGCATTGAGCATATAAAAGAAAAAGAGAATAAATTCACCGATGAACTGAGCAGGAGGAGATATAGCAGTTTTATCTCGTATCCATGTTGACTAAATGGAAAATTTTAGGGAAATGCAAAATCAGGATGCATATTGCAACCAAATTTAGGAAAGGATGAAAAGGAAACCTGATGAAAGCAAGGATTTTGGCATCAAGGATGGTTTCTTATGTTTTAAGAATAGGGTAATAATCCCTAAAATCAAAAACTTGAGAAAAACGATAATGAATGAAGCACATATATCTCTATATTTTGTTCATCCAGTTAGCACAAAGATGAGGGAGAATATGAAAAAGATATGCTTTTGGCCAAGAATTAATAGAGACATAATTGAGTTTATCATTGAATGCCTAGAGTGCCAAAAGGTAAAATAAAAACATAGATGTCCTACTGGATTGTTGTATCCACATGATGTGTCGATGTAAAAATGGCAAGTGATTTCGATGGATTTTATTGTAGGGTTTCCCAAGAATAGATTCTAGCATAACACAATCCTAGTAGTGGTCGACAGACTAACCAAGATTATGTATTTTATACCCTGGAACACCAAGGATGACACTATAGTTATGGCTAACAGATTTTTCAAAGAAATATTTTGGGTTCATGATTTTTCAAAGGTAATCATATCAGATAGGGACCCAAAGTTTACATCTGATTTCTAGCAATCCTTGCATCGTGCTACTGGAACTAGATTGAACATCAATTTTGCTTACCATTTAGATACTGATGAGCAAACTCAAATAGTGAATCAAGTACTGGAAGACATGCTTTGCATGTATTGTATGGATAAAAAAATCCATTGGGAGGATTGCTTTTATTTGGTAGAATTCACCTACAATAATAGACACCAATCATAAGCATGGCTCTGTTTGAAGCTTTGTATGGCAAAAACTGTAGGTTACCATTGACATGGGATAATCTAAAATACTAAATTGTACTTAGACAAGATATGGTTAAGAAAATGGATAAATAGTTGAAGGTGATTCGAAACAGGTTGAAGGAAGTTGTAGATCATCATAAAAGTTATGCCAATCTTAGGGTATCACCACGAGAGTTTGTTGTGGGTGATAGAGTGTTTCTGAGGGTAAATCAAAGGAAGAGTGCAATAAAATCCATAAATATAGATTTTTTCTTTGTTGAACCTTTCAAAATTTTAGAGAAGATTAGTCTTGTGGCATACCAACTTGCCTTACCACCCAATTTGTCCAAGATTCATAGAACCTTTCATATTTCTTTGCTTAAAAAGTATGTTGATAACCTAGAGCATGTGTGGGATTTTTCTAAATTACAGATGACAAACCTGGAGGCTATAGAATTTCAACCAGTAAGAATCCTTGATTTTTGATCTAAATCAATGAGGAAAGGAACTTTGGAGCAGTGCAAGGTCTAGTGGGACCATTATTCTAAAAGAAATGCTACTTGGGAAAAAGTAGTGGATATGCAAAAAAAATTCCATTTCTGTTTGAAAATGCTGAGTAGATTGTATTAGATGTTTTTAAAAGTTTAAAACACAAAGGACTATGTTAATCCTAAGAGGGGGATGATGTCATGACCCATCCCTTGGCAGAATTTTTATTTTTTTTTGACATATGTTTTTTAGTTATCTTATGGATGAGATGTTTGACTATGTTTTTATTGCTATGAAGACATATGTATGATGTGGAAAAATGTAAATAAATCCATAATGAAATGATATACTATTTCATGTTTGGCTTATAACTATATAGATTTTGTGGATGGATAAGATGTTGCTAATGAATTTTACTTTTGCAAGAACAGGTTCCTTTATGGTGGCAGAAAGAAACTAACCACCGAGAAAAAAAGGATGCCTTTGGGGGAAATGATGTGATGGGTTAATTGTTAGATTTACTAAGGAGGCAACATGGAAAAATACCCATTTTCATGGATATGCATATCATAAACTTGCATAGGAATAAATATATCAAGTTTTAGCTTTCTCTCTATAGTAGTTCTACTTGATTTATTCCTTGCTGCAAAATAAAATGAATGTCGTAGTTTTATTATTTTAAAATTTTATTAAGGCTTCATCCTTGTTGATATGGTATTGATTGACTAGAAATGAGGTTATGATTTATTTTTTTAAAAAATAATGGTTATGCTCTATCATTTTATATAGTAAATATTAATAGAGCAATTTGCATAACTCAAATTATATTGTTGGAATCCGATGAAAATAGCTTGGACTTGCACTTTAGAGAACCATAGTTGTGTTCTAGAAGACTATCATTCATAAAATTAGAGTAAATATGAGAAGTAGTCATTGGTCGATCATGAAATAGTGGCCAACCAATAAGACTCCTCATTAATGTGGAAATAAGTAGAAAATTATGGTGGATAATGAACATTGTAGACTTCGCGCGACTAGCTGGGATAACGAAAGATGTTGGAAAATGTCAGGGCATCTTGGATGGAGGGTGAGGAGAGCAGTGATGGGAAAGGAGTGGAGGATGATTCAGGAAGAAATAATGCTCTATTTTGTACAAAAGGAAACCAAACTACTTTGTACTCATTGTGATGTTGTTGTCATGTTGGTTTATTTCAGTTTAAATAAAATTCATGTCATAATGCTCTTAGTCTCTTTTAGAATGGAATAGTCGAGTCTTATCTAGAAAATGTAGACTCTGACTAGGGAAATAATGATCGATAATGTTCAATTCACTTTAAAATAATGCATTATTGCTTGGTGATAGATATAACTCTAGTGATGTTTGTTTTTAGTGTGTTGCATGATGTTTTTTTGATTGAACAAGGGAAACTATGTCAATGAGTTCTCTATCCTATAGAATGTGGATATTAGGAAACCTAGATATTAATGGAGTAGGAAAAAATGGAGCATCTCTTAAAATTATTATTATACTCTTTAATTGAGGAGAATATAATTCAAATTTCAAGATAGATAGAAAATGAACCTTTCACAATGTCATGAGCCTCCCTAATGTACTTTGTGACATGGAAAATAATGTATTAATTTGATGGTGTTCTAATACTTGGTTTTGTGAAATTAAGCAACTATGTGATGTTAGTTGATATTGAAGAACATGATACTGCTAACAAATTACCAATGTGTAAGATCAGGTATACTCATAGGTGGAAGAAGTTGAGTCATCCATCGAAGGTGAGGGTACTTGAGGTTGGGTAAGTGATGAAAAGTCATATTTAGGGTAACATGGATAGATACCTTCATATAGATATGCATTACCAGTTTGGGATAATCATCAATAGCCAGCCACCATGAGCCTCAAGTTGATAGCCTAGTAGCTATCATAAATTCTTGTGCTGAGATAGGCGACTGAGTTGACGAAAATACTCCCTATTTTTCTGTTGCACATGTTTGATTATCTTTTACTTCATCACTATTTTTATTATTGTTCTTTTAAAAAAAATCATGCATTCATTGGTTACATTTGAAAACTCCTTGTTTTGCTAAATTCTCTTAGCTTATATTTTATTCTCCAAATAATAGAGTTTCATTTTATAAGTAATAAAAAAGTATATTAGGAGAAAGCATGAATATTGAATGATCATATGATACATGTGCCACCGAGATCATGATGGTGATCTCAATAACTTAGGAAAAAATAGACAAGAATTAAATGTCTTCAGGAGGAATAGCATCTCGTGGACCTAAACCAAGTGAAATCATCGAATCTACCAATGGGGACGGCATAGTGGGACCAGATCCAGACCCAAAGATGACAATTTTTTTGGAAAAGAGGAAAAGTCTTGGGGAAAGGAACCCCCGGACAAACCTGATGGTAACCTCAACAAATGTGGGTCCCTCTCTGATCACGGGCCCATATCCTCTGGATCTTATGCTGAAAATGTCAGAGGAATCAACAAAACCCTAAACACCTCTAAAGTTCATAGTCCTTTATTCTCGATCGATGAAGAGTTAGTAATCCCCAAAACCCTCATGGTTGATTATCTTTCCCTAGAAAATCACTTCCTGGTTGGGAAATTTGTTGGAGGTAGGTCGGATATGGAGTCCATTCGAATATGGGCCACATCTAAATGGAGAACCATAGGGATTTTAGAACTCATAGCCCTCCCCCGAGGGTTTTTTATGATTCGTTTAAACAACCAGGATGATGCTTCCCGAATCTTAATCGGAGGCCCATGGTTCTATGGTAGGAAAATCTTGTTCATCCAAAAATGGGGTGAGGATTTCAATATCAAAACTCAAAGCATCAACTATGCACCGGTGTGGGTTCACCTTCTAGGCCTACCCATTCAGTTTTGGCATGAAGATATTTTGCATGGGATTGCCAGATTCATAGGGGAACTGGTGGCCATCGATCCCACTACCAAAGCATGAACACGCATGATTCATGCTAGAATCTATGTTAATGCCAACCTGGATTCCCAGCTACCAACTCAGATCAACCTTGTCTATGGCTCCTACCATAGATGCCAGGCAATAGAATATGAAAATAAACCTGCATTCTGCATTGAATGTCAATCTCAAGGACACCTCAAGACCCAATGCCCCTCTCTCAGACAATAGAAATAAATGGATAGCAATGCCCAAAGAAATGGGTTTCAAGATGGACGTCAAGCGGGAAGATTCCATATTCAAAAGACTAGGCAATCAAATAATGGGAATAACCAACAACTAGCAAATATTCAAAATTCCTCGACAATCAAAGGAAAGCAAATCATAAATTGAGAAACCTCAGGAGATCAAGGTAAGGTAAGCTCCTTTTTTTCTCATCCCAATCATTTTGATATTCCTTATGGATTCACCAATCATGATTCTAAATTAAATGAAGATATTCTTCCCCATCCAAATGATGATCTCCCTCCCGCTGAAGCTTTTCTTCTACCCCATTTCCATTTCATATTGGGACCATCTCATCCTCCCCTTCAAATTATGATTTCCCTCCCACTGAAGTTTCCTATCCACCCCATTCCCCATCTAGGTCGGGACCTTCTTACCCTCCCCCTGAATCCCAACCTGTCCTAGATCATATAGAAAACTCCCCTTTGGTCTCCAAAGCTGATTTTAGTCCCAAAAACACCAAAAGCTCCAAAAAAGCTCTTGTGGATTGCGGAAGTGACAAAAAAATGGGAAGGCCAAACTTACAGGAGCAAAAGAAAAAAGAAACTGAAGATGAAATAGCAAATGGAGTCCAAAAGACTCTCTTCCCAGAAATGTTCAATCAGATGAAAGATGAGTCCAAAGTATCCAAACCTCCCTTGCAACATACAAAGGGGGGCAAGAAAGGAACCAAAGTTTCAAAATGAGAATCCTCTCATGGAATGTGAGAGGGCTCAATAGTGCAGCCAAGCAGAGACTTGCAGGCACTGTAAGGAAAGAAGTCAAACCAACTATATTTATCATGCAAGAAACAAAAATTGATCAATCAAAAGCTCACAGTGTTGCCAAAACCATATGGAAAAATAGTGATAGTGTTTTTAGTCCTACCCAAGGCTCTTCTAGGGGATTAATGTGTCTATGGGACCCGGAGAAGGTTGAGGGCAGAGTTATATCTTCTTCGAACAAAGTAACAAACATAATTTTTTTTTGCAAAGACAAAAAAATTTTTGGATCCTATCAAATATCTATGCTCCCAATAACCCTCACAGTAGGAGCTCTTTATGGAAAACTTTGAGCCAAATGAGAAATGCTTTCAGTAATCACCCTTGGATCTTAGCAAGGGATTTTAACTCCCCCCTTTTCCCATATGACAAAGCAGGAGGTAGCGATATCCCAGCCAAAAGCATTCAAGATTTCCATGATTTTGTCACTGATAATGAACTCATGGACATTCAGATTAAAGGAGCTCAATTCACATGGAGCAATAGAAGAATAGGGACTCAACACATTCAAGTAAAACTCGATAGATTATTTTTATCCAAAGAGGCCATTCCCCTCTTTGGTGATGCTTCTCTCAATTCTCTTCCCAGAATTGGATCATATCACTGCCCTCTCCTATTTGAAGCAAACAAGGCCCCTATTTTCAAGACCCCCTTTAGATTTGAAGCAATGTGGATCCAGCACCCTGACTTGCGAAATCAAATTTTAGAATGGTGGCAACAGCAGGTCCCTGGATCACCTATTTCTCAAGTCTCTCAGAAACTCAGAATAATTAAAGAAAACATCAAAATCTGGAATAGGGAAGTCTTTGGTAATATTTTTGAAAGCAAAGAAGAAATCACAAATAAACTCAAATATATAGAGCAACAAATTTAGAATGGTCAAGTGAGTATTCAGATTAGGAATGAGGAAAAAAAGCACCTTGCAGAATACCATAATATCTTGGCCAAGGAAGAAATTTTTTGGAGATAAAATTCCAGAGCCCTGTGGCTCAAAGAAGGAGATTCAAACATGAAATTCTTCCATGCCTCAACTCTTCATCACAGAAGCTCAAACAAAATCAGGGAACTAACAAAAAGTGATGGTACAACAATGAGGGATATCCACAAAATTTGGGAAGAAGCCACTTTTTAAAAAAATATTTTGGAAGCAAGTTCCCCCTATTCTAGCCAGGCCCAAGAACAACTCCTTCAACACATCCCCAATGTGGTTAATCCTAAAATGAATTCTAGGCTTATCAAGACTCTTACCGATGATGAAATTAAACAAGCCCTGTTCACCATGGCTCTGAACAAAGCCCCAGGTCCAGATGGTTTTCCCCCTCATTTTTTTCAAACATATTGGGACATCATCGGGTAAGACATTTGCAAAGCCATAAAACACCTCTAGAAATACAAATCCATCCCAAGAGGCACTAATTCCAATTTCATTGCATTGATACCTAAAGGGCCTAACTGCAAATCGATGAATGATTACAGACCCATCAGTTTGTGCAATGTAATCTACAAGATCTTAACCAAAGCAATGGTAACAAGGCTAAAGGAGATCCTTCCCCATATTATAGATCCCTGCCAGGGCAGTTCGGTAAAAGGAAGATCTATCAATGATGGCATCATTTCCCTCCATGAGGTCCTTCATTCTGTTTCCCAAAATAAGAAGGCTTCTCTCTTTCTTAAGCTCGACATTAGCAAAGCTTTTGATAGAGTCAATAGGGAATTTCTCCTTGTTGTTCTTCAAAAATTTGGTTTTCACAAGGATTGGATTGATTTAATCAGAGGTTGCATATCCAACCCATGGTTTTTAGTGTTGGTAAATGGATCCACTATAGGATACTTCTCAAGTGGTAGAGGCATCAGACAAGGTGACCCTCTCTCTCCCATTCTTTTCATCATGCTTGTCGAATCATTGGGAAGGACTATCAAGAATGCTATCTCAAGTGGTACCATATCAAGAATCAAAGCTGCATCGAATCTAAAACCCCTATCCCATCAACAATTTGTGGATGACACAATCCTTGTCACACATGCTTTATTAATGGAGGTAAAGATGATCAAACACATTCTAGACCTGTACAAAAATGTTGCAAGGCAAGAAATAAATTATACAAAAAGTAAAAGTTTCTTCATCAACACACCCTTCCACAGATAGGTCAAAATAGCCCGAATACTCCAGTGCAACATTGTTGAGTTCCCTACTCGTTACTTGGGGCTTCCTCTTTTCATTAACAATCCCAAAGAATCCATGTGGAGCAATGTGATTGAGAGGATTAACAAAAAATTGGTAGGATGGAAAGGGACACTTCTATCTCAAGCTACTAAAGCCATCCTCACGTCAGCTTACCTACAAAGCATACCAGTCTATTTCCTATATGTGTTCAAAGCACCCTGTTCAGTCTATTCCAAAATAGAACAAATCCAAAAAATATTCCTTTGGGCTGGTTCAGAAGACAAGAAAAAGTTTCACCTTGTCGTATGGGAAAAGGTATACATTCCTAAAATCCAGGGAGGATTGGGTCTTAGAAGAATCAGCAACATGAATATTGCTTTGTTGGCAAAGCAAGCTTGGAAAATATTCACAAACTCAAACTCAGAATGGGTCTCAATCGTCAAAAGGAAGTATCTCCAAAATAAGGATTTCATGGATGAAGACATTCCTAGGGAAGGATCAACCTTTTGGAAATCAATAATCCAAACCAGGGCTCTCATTCAAAAGGGATTAAGATGGCAGTTAGGATCAGGAAACATCATAAATTTTTGGATAGGTAGATGGATTAAAGATCAACCTCTAATTGAAGATCCTAAAATATCACTGTTGAAACCCTTTCTAGATGCTTCTACAGGAAGCAAGGTGGCAGACTTCATCCAATCAACCAATGGCATAAAAAATGGAAATATATCAATATCATCATGATTGATGCCCAAATCATCAATGTTGTGAGAATCTTGTCCAACATTCTAAATGCAACAGTGATCTCAACGGATAGAACAGATGATTATCCTATCTAGAAAGAAACTGATAGTGGAATTTTCTCTGTCAAGACTGCCCACCAGCTCCTTCTCAATCCCCAACAAGTTTCTACTCCTTTCAATCTGATATGGATCAAACACCTCAATCCTAAAATTGGGTTTTTCTCTTGGCTTACCATTCAAAACAAAATCCTTTCTACTGATAATCTCATAAAAAGAGGGATGATGGTTCCTAAAAGATGTCACTTATGCATGAAATCCTAGGAATCTATCAACCACATGTTCACTGAGTGTGATTTCTCCAACTCTATCATGAGCCACATGTTGTCTATCTTTCACATAAATTGGGTCCAACCCAATTCCCTGATTCAATTCTTCATTCAGTGGCCCAACTTTTAAAAAAAATTATTTGCATGCCTTGTGGAAAATTTGCCTTCACCATTTCCTGTGGCAGGTCTGGCTTGAAAGGAATAGCAGAGTGTTCTCTAATGCCCCCAATGATCCTACTACCATAGCCAACAAAGCTATTAGCTTGGCCATAGAGAATTCCTAGCTTTTCCCCTACCCCAAACCTCCTGATCTGGGTCTAGAGCTCAATATTTTTCTCAGTCTCAACATTCCTTTGAGAGTCAGCTACACTCCTACCATTCCCCATCCCAAAAATTTAGTGTCGTGGAAACCTCCTCCAAAAATATGGCTCAAGCTTAACTATGATGGTGCTTCCAAAGGAAATCCAGGAATGGCAGGTGTTGGAGGTCTTGTCAGGAATCACATGGGAAAAATTTTGGTTGCCTTCGCTAAAAATCTAGGGATCCAATCAAACCATGTCGTTAAAGCTCATGCGCTATGGAGAGGTCTAAACATCATCAAATATTATAAAGGGAATCTAGAAATTGAAGGGGATTCCCTCAATGTTACAAATTATATAAATAGTAGCAAAGCCCCTTCGTGGAATGTCAGGAATGCCATCAAAGAGGCCAAAAATATTATCCAAGATCAACTCAGTGTCACCTATCAACATGTGTATCATGAAGCTAATAAAATGGTCGACTTGCTTGCTAACATAGGAGTTCATCAAAACTCTCTGTCTATTTGGCACCGAAATATCCCTCAAGAAGTCATTGATGCAGCTAAAAAGGATTGCTTTCCAAATGGTCTCCCCCAAGAGGTGTATCCCTACATATCACCTTTCCCCCGTAATTTTCATTGGCCCTCCTACCAGCTCATCCACCATGCTCACACCGTTTCCCTCATTTGTTTGTACTTTGATGTCGTTTATCCCCTGCGTGGGATTTGGTTATGGTTTGTTCATGTTTTTTCCCTGTGAGGATTTTATTTTGGTCTAGTTTATGCTTTCCATCTAGAAATCAATTCCCCTACGTGGGTATAGTGTTTTCTTTAGTTTCACCAGGTTTTAACCTTTTTGATTCAGTAGTCAATGATAAGATAGCTAAGAACTTTCTTGTTTTGGTCTTATTCCATCTTACGGATTCCCTGCATGGTTTCCCTAGATGTTTTCTCTATTCTGGTTGCTAGCATCTACTGATAAAGTTGTTGTACATGGTTTTGGGATCCAGATAAAACCCGCATAATGCAACTACCTTAATTACCAAAAATAAATAAAAGAGTATATTAAAATGACAATAAAGTATTATTTTATAAACAAATGAAATTTTATTTTATATGATAAAAGAAATTCATTAAAATAATAGTATTTTTAAAATATAGATAACAAACTATAATGATAAAAATAACTCCATGTGATTAAGCACAGGATTCCATTCATTCTAATAGATACTTATTTGAATAAACAAATGGAGTCAATGGTTCAAATAAATATAAAACTATATTTTAAATCTTATTCTACTTGGGAAGATTGGATTTGGAGGGCGGTCCTTCCAAAATATTTGTTTGAATTCACAAGAATCCCCTCATGGACATTGGAAATAGAGCTTCTTAAATGGTGAAGCTTCTCTTGTAATAAGGAAATATCGAGGAAGATGGAATCCAGGCAAGGATCATTGAATGAATGGAAAATACGATAAGACAGGCATGTAAGAATTAATGAGGTCGATCAGAGGGCAAGGCCAAAGGAAAAAGAGGATACAAAGTGGTAAAGAAGGGAGATCATAGACAGACTGAAAGTAGAAGAAAAAAAGAGAAGACGTCATTGGACTATGGAGGAAGAAGAAGGGCATCACGTAATCAAGAGGAGAAAGACCCTATGGGCTTCATAAAAGACCAACAATTTTATTCTATCTACTAAACCCGAGCGAGGATTTAGGTTGGTATTGAAAATAATTCTCTCCTACTTCACTGTGGTTAATATTTTGATTGAATAAAATACCCCCCCTTGCGTTCGATTTGGCTGGATCTATTTTCTTGACTGTGTATTCATTTTTACCTTTGATGTGTCGAGAGTTGTGTTCCTCTCAGAACCAAACCACATTTTAGATGATTGTTGTTCCTTAAGCTCCTTGGGTTGCTTCATGTTGTCAAAGAAGGTTTATCCAAGGATTTTCCCTTTAGTCGGTTGTTGTTGTTGCCACACATTTGGATGTTCATAAACCTTGCTTTAGGAATTTTTGACTAGTGAGAGGGGACTGTTGTGCTATTGTATCTCATGGTAGGTTATCTCCAAAACCTAACTCTATGCTCATCGTGCATGCTTGATGTGTGGGTCAATTCTTGTTGTGTTATGCTTGTGTGAGAGGCCTATTTGAATCCAGTTGAAACCTGGCCTCGTGTTACCTTCTGTGTCGAGGTTCACCATAGAAATTTTGACTATGTGAAGTTGTTGTTCATTTGCAAAACCAAACCCTCCTGTGCCAATTTCTACATTGCCCAATTGGTAGTTCGAACCCCTTTGGGGTGTGTGTGGCTTCAACCCTTTCTGCCCTACATATAAGTTAGTTGGATGTCTCCCTTTCCCTAAACTTCATATGGGAAATCGTCTCTCCTTGGGCGAACATCAGATTAATCTTGGCTATGTTGGATTTATGCGAACAATGATCTTTAACTATGGTAATTGTAAAATAATTATAGTTTAATTAATTAGAGAAAGTGTTCTTTAATTATATTAAATTAAAAGGGTTTTATATTTTAATTAATTAGAGAAAGTGTTCTTTAATTATATTAAATTAAAAGGGTTTTATAGTTTAATTAATTAGAGAAAGTGTTCTTTAATTATATTAAATGGAAAAGAATTATTGTTTAATTAATTAGAGAAAGTATTCTTTAATTATATTAAATGGAAAAAATTATAGTTTAATTAATTAGAGAAAGTGTTCTTTAATTATATTAAATTAAAAGGGTTTTATAGTTTAATTAATTAGAGAAAGTATTCTTTAATTATATTAAATAGAAAAGAATGATAATGTAATTAATTAGAGAAAGTGTTCTTTAATTATATTGAATGGAAAGGAATTATTGTTTGATTAATTAAAGAAGGTGTCTTTGATTGATGAAAACAAAAGAAGAAAGGTTATTTCATTTATATAGAGGTATGGGACTCTACATAGTGAAAGTAACAGAAAAAGGGCTTGTTGTTAAATTAAAGCAGGAGACTTTAATTTATTAATTAAATAAATAAACAACCTAGTTATTCTATAAATTAAAGGTATGGGACTTTAATTCTTTTTTGATTAATTGGACGGAAGGAGTTTTGAAATGACCTCCAAACCTTATAACAAAAAGAAGCTAATCTCCAACCACTAGAAGACTGTGGATATTTCAAACATTAAATTCAACCAACCCTTGGACACAACTACCTACACCCAAAACAACATATACTAGCCAAACAGACCCAGACACATAAGCCAAACAGATACAAAATTTGGGTATGCAGACCCGCATGGATAAATAGAGACAAACTGGGCATGCAGGCCCGACTAAAACATTCAAAAAGCAACATCCAATGGGAAGGGTTTCATCCAATGATCTAAGGCCTTTAATCTAGACTCGATTCATTAGGAACCAAGGATTAGAATCATAGTCCAAGCAGTCATAAGCAGACTTAACTAAAAATTGGTCATCTTTCTCAGGAACCCAAACCAACCTATCATGAAGACCACTACCCGGGGTTAAGAACCATTTTATGGAGTTTTTTAAATTTATAAAAGCAAGTTTATCCTCCTAATAAAACTTTTGCATCCCAAGGTAAACCTATGGAAGGCAACCAATGTTGCACCCTAGAATATATAATATCTTCCCCGACCTATCAATTGGGTTGTGAAAGAAAAAAAAACACTTTTTTTGAAATTCACCTTCTGACCTGTCGCATTCTCAAAATCTACCAAAATTGATTTAATTGCTTTAGCCTGAGGGATTGAAGCCACAAAGGAAATAAGAGTGTTGTTAGTGAATTGGTGATGGAATATGGGATCTATCGATTGGGTTGGATTCAAACCTTGAATAACCTGATTAGATTTAATGGACTTGCCCAACACCTTAGCTATAAGAATAAAAAGGTAGGGCGATAAATGATCTCCCTAACGCAGACCTCTATTGCTATGAAAGTAGCCCATAGGAGATCAATTAATAATTACTAAAAATATGGTTGAAGATATATAGGATTTAATCAATCTCAACCACCATTGGGCAAAACCAAACCTATCAAGGACCCTAAGAAGAAAATCCCAAGCCACTTTGTCATATGCCTTATTCATGTCCAACTTGAGAAGAGTCTCGGGCCTCCCACTTTTATTAGTAGAGTGGATGATCTCATGAAAAGTAATAACACCATCCAAAATCTACCCCTGAGGCATGAAATCACTCTACGAAGCATCAATAATTTAATGGAGCAAAATTTTAAGTATATTGGCCATGGATTTAGTCAAAATTTTGAAAATCATATTATACAGTCTAATCGACCTAAAATCTATAAATCCTTTGGCACCCGATGATTTAGGTAGTAAAACAAAAAATGTGGAATTTACATTGATCGATATAAAATTAGATCTTTGGACCTCTCTGATTGCTTTGCAAATATGAGGACCCAATATATGCTAAAACATCTGAAAAGAGATAGGCAGAAAACCATATGGACTTGGAGCCTTAAGACCTCCCATTGAAAATACCATCAATATGATCTCATTGTAATTGAAGGGATCACACAGGATCTTGTTCATATCTTCGAAGACCAACATCGGGATGTTACAGAGAAGACAATTTTTTACTTGCAAGTTTTTGGGAATCGAGGAGCATAACAAGTCTTTGAATAACTCCACAACACTTTCCCTAATTTCATTAATTTCCTTAGTAACATCACCATCCACATTTATGATTTCCTTGATCCTGTTGTGACTCCTATGCTTCAACACGAACATATGAAAAAATTGTGTTTCGATCTCCTTCTTTGAGCCATAAATTCCTTGATTTCTAACACCACATAATATCTTCTTCAGCCAAGACATTGTGCAAATATGCAAGCAAAATTCTTTCTTTGGATCTCATCTCCTCCACTACCTCTGACCTAGTTGAAATGGCTTCCACTTATTTGATTTGCTCAATGAGTTCATTTTTCCTTAATGAAATATTACCAAAAATGAATTTATTCCATTCCTTCAACTTTACTTTAATATACCTCAGCTTCGATGCAACTTGATCAATAGGGTGACCCAAAAATCCCTTAGCCCACCATTCCATGCTAACTTCCATCGCCCTAGAATCATTCTCATTTCTCTAAAGCAAATTGGTTGGGTCCTAAGGCCTCAAAGGGCCTCAACTGAGGATGGCCCTAAGTATTAAAATGTTATTGCTTTCTAATATAGTTCCCCTTGGGAACCTCATTTCTAGATAGACATAAACCAGTCGAGTGGTGTAGCCTCCTACAAAATGAGCACTTAAGAAGCCTATTTTCATAGACTATCGTTTGAGTCCATACCTTGTATTTGTAAATAAGATCGATATGACCTAGCAACTCCACCTTTGATTTTACCATTATGCACATCCAAGAAAAAATCATTCTAGATTTTACTTTGGTGGTTTATTCTATTAACACTAACTCACCAATTGCCTTAGCTATACCCCTTAGGATGTCTTCATGCCAGATATGGAAGGGCAAATTAGGAAGACATACACATAAAGTATCCAAATGATCTTCTAGGTTTGTGGATTAAAATTTGACCTCCACTTGTGCAGAAATGACCCTTTTCTTCCAAAGAACCAGGGACTCCCTCCAAGGATCTGCTTTAAGTCCTCCTCACAATTGATTTTAATCAAGAATAATGCATTAGAAACTGCAATAATATCTATAGAAGCTTTTGGTTTCCATTTGACCATCACCCATCTCCTTGTGGCATCAATATCAGGTCTTCTACCATGGAATTTATTGACAAGGTTCCATGAGACCTCCTCCATGGTGACCGCCATAAGATCATCTGAAATGATCAACTTATTTCTAGAAGGAGAGAGGTCAAAAATAGAATAAGAGTTTCAATACCCAAAACCCTTAGCTATGATCTTGACAAAGGACAACTTACCTAGCTTGAGGAAGATACCAAAACTTGGGGACCCACTTGTATTTTTAGTGAACGGAGTCTCATGAACCACTAAGCTGGGAGACTCACCACTAAGAACAACCACCTCAATTGTTGGATCCTTAGAGCTTTACTTGCCAGGTAAACTCACCTCCCTAAAAACGGCCACTTGCTCACCATTCTCCTACCCGTTAGCAGCTACTTGATCACTTGAATCCTGTGAACCGACATTCACTCCTTGACCTACCACCACTTGTAGACCACTACTAACCTCACCCTTCTACCCATCATTGAGCCCTACCTACTCCCTCCCACCATTACTCAATTCAAATTCTTTGACTCTCATCATAGGAATTCTCGCTCAAATTTGTTTATTTGACTATCCTGTTTGAGGAGAAACACCCACCATCCTGAGAAATTCTTATCATAAAAAATAAATCCAAAAAATCCATCTATGAATATCTACAATTCTTTCACTCCCTCCATCGCTTGAGCTGCCACAAAAAAATAAACCTTAAAAATATATCTGCGGATCTCTACAACACTATAATTCTTTCACTCTTGTCATTGCCTGAGCCATCGTGAAAAATTCTTTCACTTTCTCCTTTCACTATGTCCTCTACATATTTTGCTTGAGTTACCATGAAAAATAAACCCCAAAAATTTGTCTATGGATCTCTACAAGACTATAATTCTTTCACTCTTGTTGCCACCTGAACCATTGCAAAAAATTCTTTCACTCCCTCCTTTCACTATGTCCTCTACAGATTTCACTTAAGCCACTGCTTTTTTTTTAAATCCATCTGTGGGTCTTTGCAATTCTTTCACTCCCTCTATAGCTTGAGCTGTCGTAAAAAAAAATAAACCGTAAAAATCCATCTGTGGATCTTTGCAACACTATAAATATTTCTAATAATAGCTATTTTTGTGTAGCATATATAGGACATTATTGGAAAGAATAAGATGTTATTTGATTAATAAAAATAGAAATGATGTGATTTTGAGTTGATTGTAATGATTGATTAATGTAGAACCTAATATCTAGATGCCTCAGTTGGAGACTTTCATTAGGTGATGAGAGGGGAAAATAAAAGTGGAGATTTTTTATTAATACCAACTATGCATTAGATGGTTTTATGTTTTGATTTTATTTGTATAGTTACATTTTAGCAAGTAAATAGTAGGTGCATTTAGAGGCATGTCTATCCTGAACTGTGAGTGTCCAGATACTATAATATCCTCAAATAATCGATGGAAAGAGCATGAGGACCAAAGATATAGATGGACTAATGCACAAGTTTTCTCTTCACTTACATTTTATTTATTTATGCTCAAATAGATTAGATTTATGGGGAGATTTCCCTTATGAAATTGATGTAATGTATTATTTGTTAAAAGTATGGAGGATTTACCATACTTGCTTATATGTAATAATTGTTTAAATGTTGGAAGATGTACCTTTAAATTACTATTTTATTTATTTATATTTTGTATTTAAATCCTTTCTAGTTCATGTGTATCTTCCTAGTTATTGCTCTTTTAATATTTCTTTTGTTCTATGAGTTATGCTTTATTAGATTTAGTATCTAGATCTATCTTTGATTTCCTTGCTTAATATTATTAAAAAGAATAAGTAATAAGTTCTAGGGTGAACTTAGAGGATAAACTAAGGAATTGAGACCCCCTTAGGGCAAATATAATGGACCTAATGGATTAATACCCCTTAATGATAATGGTAACTAGGTTTATGGAAAGACTACATCTGAGTTAAGATAGCTTGTCAAAAGATGATATTGATAGCTTAACTCACAATATACATAGTATACCTACACATATTGACTTGTGTAGAGTATGGATATGCATGTATACCTTCGATTGCCTAAAGGTGATAAGTCCAGCTCATCAAGATTGATGATATTTAGACTTATTTGCATGACATACGATATGCCTACGCAGATGGACTTGTGTGAGGAAATCTTATGATATGTAGCTCTTTGAGAAAACTTAGGGGATTTGTTAAACATTAAGTTAACCTAAGGTTTGTTAGGGGTTATGAATCCCTCTCCTTAGTCAAAAAAAATATTTCTTTTCTTTTCTATATGTTTCTTGTTTCTTGTTTTCAAGGTTGTTACACGTAGGAGCGAATGAAACCTTTGTATGTCTCTTTATAAACGAATGTACTTATTGTGTGGTGGTTTAAATTCGTATGTGGAAGGATAGATGTCTTCCTGCCATTTATTTCCTATATTTGTATGAATTCATGTTTAAGGATTTGATTCATACTTTTGTTGCATGTGGAAAAGAATGGAGTTGATGCTAGGTTTGAGAAAAGAAATCTAGATTGAATCCAAAATAGGAAATGTGTAGTTCTTAAGTAATGTTGTTTATATTATGTACTTTCTCTAGAATAGGAAGAATGTTACTGAATACTATATTCTATTGAGATAATATGATTGAAAAATTATAGTGGAAAATGATTGGAAGAGTCATATTTTATATAACGTCTTCTTTGTATATTGATGATTTTGGATATAGAAAGAAAGCTATTGAATGTGTTATCTATAGAGATAGTATAATTTAGCTATATTATTATTGATTATAAGATTTGCTTTTGATAAAATATATTTTGTTGTTGTTGCTCTCTGGAAATAGTATAAAATAAATTGCTATTGTATTTCTGTTGAAAATTCCCATTGAATGGATATGATGAAAAGGGAGTGGTTGAAAATATACCACTAGGCAAAATGAGTTGCTCAATATTAAATGGAGTCATATTTGATCCCCATTGAAAGGTAAACTTTACTCGATGGTTAGTGAAGCTACCTCAAAGAAGAAAGGATGACTTCTTGTTGGTTGGACATGAAGGATTGATCACCAGAAGAACTTTTGAACTTTAGCCAATGCGGGTGAATCACTTCTGAGTTCAGTGAAATTGAAGATCTTTTATAGCATACTGTGGATGAGCGAGAGGCACATCCATCTAGATTTGAGGGCAACATGAGATCGTATCGGGTGATACTCTAGCCTTAATAGAGATATTGTTATGAAATTCTTGTGTTGTTGTTGATCTCAGTGTAAATGAATTTAACTATATTTTTGTCATGTGTCATGTGATATCAATAAGCTATATTATGAAATCTATATTGTAAACACCTAAAATATAAATGAATGAAGTTATATCCATTTTTGTGTTACTGGCCTAATGAATGAGTCCTCTAGTAGTTATGAAGAGGGATTTTTAGATTTACCAGCACTCTCATGCTCTAGATGAGGAAGAGCTAATCCTTGTTGGGTTATGTTAAATAAACCTTAGCTTCAAGTAGTGTAATGATTGCCAACATCTTGGGACGTTGGATTATTGACATCCGTAAGATATGGATATTCTTTTTCAACTGTGATTTGGAATAAATGATTAACTAAGTTGTATGTTGTTTTACTTATTGAGTAGTAAATCATCTTAATATATGAAGGTATATATATAAATTTCTAAAGAACATTTATAATGATTTCCTTGATAGCAAAATTTTAAGGAAATATTGTTAAGATAAATAAAAATTATCGAGTTCTTTAGAAGGTATTAAAAGGATAAATACCACCATGAGTTAAAAATGAGTTCAAAACTAAGGACAATTTCTCCAATAGATGTGAGCAATAGTTAATTCCCATCATGCTAAGTACACTCACACAGAGGTACTTGTGTGAGGAGTAGATATTAGTATGGTTCTTTCAAATTACTAAAAGAAAGGTTAAGCTAACTCATCTAGACAATGAGACTAATAGCTTAATAGGGTGAGTCACCTAATTCCCTTACATGAAATAAAATATGAAGGCTAGATATAGGTGTAATGAGTGATGGATCCTTGTCTTAAATATTTATATTAAGGGATCGATGTATATATATGTGTTTAAATAATAATAATAATAAATGGGGTTGGAATCGAACAAATTATGGGGAAGTGATAGTAAGGGACACTAGACATCAAGTAAGTAAATTATTTAGTGTATCATACATACATACCAAATTGGTATTCTTTATTTAATAGAGCACCTCTTATGTTGATAGGATTCTCTATTGTGGATTGGGTGGGTGATCTAGACCAATAGCACTGGATAATCATATTTTTTGTCTTGGTTTTAGACTAATCTCTTGGTGTTGTAGATGATAGTCCACCATATATTGGTCTTCTATAAAATATGAGCATTATGTTTTCAATATGGTCATCAACACCTCCAACTATACAATAAATGTTTCTCCCTCAAATTTTTGGTGACCCTTTATTATAATTATTATATCTTCATCAAGCTTGTTTATAAATCAAATTTAAATTTGGATGGATTATGTTTGACAACTTCATGCCCATGAGATGCTTGATCTAGTCTATGTATTCTAAACAAATGAAACAATAGATATCTTGACCAAAGTCATTCTTGATGTGCTATTTGTATGATTATAGGAGATTATTGAAGTAGGAGAGTGTCCCATAAGGGGATGAATAATAAGGGTCTCTCTATATATCATATTCAACTTAAGAGGTGATGTTGGAATATATTGTGTTATACTTCACTTAAGGCCATGCTTATATTTTTATTATATTCATGTGTACATCCCTCTTGGCTATTGTACCTAATTTTTAATTTCTTTGTGAAATATATCATGTAGATTTTTCTAGGTCATTATGGAATGAATACGATAATTGATGTGAAACTTAAAATTCCTTTGTGCTTCTCAAGATATTGTTTTTATATAAGTACCTAATTTACTATCATATTTATATTTTTTTCTTTTTGTTTATAAAGATGTCTTTTTCAGATTTCTTAATCCTCCATAAATAACTAGCCTTAAGTATAAAATAAATTTTAGCCTAGTTTTGGTAATTATTTCCATGAAGTATTAAAGTACTTAAATTATTAAAACTCCTTGATTTGGTGTCATGTTGATTTTATTTTAATGATTCAAAGCTAGCCTTCTTTGTAGTTGTCATCATGTATCATGTGTTCCACTTTAGAAATTTTTCTATGATGTAATATACTTTATTTTGAGTGTGTATCTTAGACTTTATAAGAGCCCCACACTTCATGTTTTAATAATAACTTAAAATTATTATAGCAAAGATCCAACCATATAAAGAGAGATTTTAAAGTTTCTCATATTTGACTTACCTCAATTTATTGTGGATGATCCTCAAATTTTTGACTTCTCAAACACAAACATATTTCTTGTTGATAGATAAAGAGCAAATTATATTTTTTTTATCCTAATTTAAAATTTGGTAGGAATAAAAACTTAATATACAACTTCTTGTCAAAGATTTATCTCCTTTATATGGAGATAATCATGTCTTCAAACCTCCTAACAAATTCTTCTAACCACTCTAAATCAAGATCCACTCAAGCAACCCATATATTCTGATGCAGGAGCATCCTCTCAATATCTGGAAGATGAATAGTTGTGGAAATGAAAAACCAATAGTTCACTTGTGCAACTAGGATTATAAATTGTATGCTTTTGTTTAAAAGTAGATTGGTGAAGAGAGGAAATGGAGGTTTTAACCTGATTTTTAATTCCAATCAAATAACTAAATATCATTTTATCCATTAACCCTTATGATACTTGTTGTGAATTACATATTTGATATTGTGTGTTATATTGCTTCTATTTATGAAGGTTCCTAAGAATAATTTGTTGCATTGCAGTTTAGTGACTATGGTGGTAATGTTGGGATCTAAGAAGCCATTCACATTCCAGTAATAGAGGATAATAGAGCTTATAAAATACATTCTATGGGCAATATATATATAGTTTGAAATATCAAGGTGATTGAGAAATTGTGAATTCACCTTCAACTACGGTGTAAGAGAGATATTATAACACAAGAAGGAGTTGATGTTTACTTTGGGGCTAGACTGAGAATGGATGTGATTGGAGGCAATAAGTTATCGAATAATTATTTGTCTCATCAATAAAATACGAAAGTTAAATTTTAATTGAAATTGTATATGGGAAGTGAATCGTAAGTTGTGGGTCACACGAAGCTATGTTGAATGGATGGCAAAGGGGAGAAAATATCTAAAATGTGTAAGTGAATGGATTGAAGGTAATATAAAATATTTACCTAGAGTACAGCAAAACCTATCATACAACAATGAAACCACTAATTTTCTCAAGAGAGGAATGTATGGTTCGGTTAAGATTGGAATTGTACAATCATACGATAAAAACAACACTAATTAATTGTACGGTTGCCTAGATTTAATGATTACCAAGTTATTGTATTGCTTGGATTGTACAATTGTCTAGATTGAAAAGTCATTTGTATTGTATGATCATTGTTGGATTATATGATTTTTTGAAGTGAACAATAAAGAACACAAGCTTATATTGAGAGGGGGGTGAATAGTATAAGACCACTTTTTACTTTTCTTTCACAATCAATATTATGCAATGTATAAATAACAATATCAACAGTAGTAAATAAAGCAATGTACAAAAAACCATACACAATAGAGACACCACAATTTACGTGGTTCACCCAATGTGGGCTACTCCACGAAGAAAATCTTTCACTAAAATTTTCTTGATCAATCTCTTGGGAATCCTTTCCCTATTACAATGTTTATGGACCTCTGTCCAAAGGAGATGTCAATCCCATAAATCAATTTTGTGGATATCTATCCACAGGAGAACTCCTTCTCCTCTACTCTGGTTGGTGATCCTCTAGAAGACTACTGCCTCCACTACACTAGCTTGTGGATCTCTCCATTGAAGACTTTTATCCCCACTCAGAAGACCTGTCCTCATTGCCCTAGATGATGGATCTCTATCCATTGGAGACTACTATCCTCTCTACTCTGTCACCTCTAAATATTTGTCTCAAATCTACACTAAACATAGTCCTTCAGTATAGAACAAATCTACTCAACAAGTCCACACAAAACTTGCTAAAATCTTCTCAACAAGTCCACACATAACTTGATCAAATCTACTCAAAAAGTCCACACAGAACTTGCTCAAATATGCTCAACAAATCCACACAGAACTTGCTAAAATATGCTTAACAAGTCCATACATAACTTTCTCAAATATAAACAAAAATTCAATACAAAATTTTCTCCAATATGATCAACAAGTCCACACAGAACTTGCTCAAATCTACTCAACAAGTCCACACAGAACTTGCTCGAATATGATCAACAAGTCCACACAGAACTAGCTCAAATCTACTCAACAAGTCCACACAGAACTTGTCCAATATCATAGAAACATAAAGAGAATTATTAGAGACTCAATCTATTATATAATTATCACAATGCTCAATTTCTTTAAATCATTCTTTTAGAAGCATAAGGATAATTGTTAGACTCAATATACTTCAAATTCAACTCAATGCTCAATCACTTTCTCAACTCAATTCAGAATATAGAATAGTTTGTTTTATGGAACTTGAAAAATCACTTCACTCATCCACTTGACTAGGCTCAACCAAATCTAATCAACCAATAACTCAATGAAATAACCCTTGCTCACAAACCCTAGTCCATGTATATAACCACCAACTCAAAATGTTTCGAACAATGCTCAACAACTAATCTCACATAACAATTATATTCATGTTCTTTTCAAACCCTAGTTCAAGTTCTTTGGATGACAACTCACTTCAACACAATGTTTATAAAACAATATTCACATAACAATTATACTCATGTTCTTTTCAAAATCCTAACTCAAGTTCTTCACACAACCAATGGCTTCAATAAAAATACTTATTAAACAAGGTTCTAATCACAACTTTTTATTCCAAAAAATCTTGATGCATTAACTCAAACACTCTCAAAAAGGAAACCCTAATGAAGTCCTTTTCACTCCAAACTTATTTTCCAGAAAACCAACCAATCAATTTTAAACTTTGGAAAATGTGCTCATGCCTTGTTCTTGATGGTGAAGTAATCTTCTAAATCTACCAAAATATCAAACACTTCTTTCCAAGCTCAAAGAAATTATAAGGTGATTAATTTCCTCAAATTACAATGCAAACATTAAAACATACATACATCTTATCACTCCATATTTAATAAAACATTCATCAACATTTACAAAAATTAAATTACCACTTACACCTTATAATCTCCCACTAATATTCAATGCACTCTTCTTTTCAAAAATAACCTAATACAAGAAGCTCCCTTTATTCTTTTAATATTTCAATAAATCAATATGCCAAAACACTTTATTAAAATAAAACTTAACACCTTATTCCTCCAACTAATTAAAAATCATTTCCAACTAATAAACCTTTCATGCACCCTTTTAACTCCAAACTTCAGGCATCATACAAAAATTAAATTTCAAAATTAATTACCTTGTATTGGAGGGGAATCGAACACACAGCACAGCCTCAACCAGCACCCTAGCTGCGGCTTCTAATTTCATGCAAGCTAGGTGCTTTCTTGGGGATAAACAAGCACCATGTGCTCAAAACCTTCCTCTATTGCCTTGCGCAAAATGTGTACATTCCTTGGCGCTCAAAACCAATGCAATTGCCGCAAACAAAAATATTATCATCAAGTTTCGAACATAGACCTCCTTGCACCCAACACCCTAACGATGTCCTCTTTGCCACTAGGTCACTTTCCTCATTGGTGCTTGGTATTTTGGCGCAAGTCCCCTTGACGTTATTCGCTGGTGCTTAAACAAAATGTTCGCTGTTATTTCTTCCTTATCAATTCAAAACACTATTGCATGCTTCAATTATCGAACAAATGGATGATTTCAAATGCATTTAAGTCATAGCTTATATACCAAATTGCTTCCTCCATGCATGACATCGGTGCTTGATTTACCCTCAATGATTTTTGGATGTCGGCGTTCAAATTACCTTTGGAGCTTTATCAATTTAATATTTAAATTCTTTTGAATTTAAATTTTATAAATTAATTATTTAAACCCTATGGTTTTATTTAAACCATCTTTGACTTTACACCTTGGTATAAATAATATTTATTTATAAAATTTAAATTCATTTTGAATTAAAATAATTTATCAAATAAATATTAAATCTCCCTTTAGCTTTTCAAATAAACTTTCTTGGGTTTTTATGAAAACCATTTAACTTATGCTTCCACATAATATTTAAAAATATTATGGAGCCCTTTGCCTTTAACCTTTGCATTTTTCCTCTTGACCTTTGACTTTATTAGAAGCTTCATCCTGAATATCAATGACAACTTTGACAACTTATTTCTTGACAAATTTTTGGATATTAATGACGACTTCCTTTCTTGACATTAATGACAATTTTAACTTGAGGACTCAAAATGTCCAACAATCTCCCCCTTTGTCATTGATGGCAACCCAAATTATTTTTACCGAAAACTTAACTTTTTCCTGTTCTGCTCTCCCTGGCTCAATGCTCTCTTCAAATACCAAATCTCTCCCCCTTTGACATCAATGGCAAAGAGTAACCTTTGGGGATCGGTGCTAAGAATGAGACTCTTAGCTTAGCCCCTCCCCCACATCCTCTTGAGGTCGTTAATTCTAGGGTGCGAGTATTTCTACTCCTAGAAAGCACTGTTCTTTACCCTTATCCTCTTTCCTTCTTATTTTATCCTTCTAAGTGTTGGACATTTTGAGTCCCTAAGCTAAGAGTTGTCATTGATGTCAAAAGGATCTATGTAAGTAAGCACTATGTTTGTGTTTCACAAAGAGCTTCATGAGAAGAAAATGTTTTTTATCAAAGGTTCAAGAAGGGATGCATGGTATTTGGTTCCAAAAGGAGCTTCAAGGGAAGATTTGCAAAAGGTTTTTATTTAAAACCATGGATGGCAGATTTGAAATGGGTTTTTCTTAAAACCCAAGTTGGCTTTTCATTTCATCGAAAAAGGTGCCCGATGATGGATAAATTTAATTTTAAAGGTTTTATTTAAAACCATGGATGGCAGATTTGAAATGGGTTTTTCTTAAAACCCAATTTGGCTTTTCGTTTCATCAAAAAATGTGCCCCGGTGATGGAGATATTTAATTTTAAAGATTTAGTTTAAATTTTAATTTATTTAAAATTAAAATTAAAAGTTTATCCGCCGACGTCATGAAGGAAGTTTCAAAAAGGCCGACGTTTCCAAAGAAAAGGGAAGGCATATAAATATTCCATTGAATTTTTTAATTCATTCATCCTTGCTCGTTGATATTTGTGCTTGGTATTTGCAAAGAAAAAGAGCTCATGTTTTTCGTTTAAGTGATGCAACGAACATTAAAGAGAGACAACAACCACTTCCCAAAATACATTGGGCAGCGTGGCCTAGTGGTAGCTTCGATTGTGCAAAGGTGTTGGTGACAAGGAGGTTGTGCGTTCTATTCCTGCAAGCATCATTTTTGGCTTTGTTCTGTTCAGGCGCTCAAGGCGCATACTTTTCTCTTGGCGAAAGAGAGTGAAGGATAAGAAGTGGGTGGCACTTCTTTTTCACCAATGAACCCGTAGCTCGTACGGTATCTTGGACATAGCTAGGTCATTCACGTTGGGGCAATGAGGGTTCGATTCCCCTCGAGGCAAGTATTAAGTTTTTTATTAATCTTTTGTTTGAATTGTCTAAGGTGGAGTGATAAGGGATAAAGGTGCTTTGTTAGTTGATTGGTTGAGTAGCCTCATGGAATAAGGTCATGGTGGTTGTTTGAGTTGTGAATTATTTTTAATTGTAATTTTTGAAATTTTTAGGAGTAATAAGGGTTTTTGATAAAGTTATTTTTAGTGAAAGTTATTTTGAGTAAGGGTTTTCTTTTAAAAAGAACTTTGGTGGATGTTAAAATAAAGTAGGAGTAATAAGATGTTATTTGGATATTATTGTTTTGTTATTACTCAATATCTCTAACCCTTGTTAAGATTTGAAAAAGAAAGTGTGTTGAGTGTGATAGATTTAGTGGACAACTCATAAGGCATCAAAAACGTATGAGTAATACTCTCCATTGATTTTATTTGGGTGGTTGATTTTTGAAATATTATTGGAGTGAAAAGGATTGATTGTGGTTTCCTTTTTGAAAGTGGTTGAGTTAATGCTTTAAAGTTTTTTGGATTGTGAGTTGTGATTAAACCTTGTTTGATAAACATTGTTGTTTAGACCATTGGTTGAGTGAAGTACTTTGAGTTTATGATTCAAGGTTTTTTGAATTGAGAGTTGTGATTAAAACCTTGTCTTATTAGCATTGTTTTTGAAACCAATGGGTGATGCAAAGAACTTGAACTTGAGTTAGAAAATAATATGAGTATCATTGTTATGTAAGATTTGTTGTTGAGCATTTTTGGAAAAATTTTGAGTTAGTTGATTCATGCTTGGACTAGGGTTTGTGAGGTAGAGTTGTTTATTGAAGTGATTGGTTGAGTAGAGTTGATTGAGCCTAGTCAAGTGGTTGCATGAAGTGGTTGTTCAAGTTCCATGAAACAAACTATTCTATAATCTTATTGATTTGAGATTGAGCCTTGAGAATAGAACATATTGAGTCTCTAACAATTCTCTTTATGCTTCTATGAGATTGAGTTAATGTTGAGCTGAGTTGAGATTGCTTTGAATTGATATTGGGATTTTAGTATAGAACATATTGAGTCTCTAAAAATTCTCTTTATGCCTCTATGAGATTGATTTGAGATTTTGTTGAGCTAATTTGAGGCAAGTCTTTGAGAAGGCATGTGGACTATTTTTGTGTAAGCTTTTGTGAAAGCTTGATATGCATATTTGAGCAAGTCCTAGAGAGAACTTATTAAGCAAATTGGGACAAGTTATGTGTGAGTTTGTTGAGAATATTTGAGAAGGTTTTGAGTGAGCCTATTGAGCAAATTTGAGTAGGTTCTGAGTGAGTCTATTGAGCATATTTGAGTAGGTTTTGAGTGAGCCTATTGAGAAAACTTGAGAAGGTTCTAAGTGAGCCTATTGAGCATATTTGAGCAGGTTCTGAGTGAGCCTATTGAGTAGATTTGAGTATGTTCTAAGTGAGCCTATTGAGCATATTTGAGCAAGTTATGAGTGAGCCTATTGAGAATATTTGAGCAAGTTTTGAGTGAGCCTATTGAGCATATTTGAGGAGGTTCTGAGTGAACCTATTGGCAGAGATTTAGAGGTGACAGAGTACATAGTACATAGTATAAGTGAATAGAGATCCAAAAACCATGACAATTGAAGATAGATCTATGTGAGGATTCTTCAAGCGGAGAGAGATCCACTAGTTAGTGCAATAGAGAGACATAGTCTTCTAGAAGATCACTAGCCAGAGCAGAAGGGGAAAGAGTTCTCCTATGGAAGATATCCATGAACTTGATATTTAGGGGATCAACATATCCTTTGGACAGAGGTCCATAAACATTGTAATTGGGAAGGATTCCCAAGAGATTGATTGAGAAATTTTTAGCAAAATATTTTCTCTGTGGAGTAGCCCGCATTGGGTGAACCACGTAAATTGTTGTGTCACTTTTATGGATGGTGTTTTGTACATTGCTTTGATTATTGCTATTGATACTGCTATCTATACACTACATAATACTAAATTAAAAATAAAAGTAAAAAGTGGTATTATACTGTTCACCCCCCCTCTCCGTATAATCTTGTGTTCTTCAATTGGTATCAGAGTGGGTTTCTTCTGAAGAGTTTGAAAACTTGAAGGAAAAGCAGTCTAAGAACACAATGGATCACAAGTATCAAAATTATGGGTCCTTAAAAAATGCAGTACTAGTCTTTGATGGAAGTGACTTCTTGTATTGGTGTATGTTGATTATATGTAACCTTATGGCACTTGGAAATGAAGTTTGAGATGTAGTGGAACTTGGATATGATTCTACAGTCAATCCTCCTACATATAAGGAAGTTAAGCTTCTAATACATGCAAATTCAAGAGCTATGAATGCAATTATAAAAGTATTGGGTAGATTAAAATCTATGAAGGTTATGGATTGTAAAATAGCAAAAGATATGTGGGATCTACTGCATGACATATATAAGGGTGATAAAGGTGACAGGAAATCTAAGATCATAAATCTTAAAGGAGAATTTGAGAACTTAAGAATGAGAGATGATAAAAATATTTGTGATTATCTTAGTAATATTTATGAACTTGTACATGATATGAGAGGTCTTGGAATGAAGGTTGATGAATCTAATACTTGTGATAAGATCTTGAGAACTCTTCCAAAAAGGTATAGTGAAAAGGTTTCTGCTATAGAAACATCAATTGATAATGATTATTTGACAAGGAATTCTTTGCTTGGCATGCTTACTACTTTTGATATAAGAACAAAAGATCCTATTCCTCTGAAAGAAGTTGTATTCAAAGTGGAAAAAAAGAAAAAAGAGTAAAAAGACATAATCAGGCAGTAATTCATCTAGTGATGAAGAAGCTAACTATGGTAGAAGAGATAAAGGTTCCAAAATATTTATAGATGTAAGATCTATTAAGTGCTTCAATTGTGAAAAGTATGGACACTATGTGACAGAGTGCAAAGAGCCAAAGTACAACAGTGATGAAGAAAAATATAATCACAAGTACAAAGAATTAGAAAGACATAGGTACAAAAATAAAGGCAAGGACAGATAAAACAGACAAGAAAATAAGTTATTTCTAAGGCAAAAGAAAAGCTACTATGTGAATAATGCAAGTAAGTACTCAAATGATAGTGATGTTAGTTTTTCAAACAATGATAGAGATGAATTCATATTTATGGTTAGAGAGAAAAGGATTCCAGTTATTCTCAAGTGTTTTAGATGTGGTAAATTTGGACATATTGAAGATAATTGCACTAGGGATTGCTATAGTTTCAGTGATGATGGTTTTGAAGATGCACTTGAAATACCAGATGAGAATCTTCTAATGGCATTAGAAAATGAGTGATCCTATAGAAGATAAGCCAAAAGGAAGTAATTATAGGGACAAAGGTAAACAAATAGAGGATTATTCAATGGAGAATGGATATTATATCAAGGGAGAACTTATATATGTTCTTGACATAGTAAAGAAGGTAAGAAAGCAACACTCTAAGCTTGAAAGTCAATTTCAATAATGTGATGAAGAAATATTATTGCTCATAGAGGACTTAGAAAATTCAAAGGCTAAGACAAGTAAGTTCAAGGATAAGTTAGAAGCAAATATTTTGGAGTGTGAAAATTTAACACAAGAAGTGGCACTATTAAATGAAAATTTAGAGGATTCCAAGAAAAAGTTGTAAAAATATGTGAATAGTGCAAAGAGTGTAGACAAAATAATCAAGATACAAAGAGGAGCAACAAACAAGATAGGTCTTGGTTCCAAACAGGCTCAAAAAAAATGGGAAGAAAAGTCTACTTCAAGTCTAGAAGAAGAAGGAATTTTAGAAGAAGATGCTTAAAAAAATAACAGTGTAAGTTGGAATGAAGCATTAGAGGATGAGTTGGACAATAAAGAGATCAAAGATAGAAAAAATGCACAAATAAGATACAGATGGAATAGCAATCATAATAGGATACCAATGATGTATAGGCAAAGAATCTTAAATGGGAGATGCTTCTCATGTCACAGGTTTGGGCACATGGCTTCACAGTGCAAGTCATATAAAATACATGAATATGGGAAAGGACAGCTTTTCCATGGGTATTGCTACTCATGCAATGAGTTTGGTCACAAGGCAATGAATTGCAGGGTTCATGGCAGAAGAGGATATGGATTCACTAGGAGATATCCTAAGACATTTGCACTTCCAAGGAATAATACCATTAAGTGTTATAAGTGCAATAATGATGGTCACACAACAAGATGTTGTAGAGCAAATATTCTAGAAGCAGGTATGAACAGGAACATGAACATGGATGAGAACAAGAATAGGAACAGGAACAGAAATAGGAAGATGGATGAGAACAAGAACAAGAATAGGAACAAAAGTGATGACAGGAAAAGGGATGATGACTTGGTAAGAAATAGTGAGAGGATTTAGAAAACTCAGAAAGAAAGAGAGAAAGGTAAAGGTAAAGAGTAGTGCTTTCGAGAAGTAGAAATACTTCCACCCTAGAATTAACCACATCATGTGGAGGTGGGGGAGGGGCTAAGCTAAGAGGCTTATTCTTAGCCCTGAGCCCCAAAGGTGACCCTTTTCCATTAATGACAAATGGGGAGAGATTTTTGTATATTGAGAAGAGTTTTTGATATGGGGAAAGATTTGATATTTGAGAAATATTTGAGCCAGGGGGAGCAAAAAAAAGACCAGATTTCATTAAAAGGATATGGGTTGCCATCAATGACAAAGGGGGAGATTGTTGTACATTTTGAGTCCCTAAGCTAAGAGTTGTCATTGATGTCAAAAGGATCTATGTAAGTAAGCACTATGTTTGTATTTCAAAAAGAGCTTCATGAGAAGCAAAAATTTTTGATCAAATATTCAAGAAGGGATGCATGGTATTTGGTTCAAAAAGGAGCTTCAAGGGAAGCTTTGCAAAATGTTTTTATTTAAAACCATGGATGGCACATTTGAAATGGGTTTTTCTTAAAACCCAATTTGTCTTTTTATTTCATCGAAAAAGGTGCCTCGATGATGGAGAAATTTAATTTTAAAGGTTTTATTTAAAACCATGGATGGCAGATTTGAAATGGGTTTTTCTTAAAACCCAAGTTGGCTTTTTGTTTCATCGAAAAAAGTGCCCCAATGATGGAGATATTTAATTTTAAAGATTTAGTTTAAATTTTAATTTATTTAAAATTTAAATTTTAATTTTAAAATTAAAATTATAAGTTTATCCGTCGACGTCATGAAGGAAGTTTCAAAAAATGCCAATATTTCCAAAGCAAAGGGAAGGCATATAAATATGCCATTGAATTTTTTAATTCATTCATCCTTGCTCATTGATATTTGCGCTTGGTATTTGCAAAGAAAAAGAGCTCGTGTTTTTCGTTTAAGTGATGCAACGAACATTAAAGGGAGACAACAAACACGTACCAAAATGCATTGGGCAGCGTGTCCTAGTGGCAGCTTGGATTCTGCAAAGGTGTTGATGACAAGGATGTTGTGCATTCGATTCCCGCAAGCATATTTTTTGGATTTGCTATGTTGAGGCACCCAATGCACATACTTTTTGCTTCGTGGAAGAGGGTGAAGGATAAGAAGCGGGTGGCGCTTCTTTTTCACCAATGATCCCACAGCTCGTGCGACAACTTGGTCACGGCTAGGGCATTCGCATTGGGGCAAGACGAGGGTTCGATTTCCCTCAAGGTAGGTATTAAGGTTTTTATTAATCTTTTGTTTGGATTGCCTAAGGTGGAGTGATAAGGGGTAAAGGTTCTTCATTAGTTTATTTGTTGAGTAACCTTAGGGAATAAGGTCATGGTGGTTGTTTGAGTTGTGAATTATTTTTAATTGTGATTTTTTGAAATTTTTAGGAGTAATAAGGGTTTTTGATAAAGTTCTTTTTAGTGAAAGTTATTTTGAGTAAGGGTTTTCTTTTAAAAATAACTTTGGTGGATGTTAAAATAAAGTAGGAGTAATAAGGTGTTATTTGAATATTATTGTTGTGTTATTACTCAAGACCTCTAAGCCTTGTTAAGAGTTGAAAAAGAAAGTGTGTTGAGTGTGACAGATTTAGTGGACAACTCATAAGGCATCAAAAAGGTATGAGTAATATTCTCCATTGATTTTATTTGAGTGGTTGTTTTTTGAAATATCATTGGAGTGAAAAGGATTGATTGTGGTTTCCTTTTCGAAAGTGGTTGAGTTAATGCTTCAAGGTTTTCTAGATTGTGATTTGTGATTAAACCTTGTTTGATAAGCATTGTTGTTTAGACCATTGGTTGAGTAAAGTCCTTTGAGTTTATTCTTTCAAGGTTTTCTGAATTGAGAGTTGTGATTAAAACCTTGTCTTATTAGCATTATTGTTGAAACCAATGGGTGATGCAAAGAACTTGAACTTGAGTTAGAAAATAACATGAGTGTCATTGTTATGTAAGATTTTTTGTTGAGCATTGTTGAAAATATTTTGAGTTAGTTGATTCATGCTTGAACTAGGGTTTGTCAGAAAGATTTGTTTCTTGAAGTGATTGGTTTAGTAGAGTTGATTGATCCTATTCAAGTGGTTGCATGAAGTGGTTGTTCAAGTTCCATGAAAAAAACTATTATATATTTTGATTGATTTGAGATTGAGCCTTGAGAATAGAACATATTGAGTCTAACAATTCTCTTTATGCTTCTATGATATTGAGTTAAGATTGAGCTGAGTTGAGATTGGGATTTGAGTATAGAACATATTGAGTCTCTGATAATTATTTTTATGCTTCTATAAGATTGAGTTGAGTTGAGATTGATTTGAATTGAGATTGATATTTGAGTATAGAACATATTGTGTCTCTAACAATTCTATTTATGCCTCTATGAGATTGAGTTGAGATTTTGTTGAGCTAATTTGAGGTAAATCTTTAAGAAGGCTTGTGGAATATTTTTGTGTAAGCTTTTGTGAAAGTTTGCTATGCATATTTGAGCAAGTCCTAGAGAGGACTTATTGAGCATATTGAGACAAGTTTTGTGTGAGCTTGTTGAGAATATTTTAGTAGGTTCCTAAGTGAGTCTATTGAGTAGATTTGAGCAGGTTCTAAGTGAGCCTATTGAGAAAATTTGAGTAGGTTCTGAGTGATCTATTGAGCAGACTTAAGCAGGTTCTGAGTGAGCCTATTGAGTAGATTTGAGCAGGTTCTAAGTGAGACTATTGAACATATTTAAACAGGTTCTAAGTGATCCTATTGAGCAAATTTGAACAGGTTCTGAGTGAGCCTATTGATTAGATTTGAGCAGGTTCTGAGTGAGCCTATTGAGCAGATTTGAGGAGGTTCTGAGTGAACCTATTGATAGAGCTTTGGAGGTGATAGAGTACAGAGGATAGATTCTTAGTGGATAGAGATTCAACATCTAGGACAATTGAAGATAGATTCGCGTGAGGATTCTTCAAGTGGAGAGAGATCCACCAGTCAGTGTAGTAGAGAGACAAAGTCTTCTAGAAGATCACTAGCCAGAGCAGAAGGGGAAAGAGTTATCCTATGAAAGATATACATGAACTTGATATTTGGGGGATCAAAATCTCCTTTAGATAGATTTTCATAAACATTATAATTGGGAAGGATTCCCAAGATATTGATTGAGAATTTTTTATTAAAATATTTTCTCTGTGGAGTAGCCCGCATTGGGTGAACCATGTAAATTGTTGTGTCACTTTTATGGATGGTCTTTTGTGCATTACTTTGATTACTGCTATTAATACTGATATCTATACACTACATAATATTGAATTGAAAATAAAAGTAAAAAATGGTCTTATACTGTTCACCCCCCCTCTTAGTATAAGCTTGTGTTCTTCACTAATTCCTTTGATTGTTTCTTTCCATTTCCATGTTATTGTTCAAATTCTTGTTCTTGTTCATGTTCCTGTTCCTATTCATATCCATGTTCCTATTCCTATTCCTATTCCTGTTCATATCCTTGTTCCTATTCCTATTCATATTCATGTTCCTGTTCATATTCATACCTGTTCTTGGAATGTCTTCTCTACACCACTTTGTTGTGTGACCATCATTGTTGCACTTATAACACTTAATGTTATTATTCCTTGGAGGTGCAAATACCATAGGATTTCTCCTAGTGAAGCCATATCCTCTTCTATCATGAACCCCGCAATTCATTGCCTTGTGACCAAACTGATTACATGAGTAGCAATACCCATGGAAAAGTTGTTTGTTCCCATATTCATGTCTTTCCCGTGTCCTGCACTGTGAATCCATGTGCCCAAACTTGTGACATGAAAAACATCTTCCATTGAAGTTTCCTTGTCTTGACCTCATTGGTCTCTTAGTCTCTCTTGACTTGTTCTAATTGTTGTTCCATATGTATCTTCTTTGTGCATTGTTCCTATCTTTTTTGAACTCTCTATTGTCCAACTCATCCTCAGATGTCTCACTTTCTTTTACACTGTCTTCTTCTGAAGTATCTTCATCTGAAGTTTCTTCTCCTCCAAAACTTGAGGATGATTCTCCTTCTTGTTTCTTTTGAGCTTGTTCAAAACCAAGGCCTATTTTGTTTGATGTAGTATTTTGTGTCTTGATGAACTTATCCAAGTTCTTTGAGCTATTTTTGAACCCTTTCATCTTGATCTTGGAGTCCTCCAAATCTTCTCTTAGTAGTGCCACTTCTTGTGCTAACTTCTCACATTCTAAGATCTTTGCTTCTAACTTATCCTTGAACATTTTTGCCTTAGCCTTTGATTTTTCTAAATCCTCTATGAGCAAACTTCTCTCTTCATCACATTCTTGGAACTGAATTTCAAGTTTAGAGTTTTTCTTTCTTACCTTCTTTACTATTTCAAGGGCATAGATAAGTTCTCCCTTGAGATCATATCCATCCTTTTCTGAATATTCCTCTATTTTTTTACCTTTTTCCGCATCTTCATTTTCTTTTGTCTTGTATTCTATGAAATCACCTTCTTTATCTTCCAATGCCATTAGAATATTTTCATCTGGTCCTTCAAGTGTATCTTCATATTCATCATCATTGAAACTATAACCATCCTTTGTACAACTATCTTCAATATGTCCAAAGTTACCACATCTAAAACACTTGAGAATGATTGGAGTCCTTTTCTTAACTGGTTATTTCTCTTCAATCATAAATAGGACTTCATATCTATCATTGTCTAAAAAACTAGCATCACTATCACTTGAGTACTTACTTGCCTTATCCGCATAGTAGCTTCTCTTTTGCCTTTGAAAGAACTTATTTCCTTGTCTGCTTTGTCCATCCTTGCTTTTCTTCTGGTGCCTGTATCTTTCTTATTCCCTATTTTTGTGATCCTGTTTTTCTTCACCATTGTTGTTCTTGGGTTCTTGACAATCTGTTGCAAAATATCCATACTTTCCACAATTGAAACACTTAACCGATCTTAGATCTCTGGATCTTCTATAGTCCTTATCTCTTCTACCATAATTAGCTTCTTCATCACTGGATGACTCATTGCTTGATTCTGACTTCTTACCATTTGTCTTATTGATTGCTTTGAATTTTGCTTCCTTCTGGGGAATAGGATATTTTGTTCTTATCTCAAATATTGTGAGCATACCAAGCAACTTATCTCTTGTCAAAGTATCACCATCCATTGAAACTTCTATAGCAGAAACATGTTCACTAAATATTTTTGGAAGAGATCTTAATACTTTATCACAAACATCAGATTCATCAATATTCATTCCAAGTCCTTGCATACCATTTACAACCTCATCAATTCAAAGTAGATAAGCACTAATATTTTCCTCATCGTTCATTCTTAATGCTTCAAGTTGTCCTTTGAGATTTCTCATCTTTGCTTTTTGACACTTTTATCTCCTTCATATATATTTTGACAATTTATCCCACATTTCTTTTGCAGTTTGACAATGCATAACTTTCATAGACTTTGTTCTATGCAAACCTCTCACAAGTGCATTCATTGCTTTTGAATTATAGTGTTGTAGAATCTTACCTTCCTTATCTGTAGGAGGATTGACTAAGGGATCGTATCCAAATTCCATTGCTTCCCAAATGTCATTGCCAAGTGCCATCAAGTAGATCTTCATCATCATACTCCAATACATATAGTCACTTCCATCAAATACTGGTGCTGAATTATTTGAGGACACCTCCTTAGGATCCATTGTGTTCTTGTTAGATTTTCCTTCAAGCTATTAAACTCTTCTGAAGGAACCCGCTCTGATACCAATTGAAGAACACAAGCTTATACTGAGAGGGGGGTGAACAGTATAAGACCACTTTTTACTTTTCTTTCCCAATCAATATTATGCAATGTATAGATAGCAATATCAATAGTAGTAATCAAAGCAATGTACAAAACACCACACACAATAGAGACACCACAATTTATGTGGTTCACCCAATGTGGGCTACTCCACAAAGAAAATATTTCACTAAAATTTTCTCGATCAATCTCTTGGGAATCCTTTCCCTATTACAATGTTTATGGACCTCTGTCCAAAGGAGATGTTGATCCCCTAAATCAAGTTCATGGATCTCTATCCATAGGAGAACTCCTTCTCCTCTACTCTGGTTGGTGATCCTCTAGAAGACTACTACCTCCACTACACTGGCTTGTGGATCTCTCTCCACTGAAGACTCTTGTCCCCACTCAAAAGACCTATCCTCACTACCCTGGCTGATGGATCTCTATCCACTGGAGACTATTGTCCTCTCTGCTCTATCACCTCCAAAGCTCTATCTCAAATCTGCACTAAACATAGTCCTTCAGTCTAGCACAAATCTTCTCAACAAGTCCACACAGAACTTGCTCAAATCTGCTCAACAAGTCCACACATAACTTGCTCAAATATGCTCAACAAGTCCACACAGAACTTGCTCAAATCTGCTCAACAAGTCCACATAGAACTTGCTCAAATCTTCTCAACAAGTCCACACAGAACTTGCTCAAATATTCTCAACAAGTCCACATAGAACTTTCTCAAATATGCTCAACAAGTCCACACAGAACTTGCTCAAATCTGCTCAACAAGTCCACACAGAACTTGCTCAAATATGCTCAACAAGTCCACACAGAACTTGTCCAATCTCATAGAAACATAAAGAGAATTGTTAGAGACTCAATATGTTCTATACTTATCACAATGCTCAATTACTTTCAATCACTCTCTTAGAAACATAAGGAGAATTGTTAGAGACTCAATATGCTTCAAATTCAACTCAATGCTCAATCACTTTCTCAACTCAATTTAGAATATAGAATAGTTTGTTTTATGGAACTTGAACAATCACTTCACTCATCCACTTGACTAGGCTCAACCAACTCTACTCAACCAATCACTCAATGAAACAACCCTTGCTCACAAACCCTAGTCCAAGTATATAACCACCAACTCAAAATGTTTCCAACAATGCTCAACAACTAATCTCACATAACAATGATATTCATGTTCTTTTCAAACCCTAGTTCAAGTTCTTTGCATGACAACCCACTTCAACAACAATGCTTATAAAACAATCTTCACATAACAATGATACTCATGTTCTTTTCAAAACCCTAACTCAAGTTCTTCACACAACCAATGGCTTCAACAACAATGCTTATTAAACAAGGTTCTAATCACAACTCTTTATTCCAGAAAACCTTGATGCATTAACTCAAACACTCTAAAAAAGGAAACCCTAATCAAGTCCTTTTCACTCCAAACTTATTTTCCAGAAAACCAACCAATCAATTTTAAACTTTGGAAAATGTGCACATACCTTTTTCTTGATGGTGAAGGAATCTTCTAAATCTGCCAAAATCTCAAACACTTCTTGCCAAGCTCAAAGAAATTATAAGGTGATTAATTTCCTCAAATTATAATGCAAACATTAAAACATACATACACCTTATCACTCCATATTTAATAAAACATTCATCAACATTTACAAAAAGTAAATTACCACTTACACCTTATAATCTCCCACTAATATTCAATGCACTCTTCTTTTCAAAAACAACCTAAGACAAGAAGCTCCCTTTATCCTTTTAATATTTCAATAAATCAATATGCCAAAACACTTTATTAAAATAAAACTTAACACCTTATTCCTCCAACTAATCAAAAATTATTTCCAACTAATAAACCTTTCATGCACCCTTTTAACTCCAAACTTTAGGCATCATACAAAAATTAAATTTCAAAATTAATTACCTTGCCTTGGAGGGGAATCGAACACACAACGCAGCCTCAACCGATGCCCTAGCCATGACTCCCAATGCCACGCAAGCTAGGCGCTTGCTTGGGGATAAACGAGCACCACGTGCTCAAAACCTTCCCCGCTCGCCTTGCGCAAAATGTGCACCTTCCTTGGCACTCAACACCAATGCAACTACCACAAACAAAAATGCTACCACCGAGTTTCGAACACAGACCTCCTTGCGCCCAACACCCTAACGCTGTCCTCTTTGCCACTAGGCCACTTGCCTCATTGGCGCTTGGTCTTTTGGTGCAAGTCCCCTTGACGTTATTCGTTGGTGCTTAAACAAAAATGTTCGTTGCTCTTTCTTCCTTATCAATTCAAAACACTATTGCATGCTTCGATTATCGAGCAAAAGGATGATTTCAAATGCCTTTAAGGCATAGCTTATATACCAAATTTCTTCCTCCATGCATGACGTCGATGCTTGATTTACCCTCAATGATTTTTGGACGTCGGTGCTCGAATTACCTTTGGAGCTTTATTAATTTATAAAATATTTAAATTCTTTTGAATTTAAATTTTATAAATTAATTCTTTAAACCCTATGGTTTTATTTAAACCATATTTCACTTTGCACCTTGGTATAAATAATATTTATTTATAAAATTTAAATTCATTTTGAATTTAAATAATTTATCAAATAAATATTAAATCTCCCTTTAGCTTTTCAAATAAACTTTCTTGGGTTTTTATGAAAACCATTTAACTTATGCTTCCACATAATATTTAAAAATATTATGGAGCCCTTTGCCTTTAACCTTTGCATTTTTCCTCTTGACCTTTGACTTTATTAGAAGCTTCTTCCTGAATATCAATGACAACTTTGATAACTTGTTTCTTGACAAATTTTTGGATATTAATGACGACTTCCTTTCTTGACATCAATGACAACTTTGACTTGAGGACTCAAAATGTCCAACAATCTCCCCCTTTTTCATTGATGGCAACCCAAATTCTTTTTACCAAAAAATTGACTTTTTCCTATTCTGCTTCCCCTGGGACATTGCTCCCCCTGGCTCAATGCTCTCTTCAAATACCAAATCTCTCCCCCTTACTCAAATCTCTCCCCCTTTGACATCAATGGTAAAGGGTCACCTTTGGGGCTCGGGGCTAAGAATGAGCCTCTTAGCTTAGCCCCTCCCCCACCTCCTCTTGAGGTGGTTAATTCTGGGGTGGGAGTATTTCTACTCCCATAAAGCATTGTTCTTTACCTTTATCCTCTTTCCTTCTTATCTGATCCTTCTGATTCCTTTGACTATTTCTTTCCATGTCCATGTTCTTTTTTACATTCTTGTTCCTATTCATGTTCATATCCATGTTCCTATTCCTGTTCATATCCCTGTTCCTATTCTTGTTCATATCCATGTTCTTGTTCCTATTCCTATTCATATTCATACCTGTTTCTGGAATGTCTTATCTACACCACTTTGCTGTGTGACAATCATTGTTGCACTTATAACACTTAATTTTATTATTCCTTGGAGGTACAAATGCCATAGGATTTCTCCTAGTGAAGCCATATCCTCTTCTATCATGAACCCTACAATTCATTGCCTTGTGACCAAACTGATTACATGAGTAGCAATACCCATGGAAAAGTTGTTTGTTCCCATATTCTTGTCTTTCCCATGTCCTGCACTATGAAGCCATGTGCCCAAACCTATGACATGAAAAACATCTTCCATTGAAGTTTCCTTGTCTTGACCTCATAGGTCTCTTAGTCTCTCTTGACCTATTCTGATTGTTGTTCCATCTATATCTTCTTTGTGCATTGTTCCTATATTTTTTGAACTCTCTATTGTCCAACTCATCCTCAGATGTCTCACTTTATTTTACACTATCTTCTTCTGAAGTATCTTCATTTGAAGTTTCTTCTCCTCCAAAACTTGAGGATGATTCTCCTTCTTGTTTCTTTTGAGCTTGTTCAAAACCAAGGTCTATTTTGTTTGATGTAGTATTTTGTGTCTTGATGAACTTATCCAAGTTCTTTGAGCTATTTTTGAACCCTTTCATCTTGATCTTGGAGTCCTCCAAATCTTCTCTTAGTAGTGCCACTTCTTGTGCTAACTTCTCACATTCTAAGATATTTGCTTCTAACTTATCCTTGAACCTTTTTGTCTTAGCCTTTGATTTTTCTAAATCCTCTATGAGCAAACTTCTCTCTTCATCACATTCTTGGAATTGAATTTCAAGTTTAGAGTTTTGCTTTCTTACCTTCTTTACTATTTCAAGGGCATAGATAAGTTCTCCCTTGAGATCATATCCATCCTTTTCTGAATATTCCTCTATTTGTTTGCCTTTATCCACATCTTCATTTTCTTTTGTCTTGTCTTCTATGAAATGACCTTCTTTATATTCCAATGCCATTAGAATATTTTCATCTGGTCCTTCAAGTGTATCTTCATATTCATCATCACTGAAACTATAACCATCCTTTGTACAACTATCTTCAAGATGTCCAAAGTTACCACATCTAAAACACTTGAGAATGATTGGGGTCTTTTTCTTAACTAGTTCTTTCTCTTCAATCATAAATAGGACTTCATCTCTATCATTGTCTGAAAAAACTAGCATCACTATCACTTGAGTACTTACTTGCCTTATCCGCATAGTAGCTTCTCTTTTGCCTTTGAAAGAACTTCTTTCCTTCTCTGCTTTGTCCATCCTTGCTTTTCTTCTGGTTCTTGTATCTTTCTGATTCCCTATTTCTGTGATCCTATTTTTCTTCACCATTATTGTTCTTGGGTTCTTGACAATATCTATTGCAAAATTTCCATACTTTCCACAATTGAAACACTTAACCGATATTAGATATATGGATCTTCTATAGTCCTTATCTCTTCTACCATAATTAGCTTCTTCATCACTAGATGACTCATTGTGTTATTCTGACTTATTACCATTTGTCTTATTTATTGCTTTGAATGTTTCTTCCTTTTGGGGAATATGATCTTTTGTTCTTATCTCAAATACAGTGAGCATACCAAGCAACTTATCTCTTGTCAAAGTATCACCATCCATTGACACTTCTATAGCAAAAACCTATTCACTAAATATTTTTGGAAGAGATATTAATAATTTATCACAAACATCAGATTCATCAATATTCATTCCAAGTCCTTGCATACCATTTACAACCTCATCAATTCGAAGTATATAAGCACTAATATTTTCCTCATTAGTCATTCTTAATGCTTCAAGTTGTCCTTTGAGATTTTGCATCTTTGCCTTTTTGACACTTTTATCTCCATATATATTTTGCAATTTATCCCACATTTCTTTTTGATGAAGAAATGTGGGTACACATCCTTATGGTGGGACCATGTTCAAACTAAAAGGCAAATAAAAATAAAAAGAAGATAAGGACATGGGAGAAAATAGTCACTAGGTTGAAGATCAAATTCCTCCCATTTGATTACCAATTGGGCCTTTTCAGGAAGCTATAGAATTTGAGACAAAAAGAAATGACTATGAAAGATTACACCTAGGAATTCTATAGGCTCACCATTTGGGTTGATCATGTGGAATATTATGAGAAGAAGATTTCTGTAGATGCAAAAACAAAACACCAAATATAACAAATAAATGAAACCAAGAGACAATATTGCACAAAAGAGATAATTTTATTGATATGTGGGGAGCCTCAAATCTCCAATGTTACAATAAATAATTTGATTTCTTTTTATACAAAATATTATAATACTAGGGTTCTTTAAAACCCTAGTGAATAGTATTGGTGGTGTCTTCAAACTTGTTTTTGATCCCAATAGAGGTGAGTGGTCTTTGTGCTATTCAATATTGGGTCACTCCAGCTTAAGCACCTACATAATGTAGGTGTAGTATCTCCATATCTACACACAAAATATAGCAAACAAGTCAATAGCAACTATGAGGACTCCATAGTGTAAGACCCTAAGGAATTAATACAAATCCTAGCTATGCAAATAAATAAAGTGAGCAGAATATGAAAATACATGAAATGAAATAAATTAATGCTAGATTTACCTTGTTCACTTGTTCTTTGGTCTATAGTAGCTATTGTAAGAAAATAGTGTGGTGATGCCCTAGCAACACTCGAGGGTTAGTAGGGTTGCATAAATATGGTCTAAAATACCTGCGGGTGCTTAGTGGTAGTAGAAAATGCCCGTGGGCACTCAGGGATGGTGAAAAGTGCCTATAGGTGCTCGATAATGACAAAAAACACCTAGATATGCTCAAGAATAGTAGGTGGATGTTCGAGGAGTGAGGTGAGGTCCACATAAGTAGATATACTTTGTGCAAGGGATGCATTGATGAATACGATGGTGGATGTGAAGGTGAGGGTGATGATGGATGAACTCCTTAGGAAGCTGAGGGAAAAAGACTTAGAAAATTCTTAGATTGCTTAGGGTACTCCAAAAACTCAGGTTACTTAGGATGAAAAAACTTGGGACTTGAATTGCTTAGGCTTAGACTCAAAAAAACTTAGGATTCAGGGGTTGAGCCATCAAAATGACTCCTATTTATAATCTTCTCTAGGGCACATTAGGGTTTCAACGACACAATTTGTGTAGTTAAGATTAAAATATGACAAAGGGTGGAGATTAAATCTGGGCAGGTGGCATGGGTTAAGATGGATGAATGGCTAGGATTAGACCAAGATGGATGGTTGAGATTAATTTATACATATATATACACATTTATTAAATATATATAAATATAATATTAAATATTAACATTTTAATATATATTAAATAAATATACCTAAATATATGTAAATAAATGGGTAAAAATGGTGGGAAGACCTGGATGTACGACGAGTTTCTATATTTCGGTGTCTATAGATACCCCTTTTTGTAATGCATTACGTGAAATACAATGCAGTGCAAAAATACAAGACACCTATTTTGGCTTGAGGTAGAAGCAGCTTTTGTTTAGATGTGTAAATGAACTTCGAAGATAAAATAATTTTGATTATGTAGCTTACCCCCTCAATTGGAGAATGAGTTGTGGATGAATATGACGAACCAATTGATAGATGAGTGCAAATGGTTGTGCAAGAGAATGATGTGATTGTGGACGATATGAATGATGTAAAATGAATTTGTTTTTACCCCAACATTTGAAGGGTGTTTTTGCCACGTGTAAATTCCATGATCGTGTAAGATGTATCCCATTGTGGGAAAATCAAAATCAAGTGTTAATTGCCCCAATTTTGGGGTGATTTTATGTTGTTGAACAAAATTTTGTATGGCATCATTGAAATGCAAGTATGCAAATGCAAAAAGAAAATAAAATTAGTCTATCCTTGGGGCCACTCATGATTACAACAATTCCTACACGGAATCCCTAAATGGTTGCTCAATCACTTTACCTGGCCTACATCCTTGGAGACTGGTGTAATTGCAAAGGATATGATGAAAAGTTATGATTTTATCCATGTTTCAAGCCCCACGAACAAGGCCATCAATGATAGCTTTTGAGAAAATTGGTCTTGGCATAGTCTCATCTGAAAGGTGAAGTACCAAAAGTGATTTTGTTTTCGAACACTAATATATTGGATGATGAATATTTCCAAGTGTCATTATGATGATTTATTCATCTTAGCGAATTGTATGGACGTAAATTGCTTCAATCACCAAGGAGATAGAATAAACCACTAGATACGAGGTTCACTAGAAATTGTATATGAACTTGGTAAATGTTGAATGTAAATGCAATTTTTGATGGATTTGATGGTGACATGAATATGTGATGATGAGAAATGTATTGATGAATGCAATGTGGAGTGATTTTGTGGAGGTAAGCTATATTTTTGGATCATGGATGCAAGTGATTGAGTCTATTTTTACCCCAATAGATGAAGGATTTTTGATAATGTAAGGGATTGAGTCTATTTATACCCCAAAATATGAAGGGTTTTTGATAATGTAAGTTTCCTTATGGTGATATATCCATCCTACCAGATTGCATGGATAACTAGTCATTGCAACCGCCATGTATTTAAGGAATTGGCCCCAAAATATATTTATAAAAAAATGACAAATCAATTTCAAAATCCATGCGAATAGTATCCAAACACATGTAAAAGGTTCACTATTATTAGGGGCAATTTTGGAAATTTAAACTTAAAATGGTCAAATTATTATAAACTTAGGGTAAATCGACCCCTAAAAAAATTTGTACCAATTTTTTTTGGCTAATGGGCCTTTGTCAAGGATCCCAAATATTAGTCAATTCCAAAATTTGAAAATCCTAATTTTAGCCAATTTGGTGATAAATAGTTGTTATGCATAACCCTGATACGAGGTTTACCTATATTTGAATGAAGGTATAATGATTAATTGATGATGTTAAATGTAAATTGTGTCTATTTTTACCCTAATAGATGAAGGGGTCTTAAAAATAGGAAAATGTGATGACTGTGATCATTTTTGCCTTAACAGATGAAGATATTTTTTACATGGGAAAAATGTGATGAATGTGTATGTTTTTGCTCTAACATGTGAAGAGGTTTTTGAAATAGGAAAAATGCGATGATTGTGTCTAATTTTTCCCTAATAGATGAAGGGTTTTTTGAAAATACAAGTGTCCTTATGGTGATTTGTCCATCCTACTAGATTGCATGGATAACTAGTCTCTGCAACTGCCAGGTGACTAGGATAAATCACTAAATACAAGGTTCACTTGGAAAGTGCCAAGGAATTTGATAAATGTAATGATGAGTAAAATTTATGATGTTGACTATGAATGTGAGTGTGATATTTTTTTTGTGGTCCCAACTGAAAATAAATTTTTGATAATTTAAGATGATTGCTTCTATTTTTTCCCTAACATATGAAGGGGTTTTTAAAATGGAAAAAATGTGATGATTGTGTCTATTTTTTCCCTAATAGATGAAGGGGTTTTGAAATGGGAAAAATTTGATGAACGTGTCTATTTTTGCCCTAACATATGAAGAGGTTTTTGAAATGGGAAAAATGTGATGACTATGTCTATTTTTGTCCTAATAGATGAAGGGGTTTTGAAATGGGGAAAATGCGATGATTGTGTAAGTTTTTTCCTATTAGATGAAGGGGTTTTTGAAATGAAGAAAATGTGATGACTGTGTCGATTTTTGCCCTAACAGATGAAGGGGTTTTTGAAATGGTAAAAATGTGATGACTATGTCTATTTTTGCTCTAACAGATGAAGGGATTTTTGAAATGGAAAAAAGGTGTTGACTGTGTCTGCTTTTGCCCGAATAGATGAAGGGGTTTTTGAAATAGGAAAAATGTGATGGCTGTGTCTATTTATGCCCCAATAGATGAGGGGTTTTTTGATAATGTAAGTTTCCTTATGGTGATTTTTCCATCCTACCAGATTGCATGCATAAACAGTTGCTGCAACTGCCAGGTGGCTAGGATAAACCAATAGATACAAGGTTCACTTGTACTTGTGCGAAAGAAGCTAATAAATGCAATGGTGAGTAATATGGATGATGTTAAATGCAATGAATGTGATTTGAATGCAAGGTAAAGGGTGCAAGATGTGAAAAAAGAACACAATATTTTGAACCTAGCAATGGATGTGGATGATGTGAATGCAAGGCAAAAGGAACAACCTTTGACAAAAGAACGCAATATTTTGAACCTAGAAATTGACTTGTTGATGATGTGATGTGTATGCATGATTGAATTTTTTGTTGAATTGGTGGGGAAGGTGTGATACCTTGAACACCCCCAAGTTATGTGCTTGTTTGCTTGATTTGGGGGAAGGTGTGATACCTTGAACACCCCCAAGTTGTGATGTTGTTTGAACTTTCTAGCAATATTTGCATATGTGAATTATATATATATATATATATATATATATATATATATAGATATAAATGGCTTTTACTTTTGTGTTATGCTTTTATGTGAATGCTTGTTGTGGAAATGCTTTTGTGGATGCAAATGTATATGGATGATTAATGCAATGGTAATGTGTATGGATGCAAATGTTCTAATGATCATTCATAGTTTTGATTTTGTTTGGCCATGTTTAGCATTGTTGTTTAATCAGGGGCACCAAACTGTTGGTATTGGAAATAAAAGGCTCATGTAATGAGATGGATGTGGACGTGGAAGAAAATATGGATGTTGATATGGAAAACTGATTATTTTGTAAAGACTCGGACATACTAGTGGAATCAAACAAACTCATTAAAACTACCTAATTTCTCTAGGACAAAATGTGTGTGCAATGAATTTATTTACCAAATCAATATCATGGTAATGACTCGAGGTAATCAAGAACAAATGTGTGTGTAAGTGAGTTCATTAACTCATCTTGAGTAAATTGGGTGTGACTTGTTATGGATGAGACCAAGAAGCTAGCTTGTTCGTATGTCTGGTTAGAGGTATATTTAAAAAGATGTCACCACGCATGAGTGTACTCCACTACCAGTAAAGCAGCTCTAGCTCCTATGGAGACTGATTCCATAGTCCAAGAATTTTTATCTCTCAATTTTTTGGGATGACTAACTAACTGTCTGACTGGAAATGTAGTATGATCCTTACAACCCAATGATCAATGTTGTGTTATGTGTAAAATATTTAAAATTTTTAGGGGTTTTGCACTACTCTTTATTTTATTTTAAAATTGTGATAGTGATGAAAACCACTATTTTTTTGGACTATGTTGCATGATGGGACAAGCAAGGAATACCCTTTTCACTTTGAGGTTCAAACCAAGTATGGTGTTATCCCTCTTTGACACAAAATATTTTTTAAGATGTGAAATTGTGTTTGGTTCAAGAATATTTTGGAGTCAATTCCTAGATCTCAAGATTTTCTTAGTTACAATATGTAATGGTCCTAAAAATAACTCGACATGTATTTGTGGTTTGCTTAAAACTCTAGGATTGGTTGAGTGACTGAAAACACCTAGGAATTATGGATATATGGAGACAAATGACAATTTGACTTGGTGGAATGGTGTGGATGATGTTATGAAGGTGCCCCTAATTAACGCAACATGACTTTATTGGACCAATTAAAACCTTGAATTAAATAAATTATCCCTAATATAAATGTGAAATGTGGTTATGAATACAATTTATGAAATGCAATTTATGAAATGCAGTTTGTGAAATGCAATGTATGAAATGAAATGTGTGAAAATGAAATGTGTGTAATGTAATTTATGCAAATGAAATGTGTGAAATGCGATGTTGTTTTTGTGTAATAGCCATGTATATATATATATATATAAATCACATTAAGCATGGAATGCTTTCAAGTGTATGATGTTGTTAGGATTCTACTCCTAACACTTATATTAATTCCCATTTACTTAATCACTCACTAGTAATTAAACACTCAACAAGGGTTGTGGTATTTAATAACACCTTTTAAGTGCATAGATATAGATAGTGAAATTGGGTGTAAGGCATCCAAGAAAATACAATTCAGTTTATTGTTTGGGTCTTCCAAACAATCCAACAGTGATTCTAAACAAAAGTGATTTTATCCTTAATTTTGCATTCAATTGTTCTCATTTCATTTTATAGGTAACCAGTGCCCTTACATCTGGTATCATAGCCATCACATCTGACTTCCACTACCATATAAAAAAAAATTCTGATCCAAGCCAAACTAAGCTCAATATTCACCCTCTGCTACCATATTCCAATGACACCTGCCATTTTCACCCTTTGCTACCTCCAAACAGTATCAATTGGTCTTCACATTCTTCGTAACCTGGGTACAAAAAATACATAACGTAAATTGGTGAAGCAAAATCCAGAATACAAGAACATCCTCGTAATAGGCATAGAACGTCAGTGAAGCATAAAAATTCAGCAAACACTTAAAAGAGTCTGTAGAACGCAAACTAGTTATCAAATCCACAAAGGAACATAGCCAAAACAAATCATAGTGATACCAAAGAAGGAACGTCCGAATTCACCATTTAAAAAAGCATTGCACAATTTTTCTCTGAACTATAGTGATCACAGTAGAAAAATAAAAAATAAATAAAATTGTAAGCAAAGGTTTTAAATAATTTTCGATGGCCGAAAAAGAGTCTTCGACGTCGGGGACGGCAAGCTCCAAAAAAAATTAAATTGGAAATATCCCACATTGAAGAAAAAATGTGAGTGGGAAAGGTTTAAAAGGCTAAATAGCCACTAAGGAACTCATGACTTTGGTCACGCTAAAAAAATAATTATCGTGCGGCCAAAGGTGATCCTTAGTTCTAATAACGTGTTGATAAGTGTCACTCTGTTGATCCATTGACCACGCTCCCTACCGAGTGGTCCCTTTGCCACCACCACTCTGCCCTCTGCCACTGCTCCCCTATCACTGATGCTTTGTCCCTATGCTACCACCATCATGCTCCTCTACCACCATAGCTCACTTCCTGTACTTCGCTGCTACCCCATTGCTAGGCTCCACTGCTTCGCCAAAAACAAGTTGTCAAAAAAATAATTTTTTTAAAGCAAAAAAATTGACAATTTTAAATTGTAATTTTTTTGTAAATTTTTTTGCTCCTAGGAAAAAAATTGACAAAACACTACTCCTAAGGAAGTAAAACAAAATTTTCAAAACAATTGACACCTATAACATACCAAAAACAATTTGACACAACTTGCAAACCAAAGATCATAACCTACAAATACACCACAACCTCACAATGATGGATGGAAGATCACAAGATATGGTGAAAGATATTGTAAAATAAGTCTCGCAGGAAGTTTCAAAATAAATGACAGATATGCTGCAAGGAATGACGTTGTGGAAAGATAATTTAGAAGATAAAATAGCTGCAAAAATGGTAGAATTAACTATGAGCATCAACACCTCCAGTACAAAATTATCTACCAAATTGGATGCTACAAATCACTCTATGGACCTAGTACAATAAAAATTGACATTAATGCATAGTGGAAAACAAAACACAACACCAACACAACGAGCATTACTAGGGGGGCCACAGACGTCAATACTTCCACGTACCAAAAATTTAGATTTTCCAAAATTCTATGGAGGTGACCCCACAAATTGGATATATAGGGCAGAATAATATTTCTCTTTATATCAAATTCTAGAGATCCAAAAAGTCTGTATTGCATCATTTCACATAGAAAAAATCGCTACACAATGGTACCAATGGTATGAAAAAAAAAATATACTCCCACATGGACCAATTTTACAAAGAACCTAGTGCTGTGATTTGGCCTAATCAAATTTGAATATTTCACAGGAGCCCTCACCAAACATTGCCAAACATCAACCGTAAGGGAATACCAAGCACAATTTGATAATTTGGCAAACCTTACATCAGGACTCGATGCATCATTATTTCAAATTTGTTTCATCATTGGCCTAAAAGAAGAAATTCAATTGGAAGTACAAATACTCAATCCTATAGATATGATGCACGCAGTGGCATTAGCACAAATTATAGAAGAGAAGATCAAAAACCAATGATGAATAGGAAGAGTCTTAATAGGGAAACCACCAAATACCTTCACTAACCAAAAAATGAATAGAATCATGCCAATTAAATGAATTAGCCAAGAAGAAATGAAAGAAATAAGAGAGAAGGGCCTCTGTTTCCATTGTGATGAAAAATGTTGGCAATTTTGGGTTTGAGATCCTAGCTTCTTGTCTATGAGTTGTCATTGATGTCAAAAGGAAATGGCATTAATGTTAAGAGGATGTGTTGGCTTCAAAGGTGGAAGATTCCAAGAGAATATTTTTAAGAGAATCCGGAGAGATTCCATTGGCAAGGGTTTTTCATTAAAACCAAACCGGTTTTTATTAAAACCAAGTTAAATGGTTTTTATTAAAACCAATGGAGGTTCTCTTTATTATTTATTTAATTATTATTTAAAACCCTTCAAGGTTTTAATTAATTAATTATTTAATTAATTAAGGGAGAAATTATTTTTAATTTATTAAAAATACTTAAAGGTTTTTAAACCTTTTTTTATTCTTAATTTATTAAAATTATTTAAGGGTTTTTAAACCCTTTTTGAAAAGACTTTTGATTAATTTCGAAATGGTCTTTATTTCTCGCCGACGTCAAGGTGTCTTCGAAGAGACTATTTATTCTCCAACTCCTAAGGTTGGAAGGCTAATTAATTCGAAAATTCCCCGAATGCAATTTGCGGTGTTTGTGCTCTGTATTCGTTGCGATCGAAGGAAGACTTAGAAGCACGTGCGGTTGAAAAGTCTTCGGGAGTTTTTTTTGAGGGTGAAGTGGAGGGAAGTTCACTTGTGAACTTCGTAGCCCGCGTGGGCTAGTGGCAGCGAAGGCTGTCGTTGGGCGCCGCATTGGCAGAGGTCACCGTTTCGAGTCTCGCGGGGGTGCTTTGCTAGAGTAACACACGTTTTTATTAAAACGTCTTTATGCCACGAAATTCGGAGTTTCTTGGACAACGATTTATAAGGTGTGATTAAATTTTATGAGTTTTGGCTTTTGTGATTAGCATTGAATAAAAGCTTAGGAGAAATAAGGGCATATTTCTTTGGATGTATTTTTAAGATTATTCTTTGCTATGCTAAAATTAAAAATGGAGGTATAAGGTGTGAGTCTGTGATTGTTGATTTATTGGCATGTTATGGTGGTTGTGTTTAAAGAAGTGGAGCTAAAAGGTGTAATAAAGGAAGTTTATATTATTGCTCATTTCTTTTTATTCTAACCCTAACTTGGTTGGAAGTTTGAGAGTTGTGTGTGGTGACAACTTGAAGGTTCAATTATCTTCTACTCCAATAAGGTATGGGCACATTCTTCTTATGAGTATGATTGGTGTATGTTTTCTGAAATAAGGTTGGAGTGAAAAGGTATTCTACTAGGTATCCTTTGGCTAGGTGTAAATCCTATTTTCTGGTTTGTTGAAGACTACTTATGCATTGTTATCCTTAAGGAGAGTTTTTGGTGAATGCATAATTTCTGGTTTGAGATAGTGGAAGCTTTGTGCACTAGGGTTTATATTTGTGAGTCTAGCTACTTGCATTGAGTTGGTGGAACCCTTGGTTGGCTGTTTTGAGTTTGATGGTTGAGTTGCTTCCATAGAGGTTGTTTGATCAAGTTATTGCTTTACTTGATTCATGATATTGGGCTTACTCCATTGAGTTGATTTGAGCAAGTTATTCTTTGCATTTGGTGATATTGTGTTGGTGGCTGTTTTGTTCAAATATCTTTGGAGGGAAAAGGATTTCTACTTGTTTCCTTTTCTTGTGATGATTGGTTGAATGCTTCAAGGTTGATGTTGAGTTGAATGGTGTTGGTTGACTAAACCTTGTTTGATGAGCATTGTTGTTGAAACCCTAATTGATGGTGAAAAGAACATGAGTATCATTGTTATGTGATTCTTTGCATAGTTGGCAATTGTTGGGGTTTCATGTTCTTGAAAGAAAACATTCTATCCTATCCATTTCAGATATTGAGTTGAGTTTTCAGATTTGAGATTGAGATTGAGCTGAGTTGATTTGAGTTGAGTTTTGAGATTGGGATTTGAGTATAGAACATATTGAGTCTCTAACAATTCTCTTTATGCTTCTATGAGTTTGACAAATCACATTGGGTCTCTAACAATTCACTTTGTGATTTCCTACTAAGAAAGTTTTTCTTGGTGAGCTTGCTGAGTTTTTGGACAGGTTCCAGTGGGGACTTGTGAGCAGTTTTGGACAGGTTTCAGTGGGGACTTGTGAGCAGTTTTGGACAGGTTTCGGTGGGGACTTGTGAGCAGATTTGGACAGGTCCTAGCAGAGGACTTGTGAGCTGAGTTTGATAGTTCTATCAGAGAACTTGAGGACAGAGGTGCATTGGTTCTATGAGAAGAACTTGAGGATAGTTGGCAAGTCTTTGAGAAGGCTTGTATGCAGAGGATTGATTTGTTCAAGAGTTGGACAGATCTGATAGATAGAGGAAGACTTGTACTAGACCGACTGACTATGTTTGGTACAGGTTGTTGAGCTGCTATGGACGTGATCATAGAAGGCAGAGGTCTCTTAGGCTAAGCATTGAGGATAGGAGGTCTTCGGTGGAAAGGAGTTCCACGTGCTGGCAAGAGGTAGAGGCAGTTGATCTTCTGAGGGATCATTTCCAGAGTAGAGGGGAAGGTATCTCCTTTGAGCAGAGGCTCATAAATTCTGATTGGGGGAAGGTATCTCCTTTGAGCAGAGGCTCATAAATTCTGATTGGGGGAAGGTATCTCCTTTGGGCCGAGGCTCATAAACATTGTAATTGGGAAGGATTCCCAAAGAACTTTGAGATAACTTTTAGAGAAAAGTTTTGTGGACGTAGCCCAGCCATTCTGGGTGAACCACGTTAAAATTGGTGTCACTTTGTGGATGATATTGTGCATTGCTTTGATATTGCTTTGGGTATATTGCTTTACTATTTTGAAGTATAAAGGAAAAAGTAAAAAGAGGTCTTATACTGTTCACCCCCCTCTCAATATAAGCTTGTGTTCTTCAATTGGTATCAGAGCAGGTGCCTTCAAAAAGTTTAACAACTTGAAGGAAAAGCTAGTAAAGAACACAATGGATCATTCAAGTGGCAATGCAACACCTATTCTTGATGGGTCAGATTTTGGTCTTTGGAGTGCAAGGATGAAGGTTCATCTAATGGCACTTGGGAATGAGGTTTGGGAAGTGATTGAAGATGAGTACACTATTCCTGAACATGGTCCTAATACTAAAGAAGAAAGGCTCCTACATCACAACAATTCAAAAGCAATGAATGCAATCCTGAAAGGCTTACAGAAAGCAGATCTCACCAAAGTGATTCACTGCAAGACAACTAGTGAAATGTGGAAACAGTTGAAGGTGGTTCATACATGTGATACAAATGTCAGAAAGGCCAAGTTGAGACACTTCAAAGGTATGTTTGAACAACTCAAGATGAATGATGATGAAAATATTAGTGACTACATGCTTCGTATGGATGAGGTTGTTAACTCCATGAAAGACTTAGGTCTTGAGCTTGCTGAAAATGATGTTTGTGATAAGATTTTAAGATCTCTTCCTAATAGATTTAGTGAAAATATTTCTGCTATTGAGGAAGCTAAAGATTTGGATAAGTTGAAAAAGGATGAGCTCCATAGTATACTTGCAGCATTTGAGTTGAGAACTCAAGTGAAGGTTGATGTCAAGAAAGAGGCAGCTTTCAAGGCTACCAAGAATTCCAAGGGTAAACAACTTCAAGATAGTGATGAGTCTTCTAGTGATGAAGAGGCATATTACGACAAGAAAGGCAAGTTCTCTAGAAAGCACAAAAGTATGAAAAATATAAGATGTTTCAATTGTGGAAAGTTTGGTCATTATGCTACTGACTGTACTATTCCCAAGAATGAAAGTGATGAAGATAAACAGGATTCTAAGAGCAAGGATTCTGAAAAGCACAAGCATCACAGGAAAAACAAAGATGAGCACAACAATCAAGGAAAGAGGTATTCTCACAAGCACAAGAAGAGTTTCTACCTAGACAAAGCAAGTAAGTGTTCTAGTAGTGATAGTGAAAGTTCTTCAAGTGATAATGAAAATGAGATGTTGTTCATATCGAAAAAGAGGAAGAACCGAAACATAGATTCATTATCATGAAATGTCTTAGATGTGGAAATTTTGGTCACCTTGAGGATGATTGCACAAATAATGATTTGGTTTCTAGTATGTATGAGGATGCTTCAGAAAACTATAAGGAAGATGCATGTATGGTTTTTGAAAAGGGTAGCACCTCTAGTGATAAGAAATCTGAAAAAGGCTTTGATGATTCAAAAAGCAAACAAATAGAGGAAGATATAGAGGAAGGTGAAGTAGATCTTGAAGGTGAACTTATTAGTGCTCTTAGTGCTTTGAAAAAGGAAAGAAAGAAGAATGCTAGACTCAAGGATAAGTTAGATGAATGTTGTATGGAGAGAGATGATCTTATAGAAAGTCTTGACTTCTCTATAGCTAAGACACAAGAACTCAAGGATGAGTTAGAGTCTAAGGTTCTTGAGTATAGTGAGTTAGAACAGAAAATGGCTTCTTTGAAAGAGGAAACTAAAGAGTACAAGGATAAGCTTTACAGGTTTCAAGATAGCTCCAAAAAGGTTAAGTCACTCATCAAAGGTCAAAGAAAGACAACAGATAAAACAGGCCTTGGTTTTGTTAAGCCACACAAGGAACAAGTTGGAGAGTCTAGTAAGAGACTCCAAAAGGAAGAGAGTTCTGATGAGGAAAGTATTTCAGAAAAGGAGTCCTTGAATGATAGATGCACATAAATAGAAAACAGAATTCAGAATGAGAAGAAGAAGTTTTCAGAACCTAAGAGGTCAATTAAAGGAAAGTTTCAAGGCAGATGTTTTGCTTGTCACAGGTTTGGTCACATGGCTTCACATTGCATGGCTCAAGTGAAGGAGGTAAATGACAGTTTCAGAAGTGCTAGTTACTTTCAAGGGTATTGCTACTCTTGTCAATAGTTTGGGCACAAGGCAATTTATTGCAAGGCAAATAACAGGAACAGGTTTGGTCAAAATAGGTTTGGCCAGAACAGGTTTGGTCAGAACAGGTTTGGTCAAAAAATTTTGGTCGAACAGGTTTGGTCATAACAGGTTTGGTCAGAACTGGTGGATTCAAAGATCAGGTTTACCTCAGAGAAACAACATCGTCAAGTGTTTCAAGTGCAACAATGAAGGTCACATAATCAGACAGTGTAGAGCTGAAATTCTAGAATACAAGAACAGGAATAGTGGCATGATCAGGTCCAAGGATCAAGGCATGGACAAGAACAGGGATGAGAACAAGAACAAGAATAGTGACAGGAATAGGAATATGGACAAAGAGTTCAAGAGAAGGCCCGGCAAGGAAGTTATAGACGCTGATGATGATCAGTGCCTAATGGGAGTTTTACTCCCACCCAAGAATTAATCACCTCATCAGGAGGTGGGGGAGGGACTAAGCTAAGAGGCTCATTCTTAGTCCCGAGCCCCAAAGGTGACCCTTTGCCATTGATGACAAAGGGGGAGAGATTTGAGTAAGGGGGAGAGCCTCAAGACAGGGGGAGCTGTTTATGTTGAGTTTCTGTGTTGTTGAGAAGCATGGTTTGCCATCAATGACAAAGGGGGAGATTGTTGGCAATTTTGGGTTTGAGATCCTAGCTTCTTGTCTATGAGTTGTCATTGATGTCAAAAGGAAATGGCATTAATGTTAAGAGGATGTGTTGGCTTCAAAGGTGGAAGATTCCAAGAGAATATTTTTAAGAGAATCCGGAGAGATTCCATTGGCAAGGGTTTTTCATTAAAACCAAACCGGTTTTTATTAAAACCAAGTTAAATGGTTTTTATTAAAACCAATGGAGGTTCTCTTTATTATTTATTTAATTATTATTTAAAACCCTTCAAGGTTTTAATTAATTAATTATTTAATTAATTAAGGGAGAAATTATTTTTAATTTATTAAAAATACTTAAAGGTTTTTAAACCTTTTTTATTCTTAATTTATTAAAATTATTTAAGGGTTTTTAAACCCTTTTTGAAAAGACTTTTGATTAATTTCGAAATGGTCTTTATTTCCGCCGACGTCAAGGTGTCTTCGAAGAGACTATTTATTCTCCAACTCCTAAGGTTGGAAGGCTAATTAATTCGAAAATTCCTCGAATGCAATTTGCGGTGTTTGTGCTCTGTATTCGTTGCGATCGAAGGAAGACTTAGAAGCACGTGCGGTTGAAAAGTCTTCGGGAGTTTTTTTCGAGGGTGAAGTGGAGGGAAGTTCACTTGTGAACTTCGTAGCCCGCGTGGGCTAGTGGCAGCGAAGGCTGTTGTTGGGCGCTGCATTGGCGGAGGTCACCGTTTCGAGTCTCGCGGGGGTGCTTTGCTAGAGTAACACACGTTTTTATTAAAACGTCTTTATGCCACGAAATTCGGAGTTTCTTGGACAGCGATTTATAAGGTGTGATTAAATTTTATGAGTTTTGGCTTTTGTGATTAGCATTGAATAAAATCTTAGGAGAAATAAGGGCATATTTCTTTGGATGTATTTTTAAGATTATTCTTTGCTATGCTAAAATTAAAAATGGAGGTATAAGGTGTGAGTCCGTGATTGTTGATTTATTGGCATGTTATGGTGGTTGTGTTTAAAGAAGTGGAGCTAAAAGGTGTAATAAAGGAAGTTTATATTATTGCTCATTTCTTTTTATTCTAACCCTAACTTGGTTGGAAGTTTGAGAGTTGTGTGTGGTGACAACTTGAAGGTTCAATTATCTTCTACTCCAATAAGGTATGGGCACATTCTTCTTATGAGTATGATTGGTGTATGTTTTCTGAAATAAGGTTGGAGTGAAAAGGTATTCTACTAGGTATCCTTTGGCTAGGTGTAAATCCTATTTTCTGGTTTGTTGAAGACTACTTATGCATTGTTATCCTTAAGGAGAGTTTTTGGTGAATGCATAATTTCTGGTTTGAGATAGTGGAAGCTTTGTGCACTAGGGTTTATATTTGTGAGTCTAGCTACTTGCATTGAGTTGGTGGAACCCTTGGTTGGCTGTTTTGAGTTTGATGGTTGAGTTGCTTCCATAGAGGTTGTTTGATCAAGTTATTGCTTTACTTGATTCATGATATTGGGCTTACTCCATTGAGTTGATTTGAGCAAGTTATTCTTTGCATTTGGTGATATTGTGTTGGTGGCTGTTTTGTTCAAATATCTTTGGAGGGAAAAGGATTTCTACTTGTTTCCTTTTCTTGTGATGATTGGTTGAATGCTTCAAGGTTGATGTTGAGTTGAATGGTGTTGGTTGACTAAACCTTGTTTGATGAGCATTGTTGTTGAAACCCTAATTGATGGTGAAAAGAACATGAGTATCATTGTTATGTGATTCTTTGCATAGTTGGCAATTGTTGGGGTTTCATGTTCTTGAAAGAAAACATTCTATCCTATCCATTTTAGATATTGAGTTGAGTTTTCAGATTTGAGATTGAGATTGAGCTGAGTTGATTTGAGTTGAGTTTTGAGATTGGGATTTGAGTATAGAACATATTGAGTCTCTAACAATTCTCTTTATGCTTCTATGAGTTTGACAAATCACATTGGGTCTCTAACAATTCACTTTGTGATTTCCTACTAAGAAAGTTTTTCTTGGTGAGCTTGCTGAGTTTTTGGACAGGTTCCAGTGGGGACTTGTGAGCAGTTTTTGGACAGGTTTTGGTGGGGACTTGTGAGCAGTTTTGGATAGGTTTCGGTGGGGACTTGTGAGCATATTTGGACAGGTCCTAGCAGAGGACTTGTGAGCTGAGTTTGATAGTTCTATTAGAGAACTTGAGGATAGAGGTGCATTGGTTCTATGAGAAGAACCTGAGGATAGTTGGCAAGTCTTTGAGAAGGCTTGTATGCAAAGGATTGATTTGTTCAAGAGTTGGACAGATCCGACGTACAGAGGAAGACTTGTACTAGACCGACTCGACTGTGTTTGGTACAGGTTGCTGAGCTGCTGTGGACGTGATCATAGAAGGCAGAGGTCTCTTAGGCTAAGCATTGAGGACAGGAGGTCTTCGATGGAAAGGAGTTCCACGTGCTGGCAAGAGGTAGAGGCAGTTGATCTTCTGAGGGATCATTTCCAGAGCAGAAGGGAAGGTATCTCCTTTGAGCAGAGGCTCATAAATTCTGATTGGGGGAAGGTATCTCCTTTGAGCAGAGGCTCATAAATTCTGATTGGGGGAAGGTATCTCCTTTGGGCCGAGGCTCATAAACATTGTAATTGGGAAGGATTCCCAAAGAACTTTGAGATAACTTTTAGAGAAAAGTTTTGTGGACGTAGCCCAACCATTCTGGGTGAACCACGTTAAAATTGGTGTCACTTTGTGGATGATATTGTGCATTGCTTTGATATTGCTTTGGGTATATTGCTTTACTATTTTGAAGTATAAAGGAAAAAGTAAAAAGAGGTCTTATACTGTTCACCCCCCCTCTCAGTATAAGCTTGTGTTCTTCAAAAAATTCATCGCTAATCACAAATGCATTTCACCAAAATTATATATTTTGGACATAATTGGATATTTCACTCCCAAAGAAGAGGATGACATCGAAGTTGAAGTAATAACGGATAATCCAGAAGAAAATAAAAAGGATAAAATAAAAATATCCTTTAACGCTCTCGTAGTATGTTCGACCCCACAAACTATGAAGGTTAAGGGGTAATTTAAGAAATAAAACCCTATTATGCTCTTATATTGTGGTAGCACTCACAATTTTATAGACCCTAGGTTGGCCAAACAAGCTAATTATTTTATATATCCTTGTAATAAATTCAAGTCATGATTGGCAATGGTGGAAAAATTTCATGCAAAGAGAAATTCCAAAATATCAAGCTCACTATGGGATATTATAACATGAAAGGGGATATGTATGTACTACCATTAGGAGGATGTCACATCATTTTAGGAGTATAATGGCTATGAAAACTTGACAAAATTCAATGGGACTTTGAAGACTTATGGATGCAATTCACACAAAAAAACTAAATTTACACAATTAAAGGGTTAAAAATAGGCCCTTCAGAAATCTTAAGTTCCCACATAATGGAAAAAATTATTCACAAAGGAGGAAAAGACATGTTTGCCCAACTATTTTCCTTAAAAACCACCAACGAAGAACAACTAGAGGCACCTGAATTACAAGAACTCCTAGAAAGACATGATAAAATATTTAATGAACCAAAAGGATTACCTCCACAACGGAGCCATGATCATGCCATTCAATTACTTCTATGGAACCAACCTCCTAATATTAGACCTTATCGATACCCATATTTACAAAAGATAGAAATAAAAAATTTGGTATAATACCTACTCAGGGCAAGTGTCATTAGACCTAGTATAAGTCCCTACTCTTCTTCAGTCATTCTAGTAAGAAAAAAGGATGGATCATGGCACTTATGTGTTAATTTTTGCACCCTAAGCAAAATAACTATCACGGACAAATTTCCTATTCCAGTCATCGATGAATTACTCGATGAACTTAATGGAGCCGCATATTTTTTCAAACTTGATTTATGATCTTGCTACCACCATATTTGAGTTAAAGAGAGTGATATACCCAAAATGTCATTTTGCACTCACAAAGGAAATTATGAATTTTTGGTGATGCCATTTTGTCTTACCAACACTCATTCCACATTTCAAAGCCTTATGAATAAGGTATTTCACCCTTTCCTTCAAAATTTTATTTTAGTTTTCTTTGATGATATTTTTATTTATAGCAAAACATTGGAAGATCACTTAACCCATATAGAGCAAGCACTAAAGACCTTTGAGGACAATAAATTATACACTAAGAGATCAAAATGCTCCTTTGGAAAAGAAGAAATTGAATACCTTGGACATATAATCTCCAAGGAAGGAGTTAAAGTAGATCCCCATAAGATTGAAGATGTGGAAAATTGGCCTATTCCAAAAACATTGAAAAGGTTGTGTGGGTTCTTAGTACCAACTGGCTATTATCACAAATTTGTTAAGGATTATGGTAAAATCGTAGCCCCTTAACAACACTACTTAATAAGAATGCTTTCTTATGGTCTCAAAAATCTAATGAAGCCTTCATTACCTTAAAAAATGCTATGTGTACCACCCTTGTCTTAGCCATGCCATATTTTTCCAAACCATTTATTATTGAGAGCGATGCTTCAGGATTGGGTATGGGAGTCGTAATCATGTAAAATGAAAAACCTTTAGCCTTCACTAGCAAAGCATTCTCAAAAAATAATTTAGCATGTTCCACATATGAAAAATAAATGTTAGCCATTGTTCATGCAATACAACATTGGATACCTTATCTTATTGGCAAACATTTCATTATCCGCATCGACCACCATAGTCTAAAATACCTTCTGGAGCAACGTATAACCAAATCGGAAAAAAAAAGTGGGTCAGAAAACTACTAGGCTATGATTATGAAATTATATATAAAAAAGGAAAAGATAACACAGTTGTCGATGCACTTTCTAGAAATTTTGGAAAAACTTCCTAATTACATTCTCTTTCCTACCCTATTCCTAAATGGATTGACCAAGTCAAGGAAGAATGGTATCAGGACCCTACCACACATACCATAATTCAACACCTCCAACAAAATCCCATAAGAAAACCTCACTATTATTGGCAAGATAACATACTCCGTTATAAAGGACATCTTGTCCTATCTCCTACATTCACCTATCGTACAAAGCTTCTCCATGAGCTACACGCTACACCCACTATAGGACACTCTGGATTCCTAAAACTTACAAAAGAGTGACTAGATATTTTTATTGGATAGGGATGAAAAACGATATCAAGATATTCATCAATTAATGTGAGACATGCCAAAGAATTAAATGTGAAACAGTGACCACACCAGGTCTTCTTCAAGGTCTTCCCATACCAACAAAAACATGGGTTGATATCTCAATGGATTTCATTGAAGACCTTCCAAAATTGGTAGGAAAAAAAACCATCCTAGTTGTAGTAGATTTTTTATCTAAATACGCCCATTTTTTTCCAGTAACCCACCCTTATAAAATTGGCAGATTTGGATAGGTCCTAGTAGAGGACTTGTGAGCTGAGTTTGATAGTTCTATCAGATAACTTGAGGACAGAGGTGCATTGGTTCTATGAGAAGAACCTGAGGACAGTTGGCAAGTCTTTGAGAAGGCTTGTATGCAGAGGATTGATTTGTTCAAGAGTTGGACAGATCTGACAGACAGAGGAAGACTTGTACTATACCGACTGACTGTGTTTGGTACAGGTTGATGATCTTCTATGGACGTGATCATAGAAGGCAGAGGTATCTTAGGCTAAGCATTGAGGACAGGAGGTCTTCGGTGGAAAGGAGTTCCACGTGCTGGCAAGAGGTAGACGCAGTTGATCTTCTAAGGGATCATTTCCAGAGTAGAGGGGAAGGTATCTCCTTTGAGCAGAGGCTCATAAATTTAGATTGGGGGAAGGTATCTCCTTTGAGCAGAAGCTCATAAATTCTGATTGGGGGAAGGTATCTCCTTTGGGCCGAGGCTCATAAATATTGTAATTGGGAAGGATTCCCAAAGAACTTTGAGATAACTTTTAGAGAAAATTTTTGTGGACGTAGCCTAGTGGATGAACCACGTTAAAATTGGTGTCACTTTATTGATGATATTGTGCATTGCTTTGATATTGCTTTGGGTATATTGCTTTACTATTTTGAAGTATAAAGGAAAAAGTAAAAAGAGGTCTTATACTGTTCACCCCCCCTCTCAGTATAAGCTTGTGTTCTTCAATTGGTATCATAGTCGGTGCCTTCGAAAAGTTTAACAGCTTGAAGGAAAAGCTAGTAAAGAACACAATGGATCATTCAAGTGGCAATGCAGCACCTATTATTGATGGGTCATATTTTGGTCTTTGGAGTGCAAGGATGAAGGTTCATCTAATGGCACTTGGGAATGAGGTTTGGGAAGTGATTGAAGATGAGTACACTATTCCTGAACATGGTCCTAATACTAAAGAAGAAGGGCTCCTACATCACAGCAATTCAAAAGCAATGAATGCAATCCTAAAAGGCTTACGAAAGCAGATCTCACCAAAGTGATTCATTGCAAGACAGCTAGTGAAATGTGGAAACAATTGAAGGTGGTTCATACAGGTGATACAAATGTTAGAAAGGCCAAGTTGAGACACTTCAAAGGTATGTTTGAACAACTCAATATGAATGATGATGAAAATATTAGTGACTACATGCTTCGTATGGATGAGGTTGTTAACTCCATGAAAGACTTAGGTCTTGAGCTTGCTGAAAATGATGTTTGTGATAAGATTTTAAGATCTCTTCCTAATAGATTTAGTGAAAATATTTCTGCTATTGAGGAAGCTAAATATTTGGATAAGTTGAAAAAGTATGAGCTCCATAGTATACTTGCAGCATTTGAGTTGAGAACTCAAGTGAAGGTTGATGTCAAGAAAGAGGCAGCTTTCAAGGCTACCAAGAATTCCAAGGGTAAATAGCTTCAAGATAATGATGAGTCTTCTAGTGATGAAGAGGCATATTACAACAAGAAAGGCAAGTTCTCTAGAAAGCACAAAAGTATGAAAAATATAAGATGTTTCAATTGTGGAAAGTTTGGTCATTATGCCACTAACTGTACTGTTCCCAATAATGAAGGTGATGAAGATAAACAGGATTCTAAGAGCAAGGATTTTGAAAAACACAAGCATCACAGGAAAAACAAATATGAGCACAACAATCAAGGAAAGAGGTATTCTCACAAGCACAAGAAGAGTTTCTACCTAGAAAAAGCAAGTACGTGTTCTAGTAGTGATAGTGAAAGTTCTTCAAGTGATAATGAAAATGAGATGTTGTTCATATCAGAAAAGAGGAAGAACCGAAACATATATTCATTATCATGAAATGTCTTAGATGTGGAAATTTTGGTCACCTTGAGGATGATTGCACAAATAATGATTTGGTTTCTGGTATTTATGAGGATGCTTCAGAAAACTATAAGGAAGATGCATGTATGGTCTTTGAAAAGGGTAGGACCTCTAGTGATAAGAAATCTGAAAAAGGCTTTGATGATTCAAAAAGCAAAAAAAGATAGAAGGGAGGATCTTGAAAGTGAACTTATTAGTGCTCTTAGTGTTTTGGAAAAGGAAAGAAAGAAGAATGCTAGACTCAAGGATAAGTTAGATGAATTTTGTATGGAGAGAGATGATCTTATAGAAAGTCTTGACTTCTCTATAGCTAAGACACAAGAACTCAAGGATGAGTTAGAGTCTAAGGTTCTTGAGTATAGTGAGTTAGAATAGAAAATGGCTTCTTTGAAAGAGGAAACTAAAGAGTACAAGGATAAGCTTTACAGGTTTCAATATAGCTCCAAAAAGGTTAAGTCACTCATCAAAGGTCAAAGAAAGACAACAGATAAAACAAGCCTTGGTTTTGTTAAGCCACACAAGGAACAAGTTGGAGAGTCTAGTAAGAGACTCCAAAAGAAAGAGAGTTCTGATGAGGAAAGTATTTTAGATCATGATTCCTTGAATGATAGATGCACAGAAATAGAAAACAGAATTCAGAATGAGAAGAAGAATTTTTCAGGACCCAAGAGGTCAAATAAAGGAAAGTTTCAAGGCAGATGTTTTGCTTGTCACAAGTTTGGTCACATGGCTTCACATTGCATGGATCAAGTGAAGGAGGTAAATGATAGTTTCAGAAGTGCTAGTTACTTTCAAGGGTATTGCTACTATTTTCAACAATTTGGGCACAAGGAAATCTATTGCAAGGTAAATAACAGGAACAAGTTTGATCAAAACAGGTTTGGTCAGAACAGGTTTGGTCAGAACAGGTTTGGTCAAAACAAGTTTGGTCAGAATAGGTTTGGTCAGAATAGGTTTGGTCAGAACAGGTGGATTCAAAGATTAGGTTTACCTCAAAGAAACAACATCGTCAAGTGTTTCAAGTGCAACAATGAAGGTCACATAATCATACAGTGTAGAGCTAAAATTCTAGAATACAGGAACAGGAACAATGGCATGATCAGGTCCAAGGATCAAGGCATGGACAAGAACAAGGATGAGAACAAGAACAAGAATAGTGAAAGGAATAGGAATATGGACAAAGAGTTCAAGAGAAGGCCCGGCAAGGAAGTTATAGACACTGATGATGATCAGTGCCTAATGGGAGTTTTACTCCCACCCAAGAATTAATCACCTCATCAAGAGGTGGGGGAGGGACTAAGCTAAGAGGCTCATTCTTAGTCCCAAGCCCCAAAGGTTACCCTTTGCCATTGATGATAAATGGGGAGAGATTTGAGTAAGGGGGAGAGCCTCAAGACAGGGGGAGTTGTTTATGTTGAGTTTTTGTGTTGTTGAGAAGCATGGTTTGCCATCAATGACAAAGGGGGAGATTGTTGGCAATTTTGGGTTTGAGATCCTAGCTTCTTGTCTATGAGTTGTCATTGATGTCAAAAGGAAATGGCATTAATGTTAAGAGGACGTGTTGGCTTCAAAGTTGGAAGATTCCAAGAGAATATTTTTAAGAGAATCCGAAGAGATTTCATTAGCAAGGGTTTTTCATTAAAACCAAACCGGTTTTTATTAAAACCAAGTTAAATGGTTTTTATTAAAACCAATGGAGGTTCTCTTTATTATTTATATAATTATTATTTAAAACCCTTCAAGGTTTTAATTAATTATTTATTTAATTAATTAAGGGAGAAATTATTTTTAATTTATTAAAATACTTAAAAGTTTTTAAACCTTTTTTTATTCTTAATTTATTAAAATTATTTAAGGGTTTTTAAACCCTTTTTGAAAAGACTTTTGATTAATTTCGAAATGGTCTTTATTTCCGTTGACGTCAAGGTGTCTTCGAAGAGACTATTTATTCTCCAACTCCTAAGGTTGGAAGGCTAATTAATTTGAAAATTCCTCAAATGCAATTTGCGGTATTTGTACTCTGTATTCATTGCGATCGAAGGAAGACTTAGAAGCACGTGCGGTTGAAAAGTCTTCAGGAGTTTTTTCGAGGGTGAAGTGGAGGGAAGTTCATTTGTGAACTTCAAAGCCCGTGTGGGCTAGTGGTAGCGAAGGCTGCTTTTGGGCACTACATTGGCGGAGGTCGCCGTTTCGAGTCTCGCGAGGGTGCTTTTCTAGAGTAACGCACGTTTTTATTAAAACGTCTTTATGCCACGAAATTCGGAGTTTCTTGGACAGTGATTTATAAGGTGTGATTAAATTTTATGAGTTTTGGCTTTTGTGATTAGCATTGAATAAAAGATTAGGAGAAATAAGGGCATATTTCTTTGGATGTATTTTTAAGATTATTCTTTCCTATGCTAAAATTAAAAATGGAGGTATAAGGTGTGAGTCTGTGATTGTTGATTTATTGGCATGTTATGGTGGTTGTGTTTAAAGAAGTGGGGCTAAAAGGTGTAATAAAGGAAGTTTATATTATTGCTCATTTCTTTTTATTCTAACCCTAACTTGGTTGGAAGTTTGAGAGTTGTGTGTGGTGACAACTTGAAGGTTCAATTATCTTCTACTCCAATAAGGTATGGGCACATTCTTCTTATGAGTATGATTGGTGTATGTTTTCTGAAATAAGGTTGGAGTGAAAAGGTATTCTACTAGGTATCCTTTGGCTAGGTTTAAATCCTATTTTTTGGTTTGTTGAAGACTACTTATGCATTGTTATCCTTAAGGAGAGTTTTTGGTGAATGCATAATTTTTGGTTTGAGATAGTGGAAGCTTTGTGCACTAGGGTTTATATTTGTGAGTCTAGCTACTTGCATTGAGTTGGTGGAACCCTTGGTTGGATGTTTTGATTTTGATGGTTGAGTTGCTTCCATAGAGGTTTTTTTATCAAGTTATTGCTTTACTTGATTCATGATATTGGGCTTACTCCATTGAGTTGATTTGAGCAAGTTATTCTTTGCATTTGGTGATATTGTGTTGGTGGATGTTTTGTTCAAATATCTTTGGAGGGAAAATGATTTCTACTTGTTTCCTTTTCTTGTGATGATTGGTTGAATGCTTCAAGGTTGATGTTGAGTTGAATGGTGTTGGTTGACTAAACCTTGTTTGATGAGCATTGTTGTTGAAACCCTAATTGATGGTGAAAATAACATGAGTATAATTGTTATGTGATTCTTTGCATAGTTGGCAATTGTTGGGGTTTCATGTTCTTGAAAGAAAACATTCTATCCTATCCATTTCAGATATTGAGTTGAGTTTTTAGATTTGAGATTGAGATTGAGCTGAGTTGATTTGATTTGAGTTTTGAGATTGGGATTTGAGTATAGAACATATTGAGTCTCTAACAATTCTCTTTATGCTTCTATGAGTTTGACAAATCACATTGGGTCTCTAACAATTCACTTTGTGATTTCCTACTAAGAAAGTTTTTCTTGGTGAGCTTGCTGAGTTTTTGGACAGGTTCCAATGGGGACTTGTGAGCAGTTCTTGGACAGGTTTCGGTGGGGACTTATGAGCAGTTTTGGACAAGTTTCGATGGGGAATTGTGAGCAGATTTGGATAGGTCCTAGCAGAGGACTTGTGAGCTGAGTTTGATAGTTCTATCAGAGAACTTGAGGACAGAGGTGCATTGGTTCTATGAGAAGAACCTGAGGATAGTTTGCAAGTCTTTAAGAAGGCTTGTATGCAGAGGATTGATTTGTTCAAGAGTTGGACAGATCTGACAGACAGAGGAAGACTTGTACTAGACCGACTGACTATGTTTGGTACAGGCTGCTGAGCTTCTATGGACGTGATCATAGAAGGCAAAGGTCTCTTAGTCTAAGCATTGAGGATAGGAGGTCTTCTATGGAAAGGAGTTCCACGTGCTGGCAAGAGGTAGAGGCAGTTGATCTTCTAAGGGATCATTTCCAGAGCAGATGGGAAGGTATCTCCTTTGAGTAGAGGCTCATAAATTCTGATTGGGGGAAGGTATCTCCTTTGAGCAGAGGCTCATAAATTCTGATTGGGGGAAGGTATCTCCTTTGGGTCGAGGCTCATAAACATTGTAATTGGGAAGGATTCCCAAAGAAATTTGAGATAACTTTTAGAGAAAAGTTTTGTGGACGTAGCTCACCCATTCGGGTGAACCACGTTAAAATTGGTGTCACTTTGTGGATGATATTGTGCATTGCTTTGATATTGCTTTGGGTATATTGCTTTACTATTTTGAAGTATAAAGGAAAAAGTAAAAAGAGGTCTTATACTGTTCAACCCCCCTCTCAGTATAAGCTTGTGTTCTTCAAAAAATTCATCGCTAATCACAAATGCATTTCACCAAAATTATATATTTTGGACATAATTGGAGATTGCACTCCCAAAGAAGAGGATGACATCGAAGTTGAAGTAATAACGGATATTCCAGAAGAAAATAAAGAGGATAAAATAAAAATATCCTTTAAAGCTCTCGTAGGATGTTCGGCCCCACAAACTATGAAGGTTAAGGGGTAATTTAAGAAATAAAACCATATTATGCTCTTATATTGTGGTAGAACTCACAATTTTATAGACCCTAGGTTGGCCAAACAAGCTAATTATTTTATATATCCTTGTAATAAATTCAAGTCATGATTGGCAATGGTGGAAAAATTGCATGCAAAGAGAAATGCCAAAATATCAAGCTCACTATGGGATATTATAACATGAAAGGGGATATGTATGTACTACCATTAGGATGATGTCACATCATTTTAGGAGTATAATGGCTATGAAAACTTGACAAAATTCAATGGGACTTTGAAGACTTATGGATGCAATTCACACAAAAAAACTAAATTTACATAATTAAAGGGTTAAAAATAGGCCCTTTAGAAATCTTAAGTTCCCACATAATGGAAAAAATTATTCACAAAGGAGGAAAAGACATGTTTGCCCAACTATTTTCCTTAAAAACCACCAACGAAGAACAACTAGAGGCACCTGAATTACAAGAACTCCTAGAAAGACATGATAAAATATTTAATGAACCAGAAGGATTACCTCCACAACGGAGCCATGATCATGCCATTCAATTACTTCTAGGGCACCAACCTCCTAATATTAGACCTTATCGATACCCATATTTACAAAAGATAGAAATAGAAAATTTGGTATAATACCTACTTAGGGCAAGTGTCATTAGACCTAGTATAAGTCCCTACTCTTCTTCAGTCATTCTAGTAAGAAAAAAGGATGGATCATGGCGCTTATGTGTTAATTTTCACACCCTAAACAAAATAACTATCACGGACAAATTTCCTATTCCAGTCATCGATGAATTACTCGATGAACTTAATGGAGCCGCATATTTTTTCAAACTTGATTTATGATCTTGCTACCACCATATTTGAGTTAAAGAGAGTGATATACCCAAAATGTCATTTTGCACTCACAAAGGAAATTATGAATTTTTGGTGATGCCATTTTGTCTTACCAACACTCATTCCACATTTCAAAGCCTTATGAATAAGGTATTTCACCCTTTCCTTCAAAATTTTATTTTAGTTTTCTTTGATGATATTTTTATTTATAGCAAAACATTGGAAGATCACTTAACCCATATAGAGCAAGCACTAAAGACCTTTGAGGACAATAAATTATACACTAAGAGATCAAAATGCTCCTTTGGAAAAGAAGAAATTGAATACCTTGGACATATAATCTCCAAGGAAGGAGTTAAAGTAGATCCCCATAAGATTGAAGATGTGGAAAATTGGCCTATTCCAAAAACATTGAAAAGGTTGTGTGGGTTCTTAGTACCAACTGGCTATTATCACAAATTTGTTAAGGATTATGGTAAAATCATAGCCCCTTAACAACACTACTTAATAAGAATGCTTTCTTATGGTCTCAAAAATCTAATGAAGCCTTCATTACCTTAAAAAATGCTATGTGTACCACCCTTGTCTTAGCCATGCCATATTTTTCCAAACCATTTATTATTGAGAGCGATGCTTCAGGATTGGGGATGGGAGCCGTAATCATGTAAAATGAAAAACCTTTAGCCTTCACTAGGAAAGCATTCTCAAAAAATAATTTAGCATGTTCCACATATGAAAAAGAAATGTTAGCCATTGTTCATGCAATACAACATTGGATACCTTATCTTATTGGCAAACATTTCATTATCCGCATCGACCACCATAGTCTAAAATACCTTCTGGAGCAACGTATAACCAAATCGGAAAGAAAAAGTGGGTCAGAAAACTACTAGGCTATGATTATGAAATTATATATAAAAAAGGAAAAGATAACACAGTTGTGGATGCACTTTCTAGAAAGTTTGAAAAAACTTCCTAATTACATGCTCTTTCCTACCCTATTCCTAAATGGATTGACCAAGTCAAGGAAGAATGGTATCAGGACCCTACCACACATACCATAATTCAACACCTCCAACAAAATCCCATAAGAAAACCTCACTATTATTGGCAAGATAACATACTCTGTTATAAAGGACATCTTGTCCTATCTCCTACATTCACCTATCGTACAAATCTTCTCCATGAGCTACACGCTACACCCACTGTAGGACACTTTGGATTCCTAAAACTTACAAAAGAGTGACTAGATATTTTTATTGGATAGGGATGAAAAACGATATCAAGAGATTCATCAATTAATGTGAGACATGCCAAAGAATTAAATGTGAAACAGTGACCACACCAGGTCTTCTTCAACGTCTTCCCATACCAACAAAAACATGGGTTGATATCTCAATGGATTTCATTGAAGACCTTCCAAAATTGGTAGGAAAAAAAACCATCCTAGTTGTAGTAGATTTTTTATGTAAATACGCCCATTCTTTTACAGTAACCCACCCTTATACCTCTAATACTATTGCTCAAATTTTCCTTGATAATATCTTTAAATTATATGGCATACCTTCTACTATAGTTAGTGATCATGATCCCACTTTCACTAGTAATTTTTGGAAATAATTGTTTAAACTCCAAGGTACCCAACTTCGGATGAGCTCCGCTTACCACCCCCAAATAGATGGTCAAACTAAAGTTGTTAATAAATATTTAGAAACTTATCTCCGATGTTTTATTTCCATGAGACCCCTTCACTAGGTTAAATGGCTTCCACTAGCCGAATGGTGGTATAATACCACATATCATGCAACCATTAAAATGACCCCTTATGAAGCACTATATGGCCAATCACCCCCATCCCTAACCTCTTATATTCCAGGAAGTACAAAGGTGCAAACCATAGAGATGGAACTTGTTACTCGAGATAATATTATTCACACTCTTAAAGATAATCTACACATCGCTCAACACCGCATGAAGTAAAAAGTAGACCAACATCAAATTGAGTGTACTTTCTAAGAAGGGGATATGGTATTTCTTCACCTTCAACCATATCATCAAAATTCTCTAAAAATCAAAGGTTCTCAAAAGTTAGCACCCAAATTTTATGGACCTTATAAAATTCTACAATGTATTGGGCTAGTTGCATATAAGCTTGAGTTACCAGAGTCCTCCAAAATCCATCCTGTATTCCATTGTTCTTCTCTCAAGCCCGTAATAGGCAACCACATCACTACTCAAAATCAACTTCCAGAGTTTTCTGACTATGGGGCACTTATGGTTGAACTAGAAGTTATTCTAGATCGCCACATGCACCACCTTCGCAATCGCACCATCACCGAAGTATTGATTCAATGGAAAGGTCTACCTTCAAAATATGCCACATGGGAGACACTCCATCATATCCAACAATAATTTCCTTAGTTCTATCTTTGAGGACAAAGCTCGTTTTAAGGATGGTGGCATGTTAGGATTCTACTCCTAACACTTATATTAATTCACATTTACTTAATCACTCACTAATAATTAATTACTCAACAAGGGTTGTGACCTTTGATCACACCTTTTAAGTGCATATATATAGATAGTGAAATTGGGTGTAATAGGCATCCAATGAAAAACAATTCAGTTTATTATTTGGGTCTTCCAAATAATCCAACAGTGATTCTAAACAATAGTGATTTTGTCCTTAATTTTGCATTCAATTGTTCTCATTTCATTTCACAGGTAACCAATGTCCTTACAAATGTTCGGTGCCTCAGGTTCTTTTACTCCTCCTAGCCTGGTAATATGATGTGCTCCTTGAAACTTGTGAACTTAGTGAAGTAGGGGAAAAACGGTGCACCTAATAATGATAAACAATATGCATCTATCGCTAATGATTGATGTGCATCAAAACGGAAGCATGCAAGTAAAAGTGGAAAAGACACCAAATTGAAAGAAATTAAATAAAATGAAGTTTCTTTCTATTAATTTATTGGTTCAAGACCACGGTTACATAAATGTCTCCTTGAGAACTCCGGATTGATACAATTGTTTGCAAAATGATCGGGTGCCCAAAGGATCAAGTCCTTTTGAAGAAGCTCGTGTACACTTCCAATGTATTTCCTCGTACCCAAAATTGAGGTGGGTGAACCTACGTTGCTACCGCTTTGTTCTATGATCTTGTACTTCTTCCTTATCCATTGTATAAACTTACACCTACACACAAAGAAATCATAATCGTTAAATAGCAAGTGTGTATGGTGAAAACATGCAATGCCCATAGGCATTGAAATACTAGAAAACATAAAAAATGAAATATGCCTATCTAAATCAACTCCAAATGACTTGAAATTTTATATATATGTAAAATAGATGGTTATGGAAAGATATTACTAAAAATAGAACCGAATTTGCATTCGATGGCATGGTGTAATCGCAGTAGACCTTCAAAGCCTGCAAAACCCAAGTCAAGCAATTTCTACCCCTAAACATATCCAAAATACATGAAACTTGGGCATAATACATAAAATGGAATTTCAAAACAACACATGTGGTAATATTTGCAAAATAAGGCACATATCCCTATGCATATCTAGGTGAGCTTTGTAGACCTGCATAAGACCCTAAAAAACACTAAAAATACAATATCTCACTCAATATAGCTCCAAAATACATAAAATTTGGAGCTTCGAATCATATGATAATATAGAATCTAAATAAAAAATAACAGTAGAGAAATAATGCATATATCAGCCACTATCCCTAGGGTGGGACGGTTGGGACTGTCATAGACTGGGGACCATCCTAGGGTGGGACGACCACCATTTTTGCACTTATTTTATCACCAATTCCTTTGTGAATTAGTTAGGGACCTCCTAAATAGTGTTGTCATAAAATTTTATGGTAAAACTCACTCATATTGTTTGGTTTTGGAATCAATTCGCGCCTCCTAGATCACTCGTAAACCTCCTTCACTAGGTAGAAATATAAGGGAAAAGGCACAAAATGATGAGGGAAAATCTTGGCAGCACTTCATTGCTATGTCTCAAAAATCCTCTCTCTCTCTCTATTTGTGTGGAAAACTGATCCACTTTATAGCCAAATAAATCCTTTGGGCAAGAAGGCACGCGAGGGCATGCAAGGCAAGAGGCGCCATTTGGCCAACAGGGTGGCATGCATTGGAGGGGGAAGAGAATCTCCCTATTTGGCCTCTTACATGCAACATGTCATAAGGATGTTGCATCCTCTAACTTGCATACTTGAATAGGTAGGGAAAATGGTAATTTGTGGGTGCCATTTGTCTAAATTTGACTTTTTGGGAGTCAAACCTTGTGGTCGTCCCACCCTAGGATAGCCAGGTTGCAACCATCCTGGGGTGGTACAACCACAAACTATGGTCATCCCAAGGTGGGACGGTCATGCCTATATGGCCCAAAAGCTCCCAAAAGTGGGTTAGAGCCTTCCAAGAGTGGTTAGGACCACTAGTAAACCTTTGAGGGTTGCCCAAGGGGGCCATATGGTGTCAATTAACTAGTGCTTTTGATTACCTAACTAAATTGACCTAATTTTAGTGTCTACAGATGCCCCTTTTTGAGATACATTGTGTGCAACACAGTGATGAGCAAAAATAGATGACTAAAATGCTAAATGATTAGGTTTATTCAATAACCTAACCAACTTTAGATGACCTAATAATGGAAAGAGCATGTGTTCTTGAATCCTTGCTTCTGACAAGATAAGGAACTTGCTTCAAGTACAACCTTTCCAGTAAGTGAAGCCCAATTTTTCATGATTCTATAATACCAAATATTTGTTTAATTTGTGCTTGTTTTCTGCCCCAAGCAGGGGCATGATTGTATTTGTCAAATATTCGTTGAATGAATGTAATTTGCATGATTGAGTGTGTGATTGTTGATTGTGATTATAAATGTGCTAAGTATGACTACCTCCTCAAGAGATGAGTTGATGAGGGAGTGACCAGTGATAAAAGTGATGAGTCACTTGACACATATGACTTTGTTAGGGTTTCCTTCGGTTTTACTCATTGAAAAATGGAGCATTTTTTAGAGGAATTGGGCAATTTTGTTGATGTTGTATGGAATAAAGGAGCTGAAAACATTGTTCCCATGGGGTGTTCCAGCCATAATGGCCTTATTAGGGTGTGAATTAAAGTTATTTACACTTCTCCATGAGCAATTTATATACATTGTGATTCTAAGTGAAATTTGACCAAATTTGAGCTATTTTTGGTGGGTTTTGGACCCTTTTATTTGATATTTGTGTTGTTTTTGAATTTTTGATTGTTTAATTGTTTTTGAATTTTGAATGTTTTGCAATGTTTTTGGATTTTATGGCTTTTTGATAGTGTGAATTCTGAGGACTCACTTTATTGTAGCCTACGGGCCGTATGATGTATCTTTTTACCCCATACATATACACCCACATATATATATGAGCTTTTATGTAGTTTATCATCATTTTTATCACTTCATGAGATGTATGCAATGTATTTATTTATTTTATGACATGATGATGGATGTCTATCATGTATGCATATGTTGTGATTTGATTTTATGTGATGATATGCATGGATGTATGATGAGATGGATGATGTATTGATCTAGATGATGAAATGTATATTATATGACACACTATGTTAGCACCATAGACTGTATAAAATTCATCAATTCATGTGTAATGTTGTCATGGGACTATGTAATGTGTTTATGAATAATGTAAACTAACATGTATGTGATAAAATGGAATAATGATATGATGTTGTAGGATGTCTTTCATGAGACTCAAACACTCTAGTCAACTGGTCAAAAATTAAATACTAACCATGCAATATTTTTTGATAAGGTCTAAATATGATAGGATGACCAAGATACTCAATATCCCTGTGTGTGCAAGTGATTTCATTTTGTGATAAGCATAATATTACCCTAGTGTAAAATGGGATTAATGCAGCCCATCTTTACTAGAGATCACCCCATGAGTAGCATGATCCTAGGTTTTGTACTTATTTGGATTAGACCACTAGGTAGTATAGGCTACCAAAAGCTAGCTCATCCACATGTAAACATTGGTCTGCACATATGCAAAGAGCTAATGTGATAGACATATCGTCATGCATAAGGATATCACAATTTCCAAGCTGGCTTGATGCCACTAAACCTGTAATGAGGATCACCTAATGGTTTGTCAAATGCTGAGAATTCCAAGAATTCAATTTCAATACTTCCTTCTTTTCTTTTATTTGAATTCAGGGATATTTGCTCATGCTTAGTGATGAAAATCACTATTTAATTTTGTATTTTATTTTCTTTGAGCAAGGGATTTAGGGAGTGGTGATAACCACTATTTATTTTGATTTTTATTTTAGCTTTTTGGGATTTTTATTTTGATAGTGGTGAAAACCACTGTTTCTTTTGGGGGAATTATGTAATGAGGAGTTTATCCTTTTGCCAATTCTCAGTATTCTTGAACCATTTGCATAGGGGGGTGAGTAGGATAAAATTTTCACTTAAAGGTAACCTAGACCACTTCATAGGTTTCATCTTTCCTTATGCAAAACTTGAATTTATTAGTGAAAGATGTGTTGGGATTTTGATGTATACAAGGTACAATCTAAGTAAGACTCTACCTCCTAAAAATCAATATAGATTTCTACAAAGTCTGAAAAGAAAACTAGAGATGGCTAAGTGACCAAAAACCCTAATGATATTCTAGAAAAAATGGCTAGGTGAAGGGAATGGACACAAATACAAAAATGTAGGAAATGTAGGTGGAAATGATAGGTGAAATATGGAATGATGTGAATGATGACTTGAACAACATAGATTTTGAATGATGACTAGTGTACAGTCATAGTGCTAGACATGTATGAGCAACACCAAAATGCAAAGTGCAATTATGAGTATGCCTAATGCAATTGATGATAAAATGCAATGATATGCAATGTAATGTAATGCAATGTTTTTATATTTTGATATTTTGATGATGTTTTTGAATTTTTTATTGATATATATATATGTATGGATATCTGACCAACAGGCTAATGGGGGATATTAGGGTATTTGAGGTGACCAAAGATCTTATGGATGCCTTTGGGACTGTTTGGTTTGACCAACTAGGTTGTAGACACCCTTGGAGCCTTTTGGGGTGACCTAGATGATCATAGACCACCTAGGGATGTTATGGATTGACCAAGCAGTATGTAGATGCCCTTGGAGCCTTTTTGGGTGACATATATGATCATATACCACATAGATATTTTTTGGGTTTACCAAGCAATATGTAGATACCCTTGGAGCCTTTTAAAGTGACCTAGATGATCATAGACCACCTAGGGGGTTTTGGGTTTACCAAGCGGTATGTAGATACCCTTGGAGCCTTTTGGGGTGACCTTGATGGTCATAAAATACCTAGCAGGTTTTGGATTGACCAAGCGGTATGTAGATACCTTTGGAACCTTTTTGTGTGACCTATACAGCCATAGATTGCCTAGGGGGGTTTTGGGTTGATCAAACAACATGTAGATACCCTTGGAGCTTTTTGGGGTGACCTAGATAGTCATAGATCACTTAGGGGTATTTTGGGTTGACCAAATGATATGTAGATATCCTTGGAGCCTTTGGGGTGGCCTAGATGATCATAGAATACCTAGGGGGTTTTGGATTGACAGAGTGGTATTTAGATACCCTTGGAGCCTTTTGGTGTGGCCTAGATGATCATAGACCGCCTAGGGAGTTTTGTATTAACCAAGCGGTAGGGAGTTTTGTATTAACCAAGCAATATGTAGATACCCTTGAAGACTTTTAGGATGACCTAGATGGTCATAGACCACCTAGGGGGGTTTTGGGTTGACCAAGTGGTATGCGGATACCCTTGTAGCCTTTTGGGGTGACCTAGACGGTCATAGATCACCTAGGGATGTTATGGGTTGACCAAGCGGTATGTAGATACCCTTGGAGCCTTTTGGGGTGACCTAGATGGTCATAGACCACCTAGGGGTGTTATGGGTTGACCAAGTGGTATGTAGATACCCTTGGAGCCTTTTGGGGTGGCCTAGATGGTTATAGACCACCTAGGGGCATTTGGTACCCTATGTACCCCTAGTGTGCCATGTATTTGATGTACTATGATTGGCCTAGCCAAAGGGGATGGTGAAAATTGACTCCCCCTCCTGTGAGGTGCAAGCTTGTGTAGTGTTAGCATCCCTTTGGGGTGAGTCGAATGAAGGTGAAACAATGGAGAATATCATAGGTTGCGTATATCGATAGTAGGATTTTTAACGCTCTGCTATAACATCGATCACATCCACAAACTCATGGGAAGGTGGAGTAACGTGCACTTGATTAGGTTGTTCGACTATATGGTCAAGTGTTGTGTTTACTTTGTGCAAAGGTAAAGAGTCTTGGAAGACACCTATCTGAAGTCCTCACCTATTGATTATATCCTGGACTAAATTTTAAAATACGTAGCATGTCTGAATATCATGGCCTATTTATCGATGGTAAACACAATATATGTTTTGCTTGTGCGAATTTGATCTATGCTTATTAGGGTTCAATGGATGGATTGGAGGAAGCATGATTGCTTGTGCCTCACATAGTCAATTGAAGATTGATGCTAAGGGCTCTAACAACTGAGTATAATTCTATCGTGGTTTATGGGCTTGGTACCTCCCCTCCATGTGTCATTGAGGGTTGACCATGGACTGTAAAGGAGGGGTTTGGTCTTGACAATCGAGGGGTTGAGGGTTAAAATTACTTAACCATGACTCGATGCTTGTGAGTCGATCCAAGATATATCATAAAGCATTTTGTTGTTGATTCACTTGTGACTCCAGGTTGTCTAGCCTATCCAAGATATAGTGTATGGGCAATGTAGGTAACGATGGGATATTTGTTGAGGAAGTTGGGAAACAATTGATAGGTAGCATATCCCTACCTAGCATGTCATCGTAGGACCATGCAAAGGCCTCCTTATCTATGAGAAGGGCTATGTAATCATCCTACTCAATGGGGGACAATTTTTCTCCTAACTTGATGTACTGAGGATTATCGAGATTTTATCTGATATCTACATCAATTATTTACTCGAATGACATATGCAACCCCTCCTCCAATTGGTGAGGAGTAGAGGTCATGTGAATATCATCAGCTAGATTTAGATCATCAATGGGAACCTTAGGTTCCTCCTCAACATAAAATACATCACAAGTAGGCCTTGGAGAGAATAGAAATGGTTGTGGCATCTCATCGCAAGACCAGTACTCAGAAGGTGATGGGGGAGAATCTCCCCAATCGAAGTCAATGATCCCCAAGTCAAGGTGTAGTGGCTTCGATGGGTTATTTGGATCTCGCATGGGCTCGGGTAGATCTATGGAAATCATATTTATGGATGGATTATTTCCCCTAGGTGGTAGAGACATAATGATGGAGGCGATCGATGTAGCTACGGGCGAGCCTGCCCTTCTATAGGGAGAAAATCTTGCCAGATAGGGTCATTCAAGGGAAACATACAAAGATAACCCTCATGCTCATCATCCAACGAGACAATTCATGCGTACTCAACATGTGGATTAGAGGAGCCAATGGATGCCAAATCATATTCTGACTCAGCATCATATGTCCACTCATAGGGATACCCTTGACCTTCTTCCTCATAGTCATGGGAAAGGGCATGCAAATATTCACCTCTCTTTTAAGATTGGATGACATTGTGAGGTGGGTCATCATCTCCCAAGGGCATAGGGAAGTATTCCCCTAGTGAGTATACATGACTGGGGTTGGCATAAGGGTATCATGCAAGATCAACCCTAAATTCTAGAGTCATGCACTCTAAGCTATCTGTGAGGACGTATAGGGGCACAGGCTTCTTGTATACCAAACCATAATTTTCATAAGGCATTTGATATTGTGGCTAATAAGGAATGTAGGTGCCTTGCTCATATAGGCCCAACCCAAAACCATGCCAATTACAGAGGTGAAGGTACTTCATGGCAAATTCAAGGTTGGACATGTAGTTGATGTCCTCAAAAAAGGGCTCTTCATCCTCCTCCTATTGTTGGTAAGGCTCAATGCCATAGTAGAGACCCCCATAGATGAAATTTGTTTGATTAGGGGGAAGACCAAGAGGAACGATAGTACCTATGGGAAGACGAGGTTGACCCATGTCTTGCATTGACTCGATGGTATGAGTGGTTATGAAATTCCTAACCATGTATTCTCCTAAACTTGTAGAAGCTATGTGTACTGTGACCTTTGGCTGTAGAGAAGGATGAGACAAGAGCGAGGCTTGAATTGACTCAATTTTTACCTCATGCAGTAGCTACTCATATATTAGGCTAGGCGTCTCATTGGTGGATATGGTGTATATGATCAGAGGGCTCTCATCAACAAGCCTCTTCCTCGTGTCCCTCAATGGAGGATTTATCAATGATGAAGGCACATTTGGGGGTGTTGAATATGAGGATGGTGTGGCATGAGATGATGATGGATTTGCTGAAGGTGATGGTGATGAATTCAAACCTTGGCTGGATTAATTTGGTTGAAAATCTAGGTGGGTGGATGGTAAGTTAGACTCAAGGATCTATTTCACCATGTTGTAGTACTTGAAGGGTTCTAGGTTCGTAGGGATGACATGAACTTACCCTTCATAGGTGTATTTTAGGATCTGGTGAGCAATGGAAGGGACACACTTCATGTTCCTGATCCAAGGTCTGCCCAGTAAGATATTGTACACCATATCACCCTCCAATATGAGGCACATCATCGATATGGTCTTTTGTTCTACCTGAATGGGCAGGATTATTATGTTGATTTTTGATCATACGACATCATTATATGCTAGAAGGGTGTAGGTATATGTGACAATATGGGTTACTTGGAGCTTCATATGCTTGAGATCTATTGTAGTGATGATGTTTCTTGAAGACCCAATGTCTATTAACACTCTCTTGTAAGGTGTTCCATTTACACATGTGACGATGTGCAAGGGAGGATCCACTATATCATTTGGAACCAATTTAAGTTCATCTTCTCAAAATGTAATTATTGGTTCTATGCATTGATGCACATATCCCACAAAATTATTGAAGGAGTTAGACTCTTGGGGCTAAATCTCTATCGCCTTAAGGATATCCATTAAAGCTTATCTATGAGGTGGTGATTGTTGAATGAGCTCATAGATGTAGAGTCAGACATATGTCATTCTTAGACTTTGAGTGAGCTTGCTCTTGATTATGACCACAGGCCTAGGTGGGAGGCTCGACATAGGATGTGCTAAAGGCTACGACGTCGAAGGAACATCGCTCTGAGCCACTGGTGGTGTGACTAGACTTGGGTATCACCTATTCCTCATTATAATGTTGATCATTCCGACATACCCATGCTAAGGGGGTGCATGATGAACCTCATTTACCTGGGGCACTAGCTTGGCCTGCTCTAGATGGGCAGGCAAGGGGTATTTAAATACCTCCATTTGTTGGTTGTTTGGTGTGATATGGTTGTCTACCTAAAGGGCATTTCTATCAATCATGTCTTGCACCAAATACTTGAACTTATAGCACACTTTTACTTCATGCCCATTTTTCCTATGAAACTTGTAATATAGGTATGTTAGCGTACTACATTGTTATAACCTTATTTGTCTTATTAACGTAGTTGTCATTTGGTTATAACAACATGCTATTGTAGCCGATTGGTTTTCGGCAATATTGTTCTTACTGTATTATTTATACATGAGCTGAATAATAAACAAGTTACTGATTTCTACATGGTATCAGAGCGGCTCGCAAATTTTTTTTCCTGGGCGTGATTTGAAGCGAAGCACGTCAGTCGTCGGGCAGTGAAGAGGGCAGAAACCCCGGTTGAACGCGCACTACATTCGTTGCTCCAGGAAGAACGTGCGCGACGGAGAGCAAGAGGGACAGCCGTCCTGGACCCCGCCCGAGGACGCCAAGCAGACGTCCCAAGGTCTACGATGTCACGCAGACGCTCGACGCGCTGCGTCGGAGGAGGCGTCATGCCCCCCGCCCGAGGACGCAGGGTCCCCCGTGCGCGTCCCCGCATGCAGGCAGGGCCAGAATGCGACACGCACCGCCGCATCCCCGCATGCAGGCAGGGCCAACACGCGACACGTGACGCGTCCCTATCGCATGCGGCAACACAGGCAGGGCCCCCATCGCGCGGGGCCCCGCACGTAGGCAGACCCACACAGCGCGACCCGCGTGCAAGGGAGAAGGCCCCCCCTCCGCACCCCCGCGCGGGAATTTTAAATTCCCGCCCGCACGGGAAATTGGAGGGGGTATAAACCCCCCTCGGCACGACGCACGCAGCGAAACGCGTGCGTCGGACGGCTCCCCGACGCACGGCGCGAAACGCTCGCGTCCCCCCCCCCGAAATTTAAAAAAAAAAAAAAAAAAAAAAAAAGGTTGGAGGACGGAGTTGCAGGAGGAAGTGGCCGGGTTGGAGGACGGAGTTGCAGGCGGAAGCGGCCGGGACGGAATTTTTTTTTAATAAAAAAAAAACACAGTGCGATCGAGCGGCGCCCGCGAGTTGCAGAGGAGGAGCATCCCGAGGTTGAAAAATGAGGGCTCCGGTGATCCCTTCGGATCAGCCCGCTGGCTCACGTGGTCGTGAGCCGTGCGGTAAGGCTCAGGGAGCCTACAGGTCGGGGGTTCGAATCCCGCCGACGCCCCCCAAGGTATAATTTTTTTTTGCAATGTCATTTTTTAATTATTATTTTTTTTAATAAAAATTTTTAATTTTAATTTTTTTTAATATAGTTTTTGAAACTTTATAAATTAAAATTTTAATTTTAATTTATTTTTTCTAAAGTTTTAAAACTATATAAATTAAAATTATTTATTTTAATTTTAAATTTATAATAATTATTAAAAATGCTTTGTTAAAGAAAGCCTTTTAAGGGGGGATATTTTTTCAAAAAATCAAAGGGGGATAGTGAGTAATTTTTCGAAAAATAGCAATTTGGCAAATTGTAAAAGGTGCATTTTCGGCTATGACCGACACCTTGTGGGTTATTCTTGTGGGAAGTTTTTTTATGTTGTATGTTGCATATTTCATTTTTGCACTATAACATTAAAAACTTAAAATCAAAACACTCCCTAAGTCCCCGGAATATAAAACCCATCCGTGCAATTTTATTGCACTACAGCGTTCGGTATTTGTGATACCTCTGGCCAGCACTTACAGGTAAAGCTGTCGTGATTTGGCTCATCGTATCCGCCGCCTAATATAGCTGCTACAATGACGTCTGAGCTTGTTCTCTATAAATCGTCGAGGAGGAATAAGTACGCCATTTTTGCATTTTTTGCTCCATCCACTACCCTTTATCGCACTTGTGTTTAGGCGTAAATCCTGACGAAGTATTCTTCATAGTGTTTAGGGGAAGTTACGCCCCACGCATGAGAAGAATCTTCTATGGTAGGTGCCATCAACAAGGCGATTCCCTTTCAGTACCGCTTATGTTCCATGTATCGTATGATCTCTAAAACTCACCTATAGTCTCCCTCACGTAAGGGCGGGTGATTTTTGTTGATCTTTCTAAATACCTATAGTTTCCCTCACGTAAGGGTGGGTATTTTGTACGGTATATTGGCCTAGCAAAAGGTATATCGAAAGGGGGACCAATTGGTGATATAAGGAACCTTCACTATGGCCATTGTTGCAAAGTTGATGACTGATCCGCATCAGTTATTGAAAGGTCCAAATTATACACCATGGAAACATAAGATGAAGGCAATTCTCCAAATGGAAGATTTGTGGGATATTGTTACTGGAGTAGCAACCTGGCCTTCACCAACAGCAGGATCCACAGGTCCTTCAGCAGATCAAATCGCTTTTAACAATAAAGACAGTTGAGCAAAGGTGCTCATTTTGTTTGCTGTTTCAGATGAAGTGCAACCTCATATAGCGGACAAAGCAAGTGGTAAAGAGGCATGGGATGCCCTTAGAACCATCTATGAGGGGAAGAATGAATCCACCATTCTTCATCTTCAACAACAACTTCATAACCTGAGTTCGAGACAGGGTGAAACAGTTGAACTCTTTACGTGCGAGTGTCTGAGTTGAAAGAGAAATTGAGTTCTCTGGGAGATACTGTGGACGAAAAGCTTCTCATTTCACTTGTGATGAGAGCTTTACCTTCTTCATTTGATATGTTGATAACCTCCATCCAGGTGTCTCAATGACAAATTACCTACATCGAGTTGGTCAATCTGCTTCAACAATAGGAGGCACGCCAACTTCACAAGGATGATTCTTCCAATACAGCCCTATACACCAACAGGCGGGGTTCTAGGAAGAAAGGTAATGGGCGAAAAGGAGGCAACTTTCGAGAAAGGAGGAAATTCTCAACAGGATACGAAAGGAAAAGGCAAACAACCTCAACGAGAATAAGAGGTGGTGCAAGATCCGTGAGAAATACAACCATGACACCAACGAGTGTTGGCATAAGAACAAGCGAAAAGGCCAAAACAAACCACAAAATAAGAACAAGCAACCCTAGGTGAATGTTTCTGTTGAAGAATCTGACTCAGATTTTGAATGGGCACACAAGGTGCTCATGACTACCACAGATTCCACACAGAGGGATCCTATTTGGTATGTCGATTCTGGAGCTAGCAAACATATGACTGGTGACAGATCGTGGTTTGAATCATTTGTGGCCAAAGAGGGCAAACCTGTCACCATTGCTGATGATAAAACCTACGGGGTTCAGGGAGAGGGTACAATTTCAGTCACTCTTCCTGATGGCAAGTGTCAGATTGACAAAGTCCTCTATGTTCTGGGATTGGCTAACAATTTTTTGTCAGTGACACAAATCCTGGACAGAAATATGGTTGTCAAATTTCGTGTTGAGAATGGAAAGAAGTGTTGTACCATTACCAGGAAGGATAAGCATATTGCAACAGCTTCATATAAGCACGGCTTATTTGCACTAGATGCTATCTCTACTCCACATGTTGCCATGACTGTATCTACCAAGGAGGCAACTTCCCTATGGCACAAGAGATATGGGCATCTTAGTTCCGGCTACTTACTTGAGCTCAGCAAGTATGAGATGGTAAAGGGTCTTCCTTCCCTTTCTGCCACATTGCCAGTGTGCTCTGACTGCTTGGCAGGAAAGCAGCATAGAGTACCATTTGAGAAGAGCTCTACAAGAGCACGAAAACCTCTGGAGTTAATTCATACCGATCTGTGTGGTCCTTTCACACCTCACAGTTGTGGAGGGAAGAGGTACTTTCAGTTATTCGTAGATGACTACTCACGAAAGATGTGGGTTTTCTTTCTCCAACTGAAATCTGAAGCTTTCACATTCTTCCAGCAGTTCAAGAAATCCGTTGAGAAGGAGTCAGGAGCTTCTATTAAAACCCTCCGCTCAGATCGAGGTGGAGAGTTTACCTCTAATGAATTTTCTGCATTCCTAGATAAGCATGGGATCAAGAGACAGTTAACAACTGCCTATACTCCTCAGCAAAATGGAGTTGCTGAGAGAAGGAACAGTTCTATCATGGAAATGGTTCGTTGTATGCTCACAGGAGCTACTCTTGGGCAACAATATTGGGCAGAAGTTGTCACCACTGTAGTGTATCTGTTGAATAGGGAACCCACAAAGGCCCTAAAAGGAATGACTCCATAGGAAGCATGGAGTGGTCGAAAACCCTCCATATCTCATCTACGTATTTTCGGATGTCAAGCTTTCATGCACATACCGAAAGAGAAAAGGAAGAAGCTAGATGAGAAAACACTGAGATGTATTTTTCTTGGTTATTCTGAGCACTCTAAAGGATATCGGTTGATAGATCCTTTGACCAAGAAAATTCTTATCAGCAAATATGTTGTCTTTGATGAAGCTTTCACATCACAGAGCACATCTAAAGTACACCAAGATGTTGTGGAACCTAAGGAAGAGAAGATTCCTTCGTCAGCACAGACAGGAGGTCCTTCTACATCTTCTTCACCACCATTGAATAAGAATCCTAAATGGTGTACAAATACAATCAGAGACGCAAATTTATCCACTCCTCCTAATTTGAATTTGGATAGACCTCGTACACGCAGTATGGCTCAAAAGGAAAGAGAAGACAAAGAAACTGGTGAGGTTGATGATCTTTGTCAATATTTTGAGGAACTTTCTGTGACTCCAAGTACAGAAGTAGAGGATATGGATATTGATGATGACAAGGCATTCATGTCTACCATAGATAGTCTTGAACCTGCATCAGTGCAAGATGCTCTCAGTGAGCCTCAGTGGAAGGCCGCTATGGATACAGAGTATGAGTCTTTGATGAAGAATAAAACTTGGAAGCTTGTTGATTTGCCGCATGGAAAGAAACCCATTGGCTACAAATGGGTGTATAAAGTCAAGTACAAGGCAGATGGAACAATTGATAAGCATAAGGCCCGTCTTGTTGCAAAGGGCTATGCTCAAAAAGAAGGCATTGACTACGAGGAAACTTTTGCACCTACTGCTCGGATGACCACAATTCGGGTTATGTGTGCTATGGCAGCACAATATGGGTGGAAAGTTCACCAGATGGATGTCAAAAGTGCCTTTCTAAATGGTGATCTCCAAGAAGAAGTCTATATGACTCAGCTTGAAGGATTTGAAGTGGAAGGCCAAGAGCAGAAAGTTTGCAAGTTGGTCAAATCCTTGTATGGTATGAAACAAGCTCCTCGAGCTTGGTATATAAAAATGGACAATCACCTTATGCAGCATGGATTTAAGAGATGTTCGTCAGATGCAAACCTCTATTTCAAGAAACAGGGTTCTGAGATAGTGTTGCTTGTACTCTATGTGGATGATCTGCTCATTACAGGGAGTTCAAAAACTATGATCTCTATTGTCAAAAGAAACTTGTGCAAATATTTTGAGATGATAGATCTCGGACTTCTCCATTACTGTCTTGGTCTGGAATTCAGCTAGAAGGAGCACTCCATCAAAGTGTCTCAGAAAAAGTATGCCAAGACATTGCTGGAAAAATATCGCATGACTGACTGCAAGCCAATGGCAACTCCAATGGAGAATGGACTTCAGTTATCACGATATGATGACTCACCTCAGGTAGATGGTACTCTCTATCGACGAGTTGATTGGGAGTCTCATATATCCGACCAATACTAGGCCGAGATCTCGTATTTGCTTGTCAACTATCTTTCGAGGTTCATGCGGGAGCCTAAGACCACTCATTGGAAAGCGACAAAACGTGTTCTTCACTATGTCCGTGGTACTATGGAATATGGCCTAGAATACAAGAGGAACAACAAATTCTTCTTGCAAGGATACACGGACTCCGACTATGTCGGATCATTTGATGATCGCAAGTCAACTTTTGGATACATTTTTCATTTTTCATCTGGGATCCGGTCCTGTCTCTTGGCATAGCAAGAAGCAATAGGTGGTTGCTATTTCATCAACAGAGGCAGAGTATCGTGCCGCACGTGAAGCTATGTGCGAAGTGATATGGTTACGTCGCATTCTGACAAGTATGGGCCATCCATCAAAATCTCCAATACACTTGTTTTGCGACAATCAGGGTGTTCTGAACCTCGTCAAGAATCCAGTCCATCATGAAAGAACAAAGCACATTGACACACAATGTCATTTCATTCGAGATGAAGTTCCAAAGCACCGAATTCAGCTTCAGCACATTCCCACCGATGCTCAAGTTGCAAACATTTTCACTAACGCACTTGGACGTGTCAAATTTGAATTGTTTCGCAGCTCACTTTGTATTGCAAAATAATGTAAGGGGATGTTAGTAGTCTAGTACAGCTATTAGTTATTACATTACCCAAATAATGTAATAAAGGGGGATGTTAGCGTACTACATTGTTATAACCTTATTTGTCTTATTAACGCAGTTGTTATTTGGTTATAACAACATGCTATTGTAGCCGGTTGGTTTTCGGCAATATTGTTCTTACTGTATTATTTATACGTGAGCTGAATAATAAACAAGTTACTGATTTCTACAAGGTATTCTCGGTATCCTTTGGGCTTTGGTGCATTTGGGTCGATAGGTCGACTCTTAGGTAGATTGATCGAATTAGCTGGCAAGAGGTGCTCAAATAATAATTCCATAGACTATACAATGGACATGAATTGTCACTTGGGGTGATGTTGATTTTTCTCTTGACTATTCTGGTTGTCCTTGGTATAGTTCCCAAGTGTCGCTTGATAATTAGGCTTTTGAGGTGGCACTGCTTGCACTGGCCCTGGGACACTAAAGACAACCTGATTCACTATTTTTTTCTTAGGATGCACTAGGGTATTCTTATAATTCTTGTTCCACTCCTTCTTGTGATGCTTCACAATCTCTCCCCCTTTAATATTGATGTCTTCAATGGTCCTAGCTTGCGCTAGGGCATCTTCAAGAGTCGGATATTGTTGCAGCTGCAACAACAAGGAGATCGGCTTTAGGTAGCTCTTGGAAAAAATCTGAGTCAACTCTGATATGGGGAGTAGATAAGGCAGTTTTGTGAGCAATGCTTACCACATATTACCATAATTCACTATTGACTCATCATCATATTTTTTTAGCCCAACGAGATCAGCCAGCATCACCTTCCTCCTGGTATTGAAGGTGAAGCATTTGAGGAATGAGTCTATAAGTGTATCCAAATTATGGATGTTATGCTTCAAGAGTTGGGTAAACCACTCCATGGAAGGGCTAGAGAGGGTAGTCACAAATATCTACAAAATCAAATCATCATTATCCTAAATGCCAAAGCATTTACTCAGGAATTTTGTGACATGTTCCTACGCATCTTCCTCTTCTTTAAAGATAGCCAATTGAGGCATACTAAATTGCTCTAGATAGGGAGGGGCAGGAATCAAAGGATGAAAGGGTTGACTATGCAACTAGTGCAAAGTGGGCTTTTGAGATCTAGACCTAGAGGTCTTTTTATATACTAACTCTAGGCACTCTAGTAATGCACGATGTGCATTTGAGGATTTAATATCCTCATCCTTGCTCCTATCTTGCGGTGGAGGTCAAGGATCCTCTGACCTATTTTGGGGTGGTGGCATGTCACCCCCTACCTTGGTAAGGTGTTTCCAAATATTCTATCTCTATCTCATGCTCAGTGTAAGCCCCATTGGGTGTCTCTCAAGCCAATCTATAAAGAGGGGTATCTACCTGCTATGGGTACCCAATGTTTGGACTGGGATGCAAGTCCTGATCTGGTCTAGGAGCTCACAAAGGCAACATTGGATAAGGTCTAGGAGACCTATCTCGAATGAGTATGGGTTTCCTTTAGTGGACTTACTACCTATGTGTCTTAGGGATAGGAACCCTCTCACATAAATTTCTCTAGAACAGCTCGTTGGTTTGTTGTTCAATTCTTTCTTTCTCAAGCTGATGCAAGCAGTCTAGTTGATATTTGTCTCACCAAAGTTGCTTAAATTGTGCTTGGTGTTTCACATGTCTTGCAACTTCTTGATTGATCTGCTCCACTATGTGGGGCCTAGGAGGTCTAGGAGTCTCCCCCTAAGGCTGACCTCATTCAAGATAATCTGTGATACCTATCGTGTGCTTCCCTTGATCGATGGCAGTCGCATTGATTTGAGGTTCGGGTCTAAGCATATGCTCATTATACGCAGTAGATGTTGAGGCACATCATGCATGCACAGTATACTACTCTTAAGGATAATTAGGAATTTCCTCATGCCTTTCTTCATGGATGAGAAATGGAAGGGTGGAGATATTTCACCCTGAGCGATGAGTATCATACTCGTTAGGTTGCCTAAGCTGCTGGACCCTATCAGGGTGATGTAGAGGTAAGGTTGGATCAACATGCTCTACCCAATGTGTGAAGTCATACTCTGGAATATGAATAGGCATGTCATACCCATCAGGTATGCGGATGTGTAGCACCACTCTATCTACTTGCACCTCAGCATCCTATTGCCTTTCATCAAATAAGGCATGTGATGTGTCTAAGTATCAGGAACACTCTCCTAGGTAAGATCCATTACCCATAGGGATGTCACGCATAGGGATTTCTTGTAGGTGTGTCTCATGCCCTACTATTTTGGAACTTGAGTGAGTAGAGGCTCACTAGGGAGGTATGAACAAGTCCCTGGGGCTAAAGCAGAGATGACTCATATCTCCTAGTCCACTCTCTACAGCTTTCATCCATGATTGGGCTTAGATGCGGATGCACACCATTATAACTCTCTACCAAATTCTAGATGATTATCTCCTTTACAAATTCTTAATGAAACAACACACAAGAAAGGAAACACTCAATAAAAACAAGTGATTATATCTTTAAAGTTTTTGATGTGAATCCCTAAATTATTTTGTGTGTTTCAGATGTGTTGTTTGTAAAATAGGACCTTGTATCACGTGTTTGAAATCTTGTAAAATGATAATCTTGTGTTTAATTGGATTTCACCAGTATACTTATAGCTCAACAACCTGTAATGAAAGTCATAATCACATAATCCAACCTATAATGTGTGGTGATGAAGTCCACACACAGTCAGAGAGCACAAGTCCTACCAGTTCCTCACCCATTTCATCCATAATCTATGAGATACCTATTCGAAGAGAGATATGTGCTATAACCCATGGGATATGACAGATCTTGAAACCAACCTTGGCAAAGAAAAATTTTTGTGGGATTTTAGATAATGGGTGGAGATGAAAGCCACCTCGTTGAACTCTACTAGTGGATGGTGATGAAATCCACCTCACTAGCATTTAAGTGAATCATGGTGTGTGTGGTTCTTTCTAATCCAAAGGAAGTAAACAATGAAAAATTATATGATCATTCACTAAATGCAAAGAAATTATGTTTTACTTTCAAAAAATCTAGATAAAAATAAACCTACAAGATGCAAACCCTAAATGATGGTCTACCCATTAGGTAGCCTACATGCAAGCAAACCATACAAGGGCATCATAAACTCAACTTATTTTTTATTTTTCTTCTTTTTTGTTATTTTTGCATTTATGATAAAATGAAACATTCTTTCTACCTTTCTATCAAACAAAGCATGCAAGAAAAATCAAATTTCAGGTAATTCTAACTATGTAGCAGAAAACATAAAGTTCAGGTACCTACCTTATCACCAGAGGAACCTGTTGTTTTTGGAATATGATCAAAAAAGGCTCTATTTTATGGCCATCCTAGGGTGGGATGTCTACCATTTGGATGGCCATCCTAAGGTGGGATGGTTGTGTGGCCATCCCAGGGTGAGCTAAGGAGCAGTCCAAAGGTCGTTTCAGGCTAGGACGGCTAGTACCTGCAACAAAAACCAAGAAAAATTTGAGGTTAAATCTTCATAAAATAAATAGGGATAGGGTCCCACCATGATTTCCATTAAACTAGGGAAAAAACAGTGCACCTAATAGTGATAAAAAAATATGCAAAAATCGCTAATGATTGATGTACATCAAAACGAAAGCATGCAAGCAAAAGTGGAAAAGACACCAAATTGCAAGAAATGAAATAAAAGGAAGTTTATTTCTATTAATTTTTTGGTTCAAGACCACAATTACATAAACATACCATTGAGGGATCCGGATTGATACAATTGTTTACAAAATTATGGGGTGCCCAAAGGATTAAGTCCTTTCGAAGAATCTCGTATGCACTTCCAATGTCTTTCCTCGTAACCATAATTGAGGTGGGTGAACCTACATTGTTGACACTTTGTTATATTATTTTTTACTCCTTACTTATCCAATATATAAAACTTCACCTGCACACAAGGAAATCATAATTTTTAAATATCAAGTGTGTATGGTGAAAACATGCAATCCCCACAGGCACTAAAAGACTAGAAAACATGAAAATAAAATATGCCTATATAAATCAACTCCAAATGAATTAAAATTGTATATATACGTAAAATATATGGTTTTTGGAAGATATTACTAAAAACCAAACCAAAATTACATCCTATAGCATGGCGTAATCGTAGTAGACCTTCGAAGCCTGCAAAACCCAAGTCAAGCAATTTATGCCCCTAAACATATCCAAAACACATGAAACTTAGGCAGAATACATAAAATGGCATTTAAAAACAACCCATATGGTCATATTTATAAAATAAGGCACATGTCCCTATGCATCTTCAGGTGAGCTCCGTAGACCTGCATAAGACCATACAAAACATTAAAAATGTGATATCTCGTTCAATATAGCTCCAAAATGCATGAAATTTTGACATTAGCATCATATGATAATATAGAATATAAATAAATAATAATATTAGAAAAATAATGCACATATCAGCCACCATATTGAGGTGGTACGGTTGGAACTATCATAGACTAGGGACCATCCTAGGATGGAACGACCACTAGTTCTACACTTATTTTATCACCAATTCCTCTATGAATTGGTTTGTGGTAAAACTCACTCAAATTTTTCATTTTTGGAATCAACTCACACCTCCTAGATCACTTGCAAACCTCATTCGCTATGTAGATATTTCGAGGGAAAAAGGCACAAAATGGTGAAGGGAAATCTTGGTAGCACTCTGTTGCTATATCTCAAAACTCCTCTCTCTATATTTGTGTGGAAAATTGATCCACTTTATAGCTAAAGTAAGCCTTTGGGCAATAATTCATGCGAGGACATGTAGGGCAAGATGTGCCATTTTTCCAATAGGGTGGCATGCATTGGAAGGGGAAGAGAATCTCCCTATTTAGCCTCTTACATGTAGTATGTCATAAGGATGTTATGTCCTCTTACTTGCATGCTTGAATAGGCAGGGAAAATGGTAATTTATAGGTGCCATTTTTCCATATTTGAAATTTTTGGAGTCAAATCTTGTGGTCGTACCACCCCCAGGATGGCTAGGTTGCCACCGTCTTGGGGTGGGACAGCCACAAACTGTGGCCATCTCGGGTGGGACAGTCATGCCTATATGGCCCAAAAGCTCCCAAAAGTGGGGTAGAGCCTTCAAAGAGTGGTTAGGACCACTATTAAACCTCTAAGGATTTCCCAAGGGGGCCATATTGTTTCAATTAACCAGTGCTTTTGATTGCCTAATCAAATTGACCAGATTTTAGTGTCTACACTTAGATAGCAACAAGCAACATGTATAGATGCAAATGAATTTAAGTTGACATGTGACCAAAGGTGTTAAGTGTCTTTGGAGCCTTTTGGAAATTGAGATGTTACCAAGGGGTTAAGTTCCTTTTGAGCCTTTTGAAAATTGAGATGTGACCAAAGGGATTAAGTGCCTTTGGAGCCTTTTGGAAATAAAATGTGACCAAAGGGATTAAGTACTTTTGGAGCTTTTTAAAATTGAGATGTGACTAAATGGATTAAGTACCTTTGGATATTTTTGAAATTGAGATGTGACCAAAGGTATTAGGTACCTTTGGAGCTTTTTGAAATTGAGATGTGGCCAAAGGTATTAAGTACCTTTGTTTTTTTTAATAATTGAGATGTGACCAAAGGGGTTAAGTACCTTTGGGGCTTTTTGAAAGTTGTTATGTGACCAACGGAATTAAGTACCTTTGGGCCTTTTTGAAATTGAGATGTGACCAAAGGGATTAGTTACCTTTGAGACTTTTTGAAATTGAGATGTGACCAAAGGGGTTAATTACCTTTTGGGATTTTTGAAAATTAAGATGTGACCAAAGGGATTAAGTACCTTTGGGGATTTTTTAAAATTGACGTGTGATAAAAGGGATTAAATACCTTTGGAGCTTTTTGAAAATTGATATGTGACCAAAGGGATTAAGTACCTTTAGGGCTTTTTTAAAATTGATATGTGACCAAAGGGGTTAAGTACCTTTGGGGATTTTTGAAAATTGAGATGTGACCAAAGGGATTAAGTACCTTTGGGGATTTTTAAAATTGATATGTGACCAAAGAGATTAAGTACCTTTGGGATTTTTTGAAATTGAGATGTGACCAAAGGGGTAAGTACCTTTGGGGATTTTTGAAAATTGAGATGTGACCAAAAGTATTAAGTACCTTTGAGGATTTTTTAAATTGAGGTGTGACCAAAGGGATTAAATACCTTTGGAGCTTTTCGAAAATTGAGATGTGAACAAAGGGTTAAGTACCTTTAGGACTTTTTTTGTGAGGAAGGTGTGATACCTTAAGCATCCTCAATTTTCTTTATGATTGATGATGTGAGTGACTGGGAGGATGTGATATCCTAAGAATCCCTAGTATACTTGATGATTGAGTTGGTACCAATGTCCTAATTAGATGGGTTGGATAGACCATTTGTGGGAAAGACTTTCAGATCAATAAGATCTTGGACAACATCTTTAAATACATGACAATTTTTTATGTCATGGCTTGTTTGTTTATGGTAGGGACAAAACAAGTGCTCCTTAAAGTGTTTTCCTCATTTGGTTGAGTCTCTTGGTTTGATTTTTGGAAGTGAAATATCTTGTGCTTCATAAAGCCTTCAAAAAATAGTTGCATAAGATTTTGAAAGCACCATGTAGTCTCGATGGGGCTTTGTAGGACACTTGGTGTATTTTTACGATTGTGTTGGATGTTGGATTTGTGGTACAGGTATTGTAACCTAAGATGTGGATTGTGAAACTAGATGTTGCAACTATTGTGGTTTCAACTATTGTGGTTGCTAACATGGATGATGATGAAAATTATGATGACCCAATTGTAACTCAATGTTAGTGAGTCGAGTTAAAATATGTTACAAAATTAAAGTATGTTGACAATTTGATTGTAAGCCCTGGTTTGCTTATTGAGTGTATTGATATGTGGTGAATGGATTTATGAATGGATGATATTGATTTTATTTTTTATGGTGTGATGAATTGGGGGGCATGGATTGAAATTTATGATGATGAGGTTGGTGAATAAATTATTGTGAATGAATAAAAGGAGATGATGTGTGAAGACTATAGATGAGTTGACTCATAGGAATGGAATAGGTTTATGGAGGTATGGGACTGGAAACCACATAATATTATGGTGTCCATGATGGTATTTGGGTGATGAATGTGGGTTGAGCAAAAATTGCATGAGGCCTAGGTTTCACTTGAACTTGTTGTTGAGCTATATGCCACTTCTTAAGCAATTTGTTCAAGTGTTCCCATGATTCATGAATTTCCATATCATCATTGGAAGGCATGGATGAATATGGAATAGATGATGTGGATGGGGGATAAGTGGCAATGGAAATTACAACTTGATTGGATGAAATAGGCACTTGTGAACCAACATTGACTTGTGCTTCATACAAGAGGTTAGCATAGGTGGGTACATATGAAGTGCTAGGAGCGCATGATGGTTGGGGAATGGATATATGGGATGAAGGTGCAACTAATGCCTCAAAAAGAGGTTTAGTGTACATTTGGGTGAATATGGATGGTTTGGAAGGAAAATTTTCTTTCTGTAAAGAAGGATCTTGATCTGAGATATTATGGATGGGTTGTGAGACATAATTAACCGATTTATAGAAATCCTCTACTTGGGCCATGTATATGTGGGTAATATTGTGATCAATTGTAGGTGAGGATGATTTGGTTTGCAAAAGAGATGTGGATGTGTATCTATGCAGGATATCATTAGCCTGCATAATGTGTGATGGGCCTGCAAACAAATCTGTGCAATCTGTCTAAACCACACTGACGAAATTTACCATAAAAGTGGAAAGAAATGAAGATGAATAGTCCATAGATGTATTTTTTTGGTTTAAAAATTTATTTTGATTTATTTTTAATACCATAAGCTACTAAACCAAGATACATATTATGCAATAAAATGAAATGCATAATTGAAACTTCACAAGAATCAAAATAAACAATCAATGCTAATTTTGTTCAACACATGTGTCTTACCTCATTCATTTATTATCTCATTTTAGTGTGAATTCATTTTTTTTTATATTTTTATTTCGTGTGTTTCAATGTGCTAATTTTAATTAGAAATGGATGAAGACTAAGGCTAGGGTAGAGCAACGATATTCTTGCTAGTGATGAAATCCAACAAGTTTGCTCGGGGGTAATCTAAGGTGTCTAGGGCAGAGATTGGTGGATGGATATGAAAGCCACCATCACCAGATCTCAAGCAGTGATTGGTGATGAAATCCAACCACTACTATTTAACGTGAAACATGAAGTGTGTGCAAAATTCCTTTTAAAGGTTCTATTTTTTATGGTGCACATACAATATTAGAAACAACTGATTTCACTAGTCTAAATCAGAAGCCAACATTAAGAGTATAAATTTCTCCAAAGGATGTGAAGTACATTGTTTAAATCCCTCTCTAAATATTGGGGGATTCGTCCACTCCTCTGCCTAGAATAATCCAATGTGGGGATACATTTGATACACTAATGATGTTCCTACTTAGACTAGCAAAAGGAGAAGTTTCTAATCCTACAATGCAGTATAATTTATGCAATTCTAATCATTCACATGCAACCAGAATGCAGGATTTTTCAATTGCAATACACCAAAAAACCATAAACTTTAAATGGAAAATTAAAATGTGTGAATGAATGCAATGGCTAATATAATGCCTAAAATGCAAACTAAAATGATGGTTTTTACCAGATTTATTAGTGATGTTCTTTTTAATCCATAAATCTAAAAAAATGTAAAATGCTAGAATACGTAAAAATAGAGAGGTTAGGGTTTGATAGTAAACTTACAAAGAAGCCTATATTTTTGTTTTAACTCTCTATAAAATGTCTTTGGATGTTTATGGATGTCCCTCGAGTGTTTTAGGGCATTCACACACCTTCTACAACTTTCAACGCACCTTTAGAAACCCTAATGCAGTGAAAATCGTATGATTTATACTTCTAAAAGACTTGTAAGATAAGACAAAAAACAACAAGTTAGTCAACAAAGTAAATCAAAATGAGAAACCCTTAGGAGGTCCCACCATGATCACCATTTGTAGATGCAAAAATGAAACACCAAATATAACAGATAAATGAAACCAAGAGACAATATTGCACAAATGAGATAATTTTATTAATATGGGGGGAGCCTCAAATCTCCAATGCTACAATACAGAATTTGATTTATTTTGATACAAAATATTATAATACTAGGGTTCTCTAAAACCCTAGTGAACAATACTGGTGGTATATTCAAACTCATTTTTGATCCCAACAAAGGTGAGTGGGCTTCATGCTATCCAATACTAGACCACTCTAGCTTAAGTAGTTGCATAATGTAGGTGTAGTATCTCTAGATCTGCACACAAAATATAACAAACAATTCAATAGCAACTGTGAGGGCTCCATAGTGTGAGACCCTCAGGAATTAATACAAACCCTAACTATGCAATATAAATAAAGTGAGCAGAATATAAAAATACATGAAATGAAATAAATCAATGCTGGATTTACCTTGTTCACTTGTTGTTCTCTAATCTGTAGTAGTTGTTGCAGGAAAATAGTGTGTTGATTCCCTAGCGACACCCGAGGGTTAGTAGGGCTACAAAACTCTGTTCTGAAACACCCATGGGAACTCAATGGTAGCATAAAGTTCTCGTGGGCACTTGGGAATGGCTTAAAGCACCCAAAGGTGCTCGAGAATGGTAAAAAGTGCCCAGAGGTTCTTGGGAATAGCAAGTGGGCATTCAGGGAGTGAGACAAGGTCTGTAGAAGTAGATCTACTTTGGGCAAGGGATGCAGTAGCGAATGCAAATGCGAGGGTAATGATGGATGAAATCCTTAAGAAGCTTAGGGTAAAATACTAGGAAATTCTTAGATTGCTTAGGACACTCCAAAAACTCAGGCAACTTAGGACTAAAAAAACTAAGGGCTCAAAGTGCTTAGGCTTAGACTCATAAAAACTTAGGATTCAGGGGTTGAGACATCAAAATGACTCTTTTTTATAATCTTCTCTAGGGCACATTAGGGTTTCAAAAACACAATTTGTGCGGTCAATATTAAAACGTGATGGAGGGTGGAGATTAAATCTGGGCAAGTGGCATGGATTAAGGTGGATGAATGGCTAGGATTAAACCAAGATGGATGGTTGAGATTAATTTACACATATATATACACATTTATTAAATATATATATAATATAATATTAATATTTTAATATTTTAATATATATTAAACGAATATACCTAAATATATGTAAATTAATGGGTAAAAATGGTGGTAAGACCTGGATGGACGACAAGTGGCTAGATTTCGGTGTCTACAATTTTAAAGTATATCAATGGACTATGGTTTTCCATATAGGATGAAGTTAGCATGATAAATATAAGGATGATAGAGAAAGCCTACCAATATGCCTTGAAGGCTGAAGAGAAGTTGTTGTGAAGACAACAAAATAATCAAATAGGAAGAGTATGGTCCTCACGAGGACAAGGACAAGGAAGCAATGGAATAGGAGAACAAAAACATGAAGAAGAAGTAAGTTCTTCTCATAATGAATTTAGTTAGAATGCTGGAGGAGGGGGATACTTCTCAAGGGGAAGAGGCAAGTTTGGTAGAGGAAGGGATAGAGGATTCTTTGGAAGGTTTTATAAATGTGGAGAGGATGGTCATCAAGCATTTGAATGTCCAAATGCACAAAAAAGTAATAGTAAGGAAAAGGAGATTAGGAACCATGTTGCAGTAGCATATGAGGAAAGTGTTGGTTTCCCAAGAGACATGGAGGAGCCAAAACAAGGAGAATATCTCTTGATGAAGAGATTTCTAAAACCTAAAAAAAGAGAATGTGAACCTACTCAAAGGAGAACTTGTTTTATAACATTATGCAAATCAAGGGGCAAAATTTGCAAAGTTATTGTAGACAATGGGAGTACTGATAATATCATATCCAATGAAATGGTAGAGAAACTAGGGTTGAGTTAGATAGAGCACCCAAATCCTTACAAAGTCTATTGCTACAAAAGAGACACCAAATTTTAGTCAATAAACAGTGTCAAGTAAAATTCCAAATTGGATATTACAGAGATGAGGTCCTATGTGATATTATGCCTATGGATTCTTGCCATTTGTCATTTGGAAGACCTTGGAAATTTGACAAAAATGTTGTACATGATGGTAGGTAAAACACCTACACAATTATGAAGGATGGTAAAAAGTGTGTGTTGGGTCCATTGAATGACAAGGATGAAAGAGAGGACAATGGTATGAAGGTATGTTTGATTTTTGGAAAGCAATTTTTAAAGAAAATGACAAGGAAGAAGGTTTGTTTTGCATTGATTGCCAAACCCACAAAGGGTGGGCTAGTAAATTGAAAGGATGAAGTTCCAAGTAAAGTCAAGAAGTTATTGGAAGAGTATTCAAAAAATTTATCAGAATAATTACTAGATGGATTACCATCAATAAGGAGTACTAGTCACCACATTGATTTTATTCCAGGATCAAGTTTACCCAATAAGGCAACATATAGATTGACACCAATGGAGATTGAGAAAATAAATAGACAAGTCCAAGAGCTATTGGACAAGGTGTTTATTAGGGAGAGTTTGGGCCTGTGTGCAATACTAGTTGTACTTGCACTAAAGAAAGGTGGATAATGACGAATGTGTATAGATTCAAGGACCAAAAATAAGATAAACATAAAGTATATATTTTCATTACCATGCATGAATGATTTGGACTGCTTGAGTGGATCAAAGTACTTCATGAATATATATTTGAAGAGTGGTTATCATCATATATGGATTAGGTAAGGAGATGAGTGAAAATTTGCACTCAAGACAAAAGACAAATTGTATGAGTGGATGGTTATGCCATTTGGATTGACAAATGCACCCAGTATATTTATACTGTTAATGAATGAAGTGCTTATGCCATTTCTTGGCAAGTTTTTGGTCATCTATTTGGATGATATTTTTATATTTAGTAAGAGCAAGGAAGAGCATTTGACACATCTAAAACTAGTATTGCAAATATTGAAGGGAGAGAAGTTGTTGGTCAACTTGAAGAAGTGTAGTTTCATGAAAGAAAATTTGGAGTACTTGGGTTTTTTTATTTCACTAAAAGGATTGTGAATGGATCCCAAGAAGGTTAAAGCCATTGTAAACTGGACATTACCAAGGAGTAAGTTTAAGGCAAGAAGTTTCCATGGTCCAGCAAGTTTCTATAGGAATTTTATCAAAAAATTTAGTGGGATTTATACACTGATTACAAATACCCTAAAAGGGGGAAGGAATGAATTTTGATCGACTATATAGCTTACATTTAATTTTATCAATTCGAGGGAAATCAAGGTCAGATTTAAAGAGTAACAATCCAGTATATATTATATCGTAGGGATTAATACTAACCTTAGCTCAAGTTTCTTTTTCAGGATTCACGTGTACAGAAAAGTAAATGAACAGAATTAAATTTGTGCAGAAATGAACAATGTAGGATTTGATGAATGAATGCATTTATGTTTTACTTTTACTGATGAATTGACTTATTGATGCACTTAATTACTGATGAATCGATTTACTAATGCACTTAATTACTGTAAACATGATTTAAATTATTTGTGAGGATCCTCATGTAATCTATTTTATTTTATATAATTTGAAATACAATTCTAACTAATACTAACATAATGCAAGGGCGAGAGCTCAGGGACTATCTATTAGGAGTGGGCCTCGTTGGAAGTTAAATGGTAAAAAATTTGTCAACTTTTGTTTTGACCTTACCTTTTTGCCCCCATTGGACGACATCGTAGTCAACATGATTGGGCGACAGATAGATTGGTGGATGGCAGGAGCATTAGACTTCTAATTCCTTTTTTCTATTCCTCCCTATTTCTTCTCTTCCTAATATCTCTCCAACTACATTGTAAACACTATATAATGTTTGTAACTCGAATTATTTATCTAATTTGAATATTGAAGATTTGACTTTCAATATCTGGTATCAAAGCGTAGGAGGAGTGTCTAGGTTTTCAAGGCCAGGCACGATTCTCGAGGAGGCCCGAGGAGGCCCACAGGAGCGTAGGAGGAGCATCGAGGCTAGGCACGATTTTTGAGGAGTCCCACAGGGTGCGGATCCCGAAGCCAAGCGAGCAGGCCAACACGGAACCCGAGGACACGTGAAGGCACGATTCTCGAGGTGGACTACTGAAGGTGAGGTGAGGCCCATAGACCAGTAGTAATAGATCAGACACATGGCAGTCAGTAGGGCTGACGTGGCAGAGTGGACCGAGGCTGACCGGATGGTGATGTGGCATAGCTGACACAGATGACACGTGAAATGAGGAATTCTGACTAGGCGGTGACGTGGCGGACACACAACAAGGAAAGACTGACGTGGCGAGCGAACAAGCAAGGAGAAGGTGACGTGGTGAAAGGTGATTCACCCGAAGGGAGCAAAAGGGCAAGGTCCGATTGCCCGAAGGCAATCGAACTATCTACCGCGCGCCCATTGTTTTAAACACCCTCTGCACCGAAATCCCAATGCATGTGGGATAATAGGTTTTAATTTTTTTTAATTAAATCGCGTCGCCCTCGTGTTTAAATAAATGCGAAGGAGTTTATAGCCAAAAGCGGCTTGTAGCACGAGTGGTAAAGGGTCGATTGTTGCATGGGGGAGGTCGCGGGTTCGAAACCCAGCGACATAAAGTTTTTTTTTTTATTATTGGCATATGGTAAAGGTCTTCGAAGGTCGCATAAGAAATTGGCATTAAAATTTAAAAAAAAAAAAGTTTTTATTTTTTATAATTTTTTAAAGTTTTATAATAAAGTTTATTAATAATATTAAATTATATTGTTTTTTTTAAGTTTTTTAAAGAAAACCAATATTTTTTATTATTATTTAACTTATTATTATAATAACTTTTAAAATTATAATAGAAAGAAAACTATATAATTTTTTTTGGAAAAACATTGCCTAAGAGGCAATTTATTGTAAAAGAAGGAGCTTTACACCTGATTCGAGGAATCAAAAATTGTAGTGGAAAAATATGTTGTGATAGCCTAGAAGGCTATAAAAACTAGAATTTTTTTCCTTTTTTCTGTAACAAGCCTGAGAGGCTTAGTATTTTTTCCTTGTAAGAGAGACAAAAGACCAAACTGAAATTTGTAAAGAGGCATTGATGATAAGACCAAGTGGTTGTTATCATGCCCTATGTGCACTTTTGGTGAGAGAAAATGCCAAAAGTTTTGATGAAAAAGTGAGAGCTTATGGGCTACATACTGTGTTTAGTCAGTTGCAGAACGCAGTAATAGCACACCAGAGGCATCCAGACTCAGGGTACGAGGCAGACTCTGAAGATAACTCTTTTGGGAGTAGATTTGAGCAATCCGAATCCGTAGAAGTTGCACCACAAGAATCAGAATATACTCATTATAGTAATTCAGTGGAAATTCTAGAACCAGAATCACCTGAGATAATATTGATCAGTGACGATGAAGAACAAGTAGCAGACAATTTCATGAATCAAGAAATAGCAACGCCACAACAAGAGGAACAAGCAATCAATGAAAGAGTGAATCAAGTCAGATTTGACTTAAATTTGTAATCTCTTCTTTCTTCTTCTTTCTTCCTTCTAAAAGCAGAGTGCTTTATTGTAACCAAGAAATAAAGAGAGTGTTTTAGTTTATAGCAACTATGGCCTCACATAACAATCTACCAATTCTAGAATTCAACGGATATGACTACGAGTATTGGTCTATCAAAATGAAGACCTTACTCATAGGGAAAGGTTTGTGGGACATAGTAGAAGAGGGTTACACAGAACCCTCAGACTGGGCAAGATTGAGTGCCGCAGATAAGAAAACAAGAAAAGAAGGACAAAAGAGCAACTCTTCTGCTCTTTATCATCTCCAAGCAGCATTGGAGAAGAGTATATTCCCTAGAATCGCCGCTTGTACAACTGCACAAGCTGCATGGAAAGCTTTGAAAGATGGATTCCAGGGAAGTGATCAAGTGAAGCAAGTGAGGCTTCAAACTATGAAACAAGATTTTGAAAATCTCAAAATGAAAGAAGACGAAAAAATAGGTGACTACTGTGTCAGAGTCAAGGCAGTTGTAGATAAAATGGTTACTCTTGGCGAGGAAATTAAGCCTGAAAAAATTGTAATGAAAGTGTTGCGAACACTTCCACAAAGATGGAATCACATAGCCATAATTATAGAAGAGTCAAAAGATCTTTCCACTTTAACATTTGATGCATTAATCGGGTCGTTAATGTCTCATGAAGAGAGATTACAGGAATCTCCTTCAACCAACTATGGAGGCGATGATAAAGCCTTCACATCCAATGAAAATACTGGAAGAGGACGTGGAAGAGGTCAAGGCAGAGGCCAGAGAAGAGGTAGAGGCAGAGGCAACTACAGAGGAGGCAATCAGAATAGAGGAGGCAACTCCAATAGAGGAGGCAATCAGAACAGAGGTGGAAACCAAAATCGAGGAGGAAATCTAGGATGAAGTGGAAATCAAGGACGAGGAAGTGACAAGTCCAAAACAGCTTGTTTTAACTGTGGCAAGCCAGGTCACTTTGCTCGTGACTGCTGGTCAAAATCTTCTCAAGGCAGCAACAGTCAATATGGAAATTATGGTGAAGAAGATGATACCTCTAATATTTTTCTTTCATATGGACAATCAAAACAAAATCTAAATGACACATGGATTTTGGATACTGGTTGCTCAAACCATATGAGTGGCAAAGAAAATCTATTTGCTACTCTAGATTCCACTTATAAATCCCACATCAAGTTAGGGGATGATAAAGCTTTGCAAGTCGAAGGCATTGGAGCCATGGAGGTTCCAATGAAAGAAGGACTAAAGAAAGTGAATGACATCTACTACACTCCAAAGCTCCAACACAATCTGCTAAGCATTGGGCAAATGATGGAGAATAATTACAAACTTGTTTTTGATGAAGGAAAATGTATCATTCTTGATAAAAACAATTGTAATCGTGTCATCACACAGGTCCCAATGACCAAGAATCGGTTATTCCCTCTCAAATTTGGCAAGCCAGGGGAGCTCAACTTGCAAATGTAGCTATAGCAAATCCAAGTGTGCTTTGGCACTTGCGATATGGTCACCTTAATTCCGCTAGCTTGAAACTGCTAACTTCTCAAGCTATGGTGACAGGACTTCCCAAAATCAATGAACAGAAGGAGGTCTATGAAGGATGTGCTTTGGGAAAGCACTCAAGGTCAAAGTTTCCAAAAGGACAAGCGTGGAGAGCCAGCTATCCACTTCAGTTAGTGCATTCGGACATCTGTGGTCCAATGCAGACAAAGAGTATCGGAAACAATTCCTATTTTCTCACTTTCATAGATGATTTCTCTAGAATGTGCTGGATTTATTTCTTGAAACATAAAGATGAAGCTTTTGATTGCTTCATAGATTTCAGAAACAATGTAGAGAAACAAAGTGAGTGTTATGTAAAGTGTCTTAGGACAGATCGAGGAGGCGAGTACTCCTCAAAAGAATTTTTAAAATATTGTAAAGCAAGTGGGATCAAAAGGTAATTCACCACTGCCTATACCCCACAACAGAATGGTGTGGCAGAGAGAAAGAACCGCACCATAGTTGAGATGGCGAGAACGATGCTTCAGACTAAGCATCTAACTAATATGTACTGGGTTGATGCTGTAAGAACCAGTGTATACATTCTAAATAGAAGTCCAACTTCTAGTTTAGATGGTATCACTCCTTATGAGGGGTGGTATGGAAAGAAACCAAATGTAAAGCACTTCAAAGTTTTTGGTTCTTTAGCATATGCACACATTCCTGATGAGAAGAGGAAGAAGCTTGATCCCAAAAGTCAAGCTTGTATATTTGTAGGGTATTGTGAGTCTACCAAAGCATATAGACTCTACAATCCCAAGACTCATAAAATTGTACTTTCCAGGGATGTAATTTTTGATGAAGGGGGAGAATGGGGTCATCAAAGAATTTTTGTTGATGATGAGTCCCAAGATGTAAGTTCTTCACAGGTACAACAGGTGTCTCCCAAGAAAAGCAAAGGCACACCACCCCCTCCAAGCCCAAGCAGGAGTACTACATCAAGTACTTCAACCGCCACTCCAAGTCCTTCTCCACAGAGATCAGTAAGTTCTTCACCGATGGACATTGACAGTGACTCTCCATCAAGAGGCAAAAGAACATTACAACATCATCCATCTTTTCAAATGTTGGATCGAAATTTCCAGAAAAGATACACTAGAAGCCAAGCTAGTGAAATGAATACAGTTTTGCAGCAACTTGAAAATTTGCAATTGTATGGGGATGATGACTCCCATGATCCTAAGGGAGATGTAGTCAATTATGCTTTATTGGCTAGTGCACAGCTAGAACCAGCTAGCTATGAGAAGGCTTGTACTCAAAATATATGGCAAGAAGCCATGGAAGAGGAAATAACCTCTATAAAAAATAATGATACATGGGAGCTAGTAAAGCTACCCAAAGGAAAAAAATGTGTTGGATGTAAATGGGTCTACAAGACCAAATACAATGCTGATGGAAGCATTGAGAGGCACAAGGCGAGATTAGTAGCAAAAGGTTTTACTCAGAAATTTGGCATTGACTATGAGGAAACCTTTGCTCCTGTTGCACGACAAGAGACAATCAGATCAGTTCTTTCCTTAGCTGCCCATAAAGGATGGAACATTCAACACATGGATGTGAAAAGTGCTTTTCTGAATGGATACTTGACTGAGGAGGTTTATGTTCAACAACCTCAAGGCTTTCAAGAACAAGGAAAGGAGAACCTTGTTTATAAATTGAAAAAAGCACTATATGGCCTCAAGCAAGCACCAAGAGCTTGGTACTCACGCATTGATGGCTATTTCAGCGAGTATGGATTCACTAGAAGCAAAAGTGAACCAACTCTTTACTACCTAAAGCATGGTGTAGACATTCTCATAGTTTGTTTGTATGTGGATGATCTAATATTTATGGGTAGTAACACTAAAATGAATATGGAGTTCAAAAACTCCATGATGAAGCAGTTTGAGATGAAAGATCTCGGTTTAATGTGATACTTCCTAGGCATGGAAGTGCATCAATCAAATAGGGGGATCTTCATATGTCAACACAAGTATGCTCGAGACATGATCAAGAAATTTTCCATGGAGCAGTGCAAATCAGTTGCAACTCCAACTGGACATGGAATCCAATTGAGCAAGGATGACGGAGCACCAAAGGTTGACATGACCACTTACAGGAGCATGGTTGGGAGTTTGATGTTTCTCACCAACACAAGGCCCGATATTCAATATGTTGTTTCTCTAGTTTCAAGGTTTATGGCAAGTCCATCTGAGCTGCATCTACAAGCAACTAAAAGAATCTTAAGATATGTAAAAGGTACATTGGATTTTGGAATCCATTACCACAAATGTAATTCTGTGAAATTAGTTGGCTTCAAGTGACAGTGATTGGGGCAGCAATATAGATGATAGGAAATCTACATCAGGGAACTATTTTAGTCTAGGGTCAGGACTAATTACATGGAGTTCCAAGAAGCAGACTGTTGTAGCATTGTCATCTACTGAGGCTGAGTATATAGCTATCACACATGCTAGTACTCAAGCCCTATGGTTGAGAAAAGTCCTTGAAGAGATTGGAGAAAGTCAAAGTGGTCCAACTCGACTGTATTGTGATAACATGAGTGCCATTCAGTTGGCATACAATCCAATCCACCATAGCAGATCAAAGCATTTTGATATGAAGTATCACTTCATCCGAGACATGGTGGAGCAGCAGATAGTTGAGCTTAAATATTGCAGCACTTTGGACAACATTGCAGATATCTTCACCAAAGGCATGGCTAAAGCTCAATATATAAAGCTGAGAGACTGTATAGTCAGTCCTCTCAACTTTAAGGGGGAGAATGTTGGAAGTTAAATGGTAAAAAATTTGTCAACTTTTGTTTTGACCTTACCTTTTTGCCCCCATTGGACGACATCCTAGTCAACATGATTGGGCGGCAGATAGATTGGTGGACGGCAGGAGCATTAGACTTCTAATTCCTTTTTTCTATTCCTCCCTATTTCTTCTCTTCCTAATATCTCTCCAACTACATTGTAAACACTATATAATGTTTGTAACTCGAATTATTTATCTAATTTGAATATTGAAGATTTGACTTTCAATAGACCTGCCTCCTAAAGGGTAGTGTAAGACTTTCTCCCCTAATTTACCTTATCTCTATAACTAAATTTTATATCTCATACTAATATTTATGCATATTCTATGAATGCAGGTAATAAATACACAACTTACAAAACATAATTCAAACAATCCACATAATTGATACAGATTACCATATTTGAAGAACAAAGTGTTGTTTTATTACTAGAGCTTCAACTGTACATGCTTCCTCAGAATTGTAACTTAGAACAAACTGTAATGTAACGGTAGCAAGCAATGTCATTAGAGTGTAGAGTCCAACATCTAGACCTCTTTCCAGGTCTTCTATGTAATTTATACTATAACTAATATAATTCTAAATAGTATTCTCCATGTATTTGACATGCGGATTTTATGGACTGATGACTATACATTAATCAAGAATAATCTAAACCTAATCATAATACGTACTCCTACTTGGACTTATAAATATTTTGACTGGTCCAAGTGGCATCCTACTAATAATCCTAACAAGACAATGCTACTTTAACTGACTCACAAGATATACATTAGGATCTCATGTCCTATATTCTAGGAAAGTCTAACAATCTTTGCGTTTATATCTCAAACTTCCCAAAATAAACTGGTTACAAGCTTTATAAAGTAAATCATAACTTTGTCAACTTGAAATATTCTTGTGGATAGTATGTGAGAAATGAAATATTTTTCTAGATAGAAAATATCAGTTGCCATCCATTTTAATGTGTCATCCATATTAATGTGTCGTCCAAATCTGATGTGGCATGCTAAAGTCAACAAACTTTATTATCCTTCAGTAACTACTGGTAAAACAATCTTTAGTAACTATCTTCAGTAATTGTCTTCAGTAGTTACCTTCAGTAGTTACCTTCAGTAATTACCTTCAGTAGTTACTTTCAGTAATTACCTTCAGTAATATACTTCAGTAATCAACATCTGTAACCAGATCAATTACTATTGTCACCGAACTCTGTTGGTTCTTCTTCTCGTCCGAGGTGCACTCCAAAGTTCTGCAATCTCTTCATTGATCATCCATACTTTTTCCTGCATTTTTCTCAGAACTCGGACAAATTTGATATAAATCAAACACTTATGTTAGATTACTATAATTAATCATATTTACTAATAAATCACATTTTATTAATAATAATTTATATAAAACATATCAATTAATCATATAAATGAAACAATTATGGTACAAAAATATGTGGCAAATAGCCACTCATCATTCCCCTAAACTGAAGTTCATGCATGTCCTCATGCATGCAAAAAATTAAATGAAAGGGAAATAACAATCCTATGCATGCATCAAATATAGAAAAAATAACATTATAATCAGAATTCCAATGAATATTTTCATAAAATTTATAAAACATGCACATAACTTTTGTCAGAATTCTTTCAAAATAGTTTACATACAGATATATTTTCTAACAGAACTATACTAAGCTTCTTTTAGAAAACTAAACATAATCACTAATCTAAAATACATAAAATAATTTATTTATCAGAAATTACAAAGTTCATAAAACTAAGAAACAAAACAATTTATATTAGCAATAATATTTCAAATATTATCTGTACAAATCATATATAAAATAGATATAATACAATCTATATTAGCAAATGTATTTTTTAGAAAGAAAAAAATGTTTCTAACCATTGCAAATACTAACTGTACATATTACGTAAATGGTGCAAATACTAATTGTACATCAACTTATAAAAATATACAGATAAAAATATTTCCAATACTGCCTGTACACATGCCATACAAATAAGATATAAAAAATATAAGTCTGAATATTTTAATGAAAATATTTAGTCACTGTTCATTAATTCTGAGCCTGTTGAGATAAGATTCGAGAAGAGATTCGAGATGATCATGGTCTTGCTCTCGGTAGTCTTCGTTCCTTTTTAACTTTTTGTACCTGCTCCTTAGCCTTCTGATCTATGGCTACTGCAGTTGCTATTGCAACTGGTGTTTCCACCATAACTGTTTTAATATGCTCAACCTCTTGAGCTCTTCCTTTCTGCTCTATATCCTTTGCTTGTGAAGGATGAAGTTCCTCATTGTTAATCTTTGGATCAGGCTCTAAAGGCATCCCTACATCCAAGACAAGACTTTTTAATGCATTTCCTTCCTTGGTGGGTAGATCCGATTTTGTAGGTTGATTTTGTTGCGTAATACTAAGAATTTTTTGGGAACTATCCTCCTCGAGGATCTTTGAAAAGTCAATTGGTTTATCAGTGTAAAACTGTTTACTAAAGTTTACCGATTTTTTAGGCTTTTTACCAGAAGTAGAGCTCTTATGTGGGGAGACTTCAACAGGTGGCGGTCGATTGACAGAGTCCATAGGTCTTGGTGTCTTATCCACAGAAAGTTGCTTAATTAATTCAATCTGAACAACAAGGGCTCTCTGGATAATTTTAGATTGTTCTGTAAAGTCCTCTCTTAGCCTGTCAATTTTCATTTGAAGCACTGTATTTTGTGCTCTAAGATAGGACAGGGTCTCTACAGTAGACTCATTTATAGGTAGTTCTTGTTCAGGCCCTTGTTCATCTTCTTGTTCAGAATTTTCTACAATTTTCTTCTTCCTTCTAATATCTGGTTGGGATTTATATTTACTAGGTTTACATTTTTGTTGTGGGCTTTCAGGCTCTTCATCCTGGCTATCAGAGTCATGCTCTTCCTCTGTTGACTGTTCTCCCTCAGACTCAGTGGATTCTGAACACTCAGGTACATTGGATTCTTCTACGATCTAATTCCAAGACACTTTCATTTCATGAGCCTTTTTTAAAATAATTAATTTAATTAAGCCATGGTGAGCAATCAGGTGTGACTTAGGTTTTTCTCAAGAATTTTTAGGTTTTACTCTTAAAATAGTTGACTTCAAATATTGAAACAGAAAATAAGGGAGGTTGATAACACAGTCGATTTTATCTAGATATTTTAAATTTATTAACATCCGAATGTGATAGGCTGATAAAATAGACATTCGTCCCTCAAGAGTGAAGAATTTAATGATAAGGATAATGACCTCTTGCCATAGAAGGGGGAGTGTAGAGGTTGAAACTCCTTTGATTGACCCTTCCTTATCTCTTAAGATTGTACATTTCTCATCAAATTTGGTCACCAACTGGGTGACACTTTTCGAATTTTTGTAGAAAGGTAAACCAACCTCAGGTAAACCCAAGATTTTAGAAATCAGACTTGGGTTTAATTCTAACTGCAAACCTCCAACATGGGTGAGCATAGTATCAGGGTTACAATTTAAAATAAATTGCCTTGCTACCCCTAAGTCATGCCCTTTAAATTTGGTCAGTGCCTCCCACCATCGAGCGTTTTCAAAAAGTTCAATTATAGAGTCGCTTGGGTTTTGTGTGTTGATGGATGACGACTCACTACGCTTTTGGAACACAGGTTTAGGCATGGTGATGGCTGAGGGTTGAGAGGAGTTGATTTTTTCACCAAGAACCCTGCAAGTTATATATAAACAAAATTCTTTTTAGAGGCCAGCAAAAACCCTTAAAAAAAAATGTTTTATTTTTTTATTATATTATATTTGTTTTCTTTTCTTTGTTTTTTATATTATTATTATAGTTTTCTTTATTTTATACAAATATATCTTCAAAACGTAAAAATTTATAACATATAAGAGGAATACAATACAATATATCTTCAAAATAATAAAAAAATGTAAAAATTATAACATATAGACTTTAAAAACCCTACTGATATCAAATCAAATCAAAATGTAAAACAATCCTACTATTGTACATCGAGAGATAAAAATGTAAAATTTTATAAAAAATGTTATCACATCGAAAAAATATAAAAATTTATAATACAGAACCTTTTTTTTTAAATCCTAAATATATATTTTTCTTTTGTTTGCAAAAATCCTACAAATTATACATGTAATATTCACATAAGCATCAGAAAATCCCTAATTTTCCAGACAATTTCCATATTTTGAAAAAATATAAGAGATTTTCCTAAATTAAGACGACTTATCAAGAGATTTTTACCAAATGAAGGATTTTTAAAAGGAAAAACAAATTCGATAGCAATATTTACTGTAATTTTACCCTAAAAATATAAAATTATCATTTTCCCCAATTTTTACCCTAGAATATAGTTTAAAAATGAAATGTCAGATCTTTTTCCTAATAAAATTTTAGGGTTTGCCCTAATTTTAACTCAGAACAAAAATTTTATGTATTTCCCATTGTTACCCTAAAACCTAGTTTCAAAATTCGTTCAATTGTAGCTCGAAATGAAAAATTCCATATATATTGTTACCCTAATTTCATGTATACTATATATGAAAAATAATCACATTTTTCCTAATCTCTACCTAATCCCTAATTTTTACCTAATTTTAAACTAAAATATGTTGGATGTACAGAGAAATAATAAAGAAAGAGAAAAAGAAAAATTTCTTTTACCTGTCGCAATCGCAAAAAATTTTGGCCACCTTTTTTTACGTCGTCGACCACCTTCGTCTACGGCCTCCAAAAATCATCCAAATACAACACAAAAACTACACAAAACTGGTCTTATTTCACACAATGTCTACAGATATACAAAACCCTTAAAGATTTCAACGGGATTCGATGATAGGTCTGGTAAGTTTTCTCTGCATGGCCGCATGCAGCGTCGGCGGTAGATAAGATTTTTCCCATCGATGAAGGATCTAATTACCCTTACCCTAATGTCATCGACGGTGGAAAACATTTCATCTACCCTAATTACCCTAGGATCTACGATGGTATTGATGATGGCATTTTAATGTTTTTAACCTAAAATATACGCTTGATTTGGCAAACACGTGTCGATAATCGATATTTTTTATTTGTGTTTGTTTGCTTATGTCTCAACCCTTGATTTTCAATGCAATCAATGATAGAAAACAACTTATCCGTGTCATCACCTTTCATTGGTTGGAGGAAGTCACATGTTTATAAGGGCAATTATCATCCGTTGATCAAGTTTTAAGATCAACGGTGTAAATTTTGATCCGTGCGCATGCATATAATTGGTTGCATTCATGCGTCTTCGTGTCCCTGTGTCAGTCTGTATACTAACCTCGTGTTTGCCACCTTCCTTGGCACGTGGTGCATATATAACTGCAAGCTTAATGATAATTATGGCGTATAATTTTATTATATCTTAATTAAATATTAATATATATTATATTACTTATATTTATTTATATATATAATAAAGTTATTATATATAATATTATTATATATTATATATATTATATAATATATTTTTTTTTATAATATTAATTCGTATATGATTATTTTAAATATATTTTATTATTATTATTATTATTAATATATATATATACATATATATTAATTATTATATACATATATATTAGATTTTTACGGGTGATAATTACAGATGGGTATTACGGAATAGTATTACTGATAATGGTATTTACGAAAACTTGTATAAAAAAATATTTATATAAAAATAATTATTATTTTACAGAGGGTATCTATAGAAAATACTTACGAAAACTACTTACAGACGATGCTTATGGAAGATACTTATGGAAGGCACTTATGGAAGATACTTACGGAAGATACTTATGGAAGATACTTATGGAAGGTACTTACAGAGACTAACTTAGGAAGACATCTACCAAAACCACTATTAGGGTTAAGGAAATACTTTACCTGTTTTCTTCCCCCAAACTATATTATGAGCTATATATGCCTTTATTTATCCTCCCCCCAAACTTTAATTTTGGCTATATAGCCAAAACAAAAGGAAGGGTACTTATTTATTTTTATGGATAATATAATAATATTTTTATATATGGGGGTTTATTTATAATTTTTGGGATTGTGCTTCCTGTATGTCATTAAGAAGTTTCTCAAGGTAGAAACAGAAGTTATAAAAAATCTAATTCCAGTCTTCTAGGATATCTGAAAATATAGGAAACAGTGAAATAGATATTAATATGGCTTTTCTTCTAAAGGATAAAATGTGGTGGATATATGCCATGTTTTTGTAGAAAATTTGAAATCATAGTACTGTCATAAGGATTTACTATTGGACTCTTTGCATATGATGTTTCTAGGTTGATTCTTCAAGGTCATCAAACAACATTCTAGAAATACTAAAACAAACTCCATTTACTTCTTTCACAAATCAATTAAGTGTCAAAGTTGTCCTAGGATTTTCAAGCCTCTTTCAAGACCAACTGTGTGTGCAATGAGGATTCATTTCCCATTATGAGTAAGGATTGAAAAACAACAAGGATTATATATGCCAAAAGCTAGTTGATCTTATAAGCATCTAGAGGTCTTGTCCAGACTTATTGCTAATACGTAAGGATACCTTAATAAAGAATATCCCATGGTATTTGAAATACTAAGAATTCCAGGGATTCAAGCTCTTTTTGCCCTTTTTGCTTTATGCTTTATTTGGGATACTTGCTTAGCAAGGGATTTGTAGTGCTTTTTGAGGTTCTTGCTTATTTTGAAGAGAAGCAAGAAAATTTTCATTACTTTTTGGGGTTCTTGCTTATTTTAAGGAGAAGCAAGAAAATTTTATTAGGATACTTGCTCGATTAGATGAGGAGCAAGGGATTTTTTTTTTAAAGGGTGAAGGGCGAGCTTGTCCTTTTGCCAATTCATTAGTACTCTAGACCATGCGTAAAAATAGATAAGCAAGGGAAATTTTTTACTTATGGCAAATATAATACATGAGTTAATTTTTCCAAAACTTCACAATGTTTTTAGATATGTATTTGTGCATGGTCAAAAGAGAAAAACTTGATCATCTAGGAGTCACTTACAACATTTTAAAAGATTTGCTTTTAGTTCCAATGAAAATTTTGCTCAATATACTAGATATAGTTTGAGTATTTGAAAAATACTTAGATTTCATCTAGCAACAAGGTACTATGCATCATGTGGTAATCATCTTCCTACAAGGTTTATAATAAAGAATTTTTCTTGAAAAACTTTGGAGACTGAAAATGGAAAAGAATGTAGATACTTCATGATGAAATAAAGGAAGCATAATCATTTTTTTGTTTATATAGTAATTATATATATATATATATATATATTTTCTTTTCAAAGAGAGAGTTTATTGAATAGTAATTGATTGCAGTTCAGAAATACATTGCAAATCAGTGTGTTGTCTAAACTGATGTATGAATTCTTCCTTAGATAATGGCTTCTTATAAAGTTTAAGCCTATGTCCATTTACTAGTAGTTTTCTTGTTGAATCATCTATAGGCTTAAGCTTGATTGTACCGTTTCCAAATATTTCCTCAATTTCATAGGGTCCTAGCCATCTTGTTCTTAATTTACCTTGAAAATCTTGGTAACGAGAGTCAAATAACAAGGCCCAATCTCCTGATTGAAATGTACATGGTACAATGTGTTTATCATGCCATTTCTTTCATTGTTGTTGAGTTATTTCAGTTCTATGTAATGCTTCTAATCTTTTCTCATCCAAAATATTTAATTTTTCCAACCTTTCTTTTTGTGCATTATCCAAATTCATGTTAAGTTGTACTGATGTGCGCAAGGTTTCTATCTCAAATTCAATGGGCATGATGGCTTGTTTTCCATAAACCATTTCATATGGTGATAAACCTGTGGTAGTTTTCCAAGTTGTATTATATGCCCATACAACTTCTTTTAATCTCTTAGCCCAATCACCCCTATTAATAGTTACAGTTTTTGTGATAATCTTTTCAAGCTCTCTATTTGTAACTTCTACTTGTCCATTAGCTTGAGGGTGATATGGTGAGGTTTTCTTGTGTTTTATCTGATAGATGTTGACAAAATGATCAATCACATTGGAAGTAAATTGAGGTCCATGATCTGAAACTAATTCTCTTGGTGCTCCAAAGCGTTGCATTATGTTTTCATAAATAAAATCAGCTACTGGTTCAGCTTGAGCTCGTGGAAGAGCTTTAACTTCAGCCCACTTGGTAACATAATATGTACATACAAGTATGTGTTTATTACCATCACTTGGAGGGTCTATTAGTCCAAAAAGTCAATTCCCCATTTTTCAAATGGTTCAAGAGCTATTTGTGGAACCAAAGGCATTTCCATAGAAGGTGTAGGCTTGCTAGCTCTTTGACAAGCATCACATCTATCAATAAATTGATGAACATATTTAGTCATAGTAGGCCAAAAGTACCCAGTTTGAAGTATTTTCATAACTATTCTTTGGGTGGCATAATGACCTCCACAAGGTTCTTCATGTGCTGCCCTAATAATATCATATACATCATTTTCTTGCACACATCTCCTAATGATTTGGTCAGGATATTTTTTAAATAGAATTCCATGAATCCATGTAAAAGAAATACTTTGATGTATTAATTTCCTACGCTCATGCGGTGTAAAATTTTGAGGTATTTTTCTTGTTACTAAATAATTTACAATATCAGCATACCAAGGGGTAAAAATAGAAATAGCAAACAAATGTTCGTCTGGAAAATTGTCAGGAATTAACTCGTTATCATCAAAGATCTGCATGCGAGATAAGTGATCTGCAATAACATTATCTTTTCCTACCTTATCTATAATTGTGACATTGAATTCTTGTAGTAAAAGAAGCCATCTAATCACTCTACCACCCACTGTTGCTTTGTTTGTTAAGTATCTAATGGCAGAATGATCAGTGTGAACAAATACTTCATACCCTGTTATGTAATGTTTAAATTTATTGAGAGCATGAATTACAGCTAAAAATTATTTTTCTGTAATAGTGTAGTTAAGCTCAGCTCCATGCAAATTTTTGCTTACATAATAGATAGCATAAGGTATTTTATTTTCTATTTGTTGCAATATCTGCTCCTATTGCATAACCTGAAGCATCACAATGAATATGGAATGGTAATTCCCAATTTGGTCCTCTCAAGATTGGAGCAAGTAGTCAAATTTTCTTTTATTTCTTCAAAGGCTTCTTGACATTCGTTTGTCCAATTGAATTCATTATCTTTAGTTAAGAGCTTAAACATGGGAGTAGCAACTTTACTAAAGTCTTTAATGAACCTACGATAGTATCCTGCGTGTCCTAAAAAACTTCTCACCTCTGTTTGTGTTTTTGGAGGTTGAAGGGTTTGAATAACTTGTATCTTTGTAGGGTCTACTTTAACACCGTATTCTGATATATAATGTCCTAGAACAATACCTCCTTTCATCATCATAAAGCACTTTTCATGACTTAGAGAGAGGTTTTGCTCTTGACATCTTACCAAAACTTTTTGCAAGCTTGATAATGTTTCTTCAAAGGTAGTACCGTATATTGTGAAGTCATCCATATAAACTTCCACACATTCATTAGTTAAATCAGCAAAGATAGCCAATACAACTCTTTGAAAGGTTGCAGGTGCATTACATAGTCCAAAAGGTAGAACGTTATAAGCATAGGTTCCTGCAGGACATGTGAAGGTTGTTTTTTCCTGATCTTCTTCAGCTATGGAGATTTGATTATACCCACTAAAACCATCTAAAAAGCAGAAATATTTCTTTCCAGCCAATGTATCTAAGACTTGATCAATGAATGGTAAGGGAAAATAATATTTCTTGGTTACTTTATTTAATTCCCTATAATCAACACAAATTCTCCATTTACCATTCTTTTTAGGGACTATCACCAGAGGTGATACCCATTGGCTATCAAAAATTGGGTATATAAATCTTGCATTTAAGAGTTTAATGATTTCCTCTTTAACTATTTCTTTCATAGCTGGATTTAATCATCTTTGGGGTTGTCTTACTGGATTACAACCTTCTTGAATAAATATGCGATGGGTACAAACATTTGGGTGAATACCCGTCATATCCTCATAGTTCCATGCAAATGTGGACTGATGCTTTCTAAGCACATCTACTAACTGAGATTCTTGCATGCCTGTGAATTCATTACTAATGTTAAGAGTTTTTCCTGATATAATATCTATTTGTTTACATTTTTTTGTATTTGCATCTATCCCATTTATCTCATGTTCAAAAATATTGAAATCATAACCATATGGTTCCATTTGAGATTGACTTGTGCTTGCCTCATAAATGGAAGATTGAGATGAACAACTATTGTCTTGACCTTGATTCTCTTGTTGATTTTCTAACAATAATGGTAGGGGTCCCTCAACCTCTTGTTCAAGTTGTTCAATTAGAACATTAACTGATAAGGTTTGGATATCATCATATTCATGAGGAAAATCATACCACAACTTCTTTGGAAATTCTTCTTCTATTGGTGATTCAGGGAATAAACTAAGATCTTTTGTATCCTTGCCATTAGAAATAGTCATATTTCTTGATCTACAACTAATGTAAGCATCAGCTGTTGCAAGCCATGGGCGTCCTAGTATTAAGGGATGTCCCCCTAATTTCTTTTTGGGTTGTAAGACTATAAAGTCTACAGGGTATTCCCATGAACTTACTGAGACCATAACGTCTTCTAATTTTCCTTCTGGTTTAATAGTAGATCTATCAGTGAGTTGAAGCACAATAGAAGTTAATTGTAGTTTATGGATCCCTAAGGATTCTATTGTTTCTTTGGTCATGACATTAATAGCGGCTCCTAAATCAATCAAAATATTTTGTAATGTTATGTCTCCAATATGCATAGTGAGTATAGGTATTCCAGGATCTGTATATTTTGGTAATAACCTATCTCCTATCATTATCTCAGATAATTGTCCAATGACTTGAATAGTTTGAAATTCATTCTTCTTTTTCTTTCCTGAACATATATTTTTAATAAGTTTGGAATAGATGGGTATATCCTTGATAGCTTGTAATAAAGGAATTTTAATAGTAACGCCTTCTATTTCTTGAAGGAAGTTAAAGGCTGGCTTGGATGGTTCTTTTGGTATTGCCAATATTTGAGGGAATGGTACTTCTACTTCCTTCCTTATTTGGATTTCTGGTTGCTTTGTTGGAATATTTTCTGGTTGGTTTTCTATTTCCTTTTTGTTACTATCTTCTTTTTCAACCAAATGTGGAATAGGATCATCAAGTGAGAGTGACATTATTTTCCAACACCTTTCCTGATCTTAATTGAATCTGTTGACATGGTGCTACAGATATAGAACATGTTTCATTGGCCTCATAAACTTGTTGAACATTCTTATTGTTGTTAGGGTTAGGAATTGGTTGAGCTGGAAGAGGTGGTTGCTTAGGAGGATTAGTATTATTATTTGGAGGTGGTAGAAGTCTATTTTGAGGTGGATTTTGAGTGTTTTGTCCCCTAAATTGATTTTGAATATTTGGTTGTTGCATTGTATTTGGGGACCAATTGGTGCCACCTTGATTATATTGGCCACTATTATTCCAACTAGGCATATTCTGATTTTGTGTCCCTTGATTCCATGGGGGTTGTCCTCCATAGGAATTAGCCATAAATTGAGCCCATGGGGGTATGTTCCAGTCTTGGTTGTAAGAGTTCCAATTTGTCCAATTTGGTGCATTAGACCATTGATTAGGCCTTTGTTGGTTGGGATAATTAGGGTTTGACCAATTTGGTGGGCCATTAAATGGACCATTTCATCTTTGAGCGATAAAATAAACATCTTCTGCTTCTTCTACTTCAGGTTCTTTTATGGCAGCTTTAACAATGGAGATATACTTGCATTTTTTAGTTTTATGATTTTTATCACAAATTTGGCAACAAGCAGAAATATTGGAGATATTTGTTATGTTGAGAGGACATTCTCTTGAATTGTGCTTTTTCCTACATCTATGGTAGTAAATTTCTTCACTATCCTTTGATTTTTTATCCATTAAGTCCAAATATGAGGTCAAATTACTCAACAAATCAGTTTTTAAACCTTCCAACATATTTCCAATTTCTACTCTTGTCACTCCTCCTGTGGATGTATATTTATTGCTTCTTAGAGGTTTGTTTCTTGAATAATTTCTGCAAAGGTTTATAATCTCCTCAAGTGATATAAGATGAATGTCTCCTTTTGCCATAAGATTTAAAATCTCAAGAACATCTTCTTTTAATCCTTTCAAAAAAAGTTCTTTTAGGATTTCTTCCTCAAGGTCTATATTTACTCTAGATCCTACAAATTGAAATCTCTCGAGATAATCCTCCAAATATTCTTCTTCTTTTTGATTCATACGAAAAATCTCAGCTTTCTTATCCCTAACTCTACAATAATCTTGATATCTTTCAAGGAATAGTTGTTTTAATCCATTTTTACCATCCCAACGATTACAAACTCCTTCTCCTAGACCCATAAACCATCTTAAAGCTGCATCTTTAAGAGTAGATGGAAATAATCTTAGCTTTTGCTCATTGGTGGTGTAAAAGTAAGCTTGACATACTACTTCAAATTCGAAAAGAAAAGCATCAGGATCTTCATAGGGTTTTCCATGAAAGGTAGGCAATATAGAAACATAAACTGATTTAGGTTCTCTTGTTGTCCCTTATGTATGTAATATTGGGAAAGGGAACATTTTTCTTTGTCTGTTCTCTCTCTGATCTCTCTCTTGCCTTTGTCTCCCATCTCCATGGTTTTCTCCTTCCTCTCCCAAACCACTTTGTTCATCAGCCATACCTGAATATAGGATTTCAAGAATTGAATCAGGTATAGGTTCAGAAAAGATAGAGGAAGGATCTATGTAGTTGTCAAATTCTGGATTGGGCAATAAATATGAATTGGGATCTTGATCTAGGATTTCAGCTTGATTGGTTGATGTTGTAGCCTCAGTTTTTACTAGTTTATAAATCCTAGGCGTTCTAAAGTCTCTTGGGGATTTTTCTTCTGTTTTGTTAGTTTTTATGAATCTTCCTTTAGAGTCTCTAGGTCTGCTCATGAATGTTCTAAACTTTCTTGTTTTTTTTTTAGCAATATGTCTAATCTTCTTTGAATAATTTATGAATATCGTTGATTGGATCAAGTTGTTATGGTGTCATAAAATGTTCCTCTTCAAAATTAAAATAGTCTACCAACAATTGAATCAACTGAACAAGGTAAGCTTTAGTTGCAATAGGATCAGGAATTCCAAATTATAGCTCGTAACGCAACTCTTGGCACAATTCTCTAAAACGTACAACTCTAGGAATTCTACAGTATCTTTTGTTGTATTGTAGGGCTAATTATTTCCTCTCTATATCTGCAAGGAAGTTGTGAACAATGAGGGAATCCTCTAGGTATTGATTCCAATGATAAATTACTGGATTTACTGTTGTTCTCCTATCCCACAGCCAATTTTCACAACTTACTCCAAGATCTTGATAAGGTGAAGAATGATTTACTCATAAAGTTCTTGCTATATTTATCCTCTTGATTTTCTTTAGTTCATCTAATATTTCATTGATAGAATCAATGCGTTCACACAATGCTTCCCATTCGTGTTACATACCAAACCTAGTTGTCGGCTAGGTATTCCAAGTGTAAACACTTCATATATATAGATTAGATAGTTATTTAAATTAAATCATCTATTTTTTACTTTCATTCTCTATGTTTTGCATTTGCCTTCACGGCGGGAACTGCCTTCCTAGTGGCATTGGATTCTCATTTGTGTTTTCCATTTAATATAATTTTGTTTGGTTATAAATCTATGTTTTTTCATTGCTGGTAACTCGTGTGTATTCCTTCATATACGTGATATTCTCGAATAAACAACAGACAAGCGTAAGTTTACCCTTCCAAGTGGTATCAGTTTTCAGGCGAGCGGGCCTTCCTTCCAGCGCAATCACAGGCGTGCCGCAGCTAGCAAAGCGCAACAAGGTATAGCGAGCGGTCCATTTGGCAATTCGCAGCACCAGATAACCCGATGGAGTGTAAACAAATCGGGTGGTTCGGAAACAACGTTTTGCAGGGAAAGAAGCATCAGAAATAGTGCTTCGGGTCACAGAAGACACAAAAAAACGTAGTTTCGATGAACATATCTCCATCCCCCACTCTCCACAAACACGTTACTGGTCAAGACATAGCCGGTAGCAAACAAGGGCACTCCAAAACATCGCCAACCTCCGAAATCTACGACAAATCACTGCGAAAAATACCGTATTTACAGACGCAACGCCGCGGACCAATCAACGCTCAGAAATAAAAAATATTAACGACAAATTCTAAGGTATGCGCAAAATATAATATTTTTTTTTTCTACGTACGTGGGACTATTACCCCACATTGAGTGGGCGGAAGGAAGTATAGGTGTTTTAAACACGCACAACGCAACTATTGAAATGTGACTTCGGTCACATGTTTGGCGGGTATCCTCGCGCAGTGCCTTGTTGAGTGTTTACGTCTAGTTGCCAATTGTCCTTCGTCTTTCGTGTCTTCATACTTCATGTCCAGTCACCAGTCTTCCATCATCCTCCATGTCCAATGACTTTGATCCAAACTATTTCTATCGTGTCAATCTGACTTTGATCCTCTATATCACGTCAGTCCCTGCGTCAGTCGACTTCGATCCTTGCTGTCGTGTCAGTCCCTCTATCATGTCAGTCTGACTTCGATCCTCATTGTCGCATTAGTTCTTGCGTAAGCTGACTTTGATCCTTGCTGTCGTGTCAGTCTATCATGTTTGTCCTTGCATCAACCGACTTCGATCCTCGTTGTCTCTGTCGTATCAGTCTGGTCAGCCTTAGTCCTCGGTTGTGTTAGTCTCAATTCAGTTGGAAAAGTTGCTAGAAACTTGCTCTCCAAATTGCTGAAATTATCCAAATTGAAAAAATTGTTGAAAGTTGCTATCAAAGAGGCCGCCCAAAATCAAATCCGCGTCGCAGTTGGAGCGATAGTTGAAGCGGAATACAATTTTTTTGTAGAACTCGAAACTCAAGTACTTTTATATAGGAGATTTTGGTTAGTGCATGCCCAAACAGTGGACCAAAGGACCTGACGGTCGACTAACAAGCTCGGAGACCCCCAATAAAAATGCAAGAAGACCTCATCGAAGCCAAGGTACAAAAAATTCTCCTTCTCCTTTCAAAATTGGTAGTTATAATCCAAATCATCCACTGTTCGACCCCATGGCTACTAACCCTCCTCCAACTCATGAAAACGTCACACAAGGAGACTCAAGCAACTCGGCCATTACCACGGATGAAACTCTTCAACACTTACTAGATGGTATGCACCAAATTAATGTCAACCTAACTAAACTATTGAGCACACAAAACTGACCTAATCCCAATACTAATTCCCAAAATCACTCCCATGAACAAAGGAATGAAGAACATGACGACCAAGATGAAGATTGGGAGCAGCAAAGAGGCAATCAAGATAATTACGGGAATCGATCTCATAGACAGAGATATAACCAAGATCGGGATAGGGATATGGGTTATCACCAACCGAGAGGCCCTAATAATTTTCCATGCATTGATATGCCCACTTTTGAGGGTCATGATCCTCGTGGTTGGATAGCCAAAATGGAAGGCATTCTAGACTTGTACCAAATTAGGGATTTTGATAAAGTCCCTTTCGTTGCATCAAAATTAGGCACTGAGGCCTACCAATGGTTTGTATGGCTTAAGAGTGAGAAAGGAGCTACTATTAACTGGAAAAAATTCACTACCTATTTTTTAGAAAGATTTGATGAAGGAGCTACATCGTCATACACAGTAAGACTGTTATCTCTTAAACAAGAAGGGTCGGTTAGTGAGTTCATCTCGGAATTCACCAGTTTACTACCGTATACATTAGACCTCAGTCCCGACACAGTGGTAGGAGCTTTTCACAATGGATTGAAAGAAAATATTAGGGTTGAGGTGGACATTCAAAATCCAACCTCACTGAACGATTGCATAAGAATAGCCAAGCTGGCTGAGAAGAGAATTCAGTTATATGCACGACATGAAACTTACAGTCATCCTTCGTATCGCAACAATTCCTTTCACAGAAATGATCAACCATCAAGATACTTTTGCTATAAATGTCACAATCATCATCCCAGGGAACAAGCATGTGCCCAAAAACAAAACTTTCATATTGAATACGATCAATATGAAGGAGAAGAGGAAGAAGCTTACCACCAAGATGAACCTATGCAAGAACTACCAAGTACTCTAGAAGAGAAGGAAGAGGATACAATGGCTATCTTCGTGCATGCCCTCATGGGGTTAACAACCCACCATACCATCAAGGTCCCGGGATTTCTCCGTCAGAAAAAGGTGAATGTGCTAATTGATTCCGGTAGTACCCACAATTTTATCGACATCAAAACAGCAAAAGCTTTGAACTTATTCATTAACTCTTCCAACAAGGACAAATTCCAGGTTCTAGTAGCCAACGGGGTGAACGCTCAATGTGTTGGGAGAACATCTAAAGTTTCCATTCAAATGGGAACTTATACCTAGTATGGATCTCTTTTCGTAATGAATTTAGGGAACTCTGATGTCATTTTGGGAGTTGAATGGTTGGAAACACTAGACACGGTTAGCTTCAATTTCAAAAAATTATTTGTGGAATGGAAGGAAAACGGATGTGTCATTCGCTTACAAGGCATTACTACTCCTCCATCACAGATGGTGAGCTTGCACAGTATGGAGAAGATGTTAAAAAAGGGTGGATATGGATTCATAGCTCAAATTAATTGTTTGGAAAAACAATCTCGAGAAACTTCGGATATTACTGCTCCAAATTTACGAGGCATCGTCGCAAATTACGATGAGGTTTTCCAAGAACCTAAAGGATTACCACCTAAACAATCTCATGACCATGCCATCCATTTGATTCCAGGGAGTGTTCCACATAACAGTCGTCCTTATCGCTATCCTCAACCACAAAAGATAGAAATCGAGCAGATTGTTCAGGATTTGCTAGATCATGGAGTCATTCGTCATAGCACTAGCCCTTATTCCTCACCTGTAGTTTTGGCCAGACAAAAAGATAACTCGTGGCATATGTGTCCTGATTTTCGTTCCCTCAATAAACTCACTATCAAGGAAAAATTTCCTATCCCTGTCATAGATGACCTACTAGACGAGTTGCATGGTGCAAAATTTTTTACAAAATTAGACCTTCGCTCAGGATTTCACTAGATTCGTGTCAGAGAGGAAGATATCCCCAAAACTGCTTTTCGTACTCATGAAGGTCATTACGAATTTTTGGTCATGCCATTTGGTCTCACCAACCATCCACATTCCAAATTCTCATGAACCAAGTGTTTCATCCACTCCTCCGTAAGTTTGTGTTAGTTTTCTTTGATGACATTCTCATCTATAGAAAAACATGGAAGGATCATTTACATCATGTGGATAAGGCCCTTCACATTTTACACAGAGAAAAATTATTTGTTAAACGTTCCAAATGTTCATTTGGTGTCCAAGAAGTCGAGTATATTGGTCATATAGTTTCACACGAGGGCGTCAAAGTCGATTCCAATAAAATTAAGGCAATTCAAGAGTGGCCCTTACCTAAAACCATCAAGAAACTTCGTGGTTTTTTGGGTCTCACGGGCTACTATCACAAGTTTTTTCAAAATTATGGTAATATTGCAACACCTCTCATAGCACTCACAAAGAAGGATGCTTTTCATTGGTCAGAAGAGGCCACTCAAGCCTTCAAAGCACTTAAGGAGGGCATGTGTACAACTCCAGTTTTAGCAACTCCAAATTTTCACAAACCATTTGTTATTGAATGTGATGCATCAGGCACAGGAATTGGGGCTATATTAATGCAAGAAGGTCATCCATTGGCATTCGAAAGTAAATAGCTATCGGGAAAAAAATTGGGAAGATCAACATATGAAAAAGAAATGTTGGCAATACTTCACGCGATAGAAAAATGGAGACACTACCTAATCAGCAGTCGCTTCATTATAAAAACAGATCATAGTAGTCTCAAACATTTTCTTGAGCAAATGTTTTCCTATTCGGAACAAAATAAGTGGTTAACCAAACTATTGGGTTATGATTTTGTTATCGAGTATAAGAAGGGGAAGGAAAATGTAGTCGTCGATGCATTATCCAGGAAATACGAAGACGAAGTAGTCATTAACGAGGTAAAAATCCAGTATATATTATATCGTAGGGGTTAATACTAAGCTTAGCTCAAGTTTCTTTTTCAGGCTTCACATGTACAGAAAAGTAAATGAACAAAATTAAATTTGTGCAGAAATGAACGATACATGATATGATGAATGAATGCAATTATGTTTTACTTTTACTGATGAATTGATTTACTAATGCACTTAATTACTGATGAATCGATTTATTGATGCACTTAATTACTGTAAACATGATTTAATTTATTTGTGAGGATCCTCGTGCAATCTATTTTATTTTATATAATTTGAAATGCAATTCTAACTAATCCTAACCTAATGTAGGGGCGAGAGCTCAGGGACTGTCCATTAGGAGTGGGCCCTGCCTCCTAAATTTCAATGTAAGACTTTCTCCCCTAATTTACCTTATCTCTATAACTAAATTTTATATCTCATACTAATATTTATGCATATTCTTTGAATGCAGGTAATAAATACACAACTTACAAAATAGAATTCAAACAATGCACAGAATTGATACAGATTACCATATTTGAAGAACAAAGTGTTGTTTTATTACTGGAGCTTCAATTGTACATGCTTCCTCATAATTGTAAACTTAGAACAAACTGTAATGTAATAATAAATGCAGAATAGAGTGTAGAGTAATGTAATGTAACGTCTAGACTAGACCTCTTTCAAGGTCTTCTATGTAATTTATACTATGACTAATACAATTCTAAATAGTCTTCTCCACGTATTTGACATACGAATTTTATGGACTGATGATTGTACATTAATCAAGAATAATTTAAACCTAATCATAATATATACTCCTACTTGGACTTATAAATATTTTGACTGGTCCAAGTGGTATCCTACTAATAATCCTAACAATACAATGCTAATTTAACTTAATCACAAGATATACATTAGGATCTCATGTCCTATATTCTAGGAAAGTCTAAAAATCTTTACATTTATATCTCAAAATTCCCAAAATAAACTGGTTACAAGATTTATAAAGTAAATTATAACTTTGTCAACTTTAAATATTTTTACGGATAGTATGTGAGAAATGGAATATTTTGCTAGATAGAAAATTCATTTGTCGTCCATTTTAATGTGTCATCCATATTAATGTGCCATCCAAATCTGGTGTGGCATGTTGAAATCAACAGACTTTATTATCCTTCAGTAACTGCTGGTAAAACAATCTTCAGTAACTATCTTCGATGAATCGTCTTCGATAGTTACCTTCGGTAATTACCTTCAGTAGTTACTTTTAGTAATTACCTTCAGTAACATACTTCAGTAATCAACATCTGTAACCAGATCAATTACTGTTGTCACCGAATTCTATTGGTTCTTCTTCTCGTTCGAGGTGCACTTCTAAGTTTTGCAATCTCTTCACTAATCATCCATACTTTTTCCTGCATTTTTCTCAAAACTTGGACAAATTTGATATAAATCAAACACTTATGTTAGATTACTATAATTAATCATATTTACTAATAAATAACATTTTATTAATAATAAATTATATAAAAAATCTCAATTAATCATATAAATGAAACAATTCTAGTACAGAAATATGTGGCAAATAACCACTCATCAAATTTAAGTGGACAAGTATTATAGAAAATATTTTTGAGTCCTAAAGAAAAAGGTAACCAAACAACTAGTTCTAGCCTTATCAGATTTCAACAAAGTTTTTTAGGTGGATTATGATTCAAGTGGAACAACAATAGGATTTTTAATCCAAAAATCTAAGCCCATTGCCTATCTCAATGAGAAGCTAAATGAAACAAAGATGAAATAATTGATCTAAGACCAAGAGTTGTATGCTATCATTGAAGCCCTAAGAAAATGGAGGCACTTTTTGCTACCAAAAGAATTTATCTTATTCACCTATAATCATGCTTTGAATTTTATTAATAATCAGAGTAAGTTGAACCAAAGGCATATGAAGTAGGTAGAATTCCTACAAGGATATTCATTTGTCTTAAAGCATAGAAGTGGTAACTCAAATCGAGTAGTTGATGCCTTAAGCAAGTAAAATTAATTGGTAAATATGATGAGAGTAGAAGTTATTGGTTTTGATGCCATGAAGGAGCTTTATAAGGATGATGAATATTTTAAGGAAGCTTGGGTAGCATGTAGTTATCCTACTGTAGTATAGAAGTCTCCATGGCTTGAATATTTCATCCAAGAAGGGATGTTCTTCAAGGGGCATCAACTATGCATACCATTAAGTTCAATGAGAGAAAATATGATAATAGAAAAACATAGTGGATACTTGTAGAACATTTTGAGATGAAGAAGGTTACTATTGGATTGGAATGAATACAAATGTAAGAAAATTTGTGTAAGGTTGTCAAGTATGCCAACATGCAAAAGGAAAGATTCAAACTTCCAAATTATATCAGCCATTACCAATTCCAGAGAGACCATGGGGGGATATAAGCATGGATTTTATTCTTGGATTATAGAGGAAGCAAAATGGGAATGACTCTATTTTTGTTGTGGTTGATATATTCTCAAATATGATACATTTTATACCTTGCAAAAATATGAATGATGTGACTCATATTGCTACTTTATTCTTTGTAAAAGTGGTGATGTTACATGGGTTGACAAAGAGTATGTTTCAGATAGGAAAAGAAAATATATGGGCTATTTTTGGAGGATATTTTGGAAGAGATTGGATACTAAGTTGGTATTTAGTTCAGCTTATCATCCACAAACTGATGGACAAACTGAGGTGGTGAATATGAGTCTTGGAAATTTGCTGAGATGCTTGTTCGGTAAGAAGGTGAAGCTTTGGGATACTATTTTGGTACAAGTAGATTTTACATACAACTCAATGAATTAAAGCACAGGTAAAAGTCCATTTCAAATTGTATATGGAGTATATTTTTGAGTAGATGAATTATGAAAGATAACTGATTTATAGAGGCCAAGTGCTATTGTAGAGGATTTTGTTGACTATATTCATGATTTACAATAGGAGATACGAAGTTATTTAGAAAGGAGTTCCATGAAGTATAAACAACATGTTGATCATAAGCGAAGAGTGCTAGAATTTCAGGTTGGCGATTTGGTTCTAGCATATTTACAAAAGGAGTGATTCCCAAAAGGTACTTACAATAAGTTAAACTGGAAGAAGATTGGACCCTATAAAGTCTTAAGTAAGTTTATCGCCAATGCTTATGAAATAAACCTACATGAAAGAGTGGATATATCACCCATATTTAGTGTAGCAAATCTATATACTTACCATGAAGGATCAACTTATGAACAAGAGGATCCAATTTCAAGACTTTCAAAGAATGATTGGGTACAATAACTGCTAGAAAAGGAACGTGATGAAATTGAGATGATCATAGATTCTAGGGTTGTCAAAAATACAAGAGGAAAGGAATATCATGAATACTTAGTCAAGTGGTAGAATTAGGTAATTGAGGATGCCACGTGGATGAATGCATCTCAAACTACCACATATGGTATTCAAATTGAAGAATTGTTGAATGCTCATGAACCATTTCTTCTACCCAATGAGTATGATGCAAGAGCATGCTCACAATATCTTAAAGATGAACAATTGTGGAAATGAAAATCCAATAGTTTACCTATTGTGCAACTAGGATTATAAATTGTATGTTTTTTTCTAAGATTAGGCTGATGAAGAGAGGAAAGGGAGGTTTTAACTCAATTTTGTAATTCCAATCAAATAAATAAATGTTATTTTATCTATTAACCCTTATGATACTTGTTGTTGTGAATTATGTTGGAAATATGAGCAGGTTTTTTTGTCACTGATGTCAATAAGTCAACACTAGCGAGCGTCAGTTTCAGTGAGCAGCATCAATTTCAAGTTTCATAATCAAGTGCAAAAGGAAGTTTTCTCCCAGGTAGTTAGATGAGATTTAAAGGGCAAAAGGAAGGCCCAAGCCAAATAATATTATAATAATTTATTATAATATTTTTTTTTGATAAGTAACATTTATATACATAATTGGGTTTTTCTAGAGGATCCCAAAAACCTTATTACAAAAACGGGGTGAACCCATTACAGCCGCAAGGTTGAGGACTCAGGGTGAGCCTCAGACCTGAACAGAAAGGAAAACTGAAACTGCCATAGCATTGGAGAGAAAGGGATAAGCAGGCCTCTATGAGGCTCAAAAAACCAACCTACCAGGGACCGACAGCAGCCTTAATTGGCAGTAGTTTTCTCCGGGGTCCCAGAGGAACCATCAACATGCGACTTGAGGTTGCGGAGGCACTGGATTGCCGACTCAGCAGCCCTAGAGATGTTCCCCATAGCGTCGATGGCCATATCGATGAGCAGACTCAGGGGAACCTTCTGCTGAACCTTATTCTGCACCGACTCAGAATCCGAGCTCAGGTGGAGAGGAGAGTCGTTCTCAACTTCGGCCTTAGCTTTCTTGAGCCGTCTGGAACATCTGCCACTCAGAGGAGTTGCCTTGGCCCGCTTACGACAGCGACTGCGACTGGGGGTAGCCTGGTCGGTGGGAGGCTCAGTCTTGGGAGCGTCGGTGCTCGGGGACGCAGGCGGGTGGGAAGAGAGGGGAGGGACGATCTGAGGGGAGGCCCTGTTAGAAAGACAATGGCGGAAGATAACGCCCATGAGCCCCTGGTGCCACGGCCTGGACTTGCTCTTTCGAGCGGCCTCGATGGAACAATCGAGGGAGTAGTTGAGGAAGTCCGGGAAGCAAAGCTTCTTGGACGCCCGCAAGTGGTTCACGAAACTGATGTGGTAGCTGCGCAGAGGCTTGTCCGGGTCGTCACAGCAAATGAACTGCATCAGCGGCTTCAAAGCCCAGCTCCACGGTTCGTCCAGCTCCTCTCTGAAGAGGGAGGATTTATCCCAGCCTAAATTCTTCCCTTTGTCCGAAAACTGGTCCAACTCCTCTTGCCAGTTGTGCTTGTCCCGCCGAATGAATTTCTCGGTGGCCGGCATTCCAGTAATCTCGAGCAAGAGATCAAAGGTGACCTTCAGGTGGACACCATTCACCCGAACTTCCCCATCTTGCCAGGTCTCCATGAAATCAGACGTAATTTTATCGTCCGGGCCCTGAAACTTGCTGAGGAAAGGGACTAGCCCGAGGGCTTTCATGAAGATTTTCTCCTCCTCAGACAGGGAAGAGAATTCAGGCTCAATGTAAGGTACAGCCATGGGAGGGGCAGGGGAACTGCGGAAGAAGGCCTTAAGGCAGAAATACGCTGCGGAACAGGGATAACTGCACACGATTCTGGGATGATGACAGAGATAAATGAAATCACCCGTATCGCCACCTTGGAATAAAAGGAAAGGAAGCTTGCGTCGGAAGGGCGACGGCTCGCAGAAGCCGCATGCATGGGAAACAGCCGAAATGAGGGGAGCCGTCGGATAGGGAGGAGATAGGCTCGCTCGGTCCCGATGATGAAAGAAAATCATGCCTAGAAAGGCGTTAAAAACGTGAAAAGAGCTGATCGCTGACTCGTGACTGCCGCCCACGTCATGGGCCCTAACGGCCGCGCCGGGGGTCGTCTTACCAAGAGCAGTAATTGGATGCCGCAAGAAAACCAATCGCCAACTGTCCTCCATCCCAAGACCAACTGACGTGTCCCACCTAGCTGATCTGGCGAGGATCATTGAGCTTTTAGGAACTCTGACGCAGCCACGTCAGCAAGATCTTGAGGGATTTCGAGATCCCAAGTGGTGAGTTTGCCGGAGGAGGAGCCTCTGTTGGCCAGGAGGTCAGCCAAAGAATTTCCTTCCCTAAAGATGTGCTGGCATCTGTGGGTCCTACCGCGGAGAATCCTTCGAATCTCTCCGATGGTGTTGTGGACCCTCCAGGCAGGGGTCTTATCCTTGTTTACGTAGTTTATGATGTTCATAGAGTCGCCTTCTATGATGATAGCTCTGGAGTCCTCCGAAATGAGGGCTAACCCTCTCCAAAGGGCTCTGGCTTCCGCAACATGGTTGGTCTGAATCCCAAGATCTTCAGAGAAGGCGAGGATAACCATACCACGATGATCCCTGACAGCACCACCAGCCCCTGTTGCTCCTGGGTTCCCTTTGGAAGCCCCATCAAAGTTAAGCTTAATCCATCCCGGAGGGGGAGGACTCCACTTAGCGAGGGTACGGGGGTGAGGAAGAGGGTTTCCCAGGGGGGGACAATCAGAAATATTAAAAGAAGAGAGGATGCGCCCTTCCCGGGTCAGAGGATGGGGGCTGGGGCACTGAATGGAATTAGCATTTTTGGAAGCGAAAGCTATAGCCCTAATGGCCACCGAGGGAGGATCCCGGGTAGAAGTTCCAAAGATCCTACGGTTTCTCTCAAGCCAGACTTGCCAAATCAGGTGGGGGAGGCAGATGTCCCAGAGGAAACGGAGCTTAAGATTAACAAAGGGTTGGGGCCATTGGTAGAAGGCATCACACAAAGACCTGGGAGGAACCCAGTGGATCTGAAAGGAGGACAGGGCAAACCCAAACACAGCCGAGGTGAACTCACAGTGGAGGAACAGGTGATCGGTGGATTCCCAATTGGACAGGCAAAGGTAACATCTGTTGGGGAGGGGGATGCCTCTTTTGATGAGATTCTCAGTGGTGAGGGATTTGTTTTGGAAGGCAATCCACGAGAAGAAGGCCACTTTCGGAATGAGGTTCTTCTTCCAAGCAATGTGGGAAGGGGAGACGGGATGATCCTTCAGGAGGGAGAAGGCAGACTTAACAGTGTACAGCCCTTTGTCAGACCCAGCCCAGGCAGGCTTGTCATCCTTTTGCTCAAAGGGAATGGTGGTAGCTTGGAGCATAATGTTGAGAGCAGCAGCCTCAGGAGAGGTGCCCGCGAGGAGCCTCCATCGGGGTTGACCATCTTCCCAGATTATGAAGTCAGAAACCTTCATACCCAAACGAGAGTCAGGGACCATTTGAAGCATGGCGAGGTCCGCTCTGCCACTTAGGGGTTCATCCAATAACCACCTGTCGTTCCAGAAGTCAATGCTTTGTCCGTCCCCCAGAACCCATCTGAGGCCTTTCTGGATGAGCACTTTGGAATGAGTTACAGCCTTCCAGAAGGCAGATCCATTGGGGTGGATGCCAGAATCAAGGAAGGAAAGGTTTCCCATGTATTTCTTAGACACCAGCATGGTCCACTCCGTAGGGTCTTTCGAGATAATCCTCCAAGCCTGCTTGCCTAGCAAGGCTGTGTTCATGTCTGACAGTTTTTTGAAACCCAACCCTCCCTGCTTCTTACTTCTGCAGACAATGTCCCAGGCCACAAGGGGAATCTTAGCCTTGTCTTCGGCACCTGACCAAAGAAACTTTTTTTGAATGCGCTCAATGAGCTTGCACACTGACTTGGGAAGAGAGAAGACAGACATGAAGTAAATGGGGATACTCTGGAGGGTTGAACTAGATAGGGTTGCTTTCGCCGCTTGGGACAGAAGTTTGCCTTTCCAGGCTGCCAGCTTTCGATGGAATCTTTCCACAACATTGTTCCACATACTCTCCTTGGGTCTTCCCCAAAAAAGGGGGAGCCCCAGATAGGAGGATGGGAGAGCTCCTGCAGAGCACCCAAGGATCCGCCCAATCCTGCCCTGACGGTCCGGGGGGGTGTGAACGAAAAATAGCTTGCTTTTGGAGAAGTTAACCTGCTGCCCAGCCGCTTCCTCATAGAGGGATAGGATATGCTTGATGTTTCTAGCCTGAATGATAGACGCCTGCGTAGAAAGGATGGTGTCATCAACAAATTGCTGGTGAGTAGTGGGAGTGGAGTTGGACACCACTGGGATGCCGGAGATCTTCCCCGCCACTCTGGCCGCAGAGAGGGTTCTGCCAAGGGATTCCGCCAAGATGATGAACAAAAGAGGAGAAAGTGGGTCTCCTTGACGGAGTCCTCGGACGCTGGGAAAAAATCCAGCGGGGGAGCCATTGACCAGCACCGAGAACCAGGCAGAGGAGAAGCAGTTATGGATAAGCTGGACCCATCTGGGGTGGAAGCCAAACTTCAGAAGGACGTCCCGGAGAAACTCCCAGCTGACTCGATCAAAAGCTTTGGTCATATCAAGTTTGAGGAAAAGACCTGCTTTTTTGTTTCGGACCGCAGAATGAAGGGTTTCATGAATGGAGATGACGCCATCCAGAATGTTTCTGCCTTTGACCGAGCTTCCTTGGCGGGGGTCAATGATGAAGGGCAGGATGGGCTTCATCCTGGATGCCATGGCTTTGGAGAGGATCTTGAAAAGGACGTTGCAGAGGCTTATGGGGCGAAAGTCAGCCATAGATCGGCAAATAGGAGACTTGGGGATCAAAGCAATGAAGGTGGAGTTAACAGCCCAGGGAATGGGGTGGGATTGGAGGTCACGAATGGCAGCGCAGACGTCCGTTCCTACCAGGTCCCAGCAGGCTTGGTAGAACCGGGGGGGAAATCCGTCCGGCCCGGGGGCTTTATCAGGTTGCATGGAGAAGACCACCTCCTTAATTTCCGAGTCGGAGAAGGGCTTGAGGAGGGAGGAATTGGAGTCACCAGAAACCAGACTGGGGATGTTCTCCAGAAGGGCGGCCTTGGCAGAGGCAGAGCTTTCTGGGGAGGAACCTAAGAGGTTTTGAAAGAAAGAGACAGCCTCAGATCTGATCTCGTGGATATCTTCAGTGGTAGAACCATCGCTACATTGAATTTTGCTGATCTTATTGGAGCCTCTGTGTCTCATGGTTGTAGCATGGAAGAATCTGGTATTGGAGTCTCCCGCTTTGATCCATAGTTCCCTGGATTTTTGCCTCCAGAAGGTTTCCTCACTGGCAAGAATGGAGTGGAATTCAGCAAGAAGTTTCCCTTCCTCCTTCCTCACTGCAGCCCCAGAATCCCCTTCTTCGACCCTTCTCTCAATGGCTTGGAGTTGGTCTGAAATTAGCTTCTTCCGGCTGAAAATGTTGCCAAACACCTCTCTATTCCACCTCCGCAAGTTTTCCTTGGTGAACTTGAGCTTCTGAGTAATCCTGAAGATGGGAGATCCATGGACATGCTGATTCCACCACTGGCTCATCTTTTCACGGAAGTCCTTGTGTTTGAGCCACATAGCCTCAAACCGAAAGGGGGTTCGAAACCTAGGAGACCTGCCCATCTGGAGGAAAATGGGATTATGATCCGATCCAATCTTGGGGAGAGCCGAAAGGGAAGCGTCACCAAAAAGAGGAATAGCTTCCTGGGAGATCAGGAATCTATCCAATTTGACCTGAATCAGATTGCCTCCAATCCTTCTGTTGCTCCACGTATAGCGGTTTCCTTTGAGAGGAATGTCAATGAGCTCGTTTGCATCCACAAATTCCCTAAGGTCCTCAGTAGAATGGTGGGTGGCAGCCAATCCTCCCTTTTTCTCCGTTGGATACAGGGGGCTATTGAAATCCCCTGCAACCACCCAAGGGATAGTGCTGAAGGAGTCCCTCATCCGGGAGATGGAATTCCAAAATTCAGATCTCTCAATAGGGGAATTTGGAGCGTACAGGTTGGACAGGATCCAGGACTGATTACTGGAGATGCAATGAAAGAGAATATTAATGACTCTGTTGGAGGATGAAAGTAGCCTACCTTCCACTTGGGACGGGTCCCAGAGGCACAAAAGTCCTCCACAGGAACCTTGAGCGGGGCTGTGCAGAGCTTCGCCTTGAGACCAGATGGACCTGGCAGCTTTCCTGGAGAACTTCTCGTCACATTTGGTTTCTTGCATGATGAAGATGGAGGGTCTGATATCCTTACGCATATTAGCAGCAAGTCTGAGCTTGGCTGCACTGTTGAGCCCTCTCGCATTCCAGGAGAGGATATTCATCAAGAAGATCTGAGAGGTTTCTTGCCTCCCTTCGCCTGCTGGAAGGGGGGTTTAGACACTTTGGGATCATCGGAGAGGGATTCGTCAGAATTTAGGAAAAGAGTCCGCTGGGAGCCGTTAGCTAGGTCATCCTCAGTAGCCCTGATACGTAGCTCGGCTGTAGAAGGGCGTCCTCTTTTCCTCTCGGCTCCATAATCCATGGTGTGCCCTTTGCTTCTGGTTTTGATTGGACTAAACTTCCCAGACGAATACTGTTGGGGGAGGAAGTTCTCGATCTCCTGAAGGATGGGGTTTAAAGATTCTGTATTGTTGGCAGAGGCTCTGAGGGGCTCTGGGGAAGGTTCGAGGTTGGCGCTAGGGTTTGAAACAGGATCTCGAGATTTGCCTTTGAAAAGCCCCTCCTGGCCCAGACCTTGGGATTCTGAAGGGACGATGGGGGGATTCCCCGTCGGAACTGGGACTTCCATAGCACGCCTAGGAACATTGAGATCTTTGCCTTTACCAGGAGGGCCCTGCGAAGAGGGCTTCAAAACTCGAGCTTGGGGACATTGGTGGATCAGATGCCCTTGGGTATTGCATGCAGAGCAGAACGCGGGTTTATTTTCATAAACAATGGGCTGCTTTTTGATGAGGATGGAATCCTTGAACAGATTGACAAAGGAAGGAAGGTCGGTTTCCAGATCGGCATTAACACACAGGCGAGCGTGGATCATGCGGGAGCGTACCTTAGTAGACGAATCTACAGCAACGAGCTCTCCAATAGTGCGGGCAATCCCTCTCAGGACTTCTTCTCGCCAGCAGTGGAAGGGAAGGTTTGGGAGCTGGATCCAAATAGGCGCCACATTAATGTTTTGCGTATCTGGGTTGAAGTCCTCTCCCCATCTGCGAAGAAAAAGGCTTCGCCTTCCCAGGAACCAGGGTCCCCCAGCAAGGATATTGCATGAATCTTCTGCATTATTTAATCTGATCGCAAAAAAGCCTCGAGACAGGGCTATCAGCTGCAAGCTCCCACTAGTGCGCCATTTGCTGCTCGCCCATTTCCGTATTGTTTCCATATCTGGTCTGCCTCCGATGAACTTGCCAATGAGGGTGAATTGTTCCTGAATAACAAAGCTGTCCAGCAGCGCCCCTGGGATCACCAAGTCAGGGCCGTTGGGGAGCAGGGTTTGAGAGGGGATAGGGTTTGAGGTCCCTTTAGAAAGCGCGTGCGCATACGATCCCTGGGAAGGAGAAGAAGGGTCAGGGGGTTTCCGGGGGGGAATTTCCCCTTCCTCGGGTTGATCAGGCTCTGGACCACCGAATCCAGAAACCGGGGAGGTGGGTCCCGGAGGGCTCCCAGAAGGCCTCCCGCTTGCATTCCCGCTTGCGATCCTGCTCTCTGCCATTTTTTCTCAGAAATTATTCAGAAAAATGTTAAAAAGAGAGGTTTTCAGTTACCTAATAGATGCAGTTTATGTAAAAAGGCAGAAGAAACAGTGGAACACCCATCCAATTTATTATAATATTAAAAGTGCAAGACCCAAAGAGTTAATTAATTATAATAGTATTATTATAATTTAATTTAATTAACTTTTAAAGTTATTATGTTATTTGTAAATTAATTATAATTTAATTATAAGTTAATTTATAAATTAATTAAGCTAACCCTAAAGATAGGGTTATAAAGTTTATAATTCAAATTTTTGAATTAATCATGCCGACGTCGTCGAAGACATCACATTATGCATATAAAGGAGGGAAGAGACCCAAGGCATTAATCATCCACGATCGATGTGTTAAGTGTGATTTTCATGTGCATGGTAAAAGAGGCGATCGTGTGTTTTTCGAAGGGTGTGCAAGGCAGAAGACAAGTAGAGGAGGTTTTTGTTTCATATCCCAAAGTGCTCTGTAGCACAATTGGCAGCAAGGGAGGTGCCAAGTCATTGGCAAGCGTGAGGTGTAGGGATCGAATCTTGCGGGTTTGCATTTTGTGAAGTGAAGGAAGTGTTTTGGTAAATACTGTGCGCTAGGAGGAATACAAAGGAAAGGCACAAGCCATTTCCTTTGTGTTGTGGCTCGTAGCCCACATGGTGGGCGCATGCCTTGCTAAGGTTCCTGGCTAGGAGAGGTTCCGAGTTCAAAACCCATCGAGGCACCTTTTGCGTTATCTAAGGTATGCACTAGTTCCAAAATTTGCGAAGACCCAAAATTTGCAAAGGCTTCAAAATTTGTGGAGATAATTTTTTTTTAAGGTTTTAAATTGGAATTTGCATGCTATAAGGTTTTTGTGAGGGAGATAAAAGGTTTGGTATTGTTTTATGTTAAGGTTTGGTTTTTGAGTGTTATGAGCTTATTGAGAGGAGTAATAAGGTGTGCCTTAGGAGTTAGAAATATTTGTTGAATACAAAGTTAATAATTGTATTGGAAGGAGAAATAAGGTTGATTAAGTTGTGATATTTGACTTGGTGAAATATTCTTGTGAGAATTTATTGAGAATAAATATTTGCTATCTAACCCTAGTATTGGCAAAAGGAGTGGTTGTGATTGAGACAGGTGTTTGAGGTCAAATCATCTTCAAACAAGAGGTAAGGGCATATTATCCTTGAGAGTGATCGTTGGATGTTATGAATGCTAAGTTGGAGTAAAAAGAATTGTTTGATAAGCATTGTTGAAAACATTGAATGAACCTTCATATGCATGGTTAGGGTTTGTGCAAGAACATGAGTATCATTGTTTTGTGAAGTTGAGAACTATCTCGAACTAGATTTTGTGCAATATCATGAGTATCATTGTTATGTGAAATTGATAACTATCTTGAACTAGAGTTTGTGCAAGATCATGAGCATCATTGTTATGTGAGATTGTTTGATAAGAATTATTGGAAATAATTGAGTGAGTGTTCATATGCTTGGACTAGGGTTTGTAAGCAAGGAATGTCTCATTGAGTGATTTATTGAGTGGAGTTGATTGAGCCTAGTCAAGTGGAAGTGTTGAAGTGATAGTTCTAGTTCTATGAAACAAATTGTTCTATATCCTAAATTGATTTGAGAAAGAGATTGGAAGTGATTGAGTATTTATGAGTGTGAAGCATATTGAGTCTCTAACAATTCTCTATATGTTTCTGTGAGTTAAACAAGATTTTGTGTGAAACTTTTTTATGTGATTGAAGAGGTTTTATGTGACAGAGTTGAGTAGATTGGACAAGTTTTAATGAGGACTTGTTGAGCAGATTTGAGATAAGTCTTGGTGAATGCTTGTTGAGAAAATTGGACAAGTTCTAGTGAGGACTTTTTGAGCATATTTGAGGTAAGTCTTGGTGAAGACTTGTTGAGCATATTGGACAAGTTCTAGAGAGAACTTGTGGATATATTAGTGTGAGCTTTTGTGGAAGCTTACAATGCAGATTTGAGATAAGTCTTTGAGAAGACTTAAGAGTAGAGTTGATTGATTGATTTGTTCAAACCTTGAGTTAAGGTTTGGATTAGATCCAGGAGAGTTTATTTGTGATTGAGTCAAGCTTTTTGTTAAGCCTTGAGGACTAATATTGATCAGATTTGTGCTAGACCGAAGGACTATGTTTAGTGCATATTTGAGGATAGATATTGAGTATATTTGTGCTAGATCGAAGGACTATGTTTAGTATAAATTTGAGGATATATTTTGGTGTAGATTTGAGGATATGTTTGTGCTAGACCAGAGATAGAGATTGAGCAAATTTGTGCTAGATCGAAGGACTGTGTTTAGTACAGATTTGAGATAGAGCTGAGAGAAAGCTTTGGAGGTGACATAGTATAGAGGACGATAGTCTCCAATGGATAGAGGTCCATTAGCCAGGGCAGTGGGGATAGGTCTTCTAAGTGAGTATAGGAGTCTTCAATGGATAGAGATCCATTAGCCAGTGTAGTGGAGGTAGCAGCTCTTCTAGAAGATCACCAACCATAGAGAGGAGAAAGGAGTTCTCCTATGGATAGAGATCCACAAACCAACTGAGGATATTGGTTTCTCCTGTGGATAGAGATCCATAAACCAGATTAGGGGATTTGTGTCTCCTTTGGACAGAGGTCCATAAATATTGTAATAAGGAAGGATTCCCAAAGATATTTGTTGAGAAAATATTAGTGAAATATTTTCTCTGTGGAGTAGCCCACATTGGGTGAACCACATTAAATTGGTGTCTCTATTGTGTGTGATGATTTGTGCATTGCTTTGGTTACTATTGTTGATATTACCATTCATAGTATTGGATAATATTGTTGGGAAAGAAAAGTAAAAAGTGGTCTTATACTGTTCACCCCCCCTCTCAGTATAAGCTTGTGTTCTTCAAATTACATATTTGATATTGTGTTTGTTCTATTGCTTCTATTTATGCAGATTCTTGAGAATCATTCGATGCTTTGCAGCTCAACGAAGAACTGTGGTGGTGATGTTGGGATCTAAGAAGCCATTCACATTCCAGCAATAGAGGATAATCAAGATAATAAAATACATTATGTGGACAAATATATATATATTGTTCAAAATACCAAGGTGATTGAGAAATTATGAATTCACCTTCAACTGCGGTGCAAGATATATTATAGCATTAGGATTTTATGTTTACTTCAGGGCTAGACTAGGAATGGAGGAGATTGGAGGAAATAAGTTATGAAATAATCGTTTGTCTCATCAGTAAAATACAAAAATTAAATTTTGATTGAAATTGTATGCGGGAAGTGAACCGTATAGTTATGGGTCACAGGAAGTTGTGTTGAATGGATGGCAAAGGGAAGATTGCATCTGAAAGGTGTAAGTGAATGGAGTGAAGGCAATATAAAATATTTATCTGGAGTGTAGCGAAACCTATCATACAACAATAAAACCAATCAAACTCTTGAGAGAGGAATGTATAGTTAGGGTTAAGATTGGAATCGTACAATCCTACAATAAAAATTGCACCAATTAATTATGTGGTTGCTTGTATTGAATAATTACCAAGTTATTGTATGATTTCTTGAATCATATAGTTGTTGTTTGGATTGAACGATCATCTAGAGTGAACAATTACCTCATTGTATGATTGCTTCCTAGGTTGAATGGTTGTTGGATTGTAGAATTATCTTGAGTGAATAGTTGCTTGGTTGTACAATTGCTACCTGGGTTGTACTACTACTTGGGTTGTACAATTATACGGTTGTTAAGCTATTATACAATTTCCAAGTTGAACAATTGAAAAACCTATTGTAAAATTATTTTACTGAACAATTTGTTGAACCAAAGGATTACCCATTTGATTGTATGATTATGGTTTGAATGACCAGAATGAACGATTATTAGTTGCCATTGGATTCTTCTTAGAAGTTGTTATATTTTTACAGCATCACATTCCAAACTATGGTCTCTTATAGATGATGATCACTTGTTGAAAAGCATGGATTACATAATTTGGATCTAATACCATGTAGAATTTTTCCATAATTAAACTCTAAGAAAAAGTAAACATGGGATAAAAAATATGCAAAATGTGGTGCCAACAAATACCACAAGGTATTGATCGCACTATTTTCAATCTAAGGAGAATAAAATATTTATTTTATAGGTATATGCATGTACATTGATCTATACACCCAAAGGCATGAAAACACAAATTCTAAGATATTTATAGATGAAGCTTAAATTACCTGAACCAATATGATGCCCCATAATGTAGACATCAAAAGTCCCCTAACCTCAAGTTTATAATAAATACATATTCGAACATACAAAATTACAACCAAATTAATTTCAAGATATTTAAACATTAATTATCATTTTATATAATATAAGTTAGCTAATGTAATTTGTTGATAATGTTAGTTGTTATTCCATAGTTTTTTTTTATTTGTATAATAGTAGAATTTATAAATTTTCAAACTTATCCATGATAGAGATGAATGAGTATAAAATGTGACTATCATTTTTTTTTTAAATTTAAAAAAATAAGAATGATTTTAATGTGGGATGTGATGGTACTCTAAATTTGATATTAACATAACAGAAAAGGGAAAAAATCATCAAAAAATAAATTTGTATAAACCCCCCAAAGAAACACATTATCAATCTTCAAATTTGTACATTCAATACAATGCCATATACTATATTGGTAGGAACCTAGTTCCTAGCAGCCTAGATGGATGAAAAACAAATGGAATTGGATGCAAAAACAATGAAAATGTATTGAATCACTTTTGTAATTGAATCACTGTTTCACTGGAGGTAAACCTACCAATGGATTTAATAAATATATATTCTTATAATTCTATGGATGCCTATTTACACCCTTGTGAATGAATATAAATATCTACCCTAGAGTTGTGAGGTGAAAGGACACAATGGTCCATAAATATAATAAGTGAATTAATAATGATTAATGGTTAGGATTAGGATCCTAACATGCCACCCTCCTTAAAAAGAGCTTTGTCCTCAAAGTGAAAAGTGAGGAAATTGTTGTTGGATGTGATGAAGTGTTTCCCAAGTAGCATCTTCGGAAGGTAGGCCTCTCCACTGAATCAAAATCTTGGTGATGGTGCGATGTCAAAGTTGATGAGTGCGACGATCCAAGATAGCTTCAGGTTCAACCATGAGTGCTCCATCCTCTGTGAACTCAGGTAGTTGAGTTTGTGTGGTAATGTGTGTGCCAACTACTGGTTTAAGGCAAGAGACATGGAACACAGGATGAATTTTGGAAGATTTTGGTAACTCTAGTTTATAAGCAATGGGCCCAATGCGTTGTAAGACTTTATAAGGCCCATAGAATTTGGGAGCTAACTTTTGTGAACCCTTGATTTTGAGAGAAGTTTGGCGATAAGGTTGAAGATGAAGGAATACCATATCACCTTCTTGAAATGCTCGTTCGATCCTATGTTGGTCCGCTTGCTGCTTCATACAATGTTGGGCCGTGAGTAAATTATCCTTGAGAAGGCGAAGAATATTAGCTCTAGTAGAAAGTTCAGAATCCACGACTGGCACATTGGTACTTCCTGGAATATAAGAGGTGATGGAAGGTGGTACTTGGCCATATAAAGCTTCATATGGTGTCATCTTAATGGCGGTATGGTATGAGGTATTATACCACCATTCGGCTAAAGGAAGCCATTTAACCCAATGAAGGGGTTGAGTAGAAATAAAACAATGTAGGTAAGTTTCCAAACATTTATTAACAACTTCTGTTTGACCATCGGTTTGGGGATGATAAGCGGAACTCATACGAAGTTGAGTGCCTTGGAGTTTAAACAATTCTCTCCAAAAATTACTAGTGAAGGTGGGATCACGATCACTTACTATGGTGGAAGGCATGCCATGTAGTTTAAAGATATTATCAAGAAAGATTTGGGTGATGGTACTAGTTGTGTAAGGGTGGGCCAAGGGGTAAAAATGAGCATATTTAGATAAGTGATCCACCACAACTAGAATAGTAGTTTTATCGGTAGATTTTGGAAGGCCTTCAATAAAATCCATGGAAATATCAGCCCATGTTTTGGTTGGGATAGGGAGAGGTTGAAGAAGGCCAGGGGTACCTACTGTCTCTCCTTTTTGTCTTTGGCAGGTCTCACATTCATCCACAAATTTCTTGATATCTTGTTTCATTCCTACCCAATAAAAGGATCGAGCCACTCTTTTATAAGTTTTGAGGAATCCAGAATGTCCTGCAATAGGTGTGGCATGTAACTCATGGAGGAGTTTGGTTCGATATGAGGAGGTAGGAGATAGGACAATACACCCTTTGTACCTAAGTATGCCATTGCTCCAAGAGTAGTGAGGCTTACTTGTGGGGTCTTGTTGGACTTGCTGAATTAATGTTTGCGTTGTAGTATCATTAAACCATTCTTCAGTTACTTGGTCTATCCATTTGGAAATAGGAGAGGAGAGGGCGTGCAATTGGGGTACTTCTTCAAATTTCCATGAAAGGGCATCAACGGCCATGTTATCCTTTCCTTTTTGATATATGATCTCATAATCATATCCTAATAGTTTAGTAACCCACTTTTGTTGTTCAGGAGTGGATATGCGCTGCTCAAGAAAATATTTTAAACTATGGTGATCAGTTCGAATAATAAAACGTTGGCCAATAAGGTAAGGTCTCCAATGTTGAATAGCATGAATAATAGCCAACATCTCTTTCTCATATGTAGAGCGGGCCAAATTCTTCCCAAAAAATGCCTTGCTAGTAAAAGCCAAGGGTCTTTCATCTTGCATGAGAATGACTCCTATTCCTACTCCAGAAGCATCACTTTCAATAATGAATGGTTTGGAAAAATCTGGCATGGCTAACACAGGAGTGGAACACATGGCATTTTTTAAAGTGGTGAAAGCATCGTCAGCCTTTGGAGACCAAAGAAAAGCATTCTTCTTGAGTAGAGTTATCAAGGGGGCTGCGATCTTGCCATAATATTTAACAAATTTATGATAATACCCTGTTAATCCTAAAAAACCATGCAAGCCTTTCAAGGTTTTTGGGGTAGGCCAATTTTTCACATCTTCAATCTTGCGAGGGTCCACCTTAACTCCTTCTTTGGAGATAATATGTCCCAGATATTCAATTTCTTGTTGTCCAAAGGAACATTTTGATCTTTTGGCATATAATTGGTTGTCCTCCAAGGTTTTCAATGCTTGGTCTAAATGACGCAAGTGATCTTCCCATGTTTTGCTATAAATCAAAATATCATCAAAGAAAACTAAAATAAATTTTTGAAGGTAAGGGTGGAATACCTGGTTCATTAGACTCTGAAATGTAGAAGGGGCGTTGGTAAGGCCAAATGGCATAACCATAAATTCATAATGCCCTTCATGAGTGTGGAAGGTAATTTTTGGAATATCACTTTCTTTTACTCGAATTTGATGATAACTCGATCGTAAATCTAATTTTGAGAAGTATGTAGCCCCATGAAGCTCATCTAACAACTCATCGATGATGGGGATGGGAAATTTATCTTTGATGGTGAGTTTGTTAAGGGTATGAAAATCAACACATAGATGCCACGACCCATATTTCTTTCGAACTAATAAAATTGGAGAAGAGTAAGGACTCACACTAGGTCTAATAACCCCTACTTTTAGTAATTCTTGCACTAGTTTTTTGATTTCTATTTTCTGTAGATAAGGATATCGATAAGGTCGGATATTAGGGGGTTGATGCCCTGGAAGAAGTTGAATTGCATGATCATGGCTACGTTGAGGGGGCAACCCTTTTGGTTCATTAAATACTTGAGAATGGCGTGCTAGAAGTTGTTGTAATTCAGGCACCTCTTGTTGTTCTTCATTTGTGGGTTGGATGGAAAATAATTGTGCAATCATACCCTTGCCTCCTTTGTGAATAATTTTCTCCATTCTATGAGAACTTACTATTTGGGAAGGGCCTGATTTTAATCCTTTAATAGTATATGTTTGATATTTTTGTGTGAATTTCATCCATAGGTCTTCAAAATCCCATTGGATTGTGTCGAGTGTTCGTAACCATTGTACTCCTAGGATGATATCGCATCCTCCTAAGGGAAGTACATACATGTCCCCTTTCATATTATAATCACCCATAGTGAGTTTAATATTTTGACACTTTCCCTTGCATGCAATCCTTCCTCCATTGCCAATCATGACCTCAAAGCTATTACAAGGATGTATAAAACAATTGGCTTGTTTTGCCACCCTTGGGTCAATAAAATTATGTGTGTTGCCAGAGTCCATAAGCACAATGAGATTTTGTTTTTTAAAGTACCCTTTGAATTTCATAGTTTGTGGGGAGGAGAAACCAGTGAGGGCATTAAAAGATATTTTTGGTGTGTCTTTTGTGTTATCCTCGGGTGTATCCGACACCACTTCCACCTCAATATTATCCTCTTCTTTTGAACCACAATGATCAATCGTATCTAGAATATATAGTTTTGGCGTAATACATTTGTGATTGGGGATAAATTTCTCATCACAATGAAAACAAAGGCCTTTTTCTCTTCTTTCCTTCATTTCCTCAAGGCTGATACGTTTAATTGGTAAGACTCGATTAAGTTTTGGGGTGGTGTAAGTATTCTGTGATTTCCCTATAGGTGGTCTTCCTAGTCGATGTTGGTTATTGAATTTCTCTTCCACCATTTGGGCTAACACAATAGTCTGCATCATGTTAGTGGGATTGAGCATTTGTACTTCTAATCGAATGTCTTCCTTTAAGCCACTGATGAAACAACTTTGGAAGAATGAGGTATTTAGCCCTGATGTAAGATTTGCCAATTTTTCAAATTGAGCTTGGTATTCTCGCACTGTAGTGGTTTGGCAGAGTTTGGTAAGGGCTCCCATGAAATATTTGAATTTACTAGGGCCAAATCGTACCATTAGGTTTTTTGTAAATTCTAGCCATGTAGGGGTGCCATTCATCTTTTCGTACCATTGGTACCATTGGGTGGTGGTACTTTCAAGGTGGAAGGATGCAATGCGAACCTTTTGTGCCTCAGGGACCTGGTAGAGGGAGAAGTATTGGTCATCTTGATAGATCCAATTAGTGGGGTCACCTCCTTCAAATTTTGGAAAATCCAATTTAGTAGTTCTAGGTAGGATGGACGTTTGTGGTCCCCCAAGTAGTGCTTGGTGTGTTGGTCCCCCGGTAGATTGGCCAGCTTGGATTAGTGCCATATTTTGTTGTACCATATTGATGGAGTGGTTATAGGCATCAATTTTTAAATCTATTTCTGATATTTTATTTTCATATTCCACCCTTGGTATAGTATTGTTTGTAATTTCATCCTTCCATTGGTGGAACTCCTCCTTTGTTATAGTCTTATTTGTAAGTTCTTCCTTCCACTAGTGAATCTCCTGCATGAATTCTTTGAGAGGGTCCTGTGATCTCCTACCATCGACCATTGTAGGGCTGGTTTGTAAAATGTAAGTCTTCTTAGGTGAAAAAATTAGGTTTTTTCAAAAAATTTGCAAAAATATTGCAAAGGTTATGCAAATTTAGAAAAAAATTTATGTAATGTGATATTTTTTTTTCCAAAAAATTGGTTTGTTAACTATTGGACCTTAAGGTCACTATTTGAATTTGAATTTTGAATTTTTGATGGGAAACAATAGCTAGAAGGTAAATTTCGGTGGACAGAGGTTGAGCTAGGGTGAAATCTACATCAGCAAGTGGTGGGCGGCTAAGGGTGGAGTCGACATCAGCGAGCGATGGGAGGCTAAGGTGGAGTCACGTCAAGTCAGAAAGCACTATAAGGGAAGCAATAAAATACAATATATAGTGGAAAAGTGGTGATAAGGAGGGAACACAGAAGGGTCAATGATTATCTAGCAAGTTACGTGGCAGACATCGCACGAGGGATCGCAAAGATAGCATGATCAAAGTCATATTTTATCTTATACACCTAAATTTATTTAAACCTTAAATTTTCTTTTATATAGTCGATGTGGGACTAAAAAGTCCCATCAACTTTATTTTTTCCTCGTAAGCATGCGTAAATTTTTGACGTTGGAGTTCACCGTCGATGTCAGAAAAAAGTTTTAAACTTTAGTTTTAAATATTAATATTTATATAATGTTGCTGGAATTTTTTTATGGCTTCGTCGGATATCAAACGTTGTGTCACATCTTTATTTTCTTCTCACGATTTGAATTACCTCATTTATTACATTTTTTATCTAGGTAAAAAAAGAGAGTCCAACAAAATTTTTGAAGAGTTAAATAAGGAATTTTTTAAGCACGTTTTTTGTTGTCGCATGTCAGATTTTTAATTACCTCCTCTAACAGTTTTATCCTTCGTTGTTTATTGTCATCTTTCAGATGGTTGTCTTCCTTGTAGGAACACATTGGCCAATAATGGTGGATACACGAACAATGATATGGACTTGCAGAAGAAGTGTGATGATGATGTTTGTACACGGGTTTTTCAATGTGTGAGTGGTGATAAGGCGCAGAATGGAAGAGGCTCTGATACCAGATGGTAGGAACCTGGTTCCTAGTAGCCTAGAAGGATGGAAAACAAATGGAATGGAATGTAAAAACAATGAAAAATGTATTGAATCACTTTTGTATTTGAATCACTGTTTCACTGGAGGTAAACCTACCAATGGATTTATAAATATATATTTTTTATAATTCGATGGATGCCTATTGACACCCTCATGAATGAATATAAATATCTATCATAGAGTTGTGAGGTGAAAATACACAATGGTCCATAATCATAATAAGTGAATTAATACGGATTAATGGTTAGGATTACGATCCTAAATTACATAAATACAATAGAATATATTTTGGTTGTCTCAAAAGACTCTTGATATTCCATATTCTCACAAAATTTGGGTGAAAATTTTCTTTTTCTTTTTAATTTTCACTTGTTCTTCCAATTTCCTCCTATTTTGATTTTTATCCTTGTCTTGTTCTAATATTGTCATATTTTTGTTCTATTCTTATGTTCTGATTCATTATCAATTTTTTTATCATTTTGGAAAGAAAATTATTCAATATCTGAGTGAAGCAAAGAGACCTTTGCAAAGTTACATATGTGAAATAAAATTATATATTGATGTTCTAAATTGTAGTATTTTAACTTAAATTCATTTTTATAAACTAAGTCTCTAAAAAAATGGTGCTTCAACTCAATGTGCTTTGATCTTGTTTGAGAACTAGAATTTTTGTTCATTTGATTTATAGTCATACTATCACAAAAAATGGTAGATTGTCTTTCTTGATTTTCATCCAGGTCTTTAAGATCTGCCTCAACCATATTACTTGTGTGTATGCTGATGTAGCTACTATATACTTTGCCTTTATATTTGAGAGTGCAATCATTATTTGTTTATTCAAACTCAAAGTTGCCAATCCATTTTCCAATGAGATGCATTATCTTGATATATATTTCATATCATCAATTAAGCCTTCCAATCTAAACCATTGCGTCCAAACAACATAATATTTTTTATTGAAGTATAATGGATTTTGTAATTTGAAGTTACTTCCACATTCCTCAAAATTATACCCTATATTGTATTAAATATTTTGGTCTTATAGATGTAACTAAAATTATTTCATTTCATTTCATATGATCTTTTGATGGTTGAATCATGAATATTAAAATAAAAAAGACTGCATATGCAATATCTAGTCTTGTTGTTGTCAAGTACATAAGTATACTAATCAAAATTCTATACTTCCTCTAGTCCACTCTTTCACTTCCATAATTTTTATATATTATTTTTTCTTATGCAAGTGTGGTAGCAATACCTTTGCAAATTTTCATGCTAAACTTATTCAACATGCATGTGCATATTTATATTGACAAATGAATATCCCATATGTATTGACATGACCTCGTACCAAGAAAATAATGCATCAATCCTAGATCACTCATTGAAAATTCTTGTCTCATGAATTGCTTCAACTATCTTTATTCTTGATAAACCTAATGTAAAAGTTAGACCATCAACATGCAAACAAATACTCATAATATCACCATATCTATTTTTCCAGTATAATGTGAAATCATCCTTACTTCTCACAAATCTATGATTCAAGAATTATGTATCAATTCTTGAATACCATTCCCCTAGTACTTTTTAAGTCTATATAATGCTTTTTCCAACTTGCAAATGTGATATTATTTACCTTTGATGTCAAATGCTTATGGAAATTCCACATACACTACTTATTCAATCTTTTTCTTTCAAAAATGCACTCTTTATGTCAAGCTGATTTACAATCCATATTTTCTGTCTACCAAAGCTAATACTATGTTTATTATGTATTTCCGTATAATAGGTGCATATATATCATCATAATCTATCTCAATTTATTGTATATACCCCTTTGTCACTAGCCTTGCTATGTGTCTTTTAATAAGTCTATCACTATTGTACTTGGTCTTGAACACTCACTAACACTTCAATTACCTCCTTACGCTTTGGAAAATCAAACACGTTCTAAGTATCATTATTTTTTATTGAATTCAATTATTCTTCCATGGCTTTGGTTCGTACCTTATTTTGGGTCGCTTCTTCAAAACTTAAGCAATCTACTTCAATCTTGGAAAATAGTGCATAGTTCATCATATTATATTCTTATTTTTGTCTTTATTCTTAGGTATGTGCTTGGCTCCTTGTGAACTCGCTATCAAAATTATAATTTAAAATTTGATATCTTGGATGTGAAAAATAGTGTTCTAATCCCTTCTATGCTTATCCTTGGAAAAATGCTTTTGTCTCCACATGATGCTTGTGACACATCAACATCTTCTATTATGTTTGTCTTATCAACCTTTTCTACTTGTTGTACATGTATCCCTACTTCATAAAAAATTACACCTCTAGATATAATATATTGTCTAGATTTGGGATCATAATATACAAATGCTTTTGTTTTCTTCATAATAACTAGCAAAAATACATGCTTGGCTCTTTAGATCTAACTTTTTCCTTTTCTTATCTTCAATATGAACATAATCCAAACAACTAGACACTTTCAAGTGACTTACCAAAGGATTATTTCCATACCATACCTTGTAAGGAGTCATATTCATTACTATGATTTTGGGACTTCTATTTAGGTTGTACACTAATGTTACAACTACTTCAACCCATAAACAATTAAAACCAAAATAAATTGCTAGTACAATGATTATTTCCTTCTCCATGATTGTATTATTCTTCCTTTCTTCCATTCCTTTTTGTTGAGGTGTTAAAGTTGATATCAATTTTTTCCTTATTCCATTCTCATCATGGGATTGTTTAAATTTATCATAATAATGCTCACCACCATGATCAATCCTTAATATTTGAAATGTATATCCACTTTCATTCTCTACAATGGATTTAGATGTTTTGAATACTTAAAAAGTGTTTTTTTTTAAATATGTCTAATTTTTTCTATTATTATCATTAATGAAAGTGATAAACTATTAAGACTTTCTAAATTTTAGTGTGTTCATAGGACTACAATTATACAAATGGATCAACTACAATAGATATGATTTTCTTCATGCTCTTTGTCTTGAAAATCTCTACTTATGATGTTTTCCCTTTATGCAACCATCACACACTTCACTTCTTGCTTCTACACAAGGTATGCTAGGGACAATTCCTTAAGCATTTAGCAAATATAATCTTAAAATATTTAGGTGACCATATCTTTGGTTTCATAACCAGTTTTTCCTCAATGGCTATATGACACAAATGGTTCTCTTCTCCACCTATCTTCAATTGTAATTTTTTGTTCTTTGGAATACATACAAAAGTCATTACTTGGTTCTTATTTGTTTTATCATAGATGATGCACTCCTTATTCTCAAACATCATTTTATAGTTTTTCTCTATAAATTGTATCACACTCATCAAACTATGCTTTAAGCTTTGTTTCATATAAGTATTTTTGGTTTTTCCATATTTTTGTCAATTGTAATACTTCTTTTCCTTCAATATCTAATGTTTTGCTATCTTCAAATTATATCTAGCTCTTGTATTAGTCATCCAAATCCACAAACACTCATTATTATGGAACACATTATTTGAACTACTGAAATATAAGTACCAATATGTTTTAGTTGAAAATTTTACCATATTTCATTTAAAAAATGTATTTTGAGCTCTTATATTATTTGTGGAAAATATTTGTTTTTTCCCTCCTTCATTGGCTTCCTTTATTCTACATTCTCTTTCGTAGTTGTCATACCTTCTGTAATAGTATTGAACATTCCTCTTATCAACAAATTTGTTTGTACCTTAATCCCTTCTTCTACCTTGACCTCTTCCTATTGTAGAATGTTGATTTATTTTCTCCCCTCCTTGTCTTTGGAAATTGGAAATTAAGCTAGTTTCATTTTTATTTGATACTCTATTTTTGAAAATAAAAGTGTAATCTAAATCCTCTTAATTGATGGAGTGACATTCAAGTCTCTCAAGTGTCTCAAAATAAGGTTCATGCCCAACAAACTCATCTGGACAACACGTAATTATTTCCAATTAGTGAAAACATTTTCTAGGCTCTAATTCAAGAGGTCGAGCAGCCTCTAAATCACCCCTCATGAATTTAAATCTTCTATACTGGAATGTTAGGGGTATCTCCCTCCCTTACCGTAAGTTTCAAGTTCAAAAATTTGTTACTGAAATTCATATTTATGTTCTTTTTCTTCATGAACTGAAAGTCACTGGTCACACTCTCACCCATTGTTTAGATATCATTGGTCGTGGATATGCATCTACCTTTACTATTTCTCATGTTAACGGTAAAGGAGGTGTTGTCCTTCCATAGCCAAGTCTCTTTGTTATGCTATTCTAGACCATCATAAAGACCCTTGTCATTATTGTGTGTGGGTTAGATTGGATCTTAACTCTAAGGTTATTGGATTTTATTCTATCTATGCTCCTAATGACCCTCCTAGTTGTATAATCCTTTGGAAATGGTTATTTGTTTCTATCCCTTATGTAGAATGGATCCTTGGAGGTGACTTTAATATGATGGGGAATGGCAAATGTGTACAGATTCAAGGACCATCAATAAGATAAACATAAATTATAGATTACCATTACTATGCATGGATGATTTAGACTACTTGAGTGGACCAAAGTTCTTCACTAAGATATATTTGAAGAGTGGTTATCGTTAGATACAGATTAGGTAAGGATATGGGTGAAAAACTACATTCAATACAAAATAAAAATTGTATGAGTGGATGGTTATGCCATTTGGATTGACAAATGCACCTAGTACCTTTATGCGGTTAACAAATGAAGTGCTTAAGCCATTTTTTGGAAATTTTGTGGTCATCTATTTAGATGATATTTTGATATTTAGTAAGATCAAGGAAGAGAATTTGACCCATCTAAAACTAGTCTTGCAAAGATTGAAGGGAGAGAAGTTGTTGGTCAACTTGAAGAAGTGTAGTTTCATGAAAGAAGAGTTGGTGTACTTGGTTTTTATTTCACTAAAAGGATTGCGAATGGATCCAAGAAGGTTAAGTCCATTATAAATTGGCCATCACCAAGGATTAAGTTTAAGGCAAGGATTTTTCATGGTCTAGCAAGTTTCTATAGGAATTTTATCAAAAATGTTAGTGGGATTTATACACTGATTACAAAGACCCTAAAAGGAGAAAGTAATGAATTTAAGTGGACAATTACAGTAGAAAAGAGTTTTTGAGTCCTAAAGAAAAAGGTAAACGAACAACCAGTTCTAGCCTTGTCGTATTTCAACAAGGTTTTTTAGGTGGATTGTGATGCAAGTGGAACAACAATAGGAGTTTTAAGCCAATGGCCTATCTCATTGAGAAGATAAATGAAACAAAGAGAAAATAATCAATCTATGCCAAGAGTTTTATGCTATCATTCAAGACCTAAAAAAATGGAGGCACTATTTGCTGCCAAAATAATTTGTCTTATTCACAAATAATCACGCTCTAAAGTTTATTAATAATTATAGTAATTTGAACCAAATGCATATGAAGTGGGTAGAATTACTACAAGGATATTCATTTTTCTTGAAGCATAAAAATGGAAAATCAAATCGAATAGTTGATACCTTGAGTAGGCAAAATTTACTGGTAGATATGATGAGGATAGAAGTTGGTGGTTTTGATGCCTTGAAGGAGCTTTATAAGGATGATGAAGATTTTAAGGAAGATTTGGTAGCATGTAGTTATCCTACTATAGGAGATAGGTCTCCATGGCTTGAATATTTCATCCAAGAAGGGATGTTCTTCAAGGGGCATCAACTATGCATACGACGAAGTTCAATGAGAGAAAATCTGATAAGGAAAAAACATAGTGGGGACTTGCAGGATATTTTGACATGGACAAAATAATGAGACAACTTGAAGAAGGTTACTATTGGCTTGGAATGAATACGAATGTAAGAAAATTTGTGTAAGGTTGTCAATTATGCCAACATGCAAAAGGAAAGAGTCAAAATGCCAGATTATATCAGCCATTACCAATTCCATAGAGACCATGGGGGGATATAAGCATGGGTTTTATTCTTGGATTACTAAGGATATAAAAGGGGAATGACTCTATTTTGTTGTAGTTGATAGATTCTCAAAGATGGTACATTTCATACCTTGCAAAAAGATGAATGATGTGACTCATATTGCTACTTTATTCTTTGCAAAAGTGGTGAGATTACATGGGTTGCCAAAGAGTATTGTTTCAGATAGGGATAGAAAATTTATGGACTATTTTTAGAGGATATTATGGAATAAATTGGGTACTTAGTTGGTATTTAGTTCAGCTTATCATCCACAAACCGATGTACAAACTGAGGTGGTGAATATGAGTCTTGGAAATTTGCTAAGATGCTTGTTTGGGAAGAAGGTGAAGCTTTGGGATACTATTTTGGCAGAATTAGAGTTTACATACAAATTAGTGAATCAAAGTACAGGTAAAAGTCCATTTTAGATTATATATGGAGTATTTCTGTGAGGAGTAGATGAGTTACAAAAGACAACTAATTTATAGAGGCCAAGTGCTATTGCAAAGGATTTTGTTGACTATATTCATGATTTACATCAAGAGGTACGAAGTGATTTATAAAGGAGTGCCATGAAGTATAAACAACATGTTGATTGCAAGTGAAGAGTGCTAGAATTATAGGTTGGTGATTTGGTTCTAGCATATTTACAAAATAAGTGATTCCCAAAAGGGACTTACAATAAGTTAAACTGGAAGAAGATTGGACCCCGTAAAGTCTTAAGGAAGTTTATCGCCAATGTTTATGAAATAAACCTACATGAAGGAGTGAATATATCTCTCATCTTCAGTGTAGCAAATCTATATCCTTACCATGAAGGATCAAATTATGAGCAAGAGGATCCAATTTCAATATTTTCAAAGAATGATTGGGCACAATAACTGCTAGAAAATGAACGTGATGAAATTGAGATGATCATATATTCTAGGGTTGTCAAAAAGACAAGAGGAAAGTAATATCATGAATACTTATCCAATTGGAAGAATCAAGTAATTGAGGACACCAAATGGATGAACGCATCTCAGATTACCACATATGGGATTCAAATTGAAGATTTTTTTAATTCTCATGAACCAATTCTTCTATCCAATGAGTATGATGCAGGAGCATGCTCACAATATCTAAAAGATAAACATATGTGGAAATGAAAAACCAACAGTTTACCTATTGTGCAACTAGGATTATAAATTGTATGCTTTTGTCTAAGAGTAGGTTGATGAAGAGAAGAAATGAAGGTTTTAACTCAATTTTATAATTCCAATAAAATAAATAAACATCATTTTATCCATTAACCCTTGTGAGACTTGTTGTTGTGAATTGCATATTTGGTATTGTGTGTGTTCTATTGCTTCTATTTATGTAGGTTTTTGAGAATCATTCAATGCATTGTAGTTCAACAAAGAACTATGGTATTGATGTTGGGATCTTAGAAGCCATTCACATTCCAGTATTAGAGGATAATAGATCTAATAAAATATATTATGTGGACAAATATATATATATATATAGTTTGAAATACTGCGGTGATTGAGAAATTGTGAATTCACCTTCAAATGTGGTGCAAGAGATCTTATAACATGAGGAGTTGATGTTTACTTTCGGGCTAGACTAGGAATGGAGGATATTTGAGGAAATAAGTTATCAAATTATTATTTGTCTCATCAATAAAATACCAATGTTAAATTTTGATTGAAATTGTATGCGGGAAGCGAAGCGTATAGTTGTGGGTCACAAGATGTTGTGTTGAATGGATGGCAAAGGAGAGATTAAATTTGAATGGTGTAAGCAAATGGAGTGCAGGAAATATAAAATATTAACTAATTGATGAGTTTTGGAGCCTAAAAATTAACTAACTGTTCCAGTGATGGGAAAGGAATGTTTTCTCGTTGTTAGTTTCATCTAATTTTAGGGAATTGCTAATTTGGTAGATTCTATTTTTCTAGACTGTAATAGACTGCAGTTAGGAACAGATTGGGGGCACGAATAGTGGATCTAGATTGGGATTGAAGATCTCAATTGGTATTATATATGTTTTGGGAATTTGCAAGAATTGCATTGTAGAAAAATAGAGGAGAGACTTTGTGTGTGAGGTTCCATTGTATTCCATTGAGGAAGGTTGTAGCTGGTTTTGTTGCAGGAGGATCCCATTGGAGAATAATAAAAGGAGGACTGGATATTCGATAGTGGATGTAGCCCACATATTGGGTGAACCACTTACATGCTTGTGTTCTCTCTATTTTGTGTGATTGTTTTATTGTTGGTGACTATTTTTTTAATTCTACAATCTGTATTAATTTTATTTGCTCTAAGGAACCTAACAACTGGTATCAGAGCATATTGTGTTGGGTACTCGAAAGCAGGGAATTTGTTTCGAGTGGGAGCAAATGGCAGAAGACTCAAAATTCAGAGTGGAGAAATTCAACGGGTAGAACTTCCAGCTTTGGAAGATGCAGATTGAAGACTACTTGTACCAGAAGGATCTTTATCAACCTCTAGAGGGTGCAACAAAGAAACCTTCAACCATGATGGATGAGGAATGGAAACTCCTTGACAGAAAGGTGTTGGGTACTATGAGACTATGCTTGGGAAGCCAGGTAGCCTTCAACATCTCCAAAGAGAAAACAACAAAGGATGTAATGGATGCTCTGGCAAGGTTGTACGAAAAACCCTCTGCATCCAACAAGGTATTTCTTATGAAGAAACTATTTAATATGCAGATGAATGAAGGAGAGTCGGTACAAGACCATTTAAATAATTTTAACACTGTTACTAATCAATTGAGCTTGGTAGGAATTGATTTTGATGATGAAGTAAGAGCCCTGCTTATTTTATGCTCTCTGCTAGAAAGCTGGAACAACTTAGTAATGGCGGTAAGTAATTTTGCATCTAGTTCACATAAATTAGCTTTTGATGACGTTGTTGGTGTTATCCTCAGTGAGGATATGAGAAGAAAGACTTCAGGAGAAGCAACATCATCAGGAACTGCTTTGATAGTGGAGAACAGAGGTAGGCAAAAGGAAAGGGGTAAAAGTCCAAGTAGAGGAAAGTCTAAAGGGAGATCAAAGTCTAGAGGAAAGAGCAAGGTTGAGTGTTGGTATTGCAAAAAGAAGGGACATCTAAAAAAGGATTGTTGGAGTAGAAAGAATGCCGGACAAGGGGACGAAGAGAGATTCAAGGTAATCAGGAAGTGAATATTGCAGGTGAAATTCTGTAGGATGCCTTAATTTTATCATTAGATAATAATAGTGATTATTGGGTAATAGACTCTAGAGCCTCTTTTCATGCTACATCTCACCATGAATATTTTATAGAGTATGTCCAAAGTGATTATGGACAGGTGCTATTGGGAGATGACTATCCTTGCAGGATTGTTGGCATGGGCAAAATTAAAATGAAGCTACCAAATGGAAATTACTGGATTTTAAATGATGTTCGACATATTCTAGACCTCAAGAGAAATTTAATTTCAGCAAGCAAACTTGACAATGAAGGATATGTCACTGCATTCAGAGATCATTCTTGGAAGATCACCAAGGGATCAATGGTGGTAGCCAAGGGTAAGATGATTGGTACTTTATATTTACTTACCAATAATTTTAACTGTACAATGAATTTAGTGGCTATAGGAGAGAGTGCAGAGTTGTGGCACCATAGATTGGGCCACATGAGTGAAAAGGGAATGAATATTCTTCACTCGAGAAAGTTGCTACCAAAGTTGAAAGAGGTGGATTTGGGATTTTGTGAGGACTGCATCTACGACAAATAGAAGAGGGTAAGATTTTTGAAAGTTGGAAAAGAAAAGAAAAAGGAGAAATTGGAGTTGGTACACAGTGATGTATGGGGACCGACTCAGGTAACTTCTTTAGGTGGATTTAATTATTATGTTACCTTCATAGATGATGCTACTAGAAATACGTGGGTATATTGCATTAGAAAGAAATATGATGTGTTTGATACCTTTCAGAAATGGAAGGCATTAGTAGAGAATGAGACTGGTAATAAGGTTAAGTGTCTCAAATCTGATAATGGTGGTGAGTATTGTTCTAATAATTTTGACAATTATTGCTCATTGAATGGAATCATGAGGATTAAGGTAACACCTAGAACACCTCAAGAGAATGGGGTGTCTGAAAGGATGAATAGGACTATTATGGAGCGTGTTAGGTGCCTTAGATTGCATGTAGGATTACCTTTGTTTTTATGGGCATATTGTGTTGACACTGCAGTTTATTTGATCAACAGGGGGCCTTCAAGTGCATTAGATGGCAGGATTCCAGAAGAGGTATGGACTGGTAAAATCTACAATTACTCTTTTCTTAAAGTTTTTGGATGTGAGGCATTTGCTCATATTGATAAGGAGAATAGAAAGAAGTTAGATGCAAAATCCCATAAATGTTATTTCATTGGTTATGGAGTTGATGGATTGGGTTACAGGTTATGGGATAATATTAATCGTACAATCATCAAAAGCAGGGATGTTGTATTTAATGAGAAGAGTTTGTATAAGGACAGGTTGCAGGTAAAGAAGGATGATTCTCAGTATGTTGAGCTTGATGGTGAGCCAATAGTACCAAGAGTGCAAGGAGATGTCTAGGAACAAGAGCCACAAACTCCACCACAAAGTGTTCAAGAACAGCAACAACTAGCACCTCAATCTCTTGTAGGTGTTGTTAGAAAATCTACCAGGACAAGTAGAATCCCTCAACGTTTTTCTGATTATGTTATGTCTACAAGGGTAAGTAAGTTACCAAATTGTTATTTCCCTGCACTTCATTATGTGTTATATACTGATGTTGGTGAGCCAGAGTGCTTGGATGAAGCTTTACAAATGAGTACCAGCAAGAAGTGGGAGCTAGAAATGAATGAGGAGATGGAGTCTCTTCTTCACAACCAAACATGGGAGTTGGTTGAGCTACCTGCAGGAAAAAGGGCACTACACAACAAATGGGTGTATAGAGTCAAGGAGGAGGTAGGAGGTAATAAAAGGTATAAAGCTAGACTTGTTGTAAAAGGTTTTGCACATAAGAAGGGAATTGACTTTGATGAGATTTTCTCACCAGTTGTAAAAATGACCTCCATTAGAACAATTTTAAATTTAGTTGCTATTGAGAATTTGCACCTTGAGCAACTTGATGTAAAGACAACTTTCCTTCATGGATATTTGGAGGAGGATATTTACATGCATCAACCAGAGGGCTATGAGGTAAAGGGTAAGAAAAATCTCGTGTGTAGGTTAAATAAAAGCTTATATGGCCTCAAGCAGGCACCTAGGCAGTGGTACAAGAAATTTGATAGTTTTATGGCTGAAAATGAATTCAAAAGATGTCAATATGATCACTGTGTATATTTTAGGAGAACTAGTGATGGTGCCTTCATTATTCTGTTACTATATGTAGATGACATGTTGGTTGCAGGATCTAACATGCAGGACATAAATGACCTGAAAGAGAAATTGGCAAGCATGTTTGCCATGAAGGATTTGGGGGCTACAAAGCAAATCCTTGGAATGAAAATATTAAGAGACAGGAAGAACAATTTGCTTAAATTATCACAAGAGGACTATATTGAGAAGGTGCTACAAAGATTCAACATGGCAAATGCAAAACCAGTGAGCACACCTTTGGCAAGGCACTTCAAACTGAGTAAGGATTTGTGTCCAAAGACATAGGAGGAGCAAGAATACATGACAAGAGTTCCATATGCTTCCATGGTGGGAAGTTTGATGTATGCCATGGTTTGCACAAGACCGAATATAGCCCAAGCAGTGGGAGTTGTAAGTAGGTTCATGAATAATCCAGGAAAAGGGTATTGACAAGCTGTTAAGTGGATATTCAGGTATTTGAGGGGTACTTCTAAATATTGTTTGAATTTTGGTGGTACTGATTTGAGTTTGCAAGGTTTTGTAGACTCTGACATGGCAGGAGATATTGATGGTGGAAGGAGCACTACCGGCTATATTTTCACTGTAGGTGGAGGAGCGGTGAGTTGGATATCAAAACTCCAATAGGTTGTAGCCCTTTCAACCATGGAAGCTGAATACATTGCTACTTCTGAAGCAAGCAAAGAGATGATATGGTTGCAGAGACTTATGGAGGAGTTGGGGAAGAAGCAGGAAGACAACAGGCTGTGGAGTGATAGCCAGAGTGCTATCCATCTTGCGAAGAACTCGATATTCCACTCAAGAACCAAACACATCAAGCTGAAATATCACTTCATAAGGTCAGTCATGGAGGATGGATCTCTGAAACTGGATAAGATTCACACTTCCAAGAATCCTGCAGATATGTTTACTAAAGTTGTTTCAAGGGAGAAGTTGAGCTTTTGCTCAACTTTAGTTGGTCTAAGGGAATAGATCAATGTTATGAATATTCAATCCTAGGTTGAAGGGTTGTTGTAGCATTTCAGTCTCCAAGTGGGAGATTGATGAGTTTTGGAGCCTAAAAATTAACTAACTGTTCCAGTAATGGGAAATGAATGTTTTCTCATTGTCAATTTCATCTAATTTTAGGGAATTGCTAATTTGGCAGATTCTATTTTTTTCTAGACTGTAATAGACTGCAGTTAGGAACAGATTGGGGGCACAAATAGTGGATCTAGATTGGGATTGAATACTACCCATCCTTCTCAGGGACGTGTAGTACGAATCCTTGCGACTTTGGGGATCAAAGGTGTTTGGCAATTTTGATGTTGAACTTTTGGAATTTTGCTTTGGAATGGTATTGATCCTTTAGGCCTTGGGGATGACTACCCATCCTTCTCAGGGACATGTAGTATGAATCCTTACGATTTTTGGGATCAAGAGTATTTGGGATTTTTGATAATGGTGAAAACCACTATTTATTTTGAGGAATTGGATGGGGAAGAGCTTGTCCTTTTGTCAATTCTCAGCATTCTTGAACCATTCGCACAGGGGGATGAGCAAGATAAAATTTTTGCTTAAGGTACCCTAGACCACTTTGTATTTTTCGTCTTTCGTTCACACAACTTGGGAATTTTTATGTGTTTTAAGCTTGTGTTGGGATGCTATGTAACAAGGCGTAACCCAAGTAAAACTCTACCTTGTAAAAATTGGTCTGAATTTGTATAGTATTTGGCTAGAAATCTAAATACAGTTGAATGATGAAAACCCTAAAGACATTTAGAAGACAACTGACTATGATATGGCAAAAATGTGCATGGCGTTATTCTTGATGGATCATTTACAAATGGACGAATGTGGAAAATGATGGAATTGCCAAGTAATTACAGTCTATGGTGCATTTGACATGTATGACCAGCAAATATGCAATGGATGTATATGATGCCTAATGCAGCTTTCTTGTGTTTTGATTTTTAATATTATGCATGAAAGTGAGATACAATTTTTTTGTTATTTTTTTTATTATCTGTTGCTTTTTAATATTCGTTATGGTGGTTTAACCCGAATGGGTGCGGACCAAGTGATTCTTACGGATCCTTGGAGGTTTTGACCAAAGGTATTATAGACACCTTTGGGGCATTTTTGGTTGACCAAGCAATTGTAGGAACCCTTGGAGCTTTTTGGGTTGACCAAGCGATTGCGGGAATCCTTGGAGATTTTGGTTTGACCAAAGGGATTATGGATACCTTTGGGGCGTTTGGGGTGACCAAGCGGTGGCGAGAACCCTTGGGGCTTTTGGTTTGACCAAAGGGATTATAGATACCTTTGGGGCATTTTAGGTTGACCAAGCGATTGTGGGAACCCTTGGAGCTTTTGGTTTGACCAAAGGGATTATGGATACCTTTGGGGCATTTGGGGTGACCAAGCGATGGCGAGAACCCTTGGATCTTTTGGTTTGACCAAAGGGATTATAGATACCTTTGGGGTGTTTGGTTGACCAAGCGATTGCGGGAATCCTTGGAGCTTTTGGTTTGACCAAAGGTATTATAGATACCTTTGGGGCGTTTTAGGTTGACCAAGCAATTATGGGAACCCTTGGAGCTTTTGGTTTGACCAAAGGGATTATAGATACCTTTGGGGCATTTGGTTGACCAAGTGATTACGGGAATCCATAGAGATTTTGGCTTGACCAAAGAGATTATAAATACCTTTGGGGTGTTTTAGGTTGACCAAGTGATTGTGGGAACCCTTGGAGCTTTTGGTTTGACCAAAGGGATTATAGATACCTTTGGGGAATTTTGGGTGACCAAGCGGTGGCGAGAATCCTTGGAGCTTTTAGTTTGACCAAAGGGATTATAGATACCTTTGGGGCATTTTGGGTGACCAAGCGATGACGAGAACCCTTGGGAATTTTTGTTTGACCAAAGGGATTATAGATATCTTTGGGGCATTTTAGGTTGACCAAGTGATTGTGGGAACCCTTGGAGCTTTTGGTTTTACCAAAGGGATTATGGATACCTTTGGGATGTTTTGGGTGACCAAGCGGTGGCGATAACCCTTGGAGCTTTTGGTTTGACCAAAGGAATTATAGATACCTTTGGGGCATTTTAGGTTGACCAAGTGATTGTGGGAACCCTTGGAGCTTTTGGTTTGACAAAAGAGATTATAGATACCTTTGGGGCATTTTGGGTGACCAAGCGATGGCGAGAATCCTTGGAGCTTTTGGTTTGATCAAAGGGATTATAGATACCTTTGGGGCATTTTAGGTTGACCAAGCGATTGCAGGAATCCTTGTGGATTTTAGAGTAGGCCATGGCTCTCTAAATGTTGAATGGTCTCAAATGACTGATGTTCAAGGGTTCTAGTTCCTTGTTCCTTCAATAGAGGCGAGCCAGTATGTTCCAGGTCCTATTTTACTGTCGATTACATAAGTACCTAACCAATTTTCCGTAAATTTGTCCCTTAAATGGGGCAGCAAGTTAGAATTTTTTTGGTTCTCTTTTAAGACCAGGTCACTGACCTGAAAGTCTCTTAGGTGAACTTTCATGTTGTATGCTTTCTTAATTCGCTCTTGATAGATACGTAAATGCTCGAGAGCATTGATGCGTCGTTCATCGAGTAACATAAGCTGGTCTAACCAGGCTTGTCGTGCAGTGTCATCATCGATGAACTCTTGCATTGATATGCGCAAGGAGGGTATTTCCAACTCAAGAGGCATGACTGCCTTGGAGCCATACACTAGCAAAAATGGAGTTGCCCTAGTGGGTGCCCGAATGCTAGTGTAAGAAGCCCATAGGGCAAGTGGTATTTGGATGTGCAAATATTTATGACTATCTATGACCGTATTTTTAAGGATGGCAACTAGCATTTTGTTTGATGCCTCTACTTGCCCATTTGCTTGTGGATAATAAGGTGTCAAAAAATTGTGCTAAATTTTGTACTTTGTTGTCAAAGCATGCACATATTTGTTCTTAAATGACATCCCATTATCCGAGATGATCTTGGATGGAATACCAAAATGACATATGATGTTATGTAAAATGAACTCTGCAATGCAGGACCCAGTCATAGAGGTAAGAGAAATTGCTTCCACCCACTTAGTGAAGTACTCTATGGCCGTTATGATAAACGTGTGACGACCTAACGATGTAGGGGAGATCTTTTCGATGAGATCTAAGCCCCACTGCAAAAATGGCCAAGCCAATTGGATCGACTGCAAGGCCTGAGAAGGTACATGTGTCAAGTTAGCATGGCGTTGACACTTCATGCACTTCTGCACATATGCGCAATAATCTCACTCTAAAGATGGCCAATAATAGACCATGCGAATAATGTGCTTTGTGATGGCCATATCGCTAAAGTGGCCATCGAATGTACCATTGTGCGCTTGGGTGATCGTCCAAGTGGAGTCTTGTTGGTCCAAGCAATGGAGGAGGATTCCTTCGTAGCTCCGACGATAGAATATGTCTCCTAGCAAGACATGTTTTACCTCTTTTTGTTTGAATGATCTTTTCACGGCATACAACAATCCAAGTGGGAGGCTACCTAACTTGAGATAGTCTCTTATGGGTGTGTACCAACCCTACTGATCAGAAACATTGATGGTATGAACGGCCAATCCCTCTTGAATTTCATCCCTAGCAAAATCTTAGTGGGAGAGAACTTGTAGAAATAGCATTGTGTTGCTATTAAGAGGTGTTGGAGAGAACAAAGACCCCTAGTTGGCATGATTTAGACTATCGTGGATTCAAGAGAACCTATCTTGAGATGGTTCAATATGGATTAGGTGGATTCCTGATATTATGTCAGAGCTTGCACACTCCATCATAGATTGTGATAACATTTTGACTTGAATGGTTGTCATTTCAACAAAAATGTCTTGCGGGATTAGTGACCCCAAGGAGGCCATAGTGTCTGCAAAACGATTTGATGATCGAGGGAGTGCCTCGATGTCGTACCATTCAAGCTTTGCCAGGAATTTATCCACAAGGGATTTGTAGGCTTGCAAAACTAGACATTTGCATTGGAATACCCCTTTCACTTGGTTGACAATTAACAACTAATCACCAAATATATTCAAGCATTTTATGTTCATGGTGATGGTTGTTTGAAGACCTATGAGCAAGGCTTCGTATTCAGCATTGTTATTGGTGCATGAGAAGTCAAGTTTAAATGATAAGGTTATTGGAGCCCCTTGTGATGTGAAAAACATGATTCTTGTGCCACCCCTTTGCTCACATTTAGAACCATAAAAAAATAGGGTTATGTCAGCTTGTGACTCAGGCTCATCAAAATCTGGCAATTCTGAGACATGGAAGACCCCATCATCGGGCAGCTCTACGATCAGAGGCTAATCGCCTTCAAGAGGAGCCTCTACTAGTTGATTGGCGATGACTTGACCTTTGATGGAATTTTTTCCAATGAATTCGATGTCAAACTTCATCAACAACATGATCCATTTTGTCGTGCGACTATTGTGATAAGTACGACTCATCATGTACCGCAATGGATTCTCCTTAGACACAATATACGTCGTATTGCTCAGCATGTAATGGCATAGATTTTTGGTGGAAAATACCATCGCCAAGCATAGCTTCTCAATGTATACATAGTTAAGTTCATAACTGGCCAGGGTGCGGCTAAGATAGTAATTAGCCTATTCTTTATGTAATTCATTTTTCTAGGCTAGCATGATGCCCAATGCCACCTCAATATCTGAGATGTATAAATAGAACGACACTTCTAGTCTAGGTGGTGCCAATACTGGTGGCGAAGCCAAGTATTGTTTGATGTCGTCAAATGCTAACTAGAACTCTTTATCCCAATGAAATGCTACCCCCTTGTGTAATAATTTATTCATGGATCAATTGGTAGTATATATGTTTTAGAAATTTGCAAGGATTGCATGGTAGAAAAACATAGGAAAAACTTTGTGTGTGAGGTTCCATTGTATTCCATTGAGGAAGGTTACAGCTGGTTTTGTTGCAAGAGGATCCCATTGGAGAATAATAAAAGGAGGATTGGATATTCGATAGTGGATGTAGCCCACATATTGGATGAACCACTTACATGCTTATGTTCTCTCTATTTTGTGTGATTGTTTTATTGTTGGTGACTTTTTTTTTTAATTCTACAATTTGTATTAATTTTATTTTCTCTAAGGAACCTAACACTTGGAGTGCAGCAAAACCCATCATACAACAATGAAACCGCGCAATTTATTGAGATAGGAATGTATAGTTAGGGTTAAGATTGGAATCGTACAATCCTATAATAAAAACTACACCAATTAATTGTGTGGTTGCTTGGATTGAATGATTACCAATTTATTGTATGATTGCTTGAATTGTACAGTTGTCTAGACTGAACGATCTTCTCAAAGTGAACGATTTCCTAGTTGTATGATTGTTTCCTAGGTTAAATGGTTGTTGGATTGTACGACTTGTTGGATTGTATGATTATCTTTATTGAACAGTTCCTTGGTTGTACAATTGCTACTTGGGTTGTACTGCTACTTGGTTTGTACAATTTTACGGTTGTTAAGCTATTGTACGATTGCCAAGTTGAACAATTGAAAAACATCTTATACAGTTATTTTATTGAATGATTTGTTGAACCAAAGTATTACCCATTTGATTTTACAATTGTGGTTTGAATGACCGAAATGAACGATTATTAGTTTCCATTGGAGTCTTCTTAGAAGTTGTTATATTATTACTGCATCACTTTCCAAACTATGGTCTCTTATAGATGATGATCACTTGTTGAAAAGCATGGATTACATAATTTGGATCTAATACCATGTAGACTTTTTCCATAATTAAACTCTAATAAAAAGTAAACATGGGATAAAAATATGTAAAAGGTGGTGCCAACAAACACCTTAAGGTATTGATTGCACTATTTTCAATCTAAGGAGAAGAAAAGATTGATTTTATAGGTAGATGCATGTACATTGATCTATACACCCAAAGGCATGAAAACATAAATCCTAAGATAGTTATTTATAGATGAAGCCTAAATTACCTGAACCAACATGATACCCCATAATATAGACATCAAAAGTACCTTAACCTCAAGTTTATAATAAATACATATTCTAACAAACAAACTTACAACCAAATTAATTACAAGATATTTAAACATTAATTATTATTTTATATATTATAAGTTAACTAATATGATTTGTTGATAATGTTAGTTGTTATTCCAGTTAGTTTTTTTTAATTTGTATAATAGTAGAATTTATAAAGTTTCAAACTTATCCATGATAGAGATGAATGAGTAAAAAATGTGACTATCATTTTTGTTTAAAATTTATAAAAATAAGAATGATTTCAATGTGGGATGTGATGGTACTCTAAAATTGATATTAACATAAAATAAAAGGAAAAAAAATCATCAAAAAATGAATTTGTATAAACCCCCCAAACAAACACTTTATCAATATTCAAATTTGTATATTCAATACAATGCCATATACTATATAAATACAATCGAATATATTTTGGTTGTCTGAAAAGACTCTTGATGTTCCATATTCTCTCCAAATTTGGGTAAGAATTTTCTCTTTTTCTTTTTAATTTTCACTTGTCCTTCCAATTTCCTCCTATTTTGATTTTTATCCTTATCTTGTTCTAATATTTTTTATATTCTTGTTCTATTCTTATGTTCTCATTCATTATCAAATTTTTAAATATTTTGAAAAGAAAATTATTCAATATCTGAGTGAAGCAAAGAGACCATTGCAAAAATATATACATTGATGTTCTAGATTATAGTATTTTAACTCAAATTCATTTTTATAAACTAAGTATCTAAAAAAATGGTGCTTCAACTCAATGTGCTTTGATCTTGTTTGAGAACTATAATTTTTGTTCATTTGAGTTATAGTCATACTATCACAAAAAATGACAGCATGTCTTTCTTGATTTTCATCCTAGTCTTATAGGATCTGCCTCAACTATGTTACTTGTGTGTATGTTTATGTAGCTACTATATGCTTTACCTCTATATTTTAGAGTCCAATCATTATTTGTTTATTCAAACTCAAAGTTACCAATCTATTTTCCAATGAGATGCATTATCTTGATATAGATTTCATATCATCAATTAAGCCTCCCAATCTAGATCATTGCATCCAAACAACATAGTCTTTTTTATTGAAGTATAATGGATTTTGTAATTTGAAGTTACTTTCACATACCTCAAAATTATACCGTATATTGTATTAAAGATGTTGGTCTTATAGATATAACTAAAATTATTCCATTTCATTTCATATGATCTTTTTATGGTTGAGTCATGAATCTTAAAATAAAAAAGACTGCATATGCAATATCTAGTCTTGTTGTTGTCAAGTACATAAGTATGCTAATCAAACTTCTATACTTCCTCTAGTTCTCTTTCACTTCCATCATTTTTGTATATTATTTTTTCTTATGCAAGTGTGGTAGCAATACCTTTGCAATTTTCCATGCTAAACTTCTTCAACATGCATGTGCATATTTATATTGACAAATGAATATCACATATGTATTGACATGACCTCGTACCAAGAAAATAATGCATCAATCCTAAATCACTCATTTAAAATTCTTGTCTCATGAATTGCTTCAACTATCTTTATTCTTGATAAACCTAATGTAAAAATTAGACCATCAACATGCAAACAAATATTCATAATATCACCATATCCATTTTTCCAGTATAATGTGAAATCATCCTTATTTCTCACAAATCTATGATTCAAGAATTATGTATCAATTCTTGAATACCATTCCCCTAGTGTTTTTTAATTCTATATAATGATTTTTCCAACTTGCAAATGTGACCTTCTTTACCTTTACCTTTACCTTTGATCTCTTCAATAATAAATGCTCAAATGTTACACTTTCATGTTAATGTTCTCAACATCTTTTTAAGAACTCCTTGTGTTGGTTCTTCAATACAAACCCATTTTTTATAATATCATGCACCCTTACATAGTAATCTCTTATAGTCTCATTGTCCTTCATTCTCATTTTTCATATTCTCTCTTCAATGTTTGTAACTTCACTAATTTCATTTGAACAAACCCTTGATAGGTTGTTTTCAAGGTATCCCAATCTCCTTTGGCAACATTGACATTTACAATTCTAAGAAAATGCTTGCATTAAGAATTGTTCGTACACAATACAAAGCCACAACATCTTTCCTTTGTGCTTCTTTTTTCTAAGGTTGATAAATTATTTCAATCTATTGGTTTCTTGTAGCCATGTTTCATAATACAACTTTGACAATCAAGAAATTCTCCATCTTTATATACTAATAACAATAAATTTCTCCTTTAATTTTTAGGAAGAACAACAAAATATTACCATGAGCCATAACAACTATAATAATAATATATGAAGTTTTCCATCACAAACTTGAATTCTAAATTTTCTCCTTAAAGAGAATCAAGTCCTCAAGCTTTCCACTTCTCTAAGTTCCATGATCCAAACTTTATTACTATTATGTGCGATATAATAATACTCTAAATTATAGATTAACATAACATAAAAAAATAAAATAAAAAACAAATTAAAAAAAAACCTTATCAATATTTTCATTTCAATACAATATACCATATATAAAATAAAATCTCATTTTAATACACTATACCATATATAAAATAAAATCCCATTTTAATACACTATACCATATATAAAATAAAATCTCTTTTAATTGTCTCAAAAATTTTGATACTTTATATTCTCTTCAAATTTAAATAATAATAAATTTTTTTTTTTCACTTATAATTCTCTATTTAGAAGAGTTGGTCACAACCATACTATTTTGGATCCAATCACAGGAGCTTCTTCCACCAAACCTATTCCACTTGCTTATTGTTGACGGTGAAAAGGACCACTTGTGCCACTCACAGAAATCAAACTACTACCTTTGCAAATAGCTAAACTGCCCCCAAAATTTAATCCTATATCTTCTTCATAAATAGGTGACCAAACAAACACTTACCAATCCACTAACCCTCATATTCCTTGTTTTTATGCCGCTGTGATTTTGTATTAAGTGACCATACCCACTTTATTCTCAAGTGTTTATTCTTAAATATTTGTTCTTTATCTGTTTGGAATAATACGTCGTGAATTTTTCTTTTAATAGTGGAATGAAGTCCGCTTCGTTGATTAGATCGATTTAACTCAGATAGAGATAGCTTTCGTTGCACGTCTTTGGTCACTGGCCCACCGACTTGCGTAGTGGTTTCCAGTCAGAAGGATTAAGAAATGTACGAGACAATTGAAACCACATTTCCCTCCAGTAGCTCACATGCTAATCCGTATCAACACTGACATGATAAGTGCTAGCGTCCTTGATTTTAGAAGACACAGATTTTTTTTTTTAATATTACCGATAAACCACACAGATAAGACATCTCTGAAAGTTTCAAGGAAACCAGAATGACAGGACAAAGCATAAATATGTGTGGCCAGGGAATCTTGTGGAAAATTTAATGAAAAAATCACTTTCAATTTTCTTCTTTCTTACGCTACCACTTATCTTACTAGAAGTTTCCAGAAAAAACCAGAACGACAGGAGAAAGCATAAATATGACTATGAAAACGTGTGGAATATTGAATTCGCAAGCGAGACTGACTTACAATGGCTGAAATGGATGAGCAGAAGAATACTCCCATGGCGGAAGCCCAGCAAGGCCTAGGGTCCCTCCTCTGCAGTGAAGAACGAGATTTCCTCATCAGAAACAACGGAGACCAGGTACAATCGTTGCCGTTTGGGTTTCACTATTGAGGACTTTGCAGTTTGTAATTTGTACACAGTTTTATGTTTGTCAAGATCTTTAATTTGTGATCAAGTAGGCTGGTGTCTGCTATTATTCAAGTTAAGGTGGAGGGTTTGGAGGGGAAAATAGTGGGAAAATGGGTCTAATTTCACTTTATTTACATGAATTTGTATTCGATATGTAGGTGGCTGTATCAGAGCTGGTGGGCAAGACTGTTTGTCTCTATTTTTCAGCTCACTGGTGTCGTCCTTGTAGAGGAGTTACTCCCGAGCTTATACAATTTTATAATGAGCTCAAAAGGAGAGGGGAGGAATTAGAGATAGTGTTTATCTCGAGAGATAGAGATGAAGCGTCCTTTCAAGAATATTTTGGAAGCATGCCATGGCTTGCTCTACCCTTCGGAGACAAGACAGGAAAGTATCTGTCAAGATATTTTCAAATTGAAGGGATCCCAACCTTGATCGTGCTTGGCCCAGATGGGAAAACATTGCAAACAGAAGGTGTGGAGCTGATTATGGAACATGGTGTTTCAATCTATCCGTTTACAAAGGAGAGATTGGATGAACTTAAAGCCCAGGATGAAGCCAGACGTGCTGCACAGACCCTGGAATCTCTCATAACCTCTGAAGAGAGAGACTTTGTCATCACACACGATAGTGGAAGGGTAAGTGTGGAAAACATAAAGGTAAAATCATTTTTTAAGTTTTTTTTTCCCTTGAAAGACTATGGGTGATGATCTTAGATGAGGCTTTTGTATGTTAAAAATCATGAAGGTTCTCTAATTAAGCCAATGAAAATGGGTCTAATTTGACGTTTTTTAAATGAATTTGTATTCCATTTGTAGGTGGCTGTGTCAGAGCTGGTTGGCAAGACTGTTTGTCTATATTTTTCAGCTCACTGGTGTCCTCCTTGCAGAGGATTCACTCCCGAGCTTATACAATTTTATAATGAGCTCAAAAGGAGAGGGGAGGAATTAGAGATAGTGTTTATCTCGAGAGATAGAGATGAAGCGTCCTTTCAAGAATATTTTGGCAGCATGCCATGGGTTGCTCTCCCCTTCGGAGACAAGACAGGGAAGGATCTGTCAAGATATTTTCAGATTGAAGGGATCCCAACCTTGATCGTGCTTGGCCCAGATGGGAAAACATTGCGAACAGAAGGCGTGGAGCTGATTATGGAACATGGTGTTTCAATCTATCCATTTACAGAGAAGAGATTGGATGAAATTAAAGCCCAGGATGAAGCCAGACGTGCTGCACAGACCCTGGAATCTCTCATAACCTCTGAAGATAGAGACTTTGTCATCACACACGATAGTGGAAGGGTAAGTGTGCAAAACTTAAATTTTTTTTTCCTTTAAGAGTAGAGGTACACACAATTTTTATGTTTATTTTCTCTTATATTCTCAGTATAAGCAGCTAGGCTTATAATCATACATGTCACTAAGTTTAAAAAAAAATGTGATTGATTATTTAAATTAAAACAATAAAAATGGTTAAATATAGTATGTTGGGACAAAATATTAAATTAACATAGTATGAGTTATTTTAATATTAAATATTAAAATAGTATGAGTTATATTTAATTATTAATATTTAAGTCATTAAATTAATTTAAATTATTTTTAAGAGAAACCTAAATTCTATTTAGATTAGAGAGGGTTTTTGATGGTTGGTTCTGATATATCATTAATTGTATGTTTTTTTTTTAAATTGGTTATATGGAATTGAAATTGGTTTCACCTGTATTATATTGTCACTACATACTACATAGTGGTATTATAACAAAGTGTTATTATAACAAAGTTTTGTTATGCTATATTTAAGTTATTAAATTAATTTAAATTATTTTTTAAGAGAAACCTAAATTTTATTTAGAGTAAAGAGGGTTTTTGATGGTTGGTTCTAATATATCATTGACTGTATGTTTTTTTTAAATTAGTTATATGAAATTGAAATTGGTTTCACCTCACTACATAGTAGTATTATGGTATTACAACATAGTGTTATTATAACAAAGTTTTGTTATTAGCCATATAAAATCTGAACCTTAATGTATTCTTTTAAATATTTAGAAATCTAGTCAAATACCAAATACCAACAAAGTATTATTATAACAAATCTTTATTATTATCCACATATCACTTGATAAAATCTGAACCTTAATCTATTCTTTTAAATATTTAAAAATCTAATCAATTGAACTAATTTCTAATACGTGAATACCAAATTTTATTTCTCTTAACCAAATGTTTTTGTATGTGGCCTTAACAAATCATCCAACCCAAGCCAGAATTTTGATGAATTTGATGCAGCCCATTACCCAACACAAGCATATATATTTTTAAGCTTCTCTCATGTACTTTTGATGAATTTGATGCAGCCCATTACCCAACACAAGCATATATATTTTTAATCTTGTCTCATGTACTTAGCTCTGGTTTAAGTATGAGAAAATCTAAAGGCCGAACTTACTACGGTGTCTCACAAACATATAGTTCTCAAAACCCAAACCAGTACCGTAGGCATATAGTTACAAATTAGACAGTAAGTAAAGGTTGAAATCACTATAATGTCCGAGGCATAGATTAAGGTTGAAATTATATGTTTAAGCGGTAGCAATGACCATGTATAAATGTACATCTCTTTAATGCATTCAAGCCACATATTTGTGTTCATCTGGTCATAAATAATATGACAAACATTAAGATTGTGCTGTTGCAGGTGCCAGTTTCTGAGCTCACAGGCAAGACCGTTGGATTATATTTTTCTGCACACTGGTGCCCTCCATGCCGCCGGTTCACCCCCAAGCTTGCGCAGGTATATACTGAGCTCAAGCAGGAAAAAAAAGCCTTTGAAATAGTTTTCCTTTCCAGTGATAGGGACCAAGCGGCTTTTGAAGAATACTATAAAACCATGCCATGGTTAGCTCTTCCTTTTGGGGACAAAGTCAAGAAGGATCTGAGCCGTTACTTCTATGTTGAAGGCATTCCAACTTTGATCATAATTGGCCCAGATGGAAAGACTGTGACAACAGATGGGACAAGCATTGTTTCTGTAGATGGGGCCAAGGCTTATCCCTTTACAGAAACTCGGCTTGCAGAGCTACAGAAGGAAATGGAAGAAAAGGCAAAGACATGGCCCAAGGAGGTGAAGCACAGCCTACACGAGCATCCTCTGGTTTTGACTCAGAGGAAGGCTTATGGTTGTGATGGGTGTCAAGGAGGAGGAAGTGGGTGGTCTTTTTGGTGCAAAGAATGTGAGTTCGATCTTCATCCAGATTGTGCTTTGAAGGAACAACAGTCTGAAATGAATGAGAACGGGGCCTCCAACGAAGAGAACAAGGCAGCAGGAATTATCTGCGAAGGAGATGTTTGTCGCAAGGTTTAGTAACGGCAGAAAGCAGGCCTTTCGATTAGGTTTATAGGGCTGTCCATTATAACAGATGGAAAATATAGCATTAGCGTATAGGGGAAACTATGGAAAGCATGTAGCTGGTTTCAGTGCACTTCATCTTAATCCTTTGGGCTCCTACAACAACTTTTGAGGATGCTTATGTTTAGGTTAGATGTCTGGTGTATACAACGTTTTCAGCTTATAATTTGAAGTATGGCTTAAACGGTAAAAAATGCTTGCTGATTACATCTTAAATGCACTACTGAGTAGAAGGGAAAAAGAATTCAAATAGGCCGCCACAAATTAATAATAAGTCTGATAGAGAGCTTTATTTGTTTTTATTTTTATTTTTTGGTTGATAAATCTTATGTATACCTTTAATACAATCATACTTTAATTTGCATTTTGAATTTCTCAAAAAAAAAAAAAAAAAATCAATCCTAAATTTAAGACATCTTCGTGTAATTTGTTATCACCCGCAATGGTCCCAACATATTATAAACAAATAAATAATAATTAATATAATAATATTAAACCTGTGCTTTTTCAACTTCCCAAAGAAAAATCAATCCTAAATTAAGACATCTTCGTGTAATTTGTTATCACCCGCAATGGTCCCAACATATTATAAATAAATAAATAATAATTAATATAATAATATTAAACTGTTGAAGAAGAGCTAATCTGAACTGTTGCGCTCCTGGAAACATCTTCTTCGCGTAATTTGTTATCACCCTAGAAGAGCAATGATCCCCATATTCAAAAAATAAAAAATAAAAAATAACAATTAATATAATGATTATTATTATTATTATTTAAATTGGGAATCAAATATTTATAAAGTTTTTATTAAATATTATATTTGTTACAAGATTATAAATTTTATTAGATTTTGTGTTTTTTTTTCTTTTACATGGATTTATTTATAGTTAAATTTTTAGAATATCTCTAGTGGTAGAGGTTAGTGAGTGCACTTGAGAGATCTTTATTGCTCCAATTTTTGGTAAATTTAATGGGTATTATTTAGGGGCTTCAACCTTGAAATAATGGATAGATAGGAGTTGGAAATCTCTAGGAGTGATTCTATCATTTTTTCCTAACCATTTTTTGTTTTAGGGAAGAAAGAGAAAGAATCTTAAAAGTGGTTTATGAGAAGAGCATGACACTGTATGAAGGATTTTCACCTAAAAATCTAAATCTATCCTTAGTACTAGTATGGGTTAGGATTTTTGGGTTACCCATTGAATTTTGGGAAATAGATATCTTGAAGGCAATAGGCAACACTCTAGGAGAATTCTTTGAGATTTCAGATACAACAAAAACTAGATTTTTGGCTATTTATGCTCGAATATTGGTCAAGATTAATATAAGTAAAGCTTTTATGCTCCATGTAAAAGAATCAATCATTTTTTAGTATGGGGATAAGATGTGGATCCAAACTATAGATTATGAAAACATTTTTTAGATGTAGAAGATGTCATGAGGTGGGGCATATTGAGAGATCATGCCCTAATAAGAGCCCAGTAGAATTATTTGTAGAAAATCGCAAGAGAAATTTACAAATGGTTATGGCTGAAGATGGTTTTCAACTTCTAAAAAATAGATCTAGAAAAAAAATAGAAAACCAATAAGGAAGGATGTTGAAAGAAATACCAACTCTTTTGAGGCTTTAGTCTATGAAGAAAAACTAGATCAAAACTTTGAGGACACAGTACAAAATTTTTAATATTAGCAAGGAATCGTCTATTCAGTATAATCCTAATTTAAGGAAGAACATTCTTGATGAACCTAAGGAATGTGTCTCATCAGATTTTGAAGACTCTTGAAGGACCATGCACCATTCAAAATAAAATGATTGGTAAAGAAAATGTAGTTTTAGAAGTTAATACCTCTGCCATTAATAAGGAAATACCATAAAATGAGCAGGAAAAGTCAAAAGCTTCTATAATAGAGCTAGGAGAGGATAAATATGTTGAAAAATAAAATTGTGAAAGAATATTGAGGAATAGAATAATAAGACCTACTTTTGATATAAGCAAGGCAAAAAGAGGAAAAGGCTTTAAATTATCAAGCAAGATCTAGGGAAGCAAGAGCTAACATAGAGAAAGGAACACAAACTAAGTTGGTTGAATTTCTCATTACCAAACAACAAAAAGATATTGGTAATACATAGGAGGGGCCAAAAGCCCCTAATGAGACATGATTATCATCTTATGGAATATAAGGGGTGCTAATACCCCCTCAAATCATAGGTGTATTAGGGACCTATGTTTAAGTAATAAACTTGATATTCTCTATATCTTGGAAACTAAAATGATAAAATAAGTTTCATGAAAGCAGTTTGGATAAGATGTGAATGGGATGCTATGGATTCTGAAGGAGCGGCAGGGGGAATTCTAACTTGTTGGAATCCTTCTAGAAACTCTTATGTAACCATTCATAAAACTAGGCATTGGATAGCCTCTTTAGTCACTTGCTACTTTGCAGATATTCATTTCATCCTTATCAATGTCTATGACCTACAACTCAGTCAGGATGATTAGAAGTTTGGAGTGGGATTGAAGCCTTTATGAGAAGTAAAGACCAAGAAACCCGATTCATGATCATTGGAGAATTTTATGCCATAACCAAAGCTAAATGAAAATTTTGGGGGAATTAGAAAATTGATCCAAAGTATGAAAGATTTATCAACTTTTATTCAAAACAATAATCTATGGGAAGTTGAGTTTGAAGAAGATAACTATACTTGGACCAACAACAGGAGAGGCCAGAACCTAATAGCAGATAAATTAGATAGATGCATTCTCTCAAATCATTGGCTAGATGAAGGAAATTGTGCTAAAATTAATACCTTAACAAGGATTGGTTCAGATCAATGGTCAATAAGAGTTAAAATGGTGGTAAGTGAATTAAAAAAATATAATATTTTAAATATGAGCAGGTGTGGGAAGACCATCCTCAATTTGTTGATTTGATAGCTCAAACGTGGAATTCTTTAGGTAATGGTGGGTTGTATCCTCTTCCAAACCAAATTAAAGCTATGACATCTAGATTAAAAGAATGGAATAAAAACACATTTGTAAACATTTTTTAGAAGAAAGAACTAAAAGATAAACTTTTAAAATTCCAAAAAGTTGATGATAATAATCTAAAATCATAGGAAAGGGAGTTGCTTAGTGAATATCATAATATTTTGAGTAAGGAAGAGAAATTTTGAAGATTAAAATCAAGACAGACTTGGTTAAAAGAAGGAGATAAAAATACAAAGTTTTTTCATAATATGACTATAGTACATAGATCTTCTAGAATTGGTAGAATTAAATCAATAAAAGGGGTTTGGATTGAAGATCAAAGTGGAATTATAAAAGAGACAAAGTCGTTTTATCATAATATTCTAGGTTTAGAGGAGATCGAAGTTCTTAATGATAAAATTCTTCAAGATGTTCCTTTAGTTATAACAAATGAAGACAATAGGAAACTTGTGGAGCCTATTACTCTAGAAGAAGTTCATTTAGCTCTTTTCTCTTTTAATAAGAATAAATCCCTAGGTCCATATGGGCTCTCTGCAGCTTTTTACCAACATAATTGGGATATAGTGAAGGATTATTTATTGGTGGCAATGGAATAGTCTAGGGCAAAACAATACATTCCTTATAAAACAAATGCCACTTATCTTACCCTAAACCCCAAAAAAGAGGGATGCTGAATTCTTTGATTATTTTAGAACCATAAGCCTATGTAATATGGCATATAAGATTATTTCCAAAGTAATGGTAAATAGATTAAGGCCATTGTTAGACAAAATTATTTCAGAAGAGCGAGGAGGATTTGTAAAATGGAGACAAATTTTGGATGGGATCATAGTAGCTCATGAATTTATACATTCAGTAGCTTCAAGAAAAGAGAAATCTATGATCTTAAAACTTGATATGAGTAAAGCCTATGATAGGGTTAATTGAGATTTTTTTTTTGCAGTTTTAGATAAGTTTAGTTTTGGGAAGAAATGGGTTAGATGGATTAAAGCTTGTATCTCTACAATTTCTTATTAAGTGTTGATCAATGTGTTAGTGACATGATATTTTAAAGCCAAGAGAGGCCTTAGACAAGGAGATCCTTTATCTCCTTATTTGTTCATTATTATGGTAGAATTTTTGAGTAGGAACTTAAAGAAGGTTTATAAAGATGGGCTTATAAGTGGACTTAAGGTTAGTAATAACATCACCCATCAACAGTTTGTAGATGATACAACCTTTTTTGGAAGGGCAAGGATAAATGAGGCCAAATATTTGAATAACTTTTTAAAAGAGTATGAAAGAGCTTCAAGGCAAAAAATTAATAGGACTAAATCCAAAATTTACTTCCTTAACACTCTTGCTAATATCAAAGCAAGAATTTATAGGTTGCTTCAAATGGAGGAGGCAAATTTACCAACAACTTATCTAGGGATACCTTTATTTGAGGGGAGAATGAGGATAGGTATATGGAATCCAGTTATTAGTAAATTTTAAAACAAACTTCCAGCTTGGAAAGGTAGATGGTTATCGCTAGTAGGAAGAGTGCAGTTAATTAAGCCAATCTTACAAGCCATTCCAACATATTATATGTCATTGTATTCTATGCCAAAATTAGTTGAAAAAAGTTTAATCTATATTATGTGATCCTTTTTATGGTCAAGTTTACATGATAAAAGAAAATTTCCTTTGGTGAAATGGAGCAAGTTGTGTGATGACAAAACTAGGGGAGGTCTTGGTTTAAGAGTTCTTACATATGCAAACATAACTCTTAGGGGAAAATTTATCTGGATATTGTACAGAGTCAAAGACAATGGGCAAGAATTCTTCTAAGTATGTTGATCCTAATGATCCAAGTTTAATATTTACTACATTCTCTCTTCCAATGGTTATTCTCTTTGAAATGGTTTAAAAAAATCTATTGATCTTATGATTAAAGGTATAATATGGGTGGTGGGAATTGGAGAAAAAATTCTATTTGGATGGATACTTGGTGTGATAAAAAACCACTCAACTTAGATCTAGTTTTAAAACCTTGGGTGAGATTAATTTAAGATAAATACGATGATAGGATTTCAAACATTTTGTACAAGGATCAAGAAGGAAGATACAAATGGAAAGAATATTTTTTTACAAGTATACAAGAAATTGATGCTAGGAGGCAATTGAGTAGAAAGATAACAATTGTGATTATTTTGAGGGGTGCCAAGGATAAATTGATTTGGGAGTTGAATAGCTCAAGAGAATACACAACAAGAAGTGGATATAATGTTCAACACCAACATAATAATAATGTCACTAGAATATGGATGAAGAACATGTGCTTATACTGAGAGGGGGGTGAACAATATAAGATAAAATTTTTGCTTTTTAATCCAAATAATAGCATCAACAATATTAAAGCAATAAACATTACACAAAGCATCACACACATGAGAGACATGATTTTATGTGGTTCACCCAATGTGGGCTACTCCACGGAGAAAATATTTCTTATAAATTTTTCTCAAATAAATTCTCTTGGGAATCCTTTCCCTACAATGTTTATGGACCTCTGTCCAAAGGAGACACCAATCCCCTAGATCAATTTAGTGGATCTCTATCCATAGGAGACACCAATATCCTATCTCTGCTCTGGTTGGTGATCCTCTAGAAGACCTCTGCCTCCACTACCCTTAGCAAATGGAACTCTATCCATAGAAGACACATGTCTTCCCTTCTCCGGTTGGAGATCTCTATCCTCAACTCTGTCACCTCCAAAGCTCTGTCTAAAATCTGTACTAAACATAATCCATCGGTCTAGCACAAATCTATCCTCAATATCTATCTCTGTTCTAGCACAAATCTATCCTCAAATTTGCACCAAACTCTATCCTCTGATCTATCCTCAATCTCTATCTCTCAAGCCTTAACTCAAATCTTGACTCAATCTCAAATCAACTCTGTTGGATTTGCCCCAAACCTTAACTCAAGGTTTGAACAAATCAATCAATCAACTCTGCTCACAAGTCTTCTCAAGACTTGCCTCAAATCTGCTCAACAAGTCCACACTAGAACTTGTCCAATCTCATAGAAACATAAAGAGAATTGTTAGAGACTCAATATACTTCACACTCAATCACTTTCTCAAATCAATTTAGAATATAGAATAGTTTGTTTTATGGAACTTGAACAATCACTTCACACACCCACTTGACTAGGCTCAACCAACTCTACTCAACCAATCACTCAATGAAATAATCCTTGCTTACAAACCCTAGTCCAAGCATATGAACACTCACTCAAAATGTTTCCAACAATACTTATCAACCAATCTCACATAACAATGATACTCATGTTCTTTCCAAACCCTAGTTCAAGTTCTTCACTCAACAACTCACTTCAACAACAATGCTTATAAAACAACTCTCACATAACAATGATACTCATGTTCTTTTCAAATCCTAGTTCAAGTTCTTCACACAATCAATGGCTTCAACAACAATGCTTATAAGACAAGGTTTTAACAACTCTTTATTCTAGAAAACCTTGAAGCATTAACTCAACACACTCAATAAGGAAACCCTAATCAATTCCTTTTCACTCCAAACTTATTTTCTAGAAAACCAATCAATCAACTCAATTATGGAAGAATGTGCTCATACCTTTTTCTTGATGATGAAGGAACCTCAAATATCTGCCACAACCACAAACACTTCTTTTCCAAGCTCAAAGGAGTTAGAAGATACTAAACTCTCTCAAAGATACAATGCAAAATATCAAAACACACATACACCTTATCACTCCATCTTAAAGAAAGCATCCATCAACATATACAAAAATGATTGACCAAATACACCTTATGATCTCCCAATTAAAACAATATTCAATATCAAAAATATTGTCAATACAATCTCCTTTTCAAACTAACTCAATGGCAAAAAGTCCTCTTAAATTTAATCACTCTTCAATTCACTTTTTGATAAATCAAAAACATCACAATAACTTTATTTAAAAATAAAGTTCAACACCTTATTCCTTCATTTAATCAAAAACTAACAATTAAAATAAGCACCTTTCAAAAACCCCTTATAACTCCCTAAACCTTATGTTTACACCTTAGGCAATTAAAAATAATGCAAAATTTATTACCTCCGCCTAGGTGAGAATCGAACCCTTGATGTAGCTTCTCCCAACACCCTAGCCATGGCTCCAACCATCACATGAGCTAGGCGCTCATTTGGGAACCAAGAGCACAACGTGCTCTATGTTCTTCCCCAATGCACCAAAACAAAAAAGGTCAACGCGTCTCTTCCTCCGATGCCAAAGCACAACATGCCAAAATGCTCTCATCGAGAATCGAACGTGAACCACTCTGCACCCTCATGACTTAACTCGTGATCACTTGCCACTAGGCCACGTGCCTTGGTGGATATGAGGGTTTAGCCCTCAATAGTCTTTAACACTTTCGCTGGCGCCTTAAGACAAAGATTTGTCTTCTTCTCCGCATGAGTATTCACCACAACATATTCCACTATTATTTCTTTCGAACGAAGGGTAAGTTCTATGCCTTTTAGGCATATAGTTTTTATACATATTACCTCCAATAATTTTGAACGTCGACGCCTTCAAAATTTGAATAATTAATTTATAAATTATTTAAATTCTTTAGAATTTAAATTTTATAAATTAATTCTTAAATCCTTTTTGGCTTATTAAAGCCCTCTTTGATTTTACCCCTTTGTATAAATAATATTTATTTATAAAATTTAAATTCAAATTGAATTTAAATATTTTATAAAATAAATATTAAAACCTCCTTTAACTTTTCAAAATGCTTCCTTGGGTTTTTATGAAAAACCTTTTATTTTGCTTATCCATAAAAAAGCTTCCTTGACATCAATGACAACTTTGACTCAAAATGTCCAACAATCTCCCCCTTTGTCATTGATGGCAACCCAAATTCTTTTTACCAAAAACTTGACCTTTCCTTTATTCTGCTCCCCCTGGGACATTGCTCCCCCTGGCTCAATGCTCTTTTCAAATCTCTCCTCTTTACTCAAATACCAAATCTCTCCCCCTTTGACATCAATGGCAAAGGGTCACCTTTGGGGCTCGGGGCTAAGAATGAGCCTCTTAGCTTAGCCCCTCCCCCACCTCCTCTTGAGGTGGTTAATTCTGGGGTGGGAGTCTTACTCCCAGTTTTCCTCGAAGATACTCAAAAGTTTCCTTTGAAAGTGGCTTGGTGAAAATATCTGCTATCTGTTCCTTTGTAGTAACATATTCCAACCTGACCTGTTTATCTGTCACCTGTTCTCTCAGAAAATGATACTTAATCGGAATGTGCTTTGTCCTGGAGTGCATTACTAGATTTTTTGAGATACTTATAGCACTTGTATTATCACATAGTATGGGAATAGGGTGATCATGTTTTATCTTGAAGTCTTCTAGAGTTCGCTTCATCCATAACACCTGTGTACAACTGGCTACTGCTGCAATATATTCTGCTTTTGTTGTAGATAAGGATACTGAAACCTGCTTCTTACTTAGCCAAGAGACTAAATAGTCTCCAAGAAAGAATGCTCCTCCACTTGTGCTTTTTCTATCATCAATGTTGCCATCCCAATCTGCATCTGTATATGTTGTCAGTGTGAAACTATCACTTTTGGGATACCAAAGCCCAAATTCCATAGTCCCTTTTAGATACCTAAAAATTCTTTTTACTACTGCCACATGTGTTTCCTTAGGTGCTACCTGAAACCTTACCACTAATCCCACTGACTGTACTATGTCTGGTCTTGTAGTTGTAACATACAATAAGCTGCCAATCATAGATCTGTATAATCTCTGATCTACCTCTGGAGATTCATCATCCTTACTCAACTTGCATCCTGTGACCATGGGGGTACTTACCGGTTTACAATCTTCTAACCTGAATTTCTTTAACATTTCTTTTATATACTTGGCTTGTGAGAGAAATACCCCTTTCTCTGATTGTGAAATCTGAAGTCCAAGAAAGAAGGACAATTCACCAAGCATAGACATCTCAAATTCATTTTGCATGTTCTTAGAAAATTCTTTACACATCTTATCATTGTTTCCCCCAAAAATGATGTCATCAACATAAACAACCACAATTAGTAAATCATTCCCTTCATTTTTTATATATAAATTATTGTTTGCTATTCCTTTTTTGAATCCCTATTCCTGAAGATACTTATCCAATATTGAGTACCATGCTCTCGAAGCCTGCTTTAGACCATACAATGCCTTTTTCAATCTGCATACATGATCTGGTTTATCTTCTAATATGAATCCCTCTGGTTGTTCAATATAAACTTCTTCTTCTAGAACACCATTTAGAAATGTTGACTTGACATCCATCTGATATACCTTGAAGTTTTTGAAACTTGAGAAGGCTAAAAATATTCTTATGGCTTCAAGTCGTGCAACTGGAGCAAATGTCTCATCAAAGTCAATTCCCTCTACCTGTGCATAACCTTTGCATACTAACCTTGCTTTATTCCTGACCACCTGTCCATCTTCATTTAACTTGTTTCTGAATACCCATTTTGTGTCGATCACATTTTTGTCCTTTGGTCATGGAACAAGTTCCCAAGTTTTGCTTTTCTCTATCTGATCTAATTCCTCATCCATTGCCTTAATCCAAAATTTATCCTCACTTTCTTGAGTGAAGTCTTTTGGCTCAATCTTAGATAGCAAAGAAAAATTTGCTTGTTGAGATGGTGTTATTATTCTTCTCCTTGTCTGTATTTCATCTGGATTCCCAATGATTTGCTCTTTTGGATGATGCTTCTGTACATACCTGGATGGAGTTTTGGGAAGAAGTCTTTGTGTTTCTTCTTCTTCTTTATCTGATTCCTCACAAAACTCTTCTTGACAACATCCATCTTCTTGATACACAATTTGTTGAACTGGTTCTCTTGAATCTATCTTCTCATCAATTGTTACATTTATGCTTTCCACCATAGTACGTGTTCTCTTGTTGAAGCATCTATAGGCTTTACTCCTTGAGGAATAACCAAGAAATATTCCCTCATCACATCTTGGATCAAACTTGCCTAAGTTTTGATCTTCTCGTCTTATGTAACACTTGCTTCCAAAAATCCTGAAGTGTTTTACAGTGGCAGGTCTTCCTTTCCAAAGCTCATATGGAGTCTTGTGATGATTTACCCTCATTTGAGCCCTAGTGATTATGTATACTATTGTGTTGACTACTTCTCTCCAAAATCCATCTGAGAGCTTAGACTCATTTAGCATAGCTCTAGCCATATTCTCAATAGTCCTATTTTTCCTTTCAACTACTCCATTTTGTTGAGGAGTTCTTGTTGTTGAATATTCTCTTTTGATTCCATGTTGTTCACAAAACTCTATAAATTCATTTGAAGTAAATTCTCCTCCTCTGTCAGATCTCAGACATTTAATCCTTTTGCCGGTTTCATTTTCAACTAATTCCTTAAATGCTTTGAATTTTTCAAAAGCCTCTGACTTCTCTTTTAGGAAAGCTACCCAAACCATTCTGGAATAATCATCTATAAATAGTATAAAGTAGCTATCACCCTGAATACTTTGTGTTCTGGTAGGACCACATAGATCAGTATGTATTAGACTCAATGGCTCAGATGACATATATCCTTTTGATTTAAATGTTGTCCTAGTTTGCTTTCCATGTTGACAGGGTGCACAGATTGTGCTTTGAGGTCTTCTTATTTTGGGTAAATCTCTGACCGCCTGTTTATTGCTTATGTTGACTATGTTGTCAAAATTCAAGTGACCCAATATTCTATGCCACAACCAACTCTCATCTTCTTGTGATAGGAAGCACTTTTCCCCTTTGATCTCATTGAGCATGTATAAATTGTTTGGAGTTCTTCTTGCATTGGCAATGATTTTTCTAGTTTTTGATTTTCTTATCTCACATCTATCTGGATGGAAATTAACCATGTACCCTTGATCACAAAGTTGACTTATACTTAGCATATTGTGTTTTAACCCTTTGACATACAACACATTTTCTATTTTTTTTTTCCCATTATCTAAACTTAGAGTTCCTCTTCCACCAATCCTTGTTGATCCATTATCACCAAAACTTACTGATCCTCTATTGGTTTCTTTTAGTACAATGAATTTGTCTTTGTCTCTTGTCATGTGACTAGAGCAACCACTATCAAGATACCATTGTTCTTCTTTATCCTGAGCATGAAGGGTTGTTTGAACTAACATTGATCTAGCCTTAACATTTTCCCTTTCATCTTTCCTAGTTGTTGAAATTGTTTTTCTAGACTCAGGAAGTATCATTTTACACCATCTAGCCTTGTGCCCAAAATTATTGCATTTGTAACATATAATATCATCATCCATAAGAGGTGCAAAAGAATTGAAATTTCTATTGACATTGTTTCTTGCATGATTAATACAGTGTACAACTCTATGACCATATTTATTACAAGAAAAGCAATGACCATGGAAGAAATTATGTAACCTGTTTGGATGCCTTGGATTTTGTGGTGAGGTATTCTTTCTCCTGTGATTGACTCTTATCCAAGGTTCTTCTTTGCTTTCTTCCTTTCTGATATCCTTTGCTTGCTTATCCTTGTTTGAAGTTTCTACCTTTTGAAGACTTGATTCCTCTTTCTATTTCTTATATTCTTCATCTTGTAGTGCCTTGATCCTTTCAACTTCATTCCTTAGGTAGACAATTTTTGCTTCCAATATTTCACATTCTATTTCTCTGGCTCTTAACAGATTTGTTATATCCTACTCAATCTTCTTTCCTTCTTCTACCTTTACCTTGAGTTCTATGAGATTTTGTAGAAGTTCTATCCTTGTTTCTTCCTCCTCTTGAATTTGTTCCTTCAAGCTTGAATTATTTTCTCTAATCCTTTCCAATTTTTTGAGAGCAACAAAGAATTCTTCTTTTATATCAAACATGGTCTCTTCTTCATTTTTTGAAGTCATGTGTGTTTCTGATGGATCCTCCTCCAAGTTGTTAGTCTTTTCATGGAGAGACCCGCTCTGATACCAATTGAAGAACATGTGCTTATACTGAGAGGGGGGTGAACAGTATAAGATAAAACTTTTTGCTTTTTAATCCAAATAATAGCATCAACAATATTAAAGTAGTAAACATTACACAAAGCATCACACACATGAGAGACATGATTTTATATGGTTCACCCAATGTGGGCTACTCCACGGAGAAAATATTTCTTATAAATTTTTCTCAAATAAATTCTCTTGGGAATCCTTTCCCTACAATGTTTATGGACCTCTATCCAAAGGAGATACCAATCCCCTAAATCAAGTTCATGGATCTCTATCCACAGGAGACACCAATCTCCTAACTCTGCTCTAGTTGGTGATCCTCTAGAAGACCTCTGCCTCCACTGCCCTTAGCAAATGGAACTCTATCCACAGAAGACACCTGTCTTCCTTGCTCTGGCTGGAGATCTTTATCCTCAACTCTGTCACCTCCAAAGCTCTATCTCAAATCTATACTAAACACAGTCCTTCGATCTAGCACAAATCTATCCTCAATATCTATCTCTATTCTAGCACAAATATGTCCTCAAATCTGCACCAAAATCTATCCTCTGATCTATCCTCAATATCTATCCTCAATATTTGTCTTCAAGCCTTAACTCAAATCTTGACTCAATCTCAAATCAACTCTATTGTATTTTCCCCAAACCTTAACTCAAGGTTTGAACAAATCAATCAATCAACTCTACTCACAAGTCTTCTCAAAGACTTGCCTCAAATATGCTCAACAAGTCCACACTAGAACTTGTCCAATCTCATAGAAACATAAAGAGAATTGTTAGAGACTCAATATGCTTCAACTCAATCACTTTCTCAATTCAATTCAGAATATAGAATAGTTTGTTTTATGGAACTTGAACAATCACTTCACACATCCACTTGACTAGGCTCAACCAACTCTACTCAACCAATCACTCAATGAAATAATCCTTGCTTACAAACCCTAGTCCAAGCATATGAACACTCACTCAAAATATTTCCAACAATACTTATCAACCAATCTCACATAACAATGATACTCATGTTCTTTCCAAACCCTAGTTCAAGTTCTTCACTCAACAACCCTAGTTTTTAACTAATAAGTTCTTCACACAATCAATGGCTTCAACAACAATGCTTATAAGACAAGGTTTTAACAACTCTTTATTCCAAAAAACCTTGAAGCATTAACTCAACACACTCAATAAGGAAACCCTAATCAATTCCTTTTCACTCCAAACTTATTTTCTAGAAAACCAACCAATCAACTCAATTATGGAAGAATGTGCTCATACCTTTTTCTTGATGATGAAGGAACCTCAAATATCTACCACAACCACAAACACTTCTTTGCCAAGCTCAAAGGAGTTAGAAGATACTAAACTCTCTCAAAGATACAATGCAAAATATCAAAACACACATACACCTTATCACTCCATCTTAAAGAAAGCATCCATCAACATATACAAAAATGATTGACCAAATACACCTTATGATCTCCCAATTAAAACAATATTCAATATCAAAAATATTGTCAATACAATCTCCTTTTCAAACTAACTCAATGGCAAGAAGTCCTCTTAAATTTAATCACTCTTCAATTCACTTTTTGATAAATCAAAAACATCACAATAACTTTATTTAAAAATAAAGTTCAACACCTTATTCCTTCATTTAATCAAAAACTAACAATTAAAATAAGCACCTTTCAAAAACCCCTTATAACTCCCTAAACCTTATGTTTACACCTTAGGCAATTAAAAAATAATGCAAAATTTATTACCTCCACCTAGGTGAGAATCGAACCCTCGACGCAGCTTCTCCCAATGCCCTAGTCGTGGCTCCAACCACTGCACGAGCTAGGCGCTCATTTGGAGAACCAAGAGCACAACGTGCTCTATGTTCTTCCCTAATGCACCAAAACCAAAAAGGTCAATGCATCTCTTCCTCCGACGCCAAAGCACAACATGCCAAAACACTCTCATCGAGAATCGAACGCGAACCACTCTGCACCCTCACGACTTAACTCGCGATCGCTTGCCACTAGGCCACGTGCCTTGGTGGATATGAGGGTTTAGCCCTCAATAGTCTTTAACACTTTCGCTGGCACCTTAAGACAAAGATTTGTCTTCTTCTCCGCACGAGTATTCACCACAACATATGCCACTATTATTTCTTTCGAACGAAGGGTAAGTTCTATGCCATTTAGGCATATAGTTTTTATACATATTACCTCCAATAATTTTGAACGTCGATGCCTTCGAAATTTGAATAATTAATTTATAAATTATTTAAATTCTTTAGAATTTAAATTTTATAAATTAATTCTTAAACCCTTTTTGGCTTATTAAAGCCCTCTTTGATTTTACCCCTTTGCATAAATAATATTTATTTATAAAATTTAAATTCAAATTGAATTTAAATATTTTATAAAATAAATATTAAAACCTCCTTTAGCTTTTCAAAATGCTTCCTTGGGTTTTTATGAAAAACCTTTTATTTTGCTTATCCATCAAAAAGCTTCCTTGACATCAATGATGACTTCGTTCCTTGACATCAATGACAATTTGACTCAAAATGTCCAACAATGGAGATATATTTGGGATAGCCCAAGCATTCCTAAAGTCAAAATTTCTGTTTGGCTAGTTGCTCATAGAAGAATTTTATCCTGGGATAAACTTATGAAAAGGATTTTTCATGGCCCCTCTCAATGAGTTTTTTGTAATAAAGATGAGGAGAGTATAGACCATCTCTTGGGACATTTCTCAATAGTTTAGAATATATTGCAATGGATTCTTAATATGTTTGGTAAATGCGTGGCAATGAATAGCAGAATTGAAGATTGGTTAAAGCAATGGCAGAGCACTTATAAAAGTGAGGCTTTACAGACAATATGAGATATATCAAAAGATACAATACTTTGGACTATATGGCTAGAAAGGAATAGAAGAATATTTAAAGGAAAGGAAAGAATTTTAGAGGTAATGAAAAATAAGATATGTTTAGCCATAGAGGAGTCTAAACCAACCCTATAAACTCACTCAATCCCTAATTTGGAAGTAGAGAGTCTTGATAGATGGAGTCAAGTCATTAAATGGAATTATGATGTTTGGGTACAAGAGAAGCAAAAATAAGGTAAAGAATATAAAGTGGAAACCACCAGATGTGGAGTGGGTTAAATTGATTTTTTATGGAGCATCTAAATGAAATCTAAGACTATCGGGAGGAGAAGGAATAATTAGAAATAATAGATGGGATATTTTATCTCATTATGCTTTCAATAGTGTATTTAAGACAAATAATGAAGTTGAAGCTTGGCAGCTTTAGAATGGTTTAAAATATATAAAAAAATGAAATGGAATAGAGTATGGATGGAAGGTGATTCTCTCATAGTAATAAATGCAATTTTGAGGAAAGCGAAAGCTTCATGGAACATACAAGTGATAATTGTAGAAATTCAAGACCTTGCTAAAGAGTTTGAAGAAATTATGTTTACACATATATTAAGGGAAGGAAACAAATGTGCAGATAAGCTAGTCATTAGAGGGGTATTTATTACGGATCGTGAAGTTAAATTCTCATTTCCATGGTTAGAGGAAGTAGAAAGTTTAGTTGAATATGACAAAAAAATGTTGATTGCCTAAATAAATTTATGATTAAGATTTACTTTAATATTTTCCATTGGTAATATGCTTTATTTTGTAACAATAATGTGTTTTCATTTAGACTATTTATTATAATTTTTGTGGTTGCACTTGTGTTTCAGGAAGGAAACTAGCAATCCATATTTGGTAAAGTGGACTATGATAGTGCGATGTTTTGGAAATATTACTCTACTAAGATGCAAGGCATAGATAGTAGAGGTAAAGTTTTGGCATTGTGAATGCTCCTATAGGAAAATTCAAAGAAAGATGTTAATTTTTGGAGTAATTGTATTCATACAGAAATTTGAAAAGATCTAGAAAATGAAAATCAAGAATTCAGACATTTAATGTAAAATAATGTAGGTTTCTAGCTATAGCATCTCAATTGAGATGAGAAGTGTATCTATTTGTAAAATATCAAGCTCTAAATAAGAGAGATATAATTTATCAAGGATGAGGGACCTGAGTACAACCCCTTATTATCCAACAAAAAAAATGATCATTACTTTTTAAAAAAGTAATAATATTAAAAAAAAAATTATATCTGCAACCAAGGACCTGAAATTATAAAGGTTAATAAAAAATATTTTATATTCAAGGGGATAGCGCAACGGTTCAAGCTTTTGGATTTTCTTCGAGAGGTTCAAAGTTCAAACTGTGGTGAGGACGAGTGTGTGTGGGGGTGTGTATGGGTGTGTGTTTGGCACCTATTGATAAGATCAACTATAACCCGTATCATAGGTCATGGTTTGGATAGGGATGCCCAACCTTGAGTGTGTGTTGTAGGGGTTTCTCACACTAGCCCCAATTTTGAAAAAAAATTATTGACATATTGAAAGAAAATAGAATTGAATCCAAGCTCAAAACATTATGAAAAATAATATATATTAATAAATTGATCACGAGATAAGAAAGGAAGGAATTAATTACTTCAAAAATATTTTGTGAGATGTTGGGAAAAATAAGGAGGCTCAAGGTTGTCCTTTGCAAAATATTCTATCACTTGTCACATAGGGACACAATGAAAGCTTGATTAAAAAGATATGAAGAAGCTATATGAGGTAAAATTATCCTTCCATTATAATAAGATACTTGGCCTTGATGGATTTCAATTTTCTTTTCGAATTTTAGGATTTATTGAAGAGTGATATATTGGTTGAGGTTGAAAAGGCCTAAAAAAATAAAGGTACAATAAGTGATATCAATATTACCTTTATTACGTTGGTTCCCAAGAAATGCGATACAAAATATTTTGATAAAATTTATCCAATAACTCTTTAAAGTATAATTTATAAGATCACTTTAAATAGGTTGAAAAACATTTTGTATTGTGTTATCTCAAAGAAAAAAATGGTTTTTTCTATTATAAATAAATTCTTCATGGTGTGGTCATTACATAGGAGGCCATATATTCTCTTCATTCCATAAAAAATATAGAGGTACACTTATGAAATTGGATATGAATAAAGTATAGCATAGGTTTTGCTAAAGTTTTTTACATGATATTCTCAAAGTGTTTGGATTTGATCAAATTTAATATGAATGCATTAGATATTATTATAACATTGCCAAAATATTCCATTTTGATCAATGATATTCTATTAGATAATTTGATTCATACCATGGACTATACCAAGGTGATACACTATCTCCTTATCAATTCATATTTCTTACATAAACACTAGGAAGAGTTTCCTCAAAAGCAAAAAAAAAAAAAATTAAATGTATTCAAGTTGCAACAAATGGTACATCTGAATGTTGTCTCTAATTTATTGATGCTACTTTTGTGTCATATCTTGGTGACATGTATTTTAAATCAAAATTTTCATGTTATAATAAGGTTGCTATATGGTTAGTTAGTACTACAAAATCTAGGATATTTTTTATTAACATTATCGTATATTTACAATGAATTATTACGGATATTTTAGGGTTTAGAATTTAATTTTTCTATCAAAATATTTAGGGATTTCTTTGTATCATAAAGAAAAGAAGAGGGAGGTTTGGGGCTCAAATTTAGATAGAATAAAATCATTTTGGGAAGGTTGTAAAGGTAGGTGCTTTATCATGGATGGAAGGCTCCAACTCATAAATACGAAATTGCAATCCATCCTTATTTATATGATGCTATTTTTAAGATTGCAAATTGGTATGACATTTTAATTTGATAAAGCTTAAAGAGTTTTTCTTTGGAAAGGTTGTGAATAAAATTTGAGGTTTCCTCCTTCATTTGGCCATGTTGAAATTTTGTTTAGAGCCTCTGATATTTCTTCCAACTTTGAGGATGAATTACTTGTCATAGCTTCATAAGCTAATTCAACATAAGTAGCAAATGCAAGATCCATTTTTTTCTTTCTCTAATCATTCTGATATTTTTGGAGAATTTTGAACTGATGGAAAACCGGTGCTATTAGCAATTGATGGTTTTAATGGATACAAGGGATGCCCTTTTACAAAAGTACCTTCAAAGGCAACAAAATGGGGTTTCGTGAGGTGAAAAATACTTCTTCAGTAAGGAGGTCAACAACACCTAAACGGTCTTCCAAATGATCCTTAAGTTGAGTGGGCTTACTACTCGTGTGCCACTATCGATCGAACTTGTCCCAAAAACTTGCAAGACCTGCAAAAAGGGGTTAGAATATTTGGGGGCCTATCTTGATTATATCCCTTGTGTTCATAGACAAAAGACACAAAATGAACTACATTAATGCATAATTAAAGTTGTTGGAAGTGATTGTAACTGAAATATATGGTGATATTTACCTTTTTGAAGGGTTTTGTAGCCTTTTTGGTCATTGAGACAGACTTTTGTTTGGGTCGCAAGCTACCCTGCAAATGTTTTGGGTCATAAGGTACACCTGAATGTTATACCTTGGCCAAATTCTAGGTTGAATACCTTGGTCTCCTGTTGTTTTTTTAGCTCCTGTCTTCATCGAGTCGCCTTCTAAACCTATAATAGAGAGAAGTTTGTGATACAAAAAGGTTTCAAAAAGATGAATTTTAATAGAAAGAGTGGGCTTAAGTGGCATCTATGGTGGTTTATGGGAAGTGAGGGCTCAAGTGACCTCTAGATTGATTTTGACAACATCTGGATATGAAAATGGTTGATTTATCAAGATAGAGAAAATGTCCTCCTACTTATAGAATTTAGAGAGGTCAGGAGGAGCTGAGGTATCCCCTATGAGGTGTCCCCTAATTTTGCATATCTCATAAGTGCATTTGGGTAAGAGAATCCCTCGCCCATATACATGTCATAAATGAGCATGGGGATGTGGAGTATATTTAGGGTTAAATCCTAACTACGGTAATGTTAACCTTGAGTTAAGAGTTAACTTGGATGAGATGGAAGGTGGCTCACCCCTGACCCATGCTTTGAAACCCAAAATTCCTCAAATGTCATTTACAAACTTAAATGCATAAGGGGATTTGAAATGTAGCAAGGGTTAAATTTAACCAGGGTTAGGTTGACCTTAGGTCAAGTGTTGACTTTTGGGTGAGGTGGAGGTTGAATCACCATGTATCCAATGCTTTGGGGCACAAAAGTCTCCAACTGGAATTTAAGGCCCTAAATGCACATAGGGGGATGTGTGGAGCAAGGGTTAAGGTTAACCTTGCTTAGGTTGACCCTAGGTTAGACTAAGGTCAAATGGATGAGGTGGAGCCTAGGCTAGTCAAAGAGTAGACTAGGTGAGGTGGCCAAAGATCTGATTGACCATGGTTAGGTTGACCATGGGGTGGAATTTGATTGTGAGGTGACCTTGACCAAGGTTAGATATTAACTAAGGTTAGTCAAGGTTGATGGTTGCATGAGAACCTTGAGTTAAGTGTAGGAAGGGGCTTAAGTGTCCCAAGGGGATTATGAATAGTGGTTTTGATAAATGAATAGTGTTTTGAGACTAATGTATGTAAATTTTATGGGTTTTGAAAATTTATGATGATGGTAGAAGTGGTAATATGCAACTTTTAGGTTTCTACATTTGCCCTTTTTTGCACTGCATTTGTGAAGACATGGTGCAATGCAAAAATTTATGACACCAGCTTGGTGGTTTGATTTTTAAGAAGATGAATTGATGATGGATGATTGTGGGTGATTATGAATTTTGTAATACCGCAATGATTATTTTGAGAGAGAATATGTAAGGTCATATTACCTTATTATCAATGTAGGATGCTCCAATTTCGAAAGGAGTGAATACCTTTGAATTTTTATCTCTGATGTATTGTTGAGCTTGATTTTATTTGGTAAGTAGTTCCGTCCTTGGCAGTTTTTTATCAAGTGATTCATTCATGATTTGTATTACAATTGCCACTCCAAGGAAAGGAATTCATTATTAACCTATAGACTTAGGCATTGGGATTATCAAATGTTTATTTGAATTGGAGTTTTGTTGAGAAAAAAAATTCAGCTTTTGTTTGCCCCAACAAAGGAGGGCTTGAGATAATCTTTGGCAAAGGTTCTTGAACAAACACAATTTTCAATATTGAGTCTTTGATTATTGATCAAGTGCAAGATAATTTTTTTATTTGATGTCTACCTCCTCAAATGATGAGTTTATGGGTGATGAAGCAAAATACAATGACAAATCGTTTGACAATGAAATATCATTGGATGAGTGTGTAGTGGTTAGGGATGATGAAAATGATGAGTGATTGTGGTTGGTTATGATATTTGTGTTGAGCCATCATGATTGCATTGAGGTAGGAGACACATAATTGTCTTGCTATCATGATCAATGTAAGATGCCCAAATTTTGAAAGGAAAAAATATCTTTGAAACTTTACCTTTGACATATTTTTTATCTTGATTTGATTTGGTAAGCCGGTTAGCCCTTGGTAGGTTTTTATCAAGTGCTCCATTTGTGATTGGTCTTAAACCTGCCACTCTGAGGAAGAGAATCCATGATTAACTTATAAACTCAGGCATTGGGTCTATCAAATTTTTATTTGAGTTAGATTTTTGTTGAGAAGAGAAATTATGCTTTTTGTTTGCCTTAGAAAATGAGGGCTTGATATAATCTCTGGCAAAGATTTTTTGACAAACATCTCATCTCTATCTCAAATTTGCACTAAACTTTGTCCTTCGGTCTAGCACAAAACTGCTCAATATCTATCTCTGGTCTGGCACAAACCTATCCTCAAATCTATACCAAAATCTATCCTCAAAATCTATCTTCAAGCCTTAACACAAAGCTTGACTCAATTACAAATCAACTCTACTAGATATGCCCCAAATCTTAACAAAATATTTGAACAAATCAATCAATCGACTCTGCTCACAAGTCTTCTCAAAGACTTGCCTCAAATATGTATTGTAAGCTTCCTCAAAAGCTCACACTAATCTATCCACAAGTCCTCTCTAAAACTTTTCCAATCTGCTCTCAATATCTATCTTCAAATATGTATTGTAAGCTTCCACAAAATCTCACACCAATATATCCACAAGTCTTCTCAAAGACTTACCTCAAATCCGCTCAACAAGTCCTTACTAGAACTTGTTCAATCTGCTCAACAAGTCTTCACCAAGACTTACCTCAAATATGCTCAACAATTCCTCACTAGAACTTGTCCAATCTCATAGAAAAATATAGAGAATTGTTAGAGACTCAATATTCTTCTCACTCACAACAATGCTCAATCACTTTCACTCTCTCTCTTTTTACCACAAAAACATATAGAGAATTGTTAGACTCAATATGCTTCACACTCACAAACACTCAATTAGTTTCACTCTTTATTTTTACCACAAAAACATATAGAGAATTGTTAGAGACTCAATATGCTTCACACTCATAAACACTCAATCACTTTCAACCTCTTTATCAAAACAATTCAAAATATAGAACAATTTGTTTCACAGAATTAGAACTATCACTTCAACACTTTCACTTGACTAGGCTCAACCAAATTCACTCAATCAATCACTCAATGAGATATTTCTTTGCTTACAAACCCTAGTCCAAGCATATGAATCACTCACTCAATTATTTCCAACAATGCTTATCAAACAATCTCACATAACAATGATACTCATGATATTTCACAAACTCTAGTTCAAGATAGTTCTCAACTTCACATAACAATGATACTCATGTTCTTGCACAATCCCTAGTTCAAGCATATGAAAGCTTACTCAATATTTCTAAAAATGCTTATCAAACAAGGTTTTATCATCAACTCTCACTCAAAAAAACCTTTACCAAGCAAACTCAACAATGCTTACCAAACAATCCTTTTCACTCCAACTTAGCTATCGTAACATTCAAATCAACAATATTTTTCTAGAAGGAATATTTACCGATACCTTATATTTTAATGGAGATATGTCTTCAAAACCTGTCTTAACCACAATCAAAATTTTATTTACCAACACTAGGATTAGGTTACCACAACCTCTCTCAAGATCTCCACAAAATAATTTTCTCAAAGATTATTTTTCACACAAAATAATAAATCCTTTTGTATACCTTATAATCTCTAAACTCACAATATTCAATTTAATAATTTCACCATAATACTACACTCAACAACAAGTATAACAAATTCCTTAGAAACCTTATAATCTCCAACTTTATAAAATCCAATCACCAAAAAATTAAAATAAAATATTTAATTTTTAATATGCTTATATCTCCCTCAAAAAATTTAATCAACTTTTATTTTTCATAGCAAAGCAACCTCCGAAATTACAACCTTAGCAAGAGAAAAATCAAAATCGATGCATACCTTTTTTCCTAGCAAAACACTTTTGATGGGTTTAGAACACCTAACCTCACCACTCCAAGCGCCTTAGCAAAGTGCGCTCTCACAACGTGAGCTACGTGCCTCCATACAAATGAAAAGGTATCGCCTTCCCCTTGAACCTTCCTCGATAGCGCAAACTCTATAAAGACGCATATCCTCTTCACTAAATCAAATTGATGGGATTCAATCCCTACACCTCACGTTGGCCAACGACTTGGCGCCTCCCTTACTGCCAGTTGCACTACAACACACTTTGGGATAGGAAACAAGAATCGGGTTTTTTTGTCTTCTACCTTGCACTTTGAAAAACACACGATCACCTTCTATTACCATGCGATCTAAATTACACTTAGCACTTGATCACGGATGATATTTGCCATGGGTTTATTACCTCCTTTATATGCATATCGATGTCTTCGACGACGTTGACGTAAGTAAATTGAATAATTCAAAATTTTGAATTATAAACTTTATAACCCTAGCTTTAGGGTTAACTTAATTAATTTATAAATTAACTTTATAATTAAATTATAATTAATTTAAAATTAACTTAATAACTTTAAAAGTTAATTAAATTAATTTATAAATTAAATTATAATAAAACTATTATAATTAATTTATAATTAATTAAATCTCTTGCACCTTTAATATTATAATAAATTATTATAGTATTGTTTTGCTTGGGCCTTCATTTTGCCCTTTAAACCTCATCTGACCACCTGAAAGGAAACTTTCTTTTGCACTTGATTATGGAACCTGAAACTGATACTACTCACTGAAACTGATGCTTGTTGGTGCTGAATTCTTGACATCAATGACAACCAAACCTGCTCATATTTCCAATAATCTCCCCCTTTGTCATTGATGGCAACCCAATTACCTTTTATCATTGCCTTAACCTTTTTCTATTCTTCTCCCCCTGACTCAATGTTCTCCTTTTGACTCAAATCTATCCCCCTTTGACATCAATGGAAAAGGGTCACCTTTGGGGCTCGGGGCTAAGAATTAAACTCTTAGCTTAGCCCCTCTCCCACCTCCTCTTGAGGTGGTTAATTATGGGGTGGGATTATTTCTACTTCCATCATGTACTGATATTTACCTTTGTCTACTTTCCTTCTCATCTGGTCCTTTTGATTCCTCTGACTATTCTTGTTCCTGCTTATCTCTAGAATCTCTACTCTACACCATTGTGTTGTATGTCCATCATTATTGCACTTATAACACTTAATGTTATTATTCCTTGGAGGTGCAAATATCTTGGGATTTCTTCTGGTGAATCCATATCTATTCTTATCATAAACCCTAAAATTCATTGCCTTGTGACCAAACTAATTACAAGAGTAGCAATACCCATGAAAAAGATGTTTGTTTCTGAAATTCCCATCTTCATGTCTTTCATGTGCCCTGCACTAAGAAGCTTTGTGCCCAAACCTATGACATGAGAAGCATCGTCCATTGAAACTACCTTGCCTTGACCTCATTGGTCTCTTAGTCTCTTTTACCCTGTGTTGGTACATGTTCCATATATTCCTATTTTGTGCATTGTTTATTTCTTTGTTGAACTTTATGTTGTCCAACTCATCAGAAGTCACACTCTCTCTTACACTCTCTTCTTCTAATTTTCTTCTTCTTCAGAACTTGAGGTTGACTCCTCTCCTTGTTTCTTTTGTACCTATTCAAATCCAAGTCCTATTTTGTTTGATGGTCGTCTCTATACCTTGATCATCTTATCTATGATTTTTGAGCTCTTTCCAAACTTGTGTAGCTTATCCTTAGACTTTTCTACTTCCTTCCTTAGTGAAGCTACTTCTTGCTCTAACCTTTCACATTCTAAGACCTTTGCTTCTAACTTATCTTTGACCTTCCTTGTCTTAGCCATTGACTTATTTATATCCTCTATAAGCTTTCCTTTCTCTTCATAATATTCTTGAAACTAAAGTTTAAGTTGGGAGTTTTGCTTTATTACCTTCTTTAATGCATCAATGGCATGAATAAGTTCACCTTCAAGATCAACTTCTCTTGTTTCTGATTCTTCCTCTATTTGTTTACCTTTGAAAAATCTTCATTCTTTTCTGACTTGTCTTCTATAGGATCACCTCCTTGTTCGCCTAATGCCATTAGAATATTTTATTCTATTCATTCAAGTGTATCTTCATATTCATCATCATTGAAACTGAAACCACTCTTTGTACAACTATCTTCAAGATGACCAAAGTTACCACATCTAAAGCACTTGAGAATTATTGGCGACCTTTTCATAACCATTTTCTTTTCTTTTTTCAGAAATAGAACTTCATATTTATCATTATCTAAAGAACTACTATCACTATCACTTGAGTACTTAATTACCTTGTCTGCATAGTAACTCTTCTTCTATCTTTGAAAGAACTTCTTTCCTTGTTTTCTTGGTAGCTTTGAAGGCTGTTTCTTTTCGAAGATTAGGTTCCTATTTGTTCTCATCTTAAAATTTGTAAGAATTCCAAGTAATTCATCCCTTGTCAAAAGATCACCATATTTTGATTCCTCTATAGCTAAAATCTTTTCACTAAATCTTTTTGGGAGAGATCTTAAGATCTTATCACAAACATTAGATTTTTGAAGCTCAAGTCCAAGTCCTTGGATGGAGTTAACAACCACATCTACACGAAGTAGATAAGCACTAATGTTTGCCTCATCCTTCATTTTTAGATCTTCAAATTGTCCCTTGAGATTTCACAAATTTACCTTTTTACATTTTTATCGCCTTTATATATGCTTTGCAACTTATCCCAAATTTCTTTTGCTGATTTGTAATGCATAACCTTAACAAACTCTGTTCTATGAAAACCTCTCAAAATTGCATTCATTTCTCTTGAATTGTAATGATGTATAAGCTTACCATATTTATCTGTAGGTGGAGTAGCTTTTGGTGTATATCCATTTTAAACTACTTTCCATATTTCATTGCCAAGTGCCATCAGGTGAATATTCATTCTCATACTCCAAAATCACTTCCATAAAACATTAGTGCTGAATTTCTAAGGATCCACTCTTAGAATCCATTTATGTTCTTGTAAGCTTTTCCTTCAAGTTTTTAAAATCTTTCGAAGGAACCTGCTCTGATACCAATTAAATAACACAAGTTTATACTGAGAGGGGGGGTGAACAATATAAGACCAATTTTTATTTTTTCTTTCCTATGCAATGTATCAATAGCAATATAAACAACAATATCAAAGAAATGCACAAATCACCACACACAATAGAGACACTAATTTAACGTGGTTCACCCAATGTGGGCTACTCCATGGAGAAAATATTTCACTAATATTTTATCAATAATTCTCTTGATAATCCTTTCCCTATTACAATCTTTATGGACCTCTATCCAAATGAGACACCAATCCCCTAATAAAGTTCATGGATCTCTATCCATAGGATAACTTCTCCTCTACTCTAGTTGATGATATTATAGAAGAACGGTTGCCTCCACTGCACTGTCTTATGGATCTCTATCCACTGAAGACTCCTGCCCTCACTCAAAAGACCTATCTTCACTACCCTGGATAATGGACCTCTATCCACTGGAGACTATTATCCTCTATACCGTATCACCTCAAAATCTAGCTCTCAGATCTGTCTCAAATTTGCACTAAACTTTGTCCTTCGATCTAGTACAAATTTGCTCAATCTCTATCTCTGGTTTGGCACAAACCTATCCTAAAATCTGCACCAAAATTTGTCCTCAAATATGTCTTCAAGCCTTAACACAAAGCTTGATTCAATCACAAATCAACTCTTCTAGATATGCCCCAAACCTTAACACAAGTTTTGAACAAATCAATCAATCAACTTTGCTCACAAATCTTCTCAAAGACTTACCTCAAATATGTATTGTATGCTTCCACAAAAGCTCACACTAATCCGTCCACAATTCCTCTCTAAAACTTGTCCAATATGCTCTCAATATCTGTCTTCAAATTTGTATTGTAAGCTTCCATAAAATCTCACACTAATCTGTCCACAAGTCTTCTCAAAGACTTACCTCAAATCTTCTCAACAAGTCCTTACTAGAACTTGTCCAATCTGATCAACAAGTCTTAACCAAGACTTACCTCAAATATGCTCAATAAGTCCTCACTAGAACTTGTCCAAGCTCACATAAATATATAGAGAATTTTTAGAGACTTAATATGCTTCTCACTCACAACAATTCTCAATCACTTTCACTCTCTCTCTCTTATTACCATAGAAACATATAGAGAATTGTTAGAGACTCAATATGCTTCACTCTTATAAACACTCAGTTACTTTCATTCTTTATTTTTATCATAGAAACATATAGATAATTGTAAAAGACTCAATATGCTTCACACTCACAAATACTCAATCACTTTCAACCTCTTTTTCAAATCAATTCAGAATATAGAACAATTTGTTTCACAGAATTAGAACTATCACTTCAACACTTTCACTTGACTAGGCTCAACCAACTTCACTCAATCAATCACTCAATGAAATATTTCCTTGCTTACAAACCCTATTCCAATCATATGAATCACTCACTCAATTATTTCCAAAAATGCTTATCAAAAAATATCACATAACAATGATACTCATGATCTTTTACAAACTCTAGTTCAAAATAGTTCTCAACTTCACATAACAATGATACTCATGTTCTTGCACAATCCCTAGTTCAAGCATATGAAAGCTTACTCAATAATTCCAACAATGCTTATCAAAAAAGGTTTTATCATCAACTCTCACTCAAAAAAACCTTTACCAAGCAAAATCAACAATGCTTACCAAACAATACTTTTCACTCCAACTTAGCATTCACAACATTCAAATAAAAATATTTTTCTCACAAGGAAAATTTATCCATACCTTTTATTTTTATGGAGATATGTCTTCAAAACCTGTCTTAACCACAATCAAAATTTTCTTTACCAACACTAGGGTTAGGCTACCACAACCTCTCTCAAGATCTCCACAAAATAATTTTCTCAAGGATTATTTTTCACATAAAATAATAAATCATTTTGTACACCTTATAATATCCAAACTCACAATATTTAATTTAATAATTTCACCATAACACTACACTCAAAAACAAGTATAACAAAGTCCTTATACACCTTATAATCTCCAACTTTATAAACTCTAATCACCAAAAAATTAAAATCAAATATTTAATTTTTAATATCCTTATATCTCCCTCAAAAAATGTAATCAACCTTTATTTTTCTTAGCAAAGCAACCTCCGAAATTACAACCTTAGCAAGAAAAAAATCAAAATCGGTGCATACCTTTTTGCCTAGAAAAATACTTTCAATGGTTTCGAACACCTAACCTCACCACTCCAAGCACCTTAGCAAAGCACGCGCTCACCATGTGAGCTATGCACCTCCACACAAAGGAAAATGCATCGCCTTCCCCTTGAACCTTCCCTGACGGTGCAAACTCTATCAAGACACCTCTCCTCTTCGCAAAATCAAATCGTCAGGATTCGATCCCTGCACCTCATGTTTGCCAATGACTTGGCGTCTCCCTTGCTACAAGTTGTGCTACAATGCACTTTGGGATAGGAAACAAGAATCGTGTTTGCTTGTATTCTGCCTTGCACACTCTTAGAAAAATACATGATCACCTTCTATTACCATGCGCTCTAAATTACACTTAGCACTTCATCGTGGATGATATTTGCCATGGGTTTCTTTCCTCCTTTATATGCATATCTATGTCTTCGACGATGTTGGCGTGGGTAAATCAAATAATTTGAAATTTTGAAACTTTATAACCCTAGCTTTAGGGTTAACTTAATTAATTTATAAATTAACTTTATAATTAAATTATAATTAATTTATAATTAACTTAATAAATTTAAAAGTTAATTAAATTAATTTATAAATTAAATTATAATAAAACTATTATAATTAATTAAATCTCTTGCACCTTTAATATTATAATAAATTATTATAATATTATTTTTCTTGGGCCTTCATTTTGCTCTTTACACCTTATTTGACCACCTGGAAGGAAACTTTCTTTTGCACTTGATTATGGAACCTGAAACTGATGCTACTCATTGAAATGAATTCTTGCTGGTGCTGACTTCTTTACATCAATGACAACAAAACCTGCTCATATTTCCAACATTTGAACCCCTCAAGCAATGAGTTGATGAGAGGAGAAAGTTTGAAGCAACGACATAACAATTGACAAAGTGATTCGCCAAGTGGAATGAAGAAAAAACATGGTAAATGGATGATAATCATCATTTTATGCTTCGTGGCAAAATTTTAGAAAATTTTGCTTCAATCACAAGGTAGGTTATGACCATTTTCAATTGCAAGGTACCCTACAACTTTTTATTTATGTGACCCATGTGCAATTGTTTTGCATTTTGGAGGACTAGATAATGTCATAATTATATATAATTCTTATATCTTCGAAAATCTCTTTTCAAGCCTGATCCAGTGATGGTGGTTTTGTTATTTGGAGAATTTTTAGTAGAAGAAAAGTGGGGTCAAAGATAACCTTACTTTTTGAGGTGATGAAAGCTCAATTTTAAAATTTCGAAAGAGTAAATTGGCTTGGTTGGTTAGAGGTTTGATATATGAGTGTGAATTTATGGAGTTTGATGAAAAGTGGATTAATTTGTAGCATCTACAAAGATGATAGATAGGAAGTAAATGAAGATATTTAAAGGGCAAGTAAATTATTTGCAACGGGAGCATGATGCATTGAAAACTATGTTGGAGAGAGTGATGTGAAAGGCTCAGAGTCATCAAAGGGAGAGAGAGATGAGGGAGGTCGAGGTGGCTAGTTTACATGAGGAGGAAGAGCAAAAAAGGGCTCATAGTGAGGTGATGGTGGTTGAGATGGCTAGATTGTATGAGGATGTAGAGTAGTAGAGGGCTTAGCATGAGGTGATGATGACCAAGATAGCCAGATTGCATGAGGTAAAGCAATAGAGGGCTTAACGTGAGGTGATGGCAGTCGAGACATCTAGATTGCATGAGGAGGTGGAGTAGTACGAGGCTCAAAATTAGGTGGCTACTTTGCAGTTCGAGCTTGATGAGATGTGCCAAGTGAAGGATAACTTTGAGTTTTTGTTCTACAAAGAGGGAAAGAGGGTGCGCAGGTTAGAGGAATGACTAGCAAGTCGAGGGATAAATATCTCAATATATATTGAGTCTAGATCTTAGTCTTATCAGAGTAGGACGAGCACTCAGTTAGCTATTATGCCAGCAACTTGAGTGGTTGAGTTAGCAGTACTACAGGCAGAGGGATACGTCATAGGATAGAGTAGTGAGATAGTGTATAGGAGGGCTAAGGAGCCTCCTGACAGATATGAGGGGAGTGTAGAGACTCCCAATGGGAAATAGAGATAAGATTATTCTTTTTGTTTTTGGTGTGGTGAGTGTGCCACCATTTTTATATATTATGATAGTTGCCTATGAGGTGAGGTACAACATGGTGTATATGCAATGTAGCCTATGGGTAATTTTGATTATGTACAACTCATTTTATGATATTATATATATGATGAGTTATTTTGATGATGTACAATGGTGTGATGTGTATTTATTGCAGATGATGTATATGTGTGGTGATTTAATACATGTGAGTATGTATTGATTATGTTGTTCAAAATATAGTATATGAAATGTAATATTAACTTGACTAGTTGTGAATATGCCAAAATGCAAATGTATGAATGTGTGAAATATTTTTTACATACACTTTGAGATGCATGTACATGGTCATACTTTTAAAAACCTATATTTTGTTTTGACTATTTCCAATGATTGAATTAATCAAAGATAAAATAATAGTCACGCTGACCGTGTACCCTATTATGAAACAAGCAAACATGTAAATATGTATGATGAATGCAACTTGAAATGAACCTATGTAGGTAATGAAAATGATGCTTTGAATATGCAACAAATGAAAATGTACAAATATGATGAATAGAACACTTGTTATTAGTAGAGCTAGTGGTGATGTTGTTCACTCCTTATTTCCAAGATTATTGGATGTTTAGAAGAATTTCAAGAAAATCAAACACCATAGTTTGAACAATCAAACTCATCTAGTAGTTAATAAATATCTTACAAAAATCTTGAATATCCTGACTGAGATTAAGCCTATCATGGACCTATGTGCACACATGATGTTCATTTATCTATTTTGAGGGAGGTTGGACTAACCATTTGTAACTTGATCCAATTAAGCTAGCTCATCCACAAGTGTGCAACGGTCTATACAAAAGATCACTAATATGACAAATATTTCATCACTTGTAAGGCATGCTCTACTACCATAAAACTCACCAAATTTCTCAACATAGTAGGAATCTATTTCTAAATTCTTTTACAAACTCTTCACATTTAAGGTTTGTGGTCTCAATACCCTTTCCTCTCCTGTAGTTCTTCCATCAGTCCAAAGTTGCTCCTACTAGATGTAGGACAACCCATGGAGTTTTTGATTTCTATGACAAAGGTATCGTGGAAAAGTAGTATTCAACCTCATTCAACTAATTTTCTATTGCATCTCCATCATCTTTTCTATCAAATTTCAAAATCATGACCTTCTTCAAATTTTTTGCCAGCTCAACTCCCACTCAGGTCCTATTTGACCCGACAACCTCACTAGGAACTTCTTCTTGTCTAACTTCAAGTTCCCTATTCCTAGTCAAGTTCTCTATCAATTTTTTGTGTTGGACTATCAACTCTTATTGTTGAGCCATGTGCACTTAATGTTAAACCATTTTCTCTTTTTGTTGATCCATATGAGTTTTCAATAGTTTAACTACCTTTGCCAAACTTCCATCCTCCCTATTAGTCTCATTTAGTAGAGGCTCGTTTAATTATTTCATCCTTATTTCCCTTTGAGGATATTCTTTTCTAACCCCTATATGTGGTCCCTTTGGAGGTTTTATAGTGGTCTCTTTTTTCCCAACTCCTGTGAGATTCCTCAAAGATCCACCTTGCAACATGTGTGCCATTAGACCTATAGGCAAAATAAGTAAGTGAAATAATTGGTTTGATTTTAATATAAGAAAACATTATATAAAGTCCTACAACTTTAGTATAGTTTTTGCTTTGATACTGTTGGCATTTTTGCCACATTGATTCTCATTGATTAATGCATTAGTGTATTATTGAAAATCTGACCTTTAATATCAGCTTTGATGCAGCTTTGGCGAAAAAAAAAGAAGAAAAAATGAGCAAAAAATAACTAAGTCTAAAAACTGCTAGCGATTCGCCGACATGTCGCAGAATCGCGGTCAACGCAGTCAACGCAGGTAGGTTGGGCGAAATCGTCGCGATATCATGACGTGTTCCAGAATCGCGGTTTGGTCGGCTTCAAAGACACAAAGTTGTGAACTGAGCCGAAACGGCAAGGGGCAAGTGCCAAAACTTGCAGCGATTCGCTGCATGTTCGAGCAGACAAGGGTCCAAGGCAAAGTTGCAGCGCATCGCTGCACTTTTTTAGGAAGGGTTCCTGCAAGGCCAAGATGCAGCGCATCGCGACGGAAAATGGCGATTGGTACGGAGAGAAGAGGCAGTAGCGATATCGCTACATGTCTTAAAATCGCGGTCGCTACGGTCTAAAGGGCAGTAACATAAAAGTTGTAGCGATTCGCTGCAATTTTGATGATAAGACCAAGCAAGACAATATGCAGCGAAATTGCGACAAGGAAAAGTCGAAGGCATGCGAAAAGCAAAAGGCGTCGCATTTTCGCGACCCATCCATAAGGCCGTACAAGGTGCCAGAAACATGTAGCGAAATCGCTACATGTTCCGTTTTCGCGGGGCGGAGCGCAGGGAAGAGCCAACGACAGAAACATGTAGCGAAATCGCTACATGTTCCGTTTTTGCGGAACAAGCTAGCGATGGAGAAAAGGAAGCCGAAGACGTAGCGATATCGCTACAGGTCCCATTTTCGCGGGTTAAAAGCGGCCAGGGTGTACGGCGTAAAAGACGTCGCGATTTCGCGACCCGTCGCGTTTTCGCGACCTGCAACTGTTTTCCCGCCAAGTGCAGTATGAACGGCCGAGGAGATATTTTTGGTTTCCGATGATTTAATGCTGACCCGAATTAAATATTTTGTGGATTTCCAAAGCAGTCAAGGTCGAAGAAGCACCCAGGTCACCAAAATTAAAGTTTTATTTATTCAAAGCTGCTGTTCGTGGATTAATTCAACGGTTTTCATGCACATGTTCGAAGAATCGAATTTAATGAAGGACCGCGAACGTTTCATTGCATTTAATTTTTGTTTCTTCGAGACTGCAATTAAGGGGATCATGTTCCTCGTTTCCTTCGCATAATTGTAGATCTCAAGAAGGTCGGTTTCAAATATTTAATGCTGCAAAGAGGACGGACCTCTATAAAAACCAATGTAATTCTCATTTCAAAAGGTTGGAAGTTTTGCTAAAAACTGGAAGTGCATTTGCGAGAATAAAGTATTGGCTTCAGATTTTTCAAGCAGTTGTTTGGGTGATTGTCTTTTCTGTTCCTTTTGCATTTCTAATAGAATTTATATTCCTTAAGTGTTGTTACATTCAAATTCTGCATATTGGATTTGAATCTTGCTTGTAAGGATATGATTCCTGGAGTGTAATCTTGGAGAGATTTTCTGCATACAGTTGTGTGAGAGTTGAGTCATTATCTTCTGTTGCTTGTTGTTGCTGCACTTTAAGTTTTCTGCTTGTTGTTCTTCCGATCCCATAACTCCGGCCTGCGGCCATATTTCCATTTCTTTCTGCAACTTTTAATTTCTTTCCAGAGAACCCTTATCTTCAAACAGAAATTTAGATTAGTAAAGGGAACCGACCCACTCTGGAGATTGGTCTGGGAGCCATTTCTTGCTTCCAGCCTTTCAATGTTGGCCAGGTCTAGGGTGCATTTGTAAAATCCTTTCCTGTGGCAGATTTTGGACCAACAGTTTTTGGCACGCCCAGTGGGACAGATTTTATTTGTCTCTAAAAGATCCCATAGGGTCGAAGGTTTAATGTTCGCCTTCAGACTGTAAATTAGAGCATTTGGTGACTCTGTTGTTTTTGGTAACCCTGCTGAACCCAGAAATACTTCATGATCACAAGATCACAGTCAAAGAAATTTGGCGATCTTGTTCAGTTTTTTGAGCTTGATAGTTCGAGAAGTGGTGAGCATTCTAGATTAGTTTCCTCGTCCCTTCCATCTTCTGCTATACAAATACCCAGTATTGTTGCTAGTGTTGCACCCCTACAAGTTCCACCAATGGCACAATTTCCTCCACCCAAAAAATTCTTGGCATGGAACAGCACTGGAGCCTTGAATCTGCAGGCTCAGAATCCAGTACCACAGGCTGCACTGAAGGCTTTGCCCACTTACGATGGTACTGGTAAAACAGCCTATGAGCACATAAATGATGTGGCTTCTCTGGCTGCTATTCATGACATTACTGATGAAGATGTAATGATCAAATTGTTAGTGTGTTCTTTGAGAGGTAAACTGTTGTTTTGGTACAGAACTCTGCCTCCGGCACCATAACATCATGGGATCGGTTTGGTGATTTCGTTGGTGAAACATTTTCATGAACAGGCTGACCCTTTCTCATTGTTAAATCGGTTCTTGTCATACGGAGACATCCACAAGAAGAGATACCTGATTTTAATGTCCGGTTTACCAGAAATTGGCAAAGGATTCCTGATGGTATTCGGCTCGTTGATGAATTAGCTACGATGTACTACCTCAGAGCGTTTCACTCAGATATCGGTTGGGCGGTTCGGTAGTCTAATGTGGTAACGTTTCCAGAAATCTTTGAACAAGCAATTAAAGCAGAAGTTGATCTGGTTGTTGTAGGAAGACTGCCTCCAAAGGTAACTATGCCTCTTATTCCGGATTTGCCTCAATATTTATATGGTTCACAACCACACCCCATGCCAGCTATGTATCCTACACCATCATGGAGTTCTAAAGCACCTCAGGTTGCAACTGTTCCAGCTCCTCAATTGCCTGCTTTAACTCCTTTACCGCTCCCTGCACCCAACATTCAACCATCTCCCGTTTCCACTGCATTTCCAGCTTTTCCAGCACCACCAGCTCCTTTGCCCTTACCAGCACCTCCTGCACCTGCAAACCCTGATCCATATACAACATTATTGCAAGAGGTTAAGTCTGCAAATTCTGCCATTAGAGCCATGGGAAATAAGATCACACTCATTGAGAGGAAGCAAGTCGAGAGAGATTTCCAGCCAAGGAGATTTCAACCTCCTCAAATTACTAGAGATCAAGTCGCCTCCACAAGCAAAGCACACGAAAAGGGCTTAGCTGTTCTAGCAAATGAAGATGCAGCCCATGCGGATGGAGTATATTGGTGCTCGACTTGTAATGATCCTCACGGAGAGGATACATGTATGGTTCACTTAAATTATGTGCAGACCTTGGCATCCAGCTCTTCAGGTGACCATGTTAATATGATCTCAAAAGTTGGTTATAATTTGATGACTGCAGTGGAAGATCAAGTTTCAGTTCTAACAAGGACTGGAAAGAAGCCTATGAATGTTGATCCTGCTGACTTAGAGCCGTTAAGAGTACCGGATGAAGTGAAGAGGCCAGTGAAAGCTCCTGTGCTAGCTCCAAAGTCTTTGCCCAAAGATCCAACTTTTAACAGAGTTCAAGAAAAGGCAGCAGTTGCACCAGTAAGGTCAGAAGCAGAGGAGCAGGCACGTGAAAAATTGAAGTATCCATCACTGACCAAGAGGTTAAGAGTGGAAGCTACACAACAGTACAGAACCAGATTTGAGCAACCTGTTGAGACGAAAAATTCTGCTGCAGTTTCATACAACATTGTTGATGATCTTAAAAAGACCCCTGCTAAGGTAAGCCTTTATGATGCTTTGCAATTACCTGGTCAAGTAGATTTATTACAAGAGTCATTGAAATCTGTGAAGGAGAGTGAAAAAGGGCCTACCCAGACCGTCTATGCCCAAACTTTAACCACCTCTGTTACTGGTAAGAACAGACCTCCTCCTTTTTACTTGTCATTGCAAATAGAAGGTTGGGTTGTACACAATTGTATGATTGATTCTGGAGCTGCAACCACTGTCATGCCCAAGGGAGTCTGTGAAGCTATGGGAATGGAGTATACCCGGAGTAGTCCTGGAGTTCTGCAATTGGATGGTATGCCTATAAAAATAGTAGGTGTCATTAAAGATGTACCCATTGTCCTGCATACAATGCCCCAAATCACTGTTATTCAAGAAATTGTTGTAGTAGATTTAGAGCCCTATTTTAGCATGTGTTTATCCAGGGAATTTACCGCAAAATTAGGGGGTTATCTGGCATTAGATTATTCCCATCTGGAAATTCCTTTTAAGAATAGACGTCTCAGAATACGAGAATGAAAAGCCTTCCCCTTTTCACATTGAGAAGTTGGAAGATGTTGGAAAAGACATGCAGTCGGTCCATATGCTCATCGAAGAGCCTGAAGATGCTGTTTTAATGAGTGAAGTTTTAAACAATCTTCAGTTGGAAGACCAGTTTTCAATGCTTAACTTCAATGCCATGATGGAGACAGAGATTGGCTGCTATGCCATTCGAAAACCTGAGACTGAGACAAAGCAGGAATTGTCTAACCCAGTTGATCAGACTGAGGTTACAGATCAGTTATGGCAACTGTATTTCGATGGAGCTAGATGCAGGAATGGTGCCGGAGTAGGTATTGTGTTAATTTCTCCTTCTGGTGTACAAAGAACTTATTCATATCGGCTTACATGGAGTTGTACTAATAATGCTGCTGAATATGAAGCATTGTGCTTGGGTCTGAAGAAAGCAAAGAAGTTAGGAATAGAACAGCTCAATATTTTTGGTGATTCCGAGCTTATTGTAAATCAGGTCACAAATAGATGCATCTCAAAGCAGCATTATCTGAAAGCATATCGTAATCAGGTTTGGGATTTGTTTGAACTTTTCACTGCGCTTAATATTCAAGTTGTTTCCAGAGAGATGAATAAACATGTTGACTTATTAGCATCTCTTGGAGCTAACTTTTCTCCTGCTGATCAAGTTGTGAACAAGCCCAAGACAGTGAGAATGGTATACGGACCCGAGTGTGCCGGATAAGGAAACTTTCCGGCAGGTCTTTGAAACCGATGAGCAGATTGTTAATTTCTCGATACATGAAGTCTGCAGTTGTTGAAGGCAGAACTTTGGAAGATGAGGAAGCCGAAGGTCTTATTCAATTAAGGAATAACCATATTCCAAAGGGTCTAATAACTCTGGAGAGCTTGTTTGACCAACATGATCATTCCAGAAAGCCTCGAATGGAGATTTATAGAAAGGAATTCATGGAGTTAGAGCTTCAGCCTGACAAAGTGATTAAGGTTGGCATTGACTCAACCCCAGAAGAACTGCAAAAAATCAGGCAACTCTGTAAAGAGTTTTTTGATATTATAGCTTGGAGCTATAAAGACTTGAAAGGTTACAACAAGCAGATTATACGACATACAATTGAACTGGAAGAAGGAGTTAGGCCTTTTCGGCAGAAACAGAGACCTGTAAACCCAAAGATTGAGGCATTGATGAAGGCTGAGCTTGTTAAAATGCTGCAAGCTAAGATCATCTATCCGGTCAAGCATTCCACATGGGTCGCCAATCTGGTCCCCGTCCGTAAGAAGAATGGAGATATTAGATTGTGCGTTGATTTCAGGAATTTGAACCGTGCTTCATTAAAGGATCATTATCCTTTGCCAAGAATAGATCAAATATTGCATGTTGTGGCTGGTGCACAACGTTTTTCTTTGCTGGATGGATTTTCTGGGTATAACCAGATCTGGGTAAAAGATGAAGATCAGTTTAAGACAGCATTCACCACGAAGTGGGGTACTTTTGCATATCAACGAATGCCCTTTGGACTGTCAAATGTTGGAGCTACCTTCCAAAGAGCTATGGACATTGCTTTCAAGGATTTGTTGAACAAGATCATTGTAATATACCTTGACGACATGACAGTATTTTCACATAGAAGGGAAGACCATTGCTCTCACCTGAGGCTGATTTTTGAGAAATGCAGAGAATTCGGAATCTCCATTAATCCAAAGAAGTCTGTGTTTGCTGTAAAAGAAGGTAAGCTTCTGGGTCATGTGATTTCTGAAGATGGATTAGCAATTGATCCAGCCCGTGTTGAAGCCTTGAAGAAATTGTCACTCCCTACAAACAAGAAGGAACTTCAATCTTTCTTTGGACAGATAAATTTCATTAGAAAATTCATTGCTGATTTTGCTCAGGTTGTTAAACCAATGACTGAATTGTTGAAGAAAGATGCAGTTTTCCAATGGACAACTCGAAGAAAGGAAGCATTTCGGGAGATCAAGGAAAGAATAGTGCGGGCCCCTGTCCCGATTAATCCCGACTACTCCAATGATTTCATCTTATATGCGGTTGGAGAAGATGACAGTTATGCTTTGCGGTTTTGACGCAAAAGGGAGATGATGGGAATGAAAGGCCCATTGCTTTTACGAGCCAAGTCATTTTAACTCATGAAGCAAATTACAATTTTATTGAGAAACAGGTATATCTTTGTGATGAAATCCCTGAAGAAATTCAAACATTTTATTTCCCAGAGCAGGACATTTGTTTATGTGCTTCACCCAGATGTGAGAAATTTCATTCTTCAAGGAGAGTTGGGTGATAAACGTGTTGGCTGGGTCACCAAGATCCAGGAATTTGATGTAGAAATTCACCCAACTAAATTAGTGCGTGGTAAAGCTCTGTGCCAGCAATTAGCAAATATGGCAGCATTTGATGTATGCGAAGATCGGGGAGAGGCTCTTGCTTGGTAATGACAATTTAATGAATTTCTTAATTCCGGAAAAATATTGGACGAGAGGACCCGATTGATTACTTCACAACTGGAAGATGTCCATCACAATTGACCGCTTCTCGAGAGGAGGAGATTTCGGTTGCAAGCTCTGTGGTATGTTTTGTTTTCGGATGGTTTATTTTTTAAAAATATTGATGGTGTTCTTTTGAAGTGTGTTAAACAAGCGGACAAGGATAGGATCTTGGAAGAGTTCCATTCCGGTCTATCGGAGGACATTTTGCGGGAAGACCGATGGCCTTGAAGATCATTCAATCTGGTTACTACTGGCCGACCTTGTTCTCAGATTCTTTCAAGATTGCACAAGCCCTGTGATAAGTGTCAAAGATATGCAGGAAGAGTAAGGAATGCAGCTCTGCCTTTGCATCCAGTTCAGGTTGAAGCACCCTTTCAGCAATGGGGGTTGGATTTTATTGGAATAATTGATCCTAATTCCTCAGCTGGTCACAGATACATCTTAACAGCTACAGATTATTTCACCAGGTGGTCTGAAGCCATACCTACAAAGATGGCCAATCAATCTGTAGTGATTTCTTTTGTTGAGAGTTTGATTACACGTTTTGGTGTTCCAGACGCCATCATTACAGATAATGGAACTCCATTCATTGGAGCTGAACTGGCTGAGTTTGCTAACAAGTTTGGCATTTTCCTTAAGACATCTTCCAATTACTATCCACAGGGAAATGGCTTGGCAGAGTCAACGAACAAAAATTTGCTCAAAATTTTGAAGAGGTCATTGGGAGAGAACAAAAGATCATGGCACTTGTTATTGAATCGGGCGTTATGGGCGAGACAAGATTTCCGTCAAGAAGTCCATTAAAACCTCACCATATGCCCTAGTCTATGGCAAAGAAGCAAGGTTGCCGGTTCATCTTGAGTTGCCAGTATTACAGCAGTTGCAGTCTTTTCAAGATGATGAGACAGACCTGAGTTCCTTGGATCTACGAATAGCACAGTTGTTGGAATTAGAGGAGCAGCGTTCCAAAGCGTATAATGAATTTGACAAGCACATACAAGGGATTTCGAAGTGGTTTTATAAGCATTCTGCAGCCCGTCCATTCAAGACAGGAGATTTGGTGCTGAAATGGAATGAGAATAAAGCTAAACCTGGCAATCATAAGAAGTTTGATGCATTCTGGGAGGGTCCCTTTCGCATTTCCAGCACAGGTGCAGCTAATTCTTTCTATTTGGAAGACATGGATGGTAGCTCACTTCCAATTTCAGTTAATGGCTTTCATTTGAAAGCCTACTTTTCATGAATTCGCAAGTTCAATTTGAGTTTGTATATAATATATAAAAATATATATATATAAATATATATATATAAAAAAAAAAAGGAAGTGAAGAAGAAGAAAAGAGTATGTATATAGGTTTTGCCTTTTGTTGTCACCTTGGCTCTTGTTGCTTGTGGGCTGTAGGTGTTTGTTTCCCTTTTGTCCTTCCTTTCCCGGCAGTTTGTGGCTTCCAAAGAATTCTTCTTTTCCCTCCCCTGCTTTCTATTTCCTTTCTTCATCTTCCTCTTCCTTCTTTTGTTTCTTTCTTCTTGCAATATAAAAAAAAAAAAACAAAGCGAATAAGCCACGACTGTTGTTTCTTCTCCCCTTTTCTATTTTTCCCATTTCTTCTTATCCCTTTCTTCTCAGTTTGGTTTTTGTTTTAAAAAGCATTTATTTTCCAGCTTAGTTCATTTTCATTTCACGCTTCAAACCTTCCATTTCTGTTCCATCCATTCGTTCATTCCATCTATTGCCGTTGGTAGTGTAGCAACATGTTGTTGTTATGTCTATTACGTCACTTTTGCTCCATCATTTTATTTACACCACTCCATTGCAGTCACCGCCTGCGCAATCGCAAGAGCTCACTTCACCATCACATTCCATTTCTTCAGTTTATAACCGCTTCTATGCAGGTTCTTCCGGTTCTAGTTTTCAGCAGCAGAAGAAGTTTTGCAGACGATCCTCTGACATGTTTTGCAGCAGCCAACCTTACTGTTCTGATATGACTCTGTGCCCAATGGACTAAGGCCTGGATTCTTGCATACAGCCAGCTGTATACCCCGCGAGCCGCCAAGAATGTTGGCATTTTTGCCACATTGATTCTCATTGATTAATGCATTAGTGTATTATTGAAAATCTGACCTTTAATATCAGCTTTGATGCAGCTTTGGCAAAAAAAAGAAGAAAAAATGAGCAAAAAATAACTAAGTCTAAAAACTGCAGCGATTCGCTGACATGTCGCAGAATCGCGGTCAACGCGGTCAACGCATGCAGGTTGGGTGGAACCGTCGCGATATCGCGACGTGTTCCAGAATCGCGGGTCGGTCGGCTTCAAAGACACAAAGTGCCAAAACTTGCAGCGATTCGCTGCATGTTCAAGCAGACAAGGGTCCAAGGCAAAGTTGCAGCGCATCGCTGCACTTTTTTAGGAAGGGTTCCTGCAAGGCCAAGATGCGGTGCATCACGACGGAAAATGGCGATTGGTACGGAGAGAAGAGGCAGTAGCGATATCGCTACATGTCTTAAAATCGCGGTCGCTACGGTCTAAAGGGCAGTAACATAAAAGTTGTAGCGATTCGCTGCAATTTTGATGATAAGACCAAGCAAGACAATATGCAGCGAAATTGCGACAAGGAAAAGTCGAAGGCATGCGAAAAGCAAAAGGCGTCGCATTTTCGTGACCCATCCATAAGGCCGTACAAGGTGCCAGAAACATGTAGCGAAATCGCTACATGTTCCGTTTTCGCGGGGCAGAGCGTAGGGAAGAGCCAACGACAGAAACATGTAGCGAAATCGCTACATGTTCCGTTTTCACGGAACAAGCTAGCGATGGAGAAAAGGAAGCCGAAGACGTAGCGATATCGCTACAGGTCCCATTTTCGTGGGTTAAAAGCGGCCAGGGTGTACGGCGTAAAAGACGTCGCGATTTCGCGACCCGTCGCGTTTTCGCGACCCGCAACTGTTTTCCCGCCAAGTGCAGTATGAACGGCCGAGGAGATATTTTTGGTTTCCGATGATTTAATGCTGACCCGAATTAAATATTTTGTGGATTTCCAAAGCATTCAAGGTCGAAGAAGCACCCAGGTCACCAAAATTAAAGTTTTATTTATTCAAAGCTGTTGTTCGTGGATTAATTCAACGGTTTTCATGCACATGTTCGAAGAATCGAATTTAATGAAGGACCGCGAACGTTTCATTGCATTTAATTTTTGTTTCTTCGAGACTGCAATTAAGGGGATCATGTTCCTCGTTTCCTTCGCATAATTGTAGATCTCAAGAAGGTCGGTTTCAAATATTTAATGTTGCAAAGAGGACGGACCTCTATAAAAACCAATGTAATTCTCATTTCAAAAGGTTGGAAGTTTTGCTAAAAACTGGAAGTGCATTTGCGAGAATAAAGTATTGGCTTCAGATTTTTCAAGCAGTTGTTTGGGTGATTGTCTTTTCTGTTCCTTTTGCATTTCTAATAGAATTTATATTCCTTAAGTGCTGTTACATTCAAATTCTGCATATTGGATTTGAATCTTGCTTGTAAGGATATGATTCCTGGAGTGTAATCTTGGAGAGATTTTCTGCATACAGTTGTGTGAGAGTTGAGTCATTATCTTCTGTTGCTTGTTTGTTGCTTGCACTTTAAGTTTTCTGCTGTTGTTCTTCCGATCCCATAACTCCGGCCTGCGGCCATATTTCCATTTCTTTCTGCAACTTTTAATTTCTTTCCAGCAACCCTTATCTTCAAACAGAAATTTAGATTAGTAAAGGGAACCAACCCACTCTGGAGATTGGTCTGGGAGCCATTTCTTGCTTCCAGCCTTTCAATGTTGGCCAGGTCTAGGGTGCATTTGTAAAATCCTTTCCTGTGGCAGATTTCGGACCAACAGTTTGCTTTGATACCGCATGTAACAACCCAAGTCTACTGACTTGGTTGTACCACATAAACGTAGTTCTCTATAGCACAAGATAATTTTTTTTTAAGTTTTAACATGTTTTCTCTAAGGATAAGTTTTCACGTTTGCTAATTTAATGTTGTAAAAAGCATATCAACCAATTTTGGAAATTTGGTCTGCTGCAGATAGTCTCCCAAGTGGAATAGATTGGTCAAATCCTGTAAAGGTGTCATTTTGTAGATCCAACTTTCTCATTTATCCTCCACTTGTTTTGGTATGAGTGTCGATCTATGGATGGGGTTATCCTCTAAGGCCCATAACACCTAGATGGTGGATGCATACTCTCCCCATCCCTTAGCATGTGAACCTCAAATTAATTGATTGACTTGTTTAAGACTTAGTATGCAAGGGATTAGCATACATATACCTAGTGTCTAAATTATTGTCCTCTTTCCTGGAGTTAGTTAGAGTCATTTTATTACCCTAACACTAGACTTGGTACCACTGACCATTCGTGACTCACGATAATTTATTCCATATCAAATGTCATGGTTGGACTAGTTTCCTTTGGGCATACTAGTCCACTTATAGTCTGAACAATACATGGACTTATCACTATATTCTTAAGCAATGATCTGGAGGTGACGTCCCATACCATACCTCATTACTAGTTCTGACAAGATCACTTATTTCAATCTATTCTACCAGACAACAATCGTTATCGAGGATACCAACTCGTAACCATTAATGTTGGGTGTATCTATTTATTCACCTTTATCATGGATAAAGACCATAATATTTCGATCAAAGGCTCAATTTTGGTTCAACCTAAGTTCAATTATATTCCTAGATACACAAAATTTAAATCAAATAAAACTACCTTTAAAGGTTTCACCTCAAGTTTCATAATTATTGGTTTTGATAACAATTCATATTTAAATTATGAGTTAACAATAATTTTTATAGGCTTAATGTAATTCCACAAAAGCTATGATTTATTTAAATAGTTTTTATACAACCATTCTTTTCTAAATGAGTAGAATACCTAAACTAATTCCCTTAAATAACCAACTCATTTATAAGGAATACTCAAATTTTAAAGATAGTTTTTAAACAATAATTTCTAAGGTAAAGCGAATGGATTCCATTTGTTGTTCATGTCTTCTTTCTTTCAAAATGAGCTTAACATATTTACGAACCTCTTTTTTTCCATTAAATATAAACATTATATATGGTTTAATGGTAACATAATATCACATATGGTTTGAACACAATAAATGCAATACGTCTACACTAATTTTGAGTTTTTAGCAACCGAAATTCTTCAAATACTTTGCATATACTTAAGCTTGGTCTAATACTAGGTATCACTCAATTTTAATTAAAATACAAAATGTCTTCAAACATGAATTCTTTAAATGCTCTTTCAGATAGCAATTGTAACATATACCATACAACACATTACTCAAGTTTCAAATTGTAAATGAATAGTTCACATAGCCAATTATATTCCAACCAATAATGTTTCTCCTTGGAAGTGAGATAAATCCACAATATTGAACATAAACTTCATTTTAAGTCAACTAAAATTAAATACAACAGTAAATATTCCATTCCAATCTCAAGAGTATCTCACTAATCCAGATTTTTTCACGTTATAAACACTTCACTCTTATACTATGCTAAGGATTGAAATCACTCTTTGGACACCTGATTACAAGGTAAAACACGGTTGCAGGAATGCAAAAATAGGTTATATATATATATATATAATAAACTATCCCTCAAAAATACTAGCAGAATAAGAGGTTTAACTCTTATATACATGCTTTAAGGAAAAACTCTATTACATATAAGTTTTTCGTCTTCAAAGCCCCTCTAGTTTGTCAGGTGAATATTGCTAGAGGTTTTCTAAAATGCATATAACGTCCAAGCCACGAAGGATAATTTCATAAGATAGTGTTCTAATCTCCACCTCTTTGTAGCAGGGGTGCCAACTCGATGTTCCTGCCACTGTACACTTTACCCATTTGCACTGCACACGACTTCTTATAAAAAGAGTGTTTTTTTTGGGATTAGACAAGACCAAAATTTATATTTTGAAATTCATCTACATGACAATATCAAGAATGCATGCAATCATTTTTATTTCATCTTCACACAACCAATTTTGAGTACAACAACCGAGCATTTAAGAAAAATCCAACACCAATGAAAATAAATACACAAATATACATATTTTTGTACAGCAAAATTCACAACACAACACCCTTTATTTATCAATACCACCAAAATTTTATCACAAGACTAGGAAATATTTTTCATTCAAATAAAAGTCATAACGGACTTATATTGCATTCCACTCAACATCTTGTTTTCAATTGAGGATAGCTAGGTAATTTCCATTCCATAGCTAAGAGTTACGAGGTATACAATTTAGTTGAGAGTAGAGTCATTACGAATGCAGATAAAACATATACACACACAACCAAATGTACAATGGACAATAGTTTGGACACAATGAGCACCACTTTTCTAATGCCATAGGTCTCATTAACTAAAAGGAATACTGCAGTGTTGTTTCACACAAATTACAAGCATACTTGAATATAAAAATTTCCATTCTAACTTAATGGAAAACATCCCAAGCACAAGTCGAGCATTATAAGTTCATTCAACCATATTTTGTAAGGAACCTACTATTGAAATAAAGCTCACACACACAAAATATTGAAAGATAACTAAAATACATGCAATAACAGAATAATACTATGCAGAAAAGTAATTGCAGAATTGAAACAATCTCACAAATAACTCAAAATTGTAGGCCTCTTCGAGGGGGCAACCTCCTTCAATATTTCATTAACTTGCAAAAATATACCTTCGTACATGGCTTCATAGATTTTTAAAGAAAGACTTCATGCAACCCTAACCCTAAGATCAAGAGTTGACTTACATGCAAAATGCCACTCAAGCTAGAATCTTCTACCAAATTTTGGTTACAATCTTGATAACGGTTACATCAAATGGCCCCACTTGGCTAGGAGCCTAACATGCCACGTACGTTACAAAATATTGCAAAATAACATTATAGATGGGATCCCTCACGTTGGAAGTGGGTCATTACATAATAATGAGAATTACAAAATAACGTTAGGATGGGATCCTAACATGTCCTTCCCCTTCAAAAAGCTTTGTCCTCAAAGTTGAAGGTGAGGAAACTAGTGTTGGAGCTGATGGAGAGACTCCCATGTAGCATATTTAGGTTGGATTCCATGCCACTGAACAAGGACTTTAGTAATGGTGTGGTTTCAAAGAGTGCGAGTCCAAATGATCCAACAACTGTTCGGGTTCAATAAAGATAGAACCTTCTTCATCTAACTCTAGAAGTGTAGATTGAACCTGTACCTGATTGCCCACCACCTTTTTGAGAGAGGAAACATGAAAAATTGGATGGAGCTTGGATGTAGGTGGAAGGGCCAATTTGTAGGTTGTGGCACCAATCCGTTGTAACACCTGATAGGGCCCATAGTACTTTACGGTAAGTTTTTGGCATCTACAAATCTGGAGGGACAACTATTTGTATGGTTGCAAGCGAAGGAAAACCATATCACCCACATCAAAATTACACTCATAATGGTGTTGGTCAGCTTGTTGGCGCATCCGATTCTGGGCTGCATCCAAATTCATCTTTAGTTGATGGAGGACATCAACATGCTGATTGAGAGTAGTGTCGACTGCATGGACCTTGGAGCTACCTGGAATGTAGGAGGAAGGCATTGGTGGAGGGCACCCATAAACTACCTCAAAATGGGTAACCTTGGTTGTTGTGTGATAGGAAGTGTTGTACCACCACTCGACCAAAGGAAGCCATCTCATCCAGTGCATAGGATGATCTGAGGTAAAGCAACAAAGGTAGGTTTCCAAACATTTATTGACAATATTTGTCTGGCCATCCATTTGTGGATGATAAGTTGAACTCATTTTGAGTTGAGTCCCCTACAACTTAAACAATTCTTGCTAAAAGTGACTAGTAAAGGTTGGGTCACGATCGAACACGATGGAGGAGGGCAGACCATGAAGGTGAAAGATAGAATCAAGGAAAATTTGGGCAATGGTGGAGGTTGTGTAAGGATGGGATAGGGAACAAAAGTGAGCATACTTCAAAATATGATCCACTACCATGAAGATAATAGATTTGCCTCCAAACTTAGGTAATACTTCAATAAAATCCATAGAAATATCCATCCAAACCTGGTCAAGAATGGGCAAGGGTTGAAGAGTACTTGGAGAATGCACCGTTTCACCTTTCATCCGTTGAAAGGTATCACAAGCTGCCACAAAATATTGAATGTCCTTTTTCATACCCTTTCAAAAAAAGTGCACTTAAGTCATTCATATGTTTTGAGAAATCCTGAATGGCCGATAGATGGGGCAACATGCAGTTCTATCATGAGAAGTTCCTGTAGTGAGGACTTGTGGGGAACAACAAGGTATTGGTGGTAATGCAAATCTTGGCCATCCCAAGTGTAGCCTAGACATGAAGTAGGCTCAGTGTATATGGAAGCAACCAAAGTCTACAATTCAGAATCCTGAAGTACCTCCTGGTGTAAGGAATCGATCCATTGGGGGACCGACAATGAAATGGCACACAACATATTAAGAGCTTCAAATTGGTGAGAGAGCATCGACCACAACATTCTCCTTGCCCTTCTTATAGGTGATATCATAATCATAGCCCATGAGTTTAGAGACCCATTTTTGTTGTTCAGGGGTGGCAACCCGTTGCTCCAAAAAGTATTTGAGACTCTAATGATCTGTTTTAATGGAGAAATGATGCTCGATGAGATACGATCACCAATGGGTTACTACATGTAGAATTTCCATCATCTCCTTGGCATAAGTGGATTTTCCCAAATTACGACTGGAGAGAGCTTTACTAGTGAAGGCCAAGGGTCTCCCTTCTTGCATCAACACTGCACCAATACCACGACCTAAAGCATCGCTTTCAATGACAAATGGTTTGGAGAAATTTGGCATGGCCAAGATAGGCATAGTGGTCATAGCATGCTTCAATTCTAGGAAGGCTTGTTCAACGGGTCCCGTCCAAGTAAAAGAGTCCTTTAACATGGAAGTGAGGGGAGCTACAATTTTACCATAGTTACAAATAAATTTATGGTAATAACCTATAAGCCCTAAAAATCCCCTAAGACCTTTGAGAGTGTGAGGTTTTTGCCATTCTTGAACCGCTTGGATATTCTTGGGGTTAACTTTGACACCCTCCTTAGTGACAATGTGTCCCAAATATTCCACTTCTTTCAATCCAAAAGAACACTTGGAACGCTTAGCATAGATTTGATGTTGTAGAAATAGTTGGAGAGTCTGATTCACATGAATAAGATGCTCTTCCCATGAGCGACTATACACCAGAATGTCATCAAAGAAGACTAGAATGAACTTTTGAAGGAATGGATGAAAAATATTGTTCATGAGGCTCTGGAAAGTGGAAGGGGCATTAGTCAATCCAAATGGCATTACCAAAAACTCATAGTGACCTTCATGAGTACGAAAAGTAGTCTTGGGAATATCCTCATCCTTGAGCCGGATTTGATGGTACCCCGAGTGAAGGTCAAGTTTGGAAAAATACATAGTCCCATGAAGTTCATCCAATAATTCATCCACCACCAGAATAGGAAAATTATCCTTGATGGTGAGTTTATTGAGCTCTCGATAATTGATACACAACCACCAGGACCCATCTTTCTTGTGTACCAGTAAAATCGGAGAAGAGTAAGGACTGTTGCTTGACCGAATGACACCGAATTTTAATAATTCCTGTACTAACTTCTCAATTTATGACTTAAGAGCATGAGGATACCTGTATGGTCTAATGTTGGGTGGTGCATTGCTAGGTAACAAGGGGATAGCATGGTCATGAGAGCGGTGAGGTGGTAATTCTATTGGCTCAATGAAAACAAAGTTGTGCTTGGTCAAAATAAGTTGTAAATCTTTAGGAACAGAATCCTCCTCTGAAGGATGAGGTTGGATCATAAAAATCTGAGCTATGACACCCTGAGATGATTTTTTTAACAACTTCTCCATCCGGTTGGAACTGATAATCTGTGAAGGCCTTGCTTTTAAGCCATGGAGAGTGTAGGACTGTCCATTCTATGAAAATTGCATCCAGAGCTCAACAAAGTTCTAGGAGATGACTCCCAATGTGCCCAACCATTGAGCTCCCAACACAATATCACATCCCCCTAGTTTAAGTGCAAACATATCTTGTTTGAGCTCATAGTCCCCAATATTGACCTTAAAATTATGATATTTACCTTTGCAAGGTAAAGTCCCACCATTTGCTACCATAACCTCAAAGGAATTACATGTGTGTACGTAAAAATTTTCCTGCTTGGCAATGCGGGGATCAATAAAATTATGTACTGTCATAATCAATCAAGATGGTAAGATGCAAGCCCTTGAAATAACCCACAACTTTCATGGTTTGGGGAGTAGTAATGCTAGCAAGAGCATGAACAAAAATTTTAGCCTGTGGTTCATCTTGGTTTTCTTCCTCTGGTTTAGGTGGTTCCTCTACCGATTCGGTGTCATCATCATTGTGGTCACTGGTGTCAAGCTCATCAACATCGATGAGGAACAACTTCTTTTGGGTGCACCTATGCCTGCGAGAAAAATTTTCATCACAATTATAGCACAACCCTTGGGTGCATCGTGCATCCATTTTGGTAGTGGTTAGACGTTTGGGTGCAGAAGTGGGTGTAACAGGTTTGTGTTCATTCTAATTTTAGAATCTAGGAGGGAAAGAGGGTTTAGTTTATGGAAATTTAGATATTCACCTCTGAGCTAAAAATTTGGACTCAGCCAAATAAGCCAACTTGATAGCCTACATCATGGATTGTGGTTTAAACATCGTGACCTCGGCTTGGAGATCCTCCCTCAACCCGCTAACAAAACAACTCATAAATAATCCTTCATTCATACCTATAGTTTTATTGGCCAATCTCTCAAATTGTATTTGGTAATCTCGAACTGTCGAAGTTTATCTCAACTTTGTCAATTATCCTATAAAATCATCATACTCACTAGGGCCAAAGCGAGTGAGTAATTGAGACTCAAATTCTACCCAAGAAGGATTAGGGAGAGTTTTTTGCAACCATTGGTACCATTGTAAAGCTTCAGATTCCAAGTTGAAAGAAGCCATTTGAACTCGGTGATACATGGGGACATCGTGGAGTCTAAAGAATTGAGCAACATGACATAACCATCCATCCACATCCTTCCCATTGAACTTAGGAAAGTCTAGTTTTGGCATCTTGAAGGTAGTATCATGATCAAAGCAAAGGTGAGAGTCATTTGTTCCCTTTCCTTGACCTCGATCGAAATGTGAGTGTTCAGTACGATACTCAAATGCGCTTGGAACACCTTGCATTTTGGACTCAACTTCTACAAGTTGTTCTTCTAGGCGAATTCTTGAGGTCTCTTGTTCAGTTCTGAAAGTTTGAAATTTGGTCATCAAGTGTTGACTTATTTTTTGCAAGCCAGTAATAGCACTTAGTATGGTCTCCATAGTTGTAGCGGTGTTTTGCTCTACCTCTTTTTGATGTCCATGAGTACCACTTGCCATTTGGGATAGCCTTGAACCCTTTTTGGACTCAATTTTTAATAATTCTTGGGTCTTTTTTGTTTTGAAAGTTTGAAATTCGTCTCGTTGTTGTTTTTGCGTGTCCTTTATGGTTTCCATATTTTTCTCTCCCTTTTGTGCGGCACCACTTGCCTTTGGTGTGCACTTTTTGTTACTAAAAATAGAAGTGTGGTTGCAGGAGTTACTATTTTTAGTAAGGAGTCCAAAAAGGTGCTTTGGTGTTATATATCAAGATGATCAGCTTGAAAAGATGGTCACAATGAGCTATATTCCACAACATAGATTTTTGGGCACCCTAGACTCAGATTTTGTATTTGTGGAATATTTGGCCAAAAAGGGCTAGTGGAAAATGATAAATTTGAGGAATTTTGAGAAAAAAGGGAGTTAAGACTCAAAATTTTTGTGAGAGGTGCAAAAGGGGCTAACTAAGACAAAAAAATAAATTTGAGGATTTTTGGAGTTGTCTAGGGCTTGTTATGACTTTTTTTAGTGTTATTTTTCCCTATTTTTGGTTTAAAAATTACTCAAAATAGAGTAATGAGAAAACCACTACAACTTCTTTGTTATAGCTCCAATTTGCACATTTTTTTATTTTTTACGAGTCTATTGGTGCAGTCAGTTTTTTTTATTTGGAGCTATAGTTGACAAGTTGGGTACTGGATCAACTGTATCTTATTTGTCAACTGATCACCTTATCACTGTCCTTGTATAGTAGTTACTGACATTGACAATTCTATTTATGACCCTGACCACCTATATTTTTTAACTGTTATAGTTGACTATTACTGTTACTATTTTTTACCCGACTGTTACTGTTGTTGACTTAACTATTATTGTCACTGACATGACTATTATTGTCATTGACCTGAATGTTACTATCATTGACCTGAATGGTACTATCACTGACCCAACTGTTACTACCACTAATATGGATGGTACTAAAATATTTCAAACTGTTAGAGACACTTGCGGACTTTGTCCTAACTATTGGTGCATGCAAAGTGTGTTCTTCTGTGATAGGGAAGTCCTTCTCCGTATGCTCACTTTTTGGGATTGTGAATGCAGGTTCAATAGAATAGGGAGATGTGTGTTTTTGTAGGTTGAAGTTTTTAATAGAACCAAGGTATGCTAGGTAGAGGAGTATGTAACACCCATAGGCCCTCTATTATACCGTAGTGATGAACAATAGTGCTCGGACCAATATTTCAAGCCACTACCCAAGGAGGATTCCACACATACCCTTGAGCACACTATCTACCTCTCTAACAGTATAGGAGGGTAATCATCCGGGATGTTGTGTCCCATGGACTATGGATGATACAAGGCTGAAAAGCTTCCTATTGGATAAAATTTTGTTCAACCTAGAATGGTCTCCCGATACACCCGAAGATGCATGGGAGCTCGATTCTATGCGCATGTTGTTTGAGGCCTGGGTATTGGAGCTTGATCGCCCCTCACTTCACTAGATGCTTTATGGGCTATCTAGCTTAGCCAATAACGATAGCTCCTTCACGATATTTTAAAACCCCCAACATAGGGTTTCTAGCCTACTCAACTATGAAAAAAATAGATTGTATTTTTTTTGGCTTTTTGAATAAAGGAAAACAGAATGAAAAAACACAGGAAAATTATACCTAACAAGCGAAAATGGCTGAGCAAGAATTATCACAGTCGTAGTAGAAATCGGCCCTAGAAAGCACTCTGATACCACTTGTAAGGAACCTACTATTGAAATAAAGCTCACACACACAAAATACTGAAATATAACTAAAATACATGCAATAATAGAATAATACTATGTAGAAAGTAATTGCAGAATTGAAACAATCTCACAAATAACTCAGAATCGTAGGCCTCTTCAAGGGGGCAACCTCCTTCAATATTTCATTAACTTGCAAAAAGATACCTTCGTACATGGCTTCATAGCTTTTTAAAGAAAGACTTCATGCAACCCTAACCCTAAGCTCAAGAGTTGGCTTACATGCAAAATGCCACTCAAGCTAGAATCTTCTACCAAATATCGGTTACAATCTTGATAATAGTTACATCAAATGGCCCCACTTGGCTAGGAGCCTAACATGCCACGTACATTACAAAATATTGCAAAATAACATTATAGATGGGATCCCTCATGTTGGAAGTGGGTCATTACATAATAATGAGAATTACAAAATAACGTTAGGATGGGATCCTAACATCTTTTCATTCCAATTCTAAAAGCATAATTCACATTTTGTAAATACAAACATGCTTAACAAAGAATTATAAGATACAACCTAGATTTTTTTTGTTTTTGATGCCCAAAACCTCCTTTTTTCCACTTTTCATTTCCACAATCCAATTGTGCATAGGCAGATGAAAATCAAACAAGACACCCCTCGATATGGAATGTAAAAAGAATGCTCATTTTTTTCCCATTTTTCCTTATCATGAATTCGTGAAAAGTATTTCTTATGCCGAATACATGTATTTTGTCAGGTAAGAATAAAGTTACAAAAAATAGATCAAGCATGATTTAAGTCATCATGACAAACTTAGTGCAATTTAATTTTATCCCATTTCCTTTACATCATTCCAAAAGATAATAAAATCCACTTTTAATAAGTTTGATATTATTATTAATTATATATCTATATATATACATATTTAATTTTTATATTTATTTAACCCTATTCACTTTACAAACAAATTAATAAGCATACAAATAATTTTCAATTCACCATATGATTCAATAAAGGATGGCTCACATGCCTTTAGCATTTTTACTACCGTCGAAGGTTACATGTATAAATCATTATCGTAAAACAATATACATAATCTAAAAATAAGACATACACATATATGCAATTCATTCATGATGCTCCTACATGAAATGCAATGTGTGAGTTTTCATGTACTCACGGGCCAATCATCACTTCCCACTTACCTTTCCCTACCAACCTTCTCCCAAATGTCAAAGGAATATACTTGGTCCTGCACGCACATTGACAATCAATAGTATCACGTTTTATAAGAAAATGTAAGTATAATCCATCAATTTATCTATAATCAATGGTCATGCGAGGATGGTCATTACACACTCTTATTTTTTTAAATATAACTATTTTTTTCTAGTATAATCATTAATGAAAGCAATAAACTATAAGGATTTACTAAATCTTAGTGTGTTTATGGGACTACAAATATCTAAATGAATCAACTGCAATGGATATAATTTTCTTCATGCTCTGTCTTAAAAATCTCTACTTATAATATTTTTCCATTATGAAATTGTCACACACTTTATTTCTTGCTTCTACATAAGGAAGTCTAGGGACCATTCCTTTAGCATTTAGCAAATGCAAACTTGAAATATTTAGGTGACCATATATGTGGTGCCATAACTAGTTTTCCCTTAATGACTATATGACACAAATTGCCCTCTTCTCCACCAAGTTTCAATGGCAGTGTTTTGTTCTTTGGAATACATACAAAAGCCATTACTTAGTTCTTATTTGCTTTATCATAGATGATGCACTCCTTATTCTTAAACATCATTTTGTAGTTTTTATCGCTAATTTGTATTGCACTCATCAAAATGTGCTTTAAGCTTTGTTTCAAGCATTTTGGATTTTTTTCGATCTTTGTCATCAATTGTAAGGCTTATTTTCCTTCAATCTCCAATTGTTTATTGTCTCTATATTTTACCCTGCTCTTATATTAGTCATCCAACTCAACAAGAAACTCATTATTATCTATCATATTATTGAAACAATTAAAATCTAAGTGCCATGATTCTTTAATTAAATTTTTTGCCATATTCTATTATAAAAACATATTTTGAGTTCTTATGTTCTTCGTGGGAAATCTTTGTTTTTTTCCTCCTTCATTGGTTTCCTTTATTCTACATTCTTTTTCATAGTTATCATACCTTCTATAATAGTGACATTGAGCATTCCTCTTATCAACAAATTGGCCTAGCTCTTACACTATAACCCCTTATTCTACCTTGGCATCTTCCTCTTGTAGAATGTTGATTTTAATGTTCCTCTCTTTTTTGTTGGGAGTTGGATATTAAGCTAGCAAAAGGTCACTCCATAATTTTTGCTTTACTATTTTTATCTCTCTTGATGAGACGTAAGTGATCCCACCAATTCATCAAACTACAACTTCTTCAATATTTGATCTCTTCAATAACAATTGTTCAAATGTTTCACTTTCATTCCAATATTGTCAATATCTTTTTGACAACAAATCCTTGTGTTGGTTCTTCACTAATACCCTTTTTTTTATAATATCATGCATCCTTACATAATAATCTCGCATAGTCTCATTGTTTTTCATTCTCATATTTCATATTCTCTCTTCAATGTCTATAACTTCACTAATCTCACTTGAGTAGACCCTTGATAGGTTATCTTCAAGGTGTCCTACTCTCTTTTGGCCGCACTGACACTTGTAATTCTTAGAAAAATGCTTGTATTAAGAGTCGCTTGTACGCTATACAAAACCATGACATCTTTCCTTTGTGCTTCCTTTATATTCTTTGTTATGTGGTTAATAAAATACTTTAATCAATTAGTTTCTTGTATCCATATCCCATAATACATCTTTGGCAATCAACAAAGTCCTCATCTTTATATACTAATAACTATAAATATCTCCTTTAAATTCTAAAAAGAACAACAAAATATTACCATGATCTCTAACAACTATGATAATAATGCATAAAATTGTCATAAAATTTTCCTCACAAACTTGAATTCTAAATTTTTTACTTAAAGATAATCAAATTGTTAAACTTTCCACTTCTCTAAGCTCAAAGCTCCAAATTTTATTACTATATGGAATATGATATTAGTCTAAATTATAGATTATCATAACATTAAAAGACAACATAATACCTCGTACCAATTAGCCCCAAGGACTAGGTGGATTGGTAAGTGCTAGTCTAGTTGGGCACTTACCAAGAAGAGACCTAGGTTCAAACCTTGGTGGTGCCTGTTAGTAAAGGAAGTAGTCTATTCTGAATCGTCTGAGTGTGCGTCAAATTGACGACGACGATACGGGTCCCGAACGACCAAGGATTAATGTAAACGAGACGCCGCAGAAGTTATAAAGGATAGCCCAAGATTCGAACCCTACTTAATAGTAAAAAATGATTGTACCGATTCCCATGTGTTAATAAAAAAATATACCTTCTTAGGTGTTGTTTGAGTATAATAATCTCAAAGTGCAATTGTATGAAGCGACCATACCCACTTTATTCTCATGTTTTTATTCTTAACTATTTGTTCTGATCTGTTTGGAATAAGACGTGACTTTTTCTTTTAATAGAACAACTGAACTCAGATAAAGATAACTTTCGTTGCACGTCTTTGTTCTTTGTCCCACCGACCTGCGTAGTGGTTTCCAGTCACGCGTAGTGGTTTCCAGTCAGGAAGAAGGGATTAAGAAAGAAAGAGACAATTGAAACAAACTTTTCCTTCAACTTATCACATGGTAATCCACGTCAACACTGACATGATAAATGTTAGCATCCTTGATTTTAATATATAAGAAGACTGTGATTTTTATTTTACTTTATTTTTTAATTAATATTTTTATAGGAGATTAAGTCTAAATCTCATTATCTATTATGTGGCATCTTTCCTACCAGAAGTTTCAAGGAAACCAGAACAATAGAATGAAAAAATCACTTTCAATTTTCTTCTCTCTTACGCTACCACTTATCTTACTAGAAGTTTCCAGAAAAAAAAAACCAGAACGACAGGAGAAAGCATTAATATGACTAGGAAAACTTGTGGAAGATTGAATCCGCAAGCGACACTCACCTACAGTGGCTGAAATGGATGAGCAGAAGAATACCCAGCAAGGCCTCGTATCCGTCCTCTGCAGTGAAGAACGAGATTTCCTTATCAGAAACAACGGAGACCAGGTATAATCGTAGCCGTTTGGGTTTCAGTAATGATGACTCTGTAGTTTGTACCCAGTTTTATGTTTGTCAAGATCTTTAATTTGTGATCAAGTAGGCCGTTGTTTGAAATTATTCAGGTTAAGGTGGATGATTTGGAGGGGAAAATAGTGGGTTTGTATTTTTCTGCCCACTGGTGCCCTCCCTGCAGAGCATTCACTCCTCTCCTCGCAGAAGTGTATACAAAGTTGTCGGAGAAGGGGGACTTTGAGATCGTTTTTGTGTCTGGGGATAACGATGAGAAATCATTTGAAGAGTATCACAAGACCATGCCATGGCTTGCATTGCCATTCTCAGATGCGGAGGCCAGGGAGAAACTCAATAAGTCTTTTAATGTCGTCGGCATTCCCACCCTCGTCTTTTTGGACAAGGACTGCAGATCTGTAAGAGCTGATGGGACAAATCTCGTGAGAAACTATGGTGCTGAAGCGTATCCTTTCACCAAAGAGAGACTTGATGAGCTAAAGGCCGAGGAAGAGGCCATTCGGCTTTCACAGACTTTGGATTCTCTTTTGGTCTCTCCTGACAGAGATTTTGTCATTGCTAATGGAGGAAGAAAACAGGTGAGTGATTTTCCATATTTTTTTATTGATAAAAAGTTTGACTTTTTAAATGCAAACAAACAAATTTGGGTTAAGCTTGTTGGTAGAAATAATAAACTTGATGATGGGGAAACTAAAATAATATCGGTTGAAGAAACCCTGAGTGTTTAAATCCTTTATAATATAATTCCAAAAAAAAATTTTACTTTTATTTAATGATCTTTTATTTTATTTAAATAAAAATAAAAATAGTGAAAGACCATGGGTGATAATCTTAGTTGAAACTTTTGTATGTTAGAAACTATGAAGGTTCTATAATTAAGCCGATGAAAATGGGTTTAATTTGACTTTTTTACATGAATTTGTATTCCATATGTAGGTGGCTGTATCAGAGTTGGTGGGCAAGACTGTTTGTCTCTATTTTTCAGCTCACTGGTGTCCTCCTTGCAGAGGATTCACTCCCCAGCTTATACAATTTTATAATGAGCTCAGAGGGAGAGGGGAGGAATTTGAGATTGTGTTTATCTCCAGCGATAGAGATGAAGCGTCCTTTCAAGAATATTTTGGAAGCATGCCATGGGTTGCTCTACCCTTCGTAGACAAGACAGGGAAGAATCTGTCAAGATATTTTCAGATTGAAGGCATCCCAACCTTGATCGTGCTTGGCCCAGATGGGAAAACATTGCAAACAGAAGGTGTGGAGCTGATTATGGAACATGGTGTTTCAATCTATCCATTTACAAAGGAGAGATTGGATGAACTTAAAGCCCAGGATGAAGCCAGACGTGCTGCACAGACCCTGGAATCTCTCCTAATCCATAGAGACAGAGACTTTGTCATCACTCATAGTGATGGAAGGGTAAGTGTGCATTCATTTAATTTGATATGGATAATTAGAATTTAAATTCTTTTTTAAAGTTTTCAAGGAGTTAATATATATATTGTTTTAGAGATAGAGCAAACTGTTTGGATTTTAGTTTTTTTTAAGAAATTTAAAGTTTAAAGGGAGGTATGAGCAAATGTGTAAGAGATAAGTGTGTGGTGGCTGTGTATCAAATCCCTTGGTTTGTAGGGGATTATGATTAAGGTTGAAATTTTGTATTAAAGCAGTAGCAATGACCCTGGATAACTGTACCTGTCGTTAATGTCTTCAAGCCACCGAGTTGTGTTCATCTGGTCATAAATGATATCATAAACATTAAGATTGTGCTGCTGCAGGTGCCAGTTTCTGAGCTCACAGACAAGACGGTTGGATTATATTTTTCTGCACACTGGTGCCCTCCATGCCGCCGGTTCACCCCAATGCTTGCTTAGGTATATACTGAGCTCAAGCAGAACAAAAAAGCCTTTGAAATTGTTTTCCTTTCCTGTGATAGGGACCAAGCGGCTTTTGAAGAATACTATACAACCATGCCATGGTTAGCTGTTCCTTTCGGGGACAAAGTGGAGAAGGATCTGAGCCGTTACTTCTCTGTTGAAGGCATTCCAACTTTGATCATAATTGGCCCAGATGGGAAGACTGTGACAACAGATGGGATAAGCATTGTTTCTGTCCATGGAGCAAAGGCTTATCCCTTTACTGAAGCTAGGCTTGCAGATCTACAGAAGGAGATGGAAGAAAAAGCAAAGACATGGCCCAAGGAGGTGAAGCACAGCCTGCACGAGCATCCCCTGGCTTTGACACAGAGGGAGACCTATAGTTGCGATGGGTGTGATAAAGAAGGAAGCTGGTGGTCTTTTTGCTGCGAGGAGTGTGAGTTCGATCTTCATCCAGATTGTGCTTTGAAGGATGAACACTCTGAAATGATAGAGAACGGGGCCTCCAACGAAGAGATCAAGGCAGCAGGAATCATCTGCGAAGGAGATGTTTGTCGCAAGGTTTAGTCAAGGAAGAAAGCAGGGCTTTAATTATAGATCATGGAGTTTTATATAGTATTAGCATATAGAGGAATTATATAAGGCCTGTAGCTGGTTTCAGTGCACTCCATCCTAAGCCTTTGGCTGCTTCAGGATTATCAGCAACTTCTGAGGATGCTTATGTTTAAGTTAGATGTCTGGTGTCTGGTGTATGCAACGTTTTCGGCTTATAATATTAAGTATGGCTTCTTATTATTGCTTACATTTTAATGCAGTACTGGGTAGTAGGGGAAAATAATTCAAATCATTCATGATAGGTCTCAATCCTCCATTTAATACACCTAAAAGGACAGTCCCTCCTCGTGATTGTTCTTTCCTAAGTAGATTTTTTTTTTCTTTTTAATTTATTTATTTCCCATTCTTTTCCGACATCCCGGTAGCTTTTCTTTTATTTTTGATTGGAATCTGTTTCGAATAGGCGTCTACAATTTAATGATAAATCTGATGGCGACAACATCTTCGCGGAATTTCTCATCACCTACAAGAGCAATCGTCCAAGCATACTAAATATAAATAATGATGGTTACTTTTTTTTAAATAATAATATTAAAAAATTTAAGTTAGTGGATTGGTAAGTATTTATTTGGTCACGTATTTACCAAGAAGATATTAAGGAGGTCTCTTTCATGTCCTGTCAAAATAGGTTTGATCCTCTGTGGTTTGAACCCAGAGCTTGTCAGTTACTAAAAAATAATGTATGTAACAAAAAAAAAAGACCCGAGTTAGGTGGATTAGTAAGTGTTTGTTATATACGCATGGAAGGATCTGAAATTACAAAGCTTCGATATTTTTCTTAAATAATAAATAAGGATGAAAAACAACCAATTATTACTTGTTCCACGGGGGCAGCATAAGAGTTTGGGGTTTTGGCTCTTTTTGGGGAGGTTCAAGGTTTCAAATTCCTTATTATAAAAGCATCGCTCTTGCTTCCCTATTAATAAGCACTTCCCTATTAATAAGCTTAGCTATGGAGGGATCATAGTTTGAAAGGAACGTGAGCGTCCTAGGATTTTTTCACACTAACCAAATAAAAAAAAGAGAAATAAAATTAAATTAAATTTAAATAATCATAAAAACAGTATTCAAAAAGATTTGAAAGGAACGTGAGCGTCCTAGGATTTTTTCACACTAACCAAATAAAAAAAAGAGAAATAAAATTAAATTAAATTTAAATAATCATAAAAACAGTATTCAAAAAGATTTAAGAAGATGATAATTTTTTTTATTGATAAGTATAGCTTTTGGTTGTATGAGGGGTCATGGTTGGGAGGAGATTGCTAAGTCTTGTGCGTCGAGGTTTCTCACAATAACCAAATAAAATAAAAAAATTAAGGAGTTTTAAGAGTGTTAAACAACATAAGACACAGCAAATGGGATAGACAAATGTTAGAAGAAAAAGTAAGTGGTGGTTTGTATATTTTATGGGTTGTTTGTTTATTTTATAATAAAAAGAAGAATATCAAACTTGGGGTTGTAAATTTATATGTTGTAGTTATAGTTATTTTGTGATCTATAATTGTGATCTATGGATTTAGTTGTTGAAAAGACCTAGTGTATTTTTGTTAAATACAATGATAGTTTATAATTGTAAACATAGTAGGTTTATAATTGCAAATAAAATAGAGAATCACTTCAAACATTTTAGTGATTACAATCCAATTCTTTTGAGATGGATTTGTTTCATCTAAAGCTATTTTGCTTTCAATCTATGTGGTGTCAAGACTCTAATTTTTTTAGATGGTTATATTATGGTGGAATGAATCAAATTGAAGGATTGTAAATATATATGTTTATTCAAAAATTCAAATGTTTAAAGGGGAAAATGAGTATTTGAAATGACAAATATTTTGGTAACATATTTAAAAAAAGAAAAACTCAATCCAAACTCAATTATTTATAAAAAAAATAAAATAATAAAAATCAATGCAATCGACTACAATTCTTATGTGCAAAAAGAATAATTGCTTTTTTATTATTGTAATGTATTGAAAAAAGAGTCCTTGGTTCCAAAAATTTAGGGAGAGATGACTCAATGAGAGAGATAGAAATACCAATTCTTTTCGTGCTACAACCAAAATAGATTTTTCTCAGTGTGACAATTTTCAGTTCTCCTGTCTTTTGCCTTCTTCGTCGTATGTGCTGACTTTCCTTGGTACTACACTGCTTGATGATTCACCTATTTTATTCTTCTTGGCAAAGTTAAAATTTCAACCTAGTGTGCATTCTTCATAGTTTTACCTGAATGTTTCTTTTTTGCATAGCTTTAGCATGAAAGCTCATATATGTCGCATTTGGAATTTGATTCCTAGACCTGATGGCCTTTCTAGAAGGAATGAGTGGTGGAATGTTGCCATTCAACGAACCACTAAGATGCTACGGACTCTAGGTGTTGAAGTTGAAAAGCAGCAAAAATAGGCTAAGTCTGTCTTGCAGAGTGAGCTATCCAAATCCTGTCTCAGGCTTGAAGCCTCTCATTTCAGCTCTCTTTCTTAGTTCCAAGTTTCTTCCATTCGACATGAGCTAAAAAATGATTTTTATGAAGCCAATGGTGCTCAATTACGTGCTCAAATGCATTGGCTCAAAGTGGGGGACAGAGTGACCAAATATTTTTTCAACGCCTCAGACCTCCTACCCAGTATTCCCAGTTTCAAGTCATTCAAGTTAATGGGTAGATATTCACAGACCTTTCGGACATTGTCAAAGCCTTTGTTTCACATTATCAAGGTGTTTTTGCTTCTCAACCCCTTGATGATGCTAGAAGGCAAGCTCAAACTGATTGTACCACTGTTATCCCCAACAAGCTTTCTCCTAAGTAAATGATATTCTATGACACTCCTCTTTCTATGGAAGATCTAAAAAATGCCTTGTCACTCATGGCCAATGATAAGGCACCTGGTCTTGATGGCTTCCCATGTGAATTCTACAAAGAATTTTAGGATATGCTTGATTCTGATCTCCACGAAGTGTATCTTGAAGCCCTGCAATGTGGTTCATTGGGTTTCATTATTAACAAAGGCAATGTTAAATTTATTCCTAAGTTTGGAGACCTTGAGCTCATAACTAATTGGAGGTCGATCACCCTGCTTAATGTGAGCTATAATATTATTGTCAAAGCCCTTGCGCTTAAGCTTAAATCTCTCATGCCTTTGATTGTCAGACCTAAACAAATTGGCTTTGTTCAGGGAAGATACATTCTTGATAATGTTCTTGTTGTTTGGGAAGGTATGGAGTGGGCAAGAAATTATGAACAAGATACTTTATTCATTAATATTGACTTTGAGAAAGCCTATGATAAGATGGAGTGGTACTTCATCACTACTATGCTTTAGGCTTTGGGATTTGGGCCAGTGTTTGTGAGCACCGTTCTTATGTTATTTCAATATACTCAAGTTGTTCTTACTTTGAATAAAAGTTAATCTTAGTCAATTTATCTTGGTCATTCTGTAAGATAGGGGTGCCCTCTTGCTCCATCTCTTTTCATTCTTGTTGTAGAGGCTTTTGACTATTTTTTGGCCCATAAGATGGACCAAGGATTAATCAGGGGTATTGATCTCCCAATTCTGATCGTCAGTTGATCAATGGTCATTTTGCTGATGATTTTTTTTAACGCTTCAAGAAGATGAGCAATCCTTTGCCTCGACTATTAGTTGCTTAGAGGTATTCTATTTATCCTCTAGTTCCTCTATTCAATAGAAAAAAATCTCTTGTTTTTGGCAATCTCAATCTCATCTGCCATGTTGGTTGCATCATTTCCAATGGACTTGGATTCAGTCGGGTGAGGTGTTTATATTTCTTGGAATTTCTTTTGTGTTTCATGGTTCCTTTGCTCAATTGTGGTAGTATGTTATTGAGAAAGTGGACAAGAAGCTTTCTTATTGGACTAGTAAGAAACTTTCTTTGGTAGGAAAATTTTAGATTTGTTCTAAGGTTTTAGCCACTACCCATGTCTATTATTCGTCTTGTTGGATTCCATCCAAATATTGTTATAAAAAGCTGGATAAGCTTTTGAGAGGTCTCTTGTGGACCAAAGACTCTGTCAAACAAGTTTTTCATTGGGTGGCCTAGGAAATTTTTTGTTTGCCCAAGGCCTATGGAGGCATGGGTTTGTTTTATTGTCATCGACAAGGTTTTGCCCTTTGTGCTAAATGGATCACTCGATCTTTAATTGAAGGTGAATCTTGGAAAGTGTTGGTCAGGCATTACATTTCTTCTGGTTTGCTTCAGGGGAAGAAAATTTGGAAAGGGGTGGGATTGCAATCCATTCTTACTGCCTCTGTCCCTGTTAAAGCTAAAGGTTATTTTGTCATTCAGAGTATTTGGAAAGCCTAGTAGGCCTTCAAACCCTAGCTTAGTTGGAAAGGGAGTTTCCACAAAGCATGTGCCTCTTTGCCTTCCATGAATGTGGTCTCTTGTTATCATTTAGTAGGGCTATCCCCTGGATCTGGTGCAATGGGTTAGAGCGCAAAGGTTCTATAAGCGTGGTATTGCTTCCATTTTTTATTTCTTCTCCCGACATACCAAGAGTTGGATACCCTGGAAAATTTTTCGTCAAATTCACAATTTAAATCTTGGTGATAAAGATACTTATGAGGTGGTTATTGATAGTATTCCATTTTCTATTTGGTGCAAAATACATAAGCATTTTTAAAAACCTTGGTGGTCAGATTGGTGTTGGCCTGGAGAGCTTCCTATTTTGAAATATAAAGCTCATATAGGTTACAAATGGCTCACCCCGCAAGTTCTAATGGTTTATAAGCTCACTATGAGATGGGCTTAGTCTCTCTTCCCTCCCGATGGAATAAAAGGTTTCGGATTGCTTGGGCTACTTATATTGAACCTAAACAGAGTTTTTTGCTTGGAGTCTCTTGCACTAGGGGTTGCCTGTTGGCAATAGGCTCAAGAATTTGGGTGTTCATAATCCCATTTTCTTGGTTTGCGGATACATAGAAGATTTACTACATGTTTTTTCGTTTTGTGATCGGGCTCAATCAGCTTGGGAGTGGCTTCTTGAAATTTTTAGACCTTTTATGCAAGAGGATTTTACCTGGGTGCATGCTATTTTTGGTGACCTTATTGCTTTTTCCTTCAACTTGGGTGTTTTTTGGAATATTTTTAGAATTGGTACCCTATTTTATCTTTGGAAGTCTCGAAATAGAGTTTTTTCTCAGCAAGATGTCAGACGTGTCTTCTCTATTGCTAATAAATATGCTATATTCTTTGATTGCTAGTTACGAATTCAAGTACAAGTTAAAAAAGTACATGTGGAGCTGTAGTGCTTACATACCCTCATGGATCATTGGGGGAATGCGCCCTGCATTATGAGTCGTGTGCCTCTTACTTACCCTTCTAGTTTTCGATTGTTGACTCAGTAGGGGACCCATCGTCGACCATAGCCCTTTGCTATCAAACACTGGTCCCAAACCCTCCGCAACGCAAATGTGGAGAATATGGAGTTGGAGGTCCATCTTGCTTGACCTCTATTTGGGATGTTCGACCTCCTGAGCAAGATGATGCTCCTAGTTGGGGTGAAATTGTACTAAATGCAAACTTTTACTTGTTAGTGGTACTATTGTTGATGGTTGGGGGCTCTGGTTTCTTCAACCGCTAGATGGACTTATGACCTTATGTAAGAAAACTTCAAGCCTTCCACCTAGCAATGATTTTTTGGCTCCATTATTTTTGAATGTATATGTGACACTGTTTTGGCGATTGTTATCTGGGTCTTTATGAATGTTTCTGACACTCTTGTGTACTCCTAACCACAATGGTTAGTGTGTTGGTTTACGGGGTGTGCTAATCCCACCTGCCCTTTTTTGTATGATTAGACATTATTTGATTAATATAATGGATTTTTCATAAAAAATAGATTTTTCTTTTCATTGTTTCAAAAATATTTAAACTCCAAATAGAAGAAATATTGATGAAGCAAAAAATATAATAAATGAAGCAATTAAATATTTCGAAGATATTTTATCAGATGGTGGGTAAGATAAGGAGGCTCAAGGTTGTCCTTTGCAAAATATTCAATCACTTGTCACATAGGATCAAAATTAAAGCATGATGAAGAAGATATGAAGGAGTTACATGAGGTAATTTTCTCCTTCCATTCTAAAAGACACTTGGCCTTAATGGATTTCCTCCTTTATTAAGTTGGTTCCCAATAAAGGTGAGAAAATATTTTGATGGCATTTGTTCAATGAGCCTTAAGAGTATAATTTATAAGATCATTTTAAAAAATATGTCAAATAGGTTGAAAAATATTCTATATTGCGTTATCTCAAAGAAGCAAGAATATTTTGTTCATTGTAAACAATTCTTTGACGATGTGGTCATTACATAAGAGGCCATATAATCTCTTCATTCCATGAAAATATAGGTATTATTGTAAAATTAGATACGAATAAATAATAAGATAGGGTTTTCTTATGTTTTCTACATTATATTCTCAAAATGTTTGGATTTATTCAAAGTTGATATGAAAAGGTTATATGTTATAACACTACAAAATATTCCATTTTGATCAATGATACCCTATTGGATACTTTGATTCATCCTATGGACTCTACCAAGGTGATCCACTATCTATTTATCAATTCATTATTCTTACATAGACACTAGGGAGAGTTTCCTTAATGACAAAAATAAAAGAAAAAATCAAAGGTATTCAGGTTGCAACAAATGGTCCATCTGAACGATGTCTCTACTTTGGTGTTTTTATTTTTATTTTAGGTCATCCCTTAGTGACATCATGCATTTTAAATCATTTTTAATGTTAGGAGAAGGTTTTTGGATAGACTGCAGAATATAGAATTTTTTCATTAACATTACCCTAGATTTATAATGAATTAATATGGACATTTTAGGGTTTAAAATTAAAAATTTCTATCTACATATTTGGGGATTCCTTTGTATCATAAAGAAAATAAGAGGGAGCTTTGGGGCTCATTTTTGGATAGAGTAAATCCTTTTGAAAAGGTTGGAAAGCTAGGTGCTTAACCATGGATGTAAGGTTACAACTTATAAATACTACATTGCAATACATTCTTATAGATGTAACATTTGAATTTGATAAAATTTAAAGAGATTTTTTTGGAAAGGATGTGAGAAAAATTTTAGGTTTCCTCTTTCACTTAGCCATCTTGAAAATTTGTCTAGAGCCTTTGATTTTTCTTTCAAATTTGAGTATGAATTATTTATCATAACTTCATAAGCTCCTTCAACAAAAGGGTAAAAAGAAAGATCCATTTTATTTCTTTCTCTAATTATTCTAATATTTTTAAAGAATTTATACCTACTTAGGTTATATTATATTATTATTATAATAATTTTGACCTATTTTATGCAAATTCCAACCACTTGTAACAAAAGAAGAATTGTCGTTTTTACTTCACAGAGGTGTCTTGACTTCTCCATGGAAATTCAAACATTGTTTTCTCACAATAATAATTTGGTACCATTGAATAGAAGAGAGAATTATGATGTTTATGTCCCACTTGGGAGTTTTAATATCTTGGCTAGAAGAAGGAAAAGGAGTTGTATTCATTTGTCTTAGTTTCAATGTCCATTTGAATGGTTGGATATTTTCACAATTATGGATTATTATGGCCTTCTTCAAGAAGAGGACACACCTTTAGACCCAAGTAGTGATGGAGGAAGTTAGGCTAGATAGGTATGGAAAAAGTATGTTGCACCTTTTGATATAAGAACTGTGATAAGTGAACCGCAAGGCTATTACAAATTCATAAGGATTGAGATCCCCATGGGTGTCTTTCACACCTCAAAACCTTAGGTGACAAGTTTTCTCATGTTCAAATAACCAAGAGCATTTTTAAAGGAATTACTCTAAATCCTATTATTTGATATGTATATTTCACAAACACCTAAGTATAATCTCTCTAAAAATAAATAATTCTAGCTATGTAAAATACTTAAGGTAAAATGCATAATACAAGGTATGCAACATACAAGAGCTATCCTAAATGCTTTTCAATTTTCTTGCTAAAATAGGAGTTACAAGAAACTAAAGAGCTTTATTTTTCAAGCAAGGGTTCAAGATAAATGCATATACAAGAATCTAACCTAATGTAAACTAAATGTTGGTTGTATTATTTGCCTAGTTAGGAAGAGATAAATAAATCAAATGAAAACTAAAGCTCTTAGCTCTTTAATTTCCTTTTAATTTAATGTTTTAGAAAAAAATAATGATTAAATCCTAATTTTCTTTGATTACCTCTTTAAGTTTAATTAAATCTATAGCAGAGTAGATAAACACAAAGAAATAAATAATATTTTAAACAAAATTAAGTTAAGTTTATTAAAAGGGATTACCTCAATCGATGCCTGTTATGAAATCATGCAATGTTTGATAGAATTATGATTCTACAATATCATGCCACTCAGGATAGATCCATGATCTTGAAATTGGGGAAGCAAGGGTTGATCTTGGATAGGTAATAGAGAAGGTAGAAATTTAACTATCACAGGCAACTAAAAGGAACTAATATCAAACATAATCATGCTGGTTTATCTAAGTCATGATTTTGACTGTGAATGCCTTAAGATGGTACTTTTGATAATAGGAAAGTATAGGGATAATATTTTAGCAAAAGTCTAAACTTTTATGTATAAGAGGAGACATGAGAGATATTAGATAGTAGTACCTTAAATGGATATCATAGATAAAATTGTTCCCTCTAATAGAAATACATGATATGGCAACAAAACAACTAAAGGATAATGAAGGGGTAAGGAACTAAGTTCTAGGTTAGTAGAAGGTTCTAATAGAGCTTCTAGAGGTAATCAAGAAGGGTTTCTAGAGGCGAGGTGCCAAGGACCATTTTCCTTTTAGCCCCAATCCCTCTAGGGTCAAAATCATGCTTTCTAAGGTTTGGTCACGATCTTGATCGTGCAATGCTTTTTCTAAGGGGCAGGGGTTAAGGGGACACTCTTGATCAAGTTGAGGGATGATAGGAAAGGTGGATAAAGAATAAAAAGGATATGACGATAGATGTTTAGAGAGGGACACATATTTTACCCCAAAATCCCCTCTACTTAAAATTGTACCTTCAAATGATAGGCCATAATTTTTCTTGTATATACGTGACTAAGGAATTTTACGGCTAAAAGAGACTTTCCTAAGAAAGTAGTTGGGGTAGGGGATTGAGCTAAGGTAAAACCTACAACTGCAAACTCTAAAAGGTAAAATAAAGGATTAAATTATTCAATAACATAAGAAAAATAAAATGTTAGTGCTAATAATAGAACAATAACTAGCAAAAGAAATACTAAAAGGGGGAAAGAAAACAACAAGGAGATAATATTTCTTTCCTAGCTTGATAAGAAGATCCCTCAATCCTTATAATTAGAGCACCAAGAAATATGGGTGCAAAGCAAATATGTGAGTCACAAAAATGCAAGAGTTTTACAAGCTTTAGAAGTTGCTTGCAAAATGAGGACCTAAGGCCCTAATTTATAGCCTTCTTGGTGTTTTAGTGAGAGGTTGGATGTATTCATGGCAAGGAAGAATGGGTGGCTAAATTTAAAAAATATTCAAATTTTAAAATATCTCCTAGGGATATAGGTTCATGGGTGGACGTCCTCAAGAATGGTGACATAAATTACCCAAAATCTTGAGGACAATGGATCCAAGATCTTGAGTACTTGGCCTAGAAAAGCAAAATCATGGAATGTCTCTAGACACTATGATTCCATAGATGTGACCGTTGGGGGTCACTTTGGTCAATGGATGAATGAATTTTTAGAGAATAAGTGGGAATGGCTCCAACACAAGATTTTGGGGTTACGTAGAAGCTTGCAATTTTACCTCAAGATGGAAACCTTTGGGACCTAAGATTTGGATGGGCCAAAATTTGAATTTTAGCTATCCTTAATGGGAAATTAGGAAAATTGACTCATTTAGCTAGGTCAATTTTGGGTGTCTATATTTTCTCATTCTTTGATGCATTTATGGCATAATAAATGTGTCAAAGATAGTTGTAGATACCCTTAGGCTTGAAGAAAATGGCTTGTAAAATGGTAGAAGGTTTAGGCAAAGGGATGATAAAAAATGGTGTAATTATGAATACTTTGAGCATTTTGCATGTTTTACAAGGCATTGATTTGCATCAATACCCCCAGGACATGGTGCCCCATTGAGTTTTAGAAAGCAATAAAAGGTTCCTTAAGAAACTCAAAATGGTAGGAAAAACAAGCAAAATAAAAAGAGAACAACATAGGAGAAGGAGAAAGAAGGGGAGGGTTAAAAGGATGGGAGGGATAAAACATGAACTTATTTTTGTTGTGCACATGAGGAGAAGGAGAACTATAGAGAACAATGGTGCTTCTAGTCTACTATTCAGTGATTGCGAGGGAAAAGTATAAAGTAGTAGGTGTGGGACCTTAGGTAGGTTTGAATCCTATTATTGGTTGTTTTTTTATTTTATTTTCAAGGTGAGAGGAGCGTAGCCTATGGTGAAATATTACAGGGTACCCTGTGATAATACAACTATGATTTTATGGGTGTCTTACAATATCAATTATCTTAGATGGTTATAGTATCGTGGGTCCACTATGAAGGGCATGCTTCTATGATATCATGCAAGCCTAGAATAGGGTATGATATTGCACTAGAGTAGGGAAAAGAAAAAGAAGCTAAGGGGAAAGAAGGGAATGATGAGCAAGGTAAAAGAAAAGCATTTGGAAAGGGAAGTTGGTGAGGAAAAAAATGAAGGGTAAAGGAAGGAGAATTTTATTATTTAATTTGATTAGAGGAAACGAATGATTTAAATTAATTATTAATAGATGGAGTTATGTTTTTTATGATTATATATGATGAACTAATGATAAAATTATTTGTATGATTATAGTTAGACATCATAGAGCTATGAGAGTGGCAACTACATATACTAGAGACATTAGTGGGGTATCTCACAACAATAAATAGGGAAATACTAGACACAATGAGATTATTGTAGTTAGCATAGATTCCTTGGATTGAGTGCAACCAGACTATGATGACTACACTAATGGTACCTTGAGTCATCGATATTTAGGCTATCCATAGGGGATATGGTAGTCATACTAGAGGATGTGTGGTAGATTTTGAGGGTGCCCATTCGAGGTAGACCAATATATAGAAAATGTGGTCAAAGGCATACACTAGAGAGGTTGATGAAGGACCTAGAGCATGAGTTGATTAGCAAGAGAGTTCATGTGGAAAATATGCTTGACTAGTATGGACTTGATGAATTTAAATGTCTATTGAGTGGGATTGTAGTAAGTAATTATTTACCACGCAAATAGATTCCTACTACCATGGGCACTTGGGAGAGTGGTTGCAGATATGCACGATGACTAGGTTCAATTTACATAGGGACAGTCATCTTAGTATGACTATACCATAACTTACATAAGGCTATGTACAATGGTATCAATAATTTTAGATTCTCCACACTGCTACAGGTATGGTGCTAGGATCACATCATAGTGAGGAAACTATGGGGATTACTAGGTGGTGTGTAAGACAAAGAGAGACCAAAAGACTATTGCTAAGCACACCACTACAAGGAAGAAAACAGAGTATTCCATGGCTCATTGGCACTGGCATGATAGATGGTGGATGAGTTGTAAACCCAATGGATTACATGGTATCAAAATCTAGGGTGGGTTGAGGATGGAGTTGAGTTGACGTGGATTTGATAGATTTGATGGGTTATTATAGATAAGGAATAACAAGAGCTACATAGATTTGATCGAGTGTAGAGGAATTTTGGTCTAGTTTAGTATTGACCAAATCTCAAGGACTATTGATTTTGATGGGCAACTAGGGATGAGGTTGGAGTGGGTGGATGTCTTGATCCTACTATATTTTTCAAGGAGGACAAGGATGATCCACCACTGATAGAGTTAGGAGTGGATGATGTTTGGGTGGTTTAGGGGTATTGGTGATGGTACCATAATATATTGCTAGTATGTATTTCTCTAACGGTGCCTATTCAATGCCATAAAGTCATGAGCATCGATATGTAATGGATATTTTGACATGCATCTCATCACATAGAGGAGAGGTAGAACATAGAGGTAAGGTAACCTAGGCAAGTGAGAGTAGAGGTGAATATCATTGATCTCATAGAGGTTAGAGTCAATATTTCACTAATAGCCTTGTTGATAGGAGAGGGGAACACAATCATTGCCCCTAGGGAGATTGAGGTAAGGTCTAACGAGATAATAGTATGGGTGGATACAATTGAGTTCCTAGAGTAGTTCGAGTAGAGGGATGCCTTACAGGTTGATGTTGACCAACTAATAGAGAGGGAGGAGCTACAAGTAGGATATAACAAGCTTATAGGCTTATCTAGATATGACCATTGTAGAGAGGGATCACATCCAGGTTGATAGAGTTTGTAGGATAACATAACATAGGGCAACGATCAATTAGATGATGATTGATTAAGACTAGCTCACAACTAAGTCAAACATGGTGAGAGCAAAGGTGGAGAGATTACAAGGGAAGATAAACATACTATACTAGGAGAGGTAGCAGGCAATGACATAAGGGAGAGTTCTAGGGATAAGTGGATCATAGGATCAAGTGATCATGATCATGCAAGAGGAGATGGTGAGGGAACATAAGGAGGTATATGTGGCTAAAGAGTGGGTGGTTAATTACCTTTATTTATATCACCAAGCTATGCTAGAGGGACAAAGACATTTGTCGCCACCTTTCTACCACTTATAGAATATGATCACTACAAGGATGAGGATGATCTCATAGTATGTGGATATGCCACCACCAAGAGGACCATTGACAGAAAGAGCAGGTGAGTCAAGCTCATAGGCTTAGATCAAGGATGATGTGCCAATTTTTAAATTATAGCATGCTTCTAGGATAGAGATATGTGAGGGTTGAGTGTGCCTATTTTTCAATTGTGACACATTGACTCATCATATATGATGTACAAATTAATGATAAAGAATTTGGTGTGTGATGGAAGAAAATGTTATTTGATGTTTGATTTGTATTTTTGTGGTTATTATTTGAGATTATAATATTAATATGACTTGGAGCAACATAAGGCACATGGGACCATTGTGACCAAATTCATCATCAATAGATCAAGGTTTACATGACTTGGATTAGCGTAGATCACATGGGACCAATGTGATTGAGATAAATATCAATCAATAAGGGATAAATAGAACTATTGATCAGATATGACCGTGCATATATATATATATATATATATATATATATATATATATATATATATATATATATATGTACATGGGTTATGAAGACCTATATATGTATATAGTATAGTAACTATGTACAATGTTTCATAGCCAGTGAAGGCTTGTAAAATGAACAACGACTAGTTAAGGTCTAGATAAGCAAAATATAGTAGCTATGTACAATGGTCCATAGCCAACGAAGGCTTAAGAAGGTAAAAAAATAATGGAGGCCTATAAAATGAGCAATGACTAGTTAAGGTCTATATGAGCAAAAATGAGCAGTGACCAGTTAAGGTCTAGATGAGCATATATGTATACAATATAGTAACTATGTACAATGTTCTATGGCTAGTAAATTCCTAAGATGGCCAAAAACTAGTGAAGGCTTATAAAATGAACAACAACAAGTTAAATTCTAGTAAAACCTATGCTATGTACAAAATATTTACAAGTGTTATGTACAATGGCCATTGAGAGACTACATGAAGAGAATGACTAAAATACAGAGGGTCCAAAAATGAGAAGAAATAAGAAATGATTGTTGATGTCCATGAAGGGAAAGAAAAATTACATGGAGGACCACCTTAATACAATAATAAAATCTTTTCTTTTTTTATCTATGAATGGATAGGTACAATCTCTAGATATACCTAACCTATTCAAAGATAAAGTAATGATTTTTATCCTCATATTAAATCATGGTCAAAAGAAGGATAGAGAAGCAATGTATAGAAGGCATACTTATGGAAAGTGAATGTTCAAAGGCCATGCATAAATATGATAAGATCAGAAAGGATAATAGGATAATATCACATATCAAATGATTCCAAGTATCTGGATTGGATCATCTATACTAGATATATATGCATAAAATGCAAATCAATCATAAAAGGTGATGAGTACCAACTTGCGAGAATAAATTAAAAGAGAGAAAAACTTGAAAGAGAAGTATGGAAGGAATACTTATCACAAGTGAATGTGCAAAACAATAATTATCCCTCACTTAAGTTGATGGACACAAAGGTGAAAATATGCCCATTGTGCATAAAGGCAAAATAAATAATTTTACCTTTATACACATGAAAATACACATCACAAGAGGGAATGAGATAAAATATTCACTCCTCACTTACATATAGGGGAACAAAGGTGAATACATGACCATCATTCCCAAATGTAAATTAAATAATTCATATGCAAGGTCAAAGGGAATACAAGGGTTCATACAGGACAACTTTACCACAACTATATTGTGGGATTTTAAGCCTAACTATATCAAAATATCATAGGTCCCAATATAATTAAGCCACAATATTATAGGTCAAAATATCAATAATCAAGAGTATAACTAAATATATGAGAAGACATACACACACACACACACATATATATATATAGGACAAAAAAAATAAAATATCATTCACTATAATATCAAATATGAATGTAAATGACCAATATCATTCATGTACATGCATGAAGAAAACTTACAATAATATTGCTCAAAATATGTATACAAGATTTATTATCAATGCTTGCTATGTGGTGATCACTACAAACTGTTTGTCCTTACATTGTATGGAGATTTATCTCCATAATATAGACATAGTAATGTGATTGTTCAATACTTATCTATTGCACTCCTCACATATTCAGGAGATGCACACTTTCCTATTATTGACCTTTGGCTTCTCATATTGCCACTTGTATACTAGACTCTTCACTCTCTTCTTACATGCATACTTTAACTCTATGACACTTTCATACTTCTACATGACTCTTACTCTCCTACATGCACTCCTAATACAAGACACTTGTGTACATCCTCACATTACATATTTGTACACTTACATACATGACACTTGTGCACATTCTTTCAATACACACTTGCACTCTTACATGACACTTGTGCATATCCTGCACATAGACACTTACATAAAAGGGAAATATAAATCACTCATATAAGCTAAAGATACAATATTACATATTTACATTTGTACCATAAAGGTACCATGGGGTTACATTAGCATGTACCAAATAATGTAATATTCTCAAACATATACAAGGGTGCCTTCCTCGCATAGATGTGCAAGGCATCATGTACTACGAAAAATACAACGAGACATAGAAAGGGGTGTAATATAAAATATCTAGGAGGGAAACATTGAATATGTGTGAGAGCAACAACCCTAAAACATAAAAAACATATTTTAATATGTATGCTATGGGTTAATTTTTTTTTCCACACACAACTTGGTGTTGGGTAATCAACTAATTTAGAAAATGGACAAATAGGAGATGTTGGTAGGATAATCAATGATATCACATTATGTAGTAATGTACAAATGCAATGAGACAAGTATACCCTACCCAAAATATCTTGATGGCTCAAGAACATGAGAAGGCTAGAAGGGGGGAGTGGATGAAAATACTCCAAGTTAGCATTTTGATAGTTGAGAGACACTCATAGAATAACCAATGGCCTATAAAACACTTAAAATAATATTTTTTAGGTATCTAGCCTATCCTGTGTTTGATCCTCGAAAGATAAAATGCTAGAGAGAAAAAGAGAAAAAACATGGATCTAAGAGAGGAAGAAAAGAACATAGGAAGAGGAAACATCCCATAATCCATATACACTATCATAGTGTGTATTTTTTTATTGATCAATATAGCAATGTAAAAAATGTTTTATCAATAAAAATTAATAATCTATGATAGTTGTAATGGATGAAAAATGGACTAATGGGAGAGAAAAAAGGAAAATAAGTTGGTAGATGTATATACCTTAACCTATCCAAGGACATGAAAATTTTTCATAGTTACGGGATATACATGCTTGAAGAAAATAGAAGTGAGAAGAGAATAATGTGGAAAGATTCTTGGTAACCTTGCAAATGAATCAAAGGATTTTATGTCATCATCCAAATTCCAAAACAAATGTTATGAGTCACGTATGTGTAGGAAATGAGATTATGACCCATGATCCACCAAACAATATGGTGGTTAATCAAGGTAAAGGAGTAAAAGGGTCCCAAAATAGATTTTATTAGGATTTGAGATACAAACCTTATAAATTGGTAATGCCTCCTCTTATTTAAGGAATTTTTTCATAGAATCCTAGGTGTTTGATGAAACTTTTAGTATGATATTTCCATATAATTTTGTTTGATCTAGACAACCATAAAATATTTTTCATATGTGAAATACTTTTGACTCACATATCTTCTTAGAGATTACTTGGACCACACTTTGTTTTCATTATCAATAAGTTTTTGTTATTATTTCTATATGGTTTCTAATGTTTCATAATATAAAATTTAAGTTTAAGATTATTATAATTAATCCCATATCCACATATTTATTAATGTACTTTTTTAATTTTCTAGATACCCTATCTCTAGGTTTTCTTTGTATACATTGGAAACCCCTTAAGAGATAATTTATATTACTAATTAAACCAGGGTCATGTAAATTAGATTGGTCTATGTGTACTCCATCTCAAAGTATTATAGATCTATAAAAGGGTTTTGAAACTCCACTTGATAAAATTCTCACTTTATTAGATTAATAAGAAGGTTAACAAAATATATAAGAATTAGTCATTCTTAGGGTACCTTATTGACTAGTAAAATATGACACTTCATTTCTATCCTTCTCCCTTTATACTCTATACTTAGTATTGATTAGGATCATATTTATGATAATTTGGTATCAATTTTTTGAACGTCTATGCTTGGACATCATTAATACCTATAAAATTAGGAAGAGTACAGTCAAACAACTGATTGGTCCTTGGGCATTATTTTGGAACATGTATTTGAAAGAAATATTTTTATTAAAACCAAGCAAATGCCAAATTTCATGTCTATTTATAGTAACAAACAAAAGTAATCCATTTACTCAAATATTACATATAAATCATAAAATGATAAAATACAGAGTGAAAGACATAAAATTGGTGGATGCTCTTGAGCACCATAAATAATCATTGTACTAAAGTTTGGATTTTTGTAATCTTAGAAATTTTTTGGCTTTCTATGATCTTGGAATAGATTAACTTTCTTTGATCTTGTAAAAGGTTTGGCTTTCTATGATCTTGGAAAAGTTTAACTTTCTTTGATCTTGTAAAAGGTTTGGATTTCTATAATCTTGGAAAATTTTTGGCTTTCTATGATGTTGGCCAAAATTTCACTTTTGGTGATCCTAGAAAAAGTTTGGCTTTATGTGGTCTCGATAAAAACTAGGATTTCTATGATCTTGGCAAAATTTTGTATTTCTATGATCTTGTAAGAGTTTTGGTTGTCTATGGTTGTGAGAGATAGAAGGCATATTTGATGTACAAGGGATTGGAACCCTTTCAAAACATGTTCTTTATCCTAATAAAAAATAAACTTTACTTAAAAATAATAATCAAAACACTCCAATACAATGGATGGAGTGGATGGGAGTATATATACTAATACCAATATATCAAGTACATAATCATGTTAACCTAATATAACATAACATGTGTGATTTAGGTTAATTACAAGTTTCAAGGGAGGTTTAACCATCACAAGCTTAACTAGGACCCATAATTCATACATACATAGTAATTAAATACATTGTATAATGAATGATGTAGACATCTACAAAGGTACATCATACAATATTGGTATTGGATATAAGTCATATTACAATTTCAACATCCTCTCATAATCTAAATTAAGGGTCCAAGGAGAGAAGACATTAAAAATGGCATCTTCCCTCATAATGGATGATATAGTAGGCATTTGTACTTGAGGGAGACATAGCTAAGTCTACCTAATCATTTATAAATCTACTTATATAAATATGTCCATGCACAAGAATCTCCTTATGCTAGATTTTAGTCATCCTAAAATGAATATTAGCTACTCTCACACATAAACAAAGAACACCTCCTTTATAACTCCACATAAGTAATACAAGTCAAAAATACCTCCTCTTAGAAATTGATCCACTCTTTCATAATCGCATAAGGCAATTTTTGGAAGTACAACTTTCTATTTTACAACATACTTCATCTTATTTGGAAAATTTGAATTACCCTTGGGCACTTGATTTATGTCACCAAAAGAGACTTTACATGAATGTGCTTATAATAAAATCCACTGCATAATTCTAAGCGTACCTAGATAAAAAATACAAGACAAAAGATGTCATGAAGGGTTAGATATTTATGTATATAGTGAACTAATAACCCAAACATATAATAGGACGAGTTGGTATTGACTAGAGCATATTTTGAATACTTTTTCTAAGTTCCATAATTTCAATTGTGTCTCCCATGAATATGGACTAGACCAATAGGATTTGAGGACTATCATGGACAATTTGTCCCACAAGGTCATAACATGTCCTTTAACTAATGTCATCAAACAAAGATATTTAAAAATCATGCAATTTAAAACGTAACCTCTAAATGTTTTTGTATGCATAAGTTATGGCCTAAATATTTTTCTTAATATATCTCAAAAAATTAGAATTTTTACCTCACAATCCTTACGACTACTTTATACAACCAAATTATATCACTTGGTGTCCAAATGCCACTAATTTTGTGGCACCTACTTGCCACCATACTTCTAGAAAATATGTAGATATACCACATGCATGGATTTGATTGGTTGAAGGGGTATTAGTAGGAAATTATGGTATTTAGGGATGCAAAATATGTTAGTGTTGGCCGAATATCCATGTCATCCTTTCATAAGTACCATAGGGAATATGGATTCTCAAACTTGAGTCTTTAGTGGACAAGGAGCATTGTGATATCCAAAGTATTAATGTTTTTGATGTACCCTCTAATATGTGTCCTCATAGAAGAGGAGTTTATATGGCATAATATATAAAAAGAAACTTCAAAATGCTTGTTCCTCATGATAATATGAACACTCGATTTATATTCCAATATCTTTGCATGATTTGTGTATCCATCCAAGCCTCTATTACTATGGTGTCTCAATTGGAATCTTTATATATGATGCCATTCATTCTAACTATAGAGAGAAATGTTAAGAAATATAGAGCCTATATCTTGAACCTAAATCTTCCCTCTGAATGACCACTTATTTGTCTATATTTCCAAGTGTTGAAGTTAAAAAAAGGTGACAATATCTCCACTTTTCCTCATCCTTATTCCTAAAAATCCATGTAAAAGTACCAGATGTATATTTGAACCTAGATTTCATGGGATAAAACACCCTAAACTATATCCAACTATTCATATTGGTGCTCCTATGAATGCATAGGGGTGCATGTCCTCTTCTTGGAGAGAGATGTCACACTCAAAAAAATGAAGGTGCCAAATTACAAGAGGAAATGCATGGGATATTTTAAATGTGTATTCAAACTGAAAGAAGCCTCCTACCAATTCTTTGTTACTATTTATTGTCCTTGGCAGGGCAATCATACCTCATGGGTAGCCACACAGCAGGTCCATGGCTGAGAGCATGGGGTTTGACTCAATAAAGGGCATCGAGGAGTTTTTTACAAGGCTGACTTCTTGTTAAGATATGATATTTTAGGCACACCTAAAATAAATAGGAAAAATGGATGCAAGAGATAAAAGAGCAAAAATGCAACAAAAGGAAAAGATGGCTATGAACCAAAAGTTCTTCTAAGATCTTCTTGTAAAATTAGGTCTAAATGTTATATGCCAGTGGTGAATGCTTCCTCTTCTTAGATTAGAATCATCAACATAAGCATGCATAAAGAGGCAAATCCCATAGGAGAGCCATAGATGGCTAGTCTAAAAATAGAAGTAGGTCCCTCACACATGCATACATCAATAAAAATCAAAGCAGGTAAAATATTACAGACACATACATACATAAAATAATAGATCCATAGGGAGTCACAAATGACTAAACCAAAAATTGACGTAGGATTCCATATATATAGATGTGTGTGTAAGTAAATATTTATAAATATTAAGCCAAAATTAGGGTTCAAAATTACCACAAACTACTCAAGAACCAACTACTCTTATAGAAAGAAATGAAAGGAAAGCTTACAAGAGGATACAAATGCAAACTTGTTGATCCTTGGCATAGTCTATACTATTGCTATTTATAGATTAAAATAGCGATATTTTCCCTCCAAAGCTTGTAGAATGATTTGAATTTCTTAGCTATCATTTCTTTTATATTCTAAATATTGAATGAGGGTGCCTTCGACCATTGTTTCTATTAGTGTATAACTATAATGGTTGTAGGTTCCATTCCTCCATCTTTAATAGCTTACCTACCCTTTCCTACCTTGCTAAGCCAAAATTTTATTAATAGATAACCTATATTTTCTTAATAATCATGCACTATCTTGCATCATTTACTTCTTCTAGAAATTCATGCACTATTATTTATACCTACCCTCTTTGGTATTGATGCACTTGTTTGTCTTTGTAGTCACCCATTTTTTGGAAATTTTCTTTGGGAGATCTATCCACATTATTGAGACTTTTGATTACCTCTTTTTCTTTGAGACTTTGATGAGTTTTGACAAGTCTTTTATTTTAATGGAATTTCTTCCTCCATATCGAGTCTTGTTCAAAACTCTTGATCATACCTTGCTTGCACCTTCTTCTTCAAATTTCATACCAAATCTTTGCCTATTTTTTAGATAATTTTATTTTGATTCTTTAAGGTGAGATATTTTAGAATTCCATGTAGTGCAAACTATAGATGATGGTATTTGGTTCATGGGAATATTATCTATATATTTCTATGTCAACAACTTTGTTATAATCTTGAATTGTTCCACTTGCTAGAAGCCTTAACTTGTTGAAATTTTGTTGATGTGGGAAAGTAGATGTCTCATGAGGTCTCTTGATGCCAAGCCTCTCACAAGTTATTGCTTTATTTCCTAGTTGATTTTCATTTGGCCATATCTTACCTTTATATGTTACTCTAAAATTCTAGTGGGGAGATGAGGTATGAGGGACCCAAATCCATGGTCATAGATATATTTTAGTGAGAATACATTCTATTGGTTCATTGTCTATTACCAGTTAGATTGGATTTTTTCCATTGATGGGGATTATTTGGTTATAACTGAAAAGGATTATTAGCCACCATCTATCAAAAAATATAATTTAGATATCACTAAAATGGATATATTAAATCACTAAGGACCATCATCTTGCAATGGTCCGGTGATCAACTTGTCTACATAGTGTGAGGGTTTTTGTACTCATCCTTACCATTTGGAGATATCTATTTAGTGATAGTTGACATGGAATTTCTAGAAGTTGGTGATGATCATCGCTCCCTTGCCTTTAATTTATATCTTGCATCATATTTGGGGCACAATCTAACCAAATTATAGTGGTTTATTACTAAAAATTTGGTAGCTCTTATGGGGTCCTACTTGTAGGAGGAGATAAACTCAAACTTTAATCCCTTTATTCATTGGGTATAGAGTCACTAAAATGTCACTCCATAAAGGGTGTTAGGCCCTTTATTTTATAGCCTTTACTTGGTGATGAGGTGGTAATATATACGAATTCCACTTCCTTTGAGTCTATACCTCTTTATTTTTATTATCCTTGTTTTTTAATCTAGGCATACTTTGGTATTTGGAGATATCATAACAAGATCTTCTAATGTGTAACTTTTCTTTCCTATCAATTTTAGGCTAATGAAGATTTTTAACCTTGATTTATTTGACTGCTTATATATTTTAGCACCATACCCAAGGGTATCTTCATTGATGGCTCATAAAATTCCTCTTTTTTCCATAGGACATCCTATATCAAAATTGATTAGAAAATACATATACAAAAAAAAAATTACATGACCCCTTTATTAGGGGTTGATTCTCATCTTCAACTCTTTCTATCCCATACCTATTTTTTTGTATACTTTTGAGGAATTAGGATCCCAACGTTTAGTTGCCCATTGTTCCATTTGTTCTTCAGAGATGAATGAGTGCACTTCATCAACTAGAGACTTGTGTTGCTATTATTCCATGTTTAAAACATAGATAGAATTTAATATTGATGTTGGCATGTGTTCTATGTGGTGGAGGAAGATTGGTTCTAACTAAAGTACAAACTTGGTTACATATAGGTCCTGAGTATCATGGTGGACCATTTTGGGCATATATACCCTCCTATTTTAGCAATAAAATATCTTGACAAGCAAAGGTTGAATGAGGCTTGGAGATCAAGTATACAAATATCCTATATTATGGTAACACTTGGGAATTTTTTATAGCTAGCGATAGTTCCTTTACCTAACCTAGGACTTAGATTACACTATCATCCAATTATGTCACTTTCTTGTTAACAAGTTAATACTTAATTCTCAATGCATATACAATGTTTTTGGGTATGACTATTGTGCTTGCCCTTGAATCCACTATGTAATTATGAATTATTTTATCTCCATATATGAGTGATAGATAAAATAGGGGGACTTTGATTTACTTGTTTTAGGGGCTAGAAATTGCAAAACAACACTAGTTTGTTGTTGTCTCTGTTTCCTTTCTTCTTATTCAAGGACACTTCTCAAATGTTCCTTTTGTTCTAGAATGTCTCGCGTTTACCAAATTGGGACTAGTACCATGGATTTATTTAAGTTATCCACTATGCTAAAATATCCTAAAGACATTACACTCTATGGAACAAGACATGGTCTTTCTTCAACTAGTTGGGTGTTCTTGGTTGGTTCTAGTGGTGACAACTGCTACTTCGAGATTCTTAAGATGCTTTGCTTGGTAAGTGCCAAAACTTTTGGTAGTGTAGATGCTAACAGTCCCAAGTCATCTTTGGCTATTTTTTCCTGGCTTCTTCGAGCCTTTAGACCACTTGTTTGGGATATAACAAGAGGCACAGGTTCCCTTAATTGTTGAGGTATTGCAACTAGAGATTACCACTCTAATTGGGTTGACTTGTGTTGACTATCAAGGGTTGGTGGATTACTCACATCCCTTTTCTCCATTTCCTACTTCTTAGACCTCATCAAAAAATTTGATTGGACTTGAGGCCTTTTGTAAATTAGGTTGGCCATCTTATCATATACTGCATACATTTCTTCTTCATAACATGCTGCTAAGATTCACTCTTAAGGAGCATAGTTAGGCTCTAAGATGAAAGTTATGGATATATGGTTTGACATATGACTTTTAGTTCTTGAGGTCGAAAGGTATCTATATCCCGGTGACAAGTTGATAGATGCCTATATCTTGTGGAAATAAAGTGTTTCTTTTATGCATTGACCATTTGATGTAAAGATCATTCGAAGGTTAGAAATATATTGTTGTATAAACTTAGGGAATGCCAACGTTATCTTAAAATGATTAATTTTAGACATGGCCAATTTTTTATTAGACGTCAATTACAACTGTGCACAAACCAACCATAACGAATAACATTGTATGATGAAATTAGAAAAGTCTATTTTTGTAAAATGGGATGACCACATTCTGTATAAAATGCAAGCCACCCTTGAAACAAGGATCTCGATTTTCCAATTTGTAAAGTATTGTTATTTTGTACTGCATACTTAATAAATTTTTGAGTGTTCTTTATTTACGTGTATTCAGAAGAGTGAGCATTATATAACAAGTTGGGTGGACCATCTACGAGAACTTGGGCCCACTCCAGGTAGTAATCCTTCCTTGTTATTTTATTTCCTAATTTCTTCATTTTTACAGTGTGCTTAGTTCCTATTTTATTTAGTTTAATTGCATGCTTATTTTCTACAATTTTCTTTCTAGTTGTGTTTGATTTCAAAAATTTCCCTTTCAATCATGTATTTGATAATAGTATTTTGATTTTAGTAATTTACTTCATGTAGTTTTTTTTGTGTACTTTATTTTTTTGTATTTAGTTTTTATTAGTTTGGATAAATTGAACTACACGAACAAAATCAACACACCCCCCAAACTCAATAATTTAATATGTATTAGTTTTCTAAAAATACATATTTTTTAAACATATTTTGCTGGCAGTTTTGTGTATTTGAAAATAACTTTGTAAAAGATTTGTTTTATGAAGTTATTACTCAATTTTTTTTTCATTTCAAATCTACAAAATTTTAGTGATTGTAAACATAAGACCTAATCATATACTCTTTGTAACACCTAAATTATAAATGTATTTGATTTTTGGGGGGATCTTATTTCTAAAAGCATTGAATAAAAATATTTTGGGTGGGGTGTCTTGGTGTCAATTTGAACACCATCTTTGTGGATCTTGCATTTTAATTCTTGTGATTGAAAAATGGGTTTAGAGGATTTTTAGTCACTTAACTCATATAATTATCACATATGGAAGCCACACATGATGAAACTTATTCATTCTAAAGGGTTATCAAGATTAATACAAGAAAATCTACCTGAAGTTACAAAAGAGCATCATAAGTTTATTCATGATTATAAAATGGATGGATGTAAGGGATTAATTGGGATGCATGTGAGTGATAATCTATTGTTTCATTTTAATTATTGTGACACTCCTTTTCAAATTTAGGAGAATCTTGAGAAGCTATTTGGGCAAGTGGACACTTTGAGAGTTTTACATATTTATTCTAAACTTAGTGCTCTCAATATAGATGATTTTCCATTTATGGGTGATTTTATCACTAAGTTTCAATCCTTTCTCACACTTTTAAAGGGTAGTGGAAAAACTAAAATGAATGAAGAATGTATTTTCATGATCTTGTCAAAACTTAAAGGTCCATTCCATATGTTTACCTTTGTCTTATTTGCCAATATGAATTCTATGGGTTTTGATCACAAAATGCCTACTTTTGAGAAGTTTTATGCCAATATTTTGAGGGAAGAATCTAAAGTTCTTAACTTTGAGCATTACACCTCCTCACATAAGATATTTGTTGCATCCTCCACTTCCACTTCCAAAGGCAAGGGAAAATACAAGTCTAAGTCCCAACCTAATCCTTCCTCTTCTCCTTCATTTCATAAAAAATCTAAACATCGCATAAAAAATAGTCATCCTCCAATGATTTCAATCATAAACCTAAGTAGTCCAAAAGAAAAAATAGGTCAAATGTTACTTGTTCATATTGTGGAGTCAATGATCATTCTGATGACAAGTGTTGGAAAAAGTTACAAGACTTAGAGGAAGCCTTTAGGAATAAAAAAGTATCCTTAACTCCTTCAAAAGATATGGGCAAGGCTTTGAATTATTTTGGGAAATCATCTAAGACTATTTTTGAGGATTGGATTTTGGATTATGGAGTGACTCATCACATGACTTCATTCAAGGAGTCATTTGTCACCTTAAATTCTACTTATACATATTGCATTGAGGTTGGATATTCTTCTTCCATTTTAGTTAAGGGAAAATGTGACATACATTTTGATGGTGGATGCATTAAGAATGTTCTTTATGTTCCAATAATTTCCACCAATTTGCTCTTTGTGTACTAAATTTTTCATTTTAGGGGAGGCAAAACTATGTTTTTTACACCTTAAGGAGTTAATATTAGAGATTTGAGTGACCACAATATATTGTTGCACAAGAATTTTCTACCATAGATCACATCTTTATCACTTTAAGGGTTTTTATTTTTCACTTGGAGGTAACTGTTTGGTGGCTCATGTAGATTTAGAAAGCAATATTTGGCATGAGATATTTGGTCATCTCAATTATAGATATTTGAAGGATTTAAGCACTCATGATATGGTCATTGGATTACCTAAGGTCTCCTATATTTATGGAGTTTATCTAGGTTGTGTACTTGGAAAATAACATCAAGATCCTTTTCCCAAAGGTAAGTCCAAGAGAGCTTCTTCCCATATTGAGTTATGCATAGTGACTTGATGGTTTTTTCCAATTCTTTTTTAGGAGCAAAGTATGTACTCACCTTTATTGATGATTTATCAAGGAGAACTTGGGTATAATTTCTCAAGTTCAAGAGTAAATTTTTTGCCACATTCAAATTCTAAGGTTTTTGTTGAAAATCAATCTTTGAGTTGCATCAAGAATATTTGGACAGATAATGGGGGAAAGTTTTTTAGTAGGGAGTTTTTAGATTTTTTGGCCCTTCATGGAATTCTAGATCAACACTCTATCCCACATACACCACAACAGAATGGTGTAGTTAAGAGGAAAAATAGAACACTCAAGGAAATGATAAATTGCATGATGCACTCACAAGATTTACCTTCCAAGTTTTGGGTTGAGGTAGTCAATTGTGCGAATTACATTCAAAATCATACACCTCATCGAGCTTTTGAGTAGATGAATCTATAGGAGTATTGGATAGGGACCAAGCCTGATGTTTCTCATTTTTGAGTTTTTGGGAATCAAACATGGGCTCATGTTCCAAAGAAGAAAATGACAACTCTCGGTAGAAAGGGTAAGCCACTCATTTTTATTGGTTATTATGATAATATGAGGGCTTATAGACTATTGGATCCAAATACACATGAAGTTAATTTTTGAACTCATGTCCATTTTGACGAGCATTATTCTCTAACTGAACCCGCTCTTTCTACTCCTCCATCCTCATCAAATTTTCACTTTGAAGATGGTTGTTTTGATGATGATCATAGTGAGGATGAGGATATTATTGAGATAATTATAGAGGTTCCTACACATGTTTCCCCCATGCCTAGATGGGATCAAACTATATTTGAGGAGGCAACACCTTTCATTGAAGGTCTCCCACCTTCAAGGCATACTTCTACTTTTGACATAGGTCTTCTTTGTTAGGTAGTTTATATTGATCCATAGAGGTTTGATGAGGCCCATGGAATTTAGGAGTGGGATGATGTCATGGATGATGAGTATTCTTCCTTAATGAAGAATCATACTTGGGATTTGGTTCCTCTTCCAAAAGGAAGAAAAATGGTGAGATGCAAATGGGTGTATCGCACCAAATATGCAATAGATGATTTTATTCATAGGTACAAGGCTTGACTTATGATGAAGGGTTTTTTTAGGTTGAGAGGTTTAATTACTCTAAGATTTTTACCCCTATCACCAAGTTGGATTATGTTCATCTTGTACTCTCTATTGTTGCATCACAAGGTTGGTTAGTTTACCAAATGGATGTGAAGAGTGCCTTATTACATGGATATTTGTAAGAAGATATTTATATGGAGTAGCCTCCAGGATTTGTCAAGGATTCTTCATTGGTGTTTAGATTACAAAAAATACTTTATGGACTCAAATAGGCCCCTAGGGTTTGGTATGCAAAGGTGGATTCATTTCTTCTATATTTCAAATTTTTGAGATGTCATTTTGATCCTATAGTTTACACTTTGAGAGATAGAGAGGTCATCATCATCATTGTCTTAGATATTAATGATTTATTGATCATAGGTAGTTCTACTTCACACATCCAATTTGTGTAGTGCTCTCTTTATAAGCATTTTGAGATGACATATCTTCGTATTTTGCACTTTTTCCTTGGGTTTCATATTTTACAATTAGATTCAAGAATCTCTATTTGCATATAGAAGTAAACATTATATTTATTTCAATGATTTGGAATAGCCATCTCCTAATCCTTTTCATTCAAGTGTTGTTTCATGTGCCACATATTCTACTCCTAGAGTTGATGCTACCATTTATAGACAATTGGTTGAAGTTTGATTTAGTTAACTCACACCCATATTGACATATCATTTGCATATGTTTTGGTCTCTTGGTTTTCACATGATCCACATGATAGTCATTGGTAGGTTGCCAAGCAAATTTTATGGTATCTTCGAGGGACTTCATATTTTGGGCTTCAATTTTCTAGCAGGTCTTTACAGTTGGCTAGGTATACATATTCTAATTGGGTAGGCTATGTTGATACTCAACGGTCTACTTCTCGTTATGTATTCTTCCTTGGTCCTTCACCTATTACTTGGGTGTGTAAAAAATAGACAACTATTATACTTTTATTAATAGATGTAGAATATCAAGAAACAATATTGGCTATTATTTGAATTCAAAATTTTTTGATAGAGCTTGGCTTCTCATAGGATTAGTGCAACAATTCACTTTGGTGTGACAACCAAAGTACCATACATATTTCTTGCAATCCTATTGAGCATCATAGGACCAAGCACATTGATATTCATATGCATTTCATTCAATAACTTATCAAGGATGGAGTGATTAGCTTGGACTACATTCCCACTCAACAATAGATTTCCAACATATTCACTAATCCTTTGCATCTCCTCATTTTCATTTTTTGTGAGAGATGCTTGGGATGAAGGAAGTTATCCTTGGGGAATGTGGATGAGACCACCTTCCTTTATTATTCTTCTCTCTTTCTAGTTGGATGATTTTTCCCATATGGTTTTCCATCCTAGTTTGAGAGCTTCTGGATACACATTGTACATGAGTACCTAATAAGGCCTTTTTTTTGCACTCATACTGTGGATATGTCACTTATTTTTGACCCCTAGCTTCACTTGAGGGGGTGTTAGAGTAGGTATTTAGACTCTAGCTCATGCTCACCTAGGTACTTTATTTTTATATTAGTTTAGTTTATTTTTCCCCACCCACTTTATGTGTGGATATTTATTTTTATCTTATTTAGATATTATAGGGATATTTAAAATTCCTAAGGAGTTACACTCATTGATTACATTTGGAGTGTTGAGATCTTTTCTCTATTGATCATATCACACCTCCCTGTTTGTACGATGGATATTGATCCTTATCTCTTTATTGATCCTATGGTTGTGATGGATATTCTTTGCCTATTTAATCAAGTTTTTTCCATTGTATTTACAATCAATTGTGACTTATGATATGATATTATAGTTTTTGTTGTAACTTCCATTATATTGTTTCCATTTTTCAGTCTCTCTATTTTGGTTAATGTGGTGTTGCTTCAACCCCTTGATCCTTGTGGTTTGGTTCAATGTTTAAAAATTTTCCATCATTCCTTTCATTGCCTAGGTTAATTTTTGGTGTCTACATAATAAAATGTAATAGAGAGAATATTTAGTAGATTAATGCTATTGAGAATCATGTTATGAAATGCTTACCCCAAGGGATACATTTATATATTTTTGAAAGGAAAATCGAGGAGGGAAAATGAGGTCCAAGATGTCATTAGGGCATAAGATGAGTTTTAATTTCATAGGCCTAATTTGATATTAAAGCATGTGTGTTCAAATAATGTAGTGTGATGAAGGAATTTGTGTACCTTTATTTCATGTCACTAATATTTTGCTCATGTTGAAAAAAGTGTCATTGGATGTCAAAAGCACTGTTGAAACTTTTACACCTAATTGGCTATTTTAATCAACAATTACATTGAATTGGTCTTTTGACCAAGAATAATTTTTTTTTTGAGTAATACTTCTTATACACATCCACCATGGGGATTGAACCCGGGTCACATTACAAGTGGCATCCTTGCCGGTAGACTACACTCACGAGGATTAGAATAAATATTTTGTGAAAGCTCCAGTAGCACTTTGGATAGCTAGTGGTATTTTTTAAAATGGCTTGATTTTATGTCTAAGGATTTTAATGAGGGAGACTATGGGAAAGGAAGGTTACACCTAAGATAGCAATGTTTCTATGGTTGGCTATACAAAATAAGATCCTTACAATAGATAACTTGCATAAGAGAGGGTTTCAATTTCTAAATAGGTGTTACCTTTATGAAGCACAAGAAGATATAGTGAAACATATAATGTTAGAGTATAACTACTCCATCAAGATACTTCAAACATTAATTAGGGAGATGGGGATTAAATGAGTTATGCCAAAAAATATGGTGGGGTGGTTTTAGTAGTGGTAAAATCCCTTTAAGAGTACTATATAGAATCATATATGGGATCTAATTCCTTTCCATTATGTATGGGATGTATGGTTAGAGTGAAATAGAATAATATTTAATGGGAAAAAGAGAGTTACATATAGAAATAGTCATATTACTTGAGCTACTATAGTGAAAATTATGAAATCCTTAAGGATAAATGTAAAACTATAATCAGTAGAGGAAGCTAGAATAAGTGAATAATGATATCTAAACCTAGTAGGGATGGATAATAATCCCCAAGTAGATCCAAGAAGTGTAAAATGGTAGGCACATAGTGAGGGATTGGCTAGAGCAAAATTGGAAAGGTAGTTGGGAGTGAGAAAGTTGATAGTAGAGGAAGATTTAGTTAACATTATAAATTATTTTAATAAGAGGGTTATGGTGAGTTGGTGGATGTTAAGTACAATAGAAGATACTCTAAGAATTTTGAACTCATTAGAGAACTTTGAAGTGGTCCATGTATTCATAGAAGGAAATAGAGTAATGGATTGATTAGCAAAATAGGGAGCTCTTCATGAAGAGGACAAAAAATGGATCGCCCTAGATACCGTTCATCTAGACCTAATTCAAGTAGTGAAAAGGGGAAGATATGATATCAGGGGTAATATATGATATTTTGAAAAAGTTGTCTAGAGATGAAATTTTGGAAGTATTAGGTGATGATTTTTATACCATTACCATTTTTATGTAGGGTTGTAGTGTTTTGCTTGATGAATTTAGTGTGAATGGTAGAGAGAGGGATATTTGGAAGTTTTGGGTTTTGAATAATATTTCGTTACTACCTTTTGTGTAGATTTTGGATATCTTGTGCACATGGTAGTGAAACTTAAGATATAAGGACTTTCAAATTTTCTAGTGGTTGGTCTACAATTGTTATAAAGGCATGTAGTTCTTGCATTATATGTTCTTAGATTCAACATCTTTATTTATTTGGTGGAGATCTTAGTTGTTACTTAGCTTACATTTGTTTTCCTATTTTCTAAATTTATTATGGCACATATAGAACATGTCTTGAAGTTTGTAGTATTTGATCTATGTTCCCAAGTAGATTAGTTTAGTACAAATATTGGCTCCCTTCTACAAAATCTTAAGAGTAGCAAAGTGAGAACTAAGTGTTAATTTATAAATTAAAAAAAGGTTTTATCTTGTGTAGAGCAAGGAACATAGTACTCCTATAAGTTATTTTTATTAGGCCTAACAATATTTTATTTTTATTTTTAGGTATACCTAAACTTGCACTAGTTTATTAAGCAATTGAGTGTGCCAGTAATATCTATTTCAAAGGTTATCAATAAAACTTATATTACTCTTGTTCCAAAAGCTCAAGAGGTTGATCATATCTCAGCTTTTAGACCTATTGCTTTATGTAATGTTCTTCTCAAAATCATTACTAAAATCATGGCAGAAAGGTTGAAGCCTCTTTTGCATAAGATTATTTTCCCATCGCAAGGGGGTTATGTAAAAGGACGTCAAATAGTAGATGAGATAGTTCTTGCTTAGGAAGCCATCCATTCCATGGATATGCAAAATTCTCCTTCCATGTTCATTCGGTTAGACTTATCCAAAGCTAATGACAGAGTGGATTGGCACTTCCTTATCAAAGTTTTGAGGCAATTTGGTTTCTCTAAGGATTGGATGGATTGGATTATGGGATGTATCTCTTCAATTTTATAATTAGTTCTTATCAATGGAAGGCCTTCTCAGTATTTCCCAACTTCCATATGTATTATGCAAGGTGACCCGCCATCCCCTTATTTATTCATCATTCTTGTTGAATGCTTGGGTAGGACTATAACCAAAAAGAGGGAAAACAAACCCTTGAGTGAGTTACCATTGCTCATGGAGCTAGAACTATCTCTCATATTCAGTTTGTGGATGACTCTACTATTTTAGGTAAAGCTACAGTTAAGGAAGCTTCTAATATTAAGCAAATCATTAGCTATTTTTCTAAGGCTAATGGACAGTTGATCAATGAAGACAAATCTAAAGTTATTTTCTTTCACTACTCTGCTAGACAGGAATCCATGGTCTTGGATAAATTAAGATATACGAAAACCTCTCTTCCAATAACTTATTTAGGTATTCCCATAAATATTCAAAGGCAAAAAAATAAAGATTGGAATTGGTTGTTGGACAAAGTCAAGAAGAAAATTGGAAAGTGGACCAACAAGTGGCTTTCTTCTAGGGGTAGAATCACCTTGGTAAAATTAGTCCTTCAAGCTATTCCTATTTATGTTTCTTTCGTTTTGAATATCTCAAAGGTTGTTCTTCGAGAATTGGATCAAATCAGTCATCGTTTCCTTCGGAGTGGTACTAAGGAGAAAATAAAATGGGCCTTGGTGAAATGGGATACTTTATGTCTTCCTAAGAGTGAAGGGGGGTTAGGATTCCGGTCTTCAATTAATAACAACAAAGATTTAGTTGCTAAATTATATTGGAGGATGTTGCATAACCCCAATGATCTTTGGGCCAATAATCTTCATGCTAAATATGCTAAGAACAAAAGTCCTGAAGACCTTGTTCACTATCAACTTCCTACCAAAGGTTCTCCCATTTTAGCAGTTATTAATACTAATGAGGATTTTATAAAAAAAAATTATTTTGGATCATTCATAATGGTCAACATGCAATTTTTTGGACAGATTCTTGGGATGGTCACAAGCCTTTGATAACTCAGTTTCCTGATTGGAGGCCTTGTGGAGGAGCTTCACCGAGCTAATTGATAAAGGTGGCTTTTTTGGTACCTCTTGGTAATTCAATGTTTAGATATTATCCCTATTGAGCTCCTTTCAATCCTAGAGGCAGACAAGATATCCAAGGCATCCTTCATATGATATCCCTCTCCTCTCCCATGAAGTTGTTTTGGATGGAAAAACACTCTAAGGTGGTTTTTCTCAGTTTTTACCTTTCCTTAATCCCAACCATTCTTTTCATCTTTTCTCATTGTGTCTCAAACTCCTAGGTGAGTTCTTTATTGCTTTTTTGCATTGTAGGGTGCTTACTGGTGAGCAACTTATGAAGCGTGGTTTTCATGTCCCGTTTAGATGTGAAATGTGTGAAGAGAATGTAGAAAATATCAACCATATTTTTATTGAGTGTACTATAGTCTTTGAGCTATGGAGGAGAATGGCCACTTTACTTGGCTTACAGTGGTACAATTTTTTTACTTTTGAACACTTTGGAGGATTGGCCTAATCAAGAGGTGTTGATAATTTTATTAGGGTTATTTGGATGGTTCTACCATTATTCTTTGGAATATTTGGAATGAAAGGAACAACCAAATTTTAATCAAGATAGGAAGGATATTACTATATTTGGCAAAGACCATAGCCAACTTAGTTGAATCAATCCATCAACTCCTTAATCACCCCCAAATATCCCACCAAAGATGGGATCAAGTGATGCAAAGATTGAAGATTAAATCTTCTAAGGGCAACCAACTTAAAGGGAATGTGAGTATTAGTAAGATGGATAGGACTAGAAATTGGCAACCTCCTCCTAAGGATTTTGGAAAAGTCAATCGATGGAGCCTCTAGAGGGAACCCGGAAAGAGTGTGGGAGGAATTGTAGACTTTGATGTCCTTTTTTACTTTTGAGAATTTGTATTCTTTCCAATAACCTTCTGAGGGTATGGTATCCTCAAAGGCCTTCAGGAGGCTACTAAGGTTGGATGGTAAAATGTGTTAGTTGAGTCTGACTCTCAACTTATGATTAATCTCTTGAAGACTCCTTCTAAGAATCATAAGGTCGATTGGAGAATAAAAAGAATTATTGAGAAGATTCAATTAATCCGGATGGGATTTTTGAAAGTTGATTACAATCATGTGGTGGAGATCAAAATAAGAGTGTTGATGCTTTAGCTAATTGGGCTTTGGACAAAGGTGATCTTACTTGTTATGGCCACCCTCCTATATGGTGGGCTTCTAAATTAGGGAAGTTTCTTTTATCATTTCTTTGGATTCTATTTTAAGGTACCTAGTTTCTTCTTGTTTTTTTTTTTGCTTCTCTTTGGTTCATTCAATTTTTTTTTAGTTCGCTAGCTCATTCTATTCTTTATTTTGTTTCCTCTGTTGATTCTTGCCTAAATAGTCTTCTGGTCTAGACAGGTCATTGTTTTGTTCATTTTTTTTTTCTTTTTTTTGTTTAGTTTTTTAAGGTGGGTGGGTTCTTTTGTTTTGTTTTGTTTTTGTGTTCTTTGTGTTTTTTTTTTGTTGTTCTTGTGTTTTTGTTGTTTTTTTTATGTTTTTTGTTATTGTTCTTGTGTTTTTTTCATTCTTGTTCTTGGGTTTCTTTTTGTTTGTGTTATTTCATGTTTTTATGTGTGAGTGTTTTCTATGTATTTTATTTTTGTTTATTGTTTGTTGTTGGTTGTTTTTTATTTTATTTTTTTAATTTTTTAGGTTTTGGTTGTGTTTATTTTTCATGTTTTTTTGGGTTATGTCTTTGTAGCGTTCTGTTGTTTTTGTCTTGTTTGTATTTTGTTATGTGGTTCTTGTGTTTTTCTATGTGGTTTGTGTTGTGGTTTTTTTAATATTATTGTGCGTGTTTGGTTGTGCTTTTGTTTTTGACACACTCAAGAAGCATGTTTTTATTTTATTTTATTATTTTTGTTGTTATTTACTTATTTTTAAATTGGTTTTGTGTGTTTTCCTTGAGTATGTCAAAGGTGGTAGGCCAGGTCCGAGTCCTGGGTGTTTTTGGAAGAATGGATATCCCTGCCTCCTTGGGTCTTACCCGAAAGTGGCATCCCTCTTGGGATATTTTCCACAAATAAAAAAAACATTATTTTAAAATTATGTTGGATTACATTACGCAGACTACACAAGAAAAAACATAATAGGTATGTGTCATGGTATGTTGGAGTTTTTTATGCCAAAATAAATTGAAGAGTTGATGTGTTGAAATGTATTAAAATTTAGCAGTTGAGGAAAAATAGAATGTAAGACTAGATAGTCTAGATTAGGCTTGTAAAAGGGTTGTAGTGTTATTTCTAATGGATGGATGGATATGAGAAACCACATACTCCTCAACTTCATGGTGTTTTTTTATGGATCCATGGCCTTCCTAAAGTTGGTTGATGTCTCATAAAAGGTGAATAATTCATAGATATTATTCAATTTGTTGGAGGTTATGTTGGAAGTAGGCATAGAGAATTTTATCCATATTGTAATGGACACAACAACATGTGTCTACGGGTAGGATTCTAGAGGAGAAATACTTCTTTAGTTTTGGGAACCCATGCACTTCCAATTACATTGATCTCTCATTTAATAACATTAACAACTTGATACAAGGAAGATCATGGTGGAACAAGTGAAGAATATTACATATTTTATCTACAACCACACGTGGGTGATCATCTTGAAGAAAGAGTATAATGAGGGGAGGTACTTTTTTCTATGGATCACTTGATTTCCTTTAAATTTTGTTATCTTGTACAACCTTCTAGTAACATCGCCTACTTTGAAGTATATGTTAGTGATAAAGGAATGGTATATCTCACAATTTCATTCAAAAAAAGAGGGAAAATGGGTCTAAAGGAAATTTTTGATGAATCATTTTGGGTGAGTGTGTAGAAAATTCTTAAAGTAATTGGTTGTTTAAATTTAAAATCTTATTTTCTATTTGAAAATTAGTATTTTTTAGATTTAACTAAAAATTATAATTTATAATTAAATGTATGAGTAAATTAAAATGATTAAGGGTTCTTCACCTTGTATATTTAAAAAATTAGCAATGGGGTATCTGTATGCGATGATGGATAGAGCAAAAGAGTCCATTCAACATTATTAGGATGGCAATAAGTGCAAGTATGAACTCATTTGGAATATCATTGATAAGACATGGATGAAAAAACTCCATTAAACTATTTATGTAGGGGGATACTTGTTGAACCTAAAATTCTTTTACATTAGCAATCTTAATGCTAATGAAGAGGTCTTGGATGTTATATACTTGCGCTAAGAGGATCATAGATGACCCCATTAAACATCACATCATCCTTGCTGAGTTGTAAACCTATAAAGTATTCATGGGATCCTATTTCCATGCTACTCCTATAAAGGATCAAAATTAACCTTATGATCATGTAAAATATTTAAACTTTTAAACAATTTTTCTTGTAGTTTACAATAATATAAAAAAAAATCATTTTTTTTAGATTTATAGTGGGATGGCTATGGTTAAAAATAAATTAATCTAAAGAGGATGTCAATCCGCATCTTGAGTTAGCTAGCCTTGTAGCTTGTAGTGCTTCTAGGTGTGAGTGCAATTGGTCTTTATTTGAGGTTGTAGAGACTAAGAAGCTCAATAGGTTGAGCTAGGAGCACCTCAGTAACTTTTCATACAATATAATCTCCTTCACATCAAAGTGAAAGCAAATGAATCTTATGAGGCGGTTGACTTGGTTGATTGTTGAGAGTCCATTGAATATCAAGTTTACTACAAAGGACATCTACACATTAGAAGTAAAAGCAAAATATTTGAGAGGTTGGAGGAAATATACCATGAGGAACCCATACTTGAGAAGCTTCCAATTGAACCACTTATCAAAAGCCAAGTCCAACCATCTAGTTTAAGGAAGAGAAGAGGGAAATAAAAAATAATTTAAACAAAATTTGTATAATATATTTAGTTGAATTTAATAATCAAGCTGTTTTTAACGAATATTTAATATGAAATCAACTTTCTACTCTTCTCCACAATTTATTTCGAATTGTGATTTTTATAATTATACCCACAAATATTAGGTTTTTAAATTAAATAACACAACCACACAAATTTTTCATCACCTTTGTCCACATAAACTCTCTAATTTTCTATATTAACATTTTGAAATACAAAACATGGTCTTAAACTCAACGATGGATTTTAGAGGCAAATGTTTGATGCTTCATTCCTACTGGTCTTGAGGAATCCTATTATGCAGTGCTCTCTCTTTGGATGACATTGATTGTGACGCCTCGCTGTGCCTACACAGTGTCCATACATTATGCAGAACTTGTCTTGTGACGCTGAAATCTCAAATATGGACTATGTACCAGACATGGGCTACAAATCATCCTGATCAACATTGAGACACCACCATGTGGGACTGACATGTGTGGCCTCAATGCTTCCCATTCCCGGAGGGCCCAAGGAACGAATCTACATTAAATAGGAAAAAAAAAATCAAAACTATAGATATGAATTCAGTGGACAATATGCAATGCTGAAATCACAGTGAAGCACCAGAATTGGATATGCATTAACAGAGGTCGTGGGATCCAAACAGAAACGAACAGAAATCAGAACATGCTTTTTTTTTTTAATAATAAATTTGAGCATTTAAATTATAAAAGGATTCCTCTTCAAAATGAGACGGCAAACGCCAGCCTCTTTGGCTTGACCCCATGGCCCTTGGCTATGGAAAGCAAACGTAGCTGCAGGTGTTGCACAATAGGTAGCAACCCACGAGTAGGTGGGCCTTTTGACACGACTCGACTAATACCATACATCGTATAGCTTTCGCTGTAGCTAACTATTTCCATATTAACACGATACTGTGAAAGCGCCGTGCTGTAAACCAAATAATTCCCTCCCTCTGATTGATCTCCTCCCTCATAGGTGAGCGATAATAGCTAATTGTGTATTGGAGGCCTCTTGTGTGCAGGAGAATAGTCCATATCCATAACGTTTCCATGCAACGGAGGAGACTCTGTGAAAAAGTTAGTCCCTTCACCTACAAATGGAGGGCTGTTTGCTGATGATTTGGTGACCAACATCCTTCTGTTGGTGTTTTTCCTTCGATCACCCATACTGGAGTTGATTAACGAGCTCCTCGGCTTTTCTGGCTCCTAAGATAACCAAAGACATCATAATACTTAATTATATGCCAATTTTTTTTTGGCAGAATGCATCCCTCTCCACGTTTAAATCCAAAGTTTTCAAGACATTGCAGCTTCAGCTCCTGCCAGGAAACATGATAATTTACCGTATTATAACACTTTCCGGACAAGTATCTTTGTGTCTTTCACAAAAGCCAAAAAATGCAGAAAAAACCAGTCTTCCATGTGTCATTATTTTTTACATGTGTAAGTGTGACAGACGTATATGACGATATGCGATTTGAACGTTTGACTTCATGGAACAAGCTCAGAAACGCTACTGAGCGGTGAAATCATTGAGTAGAACACGTTATACAAGGAAAGGATAAGTAAAATACATTAATCTTGTCATGGCATACCCATATTAGTTCTTCCAGGATCATTAGCCAGTTATTATAAGCTCTTCCATAGTAAAAAAAAAATTTCAGATAGAAACAACATAGGAACAACATCACATAAATTCATTAAAAATAAGAGAATTAAATATATGTTACATATATTTAACTAAGTAATCTGTATGGAACAACGTCACCATTAAAAATAAGTAATTTGTATAAAAACAACATCACATAAATCGATTAAAAAATAAAAAAATTAAATACCCCACATATCCAACTACTACACATACTACACATACGTACAACTCCATGTCATACTCCATGTTATTAGAGAATTGATCTTTGCTGGACTATATTCATGTTCCTAATGGAAGGCATTTATGATTAAATATAAACACTCCTCTTGGAAGTTTCTTTAAACCCTACTAAATTTGATTTTTGGACATCATGGCTGAGAAGCAATCGCTGAAATCTGTACAGAAGAAAAGCAGACTTGTACGACAAGTAGCTAAGAATGGTCCATGCGGAGCTCATGGGTCTTGTCTTCCTTTTGCATGCATTATGTATCTATACCGGTTTTGTTTCTCCTAATTGCAAATCATATGGCCTTGCAATCATATGGCCTCGGGGTACAGTTGTACTCATTGATATAATGCATCAGGCCGGCTAGAATAGTGTTGGTCATCGATTATTCTTGGGAGGGTGGGTTTTCGGCCCACTGTAATCGGCATTAAACATAGGAGGTTCTCCATGCGTTTTGGAGCTTATGTCACCTGATAACTTGTTCTGATGGCCCATCATCCTCTCCTTTGTATGCGAGCCGGCAGAAGAAAGGAGCTCCCTGGGCTCGGATGGTGCAAATTGTTTTGCACTAATCATTTTCTGCCAAAAAAACGTAATAAAAGTTAAGAACACGACCAAAGGCCTGACTGAAGCATAAAATCATGAACGTCAGATTCTAATACAATCAAGACATACGTCATGCTTAGTGTAGGCTTGGGGCTTCGAGCTATGCGTTGATGCTCCATGGCCTCCTCTGATATACTGCAATTCGGCTGCACCTGCAAGAAACCAGACATACATGTTTCAGCACTGGCTTGACTATTTCATAATCTAAAACTTGGAAAACATAAATCAATTGGCAAATTGTTACCTTGGTCACGTATCTGTCTGCTGCCGTTGCATGGCAGGAGAAAAGTTGCGAACAACATAAATACGAGGACCTCGTACGCCACCATCTTTCTTCTTCTTCTTCTCAGGGGCACCAAGAATTCGTGCACAGCAATAGATCAAATGGTTCTCTGTAAGTGGTATCCGCAGAGGAAGATTATAAATTAGTAAGAATAAGGCTCAACCTGACAATTCAACCCTCCCCAATTCCCAATTCCAAACTTCGTACACACAAATCATGGAGTTCAATCCTAAACCCCCTGGCTACCCTAATCTATCTTCTTCTCTTTTTTTTCCAGTAAATAGGTTTGAATTAGAATTAGATTTATAAAGGATATCAAACATTTTATGCTCGTGGTTTGAGGGTCAGTCAATTCTCAATACCCCAGAATAACCCACAAGTACATTTTAAGATTTGAGCCAAACTTTATCCCGTTTAAGAACTGTTGCAGCGAGCCTGAACAGGGTACACATTAATAGGTCAAAGCTCTTGAGAATTTTTCCTCTATTCTTAACGTCAAGGGTGTGGATGGTTAAGTTTATCACGACCGGGTGCAAATAAGTTTCCACGCGGATTTACGTCTTGACTTCAAGTTGCTGTATCATAAATAAATTCGAAGAACTTTTCAAACCAGTACAGGCCAATTCCAACATCTGTCCTTCTCTCAGTTAAAGCTCTTTTAATTGATACAGTCCTATACAGTCAAATTTGCCATATTCTTGGTGAATAAACCTACAAAACCTAAGACTTTGTGCCAACGTCATGAACCTCCTATTATTCATTATGGAACTAGGATTATCCGACGACCTCCAACACCTCTTAGAACGGTAATCTTACGTTAACGTCTCATAAAAGCACGTAATCTAAGAATCTGTATGCTGTCCGAAAGATCAAAACACTTCATTTTAAATTCAGTTCGAATTCAGTTGGCCTGCCAAAGGTAGGTGGATTAATAAAATTTTGGGTATTTATCAAGAAAAGACTTACAATCAAATTTTGGGTATAATAAAACTTTGGTACCTATCAAGAAGAGACTTAGGTTCAGGTATACCCAATAAAGGCAAAGGTAGTAGTCTAACTTGAGGCCGCTGAGTGCACGTCATAGGCGGTACTAATCCTGAGCCACCAGCTGTACCAACCTGAGCCATTGGGAGTCTCCCTCATTCCAGGCCATGTTTATTGAGGGCCACCGGCCATACCAACCCTGAGCCACTGGGAGTCTCCCTCATTCCAGGCCCGTTTATTGAGGAGAAGCAGGGGTTATAGAGGCAGCTTCAATGATTTGACCTGTAAACCTAGGAAAGAATGCCTGACCTCCATACCTAATTGTTAAAGATGAAAAAATATTACCAAAGCATATTATCATACCAGTTGTTAGAAATGAAAGAATGTTACCATCGAGAAAAAAAAAAAGAATAGAGCTCGGCCTTTCGTAAGCGGGCTTCCTAAACGTGATGCCATTTATGGAAAATGATTAGCTTAATTTGGGGAGGCCACTCGCGCCGGTCTCACCTTCTGGCACAGGGATTTAAGTCTTATAGAATGGTGCTGAGACCGGAATTTAAAATATGGCCGAGAATAGGAAGGTGGGGCCGCAGCGTCGGTAGCCCATAGCGACAGGCGCCCGCTTTTTATAGAAGTAGCCCTGGGAGGGTTGGATTCTGAATCAATACACGGTGAACATGGCTTACATGCTCAAAGTACGGTGTCCCCAAAGGGCGGGAGTTTTGAACATGGCTTACATGCTCCAACGCTTTCTTTCCTTCCTTTTCCACATGTACGCAGACTTTGAGCGATCGAGGGGACCTCAGGAGGAAATGTGAGATTTGATTTATAGGACGGTAATTCATTTTTCTTTTTTTTTCTCAAACTGTGATGATCTTTGTCTCGCCTGGACAAGACAAGTGGACGCATCGTCATATGGAGCACATGTTATGCATCTGGTCAACCATCCCTCTCAGATTTTATGAATGATAAAAATTTCCTGCTGCTAACGCAGTATTGGGGGAGCAGAATGTAGCTCATTGGAGTAGAAAACTTGGGCATTAATGTCACATGGGTTGTTTGGAAAAATTGATTTCCTTCGCTCTAGACTATGTACTTTTTATCTACGTCAAAAAAAGCTGTCATCTCTGTGCAAGCCCTCACTTTCGTTCGTTCTTGCAAGATTGTTGCACAGCAATTTTATTTAATTTTTTCGTAACCGCCTTAAATTGGACGGTTGCTGTGTACTTAATTTCATCGTTCTAGGACGATGGATCTTTCAGCTCTTTGTAAATGAGTAAAATCATTTTTTAAATGAATGTTGAGTTTGATTAAAGTTTCGAATTTTATTCATGATAATTTGGATACTGTTTACATCTTATATTTATATATAAAAGTTACATGTTATTCGTATCTTTGTATGCGAAAGAAAATGTTTGTCGGGTTATATAGGTTTTAAAAAATTTATCACAAACAATTTTTGAACTACTATTTTTTTTAATAATTTTGAATAATTATTTTTTTGAAATCCTTCTTGGGTTGGTTGGTATTACAGTTATTAAGCTGGTGCACACTCAACTGACATAGATCAAACTACTACCTTTACCCAAATTGAAAATGTCCCAAAAATTTAAACTTATGTATAAAATCTGAGTTAGAATTAATTATACATATCACTTACCTCAACTAACCATCACAAACCAACTATTCACTCACCCTTCACAAACAAATTTAAAAACAAGTGACACAAACTTTCTCTTAAAATAAATATTTTTAAATTTTTTGAAAAACTCCAAACCGTGTATGAAACTATATTTTCTCCAAATAGACACCATACTCCATAATATATAGTTTTGCAAGTGGAATTACACTTAACTACATAATTGCCACTACACAAATGTTTTTTTTGAAGTCTAGAGTGGGATATTTATTATATTTTTTATTTATAATTTGATATTATAATTTTAGAATAATATTAAAACAAAATATATTATTTATTAGAATTAAAATTTTATATTTTATATTTTTTTAAAAATTAAAAATTTTAATATATTTAAAACATTTTTATATATTCATTATAAATCAAATTTTAAACTAAACTTCACTTTATTTAGGTAAGTAAGTAGTGTGATCGAAAAAGTATACATAAATTGTACTCATTTTAATAGTGTGATGGAGAAGTATATATGCTACTCATTCTTAGGAGTGTGATGGAGAAGTATATATGGTACTCATTTTATTTAGATTGTTAAGGTGAAGTATATCATGATTGATATAATTCTTGTAACATACAAGTTTTTAAGTAGAGTGATGAAAAAGTATACATAAGTGCTATTTATTGTTAGTAGTGTGATGGAGAAGTATATATAAATGGTACTCATTTTATTTAGATAGTTAAGGTGAAGTATATTAAGATGTTTATTTAATTTTTCAATATTCTTCTCAAATGCAAGAATTTTTGTTTTTATTAGATGAAGAGAGTGTATATTTAGTATTATAAAGGAATTGCTAATAATAATAAATATGCATGTCTAAAACATAAAGACAAAGACTTTGTATATTTTAATTACCTTATTTTTCAATTACCTTATTATTTGTGTTTACACTTTATTTTTTAAGCATTTAAACTCGTAAAGTAAGCTCCCCAAGAATAAGGATATCAACATATTCTTTAATTTAATAATTTATGCTATATTTTTCATAATTCCTAAGACTATATATATCCTTCTCATCGTGGATATGTTTTCTAAAATCACATTTATAACAATTATATGAACATGACTCTAAAACTTGGGGGTTATGCACATGATTTCATATCCATTTATGGTCAAGGACCTTCTCTAGTCATCTCTTGTGTTTTTAGGCATTATATTTTCTCTAATAGTTAGTCATTTAAAATGGTGTAATTTTCTTGATGCTCTCCTCCTCTAGATTTTCTTAATTGGCAAACTCTTGTGATGAGTCCCACCACCAATGCACATGGATTCTCGTAGGGTTCTCCTAATGGTAATCTCTGCTACCTTCCCATCCCTTCATCGTCATTCTCTTATGCAATACCAAATGATATTGTTAATGTCTACCCTTTGATTGCTACTTCAAGTATAGTTGCAACTCCCCTTTTGTCATTGTCTATCTTTGGAACTTTAGTCATGATCTCTACTCTTATCCATCTTTTTATTGATTTGTTATCTTTAGACTTGGTAATGATTGGTACCATCAACATCATATTGTTAAACCCTAACTTTGTTTCAACTACTATGTTTCTTTTTTTACACTCTCATTTCCACTTCTTTAGCCACTTTGGAAGGGGATGCCCCATTTTTCCTTGCTTCCTTTTAGGTATCCCTATGCCTTTCTTGATTTATCCATAATCCACACCTTGTCTACCAAGCCCTCTACCCCTATCTCTTTCCTTGGTGCAATTTTATCCTAGTCTTATGAACACTTCTTTGAACCATATAAATATCTTAGCTCTTATAAAATATTTGCATAGATCAATCCAAAACCCTTGGTTGTCCAAATATCACCCAAAATAAATAGGGGGGGGAGGAGGATTAAAACTCATTGTTAATCCTTGTTTAATAGTGAAATTTAGTGAAAATGATGAAATCGAAGGTAAAACCTAAGACCCAAGGCCAATCAATGATGAAAAATTTAATCCAAGACATTCAATGCCAGGTAAAGTCCTACAATTTATTCTCCCAAGTGAGTTTTTTAGAATAATTTTCCTGTGCCAAAAGAGGGCTATGATTATTTTCTTTCTAAGAAAAGTGTTGTGTACAACATGATGTCTATACATGGTTGAAGTCTAACTAAGAGTTTGAGGTGGATAGTTGAACAAATGAGAGGCTTAGACAAGGATTAGCTAGCTTGTTAGTTTGCTAATATCAAACCTATTTGGAGTTATTACAATAGACCATGTGATAAGTCAAGTGGTATAACCACTCCTCACAAGGTACATGCATGTAGTATAGAACAAGGTAGTTGTAAGTTTATTTGAAGGTTTGTTATGCCTAAAATAGGCATCTTATGTACTTAAATACCCTTCACTACCATAATACAATCATTTGAAGCATTAATATCTAACATGTGGTATCAGAGTAGGTAAAAAGAAGAAATAATTTTCCTTTTGATCCTCCTCTAGATTTGACATAGAGAAAGCCACATGTGCACTCTATTTGAAAGAAAAACAAAGTTTAGATAAGAAGCTTTCAAGGGTAAAATTACCTTATGACCATGAAGGAAAATTCCATGGCACATTCAAGAAGTTTCAAGGTGAAAAATCCCTACCATAGGCAAAAATCCTTTCATAGAATTAAAAGGGTTTTAATCCCTATTTAAGACCAAAGCTCATAAAGCCTAAAATAACCAAGCCAAGCTTAGCAAGAAGTAAAAGAATTACCATTTTAAAAAGGTAAGAAAAGGAAAACATTTTGAAGCTCCTTTAAAAGGTTATAAGAAAAGGAAGTCATAGAAGCTCCTTTTGGAAATTACATTGAAGCCATTTTAAAAGACATTGGAAAAAAAGAAATAGAAAAGAAATATTGAAGAATATTTAAAATATAGAAGGCTAAAAATATAGCCCATTGAAGCCATTTGAAAAGAAGTTTGAAAAATATTAAATATAAGGCTATAACCATTTGTAGCATTATAAAAATTCTAAGGAGAATGTGTTAAGGTATAGAGAAGATTAAGTCTCTTAAAAGACTACAAATTAGAAACACAAGAAGGAAAGAAATAAAGTTTTTTGACAAAAAGTTCTTTCAAAGGAATTTCAACACTTTGAAACAGAGAGCAAAAGAAAGAAATTTAACATCGAAGTAAAGGTTCCAACTAGAATGACCATTGGAATTAATAGTGTATAAAAGGGAAGAACTGTATGAAGAAGCAATGCACAAAGGCAATAAAAAACTCATTGGATATTAATAAAAATACAATAAGGAGCATAGCCCATGAAGAGGCTAAATTGATCTCTCAAAGAAAAATCCAAGAAGACCAATAATGCTCACAACCAATAAGTTCGAGCAATTTGAGGCTATTTCAAGCAAAGCTCATGTTTCAATAAATTGTTTTAGGATCAAATTATATATATATATATATGGAAAAGGTATTCACTCATTAAAGCATTAGAAAAAGCATTCACTTGTCAGAGTATTGACAAAGTCATTCATTCATCAAAAAATTAGAAAAGGTATTTGCTTGGTAGAAGATTGGTAAAAGCATTTTCTTGATAGAGCATTGGAAAATGCATTCACATGTTAAAGAATTAGAAAGATACTCAAAAAGTATCAAAATTCATTCACCCAAGCATAAGATAAGACATCTATATAAAGAAAGAAAAGAAACCTCATAGAAGTTAATCAAAGAAGAAACAATAATCAAGAAACCTAGAGCAACACAACTAGGACTCTCAAACTAGCTCCCATGGTTTAAAAAAATCTCTTATTGGTTAGCCACCTAGGGAAACATAATAAGCTTACCCTATTGATTGCCATGGTGATGAATCTATAGGACATGAAGCATGAAGAAGTGAAATTGAGAGACAAGAAGGACATCCAATATTTGACATTAACACAATATCCAATTGCATAATAGAGCATCGTCTACAAGATAACTACATTCAAAAGTGTCAAAGTTACCTATGGAAAGCACCTACAATAGAGAACCTTTGATGAAATATACCAACAAAAAATGTTGAGCGACAAAGCATACTGCAAAATAAGATCTTTTGCCATACTAAGTGTGTGGAAGAAAAGAAAAATCAACATCAAAGAAATATTAAAAGACCACTTGGTGATAAGCATTGCCATAAGCAAGCATTATCAAGGTGTCCATAAAATTTTCCACCATAAAGGTTGAAGGAAGTCCAATAGGACAACACATGGACCAAGGAGAAGTGCACACATGGAGAAATTTCAAAAGAAAATATAATATTTTTAAAGAAAAGAATAATCCATAGAGGAAAAAGCATTCCCTCTACCTTTACATGACGAGACACAATTATTTCTTGTACTTTTGATGCATCAAATGAAATATGAGTATAGGTATATATATACTCATCGAAAAAAGCTTTTTGAGATAAACTCAGTAAAAGAAGAATATTAAAATTTTGTAAAGATTTACTATGTCTAGTGGAGCACCAAAGATCTTGTTACTAGATTTTCAATTATTGAGGGGAAATATTTGTTGCCTGGAAGACTAAACTCATGCCATAGCTTAAGTTTTAGAAATTTTGGCAAGTAGAAAATGATGTCCAAGCATACATTAGGATACAACCATAGCCAAATATGCATGGGAGAAGTTGAAAATAATATTTGAAGCCAAGAATCAAAATCAAATTATAATCCTCCAAAGTTAGATCCATTGTCTAAAGATGAAGAGTGGAGAAAAGTTGGAATCATTCATGAGGATAAAAACATAATTATGAGCATCATTGCAAGCACTAGGAACTCAAGTATTTGATGAAATATTAGTTCCTATTATTTTGAGATCACTCTCATCAAAGTACAATGTTTTTGTGACTACACTAAATATTACTAAGCAAACACCAAGTTTTGAGAATCTAGTGAACCTACTTCAAAAAGTAGAGGCCTCGTATACAAAAAAAGATGAATAATTGCAAGTTACAATTCAAAGAGGAAGCAACCATTCAAAGTAGACATAAGACCTCCACATCACTTCCAACAAAGAAATAATGTTCAAATATATTATAATCAAATAAATGATTCTCAAAAGAGTACTTTCCACATGCAAAAGACATGTGAACATTATGGAAGAAATGGATATACCATGAAGGACGATTAGAATATTCCACTCAAGAATGGATCACCTTTGAGAAATGAATCAACAACATGATAGGTCATTTTTAGAACAAAAAAATAAAAGTTGGAGAAAGGTACATCAAAGTAATATAGTCAAAGAGAATCAAGTCAACGAAGGACAAGAAGAATTTTGAGAAGAAGAAAAACATGTGTTTGTCGCACAATTAGAAATAAGAAAACACATCAATTTTTGGTATGAATCCAAACATACTACAAATAAAGAAACTTGGATATATTCAAATCATCCAAATTATTATTGGTACAATGCAACCAAGAACATCAAGAACCAAGGACCTAAGAATGAATATGTACACTTCAAATGTGATTCTTCACCATCAATAGAAGTTTTTGAAGATAAAAAAGAGAATGAGGAATCAATGCAATAAGCATTAAAAATATAACCATCAATACCACATAGAGAAGGTGTAACAACCCTCCTTGGCAGGACTTATCCTTGACAATAAACTATGTATTGATGTATGGATGTTTAATGCATGGTTTTGTTTCATTGCTATTAATAAGTAGTTGCACTATATGCTTTGGTTCTACTATTGGAATATGGTACTATTGATATATTTGTGGTTATAGGACCAAACAATATCAGTAGTGGATTAGTATGAATAACCACCTAATTTGAGAGAAAATTTTGGGAAATGATGGTGATGACTTTCTCATCAATGGCTCTAGGTAACAAAATACCCCTCATATAGATGCATTTGTATTATGCTTGTTTCATATTCACACCATTAGGCTAGGAATTTGCTTGTGCAATGAGTCTCCTTAATAGGTTGGCAATAGCAATAGACTATCTTAAAAAGACCACCTACTTAAGGATAAAATAATGGTGTGTAATATTGTTGGTGTGAATGACATATATGCTTGTGTGTGGTATGCATAGATTATGGTGATAATTGCTATAGTATTAAATTATTGGTAATCTTAATATTTGAGAATATTAGTGTCAATGCTAATAATTAATATTAGCAATTAAAACTAATAAAGTGAATTATTAAATTAATTCTTGGAGATACTTTAATTATTGCATTATTTTCCTAATGTTTGGAATAAAATTTAAATGGCTTGCAAAACTTAGATTAAGCCTTTTTATTTATGATTGTCATGCTTGGGTGGCACTTTAATTAGCATAAAGGTGGTATTGATGGAGTAACATATTCTTGAGCTTGTTAAACATTACCTCCACCAAGCAAGAAGGGCACCTTAGTCTATTTGAATCTTATGAGATGTTTTAGGTTTAAGAATTTTTTTTGGGAAGAAAAGCATCGAAGGCTTTGAATGAGGAAGGACATGGCAGCATCACTCTAGAGTGGAAGATGTCAACCAGACTTGGCAAAGGTAGCCTAAGTACAATATTGTTTGTTATGGCTATATAATTTTATTTGTTCCCTTGCTTTGGTGTGGATATGAGTTTTATCTTGCATTGCTTTGGCTTCTTGTTTGGTTGTATTAGAGTGTTGTTAAGAAAATATCACTCACAATATTTCTTGATGGTTGTTCTAACCATAATGATCTCCTTTTTTTGAAGACGTTGTCATGGTAGTTGGTCAATTGTCCTTCCTAGACCTGTGTATTGTTAGTTTTCTTTTATGTTGGGAATGAATCCTTAATGGCTTTTTGTATGCACATGTTTTGTTGTAGTGGGCAGTGGTTGTGATGTGTTGTACATATTTGGCTATGTGCCCTTCTATAATCAAGTTTTAGTGTTCTTATATAGGGACTTGTTTAACCAATATGCTATAATATTTTCTATGGTGGTTTTCTTGGTGTTCAATCCTTTTATTTTAGATAGTTGTCCTTGTTTTTGTAGTTTATATTTGTAAGGATGTTTTAACTTTGGATAAAAAGAAATTAAATAAGGGTCGTCATCTTCTTTCTCTATGTAGAGGCCAGATACTCTTGTTTAAATATTGGTAAAGTTTTTTAGTCATAGTTGTCATAAGTTTATTTTCTTTAGAAGGAAAAGTTTGAGATATATAACTCTTTTAGCTTTATGGAAGTTGAAGTTTATTTAAAATAAATTCTTTTAGAATATAGAAGTTAAAGTTTATTTAAAAGAGAACTTTGTTGGATATTATCTTTGCAATATGAAGTTGGAGTTTATAGAAAGAAAAATATTTTAGTTTTATGCTTTAGCTTTTGTTGTTGTAAGGAAAGACTCTTCTATGGTGATGGTATTTCTTTTAAGAATGATAGTTTGGATCTTTTGCTTTAAGGAAAGAAAAACTATTATAATGGTTCCTAAGACTTGTGTAGGTAAAGGGACCATTATAAAGAGAAGTATGGGATTCTCTTTTGTGGATTGGTTTATTTAAGCTTTAGTTTTGAAAGAGAAACTACTATAATGGTTCCTAAGACTTGTGTAGGTAAAGGGACCATTATAAAGAGAAGTATGGGATTCTCTTTTGTAGGTTGGTTTATTTAAGCTTTAGTTTTGAAAGATAAACTATTATAATGGTTCTTGAGACTTGTGTGGGTAAAGGGACCATTATAGAGAGATAAGTATGGTATTCTCTCCTTGTTGGTTTGTTTCACTATGTTTTATGCATGGTTTCTTTTATAGTATTAATGGCATGATTAAAATACATTGCATTTGGAGCTATCCTGATCCCTAAGTATTCCTCAAGTTCCATGGGTGGATTTCCTTTCATGAAGAGGATTGTTGAATATACATGGACTGGAGACTTTTGTGGATGGATTTATAGTACATTTGAATGTAAAATTGTTATGGAAATAGAAGCTATATAGAGGAATGCTTCGTTAGATGAGTTTTGTAAACTTGATCTATGTACAAACTAAAGATTGTTTTAAATTGCTTAAATGTTACCTTGGGATTTGTTCAATAAGATGATATTGCAATATTTTAGTAGGATAGATAGTATTGAACTCTATCAATTTAATGGAATGCATATTTACATAGATTTATGTTGAGCACTTGGATCATTTAAGTTATGGCATCTAAATTAATGGAATGCATATTTACATAGCTTTATGTTAAGCATTTGAGTTAAACAAATTATGGCTTTTACTTTATTAAGATGCTTCCTTGTTTAGCTAATGTAGTATTTGGATCAATTAGATGATGGATTTTGATTTGATTAAAATGATTATGATTTTATGTAATGTATGATGCTTTATTTTATAAGTATGATATTCAAGTGTAATAAAATTAATTTCAGAGAGATAGGTTTATCTTGGGTTGGTTATACAATCTCTTGTAGGATCCAAGTCAATAAAACACCCAATCCTAGGAGGATTTGAGTGGTTGTAATAACCAGATAAATATGAGTCTTATAAGGAGTTGTAAGAATACAATTGCTAGGAACTCATGACTAGGAGTTGCATGAATGCAATAGCCAAGTTTCTTGTGAATCAATGCACCTTGAATGTTGAGGATCGAGTGTATCCCAACTAGGAGTTGTGGGACCATTCACAAGACAACAATGGTGATTCCTTGAACATGTAGGTTTGAGTAATCATGTCCATTACTAGGTGAGTGGTAATGACCTTAGTTAGCCCACATAGGTATGGTAACTAAGCACCAAGGCTTTATACCTAATTAACCTACCAAGTTGGACTTAGGTTAAGGTTAGGGAATAAGTGTCCCCTTTAAGTTTTATGGACCTTTAAGGATAATCTCTATGTTGTGGTCACATAGTTTTGTATCATGGAGGGTATGGGAAATTTGGGAGGACCACTTTGGCATCTTTCTAAACAATGAGGTTTAGTAAGATGGACCCCAAAAGCTATGGGATGTTAACGATTGTTGTCCACTGAATGTCGTCTACAGTGACAGAACTAAAATATGGTGCCTTGATAATGCTCAAAGAAATGTATTGGAAACTCTTGAGAACCTAGCTTGTGTTAGGTTTTAAAAAAATTGTTCTCTCGGGTTGGTAGTTTTGGGTTGTTACAATTGGTATTAGAGATCTAGGTCATAGGGCTTGAAGCTTCTAGTGAGTGCACTTAGGATAATATTTAAGTTGATGTTCTAATTTGAGGATACCAACTTTTCTAGGGATCTTAATGTGATTTGGAATACATCAAGAATTGCACATCATTGGGACTAGTCAAACCAAGGAATAAAAATCCTAGAGGGTATAGTTTCTTATGGGGAAATAAACCTTGTAGGAAGGCAAGCATGACCTTGATCATTATCAATTGAGTGATAATGGTCTATGTTAGTTCATTAGGAGAATGAAACTAACTAATTGTAAGTACAATTAAAAAAATTGTAACTTACCCAACTCCTTTGTGTGGATAGGATATGACACCTATATTAAAATGAAGTTTATCCAAGAAAACTAAAATGGTTGCACACGATGGAAATGAAAAGCAAAATATCAGATAAACTATAGAATCCAACAAGAAAACTAGGAGAGCAGCAACTCCTAGCAAGAGGGCTAAGAGGATAATGAACCTTGATAAGGATGCCAGGAGAATAGAAGGTTCTAATGGGAGAGCATAAGATCTCTCCTCCATAGTGAAGTTGCTTTAAGAATGGTTGGAGTAGCAACAAAAATGATAAAAACCTTGATCAATAAGGAATCAAGTACTATAAATGTAGAGGGTAGGTAGGAAGAGAACCCTATTAAAATAATCCAAGAGGGAAAATCCTAGATAGAGGTTGAGCTAGCTAGAGACCTTAAGAATGTTAAAGTACCCAAATTTAATGGCAAAGAAGGAGGAGATGCAGTCGAATCATGGTTGAAAGAGTTAGCAAACTTCTTTTCAATGAAAAGGTACTCCTCTAATACTCATACTATGTGGGATACCCTTCATATTTTGCATGTAGCCTTGTAATGGTGGGACACATTTAGTATAGGCAAAAATATCCAAGCTACAGAACTTAAGTGGGATAATTTCATTGGGAATTTTAAGAAAATATTTCTTTCTGACCAATTTTATGTAGAGAAGTTTGAAAAATTATCTACACTTCAACAAGGATCACTATGGATAGAGGTGTATTTTCAAATATATGTGAAACTTTTGAAGTATTGTAGACTTGAAAAAATGATCCATTAAGATGAGTCATTTTCCTTAGATCCTTAGCTTTTCCCTCAAAATTGCTAAAATACAAATTTGAACCCCATTTCCTCTTTGTTTGGCTTGTTTTTTCTTAGCCTTTCCAGATTCGTACTTGTCCCTTATGGGATGTAAATTTGACATGCCAAATTTGCACCCTCTAAAAGTAGGGTGTGAATTTGGAAATTTTGGGCATTTCCTCTCAAAAGCCCTTTTTAGCATTGGCTCTTTGTGATGTCGATTCTTGCTTGAGGTTAATCTTTGTTTTCCTACCATTTTCATACCCAAAACCTCATATAAATAGAGGAATTGGACTCCATTTTCCCCCAGTTGTAACAAATTGTGAATTTCTAAGTTCTTCTTTTGTGAAAAGTGCTCTTGATGAATATTTGCTTTTGGATTGTTGTTGCTTTGCTCTTGTTTTTATTTGGATTAGCTACTCTTGGTGAACAAGTGGAGAAGCCTTGATGATAGGAGAGTGTAAGATGTACAAAATATCTAACACCTAAAGAATTATGAAATCAAATTGACAAGATAACATCATATAACCAATGTAAAGCAAAAGAGATAAAAGAAATGGTGCCCTTCTTTATTCATATTTGAAAATTGTCTTTACATAGAGGTTACAAAATATCCCTCTTAGGGATTAACCAATTTGATATGAATTACATCAATGAATCAAATGATAGGTGTCTTCACAAGATCTTTGTAATCTCCCTAAACTGATTATGGAGGGTTTTCCTAGCGACCTCCACTTGATGATGCCAAGATTGAGGGTCTTGATGATGATAAGCTCCTGATAAGGCTTGTAACCTGCACACAAAAGTACCTACAAAGTATCAATAAAAAATGTGAAGCCTCTCAAGATGAGATCCAATTCATGATAATGGTAATGAATGGAAATTGCATAAAACAGTAAAGAAATGCATGAAATACCAAATGAAAATGTGTTAAACAATGCTAGAAATAGAATTAAAAGCTAATAAAACTGATCTAATTGATAAAACAAAGAAAATTGAACATCACAGCAAGACCTTCATTAATCAGAATGGTTGGCTCTGACAGTCATCGTTAGGTCTGACGGCATCACCTACGGACCGCTATCGAGCACAGCGACAACTGTAAAGAGAATTCGTTCACTGCGCTCGATGTGTGGTGAAATCCAAAATGCCATTCAAAAGGATTGATATTCGTGGTGTATTCTTGAGGAACAACTTATGGTGGGATTTGAGTCAAATTTGTGGTGAATTGATGATAAAAAGTGGTGGAAATTGCTCTTCAAGCTCTCCAAAGCTCCATGGATGTTAATGCAAGCTTCATGACGAAATATCAATAGCACCTTGATGCTTATAAGAGATCAATCTCTCTGTTAGGCAATTTGATAGCACTTCGTTATAGAAAATTTAGGATTATTTGAATGAAGTCCTGGGATCCTTTTATAGATTTTCTAATTGGCCATTTTAGCTTGCAAGGGAACCCAAGATCAAGATTCGGTTAGGAATCTGGGATCCCAAGTGTCACTTCTAGAAGCTTCTCAAGTTTGGTTGTTAGGAAGACATTGCTCTATAACCAATTTGGTTTAGCTTGAGAAGCCCGATTTTATTACAGGTGAGGTCGTCTTCGATCAGAGTAGCCCGATCTAGGAGCCATTATTGGGTCCAACGGCCGCTAGGGGGACAGCGACCCAAGATGCAAAGGGTCAAACTACCCTATTTGAGTTGTTAGAACCATTGTTAGATCTTGTGAAGGCCTAAGATGAGTCATATGGTCTACAAAGGTGTCCATATGAGTAGCCTTCTCAACATGATGTGTTTTAGGTGTCTAAAGATAACCCTTTTTGGGATGCATTATGTGAAAGCACAATTCTGAGAAAAAATATATAACCTAAAACAAAATTAAAAATTGATGTTGATCCTTGATTCAATCAATATAAAATACCCTACTTATGAAAGAGCATGCATATTCAAAGCATTGCCTCCAAAAAAATGGTAGGCTTAGTTTGAGTATTGCTTTAACGAATCTAATGATAATCGAGTAGTGTTGTAAAACTACATGTCCATATTGCCAAAGGATTAATTTATCATTTTTGCTTTTTGCCCCAACAAATAGGAAAACTTATGATAGATTTTAGAAATGATTCTTAGATGAACGCAATTAACATGATTAAGTGTTTGATTATTAACTTCGATTATGATTGTTATGATTATGACTACCCCCTCAAGTGATAGATCGATGAGGAGATGTAAAATGATGAAAGCGGTGAGTCACTTGACCAAGATGACTTGATTAAATGTAACCAAAAGTAGAGGCTTCTTTGGAGCTTTTTGGAATTGACCAAATGAAACTAGGTATCTTTGGAGCATTTTGAGATTTGACCAAAGGAAACTAGACTTCTTTAAAGCATTTTGAGATTTGACCAAAGGAAACTAGGCTTATTTGGAGCATTTTGAGATTTGACCAAAGGAAACTAGGCTTCTTTGGAGCATTTTGAGATTTGACCAAAGGAAACTAGGCATCTTTGGAACCTTTTTGCAATTGAGATAGCGAGGCAAAGGGGGCACCCTTTTGGAAACTAAGCAGTTGATTTGGTATGATTAGATGTAAGGCAAAGGGCACAACCTTTTACAACCTAGCAATTAAGGTGTTGATTAAATGCAAGGCAAAGGGCACAACCTTTTGCAATCTAGCGATTGATTGGTTGATTGATTGAATGCAAGGCAAAGGGCGCAACCTTTTGAAACCTAGCAATTGATTGATGAATTTATGGAATGCATTGAATCAAACCTTGTATTAGGAAGGTATTCTACCTAAATTTGCTTCGAATTTTTTGATTGGTTTAATTGTTTATGTGGGGAGTAATAATATGGATAATTCCCCAGTTGATGTGTGAAAAATTTTGTTTGATTTACAATTTTGAGGTTTTGGACCATTAGATGTTGTTAGATATTCAATTTAAAGCTCATGATGCTTACAAACTAATTGTATTTATTGTCAGCTAAAGGTCATCTTGGGGTACAATGGTGGTGATGTTCAAATTCCAAGGTTGTCATAGGGTATAACGGTCGCGTTGAAATGTGACCGTCCTCCAAGTGAGCGGCTACCAAATTTAGAAAATATAAAAGCAATTTTGATAATTTTAAAAGTTATTTTTACAGCTGGTAGTGAGAGAAAAGTGAGATCTAAGGGAGGAGATAGATAACTTGATACAAAATTCTACCAAAATTAAGATAGACCATCATAACAGATTGGCTCAAGGCTTCTATAAGTGGTAAATTTAGAGCTCCTAAGGTAGACTCTCCATTCGACCCTCGTAAATTGTGAAAATAAAAGGAACTTCACTAATTAATGGGTTAAATGAACCTCATTAAACTATAGGTAATGAACCTCACCCCTAGTCTAGGAATTTAGCTTAGGTTAGCTTAAGGGGAGGGAATGTTTAATTTTTTGCATTTTTTGGTTTGGGATGGGACCCCACGTGGGTGCCATGGTGAGGTCATATTAGGTAAGAGCGATGTCTGTTTTCCAAGAAGGGGGTCGTCAGGAGGTCTGGTGGCCAGGTTTGAATTCCAATGGTCATAAATCGAATCATTGGGGTGGTTATCCTGGGTCCAGCAACGGCCTTTGCGGTCATCAAGGTCCAGAGTGGCCTCCAAACTTAGGCAAGATTTTTTTTCGATGAATTTTTTGTTTTTGAATTTTTGGTGATTTTTTCATGTTTTTAGAATTTTGGGTGATTGATTGATTGATTTTTTTATGCTTTTAGAATTTTGGGTTATTGTTTGATTTTTTTGAATTATAGGATGTTGGGTGTTAGACTTTCACAACTCAGGCTAGGGAGCCTAACCTATTCCTAGAGCTATGGGATGTACTCAGTGATGATGACTGGGAGTGGTTTGAGGTGATCGGCCTCAAAAAGGTTGTGTGTCTATCAACTTTGATATTGGATCAGTCTTACCTTCTGACCATATCTTATCGATGGAACAGCAAGACCAATAATTTTCATCTCCCCACTGGCAAGATGATGGTGATATTAGAGGATGTTTATCACATTTACAAGATCCCCATCAATGGATTGGCCATTAATTCTACACACATTCAGGAGTGATCGAGTGTTTTGTAGTAGATTTATGGTGCTAGGGTGACTGAGGTATTAGCGGATATAGATCATGGAGGAGTGTTAGTCAGTAGATGGTACGAGTGATATATATTCTCTCATCGCTAGGTAGTGTTGATGCACATCATCTCGAATGTGCTACTACCAGACTCATCAAGAGCGAGATTCCCTTGGAACCTCCTGGATATGGTACATAACTTGTTAGAGTGTGACCTGGAGGACCCTATCAATATAGCATAGGAGAGTACTCTCTTAGCACATCTTTATGATGAGATGTATGAGATACAACATTGGTAGTGGGTGGGATTGGGTTGCAGTTTGCTACTCTAAATATGGTACTAGGAGCACATCCGAGTAGATTGATTCATTGTATTATCATTGTCTCGAGTGAACTTAGGGGATGATGAAATTGGCTATGCAACACGATGGTCACAGGATGAGGAGGTTGGCCATAATCAACCACATGGATGTATCCTGGCTCATTACATGACTTCACTAGAAGGATTACAGCATGAGCAAATTATATGGATACCCTATCTTGATTGCCATGACAGGCCAGAGGCTACACAGTACTTGGCTAGGGTGATATACGATAGATGGTTCGTTGGGCATAATGGATCAAAGAGAGAGTATTTCTAGTACTCTAGGGTGACTTTCCAGTTTAGTATAGCTTAGGATGTGCTAGAGGAGTCAATCCTCTATCATTATCACAATGACAAGATAGAGTACGAGCCACCTCAGGTAGCTGCACTATTAGAGGAGGTGGATGCCATGATGGTAGAGACTGGTTTAGAGGACTCAAAAACTAGTATTAAGTATGATACTTGGTGGGTATCTTAGCTATGTGATGCAGGAGCATCCAATGGTGTAAGGGCAATCTTGCATCACCAATATATATATATATGTGTGTGTGTGTGTCTGTGTGTGTGTGTGTTTAGGACCATGTGTTTAAAAAATATATATGTTTAGACATATATGTTTAGACCCATATGTTTAGACCTATATGTTTAGACCCATATATGTTTAGACCCATGTGTTTAGAACCATATGTTTAGACCCATGTTTTTAGATCCATATATTGGAAATTCAAGTTTCAAGTGAATATTTTCTTGGGTAGGAAAACGGAAAATTCAAATTTCAAATGAATATTTTCTTGGGCGGGAAAATTAAAGGTGGGAAAAGGAGTTACGCTTTCCAAAAAATTCTTTGGGAAGTTATTAAAAGGGGGAATATAGATGACCAAAGGCAGTCTGGTATCACAGATCGTGGCTCCAATTTGCAGATCTCCAGTCTTTGTAATAAAATCAGCCTTATGGTCATACATTGTAATTTTTTATTCTATTTTATTGAAGAAATATTTGATGTGGGATTTTTGTTGAATTTTTTTGTGATTTAATATTAGATATGGGGTTTCTATTGAATTTTTTTGTGATTTAATATTAGATGTGGGGTTTCTATTGAATTTTTTTGTGATTTAATATTATATGTGGGGTTTTTATTGAATTTTTCTATGATTTTGAGTACTGTGCGAGTGTTGGGTGGAGTAATCCTTCACCAAGTGGTATCAGAGTGGGATTTCTTGAGTGTGTAAACAGATTACCAAACGTGAGGTAATTTACACTAGGACCTAAGGTTGAGGGTTGTGAGAAAAGTGACCAGAATGCCTCCACAAAGAAACCGTGATGGTGGGAGAAATACTGTGGTACCAGAAGAGGGTTTTAGTGCCCTATAGAGACAAGTTCAAGCTTTGCAAGAGGAGCTACGTAGAGGGTTTGAGCAAAGAAAAGAAGATAAAAGTGAATATGAAGTTAAAGAAGAAGTCCATTTTGAATAAGAAGAGGATGTAGTACATCCTGCACAAGTCGAAATTATTTAAGGCCATCTCCAAGATTGGAAAAAGACCGAAGATTAATGTTTCTATATTTTCTAGGAATCTTAACCTAGAAGAATTGATCAATTGGATCAATGATATGGAGTACTTTGAGCATGAGGAGGTGGAAGATCCTGTGAGGGTCAAATTTGCAAATACCAAACTAATGGGTCAAGCTAATATTTGGTGGAAGGGAGTACAACTAGATAGAAATAGAAGAGAAAAAAAAAAAATAACAAGATGAAATCGAATGGTGAAAAATTTAAAGGGATAGTTCATTCCAATTAACTACGAGTTATATCTTCTGAAGAAAGTGTAGGGTTTGAGGCAGACATGTAAATCTATAAAAGAGTATACAGAAGAGTTCTACAAGATCATGATCAGAATAGACCATTATGAGGCCAACAAGGAGAAGGTAGCCCATTATTTAAATGGATTGAAGCCAAGTATTCAATAGGAACTAAGTTTGGTCAAAATGACTACCATAGAAGATGCTTATCAGTTTGCTCTAAAGGTAGAAGAGAAGTTGAATATAATATTTGAAAGCAAGCAGAGACAAAGAGGTCATGGTGGAAGGACTGATGAAGGACCATATAGAGGACAAAATACAGATCAAAAGAAGAATAGATAAGTCAGCAGCCGTCAAAATCAAGAAGAGGATAATGCCTACCACCCCCGTGAGCAAAATAATGGTGACCAAATAGGAAGAGGAAGGTTCGAACGAGGACCTAGAAGAGGAGGATTTTGTGGAACCTATTTCCAATGTGGAGAAGAAGGACATCAAGCATATAAATGTCCACAACATCAAGAAAATATGAATAGGAGACCTGAAGGTAATGCACGAGTTGCTTATGTAGATGAAGATGTTGAATATGAGCATTCTGAAGAGACAAAAAGAGGAGAAGTTCTTGTCATAAGGAGATCCTTGCTAAATAAGAAGAAATACCCAGTTCAAAGGAAGAGTTTATTTTGCACAAGGTGCAAATGTGAAGGTAAAATTTGTATTTTATCATTGATAATGGTAGCACTAATAATTTAGTTTCAGAGGAGATGGTTAACAAATTACAGTTGGAGAAAATGATACATTCGCATCCATATCGAATTGCATGGTTGCGGAAGGACCATAGAGCTTTGGTCAATGAGCAATGTTTAGTGAGGTTCAATATTGGGAATTACCATGATGAGGTATTGTGTGACATCATGCCTATGAATACTTGTTATATTCTATTGGGGAGGTCGTAGCAATTTTATCAGCGTGCACTACATGATGGACATGCCAACACTTATTCCCTAATAAAGGATGGAGTTTGTTGTAAGTTGAAGCCCTTGAAGGAGGTGGAATAAAGGTATGTAGCAGTGCAAGAATTTATTTAGTTGATGGTAGAAAATTTTTTAATGGTATGAAGCACAAACATATGTGCTATGCATTGATTCCTAGAGTTAATGAGGAAAAATGTGAAGATATACCAGTAGAAGCCTCATATCTTTTGGGAGAATTCCAAGATATTGTATCAGATAATGTACCTAAAGGTTTACCACCAGTGAGGGAGATTAGTTACCAAATGGGTTGATACCAGGAGTCAATTTGCCAAATTAAATGATTCCTATAGAGAACGAGGAGCTGGAAAAACAAGTTCAAGAGCTATTGAGTCCATGTGCAATGCCTACAGTACATGACTCAATATTTGTGGTGGTTGATAGGTTTTCTAAGATGGCAAACCCAGTGATATAGTTCACATTACAGGTTTATTTTTCAGAGAGGTGGTATGACTACATGGTCTACCAAGGAGTATAGTTTCATATAGAGATACCAAAATTTTTGGTTATATCTGGAGGACCTTACGAAAGAATATGAAGACATATTTGAAGTTCAATTCTGCACACCATCCGTAGACTGATGGACAAATAGATATGGTGAATATAATTTTGGTCAACCTACTGAGATGCTTCGTAGGAGATAAGCCCAAGGGATGGGGATTTGATTTTACCATAGGCAAAATTTGCTTACAACAATTCTATCAACGAGAGTACTAGTAAATCCCCATTCTAGATTGTATATGGGAGCAGCCCAAGGAATGCCTATGAGTTGAGGAATATGGGCAAAGGAGAAAATAGTATGGATAGAAGTACAAGAAATAAGTAGTATGAAGAATATCTGGTTAAGTGGAAAAGAATACCTATTGAAGATTCATCATGGTTGTCTAAGGCAGAGGTTGACCATCTTGGTTTTCCTCCAACACTAGAGAAATGAAGGTCACTTCTCAATTTACCCTGGGTGTCTTATGTAGGAGCATCCAATGGTGTAAGGGCAATCTTGCATCACCAATATATATATATATATATATATATATATATATATATATATATATATATATATATATGTGTGTGTGTGTGTGTGTGTGTGTTTTTAGACCCATATTACTAGACCTATATGTTTAGACCCATGTGTTTAGACCCATATTTTTAGACCTATATGTTTAAACCCATGTGTTTAGACCCATATATTTATACCCATGTGTTTAGACCCGGATGTTTAGACCCATATATGTTTAGACTGGAGATACTAGTCTTGTGGTTGCCCAGAGTTACCTTAGCTCTAGACACCAGTAGAGGTGGGATATGCTGAGAAGAGATCTATCCTCCAGGCTTAGGTGGATACAACTACGGTGACTATAAACACTCTACGTACATAGCTAGCTACCAGGACTGTCGAGTCATATGCAAGGACCGTGGAGCGAGATGCTCGTAGGATATAGTTAGTGAATGTGCTTATAGCTCATGTTACACCATCCACTCTAGCCACTCAAGGGCCAATAATATTAGGTGGGGAGGTGCACATTAACAAATTATGGTGCCTCATAGAGGAAACTATGGCACAACACCAGTCATATGCAGCCTATATCATTGCCCTGGAGACTCGAGTTAGGCTATTTGAAGGTAGTCTACCAGAGATATCTATAGTAGAGGGGTCCTAATGGAGTAGGACAAGTTATTCTGGGATGTCATCAGTGTGGCCTAGTCATAGGTCAGCTTCACGATCAGAGAGCTCGATAGGTAGTGGCTTTAGATAGACTCGCAAGGTTGCAATCAAGGATGGAGGTCACTCAGGGGGTACAGGCCCCATGTGATTTGGTAATTTTACTTAGAGTGTAAGGTTTGAGGATCTACATAGTTGTAGCCTGCAGGTAATTTTGTATCATGATGTTACTCTATTTTTATACATATATATGATATCCTTTTATGGTTCATTATGTGTTATGGTTTTGACTTTTATGTTCATGTTATGCATTAATGGATGTAATACCTATATGATGATGTGATTATGCTATATGTATATGATATAATTATGGCATGCAGTAGTTACATGATGAATGTTTGATTAAATTTTGTGATATAAATATATGAATGCACTAGTATGTATGCTTATATGGATGCAATAGTTAATAAATGCATGTATTGATTTATTTAATTTCTGTTATATGATATGGTGGATGTAATGTGATATGTAATGCATTAATTTCATGAGGATGTTCTAATGCAAATGTACATGTATGCTTTAATCACTTAAAACATAAGGAATGATTTTAATTTGTGTTTAACAGACTAATGGAAGACACCATAGAATCTATAAAAATAATGAACAAAAATGTTAACCCTTATCATAAGAATTAATCATTTATACATCTATATGTGAGGTGAAATGATGTGATATGTATGGGCTTTCCCTATAAGCTTCTTTAAATTAAAATATATGCATAAAATAGTCAATGGTCGTCTAAATATCATTGTTGATATCTATCTGGTATCTATCCTATTCTATGCAGACCCCTTAATAAACAAAATTTCATAAGGAAAATTATGATTGTTTGATAAGATAATTTGTTGCTATAGAGGAATTTTTTGAGGTTTTCCATGAGACTCAAACACCCTAGTTGATTGATCAAAATTTGTATAATGACTATACAAGACTCCTGAAAGATACAAGCCTGTTAAGAAGATTGATATATTCATTATCCCTTTGTATGCAAAATAAATATATTAGATGAGGCATAAGAATACCTCATTACCATGGAATTTCATTCAATCCATTGTTGTAGTGAGGATCACCCTATGGTCATCTTGATCCTAAGTTTAGACGCAATTAGACTAGACTACTAGGCAATACAAGCCACCTAAAGCTAGCCCATCCATAAGTTGGCATTGTTCTGTACAAAAAGGTTGATAATGTGACAAAAATATCGCCATGCGTAAGGCTACTCCATTACCTAGTGGGTTTCATTCAACCCATTACTGTAATGGAGATCACCCCATGGATTTTGAATACTACAGATTCTAGGGATTCAGGCTTGTTACCTCCTTCTTTTCTTGTGATTTTTTGGGATACTTGCTCATGCTTAGTGGTGAAAACCATTGTTTATTTTACATTTTTTTTTTTTTTAGCAAGGAATTTTCTTAGTGATGAAAATCATTATTTATTTTGTATTGTTTCAAGTAGTTTCTCATTTTGTGAGAGAGAAAGGAAATTGTTTGGGTAGGGGGGAGTTCATCCTTTTGTCAATTATCAGCACTCTAGACCATACGCATAATAATATGAGCAAGGAAACCTTTCACTTAAAGCGATAAGGACCACTTTGTAATGTCATACTTCTTTGTTCAAACTAGGATTGTTAAGGTATAAAATTATGTTGGGCTTTTGAGATATGCAAGGTACTATCAAAACTAGACCTCACATTCGAAAGCAAAGATATCTTTCTACAAAATCTAATAAGATAACTAGGGATGGTTGAATGATCAAAAAAACCTAGTATACACCCCATGGTAACTCATAAGTTGTGTTGAAAAACACAATTACTCACAATGAATGATATGCATGATAAGGACATGTGGATTCAGGATTAACATACAAACATGGTTTCATTTGTAAGAATGTATACACAACCTATCTTGATGCAAATACAATGGATGAATATGCCTAATGCAATGCAACTAATGAATGCATACAACTAAATGCATAGTATAAATTTTTTTGTGTTTTAATATTTTATATTGTTTTTGAGTATTTTTTTATGTTTTCTTATTTGTTTGGAGTTTTGCTGATTTTTATTGTTTTTGTGATTTTTTATTGTTTTATGTGTAGACACTTAAAATTCGCACATGATAACCCTATATTCTTATAGGCTTGCATAAACACTTATAGGCTTACGTACACATTTCTAGATAGTCATAGGCCATCGTAGGCCATCTTAGGCTAGGCCATCATAGACCATCATAGGCCATCATAGTCATCCGTAGGCACAAAAACCTACAAAACTACACAAAACACACCCAAAATTCCTATTCACAAGAGGGCCACCTACAAGCCCCTTTAGGCCACCTAAGCCCTATTCTATAGGGCCGCCATGGGACCATTCCCTACGAAAACCCTAATTATGCTAATTATAATTCTAATTTGCAATTGAATTTTCACTTAAGTGCACTTTATCACCTAAGTAGGTTTAATTAGGGTTAAAATCCAAATTAGCCCTAATCCTACCCTCACACATGTGTGCACCCACTTAGTTAGGATATTTTATAGGATACCTAACTTAACCCTCATCTAACCTAGGGATTAGCTAATCAAGTATAACCCTAATCTTGGCTCACACATGTGTGCACCTAGGATATTTTTTTAGGGTACATGAAGGGATAACTAAGCATGCCACTTCATAACCCTAACTTCACCATGGTAGGACTTGAATCCATAGTCTAGTACACCTAACTCCCCCTAGCCTTGGCTCCCTCTATAAATAGAGGACCATTTCCTCCATTATTCTCTCTCTCTTTTGGTTAACATACCCAGACTCTGTTGAAATTGCCTTAGAATACCTTCTACTATCTTTGCACCTAACAAACATCAACAAATATTATCTAGAACACATTCGAATAGCAAATTCTCATCAATAGTCAACATCAACATGGTTCTCACCCCTCCATGCAAACTCGAGTTCCAGTTCACACCACACCATGTGAACTAGACCTACAACAACTCTGTAGCTCCAATTTAGATATACATCAGTTCTAGATAGCTTCTAAAGCATTATCTCCTATTTTTATCATGTTTTTCTTCATTTTCATGTCGATTTATCTTCATAAACATGGGATTTGATCAATGACAGGTCCCCAAATAAACTAATCCCTTTTTGCAAGCACAAAATCAGGTATAAAGGACATCTTCAAGCATCCAACGGGTGGCACATGTATACAGAAGCCCACATACATTGAGTACATTGAAAAGTCTCCACAAGTTCACCTATATTTACATTGAAAGAGAAATAAAAACCTATCTCAAAAGATACTATGTTGTAACACTCTTTTAAATTCAATAGTAAAAGGACACTTTGCACATATTCTATTAGTTTTAGAATTGGTGACTTTTCGCATGTTACATTCTGGCACGCCCGGTGGGACCCCCACAAAAATTATTTTAGAATAGTTTTCTTGCTAATCTAACTCAATATATGACTTCATTTTGTTGTTTCATGTACGGTAAGCACAAAATAGATCCTGGTAGATCCCTAAATACACCTTAGGCTTTCATATCAAAAGTTTCAGGATTTGAAACCTAGTTTGCACCCCGCCCTGCAAACCAATAGTCTGATTCGCATATCGCCATGTGAACCCTACCAAACAACTCCAAAACAACTTGAAGTTGTAGGCCCTACAACAAATACAAAAGAAATACCATCTGACACAATAGGAGTTAGGTATTCTTATTAGAACGGCTATTTTTCATCATTCTTTTGTAAAGGATTTTCTCTTTCAAAAGCATCAACTCATTTTGCAAATTCCTTTCAAAAGCACATTAGTTAGGGTTTTCATTCCTTAAAAAATCACTTAGGTTAAATCTTGTCAAATATCTTTCATATTTTTAGGTTAGAATTTCATTCTCTTTCCACATTATTAGAGTACATTTTCATTTCTTTCCAAGTTTCAAATCACTTTCAATTTCTTTCTAAAATCATTTAGCATAGAACTTTGAATCTCTTTCATTCCATTTAGATCGGATTATTTTCAATTTCTTTCCAAAAGCATTTAGAGTAGGATTTCAAATCTCTTTCAAACTTACACTTAGATCAGATTTGTTTTCTATTTCTTTCCAAAAGCATTTAGAGTAGGATTTCAAATCCCTTTGAAACTTGCACTTAGACTAGATTTTTTAATATCTTTCCAAAAGCATTTAGAATAGGATTTCAATTCTCTTTCAAACTTACAATTAGATCAGATTTGTTTCCAATTTCTTTCCAAAAGCATTTAGAGTAGGATTTCAAATCTCTTTCAAATTTACACTTACACTAGATTTTTCAATATCTTTCCAAAAGCATTTAGAATATAATTTCAAATCTCTTTCAAACTTGCACCTAGATAATATTTTGAAGAACACAAGCTTATACTGAGAGGGGGGTGAACAAGTATAAGACCACTTTTTACTTTTCTTTCCAAATCAATATTAAGCAATGTGTAGATAGCAATATCAATAGCAGTAATCAAAGCAATGCATAAATCACCACACACAATAGAGACACCACAATTTACGTGGTTCACCCAATGTGGGCTACTCCACGGAGAAAATATTTCACTAAAATTTTCTCAATCAATCTCTTGGGAATCCTTCCCAATTACAATGTTTATGGACCTCTATCCAAAGGAGACACCAATCCCCTAAATCAAGTTTATGGATCTCTATCCACTGGAGAACTCCTTCTCCTCTCCGGTTGGTGATCCTCTAGAAGACTACTCGCCTCCACTGCACTGGCTTGTGGATCTCTCTCCACTGAAGACTCTTGTCCCCACTCAGAAGACCTATCCTCACTACCCTGGTTGATGGATCTCTATCCACTGGAGACTACTATCCTCTCTGCTCTGTCACCTCCAAAGCTCTATCTCAAATCTGCACTAAACACAGTCCATTCGGTCTAGCACAAATCTTCTCAACAAGTCCACTCAAAACTTGCTCAAATATGCTCAATAGGTCCACTCAAAACTTGCTCAAATATGCTCAACAAGTCCACTCAGAACTTGCTCAAATCTACTCAACAAGTCCACACAGAACTTGCTCAAATCTTCTCAACAAGTCCACACAGAACTTGCTCAAATCTGCTCAACAAGTCCACACAGAACTTGCTCAAATCTACTCAATAAGTCCACATAAAACTTATCCAAATCTGCTCAATAAGCTCACTTAGAACTTATCCAATCTCATAGAAACATAAAGTGAATTGTTAGAGACCCAATATGTTTCAACTCAATGCTCAAACACTTTCTCAACTCAAATCAGAATATAGAATAGTTTGTTTTATGGAACTTGAACAATCACTTCATACATCCACTTGACTAGGCTCAATCAACTCTACTCAACCAATTACTCAAGAAACAACCCTTGCTCACAAACCCTAGTCCAAGCATGTAAACACCAACTCAAAATATTTCCAACAATGCTCAACAACAAATCTCACATAACAATGATACTCATGTTCTTTTCAAACCTTAGTTTAAGTACGTAAACACCAACTCAAAATGTTTCCAACAATGCTCTACAACAAATCTCACATAACAATGATACTCATGTTCTTTTCAAACCCTAGTTCAAGTTCTTTGCACAACAACTCACTTCAACAACAATGCATATAAATCAATCTTCACATAACAATGATACTCATGTTCTTTTCAAAACCCTAACTCAAGTTCTTCACACAACCAATGGCTTCAACAACAATGCTTATAAAACAAGGTTTTAATCACAACACTTAATTCCAGAAAACCTTGAAGCATTAACTCAAACACTTTCGAAAAGGAAACCCTAATCAAATCCTTTTCACTCCAAAATTTATTTTCTAGAAAGCCAATCAATCAACTCAACCAAGGAAGAATTTGCCCATACCTTTTTGCTTGACAAGGAGTTGATCTCACAAATCTGTCACACTCACACTCACTTCTTTGCCAATCTCAATAAGGGTTAGAAGATAATAATTTCCTCAAAAACACAATACAAAATGATATCAATAATTACACCTTATCACTCCAACTTAAAATAATATTCAACACCTTCACAATAATCTTCTTTAACACAAAAACCCCTTATTAAAATTAAAACAATACTCAAAAGTCTTAATCCTCCAATATGCCAATATAATAATTTAAGACTTTATTAAAAATTAAAACCAAAAACCTCCTTATTACTCCAAGTGATAATTTTCAACTACCACCACTATCCAATAAGCAACCTTTCTAAACAATTCCACTAACAACCCTTATACCTCCCAACTTAGGCAAATAATAAAAATTTAATGCAAAATATTTACCTCACCTTCGGAGGGATTCGAACCTTCAACAATGCCCGTGATGAACACCTTAGTCATGGCTTCAACCACCACATGAGCTACGTGCTCGTTTGAGACTAACGAAGCACCACGTGCTTCAAGTCGTGCCTCCCTTATTGCCCTTTGCAAAAATGTGCACCTTTGGCACCTTCAACCAACATGACTACCAAGCACACTACCACGTTTTGAATGCTGGCTCTCTTGCCAAAAAATGCTTTCACACTTGCCCACTCGCCACTAGGCCAAGCTGCCCAGTTGGCCTTCGAACGATCTATGCTTTCTATTTTGAACTGTTTGCCACACACGAAATTCGTAAAATTCTCACGAGCTCTTCTTTCACTTCGCATCCAAATAATAATCAATCGAGCAAGGATAAAGTTTAATGCCCTTTGAGCATAGGTATATATATTAATTTCCTCCATGCTTGTAAAACATCGACGCTTCGAATGCTTTCACCACCATGTAACGTCGGTGAAGGTTAAGACCTTGATAAAGGCGCTTTGAATATTTTTAACTCCAAACCCATATTTGGGTATTGTAAAATATTATAATGAATATTATAAATATTTTACTTTGGGCTTTTAACCATATCACTTAATATTATAATAACAAATATTATAATATTATATCCTTTTGAGTTTATTACTTCATTCTCATTGCATACCATGGTGTAAATAATATTTATTTATAAAATTTAAATTCTCATTGAATTTAAATAATTTATAAAAAATATTATATCTCCTTTTTAACTTTGCACAAGCCTCCTTGAGATTTTATGAAAACCTTTTTAACTTATGCTTCCATATACTATTAAGATATTATGGAGCCCTTTTTATTTTAACTTTTGCATTGATTCTCTTGACCTTTGGCCTTCTTCCTGGATATCAAATAACAACCTTGACACCTTTGTTTCTTGACGAAGTCCTTGATATTAATGATGACTTCATCTGGTGACATCAATGACAACTTTGACTTAGGGACTCAAAATGTCCAACAATCTCCCCCTTTGTCATTGATGGCAACCCAAAAATGTTTTACCAAAAACTTGACTTCTTCTGTGTTGCTCCCCCTGGGACATTGCTCCCCCTGGCTCAATGCTCTCTTCAAGTATCAAATCTCTCCCCCTTACTCAAATATCTCCCCCTTTGACATCAATGGCAAAGGGTCACCTTTGGGGCTCGAGGCTAAGAATGAGCCTCTTAGCTTAGCCCCTCCCCCACCTCCTTTTGAGGTGGTTAATTTTGGGGTGGGAGTATTTCTACTCCTAGAAGGCATTGTTCTTTACCTTTATCCTCTTTCCTTCTTATCTGATTCTTCTGATTCCTTTGATTGTTTTCCATGTCCATATTCCTGTCCATATCCTTGTTCTTATTCCTATTCATATCTTCCTGTTCTGTTCATGTTCATCTTTCTCTATTCTTTCCTGTTCATATCCATGTTCCTATTCCTTTCATTTCATTTCCTTTTTTCCTTTCTGTTCTTTCCTATTCATGTTCATACCTATTTCTGGGATGTCTGCTCTACACCACTTTGTTGTGTGACCATCATTATTGCACTTATAACACTTAATGTTATTATTCCTTGGAGGTGCAAATGTCTTAGGATTTCTCCTAGTGAAGCCATATCTTCTTCTGTCATGAACCTTGCAATTTATTGCCTTGTGACCAAACTGATTACATGAGTAGCAATACCCATGGAAAAGTTATTTGTTCCCAATATTCCTGTCTTACATGTGTCCTGCATTGTGAAGCCATGTGCCCAAACCTGTGACATGAAAAGCATCTTCCATTGAAGCTTCCTTGTCTTGACCTCATTGGTCTCCTATTCTGATTGTTGTTCCATCTGTATCTTCTTTGTGCATTGTTCCTATTTTTGTTGAACTCTCTATTGTCCAACTCATCCTATGATGTCTCACTTTCTTTCACACTGTCTTCTTCTGAAGTATCTTCATCTGAAGTTTCTTCTCCTCCAAAACTTGAAGTTGACTCTCCTTCCCATTTCTTTTGAACTTGTTCAAATCCAAGACCTATTTTGCTTGATGTAGTCTTTTGTGTCTTGATGAACTTATCCAAGTTCTTTGAGCTATTTTTAAACCCTTTCATCTTGATCTTGGAGTCCTCTAAATATTCTTTTAGTAGTGCCACTTCTTGTGCTAACTTCTCACATTCCAAGATATTTGCTTCTAACTTATCTTTGAACCTTTTTGCCTTAGCCTTTGATTTTTCTAAATCCTCTATAAGCAATCTTCTCTCTTCATCACATTCCTGAAACTGAATTTCAAGTTTAGAGTGTTGCTTTCTTACCTTCTTTACTGTGTCAAGGGCATAGATAAGTTCTCCCTTTAGATCATAACCATCCTTTTCTGAATATTCCTCTATTTGTTTACCTTTGTCCATATCTCTATTTTCTTTTGGCTTGTCTTCTATAGGATCACTTACTTCTTCTTCTAAAGCCATTAGAAGATTTTCATCTGGTCCTTCAAGTGCATTCTCATATTCATCATCACTGAAACTATAACCATCCCTTGTACAATCATCTTCAAGATGTCCAAAGTTACCACATCTAAAACACTTGAGAATAACTGGAGTCTTAACTGGTTCTTTTTCTTCAATCATAAATAGGACTTCATCTCTATCATTGTCTAAAAAACTAGCATCACTATCACTTGAATACTTACTTGCCTTATCCGCATAGTAGCTTCTCTTTTGCCTTTGAAAGAACTTATTTCCTTGTCTGCTTTGTCCATCCTTGCTTTTCTTCTAATGCTTATCCCACTTATATCTTTCTGATTCCTTGTTCTTGTGATCCTATTTTTCTTCACCATTGTTGTTCTTGGGTTCTTGACAATCTATTGCAAAATATCCATACTTTCCACAATTGAAACACTTAATAGATATTTTATCTCTAGATCTTCTATAGTCCTTATCTCTTCTACCATAGTTAGCTTCTTCATCACTAGATGACTCATTGCTTGATTCTGACTTCTTACCCTTTGTCTTATTGGTTGCTTTGAATGTTGCTTCCTTCTGGGACATAGGATATTTTGTTCTTATCTCAAATGTTGTGAGCATACCAAGCAACTTATCTCTTGTCAAAGTATCACCATCTATTGATACTTCTATAGCAGAAACCTCTTCATTGAATCTTTTTGGAAGAGATCTTAAGACTTTATCACAAACATCAGATTCATCAATCTTCATACCAAGTCCTCGCATATCATTAACAACCTCATCAATTCGAATTAGGTAAGCACTAATATTTTCCTCTTCGTTCATTCTTAATTCTTCAAGTTGTCTTTTGAGATTTTGACTCTTTGCTTTCTTGACACTTTTATCTCCTTCATATATATTTTGCAATTTATCCCACATCTCTTTTGTAGTTTGACAATGCATAACTTTCATAGACTCTATTCTACGCAAACCTCTCACAAGTGCATTCATTGCTTTTGAATTATAGTGTTGTAGAAGCTTACCTTCCTTATCTGTAGGAGGATTGATTAAGGGATCATATCCAAATTCCATTGATTCCCAAATTTCATTGCCAAGTGCCATCAGGTAGATCTTCATCATCATACTCCAATACATATAGTCACTTCCATCAAATACTGGTGCTGAATTATTTGAGGACACTTCCTTAGGATCCATTGTGTTCTTGTTAGCCTTTCCTTCAAGTTGTTAAACTCTTCTGAAGGAACCCACTCTGATACCAATTGAAGAACACAAGCTTATATTGAGAGGGGGTGAACAGTATAAGACCACTTTTACTTTTCTTTCCAAATCAATATTAAGCAATGTGTAGATAGCAATATCAATAGCAGTAATCAAAGCAATGCACAAATCACCACACACAATAGAGACACCATAATTTACATGGTTCACCCAATGTGGGCTACTCCACGAAGAAAATATTTCACTAAAATTTTCTCAATCAATCTCTTGGGAATCCTTCCCAATTACAATGTTTATGGACCTCTGTCCAAAGGAGACACCAATCCCCTAAATCAAGTTCATGGATCTCTATCCACTGGAGAACTCCTTCTCCTCTGCTCTAGTTGGTGATCCTCTAGAAGACTACTGCCTCCACTACATTGGCTTGTGGATCTCTCTCCACTGAAGACTCTTGTCCCCACTTAGAAGACCTATCCTCACTACCCTGGCTGATGGATCTCTATCCACTAGAGACTACTATCCTCTCTGCTCTATCACCTCCAAAGATCTATCTCAAATCTACACTAAACATAGTCCATTCGATCTAGCACAAATCTTCTCAACAAGTCCACTCAGAACTTGCTCAAATCTGCTCAACAAGTCCACTCAGAACTTGCTCAAATCTGCTCAACAAGTCCACTCAGAACTTGCTCAAATATTCTCAACAAGTCCACATAGAACTTGCTCAAATCTGCTCAACAAGTCCACACATAACTTGCTCAAATCTTCTCAACAAGTCCACACAGAACTTGCTCAAATATGCTCAATAAGTCCACACAGAACTTATCCAAATCTGCTCAATAAGCTCACACATAACTTATCCAAATCTCATAGAAACATAAAGTGAATTTTTAGAGACCCAATATGTTTCAAATCAATGCTCAAACACTTTCTCAACTCAAATCAGAATATAGAATAGTTTGTTTTATGGAACTTGAACAATCACTTCATACATCCACTTGACTAGGCTCAATCAACTCTACTCAACCAATTACTCAAGAAACAACCCTTGCTCACAAACCCTAGTCCAAGCATGTAAACACCAACTCAAAATATTTCCAACAATGCTCAACAACAAATCTCACATAACAATGATACTCATGTTCTTTTCAAACCCTAGTTCAAGTATGTAAACACCAACTCAAAATATTTCCAACAATGCTCTACAACAAATCTCACATAACAATGATACTCATGTTCTTTTCAAACCCTAGTTCAAGTTCTCACAACAACTCACTTCAACAACAATGCATATAAATCAATCTTCACATAACAATGATACTCATGTTCTTTTCAAAACCCTAACTCAAGTTCTTCACACAACCAATGGCTTCAACAACAATGCTTATAAAACAAGGTTTTAATCACAACACTTAATTCCAGAAAACCTTGAAGCATTAACTCAAACACTTTCGAAAAGGAAACCCTAATCAAATCCTTTTCACTCCAAACTTTATTTTCTAGAAAGCCAATCAATCAACTCAACCAAGGAAGAATTTGCCCATACCTTTTTGCTTGACAAGGAGTTGATCTCACAAATCTGCCACACTCACACTCACTTCTTTGCCAATCTCAATAAGGGTTAGAAGATAATAATTTCCTCAAAAAAATATAATACAAAATGATATCAAAATTACACCTTATCACTCCAACTTAAAATAATATTCAACACCTTCACAATAATCTTCTTTAACACAAAAACCCCTTATTAAAATTAAAACAATACTCAAAAGTCTTAATCCTCCAATATGCCAATATAGTAATTATAAGACTTTATTAAAAATTAAAACCAAAAACCTCCTTATTACTCCAAGTGATAATTTTCAACTACCACCACTATCCAATAAGCAACCTTTCTAAACAATTCCACTAACAACCCTTATACCTCCCAACTTAGGCAAATAATAAAAATTTAATGCAAAATATTTACCTCACCTTCGGAGGGATTCAAACCTTCAACAATGCCCGCGACGAACACCTTAGTCGCGGCTTCAACCGCCACACGAGCTACGCGCTCGTTTGAGACTAACGAAGCACCACGTGCTTCAAGTCGTGCCTCCCTTCTTGCCCTTTGCAAAAACGTGTGCCTTTGGCACCTTCAACCAACACGACTGCCAAGCACACTATCACGTTTCAAACGCTGGCTCTCTTGCCAAAAAATGCTTTCACACCTGCCCACTCGCCACTAGGCCAAGCTGCCCAGTTGGCCTTCGAACGATCTATGCTTTCTATTTTGAACTGTTCGCCGCACACGAAATTCACAAAATTCTCACGAGCTCTTCTTTCACTTCGCATCCAAATAATAATCAATCGAGCAAGGATAAAGTTTAATGCCCTTTGAGCATAGGTATATATATTAATTTCCTCCATGCTTGTAAAACATCGACGCTTCGAATGCTTTCACCACCATGTAACGTCGATGAAGGTTAAGACCTTGATAAAGGCGCTTTGAATATTTTTAACTCCAAACCCATCTTTGGGTATTGTAAAATATTATAATGAATATTATAAATATTTTACTTTGGGATTTTAACCATATCACTTAATATTATAATAACAAATATTATAATATTATATCCTTTTGAGTTTATTACTTCATTCTCATTGCATACCATGGTGTAAATAATATTTATTTATAAAATTTAAATTCTCATTGAATTTAAATAATTTATAAAAAATATTATATCTCCTTTTTAACTTTGCACAAGCCTCCTTGAGATTTTATGAAAACCCTTTTAACTTATGCTTCCATATACTATTAAGATATTATGGAGCCCTTTTTCTTTTAACTTTTGCACTGATTCTCTTGACCTTTGGCCTTCTTCCTGGATATCAAATAACAACCTTGACACCTTTGTTTCTTGACGAAGTCCTTGATATTAATGATGACTTCATCTGGTGACATCAATGACAACTTTGACTTAGGGACTCAAAATGTCCAAAATATTTTTAAATTTCTTTCCAAAAGCATTTAACATAGGATTTTGAATCTCTTTCATGTCATTTAGATCAATTTTTTTCAATTTCTTTCCAAAATCATTTAGCATAGAACTTTGAATCTCTTTAATGTCATTTAGATTAGATTTTTCAATTTCTTTCCAAAAGAATTTAGCATAGAACTTTGAATCTCTTTCATGCCATTTAGATCAGATTTTTCAATTTCTTTCCAAAAGCATTTAGTATAGGATTATGAATCTCTTTCATGTCATTTAAATCAAATTTTTCAATCTCTTTTCAAAAGCATTTAGAATAGGATTTCAAATCTCTTTCAAACTTGCATTTAGATTAGATTTTTCAATCTCTTTTCAAGATCAATTAAAATAGGTTTTTCAAATCTCTTTTAAAAACACGTTTAGATTAGGGTTTCAAATTTCTTTATATCATTTAGATTAGAAATTTTCCATTTCTTTTGCAAATCCCTTGGGTAACTTGCATTTTCTTTTTATGTCATTAAATTAGGATTTCAATTCCTTTTTGATGCACATAGATAATTTTCAAATCCCCTTTTCATGTACCTTGGTTTGGTTTGCTTTCATGCTTCATAGAGTAGGTTTATTTTTCCAAAAAGGCATCTAAGCTTAGTTTTATTTCAAAAAGCATACAAATCTAGTTTCATTTTTAAAAGTGCATCTAGGGTTAGTTTTATTTTTAAAAATACATCTAGCTAGTCATTTTTACTTTCACCTCATCAGTAGAAAACACACTACCACACACTCACATGGCATACACAGTGGTAATATTGGAATTCATCACCAACCCCCACTTGATATTGGTGATATTGGAATTCATATCCTTCCACCAGCTTGCCCCTTAGACACCATAGTAGCCCCTAGGAGTGGTTTTCCAAACTTCATCATCGAAAGATCCCCTACTGTTAAGACTAGTTTTCTAGATTTCATCATCGAAAAGTCGGGACCTTTGGAGTGGGATAGGATTAGATGCATTTGTTCACAAGGCTCACATAATTAGTGAATAGGTAACTATCATTCTTGACTAAACTCACCCAAGAGTGAAGCGACCGTCCGACTGGGCTAGTAGCAGGTCTTAGACAGTGCCACCTCTTCTCATGAGAGGATTTTCTACTCATTAGCGCATTTTGAGTTCCTCCCCTTTTGGGTATCATTTTACTACACCTTTCATTTAAGATCGCCACTTGTAGTCATCTTATTTCTTTGTGTAGAGGCCAGATCCTCTTATTTAAATATTGGTAAAGTGTTTTAGTCATAGTTATCATCAGTTTATTTTCTTTAGAAGGAAAATTTTGAGATGTATCTCTTTTAAATTTATGGAAGTTGACATTTACTTAAAATAAATTATTTTCAAATATAGAAGTTAAAGTTTATTTAAAAAATAACTTTGCTGGATATTATCTTTGCAATATGAAATGGAGTTTGTAAAAAGAGAAATTATTTAGTTTTATGCTTTAGATTTTTTTGTTGTAAGGAAAGATTCTTCTATGGTAATGGTATTTTTTTTAGAATGATGGCCTGGATATTTTGCTTTAAGGAAATAAAAACTATTATAATGGTTCTTGAGACTTGTGTAGGTAAAGGGACCATTATAAAGAGAAGTATGGGATTCTCTTTTGCGGGTTGGTTTATTTAAGCTTTAGTTTTGAAAGAGAAACTACTATAATGGTTCCTAATACTTGTGTGTGTAAAGGGACCATTATAATGAGAATTATGGTATTCTCTTTTGTGGGTTGGTTTATTTAAGCTTTAGTTTTGAAAGAGGAACTATTATAATTGTTCCTGAGACTTCTGTGGGTAAAGGGACCATTATAGAGAGAGAGAAGTAGGGGATACTCTCCTTGTTGGTTTGTTTCACTATGTTTTATTCATGGTTTCTTTCATAGTATTAATGGCGTAACTAAAATACATTGCATTTAGATCTATACTGGCTCCTAAGTATTCATCAAGTTCCATGGGTGGATTTCCTTTCATGAAGAGGATTGCAAAATATAGATGGATTAGAGACTCTTGTGGATGGATTTATAATACCTTTAAATGTAAAGTTGTTGTGGAAATATAAGTTATATATAGGAATGCTCCATTAGATGAGTTTGTAAACTTGATCTATGTACAAACTAAAGATTGTTTTAAATTGCTTAAATGTTACCTTGGGATTTGTTCAATAAGATGATATTGCAATATTTTAGTAGGATAGATAGTATTGAACTCTATCAATTTAATGGAATGCATCTTTACATAGCTTTATGTTGAACACTTGGATAATTTAAGTTATGGCATCTAAATTAATGGAATGCATCTTTACATAGCTTTATGTTAAGCATTTGAGTTAAACAAATTATAGCTTTTACTTTATTAAGATGCTTCCTTGTTTAGTTGATGTAGCATTTGGATCAATTAGATAAGGACTTTTTATTTGATTAAAATGCTTCTAATTTTATGTGATGAATGATGTTTATTTTAGAAGTATGTTATTCAAGTGTAATAAAATTAATTCTAGAGAGATAAGGTTATCTTGGGTTGGTTATAGAATCTCTTGTAGGACCCAAGTCAATAAAATACCCAATCCTAGGAGGAGTTGACTGGTTGCAATAACCAAATAGATATAAGTATTATAAGGAGTTGCAAGAATGCAATAACTAGGAACTCATGAATCTAGGATTTGCATAAATACAATATCCAAGTTTCTTGTGAATCAACGCAACTTGAATATTGAGGATCGAGTGTATCCCAACTAGGAGTTGTGGGACCATTCACAAGACAATAGTGGTTATTCCTCGAACATGTAGGTTTGATTAATCGTGTCCATTACCGGGGTGAGTGGTAATGACCTTAGTTAACCCACATAAGTGTGGTAAATAAGCACCGAGATTTTATGCCTAATTAACCTACCTGATTGGACTTAGGTTAAGCTTAGGGAATAAGTGTCCCCTTTAAGTGTTATAGGCCTTTAAGGATAATCTCTATATTGTGGCCACATTGTTTTGTATCATGAAGGGTATGGTCAAATTTTAATAGAAACATTTTCATCCTTGGATGGAATTTGGTAGGTCACTTAGATAAAAGTCATAAATTTTGTGGTGGTGTATGCTAAAGAGGAAGCTTAGGATGATATAGGGATGATTGAGGAAGAAACTAAAGTGTAGGAAATACAGGTCATATCCTGTTGGAAGGAATCCTTAGAAGTTTGGATTAAAATTAACACTAATGGAGTTGTGAAAGACAATCCAAACAATGCTATAATTAGAGTGGTATGTGGGGATCATGTTAATATGGTGCTCTATTAGGAACTACAAGGTCTATACAAGGCCAAGAACAATAAAGTAGAAGCCTTAGCTATCAAATTTACTTCTCTTAGATGGTAAGACAAATTCATAGGAGGATAATCATAGAATTATATTGTCAAATCTTGATAGAATATTTGGATTGCATGAGGAACTTTACCTTGGGAATGTGGAGGTTGAGGATTCATGTCACCCAAATTAAGGATTTGTGGAGTAAATTAGATTATGTGATCTTGACTTATGTGAGTAGAGCTCTAAATAAACTAGTAGAGTTCTTATCTCAAACAAATATCGAGAAGGAGGTAGGGGTTCAATGGTATAGTGGCATGGCTATTAAGGACAAGAGGATTGGGTAAGTTGGATTGCAAATCTAAGGTTTGGTTGATTTGGACTACCAACGGGTCCAACACAGATATATGATTTAAGAGGCTTCACTCCAATGCAAGTTTCCTTTTAGTTTTGTAATAAAAATTAACTAACTCTTAAGTGCCTAGACTTTAAAATCATAGAATTTTTTTGAAAAAAAACAAGAAAACAGATACTTTTGTTAACTAAAACTAGTAAAAATTATATCCTAACTTGTATAATATTACTCTAATATAATATTTAAAAATAATAATAACCTTTTAAAATGTGAATTATTTCAAATGTTTCACTTTCTATACTTTTTATGTCCAATACCTCTTCTTGCTTTTGGGATGTGGAAAATTAACTTTAAATTAAGAGGCACCATGATTTGATCCTATGATCAGAGGCAATGCAACTTGAATCTCTAACCAGTTGTTCAAAAGGAAAGGTAGTTGCCGATTCCTCTATGTATAAAAAAAAGTGAAGAAAATGATATCAAAAATTTAATATAACAAAAAAATTGACATAGTTACACCAAATTAAGACAATAACTTAATATTGCAAAATATCTTGTGTATAAAAGAACTTGCATGCTTTCACAAAATAATTTATATGCTCAACATTTTTAAATAAAAGATATTTGATCTAACCATGAATATCAAAAGTCCATGTTTGACACACCTTAGTGGTTGAAGTAATTCAGGCTCAAATTTAAGCCCTCATACAACAAACCAAGACCCCTTTCAAAATATGTGCTTTACCCTAAAAATTGTCTCGTGAGGGATACCATAGTGGTATGTCTTTGGGTTTTCATCTAGGAGACCCAAGTTTAAACCCAATACAAGGAGATGGAGATCTCTTTCAAAAACTTAAGTCTTACCCTAACATTTTGAGCCCCGTGAGGGATACTATAGTGGTATGTATGTGTTTGAGTTGCCTTACCCTAACATTTTAAATATCATGAGAGATACTACAGTGGTATGTATGTCTTTGGATTTTCATCTAGGAGACCCAGACTCAAACCACTACACAAGGAACCAAAACCCTTCCAAAAAGCCTACATCTTATCCTAAAATTTTTCCATGAGGGATACCATAGTGATAGTGATATATCCTTAAGTTTTCATTTTATGAAAATTTCTCATAAAGAATACCATAGTGATATATCATGAGACCCAAGTTCAAACCCTGATAAAGGGATGGGGACTCTTATCACTCTAATGTTTTTAATCTCTTGAGAAGTACACGGGATATGAATCATTTTAAAAACGTATGCTTTACTCTAATAGTAGTATGTATGTGTTTGAGTTTCAAAACTGTGTGCCTTACCCTAAAGTTTTAAATCTCATGAGAGATACTACAATGGTATGTATGTCTTTGGATTTTCATCCAGGAAACCCAAACTCAAACCACTGCACAAGAGACCAAAACCCTTCCAAAAAGCCTACTCTTACCCTAAATTTTTTCCATGAGGGATACCATAGTGATAGTGATATGTCCTTAAGTTTTCATTTTATTAAAATTTCTCATAAAGAATACCATAATGATATGTCCTTAAGTTTTCATTTTATGAAAATTTCTCATAAAGAATACCATAGTGATATATCTTTAGGTTTTCATTTAGGAGACCCATGTTCAAACCCTGATAAAGGGATGGGGACTCTTTTATTACTCTAAAGTTTTTAATCTCTTGGGAAGTACACGGGATGTGGATCCTCTTAAAAACTTATGCTTTACTCTAATAATGGTATGTATGTGTTTGAGTTTCAAAACCGCGTGCCTTACCCTAACGTTTTAAATCTCGTAAGAGATACTACAATGGTATGTATGTCTTTGGATTTTCATCCAATAGACCTAGACTCAAACCACTGCACAAGAAACCAAAACCCTTCCAAAGAGCCTACATCTTACCCTAAAATTTTTCCATAAGGGATACCATAGTGATAGTGATATGTTCTGAAGTTTTCATTTTATGAAAATTTCTCATAAAGAATACGATAATAATATATCTTTAGGTTTTCATTTAGGAGACGCAAGTTCAAACCCTAAAAAAGGGATGGGAACTCTTTTATTACTCTAAAGTTTTTAATCTCTTGAGAAGTACACGGGATGTGGATCCTTTTAAAAACTTATAGTTTTTAGTCTCTTGGAAAATATACACAAAGATCTAGTTTAAACCATGCACAAGGAGTCGATACTCTTTCAAAATGTTTTACCTTGGGTTTAGGTGGATTGGTAAGTTGGGGCACATACCGAGAGGAGACCTAGGTTCCAATCCCACGAATGTGCCCATGCATAGCCAGTAGCTCGATCCAACTCCTCTCCGTGTTGTACTTGATTGATGACGACAATATGTTTTTTGCTTGTTTGACGGTCCCCTTCATGCCACGTGTTGAACTAGATTGACGAAGACGGTGCGAACCCTGTGCGTCCGATGGTCCCCATCTCACGTCGGGTTACCATTAACGAGACGATGGGTGTGTTGGAAGCCTTCACTGATAGTTTGAACCCTACCAGCTGCACTGACAGTTCACTAAAAATTGTGATCGTAACCAATTCATCTATGTAACCAAAAAAATTCTCTTAAAAAAATCAAACCTAAATTTAAACTTTAAAAACTTGAACTTTACCCAAAAAAAAAATCTCTTTAATCTTTATTTTTACCAAATAAATTTAAAAAATAACTTTACATCTTTGTTGCCACCGACTGCACTGACAGTTCACTAAAAATTGTGATCGTGACCAATTCATCTATGTAACCAAAAAAATTCTCTTAAAAAAATCAACCTAAATTTAAACTTTAAAAAACTTGCACTTTACCCAAAAAAAAAAAAAAAAAAAAATCATTTTAATCTTTATTTTTACCAAATAAATTAAAAAATAACTTTACATCTTTGTTGCCACCGACTTGCGTAGTGGTGGCCAAGCAAGTCAGTCAAAAAGAAGGGATTAAAAATGTAAAGAGACAATAAAAAAAATATATATGTAAAGAGACAATGGAAACGTAATTTAAAAAAACAACTTTACATCTTTGTTGCCACTGGTTTCCAAGCAAGTCAGTCAAAAAGAAGGGATTAAAAAATGTAAGAGACAATTGAAACGAAATTTCCCTTCACCTGATCAGCACTGGCACATAAATTAAAAAACGTAAGAGACAAAAATTTCCCTTCAACTGATCACATGGTAATCCACATCAACATTGACACATAATTTTTCGCGAGACAAAAATTTCCCTTCAATTGATCACATGGTAATCCACATCAACATTGACACATAAATTTTCGCGCCCTTTTTTAATATACCTACAACAAGGAGAAGACGAAGACATGTTTTTTTAATACAGATAAATTAGTAACAATAAACTTTAGTTTTTTTTGGTTTAAACAAAGTTAATAGTATCTTAAACTTTAGGTTATTGGAGTAAAAGAAGTTAATAAACTTAAAAACTTTAGGTTATTAAACTAAAGGAAGTTAATAGGATCATCAAATTGGGCAAAATCCTTGAGACATGGTCTGAGCATGGTCTAAACAGTTTTTGGTGGAATATACTTATTTTCCATAATGATAAATCTTTAGCATCATTAATGATGTCAATAAACTTTAGTTTCTTGGTTTAAACAAAGTTAATAGTATCATAAACTTTAGTTTTTTGGTTTAAACAAAGTTAATAGTATCATAAACTTTAGGTTATTGGATTAAAGGAAGTTAATAGAATTAAAAACTTTAGGTTATTGAATTAAAGGAAGTTACCTCTGAGCATGGTCTAAACAGTCTTTGGTGGAATATACTTTTCTTTCATAATGATAAACCTTTAGCTTTATGCAATGCTATTCATGGTCTAGCTTTTTTGAAGAAAAGAATTAATAGAATTAGAGATATTAGGGATCGGAGTAGCTGCTCAATTCTTACCTGGAGTAGTTGCTCAATTCTTACCTGGAACCAGAGCTACAATTATTGCTCTCTTCCCTCTAGGGCCAAAGAGTCTTATGGCTTAGTTGTGGCTTCCATCCTTGTGAGGTCCTTATGAAGTTGGGAACAACTGTCCATAATATTTGGAATGACTGGAGATGGCTTAATGGTCATAGAATCTCTTCCATTACTTCTGGTTGGTTATACAAAAATCTTATGTGTCCCCCTTATTTAGACTCTAAGCTCAATATCAAGTGGTAAGTGAATTTTACCAATGCCTAATGGCAATTTCTTGCTACTCAAATTTGGAAAGCTCCTGTTGAATCCAAAACTCAACTTCTTGGATGGCGAATTTTGCATCAAAAACTTCCAACTGTTGAAATTTTGGCTGCGATTTTACACATTCCTCCTCAATGCAATTTTTGTAATGCTTTAGAAACTCTTATTCACTTGTTTTGGTCTTGTGATATGACGAAACAATTTTGGGATGTCTTCTACTCTTTTCTTTTTCCCTCTTTCACTAGATCTTGGAAGCTTTCTCTGCTTGGTTTTTCTCAGCTGGATCAGTGCCCCAAACTCTGGGATGTTTATAGACTCATCCTTTTCAAGCACACTTGGAAGTGCAGATGAAAAAAAGTGTTTAATAGAGCTGCTCCTCCATGGGATATAGTTTTAGTAGACTTGACCTTTGATCTTTTGTTACATGTGGGACACATTCATTCCCAAGTCTATGGAACTTCCAACACACCTCAAGATGTTATTGACAGACTTCATCAACTTTCTCATATGATTCAGGATCTTTAGAAGGTCCAACAGAAAACTAAAAAGAAGGCAGTTAACAATGATGAGCAGGTTTAGGTTTTGATTACTTCTTTTTCTTCTTTGAAGACTTCAGAAGATATCACGGAAGACATGCCCATAATTTCTTCATATAACATACTCTCCCACAAATGAATGTTGATATCTGGTGTATTGCAACAAAATATAGCTATAGTCTTTTTGTTGATAGTAGTTTCTATACATAAATGTATGTTCAGTTATGGATGCTTTACTCCTGATCCACCTAATTTTATTTTTTAGGTGGTAAACAATACCAGCACCAAAATATTGCAATGTTCGGTTAATGAAATAATATAATCTAGCTTTTTCTTAAAAAAAAAGAATGATATGTTTTTATAATACAAATAAATTAATAACATCATTAGTGATGTCAATAAACTTTAGTTTCTTGGTTTAAACAAAGTTAATAAGATCATAAACTTTAGGCTATTGGATTAAAAGAAGTTAATAGAATTATAAACTTTAGGCTATTGAATTAAAAGAAGTTAATAATATCATCAAATTGAACAGAATTTTAAGGATTATTCATATCAGCAAACTAAAACTGATAAACACTTAACCTTTACCATCCAATTTATTTCTTCTAAATACCCTATCTTTGTAGAAGACATGTTATTGTTACTGGAAGTTTCAAGGAATCCAGAACGACAGTACATAGCATAAATACGACTGCATTACGACGAAACATCACTTTCAATTTTTCTTAAGAGATGTTGTTGATTCATACAAATAATCTTATATAAGATTATATGGATCAATACATATGAAATGCATAAGACAAAATACACATTAAAATTTTCTTCTCTTACTCTACCTACGACGGTGTATAAATGAGTTATGTGCTGTGACAAATCCCCAAGGGAGACAGATGTACTGTGGCTGAAATGGATGAGCAAAAGAATGCCCCCACGGCGGAAGCCCAGCAAGGTCTGAGGGCCCTCCTCTGCAGTGAAGAACGAGATTTCCTCATCAGAAACAACGGAGACCAGGTATAATCGTTGCCATTTGGGTTTCAGTATTGATGACTATGTAGTTTGTAAACAGTTTTATGTTTGTCAAGATCTTTAATTTGTGATCTAATAGGCTGGTGTTTGAAAATTTTCAGGTTAAGGTGGAGGATTTGGAGGGGAAAATAGTGGGTTTGTATTTTTCTGCCCACTGGTGCGGTCCCTGCAGAGCATTCACTCCTCGCCTCTCAGAAGTGTATACAACGTTGTTGGAGAAGGGGGACTTTGAGATAATTTTTGTGTCTAGGGATAGAGATGAGAAATCATTTGAAGAGTATCACAAGACTATGCCATGGCTTGCTTTGCCATTCTCAGATGCGAAGACCAGGGAGAAACTCAAGAAGTCTTTTAATGTCGCCGGCATTCCGGCCCTCGTCTTTTTGGACAAGGAGTGCAAATCTGTAAGTGCTGATGGGAGAAGTATCGTGACAAAATATCGTGCTGAAGCATATCCTTTCACCAAAGAGAGAATTGATGAGCTAAATGCAGAGGAAGAGGCCATTCGGCGTTCACAGACTTTGGAGTCTCTTCTGGTCTCTCCTGACAGAGATTTTGTCATTGCTAACGATGGAAAACAGGTGGGTGATTTTCTTTTTCGTTTAAATAAAAATAAAAATATTGAAAGACCATGGGGAATGATCTTAGTTGAGGCTTTTGTATGTTAAAAACAATGAAGATTGGGTCTAATGTTAACAATTTACATTCTATCAAATATTTTTTTCAAGGTTTTTGTTTTTAAACACAGGTCAAATTTTTGAAGTTGCTTTCTAACTCTTGCCTCTCTTTGATAAATGTCTTGGAGTGAGGGAGACCTCCGATGACTCAGGTTTGGTACCGCAGTTGATCCTTTCCAAGGTTCTGTTTCTGGTCAAATCTTTGAAGCTGCCTCTCTAACCCCTGCCTCTCCTTGATAAAGGCATCCCAGAGTGAGGGAGACCCCAGTGGCTCAGGATTGTTACCACAGTTACCAAGCTAGCACAGACCCAAGTCAAACTACTACTTTGCCCTTTATTAAATATGTCCTAAAGTTTAAACCTAGGTCTCAAGAAATGGGTCTAATTGTTTACTTAAACGGATGCAAATGGGTCTAATGTTTAAGCTGTAGCAATGACCCTGTCTAATTGTACCTCTCGTTAATGCCTTAAAGCCACAGATTTGTGTTCATCTGGTCATAAATGATATGATAAACATTAAGATTGTGCTGCTGCAGATACCAGTTTCTGAGCTCACAGGCAAGACCATTGGATTATATTTTTCTGCACACCGGAGCCAAGAGTTCACCCCAATGCTTGTGCAGGTATATACTGAGCTCAAGCTAAAAAAAGAAGCCTTTGAAATTGTTTTCCTTTCCAGTGATATTGACCAAGCGGCTTTTGAAGAATACTATAAAACCATGCCATGGTTAGCTCTTCCTTTTGGGGACAAAGTCAAGATGGATCTGAGCCGTTACTTCTATGTTGAAGGCATTCCAACTTTGATCATAATTGGCCCAGATGGGAAGACTGTGACTACAAATGGCATATACATTGTTTATGTCCATGGGGCCAAGGCTTATCCCTTTACTGAAGCTCGGCTTGCAGAGCTACAGAAGGAAATGGAAGAAAAAGCAAAGACATGGCCAAAGGAGGTGAAGCACAGCCTGCACGAGCATCCTCTCGCTTTGACTCAGAGGAAGTCTTATAGATGTGATGGGTGTCAAGGAGGAGGAAGTGGGTGGTCATTTCTCTGCAAAGAATGTGACTTTGATCTTCATCCAGATTGTGCTTTGAAGGATGAACACTCTGAAATGAAAGAGAACGGGGCTTCCAACGAAGAGAACAAGGCAGCAGGAATCATCTGCGAAGGAGATGTTTGTCGCAAGGTTTAGTAATGGAACAAAGCAGTCCTTTCGATTAGGTTTATAGGGTTGTCCACCATAGCACATGGAAGTCTATATAGCATTAGTATATAGAGGAGATTATATAAGGCCTGTAGATGGTTTCAGTGCACTTCATCCTAAGCCTTTGGCTGCTCCTGGATTATCAGCAACTTTTGAGGATGCTTATGTTTATGTTAGATTGTTTGGTATTTTTTTTTTTTTATAGGAGCTTTAAGAGGTGTTAAATGACATATGATAATGCAAATGGGATAGATAAATGTTAGAAGAAAAAGTAATGGGTTGGTTTGTTTATTTTGTGGTTTGCTTCTTTATTTTGCAATAAAGAGAATATCAAACTTGGTTTGTAAATTTATATATTGTAAAGAATTTTAGTATAATTTTTTCAATTACAATGAAGAACTATAATTGTGATCTATGGATTTAGTTGTTGGAAGGATGGTAGCATATTTTTTTTTGTTAAATATAATGATGATTTATAATTGTAAACAAAGTAGATAATCTTTTCAAACATTTTAGTGATCGCAATTTTATTTTATTAAGATGTGATTTATTTGTCATCCAAAGCCATTTTGCTTTCAATCTATGTGGTGTCAAGACCCTAATTGTTTTAGATGGTTATATTATGGTGGGATGAAGCAAATTGAAGGATTGTAAATGTATATGTTTATTCAAAATTGAAATGTCTAAAGGGGGAAATGAATATCTGAAATGACAAATCCTTTAGTAACATATTTAAATAAAATAAAGAAATTCAATCTAAGCTCAAAAAAAAAAATTTCAATGCAATCGAGTACAATTTTTATGTGCAAAAAGAATAATTACTTTTTTATTATTGTAATGTATTGAAAAATGAATCGTTGGTTCCAAAAATCTAGGGGATAGATGGCTTAATAAAGGAGATAGAAATACCAATTCTTTTCATGTTACAACCAAAATAGATTTTTCTTTTCATTGTTTCAAAAATATTTCAAATCCAACTAGAAGAAATATTGACAAAGAAGAAGATATAAGAAATGGGATGTTGGGCAAGATAAGGAGGTTCAGAGTTGTCCTTTGCAAAATATTCCATCACTTGTCACATAGGAGCAAAATGAAAGCTTGATGAAGAAGATATGGAGGAGTTACATGTGGCAATTTTCTCCTTCCATTCTAAAAAGACACATGGTCTTGATGGATTCTTGTAATTTTCTTTTAGAAATTTTAGATTTTTTGAAGAGCAATATGTTGGTTGAGATTGAAGAGGCCTGAAAAAGAAAGAGTATAATAAGTGAGATCAATGTCACCTTTATTAAATTGGTTTCCAAGAAAGATGAGAAGATAAAATATTTTGATGACATTTGTCCAATGAGCCTTAAAAGTATAATTTATAAGATCATTTCAAGAAATATGTCAAATAGGTTGAAAAACATTCCATATTGTGTTATCTCAAAGAAGCAAGGAGGCTTTATTCATTGTAAACAATTTTTTGATAATGCGGTCATTACAGAAGAGACCATATATTCTCTTCATTCCATGAAAAAATAGGTACTATTATGAAATTGGATATGAGCAAACCATAATATAGGGTTTGCTAATGTTTCTGTCCCACTTGGGGGTTTTAGTATCTTAGCTAGAAGAAGGAAAATTTGTATTCATTTGTCTTAGTTTCAATGTCCATTTGAATGGTTGAATTTTTTCACAATTATGGATCTTAATGGCCTTCTTCATGGAGAGGGTACACCTTTAGACTCAAGTAGTAGTGGAGGTAGTTAGGATAGATGAGTATGGCAAAAGCATGTTGCACCTTTTGATATAAGAATAATGAGAAGTGACCCACAAGGCTCTTACGAATTTGCAAGGGTTGAGATCCCAATGGGTGTTTTTCTCACCTCAAAACTTTAGGTGGCAGGTTTTCTCATGTTCAAAGGCGGATTCACGAGGAGCATTTTTTAAGGAAATACTCTAAATCCTATCATTTGATGTGTATATTTCACAAACACCTCAGTATAATATCTCTAAAAATAAATAATGCTAGCTATGTAATACTTAAGGTAAAATGCATAATACAAGGTATGCAACATACAAGAGCTATCCTAACTGCTTTTCAAATTTCTTATTAAAATAGGAGTTACAAGAAACCAAAGATCTTTCTTTTTCAAGCAAGGGTTCAAGATAACTGCACATACAAGAATCTAACCTAATGCAAACTAAATGTTGGTTGTGTTTTTTTCCTTATTAGAAAGAGATAAACAAAACAAATAAAAATTAAAGCTCTTAGCTCTTTAATTTCCTCTACTCTTATGTTTTAGAAAAAAAATCTAAAGGTTTTTTGATTACCCCTTTAAGTTTAATGAAATCTATAGTAGAACAGATACACATAAGGCAACAAATAATATTTTAAATGAAATGAAACTAAGCTTATTAAAAGGGATTATGTCAATTGATGATTATGATAAAATCATGCAGTTTTTTACAAAATCGTGATTCTACAATATCACACCATTCAGGACAAATCCGTGATCTTGAAAAATAGGGATGCAAGGGCTCGTCTTACATAGGTAATGGATAAGGAAATAGGTTAACTATCGAAGATAAATAAAAGGAGCTGCTCTCAAACGAAATCATGTCTGGTTGAGCTAAGTCATGATTTTGACTATGAATGCATTAAGATGATATTTTTAATAACACGAAAGTACAAAGATAAGGTTTTAGTAAAATTTTAAATTTTTATGTAGAAGTGGAGACACGAGAGACAATAGATAGTGGTATCTTAAATGGGTGTCAGACAAAATTGTACCCTCTAATAGAAAGACATGATATGACAATAAAATAACTAAAGGATAATGAAAGGGTAAGGAACTAAGTTGTAGGTTGGTAGAAGGTTCTAATAGAACTTCTAGAGGTAAGCAAGAAGGGTTATTAGAGATAAGGTTCCAAGGACCATGTTCCTTTTACTTCCAAGCCCTCTAGGGTTAAAATTACACCTTCTAAGGTTTGGCCATGATCTCGACCATGCAATGCTTGTTCTAAGGGATAAGGTTTAGGGCAAATCTCTTGATTTATTTGAGGGGTGATATGGAAAGGGGATAAAGAAGAACAAGGGTGTGATGATAGATGTTTAGAGAGGGACATAGGTTTTTACCCCCAAATCCTATCTACTTAAAATTGTATGAAGAGAAATAATACCCTGATAAACAAAATCTAGAAAAGTAGCAAGTGCAGAATCAAAAGGAAAAAACAAAGAACACATTACACAAGAATTTATCCTAGGAAACCCTTTCGGGAAAAAACCCCAAAACAATATCTCCTTTTTGTATAAACTTGACTATCTCCAATACAATAATATCATTTTGCTCACTTTTTGCTTGTGATTATATTTCTTACAAATTCATTGCCAACCCCTCATGCAAGAGTTGTTTTATATACCAACAACAAAAGGAAAAGGTTTTACAATACCATGGGTTGAGATTATATTAACCCAAAAATAACCATACGGGTCTAAAAATAGTTTAAACCCTAAAAACAATCATGGGGGCTAATGCCCACGGACCCCCAAATAGGGGCTATCGCCCTGTACCCCCGCTCGAGGCCTAGATCGGCACCAAACCTCGAAAAGGATAGGGGTAAAGTGTAAAGTCTTTTCAAAGTTATCCCCACCTGAATAACATGAAAAATATTCAACACAAGTCCAACATTCTTTTACTTGTTGAATACTTTCCATAGGGGCTAAAATTATCATTGTCAATTGTCAAGGGTAACCATTCCCATAGATCTACACCAAGAAAAGTTTTGAGAAAGAATAGCCTTTGTTAACAAATAAACAATACTCTTCTATGTATCATCTTTCTCCAACATCACCTAGTTCTCTTCAACCATCTCTCTCACAAAATGGTACTTGATATCAATATGTTTTGATCGATCATGAAAACCAAGATTGTTTACCAAAAATATTACACTCTGACTGTCACTATCAATGCTCATAACCTTCTTCTTAATGCCAACTATTGAACATAGCCTCTATAGCCACATTACTTCTTTATAGGTATGAGTTGTTGCAATGTACTCTGCTTCTATAGTGGATAAGACAACAACTAGTTACTTTTTACTCATCCAACTTACTGCCCCTCCAAACATCCTGAACACATAAGCACTCGTGGATCTTCTATTGTCAATATCTCTAGCCTAGTCAGAATCCACAAACACTTGTAGATTTACAATATCATTGTCTCCAAATTTTCCTTCGTAACATATAACATAATCCATAGTTCCATGCAAGTATCTAAAGATCCTCTTCATAACAATCCAATGTTCCTTTCCTGAATTGGACATATATCTGCTAACTACTCCCACTACATGTGTAATATCAAGTCTAGTACAAACCATTGCATACATTAGACTACCCACAATACTAGCATAAGGAACATGATACATTTCTTCAATTTCCTCATTTGTTTTAGGACATTGTTCAGTAGATAACTTTTGACCAATAAGATATGGAGTACATATCGGTTTACAATCATGCATCGTAAACCTATGTAGTATCAAATCAACATATTTCCTTTAGTTTAACCACAACGTTTTATTTGCATGATCCCTTATTATTTCCATACCCAAATTTAAATTTTGTAGCACCCAAATCCTACATGTCAAATTTAGAAGATAACTGATATTTTAGTAACTATATCATCTCCTTATTGTTATCAATAAACAACATGTCATCCACATACAATACAATTATAACAAAATTTTCACCTTCCTTTTTGAAATATACACATGGATTTGCTTTACTTTTTCCAAGTCCAAGTGTAAAAATAAACCTATCAAATTTTTGGTTCCACATCCTTGGAGACTGCTTCAACCCATAAAGAGACTTCTTTAGCTTGCATACCAAGTCCTCCTTATCTTTTACCCTGAAGCATTCTGGTTGTGACACACACACACACACACACACACACACACACACACACATATATATATATATATATATATATATATATATATATATATATATATATATATATATATATATATATATATATATATATATATATTCATCAAGTTCACCATGTAGAAAAGTTATCTTTACATCCATCTGTTCTATTTCAAAATCAAAAAGCAATAGAAATAACCAACATAACTCTAATTAATGTTAGTTTAGCCACAGGAGAAAAAATCTCAACAAAGTCAATTCCCTCAATTTGAGACAATTTATTTGCTACCAAGCGAGCTTTGTACTTCTCCAACTTTCCTTCTACATTATACTTTTTCTTGAATAACCACTTACAACCAACATGTTTTTTCCAATGGGGTAATTTCACCAAGTTCCATATCCTATTTTTATCTAAGAACTCCATTTCTTATTCCATAGCCCTTTTCTAGGACTTATTATCACTTGACTGAAGTGCCTCCTTTACAGTCTTGGGTTCTTCATTAGTAACTGATAAATTAAATATAGAACATAAATTTGAAGGGCTATACCTTTCTGGGAGTCTTCTCACTTGATCTAATCTTAAAATTGGAGTTCCAAGTTTTGCATATTCAGCTTCCTTCTCACCTTCTTCCTTTGAATATTTCTCTTTAGACTCTATTTGTAGTTTATATTATTTTGTAGCATTAGGTTCTACCACATGTTCTTCCTTCTATTCTAATTTTATCTAAATTATTTATGGTTATTTGCTTGGTTGTATTTCCTATTTTGGAACCCTTTTTGTTTCTCTAAAGATCACATTATGATTGTAAGTAATTTTTTGTGTTTCTAGATTCCACAACTTATATCCTTTCACACCAGTACTATAACCTAAAAATATGCATTTCTTAAATTTATAGTCTAGCTTAGTCCTTTTATCTTTTGGGACATACATATAAGATTTACAACCAAAAACCCTTATATGACTGAGAGAGAGTTTCTTACCAGTCCACACTTCTTGTGGAGTTTTATCCACCAAAGTTGAGGTAGGAGATCTATTGATGAGGTAGAAAGAAGTTAACATAACTTCTACCCAAAATTTCTTTTCTAACCCTATACCACTTAGCATGCTTCTAGCCTTATCCATCAATGTTCTGATCATTCGTTCTGCAACTCCATTATGTTGTGGAATATACAGAGTTGTTCTATACATTTCTATTCCACAGTCCTTGCAAAATCAAATTCATTAGAGCAATACTCACCACAATTATCACTTATTAAAACCTTTATTTTTTCCTCTATATAATTTTCTATAAGAGCCTTGGACTCTTTAAATTTATTGAAAACATTAGATTTGTAACGTAAAAAGTATACCTAGGTCTTTCTTGAGAAGCCATCTATAAATGTAACAAAATAGATAAATTTTATAATGATGGTACTTTTGCAAGTCCAAACACATCACTATGAACTAGATGCAAGATTCCTTTAGATCTTGTAGCACTATTTGGAAACTTAACGCTGGTTTGCTTTCTAAAAAACCTTCCTGAATCACCTTAGGGATATTAATGCCATCAATGTTCCAGAGTACTTGTTCAAGTCTATGGATAGCTCCACTCCAATGTTAGAAAAGACACTTTCACCCATCCAATGCACCAAGGTCTTCACCTTATTTTGTATATGCATGCTCTTTAGAAGTAGGTCCAAAAGGTCATTCTTTCATGCATTAGTAGCCCCCTGCTCATCACTTTGCTTTGAAGTCAAGCCTTGAAAGCCTTTGTCTGGTTGATGATAAAGCAATGGAGAACACTTCGATGAAGACCATCAAATTTGGGAGTAAGTTGGAATTTGGCTTTAGCAACACTCCTCTTTGGTCAAATTGGATTCTAGTCATCGGTTATCTAGGAGTAACTCTTCAAGTGGGAAGTGCAAGATGCCTATCATCATTAAGCAAGATAAGGAACTATTGAAATATGAGCATATTCTAAAAGTTAAATTAAATTTTTAAGGTCTTATTGCTCGTTCTTTCTCCAGAAGGAAGTTATTCCCCTAAGTCCTCTAAGTGGACCATCAAACCGCAGTCAACAAATACCAAACCAAGATTCCCTCTTAGTCTTGGAAGAGATATTGATGTCCATATCTAGAGTGTCTAAGATGATTTGGACTCTCCTTCAACAAATTGTGAATATGGTTGAAGACCTCAAGAATGAAGAGCACATTTAGGTGACCAATGGAGAGCAAGAAGTGGCCAATGCTTCTATCTAGCCTAGTCTACTTTGGCTACTTCTTTTTACATGTCCATTAGGGGTCCTTCTTTCTTGGTTCCTCTATTATCATGGTGGTATCTCTTTGCAGTTTTCTCCCTCAAGTTGGTGTTTGTTGTGTTGTTTTAGGGTATTCTCCTTGTTGTGTTGTTTTGGGGTACTCTTCCTATTGTGTTGTCTCGAGGTGATCTCCCTATTGTATCGTTATGGGGTATTCTCCCTATTGTGTCTTTTTGGGGTGATCTCATTGTGATGCTTCAGGGTGATCTCCTTAGGTTCTTTGATGTCTTGTTGCATTGATCCTAGTCCTATGGAGGCCTTCTTTTTGTTTCCACCTTTGTAAAAGGTTTTGAGAAACCTTTCAAAACCACCTCCTCCAATCAATAAAAAAAAATGGGCAAGAAGAAACACAAATAATAAGCACACATCAAATCTCTCAACTCATAAGTCTTTTCCTTTAGTTCAAACTCACATGGGGAAGAATGCTTTCACCTTAAAGGGCATGTTGTTAATTGTCCCTCCAGAATAGAAAAAACCTCTCACAAAATCCCTTCATGGCTCTAATACCATTGTTAATTTTGGCCAGATTCAACAATTAATTTCATTCATAAAGACACAAAATATAGTCTCACAAAAATTATACACAAGATTAATATTTACATTGATATTGATAATTGATAATGCTAATCTCACAATTTTAATAATACAATCTCATAGATATCTTAGCTATATATGGTTTTTTTCAAGGAGTCTCTTCATATCCAAGAAACTCTTCAATTTTATGCAAATTTTGGCCTTTCATCTTTAGTTGTCATTTCACCTCCTCTCATCTGATGGAAGATGTAAATAATTTAATTCTTTTATGGGATAAATATTTATTAACTCCCAAATATAAAATGGTACATAATTCTAAATAATATAATATTCTCCAACACTAGTGGCCTCCATTTTCTTCTCAATATCTCTCTTATACTTGTCTAGTTTATAATAAAGTGATTTCTTAAGATAAGTCATGTATTCATCTAATTTCTCATCTTGAGGATAAAAAGGATTGGGACTAGTAGGAGAATTTTCCTATGTTTATTCTTTGTATTCATACATTATTTGCCATGATTTCCATATTAAGTAGCAATCATGATAAAGTGCAATGTTCATACTCCATGGAAAATATAGACTCTCTTGGAGAACCATATGATGTTATGACAAAATTATAAGGCTTATCAAAATCCTTATTTGAGTCCCTATCATCATCAAAATTTGAATCTCCTTCTCTATTAGTCAAATATTTGATAAACACATCATTATCATGACAAAGAGCCAAAGGATGCATAACACAATCTTCTAACAGAATATTATGATCTAAATTATCTTCTATTTATTGGATTTCCTTCTTTATAGACCTAGTATTCATTCCAACACCCTAGGGAGACGTAGGAGGGACCATGAGGGAAGGTAGAAAACTACTCAAAGGCAAATAGAGTTTTGATAGAGTCTTTATTCTTGAGTAATACACTAAGAAGGTAACCTACCAAAACCCATCATAACAAAGCAAGAGGGATTTAGGAAGCTCTAAGAGAAAGAGGAAAGCTACAAAAATACCAAACCAACTTATAACAAAAAGCAACAACTTACAATATCTTAGTTGCCAACATTCTTTTGTCATCTAAGGTGAAGTTTAATATTGGTATCTAAAAAAGGGTCATCTGAAGTGAACTTTGATCTTGTCATACATTGACCAAGATATCAAGTAATAATATCATCTAAAGGTGCACAAGGGTTTATCATTTAACCAATGTATGGGTCATTTGAAAGTTAACTTCTAATAAAGTGTTGTTGACTAAAGGCTTTTGTTGAGCATAAAAAAAAATACTTGTTACCTACAATTTACCTAGAGGAAAGTGTTGTGCATGATATGTTGCATGAAAAGAGTACATCATCTAGAAATAGAAATGAGATGCCAACATCTTTAAATATAAAAATTAAAAATATAGTAAATAAAAAAATCCCACATGCTTTGTGGGAAGGCTCTTCAAAGCCTTTAAAAATTATTTTTATTTTTATTGTTATTAAATGTAGGTGACAAGACTGTGATTTGTCATGCCTTTTATTACCTTAGAATTTTGATGAAATGTTCCAAGAATATTTATTGAATATTCAAGTTGGACGGGAAAAAACTCAAACCCCTACGCTTGATGTTTTGCTTGATGAGACCTTATTATTTTCTCACATGACATTAATTATTTCTAAATATAGAAGTGTATATTCATTACAAAGCTCTTTTCTAGCCTTTTCTAATAGAGGTATTTTTTTAGCTTTATCAATATTTTCCATAGCTATTAATTCCCCAAAGATGTTATTTCCCACTTCATAGTTGCTAGAAGGTGATAATTATTCTACATTGAACTTGAAGTTGAAGATTCACCTATAGGTTGAAGACTTATGGGGAGTGATATCTAGATCTATATAAAGACATGTTGTTAACCTAGATAAATAAAGAAAGTTCTATAAAGTTGGTCAAAAAAATAGATTGATCATAATGTTCAATGTGACTATTGAGATCTAGCCATACATTTGTGATGTTATAACTGTGAAGGATGCATGGGACAAACTTAGTACAACATTCAAGTCTAAGAACCAAAATTAAATTCGACACCCATAGATCCAATTACATTGCTTGGAGATGAAGAGCAATGTGATTTTGAAAGGCTTTCTATGATGGATTGCTAAGTTGCAAATCTTGCTACAAGTGTTAGGTGATATTGTCAATGTTGATGTGCTTGTTTCAATAGTGCTATACACACTACCACTAATATTAGGAATTTTAGTAACAACTCTATATATGACAAATCAAAGTCCCACTTTGATACTCTTGTGAATTTGCTTCAATAAGAGGAACTTATTTGAGAGATGGACTAAAGATGAATGTGCTTTACTCATGCATCAAAAATGCAAGAGCCTGATGTAATCAAATAAACGTGATGGACCTCCCAACAAGCACCAAAACCAACAAAAAAGCAAATAGAAAAGACAAAAACATCATTAAGGACAAAGAAACATCACATGTTTGACATGTAAGAAACTAAGACACATCCTTTAGGAGTGTTGGCATAACACATTCTCATAAGGATCATCCAAGAATAAACCAAAGAATTCATCAAGAGGTAAGCAAAAGATTCCTCATTGGCCAAGAAGGAATGCACCTCAACATCAACATGGTATTGTAGCTGAGATGTTGATTATGATGTAGAAGAACAAGTTTATGTTTGTTCTATTCAATCTCATAAAGTTGTTTTGAAGTCTAACCTATCTTGGTACATGGATTCATAAGTTACCAGACATATGATAGACTAGAAGGAATGGTTCATGATCTTGATCATTCATCTTATCATGGGAAAGTAACACTTGGCGATAATTTGGCATACACCATTTCTAGAACTTGTGATGTTCATTCACATCTTGTAGCACATACCTATCACCTGAATCAAATTCTTTATGTGCTTGGAATTATTAAGAACTTGTTTTTTGTGAATGAATTACTTGATCATAATTTGTATACTGAAGTTTTGAAAATATGTGCAAAGAAACTCTATCTTATTTATAGAGGTTTGATAATCATTGCTTGTGCTACTAGCATAGGTAAAATGTTTCAAATTGTGGTTGTAATGCAAGACAACCAAGCATTGGCAATAAAAGTAAACGAAGTTGCCTCATTATGGCACAAGTGATTTGAACATCTAATTTTCAACTTTTTGAAGTCACTCCTACATCATGACATGGTACATGGACTTCCATATTTGATGAAGCCTCATGACCTTTGTATGAGTTGTTTGACCAAAAATTAGCATCGAGCTCCATTTGTTTCAAGTAGTCATAGAGTGGCTAGTCCACTCGACTTGGTGCATATTGATCTATGTAGGCCTATGAATACGAGTTTCAGTAATCGTAGACATTTTTAACTTTTTCTTGATGTTCATACACGATCGATATGGGTGTATTTACTAAATACTAAGGATGATGTTTTTCCATCATTTCTAAGAGTTCAAAGCTCATGTGGAGAAGATTATTGGTCATCCCATTCGTATACTCCGCTTAGATCAAGGGGAAAAATAAACTAGTAATTAATTTTTTATTTTCATGAAGTAACATGGTATCAAACAACTGGTTAATGTCTATATGCCTCAATAAAATCAAGTTGTCGAGAGTTAAAACCATACTATTCAAGAGATGGTGTGATGCATGTTGAGTGATGTCAATTCGAATCCAATATTTTAGGAAAAATTTTGTACTACAGTCTACTTGTTGAATCACACATCCACACTTCTATTGAATGATGTCACACTTGAAGAGGCATGGATGGGAAAAAAACCTTTAGTGTCACATATCTACATGTTTGGATGCACTACATTCATGCACATTCTAAAGTAAAAGCAGATGAAGGTGGAGGAGAAATCAAAGAGATGTATCTTCATTGGATACAATAGTGAATCGAAGGGATATCATCTCATAGATCCTAACACCAAAAAGTTATATATCACTAGAGATGTGTTTGATAAAAAAATGAGTGTATCTTTCCTTCCAAGACACATGCTATTGATAAAGCACATGTTGCTTTCTTGTATAATGATGTTGATGGAGACTTAAAGAGAGAGGATGTTGATTTTGATGATGATGAAGGAGATGTTCTTGACGGAGATGATGCAATTGATGACACTGGATCATCCACTTTGAGTGTCACTTATAGGCCCAAGTGATATCTCAATATAGTTTGTGATGTGAACTTATATCGTGTTCTAGATACATCTACTTCTAGATCAAGAACTTAGAGTAGAGTTCAAAATAAGATCAACCTAGCCCTAATGAGCACACTAGTGCAGATATATGAAATTTCAATGATAAACAAATCTCTTGCATCAAAGGAGTGGAAGGACGCAATGAATGTTGAGTATCAAGCATTAATGAAAAATAAGATGTGGCAACTTGTTGATCTTCCACTTGGCAAGAAACCCATTGGTTGCAAGTGGGTATTCAAGACCAAATACAAAGCCAATGGGAGCATCAACAAATACAAAGCAAGACATGTTGCAAAGGGCTATGCACAGGAGGAATGAATTGACTATGATGAAAATTTTGCACCAATAGCGAAGATCAAGACCATTCGGATGGTTTCTATAATGGATGCACAATTTGAATGGATGTTACTTCAAATGGATGTAAATGACTTTCTCAATTGTAATCTCAATGAAGAAGTCTATATAACACAACTAGAGGGATTCATATTACCTGGTCAGGAGAACAATGTATGGAGGCTCATCATATCACTCTATGGGATAAAGCAAACACCCAAAGCTTGATGATAATCTTTTGCAACATGGATTCTATCGTAGTCCATATGAATTAAACTTGTACTTCAAAAGAAAAGGAAGAGAGGTTGTGATGATCATTGTGTATATTGACGGCTTGGTCATCACTAGGAGTTCAGTAAAGTTGATTAAAGAAACCAAAAAAATATTTGAGTGTTTGTTCAACATGACTAATATCAAGCTAATGCATTATTAGCAAGGCTTGGAGGTGTGGCAAACTCAGAACCGTGTGTTCGTATCACAAATGAAATATATCATGACATTGCTTAAGAAGTTTTAGATGATAGATTGTAATCTTATTAACACGCCAATAAAAATAAAGATACAACTATCATGTTATAATCTATCTCCACATGTCAACAAAATTGTCTATTACCAAATAATTAAAAATCTCATTTATTTAACAATGTTGACCTTAACCATTAAATCAAATTACAACTTTCAACAACCCAAACCTCAATAAAAAAAATTTCGCGGTTTAATGAGTTATAGTGATGAATTCTTCTTCCATGGATCTTGCTTTGTCCTCACATTGGAGAATGCACAATGTATTAAAACCAATGCCCTCATCTTTAGGGATGGACGGTTATGTTGGACATGGAAATAAATGGATCCTTATGGTGCCTAGCAGGTTAGAGGATATAAAAAGATTTGAAAGCCGAGAATTATAATACCACGTCGGCAAAATCTATTTATAAATGTCCTTACACTTATAAGCCTTCTCAACCATTAGGTTTCCTAATGGAAGGCATTATTCCCTTCCACATGAAAATTGACATCAATAAGTGGGAGCATCATCAATACCTAAAGTTCCTAACTATTGGGCATGGAAAGGAATGGGTCCTTTATTTTTTCAATGGTTGTCATTATTTTATCTTCATTTAAAAAGCCTATTGGATGTATTTATTTATTACTACCTATTGCTAGCAAAGAAAAAAAAATTTATACAGACTTTCTCCTAAATCCACTTGTTCCCACGTATTTATTCTGATCTGTTTGGGATAAGTTACGTAGCTTTCATGTTAGGAATGGAGCCTAATTATGAGGAGGCTAAACAAAGAAAGTTTTTGGATTTACTGCAGGACGGGCAAGGAAAGTTTCCAGATTTACAGTCTGTTAGTCTACGAGAGAAAGTTTCCGGATTTACAACAGGACAACCAGGGAAAGTTTTTTTTGTTTTTATCCCAAAATTAGATGTTGGGAACTCAATGTTAATCTTGGAATGTATTAAGAAAAGCAGTTTGTTTTTTCTGTTTTTTCTTATATATAGTTGTGAGGAAAAACAGAGATGACTATGACAAAGAAAATTACTGTGTTGATTCCTTGGAAATATAGAGAGGAAATTACAGCAGATGTTTGTTGTAGGTTGTAACCCTCTATTGCTTGGATTGAGAAAGGAAGGACTGAAAATTCTCGGTGGATGTAACCCACATTGGGTGAACCACGTTAAAATCGTTGTCTCTTCTTCTGTGTGTGTTTGTCTTATTTTTCTTTAATTCTGCCGTTAAAGTTTGAAACACTATAATTGCTTTTCTATATAAATATATTTTATATAGTGATTTACTCTAACAAGTGGTATCAGAGCGGTTGTTTTGTTGGGTGCACTTGACAGAAGGAGAATTTCTGGATCAAGTGGGAGCAATGGCGGAAGAAGGGAGGTTTAGAGTTCAAAAATTCAATGGCCAGAACTTTCAATTTTGGAAGATGCAGATGGAGGATTACTTGTACCAGAAGGATCTTTACTTACCTCTTGAGGGGGAAACAGAGAGACCTTCATCTATGTCTGATGAGGAGTGGAGTCTCCTTGATAGAAAGGCATTGGGTACTGTGAGGCTGTGCTTGGGAGCCACCGTAGCCTTCAACATCTCTGATGAAAAGACTACCAAGGGAGTCATGGATAAGTTGGCCAAGATGTATGAGAAACCATCAACATCAAATAAGGTATTCTTAATGAAAAGGTTATTTAACATGAAAATGAGTGAAGGAGGATCTGTGCATGATCATTTAAATGAATTTAATACTTGTCACTAATCAATTGCATTCAATAGGATTGGATTTTGATGATGAGCTTAGGGCCTTATTAATCTTATGCTCTCTTTCGAAAAGTTGGAACAATTTGGTAATGGCGGTAAGTAACTCCGCTTCGAGTTCAAATAAATTAGAATTTGATGATGTGGTTGGTGTGATACTCAGTGAGGACATGAGAAGAAAAACCACAGGAGAATCATCTAGCACCGCCTTAACTGTTGAGAATAGAGGAAGAGGAAGAGAAAGAGGCAAGAGTTCACATCGTGGCAAATCCAAAGGCAGATCCAAATCACGTGGAAAAGGAAAGCTACGGTGTTGGCACTGTGGCAAAAAGGGTCATCTCAAGAAGGATTTGTTGGCAAAGAAAGGGTGATGGAAATGAAGGTAATGATAATAATGGTAACACTTCAGAAGCCAATATTCTTGGACAAATTCTACAAGATGCTTTAATCTTATCTCTTGATAGAAATAGTGATTATTGGGTAATTGATAGTGGTGCTTCATTCCATGCTACCTCACATAAGGAATACTTCATAGATTATGTTTCTGGAGATTATGGACAGGTTCTATTGGGAAATGACCAACCATGTAAAATCATGGGTATTGGAAAGATTTTGATTAAATCCCCAAATGGATGTCAATGGGCTCTTAAAGAGGTGAGACACATACCAGATTTAAAGAGAAATCTTATATCGGCAAGTAAGCTTGATGGTGAAGGATACACGGTTGCATTCGGAGAAAATGCTTGGAAAGTTACTAAAGGTTCATTGATAGTAGCTAGAGGTAAATTGGTGGGTACTCTTTATTTACTTACTGATTTTTCTCCTTGCTCCATGAATTTAGTTTCTAGAGGTGAGAGTGCATCTTTGTGGCACCAAAGACTTGGCCATATGAGTGGAAAAGGTATGGAAATTTTACATTCAAGAAAGTTATTGCCTAAGTTAAAAGAGATTGATTTGGAATTCTGTGAGGATTGTGTTTATGGTAAAGCAAAGAGAGTTAGATTTCTCAAGGATGGCAAGGAAAGGAAGAAAGAGAAATTGGAGCTTGTGCACTCAGATGTTTGGGGCCCAGCTCAGGTAACTTCTCTTGGAGGTTCCTCTTACTATGTACTTTTTATTGATGATGCAACAAGGAAAACATGGATATATTGCATTAAGAATAAAAGTGATGTTTTTAATACCTTTAAGAATTGGAAAGCATTAGTTGAAAATGAAACTGGAAAAAGGTTAAAGTGTCTAAAGTCGGATAATGGTGGAGAATATTGCAGTAGAGAATTTGATGTGTTTTGTTCTAAAAATGGAATTAGAAGAATCAAGGTAGTTCCAAGAACACCTCAAGAAAATGGGGTTGCAGAAAGAATGAATAGAACCATCATGGAGCGTGCTAGGAGCATGAGAATACATGCAGGCTTACCATTATTTTTATGGGCTCATGTTGTTGATACTGCAGTATATCTGATTAATAGAGGACCGTCTAGTGCCTTGGATGGAGGAATTCCGGAAGAGCTTTGGACAGGTAAACCAGTAAATTATTCTTTCCTTAAGGTATTTGGATGTGAGGCTTTTATGCATATAGACAAAGAGAACAAAAATAAGTTAGATGCTAAGGCCCAAAAGTGCTATTTTATTGGTTACGGTATTGATGGCTTGGGTTACAGATTATGGGATTGTGATAACCGAAAAGTCATTAGAAGTAGGGATGTCATATTTAATGAAAAAAACTTGTATAAATATCGGTTGCAGGGAAAGAAACAGAAAGAGGAAAATGTTGAATACATAGACCTTGATGGACACATAGAAAAGGTAACTCCAAAAGTGGTAGAAGATCAAAATGTACAGCAACAACAACAAGCACCTCAATCTCCAGAAAGTGTTGTTAGACGTTCTACCAGGATAAGTAAAATTCCTCAACGTTTCTCTGATTATGTTTTGTATATTGATGCTGGTGAGCCAGAATGTTTTCGGGAAGCATTACAAATGGATACCAGGAATAAGTGGGAGCTTGCAATGAATGAAGAAATGGACTCTTTATTCCACAACCAAACTTGGGATTTGGTTGAGCTACCCAAAGGTAAAAGAGCATTGACCAATAAATGGGTGTACAGGATTAAAGAGGAGAATGAAGGGCATAAGAGATAAGAAGACTAGTGGCAAGGTTTTGTAAGGTATTGATATGGCAGGTGATCTTGATGGTGGAAGGAGCACTATTGGCTACATCTTTACTATAGGAGGAGGAGCGGTTAGTTGGATTTCTAAACTCCAACACGTAGTTGCCCTTTCAACCACTGAAGCTGAATATGTTGTTGCTGCAGAAGCAAGCAAAGAGATGGTTTGGTTGCAAAGACTAATGGAAGAACTGGGAAGAAGCAAGAGGATAATAGGTTGTGGAGTGATAGCCGCAGTGCTATACACCTTGCAAAGAATTCAGCATTCCATTCAAAAACTAAACACATCAAACTCAGGTATCATTTCATTAGATCAGTAGTGGAAGATGGATCTTTGAAATTAGGGAAGGTTCACACATCACAAAATCTTGCTGATATGCTTACAAAAGTGGTGTCAAGAGAAAAGTTGAGCTTTTGCTCAACTTCAGTTGGCCTTAAGGAATAAGAGGCCATGATGAGAATTTTTCAGTCCTTGGTTGCAGTATGGTGCAATGGAATTAGTCTCCAAGTGGGAGATTGTTAGGAATGGAGCCTAATTATGAGGAGGCTAAACAGAGAAAGTTTTTGGATTTACTGCAGGACGGGCAGGGAAAGTTTCCAGATTTACAGTCTGTTAGTCTACCAGAGAAAGTTTTCGGATTTACAACAGGACAACCAGGGAAAGTTTTTTTGTTTTTATCCCAAAATTAGATGTTGGGAACTCAATGTTAATCTTGGAATGTATTAAGAAAAGTAGTTTGTTTTTTCTGTTTTTTTCTTATATATAGTTGTGAGGAAAAACAGAGATGACTATGACAAAGAAAATTACTGTGTTGATTCCTTGGAAAAATAGAGAGGAAATTACAGCAGATGTTTGTTGTAGGTTGTAACCCTCTATTGCTTGGATTGAGAAAGGAAGGACTGAAAATTCTCGGTGGATGTAACCCACATTGGGTGAACCACGTTAAAATCGTTGTCTCTTCTTCTATGTGTGTTTGTCTTATTTTTCTTTAATTCTGCCGTTAAAGTTTGAAACACTATAATTGCTTTTCTATATAAATATATTTTATATAGTGATTTACTCTAACATTTCATTGACTAGATCGACTAAACAAATACATAAGTTTCTGTCATTGCCCTGTTTGGGATAAGTTCCGTAGCTTTCATTGACTAGATCGACTAAACAAATACATAAGTTTCTGTCATTGCCCGTCCCTGTCCGCACCAGTGTTCTTAGTGGTTTCCAAGAAAGAGGAGGAGGGGAAAAAAGTTGTACCGAGACAAACTGAAACGAAATTTGGGAGCCCTCTGTTTTCTGAAAAAAGGATAGGTGATAAGGGGTCTAATGTTTAGCAATGAACCAACGATCAAAATTTTGTTATCTTTATCCAACAAAACTAAACCTCAAATAAACTCCTTACAATTTTTTTCCCTTCATCTCGAGGCCGTGTCCTTGATTTAAATCTACTCAAAACAAAAAGAAGAGATAAATTTAATCTTAAGAGAAGATTAATGGAAGCCGGTTTCAGCCAAAGGAAAGCATTCGTGGAAAATTAATGAGTTGCGAGGAAACATCGCTATCATTTTTCTTCTTCCCTAAGATACCATGTTATATAAATGAGTTAACACAAGCTGGTTTGTGTGAGTCATGTGCTGTAAGAACTCTGCAAAGTAGACTACCATGGCGGAAGCCCAGCAAAGCCTAAGATCTCTCCTCTGCAGTGAAGAACGAGATTTCTTCATCAGAAACAATGGAGACAGGGTATAATTCTTACCGTTTGGGTTTCAGTGCAAGTAACTCTGCCCACTGTTTTATGTTTTTTAAGATCTTTAATTTGTGATCAAGTAGTTGGGTGTTTGCAATTGTTCAGGTTAAGGTGGAGGAATTGGAGGGGAAAACTTTGGGTTTGTATTTTTCTGCCCACTGGTGCCCTCCCTGCAGGGCATTCACTCCTCTCCTCTCAGAAGTGTATACAAAGTTGTTGGAGAAGGGGGGCTTTGAGATCATCTTTGTGTCTAAGGATAAAGATGAGAAATCGTTTCAAGATTATCACAAGACCATGCCATGGCTTGCATTACCATTCTCGGATGCAAAGTTCAGGGAGAAACTCCATAAGTTTTTTGGTGTGGTTGGCATTCCAACCCTTGTCTTTCTGGACAAGGAATGTAAAACTGTAAGTGGTGATGGGAGAGACATCGTGGCAAACTATGGTGCTGAAGCATATCCTTTCACCAAAGAGAGGCTTGATGAGCTGAAGGCCGAGGAGCAGGCCATTCGGCTCTCACAGACCTTGGATTCTCTTCTGGTCTCCCCTGACAGGGATTTTGTCATTGCTAATGGAGGAAAACAGGTGATTGAATAATTTTTATTTTTAATATGAAAGATCATGGCTGAAGATTTGACTTTTTCTTGGTGGGGGGTGGGGGTTTCTGACATGAATTTGGATCCCATGTATAGGTGGCTGTATCAGAGCTGGTGGGAAAGACTGTTTTTTTGTATTTTTCAGCACACTGGTGCCCTCCTTGCAGAGGGTTCACTCCCCAGCTTATACAATTCTACAATGAGCTCAAAAAGAGAGGGGAGGGCTTGGAGATTGTGTTTGTTTCCAGTGACCAAGATGAGGAGTCATTTCAAGAATATTTTGGAAGCATGCCATGGCTTGCTCTGCCTTTTGGAGACACCACGGTGAAGACTTTGTCAAGGTACTTTCAAATTGAGGGGATTCCAACCTTGATTGTGATTGGCCCGGATGGGAAAACGTTACAAACAGGCGGTGTGGAGCTCATTCTGGAACATGGTGTTTCAGTTTATCCATTTACAAAGGAGAAATTAGATGAACTTAAAGCACAGGATGAAGCCAGACGTGCTGCACAGACCTTGGAATCTCTCTTGGTCTCGGAGGAGAGAGACTTTGTCATCACACACGGTGGGGGAAGGGTATGTGTAATTTCAATTATTTATTTGTTTTTTTTTATCTCACCATGGTTCAGTCCAAGACTCTTAAGTAACCTCATGCCAAATATGAATACAGAACCCCTTATAGAAGTAGCCAGGGAACTTAAATTGAATTTATTTTAAATTTTCAGACACGTCTGAAAAGTATTTGGATTTTGAACGGTAGAAATAGAATAGAATAGATGGTTTCACGAAAATAGAATAGAATATAGAATAGAATAGAAGAATTTTAAGATTCCTGAGGTCAAAATAATAAAGAAATTCTATATCTCAAATAATAGGATGTTTTATTTAATCTTTCAAAAGGAAAGTTTACTTGAAAAGGATAAAGGTTTAAAAAAAACATTAAAGTTTAATTGTTATTCTTTATTTCTGAAGAATTAATCTTATATTACTGATCTTGTCAATAAATTTTGATAGCTCTTTTTTGTTCTTGTCTCTGCAAACTATTTAAACATAAAATCTATGTCATATTTATCTTAAATATCATCTGATTTCAGTACTATACGCCCTAAAATGCTTAGAAGAACTTTAAAACTTGGGTGATTTTTAAGTTGGTTAAAACTGTTAAGATTCTTTATAGCCTAAAACACTTGAAGATGGTTGCTGTATCTTTTTACTTCTGGGTAATAGAAATTAGTTTTTTCGGTATTTGCCCTTCAGACCCTAAACTTTGCCTTTTCTGGACAAAAGGCCTTAAAAATTTGGGTCTCGTTATGAAATTCGTTCCATCAAAATTTTGTGTTTGATCTTACCAATTCATCTAAGCCAAAGCCCAAATTCTGATGCATTTGAAACCACCTTTATTATTATCATTATCATCTTGCATGGTAGAATTATCACAGGCCGTTATTCATTAGTAGAAGCTTGGTTAAAAGAAAAAGTTGAAATTATGTACTAAAGCAGAAGCAATGCCCATATAGAACTGTAGATCTCAACTACGCTTTAATGGCTTCAAGCCACTAATTTGGGGTTGATGTGGCCACGACAACCATCATGATTGTGGTGCTGCAGGTGCCAGTTTCTGAGCTTACAGGCAAGACGGTTGGTTTATATTTTTCTGCACATTGGTGCCCTCCATGCCGCGCTTTCACCCCAATGCTTGCCCAAGTGTACACTGAACTCAAAGAAAAAGGAGAAGCCTTTGAAATTGTTTTTGTTTCCAGTGACAAGGACCAAGGGGCTTTTGAGGAATACCATGCAACCATGCCATGGTTGGCTCTTCCTTTTGGGGACAAAGCCAAGAAGGATCTAAGCCACTACTTCCATGTTAGAGGAATTCCAACGTTGGTCATAATTGGCCCAGATGGGAAAACTGTGACAACAGGTGGCAGAAACATTGTTTCCCTCCATGGCGCCAAAGCCTATCCCTATACTGAAGCTAGGCTTGCAGAGCTGCAGAAGGAAATTGAAGAAAAAGTAAAGACGTGGCCTAAGGAATTGAAGCATAGCCTGCACAATCATTCACTGGTTTTGACTCAGAGGAAGGCTTATGGTTGTGATGGGTGTCAAGGAGGAGGAAGTGGGTGGTCTTTTTGTTGCAAAGAATGTGACTTTGATCTTCATCCAGATTGTGCTTTGAAGGAACAACAGTCTGAAATAAATGAAAAACAAGAGCAACCGAACGACTCTTCTAATAATGAGAACAAGACGGGAGGGATTGTGTGCGATGGAGAAGTTTGTCGCAGGGTTTAATCATTCAAAATCGCAGGGTTTTCTTACAGGGTATATTTAAGTTGTATGGCATTAGCCTACAGGGGAATGTAGAGCCAAGTATGTACAAGGTTTTTGGTTACACTTCACCTAAAGCCTTTTAAATCTGTTAGGCATATCCATATCTATATTGTATCAAATTAAACAGGCTGCTTGCTGGGGAGGAGTGGTTAGTAGTTGGCCACCATGCTAGCATGTTTGTCAAGATTGGTAGTACAGTGTTGCTGACATAGATATAAATTATATATATATTGTTGCAGATATACATATAACTTTTATATTTTAAATTGTAATATTTACTTATGGGTAAAGCATACAAAATTTATGGTAGTTTATTATTATATATTGTTGCAGATATACATTTAACTTTTATATATTTTAAATTGTAATATTTACTTATGGGTAAAGCATACAAAATTTATGGTAGTTTATTATTTGTGCATTGGTTCAGGAAAGTGGCTGAGACTAAGAAGTTTTACACTTTTAACTAAGATTTAGGTGTATCTTAATATTTTAGTTAAATGACATGAGTTTTTAAGTGATTAAAATTATGGATTTTTAATGTCAAGATTTATGATCAAATTTTGTTAAATAATATATGTGTAATTGTCAATTGTAATACCACAATGTGATTTGTTAAAATGTTGCTATAATGTATGAATGATATAATATACTCTTAACCAAGGTTCAAATTCCATATGTGCATCTTAATGTTTTAGTCAAATTGTACATGTTTAAGTGGTTAAAACCATGGGTTCTTAGTGTCAAGACTTATGTTCAAATCTTGCTAAGCAATACATGCATAATTGTCATTTGTAATACCACTATGTGATTTGTTGAAATGTCACGAGAATACATTCATGATGTAATAAAAGAATAGTTTGTTTAAAAAAAAAACATATATAATAGGAATGGCAAGTGGTTCTTTTATGATAAGAAAATATTAATATTTGTAAATCAACTTTATAACAATGGTAAAAGAACATTGTTTCAATCTAATATAAGCCATCAATTCTTTGATACATGAAATTGGTGGGATGTTTCAATTTGATATAAACTCGCAATTCTTTGATACATGAAATTGTTGGATGTTTCAATCCAATATAAACCAACAATTATTAGATACATAAAATTGGTGGGAGGTTAACTGCTTCAACAGGATGTTAGTGCTACGAGGGTAGAGTCTTGGAATGTTCACACCCAAATCATTGGCATTGTTGCAGTTGTCTCCAATATGGAGAAAGAAGTTTATAGTTTATTGGATGCTATCGTCATCATGAGTCTCTTTAGTCTACCACATGCTACCACCATCATGGGTCTCTCATAGCCAGTTGAGCTGAGTGACATGCTTGTGGGACAAGATCCACATGCTTAATCTCTTTCGTTTTTTTGCTTTCTTGGTATTATGTGGTCTAGCTATATCCACTATTGTATTATCTCATTTTGGTTGTGTCCAATGTTGTATCATCTCATTTTGATTACATTTAGTTCATTTTGATCAACTTCATAGTGTCTCGCTGTGTCTAGTACATAGTAGCATCAAAATTTATTTTGACTTGTGTAGGAATTTGTAATATTTTCCACAAACATCCCAAAATATCCATTCACCACAATCATATGCAGAAAAATAAAGAAGAGCAAAAAAGAAGAATATATAGACAAAAAAGAGAGAAAGATATAAACGACACAATATGAGAGAGGGAATAAGGGATGAGTGTCAGTGGGCATCACCACAATGTTTTCCATATATCACAATATGTTACAAATGATTGCTCATTGAGGGGTATGTATAGTGATACCAAAACCCCAATAAGAGGTTAATGAAGAACACAAGCTTATACTGAGAGGGGGTGAACAATATAAGATAAAACTTTTACTTTTATTTCCAAAGCAATATCATCCAATATTATTAATCGCAATAATGAAACAATGCACAAATCACCACACATAAGAGATAGATTTAAAATGGTTCACCTAATGTGGGCTACATCCACGGAGAAATATTTCTTATAAATTTCTCAATAAATTTCTTGGAAACCAATTCCCTATTACAATGTTTGTGGACCTCAATCCATAGGAGACACCAATCCCCTCTGCTATGGTTTGTGGACCTCTATCCACAGGAGACACCAATCCCCTCTGCTCTGGTTCATGGACTTCTATCCACAGGATACACCAATCCCCTATGCTCTGGTTTGTGAACCTCTATCCATAAGTGACACCAATCCCCTCTGCTCTGGTCTGCTCTAAAACTTGCTCACTCTTCTGCTCAAATCTACTCACAAAACCTGCTCAACTCTGCTTACAACTTTGCTCACAAAACCTGCTCAAACCTGCTCACAATTTTGCTCAATCGTTCTCACAACTCAGCTCAAATCTGCTCACAAAAACCTGCTCAAATCTGATCTAAAATATTGCATACAAACAATGCACACATTTTGCTTTCAAATCTATTCTATAACCCTTGCACATTTACTCCCAATATCAATCAAAACCTATGCACAATTTTACTCACAAATCTGACCTATAACCTTTGCATATTTACTCCTTATTTCAATCAATACTAATGCACATCAAATCAATTCTTATACCTCCAACCATATGACATCAAAAATATTTTCCTCAAACAAAACCACCCTTGAGAAAGGAATTAAATTACCATACCTCTAAATCTGCCACAATGATGATAATCTTCTTTTGCATGTGTTTTCCAAACCTTGCACAACAAAATATTTAACTACCACGAAGGGGGTTTGACCCCTAGACCTTCCAAAGCACAGAGCCTTGCCAACATCTCCTTGACCGGTTGGGCTAGCCAAGTGGGTAACACCAAAAGGGGGTGTTGCTTTATTTAAATCTCTTATGCACTTTCGCCCAACAAAAACACCACGATGCCTTCCAAGCAAAAATGCACCCGACGGGATTCGACCCTCGGACTTCACGCACAATAGCGACTTAGCGCGGCCTAGCCAACCAGCTGGGCTGCTCCACATCTTGAGAACAAAAAGGAAGCACTTAGCATATAAACCTTCACTCCTTCGCAATTTCATCACATATAAAAAATACGACGCCACTAGGAATCGAACTCTGCACTCTCTGCTTTGTAGTGCCCTAACCAAGGCTAAACAACCAGTTGGGATACCCCGATGGTTGGAACCAACAGGGGACCTCTCTCTTCCTTATTCGTTGTTCCTCTCCGCTTCATATTTTTTTTGAATTTGCACACAAGTAGGAGATATTCACTTTAGAAAATATTTTGATTATAGCATTTGCATTGGTCAATCAAATGAAATATTTTACCTCCATATATATATGCTTTGTCTTTCACTTTGGGAGGTCGGCTCATAGTCTTATGTGTGATTTTAAATTTGCTCTCCAAGTACTTTGGCGCCTTTGCTTGTAACCCGACCTTATATTATAATATTTTAAATCCTTGATTTAAATATTATAATATTTATCTTTTAAACCTTTGCCCTCCTTTTATAATATTTAAAATATTTTTGTCCCAAGCCTTTAATTAAATATTTTCTTTATAATATTTAAATATGATATTTAAATATTATAATCCTTTACTTTGAGATATACCTTGCCTTGAATAATTGTCCATTGTTTGCTTTGTCCAACCTTGTAAACTTCTCATCCTTGAAGAATATTTTTGCCTTGAATACCATGCACCCTTTGACATCAATGACAACTCAATATTTCCAACAATCTCCCCCTTTGTCATTGATGGCAACCCTACAAAAATTTCTTCTACTGCAACTGGATTCCAAATATGCTCCCCCTGACAAGTTGCTCCCCCTCACTGAATTCTCCCCCTTTGACATCAATGGCAAAGGGCTCCTTAGGGCTAAAAATAAGACACTTAGCTCAACCCCCTCACCACCTCCTTTTCTTGAGGTGATTAATTTTGGGATGGGAGTAAAGCTACTCCCAACTTACAATGCTCTTCTTCTTTTTCAATTTTCTTTTTCCACACCTTTGTAGTCATACCCTTTTGATCATTTTGAGCATCCTTTTTCTTGCTTGTCTTTGGAAGTTTCGAAAACTCTGTTCTACACCATTTTGCTTTATGCCCAAAATTATTGCAATTGAAACATATGATGTTGTAGTCCTTGAAAGGTGCAAATGACTTGAAATTTCTCTTGGTGAAGCCATAATCATTCTTACCATGAACCCTGCAATGTATAGCTTTATGACCAAAATTATTGCAATTGAAACACATGATGTTGTAGTCCTTGAAAGGTGCAAATGACTTGAAATTTCTCTTGGTGAAGCCATAATCATTTTTATCATGAACCTTGCAATGTATAGCTTTATGACCAAAATGATTACATGAGAAACAATAACCTTGGAAGAAATATTCATCTTGCCTTGATCTCATGGTTCTTTCTTTGCTTTTCTTGTGATGGTCTCTGTTCCTTGATGATTCTTTGTTTGCTTCCTCTTTGATACTATCACCTCTCAACACATCAACATAGGTCTTAGGCTCTTCTTCAATTCCTTTCTTTGATTCCTTTATTCCTTTTGAGCTTGACTCCTCTTTTTGTTTCTCTTGACCTTCTTCAAAACCAAGTCCTATTTTAATAAATGGAGATCTCTGTGCTTTGATAATATCATTCAGGATTTCTATGCTTTTCTCAAACCTGATATTTTGTTGTAGCTTTTCAACTTCCTTCTTTAGAGAAACAACCTCATGTTCTAGTATTTCACATTCCAACTCTTTTGCCTTTAATTGCTCAACCATACCTTCTTCAATTTTCCTTGCCTCTTCAACTTTAACTTTTAAGTCAGTGAGATCTTGTAGAAGCTTTGCCTTTGTTTTCTCATCCTCTTGTACTTGAGCCTTCAATTTTAAGTTCTCCCTTTTCAACTCATCAAGTTCCTTTTCCATATCAATTGTGGCTTCCTCTTCATTTTTTGACTCTTTCTCTTCTTCTTGGTCTTCAATCACAAGAGCGTCTTCTTTCTCTTCTTCTTGGTTTTTGACAACAAGATCATATTCATTCTCTTCTTCTTGGTCTTTGACAATAGGAGCATCTTCATTCTCTTCTATGGCTTGACCGTGCCTATTTTTCTTTTCATGATAAAATTTTCTTTCCTTATTTTTCTTGTATTCCTTTTCTTCTTCACTGCTACTACTTCCATCTTGTGGACAATTAGTTGCATAGTGACCAAGGTTACCACAATTAAAACATTTGTGTTTTCTTAGATCCTTCTTATTTCTTCTCACAAAGTTAGCTTCTTCTTCTCCATTGCTACTACTTCCATCTTGTGGACAATTAGTTGCATAGTGACCAATGTTACCACAACTAAAACATTTGTTTTTTTGGATCCTTATTATTTCTTCTCACAAATTTAGCCTCTTTTTCACTACTTGATTCTGGTTCTTTATTTTTTGCCTTCTTTGAAGCTTTGAATGCTGCCTCCTTTTTTATGTTTGATCTTTCTCTATCCTCATCTTATAGGCTATGACCTCCCTTGTAGCTCATCCATGCTCAAGAAAGCATAGTTAGTCCCATCAAACAATGGTGCCCTGTTTGATGAAAACCCTTCCTGATGTGCCATGTGTGTTCTTGTAAGATCTTCCTTCAAGATGTTAGACTTTCATGAAGGAACCCGCTCTAATACCAATTGAAGAACACAAGCTTATACTGAGAGGGGGTGAACAGTATAAGATAAAACTTTTACTTTTCTTTCCAAAGCAATATCATCCAATATTATCAATTGCAATAATGAAACAATGCACAAATCACCACACACATAAGAGACACAGATTTAACATGGTTCACCCAATGTGGGCTACATCCACGGAGAAATATTTCTTATAAATTTTCTCAATAAATTTCTTGGGAACCAATTCCCTATTACAATGTTTGTGGACCTCAATCCACAGGAGACACCAATCCCCTCTACTCTGGTTCGTGGACCTCTATCCACAGGAGACACCAATCCCCTATGCTCTGGTTTGTGGACCTCTATCCATAAGAGACACCAATCCCATATGCTCTGGTTTGTGGACCTCTATCCATGGGAGACACCAATCCCCTCTGCTTTGGTCTGCTCCAAAACCTGCTCACACTTCTGCTCAAATTTACTCACAAAACTTGCTCAAATTTGCGCACAACTTTGCTCAAATCTACTCACAAAACCTGCTCAAACCTACTCACAATTATATTCAATCCTGCTCACAACTCTGCTCAAATCTCCTCACAAAAACCTACTCAAATCTTATCCAAAATATTACATACAAACAATGCACACCCACCTTTTGCTTTCAAATATGTTCTATAACCCTTGCACATTTACTCCCAATATCAATCAAAACCAATGCACAAGTTTACTCACAAATATGACCTATAACCTTTGCACATTTACTCCTAATTTCAATCAACACTAATGCACATCAAATAAATCCTTACACCTCCAACCATATGGTATCAAAATTATTTTTTTCAAACAAAACCACCCTTGAGAAAGGAATTAAATCACCATACCTCTAAATCTGCCACAATGATGATAATCTTATTTTGCATGTGTTTTTCAAACCTTGCACAACATAATATTTAATTGTCATGAAGGGGGTTTGACCCCTAGACCTTCCAAAGTGCAGAGCCTTGCCAACGTATCCTTCACCAATTTGGCTAGCCAAGTGGGTAACACCAAAAGGAGGTGTTGCTTTATTTAACTCTTATGCACTTCCGCCCAAAAAAAACACCACGATGCCTTCCAAAAAAAAATGCATCCGATGGGATTCGACCCTCAGACTTCACGTACATCGACTTAGTGCAGCCTAGCCAACCGGCTGGGCTGCTTCACAACTTGAGAATGAAAAGGAAGCACTTAACATATAAACCTCCACTCCACAATTCTATCACATATCAAAAATACAACACTGTTGGAAATCGAACTCTACACTCTCTGCTTCACAGTGCCCTAACCAGGGCTAAACAACCAATTGGGATACCCCGATGATTGGGACCAACAAGGGACCTCTCTCTACTTTATTCTCTATTTCTCTCCGCTTAATTTTTTTGTCGAATTTGCACACGAGTAGGAGATATTCGCTTCAGTATAGCATTCGCATTGGTCAATCAAATGAAATATTTTACCTCCATATATATATGCTTTGTCTTTCACTTTGGGAGGTCGGCTCATAGTATTATGTGATTTTAAATTTTCTCTCCAAGTACTTTGGTGCCTTTGCTTGTAACCCGACCTTATATTATAATATTTTAAATCCTTGATTTAAATATTATAATATTTATCTTTTAAACCTTTTCCCTCATTTTATAATATTTAAAATATTTTAGTCCCAAGCCTTTAATTAAATATTTTCTTTATAATATTTAAATATTATAATCCTTTACTTTGAGATATACCTTACCTTGAATAATTATCCATTGTTTGCTTTGTCCAACCTTGTAAACTTCTCATCCTTGAAGAATATTTTTGCCTTGAATACCATGCACCCTTTGACATTAATGACAACTCAATATTTCCAATAGTTAATATTATGCCAACATTTATTTAACCTTCTGGTAAACCTTGCAATTAAGTAATAATAAATTACCTTTTAAGCAAGGTTATCCATAAAGGTGGATTAACCAATACCAATATGGGTGAAAACATGAGAGTGCCCCTAAGCTTATAGATGTAGGCTTACACATAGAAGAATGCCTATGGGCTTACATAGAAAGATGCTTGTAGGATTACATGAAGATGGTCACAAGCTTATATGAAGATGTCTAACAACTTTCATAGCACTTGCCCATAGGCTTACATGAAGATACCCAAAGGTTTACATAGCACTTGCCTACAAATTCTAGTGGCATATTCCATGATTGGAATTCCATTTATGTTAATACATATCTATATATCTATATATCTTACATCAAGAGCACATGTAGGTACTTCACCACTGTTGGCCTTACCATAATAAGGTCAGATTACAAATATTTCAAAACCCAAGAAGAGAATAATAAATTTTTAGCCAAATTTAATCATAGGTCCCAATATCCAGGTTCTTAAGTAAACTCAATATAAGAGCATAAAATATAAATAAAATAATAATAATATTCATGAAATATAACAATATGAATATAACACAATGAACAAAGTCACTATATTATGAATCAAATGTACAAGTGAAAAGGATTGAAAATCCAACTAACTTCATATTATTTACAAACTCATTTTATAGGCACTAATGGCCCAAAATACATAACCAAACCCATCAAATCATGGATTTGATTCAATATGCTTAACCATAAGCTATAAAAGTGCAAGGGAGAATGCACGTAACTTTTAAGTTAAGAGGAAATGAATAATGCTAACTATAAGATCCATTTTAGCTATCTTGAAGTACACACTTCCTACTTTGAGTTCACACTTACTAACTAACACTCTAAATGACAACTAGAAGATAACTAGTGCACACAAGTGCATGTGAGAAAGAGACTCACTTACAATTATTAATTTGCAAGAAATAAACTATGCAAACCTAGCTAGGAACTACTAGAGGGGTCATATGAGGGATCAAACATCAATCCTCATCATGCCTCCCCACAAGAGAAGCATTGGCCTCCAATGCTTTCAGAAGAGTAGAAAAGTCACGGGACATCTGATGAAAAGAAATCCAACGAGCCTGATGCGGTAGTCTGTCCTCGCCGAGCCACAAGATATGAGGTGGTAGACCCTCGGTGAGTCTGTCGAGTCTTTGTGTCATAGACCTGATCGGAATCCAATGGTAACTAAGAATCAGGAACCACGTCCACAGGATGACTGATAGCTGGTGCTGTCTCCAATGTAGATTCAAAGTACAACTTCAAAATATCTACATTAACGACGTCATGAATTCCCAAGTGTGCGAGAAGATCAAGGCGAAAAGCATTCTCATACACCTGTTGAAGAATAGTATAAGGCCCATAGCGAATCAGTTTGATTTTACTATGAGTCTTATCAGTAAAACACCGCTTGTCAAGATGCAACCAAACTTTGTCACCAACTTGAAATGGATGAGGAATTCGATGTCGATCCATGGCCTTTTTCTGCTACTGCTGTGTCTTTTGCAAAATCTCAACCACCTTTGATTGCAGATTGTGCAAATGCTGAATAAATGAGTGTGCCTTGTCTTGCTCCTTCCGAAGATGTGAAGTGACAGGAGAAGGCAAAGACAAAGGTAACTCATAAGGTGCCAAGGGCTGAAATCCCATACAAACCTCAAAGGGTGAATGACCTGTAGAAGAATGTAGGGCCCTGTTGTAGGCATGTTCAATATTAGTGAGATGCAAGTCCCACTTTGCTGGTGAAGCGTGATGATAGATTCATAAACTTTGCACAAGGGTACGGTTTACCACTTCAGTTTGCCCATCGGACTGCGGATGATAGACGGTGGAAAAGTTAAGGGAAACTCCAAAATTTTTCCACAAAGAATGCCAAAAGTGACCCAAAAAGCGTGAATCACGATCCGAGATAATGCTGGTAGGTAGACCAAAGGAACGCCAAATGCTGTCAAAGAAAAATTGGGCTAAGTCTGTTGCAGAACTTGTCTTACGGCATGGAATAAACTTAGCCATCTTCATCGAATCATCAACCACCACGAACACACAATCATGTTGGCGCACTGTCATAGGAAAACCACTAACCAAATCCATGGAAATGTTTTCCCAAGGACAAGAAGCAATGGGCAAAGGCATGCCTAAGCCAAACTTCCTGTTACCTGGTTTTGAGCGACAACAAACTGCACATTGTTTGAGAAATCTCAACACATCCCTCTGCATTTTAGGCCAATAGAAAAATCTTTGCAAGTGATGAAGTGTTTTGTGCTTCCCAAAGTGACCACCATAAAGTGTAGAATGAGCTTCCTTAAGAAGTGACACTCTAGGCTCACAAGGAACACAAACCTTGTCCAATTTGTAAAGAAGTCCTTTGATGTAGAAATCTTGGAAAGGACGCAAATTGGAAGAAGAAGGCTTACTCACTTGCTCAAATATTTTCCCAAAATCAAGATCTTGTGAATACTGATTAGGCCAAGTCTAAAATCCCAAGTGTGAAGTGGACATAACTGTTAAGGCAAGAGCGACAGGAGGCCCACTCTTACCTTGAACCCTGAACCATGAACCATGCAATGTATAGCTTTATGAATAAAATTATTGCAATTGAAACACATGATGTTGTAGTCCTTGAAAGGTGCAAATGACTTGAAATTTCTCTTGGTGAAGCCATATTCATATTTATCATGAACTTTGCAATGTATAGCTTTATGACCAAAATGATTACCTGAGAAGTAATAACCTTGGAATAAATATTCATCTTGACTTGATCTCATGGTTCTTTCTTTGCTTTTTTTGTGATGGTCTTTGTTCCTTGATGATTCTTTGTTTGCTTCCTCTTTGATACTATCACCTCTCAACACATCAACATAGGTCTTAGGCTCTTCTTCAATTCCTTTCTTTGATTCCTTTATTCCTTTTGAGATTGACTCCTCTTTTTGTTTCTCTTGACCTTCTTCAAAACCAAGTCCTATTTTTATAAATTGAGGTCTCTATGTTTTTTTAATATCATTCAGGATTTCTATGCTTTTCTCAAACCTGATATTTTTGTTGTAGCTTTTCAACTTCCTTCTTTAGAGAAACAACCTCATGTTCTAGTATTTCACATTCCAACTTTTTTGCCTTTAATTGCTCAGCCATACCTTCTTCAATTTTCCTTGCCTTTTCAACTTCAACTTTTAAGTCAGTGAGATCTTGTAGAAGCTTTGCATTTGTTTTCTCATCCTCTTATACTTGAGCCTTTAATTTTAAGTTCTCCCTTTTCAACTCATATAATTCCTTTTCCATATCAACTGTGGCTTCCTCTTCATTTTTTGACTCTTTCTCTTCTTCTTGGTCTTCAATCACAAGAGCGTATTTTTTCTCTTCTTGGTTTTTGACAACAAGACCATATTCATTCTCTTCTTCTTGGTCTTTGACAACAGGAGCATCTTCATTCTCTTCTATGGCTTGGCCGTGCCTTTTTTCTTTTCATGATAAACTTTCCTTTCCTTATTTTTATTGTATTCCTTTTCTTCTTCACTGCTACTACTTCCATCTTGTGGACAATTAGTTGCATAGTGACCAAGGTTACCACAATTAAAACATTTGTGTTTTCTTAGATCCTTCTTATTTCTTCTCACAAATTCTTCTTCTTCTTCATTGCTACTACTTTCATCTTGTGGACAATTAGCTGCATAGTGGCCAAGGTTACCACAATTAAAAAATTGTGTTTTATTGGATCCTTCTTTCTTCTCACAAAGTTAACTTCTTTTTCACTGCTTGATTCTGGTTCTTTATTTTTTGCCTTCTTTGAAGCTTTGAATGGTGTCTCCCTTTTTGATGTTTGATCTTTCTCTATCCTCATCTCATAGGCTATGATAATCCCATCAAACAATGGAGCTATGTTTGTTGAAAACCCTTCCTGATGAGCCATTTGTGTTCTTGTAAGATCTTCCTTCAAGATGTTAGACTTTCATGAAGAAACCCGCTCTAATACCAATTGAAGAACACAAGCTTATACTGAGAGGGGGGTGAACAGTATAATATAAAACTTTTACTTTTCTTTCCAAAGCAATATCATCCAATATTATCAATTGCAATAATGAAACAATGCACAAATCACCACACACATAAGAGACACAGATTTAACATGGTTCACCCAATGTGGGCTACATCCACAGAGAAATATTTCTTATAAATTTCTTGGGAACCAATTTCCTATTACAATGTTTGTGGACCTCAATCCACAGGAGACACCAATCCCCTTTACTCTGGTTCGTGGACCTCTATCCACAAGAGACAAAAATCCCCTATGCTCTGGTTTGTGGACTTTTATCCATAAGAAACACCAATCCCATATGCTCTGGTTTGTGGACCTCTATCCATGGGAGACACCAATCCCCTCTGCTTTGGTCTGCTCCAAAACCTGCTCACACTTCTGCTCAAATTTACTCACAAAACTTGCTCAAATCTGCGCACAACTTTGCTCAAATCTACTCACAAAACCTGCTCAAACCTACTCACAATTATATTCAATCCTGCTCACAACTCTGCTCAAATCTCCTCACAAAAACCTACTCAAATCTTATCCAAAATATTACATGCAAACAATGCACACCTTTTGCTTTCAAATATGTTCTATAACCCTTGCACATTTACTCCCAATATCAATCAAAACCAATGCACAAGTTTACTCACAAATATGACCTATAACCTTTGCACATTTACTCCTAATTTCAATCAACACTAATGCACATCAAATAAATCCTTACACCTCCAACCATATGGTATCAAAATTATTTTTTTCAAACAAAACCACCCTTGAGAAAGGAATTAAATCACCATACCTCTAAATCTGCCACAATGATGATAATCTTATTTTGCATGTGTTTTTCAAACCTTGCACAACATAATATTTAATTGTCGCGAAGGGGGTTTGACCCCTAGCTTCCAAAGTGCAGAGCCTTGCCAACGTATCCTTCACCAATTTGGCTAGCCAAGTGGGTAACACCAAAAGGAGGTGTTGCTTTATTTAACTCTTATGCACTTCCGCCCAAAAAAAACACCACGATGCCTTCCAAAAAAAAATGCATCCGATGGGATTCGACCCTCAGACTTCACGTACATCGACTTAGTGCAGCCTAGCCAACCGGCTGGGCTGCTCCACAACTTGAGAATGAAAAGGAAGCACTTAACATATAAACCTCCACTCCACAATTTTATCACATATCAAAAATACAACACTGTTGGAAATCGAACTCTACACTCTCTGCTTCACAGTGCCCTAACCAGGGCTAAACAACCAATTGGGATACCCCGATGATTGGGACCAACAAGGGACCTCTCTCTACTTTATTCTCTATTTCTCTCCGCTTAATTTTTTTGTCGAATTTGCACACGAGTAGGAGATATTCGCTTCAGTATAGCATTCGCGTTGGTCAATAAAATGAAATATTTTACCTCCATATATATATGCTTTGTCTTTCATTTTGGGAGGTCGGCTCATAGTCTTATGTGATTTTAAATTTTATCTCCAAGTATTTTGGTGCCTTTGCTTGTAACCCGACCTTATATTATAATATTTTAAATACTTGATTTAAATATTATAATATTTATCTTTTAAACCTTTTCCCTCATTTTATAATATTTAAAATATTTTAGTCCCAAGCCTTTAATTAAATATTTTCTTTATAATATTTAAATATTATAATCCTTTACTTTGAGATATACCTTACCTTGAATAATTATCCATTGTTTGCTTTGTCCAACCTTGTAAACTTCTCATCCTTGAAGAATATTTTTGCCTTGAATACCATGCACCCTTTGACATTAATGACAACTCAATATTTCCAATAGTTAATATTATGCCAACATTTATTTAACCTTCTGGTAAACCTTGCAATTAAGTAATAATAAATTACCTTTTAAGCAAGGTTATCCATAAAGGTGGATTAACCAATACCAATATGGGTGAAAACATGAGAGTGCCCCTAAGCTTATAGATGTAGGCTTACACATAGAAGAATGCCTATGGGCTTACATAGAAAGATGCTTGTAGGATTACATGAAGATGGTCACAAGCTTATATGAAGATGTCTAACAACTTTCATAGCACTTGCCCATAGGCTTACATGAAGATACCCAAAGGTTTACATAGCACTTTCCTACAAATTCTAGTGGCATATTCCATGATTGGAATTCCATTTATGTTAATACATATCTATATATCTATATATCTTACATCAAGAGCACATGTAGGTACTTCACCACTGTTGGCCTTACCATAATAAGGTCAGATTACAAATATTTCAAAACACAAGAAGAGAATAATAAATTTTTAGCCAAATTTAATCATAGGTCCCAATATCCAGGTTCTTAAGTAAACTCAATATAAGAGCATAAAATATAAATAAAAAAATAATAATATTCATGAAATATAACAATATGAATATAACACAATGAACAAAGTCACTATATTATGAATCAAATGTACAAGTGAAAAGGATTGAAAATCCAACTAACTTCATATTATTTACAAACTCATTATATAGGCACTAATGGCCCAAAATACATAACCAAACCCATCAAATCATGGATTTGATCCAATATGCTTAACCATAAGCTACAAAAGTGCAAGGGAGAATGCACGTAACTTCTAAGTTAAGAGGAAAGGAATAATGCTAACTATAAGATCCATTTTAGCTATCTTGAAGTACACACTTCCTACTTTGAGTTCACACTTACTAACTAACACTCTAAATGACAACTAGAAGATAACTAGTGCCCACAAGTGCATGTGAGAAGGAGACTCACTTACAATTATTAATTTGCAAGAAATAAACTATGCAAACCTAGCTAGGAACTACTAGAGGGGTCATATGAGGGATCAAACATCAATCCTCATCATGCCTCCCCACAATAGAAGCATTGGCCTCCAATGCTTTCAGAAGAGTAGGAAAGTCACGGGACATCTGATGAAAAGAAATCCAACGAGCCTGATGCGGCAGCTGTCCTCGTCGAGCCACAAGATATGAGGTGGTAGACCCCTAGCGAGTCTGTCGAGTCTTTGTGTCATAGACCTGATCGGAATCCAATGGTAACTGAGAATCAGGAACCACGTCCACAGGATGACTGATAGTTGGTGTTGTCTCCAATGTAGAGTCAAAGTACAACTTCAAAAGATCTACATTGACGACGTCATGAATTCCCAAGTGTGCGGGAAGATCAAGGCGAAAAGCATTCTCGGACACCTATTGAAGAATAGTATAAGGCCCATAGCGAATCGGTTTGATTTTACTATGAGTCTTATCAATAAAACGCCGCTTGTCAAGATGCAACCAAACTTTGTCACCAACCTGAAATGGATGAGGAATTCGATGTCGATCCATGGCCTTTTTCTAGCTGTTGTGTCTTTTGCAAAATCTCAACCACCTTTGATTGCAGATTGTGCAAGTGCTGAATAAATGAGTGTGCCTTGTCTTGCTCCTTCCGAAGATGTGAAGTGACAGGAGAAGGCAAAGACAAAGGTAACTCATAAGGTGCCAAGGGCTGAAATCCCATACAAACCTCAAAGGGTGAATGACCTGTAGAAGAATGTAGGGCCCTATTGTAGGCATGTTCAATATGAGTGAGACTCAAGTCCCACTTTTCTGGTGAAGCGTGATGATAGATTCGTAAACTTTGCACAAGGGTACGGTTTACCACTTCAGTTTGCCCATCGGATCGCGGATGATAGGCGATGGAAAAGTTAAGGGAAACTCCCAAAATTTTCCACAAAGAATGCCAAAAGTGACCCACAAAGCGTGAATCACGATCCGATATAATGCTGGTAGGTAGACCAAAGGAACGCCAAATGCTGTCAAAGAAAAATTGGGCTAAGTCTGCTGCAGAACTTGTCTTGCGGCATGGAATAAACTTAGCCATCTTACTGAATCTGTCAACCACCACGAACACACAATCATGTTGTCGCACTGTCATAGGAAAACCACTAACCAAATCCATGGAAATGCTTTCCCAAGGATGGGAAGGAATGGGCAAAGGCATGCCTAAGCCAAACTTCCTGTTAGCTGGTTTTGAGCGACAACAAACCGCACACTGTTTGAGAAATCTCAACACATCCCTCTGCATTTTAGGCCAATAGAAAAATCTTTGCAAGTGATGAAGTGTTTTGTGCTTCCCAAAGTGACCACCATAAAGTGTAGAATGAGCTTCCTTAAGAAGTGACACTCTAGGCTCACAAGGAACACAAACCTTGTCCAATTTGTAAAGAAGTCCTTCTTTGATGTAGAAATCTTGGAAAGGACGCAAATTGGAAGAAGAAGGCTTACTCACTTGCTCAAATATTTTCCCAAAATCAGGATCCTGTGAATACCGATTAGGCCAAGTCTGAAATCCCAAGTGTGAAGTGGACATAACTGTTAAGGCAAGAGCGGCAGGAGGCCTACTCAAACAATCAACAACAATATTACTCTTCCCCTTTTTGTACTTGATCACCAAGTGAAATTGTTGGAGGTAAGAGGCCCACTTCATATGTCTTGATTCTTCAATTTTACTTTGAGATTGTAAAAACTTGAGAGGCATATGATCGGTGTGTACTACTCGTATCTTTTCCCAAAAGATAATGTCTCCAGTACTTGATAGCTTGAACTAATGCATACAACTCCTTGTCATATGTAGAATAGTTCAACTTAGCAAGAAAAAGTTTTTGAATGATAAGCAACTTGGATGACCATTCTGTTTGAGCACAGCTCCTAAGGCAACTTTAGAGGCATCCGTTTCAATCTCAAAAGGTTGAGAGAGGTCGGGTAAAGTTAACACAGGTGTTGTACAAAGTTTCTTTTTGAGTTTCTCAAAGGCAATCTCTTGGCTTTTCTCCCAATGAAATGGAACTTTAGACTTAGTGAGATAATGCAATGGAGCTGCAAGGGTGGAATATTGAGGAATGAACTTGCGATAAAAATTTGCAAGTCCTAGGAAACTCCTTAACTCAGTGAGAGTTGTAGGAGGGGACCACTTAAGTAAAACATCAACTTTGGTGGGATCTACCTGAATTCCACTTTCACTAATCACATAACCAAGGTAAGAAACTGAAGTATTGCCAAAAGAACACTTGGAAGAATTGGCATATAATTGATTCTTCGCAAGAAGATCAAGGGTATGATGGATATGCCTAAGGTGTTCCTCCCAAGTTTTTGAGAAGATCAATATATCATCAAGATATATTATTACAAATTTGTCAAGTACATCATGAAATACATCATTCATCAACCTCATGAAGGTTGCAGGAGCATTAGTAAGACCGAAGGGCATGACCAACCATTCAAAGAGGCCCATCTTCGTCTTAAAAGTTGTCTTCCATGTATCCTCAGCTTGGATACGCACTTGATGATATCCACTTTTGAGATCTATTTTTGAAAAGAACTTAGCTCCTTGGAGCTGATCTAATAAATCATCAATGCGTGGGAGTGGATATCTATTCTTTATAGAAATTCTGTTCAAAGCACGAAAATCAATGCACAATCTCCAAGTGCCATCTTTTTTAAGAACCAACAAAATAGGTGAGGCACAAGGAGAAGTACTTTCCTTAATGAAACCCTTAGACAACAAATCTTCTATTTGCCTTTTTATTTCTTCATTTTGCAAAATAGATTGTCTATACATGGGAGCATTAGGTAGTGAAGAACCAGGAATGATTTCAATGTTGTGATTAATTGTGCGAATTGGAGGAAGAGACTTTGGCTCCTGAAATATGTGTGAGTAACTTTGCAATATTTTATCCATTGAAGAGTGTTGCTTTGGAATGGATGTGGATGTAGGAGTGTTTTGAGAGCGAATGAAAATTAGAGCAACATCACCACCTTTTTTAATTACTCTTTTTGTTTGCTTGGAACTTAGAATGATGTTAGGAGTGTTGGTGCTTTTAATGAGAAAAACCTGACCATATTTTTGAAGTGTGTAGGTTCTTTTGAAAGCATCATAAACAACTCTCCTATCATACTGAAAAGGTTGTCCAAGCAAAATCCCACAACAATCCATAGGAGTCACATCACAAGTGACTTGATCTATGAAATGTGGGCCAAGTGCAAATTTTAATGTGCAAGTGTGAGTGATTTCTGAGCCTCTTCCACTATCCTTCCAACCCAAAGAATAAGGTTGAGGATGAGGCTCCATAGGTAACTTCAAACGCTCGACAATGGACCTCGCAATTAGATTTTTCTACGAGCCATTATCCACTATACAATCTGTTGCAAAATTATGGAGCAAATGAGCTCGAGTGATGAACAAAGCATCACGAGCGCCCTCTGATGAACTTACATTTACCAAGGTAACTTCATTGAGCTTACCTCGTAATTTCGTGTATACTCTACTTTCTCCTACTGACTCAAGGGGACCTTTGGAAGCATCCTCCTCTTGAGTAGTAATGACTAAACTCTTCTTTTAAGCTTAAAACAATCAGCTTTTTCATGACCTTTCTTCTTACAATAGTTACAAAACTTTTTAGAAGAAGAAGAAGAAGAAGGTTTAGAAGAAGAAGAAGAGGGAGTAGAAGTGGAAGGGGATGGAGAAGAAACATTCTTCTTTTGAGCAAAATTCTTCTTTTGTGAGAAAGAATTATTCCCTTTTGATGAGTTTGCAACCACTTGAGTAGCAGGTGCGTGGAATGCCTGTGAATGCGCCTTAAACTTGTCCTCCGCAAGTTGCGCTTGGTTGAAAACTGAATCCAATGTGTCCATAGAAATAAACATAATTTCCCTGTACAAATGTTCCAACAAACCACTTTGAAATTTGAGAATCAAAGCTTTAATATCTTCCTCCACATTCACAAGTATCCTGTACTTGTTGAATTGAAAGATATATTCCTGCACAGTCATATTAGTACCTTGTCGAAATCGAAACCATTTAATGACCAATTCCTTAGAATAATTGGAAGGATAAAAATTGGTCTTAAGACAATCTACAAGCTCATCCCATGAGGTGAGTTCATCATGACCTCTTTTTCTTTCAACAAGTACTTTAGCTAAACCAGAAAGTTTGAGTTTAGCATATGGAACTAGATCATCATCTGAAAGCTGAGTGTAAGAAAACCAAGAACTCATGTCAAGAATCCAACTATTCAAGACTTCAGGGTTTCGGGATCCATCATAAAGTGGCACTTCACAACGAACTCTCAGGCGAGAATCATGAGCAGAAGTTGAAGCATTATGGAGAGAAATATCATTTACCTTCATTGCAAGGTTACCAAGAACTTCTGCCATGGTAGTATCATTAGCCTTATCTGCTAAAGCATTTACAACATGTGCAAGTTCTGCCACTTGGGCAGCCAAGTCAGAAGCCATGTGAGACCGGGTATAAGCCATAAGTAAAAGGGAAAAGCACTTAAAAATCAAGGAAAAATTGAAGATTCCTTGTTACAATGTTGTGCCCTGAAAATTACCCCTAAGGCTAAAAATTTAAAAATTTAAACTAACCTAAGGTTGACAATTTATATTTTATTAATTTAAAAATAACTTAAGTAAAAATTAAATTATAATTAATCAAAGATTAATTAATTTACTTAAATTATTAAAAATTAAATTAATAAAAATAAAAATAATGACATGCAACCTTAGAATAGGAAAATTTAAAAAAATTACAAGTTTACCCTCGGTAAAAACGAAACTGCACTTGCTGTGTCTGACTGGCAGAACTCTCTGGCACGTTTCTCGAGGCAGCCAATCATGCAAAAAAATCTGCACCTGGTACTTAAAAATTTTGTGCCTGGAGAAAAACATGCAGGTGCAGCCTCGGGCTACGTGCAGGCAACCGACTGTCGGCTATTGGAGTGCGTGGACGTCTGCGCTTGTAGTTTGTGTAGGCGGACGGACTGTCCGGTGGCCGATCGACCATGGTGGAATGGCCCAACGACTCGCGGCCTCGTCAGCGCAACAGCTCGACAGCCTCGTCGGCTGTCGCAGCTGGCGGCTGACAACCGTCGGTGCTCGATCGTGTGCGCGCGGTGGGTGATGGTGCAGCTCGTCGACCGTGATGGGCCGACGACCAGTGGGTCTGTCAACCGTGATAGGCCATTGTAGGCTCGTCACCATGATGAGCTAGACAGCTGTAGGTCTGTCGACCGCGGAGCCGATGGCGCGGGTGCGGTGGGGCGCTCGCGCGACGTCACACAGCCGACCTTTCGTCGGCTGTGTTGGACGTCGACCGACGTCCGTCGACAGCCGACAGGCAAGGTCTGTCGATCGACGGACGTCCGATGGCCGACGTCGGTAGGCGGCACCGCTGACTCAGCCGAGCCGCCTGCACATATTAGCCCTCGGCTCCTGTTGAGATGGGGCCGAGGGAAAAATAATTCAATTTTTTTTTTTTTACAATGCAAATTTAATTAATATATAAGAAGATTATATATTAATTAAAACTTAAGCTTTCTAACAAAAACTAAGAAAATTTTAAAAATTAACCAGGTGGGTTAATTTAAAAAACTAGAAAACTTGAACTATTACAATTATTAGCAATTATTTGAAGGCAAATTACCTTCAAATTTCTTAAAAATTGCTAATTTCTCTTTGCCTATCACCAAAAGTCCTTCAGTAGCTCTCCTTTCAAGATCCAGTCGACACACGACCAGCGTTTGAAAGGCAACCAGATCTAAGTCGACACACGACCTAGTTTGATGATGCTCGATCTTCAAGACTCCGAAATGGCAGGAACTTCAGGAACAACAGGCTCCCTAATTCGCATTTCACCGTAGGAGAAATCCAACCCTGCCAAGGGATCTTTGTAGGAAAGAAATCGGGGTAAACTTCTCCTATACTTCTTGAGCATACGGAGAAAGTTGGAACGAGGATTTTGACGCCTAAGGAACTTCCTTCTACGTATGGTTTTCAAGCTCCCCTTGAGCTTGAACCGAGTCCTCAATGAAAACAAGTTTCTCATAAGAAAAACTAATCTATCTCCTATCCTCTCACCTCACAAGCCCTAGTGTAAACTTGAACTAGGCTCTGATACCAATGAAAAGGATTGAAAATCCAACTAACTTCATATTATTTACAAACTCATTATATAGGCACTAATGGCCCAAAATACATAACCAAACCCATCAAATCATGGATTTGATCCAATATGCTTAACCATAAGCTACAAAAGTGCAAGGGAGAATGCACGTAACTTCTAAGTTAAGAGGAAAGGAATAATGCTAACTATAAGATCCATTTTAGCTATCTTGAAGTACACACTTCCTACTTTGAGTTCACACTTACTAACTAACACTCTAAATGACAACTAGAAGATAACTAGTGCCCACAAGTGCATGTGAGAAGGAGACTCACTTACAATTATTAATTTGCAAGAAATAAACTATGCAAACCTAGCTAGGAACTACTAGAGGGGTCATATGAGGGATCAAACATCAATCCTCATCAACAAGATTTCTTGTATTTAAATTGTATTGTTCTTCATAAATTTATCCATTACAATACATGGAGCTTTGTATCCATAATATAACCTTCATAGATGACTCTTCAATACTTTACTATTGCTCTCCTCACATATCCTAGAGATGCATCCTCCCATATTCCATACATAAGATAAACCTCTCATGTCTCTTGACTTTACATCTTACCACATACATGTGACTCTTCATTTGCATACTTGACACATCTACACATGACTCTTAGCTAACCTATATGACACATTGCATACACTTGCACACTTAATTACATGATACTTGTACACTCTCTTACACACTTGCATACTTTAAGACACTTATACTCATCCTACACATAGACACATACTTTAGGAAAAGTGTAAATCACATACCCTAAACTATAGACTCACACACTAATATAATATTTACAATAGTACCATGGAGGTATATTCACTTCTACCAAATAATGTAGCATTCTTTAGCACCCTCCTTATTACATTATTTGGTTATCAAAGACTTTAGTCTTCAATCTATGATTCTTGTTGTTGTCCTTTCGTTTTGGCTTTGACACTGCTTGAGGTTCTAGCACTAATCTACTAACCTATTTCTTATAGTTTTCATTATATTTTCTTTGTGACCATAAAAAATATTTTAACATATCCATGATCCTATTCCGGTTTGACTTCTTAATCCATCCATAGTGTACTTCAATGTTCTTTTCATGATATGTTTATGGTTTAGTCTTCTCACAAAGTGTACAATTTTGGATTCGTCTAGATTTCAACTTGGGCCTTTTATCTATTTCTATAGTATCATTTTCTACTACTTCTATTTTGTCATGCAAAATATTAGTGCCATTAAAAATTTTTGGACGATTTTTATTTTCATCCACTTGAATTTGATATTCAACTATGATCCTTGCTATAAGGGACCTAATTTCATTTTCATATTCAACTTCTTTGGACTCTTGAACCTTTTAAATTTCCTAAACTAAATTGTCCTTTTAATTTTTCTCTTGATATTTGTTGTTGATGTTATCCATATTGATATTGAGGTTGATATTGCCTTGGCTATTTTTTTTGAAAAGGTTTATTCATTTTATTTTCTTGACTCAATAAATTGTTTCTACAAAAATTTATAGTATGACCCTTTTTCCTGCGTATGTGATAATATATTTGTTTCCATTTATGCGGAGACTAAAATGATGCTACATTATCACTTGGTGCATTTTCCTTTTGATATCAAAGCATTATTAGTCATTTCATAATAGACTAAAGTTTCCACTTCATACTCTTGAATAACATTGACTAATTCATCAAAGATTGTCTTATTTAGCATTTGAAGTGAAGTGGCTAAATGTTTGTAACTTTGTAGAAATGTTTTTAATGTAAACTGGACAAGAAGCTTATCTTCTATTTTTTCTCCTAGAGTTTATAGCTTAGCCTTTAAATTGACTATCTTATGAAGAAAAATTTATATACTCTCTCCACTATTGACCTTTAATGAATATAACTATAACTACAAATGCAATGTAGTAGCTTTGTTCTTTAGTTCAAATACCGTGCATAATTTTTGTTAGAATATATATTACATTATTGGTACATAAGAAGATTAAGGGTTCCCTAGATAGATGTTATAAAAAAAAGCTCAAATGTCATTTATGAAAGCTATGTTATGGACTTAAGATCCATAATGTGATTGTAAAAGTTTATTCATAATAAAAGCTCTATGCATTGTTTTTTATGTGTTCTGTAAGTTTTGTTATTGTTATTTTGTTCTACTTCATTATAGTTGATCTTGAGATTATTTTTCATGTAAGATTTACATTAGTATTTAAGCTTCAAAAGTTAACAATGGTATCAAAGCCATAGAAAGAAGTTGTTTGCACATAGTGAAAGAAATTAGGATAATCGTGGTCATCTGATGATATGCCCAATTGAAGATATATCCTTCTTGTAGAATATTTGGGATACAAAAATATTGGTCTAGATAGAGATAGGCCGAGTTTACCTATTCTAAGATTCTATTTATAATGGAAGGTAGTGTATAAGAATTTTAGGTCTTGAAGATAGATCTTGATATTGATATTCATATATTTGAGGAAAAAGATCTTAATAGTTGGTCCAAGGAAAATAGACCAATATAGAAAGACAAAGATAGGAGACCCAAGCAAGAGGTCCCATTGAAGATTGAAGAAAGTGAATGAGTCTCATTAAAAGAGGTTCATCATAAATATAGAGAAGATATTGTACTACAAGCCATTTGATAAGAGAAATAGGCTTGAGATAAAGGAAGTGTTTATAGAGCAAAAAGGCCATGGCAGGATAACATAGACAAAGATTAAATACTCTTAATACAAGAGTGATTTTCAATGAAGAAAAAAACTATGTTTCTAGAAAAAAATATCTTATGAATATAGGCCATAAGATAAGTGTTCATAATGAAGACAACAAGTCCATTCAAAGAAACTTGAAGGTATTAAGTTAAACAAAAGTAAACTTGAAGAAGAATTCAACATTTAAGAAAGATAGCGGTGGTAAAACAAGAAAAGTGTAGCCATAGAAAGGGGACATTAGAGCATTCAAGGATTGTAGTGTTTAAAAGTATTTTAGTTTTTTGGGCATCAAATATTGGAGTTTGCGCATAATAGTAAAAAGGTAATGGCACAAGGAAGTCTTGAAGCTATTTGAACATGCACCAAGACACAACAAAGATGATGCGGTCAAGTAAAGGAGAAATAATGTCTCATAATTAGTTACTCTCCTAGCAAGATTTATACAACATGAACCATAGTTGAATGTATAACAACGATGAAGAGCTGAATGTAGAAGATTATAACATTGAGTGAAAACATATTTGGAACATAGAGATAAGGAGTATCCATCAAGTAACAATGAGATTCGAGCTCTAGCCAAAGTACATAGGGGTCGAGAACCAACCAAGGTGTGAAAAAATCCAAGGGACGTAGTAGAAGATTAGATTCAAGTTCCAGCCAAGGTATACAAGGTACTGGGTGTCAACCAAGGTGCGTAGAAGACCAATGGATGCATGAGACTTAATGTCAAGCATCAAATCAAGCTACATACAAATCTAGGGGTCGTAAAATTCTAAGAGTCAAGCATCAAGTCGAGTTACATAGGGTTAAGCTGAGTTACATAGGAAAATATCAAGATTCATGGGATATCAAGGGCCAAGTACAAAGCTAAGCTATATAGAATATCAAGGACCAAGCATTAAGGATAGAATATCATGGATTGAGCAAGTGAAGAGCCAAGCGTCTAGAAAGTAATGCAAAAACTTTGCACTAAGGTTGTAGAATAGAATTAAGGAGACACATTAAGCACTGATAAAACATTAAAGTGAGTGACATGTCAAGTGCATGTAATCTAAATTCTAATCAAAAGGAAACCTTGCCAGGGAATTTTGGATGCAATGGGTAAGTTGGACAGAGTTTCGAGTGCAACTTGAGGAGCTAAAATATTTTTAGATAGGTTGAATTGAAATGCTCACCAAAGTGCTCAAATAAGGTACTTGCATGAAGTGCAACACACTCTCCAATGTAGGTAGTGATCAGTGAAACTCTCAAAGGATTCTCAATAAATTTTTCACGAAGTTCAAATAGTTAAGCACCAAGCAGAATCACTCACCAAAATCTATGCAAGGTATATTTAGGGTTTTGATAGATTACTCAAAGTTTTTTTTTAGATTTATTTGGAGTGAAGTTTTTTTTCAATGAGTTTACATAGGTTGTTATGAGGGGTCTAAGTCCCCTCATATTGAGTGGGGTTTGAACCTTAGACATCTCAAAGAGAGGCTAATGATAAGGTTATTAATAGTTTAATTAAATTTTTAATTATTTTTAGAGGTTTTGGAATGATAAGTAGAAATAGATATAAACTTTTTGAAGCATTTGAAAGTTTTTTGTTATTTTAATATTTATTTGAAATTCAAATCTTATATAATATTTTCAAATTATTTAACTTTGGAGAGATAAGGTTGTTTACTTCAAATTTAGGAATAAATTAAATTTGCAAAAATTCTTAATTTATTAGTTTCTGCAATATTTTATTTTTCCAAATTTTAACCAACTAGGGAGACATAAGGAATTCTACCTTATAGGTATAGAAATATTGAGTTTATTCAAGAAAAACCATTATGGATTACTGGTACATAGATTCTGGAGCCAATAAACACATGATCGAGAACAAACAATGGTTTAGAACGCTTCAAGAAAAATATTAGAAACCAGTTGCTATGGTAGATAAAAAAAACCTTATGAAGTAAAAGGAATAGGAGAGGTTTTAGTCAATCTAATAAATGGGAAAGGAATAATTTACCATGTTTTATATGTTCCTAGGTTGACTACTAACATTCCTTCAATTTCTTAACTCATGGATCAAAACATGACATTATAATTTTTGTTATCAATGGAAGAAAACAATGTCATATTATCAAACAAGGGAAGTTGATAGCCTCAAGTTCCTACAAAGATAGTCTATTTACTTTAGATACTACCACAAATTTAGCTCTTTTAGTGGGAATGTCTAAAACAAGAGAACTTTGGCATAAATGATTAGGACATACCAGTGCATCATATTTAAATGAAATGGTTAAATACCAAATGGTAGAAGGTCTACCAAAAATTTCTTGGTAGTCTACTGTATGTCCAGAATGTTTAGCAGGAAAACAACATAGAATACATTTTTAACTCCATCAACATAGGTCTCAACAACTATTGGAATTAATATATATAGATTTATGCAGTCTAATGAATGTTACTAGTATTGAAGGATAAATATTTTCAATTATTTTTTGATGACTACACTAGAAAAATGTGGGTATACTTTATGAAATACAAATCTGAAGCATTTGGTTGTTTTAAACAATTCAAACTTCAAGTAGAAAAAGAATCAAGGAAAACTATCAAAACTCTTCGTTCAAAAAAAGGAGGTGAATTTTTATCAAAAGAGTTCAATCTATTTTTAGAGAAAATGAAATAAAAAGACAACTTACTACAACATATTCACCACAACAAAATGTAATTGCAGAAAGAAAAAACAAATCTATAATGGAAATGGTAAGATGTATGATAAAAGCTCATCCTGATCATCAATATTGGGCAGCAAAAGTCAAAACAACTGTATATTTATAAAATAGATTATCTAAAAGGATACTCAAGAATGTTACACCAGAAGAAGTATGGTCATGATGAAAACCAAATATTGAAAAGATAAGAATTTTTGGCTGTAAATATTATATGCATATTCCAAAATAAAAAAGGATAAAACTGGATGAAAAGACTATGTATGGTATATTTCTTGGTTATAATGATGAATTTGTAGGATATTGGATAAGTAATCCAACTATAAAGAAAGTCTACATAAGCTGAGATGTAATCTTTGATGAAAGAATCAAGGATGAGATTAAAGAGCAAAAAGATGATTTAAAAGTTCTATTTTTTTTTTTAGGTCCAAGGTGTAGACCAATTGGTTCATCCAAACCCCATAAGGGGGTAGAGGTCCAAGGTTCAAATCTCGGGCCTCGTCGGACTGAACGCTTGTCCCTTTCCTAGTGCTTTCAGCGGTGTAAAAGGTTTAAAATGATTGTGGCATGGTGGTTATAGGGGTGGACTGCACGAATGTCTGTGTGGCGGCTTCTAGGGTGGACAACGCATAATACTGTGGCGGCCATAAAAGTTGGACAGCCTACCAGATTCGTGGCGGATACCGATTCCACCATGTAAATTCAAAAAAAAAATTCTAATTTTTTTTAGAAGAAAGTATCAAATGAGGAGATAGATTCAAAATCTCAAGATGAGTAGAGTGAAAATATGGAAACTTCTATAATTTCACAAAGGAAGGAACCTATATGGCTTAGAGATTCACTCAAAGAATCAAATCTTGAACAAATACCAGATTTTAATACTACAAGACCTCAAACTTGCAATCTAACCAGAATAAACAGAGGATTCTTAAGCACCATGATAGAACATGCAACAAAACTTTAGGCATTAAACCATTCAAAATTAAAGGCAACCATGGAATCAAAATATTCATCATTGCAAAAAAACAAAACATGGAATCTAGTGGAACTATCTTAAGGAAAGAAAGTAGTATGTTGTAAATGGGTTTATAAGATTAAGTATAAAGTAGATGGCTCACTTGATAAGTACAAAGCTCAACTAGTAGCAAAAGGATATACTTAAACAAAGGGAATTGACTATGAAGAAAATTTTGCACCAACAACCAAGATGACTACTATCATAACATTGTGTGCTTTGGTAGCACATCATGATTGGAAACTCATTAAATGGATGTAAAAAGTGTTTTTCTTAATGGTGATTTAGAAGAAGTCTACATGTCACAACCAAAGGGATTTGTTGTTAAAGGTTAGGAACACAAGGTTTTCAAATTAAACAAATCCTTATATGGTCTAAAGCAAGCTCCTAGAGCATGGTATATAAAAATCAATAATCACTTATTACAACATAATTTTAAATAAATTCTATCAGATCTAAATCTATATTCAAAGAAAGTTGGAAATGATATAATAATACTTAAAATATATATTGATGATATAGTGATTACAGGAAGTTCAAATAATTTAATAAGTGAAGTAAAAAAGGATCTTGAAAAGGATTTTGAGATGACAAATTTGAGACTTATGCATTATTGTCTTGGTTTGGAAATTCATCAAAATGAAGATAATATTACAATCACACAAACAAAATATGCAAAAAATCTACTTGAGAAATACAAGATGAACAATTGTAAGCCTAAAGATACTCCTATGGAACAAGGACTTTAGTTATCCAAAAATGATGAAACACCTTTTGTTCCAGCAACAACTTATCATCAATTGATTGGAAGTCTTTTGTATTTAACAAATACTCAACCAGATTTAGTTTTTGTTGTAAATTATCTTTCAAGATTCATGCAAGAACCAAGAGAGAGCCATTGGAAGGCTACAAAAATAATACTACAATATATCAACAAAACTACAGATTATGGACTAACATATATGAATAATGTTGAAAAACAATTCTACAAGGATATTTAGATTTTGACTATGTTGGTTCTATTGATGACAACAAATCTACATCAAGATATATATTTTATCTCGTTTCAAGATCAATATTATATCATAGTAAAAAACATGTGGTAGCACTCTCATATACTAAAGTAGAATATCATGCAACAAATGATGCATCCTGTGAAGCATTATGGTTACAATACATTTTATCAGATATGGGAATTAAAATAACTCCAACTCTGATACATTGTGATAATCAAGGAGTATTAAATTTGATCAAAAATCCAATTATACATGAACAAACTAAACATATTGAAGCTCAATGTCACTTTATTAATTATCATTTTCATAATCATCATATCAGATTTAAGCATATTCCTACATAAGAACATGTTGCAAATATTTTCATAAAGACTTTAGGTAAAATAAGTTGTAGATATTTAAAGATCATTTATACAAATCAAGAGAAGCTCATATCAAATAATGTAATACAGAAGGGTGTTAACACACACACACACACACACACACATATATATTACATTGTTTGATACATAAGAAGATCAAGGGTTACTTAGATAGATGTCATAACAAGAAGATAAAAGGTCATTTATGAAAACTATATTATGGACTTAAGATCCATAATGTGATTGTACAAGTTTCTTCATAATGAAAGCTCTATGCATTGTTTCCCATGTGTTATATATGTAAGTTTCATTATTTTTATTGTTATTTTGTTCTATTTCATTATAGTTGATCATGTGATTATTTTTCTTGTAAGATTCACATTAGTATGTAAGCTTCAAAAGCTAAAAAAAAATTTCAAGCATCTTTTGAAGTTTTTGCTTCACTAATATATGGATGGATTTCATCAATTATCCCAAACGTAATCGACATAAGGGCTTTTGCATAATTTCTTCAAATTTTTACTTTTCTCTTTCTTATTTTGGTTTTTCCTTTGTTTCATTTATTATATCCCAAAGTTTTTAACAAAGAGAATTGATTTCATTTTGTTTTTCCATGATGCATAATTTGGCCCTTTCAAAAGTTGGGATTTAGAAAGAAAAATCTTATTATTTTTCATAATGGAACTCAATAAACAAATCTTTCAAATTCTTAAAATTCAATTCCTTTGAAGTTGAATACCTTGACTCCTTAATTTAATTTCTTTCATCAAATAATCAACTTCTTCAAGTAAATAATCAATTTTCAAATCAATTTATTTGGAGTAGAAATCCTTATTTCTCCAAAACTTTAATTTCAAATGATCAAATTTTCAATCATCAAATTCAATTTTTTATTTGTAACTTCTTCAATTCAATTTTCAAGTAATTTCAAATTCAATTGCTTTCACTTAAAATTTTCAATCTTCAAATAATTTTTTCAAATATCAATTCAATTTATCAATTCACTAAATGCAATAATTCTTTTATCCATATAGCTTTACCTCTTTCAAAAATATAATACACCTAATAATCTCTCCTTGCGCTCAGTAAATTAATGTGAATATTCCATCCAAAGTTCTTACCTTAAAAAATGCTACACTCCTTGTTAGTTGCTAGATGTGGCAGATAAGTACAAACTGTTATCAAATTGCTTCAAATATTACACAATTATCCCTTGTTCATGTGTTCCTTGACTTGGGCATCTCAATTTCCTTCAAGGCACTCAAATTTCTCTTAGATTTAAATGTCTCTCAGGTTCGAATATCTTTCTTGTGCTATGGTGGTATTTGTTGCTAAGACACTATGCTAAAGGAGCTCTAATTTCACACTAGCTCTTCACACCTCTCATGTTAGAATGTCTCTCCTATGCTTTTAGGTAGATCTTTAAGGTGACTACTGGCTTGATATTGCTCTACTAACACTCTTTTGATGATGGGCATATCTCAATTTGGATGACTCCTTATCTCACTTTGGCTCTTAGGCTCCTCAAGCAAATTTTGCCTGGACGTCCTCTTAGCTCTATGCTTTTACTTGCTGGTTCACTAATATTTTATCTTCTTCTTCGAGCTCACCAAGCTCAGCTTTGCTTGCTTTTATTTTTTTGTTGTATGCATCCACTAGGTTATAATATTACTTGCTTCGATATTTCTAGGCTCGAATTTGACTGACCTCCATCTCACTAGGCTACAATTTGACGTCTTTATAGGATATTTACTCATAACACAAAATAAATCTTCTTTTTTAGAAAATAAATTTGATAGCAAGCTCAATATTTTCTTTTCAATAATATATATATATATCAACCAACCAAAAATATATTTTCAACTTCTTTCTCAATATATTAGGCAAAAAAAATTCAATTTTCAACCTTGCCAATAAAATTTAAACCAGAGTTCTTCTCCAACGCTAGTTTTTCAATCTGAAGCTTATCACTCCAATATTCTTCAAATAAATTTACACCAAATTTTTCCCAAGGTAATTATTGTGTCGTGTCTCTTGTGGTGAATTTACTTTATGATGGAATTGTGCTCATTTTAAATGATTATGGAATGGTCCTTTAGATTTTGGTAATAATTTTATATGAAAGCATTGCCTAATGTGATAAAGTGATTGATTTTACAAGGGGACTAGTCATATTTTATTTTTTAAAGGATTATTCATAATTTTGTATGTGCATGGCTTAGTAATAAAGAAATTCCTCTTAGAGGTAATTAATTAATGTCAACCAATACATTTAAGGATTTGCTTGTCATGTTGGTAAATGGTTAATTATATAGATTGGTTGAATTCTATTGCAAAACATTATTAAAGACCTTGATGGGTGTGGTTAATAGATGTCTCTTACAAATAAGAAGTGATGAGCCTCCTTGCAAAAAATATAATACAAAAGAGTATTGAGACCTATTAAAATTAAATGTAATAATTGGGAATGAGGCTTCATGGGATGACTAGCTCTAATGGATATGAGATGGATAGTAAATTTCCACACACATTTACCACCTGCATAGAAGGACTTATGTAGAGTGTAGACTTGGCATGCACCTTTCAACATAATGAAGGGGAGGTCAAAGCTAGCTCATTGGATCCATGACATGAATAGTTTTGACCCATTTAAAAAAAAAACACCTAGTACTCTTACATAGCTAGATTTATGTAGGGTGTAAGGATGGGTGAGCCTCAAAGAAGATCTAGGTAGGAATTGTTGATAATTGGATAGTCGTTCTAGAACATAGACTCTAGAACCCTTGGTAAATAACATATATATATATGCATGTGTGTGTGTGTGTGTCTGTGTGTATGTATGTATGTATATATATAGGATCGAAAAGTCAGGGTTGTGACATTCGGTATCAAAGCATAGTTTATAGGGAATTATGTTACCTGTGTAATCTTTGAAGACTGTGTGTAACAGAATACATACTCATGTAAGGGTTGCTCTATGTATGAATAGACTACACAATAGTAGTTGTTTCTGTTTGCCTAGCTATAATAACTAAGGTATGGTTATTAGTAGGAAAAATAATTCGAATATGAAATTGTGTACTGACTCCTATCTCTCTTGTGTGTATCCAAAGAGACAATGTTGCCCAAGAGAGGGAGAGGGAGTGTTTCCCCATAAATGAGGTAGACACGATAAAATAATGTAGATATCAAGACCCCAGAGTTAGGTACGAAAGCTCCTAATAGTGAGAGGGAAGATCTTGTTGCAATGGTTGCCTTACTGAAAGAACAAATGAAAATATAGAAATAAGTGTTAGAGGCTATAGTGAATCAAGATTCACAAGTTGAAAATTCTAAAGTGAGACAAGAGAATAAAATATTTTTAGAGGCACAACAAGTTAGAATACAATTGGATATAAAATTAGGCAAAGATATGAAACATCTACAATATTCCAAGTTCATTAGAGAGGAAGATGGTGATAAATTCGAAGCTTGGCTAAAGGAAACAAAAAGTTTCTGTAATATGAAAAACTCTTCCACTAGAACTTGAACATCCTATGCCACTTTACATTTACAAGGGGTTGGTTTGGATTGGTAGAAAATGTATAGTGGGGAACAAGGGATTGAGGTTGTAGTTGATTTAAAATGGGAGAACTTGTGATAAATTTCAAAGAAAGATTCCTCATAGAACACTTCTACACCAAGAAGTTAGAGGAATTTGCCAACCTGAGACAAGGAAATAGGACTATGGAGGTATATATTAGAAATTCATCAAGCTATTGAAGTATGTGCTCATTTATAATGAGAAAATGAAGATAAATAAGTTTATTCTAGAAGTGGATCCTAGCATAGGGTACAAAGTGAATATATGGGAACCTAGGACTCTTTAGAAGGCCTATGATCTGACTAGAAAAGTTGAAACTTATCTCAAGCTTACTTCGATTTTGAAGGGGCATCTGAGCAGGTCAGAGAGTTACCGAGAAAAAGAAACAATGCAGGGTTCATGAAATGGGAAAGTGAATAGGTAAAAAAGAGTTACCCTAGGTAGGATAGAAGAAATTATAGGAAGCAAAGAAATTGTAAGAAAGGTTTCAAAGAGAAGAACCAAAATCTTAACAATCGCAACAACGGTGATAACTAATCCCCAACATAGGGTTAGGCCAACCTCTCACTAGTAGTGAAAATAGAAGATGGACAGAAGCAGAAAACACATCCAAGACCCAAAGCAAGATATTATGAATGTGTTAGACCACATTATGCCAAAAAATATCCACTTAAAGCAGGATCAAGTTCAAAAGGAAAGGAACCATTTAATAAATAACTTGCACACAAGATTTATACAGCAATAGGGAGTCAGAATATGGAAGGACAAGCCACTCCATTGCTGATAAAAGGTAAGATTTTTTTTGGGTAAGTTAATTGATATTATATTATACCAGGAAATACGAAGGCTCCCAAATACCTTTTACATAAACAGGGAACAACATGAATCAACCTAAGCCCAAGAGGATTTATACAAAACCCTCATAAAAGCAAGTAAATCTTCACCTATTACATCAACAGAAAACACTACAACAAACACAGAGAAAAGGATCCATCCTTCAAGACAACAAGATGAAAGTCGAAATCAAGAAAAATAAAGAAGCCCCTTGGGCACTACCCAAACCAAACAACAGGAACATCCGAGCAACAATCTATTTATCAGGACTGCCCATGACCTTCTATTTGTCCACCTTTTTGCTAGAAGATTCTAGATTCTTCTCAGCTCCTCCCAAAGTCTGAGAATTCTAGGAAGAAGCAAGTAATTTTATGAATTGCTTCCAATGCAAAAAAAATTTCCCACCCTATCACATTCGGTGATGGTTCCAATACTTATGGATTTTTTTAAAAATTATGATTCTTAGCATTGTCAGATTTCCTGTCTCGATCCTGGAGCAAATCTTGTTAGTCTTCAATAAACATATCTAAAAATATTTTGGTGCCAATGATATTTCCACATGCGGTAGGGATCGCTCAAATTGAAAAGAGTGAGACCTCCATTTGTGTTGTTGATGTCTCCACTATATATACAAAAAATATCCTTTGATTTGTTCCCAAACTTTTTGTTTGAGACGTTAGTAGGATTTGGGAATGAACTAGCACTCTTGGCTATCAAAAAATCCCAATTTTTTTGGAGAAACAGATAGATCATGTGGAAATGGATATAGATACCATACATGCTATGGGTTATGTGATAATAATCCTATCTATTATGGAAATTATGTATATTAAGATTTGTGAGATGAATGGGTTCATAACAAGTCCAAATGATCATGAGGCAACCATCCAATTGATAGTTCCATAGAGAGAAAGGGTCATGAAAATGGTGGAATTTGTTATTCAAAGGGATGAACCAGAAAACCAAGACCTCAAAGAATTTTTGAAATTTGATGCCTATTGTCCTACTAGGACCTTTTGAAACTTCAACACTCTTACACATAGTGAGAAAACTTATAAAAAAAATGGTAACCCAACTAATCATTGTCAACTTTTTTAATAGTGGCTAATGCACGTACCTCCGGTGTGTTGTGGCTAATCCACAACACACCCCAAGATTGGGGACCCACCTTGTTGCAGGTTTTCAAAGAAAATCTCACTGACCCAGATGCCAAAAATGAAGAAAAGGGGGCAAAATGTGCAAGTGTAGAAAGTGTCGCGAAATCGCGATATGTCACACCGTCGCCAAAAAAAAAGAAAAGTGTCACGATATCGCGACATGTCGCTCCAACGCAGAGAAAATGGTCACGATATCCCGACGTGTTTGGATGAAGTGTACGGACGATGAAAGTTGTAGCGAAATCGTGACATGTTGCTCTGTCGTGGCCCAGAGAGGAGAGAGAAAGGTAGAATGAAAAACTGTAGCGAAATCGCGACGTGTCACAAAATCGCGGTCAACATGGTCAACGACAGCAGGTGGGCGAAAACGTCGTGAAATCGTGACGTGTTTGGTTTTCGCGGCTTGGAAGCGGACATAAGGCACAAGATAGAAAAGGGTCGCGAAATCGCGACAAAACTGGGATAGAGGTGCATAGCTTGAAGAGGCATTGCGAAATCGTGACGTGTCGCGTTTTCGGTGCAAGTGGATAGAAAGGGACGAAGCAGCGAAATGGTCGTGATTTCGTGACGTGTTTTTCCAAATTGTACGGCCGAAGAAAATGGTCGCGATTTTGCGACGTGTTTTGCCAAATTGTACGGCCGATGAAAATGGTCATGATTTCACGGCGTGTTTCGGCAAATTGTACGACCGATGAAAATGGTCGCGATATCGCGACGTGTTTCGACAAAGTGACCCGACAGAGAAAATGGTCACGATTTCGCGACGTGTTTTGCCAAGGTGTACGGCACAGAGAAACGGTAGCGATATCGTGACAGAAATGAAGACCATGCCCGAAGAAGAGAAATGGTAGCGATATCGTGACAGGTTTTGGCAAAGTGTACGGAGAGAAAAAATGGTAGCGATATCGCGACAGGTGCGGTGAGACGGCCCGATGGAGATAGCGATAGCGATTTCGTGATGGGCTGCAAACGAAGTGTACGGAGAGCGAAGGCATAGCGATATCGCGACATGTCACAATTTCGCTACGAAAGCAAAAAAAAAAGCAAGGCCGCATGCTATTTTTGGTCATGATTTTTGAGGAACCGTTACTGAACATGCAGAGAGCGCTGAACACGTGGCAAAATGCACGAGGGTCAGAGTAACGCTTCGAATCGACGATTATTGGCCGTAGAGAAGATCAAGCGTTACAAATGCATGCAAAGGGTTAGAATATCAAAAGGCGAGAAATTGAAGCGAAGAGTCCTGGACATTGAAACGAAGCGTCGCAGGGGAACCAAGAGCCGAGGCAGAAGGTTTAAAAGCCGAATCGAGTTATGGATAAGGGGCTGAAGATTGTAACAAAAAGCATTATTTGTTGAAATAAAAGGAGTTATTTGGTAAAAGTGACTTTTGTGTGCAAAATCAAAAGGAGATCGAAGCTAAGACTACTGTTTTACTGTCAATATTTCCTTTGCATCATTTTTTCTTATATCTATTCGTTTACGCCATGGTATGGGTTACGATAGGTGAATGACAGAATGATGCAGTTATATTATTTCCATAGAGTCTTGCATCTGATCTGATTGGATTGTGTGTTAGTACAGATATGCTCGATCGGGTTGTTTTAGAACTTCATCTCATTAACTTGGGGTTTTGCAGGGAGGAGATTGCTAACCAGATTAACATCCTTCTTTGGTTTTCCAGCTGATTTTTATAAGAACATTTTTTGTTTTAGTTTTTGATATGTTTAAGCTCATATTAAAAACTAACGTTAAAATAATAGAACGATTAAACAAAGATAAAATGAACCAATTGACATTAGAATAAACCATTAATGTTAGAACATTAAAAGGATTTTGTTTTGTTGCATGATTTGGTCATTTAAACAAATTAGGGTTACAGAGTTTGCTATGAATCAAAAAAGGCCCCTTGTTAATAGTTACTTGCAAGATCTGAGTTACTCTGGGATATTGTTTTATTTATGTGCATTAAGTTGAAATTAGTGTTATGCATATAAAAATCTGTTATACAAGAAACTTGGAGAAATAAAAATATAATAACATATTTCTTTGCAAGAAAGAGTCTTTCGGTTTGAGACTCCAGTTGCGTGTTCATTATTTGTAATGAGACAAATATACACTCAACATTTTGGCGCTAGAAGGAGGGCCTTCTTTATTGCTTTGTGATTTTTAATTTGTTCTAACAACTAACGTGGGTAGTTTTGTTTCCACTTACGGTGCTTGCAGGTATAACATTTAGATACTGTATTTTGCAGGAGGGTTGTGGGAAGTCTTTGGAGTTCTAGAATTTCCAAGCTGGCCCAACCTGAGTACATTGCTACTAGGTCTAAAACCACAGGGGAAACTATTTTTCAAAGCCTTTCTCCCACTGCTAAGAGGTCGAAAAACAAAACATTAGAAATTGAAATACCACCCAGTATACTTGAGTTAGGAATTTATTTAGACTCAAGTACATCTAGCGGGCCTGAACTTTTAAGTTCAAGTGTGACAGTAACACCCGTGATATCTATCTCCACGGTTCCAAGTGTTCCAATTGTTCCCACAGGGGTAAAACCTTCGAATAATATGGCATAACAAAAACAACAACAACAACAGCAGCCACCTGCCCTTTGGTATGGTGCTCAAAGTTCCCCTTTAGATATTCCCGGGGTAGTCCACGACTTGCCTAGAAACATTGAAAGGGGATTACCCAAATTCATTCACGATGGTCCCACAACAGCAGAAGATCATGTCCAAATCTATAAATATTACATGTTTAGACAAGGGGTTACTCATGAGGATGTTGCTTGCCGAGTTTTCCCTGCTAGTCTAGACCCCACGGCCAATGAATGGTATCGAAATCTGCCAGCAGGGTCCATAACTTCATGGGCCCAATTAGAAACCGCCTTCATAAGCCAATTCAGAATGTTAGTGGATCCCTCCATAACCTACAATTTGTTTGTATCATGCAAAATATTACCCAATGAACCTATACGAACATTCAATCAGAGGTTTCAAAAGCTATACACGAATGTGACTTGTCACTTTGCGGTAGACCCTGCAGTCGCCCTGCAATTATATTTCAGAGCCTTGGATCCTTTAACGTCTTTGTTGACTAGAAGGAACCCCTAGGTTACGACCCTTCCTTTGGCCTATGCAGAAACAATGACTCTCGAACAGCAGATGAACCTGCCAGGAGCAGGATTGTCTCAGTTGACTGGGATGGGACAATATGGCCCATACAGTCAATTTGCCATGATGAACCAGTTGATGACACCACAAGTTCCTATGATGAACAATTTCCAAACACCCACCCAAGTGACGCCATTTTTATATTATCTGAATGCCTCTGTTCAAACACAGGGATTGATTCAAAATAGCCCGATGGGTTTGCCTGGGTTCGGCATGGGCAATAATTTGTTGACCATGCCGGGGTTTGCTCCGATTAGCACACCAAGCCCAACGACTTATCCAACAGTTACTCCAATTCAAAGTGTGAATCCAGGGTGGAATCCACCTGCCCAGACCCAAGCCATTGTACCTATTCTAGAGGTGTCTAATGCAGCAAACACAACTGGACTCGGCATTACAGTGCCCCAACCACAAGGGTCTGAATCCGCCATAGAAAACATGAAGGAAACCTTGGCCAAAGTTTTGGTCACGGTGGGAAATGTCAATAAAAAAGTAGACCAAGCCATGGGTCACAACCGACCTCATAATCATAGAGGAAAAGGAACATATAACACGCAGCCGAATAATGGGCGAATACCCAACCCCGTAGCCAATCAGGCAGATGTCTCGAAATATTTTGGAGAGTCGGGACCCAGTGATAACGATTGTATGCACTGTGGCCACGGGAAGCATGAGTCTATATTGACTGAGGTTATACATTCCCAAGAAAGTGAAGAAGAAGAGGATGTAGAATTTTTTGGAAGCGAAGATGAAGAAGCCTTGGAAGTTCATGCCAACAAACATTTTGGGAAAGGAAATCACAAGTACTACACTAGGAGTTCTAAGGAGCCCAAAACTTCCTCTACTCCTCCAAACAACCAATTACTCCCTCCTAATTTCAAAGGAGATGTCAATCCCCCTCTTCCATCCAAAGTGGAAAAGTCTAAGGTGGGGCTAGATATGTCAAATTCAGAAAAGCCCACTTATGACTTGGTGGAAGACATGAAGAAAACTAAGGCCAATGTCTCGATGTATGACATGTCCCGATTATTAGGCCAAGAAATAAGTTCACCAAAGAGATTAAATACAGCTGCACAAGTTCATGAAGCCAAAAGTGCCGAGTCCCGAATGGTTTTACGAAAAGGAAAACGAGATATACCTCCTTTTTTGATAACCATTAGAATTGCAGGTAAAAACTTGCACAATTGTTTAATAGACTCAGGGGCCTCGGCTACCATCATGCCCCTAGAAATCTGTAAAAAATTGGGACTTACACCAAAGCCTTCTAGAAGCAGGGTGGTGCAGCTGGATAGATAAACCATGGAGGCAGTGGGAGAATTGGGTGATGTGCTTATTCAAGTCAATTCGGAACCTAGGGTTCAACAGCGCATAGACATATTGGTGCTCGACATTCCTATCAAATATGGCATGGTTTTGGGAAGAGATTGGAGTAAAAACCTAAACGGTTACATTGTGACAGATTCTTCGCATATGTGGTTGCCTTGGAGGGGAGTGGCCAATCAAATTCGGATTGATAGTGAACCCAGGCTCAAAGAGATGATCATAGATTACAACAAATCAAATGAGATCCAGTACATTGAAGCAGAGTTGGGAGCATATTGTTTGGACATAGAAACACTTGAAAATACCCAAGATGAAAGGATTGGGTGCAACGTTACTGGAGGACATCAGGACATTTGGACTTTAATATTTGATGGATCCAAGTCTAGGCAAGGAGTAGAAAATCCTCCCAGAGAGGCCTGTGATTTAGTTAATATTGGAAGTGCAAAAAATCCTCGAGAAGTATTCATAGCAAAAGCATGTACCAAGCAGGAGAAGGATTCTATTGCCAGTGCATTAAAAGAATACATAGACTGCATAGCTTGGAGTTATAAGGAGTTGAAAACCTATGATCAGAATGTCATCATGCACACGATACCATTGAAGCCAGATTCCAAACCCTTCAGGCAAAGGCAAAGGCGAGTTAATCCATTATTAGAACCCTTGATAGAGAAAGAGGTGAAGCGACTGTTAGAAGCTAAGATCATATTTCCTGTTAGGCATTCCACATGGGTTGCTAACCTGGTCCCCGTGACAAAAAAGAGTGGAGAAATAAGGTTATGTATCGATTTTAGAAATCTTAATAAAGCCTCCCAAAAGGACAACTACCCGTTACCCACTATTGATGAAATACTCCAAAAGGTGAACGGGTTGGAAATGATGTCATTCCTGGATGGCTATTGGGGATATAATCAGGTCCTTATCCATCCTAGTGATAGGATGAAAACTGCTTTTACCACAAAGTGGGGCACCTTTGCATACAGGAGAATGCCCTTTGGCCTATTGAACGCAGGTGCCACTTTCCAGCGAGCGATGGACTTTGCTTTTAAAGGGCTCATTGGTAAGTGCATCATTGTCTATGTCGATGACATTCCTGTATTTTCTAAGAATAGGGAAAACCACGTCAGGGATATTAAGAAAGTTTTTCAAAGATGCAGGGAACACGGTATTTCTCTCAACCCAAAGAAATGCATTTTTGGGGTAATAGAAGGAAAGCTGTTGGGGCATATAATATCTAAGGAGGGAATTTCCATTGACCTTGAGAGAATAGAGGCCATACAGCAGATTCCTTTTCCCACTAGCAAGAAGGGGTTGAGATCATTTTTCGGGAAGATCAATTTTGTTAGAAAATTTATTGCAGATTTTGCAGAAATAGCAAAGCCTTTGAATGACATGTTAAAGAAAGAAGTCCAGATCAAGTGGACAAATGAAAGTATAGATGCTTTCCAAAATATCAAGGATGCGATTTCTAAAGCCCCGGTTTTAGTGAGTCCCGATTATACGAAGCCTTTCTATATCTACACCTTTGCTTCAGATCACTCCTTTGCGAGTGTTTTAACTCAGAAGAGTGAAGGCAGCATTGAAAATCCCATTGCCTTCCTGAGTAGTCCTCTCAAAGATGTGAAGCTGAGATACTCTATCTTGGACAAGCAAATGTATGCTCTGGTTAAGACTATAAAGAAATTCAGGCATTACATAGTCCACAGTAGGGTCTTTGCTATCGTCCCAGATCCTGCAGTCAAAGCCATGTTCATACGGAATGAATTGGGTGAAAGACGTGGTAAGTGGGTTTCAACTTTGCAGGAGTTTGACCTTGAGATTCAGTCAATGAAGATAGTTCGGGGGCAAGGGCTGGTTAAGACAATAGCAGAATAGGATCTCGCAATTTCATGTCAAAATTATGAAGTCACAGATCTAACCAAGGACGAGTGGTATGCAGATGTGGTGTATTATCTGCTAAATGGTAAATGTCCACTGCATTTTAATGCTACTCAACAAAGAGCCTTGCATTTGAAGTCTGCTAATTTCCTAATTAGATCTGGCACATTATACAAAAAAAACCATGAAGGTATTTACCTTCGTTGCGTTGATCAAAAGGAGGCAGTGCGAATACTCGAGGAGTTTCATGGTAAACATGGGACGGGGCATGGGTCCGCTAATTCCACAGCCCATAAAATCCTCAGAGCCGGTTATTATTGGCCTCATTTGTTCAAAGATGCCCATACTCATGTGAGGTCATGCCATACATGTAAAACTGTAGCCAATAGAGACAGGAATGCTTCCATGCCTTTACAATCCGTAATTGAGTCTAGACCTTTTGCACAATGGGGCCTGGATTTTTTTGGGATTATCAGTCCCAATTCATCTGATTCCCACAAATAAATTCTGATGGCTACGGATTATTGCACAAGGTGGACCGAAGCTATACCCACAAAGAATGCTACTTCGGAGGTTGTTATTAAATTTTTAGAAGATAACATTGTCACTCGGTTCGGGATGCCTAACTCCATTGTAAGTGATAATGGTTCAGATTTTTCCTCTCTAGAGTTCGCTAATTGGGCATTTGATAACAGCGTGAGTTTGAAATTCTCTTCCAATTATTACCCGCAAGGCAACGGATTGGCCGAATCATCTAACAAGAATCTGTTAAATGTCATAAAAAAATTGTTGGAAAGAAATCCGCGGGGATCGGCACAACAAGTCTGAAGTTGGCCCTTTGGGCTGACGAATCGAGTCAAAGAGGCAATAGGAACATCTCCTTACCATCTGGTTTATGGACAAGATCCCATTTTCCCTACAAATCTCAAATTACAAACACTGCATTTCATGAAGGATTATTTCGGAACTAATGACAAACTTGAGTCTAGACTAACACAATTAATGCATCTGGATGAAAAAAGGGATGAGGCTATGCTTCATTTTAGTAAACACCAGGATGTGGTAAAGAGATGGTTTGACAAAAAGTCTAGGGCCAAGGCCTTTAAAATATCAGATCTAGTGTTGTTATGGGACAAAAGACATGAGAAGAAAGGGGAGCATGATAAGTTTGATTACCTTTGGTTGGGTCCCTACCAGGTTTCAGAAGTCCTAGGGGAAAACAGTTTTAGGCTAAGAACCTTGGATGGAAAGGATTTGGCATTACCTATCAATGGGTTGCACTTGAAACACTACTTCCAGGCTTGAGGCAGCTGGGTTTGTATTATATGTAATTATGCCATGCTTTGTTTCTTTTGTGTGCAGATTTTATACTTAAGTGTGTGTTCTTGACATGTCTAGTTTTATGTTAATGCTGTGCTTTGTTTCTTTTGTGTGCAGATTTGATATTTAAATTGTGTGTTTTGACATGTTCAGGTTTTTGTATTAATGTTGTGCTTTGTTTTGTGTGTGCAGGTTGGACACTTAGGTGGTGTGTTTATTTGACATTTTTTGTTGTCTTATAAAAAAAAAAAAAAAAGGAATAAAGTTTGAAATGTTAAACATATGCCTAAGATTGGGAGAATATGAAGCATTGGAATTATTTTGTAAAAGCTCCACATGTAATACAAACAGTTAATTAATATCGCTTGGGGCTTGTGATGCATGAAGTAGTCAGTTTTGCAAATTATAGTAATACTTCATTGGCAATTCAAAGGACAATGCATTCATAGTACATCTCACTTTGCATATTCATGCCATCCTAGTTACATATGCATTTCAGATACAAACCATTAAAGTGTGTTAAATCCTCTTAGGATTATACTATAACATAAATAAAGAAAAATCCTAAGGTTGGAAAGCCGAGCCCAAAGGTATCTAGAACCAAGCACGGTTTGTACACATTAAAAAGGATCTTGGGCAAAATGATCAAAACCTTGCCTGGAGGAAGAGGGTCAAGCGAAAAGGAATATTTCATGTCTATCCTATTATGCAACATGATCCTTCAAACAGTGGTTTTCACCACTTCCATTAAGCTTAAAGCCTAAAATCATAGTAAGGATAGGGTTAAGTCCTCATCGAACTTAGGTTGAGGATCCAACTCCCCAAAGCTTTGATTTGACCTACATGGAGTAGTAAGGATAGGGCATAATTCTCATCTCGCCTAGGTTGAGAATCTGATTCCCCAAAGCTCCTATGTCTCATGTCAAGATAAAACTTGGATTGGAAGGATCGTACTACTTGTCCTCTGCAAGGGATGGGTAGTCATCCCCAAGGTCTAAGTAATAAAATAATATTCTTCATTTTCATCTAAAACTTGGGTTGGAAGGATCGTACTACTTGTCCTCTGCAAAGGATGGGTAGTCATCCCTAAGATCCAAGAAGTAAAATTAACTTTTTCCCATCTCATCTTTATATTGGATTGAAAGGATCGTACTACTTGTCCTCTGCAAAGGATGGGTAGTCATCCCCAAAGTCCAAAGAAATGAAGTTAAGTCATGGATTATGGGGTTAGGTATGCCCATGCATGACAACATGTCTTGTCTAAAAATAAGACCACTGACTGTTCAGAGGGTTAGACTAGCATGATCATTTCTTCCATAATTGGTTAGGTCATTTTGCTCAAAGTGAGGTAATGAATTCCAAATCAGAGTAGTAAGAATAGGGTTAAACTCCCATCTAGATTAAGTTGGGAGTCTGATTTCCCAAAGCTCCGATTTCACTATCACTTACACATGGGTTCAAGATAATAGTGACTCATAACCAACTTTGGGATCTAATAAAACAATTCATTATACGCGTGGTTGATCCTAAGAGGGTTTGACAATCTTGAATATTTGTATATGATGTTAGAAGGTCTATGCATTTGTAGAAGCAAATCTCTAAGCATATTCATTAGGTTTCACAAATCATTTACAATCTCACACATGCATGCATGTAAAGCTGACAATGGAATGTTGATCAAGTCCAAGCGATAAGGAATGAAACAGATAGCACACACTGAGCTAATACTAATGATTCTGATGTTTCATGTACTTCTGATCTGTTGATATTTGTTAATATTTTATGTGCTAACGCCTGTATCTAAGCTCATATATTTCAGGTTGGGTTCTCACAAAATGCTCTGGAGCATTTGACAGCAGAGTCACCATTTGTTGTGGCTAATCCACAACACACCCCAAGATTGGGGACCCACCTTGTTGCAGGTTTTCAGAGAAAATCTCACTGACCCAGATGCCAAAAATGAAGAAAAGGGGGCAAAATGTGCAAGTGTAGAAAGTGTCACGAAATCGCGACATGTCACACCGTCGCCACAAAAAAAGAAAAGTGTCGCGATATCGCGACATGTCGCTCCAACGCAGAGAAAATGGTCGCGATATCGCGACGTGTTTGGATGAAGTGTACGGATGATGAAAGTTGTAGCGAAATCGTGACATGTTGCTCCGTCGCGGCCCAGAGAGGAGAGAGAAAGGCAGAATGAAAAACTGTAGCGAAATCGCGACGTGTCGCAAAATCGCGGTCAACATGGTCAATGGCAGCAGGTGGGCGGAAACGTCGCGAAATCGTGACGTGTTTGGTTTTCGTGGCTTGGAAGCGGACAGAAGGCACAAGATAGAAAAGGGTCACGAAATCGCGACAAAACTGGGATAGAGGTGCATAGCTCGAAGAGGCGTCGCGAAATCGCGACGTGTCACGTTTTCATGGTGCAAGTGGATAGAAAGGGACGAAGCAGCGAAATGGTCACGATTTCGCGACGTGTTTTACCAAATTGTACGGTCGAAGAAAATGGTCGCGATTTCATGACGTGTTTTGCCAAATTGTACGGCCGAAGAAAATGGTCGCGATTTCGCGACGTGTTTTGCCAAATTGTACGACCGAAGAAAATGGTCGCGATTTCGCGACGTGTTTTGCCAAATTGTACGACCGATGAAAATGGTCGCGATATCGCGACGTGTTTCGGCAAAGTGACCCGACAGAGAAAATGGTCGCGATTTCGCGACGTGTTTTGCCAAGGTGTACGGCACAGAGAAACGGTAGCGATATCGCGACAGAAATGAAGACCATGCCCGAAGCAGAGAAACGGTAGCGATATCGCGACAGGTTTTGGCAAAGCGTACGGAGAGCAAAAATGGTAGCGATATCGCGACAGGTGCGGTGAGACGGCCCGATGGAGATAGCGGTAGCGATTTCGTGACGGGCTACAAATGAAGTGTACGGAGAGCGAAGGCGTAGCGATATCGCGACATGTCGCGATTTCGCTGCGAAAGCAAAAAAAAAGCAAGGCCGCATGCTATTTTTGGTCACGATTTTTGAGGAACCGTTACTGAACATGCAGAGAGCGCTGAACACGTGGCAAAATGCACGAGGGTCAGAGTAACGCTTCGAATCGACGGTTATTGGCCGCAGAGAAGATCAAGCGTTACAAATGCATGCAAAGGGTTAGAATATCAAAAGGCGAGAAATTGAAGCGAAGAGTCCTGGACATTGAAACGAAGCGTCGCAGGGGAACCAAGAGCCGAGGCAAGAAGGTTTAAAAGCCGAATCGAGTTATGGATAAGGGGCTGGAGATTGTAACAAAAAGCATTATTTGTTGAAATAAAAGGAGTTATTTGGTAAAAGTGACTTTTGTGTGCAAAATCAAAAGGAGATCGAAGCTAAGACTACTGTTTTACTATCAATCTTTCCTTTGCATCATTTTTTCTTGTATCTATTCGTTTACGCCATGGGATGGGTTACGATAGGTGAATGACAGAATGATGCAGTTATATTATTTCCATAGAGTCTTGCATCTGATCTGATTGGATTGTGTGTTAGTACAGATCTGCTCGGTCGGGTTGTTTTAGAACTTCATCTCATTAACTTGGGGTTTTGCAGGGAGGAGATTGCTAACCAGATTAACATCCTTCTTTGGTTTTCCAGCTGATTTTTATAAGAACATTTTTTGTTTTAGTTTTTGATATGTTTAAGCTCATATTAAAGACTAACGTTAAAATAATAGAACGATTAAACAAAGATAAAATGAACCAATTGACATTAGAATAAACCATTAATGTTAGAACATTAAAAGGATTTTGTTTTGTTGCATGATTTGGTCATTTAAACAAATTAGGGTTACAGAGTTTGTTGTGAATCAATAAAGGCCCCTTGTTAATAGTTACTTGCAAGATCTGAGTTACTCTGGGATATTGTTTTATTTATGTGCATTAAGTTGAAATTGGTGTTATGCATATAAAAATCTGTTATACAAGAAACTTGGAGAAATAAAAATATAATAACATATTTCTTTGCAAGAAAGAGTCTTCTGGTTTGAGACTCCAGTTGCGTGTTCATTATTTGTAATGAGACAAATATACACTCAACACGGTGGTACTGTGTTTGTCGAAGTCAACAAACCTGGACCATCAACCCCAATGTTTGCCAATTTATCTACTACCTTATTTGCTTCTCTGAAAGCATGTTGGAAGATAACTTCCTTCTAGTGAGTAGCAATTTTCCTGGCCTCTTCCATGCAACTTCTAACTTTCCAAGATGGTCATTTGGAGCTTTTCATGTAATTAATAATATTGAGAGAATCCCCTTCAATGATGATTCTTTCTGGGATATGTTTGTTTAATGCAAGACCTCTCCATAATGCCTTTGCTTCAGCCATTTGATTGGATTGTTCATCAAGGTATTCATAAAATGCTAAAATTGAGTTTCCTTTATGATCGCTGATTATGCCTCCTGCTCCTGCTTTGCCTAGATTGTCTTTTGCTACTCCATAAAAATTCAATTTGATCCATCCTTGGGGTGGGGGACACCATTTAATGTTGCTTCCAGGATTGGGTTGAGATACAATCATGTCCTGGGAAATATTCAGAGAATGAAGAATGGCAATTTCAAACCTGGAACAAGGTCTTGGATCATACAAAATAATGGAAGCGTTCTCTTTGGTAAAGGAAAAAATTCTACTGGTTAGAGATGAAATATCCTTGGAAAAATTAGAGAACACTCTTCGGTTCCTTTCTAACCATATTTTCCAAAGAAAATGATATAGACGGAACCTCCAAATTGTGCTCAGCTTGGGATGGTGGAAAGGTTGAGGCCACTGAATGAAAAACTCCACAATAGAAGGAGGTTTTACCCAACTGATTTGGAACCTTTGGAAGAGGTTGTCAAGAATGGAAATAGAATAGGTATAGTTGAGAAATATTTAGTGGGAGGATTCCCAGTTAGATAAGCATAAAAAACATCTATTTGGGATAATGGTCCCTATTTTAATGAGGTTATCAACTATCAAATTTTTATTTTGAATGACAAGCCAAGAAAAGAAAGCAATTTTGGGGCTAAGGTGTTTGATCCACACCAATTGAAAGGAATTTGGGTTTCTTCTTGAGGAATGAGGAGTTGATAAGCATATTTGACTATAAAATTTCCATCTTTTGTTGGGACCCAAATAATGTTATCTTTAACTTCTCCTGTGGGGAGGATTATGGAATTGAGCAGTATTTCTAAGGCCCTTTATTCTTTAGGGTGATGGATGTTGTGAATGCTTTTCCACCTGTAGATGTTATTTGTTTTATGAAGGAAATCAACCACTTTGTATCCAAAGGTTACATCTGTAAATTCTTTGAGAATCTTGATGTTTTGAGCCTAAATGAGTGGTTGATTTCCTATCCACATTTCCAACCAGAAGTTTATTTATCTACCATCCCATATGTCCCACCCGAGTCCTTTCCTCAACAGACTCTTTAATTAGATTATTCCTTTCCAGAAAGCTGAGCCATTTGTGGGCGTTGTCTCATTTAGAAACTCTGTGCCTTGCAAATACTTTCTCTTGACTATAGTGATCCACTCCACTTACTCTTTCGATAATAATATCCATGCCTGTTTAGCCATTAATACCAAATTTAATTTTTTAAGTCTTCTCAATCCAATTTCTCCTTGATCTTTAGATCTGCAAACTTTGTCCCAGGATACCAGATGGAAACGACTTTTGTTTTCAGCCCTAGTCCATAAGAATTATTTTTGAGTTTGTTCAATCTTGTCATACACTTTTGAGGGAGCTTTAAACACTGAAAGGAAATAGATTGGGATACTTTAGAGGCATGCCATGGTTAAAATAGCTTTCCTTGCTTGGGACAAAAGGTTCCATTTCCAGTCAGTTAACTTTTTTGAACTCTCTCAATCACTGGGTTCCACATCCCCTCAACTAGTGTGCCCACAAAGAGAGGAAGACCTAAGTAAACAATAGGGCATGATGCAATTGAGCATCCCAATATCTTGGCTATTTTGATTTGTCTTTGGTGAAGAGTGTTCAAAAAATAAATTTTGTTCTTTTGGAAATTTATTTTCTGACCTGCTGCTTCTTCATATAGCAAAAGAATGTATTGAATAACACAAGCTTATACTGAGAGGGGGGGTGAACAGTATAAGACCTCTTTTTACTTTTTCCTTTATACTTCAAAATAGTAAAGCAATATACCCAAAGCAATATCAAAACAATGCACAATATCATCCACAAAGTGACACCAATTTTAACGTGGTTCACCCAAAAATCCTGGGCTACGTCCACAAAACTTTTCTCTAAAATTTATCTCAAAGTTCTTTGGGAAACCTTCCCAATTACAATGTTTATGAGCCTCGGCCCAAAGGAGATACCTTCCCCCAATCTGAATTTATGAGCCTCTGCTCAAAGGAGATACCTTCCCCTCTATCTGAATTTATGAGCCTTTGCTCAAAGGAGATACCTTCCCCTCTACTCTGGAAATGATCCCTTAGAAGATCAACTACCTCTACCTCTTGCCAGCACGTGGAACTCCTTTCCACCAAAGACCTCCTGTCCTCAATGCTTAGCCTAAGAGACATCTGCCTTCTATGATCACGTCCATAGCAGCTTAGCAACCTGTACCAAACACAGTCAGTCGGTCTACTACAAGTCTTCCTCTGTCTGTCAGATCTGTCCAAATTTTGAACAAATCAATCCTCTACACACAAGCCTTCTCAAAGACTTGCCAAATCTGTCCTCAGGTTCTTCTCAAAGAACCAATGCTCATATGTCCTCAAGTTCTCTGATAGAACTCTCAAACTCAGCTCACAAGTCCTCTGCTAGGACCTATCCAAATCTGCTCCTAAGTCCCCACAGAAACCTGTCCAAAACCTCAACAAGCTCACCAAGAAAAACTTGCTTAGCATGAACCCACAAAGAGAATTGTTAGAGACCCAATGTGATTCATCAACCTCATAGAAGCATAAAGAGAATTGTTAGAGACTCAATATGTTTTATACTTAACTCCCAATCTCAATCTTAAATCTCATAGAAACATACAGAGAATTGTTAGAGACTCAATATGTTCTATACTTAACTCCCAATATCAATCTCAACTCAATATCAAATCTCATAGAAACATAAAGAGAATTGTTAGAGACTCAATATGTTCTATACTTAACTCCCAATATCAATCTCAACTCAATCTCAATCTCAAAAGAATAAGATAGATGTAGTATGCTTTTCTCAAGAACATAAAACACAACCCAACAATTGCCAACCATGCAATATCTCATATAACAATTATACTCATGTTATTTTCACCAATAATTAGGGTTTCAACAACAATGCTCATCAAACAAGGTTTAGTCAACCAACACCATTCAACTCAACATCAACCTTGAAGCATTCAACCAATCATCACAAGAAAAGGAAACAAGTAGAAATCCTTTTCCCTCCAAGGATATTTGAACAAAACAACCACCAACACAATATCACCAAATGCAAAGAATAACTTGCTCAAATCAACTCAATGGAGTAAGCCCAAATCATGTATCAAGTAAAGCACTAACTTGATCAAAACAACCTCTATGGAAGCAAATCAACCATCAATATCAAAATAGCCAACCAAGGGTTCCACCAACTCAATGCAAGTAGCTAGACTCACAAATATAAACCCTAGTGCACAAAGCTTCCACTATCTCAAACCAGAAATTATGCATTCACCAAAAAATCTCCTTAAGGATAACAATGCATAAGCAATCTTCAACAAACCAGAAAATAGGATTTACACCCAACCAAAGGAAACCTAGTTGAAAACCTTTTCACTCCAACCTTATTTTAGAAAAACATACACCAATCATACTCATAAGAAAAATGTGCCCATACCTTTTTGAAGATGAATAAGCCCTTGAAAATCTACCACAATTAATAAATTTGATCTTCCCTAAAAAATTATTAACCCAACATTGGCATGTCAAAATAACTCAACCACCATGGCAATTATTTCCCCTTTTAATTTTCAATCCGACTATAGCAAAAATATTAAGCTTGCATTCCTTATACCTCCCAAAGCTAACTTTAAAAAAACCTTAGCAAGCAGAATATTAAAATTTAATTGCCACTCTTTCTGCAAAAATTGGAGCGCATACCTTTGGTAAATATCTCACAAATTTCGGAGTGCATACACTACCCTCAAAAGGGTCTTCGGTGATTCAAACCGCCGATCACCATGCTACTAAGTCCTTTGACCATGCCACGTGGGCTAGGAGAGCCTACGTGAGGGAGAAGGGAAATCTCCGTTCTTATCACAGCGTGCGCCTCCTCCTTGGCGCCAAGACCAACCCATCACACCTTTGACCACGCAACGCTTGTCTTCCTCCTTCGTTGGCACAGGGGCTTCGATGTCAAAATTGAAATGCTCAAGGATTAATGTCGAACTCTTGTCCAAACATAAATGAATTCATTTGCCTCATTTTATATGCACTTTGATGCATTTCCAAGCACGTTGGCAGAATTCGAAAAGTAATTTCGAATTTAATCGAAATTGCTTTCTAAAGGGTTTAAAAACCCTTAAGATAAATTAAAAATAATTTCTCCATTAATTAATTAAATAATTAAAACCTTGAAGGGTTTTAAATAATAATTAAATAAATAATAAAGAGAACCTCCCTTGGTTTTAATAAAAACCATTTAACTTGGTTTTAATGAAAAACCCTTGCCAATGGAATCTCTTAGCATTCTCTTGGAATCTTCCACCTTTGAAGCCAACACATCTTCTTAACATTAATGCCATTTCCTTTTGACATCAATGACAACTCATAGACAAGAAGCTAGGATCTCAAACCCAAAATTGCCAACATGTATTTGATTACTTTAGCTTCAAGTATGGAGGCAAAAGTGGATAGGATCGTGTCATCCACAAATTGTTGGTGAGTAACAAGATTAATTTGAGTTTCTTCTTTAATTCCAGATATGAGACTTGATCATCTAGCAGCATGAATTATCCTCTCCAAATATTTCACAACTATGATGAAAAGCATGGGAGATAAAGGCTCTCCTTTTCTAAGACCTCTACTTCTTTGGAAGTAACCAGTTGGGGAACCATTTACAATAACTGCAAACCATGCAGTTGAGATACAACCTTTAATTAGTTCCACCCATTCTGGATGAAATCTAAACTTGTGTAAAATAGCAAATAGGAAATCCCAATTAACCTTATCAAATGCCTTGTTCATATCCAATTTGAGAAAAAAATCAGCTTTTTTGTTCTGAGACGATGAATGGAGAGCCTCATGCATTTTTATGATTCCATATAAAATTGACCTTCCTTGGACAAAGCTTCCTTGACAGTGGTCTATAAACATAGGAAGCACATCCCTCTTTCTGTTTACCATGCATTTAGTGAGGATTTTGTAGATAACATTGCAAATGTTGATTGGTATGAACTCATTTAAACTCCTTGCAACTGGGATTTTGAGAATTAGTGCTATGAAGGTAGAATTGAAGCTACGAGGGATAACTTTTGAATATTAGAGTTCTTTGACTACTGCACAAACATCACCACTCACAACATCCTAGAAAGTATGGAAAAATCTTGGAGGGAATCCATCTGGTCCAAGGGCCTTGTTAGGGTTCATGGAAAATAGGGCTTATTTGATTCCATCCTCTAAAAATGTAGTAAGCAACTTTTGATTGAACCCATTAGGAATAACCTGCGAAATATAGGATAGTAATGATTCTTTGGCCAAAGATGTACTTAGAAGAGGAGCTTCAAGAAAGGATTCAAAATGGGAAACTACTTCGTTTCTGATTTCTCTGATGTTTGTTGTGATGGTCCCATCATTTTTTAGCAGTTATTTTATTCTATTATTACTTCTATTCCTTATGTGGAGATATGAATTTTTTTTGTATTTGCATCTCCCTCTTTTAACCATGTGATTCTAGACTTCTACCTCCAAAATGTCTCTTCATAGGCCAAAACAATATGGTATTCTGATAAAGCATTTTTTTTCCAATTTGATCTCTTTATAATTTAATCCATTTTGGATTTTATGCTCAATAATGGTTAATATCTCCTTAATGGCTTGCTTGTTGTCAAATTTTTTTTCAAAAATCTCTTTTTTCCAGACTTTAAGGTTTTCTTTGACCAGTTTCAGATTATGCCCTAGTCTGTAAGAAGGTGACCCTTGGACCAAGGTTGGCCACCACTACAACATTCTTTCCCTAAGATCTGGATGATGAACCCACATTGCTTCAAAATAAAAGGGGGTTTTGAATTTTTTGGATTATCTATTTCTAACAGAAGAGGGCTATGATTAGACCCAATTTTAATGAGAGATTGGAGACTAGCATCTCCCCAAATATTTATAACTTCTTTGGACAATAATGTTCTATCCAATCTCACCTAAATAAATTGGCTTCCACTTCATCGGTTGCTCCATGTAAATCGGTTCCCTTAGAGGTTAACATCCATGAATCTCACCTGAATAAATTGGCTTCCACTTTGTCGGTTGCTCCAAGTAAATTGGTTCCCTTTGAGGTTAACATCCATGATATCATTGGTATTGATAAATTCTCTAAATTCTTCCATGCTTCTGGTTGGGTTGCCTGAACCTCCCCTCTTATCAGATGAATACAACGGTGTGTTGAAGTCCCCTTCCAGGATCTAGGGAATAGAAGAAAAACTTTCTCGTAGCTTGGTAAGGGTTTCCCATAGCATAGCTCTGCCAGTGGGTGTATTAGGAGCATAAACATTTGCAATAATCCACTAAATTTTTTTATCTTTGTCAAAAAACAAAATGATAGGAGTTCTATCACATGAATGTATTAATCTATCTTCTATATTTAATGGGTCCTAAAGACATATTAAACCTCTTTGAGGCTCCTCTTGCATGGCTAAAAATGGCTTCACAATTTTTCCAAACTTTTTTGGCTGTTTGAATAGACCGAATTTCATCTATCTTAGTTTCTTGCATGATAAATATTGTAGGTTTGACTTCTATTCTAATGGATCTAGCTATCCTTTGTTTAGCCAACCCATTTAACCCCCTCACATTCTAGGAGAGGATTTTCATTTTGATGGTTTGGTTTTTCTGCCCCCTTGCCTTGTGTTTGGGGGGGTTTGGTGCATTTATTCTCATCAGTGGATTGGGAAATAATATTTGGAAATAGGGTTAGTTGTATCCCATTAGCAATATCATTTTGAATATCCTTTTTCCATTGCTCACTAGCTGATATTCTGCCTCTTCTATTTTCACCTCCATAATCAATAGGTGATAAAAGGTAATATTTTTGGTAGAGATGTTAGAATTCTAATTGATAGTGGTGCCACATATAGCTTTGTTTCCACTAGCTTAATTAAAAATATACCAGAAAGGCCAAGAATCTTGGCACATGGGTGGAAGTTCGAGTATGGCTCATGACATACCTACTCTGTAGATCAGTGTTACCCTATGGCTAAAATTATCTTACCTAGTGGTACAATTGTAGGTTACCTTTATGTAGCACAACTACATGCTTTTGATGTAGTGCTAGGAATGAATTGGTTACAAGCAAATAAGGTTGTAATCAATTTCCAGGATAGGTGGAGTGAGTACTCAAAAATGATAAGAAAGTACAAAGGATGTATAACTTGCATGGGGATTTTTGATCTCAAATCCTCTCGGCAATGCAAATTAAGAAGGAAATGAAGAGAGGAGGAACAATTTATGTAGTGAAGTTAAATAATATAGAAGATGAAAATAAGGAAGAGGTGTTTGAGAAACACCAAGTACTTCAAAATTCAAAGATGTATTTCTAGAGGATTTACCTAGATTGCCCCCTAAACGTGAATTTGATTTCACAATTGAACTCCAACCTAGAACATAACCTACTCATAAATCTCCTTATAGAATGAATCCAATTGAAATACAAGAACTGAAGGTGCAATTACAAGGATTACTAGAAAATGAATTGATTAGACCTAGCATGTCACCGTGGGGTGCACCAATGCTATTTTTCAAGAAAAAATATGGTTCCTTGTGACTATGTATATACTATAGGATGTTAAAAATACAATCATTAAAAATAGATATCCTTTACTCAAAATTGAAGACTTGTTCGATCAACTTAAGGATACCACTATCTTTTCAAATATTGATCTAAAGTCGGGATACCATCAATTGAGGATTCAATAAGAGGATACCCATAAGACAACCTTCAAAATTTGTTATGGACATTATGAGTTTATTGTCTTACCTTTTGGTCCATCGAATGCTCCAGCAACATTTATGAATTTGATGAACAATGTTTTTAGGAAGTTTTTGGACTGATTCATTCTTGTATTCTTTGATGATATTTTGATATATTCCTAGAATAAGACTAAGCATGATAGACACCTTGAGATTATTTTGGAGTTATTAATGAATAATCAGTTATATGGGAATCTATTGAAATGTGAATTTTATGTGTCAAAAGTGAAATATCTATGGAGTATTGTATCAGTAGCAGGGATCACGATAAATCCTAAGAAAATAGAAGCTATTCTAAATTTTCCATCAGCAACAAATGTGATGGAAGTCCAAATTTTCATGGGTTTGAATGAATATTATAGGCATTATGTGAAGGACTATGCTAAGATAACCACTTCAATAACTAACCTTCAAAGGAAGGGAAAATAATTCAAGTGGATGGATAAATGTGAGAGAGCTTTTGATATGCTCAAACAAAGACTCACTACATCTCCCATACTAAATATACCAGACCCTCAAGATAGTATAGATTAGGTTTATGCATAAGGGGTGGGACTCAATATATACTTGTAAAAAAATGGTGGATTCTAATTGAAATCAAGGTAAATCATGGCGAATCCTAAGAAAATCAAGTCAATCATCTTCACACCAAAATTTGGGGCATTTATACCCCTAAAACATAAGGTCATATTTGGGATAAATTTTTACCTATTAAATCACCTTATAAATTCATAAAAACACCACCATTAGATCAGGCTCAAAAAGAGCTTTCCAACAAGTACAAATATTCCTATGTTTGGATATATATTGTGGCGAATTAACCCTAAGAAAAAATTGGTCCCAAAAATTTTATATGAATGGGCTGACATCGAGGATCCTTATATTCACAAATTTCCAATTTTGAAAATCCTAATATTCACCCAATTTACTAATATTCACCACTGTGCATAACCCTGGTATAGATGCATCATTGGAAGGTTTGGTAGGAGTGCTCTCACAAGATGAAGCAATAATAGCTTACAAATCCAACAAAGTGAAACGACATGAGATAAATTATGCAACCCATGATCTGGAATTAGTAGCAGTGGTTTTTGCTCTCAAAGGTTGGAGACACTATTTGATAGGGAGACCCTTTGAGTTGAGAACAGGCCATCAAAGTATGAAGTACATATTTACTCAACCTTTGCTAAATTCCAGACAAAGAAGATTTATGGAATTTCTTATCGAATATGATTTTGGCATTGAATACATCAAAGGGAAGGAAAATAAGGTTGTTGATGCACTTAGTAGGAGAAGAAACACAGCTATCTAGTCTCGCATCCATGTGGATTTGATGGAATAGGTTAAGGAAATGCAACAATAGGATGTGTTTTGTAATTAAATTCAAGAAATAATGGAAAGGAAATTTGATGATAGTAAGGATTTCAGCATCAAGGATGATTTCTTGTGCTTTAAGGATAGGGTAGTAGTTTTGAAGTCCGATGATTTGAAGAAAATAATCATGAATGAAGCACATAGATATCCTTATTATGTTTATCTAGGAGGGGTAAAAATGAGAGAGAATATGAAGAAAACCTTCTATTGGCCAATAATGAAGAGGGTATAACTGAATTTACTGCCCAATGTCTTGAATTTCAGAAAGTAAAGGCAAAAAATAGACATCCTGTAGGATTATTGTGCTCTCATGATGTACCAACATAGAAATAGCAGGTGATTTCGATGGATTTTATTGTAGGCTTGCCAAAGACCAGATTTTAACATGATGCAATCCTATTTGTGGTCGACAGAATGACCAAGGTTGTGCACTTTATACCCAGAAATACTAAGGATGATGTTGTGGTTGTGGCTAACAGATTTGCCAAGGAAATATTCAGTCTTCATGGTTTTTTGAAAGTGATAATTTTAGATAGGGATTCAAGATTCACATCCGAGTTTTGGAAAGCTTTGCACCGAGCCATTGGCACCAGGTTAAACATCAATTTTGCATATCACCCAAAAAACGATGGGAAAATTGAAAGGGTAAACTAGGTTTTAGAGGACATGCTTCACATATATTGTATGGATCAGAAGACATGATGGGAAGATTACCTGCACTTGGTAGAATTTACCTACAACAATAGTCACCATTTGATCTTGGGCATGGCACCTTTTGAAGCATTATATGGTAGGAGGTGTAGGATACCTTTATCATGGGATAATCTAGAAGATAGAATGGTTCTTGGACTAGATATGGTAAGAGAAATGGAGCATCAGTTAAGGGTGATCAGAGAAAGGCTTAAGGAAGTTGTAAATCGATAGAAAAGTTATGGCAACCTTAAGAGATTACCAAAAGAGCTTGCAGTAGGTGACAGAGTGTTTCTAAGGGTGAGACCAAAGAAGAGTGCTATTAAATACACAAAATGAGATCCTCATTATATGGGACCCTTTGAAATTATAGAAAAGATCATTTTGTGGTATACCAACTTGCCTTACCACCCAACCTGTCAAAGATTCACAATACCTTTCACATATTATTGCTAAGGAATATATTGCTAATATTAACCATGTATGTGACTTTTATAAATTGTAGGTTATGGATCAAGAGTCTATAGAGGTTTGACCAGTAAAGATCCTTGAGTATCGTTCCAAATCGATGAGAAAAGGGATCCTATAACAATGCAAGGTTCAGTGGGACTGCTATTCTGAAAGAAATGCTACTTGGAATAAAGTAGCTTACATGCAAAAACAATTCCCATTCTTGTTTTAAAATGTATTGTAATAATTGTTTTATGATAAACTTTGATGATACATAGAGGACTTTGTTAAGCCTAAGGGGGGAGAATGTCATGACCCTCCCTTGGCAGACTTTTGTTTAATTGATAGGATGACTGGTTATTTCAACTTTTGTTATGTAGAACACGTAAATGTTATGGGAAATATGATATGAACATTTATTGATGGATGATGGATAATTTCATGTCTAAGTTTCTTGCAAAATATTATTATTATGAAAAATAGGATGATATTAATAGGATTTGCAGGTTTCCAGGAATATATTTTTTTGCAAGTGGGAGAAGGACTTACCCACCGAGAATGAGATGTTATATAAAATATGTAATGTCCTTTCCCTAAAACAACTCAAGCAACTAAAAATAAATATTCTTAACTATAGTCACTTATTGTGAATCTATATGAAGGAACTTTATATAGTAGATGAATTTTTATGTTACTGCTAATTTTATTTTTAATTCAAAGTCGATATAAGAATTCATTTCAATTAGGAATGAATTGATTAGTGTCATTTCCTCTTATTTTTGTTTAAAATAAGGGAATATATCTTTTAATGGTACTAATGGTTAGAATTTAAATAATGCAGATTGTATTGAAGATATTCATCGATTGAAGGATGAAATAATTTTAGTGGTGATTGGAACCTTCATTGTATCTAGAATCTAAGTGTACCACCAAAATGGTAATTAAAAGAAAGCAATAAATTCTCAATTGGTGTTCGAGAGGTGGGTTGGTAATTATCAAGGTAAGGTGACATTGGCACTTATGAGACCTTACTGGCTAGAGTTAGTTAGTTTTAGATCCCCCATGCTATTAGGGAAGGAAAGGTAACACATCTTTGGGGGAATGTTGGTAGGGGGAAAAAAAGAATGGAGAGTTTGGATAGGGAGTGCATCACTGGTTCTTTGGTAGGGTTGTGCACGGGGGTGAATTTCATAATTTAGTGCGAATATTCAGATTTTCACAATTTTAATTTTGCAAAATTTGGTGACCCTAGAGGTTGGCCCAATCACCCAAAAATTTTGGGATCAATTTTTTTAGGGTAAATTCACCCTGGTATCTTAAGGTTTCGCACCTAATTTTTTCTTTAAAATTATTAAAAAAAAATTATCGCACCCAATTCGCCTCTTGTACCCCATTATATATAGCTACCCCTTATAGCGACACTCATACAATTAAAACATTAATTTTCTTTGATAGCAAGCAATACAAAGCATAAGACTAACACAACATGACTAACAGAAGGTGACTGGCACAAGGTGACTGACATAAGGCGAATGGTAGAAGGTGACTGGAAAAAAGTGATTGGTAGAAGGCGACTAGCACAAGGTGAATGGCATAAGATGACTGGTAGAAGGTGATTGATAGAAGGCGACTGATAAAAGGTGACTAACAGAAGGTGACTAGCAGAAGGTAACAAGGTGATTGGCACAAGGTAACTAGCATAAGGTGACTGACATAAGGCGACTGGCAGAAGGTGAGTGACAGAAGGTGATTGACATACAATGATAATTTACTGGTAAGTTTCTTTTACCATTAATTTTCCTTTTTTATTTTTTTCATGGACACTCAATAAGGAGGTTTTCATATTATTTGGGCACCAATCTCAAGCCTGCTTGGTCAGATATTCTATTGTCTTGAACAATATTTCTCCTTTTTACTAGCTATTTTCATTTTTTAAAATGTTGCTCATGTTACTCTTTTGTTTATACAGGTAAAATGTCACCTATTGCCAGTGGAAATAAGGGAGACAAGTCTTCCGCTAAAAAGAGTATCCTCAAATACTTTAAAAATATTTTGAAATCTAGTCATCCATCAACATCTTGAAAAATTGAAGGTATGAACACCTTTACTTACTAACTAGTTAATTTTTGTACATTTTTAATTTTATATATAATTTATTCATTCATTAAGAAGAGTGTTTTCTGGTTGATGGTTGTATCCATTGTTTATCTATATTTTTTAACATAAGGTATGCTTTTAAATGCAATAATGATAATGACCCTGGTATTGAATCTAGTATTATCTCTACAAAAAACAATATTGACCTTAGTATGCCTCAACTTCCACATATCCATGATAATCAAAAGTCTATAGATGAAATTTTTCTTAATTAAATGTAACAACATGAAGAGATTCCTAAAAATAACATGCCAAATGGAAAAGAAAGTAATAGTTCTCATGCAGTCCCTACTTATGGAGAATCTTCTTCTAAAAAAATTAAACGTATAAGGTTATATATGTGGACAATAAATAGATCATATAAGCCTGATTGGGTATCATAATTTCCATTTATTGAGCCAATTGTGCTAGAGAATAGTAGTGAGGAAATAATAGAATTGAGATGTGTAATTTGCATTTGGAAACATGGAAAGGATCATAGATTGCAACTTAAGAAAGATACTGTGGAAAAACATTGTGGAAAGGTTTATATAAAAACAAAAGAAAGTGATGGACCAACACAAAAAAATTATAAGTGGAAGGATGCGTCAGAGTGCGCACATATGAGATATACACAAGAATATGCTAAATAAATGAAACAAAAGCAAACTTTGGTTGAGAAAGGTGCAACAATTCAAGCCCAATTTCAAAAAATGAATAAGTTCACATTGGCTTCAAAAATTTTGCAGTTTAATTTGTACTCACTATTCTTAAAAAGGATAGATATATGTCTAATTTCATTAATTATAAATCTCTATTTCAACTAGCTGAGCATGATGACCCCAAAGAGAAAGTTAAAAATCCAAATTCATTTCACTTTCAATTGATGAGGTGACTACTATTGACAAGACATCTTTTATTTGCATGCATGTTTACACTTTGGAAAATCATTTAAGGCAACCTCATTTACTTGGAGTACACAAGATGGTGGAAAATTGCAATGCATAAAACATTTACAATGTTGTTATCACTAGTTTAAAGGAAATAGCAAGAATGAATGAAATGGAAATAATGACTAATTTAATATGTATCAGAGCTGATGGTGCTGCTACAAACATCTGTTACCCTATATTTGATTCTTATTCATTGTATGGCTCGTAGAATGAATCATGCATACAAAATTGTGGATACATTTACAAATGTAGCAAGAGTGGAAGAGCTTGTCCATGAAATTCATGATTATTTTTCATGCAGTCCAAAAATATTTGTAGAGTTTCAACAGTTTGAACTAGGAGTTACTGAAGGTAAAAAACTCTTAAAAGATATAGATACTAGGTGGATTTCCTTGTATCAACCGGCATATAGAGTTTTCAAAGAATATAAACCCTTGGTAGGGTTTATGTATGCAAATTGTAGGACAATTGATAAGGCTAAATATTTTCTATTTCGAATGAGTGATTTTGAAACACTTCTCACATTGTGTGGTATTCTTCCAATGTTGGAAAAAATGAATACTTTGATAAAAATTGTAGAAGAAATATTGATTTATATTGTGGATTTCATCGGGGTGAGAAAAAAAATTACATACATATTGATATGATGTACGCATTTGGTCAAAGTTTTATGGATCCCATGTTTGAGATTTGGAGAGCATTAACAAACGTGAATGATCCTCAGAACGTTTTGAAGTTCACCATAACGATCATCTATGTATTAATGTCCACAGAAAGGAAATACATTTATATTGTTTTGGTCAGTGAATGGGTATAGCCACAAATAAAGTTGAACAAATGCCTATCACATACAACATATCCATGTAGTTGTACACGATATCAAAGTTAAAATGAAATAAATAGCAGAATCATTGACAAAAGAAATAAGAGATCATTTTCAAAGAGATGAATTGGTTAAGGCTATGGGTGTGGTTAACCCAATGTTTTGGGATCCTTGTAATAAATACTAGACTATAAATGGTTTGTTTCTTAAATACATGGCACTCTTGGTAGCCATTTCACTAAATGTGTGGCAGTCAATGGTATTGAAATCAATGGTATTATCAACAAAGATCTTTTGATAAAATAATTAAACTATTTTGGAACAATAATGTTTGTTTAAGTTTCATAACTCACAAACCGTCATGAAACAGGTTCTATTTCACGTTTATGAAAAATATTACATCCAATTAGTATCTTACAACATACTATGAGTGAATTTTTTTATTTATATGAATTATGTCAAACGATGATTTTAGGATATGTGGAAGATGAAAGGGTATTTAGTGCATTATCATATGTAAAATCTAAAGTTTGAAATAGGTTGGACAAAAATTTGAATTTTTTTTTTAGAGTATATGTGTCAACCTATGAGGTGGAGAAGTTTCCTTATGAAAGACCTTTGGCATATTGGAAATTTATCGTAGAGACAAGAGGTGTCATGAATACTCATGATGATGAGGATAACGGTAACACTAATCAGACTATGATGACAAAAGTTTTGGGTATGAGTATAGAAGATTTTTTACAATATGAAAAGTGTTTGTTCTAGTTTCCAGCATTATAATGAAATGATGTGTTCATTTGATTTGATTTCACATATTATGATTTGATTTGATTTCACATATTATAATTAAAGGATGCTTTCATTTGATTTGATTTGATTCTAGCATTATAATGAAAGGAAATTGAGATCTGATTATAATTTGAGACATGTATTTTTGATATCATTAATCATTTAATATGAGATTAGACATGCCATTGGATACTATGTATATCATAACCCTTTGATTTGAATATGTATATTTGGATGAAATTGGATTATTTGATTACAGATATGTTGATTAGAAAATTGGATTATATTTTATATCATAGACGTGTTATTGGATATTTTGTATATCATTTTATTTAAGCCTTGTTATTGAATTATTAGTCTAAATTTTTTTAATTATTTAGTAGATTTGTATTGTATAAACCATTTATGGCAAAGTAAATATTTGTGCTGCATTTCAATCATTTCAAATTATTTCATAAAACATAAAATAATATTTTATTGCATCCACATAATTCAAAATTATTTATTGCATCCACACAACTAATCAAAACATCACAATATTTAAAACAAATTTTCAAAAAGATAAAATACATTTTTTTGGAAATTCTCTTCTATTGATTTCAAAAAGATACCATTCTTTTACAATTTACAAAAAAAATATGCAACATGTTTGGTTTCTCGTCAAATAAAAAACAACAGTCTTCTACTATTCATTCTGCACAGTGCCTGAAGTTTCAGCTGCATCTTGCTCAATATCCTTCGCTTTCAATGCACAGCCCTAACCAAACTTTCAGTTGTAGCATTTATCCACGATAGCAATAAACCTTATTCCTTTGTTGGATCTTCTCTAAAAGGTGTATTCAGTTCTTTCTCATTTTCTTTTAATACAACCTCCACATCCAGGCCCTTATCTTTGATAAACTTCTTCAACCAATTATTTTCTTTAACAGTGTATTGTAATATTTTTTTCACTTCAATAGCATTAGTCACACTAATTTTTGTAGTCTTAATCAATATTTTCATGGAATTGACTTACTGCTTTAAGTGCTAAAAATTAGACTGCAAAATACAAGTGAAAAAGGTTAATAATTATAAACAAAATATATTTAAGAAAAAAATGATTTTTAGTTATATGTAAAACTTACATCAGCTGTAAGTCTTGTAGTTTTTGAAACTGCTGTTTTTTTCTTATCTAGTACCCATTTATTGAAATATGCATGGGCCTCAACATTGAGGTTTTCCAAATGATTCATAATAATGGTGAGAACTTCATCACTGTATGTAGACTCAGCCTCCACGGTGCCAGATTCAGCTTTATGTAACAAAGCATCAAGCTTTTGGGGCTCATTCTCCACCTTTGAAAACAACTCTTTTCTCTTTGAAAAATTCTTGTATCGACCATTTATTGCTTTTATCAAAACCTTCGCCCAATATTCTCATTCTTTTAATCTATCAATATCTACAAGAAGACTAGTATGAATTGTAGCTTTACATCTATTGGCTAATAAAACTTGTTCTGAAAAGTTTACTTTATCATCATCATTTAGATGATGGATGGTGACTTTCTAGGGGGTAAGAGGAAACTCCAATGACATATGCCTTAACATTCTCTTCTTCTTCATCATGGTTGTGTGGATCCTGAAGCATATCACTTGTCTTTAATGGGAAATTTTCAAGATTCATATCTTGATAAAGAAAATTATCATCAAGATTCCTAGAGGGCATTTGAGATGCGCTCTCTACATTTGAGAAATTATCAAGGGTTAAAATTGAGAAAATAGAAATACTAGAGTGAGACATAGTGTGTGTATGGGAAATACTTTTGCTTCCAGGAAGCGGTGGTGTGAGGAATATTTTTCCATGCATGCAAGATTGGCTCCTCACCAATGGTACCTATTGTGGATGAACATGAACTTGTTGTGGCACTTGCTCTCGTTGTGTTTGCAGCTGTGCAGATGGTGGAGGTATATTTTTTTTAATATTTTGAATGTAATCGATGCATCGGCAAAATTTCACATAAAAATATAAATTAAAATTTGTGTAAAAAACAATGCCATAAAAAGAGATTAATTTTAACAAAACATACCAGACTCAGACTCTACAATCGTTGATGATGCAACCATTTGCCATTGATATGAAAAGCATTTAATTATTTCCTCAAACTAAATATAATTTTAAATCATTAAATACATCATTTAAAATAGTACTTTTGAATAATAAGGTTACCTTGTGAGTTGGAGGTAACTTCTTCGATGTCAACTGCAACACATCTAGAAGTAACAGGAATCGTAGGTGTATGCTAAATTTGATCACCATGAGACCTCACATGTTTAGAGGGAGTTACTGGTGATGATTGTGATTGCGTGTCAAAATCGGTAGATGCTTCTTGAATCCTAAAGGTGGCATCCCTTTTATTGGAAGATTGAGCTGCTCTTCTCTATTTTCAAAAGAAAATTAGAAAATAACAAGATTGATTGAAAATAAAGAAAACAAATATTATTTCAAAAAATAATTTTACCTGTATTTCATTCTCAGTCATACCAATAGCCAACAAACTTGGGTGCAATGCAGTTAGAGGATTACTTTTTAGAAGATTGAAGTATGCTTCATTAAAAAGACAAAGAATAAAGTTGCTGGTTATTACTGTATATGAAGATTAAATTTTTTGGGCACTCAAAATGTCATGTTTAAGACGATTGGAAATGTGCGTGGACCAATCAAATCTACCACCACCAATACATCGAATCAATAAGGATAATGCCCAAAACAACATTTTTGTAGGTTGTCCCTGCAAAATAAGCTTTGCCTAGAAAAATTCAATGCAAGCATGAAGAAGTTTGTCTCCAAGGTTGGAAATGTTTAAACCGCTTTTTCGACTTTGAAGAATAAACTAAAAAAAGAAAGAACATTATTAGAAAACAAAAACTACAATATGGAGAACATTATTAGAGAATGGAAACTATAATACATCAAAATTGAAGAAAAATAAAAACTAAATTTAAAAAATATACCTTTAAAATTATTTGAATGCACAACATATTTGGATGCTAGCATTTGTTTTTCATATTCGATCAAGGTATACTGGTTGTTCACCAAGTGACCATCCAAAAATGACAGCCCTATTAGTCACTGCACATCTGAGGGTTTTATAGAAAAAATAGTATCCTTGTTATCCATTTTGATATGAATAGTGGACACATCATGGTTATAGCAACTAACTATCCGTTGCATCATGGGTATGTTGATGTTCAACTATGGCTTCTTCATTACTCCATCAACTTTGAAGGTGTAAAGCCATTCAGAATCTCTCCCAGGAGTGCTAAAAATATTCTTAATGTTGGGGCAATAATAGTTCTTGAATGACACTTTAGAAGGTAGAGGAGAGGAAGAGCTAGCCATTTCTGCACTGAAACGGTCTAAAAAAGGCTCTGAAAATAGTCTTTAAATTGTCTGGAAACACCCAAGAAAATGCTCTAAAAATCGTTATAAAATGATCTTAAACGCCCAGGAAAACGCTTTGAAAATCGTTATAAAATGCTCTAAAAACCGTCTGAAAACACTGCAAAAACCCTCTAAAAATGCTACGAAAACCCTTTGAAAATGCTATGAAAAGCCTCTAAAAACGTTGTGAAAACCCTCTGAAAAATGCTATGAAACCACTGTGGAAAATGCTCTGAAAATGCTGGAAAACGCTCTAAAATTGCTCTGGAAAACATTGTGGGAAAGGTGAAAAATGATCCTACATTTCTATTTATAGAAGTCTGCATGACTAAAGTCAATGGATGGGTGACACATGTCAAAGGAGAGGACACAGAACAGCTTCTTATTGACAATCTTTAACAATTGTCATTTGACAGTCATCACATGTCAGTCACCCTATGCTAGTTATCATCTCCACTTGCCATATGCCAATCACCATCTTCTAGTCGCCCTATTCCAGTCACCATCTGACATTCACCATTTGACAGTCATCATCTAAAAGTTACTATCTGCTAGTCGCCCTATGCCAATCGCCATATGACAATCACCATATGCATGTCACCATATTCTAGTCACCTTTTGCCAATCGCCATCTACCAATCGCCATCTACCACTTGCCATAAGCCACTCACCTTCTACTATTCACCTTCTACCACTCGCCTTCTACCAGTTGCCTTTTGCTAGTTGCCTTTTGCTAGTCATATTTTGCCACTCGCCTTCTGCCAATCACATTCTACCACTCGCATTTTGCCACTTGCCTTCTACCAGTTGCCATTTAAAAAAATTTGAAAAATTTCGTGCAAATTTTTCAAAAAATCACCATATTTTAATAAATTCTTTGCAAATTTTTAAAAAATTAATCCCAAAATTTATACAGCTATCGACTAAATTAACCTTGATTTTATAATTACTTTTTTGGTACTAACCCTAATGCATAACCTTATTCGTTGGGTGAATGATAGCTGGTGTGATACTAAGTTTCTAGAGAGCAGATCGTTGGTTCATGTGAATCATTGTTGGTGTGACATCGAGTTCTAAAGGTAGACCTTTCAAAAAAATATTGAATTTGATTTTGTAATCTATTTACAAATGCTTCTGAATAGACATATTGGTTAAATATGATATTTGTGTAGTAAGCTACCTTTGGCTAGGTTTGGCTTTTGATAGGAAAAGAACTGTACCTTTAAATTTGCCCAACCTTCTAAAATACCAGTATAGTTGAGGAGGACATACTGGTGTATTAAACTAGTTAAATATCCTTATCGACATGCTATTGATTTGCATCCTGGTATTTTGATTTATATCCCAAGCATAATTGTAGCTTCTTTGGTAAGAGAATGTCATATAGTATAAAAGACCCAGTGGTAGTAGATACAAAGAGATCTTATCTTTGTGTTATGCTTAGGAGTATGTTTAATGTGACTTCGATTAGTTTGTATTATTTATACACGCTAGAACTTACTTTTAAACTATCTCTAATAGAAATAACACATGAGATCAGTGTAATGGTTTTGAGTGGATTGTAGTTACCCTTAATTTAAGCAAGGGGATTAGTTTATTAGACCTAGTTTGGGTGGGGCAGGAACTTGGGAATCAAGGTAATTAGTTTTGAATTGTATTAAGGTCTACTTAAGCATGTTGTTAGGAGTATATGTTTGGTTTTAATTTTTGTGCAATGTCTTCTCTTAGACGACAACCTATCAAGGAGTCATAGACCCAAAAATGCACTACCACATTGCTTAGACTATTCCAAGCTTTGGATTATCATCTATGAGTGAAATTAGAGTAAACAAAACACCACTGTAACCAAATTTGATGTATAGGAGTTAGGAGAAGTGGACATATTTACTTAGTAGAAAAACCCCCGAGAGAGTGAAATTGGTAATGAGTAAAACCGTAGATTCTTCACTGGTGAATAAAACCTTTATAGTCTATATGAAATTATGGGGCCTGCTCATTTATAGAACTGTTGTAACAATATTATTCTGATGCCAAAGTGATCCGAGGTGCGTAGAACCGATTCTCTAAGTGATTCGATGGAAGTCGGTGTTGTAGCCTGAAGTGAACCCTATTGACATATTTAGATTGACGTAATAATTATATACATTTGTAGAAGGCGTGAGGTGATTGTTATATTTATTTTTGTATGGTATCACTAATGTTTCTTTTGGAAAAATAGAGATGGCATCGAAAGGAGTTTTCCAAGGAGCACTTTTACTCTTCTTTACATTGAGGACATGGTCAGATGTAAAGAGTAGGGTTACTCCATAGATTTATTCAGAAGTGAATGTGTGATGGATGGTGAGCTTTATGTTTGGCTTTAGAATGAGCTTGTATATTGAAATATCAGGATTTGTAACGAAAATTGTAAAATGTACTAGTGAATAGAAGAGATATCTTGTTATGCTTGTTTCCAATGTACTGGAAACTAAAATTGTGTTCATAGTTGAAAAAAACAACTTCTATAATAGGAGACAAGGGGAAACATATTATCCCTTAAGGGGATTAAGACATAAGGATTTATCTTATCTCAATGTAAGAACTATGTATATTATGAAAATAATAAATAAGAAATTTTGAAGGCTTTGTTTTCCCTTCGAGGTTTTTCCCAAGATAATTATTGTGTTGTGTCTCTTGTGGTGAATTTACTTTATGATGGAATTGTGCTTATTTTAAATTATTATGGAATGGCTCTTTAAATTTTGGTAATAATTTTGTATGAAAGCATTGTCTATTGTGATGAAGTGTTTGATATTACAAGTGGACTAGTTGTATTTTATTTATTAAAGGATCATTCATAATTTTGTATGTGCATGGCTTAGTAATAAATAAAGTCCTCTTAGAGGCACTTAATTAATGTTAACCAATACATTTAAGGATTTGCTTATGTCATGTTGGTAAATGGTTAATTATATAGATTGGTTGAATTCTACTCCAAAATATGATTAAAGACCTTGATGGGTGTGGTTAAGAGATGTCTCTTACAAACAAGAAGTGATGAGCCTCCTTGCAAAAAAAAAAAAAGCCAAAAGAGTATTGAGACCTATTAAAATAAAATAAAATAATTGGGAATGAGACTTCATGGGATGACTAGCTCTAACAGATATGAGATGGATAGTCAATTTCCACACGTATTTACCACCTACATAGGACTTATGTAGAGTGTAGACTTGGTGTGCACCTTTCGAAAGGATGAATGGGAGGTAAAAGCTAGCTCATTGGATCCATGAGATGGATAGTTTTGACCCATTTTAAAAAAACACCTAGTGCTCTTACATAGTTGTATTTATGTAAGGCGTAAGGATGGATGTGCCTCAAAGAAGATTTAGATAGGAATTGTTGATACTTGGGTAGTCATTCCAAAACCTAGACTCTAGAACCCTTTATATATATATATATATATATATATATATATATATATATATATATATATATATATATATATATATATATATATATATATAATATATTATATCGATGGGAAAGTTAGGATTGTGACAATTAGGAATGACATAGGTTCTTAGGAGGCTAGACAATGCCCTTGTAACATCAGCCTGATCTCCCCTTAAGTTCCTCAAAGGAATGATTTTCCAAACTTTTCTTTGAGGAGTGGCATTAATAAAATTGTAAAATTTATCCCCAAAGAGGTGGTCAGTGTAAGGCTTTAAGATGGCTAGGTTAGGGTCATCAAGCAAGGGTTGATCCTTCAACCATGGGTCCTTCCAAAAATTGATGCAATACCCATTACCTAATTTCCACCTAAGACATTTTCTGATGATGGACCTGGATTTGGTAATGGAGTTCCAGAATATCGACCCACCTGAGAGAGGGCCACTATCCAAAAAGTTTTTGTGCTAAAGATATTTTCTTTTAATTATGTCAACCCAAAAATCTCTCTCATTAGTGAGGATTCTCCATCCTTGCTAGATTATGAAGGCCATGTTCATTTTTATGACCATCCTAAAACCCAAACCACCATGATATTTTTAGAGCAAATTTCATCCCATGCTAACAGAGGAAACTATCTTCTATTCTTAGGTCTTGATCACAGGAATATTTTTTAGATTTGCTCAATATTTTGACAAATAGAAATAGGAGCTTTGAATATGGACATGAAGAAGATCATAATTCTTTGGAGGTAGGCCTGCACAAGAGTGTCTTTAGTTGTTTGAATTAGGAGGGCCCCTTTCCATCCAACAAGATTTTTAAGAAGTCTTTCGATGACATTGTTCTATAAATGTTTAGATAGGTTACTAAAGAAAATGGGAAGATCGAGATAGGTAGAGGGAAAGCATGAGATGATGCACCCTAAAATCCTAGTGATCTTGAGTTGCCTAATAATGGGCGTGTTGAGGAATTTTATTTTACTTTTAATGAGATTAACTTTTTTACCAACTACTTCTTCATAGAGGTTGAGGATAGACTTGATAGCTTTGGCTCTAGGAATTGATAATAAGTTGTCCAAGATGGTGTTGTCAACAAACTATTGGTGAGTTATGGGATTGAGGATGGATGAAGCCTTGATGCTTGAGATGGTTCCCTGGGAACAAGCAACTTTAAGAGATCTTACAAGTGATTATGTAAGAATTATGAAAATGAAAGGAGATAGAGGATCACCTTGTCTAAGGCCCCACCAAATTTTGAAATACCCTATAGTTGATCCATTAATAATAACATAAAACCATGTAGAAGTAATAAATTCCTTTATAAGTGTAATCCACTCATTATGAAAGCCAAATTTTGAAAGAACAACAAAGAGAAAGTCCTAAGAAACTCTGTTGAAAGCTTTGTTCATGATGAGCTTGAGGAAGAGGTTAGATTTCTTTCTCTTGGAGACAGAGTGGATGAGCTCATGAATGGTGATGATGTCATCAATGATGAGGTTACCTTGAACTAAGTTACCTTGGCAGGGTTCAATGATAAGGGGAATGATTTCCTTCATTTTTTTAATAATTTTTTATCCAAATTTATTTTATTCTAGGATTTTCTCTATTTATTGCAATGACATATTAGATTTTGGTTGTCATTATGGGACCCTTAGGTAGGATTGGATTTTTGTTGACCTACTCATCAGGTGGGATAAAATTTTTGTTAGGAGGTGTGGAAGAAGTCAGTGGTGCTTTCCCTTTAGTCCAAAGAATATAATTATTTCCTCTTTGAAACTATCAATAAACTTGTACCTCTTCTTCTAGGCATTCTTCGGGTGCCAATATTTAGGATCAAATATAATAATCAAATATTTGAGCATTCAATATATGTGGTCAATATTAATAAACAAAAATTCATATAAAATAACAATAATATGAAGTAAAATATCTAATATCTTTCATGCAATAACATAAAGAAAACTTATAGTAGAATTGCTCAAGATGTATACAAGTTTATTTTTATCAAATGATTGAAATACATATATTCTTTGATACATTACATGGAGCTTTATCTCTATATTATAGCCTTAGAAAGGTGACTCTTCAATACTTGACTATTACACTCCTCACATATCTAGGAGATGCATCCTTTCATATTCCATACATAAAATAAGTCTTTCATGTCTTTTGGCTTCTCAAGAGATGCATCCTTTCATATTCCACACATAAAACAAGCCTCTCATATCTTTTGGCTTCTCATTTTGCCACTTGTATACATGACTCTTGACTCTCTATTTGCACACTTTATTCTATGACACTTTGCACACTCCTACATCTATACACATGCACACTCTATTATATGACACTTGCACACATATATACATGACACTTGTGCATATCTTGCACATAGAAAAAACATACATAAATGGAAATATAAATCACCCTCTTAAACTATTGACTTACATCGTAATTTATTACATATTTACAATTGTACCATAAGGTACCATGGGGTACATTAGCATTTACCAAATAATGTAATATTCTCTAACATAGAACCACCTTGTTTCTTTGAGATAACACAATATAGAATGTTTTTCAACCTATTTGACATTATTTTTTAAATGATCTTATAAATTATAATACAAAGACTTATTGGACAAATGTTATCAAAATATTTTATCCCACATTTCTTGGGAACCAATGTAATAAAGGTGGCATTGATATCACTTATTGTACCCTTTCTTTTTCGAGCCTCTTCAATCTCAATTGACATTTCACTCTTGAGTAAATTCTAAAATTCTAAAAGGAAATTATAGGAAATCCATTGAGGCCAAGTGTCTTATTAGAATGGAAGGAGAAAATTACCTCATGTAACCCCTCCATATCCCTTTGTGATAAGTGATGAAATATTTTACAAATAACATCGTTAAGCCTCCTTACATTGCCCTTAAAATATATTTGAAATAATTAATTGCTTCCTTTCCTATATCTACTTCTTCCTTAATATTTATTCCATTTAGAGTTGACATATTTTTGATGCGATGAAAAGAAAATTATATTTTAGTTGTAGTATGAAAATAATAAGTATTTATATCTCCTTCATTGAGCCATTTCTCCCTAGATTTTTGGAATCAATATGACTCATTTTTCAATAATTTATGATAATCGAAATAATTTCTATCAATTTTTGCAAAACCTTGAGCTTGGATTCAATTTCCTCATTTTCTTTAAATATGTTACTCAAAGATTTGTCATTCCAAATATTCATTTTCCCCTTTAGATATTTTATTTTTTAATGAACATGTACATTCATGACCCTTCAAAATTTGCTTCATCCCATCATAACATACACATCTAGAAGAAATTAAAGTTTTGAAGTCACACAGATTGAAAACAAAATGGCTTTGGATGACTATTATTGAATAAATCACATATCAAGAGAATGGGTATGTGATCACTAAAATCTCTAAAGAGATGATCTACTTTGTTTACAATTATCATTATATTAACAAAAATATGATAAAATCCTTTTGACATCAAAATTCATAAATCACAATTATAATTCTTTATTGTAATTGACAAAAATATCAAAATTCATAAATCACAATTATAATTCTTTATTGTAATTGACAAAAATATGTTAATGTCTGGCTAACATATTTCACAAAAAGTAACTATAGCTATAATATTTAAATTTACAACCCCAAGCTTGATGTTCTTCTCTTTCTTGCAAAATAGACAAGCAACTAGTAGAATAGAGAAGCAACCCAACCCACAAAATAGCACTTGTCCATCCCATTTATCACTATTTAGATTTAAATTAATTTTATTTCTTATATTAAAAGCTACTCTAGACTATAACAATCTTTTGTTTTTTTTTTTAAATCATATTCATACCCCTAGTTTTTTTCAAAATAATTATCTATTAATTAATTGGTTATTATTTTTTCATCATTATTATTTCAAAATAAAATTATAATTTTTTTTCAAATATTATTATTATTATTTTAAAGAGATAAGGGAATCGCAACTCTGTCATATTATCTCCTCAAACACAGTTCGAATTCTAAAAGCTACCACTATAACTTAACCCCACCTTTTATAAAATTTTTACTCCAAATGAAAGGATCATCGAAGAGCTTGAAATTAAAATCACCTACTTCAAATTGTTAAAGCTAAAACTAATAATTTTATTACCACCACTTTTTTTTTTAAATATTATTACTTTTAAAAAGTTAAATTATTTTAAATTTTTTTAATGTACTAGGATAATTGCTCTTATAGGGTGAGAAGAAATTAGGGGAATATGTTGTCCCTATCAGATTTATCATTAATTTGTGGTGGCCTATTCGAAATACGTTCCAATCAAAGACCAAAAACAAAGCCGCAGTTGTCTTAGAGTTTAAGATGGTGGTTGTTTATTAAATGGTCTTGAGTTCAAAATCTCTTGAGGGTGGTTGTTGATGTAATTTGTAAACGTTCTCCAACAAAAAAAAAAAAAAAACAAAAAACAAGGCCACAAAAAAGGGTGAACCGAAAAAATACAAGAAAAACAACAAAAACATAGAAAATAGGGTTCTTAAAGGTTTGGTGAATTGCTAAGATTTTGGGCAATTATAAGAGATTTAGGTTCAAACTTTGGGCATATTCAATAAGAGCAAAGGTAGTTAGATTGACTATGGTACCAACCTTAATCCATTGGGGTCTCCTTCATACCGTGGTACCAACCCTAAGCCATCCGGGTCTCCTTCAAAGATTTAGGTTCAAACTTTGGGGCATGTTCAATAAGAGCAAAGGTAGTTAGATTGACTATGGTACCAACCCTAATCCATCGGGGTCTCCTTCATACCGTGGTACCAACCCTAAGCCATCCGGGTCTCCTTCAATCCGAGTCGTTGAGCCACCAAGGATCTCCTTCAATGATTTGACCTGTGCTAGGAGGCAGGAGGCAAAAACCTCGGGAAGAATGTTTAACCCCGTGCTCAGTTGTTGACCTGTGTTGGGAGGTTTGGTTCAAACTTTGGGGCATGTTCAATAAGAGCAAAGGTAGTTAGATTGACTATGGTACCAACCCTAATCCATCGGGGTCTCCTTCATACCGTGGTACCAACCCTAAGCCATCCGGGTCTCCTTCAAAGATTTAGGTTCAAACTTTGGGGCATGTTCAATAAGAGCAAAGGTCGTTAGATTGACTATGGTACCAACCCTAATCCATCGGGGTCTCCTTCATACCATGGTACCAACCCTAAGCCATCCGGGTCTCCTTCAATCCGAGTCGCTGAGCCACCGGGGATCTCCTTCAATGATTTGACCTGTGCTAGGAGGTAGGAGGCAAAAACCTCGGGGAGAATGTTTAACCCCGTGCTTAGTTGTTGACCTGTGTTGGGAGGTTTGGTTCAAACTTTGGGGCATGTTCAATAAGAGCAAAGGTAGTTAGATTGACTATGGTACCAACCCTAATCCATCGGGGTCTCCTTCATACCGTGGTACCAACCCTAAGCCATCCGGGTCTCCTTCAATCCGAGTTGCTGAGTCACCGGGGATCTCCTTCAATGATTTGACCTATGCTAGGAGGCAGGAGGCAAAAACCTCGGGGAGAATGTTTAACCCCGTGCTCAGTTGTTGACCTGTGTTGGGAGGTTTGGTTCAAACTTTGGGGCATGTTCAATAAGAGCAAAGGTAGTTAGATTGACAATGGTACCAACCCTAATCCATCGGGGTCTCCTTCATACCGTGGTACCAACCCTAAGCCATCTGGGTCTCCTTCAATCCGAGTCGCTGAGCCACCGGGGATCTCCTTAAAACCTCGGGGAGAATGTTTAACCCCATGCTCAGTTGTTGACCTGTGTTGGGAGGCAAAAACCTCGGGGAGAATGTTTAACCCCGTGCTCAGTTGTTGACCTGTGTTGGGAGGCAAAAACCTCCGGAAGAATGTTTAACCCCGTACCTAGTTGTTAAATATGAGAGGATACCCAATTATTAAAAATAAAAAGATGTTACCAATTCTCCTGAAAAGTAAATAAATAAAAAGGGAGCCCTTCTTTCATACATATTAAATATAATTATATATAATTATGTCTGTAAATATGACGAGGAATGATTGAAAGCATAAGCGTACCATTAATGTTTTGATTTCTTTTTCCCCTACTAGTCAGTACTGCATTTCAGCAGTAAGCAGTTTACCGTTTAAGCCATAATATTATAAGCTGAAAACTTCGTATACACCAGACATGAAGCATCCTCAAAAGTTGCTGATAATCATGAAGCAGCCAAAGGCTTAGGATGAAGTGCACTGAAAATACCTACAGGCTTTCCATAATTTCCTCTATCTGCTAATGCTATGTAGAACTCCATGTGCTATGTTGGACAACCCCATAAACCTAATCGAAAGGCCTGCTTTGTTCCGTTACTAAACCTTGCGACAAACATCTCCTTCGCAGATAATTCCTGCTGCCTTGTTCTCTTCATTGGATGCCTCGCTCTCTTTCATTTAAGAGTGTTCATCCTTCACAGCACAATCTGGATGAAGATCGAACTCACATTCTTTGCACCAGAAAGACCACCCACTTCCTCCTCCTTGACACCCATCGCAACTATAGGTCTCCCTCTGAGTCAAAGCGAGAGGATGCTCGTGCAGGCTGTGCTTCAACTCCTTGGGCCATGTCTTTGCTTTTTCTTCTATCTTCTTTCTAACATTTTTTCATCCTTAACAACGGGTACAGGGGACAGACATTGAAACTGTCTTTATAACCCCTGCCTCTCCTTCATAAACACTCCATAAACACGCCCGGGGTGAGGGAGACCAGGGTGACTCTGGGTTGGTACAGTCGGGCATCAAGCTGGCATGCACTCAAATACTGTCGTGGTGAAGCTGGCATGCACTCACTGGATTTTAGACTACTCCCATTGTCCAGATTAGAGATTGGACATGCCCCAAAGTTTAAACCTAGGTCTCCTCTTAGTAAATGTCTAAAATCTTACCAATCCACCTAACCCTTTAAAAAAAAAATTCAAACTTTTGATTAATCAAACACATTTTTTCAATATTAAAAATAAATATATATAAACTCTAAGCTTAAGGTAAAAACTTAAAAGATGATTTTAAGTTCTAATTATCACTATCAAATTACCCTTCCACCACCATGAGTGATGACAAAGTCTCTCTCTTCATGGATTAAGACAGATTCCAAGGTCTGTGCAGCACGTCTGGCTTCATCCTCGGCTTTAAGTCCATCCTATCTCTCCTTTGTAAACGGATAGATTGAAACACCATGTTCCATAATCAACCCCACACCTTCTGTTTGCAATGTTTTCTCATCTGGGCCAAGCACGATCAAGCTTGGGATGCCTTTAATCTGAAAATATCTTGACAGATTCTTCCCTGTCTTGTCTCCGAAAGGTATAGCAACCCATGGCATGCTTCCAAAATATTCTTGAAAGAACGCTTCATCTCTATCTCTGGAGATAAACACAATCTCAAATTCCTCCCCTCTCCCTCTGAGCTCATTATAAAATTGTATAAGCTGGGGAGTGAATCCTCTGCAAGGAGGACACCAGTGAGCTGAAAAATAGAGACAAACAGTCTTGCCCACCAGCTCTGATACAGCCACCTATATATGGAATACAACTTCATGTAAAAAAAAAAGTCAAATTAGACCCATTTTCATCGGCTTAATTAGAGAACCTTCATGGTTTTTTAACATACAAAAGCCTCAACTAAGTCATGGGAGGATTGTTCTGCTCATACAAAAGTCTCAACTAAGTCAGTCTCGCTTGCGGATTCAATCTTCCACAATTTTTTCTAGTCATATTTATGTTTTCTCCTGCCGTTCTGGTTTTTTCTGGAAACTAGTAAGATAACACGTAGCCTAAGAGAAGAAAATTGAAAGTGATTTTTTCATCCTGGTTTGCCAGAAACTTCTTGTAGTAATGAGATTTGAATTCAACCTTACGAAAAATGTATATAAAAAATAATGACTAGAAAGAAAAAAAATCTGTCTTCTTGTATATTAAAATCAAGGACGCTAACATTTATAGTGTTGATGTGGATTACCCTGTGATCATTTGAAGGGAAATTTCGTTTCAATTATCCCTTCTTCCTGACTGGAAACCACTACGCAAGTCGGTGGGACAAAGAATAAAGACGTGCAACGAAAGCTATCTTTATGTGAGTTCAGTCGTTTGCCGACTTCATTCCATTATTAAAAGAAAAAGTCGCGACTTATTCCAAACAGATAAGAACAAACATTTAAGAATGAACACTTGAGAATAAAGTGGGTATGGTCACTTCATACAAATGCACTCTGAGATTATTATACTCAACCCTTGGGTAGCAAAGTAAGAAGTGGTGGAATTTTTTTTAATAGAAAAAGTAAATTTATATTAATTTAAGATAAGAGTTTTATTGATAGGGTTAGTAACCGGTAAACAAAATACAAGTTTATCAATTATGATGATCATTGCATAAAAAAAAAAAAGCAGCAAGGTGCTGAAGAAAGGAAGTATTGAAAGCCTTTAAAACTATTGTTGTCCTGACAGCAAATTGGTATGAGGTATTACGTTGTTTTTTTTATGTTATATTAATTTAAATTTGGTATGAGGTATTACGTTGTTTTTTTTTTTATGTTATATTAATTTATAATTTAGAGTATTATGATATCTTATATATTATAATAAAAAAAAAAATTGGAGCTTCCAGTTTAAAGAAGTGGAAAGCTTGAAGATTTTATTTTTTTAAGCATAAAATTTAGAATTCAAGTTTACGGGGGAAAACTTCATGCATTATTATCATAATTCTCATGGATCACCGTTAATATTTTATTGTTCTTTTTAGAATTTAAAGGAAATATTTATGGTTATTAGTATATAAAGATGAGGACTTTGTTGATTACCAAAGATGTATTATGGAACATGGATACAAGAAACTAATAGATTGAAGTATTTTTATTAACCACACAACAAAGAATATAGAGGAAGCATAAAGGAATATGTCATGGTTTTGTATCGCGTACAAGCAACTCTTAATGCAAGCATTTTTCTAAGAATTACAAGTGTCAAGGTGGCCAAAGGAGAGTAAGACACCTTGAAGATAACCTATCAAGGGTCTACTCAAGTGAAATTAGTGAAGTTAGAGACATTGAAGAGATAATATGAAATATGAGAATGAAGGACAATGAGACTATGCAAGATTATCATGTAAGGATGCATGATATTATTAAAAAAATGGGTATCTATAGTGAAGAACCAACACAAGTATTTGTTGTCAAAAAAATATTGACAACATTGGCATGAAAGTGAAACATTTGAACAATAGTTATTAAAGAGATAAAAATTTGAAGAAGTTATAGTTTGATGAATTGGTGGGATCACTTATGTTTCATGAAGAGAGATAATATAGTAAAGCAAAAAAAATAGAGTGATCTTTTGCTAGCTTAATCTCCAACTCCCAATGACAAAGAGAGGAACAATAAAATCAACATTCTACAATAGGAAGAGGCCAAGGTAGAAGAAATATTATAGTGTAAGAGCTAGAGGTCAATTTGTTGATAAGAGGAATGTTCAATGTCACTATTATATAAGGTATGATAACTATGAAAGAGAATGTAGAATAAAGGAAACCAATGAAGGAGGAAAAAAACAAAGATTTCACACGAAGTACATAAGAGCTCAAAATATGTTTTTATAGTGAAATATGACACTTAGATTTTAGTTGTTTCAATAATATGATTGGTAATAATGAGTTGTTTGTTGAGTTGGATGACTACTATAAGAGCAGGGTAAAATATAGAGACAATAAACAGTTGGAGATTGAAGGAAAAGAAGCCTTACAATTAATGATAAAAATGGAAAAAAATCCAAAATACTTGAAACAAAGCTTAAAGCACAATTTGATAAGTGTGATACAAATTATAGAGAAAAACTACAAAATGGTGTTTAAGAATAAGGAGTCCATCATCTATGATAAAGAAAATAAGAACTAAGTAATGGCTTTTGTATGCATTCCAAATAATAAAACACTACCATCGAAACTTTGGTGGAGAAGAGGGCAATATGTGCCATATAGTCATTGAGGGAAAATTGGTTATGGCACCACAGATATGGTCACCTAAACATTCAAGCTTGTATTTTCTAAATGTTGAAGGAATGGTCCCTAGACTACCTTGTGTAGAAATAAGAAGTAAATTGTGTGGCAATTTCATAATGGGAAAACATTATAAGTAGAGAATTTTAAGACATAGAGCATGAAGAAAATTATATCCATTGTAGTTGATTCATTTAGATATTTGTAGTCTCATGAACACACTAAGATTTAGTAAAGCCTTATAGTTTATTGCTTTCATTAATGATTATACTAGAAAAAATTAGATATATTTTAAAAAAATAAGAGTGATACTTTTGAAGTTTTTAAAATCTCTAAATTCATAGTAGAGAATGAAAGTGGATATATATTTAAAATATTAAGAATTAAGCACGGAGGTGAGTATTATTCCAAGAAATTTAAGCAATTCTGTGATGAGCATGGGATAAGGAAAATTTTGATGTCAACTTATACACCTCAACAAAATAGAATGGAAGAAAGAAAGAATAAGATAATCATAGAGAAGGAAAGAATCATAGTACTAGCAAAATATTTGGGTAATCAATTATGGATTGAAGTAGTTGCAATAGTAGTGTACAATCTAAATAGAAGTCCCACAATCATAGTAAACAATATGACCCCTCACAAGGCATGGTATGGAAATAATACTCTAGTAATTCACTTGAGAGTGTCTAGTTGTTTGGACTATGTTCATATTGAAGATAAGAAAAGGAAGAAATTAGATCTAAAGAGTCAAGCATACATTTTTTCTAGTTATTATGAAGAAGATAAAAGCATTTGTATGTTATGACCCAAAATCTAGACAATGCATTATACCTAGAGATATCATTTTTATGAAGTAGGAGTACATGTACAACAAGCAAAAAATACGAAGAAGACAAACATAATAGAAGATGTTGATGTGTCACAAGCATCATGTGTAGACATAAGAATTTTTCCAAGGATAAGCACAATAGGGAATAGAACACTATAATCACATCCAAGCTATCAAATATTGAATTAGAATTTTGATAACAAGTTTACAAGAGGCCAAGCACAAACATGAGAATAAAGGGAAAGGAGGTAATTGAAGTGAAGTGGGTGTTCAAGACCAAGTCCAATAATGATAGATCAATTAAAAGATACAAAACAAGGCTAGTGGGAAAGGGGTATGTACAATAAATTGACAAAGATTATGATGATACATATGCACCTATTATAAGAAAAGATAAAATAAAAATGATCTTAGAATTGGTAGCCAAAAAATATGGACTATATATTAGCTTAATATAAAGAGTGCAATTTTGAATGAAAATATTAAAGTAGTATATGTCGAATATCCACAAGCATTTGAATTCAAAGGTAAAGAATGTCACATTTGCAAGTTGAAAAAAATATTATATGTACTCAAAAATTCACTAGGGCATGGTATTCAAGAATTGATACATATTTCTTGAACTGTAGATTTACAAGAAGTAAGAATGATGCCACATTGTACTAAAAGAGACGAAGGTGATGATATTATGAATTTTTTTTTGCATGTTAATGGTCTAACTTTCACATAAGGTTTATCAAGAATAAATATAGTTGAAGCAATTCACGAGGCAAGAATTTTAAACGAGTTATCTAGGTTTAATGCATTATTTTCTTTGTATGGAGTCATGTCAAACACATGCAGGGATATTCATTTTCCAATATAACCAAACCCTCACAATAACCAAATAAATAAATAAATAATTGTTTGTTATTCAACCTTAATCATTATTTAATGAAAGGATCAAAGCTTTATAATTCCAGGTCCTCGGATGCATATATAACTCTTTTTTCAAGTAATATTTCTTATACACATCCGTTGTGGGATTGAACCTAGGTTACATTACGGATAATGCAAGTAGCATCCTTACGGGTAGACCACACTCATGCGAATATAACTCTCATGAATATAACTCTCTTTTTTAATATTATTATATTTTAAAAATTAACAATCATTATTTATTCTTAATATGCCTGGACAATTGCTCTCAATCAAATATTAAAGAAAAGTCATCTGGATGTCAAAAAAGAAATCGAAATAAATAAATTAAAAAGAAAAAAAAAGCGGGAGACCTCTTGTTCTTCCACTCTGGATCTGGCTGCTAGTCATGCTTAGTTCTCTATTGTGGCCTGTGTCCAGGGTGTTTTGCTTGCTGGGGGTCTTGTTGGTTGCATTTCATGGATCGTTGTCAGTTCTGGGGACTTGGTTGGATGGTGCAACACTTCTTCTAGGTTCAGTAGTTTCATGTTTTTTTGGCTTTCCAAGGAGGATAAAGGGCCATCTACTGACCCAAACCTGCTGGGGTGAATTTGTGAGAACACATATAGTTGTATGGTGTTTTGTTACAACTATTTGAGGGTGTTCCCTTGGTTACCTTTGACTCCGTGGAAATTTCTGATTGTTGATCCCCTCGCTGCTTTTGATCCCATGGTTGTGTTGGGTTTCCTAGCTTTGATGGCCTATAGAGATTTCTTTCTCTAGTTCCAACAGTGGTGGTGTTCTTCTTGGTGCCAGAGGCTAGAGTCCCTTCGGTTTGTGCGAAGTGGTGAGGTCGTGGGTGGGTGCTCATTTGTGGTCCCTTCTTGTGGGTGGGCTTCATTTTTTGGATCCTATTCGGGGGCTTCTTGCTGCTGGACCTGATCCTTTTGGTGTACACTCATATCTTTTTTCTTAGCTTCGAGGGTGGTCTTGCATTTTGAATTCTATTGAGTGTATCCATCGGCTTCCCAGGTTTAGTCCTTGAAGCTATTCGTTTGCAGGGATAGAGGGTTCCAGATCCTTTTTGGTTGCTCGGGGTACCATACTGCATCCTTTGGTCTTTGGGGAGTGGACCTGTGCTTTGTCGATAGCTTTGGTTTATCCTAACTCCTCCTGATCTGGGTCGTGGGTGGGTGCTCGTTGGTGGTCCCTTCTTATGGGTGGGCTTCATTTTTGGGCTCCTGTTTAGGGGCTTCTTGCTATTGGACCTGATATTTTTGGTGTACACTCAGATATTTCTTCTTGGCTTCGAGGGTGGTCTTGCATTTTGAATGCTATTGAGTGGATCCATTGGCTTCCCAGGTTCAATCCTTGAAGTTATTCGTCTGCAACAATGGAGGGTTCCATATCCTTTTTGGTTGCTCGAGGTACTATACTACATCCTTTGGTCTTTGGGGAGTGGACTTGTGCTTTGTCGGTAGCTTTGGTTGATTATGACTCCTCCAGATCTAGGTCGTGGGTGGATGCTCGTTGGTGGTCCCTTCTCGTGGGTGGACTTTGTTTTCGAGCTCCTATATGTGGGCTTCTTGTTGTTGGACCTGATCCTTTTGGTGTACACTCAGATCTTTCTTCTTGGCTTTGAGGGTGGCCTTGCATTTTGAATGCTATTGAGTGGATCCATTGGCTTACCAGGTTCAGTCCTTGAAGTTCTTCGTCTACAGGGATGGCGGGTTCCAGATCCTTTTTGGTTGCTCGGGGTACCATATTGCATCCTTCGGTATTTTGGGAGTGAGCTTGTGATTTATCGATAAATTTGGTTTATCCTGACTCCTCCAGATCTGGATCCTTAGAATCTTCCTGCCCATCTCTGCTCTTCACCTGGGTTTTACGGGCCTTCATTTCCTCGGGTCTTCTAACTTCCTTGAAGTTCACCTCTGTGTGCAAGAGGATCTCCTAGCCTGAGGAGATCCTCAAGATTATTGTTCCACTTTGCCGGCTTGTGTTGTGGCGTCCTTGGGTTCCTGCAACTTCCTGGACCACGTCCTACTACTGCATTTTGTTCACTTTCCTATCGTTGCTTCTTGGTTTGCATCCTGATCAGCATCTTGGCCAGTCGTTGCTTTATGGATTGCATCCCAGTCAGTGTCCTAGTTTGCGTCCTACAGATGCTTCCTGATCTGCGTCCCTGGCCTCCCATGAGCGAGAATGATTTTCAAATTTCAATTTTTTTTTGTTTTTCTCGCTTTATTTTCAAATTTCAACTTTAAATTTTAGGCGGGATGGCCTTGTTTCAAATTTGTCATCCTTTGTATGCTTTTGGGCGGGAGGGCCCTATTTCAAAAATTTCATCCTTTGTATGGTTTTGGGTGGAATGACCCTGATTAAAAATTTTCATCTTTTATATGGTTTTGGACGAGATAGCCCTAATTCAAATTTTACCGGTTTAACTGTTTTTCTCTAATAACCCACAAAAATTTTGTTTCTTCAGTTATTTTTGGTTAGAAACTTTTTCCTCAACCTTCTTCTTTTTGTAAAAGGTTACGAGATCCTTTCAAAACCTCTTTTACTAATAAAAAAAAGAAAAAAAAAACTACTTAAAAATAATTAACGAACCCGATCATAGATAGAGAGCACACCTCTCTATTTTAAGCGGGGCGGAGGGGCAACTGGACCCCTCTTCTATGCACTCGACCTTTTAAAAGAGGGGAAAGGGCGCTCACACACAACTATGGACTAGATAACCTTTGGAAGCGTCCTTCCTATAAAGGTTCGATGTCGCTGATTATGGATAGAGAGCCTCTCCCCTCTCCTTGCTCCTTTTTGAAATGGGTAGAGAGGTCCCGGTTGAGTTAGTTCACTTACGCTCACTCCCCTCCCTCTCCCTATCGATCAATAGGTCGAGCACCTTAAAAATGAGGGATTGTCCTTTCAAGTATATTAAATATAATTATGCCTGGAAATGTTGCAAGCGAGGATAAAAAGCCTGTCATGAATGATTTGAATTATTTTTCCTGCATTTAATATCTTAAACGTAAGAGGAAGAAAAGTATTAAAGTGAAACTTGATTTTAACATAACAATATATTATTGAAAATAAATTATTTTTTTCCTAGCATAGAAATAAGAAGAAAAAAATATTAAAGTGGAACTAGATTTTAACATAGGAATATGTTCTTGAAAATAAACAGCTTGATTAAAAAGCAAAAAAAAAAAAAAAAGCCAAACAACCTCCAACAGACAGCCACATATTAATAGGGGTCCCACAACAGGATCAATGTGGGATTATTAACAAGTGTTGGGGCTCATAGACCACTCAAGTCCCACATCTACATCATTGTGAGATTATTAACCAAAGCACACACCTCACACCTCAGTAAAGTGGAATGGAATTCCAACATAAGAATATGCCACTAGAAATAAACAGCTTGGGAACAACATCACTTGTTAGAAAGTAAGATTGCCAACTACTCTACACAACAACTCGATGAAAATAAGGATGAGGAGTCCTACAAGTTAATGATAATCCTGGAGCAGCCAAAGGCTTAGGATGAAGTGCACTGAAACCAGCAGGCTTTCCATAATTCCTCTATATGCTAATACTATATAGACCTCCATGACCTATGTTGGACAATCCCATAATTCCTCTATATGCTATGCTTCACCTCCTTCGGCCACATCTTTGCTTTTTCTTCCATCTCCTTCTGTAGCTCTGCAAGCCGAGCTTCAGTAAAGGGATAAGCCTTGGCCCCATGGACAGAAACAATGCTTATCCCATCTGTTGTCCCAGTTTTCCCATCTGGACCGATTATAATCAAAGTTGGAATGCCTTCAACAGAGAAGTAACGGCTCAGATCCATCTCCACATTGTCCCCGAAAGGAAGAGCTAACCATGGCATGGTTTTATAGTATTCTTCAAAAGCCGCTTGGTCCCCATCACTAGAAAGGAAAACAATTTCAAATCGGTGGCTTGAAGGCATTAACTCTACGCTTAGTATAAAAACTTAAAAAATGATTTTACCATCTAATTATCACTATCAAATTAAATGAACGCACACTTACCCTTCCACCACTATGAGTGATGACAAAGTCTCTGTCTTCATGGATTAAGAGAGATTCCAGGGTCTGTGCAGCACGTCTGGCTTCATCATCGGCTTTAAGCTCATCCAATCTCTCCTTTGTAAACGGATAGATTGAAACACCATGTTCCATAATCAACCCCACACCTTCTGTTTGCAATGTTCCCATCTGGGCCAAGCACAATCAAGGTTGGGATGCCTTCAATCTCAAAATATCTTGAGAGATTCTTCCCTGTGTTGTCTCCGAATGGTAGAGCAAGCCATGGCATTCTTCCAAAATATTCTTGAAATGACTCCTCGTCTTAGTCACTGGAGACAAACACAATCTCGAATTCCTCCCCTCTCCCTCTGAGCTCATTATAAAATTGTATAAGCTGGGGAGTGAATCCTCTGCAAGGACGACACCAGTGAGCTGAAAAATACAGACAAACAGTCTTGCCCACCAGCTCTGATACAGCCACCTACATATGGAATACAAATTCATGTAAATAAAGTCAAATTAGACCCATTTTCCCGCTATTTTCCCCTTCAAACCCTCCACCTTAACCTGAATAATATCAAATACCAGCCTACTTGATCACAAATTAAAAATCTTGACAAACATAAAACTGGGTACAAACTACAAAGTCATCATTACTGAAACCCAAACGGCGACGATTATACCTGGTCTCCGTTGTTTCTGATGAGGAAATCCCGTTTTTCACTGCAGAGGAGGGACCCTAGGCCTTGCTGGGCTTCCGCCATGTGAGTATTCTTCTGCTCATCCATTTCAGCCACTGTACATCTGTCTCTCGCTTGCGGATTTCTCAGAGCACATAACACATTTATACACCGTCGTAGCGCAAGGGAAGAAAATGATAGAATATTTTAACTTGTATTCTGTCTTATGCATAATTTTTCAGATCCATGTTACATGGATTGATTCACTTGTTATAATCTTATATAAGCTCTCGCACCTATAGGTATTTAGAGGTATATACTGATTTCTATTAGTCAACAACATATTTTTATAGAAATTTTTTTATATTTAGATATCAACACTATATTTTTATAGAAAATCTTTCATACTTTTATATATATACTCATTTCTATTAATCAACAACATTTAAAATAAAAAATTGAGCTTAAAAGGGTGGAAAAACTGAAAGGGACAATTTATTCTATACTCATTTTTATTAGTCAACAACATATTTTTATAGAAAATTTCTCATATTTAGATACTCATTTTTATTAGCCAACGACATATTTTTATAGAAAATATTTCATACTTATATATATACTCATTTCTATTAGTCAACAACATTTTTTATAATCCTAACAAAAAAAATCATTTAATAGCTTAAGAGGGAAGAAAAATTGAAAGTGGCAGTCTATTCTATACTCATGTCTACTAGTCAACGACATATTTTTATAGAAAATCTCTCATACCTATATATTTATACTCATTTTTATTAGTCAACAATATTTTTTTTTAGTTTTTATAGAAAATTTTATTTTAACGATAGCTTAAGAGGGAAGAAAAATTGAAAGTTACTTTTTTAGGCTTTGGCTTTTTTTTTTTAAGGTTTAAGGTTCAAACCGTGATGTGGGTGAGTGTGTTAAAAAAAAAAAATGGCGATTATGTAAACTTCTAATAATTATAACATGTGTTTAATAAGAATAATCTATTCAAAAGAAATAAGTTAGATCTATTACGTGCATTGAAATGTTAGACAAAATTATTTCAAAACCAGTGAGGGAAGAAAGTAGAGAGGGGAGGGCTCTGGTGCCTCCCTTGCTCCCCCTCCCATGGCTCCTGGTTCCTGCCCAGTCCTTGGCTCAACCCAGGTCATCCCTCCCGGGGAGTGGTTGTTTGCAGATGATCTCCTGGGGGGAGATCCTTCTCCACTATCTGCGCCCCTCCCGGTCGGCTAGGGTTTCCTTGGTTGTTTTTTCGGACTGGTGCTTCCCAGGGATCCCTGTTTGGTTGGGGATCCCTTCCCTTTTTCCCTCAGGCTTCCCCTTGGGGTTTTTTGTAGGTTATTCACGTGGATCTGGTCCCCTGCGTTTCTCGGTGTGGTGGAGGTGACGGTTTAGGGTTTGGACAGCTTTCTGGGGTCTCCCTTGAGGTCCTCATAGCTTTGGGGGTGGTCTGGGGGGCCTCTTTCCCCCTTTTGCTTGTGAATCCTCGACGGGATCCTGGCTGCTGTTATTCCCGCGTGGAGGCTTCTTCGTGCTGGCTCTGCTCCTTGGTGGACATCCTGGGCATCTGGTTTGGCCTTGGGGGGGGTTTTCCCTGTCTGGGTTGTTCCCATTCCCAGTCCCAGTTCCCTGAAGTTGCCTCTGTGCTTGGACGGGATTCTTGGTCCCTGCTGCTGGGTATCCTTTTTCTGCTGCATGTTTCATTCTTGGGGGGGTCTGATCTATGCATGCAGACCATAGATCCCACTGTTTTGGTTCCTAAGGATCCCATCCCTGTGACTATTTCCTCTTCCCGCTCGGGATTCCCAGTCCCTGGATCCCTGGTCCCTTAACCTGTTGTTTCTTTTTGTTTTTTCGGGACGGGATCCTCTTCTGTTTTCCCGGGGCGGGTTCCTCGTGGTGCAGCTCTCTGGTCGCTTCCTGATGGGCTGGATCCTCTCTGTGCTGGCTGTCGGCTTCCTGCAGGATGGCTCTCGCTGAACGAAATGTTTTCCCAGTGGGCGGGATGGTTTCTCCACAGGGCGGGATCCGCCAAATCCGTCGGTTTTCCCACGAGGCGGGATCCTTTCTTTTCTGCTGGTTTCTCGGATGGCGGGATTTCCCTGTTGCTTCCCGCTAGGCGGGACTGTTTGTGGTGGTTTTGACTGCTTCCCACGAGGCGGGATTTTATTGTAACGGTTTTTCTTTGCTTCTTGTTGGGCGGGATCTTCTCGATGGTGGTTTTTGGCTACTCCCCGCTGGGCGGGATCTCCAAAACTACTTTCTTTCTTATTTGTTTGTTTCCCGTTGAGAGGGATTGTTTCATGCTTACTGTTACCGCTAGGCGGGATTTCTGTTTTGGTGTTCAGTTTCAAAGAATTGATGCCCTAGGCCCATTGCTTATGTAATCAGGTTTTGGGATCCTTGTTAAAACCCGTTGTAAATACAAACACTACTTACCAAAAAAAAATAAGTTAAATGATAAATATTAAATGCTTGTTAATAAGTTGGATGATAAAAATCGAATATTTGTTAGTTAATAGTTTTAGTTGTCCTATAAGATTCAATTAAATGATCTTGTTGTATATTAATATTATTAATTTATTTGTATTAAAGAAACGTCTATTTGTCTTCTTCTTGTAGTAGGTATATTAAAAAAAAGGGCGCGAAAATGTATGTGTCAGTGTTGTGTGGATTACCATGTGATCAGTTGAAGGGAAATTTTGTTTCAATTATCTCGCACGTTTTTTGAATTTATCTGCCATTGCCGATGTGGATTACCATGTGATTAGTTGAAGGGAAATTTCGTTTCAATTGTCTTACATTTTAAATCCCTTCTTTAACTGACTTGCCTGGAAACCGCTACGCAAGCCGGTGGCGACAAAGACGTGGAACGATAGTAATTTTTTTTTTAAGTTTATTTGGTAAGGATGTAGTGAAAAAAATTTAAGGGTCAGTGGATTGGTAGTTGTTGGTTAGGTCAAATACTTATTAAGAAGAGACTTGGTTTCAAACCTTGGAAGTGCTAATTTGTAAAGGAAATCTTCTAGGTACGCGCATAATAACAAGGTGAAATAGATTTGGTGGATGTGACCCTTATAGTTCGAACCTTACACTTGTCAACTACTAAAAATAATGTGGCTATAAACAACTCTCTTATCAAGAAAGGAAAAAAAAAAAAGCAAAGTTAAAGAGACCTTAACGGTCGAGGAAATCTGTTTATACAAGGAATTTTTTTGTACTAGAGTTTTAACTCGGGTTCAATTTTTATGGAAAAATTTTAGGTAAAATGCTTTGAAAGGGTCGTAATTCCTTGTGCATGGTTTGAACCTCAGTTTCTTGGTAAAAAGTTTAGGGTAAAAAGTTTAGGGTAAAAGGATTCTCTTCTACTAGAGTTTAAACTAGGTTCAATTTTTTATAAGAAAATTTTAGGTAAAAGGTTTTAAAAGGGTCTCAATTCCTTGTGCATGGTTTAAACATAGGTTTTTTATATATGTCTCAAGAGATTAAAAACTTTAGAGTAAAGCATAAGTTTTTAAAAGTGTCCCCATCCTGTATATTTCTCAAGAGACTAAAAACTTTAGAGTAAAGCATAGGTTTTTGAAAAGGTGCCCATCCCTTGTATCAAGGTTAGAACTTGGGCCTCTTGTAAGAAAACCTAAGGATCAATGGTATTTTTATGAGAAAATTTCAAGAATGAAAACTTAAGGACATATCATTATCATTATGGTATCCCTTATGGAAAAATTTTAGGGTAAATTGCAGGTTTTTTTGAAAGGGTTTTGGTCTCCTTGTGTATGGTTCGAGTCTCAGTCTCCTAAATGAAAACCCAAAAACATACATACCACTATAGTATCTCTCACAAGATTCTCCTTGTGCATGGTTTGAGTCTCAACCGCCTCTTGGATGAAAACCCAAAGACATACATACCACTATAGTATCTCTAACAAGATTCAAAATATTAAGGTAAGGCACACATTTTTTAAACCCAAAGATATACACACCACTATAGTATCCTCACAAGACTCAAAATGTTAGGGTAAGGCTCGAGTTTTTGAAAGAGATATTGGTCTCCTTGTATTGGATTTGAACTTGGATCTTTTAGATGAAAATTGAAAGACATGCCACTATGGCATCTCTCATTTGACAAATTTTAGGGTAAAGCATATATTTTGAAAGGGGTCTTGGTTCGTTGTATCAAGTTCATTTTTTTATGGGAAAATTTCAGGTAAAAGGCTTTGAAAGGGTCTTGATTGCTTGTGCCTGGTTTGAACCTAGGTCTTTGTATATATTTCTCAAGATGCTAAAAATTTTAGAGTAAAGCATAAGTTTTTAAAAGGGTCCCCATCTCGTATATTTCTCAAGAGACTAAAAAATTTAGAATAAAGCTTAAGTTTTTGAAAGGGTCCCCATCCCTTGTATCAGGGTTTGAACTTGGACCTTCTAGATAAAAACCTAAGGACATATCACTATGGTATTCTTTATGAGAAAATTTCAAGAATAAAAACCCCTTGACATATCACTATCACTATGGTATCCCTCATGGAAAACTTTTAGGGTAAAACGTAGGTTTTTTTTTTAAAGGGTTTTGGTCCCTTATGCATGGTTTGAGTTTGGGTCTCCTGGATGAAAACCCAAAGACATACATACCACAATAGTATCTCTCACGAGATTCAAAATATTAAGGTAAGGTGCATGCTTTTGAAACCCAAAGACATACATACCACTATAGTATCCCCCACATCACTCAAAATGTTAGGGTAAGGCTCGAGTTTTTGAAAGAGATCTTGGTCTCCTTGTATTGGGTTTGAACTTGGGTCTCCTAGATGAAAACCCAAAGACAAATCATTATGGCATTTTTTATGAGACAAATTTTATGGTAAAACACATATTTTGAAAGGGGTCTTGGTCTGTTTATTGGAATATATTACATTATTTGGTACATGCTAATGTACCACCTTAGGTACATCTTTAGATTAGGAAAGAGAGTCCTATATTAGAATGTGAGTATTTACTTTATACAATGTAATAAATGCACAAGTATTATTAAAGTGTGCAAAGTATTTTAGTAATGTAAATGTGCATAATAGTCCATGTGCACATGAGTCCATAGAATAGGAAGATGAAGAGTCTCTAGAAAAGTAAATGCCAAGAATGCTCCATATGAAGAGTCACATTCCAATATATATGTGTGAGATATAGAGAGATATAGTGACATATACAATTGTAATGGAGAGTGAAGTATGGTGTATTTGAGATCTTTATTGAATTGAGATCCAATTTTCGTTAGTATGTGTTAAGAGCATTTATATGAATTAATTTTGAATTTGTTTATGAGTTTTATATGTTTAGTAGTTTGCCATTATCATATATTTCATATTGCAACTTTATTTTAGATCTTGTGACTATGTTATCTTAAGTATATAGCTTCAAAATTTAACAACATTGTATCAGGGCTTAACTTTGGGCCTTTGAATTACCTCAACCACTACAGTGTAAAACATGAACTTTTGATATCCATAGTTAGATCAAAAATATTTTACATAAAAATGTTGAGCATCTAAATTATTTTGTGAAAGCATGTAAGTTATTTTGTAAATTAATATTAAATTATTGTCTTAATTTGGTGTAAATCAATATTTTTTGTTATATTAAATTTTTGATATCATTTTATTTATTTATTTATTTTATTTGGTTATTGTGAGAAACTTTCTATGACCGACGTACAGGGTTGAGCAGTCTCCTCTCAACCATGACCCCTCCTAAAGTTGAGAGGTATACTTATCAATAGGGAATTTAACACAAAGCCACCATACACTTACCTTCTCACACACTCGCCCACGTCGCAATTTGAACCTTGAACCTCCCAAAGAAAATTTGAAGCCCAATCCGTTGCACCACAGGTGCAAATTTTCTTCATTTTATACAATCTTAATTTAGTTATAACTGATTTATAAAAGATATTGTGCAATATTAAATTATGGTCTTAATCTTTTTAAGACAAAATACATACCATTACACACATGATGACTTGAACCTTATACCTTCCAAAAGAAAAAGCTAAAACCCTAATTACTATGATGTCTCCATTTAAATATTATAGTCTTCATTTAGACGTAACTATATCAATATTTTTAGTTATATTAAAGTTGTGACATCGTTTTTCTCATTTTTATACTATGACAAATACATACTTTAGATGATTGTTGAAAAGAATGAATAATCAATTGATTTTAAATATATAAACTCATTATAACTTTTCTTAATTAATACATTATACTTTTCATCATCTTTAATTTTTTTATTTATTTTACCATTTATTTTTTATATTAATTTATTTTTTATTTTTTAATTATTTTTATATTTTTATTTTTTATACATAAGTTTAATCACACATGTATATATACCACCTTTATTTAAACTTTATTTTTAAAAAACCCCAAAACTTTAACTACTAACATTTCTCATTCAAAAAATAAAAAAAATAAACCACCTTTATATATTTTCACATTTTAAATAAAAACACAAAACACTTGTAAGAACAAAGTGGGTATGGTCACTTTAGACAATGCACTTTGAAATTATGATACTCAAGTGAGAAGAAAATGCATATAGATAAACATCTTGATACATACAAGAATGATATATACATTAAATAATAAAAAGGCCAAAAGGGCCATGGAGAGATCACTATTTTATTAGTAGTCAACAAATTCATGAGACATGGTTACTCCTAATTTTCCACTAATTTTTCACATCCCAAACACAAACACAAGAAGAGGTATTGGACATAGAAAGTGAAACATGTGACATAATTTTAAAATGTTATTCATTTTTTTTAATATCGTATTAGAGTAAAATTATTTACAAGTTAGGATAGGATTATTACTATTATTTTAGTTAACAAAAATATATGTTTCCTTTTTTTCTTCAAAAAAATCTATGATTTTAAAGTTTAGGAATTTAAGAAATAACTATTTTTTATTACAAAATTAAAAGAAGATATGCATTGGAGTAAAGCTTTTTAAACTATGCGTCTATGTTGGTTGCGTAAATCACTCAAACGTTAGATTTACTATCTGACCTACTCAATCCTCTTGTCCTCAATAGCCATGCTATTATGCCATTGAACCCTTACATCCTTCTTCATACATGTCTTAGCTAAGAAGTCTACCATTGTATTTAGAGCTCTACTCACATAAGACATGATCACATTATTCAATTCACTCCAAACTCCTTAATTTGGGTGACAAGAATCCTCAACCCCCATGTCTTCAAGATAAAGTTCCTCATGCAATCCAAATCTCCTATCAAGATTTGAGAATCTGATTCTATGATTATCCTCCTATGACCTTGTCTTACCACCCAGAGAGAAGCAAATTTGATATATAAGGCTTCTACTTTATTGTTCATGGCCTAATAGAGCACTATCCCAACATGATTCCTGTAGATCACTCTAATTCTAGTATTGTTTGTATTACCTTTTACAACTCCATTAGTGTTAATTTCAATCCAGTCTTCTAGAGATACCTTCCAATTGGATATGTCCTATATTTTCTACACTATAGTTTCATCCTCAATTGTCCCTATATCATCCTAAGCTTCCTCTTTAGCATACACTATCTCAAAATTCATGACTTTTCTCTAAATGACCTACCAAATGTCATGCAACAATTAAAAGGTTTCTCTAAAAAAATTATCATTCCTCTCCAGCCATAATTACCACCAAATAAAATTTAATCCAAGCTTTCACCCGATATGAAGAGCTTCATATTTAAATTTACCCCTCTTCCATCTTTCCCATAAATTAATCTATTTTAGATCATAGTTGGCTAATATTTTATAAGCTAAGAACCATCTCTTCTATATCTAGCGTGTGAACGAGCACTCAAGCATCAGGTAGTCAAATGTTTCCTCATTTTTATAGCATAACACACATATAGTCCAACAATTTTATTAGGTCTCAAATTATCAAAGGTAAGAATTCCATTATGCATGAACTACTAGGCAAAGAAGTCTACTTTTGGCTAGCCCTTGGACTGTCAAATCTTTCTCCAATCCTCACCTTGATATACATGAGGAGGAAGGTCTAGAATGATCTCTTCATATCCATCCTTTACTATGTAGACTCCAAAGCTCCCATAGCCCCAAGCTAATTCATCCGCATCCCTGCCTATTGTTGCCATTGCACAACTCACCCCAATTTGGGGACCCACTTGAAATTTTGGATTTAATTTGAACTTTGCTTGCTTAGATCAAGATTTTAAATTTTGCTTACACCAAGATCACTTGCATTGCATATTATGGAAGACTTGTATTTGGCTACGTTAATTTAAAGTGATTCTTTTTTATATTTTCCATGCTAATGGTATTATTTTAGATTGAATATTTTAGAAAATTGAATTTCAAAGGTTTATCCTAAGGTTCAAAATATTAAATTCAATTTTAGGGTTCTTTAAATTTCATCATCTTGCCCTAAATTTACTACAAAATTGAAATTGCCATAACTTTTGATTGGAAAATCATTTTAAGGTGATTCAAATCCTCGTGGAAATATTTTGAGCTCATCTTTTTTGTAGAATTTTAGACATGATTTGTTTCCAAAAATAGTAATTTTTAGTTACAACCAACAAATCTATAAATGTTATATCTCTTGATCCAAAATGAATTTTTGAGATTTTTCAATGGATTCGAATATCCATTTGGCCTATTTAGATGCTTGTAAATTTTCATGAAATTATGGTCACTTTGAATTTCACCCTATTTTTTTACTATGGGGCTATTCTGAGCTTTCAATCATGCATTAAATTTTATCATCCTACATCAAATCAGGTTTGAAACCAGATTTTATTCAAGTATAAACTTACCAATTTTGCTGCCTTCATTCACCTTCTTTAAATTCAAACTAGAAATGACACTAAAAGATATTTGAATTCAAATAATATAAACTACAAAATCATCTGGGTGTCAAAGTTCAAAGTTAAGTCATAACGTCACCCGCCAAACAACTAAGACAGTTTTTTTCTCTTTAAATTTCTAAATTCGTGGTAATGTCTATTTCATTTTCCTATAGTCTAAGAAACATTTGAAAATTTTAAATAATCCTAAGTTGGTTCACCCACTAGGTTTTATCATGATGAACGGTATGCATGAGTCCTCATCAAATGGAAACAATCCAACGATATGCATTAATTATGAGTCATCTTCTTTTAATAGCCCAAGTCCATAATGGTCAAATGCTTAAACAATGTGCATATCTAGATAAATATGTGGAGCCTACTGATCGAGCCTTGATCTGAGGGTACACATAAAATACCTTTGTTGAACATTAAATATGCAAGTCAAATGTCACAAATTAAAGGTCATTCATATCTCCAAAGTTGAGTGATACATATTAATCAACCTTAAATATGAGGGTATGCACGTATCCAATAGAGCAAATATACCCAATATTTATACCAATGCTCCTCTATGTTAAACATTGTGCAACTTTCTTTATCTTAACGATCACATTGATTGACCTCAGATCATGTGATACGCATTAAAGCTTAATTATTGCCTTCTAACCAGTTTAAGTCTTCGTAGTCAAAGAGATAAAGAATGAGCATATTGATAACATGAACAGAGCACATTGATCAAATTCAGATCCAACAACATGCATTAATTTAAAAAGCTTATTATTTAATTTGGTGCTACTGCTCTTATGCTAAAAAACCCTAGCAACTTCATAAAAATTCAACGATATACATGCATCAGATTTTAATCTTATGGTACGCGTTGATTAAAACTTGTCGAAAATTAAAGTGCACTTAAAGCTTATAAAATATAATAAAAATAAAAGACAAAGAAAATTTGAAAGATATCACAAGGATAGTACTAAGCATGTCAGGTTTTGTCAGAGATAATTAAAATATAACGAAGTTCAAATGAGTTAATTAAAAGTGTTAAAGAACTGATATATTTGACGATACACATAGTCCCATGGTTAATCTAACAATACGCATTTTCAAAGATACTCACTAGTTAATTCCTTAAACCCGATTAAATAGTTAAAAATATTTCATTAACCATTATGCAAGACTAGTGGATAATAACCCTTTATTAAGGCCAAATTTAATACAATAAAGCCACACAATTTTTGGATAAAGACCTTAGGCGGGTAATGATTTAATTGAAATATTTCCTAAGCATTGGACCATTCAACCTTAGCATTTCAAATCTAAAAATTAAAAGCAAAGGGAGATAAATACCACCAAAAATATTTGGCATATATAAGGTACAACCCTTAGACTTAGACCTTAAATTTTTAATGAGGATAAGGCTTCGATATTAAACTCGATATTATGGACATATTAAAATTAAAATTAAACCTTAGTATTAAATTTAATACTTTGGCATTAAAATTAAAACATGAACCTTAATGTTAAATTTAATACTTGAGCCCTAAAATTAAAAGCAAAAACATTTAAGTAAAATGTGTGACAATTTCATAATGGGAAAACATTATAAGTAGAGAATTTTAAGACACATAGCATGTAGAAAACTATATCCATTGTAGTTGATTCATTTAGATATTTGTAGTCTCGTGAACACACTAAGATATAGTAAATCTTTATAGTTTATTGCTTTCATTAATGATTATACTAGAAAAAATTAGATATATTTAAAAAAAAATGAGAGTGACACTTTTGAAGTTTTCAAAATATCTAAATCCATAGTAGAGAATAAAAGTGGATATATATTTAAAATATTAAGAATTAAGCGCGAAGGTGAGTATTATTCCAAGAAATTTAAGCAATCCTATGATGAGCATGGGATAAGGAGAAATTTGATGTCAACTTATACACCTCAACAAAATAGAATGCAAGAAATAAAGAACAAGATAATCATGGAAAGGGAAAGAATCATAGTACTAGCAAAATATCTGGGTAATTGTTTATGGGTTGAAGTAGTTGCAATAACAGTGTACAATCTAAATAGAAGTCCCACAATTATAGTAAACAATATGACCCCTCACAAGGCATGGTATGGAAATAATCCTCTAGTAATTCACTCGAGAGTGTCTAGTTGTTTGGATTACGTTCATATTGAAGATAAGAAAAGGAAGAAATTAGATCTAAACAGTCAAGCATACATTTTTGCTAGTTATTATGAAGAAGATAAAAGCATTTGTATGTTATGACCCAAAATCTAGATAATGCATTATACCTAGAGATATCATTTTTTGAAGTAGGAGTACATGTACACCAAGCAAAAAAGACTAAGAAGACAAACATAATAGAAGATGTTTATGTGTCACAAGCATCATGTGTAGACATAAGAATTTTTTCAAGTATAAGCACAAAAGGGAATAGAACACTAAAATCACATCCAAGCTATCAAATGTTGGATTAGAATTTTGATAACAAGTTTACAAGAGGCCAAGAACAAACATGAGAACAAAGGAAAAAATAAGAATATAGCATGATGAACTCTACACTTTTTTCCATGATTACAATGGATCCCTCAAGTTTTGAAGTGACCCAAAATAAGGTATGGACCAAATCCATGAAAGAAGAATTGAATTAAATTGAAAAAAATGATACTTAGGACTTATTTGAACTTCCAAAGGGTAAGGAGGTAATTGAAGTGAAGTGGGTGTTCAAGACCAAGTCCAATAATGATAGATCAATTAAAATATACAAAACAAGACTGGTGGGAAAGGGGTATTTACAATAAATTGAAAAATATTATGACAATACATATGCACCTATTATAAGAAAAGGCACAATAAAAATGGTCTTCGAATTGGTAGCCTAAAAATATGGACTATATATTAGCTTGATATAAACTGTGCAGTTTTGAATGAAAATATTAAAGTAGTGTATGTGGAATAACCATAACATTTCAATTCAAAGGTAAAGAATGTCACATTTGCAAGTTGGAAAAAACATTATATGTACTCAAAAATTCACTAGGGGCATGGTATTCAAGAATTGATACATACTTCTTGAACTGTAGATTTATGAGAAGTAAGAATGATGCCACATTGTACTAAAAGAAATGAAGGTGATGATATTATGAATATTTGTTTGCATGTTTATGGTCTAACTTTCACATAAGGTTTATCAAGAACAAAAATAGTTGAAGTAATTCACAAGGCAAGAATTTTAAACGCGTTATCTAGGTTTAATGCATTATTTTCTTGGTATGGAGTCCTATCAAACACAAGCAGAGATATTCATTTTCCAAAATAAATATGCACATGACATATTGAAGAAGTTTAGCATGGGATATTGCAAAGATTTATCTACCACACTTGTATAAGGAAAAATAATATATAAGATATATGAAAGTGAAAGAATGGACCAAAGGAGGTATAGAAGTTTGATTGGAATCCTTATGTACTTGATAATAACAAGACCAAATATTGCATATATATTCTTTTTTATTTTAATATTCATGATTCAACCATCAAAATATCATATGAAATGAAATGAAAAAGATTTTAATTAGGTCCATGAGACCAAAATAGTTTATGGGACTAAAATTTTTAATACAAGATGGGGTATAATTTTAAGGTATGTGAAAGGAACTTCAAATGATAGAATTTTTTATAATTCAATCATAAATATTATGTTGTTTGGATGCAATGATTTAGATTGGGAGGCTGAATTCATGATATGAAATTTACGTCAAGATATTGCAACTCATTGGAAATTGGATTTGGTAACTTTGAGTTTGAAGAAACATGCAATGATTGCAATCTCAAAAGTAGAGGTAAAGTATATAGTAGCTTCATCAACATGCACACAAGTAATATGGTTGAGGTAGATCTTAGAAGACATATATGAAAAGCAAGAAAGATAAACTACTATTTTTTGTGATAATATGATTGTAACTCAAATGACTAAAAATTCTCATTCTCGAACAAGATCAAAGCACATGGAGTTGAGGCTTTGTTTTATTAAAGCCTTAGTTTATAAACATTAATTTGAGTTAAAATACTATAATTTAGAGGATCAATATGTAGATATTTTTTACAAAGGTAGTTGCAAAGGTCAATTTGCTTCACTCAAATATTGAATAAATTTCTTTCTAAAATGCTAAAAATTTTGATAATGAATTTGAAAATAATAATAGAACAAGAATATGACAAAGATTAGAACAAGACAAGGATAAAAATCAAAATAGGAAGAAATTAAAAGGACAAGTAAAAATTAAAAAGAAAAAGAAAAAATTCTCACCCAAATTTGGAAAGAATATGGAACATCAAGAGTCACTTGAGACAACCAAAATATATTCTATTTTATGTATATAGTATATGGCATTGTATTGAAGTAGTAAATACAAATTTGAATATTTATGAAGTGTTAATTTGGGGGTTTTATACAAATTTATTTTTTTGATGATTTTTTTCTTTTATGTTATGTTAATATCAAATTTAGAGTACCATCACATCCCACATTAAAAGCATTCTTACTTTTTAATTTTAAAATAAAATATAGTCATATTTTTTTACTCATCCATTGCTACCATGGATAAATCTGAATCTTTATAAATTTTATTATCATACAAATTAAAAGAAAATTATTATGGAATAACAATTAACATTACCAATAAATTACATTAGTTAACTTATAATATATAAAATGATAATAAATATTTCAATATCTTGTAATTAATTTGGTTGTAAGTTTATTTGTTAGACTATATATTCATTATAAACTTGATGTTAAGGTCCTTTTGATGTTTACATTATGGATCATCATGTTGGTTCAGGTAATTTAGGCTTTGTCTATAAATAACTATCTTAGAATTTGTGTTTTCATACCTTTGAATGTATGGATCCATGTACATACATCTACCTATAAAATCAAGCCTTTTTATCCTTGTAGATTGAAAATAGTAAAAATGATACATTATGGTGTTTGTTGGCACCACCTTTTGCATATTTTTTAATCTCTTGTTTACTTTTCTTAGAATTTAATTATGATTTTTTTTTACATGGTATTAGATCCAAATTATGTAATCCATGTTTCTTGACAAATGATCATCATTTATAATAGACCATAGTTTGAAATGTACGGATTGCTTGAGTGGATCTTGATTTAGAGTGGTGAGAAAACTTCGTTAAGAGAATTGAAGATAAGATTATCTCCATCTAAAGGAAATAGGTCTTTGACAAGAAGTGGTATATTAAATGTTTATTCCTACGTTTTAAATTGAGATAAAAAATATGGCTTGCTCTTTATCTATGAACAAGAAATATGTTTGTGTTTGAGGAGCACTAAATTTGAGGACATCCATAATAAACTGAAATAAATAAAATATGAGAAACTTTAAAGTCTCTCTCTACATGGTTGGATCTTTGCTATAGTAATTTTATGATACTATTTTAATATGAATTATAGGGCTTTTCTAGAGTCTAAGATACATACTTAAAATAAATTTTGTTACGTCACAAAGGGATTACAAAACCAGAACACATGATGCATGATGATAACTACAAGGAAGGCTAGGTTTGAATCATTAAAAAAATACCAATTCAAGGAGTTTTAATAATTTGAGTACTTTTAATACTTCATGGACATAATTACCAAAACTAGGCTAACATTAATTCTCTATTAAGGCTAGTTCTTTATGGAGGATTAAAAAATAGAAGTAGACATATTTAGAAACAAAAAGAAAAATTGATAGATATGATAGTGAATTAGGTACTTCTATAAAAATAATAAATTGAGAAGCACAATTTTTTTTATGTTTCACATGAATTATATCATTCACTCCATAATGATCTAGAAGAATCTACGTGATGTATTTCACAAAGAAAAAAATAAGGTAAAATAGATGAGAGGGCTATATGCATGATTATAATACAAATATCAACATGGCCTCAAGTCAAGTATAATACAATATATTCCAACATCACTTCTTACGTTAAACAAGAGATATAGAGAGAGACCCATATTAGTCATCCCCCTTATGGAACACTCTCCTACTTCAATAAGCTCTAATAATTATATAAATAACACATGAGGAATGACTTTGGTCAAAATATATATTATTTTCTTTGTTTAGAGTATATAGACTAGATCAAGCATCCCATGGGTATGAAGTCATCAAACATAATCCATCCAAATTTGACTTTTATTTATCTATTGATTAAAATATGGATTATAGACAAGCTTGATAAAACTATGATAATTACAATAAAGAGTCACCAAACATTTGAGAGAGAAATATTTATTGTAGAATTGGAGGTTTTTGATGACCACATTGGAAACACAATGATCATATTCTATAGAAGACTAAGATATGGTGGACTATCATCTACAACATGAAGAGACTGGCCTAAAACCAAGACAAAAACAAATCTAATTATCTAGTGCCATTGGCCTAGATCATCCACCCAATCTGCATTAGAGAATCCTACCAGCATAGGAGGTGCTCTAACTAAATAGTGAATACCAATTTGGTATGTATGTATGATGTACTAAAGAATTTACTAAGTTGATGTCTAGTGACCCTTAAAGGGTGATCACATACACGGAGAAAAATAACTAAGAACAAATGCAATTTATGGATGAGTGTAGATGAGATAGAGAAGTACATTGATAAGTAATTAGTAGAAGGTGACATACACAAAAGGAGTGATATAATTTACTTGAAACTTCAACCCAAAAGCAAAAGGAGTTTGGGAAGGCTTACACTCATTTATCCAAAGTTTTTATACAATATCTAAGGGATACTTATGATAAGAAAGAATGATTCTAAAGTTTGACTAATTGAGATAAATCCTGAAGTAGTGAAGAATTTTTAGATCTATCATCTTAAAAGTCATTGTCATGAATCCATGACTTCATATTTTGGTTCAATGATGTTGGGCTTCCTCTGATGAGGATATCATCAAAATATAATATAATCACCATACACTAAACATCCTAATTCTTGATATAGACACCATGCTTTGAATCACACTATTGCAACTATAGTTTAGGAAGATCCAATCAATCATTTTATATAAAACACAAGGATTTTTCTTAAGCACATATGAGGTCTTCTTTAGATGATAAAATAATCAAATGATCCAACAAAGCTCAAAACTAAGTGGATTTCACATATAGATATCCTTCTAAATATTCCTATGAAGTAAGGCACTCTTCTTGATATATCTTCCATCCATACAAAGTGATAATAGATATAATCATCCTAATAGAGTCCATCTATTCAACTAGAGAAAAGGTTTTCAAATAGTCAATTCCCTTCAATGAAGAGTCCCTTACCAACAAGGCATGATTCATGCTTCTCCATATCAACATCAAATGTATACTTAGTTTATACACCCACATACAACCAATAATTATATTTTCCTTAAGAAAAAATAAAAGTTCCTTAGTCTAGTATTTCATCCACTACTTATAGATTATCAACATAACATCTTCCCACTTTGGACAACACTTGGCCTAAGAGTAAATGAGAGGATCTAGTGAATCATCAACCTTTGATCTAAAGTCTCAAGAGGGGGTATTTTAATGATGCTCCTAAGATAGGATGGATTACAAATCCTAAAAGAGGGTCTCATCCCACTTAAGTATTAGACTATTCATAAAAGGCTAGGGCATGTCTTGCAAAAACATCATCACATACATCCATCATATGCTCATTTTAGGGAAATTTTTTATAAAAACCCACTTAACTCCAAGTTGGACCAGTTAGAAGCAATACTAGCCAAGGCTATGTTGTCAAAATGTTCTTCCTATTTTTAGTCAAAATAAAAGATACTTAAGAGAAGAGTGGGTAAAATCAAAGTCATGCTAGCTCTTAGATCTTCCATCTATGACCAATGCTTTACGTCCTCCTGAATCCAACCAAATGTTAGAAATTTTGAGTAGTTTTGATGTCATTGATGTCAAAATAATATTGGTTTAATGTCATCATCATTGAGGACATTAAGTGGCTTTTCCAAAAGCAATAAGGTCTTGGAAAAGAATAGGATATAATATTTATTTTTAATATTATATACCTAAAAAGGGCCCAAAGGATGAAATCCTGAGATAGGAGAAGAAAGTTTAAATTAAATAATAATATTTTATTATTATAATATTTTGGGCCAAATAACAAGGTGAAGAAAACGAAGTCCAAATTGAAAAGACCCATGAAAAATTTTCAAAGGTTTAATTTAAATTAAAATTTTAATTTAAATTAATAAATGAGGTAAAGGTTTTTAAATTTAATATTTAAAAATTAAATATGAATTTGTAATTTCAAAAAAGGGCCAACATGAGAAATCAAAAGGTGAATATGTATTTAAATAAGAAATTATTTCCATTTCATAAAGTCTTATCATCACACCTTTGAATGAGAAAAGAAAATTGAGCACTACATCTAAGAGGAAGGCAATTTGTAATTTAAAAGATCTTGGAGGGAAACGAGGCAACATAGGTCACATGGTGATTTGACTTCCCACCAACAACGGTAGCGCAAGCTGTAGTTGGGAGAGAGTTAAGGTTTGTATGGAGGTGATCGTGGTTCGATCCACATGATCGACGTTTTGGAGGAAGAGACCCGCATCTGTTTTGTTTGGAATTTTTGTGAGGCAAAAGGTTTTGTGGGACAGCATGCACGTTGTGTTTCATGTGGATGTCCAGCCCACTTGGTGGCCTAGCTTGGACCTAGGGCATTGGGAGTGCAAAGGTCATGTGGTCGAATCCACCGAAGTCTTATTTTATGGGCAAAACAAACAAAAGGTATGCCATTCAATTTTATTTGGTGTTGAAATTTGAGTGCTTTGATATTATCGTGAATGTTAAGAGCTTAGGGGAGTTATAAGGTAAAGAAAAATTAAAATATTTTATTTTGATTTTTGGTGATTGAAATTTATAAGGTGTATATGGAAATTTTCTATGCATGTTGTTTTAATGAAATTTTTGAGTTAGATATTGTGAGTTTGGAGATTATAAGGTGTATAAGGGAGTTTTCTATGCATGTTGTTTTAATGAAATTGTTGAGTTGAATATTGTGAGTTTGGATATTATAAGGTGTGCATGGAAAATTGTTAAATGTTGTGTTATGGTGAAATAATTGAGTTGAATATTGTGTGTTTGGAGACTATAAGGTGTACAAAAGGATTTGTTATTTTGTATGAAAAATAATCTTTGAGAAAATTATTTTGTGGAGATCTTGAGAGAGGTTGTGGTAACCTAACCCTAGTGTTGGTAAAGAAAAATTTGATTGTGATTAAGATAGGTTTTGAAGACATATCTCCATCAAAACAAAAGGTATGGGTACATATTCCTTGTGAGAAAAATATTCTTGGATTGGATGTTATGAATGCTAAGTTGGAGTGAAAAGGATTGTTTGATAAGCATTGTTGAGTTTGGTGTTGAGATATCCAATATTTATTAATGAAGGTTTTTCTAGAATAAAGGTTGATAATAGAAACCTTGTTTGATAAGCATTGTTAGAAATATTGAATGATCCTTCATATGCATTATTAGGGTTTGTGAAATATCATGAGTATCATTGTTATGTGAGGTTTTTTTGATAAGCATTATTGAATAATATTTCATTGAGTATTTGGTTGAGAGGAGTTGATTGATCTTAGTTGATTGGAAGTGTTGAAGTGATAGTTCAAGTTCTGTGAAATAAATTGTTCTTTATTTCTAGATTGAATTGAAGGAAAGATTGAAAGTGATTAAGCATTGTTGTAAGTGAAACATATTGAGTCTCTAACAATTCTCTATATGTTTTTGTGGTAAAAAGAGAGATTGAAAGTGATTGAGCATTATTGTGAGTGTGAAGCATATTGAGTCTCTAACAATTCTCTATATGTTTCTATGAAATTGAACAATATTCTAGGTGAAGCTTGTTTGAGTGATTGAAAGAGGTTTTATGTGATAGATTGAGTTGATTTGTATAAATCTTTTGTGAAAGCTAGCAAATAGATTTGAGTAAGTCCTAGAGTGGACTTAAGGATTGAGTTGAGTAAGCTTTTGTGGAAGCTTACAATGCAAATTTGAGACAAGTCTAGTGAGGACTTGTTGAGAATATTTGAGTTAAGTCTTAGAGAAGACTTGAGAGCAGTGAGAGCAAGTTCAAGAGAGAACTTGTGGATATATTTGAGGTAAGTTTTTGAAAAGACGTGTGAGAAGATTTTATTTATTGATTTATTCAAACCTTGAGTTAGGGTTTGGGGTAGATCTAGTAGAGTTGATTTGTGATTGATTCAAGCTTTGTGTTAAGGCTTGAGGATAGATTTGAGGACAGAGTTTGGTGCAGATTTGAGGATAGGTTTGTGCCAAACCAGAGACAAAGATTGATAAAATTTATGCTAGACCGAAGGACTGTGTTTAGTGTAGATCAAAGATAGATATTGAGAAGATTTATACTAGAATGAAGGATTGTGTTTAGTGCAGATCAGAGACAGAGATTGAGCAGATTTGTGCTATATCGAAGGACTATTTTTAGTGTAGATTTGAGACAGAGATGAGAGCAAGCTTTAGAGGTGATAGAGTATAGAGGACAATAGTCTCCAATGGATAGAGGTCCATTATCCATAGTAGTGAGGATAGGTATTTTGAGTGAGAGCAGGAGTCTTCATTGGATAGATATCCATAAGCCAGTGTAGTGGAGGTAGCAGTTCTTCTAGAAGATCACCAGCCATAGCAGAGGATAAGGATTTCTCCTGTGGATAGAGATACATGAACTTGATTAGGGGATTGGTGTCTCCTTTGGAAAAATGTTCATAAACATTGTAATGAGGAAAGGATTCCCAAGAGATTTGTTGAGAAAATTTTAGTGAAATATTTTCTCCGTGGAGTAGCCTACATTGGGTGAACCACGTTAAATTGGGGTCTCTATTGTGTGTGGTTATTTGTACATTGCTTTGATTACTACTTTTGATATTGTCGTTGATATATTGCATACTATTTTTTAGGAAAGAAAATAAAAAAGTTGTCTTATACTATTCACCCCCCAAGTATAAGCTTGTGTTCTTCACCAAAGCAAGGGTGCCAAGTCTCGTGGGCCATTTTTTTTCAATCCAATGACATGTGTGGTCCTTCCAACTAAGTAAAGCACTAGCGATGGAGGAAAGCTCCAATAAAAGCTGAATCAAGGCATGTGGTGATAAATTAGGAGCCTAAGGGAGGAAATAACCAATGCTCCAAAGAGAAGGTCTACAATTGGTTAAGGAAGTTTTACCTTGTTTAAAGATACATGGTAGCCATGTGTGCAAAAGAGAAGCAAACGAAGGATCATTTAAGGAAGACATCTGCAAATGGCTAAGAAGCTTGACTTTTATGGTCAATCCTATCAGAGCCAATCACATGCCAACCATACACAAGCATACCTTGTCCACCTACACCAGTCGAGGAGGTTATGCTTGTTGCATAAATAGAGTGATGCAACCCAAAAGAAGCATGCTAAAATATTTATAGTGCAACCACCCTGACTTAGTAGTGGAGAGCCCAGTCAACCACACCAATCATTTGAATACCCAAAAAAATTTAGCATTCATGGTCCCAAATCCAAAGACCTCAAATCTATTGTCATGTAAGTTATAGAAGAATTTCTTGGCTATAGAGACAGGAGATATATGTAGACCTTTTGCATAGAACTTCCCAGGTAAGGCACCCTCCTCTTAGCCTATAAATAGGTCTAGTTTTACTGAAAACAATATTGAAAGTTGTTTACTCATGCCCATCACCTAGCCTTATGGGATCTTCCTTTGATCCTTATTTCCTACTATAACAAGGGGAGCCCAAATATTTTCTCATACCTAGGGAGCATCAAGCCCTATAGGCCTCATTATCTTGTAATTAATAGAAGTCATGACTAATTTCACTTTATCCTTCTCCTCTTAACCTATCTTGATTATTGGTAGTGTATTTTTCTTGGTTGTGTTCACTAGACATAGGTAACAGATCTCGTTTTCAATTACTACTTGTTACAATAAAAAATATGAGGTTTTAATTCTTTGGAACATTGCCTCTGTAGCTTAGGACTTTACTTCTACAAGTATTCGATTTATTCATTTTTTACTTTATTGCAATTTATTATTTTTTATTCCTCTTTCAACATCAACTCATGGAGGTCATTGTGCATAAAGGATTTAAAACCTAATGAGGAGACATCCTTGATTAAAAATCTCAAAGGTTTCCCCACAAGTGGTCCTTACCTTATAACCTATGGCACTTTCTATTGTTTCACTCTATGTGAGGCATAGGTGCATCTGTTTCCCCCCAAGACGTGTGTGTTTAGAGATGCCAAAAAAATTTCTAGCATCCCCAATGGGATGAGATTATATATTTATCCCACTCAAGTAATCTAAATGTGAACCCAATGAAGATCATATCCTTTCAGCTTGAAGATAAGCACCAAGAAAATTCACCTTGTGATTTTGCTTTACAACTCATATCTAAAAGATAGACTTTGCAAAAGTTGTTCAACAAAAGATAGACCAAGATTATGATGGGCTCTCTATCTCATCATCTTGTTGAAGCAAAATCTCCCCACCTAGAAACTCTGTTCTTAGAGGAAATACCCATAGTTATATAAGCAAAAGATCTATGGCCAAATCCTTTGTCAAAACCAATCAAAAAGAGTTGGTACCACCTCCTAATCAGAGGTAAATAAGGAGGAACCAATGGAAAACATAGTAGCCGTGGTCCATCAACCTCCCAAAAGTTTTTTTATGTGGAATGATAGGGGTCCCATGCTTTCTCTAATTCTACCTAACACATGGGACCTGATTCCCATCTTGGTGCTTAAATATTTATCTTACTTCTCAAGAGAATATATCACTCCAATAAAATATTTACAACACTTGATGAGTCTATGCATTGTATATTTTATTGAAAAGCAAGATATATCCTTGAGGCTATTGGCAACTTCTATATGAAGAAGATCCCAAGAATGGTACCTCAACCTTAGCCCACGATTAGTCAAAATTTGGTACCAATTGGTGGAGTTCTTGGTAAATCAGTTTGGAGAGAAAGAACATGGAGCATCTCTCCTAGAACAACTCATGACTATAAGGAGGGTACCCATGAAGATGATGGATTATTTTAACACCTGATTCCATAATACTTGACAAAGTATCTAATCTAAGCACCTCATGTTATGGTATTCATTTACTTTCTAAAAGATTTCAATTATGATATTCCAATGATGTCTAAGTCTAAAGGTGGTAATTCACTACCATAGGCCTATGAGATAGCCATCCAAGCTGAGAAAGACCTAATCCAAATAGGAAGGCTAGCTCCTAGATCACCTTCATGATTGTATCCATATATCAAGCACCACTTCTTGTACTTTCTGAATATACAAACCACCACCAATTATATGCATCTTGACATTTACCAAATCCATACCCTTGAGCCTTATGATGCCCATTTTATCCAAATATAGAACATAATGAAGAAATTCTTTAATAGCATCACATCCCTACAAAAACAACAAAATATTCAAAATTCCCCTCATCCGAGCAACCTAAAATCTTCCTTTGAACAAAAGGGGTAAGGTTTTCAACTGCCTCCTAAATGTCATCCTTCTAACCCTACGATCGAAAGTAGGCTCCATGCAATCAAAACAATAACCTATAATAGGCTAAACATTTGATCGAAGACTCAAATGCTTAAGCCAAGATTTTTGACTATTTGATCAATGATTAGCACCCCATTTTTAGAATAGGAATTCACCATCAAGGATGAATATGATATGTATACCATTATATGTAATGTAGAACCTTCAACATAAAAAATATCATGGATTCAAATAAGATACAACAAATGGTCCAAGGGACAACGAGACCTTCCAAAACATGTGCCTCTAAGGAATGAGATGAGAATTGTCTCGTTAGCTACTAAAATAGATCATAATAGAGGAGAAGCATCAATATTTTCCTTGATAAGAGAATAAAGCTCACCCATTGTGTTGAGAATCATGATAAAAAGATCTGTCTATCAAACCTTTTGATGTGGTGGACCATTTGAAGAGGTCCATGGTGATAATTTTTCTTTGGGATGCCCTCATGATACCCAAACAAAGGAATTGGTTGAAAGCAGACCTTCAGTTACAAAGAATCAAAGAAACATAAAGAAGCTACAATCCTCCAAACCTCCACCTTGGGTCGAATGATTTATGCTCAAAAATATATGAACAAAGGAGTAGCCCAAGGCAAGCCCTCTTGCCTATAAAGCAATAATTGGAGGGGACCTTTATTTGGAAGAAGCACCCAAGCCAACTAGGATAAAGACATACTTGATTTATGAGGGACCCCCGTTGCCTAAAATATTCAAGAATGAAGGGATCAATGATGGGTTATAGAAATTATACTTTGATGGGGCCAAAATTGAAAGAGTATTCAGCATTGGAGTGTGATTAATATCACCAGAGGGCACAAAAATTTTATAGTCCTACAAGTTATTGTTTAACTACATGAACAATGTAACATAATATGAGGCCCCAGTTCTTGGAATCGTATTAGCCAAAAAAAGGATCAAGATGTTACAAATATTCAATGATGTAGAACTAGTAGTCAAGTAGGTAAGGTCACAATACCTAGCCAATAATATACTGATGAAAGCATACAAACATCGAGTGTGGGATATGATCAGGTCTTTGATGCTATAATTATTCAGCCTATTCCTAAAGAATAAAATGTGGATGCAAACTGCATGGTTGTTATAGGATCATAATTCAACCCAAAAAACCATCTCCTCCAAAACCATAAAAATGTAAATATGATAACTAAACTATCTATCCTTGATAATGAATGCCATTGGCAATTGTTTGACAATGATGAACAAGTCATCTGATTTATTAGGGAGGAATCTAATTTTTTTGAAAATTTGGGATCCAAGATCAAAGAGGCATATGATGATTAGATCATCTAGCTAGGCCTTAATAAATTACCAAAATGGCTCATCACATTGGACACCTTGTTCAACCTAGATTATCATTTTAGAGGAAAGATAGCGATAACAACTAACGAAGGAGATTATTAGGATATCAAAGTTATCTCAAGACAAAAGTTGAGAATGGGGAAAGTCATAACCATAGAAGAGAATCAAGACCTCATTCACCTATGTCAAAAATATAATAGAGTGATGACATGGAGCTACGATGATCTCAAATGATATGATGAAAATGGCATACAATACACCATAGAGTTGGCTCTCAATGCTTGATCCATAAGATAGAAACAAAGACCGATCAATCCAATATTGAACCCCTTATGCAAAAGGAGATAGATAAGTTGATTGAATAAATGATCATATATCCTATCAAACACACCTCATGGGTCTCTAATTTACTGTTGGCAATAAAGAAAAAGGGGCAAATAAGTTTGTGTTGACTTTTAATATTTAAACAAAGTTTCATTAAAAGACCACTATCCTCTGCCATCAATGGACTAGATTCTCCAAACAGTTGTAGGATGAGAAAGGTTTTTCCTCTTAGATGGATTCTTTAGATATAATCAAGTATGGGTAAAATATGAATATCAACATAAGACAACCTTTAGCACCAAATGGGGAACAATTGCATACCAAAGGATACCTTTCTATCTATCAAATGTAGGGGTAATGTTTTAAAGGTCCATGGACATCACTTTTAAAGGTTTGACCAATAAAATCATCTTGATTTATCTTGATGACATGACTATTTTCTCTAAATAGGAGATTCACTTAACTCACCTAGAGGAGGTTTTTAAGTGGTGCTAAGAATTTAGGGTATGCATGAATCTGAAGAAGTATATTTTTTGAGTTTCCTAGGAAAAATTGTTTGGCCATATTGTTTCCAAATAAGGGGTAGCCATTGATCCAAAAAGAGTACAAGCCATTGTTGCCCTCTTCTTACCCCATTATAAGAAGGCCCTTCAGTTGTTATTTGGATAGATAAATTTTATCCAATGGTTTATTCTAGACTTTGCCAAGGTCATCAAACCTATGACCCTAATGTTTAAAAAGGATCAATCATTCAGATGGATAGAATAAGGGAAGAAAGCATTTGAGGAAATCAAGATAGCTATAGTAGAGGCACCAATATTAGTGAATCCCAACTTCGATAAATAATTTGTACTCTATGCTTTTGGTAGTAAATCCAACATTTTACCTTTACTCTGTCATAAGGATAATGATCAATAAGAATACCCAATCACATTCCTTAGCCAAACTCTAAAGGGATACGAGGAGTAGTACAACTTTATCAAAAAATAGGTGTACACCCTAATCAAAGTATTAAAAAAGTTTAAAGAATTGCTTTCTAACAATAGGATCATCACACATGTTATTCACTCAAGTATAAGAGAATATATAATGGGTGGAGAAATTAGCAAGAAAATAGATGGATGGATCACCAAAATATTAGAGTTTGATATAGAGATAAAACCTATGAAACTGGTCAAAGGAAGGGCCCTATGTTAAAACATGATGAAAGATGTGGCTAGTAAGGAAATAGAGGAGGATATATGTTTGTTCAATAACGGGGAAGAGGGGCTTGATTGTGTTGGTCAATGGATCTGATATGTGCAACTAGTCCAGTATCCACTAGAACTTGATAAATATTAGAAGCAAACTTTTTTATTTGAAAACTCCCATTTTTTCCTGATTAAGGGCATCCTTTTTCAAAGGAATTTTGATGATGTCCTCCTAATATGTGTAGGATCTGATCATACAAAACAGTTGCTCTAGGAGTTTTATCAAATATTCTTGAGAGGAAATATTTTGGCTCAGACCACAACTACTAAGTGTTGTTGCCATTGCACAACTCACCCCAATTGGGGACCCACTTGAGATTTTAAGTTTTACACCAAGATTTTAAACTTGCTTGCACCCATGTGTTACATTTTCTTGTATTGAATAAGTTCTTAAAATTTTTGGCATTGAATATTTTAGAATGGATTAGACCTCAATTGCTCTTCAGAGTTTGAAAATTTTCATTTTTTCATTGTTTTAGAGTTTTCTGAATTTTACCATTTTTAGTAGCTGTAAACCTAAAATGACCATAACTTTTGCTACAAAGCTCCATTTGATGTGATTCAAATATTGATAGAAAGGTATTGAAATTATCTTCACAATAATACCAAATTCACATGCACAACCCCAATACTTCAGGAGTTTCAATAAAAATACCATTTAGCCACATTAGTTTTCCTTAAGAGTCCATAAACTTTAAATGGCTATATCTTCCAATCCACAATGAATTTTCTAATTTCATAAACTATTATGGATACCCATTTGGCTAATTTTTTTTTGTTAAGTTAGAAAAGTGAATTTTTTGAAAGGAATGCTAACCTTTTACATCAACAAATATGGCCAATCACTTTCCATTTCACCGAGAAGGATTTCCCACTGGCATAAAGCCTTTACCAACTGTGTAAAAACAAACACACTTCACTAACCACATCCAAAACTAGAAAATCAGCATACACCTTACATATCTAAATATCATATACTCTATACTTTCATGGCAACCTCTTCCTATTGATCTCCATTGTCAATTATTGTGGCATTATCATTGTCAACTAAATTATTTATGTGCACCAAAATATCATTCCCCCATTTCTTTTTGGCTTCTACCATAAATTCTTCTTTAGAAAGACCATCTACTACCCTGTTGGCTTCTCTATAAATATAATTGATAGAAACATTCTCAAGTCTATCCAAAATCCCTTGAGCTTCCACCATAATTAAATCAATAGTCTAGGCGGCTGGTTGTTCTCCCTTTAAAATGGTCACAATATTTTGTGAGTCTCCTTCAACTATGAGCTTATCTAGATTGCAATTGATAGCCAAAGAAATTCCTATATAATCTGCTCTTGCTTCAGTAGGATGAGTTATTTGTTCACCCAGTGGTTCAGTAAAGGCTTTGATTACCTTATCCTGACGATTCCATATCACCCCTCCAGCTCCTGCCATCCCAAAATTACCTTTCGAGGCCCCATCAAATTTTAATTTGAACCATCCAACTGATGATGGTATCCATTTTTCATGATTTCTATGATGAAATCGAGGTATTGATAATTTATCTTTAACTCCCCAGCATTCCAATATTTGCATTTCCTACTCTGATTCTCATCCCTCCGTGAAGTGAATAGTGTTAAAATTCTCCATCATGAGACTTCTTGCTCAATTCCAAACCATTTCCTAGTCCATCTTCAAGTCCTCAAAGATTATGTGGTTTATTTCATTCCAAAATCTCCACCATATATGTGGAAGGCTTAGAAGCCACAACTTCCTGATTCTTCTACCTTTAAAAGAGGCTCCCATTGCAAGTTCAAATCTGAGATAGATCTAGAGAAAACCCACTGAAATTGGAATTCACTAAATATTTGATCAAACAATTATTTGGTAAAGGAGAACTTAAGAAGTAGATGATCAATGCTTTCCTCCTCTTTTTTCACACAAAACATATCTATTTGGTAATTAGAAACCACGTTTTTTTACATTATCTTTGGTCATAATTTTATTATGCATAACCAGCCACTAGAAAATAGTAATCTTAAGGATGAGATATTTGTCCCAAACCTTTACATGGGGCCACACTACCCCTACATCTTCAACCAAGTTATAACCAGATTTCACAGAATAATATCCACTCTTCGTTTTCATCCAAATAAATATATAATTCGATTGGAAATGGTTGAGGATGTAGGCATTAAAGCATATATTAAGACTTTCTAGGTGTGGACGCAAGTCCTCATTGATTTTCTCAACATAAAACCACTTCCACTTCTTGATGCTATTTTCTTCCACAATATAATCCCGAACCAACAATCCATAAATAGGAGTCAATATTATTCTTAAGTTTGCAAACCTTGGGATCTCATAAATGGAAGAGTTAAAGAGCCAAGTATCCATATCATGTTAGCACCATCTCCAATCTACCATTTACAGCCCTACTGGATTAGAGGTCTTACCTGTTGAAGGCTATTCTAGAAACTATACCCCTTAGGGGGGTTGAGGTTTTCCAAAAAGGAGGAATTATGTAAATACTTAGTTTTTACAATTTTGACCTATGGAGTGTCTTTTTCCTTTTCCAGATTTCAACCCAACTTTCCCATTAGAGATTTGTTCATTTTGAGAATATTTCTCAGTCTTAATCCCCCATATTGTTTATAGGTACAGACTTTTTTCCAAGCAAGTAAATATATCCTCTTCTTTTTCTTAGCCCCAGACCACAAAAATATTTTGGATATGTTCAATATTTTTGCAGATCAATATTGGTATTTTAAAAATTGACATGAAGTAAATAGGTATACTTTGAAGGTAGGATTTCACAAGTTGGGTCTTTCTTTCCTGACTAAGAAGAGAGTCTTTCTAGGAAGATAGTTTCTTTATAACATGTTCAATAACCGAATCCCACAAGGCTTCCTTCATACTCCCATGGAATAAAGGCATCCCTAGATAGGTTTTTGGAAAATTACCTATGCCATAATTGAAGATTCTTGCTATCGGCATTTGGAGAGCTCTATACATATTTAGGAAAAAAATATTGCTTTTATTAAAATTTACCTCTTGGTCTGTTGTACGCTCATAGAAATGCAAAATCATCTTAATGTGTATTTCTTCTAGAAGATATGATCTTGTTGAAATTAGAGTATCATCCATAAACTTTTGAAAAGAGATAGGTTCTAGAGTGATACCTTCTATGTCTCCTCTATTCATGGTTGCTGTGAAGGCTCTACCCATAGCTTTAGCTAAAATTATAAATAGATAAGGGGACAGGGGGTCCCCTTGTCTTAACCCCATCTTGCTAGGAAAATAACCCACTGTAGACCCATTAACTAAGATGGAGATCATCACTGTGGATGCAGTTTTTCATCATAGAGATCCAATCCTCATGAAAACCAAAACATTGGATCACTTTGATCAAGAAATCCGAAGAAACTTTGTCATATGCTTTATTCATATCCAATTTAAGAAACATACATTTATTTTTTTATTTATAAAATGAGTGAAATATCTCATGGAGCGAAATGATCCCATCAAGAATCTATTGTTCCTGAACAAAACCCCTTTGGTGTTTGTCAATGACAAAATGGAGAGCCATCTTCAGTCAATTTGCAAGGACTTTTGACACAATTTTGTAGAGAGTGTTATACAAACTAATTGGACAATAATCTGCAAAATAATTAGCACCTGTAATCTTTGGGATGAGGTCCAAGAACATATATTTCATATCATAAAGGATCCTTTTAGAGGTTTGAAACTCCTTAACTACCAAGGTGACCTCATTACCAATTATGTGCCAAAACTTGTGATAGAAGAGCATTAGAAACCCATCTAGATCAAGATATTTGTCCCCTTTCATGGAGAAGACTGCCTCTTTAGTTTCCTCATTTGTAAAGGGGCTGAGGAGATAGTCATTTATCTAGTTTTTAGTCTTTAAGGGAATATGACCTAACAAAAAGTTCATCACCTCTTCATCCAGCTCTGAATACAATCCTAACATATCTTGGAAAAATTGAACAACTTCCCTTCTAATTTGGAAAGGATCCTTGTAGAAGAACCATTAGCAATCTTGATCTCCTGGATTTTATTAAAACTTCTATACCTAAGAGTTGAAACATGGAAAAACCTCATATTCATGTCCCCTTCCTTTAACCACAAAGCTCTTGATTTTTTTCACCAGAAAGAGTCCTCACACGCCAAAGTATTGTGCCAATCACATTGAAGATCCTTTTCTCTAGTTCAAAATTCCTTCAAATACTCCCTCAAATGAAAAGAGTTTTCTAACTCAATGAATTGGTGTTGTAAAGTTGTCTTTTTAAACATAATGTCTTCAAACACCTCTTTATTCCATAGTTTTAAGTTCCACTTAACAAATCTTAGTTTATTTGCTACTTGAGTCAATCCATCCCCAGAAAAATCTTACTACCACCAAGATTGAATCCTACTCTCTAAATAAAAATGAAGGATCCACATATTTTCAAACCGAAAAGGGGTAGCAAAGAGCCTTCTCCTGTCCGCTATTTCCCAAATAAAAGGATTATTGTCTGAGCCATTTTTTGCGAGGGGCATGAGAGTAGTGTCCCCAAACAACACTAAGCTCTCCTAAGAAATCAACACCATATCCATTCTAATCTGAATGAATTGACTCCCCAACTGCCTATTAGTCTAGGTAAATTTTTCTTGTCTAAGCTCCAAGTCCATCAAAGCATTTGAATTTATAAAATCACCAAACTTCCATTTGGCTAAATTAGAAATATAAAAATATTTATAAAATTTTGGGCACTTTGAATTTTTATCTATTTTTGTACTATGGAACTTTTTCGAGCTCTTAATCATGCAAAAAAATCATAGACTCAATAATACAGATTCATCCTCCATTAAATTAGGATTGAAAACAACTTTTTAATGAATATAAGCATGCCTAGGTTAATCATATGCATTATCGCTATGCTTGATCACCCAAATTTAAATCCTATTGGTGCTAGAAAATTAACACAAAGTTCAAATTCAAATTTAGAATTTGTTTCCAATAATGATGTCACATATCTCCCCAACATCTCAGAAAGTCATAGACACCATTTATCTCTCGACTAAGGTAAAATCCTTCAATAACCCTAAGTCTCCGAGTTTATGCACTAATATTTTAAAATATTAAGACAAAAAGTCCAATAAATCTACTATCTCATAAAGCTTGAAGTTCATTTTATGCTCATGCCCTGATCATTAAATTTATTTTATATTTTATATGCCAAGATGAATGGCTCAAAAGCATAACTGAGAGATCTACGACTTGAGCATGCAGTTGATGAGAACAAAAGGCCCAAAGTATAACATCGGGGAAGAATTAGGTCAAATTCAAGAAGTGTTAAAGGTAACTTTATTTGATAAAAAATAGATGACTTGGCACAGTCGATGAGAAATAAAAGCTTGAAACTTAATGCCTTTATTAATTAAAAACCTTGATTTTAACTTTCATTAAATATCGCTCAGATCTCGGTTAGGAGGTAGGACCGAGAAATCCATGGCTAGGAGGCACAATGAATGAGAACAAAATGCCCTAAGTATAATGTCGAGAGACATTAGGTCAAATTCAAGGAGTGCTAAAAGGTAACTTTATTTGCTAAAAGATGAATGGTTATGAGGTAGGGCCGATAGATCAATGGTGCAGAAGGGCAGCCAATAAAGCTAAGAAGATCCAAAATTAATGTTCGACCTAAAGTATTCATTAAATTAAATTGACCGCTTAAATTTTTATCTTATACACCCTAAATCTCATGGTTAGGAGATAGGGCCAATAGATCAATGATGCGCATGCACAACTGATAAAATTAAAAGGCTTGAAGGATAACTCAAAAATATTAAATTGCCCATCTTAGTCTTCATTAATTAAAATGACCACCTAAATTTTTGTCTTATGCACCCTAAATTCGACGATGCGGAAGCATAGCTATAAAATCAATGGTGCAGACATAGAGTCGAGAGAGCAAGAAGCCTGAAACTTAATGCCTTCATTAATTAAAATTAACACCTAAAGTTTTTCATGAAATAAATGGCATGTTATTTCGCTCAGATCTAATGGTGTGGATATAGAGCGGTGTGGAGGCACAACCGATGAGAAATAAAATCTTGAAATATAACTGAGAGAGTTAATAAAAGCACTAAGGTTTAATTTCATTTAACGAGGTCTGAACTTTAGAAGAAAAAAAATCTCATTAATTTTTATACACAATTATTCAAAGGGTAAGTTTTTTCTAAGTTTATCGGTACTAAGGATTAAATTTTTCAAATGATACTAAGGTTTAGAAAATCAAAGTTAATAAAAGAAATAATTTTTGTCCCTTATCATTAAAATCACGAAAATTATTAAAGAACCTCAAAGTTCGACCTAATACTTGGGACATAAAATTAAAGCAAATCCAAATGTTCGGCTTAATAAGAGCTCATTTTTAGAAAATAGATTATTCGAGAGCTTAAGACATAATAAAGAAAATCAAAGTTTTAATAAAGGAAATTAAAGAAAAAAATTTAATCCAAACCTTAGACTTTGAACCTTAGAAATATGAAATTAAAATGAAAATCCTTAAATTTTAATTTTTATGGATCCGGCATAAGTCTAACCTTCAGATCTTAATCAAATGAAAGTTTATGTACATGAACCACTCATTTTTTAAAAAATAATTAGACATTATAAAATCAATTAATTACACATTCAAAATCATTTTATTTCAAAATTTAAAGAATATCATAAGAAAAATGTAAAGGTCTATTAATCAAGAGCAATAAATGTTAACGACTAAGAGATTGAAATATTAATGGCTAAAAATATTAAGAGGATAATATATAACCTTCAAATAAATAATAAATCATGAAAACCTTAGTGTTGGATTTAATACTTTGACATTAAAATTAAAATGAAACCTTAGTGTTAAATTTAATACTTTGGCCATAAAATTAAAAGCAAAGACATTTAGCACAGAATTAAATGAAAGGATTTTGAACCTTAGAGAATGACTTTAGCATTTGACATTTAATTAAAATGGAGCTTTAAGTGTTAAATTTAATAATTTGAACCTAAATTTAAAATAAATTAAACCTTATAAAATCAATTAATTAAATTCAAACTAATATACGTTGTTCTTCTGTGTTGCAAGTAATTGAGTAAAGTAAAATACAAAAGAGAATAAAAAATAAGTAAAGGGAGTGAACCAAGACCTGATCTTGGCCAGATTGTGCATGACAACTCAGATCATCTAGAGCGATGATTCAACTACCCAATCTTCACAAAGACTCTACCGAAGTAGTTAAAGATCCATGGTTGAAATTGAAGATCTGAATCAAGAAAAATTACAAACCATCACATCATCAATCCACTTAGTTGAAGATAACTAAAATACAACTTTAAACTTAAAAGTATAGTTGTAACACCGCTATAAAACACTAAAAATTTGAAATTGTAAGGCTATAAATAGCCATTGAGACCCCATTTAAAAAGGGTCAAATTCCACTTTCAGCAATAGGTCATTTAGAACTTTTGAACCCTGTTATTTTACTTGGAGAATTACTCTCGTAATCACATGATGCTAGCAAGTTTGAGAATGTAATGATTGAACATCTTTTATCAATGCAATATACTAGAATTCTTGGTGTGATTTGCGCATGTTGATGGTAGTCTCATTTAAATTAATTATAGTGTATTGTTCCTTTTTCCTTTGAAGATAGCACCACTTTGATCTTAGATTGTGCAAATATTGGTCGAGTTAGAGCTGGTTTGATTCATAATTGCTACTTCAACAGATTTAGTTTAAGGCTTCAAGATTTAATGGTTTGTTTTACTTCTTCCTTTAACCCTTTCCTTTTGAATTTTCTTTGAAACCTTCTTAGAATATGAGTAGATTAGTTGAACTTCATATCTAAAGCTCATTTTACGGGATATATTTTACAAGTTTTAGAATATACATTGATTTACACTACAATGATCGTGATTATGATACAATGAATGAATGTATGATTGATAATATTAAGGTAGCAAGTCTAGAATCTTGCTATTTCTATAATTCCTTGATGCAATCTATGATAATAAATGCTTATTATTTGATGCTTATTTGAACAACTAAATCAGATTAATGTTTATTTAGGCCTAGATAATGAATTTAACACTCACCCTTGTAACAATTATATGTAACCTATAAGTTATCCATTTGCCTTCCTTTTACTCTTTTGATTTAAGATTTGACAACATTACACCCTATCACCTGAACCTTAGGGGATCATTATTCCCTTTCAAGAGAGATTAATTGTTGTTCTAATTGTTGGTGTAATATTCTCGATGTTATACTTAGGGCCTTTTGTTCTCATTGACTGTACCTCCTAGCCATGGATTTCTTGGTCCTACCTCCTAGCTGTCATATTTGAGTGAAATTTAATGAAAGATAAAGTCAATACATTTAATTAATGAAGGCATTAAGTTTTGAGCTTTTATTTCTCATTAGTTGTGCCTCTGAGCCATAGATCTCTCGGATTTACTTTTGTGTCGTTTATTTTTTTAGCAAATAAAGTTACCTTTAGCACGTCTTGACTTTGACCTAATTCTTCCTTAATGTTATACTTCAGGTCTTTTGTTTTCATTGGCTACACGTCCAAGCCATAGATCTCTTGGTTATGATTCCGAGCCATTTATATTAGCGTATAAAAGACAAAATGAATTAAATGATTAGGTCACAAGTATAAAAGGAACTTTAGTCTTTATGAGACAATAGATTTATTAAACTTTTTATCTTAAGCTTTTAAAATCTTAGTGCAGAGACTCAAAAGACTTAGGGTTATTCATGGATTTTACCTTAGTTGAGAGAAAAATGGTGTATATGACTTACTAATATGTGGGGGAGATATGTGATGTCATTATTGGCGGCCAAGGCCAAATTTGAATTTAAACTTTGCATTGATTTTCTAGCGCTAATAAGATTTAAATTTGGGTGATCAAGCATAGCGATAATGCATACAATTAACTTGGGTATTTTTATATTCATTAGAAATTTATTTTCAAGTATGATTCAATTGAGGATGAACCTATTTTATTGAGTCTATGAAATTCTTGCATGATTAAGAGCTTGAAAAAGTCTCGTAGTGCAAAAATAGGTAAAACTTCAAAGTGCCCAAAATTTTATAAATATTTTCTCATTTCTAATTTAGCAAAATGGGTATCCATAATAGTTTATGGAATTAGAAAATTCATTGTGGATTGGAATATATAGCCATTTAAAGTTTGTGGACTCTCAAGGGAAACTAATATGGCTAAATGGTATTTTTCATTAAAACTCCCGAAGTGTTGGGGTTGTGCATGTAAATTTAGTATTATTGTGAATATAATTTCAATACATTAATATCAAGCTTTGAATCACATCAAATGTGTTGGAAATAACGCATGGTAAAAATTTATTTTTACCACAGTAAGGTTGGACCTTACCTTTTACCTCCCTGGACGATAGAGACTGGACGACAGAGGTTTTACGACATGGGCGGCAGAGAGAACGAATTCTAATTTTCTTCTTATTTCCTCCCTATTTTCCTTCATCCTTTTCTCTTTCCCCTAAGTTAGCGATTATGGTTTATTTCCTTCTATTTAAACCTTGTAACCGTAGATTAATTTCTAATGCAAGTTTATTCTATTTTCTCCTAACTTTTTCTTCTTGGTTACTAACCTAAGCTCCTATCACAATAAAATGGAGCTTTGCAGCAGAAGATATGGTCATTTTAGGTTTACAACTACTAAAACTGGTAAAATTTAGTCAACCCTAAAACAACTTTTAAAAAATCAAAATTTTCAAACTTTGAAGAACACATGAGGTCCAATCCATTCTAAAATATTCAATGCCAACAATTTTAAGAACTTATTCAAGACAAGCAAATGTAACACAACTATAATAATTCATTTTTGACAATAAGGACATATCAAAACATATTAAAACTTATTCTTAGAAAACAATAAGAAAATACTATAATTCATTTTTGACAATCACTCATTTTGTTAATAATATCACTAGATAGAAGGTGTTATGGAGATTTACCTATTTAGACACCACCCTAAGTAATGCATTTATTGAATGCATCTTCGTTAGGACCCTATCCTAACACATCTATTACTATGTACTTATCTAGTGTTAGTGTTATGTTTGTTGTTAGGTACCTAAGTATATACTGGTGGGAATATAATATAATATTTTATTATGGCATGGGTCACACATAAAATTATAATAATATTATAGCATAGTGTCATATTATAATATTATACACTTTATAACTCATAGAAGGTGAATCACCATATGGGTGACCTAATTCATTGAAGGTGAACTATCACATTCTGGTATAAAGAAATATGTGCTCCAATTGTAAAAGGAATTCATATGAATTATTCTTGGTAAGATTTTTGGCTTGTGGAGTGATTCCTTCCTTAAGGAGTATTCTTGGTGTTGTCCTACCTCAAGGGTATTAACTATCTCTATTTTATTATGTGGATTGTTGTTGTGGAATTTATTTGTGAGTGCATGTTTGATATATATGCATATTGGTGAATAATTTATTGCTAATAAGAATAGAGTTTCATAACAATTAGTATTTGTAGGCAGCAAGTCCACCTCCAAGAAGAAGAAGAAATGATCCTTGGATTTGCACAGTTTTGTCTAGTTTTGCTCAATTTTGATTAAAATATACAAGTGTGAAAATGTACAAGTAGGAGAAAAACGTACAAGGTTGCAAATGTACTAAATGAAATGTAAATGAAATTATGTGAAGCGTACATTTGAAGTGATTTTGATAAAAATCAAATTAGACCTTAGTAAACCTTGTAAAAGATTGTTTTGGAGTTAGTTCGGGAAGGTAGTTGTAAATTTCGTGATGCTTCAAAAACTACTTTGGAATGGTCTGGGCATGAATTATATAGTTCCCCATTCATTTTTTGGTTGTTCATTCCTAGTTCATTCATGTTTTTAGTTCATTGTGTTCATTGTGAAACATTAATACATGGAGTATTGATTGTTGGGTTACATATTGTTCATTGTGATTGTTGTGGTGATTGTGAGCAATGCCAATGGCTATATTGTATAGGATTACTCATAATCTGGATATTACAACAATTTTCTTTATTTCCTTGCCCTTGTGAATTCCACCATACGTTTTGATTGTTGTAGGTTGTGTAGTTCATGTTTGATGCATAACTTGGCATGTATATGGATGGAATTGCATTGTGAATGATCCTGATTACTTTCCAGACTTGGTGTGGAGAATGGAAGTGATTGTATGAATAATTACAGTCGTATTTGATGTTTTCAGGCAGTTGTACGATTTTTGGAATTGCCCAAGATGAATACAATTCATTGTCATGGATTTAGGGTTTGCATGTTATGAAGAGTTGGAGCAATTGACATATAGAAACTTCCCAAAATATATCTTGGAAGGATTGATTGAGTAGAGTGATAAATCTGAGTATTAGTTGTAGCAAGGGTTTGTACAAACCATAAAAGTGTTGTACCCAAATATTACAAACAGACGTTTACCCGATTTGGTAATAAGGCTACAACCCAAAACCTACCAGTTAAGTAAATAATGCTAGTTTTGAGAAATCAATTACAAAACCAATCGATTTAACTTGGAAAATCTATTCAGTGAGTTTTCTAAGTACCAAATCACACAAGGTACTATGTTGTATTATTTGTACCATACAACTGTATGATTTGGTTACCGTATAAGCTATTTTAGCAAATTGACATAGTGTACGATGGAGCCTGTACGAGCTGTACGATTTGTGCAAGTTAGGGTCTAAGATTTTGGTAATCATTTCCAGAGCTCCCAAACCACCTCCCCATTTAGGAATACTATACCGCTACCATCTACAGTATCATAGCAACAATTTTGGAAAAATGGAGTTATTTTTACAAAGCTAGGGCACATTCTATAAAAATATCCCATCTTGCAAGGGCTATATCTTTTTTTTCAACAACCATTTTAAAAATATTTTGTGCTTCAAAATGTAGATTGTTTTGAGTACTAAAAAAATGAATACTCATTTGTTAAATTATTATAAGTATTGAGGAAGTTATGGTTGTTTGAAGTTGAGTTATTTATGTTGTTTTTTGGCTGCGTGAAAAAATTTCAAAATAAAAATTCATATCAATTTTTTTGGCAATCATTTTCATAATTTTTTTGTACCATTGTGTAGATATTTTTGAGTACTATAGTAAAAACTACTCAATTATTAAATTTTGATAAGTATTAAGGGAGTTATATTTTTTTGAAGTTGGGCTTTTGATGTTGTTTTTAGGGTGTATGGAAAATTTAATGCAAAGGAAAAAATTTCATATTTCTTAATTCGGATAAGCAAACTAGTTGTAATTTGTTTTGTTTTGAATAAAATCTATAGATGTAATTATTGAAGGAAAGGAACAAAAGAGATTTGATAAACAAAATAATTTAAATCCAGTTATTTGAAACCCTTACGACTTTGGGAAAAAAATATTTTGGTTTGAGGTCATAGATTTGCTAATATTCACTGGAGAGGACGGTATTGATACTAGGGATTGGTTGATAAAGTGGAAATAATTTTTAAATTTTTTTTTAAGATATAATGGAGATGTAAGATTTTTGCTTATTTGCATGGTGAAGCTTCAAAGTGGTGTATAGACTTTGCTAGTGCTCACAATTATATATACACATCAAGAGAATTTTAAGTTACATTTTTTAGCAAATGAGGTTCAGATATTTTGGATAATGACATGAAGGCTAAGGAAACCACACCTTTTGTATAAAACAATGGTCAAAAGGAATTGTATTTTAGAGGTTTATGGTTGCATTCAAAATTTAAAAAGTTATTGTTCCCATTAACCTTAGCAGTAGATATAATTTAGTTAATATTGTTTTGGCTAAGGGGTTGCAAGTTGAAGCAAAGAAAATGCAAAACATATAGCTTGAGGGTGAAAATATTTAAATTTTTGAAGATTTAAATACATCACCATGGATAAATATGTTTTACATTCATATTTTTATGCTATTAATATGGATGATGCAGATATTATTTTTGGTCATCCTTCTTTCATTCTTTGAGAACTATTAACATAAATGTGTAAAATAAATTTATGAAATTATGGTATACAAGATATTTTCCAATTTTTTTTTTTTAACATGGTGGAATCGGTAGCCGCCATGAATCCAGGCAGGCTGTCCAGCTTTTATGGCCACCATAGTATTCTGCGTTGTCCGCATCGAAATTTGCCACATAGATCTTTGTGTAGTCCGCCCCTATAACCGCCATGCCACAATCATTTTAAACATTTTACGCCACTGAAAGCACCAGGAAAGGAACAAGCATTCAGTCCGACGAGGCCCGATATTTGAACCTTGGACCTCCGCCCCCTTATGGCTTTGGATGAACCAATTGGTCTACACATCAGACCTAGATATTTCTCAACTTAGAAAGAACAAAAAAATGATTACAAGAGAACAAATTGAAGAATAAGAAAAAGAGCTTGAAATAGAATTTGAGGATGCAGTGGCCGAGATTAAATAAGTTAAATCAAAGTCCAAGAATAAACCAAAAAAGGGAAATAAGAGATAAAAGTATAAAATAAAGACACAAAATATGGGAGCATGTCGTCATCCACATCACCATGAGAGGTAACAATCATAGAAACATGGTTTAATTCAACAAAAGAAATATGAGGTATATACATGGGATCAAAAGAGTAAAATCAATGGGCATTCAAATGGCACAAGGGTAGCTTGGAATCCTCATAGACTACCACTGATCAAAATTTCATTTGGGTGGAGGATTAATCAAGATTGATACTAATTGATAACAATGCTTAGAAGATCATATTATTTAGTTTCTTCTTATGTTTCAAGGATGAAACATTTTGTAAGGGGGATGGAATGTTAAGTACCTAGGTATGTGCTTGTGGGGATTAAATATAATATTGTATCACACAAAATTATAATAATATATAACACAACGTCATATTATAATATTATACACTTTATAATTCATAGAAGGTGAATCACCACATGGGTGACCTTCTAACTCATGGAAGGTGAACCAACACATTCTTGTATAAAGAAAGATGTACCCCAATTATAAAAGAAATTCATATGAAGTATTATTGGTAAGAGTCTTGGCTCATGGATCTAGAGATCTTGTGGAGTGATTCCTTCGTTAAGGAGTATTCTTGTTGATGCCCTACCTCAAAGGTATTATCTATCTCTATTCTATTATGTGGATTATTATTGTGAATTTATTTGTGCATGCATGTTTTATATTTATGCATATTGGTGAAAGATTTATTATTAATGAAAAGGGAGGTTCATAACATTTGCACTATGGGCATCTAGTGTACATGGGCCTATTATGATATAATATTTATTTTTATTGTAAGTAGGAGTTAGTGGCTCAAGTCCTTTCTTTCATGTGGTTTGACCCTTGAGAATTAGGATTAGGGTAAATAAGATTCTATATAAGGACATGGGTTTGGATTAGAAAGTATCTCATATTTTTTCAATTTGTATCAAAGATCTACTTCTAAGGAGGTTTCCCACTTGAATAGGCCTATGATATCTATTCCACTTGATTAATATAAGTTTGTTGTTATTTTCATTCATTTTTGTTTTGGAACTTCTATTACTTTTATTTTTATTATCATTTAGTTATTTTCAATTCATCAACATTTCTATTAATTCTTACATTGCTACTTTGATTATGCTTATTTTTATATGAAGATTCCTAACAAGTGGTACTAGAGCTCTTTCCGAAATTGTGTTCCACAACAGTAGCAATAGTTTGTGTCTTCCATCAAATTTTTATTCTATAATTTCTCATTCTATTCATTTTTTATTAAACTATCTTTCCAAAAAACATAATTTTTTTCTATTTATAGTGGAGTAGGGTAGAAATTATGTTTCAAATATTTTTAAATTGTGTGGATCTCTTATTTTTGGTTGGGCATATTTGTTCATAAATTGGAGTGTAAAGGTGTGTTAAAAGCACACTAACATCCAAGTCTTAGATATAATGCAACATGGATTCAAACATTCATGTACCATGAGGTATATCACAATATAATATTAGGTTAAACTAAAATAAAATAGCCCTAGGAATATTTTAGTAATCTAAAATTATGATGCACTGATAAATGGTTAGCCCTAGGAAGTTACTCTCATAGTACCCTCAAAAACAAATAGTGCACCTATGAGTACTTATCAACCACTAATCATGAATGAGATTATATATCAAACAAACTATGAAATTAGACACATCTTGAGTTAGGTTTTCTCTAGTGAAGCATTATTTTAGTCCTTTCCCATTCAAAAATAAAACTAGATCTAATCATACTATAGAAGAGGCTATTACAATCACAATCAAGATTTGCTATAGAATCACATTGAAATACACTAGGTAGGTCAAAGGGAGGTATTTTGAACACTCTAAAAGTACATAGCTATTATCTAGTCTAATTGTGTAGAGAGTATGTAGTCTGATAATGTAGAGAATATCTAGTGTTGTAGCACAGAGAATATTCAATCTAATAGTGCAAAGAATATTTTTGATAGTGTAGAGAATATCTAGTCTAACAATGCAAAGAATATCTAGTTTGACAATCAAAGTAGTCAGTTGTCACTATCCCGCTAACAAGCAAAAACCAAAAGCCACAAAAAAAGCAAAAAATAAAAATACCAAAAATTTCCATTTTGAGAGATAGCCCATTATAATCCTCTTTTTGATTTGTTTATTTTGAGATATAACTTTAATAAACTTTTTTAGATATCCTAAAGTAACTAAAATGGCTAGTGGTACTAGAACTACTCAAGAGTAAGAATGATTGGGTAAACAAATAAAACAAACTGAAACTTCTCAGTTAGCAATCCTCTAGGTATTATTCAAATTAGAAAAAATGGATAAATTTTATAATATCAAAAGTCATTTAATAGACCTAAAGAAACACATGCTTATACTGAGAGGGGGGTGAACAATATAAGATAAAAAATTTCTTTCCAAAATAATAACTGCAATAATATGAATGCAATAATGAATCAATGCACAAAACACCACACACAAGAGATAAGTATTTTATGTGGAAACACCCTTTTGAGAGAAAACCATGACAAAATATTTCTTTTATTACTTCAAAAAATTTGTAGGCACCAACCCACAGGAGACACCAATCCCCTTATACAAATACATAGGCACCAACCTACGGGAGACACCAATATCCTTATACAAATTCGTAGGCACCAACCTACGGGAGACACCAATATCCTTGTACAAAACGTAGGCACCAAAATATGGGAGACACCAATATCCTTGAGGCACCAACCTTAGATATGATCATAAAATTTACTCAGGTCTGCTTCAAAATCTGATTATTAATTGCATTAACTTCTACTTACAATTACAGCTTCTAATGGCATACAAGACTGTTCACAATTTTGGCCTTTAATGGCATACAAGACTATACATAATTTTGTCACAAAATCTTCTTGGATCTACATTCTAATATCTCAGTCCTATTTACAATGGTAGGGAAGCACCTTAGTCCTCTTCACAATGGCAGGGAATCTTTACATATAATAGTCTAGCAAGACTTGATGACAGTAGAACAACAAACCTCCATGATGCACTGTATCTGTCTGTAATGCACTCTTCTATTTCAATGCTCTATGCTAGCTTCGATCCAAATTATGGTAATCAGCAGTATATCTTCTTCATACATTGACCTCATACAATTTAACGGGTGAATATCGTAAATCCTTCCTTAGTGTCGAATAAAACAGTTCGACATTTATTGTGTCTATCATTATGAATATCGAAAATGAGTGATAATAGATGTATGGCTCGTCTCAATCCTTGTTGGCATGCTCAGTGTGTCCTGTAGTGGTTGAGTGATGACTTTCAATTCGCTCAACTTTGGTGAACGTGCTTGGTTCTAAATTTCTCTTAACACGATATCTTCCACATGATATTTGACCCTTAAGTCTTGGTGCTAGCTATCTCCTATAGATTCAATGGTATTCAACTGTGCTTATTTCCTTCAATCGATGATTACCTAACGTGGGTATCTATTTCTTAAAACCTAATAGCTATGTGGTTGGGTGTGCAATATATTGAATGAGTCATTATGCTCTCCCTTTCTTCACACGTAGGCTCAAAAACATGGACAGATACTCTTTGGATAACAGTGTTTCACCTTTATCTAACTCCTTTGGTATATAACGTCTTGACCTTATTGTGTGCTATAGCTTGACTTACGTGGATGAATAGTTATCCTCATGAGATGAACTCTTCACCTCTTTACTCTTCTAATAGCCTTGTTCGTGAATCCTGCTATGCTCTTCACTCCTATGCAGTATTTTGCCTCCACGCTTATCACACTCTCATGTATATTGAAGGCATTTCTATAAAAAACTTAATTTGAAATGAACTCTACCCTTTTATTTATATGCAAACTTTCATGTTCTTATTTTTTGTTCCCAATAGGTCGGCCCATGCACACATAACTTTTAATATTTATATATTTAATGTAAATATGTCAACCTTTGGTTTTACATCCCTCATGTGTGGGTTTAAATATTTAAATGTGTTAAAATCAAGTAAACCCTTTGCCTTGAATAATTGCCCAAGCACACCACGGTTTTCCAGCAACCAAGTCAGCCTTTAACATCAATGACAAATCAATACTGAATAATTCTAACAAGACCTAAATGCAAAATATGACACTCTAGAGGGCAATCATTAGGGAATCAAGATGTTACTTCTAATGGAGGAGCACAAAACATCCCACCTATAAATACAAATTAGAGAATACCCAAGTTGGATTATATAAAATTTTATGGTGATGATCCAACCAAATAGTTGTAGTGGATCAAATAATGTTTTTTTCTTCATATCATTCTCCACAATCGTAAGCTTAAAATTTCAGCTTTCAACCTAGAACATGAATCGGTTGAGTGGTTCAAGGCTCACTTGGATTGAATTTGAGTGTAAATTACTCATTCACTTTAGACCCAATTAGTATTAAGATTTTAAAGGACAAGTTAAAATATATAATATTTATATGTGATTACTAGAGTTTAAAAAGTTGGCGAATTGCACCAGGGGATTGAGTGCCAAGTTTTTTCAAAGTTGTTTTATTAGTGGATTAAGGAAGATATATGTGTAGAGGTGAAAATTTTCAAGCCAGATAGCGTAATTGTAGTTATAGGATTGGCTAGGGACATTTAGGATAAATTCCTAGCATAAAGGCATACTTCTAAACATCTATATTCTTGAACCCCATTTTTGTCTTATACATCACCAAACTCAAGAAACAAACCAAACTAGGTTAAAAGTCTCACCCATGGAAAAATGGAGGTACATTAGGCACAGGGTCTATGTTACAACTATGATGACAAATATTCTTTGAGCCACAAGTGTGTACAACAAAAAATATTTACTAGATGTGAGAGAAGCTTCCACTAAGAAACCACACAATAAAGGGGAGGACCAAATATAGGCAGATCAACCTAAAGATCCAAAACTAAAAGAGGACCCACAATATAAAATTTTATTACATGCATTATCTAATATTTCTACTCCCCAAACCATGAAGGTGGTAAGGTATTTCAAAGGCTAGTGACTTATCATCCTCATTGATTTTGGAAACACCCACAATTTTATTTATCTTCAAATAGCTAAACAAGCAACTTGTTACATCTATTCTTAAAATGGTTTCCAATGGGGGTATTCTACCATACAAGGGAAAATATATAAATATAAAAGTGGTGATGCATTACTATAACCTTAGGATAGAAATTTTTTCCCTTCATTTGGGGGTTTGTGGCATTGCATTGGGAACTCATTGGCTTCACACCCTAGGCAGGATAGTATGGGTATTTTTTGAGCTATTTATGTAATTCATAGAACATGGGAGGTATTACACTCTCGATGAGTACAAGTCCTATTGAACTCATCATCTCACATCATATATAAAAACTTCTAAATAAATCATCTCATAGGATGGTGGTACAATTGTTTGCACTGCAGGCCCCAAATATTGATAATATAGTTCAATCAATTAAATTACAATAAATTATAGATATGCATGCCCTTGTATTTGTAGAACAATTGATAAGGGTTACCACCATGACACTCCCACAATCATGCCATCAAGCTTGTTCTAGGAAACTACTTATTGGACATTCATATTTACTAATACTTACATATGCAAAAGATCAAAATTCAAAATATGGTATGGGAGTTATTAAGGGCAGGGGTCATTCGATCGAGTATCAACCCATATTATTCCCTAGTACTCTTGGTTCATAAGAAAGAGGATCTTGGTGGTTATGTGCAGATTTCTAGCAACTCAAAAAAATTACCATCAAGGGAGGGAAGAAAGTAGAGAGGGGAGGGCTCTGGTCCCTCCCCTGCTCCCCCTCCCATGGCTTCTCGTTCCTGCCCAGTCCCTGGCTCAACCCAGGTCATCCCTCCCGGGGAGTGGATTTTTGTAGATGATCTCCTGGGGGGAGATCCTTCTCCACTATCTGCGCCCCTCCCGGTCGGCTAGGGTTTCCTTGGTTGTTTTTCGGACTGGTGCTTCCCAGGGATCCCTGTTTGGTTGGGGATCCCTTCCCTTTTTCCCTCAGGCTTCCCCCTGGGGTTTTTTGTATGTTATTCGCGTGGATCTGGTCCCCTACGTTTCTCGGTGCGGTGGAGGTGACGATTTAGGGTTTGGATAGCTTCCCCATTTTTCTTGTGAATCCTCAACGGGCTCTATGCTTGGACAGGATTCTTGGTCCCTGCTGTTGGGATCCTCTCTTATTTTCCTAGGGCGGGTTCCTTGTGGTGCAACTCTCTAGTCACTTCCTGATGGGCTGGATCCTCTCTGTGTTGTCGGCTTCCTGCAGGATGGCTCTCGCTGAACGAAATGTTTTCTTGGTGGGCGGGATGGTTTCTCCACAGGGCGGGATCCGCCAAATCCGCCAATTTTCTCGCGAGGTGGGATCCTTCTTTTCTGCTGGTTTCTCGGATGGCGGGATTTCCCTATTGCTTCCCGCTAGGCGGGACTGTTTGTGGTGGTTTTGACTGCTTCCCGCGAGGCGGGATTTTATTGTAACGATTTTTCTTTGCTTCCTGCTGGGCGGGATCTTCTCGATGGTGGTTTTTGGCTACTCCCCACTGGGCGGGATCTCCAAAACTACTTTCTTTCTTTTTTGTTTGTTTCCCGCTGAGAGGGATTGTTTCATGCTTCTTTGTTACCAGTGGCGGGATTTCTGTTTTGGTGTTCAGTTTCAAGGGATTGATGCCCTAGGCCCATTGCTTATGTAATCAGGTTCTGGGATCCTTGTTAAAACCCGTTGTAAATACAAACACTACTTACCAAAAAAAAAAATTACCATCAAGGACAAATTTCCTATTCCTATCATTTATGAGTTATTGTATGAACTTCATGGTACTTGCTTCTTCTCAAATCTAGATCTTCATTCAAGGTTATCGTTAGATCAAATTGTGAGAAAAATAGATTTTGAAGATAGCATTTGTACTCATGAAGGCCATTATAAATTTATTGTCTTGCCATTCAATCTTACCAATGCACCACCCACATTTTAGAGTCTCGTGATTCTAACATTTCTACGTAAATTTATTTTGGTATTTTTTATCAACATTTTGGTTTACAATCATACATTGGAGGAACATTTGCAACATATAGACCAGATACTACAACTCTTAGTTGATAATATATTGTGCTCCAAATGATCTAAATGTTCTTTTAGAATGTAGGAAGTGGAATACCTAGGCCATATAGTTTTATGGAAAGGGGTCAAGGTGGACCCTAAAAATATTGCAACCATATAAGAATGGCCCAAACCAAATACTCTTAAACATATTTGAGGTTTCCTATGCCTCACTGGCTATTACCAAAAAATAATTCCATGATTATTGGAATATTACATCTCATTTGACTATAAATTAACAACTTCGTGATTCCATACTACAATAAATAAATGCTTATCCTACCACAAAAAAATTAACTTTCTTAAAATTTGATGAACGGGCCAAATGCACTTTTTGGGCAAGTATGAAAATATATATCAATACCTTTGTTGTAGAATGAAATACTTCGCAATGCATTGAAGACAAAATTATTAGCACATAAGGCACACTCTAGCCTCTTCCAACCCTAGCAACTACTTCTATGAACAATTTTATTGATTTTATTAAAAGGATTCCAAAGTCTAAAGGTAAAATAGTAATTCTTGTGGTGGTGGCTTGACTCAGTATACGTGTTTTTATATTTTAGCCCGCCCTTAAAGGGCCTCAACTATTTTCCATATATATCTTGATTTTATTTTACCTTCATGGCATGCACCAATCCATCATATCCAATCATGATCCCACATTCACTAGTCATCTCTAGTAGAAACTATTCAAGTTGTATAGGACACAACTCAAGATGACCTTATCATACCATCTAAAGATCAAAGGGTAAACTAAAATTATTAAGTTTTTAGAGATTTATCTAGTTTGCTTTGCATTTGAGCAACTGACTCATTCATTCAAATGGATTCCTTTGGCCAAGTGGTGGTATAATACTTCATATCACTCCACAAAGATGATATAGTGTGAAGTAGTTTATAGACAACCACCACCATCACTTCTATCATACATTTTGGGTACTTCCAAGGTTCAAGCAGTATATTCCATTTTCATGAAGCATACATAACTACTCTAAAACCTCAAAGATAATTTGGTATTGGCATATAATTATATGCAACAAGCTAATCAATACCATTTTGAGCATACTTTTAATATCAGGTCATGGTTTTCCTGCATCCACAACCCTATAAGTAATCATTAATAAAAATCCATAGTAATCAGAAGTGAGCACCAAAATTCTATGGACCATATAAAGTGCCCTTGTAGGTTTGCCTTGTGGTCTACAACTTAGAATTGTAGGCTTCTTCTATGAACATCTAGTTTTTCATATCTCATATTTAAAGAAAGTCCTTAGCAATCATATATAGGTCCACTCAACACTATCCCAGTTGGATGACAAAGGCTTGGCCATCTTAGAACCCAAGAATATTCTAGACTAATATACATGCACACTTTACAACCACACTCTCAACAATGTCCTATTACAATTTTGTGGACTACAACCATAATATTCTACCTGAGATCCACTCCATCAACCATAGAAATAGTTTCCTCAAGTCAAGTTTTGAAGAAAAAGCTTCTAAAATGAGGAGAGCATGTTAGGACCCTATCATAACACAACTATTACCATATGCTTATCTAGTTTTAGTGTTGTATTTGTATCATAGGAACCTAGTGTGCATGGGCCCAATATGATGTATCATTTACTTCTATCATAACTAGATTTTAGTGGCTCGGGTCCCCTCTTTCATGTGGTTTGACCCTTGAGGATTAGGATTAGGGTAAATAAGTCTATATAAGGACATGGATTTGGAGCAAAAGGCATCTCATATTTTCTCATTTTGTATCAGCACTCTACTTCTAAGGAAGTGGCCCCCTTAAAGAGGCCTATGATATTTATTTTCATTTAATTATAATTTGTGAGCATTTCTATTACTATAATTTTAGTGATCATTTAGTTATTTAAAATTTGTGAGAATTTACATTAATTATTGCAATGCTACTTTGGTTATGCTTATTTTTTTATATGAAGCTTCCTATCAATCTCCTTGGTACACTCTGAAGAACACAAGCTTATACTGAGAGGGGGGGGGTGAACAATATAAGACCTCTTTTTACTTTTTCCTTTATACTTCAAAACAGTAAAGCAATATACCCAAAGCAATATCAAAGCAATGCACAATATCATCCACAAAGTGACACCAATTTTAACATGGTTCACCCAAAATGGCTGGGCTACGTCCACAAAACTTTTCTCTAAAAGTTATCTCAAATTTCTTTGGGAATCCTTCCCAATTACAATGTTTATGAGCCTCGGCCCAAAGGAGATACCTTCCCCCAATCAAAATTTATGAGCCTTTGCTCAAAGGAGATACCTTCCCCCAATCAAAATTTATGAGCCTCTGCTCAAAGGAGATACCTTCCCCTCTGCTCTGGAAATGATCCCTCAGAAGATCAACTGCCTCTACCTCTTGCCGGCCACGTGGAACTCCTTTCCATCGAAGACCTCCTATCCTCAATGCTTAGCCTAAGAGACCTCCGCCTTCTATGATCACGTCCACGGCAGCTCAGCAACTCTGTACCAAACACAGTCATTCGGTCTAGTACAAGTCTTCCTCTGTCTGTCAGATCTGTCCAGCTCTTGAACAAATCAATCCTCTACATACAAGCCTTCTCAAAGACTTGCCAAATCTATCCTCAGGTTCTTCTCATAGAACCAATGCACCTTTGTCCTCAAGTTCTCTGATAGAACTATTAAACTCAGCTCACAAGTCCTCTGCTAGGACCTGTCCAAATCTGCTCACAAGTCCCCACCGGAACCTGTCCAAAAACTGCTCACAAGTCCCCATTGGAACCTGTCCAAAAACTGCTCACAAGTCCCCACTGGAACCTATCCAAAAACTCAGCAAGCTCACCAAGAAAAACTTTCTTAGTAGGAAATCACAAAGTGAATTGTTAGAGACCCAATGTGATTTTTCAAACTCATAGAAGCATAAAGAGAATTGTTAGAGACTCAATATGTTCTATACTCAAATCCCAATCTCAAAACTCAACTCAAATCAACTCAGCTCAATCTCAATCTCAAATCTAAAAACTCAACTCAATATCTAAAATGGATAGGATAGAATGTTTTCTTTCAAGAACATGAAACCCCAACAATTGCCAACTATGCAAAGAATCACATAACAATGATACTCATGTTCTTTTCACCATCAATTAGGGTTTCAACAACAATGCTCATCAAACAAGGTTTAGTCAACCAACACCACTCAACTCAACATCAACCTTGAAGCATTCAACCAATCATCACAAGAAAAGGAAACAAGTAGAAATCCTTTTCCATCCAAAGATATTTGAACAAAATAGCCACCAACACAATATCACCAAATGCAAAGAATAACTTGCTCAAATCAACTCAATGGAGTAAGCCCAATATCATGAATCAAGTAAAGCAATAACTTGATCAAACAACCTCTATGGAAGCAACTCAACCATCAAACTCAAAACAGCCAACCAAGGGTTCCACCAACTAAATGCAAGTAGCTAGACTCACAAATATAAACCCTAGTGCACAAAGCTTCCACTATCTCAAACCAAAAATTATGCATTCACCAAAAAATCTCCTTAAGGATAACAATGCATAAGTAGTCTTCAACAAACCAGAAAATAGGATTTACACCCAACCAAAGGAAACCTAGTTGAAAACCTTTTCACTCCAACCTTATTTCAGAAAAACATACACCAATCATACTCATAAGAAGAATGTGCCCATACCTTATTGGAGTAGAAGATAATTGAACCTTCAAGCTGTCACCACACACAACTCTCAAACTTCCAACCAAGTTAGGGTTAGAATAAAGATAAATAAGCATATATAAAAACTTTCCTTAATACACCTTTTAGCTCCTCTTCTTTAAAAACAACCACCAAAGAAGCCAAAAACACAACAACCAAAACTTACACCTTATATCTCCATTTTTAAATTTAGCATAGCAAAAGACTAATCTCAAAAATACAACTAAAGAAATATCCCCTTATTTCTCCTATGTCTTTTAAACAATGCTAAACAATGCCAAAAATCATATCAAGAAAATAATCACACCTTATAATGGCTACCCTTGAAGAATCCGAAATTCGTGGCACAAAAACACATTTTAATAAAAACGTGACTAATCCATGCACAGCTCCCTCCACGGGGATCGAAACGCAGACCTCCGCCTATGCAAGGCCCAAACGTAGCCTTCGCTGCCACTAGCCCACAAGGGGCTTACGAAGTCCAAGATGAACTTCCTTCCACATAGATGGTCAAGCTTTCCGAAATCTTTCCAAACCACGAGCTCTCCTCTTTCGCAGCATAAACAGAACATTCGATCGCATCCCAAACCAATTAATTGCCTTCGATTTCCAAGAGGGTTTAACCTTAGGAATCTTCTCATATTTATAGTCCATACGTGGACTTTAGAACACGTCGGCTGCAAAGAAAAGTAATTTCGAATTTAATCAAAATTTGCTTTCTAAAGAATTTAAAAACCCTTAAAGTATTTTTAATAAATTAAAAATAATTTCTCCTTTAATTAATTAATTAAAACCTTGAAGGGTTTTAAATAATAATTAAATAAATAATAAAGAGAACCTCCATTGGTTTTAATAAAAACCATTGCCAATGGAATCTTTCCGGATTCTCTTAAAAAGATTCTCTTGGAATTTTCCACCTTTGAAGCCAACACATCCTCTTAACATTAATGTCATTTCCTTTTGACATCAATGACAACTCATAGACAAGAAGCTAGGATCTCAAACCCAAAATTGCCAACACACTCTCTATCATTTTCATGCCCAAATCCATTGGCATTCACTTTATCATTGGAAAAAATCCCTCCACCTCTATTGCAACCAAGACTATCCTACAAAGATCCACCATACTCACCTCTAGGAAGATGTTTATCTCTATTAATGATAAAAGTAGTGCCACCAAATTAACCATTGGAGAATCCTCCATGACCATTACCACTAGGGCCAAGGGGATAAGAAGCACCAAGCATACCATCAAAAGTTCCAATGCCTCCAACAATAAGAGAAGAAGTTCTCAAATGATTAAACATCAAAGAAAATTTTCATTACCTCCACCAAGCAAGAATATAAGGGTTATAGCCCCCACCTCACCAAAACCTTTAGCACTCCTAGAATCAACATCGTCCTATGAGAAAATCGATGTCATTTCTCACCAAGAAAATAATGTCCACTAATAACTCCATACCCTTCAAGCACACTTGATCAAATACCAAGGAACTCTTAAATATAGATATATTAGCCTCTTAACCCCTTAACAACAAAGGTTTTAAAGATATAAATATTATTTATGGATATTTTATCATGATTTTTTAATGGAAAGTCTTTAAAAACCCTAACATTCAAGCTTTTAGTAACAATTTCAAAAACCCACACGTAACCACCCTAAACTATAGATGAACCAAGGAAAGACAAACAATTTGGACTACGTAAATTAGCAACAATATTACCACCTATTTGAGAAGAAATAAGGGACCTAACCAGAGAGGAATGACTATTTATATTTGAATTAAAACCCTATGTAGATGATATTCCCAATTAAAAAATCTTGGACTAAGTGAAAACAAGGCCCACACAAAGCCCAATATACATAAACACCATAATAAAACTCACATCATGATTGGACTATGATATTTTAATTCATAATAAGTTTTGTAGAAGCATTCTGAAACATGCATCCACCACAATAATATGCTAGAAAAGAAGTAGGAACAAATTAAAGATAGCAATAATAAACGAAGTAGAGAGAGAAACAAGAAGACATAGAAGGTGGGTGCCCATGGGCACCACAATATTTCATATTTTATTAATGATTACTCATTGAGAGATATTTATAGAAATACCAAAATCAATGAGTAATTAACATCAACCTAACACTGACATAACTTTGAGGTTAATTACAATAATAAAATAAATAATAAATTATACCCTTAAATCAAGGTTATCCATAAAGGTGGATTAACTAATATCACTGAATGTGAAACTTGAAAGGTGCCCTTATTTTTACATGAACATGCCCTTCGAAGTCCATAAATGAGGAATTCTTGTAAGTGTACATATGCACATGCCTCTATGTTACATTAATAGTGCTCAAAGAATATTATCAAAAAGCATGTATCCAAACCTCGATAATTTTATCTCAATCTTCTTCAATATTGTAATGCAATTTTTGGTGGAGTGTCCTTCCTTTTTAGAATCCTTGCAAGTATTTTACTTCTTTGAAACCTTAGACATATTTTTAAGTAATTAATGCTTAGATTCAATTTATTTAAATTCCTTTGGATGAGCTTGTGTTTGAGAAAGATATCCACAATTTCCATTGCAACTTCATAATGAATAGGAAGCTTGAAAAGTCCTTCAAGAGAGATAGTTTGTGGATCCTTGATAGTCGTAACATTCACATAAAGAACCAATCCAACTACATGAAAAGAAGGAGAAAGATTATAAATAATAGATTTGACATACTCTTCATCACATTTTACCTTACCTCTTATCATAGGTAGGTCAGATTTTAGAGCTTTGAAGTGGGATATGCAATCTTTAACACTACTAAAATATGAAAATTTTGTGATTGGAAAGCTCTGTATGTGTTCTATTAACTTCATGGGCACTTACTTTTCCATAGAGATCTTTAAAAATGATCCATGCCTCAATGGGATCAGTTTTCTCTCTAATGTGGAAAAGTACATCTAGTTCAACTAACATGAAAAAGTGTCCAAGAGCTTCCTCCTTACCAAGTTCATGATCATTAGGACTTTTTTTCTAATCCATCATTGAAAATGGACTAGATATTCTTGCTCTTAAGTAATCCTACTATTTGAAATGACCAAGTGCTATAATTTTACCCATTGAGGCAAGTAACATACCCTAAGGAATCTATTTCATAGACAAATTCCACACAAAATTATAACAAGTTTGTAAATTATTGTCATTATTAATAGAGCTCAAAAAATGATGCAATTAGAGAAAAATGGGCTCTAAATACTTCCATATGCAAAAATTATGGCCTCCAGAAGTTTTGGTATATTAGCACTTAAATTGGGAAAACAATCAAACTATCAAACCTAAGGAAAAAATGGTTAAATAAAATTTGGCCACTTGACACAATCAAAATGGATATTTCATTCTTCGATTTGGTGAATAACATATTGACAAGTTAACTGATTTGATTGGATGGAGATCCTCACACATATATAAAAAATTACACTTTTTTACAAGTTCAAGTTAACGAGACTCAAACCCATAACCTTCTACCTTCAAACAAATGAGCATACCAATGCGTCATGCATACCTTTGAGAAAGAAAGAGAAATATTGTAGTTAAAGATAGTGTTGAATGCATACCTTGGAGAAAAGGAGAAAAGGCTAGTGCCGAGTTTTGGTCTTGGAACCTATCCACCATGAACATTTTTACCAACCAATATGCCAAGAGTATCAATTGGAATGAAGAATTTTTCCACCACATATTTGCACGTATGCCTTCCTTCTCATAGAAAAAAAAACTTTTCTTCAAAATAGGTTGCTCACAGGATCAAATCATTGACACATACACAACAAGGAAATCATCCAACCATTGTGCCATGGAGGCTTGAATAGATGTGAGGAGGGAAATATTATCTTTTGATGTGTCTTTGAGGAGATATTATGCACACAAAAATATGTTGTCAGGATTCTAATTTGCAATCTCAACCCAACAAGGAAGAGATCCAGCCATTGCACCACTACATCGGACTAGATGAGAGTTGTGTGATTCATATTTTAGCACATACGTCCACTTTATCAAAAAATTCCCACTTGTAGTTGAATCTTGGAGTTTTAAACCTATGCCCTAGCCTTTAAAATCCAACAACCATAGTGCAATATTGATAATGAAAATGATTAGTTTTCTCCTCTTTCTTTCCTATTTATGTGCATTTCCACATCCCCCAACATCTTGTTCATCTATAATTTACAAACATATCTCAAAACATGGATAATTGGAACAACATATCCATTATATTTATGCAGCCCCCCTACTTATTATATTTCACTCCAGGTCTTGTTCTCATAAATCATATTTATTAGTATAATCTCTCTATAATCTAATTCTAGTGACCAGGTCATCGACAATTTGAATTGTAACCCAATCTAGTTAAGCCCCTTTACTATAGCTAACCCTACATAATAGCATGCCCTAATCAATATTTTTCTCATGGTGGAAAAAGAGTAAGGTTCTAACCTTTGTATTTCTTACGAATTTTCTCGTATTTTTCCTTAGATCCTTAGAGGGCATCTTTAAATGATACCTCCACATTGTATGAAAAGAAAAGATGACTTCACTCTAATGTTGGGATATCTATAGCACAATTCTAGATCCATTGTCCTTTAGTGCCACTATCGTATTGTCTGAGTGGCAAATCAAGTTCAACCCTTATATTTTGGTATTTCTTTGTGCTAATAGATATGCCTTATTTTCCATATACCATTCTACCTCATTTTGTACAGTGGATCAAAAGGCTCTTAGAACAATATCTTCTCTATATGAATTGGTGTTCTTTTCATATTGATCACCCAAAGTATGAGTATTAAACAAAATTTTGCACATGATATTTTTTATTTCTTACTTGTATCTACTGCTTGTGTTCCCAAGGCTTGCTTTTGACCTATTGCTCCTTAGGATGATGTCTTAAATTCATGGTCATTATCATTTGCTTTTTCTTCTTCTTCTTCTTCTTATTATTATTATTATTACTATTAGTGTCTATTTCATGTTGTTGATTCTCCTTGTTTATTCCATTATTCGTTATGTTGGTGGTATTTTCCTATTCATTCAAAAGGTAATCTTATAATAAATACCCATAAAAATGACGATCTCAAAAATAAAAGGGAACTCCTTCACAATCATGTTTCTAGATCTAAATATAGTCTCATATTTGGATCTCAGCCAATTTTGGTAGGAGTTTAGATACATCCATTTCTCTAACTATTTTGAAAAATGTAGTAATGTTTCCTTCCTAACCAATCTACAAAGTCCCTAGATAAGTTCGTACTATACTGTCTATGCTCTTAAGATTTATTTTTTCAAAAGACCTAATGAGAATATAAAGAATCTATTCTAGACTAAAATATTTGATCAAATCTCCTCTAAGGGAATGAATTCTAAATGCCATGGCTTCAAAAAAAATACCAACTTACTAGTACAAGTGTGAGATACCCTCAAAGATTCATTTGAAATCCATTGGATTTGCAAAATTAATCATAAAATAGTCATTTGTTGTTATAATAATTTTGCAAAATTAATTATAAAATAGTTATTTGTTATAGTAATTTTGATGTCTCATTTTCAAGACCAAGCTCTCTTTATCCATTCTTATATATTATGGAGGATGAAATGAACCCTTATGAATTTGAATATTGGAACATGTTTCTAAAGATATAAGATATTATTTTCTATTATCCAAGAGTTTTAACACTGTTCTCAAATTTATAGGTCATAAATATTGAGTTTACCTATCAAACTACCTAGGGCACCACTTGGTTTTTTTGGTCAAACTTGTAAAAATTTACTAAACTTGTAAGAATTTTTTTTTGTTGTTTCGAACTTTGGTACTAAAATTTATTCCATACTTAGAATTGCTTTTTTATAAGAAGGTATGGTATGACTCTCTTTCCCTCCTTCCAGGTATTTCATAAATAGACTTAGAAGATTGAGAAAGCGGCATACAAAAACCATGTCAATGCCCTATCAATGAGACCAAATTCTAGATTTCAATTCAAAAATAGAAAATTACAAGAGTGGGTTTTCTTCGAGTTACCTCTACTTTATATTATGAATATGAGGTGCTTTAACTTCATATTTATGAATTTTTGGTTCTTTTTGTTTATAAAAGTTTTTTTTAAATGGATTATATAGGATTAAAATAGTTCCACATAACATAGCCATGACAACCTTTCAATCATACATGTATTATTGGACAAAATTTATATCTTAATTTCCTTGAAAATTTTCACAAATTAAACTAATATCATTTAATACTTATAAAATATTTTAAAAAATCATTTATTTACCTTAATCATTATCTTAAAATTTAAAAAAAAAAATTAAATTCATTAACCATATCATTTGATTATATATCTATTTTTCGTTATGACCCATTGCACAGTGTATTACCAGTCTGGCTAAATGGTTATCTTATGACCCATTCCACAGTGTATTACCAGTCTGGCTAAAATGATTATTAAAAATACTACCAAAACGTAGATGTTATATTGAGTGCACCAGCCGGAAATCAAACCCGGGTCTGTACCGTGGCAGGGTACTATTCTACCACTAGACAACTGGTGCTGATAGAAGATGGACCACTTTATACCGTTCATAACTAAAATACCGAAACCCCATTTTTAAATATTGAAATCATATATATTTATATTTACGATGATTGTTGGAGATCAATATTCAGTAGTGCATTGCCTTGCCATGCCATGCCTCGAAGATTTAATTACGTTGTTTGAGTTGGTTTCATCTTGTCGTTGTAGTATAGTGGTAAGTATTCCCGCCTGTCACGCGGGTGACCCGGGTTCGATCCCCGGCAACGGCGTTTTGGTTTTTTCCTTATTATGCCCACGGGTTAGTGGTGTGGTCCACCTTATGAGCAAGTTCACTATATTTCGTCCACTTTTTTTTTATTTATAACTTGTACATAGTATATTTGTAGCATGTGAGGGGAAAGATTTGAATCCGGGCCTCTTGATTTCAACTGGAGAGTTTTAACTACCCACTTGCTCTCCAACTCCTTTACGTGAGCGGATTCTTCCACTTTTTTTCTCTTATGAGCAAGTTTACTATATTTTCTCCTTTACTTTTTTTTTTCAAAGTAATGTGATAAACCCTTATAACCAATGCACAAGGTTGAGCAATCTCCTCCAGGCAACTCCTACTACCACCACAAAGGGTTGAGCAGTCCCCTCCGACCATGACTTGATAAACTCTTGAGACCAATGCACAGGGTTGAGCAGTTTCCTCTAACCAACTCCTACTACCAACACATAGGGCTAAGCAGTCCCCTCCGACCATGACCTGATAAACCCTTATGACGAACACATAGGGTTGAGCAGTCCCCTTCGACCATGACCTGATAAACCCCCATGACCAACACATAGGGCTGAGCAATCCCCTCCAACCATGACTTGAGCAGTCCCCTTCGGCCATGACTTGATATACCCTTACAACTAATGCATAGGACGGAGTTGTCCACTCCAACCAATCCCTACTACCGACGTATAGGGTTGAGCAATCCCCTCTAGCCATGACCCCTTGTAAGGTCGAGACCTATGCTTATCAATAGGGGATTAATACATACAGTGGTTTGAACCTTAGACCTCCCAAAGAAGAGCCAACCCCTACAACCGATGCATAGGGTGAGAGATCCCCTCCAACCATCTTATTATGCCCATGGGCTTTATGTTCAATGACGAAAGATAAGTTAAAGTGGTGTGGTCCACCATTTCCTTATGAGCAACTTCACTATATTTCCTCTACTTTTTTTGTTCAGAGTAATGTGATAAACCCTTATAACCAATGCACAAGGTTGAGCAATCTCCTACAGCCAACTCCTACTACCACCGCATAGGGCTGAGTAGTCCCCTCCGACCATGACCTGATAAATCCGTATGACCAATGCATAGGGTTGAGTGGTCTCCTCTAGCCAACTCCTACTACCAACGCATAGGGCTGAGTAGTTCCCTAGGGCTGAGTAGTCTCCTCCGACCATGACCTGATAAACCCTTATGACTGATGCATAGGGCTGAGCAATTCCCTTCGGCCATGACGTGATAAACCCTTACGACTAATGCATAGGGCTGAGTTGTCCCCTCCAACCAATCCCTACTACCAACACATAGGGTTGAGCAATCTCCTCTAACCATGACCCCTTGTAAGGTCGAGACCTACGCTTATCAATAGGGGATTAACACATATCGTGGTTTGAACCTTAGACCTCCAAAAGAAGAGCCAACCCCTACAACTGATGCATAGGGCTGAGTGATCCCCTCCAACCAACCCATAACCCCAACACATAGGGTTGAGCAATCCTAGCCAACCATAACCCCTCGTAAGGATGAGAGCTACATTTATCAATAGGGGATTAACACAACTACACACGCTCGCTCCGTGATTTGAACCTTGGACCTTCCGAAGAAGAGCCAACCCCCAAATTTTTGTGCCCTCCTCCTCCATTTGTTACCTAACAATTAAAATTAGACACATTATCAACAATTTGTCTTTCTCTTCTTTCTTGTCTATAGTCATTCATGGTTGTGGATATACAATTGATAGGTTCATTTGTCTATTTTTTATATATATAAAGAAATTGGTAACACCATTGGATGCTGCCTCAAAAATGTTAAGGTAAAGCGTAGGTTTTTATAAGAGGTCCCAATCCCCACATATTGAGGTTTGAACTTGGATTTCTTGGATGAAAACCCAAAAACTTACCACTATGGCATCCCTCACTTGTCTTATTTTTACAAGCATTTAGTTTAGATGGGATTTTTTTAACTTATGAGGACATTAACAATAGCTAAGATCATTGTACCATAACAAACACTAAGGAGATGCTACCTCAAAAATGTTAGGGTAAAGCATAGGTTTTTATAAAGAGTTTCGATCCCCTTATATCGGAGTTTGAACTTGGATCTTTTGGATGAAAACCCAAAGACTTACCACTACAATATCACTCACTTGTCTCATTTTTGCAAGCATTTGGTTTGGATGGGATTGTTTTAACTTGTGAGGACATTAACAATAGCTAAGATCATGAAATCATTATACCATAACAAACATTAAGGGCCCCGGTCCCCTCATACCAAAGTTTGAACTTGGATCTCTTGGATGAAAACTCAGACTTACCACTACCCCTCACTTATCTCATTTTTACAAGCATTTGGTTTGGATGGGATTGTTTTAATTTACGAGGACATAAACAATAGTTGAGACCATGATATCATTATACCATAACAAACATTAACATTTAATTAAGGTTTAGGGTTACATGTATTTGGTGGTGGCATCCTCGTTTGGATAGTGAACAAGAAATGGATCATAAGACCTTCTAGGGTTTTCAAGCACAAATATTTAGAGGATTTTATCCTCTCAATTTGGATGAATGATATCCAAAATATTATTATTTACATTCAAATATTTCAACTTATATATAATATATTTAAATTATATGATGCTTGGAAACCAATTTTTATCCAAGTCCATAGATTTCTATGTGGAGTTGTTTGCCCCTAAGTCTATATGTTTTTTAATTTGGTTTTATTATTTTAGGTTTAATGCATCTTAACATAGGATGGACACTTAAGCTCAAAGAAACATTGATTTAGTCCTTTAAAGAAGAGAGTATACCCATATTAGCTAACCTAATGTTTCTCCTAGATTCTACATTTACCTTCATCCATCCTTTGGATGGTTTTGGTTGTTACTTCTTTCTAATTAGGTGGAACTAATTCAAAATGAATTTCAAAATTTCTAAGCATCATGTGCTCTATTTATATTTGAGTTCAAACCTAATAAAAAAACATGCTCCTCATTCCTTTAACATTGCTTTATATTTCATAATCTGAAACTCGTCGTTTCAATTTATGGAACATTAGAAACTATGTTAAAATAATAACAAAATATTGTTCATAACAAATAAAATACAATATAGAAATCTCTGAGAAGAGATGTGAGTCTAAAATATTACAAATATGAAGTATTCTTCTTTGATTTCATAGATCAAACAAAACTATAGGAAAAGATGATACTAGAAAATTATTCACATACATTGGATTCTAAAAAGCAATGCCTCAAATGAGAGGAGACACTACCTCTTTATAGGCTTTGAAACCCAAATCGTAAAAAACTTTATTTCTAGATTAAAGTTCCTTATGATTGGATATCTTGATAAAATGTGTTAGTCTATAATAACTCATCCTTCAGAGTTTTCAATAATAGCATGTTTTTTCATAATGTTATCTAAAGTAAAATATTGCAATCTATTCAATTACTAACCCAAATGCACTTTTAAAAATAAAACTATAGTGTTTTGTCCTCTAAAAATATTTAGTTGTGTGAAACTTACATATATTAAGTTCTTTTATATTCACCCATTGTACCTTAGTCCATAGTAAGAGTCAAACATGTTGCACCTTCCACTTGCTTGTGGCTTGGCCATGTCAATCATATTTTTGAAACAAGATATTTTAGTCATCTCTAAATAAAAGGGCATTTTCTCATTAAGGTTACATAAAATATGTCTAAAAGATCTCTAGGTGGAGGAACACACTAATGTCTCTCGTTAAGGCTCACCATCTTACTAAAAAGTTGGTAAAAATCCTATCTTTAGATTGCTTGAGTTGGTATACGTCACTAATCATGATTTTTTCCTCAATGTAGATAGATAATTGCTTGACAAAAATCTCAACAAGGTCTCTTAAGCTCTTCAAAGAATGTGTTGGTATTCCGTAGTACCATTACAAGGAAGGGCCATTAAGGCTCTTGGGAAAGATATTGAGTGGTAATGTTTTATCATAATAAATATCACTCCAAGCAGTTCTAAATAAACTAAGTTGAGTAATGGTATCCTCCTTCCTTTTATACATTTGAAACTTAGGAGTTTCAAAGTTGGGAGGAAAAGGGTGACTAGCTACAAAAGGATCTAAGGGTTGGTTGCACAAGTCATCATAAGAGTACTTGTGGCTAGAAGAATACCCTTGGATAACAACCGATTGTTATTTCAATAGATCTATCTGAGAAGTTAAGAGTTTAAAATTTAGAAGAAATGGGATTTGATGGCACAAAGGTTATGTGTTGAGAGATAGAAGGAATTTGAAAATTAACATAAGAAGAAGGTTGGTACACTTGGATGTATGTTGAAATCAACATTCTATAATATACCCAAGACATTTGAGATGAAAGGATTAGAGGATGAGATATTGTGAGATTAGGGTTTCACATGAGATCCATACTCATGCTTATGAGATAAGAATGAAGGTTATTAACATAAGGATTAGAGATTGGGATACTTGATGATATGCCCTAATTAGAAGCATATCTTGTACCCACTTGTTGAGATACATGACAACTTACATTACCCTTTAATAATTCTTTAGGAGTAGATAAATATGAGTGATATTTCAAAGAAGATGAGAGAGTTTACGTCTTAGTATCCATAAAAGTGGTGATGATAGGAGGATTTGAAACAATGAAATTAGAAGTTGATGCATCAAGGTCTACATTTAAAGATCCTGAGGTTAGATCCAATTGATCTAGAGGCAAATGGTTTGAGCTATATTGTTAGGGATGGTCTATGACTGAACCTTCTCATGTAGACATGCTTAGGGTATCATGACCCTCCCTAAAAAGGACTCCATAGTTTTAAAGTTTATAGAGTGGAATAAGAAAAAAATAGATGTTTTAGAAACCTTATATCCCCTTCCCTTGATATATTAATTTTGACCTATATACCTCAAGGGCCTCTCTTTATACCAAAGGTCCCTATATACATGACTCTTCCCTATATAATCATTTGTATATGATAGAAAATTGATACGTGGATTGCCAATGATAAGTGGAAGTGATTTCTTGGATACATGGGCAAGATGGTGCATGAGGGTTAATAGTATGCCTCCTTATGACTACCACTAGCCCACTACAATATACTCCTTACTACGTGTAATTACATGGAGACCCTATGTGGATGGTTGCATCCCAAGCTTGTTATATATCCAACCTAGCCTAGTGGTTTTTTCACCATCATGACCATCGTAGATCCAATAAAGTCAAAATTTTAACAAAAACATCATAGGGGCAAAATAATTTTTAATATTTTTTCTCATGCCCCAATACTTGTATTCTTAGAGCAATAAATGCTCCAAATTTAGAAGCAAATAATATTGATTAATTTGGTTGATTGAAGGTCGAATTCATGAAGAAATTAGAAAACTTAAATAGTAGCCGTATGCTCAAAATTGGGTGTCTACATGGACATAATGTTGGTAAACTATATCAATGTTTGAGCATAGAAGGAAGAAGGTTATATGTTTGAACTATATGGATTTTATTTATGTGCACTTGTAGTGATCAAGTTATAGAACATCATCTATGGAGGCATTGATGGATGCATCACCATGAGGACTTATATCCAGTTGGCTATCCAAATCTTGCAAAGTCATTTGAAAACCCACTCAGTAGAAGTTAAAATCTTTCCATTGAAAGATTTTACAAAGTGTTAACTTTTAGTGTTGTGGTACATTGTTGTGATATCCATGAAATGGTGTAACAAGCATTTCAATAAATACTTTATTGCCTTGGATAGCTCAAGGAACATAGGATATTGGAGACTCAAGATCAAACCTTATGTAGTAGAATTTTGGGATTTCAAAATATATAGTTCAATGTAGCTCACTTGGTAGTCAATATGGTTGTATCTTATGCCATGTAGTAACATTTTACCATATATACCCAATTTAACCAATAAAATTTTAGCATATGATAAATTAGTAGTCTTGTAGTGACAAAATAACATGGATTAAGTGGCAAAAACTAGCAAATTAATGGAGTGGCAACCTATGATTGAATACTACATTTCTATGTTTTGGAGTATTAATTTTTTCATTTTTGAGGGCTATCAGAGCAAATATTTTGGAGGCCATAATTTATGCATAAGGAAGCATTTTCAATCTATTTTGTTTCAAATTACATGATTTTTTGAGTTTTTTGTATTGGCAACATTAACTCAAACATCATTTATTGTGTTGGGGTCGAATTGTGTATGATAGACCTCAAATCCTATTGCACTATTTTGAAAAGGAAAATTTACAATATGTTATGCAATTAGAATCTGTGGTCTATGTTTATAGGATATACAATTGGATTTATGATATTTGTAGTAGTTTTTGAGTCTTTTGGAGGCATACAAAAAAGAGATTTAGAATATGTTGATGAATTTCTCACTTAAAAGTGCTAAAGATGACTTAGCTACAATAGGAGGTAAGGTAAATGGTAATGAAGAGTATGTCAAATCTATTACGTCCAATCTTACTCCTTTTCATATAGTTGGCATGGTTTTTTATGTAAATGATTATCAAAGAACCACAACCTATTTCTCTTGAAGGGATTTTCAAGCTTATTATCAATTATGAGGTTGTAATGAAAAATCATGGAACTCTTTCTCATATATAGGCTCATCCAGACGATATCAAATCAATGTAATTTAAGGCTTAGTTTCTTAAGAGCAAGTCTAAGATTTCAAAGATATTAACCATGTGATAAAATGGAAAGATACTCCATCAAAAATTTCATAACAAGATTGAAGAATATTGAGACAAAAAGATTGAGATCTATAAAAAAGCTTTCTAAGGATGAATATGGTAAAGTTGAGACCACTAGAGCATCCATTACGAGGGGATGCTACTTCTAATGTCTCCTCTTCTTGGCCCCTTAGTTCAAATTATAGGGGGATGTTGAAGTATGTGTAATCTAATTTAATTAATTGTACTCAACCTTAAGATAATATTGTATCAATTATCAATTGCATAGTCATAGCAGTTGATCCTCTTTATGCAATCAATAAGTACTAGAGTAAGAGTTCGAGTATACATAATCTATTGGTTTCTTTGTTTTTAATAAAAATTTGGTAAGAGAAAACTCTTTCCACAAGGTATGACATGTAGAAATTCTAGCCCATTGTCAAATTACATGTTGAATATGTTCAAACCCTAATCTCATGAATATATTATTCATTATTATGACAATAAAAAGGAAATATGTTTCTCTAGATTTTTATATCCAAATAGGGTATTACTTCCTTTTTATACCACCCTTTAAATACCAATCCTTAAATTTTTCAATGCAGTACAAAGTATGTAGAATACATTACAGACTTATATTAAACAACTATCATTTGTTGCATCATAGATTTTCAACAAACTTATAAGTCATACTATCATGTGTAGTACACAATCTAGCTTCAAAAAGTGATAAAGTATTTAAACAAACTCAATCATAATATAATATTATCTCAAATTGTCAATTGTACAATCACAACAATTGATCCTCTTTATAAAATTAGTAAAATACCATAGTGATAGTTAAAGCATATGTAATTAGTTTTTTTTCTTTCCTTTTAATAAAAAAATTCTAAGAGAAGTTCCTTTCCACGAGGTATGACAAATATAATATATCAAAACAAGCAAGATATTTCACCATTCCAAAGCATCATTCAATACTTTTGTCACCTTGTGATAACCACACAACTCATACATACAAGGGAAATGACCAAACCTGCTTAGCCAAACAACCTAAAAAAACATGTCAATGATTCTAAGATCAAATAAAAAGATAAAGCCCCAATTTTATTTTTCTATCTCCTTCTAAAGGGTAGCAATACAAGTCATTAAAACCAAGCAAGAAAAACAAAATATAACCTAGTGTAATTTCCATAAAACACCAAAGAAAATATAAACTCATTTTCTTCCTTTACCTAGATTTCTATTATTGTAGTCATGAATGCCCTTATTTGCCACTCCATTAGGCATTTCAATTGTATCATCCCTCTCTCCATCAAGATGTAAGAAAAAATCATTTAGGGTAACCAAATTTTTTTCCATCAAGAACACATAAGGTCCTTCTTTCAAATCTCTCTCTCTCTCTCTCTCTCTCTCTCTCTCTCTATATATATATATATATATATATATATATATATGTATACATACATATATATATATATATATATATATATGTATATATGTATACATACATATATATATATATATATATATATATATATATATATATATATATGTATACATACATATATATATATATATGTATACATACATATATATATATATATATGTATACATACATATATATATATATGTATACATACATATATATATATATATATATATATATATATATATATATGTATACATACATATATATATATATATATATATATATATATATATATGTATGTATACATACATATATATATATATATGTATGTATACATACATATATATATATATATGTATGTATACATATATATATATATATATATATATATATATGTATACATACATATATATATATATATATATATATATATATATATATATGTATGTATGTATGTATGTATGTATCAAAAAAACCATACTTGTATTATATTATGATTATATTACTATAAGTGTGTGTGTGTTTGTATCACCTAACAAGATTTAAATATGGGTCTTGACATTGAGGGCCAATTAACCACTTAAGATTATGAAATTTGACTAAAATATTAAGATTCACCCATAGTATTCAAACCTTCATTAAGAGTGTGAAATTCTCACTCTCCATCACCTTCCCTCTAGAATATGACCGATCTTAATCAACTTAGCAAACACTCTATCTTGAATGGTAGACATAGAGAACGAAGCCTCTATTAGTTTCCTAAATGAAAGAGAATTATTAAGAAAGTCTCTCTCCTTAGCCAAATTTTTTATCAAAATATAAATAGCCACATTATCTATCAAACAAGGATCAACTATATGCCCTTCATCCTTGAACAAGGATTTGAAGTGAGATAGTAAATAATTTGCTATCCTATCCCCATCAATAAAAACATTGTCTAATTCATCCTTTATATTATAAATTGGCTACTTATGCTTATGATTAATGAAATACAAAAACAACTTAGAACCTTATATCCTAGATTTAACCATTGAATTATGGATCCAATTCTGGTAGCTTCTACTCTATAATGCTCAAGACGCAACAATTCTTATCAAACATGCACCACTTGTTTTTTTTAAAACAAAGAAGTGGTAATCTTGATCAAATCCACTCTAGCATTAGATTAAACAACTTGAGTAGATTTATTTTCCCTCATATGAGTAATTGCCTTTCTTTTACCAAAACACCTAAAAAAACTAGTGGCTCTTTCAATAGCCCCACATCACCATTCTCTCCAATCAAACTCCTTGAAATTAGGATCACCTAATATGGATATATTAATATTAAAAGGTAAACCTCTCACCTTTCACCTTTAGCCAAATTGCCTACAATTGGAGAGACCAAGAGTGGAAATTATCATAAATTAATAGCCCATAATCACAAATAATTCTTGATTTAAACTCAAATTTATTAATGCAAAATGAATCAACAAGATAACCCCTACACAACATACTCTATTTGGTCATTTCACCTTGATGTTTATTAAACCATATATACCAAAACTTAAAATTAACTTAAGAAGGACACTTTAAATCATCAAAGACACCCAGATTAGTAATCCATTTATGAAACTTAACATATGACAAATACAAGGCTAATGAATTACATCTCCTATGTAACCCAAACTCAATCATGTTAAATCCCTCAAAATCACCCACTTAGCACTAATTAGCACTCATTTAATCCCACAAAGCCACTTTTTTGACCAAAATATTTGGAGCATAAATTGAACAAAAAAACAACTAACCCTAATAGAAAAGGTAACCTAAAAGATTCTATTTCAAGGATTTTTCCTGACATAATCAACTATTTTTTTAGCCATTCCAAAAAAAAAATAATAGCACCCCCATTTCCCTCACCATGAGTTGCAACCAAAATCCTTATTTCCAAATAGTATTGAGATTCATACCTAAACACCAATTCACACAGTTAACCTCTTATAAATAAATAATAACAAGACTATGCTTGTAAATTTTATCTTTTACCCTATAGTTCCTATTACCTAAGGAAAATTTCCCTCTTATTTTATGTAATAATTTTATAATATTTCATAAATTTGGGTTCCTTGGCTAGGACCCCAAAAGGATTTACATGTACAACATACTTGACCAAAAAATTCAGGGACATAGACCTATCCCAAGCATTGACATATTTTCCTTCACCATTTGCACCAAACTACTAGCAAATTCCTTACCAATGTCCAAATTGATTTTTTTTTTTAAATATTTCAAGGTTCTATAGGTAGAAGAAGATATATCCTTATTTTTCTATGAACCTCACATTATCCCTTAATCATAAGGGCATATTTGAAAGAAAACAAATTTTCAAGATTAGCTTGAACGTCAAAACTAGGATTAGCATCCGTGTCAAAACCAAGCATAGTCTACAATGAGTACTAAGTGAATTTTGGGTCATGAAGTCAAGTATCAACCTCCATACCCCCTCCATACTCCCCCACCTTGACATGATTTTATATTTGACTCAAAATAGGAACCAATTCTTTACCTATTTGTTGCAAAGGCTTATTGAAAGACTACAACATTGATCATATGGATTGAATTTGATAAAATTAGCCCTTCTTTAGTTAGGTATTACCTCCTCAACCAAAGCACCATTAATATTTACTAGTCCTTCCTAACGAAGAGCATATGCAACATTCCTAAACCCATTAGACTTAGGCAATCATAGGTTAAATAACCCACTACACGACATCTAAAAAATGCTTTAGGCACATTCAAGTAAATATTTTTTTCTCAATCTAAAATGGAGGTCCAATGAGATTAATATTCTAAGGAAGCTCACTATCAAAGTCCATCTCCATGCAGGCACATAAATGAACCTTGAAGCTTGAGAACTTTCCTTGATCATTCTTAGATCAAACAACTCTACCTAAACAACATGCAATACCTTTTAGATATGGTCTAAACACGAGGTTAAGATAGGAAATTTGACCCACAAGGTGTATCTAGCTTGGGATGGCCCTTTAGTATGAAATTCAAAGGGCTAAGCTTGTAAATAACAAATATGACAACATATAATCCAAGTCTCATATTGAAGGACTACTTGTGTATCTTCCTCAAAGTTAAGAAAATAGGCTACATACCCTCTCATCGACCTCCTCATTTGCTCAACCAACCCTTCAACTCTCAATTTTCTTGTACCCACCTAAAAATATCATTTTTTATTCCCCTTCAAAAAAGATAAAAGTAAAGTTTATTTTTTACAATGACAAATTTTGTTGATAATCTCCCCAAGAACAAGGTATTTTTGGGTTTTACCTATTTGGAATTTGGCCTTGGTAATGTGTTAGTTGAATGAATCTCCTTATGGTACCCCTCCATCAATATCACATCCAAGTCTACCAATATTTGCTTCACCATTGGTATAAAACCCCCAACCTCTATTACAACTAAGATCAGCCTAGGAAGAGCCAGCAAAATCGCCTCTAAAAATACCTCTACTTTCATTAATGCAAGAGGAAAAGTACCACCAAACACACCATTAGAGGGTCCACTACCATAATTACAACTAGGGCCAAGAGGAGAAGAAGCACCAAGGTTGCCACTAGAAAATATTCTTTATTGACTCTAAGAGGAGATATACCATCAAACACACCATTAGAAGGTCCACTATCTTCAAAAACTAGAGAAGAAGTCCCCATACAACAAAACATCAAATTTGATATTATTATCACCAAGCAACGATGTCAAGGTCTGACCCCCACCTCCCCAAATTGCTTAAGCACTTCGAGTATTAACATTGGCCTCTAAGAAAAACTTATTTCAAGCCTTGAGAAGAAAATGAACCCACCAATAAATCCACTACCCTTCAAGCAAGCTTGATTAGATTTAAAAGAATCTCCTTATGCAAAAAAAACCTTTGAAACCCTTAACAACAAGGGTTTTAAAGATATCGAACCTATTTAGGGAGATTTCACTGTGGCCTCTGATACAAACCCTTTAGATACCCCACCACTTGATCTTTCAATAGCAATTTCTATGAGCCCCACCTGACCACCTAAAACTATAGATGAGCCAAGCAAGGATGAACTAATTGGGCTTTAAAAGGAGGAATTAGCAACAAGACCACCACTTATCTATAAAGAAAAAAGGGACCTAACCAAAGAGAAATGACTACTTGTTTTCAACGGAAAACCTAATAGAGATGAGTTTCCCAACATAGAAATCCTAAATTGAATGAAATTAAGGCCATGGTAAGCCTAACAAATGTAAAAACTAAAACTTAACTCATATTATGCCTAAACTCTGAGGCAAGAGAATGGAGGCTTCATAAGAGGGTAGAGGCTAATCATACTTGACACCAATTACATTCTAAAGCTACTTTCCTTTTACTATTATTACAAAGTATATTTGTAGATGTTAATACTTTTATATTGCAAAGGATCAATTACAACCCACTCCCCACTCTTATTTTGTATGATTTTTTTTAAACTAGTTATATGGGATTTTTTAATTGAATATGTTTATACTACTATTAATAAAAATCAACCATAAAGACATAAAATAATTGAATATTTATCCATCAACAACAAAAGAACAAAATATGAAGTACTTGCCACCAACTTGTAAGAACAAAAAAAAAAAGCAAAGCCCCAGATAGGCAAGAGAAGAATCAAAATAGTCAATCTTGATATAGTTATGCTATGGACACAATGGGTTGAAATATTTATAATCTGGCCTTATTAGGCCAAGGTCAACAGTGGTGAAGTACCTAAGGGTGCTCTTAATGTAAGTCTTCAAGTATCTTGATGTAAGCATATGAGTATCTTCATCTAATCCTAAAGGTAAGTGCTATGTAAGCATTCAGGCATCTTGATGTAAGCTTAAGGGCATTCATGTATTCACCTTTGGTGGTATTGGTTAATCCACCTTTATGGATAACCTTTTTTTAAATAAAGAGGTAAAAATTTATTGATAAAAAGTCTGGATTACAAAGTACAGCTGAGCCCCCACCCAGGACTCAAATAAGCAACAAGACAGGCTAAATCACCAGACAAGGTCAACTCCCAAAGAAAACCAAAAAGAACAAACCACATTAAGTCTGAACATCCTTATGGATCAACTCCCATAGGTGTTGAGAATCCCTAGACGGGAGACTCTCCCAGTTATCAATACTCTGAGTATCCAATAGCTCAGAAGCCCTTTTGGCTAGGTAATCAGCAACCCCATTCCATTCCCTTGGAATGTGCACAAAGGATATAAATTCGAACTCTTCACTCATTCTGAGAATCTGAATGGTCACAGAGGCCAACTACCAATTAACATCCTCCACTCTTTTTTTGTTTAAAAGATTAACCAAAATTTGAAAGTCAGACTCGCAAAGAATCCTACGCCAGCCAAGAGAAAACCCCTTTGCAAGGCCTCAAGTATTGCCAGAGCTTCCATAAGATTGTTGGAGTGAACACCTTTATAAATGGAAAAGAAAAAATTGACCACGCCAGCAGAATCTCTCCCAACACCACCAATTCCAGCATGTCCAGGATTGCCCTTGGACGACCTATCAGTATTAATTTTTAAAACTCCTGTAGGGGGCAGTCTCCATCTACCCTCTCTCCTAACCTTCTTGCTAATCTGAGGAATCCTACTAGGGATAGAAGAATTCACACCAACCCCAAACAAACCAAGGGCCTATCGTACCTTCTCCTCCCTAGAGTCCAAATGAGGGTCCACATCACATTTACTATGGATAGTTTTTTGAACCATACACAGGATCCTTTGCCAGATCTGTTGAACAGTCAAATGAATTCCCTCAAAAATGCGTCGGTTTTGTTCGAGCCAAATCTGCCAGATGATGCAAGAAGGGCCCAAATTCCAAGCCACTTGGAGGAAGGGGGCCTTGGTTGGAGGTCTGCCTAGACTACTCCAAAACTCCACCAGGGAGAGCACATGAAAACAAGTATGGTTCCAGGAACTCCACCAACAGTGCCAAATGTCTCTGGCAAGGGAGCATTGGAAAAATAAATGAGAAGAGTCATCCTCATTCTTACCGCAAAGGACACATAAAGAGGGCCCCTGAAATCCCCTCTTCCTCAAGTTATCCCAAGTGAGGCATTTATTACGAGCTACCAACCCCAGAGAAAAAAGTTACATTTCGGCCAAGCAAATCTATTCCACACCTTTTTCCACCATGTGACAGGGAGACTCCCAAACTTTTGCTTATCAAGAACTTGATAACCATAGGCTACAGAGTAGGTTCCCTTAGGATTAGGGTTCCAAGCCAGAATGTCTTTATCCCTCAATGAAGAACAATACCTCCCTGCAAGAATAAGAGCAAGCACCTCTCTATCCTCGGCCAATCCCCCTTGGGGCCATTCCTACGGATCTTTCCATCTGTACATCTCCATATTTCCAAAATACTAGATTTTTTTAAAGTCCTCCACATGAGACCAACCTGCTTCCAAGAAACAAATGCTTAGGGAATGTAACCTGGGATATTGAGTCAAGATAGGAGGGTGGCCATCCCAAGAATCCTCCCAAAAAAGAACATCTGATCCTTGATTGCAAATCCAGAACAAACCCTGCTTAATTAAATTAGCTCCTCTTTTCAGAGGTCCCAGATAACAGAACCTTTCCCAACCAAACTGGCTCTAGGGATATCTACCTCAGAAATACCTCTCAAGTATTTATAAGATAATATTTTAGCCCAAATCTGATCTTGAGAGGTACACCATCTCCAATAAAGTTTCGCAGCCAAAGCCTGCCCAGAAAGAGTTTCCTGTCGCAACCCAAGGCCTCCCTCTTGAACTGGCCTACAAATGGAATCCCATCTAACAAAACTCCATTTAGATTGATCAAGTTTGCCAGACCATAAAAACTGTCTTGACAGAGCATCCATGTCCTTGATGAAACGAGGAGTTGTTTGCACAAAACATCTGTAAATGGGTAAAGCTTGAATAACATATTTTAAAAGCAATACTCTACCTGCAGAGGATAGCCATCTGACAGTCCAGTGATTTACATTCCTTCTAAACTTATCAAGTATAGACTGCCAAGAAGATCTAGGCAGAGGATGAGATGAAATTGGGATCCCAAGATAAATGAAGGGGGGAGTCCCGACCTGGAATCTTAGAATGCGAGCAATCCTGGCTTGAATAAGAGGGGGGGTATTGAAGAAGAAAATAAAGGACTTGTCCTCATTAATCACCTATCTAGAAGCACCAAGATATATGTCAAGAGACTGTCTAATGTTTCCAACTTCCTTGATAGTGGCAACTCCCAACAAAGCAGTATCATCAAAAAATTGAAGGTGGGAAAGAGGTGGCAAACTGTTATCCCACTTCCACCCCTAAATGAGACCATGCCTGACCTGAGACTTGAGTAATCTGCCCAACCCTTTTGCCATAATGATAAACAAATAAGGAGATAGAGGATCTCCTTGCCTCAATCCCCTTGAGGCCTCAAACAGCTCCGTTGTCTCGTTATTAACAAGAACAGAGAATGAGGAAGAAGAAATACAACTCATCACCCATCTAATCCATTCCTCCTCAAATCCAAAAGCAGCAAGAACTTTTTGAAGAAAGGACCATCTAACTCTGTCATAGGCTTTTGCCATGTCCAACTTAATGAACATAGTTTTCTCCTTAGAAGTTTCCATTGAGTGAATAGCTTCTGTAGCAATAACACCCCCATCCATGATTGTCGGCCAACAACAAACCCACCTTGCTCCTCAGAGATGATTTTGCTCAACCATATCTTCAACCTCTCAGCAATAATTTTTGTGATGATCTTATATACAACATTACAGAGAGCAATAGGCCTGAACATATCCAGGGAATTCACTCCCTCTTTCTTGGGAATAAGCACCACAAAGGTAGCATTTAGGGCCCTTAGCATTTGTTTGTTCTTTTGGGACTCACGGACCACTTCCAAAAGGTCAAATTTGATTAACTCCCAAAACTCTTGATAAAACTCAATTGGGAATCCATCCGGACCTGGGGCTTTCCCCTTTTTCATCTTGAATACAACACTTTTCAGCTCCTCAAGGGAAATTGGATCCATCAAGTGCTCATTCATCTCTCTAGAAACAATCGAGGGAATACAGTTTAGAATAATTTTTTCTTCCTCATCATCTGAGAGGGCATCCTCCTTGAAGAGAGAGGAAAAATACCTCTTAGTCTCTTTTGAAATATCCCTAAAAGAAGAAAGCAGGGCACCCTGAGAATTAACAAGAGAGGTAATCGAGGTTACCATTACGACGAGCCTTAACGAGTTATAAAAGAAGGTTGTGTTCCTATCCCCTTCCTGAAGCCAATCTACTCGAGCTTTTTGTTTCTAAAAAATTTCTTCCCTCAGTTCCCATTCAGCAAGGTCTTTTACAGCCTTAGATTCCTCAACAAGAAGCTCCTCTGTGAATCCCTGATCTCTAATCTTCCTTGAGGCTTCTTCCACCCTCCTAAGAGCTGCCAACTTAGCCAAGGAAAGGTTCCCAAAATTTAGTCTATTCCATCTCTTCAATTTATGCTTAACAAATTGAAGCCGCTTCATAAAGGAGTACATAGCGGTGCCATGAGGAGGTTTGCCATTAGTCCACCAGCCTCGCATGAAATCATGAAGCTTAGGATCTCGCAGCCACATAAGTTGAAACTTAAATGAGGGATTATTTTTTAGCCCTAACTCCAGAGTAGAGAGTTTTATAGGCCAATGATCAGATCCTCTACCCTCCAGAATCACGGAACTAGCGCTTCTATTATTGCCAATCCAAAAACTAGAGATCAAAAACCTATCCGAGTCTCTCTGAAATGGAATATTCCCCACATCTTCTATTATGCCAGGTAAATATCCCATTATCCGGCTTGATGTCAACCAAGTTCAAGGCCAGAATATGAGCATTGAAGACAGAAGAAAAAAGCTCAAGACGATCAATCCCACCACATTTTTCCTCCAGACAAGTGATAGAATTGAAGTCTCCAGCCAAAATCCATGGGTACAGGGGAGCCAGACTTCTCACAAAGCCAATGTGCTCCCATAAATTCACTTTAACATTGTAATCAATAGGAGCATACACGTTTGTAAGTAGGATGGTCTCACCAGATTCATTATCATGCCCGATCATCGAAATAGACCACTGCTGGAAATCCAGGTAAGAGGAGAGATCTTAACTGGATCCCATAAACAAGCAAGGCCACCGGCATATCCACATGCACCAATACACCGACATTGCCCCTTTCTCCACAACTTGGGAGCAATATTGAACAAACTATCAATAGCTAATTTAGTCTCCTGAATAAAAACCACATCCGAAGAATGAACACGAATCAAATCACGAACAGCTTTTTGACCTCAAGGGTAATTTATTATTTAATTGTAAGGTTGACCTCAAGGTTAAATTAATTTTGTTCAAGGTTAACCTCTTAGTAGGGTTTTGGTATCACTATAAATACCCTTCAATGAGCAATCATTTGTAACATGTGAAAAATATTGTAGGGGTGTCCACAAGCACCCACCCCTTACTCCCTCTCTCATATTATATCGTTTATCTCTTTCTCTCTCTTTTTCGTCTAAATTGTCTTTTTTTGCTTTTATTCCTTTTTTTGCATATGATTGTGGTGAATGGATGTTTCAGGATATTTTTAAAAAATATTACAAATTCCAACTGGTATTAGAGCCAAAATGAAGCAATTTCACTCAATCACAAAAAATATTATATAGGAAAAATTGTGGGAGTTATGGACAAATCATTACTTCCACTGGATTCCTTGCAAAATTTTAAGGGGTTCCAATTCAATACTTTTGGAGATTTTGTTGTTTTATGTCCTGAAAAATATGCCTTGTTCCTTAAAAAATTCAAAATTTGAATTTTTAAAATTTGAATATTCCATTGTGCAACGAGAGGAGGCAAAGTGGCATGTGTAGTTGTTTCAGTAGATTTTTTTTTGGCATGTAGTTATTTATGTTGTCTAGTTGTTTCAACATGTTCTTTGACATTTTTTTTCTTCTTCTTCATGTTCAAGGTGCAATTTTAGTTGTGAGCAAGTGGGGTACGCTTTTGATAGCCTTCTCATACTGCATGTGTGAACCATTGAGGGCCACATGTAGTGCAAATGGTAAGGAACCCCACATGTTTCTCGGTGAAGGTGCATAGTCCCTGTGAAAGTGTACATAGTACAACTACTCACGATACAAGCATGTGCCTAAGGTGCCTTTTTTTTTTAGAAAAAAACCACATGGGTCATTGGGGACCCAAAATGGTACACTTAAAAAAATAAAAGCATGTGCAGAGGTAATTGAGGGCCTTGGGCATAGTCCTATGCACAATTTTATTTATTTTTTAAATGTGCTTTAATGCTCCCTCAAGGGCACTTGTCCCCTTTTTTAAACCCATATATTGTGGCTATCGAAAGGGGTCATAAGACTTTCATACCCAATTGACCTAGGTTTAAACCTCACCGTTAGCATGGGGTTCCTTTTTGCATACAAAATAAATTTTTAATATATATATATATATGGAGGGAAATCAATTTATTCCCACCAAGTGTCCACATATTATTTGTTGACAACATCCCAATTGGCAGTCTTATCAATGAGTGACGTCATTAGAGGAAGCGCCTAGAGGTGACAAGTGGTAACTCTTGATTAGCCAGAACAAAAATTGCTTGATAATAAGGGGTTGTACTCGGGTCCCCCACCCTTGAAAAATTACATCTCTCTTCTTTATATCTTGAGAGTACACTTATCATCTCAATTGAGATGCTATAGCTAGAAACCTACATCATTTTACATAAAATGTCTAAATTCTTGATTTTCATTTTATGGATCTTTTCAATTATCTGTTTGAATACAATTACTCCATAATTTAGCATCTTTCTTGACATTTTCCTATAACAACCTTCACAATGCCAAAAATTCACCTCTACTATCTATGCCTTGCATCTTAGTAGAGTAATATTTCCAACATCGCACTATCATAGTCCGCTTTACCAAATTTGAATTGCTAGTTTCCTTCTGAAACACAAGTGCAACCACAAATATTATAATAAATAGTATAAATGAAAACACATTATTATTACAAAATAAAATAGATATTACCAATGAAAAATATTAAAGTAAAACTTAATCATTAATTGATTTAAGCAATCAATATTTTTTGTCAGCTTCAACTAAACTTTCTACTTCCTCTAACCATGGAAGGGAGAATTTAAATTCACGATCCTCAATCAAAACCCCTCTATTGGCTAGCTTATCTGCACATTTATTTTCTTCCCTTGATATATATGTAAACCTTATTCTTCAAACTCTTTAGCAAGATCTTGAATTTCCACAATTATCTCTTGTATGTTCGATGGAGCTTTTGCTTTCCTCAAAATTGTATTTATTACTATGATAGAATAACCTTCCATCCATACTCTATTCCATTTCATTTATTTACATATTTTTAACCCTTCTAAAGCTGCCTAAGCTTCAGCTTCATTATTTGTCTTAAATCCACTATTGAAACCATAATGAGAAAAAATTCTCATTTATTATTTCTAATTATTCCTCCTCCTGCTACTGATCCTGGATTTCCTTTAGGTGCTCCATAAAAATTCAATTTAACCCACTCTATATCTGGTGGTTTCCACTTTATATTCTTTACTTTATTTTTGCTTCTATTGTACCCAACATCATAATTCCATTTAATGACTTGACTCCATCTATCAAGACTCTCTGCTTCCAAATTAGGAATTAGGTGAGTTGATAAGGTTGGATTAGACTCCTCTATGGCTAAACATATCTTATTTTTCATTACCTCTAAATTTCTTTCCTTTCCTTTAAATATTCTTTTATTCCTTTCTAGCCATATAGTCCAAAGTATTGTATCTTTTAATATATCCCATATTGTCTCTAAAGCCTCACTTTTATAAGTGCTTTGCCATTGCTTTAACCAATCTTCAATTCTTCTATTCATCACCATGCATTTACCAAACATATTAAGAATCCATTTCAATAGATTCCAAACTATTGAGCAATGTCCCAAGATATGGTCAATATCTCCTCCTCCTTATTACTAAAAACACATTTAGAGGGGCCATGAAAACCCTTTTTCATAAGGTTATCCCAAGATAAAATTCTTCTATGACCTACTAGCCAAACAAACATTTTGACTTTAGGAATGCTTGGGCTATCCCAAATATCTCTCCATATTCTAGTGACATTATTATTATGTTGGTGTTGAACATTATATCCACTTCTTGTTGTGTATTCTCCTAAGCTATTCAACTCCCAAATCATTTTATCCTTGGTACCCCTAGGAATAATCACAGTTGTTATATTTCTATTCAATTTCCTCCTAGCATCAATGTCTTGTATACTTATAAAACAAATCTTATTTCCATTTGTATCTTCTTTCTCGATCCTTGTACAAAATGTTTGAAACCCTATCACCGTATTTGTCTTGAAGCAATCTCGTCCACAATTTCAAAAATGGATCTAAATTGAGTGGTTTTTTATCACACCAAGTATCCATCCAAATGGATTTTTTTTCTCGAGATCCCACCACCCATATTAAACCTTTAATCATAAGATCAATAGATTTTTTTTAACCATTCCAAAGAGCATAACCATTTGGAAGAGAGATTGCAATAAAAATTAAACTTGGGTCATTGGGATCAACATACTTACTTAGAAGAATTATTTTTGATTGTCTATGACTCTCTTTGTACAATATCTAGATAACTTTTCCCCTAAGAGCTAAGTCTACATCTGTAATAGCTCTTAAACCAAGACTTCCCCTAGTTTTATCATCACACAACTTGCTCCATTTAACCAAAGGATATTTCCTTTTATCATGTAAACCTGACCATAAAAAGGATCACATAATAAAGATTAAAAAATTTCAGCTAATTTTGGCATAGAATACAATGACATATAATATGTTGGAATGGCTTGTAAGTCTGACTTAATTAATTGCACTCTTCCAGCTAACGATAACCATCTACCTTTCCAAGCTGGAAGTTTATTTTGAACTTTACTAATAAATGGATTCCATAAATCTATCCTCATTCTCCCCTCAAATAAAGGCATCCCTAGATAAGTTGTAGGTAAATTTGCCTCCTCCATTTGAAGCAACCTAAAAATTCTTATTTTGATATTAGGAGTGTCAAGGAAGTAAATTTTGGATTTAGTCCTATTAATTTTTTGCCTTGAATCTCTTTCGTACTATTTTAAAAATTTATTCAAAGCTCTGGCATCATTTATCCTTACCCTTCCAAAAATGGTTGTATCATCTACAAACTGTTGATGGGTGATGTTATCGATGTTATTACTAACCTTAAGTCCATTTATAAACCCATATTTGTAAGCCTTCTTTAAGTTGCTACTCAAAAATTCTGCCATAATAATGAAAAAATAAGGAGATAGAGGATCTCCTTGTCTAAGGCCTCTCTTGGATTTAAAATATTTTGTCACTAACCCATTGACCAACATTGAATAAGAAACTGTAGAGACACAAGCTTTAATCCATCTAACCCATTTCTTCCCAAAACCAAAATTATCTAAAACTACAAAAAGAAAATATCATTTAACCCTATCATAGGCTTTACTCATATCAAGTTTTAAGATCATAGCTTTCTCTTTTCTTGAAGCTTATGAACATATAACTTCATGAGCTACTATGATCCCATCCAGAATTTGTCTCCCTTTCACAAATTCTTCTTGTTATTCTAAGATGATTTTATCTAAAAATGGACTTAATCTATTCACCATCACTTTGTAAATAATATTATATGTCATATTACATAGGCTTATGGGTCTAAAAGAATCAAATAATTCAGCATCCTTCTTTTTTGGAATTAGGGTAAGAAAAGTTGCATTTATTTTATAATGAATGTATTGGTTTACCCTAGACTGTTCCACAGCCACCAATAAATAATCCTTCACTATATCCCAATTATGTTGGTAAAAAGCTACAGATAGTCCATCTAGACCTAGGGATTTATCCTTATTAAAAGAGAAAAGAGCTAAATGCACTTCATATAGAGTAATAGGCTCCATCATTTTCCTATTGTCTTCATTTGTAATAACTAAAGGAACATATTGAAAATTTTTATCAATAAGAACTTCAATCTCCTCTAAACCTAGAATATTTTGATAAAACGACTTAGCCTCTATTCTAATTTCACTTTGTTTTTCAATCCAAACTCCTCCTATTAATTTAATTCTATTAAATCTAGAAGATGATATCTGAACTATAGCCATACTATGAAAAACTTTGTATTCTTGTCTCCTTATTTTAACCAAATTTGTCTTGATTTTAATCTCCAGAATTTCTCTTCCTTACTCAAAATATTATGATATTCACTAAGCAACTTCATTTCCTTTGAGCTTGTATTATTTTCATCACCTTTTTGAAATTTTGAAATTTTATCTTTTAGTTCTTCTTTCTTCTAAAAAATATTTCCAAAGGTGTTCTTGTTCCATTCTTTTAATCTATAAGTCATAGCTTTCATTTGGTTTGGAAGAGCATACAACCCACCATTACCTAAAGAATTCCATGTTTGAGCTATCATATAAAAAATTGAGGATGGTCTTCCCACATCTGCTCATATTTAAAATATGATATTTTTTGAATTCACTTACCATCATTTTAACTCTTATTGGCAAATCATTTGAACCAATCCTTCTTAAGGTATTAATTTTAGCACAAGTTCCTTCATCAAGCCAATGATTTGAGAGAATGCATCTATCTAATTTTTTTGCTATTAGGTTTTGGCCTCTCCTATTGTTGGTCCAAGTATAGTTATCTTCTTCAAGATCAACTTTCCATAGATTGTTGTTTTGAATAAAAGCTGAGAAATATTTCATACTTTGGGTCAATTTCCTAATTCCTCCAAATTTTTCATTCAGCTTGGTTATGGCATTAAAATTTTCAATGATCATGAATCGGGTTTCTTGGTCTTTAATTCTCATAAAGGCTTCAATCCCACTCCAAAATTATAATATACCTGATTGAGTTGTAGGTCCATATACATTGAAAAGGATGAAGTGAATATCTGCAAAGTAGCAAGTGACCAAAGAAGCTATCCAATGTCTAGTTTTATGAATGGTTACACAAGAGGTTCTAGAAGGATTCCAACAAGTTAGAATTCCCCCTACTACTCCTTCATAATCCATAGAATCCCATTCACATCTTGCCTAAAATGCTTTCATAGTTTTAGAAAATTCTTCTATTTTCATTTTAGTTTTCTGGATATATAGAATATCAAGTTTATTACTTAAACATAGGTCCCCAATACACCTATGCTTTGAGGGGGTATTAGCACCACTTATATTCCATGATATGATAATCATGTCTCATTAGGGGCTTTTGATCCCTCTTGCGTATTACCAATATCATTTTGTGATTAGGTAAAGAGAAGTTCAACCAACTTATTTTGTGTTTCTTTCTCTATGTTAGCCCTTGCTTCTCTGGATCTAGCTTGATAATTTGAGGGTTTTCCTCTTTTTGCCTTGCCTATATCAGGATTAGGTCTTATTATTCTATTCCTAAATATTCTTTCACAATTTTATTTTTCAACATATTTATCCTCTCCTATCTCTATTATAGAAGCTTTTGACTTGTCTTGCTCATTTTTTGGTATTTGCTTATTAATGGCAGAGGTATTAACTTCTAAAACTGCATTTTCTTTACTAATTATTTTCTCCTGAATGGCACATGGTACTTCAAGAGAGTCTTCAAAATATGATGAGACACATTCCTTAGGTTCATCGAGAATGTTCTTCTTTAAATTAAGACCATACTAAATAGATGGTTTTTTGCTAATATGTTGAAATTGTTGTACTATGTCCTCTATGTTTTTATATACATTTTCTTCATCGACTAAAGCCTCAAAATAATTGGAATTTCTTCCAATATCCTTCCTTATTGGTCTCCATTGTTCATTTTATTTTATTTTTCTAGATCTATTTTTTGGAAGTTGAAAACCATCTTTATCCATAACCATTTGTAAATTTCTCTTACGATTTTCTACAAATGATTATGTTGGGCTCTTCTTAGGGCATGATCTCTCAATATGCCCCACCTTATGACATATTCTACATCTAAAATATATGTTTTCATAATCTATAGTTTAGATCCACATATTATCCCCATACTTAAGAATGATTGATTATGGTAAAGCTTTACTTATATCAATCATGACCAATATTTGAGCATAAATAGCCAAAAATCCATCTTTTGTTGTATTTGAAATCTCAAGGAATTATCCTAGAGTGTTGCCTATTTCCTTGAAGGTATCTTTTGGTCATCAGATCCTCCTAGGTAAGGATTTTGAGTATATGTATGCGCCCTAGACCTGGACCAACATTGAAAGGCTGAAGGGAAGAGATGCCCCTCGTGCCAATCTCCGGAGAAAGGCCGGCTCCTATGCTAAACTACTTGGGTGTTTGAAGACAAGAGTGCAGGAAAGAGATAAAAGGAGTAGGGTTAGAGAAAGAAATAAAAAGGAGTAGGGTTAGAGAAAGAAATAAAAAGGGTTAAGGGAAGAGAGATCGATGATTTGAGGTGGGAGAGAACAGGAAGCACGATCGCTAACAGACAACTTGAATAGCAGCAAGGAACACCAAGAGTAAAATGAAAGAAATGTAATATCAACCTTCCTATGTATCCTCCCAAACGAGTTTTAGGACACTGTCCCCGATCGCACACCGGACACAGAGTTCAGCATCTCAGTCTACAAACAAAGAGAGATAGAAGAATCAAGCAAGGTAGGCAGCATAAAAGAAATTCAATAGGATGTTTTCCAACTCCTATGTATCCTTTCGAACGAGTTTTAGGACACTATCCCCGATCGCACACCGGACGCAGAGTTCAGCATCCAACATACAAATGAGGAGAGATAGAAGAATCAAGCACAGAAGGCAACATAAAAGAGAAGAATTGAGCTCAAAGTCTCTTAGTATTAATCGTAGGACATCAAGTTACAACGGATTTCTAGCGAGATAGTTCCCCCCCATTTTTCCATTACAATGCCTGGGTTTTTATAGAGGACCCGGGCCTCTGAATCATAATTACATAGCGAAGAAGAGTACGCCCTTGAGCCCTGAGAATCGGCTCCTCGAGGCTCTCGTGACCGAGCTTTCAAATTCGTTACCAAAAATGGCAACTGCAACTGGGTCAACCATGGAAAGGTGCATTGATGAGCCGTCTAGACGTCCTTGGTCTTTGGGTGCGGTGCTTGAGTGGCCACCGTGCTTGATGGGTTCTCCTTCTTGGACTGGTACTTCAGGTCCAATTGCCCAAAATGATCGACGAACTTGTCGGGCAAGGAAAAATGCATTTATGAAGCAACTGACCACCTCAGGAAAGTATCCGGCTTGAAGTGCGTGCCTTGGAAGCGCTTCGCTGGATCTCTTCTTACAATTCTGCTTTGCGGTGGGTTTGGGCCGAAGCAGATCCTTCCTCTAGGTTTGGTACTTCGGATAGTTGAGCTTCGCGACACAACTTCGGGAGGTTTGAGTGCCAAAGTAGATCTCTTTTGGTGGGGCCCTTCATGCTCTACTACTTCGTTGGTTGAATTACTTTGCCTATGCCTCAAGGAAATGCTTCGCCGCGATCTTTCTTTGAAACTATGGTTCGGGAGGCTTGCGGCCAAAGCAAAAATGGTTCACAGGTGGAGGGGCCCGAGGTGGGTATTTCGGTGACTTTATGGCGAAGCATTTTCAATGTTTGCTTCGAGATCTACTTCGCAAGTTTTTGGGCCAAAGTAGCCTTTGGAAACGCTTCGGGTCCGAAGTAGTTCTTCTACCTTAGCGACTTTGGAATTTGATTTTTGGGCCTTCCTTCTTTGGGCGGAGTAGTCATTTGAATATCTCTTCGCTAGGTTCCCACCCGAAGTAGTTTTGGAAATGCTTCGGGTGCGAAGATTTTCTTGGCGCCTTCCTCATTTTTCTTCGGTAAAACTGCTTCGTTGATTTTCCACCCGAAGTAACCTTTTGAAATGCCTCGGGCCCGAAGTTCTTTTCATTTTATTCTTCCTCCCCTCAGCGAAGCTATCCTAGCTACGAAGCTCTTTCTATATTCTTTGGTGTACAAGGGGAATGGCTAGGAAAACCAAAATTGCTATAACTTACATACATTTTAAAAGGTAATAATTAATATCATACAAAATTTTTGCTATTCTTCTACCCCTTGTATAATGTGACAAAAAGTGTCAACATTCTTGGCGGCTCGCGGGGTGATGAGCTCGCCTCGGCAAAAGAACCCTTTAGCCCTGATCCATTGGGTTGCTGAGTCATTGATCCCCCTCAGACCCTTCTCCTTTTTTTGTCTCCTGGGGCGCTTCTACGGTTTGCCCTTCCTCTGCCTCTGCTCTTCCTTCTGATTCCTCTTCCTCTTCTTCCTACGCGGCTTCCTCTAGTGCGGCCTCTTGCTGCGGTGATGGTTCAAGGCGATCCCGGATACGTTTCATCATTCGTCGGACATGAGCCCAGGCACCCTTCTGAAAAGGCTCCTGATCTTGCAATGCCTTTACTAGAACGCAAAACCGATCAATTTGCCCGATGTCAGCATGTTTGGCCCTGATGAATAGATCGTTTAGGCATGCTACCATCTTGCAGTGTCTCAAGATGAAGTCGGTTATCTGCCCCTCTAAGATCGGCTCCGCCCACCCATCTATTTTGGAGACATCGCTCTCGAACTAAAGCCAGACTGGTTTGAGCTCATCTTTAGTCAGAATATTTTTGTCATCGTCTATGAAACTCGGGAAACCCAAGGAAGAAAGGTCCTAAAAATAATTCATTGAGGCATGCTGCTCATTGTCAAAAATTTCCTGGAGGCTTCTAGCTTTCTGAGCCTTTCGCACCTTGGAGAAGAAGGCGCGAACCGTGGCCTAGGCCGTGGACCAATCCCTGGCTGTCCGGGTCATTGCAGTGACCTACAGGTCCTGATATCTAGCATTCTGGATGTCAAAGGCCAACTTGAGCCGGCTCCTAGCTTTCTGCGTGACTTCATCAATAACCGGCCCTCCCTCGGCAATAGCACGTTGGGCTTCGGTGACGTAGGTCAATATGGAAAGGGCATTGGAACATCGAGACCTAAAATTCTTAAGCAGATGCATGTGAATCTCCTTAATCCTGCTCCTGTCGAACATCGATAGGTCTTCCTTCTCGTACAGCTGAGCTTGCATTTGCACGACTTTGCCTTCAAGCTCTTTGGCCTTTAAATCATTTTCGGCCCGTCTCTGCGCTTGATTCTCCTCTATACACTGGAGCTATAGAATTTGCTGCTTTAGAGCACGCGCTTCCTTTTCCATTGTTTTGCACTGCTCCTCGGCTTCTGCCAACTTGGAGCGAACCCTTGCCAGATCTTCCTCTAGTTTGACATTAGCGGTTTTTGCCTCCAACCTGCTGGTTAGCAATAGTAGCATGCGCTCTAAAGGTCTCGATTCGGACATGCATGGATGCTGATTCGTTATCCACATTCAGATGCACCAGGTCCCTAGGTGTTTCCTGGTAATCATAGTCTGTTGGAGTCATTTCATCCAGAGGCTTCTGTACCTTAGGGACCTTCTTGATTTTGTGCATCTTCCCGGCTTTTAGATCAAACACGACGCATTTTTCAACCTGAGCCGTCGCGCGCCCTCTTCTTTTCCTCGCTTCCTTCAGTATTTTATCGGTATTTTGTTGGGCTCGGAGTAGCTTCTCGGCAAGGGGGCGTTCCTTGATCAAGGACATCTCAGACTTGAATAAGGCTGGATCTCCGGTCGAAGGAGTGAACAAATATAGGGAATGGATGGGGGATGCCTCGCCAGAAGGTTCGACGGTGAGTGTGGTGGGCATTTCAGCGATGGGGGCCACATCGTGAGAAGTGGGACTCGACGTCGAAGTAGCATCCCCGCCTCTACTAACGACCAAGGGAATGGCAGCATGAGTAGGTGAAGTAGGATCGATGGACTTGTCCCTATCGGGATTGTGGGATGGACTTGGACTAGCCACGGGTGATGCGTGAGGGGATGAGTGGCCCTGTAGGGGAGACTGATGGGATCCTTCGGCCGTGGCCGTAGTGGACATGGGTGAGTCCTGAGTAAAGGGTGGAGAATGCGTACCTAAGTGCCCTCCTGGAAAAGTGGTTGTAGTGACTTCAAGTGCAGCCATCTCCTGTTCTTTCTCTGCCTCGACATTTTCAACCTCCATGGTTTTTGCCTCAGCGTCCCCTTCGGATTGGAGGAGTTCCTCCACATTGATGACATTGGTATCCGGGACGGTTTCGACGCTTGGTGGCACTACGCCTTCAGCATTTGTTTTGGATGGACCTGGTGTAGGTCGTCCAGTGGAGGCACTCTGAAAACCTGTACGGGGTCACTTCGGATAGTTCGGGGGCACTGGGCCTTGTTCTGGCCTCTTTCTTTTTGTTTTCACCAGCGGTTGTTCTGACTCTTCGAAACTCGTGTCTTGGCCTCCCACAGGTACCTGAGGTGATTTACGTGGTGTGGCTTTGGCCTTCTTCTCCTTCTTCGGCCCCGAAGTCTTATTTTCTCTTCTTGGGCTTTCGCCCAAACCTGGGATAGCTAGAGGAATGAGGTCGACGAAGGACAGGGGCTTCCATGTCTCGGCATTGGCCTCATAGACCACCGTGAAGTCCTTGTCAGATGACAAAAAATCGTAAGAATTCATCTTCCGATGATGGACCCTCATTATCCACCACTCTCTTAGTTGGGCCACGTCCCAATCTTTCACTACCTCCCTCAAATCATCTTTTGCCTTCTTCCAGAAGGTGGAGTTGGGGCTCGGGAGAGGGTGCCGAACTGGGTCATATGCGACCTCCATCGGGTAGAACTCATGCCAGGGAGGTAGCGTTTCCATTTTCTCCAAGTGCCACTCCAGATCCTTCCCATTAGGATTGTTCCTTTGCTCCACAATTTTTGGATAGGGGCAAGCATGGAAGTTCTTGAATCGAAGATGGTCCCTCATTACCCCCAAGGGGTCATAGAGCCATTGCTGAGGAAGTTGGACTAGACCAAAATTGGTGAGTTTCTCCTCCAAGAAAACATTTTGGTTGAGGGCAAATACCTCGATAACTCCCATTTTGAAAGGGAAATCACAGGTGTGAGCCCATTTCCATCCATGGCCATAAATGGTGTTTGTTGCATCGTTCTGCCGAGCGACCTCCAATGCGAACTGGTATTCGGAGGGATATACTGGCAGTAGGAAAGGCTTCCCTACGAAGCCGAATATGCGAATTACGAGCCCCTGTGTCAGCTAAAAAATGTCTCCCCTCTTCTCTTGTACCACCTTGTCCCTTAGGAGGAGGGGAACCCGAGGGGAAGACCCTATTAGCATGTGCATTGCGGGTCCCAAAAATTATTGGTTAAAAGAATAATAGGACTCCGTCTTCAATAGGAGAGGGGTCCATTGGTATATAGGCAGAGGGTTTCCATCCTCGCCACTTGCCGTAATAGCAACATAAGGGAAATTTTTATGTACATGAAAGAAAAATAACCAAACAAGAAGAGAACAGGGCGAGAAGTACTTATTTGTCCCAGCATTCTTCATGCTGGTGAGCCGCGTATGTAGGGTCCTGGCCACCCATTCTGCCCAGTCAAAAAATATTGGGTTGGTGCTCGGCCTCGAAGCATCAGGGGCATAAAATTCCCCTCTGGAAATACACTCGGCCAAAGACACCTACCATGGGTGCATCGAAGCGTCGGTAGATAGGCCTGCCACCCATGCAATGATGGAGAAGATGTCGACGTTTTTGAAGGCCTCCAAGGGTAGGGGCATTTGGGGCAATTTTCCCGAAGGGAGCCCGCTTTTGAGGCTCTGCTACAAGAAATTGATCATGTAGTTGGAGGACGTGAACCTCTCCATTTGTTCGCTAAGAATAACGTTGCGAACTGTGTACCCCTTAGGAGGGCCCTGCTATGGTGCAAAGGCTGCCTAGACATCTTCCTTCAGAATGGAGAACAGCTTGTGGCCGGAGGTGTCTACCACTTGCCTAGAGGTGGGCTGATAGTTCTGCATGATGGCATCAATCAGCTCAGGGCAGTGATGTGTGGGGGCGTCAGATACCAGTATATCTGGGAGTAGTAAGCGACAGCTCTTTTGTTGTCTGTCGAGAGCCTGCTTTTCATGAACTCGATGGTGCTCCTGAGTTCAGCTATGCTCCTCGATAGCTTGGTGTCTCTGATCCTATCCCACGCATCAATTGGCGGTTCTTCAGGTTGCTCATCCCCAGAATCCTCTTTTTCTCCCATGACTTGTTTCTCAGGGCGACGACTAAAATCAACTTTCTTCGGCCCTTTGTCATGGCCTTTTGCCTTTGGTTGTTCGGGGGCCACCACTTCTGGTTCCTTTCCCTTTTCCTTGGAGTTCTTCTTTCCCATGGTTGATGCTTAGGGTGGCGAAGTCTGCATGAATCGTTGAGCAAGTAGCTTCTCCACTGCTGGAGTCTGCGTTATATAGCCTTAGAAGGCAACCACCAGTATTTATGGCACTTGCCATAATTAACTTCACGTCGCTTCATCTAATTTTCCGCATGGTGGAGTGGTACACAGGGCTGTGTGTTATGATGATTGCGGCTTGCTTTGGAAGCGTGACCCTCTGCCACTTTGTACCCGAGCATGAACTTTTCCCCTAATCGAATCACTAGAGGACGTACCCGCCACCTTTTCATTTAACTCGCCCACTTCGGACGCTTTTGAAGGTGATTGTCGACACGTTCCCCTAGGCATGTTTTAAATGCCCCTGCCTTTTTCATCGTTGGGTTGGTGAAGTCGAGGTCAGGGTTGAAATGCTTCGCAGCGAACCTTTGGTGCGAGCCGATTTTCTATGCTTCGGGCCCGAAGTAGTTCTCTTCGCAGAAGGTGGTTCGCCGATCCTCCTTCGAAAACTATTTTTCTTGGACTCCTCTTGGCGAAGCACCCTTCGTTGCTTGGCCAACAAAATTTGCTACGAGCTATTTTCTATCAGCTACTTCGTACGCCCAGTCCCCGAGCTTCTCTTTTTTTTTTTTTTTTTAAAGCTATCGAAGTAAAACTCGACCTGAGTCTTTGAGCAACACCTTATTTACCAGCCAAACTATTTACAGTATTTACATAAATTTTTTGTGGCATAATCGGCATGCCGTCACCATAAATTCAAATTCGGGTGATTATCCGACAAACCTGCAATGTCCAGACCAGATCCGATTGAACTTTAGTTGATTTTTGAGGTTCGGATCACTTCTTCCCGAAGTTGTCCATGCTACAAACAGGGAGCAACGTAGCAGGTTATCGCTCTTGCCAGTACCCATACTGGTGATGAATGATGTGGCGAAGAAGTTTGTCGCATGGGGGTATTTTATGGGTACCGGTTGTGGTGATGGCTGGAACCAATACCAGAATTCAAATGAATCCATTAACTGTGGGTTGGGTACAGGTTCTTCCATCCTCCCGATGTGGTAACAGGGCTCCTCCGGCAAGGAGTAATCTTCCAGGATCTCTTCAGGTTCAGCCTCCTGATGAGGCATGCTTAATGGGCTCTGGTTGAATACCTGTGTGCCATCCTTTGGGACACAAAAAGGGTGCAAAAATGTGCCCTCTTTGTTCTCAGGTTCTACCACTTGAGTCTGTTCTTCTCCTCGGCCCACCTCCTGATGAGGCATGCTTGATAGTTGGAAGGGGTCCTGGGAGCCATCAAATGCTTCGAGTAGTGCTCCCGCTAAGTCATACCACGAGCAGATGCTTTTACGCCCGAGCAATCTGTACCACTGTAGCGCCCTTCCTTCCAGAGATAGGACCAGAAGTCTGATCATGACATCTTCATGGCATATGTCATAGATGGGCCCTAAATCAACAAGATATTCAAGGTGCTCTAGGGCCATTCCCTTAGCGCCATCGTATTTTGGCATGTTTTTCAAGACACCTTTGGGAATTTCATGGTAACTTTGAAGATTCAGAGGGTTATAAACATCCCAGTTGGGATAACATACCCTCTCCATTATAGCAATGGCCTGCAGAGATCACGGTCCTCGCCACTAGGTCGGAGTCTTCAAGTGAACATTCTTTTCTCCGCTTGTGAGGTCAAGGCTACTCATCGAACCTTGATTCCTTCGGGATGTCTTCTTTCAGATTTAAAAGGTGCCTACGATCAAGAAATCTGGATCTTCAGCTCAGTCAGAGTCGCCAGGTGATTTTACCAGATGGAGGCAAGCCAGAGATTCACCAACTTTGGCTTCCTTGAAACATGGGGACTTTTGCCATGAAGGCACAAGTTTAGGTACTGGTTTTTACAACTTAGAGATCTTTGGGTTGAACAGAGTCGCCAGATGCTAAGAGTCTTTTGGTAATGAGAGCATCGGTTCTCACTACCACTCAGAAGGTGAGACTGACCAGGTCACACCAGGAACTGGTTAGTACTATTGGCCCCGATGAAGATGGGTTTGATATTTAAGGTATGGGACCTTGACTGGTTATGGATTTATCTAAGGCAGATACAGTCGGTCCCATCGGGCGTGCCAAAAACTATTGGTCATCAGATCCGCCTAGGTAAGGATTTTGGGTATATGTATGCACCCTAGACCTGGACCAACATTGAAAGGCCAAAGGGAAGAGATGCCCCTCGTGCCAATCTTCGGAGAAAGGCCGGCTCCTATGCTAAACTACTTGGGTGTTTGAAGACAAGAGTGCAGGAAAGAGATAAAAGGAGTAGGGTTAGAGAAAGAAATAAAAAGGAGTAGGGTTAGAGAAAGAAATAAAAAAGGGTTAAGGGAAGAGAGATTGATGATTTGAGGTGGGAGAGAACAGGAAGCACGATCACTAACAGATAACTTGAATAGCAGCAAGGAACACCAAGAGTAAAATGAAAGAAACGTAATATCAACCTTCCTATGTATCCTCCCGAACGAGTTTCAGGACACTGTCCCCGATCGCACACCGGACGCAGAGTTCAGCATCTCAGTCTACAAACAAGGAGAGATAGAAGAATCAAGCAAGGCAGGCAGCATAAAAGAAAGTCAATAGGATGTTTTCCAACTCCTATGTATCCTTTCGAATGAGTTTCAGGACACTATCCCCGATCACACACCGGACGCAGAGTTCAGCATCCAACATACAAACGAGGAGAGATAGAAGAATCAAGCACAGAAGGTAGCATAAAAGAGAAGAATTGAGCTCAAAGTCTCTTAGTATTAATCGCAGGACATCAAGTTACAACAGCTTTCTAGCAGATAGTTCCCCCCCCTTTTCCATTACAATGCCTAGGTTTTTATAGAGGACCCGGGCCTCTGAATCATAATTACATAGCAAAGAAGAGTACGCCCTCGAGCCCTGAGAATCGGCTCCCCGAGGCTCTCGTGACCGAGCTTTCAAATCCGTTGCCAAAAATGGCAACTGCAACTGGGTCAACCATGGAAAGGTGCATTGATGAGCCGTCTAGACGTCCTTGGTCTTTGGGTGCAATGCTCGAGTGGCCACCGTGCTTGACGGGTTCTCCTTCTTGGACTGGTACTTCAGGTCCAATTGCCCAAAATGATCGGCGAACTTGTCGGGCAAGGAAAAATGCATTTATGAAGCAACTGACCACCTCGGGAAAGTATCTAGCTTGAAGTGCATGCCTTGGAAGTGCTTCGCTGGATCTCTTCTTACAATTCCGCTTTACGGTGGGTTTGGGCCGAAGTAGATCCTTCCTCTGGGTTTGGTACTTCGGATAGTTGAGCTTTGCGGCACAACTTCGGGAGGTTTGAGTGCTGAAGTAGATCTCTTTTGGTGGGGCCCTTCATGCTCTACTACTTCGCTGGTTGAATTACTTCCCCTATGCCTCAAGGAAATGCTTCGTCGTGATCTTTCTTTGAAACTATGGTTCGGGAGGCTTGCGGCCGAAGCAGAAATGGTTCATAGGTGGAGGGGCCCGAGGTGGGTATTTCGGTGACTTTCTGGCGAAGCATTTTCAATGTTTTCTTCGAGATCTGCTTCGCAAGTTTTTGGGCTGAAGTAGCCTTTGGAAACGCTTCGGGTCCGAAGTAGTTCTTCTGCCTTAGCGACTTTGGAATTTGATTTTTGGGCCTTCCTTCTTCGGGCGGAGTAGTCATTTGAATATCTCTTCGCTAGGTTCCCACCCGAAGTAGTTTTGGAAATGCTTCGGGTGCGAAGATTTTCTTGGCGCCTTCCTCGTCCTTTTTTCTTCGGTAAAACTGCTTCGTTGATTTTCCACCCGAAGTAACCTTTTTAAATGCCTCGGGCTTGAAGTTCTTTTTATTTTATTCTTCCTCCCCTCGGTGAAGCTATCCTAGGCTGCGAAGCTCTTTCTATCTTCTTTGGTGTACAAGGGGAATGGCTAGGAAAACCAAAATTGCTATAACTTACATACATTTTAAAAGGTAATAATTAATATGATACAAAATTTTTGCTATTCTTCTACCCCTTGTATAATGTTACAAAAAGTGTCAACAGTATCTATTTTCTAAAATTCAATGGGTAACCTAACCATCATAACCCATAATGTTACTAGGGATAGATTAACATTTTCAGGTGAAAAACCTTCATACCAACGGGTAAGGAAGAGCCTTGCTCTTCCCATAAACCAATGACACCCTTTTAGGATTCTTTCTCTTTCTTCCCTAGAATAAAAAATTTCTAGATAGAAATTTTTGGGAAGAAATGATAGAATCACTCTTGAATACTTCCAACTCCTATCAATATATTTTCTCAAGGCTAAAGCCCTTGGCCAATACCCATTAAATTTACCAAAAACTATCCTATATTGGAGCAATGAGGATCTCTCTAAGGTGCGCTCACTAACCTCTACCACTAGGGATGATTCTAAGGATTTAACTATAAATCGATCCATGGAAAGGAAACTAAAACTCAAAATCTACTAAAATTTATCTGAAAGTCCTACAGCAAATATTATATTTGATAAAAACTTTTTAAATTTTTCATGCATAATTTCTAAGATAAAGAAAGGTAAAAATAACTTAGTTGAAAAATTCTTTGTCCAAATAGAATATCTTGCCTCGTTGAATTCCTAGCCCTTCATTGCTCTTCCCATCATTTGAACCCTAGTTGGCAAATATTTGCAATTTCATTTTTTGCGACTTGAAAAATCATCACTACCCTTGTTTTGAATGGTTGACTTCACAAGATCGTATCTCCCTCAATATTACTCGGATTTTTGCATATGACCACTCATTTTAAAGCTATTCAAATTCTGCACAAGTTGGTCTAAGAATAAGCTAAATCGGATAACTCTTCACGAAGATATGGCTCCTAAAATATGAGACGTTTTTCAAGAAAAAACCCTAATCCTTTGCACTTTGCAAAATAATTTTTTTATTAGCCAAAAATTCACCTAAGGTTTGTAATTTATTTTTTCCTCTTCTTTCAGCATTACTATGCCCAAATTTATAAAGGTCATAACTTTTGCATATGAAAATATTTTGGGCCTTTTTGTCCAAATCACACAATTTTTAGAGTTCTATACATTAGCGACATCCATTCAAGGACCTATTACTATTTTCTATGGAATTTTTACTATGCGAGATCTTCATATTTAGTTCATATATAATCCTTCTATTTTCTTATAATGGATGTTTACTCTAACTCTAAAAATCATTTAGTGTGGTGATTAGTAATATTTTGGGCTACAAGAATAGATTTTGGATGATAAACACAACGTATGACTTATGTTTGTGGGTCCCTTTTAACCATTAGGGTTGATTATTCAAAGACCTACCTATTAATTTATGAATCAATTGCTTTCTCTTGAGATTGGGGGACAAATTATCATCATCATAGTGCATGTTGAAGATCTTCTCAAAAACTCAATATCTTAATCTAGGAGGTAGAGTTACGACTTTATGTTCAACAAAGGTTGATCCAATTCATGTACCTTTGGAAAAGATAATATAGTAGGATCCAATGGCCCATCATCTCTAATGTCTTCTCTACTAGAGAATATTACATTATTTGGTATAAGTGAATGTAACCAATACCATTGTAAATATTATATTTGTGTGTGAGTCTATAGTTTAGAGTGTGTGATTTATATTTTTTGTAAAGTATGTGTTTATCTATAGGATGAGCACAAGTGCCATAAAGTGTGCAAGTGTGTTATGTAAGAGAGTGTGCAAGTGTCATGTAATTAAGTGTGAAAGTGTGTGTAATGTGTCATATAGGTTAGTTAAGAGTCATGTGTATATGTGTCAAGTATGCAAGTAAAGAGTCATATGTATTTGACAAGATTTAAAGTCAAAAGACATGAGATGTTTATCTTATGTATGGAATATGAAAGGATAAATCTCTTGGATATGTGAGGAGGGCAATAGCCAAGTATTGAAGAGTTGTTGCCTAAGGTTATGTTATGGAGATAGCTCCATGTATTGTAATGAAGAAATGTATGAAGAGCAATAAAATTTGAATACAAGAAATTTTGTATATTTGATTCATAAAACAATGGGTTTGTTATTGTGTTATATTGATATTTTTGTATTTCATTAATATTATGTTCATTGATATTTATCATTTATGTTGTATGCTCTTATAATGAGTTTACTTAAGATCTTGGATATCGGGGTCTGTGATTAAATCTGGCTAAAAATCCATCAATGGTATTAGATCTACTTTGAGAAGACTATAAAGCTACCATCAAAAAATCTGGTGTAAATATATTTGAAGGATATTGGAGTGATAAGTTATGATTGAAAAACTAGAATCAGAGAAGAAATATCGTTTGAATTTGATTGGCAAAGTTAAATATTGAATGTTTTTTTGCCTAATATATTGAGAAAGAAGTTGAAAATATATTTTTGGTTGGTTGATATATATACATATGTATATATATTATTGAAAAGAAAATATTGATCTTGCTATCAAATATTTTTTTGAAAAAAGAAGATTGATTTTGTGCTATGAGTAAATGTCCTATAAAGATGTCAAATTGTAGCCTGGTGAGATGGAAGCCAGCCAAAGTCGAGCCTAGAAAGCTCGAAGCAAGTAATATTATAACCTAGTGGATGCATACAAAAAAATTAAAAGCAAGTAAAGTTGAGGTTGATGAGCTCAAAGAAGAAGATAAAATATTAAAGTGAACCAACAAGTAAAAGCATAGAGCTCAGAGGACATCCAAGAAAAATTTGATTGAGGAGCCTAAGAGCCAAAGTGAGATAAGGAGTCATCCAAATTGAGAGACATCCATCATCAAAAGAGTTCTAGTAGAACAATATCAAGCCAGTAGTTGCCTTAAATATTTGCCTAAAATCATAAGAGAGACATTCTAACCTAATATATGTGAAGAGTTGATGTGAAATTAGAGCTCCTTTAGCATAGCGCCTTAGCAGCAAAGAGCACCATAGCACAGGAGAGATAATCAGACCTAAGAGACGTTCAAAGCTGAGAGAAATTTGAGTGCCTTGAAGGAATTTGAGATGCCCAAGTAAAAGAAGAACACATGAACAAGGGAAAATTGTGTAATATTTGAAGCAATTTGATAATGGTCTATACCTATATGCCACTTCTAACAACTAACAAGGAGCATAGCATTTCTTAAGTAAGAATTTTAGACAAAATATTCATATTAATTTTTTGAGTGCAAGAAAATATTATTACATGCATTATATTTTTGAAAAGGAAAAGCTACAAGGTTTAAATAATTATTGCATTTAGTGAATTGATATTTGAAAAAATTGATTGAAGATTAAAAACTTTAATTGAAAGCAATTGAATTTGAAATTGATTGATAAATTGAATTGAAGAATTTACAAATAGAAAATTGAATTTGATGATTGAAAGATTGATCAATTGAAATTAAAATTTTGGAGAAATAAGGATTTCTACTCCAAATAAATTAATTTGAAAATTGATTTTTTATTTGAAGAAGTTGATTATTTGCTTAAAAAAATTAAATTTAGTATTCAACTTCAAATAAATTGAATTTGAAGAATTTGAAGGATTTGGTTAATGAGTTCCATTATGTCAAATAGTAAGATTTTTCTTTCTAAATCCCAACTTCTAAAAGGGCCAAATTATGCATCATGGCAAAAAATGAAATCAATTCTCATTGTTGAAAAACTCTGGGATTTAATAAATGGAACAAAGGATAAACCAAAATAAGAAAGAGAAAAACAAAAAAATTAAGAAATGATGCAAAAACCCTTATGTCGATTATGTTTGGGATAATTAACGAAATCCATCCATATATTAGTGAAGCAAAGACTTCAAAAGATGCTTGAAAAAAAATTGTTATCTTTTGAAGCTTAAATACTAATGTAAATCTTACAGGAAAAATAATCACATGATCAACTATAATGAAATAGAATAAAATAACAATAACAATAACAAAACTTACATACATAACATATGAGAAATAATGCATAGAGCTTTCATTATGAAGAAACGTATACAATCACATTATGGATCTTAAGTCCGTAATATAGCTTTCATAAATGACCTTTGAGCTTCTTGTTATGACATCTAGCTAAGGAACCCTTGATCTTCTTATGTATCAAATAATGTAATATATTCTAACACCCCCATGTATTACATTATTTGATATGAGCTTCTCTTGATCTGCATAAATGATCTCTAAATATTTGAAACTTATTTTGACCTAAAGCCTTTGTGAAAATATCTGCAATATGTTCTTTTGTAGGAATATTCTTCAATCTAATATGATTATTCTAAAAATGATCTCTAATAAAGTGATATTGAACTTCAATATGTTTAGTTTGTTCATGTATAATTGGATTTTTGATCAAAATTAATACTCCTTGATTGTCATAATGTATCAGAGTTGAAGTTCTTTTAATTCCTATATTTGATAAAATGTATTGTAACCATAATGCTTCATAGGTTGCATCCTTTACTGCATGATATTTTTCTTTAGTAAATGAGAGTGCTATTGCATGTTGTTTTTTACTATGTCATAATATTGGTATATCTTGATAAAGATTTCTTGTCATCAATAGAACCAACATAGTTAGAATCTGAATATCCTTGTAGACAAAAATATTTAAAATTCTTCATATATGTTAGTCCATAATCTGTAGTTTCGTTTATATATTGTTGTATTATTTTTGTAGCCTTCCAATGACTCTTTCTTGGTTCTTGCATAAATATTGAAAGATAACTTACAACAAAAACTAAATCTAATCGAGTATTTATTAAACACAAAAGACTTATAATCAATTGATGATAAGTTGTTTCTAGAAAAAAATGTGTTTCATCATTTCTAGATGATTGAAGTTCTTGTTCCATGGGAGTATCTTTAGGTTTACAAATTGTATCGCTCCAAATTTTTTGCACCCCTACCTTCAGGCTATGGGATCCACGCCTGGAAGGAGGATGGGAAAAGGATGGTGCGGTACCTCGGACGAGAGGACTTTGCGAAGGTCCCGCCTCTCAAGGGAGGTGCATTTTGGTGATTTTTCGATGGATGGTGGGTTCACCGGAGAAAAATTTGACGACAGTTTCCACACCTAGGTTTTGGGAATAAGTTTTGATGAGTTCGTTTTATTTTTAAACATTCATCCTAGGTTTGGCCGAATGATTCTAACTTAAACTACATGAAAATGCAATTTAAATGCATACAGCAAACAGAAAGGAAAACAAAAACAGAGAATTTGTAGGAGGCCAATGAAGATTACCTGATCCGAAAGTCTGATGGAGTTTCTGAAGCTTGAAGCAGTCTAGATCGTCCGCAATTCAATAGAATCGCCTTTAATTTGATAAAATCGTCTGAACTGACAAGATCGTCTGAAATCTAACGAATTCGTCAGACGAATTCATCAGAGACCTGCAAAACGACGAAACGGATGCAAAATACGAGAAATTCTATTTTGCAAACGAGGGCAAACTATGTAAAACGAGTAATATGAATATTGAACAATATACAAGAACGAAGTAAATGCAAATAATCGTGTTTAGATAGCGGAATATGATCTTAATCAGTAAACTAGACAAAATGGGTGAACTCAAAATGCAATATAATATAAAAACTAAATAAACAATCTAATTTATAACATAAAATGACGAGAGAAAAGAGACGGAAGAACAAACTCCGAGCACTCGATTGCCTCGATGTGCGGCTGCGAGTAGAAATTGTCTCGCATCAGTACGAGATCGTCCCGAATTTGACGAGATTGCCTCCGATCTTGACAGGTTCGTCGACTGCGATAGGTACTGGCTTCGGCTGAAAACCAATGGTGTACCTGCAATAAAATGACTATAGGACTAATGCAAAATGTGAATTACGATGTTTTAAAGCATAAGGATTCAATTTGCATAAAAATTCAACCAGGGGTTGGGGAAGGAAAAGTTTTAGAGTTAAATAGGCATAGGATAGTTGTTGGGAGGTTGGAGATCATCCCAATTTGGGAGATATCCAACGAGGGAAGGGTCCCAACTGCGCAGACACGCTCTCGCCCAGATTGGAGACCCGTTGGAATGGATTCCAACTATGCAAATTCAGTTTTGCGACAAAATCGTCTAGACGTTCTAGTCCAGACGAAATCGTCAAATCTGGGGCGATATTGTCTGATCGGAGACAATATCGTCAAACGGTCAAAACAACTGCTAAAAATGGCACGAAAAAAGAGAAAACGGGTTTCTCGGCGGTTAACGGGTGGTTTGGGAGGTTAAATTTGAATTTAAATTTATTTACTAAGGTGAATGTAATTATTGCATTTTTACTATGCCAATTTTAGGGTGCTACATTTTGCCCCCTCTTTAACAAATTTTTCGAAGAAAATGCGTTAAAGATGAGTTCTTCTCGATCTACGAGAAAGCAAAAATTATTCCCATTTTTAAGCGACGATTCTTGGTCGAATCGTACGACAGCTTACTATGGTGCCCCCTCCGTGTTTTTACCCAAATCGAATGTTTGAGGTAAAAATGCGAAAAAGCAAAAAAATTATTTTTGAATAAAATTAAGAAAAATAGGGTAAAACCCTAATTCATTTTTACTGTTCATTTTCTGGTTTTAGAGCTCTGAAAGCAAAAATGGTTGATATGATGTACATAATTTTGTTGATATATATAGATGAGATATTTTTGATCATATGACTTGTGTCTTGTGTATGTTTATGATGCTTTTATGTTTTGATTGATTGATTTAATAATCGGATGTAATTATTTTATTGATGATTCATGTAATTATGTCGTTTTGGAAAATATTATAACTTGGATGTCATGCTTTAAATATTTTAAATGAAATAATCTGATGTAACAAATTGATTGGTTGTAATGAAATGTGATAAAAATAAAAAGAGATTTCTAACAATAATTTCAAAGGACATTGTCGCTATTATAGACCATTTCATGGAGTCGCTGCTCACTCGGTCATCAAGCTAGTCCCAGGATAGAAATATTGTTAAAAGAAAATAGTGCTTAAGAGACTGTCTTAAGACTTTGTTGTGATGATGCAAATGATGATGATGATGGTTTGCTTTCAGATTTCCATAAAAATATTATGCATGAAATATTGTGAAATGATTTTTGCTAGGCATAAATTCTTAAGTGTGATAAAATTTGTGAATAATTCCTCAAGAATTATACCATCATTGCAAAATGCAAAGGTGAGATAATGACATAACATAGTAAAAATGTATTTGCTTTCGCAAAAGCATAATTTGTGTAAAATGAAGTCATATGTTTTGTATGATCTTTGATAAATCAAGAAATAAAATTGTTACAATGGTTTGCGCTAGGCATAGAATATGTAGGTATAGACTTATACCATCATCGCGAAGATCAAATAAAGGATAGTTTTATTGCATGATTAATTTTTGATGAACGAGAAAATATGATAATGAGGACTTGCGCTAAGCATAAAATTCCCATTTTGGTTTTGGAACTATGCCATCGTCGCGAAAGTCGATAAGATATATATGATATGTTTTGATTGAAATTTTTGATTTTTTCTATTATATAGTTATATTTGTGGTAAATAATTGTACTTGGTTTATTCCAAACAAGTTTGCAAAAATAATATTTCAAAGTATTTTGAAGACAAAAAGTTAGATTTATAAGGAATCCCATGTGCATAAGTGAATTCATTGCCAATCTTGATTTATCATAATGATAGACAAAATCTCTCAAATACAAATGTGTGTGCAATTGCATTGGTCATTTACCAATTTTGAGCAAGATACTATGATACAAGTGATTTGAAGAAACCAAATAAGTGTTCATTAACCATGATGTAGATGCATATAACCATACTAGGCTACCATGTAGATCAGATTATCAAGAGCTAGCTAATCCATAAGTAGACAGAGGTCTGTACAAAATGAGGTCGCTAATGTGATAGACATATCGCCACGCTAGGAGTTACCCAAGGCCAAGCAAGTTGGGCACAAACCACCTGTTATGGGGCTTACCTCACAGTTTTCGAATAATTGAGAATTCCAGGGATTCAAGCTCAGCAACCCTTCTTTTCTTTTCAAAGGGTAGGGAAAGGGATTTTATTGCTTTTCTTGCTTTCTTTTGAACTTTGCTTATTTTTCTTTTGCTTGATTTTTGAGATAGTGCTTGAAATATTGCTGGAATGATATAGAATAACATTTTTCTTTTCTCTTCTTTCTTGAATTTTTCTTCTCTTTTTCTTTGCTAGGGATACTTGCTCGGATTAGCTGTAGAGCAAGGGATTTTTATTTTGGGTAGGGGTGAGCTTGTCCTTTTGCCAATTCTCAAATATTCTAGACCATGTGCATGATAGGATAGCAAGGGAAACTTTTCACTCAAGAAATCAGTTCTACTATGTAGAAAAACATGGAAATTACAAATATAATCATTTTATTGTGAAAAGATGTGCTTGGTTTAAGTAAATACCAAGATCAATTCTCTATGCTCAAACTTTATTTAATTGATTTTTGTGAACTTTGATATAAGAGAGATTAGTAATCATGCCAGATAAAATCAAGATATTTATTATGTGAGTGTGCAAGTGAGGGATGCCAAATAAATGCTAGTTTTATCCAAATAATTTGAAACATATAACTGCAATAATTGTAAGAAAATAATGATTTTGAGAAAGTTTTGAGAATGTTGACTCTCTCTTTATTTTGTATATTGTTTTGGTTTCGAAAGAGTCAAGCATATAGCTGTTTTTGGATTTTTATGTTGATTTTTGTTTTAAAAGCAAAAGGAACTTTACAAAATAAATGCAATAAATATTTTTGAATATTTTTGAAGATTTTATGATTTTTTTTGAGGTTTTTGAATAAATTGAAAGAAATACAAGATAATGATTTTGAACAAATATATACATGGATGAAATGACCAAATTTATGCATAATAACGTTTAAGATGCAAAATATTCATGGGTTCTTTAAGTTCTTTACCATCTAAGGTAGATAATTTATATGCTCCTGATTCAAATTTTGCAGTAATGATGTATGGTCCGAGCCAGTTGGGCTCAAATTTACCTTTAAGTTCTTTGGTTGCATTTGTATTTTTTTTTTTTTGATTTTGAGGATTTTGATTTTTTTTTTGTATTTTGATTTTAATTTATGAATTGAAATTGGTGGTATATACAAGATGATCTATATACACTATATAAGGTTATTTGAGTATAGCATGTCTAAGGTTGCTTCAAAATCAAAGGTGTTTTTGAAGGATAATTTGGTTGAGGTGAAGGTAAGAATATAAGGTGATGAATAAAATATAGTGATAACAAAAGCTTTGTTATAATGTAAAATAATGTAGCAAAAGATTTTACTTTTATATGTGTAAAATTGATCATGTTACAAAATAAAATGTAAGAAGGATAAGAAAGTTCTTCATTCTTATCACTATATTCCAAGTTTTGATAAGATGGAGAAAGTATATGTGAAAGACATGCATGGATGTTATTTGATAAACAAGGATGATCATATATGGATGAAGAAAAGTGATGGATAGAAGATAATTGTGATAATAGAGAATGTATAGAACTTGATGTTTCAATCGTTAAATATTCTTCAAATGGTTTTGGGTCACCATGTATGGTAACAATTTTATTTGTAAGTTCAAACTTCAAAAATTGGTGAAGAGTGGAAGGGAAAACCCTCATCGTATGAATCCAAGGACTCTGGAGAAATAGTTTGTAAGGTGAAGGACAATATCCTACATAGAATAAAGTATCCAGGATCTTGGATCCAATATTAAGGGGAAGAATTATAGTACCTTGACGATCTTGAATTTCATTGTTAAAAGATTTTATAAGAACATTTGATTCATTAAGATCTTCTTCCTTTGATTTGAGTTTTTGGAATAATTGATAAGTGCATAAATTAAGAGAGGAGTCATTATCTAGCATGATAGTTTTAACAGGTGTTTCTTCACTAGATCGGATAATGTAAAGATAGGAGTCTTCTTGTGGAGTAGAGGAAGGAATATCCTCATCATAGAATGAAATATGGTTAACCTCAAGAGGGTTTATACCATTAATTATGTTCTTAGAGAAAATATGATGAGGAACAAATTGTTGGCTAGGTATTTTGAACAAAATTTCCTTGTGATAAATTTGTAATACTTCTAAAAGGGATATCTTTGCTTGAGGATTAATCACTTGTTTTTGGTTATCAAAGTGGATTTCAGATTGAGATTTTGATTCTAAAGATGAGCTTTCTATGCTTACATTCCATTTTGGATCATTCTCTAGAGCCAAAGATAATTTTGAAAGTTGGTCAAATGAGGAATCCATATCTTGAATATCAGATTGGGTTGATTGAATTTGAGGTTGCTTATTTGTAGTTTTTGTTACAATATTAATAATATCATCATGATGGGACACATTAACATGAAATATTTGATTGGTTTCCTATTGTTGATAATTGAGTAGGGGTTCTTGGGAGATCCCCATGTCTTGATTGATTATTGGTATTTGTTGTGTAGGAGTTTGATAGTTTACTGGAGATTTATAATCAGTTGTAGATTGTAATTCCTTTATATTAAAAAGATCCTTATCAATAAAATCTTGAATTGCACATCTTAAATCTTTACAATTTTGTGTCATATGTCCATCTACTCTATGATATTCACAATGTAGCTCGAGTTTAAACCAATCGATGTGGTATCAAAGTTGTCTTATGGAAGGAAGTACAATAATATTTGTGTCAAGTAAATACTTGAGAATTATATCCATTGGTTGATTAAGCCTAGTAAATTTACGTGATGAAGGTTTTTGAGAGGTTTTTGATAAATGCCTTAGGAATTTCGTCATAAAAGGACCTAATGGTTTCTCACCTCTACTTACTTTATTATGGGTAGAATGATGACAGGAAGATTGTGATGTAGGAGGTGAGTGCACGGTAGAATTGGAAGAATAAGTATTTTCTTGTTGAAATGGATGTGTTGTATTGAAAGAAGAGTTTTGAAAAGGTGGCGGAGGATTATATGTGGATTTATAGACATAATATGGATATATGGGAGAATAGATAATATCGTTATGAAGAGGATTGGCAAAGGGATTGTTTTGTTGAGTTATGGATGAAAAATGAGAGAAGTGTGATGGAGGTGGTGTTGAATAGGGATAAGGTTGATCATAATCAACAAATGTATTTAACTGAATTCTTCCAACATTACTGATGGACTCATATTGATTTGAGTAAAAACTCATGGTTTCTTTAGTACTTCTAAAAGTAATATTTAGCATCTACTATTTAGAATTGAATCTAAAAACATACAAACTTGAAATGATGATTTTGTTATATTTTTTTTTTGCACACATATATATTTTTTTGTTTTTGTTTTCAAAAGGTTATGATGCATTCACGTCGGGTTCACCAAAATGTATCGCTCCAAATTTTTCGCACCCCTACCTTCAGGCTATTGGATCCGCGCCCGAAAGGAGGATGGGAAAAGGATGGTGCGGTACCTCGGATGAGAGGACTTTGCGAAGGTCCCGCCTCTCAAGGGAGGTGCATTTTGGTGATTTTTCGACGGATGGTGGGTTCACCAGGAAACATTTGACGACAGTTTCCACACCTAGGTTTTGGGAATGAGTTTTGATGAGTTCGTTTTATTTTTAAACATTCATCCTAGGTTTGGCCGAATGATTCTAACTTAAACTACATGAAAATGCAATTTAAATGCATACAGCAAATGAAAAGGAAAACAGAAACAGAGAATTTGCAGGAGGCCAATGAAGATTACCTGATCCGAAAGTCTGATGGAGTTTTTGAAGCTTGAAGCAGTCTGGATCGTCCGCAATTCAACAGAATCGCCTTCAATTTGATAAAATCGTCTGAACTGACAAGATCATCTGAAATCTGACGAATTCGTCAGATGAATTCATCAGAGACCTGCAAAACAGCAAACAGATGCGATATACGAGAAATTCTATTTTGCAAATAGGGGCAAACTATGTAAAACAGTAATATGAATATTGAACAATATACAAGAACAGAAGTAAATGCAAATAACTGTGTTTAGATAGCAGAATATGATCTTAATCTATAAACTAGACAAAATGGGTGAACTCCAAATGCAATATAATATAAAAACTGAATAAACAATCTAATTTATAACATAAAATGACAGAGAAAAGAGACAGAAGAACAAACTCCAGGCACTGATTGCCTCGATGTGGCGCTGCGATCGAAATCTTCTCGCATCGATACGAGATGTCCCGAATTTGATGAGATCGCCTCCGATCTTGATAGGTTCGTCGGCTGCGATAGGTACTGGCTCCGGCTGAAAACCAGTGGTGTACCTGCAATAAAATGACTATAGGACTAATGCAAAATGTGAATTACGATGTTTTAAAGCATAAGGATTCAATTTGCATAAAAATTCAGCCAAGGGTTGGGGAAGGAAAAGTTTTAGAGTTAAATAGGCATAGGATAGTTGTTGGGAGGTTGGAGATCATCCCAATTTGGGAGATATCCAACGGGGGAAGGGTCCCAACGGCGTAGACACGCTTCTGCCCGGATTGGAGACCCGTTGGAACGGATTCCAACTATGCAAATTCAGTTTTACGACAAAATCATCTGGACGTTCTAGTCCAGACGAAATCGTCAAATCTGGGGCGATATCATTTAATCGGAGACGATATCATCAAACGGTCAAAACAACTGCTAAAAATGACATGAAAAAAGAGGAAACGGGTTTCTCGGCGGTTAACGGGTGGTTTGGGAGGTTAAATTTGAATTTAAATTTATTTACTAAGGTGAATGTAATTATTGCATTTTTACTGTGCCAATTTTAGGGTGCTACACAAATGTTCATCTTGTAAGGGGCGATATCATCTAATCGGAGACGATATCATCAAACGGTCAAAACAACTGCTAAAAATGACACGAAAAAAGAGGAAACGGGTTTCTCGGCGGTTAACGGGTGGTTTGGGAGGTTAAATTTGAATTTAAATTTATTTACTAAGGTGAATGTAATTATTGCATTTTTACTGTGCCAATTTTAGGGTGCTACACAAATGTTCATCTTGTATTTCTCAAGTAGAGTTTTTGCATATTTTATTTGTGATTGCAATATTATATTCATTTTGATGAATTTCCAAACCAAGGCAATAATGCATAAGTCCCAAATAAATCATCTCAAAATCCTTTTCAAAATCCTTTTTTACTTCACTTATTAAATTATTTGAACTTCTTGTAATCACTATATCATCAACATATACTATAAGTATTGTTATATCATTTTCAACTTTCTTTGTATATAGATTTGGATCTGATAGACTTCATTTAAAATTATGTTGTAATAAGTGATTATTGATTTTTATATACCATGCTCTAGGAGCTTGCTTTAGACCATATAAGGATTTGTTTAATTTGAAAACCTTGTGTTCCTGGCCTTTAATAACAAATCTCTCTAGTTATGACATGTAGACTTCTTCTAAATCACCATTAAGAAATGCACTTTTTATATCCATTTGATGAAGTTTCCAACCATGATGTGTTGTCAAAGCACACACTATTCTGATAGTAGTCATCTTGGCTATTGGTGCAAAAGTTTCTTCATAGTCAATTCCCTCTATTTGAGTATATTCTTTTGCTACTAGATATTTTTACTTATCAAGAGATTCATCTAATTTATACTTAATATTATAAATCCCTTTTTAACCTACTACTTTCTTTCCTGAAGCTAGTTCCACTAGATTCCATGTTTTATTTTTTTGCAATGATGAATATTCTGATTCCATGGTTGCATTCCATTTTGAATTTTTTAATGCCTAAAGTGTTGTTGCATATTCTGTCATGGTGTTTAACAATCCTCTTTTTATTATGGTTAGACTATGAGTTTGAGGCCTTATAGTAGTAAGATCTGGAATTTGTTCAAGATTTGATTCTTTAAGTGTATCTCTAAGCCATATAGGTTTCTTCCTTTGTGAAATTGTAGAAGTTTCTGTATTTTCACTCTATTGATAAACTTTCTCGTTTGATAATATTTCTTCTAAAAAATTTAGAAGAAATTCTGAATCATCTTTCTGCTCTTTAATATCATCCTTGATTTTTTCTTCAAAGATTACATCTTTGCTTATGTAGACTTTCTTTGTGGTTGGATTAATTATTCGATATCCTACAAATTCATCATCATAACCAAGAAATATACCATACATAGTCTTTTCATCTAGTTTTGTCCTTTTTTGTTTTGGAATATGCATATAAGCTTTACATCCAAAAATTCTTAACTTTTCAATATTTGGTTTTCGTCCTAACCATACTTCTTCTAGTGTGACACTACTAAGTAGCCTCGTAAATAATCTATTTTATAAATATACAGTTGTTTTGACTACTTCTACCCAATATTGATGGTCAAGATGAGCTTCTTTTATCATACATCTTACCATTTCCATTATATATTGGTTTCTTCTTTCTGTAATTCCATTTTGTTGTGGTGAATATGTTGTAGTAAGTTGTCTTTTTATTCTATTTTATTCTAAAAATAGATTGAACTCTTTTGATAAAAATTTACCTCCTTTGTCTAAACGAAGAGTTTTGATAGTTTTCCTTGATTCTTTTTCTACTTGAAGTTTGAATTGTTTAAAAAAATCAAATGCTTTAGATTTATATTTCATAAAGTATACCCACATTTTTCTAGTGTAGTCATCAACAAATAATTGAAAATATTTATGTCCTCTAATACTAGTAACATTCATTGGACCATATATATATATATATATATATATATATATATATATATATATATATATATATATATATATATATATATATATATATATATATATATATATATATATATATATATTTCCAATGGTTTTTGAGACCTATGTTGATGAAGTTCAAAAGGTATTCTATGTTGTTTTCCTGCTAAACATTTTGGACATATGGTAGACTCCCAAGAAATTTTTGGTAGACCTTCTACCATTTGATATTTAACCATTTCATTTAAAGATGATGCACTGGTATGTTCTAATCATTTATGCTAAAGTTCTCTTATTTTAGATATTCCCACTGAAAGAGCCAAATTTGTGGTAGTATCTAAAGTAAATAGACTATCTTTATAGGAACCTAAGGCTATCAAATTCCCTTGTTTGATAATATGGCATTGTTTTCTTCCATTGATAACTTTAAATTCTATTGTCATGTTTTGATCCATGAGTTGAGAAATTGAAAGAAGATTAGTAGTCAATCTAGGAACATATAAAACATTGTAAATTATTCCTTTTCCATTTATTAGATCGACTAGAACATCTCCTATTCCTTTTACTTCTTAAGTTTTGCTATCTGCTATAGCAATGGGTTTCTCATATTTTTCTTGAAGTGCACTAAACAATTGTTTGTTACCGGTCATGTGTTTATTGGCTCCAGAATCTATGTACCAGTAATCCATAATGGTTTTTCTTGAATAAACTCAAGATTTCTATACCTATGAGGTAGGATTCTTTATGTCTCCCTAGTTGGTTAAAAGTTGAAAAAAGAAAAATATTGCAGGAACTAATAAAGTAAGAATTTTGTAAATTTATTCTTAAATTTGAAGTAAACAACCTTATCTCTCAAAAGTTAAATAATTTGCAAATATTCTATAAGCTTTGAATTTCAAATAAATATTAAAATAACAAAAAAAATTCAAATGCTTCAAAAACTTTATATCTATTTCTACTTATCACTCCAAAACCTCTAAAAATAATTAAAACTTTAGTTAAACTATTAATAACTTTATCATTGGCCTCTCTTTGAGAGGTCCAAGGTTCAAACCCCATCAATACCCCTCATAACAACCTGTGTAAGCTCATTGAAAAAAACATAATCATTCTAATTAAATTTGAATTTCAAAAATAACCTATCAAAATCCTAAATATACCTTGCATAGCTTTTGGTGAGTGATTTTTCTTTGGTGTTTAACTGTTTCAACTTTGTGGGAAACTTTTTGAGAATCCTTTGAGCTTTTCACTGATCATCCTACATTGGAGTGTGTGTTTTACTTCATGCAAGTTCCTTATTTGAGCACTTTGGTGAGCATTTCAATTCAGCCTATCTAAAAATATTTTAGCTCCTCAAGTTGCACTCAAAACTCTATCCAAGATTTTTGTGGTTTATGCTCAATATTTTACCAGGAAATGTTGTCGGGGATCCAAGATGGGTTAGAAATTTATCTTTCAATAGATCATACTGTGAACTTGAGTGACAACAGCTTCCAATTTGTTGCACAAAATAAAATTTAAAACCATACCTTTCCACGACGTCTAGGGCAAGGGTTAAAGAGATCACGAAACAAGTTTCAAGCAGTTGATCAAAAAATGGCTCATATCTCAAGTGAATTTGGTGCTAAGGTGCACCCACAAAATAATTCTACTGTGAAAACCCTTGTCAAGGGTAAGAATTTAGAAGACTCAGTCCCAAAAATGAATTTTAGGGATGCCCTTTGTGGTGGGCAGCCTCAGCCCAATGCTAATATCAATCTTAGGGCTTCCCATAAACCTCTAAGAATGCCTAAGATTGATCCCAGGAAAACGGAGTCAGGATGTCTTAAAGCAGCTGATGGAACTCCTATTGTTAAGCTTGATATGGGTAACATTCATACTGGCATTGAAGATTTGGAAAAAAGAGGACTAATTTTTCGGTTCGTGGGTTTTCGTCCGAGTCTATCTGCTTTCAAATTTTGGGCTGCAAAAAGTTGGAAAACTAAAGGTGAGTTACAAATCTCTATTTATCCAAATGGTTATTTTCTTGTTTTATTTGCTAATAATGAAGATAGAGAGAAAAATTTTCAAGGGGGTCCTTGGTTTTTTGGAAGGGCAGGGCTTTTCATGAAGCCCCGGCATACTAAATTTAAAGCCGAAGAAGAGATGCCTTCTATAGCTCCCGTGTGGGTTAGACTCTTTGGCCTCCCTATTGAATTTTGGAATCCTACTATTTTTTCTTCAATTGGAAACTCTTTAGGAACTTTTATGATGACTCGCTGATTGTACTCAAAATTTTGAACATATTATTTATGCTCGGATTTGTGTTTTAATGGATTTTGACAAACCCCTACCTAAAAAGATCACATTACAATTTGGGGAAGACACTTGGGAGCAAGTAGTGGACTATGAGAACATTCCTTTTCATTGTAGAATTTGCCATGAATATGGTCATTTGGCCTATGCTTGCCCAAATAAAATTCCTGATCAAAAGAAAGAAGATATAAACTCAGAAGGTTTCCAAATACCTAAGAAGAAGAACACTCCGAAAAAACCAATTATGAAGGATCAATCAAAGTCATCTGCTAATATGTTTGAAATCCTTTCCACAAATGATGTCCCAAGTGAGGAAGAGGAAATAATGGAAACTGAAATCTTAGAAACACAATTTAAATATGAAGGGAAGAACTTAGAGATAAACCAACAAATCAAAGGTTTTCAACAAAAAAAAAAGGAGAAAATTTACACAAGAAAAACAATCTTTCAAATGTCAAAACTTCAAATAATGCAGGTCCCAATATAGACTCCGTTGAACCATCTAGTAAAATTTTGGCTGTGTACGAGCATTCTTCAAGGTTAGAAGCCATCTCAAATTCAATTGGAATAAGTTAAGAAACAAGGGAAAAAAAATTGAAGATGGATTCTAATCAAAAAGCAGGTCGCAAGACCAATCAATATCATATGGTAAAAGAAGGTGAAAAGCTTGTAGAGGAAGGTAAGATTAATGCCCTTCCCAAATTTTTTAGCCCTGGTATTAATGAAGATCATCACTTGGAATATTAGAGGACTCAAAGGGAGTCTTTCAAAACAAAATGAAATTAGAAGAATGATTCAGATAAATCATCCACATCTTGTTTTCCTTCAAGAAACAAAGATGTCAATGGAGGATATGGACTCAATTGCCAGTAAAATTTGGCCAGCTGGAAAAGTGGTTTCCCTCAGTTCCCAAGGGACTTCGGGTGGCATTGCTTGTCTTTGGGACCCAAAAGAGGTAGTTATTCACCATATGGTTGGCATTTGGGGTTTGTTGGCTATAGCTATTCAAAGTAGACATTCCAACCAGATTATGCTCTGCATTACTATTTATGCTCCGACTTCTTTGGAGGAAAAAAGAAGACAAGTGGAAGGATATTACTCATATTATCTCTCATTTTCCTAAAGCTTGGATCTTGATCGGAGGAGATTTCAATACCATCCTCTCTCTGGATGAGAAAAGGGGGGAAATAGAAATTTGGACAAAAGCACTGACCTCATGAGTGAATATATTGCAAACCTCCATCTTGTGGATATCCAACTAGATAATGGCCTTATGACTTGGTCTAATGAAGGCAAGGCTTAGCTTGTATAATGGAGAGATTGGATAGGTTTTTTCTCTCTAAAAATTTCTTAATCCATGGTCACATTCCTAAAGTGAAGACTCTTAATAATGTTGGTTCGGATCATTGGCCATTCATGGTGGAAATGTGGAAAACCAATGTGAGTTTCTCTCCTTTTCGTTTTCAATTAATGTGGCTTAGAGACATTTCCTTCAGACCTCGTGTGCAACAATGGTGGAAGGAAGGTAAACCTAGGCATGGGACTAAGATGTTCTGTTTTGCCAAAATACCGCAATACATTAAATCCAAAATCAAGACTTGGACTTGGAAAGAGTTTGGGGATGTTCATAAAAAAAACATGAAGTTATTGCTCATCTTGAAAATTTGAATAAGAAAATCCATTTAGATGGCCTCACAGAGAAGAGAAGTGCAGATGAAATTAAACTCACAACTCAGTTAGAGGAATGGGAAAAAAGAGAAGAAATCTTATGGAAGCAAAAATCTAGAATTCAATGGCTCAAAGAAGGAGATCAAAACACAAATTTCTTCCACAAATCTCTTCTAGCTCGAAGATCTCACAACTTTATTTCTTCCTTAAAATCAGATTCTGGAGATGTTGTTTATACTTGGGATGGCATGAACTCTATTGTTGTTGATTACTTTTCCAATATTTTTGTCGCTACTCCTCTTGACTCAGCTTCACAAAAAAATGTTCTTCAAGCAATCCCTTCTCTTATCACTTCTGAGGAGAACTCTATTTTGACTGCTCCTATTACTATCAATGAGCTTCAACAAGTAGTTTTTAAAATGCAAAAAGGGAAAACCCCGGGTCCTGATGGTTTTCCCATTGAGTTCTACCAAGAGTTTTGGGATATCCTTCATGTTGATTTATTAGAGGTGGTGGAAGAAGCCAGGAAAGCCAAAGAAATTTTGAAGGTTATCAATAAAACTTATATTACTCTTGTTCCAAAAGCTCAAGAGGTTGATCATATCTCAGCTTTTAGACCTATTGCTTTATGTAATGTTCTTCTCAAAATCATTACTAAAATCATGGCAGAAAGGTTGAAGCCTCTTTTGCATAAGATTATTTCCCCAGAGCAAGGGGGTTATGTGGAAGGACATCAAATAGTAGATGAGATAGTTCTTGCTCAAGAAGCCATCCATTCCATGGATATGCAAAAATCTCCTTCCATGTTCATTCGGTTAGACTTATCCAAAGCTTATGACAGAGTGGATTGGCACTTCCTTATCAAAGTTTTGAGGCAATTTGGTTTCTCTAAGGATTGGATGGATTGGATTATGGGATGTATCTCTTCAGTTTCCTACTTAGTTCTTATCAATGGCAGTGCCTTCTCAGTCATTCCCAACTTCCAGAGGTATTAGGCAAGGTGACCCGCTATCCCCTTATTTATTCATCATTCTTGTTGAATGCTTGGGTAGGACTATAACCAAAAAGAGGGAAAACAAAACCCTTGAGGGAGTTACCATTGCTCATGGAGCTAGACCTATCTCTCATCTTCAATTTGTGGATGACTCTACTCTTTTAGGTAAAGCTATAGTTAAGGAAGCTTCTAATATTAAGCAAATCATTAGTTGTTTTTCTAAGGCTACTGGGCAGTTGATCAATGAAGACAAATCTAAAGTTATTTTCTTTCACTGCTCTACTAGATAGGAATCCATGGTCTTGGATAAATTAAGATATAAGAAGACCTCCCTTCCAATCACTTATTTAGGTATTCCCATAAATATTCAAAGGCAGAAAAATAAAGATTGGAATTGGTTGTTGGACAAAGTCAAGAAGAAAATTGGAAAGTGGACCAACAAGTGGCTTTCTTCCGGGGGTAGAATCACCTTGGTAAAATCAGTCCTTCAAGCTATTCCTATTTATGTTTCTTCCATTTTGAATATCCCAAAGGTTGTTCTTCGAGAATTGGATCAAATCAGTCATCGTTTCCTTTGGAGTGGTACTAAGGAGAAAATAAAATGGGCCTTGGTGAAATGGGATACTTTATGTCTTCCTAAGAGTGAAGGGGGGTTAGGATTCCGGTCTTCTATTAATAACAACAAAGCTTTAGCTGCTAAATTATATTGGAGGATGTTGCATAACCCCAATGCTCTTTGGGCCAATAATCTCCATGCTAAATATGTTGAGAACAAAAGTCCCGAAGACCTTGTTCGCTATCAACTTCCTACCAAAGGTTCTCCCATTTTAGCAGTTCTTAAGACTGGTGAGGATTTGATAAAGAAAAAATTATTTTGGATCATTCATAATGGTCAACAGGTAAATTTTTTGACAGATTCTTGGGATGGTCACAAGCCTTTGATAACTCAGTTTCTCGATTGGAGGCCTTGGATGGAGGAGCTTCACCGAGCTAATTGGATAAAGGTGGCTAATTACTTTCGGTACCATACTGGTAATTCAAAGGTTGGTAGATATTGGATCCCTATTGAGGACTGGCCTATTCAAATCCCAGAAAGGCAAAGACAAGATATCCAAGGCATCCTTCATATGAGATCCCTCTCTTGGTCCCATGAAAAAGATTGTTTTGGATGGAACAACACTACTAAGGGTGAGTATTCAGTTGCTCAAGGTTATTTGACCTTATGCCATAATAATCCCAACCATTCTTCCGACATATTTTCTCGATTGTGGGCTCAAAAGCTCTAGCCTAAGGTGAGGTTCTTTAATTGGATTTTATTGCATCGTAGGGTGCTTACTGGTGAGCAACTTATGAAGCATGGTTTTCATGGCCCTTTTAGATGTGAAATGTGTGAAGAGAATGTAGAAAATCTCAACCATATTTTTATTGAGTGTACTTTAGCCTCTGAGCTATGGAGGAGAATGGCCACTTTACTTGGCTTACAATGGTCCAATTTTTTTACTTTTGAACAACTTTGGAGGGATTGGCCTAATCAAGAGGGTGTTGATCATTTTATTAGGTAGTTAGTTTGGATGGGTTCTACCATTCTTCTTTGGAATATTTGGAATGAAAGGAACAACCAAATTTTTAATCAAGATAGGAAGGATATTCACTATATTTGGCAAAATACCATAGCCAACTTAGTTGAATCAGTCCATCAACTCCTTAATCACCCCCAAAACTCCCACCAAAGATGGGATCAAGTGATGCAAATATTGAAGATTAAATCTTCTAAGGGCAACCAACTTAAAGGGAATGTGAGTATTAGTAAGATGGATAGGACTAGAAATTGGCAACCTCCTCCTAAGGATTTTGGAAAAGTCAATACCGATGGAGCCTCTAGAGGGAACCCTGGAAAAGCCAGTGTGGGAGGAATTGGTAGACTTTCGGATGGCTCCCTGGTTTTTACTTTTGCTGAGAATTTGGGTATTCTTTCCAATAACCTTGCTGAGGGGTATGGTATCCTCAGAGGCCTTCAGGAGGCTACTAAGGTTGGATGGGAAAAGGTGTTAGTTGAGTCTGACTCTCAACTTATGATTAATCTCTTGAAGACTCCTTCTAAGAATCATAAGGTGGATTGGAGAATAAAAAGAATTATTGAGAAGATTCAATTAATCCAGATGGGATTTTTGAAAGTTGATTACAATCATGTGGTCAGAGATCAAAACAAGAGTGTTGATGCTTTAGCTAATTGGGCTTTGGACAAAGGTGATCTTACTTGTTATGGCCACCCTCCTATATGGTGGGCTTCTCAAATTAGGGAAGCTCTTCTTTCTATCATTTCTTTGGATGGCTCCAGTTTCGAAGGTACCTAGTTTCTTCTTGCTTTTTTTTTTTTGCTTCTCTTTGGTTCATTCAGTTTTTTTTAGTTCCCTAGCTCATTCTATTCTTTATTTTGTTTCCTCTGTTGATTCTTGCCTTAATAGTCTTCTGGTCTAGATAGGTCATTGTTATGTTCAATTTTTTTTCTTTTTTCTTTTTCAATTTTGTTTTGTTAAGGTGGGTGGGTTCTTTTGTTTTGTTTTGTTTTTGTGTTCTTTGTGTTGTTTTTTGTTGTTCATGTGTTTTTGTTGTTTTGTGTTTTTTTTTTATGTTTTTTGTTATTGTTCTTGTGTTTTTTTCGTTCTTGTTCTTGGGTTTCTCTTTGTTTGTGTTATTTCGTGTTTTTATGTGTGAGTGTTTTCTATGTTTTTTGTTTTTGTTTATTGTCTGTTGTTGGTTGTTTTTTATTTTTATTTTTATTTTATTTTTTTATTTTTTAGGTTTTGGTTGTGTTTATTTTTCATGTTTTTTTTGGGGGTTATGTCTTTGTAGTGTTCTGTTGTTTTTGTCTTGTTTGTGTTTTGTTATGTGGTTCTTGTGTTTTTCTATGTGGTTTGTGTTGTGGTTTCTTTTATCTTATTGTGCGTGTTTGGTTGTGCTTTTGTTTTTGACACACTCAAGGAGCATGTTTTTTATTTTATTTTATTATTTTTGTTGTTATTTACTTATTTTTAAATTGGTTTTGTGTGTTTGTTTGCTCCTTGAGTATGTCAAAGGTGGTAGGCCAGGTCCGAGTCCTGGGCATTTTTGGCGGAATGGATACCCCTGCCTCCTTGGGTCTTACCTGAAAGTGGCATCCCTTTTGGGATGTTTTCCACAAATAAAAAAAAACTCTATCTAACTTGGCCATTACATCCAACATGCCCTAGAAATGCGTCCTTTTGATTAGCATTTAGATTACATGCACTTGACACGTCACTCACTTTAATGTTTTATTGGCGCTTAATGTGTCTTCTTAATTTTATGCTTCAACCTTAGTGCAAATTTTTTTGCGTTACTTGCTAGTTGCTTGGCTCTTCACTTGCTTGGCCCTTGATATTCTATGCTTGATACTTGATCCTCAGTGTTCTACATAACTTAACTTTGCACTTGACCCTTGATCTCCCATGAATATTAATCTTTTCCTATGTAACTCGACTTGACCCTATGTAACTCGACCTGATACTTGATTCTTAGACTTCTACAACCCCTAGATTCCTGTGTAGCTTGATTTGATGCTTGAACTTTAGTCTCATGCATCCCTTGGTATTTTGTGCACCTTGGTTGATGCTCATCCCCTGCGTACCTTGGATAGCTCTCAAATCTAAGCTTCTATTGCATCCCTTGGCCTTTTACACACTTTGGTTAGCACTCAGTCCTTGAATACCTTGGTTTGTGCTTGGATCTTGTTGCTACTTGATGGAGCCTACTCGTCTCTAAGCTCCAAAGATGCTTTCACTCAATGTTAGACTCTTCTACATTTGGCTCTTCGTCGTTGCTATACTCTCAACTATGGTTCATGTTGTATAAATCTTGCTAGGAGAGTAACTAATTATGAGATGTATTCTTTCTCCTTTACTTGACCATATTATCTTTGTTGTGTCTTGGTGCATGTTCAAATGTCTTCAAGACTTTCTTGTGCCATTACCTTTTTACTGTTATGTGCAAGCTCCAATATTTGATGTCCAAAACACTAAAATACTTTTAAACATTGTAATCCTTGAATGCTGTAACATCCCTTTGCTATGGTTGTAGTTCTCTTATTCTACCAATGCTATCTTTCTTGAATGTTGAATTCTTCTTCAAGTATTCTTTCATCTAACTTACTACCTTCAAGTTTCTTTGAATAGACTTGTTGTCTTCCTTATGAACACTTATCTTATGGCCTCTATTCATAAGCTATTTTTTCCCAAAAATGTAGTTTTTTATTGAAAATCACTCTTGTATTAAGAGTATTCAATCTTTGTCTATGTTGTCCTACCTTGGCCTTTTTGCTTGTTTTCTTTCTCTGTAAAAATTTCATTTATCTCAAGCATATTTCTCTTATAAAATGGCTTGTAGTACAATCTCTTCTCTATATTTATGATGAACCTCTTTTAATGATACTCGTTGACTTTCTTCAATATTCAATGGTACCTCTTGCTTAGGTCTCCTATCTTTGTCTTTCTATATTTATCTCTTTTCCTTGGACCAACTATCAATATCTCTTTCCTCAAAGATCTGAATATTAATATCAGGATCTATCTTCAAGACCTAAAATTCTTATAGACCACCTTCTATTATGAATAGAATCTTAGAATAGGTAAACTCAACCTATATCTATCTAGTCTAATATTTTTGTATCTTGAATATTCTGCAAGAAGGATATATCTTCAATTAGGCATATCGTCAAATGGTGATGCTTGTACTAATTTCCTTTGCTCTATGCAAACAACTTCTTGCTATGGCTCTAATACCACAGTTAGCTTTTGAAGCTTAAATACTAATGTAAATATTATAGAAATAATCACAATATCAACTATAATGAAATAGAACTAAATAACAATAACGAAACTTACATACATAACACATAAGAAACAATGCATAGAGCTTTCATTATGAAGAAACTTGTATAATCACATGATGGATCTTAAGTCCATAACATAGCTTTCATAAATTACCTTTGAGCTTCTTGTTATAACATTTGAATAAGGAACCCTTGATCTTCTTATGTATCAAATAATGTAATATATATATATATATATAACAAAAATTATGCATAATATTTGAAGGAAATAACAAAGCTACTATATTGCATTTGCAGTCATAGTTATATTCATTAAAGGTCAATAGTGGAGAGAGTATATAACTCTTTCTTTGAAGGATAGTTGATTTAAAGGCTAAGCTATTAACTTTGGGAGAAAAAGTAGAAGACAAGCTTCTTGTCCAAGTTACATTAAGAGCACTTCCAGAAAGTTACAAACATTTAGTCACTTCACTTCAAGTGCTAAATAAGACAACCTTTGATGAATTAGTCAATGTTCTTCAAGAGTATGAAGTGGAAAATTTAGTCAAAGATGAAATGACTAATAATGCTTTGATATCAAAGGAAAACGTACCAAGTGATAATACAATATCATTGTAGTATCCGCCTCAATGGAAACAAAGCTACTATCACATATGCAAGAAAAAGGGTCATACTACAAATTTTTGTAGAAATAAATTACTGAATCAAGAAAATCAAATAAATAGACCTTTTCAAAAAAATTACCCAAAGCAATATCAACCTCAATATCGATATGGACAACATCAACAAAAAAGACCAAGAGAAAAAAATCAAAAGGGCAATTTAATTTAGGAAATTTAAGAGGTTCAAGAGTCCAAAGAAGTTGAAGATGAAAATGAAATAAGGTCCCTTATAGCAAGGATCATAGTTGAAGATCAAATTCAAGAGGATGAAAATGAAAATCATCCAAAAGTTCCTAATGGCACTAATATTTTAGATGACAAAATAGAAGCAGTAGAAAATGAGACTATAGAAATAGATAAAAGGCCCAAGTTGAAATCTAGACGATTCCATAATTGTAGACTTTGTGAGAAGACTAAACCAAAAACATATCATGAAAATAAAATTGAAGTGTACTATGGATGGATCAAGAAATTAAATTGGAATAGGATCATGGATATGTTAAAATATTTTTATGATCACAAAAAAATCTAATGAATACTATAAGAAATAGGTTAGTAGATTAGTGCTAAAACCTCAAGCATTGTCAAAGCCAAAATGAAAGGACAAAAGCAAGAATCAGAGATTGAATACTAAAGTCTTTAATTACCAAATAATGTAATAAGGGGGGTGCTAAATAATATTACATTATTTGGTAGAAGTGAATGTACCGCCATGGTACTATTGTAGATATTAGATTAATGTGAGAGTCTATAGTTTAGGGTGTGTGATTTATATTTTTCCTAAAGTATTTGTCTATGTGTAAGATGAGTATAAGTGTCATAAAGTATGCAAGTGTGTAATGTGAGAGAGTGTACAAGTGTCATGTAATTAAGTGTGCAAGTGTATGCAATGTGTCATATAGGTTAGTTAAGAGTCATGTGTATGTGTCAAGTATGCAAGTGAAGAGTCACATGTATGTGGCAAGATATAAAGTCAAGAGACATGAGAGGTTTGTCTTATGTATGGAATATAAAAGGATGCATCTCCCAAATATGTGAGGAGAGCAATAGTCAAGTATTGAAGAGTCACCTATGAAGTTTAAATTATGGAGACGAAGCTCCATGTATTGTAATCAAGAAATGTATGAAGAGCAATACAATTTGAATACAAGAAATCTTGTATATTTGATTCATAATACAATGAGTTTGTTCATTGTGTTATATTGATATTGTTATATTTCATAAATAATATATTTTTTTTATTTTTTATTTTATGCTCTTACATTGATTTTACTTAAGATCCTGGATATTGGGACCTATGATTAAATCTAGCTAAAAAGCCACCATTCTCTTCTTGGGTGTTGAAATATTTGCAATCTAACCTTATCAGGCTAAGGCCAACAGTGATGAAGTACCTACAAGTGCTCTTGATGTAAGATTGTAGGCAAGTGCTATGTAAGCCTTTGGGCATCTTCATGTAAGCCTACAGACAAGTGCTATGAAAGTCGTCAGGCATCTTCATGTAATGCTACGAGCATCTTTTTATGTAAGCCTATGGACATCTTTATGTAAGCTTAGGGGCACTCTCATGTTTTCACCCTTATTGGTATTGGTTAATCCCTCTTTATGGATAACCTTGCTTAAAAGGTAATTTAATATTACTTAATTGTAAGGTTTACCACAAGGTTAAATAAATGTTGGCATGAGGTTAACCTCTCATTAGGGTTTTGGTATCACTATAAATACCCCTCAACGAGCAATCATTTGTAACATATTGTGATATATGAAAAACATTGTGGTGGTGTCCACTGATGCTCATCCCTTATTCCCTCTCTCATATTGTGTCGTTTATCTCTTTCTCTTTTTCGTCTATATATTCTTCTTTTTTGCTCTTCTTCATTTTTTGCATATGATTGTGGTGAATGGATGTTTGGGATGTTTGTGGAAAATATTACAAATTTCAACACAAGTCAAAATAATTTTTGACACTACTATGTACTAGACACAACAAGGCACTATGAAGTTGATCAAAATGAACTAAATGTAATCAAAATGAGATGATACAACATTAGACACAACCAAAATGAGATAATACAACATTGGATGTAGCCAGACCACATAATACCAAGAAAGCAAAAAAACGAAAGAGACTAAGCATGTAGATCTTGTCCCACAAGCATGTTACTTAGCTCAACTGACTATGATAGACCCATGATGGCAATAGCATGTGGTAGACTAAATACAATAGCATCCAAGAAACTATAAACTACTTTCTCCATATTGGAGACAACAACAACAATGCCAATGATTTGGGTGTGAACATTCCAAGACTCTACCCTCATGGCATTGACCTCTTGTTGAAGCAGTTAACCTCCCACCAATTTCATGTATAATGTTCATTATACAGTTTATATCGGATTGAAACATCCCACCAATTTCATGTATCAAAGAATTGCGGGTTTATATTAGATTGAAACAGTGTCCTTTTACCATTGTTATAAAGTTGATTTACAAATATTAATATTTTCTTATCATAAAAGAACCACTCACCATTCCTATTCTATATGTTTTTTTTTTTAAATAAACTATTCTTTTATTACATCATAAATGTATTATCACTACATTTTAACAAATCACATAGCAGTATTACGATTGATAATTATGCATGTATTGCTTAGCAAGATTTGAACATAAGTCTTGACAGTAAGAACCCATGATTTTATTAGCAAGATTTGAACATAAGTCTTGACATTAAGAACCCATGATTTTAACCACTCAAACATATGCAATTTGACTAAAATATTAAGATGCACACATAAGATTTGAACCTTGGTTAAGAATATATTACATCATGAATACATTACAACAACATTTTAACAAATCACATTGTAGTATTACAATTAGTAATTACATAAGATTTGATTATAAATCTTGACATTAAGAACCTATAGTTTTAACCACTTAAACATATGCCATATAACTAATATATTAAGATAATCTTATTCGTCAGCGACTTCCCTTAAACAATGCACAAATAATAAACTATCATTAATTTTGTATGCTTTACCCATAAGTAAATACTAACAATTTAAAATATAAAAATATATAAAAGTTATATTTATATCTGCAACAATATATAAAATTTATATTTATGTCCGCAACATGGTACTCCCAATCTTCACAAACATGCTAGCAATGTGGCCAACTACTAACCCCTCTTCCCCAGCATGCAGCCTGTTTAATTTGATACAATATAGATATGGATATGCCTAACAGATTTAAAAGGCTTTAGGTGAGGTTACCAAAAAACCCTGTACATACTTGGCTATATATTCCCCTGTAGGCTAATGTCATACAGACTTAAATATACCCTGTAAGAAAACCCTGCAATTTTGAATGATTAAACCCTGCGACAAACTTCTCCATCGCAGACAATCCCTCCAGTCTTGTTCTCATTATTGGAAGAGTCGTTCGCTTGCTCTTGTTTCTCATTCATTTCAGACTGTTGTTCCTTCAAAGCACAATCTGGATGAAGATCAAAATCACAATCTTTGCAGTAAAAAGACCATTCAGTTCCTATTCCTCGACACCCATCACAACCATAAGACTTCCTCTGAGTCAAAGCCAGAGAATGATCGTGCAGGCTATGCTTCAATTCCTTAGGCCATGTCTTTACTTTTTCTTCAATTTCCTTCTGCAGCTCTACAAGCCTAGCTTCAGTATAGGGATAGGCTTTGGCCCCATGGAGGGAAACAATGTTTCGGCCATCTGTTGTCACAGTTTTCCCATCTGCGCCGATTATGACCAACGTTGGAATTCCTTTAACATGGAAGTAGCGGTTTAGATCCTTCTTGGCTTTGTCCCCAAAAGGAAGAGTCAACCATGGCATGGTTGCATGGTATTCCTCAAAAGCCCCTTGGTCCTTGTCACTGGAAATAAAAACAATTTCAAAGGCTTCTCCTTTTTCTTTGAGTTCAGTGTACACTTGGGCAAGCTTTGGGGTGAAAGCGCGGCATGGAGGGCACCAATGTGCAGAAAAATATAAACCAACCGTCTTTCCTGTAAGCTCAGAAACCGGCACCTGCAGTACCACAATCATGATGGTTGTCATGGCCACATCAACCCCAAATCAGTGGCTTGAAGCCATTAAAGGGTAGTTGAGATCTACATTTCTATATGGGCATTGCTACCGCTTTAGTACATAAATTCAACTTCAAGTTTTCTTTTAGACAAGCTGCTACTAATGAATAAAGGACACTGATAATTCTACCATGCAAGATGATAATGATAATAATAAAGGTGGTTTCAAATGCAGTAGAATTGGGGCTTGACTTAGATGGATTGGTAAGATCAAATACATAAAACTTTGATGGAACGAATTTAATAACAGGACCCAAAAAAATTTAAGGGCTTTTGTCCAGAAATGCAAAGTTTAGGGTCTGGAGGGCAAATTCTGAAAATCCCAATTACTATTACCCATATGTAAAAAGATACAGCAACCATCTCCAAGTTTTTTTTTTGGCTCTAAAGACTCTTACCAGTTTTAACTTAAAAATCACGCAAGTTCTTCTAAGAATTTTAGGGCGTATAGTACTGAAATCAGATTGAGTCCTATATTTTTAATATAAATTAAAATTATTAAAATTGTATTTGAGATAGTTATGACAATATAATTGTAGTAGATTTTATGGTTAAATTGTTTACCGAAACAAAAATAAAAAAGAGCTTTGAAAATTTATTTATAAGATATAGATACTATAAGATTAATTCCTCAGAAATAAAGAATAACAATTAAACTTTAATTTTTTTAAAACTTTTTCAAGTAAATTCCTTTTTAAAAAATCAAATAAAACATCCTATAGTATACTATATCAAATCTCTATTTTTTTTGACCTCATGAATGTTAATATTCTTTTATTCTACTCTATTTTATTTTCTTAAATGTGAAACTAACAAAACTGTAATTATGGAGGAAAATCCTATTTTACTTTCTTAAATGTGAAACTAACGAAGCTGTAATTATGGAGGAAAAACTTCCTAATCTGTATCTGCTGTTCAAAATCCAAATACCATTCAGAAGTGTCTGAAAATTTTCAATTTAAGTTCCCTGGCTACTTCCATAAGGGGTTCTGGATTCAAATTTGGCATGAGGTTATTTTAGAGTCTTGGACTGAACCATGGTGAGATCAATAAATAAATGAACTTACACTTACCCTTCCCCCACCGTGTGTGATGACAAAGTCTCGCTCATCAGAGACCAACAGAGATTCCAAGGTCTGTGCAGCACGTCTGGCTTCATCTTTGGCCTTAAGTTCATCCAATTTCTCCTTTGTAAATGGATAAACTGAAACACCATGTTCCAGAATCAGCCCCACACCTCCTGTCTGTAACGTTTTTCCATCTGGGCCAATCACAATCAAGGTTGGAATTCCCTTAATTTGAAAGTACCTTGACAGAGTCTCCACAGTGGTGTCTCCAAAAGGCAGAGCAAGCCAGGGCATGCTTCCAAAATATTCTTGAAATGACTCCTCATCTTGGTCACTGGAGACAAACACAATCTCCAAGTCCTCCCCTCTCTTTTTGAGTTCATCGTAGAATAGTATAAGCTGGGGAGTGAACCCTCTGCAAGGAGGGCACCAGTGTGCTGAAAAATACAAACAAACAGTCTTTCCCACCAGCTCTGATACAGCCACCTACACATGGGATCCAAATTCATGTCAAAAAGCAAAAAAAAAAGTCAAATCTAAGGCCATGATCTTCCATTTTAAAATTAAAAATTATTCAATCACCTGTTTTCCTCCATTAGCAATGACAAAATCCCTGTCAGGGGAGACCAGGAGAGAATCCAAGGTCTGTGAGAGCCGAATGGCCTCCTCCTCGGCCTTCAGCTCATCAAGCCTCTCTTGGGTGAAAGGATATGCTTCAGCACCATAGTTTGTCACGATGTCTCTCCCATCACGACTTACAGTTTTACACCCCTTGTCCAGAAAGACTAGGGTTGGAATGCCAACCACACCAAAAGACTTATGGAGTTTCTCCCTGGCCTTTGCATCTGAGAATGGTAATGCAAGCCATGGCATGGTCTTGTGATACTCTTGAAACGATTTCTCATCTTTATCCTTAGACACAAAGATGATCTCAAAGTCCCCCTTCTCCAACAACTTTGTATATACTTCCGAAAGAAGAGGAGTGAATCCCCTGCAGGGAGGGCACCAGTGGGCAGAAAAATACAAACCCAAGGTTTTCCCCTCCAATTCCTCCACCTTAACCTGAACAATTGCAAACACCCAACTACTTGATCATAAATTAAAGATCTTAAAAAAACATAAAACAGGGGACAGATTTTTCTGTACTAAAAACTAAACTGTAAGAATTATACCTTGTCTCCGTTGTTTCTGATGAAGTAATCTCGTTCTTCACTGCATAGGAGAGATCTTAGGCTTTGCTGGGCTTCCGCCATGGTAGTCTGCTTCTCCTCATCCATGATATATCACTCTTGCTTGCAGAGTTCTCACAGCACATAACTCACACATACACTCACACAAACCAACCTCTGGTAACTCATTTATATAAAGTGGTAACGTAAGGGAGAAGAAAATTGATAGTGATGTTTCGTCGCAACTCGTTAATTTTCCACCAGTGTTGTCCTTTGGCTGAAGCCGTGTTTTACCATTGGTGTGGGACGGCGTGGAGCTGTTTTCCCCTCTTTTCTACTTTTTTTTTGGAATGGTAAAGCAGGTGCCCTCTTTTATATTGTTAACGTTAATTCTTTTTTACTTTTCTTTTCTATTTCTTTTTGGAATCGTACTATCAACTAGGTTTTGAATCTTGACTTACTTTATAACCCCTGCAGCGTATCGTTGGCGTGAGATGGGATTGGAATTGACTGATATCATCGATTTAGGGCGTACTTAGAGGATTTAGAGATCAGACTATTTCTTTTGCTAACTAGCACCATCAAAGTTTGAACCTAAGTCTTTTCTTGGTAAGCACCCAACCACTCAAAAGATTCAGATCAGATTACTTCCTTTACTAACTAGCACCACCAAAATTTGAACCTAAATTTTTTCTTAATAATTATCTAACTAAACTAACATTTTCTTTCTGCAAAACCATTAAGAATATGAATGCTGACAATAAAAAGCAATGAAAAAGGCTTATATTGAACCTAAATTTTTTCTTAATAATTACCTAACCAAACTAACACTTTCGTTCTGCGAAACCACTAAGAATATGGATGCGGACAGCAAAGGGCAATGAAAGAGGCTTATATCTTTGTTTAGTCGATCTAGTAGATGGAAGCTACGTACCTTATCCCAAATAAAAAAATAGTAAGGTAATAAATAAATACATCTGTGAAAGGCCCAATATGCTATTTTAAATTTAAATCAAGATAAGCAATGTCAACCATTAAATCAGGAAGATGTATTAAAGCAATATAGTGTTTATATAAATATAAGAGTGGACACAATAATAAGCATCGACAAGGCATGCACAAATAAAAAAACCATCTTAATACACAATGAAATAAGTAAACAAGACAAAAAAAACATGCAAGATATTGTAAAGTAAAAACATTTATAAGCTTTGGGTTAAATAGTAAATGGTATATTAATAACCTAACAAGCATAAAATATTATAAAACATATTTAAATAGGATAAAAGAGTTGTATGTAAAAGTATATTTTTTAGTTAAGAATTTTAGGTATTGGTGATACTTTTAATTGTTGATGTTAATTAGAAATTTTAGGTATTGGTGATATTTTTAATTGTTGATGTTAATTTTGATGTGGAAGGGAATAATGCATTTTATTAGGGAACCTATTTAATTGAGAAGGCTCAAAAGTGCAAGGACATCTATAAATAGATCTTAGCCTATATGGTATCATAATCTTCGTCCCTTAACTCCCTCTATATCCTCCAATCTACAAGGCACCACAAGGATCCATCCCTTTCTATGCCTAACATAAACACTCATCCTTAAAATGAGGGTATGGGTTTTGATGCACTATGCATTCTCCCATGTGAGGACAAAGCAAGATTCATGGAATAAGGGTTCATCTTATGACCTATTGAACCACAGAAAATTTGTCAAGGTTTGGATTGTTGAAAGTTGTAATTTGATTTAATAGTCATGTTGAACAAACACTTCAATATTTTTTTGGTTTCTTTAATCAACTTCACTGAACTCCTAGTGATGACCAAGTCGTCAACATACACAATGATCATCACAATCTATCTTCCTTTTCTTTTGAAGCACAAGTTCAAATCATATGGACTACGATAGAATACATGTTGTAGAAGACATTCATCTATCTTTACGTACTATGTTTTCGGTGTTTGATTTAGCCCATAGAGTGATTTTATGAGACTACATACCTTGCTTTCTTGACCAAGTAATATGAATCCCTCTAGTTGTGTCATATAAACTTCTTAATTGAGATTATAGTTAAGAAAATCATTCACATCTAGTTGATGTAACTTCCATCCAAATTGTGCATCCATTATGGAAACCATCATAATGGCCTTGATCTTCGGTATTGGTGCACAAGTTTCATCATAGTCAATTCCTTCCTCCTATGCATAGCCCTTTGCAACATGCCTTACTTTGTACTTGTCAATGCTCCCATTTGCTTTGTATTTGGTCTTGAATACCTACTTGCAATAAATGGGTTTCTTTCCAAGTGGAATATCAACAAGTTGCCACATCTTGTTCTTCATTAATGCTTAATACTCAAAATTCATTACATCCTTCCACTTCTTCGATGCAAGAGCTTCATGAATCATTAAAGGTTCATATGTCTACACTGCTCATCAAGGCTAGGTTGACCTCATTTCAAACTTTTCTCTAAGTTCTTGGTCTAGAGCTAGATGTATCTAGAACACAATATAAGTTTGCATCACAAACTATACTGAGATACCACTTGGGTCTACAAGTAGTATTCAAAGTGGATGGTCCTAGATCATCAACTCCATCATCTCCCTTAGGTACATCTTCATCATTATCAAAAGCAACATCCTGTCTCTCTCTCCAAAGCTCCATCATCATCATTAGACAAGAAAGCAACAGGTGCTTTGTCAATAGCATGTGGCTTAGGAGAAGAGGTATACTCATTCTTCTCATCAAACACAACATCTCTACTAATATACAACTTCTTGGTGTTAGGATCCATGAGATGATATCTCTTTGATTCACTATTATATCCAATGAAGACACATTGTTTGGATTTCTCCTCCATTTTCATTTGCTTTTACTTTAGAATGTACATGAATGTAGTGCATCCAAACATGTAGATATTTGACACTCAAGGTTTGCTCTTTATCCATGCCTCTTCAAGTGCGATACCATTCAATGGAAGTATGGGTGCACGGTTCAACAAATAGACTATAGTACAAACAACTTCTGCCCAAAATATGGAATCACTCAGCATGCATCACACCATTTCTTTAATAGTAGAAATTTACCTCTCTACAACTTGATTTTGAAGCATGTAGGCATTAACCAATTGTTGTTTGATGTCATGTCACTTGACAAAAATAAAAAATTAATTACTAGTGCATTTTTCCCCTTGATCTAAGCAGAGTATACAAATGAGATGACCAACAGTCTTCTCCACATAAGCTTGGAACTCTTGGAAATAATTAAAAAGCTTCACCCGTAGACTTTAGGAAATACACCCAAATCCATTGTATATGACCATCAACAAAAAGTTGAAAATATCTACAACCATTGAAACTCATATTCATAGATTTGCATAGATTGGTATACACCAAGTCAAGTGGACAATGTCATGGACCTCCCTAGCGGGCTTTTTGGCATGAGAAACGATGTATTAATTGATGATGCTTTAATACTTAGTTTGTGCAATTGAACAACTATGTGATGCTAGTTTAATATTTTGAAAGAACATGATACTATTGATATATTGTTAATGTGCATAATTAGGTACACTCGTGGGTGGAAGAGGTGGAATCATCCACCAGAAACTAGGTACCTAATATAGGGGAACTAAGACTAAGGTAACTCAAGGGTAACATGGATGGATACCTTCATATAGGTATGCATTATCGATAAGAGATAATCATCAGTAGCTAGCCACCTTGAGCCTTAATTGATAGCCTGGTAGCTATCATAAATTCTCAGACTGAGACAAGTGACTAGGTTGACAGAAAGACTCTCTCTTTGTCTGTTGCATATTATTGATTTATCTTTTACTTCATCACTTGCTACATCAATGGTTTGGAAAGCATGCATAAGTTGGTTGCCTTTGAAACTCCTTGTTTTACTTTAATATATTTAGCATGATGGTAGTATTCGATAAAAGAATCCTTGCATGTTTTGAAAACATAACACACAAACACATATATATAGTGAGTCTTTATTTTAAATGATAAAGAAATTTCATTTCAAAATAATAGATAATTTATTTTAAATGATAAAGGAATTTCATTTCGAAATGATAAATAAGTTATTTTAAATGTTGAAAGAATTCCATTTTTAAAATAGAAACTAAAAAGTAATTATTTAAATAATAATAAGTATTATTTAATATGAGGTAATGCCTCAAACAATTTAATAAAGGATATTCCTTATTTTATTTAAAAAAAAATTGTTCTAAAGATATTAGTGAGCCTTAAGGAGCTCCTATTGTTTTATATTCACAAATGGATTAATTAATCTCTCCTTTGATAATAGGAGATAAGATTTGCGTAGCCGACTTGAGGCTTCTTGTAAATAAGAAATATTAAAATAATAAATATATCCTCCCCACTGTCGTAGTGATAAGATGGAAGTAATGGCAAACTAGTAAGAAATTGAAGGCGAATGCGATGACAGTCAGGATGAGGGAGACTCGACTCCTTAAGGAGGAGGACGACGACGATGTCGAGGGTCATCATATCTTACGTACGAAAGGAAATATCTCGGTGTTGGGGAATAAGGAGCAATCGAAGATAAACCAACCACTTTGAAAGTAAACTAGTGATGCATAAGCACATATCCCATAATGATTTAGAAGCTATCAGGTTGGTAGCAACATTACGTACGTCTTCAGTGCTTTGCTTAATTGTATGTGGTTGTCACCTTTCACTTTGTTGGTGGGTTGTTTTGCTCCTTGTTGGAAGACGTTGCTTGGTTTTGTTGAGCGTTGTTGCATTCTACCCTTTGTTGAATTATCTGGACTTAAGGTGGGTTTCGTGTTGTAGATTGTTACATAGAGGTTGGGAAACCATTGTGTTGTACATTGTTGTTCATTGGGTTGTGAACTGTCTGTGGAGGTACCGTGAGGTTGGTCATCGTTGTGTGTGTTGTCTGCAGTAGGCCTTATTCTATGAGACGAGTTGTTTACCTTCTTCTCTTTGGGAATACCTCCACCTAGTTTTTTATTGGTAGTACTCTACCTTAAGCCGTGTAACTCATGCAAACGTGGGGTTTGCCTACCCAGTTGTATTTTGAACAAAACCTCTCCTTCCTAGAATCGGTATAATACTTCCTATCACTCCACCAAGATGATATCATGTGAAGTAGTTTATGGGCAACCACCACCATCATTCTTATCATACATTCTGGGTACTTCCAAGGTTCAAGCAATAGATTTCACTCTCATGAAGCATACATAACTACTCTAAAATCTCAAAGATAATTTGGTCTTGGCATATAATCATATGCAACAAGTAGATCAATACCATTATGAGCATGCTTTTAACATCATCTCATGGTTTTCCTACATCTATAACCTATAAGTAATTATTACTAAAAATACATAGCAATCAGAAGTTAGCACCAAAATTCTATGGACCATATAAAGTGTTCTTGTAGGTTGACACAGTGGAATACAACTTATAATTGTGGCCTTCCTCCATGATACATCTAGTTTTTCATATCTCATATTTAAAGCAAGTTATTGGCAATCATATATAGATCCACTCAACACTACCCTAGTTGGATGCATCTTAGAACCCAAGAATATTCTAGACCAATATACATGCACACTTCACAACCACACTCTCAACAATGTGCTATTACAATGTTGTGGACTACAACCATAAGATGCTACCAGAGATCCACTCCATCAACCATAGAAATAGTTTCCTCAACTCAAGCTTTGAGGACAAAGCTTCTTAAATGGGGAGGACATGTTACGAACCTATCATAACACAACTATTACCATGTACACTGTATGAGAAGACTAAACCAAAAACATATCATGAAAAAAAAAATTGAAGTGCACTATGGATGGATCAAGAAATGAAACTGGAATAGGATCATGGATATGTTAAAATATTTTTTTACGATCACAAAGAAAATCTAATGAATACTATAAGAAACAAGTTAGTAGATCAATGCCAGAACCTCAATTAGTGTAAAAGCCATAACGGAAGGACAAAATCAAGAATCAGATATTGAATACTAAAGTAATTAATAACCAAATAATGTAATAAGGGGGTCGCTAAATAATATTACATTATTTGGTAGAAGTGAATGTACCCCCATGGTACTATTGTAAATATTAGATTAGTGTGTGAGTCTATAGTTTAGGGTGTGTGATTTATATTTTCCCTAAAGTATGTAAGTGCCATAAAGTATATGTGTAAGGTGAGAGAGTGTCCAAGTGTCATGTAATTAAGTGTGGAAGTTTATGCAATGTGTCAATAGTCAAGTATTGAAAAGTCACCGATGAAGGTTATATTATAGAAACAAAGCTCCATGTATTGTAATGGAGAAATGTATGAAGATCAATACAATTTAAATACAAGAAATCTTATATAATTGATTCATAATACAATGAGTTTGTTAATTGTGTTATATTGATATTGTTATATTTTATGAATGTTATGTTCATTAATAATGAATATTTATGTTTTATGCTCTTATATTGAGTTTACTTAAGATCTTGGATACCAAGACCTATGACTAAATCTGGCTAAAATGTGATCATTCTCTTCTTGGATGTTGAAATATTTGTAATCTGACCTTATCGGGCTAAGGCCAACATTGGTGAAGTACCTACAGGTGTTCTTGATGTAAGACTGTAGGCAAGTGCTATGTAATCCTATGGGTAAGTGCTATGAAATTCATCAGGCATCTTCATGTAAGCCTATGACCATCTTCATGTAATCGTACGAGCATCTTTCTATGTAAGCCTATAGGCATTCTTCTATGTGTAAGCTTATGGGCATTTTTATGTAATATTAGGGACACTCTCGTGTTTTCACCCTTATTGGTATTGGTTAATCCGCCTTTATGGATAACCTTGCTTAAAAAGATAATTTACCAATAGTTAATTGCAAATTTTACCACAAGGTTAAATAAATATTGGCATGAGATTAACCTCTCATTGGGGTTTTGGTATCACTATAAATACCCCCAATGAGTAATCATTTGTAACATATTGTGATATATGGAAAACATTGTGGTGGTTCCCACTAACACCCATCCCTTATTCTCTCTCTCATATTGTATTGTTTATCTCTTTCTCTCTTTTTCATCTATATATTCTTCTTATATGCTCTTCTTCTTTTTTCTACATATGATTGTGGTGAATGGATGTTTTGGGATGTTTATGGAAAATATTACAAATTCCAACACAAGTCAAAATAATTTTTGATACTACTATGTACTAGACACAATGAGGCACTATGAAGTTGATCAAAATGAACTAAATGTAATCAAACTAAGATGATACAACAATAGACACAACCAAAATGAGATAATACAACATTGGATGTAGCCAAACCATATAATACCAAAAAAACAAAAAAAAACAAAAGAGACTAAGCATGTGGATCTTGTCCCACAAGCATACCACTAAGCTCAATTGGCTATGAGAGGCCCATGGTGGTTGTAGCATGTGGTAGACTAAAGAGACTCATGATGGTGATAGAATCCAATAAACTATAAACTTCTGTCACATCCCCGCCACTTATAGATATTTTACTTGGAAGAATATGATCCTACGTTTAGTTTCTATGGTGCAGATGTAGGACTTCGAGCTAGTAGAAAACCCACAACCAAGGCAGTGGAGGTGTCAGGTAAGTTGGATGTAATGTTGTGCTTCGTGCACCGTGGTCCGTGGGTACATGGAAGCCCACCTTAGGGTTATGTCTGCATTACATTCTGCTTGACATGTTTGCCTGAATGTCTATGATTGTTACTTACCTTTCCTGTTATAAATTACTATTTGTTATTATTATTTTTAATAATAATAATATAAAATCATATTAAATAATAGCATAAATAAAAGATAATTAACTATAATAATAAAATTGGTCAACATATATATATATATATATATATATATATATATATATATATATATATATAATCATAAAAAATAATGAAGAATTAGTTTCTAATAAATAAATAAATATATATATATATATATATATATGATAAGAAGCAAAAGCCTTTTAATACTCTCGAATAGGGTGATTAAACTAAAATAAAATGTAATAAAAATTAAACAAGGTATTTTGGAACTTGATTAAAAATGTTTTATCAAATCACCTCCACTTGGAAACATTACAGGGCTCAATCTGGCATTTGGAGTGCAAGGTGTCAACAAAACCTTGCTTACCCATTATTTAAAATGATTAATGGTTGGCTGAGAATGGGGGGGTCTGTCCGTCGATTTTCCATAGAGCTAGAAGGAAACAAACAAGGTCTTATAGCGATGGAGCAAGAAGGAAAGTAAACATGCCGCGTAGTGTGGAGGTCAAACTTCTATGATCTTTTATGTTAAACTATAGCTTGAATTTTCTTCATATTCATAAATGTTATGAGACAAATTGGATGTTTAAAAATTTTAAATTGAAAATTATATTACAATGATATGAATTATGAAGTAAACTTCGTCTGAGTTTTAAATTGCACATAAATGGAATTATTTTTATAAATCATAATGAAAGGATTGAGGAGTTGATATTCAAAATTCTGATTGTATTTATAAATACAGTAGTAGGGAGTCAATTAACTTAATCTCTTGCATATAATAGAGTAATACGTCATTGAAATTGTGAAAAAAAATAATAATGACAAGATGCTGATTAAATATTCTTGTAAATGGGTAAAATCTGGCCAAATTTGTGTTTGTCTGCTATTAATTTAGTTCTGGCCAAAGTCGAGTTAATTAAATTGAATTTGGGCTTTACTTGCATTTGTTAGAACACTGGAAAAGATGAGTTTATCTATATTTAACTGAAACTCAGTGAAATATGTGCTTGACTACAATTGTATTCTAAAGAAATCAAGAATTGCATTTCTTAAAAAGAACTGATATGAGTCTTTGTTTAATGCTTTTGAGTTGAAAATTGTATAATTAAAGTTTGTATGGATTTTGTATGCATCTTTCTAATTTCGTCTGCTTGAGTATGAATGCCTGTCATTTAGAGTTTGGGCCACGTTGATCCAAGTCTTTAACTTTTCCTCCATGCCCTGGGTTGTATGAGTATGTCTTCCAAGAAATAGATGTCGGGAAGAGTGATCACTTTGATGGTAGCGACATTCGGGTTGCCGAAAGAGAGACATTTTGCTGAAAAGGATAACATTTACTACTTTTTAACATACTCTGCTGGAGACTATAAGCTTGTTGGAAGCCTTTAGACTATTCTGACTGTAGCCCATCAGCGCTATTCAAGTTAGTTGTTTAGCTAAAGAAGAATAATCTATTTTCTGCTGGTAAATATAAGATCATTGGCTATAGTTTCTATGGGAGCCTTAGACTATTCTAACTGTAGCCCATCAGTGCTATTGAAGTAGTGAATTATAATTTGAATATTTTTCTTTATGACGTCTATTTTGAATGAATATATTTTGAAGTTAATATTATGCATTACATCGTAGAATTTAGATGTGAAATTTGGAAAATGAGAAAGGTTAAGAATATTTAAATATTAATTTTGGTTTCATATGTTGTCAGTTAATGAAGGCATCCGTATATGAGTTAGTTTTTAAAGTTAATGTTATAAGGGTTTGGGATTTATGACTTTTTATATTTTTGACAATAGATAATATAGGATAGGAATTTGCTACATTTTGAATAAAATAACTAGTGTTAAAAAGTATTGATATTGATTAATAAAAGATAGGGACTTGTTACTTTTATATAATTAGAATGATTGTTTATGAGTTAGTTTTTAAAGTTAATGTTATAAGGGTTTGGGATTTATGACTTTTTATATTTTTGACAATAGATAATATAGGATAGGAATTTGTTACATTTTGAATAAAATAACTAGTGTTAAAAAGTATTGATATTGATTAATAAAAGATAGGGACTTGTTACTTTTATATAATTAGAATGATTGTTTATTAAAAGTTGGAATTTGAAACTTTCTATATGTGATTTGATTTAAATACGTATTAATATTTTGAGTTTTAAGTTAAGTATGCATGTTTTTTATTATTAGTTGGCTATGAGATAATATGTATTGAATAGAGATTTATTTATATTTAATATGTTGGAATAAATTTAATGAAAGGTTTAATATATTGAAATTCATGAATATAATGGAAAGGATAAAATGTTTGGGGTTGAGATACTAAGGACTTGCTCTTTATAACTTAGAAAAAAAAATAACTTTAAGACTACGTCTAGATGGAAATATACTTTGCTTTGAATTGGGTAAGTCGAGTAAGGACTTACTCAACCCCATCCGCACAAGTCACGAGGTGACTTATGTGAGACTGAGTCACTGTACTCCGGCTACTTTGGGATAGAGGTCCAAGTCATCGAGTGTAACGAGCGACGGTATGGGACGTCGCTCTAGGTGATCAGTCAGTTAGTGGTGGTGATAATCATCATTCCACTCGGACTGGGGAGGTGCCAACATATTGCATGACTAGAGGGCTACTCATGCTAATGGCATATCCAACGGTAGATGGTTATGGGCAGCATTATCGTCAGTCCGGGAAAGGACATGATTATCTAGTCCATAGGCCATGAGATGGCAGACTCTAGTCAAACCTTAGTAGAAGGTCAATGACTAGCACCGACATACGAACGCTGGTTCCAAAGAAATGAGTTGAGCACTCGAAGGACTGTGAGTTCTTCTAGCTTTGGACAAGGGAGATAGCGTACCCCATTCAGGTGATATGGGCCCTGAATGGATAACCCTTCGTCGGATTCCAGATAGACTCATGTGAGGAGTTAGAATCCTACATGGCGAATCACGAGATGTGGCCAGTCCCGAGCACTTAAGACACCAGCTACAGTGGTGGCCAATCTTGAAGTGTGAATTTTGTATGCCTAAACTAACATTACGATGGGTTGACAAGCAAAGTATTTCATGTTTTTAAAGGAAAATTTTAGTGATGAAATTTTTGGGTTGTGACAGTTGGTATCAGAGCCTAGGTTTGCGAAACCCTGGCCAACATAGCTATTCTAACAAATATTGTGATGTCAGCTATGGCAGGTACCTCACGGAGGACTAGCCTGAATCTGCAAGAGGAAATTGTAGAGGTCCCGAGAAAAGGACCTAGAAGACTCATAAGGGAGTCAGAAAGAGTACAAACTATTGAAACACCATGGTGGGTGGTTAGAAAGGATAAAGAGCCTTTAGCTACAAAAGCAACCTCCGGTGATGGGAGTATGGCTCGCATGATCCAACTCATGCAGGAACAACTTAATCAGCAAAGAGAGTTGATGGAGAGCCAGAGGGCTCAAATGAATGAACATATGGATCAACAACGGGCACAGATGGCCCAACAACAGGAACTCATTACTCAACAACAAAAAGTTATTGAGAACTTGACACAAAAGAAAACAAATAGTAAAGTAAGTCAGTTGCCTGAGGGATCTACCAGAAGAACTGTAGGGGAGGAATTGCAAAAAGAATTAAAGAAACTGGATATTTCCAAATTTGATGGGTGTGGTGATGGTGAGGCAGCCTTAAACTGGCTAAGTGAGGCCGAAGGTTATTTTGCCATTCAACCCCTTAGTTTTGAAGGGAAGACTACATGGGCAGTGGCTCATCTGGAGGGTCCTACCAAAATATGGTGGACCACTTATAAGAAAGTCGCACAGAAAGAGGCAGCAGACATACCATGGGAGGTATTTGTAAGAGACTTCAAAAGTCATTTTCTTACTGAGCAGTTCTTTATTGAGAAACATGCAGAGTTTACAAATCTACGATAGGGTAACATGACGGTAGTCGAGTACTATCAAAAATTTGTGCAGTTACAAAAATATGCCCCGAAATTTGATGATCAAGAAAAATTCAAAGCACACAAGTTTATTTTGGGTTTGCACCCAAAACTCAGTCAACCTGTAGGAGGAAAAACACCCCAGACTCTGACAGTTGCTTATGATGTTGCTCGATATTTTGAATCGAGTCAGAAGGAGATAAAGGCTTTTTATCAACAAGAGAAGGATAATTCAAGGAAAAGGAAGAATCCTGAGCAGAGTCACGGTACAGATCAAAACCGCAGATATGGTGACAAGGGTCGAAGCAGAAATGACAATAGAAATAGAAACAGAAATCAGGGGTATAAGGGGCAGCCAGATCAAAGGAAAATCCAAGAGAGGAAAATTACCTACAAAGAGCAAGGTAAAAATGAGAATCAAGGCAAAGAATATGATAAACAAAAGAATACTGGTCCCAATGCTTGTTTTGTATGTGGAGCTCAAGATCACTATGCTAGACAATGTCCAAAAAGAGCTGATCGTGGAAATCCTTCTGGAGAATCAACTCACAAAATTTTTGCAGCCACAGGTAACCCTAATCTTGTGGGGCAAAGCACTCCATTTTTTATTAAAGGAAGAATAGGCATGAGAAATGTGAATATTTTAATTGATAGTGGTGCTACTGATAGTTTCATTTCTAATAATATTTTGAGGGATATACCTGTAAGACCTGGGACCATGGCCAAAGGGTGACAAGTGGAATATGGCTCGGGACAAACCTATCAAGTTAACCAATGTTTATTTGAGTCACAAATAGAAATACCCCAAGGGAAGATCAACTGGCATTTATATGTAGCTCCCTTGCATGCATTTGACATAATCCTAGGGATAGATTGGCTTAAGGCTCATAAGGCTATACTAAATTTTGAGGAGAGATGGATGGATTATACTAGTGACACTAATCAACGAATCCACATTCACTGTAATAGAGCATCTTTTGAGCCCCATATGATAAGTAGTATGCAAGCCAAAAGGGCCTGGAAGAAAGGATGCAAATTATATATAATAAAAATGAACAAAAAGGAAGAAACTGACTCAAGCTCAACATTGTTTCAACAGTATCCGGTATTGGGAGAATTTAGAGATGTATTTCCTGAAGATTTACCTGGATTGCCACCTAAGAGAGAGTTTGATTTTTCTATTGAACTGGTGCCAGGAGCAACCCTAGTAGTCCGAACACCCTACCGAATGACACCACTTGAATTGCAAGAGCTCAAAACACAACTACAGGATTTATTGGAAAAAGGACATATTAAACCTAGTGTGTCACCCTAGGGAGCACCTGTGTTGTTTGTCAAAAAGAAGGATGGATCCTTAAGACTATGCATCGATTATAGAATGCTCAATAAGATGACAATAAAAAATAAGTATCCATTACCAAGAATTGATGATTTGTTTGATCAACTTAAGGGAGCCACTATCTTTTCTAAAATTGACCTTAGGTCAGGATATCATCAGTTAAGAATCAGAGAAGAGGATACCCATAAAACTGCTTTTAGAACAAGATATGGGCACTATGAGTTCACGGTCTTACCATTTGGTTTGACTAATGCACCAACAACTTTTATGAATTTGATGAATAGCGTGTTTCGAGAACAGTTGGATCGATTCGTGCTCATATTCCTAGATGATATACTAATTTACTCATGGAATAAAGAGGAGCACGATGAGCACATGAGAATAGTGCTTGAGATACTCAGGAAACATCAGTTGTACGGGAAATTGTCTAAGTGTGAATTTTATACACCTCAGGTACAATATTTGGGACATATAGTTTCAATAGAAGGTATAGTTGTAGATCCTAAAAAGATAGAAGCTATAGTTGATTGGCCAGCTCCAACTAATGTATCTGAAGTAAGAAGTTTTATGGGCATGGCCGGTTATTATCGAAGGTTCATAAAAGGGTTTTCCAAAGTGGCTTATCCCATAACTAATTTGCAAAGAAAAGGAAAAGTATTTAAGTGGACAAAACAATGTGAGGATGCTTTCAAAACACTTAAGGAAAAATTGACCACTGCACCAATACTAAAGATACCGGATCTGCATAAACCATTCACTGTATGCACGGATGCATCAATGGAAGGGTTAGGAGGTATTCTGTTACAAGAAGAAGTTGTGGTGGCTTATGAGTCCAGGAAACTCAAGAAGCATGAAATAAATTATGCCACTCATGACTTAGAGTTAGCAGTTGTGGTTCATGCTCTCAAAATTTGGAGACATTATCTGCTGGGAAAACCTTTTGAGCTGAAAACTGATCATCAAAGCTTAAGATACATATTTACTCAGCCTTTGTTAAATGCTCGACAATGAAGATGGATGGAATTTCTAGCTGAATATGATTTTGGCATAGAATATATCAAAGGAAAAGAGAATAAATTGGCAGATGCACTTAGTAGGAGAAGGCACATAAATGCCATCACAAGCTGTCAGTATGAGCTTAAGAAACAGATTGCGGAATTACAAGGGACTGATGAGTTTTGTCAGATTTTCCGTGATAAGATCGAGCAAGGCTCTAATCGACATGGAGATTATGGCATTAAAGAGAATTTGGTATACTTTCGTAATAGGGTTGTAGTACCCAATAATGAAGAACTTAAAAGAAGTATTCTGCAAGAAGCTCATTATGCTCCCTCTTCTGCACATCCAGGAGTAGTCAAGATGAGAGAGAATCTGAAGAAAGACTATTTTTGGCCTGGAATGAAGAAGGATATTGTGCAATTTGTTGCTAGATGTCTTGAATGCCAGAAGGTTAAGGTAGAACATCAACATCCGGGAGGAAGACTATATTTATATGAGGTACCCGAACATAAGTGGCAGGTTATAACTATGGATTTCATTGTGGGACTTCTGAAAACCTGTTTTCAACATGATGCCATATTTGTGGTAGTGGACAAGTTAACTAAGGTGGCACATTTCATAGCAGGCAGTGTTCATGATGATGCTTCAACTATTGCTCAGAAGTTTGCATGGGAAATTGTAAGGTTACATGGTTTTCCTGAAGTGATAATATCTGATAGGGATTCACGTTTTACATCTGAGTTTTGGCAAGCCTTGCACCGAGCCTGGGGAACAAGGCTCAATATTAGCACTGCATATCATCCAGAGATGGATGGCCAGATCGAGAGGGTCAATCAAGTGCTTGAGGACATGCTACGCATGTATTGTATGGACCATCAAAGCAAATGGGAAGATTATCTCTTCCTGGTGGAATTTGCTTATAATAATAGCTATCATACCACGTTGGGCATGGCCCCATTTGAGGCTCTATATGGGCGTAGGTGCAAGACACCATTAACGTGGGATAACTTGGACGATCGAGAGATGATCGGACCAAAAGCTGTCAAGCAAATGGAAAACCAACTGAAAGAAATTCGTCAGCGACTGCATGAAGCCGCTGATCGACAAAAAAGTTATGCTGATCTGAAGAGAACACCCCATGAATTTTTTGTAGGAGATAAAGTTTTCCTTAGAGTCAAACCCACCAAGAGCTCTATCAAGTCCACCAAACTAAGTCCTAGGTTTGTCGGACCATTTGAAATAACTGCCAAAATCAGTCCCGTTGCTTATAAACTTGCACTACCACCCAATTTGTCCAAAATCCATAGTGTCTTTCATGTCTCCCTTCTCCGTAAATATGTTGTTGACCCATCTCACATTTTGGATACCACTCATTTACAGATGTCGGACCCGCAACTCATTGAGGTGCGACCAGTCAAAATTTTGGGATTTAGGACCAAGCAACTCCGAAAAAGAACTGTGGACCAATGCAGAGTATAGTGGGACCAGTATTCCGAAAGGAATGCCACCTGGGAAGATATTTCTAGCATGAGAAACCAGTTCCCTTACTTGTTTGAGAATTGAAAACTGAAAGCAAAATGTTGATGAGTTGAAAACTTTTATTTATTCATAATGATGTATTGGAACTTGTTGCATATATTTATATGATATTTTGTTGTACATACTCTCTTTTATATAATTTCATGATGAAATTGTTGTATATGTGTTGATGATAGTTACTTGTATTTGTGAAAATACTCTACATAATTGATTATCTAGTAAATGTGAATTTTGAAAAATAAGCTAACACAGGGACTGTGTTAAATCTAAGGGGGGAAGTATGTCACATCCCCACCACTTATAGATAATTTACTTGAAAGAATGTGATCCTGCATTTAGTCTTGTGGTGCAGGTGCAGGACTTCGAGCCAGTAGCAGATGAGAGCATCTACCCACAACCAAGGTAGTGGAGGTGCCAGGTAAGTTGGATGTGATGTTGTGCCCCGTGCACCGTGGTCCGTGGGTACATGGAAGCCCACCTTAGGGTTATGTCTGCATTGCATTCTGCCTGTCATGTTCGCTTGAATATCTATGATTGTGATTTACTTACCTTTTCCGGTTATAGCTTGCTATTTGTTATTATTTTTTTAATAATAATAAAAATATAAAATCATATAAAATAAAAACATAAATGAAAGATAATTAATAATAATAAAATTGGTCAAAGATATATATATTTGTATACATTTATAAAAATAAATAAAGAATTAGTTTCTAATATAATAAATAAATAAATATATTATATACAAAAGTAATAATAAACAATAAAATAAAATAATAATTTAAGGGTAAATTATTAAGACTAAAGTCATTTCTAATGAAATGACCAACCTTCATACTATAAGAAGCAAATGCCTTTTAATACTCTCGAATAGGGTGATTAAACTAAAATAAAAGGTAATAAAAATTAAACAAGGTATTTTGGAACTTGATTTAAAATGTTTTATCAAATCGCCTCCACTTGGAAATGTTACAGGGCTCAATTTGGAATTTGGAGTGCAAGGTGTCAACAAACCCTTGCTCACACATTCTTTAAAATGATTCTTTAAAATGATTAATGGTTGGCTGAGAAGGGGGGGGTCTGTCCATCGATTTTCCATAGAGCTAGAAGGAAACAAACAAGGTCTGATAGCGGTGGAGTGGGAAGGAAAGTAAACAAGTCGCGCAGTGTGGAGGTCAGACTTCTGTGATCTTTTATGTTAATCTATAGCTTGAATTTTCTTCATATTCGTAAATGTTATGAGACGAATTGGATGTTTAAAAATTTTAAATTGAAAATTATATTACAATGATATGAATTCTGAAGTAAACTTCGTCTAAGTTTTAAATTGCATATAAATGGAATTATTTTTATAAATCATAATGAAAGGATTGAGGAGTTGATATTCAAAATTTTGATTGTATTTATAAATACAGTAGTAGGGAGTCAATTAACTCAATATCTTGCATATAATAAGAGTAAGACGTCATTGAAATTACGAAATAAAATAAATAAATAAAAGAATGACAAGATGCTGGTTAAATATTCTTGTAAATGGGTAAAATATGGCCAAAGTTGTGTTTGTCTGCTATTTATTTAGTTCCGGCCGAAGTCGTGTTGATTAAATTGAATCAGGGCCTTACTTACTTGCATTTGTTAGAACACTAGCAAAGATGAGTTTGTCTATATTTAATTGAAATCCGATGAAATTTGTGCTTGACTACAGTTGTATTCTAACGAAATCAAGAATTGCATTTCTTAAAAAGAACTGATATGAGTCTTTGTTTAATGCTTTTGAGTTGAAAATTGTATAATTAAATTTTTTATGGATTTTGTATGCATCTTTCTGATTTCGTCTGCTTGAGTATGAATGCCTAGCATTTAGAGTTTGGGCCACGCTGATCCAAGTCTTTAACTTTTCCTCCACGCCCTGGGTTGCATGAGTATGTCTTCCAGGAAATAGATGTCAGGAAGAGTGAGCACTTTGATGGTGATGACATTCGGGTTGCCGAGAGAGAGACATTTTGCTAAAAAGGATAACATTTACTACTTTTTAACATACTCTGCTGGAGACCATAAGCTTGTTGGAAGCCTTTAGACTATTCTGACTGTAGCCCATCAGCGCTATTCAAGTTAGTCGCTTAGCTGAAGAAAAATAATCTATTTTCTACTGGTAAATATAAGATCATTTGCTATAGTTTCTATGGGAGCCTTAGTCTATTCTGATTGTAGCCCATCAACGCTATTGAAGCAGTGAATTATAATTTGAATATTTTTCTTTATGACGTCTATTTTGAATGAATATATTTTGAAGTTAATATTATGCATTACATCATATAATTTAGATGTGTAATTTGGAAAATGAGAAAGGATATAAATATTTAAATATTAATTTTGGTTGCATATGTTGTCAGTTAATGAAGGCATCCATATATGAGTTAGTTTTTAAAATTAATGTTATAAGGGTTTGGGATTTATGACTATGGATAATATAGGATAGGAATTTGTTACATTTTGAAATAAAATAAACGTTGTTAGAAGTATTGGTATTGGAGATTGTTACTTTAATATATATTGAATAAAATAAATAGTGTTGAAAAGTATGGATATTGATTAATATAATATAGGGACTTGTTACTTTTATATGATTAGAATGATTGTTTATTAAAAGTTGGAATTTGAAACTTTCTATATGTGATTTGTTTTAAATACGTATTAATGTTTTGAGTGTTAAGTTAAGTATGCATGTTTTTTATTATTAGTTGGCTATGAGATAATATATATTGACTAGAGATTTATTTATATTTAATATGTTGGAATAAATTTAATGAAAGGTTTAATATAATGAAATTCATGAATATAATGGAAAGGACAAAATTTTTGGGGATGAGATACTAAGGACTTGCTCTTTATAACTTAGAAAAAAAAAACTTTAAGACTACCTCCGGATGGAAATATACTTTTCTTTGAAATGGGTAAAGTCAAGTAAAGACTTACTTAACCTATCCGCACAAGTCACGAGGTGACTTGTGCAAGATTGATTCACTGTACTCTGATAACTTTGGGACAGACGTCTGAGCCCTCGAGTGTAACGAGCGACGACATGGGATATCGCTCTAGGTGATCAGTCAGTTAGTGGTGGTGATATTCATCAATCCACTCGGACTGGGGAGGTGCCAAAGAAATTGCATGACTAGGGTGCTACTCATGCTAATGGTATATCCAACGATAGATGGTTATGGGCAGCATTATCGTCAGTCTGGGTAAGGACATGATTATCTAGTCCATAGGCCATAGAATGGCAGACTCTAGTCAAACCTTAGTAGAAGGTCGAGGACTAGCACCGACATACAAACATTGGTTCCAAATAATTAAATTGAGCACTCTAAGGATTGTGAGTTCCTCTAACTTTGGACAAGGGAGATAGCATACTTCATTTAGGTGATATGGGCCATGAATGGATAACCCTTCGTCGGATTCAGATAAACTCTTGTGAAGAGATAAATCCTACATGGCGAATCATGGGATGTGGCCAGTCTCAAGCACTTAAGACACCAGCTGCAGTGGTGGCCAATCTTGAAGTGTGAATATCTGTATGCCTAAACTAACATTTATATGGGGAAAACAAGCAAAGTTATGGTGTTTTTAAAGGAAAATTTTAGTGTTGAATTTTTGAGCTGTGACAACTTCTTTCTCCATATTGGAGCAAACAACAATACCAATGATTTGGGTGTAAACATTCCAAGACTCTACCCTCATAGCATTAACCTCTTGTTGAAGCAGTTAACCTCCTACCAATTTCATGTATAAAAGAATTGTTGGTTTATAGTGGATTGAAACATCCCACCAATTTCATGTTCAAAGAATTACGGATTTATATCATATTGAAACAATATCTTTTTATATTGTTATAAAGTTGATTTACAAATATTAGTATTTTATTATCATAAAAGAACCACTTTTATGATCGTCATTCCTATTCTATATGTTTTTTTTAAACAAACTATTCTTTTATTACATCATGAATGTATTATGGCGACATTTCAACAAATCACATAGTGGTATTACAATTGACAATTATGCATGTTTTGCTTAGCAAGATTTGAACATAAGTTTTGACATTAAGAACCCATGGTTTTAACCACTTAAACATATACAATTTGACTAATATATTAAGATGCACATATGGGATTTGAATCTTGGTTAAGAGTATATTACATCATAAATGCATTACAACAACATTTTAACAAATCACATTGTAGTATTATAATTGACAATTACACATATATTACTTTAAAAATTTGATCATAAATCTTGATATTAAAAATTCATGATTTTAATCACTTAAAAACATATGCCATTTAACTAAATTATTAAAAAAGACATGAAATTTAAATCTTAGTTAAGAGTGTAAAACTTCTCAATCTCAGCACTTCCCTTAACCAATGCACAAAAAAATAAACTATTATAAATTTTATATGCTTTACCCATAAGTAAATATTATAATTTAAAATATAAAAATATATATAAGTTATATTTATATCTGCAACAATATGTATGTAATCTATATCTATGTCCGCAACATGGTACCTACCAATCTTGACAAACATGCTAGCATGGTGGCCAACTACTAGCCCCTAAACCCTCTCCTAACCCCTCTCCCAGCAGGCAGACAGTTTAATTTGATACAATATAGATATGGATATGCCTAACAGATTTAAAAGGCTTTAGGTGAAGTGTTACCAAGAACCTTGTACATACTTGGCCATTTATTCCCCTGTAGGCTAATGTCATACAGACTTAAATATACCCTGTAAGAAAACCCTGCGATTTTGAATGATTAAACCCTGCGACAAACTTCTCCATCGCAGACAATCCCTCCAGTCTTGTTCTCATTATTGGAAGAGTCGTTCGCTTGCTCTTGTTTCTCATCATTTTTGAGTGTTGTTCCTTCAAAGCACAATTTGGATGAAGATCAAAATCACAATCTTTGCAGTAAAAAGTGTAGAAAACCAGCGAACAACTCGTATTATTCAGCAATGCAAATATATAAGGTTACAGAAGCCGGGAATAGAACACCGGCGTAACTGAGCTTGTTACAGCAGTTGTAACAGAGCAACAGTTTGTCTAACAATGAAATAAAGACAAACATAATACAGTACTCTAACATCCCCCTTTATTACATTATTTGGGTAATGTAATAACTAATAGCTATACTAGACTACTAACATCCCCTTACATTATTTTGCAATACAAAGTGAGCTGCGAAACAATTCAAATTTGACACGTCCAAGTGCCTTAGTGAAAATGTCCGCAACTTGAGCATCCGTGGGAATGTCGTTGAAGCCGAATTCGGTGCTTTGGAACTTCATCTCGAATGAAATGACATTGTGTGTCAATGTGCTTTGTTCTTTCATGATGCACTGGATTCTTGACGAGGTTCAGAACACCCTGATTGTCGCAAAACAAGTGTATTGAAGATTTTGATGGATGGCCCATATTTGTCAAAATGCGACGTAACCATATCACTTCGCACACAGCTTCACGTGCGGCGCGATATTCTGCCTCTGTTGATGAAATAGCAACCACCTGTTGCTTCTTGCTATGCCAAGAGACAGGACCGGATCCCGGATGAAAAATGTATCCGAAGTTGACTTGCGATCATCAAATGATCCGACATAGTCGGAGTCCGTGTATCCTTGCAAGAAGAATTTGTTGTTCCTCTTGTATTCTAGGCCATATTCCATAGTACCACGGACATAGTGAAGAACACGTTTTGTCGCTTTCCAATGAGTGGTCTTAGGCTCCCGCATGAACCTCGAAAGATAGTTGACAGCAAATACGAGATCTGGCCTAGTATTGGTCAGATATATGAGACTCCCAATCAACTATCGATAGAGAGTACCATCTACCCGAGGTGAGTCATCATATCGCGATAACCGAAGTCCATTCTCCATTGGAGTTGCCATTGGCTTGCAATCAATCATGCGATATTTATCCAGCAATGTCTTGGCATACTTTTTTTCGAGACACTTTGATGGAGTGCTACTTCGGCTGAATTCCGGACCAAGACGGTAATGGAGAAGTCCGAGATCTCGTCATCTCAAAATATTTGCACAAGTTTCTTTTGACAGTAGAGATCATAGTTTCTGAACTCCCTGTAATGAGCAGATCATCCACATAGAGTACAAGCAACACTATCTCAGAACCCTGTTTCTTGAAATAGAGGTTTGCATCTAACGGACATCTCTTAAATCCATGTTGCATAAGGTGATTGTCCATTTTTATATACCAAGCTCGAGGAGCTTGTTTCAGACCATACAAGGATTTGACCAATTTGCAAACCTTCTGCTGTTGGCCTTCCACTTCAAATCCTTCAGGCTGAGTCATATAGACTTCTTCTTGGAGATCACCATTTAGAAAGGCACTTTTGACATCCATTTGGTGAACTTTCCACCCATATTGTGCTGCCATAGCACACATAACCCGAATTGTGGTCATCCGAGCAGTAGGTGCAAAAGTTTCCTCATAGTCGATGCCTTCCTTTTGAGCATAGCCCTTTGCAACAAGCCGGGCCTTATGCTTATCAATTGTTCCATCTGCCTTGTACTTGACTTTGTATACCCATTTGCAGCCAATAGGTTTCTTTCCATGCGGCGGATCAACAAGCTTCCAAGTTTTATTTTTCATCGGAGACTCATACTCTGTATCCATAGCGGCCTTCCACCGAGGCTCACCGAGAGCATCTTGCATCGATGCGGAGTTCAAGACTATCTATGGTAGACATGAATGCCTTGTCATCATCAATATCCATATCCTCAACTTCTGTACTTGGAGTCACAGAAAGTTCCTCAAAAGATTGACAAAGATCATCAACCTCACCAGTTTCTCTAGATTCTCTTTCCTTTTGAGCCATACTCTGCGTGTACGAGGTCTATCCAAATTCAAATTGGGAGGAGTGGATAAATTTGCATCTCTGATTGTATTTGTACACCATTTAGGATTCTTCTTCGGTGGTGGTGAAGAAGATGTAGAAGGACCTCCTGTCTGTGTCGACGAAGGAATCTTCTCTTCCTTAGTTTCCACAATATCTTGATGTACTGTAGATGTGCTCTGTGATGTGAAAGCTTCATCAAAGACAACATCTCTGCTGATATGAATTTTCTTGGTCAAAGGATCTATCAACCGATATCCTTTAGAGTGCTCAGAATAACCAAGAAAAATACATCTCAGTGTTTACTCATCTAGCTTTTTCCTTTTCTCTTTCGGTATGTGCATGAAAGCTTGACACCCGAAAATACGTAGATGAGATATGGAGGGTTTTCGACCACTCCATGCTTCCTGTGGAGTCATTCCTTTTAGGGCCTTTGTGGGTGCCCTATTCAACAGATACACTGCTAGGTGGTGACGACTTCCGCCCAATATTGTTGCCCAAGAGTAGCTCCTGTGAGCATACAACGAACCATTTCCATGATAGAACGGTTCCTTCTCTCAGCAACTCCATTTTGCTGAGGAGTATAGGCAGTTGTTAACTGTCTCTTGATCCCATGCTTATCTAGGAATGCAGAAAATTCATTAGAGGTAAACTCTCCCCCTCGATCTGAGCGAAGAGTTTTAATAGAAGCTCCTGACTCCTTCTCAACGGATTTCTTGAACTGCTGGAAGAATGCGAAAGCTTCAGATTTCAATTGGAGAAAGAAAACCCACATCTTTCGTGAGTAGTCATCTACGAATAACTGAAATACCTCTTCCCTCCACAACCGTTGGGTGTGAAAGGACCGCACAGATCAGTGTGAATTAACTCCGGAGGTTTTTCGTGCTCTTGTAGAGCTCTTCTCAAATGGTACTCTATGCTGCTTTCTCGCCAAGCAATCGAAGCACATCGGCAATGTGGCCGAAAGGAAAGGAAGACCCTTTACCATCTCATACTTGCCGAGCTCAAGTAAGTAGCCGAACTTAGATGCCCATATCTCTTGTGCCATAGGGAAGTTGCCTCCATGGTAGAGACAGACATGGCAACATGTGGAGTAGAGATAGCATCTAGTGCAAATAAGTCGTGCTTATATGAAGCTGTTGCAATCTGCTTACCCTTCCTGGTAATGGTACAACACTTCTTTCCATTCTCAACACGAAAGTTGACAACCATATTTCTATCCAGGATTTGTGTCACTGACAACAAATTGTTAGCCAATCCTGGAACATAGAGAACTTTGTCAATCTGACACTTGCCATCAGGAAGAGTGACTGAACCGTACCCTCTCCCTGAACCCTGTAGGTTTTATCATCAGCAATGGTGACAGGTTTGCCCTCTTTGGCCACAAATGATTCAAACCACGATCCGTCGCCGATCCATATGTTTGCTAGCTCCGGAATCGACATACCAAATAGGATCCCTCCGTGTGGAATCTGTGGTAGTCATGAGCACCTTGTGTGCCCATTCGGAATCCGAGTCGATTCTTCAACAACAACATTCACCCGGGGTTGCTTGTTCTTATTTTGTGGTTTGTTTTGGCCTTTCGCTTGTTCTTATGCCAACACCTGTTGGTGTCATGGTTGTCTTTCTCGTGAGATCTTGCACCACCTCTTCTTTTGTTGAGGTTGTTTGCCTTTTCCTTTCGTATCCTGTTGAGAATTTCCTCCTTTCCGAAAGTTGCCTCCTTTCTCGCCCATTACCTTTCTTCCTAGAACCCCGTCTCGTTGGTGTATAGGGTCGTATTGGAAGAATCATCCTTGTGAAGTTGGCGTGCCTCCTGTTGTTGAAGCGGATTGACCAACTCGATGTAGGTAATTTGTCGTTGAGACACCTAGATGGAGGTTATCAACATATCAAATGAAGAAGGTAAAGCTCTCATCACAAGTGAAATGAGAAGCTTTTCGTCCACGATATCTCCTAGAGAACTCAATTTCTCTTTCAACTCAGACACTCTGCACAGAAAGAGTTCAACTGTTTCACCCTGCCTCAAACTCAAGTTATGAAGTTGTTGTTGAAGATGAAGAATGGTGGAATCATTCTTTCCCTCATAGATGGTTTGAAGGGCATCCCATGCCTCTTTACCACTTGCTTTGTCAGCTATATGAGGTTGCACTTCATCTGAAACAACAAACAAAATGAGCACCTTTGCTCATCTGTCTTTCTTGTCAAAAGCTATCTGATTTGGTCGAAGGACCCGTGGATCCTCGCTGTTGGTGAAGGCCTAGTTGCTACTCCAATGAACAATATCCCACAAATCTTCCATTTGGAGAATAGCCTTCATCTTATGTTTCCATGGTGTATAATTTGGACCTTTCAATAACTGATGCGGATCAGTCATCAATTTTGCAACAGCGGCCATAGTGAAGGTTCCTTATATCACCGATTGGTCCCCCTTTCGATATACCTTTTGCTAGGCCAATATACCGTACAAAATACCCTCCCTTACGTGAGGGAAACTATAGGTATTTAGAAAGATCAACAAAAATCACCCGCCCTTACGTGAGGGAGACTATAGGTGAATTTTAGAGATCATACGATACGTGGAACATAAGCGGTATCGAAAGGAATCGCCTTGTTGATGGCACCTACCATAGAAGATTCTTCTCATGCGTGGGGCGTAACTTCCCCTAAACACTATGAAGAATACTTCGTCAGGATTTATGCCTAAACACAAGTGCGATAAAGGGTAGTGGATGGAGTAAAAAAATGCAAAAATGGCGTACTTATTCCTCCTCGACGATTTATAGAGAACAAACGCAGACGTCGTTGTTGCAGCTATATTAGGCGATAGATACAGTAGCCCAAAGCACGACAGCTTTACCTGTAAGTGTGGGCCAGAGGTACCGTTTTTACCGAACGCTGCGGTGCAATAAATTGCACAGATGGGTTTTATATTTCGGGGACTTAGGGAGTGTTTGATTTTAATTTTTAATGTTATAGTGCAAAAATGAAATATGCAACATACAACAAAAAAAATTGCCCACAAGAATAACCCACAAGGTGTCGGTCACAGCCGAAAATGCACCTTTTACAATTTGCCAAATTGTTATTTTTCGAAAAATTACTCACTATCCCCCTTTGATTTTTTGAAAAAATATCCCCCCTTAAAAAAGGCTTTCTTTAACAAAGCATTTTAATAATTATTATTTATTTAAAATTAAAATAAATAATTTTAATTTTATATAGTTTTAAAACTTTAAGAAAAAATAAATTAAAATTAAATTTTAATTTATAAAGTTTAAAAACTATATTAAAAAAAATTAAAATTAAAAATTTTAATTAAAAAATAATAATTAAAAAACACTATGCAAAAAAAAAAAATATACCTTAGGGGGAAAGTCGGAGGGATTTGAACCCCCGACCTACAGGCTCCCTGAGCCTTACCGCACAGCTCACTGCCAAGTGAGCTAGCGGGCTGATCCGGAAGGGTCAATGGAGCCCTTCCTATTTGGGCAGGTTCCTCCTCTGCAACGCTCTGCAGCTTCGTCGGCCTCGTCGCGTCAAAAAAAACTTCCTGCCGCGTCCGCCTGCTCTTTTCCTTCCTCCCACGTCTGCCTTCGACGCAGACGTAAAAATTTTCAAATTTCTTTTCCGTCTGCCTTCGACGCAGACGTTCTTTCCCCGGATGAAATTTTTTTTTATTTTTATTTCGTTCCCGGTTGGGGAGGGTTCTCCCTCCCGTTCGTCCCCTACGCGCGGGTGCCGACGTGGACGTGGGGGGATGGGGTCCCTCGCTCCCTCCTGCTCCGGGCCCGTGCGTCTGCGCGCGGGTCCCGACGTGGAAGCGTGGGGGGATGGGTCCCTCGCGCGTCGCGACGCGATTGCGTCGTCGCGCGCGGACTTCCCTTCCTTGCACAGCCCGCAACGTGGGGGGGTCCCCTGCGCGTCCCTACTCTGCTCTGTGGGGCTCTGCTCAGCGGGGGGCGGAATTCTTTTTTTTTTTTTTTTTTTTTCGTTAAAAAAAAAAATCCTGTGCGGGGACGGTCTGCGAACGCGCTGAGGCCTCCGCCATTTTTTCTTTAAAAAATTCTTCCGCAGCTGCTATCACGCGACGGGATCAGGGAAATCACGTCGCGGAAAAAAAATAAACGCTCTGCAAGTTTTCCGTCCGCCTCCAGCTTCCCAGTAATCCGGCTCTGGTACCATGTAGAAAACCAGCGAACAACTCGTATTATTCAGCAATGCAAATATATAAGGTTACAGAAGCCGGGAATAGAACACCGGCGTAACTGAGCTTGTTACAGCAGTTGTAACAGAGCAACAGTTTGTCTAACAATGAAATAAAGACAAACATAATACAGTACGCTAACAAAAAGACCATTCAGTTCCTATTCTTCGAGAACCATCACAAGCATAAGACTTCCTCTGAGTCAAAGCCAGAGAATGATCGTGCAGGCTAGGCTTCAATTCCTTAGGCCATGTCTTTACTTTTTCTTCAAATTCCTTCTGCAGCTCTGCAAGCCTAGCTTCAGTATAGGGATAGGCTTTGGCCCCATGGAGGGAAACAATGTTTCTGCCACCTGTTGTCACAGTTTTCCCATCTGGGCCGATTATGACCAACGTTGGAATTCCTCTAACATGGAAGTAGTGGCTTAGATCCTTCTTGGCTTTGTCCCCAAAAGGAAGAGCCAACCATGGCATGGTTGTGCATGGTATTCCTCAAAAGCCCCTTGGTCCTTGTCAGTGGAAACAAAAACAATTTCAAAGGCTTCTCCTTTTTCTTTCAGTTCAGTGTACACTTGGGCAGGCATTGGGGTGAAAGCGCGGCATGGAGGGAACCAATGTGCAGAAAAATATAAACCAACCGTCTTGCCTGTAAGCTCAGAAACCGGCACCTGCAGCACCACAATCATGATGGTTGTCGTGGCCACATTAACCCCAAATCAGTGGCTTGAAGCTATTAAAGAGTAGTTGAGATCTACAGTTCTATATGGGCATTGCTACCCCCTCTACATAATTTCAACTTCAGTTTTCTTTTAGACAAGCTGCTACTAATGAATAACGGACTGTGATAATTCTACCATGCAAGATGATAATGACAATAATCAAGGTGGTTTCAAATGCATTAGAATTGGGGCTTGGCTTAGATGGATTGGTAAGATCAAATACATAAAATTTTGATGGAACGAAACTAATATCGGGACCCAAAAACATTTAAGGGCTTTTTGTCCAGAAATGCAAAGTTTAGGGTCTGGAGGGTAAATACTGAAAAAACCAATTACTATTACCCATATGTAAAAAGATACAGCAACCATCTCCAAGTGTTTTAGGCTCTAAAGACTCTTAACAGTTTTAACCAACTTAAAAATCAGCCAAGTTCTTCTAAGCATTTTAGGGCGTATAGTACTGAAATCAGATTGAGTCCTATATTTTTAATAAAAAAAAAAATTATTAAAATTGTATTTAAGATAGTTACGACAATATAATTGTAGTAGATTTTATGTTTAATTGTTTACAGAAACAAAAATAAAAAAGAGCTATGAAAATTTATTGACAAGATAGATAATATAAGATTAATTCTTCGAAAATAAAGAATAACAATTAAACTTTGATTATTTTTTAGATTACCTTTTAAAAGATAAAATAAAACATCCTATTATATGCTATATCAAATCTCAATGTTAAAATTCTTGTATTCTATTCTATTTTATTTTCTTACATGTGAAACTAACTAAACTATTCCTAATCTATTTCTGCTATTCAAAATCCAAATACTATTTAGAAGTGTTGAAAAACTTCAGTTTAAGCTCCCTGGCTACTTCCATAAGGGGTTCTGTATTCAAATTTGGCATGGTTACTTTAGAATCTTGGACTGAACCATAGTGAGATCAAAAAATAAATAAATAAATGAACTTACACTTACCCTTCCCCCACCGTGTGTGATGACAAAGCCTCTCTCCTCAGAGACCAAGAGAGATTCCAAGGTCTGTGCAGCACGGCTGGCTTCATCCTGTGCTTTAAATTCATCCAATTTCTCCTTTGTAAATGGATAAACTGAAACACCATATTCCAGAATCAGCTCCACACCTCCTGGTTGTAACGTTTTTCCATCTGGGCTAATCACAATCAAGGTTGGAATCCCAATTTGAAAGTACCTTGACAGAGTCTCCACAGTGGTGTCTCCAAAAGGCAGAGCAAGCCATGGCATGCTTCCAAAATATTCTTGAAATGACTCCTCATCTTGGTCACTGGAGACAAACACAATCTCCAAGTCCTCCCCTCTCTTTTTGAGCTCATTGTAGAATTGTATAAGCCGGGGAGTGAAACCTCTGCAAAGAGGGCACAAGTGTGCTGAAAAATATAAAAAAACAGTCTTTTCCACCAGCTCTGATACAGCCACCTATACATGGGATCCAAATTCATTTTAAAAAAGCAAAAAAAGAAAAAAAATGTCAAATTTTCGGCCGGCTTCTAATTTAAAAATAAAAATTATTCAATCACCCGTTTTCCTCCATTAGCAATGACAAAATCCCTGTCAGGGGAGACCAGAAGAGAATCCAAGGTCTGTGAGAGCCGAATGGCCTCGTCCTCGGCCTTCTGCTCATCAAGCCTCTCTTCGGTGAAAGGATATGCTTCAGCACCATAGTTTGTTACGAGGTGTCTCCCAAGACGATTTACAGTTTTACACTCCTTATCCAGAAAGAGAAGGGTTGGAATGCTAACCACACCAAATGACTTATGGAGTTTCTCCTTGGCCTTTGCATCTGAGAATGGTAATGCAAGCCATGGCATGGTCTTGTGATACTCTTGAAACGATTTCTCATCTTTATCCTTAGACACAAAGATGATCTAAAAGTCCCCCTTCTCCAACAACTTTGTATATACTTCTGAGAGTAGAGGAGTGAATCCCCTGCAGAGAGGGCACCAGTGGGCAGAAAAATACAAACCCAAAGTTTTCCCCTCCAATTCCTCCACCTTAACCTGAACAATTGCAAACACCCAACTACTTGATCACAAATTAAAGATCTTAAAAACATAAAACAGTGGGCAGAGTTATCTGTACTGAAACCTAAACGGTAAGAATTATACCTTGTCTCCATTGTTTCTGATGAAGAAATCTCGTTCTTCACTGCATAGGAGAGATCTTAGGCTTTGCTGCGCTTCCACCATGGTAGTCTGCTTCTCCCCATCCATTATATATCACTCTTGCTTGCAGAGTTCTCACAGAACATGAATCACACAAACCAACGTCTGCTAACTCATTTATATAATGTGGTAACTTAAGGTAGAAGAAAATTGATATTTTTCGTCATAAAATGTTTTCCTTTGGCTGAAGCCGATTTCCATTAATCTTCCCTTAACATTGGTGCGGACAGCGAGGAGCTGAAGCCGAGTTCCATTAATCTTCTCTCAACATTGGTGCGGACAGCGAGGAGCAATGAAAGAGGCTTATATCTTTGTTTAGTCGATTAAGTAGATGGAAGCTACGTACCTTTTCCAAATAAAAAAATAGTTAGGTAATGAACAAATACATCCCTGAATGGCCCAATAGGCTATTTTAAATTTAAATCAAGATAAGCATGAAGATGCATTAAAGCAATAAAGTATTCATATAAATATAAGAATGGACACAATAACAAGCATCCACAAGGCATGCACAAATAAAAAAATCCATCTTAATACAAAATGAAATCAGCAAGACAAAAACTTGCAATATTAGTTTATACTTGCAAGTTTTTTTGTTTTTTTAGTAATGGTAAGGGTTTTGGCCTCTTTTTGAGAGGTCCAAGATTCAAACCTCATTCAGTATGAGGGAACTAGGACCCCTTATAAAAACCTATGTAAACTCATTAAAAAAAAAAACTTATTAAATCAGAGCTTCAAGCTTATTGTAGTGGTAAGGGCCACTCAGTATGAGGGGACCATGATCCCTCATAAAACATGTATAAACTCGTTGAAAAAAAAACATTTATAAGTTTTGTGTTAAATAGTAAATGGTATATTAACAACATAACAAAGATAAAGAAGAGAATATAAAACATATTTAAATATGATAAATGAGTTGTATGTCAAATTATATTTCCTAGCTAGGAATCCTAGGCATTGATGATACTCCCAATTGTTACTATCAATTTTGATGTGGAAGGGAATAATGTCTTCCATTAGGGAACCTACTCAATTGAGAAGGCCCAAAAGTACCATAATATTTGTTCCTCAAGTCCCTCTATATCCTCCAACCTACAAGGCACCACAAGGACCCATCCCTTTCTATGCCCAACATAAACACTCATCCTTAAAGATGACGGTATGGATTTTGATGCATTATGCATTCTCCCGTGTGAAGATTCATGGAAGAAGGGTTCATCTTATTTGACAGTGTATGCCAAGGGAGAATACAATCATAGGATATGAAATATGTAGAAATGTAAGATGCTGAAATATGCTATTAATAGAAAGTGACGAAAATGGTATAATGCAATATGGAGGAAGTGAACACTTCAGAACATATACTAAAGAACTACAATGTATTCCATCATCAATCTATATGGTGATCCACACAGTAAACCTACTACTACCTACAACGATATATAATCACTCACTATGAGACCCTTTATATAGAAAGATGGATTGTTTGGCCAACACTCTACCTAGTTGTACAAGGGGACACCTTGCACATTTACAACTTGCACATAGACACTTGTGCATTTATTATATTACTTGAAGCAATTAACTATCCCCTAAAGTAATATACTATTATAGTTATGTGCCAAGTGTGGTACATTTACATGACCCAAATGATGTAATATACTTTAACACCCCTCTGTATTTACATTATTTGGGTATTGAAGACTTTAGTCTTCAATATGGATCTTCTTGTATGTTTATTGTATCTTGTTCAAGCAAGTACTTAGTGTATGCATACCATGTTACCCTTGTTGTAAGAGCTTTGACTCCTTGATCATCTGTTGTATCTTCCAATTCTTCGATTTCTTCAATCTTCTGAGCTAGATGTCCTTTTTTATTCCCTTTTTGATATTCCAATTGTGGATAATAGTTCTGATGTTGGGACTGTTGTTGTTGGGGATTATTTTGATATTGCCTTTGTTAGAATGCCCTATTTCGTTGGCTTTCATAGTTCATCTGATTTCCTTGATTTTGATTTCTTGGATTGAATCTACAATAGTTGGTGTTATACCCTTTTTCTCTTGCATATTTGACAATATTTGTTATTCCATGGTCTTCACCCTTTTGATGATGAAGTAATATTTCCTTGTGGATTATATTTTAGGACCACTGCATTGCTAGTCATTTCATCTGTTACAACCCTAATATAGCCTAGTCGACTATATTTCCAACTTAATTATTATTCATCAAATTCATGTATAAATAGGAGTAATTATGTTTGATTTATCATCGATCATTTATCCAATTGCGTATTCGCAAGAGACTCTGTCCTCTCTAATTGTCTACAAGACTTTGCCCTCCTTAAGTGGCTTGCTAGTTTATTTAAATTCGTTCATTCAATATTTTATTTGTATTTGATTAATTTACATAGCAATGTTGCTCCAAGTGGTATCAAAGATAAATCTTGGAAGTTGCACAAATCAAAGCAAAAATTTCCTGCTACTGTCATATGCCACTGGCTTTTAATTATAACTTGACGTGAAGAAGTACAAAAAATTATCAAGTGAAAGGATTGAAGTTCAGACACTTAATTTTTGGTAGGTATTAGCGTTCTCAATCTATTTTAGGGTTCAGTCCTCCTTGCATAGTTCAAAATCGATGACTTATTTCCATTCAGAACCGACGTACAAAATTGTTTTATAAACAAATAATCATGAATTCGTCTACTTTGAATTCGCTTCGGTCGTCCTATCTCTGCATACAACTAAAGGACTATGAGCTGCTTAGCAATTCATATTGGCTATACCAAATCGTACTAGTTATACCCAAGTGCGCTCAGAATAATTGGCTATATCTGCTAGTTAAAATCATAATCTCCTCAAGCGTATTTGTTGATGACAGTGAGTGCATTTTACCTAAATATCCTCTCATCGAAATAATTCAAAAAAGGAGAAATTGAACATAATCAGAACTGTTCCTAAGGTTTTTTCAACAAGCAATTCTCCACGTGGATTTAGCTGAAACTTAAAGCTATTCTCACCTTCAATCCCGTTTAGACAGTTGGCAACGTCGGGTTCGGATAAAATTTTGCACAATCGATAGTATTCATTTTCTCCTTTATGGGTTTACTTAAAAATCCCACATTTGTGGTGTGACGGCCCAACGAAGGTTTATAGGGACTACCACACAGTAGTATTGTTGACCACATTGTGGTGGTCACACCCATCTCTCTTCTTTCACGCGCTCATGTTTATCTTTCGTCGCTCCACTCATTTCGCTCTCATCATTTCGCTCGTTTTACTGTCTATGGTGTAGCCCCAAATATCGCCATCCAAACATGGTCCTACAAAGTCTGCACATCTATCCATGTCCTTCGTCCACCTAGTCCACCTCCTTCAAAAAATTGAAATTCTAAGTTTGACACCCATGTGACCGTTGAACACTTGAAATTGGACCTCCGTCATGACCGTTAGATGAAGTTTGAAGTTTGAATTCTGTTGACCGTTGGGTTAAAAACACCAATTTTTATAACCGTTGGCATATCCACCGAGCAAGTGACCGTTGGACGAAGTTTGAAGTAAGCAAATCAGTTCAGTATAAGACTATGTCACTGAGTTCATGAGTCTTCTTACTTATACATATGAATTGAATCCAACAGTAGTGGTATTTGCTTTTCATCATGGTATCAAGGATAAAATAAGAAAGGAAGTTGACATGCATGATCCATGTACTCTTGATGATGCCACCCGTATAGCTCAAGCAACCAAAAATAAACTTCAAGATGTGGCACCCTATAAACATGATTCTAATTTTCGTCATCCTTTTCGCAATAATGAACATTCCTCAAGATTTTTCTGCTTTAAATGTCATTCCTATCATCCAAGAGATCAAGCCTGTGTAGTGCATCAAACCTTTCAAGTGGAATATGACACTAATGAAGAAGAAGATATAATTCAACCAGAGTCACTCACTGATACAGAACAACAACCAACAGATACTAATGAAGTAACACCAGAAGAAGATACTATTGCTCTCTCAGTACATGCACTTATGGGTTTAAAATCTCATCATACAATTAAGGTACAAGGATTTATTAGGCACAAACGTATTAATGTGTTGATTGACTCAGGTAGTACACATAACTTTATCGATTTCAAAACTACCAAATCCTTGAACTTGTATATGAATACTTCTAATCAAGATAAGTTTCAAGTATTAATTGTAAATGGAGGTAATGCTCAATGTGTGGGTTGAAAATCTCCATTTTCGATACAAATGGGAAGTTATACTTGGCGGGGAACTCTCTTTGTTATGAACTTAGGGAGCTCAAATGTCATTTTGGGTGCAGAATGGCTATCTCAACTCGGCGATGTTACTCTTAATCTTCAAAAATTATACATCAAGTGGATAGAGAATGGGAAGACTATTTGTCTTCAAGGAATTCAATCTCCACCATCCAAGGTTGTGAGTTCACATTGCATGGAGAAGTTACTAAAGAAGGGTGGTTATGATTTTATAGCTCAAATAAATTCCATGGAAGCTCAATCCTTGGATACTCCTACAATTCTCTCAAAGGATCTTCAAGATATTGTGGATAATTATGAAGAAGTCTTCAATGAACCAAGGGGTCTACCTCCTAAACAATCACATGACCATGCCATACATCTCGTTCCTAGAAGTCTTCCTCCTAATGTTCATCCTTATCGCTATCCTCAACCTCAAAATATAGAAATAGAGAAGTTGGTCCAAGAAATGTTAGAACATGACATCATTCATCCTAGCATCAGTCCTTATTCATCACTAGTAGTAATGGTACGTCGTAAGGATACCTCTTGGTGCATGTGTCCCAATTTTTGACCTCTCAATAAAATTACCATCAAGGATAAGTTTCCTATCCTTGTCATTGATGACTTATTAGATGAATTACATGGTGCTAGTTATTTCACTAAATTGGATCTTCGTTCAGGTTTTCACCAAATTCGGGTTAGGGAAGAGGACATACCTAAAACTGCTTTTCGAACTCATGAAGGTCATTATGAATTCCTAGTCATGCCTTTCGGTCTTACTAACACTCCATCAACCTTTCAAAGCCTTATGAACCATGTCTTTAGGCCATATCTTCGTAAGTTTATCCTAGTTTTCTTTGATGATATCCTAATTTACAATAAATCTTGGAAGGATCACCTAATTCATGTTGACAAGGTCCTTCATTTATTACAAAAGGAAAAACTCTTTGTTAAAAGATCCAAATGTGCCTTTGGGGTCCAAGAAGTCAAATACTTAGGTCATATTGTATCTCATGAAGGAGTCAAAGTAGATCCCCAAAAAATCAAAGCTATTCAAGATTGGCCCTTACCAAAATCCCTCAAAAAACTTAGGGGATTTCTAGGTCTTATAGGCTATTACCAAAAATTTATCCGCAACTATGGTAAAATTGCAACACCTCTCACGACACTTACCAAAAAGGATGCTTTTATTTGGAACGAAGCGACTTCTCAGGCATTCCAATCACTCAAAGAAGTTATGTGCTCCACTCCAGTATTGGCTACTCCTGATTTTAACAAACCTTTCATCATCGAGTGTGACACTTCTGGTACAGGTATTGGCGTTGTTTTAATGCAATAAGGTCACCCCTTGGATTTTGAGAGCAAGCAAATTTTAGGTAAGAATTTGGGGTGATCCACTTATGAGAAGGAAATGCTGGCTATTTTACACGCCATTGAGAAATGGAGGCATTATTTACTAAGTAGTTGTTTCATCATTAAGACTGACCATAGTAGCCTTAAGCATTTTTTAGAACATGTCTATCATGCCCTGAACAGAATAAGTGGATGACCAAACTATTGGGGTATGATTTCATCATTGAGTATAATAAAGGCAAAGAAAATATGGTAGTTGATGCATTGTCTCACAAATATGAGGATGAGGTCACCATCAATGCCATTTTGGGTCCTTGTCCCCAATGGTTGTCTCAACTTCAAGAAGAATGGTTGATTGATATTGAAACTACTCAAATTATTCAAGATATGAATACAAAATCATCAAGGCATCCTCACTTCTCATATTTAGATGGTGTGCTTCACAAGAAATATCGCATCTACCTTTCATAGGGTTCCACTATTAAATCTATGGTCCTCCAAGAATTGCATGCATCCCCTTCAATAGGACACTCGGGATTCTTGAAAACATACCAACGAGTGAAACAATCATTTTCTTGGAAAGGCTTAAAATCTGATGTTAGGACATTTGTGGTCGAATGTGAGGTATGCCAATGTAATAAAGGTGAAATAGTTAAATCTCCAGGACTACTGCAACCCTTACCAATTCTAGACCGCCAATGGGAACACATATCCATGGATTTCATTGAGGGTCTTCCCAAGTCAGAGGGTAAAACAATGATTTTTGTGGTGGTGGATCGTCTTTCCAAATACACTCACTTTTGTGCCTTCCAACATCCTTAGTAAGTAAAGTGGCCAAGGTATTTCTCGACTCCATTTTCAAGTTACATGGTATGCCCAAAACTATTGTGAGCGACCGTGATCCCATATTCACTAGCAACTTTTGGAAAGAATTATTTCGTCTTAGTGGTACCAAGTTGAATATGTCTTCCACATATCATCCCCAATATGATGGTCAAATAGAAATAGTTAACAAATATTTGGGTACTTATCTTCATTGCTTTGCTCAAGATAAGCAGTATCATTGGATTCAATGGCTTTCATTAGCAGAATGGTGGTATAATACTTCTTACCATTTTTCCCTCAAGATGTCTCCATTTGAAGCTTTGTATGGTCAAAAGCCACCAACAATCACAGACTATGTTCCAGGATCTTCCAAAGTAGCTCAAGTAGATGACTTGTTTCAACATCGTCAGACAATGCTCAACCTTCTTAAAGATAATTTGATCCAGGCACAAAATCGTATGAAGTAGCAACACGACTTACATCGTTCAGAACGACAATTCAATGTAGGAGATATGGTCTTTTTGCACCTACAACCTTATAAGCAATTGTCCTTGAAGATCAAGTCTAATAAAAAATTGGCTCCTCAATTTTATGGGCCCTACAAGGTAGTTCGTCGCATTGGTGAAGTTGCATATCAATTGGAGCTTCCACCCTCTTCTCGTATACATCCAGTTTTTCATGTATCTTGTCTCAAACAAGTGATTGGCCAGAAGGTGCAATCCTAGATAGAGCTTCTAGTACTAGATGAAGAAGGGCGAATAACTCTTCAACCTAAAGTAATATTGCAAGCCAGAATATGTAATCTTCGATCTCACCAGATTCAAGAATTTTTGATTAAATGGAAGAACCTTCCAGAAGAAGATGCTACATGGGAACCAGAGAGTATATTCCAGATATTTCCAGCTTTGAGGACAAAGCTTTCTGAGGAGGGGAGCCATGTTACAACCCTAATATAGCCTAGTCGGCTATATTTCCAACTTAATTATTATTCATCGGATTCATGTATAAATAGGAGTAATTATGTTTGATTTATCATCATCGATCATTTATCCAATTGCGTATTCGCAAGAGACTCTACCCTCTCTAAGTGGCTACAAGACTTTGCCCTCCTTAAGTGGCTTGCTAATTTATTTAAATTTATTCATTGAATATTTTATTCGTATTTGATTAATTTATGTAGCAATGTTACTCCATCATCTTTCACAGTATTTTCTATATCGTATTCTTGAATAATGTTGATTAGTTCATCAAACTATGTATCTTTTCTTAGAACCTGTAAGGATGTAACTAGATGCTTATAGCTATCTGGAAGTGCTCTCAAGGTTACTTGAAAAAAGAATTTATCTTCAACCTTTTCTCCTAGGGTTAGTACTTTTTCTTTAATATCTTCTATCTTCCTTAAGAATAATTCTATGCTTTCACCACTGTTCATTTTTAGGGAATGCAATTGAGTTTGAAGATTTAGGATAGTGGTTGTTGGAAATATTAAGCATATTGAGTTGTCATTGATGTCAAAGGGTTGATGTCAAAAGGATGCATGGTATTCAAGGTAGAAATATTCTTCAAGGATGTGTAGTTGAAAAGGTTGGAAAATTATTCAAGGCAAGCATATATTTCGGATGGAACAAGGCAAGGAAAATATTTATTAAATAAAGGTTTATAATATTTAAATTTCATATTTAAATATTATAAAGGAAAAGACAAAGGTTTAAGGATGCTTGGACAAAATATTTAAATATATTATAAAGGTTCAAGGCTTGGGACAAAGGATTTAAATAAAGGTTTAAATGGCATGAGGACAAAAGTTTATAAAAGCCAAGGACCAAGGCAGGGACATAAATGTGCAATATTAAATCAAAGGATTTAATTATTACAAGGGCTTAAAAGTTAAAGTTATAATATTTATATTATAACCCAAAGTTTTTGGCGCCAATGTATGGAAGAAATTTGAGTTTATTTTTGAAGTCGACGTGATAATTTCTTAAGCCATTTGGAAGCATATCAATATGGTGATTTATTTAACTTTGACATCCATGACTAACAACATGCAAATAAAATCGAATACATTGTTTTCTCTATGAATGCGAACGACAAAAATATAAGAGGATAATATAGCAAAAAATGAGGCATGAACATATACAGTTTATCTTGCATGTCTGTGAGTTCGTTCACTAGATAGTCCAACTGACAGTGTGGATCTGCATGGAGTTTTGCTGGGCAGAAGGTCAAGGGGTCGAACCCCGTGGATGTCGGTTGTGTTTTGTTGTGGAGAAGAGAGGAGAACGAAACAAATACTATTGCTTACATTTGACGTCTCATTCACCGGGGTAGCCCAACCGGTTGTGGATTGTGCACGAAGTGCTGTTTCATGGGAGGTCACTGTGTCGATTTTGGTCGTTGTCGATTTTGTGGTTTTTTGTGTTAGAAAGTGCGCAGAACGTGGTTTAAGTAAAAGGTGTCCCTCCTTTGGTCTCAGCAACCATGGTAGCATAGTTGGTCAGGGAGCTTGAGAGAAAGTTGCTTTTCGTGAGGCTGGAGGTTCGATTCGTAGCAGTGCCAAAGGTACTAAAATTTTGATTAAAATTTTTGGATTAAGGTTGAAGAAAAATAAGGTGTTGGTGTATTGTTTTCAGATTATAATTTTTGAAAGTAAAGGAGAAATAAGGTGTAGTAAAGGTTTTTGTTATTTGTAATTTTGGCATATCATAGAAAGGGAATAAAAAGGGTTTGTGTTATTAATGAAGCTTTATCTTGTGAGAGAAATATAAGGTATTATTTTTTAGCACATTTTGATAAAGGATTTTAATGAGAATATTTTGATATCTAATTAAGAAGAGAAAAAGGGATTTACTAACCAGTTTTTGAAGTGGCACAAGAAAGGGAAATTATTTTTGAGATAGGTTTTGAGGACACATATTCATCAAGGCAGTTTTTAGAGGTATGGTGATTTAACTCCTTCTCAAGGTGGTTTTGTTTGAGGAAAATATTTTTTTGAAATATGGTTGGAGGTATAAGGATTGATTTGATGTGCATTAGTGATTGATTGAAGTTGAGAGTAATTGTGCATTGCTTTGATTGAAACTGGAAATATATGAGCTAGGGTTTGAGAACAAGTTGTGCATGAGTATTGAATGATATTGGGAATAAAAAGTGCAAGTGGTTGAGAACATAATTGTGCATTGCTTTGAGTGAAATTGAAGTGAAAATTTGCAAGGGTTATAGACCAGTTTTTGTGAAACAAATTTGTGCATTATTGTGATTGATATTGAGAGTAAATTTGCAAGGGTTATAGACTAGTTTTGTGAAGCAAACTTGTGCATTGGTTTGATTGGTTTTGGGAGTACATAAGAAGGTCAATTATCAAGTGCTAGACTAGAGCTATCTTGTGAATGCAAATAAATGTGAGACATGTGAAAGTGACAGACTTAATGAATGTGAGAAGAACATATTGATTGTTTGTAATGCATATCATTCTCTATATATTCATGAAGAAAAAGAATTCTGGGTAGAATATGTCTGAATTACTTTAGTCAAAGAAAGTAGTTTTGGGAAATATATATGCAATTGTTTCTATGCAAGAATTAAGAATTTTTGAGCAGTTTCTGTAAGCAACATTGAGCCAGATTTGAGCAGGTCATTGAGGCAGATTTGAGCAGGTTATTGAGGCAAAAATGAGCATTATTTGTGTGCAAGAGTTGGAAAGATATGAGAATTATTTGTATGAGGGTTTGAGCAGAGTTGAGAGCAATTTTTGGTGAGCATATTTGAGCAAGCCTTGTGTGTAGGCTTGGAGTAGATTTGAGCAAGCCTTGTGTGTAGGATTGAAGCAGATTTGAGCAAGCCTTGTGTGTAGGCTTGGAGAAGATTTGAGTAGGTTTTGGTGAGCATATTTGAGCAAGCCTTGTGTGTAGGCTTGGAGAAGATTTGAGCAGGATCTGTGAGCAGGTTTGAGCAGTGATTTGAGCAACCCTTGTGAGTAGTCTTGGAGCATATTTGAGCAGGCCTTGTGAGTAGGTTTGGAGCATATTTGAACAAGCCTTGTGAGTAGGCTTGGAGCATATTTAAGCAAGCCTTGTGAGTAGGCTTGAAGAAGATTTAAGAAGGCTTTAGAGAGAACCAAAGCAAAGAGGATTGGTGTCTCCTATGGATAGAGGACCATGAACTAGAGCAAATGGGGCTGGTGTCTCCTATGGATAAAGGTCCATGAACTAGAGCAAAGGGGATTGGTGTCTCCTATGGATAGAGGTCCACAAACTAGACCAAATGGGATTGTTATCTCCTATGGATAGAGGTCCACAAAACTAGAAGTAGAGGATATTTATGTCTCTCATGGAGTGGTGTCCACAAAACTAGAAGCAGATGGGATTGGTGTCTCCTATGGAGTGGTGTCCACAAAACCAAAAGCATAGGGGATTGGTGTCTCCTGTGGAGTGATGTCCAAAAAACTAGAAGCATATGAGATTGGTGTCTCCTATGGAGTTGTGTCCATAGAGCCAGAGCAAAGGGGATTGGTGTCTCCTGTGGAGTGGTGTCCACGAAATTGAGCAAAGGGGATTGGTGTTTCCTTTGGGTTGGTGCCCATAAACATTGTAATAGGGAATTGATTCCCAAGAGATTTGTTGAGAAAATTTATAAGAAATATTTTCTCCATGGATGTAGCCCACATTGGGTGAACCACATTAAATATGTGTCTCTTATGTGTGTGATGATCTGTGCATTGTTCATTATTGCAATTGATAATATTGGATAATACTGATTTGGAAAGAAAAGTAAAAGTTTGATCACCCCTCTCTCAGTATAAGCTTGTGTTCTTCAGTGGATTTATTTTTCCCTTCAAATATTTTATCTAATATTTTCTATGCATCTGTAGATGTCCCTACTGAGCTAACGTAAGCTTGTATTTCATATGTGATGGAAAATGTTATTATCATAAGTGCCTTAGCCTCACTTTATTCAAATTTTTAAATCTTTGTTTCTCCCTAAGTTGGTTTAGTTCTTGCCCCTTTGACAATGTCCCAAATATTTTCAAATGTTAGGATAGCTCTCACTTTGTTTTTCCATGAGAAGTAATTTGGACCCTTAAGTAGTTGAGAAACTTGTAAGGAGAAATTTTTTTGTGGTCATACTGATTCCCTAGATGTAAAACCCTTTTTTTTTTGCTTTTAGGTTTTGTAGGATTTCTTATATCTCCTTAGTTAAATATGTAAACTAATTTGATAAAACCTTCTTAGAATTAGGTTTTGTAGGCTTCCTTATATCTCCCTAATATTTAGTTCACCTTCTAAGTTGATTTTGTAATGGTTTAAGAATAATCAAATTTTAATTTTGCCTACTCTTTCTCAATGGAGTACGCTTTGATAGTTGTATTTCTTCTTGTCTCCTTAAAATGAGTATGAGACAATTTTTACCAATTAATTCCAACTCTATGTGTAGACAATTGATTTGCTACTCTTTCCAATAGTTTCTAAATTCCAATTATATGTATATAGTTTGAAGTAGTATGCTTTATATCTCCGTATTTTTTGGAATATTAGAAAACAATAATATTTGCAAATAAAGTTTTAATTTTCCAAGTGGAAATCCTTATATCTCCTATGTTATAAATTGCAAATATTGATCTATTTAGGTGTATATATAATGCTTTCAAATATGGTTGATTTTTCTATGGTTTCAACCTTATAATATACCCCTTATAACTCTTTAATGAAAGAAAATTTAATTAAGGTAAATCCTTACCTTTATAATGTTGCAAATGGGCACTATAGTCTTTGATGTATGAGCACTATGATCTCTGATGTATGGATATTGTGTTCTCCAATCATATGAACGTTGTGTTCTTCACTTGTATGATGTATTATTCAATGTATGAATATTATGAGCATTATATTATCCAATCGTATGGACGTAGGTGATGATAGCAGACTTTAATGCTTCGCTTAAATTAGTATGCATTATCACTGTTGTAGATAATGGTGGTAGGCTTTGATTACAATTTTGGATATCGGATGCCTCAATCTATGTTGCTTTGACTCTCCTTGACCATGAGCTTTTAATGTTCTTATCTCCTCGTACACTCTGCACTCTATTGCTTGTTATGAACACGTTGTTCTCCTTGAGCTTTGATGTCTTAAATAGAATATATATCACTTGATGTTGTACATGTGTCTTGGGAGTTACAATTAAGATATGCATTGAGATTCCTTCAATGTTCATTTCTTTGTACGATGAGAACTTAGATAAGTAACCTCCCTGATGATTTTGTAACTCCACAAAGTAGGCATTGGATTATTCCTTGAGCATTGAGGACTGAGATGATGCTTAGAATGTTTGTGCCAAGTGGCACTCACGGTATTTGCATGTAGACATTTTCTTTAACACTCCAAGGATGAACGTTATAACATTTGAGTTATTAGTTGGCTTGCTTTGTTTCTTGGATAGCAAGAAATCTCTCTTTTGCATGCTATTTTGATGAAGATGATGAGTGGCTCTAGTTGTGATACTCTGAGGTTCTAAGGAGCTTTAAATAGAAGTATGAGTGCTTCTCCTAGGTAGACGTTCTCTTCAAGCTATATCTTAGGGTATAGCATCTTTTCTCTTATTCTTTTATGCTTCTAATGTGTTGATTGAACATTGATTATTTGATGTAGATAATACCTTTGTGATGGCTCCTTGTACTCGACTTAATCATGTTGTCCTATCCACGTAGATAGATGTATATCTTGACACTGGTTTATGTAGATAAGCACCTTCAAATGTAGACCTTAATGTTGTCCTTTCTCCATGTAGATATCCATATATGATAGCCTTCTTGTATTGGCTGTAATATTACAAGTGGACGTTTGCTTTTGGGTGCTTGATTTGGCATGAAGCAACGGTGTCTTTAGGCACCTTTAATATTTGAGCAATATGAGCTCTTCGATGGCTCTCTTATCTTACTCAAATTCTATCCTTATACTGGTTGGGATGATGATCAAGCTTTTCCTGTAATATGAGATATTTTGCCCTTCTTGAAGGAACAAAAGTGGTGCTTGTAATAGTTATATTTGCACCAATATGATGGACCAAATATCTCCTTTTTTTAAAATACCTTTTTAATTTTTATGAGGTTGCTCCTTGCCTCCACTAATACTTTTTTCTTGGATAGTTTAGTAAGAATAGATCCAAGCTAATAATATGCACACAATATGCTCCTTTTTGAAGTAAGGATTTCTACACTTACTCTTAAATGAAATCCTTATATATTCCTTGAATCTGAGACTCACCATGTCTCAATTTTTAAGCTTCCTTCAAGAATTTTAATGGTGGATTCCTTCTCCACTCTTTGATGGTTTCTTTTGGCCATGAAGTGTTGCAGGTTTTGTACACCAAATAGTGTCTCTAGACACTTTATAATATGCTAATTTTGTGCCCTTGATCTTAACAATCAATAACACAAAATAATCCTCTAAGAGTAACTAGTTAATGAACAACTATTATAGTGCAATGAATCAATAATACTTTCAACTTAATGTATTTTAAAGATAACAATAATCTCACCTTATTGCTCCTATAAATATCCTCTTAAAGTAGTTTCAAATGCACATAATGATCACTGCTAATTTCTTAACAGGGTTATGCATAAGGGGTTGGCCCCGAAATCTATTTATAAAATCAAGGTGAATTGTCTTGGAATCCCGATGAAATTTGTAGAAGCAAACATGGGAAATTGCATTTATTTATCTCCAAAAAGTTTCAAACCGTGGCGAATTTCATTAATTTATCTCAAAAATATTTCAAACCGTGGCAAATTTTTCTGTGTTGGGGACTATGAATATCGTTTGCAAAATCTAAAAATATATGGAATATTTAAAAGCTTTAGGCTGATATGAAAGAATTTAGGCCGACATGACAACCAATTCCATGACGATCAGTTGCAGCCATGACGATTGATTGCAGCCATGACGATCGATTGCAACCATGATGATAGGTTGCAGCCATGACAATCGGTTGCAGCCATGACGATCGGTTGCAACCATGACTATCTGTTGGGACCATGTCGATCAGTTGTAGCCATGATGATCGATTGTAACTATGATGATCTGTTTCATCCATGACGATCTATTGCAGCCATGACGATCTGCTGACGATCGGTTGCAGCCATGACGATCGATTGCATCCATAGACACGACTCTGTAACCAATCGGCTTACACCGACAGACATGGCTCTACAACCGATTGGCTTACACTGATAGACATGGATCTACAATCGATTAGCTTATGTCGATAGACATGGCATTGCAACTGATCAACTTACATCGATCGACACAGCTTTGCGACCAATCAGCTTATGCTGACAAACACGGTTATGCAACCGATCAGTTTATGCCGACAGACATGGCTCTACAATCGATCGACTTATACCGATAGACATGGCTCTACAACCTGATGCAGGAGCATCTAGTGAGGGAAAAGCAATCTTGCATCCTCCAAATTCTTTTCTTAATTCTCTGAGTACTTTGAATTTAGTGTGGTTCCTATCCTTTCCCACGGGGAAGCTTTGTAAAAGGAAAGGGAAGTTTCGAGGAAATTTTTATTGCAAAGGCAGAAGTTGGGCTGGGGTCACGAAATCGTGACCCCAAGGCATCGGCGAGAGCAAAGGCCAGTTTGGGTCGCGATATCGCGACGTCGCGATATCGCGACGTTTGTTAACGACTTGAGCAGCGTTGAGTTTGCGTCGCGATATCGCGACGCCAGTTGGCAACTTGGGCAAAGGGGAGCTTTCATCGCGATATCGCGACGTGTTATCAAATAAGCAAAAGTGGTGCAGACTTGAAAGGGGGATGGTTTGGTCGCGATATCGCGACGTCGCGATATCGCGACGTTACTGGCGAAAAGGGGAAGGGTTGACCATTGGGTCGCGATATCGCGACACGTCGCGATATCGCGACTAATATGAAGTCAAGTTGATGTGGATGCGTAGGTTGATGAGAAAGCAAGCGGTGGTGACACGTGGCCTCCACGTGTCTTAAGGTGACGCGGCCAGTTGAATACCAAGCTAGAGTAGACACGCGGCTGCCTCGAAGATTAAAGTTTAAAATTTACGACCGCGTGTATTAAATATGGGGATGGCCTCCACAACAGTACAGAGCATGGACATTATGGGCGTAACAGAGACTGTGAAGGACAATCTGACCAAGGCGGCGTTTGCAGGACAGAGCAGACCATTAATGAGGTTCTCATGGTGGGTCGGGCAAGACCCAGTTTATGTCAGAAATTTGAAAATTCGATCGAAGGGAAAATGGGAAATTGAAATTGTTGTGGGGCGGGAGCATTGATTTTCGAGAGGATCGAGGCCTCGATAAAAACTCAAAATTTGTAAGGGTTGAGGATGGTGAGTTCGGGATTGGGGAGAAGAAGTGTGCTGAGAAAGACTGTAATAGAGACCGTATTAATGAAATTTACTGCCATTTGTGAGACTTGTGTGTTTGAATCTCGACCTCGCCATCAAGTGGTATCAGAGCGGGAGTTCCTGAGCGTACAGCAGACCGCCGAAGGAGAGGCAGTTGTACCAGGACATGTGGGAGGATTTGAGCTCGAGTGAAGATGCCTCCGAGAAGAAACCCGGTGGGTGGCAGAGGTATGGCAAGCGAAGATTTTCGGGCTTTGCAGCGGCAAGTCCAGGCCCTGCAGGAAGAACTACGCAGAGGACGTGAGCCGAGAAGGGATGCAGACAGTGAGGATGAGGTGGAAGAAGAGAATGAGTTTGAAGAAGAGGAAGAAGATGTAGATCCGGCACAGGCCAGATTGTACAAGGCCATATCCCAAATCGGGAAGAGGCCGAAGTTAGAAGTTCCTACGTATTCCGGGAACTTGAACCCAGAGGAGTTGATAGACTGGGTGAATGATTTAGAAGAATATTTTGAATACGAAGAGGTTGAAGACCCTAACCGGGTCAGATTTGCTAAGACCCGACTGAAGGGTCATGCTAGCATATGGTGGAAGGGGGTACAGTTGGAGAGGAACCGAAGAGGAAAAGAACGGATTACCAGGTGGGACAGAATGGTGGAGAAATTAAAAAGACAGTTCATCCCTGTTGACTATGAGCTGGATCTGTTACGTAAAATGCAAAGCTTGAGGCAGATGAACAGAACAGTTCAAGAATACACGGAGGAATTCTATAAAATCTCCATCAGAACAGGGCATTTGGAAGCAAGCAAGGAAAAAGTGGCCCGTTACATTAATGGGTTGAGACCGAGTGTGCAGGAGGAGTTGAGCTTGGTTCGGGTAAGCACCATCGAAGATGCTTACCAATTTGCTTTAAAGGTTGAAGAAAAGTTGAACAGAAGGTTTGACAACAAGCAAAAAGTGAAAGGACCGAGAGGAAAGAACGGTGGAAAGAAAGAAGGAAAGGAAGAGAAGAAGGAAGAAGAGAGCAGCAGCCGGGATCAGAAGGGAGAGGAAGACCCAACACCGCAAGTTCAGAATGATAACTACCCGAGAGGAAGAGGTAGGTCTGGACGCAAAAATGAAAGGGGAGTGTTCCGAGGAACATGTTTCCACTACGGAGAAGAAGGACACCGGGCATTTGAGTGCCCACAACACCGGGAAAAGACAAACAAGAGGCCAGTGGGTCCTGCCAGAGCAGTTGTGGCAGTTGAGGATGCTGACTCAGAACATTCTGAAGAAGCTGAAAAGGGGGAAGCCATGATTGTGAGAAGGACCATGCTGGTGGATGAAGACCAGTCTGAGCAAAGGAGAAGCCTGTTTCGCACCCGGTGCAAAAGTGCGGGCAAAGTCTGTAATGTCATTATTGACAATGGGAGTACAGACAACTTGGTTTTCGAGGAGATGGTTTCTAAGTTGCAGCTGGAGAGAAGGAGACACCCGCACCCGTACCGGATTGCGTGGTTGCGGAAGGACCATAGAGCTTGGGTCCGGGAACAGTGTTTAGTCACGTTCCAGATTGGGAGATACCAGGATGAAGTCCTGTGTGATGTATTCCCTATGGATGCATGCCATTTGTTGTTGGGCAGGCCATGGCAGTTTGATCGGAGTGCAGTGCATGATGGCCGTGCAAATACTTATTCCTTGGTGAAAGATGGAATGCGGCACAAGTTGAAGCCATTGCAGACCGAAGATGAGAAGGTGTGCAGTAATGCCAGAATTTGCCTGGTAGAGGGCAGAAAACTTTGCCAAGAAGCAGGATTTGAGCCGGATATAAAGGTTGATGAATGTTCGGAGATATTGCAAGGGACGCAGCCCGAACAGCGTAGAAGTGAAGGTCACTTCTCCTTCTTACCCGGGGTGTCTGATGCAGGAGCATCCGGTGAGGGAAAAGCAATCTTGCATCCTCCAAATTCTTTTCTTAATTCTCTGAGTACTTTGAATTTAGTGTGGTTCCTATCCTTTCCCACGGGGAAGCTTTGTAAAAGGAAAGGGAAGTTTCGAGGAAATTTTTATTGCAAAGGCAGAAGTTGGGCTGGGGTCGCGAAATCGTGACCCCAAGGCATCGGCGAGAGCAAAGGCCAGTTTGGGTCGCGATATCGCGACGTTTGTTAACGACTTGAGCAGCGTTGAGTTTGCATCGCGATATCGCGACGTCGCGATATCGCGACGCCAGTTGGCAACTTGGGCAAAGGGGAGCTTTCGTCGCGATATCGCGACGTCGCGATATCGCGACGTGTTATCAAATAAGCAAAAGCGATGCAGACTTGAAAGGGGGATGGTTTGGTCGCGATATCGCGACGTCGCTTACTGGCGAAAATGGGAAGGGTTGACCATTGGGTCGCGATATCGTGACACGTCGCGATATCGCGACTAATATGAAGTCAAGTTGATGTGGATGCGTAGGCTGATGAGAAAGCAAGCGGTGGTGACACGTGGCCTCCACGTGTCTTAAGGTGACGCGGCCAGTTGAATACCAAGCTAGAGTAGACGCGCGGCTGCCTCGAAGATTAAAGTTTAAAATTTACGACCGCGTGTATTAAATATGGGGATGGCCTCCACAACAGTACAGAGCATGGACATTATGGGCGTAACAGAGACTGTGAAGGACAATCTGACCAAGGCGGCGTTTGCAGGACAGAGCAGACCATTAATGAGGTTCTCATGGTGGGTCGGGCAGTGACCCAGTTTATGTCAGAAATTTGAAAATTCGACCAGAGGGAAAATGGGAAATTGAAATTGTTGTGGGGCGGGAGCATTGATTTTCGAGAGGATCGAGGCCTCGATAAAAACTCGAAATTTGTAAGGGTTGAGGATGGTGAGTTCGGGATTGGGGGAGAAGAAGTGTGCTGAGAAAGACTGTAACAGAGACCGTATTAATGAAATTTACTGCCATTTGTGAGACTTGTGTTTTTGAATCTCGACCTCGCCATCACAACCGATCGTCTTGCACCGATCAACACTCCTCTACAACCAATCAGTTTATTTCGATAGTCACTCCTTTGCAACCTTCTCAAGTTTTTCGTTGTTTTAGAGCTATTTTTGAGTTGGAGTATTTTTGATGCATGTTTATTGGTACCCAGTATAGTATATAAGGGTAGTATATGAGGCGATTTTTGCAGGAAAAATAAAATCATTTATAATTTGAAGGCGATTTTTGTAGGAAAAATAAAATCATTTATAATTTGAAGGCGATTTTGGCGGGAAAAATAAAATCATTTATAATTTGAAGGCGAATTGGGTAGGAAAATCAAAATCATATGTAATTTGAGGTCGGTGAATTAAAATAAAGTTAGGTTCATGATTATCAATGACGGGCGAATTTACCCCAAAAAAACTTCCACCCCGTAAATTTCGGGCGAATGGGCCCAGTGAAAGGATCCAAAATTAGCCTTTTCAAAATTTTAAAAATCCTAAATAGAGCCAATTTACGATATTTCGTGCTTGTGCATAACACTGTTTCTTAATGTAGTCCTTTTCTCAATATTTAGACAATATGAAGAATGTATGTAACTCCTATTAATGTGCAGGTCATGAATCATAATAGAAACTATCTTTCGCACTTTTGAGGACTTAAAATGCAACCTTCTAATTTGCAACTTTTTGAATTCTAATAAGGTGCTTAATGAAGTTAAGTAGTAATATGAATTAAGTGTTCAAGTAATGAACCTTTTGCACCTAAGTTGCTTACCTTTGATGATGAATATCTTGATGAATTGATTCACCAAATCTCATGTCTGGAATGGTGGTTGCTTGCAGTTGTGAATGCTTCTAGTCGGCTACTCTGAAATTGTAGTTGATGATTTTAGCTTCTTCTTCAATATCTAGCCTGGAACTCCGAAGTCTTGTAGCTAGTAATTCTATCTTGATTGTTGTTCTTCTAGCAGTCAATCTATTCATTGAAATATTATCCTTTTAGAACCCTTTCAGTATTTTGTTATGAATCAAGCAAATCTCTTTCTTTGAAATGTGCCTTCTTTAGCTATGAAGGACAATATCTAAATCTTCTTATATTTGGTAGGTTTCTTCTATCTGAGATATTCTTCAAATAGAGCTTTCTTCTCAAGAATCTGAAGGTCTTGAGGTCTACAATATTCTTCTTCGGGATTTGGCACTCCTTACCAAATTCTTCTTCTTTTGGTGTTGTTTTCGGATGATGACAATTGGCCCAAATCTTTCACTAAATTTGTAGTGAATTTCTCCATTGAGTTCTTCTAGGAACTCATTTTCTAGCTTCAACAAATTCTACAATAAGGCTCTCCAAGCCTTTTTTTATTTCTCCTTGAGACCTCTCTAAGGTCTTCAATCTTGTAGCTTCTTTGGTCTTCTCAATGAGACCTTTCCTTCAACCTTTTTTTGTGGAATTGTTGGCAATGAGATTTTCTTCTTGGATCTTTGAAGCTTGCTACTTCTGAAATTAGTTATAGGACCTTACTAGTCCTTCTTCAATCTTCCAATACTAGAAGTTCTTCAATGAGACCTTATGCGGGTCTTCTTTACCTTCTTCTAGAATAGATCTTCAACCTACTATTTCCAATAGGAACTTTTCTCAGACCTTTTCAACTTCACTAGTTATTCTTGAAACTAGTGGTATGATTTATGTGCTAAGTCCTGGTCTTCATAGTCTTGTGGAAAGACTCTAGCTAATCTATAATTCGCAATCTTCAATGGAGATCACCAATATCCTTTCTTCTATTTCTCATGGGATCTTCTTTGGAGTCTTCTTGAAGTTCAAGGCTTCTATGGTATTTTCTTCAATAGGGTTGTTGTGGCCTTTTCTTCTTCAATAAGGTTGTTGTGGTCTTTTATTATTTAATAAGGTTGTTATGGCCTTTCCTTCTTCAATAAGACTTTTGTGGCCTTCTCTTCTACAATGAGGCTTATGTGGCTTTCTCTTCTGCAATAAGTCTTTTGTGGTCTTCTCTTCTGCAATAAGGCTTATGTGGTCTTCTCTTATGTAATGTGCAGGTCTACAACAAGGCTTCCTTCAATTTCCTTTTTCTGTAACAAGATATTAGTAAGATGATTATAAATCTTATGAATGACAGATTTTCACTAGTTGATTTTTTAATCTAGTGGAATGAATGTTGAGTCCTAGTCTTCACAAGTTTTTTTGCAACTCTATGGAAAGAATCTAGCCAAATGCGATCTCAGAAATTCTATAACTGAGATTTGTTTCTCTCCTTTCAATCTAGCTCGTGGCTCTACCTATTCCTATTTGATCTACCATGTGCTCTTATACCACTATTAGTTTTTGATAGTGTATGTCAAGGGATAATACAATCACAAGATATGAAATATGCATAAATGTAAGATGCTAAATATGCTATTAACAGAAAGTGATAAAAATTATACAATGCAATATGAAAGAAGTGAACACTCCAGAACATATACTCAAGAACTATAATGTGTCCCATCACTAATCTATATGGTGATCCACACAGTAAAACTACTACTACCTACAATGATATATAATCACTCACTATGAGGCCCTTTATATAGAAAGATTGATTGCTTGGCCAACACTCTACCTAGATGTACAAGGGGACACCTTGCATATTTACAACTTATACATAGACACTTGTGCATTTATTATATTACTTGAAGCAACTAACTAACTATCCCATAAAGTTTTCTACGATTATAGTTATGTACCAAGTGTGGTACATTTACATGATCCAAATGATGTAATATACTCTAACAAGCAATATTATGGTTTTACATGTAATCAGAAGGGCACCAAGTATGGAAGTGTTTGGTAGAAAAAGCATAGTGATCCTGGTTTTCAGAGTGGTTCACTAGTATCAAGGAATAAGTGGACCCATCATTCAAATTATTAAAAAACAACAATAAAAGCATGGAGTCAATGAAACATATTTGGATACTCAGTTGATAAAATGACATACTAGCATCGTGTTTCACTAGGATGGATGGATGATCGATATTGGTACCAATTGCTAACATTGCTTACCAAATCATATTCTTGTTTTTCTTATGTTCAAGGACGAAACATTTGTGAGGGTGGCATGTTAGGGTATCTAGGAATAAATATTTGGGGATATATTATTATATTGTGTAAGGGTTGGCATGGGCCACACATAACCCAAGGTTGATTATATTATAATATTATATTATATTAGTAGTCGGCTCCCCAAAGTAGAATTAGAAGATGCATATAAAAAGAAGAGTATTTGTCATTGTAATGATTATCATGGAGATCAATATTATGTAATCGTCTTTGCCCATGAAGTGGCTTGTAGGACTTTACCCTCCTTAAGTGGCTCTCATCTTGGGAGATCTTGTGGAGTTATTCCTTCCTTAAGGAGTATTATTGGTGTTTCCCTACCTTAAGGGTATTATCTATCTCTATCTCATTTGTGGATTGTTATTGTAGATAATTATTTGTGGATGAATGATTTGATATTTCTGCATAATGGTGAATGATTTATGTTATGAGAATAAAATTTTGTAACATATAACAAAGATCATGGTTGAATATCAAATTCAAGCAGATGAAAATGAAAATCATCCAAAAGTTCCTAATGGCACTAATATTTCGCATGACAAAATAGAAGTAGTAGAAAATGATACTATAGAAATAGATAAAAGTCCCAAGTTGAAATCTAGATGAATCCTAAATTGTACACTTTGTGAGAAGACTAAACCATAAACATATCACGAAAAGAACATTAAAGTGCACTATGGATGGATTAAGAAATCAAACTGTAATAGGATCATGGATATGTTAAAATATTTTTTGTGATCACAAAGAAAATCTAATGAATACTATAAGAAACAGGTTAGTAGATAAGTGCTAGAACCTCAAGCAGTGTTAGATCCAGAACGAAAGGACAACAACAAGAATAACAACAAGAATAAGAGATTGAAGACTAAAGTCTTTAATAACCAAATAATGTAATAAGGGGGGTGCTAAATGATGTTTACACAATGACACTGAGAGGGGGGGGTGAATCAGTGTAGCTATTAAATTTTTATATCTACAGCATTTAATATGAAATAAAGAGAACAAAAAAAAAACTTGAACAAGAGAGCAAACCACAACACTCAATATACCGAGGTTCACCAATTTGGCTACTCCTCAAAAATGACTGCTTGGACTCCAATCCAAATCCAGTCTTTGCAAAATCAATTTTACAAACACTTTACCAAAGACCAACCGGAAGGAGCACCAACCCTCGTAATTTTCTCACTGCAACATATGGAGCACCAACTCCTAGTACCAAGCACCAATTTGGACTACAATTCGATAAATTTAGAATGACATAAAAATGTCTTCACTTTATGCACGACCCCGATCGGTCCGCAATTAACTCAACTCGCACACTCTCACGGCTCGCTTATTTTTCTCTTGATTCTTTTCTAACTCTCCTTTTACAAGCAATTTCTCTCTAACAGAAGCAACATCTTCTCTCGTACGATTATTCTTTTATAACCTTTCAATCCCGCATGCAATCGAATCACATACTCTGACTATTCGAATCCATGCAATACGATTGTTCGGTTCCATGCACTTCGACTGTTCGAAACCCTGCAATACGTCTTTTGGAAACCATGCAATACGGCAATTTTGTTTCATGTACTTCGACTGTTCAATTTCTTCGAATACGGATTTTCGAATGCTTTTTCGAAACTCCATATATGATTCTTCGAAAGCTTTTCGATTCTTCATGTTCGGATTTTTTGTATGCTTCAAATACGTCTGTTAGAATGCCTGCAAATTCGACCTTTCGAATGCTTTTATTATCCTTCAAATTCGGCTTTTCGAATGTGTTTCAATTATGCATGTTTGGCTGTTGCATTGCATGTCCAACACCTATCAACGATTAACTGTCTGTCTGACTTCAGTTACTTTTTACGTAACTGGCTGCATGATTTTCCTGTCGGCTTTTTTCGACACGTGTCACCTTGCATGTTCCTGCGGGTTTTACTTGTCATACTGTTACCTGTAGCGATATCGCGACACTTTTGACTTATGCTGACGTCACCCTGAAGGTTGTCGCAAAATCGCGACCGTTTTGGCTCTTGGAAGCTTTCCCTGCATCTTGTCGCGATATCGCGACACTTTGAACTTTTGCTGACGTCATCCTCAATGCTGTCGCGAAATCGCGACGCTTCCGACTTCCAGCAGCTTTCCTTTCATCCTGTCACGAAATCGTGACACTTTTCAACTTTGCTGACGTCATCATCAATGCTGTCGCGAAATCGCGACGCTTCCGGCTTCCAGCAGCTTTCCTTTCATCCTGTCGCGAAATCGTGACACTTTTCAACTTTGCTGACGTCATCATCCTGCTTGTCGCGAAATCGCGACACTTCCAGCTTCCGTACACTCTTCTTTGCCAGCAGCAGCGAAAAAGGAACATGTTGCGAAATCGTGACACTTTGCTCTTCCGTACAACTCTCCTTGCCAACTCCAGTGAAAATGGAACATGTCGCGAAATCGCGACGCTTCCAGCTCTTGCTGACGTCATCATCCTCCTTATCACGAAATCACGACGCTTTTGGCTCTTGCTGACGTCATCAATCTTCTTGTCACGAAATCGCGACGCTTCTGGCTTCCGTACGCTCTTTGCTCCATGTAGTAGCAAAATCGCTACAACTTTGTGCCTTGTGATTTTACCTTGTCTCTTTTCATGAAATTTTGACTTGTAATATCAATGCTGCATCTTTCAGATCTACACTTTTGACTAGTAGCGAAATCGCTACACCTTAGTTTCCCTTTGTTTCAACATGTAGCACCATCGCTACACCTTAGTTTCTCTTTGTTTCAACATGTAGCACCATCGCTACACCTTAGTTCCATGTATTTTCATCATGCAGCGATATCGCTACACCTTTGTTTTCATTCATTTCAACATGTAGCGATATCGCTACACCTTTGTTTCCTTCTCTGCCAGCATGTCGTGAAATCGCGACAGTTTTGCTCGCATCTTCTCTCTCCTCGACCATGTCACGAAATCGTGATAATTTGGCATGCATTTTCTCTCTCCTGCTATTTGTCGCGAAATCGTGACACATTTTCTCTCTCCTCAACGAAAACTCGACATGTCACGAAATCGTGACATTTTCGGTTGCGCCTTCTCTCTCCTCGATTTTGTCGCGATATCGCGACACATTTTCTCTCTCCTCAGCGAAAACTTGACATGTCACGAAATCGCGACATTTTCGGCTGCGCCTTCTCTCTCCTCGACCATGTCGCGATATCGCGACAGTTTTCTTCCTTGTCTCTTTTTGCCAGTTTCTGAATCTGGGTCACTTCTGTTTTCCTTGAAACTTTCTGCACTTGATCCGATCGACCTCCGAATCGCATCAATCGCATCAATCTGACTGTGTTGACAACAATGACAATACTTTTGCAATTCTTTTGTTGCACCTTGCTCAACACTAAAGAATATTACATTATTTGGTAGAAGTGAATGTACCTCCATGGTACTATTGTAAATATTAGATTAGTGTGTGAGTCTATAGTTTAGAGTGTCTGATTTATATTTTTCGTAAAGTATGTGTCTATGTGTAGGATGAGTATAAGTGTCATAAAGTATGCAAGTGTGTAATGTGAGGGAGTGTACAAGTGTCATGTAATTAAGTGTGCAAGTGTATGCAATGTGTCATATAGGTTAGCTAAGAGTCATGTGTATATATGTCAAGTATGCAAGTGAAGAGTCACATGTATATGGCAAGATGTAAAGTCAAGAGACATGAGAGGTTTGTCTTATGTATGGAATATGAAAGGATGCATCTCTCGGATATGTGAGGAGAGCAATAGTTAAGTATTGAAGAGTCACCTATGAAGGTTATATTATGGAGACAAAGCTCCATGTATTGTGATGGATAAATTTATGAAGAGCAATACAATTTAAATACAAAAACTCTTGTACAATTAATTCATAATATAGTGAGTTTATTCATTGTGTTATATTCATATTGTTATATTTCTTGAATATTATGTTATTTTATTATTATTTATATTTTATGTTCTTATATTGAGTTTAAGATCTTGGATATCAGGACCTATGATTAAATTTGGCTAAAAAGCCACCATTCTCTTCTTGGGTGTTGAAATATTTGTAATCGGACCTTATCAGGCTAAGGCCAACAATGGTGAAGTACCTACAAGTGCTTTTGATGTAATATTGTAGGCAAGTGCTATGTAAGCCTTTGGGTATCTTCATGTAAGCCTACGTGCAAGTGCTATGAAATGCGTTAGGCATCTTCATGTAATCTTGTGACTATCTTCATTTAATCCAACGAGCATCTTTCTATGTAAGCCTATAGGTATTCTTCTATATGTAAGCCTATAGGCATTCTTCTATGTGTAAGCCTATGGGTATCTATAAGCTTAGGGGCACTCACATGTTTTCACCTGTATCGCTCCAAATTTTTTGCATCTCTACCTTCAGGCTATAGGATCCACGCCCAGAAGGAGGATGGGAAAAGGATGTCGCGATACCTCGGACTGAGAGGACTTTGCGAAGGTCTCGCCTCTCAAGGGAGGTGTATTTTGGTGATTTTTTGACGGATGGTGGGTTCACCAGGAAACATTTAGCGGCAGTTTCCATGCCTAGGTTTTGGAATGTGTTTGATGAGTTCGTTTTAACCTTAAGCATTCATATCCTAGGTTTGGCCGAATGAATCTAAATTAAAACTACATGAAAATGCAACTTTCATGAATATAGCAAACAGATTTGAAAGCAAAAAACAAAGAATTTTACAGAAGGACAATGAAAAATACCTGATCCGGATGTCTGCAGAAGATTCTGACGTTTGAAGCAGTCTGGATCGCCTGTAATCTGACAGAATCATCTGTAATCTGACAGAATCGTCTGAGACTGACAGATTCATCCGAGATCTGACGAATTCGTCAGACGAATTCGCCAGAGACCTGCAAGACAGAAAACAAATGCAAAATACAAGAAATTCTATTGTGCTAACAGAGGCAAATTACACCAAATAACAATATGAATACTGAACAATATTTAAGAACATAATTTAAAGCCAATTACTGTACTTTAATAGCAGATCATGAACTTAGCATGCAATCTAAGCTAAATGGGTGAACTCCAAATGCAAAATAACATAAAAACTGAATAAATAATCTAATTTACAGAATAAAATGACAGAAACAGAGTTGAGAAAAGCAAACTCCAGGCACTGATTGCCTCGATGTGGACTGCAATCGAGATCGTCTCGCATCAGTACGAAATCGTCTCGCATTTGATGAGATCGCCTCCGATCTGAACAGGTTCATTGGCGACGATGGATGTTGGCTCCGGCTGAAAAACAATGATGTACCTGCAATAAAATCGATGTGGAACTAGTGCAAATGCAAGATTAGGATGTTCTAATGTAGAGGGATTCACTTTGCAAAAAATTTCAGCCAGGGGTTGGGGAGGGAAAATCTTAGAGATTAAATAGGCTTAAAGGGAGTAGGTAGGAGGTTGGAGATCATCCCAATTTGGGAGATCTCCAACGGGGGGAGGGTCCCAACGGTGCAGACACGCTTCGCCCGTATTGGAGACCCGTTGGAACAGATTCCAACTATGCAAATTTAGTTTTGCGACAAGATCGTCTAGACTAGGACGTCCAGACGAAATCGTCAAATCTCGGGCGATATCATCTGATCGGCGACGATATCGTCAAACGGTCAAAACAACCTCTAAAATTGGTGCAGAAAAGGGGGAAACGGAATACCCAGCGGTTAACGGGCGGTTAAATTTGATTTTAAAATTATTTACTAAGGTGAATGTAATTTTTATAATTTTACTGCGCCAATTTTAGGGTGCTACATTTTGCCCCCTCTTTAGCGAATTTTCCGAAGAAAATGCGTTAAATATGAGTTCTTCTCGATCTACGAGAAAGCAAAAAAAATATACCGATTTTTAGACGACGATTCTTGGTCGAATCGTACAACAACTTACTATGGTGCCCCCTCCGTGTTTTTACCCAAATCGAACGTTTGAGGTAAAAACACGGAAAAGCAAAAAATTATTGTTGAATAAAATTAAAAAAAATAGGGTAAAACCCTAATTCATTTTTACTGTTCATTTTCTGGTTTTTAGAGCTCTGAAGAAAAAATGGTGGAGACGACGCACAGATCTGCAAAGGTTCGACGCGGTCTACGGGTAAGAGCCTAGACTTAGCTAGAACTGATTTAATTTAATTTTTACATGCTTTTTAAGTGATTTTTAGGTGAATTTGGAGCATCGCGGTCGTTTTTGGCCGTCGACATCGTCGGGACGAAATCGTCCCGATTTCGACGAAATCGTCTCAATTTCGTCAATTTTGCCCAAGGGCGAAATCGGCGAAAGGGGGACGATTTCGTCAATCTAGAGACGATTTCGACAAGCGAGATCGGAGACGATTATGCTCAAATTTGGGACGATATCGTCCAATAGTGGGCGATATCATCAATTACATGAAATTGATCTTTAAGTTGCATTATTAATTACTGGAATTGTTATTAATGATTATTTGTTGTTTTGTTGTTTATGTTGCAGAGAGGATTACTAAAGAGCGAGGAGTGGAAATATGGAGGTTTGAGAGATGACTTGGTCACTCTGACACGAGCAGAGCGAGATCTACTGGCACAGGCCGGCTTACGGCATGTGGCGGAGATGCCACAAGTATCCATAGACATGGGGCTTCTAATAGCCCTAGCGGAGAGATGGTATCCGGGTTCTTCCTGTTTCTAGTTACCGACAGGGGAGATGGCTCCCACACTAGAGGATGTATGGAGGATTCTGAGAATCCCCATACAAGGACAGATGATCACTCCTGCGGCCAATCAGGGCCATGTTATGGGACGGCTGTGTGGTGACCCGAGCTTCGCCCTGGAGAAGGGCAGAGTGAATATCGAGGAACTACGCCAGATGCCTGGGGCATCCAGACTCACACGAGTTCTAGCTGGAGTGGTTGGTGGACTTCTGTTGTGCCACCAGAGCGGATGCAGGGTACCATGGATGCTCACAGATGTGATCTGCGATATGAGAGACCATGGGTACAGGTTTTGTTGGGGTCGTTTTGTTCTATGCCGGTTGTACAGGATCCTGTATGGGGTCGTGTACAAGGGCGGGCGATTTCTGGTGATGACATCGCTCCTACAGGTTTGGTGTTGTGAGCACATTGTAGTGCGGAGGCCGGTAGGGCTTCCACTGACAGGGGTGGACGGGGAGAGGCCCCGAGTCTTCTACTGGTGGCTCCGAAGAGGGTCACAGCGGCGGATCGACCTACCGATGTCCCGGAGGCTACTGGATGACTTGGTACCGTATCAAATCACCTAGAGGCCGTGGAGAGGGCACCCAGGGTGGGCCGAGGACGGACAGGAGCTGGCTTGCATCAGGTGAGTCTGCTAGCTGCGGATGGAGAGAGGAGAGGTGGAGCTCCACCGTTATGACCGAGTTTTGAGATAGTTCGGTCTGCAGTAGGGGATCCCATCTCTGAGGGACTACGAGTTTTCTCGAAATGTCCGAGATAACACCACGATTAGCGGGGCTCCTGACATGCAGCGCTTCTGGAGCCAGGACGCAGACGATGCCCCCATCCAGCCAGTGGATGGGGACGACGTGAGGGTCGTAGATGGCTACGATGCCTGGTACGCAGGCATCCACCCTCCATAGATGACGAGGGCACAGGCTCTGATCCACGCAGTTGTGCGTCGAATAGGGAGGCGGTGCCAGGTAGCGATAGAGGCGACCCAGGGTCGTGATGGGAGAGAGCAGAGGAGGCCACAGGCACAGGAGAGGCCGCGACAGCGGGAGAGGAGGGAGGAGAGACCCCCATATCCATAGAGAGAGAGGCCACCATCGCCCGATAAGGGCAAGGGCGTTGACACAGGAGAGAGCAACGAGACGACGACTCTTCGGACGGAGAATATCCGTCTCCAGACACAGGTGTAGACTCTACAGGACGAGGCTGCACGACATCGAGCTGAGGTGACATAGCTCAAAGACGAGATTGCACGCCTCAGGGCACGGGGCGGAGGGGCGAGCACTCAAGAGCTGATGCGGTCGGTTTCTCAGACCACATTCTACCAGGGGATCTATTTTTAGATGGTGCCCGAGGGCCAGAGGGTACAGCTATCGATTGCTATTGCAGATCCGATCAGGACAGGGTCATCGAGGAGCTCATCCCAATCGACGACGAGGACTCGCAATACCACAGATACTGCGATGGGGCCACCTCGTCCTCCGCAGGGCGGGGGAGGAGATGAGGCTGAGAGCTCTAGGGGCTCTCAAGACACTGCTCGGAGGACATTTGATTGAGTATGCTAAGATATGGATTGTGGCATACCAATCTAGTTGATATGATGTACATATATTTTTGAGATATATATGATGATATATTTTTGATCATATGACTTGTGTCTTGAGTATGTTTATGATGATTTTATGTTTTGATTGATTGATTTGAAAATTCATGTAATTATGTCGTTGGAAATATTATAATTTGAATGTCATGCTATAAAATTTTAAATGAAATAATCCGATGTAACAAAGTGGTTGTATGTGATGCAATAATTTTGATAAAAATAAAAGGGGACTTTTAACAATAATTTCAAAGGACATTGTCGCTATTATAGACCATTTCATGGAGTCGCCGCTCACTCGGTCGTTAAGCTAATCCCCGTATAGAAATATTGCGAAAAGTAAAAGAGTGCTTAAGAGACTGTCTTAAGAATTTGTTGTGATAGTGCAAATGATGATGATGATGGTTGGTTTGTTTTCAGAATTTCATGAAAAATATTATGCATGAAATATTTTTAAAATGATTTTTGCTAGGCATAAATTCCTAAGTGTGATAAAATTTGTGAATAATTCCTTAGGAATTATACCATCATTGCAAAGTTGAAGGTTGACATAATGACATAAAAATAGTGAAAAAATGGGTTTGCTTTTGAAAAGCATAATTTGTGTAAAATGAAGTCATATGGTTTTTATGATTTTTGATAAAATGGGGAATAAAAATTGTTACAATGGTTTGCGCTAGGCATAGAATATGTAGGTATAGACTTATACCATCATCGTGAAAATCCAAAAAAAAAAAAAATTATTGCATGGTTGATTTTTTGATGAACAGAAAAGATGAAAATGAGGACTTGCGCTAGGCATAAAATTCCAATTTTGGTTTTGAAACTATACCATCGTCGCGAAAGTCAACCAGATATATATGATTTGATTTGTGTAATTTGGAAGAAATTTTTGATTTTTCTAATTCTATAGTTGTCTTTGTGAAAAATAATTGTACTTGATTATTCCAAACAAGTTGCAAAAATAATATTTCAAAGTATTTTGAAGACAAGTTAGATTTATAAGGAATCCCATGTGCATATGTGCATTCATTTCCGATCTTGATTTATCATAATGATAGACAAAATCTCTCAAATACAAATGTGTGTGCAATTGCATTGTTCATTTACCAGTTTTGAGCAAGATACTATGATACAAGTGATTTGAGGAAACCAAATAAATGTTCATTAACCATGATGTAGATGCATATAACCATATTAGACTACTATGTAGGTCGGATTATCAAGAGCTAGCTAATCCATAAGCAAACATAGGTCTGTACAAAAGGTCGCTAATGTGACAGACATATCACCACGCTAGAAGTTACCCAAGGCCAAGCAGGTTGGGCACAAACCACCTGTTATGGGGCTTACCTCACAATTTTCGAATAATTGAGAATTCCAGGGATTCAAGCTCATCAACCCTTCTTTTCTTTTCAAAGGGTAGGGAAAGGGATTTTATTGCTTTCTTGCTTTCTTTTGAACTTTGCTTATTTTTCTTTTTGTATTTCTTTTGCTTGATAATACTTGGAACATTGCTGAAATAACATTTTTCTTTTCTCTTCTTTCTTGAATTTTTCTTCTCTTTTTCTTTGCTAGGGATACTTGCTCGGATTAGCTGTAGAGCAAGGGATTTTTATTCTGGGTAGGGGTGAGCTTGTCTTTTTGCCAATTCTCAAAGATTCTAGACCATGTGCATGATAGGATAGCAGGGGAAACTTTTCACTCAAGAAATCAGTTCTACTATGTAGCAAAACATGGAAATTACAAATATAATTATTTTATTGTGAAAGGATGTGCTTGGTTTAGGTAAATAACAAGATCAATTCTCTATGCTCAAACTTTATTTAATTAAATTTGTGAACTTTGATATAAGAGAGATTAGTAATCATGCCAAATAAAATCAAGATATTTATTGTTGTGAGTGTGCAAGTGAGGGATTCAAAATAAATGCTAATTTATCCAAAATAAGTTGAAACATATAACTGCAATAATTGTAAGAAAATATATAAATGATTTGTGAGAAAGTTTTTGAGAATGTTGACTCTCTCTTTCTTCTGTATATTGTTTTGGTTTCGAAAGAGTCAAGAATATTGTTGTTTTTTTATATTTTTGAGCAAAAAATTTAACAACTGCCTTAAACAAATGCAATAGATAGTTTTTGAAGATTTTTGGAGATTTATGAATGTTTTTGGTGTTTTTGGATTTTTATAAATTGAAAAAAATACAAGATAATGATTTTAAACAAACATGGATGAAATGACCAAATTTATGCATAGTAACGTTTAAGGTGCAAAATATTCATGGGTTCTTTAAGTTCTTTACCATCTAAGGTAGATAATTTATATGCTCCTGATTCAAATTTAGAAGTAATGATGTATGGTCCAAGCCGTTGGGCTCAAATTTACCTTTAAGTTCTTTGGTTGCATTTGTATTTTTTTGATTTTCTTTTAAAACAAGGTCGCCAATCTCAAAGGATCGATGACGAACTTTCTTAGCATATGATCTTTTAAGCTTGTTTTGGTAAGCACGGAGATGCTCCAAAGCATTGATGCGTTTTTCATCGAGGAGTTCCAGTTGACTGAGTCTGCCAGCATGATATTCATCTCCTACTTTGGTATCTTGAAGTAGCAGAGCCAAAGAAGGAACTTCCAATTCAAATGGAAAAGCTGCTCGACACCATACACCAAAACAAATGGTGAAGTTCCGGTGGGGGTTCGAACACTAGTTCGATAGGCCCACAAGGGTGGATATAATTGAATGTGCCGATCACGGCCGGTTTATTGACTAATATTTTGAGAATTTTGATTAAAGTTTTGTTAGACGCTTCTGCTTGACCATTACCCTGAGGATAATAGGGGGTGGACCAGCGATGTTGAATCTTATATTTTTGACATAATTTTTTAACATCTTTATTTTTGAAAGGAGTTCCATTGTCAGAGATGAGATTCGTAGGAATTCCGAACCTGCAAATGATTTGATTAAAAATGAATTTAGAGACCTGTGAGCCAGTGCAACAAGCTAAAGGCATAGCTTCAACCCACTTCGTAAAATACTCAGTGGCAGTTATGATGAACTTGTGTCCATCAGATGACATAGGATTGATTTTGCCAATAATATCCAAGCCCCATTTAGAAAAGGGCCAAAGAGATGAAATAGCCTGCAACTCTTGTGCAGGCGCATGGACAAGGTCAGCATGTTTTTGACACTTGTCGTAATGGCGCACATACTCATGTGCATCTGTTTCCATGGTAGGCCAAAAGTATCCTATCCGAAGGAGCTTTTTAGCAATAACACTACCACTGAAGTGTCCTCCACAAGATCCATCGTGGGCTTCACTCAAGTTTGATTTAGACTCTTCTAAGTTTAAGCATCTTAATAGGATACCTTCAAAAGATCTCCTATATAAAGTATTGCCAATTATTACAAATCGACTTGCTCGTCGACGTAATAACCGATGCTGGTTTCTATTAGAATTAGCAGGGAAAGTCCCATTTTGGAGAAAATCGAATATGTCTGTATACCAAGGTTCAGGAGTAGTTTCATTAATTAGAAACACATCCAAAGGCTCTAAGCATGACTTATTTGAAGCGGGTTTCTGGAGTCGACGAATAATGATAGTGGCATATTCGTCGTCTAACTCCAAGGGCAGGAGAGATGCAACGACGGCCATGGCATCAACTGCACGGTTGCTAGTTCGAGGAATGGCTTCCAAGGTGACTTGATCAAACAAGGACATTAGTTGTAAAACATAGGCCTTATATGGGCGAATTTTATCATCTCTGGTTTGATAAACTTCATTAATTTGGTTTATAACTAATTAGGAATCCCCAAAAACTAAAAGGTGTTTAATTTTTAGTGCTAGAGCAGCTCGTAATCCAAGGATTAGAGCTTCATACTCAACAGTATTGTTGGTGCAAGCAAATGTCAGTTTGAAGGACAGAGGAATAAGATGTTTTTGCGAAGATATTAAAATAATACACGCACCAGCCCCACTCATGCATCGGGCTCCATCAAAGTATAAGGACCATTGTTCAACAAGGTCTGCCTCTAATTGAAGGCATTCATTAGGAAACTCGATAATGAGGGGATAAGTAAACTCTAAGGGTGCAGCGACTAATTGATCTCGCTATGATTTGACCCTTAATGGACTTCTGTCCTATGAATGTGAGATCAAACTCGCTCGGAGCAAGAACCCACTTGGTCGTGCGACCCGATAAATAAGGTCGACTCATGAGATACCTTAAGGGATCGTATTTAGCAATGACATATGTTTTTTGACTAAGCATATAATGTCATAATTTTTGCGTAGCAAAAACGACTGCTAGACATAGCTTCTCTAACGTTGTATAGCGGGTTTCATAATTGATGAAGGTTCGGCTAATATAATAATTAGCACGTTCTCGTTTTTCATCATCGAGTTGAGCTAACATAGCTCCTAAGGCAGAATCTGAAGCAAAAATATAGAGGAGAAATGGGCGATCAGATTTAGGCGATGAAAGCACCGGTGGGTTAAGGAGATATTGTTTGAGAAGTTCAAAAGCTTCTCTACATTCTATGTCCCAATTGAAAGGGACATCCTTCTTAAGAAGTTTGAGAAAAGGACCAGTTTTGTCCGCCAGCTTATCAATGAAGCAACGGATAGCTTGAAGTTTACCCTGTAAACTTCGTAATTCAGATATATTAGTAGGTGCGGGCATATCGGTGATAGCCGCAATTTTGAGAGGGTCAATTTCGATACCACGTAAAGAAACTAAAACCCCCAATAGTTTGTCGGACTTAACTCCGAATATACATTTTGCTGGATTTAATCGAATGAGATATTCTCGTAATCGATTAAATACTTTTTGCAAATCATCCAAGTGATGATCTTCAATAAGAGAGCGAGCTATAATATCATCTACATAATCATGTAGGATATCATGCATCATATCATGAAAAATGTAGGTCATAGCTCGTTGGTAAGTTGCACCTGCGTTCTTTAAGCCAAATGGCATCACTTTCCAGCAAAAGGTACCCCAGGGGGTAATAAAGGCTGTTTTAGCCTGGTCTTCAGGAGCTATCCGAATTTGATTATAATCGGAGAATCCGTCCATTAAGGACATCATCCCACTTTCGGCAGTAAAGTCAATAATTTGATCCATGTTTGGAAGAGGAAAGTCGTCTTTAGGGCATGCAGCGTTGATATCTCTAAAATCGGTGCAAACCCTAACTTTGGTAGCTTCTTTCTTGGTGAGCTGGAACTACATTTGAGATCCATTCAACATAATCAATAGCTTGTATAAAGATAACATTCAGGAGTTTTTCTAACTCCCCTTTGGCTAGCAAAGCCACTTTGGGATGCATTTTTCTAAGTTTTTGTTTAACCGGTTTAGCATCCGAATGGACCACTAGATGATGCATGACGACAAAAGGGTCTAGACCTGGCATGTCTTCGCTTATCTTCGTATGTCCAAGCGAATACATCTTCATACTCTTTAAGGAATGCAATGTATTGTTCTTGTTTTTCTGGACTTAGTTCTGCTCCAATATTGATTATGTGAGGATTGTCCTCAGTTCCAATGTTAATTTTAATGACATTTTCTACCTCCATGTGTAGATCGCTTTCAAAATTAGGTGGGGCGGGTGAAACGCCCAATTCTTGTAATTCTTGTAAGGTTAATTTAGATAATTCATTCTGAGGATCGGTGGCCTCAAGTTGGGCTATAGTTGGTATAGAACCATCAAAATAAAACCCATTGTGTAACATCTCTTCAACAGAGACATCATGGAAGATATCTCCTTCCAACTCTTCATCGGGGTCAACAATCATTTCGGGGTATGCTATGGATAGCATGTTGCATGAAAACGACTGATTATTAAGAGGCAAATTAGCATGCCTATCCAAATAATCTTGATAGCATATGAGGTGATCATCCTCTTCAAAAGGAAAGGGTTGTCCCTTACTAGGAAATAGGCCCACACCACAGCGGGCAGGCCACGGTTCTACCTCGAAAGGTTCTTTCATGCCATTTTGGAAAGGTCCCAAGCCTTTCCCTTTATATCCCATTTTAAGCATCATGGGTTTAGCTTTAATATAATCATTGGTAAAATAACACCGAGCGTATCCCTCATGATGAGTTTTGATATTTCGAGGGATTCTTCCCCAGTCATATCCTTTATAAATGAAGGCACAACTCCCGACTTGGTAAGTACTTCCCATAGGTTGTGGGAGGCCCAAAGTACGAGGAGATGGCAGCAATTTATTTAAAAGGTTTGAATCTTGCATGAAAGCATTCATTTTTTTTATATTAAGGTTGTAGATAACTCTGGTAATAGTTCATCAGAAAGGGCATAAGATGTAGAAGGTTTATTACCTATGTCTTGAGATGTGGAAGGTATGATAGATGTGTCTAGAGGTTTTGAATTTGTAGGGGTAGTAGTTGAAGAATTGGTTGTAGATTTGAAATATTTTTGAGGTTCTAAAGTAATTTGTTTAGAGGGTTGTTGATCTATATAGGAGGATGAAGTTAATGGAGGGGAACTAGGTGAAGTTATGGGTTTATGTTTCACAGTTTTAGATGAAAAAGAAGAACTAGGATGTGTGGATGAAAGAGCTGGGCAAAATTGCACTCCAAGCTGGTTCCGCCAAAGCACACATATCAAAAGGTCTAGGGTCACCGTGAATAGTGACCAACTGATTTTTAAACTCAAATTTAACACATTGGTGTAAAGTTGATGGGACTGCTCGCATGGCGTTGATCCAAGGGTGACCCAAAAGTATATTGTACGATGCTGGGCAATGTACAATAAACACGGTTGTTTCTAGGGTTCTAGGACCAACTTGCAATGGGAGGGTGATAACTCCACACGTTTCTTGTGTTTCATCATTAAAAGCTTTGATGATCATATCAGTTTTCTTCATTTCATCACTTCTAAAGCCAAATCGTTGGTAGAAGTCAAAGGTGCAAATGTTTAGAGATGAGCCATTATCAATCAAAACTCTTTTGACGACTACATCTCCAATTAAAGCGATATTGTATAAGGGATTGTCCTTATGTAAACTGTGTTGCGGGATATCTTTATCCTTGAAGTCAATACAATCAATCTCTCGAGTGATGATCGTATGGGCCATAGCTTCAGGTTGAATGTTTTGAGGCACCATCATTTGACTCAATGTAAGCATCAACTCATCCCTATGGGTGGGAGAGGATCTTAATAAATCTAAGAGGGAAATTTTGGCCGTGGTATTAGACAATTGCTCATTAATGCTGTAAGGGGGTTTAGATTGGATATTAGGAGCATGATTCCCTTTATTAGGGTTTTTTAGAACGAATGGAGCTGATCCATCATTCTGATTTGGTTCTTGTTGAGAGTTTTGAGCTTGTTGTCGAGTAACGACTCCAATGGTACCTACGATGTTATAGTGATGACGTTGAAACGGTCTCGGTTGAGAATTTATGGCTTGTTCATAAGGAAGGACTATATTAGAAGAAGGTCGAGTAGTGACTCTTCTAGGAAATGGTTCTTCTGGAACCATAGCATCTGTGACAGGTTGAATAGGATCCGATTCGTTTTCAGAACTATTCGATTGGTTTGAAGTAATGTCTAGTTCACTTTCACTATCCGATTCTATATCACTAGAATTCGAAGTTTGAAAATTATGTAAGGGCCTGGTTGTAACTAGGGATAAGGTCGTGTCAAATATTTGAGAATCCTGAACAGGTAATTGTCCGCTAATGGTTCCTACATATCGGGTAGGAGGGGGAACATTATGATGTTCGATTTGATTGGCCACCTCTTTACCATGTCTTAGTAAAGGGTGTTGAAATATGTCTAAAGTTTGATTGGCGTTTTGATTTTGATTTTGGGGAATGGTCTTTTGAGTATTATTAGGAGGGTTTTGTTTAGGTTGGAAGGCTTGCACTTCCATTTTATTATTGTCAATCAAATCTTGTATTTTATGTTTCAATCTCTTACAAGCGTTGGTAGAATGTCCAAGTCCTCTATGGAAATCACAGTGCAAATCAGCTCTATATCCAGGTATACTTGGGTCAGGTTCCCGGATAGCGGGTAATTGGATTAAACCTCTTTCGAGTAATTGAGGTAAAATAGTTGACAAAGGTTGGTTTAATCTAGTGAATTCTCGAGGAGGCTTGTCGGGGAGGTTTCAATATGAATTTTTTCGTTGTCTTCGTTGCATTGATATTAGCAACATTTCTGCTGTCAGTGACTCCATCACCGACAACCTGTTTGTTTTTATATTGATTTCTGGATGTTTTCTCATCATCCTTCTTCCTAAGTTGGCCTCTCCTAATGAGGGCATCTTCTACTCTTCGAGCTAAATCTATAGCTTGATCGAAGGTAGTTAGGGTAGCAGTTGATAGTTCATAAGATAGTTGTTCTTGTAAATTGTTGATGAAAATGTCTAACATTTCCCTATAGGGTAGCACAAAGTGTAGTTTTCCTGTCAATTGCCTCCATCTAGCTAAGAAATCGGCAAAGCATTCATCCTTATCTTGTTTTAAATTGTATAGGTCTTTAATAGATGCCTCTCGATGTAGGCACTAAATTGATGGACAAATGATTCAACTGTTTCTTCGAAGTTTCTTAAAGAATGAGTGGGCAATTGATAGTACCACTCTAATGCCATTCCACCTAAACTTTTGGGGAACATTTTTAGTAATAGCAAGTCGTCATGCGATATGTCGTGACATGCTATCCTAAACATGCGAAGATGCTCTATGGGATCTTCGGTTCCTTTATATATAGGCAAGACTAGGCATGGGAAAATGTTTAGGGTATGGTTGAGCTACAACTATGGGATCCAAAGGTTGACTACAGATCTCTCGATAATTATACGAGGGACGGTAGGGATCTATCTGGTCCATACGTGAAGCTAATTGTTTCACCATGGCTTCCAGATTACTAGTTTGCCCCCCATATTGGTTTGGTAGGGCATTGACATAAGTGTTATAGGCATATGATGGAGGAACATGCAGGTTAGATGCCATGTTATTGTTGTGTAAAGTATTGGTAGGAAAAGTATTATGGAGGAATTTTGAAGTTGTATTATGTTGTATTCCAGATTGCTGAAAGTTTGTATTTGGCTTAGTTTTAGGTTTCTATTTACTTAAAGCATTTTGCTCAATAGTTTGGCGGAATAAAGTAGTGAAGGGAATTTTCTTTTGTGCGGGAGTGATTTTAGGTTGAGTAACAGGTTCCTTAGGAGGTTGGGTAACCTGTTGTTTTGACATGCTTTGGGCTATAGTAACCATAGCCGTATTGGATGGTCCACCCTTGTCACTTTCTTGATCAATGAAAGACAAGGGATTAGTCTGCATATTGCACATATATTCCATGGCTGCTTGAGTTTTACTAATTTGCCCTTTATCAAGGCGAATTGCCACATTAAGGTCATCAATGTTTTCCATGAGAAATCTCTTGAAATGTTCTGCATTTTCAAAGGCAATAGCTCCATTTGGATCTACTCTAGGGGATGAGGATCCATCCTCTTTAACACTTGCTTCTTGTTCCTTATCTTCCCCTAAGTCTTCATCTGATTGACCTAGAGTTTCTCCTTCCGGATTTGAATCTCCAAGAAGGACATTTGGGTTTTCAGTTGTATCTTGTAACCAATCTTCTCCTTCCCCTAATTTTTCTTTGCCATTCCTAAGTTTAGGCATGGTGCTAAGTTTTGATTTTAGCAAATATATATATATGCAACAAATTAAGAGGTATATATTATTTACTATATACCTACTATAATATTTGAAATTGAAGTGTTTAAGTTTTTGCTAAGTTTTTTGATTTTTTTAGTTTTTTTTTAATTTTTTGAAATAATACAATAAAGACAGCAAATAAAACAATAGATGCACGCAATAATAAGACTGAAAGTAAATGAGCTATTTTTCTATGAATAACTTATGAATATCATTAATAGGTTCGAGTTGTTCAGGGGTCATGAAATGTTCTTCTTCAAATTGAAAGTTTTCTTTTAAGAATTTGATGAAAAGGGCTATGGTAATATTATCTGTCTCAGATGCTGGTTGATAGAAGTAAAGCTCGTGGCAATACTCTCGATATAACACAACACGAGGAACTTTATTCTATCTTTCCCTATCTGTAAGAACAACCTCTTGGTATTCTACAAGGCCTAGGAATTGGTGCACAATGGTTGCGTTCTCGAGGTATTCCTCGAAGGTGAATAATTCTGAAGATACTAAAGCTCTCCTATAGGCTAACCATCTATGGCAGGCTCTTTGAAGTTCATGATAAAAAACTAATTGATGAGGATCCAGGATTCTATCCAAGACTAGCCTCTTAATTTGCTTAAGTTGTGTGGACCTAGATGAGATGATACTAAGTCTCCTGTCAAGTTCGTCCCACAAGGATTGATTTCTACTCGTTTCAGGGATACTAAGGACAAAATTAACTTCTATAGCTGCCAATTGATTTTCTACGTTTATAGTAACTGCTAACCTCTTTTTAGGAGCTACCATCTAAACATGACTTTAAACCTTAAATGTTTTAAAATGCATCTAAGTTTTAGTTGTTCTAATTTTTTTTTTTGTTTTTGTTTTTGTTTTCAAAAGGTTATGATGCATTCACGTCGGGTTCACCAAAATGTATCGCTCCAAATTTTTCGCATCCCTACCTTCAGGCTATAGGATCCGCGCCCGGAAGGAGGATGGGAAAAGGATGTCGCGATACCTCGGACTGAGAGGACTTTGCAAAGGTCCCGCCTCTCAAGGGAGGTGTATTTTGGTGATTTTTCGATGGATGGTGGGTTCACCAGGAAACATTTAGCGGCAGTTTCCACGCCTAGGTTTTGGAATGTGTTTGATGGGTTCGTTTTAACCGTAAGCATTCATATCCTAGGTTTGGCCGAATGAATCTAAATTAAAACTACATGAAAATGCAACTTTCATGAATACAACAAACAGATTTGAAAGCGAAAACGAGAGAATTTTACAGAATGACAATGAAAAATACCTGATCCGGATGTCTACAGAAGATTCTGACGTTTGAAGCAGTCTGGATCGCCTGTAATTTGACAGAATCGTCTATAATCTGACAAAATCGTTTGAGACTGACATATTCGTCCGAGATCTGACGAATTCGTCAGACGAATTCGCCAGAGACCTGCAAGATAGAAAACATATGCAAAATACAAGAAATTCTATTGTGCTAACAGAGGCAAATTACACCAAATAGCAATATGAATACTAAACAATATTTAAGAACATAATTTAAAGCCAATTATTGTACTTTAATAGCAGATCATGAACTTAGCATGCAATCTAAGCTAAATGGGTGAACTCCAAATGCAAAATAACATAAAAACTGAATAAATAATCTAATTTACAGAATAAAATGACAAAAACAGAGTTGAGAAAAGCAAACTCCGAGCACCGATTGCCTCGATGTGGACTGCAGTCGAGATCGTCTCGCATCAGTACGAAATCGTCTCACATTTGACGGGATCACCTCTGATCTGAACAGGTTCGTCGATGACAATGGATGCTGGATCTGGCTGAAAAACAATGATGTACCTGCAATAAAATCGATGTGGAACTAGTGCAAATGCAAGATTAGGATGTTCTAATGTAGAGGGATTCACTTTGCAAAAAATTTCAGCCAGGGGTTGGGGAGGGAAAATCTTAGAGATTAAATAGGCTTAGAGGGAGTAGGTAGGAGGTTGGAGATCATCCCAATTTGGGAGATCTCCAACGGGGGAGGGTCCCAACGGCGCAGACATGCTTCTACCCAGATTGGAGACCCGTTGGAACAGATTCCAACTATGCAAATTCAGTTTTGCGACAAGATCGTCTAGACGTCCTAGTCCAGACGAAATCGTCAAATATGGGGCGATATCGTCTGATCGGCGACGATATCGTCAAACGGTCAAAACAACCTCTAAAATTGACGCGAAAAAAGGGGAAACGGAATACCCGACGGTTAACGGACGGTTAAATTTGATTTTAAAATTATTTACTAAGGTGAATGTAATTTTTATAATTTTACTGCGCCAATTTTAGGGTGCTACATCACCCTTATTGGTATTGGTTAATCCACATTTATGGATAACCTTGCTTAAAAGGTAATTTAGTATTACTTAATTGTAAGGTTTACCACAAGGTTAAATAAATGTTGGCATGAGATTAACCTCTCATTGGGGTTTTGGTATCACTATAAATACCCCTCAATGAGCAATCATTGTAACATATTGTGATATATGGAAAACACTGTGGTGGTGCCCATTGACACCCATCCCTTATTCCCTCTCTTATATTGGGTCCGTTATCTCTTTCTCTTTTTCGTCTATATATTCTTCTTTTTTCCTCATCTTTATTTTTTTGCATATGATTGTGGTGAATGGATGTTTTGGGATGTTTGTGGAAGATTTTACAAATTCCAACACAAGTCAAAATAATTTCGAACGTTACTATGTACTAAACACAGCGAGGCACTATGAAGTTGATCAAAATGAACTAAATGTAATCAAAATGAGATGATACAACATTGGACACAACCAAAATGAGATAAAACAACAATGGATGTATCCAAACCACATAATACCAAGAAAACAAAAAAACGAAAGAGACTAAGCATGCGGATTTTGTCCCATAAGCATGTCATTTAGCTCAACTGGCTATGAGAGATCCATAATGGCGGTAGCATGTGGTAGACTAAAGAGACTCGTGATGACGATAACATCACTCCATAGTGGAGACAACTGCAACAATGTCAATGATTTGGGTGTGAACATTCCAAGACTCTACCCTCATAGCACTAACTTCTTGTTGAAGCAGTTAACCTCCCACCAATTTTATGTATGAGATAATTGTTGATTTAGATTGAATTGAAACATCCAACAATTTCATGTATCAAAGAATTGCAAGTTTATATCGGATTGAAACATCCTACCAATTTCATGTATCAAAGAATTGAGGATTTGGATTGAAACATCCCACCAATTTCATGTATCAAAGAATTGAGGATTTATATTATATTGAAACAATATCCTTTTACCATTGTTATAAAGTTGTTTTACAAATAATTTTGTTCTTATCATAAAAGAACCACTTGCCATTCTTTTATATATATATATATAAATAAACTATTATTTTATTACATCATGAATGTATTATGGTGACATTTCAACAAATCACATAGTAGTATTAAAATTGACAATTATACATCTATTGGTTAGCAAGATTTGAACACAAGTCTTCACATTAAAAACTCATGGTTTTAACCACTTAAACATATACAATTTAACAAAAATATTAAAATGCACATATAAAATTTGAACCTTGGTTAAATATATTACATCATTAATATAAAACTTTTCTTTCTCAATCACTTCCCCTTGACCAATCTTTCTCAATCACTTCCCCTTGACCAATGCACAAATAATAAACTATCATAAATTTTGTATGCTGTACCATAAGTAAAAACTAACAATTTAAAATATTAAAAAACATAAAAGTTATATTTATATCTAAAACAATATATATAATTTATATTTATGTCCGCATCATGGTACCTACCAATGTACCAATCTTGACAACATGCGATTTGTAAGAAAACCCAGCGATTTTGAATGATTAAACTTAAATATACCCTGTAAGAAAACCCTGCGATTTTGAATGATTAAACTTAAATATACCCTGTAAGAAAACCCTGCGATTTTGAATGATTAAACCCTGCGACAAACTTCTCCATCGCAGACAATCCCTCCAGTCTTGTTCTCATTATTGGAAGAGTCGTTCGCTTGCTCTTGTTTTTCAGACTGTTGTTCCTTCAAGGCACAATCTGGATGAAGATCAAAGTCACATTCTTTGCAATAAAAAGACCACCCACTTCCTCGTCCTTCACACCCATCACAAACATAAGCCTTCCTCTGAGTCAAAACCAGAGAATGATTGTGCAGGCTATGCTTCAATTCCTTAGGCCATTTCTTTACTTTTTCTTCAATTTCCTTCTGCAGCTCTGCAAGCCTAGCTTCGGTGAAGGGATAGGCTTTGGCCCCATGGAGGGAAACAATGTTTCTGCCACCTGTTGCCACAGTTTTACCATCTGGGCCGATTATGACCAACGTTGGAATTCCTTTAACATTGAAGTACTGGCTTAGAGCCTTCTTGGCTTTGTCCCCAAAAGGAAAAGCCAACCATGGCATGGTTGCATAGTATTTCTCAAAAGCCCCTTGGTCCTTGTCACTGGAAAGAAAAACAATCTCAAAAGCTTCTCCTTTTTCCTTCAGTTCAGTGTACACTTGGATAAGCATTGGGGTGAAAGCGCGGCATGGGGGGCACCAATGTGCAGAAAAATATAAACCAACCGTCTTGCCTGTGAGCTCAGAAACCGGCACCTGCAGCACCACAATCATGATGGTTGTCATGGCCACATCAACCTCAAATCAGTGGCTTGAAGCCATTAAAGAGTAGTTCAGATCTACAGTTCTATATGGGCATTGCTACTGCTTTAGTACATAATTTCAACTTTAAGTTTTCTTTTAGCCAAGCTGCTACTAATGAATAACGGCCTGTGATAATTCTAACATGCAAGATGATAATGATAATAATAAGGGTGGTTTCAAAAGCATTAGAATTCGGGCTTGGCTTAGATGAATTGGTAAGATCAAACACATAAAATTTTGATGGAACGAACTTAATAACGAATTTAATTTTGGAGTAAAAGCTTTCCTATTCTATTTCTGCTGTTCAAAATCCAAATACTTATCAAACGTGTCGGAAAGTTCAAAATAAATTCAATTCAAGTTCCCTGGCTACTTCTATAAGGGGTTCTGTATTCATATTTGGCATGAGGCTGCTTTAGAGTCTTGGATTGAACCATGGTGAGATCAAAAAACCAAATAAATAAATGAACTTACACTTACCCTTCCCCCACCGTGTGTGATGACAAAGTCTCTCTCCTCCGAGACCAAGAGAGAGTCCAAGGTCTGTGCAGCACGTCTGGCTTCATCCTGTGCTTTAAGTTCATCCAATTTCTCCTTTGTAAATGGATAAACTGAAACACCATGTTCCAGAATCAGCTCCACCCCGCCTGTTTGTAACGTTTTCCCATCTGGGCCAATCACAATCAAGGTTGGAATCCCCTCAATTTGAAAGTACCTTGACAAAGTCTTCACCGTGGTGTCTCCAAAAGGCAGAGCAAGCCATGGCATGCTTCCAAAATATTCTTGAAATGACTCCTCATCTTGGTCACTGGAAACAAACACAATCTCCATGTCCTCCCCTCTCTTTTTGAGCTCATTGTAGAATTCTATAAGCTGGGGAGTGAACCCTCTGCAAGGAGGGCACCAGTGTGCTGAAAAATACAAACAAACAGTCTTTCCCACCAGTTCTGATACAGCCACCTATACATGGGATCCAAATTCATGTCAGACAAAAACTCCCCAGAAAAAAAAGTCAAATCTTCAGCCATGATCTTCCATATAAAATATAAAAACTATTCAATCACCTGTTTTCCTCCATTAGCAATGACAAAATTCCTGTCAGGGAAGACCAGAAGAGAATCCAAGGTCTGTGAGAGCCGAATGGCCTCCTCCTCGGCCTTCAGCTCATCAAGCCTCTCTTTGGTGAAAGGATATGCTTCAGCACCATAGTTTGTCACGATGTCTCTCCCATCACGATTTACAGTTTTACACCCCTTGTCCAGAAAGACAAGGGTTGGAATGCCAACCACACCAAAAGACTTATGGAGTTTCTCCCTGAACTTTGCATCTGAGAATGGTAATGCAAGCCATGGCATGGTCTTGTGATAATCTTGAAACGATTTCTCATCTTTATCCTTAGACACAAAGGTGATCTCAAAGCCCCCCTTCTCCAACAACTTTGTATAGACTTCTGAGAGGAGAGGAGTGAATGCCCTGCAGGGAGGGCACCAGTGGGCAGAAAAATACAAACCCAAAGTTTTCCCCTCCAATTCCTCCACCATAACCTGAACAATTGCAAACACCCAACTACTTGATCACAAATTAAAGATCTTAAAAAACATAAAACAGTGGGCAGAGTTATCTGTACTGAAACCTAAACGGTAAGAATTATACCTTGTCTCCATTGTTTCTGATGAAGAAATCTCGTTCTTCACTGCAGAGGATAGATCTTAGGCTTTGCTGGGCTTCCGCCATGGTAGTCTGCTTTTCCTAATCCATTCAGCCATTATATACCATTCTTACTTTGCAGAGTTCTCACAGCACATGACTCACACAAACCAACTGGTGTTAACTCATTTATATAACACGGTACCTTAGGGAATAAGAAAATTGATAGCGATGTTCCCTCGCAACTCATTAATTTTCCACGAATGCTTTCCTTTGGCTGAAACCGACTTCCATTAATCTTCTCTTAAGATTAGATTTATTTCTCTTCTTTTTGTTTTAAGTAGATTTAAATCAAGGATACGGAAAGTTAAAATTATTTGTGGGCCTCGAGATGTAGAAAAAAAAATTGTAAAGAGTTTATTTGAAGTTTAGTTTTGTTGGATAAAGATAACAAAATTTTGATTGTTGGTCATTGGGTGAACATTAGACCCCTTTAAACTGACTTATCACCTATCTTTTTTTCAGAAAACAGAGGTCCCAAATTTCGTTTCAGTTTGTCTCGTCACAATCTTTTTCCCTCTTCTCTTTCTTGGAAACCACTAGGAACACTGGTGCGGACAGCGACGGGCAATGGCAGAAGCTTATGTATTTGTTTAGTCGATCTAGCCAATGAAAGCTACGTAACTTATCCCAAACAAATCAGAATAAACACGTGGGAACAAAGTGGATTTAGGAGAACACAGTCATATTGAGTGTATAAAAATTTAATTCTTCGCTAGCAATAGGTAGGTAATAAATAAATACATCCAATAGGCTTTTTAAACGAAGATAAAACAATGACACCCATTAAAACAATAAAGTATACGGACCCATGCAAGGCACCATAAGGACCCATTCCTTTCCATGCCCACCATAACCGTCCATACCTAAAGATGAGGGCATTGGTTTTGATGCATTGTGCATTCTCCCATGTGAGGACAAAGAAAGATTCATAGAAGAAGAATTCATCACTATGACTTGAGGTTTGGGTTGTTGAAAGTTGTAATTTTACTGAATGGTTGACGTCAACATTGTTAAATAAATGAGATTTTTAATCAATCGGTAATAGATAATTTTTTTTGGTAATTATTTTAATAGATTAACAGTGGGTTTTTATAGAGGATCCCAAAACCTTATGTACAAAATCAGCCTGGCTGGAATGTGCATCATGCCTTGTGGTTGGAGGAATAAACTTGATGACAGAAACCAAAAGCTGCTAATTGCCCGAAGGCTATAAGTAGGGCCCTTATGTCTGAATATCCTGGAAACAAACCACATTTTACCAAGGAAAACAAAAATACTAGCTGGAGAAATTTGACCATCGAAAGCAAAAACAGCCAAACCAAACGAATGACCTTATGAAGCGAGGAGAACATCATGAGAGGATATCCGCATTGGCCAAACTCACCACCTCAGACGGGAAGCATGAGCGCCACACAACAGGACACGTGGTCACAAGCCCTTTGTTGGCCATGTGGTCTGCCACGCGATTTCCTTCCCTGAAAATATGGCATGCCTTCCACCTGTCACGTTGAGAGAGGAGCATCCTAGCCTCAAGAATGATGTTGTAGACCCTCCAAGACGGGTCTTTAGAGCCTAGCAGATAGTTGACTATATTGAGCGAATCACCTTCGACTATCAAAGGCCGAGGATCCTCGGAGAGGATGCGGATACCTTTCAAAACACTACGGCTTCGGCATAGTGATTAGTACGGGCACCCAAATCTTCACAATAAGCCGGCCACGAGATTCCCGTTATGATCTCTAACCACACCACCAGAACCGGCAGGGCCAGGATTGCCTTTGGCCGCACCGTCAAAGTTTAATTTAATCCAGCCCACGGGGGCTTGGTCCAAATAACATCCCCACGCTGAGACTTAGAAACACCATCAAGAATAGGGAAAAGGCCCAAACTTTGGAAGATCGCTGCTTCGCCGGGGAAGGCGGGGACGGGAACTAGGAACAACTTTAGAATTCTCAATGGCGAAGGATAAGGATCTATGAGCGACACAGGGAGGTACTCTAGGGACCTTGCCGAAGACTCTGGAATTTCTCTCTAGCCAAATACGCCAAATGGAGTGGTGGAAAGAGGCCTCAAGAAGGAAGCGAAGTTTAGGATTCTTGAAAGGATTGGGCCATTGGTGGAAGGCATCTTTGAGGGAGCGGGGAGTGCACCAAAGGATTTGAAAGGAAGACGGGGACGGTGCAGAGGACGAGAATGGGAAAAAGGACGAGTGCAAAAATAAGTGGTGCAGTCGTCTCACAATCAACAAAGCACAAGAAGCACCTGTTGGGAATAGCAAAACCCCTCTTATGGAGGTTGTCGATGGTTAAGGCTTTATTATGAAAGGCAATCCATGCAAAGTAATTAACTTTAGGAATAATACCCTTCCTCCAAATCACTTTCCACCGGTGATCCATGGCAATCTCGCAAGTAAGAAGGTCATAGGCGGTCTTGACAGAGAACAGACCATCCTCCGTGCCACGCCAGATGATTCTGTCATCTCTTCTAACGAGATGGAATTAAAACAGACCGAAGAATATTAGACAAAAAAGTCATTTCATTGTTAAAGCCGTCCGGAGTCGGCAAATTCCACCGAGGGGAAGAGAGCTCCGATCAATGAAGTCCGCAACCTTGAGTTGGGAATTTGGATCCACAGGCTTTCGGGCCGGCAAGGTCCGCTCTCAACTCGAGAGCTCCATCGATAACCCACTGTCCTTCCGGAAGAGAATGGAGTTGCCATCACCCAAAATCCGGCGAGCACCGAGTCGATCGGAGAGCGGGCTTGAAGCACAGATTTCCAAAAGGCAGACGCTTCAGGAGGAATCCCGACATCAAAAGAGAACTCGATCCAAGATACTTCCTCTTAACCAGCTTGACCCACTCTGCTGGGTCATTAGTCAGGATCTTCCAAGCATGCTTAGCGATCAAAGCGGTGTTCATGAGTCTTGATCTCCTCATTCCCATGCCACCTTGGTCCTTTCGCAAGCAAACCTTATCCCGAGGCCACAAGAGGAATTCTGGATTTTTCTTCATTGCCAGACCACAGAAAGGTCCTCTGAATCTTTTCAATCTTGGAATGGACTGAAACAGGCAGCATGAACACGGACATGAAGTAAGTTGGGATTCCTTGGAGACAAGCTTTGGTAAGGGTGGCTTTCCCGGCTTGCGACAGGAATTTGCCTTTCCAAGTGCTCGGCTTTTTGTGAAGACGTTCCGGGATCATGTCCCACAAGCTTCCATTGGCCCGGCCATTACAAGCCAGAGGCAAACCCGGATAAGACGCGAGCAGGGAATCAATAGTGCATTCCAAAATTTTGGCTATGCGGAGCTGCCTTCGCATAGGAGTGTTAATAAAATAAATTTTGCTTTTGATGTAATTGACTTTCTGTCCGGCAGCCTTTTCATAACGGGAGAGGATTCGCTTGATGGATTTGGCTTGAGTGACGGACGCCCCAGTGGAGATGAGGGTGTCATCCACAAATTGCTGATGAGAGACAGGATCGACTGCGGAGGTGGGAAAAATGCCAGAGATCTTATTCTGACGAAGAGCCTCTTTCAAAGACCAACTCGGAACCTCGGCCGGAAGGATGAATAGAATAGGAGACGAGAGGGTCACCTTGTGCGAGGCCTACGGCACTTTGGAAATACCCGGCGGGGGATCCGTTGATTAGAACGAGAAAAGGAGGGAGTGGATATGCAACTACTGACAAGGTCAATCCATTGAGGGTGAAAACCGAACTTGAAGAGGACAGCACAGAGGAACCTCCTGTCAACTCTGTCAAAAGCTTTATTCATGTCCAGCTTGAGGAAAAGAGCAGCATTTTTGGAGCGGTGAGCAGAATGGAGGGTTTCATGGATGGTGATGACACCATCGAGAATGTTTCTGCATTTCACGGTGCTTCCCCGAGAAGGACCAACCAAGGAGGGAAGAAGGGACCTCGGACGGTTGGCTATGGACTTGGTTAAGATTTTATAAAAAACATTGCACAGGCTAATGGGACGATAATCAGAGAAACTTTTGCAGGCGGAAGACTTAGGGATGAGAGCAAGAAAGGTAGAATTTAGTTTTGGATGGATGGATCTGGAGGCTTGAATCTCCTGAATTGCTTCGCACACATCCGAACCCACAACATCCCACATAACTTGAAAAAAATGGGGGGAAAACCGTCAGGCCCAGGGGCCTTGTCTAGTTGCATGGAGAACAAAGCTTCTTTAATCTCAGACATAGAAAAAGGCTCCAGAAGCTTAGAGCTTACCTCGGGAGGAACTTTGATGGGAAGTTATCCAACAGAGATTTCTGAACCTGGAGATCACTGTCGGGAGGAACACCGAGCAGATCCTGGAAGAAGTCAACCGCTTCACTTCGGATTTCCTCAATATCCTTGGTAACGCGTCCATCCTTGCACACCACTTCCCTGATTTTGTTAGCCCCTCTGTGCCGCAAAGTTGACGCGTGAAAAAACTTCGTATTGGAGTCTCCATTTCTCAACCAGAGGTCCCTAGATTTATGGCGCCAGAAAGTTTCTTCCCTTGCAAGAATAGAATGATAATCCACCAAGAGCCTCCTTTCCTCCTCCCTGAGGCAATCGGTGTAACCTTCGAGCTCCATTCTCTCCTCCACCAATTTTAGGTTCGCGAGAAATGGACCTTTTGGACTCAAAAATGTTGCCGAACACCTCCTTGTTCCATGTTTTCAAATTCCTTTTGATTAACTTGAGTTTTAAGGCCACTCTCTTGGAAGCGGAACCTGCTACCTTCTGTTGCCACCAGGCTGTAACCAACCCTCTAAAGTCCTTGTGAGAAATCCACATGGACTCAAATCCGAAAGGGGTTTTAAAAATAGGCCCATCAACCGTCTCCGGGACAATAGGATTGTGATCAGACCCAATCCTCGGTAAGGCCGAGAGAGTTGCCGCACCGAGTATGGGAATAGCCTCTTGGGATATGAAGAATCTGTCAAGCTTGACTTGAATAAGATTGCTCCCAATCCTCCTGTTGCTCCAAGTGAAGGATGCCCCCTTGAGGTCAATGTCAAGCAAGTTATTGGTAGAAAAAAAATCTCGAAAGTCTTCCAGATTGTGGCTAGAGTGGTCTGATCCTCCTTTCTTTTCAGATGGGTGAAGAGGACAGTTGAAATCTCCCCCTAGAACCCAAGGGAAATTACAGAACGTTTCCCTCATCTGGGAAATAGCCTTCCACATTTTTGCTCTCTCCGAGATAGAGTTTGGGGCATACACATTAGAGAGGATCCAAGAAAAGTTAATGGCTTTGGAATGAAACAAAACATTGATAATCCTGCTTGGAAGTTGAGAGAAGGCTGCCCTCAAAAATCTCTGGATCCCAAAGAATCATGAGACCGCTTTGCCGTTCCCACCGCGGAGTGGAGAGGAATTTTGCCTTAGCCCAAATGACCTTAGCGGCTACGCGAGAAGAGATAGCATCGGTCTTAGTCTCTTGCAAAATTAGGATGGACGGATTCGTCCTCTTTACGAGATCGACCACCAATCTCCGTTTGGCAGTTGCATTAAGCCCTCTCACATTCCATGAGAGGACTTTCATCTCAAGAGTTTGATATTCTTCTTACCTCCCTTTCCTTCTTTGGAGGGGAGGTTTTGGGACAGACGAGTCACCCATCCGGGAATCGAGAATCATCTGAAAAAGCGGTCGTTGAGTACCATTTGCAACATCTGCCGCCGTCTCCTTGTCCCTTTGTCTTTGTTGGGGGGACGACCTTGCTTCCTTTCGCTACCAAAATCAACACCTTGCTTTCGGCTTCTCGTATTACGAGGGCTGATATTACCAGACTGCTCACCCCTTCTTCCTAGTAGGTAATCTTCCGGCCACATTTTGGGACTCGGGGTGGTTATGGTCCGAGGATTTTGGGTGAATCTGCTGTGCGGTGATTGGTGGAAGGGGCTGGTCCTTCTCCTCTTGTGGTCCAAGGTGAGGGCTTGCACCACACGGCTCAGAGACCGTTTGGGGGGAGACTGCTTCCACTGGGTGGGAGGATTCGGGATGGTCCCTAGACGGGCCTGGAGAATCATGCCCTTTTGCGGCGGGGTGCTTTGTCGGCCTTCACCGTGTTCCAAGGGGTTTTTGGAATCCCGTTTCTTCATCCCTGGATTTTGAAGAGGACGGTTGGATTTGGAGGTGCCCTTGAGAAGCTGCACGGGGCGGAGAAAGCCGGTCTGTTCTCATACACAATGGCTTGCTTGTGAAGAATGATATCTCCAGGACCGGAGAGTGATGGATGATGGAAGGTCGGCCTCCAAATGCTGCCGAGAATGCGAGAACCGAGCTTGAACAAATCTGGTTCGAGCTTTGGTGGGAGGGTCAATGGTAACCAACTCACCAATGGAGCGTGCAATTCCTCTGATTACATTTTCATGCCAACAAAGAGGGGAGACTCGGGAGTCTAACCCATATTGGAGCAATGTTGATATTTTGGGTCTCGGGGTTGAAGTCCATACCCCACTTCCTTAGAAAGAGACTTGCGACCTAGGAACCGGGGACCACCGGCCGGGATTTTACAGTAGTCCTCCTTGTTATTCAGTCTAATCGCGAAAAAACCTCGGGATAAGGCCGCCAACTCCATGTGACCAGAGGTTCGCCATTTACCTACCGCCCACTTGCGAATGGTCTCCATGTCGGGACGGCCGCCAATAAACTTACCGATGAGGGTAAATTTTTCGAATTCCACAAAGCTTGAAAGAATTTCTGCCGGGATGTCCAACTCGTCCCCGACAGGAAACAACTCCTTGGAGAGCAGACCGCTAAGGGTTTACGAAGCCGTTGCTTGAGCGTACAACTTCTGAGGTCCACCTCCCCATTTGTATGGTGGATCCTTGTCATGACCTACATCCTCTTCGGTTGGAGAGGACTCCTTAGCGCCCCGATCTCTGACTGCCCTCCCTTCGCCCTGCTGTGCCCTTGGTTCAGTCTGTTGGCGTTCCCATGCTCTCCCGTAGAAGCTTTCCCGCCCGCTGTCATCTTGGCCGTCAAAACCCTAGCTCTCCCCTTCAGGAATCTATAATTTTTCCTCAAAAATCAATGAAATTAATTATTATATTCATGTTATAATTTATTTGAAAAATGGTACATTTATTTTATATATATGGTATATTTAAAAAGTATATATATTTTTTCTTTCTTCTTTTTTTCTTTTTTTTTTTTTTTTTTTTCCAAAAACAAAAAACAAAACAACACTACAATATTTTTATTTTATTAAAAAAAACCCCCCCCCCCCCGTATTTTTTTTTTTTTCCTAACACCAAAAACACAAAATAAAAAAAAAAAAAAAAAAAAAAAAAAAAAAAAAAACAAAAAACAAACAAACAAATAGAAAGCCGTGGGGGGGGGGTGTATTGTGTGTTGTTTTCTTTCACACAATCAATAAATACCCCCCCCCCCCCCCCTCCCCCCTCATCACCCCCACTATAAAAACCCCCCCCCCCACAGGGGGCGTCCCCCCTTTTTTTTTTCCCCCCAGGAAAAAAAATATGCCCCTTGCCCCCACAGATACATTAGTAGTACCCACCTTGACAAATTATGTATTTAAAAAGTATTTTTTGGAGGGTTATTACACAAATACGTAAAAGCTAGAATTGAGTGTAAGTTGGGTGTAAGTTTCCAATCGGTAATAGATAATTATATTGATATGTGGAGATAGATTATAACATGATAGTTGTAACCTTATTTTTATTGCAGTGTTAATAAGATTATAATCTGTTATCTAAAACTTCTTAAGCAATGTTTTGGTATACTTCATTTGTAAACCGTGAAAAGATTATTGAGGTTTGGGTTGTTGAAAGTTGTAATTTTACTGAATGGTTGTGAAAGCACGAGATTCCGGGCGGAGGGAGCACTAATTATGCAACATAAGACGAAATGTAACGCTTTAATCCTATGCACAAAAACGAAGAAAGGAGACAATTTGAAAATGAAAGAAAAGATGTAAAGAAATCACAGCCCTCTTTATTCAAATATCTTATCCTCGGTTACATAGACGTCTCCTCCCTTTTTGGGGGCTAGGAGCGTTAAATTCGTATTTGTTACAATATGTGACTTAGTCTTCCTCTTTTCGCGTGCCCACGTTTGAATGGACGGGCCAAGACGATGCCGCCGCTTACGTTGATGAGTCCTTACCTCTGCTTGCTCCTCCTGCGAACAAAGAAACAACGAATATGTCAGTAGCACTGCTTGCAAGTGAAAAGTGTTCGTTCTTCTAAAATCATCAAAAGATGCATGCAAACATTTATCTAAAACGGTAAACAAAATGATTCTAAACGGCTTGAAAACTTGCCAGAAGACGAGAAAATGTTACCGAGAAGGCCATTGCCACTGAGACAGCTGGCCAATCTGCCTTCAACTGGAATTCGTCCCTGGGTGGGACGATTTCTGACTGCAATTCGTCCCTGGGTGGGACGAATTTTGGAATTTGTCCCTGGGTGGGACGATCTCTGACTGCAATTCGTCCCTGGGTGGGACGAATTCTTCTGTGTTGAAGAAGCCGACCTGCTGCTGCTCCAATGTCGATTCTCGAGACCTACAAAATGCTTGCAAACAAGGGGGTTATGTAATTGGGGCCATTTTGGGACGACCCAGATGGTCGGATTCTCCCAATTTGGCCTCTACCCTCGGGAATTTGATCTCGCCACCTGCAAGTCAGTGAAACAACAAAGCGACACAAAACATACTAGAATCCGACCAAAAGTTACGAAATTGCAGCTGTGAGTTAACCAAACATAATAACACAAAATGCAACCTGAAAAAGTAATCTAGAATGCTCTAAAACCTAGAAAGTGCGGGGGTGCCCAAGTGGGCCTCCCACCGTTGGCACTTGATTCCGGCGCCAATCCACTAGGGATGGGCCCAAAACCTCTTAGGATTGGGGGGTCGGCGAATTGGTTGGTTCGGGTGTCCATGTGTTGGATTTGGGTCGGGTTCAAGCTTCCAAAATCCACCCAACAACCTCCCTTGCAAAAGAGATTGGTGGATGTGGGAAGGTGAACCAAAAGGGATGCAAGTGGGTCTTCAACTCGGCGGCACTTCGTTGCTTGAAAACTCCTTCAACCTGTATATTTTGGGTGAGAAAAGTCCCACCTTTTATAGACCCATGGGGTCTCTTTTGGGAGGGAAGCACAAATGCCATGTGTTGGTCATAGGCGCCATGTGGCAGTCTTGTCTTCCCATGAGGGAGGGAGTCCTCCGTTGACTTGGGCTTTGATAAATGCCTTTTGTGACGGTCTTCTAACGGCCCCTCTGTCCACCTACACACGCGTGCGAGGCGGGAGTCATCAAGCGAGCTGTTCCGGGCTGCCACTTGGCGCCATTTGTCTTTTTGCCCGTTAAGCTTAGAATTCGTCCCACCCAGGGACGGATTCAGAATTCGTCCTGGGGTGGGACGGATTCTATTTTGAATTCGTCCCTGGGTGAGACGAATGCTGGGCAAAGTGTCCAAGTGTGCCAAATTGCTTCTTGACCTTACAAAATTGCTATGAAAGTGGTTAAGACCATTGTTTAACCTCTAAGGGCTGCCCTAGGGAGCTGTGTTTGTCAAAGCGATCGGTGTTTGCGGTCACATAATCGGATTGGTGCTTGTTTTGGTGTCTACGAGATGCCCCTTTTTGGGAAGCGCTGCGGGTGACGCGATCTTGAGCAAAAATAGATAACCAAAGCACTAATGATTAGGGTTTCTTGGTAACCTAACCAACTTTTGATGCCCCAAGTATGGAAAGGGCATGCATTCTTGAATCCTTGCTTCGACGAGCTAAGGAATTTGATTTCAAGTATTAACTTATTTTGTTGAGGTGTGACTTGAACTTAGACATTGATCAGTCATGAACAGACAAAGGGCATTTTTATCCTCAGGGGGAACCTTGTGTTCATGATTCACGAAATGCCAAGTGTTTGATTGATTTGATTGTTGCTTGTTTCTGCCCCAAGCTGGAGCGTGATTGTCTTTGTCAATGATTCTTTGAATGCATGTCATTTTCCTTAATTGGGTGTGTGATTGTTGGTTGGTGACTAAGTGTGACTACCCCCTCAAGCGACGAATCGATGAGGGAATGACCTTCGTGAGAGAAGCGACGAGTCGCTTGACCCAAGATGACTTGTGCAAGGGTGCCTTTAAAGGGTTTACCGTTAAGCGTGTGCAATTTTTCCAACATTTGGACCTATTTTTGGTGGGTGTTAACCCTTTTGGTGATGCCGTAATGAGGTGAAATCATCGAAAACCTAACTTGAGGACCGTTCCCGTGGAAGCGGTCCGGATATGTTAGCCTTCTTGGGGAAGTAGGAGAGCAATAATTTGAACCTCGACATCAATTTTATTTTCTATTGCAAGATGTTAAGTGCAAGAGCACTTATGTCCGAGCAATGTTTATTGTTGTTTGTTTTTGTTGAATTTTTTTCTATTTTTGAGTTGGGCTTTGACCCTTTTGTGATGTCGTTTGGGGATTAAATTGCCAAAAATCCGTCCTTCGTAGAGCGGTCCGGCTATGGTAGCCTTCTTAGGGAGTATGATAGTGACAATTTGTGACTCCAATGTCGATTTTGTATGCCCTTGTTGTCGGGTGCAGTAGCAATCTGTCGGGCAATTTTATTGTCTGTTTTTAGTGCATTTTTAGTCATTTTTTGATTTTTTTTAGTGCTGGCCTGAATTCGTCCCTGGGTGGGACGAATTCAGGTGAAATTCGTCCCTGGGTGGGACGAGCGCTAATCAGAGCGCTCGTCCCAGTCAAGGACGAATTCCAGTGCCAAAGGCCTATTTAATGGCCAAAACTTGATTTTGGGCTCATTTGTGTCATTTTTTCTTGCGATTTTGGAGCTCTGGGAGGAGGAGGTAATTCTGCGAAGCGAAGCGCTACTGGAATTCTCTCTGCTATCATGAGTGCACACACTGGTTCGAGCGGCGGAGCCGAAGCGAAACTTGTAAGTGTTCCTAGAGTTTATTTTGCTTTTATTTAATGCATTGTTTTTGTGTTGACGCTTTTCAAAACTTTAAGATTTTTGTGATGTTTTTGTTTAACGGTTAAGGTTAGAAACCCTAGAACTGAAAATTTGATAGTTATATATTTTTTTTTTTTTGTTTTTTTTTGCTTTGGAGGTTGTTAGGAGCCGGTACCGTGTACCTTGCATTTCTGAGGCGCGGTTGGCATTGACCGATGATGAGTAGGAATGGCTTGATGCCCTTGGGCTCAAGCGGGTGGCTCGGCTGGAGCCTGTGGTTTCGGATCGAGCCTATCGCGGCCTGATCAAGCTTTGGGATCCGTGGACCAATACTTTCCATCTCTCGACGGGAGATGATGTGACTCTTGAGGACGTCTATCGGTTGCTTCGGATTTCGATAGATGGTCTCCTATTAGGACATCGTCGTTTGATCAGCGGGCTGCTATACTTACGAGATGTTTTGGGCATGGGGGCGGCTGGGTGTAGCAAACCCGGTGGAGACAGTCGAGGTGGATTCCAGGTGGCGGGATTTTGGTTAGTGGTGGCGGGAGAGGGGGTGTTAGGAGTGAGGCACGCATTCTTGATGGGCCTCATTTCTAACATTCTTCTCCCTGATTCGTCGAGCGCGAGGTTCCGGTGGAACTTCTTGGATTTGGTGTGGCGGTTGGCGAGTGCCCGATAGAGGCACCGTTGATTCCGAGATGGGGACAGACTTTGTTGGCACGGCTCTACGGGGAGGTTGTAGGGGTCCTGTCGACAACGGAAGGGTGTCGGTTGCAGTTTTTGTTGCGGTCTTGGGGTTGGCGGCACATAGCTGTTGAGAGGCCTACCGGGTTACCGTGGATGACTCGGGCGGCGATGGAGGATGAGGAGATTGGTTATGCGGTTTTGTGGCGGCGGTCTCGGAGCGGGCGAGTCGGCGATGGGCGGGTGCCGTTGAGCACTACACGATGCCTTTTCTCGGCTCACTCCGGGGGAGGTGTTTTGGCGTCCCTATCGGGACTTCCGGCTCTTGAGGCTGGAGAGTGGCTCTGACGGGTATGCGAGGGAGCGGTGGTTGACTGGGCGGCACGGGACGGAGCATGAGTTCTTTCCGTACCGTCGGGTTACACGACAGTTTGGGGTGCGCCAGGGGTTTCCTGGTGAGCCCGTGGTCTATCGGCGTCGGGGAGATGAGAGGGATCTGGAGCCATCGGTCACCGCGCCATTGGGCGAGGAGTCGGATGCGGTGATTGAGGTCCCGGATGTGGATGACATCGGGACTACCACTGAGTATGACTCGTGGTGGGTGCTGCGGCGTTGGAGAGGAGAGGGGCCATGGGAGGCGCGGAGCGGCGGTGGAGGATCTTGAGGCGAGGGGGTGATTGGGGGGTCCGTTGGATGATGCGGACATGGTGGATGTGGGAGATGAGGATGTGGACTTGGGTGTTCCGGAGCGGCCGGACATGCGGGATGTGGAGGAGCGGTTGGAGCTGAGCGAGCTACTGTCCCCGCGAGTCCTATGCGTCCGGGATACGAGAGGAGGTGGGGTCGGATGTAGGCGTTGAGATTGCACGGCGAGAGGCTCTGCGGATGCGGGATGCTGAGTTGGGGGATGCGAGGCGGGAGGGGATGCACGGAGGAGAGGGATCTTCTACGGGCTCGGTTGGCGAGCGGGATAGAGTTTTGGCGCGGCGCGATGATGCATTGTCTATCTATCATCGGCGAGAGGCGAGTGGTGTCTGTACGGATAGACTTGGAGAGGGAGGTCATCCGCCTTGGTGGGCGGCTACCAGAGCCTTCGGTCGGTGGATCTTCACGGTGGACAAGGGATAGTCCGGCGAGCGGTCGGCATCATCTCGTCGCGGCGGTTAGATGAGGGGTGGTAGCGAGGCATGATGCGGGGGCTAGTAGTAGCCGCCCTACCGGGTCCCGTAGGACCCACACCACGGGGGTAGTTCCCGTCGCACCGATCCTGCGTGATCATGGTGGTCGACGCCTTAGGTTGGGTTTTGGATATGATTGCGGGGTCTGAGGACCTGTTTTGTAGCCTGCGGGCATCTTTTTGACGATATATATATATATACCGGTTTTATTTTTGGTTTTGTACATGTGATGATGTGATTTTTGTTATGCATGTTTATATTATTTTGATGAATGCAGATGTTATGATGAATGTAAATGTTTTTGATGTCTATGTGATATGCGAGGTGAAATGGATGAATGACATTTGTGATGATTGCACTATAGGCTATTTAAGAAGCTCTTTATTTACATGGTTTTTTTTTTTGTATTTTCTGATGGTATCATAAGGATGATAAGTAAGCTGAGATGGTTTTGGAATGAATGTAAGGTTTTATGAGATTCGATCGGTTTTAACTCACCATCCATGTCTGTACTTTATCTTACAAGACTTTTTGACCAAGGTATGAATCAGACTTGTTTTTGACCCAGTTATTTCATATCCCTGTGTGTGCAATTGAGTTCATTTAGTGGTATTTGTTAGGATACCGCCAGTGCAGGAATGGGCTTTCAACCGAACTGTCTTGAGGATCACCTAATTAGCTCCACGAATTCCTTTGTTGTATGTACTAAGATTAATCTGCGGTGTAATCCAGGATGCCATAAGCTAGCTCATCCACATGCAAATATTGATCTGTACGCAAGTTAATGTGACAGATATATCGTCATGCGGGAGGTTTACTTCATTACCCATTGGCTATCAACCAAATTGGTACTGAAGCTTGCCTTATGACCTATAGAATGTTGAGAGTTCCAGGGATTCAAGGTCAACTCCCTTCTTTTCTTCAATTGTATTGGGATACTTGCTCATTGTAGTGATGAGATCATTGTTTATTTTGATTTGTTTTTCTTTCGAGCAAGGGATTGGGGATATGGAGTGATGAAAATCACTATTGTTTGTGCCTTTTGATGTGTGCATTGTATTTTGTCAAATTTTGGAGTTTTGACATTTTGCAAATTTTTGTGTTTTGCAACTGTTGAGAACTTTAGGGATTCTTAGGGAATTGGGTAGGGAGGATGCTTGTCCTTTTGCCAACTCTCAGCATTCTAGGGGTCATTCGCACCGGGGGATGAGCAAGATAACCGTTTCGCTTGTGGTGACCTAGATTATTTTGCAGGTTTCGTCTTTCGTTCACACAATTTGGGAATTTTAGTGTTTTGATTTGTGTTGGGATGTTACGTAACAAGGTGTATTTCAAGTATGACTCTACCTTCGTAAAATCTGTTCGACTTGATACACTACATGGCTAAAGAGGAAAATGATGGCTGAATCATTGAAACTCTTGGTACATTCCCAGACCACTGTCTGTAGTGTGGTAAAAGTTATGCTTGGTGTTTTTGTTGTTTTTGTAACATGAGACAATGCGGAACAAGGTGGACTATCAGAGCTATTGCAGCTTATGGTGCCTTTGACTGTATGACTACAAATATGCAATGTATGGATGCAATGCTTAATGCGGCTATGTATTTTTGTAATTTTGATGGATTGTTTTTGGTGAAGGTGAAGATGAGGTGCGAGAATATGAATTTTTTGATGAATTTGAGTATGCCTAGAATTGAGATGCAAATCTTTGTTGTTTTTGATGATTTTTGTTGTTTTGTTTTTTGAATTTCTTGATTTTTTTGACCAAGCGATTGCGATAATCGTTGGAGCTTTTGGGTTGACCAAGTGATTGCGATAATCCTTGGAGCTTTTGGGATTGACCAAGAGATTGCGATAATCCTTGGAGCTTTTTTGGGTGACCAAGAGATTGCGATAATCCTTGGAGCTTTTTGGGTTGACCAAGAGATTGCGATAATCCTTGGAGCTTTTTGGATTGACCAAGAGATTGCGATAATCCTTGGAGCTTTTTTGGGGTGACCAAGAGATTGCGATAATCCTTGGAGCTTTTTGGGGGTAGTGACCAAGAGATTGCGATAATCCTTGGAGCTTTTGGGTGACCAAGAGATTGCGATAATCCTTGGAGCTTTTTGGGTGACCAAGAGATTGCGATAATCCTTGGAGCTTTTTGGGTGACCAAGAGATTGCGATAATCCTTGGAGCTTTTTGGGTGACCAAGAGATTGCGATAATCCTTGGAGTTTTTTTTTTTGGGATATGGCTTTCTTAGATATGAAATGGTCGCAAATGACTGATATTCAAGGGTTATGTTTCCTTGATACCGTCAAGAGAAGCTAGTCGGTACGTCTCGGGTCCTATTTTACTATCAATGACATAAGGACCTAACCAATTTGCCATGAATTTGTCCCTCATATGGGACGGCAAATTAGAGTTTTGTTGGTTTTCCTTCAGAACCAAATCACCAACCCGAAAGTCTCTTAGGTGAACTTTCATGTTGTAAGCTTTCTTAAGCCGCTCTTGATAGATACGTAAGTGCTCGAGAGCATTAACGCGTCGTTCGTCAAGCAACGTAAGTTGGTCTAATCGGGCCTGCCGCGCGGTGTTATCATCGATGAACTCCTGCATTGATATGCGCGAGGGAAGGAATTTCCAACTCGAGAGGCATTACGCCTCCGAGCCATACACTAGTGAAAACGGAGTTGCCCCGGTGGGCGTCCGAATGCTAGTGCGATAAGCCCAAAGGGCAAGTGGGATTTGTATGTGCCAATCCTTATGATGTCTGCGACGGTCTTTTTAAGGATGGCGACTAGCATTTTGTTTGACGCCTCTGCTTGCCCATTTGCTTGCGGATAATAGGGTGTTGAAAAGTTGTGCTGAATTTTGTACTTTGTGGTTAAAGCACGCACGTCTTTGTTCTTGAATGATGGCCCATTATCCGAGATTATTTTGGATGGAATACCAAAATGACATATGATGTAATGCAAAATGAACTCCGCAATGCGGGGTCCTTTCGTAGAGGTTAACGGAATTGCTTCCACCCATTTGGTAAAATATTATGTGGCCGTTATGATAAACGTGTGACGGCCTGACGATGCCGGGGAGATCTTTCCGATTAGATCGAGGCCCCACTACGAAAATGGCCAAGCGATTGGATGTCTGTAGGGCCTGGGAAGGTGCGTGCATTAAATTGGCATGATGTTGACATTTCACGCACCTCTTGACATACTCGCAACAATCTCGCTCTAAAGATGGCCAATAATAGCCCATGCGAAGAATGCGCTTTGCGATGGCCATACCGCTAAAGTGGCCACCACATGTACCGTCATGCGCTTGGCGTTGCCCAAGTGGACTCTTGTTGGTCCAAACAACGAAGAAGAATTCCGTCATAGCTTCGACGATACAAAATGTCTCCTATCAAGACATATTTTGCCGCTTTCTGTTTGAATGTTCGTTTTGCGGCGTGCGTCAATCCAAAGGGAAGATTACCTAACTTGAGGTAGTCTCTTATGGGTAAATACCGATCCTGTTTATCAGAAACCTCGACAGTATGAACAGCCAATCCCTTTTGAAGTTCTTCCCTAACAAATGCTGATTGGGATAGAACTTGTAAGAATAGCGTTGTGTTGCTATTAATGGGAGTGGGGGAAAACAAAGACCCCCAGTTGGCACGTTTCAAACAGTCTCGGATTCGAAAGAACTTATCCGAAGATGGTTCGATCTGGATCATGTGGACTCCTGGCGTCAAGTCTGAGCTTGCGCGCTCCATCGCGGGTTGCGATAAGGTTTTGACTTGAATGGTTGTTATATCACCGGAAAGGTCTTGCGGGATTAGTGACCCCAAGGAGGCCATTGTGTCCGCAAAATGATTCGATGATCGAGGGAGTGCCTCGATGTCATACCACTCAAGTTTTGCCAGGAATTTGTCCACGAGGGCTTTATAGGCCTTTAGAAGCTGGGCATTTGCATTGATATACCCCTTTGACTTGATTGACGATTAACGGCGAATCGCCAAAGATGTTCAATCTTTTGATGTTCATGGCGATTCTTGTCTGAAGACCTAGGAGCAAGGCTTCATATTATGCATTGTTGTTGGTGCCTTTGGAAGTTTAATTTAAATGACGGGGGCATTGGAGCGCCCTGCGGTGTGAAGAATACAATTCTGTGCCACCACCTTGCTCGCATTTAGAACCATCAAAAAATAAGGTTATGTCGGCACTGAGACTCGGGCTCATCGAGAATCTGGCGATTATGAGACATGGAAGACCCCATCATCGGGTAGTTCTATGACCGGAGGCTGATCGTCTTCAAGAGGAGCCTCTGCTAGTTGATCGGCTATGACTTGTCCTTTTATAGATTTTTGCCCAATAAACTCAATGTCAAATTCCGTCAACAACATGATCCATTTCGCCGTGCGACTACTATGATAAGTACGACTCATCATGTATCGCAATGGATTCTCCTTAGACACAACATACGTAGTGTTGCTCGGCATGTAGTGGCGTAGCCTCTTGGTAGCAAACACCACTTGCAGCGAGTTTCTCAACGTATGCATAGTTAAGTTCGTAGCCCGACCGGGGTGCGGCTAAGATAGTAAGTAGCCTGTTCTTTGTGAAGTTCATTCTTACGGGCTAGCATTGCTCCCGGTGCCACCTCGATAGGCTGAGATGTATAAGTAGAACGGCACACCTGGTCTAGGTGGTGCCAATCCTGCGGCGAAGCCAAGTATTGTTTGATTTCGTCAAAGGTTGCTGGCACTCGTCATCCCAATGAAATGTGACCCCCTTGTGCAATAATTTGTTCATGGGTCGGCATTTGTCGGATAATTGCGCTATGAAGCGTTTAATCGACGCGACCTTTCCTTGCGGACTTAGAGCTGCTTGATAGTGGTTGGGGGAGCCATTTCAAGGATTGCCTTGACTTTGTTTGGGTCCACTTCGATGCCTCTCTTTGAGACTATAAAACCCAAGAGTTTTCCGGATGTGACGCCGAACACGCACTTCTTGGGATTCGATCGACCTTATGCTCTATGAGGCGATCGAGAATCTTGCTTAAGTCATCGAGATGATGCGAGCGCAAGAGAGACTTGGCTAACAAATCATCCATGTAATCTTCCAAAGTTTTGTGCATGTAATCGTGGAAGATATACGTCATAGCACGTTGGTATGTAGCGCCAGCGTTTTAAGGCCAAAAGGCATGACCTTATAGCAAAATGTCCCCCAAGGCGTTGTGAATGCCGTTTTGAGTTGGTCTTCGGGATTGATACGAATTTGATTGTATCCTGAGAAACCGTCCATTAGGGAGAGCATTTCGTGACCTGCTTGTAGCGTCTACCAATGCGTCGATGCTTGGCAAGGGAAATCATCCTTAGGACTCGCTTTGTTTAGGTCTCGAAAGTCGGTGCATATGCGAATCCTCCCGTCGGGCTTCTTGACGGGAACCATGTTGGACAACCATGGCGGATAATCCATGGAGATGACAAATTGTGCATCCAACAGCTTTTGCAATTCGTCTTTGACCATCAAGGCCATTGTTGGGTGCATCTTTCTTAGTTTTTGCTTTACAGGCTTGATTTTCGGATCAAGCGTTAAATTGTGCATGACTAGCTACGGGTCTAGCCCTGGCATATCTTTGTACGACCATGCAAAAACTTCCTTCTTCTCTTTGAGAAGGGCAATATATTCGGCTTGCTCTTCGGGGGAAAGGCTTACCCCCAGCTTGAGAATCCGTGGATTCATTGGATCTGTGCCGATGTCTACGTCAGTCGTCTCCTCGGCCGACATGTGGGATCCGTCCTCCAAGCGATGTGGAGTTGGGATTAAATGGATATCATCGAGTTGAGTTAAGATCTACGTTTGGAACCTCGGGTCCCTCTTGAGCTTGAAAAATATCTTGAGTTGTCCTTGGGGTAAAATGAAGCATTTCACCGAAAGGCCGATTACTACGATGGTGACAATGGTGAATTGACGCGATCCCAATCGATGGCATCCATGTCTAGATGCAATGACCGTGATGGATCGGTCGGATTGCGGATGGGTGCGGTCAAATCAATGGAGATCATGTGGATGGAATGAATTTGGTCTCCAGAACCGCGGGTGTGATGACTTGATTCTTCTAGATGCTCCCTATACTCTGGATCTGGCTCTACGGGAATGGGCACGAATGGATCCTCTCTGGGTGCAAATTCATCTCTATGTGTGAAAAGGAAGGCGGGGTCTTCCCTCGGCACTATTGTCATGATGGGATCTCGAGGTGGACGATGCTCATCTTGAATTTGGAGCCATAGGTCTAACACTTGGTCCCACCTCGCTGGGTCTACGTGCCATTCATGTCCTAACAGTATACCCATCTGTCCCATTAGATCTTCATGAGTTAGAGCACGGTGATTTTGTCGCGCATGTACGAGATAGATCATCTCGGTCTCATCTTCGAATCACTTTCATAGATCCAAAATTGTTCATTCTCTTCGACATCTGTTGCTTGCGACGTTGAGGACTCTTCCTGTTCCAGTGAATTAATCTGGTCCCATTGCGGTTGTTCCACTCTTAGTGGAGGGACCCGATTCTCTTGAGGCTGTGTTATTTCGTCTGGAACCTCTAAGAGAACAGTTTAGAAAGATGTACGCAACCGTTGATGTTCTCTTTGAGGATTAATCTCTGAACTTTCACCTCTCTCTAGCAAAGAAGAGGGATTATTGTTGCTGCCAGGGGTGTTTGTTGACCATGGGAGGTAGTCTCCCAATGTGTATTATGTATTCGGATTGGCATAAGGACCCAATGCCAATCCCCCTTTGTTGCCTATTTCTAGGCCTTGCATATTTTCAACCAAGATGTCTAATGGCAGGGGATGGTTGAACCCTACCCCTGACTTGTCATATGGCATCTGATATCTTGGTTGGCAAAGGATCCGCATCCCTTGCTCATATCTTCCAAGCCCGTATCCATGCCAATTGCATTGGCCGAGATATTTTAGGGCAAATTCTAGGTTTGATCAGATAATTGATGTTTTCAACAAAAGGCTCTTCGTCTGTTTCCTTTTGTTGGCATGGTTCAAGACCATGATCAAAGCCCCCATACACAAAATTTGTCCGGTTCGGTGGGTAGCCTAGAGGGACGATTGTTCCAATGGGAAGGCGAGGTCTTCCCATGTCTTGTATTGACTCCAGTGTGGGGGTTGCCACAACATTTTGCACTAAGTATTCCCCCGGGCCTGTCTTGGCCATTTCAACGGTGATTGTTGATGATTGGGTGGGAGGAAGCGGTAGTCCTTCTGAGTCCATTCCATGTTTGGTGGTTCGGGAATCTTGGTTTCCGTTGCGTTGGGCGCTTCCTCTGTTGTTATTGTTGAAATTGTGGGCAACCTTTCTTCTAAGGGCTTAACCTCTTCCATGATTTGTTTTCCCTTGTCCTTCCGTTGGGCCATGATAGGTGGCGTTGATGATGAAGGAGCCGATGATGAAGTCTCACTCAGTCGGGATTTTGCCTTGTTGGCCACCGGTGGTGCCTGCGGTATTGGACCTTGTTTAGATGGATTTAATTGGAAATCCAAATGCGTTGAAGGGAGGGTCGATTGAGGTATGAATTGTACCGCATTGCAATACTTGAAGGGCTCTAAGTCCATTGGGACTACATGTATTTCTCCTTCATAAGCATACTTCAAGCATGGTGGGCGATCGAAGGGACACATTTCATATCCACTGATCCAAGGCCGCCCTAGCGAGTATATTATAAGCCATTTCACCTTCCAGCACATGGCACGGTGTAGGTATTGACTTTTGTCCTACCTGGACTGGTAGAACGACTGTGCCGACTGTCGAGCATATTGCATCATTAAAATCTCGCAGTGTGTACGTGGAGGCTGTGATGTGAGAGGTCGGCGACTTCAAATGCTTTAAGGCTGCGAGTGGTTATGATGTTCTTTGACGAGCCGGTATCTATCGGCACTCTCTTGTACGGAATCCCGTTGACCCGCGCGATAACGTGCTGGGGTGGATCTGCCATGTCATTTGATATCGTTTTGACCTCATCTTCTCTGAATGTGATGACCGGCTCCGTACATTGTTTCACATGTCCCACGAAGGCGTTGAAAGAATTTGCCTCGTGGGGTTGTAATTCAATGGCTTTTAAAATGTCCATAAGAGCTTCTCTATGGGGAGCTGATTGTTGAATAAGCTCGTAGATGGACACCCTAGCCGACGTGGTCCGCAAACTCTGCGTGAGTTTGGTTCGTATCGTGACCTCGGGTCTAGGCGGAGGTAACTGCGTTGGGCGTTGTTGAGGATGCGATGTCGACGGAACTTCCTTCGTAGCTACCTCGGGGGCAGTCTGCGGGTACCTTCCGTTCCTTGTTACTATGCTAATCATTCCCACAAATCCCTGTGTGGGAAGATCTTGTCGCACCTCGTTAATCTAGAGTGGTTTTGTTTGTGCCTCGTGGGCTGGCAAGGGGTCCTTGAATACCCCCATTTGTTGGTTGTTTGGTGCGATGGGGTTGTCCACAACCAATGTTCTATTGTCGATCAAATCCTGGACTAGGTCTTTGAATTTCCAGCACCCATTCAAGTCATGTCCTCTGCGCCTATGGAATCTACAATACAATTCCTCTCTGTACCCCCTAGGCTTGGGAATGTTAGGGTCTATAATTTGGATTTTCGGTAGAGTGACTAAATTTGCCGCGACAAGCGGTCAAATAAGGAGTCCCTAGACTCCGCATATGGGGTGAAATTTTGCCTAGGGCGACGCGGGTAATTTTGCTCCTGTCTTCTATTATCTCTTTCATAAGCGGGAGAGCCCTTGCTGGTAGTTAGCCTTTTGAGGCTGCGTTTCTTGCATAGGCGCGGGAACATTTATCGCAACTTGGTTGTCTACAGCGTGTTGTGGTTGCGTTGTCCCAGTTTTAGTGGTTTTATTCCACTCTTTCTTCTTAGGCTTGGCAATTGCGCCTTCGCCTATCTTAATCTCTTCTATGACTCTGGCTTGCGCCAAAGCTTCTTCTAAGCTGTCGTATTGTCGCAGTAACAATAGACCAGAGATTGATTTTAAGCAACTTTTTGCGAACATCTACGTGAGATCAGACATAGGAGGACGGTAGGGTAACCTAGAAAGCAAAGCTCTCCATCGATTCCCGTATGCTGCCATTGTTTCCTCTTCAAATTGCTTGAGGCTCGCTAAATCACTTAGTGATGCCTTCTTCCTTGTGTTGAAGGCAAAGCGTTCAAGAAACGCGTCTACTAATTGATCTAAATTGCTTATGTTGTGTTTGGGCAGTTGTGTGAACCAATCCGAGGCAGGGCCTACGAATGTGGTTATGAATGTTCTAAGCAACAATGCGTCATTATCTTGGATGCTGAAGCATTGGCTTAGAAATCGTGTAACGTGTTCCTGTGCGTCCTCTTCACCTTTAAAAACTGCCAATTGAGGCAACTTGAAGTGTTCGGGGTAAAGAGGTGTAGGCACTGAGGGATGCACCGGATTACTGCGGAGTAGACGTAATGTGGGTTTTGATGCCCGGCAGCTTTTGTCTCCTTGGACTCCAAACGCTCCAATAGCGCTTGGTATGCATCGAAAGATTTTATTTCTTCCTCTCTTGTTCGCTCTTGTTGCAAGTTACGGTAGCTGGAGGCCTATGGAGGGGTGGCCGAATGGCATCCTTCCTGCCTTGATGGGGAGTTTCAACATATTCCTCTTATGGTTCATACTCCTCGTAAAATTCTTGAGGAGTCTCCGGGCGAAACCTATGACCCTGATCAAGCTCTTCTTGAAGGTACCCATCATTGTTTCGGGGAGTTGCCTCCCTCTCGAATCTATGAGGTCTTGGAGGCCGAGCTTGACGAGGTCGTGGAGACCTCTCCTGCACCAACGGATTACGCCTCTCATCTTGTTCAGCTCTTTGGATGCGAGGGGTTGGCCCCCTCTCAGGTATTTCATAGCGTAACTCATCCGCTTCGCGTTGCATGCGCTCTCTATCCAAGCGGTGTCGATACTCTATCTCCTGATGACTTTGTTTAAGCCGCATGATTTGGGCTTGACGGGCGGTATATCTGGCGATAGTTGGGTCAATTTGGTCTACCCTATTTTTCTCGGGAGGTTCGAATGTTTCTCCTATGTGTTTACCTCGAGTTTGCTGGTCTAAGGTTTCAATGGGTCGCTTCCCTCGTCGAGGTAAGCGGTATGTGCTCGAGGTTTCGGCCTCAAGGGGTGATCATGATATCCTTTGGTGCGGAAATGCAAGGTTCCCACGTTGTTTGTTGCCCTCGAGGAATGCGATGGCTTTCCTCGTACTCCCTTTCACGGGTGTAAAGGGGGTGGGCGGAGTTAGGTCGCCCTATGTAAGGAGCCCTGCGCTCCGGATTTGGTCTCTCTGTTACGATGATAGGTAAAGAAGGGACGCCATATCCACGTTGCCCCTCCAAATGGACGGTGTGCTGTCTAGTGCTTCATCGCGCGGTGGCCACTCATGCCTAACTTCAAGAGGTGATTCTCTATTTATGTCAAGGTCTACATGTAAGGCATCTTCCCGAAATGGGCTGCTTTGAATAGGCATACCCCACGAGGATTACGAATTGGATTCTTTTGTAGGTTAGACCTATAAGGCGATATGACCAAATCCTTAGGACTGAAGTGAAGGCGACTTGTGCCTATTTTTTGTGTACCTTTCGGAGCTTTCGCCCTTGATTGGGCTTGACTACGGGTGTACACCATTGCGGTGCTTCTATGCTATCTAAATAAGTTTTTATCTCGTTTATGATTTTTTTGTCTACACTAAGCAGAATTAAGCACACACATTCACAAAACCGTGATTATCTCTTTTAAGGATTATTGGTGTGCCCTAAACTGGTTTAGTGCATTTTGGTGTTTTGTTTTGTTTTTGTAGGTTTTGAAGATCGTTTAAATGCATTATGACGGCTCATATAACTCCCAAAATGGTAGCCCCTTCAATATACCAACTAGGCCGATATACCAACCTCTCTATATACCCGCCCTTACGAGAGGGAGACTATAGGTACGTGAGAGCAGAAGGTACGTGGTACGTAGGCGGTACGGAAGGGGATTGTCCTGTTAATGGCACCTACCATAGAAAACTTATCCTCGCGCGCATGGGAATCACCCCAGCGACACTCGGTCTGTCTTCGTCAGGATTTACGCCTAACAATCGTTGACAATCGGGAAATGGATGCAAAGCTAAGCCAAGGTGGTGATGAACCCACCGTTGGTCTTGCTCAAGGGCTGGGGTCTTATGACCAGCTCCTTGGTTTAAAATTGTTGCGTGGAGTGTGTGAGATTCATTTTATTTAACGAAAATGAAACAAGCATAAATGAATTTTCCTATGCAATGCAGGATAAAAATGAAAACAGTCAAAGAAACAGAAACAGAAATAGAAATTTTAACAGAGATTATAAAAATCCCTACCTCTTCTCTGCCTGCTCCAGTTGCTTCTGAATTTTTGCTATGAAAATCCAGAGCGAGAATTCGTCCCTCGGTGAGACGAATTGCGAACAGAATTCGTCCCTCCCGAGAGACGAATTTGAATTCGTCCCAGGTTTAGACGAATTTCAGAATAGAATTCGTCCTGCGAGAGACGAATAGCAGTCTGCAACAAAAAAATGTACCTGTCAAGCACAAAACACAAAAATTTAATCAGTTTCTATGATTTTAAAAACAGGGAACAGGTCCCACCGTGATCGCCACTGAAAGCACGAGATTTCGGGTAGAGGGAGCACTAATTATGCAACATAAGACGAAATGTAACGCTTTAATCCTATGCACAAAAATGAAGAAAGGAGACAATTTGAAAATGAAAGAAAAGATGTAAAGAAATCACAGCCCTCTTTATTCAAATATCTTATCCTCGGTTACATAGACGTCTCCTCCCTTTTTGGGGGCTAGGAGCGTTAAATTCGTATTTGTTACAATATGTGACTTAGTCTTCCTCTTTTCGCGTGCCCACGTTTGAATGGACGGGCCAAGACGATGCCGCCGCTTACGTCGATGAGTCCTTACCTCTTTTGCTCCTCCTGCGAACAAAGAAACAACGAATATGTCAGTAGCACTGCTTGCAAGTGAAAAGTGTTCGTTCTTCTAAAATCATCAAAAGATGCATGCAAACATTTATCTAAAACAGTAAACAAAATGATTCTAAACAGGCTGAAAACTTGCCAGAAGACAGAAAATGTTACCAGAAGGCCATTGCCACTGAGACAGCTGGCCAATCTGCCTTCAACTGGAATTCGTCCCTGGGTGGGACGATTTTGCAATTCGTCCCTGGGTGGGATGAATTCTAGAATTCGTCCCTGGGTGGGACGATCTCTGACTGCAATTCGTCCCTGGGTGGGACGAATTCTTCTGTGTTGAAGAAGCCGACCTGCTGCTGCTCCAATGTCGATTCTCGAGACCTACAAAATGCCTGCAAACAAGGGGTTATGTAATTGGGGCCATTTTGGGACGACCCAGATGGTCGGATTCTCCCAATTTGGCCTCTACCCTCGGGAATTTGATCTCGCCACCTGCAAGTCAGTGAAACAACAAAGCGACACAAAACATACTAGAATCTGACCAAAAGTTACGAAATTGCAGTTGTGAGTTAACCAAACATAATAACACAAAATGCAACCTAAAAAGTAATCTAGAATGCTCTAAAACCTAGAAAGTGCGGGGGTGCCCAAGTGGGCCTCCCACCGTTGGCACTTGATTCTGGTGCCAATCCACTAGGGATGGGCCCAAAACCTCTTAGGATTGGGGGGTCGGCGAATTGGTTGGTTCGGGTGTCCATGTGTTGGATTTGGGTCAGGTTCAAGCTTCCAAAAGCCACCCAACAACCTCCCTTGCAAAAGAGATTGGTGGATGTGGGAAGGTGAACCAAAAGGGATGCAAGTGGGTCTTCAACTCGGCGGCACTTCGTTGCTTGAAAACTCCTTCAACTTTGTATATTTTGGGTGAGAAAAGTCCCACCTTTTATAGACCCATGGGGTCTCTTTTGGGAGGGAAGCACAAATGCCATGTGTTGGTCATAGGCGCCATGTGGCGGTCTTGTCTTCCCATGAGGGAGGGAGTCCTCCGTTGACTTGGGCTTTGATAAATGCCTTTTGTGAGAGTCTTCTAACGGCCCCTCTGTCCACCTACACACGCGTGCAAGGCGAGGAGTCATCAAGCGAGCTGTTGCGGGCTGCCACTTGGCGCCATTTGTATTTTTTCCCGTTAAGCTTAGAATTCGTCCCACCCAGGGATGAATTAAGAATTCGTCCTGGGGTGGGACGGATTCTATTTTGAATTCGTCCCTGGGTGAGACGAATGCTTGGGCAAAGTGTCCAAGTGTGCCAAATTGCTTCTTGACCTTACAAAATTGCTATGAAAGTGGTTAAGACCACTGTTTAACCTCTGAGGGCTACCCTGGGGGTTGTGTTTGTCAAAGCGATCAGTGTTTGCTGTCACATAATCGGATTGGTGCTGTTTTGGTGTCTACAGGTTGACGTCAACATTGTTAAATAAATGAGATTTTTAATCAATCGGTAATAGATAATTATAGTGATATGTGGAGATAGATTATAACATGATAGTTGTAACCTTATTTTTATTGCAGTGTTAATAATATTATAATCTGTTATCTAAAACTTCTTAAGCAATGTTTTGGTAGACTTCATTTGTGACATGAACACATGGTTTTCAGTTTGCCATACCTCCAAGTCATGCTAATAATGATATTAGTCATGTCAAATAAACACTTCAATGCTTTTTTGGTTTCTTTAATCAACTTCACCAAACGCTTAGTGCTAACCAGGCTGCTAATATACACAATGATCATCACAACCTTTCCTCCTTTTCTTTTGAAGCATAAGTTCAATTCATATGGACTGCGAAATGATCCATGTTGCAAAATATTATGATCAAGCTTTGGGTATCTGCTTTATCCAATAGAGGATGAACCCATATACCTTGTTCTCCTAACCAAGTAAGATGAATCCCTCTAGTTGTGTTATATAGACTTCTTCATTGAGATTATCAATGAGAAAGTCATTCACATCCATTTGATGTGACATCCATCCAAATTGTGCATCCATTATGGAAACCATCTGAATGGTCTTGATCTTCGTTGTTGGTGCAAAAGTTTCATCATAATCAATTCATTCCTCCTATGCATAGTCCTTTGCAATATGCCTTACTTTGTATTTGTCAATGCTCCCATTGGCTTTGTATTTGGTCTTGAATACCCACTTGCAACCAATGGGTTTCTTGCTAAGTGGAAGATCAACAAGTTGCCACATCTTGTTCTTCATTAATTATTGATACTCAACATACATTGCATCCTTCCACTCCTTTGATGCAAGAGCTTTGTGAATCACTGAAAGTTCATATATTTGCACTACTGTGCTCATTAGGGCTAGGTTGACCTCATTTTTGAACTCTACTCTAAGTTCTTGATCTAGAACTAGATGTATCTAGAAAACGATATAAGTTCACATCACAAACTATACTGAGATACCACTTGGGGCCTACAAATGGCACTCAAAGTGGATGGTAATGTGTCATCAATTTCGTCATCTCCGTCAAGAACATCTCCTTCATCATCATCAAAATCAACAGCCTCTCTCACCATCATTAGACAAGAAAGCAACATGTGCTTTATGAATAGCATATGGCTTGGAAGAAGAGGTACACTCATTTTTTTATCAAACATATCTCTAGTGATATATAAATTTTTGGTGTTAGGATCCATGAGATGATATCCCTTCGATACATTGTTGTATCCAATGAAGATACATCGCTTGGATTTCTCCTCCACCTTCATCTGCTTTTACTTTAGAATGTGCACGAATATAGTGCATCCAAACATGTAGATATGTGACACTAAAGGTTTTTTTCCCCATCCATGCCTCTTCAAGTGTGACACCATTCAATAGAAGTGTGGGTGTGTGGTTCAACAAGTAGACTAGAGTACAAAATTTTGCCTAAAATGTAGGATTCAAATTGGCATCACTCAGCATGCATCACACCATCTATTAAAATAGTACAATTTTGACTCTCCACAACTTAATTTTGTTGAGGCATATAGGCATTAGCCAATTGTTTGATATCATGTTACTTCAAGAAAATAAAAAATTAATTGCTAGTTTATTTTGCCCCTTGATCTAAGCAGAGTATATGAATGGGATGACCAAAAATATTCTCTACATGAGCTAAGAAACTCTTAGAAATTAATGAAAAAACATCATCCTTAGACTTTAGGAAATACACCCACATTGATTATGTATGATCATCACATAAAAGTTAAAAATATCTACGACTACTGAAACTCGTATCTATAGGCCTACATAGAGTAATATGCACCAAGTAGAGTGGACTAGCCACTCTATGACTGCTTGAAGCAAAAGGAGCTCGATGCTAATTTTTGGTCAAACAACTCATCAAATATGAAATTCCATGTATCATGTCATGATGTATAGTGACTTCAAAAAGTTGAAGCTTAGATGTTCAAATCACTTGTGCCATAATGAGGCAACTTTATCTACTTTTACTGCCAATGCATGGTTGTCTTGCATTACAAGCAAAAGTTGAAATATTTTGCCTATACCAGTAGCACAAGCAATGATTATCAAACCTCTATAAATAATATTGAGTTTCTTTGCACAAATTTTCAAAACTTTAATATATAAATTATGATCAAGTAATTCATTCACAAAAAACAAGTTCTTAATGAGTCCAAACACATAAATAATTTGATTTAGGTGATCGGTATGTGCTCCAAGATGTGAATGAACATCACAAATTCTAGCAATGGTGTATGTCAAATTATCGCCAAGTGTTACTTTCCCATGATAAGATGAATGGTCAAGATCACGAACCATTCCTTCTACTCTGTCATATGTCTGGTAACTCATGAATCCATGTACTAAGATAGGTTAGGTTTCAAAGCAACTTTAGGAGATTGAATGGAACAAACATAGACTTGTTCTTCTACATCAAAATCAACATCTCAACTATAATTCCATGTTGATGTTGAGGTGCATTCCTCCTTGGCTAATGAGGACCTCTTGATGAATTCTTTGGTTAATTCTTGGATGATCCTTATGAGAATCTGTTATGCCAACACTCCTAAAGGATGTGTCTTAGTTTCTTATAGGTCAAACATGTGATGTTTCTTTGTCCTTAATGATGTTTTTGTCTTTTCTCTTTGCTTTTTTGTTGGTTCTGGTGCTTGTTGGGAGGTCCATCACCCTTCTTTGATTCCATCAGGCTCTTGCCATTTTGATGCATGAGTAAAGCACATTCATATTTAGTCTTTGTCTCTCAAATAACTTTCTCTTATTGAAGAAAATCCACAAGAGTCTCAAAAGTGGGACTTTGATTTGTCATATTTAGAGTTGTTACTAAAATTTCTAATGCTAGTGGTAGTGTACATAGCACTATTGAAATAAGCACATCAACATTGACAATGTCACCTAACACTTGTAACAAGGTTTGCAACTTAGCAATCCATCATAGAGAGCCTTTCAAAATCTCATTGCTCTTCATCTTCAAGAAATGTAATTGGATCTCTAGGTGTAGAATTTTATTTTGGTTCTTAGACTTGAACATTGTACCAAGTTTATCCCTTGCATCCTTCATGGTATAGCATCACAAATGTATGGTTTGATCTCAATAGTCACATTGAACATTATGATCAATCTATCTTTTTATCAACTTTATAGAACTTTCTTTATTTATCTAGGTTAACAACATGTCTTTGTATAGATCTAGATATCACTCCCCATAAGTCTTCAAACTATAAGCGAATATTCAACTTCAAGTTCAATTTCAAATAATTATCACCTTTTAGCAACTATGAAGTGGGAAATAGCATCTTTGGGGCATTAATAGCTATGGAAAATATTGATAAAACTATAAAAATACCTCTATTAGAATAGGCTAGAAAAGAGCTTTGTAATGAATATATACTCCTATATATAGAAATAATTGATGTCATGTATTATGAGAAAACAATAAGGTCTCATCAGGTAAAACATTAGGTGTCGGGGTTTGAGATTTTTCCATCCAACTTGAATATTCAAAAAATATTCTTGAAATATTTCATCAACATTCTAGGGTTAGAAAAGGAATAATGAATCATAGTCTTGTCACCTACATTTAATAACAATAAAAATAAATATAGTTTTAAAGGCTTTGAAGAGCATTCCCACAAAGCACGCGAGATTTATTTATTTATTATATTTTTATTTTTATATATAAAGATGTTGGCATCTCATTTCTATTTGTAGATGATGTACTCTTTTCCTGCAACATATCATGCACAACACTTTCCTCTACATAAATTGTAGGTAACAGGTGTTTTTTTATGCACAACAAAAGCTTTTAGTCAACAACACTTCATTAGAAGTTAACTTTCAAATGACCCATGCATTGATTAGATGATAAATTTACAATAGATAACCCTTGTGCAGCTTTAGACGACGTTATTACTAGATGTCTTGGTCAATGGATGACAAGATCAAAGTTCAGTTCAAATGACCCTTTTTTAGATACCAATATTAAACTTCACCTTAGACAACAATATCTTATGTTGGTAACTAAGATATTGTAAGTTATTGCTTTTTGTTATAAGTTGGTTTGGTCTTTTTTTAGCTTTCCTCTTTTTCTAAGATCTTCCTAAATCCATCTTGCTTTGTTATGATGGTTTTTGGTAGGTTACCTTCTTAGTGGATTACTCAAGAATTATGACTATGAGAACGCTATTTGCCTTTGAGTAGTTTTTTGCCTTCCATCATGGCCCCTCCTACTTCTTCCTAGGGTGTTGGAATGACTACCAGGTCTATAAAGAAGCAAATCCAAGAAATATAAGATAATTTAGATCATACTATTTTGTTAGAAGATTGTGTTATGCATCCTTTGGCTCATGGTCATGATAATGAGATGTTTATCAAAGATCTGACTAATAAAGAAGGAGATTCAAATTTTGATGATGATAGGGACTAAATGAAGGATTATGATAAGCCCTATTGTTTTGTCAAAACATCTTGAGGTTCCCCAAGAGCATCTATGTTTTCCATGGAATATGAACATTGCACTTTATCATGATTGTTGCTTAATGTGGAAATCATGGCAAATAATGCATAAATACAAAGAATGAACATAAGAAATTTCTCCTATTAGTCCTAACCCTTTTTTTACCCTCAAGATGAGAAATTATATGAATACATTACTTATCTTAAGAAATCACTTGATTATCAACTAGACAAGTATAGGAGAGATACTGAGAAGCAAATGGAGGCTACTAGTGTTGGAGAATATTACATTATTTGGAATTATGTAATCATTTGATATTTGGGAGTTTAATAAATATTTCTCCCATAAGAAAATTAAATAATTACATCTCCCATGAGATTGAGAGGAGGTGAAGTGACAACTAAAGATGAAATGCCAATAGTTGCATAACATTGAAGAGTTTCTTGGATATGAAGAGACTTCATGAAAAAACCATATATAGCTAAGATATCTATGAGATTGTATTATTATAATTGTGAGATTATCATAATCAATTATCAATATCAATGTGAATATTAATCTTGTGTATTATTTTTGTGAGAGCATATTTTGTGTCTCTATGAATGAAATTAGTTGTTGAATGTGATCAAAATTAACAGTGGTATTAGAGCCATGAAGGGATTTTGTGAGAGGTTTTTTTTTTTGTTTTGGAGGGACAATTGATAACATGCCCTTTGAGGTGAAAGCATTCTTTCCCATGTGAGTTTCAGCTAAAGGTAAATATCTATGAGTTGAGAGAGTCAACTTGTGCTTATTATTTATGTTTCTTCCTGCACATGTTTTGTTTTTATTTTATTAGAGGGGGTTTCGAAAGGGACACCAATACCTTTTACAAAGGTGGAAACAAAAATAAGAAGGCCTCCACAAGACCAGGATCAATGCAAAAACACATCAAAAAACCTAAGGAGATCATCCCAGAGCATCACAACAAGGAGATCACCCCAATAGGGAGAATACCCCATAATGATACAATAGGGAGATCACCTCAAGATGACACAACATGGAGAATACCCTAAAACAACACAACATGGAGAATACCCCAAAACAACACAATAAGCACTATCTTGAGGGAGGAAACTACAAAGAGATGCCACCATGAGAACATAGGAACTAAGAAAGAAGGATCCCCAATGGACATGCAAAAAGAAACAACCAAAGTAGACTTGGCTAGATAGAAGCATTGGCCACTTCTTGCTCTTCATTGGTCAGCTAAATGCACCCTTCATTATTGAGATCTTCAACCATCTTCACAACTTGTTGAAGAAGATTCCAAATCATCTTGGACGCTCTAGACATGGACATCATCGTCTCTTCCAAGCCTAAGAGGGAATCTTAGTTTGGTCTTTGCTGACTATGGCTCAACGGTCCACTTAGGGGACTTAGAGTAATAACTCCCTTCTGGGGGAAGAAGGAGTAGGAAGACCTTCAACCTTTAATTTATTTTTTAGAATAGGTTCATCCTTCAATAATTCCTTATCTTGCTCAATGATGATGGGCGTCTTGCACTTCCCACTTGAATATTTGATCCTAGAAGACCTACGATGAGGCTCCAATTTGATCGAAGGGGGAGTGTTGCCAGAGCTGAATTCTAGCTTCCACTCAGACTTGATGGTATTCGTCAAAGTGTTCTCCATTGCTTTGTCATCAACCATACAAGGGCTTCCAAGGCTTGATTCCAAAGCAAAGTGATGAGCAGGGGGCTACCAACACATGAAAGAATGGCCTTTTGGACCTCCTTCTAAAGAGCGTGCTTGTATAAAATGAGGTGAAGCCCTTTGTGTATTGGATGGGTAAAAGTGCCTTTTCTGACATTGGGGATGGACCTATCCATAGACCCAAAAAAGTACTCTGGAACATTGATGGCCTTAATATCCCTGAGATGATTCAGGAAGACCAAATATAAGCTTTCGAGGGGGGATTTAGTCTCGTCGATAGTGAAATACTGTATAACAAGAATCATGACCCTATTCCAAGGCTTAGGGAGGGACTCCTTGATGATTCTTCCATTTTCCTTTCTGAGCTTCTTTCCCTTGTCCCTAAAGTATCTCATCTCCTTATCCATCGAATTCTTGTCTCTCCAAACAATTTCCCTGTCAATGGGAAGGCCCATCACCTTCACGAACATATGAACACTGACAATGAATCTAAGGCTGTGAACCGAAACTCCATCATCCTCCAAAGAATGGGTAAAATCTTGCGATAGGTTAGGGTCACTATCACTAAATTTTTAGGAAAGGCATGAACCCATGAGATGGGGACTTCTACAAAGACATGATCAATCTGCAAAATTCTTGGCTCCAAAAGTGCCATTGGGGAACTGAACCAACCCACAACAATCCGAGAAGGAAAATTTCTAAAGAGCTCACTTCACTAAAGGTAATTTGAATCAATTCTTTTACAGTGAATAGACTAATCTTATGATCACATTTAAATAACTCAAGATCAAAGGAATCTGAGCGGGTCAAAGCTTCTTGGATACATATGTTGACGGTTTTGGAGTTTGTCATGCTTCAGAGCTATTGATGATTACCTCCTATTTGAGATATCCTCCAAAACATAGCCTTAAGTGCCAAGGTTGAAGCACATGAGCACTTGGGAACCCATCACACTAGAGGAGGTCATCTTCACAGGATAAGATTGAACCTTAAGCTTGGGAGGGCCCATTGGAGGCCACATCGAACGACATTCTGGTAGAATATTGAGCGAACAAGGAAATAGGCTAAAGATGTGGATTCCACCAAAAAACTACGAGTAGTGAGATCCCACCAGAACCAAAAGCCTGCTCTAGAGCATCGAAGCACCTTCATGAACGATGAGATCATAGAGGGATTGAGGGAAGTTGTCATACCATACATGGATGGATTCTTGAGCCAATCCTAGATTAGCTAGTAAGTCGGTTGTATTCCCTATATACATGTTGGATAATAATACTACTATGATTTTGGAGGTACCTCTTGGATTCTTCAGTGAAGTTGTATATGCTCAAAGCTGGAATCTGGGTTCCTTTGAGGTAATTTATGATGTTTAAATAATCTACTTCGATGATGATATTTTTGGGGTAGAGATTATCTAGGAGGTATAATCCTTGATAAAGAGCTCTGGATTTGGCCACTTGATTTTTTTGGATACCAATGTTTTCCTTGAAGACAAGAATGATCCTTGATTGTTTCTAACAATGCCACCACCTCTCACCTTATTTCCTTTAGCTATCCCATAAAAATTAAATTTGAACTACCCAACAGGGGGCAAGGACCACTTGACACTACATCTATTCATAGGAGTTGTATAGGGACAAGAAAGAGCAGAAGAGAGGTTGAGAGAAGTAGTAAGATCAAACTCGAGGCCAAGCCCAAGGGGTGCATGAGAGGGAACTAACTGGGAGTTTTTAACAATAAAAAGCACCTTAATCCCAACAAAGAGAGGATCCTTAGAAGCTCTAGAGAAGGCTTTAGAGTTATCCTCTAACCAGACATGCCAAATAAAATGTGAAAGGTAGAAATACCATAAAGACTTGAGCTTGTTGAGCAGATTTAGACAAGTTCTGTGTGAGCTTGTTGAATAGTTTTGGACAAGTTATGTCTGAGCTTGTTGAGCAGATTTGGACAAGTTCTATGTGAGCTTGTTGAGCATATTTGGACAAGTTTTTTGTGAACTTGTTGAGTAAATTTGAATAAGTTCTATGTGAGCTTGCTGAGAAGATTAGTGTTGCCTAGCTGAGTAGATCAGTGGATTGCCTACCTAAGAAGATCAATGTGTTGCCTAGCTGAGCAGATCAGTGGATTGCCTACCTGAGTAGATCAATGTGTTGCCTACCTGAGCATATCAGTGGATTGCCTACCTGAGCATATCAGTGTGTTGCTTAGCTGAGCAGATCAGTGGATTGCCTACCTGAGTAGATCAGTGTGTTGCCTAGCTGAGCAGATCATTGGATTACCTACCTAAGAAGATCAGTGTATTTCCTAGCTTTGAGAAGATCAAATTAATCATTGTATTGGATAAGGATCCTTATTTTTGTGTGAAATATTATAAGGAGATTATCTTGTGGAGTACCCCACATTGGGGGAACCACGTTAAATCTTGTGTCTCAATTGTGTGTGGTGACTTGTGCTCTTACTTACTATTGTTATTTGAGTTATTAATGCACACTGCTATATTTGGTTATTGCAATTAAGGACATTAATTGATAATGGTTTGGAAAGAAAGTAAAAAGTGGGTGCTATACTGTTCACACCCCCTCTCAATATAAGTTTGTGTTCTTTAATTGGTATCAGAGTGGGTTCCTTTGAAAAGGCTAACAGCTTGAGGGTAGATTCTACAAGAACATATATGGATTCAAAGAATGGATCATCTACAAATAAGGCACCACTATTTGATGATAACAATTATGATTTCTGGAGCATGATAATGAAGAACTACTTGATATCACAAGGATATGAGGTATGGCAGATGGTTGAAAAAGAGTATAAGGTTGAAGGTGATCCCGAGGCAGATAAGACTATCAAAAAATTGGTTGAGATCAATGCAAGGGCAATAAATTGTATTTTGACTAGGCTACGTGAGATAAATTTTGCAAAGGTCATGGTATGTAAATGTGGACCAAGTTGCAAAATACTTATGAAGGAAATTCCAAGGTAAAGTTGTCAAAATTACAAAATCATAGAAAAAGATTTGAGGAATTGAAAATGGAAGATTCTGAAGATATTGCAAAGTTTTTACTTCGAGTTGATGAGATTAATAACACCATGAGAGGCCTAGGATTTGATATGAAAGAATTATAAGTTGCTCAAAAGGTTTTGATGTCACTTCCCATGAAGTATGATGCAAAGGTTTCAGCAATAGAAGAAACAATGAATATTAACAAGCTAACAATGGAAGAACTACAAGGAACTCTCTCAACTTATGAGATGAGGGTGAGTAAGCATCAGGTTCCAATAAAAGATATTGCATTCAAGGCTTCAGAGAAAGAGAAAGGGAAGGTTCCAGAGATATATAGAGATCCAGTTAATAATGAGGAAGCTAACTTCATAAAAAGGAATAAGGACTCAAGGAATTTCAGGGATATGAGGAAAGTCAGATGCTACAAGTGTGGTGATCTTGGTCACTATGCACACAAGTGTCCACATGAATAAAACAATGATGATGAAAAACAGGGTCACAAAAGAAAAGAAGATGGAAAGCATAAGCATGATAAAGATGACAAATACAAGCAAAACAAGTATGAGAAGAAGACAAATTTTTGTAAGGTAAAGAAATCTTACTACATTGAAGAAGCAAGTGATGGTTCAGTTCACAACAATGAAAACCAGTCAGATGAAGAAGAATGTACATTCTTTGGAATAAGTGAAGAAAGGCAAGAACACCTATTCCTAGGTATTGAAGTTAAATAAGAGGATATATCTATTGAAGAAAGACATGAAGAGCTTGCCATAGCCATTGAGCAAGAAAATAGATACAAGAAGGGTATAAGGATACTAAAATGCTTCATATGCAGAGATTTTGGACATATAGATGATGATTGCACATACTACAACAATTGCAACAAGGAAAGTTTATTTGTTGAAAAAGAAAGCGACAGTTCCAGTAATAGTTCTAGCAGTAGTTCTAGTGACAATTCCAGCAACAGTGATGATGAAGAAGAGGAATCCACAAAACAAGAAAAGAAAATTAGGAGATTGGAAACGAAAATCAAGAGGCTTGAAAATAAGGTGCATGAAAATGAAAAATTCAAAATGATGCTTAATCAACACATTCAAGATTTGGAAAAAGAGCTTCAAGAAACAAAAGAGCTCGACATCACTATTTCTGATCAATTGAAGGAGAAGAAAGAAAGGTGTAAACAGTTAGAAGAAGAAGATCAAATAGGTTTGGGGACCTACATAAATGAGTTAGCACGATTTCAAAGGAATTCAAAAACTCTGGATAATTTTTGGGTTTGACAACGAGATCTATTTATAAAGACAGGGTTTGGTTATGAAGAAGGGAAATAAAAAATAAGTACACAAGGACCTATATTTGTATCAGGAGGCTTTATTTCAGAAATCTATAAGGAAGAACCGGTTCCCAAAGAAAAAGAAGCAACAAAAATGGATACTTGCATTTCAGAGGCTATAGAGATGTGTGCCAATTTGCCACTTGACACAAATGAAGAGAAAGAAAAGGAAGATTTCAAAGTACCAAAGGTCTCATATTTTAGGTTTGGGGAATCACACTCAAAAGGAAAGGAAGTTCTAAAAGATGAAAGCAAGGACACACCTAAGTTTTATAAAGAAATTTCCAAAGTTCCTATGGCTCCAAATATTCAGTTTGGATCTTGTTTTGAAATAGGTGAATCAAGTTCAAAAGGAAAAGAAATTCTTGAAGAAGAAAGCAAGGAAGAAATTAAGGAAAAGGATTTAGGTACTACAAAGAAGGTTCAAGGATGCAATGCACAAGTTGAAAATGATCATAGGGATAATGGTCAAGAAAGGTACGAGGAACCAAGGCATGAACAAAGGGCTTTTCAAGGACATTGTTTTTATTGTAATGGATTTGGACACAGGGCTATACATTGTAGGGTCCATGGATCAAAGAAGTTTTATTTTGCTAGAAGAAACTTCAAAGGAAGAAGGTATGGTTTTTAGGGACATTGCTTCTTATGCAAAATGATTGGTCATAGAGCTTCTTAGTGCAAAGAAAATGAGCAAAATGGTTTTGGTTTTAGAGCTACACAATTTCGAAGTCATGGTCATAATGGTCATGAAAACAGAGCTTCACAATACAGGGTTCAAGAAAGGAATGGATATGGAAATTATTTCAAGAAAAAAATCAGGATTTGGGCACCATCCAAAGGCTACAATATCAAGTGTTTTAATTGCAATAACTTTGGACTTATTGCAAAATGGTGTAGGACTCAATTCCAAACAGGTTCAAGGCAAGAAGGTCAAACAGGTTCTAGAAAAGAAGATCAAGTAATTCATCAAGATAAGGATATCAAGAAAACATGGAAGGAAGTTGATAGAGGAAAGAAACAATGTAAGATGGGAGTAAAAGTACTCCCACCCCAAAATTAATCATCTCAAGAGAGAAGGTGGTGAGGGGCTAAGCTTAAGAGTCATATCTTTTAGCCCCATATGTGTCCCTTTTGCCATTGATGTCAAATGGGAAGAGATTTGAGTTAGGGGGAGTAGCCTCCAAAGAGAGCATTGAGTTAGGGGGAGCAGCCTCCAAAGAGAGTATTGAGTCGGGGGAGCAACTTTGATTCTCAGAAATGGTTTTTGCAGTGACTGTGGTGATTTGCATTAGAGGTGTTGCCATCAATGACAAAGGGGGATATTATTGAAAATTTGAGGTATTTTATGTTGTCATTGATGTCACATGGATCATTGATGTCACATGGATCACATTGAGTTTTTGTGGCCAAAGTATTTCATAAATAAGCATTTATGATATTTTGGAAAGCATGGATATATACAGGGTTTTTGTGAAAACCAAGGCAGGAAAAATAAAAGGTTTTATTTAAAACCATGGATGGTAGATTTGAAATGGGTTTTTCTTAAAACCCAGGTTGGATTTTTGTTTCATCGAAAAAGGTGCCCCGGTGATGGAGATATTTAATTTTAAATATTTAAGTTTAAATTTAAAATTAAAAGTTAATTTATAGTGCCAACGTCAAAAGAAATGAGGAGGCATATAATATTAAAGTTTAATTTATAGCACCGACGTCAAAAGAAAGGAGGAAGACATATATAAATATGCCACCAAATGCTTTGATTAATTCCCCAAGTCCTCGATGATGGTGATGCCTTCAAATTGCTAAGGGAGTGAAAGGTGCCAGTGTGTTAAAGAGTGTGCAAAGGGTGTTCGTTTGAAGAGGGAGCAAAGGCGTTGCAGCTCATTTGAATCTAGCGGAGAAAGGAGGCAATAAAAGTAAGGGATGTCCCTTACCAAGCTCCATAGGCGCTTGTGGCCTAGCGACAAGAGGAAGGCGTGTAAGGTGTTGAAATGCCAGCAGATCCGAAATTCGAATCCCGTCGATGTTGGTTTTGCAAAGTGAAAGGGAGGACTCTTTTGATGCACGTGGTGTTTGAGGACACGCTCGAAGCAAAAAAATAGAAGGTTTGCGCTCACTGTTCTATGTGAGTGGTTGACTCACGTGGTTGTTGGTGTCACGGTTAGCGTGGTGCAAGGGCAGCGACCAAGGATCAAATCCCGCTGAGGACAAAGGCAAGTTAATAATTTTTCCTAATATTTTATTTTTCTAAGGTTGCCTTAGGAGAGATAAGGGTTGTGATGCATGTTGAGAAAAAGAGAGATTTCTGGTGATTTTCCTTTTAGAAATATATCATATTATATATCGTTGGAAAGCTTATTTCGAGGGCTATTTGATTAACTTACTTAGAGGGAGAAATAAGGTGTATGTAAAAAGATATTTCTGATTTTGTAAAGGGGTTCAAAAGTGAAGGTTGTTTTGTTATTTTTCAAAAGTGATTAATTCTTTCATAAGGGGACATGATGCATTTTGTTGAGTAGGAGTGATAAGGTGTTATTTGGATATTGTTATTGTGATATTAATCACGATATCTAACCCTTGTTGAAATTTGAAAAAGAAGTTTGTTGAGTGTGGCAGATTTCCAAAGAGGTTTATTCATATTCATAAAAGGTATGGGCACATTCTCCTATTGATTGATTATGGTGGTTAATTTATGAAATATCATTGGAGAGAAAAGGATTGATTGTGGTTTCCTTTTTGAAAGTGGTTGGTTGAATGCTTCAAGGTTTTCTGGTGTGAGAGTTGTGTTTAAACCTTGTTTTATAAGCACATTTGTTGAAGCCCATTGGTTCTGCAAAGAACTTGAAAAGAACATGAGTATCATTGTTATGTGAGATTTATGGTTGAGCATTTTTGGAAACATTTGAGTTGGTTGATACATGCTTGGACTAGGGTTTGTGAGAAAGAGTTGTCCCTTGTGATGAATGGTTGAGTTGAGTTGATTGTGCCTAGTCAAGTGATTGTGAAAAGTGATTGCTCAAATTCCATAAAAGAAACTATTCTATATTCTGATTTGAGTTGAGTTTAAGTTGACAAAGAAATTGAGATTAGAACATATTGAGTCTCTAATAATTCTCCTTATGCTTTTATGAGATTGCCTTGAGTTGAGAAAGATATTGGATTTGAGTATAAAACATATTGAGTCTCTAACAATTCTCTTTATGCTTCTATGAGATTGATTTGAGTTGAGATCATTGTGGATCATAGTTGTCATCCTTTGAAAAGTGTATTACCATTCATTTTTGAGTTCATATTTGAGCCTTTCCTTCATAGATTTGTGGATGAGATTTGAATGCTACTTGAGCATGATTGGTTGAGCCTTTGAGAAGGCTTTTGGGATAGATTTATGGACAGATTTGTGGCAATTTTTGTGTATGATTGATTGAGCCTTGAGAAGGCTTTTGGGATAGTTTTGAGACAGATTTGTGGACAGATTTGGATAGTATTTGGACAAGTTATGTGTGAGCTTGTTGAGCAGATTTGGACAAGTTCTGTGTGAGCTTGTTGAGCAGATTTGGACAATTTCTTTGTGAGCTTGTTGAGCAGATTTGGACAAGTTCTGTGTGAGCTTGTTGAGCGGTTTTGGACAAGTTCTATGTGAGCTTGTTGAGCATATTTGGACAAGTTCTGTGTGAACTTGTTGAGCAGATTTGAACAAGTTGTGTGTGATCTTGTTGAGCAAATTAGTGTTGCCTAGCTGAGCAGATCAGTGGATTGCCTACCTGAGCAGATCGGTGTGTTGCCTAGCTAAGTAGATCAGTGGATTGCCTACCTGAGCAGATCAGTGTGTTGCCTAGCTGAACAGATCAATGGATTGCCTACCCGAGCAGATCAGTGTGTTGCCTAGCTAAGCAGATCAGTGGTTTGCCTACCTGAGAAGATCAATGTGTTGCCTAGCTAAGTAGATCAGTGGATTGCCTATCGGAGCAGAAAAGTGTATTGCCTAGCTTTGAGCAGATCAAAGTAATCATTGTATTGGATAAAGATCCTTATTTCTATGTGAAATATTATAAGGAGATTATCTTGTGGAGTACCCCACATTGGGGGAACCACGTTAAATCTTGTTTCTCAATTGTGTGTGGTGACTTGTGCTCTTGTTTACTATTGATATCTGAGTTATTAATGCACACTGCTATATTTGGTTATTGCAATTAAGGACATTAATTGATATTGGTTTGGAAAGCAAGTAAAAAGTGGGCGCTATATTGTTCACCCCCCTCTCATTATAAGCTTGTGTTCTTCATGGTATTAATGAAATTGTAAACTTTATCCCCAAAGAGGAGGTCTTCCTACCCATGTTATTAGCATATATTTTTAATCTTTCTTCATGCATCAAAAACCTGGTGAATAATCTATAAATGTGTAGCTTCAGTTGTAAAGGTTTGGTGAAAGATGTTGTGACCAATGTGGACGAAGTCTTATATTGTGAGGTATCTAGTCAAGTCTCTATTTATTTGCATCCATATTCTAGTTTTCATGTATCCTATACAACACCCTATGTAATATATGTGCTTTATGTTGGATTCAGTGTGCTTTATTTTTCCTTCCCAATTGAGAACCATTTTAATTTTCTTGCATTATTTTATTAACCTTTTGGGTACCTAGAATATATTTTTTTCTACCTAGGACATTCTTACTGAAAACAACTTTCTAGAATGGCTAACTCATTCCTTAGCTTGAGTCATTCTAAATTTGAAATTTTTTTTTGAGTAAAATTATGTCTACATATACTAGCTTACCGACGTGAGTCCACAAGTATTATTCTATTATTCTCTAGGTCATATATGTCCTATTCATGAAGTAAAAATCTTAACGTCCTTCACATTTTTTTATGTTTAATAAATAAAAATTGCTTGACGTTACTTGCATAACATTTTATTTTTGTCTAATTCCTACCCAATTAAATTTTCCTTTGAATTAGAAGAAGATTCATCGAAACATCTATTTTTTACTGGAAGGATTAGACAATTAAGCAATGCCCTCGATGAAAATTTTGTTGCACATGCTAGATAAATATACTTAGTCCAAAAAATAATTTGAAGGTGTTATAATAGAAGGAATTAATCTCCAATTAATCCAATAAAATATTACACATGATTGGGTGGCGAGACTTTAGGGGATACAACCAACAACAAAATTATCCCAAGATGTTTAATGTGCTTTCAGGTACAATTCTCTTACTTCAAATGTGCCTTCTTTGGCTTATATGTTGCAACTTTTAAAGTGGGGGGTTTGGTGTTTCGAACAAAAGTTAAAAATTTTGTATAATAGGTTTCGGGTTCAAGTTTTTCGGGAGCTCATTTAACAAAGAAAAACAAAATTTTATTAGGATTTTACTAACAAAAATCAAGTGATTTATGACAAAAATAGTTAGGGGGATGGATATTATAAGAAGGATTTTTTTGAAGGGACAATATTTAATTAAGAGAATTAAAAGGATAAATAAGTAGGGTAATGCATTTTCCTAACAAAATTTTGCAAGTCGAATGGAATTTTTTTGAGTGATATTTTTTCTTTGAAAGCATATAGTGAAATAAAGTGCATTTAGGGAGTTATAATATTTTCTTAAGTGGGCAATTAAAAAAAAAAAAATATATATATATATATATATATATATATATATATATATATATATATATATATATATATATATATATATATATATATATATATATATATATATATATATATATATATATACTTTTAAAAGAAATTTGTATTTTTAGGATGTATTTTTTGGAAGTTATAAGGCATATAGGAGCATTTTTTGTGTGGACAATTTTTTAGAGAAAGTTGGCATTTAAAAGGACGAAATATTTTAGAGACCAAGTTGCATTTGTTAGATTGAACAACAATTCAAAGGAAATTTGTAATGATTTTTTTTTCAAAGGAAAAAAATATTTACAAAAAATTTAAGTGAAGACATTGAAGATTGATCAAAGACAAGGCCAAATTATTGAAGATTATTTCAAGGTACAAAATATACCTATATTCTCTAAAGTGGATTTAGAAAGATCATAAAGTTTTTTTGTAAGGAAGGAAAGAAGATTTTAAAGGGAAAGGAAAATATTGAAGAAGCTTTTTATGTGAAAAGTTTCTATAGTTTTTCTAATATATTTTGAATTAGGGAGGCAAAAGGTTTTCTACTAAATATTTGAAAGCAAATTTAAAATTTCCAAAAGTGAAAAAGTTAGAAATAAGTTTTTTGATATTAAACAAAAATATTAAAAGGGAAATATTATTTTGGGAGTTATAAGGAGTACATTTTTTTAAATGGGCTTTTCTTAAAAGAAAAAGTTGACATTTGGAAAATTAGAGGGGAATTTGAAAATTTGAAAGAAAAAAATGTATTTTTTAAAATAAGGTGCATTTTCAACGCTGATCGACACCTTAATTTTAACAAAAAAAAAATTGTCTTAAAAACAAAAATAAAAAAAAATACTACACGACATGGGAAAAAGAAAGCAAACAAAGAAACAAGCCAAAATTTAAAAATATGTTTCACCAAATGATAGTATAGGAGGAGAAAAGCAAATACAAACTCATGAGTGTGTGTCATTAACAATAAGTGAAGGAAAAGAGAAGCAAGCTAAAAAAATCCATTTTCAAGAAGAAAAATTCTTAATGTTAAATGTTGATACTTGTGAAGAGAAGCAAGTTGAAGATTATGTGTCACCAAAATTTACACGGTACTCACAAACAATTCTTAAAGAAGATAAAGATGAAGATTTTTCAACACTTATAAGAGTTTGTAACCAAGGACCTGTTGGATATAGGTAAAAGAGTTTGTTGTTACACTATGGGCTATAGTTTGAAGAGGTAAACATGATTCCTTATTATCTATATTGGATTGGGGAAGGGTGCGTACACTACCCAAGCATTGTACCTCGAGCCTATGCACTTCATATATAGGAGGGTGCTCATTTTTACCTTAAAAAGTAAAGTTGACAAATTGAACCTATGACTATTATTGTGTATCTCAAATGTCATAATACTACACCACTTAGTCCTAATGGTAAAAAAGTTGGACCTCCAATTGATGAGTGCTTCTGTAATTGCCAAAGACCACATGACACCCATGTCATCTAGATTCTAGCCAAAACATGAATATTCCTTCTTTAAAATTTGAAATTTGGAGGGAAAATAGGGTACTTTGTGGGGGAAAAAAAGAGGTACCAAATAACAAAATCAAGAAGAGAATTGAATTAGAACCCCTTGAAATTTCATAAGGAATAAACTGGAATAGACAGTTCATCCATATCTTCCATGATTTGCTCTATACATGTTTTTTATGCAATTGAGCAAAGTGGTTTCATTTTGGCTTTGATACCATGTTGGAATTCACAATATTTTATCAAAACATCTTAAGATATACGTTATACATTCACCAAAAACATATTCAAAAAATGAAAAAGATAAAAAATAAAATATTGTATCGACAAAAATAGAGAAATAAATAAATGACACAAAAAGAAAGAAAGAAAAAGAGGTGGGTGCCTATAGGCACCCTAATATCTCACATATCACAATTGATTTAATGGATCAATCATTGGAGATGTTTATAGTAATACCAAATCCCCAATTAAATTTTAACCTCAAGTTGACATAACTTGACTTGAAGGTTAAATTACAATATAATAAATATATTACACCCTTTAATCAAGGTTATCTATAGAGGTTGATAAACCAATATCATTGAAGGTAAATACATGAAGGGTGTCCTTAGGCTTACATGAGAATGCACATAGGCTAACATATGATGTTTGAAGACTTAAATAGATGATGCTCATAGGCTTACATGAAGATCTCTTGTAGGCTTACAAATACACTTGCCCATAGGCTGCATCAATAGTGCTCATAAGTACTCTTTCTCACTTTTGGCCTTGGCCTATTAAGATCAAATTTTACCTACTTCAACAATATGTCATGGTTGATTGGTTATCAAATATAACTAATCTAAAAACTTATAGAAAATATATATTTTATCTTTAATTTGGTTATGTGGGATTGAAATGGTCCCCATCTATATTATATCATGACCACATAGTGGTATTCTAACCAACAATTATGCATATCACATTTGGCAATGTCTAAATTTGACTCTCCATATTGAGAGTCCATATTTTTAACCACTTGAACTTATGTCATTTAATAAATGTTAACCCATAGGGTTTAACTATTATTTATGATATGAAATCCCTTGCTTCCCATCATTGGTCATAAACCCTTTGGAGTAATTTTTAAGGTTTACACATGATATTGGAATCTTGGATGATGGTATGAAACTCTTCATTCCTCACCAATTATTCCACAACCAATGAGACAAAATGTAAAGGTTCACCATTGGGATTGGAACCCTAGACTATGTAATTCCACCACAATCATTCAACCCCCTGTTCAAATATTTAATATGTGCTCATTGCATAAGGATGACATTGTATGATGTAATCTAATATGTATGTCTACAAGCTACTATTTTAGAGTGTTACATGGGGATTATTGTATAAATATACATTCTCGTATAGTTAAATTTATATAGTTAACCTTGTAAGTTAATATTGTAAGGTTAACCTTATTCCTAACCTTCAATAATATTTCACATAAGGGTCATATCTAATTATTTTGTAATTAGATGTATTTATACCAAATCCTATCTAACCTAGACTTAACCATGTTAAATCCCTAAAAAACACCAACTCAGTAGTAGGTAAGTTAGCACTCACCTAATACCACAAAGCCACTCTTTTTTTTTAGATTTGGTTATTGTGAGAAACCCCTATGACCCACGTACAGGGCTGAGCAGTCTCCTCCCAACCATGACCCCTCATAAAGTCGAGAGCTATACTTATCAATAGGGAATTTAACACAAAGCCACTCTTTTGGCCATAATAGTTGGAGCATAAATTGAATAAAAAACAACTAATCCCTAATAGAAAATGCAATCTAAATGATTATATTCCAAGAATCTTCCCCCAACACAATCAATGGTTCTTTTTAGTCATTCTAAAAAACAAATAATAACACCCCTACTACCCTCACCATGATCAATAGGCAACCAAAACCCTTTTTCCAAATAGTATTAAGAGTCATATCTAGGCACCAATTCACACACTTATCCTATTATAAACAAAGAATACAATACTATGCTTGTAAACAATATCTCTGAACCTCTATTTCTTACACCTAAGGGAAAACTCCCTCACATTCTATGTCATAAGGTTAAAACTCATAATATTTCATCAAGCGAGTTGGGATCCTTGGATAGGATCTCAAAATGATTCAGATGCCCAAGGTGAATTTTGGGTCATGAGGCCAAGCATCAACCTCCATGCCCCCTCCATACACCCCACCTTGGCATGAGTGTCTATTTGACTCAAAATATGAACCAAATATTTGTTTGTTTGTTGTAAAGGGCCATTTAAGGACTACAACCTTGCTCAAGTGGCTTAAAACTGATAAAATTATTCCTTCTCTGGTCAGGTATTATCTCCTTAACCAAAACACCATTAATATTGACTGGTCCTTCCTAACGAGGAGTAAAGGCAACATACCTAATCTCATTAGACATACTTAGACAATCACAAACCAAATAGCCCACAAAACAAAATATAAAATAGGTTTTAGACACATTCAAGTAAATAATGTTTTTGTTCGATATGAAACGGAGGCCCGATGAGATAAATCACTTGAGGAAGTTCACCATCAAGGTCCATCTCTAGCCAGGTGCATAGATGGACCTTGAAGGTCAAGAAATTTCCTTGTTCATTATTAGAACAAATAACTCTAACTAGACAACCAACAATATTCTTTAGATATGGCCTAAACACAAGATTAAGATAGAAAAATTTGATCCACAAGGAGTATCTAACCTGAGATGGCCCTTTAGGATGAAATTCAAAGGACCAAGCTTGCAAATAATAAATCTGGCAACATATAATCCAAGTCTCATACTAAAGGACTACTTGTGCAACTTCCACAAAATTGAAACAATTACATACCCTTTCATCAAACACCTTTGTTTGCTCAACTAACCAACCCTTCAACTCTCAATTTGTCTTGACCCATCTAAAAAACTTACTTTCTATAAGAGCCTCACTCATAAAACATAAAATTATAGTTCATTTTTTATAATTACTAATTTTGTTGATAATATCCCCAAGTACAAGGTATTGTGGAGCTTTACCTATTTGGATGTCACCCTTAGTAATGCATCGATTGAATGCGTCTCCTTGTTGTACCTCTCCATCATTATCACACCCAGGTCTACCAACATTTGCTTCATCTTTGGTACAAAACCATCTACCTCCATTACAACTAAGATCAAACTAGGAAGAGCCACCAAACTCACCTCTACAAAGACCTTTGTTTTCATTAATGACAAGAAGAAAAGTGCCACCAAATGCACCATTAGAGGGTTTGTCGCCATCATTACTACCAAGGCCAAGAGAAGAAACAACAACAAAGTTACCACTAGAAAATACAAAAAAAAATGGACCCAACTAGAGAGAAGTGACTACCTGTATTCAAAGGCAAACCTAACACAAATGGGCTTTTCAAACTAGAAAACCCCAAATTGAGGGAAAAAGCCCACAAGAAGCCCAAAAAACATAAAAACTATAGTAAAACTCATATTTTGCTTGGACTTTGAGGTAGGGGAAACAAGGACTTCACAAGAGGATAGAGGCTAATCATATTCAACACCAATTATATTATAGAACTACTTTCCTTTTACTGATGTTTTTCTATTGTAAAGGATCGATTACAACCCACTTCCCACGCTTATATTGTATTATTATTATTTTTTAACTAGTTTATATGGAATTTTTGTTTTTAATTAAAAATATTTATACTGCTATTAATAAAAATCATTTATAAAGACAAATAAAACAACTAGCTAGTTGTCCACCAACAACAAAAAACAAAACATGGATGTAGTACTTGCCACCATACAGTAAGAACAACAAAAAAAAACAAGGCAAGCCCTTGATAGGCAAGAGAAGAATCAAAATAGCCAATCCAAAGTTAAAGTAACTTCTTACACTATTATGCACCAGACGCAACCAAACACTATAAAGTTGGTCAAAATAAGCTAAATGCAGCCATTCCTCCATAATCTCAACAAGATGATCAATCAACTATAAGAGACTAGTAAGACACATGATGATGATAGCATTTAGTAGACTAAAAACCTTTTCCTCCATAATCTCAACAAGATGATCAATCAACTATAAGAGACTAGTAAGACACATGATGATGATAGCATTTAGTAGACTAAAAACTTTTTCCTCTGTATAATAGACAACAACAACAATACCAATGATTTAGATGTAAACATTTTAAGATTTTACCCTCATACTAATAAATTCTTGTTAATTGTTAAAGATCCTATTTTGTATGTTTTTTTTTTTTAAACAAACCATTTTTAACAAACTATACTTACATCACGTTTTCACAAATCACATGGTAGTATTGCAACCACCAATTATACATATGTTTCTAACACTAGCTTAGATATATAAAATATATATCTATAAACATCAATCTCGAGGCGCCTATCTCATTTGCGCCTATCTCATAGATATATAAAATATATATCTATAAACATCAATCTCGAGGCGCCTATCTCATTTGCGCCTATCTCATTTCTTGGGGGTGTGATAGATAATTTTCTTAATGTCGGCGGATAATTTTCTTAATGTCAACTTTTTTAATAAAATATTAATATTGTTTGTTGGGGTGTGATAGATAATTTTCTTAATGCCGATGGATAATTTTCTTAATATCAACTTTTTTAATAAAATATTAATATTGTTTACGGCGTGGCTGACTTCCTAACTACCATTGTAGGACGCCTATGGGCATAAAAATTTAAACATAATTCTTGACATTAAAAAAAGATGGTTTTAACCACTCAAGCATATACTATTTGACTAAAATACTCAAATGCACACATAGGATCTAAAACTTTGTTTAACAGTATAAAACTTCTATTTCTCCGCCACTTGCCTTTAAACAAACAATAAACTATCATAAATTTTGTATGCTTCACCTATAAATAAATACTAAAAACTTAATATATAAATACTTAAAAGTTTTATTATATCTGCAACACGGCACCTACCAATCTTGACAAACATGCTGACATGGTGGCCAACTACTAACCCCTCAACCCCAGCAGGCAGCCTGTTTAATTTGATACAATATAGATATGCATATGAATAACAGATTTAAACGGCTTTCGGTGAAGTGTACCAAAAACCTTGTACATATTGGCTATATATTCCCCTGCAGGCTAATGTGATATAAACTTAAATATACCCTGTAAGAAAGCCCTGCGATTTTGAATGATTAAACCCTGCGACAAACTTCTCCATCGCACACAATCCCTCCTGTCATGTTCTCATTATTAGAAGAGTCGTTCGGTTGCTCTTGTTTTTCATTTATTTCAGACTGTTGTTCCTTCAAAGCACAATCTGGATGAAGATCAAAGTCACATTCTTTGCAACAAAAAGACCACCCACTTCCTCCTCCTTGACACCCATCACAACCATAAGCCTTCCTCTGAGTCAAAACCAGTGAATGATTGTGCAGGCTATGCTTCAATTCCTTAGGCCATGTCTTTACTTTTTCTTCAATTTCCTTCTGCAGCTCTGCAAGCCTAGCTTCAGTATAGGGATAGGCTTTGGCCCCATGGAGGGAAACAATGTTTCTGCCACCTGTTGTCACAGTTTTCCCATCTGGGCCGATTATGACCAACGTTGGAATTCCTCTAACATGGAAGTAGTGGCTTAGATCCTCCTTGGCTTTGTCCCCAAAAGGAAGAGCCAACCATGGCATGGTTGCATAGTATTTCTCAAAAGCCCCTTGGTCCTTGTCACTGGAAAGAAAAACAATCTCAAAGGCTTCTCCTTTTTCCTTCAGTTCAGTATACACTTGGACAAGCATTGGGGTGAAAGCGCGGCATGGAGGGCACCAATGTGCAGAAAAATATAAACCAACCGTCTTGCCTGTGAGCTCAGAAACCGGCACCTGCAGCACCACAATCATGATGGTTGTCATGGCCACATCAACATCAAATCAGTGGCTTGAAGCCATTAAAGAGTAGTTGAGATCTACAGTTCTGTATGAGCATTGCTACTGCTTTAGTACATAATTTCAACTTCCAAGTTTTCTTTTAGCCAAGCTGCTGCTACTAATGAATAACGACCTGTGATAATTCTACAATGCAAGATGATGATGATAATAATAAAGGTGGTTTCAAATGCATTAGAATTGGGGCTTTGGCTTAGATGAATTGGAAAGATCAAACATATAAAATTTTGATGGAACGAATTTCATAACGGGACCCAAATTTTAAGGCCTTTTGTCCAGAAATGCAAAGTCTGGAGGGCAAATACCCAAAAAAAACTAATTTCTATTACCCGGAAGTAAAAAGATACAGCGACCATCTCCAAGTGTTTTAGGCTCTAAAGAGTCTTAATAGTTTTAACCAACTTAAAAATCACCCAAGTTTTAAAGTTCTTCTAAGCATTTTAGGGCGTATAGTACTGAAATCAGATTGAGTCCCATTTTTTAAATATAAATTAAAATTATTAAAATGATTTTTAAGATAAATAGACATAGATTTTATGTTTAAATAGTTTGCAGAGACAAGAATAAAAAAGAGCCATCGAAATTTATTGACAAGATCAGGAATATAACATTAATTCTTCAGAAATAAAGAATAAACAATTAAACTTTAATTTTTTTTAAAAACTTTATCCTTTTTAAGTGAACTTTCCTCTTGAAAGATCAAATAATTCATCCTATTATTTGTGATATCGAATCTCTTTATTATTTTGACCTCAGGAATGTTAAATTCTTTTATTATATTCTATTTTCTTAAACGTGAAACCATCTAAACTGTAATTTTGGAGTAAAAACTTTCCTATTCTATTTCTGCTGTTCAAAATCCAAATACTATTCAGAAGTGTCTGAAAATTTAAAATAAATTCAATTTAAGTTCCCTGGCTACTTCTATAAGGGGTTCTGTATTCATATTTGGCATGAGGTTGGTTTAGAGTCTTGGATTGAACCATGGTGAGATCAAAAAACAAATAAATAAATGAACTTACACTTACCCTTCCCCCACCGTGTGTGATGACAAAGTCTCTCTCCTCCGAGACCAAGAGAGAGTCCAAGGTCTGTGCAGCACGTCTGGCTTCATCCTGTGCTTTAAGTTCATCTAATTTCTCCTTTGTAAATGGATAAACTGAAACACCATGTTCCAGAATTAGCTCCACACCGCCTGTTTGTAACGTTTTCCCATCTGGGCCAATCACAATCAAGGTTGGAATCCCCTCAATTTGAAAGTACCTTGACAAAGTCTTCACCGTGGTGTCTCCAAAAGGCAGAGCAAGCCATGGCATGCTTCCATAATAATCCTGAAATGACTCCTCATCTTGGTCACTGGAAACAAACACAATCTCCATGTCCTCCCCTCTCTTTTTGAGCTCATTGTATAATTGTATAAGCTGGGGAGTGAACCCTCTGCAAGGAGGGCACCAGTGTGCTGAAAAATACAAACAAACAGTCTTTCCCACCAGTTCTGATACAGCCACCTATACATGGGATCCAAATTTATGTCAGAAAAAACCTCCCCAGAAAAAAAAAGTCAAATCTTCAGCCATGATCTTCCATATAAAATATAAAAACTATTCAATTACCTGTTTTCCTCCATTAGCAATGACAAAATCCCTGTCATGGGAGACCAGAAGAGAATCCAAGGTCTGTGAGAGCCGAATGGCCTCCTCCTTGGCCTTCAGCTCATCAAGCCTCTCTTTGGTGAAAGGATATGCTTCAGCACCATAGTTTGCCACGATGTCTCTCCCATCACCACTTACAGTTTTACATTCCTTGTCCAGAAAGACAAGGGTTGGAATGCCAACCACACCAAAAGACTTATGGAGTTTCTCCCTGGCCTTTGCATCTAAGAATGGTAATGCAAGCCATGGCATGGTCTTGTGATAATCTTGAAACGATTTCTCATCTTTATCCTTGGACACAAAGATGATCTCAAAGCCCCCCTTCTCCAACAACTTTGTATACACTTCTGAGAGGAGAGGAGTGAATGCCCTGCAGGGAGGGCACCAGTGGGCAGAAAAATACAAACCCAAAGTTTTCCCCTGCAATTCCTCCACCTTAACCTGAACAATTGCAAACACCCAACTACTTGATCACAAATTAAAGATCTTAAAAAACATAAAACAGTGGGCAGAGTTATCTGTACTGAATCCTAAACAGTAAGAATTATACCTTGTCTCCATTGTTTCTGATGAAGAAATCTCGTTCTTCACTGCAGAGGAGAGATCTTAGGCTTTGCTTGTGTTAGGAATGGAGCCTAATTATGAGGAGGCTAAACAGAGAAAGTTTCTGGATTTACTGCAGGACGGGCAGGGAAAGTTTCCAGATTTACAGTCCGTTAGTCTACCAGAGAAAGTTTCCGGATTTACAACAGGACAACCAGGGAAAGTTTTTTTTGTTTTTATCCCAAAATTAGATGTTGGGAACTCAATGTTAATCTTGGAATGTATTAAGAAAAGCAGTTTGTTTTTTCTGTTTTTTTCTTATATATAGTTGTGAGGAAAAACAAAGAAGATGATGACAAAGAAAATTACTGTGTTGATTCCTTGGAAATATAGAGAGGAAATTACAGCAGATGTTTGTTGTAGGTTGTAACCCTCTATTGCTTGGATTGAGAAAATGAAGGACTGAAAATTCTCGGTGGATGTAACCCACATTGGGTGAACCACGTTAAAATCGTTGTCTCTTCTTCTATGTGTGTTTGTCTAATTTTTCTTTAATTCTGCCGTTAAAGTTTGAAACACTATAATTGCTTTTCTATATAAATATATTTTATATAGTGATTTACTCTAACAAGTGGTATCAGAGCGGTTGTTTTGTTGGGTGCACTTGACAGAAGGAGAATTTCTGGATCAAGTGGGAGCAATGGCGGAAGAAGGGAGGTTTAGAGTTCAAAAATTCAATGGCCAGAACTTTCAATTCTGGAAGATGCAGATGGAGGATTACTTGTACCAGAAGGATCTTTACTTACCTCTTGAGGGGGAAACAGAGAGACCTTCATCTATGTCTGATGAGGAGTGGAGTCTCCTTGATAGAAAGGCATTGGGTACTGTGAGGTTGTGCTTGGGAGCCACCGTAGCCTTCAACATCTCTGATGAAAAGACTACCAAGGGAGTCATGGATAAGTTGGCCAAGATGTATGAGAAACCATAAGCATCAAATAAGGTATTCTTAATGAAAAGGTTATTTAACATGAAAATGAGTGAAGGAGGATCCGTGCATGATCATTTAAATGAATTTAATACTGTCACTAATCAATTGCATTCAGTAGGATTGGATTTTGATGATGAGCTTAGGGCCTTATTAATCTTATGCTCTCTTCCGAAAAGTTGGAACAATTTGGTAATGGCGGTAAGTAACTCTGCTTCGAGTTCAAATAAATTAGAATTTGATGATGTGGTTGGTGTGATACTCAGTGAGGACATGAGAAGAAAAACCACAGGAGAATCATCTAGCACCGCCTTAACTATTGAGAATAGAGGAAGAGGAAGAGAAAGAGGCAAGAGTTCACATCGTGGCAAATCCAAAGGCAGATCCAAATCACGTGGAAAAGGAAAGCTACAGTGTTGGCACTGTGGCAAAAAGGGTCATCTCAAGAAGGATTGTTGGCAAAGAAAGGGTGATGGAAATGAAGGTAATGATAATAATGGTAACACTTCAGAAGCCAATATTACTGGACAAATTCTACAAGATGCTTTAATCTTATCTCTTGATAGAAATAGTGATTATTGGGTAATTGATAGTGGTGCTTCATTCCATGCTACCTCACATAGGGAATACTTCATAGATTATGTTTCTGGAGATTATGGACAAGTTCTATTGGGAAATGACCAACCATGTAAAATCGTGGGTATTGGAAAGATTTTGATTAAATCCCCAAATGGATGTCAATGGGCTCTTAAAGAGGTGAGACACATACCAGATTTAAAGAGAAATCTTATATCGGCAAGTAAGCTTGATGGTGAAGGATACACGGTTGCATTCGGAGAAAATGCTTGGAAAGTTACTAAAGGTTCATTGATAGTAGCTAGAGGTAAATTGGTGGGTACTCTTTATTTACTTACTGATTTTTCTCACTGCTCCATGAATTTAGTTTCTACAGGTGAGAGTGCATCTTTGTGGCACCAAAGACTTGGCCATATGAGTGGAAAAGGTATGGAAATTTTACATTCAAGAAAGTTATTGCCTAAGTTAAAAGAGATTGATTTGGAATTCTGTGAGGATTGTGTTTATGGTAAAGCAAAGAGAGTTAGATTTCTCAAGGATGGCAAGGAAAGGAAGAAAGAGAAATTGGAGCTTGTGCACTCAGATGTTTGGGGCCCAGCTCAGGTAACTTCTCTTGGAGGTTCCTCTTACTATGTACTTTTTATTGATGATGCAACAAGGAAAACATGGATATATTGCATTAAGAATAAAAGTGATGTTTTTAATACCTTTAAGAATTGGAAAGCATTAGTTGAAAATGAAACTGGAAAAAGGTTAAAGTGTCTAAAGTCGGATAATGGTGGAGAATATTGCAGTAGAGAATTTGATGTGTTTTGTTCTAAAAATGGAATTAGAAGAATCAAGGTAGTTCCAAGAACACCTCAAGAAAATGGGGTTGCTGAAAGAATGAATAGAACCATCATGGAGCGTGCTAGGAGCATGAGAATACATGCAGGCTTACCATTATTTTTATGGGCTCATGTTGTTGATACCGTAGTATATCTGATTAATAGAGGACCGTCTAGTGCCTTGGATGGAGGAATTCCGGAAGAGCTTTGGACAGGTAAACCAAGAAATTATTCTTTCCTTAAGGTATTTGGATGTGAGGCTTTTATGCATATAGACAAAGAGAACAAAAATAAGTTAGATGCTAAGGCCCAAAAGTGCTATTTTATTGGTTACGGTATTGATGGCTTGGGTTACAGATTATGGGATTGTGATAACCGAAAAGTCATTAGAAGTAGGGATGTCATATTTAATGAAAAAAACTTGTATAAAGATCGGTTGCAGGGAAAGAAACAGAAAGAGGAAAATGTCTGAATACATAGACCTTTATGGACACACAAAAAATGTAACTCCAAAGGTGGTAGAAGATCAAAATGTACAGCGAAGCAACAACAAGCACCTCAATCTCCGGAAAGTGTTGTTAGACGTTCTACCAGGATAAGTAAAATTCCTCAACGTTTCTCCGATTATATTTTGTATACCGATGCTTTGGTGAGCCGGAATGTTTTCAGGAAGCATTACAGATGGATACCAGGAATAAGTGGGAGCTTGCAATGAATGAAGAAATGGACTCTTTATTCCACAACCAAACTTGGGATTTGGTTGAGCTACCCAAAGGTAAAAGAGCGTTGACCAATAAATGGATGTACAAGGACGAGGAGGTGAGCATAACCATGGTGGGCCACAGCCTCGGCGCAGCCCTGTCGGTGCTCAGCGCCTTCGACATCGTGACGAACGGGATGACCTCATCTGTGCCTGGGAGACCGGCCGTGCCGGTGGCGGCGTTCGTGGTGGGGTGCCCAGGCGTGGGCAACGCGGAGTTCAAGCGCCGCTTCGAGGCGCTTCCGGAGCTGCGGGTGCTGCATATCGTGAATGTGATTGATGTGATCCCTCACTACCCCGGCAAGCTCATGCATTACGAACATGTCGGGGAGAGGCTGGAGATCGACACGCGGAAGTCACGGTACCTGCAGGATTCAAAGAATCCGAGCGACTGGCACAACCTGCAGGCGCAGCTGCACATCGTGTCCGGGTGGGAGGGCCCCGAGAAACCCTTCGAGCTCCGGGTGAATCGTAGCGTGGCGCTCGTGAACAAGTCGTGCGACTTCTTGACGGATGAGTGTCTGGTGCCCGGGTCGTGGTGGGTGGAGAAGAACAAAGAGATGGTTTGGTTGCAAAGATTAATGGAAGAACTGGGAAGAAGCAAGAGGATAATAGGTTGTGGAGTGATAGCCAGAGTGCTATACACCTTGCAAAGAATTCAGCATTCCATTCAAAAACTAAACACATCAAACTCAGGTATCATTTCATTAGATCAGTAGTGGAAGATGGATCTTTGAAATTAGGGAAGGTTCACACATCACAAAATCCTGCTGATATGCTTACAAAAGTGGTGTCAAGAGAAAAGTTGAGCTTTTGCTCAACTTCAGTTGGCCTTAAGGAATAAGAGGCCATGATGAGAATTTTTCAGTCCTTGGTTGCAGTATGGTGCAATGGAATTAGTCTCCAAGTGGGAGATTGTTAGGAATGGAGCCTAATTATGAGGAGGCTAAACAGAGAAAGTTTTTGGATTTACTGCAGGACGGGCAGGGAAAGTTTCCAGATTTACAGTCTGTTAGTCTACCAGAGAAAGTTTCCGGATTTACAACAGGACAACCAGGGAAAGTTTTTTTGTTTTTATCCCAAAATTAGATGTTGGGAACTCAATGTTAATCTTGGAATGTATTAAGAAAAGCAGTTTGTTTTTTCTGTTTTTTTCTTATATATAGTTGTGAGGAAAAACAAAGATGAGTATGATGACAAAGAAAATTACTGTGTTGATTCCTTGGAAATATAGAGAGGAAATTACAGCAGATGTTTGCTGTAGGTTGTAACCCTCTATTGCTTGGATTGAGAAAATGAAGGACTGAAAATTCTCGGTGGATGTAACCCACATTGGGTGAACCACGTTAAAATCGTTGTCTCTTCTTCTGTGTGTGTTTGTCTAATTTTTCTTTAATTCTGCCGTTAAAGTTTGAAACACTATAATTGCTTTTCTATATAAACATATTTTATATAGTGATTTACTCTAACATGCTGGGCTTCCGCCATGGTAGTCTGCTTCTCCTCAGCCATTTCAGCCATTATAAATCACTCTTACTTGCAGAGTTCTCACACCACATAACTCACATAAACCAACCTGTGGTAACTCATTTATATAGCATGGTACCTTGGGGAAGAAGAAAATTGATTGTGATGTTTCGTCGTCACTCATTAATTTTAAAGGAATGCTTACGTTGGATTTATTTGTCTTTCTTTTTGCTTTAAGTAGTTTTAAATCAAGGATACCAAAAGTTAAATTGGTTGTGGGTCGGTCGTTATAGATTATCAGCACATAGGATTTTTTAAATTTTATTGGATAAAAATAAGGATAATAAAATTTGGATTGATAAAGAAATAAAGAACTATGAATTAATCTACTATAAATTGACTTATTTTTAAACTACTATAAATTAATCTATTTTTTTCAATAAAATAAAAGGTCCCAAATTTCCTTTCAGTTTATCTGGCACAATTTATTATTAAATTACTATAAACTGACCTTTTAATAAACTGACATAATGCAATGCCGAATGGCATTTGGTATAATGGTAGTTATTATTCATGTGGTTGTGAAGTCCATTCCTTTGTGTTTATCTGGCACAATTTATCATTAAACTACTATAAACTGACCTTTTAATAAACTGACACAATACCGAATCAACATTTGATATAATGGTAGTTACCTAGTTATTATCATTCTTATAGTTGTGAAATCCATGTTCAGTATTAAAAAAAAAACCGGAGGGTCCCAAATTTCGTTTTAGTTCGTCTAGCACAATTTTTTCCCTCCTCTCTTTCTTGGAAACCAATAAGAACACTGGTGCGGGCAACGACGGGCAATGAAAGAGGCTTATATCTTTGTTTTAGTCGATCTAGTCAATGAAAGTTAAGTACCTTATCCCAAACAAATCAGAATAAACACGTGAGAACAAAATAGATTTAGGAGTGTATAAAAAAATATTTCTTCGCTGGTAACGGGTAGTAATAAAAAAATACATCGCTCAAAGGGCCAATAGGCTTTTGTAGTAATAAATAAATACATCGCTCAAAGGGCCAATAGGTTTTTTAGGAAGATGTTTTTTTAATTTACACAGTGGAATCAGTAATTTTTATGAATTGGGGTAGGTTGCTCAGTTTTTGTGGTCACCACTTTTCGGTTTTTATGGTCACCACAGTATTCGTCCGCCAAACATATCCAAATAAATGAAGTTCAAGATTTGAACCTTAAACCTCCGTCCCTTTAACAAATTTAGTTAAATCGATTGATCTATAACAAAGTATTTATATAAACTTAAAATCAAATACAATTATAAGCATCCAAAAAAACATGCGCAATTTATTTTTATTTTTATTTATTTTTAAATTATATTATTTTTAATAAAATACATACACAAATAAAAACCATCATAATACAAAATAAAATCAGTAAACACATTTCGAAAGACAAAAAAACACGTTATAAAGCAAAAACATTTATACAACACATTTCTAAAGACAAAAACAGGTTATAAAGCAAAAATATAAAACACATTTCTAAAGACAAAAACATCTATAAGCTTTGTGTTAAATAGCGTATATGATGTATGTTTAAATTAACCAATTTTTGAAATGAAAGATCTTTTACTTTATTAATATAAAAATAAATAAGTACAAAATAGTTGTTCGAAGGTAATTAAAGATTAAATATATACAACACAAGGAATATAACAACCATCTATATACATCACAAGGATTACATCAACTGATAATATACATCAAGGAAATAAGCCCCAGTAATACAAACTAAAAGTATGAACATCAATTACAAAGACTAATACTGATAACTACAACCCAAAAACCAGCAGTAAGCCTCATCAACGCTTCCAAAACAAAGAACTGAAGCAATAAAGGACTTCGAATCTGCACAAAGAAGAGAGTATAAAAACCCAGGTGTTGTAGGTGAGTTGGAGAGGAGAGGGCAATCCTCCAAGGGAGGTCCCAGGTTCGAATCTCCACCCTACCAAAAAGTTGAATTGGATACCCAAAATCCAATCAATAATGTTGGTGCGAGCAAGGTCAGGTGCGACTCTCGGGTGACTTTGACGGTGTAGAACCCCCTGTTCGTGGTCTCTCAGACCAAGGCGGCCCCACAAGGGGTTTTTCGCTAAAAAAAAAAAAAAAGAGTATAAAATATATTTAAATAAAATGAAATAATTGTATATCAAAGTAATTTTTTTAGGAATTTTAAGTATTGATGTTAATTTTGATGTGGAAGGGAATAATGCTCTTCATTAGGGAACCTACCTAATTGAGAAGGCTCATAAGTGTAAGGACATTTATAAATAGATCTGGCCCACATGGTACTATAATTATTGGCTCTTAAATCCCTCTATATCCTCTAAACTACAAGGCACCATAAGGACTCATCCCTTTCCATGCCCAACATAAGCGTCCATCCCTAAAGATGAGGGCATAAGTTTTGATGCATTGTGCATTTCCCCATGTGAGGACAAAGCAAGATTCATGGAAGAAGAATTCATCATATGATCTATTAAACCACAAAAATAATTGTTGAGGTTTGGGTTGTTGAAAGTTTTAATTTGACTTAATGGTCGAGGTCAACATTGTTAAATAAATGAGACTCCTAATCAATTGGTGATAGACAATTCCATTGACATGTGGAGATAGATCATAACATGATAGTTGTAGCCCTACTTCCATTGGAGTGTCAATAAGATTACAATATGTCATCTAAAAACTTCTCAAGCAATGTCCTGGTATACTTTATTTGTGAGATGAACACATGGTTCAACTTGCCACACCTCCAAGCCAAGCTAATTATGCATTAGCCTGATATTAGTCATGTTGAACAAACACTTCAATTCTTTTTTGGTTTCTTTAATCAACGTCACCAAACTTCTAGTGATGACCAAGTCGTCAATATACACAATGATCATCACAACCTCTCTTCCTTTTCTTTTAAAGCACAAGTTCAATTCATATGGACTATGATAGAATCCATGTTGCAAAAGATGTTCATCAAGCTTTGGGTGTCTACTTAATCTCATAGATTGATTTGATGAGCCTATATACCTTCTTCTCCTGACCAAGTAAGATGAATCCATCTAGTTGTGTTATATAGACTTCTTCATTGAGATTACCATTAAGAAAGACATCCACATCCATTTGATGTAATATCCATCCAAATTGTGCATCCATTATGGAAACCATCTAAATGGTCTTGATCTTCGCTATTGGTACCAAAGTTTCATTATAGTCAATTCATTCCTCCTATGCATAGCCCTTTGCAACATGCCTTGCTTTGTATTTTTTGATGCTCCCATTGGTTTTGTATTTGGTCTTAAGTACCCACTTGCAACCAATGGGTTTCTTGCCAAGTGGAAGGTCAACAAGTTGCCACATCTTGTTCTTCACTAATGCTTGATACTCAACATTCATTGCATCCTTCCACTCCTTTGATGCAAGAGCTTCATGAATCATTGAAGCTCATATGGTTGCACTAGTGTGCTCATTAGCGCTAGGTTGACCTCATTTTGAACTCTACTCTAAGTTCTTGGTATAGAACTAGATGTATCTCGAACACTATATAAGTTTACATCATAAACTATATTGAGATACCACTTACACCTACAAGTGGCACTCAAAGTGGATGGTCCTATGTCATCAATTTCATCATCTTCGTAAAGAACATCTCCTTCATCATCATCAAAATCAACATCCTCTCTCTTTGAGGCTCCATCATCATCATTAGAGAAAAAAGCAACATGTGCTTTATCAATAGCATGTGGCTTGGAAGAAGAGGCACACTCATTTTTTATCAAACACATATCTATTGATATACAACTTGTTGGTGTTAGGATCCATGAAATGTTATCCTTTCGATTCACTATTGTATCCAATGAAGATACATAGCTTAGATTTCTCCTCCACCTTCATTTGCTTTTACTTTAGAATGTGCATGAATGTAGTGCATCCAAACATGTAGATATGTGACACTCAAGGTTTGTTTCCCATCCATACCTCTTTAAGTGTCACATCATTAAATAGAAGTGTGGGTGTGTGGTTCAACAAGTAGACTACATTATAAACTTTTGCCTAAAATGTTGGATCTAAATTGGCATCACTAATCATGCATCACACCATATCTTGAATAATACAGTTTTGACTCTCCACAACTTGAATTTGTTGAGGCATGTAGGTGTTAGCCAGTTGTTTGATGCCATGTTACTTCAAGAAAACAAAAAATTAATTACAAGTTTACTTTACCACTTGATCTAAGCGGAGTATACGAATGGGACAATCAATAATCTTCTCCACATGAGCTTGAAACTCTTAGAAATAATGAAAAAGCTTCATCCTTAGTCTTTAGGAAATACACCCACATCCATCGTGTATGATCATCAAGAAAAAATTAAAAATATCTACAACTATTGAAACTCGTATCCATAGGCCTACATAGATTAGTATGCACAAGATTGAGTGGACTAGCCACTCTATGATTGCTTGAAGAAAATGGAGCTCGATGCTAATTTTTGGTCAAACAACTTATACAAAGGTCATGAGGCTTCATCAAATATGGAAGTCCATATATCATGTCATGATGTGGAGTGACTTCGAAAAGTTAAAATTTAGATGTCCAAATCACTTGTGCCATAATGAGGCAACTTCATATACTTTTACTGCCAATGCCTGGTTGTATTGCATTATAACCACAAGTTGAAACATTTTGCCTATGCCAGTAGCACAAGCAATGATTATCAAACCTCTATAAATAAGATAATTTTTTGTACATATTTTCAAAACTTCAATATACAAATTATGATCAAATAATTCATTCATAAAAAACAAGTTCTTAATGAGTCCAAGCACATAAAGAATTTGATTCAGGTGATAGGTATGTGCTCCAAGAAGTGAATGAACATCACAAATTCTATCAATGGTGTATGTCAAATTATCACCAAGTGTTAAATTCTAGCAATGGTGTATGTCAAATTATCGCCAAGTGTTACTTTATCATGATAAGATGAATGGTAAAGATCACGAACCATTCCTTTTAGTCTGTCATATGTTTGGTAACTCATGAATCCACGTACCAAAATAGGTTAGACATCAAAACAACTTTAGGATATTGAATGGAACAAACATAGACTTGTTCTTCTACATTAGAATCAACATCTCATCTACAATATCATGTTGATGTTGAGGTGCATTCCTCCTTTGCCAATAAGGACTCTTTTTCTTGCCTCTTGATGAATTTTTTGGTTGATTCTTGGATGATCCTTATGAGAATGTGTTATGCCAACACTCCTAAAGGATGTGTCTTGGTTTATTACAGGTCAAACATGTGATGTTTCTTTGTCCTTAATGATGTTTTTGTTTTTTGCCTTTGCTTTTTTGTTGGTGTTGGTGCTTGTTAGGAGGTCCATCACCTTTTTTTGATTGCATCAAGCTCTTACCTTTTTTATGCATGAGTAAAGCACATTCATCTTTAGTATTCATCTCTTGAATAACTTCCTCTTATTGAAGCAAATTCACAAGAGTCTCAAAAGTGGAACTTTGATTTGTCATATTTAGAGTTGTTTCTAAAATACCTAACGCTAGTGGTAGTGTACATACCACTATTGGAACAAGCACATCAACATTGACAATGTCACCTAACAATTGTATCAAGGCTTGCAACTTAGCAATCCATCATAGAAAGCCTTTCAAAATCTCACTGCTCTTCATCTTCAAGCAATGTAATTGGATTTATAGGTGTAGAATTTGATTTTGGTTCTTAGACTTGAACACCATACTAAGTTTATCCCATGCATCCTTCATGGTTATAGCATCATAAATGTATGATTGGATCTCATTAGTCATGTTAAACATTATGATCAATCTATATTTTTGATCAACTTTATAGAACTTCCTTTATTTATCTAGGTTAACAACATGTCTTTGAATAGATCTAGATATCACTCCCCATAAGTCTTCAAACTATAGGCGAATCCCTCAACTTCAAGTTCAACGTATAAAAATTATCACCTTTTAGAAACTGTGAATTGGAAAATAACATCTTTGGGGCATTAATAGCTATGGAAAATATTGATAAAACTGTAAAAATACCTCTTTTAGAACAAGCTAGAAAAGAGCTTTATAATGAATATATATACTCCTATATTTAAAAATAATTAATGTTGTGAACTATGGGAAAACAATAAGGTTTCATCAGGCAAATATTTTTCAAAGGCTTTGAAGAGCCTTCTCACAAAGCATGTGGGATTTATTTATTTATTATATTTTTAATTTATTTATTTAAATATGTTGTCATCTCATTTCTATTCTAGATGATGTACTATTTTCATGCAACATATCATGCATAACACTTTCCTCTCGGTAAATTGTAGGTAACAGGTATTTTTTTATGCTCAACAAAAGCCTTTAGTCAACAAAACTTCATTAGAAGTTAACTTTCAAATACCCCATGCATTGATTAGATGAAAATTTTACAATAGATAACCCTCGTGCACCTTTAGACAATGTTATTACTAGATGTCTTGGTCAATGGATGTCATGATCAAAGTTCACTTCAAATGGCCTTTTTTTAGATACCAATATCAAACTTCACCTTAGATGACAATATCTTATGTTGGCAACTAAGATATTGTAAATTGTTGCTTTTTTATTGTAAATTGGTTTGGTCTTTTTGTAGCTTTCCTCTTTCTTTTAGATCTTCCTAAATCCATCTTGCTTTTTTATGATGGTTTTTGGTTGGTTACCTTCTTAATGGATTACTCAAGAATAAAGATTCTATCAAAATCCTATTTGCCTCTTAGTAGTTTTCTGCCTTCCCTCATGGACCCTCCTACTTCTTCCTAGGGTTTTGGAATGGCTACTAGGTCTAGAAAGAATCAAATCCAAGAAATATAAGATAATTTAGATCATACTATTCCTTTAAAATATTATGTTGTGCATCCTTTGGCTCTTGGTCATGATAATGATGTATTTATCAAATATTTGACTAATAGAGAAGGAGATTCAAATTTTGATGATGATATGGACTCAACTAAGGATTATGATAAGCCCTATCATTTTTTCATAACATCTTAAGGTTCCCCAACAATGTCTATGTTTTCCATGGAATATGAACATTGCACTTTATCATAATTGTTGCTTGACGTGGAAATTATGACAAATAATGCATGAATACAAAGAATGAACATAGGAAATTTCTCCTATCAGTCCTAACCCTTTTTTTATCCTCAAGAAAAGAAATTATATGAATACATGACTTATCTTAAGAAATCACTTGATTATCATCTAGATAAGTATAGGATAGATATTGAGAAGCAAATGAAGGCCACTAATGTTGGAGAATATTACATTATTGAAATTATGTAATCATTTTTTCAATTGGTTGGAATTATGTAATCATTTGATATTTGGGAGTTAATAAATATGTCTCCTATAAATGAATTAAATAGTTACATCTCCCATGAGATTGAGAGGAGGTGAAATGACAACTAAAGATGAAAGACCAAGAGTTGCATAGCATTGAAGAGTTTCTCGGATATGTAGAGACTCCATGAAAAAAACCATATATAGTTGAGATATCTATGAGATTGTATTATTATAATTGTGAGATTATCATCATCAATTATCAATATGAGAGTGAATATTAATCTTGTGTATTATTTTTGTGAGAGCATAATTTGTGTCTTTATGAATGAAATTAATTGTTGAATTTGGCCAAAATTAACGATGGTATTAGAGCCATGAAGGGATTTTGTGAGAGGTTTTTTTTGTTTTGGAGGGATAATCGACAACATGCCCCTTGAGGTGAAATCATTATTTCCCATGTGGGTCTTAACTTCAGTCAAAGACCTATGAGTTGAGAGAACCGGCATGTGCTTTTTCTTTGTGTTTCTTCCTACCCATGTTATTAGCATATGCTTTTTATCTTTCTTCATGCATAATAAATTTGGTGGATAATCTAGAAATGTGTAACTCCGGTTGTAAATGTTTGGTGAAAGATGTGAAAAATGTGGAGGAAGTCTTGTATTGTGAGGTATTTAGTCAAGTCTCTCTTTATTTGCATCCATATTCTAGTTTTCATGTATCCTATACAACACCCTATTTAATATATGTGCTTTTTGTTGGAGTCAATGTGCTTTATTTTTCCTTCTCGACCGTGAACCATTTTAATTCTCTTACATTATTTAATTAAACTTTTGGGTACCTTGAATATATTTTTTCTACCTAGGATATTCTCACCGAAAACAACTTCCTAGAATGACTAACTCATTCTTTAGCTTGAGTTATTCTAATTTTGAAAAAAAAAGTTTAAGTAAAACTATGTCTGCTTATACTAGATTATCTACGTGAGTCCACAAGTATTACTTGATTTTTCTCTAGTTTTCTCATTTTTACCCTATCCATGAAGTAAAAAGCTTAATGTCCTCTGTATTTTTTTTGATGTTCCATAAATCAAAATTGCTTGATGTTACTTGCATAACATTCTATTGTGGTCTAATTCCTACCCAATTAAATTTCCTTTTGAATTAGAAGAAGATTCATCGAAACATCTATTTTTATTGGAAGGGCAATGTCCCGGTTGAAACATTTGTTGCACAGTATGGATAAACATACTTAGTCTAGAAAATCATTTGAAGGTGTTATAATAGAATAAATTAATCTCCAATTGACCAAATAAAATATTGCACATTATTGAGTGGCAAGACTTTAGTGGATACGACCAACAACAAAATTATCCTAAGATGTTTAATGTTCTTTAAGGTACAATTCTCTTACTTCAAATGTGGCTTATTTGGATTATATGTTGTAACTCCTAAAGTGGGGGGTTTGGTGTTTGGAACAAAAGTTAAAACTTTTGTATAATAGGTTCCAGGTTCAAGTTTTTTGGGAGCTCATTTTTTTTAAAAAAGGAGCAATTTTTATTGGGATTTTATTAACAAATAAATTAAGTGGTTTATAAAAAAAATAGTTAAGGGGATAGATATTATAAGAAGGATTTGTTTTGAAGGGACAATATTTCATTAAGAGAATTAAAAGATAAATAAGTAGGATAATGCATTTCCTAACAAAATTTTGCAAGTCGAACGATTTTTTTTTGTGATATTTTTTCTTTGAAAGCATTTAGTGAAATAAAGTGCATTTAGGGAGTTATAAATTTTTATTAAGGGGGCATTTTATTTTAAATTGATACTTTTAAAAGAAAATTGTATTTTTAGGAGTTATAAGGCATATAGGAGCTTTTTGTGGATAATTTTTAGAGAAAGTTGCCATTTAAAAGAAAGAAATATTTTAGAGAGAGCAGGTTGCATTTGTTATATTGAACATCAATTCAAAGGAAATTTGGAACGAGTAAAGGGAAAAAAGATTTAGAAAGAATTAAACTAAAAACATTGAAGATTGATCAAAGACAAGGCCAAAATATTGAAGATTATTTCAATGTACAAAATATACCTATATTCTCTAAAGTGGATTTAGAAAGATCATAAAGATTTTTTGTAAAGAAGGAAATAATATTTTAAAGGGAAAATAAAATATTGAAGAAAAAAATTTATATGAAAAATTTCTATAGTTTTACTTAAATATTTGAATTTGGGAGGCAAAAGGTTTTCTACTAAATATTTGAAAGCAAATTTAAAATTTCCAAAAGTGAAAAAGTTAAAAAGGAGTTTTTTTGTTTTTTTTGTTTATGTGGAAAACATCCTAAAAGGGATGCTACTTTTGGGTAAGACCCAAGGAGGCAGGGGTATCTCTTTCGCCAAAATCGTCCAAGGCTCGCACCTGGCCTACCACCTTTGACATACTCAAGGAGCAAACCTGAAACAACAAAAAACAAGAACACACAAACACAAACACAAACACAAACACACAAAAAGATTAAAAAACAAAAAATAAAAAACCATGCTCCTTGAGTGTGTCAAAAAGATAAAGCACAACCAAACACACACACAATAAGATAAAAAAACACATTATGAACCACACAGAAAAATATAAGAACAACATAACAAAACACAAACATAACAAAAAACAACAGAATGCTACAAAGACACAACAAAAAAAGCATGAAAAACAAAAACAATAAAAAACAAACAATAGAGAAAAATAAAAACATAGAAAAGACACACCAAAACACCAATTAACACAAACATACAGAAACACAAACACAAGACCAACAAAAACACAATAACAACAACAAAAAACACAAAACAAGAAAAACACAAGAACAACAAAAAACATAATAACAAAACAAAACAATAAAAGCACACACATAAATAGAAAAGAAAAAAGAAAAAACTAGAACACAACAATGACCTTTCTAGACCAAAAGACTATTATGGCAAGAATCAACAGAGGACACAAAAGAAAGATTAGTTTGAGCTAGGGAACTAAAATACCCTGATCGAACCAAAGAGAAGCAAAAATAAAGCAAGAAGAAACTACGTACCTCCAAAACTGGAGCCATCCAAAGAAATTATAGAAAGAAGAGCTTCCCTTATTTGTGAAGCCCACCATCTAGGAGGTTGGTCGTAGCAAGTAAGATCACCTTTGTCCAAAGCCCAATTAGCTAAAGCATCAACACTCTTGTTCTGATCTCTGACCATATGATTGTAATCAATTTTCAAAAATACCATTTGGATTAATTGAATCTTCTCAATAATTTTTTTTATTCTCCAATCAACCTTATGATTCTTAGGAGTCTTCAAAATATTAATCATGAGTTGAGAGTCAGACTCAACTAGTACCTTTTCCCATCCAACCTTAGTAGCATATTGAAGGCCTCTAAAGATACCATACCCTTCAACAAGGTTATTGGATAGAATACCTAAATTCTCAAAAAAAGTAAAAACAAGGGAGCCATCTGAAAGTCTACCAATTCCTCCCGCACTAGCTTTTCCAAGGTTCCCTTTGGAGGCTCCATCGGTATTGAATTTTCTAAAATCCTTAGGAGGAGGTTGCCAATTCCTTGTTCTATCCATATTACAATTATTCACATTCCCTTTAAGTTGGTTTCTCTTAGAAGAGTTAATATTCAATCTTTGCATCACTTGATCCCATATTTGGTGGGAGTTTTGGGGGTGATTAAGGAGCTAATGGACTGATTCAACTAAGTTGGCAATGGTATTTTTCTAGATATAGTGAATATCCTTCCTTTCTTGATTAAAAATATGGTTGTTCCTTTCATTCCACCAAATAAAATGGTAGAACCCATCCAAACTAACTGCCTAATAAACTGATCAACACCCTCTTGATTAGGCCAATCTCTCCAAAGTTGTTCAAAAGTAAAAAAAAATGGACCACTATAAGCCAAGTAAAGTGGTCATTCTCCTCCAAAGCTCAGAGACTAAAGTACACTCAATAAAAAAATGGCTGAGAGTTTCCACATTCTCCCCACACATTTCACATCTAAAAGGGCTATGAAAACCACACTCATAAGATGCTCCCCATTAAGCACCTTGTAATGCAATAAAAGCTAAGTAAACAACCTCACCTTAGGCTAGAGCTTTTGAGCCCATAACTGAGAAAAGATATTAGATGATTGGTTGGGATTATTATGGCATAAGGCCAAATAACCTTGAGCAGCTGAATACTCACCCTTAGTAGTGTTGTTCCATCCAAAACAATCTTTATCATGGGACCAAGAGAGAGATATCATATGAAGGATGCATTGGATATCTTGTCTTTACCTTTCTAGGATTTGAATAGGCCAGTCCTTAATAGGGATCCAATATCTACCAACCTTTGAATTACTAGTATGGTACCGTCAGTAATTAGCTACCTTTATCCAATTAGCTCGGTGAAGCTCCTCCATATAAGGCCTCCAATCGGGAAACTGAGTTATCAAAGGCTTGTGACCATCCCAAGAATCTATCCAAAATTTTTCTTGTTGACCATTATGAATGATCCAAAATAATTTTTTCTTTATCAAATCCTCACCAGTCTTAAGAATTGCTAAAATACGAGAACCTTTGAAAGGTAATTAATAACGAACAAGGTCTTCAAGATTTTTGTTCTCAGCATATTTAGCACGAATATTCTTGGCCCAAAGAGCATTGGGGTTATGCAAAATCCTCCAATATAATTTAGCAGCCAAAGCTTTATTGTTATTAATAGCAGACCAAAATCCTAACCCTCCTTCATTCTTAGGAAGACAAAAAGTTTCCCATTTCACCAAGGCCCATTTTATTTTATCCTTAGTACCACTTTAGAGGAACTGATGACTGATTTGATCCAATTCTCGAAGAAAATCCTTTGGGATATTCAACACGATAGAAACATAAATAGGAATAAGCCTGAAGGACTAATTTTACCAAGGTGATTCTACCCCCAAAAAAAAATCCACCTATTGGTCCACTTTCCAATTTTCTTCTTGACTTTATCCAACAACTAATTCCAATTTTTTTCTGTCTTCGAATATTGATGGGAATACCTAAATAAGTGATTGGAATGGAGGTCTTCTTATATATTCATTTATCCAAGACCATGGATTCATGTCTGGCAGAGCAATGAAATAAAATGACTTTAGATTTGTCTTCATTGATCAATTGCCCAATAGCCTTAGAAAAATAGCTAATGATTTGCTTATAATATAAGCTTCCTTAACTGTAGCTTTACTTAAAAGAGTACAGTCATCAAAAAATTGAATATGAGAGATAGGTCTAGCTCCATGAGCAATGGTAACTTCCTCAAGGGTTTTGTGTTCTCTCTTTTTGGTTATAGCCCTACCTAAGCTTTCAACAATAATGATAAATAAATAAGGGGATAGGGGGTCACCTTGCCTAATACATCTGGAAGATGGGAACAACTGAAAAGGCCTGCCATTAATAAGAACTAAGTAGAAAACTTAAGGGATACATCCCATAATCCAATCCATCCAACCATGAGAGAAATAAAATTGCCTCAAAACTTTGATAAGAAAGTTCGAATCCACTCTATCATAAGCTTTGGATAAGTCTAACCGAATGAACATGGAAGGATATTTTTGCATATCCATGGAATGGATGGCTTCCTGAGCAAGAACTATCTCATCAACTATTTTACACCCTTCCACATAACCCCCTTGTTCAGGGGAAATAATATTATGCAAAAGAGGCTTCAACCTTTATGCCATGATCTTAGTAATGATTTTGAGAAGAACATTACATAAATCAATAGGTCTAAAAGCTGAGATATGTTCAACCTATTGAGCTGTTGGAACAAGAGTAATATAATTTTTATTGATAACCTTCAAAATTTCTTTGGCTTTCCTAGCTTCTTCCACCACCTCTAATAAATCAGCATGAAAGATATCCCAAATCTCTTGGTAGAACTCAAAGGAAAAACCATCAAGACCTAGGGTTTTCCATTTTTGCATTTTAAAAACTACCTATTGAAGCTCATTGATAGTAACAGGAGCAATAAAAATAGAGTTCTCCTCAAAAGTGATAAGAGAAGGAATTTCTTGAAGAACATTTTGTTGAGAAGTTGATTCAAGAGGAGTAGTAAAAAGATAAGAAAAGTAAATGATAAAAATAGAGTTCATGCCATCCCAAGTGTAGACATCTCCAGAATTTGATTTTAGGGAAGAAATAAAGTTGTGATATCTTCGAGCTAGAAGATATTTGTTGAAGAACTTTGTGTTTTGATCACCTTCTTTGAGCCATTGAATTCTAGATTTTTGCTTACATAAGAGTTCTCTTTTTTCCCATTCCTCTAACTGAGTAGTGAGTTTAATTTCATCTGCACTTGTACTCTCTGAGGCCATCTAAATGGATTTTCTTATTCAAATTTTCAAGCTGAGCTATAACTTCATATTTTTTATAAACATCCCCAAACTTATTCCAAATCCAAGTCTTGATTTTAGATTTAATGTATTGCAATCTTTTGGCAAAACAAAACATCTTAGTCCCATACCTAGGTTTACCTTCCTTCCACCATTGTTGCACTCAAGGTTTAAAGTAATTGTCTCTAAGATACATTAAATGAAATAAAAAAGGAGAGAAACTCACATTGGTTTTCCACATTTCCACCATGATAGGCTAGTGATCCGAACCAACATTGTTAAGAGTCTTCACGTTAGGAATGTGACCATGGATTAAGAAATTGTCAGATAGCAAGAACCTATCCAATCTCTCCATTATACAAGCTAAGCCTTACCCTTTGGTAGACCAAGTCATAAGGCCATTATGAAGAACACAAGCTTATACTGAGAGGGAGGGTGAACAGTATAGCACCCACTTTTTACTTTCTTTCCAAACCAATATCAATTAATGTCCTTAATTGCAATAACCAAATATAGCAGTGTGCATTACTAACTCAAATAGCAATAGTAAGCAAGAGCACAATTCACCACACACAATTGAGACACAAGATTTAATGTGGTTCCCCCAATGTAGGGTACTCCACAAGATAATCTCCTTATAATATATCATACATAAATAAGGATCCTTATCCAATACAATGATTACTTTGATCTAATCAAATCTAGGAAATACACTAATCTGCTCAAGTAGGAAATCCACTAATATGCTCAGCTAGGCAACACACTAATCTTCTCAGGTAGTTAATCCACTGATCTGCTCAGCTAGGCAACATACTGATCTGCTCAGGTAGTCAATCCATTGATCTGCTCAGCTAGGCAACATACTGATCTGCTCATGTAGGTAATTTGCTGATCTACTTAGCTAGGCAACACACTGATCTTCTTAGGTAGGCAATCCACTGATCTACTAAGCTACGCAACACACTGATCTCCTCAAGTAGGCAATCCACTAATCTGCTCAGCAAGGCACTCCACTGATCTGCTCAACAAGGTCACACAGAACTTGTCCAAATATGCTCAACAAGTTCACATAGAACTTGTCCAAATATGCTCAACAAGCTCACACAGAACTTGTCCAAATATGCTCAACAAGCTCACACAAAAATTGTCCAAATATGCTCAACAAGCTCACATAAAAATTGTCCAAATATGCTCAACAATCTCACATAGAACTTGTTCAAAACTTCTCAACAAGATCACACAGAACTTGTCCAAATCTTCTCAACAAGTTCACATAGAACTTATCCAAATCTTCTCAACAAGCTCACACAAAACTTGTCCAAATATGCTCAACAAGCTCACATAGAACTTGTCCAAATATGCTCAACAAGCTCACACAGAACTTGTCCAAATTTTCTCAACAAGCTCACATAGAACTTGTCCAAATCTGCTCAACAAGCTCACCAAGAACTTGCCCAAATTTGCTATCCAAATAAATCTGTCTCAAAACTATCCCAAAATCCTTCTCAAGGCTCAATCAATCATTCAAAAAAAATACCACAAATCTGTCCAAAAATCTATCCCAAAGACCTTCTCAAACGCTCAACCAATCATGCTCAAGTAGCATTCAAATCTCATCCACAAATCTACAAAGGTAAGGCTCAATGATGAACCCAATAATGAATGACAAAGCACTCTACAATGGATGACAACAATGATCCACAATTATCTCAACTCAAATCAATCTCAACTCAAATCAAGTCAACCCATAGAAGCATAAAGAGAATTTTTAGAGACTCAATATGTTCTAAGATCAATCTCAACTCAAATCAGATTTATAGAATAGTTTGTTTCATGGAACTTGAACAATCACTTCACACATCACTTGACTAGGCTCAATCAAATCAACTCAACCAATCATCACAAGAGACATCTCTTTCTCACAAAACCCTAGTCCAAGCATGTATCAACCAACTCAAATGTTTCCAATAATTCTCAACCACAAATCTCACATAACAATGATACTCATGTTCTTTTCAAGTTCTTTACATAACCAATGAGATTCAACAACTATGCTTATAAAACAAGGTTTAAACACAACTCTCAAACTAGAAAACCTTGAAGTATTCAACCAACCACTTTCAAAAAGGAAACCACAATCAATCCTTTTCTCTCCAATGATATTTCATAAATCAACCACCATAATCAATCAATAGGAGAATGTGCCCATACCTTTTATGAATATGAAGAAACCTCTTTGGAAATATGCCACACTCAACAAACTTATTTTTCAACTTTCAACAAGGGTTAGATATCATGATTAATATCACAACAACAATATCCAAATAACACCTTATCACTCCTACTCAACAAAATGCATCATGTCCCCTTATGAAAGAATTAATCACTTTTGAAAAAGAACAAAACAACCTTCACTTTTGAACCCCTTTACAAGATCAGAAATATCTCTTTGCACACACCTTATTTCTCCCTCTAAGCAAGTTAATCAAATATCCCTCAAAATAAGATTTCCAACGATATATAATATGATATACTTCTAAAAGGAAAATCACCAAAAAATTCTTTTTTTTCTCAACATGCATCACAACCCTTATCTCTCCTAGGGCAACCTTAGAAAAATAAAATATTAGGAAAAATTATTAACTTGCCTTTGTCCTCAGTGGGATTCGATCCCTGGTCGCTGCCCCTACACCACTCTAACCGCGGTGCCAACAACCACGTGAGCCAACCACTCACATAGAACAATGAGCGCAAACCTTCTATTTGTTTGCTTCGAGCGTGTCCTCAAACACCACATGTGCCAAAAGAGTCCTCCCTTTCACTTTGCAAAACCAGTGCCGATGGGATTCAAACTTTAGATCTGTTGGCGCTTCAACACCTTACGCACCTTCCTCTTGTTGCTAGGCCACAAGAACCTACGGTGCTTGGTAAGGGACCTCCCTTACTTTTATTTCCTCCTTTCTCCACTGGATTCGAATGAGTTACGACGCCTTTGATCCCTCTTCGAACAAACACCCTTTGCACATTCTTTGACACGTTGGCACCTTTCACTTCCTTAGCAATTTGAACACATCACCATCATTGAGGACATAGGGAAATAAATCAAAACATTTGGTGGCATATTTATATATGCCTTCCTCCTTTCTTTTGACGTCGACGCTATAAATTAAAATTTAATATTATGTGCCTCTTCCTTTCTTTTGACGTCGACGCTATAAATTAACTTTTAATTTTAAATTTAAATTTAAATTTTAAATAATTAAAATTTAAACTTAAATATTTAAAATTAAATATCTCCATCACCAGGGCACCTTTTTCGATGAAAAAAAAAGCCAACCTAGGTTTTAAGAAAAACCCATTTCAAATCTGCCATCCATGGTTTTAAATAAAACCTTTTATTTTGCCTACCTTGGTTTTCACAAAAACCCTGTATATATCCATGCTTTCCAAAATATCATAAATGCTTATTTATGAAATACTTTGGCCACCAAAACTCAATGTGATCCATGTGACATCAATGATCCATGTGACATCAATGAAAACATAAAATACCTCAAATTTCCAACAATCTCCCCCTTTGTCATTGATGGCAACACCTCTAATGCAAATCACCACAATCACTGCAAAAACCATTTTTGAGAATCAAAGCTGCTCCCCCTGACTCAAAGCTCTCTTTGGAGGCTGCTCCCTCTAACTCAATGCTCTCTTTGGAGGCTGCTCCCTAACTCAAATCTCTTCCCCTTACTCAAATCTCTCCCCCTTTGACATCAATGGTAAAAAGGGACACCTATGGGGCTAAAAGATATGACTCTTAAGCTTAGTCCCTCACCACCTTCTCTCTTAAGGTGATTAATTTTGGGGTGGGGTACTTTTTTTTTTTTTTAAAGTGTTTTGGGGTTTCTTGGGGTTTGGGGGGCGGGGAGTGGGGTTCGGGGTCGTGAACGGGGGGGGGGGGGGGGGCCGCCCTCCCCCCCACTATCATTATTTGTTTTTGTTTTGTTTTTATTTTTTTTTTTTGGGGGGGGGGGTTTTGAGTGGGGGGCTTCTTGGGGGGGTGGCCCCCTCCCCTCCCCCTCTCCTAAAACACGGGGGGGGTGGGGTAATTTTACTCCCATATTACATTGTTTATTTCCTCTATCAATTTCCTTCCATATTTTTCTGATATCCTTCTCTTGATGAATTACTTGATCTTCTTGTCTTGAACCTATTTGACCTTCTTGCCTTGAACCTGTTTGGAATTGAGTCCTACACCATTTTGCAATATGCCCAAAGTTATTGCAATTAAAACACTTGATATTGTAGCCTTTGGATGGTGCCCAAATCCTGAATTCTTTCTTGAAATAATTTCCATATCCATTCCTTTCTTGAACCCTATATTGTGAAGCTCTATTTTCATGACCATTATGACCATGAATTCTGAATTGTGTAGCTCTAAAACCAAAACCATTTTTCTCATTTTCTTTGCATTGAGAAGCTCTATGACCAATCTTGTTGCATAAGAAGCAATGTCCTTGAAAACCATACCTTCTTCCTTTGATGTTTCTTCTAGCAAAATCAAACTTCTTTGATCCATGGACCCTGCAGTGTATAGCCTTGTGTCCAAATCCATTACAAGAAAAATAATATCCTTGAAAAGCCCTTTGTTCATGCCTTGGTTCCTCATACCTTTCTTGACCATTATCCCTATGATCATTTTCAACTTGTGCATTACATCCTTGAACTTTATTTTTAGTATCTAAATCCTTTTCCTTAGTTTCTTCCTTGCTTTCTTCTTCAAGAATTTCTTTTTCTTTTGAACTTGATTCACCTATCTCAAAATAAGATCCAAACTGAATATTTGGAGCCATAGGAACTTTGGAACTTTCTTCATAAAACTTAGGTGCTTCCTTGCTTTCATCTTTTAGAACTTCCTTTCCTTTTGAGTGTGATTCCCCAAACCTGAAATATGAGACCTTTGGTGCTTTGGAATCTTCCTCTTCTTTCTCTTCATTTGTGTCAAGTAGCAAATTGGCACACATCTCTATAGCCTCTGAAATGCAAGTATCCATTTATGTTGCTTCTTTTTCTTTGGGAATTGGTTCTTCCTTATAGATTTCTAAAATAAAGCCTCCTGATACAAATATAGGTCCTTGTGTACTTATTTTTTATTTCCCTTCTTCATAACCAAGCCCTGTCTTTATAAATGGATCTCGTTGTAAATCCAAAAAATTATCCAAAGTTTTTGAATTCCTTTGAAATCGTGCTAACTCATTTATGTAGGTCCCCAATTTTTTTTTATCTTCTTCTTCTAATTGATTACACCTTTCTTTCTTCTCCTTCAATTGCTTAGAAATAGTGATGCCGAGCTCTTTTGTTTCTTGAAGCTCTTTTTCCAAATATTGAATGTGTTGATTAAGCATCATTTTGACCTTTTCATTTTCATGCACCTTATTTTCAAGCCTCTTGATTTTCCTTTCCAATATCCTGATTTTATTTTCTTGTTTTGTGGATTCCTCTTCTTCATCATCACTGTTGTTGGAATTATCACTAGAATTGCTGCTAGAACTATTATTGGAACTGCTGCTTTCTTTTTCAACAAATAAAATTTCCTTGTTGCAATTGTTGTAGTATGTGCAATCATCATCTATATGCCCAAAATATCCGCATATGAAGCATTTTAGTATCCTTAGACCCTTCTTGTATCTATTTTCTTGCTCAATGGCTATGGCAAGCTCTTCATGTCTTTCTTCAATAGATATATCCTCTTCTTTAACTTTAATACCTAGGAATAGGTGTTCTTGCCTTTCTTCACTTATTCCAAAGAATGCCCATCCTTCTTCATCTGACTGGTTTTCATTGTTGTGAACTGAACCATCACTTGCTTCTTCAATGTAGTAAGATTTCTCTACCTTACAAAAATTTCTCTTCTTCTCATACTTGTTTTGCTTGTATCTGTCATCTTTCCCATGCTTATGCTTTCCATCTTATTTTCTTTTGTGACCCTATTTTTCATCATCACTATTTTCTTCATGTGGACACTTGTGTGCATAGTGACCAAAATCACCACACTTGTAGCATTTGAATTTCCTCATATCTTTGTAATTCCTTGAGTCCTTATTCCTTTTGATGAAGTTAGCTTCCTCATCATTAATTGGATCTCTATCTATCTCTGGAACCTTCCCTTTCTCTTTCTCTAAAGCCTTGAATGCAATCTCTTTTATTGGAACTTGATGCTTACTCACCCTCATCTCATAAGTTGTGAGAGTTCCTTGTAGTTCTTCCATTGTTAGCTTGTTGATATCCATTGTTTCTTCTATTGCTGAAACCTTTGCATCATACTTCATAGGAAGTGATCTCAAAACCTTTTGAGTAACTTATGATTCTTTCATCTCAAATCCTAGACCTCTCATGGTGTTAGTAATCTCATCAACTCGAAGTAAAAACTTTGCAATATCTTCAAAATATTCCATTTTCAATTCCTCAAATATTTTTCTATGAGTTTGTAGTTTTGACAACTTTACCTTGGAATCTCCTTCATAAGTATTCCGCAACTTGGTCCACATTTCATTAGTTGAATTACATACCATGACCTTTGCAAAATCTGTCTCACGTAGCCCACTCAAAATACAATTTATTTCCCTTGCATTGATCTCAACCAATTTCCTGATAGTCTTATCTGCCTCGGGATCACCTTCAACCTTACACTCTTTTTCAACAATCTACCATACCTCATATCCTTGTGATATCGAGTCGTTATTCATTCTCATGCTCCAGAAAGCATAATTATTATCGTCAAACAGTGGTGCCTTATTTGTAGATGATCCATTCTGTGAAGCCATCTATGTTCTTTTAGAATCTGCCCTCAAGTTCTTAGCCTTTCTGAAGGAACCCGCTCTGATACCAATTGAAGAACACAAGATTATACAGAGCGGGGGTGAACAGTATAACACCCAATTTTTACTTTCTTTCCAAACCAATATCAATTAATGTCCTTAATTGCAATAACCAAATATAGTAGTGTGCATTACTAACTCAGATAACAATAATAAGCAAGAGCACAAGTCACCATACACAATTGAGACACAATATTTAACGTGGTTCCCTAATATGGGGTACTCCACAAGATAATATCCTTATAATATATCACACAAAAATAAGGATCCTTATCCAATACAATGATTAATTTAATTTGCTCAAAGCTAGGCAATACACTGATCTGCTTAGGTAGGCAATCCAGTGATCTGCTCAGCTAGGCAACACACTGATCTGCTCAGGTAGGCAATCCATTGATCCGCTCAGCTAGGCAACACACTAATATGCTTAGGTAGGTAATCCACTAATCTGCTCAGCCAGGCAAAACATTGATCTGCTCAGATAGGCAATCTACTGATCTACTCAGCTAGGCAACACATTGATCTACTTAGGTAGGCAATCCACTGATCTGCTTAGCTAGGCAACACACTGATCTAATCAAGTAGGTAATCCACTAATCTGCTTAGCTAGGCAACACACTGATCTACTTAGGTAGGCAATCCAATAATCTGCTTAGCTAGGCACTCCACTAATCTGCTCAACAAGCTCACACAAAACTTGTCCAAATCTGCTCAACAAGTTCACACAAAACTTGTCCAAATCTGCTCAACAAGCTCACATAGAACTTGTCCAAATCTACTCAACAAGATCACATAGAACTTATCCAAATATTCTCAACAAGCTCAAACAGAACTTGTCCAAATCTGCTCAACAAGCTTACACAGAACTTGTCCAAATCTGCTCAACAAGCTCACATAGAACTTGTCCAAATCTGCTCAACAAGTTCACATAGAACTTGTCCAAATATGCTCAACAAGCTCACACAGAACTTGTCCAAATATGCTCAACAAGCTCACATAGAACTTGTCCAAAATCTGCTCAACAAGCTCACCAAGAACTTGCTCAAATACTATCCAAATAAATCTGTCTCAAAACTGTCCCAAAAGCCTTCTCAAGGCTCAATCAATCATACACAAAAATTTCCACAAATCTGTCCATAAATCTATCCCAAAGACCTTCTCAAAGTCTCAACCAATCATGCTCAAGTAGCATTCAAATCTCATCCACAAATCTACAAAGGCAAGGCTCAATGATGAACTCAACAATGAATGACAAAGCATTCTACAATGGATGACAACAATGATCTCAACTCAAATCAATCTCAAATCAACTCAAGTCAACTCAAGTCAACTCAAGTCAACTCAAGTCAACTCATATAAGCATAAAGAGAATTGTTAGAGACTCAATATGTTCTAAGCTCAATCTCAACTCAAATAAGATTTATAGAATAGTTTGTTTCATGGAACTTGAACAATCACTTCACACATCACTTGACTAGGCTTAATCAACTTATGCAGGAGCATCCAGTAGCACCTGATGCAAAAGCATCCAGTGGCAGGAGGGCCACTTTTGAAAAATTGGCTAATGAAGGAAGCTATCACGATTTCGCGACATGTCGTGAAATCACGACCAAAAGAGGGGAGAGATGAGGAGGAAAACTGTCGCGATATCGCGACACAAAGTAGAAAGAGAAGCAACGGACGAAAGATGTCGCGATATCACGACATGTCACGTTATCATGACCCGTAGGTGAAAGAGTCAGCGAGAATGAAAACTGTCACGATATCGCGACACCGAAAGCAGAGAGATGGCACAGACGAGGAGATGTCGCGATTTCATGACATGTCACAGTTTCGTGACCAGAAGGCAAGTGAAGAAGCTAGCGGAGGAAGATGTCACGATTTCGTGACATGTCACAGTTTCACGACCCGTAGAGGAGAGAGAAGGCACGGAAGAGAGGATGTTACGATTTCGCGACATGTCGCAGTTTCATGACCCGTTGAGGAGAGAGAAGGTGCGGAAGAGAGGATGTCACGATTTCATGACATGTCGTAGTTTTGCGACTCATAGAGGAGAGAGAAGGCATAGTGGAGAAGATGTCACAATTTCGCGACATGTCGCATTTTCGCGACCAGAAGACGACGAAGTAGCCGAAGGAGAAAGATGTCGCGATTTCGTGACATGTCGCATTTTCACGACCAGAAGGCGAAGAAGGAGCCAAGGGAGGAAGATGTCACGATTTCGTGACATGTCACATTTTCGTGACCAGAAGGCAAAGAAGAAGCCAAGGGAGGAAGATGTCATGATTTCGCGACATGTCGCATTTTTGCGACCAGAAAGCGAAGGAGGAGCTAGAGGAGGAAAATGTCACAATTTTGCGACATGTCGCATTTTCATGACCAAGAGGCGAGCGAAGGAGCCAGAAGAGAAGATGTCGCGATTTCGCGACATGTCGCATTTTCGTGACCAGAAAGCGAAGGAGGAGCCAGAGGAGGAAATTTTTGCGATTTCGCGACATGTCGCATTTTCGTGACCAAGAGGCGAGTGAAGGAGCCGGAGGAGAAGATGTCGCGATTTCGTGACATGTCGCATTTTTGCAACCTGAAGAAGCGAGAGGAAGCAAAGAGGAAAAGATGTCGTGATTTCATGACATGTCATATTTTCATGACGCAAGGACAAAGAAGGGGCTAGAGACCGAAAGGTGTCGCGATATCACGACCTGTCATATTTTCACGCTTGAAGGGAAAGCCGAAGATGAAGAGTCGATAAGGCAGACGTTTCGAATACCAGGACAACGAAGCGGCACGGGAAAACGAAATGAACAGTCATGGCAAAAATGAATCGAAGGACCACCAGATGGAAGATGAAGAGTCACACGAAAGTTATAAAAGGGCAAGCCGAGGCATGCACAAGGGGTTGGAGAATGATGAGAGGCAGGGTTGCAGATGCGATAACCAGAGGGTCATTTTGGCCCTGCTGCGTTGTTCTTCCTTCCAAAAAAGCTTGAGTTCTTGGGTAGTGCAGACAGATTCACCGAACGTGAGGCAGTTTGCACCAGGAACAGAGTAAGCTTGGATCCGTAGGCGTGTAGCAGATTCGTCGAACGTGAGGCAGTTGCACCAGGGTCCGTGGAGTGAGAAAGCTATGAAAGCCGAAGAGCTACAGATTGAAGGCCGAGAGCCATTGCGTGACTGCCAGTTGAAATCTGTGCAGATTGAGAGGGATGGAGAGCTGGAAATCGCATAGTGAATAATAAACTATGCCTGCGGGCTAGTATTGTAAGATTACAACAGAAAAATTGTAAGCCTGCGGGCTGTAAACTGTAAATTAAAAGTGAAAATTTTGATGAAAACATGAAGTAGAATGTTTATGATTTTTCTGGCCCCCCCATCAAGTGGTATCAGAGCTAGAAGATTCTGAGCATGTAAGCAGAGCGCCGAATGTGAGGCAGCTTGCACTAGGACCTGATGAAAAGTGGTGAGAAGACAGAGGGTTGATTAATGAGAATTCGTGACAGAACAGTACAGAAGTGAAGGTCACTTCTCCATCAACCTCGGGTGTTTGATGCAGGAGCATCCAGTAGCACCTGATGCAGAAGCATCCAGTGGTAGGAGGGCCACTTTTGAAAAATTGGCTAAGGAAGGCAGTTGTCGTGAAATCGCGACCAAAAGAGGGGAGAGATGAGAAGGAGGAAAATTGTCACGATATCGCGACAGAAAAAGTGTCGCGATATCGCGACACAAAGTAGAGAGAGAAGCAACGAATGGAAGATGTCGCGATATCGCGACATGTCGCGTTATCGCGACCCACAAGTGAAAGAGTCGACGAGAATGAAAACTATTGCGATATCGCGACAGAAAAGTGTCGCGATATCGCGACACCGAAAGGAGAGAGATGGCGCAGACGAGGAGATGTCACGATTTCACGACATGTCGCAGTTTCGCGACCAGAAGGCAAGTGAAGAAGCCAGCGGAGGAAGATGTCGCGATTTCGTGACATGTCGCAGTTTCACGACCCGTAGAGGAGAGAGAAGGCACGAAAGAGAGGATGTCACGATTTCGTGACATGTCGCAGTTTCGCGACCCGCTGAGGAGAGAGAAGGTGCAGAAGAGAGGATGTCACGATTTCGTGACATGTCACAGTTTCACAACCCACAGAGGAGAGAGAAGGCGCAGTGGAGAAGATGTCACAATTTTGCGACATGTCGCATTTTCGTGACCAAAAGACGATGAAGCAACCGAAGGAGAAAGATGTCACGATTTCGTGACATGTCGCATTTTCGCGACCAGAAGGCAAAGAAGGAGCCAAGGGAGGAAGATGTCACGATTTCGCGACATGTTGCATTTTCGCGACCAGAAGGCGAAGAAGAAGCCAAGGGAGGAAGATGTCACGATTTCGTGACCAGAAAGCGAAGGAGGAGCCAGAGGAGGAAAATGTCACGATTTCGCGACATGTCGCATTTTCACGACCAAGAGTCGAGCGAAGGAGCCGAAAGAGAAGATGTCACGATTTTGCGACATGTCGCATTTTCATGACCAGAAAGCGAAGGAGGAGCCAGAGGAGGAAAATGTCGTGATTTCATGACATGTCGCATTTTCGCGACCAAGAGGCGAGCGAAGGAGCCGGAGGAGAAGATGTCGCGATTTCGTGACATGTCGCATTTTCGCGACCCGAAGAAGCGAGAGGAAGCAGAGAGGAAACGATGTTGCGATTTCGTGACATGTCGTATTTTCGTGATGCAAGGACAGAGAAGGGGCCAGAGATCGAAAGGAGTCGTGATATAGTGACCTATCATAATTTTGCGCTCGAAGGGAAAGCCGAAGATGAAGAGTCGGTAAGGCAGACGTTTCGAATACCAGGACAACGAAGTGACAGGGGAAAACGAAACAAACAATCATGGTAGAAATGAATCGAAGGACCACCAGATGGAAGATGAAGAGTCACGCGAAAGTTATAAAAGGGCAAGTCGAGGCATGCACAAGGGGTTGGAGAATGACGAGAGGCAGGGTTGCAGATGCGATAACCAGAGGGTCGTTCTGGCCCTATTGTGTTGTTCTTCCTTCCAGAAAAGCTTGAGTTCCTAGGTAGTGCAGACAGATTCGTTGGACATGAGGCAGTTTGCACTAGGAACAGAGTAAGCTTGGATCCATAGGCGTGTAGCAAATTTGCCGAACATGAGGCAGTTGCACCAGGGTCCGTGGAGTGAAAAAGCTGTGAAAGCCGAAGAGCTGCAGATTGAAGGCCGAGATCCATTGCGTGACTGCCAGTTTGAAATATGTGCATATTGAGAGGGAGGGAGAGCTAGAAATTACATAGTGAATAGCAAACTATGCCTGCGGGCTAGTATTGTAAGATTACAGCAAAAAAATTGTAAGCCTGCGGGTTGTAAACTGTAAACTGTAAATTAAAAGTGAAAATTTTAATGAAAACATGAAGTAGAATGTTTGTAATTTTTCTGGCCCCCCCATCATCAACTCAACTCAACCAATCATCACAAGAGATATCTCTTTCTCACAAAACCCTAGTCCAAGCATATATCAACCAACTCAAATATTTCCAATAATTCTCAACCACAAATCTCACATAACAATGATACTCATGTTCTTTTCAAGTTCTTTGCATGACCAATGGGCTTCAACAACTATGCTTATAAAACAAGGTTTAATGACAACTCTCAAACCAGAAAACCTTGAAGCATTCAACCAACCACTTTCAAAAAGGAAACCACAATCAATCCTTTTCTCTCCAATGATATTTCATAAATCAACCACCATAATCAATAAATAGGAGAATGTGCCCATACCTTTTATGAAGATGAAGAAACCTCTTTGGAAATCTGCAAAACTCAACAAACTTCTTTTTCAACTTTCAACAAGGGTTAGAGATCATGATTATTATCACAAAAATATCCAAATAACACCTTATCACTCCTACTCAACAAGACGCATCATGTCCCCTTATGAAAGAATTAGTCACTTTTGAAAAAGAACAAAACAACCTTCACTTTTGAACCCCTTTACAAAAATAGAAATATCTATTTACATACACCTTATTTCTCCCTCTAAGCAAGTTAATCAAATAGCCCTCAAAATAATATTTCCAACGATATATAATATGATATACTTCTAAAAGGAAAATCACCAAAAATATCTCTTTTTCTCAACATGCATCACAACCCTTATCTCTCCTAGGGCAACCTTAGAAAAATAAAATATTAGGAAAAATTATTAACTTGCCTTTGTCCTCAGTGGAATTCGATCCCCGATCGCTGCCCCTGCACCACTCTAACCACGGTGCCAACAACCATGTGAGCCAAATACTCACATAAAATAGTGAGCGTAAACCTTCTATTTGTTTGCTCCGAGCATGTCCTCAAACACCACGTGCACCAAAAGAGTCCTCCCTTTCACTTTGCAAAACTAGCACCGGAGGGATTCGAACTTTGTATCTGTTGGCGTTTCAACATCTTACATGCCTTCCTCTTGCCACTAGGCCACAAGAACCTATGGTGCTTGGTAAGGGACCTCCCTTACTTTTATTGCCTCCTTTCTCTGCTAGATTAGAACGAGCTGCGATGCCTTTGCTCCCTCTTTGAACGAAAACCCTTTGCACATTCTTTAACACAGTGGCACCTTTTTCTTCCTTAGCAATTTGAACGCATCACCATCATCGAGGACATAGGAAATCAATCAAAACATTAGGTGGCATATTTATATATGCCTTCCTCCTTTCTTTTGACGTCGATGCTATAAATTAAACTTTAATATTATGTGCCTCCTCCTTTCTTTTGATGTCGACGCTATAAATTAACTTTTAATTTTAAATTTAAATTTACATTTTAAATAATTAAAATTTAAACTTAAATATTTAAAATTAAATATCTCAATCACCAGGGCACCTTTTTCAATGAAACGAAAAGCCAACCTGGGTTTTAAGAAAAACCCATTTCAAATCTGCCATCCATGGTTTTAAATAAAACCTTTTATTTTGCTTACCTTGGTTTTCACAAAAATCCTGTAAATATTCATGCTTTCCAAAATATCATAAATGCTTATTTATGAAATACTTTGGCCACCAAAACTCAATGTGATCCATGTGACATCAATGATCTATGTGACATCAATGACAACATAAAATACCTCAAATTTCCAACACATTATTTGGTTGGCACTTCTGTCCAAATTTCTATTTCCCCTAATTTTCTCATCTAGAGAGAGGATGGTATTGAATCTCCTTCGATCAAGATCCAAGCTTTAGTAAAATGAGAGATAATATATGTAATATTCTTCCACTGTCTTCTTTTTTCTTCCAAATTAGTTGGTTGGAACATAAACAGTAATGCAGAGCATAATTTGGTTGGAATGTCTGCTTTGAATAGTTATAGTCAAAATACCCCAACTACCAACAATATGGTGAATAAATACCTCTTTTGGGTCCCAAAGGCAAGCAATGCCACCAAAATTCCCTTGGGAATTGAGGAAAACCACTTTTCTAGTTGGCCAAATTTTACTAGCAATTGATTCCATATTCTCTATTGACATCTTTGTTTCTTGAAGGAAAACAAGATGTGGATGATTTATTTGAATCATTCTTCTAATTTTATTTTGTTTTGAAAGACTCACTTTGAGTCCTCTAATATTCCAAGTGATGATCTTCATTAATACCAGGGTTAAAAAAGTTGGGAAGGGCATTAATATTACCTTCCTCTACAAGCTTTTCACCTTCTTTTACCATATGATATTGATTAATCTTGCGATCTACCTTTTGATTAGAATCCATCTTCAATTTTTTTCCCTATTTCTTCACTTAATCCAATTGGATATGAGATGGCTTCTAGCCTTGAAGAATGCTTGAACATAGTAAAAATGTTACCAGAAGGTTCAACAGAGTTTATATTGGGACCTGTATTATTTGAAGTTTTAACTTTTAAAAGATTATTTTTCTTGTGAATATTTTCTCCCTTTTTTTTGTTGAAAATATTTGATTTTTTGGTTTGTCTCTGAGTTCTTCCCTTCATATTTATATTGTGTTTCTAATATTTCTGTTTCAATTATTTCCTCTTCCTCACTTGGGACCTCATTTGTGGAAAGAATTTCAAACATATTAGCAAATAACTTTGATTGATCCTTCATAACTGGTTTTTCTAAGTGTTCTTCTTAGGCATTTGGAAATCTACTAAATTTATATCTTCTTTCTTTTGATTTGGAATTTTATTTGGGCAAACACTAGCCAAATAACCATATTCATGGCAAATTCTACAATGAAAAGGAATGCTCTCATAGTCCACTACTTGCTCCCAAGTGTCCTCACCAAATTGTAAAGTGGTATTTTTAGGTAGGGGTTTGTCAAAATCCATTAAAACACAAATTTGAGCGTAAATAATATGTTCAAATTTTTGAGTACAATCAGAAGTCATCATAAATGTTCCTAAAGAGTTTCTAATTGAAGAAAAATAGTCGAATTCCAAAATTCAATTAGGAGGCCAAAGATTCTAACCCACACGAAACCTGTAGAAGGCATCTCTTATTTGGCTTTAAATTTCATATGCTAGGGCTTCATGAAAAGCCCTGCCCTTCCAAAGAACCAAGGACCCCCTTGAAAAGTTTTCTCTCTATCTTCATTATTAGCAAATAAAACAAGAAAATAACCATTTGAATAAATAGAGATTTGTAACTCACCTTTAGTTTTCTAGATTTTTGCAGCCCATAATTTAAAAGCAAAAAGGGTCAGATGAAAACCCACAAAACGATAAATTAGTTATCTTTTTTCCAGATCTTCAATGCCAGTTTGAATGTTTCCCATATCAAGCTTAACAATAGGAGTTCCATCGACTGCTTTAAGACATCTTGACTCCATTTTCTTGGGATCAATCTTAGGCATTCTTAGAGGTTTACGAGAATACCTAATATTAATATTAGCATTAGGCTGAGGCTATCCACCACGGAGGGCATCCCTAAAATTCATTTTTGGGGTTGATTCTTCGAAATTATTACCCTTGATAGGGGTTTCCATAGTAGATTTATTTTGTGGGTGCACCTTAGCACCATATTCACTTGAGATTTGAGCCATTTTTTGATCAACTGCTTAAAACTTGTTTTGTGATCTCTTTAATCCATGCCCTAGACGCCATTTCTTTTGTCCAACAAATTGAAAGTCGTTGTCACCCAAGTTCACAACATGAAGATCTATTGAAAGATATATTTCTAACTCATCTTGGATCCTTTACAACATTTCCTTCTAAAATCTTGAGAAAAAACCATAAAAATATTGGCTGCTAGGGCCTGAAGGTTTCGAAAACCAACCTCTGGAGTTGCTTGCACTTAACCCAGATGAAACCCTCACACAGTCGCTTGCCAAAAATCTTGTTCACACATAAGGATGTGCTAGGATTTGTGTTGCTCCAAATGATCTGAAAATTGGTGGAGACGTTCTAGGGTTTGTCAGGCATCTACCCTCAAAATTTCCAGATAGAAAGGAGTTTTTTTTTATATTAAACAAAAATATAAAAAGGGAAATATTATTTTGGGAGTTATCAGTACATTTTTTTAAGTGGGTCTTTCTTGAAAGAAAAAGTTGACATTTGGAAAGTTAGAGGGGAATCTGAAAAGTTGAAAGAAAAAATTGTATTTGTTTGCAATAAGGTGCATTTTCAGTGGTGATTGACACCTTAATTTTATCAAAAAAAAAAAATTACTAGACAACATGAGAAAAAGAAATCAAACAAAGAAACAAGCCAAAATTAAAAAATATGTTTCACCAAATTATAGTATAGGAGGATAAAAGCAAATAGAAATTCATAAGTGTGTGTCATTAACAATAAGTGAAGGAAAAGAGAAGCAAGCTGAAAAATTCTATTTTCAAGAAGATGAAAATTATTATTGCCAAATGTTGATACTTGTAAAGTGAAGCAAGTTGAATATTATAAGTATGTGTCACCACAATTTGCATGGTACTCACAGAAAACTCTCAAAGAAGCTAAAGATGAAGATTTTTCAACACTTAAAAACTACTTAAATGATATTATCAATGAAGTTGAAGACTGCTCTAAACATGTTATTATATTACCTATTGATATGGGAAAGATAATGTACATGGCACTTAATAATGTGAAGTACAAAAGTTAAGAGGAAATAATAAAAAATTAGAATGACAAGCCCATAATAAAAGATGTGAGCTATGACACAAATGATTTGAGGCCTATGATGACAATTGTATGTTGTGATACTAGTGACCTTATACAAAAAATAGTTATTGCATGTGACATCTGGGATTCAAGCATTGTTTGTGAATATAAAGAATGTGTTGAAACTGCATGTATTGGTTTGTTAGTCATGAGAAAGGCCATATTGCTAGAAATGTTGTTAGTAATAGGGATAAACATTATAATGATAGAAATAGCTCTAGATATGATGATGGTCATTGTGTTGATAATGGTTTGAGATATTCATATTATGATAGGGATATTGACAGTCTAAATTGTGTTGATATTAATTATTGTAATGTCGAGTTTGGTCATTTTAAAAGGTATACTAAAGTTATTGGTACAAAATTAACAAACAAAATGGGATATAGAGGTATAGGTTTGGGAAAACATGGGCAAGGTATGAAGGAGGCCATTCTACCAAAAATAAGGCCAAAACATAAAGACCTTGGATATACAAAATAGACTAGTAATGAATTTGTATCAGGGACTAATTTTGTGACAAAAACATAAACATCAAAGTTGTGATAGTGATTGATACAACTAAATTTGTGACGAGTAACAATAAAGGACAAATAGGTAATAATGAATTAGGAAATGATAAAAACAATTTTGTGACAGGGAAATATGTGATAGATAACAATGAATGTATAATAGAGAATAAAAAATCAAATATATGTATGACATTAGTCACACAAAGTGTTGAGCAAGGTGCAGCGACAGTATTGTCATTGTTGTCAACATAGTCAGATAGATCGGTTGATACAGTGGACAGGAGTTCAGAGGTTATTCAAAGTATGTACAATGATGTTAAATGCTTATGAGAATGTTTTTGATGTTTGGGTGAAGTTGTTATAGGTTGTTTGTGCAAAGTTAAAAAAATTGTCATGTTGTGGCTGCTCCACAACGTACCCCAAAATTAGGGACCCACCTTTTTGCATATTTTCTAAGAAGACCGAAGTGGCCCATATGCTAAAGATCAAAGAAAAAGCAAAACACCGCAAAGAAAAAAGTGTTGCGATATCGCGACATGTTGCATTTTCATGGCCAAAAGAGAAGAGAAAGAATAAGAAAGAAAAAGTGTCACGATATCATGACATGTTGCATTTTCATGGCCAAAATAGAAGAGAAAGAACAAGAAATAAAAAGTGTTGCGATATCGCGACATGTTGCATTTTCGCGGTCAAAAGAGAAGAGAAAGAACAAGAAAGAAAAAGTGTCGCGATATCATGACATGTTGCATTTTTGTGGCCAAAAGATAAGAGAAAGAACAAGAGAGAAAAAAGTGTCGCGATATCGTGACATGTTGCATTTTCGCGATCCAAAACAAAGAGAGAACAAGAAATAAAAAGTGTCGCGATATCGCGACATGTTGCATTTTTGTGGTCCAAAGCAAAGAGAAAGAGCAAGGAGAAAAAAGTGTCGCGATATCGCGACATGTTGCATTTTCGCGGTCCAAAGCAAAGAGAAAGAGCAAGGAGAAAAAAAGTGTCGCGATATCGCGACATGTTGTATTTTTGCGGTCCAAAGCAAAGAGAAAGAGCAAAGAGAAAAAAATATCGTGATATCGCAACATGTTATATTTTCGCGGTCCAAAGCAAATAGAAAGAGCAAGAAGGAAAAAGTGTCGTGATATCGCGCCATGTAGCATTTTCGTGACTCAAAAAGGGCAGGCAGGAAGAGAAACAAAAGTGTCGCGATATTGCAACATGTTGCATTTTTGCGACTCAAAAAGGACAGGTAGGTAGAGAAACAAAAGTGTCGCGATATCGCAACATGTTGCATTTTCGCCAAAGGAACAGAGTAGTTGATAGTGCGTATGATATTAGTGATGAACACCAGGATAGTGTAACTGAAGACTCAATAGTGACGTGGACCTATAAGGAATAAATCGAATATTAAATAAGGTAATTTGTCACATAAGGACAAAATTCAATGAATAAGACAAAACGTTACATAAGGAATCTTTAATGATTTGAAATCATCTAAGATGGTCGTTACACATGGAAAGAAGCGGATGCATGCCCATGTGGAGAAAAGGAAACGAAGGGCCACAAAATAGAAAATGAACAGTCATGGAAAGAGAAAACGAACAGTCATGGAAGGAGAAACAAAATTTTTTAGAGGTTTTAAATACGCCATTCAAAGAGGCCATTAGTTGTTGGTGCTCCTTTCTGTTGGTGCAGAGAAATTAGGGGTTGGTGCTCCTTTCTATTGGTGCAGATAAATTAGGGGTTGGTGCTCCTTTTTGTTGGGGCAGATAAATCAAGGGTTGGTGCTCCTTCTAGTGGGTGTTGGTAAATTGATTGTAAAGTTGGTGCTTTGCAAAGGCTGGATTTGGATGGGAGTCCAAATAGTCATTTTGAGGATGTAGCCAAATCGGTGAACCTCGGTACATCTTGTGTTGTGTGATATTCTCTTGTTATACTTGCTTTATTTGGTTTCAAGTTTTCATTGTTTTGGCTTTAAGAGTTGAAGATTTAAGTTTTAAAAGAGCTACACCGATTCACCCCCCTCTCAAGTGTCATTGTGAGACTAACAATTGGTATCAGAGCGAGGTTCCTAAACAAGCTTAACCGGCTAGGGTGATCTTGGAAGTGACACAATGGCAGGTGGTGAAGGCTTCTCATCAAACAAAGCACCATTGTTTGACGGAACTAATTACGCATTTTGGAGACTCAGGATGCAGACATATCTTTGTGCTTTGGGATACAACATTTGGGATTCAGTAGATAGTGGATACACAATACCCACCACTTCTCCAACCGATGTTGTCGGTAAGAAACTGTTTGAGAATGACTCAAAAGCAAAGAATGCTATCATGTGTAGATTAGTGGACAGTGAACTGGTAAGGATTATGAGTTGTAAAATGACAAAAAAAATATGGGACAAACTGAGGAGCATTCATGAAGGAGACATTAAGATCAAGAAGGCCAAGTTACAAAAACATCGAGCTCAGTTCAAAGTATTAAAGATGAATGACGATGAGAACATAGAGGCATATATGCTAAGAGTTAATGAAGTCATTAATGTGATTAGAGGACTCGACGAGGAAATCAAAGATTCTATCATCGTGAAAAAGGTATTAAGATCTCTTCTCCAAAGATTTGATTCTAAAGTTTCAACTATAGAAGAATCTAAAGATCTAAATTCTTTTAGTATAGATGAGATGCATGGTTCTTTGACTGCATATGAGATGAGAATAGGAAAATCTAAACCCACAGACAGAGAAGTTGCTTTTAAATCCCATAAAAATATGAAAGCAAAACAAGAATCCGAGGAAGAAGAGACATTAGATGAAATGGAAGCAAACTTTGTTCGAAAACTAAAAAGGGGAAAAGGAAAATACAAAGGAAAGTTACTGTTTAAATGTTTCAATTGTGGAAGCATTGGGCATTTTGTAGCTAAATGTCCACTTAATGAGAAGAACAAAAGTGATGAAGGATCACCCCAAGAAAGAAGTGACTAGAATAAAAAAACAAATTTCAGAAAATACAACTTCAAGAAGAAAAGTTTCATGTCCAAGAATGTCAGTTCATCAGAAGACAGCTACGGTGAGGATTCTGAAAAGGAAATAGGTGAAGCTCTTTTCATGGCACTCAAAGAAGAAAAAATAGAAAAAGAACAGGAATGTGATGAAGAAGAAATTGATGCAGAAGTAAGTTTGGAAGAGGAACTAATTACAGCTCTGGATGAATTGAAGATAGAAAGAAAAAAGAATAAGAAAATTTCAAGAAAGCTTGAGGATGCAAATGAAATCATAACCAGTTTGAAAGTACAAATAGAAGAATCCAAGAAAATATCTAAAGATATCGAAGTGCAAATAACCATGAAAATAGATTATTGCAGCAAGCTAGAAGAAGAGACTATTGGTTTAAGGATGCAGATAGAAGAGATGAATCATAAAATTAGTTGTTATCACAAACGTGAAGAAAGTTCTATGAAGCTAGATAAGATCATAAATAACCAAAATACTACAGGCATCAAATTTGGTTTGGGCTTTGACGAAGGAGAATCATCAAATGGATCAAAGGCCATAAATGAAGAATCCATAAAGAATGAAGATAAGAAACAGGTTGATCAAGAAAAATTGACTCATGCAAAAGAAAGCAATAATGCAAGGCACGAAAGGAGAATTGACAATGATGGATTCACCAATGTCACACATCAAAGAAGAAGATTTATGGCTCCTACGAAAACATGGCAAAGATCATCACCCAGGTTCAATCATATCTTTTCTAGTTACTGTTTTAAATGCAATGGTTATGGACATAAGATTTCAAATTGCAAGTATAATGTAGGACCAAGGAATTTTACCAGTAGAAATGTTTTTTCACCTTTGATGGATTATGTAGTAGAATGTTATAACTGTCATAATTTTGGGCACATTGCAAGAAATTGTCGAAGTACATTTGCATCAAATAAATTTCAGGAAGAAAATTTCAACCAAATGGAATGAGACAAAATAAAAAATTTCCCGAAAAACATGCACAAGCTACTGAAAAAGAAAAGTCAAAACAAGAACCCAAAACTGTAATCAAACCAGAGTGGAAAGAAAAAGAGCGATCTAAGGAAGAAAAGGAATCCCTAATCGTACAAACAATATTTAAAGCACAGAATAAATCTACACCATGGATACTTGATAGTGGATGCTCCAGTCATATGACAGGTGACAAACAAAAATTTGAGAAGTACAGTAATATGAAGGTGGTTAAGTAAAATTTGGAAATAATGATGGAGCTAAGATAGTTGGCAAAGGTTCAGTTAAGATCAGTGACGAAAAAATCAAGTCAAAAGAAGTCTTGTTTGTGGTTGGTCTGAAGCATAACTTGTTGAGCATAAGTCAGATTTGTGATAGAGGTCATGAAGCAATTTTTAAGAAGTAGGGTTGTGAAGTTAGAAAAGCAAACAATGGAAAGTTGATAGCAACTGGATCAAGGACATCTGGAAACCTATACACTCTCTCAGAGACTTCAGAAGGACCTTGCTTGATTGGACAGGAAGAAGAAAATTGGTCGTGGCACAAGAGGCTCGGTCATATTAGTTTTGACAATCTAGTAAAAATCAACTCAAAAAAGACAGTGAGAGATATTCCCACCATTGGAAAACCATCAAATAGCATTTGTGCTTCATGCCAAAATGGGAAGCAAACTAGAGTCTCATTTAAAACAAAAGAGTACTACACAAGCAAACCTTTGGAACTAATACATACCGATTTATGTGGACCCATGAGAACGCAAAGCATAAATGGTGACAAATATTTTATGTTGTGTATAGATGACTATTCTAGGATGACATGGGTACTATTTTTGAAGCATAAATCAGAAGCTTTTGAGATGTTCAAGGTTTTCAAAAACCAAGTTGAGAATCAAACAGAAAAAAGATTAAATATTTAAGATCAGATAGAGGAGGAGAGTTCATTTTAGAGGATTTTACAGAGTACTATGAAAAATATGGTATTAGAAGACAATTTTCAACAGCCAGGACACCTCAGCAGAATGGTGTGGTAGAAAGAAAGAACATAATAGTGTAAGAAATGGCATGGACTATGTTGACTGAGAGCAAAGTAGCAGACAAATTTTGGAAAGAGGCAGTCCATACTGCAGGTATACATCCAAAATAGGTGCATGTTGAGGACGCATGAAAGCAAAACTCCTTATGAGTTGTGGTTCGGTAAAAAGGCAACAGTAAGATACTTTAAAGTTTTTGGCAGCAAGTGTTACATCAAAAGAACTGAAGAAAAGCTTACAAATGCTATTCGTCAAAAAGAAAAGCTTACAAATGCTACAAAAAGAGGCTCAGGAAAATTGTGGATAGTGCCAATGTTAAAGTTGATGAAGGTAGGGAACGAGTTATTAGCTATGAAGAGAACTACCCAATTTATGAAGAGGTTATTGAAGGATATGAGGAAAAGAAAACAAAAAAGAAACAAAAAATTGACTCATATGATTCAAGCAATGATTCAGAAGTGGAAGAAAATAAGAAATTCAAAACAGGCAGCTGGTAGAAAGATCATCCTAGAGAGCAAATAATTGGAAACCCCACAGTTGGTGTTCAGACAAGAAGAAGAGTAGTAAGTAACTACTCTTTATTATCCAACATTGAGCCCAAAAATATTGCTGACGCAAGAAAATATGAAAGTTGGATGAAGGCAATAAATGAAGAATTAGATCAGATCGAGAAAAACAAAACTTGGGAGTTAGTACCAAGACCTACAAATAAAAATATAATCGGTACTAAATGGGTCTTTTGAAACAAATTGAATGAAGACGGACAGGTAGTCAGGAATAAAGCAAGATTGTTATGTAAAGGTTGTGCACAAGTTGAAGGTATTGACTTTGAGGAAACCTTTGCACCTGTGGCTAGACTAGAGGCAATTAGAGTGTTTCTAGCTTTAGCAGTTTACAAGAATTTCAAAGTTTATCAAATGGATGTGAAATCAACATTTTTGAATGGGAAACTTGAAGAAGAGGTTTATATTGAGCAACCAGATGGTTTCCAACTTGGTGATGCTCCCGACTTGGTTTGCAAGTTGAAGAAAGTATTAAATGGCTTAAAATAGGAACCCCGAGCATGGTATGCAAGGCTAGACAACTATCTTACTCAACAAGGGTTCAAGAAAGGTATGGTGGATAGTAATTTGTATGTCAAAATAGAAAATGGCCATCTTATTGTTCTTGTTGTATACATAGATGATATCATATTTGGCAGCAGCAAAGATGAGTCGTGTAAAGATTTAGCAAATAAGGTGCAGAAATAATTTGAAATGTCAATGATTGGTGAACTTTTGCATTTCCTCAGGTTGCAAGTTAATCAAAATGAGAAGGGCATATTTATTTCTCAAATTAAATATGTGAAAGAGATGCTAAAAAAGTTCACAATGGAGGATTGTAAGCCAATTAGCACTCCCATGACGACAGGTTGCAAGTTGAGCAAGGATGAAAAATCTCCACATGTTGATCAAACCATGTACAAATCTATGATTGGGAGCTTACTGTACTTGATAGCTACCAGACCAGATATTTTGGATGCAGTATACATGGTAGCACTATTTCAGGCTAGTCCCAAGGAGACTCATGTGACAACGAGTGAAGAGGATTCTTCGGTACCTCAAGGGTACTATGGAGTATGGGTTATGGTATCTGAAAGGTAAGTACTTCACCCTTATTGTGTATTCAGATGCAGATTGGGCAAGATGTGTAGATGACAGAAAGAGTACCAGTGGAGGTGCATTCTATCTTGGAGATAGGTTGGTCGCGTGGCACAGTAAGAAATAACAGTCATTATTCTTATCCACAATAGAGGCTGAATATATTGTAGCGACAACGTGTTGTACGCAGGTATTATGGATGAAACGAACCCTGAAAGATCTTGGTATTAACTTTAGTGAGCCAATTTCAGTTAAGTGTGATAACACTAGTGCCATTAACATCTCAAAGAATCTGTTTATGCATTCTCGCACAAAACATATTGCTATCCAGTATCACTTTTTGAAGGAGAAAGTTGCGGAAGGTGAGGTTAATTTGGATTTTGTTCCAACAACAGAGAAAGTAGTGGATATCTTCACAAAATCGTTGCCCAAGGAATTATTTGAGTATCTTTGCAATAAATTAGGAGTGGTTACGCTTCCCAAGAATTGACTAGCTATCGAGATCACATTCTTAGGGGGAGCATTTATGTATTTGTTTATCTTTTTGCTCATGTTTGTGATTTTTGCTAAGTGTAATAATTTTTGCCTGAGAATGTTGTGCATGGACTCTGGGGAGTTTGCAGCAGCCCTTTGTTATTGTTGTCAAAGGGGGAGAAGAGTTACAGGAAATTGCATGTGTGTTGCCAACAATTCCAAAGGGGAGAGATTGTTGAGCAAGGTGCGGTGATGCATTGTCATTGTTGTCAACACGGTCAGATAGATCGGTTGATGCGGTGGACGGGAGTTCGAGAGGTTATTCAGAGTATGTACAATGATGTTAAATGCTTATGAGGATGTTTTTGATGTTCGGGTGAAGTTGTTACAGGTTGTTTGTGCAAAGTTGAAAAAATCATCATGTTGTGGTTGCTCCACAACGTACCCCAAAATTGGGGACCCACCTTTTTTGGGTTACGTTGTGGAGCAGCCACAACATGACGATTTTTTCAACTTTGCACAAACAACCTATAACAACTTCACCCAAACATCAAAAACATCCTCATAAGCAATTAACATCACTGTACATACTCTGAATAACCTCTCGAACTCCTGTCCACTACATCAACCGATCTATCTGACTGTGTTGACAATAATGATAATACTGTCGCTGCACCTTGCTCAACAATCTCCCCCTTTGGAATTGTTGGCAACACACATGCAATTTCCTTTAGGGGTTGGTGCTCGTTTCTATTGGTGCAGATAAATTAGGGGTTGGTGCTCCTTTCTATTAGTGCAGATAAATTAGGGGTTGGTGCTCCTTTCTATTGGGGCAGATAAATTAGGGGTTGGTGCTCCTTCCAGTGGGTCTTTGGTAAATTGATTGTAAAGTTGGTGCTTTACAAAGGTCGGATTTGGATGGGAGTCCAAACAGGTCATTTTGAGGATGTAGCCAAATCGGTGAACCTCGATACATCTTGTGTTGTGTGATGTTCTCTTGTTATACTTGCTTTATTTGGTTTCAAGTTTTCATTTTTTTGGCTTTAAGAGTTGAAGATTTAAGTTTTAAAAGAGCTACACTTATTCACCCCCCTCTCAGTGTCATTGTGAGACTAACACAAAGTTGTTAAAAAAAACAAATAAAGGGAAAAAAACTCATAGTATGAATAATTGTGACCATTGTGGCATATATGGACATAAGATAAATAAATGTTGGGATCTTTATAATTGTGAAATTTGTGGAGAAAACAATCATTATAATTAAATACTTAAAGCACCCAAGTGGCATGATAAAAAAAAAGATGTTTTAGATATGGTTCTTATGGAAATGAACCTAAAACCTGCTCAAAGTTACACAAGTTTTGCTATAGACAAATCTTTGGTCCTAATTTTAACATTGACAAAACCAATAATGATAGTATCAACTTTTGATTTTTATAAGAAATATAATCATCCTTGTAATAAAGGTTAGGTACCTATAACACCACATTCACCAACCATAAATAACAAACTCCTACTCATAATAAACAATAGGGTGTGGAGTGCAATCGAGGTTAAGGGTTCAACCAATGGGTAATTAAAATTATCAAAATAAATATTACAATCCTAGTTAGAGCAACCACATGTATAACAAAGGAAAAGGTCAAAATAATCAATGTTAGTCTTACAATGACACTGAGAGGGGGGGGTGAATCAGTGTAGCTCTTTAAACTTAAATTCATAGCTCTTAAAACAGAAATAATGAAACCTTAAAACCAGATAAAGCAAGTATCACAAGAGAACATCACACAACATAAGTTTTAACGAGGTTCACCAATGTGGCTACTCCTCAAAAATGATTGCTTGGACTACCATCCAAATCCAGCCTTTGCAAAGTAACAACTTTACAAACAATTTACCAGCACCCACTAGAAGGAGCACCAACCCCTGATTTATCTGCACCAACAGAAAGGAGCACCAACCCCTGATTTACCAGCACCAACTGGAAGGAGCACCAACCCCTGATGCCAAGCACCAACTTGGACTTCAATTTTGAAACTAGAGGATGGATAGTAAGATACCTTTGCTTTTGCTAGACTCTGACTGATCTTCTTCACCTTTGCTTTCTTTGCGCAATCACTTCGCACACTCTGCTTCGCTACACTCAAACTTCATGATCATCTTCTCCCATTTGCGCACTCTGCTTTCTTAGCGAAATTTGCACTTAGCATGATTCAACACGACTTGCTCTCTGTGCACTACGACCGTATTTTGCACTATTTTTCATCACTCAAAACTCCAAACAACCCTCCTTTTATAACATAATTTTTGTGATGAAAACCCTAATCTTAGTCGGCTATAAACCCTAATCTTAGTCGGCTTTCACAACAACTGTAAACCCTAATTTTAGTCGACTGTTCATCGATCTTCGTCGGCTTCAACTCAACCACGAAAATACATGTCACGATATCGTGACACTTTTGCCTCCGTACGCTTTCTCTATTCCTTTATCGTGAAAATGTGACATTGCACGATATCGTGACACTTTTGTTATTCTGCCTGCCTGCCCTTCTTGAGTCACGAAACTGCGAAATGTCATGAAATCATGACACTTTTGCTTCTCTGCCTTCCTATCCTTTTCGAGTTGCGAAAATGCGACATGTCACAAAATCGTGACACTTCTACTTCTGAAGTCTTGCTTTCTGCTTTTGTCGCGAAATCGTGACACTTCTGCCTTCGAGGTCTTCTTCTCTGCTTTTGTCATGAAATCGTGACACTTTTGCTTTCGTACTTTACTCTTTTGCTTTTGTCGTGAAATCGCTACACTTCTGCTTTCGAAGTCTTGCTTTTTGCCTTTGTCGTGAAATCACGACAGTTCTACTTCCATACGCTTCCTCTCTTTCTTTTGTCGTGAAAATGCGACATGTCATGAAATCGTGACACTTTTCAAACTTGCTTTCTCTCTCCTGTTTTAGTCGTGAAAATGCGACATGTCGCAAAATTGCGACACTTTTCTTACTTTTTCTCTTTCTTCGAACTTGTCATGAAATCGTGACACTTCTTCCTGCTTTCTCTTTTTCTCCAACATGTCACGAAATCGCGACAGTTTTTCCACTTTCATTTTTCTCTTCCAACATGTCGTGAAATCGCGATAGTTTTTCCACTTTCCTCTTTCTCTTCCAACATGTCTCAAAATTGTGATAGTTTTTCCACTTGTCTTTTTCTCTTCCAACATGTCACGAAATTGCGACAGTTTTTCCTGCTTTCTCTTTCTCTTCCAACATGTCACGAAATCATGATAGTTTTTCCACTTGCCTTTTTCTCTTCCAACATGTCGCTAAATCGTGACAGTTTTTCCTTCTTTCTCTTTCTCTTCCAACATGTCGTGAAATCGCGACAGTTTTTCCACTTGCCTTTTTCTCTTCCAACATGTCGCAAAATCACGACAGTTTTTCTTGCCTGCTGTATATGTCACGAAATCGTGACACTTTTCTTACTTGTCTTTTTCTTTGATATTTTGCATGTGGGCCACTTCGGTCTTCTTGGAAAATCACTGTACATACTCTGAGTAACCTTTGAACTCTTGTCTTCTCGAATCTAAATAGCTTTTGAACTTCCTATCCACCGCATCAATAGATCTATCCGACTATGTTGACAACAATGACAATATCGTTGTCTGCACCTTGCTCAACAATCTCCCCCTTTGGAATTGTTGGCAACACATGTGCAATTTCCTGTAACTCTTCTCCCCCTTTGACAATAATACCAAAGGGCTACTGCAGACTCCCCCTGAGTCCATGCACAACATTCTCAGGCACAATTTATTACACTTAGCAAAAATCATGAACATGAGAAAAAAGATAATCAAATACTTAAATGCTCCCCCTGAGAATGTGATCCCTGTAGCTAGTTAATTCTTGGGAAGTGTGACCACTACCAATTTATTACGAAGGTACTCAAAAACTTCCTTGGGTAATGGTTTTGTGAAGATATATACTACTTGCTCTGTAGTTGGAACAAAATCCAACTTAACCTCACCTTCCGCAACTTTCTCCTTCAAAAAGTGATACCTGATAGTGATGTGTTTTGTGCGAGAATGCATAACCGGATTCTTGGAGATGTTAATGGCACTGGTGTTATCACACTTAACTGATATTGGCTCACTAAAGCTAATACCAAGATCTTTCAGGGTTTGTTTCATCCACAATACCTGCATACAACATGTTGTCGCTGCAATATATTCTACCTCTGCTGTCAATAAAGAAACTGACTCTTGTTTCTTACTGTGCCACGCGATCAATATGTCTCCAATATAGAATGCACCTCCATTGGCACTCTTTCTGTCATCTACACATCCTTCCCAATCCGCATCTGAATACGAAATAAGGGTGAAGTCTTTATCTTTTGGATACCATAACCCATACTCCATAGTACCCTTGAGGTACCGAAGAATCCTCTTCACTGTTGTCACATGAGTCTCCTTGGGATTAGCCTAGAAATCGTGCTACCATGCATACTACCCGCAAAATATCCGGTCCAGTAGCTGTCAGGTACAATAAGCTTCCAATCATAGATCTGTACATGGTTTGATCAACAAGTGGAGATTTGTCATCCTTGCTCAACTTGCAACTTGTCATCATGGGAGTGCTAACTCGGCTTACAATCATCCATTGTGAACTTTTTTAACATCTCTTTTACATATTTAACTTGAGAAATAAATATGCCCTTCTTACTTTGATTAACTTGCAACCTGAGGAAATACGATAGTTCACCAATCATTGACATTTCAAATTCTTTCTGCATCTTATTTGCTAAATATTTACATGACTCATATTTGCTGCTGCCAAATATGATATCATCTACGTATACAACAAGAACAATAAGATGCCCATTTTTTGTTTTGACATACAAATTACTATCCACCATACCTTTCTTAAACCCTTGTTGAGTGAGATAGTTGTCTAGCCTTGCATACCATGCTCGGGGTGCCTGTTTTAAGCCATATAATGCTTTCTTCAACTTGCAAACCAAGTTGGGATCATCACCAAGTTGGAAACCATCTAGTTGCTCAATATAAACCTCTTCTTCAAGTTTCCCATTCAAAAACGCTGATTTCACATCCATTTGATAAACTTTGAAATTATTGTAGATTGCTAAAGCCAAAAACATTCTAATTGCCTCTAGTCTAGCTACTGGTGCAAAAGTTTCCTCAAAGTCAATGCCTTCAACTTGTGCATAACCCTTACATACCAATCTTGCTTTATTTCTGACTACATGTCCGTATTCATTCAATTTGTTTCAAAAAATCCATTTAGTCCCGATTATATTTTTATTTGTAGGTCTAGGTACTAACTCCCAAGTTTCGTTTTTCTCGATCTGATCTAATTCTTCATTTATTGCTTTCATCCAACTTTCATCTTTGCTTGCGTCAACAACATTTTTGGGCTCAATGTTTGGATAATAGAGAGTAGTTACTTACTACTCTTCTTCTTGTCTGAACACCAACTTTGGGGTCTCCAATTATTTGCTCTCTAGGATGATTTTTCTGCCAGCTGCCTATTTTGAATTTCTTATTTTCTTCCACTTCTAAATCACAACTTAAATCATCTGAGTCAATTTTTTGTATCTTTTTCGTTTCGTTTTCCTCATCTCCTTCAATAACCTCTTCATAAATTGGGTAGTTCATTTCATAGCTAATTACTCATTCTCTACCTTCATCAAATTTAACATCGGCACTGTCCACAATTTTCTTTAGCCTCTTGTTGTAGCATTTGTAAGCTTTGCTTTTTGACGAATAACCAACAAAAATACCTTCATCTGCTCTATCTTCAAACTTACCAAGATTATCTTCAGTTATTTTGATGTAGCACTTGCTGCCAAAAATTTTGAGGTATTTTGTTGTTGCCCTTTTACCGAACCACAACTCAAGGAGTTTTGCTTTCATGTGTTCTCAGAATGTACCTATTTTGGATATACACCGTAGTATGGACTGCTTCTTTCCAAAATCTGTCTACTACTCTACTTTCAACCAACATAGTCCGTGCCATTTCTTGCATTGTCCTGTTCTTTCTTTCTACCACTCCATTCTGTTGAGGTGTCTTGGATGCTGAAAATTGTCTCCTAATACCGTATTTTTCACAGTACTCTGCAAACTCCTCTGAAATGAATTCTCCTCCTCTATCTGATCTTAAAAATTTGATCCTCTTTCCTGTTTCATTCTCAACTTGGTTTTTGAAAATCTTGAACATATCAAAAGCTTCGATTTATGCTTCAAGAAGAAATATCCATGTCATTCCGGAATAGTCATCAATGCACAACATAAAATATTTGTCACCATTTATGCTTTGTGTTCTCATGGGTCCACATAAATCAGTGTGTATTAATTCCAAAGGTTTGCTTCTGTAGTATTCTTTTGTTTTGAATGTGACTCTAGTTTGCCTCCCCTTTTGGCATGAAGCACAAATGTTGTTTGCAGGTTTGTTGATGGTGGGAATATCTCTCACTGCCCTTTTTGAGCTAATTTTTACTAGATTATCAAAACTGATATGATCGAGTCTCTTATGCCACAACCAATTTTCTTCTTCCTGTCCAATAAAACAAGCTCCTTTTGAAGTCTCCGAGAGCGTGTACAGGTTACCAGATGTCCTTGATCCAGTTGCTATCAATTTTCCACTGTTTGTTTTTCTGACTTCACAACCCTGCTTCATAAAAACTACTTCATGACCTTTATCATAGATCTTACTTATGCTCAACAAGTTATGTTTCAAACTATCCACAAACAAGAGTTCTTCTGACTTAATTTTTTCGTCACTAATTTTAACTGAACCTTTGCCAACTATCTTAGCTCCATCATTATTTCCAAACTTTACTGAACCACCTTTATATTTCTGTAACTTCTCAAATTTTTGTTTCTCACCTATCATATGACTGGAACAACCACTATCAAGTATCCATGGTACATATTTATTCTGTGCTTTAAATGTTGTTTGTACGATTAAGGATTCCTTTTCTTCCTTATGTCGCTCTTTTCCTTTCAACTCTGTTTTGATAGTAGTTTTGGGCTCTTGTTTTGTCTTTCCCTTATCAGTAGCTTGTGCATGGTTTTCGGGAAGTTTTCTATTTTGTCTCATCCTACTTGTTTGAAATTTTCTTCCCTAAAACTGATTTGATGCAAATGTACTTCTACAGTTTCTTGCAATGTGCCCAAAATTATGATAGGTATAACATTCTACTGTATAATTTATCAGAGGAGAAAAAACATTTCTACTGGTGAAATTCCTTGGTCTTACATTGTATTTGCATTATGAGATTTTATGTCCATAGCCATTGCATTTAAAACAAATACCAGAAAAGGGATAATTGAACCTGGGTGATGGTCTTTGCCATGTTGCCGTAGGAGCCATAGGTCTTCTTCTTCTTTGATGTGTGACATTGGTGAATCCATCATTGTCAATTCTCCTTTCATGCCTGGAATTATTGCTTTCTTTTGCATGAGACGTTTTTCCTTGATCAACCTATTTCTTATCTTCATTCTTTATGGATTCTACATTTTTTGCCTTTGATCCATTTGAAGATTCTCTTTCGATGAAACCCAGACCAAATGTGATGCCTGTAGGCCTTTGGTCATTTATGATCTTATCCAGCTTCATAGAACTTTCTTCACGTTTGTGATAACAACTAATTTTCTTATTAACCTCTTCTAGATGCATTCTTAAACCAACAATCTCTTCTTCTAGCTTGCTGCAATAATTTTTTTTTTTTTTTTTTTTTTCCTTTCTATCTTCCACTCTTCAAGTGTAGATATCAAATCACTTCTAGATCTACTTCAGCCTCAGGGTTTTCACCATATACTTCAGAGTTCACACCTTCTTTCTTCTCTCGATTTTACTTCTTCAAATGCCATGAAAAGAGCTTCACCTATTTCCTCTTCAGAATCCTCACTGGAGCTATCTTCTAATGAACTGGCATTCTTGGAGATGAAAATTTTCTTCTTGAAGTTGCCTTTTATGAAATTCGTTTTCTTCTTCCAGTCACTTCTTTCTTGGTGCGATCCTTCATCATTTTTGTTCTTCTCTTTAAGTGGACACTTAGTCGCAAAATGCCCAACGCCTCCATAGTTGAAACATTTAAACGGTAGCTTCCCTCTGTATTTTTATTTTCCTTTTTTTAGTCTTTTAACAAAGTTTGCTTCCATTTCATATGATGTCTCTTCTTCCTCGGACTCTTGTTTTACGTTTTTATTTTTAAGGGCTTTAAAAGCCGTTTCTCTGTCTGTGGGTTTAGACCTTCCTATCCTCATCTTATATGCAGTCAAAGAACCATACATCTCATCTATACTAAAATAATTTAGATTTTTAGCTTCTTCTATCATTGAGACTTTAGAATCAAACCTTTGAGGAAGAGATCTTAATACCTTTTTCATGACGACAGAGTCTTCAATATCCTCGTTGAGTCCTCTAATCACATTAATGATTCCATTAAATCTCAGCATATATGCCTCAATGTTTTCATCGTCATTCATTTTCAATGCTTCGAACTGAGCTCGATGTGTCTGTAACTTTGCCTCCTTGATCTTATCGTCTCCTTCATGAATACTCCTTAGTTTGTCCCATATCTCTTTTGCTATATTACAACTCATGATCTTTACTAGTTCATTGTCTGCTAATCCGCACATGAGAGCATTTTTTGCTTTTGAGTTATTTTCAAACAGTTTCTTTTCATCAGCCTCTTTTGGAGGAGTAATGGGTATTGTGTATCCACTAACTACTGAATCTCAGATGTCGTAACCCAAAGCACAAAGATATGTCTGCATCATGATTCTCTAGAACACGTAATTAGATCCATCAAACAATGGTGCTTTGTTTGATGAGAAGCCTTCACCACCTGCCATTGTGTTACTTCCAAGATCACCCTAGCCGGTTAAGATTGTACAGGAACTTAGCTTTGATACCAATTGTTAGTCTTACAATGACACTAAGAGGGGGGGTGAATCAATGTAGCTCTTTAAACTTAAATTCATAGCTCTTAAAATAGAAATAATGAAACCTTAAAACCATATAAAGCAAGTATCACAAGAGAACATCACACAACACAAGATTTAACGAGGTTCACCAATGTGGTTACTCCTCAAAAATGACTACTTGGACTACCATCCAAATCCAGCCTTTGTAAAGCAACAACTTTACAAACAATTTACTAGCACCCACTGGAAGGAGCACCAACCCTTAATTTATCTACACCAATAGAAAGGAGCACCAACCCCTGATTTACTAGCACCAATTAGAAGGAGCACCAACCCCCTGATGCCAAGCACCAACTTGGACTTCAAATCTGAAACTAGAGGATTAATAGTAAGATACCTTTGCCTTTGCTAGACCCTGACTGATCTTCTTCACCTTTGCTTTCTCTGTGCACTATGCTTTCTCTACGTAATCACTTTGCACACTCTGCTTCGCTACACTCAAACTTCACGATCGTCTTCTCCCATTTGTGCACTCTCCTTTCTTAGCAAAATTTGCACTTAGCATGATTCAACACGACTTGCTCTCTGCGCACTACAATCGTATTTCGCACTCTTTTTCATACATCAAAACTCCAAACAGCCCTCATTTTATAACATAATTTTTGTGATGAAAACCCTAATCTTAGTCGGCTGTAAACCCTAATCTTAGTCGACTTTCACAACAACTGTAAACCCTAATTTTAGTTGGCTGTTCATCGGTCTTTGTCGGCTTTAACTCAACCGCGAAAATACATGTCGCGATATCGCGACACTTTTTCTCCTTGCTCTTTCTCTTAGCTTTGGCCCGCAAAAATACATGTTGCAATATCGCGACACTTTCGCCCCCGTACGCTTTCTCTATTCCTTTGTCGCAAAAATGTGGCATTGCGCGATATCGTGACACTTTTGTTATTCTGCCTGCTTGCCCTTCTTGAGTCACGAAACTGCGACATGTTACAAAATCGTGACACTTTTGCTCCTCTGCCTTCCTATCATTTTCGAGTCGTAAAAATGCGACATGTCGTGAAATCGCGACACTTTTGCTTCTCTGCCTTCTTGTCCTTTTTGAGTCACGAAAATGCGACATGTCACGAAATCATGACACTTTTGCTTCCGAAGTCTTGCTTTTTGCTTTTGTCATGAAATCGCAACACTTCTACCTTCGAGGTCTTCTTCTCTGCTTTTGTTGCGAAATCGTGACACTTCTGCTTCCATAATTTACTTATTTTCTTTTGTCGTGAAATCGTGACACTTTTGCCTTCGAAGTCTTCTTCTCTACTTTTGTCGTGAAATCGTGACACTTTTGCCTTCAAATTCTTCTTCTCTGCTTTTGTCGTGAAATCACGACACTTCTGCTTTCGTACTTCACTTCTTTGCTTTTGTCGCAAAATCGTGACACTTCTGCCTTCGAAGTCTTCTCTGCTTTTGTCGCGAAATCATGACACTTCTGCTTTCGTACTTTACTTTTTTGCTTTTGTCGTGAAATCGTGACACTTCTGCTTCTGAAGTCTTGCTTTTTGCCTTTGTCGCGAAATCGCGACAGTTCTGCTTCCGTACGCTTCCTCTCTTTCTTTTATCGCGAAAATGCAACATGTCGCGAAATCGCGACACTTTTCAAACTTGCTTTCTTTCTCCTGTTTTAGTCGCGAAATCACGACACTTTTCTTACTTGTTCTCTTTCTTCGAACTTGTCGCGAAATCGTGACACTTCTTCTTGCTTTCTCTTTTTCTTCCAACATGTCGCGAAATCGCGACAGTTTTTCCACTTGCCTTTTTCTCTTCCAACATGTCGCGAAATCGCGACAGTTTTTCTTGCTTTCTCTTTCTCTTCCAACATGTCACGAAATCGCGACAGTTTTTCCACTTGTCTTTTTCTCTTCCAACATGTCGCAAAATCGCAACAGTTTTTCCTGCTTTCTCTTTCTCTTCCTCTTCCAACATGTCGCGAAATCGCGACATGTTTTCCACTTGTCTTTTTCTCTTCCAACATGTCACGAAATCGCGACAATTTTTCCACTTGCCTTTTTCTCGTCCAACATGTCGTCAAATCGCGACAGTTTTTCTTGCCTGCTATATATGTCACGAAATTGTGACACTTTTCTTACTTGTCTTTTTATTTGATCTTTTGCATATGGGCCACTTCGGTCTTCTTGGAAAATCACTGTACATACTCTGAGTAACCTTTGAACTCCTATCTTCGCATCTGAATAGCTTTTGAACTTCTTGTCCACTGCATCAACAAATCTATCTGAATGTGTTGACAACAATGACAATACTGTTGCTGCACCTTGCTCAACAAAGATCAATAGATCTTTTTAAACCATTCCAAAGAGTAGAAACATTTGGAAGAGAGAATGCAATAAATATTAAACTTGGGTCATTGGGATCAACATACTTAGAAGAATTCTTGTCCATTGTCTTTGACTCTCTTTGTACAATCTCCAGATAACTTTTCTCCTAAGAGCTAAGTTTGCATCTGTAAGAGCTCTTAAACCAAGACCTCCCCTAGTTTTATCATCACACAACTTGCTCCATTTCACCAAGGAAAATTTCCTTTTATCTTGTAAATATGACCATAAAAAGGATCACATAATAAAGATTAAACTTTCTCAACTAGTTTTGGCATAGAATACAATGACATAATATGTTGGAATGGCTTGTGGCACCAAATTATGCCACTCTTCCTGCTAATGATAACCATCTACCTTTCCAAGTTGGAAGTTTATTTTGAACTTTACTAATAACTAGATTCCATAAATCTAAGCTCATTCTCCCCTCAAATAAAGGTATCCCTAGATAAGTTATTGGTAAATTGCCTCCTCCATTTGAAGCAACCTGCAAATTTTTGCTTTGATATTAGAGAGTGTTAAGGAAGTAAATTTTGGATTTAGTCCTATTAATTTTTTGCCCTGAAGCTTTTTTGTACTCTTTTAAAAAATTAGTCAAAGCTCTGGCCTAATTTATCCTTGCCCTTCCAAAAAGAGTTGTATCATCTACAAACGGTTGATGGGTGATGTTATCGATGTTATTACTAGTCTTAAGTCCACTTATAAGCCCATATTTGTAAGACTTCTTTAAGTTCCTAATCAAAACATCTACCATAATAATGAACAAATAAGGAGATAGAGGATCTCCTTATCTAAGACCTCTCTTGGCTTTAAAATATTTTGTCACTAACCCATTGACCAACATTGAATAAGAAATTGTAGAGACACAAGCTTTAATCCATCTAACCCATTTCTTCCCAAAACCAAACTTATCTAAAACTGCCAAAAGAAAATCCCATTTAAACCTATCATAGGCTTTACTCATATCAAGTTTTAAGATCATAGCGTTCTCTTTTCATGAAGCTGCTGAATGTATAATTTCATGAGCTACTATGATCCCATCCATAATTTCTCCCTTTCACAACTCTTCCTTGCTCTTCTAAAATTATTTTGTCTAACAATGGCCTTAATATATTCGCCATCACTTTGGAAATAATCTTATAAGCCATATTACATAGGCTTATGGGTCTAAAAGAATCAAACAATTCAACATCCTTCTTTTTTGGAATTAGGGTAAGATAAATTGCATTTATTTTATAAGGAATGTATTGTTTAACCCTAGATTGTTCCACTACCACCAATAAAGAATCCTTCACTATATCCCAATTATGTTGGTAAAAAGATGCAAAAAAACCATCTGGACCTTGGGATTTATCCTTATTAAAAGAGAAAAGAGCTAAATGAACTTCTTCTAGAGAAATAGGCTCCTTTAGTTTCCTATTGTCTTCATTTGTTAAAACTGAAGGAACATCTTGAAGAATTTTATCATTAAGAACTTCGGTCTCTTCTGAACCTAGAATATTATGATAAAACGACTTTGCCTCTTTTCTAATTTCACTTTGATTTTTAATCCAAACCCCTTCTATTGATTTAATTCTACTAATTCTAGAAGATGATCTTTGTACTATAGCCATCCTATGAAAAAACTTTGTATTTTTATCTCCTTATTTTAACCAAGTAGGTCTTGATTTTAATCTCCAGAATTTCTCTTCCTTATTCAAAATATTATGATAATCACTAAACAACTCCCTTTCCTCTGATCTTGTATCATTTTCATCACCTTTTTGGAATTTTGAAAGTTTATCTTTTAGTACTTCTTTCTTCTCAAAAATATTTCCAAAGGTGTTATTGTTCCATTCTTTTAATCTAGATGTCATAGATTTAATTTGGTTTGGAAAAGCATACAATCCACCATTACCTAAAGAATTCCATGTTTGAGCTATCATATCAATAAATTGAGGATGGTCTTCCCACATTTGCTCATATTTAAAATATGATTTTTTTTAATTCACTTACCATAATTTTAACTCTTATTGGCCAATAATTTGAACCAATCCTTGTTAAGGTATTAATTTTAACACAAGTTCCTTCATCTAGCCAATAATCTAAGAGAATGCATCTATCTAATTTTTCTACTATTAGGTTTTGGCCTCTCTTGTTGTTGGTCCAAGTATAGTTGTCTTATTCAAACTCAACCTCCCATAGATTGTTGTTTTGAATAAAAGTTGAGAAATCTTTCATACTTTGGGTCAATTTTCTAATTCCCCCAATTTTTTCATTCAACTTGGTTATGGCATTAAAATCTCCAATGATCATGAATCAAGTTTCTTGGTCTTTACTTCTCATAAAGGCTTCGATCCCACTCCAAATTTCTAATCTACATGATTGAGTTGTAGGTCCATAGACATTGATAAGGATGAAGTGAATATCTGCAAAGTGGTAAGTGACTAAAGGTTATCCAATGCCTAGTTTTATGAATGGTTACACAAGAGATTCTAGAAGGATTCCAACAAGTTAGAATTCCCCTTGCTCCTCCTTTCCATAGCATCCCATTCACATCTTGCCCAAACTGCTTCCATAGTTTTTTAAAATTCTTTTGTTATTTTAGTTTTCTAGATACAAAGAATATCAGGTTTATTACTTAAACATAAGTCCCTAATACACCTATGCTTTGAGGGGACATTAGCACCCCTTATATTCCATGATATGATAATCATGTCTCATTAGGGGCTTTTGGCCCCTCTTGTGTATTACTACTATCATGGTCTTGTTTGGTAAATAGAAGTTCAACCAACTTAGTTTGTGTTCCTTTATCTATATTAACTCTTGCTTCTCTGGATCTTGCTTGATAATTTGAGGGTTTTTCTCTTTTTGCCTTACCTATATCAGGAGTGGGTCTTATTATTCTATTCCTCAATATTCTTTCACAATTTTGTTTTTCAACATATTTATCCTCTCCTGGCTCTATTATAGAAGCTTTTGACTTATCCTGCTCATTTTCTAGTATTTCCTTATTAATGGCATAGGTATTAACTTCTAAAAATACATTTTATTTACCAATTATTTTCTCTTGAATGGTGCATGGTACTTCAAAAGAGTCTTCAAAATATGATGAGACACATTCCTTAGGTTCATCGAGAATTTTCTTCTTTAAATTAGGATTGTACTGAATAGATGGTTCCTTGCTAATATGTTGAAATTGTTGTATTGTGTCCTCTAAGTTTTGATCTACTTTTTCTTCATAGGCTAAAGCCTCAAAAGAATTGGAATTTCTTCCAATATCCTTCCTTATTGGTCTCCACTATTCATTTTTTTTTATTTTTCTAGATCTATTTTTTAGAAGTTGAAAACCATCTTTATCCATAACCATTTGTAAATTTCTCTTACGGTTTTCTACAAATGATTTTGTTGGGCTCTTCTTAGGGCATGATCTCTCAATATGCCCCACCTCATGACATATTCTACATCTAAAAGATATAGTTTCAAAATCTATAGTTTGGGTTCGCATCTTATCTCCATACTTAAGAATGATTGATTCTGGTAAAGTTTTACTTATATCAATCATGACCAATATTCGAGCATAAATAGCCAAAAATCCATCTTTCGTTGTATTTGAAATCTCAAGGAATTCTCCTAGAGTGTTACCTATTGCCTTGAAGGTATCTATTTCCAAAAATTCAATGGGCAACCCAAACATCCTAACCCAACGGTACTAGGGATAGATTTACATTTTTAGGTGAAAAGCCTTCATACCAACGGGTAAGGAAGAGCCCTACTCTTCCCATAAACCAAGGACCCCCTTTTAGGATTCTTTCTATTTCTTCCCTAGAACAAAAAATGGCTAGGAAGAAACCTTTGGGAAGAAATGATAGAATCACTCCTAGAGACTTCCAACTCCTACCAATTCATTTTCTTAAGGCTGAAGTCCCGGGTCAATACCCATTAAATTTACCAAAAACTAGCCTATCTTAGAGCAACGAGGATTTATCTGAGGTGTGCTCACTAACCTCTACCACTAGAGATGATTCTAAGGATTTGACTATAAATTGATCCATGGAAAGGAAACTAAAACTCAAAATCTAATGAAATTTGTCTTAAAGTTCTATAGCAAATATAATATTTGATAAAAACTTATAAATTTTTCATGCACAATTTCTAAGATAAAGAAAGGAAAAAAGAACTTAGCTGAAAAATTGTCTAGATAGAATGTCTTGCCTTGCTGAAGTCCTAGCCCTTCATTGCTCTTCCCATCATTCAAACCCTAGTTGGAAAATATTTGCAATTTCATTTTTTGCAACTTGAAAAATCGTCACTACCCTTGTTCCAAATGGTTGAATTCACTACTCATTTTAAAGCTATTCAAATTCTGCACAAGTTGGTCCAAGAATAAGCTAAATTGGATAACTCTTCACAAAGATATGACTCCTAAAAAATGAGACGTTTTTTAGGGAAAAACCCTAATCCTTCGCACTTTACGCCTGCTCATATTTTAAATATTATATTTTTTTTGAATTCACTCACCACCATTTTAACTTTTATTGGCCAGTGATCAAAATCAATCCTTGTCAAGATATTAATTTTAGCATAAGTCCCTTCATCTAGCCAATGATCTAAGAGAATGCATCTACCTAACTTTTTGCTATTAGGTTCTAACCTCTCATGTTGTTGGTCCATATATAGTTGTCTTCTTCAAACTCAACCTCCCATAGACTATTGTTTTGAATAAAAGCTGAGAAGTCTCTCGTACTTTGAGTTAGTTTCCTAATGCCCCCAAATTTTTCATCTAGCTTGGTTATGGCATTAAAATATCCTATGATCATGAATCAGGTTTCTTGGTCTTTACTTCTCATAAATGCTTTAATCTCCCTCTAAACTTCTAATTTGCTTGATTGAATTGTAGGTCCATAGATATTAATAAGGATGAAACAAATATCTGCAAAGAAACATGTGACTAAAGAGGCTATCCAATGCCACATTTTATGAATGGTTACACTCGAGGTTCTAACGGGATTCCAACAAGTTAGAATTCCCCCTACCGCTCCTTCAAAATCTATAGCATCACATTCACATCTCGCCCACACTGCTTTCATAGTTTTGGATACTTCTTTTGTCATTTTAGCTTTTGGATACAAAGGATATCAGGCTTATTACTTAAAGAAAGGCCCCGGATACACCTATGCTTTGAGGGGGCATTAGCACCCCTTATATTCCATGAGATGGTAATCATGTCTCATTAGGGGCTACTAGCCCCGCTTGTGAATTACCAATATCATTTTGTTGTTTGGTAAAGAGAAGTTCAACCAACTTAATTTGTGTTCCTTTCTCTATGTTTACTCTTGCTTGATAATTTGAGGGTTTTTCTCTTTTTTTCTTGCATGTATCAGAAGTAGGTCTTATTATTCTATTCCTCAATATTTTTTCACAACTCTCGTCTTCAAATTTATCCTCTCCTGACTCTACTATGGAAGCTTTTGACTTGTCCTGCTCATTTTCTAGTATTTTCTTATTAATGGTAGATGTATTAACATCTAACATTGCATTTTCTTTATCAATTTTCTCCTCTTGAATGGTGCATGGTACTCCAAGAGAGTCTTCAAATTTTGATTTGACACATTTCTTAGGTTCATCAAGAATATTCGTCCCTAAATCAAGATCATATTGAATAGATAGTTCATTGTTCATATCTTGAACATATTGTACTGTCCTCTAAGCTTTGAAATACTTTTTCTCCATAGGATCAAGCCTCAAAAGAGTTGGTATTTCTTCCAATATTCTTCCTTACTGATCTCCGCTTTTTTTTTTTTGCTTTGATTTGTCTATTTCTATTTTTTTGGATGTTGAAAACCATCCTCATCCATATCCATTTGTAAGTTTTTCTTACGGTTTTCTACATATAATTTGGTTGGACTCTTCTTAGAGCATGATCTCTCAATATTCCCCACCACATGACATCTTCTACATCTAAAAGATATGTTTTCATAATCTATGGTTTGGGTCCACATCTTACCCCCATTACTTAAGAATGATCGATTCTAGTAAAGGTTTTACTTATATCAATCATGACCAATATCCGAGCATAAGTAGCCAAGAATACATCTTTTGTAGTTTTTAAAATCTTAAGAAACCCGCCTAGTGTGTTGCTTATTGCCTTGAAGGTATCCATTTCCTAAAACTCAATGGGCAACCCATACATCCTAACCCAGGCTAGTACTAGGGATAAATGTACATTTTCAGGTAAAGAGTCTTCATACCAACGAGTCAGGAAGAGTCTTCCTATTTTCATAAACCAAGGACCCCCTTTTAGGATATTATCTCTTTCTTCCCTAGAACAAAAAATGGTTAGGAAGAAACCTTTAGGAAGAAAGGATAGAATCACTCCTAGAGACTTTCAACTCCTATCAATCAATTTTATCAAGGCTGAAGCCCTTGGCAATACCCATTAAATTTACCAAAAGTTGTCTTATCTTTCAGCAACAAGAATTGATTCGTTGTGGCTTTCTCACTAACATGTACTACTAGAGACGATTCTAAGGCTTTAGCTATAAATCGATCCATGGGAAGGAAACTAAAACTCGGAATCTACTGAAATTTATTAAAATAACCTATAGCGAATATAATATTTGATAAAAAAATTATAATAATTTGCAAGCAAATTTTTTAAGATAAAGAAGGGAAAAAGAAATTTAGCTGAGAAATTTTATTCTCAGACAAAATGTCTTGCCTCACTGAAGTCCTAACCCTCCATTGCTCCTCCCATCATTCGATCCCTAGCTGATATATATTTGTAATTTCGTTTTACTCGACTTGAAAAAATATCACTACTCTTGTTCTGAATGGCTAACTTCACAAGGTCATATCTACATCAAAATTGCTCAGTTTCCTTCATATGACCACTCATTTTAAAACTCTTCAAATTCTAAACAAAGTGGTTTAAGAGTTAACTCAATTGGACAACCCTTCGCAAAGATATGGCTCCTAAAAAATGAAACATTTTTCAAAAACAAATGCTTTAATCCTTAACTAAAATTGAAAATGTTTATACTACTATTAATAAAAATTCATTTATAAAGACAGAAAACAACTGACTACTTGTCCACCACCAACAAAAAAACAAAACATAGAAGAATCAAAATATCCAATCCTAACATAGTTACACTCTAGACACAATGAGTAATTTCTCACACTATCACGCACTAGACACAACAAGCATTATAAAATTGGTCAAATGAACTAAATGCAACCAAAATGAAAGAATACAACATTGAGCATAGCCAAATGACACAATACCAAAAAAAAAAAAGACCAAGCATGTAAGTCTTGTCCCACAAGCATGTCCATCATCTCAAATATCAAGGATTAGTGAGACAACAAATCATAATAACATCTGTAAACTAAATTGAAACAACACCCTTTTACCATTGTTACAAAGTTAGTTTATAAATATTAATATTTTATACCACTTCTCACTCCTATTATGTATGTTTTTTTTTTTTTCGAAACCAACCTATACTTATATTATAAATCCATTACAACGTATCAACAAATCACATAGTGGTATTGTATCTAGCAATTATACATTCAAATTTTTACACTAAGAAGCCATGGTTTTAACCACCATTTGATGAAAATATTAAAATGCACACATAAAATCTAAAACTAAGGTTAAGAGGGTAAAACTTATAGTTCTCCACCAATTGCCTTAAGCCAATACACAAATAATAAAATACCATAAATTGTGTATGCTTCACCCCTAACTAAATACTAAAAACTTAATATATAAATATACATAAATTATATTTATGTCTGCAACCATTTATATAAAAGTTTAAATTTATAAATGCAACATGGCACCTACCAATCTTGACAAAGATGGTGGCATGGTGGCCAACTACTAACCCCTCTTCCCTAGCAGGCAACCTGTTTAATTTGGTACAATATAGATATGGCTATGCCTAACAAATTTAAAAGGCTTTAGGTGAAGTGTCCTAAAAACCTTGTACATACTAGGCTATATATTCCCCCCTCTAGGCTAATATCATATAGACTTAAATATACACTGTAATTAAACCCTCCGACAAACTTCTCCATCGCAGACAATCCCTCCTGTCTTGTTCTCATTATTCGAAGAGTCGTTCGCTTGCTCTTTTTTCTCATTCATTTCAGACTGTTGTTCCTTCAAAGCACAATCTGGATGAAGATCAAAGTCACATTCTTTGCAGCAAAAAGACCACCCACTTCCTCCTCCTTGACACCCATCACAACCATAAGACTTCCTCTGAGTTAAAGCCAGAGAATGATTATGCAGGCTATGCTTCAATTCCTTAGGCTATTTCTTTATTTTTTCCTCGATTTCCTTCTGCAGCTCTGCAACCCTAGCTTCAGTGAAGGGATAGGCTTTGGCCCCATGGAGAGCAACAATGTTTCTGCCACCTATTGCCACAGTTTTACCATCTGGACCGATTATGACCAAAGTTGGAATTCCTTTAACATTGAAGTATTGGCTTAGATCCTTCTTGACTTTGTCCCAAAAAGGGAGAGCTAACCATGGCATGGTTGCATAGTATTCCATAAAAGCCCGTTGGTCCCTATCACTGGAAAGAAAAACAATCTCAAAGGCTTCTCCTTTTTCCTTGAGTTCAGTGTACACTTGAGCAAGCTTTGGGGTGAAAGCACGGCATGGAGGGCACCAATGTGCAGAAAAAATATAAACCAACCGTCTTGCCTGTAAGCTCAGAAACCGGCACCTGCAGCACCACGATCAGATGGTTGTCATGGTCACATCAACCCCAAATCAGTGGCTTAAAGCCATTAAAGAGTAGTTGAGATCTACAGTTCTATATGGGCATTGCTACCGCTATAGTACATAATTTCAACCTTCAAGTTTCCTTTTAGCCAAGCTGCTACTAATGAATAACGGACTGTGATGATTCTAATATCCAAGATGATAATGATAAAATTAATGGTGGTTTCAAATGCATTAGAATTGGGGCTTGGCTTAGATGGATTTGTAAGATCAACCACATAAAATTTTGATGGAACGAATTTAATAACCTGACCCAAAATTTAAGGGATTTTGTTCAGAAATGCAAATTTTAGGGTTTGGAGGGTAAATACTGGAATAACTAATTTAAAGGTGGTTTCAAATGGATTAGAATTGGAACTTGGCTAAGATGGATTGGTAAGATCAAACTCATAAAATTTTGATGAACGAATTTAATAACCGGACCCAAAATTTAAGGGTTTTTACCCAGAAATGCAGAGTTTAGGGTTTGGAGGGCAAATGCTGAAAAACCTAATTTCTATTACCCAGAACAATTGCAAACACCAACTACTTGATCAAAAATTAAAGATCTTAAAAAACATAAAACAAAGATCCTAAATAATATAAAACATTGGACAGAGTTCTCTGTTCTGAAACCTGAAGAGTAAAGAATTATACCTTGTCTCCATTCTTTCCTACTACAAAATCTCGTTCTTCACTGCAGAGGAGAGACTTTAGGCTTTGCTTCTGCTCATCCATTCTAGCCGTTATAGTTTCTCACAGCACATTAATTGCGTTAAACAAGATGCAGGATTCGTTTATATAGCGTGGCAGCTTAACAGGGAAAAAAAAAATTAGCACATAGAATTTGACAACTACGTACTTAAATATAGAATTTTTGTCAACTGCGTTGGAATGACAGCTACTAATCCTGTTTTCGACTTAAAAAACAAAGTAGGTATGGAGGACGGTCCATATGAAAAATCCAGGACATACCACCGTTGTTTAATTTTAAAGGGAGTTAGATAAGGACATTTTGATCGAAGTCACCAATGTCATCGTCAGGATCCGGTGATGGAAATTATTCACTAGTGGTGGCACCTTGATGGATGAGGATCCGGTGATGGAAATTATTCACTAGTGGTGGCACCTTGATGGATGAGGATCCTGTGATGGAAATTATTCACTAGTGGTGGTGGCACCTTGATGGATGAGGATTCGGTGACTATGCTTATTACCAAAGGAGTGGTAATAGCTTTAGTTAGCTCACGAAGATGGGTAACTAAACACTAATATATTATGCTAAAATAATTTACGTAGACGAATTTATTTAGGGTTAGAGAAATTTATTTAGGGTTAGAGAAATGACATTCCTTTTTAAAAGTTATGCTAAAATTATCTACGTCGACGAATTTATTTAGGTTAGAGAAATGACATTCGTTTTTAAAAATTAAAAATTATAGGTTTTGAAGGATCTTTATGTTGTAGTCAAGTTGCCCTATATCGGTGAGGATATAAGAAAGGTGAAAAGACAACTATTGACACATTTCTAAAGGGTGAGATTTAACAACAATGAACTCACTCTGTTCACTTGAGTATCGTCTATAGCAACAATGAACTCAAATGTAATTATGCCTTCTAAATGTTAAGAAATTATTAAAACTTCTTGAAAATGTAATATACCCAAGGTTAGAGTAACTTCTCACACTGGATACAATGACTTGCGTAAGTTCTCACATTTTAGACACAATGAGTTAGAGTAAGTTCTCACATTGGAACTTCTTTATAATGTAATATACCCAAGGTTAGAGTAACTTCTCACACTGGATACGAGTTACTTCTCACATTGTTACGCACCAAACGCAACCATGTATTATAAAGTTGATCAAATGAACTAAATGGATACAATAATAAATTAGAGTAACTTCACACACTCTATAACTTCTCACAATAAAAAAATACAACATTGAACCTAACCATACTACACAATAAATAAATAAATAAACAAAAAAATAAAAGACCATACATGTAGATCAAGGATCTTAATCATCTGAAATGTACGAAACTAGTGAGACAACAAATAATTATAGCATCAGTACACTAAATTGAAACCATTCCCACATCGTTTCAACAAAAACACATAGTGATATTGTAACTAGAATACACAAATAATAAACTATCATAAATTTTGTATGCTTCACCCTAAGTAAATACTAAAAACTTAATATATAAAAGTTATATTTATATATGCGATAATTTATATAGAATTTAAATTTATTTCTGCAACATGGCACCTACCAATCTTGACAAACATGCTGGCATGGTGGTCAACTACCAACCCCTCTTCCCCAGCAGGCAGCCTGTTTAATTTGATACAATATAGATATGGCTATGCGTAACAGATTTAAAAGGCTTTAGGTGAAGTGTACCAAAAACCTTGTTATATAGACTAATATATTCCCCCCTGTAGGCTAATGTCATGTAGACTTAAATATACACTGTAATTAAACCCTACGACAAACTTCTCCATCGCAGACAATCCCTTCTGTCTTGTTCTCATCATTCAAAGAGTCGTTAGCTTGCTCTTGTTTCTCATTCATTTCAGACTGTTGTTCTTTCAAAGCACAATCTGGATGAAGATCAAAGTCGCATTCTTTGCAGAGAAATGACCACCCACTTCCTCCTCCTTGACACCCATCACAACTATAAGACTTCCTCTGAGTCAAAGCCAGAGAGTGATTGTGCAGGCTATGCTTTAAATCCTTAGGCCATTTCTTTATTTTTTCTTCAATTTCCTTCTGCAGCTCTGCAACCCTAGCTTCAGTGAAGGGATAGGCTTTGGCCCCATGGAGAGCAAAAATGTTTCTGCCACCTGTTGCCACAGTTTTACCATCTGGACCGATTATGACCAACGATGGAATTCCTTTAACATTGAAGTGTTGGGTTAGATTCTTCTTGGTTTTGTCCCCAAAAGGAAGAGCCAACCATGGCATGGTTGCATAGTATTTCTTAAAAGCCCCTTGATCCCTATCACTGGAAAGAAAAACAATCTCAAAGGTTCCTTTTTCCTTGAGTTCATTGTACACTTGGGCAAGCTTTGGGGTGAAAGCACGGCATGGAGGGCACCAATAAGCAGAAAAATATAAACCAACCGTCTTGCCTGTAAGCTCAGAAACCGGCACCTGCAGCACCACAATCATGATGGTTGTCATGGTCACATCAACCCCAAATCAGTGGCTTAAAGCCATTAAAGAGTAGTTGAGATCTACAGTTCTATATGGGCATTGCTACCGCTTTAGTACATAATATTTATCTTCAAGTTTTCTTTTAGCCAAACTGCTACTAATGAATAACGGACTCTGATAATTCTAACATCCAAGATGATAACGATAAAAATAATGGTGGCTTCAAATGCATTAGAATTGGGGCTTGGCTTAGATGGATTTGTAAGATCAACCACATAAAATTTTGATGGAACGAATTTAATAACCGGATCCAAAAAGTAAGGGATTTTGGCCAGAAATGCAAAGTTTAGGGTTTGGAGGGCAAATACTGGAATAACAAATACAAAGAGGGTTTCAAATGGATTAGAATTGGGACTTGGCTTAGATGATTGGTAAGATTAAACTCATAAAATTTTGATGAACAAATTTAATAACTGGAGCCAAAATTTAATGGTTTTTGCCTAGAAATGAATGAGTTTAGGGTTTGAAAGGCAAATGCTAAAAAACGTAATAACTGGAGCCAAAATTTAAGGGTTTTTGCCCAGAAATGAATGAGTTTAGGGTTTGGAAGGCAAATGCTGAAAAACCTAATTTCTATTACCCAGAACAATTGAAAACACCAACTACTTGATCGCAAATTAAAGATCTTAAAAAATATAAAACAAAGATCCTAAGAATTATAAAACAGTGGACAGAGTTATCTGTTCTGGAACCTGAAGGGTAAAGAATTATACCTTGTCTTCATTCTTTCCTACTACAAAATCTCGTTCTTCACTGCAGAGGAGAGACTTTAAGCTTTGCTTCTGCTCATCCATTCTAGCCATTATAGTTTCTCACAACACATAAATCGCATTAAGCAAGATGCAGGGATTCATTTATACAGCGTGGTAGTTCAGGAGAGCCATTTTTTAAATTAAATATATATATATTTAGGTGTAGGGTTAAAATTATAGGGGCAAATTAAATATATATATATATTTAGGTGTAGGGTTAAAACCATATGGGCTGTTTCCACCAAACCTATTTTACCTTGTTGTTTTGTTGACAACTCAGCGTGATGTGGGGATTGCTCGTAATACTTACTGTTATTGATGCAGATTAGACTATTACTTTTACAAACAATTACTTTTGTTTTCAACTCAGCGTGATGTGTGTTAGATTCAACGAACACAATTCAATTATTCAGCAGCAGATTAAATAGCGATTACAATAGCAATTATCCCGGAGGTTGCCAAACCAACCAGCGATAATAGCAACTTGTTACAACAGTTGTAACAATGAGCCAAACTATGTAATAGAGACAAAATATATATTAGTACGCTAACATCCCCCTTTATTACATTATTTGGGTAATGTAATAACTAATAGCTATACTAACATCCCCTTACATTATTTTGCAATACAAAGTGAGTTGCGAAACAATTCAAATTTGACACGTCCAAGTGCCTTAGTGAAAATGTACGCAACTTGAGCATCGGTGGGAATGTCTTTGAAGCTGAATTCGGTGCTTTGGAACTTCCTCTCGAATGAAATGACATTGTGTGTCAATGTGCTTTGTTTTTTCATGATGGGTTGGATTCTTGACGAGGTTCGAACACCACGATTGTCGCAAAACAAGTGTATTGGAGATTTTGATGGATGGCCCATACTTGTTAGAATGCGACGTAACCATATCACTTCGCACACAGCTTCACGTGCGGCGCGATATTCTGCCTCTGTTGAAGAAATAGCAACCACCTGTTGCTTCTTGCTGTGCCAAGAGACGGGACCGGATCCCAGATGAAAAATGTATCCAGAAGTTGACTTGCGATCATCAAATGATCCGGCATAGTCGGAGTCCGTGTATCCTTGCAAGAAGAATTTGTTGTTCCTCTTGTATTCTAGGCCATATTCTATAGTACCACGGACATAGTGAAGAACACGTTTCTTTGCTTTCCAATGAGTAATCTTAGGCTCCCGCATGAACCTCGAAAGATAGTTTACGGCAAATACGAGATCCGGCCTAGTATTGGTCGGATATATGAGACTCCCAATCAGTCGTCGATAGAGAGTGCCATCTACACAGGGTGAGTCATCATATCGCGATAACTGAAGTCCATTCTCCATAGGAGTTGCCATTGGCTTGCAGTCAGTCATGCGATATTTATCGAGCAATGTCTTGGCATACTTTTTCTGAGACACTTTGATGGTGTGCTCCTTCTGGCTGAATTCCAGACCAAGACAGTAATGGAGAAGTCCAAGATCTGTCATCTCAAAAGATTTGCACAAGTTTCTTTTGACAGTAGAGATCATATCTTCTGAACTCCCTGTAATGAGCAGATCATCCACATAGAGTACAAGCAACACTATCTCAGAACCACTGTTTCTTGAAATAGAGGTTTGCATCCGACGGACATCTCTTAAATCCATGTTTGCATTAGGTGATTGTCCATTTTTATATACCAAGCTCGAGGAGCTTGTTTCAGATCATACAAGGATTTGACCAATTTGCAAACTTTCTGCTGTTGGCCTTCCACTTCAAATCCTTCAGGTGAGTCATATAGACTTCTTCTTGGAGATCACCATTAAGAAAGGCACTTTTGACATCCATTTGGTGAACTTTCCACCCATATTGTCTTGCCATAGCACACATAACCCGAATTGTGGTCATCCGAGCGGTAGGTGCAAAAGTTTCTTCATAGTCGATGCCTTCCTTTTGAGCATAGCCCTTTGCAACAAGACGGGCCTTATGCTTATCAATTGTTCCATCTGCCTTGTACTTGACTTTGTATACCCATTTGCAGCCAATAGGTTTCTTTCCATGCGGCGGATCAACAAGCTTCCAAGTTTTATTCTTCATCGAGAGACTCATACTACTGTATCCATAGCGGCCTTCCACTGAGGCTCACTAAGAGCATCTTGCAGCGATGCGAGGTCCAAGACTATCTATGGTAGACATGAATGCCCTGTCATCATCAATATCCATATCCTCAACTTCTCTACTTGGAGTCAGAGAAAGTTCCTCAAAAGATTGACAAAGATCATCAACCTCACCGGTTTCTCCGGCTTCTCTTTCCTTTTGAGCCATACTGCGTGTACGAGGTCTATCCAAATTCAAATTGGGAGGAGTGGATAAATTTGCATCTCCGATTGTATTTGTACACCATTTAGGATTACGCTCGGTGGTGGTGAAGAAGATGTAGAAGGACCTCCTGTCTGTGTTGTCGAAGGAATCTCCTCTTCCTTTGGTTCCACAATATCCTGGTGTACTGTAGATGTGCTCTGTGATGTGAAAGCTTCATCAAAGACAACATCTCTGCTGATATGAATTTTCTTGGTCAAAGGATCTATCAACCGATATCCTTTAGAGTGCTCGAGAATATCCAAGAAAAATACATCTCGGTGTTTTCTCATCTAGCTTCTTCCTTTTTTCTTTCGGTATGTGCATGAAAGCTTGACACCCGAAAATACGTAGATGAGATATGGAGGGTTTTCGACCACTCCATGCTTCTGTGGAGTCATTCCTTTTAGGGCCTTTGTGGGTGCCCTATTCAAAAGATACACTGCAGTGGTGACATCTTCCGCCCAATATTGTTGCCCAAGAGTTGCACCTGTGAGCATACAACGAACCATTTCCATGATAGAACGGTTCCTTCTCTCGGCAACTCCATTCTCGCTGAGGAGTATAGGCGAGTTGTTAGCTGTCTCTTGATCCCATGTTTATCTAGGAATGCAGAAAATTCATTAGAGGTAAACTCTCCCCCTCGATCCGAGCGGAGGGTTTTAATAGAAGCCCACGACTCCTTCTCAGCGGATTTCTTGAGCTGTTGGAAGAATGCGAAAGCTTCGATTTCGGTTTGAGAAAGAAAACCCACATCTTTCGTGAGTAGTCATCTACGAATAGCTGAAAGTACCTCTTCCCTCCACAACTTGTTGGGTGTGAAAGGACCGCATAGATCGGTGTGAATTAGCTCCGAGAGGTTTTCGTGCTCTTGTAGAGCTCTTCTCAAATGGTACTCTATCTTTGCTTTCTGCCAAGCGGTCGAGCACACCGGCAATGTGGCGAGAAAGGGAAGGAAGACCCTTTACCATCTCATACTTGCTTGAGCTCAAGTAAGTAGCCGAACTAAGATGCCCATATCTCTTGTGCCATAGGGAAGTTGCCTCCTTGGTAGAGGCAGTCATGGCAACATGTGGAGTAGAGATAGCATCTAGTGCAAATAAGCCATGCTTATATGAAGGCTGTTGCAATCTGCTTACCCTTCCCGGTAATTGTACAACACTTCTTTCCATTCTCAACACGAAAGTTGACAACCATATTTCTGTCCGGGATTTGTGTCATCGACAACAAATTGTTGGCCAATCCCGGAACATAGAGGACCTTGTCAATCGACACTTGCCATCGGGAAGAGTGGCTGAAGCTGTACCCTCTCCCCGAAACCCTGTAGGTTTTATCATCAGCAATGGTGACAGGTTTGCCCTCCTTGGCCACAAATGATTCAAACCACGATCTGTCGCCGAGTCATATGTTTACTAGCTCCAGAATCGACATACCAAATAGGATCCCTCTGAGTGGAATCTGTGGTAGTCATGAGCACCTTGTGTGCCCATTCGGAATCCGAGTCGGATTCTTCAACGACAACATTCGCTCGGGGTTGCTTGTTTTTATTTTGTGGTTTGTTTTGGCCTTTTTGCTTGTTCTTATGCCAACACTTGTTGGTGTCATGGTTGTCTTTCTCAGAGATCTTGCACCACCTCTTCTTACGTTGAGGTTGCTTGCCTTTTCCTTTCGTATCCTGTTGAGAATTTCCTCCTTTCCGAAAGTTGCCTCCTTTTTGCCCATTACCTTTCTTCCTAGAACCACCTGCTGTTGGTGTATAGGGCTGTATTGGAAGAATCATCCTTGTGAAGTTGGCGTGCCTCCTGTTGTTGAAGCAGATTGACCAACTCGATGTAGGTAATTTGTCGTTGGGACACCTGGATGGAGGTTATCAACATGTCAAATGAAGAAGGTAAAGCTCTCATCACAAGTGAAATGAGAAGCTTTTCATCCACAGTATCTCCTAGAGAACTCAATTTCTCTTTCAACTCAGACACTCTGCACAGAAAGAGTTCAAGCTGTTTCACCCTGCCTCAAACTCGGGTTATGAAGTTGTTGTTGAAGATGAAGAATGGTGGATTCATTCTTCCCCTCATAGATGGTTCTAAGGGCATCCCATGCCTCTTTACCACTTGCTTTATCGGCTATATGAGGTTGCACTTCATCGAAAACTGACAAACAAAATGAGCACCTTTGCTCTCTTGTCTTTCTTGTCAAAAGCAATCTGATCTGCTTGAAGGACTGTGGATCCTGCTTGTTGGTGAAGGCCTTGTTGCTACTCCGAGTAACAATATCCCACAAATCTTCCATTTGGAGAATAGCCTTCATCTTATGTTTCCATGGTGTATAATTTGGACCTTTCAATAAGCGATGCGGATCGGTCATCAATTTTGCAACGGCGGCCATAGTGAAGGTTCCTTATATCACCAAATTGGTCCCCCTTTCGATATACCTTTTGCTAGGCCAATATACCGTACAAAATACCCGCCCTTACGTGAGGGAAACTATAGGTATTTAGAAAGATCAACAAAAAATCACCCGCCCTTACGTGAGGGAGACTATAGGTGAATTTTAGAGATCATACGATACGTGGAACATAAGCGGTACTGAAAGGGAATCGCCTTGTTGATGGCACCTACCATAGAAGATTCTTCTCATGCGTGGGGCGTAACTTCCCCTAAACACTATGAAGAATACTTCGTCGGGATTTACGCCTAAACACAAGTGCGATAAAGGGTAGTGGATGGAGTAAAAAATGCAAAAATGGCGTACTTATTCCTCCCAGACGATTTATAGAGAACAAGCTCGGACGTCGTTATAGCGGCTATATTAGGCGGCGGATACGGTAGCCAAATCACGACGGCTTTACACGTAAGTGCTGGCCGGAGGTATCGCAAATACCGAGCACTGCGAGTGCAAATAAATTGCACGAGATGGGTTTTATATTCCGGGGACTTTAGGGAGTGTTTGATTTTAATTTTTAATGTTATAGTGCAAAAATGAAATATGCAACATACAACAAAAAAAATGCCCACTAGAATAACCCACAAGGTGTCGGCCACAGCCGAAAATGCACCTTTTACAATGCCAAATTGCTATTTTTCATAAAAATTACTCTCAATCCCCCTTTGATTTTTTTGAAAAAAAATCCCCCCTTAAAAGGCTTTCTTTAACAAAGCATTTTTATAATTATTATCAATTTTAAAATTAAAATAAATAATTTTAATTTCTATAGTTTTAAACTTTAGAAAAAATAAATTAAAATTAAATTTAATTTATTAAAGTTTAAAAACTATATTAAAAAAAAAATTAAAATTAAAAATTTTAATTAAAAATAATAATAATAAAAAAATGACTTTGACAAAAAAAATTATACCTTGGGGGAGTCGGCGGGATTCGAACCCCCGACCTGTAGGCTCCCTGAGCCTTACCGCACGGCTCACGACCACGTGAGCCAGCGGGCTGATCCGAAAAGATCAGTAGACCTCCTCCCTTATCAACCCGAATCCTCCTCCTCCTCGGCCTCTGCAGCTGCCGGCGCTCCTCTCTGCCGAGGCAGAAACACCGCTCCTCTCTGCGGCTGCAAAAAAAAATTCTTCCACAGACCAACTTTTTTTTTTTTTTTTTTTTAACGGGAAGGGGGGGTGGCTCTGTGTTTTTTTTTTTTTCTTTCCCGGCCGCGCGCGATTCGCGCTGGTGGGGGGGCCGTTTTTTTTTTTTAACGGGAGGGTTTTGGGGGGGGGCCGCGCCGCTACGCGCAAATGGCGCCGGGGGGGGGGTTTATACCCCCTCCAATTCCCGCGCGGGCGGGGATTTAAAAATCCCGCGCGGGGGGGGTCCCTCCTCTCGCCTGGCGCGACCGCGGCCCGTCGCGGGATTTAAAAAATCCCGCGCGCGGGGGGGTTCTCCCCTCCTGTCGCAAGCCGCGGGGGGGGGTTTATACCCCCTCCAATTCCCGCGCGGTCGGGGATTTAAAAATCCCGCGCGGGTGGGGTCCCTCCTCTCGCGCCGGCCTGTCGCCTGGCGCGACCGCGGCCCGTCGCGGGAGTGCGCGCTGTCGCACGGCCCTGCGCGCACTGTCGCGTAATGCGACAGTTGCTGTCACGCGGGCCTGTAGCGTCCTCTTCGGGCGGGGGGGCGATTGCCGCGCCTCCTGCGCGGACGTCCCCTTCTCACGCACTGCGGACCGCCAAGGAGCTTCCAGCGACCTGCGCGTCCGCGGGTGTTTTTTTTTTTTTTTTTTTAAATCACGCAATGGCGTGAAGAAAAAAAAATAACCCCGCCGCAACACAGCCACCTTTCACCGCTCCCTGCAATCTTCTCGCCCAGAATTTCCGAGTGGCTCTGATGCCATGTTAGATTCAACGAACACAATTCAATTATTCAGCAGCAGATTAAATAGCGATTACAATAGCAATTATCCCGGAGGTTGCCAAACCAACCAGCGATAATAGCAACTTGTTACAGCAGTTGTAACAGTGAGCTAAACTATGTAATAAAGACAAAATACATATTAGTACGCTAACAATGTGAGGATTGCTCGTAATACTTACTGTTATTGATGCAGATTAGACTATATAATTTGTCAACTGAAAGCTTTCAATTCTAATAAAAAAAAAAAAAAATCTGTTTCACTTTGTTGTTAGCAACTCAGGGAGAAGGAGATAACTCCTTTGCTTGTAATACTTACTCTTATTGATAAGAGAATTCAAAAACTATTACTTTTACAAACAAATTATATAATTTATCTAAATGAAAGAATCCCATCAGTGCACTACTTTTACAAACAAATTATATAATTTATCTAAGTGAAAGAAGCAAAGTATGTACGGTCCATTCGACAAACCCCGGAATTACTATCATTGTTTAAATAGGGTAGGTTTAGGCCAGAACATCTTATCCCAAGCCATCAATGTCATCCTCAAGAATTATCCTTTCTTTTGGAGCTGCGCTTGGCCATGATGTATTAGGAGGTACAAGATATGCCATTTTTTTTTAATAAGATATGCCATTTTTTTAAGATGTATATAAAAGGGATTGTTCGGATAAAAGTGGTTAAATGTTCATTTAATGGTGGTTGTTTCTATTTGAGTGTTGTCCATAAGTTGTATTGGTTTGATATTTTGTATTGGTTCCATATTTTGGAGGGTTGGGTTCCGTTAAATTTTTTTATTTAATGGGCTAACGATTATAAGGATTGGGATCCTCTTAAATGTGGCTTTATTTAATGGGCTATGGATTATAGAGGTTTCTCATGTAACCAAAAAAAAAAAAGTGCCTATGGCATTTGGTGTAATGGCAGTTGTCTAGTTATTATCATTCATGTGGTTGTGAGGTCGATTTCTCGTGTTTGCTCGAACGAGCGCTGATATTTGTAAATATTTGTAAACGATGTTCAATATTAAAAGAAAAATCTAGATGTCTCAAAAGGATTTAAATATACAATGATCTTGAAAAGTATTAAAAATGTGTAATCTTTACATTGTATAATATAATATACAACCTTGTCTTTATCAAGCGGGCTCGAGATTATGGAGGTTCCTTACGCCAAAAGAAAAAAAAATCTAGATGTGTCAAAAGGATTTAAGTATACAATGATCCTAAAAAATATTGAAGTGTGTAATCTTTACATTTTATAATATAATATATTGTATAAGTCAATTGATTAATATGGTACTATATGATAAATTGTATAAGCTTACAAGTTCATTGTTCACCTTGTGAAGTGATAAAAAATATTGAAGTGTGTAATCTTTACATTTTATAATATAATATATTGTCTAAGTCAATGAATTAATACGATACTATATGATAAATTGTATAAGCTTACAAGTCCATTGTTCACCTTGTGAAGTGATTCATCATTGTATAATGGGCTAGGTATTATAGAGATTTCCTATGAAAAAAAAAAATTAGATGTTTTAAAAGGATTTAAGCATACAATGATTCTAAAAAGTAATGAAATGTGTAATCTTTATATTTCATGATAAAATATATTGTATGAGTCAACATATTAACATTGTACTGTGTAATATATTGTATAAGCTTACAAGTCCATTGCTCGCCTTGTAAAATGATTTATGTGATGGTATAATTAATAAAAAATATGTAGGATTGACATTCATTAGGATACATGTGAATGTAACTAAAGGTGCATTTATACTCCACCCCCACCAAACTTGTATATAATATCATTATTTTTATTATTAGTGGTATGTGTAAGGACATTATCTCATCTTTTTATATTATGTTGTTCGCATTCCCTCTTATGCTAGTATGTAAGCAATGCATTGATTCTATTCATTCTTCTTGAAGTATATTAAATTTCAATGTCATTAGAGTGTTTGTGAACCATCGAACTCTTTAAAAAAAATTAGCAAAATTTATTTATTTTTATTTGTAGCATATCAATTTATTTTATTTGTAGATTTCATAAGTTGCTTTAACTTCAAATCATGTTCCATGATAAAGCAATAGAAAAGTAGGGTATTTTTTCAATTTTAAATCTCCATGGAGTAAAGAATGAATGCTTTGATTTATGAAGAATAGTTTTTGTTGATTTTATTAGGCTAAATTAGTGCATTGAAGGATTCATTGACATAGTCATAAGCATCACATAAGATAACTTTGAAAATCAAGTTATACGAAGCCAATGATTTTTCATAGGTTTTTACTTCCAACAATATCAATCAAAGGGAGGGTCACCTTGACTTAGGGATTTAGTAAATGGTCATGGGAGATAAATACAAGAATCTTTAAGAAAAGAGCATATTTTCAAAATTTACAAGGCCCTTTATTAACCATTTATTTTATTCTCTAGCTTTAGGCTTTACTTTCTTGGTCAAAGATGACTTAACCAATGTGGTGCAAAATGAAGAAATTTAATTCTCTCCATATATAAAATATTTGCTTAAATATTTCAAACCAGGGGTTTTCCTTTTGTTTTTTCAAGGTAGCAGATGACAACTAATTGGTGATGGGCACTATTTTATTGGCTAGTTGTAATATGTTATATGGTAAAATCATTTTCTTGAAAAGAATAATAAGGTTTTTTATTTTAAAAATGTCATTTAGGAAATGATTTTACTGCTTTGCTTCTAGGATTTATATCTTTAATATACACAGACGTTTTGATCCTTTTTTAGATCACAAAATTTTTTACACTTTATATAAGCTACTATTTTTAGTTTTCTACATGTGAGGAGGTGAGTTTGTGCAAGAATCTGATGAATGCTATGACATTTATTGCTCTCTTGAATGGGCACACTTTATTGTGAGTTACAAGTTTATATTTTTAATTGTAATTTTGAATCATAAAACCATCCAAGATAAGAAAGAAGAAACTCTATCCAAATATGAAAGCAACTCCTACAAAACAAATTCTTAGTTGTGGATCTTTCTACTCTAAGATTTAGAGAGTTTGATAATGTTGAACACTATATCACCAAGTCTTTTAAAGATAAATGGAACACAAATATAACAGATTCAATATATGTGTAACGACCCATTCGTTACTCAACTCAAATCAACCCAAGATAGAGTGATTTTTTTATCATAACATAACTACCCTTAAGGTAGATTTCATAATCAAGGATCATTAGATGATGCATTCAAAGTAAACTATTCCCATTCATTAAAGTAATAAGCCACCAAGAGATTTATGACATGGTCAGTGTCAACTCCTATGATAGGGGTGACCAACTCCCATCAAACCTTATGTACCTTTATGGTATAGGGAAGCCAAGACATTTATCACTCTGTGTGATAAAACTTATCATAGTCTATCAATTCATCCCTTGATTACTTCTCTCTCTTTTAATTAGGGAGTTTAATAAGTCAACATACTTAATTAAATAATCGTAGTCTCAATCATGAAACTCAACCCTTAATTGAACTTATTATTATCATCACATGATGATTAATCCTTTCCATAACGATATAAACCATATGTTATTAAACAATGTAATAAAGTTACGACATTCATTGATACGTAATTATAAACAAAGACTATCTCTTTGAACATTGCATGTAAGCATAAATCATTGCATCATTATTCAAATGAATATCATTTTAATAACCATCTCATGGAAATGTAAATACAACATCCATACTAGATCTATAAAGCATCAATTGCAAGATCACAAGATAAAGATACATAACACATCATATATCCTGGGAACCCTCATGGGGAATAAACCCAACCTCAAAAATATCTCCTCACATTTCATAAATTCATTTGTCTCAACTTACAATGATAAAAAGGAATCCTAAAGATCCCTTTCCCAAATCATCAATAATTATAATGATATAAGAATATCCCATAATTCCTATCATCAATACAAATGAGACACATAAGAATATTATAAATCTTATACCCCAAAATTATGAAATGATCATTGGTTTCATGTAGTAATGTCCATGAAGGGAACCTCATAGTTCCCTCAAAATGAATTTCACATTCATTCTTCAAATTTAAAAATTATTTTATCCTTCAATCCAATCTGGAGTGAAAGTCTTCTATCATAGGATAAAATTCATATAATACAAGAAGAGACCCCATAATCCCTTCAAGAATGGATTCCACATCCATTCTTTCTATAAACATTCATTTTTCCACAAAATGAAATCTCTAATGTAATCATGCATTCATCATCAATGAAATTCTAAAGCAACCATGTATTTATCAACTTAATTTACAAAAGCACATTAAAAGAGGAAACCCCATAATTTCCTCTACAATTTCTCCACAAAATTGTTTTGTAGTTCCTCTATAATCTCTCCACAAAATTGTACCATAGTTCATCTATAATTTTTCCACAAAATTATACTATGGTTCCCTACAATTTTTCCATAAAATTGTACCATAGTTCATCTATAATTTTTCCACTATAGTTCATTACAATTTTTCCTTAAATTTGTACTATAGTTCCTCAATAAATTTTCCACAAAATTATACTATAGTTCCCCACAAATTTGTACTATAGTTCCTCAATAATTTTTCCACAAAATTATACTATAGTTCCCTACAAATTTTCCACAAATTTGTACTATAGTTCCTCAATAATTTTTCCACAAAATTATACTATAGTTCCCTACAAATTTTCCACAAATTTGTACTATAGTTCCTCAATAATTTTTTCACAAAATTATACTATAGTTCCCTACAAATTTTCCACAAATTTGTACTATAGTTCCTCAATAAAATTTTCACAAAATTATACTATGGTTCCCTATAAAGTTTCCACAAATTTGTACTCTAGTTCCTAAATAATTTTTCATAAAATTATACTATGGTTCCCTACAATTTTTCCACAAATTTGTACTATAGTTCCTTAATAATTTTTCGCAAATTATACTATTGTTACCTATAAATTTTTCATAAATTTTGATCCAAAGTCACATTTCATCATTTCATAAGTTGATATCAAATTTTCCTAAAATTTGATCCAAGAATGCAATCAATTGTTTCACTAATTTGACTATCAAATTCTCTCAAAATTTGATCCAAGAATACATTCAATTGCTTAACCAATTTGGTTATCAAATTTTCCTAAAAATTTGGTTTGTGAATGCATTCATTTTCTCCAATTGTTTCCCTCAATGGTTATCGAATTTCATATCTCCTTATCTCTATTTCAATAACCTTTAAAGCCAAGGGACTATTTTGTAAAAATACAAGGTGCTCCAAATTTCACCAAAGTCAAGGAATTATTTGCAAAACTAAAAGGGTATTTCAAATACCTTCATAGTCAAAGGTGTATTTGCAAATATAAAAGGTCTTAAATCAAACAAATCAACCTTCTCCAATACCAAGGAATGATTTACAATATAAAAGGGTCTTTAATTAAGCAAGTATTTCAAAGGGTTTGTTATATAAAAAGGATGGGGTGTTATGTACAACCAAACCCAAAGTCAATCAGGCAATGAAATTCAACCTCGGTTAAACCTCCACAGTCATCCAACGCCAACACTTAACTACCAACGCCCTAGTCTCCTCGACTAGGTTCTAGCCTCCTCGGCTAGCATGACCACCATCGTGTGGTCATCTAGCTAGGGGAGGCTTCCCCTATGTAAATATTTCCACATGCTCCCATGGGAAGCATGTGGGACAATAGTCCCCAATATTAAATTTAAAATGATTTTAAATATTTATACCCATGAATAACCGACATCAATGCATCCCTATAACAACATCAACTTTGAGAAATGAACTGCCACATGTTGGGTCACATCATAAGCGGTCAAAGGAGATAGAAGGGATTCTATGGGGCTTAGCCAAGCACCTAGGTGCTTGGCTATAAGTCTCTATGTGCCAAACACCTTTTGTGTTTCCTTTGTTCCACTGTACCATGCATGTGGGACAAATGTTAACATAAATAGTTAAAATCTGAGCTCACTAGATATATCGCAGGCACCATGGCAACTCAAATAGCTTCATTTAAGGTCATCGGACCTTGTCTAAACCTTCCATATAGTCACTAAGACTAGTTTAGGGTTTATTAAATATTTGTAAGGGCATCAATGGTGATTTTATCCTTCTTAGAAATCCAAAATCATATGTAGAAATAATCTTTGACTCAACGATCATTCACAAGACTTAGGAGAGGCATTACTATTTTTATAAACATTATAAAATTGCCAAGATAATATTAGGGTCTATGCTTGCTATTGTCGATAATTCATGATGAATTTTGGCGATTCTCATGAGAATATTACATCACCATATAATCTAAATCTACCAGGGGTAAGCATCAATTTTTGATCTAATTTCTATCCACCTGTGATGCGAAAAACCAAGCCTGAAAATGTCAATCAAAGTAGATAGAAATAAGTTGATTACAAGGTAGTTCACTAAGGAATTTTAGCAACAAAATTACATCCAAAAAGGCACGAGTATAATCCATCAAGACATTACTCTTTCAATAATAAGATTCATGGTTTGAAGCTTGATTAAGGTGAAGTGAATTCAGAAATCCATAAGCTCAAATCAAATGATCAAAAGATTATGATTTTTCATTCATAAACCCAAAGCAAAGGATCTAAATGATCATTACTTTCTTGTAATTCACATGGGCTAAAACCAATTCAAATTAGTGTCTATATCAAGCAATTAAAGGAGGTTTACCATGAGATAAAAGGGAGGAATATTACAAATAAGCATAAGTAAAATTTCATCCCAAACAAAATATTATCAAGCAAAGTAATAGAAAAGGGATCCTTCGACCTATTTCTCCATTAAGGTGAGGTTCCTCCAACTTCTTCTCCAATCTCCTAATCTCCTTGTGCTTCCTAAATCCTTAATGTTATATTTATATATAGACCTTTGATATGTTTTCCATTCAAAATTCAAGCTAGGAAGAGACAAAATGAAGGATCTAAGAGTATAATAAATTACCCATAAGAAGACTCACCCCTTGGTTCAATTTTTCTTCTTTTAGCTCATTTTTCTTCTTCTAGAACCTAGCTCAATTTTTCTTCTTCTAGAAGTCCCCTCACCTAATTTTTTTTATCATTTTGTAACAACAAAATTATTAATTAATTACCATTTAGGTACTAAAGACAATTAGGTTAATTTAAAATAATAATCAATGTCAATTATTAATATTGATCATGAACATTGACATTCTTTTTTTTTTAATCTTTTGCATGAATTTATCTCTATCAAGCATCTCAATTTTGGTGGTTGATTTCCCCACCATCCTTGAGAGTACCTATTCCTGCAAATCAATGATACATCAACAGTACCATATTCAAAATATCAACTATTTTTAACTACTCATTATATTTGCAACTACAAAACATGATTAAACATACAAACTCTATATCAATGATGAGACCTACCAAGGGAGGGTTGTGACATACTTTCCCCCTTGGACTAAACATAGTCCTCTATGTTTTCCTACAAAATAAAGCATTCATTAGTAAGAACACAAGTTTATATAACCTCCACTTTCCCAAGTGGTACTTGTTTAATAGAGTGGTCCCTCTAGACCCTGCTTTGCTCTATCATTTGCATCATAGAGATTTGTTAAACAAACATAAAATTATCATCATGTTTTATTTTCATATAGAATATGTCATGACACTCCCAGATGGACCTTTGAATGTGGAAAAAATAATGTATTAACGTATGATGCTTTAATACTCAGTTTTGTGCAATTAAGCAGCTATGCAATATTATTAGATATTGGAGAATATAATACTACTAACAAATTGTCAATGTATAGGATCAGGTGCACTCATAAGTGGAAGAAGTTGAGTCATCCATTGAGGATGAGGGTAATTGAGGTTGGGGGGAATGATGATATGACAACTCGAAGGTAACAAGGATAGATACCTTCATATAGGTATGCATTCGGTTAGGGATAATTGTCTATAGATAGTAACCTTGAGCCCTAAACTGATGGTCTAGTAGCTATCATAAGTTCTCAAGGTAGAGACAAGTGACTAAATTGATGGAAATATCTCCCTCTTTGTCTGTTGCACATGCTTGATTGTCTTTCACTTAAACACTTTACCTCAATAATGTGGAATATATAAATGAATGAACTACCTTCATAACTCCTTGGATATTCTTGAACAAAAGAGTGATATATGATAAATAGATATTAATTTTAGATAAATGGTGAATTTATGTTAAAATGTTAAATTATTATTATTCTTGAATAAAAGAGTGAATTATGATAAATAGATATTCATTTTAATTAAATGGTAATTTATTTTAAAATGTTAAATAAATCTTATTTTTAAATAAAAGGGTGATTTATGATAAATAGATATTCATTTTAGATAAATGGTGAATATATTTTAAAGTGATAAATAAATCTTATTTCTAAGTAAATAATTGATTTACCCTAAATAATAAAGGGGTTTCATTAAAATAATGAATCGACGATCGAATGGTCTATCACATATAGAGCCTACCCTTGTATTTGGATCGGGCCAACCGAGCAGAGTCCTGTTGACATGAAGGGCTGGCCCATTAACGCGAGGGATGGCTTTGCCAGTGTGAGGTGATGGTTTCGTCTGCATGAAGAGAAGGGACTTCAATGCTCGTTGCATATTGGGAAGGTGAGAGGAAGAGACGTCTTCTCTACCATCTGACGAAAGGGTATGGAAGTAATGGTAAGTAGGTGGCGAACAAAAGCCAAGGTAGGGAGATAGGCACCAAGAAGGAAAAGAAGGACAAGGAAAAGAAAAAGATAATAAAGAGGAAGGAGAGCTCTACAAGAGAGGGAGGAACAATAAGGAAGCATTGCACAAACAATGAAGGTGGAGGTATCGAAGCTCGTCCAGAACGACCAAAGAAAGTTGACGATAAAGGAAACCAGATTGGTTATAGTGCATTTATGATTCTCTTTGTTTTTTTACCATAGCTCCCTTGTGTTGAAGCTTGTTGTGTAGTGTAGCTCCCTTGTGTTGTAAGATCATTGTGTAGCATAGCTCCCTTGTGTTGTAAGCTCACTGTGTGTAGCATAGCTCCCTTGTGTTATAAGCTCACTATGTAGTGTAGCTCCCTTATGTTGTAAGCTCACTGTGTGTAGTGTAACTCCATTATACTATAAGCTCACTCTGTAGCATAGCTCCCTTTGAGCAAAAGCTCACTATGTAGCATAGTTTCCTTTGAGTGAAAACTCGTTGTATAGCGTAGCTCCCTTTGAGTGAAAGCTCACTGTATAGCATAGTTTCCTTTAAGCAAAAGCTCGTTGTGTAGCATAGCCCCTTTGAGAGAAATCTCACTATGTAGTGTAGCTCCCTTTGAGTGAAAGATCATTGTGTAGCATAGTTTCCTTTGAGCAAAAGCTCACTATGTAGCATAGCTCCCTTTGAGTGAAAGCTTGTTGTGTAGCATAACTCCCTTCAAGCTGAAAGCTCATTGTGTTTAATAGCTTTCTTTAAAGTCGTAGCTTGTTGTGTAGCATATCTCCCTTCAAGATAAAAACTCATTGTACTTAGTAGCTTTCTTTGAAGTCAGCTTGTTGTGTAGCATAGCTCCCTTCGAGTCGAAAGCTCACTATGTTTAGTAGCTTTCTTTGAAGTCGTAGCTCATTGTGTAGCGCAACTTCCTTGTGTCATAAGCTCGTTGTGTGGCGTAGCTCCTTTGTTGTCGTAGCTCCTTATGGAACATAGCTACTATTAGAAGCTTCATGGACCATAGACCAGTGGCTAGGTCCACTCCCTGCTCCCTTGCCTAGACGTAGGCTTTGTGGTTGTTTACCCAAAATTGATGGAAGGGCAGCAAGAACACATAGTTATCACAGGAGGTGCAATGAAAAACACCTCATACCCACCCTGCACTCGACTTGTGTTCTACCCATGCAGTGTTAGATTTAGCTTAGAGCACCATATTGGAAGTCCGTAGGGTGTTTAGGCAGGAAACCCTATTTTGCTCAATAGTCGAGTAGGGAAGTTTGATCTAGGGAAAATGATTTCCTTAGTTGTAGTTTCATTAATTAAATAATGATTTTAGATGAATGAAATGAAGAAAAATGTTTATTTGAAAATTAGAGTAGAAGGCTTTAATTGGGTAATAAATGTGATTATGTTTTGTTTTATAAAATAAGGGTATGGGACCTTACTTTATGAAATGAAAAAAATTATCTATTTGAAAATTAGAGTAGATGGCTTTAATTGGATAATAAATGTGATTATGGTTTGTTTTGTAAATTAAGGGTATGGGACCTTACTTTATGAAATGAAGAAAAATGTTTAATTGAAAATTAGAGTAGATGTATTTAATTGGATGATAAATGTGATTATGGTTTGTTTTGTAAATTAAGGGTATGGGACCTTACTTTTTGAAATGAAGAAAAATGTTTATTTGAAAATTAGAGTAGATGGCTTGGATGGTAATTGTTATTATGGTTTGTTTTGTAAATTAAGGGTATGGGACCTATTGTGGCTGCTCCACAACGTACCCCAAAATTGGGGACCCACCTTTTTTGCATGTGTTCCAAGAAGACCGAAGTGGCCCATAGGCTAAAGTTCAAAGAAAAAAAGCAAAACACCACAAGGAGAAAAAGTGTCGCGATATCGCGACATGTTGCACCATCGCGGCCAAAAATGAAAAAGTGTCACGATATCGCGACATGTTGCACCATCGCGGCCCAAAAAGAAAAAGTGTCGCGATATCGCGACATGTTGCACCATCACGGCCAAAAATGAAAAAGTGTCGCGATATCGCGACATGTTGCACCATCGCGGCCAAAAGACAAAAAGTGTCACGATATCGCGACATGTTGCACCATCGCGACCAAGAGAAGAAAAGTGTCGCGATATCGCGACATGTTGCATTTTCGTGGCCCAAAGCAAAGGAAAAGAGAAGAAAGAAAAGTGTCGCGATATCATGACATGTTGCATTTTCATGGCCCAAAGCAAAGGAAAAGAGAAGAAAGAAAAAGTGTCGCGATATCGCGACATGTTGCATTTTCACGGCCCAAAGCAAAGGAAAAGAGAAGAAAGAAAAGTGTCGCGATATCGCGACATGTTGCATTTTCGTGACCAAACGAGGAAAGAAAGAAGAAGAAAGAAAAGTGTCGCGATATCGCGACATGTTGCATTTTCGCGATCAAACAAGGAAAGAAAGAACAAGAAAGAAAAGTGTCGCGATATCGCGACATGTTGCATTTTCACGGCAAGAGAAGGAAAAAGTGTCGCGATATCGCGACATGTTACATTTTTGCGGCTAAAAGCAACAAAAGATGGAAGGGGCCAAAAGTGTCGCGATATCGCGACATGTTCCATTTTCACCAAGGTAACGGACCTGCATAGTGACGTGGACATAAGGACAAAATCCAATGAAGAAGACAAAGCGTTACATAAGGAATATTTAATGATTTGAAATCATTTAAGATGGTCGTTACACACAGAGGGAAACAGACGCAAGCCCATGTGGAGAAAATGCGGCGAAGGGCCACAAAATGGAAAGCAAAGCACACGCATACAAGGGAAGGTGAAATGAATAGTCAGGGAAGGTGAAACGAACAGCCATCAGAAAATGAAACGAACCGTCAGGGAAGGAAACAATGTTTTCACAAGTTTAAATACGCCATTCAAAGAGGCCAAAAGGGGGTGGAAAAACTGTTGCAAGTAGCGTTGCAGGTTTGAAGGCGATAAGGCCATTCTGGACCTAGTTGGGCTATTTTTCTTTCGTAGACTGGTTTTTCTTCTTCATGGACATGGGTTGGAAATTGTTGCGAGCAGAGTTGCAGACTTGAAGGCGATGAGGCCATTCTGGACCTGTTTGAGTCGTTTCTCTTCCATGGACTGGTTTGGGAAAACCAAAAATTCTGCTATTGTAAAATGACACATTTTTAATGCAGAAGTTTTCAGAAATTTGCATCTTGTGGGCAAGAAAGAAGGAGATTTTCTTTGCATGCTATGGATTTAATGTTTATTCTTTCATTCTTTCAGATTTTGAATTTATAGATAATGTTAATGCCATGTTTTTTGGGTTACATTAGGCGAATATTTGAAATCTGAATTTTATTTCGTACCCTAGGAACCAGCACTTAGTCTATGGGGATTGTGCTTGTTTTGCAAGTCCAATAGGTTAGGTTGCATGCACGGAGACCTCACATCTTCGGTTTTGTCGTAATAGGATAGCATCATACTGAATGCATTTTATTTTCAGTTTTTTGCATTTCATTTTCATTCTTTCTGCATTTTTTATTTATTTTTATTTTCCAGAAATTTTAACTTTTCAAGGCATTAAAATAAACATTTAAAAAATATCAAAATCCAAAAAAACAATGAACAATCACTAAAGTTTCATGATGAAATAAATCAACATTGCCCCTTGTTTACAGTTACTTGCAATCACTAAGGTGTTCCAAGCATTTAAATTGAATATCTTATATTTGAGATTACTAATACACATATGCAAATGCTAATACAACGGAGACCTTGGAGAAGTTGTTTGTTTAACTTCTTTGCAAGAGGGGATTTGGAACCCAAATCCTAAAGGAGAGTGTACTTTCACAATTGGGTGAAAATACCACTCAACAGATTGGCGCTAGAAGGAGGGCCTGAATTGTTTTATTTCAGAGTGATTTAAATGCTATAGGGATTTAAATTTTGAATATTTCATGCCCTATTGATTATTATCTTTAGCCCTCTTTTAACAATACAACCTTGTAGTGTTAAAAGGAGGACATGAATTGCTATGCATTGTTCTAACGCTTTTTGATTGTTCATACAGGAATAATGTGTCTTGATTTGATTTAAAAAAAAAAAAATTGGTCTTGACTAACGAGGTTGTCTCCATGCAATTACTTTCATTTGATTTTAATGGATACATCTCTTGGTTGATGCTAACATGATTATTCATACGTTACATGTTTGATATTTGCTAGTCATTTCATGCTTATTTGTAAGGAATTATTTTTTGTCTAAAATGTATTTGTTGTCGGTATTATGCTCTTCACCTGCGCGTAATGCGATCTTGTGAATCAGAAAGCCTACAACACTAGGAGTATGCTCTTCACTTGCGCATATGCGATCTGGTGAATCAAAAACTAATTTACATTTTTAGAATACTTGCTTTGTCAAGGTTCCTTCTTTCATGACTAACAAATTGATTTTGAGGTTATTCTTTGAATTTCATTAATTGCAGGATTTTTTGTGTCGCAGGTTTTCTTTGAGGTACTGAGAGTTTTGTCAGGTTCTTGTAGGGTTATCATCATCGATTTTGAATCAAATGGCCCAACCTCCACCACCTCCTTGGTATGGAGCCCATAACATTCCTTTGAATATTACAGGGGATATTCATGAGATCCCTAGGAATATAGAGAGATTTTTGCCCAAATACAAACCGGATGGCCCAAGGACCGTAGAAGAACATATTCAGGCCTATAGGGATGTTTTGATAAGATTGCAAGTTCAACATGAAGATGTGGCTTGTAGACTCTTCCCCATGAGCCTAGACCAAGTGGCTTACGAATGGTATATTTGCTTACCTCCTGGTTCCATTACGTCATGGACGCAAATGGATAATGCTTTTGTCAACCAATTCGGGTCACCATTAGATCCCACAATCATCTATAATCGATTCATTACATGCAAAAGAGGCCGGGGTGAGCCAATCCAAACTTTTAATCAGGAGATTTCAGAAGTGCTATAATAGAGCAATTCGGCATTTTGCCATTGATCCTGCAATAGCTTTGCAAATATATTTTGGGGCATTGGATCCTATGACGACAATGTTTGCAAGGCGAAATCCTCAAGTTACCATGCTTGCTCTAGCCTACAATGAAGCTATGACCATTGAACAACAAATGACACCACAAGGTTATGGGTTTTCCCGAGATGCCTATGGTAGGACAATATGGTCCATATGGTCAAGCTCCTATGATGAATGAGATCATGGCACCACAAATATCAGGCATAAATGCTTTGCCTTATCAACAACCATATTCATCAACACCCGCTTACGCACCCATTCCAATTCAACCAATCACATCCATTCCCCCCATTCCTCCATTTTTGCAAAATAGTCAATAGACTATGCAAGGAGCTAGTCTGATTAATTCTCAGGCTATAGTTCCTTTCCCCAATCCAATTCCGATTCAAAGTGTGAATCCCTACGCAAATCAAGTGGCTCAAAATCCAACTCAAATGTTAAGTCAAGATCTCACCAATTACGCAAATCCTATTGGAACTAGCAATAACATAGCTCAACCAAAAGAGATTTATTCAGAGGTTGAAGAACTCAAAAATATGGTTCACAAATTGAGTAATGATTTGGTTCAAAAATAGAAGTATGAATCCCATGCCCCTCACCCAAATCGAAATTTCAACGATAGAGGGAGACAGTGGAATACGAAGCCAAACAATGGGGGTGTGCCTTCCCCTATTGCTAATCAGATAGATACTTCTGCAGGACCAAGTCACTCTAGTTCCATTCTTAATATTTCTGATTTTGCATGGGAAAAGGGGTGTAGATTGCATAATACAAAGGAGCATAATGAAAGGAATTGTCCCGAAATTGCTATGTATACCCATTGTCTCCAAGCTCAAGTGGATGATTTGGAACTTGTGCCAAATGGGGGTCCACCCCAACATCAACAAGGGGAGGACAACATTTTGGTGGTGGAAACTCTATATCGTCAAGAGAGTGATGACCAAGAGGATCCACACCTTCCAAATTGTGATAAAATTGAATCATGGGTTACAAATTTGGATTATGATAGCTTTACCAATTTGAATTCAAGAAATAACCCACTTTTGGAAATAACTGGACCATCTATGGAAGGTGAAGATGAATTGGATGAGAAACATGTTGATGAATCAGAAGATGAAGAAGAAGTGCTTGAGCATCACGACTTGAACTTGGAAGATGATTACTATGATTCATGGAAGAAATGGGAAGAATATTATCAATCTGAATCTTCTAACAAACTTGTTGCGTCAAATAATATGCAGGATAACTCAATTGCTTCCTCGCATGAGGATACTATAAATCCTGTACAATTTGAGAAAGTTTTGGAAGAGGAATTTGAATCTCATCAAATTTTGGAACATGATAAGGATTCTACAACCATGAACCAAGAAAGAGAGTCACTTGCTTTAGATCCCTTTGAAGGAAAAGAAATTGAAAATCTTGATCCACGTACTTGTGCTACAATGATTATGCCATCTCAAAATGAGAAAATTACAAAACCTGAATCATTTGGGTTTGATATCATTGATGATCCAATTGAAAATCTCACGTTACCCAAAACAACCCAAGTGATTGATCACGGAAATGTGTTAGTCAACCCGCCCCTAGATAGACAAGACTTATGGTTTGAAAGGGATGGGCATATTTTCAATTGGGTACCTAAGTTTGGTGCCTTTGATAAATAGGTCATTGAGAAAGAACAAGTGCTACATGATGATGAATGTCATGAGAGAAAAGAGGAATTTTCAAATCCTCTTCAAGTAAGGTCAAATGAAAACATGCCAAAGGTAAAATCTCATCTTTTTGGTTTCACCATGCAAAATTCGAATGAAGATTTGCCTAATGAATGGTTTGATTCAAATATTATTAATGTTATGGCTTTATTGAATGAAAATGAAAGCTTATTTCTACACCATGAATCAAAGTGCGGAATGAACATCTTAAAGAATAGACATAAAGGAATTGAATATCAATCATTGTCTAATCAATTTGAAAATTTGAAACTCCACCATAGGATTATTAATGAAACTAAATCAAATTGGTATGGTGAGAGGGGCAAGTGGAAGTTTGTTTCTTTGTTTGGGTTGATCTTGTTTTTGTTGGATTCCTGCAAAACTTGGTATGCGTATCACGTCATATGTCTTTTAAAGAATTCTAATCAGGTTTGGGATCCGAGAAAATGATAATCCAAATTTTTTTTGTACATTTGTATATACTTTTGGTTTTCGTGTTTTAGTTTTGGATTAGATCTCATTTTGGTTTTAAGTTTTGTGTGTTGGTCCTTTGGACGCTTTTGGTTTGTTAACTTAGGTCCTTATGAATGTTAACTAAGACTAGGAGAATATGAAACATCGGAATTGTATTGCAGAAAGCTCCACGAATATCGCAAACACATTAAAGAATATCGTTTGGAACTTGTGATGCATGAAGTTGTCAGTTTTATAAATTATGGCAAAGTAGGTGGTATACTCCATCCGCATTTCAAAAGGAGCAATGCATTCATATCTCATGTTACATTCCGCATTGCATATACATTTCATCTCAGTTGCATCTTCATTTCATGTACAATCATTGAGAAGGTGTCGAATCCTCTTAGGGTTATTACATAACATATATTAAAAGGATCCTAAGGTTGGGAACTGATGCCCGAACTATCTTGAACCAAGCACGTTCTACGCATATTAAAGAGGATCTTGAGCAAAATGGTCAAAACCGTACTTGGAAGAAAAGGTGAGGCGAAAGGAGTATTTCGTGTCTGTCCTATTATGCAACATAATCCTTAAAATAGTGGTTTTTACCACTCCCATAAGTGCTTAAAGCCTAAAATCAGAGTAGTAAGGATAGGGTTAAATCCTCATCGAACTTAGGTTGAGGATCCAACTCCCCAAAGCTATGATTTGACCTTCATGGAGTAGTAAGGATAGGGTCTAATTCTCATCTCGCTTAGGTTGAGAATCCGATTCCCCAAAGCTTCTATTTTGCCCACTCAAGAACTTGAAATTCAAAAGAAAATATTTTTCATTTCTTTATTAATATTGGATTGGAAGGATCGTACTACATGTCCCTTGCAAGGATGGGTAGTCATCCCCAAGGTCCAAGAAATCAAAGTAGAGCCAAATCATGGATTATGGGGTTAATCTCCATCGGGGCTATAGATGCCTGGCTGGCAGTGGAGTATGCTCATGCGTGGCAACATGTCTTGTCTAAAAGCAAGACCATTGACTGCTCAAACGGACAGGCTAGCTTGACAGTTTCATCCATAACAGGTTAAATCATTTTGTTCAAGATGAGGTAATGAATTCCGGATCAGAGTAGTAAGGATAGGATTAAATTCCCATCTCGCTTAGGTTGGGAATCCTATTCCCCAAAGCTCTGATTTCACTTACACCTGCACATGGGTTCAAGATGGTGGTGACACATAACCAACTTTGGGGATCTAGTAAATTAATTCAGTATACATATTTTTGGTCCTAAGAGGGTTTGACAGTTTTAATATGTTTGTTCATGATGCTAGAAGGTCTGAGCCTTTGCAAAGCAGGTTGTTATATCTCTAACATAGTTGTCATACGTCAAATCCTGCACAAATCATTCATAGCCTTGCATATGAATCATAAGTGAAGTTGATAATGGAAAGTTGAATGAATTTCAAACGATAGGGAATGAAGCACATTGCACACACCGAGCTGATGCTTAATAATTCTAATGTTTCATGTATTTCTCGTCTAGTTTCATTCTTGGGATATTTGCTAACGCTTGTATTTGAGTCTGTGTGTTTTTAGGTTGAGTTCTCACCGAAATGCTCAGGAGCATTTCCCAGCAGAGTCGCCATTTGTTGTGGCTGCTCCACAACGTACCCCAAAATTGGGGACCCACCTTTTTGCATGTGTTCCAAGAAGACCGAAGTGGCCCATAGGCTAAAGTTCAAAGAAAAAAAGCAAAACACCACAAGGAGAAAAAGTGTCGCGATATCGCGACATGTTGCACCATCGCGGCCCAAAAAGAAAAAGTGTCACGATATCGCGACATGTTGCACCATCGCGGCCCAAAAAGAAAAAGTGTCGCGATATCGCGACATGTTGCTCCATCGCGACCAAAAAGAAAAAGTGTCGTGATATCACGACATGTTGCATTATCGCGGCAAAAAGACAAAAAGTGTCACGATATCACTACATGTTGCACTATCGCGGCCAAGAGAAGAAAAGTGTCGCGATATCGCGACATGTTGCATTTTCGCGGACCAAAGCAAAGGAAAAGAGAAGAAAGAAAAGTGTCACGATATCGCGACATGTTGCATTTTCATGGCCAAAAGCAAAGGAAAATAGAAGAAAGAAAAGTGTCGCGATATCGCGACATGTTGCATTTTCGTGACCAAACGAGGAAAGAAAGAAGAAGAAAGAAAAGTGTCATGATATCGCGACATGTTGCATTTTCATGACCAAACGAGGAAAGAAAGAACAAGAAAGAAAAGTGTCGCGATATCGCGACATGTTGCATTTTCGCGATTCAAAGCAAAGAGAGAGAAGAAAGAAAAAGTGTCGCGATATCGCGACATGTTACATTTTTGCGGCTAAAAGCAACAAAATACGGAAGGGGCCAAAAGTGTCACGATATCGCGACATGTTACATTTTCACGATTCAAAAGGGGCAGGCAAACAGAGAAACAAGAAGCGTCGTGATATCGTGACATGTTCCATTTTCGCCAAGGTAACGGACCTGCATAGTGACGTGGACATAAGGACAAAATCCAATGAAGAAGACAAAGCGTTACATAAGGAATCTTTAATGATTTGAAATCATTTAAGATGGTCGTTACACACGGAGGGAAACGGACGCAAGCCCATGTGGAGAAAACGCAGCGAAGGGCCACAAAATGGAAAGCAAAGCACACGCATACAAGGGAAGGTGAAATGAACAGTCAGGGAAGGTGAAATGAACAACCATCGGCAAATGAAACGAACCGTCAAGGAAGGAAACAATGTTTTCACAAGTTTAAATACGCCATTCAAAGAGGCCAAAACAGGGGTGGAAAACTGCTACAAGTAGCGTTGCAGGTTTGAAGGCGATAAGGCCATTCTGGACCTAGTTGGGCTATTTTTCTTTCGTAGACTGGTTTTTCTTCTTCATGGACATGGGTTGGAAATTGCTGCGAGCAGAGTTGCAGACTTGAAGGCGATGAGGCCATTCTGGACCTGTTTGAGTCGTTTCTCTTCCATGGACTGGTTTGGGAAAACCAAAAATTTTGCTATTGTAAAATGACATATTTTTAATGCAGAAGTGTTCAGAAATTTGCATCTTGTGGGCAAGAAAGAAGGAGATTTTCTTTGCATGCTATGGATTTAATGTTTATTCTTTCATCTTTTCAGATTTCGAATTTATAGATAATGTTGATGCCATTTCTTTTGGGTTACATTAGGCGAATATTTGAAATCTGAATTTTATTTCGTACCCTAGGAACCAACACTTAGCCTATGGGGATTGTGCTTGTTTTGCAAGTCCAATAGGTTAGGTTGCATGCACGGAGACCTCACATCTTCGGTTTTGTCGAAATAGGATAGCATCATACTGAATGCATTTTATTTTCAGTTTTCTGCATTTCATTTTCATTCTTTCTGCATTTTTTATTTTTTTTTATTTTTCAAAAATTTTAACTTTTCAAGGCATTAAAATAAACATTTAAAAAATATCAAAATCCAAAAAACAATGAACAATCACTAAAGTTTCATGATGAAATAAACCAACATTGCCCCTTGTTTACAGTTACTTGCAATCACTAAGGTGTTCCAAGCATTTAAATTGAATATCTTTATTTGAGATTACTAATACACATATGCAAATGCTAATACAACGGAGACCTTGGAGAAGTTGTTTGTTTAACTTCTTTGCAAGAGGGGATTTGGAACCCAAATCCTAAAGGAGAGTGTACTTTCACAACTGGGTGAAAATACCACTCAACAGGACCTTACTTTATGAAATGAATAAAAAGGTTTATTTGAAAATTATAGTATATGGCTTTAATTGGATGATAAATGTGATTATGGTTTGTTTTGTAAATTAAGGGTATGAGACCTTACTTTATGAAATGAAGAAAAAAGTTTATTTAAAAATTAGAGTAGATGGCTTTAATTTGATAATAAATGTGATTATGGTTTGTTTTGTAAATTAAGGGTATGGGACCTTACTTTATGAAATGAAGAGAAATGTTTATTGATAGGATTAAAGTGGTTTGTTTTAATTGAATACGATGCGTGAACCCAGTTCATTTAACAATTAAGGGTATGGGAGTTTAATTTTTAAGTAAGGGTTGGATCATTTATTGCAAAGAAAGCATATGTGGGATGCATGGTGGAATGACTCTCATAAGTAGATGAGAGGGGTCATAGAAAGGGTAGTTCTATGATATTAGCTATGCATTAGAAATTTGAATTGCTTGGGTTATTTGTATAGTTGCAATTTGGTAATAAAACAAGTAAGTGCATTTAGAAGCATGTATATCTGGATCCATGAGTGTTTTGATCCCCTACTATCCTCACTTGATTGATGGAAGAGTGGGAGGACCAAAGTCATGAGATGGACCACTTCGTAAGTTTGCTATCTACCTTACTTATTGCTTGATTATGCAATAGATTATATTTATGAGGAGATTTCCCCAATGGAATAAATGTAAAGTAATTGTTAAAAGTATGGGGTTTGTCATACATGCTTATGTATTAAATGAACATTTTTGATTATTGTACTTTGGATAACATTTTGATTGCAATTATATTTAACCTTTTTTTGCATGTTTTTCCTTTAATGGATGCTTGATGTTTTGGTTACCCTTGCTTGTTTAATAATGCATGTTTTGTTAGATTTAGTATCTAGATCTATTCTTTGTACTCTTATGTGCTATAAAAAAAATAGTAGTAAGTTCTAGGTGAACTTAGAGGATGATATAAGGGCTTGAGACCCCCTTAGGGAGATTGGTAACTAGATTTAAAAGATCGTACCAAAGTTAAGATAACTTGTTAGTGTTGAGCAAGGTGCAGAAAAAGATATTGTCATTGTTGTCAACACAGACAGACAGATCAGTTGATGCAGTGGACAAGAGTTCAGAGGTCAGTGAGATCATGTACAATAAATTTCCAGGAAGACAGAAGTGGCCCAGATTCTCAGAATCAAAGAAAAAGACAAGTAAGAAAACTGTCGCGATATCGCGACATGTTTTCTGTCACGATTTCGCGACATGGCCGAGGAGAGAGAAGGCACAAGCAAAATTGTCATGATTTCATGACATGGATGAGAGAGAAGGTGGAAGCAAAATTGTCATGATTTCATGACATGGCGAGGAGAGAGAAGGCGCAAGCAAAATTGTCATGATTTCATGACATGGCCGAGGAGAGAGAAGGCGCAAGCAAAATTGTCATGATTTCATGACATGGACGAGGAGAGAGAAGGCGCAAGCAAAATTGTCATGATTTCATGACATGGCCAAGGAGAGAGAAGGCGCAAGCAAAATTGTCATGATTTCATGACATGGTCGAGGAGAGAGAAGGCACAAGGAAAACTGTCATGATTTCATGACATGTTGGAGGCAAAGAAGCCAAGTGGAAAAATTGTCATGATTTCGTGACATGTTGGAAGCAAAGAAGGCAAGTAAGAAAATTGTCATGATTTCATGACATGTTTGGAAAGAAGGCGCAAGCAAAGAAAACTATCACGATTTCGTGACATGTTTGGAGAGAAGGCACAGGCAAAGAAAACTGTCGCGATTTCACGACAGGTTCGAAGAGAAAGCGCCAAGGATAGAAAGTGTCACGATTTCATGATAGGTTCGAAGAGAAAGCGTCAAGGAGGAAAAGTGTCACGATTTCATGACATGTTCCATTTTTGTGGGCCAAAGACAGAAAAGGCACAAGGCAGCGAAAGTGTCACGATTTCGTGACATGTTTCGTTTTCATGGGGGGAAGGCAGAGAAGTGCAAGGAAGCGAAAAGTGTCACGATTTCGTGACATGTTGTGTTTTCGTTGGCCAAAGACAGAAAAGGCACAAGGCAACGAAAGTGTCACGATTTCGTGACATGTTCCATTTTCATGGGCGAAAGGCAGAGAAGTGCAAGGAAGCGAAAAGTGTCACGATTTCGTGACATGTGTTTTCATTGGCCAAAGACAGAAAAGGCACAAGGCAACGAAAGTGTCACGATTTCGTGACATGTTCCGTTTTCGCGGGCGAAAGGCAGAGAAGTGCAAGGAAGCGAAAAGTGTCACGATTTCGTGACATGTCTGGTTTTCACGGCTGCAAGACAAGAGGTGAACAAGGAGGCCAAAAATGTCACGATTTCGTGACATGTTGCATTTTCACGGGTAAAATGCGAGAAGAGCATAAAGAGACAGAAGTGTCACGATTTCGTGACAGGTCATGACAGCACGATCACTGACAGTTAACTGAAGCAGAACAACAGTTAAAGGGGCAGTTGTAGAGGAAAAGCATGCAACTATTTTAAGAACAGTCGAAGAAGGAGAAATCGAACAGTCACATAAATAGAATCAAAAAATGCATGCATGCACAGAAATGAATACGAACAGTTATGTTCAAGAAGACGTACAATCATGGTAGAGATATACGTTGCATGTAACGTAATGCCCACTCTATAAATACAAAAGGAGTTACATAAAGAAGGAGTTACAGTTGACAAGTGGTAGAAGAGAATATTAAAGGAACGATTACGGGTTGCATGCGTAAATATGGAAGTTAAAAATAGAGACTAATATGTTATAAAAGTAGTGTCATGTGAAGAATAAGGTTGTCTGTTGTATGTGAGAAATTGCTGTGGAAAGAGGGTTAGAAGAGGGCCGAGAGAGAAATAAGCAGAGCCGTGAGAGAGTGCAGAGTTTGATTAATTGCAGACCAGTCAGGGTCGTGTAAACAATGAAGGCATTTTTATGTCATTAAGATAATTCAGAATTGCAGTCCAAGTTGGTGCTTGGCATTAGGGGTTGGTGCTCCTATCTGTTGCAGCAAAAAAAATAAGGGGTTGGTGCTCCTTCCAGTGGGTGCTGGTAAAGTGTTTGTAAAATTGGTGTTTTGCAAAGGCTGGATTTGGATTGGAGTCCAAGCAGTCATTTTTGAGGAGTAGCCAAATTGGTGAACCTCGTTACATTGTGTGTTGTGGTGTGCTCTCTTGTGAAAATTGCTTTACCTATTTTTAAGTTCTCTTTGCTTCAGCATTAAGTGTTGTAGATTTGAATTTTAAATAGCTACATTGATTCACCCCCCTCTCTTAGTGTCATTGTGAGAATATCAATTGGTATCAGAGCAAGGTTCCTGAACAAAGCTTAATTAGCTAAGGTGATCTTGGAAGGAACACAATGGCAGGTAATGAAGGATTCTCATCAAACAAAGCTCCTTTGTTCAATAGAACTAATTACTCATTCTGGAGACTCGGGATGCAGACATATCTGAGTGCGTTAGGATACGACATTTGGGAGTCGGTAGAAAGTGGATACACAGTACCCGCTACTCCTCCAATAGATACTATTGAGAAGAAGAAGTTTGAGAATAACTCCAAAGCATAGAATGCCATAATGTGTGGGCTAGTAGACAGTGAACTGATAAGGATCATGAGCTGTAAATCAGCAAAAGACATGTGGGACAAATTGAAGAGCATCCATGAAGGAGACAACAAGATCAAGGAAGCCAAGTTGCAAACTCATCGAGCTCAGTTCGAAGCATTACAAATGAATGACGATGAGAACATAGAAGCCTATATCCTTGAGAGTCAATGGAATCATTAATGCAATCAGAGGACTCGACAAAAAAATCGAAGATGCGGTTGTCGTGAAAAAGGTACTTAGAACTCTTCACAAAAGATTTAATTCTAAAGTTTCTACAATAGAAGAGGCTAAAGATCTAAATAATTTTAGCATGGATGAGATGCATGGTTCTTTATCTGCATATGAAATGAGAATAGGACAAACTAAGCCCATAGACAGAGAAGCTGCTTTTAAAGCACACAAGAATACAAAAGCTGAACAAGAATCTGAGGATGAAGAGACATCGGATGAAATGGAAGCCAATTTTGTTCGAAAACTTACAAAGGGAAAAGGAAAATATAGAGGAAAGTTACCGTTTAAGTGTTTCAATTATGGAGGGGTCGGTCACTTTGCAGCTAAGTGTCCAATGAATGAGAAAACCAAAAGTGATGAAGGGTCACACCAAGAAAGAAGTGACTGGAAGAAGAAACCAAATTTTAGGAAAAGCAATTTCAAAAAGAAAAGTTTCTTATCCAAGAATGTCAACTCTTCTGAAGATAGCTCAGGTGAAGATTCTGAAGAAGAAATAGGTGAAGCTCTGTTCATGGCATTTGAAGAAGCAAAAATAGAAGAAAAATAGGAAGGTGATACAAAAAGTAAGGATGAGATTGAAGTTTATCTGGAAGGAGAGTTGGTTGCTGCACTTAAAGAGTTGAATACGAAAAGGAAAAAGAATAAAAAGGTCTCAAGAAAGCTTGAGGATGCGAATGACATAATAAACAGTTTGAAAGTACAGACAGAAGAATTTAAGAAAATGTCTAAAGAACTTGAAGTACAATTAACCATGAGAATAGATGAGTGCAACAAACTAGAAGAAGAGATTGTTGTTTTAAGAATGCGGCTAGAAGAAAAGAATCAAAAATTGAGTTGCTATCACAAACTTGAAGGAAGTTCTACAAAGCTTGAAAAGATTATAAATAGTCAGAGGACTACAGGCATCAAGTTTGGCTTGGGCTTTGTCGAAGGAGAATCGTCAAGTGGATCAAAGGACATAACTGTAGAACAAGTAAAGAAAGGAGATAAGATCAAGGTTGATCAAAGAAAAATGAATCAAGCAAAAGAAAGCAACAGTGCCAGGCATGAGAAGAGTGCTGACAATGAGGGATTCATAAAAGTCACACATCAAAGGAGAAGAAAATTTGTGGCTCCTACTACAAAGTGGCAAAGACCAATTCCCAGGTTCAATCATTCCTTTTCTGGTTATTGTTTTAAATGCAATGCTTACGGTCATAAGATTTCAGAATGCATTCATAATATAGGACAAAGAAATTTTTCTAGTAGAAATGTCTTTTCACCCTTGATGGATTATGCAGTAGAATGCTATAACTGTCATAACTATGGACACATTGCAAGAAACTGTAGAAGCACATATGCAGCAAATAAATATCAAGGAAGAAGAACTCAACCAAACAGTTTAAGGCAAAACAGAAAATTCCCAGAAAAACATGCTCAGGCTACTGACAAAGAAAAGTCTAAACAAGTGACCAAAATTGTAGCCAAACCAGAGTGGAAAGAAAAGGAGCGACCCAAGGAAGAAAAGGAATCCTTGATTGTTCAGACAACATTCAAAGCACAGAACAAATCTACACCATGGATATTGGATAGTGGATGCTCGAGTCACATGACAGGAGATAAACAAAAATTTGAAAAATTACAGAAATATGAAGGGGGCTCTGTAAAGTTTGGAAATAATGATGGAGCCAAAATAGTTGGCAAAGGATCGGTCAAGATAAGTGATGGAAAGATCAATTCCAAAGAAGTTCTGTTTGTAGTTGGTTTGAAGCACAACTTACTGAGCGTAAGTCAAATATGTGACAGAGGTCATGAAGTCATCTTTAAAAAATAGGGTTGTGAAGTCAGAAAAGCACACAGTGGGAAGCTGATAGCTACAGGATCGAGGACTTCTGGAAATCTATATACTCTCTCAAAAACTTCAGAAGGAGCATGCTTGATTGGATAGGAAGATGAAAATTGGCTGTGGCACAAGAGGCTCGGTCATATTAGCTTTGACAATCTGGTAAAAATAAGTTCAAAAAGAGCAGTAAGAGATATACCTACCATTGGCAAACCGAGTAAATAGCATCTGTGCTTCATGCCAAAAAGGGAAGCAAACTAGATCCACATTTAAAGCAAAGGAATACTTCACCAGCAAACCGTTAGAGCTGATACATACTGATTTATGTGGACCCATGAGAACACAAAGCATAAATGGTGACAAATACTTTATGTTGTTCATAGATGACTACTCCGGAATGACATGGGTACTATTTTTAAAGCTTAAATCAGATGCCTTTGAGATGTTCAAGATTTTTAAAAAATAGGTTGAGAATCAAACTGGAAAAAGAATTAAATGCCTAAGATCAGACAGAGGAGGAGAATTTATCTCAGAAGAATTTGTAGAATACTATCAAAAATATGGGATCAGAAGACAGTTTTCAGCAGCAAGAACACCTCGGCGGGAATGGTGTTGTAGAAAGGAAGAACAGGACAGTGCAGGAAATGGCACGGACAATGTTGGCTGAGAACAAAATAGCTGACAAATTTTGGAAAGAGGCAGTCCATACTGCGGTTTACATCCAAAATAGGTGCATGCTAAGGACGCATGAAAGCAAAACACCGTATGAGCTGTGGTTCGGCAGAAAGGCAACAACAAGATATTTCAAAGTGTTCGGCGGCAAGTGCTACATCAAACGAAGCTGAAGATAATCTCGATAAATTTGAAGATAGAGCTGACGAAGGTATTTTTCTTGGTTACTCAACAAAAAGCAAAGCCTACACATGTTACAACAAGAGGCTAAAGAAAATTGTGGAGAGTGCGAGATGTTAAAGTTGATGAAGGTAGAGATCGAGAAACAACTTATCAAGAAAACTACCCTATTTATGAAGAAGTCATTGAAGGAGATGAAGAAATGGAAACAGAAGAGAATCAAAAAATTGACCCAACTGATTTAAGAATTGACTCAGAAGAAGAAGAAAACAAGAAATTCAAAATAGGCAGCTGGCAGAAAAATCATCCCAGAGAACAGATTATTGGGGACCCAACAGTTGGTATTCAGACTAGAAGAGCAGTAGTACGGAACTACTCTCTATTATCCAACATTGAGCCCAAAAATGTTGCTGAAGCTAGCACAGATGAAAGTTGGATGAAAGCAATTAATGAAGAACTAGATCAGATTGAGAAAAACAAAACCTGGGAGTTAGTACCAAGGCCGACAAATAAAAATGTAATCGAGTACTAAATGGATTTTTTGAAATAAATTGAACGAAGATGGACAGGTTGTAAGAAATAAAGCAAGACTAGTCTGTAAAGGCTATGCACAGGTTGAAGGTATTGATTTTGAGGAAACCTTTGCACCAGTAGCTAGACTAGAGGCAATCAGAATGTTTCTAGCTTTAGCAGGTTCATAAAAATTTCAAGGTATATCAAATGGACGTAAAATCAGCATTTTTGAATGGAAAAGCTGGAAGAAGAGGTTTACATTGAGCAGCCGAGATGGTTTCCAACTCGGTGATAATCCCAACTTTGTTTGCAAGTTGAGGAAAGCTTTGTATGGTTTAAAACAGGCACCCAGAGCATGGTATGCAAGGTTTGGATAACTATCTGATTCAACAGGGGTTCAAGAAAGGTTTGGTGGACAACAATCTGTATGTCAAAATAGAGAATGGCCATCTTATTGTCCTTGTTGTTTATGTAGATGATATCATTTTTGGCAGCAACAATGATAAGTCCTGTAGTGACATAGCAAATAAAATGAAGAAAGAATTTGAGATGTCTATGATTGGTGAACTTTCTTATTTTCTCGGACTGCAAGTCAATCAAAGTGAAAAGGGCATTTTTATTTCTCAAGTTAAATATGTGAAAGAAATGTTGAAAAAGTTCACAATGGAGGATAGTAAACCTGTTAGCACTCCCATGACAACAGGTTGCAAGTTGAGCAAGGATGACAAATCTCCAGATGTAGATCAAACCATGTACAGATCTATGATTGGAAGTCTGCTGTATTTGACAGCTACCAGACCAGATATCTTACAAGCAGTATGCATGGTGGCAAGATTTCAGGCTAGTCCCAAAGAGACTCATGTGACGACCAGTGAAGAGGATTTTTAGGTACCTCAAGGGTACTATGGAGTATGGGTTATGGTACCCAAAAGGTAAGGACTTCACTCTTATTGCATATTCTGATGCAGATTGGGCAGGATGTATTGATGACAGAAAGAGTACCGGTGGAGGAGCATTTTATCTTGGAGACAGGCTGGTAGCATGGCACAACAAGAAACAAGAATCAGTCTCTCTATCCACAGCAGAGGCAGAATACATTGCAGCAACAACATGTTGTACACAGATATTATGGATGCGACAAACCTTGAAAGATCTTGGTATTCACTTCAAAGAGCCAATTTCAGTTAAATGTGATAACACTAGTGCTATTAACATATCAAAGAATCCGGTTATGCATTCTCGAACCAAACATATTGCAATCCGGTATCACTTCTTGAAGGATAAAGTTGCAGAAGGTGAGGTCAAATTGGATTTTGTTCCAACTACAGAGCAAGTAGCAGATATCTTCACCAAACCATTACCCAAGGAAGTTTTTGAGTACCTTCGGAGTAAGTTGGGAGTGGTCACGTTTCCCAAGAACTGACTATCAATTGGGATCACATTCTCAGGGGGAGCATTTATGCCTATGTTTATAGTTTTGCTCATATTCATGATTTTTGCTAACTATAACAATGTGTGTCTGAGAATGTTGTGCATAGACTCAGGGGGAGTCTGCAGCAACCCTTTGGTATTATTGTCAAAGGGGGAGAAGAATTACAGGAGATTGCATAAGTGTTGCCAACAATTCCAAAGGGGGAGATTGTTGAGCAAGGTGCAAAAACAGTATTGTCATTGTTGTCAACACAGACAGACAGATCAGTTGATGCAGTGGACAAGAGTTCAGAGGTCAGTGAGATCATGTACAGTAAATTTCCAGGAAGACAAAGTGGCCCAGATTCTCAGAATCAAAGAAAAAGACAAGTAAGAAAACTATCGCGATATCGCGACATGTTTTCTGTCGCGATTTCGCGACATGGCCGAGGAGAGAGAAGGCGCAAGCAAAATTGTCATGATTTCGTGACATGGCGAGGAGAGAGAAGGAAGCAAAATTGTCATGATTTTATGACATGGCGAGAGAGAGAAGGCACAAGCAAAATTGTCATGATTTCGTGACATGGCGAGGAGAGAGAAGGCATAAGCAAAATTGTCATGATTTCATGACATGGACGAGGAGAGAGAAGGCATAAGCAAAATTGTCATGATTTCATGACATGGCCGAGGAGAGAGAAGGCACAAGCAAAATTGTCATGATTTTATGACATGGCCGAGGAGAGAGAAGGCACAAGGAAAATTGTCATGATTTCATGACATGTTGGAGGCAAAGAAGCCAAGTGGAAAAACTATCATGATTTTATGACATGTTGGAAGCAAAGAAGGCAAGTAAGAAAACTATCACGATTTCGTGACATGTTTGGAAAGAAGGCGCAAGCAAAGAAAACTGTCACGATTTCGTGACATGTTTGGAGAGAAGGCACAGGCAAAGAAAACTGTCATGATTTCATGACAGGTTCGAAGAGAAAGCGCCAAGGATAGAAAGTGTCACGATTTTATGACAGGTTCGAAGAGAAAGCGTCAAGGAGGAAAAGTGTCACGATTTCGTGACATGTTCCATTTTCACGGGCCAAAGACAAAAAAGGCACAAGGCAGCGAAAGTGTCATGATTTCGTGACATGTTCCATTTTCGGGCGAAAGGTAGAGAAGTGCAAGGAAGCGAAAAGTGTCACGATTTTGCGACATGTGTTTTCGCTGGCCAAAGATAGAAAAGGCACAAGGCAACGAAAGTGTCACGATTTCATGACATGTTCCATTTTCGCGGGCGAAAGGCAGAGAAGTGCAAGGAAGCGAAAAGTGTCACGATTTTGTGACATGTTGTGTTTTCGCTGGCCAAAGATAGAAAAGGCACAAGGCAGCGAAAGTGTCACGATTTCGCGACATGTTCCATTTTCGTGGGCGGAAGGCAGAGAAGTGCAAGGAAGCGAAAAGTGTCACGATTTCGTGACATGTCTGGTTTTCGCGGCTGCAAGACAAGAGGTGAACAAGGAGGCCAAAAATGTCACGATTTCGTGACATGTTGCGTTTTCACGGGTAAAAGGCGAGAAGAGCATAAAGAGACAGAAGTGTCACGATTTCGCGACAGGTCACGACAGCACGATCACTGACAGTTAACTGAAGCAGAACAACAGTTAAAGGGGCAGTTGTAGAGGAAAAGCATGCAGCTATTTTAAGAACAGTCGAAGAAGGAGAAATCGAACAGTCGCATAAATAGAATCAAAAAATGCATGCATGCACAGAAATGAATACGAACAGTTATGTTCAAGAAGACGTACAGTCATGGTAGAGATATACGTTGCATGTAACGTAATGCCCACTCTATAAATACAAAAGGAGTTACATAAAGAAGGAGTTACAGTTGACAAGTGGCGAGAAGAGAATATTAAAGGAACAGTTACGGGTTGCATGCGTAAATATGGAAGTTAAAAATAGAGACTAATATGTTATAAAAGCAGGTCTACGTGAAGAATAAGGTTGCTACTGTATGTGAGAAATTGCTATGGAAAGAGGGTTAGAAGAGGGCCGAGAGAGAAATAAGCAGAGCCGTGAGAGAGTGCAGAGTTTGATTAATTGCAGACCGGTCAAGGTCGTGTAAACAACGAAGGCATTTTTATGTCATTAAGATAATTCAGAATTGCAGTCCAAGTTGGTGCTTGGCATTAGGGGTTGGTGCTCCTATCTATTGCAGCAGAAAAAAATAAGGGGTTGGTGCTCCTTCCAGTGGGTGCTGGTAAAGTGTTTGTAAAATTGGTGTTTTGCAAAGGCTGGATTTGGATTGGAGTCCAAGCAGTCATTTTTGAGGAGTAGCCAAATTGGTGAACCTCGTTACATTGTGTGTTGTGGTGTGCTCTCTTGTGAAAATTGCTTTACCTATTTTTAAGTTCTCTTTGCTTCAGCATTAAGTGTTGTAGATTTGAATTTTAAATAGCTACACTGATTCACCCCCCCTCTCAGTGTCATTGTGAGAATATCAGTTAGAGTACAACATTGATAGCTTAACTCGTAGTACACATAGCATACCCACACACAATGATTTATGTGAAGTATGGAGATGCGTGTATACCTTCCAATGATCGAGGGTGGTAAGTCTAGCTCATAAATACTGATGAGATGGATGTACTTATGTGCATGACATGAGATATGCCTATGTAGAAGGGACTTGTGTTTGTGCGGTATAGTTCTTGAGAAACTTAGGAAATGTGAAACATTAAGTTGGTCTAAGGTTGGTTAGGGATTTATGAATCCTTCTCCTTAGTCAAAAGAAAACTTTTCTTTATGTTTTTGTGTGTTTTCTTGTTTCTTGATTTTTGGGTTGTTACATTTGCTATCAAAGCTCTAGGTTCGAGGGTATAGAGCTTCTTATGTGTGAAAAGAGATTCGAGTGTTTCCAGTAAAGGCCTGCTTAGAATTAAGCTAAAAAGGTTGGGATAACCTAGAGTCTGTTTAATTAGAATCTAAATGGAGTCGACCCCAAGGAAAGATGAATTTTATGATACCTTAGTATGGGCTTTGGTGTCAATGATACATCATAACCTTGGAACCTTATTCTAATTAGATTTCTAATGGTTAGTAAGAAGAACTTTGTAATGTGGTTTGAATTAGTAACTCAACAAGATAAACTGGGGTCTAATTCTTTTCTTGGTTGGAACCAGATCAAGAAGCCACCTAAGGCTAGGATAAAAGGGCCTCCACCAAGATAGACTCGACAAAGTAATGTCAAAGAAGAGATCTAGAGTGAGGGTCTAGGAAATTCCAATTATGGTAATAGAAGAACTTACTACCACAGTTGCTGAATTGCAAGATCACTTAAGACAAGTATTGGAAACTATGGTGAATCCAAATTTGTAATCTAGAGATTTAGAAGTCAACCAAGTTAAGGGGTTGACAACATAACAAAAGCAAGCTAGAAACCTATTAAAAAAAGAGACGGTAAGATACGTAAAGAATATCTGTATCTCCAAATTAAATGGAGGAGAGACAGATGCAACTAAGGCTTGGTTAAGAGAACTAGAAGTTTTCTTTATGGTGAAGGAATATTCTTTAGGGGCCCAGACTGCTTGGGCTACTATCCACCTTGAAGGAGCTACCCTAAATTGGTGGAAAACATACCATGAGGGGGCTAAGGTTGGAACAATAGGTATTCCATGGAAAAAAATTATAGTCATATTCAAGAAGAAGTTTCTCATCGAGCATTTTTATACCCAAAATTGGAGGAAGTTACCAACACTAAGGGAAAGAAACTGATGCATAAGATCTACGCTGCAACTGGGAGTCATAAACTTGAAGGGCAAATCAACCCGTTGATCATAAAAAGGTAATATTTTTGATAAACAATTAAATATATTAATAGATAGTGGAGCCACTGATAGTTTCATTTCTTTTAAGTTAACAAAATATATGTTAGAAAGGTGAGGGTATTTGGCTCATGGATGGAAGGTTGAGTATAGATCTAGATAGACTTACTCTGTAAACCAATGTTTCCCAATGATGGAAATTACCTTAGTTGATGGGTCCATGGAAGTATGCTTATGTGTAGCCCCACTTCATGCATTCAATGTAATATAGGAATGGATTGAATATAGAACCATAAATTTGTAATCAATTTCCAAGATAGATGGATCAAGTATTCTGAGGAAGGTAAGGCAAGATATAAATTCATAGCGAATAGGGGGCATTTAAATCCTAGATTTTGTCAGCTATGCAATTAAAGAAAACCCTTAGGAAAGGAGGGATTGTCTATGTAGTAAAGCTAAATAAAGTTGAAAAGAACTAGAAGGAAGAGGTGTTTGGGGCACACCCAATTTTACAAAAATTCTAGGATGTATTCCCTGAGGATCTACCTGGGCTCCCTCTTGTACGAGAATTTAATTTCACTATTGATTTTATACCAAGAGTGGAACCCATTCATCGACCTCTGTATAGGAGGTCACCTATTGAAATATAGGAGTTATAGGTACAATTGCAAGGGTTATTAGAGAAGGGGTTGATAAAACCAAGTGTGTCACCCTAGGGTGTGCTCATTTTATTTGTAATAAAAAAGTATGGGTATTTAAAATTGTGTATTAACTACAAAATTTTGAATAAGGCTACACTCAAGAACTGGTACCCCTACCCAGGATCGAATATTTATTCGATCAATTAAGAGATGCCACGGTATTTACCAAGTGTACCGATCTAAAAAGCATACACCTAACTAGTGCATCAATTGAAATCGAGCATTAAAGCAATAAAGAATTGATAACAATGAATTTAACAAGAAAATAAGATCTCTTTTATTAAAACTTTGCCAAATCCCAATTACATATACGTCCCTATTAGGGATACTCAATTTTGATACAATCGATACAATCTTGAAGACCCTCTAAATGAAGGGGTGGTGTAATCCATAGACTTTTCAGAATGGACACAAACTTCTCAAGACCAAAGGTAGTCTTATTTTGACGTGATTGGAGGGATATGTTGTCTTGAATGCCTTGAAAATGAATAGGTCCTATAAACCCTGCGTTCAAGAAACAACAAGAAAGGGGTTAATAACAAAGGAGGCCTCTCTTGATGAGGATTTGAGATAATTGCATATATTGATGATAAAGAAAGCAAGAAATCATATAAATCTATGAAGATATGCAAGAAATCACCAAATTACTGTAAAACATGAAATCTAGCAATTAGGAAGCATAATTAACCATTAGAACTTGAAATGCATGAAACAGTAAGAAACTAGTCTAAATTGATAACTGCAAGGAAATGAAGCAAATATACCTCTAAATCCTAGATTTAACCATACAAATGTTTGCTACAATGCTAATATATGCTATATTAAGTGAATTACACAACTGGAAAGAGAAATCTACTACTAAAACAAAGGAAATTAAAGATCAAACCCTCGTCGTGGGTCTGAGGCGAAGCCAACACTATTAGTCGTGGCGGAGGTGCAAATGTCTTTGCTCTTGTAATTAGGGCTTAGATATCTGATTCCCTCCATGGAATTCATGTTCAAGGGTTGCCTTAGTGTCCTTTTATGGATTTGCAATTGAATTCGATGAGATTCATGATGGAAGAGACTTAATGGTGGATTCTTGATCTCCTTAGCCCTTTGAAACCTCCATATATTTGAATGCATTCATGATTTTCAACTAGTCAACAAATTAGCTCTCCTTAATGGTGGAAATTGACTCCATAAATCGGTAGGGCTCTGCTGCAATTTAACTCAAGATTGGTCCAAAATTCTCCCCAATTTGTAGGGGGGTCTTATAGCCTTTCTAATCCCTAATCTTGGCTTACTTGGAAAGCCAAGATCAAGATCCAAGAGGTTGGTGCAGTTGGGAGGAAAACTCTCGAAGTTTCCCCACCCAAAATCATTTGAATCTTCAGTGCCCAGACCATTGTAACCGAATTTTATTTGTCCTAATATTCAAAATAGTTTCAGTGCTAGCCACGGGTCTAAGGTGTGGCTAGCTCTGTTAGTTTTTGGTTTCAATCGCAACTAGGACTAATTAGGCCAAAGTTGCCTAAATTGAGTGGTTAAAACCACTACTTCATCTTGGGATTGTCCAAGATCCTTCATATGGTCTGTTAGCATGTCCCATATGAGTAGTCACCTCGATATGACACGTTTTAGGTGCCTATAGATTCCCCTTTTGGGATGCATTGTGAGAACGAACAATGTTGGGAAAAAATAAACCTCCTAAAACCATTTTGTAGGTTGAATGATGATCATTGATCTGATCAACACTAGATGCCTTGGTCCTACAAAATGATGCACATCCTAGAATCATTGCTTCCAACTAAGGGAAGGCTTAAATTTATAAAAGCTTGCACACGTTCATCAGACATTTGGGTAGCTCCAATGCTACTATAGGCTTTCGTGCCATATAGATCCGAAAGCAGGAGAGCTACAAACTTAACTATCATAATTTCTCTTTACCCTAGCAAAGGGTAAGCTTATGATAGTCGTTGGCACTAATTCGTAATATTAACACAATTTGACAAGATCAAGTGATCTGTTATTGAATTTTATTATGATTTTTATATTATGACTACCCCCTCAAGTGACGAGTTGATGAGGGTAGGGCACTGAATGAAGCGATGAGTCGCTTTACCACATGATTAATTTGAACAATTGAAGACTTTAGCACTTTGATATTCTTTGGCAAGGCCTAATTCAGCCATGATTTCAACTATAAATAGTAATTATACATCTCTATCCCGTGGAGAAGTTTGGCCGTAATGGCATTCTTAGGAAATCAAAATTATAGCAATTCTAGTTAGGTTTATGTTGAATCATAATGTTCGATGATCTACTGAAAATGTCATGGATGAAGTGAAATGAATGCCTCGTTCATGTGGAGCAGTCCAGCCATTATGGCCTTCTTCGAGAGTGAAGTGGAACACATCAATTTAGCGATGACTAATTTATGCCAAATGGCCTTATGGTAATTTACTCATCTTGCTGGATTGCATGGATCGCAAGTTGTTGCAACCGCCAAGTGTATAGGGTAAATAACTAGTTACGAGGCACATTTGAATTTTGAATTTATGTTAATGTTTTTGTTATTTTTAAAATTTTTGAACTTTCTGGTTGGTTGAATATTTTTTATCTTGCATTTTGAAGCTCCTCATGATTGTATTTTGAGAGCATTTATTGCTAGCTACTAGCCGTGCTTGTCAGACGCAACTAGTTTTTGCAAATTCCTTAGCCACGACTCCGACCCGCGATCGAAAACCCATAATTCTGCACCCGTGATTGTCAGGCACGGCTATGGGATGAATGGGAAATATAAAAGAAAATTTAGAAATTTTAAATTTCATTATTTCCATTGAAAATTTGCAATCTTAAAAGCTCTTAGAGGTGATTTTAAATATTTGACATGAAACACTGCTAAAACGAACCCTCACCTACATCGATGGCAGACCAAACGAAGGCATCCACTAGTGGAGGCACCGATGCTACGAAGGTAGCATCACAAACCATCATTTATTGCATTTACCAGCTTAAACTGAACCTCATTAAGGAATGGGCTAATTGAATCAGATTAAATTGCTGGTAACGAACTACACCATAGTTAGATTTAGACTAGGTTAGATTAGATGGGTGGGTTGTTATTTTGGGTTTTCTAGGATGAGAAATGATCCCAAAAATATCGTTTCTCTTAGCTGTGGGTAGCAGGTGTGGCTCCCAATTGGCAAATTGGGGGCTGCAACTGTTAGCTGTAGTGGTATTCAAATCCCAATGGTCAAAAAATTGGCCGCTTCTTCGATCGCATGTCCTAGCCGCGATTAACCCACTTTAGGAAAAAAATTCAATTTTTTTTAATTTTTTGACCAATTTAATTGAGTTTTTTTTACTTTTCGAAGTGTTTTTTCATTTTTTTTTTGGATTTGTTTGACTTTTTTAGGTTGTTTTTTGATGTTTTGACTGATTTTTGGTATATTATTTATGTCTCTCTTCAGAATTTTACCATGAGGGTGATGAAATTAGATATCCTTCGTACCCTTTGCAATGGACTTAATGACACTGAGCAGGACTATTTTGGAGCCATCAAATTTGGCTGTGTTGCAGCTTCCATCTATTAGAGTCGACCAAGCTTACATGACTACTTTGGTCCGTCACTGGGATGCGAAGACCAAAACCTTTCACCTACCCACAGGTGAGATTACTATGACTTTGGAGGATGTCTACTGCATCTTTTGAATCTTGATCGATGGCGAGGCCATCACATATTCACCCATAAAGGTGAAGGATGAAGTGTTCTAGAGGATCTTCGATGCTAGGAGTGATGAGGTGCAAATAGACTCAGACCATGGCAGGGTCCACATCGAGTACTAGTACCATCTGAATGTCTTCTCGCGATGGGTAACTATACTTATGTAGTTGATAGTCCATATTGTGCTACTTGACACATCAGGAGTGAGGTTCCCTTAGAACCTCTTGGCCAGGACCTAGGACATGCTAACGAGGAATACCAAAGAGCCATTGATCTTATCTTGGGGGAGCGCTCTACTTGCAAAGCTCTATGATGAGTTGTATATGATCATACAAAGGAGCTACATGGGAGTTGGCTATAGTATCCTAATATAGATTTGGGCATGGTAGCACATCACAGTTGAGCACCCCAAGGGACTACCCCTTTGTATTTTTGATATTGCTAAGGAGAGTCAGTGCTATGATGTGTGCTGGCATTAAGATTTCGAGGGATTCAAGAGATGACTCGAGCAAGATATGTACAGTACTACATTGATCAGCTTGCATGACTACGACCTGGGTAGGTGGTATGGAGGCCCTACTTGGATTGCCTATATGGGGGAATGCAGATAGATACCTGAGGAAAACGTGGCACGACAGATGGCTTCTTGAGCACAAGCCCAAGATATGAGAGTTCTACTTCTCTCATGTGACCAAGCAATTTGGGATCTGCCAGGATACTCCTCCCGTACACACTATCTACCACCGCCTTAATGTGGAGCAAGATCTAGCATGGCCTCAGGTGAATCCACTAGGGGATGAGGATAAATTTTTGTAGGAGTTTGGACTATAAGATGTATGGACCACAATAGACTATGATGCCTGGTGGACTACCAGGTTGTGGTAGGGTGGTGGCCCTCTAGGCAAACCTATAGATGGTGTGACAAAAAAAAAGGTAGAGGTAGATCTTAAGGTGTGGAGAGTTTTACAGAGGACCGAGGGTAGATGGGGTGAGAGCACAACCATATAGGAGGAGTCCCAGGTTAAGGAGGAGGGCAAGGAGGAGCCAGACAATGAGGTCTCCCAATTCAGGGCCCAAGTGGCTAGCTTTCAGACACGGGTAGGGACCCTCCAAATGCATATTTTAGAGAGGGACACCTCTATTGCCACCCTACAAGAATATATGAGTGTGCTATAGTCTTAGTTAGCAGTAGGATAGGCACAATGGTGAGGCTACCAGCAGTAGAAGATAGCTCACATAGCATAGATTTATTCTACTATTACAGCCATAGAGAAGATCATGCTTGAGCGAGATCTTCTCAAGTCTTAGTGGGACTTTTCTACAGTAGAGAGATACCTGCTCAGGTCAGTGAGGGGAGATCCCTTGACTTCATAGGCCATTCCAGATGCTCTAATGATATAGGGTTTAGTAGGTTTTAGATTCAACAATAGAGATTAGGAGGCTACAGGCCTTGGTCCAGATGCATATCAGCCAACGTGCCTTCGATGCTGCACACATCGCTCGCTTAGAGGGCGAGGTTACACTCTATAGCAACATAGTGCTCGAGAGGTCAGGGGTTGTAGGCTCTTAGAGGACTGATACTCGAGAGTATAGATAGATTACCGTACACTCCATCCATAAGACAGTTAGCCAAGTAGAGAGGTTTATAGGGATAGGATCAGGATAGGCTCCTAGAGATAGGGCTGAGGGTGGAGGTGACAGCAGTGGCGTGGGTGGCGTAGGATAGACATAAAATAGATATTTTTGTATATATACCATTTTTGGTGTAAGGTCTGAGGACCTACACAGCTGTAGCCTACGAGCATTTTTGATGTACCGCCCTTATATACTCCACACACACACACACACACATATATATATATCTATCTATCTATCTATATATATATGATATGAAATTTGATTATGACTCATTATATGTGTACTTTATTTTGTTGTTTTATGTTTATGAGATGCACATGGATGCAATGTTTATATGTTATATGATGTGATGTATATATGACATGCACTAGGTAGGTAATGGATGTATGGCTAGATGCTATGATCTAGATGTGTAGATGGACTACTATGATGTATGCATATGGATGCAATGTATATAATGCATTATTTACATGATGATAATCTAATGTAAATGAACCTGTATGCTCTAATCACTTAAAACATAAAATATGAATACAATATGAATTTAACAATCTAATGGACGACACCACAAAATGTATAAAAATCATGAATATAAATGGTAACCCTTATCATAAGAATTAATCATTTAATATCCATATGTGATATGAAATGATTGTAATATGTAATGATATTCTAAGATGAGATGATTTTTTGCTATAAGGAATTTTTGAGATTTTCCATGAGACTCAAACACCCTAATTGACTTATCAAAAAGTTGTATAATCACTATACTAGACTCTTGCAAGGTGAAATTTTTGCTATGAAATACCAAGCTATTCATTATCCCTGTGTGTGCAAATGAATATATTAGATGAGACATAAGCATACCCCAATGCCATGAGGGATTCATTCAGCCCATTACTATATTGGGGATCCTCAAATGTTCACCTGATCCCAGGTTTGGAATTAGTTAGACTAGACCACTAGGCGATACAAGCCACCTAAAGATAGCTCATTTGTGCCTTGCTAGACCTATCCCAATGCCAAGTGGGATTCATTCAACCCATTATTGTATTGGGGATCACTCTATGGTTTCAAGTAGTGATCATTCTAGGGATTCAAGCTCTTCACCCCCTTATTTTCTTCAATTTATTGGGATACTTGCTCATATATAGTGATAAAAATCACTATTTATTTTGTATTTTTTTGTTTTTATTTTGTTTTGAGCAAGGGATTTGATTTGATTTTGGTATTTTGCTTCTTTTTTGTAAGAAAAGGATTTATTGGGTAGGGGGAAACTTGTCCTTTTGCCAATAATCAACACCCTAGACCATTGCGCCTCAAAAAATGAGCAAGTAACAAAACCTTTCACTCTAGGCGACCCGGACCACTTCGTAGTGTTCATCCTTCCTTGCCCTAATTAGGATTGTTAATGTGTTTGATTAGTGATGGAATTCTAATGTGCTAAGTGTTATCAAAACTAGACCTCATCTAAAAAAGCAAAGCAAGTTTTCTACAAAATCTGAGAAGACCACTAGATACGGCTGAATGATCGAAAAATCCTAGTATATTCCTCGTAGCAACAGGAGGGGTTGTGTTGAAAAACACAATTACTCACAAAGGTGATGGAATATGATGATGAATAGATGCATGATTGAAATACAAACATGGTATCATTTTTAATATTGCACGCATAACCTATCCTAACGCAAGTACGATGGATGGAAATTCCTAAATGCAATGTAGCTAGATGAATGCATGCGCAAAATGAAGTGCATGATGCAAACATTTTTGAATTTTTAATATTTTGCAATGTTTTTAGATTTTATTACTTTTTTGATTTTTATGGATTTTGAAATTTTCCATATTTTTTAGTTTTGAATTTATTATGTGTAGAACACCTTAATATAATTTTTTTTGAGAGGTTCAGCTTCTTCAACACCTTCAAGCGATGTTAGGCGATACGTTCTAGGTCTAATATTCTTGAAGATGATATAAGGACCTAACCAGTTAGCCACAAATTTGTCTCGTAGGTGTGGTGATAGGTTGAGTTTTGTTGGTTCTCTTTTAGCACAAGATCACCAAATTTAAGTCCCTTAGATGGACCTTATTATTGTAAGCTCGTTTTAGGTGTTTTTTATAAACACAGAGATGCTCAAGGGCATTCACGTGACATTCATAAAGAAGCGTCAGTTGATCAATATTAGCTTGTCATGCAGAGTCATCATCGATGAACTCTTTCAAAGCGACACACAACGTTGGAATTTCCAACTCTAAGGGCATGATGGCCTTAGCTCCATATACTACCAAAAATGATGTTGCCCCAGTGGGCGTCCGTATGCTAGTCCTATAATCCCATAGCGCAAGGGGCACCTGGATGTGCCAATCTTTGTGGTTTTCTTGTACTGTATTTTTCAAGATGGATACCACTATCTTGTTTGAGGCCTCAGCTTGCCCGTTTGCCTACGGATAGTATGGAGTCAAAAAAATGTGTTGTATATTGTACTTAGACATTAAAGCCTTCACAATTTTATTTTTAAATGAGATTCCATTATCCAAAATTATATTGGATAGTATCCCAAAATGACTAATGATATTGTGAAGTATAAACTCTGCAATACGTGCTTTCGTTGTGATTGTTAAAGGGATTACTTCCACCTACATTGTAAAATACTTAGTAGTCGTTATAATAAATGTATGCTGGCCCGAAAATGGAGGAGAAATATTACCAGTTAGATCTAAACCCCATTGAGAAAATGGAAAAGTTGCTTGGATGGGCTATAAGGCCTACGATGGCAAGTGCGTAAGATTAGCATGATGTTGACATTTAATGAATTTCTTGACATACGTGGTGCAATACTTTTCATAGTGGACCAATAATAACCCATTCGAAGGATGCGCTTGACAATGACCATGCCACTAAATAGTCATCACATGTATCGTCATGAGCCTACAAAATTTCCCAAGCTGATTCTTGGGGCTCAAGACAATGAAGGAGAATTCCATCATAGCTTCTGTGGTACAAAATGTCTCTTAGCAAGACATACTTTATTACTTTCTGTCTAAATGTGCACTTCATGACACACGAAAATCCTTGAGGGATTACACCAAGCTTAAGGAATTCATGTAATTGTGACATCCCATTCTGATAAGATTCTGCCTCGATTGACAAGATGACTTGTTTCCCTAATGATTTGTTGTGCGTGAATGCAGATTGGGATACAATCTTGTGGTGAATTGTAGTGCCATTCCTCGTAGGACCCTATGAGATAAAAGACCCCCAAGGCACCTTCTTGAGAAAGTATCTGTATTTATAGAACCATTCCTAGTTTGGTTCTATATGAATCATGTTGAATGATTCCTTGTTATCGAAAGCCTCAGGCTACATCGTGGCATGTGATAGCATCTTTACATGAATGGTAGTAAAATCGACAGATGGATTTTGAGGGATTAAATATCCCAAAGATTCTATAGTTTTTGTGAATCTGTTCGACATACAAGGTATTGCCTGGATGTCATACCACTCTAGTTGGGCTAGATAAGTTTTAACAAGATCCTTGTAAGCTTTCAAGATGGGATACATACATTGAAAAAGTCCCTTCACTTGATTGACTATGATAAGGGAATCACCAGCCCCTTGCTCACACTTCGAACCATTGAAGAATAAAGTCATGTCAACTTTATTATCTAGTTCTTCGGGTTCAAGAGATTCCAATAATGCAAATACTGCATCATCAGGAAGCTCAATGGTGAGAGGCATACTATTATCGAGAGGTGCCTTTGCTAGCTGATCAGCTATGACTTGTCCCTTGATGGAATTTTGGCTTATGAATTCTAAATCAAATTTTTTCAATAGCATGATCCACTTTGCAGTACGTGTATTATGATATGTCTTGCTCATCATATACTATAAAGGATTTTTTTGTATATTACATACGTTGTATGACTTAACATGTAATGATGCAACTTCTTCGTTGTGAACACCATTGCTAAGCATAACTTCTCCACGTGTGCATATACTAGCACATAACTCACCAATGTGTGACTGATATAATATATGGCTTACTCTTTGTCTTACACGTTCTTATGGGCTAACATGGTTTCCAATGCAAAATCAGTAGACAATATATAGCAAGAACAACACATCTGGTCTTAACAGAGCTAACACTGGTGGCATTGCCAGGTATTTCTTGATTTCAGTGAAGGTCGCTTGAGAGTCCTCTCCCCAATTGAATGGGACCCCCTTGTGTAGTAGTCAATTCATGGATCGATATTTATTCAATAATTGTGTGATAAATTGCTTTATGGATGCTACTTTGCCCTGTAGGCTTCTTAGCTCTTTGATATTTGTGGGAGGACGTATTTCTAATATGGCCCTGACCTTCATTGGGTCAACTTCATTCTCTCATTTTGAAATGATGAATCCCAAAAGCTTTCCTAAAGTTACGTCAAATACATACTTCTTGGGATTCAAATTGACATTATGCTCTATCAGGTGATCAAAGACCTTCCTTAGGACCTTAGTGTGCTCTTCTCGTAGTAATGACTTTGCCAGTAATTCATCAATGTAATCCTCAAGGATTTTGTGCATGTAGTCATGAAAAATGTATGTCATGGCTCGCTGATATGTGGCACCATCATGTTTAAGGTCGAATAACATAATTTTATAACAAAATATCCCCTATGGTATTGTAAATGTAGTTTTGTGCTGGTCTTTAGCTTTAATCTGAATTTGGTTGTAACCAAAAAAACCATCCATCAAGGAGAGCATCTCATGACCCGCAGTTGTATGTAAGAGAGCATCTATGTTGGGTAACGAAAATGAATCTTTTGGTGTTGCCTTATTGAGGTCTCTAAAATCCATAGAGATACAGATCCTTCCATCATGTTTTTCTATAGGTACCATGTTTGATACCCATTATGGATAGTCGATGGAGATAATGAACTCTACATTTAGCAGATTTTGTAACTCATATTTCACCATTAAAGTGACTATTGGATGCATTTTCATGAGCTTCTGCATGACAAGCCTTTTGGAAGGATCTAGAGAAAGGTTGTGGGTAACCACTTTCGGATCTAGTCTTGGTATATCCTTATATGTCCAAGCAAAAATATTAGATCTCTATTTTAGTAGAGGATGAGAATGGCATGCTCATCAAGAGATAGACTCTCTCCAAATTTAACCTTCTTAGGATTAGTGGGATGATCACTGATATCCACATCAAAGGTTTCCTCTACTAACATGTGAGATCCCTCCTCAAGCTTATGAGACGTAGGGATCAAGTGGATGTCATCAGCTAGATTTAATGGTCCTACATCAAAATTTTCCTTAGCATGATAAACATCATGTGCATAGCTTGGTGTAAAATGGAAAGGTTGCAAAATTTCTTTGTTAGAGAAGAAATCTTCAAGCTCCATAGGTGAATCAACATGATCCCAATCAATAGTATCTACATTAAGATACAATAGTCTGGAAGGATCAGCTGGGTTGTGGAGTGGAGTGGTCAGATCAATGGAGACCATGTTGATGGAATGGATTAGATCTCTAGGACCACGTGTGTGTGATTGTACTCTATCTGTGTTATTCACATACCCGAGATGTGGCTCTGGGGGTATGGAGATCTCCGAATCTGGTCTATGGATAGACTAAAATCTGGGATCATTTGGATCAAGGAGATCTCTAAATGTAGGTGGATCAAGGAAGATCCTATGGTAAATCTTGTTCAAATTAGCCGATCTGATCGGTATGCGAGGGTCAAGAAATATTGTTCGATACAATTCTTCCATGTCAACTGGCTCCGCAAGATGATGCAAGTGTCGTGGCCCAAGATAGGCCATCTCAGTCTTATCTTCATAGTCATTATCATATATGTAGGATCCCTTATTCTCACCCACTATCTCCATGGGCAAAAAATAATGTAAATGCAGAGGGTCTAAGTAGGCTAACTCAGCTTCGTCCTCATTTTATTCATTGTTTGAGGATTACTCATCATCATTTGTTCGAAAATCACAATCTGATCCATTTATTTGGGCAATGGACTCTGGTTGCACTTCATCAGAAGCAACTTCTAATTCAATATCTATTGTTATACTTTGATTTTAGATCTACATGCCACTATCATCGATAGCTTTATGAATTTCAATGTCCAAGTCAGCTCTTGGAATATCTCTTGAATTGATCCCTACCACGATGTTATTGTGATAGATCTCAGGTGGTTCAATAGATACGTAGGTTACCAACCTATTACCCCTTTGTATGCAAGAAGGATTAGGGTGATAAGAATTCCAATCCACATAATTCCCCAAACTGAGGTTCAAGCCGTCTAGAGATGCTGCTAGGAGCTTGTCATGTCCTCTTATATGGTAGCCTAGCCTGAATCGATTAGTTGGTAGCTAATACTATGGTTCATAAGGAGTTTGGTGCCCTTGTTTGAATAAGCCTAAGCTATAACCATGCCAACGGTAATCCTCAAAGTAATGTAAGGCAAACTCAGGGTTAGATAGATAATGAACATTCACCGTGGATGGTTCATCATCACCCTCATCTATGGTCATGCGATTTACCAGTTGATCAGTCCTCCATAAATAAAGTTTGTTTGGTTGGGTGGCACCCCCAGTGGTACCATAATCCCTATGGGAAATTGGTTGGCTTGAGGATGGCCCATGTCTTGTGCAGTCTCGATAAATGGCATGAATATCATGTTCTACACTATATATTCTGCTAATCTAGGATTAACCAAATGTATGGTAACCTGTGGTGTAGATGATCTTGTTGAAGAATCAGGTGAGGTATGTCCTCGAATTTATTATGAGCGTATCCTTCATCCATGGGACTGGGAACCTCAACAGTTGTTACCTTGGGCATTTTCTTTGGCTATTTTTTGCCCATAATTGCCTTAAGCTTCCTATCATTCCTAAGCACTTTGGATGTCATAGGCCTTATTGAAGTTGTTGTTGTGTGCTCTGATAGCTGTGGTGCTATCGTGGAAGGTCTTGTATACACTTCTTTGAGTTTACCTTCTTGATGTTTTATGGGTGATGCTGGCCGTATATTCAGATGCATTGAAGGGATAATGAAATCTTGAGGTAAATTTTCTAGGTTCACATATTTAAATGACTCTTCATTAGAAGGTACCATGTGAACTTGTCCCTCATGTATATATTTAATACATTGATGTAATATCGAGGGAATGCAATGCATTTCTCTAATCCAAGGCCTCCCCAAGAGGATGTTATATTGCATGGCACCTTCTATCACATGACACATCACAGGGATGGTCTTTAGTCCAACCTAAATTAAAGAAACTATAGTACCTACTATTGAGCATAATGCATCATTAAATGGTCTCAAGGTGAAGGTAGAAGATATAATGTGTGACTTGGGCAACATCAGATGTGTCAATGTCTTGGTGGTAATAATATTGATTGATGACCCTGTTTCAATAAAAACCTATTTGAATGGTGTGTGATTAACACATGCAATTGTAGCGGTGGGTCTGCTATAGCAGTAGAAACCATTTTAATCTCATGATCATGGAATTGGATAACTGATTCACTGCACTACTGCACATGTCCCACAAAGTTTGTAAATGCTTCAGGGTCCTCAGATTGAACTTTGATTGATCTTAGAATATCCATGAGCATATTCCTGTGCTTAGGAGACTGTTGAATCCGTTCATATATCGATAAATTTGCTAGAGTTATCTGCAAAATTTGAAATAGACTACTCCTAATGGTCACCACCAATATTATTGATGGGCCTGAAATATTTTGCATTAGCCTTTGAGGGGCACAACTTGAACCCTAATAGAAGCTGGAAGTGGATTTGGCCGCTCATACCTCCCTTGTCTTGTGATAATATTGACCATACTGACGAATCCTTGAGTTGGCTGTTCAACCCGCACTTGATTCACATGATCAACATTGTTCCTCAATGGCTCATGATTTGGTAAGGGGTTCTTGAAAATCCCCATATTCTGGTTGTTCAAAGCTTGAGGGTTATCCACAATTAGCTCATCTCTTTTGATCATGTTTTTCACTACATGTTTGAAACTCCAACATCCTTTGATGTCATGTCCTTTCATCCTATAGAAAGTGTAATACAAATCGTCCCTATAACCTTTTGGCTTGGGTTTATTAGGGTCTATTAACTTAATATAAGGTAATTTTAGGGCCTTGGCCTCACATAGTTGATGGAATGTCGATGTCAGTGACTCCGATAGAGGTGTGAACTAGCGAGGTGGGCATTGTTATTTATTCTTACCCTTCTTATTATTATTGCGCTGGTCATACCACGTAGGAGGAGGTTGGGCTTGCTAATTTTGTTGTTGTTTTCCCTTATCCCCTTTTTGAAGGTTTAACACCACTTAGTTCACATGGGCCGGCTTGGCCTATTGATTTTGATGCTGGGTGTTCTTCTTGTTCCACTCCTTCCTATTTTGGAGCTTCAAGTTACCCTCTTGTAACTTGATGTCCTCTATTACCTTGGCTTGTGCCAAGGCCTCCTCAAATGTTTGATATTGTTGCAACTGCAGTAGTAATGAGATGTGCTTCGCACAACTCTTCATAAACATATGAGTTAGCTTTGTTGTTGGAATGAAAAATGGCAACTTTGCCATTATCTTTCTTCATATTTTCCTATAATACATGATCGGCTCATCATCATGTTGCATTAAAGTAGCCAGATCGGATAAGTTTACCTTCTTCTTGATGCTTTGAAGGAGAAGCATTCAAGAAATGTATTAGCCAACTATTCAAAGCTAGTTATGTTGTGCATTTTAAGTTGATTGAACCACTCTCGAGTAGGGCCTGAAAGAGTTGTGATGAAGATTCTCAATAGCAGAGCATCATTAATTTCTATCTGAAAGCATATATCCATAAATCTCGTAACATGTTCCTGAGCATCCTCCTCTCCTTGAAACTTCTCCAACTTCAGCATCTTGAAGTGCTCAGGATATGCTGGAGTGGGCACTAAGGGGCATAAAGGTTCATTGTGTATTTTTTTCAAGGTTTTGATAAGCCATCCCTTGCTTCTCTATTGCTTGAACCTTATCTGCCAAGGCCTGATAGGCCTTCAAAGATAGAATTTCCTCTTCTCTGAGAGGTCATTGAGGAGCCTTAGGTGGTAAATTCTTCTTTGGTCTAGATGGAGGAATAGGCTCATCCTCCATGTCTACCAAGGAGATATCAGGATACTCCTAATCTCACTCATCTTCTGCTACTTCTTCATATTGTGCATGTCCTTGATGTTCTAGTGCTTGGACCTACATTGTATTTTAGGTTGTATGATGAGTATGGGTCTCTATGTATTCAGTGTGTAGATTGGGCTATGAAGTAGCTCATATATGAGTACGCTCCTTGTATTCACTACGAGGGGTAAATTAACATGAGCCAATTGATCCTCTTGCTCAACATGCTCCTTTTGATCAAGGATACATTGCTCTTGCATGTGTTGCTCAAAAAGATGTTGCCTTAGTAACCTTTGTCTCTGAGTATCCTCATTTTCGAGGTGCTCACACTCTATGTGGACATATTCCAATTGGTCTTGGAAGATTTTCTACCATTGTTATGACACTAGTTTCTGTGATCGATCTATGAGATTGGTCATATGTGGTCTTTGGCGGATTCATTCTATCTGGGCAAATTTATCGATGTGACCTTTGACAAATTTTTTTACCATACTCTTACCTTTGTTTGTGTAGATGACATTCGCATTCTGGTGTTGTCTATGCTCTATGCCCATGTGGGTCGATGGGGCAAGTATACTATGAGAACGCTTAGAGCATTCTCCTAGTTCTATGATGGTCCTGCGTGTGCTCTCACTATGAGAACTAACTGAATTAGAGTGTGCAACCAAGGGTTTATATCCTAGTTGCCCTAAGAATCTATCAATACCATCCAATTTTCTAGTGCACCACGACTCATGTGGTGGCGTACGATTGACTCCAACTTTAGCCATGTCAAATGTGAACTTACCAAGTTCATTATTATTTGGAGTCTACGTGGGCCTATGCTTTGAAGCTGCCCTCTCTTCCTACTCCTTAATGGGTGGATTTTCTATTTATCTATTTTGAACTGACAAGGGCCTTGATCCATCCTTATCTCGAGTATATATGGGAACCAACTTGGTTATAGTTCCTTCCTCAATAATGTACTCTTCAACGGATTCAGTGGATCCATGAGGTGTATGATCATGATATATTCTCAAATGCTCAAAATCCCCATGTTAGGATCTTCTATGCTCATATATATCTTGTGAGGTGTGTACATTGCCTCCTCTAGGTGAGGTATTCTGGTGAGAACCCCCACGTGTAGAATTATCCCCTCTAATGCTCATCGAATGTCATTTAGGAGGATCTTGTGATTGAGGGTTTGACGCATTGTATTGTGCGTTGGGTGGAGCTTTGGACTCGACCTCGGTTCTGCACCGAGGGTAGCCCCTTCATATGATAACCATGATATGTATTATCTCATATGTAAATTTTAAAGCAAATAAAGCAAACCAGAATGATTATCTCTTTTTAAAAGTTTCTTTGTTAGCCCTAACTGGTTTGATGTGTTTGAGATTTGTTAAAAATTTAAACTACTCTCACTGTGTTTGAAATTTTTGATGTAATTCTCAATAGTTTAAGGTTTTCACTTGTATGTTTACAGCTCGACAACGAAGTCATGGTCACATAAACCCTTCAAAATGTGGAGATGAAATCCACACCCAGGCAAGGAGTACAGGTCTTGTCTATCCTCACCTAGCACCTTGTGCACAACGATACACCCCTATGAAGAGGAATGTATGCTATTTTGCATGGTTAGAACAAATATTGGAGTCAGTGTTGGTCAATAGTATAAGGTTCGAGGGAGTTGGGACAATGGATGGAAATCACTACCATCGTTGTTGAACCCTACTAGTGGTTGGATATAACTTCCAACTCACCAACGTTCAAGTGTTGTGTGGTGTGTGTATGTTCATTTTATACTTTGCATGAAAGGCAAAATGCAACACCAAGCATACAATGCTCTTTCCTACATACCTAATGATAAAAGCATTTTAATATTTAGAAAGATGCATCTAATGTATTTGACTGATCTTCAAAGAATACAGATAAAATTATAGAATTGGCCCTTGATTGGGCCACAATAGGTAATTTATACAAACATACTCTGACTATTAGCCACAATATAGAATCATAGGTAACAGTTTTGGATACGAGATAGAGCCGCAGGCCAAGATCTTAGCCACGGTTGATAGGTGCAACTAAAAATGCTAACTGTGGTGGTTGACAAGCGCAACTAACAATGGCATTTTCATGATTATTTTCCTTTTACTATTTTCTATGTGATTTTAATTAGCTAAAAACTAGAAATACATTAAAAAATAGAAAAACAAAGGATTAGAATTACCTGGAGTCCTCGTTCTATGGAGAGGCAGTCTGCTTCCTGCCTATTTTTTGCTCTGATGCTAATCATGGCTGTCATGCACGATGAAGAATTATCACCATGGATATTAACCATGGCTAACACCTACAACAAAAAATAGAAGAAATACATCAGTTACTATGAAATTTGTAGGGTCTCCACTGTGATCGCCATTTGTATCGATCTAAAAAGCATACACTTAACTAGTGCATCAATTGAAATCGAGCATTAAAGTAATAAATAATTTAAAAATTTAACAAGAAAATAAGATCTCTTTTATTAAAACTTTGCCAAATCCCAATTACATATACATCCCTCTTACGGATACTTAATTTTGGTACAATTGATACAATCTTGAAGTCCCTCTAAATTAAGGGGTAGTGTAATCCGTAGACTTCTCAGAATGGACACGAACTGCTCAAGACCAAAGGTAGTATTCTTCTCACACAATTGGAGGCATATGTTGTCTAGAATGCCTTGAAAATGAATAGGTCCTGTAAACCCTGCATTCAAGAAACAACAAGAAAGGGGTTAATAACAAAGGAGGCCTCTCTTGATGAGACTTTTGAGATTATTGTATATATTTATGATAAATAAAGCAATAAAGCATGTAAATATATGAATATATGCAATAAATCACCAAATTACTGTAAAGCATGTAAAGAAAGCATGAAATATAGCAATTAGGAAGCCTAATTAACCATTAGAACTTGAAATGCATGAAATAGTAAGAAACTAGTCTAAATTGATAATTACAAGGAAATGAAGCGAATCTACCTCTAAATCCTATATTTAATCGTACAAATGTATGCTACAATGCTAATATATGTTATATTAAGCTAATTACACAACTAGAAAGATAAATCTACTGCTAAAACAAAGGAAATTAAATATCAAACCCTCGTTGTAGGTCTGAGGTGTAGCTAGCATTATTAGCCACGACTAACAACTACAGCTGAGGTGCAAATATCTTTGCTCTTGTAATCAGGGCTTAGATATCTGATTCCATCAATGGAATTGATGTTCAAGGGTTACCTTAGTGTCATCTAATGGATTTGTGGTTGAATTCAATGAGATTCATGATGGAAGAGGCTTAATGGTGGATTCTTGATTTCCTTAGTCCTTTGAAACCTCCATAGCTTTGAATTCATTCATGTTTGTTAAATGGTCAACAAATTAGCTCTCCTTAATGGTGGTAATTGACTCCACAAATCGGTAGGGCTCTGCTACAATTCAACTCAATATTGGTCCAAACTTCTCCTCAATTTTAAGGGGGTCTTATAGCCTTCCTAATACATAATATTGGCTTGCTTGGGAAGCCAAGATCAAGATACAGGAGGTTGGTGCAGTTGGGAGGAAAATTTTTGAAGCTTTCCTGCCCAAAGTTATTTGAATCTTCAGTGCCCAGATCATTGTAACCAAATTTGGTTCGACTCGAGATTCAAAATAATGTTAGTTCTAACCGTGGGTCTAAGGCATGGTTATCTCTATTAGCTGTTGGTGTCAACTGCAGCTAGGACTGATTAGGCCAAAGTTTCCTAAATTGAGTGGTTAGAACCACTGCTTCATCTTGGGATTGTCCAATATCCTTCATATGGTCTGTTAGCATGTCCTATATGAGTAGTCACCTCAAAATGACACATTTTAGGTGTTTAAACCAAGATATATTTAAGATCAAGGTATCACCAATTGAGGATACATGAGGAGCACACTCACAAGACAACATTTAAGACAAGGTATGGGCATTATGAGTTCACTGTCCTACATTTTGCACTAACTAATGCTCTCATTGCCTTCATGAATTTAATGAACAATGTGTTCAGAAGGCACCTAGACCAGTTTATCCTTGTATTTCTTGATGACATCCTAATATACTCTAGAAACAAGGAAGAGCATGATAACCATCTCAAGATCATGTTGGAAATACTAAGGGAAAATTAGCTCTACAAGAATCTAGCCAAAAGTGAGTTCTATATTTTGAAGGTGCACTATTTAGGGCATATCATATTGGTTGAAAGAATCATTGTGGATCCAAAGAAAATTAAAACCATGTTAAACTAGCCACCTCCTACCAATGTTACTGAATTAAGAAGATTCATGGGGTTAAGAAGCCATTACATACATCATATAAAGAATTTCTCAAATATTGCCTCGTCCATAACTAACCTCCAGAAGAAAGGAAAGGAATTCAAATGGATGACAATTTGTGAAAGTGCTTTCGCTTTGTTGAAGTAAAAAATCACTACTACACCACTATTGAAGATTCCACATCCTCAAGGAGATTTTATAGTATGCATTGATGTATTGTTGGAAGGATTAGTGGGAGTACTCATGCAAGGAGAATCCATAGTGGCTTATACTTCAAGAAATAGTAAGAAGAGTGAAGTCAATTATGCTACTCGTGATTTAGAACTAGCCATTGTAGTACACACCTTGAAGGCCTGTCACCACTATTTGGTAAGAATACATTTTGAGTTAAAATTAGATCATCAAAGTCTAAGGTACATATTCACCCAACCAATACTCAATGCGAGGTAGAGAAGGTGGGTTGAATTTCTTGCTGAGTATGACTTGAAAATTGAGTACATAAAAGGGAAAGAGAATAAGGTGGTATATGCTTTGAGTATAAGAAGACACATAGCAACCATAACTAGGATTCATGTAAAGCTCATGGACCAAGTAAGGCAGGACCAAAATCAGGATGAGTATTGCCAAGAAATTCGGGCTAGAATGAGGAAAGATCCTGAGGCTAATAAGGAGTTTGGGATGATAGATAACATTTTGTGTTACAAAGAAAGAATCATTCTACCAAAGTCAGGGGATTAAAAGAGGATATTAATTCAAGAAGCCCATAGGTCTCCTTATACAGCCCACCCCGGAGGGGTAAAAATGAGGGAAAATCTGAAGAGGACCTTCTTATGGGTAGGAATGAAGAAGGATATCACAAATTTTGCAGCTCGATGCCTTGAATGTGAGAAGGTCAAAGTAGAATGCGAGAACCCTGTAGGATATTTGTACCCTCATAGTATACCTACTCAGAAATGGTAGGTCATATCGATGGACTTCATAGAGGGTTTACCAAAAACCAGGTACCAACATGATGCAATCTTTGTTGTAGTTGACAAACTGATCAAGGTTGCACACTTCATACCTAGGAGCACCAATGATGATGCTCAAATAGTGGATAATAGATTTGTCAAGAAAGTAATCTGATTGCATGGATTTTTGGAAGTAAAAATATAAGATAGGGATTCCAAGTTCACTTCCAAATTTTGGAGAGCCCTTCACCAGGAAATAGGCATAAAATTGCACATGATTTTAGCGTACCACCCTGAAACAAACGATCATACAGAGTGGGTAAACCAAGTACTAGAATATATGCTTTGCATGTGTTGTATGGACCATAAGTCTCAATGGGAATACTATCTGTCGTTGGTAGAATTTGCCTACAATAATGGGTATCACTCTTCTCTAGGGATGGCACCTTTCAATGCCTTGTACGGATGAAAGTGTAGAACACCATTCTCATGGGATAACCCTGAAGATAGAACTATGATTGGATAAAAAATTATCAAGGAAATGGAAGAGAAAATTAGGGTAATCAGGAAAAGACTCAAGGAAGTTGCTAATAGGTAGAAGAGTTATGTCAATCTAAAGAGGACTCCTAGAGATTACTCGATGGGAGATAAAGTGTTCCTAAGGGTCAAACCAATGAAAAGTACAATCAAATCCATAAAATTGGATCCATGGTTTATAGGACCCTTTGAGATCATTGAGAATATTATTATGGTTGCATATTGACTCACCTTACCTCCTAATTTGTCAAAAATCCATGATACTTTCCACATATCTTTGTTTAGAAAACATGTTGTTGACCCTAACCATGTGTGGGATGTTTCTAATTTGCAGATGGCAAACCCAAAGGCAATTGAAGTAATTCCAGTGAGGATTCTCGAATTCTGCACTAAGGCTATGCGTAATCAGACCCTTGAGCAATGTAAGGTCCAGTGAGACCGTTTCTCTAAAAAGAATGCCACTTGGGAAAAAGTGGCGGATATTGAAAAATATTTTCCTTTTTTGTTTGATGAACTCTAAAGATTTTTTTTGCAATAATTTGTATTTGGCTACATTTACCTACGTAAAAAAAAACATCGAGGATGGTGTTAGTCCTAGTGGGGGAGGATGTCATGACCCTCTTAGATGGACCTTTGAATGTGGAAAAAATAATGTACTAATGTATTATGCTTTAATACTCAGTTTGTGCAATTAAGCATCTATGCAACATTATTAGATATTGAAGAATATGATACTACTAACAAATTGCCAATATGTAGGATCAGGTTCACTCGTAAGTGGAAAAATTTGAGTCATCCACCGAGGAAGAGGGTACTTGAGCTTGGGGAAATGATGATATGCCAACTTGAAGATAACAAGGATAGATACCTTCATATAGGCATGCATTCGGTTGGGAATAATCATCAATATATAGTCACCTTGAGCCCTAGACTGATGGCTTAGTAGCTATCATAAGTTCTCAAGGCAGATACGGGTGACTAAATTGATGGAAAGATCTCCCTCTTTGTCTATTGCACATGCTTGATTATATTTCACTTCAACACTTTACCTCAATAATGTGGAAAATAGAAATGAATGAACTACCTTCATAACTCCTTGGATATTCTTGAATAAAAGAGTGATTTATGATAAATAGATATTCATTTTAGATAAATGGTGAATTTATGTTAAAATGTTAAATAAATATTATTCTTGAATAAAAGAGTGATTTATGATATATAGATATTCATTTAAATAAATGGTGAATTTATTTTAAAATGTTAAATAAATCTTATTTTTGAATAAAAGGGTGATTTATGATAAATAGATATTCATTTTAGATAAATGGTGAATTTATTTTAAAGTGATAAATAAATCTTATTTTTGAGTAAATGGTTGATTTACCATAAATAATAAAGGGATTTCATTAAAATAATGAATCGACGATTGAATGGTCTATCACGTATAGAGCCTACCCTTGGATTTGGGACAGGCTAACAGGGACTTCAATGCTAGTTGCGTCTTGAGAAGGTGAGAGGAAGAGACGTCCCATATACCATCTAATGAAACGGTGTAGAAGTAATGGTAAGTAGGTGGCGGATGAAAGCCAAGGTGGAGAGATAGGCACCAAGAAGGAAAATAAGGATGAGGGAAAAAAAGAGAAGGAAGAGGGAGGAGAGATCTGTGAGAGAGGGAGAAACGAGAAGGAAACACTGCACAAACGATGGAGGAGGTGTTGAAGCTCAACCAGAATGACCAAAGGAAGCCGACAATAAAGGCAACCAGGTTGGTTATAGTGCATTTATGGTTATCTTTGTTTGTTTAATGTATCTCCCTTGTATCAAAGCTCACTGTGTAGCATAGCTCCCTTGTACTGTAAGCTCGCTATATAGCATAGCTCCCTTGTGTTGTAAGCTCATTGTATGTAGTGTAGCTTTCTTGTGTTGTAAGCTCATTGTGTAGCATAGCTCCCTTGTGCTATAAGTTAGCTATGTAGTGTAGCTCCCTTGTGCTATAAGCTTGCTGTATGCACCGTAGCTCCCTTGTGCTGTAGCTCGTAGTGTAGCGTATCTCCCTTTGAGCAAAAGCTCATTGTGTAGCGTAGTTTCCTTTGAGCGAAAGCTCACTATGTAGCATAGATCCATTTGATAGAAAGCTCATTATGTAGCATAGTTTCCTTTGAGTGAAAGCTCACTATGTAGCATAGCTCTCTTTGGGCAAAAGCTTTATGTGTAGCGTAGATCCCTTTGAGAAAAATCTTGATGTGTAGTGTAGCTCCATTTGAGAAAAATATTTATGTGTAGTGTAGTTCCCTTTGAGCAAAAGCTCATTGTGTAGCATAGTTTTCTTTGAGCAAAAGCTCACTGTGTAGCATAGCTCCCTTTGAGTGAAATATTGTTATGTAGTGTAGCTCCCTTCGATCTGAAAGCTCACTATGCTTAGTAGCTTTCTTTGAATCCATAGCTTATTGTGTAGTGTATCTCCCTTCGAGTTGAAAGCTCACTATGTTTTGTAGCTTTATCTAAAGCCATAGCTCGCTATGTAGCACAAAAACCTTGTACAGTGAGCTCACTGTGTGGTGCAACTCCCTTGTTACTGTAGCTCCTTGTGGAGTGTAGCTACTATTAGAAGCTTCGAGGACCATAGAATAGTGGCTGGAGACACTCCCTGCTCCCTTGCCTAAACGTAGGCTTTGTGGTTATTTGCCCAGAATTGATGGAAGGGCAACAAGAACACATAGTTGCCACGGGAGGTGCGAAAAGAACCATCTCATACTTACCCTTTACTTGACTTGTGTTCTACCCATGTAGTGTTGGATTTAGCTTAGAGCACTGCCTTGGAAGGTTGTAGAGTGTTTAGGCAGGAAACCCTATTTTGCTCAATATTCAAGTAGGGAAGTTTTATCTAGGGAAAAGGATTTCCTTAGTTATAGTTTCAATAATTAAATAATGATTTTATATTAATGAAATGAAGAAAAATGCTAATTTGAAAATTAGAGTAGATGGCTTTAATTGAATAATAAATGTGATTATGGTTTATTTTATAAAATAAGGGTATGGGACCTTACTTTATGAAATGAAGAAAAAGGTTTATTTGAAAATTAGAGTAGATGGTTTTAATTGTATAATAAATGTGATTATTGTTTATTTTATAAAATAAGGGTATGCGACCTTACTTTATGAAATGAAGAAAAAGGTTTATTTGAAAATTAGAGTAGATGGCTTTAATTGGATGATAAATGCTGAGTCTAGTACTAATAGGTAGACTCAAGGAGAGAGCACGGTTCCAACACAATTCTAGCCCTAGCCTGGCTATATCCATAACAAAGACTTTGAAACTTTGAATAGAGGTCCAAGGTTCTAATCCTACGTTAGGTAGGGTTATACACCATGTTTGGATAACCCAATTCTGTTATGATTATTGTTATGAATATTTTCATAGGAATAATTTGCATATTGTTATGATTATTTTTGTGTATTTAGTACTTGGATACATATTTAAAAAGAATGAATGTTATCATATTGAGATGACTTTTACAAGGTTGTGTAATCTATGGCTATTTACTTGTGAAAATATGCTTTGTTATTTAGAAACTTGCAATATTATTTTGACTAACACATGGACTGTGTTAAACTCTGGTGGGAAAGAATTTTATAGCCCCACTAATTGATTAGATTTTCATTAGATGAATGTGATACTGCGATAAGCTTTTGTGATGCAGGTGCAAGTTTTTCGTGCGATAGCATAAATAATCAATGAAAGGATCACCCACCCCTAGCGGGGACAAGTGTTTGAAGCGTCAGGTAAGGTGGGATATGATGTCGTGCATTAGTGCACCATATGAGACCTTACTTTATGAAATGAAGAAAAAGTTTTATTTGAAAATTAGAGTAGATGGCTTTAATTGGATGATAAATGTGATTATGGTTCTTTTTTTAAATTAACGGTGAGACCCTACTTTATGAAATGAAGAAAAATGTTTATTTGAAAATTAGAGTAGATGGCTTTAATCGGATGATAAATGTGATTATGGTTTGTTTTGTAAATTAAGGGTATAAGACCTTACTTTATGAAATGAAGAAAAATGTTTATTTGAAAATTAGAGTAGATGGATTTAATTGGATAATAAATGTGATTATGGTTTGTTTTGTAAAATAAGGGTATGAGACCTTACTTTATGAAATGAAGAGAAAATTTTATTGGTAGGATTAAAGTGGTTTGCTTTAATTGAATCATATGTGTGAACCCAGTTCATTTAACAATTAAGGGTATGGGACTTTAATTGTTAAGTAAGGGTTGGATCATTTATTGCAAATAAAACATATGTGGGATGCATGGTGGAATGACTCTCATGAGTAGATGAGAGGGATCATAGAAAGGGTAGTTCTATGATATTAGCTATGCATTAGAAATTTGAATTGCTTAGGTTATTTGTATAGTTGCAATTTGGAAATAAAACAAGTAAGTGCATTTAGAAGCATGTCTATCTGGATCCATGAGTGTCCTGATCCCCTACTATCTTCACTTGATCGATGGAAGATCGGGAGGACCAAAGTCATGAGATGGACCATTTTGTAAGTTTGCTCTCTACATTACTTCTTGTTTGATTATGCAATAGATTAAATTTGTGGGGAGATTTTCCCAATGGAATAAATGTAAAGTAATTATTAAAAGTATGGGGTTTGCCATACATGCTTATGTATTAAATGAACATTTTTTATTATTGTACTTTGGATAACCTTATGATTGCAATTATATTTAACCTTTTTTTGCATGTTTTCTATTTAACTGATGCTTTATGTTTTGGTTACCCTTGCTTGTTTAATAATGCATGTTTTGTTAGTTTAGTATCTAGATCTATTCTTTGTACTTTTGTGTGCTATAAAAAGAAATAAAATAGTAGTAAGTTCTAGGTGAAATTAGAGGATAACCTAAGGGTTTGAGACCCCCTTAGGGATATTGGTAACTAGGTTTAGATCGTAAAAAAGTTAAGATAGCTTGTTAGAGGATGCAATTGATAGCTTAACTCGCAGTACACATAACATACCCACACATAATGGTTTGTGTGAAGTATGGAGATGCATGTATACCTTTAAATGATCAAGGGTGGTAAGTCTAGCTCATCAAGACTGATGAGATGGATGTACTTATGTGCATAACATGAGATATGCCTATGTAGAACATACTTGCATGAGGGGAATCTCGTGTGGTATAGTTCTTGAGAAACTTAAGGGATTTCAAATATTAAGTTAGTCTATGGTTGGTTAGGGATTTATGAATCCTTATCCTTAGTAAAAAAAAAAAACTTTTCTTTCTGTTTTTGTGTGTTTTCTTGTTTCTTGATTTTTGGGTTGTTACAGAAGATATGAAACCATATTCCATAATATATTAGATATATTAAGTCTAAATGTAACTAGGTTGATCAAAAATCTCACAAGAGAGTTTCAACCTATAACTTGATGGTCCTTACCATGAGTTAACCTCACAAAATAGGTGTCATCAAAGATAAAAATATAATTTCATAACTCTTACTTCAAGATACCCATATATCCTGAAATCCTCTTTGGAAAACCTATTTACCATCACCAGTGCATCATCCTTGATGTCCCTTGGTATACATATTTAGTCAACCTATTGACTATTATGTTAGATTCATACCTTAAGAGACACCGATGCCAAGTAATTTCCTCAAAAGAGTCTAAGGTACCCTGCTTTAGACCCATAAAATTTGGAGGGTTCGCTTAGCTCTTCCACTTTGATTCACCAATGGTTTCAATAGTGGGAGGAAAGGACTTGAACATAAGTAGTCTCCAAGCATTTGCTTTTTCCTTGCAAAAATAGCAATGGTCATACCTATTCTACGTAAGGTATCATTCTAAGAATATTATCATCCATTAATTATAACTACAATTACTCCACATAATATGTCATTCCAAGAGTATTATCATCCACTGATTATGACTACACTTACTCCATGTAAGGTGTCATTCCAAGAATATTATCATCCATTGAATACGACTACACTTACTCCATGCGGGTGTTCATTCCAAGCATTTGAACAACAAAATTCAATCAATTTTAAGAGAGGATCCCATAGATCCCCTATTTATTCCTCCCTTAAAGAATGTTCCAAACTTAACTAAGAATATAATCTTCATGTCTATTCTTTTTCATTAAGTATAACTAAAAAATAACTAAGAATAGAAGTTTCATTCTATTTTTTCTCATTAAGATTGTTTGAAACTTAACTAAGAATAGAATTCCCATATTGATTCTTTTTTTATTAAGTTTGATAGATGTATCCCAAATTACTTCTTCTTCCATTCCAAGGTATACCACAACTGACAAATAGTCGCTACAGTTGACACTCAAGTGGTCAAGATGTGGCCCCATCCTATAATACTAGGGTTTTTCCTTTACATACCTCCATGGTATAAGGATAACTTTATATACCTCCATGGTACAAAGGATGCCTTAATGGTCTCCCCACATTGTCTTACCAATTTTTTCAAATGTAAGACCTTTTTGACCATAGAGTAGGGTTCTCCCTTTTTGTTCATCAAAAGGGAATACCTTTTCCCTATTCATACATAAGTATGTCTATGTAGGATCTTGGCATATTTACCTTGGGCCTATGCTCCTTCATAGAGAGTCATATAGGACTTTAGTACTTAACTACCATCTAATTAAGGCTATTAAATAGCTTGACCTCCCTGATCTTAAGGTGCCAACACAATCTTGTGATAATAATCCATACCTTTGTGGTAGGATAATTAGTCCAAGCTTCCTTGCTTAGGACCTTCCAAAAGCTTTCCTACCTTTTGGAATTCTCTGAGCTACACTACCCAAAATATCACAAGAAATATTGAGTGTTACCTATTGTAACTCCCCTCAAGAAGGTTTGAGTGTTTCCTACCACAACTCCCCTCAAACAAAAATACTTGAATGTTGCCTTCCACAACTCCCCTCAAGTATTGGGATCATCTGGTCCAATTCTTAATGAAGTTTAATCAAGAATACCTATTCTTAGTATGATAATTTCATTTTCAAAAGGTGTATTCATGCTTAAATAGATTATTAATAACACCATAATATAAGTCAAGCATTGTATAAACATTCCTTTATATTGCACATATATACAAAAATATATGTTTATAGGATACATAAGCATAGTCTACTAGAATACACAACATACTTCCTTATAGCACAAAGAAGACCCTATTCAAGATTAAGAAGGTCCAAGAAATTGAAGATTAAGGAGGTCCAAGAAAGAAGGCCCCATTGAAGATTGAAGAGAACCAATAAGTAGGTCCTCATTGAAGATTTAATACTATATATTGCATATTTAAGAGATCCATAAAAGAGGTCACATTGAAGAACTTCTAGATTTAGAAGATTGAATATTGAAGATAGAGGACTATAAAAAAAGTCCTATTATAGAGTCAAGAAGCAATAGATCTTGGAGATCCAAGAAAAGAGATCTCATTATAGAATTCCCATAGTTGGAAGATTGAAGAAACCAAGGTAAGGTTTCATTAAAGACTTGATTAAGAAGATTTGAGTAGATGTAGGATTAGAAGACCCAAGAGAAGAGGTCTCAAAAATATTTTGAAGAAGAATAAAAAGGCTAGAGAAATCCAAATTATAGAGTTAGAAGACACAAGAGAATAGGTCTCAAGAATAATTTGAAGAAGAAGAATAAGGCTAGAGAAAGCCTCATTGCAAAGTTAGAATACCCAAGAGAAGAGGTCTCAAGAAGACTTTGAAGAAGAAGAAAGCTAGAGAAAGCCTCATTGCAAAATTGAAGCAGTGGCCATTGGAGGAGATTCGAAGAAGAGTTCATGTTAGAATATATTTTTTTTTGGTATAAGGTAGAGGTGGTTATAAGGTCCACAAACCTTTTACATAGTCAAAATGGGCTGGTTCTAGCATCAAGCCCGTATAATCAAAATACAAAATGGATCTTTCTAAGACCCACATTAAGCCATACTTAGAGTCCACAGTCCTATACTTGTCGCTTGACTATTCAGGATAAAAAAAAACCAAACAACACCTAGCACTTACTAATACCACTAGGTTGTTGTATTGTACACTTGTCACCTCCCAGGCCCCAGCAAATGGGATGCCTTTTCTGCCTAATTCCATCTGTCGGATTACTCATCATCAACCCCTCTGATCTCCTGATGCTCTAACAGGTTTGATATTAGCTCTTCTCTAGAAGCCAACACCAAAAGTTCTTGAGGGAAGTTATCCTTCCAAATTTGCATCTCCCCAACAAAAACTGTAATATTTGCCATTAGATCCACCGCCTGGTTCCCTTCTCTGAAGGTGTGTTGGATTCGGGCATTAACCAAATGAGATTTATGAATCTTTGCTTCTAGGATAAGCTCCAATATGGTCCAGCTAGGGTCTTTATCATCCTTAATTGCCTTGATTATATTAAGCGAATCCCCTTCAAATATAACTTCCTTATAACCCTCAAGTCTGGAAATTCTCATTGCCTGCATGCAGGCTCGAGCTTCTACAAAATTATTTGTTTGAGTTCCCAAAGGCTCTGCAAAGGCAAGGACCACTTTTCCTTCCTCATTTCTCAGAACTCCTCCTGCTCCTGCAGCCCCCGAATTTCATTTAGCTGCCCCGTAAAAATTAAACTTAACCCACTTTTGTGTGGGGGTATCCACTTGACACCATCCCGTGGGTTGGTTGTAATGTCTAGGTCTGGAAGTTCCTCTCCCTAGTTCCACAAAATCCTCCTTTCCCTTAGAGACATGGTCTCATTTTTGAAGAAGAAAGTTTTCCAATTTTCTTTCAAAGCTCTGATTATTTTATTACCACATAACCTGGGATCTTCCTACGTCCTTTAAATACTCTCTTATTTCTCTCATTCCATATCCCCCATAAAAAATGGGGTAAGTTGAGATTCTAGAGCCAAGTCAAAAGTTTCACCTGAAAGGGGGAATCCCACTGTATGCATAAGTCAGAAATGCTATTTGGACAGACCTAATCTATATGAAATTTGGACAGGATCATTTGGAAGACTGTACAAGAAAATTCACAAGTTAGAAATATATGACTTACAGATTCTATCGCTTTCTCACACAAGATACATCGATTGATGAATTGGAAACCTCTCCTTTGCAGATTATCTATTGTCAAAATCTTATTTTGAACTGCCAACCAAAAGAAGAAAGCTATTTTTGGGGTTAAATTATTTAACCAAATAATAGAAGTCGGAGTCCAGCCATTGAATCCTGAGTGGATTAACTTATAGGCAATTTTTATTGAATAGATCCCACTTGTAGTTTTGCCCCAAATCACCTTGTCTCTTCCTTCCCCAGGAATGATCGGGAACACCCTTAAAGCATCATTGAGTTTGGTTAGGGCCACCTTATCTTGCTCGATAGATTATGAATCGTGATTTTCTTCCAAGAGGAAGTTTCTGTCTTTACGACAATAAAATCCCCTACTTTTCCTCCCATTTCCTCCAAAAGTTTATGTTGGAGGACCTGAAGGTCTAAGTTATCTTTTAGAGGGGCCTCTTCCAACCACGGGTCTTGCCAAAAGTCCACTTGTCTTCCATTACCAATTCTCCATCTGATACCTTTCTTGACTACCTCCCGACATTCGAGCAAATAATTCCAGAAATAGGATCCTCTAGGGAGATTATCAGCTTTCAGGAAGTCCTGATTATTTTTGATATATTTTGCCTTAAGAAGTTTTACCCATCCCAATTGATCATTATTGATAAATATCCATACCTATTTTCCAATCAGAGCTTGATTCATTTCTTTCATTCTCTTTAGCCCCAGGCCTCCCTGATCCTTGCTTGCACACACCTGATTCCATGCTACCAACGAAATTCTCTTTCTCTCCTCTGAACTTGACCATAAGAAGTTGCGTTGAATTTGCTCCAATGTAGCTCGAACCTTTGTAGGTATTCTAAATAGAGACATGCAGTAAATTGGAATGCTCTATAAAGTAGTTTGAACTAATAAGGCTTTTCCTACGGAGCTGAGAAGGTTGCCCTTCCACCCTGCTAACTTTTTGGAGATCCTGTCAATGACTAAGTTCCACAATGTAGCCTTCATTATTCCTTCGAACATAGGAATGCCTAGATAAGTTGCTGGTAGAAGCTCCTTTCCACAACCGAAGAGGTTAGCTATTCTTTCCTCCCTCCCACTAGGCATGTTAAAGAAATAGATGCTACTCTTCTTATAGTTTATGTACTTGTCTCGCTTCTGTCTCATACTTGGTTAGAATTCTCTTCAGCTTCCTAGCCTGAGGCACCGAGGCTTTGGAAACAATGATTGTATCATCCACAAACTGTTGGTGAGACACTGGCTCTACTGTTGAGGCTGGTTTGAAACCTTCCAATCGACCATCTGCCATCGCTGCTAAAATGTTCCTACCCAATGCTTCTGCTAAAATAATAAACAAGTATGGAGACAAAGGATCTCCTTGTCGCAACCCCCTTTCACTCTTAAAGTAACCAGAGGGTGACCCATTCACCATGATAGAAAATCTTGTAGTAGAGATACAACTAAAAATCAACTTAATCCACTGGGGACAGAAACCAAACTTACCCAAAATATTGGTGAGGAACCGCCATGAGACCCGGTCGTAGGCTTTATTCATATCAAGCTTTAGTAACATACTAGCTTCCTTACTAGCCACCATTGAATGAATAACCTCATGAATTGTGATGATACCATCCAGTATTTGTCACCCTTTCACAAAGCCTCCTTGGTTCATATCAATGATGAAAGGAAGGATAACCTTCAGCCTATTGGCGATTGTTTTTGTGAGAATATTCATTAGAGTGTTACATAAACTGATAGGGCGAAAATTGGAAAATTCCATTGCTCCCACTAGTTTAGGGATGAGGACTAAAAATGTAGCAATAAATCCTTCTGGGATTTCCATGTCCTTTTGAGCCTCAATTATAGCTTCCACTACATCATTGCCTAGGATATCTCAAAACTTCTGAAGAAAGTTGTGGGGAAGCCATCCGGTCCTGGGGAGTCGTTACCATCCATGTCAAAAACCACCTTCTTGATTTCCTCCTTTGTGAAAGGACTAAGTAAGAATCCATTAAGATTCTCAGTTACGAGGGGTGGAATGGCTGCCAATAGAGAGTCCTCTTCTTTAATAGTCGGATTTACATCTTCTAGCAACGATTTAAAGTACTCAATCGCTTCCCTCCTTATGACTTCCATATCTTTGGTGTTAGACCCATTGGCCATCTTGATCTCCTTAATTTTGTTAGTACTCCTATGGCAAAGAGTAGAGACATGGAAGAACTTTGTATTTCTGTCACCCTCCTTTAACCAACGCAGTCTGGATTTCTGCCTCCAAAAGGTTTCTTCAAATCCTAGCATCGTGTGGTATTCGGCTAACAACTCCCTCTCCTGGTTTCTCAGATCCTCTATAAGCTGCTCTGACTTCAGATTCTCCTGTAGTTCATTGATCTTGTCTTTTAGTTCTGCCTTTTTAACAAAAATATTGCCAAAGGAAGTTTTTTTCCACTCTCTAATGTTAGCCTTCACATTCCTTAGTTTACATGCCACTTGGGCCAGTTTCGAACCATTATAATTTTTGTCCCACCATTGGGCAACCAGATCCTTGAGATCTTGATGTTGGAACCACATAAGTTTGAATCGAAAGGGTCTGATGTATCTTTTCTTAGAGTCCTCCCCTGTTTCCCATAGAATTGGGTTGTGATCAGACCCGATTCTTGGGAGTGCCGTTAATGAAGAGTCCCCAAACCTCTCTAGGCATTCTTGAGAAAGAAGAAACCTATCTAATATGATCTGAATTTGGTTTTCCTTCAATCTTTTGTTAGACCATGTATAGGAGAATCTATGCAGGTCCACATCCATCAGCTCATGTTGCTCAACAAAATCTCTAAACTCGTAGATATCAACAATTATTCTTTGAGAGCCCCCCAATTTATCTGCAGGATTAAGGTAGAAATTAAAATCCCTTGCCACAATCCAAGTGTATTTGGGGACCTTCTCCCTCAATTCAATTAGCTAACTCCAAAGAACCCTTCTCAGTCCCTGTCTAACTGGAGCATATACATTCGTTAAGATCCACTCTTCCTGCGTGGTTTTATCCACACATAAGAGACAAATAAACCAACTAGACATCAGAATCACTCTACTATCAATCACATTCTTGTTCCACATAACCAACAACCCTCCTGTTGTTCCAATGGCCTCTTGGCCTACTACTTCAGCTTCTTGCCAAGTCCTATTCTTAAAAGGAATAACTCTACTCTCCTCCATTTTAGTTTCTTACAGTAAAATCATATCCGGTTTGTGTTCTTGTCTAAGAGCATACAAAGCTCTTATTTTTGTAGGATTACTCTCGTGAATATTCCATGAAAGAATATTCATTTATGGGCTTTGGATCCTTGAGCCTTCACCCCAAAGAGCAATACTGCTTGAGTGCCATCAGCCACTCCTCGCTCTGCTTTTTTCTGCCTTAAGGTAGCATTGCTAGGTTTCCCTCTTCCTACCGAACCATATCCCCATACATTCACTCTAGGCTGGGGTTCCTTGGGATTCACTTGGCTTCTAGTAACCATTTTGGATAGGTCAGTCTTGGTCTTTGGGGTAATAATCTGGCTTTCCAGGTTAACTGGTCTTTCTGACAGTGGAGATGATTCCGTGCTCTTAGCTTCTTAATTAGTAGATTCTTTTTTCCTCGCTTTGGGATTACACTGATCTTGGTGGTTCACCTCTTCCTCCCGAGTATCCTTGCTTGTATTATTAGTTTCCTACTCCTTCCTCTAATTTTTCTCCTCTAAATCCTTCTCTTGAGTCTCCTCTACCTCATATTCCACTTCTTGGCTATCCATATGATCTCCCTTCAGATGATTTAATGCATCAAAACTGTTCTCCACTGGGATGTTGATCTCCTTGGAATTTATTCCCATAAATTCCTCTGCAGTACATGGGACCACTTCCACCGAGCCTCCATAGGCCTCCTGTATTACCCAATCAAACTTACTTGCCCCAGGGCGTTGATCTATGGGGTTATTTCCTTTGTGATTTGGCTCTGAGGCTTGTTGTATCATCTTAGGAGCAGGTTGAGCTTGAGGGTTCCCATCAAAAGGACCATCTCCCCTGTGAGAGGGTTTTGGGGCATAGGTATTTTTGGGAGGAGGGTTATAACGTTGCCTCTTGCTTACAATAGGGCGAACAGGGTCTCTGATATTCGAATTTCGAGCTCCATGTCCTTGAGGCCCATGTTGGGTAGGAATGGAGATCTGCAGGGGAGGGATATTATTCTGGGTTTGAGGAGCAGTATTTTGGAGTGGGGGCTGGTTCTATGAAATGCAGTGGATACCCTGGTGCCCTACCTTCCTGCAAACACTACACTTAAAAGACATATTTTCATATTCAAAGACTTGAGTATAAAGGCCAAACATAGATGATAATATAATGGATTTAGGGAGCTCTTTACTCAGGTCTGCCAACACACACATGCAAGTAGAAAGGAGTCTTATTTTGCTCAAGGTTGCAGGATCAATAGCTATTAGTTTTGCAATCTCTGTAGCTATCCCAACCAAGATTTGTTCATTCCAAAAAAATAGAGGTAATCTCGACATCTTAACCCAAATAGGAGCCAAATCTAGCACCTGAGTCTGGGGGTTGAAATCGGGGGACCAACGCTTCAAATACAAGCCCCTTTTCCCAAAAAACCAAGGACCTCCTTGGAGAGTCCTTTCCATGTCCTGTTCACATTGAAATGTCACCAAAAGAAAACTCTTGGGTAAAGCCTTAATCATCATACCGGCCCTTGGCTACCATTTTTGGATGGCCCATCTCCTTATGACTTCCAAGTCTAGCCTCACCCCCATAAATTTTGCCACCAGAGATGTTCTACCCTCCATAGCCACATGCTGAGCTAAGGTATCCGAGACGTGCAACCTACCATTGACAGATTTTAGATTAAAATAAGATTTGGATAATTTTTGCTTATCGCAAAGAGAATTAAGATATGAAGGTCTCCAGTTGCCATGTTTCTCTTTGTCTCCTTCCTAGGTCTTCCTTTGATCCTGACGCACAGAGTCCTGGTCCCCCTCAGAGATATCTTCAACCGCATCTGCCCAACGCCCTTGGACTGGTTCCAATAGAACTTCCTTGTCCACATCCTCCGCCTGGGGGCCTGCTATCTCACCAGAGCCCCCACCTGCTACGTCTGCTGATCTGCCCACCGAAGCCCCACACCTAGGGTTTGTTGCCCCTAGACTTCTCGCTCCTCCTCCTTGCTGCTCCATCCATCACAACTTGCTGCCTCCAAAATTTGCCTTTTTTTTATTTTTATTTTAGGGCCAAAATTTTTGCGGCCGCTATAGTGTATGGGTTGCTACAGTGGCGGCTGCTACAGTTTGCAAGCTTCTACAGTGTCGGCTACTACAGTGGCGGGTGCTACAGTCCACGGGCTGCTACCATGGCGGCTGGTCTCCCTACTTCTTTGGCTTGGTAACAGTCTCCCCAAATTTAGAAAAATATTAATATAAAACAAATATACTAAAATTCAAGAAATACCAAATTTTATTATAACCACTGAAAATATACGCTGCTCAATTTTTTTCAAATGTATAAGTCTTTTCAGTTCATGTTAGAATATTACAACTAAGAGAATCTCCTAATAAGAGGAAGTTGGGACAATTATCACCATACAAAAACAAGCCCAAAAGGATAAAATATTTGGCAAGAAGTTTGCCAAATTTTGAGAAGGTTTTTGAAGACCTCAAGACATTCACATTCTTGAGGAAGAAGATAGCGAATGAGATAATATTTGAAGTTAGAATTCTATAAGAAGTTTGAAGAAGGAAGAAGGATTGAAGGGGCCATATATTTGATAAATTTAGGACAACTACGAAGGTTTTGTAGACTTATTTGTAAAAGAAGAAATTTGCTTATTTGAAAGGTCATAGGACAACAAATAAAAGAGAGCATAGAGCTATTATTTAGAGAATTTTTGGACAGCCAATTGAAATAAGGCTTGAAAAATAAGGTATAAAATTTGAATATTCTTAGACATCAAAGAATAGAATTTGTAAGCAACAAGTTGAGAGATTTGAGCTGCGAATTTGGGCAACATTGAAAAGAGAAAAGCATGCTACATTTTGAAAGAGTTCAGGGATAGCCTTGGAAGAGCTTTGGAAAGCAAAGCATAGAAGTATTTAGTAGCATTTGAACATGTATTATTGCTGCAAATTTGGACAACAAGAGGGCAGTATTTATAGCTGTAAATTTTAGAAGTTGATAGCATTTATTTGAAGGAGAAATAAGAAGAAAAAGTTACAACAAGAAAGCTGTTTTTTAGGTAGCAACTAGAGCTGCAAATCAAAGAATCTAAAGCAAAAAATAAAAATGGAGTACAACTGTAAAACTACACAAGTTCAAGACAACAAACTAGCAAGAAGAAAAGTCATAAAGGAAGCCATAAAAGGTGTGTATATTTGATGCTAAAACAAGTATTATTTTACAAGAATTAAAAGTAATTATTAAAAGTTTTTGAAATCATCATTTTTAGAGCTATTAAAAGCTAGCAAGAAGAAGCTTGAGTAAAGTATCTCAAAGCCAAAAGAGACACCATTATTATTTCTTAAAAATCTACAAAATAGAACAACAAATATTAGAGTTACTAAGTATTAAAAGGAGTGATAAGGAAATATTATATGTTGTTTTCACATAACAAAAAGTGCATATTTATATTGAGTCTTATAAAGGTCAAATAGAGCTCAAAGATAGGGTAGATTTAAGGTGTTTAAAATCACCAATATAAGCAACAAATTTGTAGAAAACATTGGTGAAGAAAACCACCAAAAAGAGTGGTAAAACCACCACGAAAAGCACCACCGAGTAGCTCAGTTTGAGCACCATTCAAAAAGGAAGAGGTGATATTAAATTACAAAGGGGCAAATGCCCAATTTCTACCTACAAGAATATCTATTGGTTGGAAGAGCCACCATAAAATAGAGAAAATACACTAGAGAAGAACCACAAGATGGAAGAGCCACCATAGAAGAGCCACCTGTAAAAGAGTGCCTAAGTGAAGAAGAACCACCATGGAAGAGCCACCTATAGAGGAGCACCTAAGTGGAAGAGCCACCATTGAAGAAGCTAAAGTGCCATTCTCAAGTCCAAAAACGTATACAAAAAAGAGTACAATATTTTGCATAAGTGAAGAAGCATTAAGGAAGACCAAAGATCTAGGGTTTGTAACCACCAAGAAAAGGAATGTAGAGAAAGCATGCATTTCCTTCTTTGCAATGTTTCACAAGCTTGATTTCATGCACAACCAAGTGTCAAGAGAAAGAAAAGAACATAGGAAAGGAAATTAAAACATCAAAAGCGCTTAAAATTCATTTATAATGTTCAAGAGTGTTACAATATTGCATGTGCTACATGATACAAGGAAGGATGAGTGCTACAAGTATTTGAAAAGTCACAAGTTATGTTAGAAAATACAAGGAAGAGCTTTGGTGATACTTGTCACTCATCTTTCAAGATTTCAAACGTAACTAAGGTAAACCAAATATTTTTGAAGCACCATTTATTGCATGAGAGGGAAACAAATTGGTTATTATCATCCACTATAGCCATAAGGAATATGTTGGAGTTGAAGGAGCTTGACCAAGTTGAAGTTAACCAACCAAATTGGAGTACGAGCGCCCACTTTCAAAGCAAGTCCAGATTTATCATTAAGGAGGGAGCACCTCAAATATTTAAAGGTACTTTATTATTTCTAAATGTTGGACATTTTGAGTAATTTAGTTGTCATTGATGTCAAGAGTCAGTTTCAGTGAGCAATGTAAGAAGAAGCGGTTTCGAAATTAGTACAAAGGAAAGTCCACGTCCAGTTGGTCAGATTCGGTTCTAGGTGGTCAGATGAGGTTCAAAGAGCAATGAAGAGGCCCAAGAAAAATAATATTATAATATTTTATTATAATATTAAAAGGGGAGATTTAAATTAATTATAAATTAATTTAATTAACTTCTAAAGTTATTAAGTTAATTATAGATTAATTATAATTTAATTATAAAATTAATTTATGTTAATTAAAATAATCCTAAAGTTAGGATTATAAATTTTATTTTATAATTCGAATTCAAAAATTTAAATTATCTGTCGATGTTTTCAAAGCTTGGTATATGCATATAAAAGGGGGACAAGACTTTGTATAAACTCCATCCATGTAATTCGCATGTGCTACGCTCTCGACTATCGCGCACAAAGGGAAGAGAATATTTTGCATTTCAAAGGTTTTCGATGGTAGAGAATAAGACAAAGAGGAGAGGAGCTCTTTCTTCATCGCACAACACTGTGTAGCACAGTTGGAAATCGAGGGAGGTGCTAAGTTTGGCAAGCTCGTGGTGCAAGGTTTGAAACTCATCGGCTTCGGTTTTGCAAAGTAGAAGTGTTTGTTTTTATGCGCTGCATCGTCAGGGAAGGCGTTAGATTTCATCTTTGTAGGAAGGCACGTAGCCCATGTGGTGGGCTAGCACCTCACTAAGGCGCTCGACTGGGATATGTTCCATGTTCGAAACCCGTCGAGGCCCTTTTGCATAGTAAGAGGTATGCGCTCATGATTTTCCAAGGTTAATTGCTATTTTCGGATTTGCTAAAGGTTGAATAAAAATAAATATTTTTGAGGGTTATAAAGTTTATTTTTAAAATTTTATTATTGAGTATCTAAGGGAGATAAAAGAATAGAAAGCATTATTTTGAGGGTTTTATTTTTGGAGGTTGTTAATTAAAGATTGGATATTATAAGGAGTAATTGAGTAATTAATTTTTGTATGCTTTGATGATTGCTAATTTCAAATAAGGAGTAATAAGGTGTATTTGAGTTTGATTATTTTTATGACTGATAAATATTTTTAAAGAGAGTTAGTGTGATATTTTATCATCTAACCATTGAAATTGGCAAAGAAGAAAATTGTGTTTAAGACAGGTTTTTAAGGGCACTTCTACATCAAACAAAAAGATATGGGCATATCTTCATATAGAGTGATTTTTGGATGTTGTGAATTCTAAGTTGGAGTGAAAAGGGTTGTGTGGTAAGAATTATTGAGTTTGGTTTTTTTGGAATGAAAGTTGATTCTAGAAATCTTGTTTGATAAGCATTGTTGGAAATATTGAATAAAGCTTTTAAATGCTTGAACTAGGATTTGTGAAAGAACATGAGTATCATTGTTATGTGATATTGGTTAATAAGCAATGTTGAAACAATTGAGTGAGTTATCATATGCTTGGACCAGGGTTTGTAAGCAAGGAGTATTTTTTTGAGTGATTGATTAAGTGAAGTTGATTAATCCTAGTCAAGTGGAAGTATTGAAGTGATAGTTCTAATTATGTGAAACAAATTGTTCTATATTCTAAATTGATTTGAGAAAGAGATTGAGAGTGATTGAGTGTGAAACATATTGAGTCTCTAACAATTCTCTATATATTTTTGTGGTAAAAGAAAGAGAGAAAGAAAGTGATTGAGTATTATTGTGAGTGTGAAGTATATCGAGTCTCTAACAATTATCTATATGTTTCTATGAGATTGGATATGTTCTAGTGAGGACTTGTTGAGCATATTTGAGACAAGTCTTGATAAAGACTTGTTGAGCATATTTGAGACAAGTCTTGATAAAGACTTGTTGAGCATATTGGACAAGTTCTAGTGAGGACTTTTTGAGCAGATTTGAGACAAGCCTTTGAGAAGACTTGTGGATAGATTGATGTGAGATTTTGTGGAAGCTTACAATACAGATTTGAGGTGAAGACTTATTGAGCAGATTTGAGACAAGTTCTAGAGAGAACTTGTGGATAGATTAGTGTTAGCTTTTATGGAAGCTTACAAGGTAGATTTGAGATAATTATTTTAGAAGACTTGTGAGCATATTTGGTTGATTAATTTGTACAAATCTTGGGTTAAGGTTTGGGGCAGATCTAGCAGAGTTGATTTATGATTGATTCAAGCTTTGTGTTAAGGCTTGAGGACAGATTTGATGATAGATTTTGGTGCATATTTGAGGATAGGTTTGTGCTAGACAAGAAAAAAATATTGAGCAGACTTATGCTAGACGGAAATACCGTGTTTAGTACAGATTTGAGGACAGATATTGAGCAGATTTGTGCTAGATCGAAGTACTGTGTTTAGTGTAGATTTGAGGATATAGATTGAGTAGATTTGTGCTAGACCGAAGGACTATGTTTAGTACAAATTTGAGATAGATCTGAGTGCAAGATTTTGAGGTGATAGAGTATAGAGGATGACAGTCTCTAGTGGATAAAGATTTATTAGCCAGGTCAGTGAGGATAGGTCTTCTGAGTGAGGACAAGAGTCTTTAGTGGATAGAGATACAATAGCCAATGTAGTAGAGGCAACAGTTCTTCTAGAAGATCGCTAGCTAGAGCAGAGGGGAAAGGAGTTCTCCTGTGGATAGAGATCCACAAAATTGATTAGGGGATTGGTGTCTCCTTTGGACAAAGGTCCATAAACATTGTAATAGGGAAAGGATTCCCAAGAGATTTGTTGAGAATATTTTAGTGAAATATTTTCTCCATGGAGTAGCCCACATTGGGTGAACCACGTTAAATTGGTGTCTCTGTTGTGTGTGGTGATTTGTGCATTGCTTTGATTACTATTGTTGATATTGCTATTGATATATTGCATAATATTGATTGGGAAAGAAAAAGTAAAAAATGATCTTATACTGTTCACCCCCCCTCTCAGTACAATCTTGTGTTCTTCACTAAAATTGATTTATGCCAAGTAGGAGTTATAAGGATTAAAGAGGCTTATTATCTAATGTTAAAAGTATTTTATTGGAGAGATAATTTTTTTGGAAAAGTATTTAAACCTTGGAAATATAAATATTGCCATTTGAAAGCTTCTACAAAATATTGAAGTTTTGTAATTTATACATTTGAATTTACAAAACAAATTAAATATTTGCAATTTGATGAGTTTGGAGAAATAAGGTATTCTACATCAGATTAAGAACACAAGAACTTGCAAATATTATTTTTAGAATTTCTAAATTTCTAAAGTTGAAGTTATAAGGAATTCAACATCAACATAGTTTATGAAATTTAGAATTGAAGAATTATATTCTTGAATTTTGGAGATAAAAGGGATTCAACATTAAAGTTTATGACAAAGGAAAAATTGCATTTGATAGTTTAATCTCTAATTCAAAATTATTAGAGATATAAATTTGAAATTTACAAGATTTAAAATTGCATTCAAACCATTTATTGATAAGAGAAAGTAAAGTTGCTATTTTTGAATAATAGAAGTTAAAGAATTATATTGTCATTTTTCAATCATTAGGGAGATAGAAGGAGTTCTACAAAACATAGAATTGAAGAAATTATATTTAAACGAGGGAGTCATAATATAGACTACTTCAAAGGTTCTATAAAAAATATTTCTCAAGAAATTATATTGATTAATCATATACTACAATATTTGAAGAATTAAAAGAATTCAACTCATGATCTAGAAGTTGAACAAATTTTAAAGAAATACAATATATTCAAGAATTGGGAGATATAAGGCCTAAGTATTTTAAAGGTCAAAAATTGAAAATAATCCTTAGACTATCATTCAAAACTAAGAAAATAAAAAGAATAGAGAATATGAGATTGCATCAGATATTTACTTGATAAACTAAACTAGGGAGTTATAAGGTAGTCAACTACAAAGGTTCAAATAACTTACTCAAAGCAAGAGAATTATGAATAAATTAGCAAGAGGAACATATCATCAAAGTACTTTTCATGTTCCTTATCAATAATGTAATTTTTTTTTACAAAAAAATAATTATATTACTCAATATGATAAGAATATTTGGTATATTGACTCAGGGGCAAGTCATCATATGATACAAAATCTACATTGGTTTGAATATTTAGAAGCTACAAAGAACTTTTGGGTTAAAGCTAACATATGGAAAGAAATATCTAGTTCATGGAAATTGATGTGTAATACCTATTGCATCTCATCCACATTTTATATTATACAATGTGATGTATATACCAAGATTGTCAACAAACCTCATTAAAAAGCTAAATGAGATAGAGAATACTATATCAATCAGCAATGGAATATATTCTTTGGATTTTATTGTTTTTTCATAGGAGATTGTAATGGTTCAAGATAATACTAATGTACTTTTTGAGATAAGACTATAGAAAACAAGGAATCATTTTACTATGGAAGAAGATGGGGGAATACAAGTATTAAACAAAGAAAAATGAGAGGACAACAGAAGATTGCACTATGGGGATATCTATAGATCAAATAAGATTGCAAACCTGAACAAGATGGAAAATATCTACAGGAAGAAGATCCATATTAAAGACTAAAGGTTTTTATAACCAAATAATGTAACACAGGGGGGTGTTGGAATATATTATATTATTTAGTACATGTTAATGTACCACCTTGGGTACATATTTAGATTAGGAAAGTGTATTAGATTAGAATGAGAGTATTTACTTTATGCAACGTAATAAATTCACAAGTGTGCAAAGTAATATGGCAATGTAAATATGCATAGTTGCCCATGTGCACATGTGTCATAGAATAGGAAGATGAAGAGTCATAGGAAGAGTAAAGGCCAAGGATCCTCCATATCAAGAGTCATAGGAAGAGTTAAGGCCAAGAATCCTCCATATGAAGAGTCACATTCCATTATATATATGTGTATATGTGGGTGTAAAAAATATAGAGAGATATAGAGTGATAAATAGATTGGTCATATACAGTTGTAATAGAGAGTGGTGAAGTATGATGTATTTCAGGTCTTTATTCAATAAGGATCATATTTTTGTGAGCATTTATTAGTGGAATTTATATGAGTCATTTTTGAAGTTATTTATGAGTTTTATATGCTTAATAGTTTGTCATTATCATATATTTCATATTACAACTTTATCTTAGATCTTATGGTTACTTTAGCTTATGTATTTAGCTTCAAAAGCTAACAAAAATGGCCTAAATAGTTTTTCAAAAGTTCTTTGTTCAGACTACCACTGATTTCAATACCATTAACTTCCACACTTTAAGTAAAATGTTTAACAAGGGTGCCCATATATTTTATAAACAACTCATTTGTGTTATTTTAGTCTATACAAGGATATTAGAACATGGGATTAACCACACCCATAGCCTCAAGCAACTCATCTTTTTGAAAATGATCTCTCATTTCTCTTGTCTATGTTTCTGCTATTTTTCTCAATTTAATCTTTGTATTGTGTAAAACTAAATCAAATCCGCTATGTGTTATGGACATTTGTTCAACATTATCCATAACTATATGTGATTATTTTTCAAAATAATATAAAGGTATCATATTTCTATGAACATTAATACAAAGATGATCATTGATGTTGAACTTCAAAAAGATTTTTGGATCATTGATGTTAGTTAAAGTTCTCCAACTATCAAACAAAGGATCCGTAAACATTTTTCCATACAAGTATAACCTATCAATATGCGTACATATTTGTTTTCTCATCTTGATAAAATCAACAATATAAATGGATCTTTCTTGTGCAAGTTTAATCAAATTATTCATTTCTTGCAACATTTGAGAAAATCAATAATATAAATGGATATTTATTGTGCAAGTTTAATCAAAGTATTCATTTCTTACAACATTAGAAGAATACCACATAATGTGAGAAGTGTTTCCAAGTCATTCATACAGTATAACAAATATTTTGCCTTCTCAAAATCCCTATGATTTGTGTGTATAAATCCTACTAGGGATTGATATTCTATGAAAACTCTTGTAGGTTGAAAAAATGAAATCCACCTTGTATCTACATCTTTTAACAATTTTATACCTTTAGTGACTCCTAGTGCAAACTGTTGAAACTCTGAAAACCTTTTTGGATTGCATGAAAAATAAGCATGTATTTCACGAACGAGATCTTCCACCCTCACAACATTTTCAAATGTGCTCACAATTTTGTATGCATGATTCATTCTATGAGCCATGAAATGAATGGGGATCAAATATGGGGTAATTGATGTCTAATATCAAATGCAAAGACCATTTTTGTGTCCTTGCATTATAGCAGTGCCATCAACTCCAACACATTAAATTTATGGCTATTTCTGTATCATCCATTCCCACTATATCCTTTACTCTAATTAAAACAACATTGAAAAGGTTTTTCGCATTACAATTTTCTACCATATTATGTAGTGCTAGTAAATGAGGTTGCCTTAAATGACTTTGGAATGTGTAAATATGCATGCAAATCCAATATGTGTTGTCAACAAACCTTTTGGCTATAGGGGACTTCCCTAGGAAGTCCTTCTCCTCTTCCCTGTAGCCCATCCTTGGCCCTGTGCTAGATCCCTGGCCTTGTCCTAGATCCCTGGCACATCCTCTGCCCTTCCTCCTTGATTGGTAGGTGCTACAGATGATCTCCTTGGGGTGGGAGATCACTGTTCCATTTGTCTACCCATTTCCTTACTGTTTGGTGGGGTTTTCTTCTTGTGCCTATGATCTGGGATGTCCCTAGGTTTTTCTAAGATGTCCCTGGATCCTGTTCTAGTTCCCTGGCACTCCTTTTGCCCTCCTTCTTGGTTGGTTGGTGTTGTAGATGATCTCCTTGGGTTGGGAGGTCCCTTATTCTCTTGTTTTCCCTCTTCCATGCCTTCTGGTAGGGTTTTCCTTTTGGTGCCTGTGAACTGGGATGTCCCTAGGATTTTTTGGGATGTCCATTTAGGAACCCTTTTCCTTTTTTCTTGTAGGGTCCTATTTGGTGCTAAGGATCAGAGGTTATTCTAGTGCAGTGCATTGTGCCTGGGGTTTTTTGGCTTTGTGAGCAACTCTTCATAGTATCTTTTGGTTTGGATGGGACCTTATGCTTATTCTTATCATGTTTCTCTTTGGGTTTCTAGTTGCAGGTTGATGGTGGGTTCTCAGATTTTCATGGCTTTTGGGGGGTATCTGTGCTGATTGTTGTTGTGTTCCTACGGGTCATCCTCTTATGGATCCCTGAAGCTACTCGTCGATGGTGTTGCTGGTTGATGTGGAGCTCTTGTTACTTATTTTATTAGCCTTTGGTGGGGCCCTACACTTTTAGGTGGTAGCTCATGCTTCACAACTCTTATGTTGAGGTTTCTTGAGACCTCCCCACCTTTTCCCTTGGCTTTCATTTTTGTATTGTTGTTTCCTCTATCTTCTTTGGTCACTGAGTAGTTTTCCTTGTTGCAACAAGATTTCATGGCCTCTGGAACCCCCTAGTTGTTGTTCCACTTGCAGGCCTATTCGAGATGTCATTCCCTATTGTTTCATCATTCTACTACATCCCTATTCATCCTCAGGGAGGAATTTTTTGTGTTTCCTACTTTAGTTTCAAATTTGAATTTTCAAATCATTGTAATGGGTGGGATAGCCCTGTTTCAAAAAATTTTGGGTGGGATTGTCTTTTTTAAAATTCCTTAGCACGTTTTGTTTGGGTGGTACTTTTTCACATGTTTTTTGGTTATTCTGGGTGGGATGACGCTATCCCAGACTTCAATGTAAAAATTCAAAAAAAAAAATTAAAATTTATCCTTTAAGGCTATCCTCTAGCCTTTCTTGTAAGGTTGTCCTTAAGCCTGTCCTGAAAGGCATTCCTTATGTATTTCCTATGGATTTTGGTGTCCTTTCCTTTGGCCTTGTGGCCTTGTTTTTTTATCTTTGACTTGTTGTAATTAGGTTTTGGGATCCTTGATAAAAACCCATTTTTAATTTAACTAATAAAAAAAAATGTGTTGTCAACAATAGTTACCTCATCAATAGAAAGTAAAATGAATTTGGCATATTTTACTTTCTCTCTCAAGTCCTCCTTCTCAACCAATGATAGACATTTTATCATTTCCCAATCACTTCGATCTTCCCAATGTGTCATGACCCGTCACCCTCCTATCTTATTTAAGGGATATTAATTGGTTCTTGGAACCAATTAATACTTAATAGAAGGGGCCTAGACCCTAAAGAATCCTACAAAAAAATTCCAATAAAATAATTCTAAAAGGGACAAGAAATATTAATTATTTAAGGGCTATTTATGAGGCCTGGTAAAAGATAAATTTAAGGAATTGTCTTTTACAAAATTATAACCATACAATAAATAATGGGTAGATTTAGTAAGGACTAAGGTTTTTTTTTTTAAATAACTTATGGGTCATACCATATTTTGGGAGTACTCATGTGGCTACCCTATATTGGTGAGAATTATGAGAAGGACTTCCTAGCTTATAAAAAATAGTTCTAACCTTGTAACTATCCTATGCCTCAATAGTATGAGTTTTGTCACTCACCTTATCCCTAGAGAACCCTTGAAGGACATGATGAAGTCATAATGGGCCAATGCATCTTTCTAATATTATTATAATGTGGCCACTATTTGGCCCATGAGGGGAGAATTTCCCTATAAATAGAGGACATTTTTGTGAAGAAAAGCTATCTAGGATCTAGGAGTTCTTAATGGTCTAGGGAGTATGCTCTCCACCCTTGAGGTGGATCAGAAACCAAAAGACTTGAAGGATCTCCTAGTTAGAAAATGGTATCTAAGATATCTCAAAGGACTAGGGAGTATGCTCTCCACCCTTAGGTGGATCAAAAACCAAAAGGCCTGAGAGATTTCTTAGCTGAAGAAGAAGGCATATGAAGAAGGAAGGAAGAAATATCAAAGCATAAGGACTAGACAAGAACTCTAAGAGATATGAAGAAGGAAGGAATAAATATCAAAGCATAAGGACTAGACAAGAACTCTAAATCTCTTAGGTTGTTTTCGTAACCTTATATTCCTTTACTAAAGCATGTATGCTATGGTTATGCAATCTTATGCATTCTTTAATTAAGACTTGATAGATTAGTGGATTGAAAACCCATTCATTAAGACGTGGTTCTTTAATATCGTAGACTGATAATCCTACAAGCTTATGCATTCTTTAATTAAGACTTGATAGATTACTGGATTGAAAGCCCATTCATTAAGACGTGGTTCTTTAATATCGTAGACTGATAATCCTACTCACTGTCTATGCTTCTTAATATCGTAGACTGATAATCCTACAATCTTATGCATTCTTTAATTAAGACTTGATAGATTACTGGATTGAAAGCCCATTCATTAAGACGTGGTTCTTTAATATCGTAGACTGATAATCCTACTCACTGTCTATGAAAAGGGAAAATTTGGATTTAGAACTTTAATATCGTAGACTGATAATCCTACTCACTGTCTATGAAAAGGGAAAATTTGGATCTAGAAGGGCTGCCATCAGATAGGACCCGAGACATCATGGGAAATGCTTCTTAATATCGTAGACTGATAATCCTACAATCTTATGCATTCTTTAATTAAGACTTGATAGATTACTGGATTGAAAGCCCATTCATTAAGACGTGGTTCTTTAATATCGTAGACTGATAATCCTACTCACTGTCTATGAAAAGGGAAAATTTGGATTTAGAACTTTAATATCGTAGACTGATAATCCTACTCACTGTCTATGAAAAGGGAAAATTTGGATCTAGAAGGGCTGCCATCAGATAGGACCCGAGACATCATGGGAAATGCTTCTTAATATCGTAGACTGATAATCCTACAATCTTATGCATTCTTTAATTAAGACTTGATAGATTACTGGATTGAAAGCCCATTCATTAAGACGTGGTTCTTTAATATCGTAGACTGATAATCCTACTCACTGTCTATGAAAAGGGAAAATTTGGATTTAGAACTTTAATATCGTAGACTGATAATCCTACTCACTGTCTATGAAAAGGGAAAATTTGGATCTAGAAGGGCTGCCATCAGATAGGACCCGAGACATCATGGGAAATGACCACCTATTAAGGAGAATACTAATTACCACCATACTAGAAGAATTGGATGATCGCCGTTGGGGATATCAACTACTTAGAATGTATGCGTTATATTACACCTTGTGATCCCACCAGAATGAATGTGGGATTTGGACTTGCATTCCCTAAATTTTGCTGATAGCAACCTACGTTGTTTAGGGTAATTTGTTTGGCACAATTTGAATTTACCAATGCTAGAAGTGAAACCCTTACTGTTGTAGTTTCGAATTTCCCAATGAATGGTAGCACACCATTAGAGAATGACTCTCTCTGTTAAATGATTCCAATTGGAGATGATAGACAGACATCGTTCGCAATTGTAGTGGCAAGTTAAGACTATGTCAGATTTGTGTAAACCTCAATACTCCCTCTACAATCCACTGGAGCTCTGCATTGTTCTGTGTTTTTTTCTAATCCTAAATCGGGAAGGATAGTTTACCATAATAAAATGATGCTCCTGAGCTTGTTCGAATGCGTCACAAGGATCTTTGATTCCCTCAATATCGAGTCATATTGCCCTTGCGCATAATGCCAATTCGTGGAAGCTAAACCCCTTCTCACTACCTGTCGTCCAATCAATCCAAATACACTATTTGTGTTAAGCAATTATTATGTCAGCGACTGAACCTAAGTGAGAATGGAAGAAAGAAAATCATATGACATATACCTTCTCATACTCTGTAATATACATTTTGCCTCTGCCATGATTGAATACCTCTAAAACCACAGAGCTGCCTGGGCTATTCTCTATGATACAGAGTAGGATTTTGACCAAACGGTGTACACAGGTGAGCGATAACTTGAACACCCTGCAGCGCACACAGTATGCATTCGCGAGACCTTTACATTGAAAACCAATGTCGATCGACCCTTGCCAAGATCAACCACTATGGAAAATGCGCTAATTATTGCCCCCAGTCAACAGGAACATACCTAAGGTTAAATGCTAGGTTATAAAAATTTGGAAAGGGTCATTATCTAGCTTTCGTCTATGTACTTAGGAATGATGTGATAGATGGACGACTAAGCACTCATGATCGTTCCTCGTGCCAAACAGGGACACATGCATTTTAATACCCTTAGACACCACCTGCCCTTTGATATCGAAACCATATGGTCATAATGGGTCGCGTAAAGACTCGAACGATTTGCCTTAGTAGACGAATCACTGTTCTTGCTGAATTGTGCAATGTTTAACATTATAAATTATCTCTCTGATAAACCCTAGGATATTGGATAGGATACTTACACAATAAACTTAAGTGAAATGGGATTCGAAAGGTTAATTGAAATGGACTTTCAAACATCAAATTACCAGTACCTCGAGTGATTAGATAATGATCTTGCTATACCGTATGGTGCCTATAGTGAAGAATCTATTTACGATTGGACGATTCAATCAGTCAAAAAGATAACCCCTGACAATAGATTTAGATAACCTCGATGTCCACGGTCACTGCACAACAACGAAATCAGAGAAAAGGGTTGCATGGTAACTGGTGGTGACATTAACATATCCCTTGAAAATGTCTTTCAATAATCGACTTCCAATATTAAACTATGGTGCCAAGTGTTATATGGTCTAAGGTCTAGGTCATATTTGCACATGTGATGGTGAAACTTCATTGAGGGTCAATGTAGTAAGGGAACGCCCATATCCCTCTAAGTCTATCCCAACATGACTCTAGTATTTTCCTTATTAGGGCAAAGGTAGGGATACCTATATGGAGTTTATTCTTTTAAAATAAAAAATGGGGAAGACCCCTATAAAGTATGAGGGTAAAATATAAAGTCTTATTATAAAGTTTTAAAGAAAGGGAAGATTAAAAATAGAAATGGTGATAGTTCTACGGTATTAGTTGATAGATTTTATGTCTTAACATATTAAAGGTAGTGAATTCTAAGTTCAAGGGAATGAATGTGATTTAATCAAAAGAATGAATTTTGGGAATTCATAGTTAAGAAATGGTTATTGATGGGTTTAAAGGTATGGGACTTTAAATCCATTGCTCAAGGGATTGATTATAAATCAATTATGAAGAGTGAATTAGGAATTTATTCTTGAGGGAATTCATAGGGTTCCCTCGAAATGTGATATCTCCAAAATATAATTCCAATGAATTTCATAAACAATGTAAGATATTAAAAGACTTAGAGAAAGGAACCTAAAGGAACTAGAGATTCCTCAATGATATTGTGAATTTCATATTGATGTCTTAGAAAAAGGAATTGGGTGATTCCTTAATTACAGCAAGAGATTAAAAAGTATTGATGTACTCCTTGATCTATATTTGAGAAGAAGGGCCTGTCGATGCCCTACTATTATTGTAATAATCGCCATTTAAGTTTATGAAAATGAGGAAGAAATTATTTTGGAGGTTGGGTTTTTCCTGTCAGGGTTTTCCCAGGATAAATCTTTGTGTCACCTTATTTTGTGGTTTACTTTATGATATCATGTGAATGTTGCATTTATGATGAACTGAAAATGATAAGTGATAGATGTAATGTTTCCATTTTATGCACTGTAATGTATATTTAATTTTTAGAATATATGGATGTTAGAAGATTATGCTCAATTTCCATTAAGTCGATGATTTAATTCAATGGTATCATTTATTTTTGGAATTAAATGAGTAATGATGAATGATGGATGTTTACTTAAATGTGATAATGAATCAAAGGCATTTGTCTAATTTATTATAATATTGTGGGATAATTATTTATGAATGATGCACCTTTCCATATGCAACACCGTTCATATTCATGTTATAGAAACCAAATCTTAAGGGGATAACTGGATTTATGCATTATATCCTTATTCTTGAATGGAACACAAACCTTGTCTAAAAGGAAGTTTCATATAGTGCTTCAAACCTAAGGATAAGATGTAATGAATCTTGCTTCATGGATTAAATCCACCTCATAAGCATTCAAGATGGTTTAATTGTGGAATGGAACTCTCAACAAGGCAAAATGACCCTGAACTACAAACCAAGATAAACCCTACATTTTAAGCTAAGAATTGGGTGTACAGGATGATGGGAATACCCTTATGGGACAAGAGAAGTCCTTGTTGGTAATAATCTCAAGATGAGCAAATAAATATGGTTGCCTAAATGGAGTGTGCATCAATAAGCTCTAAGAGGCTTAAAGATATGTAATGATGTTAAAAATGATATTCCATGGATTCGTATCACGATAGTGATACAATTGTCTTAGAACTCCCTTATAAATGGAATGGATCGGAGCTAAGATTTATGAATAACCATTGGTGTGGTTATTTCATCTATGATGGTTTACCATGGGTGTGGTTCTCCATCTTCAAGGTATTCACCTGGTCTGGGTGGACCATATGGTGTTTTATTCTTTTTATGAGGATGAAACCTAATGCTTGGCCAGTGTACTCATACCAAGTGGGGTATGAGGGTTTCATAGAAGCTGATCACTTCTAATTGAAGAGACTCTAATCAAGCCTCTATAGTTCTTGAAGTTATTTGCCCTGAAAGTTATAATCCAAATGTTTGTCCTAAGGCATGATTAGGTCTTTTGCCATATGAAGAGGAATATTTATATTAAAAAAAAAAATTGTGGATAAGAAAGGTAACAACTGGGGATTGTTACACAATGGGCACTAAGAAGGTTCTACAAATCAGCTAGTTGAAATATGTGCTTATAATAAATAAAATCATATATAAGTATATAAAAATAGTATATACAAGAGCAAACTACAAACTTTTTTAAGCTTAAGTGGTCTTATAAATTTTTTGAAATTGAGCTTGAATTCTTCCACCATTCTCAAAAAGAGTTTGTTGTTGTTTCATTTCTTTTATTATGCATATCTGACATGTACGTATTCAGATACATCCTTCCACCTAATTATTTTGTTAGTTGTTCCATCACTTTCTTTTACTATCAAATAAAATTTTCGAAAATATTTTTCTATTGTATCTAACTTAAGTTGCATCTTATGATCCTTTCCTAGTTTTCAACTATAAATTATACATCTACATTCTGTTGGTATGTCATTACTATTATTTGGTAGCAATGGCTTAATAAAGGGATATGTTGATGACCATTAAAGCTAAAATATCCTTCCAATAGTCCACCTTTTTAACTTTCTATGTTTAGGTTTCTGACTAGAAAATTTCGTAGAAGATCGTATTTTATTTGATTGATCATATTCTTTTTTGGTTGGTGTATCAGTTGGAGAAATCTCTTCAAGTGGTTGTTGCATGTCATTGTTAAGAAAATTTTCATGTGGAGGCATCTCATCCTCAAGAATATCTCCAAGTGTTGGCATATCAGGGTCAATATTATTTTCTACATACAAAGGTGTTCTATATCATTTTTATAATAACTTACAAAAATTAATTATTTAGTAGGTAAAATGCATTTGTACCTTGAATTTGTGCATATGTCGATGATTCACTTGATTTTGATATATGGGTAAAATGGCTTAGGATACTCTTTTTAATAGAATATTGGCATCCCTTATTTCCATTGCTAGTAGGTGTCATTGTACTTGTAAAGAAAAAAAATGATGTTAAAATGAACATGATGTTGAACAAAATTGTAAAAATTTTACAACCGATATAAGGCAATTCATGATATACTACATATCATAAGATGTCTCTCTATTTATACCATTGATCATCTTCTTATTTTTCTTAATTGATAGTCTCTGCTCTATATCGATAGAATACCCCTCTGTAACCAAACATCTTATTTTCCTCCACTAATAGTCCTTTCTCTCTACTGATACACTAATTCTCTGCAACCAATCGACTCTCCTATCGATAGACTATTCCTCTACAATCAATCAACTCTTTTGTTGATATATTGTTCCTTTGCTCCTAATTAAATATTTTGCTAATAGATGTATCATGTGCAACTGATCAACTCTTCTGATGATAGACTGCTCCTCTACAATTATCAACTATTATGTCGATAGATTGCTCCTCTATAGTTGATCGACTTTTGTTGATAGACTAATACATTATAACCATTCGACTATTATGCTAATAGAATGATCCTCTATAATCGATCAACTCTTCTATCGATAGATTGACCCTCTACAATTTATCATCTCCTTATTTATTCAATTAATAGTCCTTGCTCTTATGTCAATAAATTGAACCTTTACAACCGATTTACTCTTCTATCAATAAAATGAACCTATGCTACTAATTGACTCTTCTATCTATCGATAGACTAATCCTCTAAAATCGATTGTTTGTATTTTTTGTAATTTATTGTATCAGGTTTTTTGCTGCTACAATTCATTTTTCAAGGAGAATGAATTTTTTAGATGTATGATATCATTATCGCATTAGGTATTTATACTGGTTCTATAAGAGGTAAATTTGGTAGGATAAATAAAATTATTTATAATTTCAATGTGAAAAGATCCACAATTTAGGTGAGAGTGTCGGAGTTTTAAAATAAAAATGGTGAAATTCTTATCAGCATTGGGCGAGTCAACCCAGAAATAATTACACCTAGAAATTTTGGATGAATGGGCCCTGAACAAGGGTGCTCATATTCACCAATTTTAAATTTTGGAAATCCTAATATTCACAAATTAACGATGATTTTCCACTATGTATAATATTTATGAAGCTTATCCTAAGGATGAATTTTCTCTTTCTAACATTGATATGATTCTAGATTTCATTGCCAATGGTGAAATATCATCCCTTAAGGATGGTTTTTTAGGATATAACCAAATTAAAAATTGCTCTTGAAGATCAAGCTAAGAGTACCTTCATAACCCCTTGGGGTATCTTTTGTTGGTAGGTCATATCTTTTGGCCTTAAGGATGTTGGATCAACTTACCAATGGTCCATGATCTACATATTCCATGAAATGGTGCATGATATTGTGGAATATTATGTATATGATATTTTAGGAAGATATATCAAGTACAATAATCATATTAAGGACCTCAGACACATCTTTGAATGATTAAGAGAATATAAGGTTTTTCTTAAGACTTCTAAGTGCATTTTCAGAGTAGCCTATAGTAAGTTAATAGGTTTTATCATGTATCATAGAGGAATTGATTTTAACCCTAACAAGATTTATGCTATTTTCAATATGTTGCCTCCTCACAATACAACTAAGCTTTGAAACCTTTAGGATAAGCTTTAGGCCATAAGGTATTTTATCTCCCAACTTGTTGATAAATGTTACCTTTCTCTAAGCTTCTCCAAAAGGATAGTAAGTACAGTTGGGATGTTGAATGTTAAGCTACCTTTGATGCTCTAAAATTATATTTCTCATCCTCATCTATCCTTGTATCCCTCAATTCATACAAACCCTTTTTGCTATACATTTCAATAATTATTCATACAATAGGGGCTATGTTAGTTTAATATGATGACTAACATCGAGAAAAAACCATTTATTATATTAGTAGGAATTTGATAAGTTATAAAACCTATTATACTCCCTTGGAAAATTTATGCCTAGTAGTAGTATTTACTTCCTAAAAATTAATGCATTATATGCTTAATCAGAAAACTATTGTGATAACCAAAGCTAACCCTTTATGGTATCTCTTGTACAAACCACACTTGTCAGGGTGAATTACTAAGTAGGTTATATATCTTAGGGAATTAAACCTTGAATTTGTTAATAAAAAATCCATAAAGGGTCAAGTTATTGCTGACCAGTTAGTCGTTGCCCCTATCATCGACAACTCTCCTCTTGTCATTGAGTTTCTTAATGAATCCATCTTAGCTGTTAAATTTGACCAACTTGATTCTTGGACACTATACATTAACAACTCTAACTACTTTAAGGGTGTTGGGACTAGTATCATGTTGGTTACACCTCAAAAATAGCTTGTTTCATTATCCTTAAAGCTTCAAATTTTCTTGCATGAGAATCATCATAGAATATGAATCACTTATCTTAAGACTTTGTGCCACCTTGACACTAAAATTCAAAACCATCATTATATTTGGTGACTCACAACTTGTAGTCGACCAAATTGATGGTGTATATCAAATAAGGGATAAGAAGTTAAATTCATATAAATATACTATCAATAAATTATTAGCCTCTTTTGATAAATTTACCATTGAGGCAATTCCTTGATTAGGGAACTATCATGCAGATGCCTTGTCTACAACTACATCCCTTAGAAACCTTAAGCTTTAATATGAATAGAGTATAATTACCATTAGGTAGATGTGAGAACCCACTACCATTGACTCTAGTTAGCTACCATTAGATATTTTCTTATTACACTTGATCCTTGGTATAGAGATACCTACACTTTCCTTAAGGATGACATCTTGTCCATAGGGTTAAGTCACTGTGAGCATAAGTGTTTCAACCATTGTTCTTGTCTCTATATTATTATTGAATATATTCTTTATTATTGCTCCCTCGATAGTATCCTACTAATATTTAAACTTTGAGGAGGCTCAATAAATCATTAGATAATCTCATTGTGGATCTTATGGAGGTTATTTCAATGGCATCTACATTGATAAAAATATTTTATGAATGGGCTATAATTAACTCTTAATAGAGAAAGACTCATGTGACTATGTTAAGTATTGTAACCAATGCCAAAAGCATGAGAAACTCATTTGTATCCCAACTCAAGTCCTTCATCTTATAACATCCCCATGGTCATTTTCTATGCGAGGATTGGATATCATTGGAAATGTTAACCCAACTTTGTTTGATAGACATAAGTTCATCATCATAGCCACTAAATACTTCACCAAATGGGTTGAAGCTTTGTTGTTTTCCATTACAATAGGGGCATAGATATATAAGTTTATTTTTAACTAGATCCTTAATCGATAGGGTATTCCTTCTATATTAGTCTCAGATAATGGGACACATTTTAAAAATAAGTATATTTAGAAAATTTATGATAATTTTAAGATTCAACATAAGTGGTCTACGTCATACTACTCTTAAGATAATAGTTAATTTGAATCTCTAAATAAAACTTTAGTTAAAATATTTAAGAAGTTGGTTAACAAAATTGGTCATGATTGGCACTTACATCTATACATGGCTTTATTGGCTTATCACACTAATGTGTGTAGTCCTGTGGGAGCCACCCCTTATGCTTTAGTCAATGGAACCAAAGTTGTCTTCATGTTTGAGCTTAAGGTCCCCTACCTATGAGTATTGCTCCAAGGTTTCTCTATTGAGAATGAGTATTATTTAGGTCATCTTGCCTAATTGGAATTGCTTGATGAAAAGTAGATCCATGAATTGGAGCACTTGCAAGTTTATCAAGATAGATTTTGAAAATCCTATGATAAGAATTTACGATCATGATCTTTCAAAGTTACGTACTGGTCCTTAAATAAAATTAAAAGAACACTAATTTCAAGGATAATCTCAAAGGTAAGTTTGAACCAAATTGGCTAAGTCTATTTGTAATAAATACCAAGAGTTTTTTAGGAGCATATTGCTTAGCCATGATTGATGGTAAAGAACTTAAAGTTCTCCTTAATATTATGAACCTTAGACATTATTATGCTTAAGTACATCTTTGGTTATTTTTGTTGACTACATAATCATTTGCCTAATTGCATTTGTTGCTTAGTTGTATAATTATTTAACATCATCATTGCATATATGCATGTATCTGTGATTACTTGGTTTACCTATTTCATTGTTTCAGGGGATCTATCAGGATATAATGATGATCTTAGTTAGAATAGCTTATGCATTGCAATTGCTTAGATTATTGAGGTAGTGATCCTCCTAGTCTCTCTCACCTCATTTGATTGTTTATTTACATAATCATTTGATACCATTGTTGCATGAATTTCCTTTCTTGTGTTTGCTTTCTTTGCCTCCTTTATATCACATAAGGAGATTTTTTGGAAAGCGATGATGATTCTAGTTAGATTATCTCACATGTATTACATTTTTACTAGGTCATTAATGCTATTAGATATCTATTTCTCTATATTTCTATGAATTATTCTTGGTATATCATGATTTTATGTTACTTTATATATGAACACCATGAGGATGCATTCTTTGCTAGTGGTATTCTTCAACTTTAAATGTTTTCTCAATGCATGTTTGTTTGGTTTTTTATGATTCCTTCTTGAGAAGTCAAAAGGACCATAATGATCCATGATGATTCTAGTTAAGTTCACATGCAATGCATTTGCATTAGGTATCTGAGGTAGTGGTTCCTCTTTTAGTCCTTTTGATTTATTATTAATGAGACATACATATTTAGAAAATCAGTATAAATTTTCCCTCATGTTGGGGGCATGCACATGCTTTCATAGCATATTATTATTTTGCAAGTTTTTTTAGAATTTTCTAAAACACCCTCATGGATGAGCATTATCTGAAACACCCTCTTGAATGAGCATTATCTATAACACCCTAAAAAATGAGCATTATCTAAAACACCCTCTCAAGTGAGCATTATTAGTAACACCCTCACAAGTGAGCATTATATAAAACATCCTCATGGATGAGCATTATCTAAAACACCCTCATGGGTGAGCATTATTTAAAACACCCTCATGCATAAGCATAATCCAAAACATCCTTCTAGGTGAGCATATCTTTCTAAAGTTGTACATATTGTATTTTTTAATCTCCTCTTATTTGGGGGTATTACATTTAAAACAACATAAAAAATTCCAACTAATCTAAGTGCCTACCTATAAATAGGCCTATCCAATCATATACTCTCATCATTGATAGATCATCATGTATTTGTTTCAAGTCATCATTCTCTTAATGTTAACCAACCCAATCATTTCAACCTACCTAGACCAACCTATTCCTATCATCTCCATTTAAACTGATTTCCATTGGTTTAACCTTGGTTTCCCCTTCAAAAATCGAGAGGGCACACATTGGAGTAGGGTAGTATTTCATGTTGTCCTAGGTGAAATCCCTAGAAACATCCTAATTAATCCACCTTTGTAATTCCCAAGCACCAACCCAAAATTGAGGGCACCTATTTTTTGATGCATTCATTTTACAATGAATGCATCAAAAGGGAGCAAATGTAGACAACCCAAAATCAACACACCTTAACCCTCTATGTACCTCATCCACTAGGATTCTAAGCAATTAATTTAATTCATCTCCCTTATTAGCATGCGATATTGGTTGGATTAGTTAATAAAAAACCTACTAAAAAAATAAAAATAAAGTAAAAAACAATTAACCTTAGAATTAAAACAAACAAATTAAAAGAAAATTAAAATTAATTATATCAAATATAATTAGGCTAAAAATTAAATTATTCAATTAAATATTACAAACAAAATCATTATAAATTAATTTAAACTAAGTATTAAGATTAATCCAAATTAATTTAACATTCACTATTACGATTAATCTAGATTAATTTAACATTAATGATTAAGAGTAATATGGATTAATTAATTAAATATCAATTTAAAATCAAGAATTTATTAATTAAAAATTAATTCAAATTAAATAGCAATTTAAAATTAAGGATTTATTAATTGAAAATCAATTCAAATTAAATATCAACTTAACAAATTTAGTGGCATTAGCTCAACCGGTTAGATTCCTCAACATTTCAAGAAGACCTTGGTTTGAATCTTGCCAAATGATACATGGATAATATACAAGCTTTGTTGTAATACCATTATGTGGTTATGATGTAATACCGGTGGGGCCCGTTTCAATCCCATATAACCCATTGAAAAAATATCAACTTAATACTAAGGATTAATTAATTTAACCTAATTTAACTATAAATGAAAATAAAAATCAAAGGGCCATGGAGCTATGGTAAGCCTCAACCCGAACCTCAAGGACCCATCTATTTTGGAGAGACACAACACCACCCTGAAGGCTGCTAAAAAGAACCAAATAAGACTGATCATCACATAGGGGTTGATTTTGATATGGCCATGGATGACATCCCCAAAGATGAAAAAATGATTTTTTGAGTGGGGAAGTTGCCATACCACTCAAGGGTGGCGTAAGGCTAAAAAATGATACTAACTAGGTTGGGGGAGATATTGTTGCCCCTAAAGAAAGGTTAGAGATCCAAAGGCAGTTCCAACATTTGAAAAAGCATCAAAGAAAGAAGGCAATTTTCCCATCCAAGTCTTGACTAATCTCAATTTGAAGGACTCCTAAGATTCCTTCCCTAACCCCTTACTCAAAATTTTTGGTAATGCAATGATTCCTTGATCTCCCACCTTGAAGGAAGCCATCCAACATAGGGCTACCAATGCTAATAAGTCTACTCTGAGGGGGCATTCGATTTCATTTCTAAATTCTAGTGATCATCTCCTCAATTTGTTTGACCTCATCTACTATATACAAAGGGTTAGCAAGATGAAATTGACCTATGTGAATGAGGTGGTCCTTCTCTTGGATGACTACAAGAAAATTTTAAGAAATTCGAGAGCCAGGGCATTGATGGAAGCCCTTATTGACGAAGCTAACCAATAAATACCCTAGGGAGTTCTCTCCTCTCCCCCTTTTTATTCCTTCTCCCTCTCGCTAGATATTGCTTATGTATTCTCTCTCTATTGTTAGGATTATCCTCTTGTGGATGGATCCTGGTTGCTCCTCTCCTTTTTTTTTTGAGGTTCTCTTTCTACCCTATCTCTGAGGCTTGGATTGTTTTGTAAAAGTTTTAGGGATCCTTTCAAAACCCCTTATTTATACCAATAAAAAATAGATAAAAATCAAAGTTAAAAATAAAGATAACGTTAATCAAATATTTAAATAAAAATAGAAGAAAAAATTAAAACCCTAAAACAACACACAATTCATAGCACCTGGATAAAGGGAGCACATTAGCTCCACTCCCTTTCAACCCATTATCCTTGCAATATATAAAAGGAGGTCGAATCCCTTCACATAGAGATCTAAAGGCATTAAAACAAAGAAGAAAAAGTAATAAAAAATTAGGAAAGAATAGTCTTCTACGCATGTGAATTCATGAAGTTATATTTTCATTTTGCTTGATTGATATTTGAGGCCCAAAAAAATTATACTCTATTGAATTTGATGGTTTTTACTGCTAGTTTTTTGCTCACCCTACTAACCAAACCTATCGCACCTAAAGGAGTAGATTCTTATCTATGTCCAAGGACATCAAGTCTTGTCGTTCTCTCTACACTAACGCCATTGTCACAAGGTTTACTTGTATTCTACCACAATATAATGTGCACTAGCCTTTGTATCAACCTGAGATTGTTTTTTCTCTATTGTAATACCAGACAGTTATTGTATCTAATTTGTACCAGCCTTCACATCAATCTTGAGGATTGTTCTTCTCTATTGCAAGACATTATAGGTTATTATATCCACCTCGCCATTTTTCATGTTTAATCATCTTATATTCCTATTGCCTTGTTAAAACATCGTTGTTCATCATCTAAACTATATTCTTGCTCATTTAACTACTTATCAGTATTACTCTTTGTTATTTAGTTATAAAAAATTCATGTCAATATATTTCCTTGGATACACTTACATATTTTTGGAAAATGAAACAAGGGCCTGAATTGCCATAAAGGAATTCCATTATTTATTCCTACTTTGGTAGACCTCTAAACACTAATGCTTCATTTTATATTTCTCTTTATTAGTATTTCTATTTGTAAGTTAGATCTATCAATTGAAATGGAGTGGATTGATCTACTCGATTTGCAAAGACTAGTAAATACTCAAGCACATATTAAACTTACTATAGATATCTCTTGTTTTATGGTTTTATGTAAAAATTGCATGGTTGACATGTTTGGTAGTCATTTTTATCCTTTAGACAAGCATCATTTTATAGATCTACATTTGTTGTATTATTGCTTGTTTGCATCTCCTTGTCCTTTAACTATCTACATCTTGTATTACATCCAATCAAATAGTACTAGTCAAAGAACATTATTCTCCAAACATACATATTCTATATATAGCATATTTATGTTTTAATAAGCATCTACGAAGATTGAGAGTGAGATCAATACCACATTTTAGATCTTAAAATACACAATTTGAAGGATCCATCCTTTTTTATGAAAATGGCAAGATCAAGCCAAGGTGACACACTAAGTCATATCAACTCCTTATCAAAAACTTCCTACAATTAAACATTGAGCTCACTTAGCTCTATTATACATCCTATAAGGTGGCTTGGATATGGGTTCTATTCTAGGAAACTGTTCAATAGAAAATTGACACGCCAAAGGCCATCCAAGAAAATCCTCAAAAAATGTATCAACAAATTTTTAAATAATAGGATGATACTTTAATTTAATCTCTTCCTTATTTATGCAATTATATTAAATATAAATTGCATACAATAAGCACCATGTCATCATATTTCTCTTAATTTATACTATTGATATCATCCTAAGTGATATTTCACATCATGGATCATAATATTTTTTCTATTACCATCAACATATTCCATGTTCTAATAATGGATCTTCTCTCTATATCTACTCAACTAATCCATGACCAAAATAAATTCATATGATTCTAAACATGTTGCTAGTAGACTTTAACAATTTTCCACCCTCTAAAATTATCTTGTATTTAGCCAACATTTATTTGGTAGATTGTTGGGACAATAAATTCATTCAAAATCAGTAGACTTTTGCTCTAATATCCTATGCTTATCCATAAAAGAAACATTAATTAATTAACTGGCATTCCTTGAATCAATACCCCTATTTATAGACCCAGGTGTTGTAGGTGAGTTGGAGAGGAGAGGACAATCCTCCAAGGGAGGTCCCAGGTTCGAATATCCACCCTACCAAAAAGTTGAATTGGGTACCCAAAATCCAATTGATAATGTTGGTGCGGGCGAAGTCGGGTGCGACCCCCTGGTGACTTTGACGGTGTAGAACCCCCTGTTCGTGGTCTCTTAGACCAAGGCGGCCCTACAAGGGGTTTTTCACTTAAAAAAAAAAACCCCTATTTATGGGATGACTAAAAATAATACCTATAGTTGTGATGACCATGGTTTGATGCTTTGCATGTTGGTCATTTACTATTATGTAAATCTTATGTTGCATCGGGACAATACTACTCTCTTGTGTAGAAGGATTAGTTCCAAATTCCCTTCCATTTTATTCTACTTGAAGGTAAATTTCAAACATAATATGGCATTCTATATGTAAAACAACCATGAGAAGGACACAAATTTATGTTCTTTTAGAGGGTCTCTCTATTCAATGTTATGATGCTTGTGACATAAATATGGGTGTATGTCATGATGGAGTTTGAGGTCTCAGAGGTCCTTTATACTCTACTAGTATTCTCATTATCCCTTCTCTAGCTAGATTCTATAGTTGTTTTTGGGTGAACTGAGGAGGTTTTGGTTATCCTAGTGGAACTAATAAACACCCTCATGATGGATTAGGTTTCCTACCATTTGGGCCAACAAACATACTTGTTCCTTAGAACTAAACTTATTCCATAAGATTCAAAGATCCTACTCATTTATGTTCTATAATGAGGAATTATCTATAAGCTTCCTTTTAGGTGGTTGTTTTTTTTTTTTTAAGCGAAAAACCCCTTGCGGGGCCGCCTTGGTCTAAGAGACAATGAACAGGGGGTTCTACACCGTCAAAATCACTCGGGGGTTGCACCCAACTCTTCCCGCACCAACATTATCAATTGGATTTTGGATACCCAATTCATCTTTTTGGTAGGGTGGAGATTCGAACCTAGGACCTCCCTTGGAGGATTGCCCTCTCCTCTCCAACTCACCTACAACACCTAGGTGGTGGTTGGTTTATTTATTCTAATAATATTAGATCAAATATGGTATTAAATCAAAGATAAATAATTGACCAACATAATATTATTCCTAGGTAAGTGTATATCTTCCACAAGTTTAGAAATGTTTTTCTCATATTCCATCACCAATATATCCCCTTGCTAAAAATTGTAGACCTTCTAGATCTTCTTTTATATAAATACTTTGGAAATAAACTAGACCGAAGCATATGAAATCTGAAATCTATTTAAATTCAAGAATAATAAAAGTATTTATCTAAGCTATGCTAATTTTTTTTTTGAAAAACCAGGTCTTTGCCAGAGGTTGTCTTAGTGTTAGACAACCTTGCCTGTAGGTCATTTCGGGTTGAGACGGTCACTATTCCGAGACTGTGTTTCTTTGAGGCCAATTCGAGGTGACATTTGGGATTGATCTAGGGTTTTATCAATGGATTGTTACGCTATGACAGTGACTTGATAGGTTAGATCGATCACTAAGGTAAGGGTATTTGGTTGCATGGGAGACAGGAGTGTAGCTTCTAATCCTTTTCAATGATATGATAGCATGAATTTCAGTAGTGGAATATCTTGGATAATTGAAGTGGGCAACACTTCATTGCTTGGAGAATTGGGATTGAATTTGGTAGCACTTCATTGCACAAATTCAAAAGCTTTAGGATCCTTAAAACTGAGGGGTGAGTGTCAATTTATAGAATTCTTGGATGAAATCTAAAAATGGTGAAAGCACCTTACATAAAAAATAAAAGAGGTAGAAAAGCTTCATATAAAATGGAAAAAACTGGGGATAATAATGGTGGAGATGGAGGGCAGTGAAGGTGGCAGTGGAAACTGAAAAATAGGAATGGTGTAGAGAGCAGGAGGACCAGATCCAGGTAAGGAGGGTGATGGGGATGGGGGATCCTGAGAGCTTCCCCCTATGGGACCTCAGGACAAGGAGCCCCCTTATAAATTTTTTAATGAGTGCCTCATTCTTGGGATACCTAGTAGTTCTTCCTACATGCGGGTTACCTCTAGTGAGATGATCCCTTCAAAAATGTTAGGCTCCAACCTATCCCAGGTCTGATATGATATTATTATTCTAGTAGAAGTATTCTCCAACTATGTTTCTAGGTCTTCCTACTCCCTAATCAAGAATTTTATCAAAGGGAATACAGACATGAATACCGTAAGGTGATGGGCCTTCTCCAAATGGAAGACCACAAGTCACATGGAGATCATAGCCCTTTCAAGGGGTTTCTTCATCATTAAACTTGGCAACCATGAGGATACAAGTCGTATTCTAATAGGAGGGCCCTGGTTCTTAGGCAGGAGGAGCTTGTTTCTCAGGCGATGGGTGGCAAATTTCAATCCAAACACTCAGAGCATAAACTTTGCCCCAATCTGGGTCCAGATACCAGACTTGCCCTTCCATCTCTGGCAGGAGGAAGTCTTGAAAGCTATTATGGGAGAAGTTGATGAGCTGGTGGCCATAAAATCTGTAACCAAAGCAGAATCCAAAATGATCCATGTACGCATCTATGTTAATGCCAATATTGAGTCTGATCTTCCATCCTTTGTAAACATGATCTTGGGTCCTTCAAATTGCACCAATCATTGGAATACAAAAATAAACCAGCCTTCTACATCCAATGCTGCATGCAAGGGCACCTCCAAAACCAATGCCCTCTCCTCAAGCAGGCAGAGGAAACCGAGGGTGGTGACTCTTTTCCAAGGGCTTCCCCCAGGACCCAAAATCAGTTCCCTCTACCTAGATCCAATAACGAGTAACATGCTTCTCGAAAGAACGACCCCCCGACTCATTCGGTGCTTGGTCAAAAGAGGGGCCAACCCCTAGAGGACAAAGGAAATCAAAATGTTGATCCTCCTTTGATCTTGAATTCTGGTCAGGTATATCCTAAATTTGAACCTGGTTTCATTGAGAAGAATGTGGTCCCACTCATGGATGATGCCCTTCCCCCTCCCCTCTTTGATCATCCCCAAAAAAAACTAGCAAAAAAAATTTCCTTTGGATCTCCGCCCAAATTAGGTCCCTCCCTTCCCCCTATTACATTGTCTGGACCAACCTCCATCTATTTTTATAGTGACAAATAAGGAAGTCCCACCCCATCCCAGTCAGCCCTGGAAGGCTTCAACCCCAAGAGGACTCGAAGTAAAAATTCACTATCGACTTTGGAAGTGACAAGAAGAGAGGATGACCAACCCTTGGCGAACAGAGAAGGAAAGAGGTGGAATATGATATAGCAAATGGCCTCCAAACCACCTTATTATATGATGCTCTCAACTTGATAAAATATAAACCAAAAAACCCAAATCTCCTTCCCATTAGGGGAAGGGAGGCAAAAAAACCTTAAAAAGTGTTAATGAAGTTTCTCACTTGGAATGTGAGAGGGCTTAATGGAGCCCCCAAGAAGCGGATAACCGCACATCTTAGGAAAGAACACAATCCCTCAATCCTCATTTTGCAAGAAACCAAGTTGGATGAGATTTCCTCTCCCAGAGTTGCCAAAGCAATATGGAGTAGTGGCGAATTCGTCTTCACCCCGACCCAAGGAACTTTCGGAGGGCTGTTATGTATGTGGGATCCATCTATAGTTGAAGGAAGATTGATTTCCTCATCCAACAGAATCATCAACATGTTGTTTCACTGTAAAACCAACAAACTCACCTGGATCCTTTCCAATGTTTATGCCCCTAATAATCCGTTGGAAAGAGTCATGCTTTGGGAATCAATAAGCCACATGAGAAACTCATTCAAAACCCTCCCCTGGATCCTCACTGGCAACTTCAACAACCCCCTATTCTCTTTAGACAAAAAATGAGGCAACACCCTGATCACTAGAAGCATGGAGGAATTTGGGATATTCATTGATTCAAACAAACTCATGGATGTTAACTTGAAGGGGGCTAAGTACAATTGGAGCAACATGAGAGCTGGAAAAAATATTATTCAAGCAAGACTGGATAGGGTCCTACTCTCAAAAGAAGCCATCTCTGTGTTTGTAGATGCCACCCTTAAACCCCTTCCAAAAATGAGCTCTGACCATAATCCCCTTCTCTTCAAAGTCAAAAAAGGTCCCTCTTTCAAGGGCCCCTTCCATTTGAGGCAATGTGGTTCCACCATATAGACTTCAAAAGCCAAGTTTCCTAGTGGTGGAAGCATTCCTTCAAAGGATCCTCTTCTGGAAAATTATATCAAAAGCTTAGATTCATCAAGGATAATCTCAGGGTGTGGAACAGGGAAACCTTTGGCAATATTTTTGAAAATAAAAGGTTGGTCAAAGAGAAGTTAGAGCTCATAGAACAACAATTCCAGGAAGGCACTCAGGACAACAACTCCAGGGATAAAGAGGGTAAGCTACTAGCAGATTTTCACAATATCTTGGCCAGAGAGGAAACATATTTGAGGTAAAAATTGAGAGCCTTGTGGCTTAGGTATGGTGATTCGAAAACCAAATTCTTCCATGCTTCTACCCTAAGAAATAGGAGTTCCAAAAAAATCTCAGAACTCACATGCAGTGATGGTAGGATCACAAGGGAAATTTTTTATCTGAGATGAGTCAGACAACTTTTTCCAATCCCTCCTAGGAACCCCTTCCTAGTCCTCTCCCTAGAAGACCAAGGCTCTCTTAGAGAACATCCCTCACTCCATTTCCCCTGCTACTAATGAGATGCTCATCTACAAGACCCTAACTAAAGCTCTAGCTAATAGGCTCAAGGGTACCCTCCCCCTCATCATCAATCCCTTCCAGAGAAGCTCTATAAAAGAAAGAGTCATCACTAACAAGGTAATCACAATCCACGAGGCTCTGCATTTCGTCACCTTGGCTAAGAAACCAACTTTCCTCCTCAAGTTGGACATGAATAAAGCTTTTGATAGGGTCAGCTAGGATTTTTTGATCGAGGTCCTCCTTAAATTTGGATTCCACCTAGCCTGGGTTGATCTAATTAAATGATGCATATCCTCTCATTGGTTCTCCATCCTAGTCAATGAGTCGCCTGATGGGTTCTTCCCTAGCTCTAGAGGACTGAGGCAAGGAGATCCCCTGTCCCCTATCTTGTTCATCATCCTGGCCGAGGCTCTAGGAAGGACCATCTCAAGTGTTGGCAAAAGTGGGCTCATATCTGGGATTAAAACTGCCTCTGGCCTCAATCTAGTTACCCACTGCTAGTTTGTTGATGACACTATCTTGGCCACTTTAGCTTTCGTAGCTTAGGCTAAGACCATTAAACACATCCTTTGCCTTTATGATAATGTTGTAGGGTAGAAGATCAACCTCCTCAAAAGCAAGATCTACTTTATCAGCATCCCCCAATACAGGTAAGCAAATATAGTGTGGATCCTTGAGTGCTCCTCAGAGGGTCTCCCCTCTTCATACCTCAAAATTCCTCTATTATCAGGTAATCCCACCAGAACCATGTGGAAAAATGTCATCGAAAGGATCCATAGGAACCTAGCCTCATGGAAAGACCACCTCCTCTCCCTGGAAACCAAAGCAACTCTCACTTCGGCCTACTTATAGAGTATCCCATTTTACTTCATATCTGTGTTTAGGATCCCCACCTCGATGAGTGCCAAGATAGAGAAAATATAGAAGAGATTCCTATGGTCTGGGAGTGAGGAGAAAAATAGGATTCCTTTGGTGGTCTCAGACTTGGTTTACCATAGCAAAAGTGACGAGGCCATTGGGCTCAAGAAAGTCTCTCAAATGAACCTCACCCTTCAGGACAAACACACATGGAAATTCTACACCAACAACGATATCGAGTGGCTTCAGATAGTCAAGAAAAAATACCTACAAAACCATTAGTTCTTAAGTGACCAAGGACCCCAGGATGGGTGTGCATTCTAGAAGTCCATCTCCAAGGCCAAAAGTCTCATCCTAAAATACAGTAGATGGATTCTAGGGAATGGGAGCACCATTGACTTCTGGCATGATAGGTGGCTTCAAGAAGAACCTTTAAGTGAGGATAGGGAGTTGAGGATCCTTAAACCATCCCTTGATGCTAGCAAGGGAAGCAAGGTTGCAAACTTTATTACCAGGCACAATGGTAAGCCCATGTGGAGCCCCATTGATGAGGATAGGTTCCCCCGCCAAGTTGTCGATCTCTCTAGCTTACTCAACATAGTCACCATACTAATGGGAGAGGAAGATGATAGGCCCATATGATGAGGAATTGGTGAGGTGTCCTTCTCTATAAAGTTTTCCTACTCCTTCCAAGAGATGGTACAAGCAACCAATGTCCCTTTCAACCTTATCTAGAGGAAGAAACTCATCCCCAAAATAAGTTTCTTCTCTTGGAATACCATCTAGAACAAGATCCTCATGATTGAGAACCTGGATAAAAGAGGTTTCATGATCCTAAATCGGTGCTACCTATGTTTATCAAACTGAAAATCCACAAACCACCTGTTCACCAGCTCTACTTTCTCTTTCAGAGCCTTTGGTTACCTACTCAAATCCTTTCACATTCAATGGATCCAACCCAATTCTATTATTGACATGTTCTCCTAGTGGTCAAAACCATTTTGGTATCCTAAGCTCCACACCCTATGGTCCCTTTGCCTCCACCATATGATCTAGAAAATATGGTTAGAGTGTAATAGTAGGGCCTTCTCGTCCTCCCCCAGGGACCCCATATCTATAGCGGGCAAAGTCGTTGTTTATGCCATAAAAAACATCTAAATTTGCCCATCCTTATCTACCCCTCTCCAGGTGAGTGAGCAAGCCCTAATCAAATCCTTGGGTATCCTTGAATAAGTTCTTGAAGCTCAGCCAAGGTCCAACCCCAAAGCCAATCTCATATGGATGTTGCCCCTAGAAGGATGGATCAAGTTGAACTTTTATGGAGCCTCCAAAGGAAACCCTAGGCTTGCAGGAGCAGGAGGGGTCATCTGAGATCATGAAGGAACCATAATCCTAGCTTATGCAGAATTCCTTGGGATTTAGACCAACAATTTTGTGGAGGCCATGGCTCTATGGCGAGGTCTTGTCCTACTCCAGGAGGATCCTAGAAGGGCCATCATTGAGGGAGACTCCCTGAACATTATCAACTACATAACTAGCAACAAGACTCCATCATGGAAATTTTTCAACACCATTCAAGAGTCCAAGAACATATTTCAAAACCTCCCTCAATTTTCCATCCACCACACTTTTAGGGAAGCCAACCAACTAGTTGATTCCATGGCCAACCTGGCAGCCACATCAACAAGCCTCAGAGTGTGGAGAGAGAAATTTCCCAAGGAAATATCCAAGGTGGCAAGCAAGGAGAGAAGCAAATTTCATGATGGTAGGTCCCACAGAGCTGATACGTAAGCCAATGGTGAACATAGGGTTTATTTCCACCATAGATGAGCTGGTTAGATCTTAGCCCCAAGTTGTAGGTTTCTACCACATGTGGACCAATATTGCTAACAGAATCACGTATTAGGGTGGCAAATCATGGAGAAAGCATACTCCCTACTTGGAAAAATTAAGGCACTATGTTGATTACAAGATCCTAGAAATGTGAGCATCCTAAGTTGTTCCCCAAGTCTCTAATAGCAGGCGCTTCCCTTGTCATGTGGTGAAACTCTTCAAGTCATATGGACTTTTTAGCTTCTATCCCGCCATTCATGGCATCCCTTACCAATGCCTGATCCCTCCCCAAGGTACCACAAGATTTTTTAGTATCCATACCTCCCCGTGGAAGATCTACTTCTAGAAATTTCCTTGGAAATGTGCATGATTTATGCCATTTCATATCTTGCACCGATCGAGAATGATATGCCCTTGGTTAGAAATGATGTTTCATTCTTATTAATTTTCCACAAAGGCTCCTATCACTTTCGTGTCCAATTCAATCCCTTTGTTGATTGATACCTTAACCCCCTCCTCCACCATTTAACCAAACCCCATCCCTATTCTAATCGCTTGCTTTATTTTTGGTGCCCTTGCCTCAACCCTTCTATCCTTGCTTCAGTCCTGTTGTACCCTATTTTTGCCCTCCTCCCTCTCGATAGTATGGCTTTTGTTGAGCCCGCCTAGCTTAGTCTCGTCCCTGCTACCAAAGTCTTTATGGATGCCAAGGGATTTACCCCATTCCTATCAAAATTATTTGGGCTCGATGATAAAATTACCAGGGATTTTATTTCCACCTGGAACCAAGAAGAGGTGGTAGTACAAGGGGTTCATTTCAAGGTCACAATTGAGCTGCTCTTGGATATTACTGGTTTCCCTCTGCTTAAGCGCTTCATCAGGTGTGATAGGTATAATTGGGAAGAAGAGATAGACCAATTCCTTGACAAAGGGAAGTGTTTGGGGTGGGACAAGTCCACCCTGCATGTGGCATCCCTCCCACCCCCCTAGAATGTCGCCATTGTCCCTATTATGCAATTTGTTACTTGTGATGACCCAGAGAAGCCATTGAGAAGCTTCCATCTAGTTTTTTTTAACCATATTTGGGATGGTAAACCGATGTATGTCCTTGAATATCTATTATACTCCTTGTACCTTACCCTAAAGAAGTATAAAAAATTAGGAGGTAAGCCGATGCACTAGGGGATGTTAGCGGTTATTTACAAGCATGTTGTGGCCAATAGACCTCTAGTATAGAATATTAAGCCGGTGTCTATCAGGATCCCCCGTCACCCAACAACCTTGGTTCCCCTAAAGGCCTTGTAGCTACGAGGGGTCATCCCAAAGGTTCCCCTCCTAAGAGTGCAAGGTTGAAGAGGTGAGCAACGACTTCAAATTCAACCCCGACAGACAGATCTTTAGCTAGACTCAAGAAACTAAAGGTGGAGTCATTCTCATCCTCCACCCATGTCATCTTTGACTCTGTGAGCAACAGGGAGGACCAGAGATCCCATATGTTGCTATAGTTGGTGGTGTCCACCATTCGCATATCGATCAAGTATCTAGATGAAGCCTCTAAAATGTTGACCCACTACACAAAGAAGGGAGACAACAAGAACTGAGAAACATGACCCTCTGATGCAGATGGTTGGCTAATGGTGACAATTTTTGAATGTCAGTATTCAAGTGGTATTTTTTATTTTTTGTATCTATGTCATCTAGTCATTGGGGTTCACCCCTGTCTGATAGGACCTGGGACCCTGTTGAAGGAATTTTGTATATCGTTTATTTTCCCTTCCTATTATTTTTATGGCTTAGTAGTTTTCCCTCTATAGTAGGGAAGGCTTTTTGTAGCTGTTGGTAGCTATGTTCTGAAATTGATGTTTCTAAGTATGGCAATATCGCCCTGTCTATAACAAGGTTTTGGGTTCTTTTCAAAACCCATCTTGTAAATATACTTCATATTAACAAAAAAAATCAAAGAGGTAGTTTACATTAATAAAATCGAATGCCTATATTTAAAATTTCATGCAATTTGATAATTGCATGCATTTTTATATTTTGGCCCATGCAGGTCCTTAAATGCCTTTCTCGAAATCATGTGCAAGGTTAACTAGTAGTTTCAACTGCCAGTTAGACACCTTTTTATTTTTAAGCTTACTTTTGGCGATCGTATTAGGGTGAGATGACCACGATTTGGTGATCATATCAGGGTGAGATGACCATGGTTTGACAATCATATTAGGGTGAGATGGCCAGATTTTATGGGGAACTATGCCTATTTAAGTGGTGAGAACCACTATTTTATCCCTAAAGCTATCCAAGGTGGGTTAGGTGATCTAGAAGGAGTCCATTCAGGTTGTCTCTTCAATATGACATGTTTTAGGTGTGTACAATTGATACAAAGGATTTGTGCATGGAGGTATTTATAGTAGATACCTAATCCCTAAATTACAATAATTACATTAAACAAGGCTAGCATAAGGCTTAAGGTTAAGTCAACTTACTAAACCTTTTAATTAAAATTTAGTTAAGGTTAACCATTCACGTGGTTTAACTAATACCACAAGGGGTGAATACATATCCATACAAAAGGATTAACCAATACCACAAGTAGTGAAGACAACAATATTTCCTATAGATTTACATCATAGTTGATTGGCAAGTCACCAAGCAATAAGCATCCATCACCATTTAGACGATGATCAACATTTCAAAAAGTCAAAATCTATCTCTATTTGGAATATTTTCAATTTCCTATAAGGAATATACTATTAATTACAAGATACTCCTACAATCACCCTCATGGAACTTTTATCATGATCTAGGTCAAATTTACATACTAGTTAGGGTAAATGAACCGTACCATCTTCTATTGCCATAGGCACATAAATTGGATCAAACCTTTGTTGAACATGAATCCATGACTCCACCTTCTAGATTTAAGATATTAAGCTTCTCATGAGAAGATTTTCAACATGCAACATGGTGACCATAATTTATCCTCCAATATCAAAAGAAAAGTCATCAAGTAACAAGTATGTTTTTGAATATTTAGACCCTATGGTTAGAAAGGGACACATTAGAACAAGGTATACCTTACACTAATCATCCAAAACCTACTCCTCTTGTAGCAAAAATAACCTCTACAAAACTGAAATAGGTACTTAAACAAATGCAATATAAGTGGTCCATAATGCTTGTACAAACTTACTATATATTGTTGGTAGAATATAACAAAACTATTGCGACCATTGCGAAGACCTCAAAAAATTATGTGATTTGAGTAAAAGGTCTCAAAATGTTTTTGCATGCAAAAGTAATGGCTTCTAAATCTTCCTTCATGAACTAACAAAAGCCACCAAAATTTAAATTCAAATTTTCAAATTTCCAACAAATACCTATGACCAATCTACAAGTACCATGTGTAGCAAAGTCATAAAAAATAAAAAAATTACCACTTGTTCTCAATTATTTTATTGAATTGGCATACAAAATTTTTAGATCACCACTTGTCTACATATTATGGGATGATTTTTATTTTATGTAGCAAAAATTATATGGGCGACCACCCAGGTGCCACATTGGCCACCACATTTCCATAAAGTAGATAAATAAGTTACTCAATATTAGATGGAAGGGTAGGGGTTTTAAATCCTAGACCCACTATGTGCTAAGCCTATATGCCTAATAAACTAGCTACCATGACACCATTGTGAATCAATTCAAAAGTGTTTTACATGAAATAAAACCAATATAGTAGCATGGATCCACTAAGGTTGTTGGAAATGATGTTTTCAACCAAGCCATTGTGCAATATAATCTCAAGCCTTACATGTATGCTTCCATCCAAGCCACTATGCTACATGTTTTCAGGCCTCAATGTAAATTTGAATGTAGACACATGCCACAAGGACTCCAATAAAAATAGTTATTTTATTGCTTTGTTATTCATTCAAGACTTATAAAAGGATCAAGGTGGGTTTCAAACATATAGCTCTTGTGCAAGAGGATCCCAACACATCAAATCAAACTAATGTACCAATGGCATAATCAACTAACAAATCCTTACGTGGTTAATATCAAATGGTCCATGACCTCACAAAGAAAATATTCAAACTACAATAGAGTGTGGGTCAAACCCATGTTCTCTTTGATCAATAATTAATGCAAGAAGTCCATAACTTCTAATGGAGACCAAAAAATTATCTCATCAACCATATCCTCTTCCAAAGACACCAAAGAATAAAATTATGCCATGTAAATATTTTTATCAAGCTACCACTAAGATTCAAACATAGGATATTCAAGCTACTAATAAATATTATTACTATTGCACCATGCCCTCTTAGGAAAACAAGATTGTATGAAAAATATTCAAATGGTCAAAGGTATCAAATTCTATGCACATGTGAAACTACCATCAAGGATGCCAACTTCATAAAATAAAACTACTTATAATCTCAAAAATAATACCCATGAGTTTGAACTCAAGGCCAACCTAATTATAGGTGTATGCCTTACTATTGTAATACTATGCATTGTTGGGAATAAATTAAAACTACCCTAGAAGGTTGTATACCACACCCAAGGCACAAATCAATAGGTCCATTAAATTATACATACAATTGTAATTCCTCACCATCAAAGGAAACATTCAATGAAATTTTTTAAATTCAAAAATTAAAATTTTTGAATTTTAGAGGGAAACTTTCAAACTCTATAGGCACAAAGTAGGCATTAAAATAGCAAAATATCCAAATATGTTGAGCTAGGACCCCTCTAAATTTTATAAAAAATCCAAAAATATTGATAGTTCATCCATATCTACCATCGTTTTCCCTACACATTTGTTTTTTAGAATGCAACTTGTCAAAAATCATCTCCTATCAAAGAAACATAAAATATTGTTGGACAAATCAAACAACCTATCAAGTGGGTTGGAAGTATTTACCATGCACTAGAGTCTGCCTAATGCTCATCCAAAAACTAGGTTTGATTTGTCAAATGTGCATAATGATGATTATGGATGACTATGTACGATTCTGATAATGATGGATGGTGAATTATGGATGAACTCTTATGTGTGTGTGTTTCTATGGAATGTTGTAGGTTAGTTTTGTGTAATGTTGCAATATTTTGGTAGAATATGGCATTGGTGTAACTTGGAGAATGATCTAGAGACATGGGAGTATCAAGGAAGATGTACTGAAATATGTTGTACGATTTTTAGACGTAATCATGCACATGGATTCTCTCAACAACCCCATTAGGATGTTTTGCTTCTTGTAGAGATTGTATTGATTGGTACATCAAACCCTTACAAAAAATCTAGGAGAGAGATTGGAGCAAGAGAACATTTAAACTAGCATCTAAATGTATCGTTGGTTCATACAATTCATACATCATTACCCTTACAAATCATACAAAGCACTTTCTACTTGATTTGGTAGAACAATCGATTGAGAGAAACTTATCCGATTTGGCAGTTTTGGGAAATTGACTTGAGCGATTACAAAACTGTGTATAGTAGTATCCAAAACCGGATATGTTATTTTTTCTTAGTGTAATATCGTACCATCTATGACACTGTATGATTTAAGATCATACAGTGTAGACACTGAAGTCTGTACAAGGTGATTATAGTTCATACAAGGGTAGTTTTAGTGGCCTTGAGACTGTACAATTTTGTAAGTGAGTTGGGCTTGGCATATTGATAATTCTCCACCTTGGAGAATGATGAGCACCAAAAATTCTCATATTTTGTACATATTTATTTGATCAATATGCGGCTGTATAATAAGGATTGAGTACTTTTATTAATAATTATATAGATATTTGATATAATTATGCGTGTTATCTAATTTGTGTGCTTTTAGTATGTTTTGTGGAATTGTAGTTGATTTAGTTAGATTTGGAACGATCGAGGTCCTTTTGATAGACCTGGCACTTTATTTCATCGAGGGTCAATGTAGAGAACATAGGCGCCTCCCTGCAATCGAAAGGCACCAAGAGAACAAGCGCCTCCTTGTAGTCGGAAGGCGCCAACTAAATGCAAGCGCCTCCCTGCAGTCGGAAGGCACCAACTGAATACAAGCGCCTCCCTGTAGTCGAAAGGCACCAACTGAATACAAGAATCTCCCTGCAGTCGAAATGTGCCAACTAAATACAAGTGCCTCCCTACAGTCGAAAGGCATCGACTGAATGCAAGCGCCTCCCTGCAGTCGAAAGGTGCCAACTAAATCCAAGTGCCTCCCTACAACCGAAAGGCACCAACCAAGGACAAGCACCTCCCTGCAACTGGAAGGTGCTAACAGAAGGCAAGTGCCTCCCTACAGCCAGAAGGTGCTAATAGAATGCAAGCGCCTCCCTACAATCGAAAGGCACCATTGATTCTTTGCTCGTTGACCAGATTCGAACGACGTGGACGGCAGCGGCTGGTGCAATTCCAGCTCTACGTCATGCAGAGCTAAATTGGAGATAGCACCAATGTATCAAAACATCTTACTGATGCCAGGAAAAGCATGAACCAAAATGAACACGCCGCCATCAGAACAGAATGCCAAACATCGATTTCATTCACCAGACTGTTATAATTTAGTCTGGGAAGAATCGACTATTGTAACCACTTCTGTAATAGAAGTTCTGCGGGTGTGTTATATAAACACATGCAGATCGTTCTAAAAGATATATAGGGAGAGATATATAGAAATAATTAAAAAAGATCCATTTAGAGTTGCAGAAGATAGATTGTAATATTTTGATAAATATATTATAGTTCCAGAAGTTCTAAAGCGCGTGCTTGATCGGGAAGAAGCTGCTGGAGCCTAGGCCCACTCCAAGCCAGTATTTCTTCCCCATTTCCTTTTTGTTCATTTATTTTAATTAGTTTATTGCTTCCATAGGAACGTTCATTAGTTTGCTAGTTACAGTATTTGCAGTAGATTCATTTTTAGGAATGTATACATAATTTATTTCTGTAGATTTAATTTTGTTCTTTTTACATAATTTATTGAGGAGTGCGGGAATGATTGAAAACCATCTCAAGAACACCCCCCAAATGTAGGATTAGAAGATTCACCTCCAGTGGTATTGTAGTAACCTAATTCCGACTCTTCGCAAGTTTACGAAGCTCCTTGGGTTGATAATTAAATGCACGGGCATGTGACAAAAATAGGAAACCATTCACCTTGTTTGGCCCGCAACAGAGAATACCTGCCCATTAGGAATACTCCACCCCTATGCTACAGAGTAAAGAATTTGAACTAGGGTTTGAAAATAACATGAGTAACATTGTTATTTGAGATTTGTTTTATAAGCATTGTTGTTGAAGTGAGTTGTTGAGTGAAGAATTAGAACTAGGTTTTGAAAAGAATATGAATATCATTGTTATGTGAGAGTTTTTTTAAAGAATTTTTGTTGGAGTGAGTTTTTGAGTGAATAATTTAAACTAGGGTTTGAAAAGAACATAAGTATCATTGTTATGTGAGAGTTGCATTGTTGTTGAGCATTGTTGGAAATATTTTTAGTGAGTGATCGTATACTTGGACTAGGGTTTGTGAGAAAGGATTGTTTCATCAAGTGATTCGTTGGTAGAGTTGGTTGAGCCTAGTCAATTGGATGTGTAAAGTGATTGTTCAAGTTCCATAAAATAAACTATTTTATATTCTGAATTGAATTGAAAAAATGATTGAGTTGAAGAATATTGAGTCTCTAAAAATTCTCTATATGTTTATAAAAGAGTGATTGAAAGTAATTGAGTATTGTGATGAGTATAGAACATATTGAGTCTCTAATAATTCTCTTTATGTTTCTATGATATTGGAAAAGTTCTAGTGTGGACTTGTTGAGCAGATTTGAGGTAAGTCTTTGAGAAGACTTGTGGACATATTTGAGTAAGCTTTTGTGGAAGCTTACAATATAGATTGAGAGCATATTTGGATAAGTTCTTGTGAGGACTTATTGAGAAGATTTGGATAAGTTCTTGAGAGGACTTCTTGAGTAGATTATACAAATTCTAGAGAGGACTTGTGGATAAATTAGTGTGAGCTTTTGTGGAAGCTTACAAGGTAGATTTGAGATAAGTCTTTGAGAAGGCTTGAGAGTAGAGTTGATTGATAGATTTGTTCAAACCTTGAGTTAAGGTTTGGGGTAGATCTAGCAGAGTTTATTTGAGATTGAGTCAAGCCTTGAGTTAAGGCTTAAGGACAAATATTGAGGACATATTTTTGCTATACCGAAGGACTATGTTTAGTAAAAATTTGAGTACAAAGTTTGGTGTAGATCAGAGGATAGGTTTGTGCCAGACCAGAGACAAATATTAAGGATAGATTTGTGCTAGACCGACGAACTGTATTTAGTATAGATTTTAGATAGAGCTTTGGAGGTGATAGAGTTGAGGACAAAAATCTCCAACCAAAGCAGGGAAGACAGGTGTCTTCTGTAGATAGATTTCCATTTTCTAAGGGCAATGGAGGCAGAGGTCTTCTATAGGATCACCAACCAGAGCAAAGATTAGGATATTGGTGACTCCTATGGATAGAGATCCACAAACTTGATTTAGGGGATTGGTGTCTCCTTTTGACAGAGGTCCATAAACATTGTAATAGGGAAAGGTTTCCCAAGAGATTGATTGAGAAAATTTTAGTGAAATATTTTCTTTGTGGAGTAGCGCACATTGGTTGAACCACATAAATTGTAGTGTCTCTATTGTGTGTGGTGATTTGTGCATTGCTTTGATTACTGCTATTGATATTGCTATATTTACATTGCATAATATTGATTAGGAAAGAAAAGTAAAAAGTGATCTTATATTGTTCACCCCCTCTCAGTATAAGCTTGTGTTCTTCAAAATCTATTGAATTTGAGCACCAATGGATAAGGGTGTGGCCACACTATATTCAACCTACACATTTTGTGCATACCTAGGCGTATGAGATACACCAAGTGAAGGAGCTTACCTCAGACATTTTGGTGACCTCTGCAATGGTGACATTTCTGATCTAGTGTCCTTAGAATCACTAATTTTATCTAGCCTATAACTCCTATTGGCAACATCTTGTTTACTCCTTATTGTGGCTGCCCTACCCTACATTTAGATGAAAAGAAAATTTTAAAAATTAAATGTACTAAAATATAAAATATTTTTTTATTTTCAAATATGGACTGATTATCTTCAATTCATCTAGTGTCAAGGCAATGGCTTGTAGTGTTGCATGCCCTATAGTAGGAGCAGGAGTATCTTGCAAATTATGAAAAAATTCAAAATAAAGAGCTAAAATATAATTAATAATGCCCACAATGGGTTGTGTTTTACTGGTTTGTAATTGCATTGCATGTAGCTCAACCCTAATGCAATCTTAAATATAGGTGCACCAATCGAACCTCTCATGATGCTCACAGTGAATAACATACAAAAGTGCCCAAAATGGAATTTTTGATCTTCCAAGCAGAATCAGTCTTGCTTGGAAGATCTCAATAATGGCCTTCAGAGTTGGATTCTTAACATCGATGATTTTTAACCCTCTTTTTGACTTGGAGGTAGAAGCTGCAAAAAGAAAAAATTAGATAACAATTTACAAATTTGAAATTTTTAACATTAACAGATTCTAAGACAAGAATTATACCTACCAAATATTTTGTGCTAAGTTAGTATGTTTTCTCAAGGTAGTCTTTCTCTTCTGCAGAGAGCTGGCACTTTGCTGACACTAGAGGAAAATCACCGAAAGAAAGATTTGTCAATCTATTAATGTTGACAGATGTGATAGTGAACGATAAATTTCTATTCTGTATTTTCATTTTTACCATGGCTTTTTCATGGTCATAACCACTAATAATATGTTGCAAGAGGACTTTATCATTTTTGAAATGTGGTATTGACACCAATGTTGTCAAACCTGCATCTTCTAACAACGATAATATTGTACGTAGAGTAATTAACAAATCTGAAATTAATGTGTAAGAAGGATTCTTGAACATTGGAATAGGGGTGGAAGTGGTGGCCATTGCTAGAATTTGGAAACTTAATAGGAAAAATAGGAGAAATTTGTTTCTTGATAACGGTTCGCTCTAGTTGGGTGCAGTCATAGAAATAAAATCAAAAAATGATAGTGATGCCCTTTTATAAATAGAATGGACGAAGTCGACACATGGAAAAATTGTATTGGACATGCAGTATGGGTGTCCGATTGTGTGACACAAGGTAGGTGTTCAAATATAGACCATATTGTGCATCAAGCCCAATATTGGACCATATTTTGCATTAGGTCCTCTATCAAACCTTATTGTGCGTCAGACCCTGACCCCAGACCTTATTGTGCATCAGACCTGACCTCCAGACATTATTATGCATCAGACCCGACCTTGAACCTTAATATGCATCAGACCCAACCCCAAAACTTATTATGTATTAGTTCCAATCCCAAACCTTATTATGCACCAGACCCAACACCCAGACCTTATTATGCATCAGATCCAACCCCAAATCTTATTATGCATCAGACCTTGATCCCGAACCTTATTGTGCATTAGACCTGACCTAGGACCTTATTATGCATTAGACCTAACACCCAAACTTTATTATGCATCAAACCCAATCCTGGACCTTATTATGCATCAGACCCAACACCCAAACCTTATTATACATCAAATCTGATCCTGAACCTTATTATGCATCAGACCCAACCTCAGACCTTATTATGCATCAAACCCGACCTTGAACCTTATTATGCATCAATCTTGACCCCAAACCTTATTATGCATCAAAACTAACCTCAAACCTTATTATGCATCAGACTCGATCTCGGACTGTAGTATGCATCAGATCATATCTAGGCTTAGTTATGCATCAAATCGTGTCTGGACCTAGTTATGCATCAGACTAAATTCAAACCTAGTTATGCATTAGATCGGATCCAAAGCTAGTTATGCATCAGACCAAATCCAAACCTAGTTATGCATCAGACCGGATCCGATCCAAAAAAATTATCAAAGTCACCATTTTTTCCCAATTTTTTTCTAGAAACCAAGGTAATTTGCCATTGCCTTCAACGTCTGGTTGGCCAGGATTCATCATAATTTCGTAACGGATTCACCTTTTTTTTACACGTACATTTTGGTTTTGATCCCTTATGCATAACCCTACATTCAATAGAAAATAAACAACATCGGTAAACCATTTTTCTTGTGTGATGTCCTCTACGCTATAATGTTGACATGAAATTTGAGGGTCTATCTCCGCAAGTGCCTTTGTCAAACCTTGGCCTCACACTAGCTTCATCGGGTGGATCTCAAGATCAAATTCTTGTAAAGTAGACATCCACTTCCCTCATCTTTCTCCTAGCTCATTCTGCATTAACATGTTTTTTACAATAGGGTCAGGCACAATAGCAAATACTCGGCTATGCAAAATATAATGCCTAATTTTTTAACAGTTTTAAATAATGCATATGCTTGTTTATCCAAAATAGTATACCTCAATTGTGCATATTTTAATGGTGAACTCATAAAAGCAATGGGATTTTCAGAATTACCTTCGCTCTTTTGAGTTAGTACGCTTGCATATGAATGATCGGATGCAAAAGTGTAGATAAATAATGGCTTTGTATAATCAGGACTTACCAAGATAGGTGCATTAGAAATAGCATATTTCACACCCTAAAAAGTAGTCCTAGCATCAGATGTCCATTTAATATTAATATCCTTTTTCAACATGTCATTCAATGGTTTAACAATTTTGGCAAACCCAGAAATGAATTTCCTAACAAAATTTATTTTCCCAAAGAATGACCTGAGCTCCTTCTTACTACCCGGAAAGAGGGATTTTTTGGATTGCTTCTATCCTCACAGGGTCTATAGAAATGCCTTCTTTTGATATTATATGTCCCAATAATTTCCCTTCGGTTACCCCAAAGATGCATTTTTTGGATTAAGTGAAATTCCATGTTCTCTACATCTTTGCAAAACCTTTCTCAAATCATTGATATGATCTTTACGCTTCTTTGAGAATACAGGGATATCATCTACATACATGACTATGCATTTACCTATAAGGTCCCTAAATGCATAATCCATGGCCCATTGAAAAGTAGCACCTGCATTGAGCAAACCAAAAGGTATTCTTTTATAAGCAAATGTTCCCCATTTGGTGGTAAAAGCAGTCTTCATTCTATCTCTAGGGTCAATGAGAATCTGATTATAACCAGAATATCCATCAAGAAATGACATCATTTCAGATCCATTGACCATTTGTAAAATGCTATCAATAGAAGGAAGAGGGTAGTTGTCTTTTTGTGAAGCTTTATTGAGGTTTCTAAAATCAATACATAATATGATCTCACCAGTTTTCTTTCTAACAGGAACTATGTTAGCTACCCATGTGGAATGGCGAATAGGAAATATAATCTTGGCATCTAACAACTTCTTTACTTCCTTTTCTATAAGTGGTTCCAACAATGGGTTAATTATACGTTGTTTCTATCTAAAAGGTTTAGAGTCTGGCTTTAGAGGGATGGTATGCATGATTATGTTTTGATCATAGGTATTTAAATCCTCATAAGTCCATGCTATACAATCCATGTAATCTCTTAACACATGCATTATTCCTTCCCTTTCTTGAGGTGTACATGCTTTCCCAATAAGCACATTATGTGAATCTTTATTTCCAATATTGACTATATCATATGCATCATCCTCAAGTGGGATTTTGCCAGATTTCTTGCTTTGGTATTCAATATCAAAAATTTTCTCAAGTGCAATAGTGCCTTTTGGGATGGCATTAATATTTTTTATTGTCATATCTCCTTTTTCCTCATCCTCTTGTAATATTTGATCTTCATCTATTACCTGATTTTCAAAGACACCTAAATTAGTCACAAAATCAAATAGGTGTTTGTCGCTTTCAAAAACCTATAAGTTTTTAACGTTGTCAGGTATGGATGGACAAGGGACCAACTCAATTGAAAATATTTTTAGTTTCTTTTTATCCATGGGATTTAGTGTACTTGCAACAACTGCCAAAGAGTCAGCGACCCGATTACTTTTTCTAGAGATTAGAGAAATATTAAATGCTTCAAATCCATCAATCAAATCTTTAACTCTAGTCTTGTAGTGGGTTAACCTTTCATCTCTACATGTGTATTCTCCTTTCACCTATCTAAAAACTAGTGTTGAATCCCCTAAGACTTTCAAGCATTTAATATTCTTATTCAGTGCTAATCGTAATCCAAAAATCAAGGCTTCATACTCTGCTACATTACAAGTGCATGGAAATTGTAATCTAAATGCAATGAGAGAAGACTTCCCTTTAGGACTAATGAGCTCCACCCTAGCTCCACTACCCTGTTTGGATCTAGATCCATCAAATTTTAGTGTCCAAACTAGATAATCATCCTTAAGAGGATTACTAGATAGAACTTCAACATCTTCTTCATTAGCAACCCATTTTGTATCCAATGTGTAAACACCCAACTCAGTTTCATAATAAAGGGTCTCATTTGGCTTGTTATATTCTGTGATCATCTCTTTGAGCTTGGGTTCTCTTTCAACTTAGATTTTATTGGCTACCCCTTTCCAAGGTAGCCACATGTGTGAACAATCCATTGAAAAATAGCCATTCAAGTTTTTGCTCCAATCCCTAGCCAGTAACATACCATAATTAGCAGGAATATTGACAACATGAATATCAATATGTTGTTGAACTCTAGGTTCTGATGCAACTACACATGGATGTCATGAAGCATACCTACCACATTTACCTCAGATCTATCTAATTGTATCACCATTTTGTTTGAAGGATGAGGTTTCAAGCCCAATCTCTTACAAATATCATAAGGCATTACATTACCTGATGCACCTGAATCTATCATACAATTGTGTAGATTCCTTTTGGTGATTCTGATTGTTAGGAGAAAAGGAGGAACTTCTCCTCTCTCCTTTCGCTAGGCGTAATGTGACTCTATAATTAACTTAGCATCATTTTTGTTTGATCCTCCCAAAGCCTCAATCAAAGCCTCCTTTTGACCTGGTATCATTGTCGTTGCGAACATATTGATATTAGCTTTTGTTGTCTTCAAATCCTCAATAATGTTATAAGCACCTTTATCAACACTTCACTCCTTTTTAGGTGGTTTGGATGAATCCATCTGAGATGGAGGTGGTGGGTTGTTATTTGCCTTGGCATCGGGTGGAATAATGGAATTGTTCGAAGGGGTGGAAGAAGTATTTGAGAACTTACTCTTATTTCTTAAATGATAGTTATGATTCCCCTTTTGGAAATGCCTAACGACCTAAACTTCTTCTATGGGCTCATCTTCCTCCTCTTCTTCACTTTTGGAGCCAAAATTTTCAATAACCAAAGCATGTCCCTTGCCTCTGCTTGAACTGGCTTGATGAGAGCAGTCATCATTAGGTACTATTTCACACTCATCAATATCTTGTTGGAAAATATCTCTAGACTTCTGAAACATGGGGTATTCATTTTCATTATGCTCGTTAGTGGAATGCCACCTACACCAATTGCTCCTAGAAAAATCTGAAATATTAATGGTAGCATGAGATTGGCTAGAACCAACATTACTATGATTAGCAGTCGAACTGGGTACCCCCCATTGTTTGGTCGTGTATTCCACTACTTATTTTAAAAACTAAAATTCCTATTTTTCTGCATGTTTTGGGGTGCTTTCTTTTGGGAATGGACCATATCACTACTTAGTTTATGGAACAACCTTTTCAAGTCTTTTACCTTTGACTCCAGCTCATTGGGTTGAGGAGTAGCAGTGGTAGGATTCGTTGGGTTCCAGAAACTTGGGATGTTTTGATTAGGCACCATGTTTTGATTTTGAACACTTTGGCTCGAGAGTGGATTCACACTCTGTAAGGGTGTGGGCATGGGAAATGAGGTCAAGGCCTGAGCATTGGTTGTAGTGACTCCCTGAGTAGCCAATTGATTCTCTAGAAGCAAAGGAGTAGCTAAAGGAATGGATGTGTTCAAATAGGTGAGCATGGATGGATGAGTGGGCATAGATGGACAAGGCTGATTGTAAGGTAAGGTATTCAACATCGGCATCTATGGTGCCATAGCCTGGTTCATCATAGGAATCTGATTGTAAGGACCAAACTACCCTACCATGGGTAATTGGGTTATCCCAACACCTTGCGGTATCATTTGTTGCTCAATGGTCATGGCCTCCGAGTAAGCTAGGGCAAGGGTAGTAACCTGAGGGTTCCTCCTAGAAAACATGGTAGTCATGGGATCTAACGCCCCAAAGTATAATTGAAGAGCCACATTGGCATCAACAATAAAATGATAAGTCAATCTTGTGTAGAGTTTCTGAAACCTATGGAATTGAACATCTTGATTGGCTCATTAGGTCCCCTTTTACAAGTCACAAATTGGTGATAGATAATGGTAGGATCTAAGGGTGACCTGAATTGATTGACAAAAGCAACCTCTAATTGGGCCCAAGAGGTAATAGAACCAGCAGGTAGACTGATATACCAATCATACGTCATTTCATCTAGACTCAAAGGAAATAATCTACAAGCCACATCTTCATGTTCAACTCATGATCTGATCAAGATATCCTTATAAACCTGGATGTGTTCTTCGGTTGATCTAGGACCATCATGCTTATACTTGGGCAAGAACCTTTCAATATTTTTGGGTACATCATGAACATCCCCAGCTATGTTCAATGGAGTACTGTGTGCTCCATACCAAGCAACATTTTGAGCCATTGTATTCAATGGAGGTGTCCCTAAAGAAACACTAGGGGCAATAGAGTCAATAGATGAAGACACACTAGGTGCACTAGAAAAAGAAGGTAAGCCAACTTCGAGCACACTAGGTGGGATAACAATAGTTTGACTCTCAGCTTTTCTATTTCTATGAGTGGGAGATATACTTTGAAAAATAGTATCCCTAGTGGATTTGGATCTAGTAATGATATACTGAGGTGGATCCAACTTAACAATACCAACCACAAGTGTTTGCTAACAATGCATCAACATAAACCATCACATAAGAAATATTCTCATAAAATGGTTAGCATCAATGCATTATCAATAAAGCAATTCCCAATCAATGAATAGAATCACCTATCAACAAGACCATGTTAGTCCAAACCAATATCTTCCAAAATAGCCTTTCAAGTAAACAATGAACAAGTTAGCTTTACAACTTCAAAGAAATAACCAATTCAGGCCCTCCTTCTAGCACCAAAATGTTGAGTGGTAATTTTTCCCAATTGCAAAACCACACTCACAGTTAGGATTTTGATTAGAAAACCCTCTCTTGCAAAGAAATCAAAATTTCTCCAAGGTTCCTTTTACTTAATATTGCTTGTGTACCTGCAAATATGTATCAAAATAAATGCTAGGAATACCTTAGTGATTTGCAAGCAACTGTTAACAAGGGGCCTGTGTTGGTTTTACTTTGATTCTACCATGCTTTTATTGTTCATTGATTAAAAGGGCTTGATTTCCCTTATGTACAAAAATAAAAATGATGAATGAATGCCTAAAATTAATCCTACTCCATTTTATTTCTGATTTGTTAAAATGATTTGTCCCTGAATCCCTGTTAGCAAACTCTTTTTATCTTAAGCTTTAATGTGAAGTTGGAGTTAGTATTTGTTGTTAGCATATTATTTTTTATCTAAAATTTTAGTGTAGATTGGAGTTAGTACTTGTTGTTAGCAGATTCATTTTATTTCCAATTAAAGTATGTTGTTAGCAAGTGTTGTGGTGGACCACTTCCTTTTATCTTTGCATTAATGTGAACTTTGGAGTTAGTAAAATCCCTCTCCCAAATGCAAATTTGATTTTATCTTGGTCCTTAGTGGATAAAAGAAAATGTTGAAAACTGATGATTTCCTTTATTCTAAAAGAATGCTAGAATGATTATCCAAATAATTTAGATGCTTGCTTTGAATAATAATTATTTGGATACTTTAATACTACAAAACCCTAAAATTTTAATGTAAAAAGCCTTGAATCTGTTAGGATTTTGAGTGCTTGATAACTGAAGTAAAATGAAATGAAATGATAAGAAATAGCAAAAGCTAGGGTTAAAGAAAAACAAAATTTTAAAATCTGGAAAATGGACCAAAATGTGAACAAAGACCAAAGAGAAACTACTAAAAACAAACTCGGCCTAATCTATATAAAATTTAGATCCTAAACACAAAACACAACCAGGTTAGACCTACATACACACAATCTAATATGTGGTTATGGTGAGAGTCTAAGGGATAAAAACATGTATTAAAGCTATCTAAATGATGCTACCAAATTCACGCATAAAACACCATTAAAAATAACTCTAAAACATGAAGAAAGATATGCAATGAATATTTATTGTGCTCAAAAAAGAACCTATGTTCTGCATACAAGGTGGACCCAAGGTGTTGAAAGCAGCTTAAAATACCTTCCAATATTCCTCCAATACTTCTGCTTTGAAATTTTCTAGCTTGTTATTCATGCTTTGTTGCCCTATTTAAGGTCTTCAAACCAAATTTTCATTTCTCTCTTCTCCTTCATTTGTTTCAAATGTTTTCATTCATTCACTTTACATCTTAATGGGTAACGGTCCTTCCCATTCATTAGAGAACACTACCCAATAATAGAAAATTCACCATTACTTCCATATTATTTTGCTTTAAGAGCATTGTAATGCCTTATTTTTGCATGCACAAAAGTTCCTTTTATAACACCTTTATGCTTGCACCACATGGTATTTATTACATAGTGTCAATTGGCCTCAACCTTTGCACAATCCACGTGTACCACCTACATACATTTATCACATCCGATCACCTATGCATAATATCTACCCATTATCTGTACCTCAAAATATTTGGGGAGTTAGATTACACACACATGAGGGACTTATTACTTGCTTCTTATTGTTGATAATTTTTTTGTATATTTTTCCCATCTAATACAAAGACTACAGTACCATAGCATGTTAAAATTGTGATGTACTTTATGTCTAGTCATCGTGACTTTATTAGCCTCCCCTTACCATAGTAAATTAGGTACCACAATAACGTTGTCATTTCTAAACGTGCCCGCACCATATTCTACATCTTTATGTAGCAGTAGAAGACATCTATTGCACACAATATACATGGACAATACTCAACCAATTTCACTTCAGCTCCACGACCATGACAATTGGACTTCAACAACCTACACCCTGCGACTTCGATCTCGATCACCTTGAACTGTATCGTAGCTCACTAGAATAGCAAAAGTTATAATCTCTCACTGAGGTTTGACGTCACGTCATTTGTGCACCATCCCATCATTCTTCACTTTTGCCATCACAAATATTAACAAAGCTAAAATAAATAGCCTTAACACCATAATCAGGGATAGAATTCCTCGCATCTTTCCTTGCTATCGTGTATGACCATGATGTCTGAACCATGCTACTCTTATAAGTATTTTTCAACCTTGTCCTGATGAGCACAATATTCTTTCACATTGTTTTGTTTTGTTTAATTGCTTGTATAAAGAAAAATACATCCATATCGTTGATGCATTTATCTATATTCTTGACTATATCATCGATAGAGCTATTACGGGAAACTATGTCATCCAACGTTATGCGACATATCCACCCCTTTTGACCTATTAACATCTTCATATAATGGGAAGCACCACTTTGTCATACTCCCTAGCCTACCATGAGCATTACCGACATCAAAAATTCTTGGAACTCATCAGCGTTATCTTGGGTTTCTTCAAGTTACGGTTACCTCTATAAAACTTGGTGATGAATTCACATTAGATGTCATACAATAGCTTTGTTCTTATCCCTATGAGTATGAGCATGCATCGATGCAATAGTAACACCATACAGGTTGCCTGCGTCGCTTACAAATTTGCTAAACCTTCTTCCATGAGTTCACTCTTGCCTTTCATGATAGGGAAGAATTTTTGGGCCTGACATACCTTTGAATTCAATTCCTGGCCTTTTCTCCCAGGTCGCTTTCATTTAACAAAAAAAATTGAACTTTCAAACTATCAATTTTTTCTTTGTATTATAAGTATTGAAGAATTGAATCCTATCACAACACAACAATCCTATTTTTGGACCCTGAAGGAATTGATTTCTGACAAATCCTAAATGCCTACGATGAAATGGGATTGCTATAATTGGTAGATGCAACCTATTCTTAGAACCAATGATATTCCCTACTAAATTCTTGGTTCACTCATCCCCATTCTGCTCATCAGATCGTCACTACTCTATTTTGACTTAGCTGGTAAATGAGCAAAGATTCTAAAGCTCCCCTTAAATCATCTAGTAGTCACTGGTGTTATAACTAGCTTGCATGTTGGGTTTGATTTTATTTCCATTAATACTATCGACGTCCTCCATGTGCCTATGTCATTGATGAGATATTTTTCAACAATCCTATTTGTGTTACACCCTCAACATTATATCCATGATTATGCCACTCCATTTAGCATGTGTTGAGTCACTGTTTATCATGCTATTAAAAAATATGGGTCCACCTCTGATAGATCCACTTCACTATCATCCACCACGTAGGTCATGTCTAGCTCTCAATCTTTGGTTCAAGTTTGAGCTATCCTCCACCATGTAGTTGGTACAAATTTATGAGTTCCACATCACCCACCGTGCTTACCATTATCTTAATCTTGGTTATATAGATAAATCAAGATTTATGTCACATGGATCTATCCACGATTTGGGTCACCCATATCTATATTTGGTAGTCCATCATGAGTAAATCATAGTGCTCCTATACCATGGATATGCCATGCATGGTCGCTTATTTTTTCCTCCTACACACATGCATGTGATGGTGTCAATATTGCCAAATACCCTGCCAGCTAACGGACTGTGTAGAGCTCATCACCATCTACCTGCATCCACATCCAAATTTCTTGATTGCAATGGGGTAAAGTGATAACATTTGAAATTAGCCATATAATATCCTCATCATGTTTATCTCATAATCCACATCACAATCAGAATCCAATCCATGGTCTATGTATCCATCCTCAATCGTAATTTGACTTCTTCGTTCGAGTCAGAATCTTCATTTTTATCACTATTTTCTAGGTCTATTCCAACATCTACATTAACCATTTGTTGTGTCCAAGTCAGCATGATTCATATCCATTTTTCCACCACCTTTGGAACCCTTATAGCGATTTCATGGCTTCGTCTGTGTTGCCTATCCAAGTCTCTACCATATGGGTAGTTGGCTTAAAACCGTACCGGCGTCGACCCTACATACACAACGTGTTACCCAAATCAAATTTTGTCTTAATAAAAACTTAAATTAAATATTCATAATAGGCCTTTTATTTAAATAGATATTCCAATCTAAATCCTTAATAAGCATTTAAAATTACCTACGATGATGAAATAACCCTAAAAACTTCTTTCCAAATTATTCATATATGTAAAAATGAATGTTTTATAATATATATATATATATATGATAGCTTTATTCACATCGTAGATGTAATACACAAGAATATATAAAATAAAAGGCATAATCTTTTATTATTCCCCACTTTTGATTTTGATTTTTTTATTATTATTATTTAAATAATGATATGCAATGAATTAGTAGCTTTTATTAAATATGAATATTTGAACTTTAAAAGGCTTGTATTATTGTAAATCTAAGTAAAACATCAAAACTAACATCCAAAATCCAAAATGAGAAACTAAAATGAAGTAACCTAATCAACACAAAAACTTAAAATTAATAAGCATGGGATATTGAATCAACACACAAGCTTATATTGCAACCTAAGAATCTACAAAGCACAATCATGGGTAGGGACCCATCAACATTAGCACTCAAAAATACTAAAGCTCACAAAACAACAAAGTTAAAGGTGGGTCCCCAAGTTTGGGGTAAGTTGTGCAAAGGTCACAATAGGTAGTAAGGCTTGCAATTTTTTCAATTCTATTAGTAAGAAAAATGTTCTTTTTAGGGATTGTAATTTTTTTTAGAATGATATGTTTGTTGATCATGGCTAGAAGAGTGCATAGGTTATTAGTGAAGGGGGTAGTGTAGACACAAAAAATTGACCCACCCAAATAAATCAATTTTCCTTCGGTTCCTTTGAGAGGTTCTCAAACTTGCTAGGAGCAAGTTTGACCCCCTTTTCTTATGTTTTGTCTTGCTTTTGTTAACCTTTTCCAAATATATGCCCGATAAATTACGGGGCACGAATTCAAAAAATTTAGGGTTTTTCTTCAAAAACCTAATTTTTAGGCCAAACCTTTTGGGGTGTCAACGTAATCAAAGTTAACTGTCATCCTCCCACCTTTTATCCCTTCAAACCCTCTATAAATAAAGAAACTGGATCCCATTTTTCTTCCCAGTTACAAAAAAATTTACTTAAGATTTCCTTCCGCAATCAACTTATCAAAGAGTTCATATAAAATTATATTTATATTGTCTTTCGGTGCTCTTGGTTCTTTGGTGTTATGTTTTTGGTGTGTTCCTTGTGATTTGACAAGTGGAGAAAGCCTTAATAATAATTTTTCTTCTTGATGGAGGACAAGTCTTTCATCTTTGCTCTTGCTTCTTCCATGAGATCACCAGGTTGTTTCTTTGCATTCATTAATTTATGCATTCATTCTTATTTATGTTCTATTGCATTTTGATCTCTATTTTAGGGTTTTAAATCCTCTTGTGCAAATTCATGTTCCATCTATTATAGGATATGAATTCGATGAAATCTTTGCTTTCACCCATCGGGCATTCTGCATCCATTTTGGCTCTGTTACTGAATCCACGCTTGGTATCCTACAGGGCATGGATTTGGTCTAGCTAGGTTTTGGAGTGACTATTTTACTCAAAACCATAGGGTTTTATTTTGTGTGCCCTTTGCATTCTATTTCTTCTCTATTTATGTTCTTTTTTATTGGCATTATTCTATTTTATTTGTAATTCATATTAGATTAGCTTGGGGGCAATTATTTATCCCCAAATCCTAGTTTTCAAATTGTATTATTGTTCATGCATTGAATCCATTTTGTTGTGCATTTCATTTTTTGTTCTATGTTGTTATATTATGTTGTGTTTATTACAAATATCAAAGCTCATTTTTATTACAAACGATCAACTAAAAGGACCAAAGGAGATTAACTTATGTGTCTCCTAGCTCAGTCTTACAGTTTCCTAAGCAAACCCCCAAATATTGACCATATTTTCTAGATTTTTTGTGAAGTTATTTTGCAAATTTGAAGCTATGAGATATTCTAGATGCAAGACAAAGCTTGGATTGAACATCGGATCAGATAAGTGCTATAAGTAAAATTGTTAGGTTGTGTGTTGTTTGATTTTATCTTTTCTATTCACAACCTAGGTTATAAATAAAAAGAAAAATATTTGATTTCTTTCTAGGCATTTAAAAGGAAAAAGGCATATAGTTTTGCATCTAGGGTTTAGTCTTGTTTTGTGCATTCCCTTGTGCCCTTGCTCAAATAAAAAGGGTTTTGTTTCTTCCAACCTATATTTAGAGATCATTCAATCAAATAATCATACTAGGGTTAAAATTATCTTCTTACATCTTGTGTGTTTTGCATTATTCTTTCATTTCCCCATTTTAGCATAAAAAGGCCAAACATAAGTGATTTTTCAAGTGACACATTAAAATTTTCCACCCCAGACTTGGAGCGAGTCCTAAAACCATTCCTGGTGAACCCTTTTCTTTTTTTTCCATCGAGTGTAGAGAATATAACACACCCCCATAGTCACCTTAGCTCCCAGTGGATCTAGTCAAGAATCGTACACGATAGGGTAGTTTTCCCCCTCTACATATTTGGTGAACACGATGTGAAAGCATTTTTTAGTGGCCAAGATAAGAAGCCTCTTCCTTTGCTTTTCTTTTAAAAATATTAAAGAATACCACTAATTATATTTGTTTAGATTAGAAGGTATTAAAAACATCTAAAAATCTTGTGTGTTTTTTCTAGTTTTTAGTTTTCCTCCTTTTCTACTCTATCCTTTCTCTTTATCCTAATGGCTCCCAACCTTTGGGGTAAGCGAAGGATTTTAGAGTATAATGATATTTTTTAAGAAGATCATATTGGTAGAGAGAATCATAATGTAAAAGAGGAATAAAATGAAGAAGCTAGTAACGACCTTGATCCTACTAAGGGATCCAATTGGAACCTTGTATTTAAATAATTTAATCATGTCTAGAATTTCCACAAGTATCATAGATATGCCTTGAATAAGTTCATGTGTGAGGAAGCCCAACTTGAGGAAGCTGAGACTTCTCATAATCAAAATATTTCTCCTCGGAATGTCCACACCAGTCGGTTACTTGAATTTTTGCTTCATGTTAATCCTTGTCCTAAATCAACATGTGTCACACTATAACCACCAATGTTGGAATAATTCTGCAAGTTCCTCAACCTAGTAGTGCATATCAAGATAATATTCAATTTACTTATCATTCTACTAATCTAAACATTCATGCTTTTATTATTTAAATGTTATTTACCCTCCACAACAAGATACCACATATTATAACACATACCATAACAGTATCAATACCTCCAACATAGGTCAAGTTCCTTTTCAACAACCTACCTAAACCCCTCCCTTAGGGAATCTAGGGGCATTGCATAACAATCCTGAAATGCAAAGTTTAACTAATATGGTGAATCAATTGGTTTCAAAAGTGGATATGATTCAGCCTCCTTGTTTCACCTGCAACTACGAAAAAATGTGCAATCAGTCCTTAGAACCTATCATTACCTCTAGTTCCTACCCTAAGTATTTTTCAATGCCAATTTTTCCTATCTATAATGGAATAGAGGATCCAATTAAGCATTTAAGGATATTCAATACAACATGCCATGATATCATATATGATGACATGTTGTTACTAAATGTGTTCCCTAAGAGCCTTGGTGGTATGGCATTAGAGTGGTATTATCAACTTCCCAATCATTCTTTGAGGAATTTTGAAGAGACGGTTGATATGTTTGTTCAAAAATTCAGAGCTTATGTTAAAAAAATGTGACTATGAAATATTGTTGGACATTTTGAGTCAAATTTTTCATTAATGTCAAGGAATGAAATCATCATTGATGTCAAGGAATATATCAAGGAAAAATGCAAAGGTTAATGGCAAAAGATCTTCAAAATATTTTTAATATTATGTGGAAGTATATGAAGGTGGGTTTTTATTAAAACCATGGATGAGCAAAATTAAATATTTTTCATAAAAACCCAAGGAAGCATTTTGAAAAGTTAAAGGAGGTTTTAATATTTTTAATAAAATATTTAAATTCAATTTGAATTTAAATTTTAAAAATAAATATTATCTATGCAAAGAGGTAAAATCAAAGAGGGCTTTAATAAGCCAAAAAGGGGTTTAAGAATTAATTTATAAAATTTAAATTCTAAAGAATTTAAATAATTTATAAATTAATTATTTGAATTTCGAAGACGCCGAGGTTCAAAATTATTGGAGATAATATGTATAAAAACTATATGCCTAAAAGGCATAGAACTTACCCTTCGTTCGAAAGAAATAATTGTGGCAAATGTTGTGTGAATACTCATGTGGAGAAGAAGACGAATCTTCGTCTTAAGGCATCAGCAAAAGTGTTGAAAATTATTGAAGGCAAAATCCTCATATCCACCAAGGCACGTGGCCTGGTGGTAAGTGATCGTGAGTTAAATCATGCGGGTGCAGAGTGGTTCGCGTTCGATACTCGGCAAGGATGTTTTGATGTTGGAAGAAGCTATGCATTGATTTTTGGTTTCGATGCAATGGAAAGAACCTAGAGCACATTGTGTTCTTAGTTCTCCAAAAGAGCACCTAGATCATGCGGCATTGAAGCCACGGCTAGGGCATGGGGAGAAGCTACATCGAGGGTTCGATTCTCACCTAGAGAGAGGTAATAAATTTTGCATTAATTTTTAATTGCCTAAGGTATAAACATAAGGTTTTAGGGAGTTATAAGGGGTTTTGAAAGGTTCTTATTTTGAGTGTTAGTTTTTTATTAAATGAAGGAATAAGGTGTTGAACTTTATTTTTAATAAAGTTATTGTGATGTTTTTTATTTATCAAAAAGTGAATTTAAGAGTGATTAAATTTAAAGGGACTTCTTGTCATTGGGTTAGTTTGAAAAGGAGACTGTATTGACAATATTTTTTATATTGAATATTGTTTTAATTGGGAGATCATAAGGTGTATTTGTTCAATCATTTTTTTATATGTTGATGGATGCTTTCTTTAATATGGAGTGATAAGGTGTATGTGTGTTTTAATATTTTGAATTGTATCATTGAGATAATTTAGTATATTCTAACTCCTTGAGCTTGGCAAAGAAGTGTTTATGGTCGTGGCAGATATTTGAGGTTCCTTCATCATCAAGAAAAATGTATGAGAACATTCTTCCATAGTTGAGTTGATTGGTTTTTTTCTAGAAAATAAGTTTGGAGTGAAAAGGAATTTATTAGGGTTTCCTTATTGAGAGTGTTGAGTTATTGCTTCAAGGTTTTCTGGAATAAAGAGTTGTTGTTAAAACCTTGTCTTATAAGCATTGTTGTTGAAGCCATTGATTGTGTGAAGAACTTGATCTAGGATTTGAAAATAACATGAGTATCATTGTTATGTGAGAGTTGTTTTATAAGAATTGTTTTTGAAGTGAGTTGTTGAGTGAATAACTTGAACTAGGGTTTGGAAATAACATGAGTATCATTGTTATGTGATATTGGTTGATAAGTATTGTTAAAAACATTTTGAGTGAGTGTTCATATGCTTGGACTAGGGTTTGTAAGCAAGGATTATTTCATTGAGTGATTGATTGAGTAGATTTGGTTGAGCCTAGTCAAGTGGATGTGTGAAGTGATTGTTCAAGTTCCATAAAACAAACTATTCTATATTCTGGATTGAATTGAAAAAGTGATTGAGTTGAAGCATATTAAGTCTCTAATAATTCTTTGTATGTTTCTAAAAGAGTGACTGAACGTGATTGAGCATTGTGATGAGTATAGGGTATATTGAGTCTCTAACAGCTCTATTTATGTTTTTATGACATTGGACAAGTTTTAGTGTGGACTTTTTGAGCAGATTTGAGGTAAGTCTTTGAGAAGACTTGTGGACAGATTTGGATAATCTTTTGTGAAAAATTACAATACATATTGAGAGCAGATTTGGATAAGTTCTTAAGAGTACTTATTGAGCAGATTTGGGTAAGTTCTTGAGAGGACTTATTGAGCAGATTGGACAAAGTTCTAGAGAGGACTCATGGACAGATTGGTGTGAGCTTTTGAGGAAACTTACAAGGTAGATTTAAGATAAGTCTTTGAGAAGACTTGTGAGGAGATTGATTGATTGATTTGTTCAAACCTTGAGTTAAATTTTAGGGCAGATCCAGTCCAGTTGATTTGATATTAAGTCAAGCTTTGTGTTAAGGCTTGAGGATAGAGATTGAGGATAAATGTGTGCTAGACCAAAGGACTATATTTAGTACATATTTAAGGACATAGTTTGGTACATATTTGAGGATATAGTTTGATGCAGATTTGAGGATAGATTTATGCTAGATCAGATACAGATATTGAGAGTAGATTTGTGCTAGATCGAAGGACTGGGTTTGGTACATATTTGAGATAGAGCTGAGTGTAATATTTTGAGGTGATAAAGTATAGAGGATGATAGTCTCTTGTGGATAGAGACCTATTAGCTAGGGCAGATAATACAGGGGTCTTCTATGGATAGAGTTCCATTTGCTAAGGGTAGTGGAGGCAGAGATATTCTAGAAGATCACTAGCCAGAGCAGATATTAGGATATTGGTGTCTCCTATGGATAGATATCCATGAACTTGATTTAGGGGATTGGTATATCCTTTGGACAAAAGTCCATAAATATTGTAATAGGGAAAGGATTCCCAAGAGATTGATTAATAAAAAATTTAGTGAAATATTTTCTCCATGGAGTATCCCACATTGGGTGAACCACGTAAATTGTGGTGTCTCTATTGTGTGTGTTGATTTGTGCATTGATTTGATTACTGCTATTGATATTGTTATCTTTACATTGCATAATATTGATTGGGAAAGAAAAGTAAAAAGTGGTCTTATATTGTTCACCCCCCTATCAATATAAGCTTGTGTTCTTCAATTGGTATCAAAGCGGGTTTCTTCGAAAGATTTTAATAGCTTGAAGGAAAAGCTTACAAGAACACAATGGATTCTAAGAATGGATCATAAAAAAATACAACACCAATATTTTATGGGAGTGATTATGTATATTGGAGTTTGAGAATGAAGATCTACCTGAAGGCACTTGGCAATGAGATTTGGAAAGCATTTGAAAATGGATACGACCCCTCAGTTGATCCACCTATAGATAAGGAAGGTAAGCTTCTACAACATTACAATTCAAAATCAATGAATGCATTTTTTAGATACTTGCATAGAACAGAGTGCATAAAAGTTATGCATTTTCAAAATGCAAAATAAATGTGGGATAAGTTGTAAACTATATATGAAGGAGATAAAGGTGTCAAGAAAGCAAAGATACGAAATATTAAAGGATAATTTGAAGAGTTAAGAATGAAGAATGAAGAAAACATTAGTACTTACTTACTTTGAATTGATGAGGTTGTTAATGCTATGCAAGGACTTGGAATGAAGGTTGATAAATCGGATGTCTGTGATAAGGTCTTAAGATCTCTTCCCAAAAGATTCAGTGAAAATATTTTTACTATAGAAGAGTCAAAGGATGGTGATTCTTTGACAAGAGATATGTTGCTTGGTATTCTTACAAATTTTGAGTTGAGAACAAAAGAACCTATTTCCTAGAAGGAAGCTACATTCAAAGCAATCAAGAAGACAAAGGGTAAGAAGTTAGAATCAAGTGATGAGTCATCCAGTGATGAAGAAGCTAATTATGGCAGAAGGAATAAGGATTCAAGAAGATCTAGAGATATAAAATATGTTAAATGTTTCAATTGTGGAAAGTATGGTCATTATGCAACTGATTATCAAGAAGAAAAGAATAACAATGATGAAGAAAATTAGGATCACAGGAACAAGGAATCAGAAAGATACAGGCATGAAAACAAAATCAAGGATGGGCAAAGCAGACAAGAAAAGTTCTTTCAATGGAAAAAAATAGCCACTATGCAGATAAGGCAAGTAAGTACTCAAGTGAAAGTGATGTTATTTTTTCAGATAATGATAGAGATGAAGTCCTATTTATGATTGAAGAAAAATAAGTCCAAAAAATGGCACCAATAATTATCAAGTATTTTAGATGTGGTAACTTTGGACATCTAGAAGATAGTTGTACAAGGAATGGTTACAGTTTCAGTGATGATGATGAATATGAGGATACACTTGAAGGACCAGATGAAAATCTTCTAATGGCTCTAGAGAAAGAAGAAAGTGATCCTATAGAAGACAAGTCAAAAGAAAATAAATGTGTGGCCAAAGTCAAACAAATATAGGAAGAATCAGATAAATAAGGATATGATCTTAAGGGAGAACTTATCTATGCTTTTGAAATTGTAAATAAGGTAAGAAAGCAAAACTCTAAATTAGAATATCAGTTTCAATAATGTGATGAAGAGAGAAGAATGCTTATAGAGGATCTAGAAAAATCAAAGGATAAGACAAATAAATTCAAGGATAAGCTAGAAGCAAAGGTATTAGAATGTGAAATTTTAGTACAAGAAGTAGACCTACTAAGGGAATATTTAGAAGACTCTAATGTAAAGCTAAAAGGATTCAAAAATAACTCAAATAATTTAGATAAGTTCATCAAGATACAAAGGCCTACCTCAAGCAAAATAGGTCTTGGATTTGAACAGGAACAAAAGAAATGGGAAGGGAAGTCAACCTCAAGTTCTGGAGAAGAAGAAACTTAAGATGAAGACACTTTTGAATAAGGTAATGTAAGAGAAAGTGAGACATTTTAGGATGATTTGGACAACATAAATTTCAACAAGGACAGGAACAATGCACAAAGAAGAGACCAATGGAATATATTTTTCATGTCACATGTTTGGACACATGGCTTCACAGTGTAGGACACATGAAATACAGGAATATGGGAACATACAACCTTTCAATGGGTATTGCTACTCATGTAATCGGTTTGGTCACAAGGCAATGAATTACAGGGTTCATGATAGAAGAGGATATGGTTTCACTACGAGAAATCCTAAGACATTTGCACCTTCAAGGAGTAACAATATTAAGTATTATAATTTTACTAATGATGGTCACACAACAAAGTGGTGTAGAACAGACATTCCAAAATCAAATATGAATAGGAACATGAACATGTATATGAATAGTAACAAGAACATGGATACGAACAGGAATAGAAACAGGAACATGGATATGAACAAGAACAGGAATATGGATATGAACAGGAATAGGAACAAGAACAGGAACATGGATATGAATAGGAACAAGAACATGGATATGAATAATAACAGGAATAGGAATAGGAATAATAATATGGACATCGATAGGAACATTGACAGTGAAAGGAATAGTTAGAGGAATAAGAAGGATCAGATAATAATAAAAGAGGATAAAGGTAAAGAATAGTACTTAATGGGAGTAGAAATACTCCCACTCTAGAATTAACCACCTCAAGAGGAGGTGGGAGAGGGGCCAAGCTAAGAGACTCATTCTTAGCCCCAAGCCCCAAAGGTGACCCTTTGTCATTGATGTCAAAGAGGGAAAGATTTGAGTAAGGGGGGGAGATTTGGTATTTGAGTAAAGAGGAGAGATCATTGAGTCCGGGGAAGAAGTGTCCTAGGGGGAGCAAAACAAAGGAAAGACCAAGTTTTTGGTAAAAATAATTTGGGTTGCCATCAATGACAAAGGGGGATATCGTTGGATATTTTGAGTCAAAGTTGTCATTGATGTCAAGGAATGAAGTCATCATTGATGTCAAGGAATATATCAAGGAAAAATGCAAAGGTTATGTTGGTCACGAATCGCACACAGGAAAGGATTTTTACAATTGCGCCCTAGACCCGGCCAACATTGAAGAGGTCGGAAGCAAGAAATGGCTCCCGGACCAATCTCCGAGTGGGCTGGTTCCCTTTACTACTCTAAAAATGGGTTTAAGATAGGGTTCTTTGGAAAGAGATTTAAAAGGTTGCGAAAGAAATGGGAAATATGGCCACGAGCCGAAGTGATGGGATCGGAAAAACAACGAGCGAGGAAACTAAAAATGCAACAACAGCAAGTAACATAAGAAATCAGCTTCATCCTCGCACAATCACATGCCGCAAATCCCTCCAAACCCACATTCCAGGAATTGTACCACGACCGCGATATTTAAATCCAGTATGCAGAATTTAAATGTAATAGCAATGCAGGAGTATGAATGCTATTAGAAATGCAGAAAACGAGAAAGCAAATTCATCCATGCGACGCTTGAAAAATTAGAAGTCGATCCTTTTATTCCCATGAGATACAATTCCAGTTTCTAGCGACAAGTTTTTCCAACCTTTGCAAATGAAAATTACATTGGTTTTTATAGAGGTCCGTCCTCTTTGCAGCATTAAATAATTAAAACCAACTTCCTCGTGATCTACAATCATGCGAAGGAAACGAGGAACATGATCCCCTTAATCGCATTCTCGAAGAAATAAAAATTAAATTCCATGAAACGCTTGCGGCCCTTCATTAAATTCGATTCTTTGAATATGTGCATGAAAAACCGTTGAATTAATCCACGAATGGCAACTTCGAACCAATAAACCCTTTAATTTTGGTGGCTTGGGCACTCTTTGACCTTAACCGCATCGGAAATCCGCAAAATATTTAATTCGGGTTATCATTAAATCCTCGAAAATCGAAAAAACCCTTTCGGCCGTTCATATTGCACTTGGCGGGAAAACTGCGCAGGTCGCGAAAATGCGACGGGTCGCGAAATCGCGACGGGTCGCGAAATCGCGACGTCTTATCATTCAGTACGCTTTGACCACCGTTGACCCGCGAAAATGGAACATGTAGCGATTTCGCTACATGTTTCCGCCGTTGGATCCTCCCTGCGCTCTGCCCCGCGAAATCGGAACATGTCGCGATTTCGCTACATGTTTCCATCGCCGTACCAATCGCCTTTTTCGGTCGCGATTCGCTGACATGTCAGCGACGCGCTGCAAGTTTGCACTTTTTGCCTTCGACGCTCACCGGGTCGCGATTCGCTGACATGTCAGCGAATCGCTGCATGTTTTCAACTTAGTGCTTTTTCTGCCCGCCGACCCGCGATTTCGGAACACGTCGCGATATCGCGACGGTTCCGCCAACCTGCCTGCGTTGACTGCGTTGACCGCGATTCTGCAACATGTCAGCGCGTCGCTGCAGTTTTCAGACTTAACCATTTTTTGCTCAAATTTTCTCCTTTTTTCGCCCAAGCTGCATCAATCAAAGGTCAGATCCCCAACAATACACTAATGCATTAATCAATGAGAATCCATGTGGCAAAAATGCCAACATTCTTGGCGGCTCGCGGGGTATACAGCTCGCTGTATGCAAGAATCCAGGCCTTAGTCCATTGGGCACAGAGTCATATTGGAACTGTAAACAAGGCTGCATGCAAAACATGTCAGGGGACTGCTGCCAAACTTCTTCTGCTGCGGAAAACTAGAACTGGAAGAACCTGCATAGAAGCGGTTATAAACTGAAGAAATGGAATGTGATGGTGGAGTGAGCTCCTGCGATTGCGCAAGCGGTGACTGCAATGGAATGATGAAATGAAAATGAACGAAGTTATGGAGTGGGAATGGAACTAAGAAAGCTGTGAAATGAAATGAACTAGACTGTTAGCAAATGCGTAAAAGACTAAACTTAGAGGAAAGGGATAAGAAGGGACGGGAAAAAATAGAAAAGGAAAAAGAAACAACAGCTGTGGCTTATTTTGATTTAATGCAGAAGAAACAGAAGGAAGAAGATGAAGAAAGGAAAGAGAGGAAACGGGGAAGGGAAAAGAAGAAAGTGCTAGAAAGCCACCAAGCTGTTGGGAGGAGAAAAACAAAGGAAAAAACAAGCATCTACGGCTCGCAGGCAACAAGAGCCGAGATGAACAAATAAAAACAATACCAGTTTTTTTTTTTTCTTCTTCTTTTTCTATTTTTTTTTGTGTTTTTTTTCAAAATACTATATACAATAATGCACGACATGATTGGCATGTCGCCACCAGACACCCAATCTCAGAATGTTATCCGGTAAATCTGCAATGTCCCGACCAGATCTGATCATACTTAAGTCGGTCCTTGAAATTGGGCTGGCTCCTTCCTGAAGTTCTCCATGGTGCTGATAGGATGCAATTCAGCAGATTATCCTTCTTACTAGTACCCACATGGAAGACTTCTTCAGGTACTGGATGTAGTGGCTGGAACCAACACCACCACTTTGCAGACTTTACTGGTTGTGGGCTGAGTACAGAGCTCCTCTAACTCCTTGATGTGATCACGGGGCTCTTCAAGTGAGAACTCGGATTCCGGGATCTCCTCGGGCTCCGGAATTTGCGCTTGTTCTTCTACTTGGCCCATCTCTTGATGAAAGCGCAAGCAACCATATTGTTCATTCTTTGGAAAAGTGCTTGCATGTCCCAATCTTTGACTTTGGACGAGATATGTCCCTTGAACTCCACATGACTGCATCTCAGGGATCTGGCATGAATGTGCAGGGTAAACAGGAGCAGCAACCACCGGAGAAGGTAATGGAGTTTCTCCCCATGGTAATTTTCCTGATAAGAGCAACAGCTGTTCTGCTCGCACTGCTTCCTCAAATATTTGTGGGAACCGTTGTTCACCTGACTGCAGCAAAAAGAGACCTATGTCAGAGTTCAGAGCTCGAACATAAAAGAGGTGGGCTTGGGTGGGTGATGGACGAATCTTCTCTGGAATTCTCTTCCAACTTATCAAGAATCGGACATTGAAGTCCGTGATGCTCTCTTGAGGTGCTCTCTTGATGTACATGAAAAATTGGTAGAGATCCAAAGAACTGTAGAAAGGATCTTCGTCAAATCTTTTGATCGGTGCTCCCGCGAGATCATCCCATGGTCGATGCTTTGACGTTTGAGCGATCTGTACCATTGCAATGCTCTTCCTTCCAAAGACTGAACCGAAGTCGGATCATGACATCTTCGTGTTCTATGACATGGATCATGGACAGAATAGCAATATCTTCAACATGTGCCAGAGCCATGCCTTCGGTACCATCATATTTTTCCAGATTTTTCAGGGCACCTTTGGGAATTTCATGCCAAACTTGCAGATTCAGAGGGCCAGGATCATCCCATCTAGAAAAAACCCTCGCCTTTGTGGCAGTGGTCTGCGGAATCACGGCCATCGCCATTAAGTCAGAGTCGCCAGAAAAAACATTTGTTGAATTTTTTTTTTTTTTTTTTTTAAAACAATAGGCGTCCACGAACAGATCTTCAACTCAGCAAAGTCGCCAGATGAACTTACAAATCTCCGCTGTGAGGCCAAGACAGCTCATCAAATCTTGAGACCTCCGGGTGTTAAAACGTGCCAAAGCCGTTGGCACCGGTGGGGTTATCACTTTGGAAAATTATGCGTATCCCACCGATTATGAATTCTTGGAGACAGAACACGATCTGTCCCACCGTGCGTGCCAAAAGCGTTGGTCACGAATCCGCCACAGGAAAGGATTTTTACAATTGCGCCCTAGACCCGGCCAACATTGAAAGGTGGAAGCAAGAAATGGCTCCCAGGACCAATCTCCGAGTGGGCTGGTTCCCTTTACTACTCTAAAAATGGGTTTAAGATAGGGTTCTTTGGAAAGAGATTTAAAAGGTTGCGAGAAGAAATGGGAAATATGGCCACGAGCCGAAGTGATGGGATCGGAAAAACAACGGCGAGGAAACTAAAAACGCAACAACAGACAAGTAACATAAGAAATCAGATTCATCCTCGCACAATCACATGCCGCAAATCCCTCCAAACCCACATTCCGGGAATTGTACCCGACCGCAGATATTTAAATCCGATATGCAGAATTTAAATGTAATAGCAATGCGGGAGTACGAATGCTATTAGAAATGCAGAAAACGAGAAAGCAAATTCATCCATGCGACGCTTGAAAAATTAGAAGTCGATCCTTTTATTCCCGCAGATACAATTCCAGTTTCTAGCAGCAAGTTTTTCCAACCTTTGCAAATGAAAATTACATTGGTTTTTATAGAGGTCCGTCCTCTTTGCAGCATTAAATAATTAAAACCAACTTCCTCGTGATCTACAATCATGCGAAGGAAACGAGGAACATGATCCCCTTAATCGCATTCTCGAAGAAATAAAAATTAAATTCCATGAAACGCTTGCGGCCCTTCATTAAATTCGATTCTTTGAATATGTGCATGAAAAACCGTTGAATTAATCCACGAATGGCAACTTCGAACCAATAAACCCTTTAATTTTGGTGGCACTGGGCACTCTTTGACCTTAACCGCATCGGAAATCCGCAAAATATTTAATTCGGGTTAGCATTAAATCCTCGAAAATCGAAAAAACCCTTTCGGCCGTTCATATTGCACTTGGCGGGAAAGCTGCGCAGGTCGCGAAAATGCGACGGGTCGCGAAATCGCGACGGGTCGCGAAATCGCGACGTCTTATCATTCAGGACGCTTTGACCACCGTTGACCCGCGAAAATGGAACATGTAGCGATTTCGCTACATGTTTCCGCTGTTGGCTCCTCCTTGCGCTACGCCCGCGAAATCGGAACATGTCGCGATTTCGCTACATGTTTCCATCGCCGTACCAATCGCCTTTTTCGGTCGTGATTCGGCGACATGTCGGCGACGCGACGTAAGTTTGCACTTTTTGCCTTCGACGCTCACCGGGTCGCGATTCGCTGACATGTCAGCGAATCGCTGCATGTTTTCAACTTAGTGCTTTTTCGCCCGCCGACCCGCGATTTCGGAACACGTCGCGATATCGCGACGGTTCCGCCAACTCACTGCGTTGATCGCGTTGACCGCGATTACGCAACATGTCGGTCGCGTCGCTGCAGTTTTCAGACTTAACCATTTTTTGCTCAAATTTTCTCCTTTTTTCGCCCAAGCTGCATCAATCAAAGGTCAGATCCCCAACAATACACTAATGCATTAATCAATGAGAATCCATGTGGCAAAAATGCCAACAGGTTAATAGCAAAAGAGCTTCATAATATTTTTAATATTATGTGGAAGCATATGAAGGTAGGTTTTTATTAAAACCATGGATGAGCAAAATAAAATGCTTTTCATAAAAACCCAAGGAAGCATTTTGAAAAGTTAAAGGAGGTTTTAATATTTTTTATAAAATATTTAAATTCAATTTGAATTTAAATTTTATAAATAAATATTATCTATGCAAAGAGGTAAAATCAAAGAGGGCTTTAATAAGCCAAAAAGGGGTTTAAGAATTAATTTATAAAATTTAAATTCTAAAGAATTTAAATAATTTATAAATTAATTATTTGAATTTCTAAGACGCCAACGTTCGAAATTATTGGAGATAATATGTATAAAAACTATATGCCTAAAAGGCATAGAACTTACCCTTCATTTGAAAGAAATAATTGTGGCATATGTTGTGTGAATACTCGTATGAAGAAGAAGACGAATCTTCGTCTTAAGGCACCAGTAAAAGTGTTGAAAATGATTGAAGGCAAAACCCTCATATCCACCAAGGCACATGGCCTAGTGGCAAGTGATCGCGATTTAAGTCGTGTGGGTGCAGAGTGGTTCATGTTCGATTCTCAACAAGGACATTTTGACATTGGAAGAAGCGATACATTGATTTTTGGTTTTGGCACATTGGGAAGAACATAGAGCACATTGTGCTCTTGGTTCTCCAAATGAGCACCTAGCTCGTGCGGTGTTGAAGCCACAACTAGGGCATGGGGAGAAGTTGTGTCGAGGGTTCGATTCTCACCTAGGCGAAGGTAATAAATTTTGCATTAATTTTTAATTGCCTAAGGTATAAACATAAGGTTTTAGGGAGTTATAAGGGGTTTTGAAAGGTGCTTATTTTGAGTGTTAGTTTTTGATTAAATGAAGGAATAAGGTGTTGAAATTTATTTTTAATAAATTTATTGTGATGTTTTTGATTTATCAAAAAGTGAATTGAAGAGTGATTAAATTTAAAGGGACTTCTTGTCATTGGGTTAGTTTGAAAAGGAGATTGTATTGACAATATTTTTTATATTGAATATTGTTTTAATTGGGAGATCATAAGGTGTATTTGGTCAATCATTTTTGTATATGTTGATGGATGCTTTATTTAAGATGGAGTGATAAGGTGTATGTGTGTTTTGATATTTTGCATTGTATCATTGAGAGAATTTAGTATCTTCTAACTCCTTGAGCTTGGAAAAGAAGTGTTTATGGTTGTGGAAGATATTTGAGGTTCCTTCATCATCGAGAAAAAGGTATGAGGACATTCTTCCATAGTTGAGTTGATTGGTTTTTTTTTTGGAAAATAAGTTTGGAGTGAAAAGGAATTGATTAGGGTTTCCTTATTGAGAGTGTTGAGTATTGCTTTAAGGTTTTTTGAAATAAAGAGTTGTTGTTAAAATCTTTTCTTATAAGCATTGTTGTTGAATCCATTGATTGTGTGAAGAACTTGATCTGGGTTTTGAAAATAACATGAGTATCATTGTTATGTGAGAGTTATTTTATAAGCATTGTTGTTGAAGTGAGTTGTTGAATGAAGAACTTGAACTAGGGTTTGGAAAGAACATGAGTATCATTGTTATGTGATATTGGTTGATAAGTATTGTTGGAAATATTTTGAGTGAGTGTTCATATGTTTGGGCTAGGGTTTGTAAGCAAATATTATTTCATTGAGTGATTTATTGAGTAGAGTTGATTGAGCCTAGTCAAGTGTATGTGTGAAGTGATTGTTCAAGTTCCATAAAATAAACTATTCTATATTCTGAATTGAATTGAGAAAGTGATTGAGTTGAAGCATATTGAGTCTCTAACAATTCTTTGTATGTTTCTAAAAGAGTGATTGAGCATTGTGATGAGTATAGGGTATATTGAGTCTCTAACAATTCTCTTTATGTTTCTATGAGATTGGACAAGTTCTAGTGTGGACTTGTTGAGCATATTTGAGGTAAGTCTTTGAGAAGACTTGTGGACAGATTTGGGTAAGCTTTTGTGGAAGCTTACAATACAGATTGAGAGTATATTTGGATAAGTTCTTGAGAGGACTTATTGAGCAGATTTGGATAATTTCTTGAGAGGACTTATTGAGCATATTGGACAAAGTTCTAGAGAGTACTTGTGGATAGATTGGTGTGAGCTTTTGAGAAATATTACAAGGTAGATTTGAGACAAGTCTTTGAGAATACTTGTGATCGAGTTGATTTATTGATTTGTTCAAACCTTGAGTTAAGGTTTAGGGCAGATCTAGCCGAGTTGATTTGAGATTAAGTTAAGCTTTGTGTTAATATTTGAGGATAAATATTGAGGATATATTTATGCTAGATCGAAGTATTGTTTTTAGTACATATTTGAGGATAGAGTTTGGTGCATATTTAAGGACATATTTGTGCCAAATCGGAGAAAAATATTGAGAGAAAATTTGTGCTAGACCGAAGGATTGTGTTTGGTATAGATTTGAGACAAATATCGATGCAAGCTTTGGAGGTGACAGAGTATAGAGGACAATAGTCTCCAGTGGATAGAGATCCATTAGCTAGGGCATGGAATACATGGATCTTCTATGGATAGAGTTCCATTTGCGAAGGGTAGTGGAGGTAGAGGTCTTCTAGAAGATCACCAGCTAGAGAAAATATTAAGATATTGGTGTTTCCTATGGATAGATATCCATGAACTTGATTTAGGGTATTGGTACCTCCTTTGGACAAAGGTCCATAAACATTGTAATAGGGAAATAATTCCCAAGAGATTGATTGAGAAAATTTTAGTGAAATATTTTCTTCGTGGAGTAGCCCACATTGGGTGAACCACGTAAATTGTGGTGTCTCTATTATGTGTGGTGATTTGTGCATTGCTTTAATTACTGCTATTGATATTGCTATATTTACATTGCATAATATTGATTGGGAAAGAAAAGTAAAAAGTGGTCTTATATTGTTCACCCCCCCTCTCAGTATAAGCTTGTGTTCTTCAAATATGTCTATATGTTAAAATTTCATAACCCCAAAATTTTCTATCCTAAAACTAGAGCACATTTTTTTTAAACTAACCAATATAAGTTTTACAATTAAAATCTGCTAATTCCAACATTCCATGATACTACCGCAACTATACTTGCCTTTGTCTATCAAAGTGAGTTCATTAAGTTAAATGGTTCACCCATCCCTATACTTGTATTTGTTCATTAATATAAATATACTAGGTGTAGATAATCACCCCTTATTATACTCACTCATCTATTAGTGCCAATACTTTAGGAGTGATGGTTCACCCATCACTATACTTACCCTCATCCTTCAGGTAAGTATACTAGTTGTTGACCCATATCTTTTCTAGTCAATCAAAAAGATCATGACATCTGCTACACTCCACATAGGTCCTTTTATGTGGATATTGCCATTTCAACTACCTCTTTAATCCATTAATAGTACTAGTCATCACTACCAATGACAATATTTAGCATACCTAAACACTATTTATATGTGATTATGCTTAACTCGAGTCGATCTCTAACTTGACCAAGTCTGCGACTCGACTTAAATTAAACCAAAGTTTTTAAATGTCTACAACAACATAAAGTTAGTGTTGGTAACATCAATTTCCAAGCTTGTAATTGTCCTCTAGAAACTTCCCCCCTAATATTAACCAACAACCATTGAACAAGGTTCATTTCATACATGCACCAATAGCCTCTAAATAACAATACACGAGATATGAGAGCAACCAATTTCAAGTATGTTTACTCCACAAGAACTACACAAATATGAGATAAAATAAATTAAACATTCATTAAACAAAATTAGCCATCGTGAACTCGAGTGGCACATCTAAACGCTCTGAAAATATATCTTTCAACATCTCATACATTGAACACATTTTCTCATAGTGCAAAACCAAATTCAACACCTATCAAGTGAACTTCAATTGTCTAAAGTTAACATTAGATAATCATCCCATTATAATAATTCATTTGTTCATTTCACCAAATTTTTCATAATATTAATATTCAAAACAAGGCATTATTTGTAATACAACAACATGCTATAGTGCTCATTCAAGCTTACATTATCTTCAACAATAAATTGTAGTGTTCACTACAGGGTATAACAGTAAGTTCCCTATTTGGAACTCAAGTGCACCTCAACTCCTTCAAGAACTTTGATTGGAATCATCAATTGATTCCCCTTGTCAACCTAGCTCGAAACGTCATTCTTCAACTCTAAATATTTCTTTAACTACTAAGAAGAAGATTGCCTTATTATGGGATCAGATATGGCTTATTTTTCAAGAGTGTTGCATATCTCAATGCTTACAACATGGTTTCAAAACAATTCTATGTGTAATGAAATATAGTAGAATCAATCTAGCAAGCATGACAAGTTTCCATGAGATAACATAGGAAATAAAGAATATCATTCTTATTCTTTCATATTTATGATCTACACATGACTCTATATCACAAATCCATCTCTATACTTGAATAATCCATTCATTAAATTTAAAGGTAGAAAAATAATTTATATATATATATATATATATCCTTCAAATAGAATTTACATCCTTTTCCTATTAATTATTTTCATATGTAATACATATTTCAAAGATAAATCACTACATAAAAGACAGTGAATACAAAGTTCATCATTGGTGATCAATTCTAGAATACAAAAGAATAACAAACCAATAATTCAACTACTACAACATTCCTTAACCAAAATTCAAATTAACTTAATCAGAAGTTACTAGATTCTTTGTTCTATAGATAAATATGCCAACATTCACTCACAATAGATCTCTTTTCAAACATGCATCAAAGACAAGGATCGACTCACAATACACATGCAAGGTTTATCAATAACACCCATGCACAAATTTAACCCTCAAGTTACCTTTTATCCATGCAACACTACCAGGAAAATTCATTCTACTGAAAGCATTAGCAATAATTTTCTTTTTCAAAATCAAATATCTAACTATGGTTGTAACATCATGTACAACACAAATAATAAAAAGGCAAATAAAATAGCAATGCCAACCATCACCGGCTCCCGCATGAGAAACTCCATATTTTTTGGCATAGCCTAATCAATTTTATCTCTATCATTTGGACAATAACATAAACAACTCTTCCACACATAGGAACTCAAAAAAAATCTTTAATAGTTGTTACCCAAAGAAATAAATCATTTCAACCATTATTTGTTTCACATACATAAATGAATCTACAACCCAATAAACAAAGGTCATCGGATTACTTGGTTTGTCAACGTCCCTTCTCAACTCGTTTTCCCTTCAATGAATCCTTCCACTGTCTTCTTCCTTCTTCTCCAGTGTCACTCCCTCTTTTTACAAAAACAAGAACCTCCCTCCTTACCACCAAATTCACTCTTTTTGATGATCACTCCTCTCCATGAATCCTATTGCCTCGCTCTTTGACCCATATTATGGCAAAACATTACTCTCCCACTTCTATTTTCAACATGAAAGGGAAGAGATTCTATCCAATATTTCGGTAAGGACTCATCAATGCTCCACTAAAAGCATGGTTCATCAAATAGTTCAAATTTCACTACTTCTAATTGGTCTATAAATAAGGCATCCATATTCAATAATAAAATAGCATCCATTTCATTTTTTTCTTTTCAAACAAAATTCCTTCATAAACAGTTATTATGCAACTAAAACTCAAAGCAATTTAATATTTATTTCTATATATGCAAATCATGTTATGCATATTTATAAAAGGGTCATTTATCCATGTTGCCTCTTTAAATATTCCAACAAATAACCCATCACATCATTTATCCAAGGTAATATTTTCTCGATGGTTAATTCTTTTTGCCACCATGAAGAGACCTATTCCCGCAAAAGTGCACTTTCATTAGCAGCATCATATTCATATATAAAATACGGGTTTTTCACAAAGTGAATCATGAAATTATCTTATTTCATTTTAAAATTTGCATCTCACTTCCAATAAGGAACAAATATTTTACATAATAAAACTGAAATAGTCAACCATTTCATCCATAAGAAATATTACAAAACATAAGTCCATCAAGCTAAAAAATTTGCTAAGGGTGGGTCATGACATCATCTCCCCTTAGGCTTAACATAGTACTCTATGTTCACAATATTATAAACATAAAATAATATTTACACAACATTTTCAAACAGAAATGGAAAGTATTTTTGCATATCTGCTACTTTTTTTGAAGTAGTGTTCCTTTCAGTGTATAGGTCCCACTAAAATTTGCATTGTTCCAAAGTTCCTTTCCTCATCGATTTAGATTGAAACTCAAGAATTATTACTGGTTGAACCTCTGTAGCCTCTAGGTTCACCATCTACAAATTGGAAATATCCCACACATGTTTAGGATTAGCAATGTACTTTTTAAGCAAATAAATATGAAATGTGTTGTGGATCTTGGACAAATTGGGTGGTAATACAAGTCGTTATGCCATCAAACCAATCTTCTCTATGATTTCAAAGGGTACAAAAAATGGAGTATCTAGATTTGTGGACTTAATTGCACTCTTTCTTGGATTTACCCTTAGAAACACTTTGTCACTGTTGGTCACGAATCTGCCACAGGAAAGGATTTTAAAATAAATATGCCCTAGACTCGACCAACATTGAAAGGCCAAGAGAAAGAAATGTCTCCCGAACCAATCTCTAGAGAGGGCTGGTTCCCTTACTAAACTTTATATTCTTGAAGACTAGAGTTGTAGGAAAGAAATAGGAAATATGCAGAAAGAAACGGGAAATATAGCCATAGGCTGAATTTATCAGATCTTGGAAAGCTTAGCAGCAGAAAAACACCTCAAGCACATGAATAGCATATAGAAAATATAGCGACGTAATCTACTTACAACCTTGCACAAATAACCTCCAAAATCGCATTCTAGAACTCACTTCCTCACTAGCAATATTTAAACTCAGATGCAAAATTTAAATTTAGTGGGAGATAAGAAATACAAGCGTAAAGGAGAAATGCATAAGATGGAAATCACATAGAAAGTTGCTTGCAAAACCAGAGGCCAAATATCTTTCATTCATGTAAAGAACTTGAAAATTTTTTCAGCAAAAGTCTCTCTCCATGCCTCTTTCGAGATATACATTGATATTTATAGAGGTCTTGCCTCTTTGTAGCATTTAAAACATGAAACGGACTTCCTCGAGATCCACAAAATATACAATAGAAATAAGGAAATGATCCCCTTAAACCAGCCTCGGAGAAATCAGAAATTGAATGAAACAAGGAACTAGTCGTCTTCTTTAAATGGTCATCCTCGGAGAATTCTTGGACCGTTAGAAAATCATGAACAAAAGCTTTGAATAATGGAGGCGTCTTCAATTTTGGTGGCTTTGAAAGCTACGAGGCCTGAGCACGTTCTTCTATATTACACACATTGAAAAGCAACAAAACATTAAATTTTGGAGAGCTTTTAATCCTTGGAAATCGTAATACTTCATCGGGTCGTTGAACTGCTTCCTGGCACGAAACCGTGACAGGTTGCAAAAATATGACATGTCACAAAATTGTGATGTTCCGTACTATTCTGTTCCTTCCTTGCTTTGCTCCCGTGAAACTATGACATGTCATGATTTCATGACGTTCTTTCCCCATGTTGTCCTTTCGCTATTTTGAACCGCAAAAATGTGACAAGTCATGATTTCGCTACATCTTTCTCGCTTGGTTTTCTCACTGCTTCTCATCGTGAAAATGTGACATGTCACGAAATCGTGACATCTTCTACTTTCTGTGTCCTTCTCTTCTGTATACCTGCGAAACTGCAACATGTCATGAAATCATGATAGTTTTCTCTTCCTTGGCCTTCATACTCTTAAAAGTAGCGAAAACGGAACATGTCGCGAAATCACGACATCTTTCTCTATTCAGCCTCTTCTCCACAATATGTTGTGAAATTGCGACGTTTCCTTGCTTTCTCTAGTGTTGTCGCTTTCTGTCATGATATCACGATGTCTTCTTCTTGCTTGGCCTCATCTTCAAAAATGTTACAAAATCATGACGTCTTTCATGTCGTATGCTTTTCTTTCAACCTTACCGCGATAATGCGACATGTCGCGATATCGCGACGTTTCTACATTTTGCTCCTTGTTCAATCTTCTATCATGAAATCATGATGAGGTTCATTGACATTGCCCTTTGCTCAATTATGTTGCGATATCGCAACATTTTCTATCACTCTACTCCATGGCCATCGCAAGTCGTGAAAACGTGACATGTCGCGATATCGCGACAGTTTTTCTGCTTTGCTTCCATTGACCACTTTGACCACGATTTTGGAACACGTCGTGATATCGTGACATTCTTCGACTTTGGCTTCTCTCTCCTCTAAAAACCTGCGATAGCGTGACATGTCACGATATCGCGACAATTTTGAACCCGTGCTCTCCATGCTGCTTTTGGTCGTGATATCATGACAGTCTTCAGACTTAGCTTTTTTGGCACCAAAACTCATAGAGAAACACAGAGGAGTGAGAACTTCAACAGTTTATACATGAATAAGCAACAATCAAAACAATGTGGCAAAAATGCCAATAGTCACCTATAGCAAACTCTTTTGGTGACCTTTTAAGATTAGCATAGCTTTTTTGATGGTCTACAACTTTCTTCAACCTCTCTTGGATCACCCTCAATTGTTGCTCTATTTCTTTGACCATGTTTGGTACAAGCACAATCCAGTCTTCTAGATTATCCCATGTTAATGGTGTCCTACACATTTTGCTATACAAATATTCGAACAGAGTCATGGTTATGGTTAAATGGTGTTCGTTATTGTAAGAAAATTCTACCAAATGCAAGTAATCCTCCCAATGGATTTTTTTAATCCATATAGTACATGTGAAGCATATCTTCTAGCACTTGGTTCACTCTTTCAGTTTACCCATTAGTCTATAGATAGTAAGCAGAACTGATATTCAATCTAGTACCAATAGCATGATGCAAGGATTGCCAAAACTCATATGTGAATTATGGGTCCCTATCTTATATGATTACCTTCGAAAAATAATGAAGTCAAAATATTTCCTTGGTAAATCTATTAGCCATAGCTACAATGTCATCCTTGGTGTTCCCAAGTATAAAGTGCATAACCTTGGTCAATCTGATGACCACTACTAGGATTACATCATGCTAAAACTCATTCTTAGGCAGCCCTACTATGAAATCCGTCAAAATAAGTTGGCATTTTTACATAGCCACATCATGCAGATACAACAACCTAGCAGGATGTTTATTTTTAGCTTTTACCTTTTGGAACTCGAGATATTGAGAAAAAAATTCAGTTATGTCTCTCTTCATTCTTGGATAAAAGAATCTATTTTTCATATTCTCCCTCATCTTTGCTCCTCTTGGATGATCAAAATAAGGAGATTTGTGTGTTTCATTCAAAATCATCTTTCTCATTTTTTGGTCTCAATAATTACTATCATGTTCTTAAAACATAATAAACCATCCTTGATACCAAAGTATTTATTTTCATTAGGTTTCTTTTCCATCCTTTCTCGAATTTTGTTGTAGTATGCATCCTAATTTTGTATTTCCTTAACTTATTCCATCAAGTCGATATGGATACAAGATAAAATTGCTATGTCTCCTTCTACTCGGTGCATCCACAAATTTATTCTTTTTTCCATTTATATACTCAATGTTGAAATAATATTATGTAAGAAATTTCATCCACCTTTGTCTAGAATTGAGTAAATTTTGAGTGAATATATATTGCATACTTTGATGGTCTGTCCTTAGCTCAAAGGGTCTCCCAACCAGATAATATTACCAACTTTTGAGAGAAAATACTACATCTGCCAACTCTAAATCATGGGTTGCATAATTAACCTCATATATTTTTAATTTTCTATATCCATAGGCTACCACTACTTCTTCTTGAGATAGCCTCCTTCCAAACCTTCTAATGATGCATATGTGCAAACAGAGAAACTTCCCTGAGAATCAGGTATCTTTAGTATAGGAGGCATGGTAAGCTTTTGCTTAAGCAAACGAAAGGCTTCCTCACATTTATTTGTCCACTTGAATTCTTTTCCTTTTCTCTAAAATTTAGTTATTGGTGAGGTGATCTTGGCATAGTCCCTCACATATCACCTATAGTATCTAGTTAAGCCCATGAAACTTCAAACTTCTATCACATTTGTAGGTGGCAATCAATTCAAAATAGCTTCTATTTTCTTAGGATCCACTGCGATCCCATCAATCGAGATAATGTATCCTAAGTGTTGTACTTCTGACACATAAAATTTACACTTGGATAAATTCCCATACAACTAATTTTTTCTTAATAGCTCTAGCACAATCCTGAGGTGCTCATCGTGCTCTATCTTATTTTTGGAATATATCAAAATATCATCCATAAATACCAATACAAATCTATCCAAGTACTTCCTGAAGATACTATTCATCAATTTCATAAATATTGTTGGAGCTTTTGTTGAACCAAAAGGCAAGATAACAAACTCATAATGTTCATAATAAGTTTTAAAGGTTGTATTATGTGTATCCTCTGCATGGATCCTCAATTAGTGGTATCATAAATTCAAATCAATATTTGTAAATATTGTGGCAACTTTGAGTTGATAAAAGAGATCTTTGATTCTGGATAGAGGATATTTGTTCTTGATAGTTACCTTTTTTAACATTCTATAATATATACATAATCTCAAGGAACCATCCCCCAAGGTGATACACTTGGTTTGATCAACCCTTTCTCTAGTAACCCTTGCAATTGCACCTTTAACTCTTGCATTTCTATGGAATTCATTCTATAAGGAGCTTTATGTATGGGTTCTATTCCATTTTGAATCTCAATAGTAAACTCAAATTTCTATATAGGGGTAGTCTAGGTAAGTCCTTTGGAAAAATATCCTTAAATTCTTGAAGAATTGGGTGTTTCTCAAACACCTCCTCCTTTTCTTTATCCATTTCATTTATCTTAACAACATAGAACATTCCACCTTTATTTATGGCCTTCTTAAGTTGCATTGCCATTAGAATTTGAGGTTGAAAAGTTCCCTGTAGACTATACATCCTATGCACAACACCCCTATCATATATGTACTCGATACATCTATCCTAAAATTTGATTACTGGCATATACACTTCTAGCCAATTCATTCCTAGGATTATGTCAAAAGCATACAAAATTTCTACATACAAATATCCTACTATTACTCCACTAGGTAAAGACAATTTCTACCATAGGGTAACATTGATTAACAGAGTAGGTTTATCCTTAACCATACTCAATCTTACACCCATGAGCCAATATTCCTGGCCTTTCTAAAATATTTTTAGCTAAACTAGTGGAAATAAAACTATCTGTATCACCACTATTAATCAAGATCTTAACATCCCTACCAAAAATATTACCATTAATCATTTTTGGTGTGGCTTGTCCATAAATATTATGGTTTCCTGTAGCTATGTCAATCTTGTGCATGGGCTCACTAGGTGCAGTATTTTTTTACATTGGTTCCTTTTCTTTGGAACTCATTTTTGTTCTTCGTGGATAATTAGAAGCATAATGTGGTCCTCTACAAAGATAGCATCCTTATTTCAGCCCTGGATGTTCTTTCTGCTTCTGTCCTTCTACTTTTTCTATAGATGGAGAATTAGCCTATCCCTATAACTATCAGTTGTTACCCTTATTGTTTCAATTATTCCCTTGGAACCTTTGCCTAAACTTATCTTTCTTCCTATCATTTCCTTGGTCTTGTTGAGATTTCTTACTTGCTTTTTTCTCTTCCCATTTTACAAACCCTACACTGTTTATTTTTCTTAGTACCTCCTTACCCTCTTCATCTAATATTTCATAATAAAAGTAGGGTTTGAGATATTCTTTAGCTTTCCTATCTAAATCATAGGCCTTATGTAGAATTACAGGTTCTCGCATATCCACTTCCTATCCTATTCTAGGATTCGCTCCCAAAATAAAATTATGGATCTTCATTTTTTTGTTATAAGCAGGCACATACTTCATCAATTTAACAAATCTTTGATAGTATTTTTCCACTATATTAGTTCCCTGCCGAAGTCTAGAGAATTCTTTGAACTTCTAGGAATAAAAGTGTTTCATGAGAAATCTATATTTAAAGGCCTTTACAAATTCCTCCCATTTTAGTTCAACTACTACTATAAGATCTAGTTCATCACTATATTCTTCCCACCAATCTAAACCATCACCTTGTAGATGTAGTGTGGCATAAGATATTCGAGTGCCTAAGGAGAATTTTTCATGTTACAATATGTTTCCATCTCTTTTAACCAAGCCTCAACCTTTTCCTCATCTTCCTCTTCATTAAATTTGGAAGATTTTAGATGTTTCATTTCCTTGTCAAACTCGGCTTTCGAACAGACCCTAGCTTGTTGTGCCTCAGTAAGAGGTTCATTTTCTTGATCCCTTCTAGAATTACTCATATATGTTTCATGAGTCAACACGACATCTAATAACTGTTTTTGGATTTCTATCTATTCCTAAAGTAAAGCCACTATCTCAGTAAGATCCTTATTACTAGGATTCTCCCTTATGTTTCTAGGTTTTCCCGAAGCCACATTTGAATTCCTATATTCCACATTAGTCCATCGCATTTGCCTTGTATTTGGGGCAGCACTTCCTCTTATTCTCTCCCTAGCCACACACAAAATAGGTAGTAATAATTGATAGCAATTAGTCCTTAAAATTTATCCTCTTACTAATAATTATTTACCCAATCATCTCAAGCGAATCAGGCAGATTTCACTTCTAATGGGTATTCTATCAGTAAATTTCAATTCCTTTATAAGTATATTTTCTATTACATAACAAAACTAATTTTGTGGAGTGAACCTATCCAACTATGAACCATGCTCTGATACCAGATGTCATAACCCCAAATTTTTCTATCTTGAAACTAGAACACATATATTTTTAACAAATCGATAGAAGGTTTACTATTAAAATGTGCCCATTCCAACATTCCAAGATACTACCACAACTATACTCACATTTGTCTATCAAAGTGAGTTCATTAAGTTAAAAGGTTCACCCATCCCTATACTTGTATTTGTTTGTCAATACAAATATGCTTGATAAGAAGATCTAGAGATATAAAATATGTTAAATGTTTCAATTGTGGAAAGTATGGTCATTATGCAACTGATTATCAAGAAGAAAAGAATAACAATGATGAAGAAAATTAGGATCACAGGAACAAGGAATCAGAAAGATACGAGGCATGAAAACAAAATCAAGGATGGGCAAAGCGGACAAGAAAAGTTCTTTCAATGGAAAAAAATAGCCACTATGCGAGATAAGGCAAGTAAGTACTCAAGTGAAAGTGATGTTATTTTTTCGGATAATGATAGAGATGAAGTCCTATTTATGATTGAAGAAAAATAAGTCCAAAAAAGGGCACCAATAATTCTCAAGTATTTTAGATGTGGTAACTTTGGACATCTAGAAGATAGTTGTACAAGGAATGGTTACAATTTCAGTGATGATGATGAATATGAGGATACACTTGAAGGACCAGATGAAAATCTTCTAATGGCTCTAGAGAAAGAAGAAAGTGATCCTATAGAAGACAAGTCAAAAGAAAATAAATGTGTGGCCAAAGTCAAACAAATATAGGAAGAATCAGATAAATAAGGATATGATCTTAAGGGAGAACTTATCTATGCTTTTGAAATTGTAAATAAGGTAAGAAAGCAAAACTCTAAATTAGAATATCGGTTTCAATAATGTGATGAAGAGAGAAGAATGCTTATAGAGGATCTAGAAAAATCAAAGGATAAGACAAATAAATTCAAGGATAAGCTAGAAGCAAAGGTATTAGAATGTGAAATTTTAGTACAAGAAGTAGACCTACTAAGGGAATATTTAGAAGACTCTAATGTAAAGCTAAAAGGATTCAAAAATAACTCAAATAATTTAGATAAGTTCATCAAGATACAAAGGCCTACCTCAAGCAAAATAGGTCTTGGATTTGAACAGGGACAAAAAAAATGGGAAGGGAAGTCAACCTCAAGTTCGGAGAAGAAGAAACTTAAGATGAAGACACTTTTGAATAAGGTAATGTAAGAGAAAGTGAGACATTTTAGGATGATTTGGACAACATAAATTTCAACAAGGACAGGAACAATGCACAAAGAAGAGACCAATGGAATATATTTTTCATGTCACATGTTTGGACACATGGCTTCACAGTGTAGGACACATGAAATACGAGAATATGGGAACATACAACCTTTCAATGGGTATTGCTACTCATGTAATCGGTTTGGTCACAAGGCAATGAATTACAGGGTTCATGATAGAAGAGGATATGGTTTCACTACGAGAAATCCTAAGACATTTGCACCTTCAAGGAGTAACAATATTAAGTATTATAATTTTACTAATGATGGTCACACAACAAAGTGGTGTAGAACAGACATTCCAAAATCAAATATGAATAGGAACATGAACATGTATATGAATAGTAACAAGAACATGGATACGAACAGGAATAGAAACAGGAACATGGATATGAACAAGAACAGGAATATGGATATGAACAGGAATAGGAACAAGAACAGGAACATGGATATGAATAGGAACAAGAACATGGATATGAATAATAACAGGAATAGGAATAGGAATAATAATATGGACATCGATAGGAACATTGACAGTGAAAGGAATAGTTAGAGGAATAAGAAGGATCAGATAATAATAAAAGAGGATAAAGGTAAAGAATAGTACTTAATGGGAGTAGAAATACTCCCACTCTAGAAATTAACCACCTCAAGAGGAGGTGGGAGAGGGGCCAAGCTAAGAGACTCATTCTTAGCCCCAAGCCCCAAAGGTGACCCTTTGTCATTGATGTCAAAGAGGGAAAGATTTGAGTAAGGGGGGGAGATTTGGTATTTGAGTAAAGAGGAGAGATCATTGAGTCCGGGGAAGAAGTGTCCTAGGGGGAGCAAAACAAAGGAAAGACCAAGTTTTTGGTAAAAATAATTTGGGTTGCCATCAATGACAAAGGGGGATATCGTTGGATATTTTGAGTCAAAGTTGTCATTGATGTCAAGGAATGAAGTCATCATTGATGTCAAGGAATATATCAAGGAAAAATGCAAAGGTTATGTTGGTCACGAATCTGCCACAGGAAAGGATTTTTACAATTGCGCCCTAGACCCGGCCAACATTGAAAGGCTGGAAGCAAGAAATGGCTCCCAGACCAATCTCCAGAGTGGGCTGGTTCCCTTTACTACTCTAAAAATGGGTTTAAGATAGGGTTCTTTGGAAAGAGATTTAAAAGGTTGCGAGAAAGAAATGGGAAATATGGCCACGAGCCGAAGTGATGGGATCAGAAAAACAACGAGAGGAAACTAAAAACGCAACAAAAGCAAGTAACATAAGAAATCAGCTTAATCCTCGCACAATCACATGCCGCAAATCCCTCCAAACCCACATTCCAGGAATTGTACCCTGACCGCGGTATTTAAATCCAGTATGCAGAATTTAAATGTAATAGCAATGCAGGAGTATGAATGCTATTAGAAATGCAGAAAACAGAAAGCAAATTCATCCATGCGACGCTTGAAAAATTAGAAGTCGATCCTTTTATTCCCGCAGATACAATTCCAGTTTCTAGCAACAAGTTTTTCCAACCTTTGCAAATGAAAATTACATTGGTTTTTATAGAGGTCCGTCCTCTTTGCAGCATTAAATAATTAAAACCAACTTCCTCGTGATCTACAATCATGCGAAGGAAACGAGGAACATGATCCCCTTAATCGCATTCTCGAAGAAATAAAAATTAAATTCCATGAAACGCTTGCGGCCCTTCATTAAATTCGATTCTTTGAATATGTGCATGAAAAACCGTTGAATTAATCCACGAATGGCAACTTCGAACCAATAAACCCTTTAATTTTGGTGGCCTGGGCACTCTTTGACCTTAACCGCATCGGAAATCCGCAAAATATTTAATTCGGGTTAGCATTAAATCCTCGAAAATCGAAAAAACCCTTTCGGCCGTTCATATTGCACTTGGCGGGAAAGCTGCGCGGTCGCGAAAATGCGACGGGTCGCGAAATCGCGACGGGTCGCGAAATCGCGACGTCTTATCATTCGATGACGCTTTGACCACCGTTGACCACGAAAATGGAACATGTAGCGATTTCGCTACATGTTTCCGCCGTTGGCTCCTCCCTGCGCTCTGCCCGCGAAATCGGAACATGTCGCGATTTCGCTACATGTTTCCATCGCCGTACCAATCGCCTTTTTCGGTCGCGATTCGCTGACATGTCAGCGACGCGCTGCAAGTTTGCACTTTTTGCCTTCGACGCTCACCGGGTCGCGATTCGCTGACATGTCAGCGAATCGCTGCATGTTTTCAACTTAGTGCTTTTTCTGCCCGCCGACCCGCGATTTCGGAACACGTCGCGATATCGCGACGGTTCCGCCAACCTGCGTTGATCTGCGTTGACCGCGATTCTGCAACATGTCAGCGCGTCAGCTGAGTTTCAGACTTAGCCATTTCTTGCTCAATTTTTCTCCTTTTTTCGCCCAATCTGCATCAATCAAAGGTCAGATCCCCAACAATACACTAATGCATTAATCAATGAGAATCCATGTGGCAAAAATGCCAACATTCTTGGCGGCTCGCGGGGTATACAGCTCAGTCGTATGCAAGAATCCGAGGCCTTAGTCCATTGGGCACGAGTCATATTGGAGCCGTAAACAAGGCTGCCGCAAAACATGTCAGGGGACTGCTGCCAAACTTCTTCTGTTGCGGAAAACTAGAACTGGAAGAACCTGCATAGAAGCGGTTATAAACTGAAGAAATGGAATGTGATGGTGGAGTGAGCTCCCGCGATTGCGCAAGCGGTGACTGCAATGGAATGATGAAATGAAAATGAACGAAGTTATGGAGTGGGAATGAAACTAAGAGTGAAATGAAATGAACTAGATTGTTAGCAAATGCGTAAAAGACTAAACTTAGAGGAAAGGGATAAGAAGGGACGGGAAAAAATAGAAAAGGAAAAAGAAACAACAGCTGTGGCTTATTTTGATTTAATGCAGAAGAAACAGAAGGAAGAAGATGAAGAAAGGAAAGAGAGGAAACGGGGAAGGGAAAAGAAGAAAGTGCTAGAAAGCCACCAAACTGTTGGGAGGAGAAAAACAAAGGAAAAAACAAGCATCTACGGCTCGCGAGGCAACAAGAGCCGAGATGAACAAATAAAAACAATACCGGTTTTTTTTTTCTTCTTCTTTTTCTATTTTTTTTTGTTTTTTTTCAAAATACTATATACAATAATGCACGACATGATTGGCATGTCGCCACCAGACACCCAATCTCAGAATGTTATCCGGTAAATCTGCAATGTCCCGACCAGATCTGATCATACTTAAGTCGGTCCTTGAAATTGGGTTGGCTCCTTCCCCGAAGTTCTCCATGGTGCTGATAGGATGCAATTCAGCAGATTATCTTTCTTACTAGTACCCATATGGAAGACTTCTTCAGGTACCGGATGTAGTGGCTGGAACCAACACCACCACTTTGCAGACTTTACTGGCTGTGGGTTGAGTACAGGCTCCTCTAACTCCTTGATGTGATCACAGGGCTCTTCAAGTGAGAACTCGGATTCTGGGATCTCCTCAGGCTCTGGAATTCGCGCTTGTTCTTCTACTTGGCCCATCTCTTGATGAAAACTGCAAGCAACCATATTGTTCATTGCTGGAAAAGTGCTTGCATGTCCCAATCTTTGACTTTGGACGAGATATGTCCCTTGAACTCCACATGACTGCATCTCAGGGGATCCGGCATGAATGTGCGAGGTAAACAGGAGCAGCAACCACGGAGAAGGTAATGGAGTTTCTCCCCATGGTAATTTTCCTGATAAGAGCAACAGCTGTTCTGCTCGCACTGCTTCCTCAAATATTTGTGGGAACCGTTGTTCACCTGACTGCAGCAAAAAGAGACCTATGTCAGAGTTCAGAGCTCGAACATAAAAGAGGTGGGCTTGGGTGGGTGATGGACGAATCTTCTCTGGAATTCTCTTCCAACTTATCAAGAATCGGACATTGAAGTCCGTGATGCTCTCTTGAGGTGCTCTCTTGATGTACATGAAAAATTGGTAGAGATCCAAAGAAATGTAGAAAGGATCTTCATCAAATCTTTTGATCAGTGCTCCCGCGAGATCATCCCATGAGCTGATGCTTTGACGTTTGAGCGATCTGTACCATTGCAATGCTCTTCCTTCCAAAGACTGAACCAGAAGTCGGATCATGACATCTTCGTGTTCTATGACATGGATCATGGACAGAATAGCAATATCTTCAACATGTGCCAGAGCCATGCCTTCGGTACCATCATATTTTGCCAGATTTTTCAGGGCACCTTCGGGAATTTCATGCCAAACTTGCAGATTCAGAGGGCCAGGATCATCCCATCTAGAAAAAACCCTCGCCTTTGTGGCAGTGGTCTGCGGAATCACGGCCATCGCCATTAAGTCAGAGTCGCCAGAAAAAACATTTGTTGAATTTTTTTTTTTTTTTTTTAAAAACAATAGGCGTCCACGAACAGATCTTCAACTCAGCAAAGTCGCCAGATGAACTTACAAATCTCCGCTATGAGGCCAAGACAGCTCATCAAATCTTGAGACCTCCGGGTGTTAAAACGTGCCAAAACTGTTGGCACCGGTGGGGTTATCACTTTGGAAAATTATGCGTATCCCACCGATTATGAATTCTTGGAGACAGAAACAGTCTGTCCCACCGGGCGTGCCAAAAACTGTTGGTCACGAATCTGCCACAGGAAAGGATTTTTACAATTGCGCCCTAGACCCGGCCAACATTGAAAGGCTGGAAGCAAGAAATGGCTCCCAGACCAATCTCCAGAGTGGGGTGGTTCCCTTTACTACTCTAAAAATGGGTTTAAGATAGGGTTGTTTGGAAAGAGATTTAAAAGGTTGCAGAAAGAAATGGGAAATATGGCCACAGGCCGAAGTGATGGGATGAGAAAAACAACAGCAGGAAACTAAAAACGCAACAACAGCAAGTAACATAAGAAATTAGATTCATCCTCGCACAATCACATGCCGCAAATCCCTCCAAACCCACATTCCAGGAATTGTACCCTGACCGCAGTATTTAAATCCAGTATGCAGAATTTAAATGTAATAGCAATGCAAGAGTACGAATGCTATTAGAAATGCAGAAAACAGAAAGCAAATTCATCCATGCGACGCTTGAAAAATTAGAAGTCGATCCTTTTATTCCCGCAGATACAATTCCAGTTTCTAGCAACAAGTTTTTCCAACCTTTGCAAATGAAAATTACATTGGTTTTTATAGAGGTCCGTCCTCTTTGCAGCATTAAATAATTAAAACCAACTTCCTCGTGATCTACAATCATGCGAAGGAAACGAGGAACATGATCCCCTTAATCGCATTCTCGAAGAAATAAAAATTAAATTCCATGAAACGCTTGCGGCCCTTCATTAAATTCGATTCTTTGAATATGTGCATGAAAAACCGTTGAATTAATCCACGAATGGCAACTTCGAACCAATAAACCCTTTAATTTTGGTGGCCTGGGCACTCTTTGACCTTAACCGCATCGGAAATCCGCAAAATATTTAATTCGGGTTAGCATTAAATCCTCGAAAATCGAAAAAACCCTTTCGGCCGTTCATATTGCACTTGGCGGGAAAACTGCGCAGGTCGCGAAAATGCGACGGGTCGCGAAATCGCGACGGGTCGCGAAATCGCGACGTCTTATCATTCAGTACGCTTTGACCACCGTTGACCCGCGAAAATGGAACATGTAGCGATTTCGCTACATGTTTCCGCCGTTGGCTCCTCCCTGCGCTCTGCCCCGCGAAATCGGAACATGTCGCGATTTCGCTACATGTTTCCATCGCCGTACCAATCGCCTTTTTCGGTCGCGATTCGCTGACATGTCAGCGACGCGCTGCAAGTTTGCACTTTTTGCCTTCGACGCTCACCGGGTCGCGATTCGTCGACATGTCGCCGAATCGCTGCATGTTTTCAACTTAGTGCTTTTTCCGCCCGCCGACCCGCGATTTCGGAACACGTCGCGATATCGCGACGGTTCCGCCAACCCGCCTGCGTTGACTGCGTTGACCGCGATTCCGCAACATGTCGGTCGCGTCGGCTGCGATTTTCGGACTTAACCATTTTTTGCTCAAATTTTCTCCTTTTTTCGCCCAAGTTGCATCAATCAAAGGTCAGATCCCCAACAATACACTAATGCATTAATCAATGAGAATCAATGTGGCAAAAATGCCAACGAGTTAATAGCAAAAGAGCTTCATAATATTTTTAATATTATGTGGAAGCATATGAAGGTAGGTTTTTATTAAAACCATGGATGAGCAAAATAAAATGCTTTTCATAAAAACCCAAGGAAGCATTTTGAAAAGTTAAAGGAGGTTTTAATATTTTTTATAAAATATTTAAATTCAATTTGAATTTAAATTTTATAAATAAATATTATCTATGCAAAGAGGTAAAATCAAAGAGGGCTTTAATAAGCCAAAAAGGGGTTTAAGAATTAATTTATAAAATTTAAATTCTAAAGAATTTAAATAATTTATAAATTAATTATTTGAATTTCTAAGACGCCAACGTTCGAAATTATTGGAGATAATATGTATAAAAACTATATGCCTAAAAGGCATAGAACTTACCCTTCATTTGAAAGAAATAATTGTGGCATATGTTGTGTGAATACTCGTATGAAGAAGAAGACGAATCTTCGTCTTAAGGCACCAGTAAAAGTGTTGAAAATGATTGAAGGCAAAACCCTCATATCCACCAAGGCACATGGCCTAGTGGCAAGTGATCGCGATTTAAGTCGTGTGGGTGCAGAGTGGTTCATGTTCGATTCTCAACAAGGACATTTTGACATTGGAAGAAGCGATACATTGATTTTTGGTTTTGGCACATTGGGAAGAACATAGAGCACATTGTGCTCTTGGTTCTCCAAATGAGCACCTAGCTCGTGCGGTGTTGAAGCCACAACTAGGGCATGGGGAGAAGTTGTGTCGAGGGTTCAATTCTCACCTAGGCAGAGGTAATAAATTTTGCATTAATTTTTAATTGCCTAAGGTATAAACATAAGGTTTTAGGGAGTTATAAGGGGTTTTGAAAGGTGCTTATTTTGAGTGTTAGTTTTTGATTAAATGAAGGAATAAGGTGTTGAAATTTATTTTTAATAAATTTATTGTGATGTTTTTGATTTATCAAAAAGTGAATTGAAGAGTGATTAAATTTAAAGGGACTTCTTGTCATTGGGTTAGTTTGAAAAGGAGATTGTATTGACAATATTTTTTATATTGAATATTGTTTTAATTGGGAGATCATAAGGTGTATTTGGTCAATCATTTTTGTATATGTTGATGGATGCTTTATTTAAGATGGAGTGATAAGGTGTATGTGTGTTTTGATATTTTGCATTGTATCATTGAGAGAATTTAGTATCTTCTAACTCCTTGAGCTTGGAAAAGAAGTGTTTATGGTTGTGGAAGATATTTGAGGTTCCTTCATCATCGAGAAAAAGGTATGAGGACATTCTTCCATAGTTGAGTTGATTGGTTTTTTTTTTGGAAAATAAGTTTGGAGTGAAAAGGAATTGATTAGGGTTTCCTTATTGAGAGTGTTGAGTATTGCTTTAAGGTTTTTTGAAATAAAGAGTTGTTGTTAAAATCTTTTCTTATAAGCATTGTTGTTGAATCCATTGATTGTGTGAAGAACTTGATCTGGGTTTTGAAAATAACATGAGTATCATTGTTATGTGAGAGTTATTTTATAAGCATTGTTGTTGAAGTGAGTTGTTGAGTGAAGAACTTGAACTAGGGTTTGGAAAGAACATGAGTATCATTGTTATGTGATATTGGTTGATAAGTATTGTTGGAAATATTTTGAGTGAGTGTTCATATGTTTGGGCTAGGGTTTGTAAGCAAATATTATTTCATTGAGTGATTTATTGAGTAGAGTTGATTGAGCCTAGTCAAGTGTATGTGTGAAGTGATTGTTCAAGTTCCATAAAATAAACTATTCTATATTCTGAATTGAATTGAGAAAGTGATTGAGTTGAAGCATATTGAGTCTCTAACAATTCTTTGTATGTTTCTAAAAGAGTGATTGAGCATTGTGATGAGTATAGGGTATATTGAGTCTCTAACAATTCTCTTTATGTTTCTATGAGATTGGACAAGTTCTAGTGTGGACTTGTTGAGCATATTTGAGGTAAGTCTTTGAGAAGACTTGTGGATAGATTTGGGTAAGCTTTTGTGGAAGCTTACAATACAGATTGAGAGTATATTTGGATAAGTTCTTGAGAGGACTTATTGAGCAGATTTGGATAATTTCTTGAGAGGACTTATTGAGCATATTGGACAAAGTTCTAGAGAGTACTTGTGGATAGATTGGTGTGAGCTTTTGAGAAATATTACAAGGTAGATTTGAGACAAGTCTTTGAGAATACTTGTGATCAGAGTTGATTTATTGATTTGTTCAAACCTTGAGTTAAGGTTTAGGGCAGATCTAGCCGAGTTGATTTGAGATTAAGTTAAGCTTTGTGTTAATATTTGAGGATAAATATTGAGGATATATTTATGCTAGATCAGAGTATTGTTTTTAGTACATATTTGAGGATAGAGTTTAGTGCATATTTAAGGACATATTTGTGCCAAATCAGAGAAAAATATTGAGAGAAGATTTGTGCTAGACCGAAGGACTGGGTTTGGTATAGATTTGAGACAAATATCGATGCAAGCTTTGGAGGTGACAGAGTATAGAGGACAATAGTCTCCAGTGGATAGAGATCCATTAGCTAGGGCATGGAATACATGGATCTTCTATGGATAGAGTTCCATTTGCGAAGGGTAGTGGAGGTAGAGGTCTTCTAGAAGATCACCAGCTAGAGAAAATATTAAGATATTGGTGTTTCCTATGGATAGATATCCATGAACTTGATTTAGGGTATTGGTACCTCCTTTGGACAGAGGTCCAAAAACATTGTAATAGGGAAATAATTCCCAAGAGATTGATTGAGAAAATTTTAGCGAAATATTTTCTTCGTGGAGTAGCCCACATTGGGTGAACCACGTAAATTGTGGTGTCTCTATTATGTGTGGTGATTTGTGCATTGCTTTAATTATTGCTATTGATATTGCTATATTTACATTGCATAATATTGATTGGGAAAGAAAAGTAAAAAGTGGTCCTATATTGTTCACCCCCCCTCTCAGTATAAGCTTGTGTTCTTCAAATATGTCTATATGTTAAAATTTCATAACCCCAAAATTTTCTATCCTAAAACTAGAGCACATTTTTTTTAAACTAACCAATATAAGTTTTACAATTAAAATCTGCTAATTCCAACATTCCATGATACTACCGCAACTATACTTGCCTTTGTCTATCAAAGTGAGTTCATTAAGTTAAATGGTTCACCCATCCCTATACTTGTATTTGTTCATTAATATAAATATACTAGGTGTAGATAATCACCCCTTATTATACTCACTCATCTATTAGTGCCAATACTTTAGGAGTGATGGTTCACCCATCACTATACTTACCCTCATCCTTCAGGTAAGTATACTAGTTGTTGACCCATATCTTTTCTAGTCAATCAAAAAGATCATGACATCTGCTACACTCCACATAGGTCCTTTTATGTGGATATTGCCATTTCAACTACCTCTTTAATCCATTAATAGTACTAGTCATCACTACCAATGACAATATTTAGCATACCTAAACACTATTTATATGTGATTATGCTTAACTCGAGTCGATCTCTAACTTGACCAAGTCTGCGACTCGACTTAAATTAAACCAAAGTTTTTAAATGTCTACAACAACATAAAGTTAGTGTTGGTAACATCAATTTCCAAGCTTGTAATTGTCCTCTAGAAACTTCCCCCCTAATATTAACCAACAACCATTGAACAAGGTTCATTTCATACATGCACCAATAGCCTCTAAATAACAATACACAGATATGAGAGAAACCAATTTCAAGTACGTTTACTCCACAAGAACCACACAAATCTGAGATTAAATAAATTGAAAATTCATTAAAAAAAATTAGCCATCGTGAACTCGAGTGGCACATCTAAACGCTCTGAAAATATATCTTTCAACATCTCATACATTGAACACATTTTCTCATAGTGCAAAACCAAATTCAACACCTATCAAGTGAACTTCAATTGTCTAAAGTTAACATTAGATAATCATCCCATTATAATAATTCATTTGTTCATTTCACCAAATTTTTCATAATATTAATATTCAAAACAAGGCATTATTTGTAATACAACAACATGCTATAGTGCTCATTCAAGCTTACATTATCTTCAACAATAAATTGTAGTGTTCACTACAGGGTATAACAGTAAGTTCCCTATTTGGAACTCAAGTGCACCTCAACTCCTTCAAGAACTTTGATTGGAATCATCAATTGATTCCCCTTGTCAACCTAGCTCGAAACGTCATTCTTCAACTCTAAATATTTCTTTAACTACTAAGAAGAAGATTGCCTTATTATGGGATCAGATATGGCTTATTTTTCAAGAGTGTTGCATATCTCAATGCTTACAACATGGTTTCAAAACAATTCTATGTGTAATGAAATATAGTAGAATCAATCTAGCAAGCATGACAAGTTTCCATGAGATAACATAGGAAATAAAGAATATCATTCTTATTCTTTCATATTTATGATCTACACATGACTCTATATCACAAATCCATCTCTATACTTGAATAATCCATTCATTAAATTTAAAGGTAGAAAAATAATTTATATATATATATATATATCCTTCAAATAGAATTTACATCCTTTTCCTATTAATTATTTTCATATGTAATACATATTTCAAAGATAAATCACTACATAAAAGACAGTGAATACAAAGTTCATCATTGGTGATCAATTCTAGAATACAAAAGAATAACAAACCAATAATTCAACTACTACAACATTCCTTAACCAAAATTCAAATTAACTTAATCAGAAGTTACTAGATTCTTTGTTCTATAGATAAATATGCCAACATTCACTCACAATAGATCTCTTTTCAAACATGCATCAAAGACAAGGATCGACTCACAATACACATGCAAGGTTTATCAATAACACCCATGCACAAATTTAACCCTCAAGTTACCTTTTATCCATGCAACACTACCAGGAAAATTCATTCTACTGAAAGCATTAGCAATAATTTTCTTTTTCAAAATCAAATATCTAACTATGGTTGTAACATCATGTACAACACAAATAATAAAAAGGCAAATAAAATAGCAATGCCAACCATCACCGGCTCCCGCATGAGAAACTCCATATTTTTTGGCATAGCCTAATCAATTTTATCTCTATCATTTGGACAATAACATAAACAACTCTTCCACACATAGGAACTCAAAAAAAATCTTTAATAGTTGTTACCCAAAGAAATCAATCATTTCAACCATTATTTGTTTCACATACATAAATGAATCTACAACCCAGTAAACAAAGGTCATCAGATTACTTGGTTTGTCAACGTCCCTTCTCAACTCGTTTTCCCTTCAATGAATCCTTCCACTGTCTTCTTCCTTCTTCTCCAGTGTCACTCCCTCTTTTTACAAAAACAAGAACCTCCCTCCTTACCACCAAATTCACTCTTTTTGATGATCACTCCTCTCCATGAATCCTATTGCCTCGCTCTTTGACCCATATTATGGCAAAACATTACTCTCCCACTTCTATTTTCAACATGAAAGGGAAGAGATTCTATCCAATATTTCGGTAAGGACTCATCAATGCTCCACTAAAAGCATGGTTCATCAAATAGTTCAAATTTCACTACTTCTAATTGGTCTATAAATAAGGCATCCATATTCAATAATAAAATAGCATCCATTTCATTTTTTTCTTTTCAAACAAAATTCCTTCATAAACAGTTATTATGCAACTAAAACTCAAAGCAATTTAATATTTATTTCTATATATGCAAATCATGTTATGCATATTTATAAAAGGGTCATTTATCCATGTTGCCTCTTTAAATATTCCAACAAATAACCCATCACATCATTTATCCAAGGTAATATTTTCTCGATGGTTAACTCTTTTTGCCACCATGAAGAGACTTATTCCTGCAAAAGTGCACTTTCATTAGCAGCATCATATTCATATATAAAATACGGGTTTTTCACAAAGTGAATCATGAAATTATCTTATTTCATTTTAAAATTTGCATCTCACTTCCAATAAGGAACAAATATTTTACATAATAAAACTGAAATAGTCAACCATTTCATCCATAAGAAATATTACAAAACATAAGTCCATCAAGCTAAAAAATTTGCTAAGGGTGGGTCATGACATCATCTCCCCTTAGGCTTAACATAGTACTCTATGTTCACAATATTATAAACATAAAATAATATTTACACAACATTTTCAAACAGAAATGGAAAGTATTTTTGCATATCTGCTACTTTTTTTGAAGTAGTGTTCCTTTCAGTGTATAGGTCCCACTAAAATTTGCATTGTTCCAAAGTTCCTTTCCTCATCGATTTAGATTGAAACTCAAGAATTATTACTGGTTGAACCTCTGTAGCCTCTAGGTTCACCATCTACAAATTGGAAATATCCCACACATGTTTAGGATTAGCAATGTACTTTTTAAGCAAATAAATATGAAATGTGTTGTGGATCTTGGACAAATTGGGTGGTAATACAAGTCGTTATGCCATCAAACCAATCTTCTCTATGATTTCAAAGGGTACAAAAAATGGAGTATCTAGATTTGTGGACTTAATTGCACTCTTTCTTGGATTTACCCTTAGAAACACTTTGTCACTGTTGGTCACGAATCTGCCACAGGAAAGGATTTTAAAATAAATATGCCCTAGACTCAGCCAACATTGAAAGGCCAAGAGAAAGAAATGTCTCCCGAACCGATCTCTAGAGAGGGCTGGTTCCCTTACTAAACTTTATATTCTTGAAGACTAGAGTTGTAGGAAAGAAATAGGAAATATGCAGAAAGAAACGGGAAATATAGCCACAGGCTGAATTTATCAGATCTTGGAAAGCTTAGCAGCAGAAAAACACCTCAAGCACATGAATAGCATATAGAAAATATAGCGACGTAATCTACTTACAACCTTGCACAAATAACCTCCAAAATCGCATTCTAGAACTCACTTCCTCACTAGCAATATTTAAACTCAGATGCAAAATTTAAATTTAGTGGGAGATAAGAAATACAAGCGTAAAGGAGAAATGCATAAGATGGAAATCACATAGAAAGTTGCTTGCAAAACCAGAGGCCAAATATCTTTCATTCATGTAAAGAACTTGAAAATTTTTTCAGCAAAAGTCTCTCTCCATGCCTCTTTCTGAGATATACATTGATATTTATAGAGGTCTTGCCTCTTTGTAGCATTTAAAACATGAAACGGACTTCCTCGAGATCCACAAAATATACAATAGAAATAAGGAAATGATCCCCTTAAACCAGCCTCGGAGAAATCAGAAATTGAATGAAACAAGGAACTAGTCGTCTTCTTTAAATGGTCATCCTCGGAGAATTCTTGGACCGTTAGAAAATCATGAACAAAAGCTTTGAATAATGGAGGCGTCTTCAATTTTGGTGGCTTTGAAAGCTACAGGCCTGAGCACGTTCTTCTATATTACACACATTGAAAAGCAGCAAAACATTAAATTTTGGAGGGCTTTTAATCCTTGGAAATCGTAATACTTCATCGGGTCGTTGAACTGCTTCCTGGCACGAAACCGTGACAGGTTGCAAAAATATGACATGTCACAAAATTGTGATGTTCCGTACTATTCTGTTCCTTCCTTGCTTTGCTCCCGTGAAACTATGACATGTCATGATTTCATGACGTTCTTTCCCCATGTTGTCCTTTCGCTATTTTGAACCGCAAAAATGTGACAAGTCATGATTTCGCTACATCTTTCTCGCTTGGTTTTCTCACTGCTTCTCATCGTGAAAATGTGACATGTCACGAAATCGTGACATCTTCTACTTTCTCGTGTCCTTCCGTTCGTATACCTGCGAAATCGCAACATGTCATGAAATCATGATAGTTTTCTCTTCCTTGGCCTTCATACTCTTAAAAGTAGCGAAACGGAACATGTCGCGAAATCACGACATCTTTCTCTATTCAGACCTTTTCTCCACAATATGTCGTGAAATTGCGACGTTTCCTTGCTTTCTCTAGTGTTGTCGCTTTTGTCATGATATCACGATGTCTTCTTCTTGCTTGGCCTCATCTTCAAAAATGTTACAAAATCATGACGTCTTTCATGTCGTATGCTTTTCTTTCAACCTTACCGCGATAATGCGACATGTCGCGATATCGCGACGTTTCTACATTTTGCTCCTTGTTCAATCTTCTATCATGAAATCATGATGAGGTTCATTGACATTGCCCTTTGCTCAATTATGTTGCGATATCGCAACATTTTCTATCACTCTACTCCATGGCCATCGCAAGTCGTGAAAACGTGACATGTCGCGATATCGCGACGCGTTTTCTCGCTTTGCTTCCATTGACCACTTTGACCACGATTTTGGAACACGTCGTGATATCGTGACATTCTCCGACTTTGGCTTCTCTCTCCTCTAAAACCTGCTATAGCGTGACATGTCACGATATCGCGACAGTTTTGAACCCGTGCTCTCCATGCTGCTTTTGGTCGTGATATCATGACAGTCTTCAGACTTAGCTTTTTTGGCACCAAAACTCATAGAGAAACACAGAGGAGTGAGAACTTCAACAGTTTATACATGAATAAGCAACAATCAAAACAATGTGGCAAAAATGCCAATAGTCACCTATAGCAAACTCTTTTGGTGACCTTTTAAGATTGACATAACTTTTTTGATGGTCTACAACTTTCTTCAACCTCTCTTGGATCACCCTCAACTGTTGCTCCATTTATTTGACCATGTCTGGTCCAAGCACAATCCGGTCTTCTAGATTATCCCATGTTAATGGTATCCTACACTTTTTGCCATACAAATATTCGAACGGAGCCATGCCTATGGTCGAATGGTGTCCGTTATTGTAGGAAAATTCTACCAAATGCAAGTAATCCTCCCAATGGGTTTTTTAATCCATACAGTACATGTGAAGCATATCTTCTAGCACTTGGTTCACTCTTTCAGTTTGCCCATCAGTCTCTAGATGGTAAGCAGAACTGATATTCAATCTAGTACCAATGGCATGATGCAAGGATTACCAAAACTCAGATGTGAATTTTGGGTCCCTATCTGATATGATTACCTTCGAAAAACCATGAAGTCAAAATATTTCCTTGGCAAATCTATTAGCCATAGCCACGATGTCATCCTTGGTGTTCCTAGGTATAAAGTGCATAACCTTGGTCAATCTATCGACCACTACTAGGATTGCATCATGCTGAAACTTGTTCTTAGGTAGCCCTACTATGAAATCCATCGAAATCACTTGCCATTTTTGCATAGGTACATCATGCGGATACAATAACCCAACAGGATGTCTATGTTCTACTTTTACCTTTTGGAACTCGAGGCATTGAGCGATAAAATTCAGTTATGTCTCTCTTCATTCCTGGCTAGAAGAATGTATTTTTCATATTCTCCCTCATATTTTCTCCTCTTGGATGAGCAAAATATGGAGATCTGTGTGCTTCATTCATAATCATCCTTCTCAAATTTTTGGTCTCAGGAATTACTACCTTGTTCTTAAAACATAAGAAACCATCCTTGATGCCAAAGTCCTTGTTTTCATCAGGTTTCTTTTCCATCCTTTCTCGAATTTGGTTGCAGTATGCATCCTAATTTTGTATTTCCTTGACTTGTTCCATCAAGTCGACATGGATACAAGACAAAACTACTATATATCTCCTTCTACTCAATGCATCCGTAACTTTATTCTCTTTTTCCTTTATATACTCAATGTTGAAATCATATTCTGCAAGAAATTCCATCCACCTTCTTTGCCTAGCATTGAGTAAAGGTTGAGTGAATATATATTGCAGACTTTGATGGTTTATCCTTAGCTCAAAGGGTCTCCCAACTAGATAATATTTCCAACTCTTGAGAGAAAACACTATAGCTGCCAACTCTAAATCATGGGTTGCATAATTAACCTCATGTATTTTTAGTTTTCTAGACCCATAGGCTACCACTACTTCTTCTTGTGAGAGCACTCCTCCCAAACCTTCTAATGATGCATCTGTGCAAACAGAGAAACTTCCTTGAGGATCAGGTATCTTTAGTATAGGAGGCATGGTAAGATTTTGCTTAAGCAAACCAAAGGCTTCCTCACATTTATCTATCCACTTGAATTCTTTTCCTTTTCTCTAAAGGTTAGTTATTGGTGAGGTGATCTTGGCATAGTCCCTCACATATCGCCTATAGTATCCAGTTAAGCCCATGAAACTTCAAACTTCTATCACATTTGAAGGTGGCAGCCAATTCAAAATAGCTTCTATTTTCTTAGGATCCACTACGATCCCATCAACCAAAATAATGTGTCCTAAGTATTGTACTTTTGACACATAAAATTCACACTTGGATAAATTCCCATACAACTGATTTTTCCTTAATAGCTCTAGCACAATCTTGAGGTGCTCATCATGCTCTATCTTATTTTTGGAATATATCAAAATATCATCCAAAAATACCAATACAAATCTATCCAAGTACTTCCTGAAGATACTATTCATCAAATTCATAAATGCTACTGGAGCATTTGTTAAACCAAAAGGTAAGACAACAAACTCATAATGTCCATAATGAGTTTTAAAGGTTGTCTTATGTGTATCCTCCTCATGGATCCTCAATTGGTGGTATCCTAACTTCAAATCAATATTTGTAAAGATTATGGCATCTTTGAGTTGATCAAAGAGATCTTCGATTCTGGGTAGAGGATATTTGTTCTTGATAGTTGCCTTGTTTAACATTCTATAATCTATACATAATCTCAAGGAACCATCCTTTTTCTTTACAAATAGTACTTGTGCTCCCCAAGGTGATACACTTGGTTTGATCAACCCTTTCTCTAGTAACCCTTGCAATTGCACCTTCAACTCTTGCATTTCTATGGGATTCATTCTATAAGGAGCTCTATGTATGGGTTCTGTTCCAGGTTGAAGCTCAATAGTAAAATCAAATTTCCATTTAAGGGGTAGTCCAGGTAAATCCTTTGGAAAAATATCCCTAAATTCTTGAAGAATTGGGTGTTTCTCAAACACCTCCTCCTTTTCTTTATCCATTTCATTTATCTTAACAACATAGACCATTCCACCTTTCTTTATGGCCTTCTTAAGTTGCATTGCCAATAGGATTTGAGGTTGAAAAGTTCCCTGTAGACTATACATCCTACGCACAACACCCCTATCATCTATGTACTCAATCCATCTATCCTAAAATTTGAGTACTGCCTTATGCACTTGTAGCCAATCCATTCCTAGGATTATGTCAAAAGCATGCAAAGGTGCTACATACAAACATCCTACTATTATTCCACTAGGTAAGGCAATTTCTACCATAGGGTAACATTGATTAACGGAGTAGGTTTATCCTGAACCATACTCAACCTTCCACCCATGAGCCAATATTCCTGGCCTTTCTAAAATATCTTTAGCTAAACTAGTGGAAATAAAACTATTTGTAGCACCACTATCAATCAAGATTTTAACATTCCTACCAAAAATATTACCATTAATCAGTAGTGGCGTGGCTTGTCCATCAAGATTCTAGTTTCTTGTAGCTACGTAAATCTTGTGCATGGGCTCTCTAGGTGCAGTCTCTTTGTACATTGGTTCCTTTCCTTTGGAACTCATTTCTATTCTTCATGGATAATTAGAAGCATAATGCGGTCCTCTACAAAGATAACATCCTTCTTTCAGCCCTGGATGTTCTTTCTGCTTCTGTCCTTCTACTTTTTCTATAGATGGAGAATTAGCCTATCCCTGTAACTATCTGTTGTTACCCTTATTGTTTTAGTTCTTCCCTTGGAACCTTTTCCTAAACTTCCCTTTCTTCCTATCATTTCCTCGGTCCTGTTGAGAGAAGTTCTTGCTTGCCTGTTTCTCTTCCCATTTTACAAACCCTACACTATTTATTTTTCTTAGTGCCTCTTTACCCTCTTCATATAATATTTCATAATCAAAGTAGGGTTTGAGATATGTTTCAGCTTTCCTGGCTAAATCATAGGCCTTCTGTAGAGTTATAGGTTCTCGCATATCCACTTCCTATCCTATTCTAGGATCCGCTCCCAGAATAAACTTATGGATCTTCATTTTATCGTTATAAGTAGGCACATACTTCATCAATTTGATAAATATTTGATAATATTTTTCCACTGTCCTAGTTCCCTACCGAAGTCTAGAGAATTCTTCAAACTTTTGGGAATAAAAGTGTTCCATGAGAAATCTATCTTTGAAGGCTTTCACAAATTCCTCCCATTTTAGGTCAACTACTACTGTAAGATCTAGTTCATCACTATATGCTTCCCACCAATCTAAACCATCACCTTGTAGATGTAGTGTGGCATAAGATGTTCGAGTGCCCAAGGAGAAGTTCTTCATGTTACAATATGTTTCTATCTCTTTTAACCAAGCCTCGACCTTGTCCTCATCTTCCTCTCCATTAAATTTAGAAGATTTTAGATGTTTCATTTCCTTGCCCAACTCGGCCTCCAAATGGACCCTAGCCTATTGTGCCTTGGTAAGAGGTTCATTTTCTTGATCCCTTCTAGAATTACCCACCTGTGTTTCTTGACTCAACATGACATCTAATAACTATTTTTGGGTTTCTACCTGTTCCTAAAGTAAAGCCACTATCTCAGTAAGATCCTCATTACTAGGATTCTCCCTTACATCACTAGGGTTTCTTGAACCCACATATGGATTCCTATCTTCCACATTAGTCCATCGTGTTTGCCTTGTCGTTGGGGCAGCACTTCCTCTTCTTCTCTTTGGTGGTATTGTCCCTAGCCACACACAAAAGAGGTAGTAAGAATTCATTAGTAATTAGTCCTTCAAATTTCTCCTCTTACTAATAATTATTTACCCAATCATCTCAAGCAAATCAGGAAGACTTCACTTCTAATGGGTATTCTATCAACAAGATTCAATTCCTTTATAAGTATATTTTCTATTACATAACAAAACTAATTTTTGTGTAGTGAACCTATCCCACTATGAACCATGCTCTGATACCAGATGTCATAACCCCAAAATTTTCTATCTTGAAACTAGGGCACATTTTTTTTTAACTAACCGATAGAAGGTTTACTATTAAGATGTGCCCATTCCAACATTCCAAGGTACTACCACACCTATACTCACATTTGTCTATCAAAGTGAGTTCATTAAGTTAAATGGTTCACCCATCCCTATACTTGCATTTGTACATCAATACAAATATACTAGGTGTAGATAAACACCCCTTCTTATACTTACACTCGTCTATTAGTGCTAGTACTTTAGGAGTGATGGTTCACCCATCACTATACTTACCCTCATCCTTCAAGGAAGTATACTAGGTGTTGACCCATATCTTTTCCAGTCTATCAAAAATATCATGATATCCGCTGCACTCCACATAGGTCCTTTTATGTGGGTGTTGTCACTTCAACTACCTCTTTAATCCATTAAGAGTACTAGACATCACTACCAATGATAATATTTAGCATACCTAAACACTATCTATATGTGGTTATGCTTAACTCCAGTCGATCTCTAGCTCGACCAAGTCTACGACTCGACTTAAATTAAACCAGAGCTTCTAAAAGTCTACAACAACATAAATTCGATGTTGGTAACATCAATTTCCAAGCCTGTAATTATCCTCTAGAAAATTCCCCTCCCCCGAGATTAACCAACAACCATTGAGCGAGGGTCATTTTGCACACACACACCAATGCCCTCTAAAGAACAATACACATATATGAGAGCAACCGATTTTAAGTACGTTTACTCCACAAGAAAACCACACAAATTTGAGATTAAAGAAATTGAACATTCATTAAACAAAAATAGCCATCGTGAACTACAATGGCACATCTAAACGCTCTAAAATTAAATCCTTCAACATCTCATACATTGAATATGTTTCCTCACAGTGCAAAACCAAATTCAACACCTATCAAGTGAACTTCAATTGTCTGAAGTTAACATTAGATAATCATCCCATAATAATCATTCATTCGTTCATTTCACCAAATCTATCATAATATTAATATCCAAAACAAGGCATCATCTGTAATACAACAACATGCTACAACACTCATCCGAGCTTAAATTATCTCCAACAATAAATTACAATATTCACTACAGGGTACAATAGTAAGTTCCCCATTTGGAACTCGAGTGCACCTCAACTCCTCCTAGAACTCCGATTGGAATCATTAGTTTATTCCCCTTTCCAGCCTAGCATGAATCATCACTCTTCAAATTTGGAGCTTTCTTTAACTATCAAGAAGAATATTGCCTTACGATGGGATCAAATATGACTCCTTTTTCAAGAGTTTTGCATATCTCAATGCTTGCAACATGGTTTCAAAACAAGTCTATGTGTAATGAAATACAGTAGAAGCAATCCAACAAGCATGACAAGTTTCCATGAGATAACACAAGAAATAAAGAACATCATTCTTCTTTTTTCATGTTTATGATCTACCCATGACTCTATATCACAAATCCATCTCGATACTAGAATAATCCATTCACTGAATTCAAAGGTAGCAAAATAAATTTGTATATATATCCTTCGAATAGAATTTACATCCTTTTCCTATTAATTCTTTCCATAGGCAATACATATTTCAAAGATAAATCACTACATAAAATACAGTGAATACAAAGTTTACCTCTGGTGATCAATTCCATAATCCAAAGGAATAACACACAATAATTCAACTACTGCAACATTCCTTAACCAAAATCCAGATTAACTTAACCAAAAGTTACTAGATTCTTTGTTCTATAGATAAATATGCCAACAATCACTCAGCACAGATCTCTTATCAATCATGCATCAAAGACAAGGGTCGACTCACAATACGCATGCAAGGTTTGTCAATAACACCCATGCACAAATTAACCCTCATGTTACCTTTTATCCATGCAACTCTACCAGAAAAACTTCATTCTACCGAAAGCATGAGCAACAATTTTCTTTTTCAAAATCAAATATCTAACTATGGTTGTAACATCATGTACAACACAAAAAATAAAAAGATAAACAAAATAGCAATGCCAACCATCATCGGCTTTCGCATGAGAAAATCTATATTTTCTGGCGTAGCCTGGTCAATTTAATCTCTATCATTTGGACAATAACATAGACAACTCTTCCACACACAGGAACTCAAAAAAAATATTTAATAGTTGTTACCCAAAGCAATCAATCATTTCAACCATTATTTGTTTCACATACATAAACGAATCTACAACCCAATCAACAAAGGTCACCAGATTATCTGGTTCATCAATGTCCCTTCTCAACTCATTTTCCTTTCAATGAATCCTTCCACTTCCTTCTTCCTTCTTCTCCAACGTCACTCCCTCTTTTTCTAAAAACCAAGAACCTCCTCTTTACCACCCAAGTCACTCTTTTTGTCGATCGCTCCTCTCCATGACTCCCATTGCCTTGCTCTTTGGTCCATCTTACGACAAAATATTACTCTCCCACTTCCATACACTTCCAACATGAAAGGGAAGAGATTATATCCAATGTTTCGGTAAGGACTCATCAATGCTCCACTACAAACATGGTTCATCAAATAACTCAAAGTTCACTACTTCTAACTGGTCTATAAACAAGGCATCCATATTCAATAATAAAAATAGCATCCATTTCATTATTTTTCTTTTCAAACAAAATTCCTTCATAAGCAATTATTATGCAACTAAAACTCAAAGCAATTTAATATTTCTTTTTATATATGCAAATCATGTTATGCATCTTCATGAAAGGGGCATTTATCCATGTTGCCTCTTTAAATATTCCGACAAATAACCCATCACATCATTTCCCCAAGGTAATATTTTCTCGGTGGTTAACTCTTTCTGCCACCATGAAGAGACCTATTCCTACAAAAGTGCACTTTCATTAGTAGCATCATATTCATATATAAAATACGGGTTTTTTCACAAAGTGAATCATGAAATTATCCTACATTTCATTTTAAAATTTGCATCTCACTTCCAATAAGGAACAAATATTTTGCATAATAAAACTAAAATAGTCAATCATTTCATCCATAAGCAATATTACAAAACATAAGTCCATCAAGTTGAAAAGTCTGTTAAGGGTGGGTCATGGCATAAAACAAAGTAAATATGAAATTTTTTTAGAATTTTTGTCTCGCTGGAGGAGTCTAGTTGGATGTTTGAGATATACCTTACCTCCTCGAGACATGCTTGAGATATTTATTGGGAATTTACAAGAACAAATATCTTATGAGTTGGAAACTACAACTATCACATATTTTGACCAAGCAATACACCTAGTAAGAAGGGCAGAGGAATCCCTTATTAGAAGAGGTTAGCTTAAGATAAAAGAGGACAAGACCATTAAAACATATTATAAGAACAAGCACATAGTTGGTGATGGGATAATGGATAGTAGGCATTTTAACAATTTTGTGAAGACCCTACAAAATATTGTGCTTTGTCAGCCTCAAAAAACCCCACCAAGAAATTTTTAAATACACAACACGCCTATGATGTGGTCTTGCAACAAATTTTGGAAGCTAATATGATTGAGTTACCTCTTATATGGCAACCTGATACCTAAACTTATTTGTATAATCCTAGTCAAAATTATGAGTATCATAGAGTGGAGGGGCATATGACAAACTCATGTAAGAGGTTGAAACATGTGGTTCAAGACCTAATTGATTAAGGATGACTTGTTATAGAAGGTTCTTGACCCAAATCCTCCAACAAACAATAAACCTCCTACTCAACAAGCACCCACAACTAATCAATACAGGGAATCTTACAAGATTTCCTACCTAAACCTGGTCAACAGGCAACTAATCAAGTTTCATATTGTAATGTACCACCTCCCTATGATAATATGGAATGATAGCAATAACTACAAGGCAATAGGCTCAATCCCAACTAACTCAATATTCTCAGTAGGATATGAGTTCTTCATCCAACCCACCTTAGTTTTGAAGAATACCCAAAAAAGGAGCATGAGAGTAGAAAACCCACCTTTAGTGTTGAAGCCACAACCTAAAGTCTCCTTTGACATTCAATAATAATTAGATAGTACCCCAGCCAAGATCTCCCTCTTAGAGCTTTTGCAAATTTCTCCTATTCATAGGGAAGCCTTGTTGAAGCTTCTAAGACAACAATTTGTTCCTCAAGATATTTCTCCTAGTGCTATGGCTAATGTTGTAAGTTCTCTTGGGATACATCATATCACATTCTTGGATGATGATATTCCTTCCTCAGACCTATGAGGGTATTCTTCCCTTTACATCACTACATTTATTGGGGAAATATTTATCAAACATTTTTTTATTGATAATGGTTCTTCCCTCAATTTATGCACTTATCAATTCTTCCAAAATTTTGGATTAAAAGAGGAAGATTTAACTAAATCTGATATCATCATCAAAGCTTTCAACAATGAGTCCCAAGAGTCTTGCGATATTATATCTCTCCCCCTTAGGGTTGGATCTAAGATCTTAGATACCTTGTTCTATGTGGTGTCTTGTCCTACATATTTTAATCTTCTTCTTGGACGTCCTTGGATTCATGCAATGAGGGTTGTCCCTTCTACTTTTCACCAATATCTGAAGTTCAAATTTAAGAATAAATTTATCACCATTTTGGGTGATCCTCACCCATTTGAATATTGTTCACTAGTTGAGCAAGCTCAATATGATCTTCATTTATGTCCATTAGTTTCTTCATCTCACATAACTAAGCAATTTAAAAATCTAAAAGTGAGTGAGGAACCATTAATCAATGTTTCATCATAGGATCAAGTCAATCCTTTTCTTCAAGAGCCTCTTTTGAATCTATCTCATCAATATTTGGAGTGGATTGATGAGGATGAGGTATCACCTTCTCCCTTTTCATTTTATAGTGTGGTAACTTTGGTGCATCCTAAGATAGTTGTAACCCTATAAGAGTATGTTAAATGTGATACTCTTTATGATATGGCTCATGAGAATATTCCTTAGAGTGGCTTCTTTGATGGGTTAGTCCCTTGTGTTGTGCAGGTTGAGTCTTCTAGTTCTCAAGAGGACTTTGGTTCTATGTCTCCCGAGGACCTTGAGCAACTAGAAGTGATTCTTGCCCTACCTCCTCTTGAGGATGAGTCATCCATTCTCATTGAAGAGACCATAGATATTAATATAGATTTTGAGGATAGCCCTAGAATCCTTAAGCTAGGTAAAGCCTTGTCCATGGACGAGCAAGAGTAGTTGACCAATTTATTGAAATACTTTCATGATATTTTTGCTTGATCATATGTCGACATGCTAGGGCTTGATCCCTCCCTTGTTATGCATCATTTGGTAGTGAAGCCTAGTGCTAAGCCTGTTAAGCAAAAACTTAGGAAGATGCATCCTAAGGTCACCCTTTTAGTCAAGGAGGAGCTCCAATAACTCCTTGATGTCGATTTTATAAAAGCTATTGACTATTCTGATTGGATCTCCAATATCATTCTTATGGCTAAGAAGATATGAACAATCAAGATATGTATCAACTTTTGGGACATTAACTTAGCATGTCCCAAGGATGATTTTCCCTTGCCCAACATAGATCAGATCATAGATTTCACTGCCAAATATGGTATGCTCTCACTCATGGATGGTTTCTCAAGATATAATTAGATCATGGTTACCCCTGAGGATTAGGCTAAGATAACTTTCATCACACCATGGGGTACCTTTTGTTATAAAGTCATACCTTTTGGCTTGAAAAATATTGGTGCCACATATCAGAGGGCTATGACTTATATTTTTCATGACATGATGCATGATATTTTATAGGACTATGTGGATGATCTTTTGGGTCATTCCATACATCGATAGGATCATGTTCACGATCTAAGATAAATTTTTGAAAGGCTTTGGTAGTTCAAGGTTCATCTTAAGCCCTCCAAATGTGTGTTTGGAGTCACATCTGGCAAGTTATTAGGTTTCATCATTTCTAGGTGAGGTATTGAAGTGGACCCCACTAAGATAGCGACTATCACTGACATGCCTCCTCCCCGCACCTTAACCAAGTTGCATAGCTTGCAAGGTAGAGTTAATCTACTCATTATCTCATAGCCCAGTTAATCGATAAGTGTTAGCCCTTTCTTAAACTTCTTAAGAAATAAGTTGTATTCCAGTGGGATTCTAAGTTTCAATAAACTTTTTATGAACTAAAAAGGTATCTCACTTCCTCACTTATCTTAGTTTTACCTCTACCAAATAATAATGTGACACTTTATATAGCAACCATAGCTCACACTTTGGGAGCCTTGTTGGCTCAACACAATTATCAAAACAAAGAGTGTAGAACCTTGGTCAGCTATGAAACTCAGTACACTCCCTTAGAGAAGCTTTATCTTGTGGTGTTCACTTCCTAGAAGTTAAGACACTACATGCTCAACCATAAGATATTGGTAGTTGTAAATTTTGATCCTTTGTGTTACTTAATGTCTAAGCCCCACCTTTTAAGTTGAGTTACTAAATGGATTTTAGCCCTTAGTGAGTTTGACCTAACTTTCATAGGTTAGAAGGCTATCAAGGTTCAAGTGATTACTGATCAGTTAGCCTTTGATCCCTTAGAAGTTGCCCATCCTTTGGTCGTTGAGTTTCTTAATGAGTGCTTTGGCATAGAGTCCAAAGAGCCAGAGTCTTGGACTTTGTTCTTTGTTGGATCCCGATACATGAAGGGCGTTGGTGCTAGATTCATTCTAGTTATCCCACAAAAATAGCTCATCCCCCTTTCCTTAAAGATTTATTTTTATTGCACAAACAATACTACAAAATATAAATCTTTCATCCTTGGTCTTAGAGTAGCCTTAGCCTTAAATATTAGAGTTATTTCCATATTTGGTGACTCTCAAATTGTGGTCAATCAGATTAACGATGTTTATCAAACTAGGGATGATAAGCTAAAACCTTATAAAGAGATTATCACCAAGATTTTATCCACATTCGATCGGGTAACCATAGAGTCTATCCCTAGATCCTCCAACCACCATGTGGATACCATGGTCATTGTTGCATCCTTGTTTCCTTTGGATTTGGAAGATGATCAAACATCAATTATCATTAAATAAATTTTGGAGCTTGCATTGCTCTATTCTTGTCTTATCCTATTAGATGTTTTGACCATTAGAGCTTCCCCATATGAACCATGGTATATCGTCATCTTTAATTTTATTAAGGATTGTTTGATTCTTGATGGTTTAGATCACAATCATCATAATTTTTTTCATAAAATAGCATGTTGATTTGTTATAATTGGCAATACTGTTATTTTTGTGGTTTTTTTTTTTTTTTTTTTTTGTTTTTTTTTTTTTTTTTTTTTATTATATAAAAGGGTAGATAAATAAGAAAGAGTGGTGTGTTTTTTTTGTTGTGCTTGTGGGTGAAGAGATAATAGTTTTTTTGTTTTTTTTTTTTTTTTTTTTTTTTTTTTTTTTTTTTTTTTTTGGTTTTTTTTTGAAAAAAGGGGTAAACTAAAAATTATATCAACATTCTTTTAGAGGGATCCTCTTGTGATGCCTTAACTTTGATGAAGACCATATAGCTCTTAGTGAGGCTCATGAAGGTTCATGTGGAGGCTATCTCAACGACAAATCCATTGCCAAAAAGCTTCTTTGGATGGGGTATTATTGGTATTCCATGGAGAAATATGCATGTGACCATGTTCAATTTTGTGAAAAGTATCAACAACATGGGAACCTTGTTCATCCTCCTTCTCAACCCCTTGGCTATTTTCCATGTGGGGATTGGACATTATAGGGAAGATTAACCCAATGTCATCTGATGATCACAATTTTATCATAATAGTAACATAGTATTTTACTAAATGGGTTGAAGCCACACCCCTAGCCATAATTATTAGAGCTTGGGTCTCCAAATTCATCTTTAACCATATCCTTTGTAGGTTTGGGATTCCTTCGTTGATTGCTTCAAACAATAGCACTCTTTTCAAGAAAAAGGATATCTATAAACTATGTGCTAAGTACAATATTTAGCACAAGTGTTCAACTTTGTATTATCCCTAGGGTAATGACCAAAAGCATCCAATAATTATTTTATCAAGATCCTTAATAATTTGTTTAGTAAGATCAGTCATGACTAGCATATCCAACTTTATCTAGCCTTGTGGGTCTATCACACTATGGTGAGAACTCCTACAGGTGCTTCTTAGTACGTCTTGGTCTATGGGACTGAGGTGGTATTTTGGTTCTAGTTAGAGGCTCCTTCATTATGCATCTTGTTGCAAGATGCTTTTGTCAGTGATGAGTATCATTTAGATCATTTGAATAAATTAGATTTGATATATGAAAAGTGCATTTATGCCGTAGAGCATTTATGAACCTATCAAAATAGGCTCAAGCGATCTTATTCCAATAGATTTTTCAATCATTATTTTGAGGATGAGGGTCTTTTCCTCAAGGAAAACAAGAAGAACACCAATGCTCGATCAGATCTTAAAGGTAATTTTTAGCCCAATTGGTTAGTTTTCTTTATCATAACAACCAAGTTTGGTTTAGGGGCCTATCATTTAGCTTCTTTAGATGGTAAAGAACTTAAAGAACCAATGAACATAATGCATCTAAAGAGATATTATGCATAACTTGGCACTCTATATTTTCATATTGCATTTAGATTAGTTTTCATATTACATTTTATTTGCTTGTTCATAGATTTTTTGTCATATTTTACATGTTTTGCCTGATATTCTATTCTTTGCATTCTACTTGTCATATAATTGCATTATTGCGTGATTTCTTAATCATATATATTTTGGAAATTTTATGACAATAGCAAGTGATGACACTTAGTTAGGTCATAACTCATAAGCATTGCACTCACACTAGAGCTTTGATATCGCCAACCTAGGGATCATCTCCATGCATTTCCATTATTACATATATTCTATATTCCTTGACCTTGAAAGTATAAATGATCACCACAATTCTCTCCAAGTCAAGGAATATAGCTCTTCTTCTATGTATCCTTACCCTTTGTATGTTTTCATTCTTTTTTTTTTGAGACAAGAATACACATTTGGGGGCCTGCTTAAGCCAATGTAAGATTGAGCTTGAAGGTGTAGCAGTCAAGCCCCCTTTGTCCCTTTATTTGACTATTCATAATAAAAATGAGCTTTAACCTTTGGAACAAATGTAGTAGAGTATGACAACATAGAACAACGAACGAAATGCAAATAGAATGGATGCAAATGCATGAACAATAATGCAATTTCAAAATATAGGGTTTGAAAAATCTGATATGAAATGCAAGCAAAATAGAATGATGATAGTAAAAAAAATACAAATAGAGATGAAACAAAATGTAGAGGGTATACAAAATAGAACCCTAGGGTTTTGAGAAAAATAGTCACCCCAACATCTAACTAGACCAAGTTTGTGCCCTGTAGGATACAAGCACAGATTCAATAATAGAGCTAAAATGGATGCCAAATGCTCGACGAGCAAAAATAGAGCTTTGAAATTCATGCCCTATAGCAAATGGGGCAAAAATTTAGACAAGAGGGTTTAAGACCTATAATAGAGACCAAAATGCAATAGAACATAAACTAGGATGAATATATGAACTAATGAATGCAAAGAAACAACCTGGTGATATCGTGGAAGAAGCAAGAGCAAAGGTGGAAGACCTATCTTCCCTCAAGAAGACAAATTATCATCAAGGCTTTCTCCACTTGTAAAATCATAAGGACACACAAATAGTAGAATACCAAAGTACCAAGAGCACCATAAGACAAGAGAACTCTAATTTCGCATGAATTCTTTTAATAGCTTAACTACAAAAGGAGTTAGGGTAACTTTTTTATGATTAGATCATTGATTCTTTAAGTTCTTAAAGTCGATAAAAATTCTGATTGTGCCACCTATTTTAACAAATAATATGGTCTTAAAAGGAACTGACCCATCAAAAAAAGAGCTATTATGGAGGATACCATCATGATTCTCATCACAAAGAGGATCATCCACAACACATTCTCCAGGAGTTGTTGCATGAAAATTATGGTAATCTCATATTATGTCATCCTTTTTTATGAAAGAGGGAGAGATTCCTAAATTTGCAAGATCTCTATGAGATAGAGGAATAAGGTCCCCTCGATAACAAGGATACTTGGCATGTGTCCCACAAGGTACAAACCTGTCAAAGGAGAAGCTACTCTAGAGGATATCATTATGATTTATATCACAAGGGGTGTTCCTTTTAGCATACTTATTTGGGGTTACACCTCACTCTGGATGCACCAAGGTTACCATATTGTAAAATATTATCTAAGGGATAAGGGGGATCTTCATCCTCATCACTCCACTTTGAGCTTTTATGATCTAAATATTCAACATAAGTAATAAGGTGATCATCATTATCATAAGGTAAAGGTTGGTTTTTATTAAGTATGTAGCCTATGCCACATCTCCCAGACCAAATATCCACTTCTAAAGGCTCTTGAATACCTTTTGTTTATGGCCCTAAACCTTTATCTATATATCCCACACAAGATATAATTTTCTTGTAAAGTGGGTAATCCGTGGATAGGTAACAATGGGAAAATAATACTCTACGAGAAGAGGGTTGTTACCACAAATATCTTCTTCAATGGAGACTCTTGCAAAGATAAAGGTACACATGCCAATGTGTACTGCTTCACCCTTCTTCTAGGGTAAACCCATAGCTCTTGGTGAAGGTGGCACCCTGGAAAGATTCATAAGAGGCTCGAAAATAAAATTATTAACTTGATCCCGTGATGAAACATTGATGAGCAATTCCTCACTCATATATTTTCAAGTTGTTTAGTTATGTGAGATGAGGAAATTGATGGACATAAATTAAGATCTGATTGAGCTTACTCCACCATTGAACAATATTTAAATGGGTGAGGATTGCTTGGAATGGTGATAAGTTGATATTTGAATTCAAACTTTAGACATTGATGAAGAGTGGAAGGGATAGCCCTCATCGCATGAATCGAATGGAATCCAAGGAGAATACTATAAGATGCAGGGAAAGACACCACATAGAACAAGGTATCTAATATATTAGGTCCAACCCTAAGGGGGAGAGATATAACATTGCAAGCCTATTGAGACTCATTTTTGAAAGCTTTAATGATGATATCATATTTTGTTAAATCTTCCTCTTTTAATCCAAACTTTTGGAAGAATTGATAAGTGCATAAATTGAGGGAAGAACCATTATCAATCAGGATTCGTTTGATAGATGTTTTCCTAATGAATGTAGTGATGTAAAGGGAAGAATCCCCTCATAAATCTAACGAAGGCATATCATCATTCAAGAATGTGATATGATGTATCCCAAGAGAACTTACAACATTAGCCATAGCACTAAGAAAAATGTCTTAAGAAACATATTGTTGTCTTAGAAGATTCAACAAGGCTTCCCTATGAATAGGAGAACTTTGCAAAAGCTCTAAGAGATAAATCTTGGTTGGGGTACTAGCTAATTATTATTGAATGTTAAAGGAGAGTTTAGGTTGTGGCTTCAACACTAAAGGTGGGTTTTCTATTCTCATATTTCTTTTTGGGGTATTCTTCAAAACTAAGGTGGGTTTTGAAGGTGGGTTGGATGAATAACTCATATCCTACTGAGAATGTTGAGTTGATTGGGATTGAGCCTATTGCCTTGTATTTATTGTTATCATTTCAACCATATTATCATAGGGAGGTGGCACATTACGATATAAAACTTGATTAGTTATCTACTAACCATCCTTAGGTAGGGGATCTTAGAATATTCCCATGTCTTGATTAGTTATGGGTGCTTGTTGAGTAGGAGGTTGATTTTTTGTTGGATGATTGGGTCGAGAACCTTCTATAACTAGTCATCCTTCATTAATTGGATTGTGAACCACATGTTTCAATTTCTTACATGAGATTTTCATATACCCCTCCACTCTATGATATGCACAATGTTGACTAGGCTAATACCAATCATTCATGGTATTATGTTACCTTATGGGAGGCAACTCAATCATATTAGTTTCCAAAAGTTGTTGTAGGACCACATTCATAGGCATGTTGAGTCTTGTGAAATTTCTTGGTGGAGGTTTTTGAGGTTGGAGAAGCACCATATTTTATAGGATTTTATCAACAATATTAACAGGTCTACTATCCATTACCCCATGACCAACTACATGCTTATTCTTATACTATGTTTTAGACCTAGGTTTAGAGATCATTGAATCAAAGAATCATACTATGGTTAAACATTACCTTCTTACATCTTGTGTGTTTTGTATTATTCTTTCATTTTCATAGTTTAGCATAAATAGACCAAACATAGGTGATTTCTCAAGTGACACATTAAGCATTTCCACATTGAACTTGGAGCAAGTCCTAAAATTGTTCCTAGTAAACCCTTTTCTTTTTTTTTCCATCGAGTGTAGATAATATAACACACCCTCATGGTCACCTCAACTCCTAGCAGATTCATTCAAGTATTATCTAGGTCCTACTCTATGAACTTAGTCATATCAGGATCCCCTCTAACCCTGATGGATCCCTCTTTACCCTCTTGTACTAGTAGTCTCCCAGGTTCGGTATCTCCTAGAGAATCCTAAACTATCGTTGTACTCGATCAAACCGATAGAGCTCCAACTCACCCTTCTTTGTGGTGACCCATCGAACCCTCCTAACCTGATATAGCTCCTCTACATCCTCATCCCACCTAGAGTGTAGACGTCATGGCTACCATATGATCTAATATTCCCATAGTTCATATATGACCCATCTCTCCAATGGCAGAATACCTGCATATGACCTCTTTGTATGCTCAAGGTCTCAAGGCCACCTATATCCTATTGATTGCTCTAGGTTAGGAAATGGTCCTCACAATGCATCTGGACTCCTGATGACTATGTTCTCCTAGCACCACACCTAGAGCAAATTCATCCATACTAGTCGTGTATGTTGTTTAAAAATAACATTGTACAACATCTTGCAAATGGGTGAGCATATGTGGCCCCCTTGTGAACTGCACCTATTGGTCTTGCATGTTTGTCACAACTCTTGCTAGTGCTCATGGTAGGTATTTTTGACTCATATGGAACACTAACAATCCTTTCACCACTCCATAGAGAACAATCATCAATGCCCCAACCCCATGTCATTATGGTATATCATTGACATGGAATCCACTCTTACGGATCTCATGTGATAGGTCACCCATCAATCTCTCTATTGTTACCTATGGCACTTATGCCCTGTAAACCATCCTCACCTAATGGAGATATTAAATATGCACCACACATCCTCTAGTGTGATAGTCATCTCTTCCATCGATAACCAAAATATGGACAATTCTAGGTGCCATCACTTTGCCAACGCTATCAGTAGTGCTCTATTAGCCTCCATCCAGGGCATTTCTACCAAATGCAAAAGCCCCACTACATCAAGTGTGTATCTCTTTGCTGGTGTGAGCTCCTGTAGTACCTCCTCAAGGGTCCTCAACCATTATTCCCTCCTCTTAAGGATATTATGCTAGAATAAAAAGATCAAAAAAAATATTAATAAACCCAGTAAGAGCAAACTTCCTTTTTTCTATTTTTGTCAAACTTGACCCCATATCCTCTAGGGCACAAATTCATGAATTTGTACCTTGTACGACATGGGGTCGACTGAATCCATGAGTGATCATCGGATCTACGTCTATGTCTCACATGATGACTTTCACATGAAAACATCAATAAATAAATAAAATTCATAAAAAAAATGCTGAAATCTAATTGCTAGCTAGGATTTTGGTTCTTACTTGTGATCGGTCTACTACTGCACCAACCTCGCCCCTTGCAACTCTCGCTCGATGTATAGGAAGAGTCATTCTATCATTTTCTCTAGAGCCCCTTGTTTTCTTGTGCAGTGATAATGAGTTAGGTTTTTCCCTTTTTGCTTGTATTTATCCCTTTTGTCTTTTTTATCTCTCCTCTTTCATCCTTTTGGCACCTTTTTTGTTGTTTTCTGCTATCTTTTCTTCTAAGTCTATTGTTTTGAGTTTTCTTAGTAATTTTATATTCCTCTCAAAATTTGAGGGGGCACCCTGGCCTAAGAGGTATTAATGTCCCTAATATCTCGTTTTATGTGCCAATTATTCAAAGTTTCCAAAATGACATTAATCATGCATCACCCCTTTCTTCTAAATTACCCACCCCTTATTTTTCTCTTTTGCTTATCATATTTTTTTTTTCCCATAAGTGTCTACATATTTATTTGATGCATTTATTAGGCCATAAATGCATCAAAGAGGGGGCAAAATGTATACACAAAAAATTGATCCACCTAGATAAGTCATTTTTTCTTAGGTTCCTTTGAGAGGTTCTCAAAATTGATAGGAGTAAGTTTGGCCCCTTTTTTCTTGCGTTTTGATTTGCTTTTTCTTGACCTTGACCAAATTTATGCCCAATAATTTAGAGGGCATAGATTCAAAAAATTTAAGGTTTTTCTTCACAAAACTAAATTTTAAGTCGACCCTCTTGGGGTGTCAGCCTAATCAAGGTTAAGTTTTGTTTTTCCTACCTTCTAGCCCTCCAATACCTTTATAAATAAATAATTGCATTCCTTTTTTCTAGATAATTACAAAAAAAGTTACCCCAATTTCTTTTGTAATCAATATATCAAAAGAATTTATGTGAAATTAGATTTCTCTTGTCTTAGTGTGTTCTTGGTGCTTTAGTAATTTGTTGTTGATGTGTCCTTGTGATTTGAAAAGTGGAGAAAGCCTTGACGATAATTTATCTTCTTGAGGGAGGAGAGGTCTTCCACCTTTGCTCTTGCTTCTTCAACTAGATCACTAGGTTGTTTATTTACATTCATTAGTTCGCATACTCATCCTAGTTTACGTTCTAGTGTGTTTTGATCTCTATTGTAGGGTTTTAAACCCTCTTGTGTTATTCCATGCCCTATCTGCTATAGGGCACAAATTTAGCAAAAGATCTATTTTTTTCTTTGGGTGTTTCACGTCTATTTTGGCTTAGTTACTGAATCTATGCTTGGTATCCTATGAGGCACAGATTCAGTCTAGTCAGGTTTTGAGGTGATTGTTCATCTCAAAACCCTAGGTTTTTGTTTTACATTTCCTTTGCATTCCGTTGCATTGAGTTCTTTTTTTAATATTATCATTCTATTTTGCTTGAATTTCATATCAGATTAGCTTGGAACAGTTTTTTGTTTCCAAACCCTATATTTTAAAATTGTATTCTTATTTACGTATTGTCATCCATTTTGTTTGTATTTCATTCATTATTCTATGTTTTCATATTCTTCTACATTATTTACAAAGGTCTAAACTCATTTTTATTACAAACGATCAACTAAATGGACCAAGGAGGCTTGACTACTACACCTCCAAGCTCAGTATTATAGTGGCCTAAGTAGGCCTCCAAATGTTGACATATTTTCTAGAGTTTTTGTGAAGCTATTTTGCAGACTTGAATTTGTGAGATATTTTGGGTGTAAGACAAAGCTTGTATCGAACACTAGACTAGATAAGTGTTCTAAGTAAAATTTTTAGGTTGTGTGTTGTTTACTTTAATATTTTTTGTTCATAGCCTAGGTTATAAATGAAAAGGAAAAACATTTGATTGCTTTCTAGGCATTTAAAAGAAAAAATGCATATAGTTTTGCATCTAGGATTTTGTCTTTTTTATGCATTCCCTTGTGCCCTTGCTCAAATAAAAAGGATTATGTTTCTTGCAACCTAGGTTTAGAGATCGTTAAATAAAAGAATCGTGCTAGGGTTAGACATTCTCTTCTTGCATATTGTGTGTTTTGCATTGTTCTTTCATTTCCATATTTTAGCATAAAAAGGCCAAATAAAGGTGATTGCTCAAGTGACACATTAAAAATTTCCACCCTGGACTTGGATTGAGTCCTAAGACCCTAAGACCATTCCTTGTAAACCCTTTTATTTTTTTGTCCACCGAGTGTAGATAATATAACACACCTCCATGGTCACCTCAACTCCTAGCAGATCCAACCGAGAATCATACGTGTCAAGGCAGTTTACCCTCTATAGGTAGTATTTTAATGTATAAATGGAGGTCAATCAAGATCCTCTACAGGTTCCTAGTGTTAACGTTAACAATACTAGTTCTTCCCAAGATACTAGTTTACCACCAAATTCAACCCAAGTTAAAAACAAGTTGTTGCTTCCATGTCTAGCCAATTAGATGTGGATCAAACTATCATAGGAGAACATCAAGACTTCAAACTCAATCAGGTAATAATATTTAAGATATTGAATATTAAATAACTTAGTATGTCTTATCTTACATTTCTAGTGAACCTAGAAACTATGTAGAGGCTAGTCAAAGGAAATCATGGGTTGAGGCCATGAATTTTGAGATGGAGGCCATTGAGAGAAATGCTACATGGACTCTCATTCATCATACTAATGAAATTTATGCCATAGGTACAAAATGGGTCTACAAGACCAAATTCCATAATGATGCAACAATAGACAAACACAAAGCTAGACAAGTAGCAAAAGGGTATGCACAAACATATGGTATAGACTATGAGAAGACCTCTGCTCCTATGGCTCATCAAGATACTATTAGATTTATTCTTTTAGTTTTTTCTCAAAAAGAATGGGAAGTTCACCAAATGGATGTCAAGAGTGCATTCTTGAATGGTGACATTGAAGAAAAGGTATATGTGGAGCAACCACGAGGATATGAAATAAAGGGTAAATAGTATTGGGTATACAATTTGAAAAAGATACTCTATGGAATGAAATAATATTGAAGAGCTTGGTACTCAAAGATGGATGGTTCTTTGAAAATGGCTTTGAAAGAAGCAAAATTGAACCAACTCTTTACATGAAAATTGTTGACACTAACATGTTTTATGTTTGTCTTTATGTTGATGATATCATTTTTATAGGAAGTTTCAAAGTAGCGTTATGCATAAGCACAAATCATTCCAAATTGGCTATATTTAGGATTTTTGAAATTTTAAATTTGCTAATTTTGAGACCTTTCACTGGGGCCCATTCGCCCAAAATTTTTGGGGTGGAATTTTTTTGGGAGTTGATTTGCCTGATGTTGATAATAATTATCCTAGTTTTATTTTAATCTGCCAACCACTTTCACCCAATTCCACGAACAATTTACCTTCAAATTATAAATAGTCTTGTTTTTTCCACCCAATTCGCCACATATACTACCTGTATAAATACTGAAGGGGGTACCAATAAACATACATCTAAAACACTCTAACTCAAAAATATCTTTGAAGCAATGAAAAACCTATTGTTAGTCAACATATTTATCGATTGGTTGTAGGGTATTATCAATCGAAAGACATCAATTGGTCCCAAAATCTTGACAAGGTTATAGAGGAGTGATTCTCAACATAAACCGGTCCATTGCAGAGGAGTGCCAATTGGCATATGTCGATCGATTGTAGAAACCAAGATGAATCGATTTTAGAGGATAACCTCTCAATATAAACTGATCTATTATAGAGGAGTGTCAATCAGCATATACCTATCAGTTGCAGAGGAGTGTCAATCGATATAAGCTAATCAATTGCAAAGGATTGTCTATTAGCATAAGTCGATCAGTTTTAGAGGAGTTCCAATTGGCATAAATCGATCAATTATAGAGGAGTGCCAATCGGTATAAGCTAATCGATTGCAGAGGTGTGTCAATTGGCATAAGCTAATCGGTTGTAGAGGTGTATCAATCGATCTAAGTCGATTAGTTGTAGAAGAGTGTCAATCGATTGCAATCGATCGGTTGTAGAGGTGTTCTTTTGTAGAGAACCTTCTAGGAGGCATAACTTTTGATCCAGAGCTTCATTTTTAATTTTTTTAAAACACCTAGCTCAAAGAGATCAAACATAAAACTTGGTAAAATCCTCTACAATTGATCAAAACTTTCTACAATCGATCGACACCTCTACAACTGATCGGTTACATAGGTGTTTATCAGTTACAAAGGATTTTTTTGAGGAATTTTCTAAGTTTTATGTGTAGATCTCGTCGAGCTAGGTGGTTAAAAAAATAAAAATGAAGCTCTGGATCAAAAGTTATACCTCCTAGAAGGTTCTCTATAAAATATCACCTCTGCAACCAATCGACGCCGATCGGTAGCAGAGGTGCTCTTTTGCAGAGAACCTTCTAGGAGGCATAACTTTTGATCCGGAGCTCCATTTTTTTAAACCACCTAGCTCGACGATATCTACACATAAAATTTAATAAATTCCTAAAAAAAAACCTCTGCAAGTGACCAATTAAAATCCTCTACTACCGATCGACACCTCTAGAAATATTTTTGAATAGATTTGCCACAGTTTGAAAATATTTTGTGAAATATGAATGCAATTCACAATTTCTCCTTGGACATGATTCGCCAAAATTTGGAGACCGATTCACCAATATTTTATAAATATATTTCGGGGTCGACCCCTTATGCATAACCCTATTCCAAAGCTATGATGCAAGACTTAAAGGAGAGCATGAAAAGTGATTTTGAGATGTCTGATCTTGGAAAAATAATACTTTTTTTGCATGGAAGTACAACAAAGGGAATATGAGATCTTCATATGCCAAGCCAAGTATGCCCAAGACATGTTGAAGAAATTTTTATTTCTAGACTACAAGGCAGTTGATACTTCTATTGCTTGTGGGGAGAATATTATGAAAGAGGATGGGAGTCCTCTTGTTAATGATAAGACTTTCAGGAGTATGGTGGGTGGATTTATGTACCTTACATCCATAAGACCTGATATTACCGATGAAGTTTCTCGATTTATGAGCTTGCTAACTCAAAGGCATATGCAAACGATGAAATGAACTTTTAGATATGTGAATGGAACCTTTAATCATGGCATGCATTTCAAATCAACAAGCACTTCAATGTTTGTTGGGAATGTTGATTCAGATTAGGGAGATTCTACTAATAGTTGAAAACCCACTACAGGGTATTTTTTCACCTTGGGAAGTGGGTTGATTTCTTGGTCATCCAAGAAGTAAATTATAGTGGCTTTGTCTTCCATCAAATCTGAGTATGCAGCCCTTACTTCAGCTTGTACACAAGGTATTTGATTGATAATAATATTGAAGGATTTTGGTGAGACTCAACATGAGCCTACCAAAATATTTTATGATAACATTGGGGCAATACAATTGTCCAAAATTCTAATTTATCATGCAAGGACCAAACACATAGAGTTGAAGCACCATTTTGTCAAAAACTTGGTATATGACAAATATTTTTCATTGAGTATGTTAAGAGTGAGGATCAAGTTGTTGATATACTTACAAAGGGGTTGTTGAAGGTGACTCATGGGAGACTCAAAGAAATGTTGGGCATTTCTTCCTTTGACATCAAAGGGGGGATTGTTGAGAGTGATGTGAAAAGTCATCAATAATTATTAAATTAGTGTTATATTTTTTAAGAGATGATTTTTTTTTTAAATTAGTTAATAAGTCAATCTATATTAGATTGGATAGTTAGATTGATTTAAAGTAAAGTTCTAAATTTATTCCTAGGAAATTGGACCAATAGGGAGTTAATTTCTAGGCAAGTTACCTTCATGAAGAGGGCACCTCAAATCAAGGCTAGTTAAGTGATTTGTAACTGAAATATAGCACATGCAAAAATATCTCAAATTGGGTGCTTTATTTTATGTTGATTAAAAAAATTAGTTATCTAGAAAAAACACCATGCAAGGTGGCCATGATAAAAGCTAGTTTTTTTAGAAACTTGAGTTGTTTTAGCTTTTTTGATTGATCATTATATACATTGTAATTGGACTCGTTTTGAATAAATAAGAATTGATATTTTTAGAACACACATTGGGTGCACTATTGTGGAGCTTTTTTTAAGTTTTTTGTGTATGCTTTTTTCAATTCTAGATCTAATTTTCTGGTTTGGACCAGCAACCTAGTTTATTGATATTGAAATTTTTTTTAAGGATATTTCATCATTTGATATTTAAAATTGGTTTAGCGTAATCACTAAACAATCCTAGACCATTTTTGGGTGATATCCATGCTCCATTAGTGTTCATTTTATCTTAGATCATAATTGTTTTATTACTATTTTTTTATCTCTACACCTCAAGAACTTTCACACCCATATAAGTGACTTTATTGTAATCATATATTATTATCCTTAGGGTCAGTTCTTTGACCTTGACCTAAGGTAACTTGTAATTTGGGTATTTATACCCCATTATGTCCAACCATTGTTTCATTAGTTGGAAATAATTCCTTATTCATTAGTGAGATTAGATGATGTCTACGGGCGTTTATCATAATTTTGTTCTTCTTGTGTGGTTTACTTTTGTTTTATTAAGTAATATGTAGATTTTGTTCTTTCTTATATATATATATATATATATATATATATATATATATATATATATATATATATAAAAGTAGGCATGCTTATAAAATAAGGTTAAAACAAATAATATGATAGGGATTTCTAGAGTTTTTATGTAATATTCTCAAAAAAATGGTTTTATTCAATGTCACTGTGAATGGATTAGATATTGTAGCGTTCCAAAATATTATATTTTGATTAATGGATCCCTTGTTAGATACTTTACATTATGTTGTGGCCTTTACCAGGGTGACCCATTATCTTCTTATATTTTATTATTATTTCTCAAGATTTAGGACAAGCTTTATTAAAGGTAAAATCAAAGGTATTTAGGTTTCAAAAAATGGTCTCTTCAAATATCACCTTCCATTTATTGATAACGCTTTTTTTAAGGACATCCTTCAATTAGTGAGACAATGGAATTTAAATCAATTCTATCATGTTATGAGAAGGGTGCTAGAAATTGGCTAAAATTACAAAATTCACAATCATTTTTATTAAAACTACCTTTAATTTTACAATGGTCTGTTTTCAATATTTTAGGATTTAAATCTAGAAAATTACCATCAACATATCTAGGTATTCCTTTATTTGATAGAAGAAAGAAGAAGGAGCTTTGGGATAGAATTTTGGATAGAATGAAATCTTCTCTAGCTATTTAAAAAAGGTAAATTTGTAATCATGGTCAAAATAATTTAACTCACAAAGGCTACATGGCAACCTATTCTACATATAAAATGTTATTTTCAATATTACCAATAAGTAGTGCATCCAAATTTAACAATATCTAGATAGCTTTTCTTTGAAAAGGATACAAGGATAAATTTAGGTTACCCCTTTACAAATGGGATAGGATTTGTAGAAAAATAATATTGAAGTGATAGGCTTGTGAAATTGTTTATTTATGAGTTTGGCATTAGGGGTAAAATTTGGATAGAAATTATTCAAAGATTAAGGAAAGAGTTGGGCAAATATGTTACTTCAAATATATACACATATATAAAGGATAATGATGCAATAAAATTATTCAATAAATGAACCCTACCTAGATACTTAGCAACAATCTCTTCATTCCATGAAAAAACCAAGTATGTGTATAAAACTACATATGAACAAAGCATATGATAAGGTTTGTTAGAGTTTTATACATGATAATCTCATAAAATTTGGTTTTGATCAATATTGATGTAAATGAATTAGATGATATAGTATTCTAAAATATTTTATATTGATTAATGGATACCTGGATTCATCCTATAAAATCTACGAGGGTGACATTTTATGTATCTATTATTCTTGCTAAGGAACTAGGAAGAGCTTTCTCAGAGGAAAAAGAGGAGATAAAAACTCAAAGATATTCAGTTTGTAATAAATGGTCCTTTAAATTAAATGTCACTAGCTTAATAGGTTAAATTCCATAACTTTCGAGGAGACTAAAGTTCAAATCTTGCCAAGCAATGCATACATAATTTTCAAGTTGTTGTAATACCATTATGTGGTGGTGATGTAATATAGGTGGGACCAATTTTAATCCCATATAGCTCATTAATAAAAATAAATGACACCTTCAAATCTCATCTCCAATTTATTGATGATAATTTTCTTTTAGGACATCCCTCAATCAACAAGGCCAGGAATTTAAATCAGTATTATCATGTTATTAGAAGGTTGTTGGATTGATGATTAGTAATTGCCATCAATGTATCTTGATAAAGGAAAGGAGCTTGGGGACTCAATTATGGATAGAATAAAATATTGTTTGGAGTGTTGGAAAGGTAATTTATTAATTATAGCTAGAATTATACAACTCATAAAAACTACATTGCAATTTCCTATATTTAATGCCACTTTCAAGAGTTTTAGTAGGTACAACATCTAATTTTAATAGAATTCAACCAGGTTTTGTTTGGAAAGGATGTGAGGGGAAAATAGGTTTCCACTTTAAGGTTTGCAAAGGAAATAATTGGAGGTGCAAGCCCATAAAATTGTAGACTTATGAGCTTGACATTGAGGAAAAAATTAGCTAGATATTATTCAAATATGGAGGAAATAGATGGGCAAAAGTGTTACTTCAAAAATATATAGGTACTCTTGATGCAATAAAATTGTTCTAAAAATGAACCTAACCTAGAGGTTTGACAACATGAAATTCATATCAAATAATTTACAATTGGTCAAGAAAATATTAAATGGCCAATCAATGATATAGGATTCTACAAAGTTTTGGTCAAATGCTTGGATGAAGTCTTATCCTCTTATTTTTATCCAAAATGGTAACCACTAGCTCATGCATGTTTAGCTTGTAAAGGTTCAAAGACTAAAATGAGCAACAAATCTAGATCATGGATATCTATCTAAAACTTGGTTGAAGGAGAGGATGTCAAAAAAATAGTAAATGAACTTCAAAGGATGCCTCAAAAGTTTTATGATAAGTTGGTTTGGAATCTATTAAAAGATGATAGATACAAGGTCAAGTTGGATATAAGGATTTAGAGCAATTTAGAGTTTTCTACTCCCAAGGATTTACCTTAGAAGAATGTTTGGTCACTTGAGGTCCTCCCTAGACCTCAATATTCCATTAGTTATTAGGTGAGAGGTTGCAAAGAAGAGGAGATATCATGGACCTTTTAGGCATCCCTTGTGTAATAAGGAACTAGAAACTTCAAACCATTTACTTCTTTGTTGTCCCTTTGTTTACACCATTTGAGGCCACATTTCAAAAAAATTAGAATATATTAGGTAGCTTCATCAATATTGAAATATTCGATAAAATATTGGATTAGTTATTGCAAACCTAAAGCATTATGCATTCTATGGAGGATTGGTCTTGCTATTATTTGTGGAATTTATGGCTTGAAAGGAATAATACAAATTTTAAAAACAAATCTCAAAATCATTTTCAAATTTAGAATCATATTACTACCTCTCTTACAGAATGTTTACAGACATGGTGCTCATCATTGGAAGTCTCAAGTGCAAAAGAATAGGTGTTAACCTATTTATAAAATTTGAATATACATGGAAGGATCGTCTATGATAATGGAGTTTACATAAAGGATCTACTTCAATCTATGGTAAAAAGGAAATATCCAAAAGTTGGGTTTATCCTAATTAACTTTGATGGTGCTTTTAAAGGAAATCATAAAAAATTTAGTGTAGGTTTTGTTGTTCAAAATAACAAAGGCAAAATTTTGCTTACTCAAAATCATTTGGAACTTCAACTAACAACTATGTAGAGGCTAGGGCACTTCTTTCATAGAGCAAAATTAAAATTTTAAAATGATAAGACATATTTTAGTTTTGGGCATTTACAAATTATTCTTAGTTATATTAAGAAAAGTGGATGTGGGGACTGATCAAAAATAACATTATTTTGTATGTCCAATTATTTTTAAGGTAATAACTATCTTGGAAATACTTTCATAAATAGAGTGAAGGAAACCAAGTAGCTAATAATTTAGTCAATCATAGTGTTGATATTCGTCTTGGCATGATTGAAATTTTACAAGGCAACTAGGCAAGTGAGAATTTAACACTTAATGAAAATGATGTCAAGGAGTTGATTGCAAAAAACTAGCAATTTGAGAAAAATGAAAGATATCTTTGGTAGAAATCCAAATGCAAAATATCTTTGATGAAAAGATAATCTAGGTATGGTTTAATTGACCTAAAAATAATGTAATATTTTGTTATTTTGACAGGAGTGGCCCACAATAGAAACCACGCATAACTTATTAAAAAAATAAGTGGAATTCTATAAATCTCTGGTTTGATGCTTGGTTGAAAGCTTATACCCTTATTTTTTTTATCTTGGCTTGGCTTGGGTTTGTTTGCCTTGTAGAGGTTCAAAAGTAAATATATATATTGACGTGAATATATCCATATGAATAATGATTCTAGATATTGTATTTCTATATTAGCAATTTGGTTGAAGGAGAGGATCTCATACAGGCAGCAAATGTACTCCAAAAGATGATTCAAGATTTCTATTTGCCTATTTTTCATGAAAGGATAAGTTGATTTTAAATTTGTCAAAATATATTGTATACTTTGTCAAATAAGGATATAAATATTTAGAGCAGTTAGAATTTCCTCCTTCAAAGGATTCCTCTTAGAAGAATGTGTGGTCACTAAAGGCCCTTCCTAAGGCCTCAACATTCCCTTGGGTAGCAGTCCAAAACAAAATTATTACAAGTGGAAATATACAAAGGAGATGATATCATGGACCTTTTAGATTTACCTTATGTAAGGAGGTAGAAACATTAGATAATCTACTTCTTAATTGTTCCTTTGCTTCCAACATTTGTGGATATTTTCTTAACAAATGAGATTCTATTAGTTTGCTTCATCAACGTTAGAACTAATGAAATGTTGGATAAATTATTTCAAAGATAAAGCATTAAACATTATGTGGAGGATTGGTTCTACCATTATTTATTGCAACTTGTGGCTTGAATGGAATAATAAAATTTTCAAAAATAAATCTCAACATTACACCCAAGAGGAGATTCAAATTATTGTCTTGTAGATTATTTAAAGGTGTGGTGCTCATCATGGGAAGTTTGTGGTAAGAAAAAGATATGCTAGTCACTTAGTTATAGGATTTGAATATACATATAAGAATGACCGTAAATGATGGAGTTAATGCAAAGAATCTACATCAACTCATTTTAAAATGAAATTATCAAAATATTGGGTTAATAAAACCAAATTTTGAGATGCTTCTAAAAGAAACCTTGGAAAAACCAACAATGGTGGTGTTTTTTTTATAATGAAGGCAACAATCTCCTCATCTACTCAAAATTTTATGGAACTTTGATAGACAACTATACAAAGTGTAGGGAACTTCTTATCGTTGGAAATTTGAGCATATTGAGTTGTCATTGATGTCAAAAGTGAGATTTATCTTCAAGGCAAATACCATCAAAGGGTTGATGTCAAAAGTTCATAAGGCAGATATATTCCAAGAAGGATTTAATTAATTTAAATGTTTAAATTATTTAAATTAAAGATTTAAATAATTTAATTTTAAATATTTAAATATTTTAATTAAAAATATTATCAAAGGTTTACTCGAGCACCGACATAGACCAAGGTAAAATAAGACACTCTATAAATTAAATGAGCATCAACGTCGTCCAAGAATTGAAGGAAAACGTATATAAACCTAAGGTGAGTGACAGAGATGAAGTAGAGAGATTGAGAAGGAAGAAAAAAAGCAGAGAGAGATTGAGAAGGAAGAAAAGAAGTTGAGAGAGATTGACTGAAGAAATGAAGCAGAGAGAGATCGAGAAGGGAGAGAAGCAGAGAGAGATCGCATGAATGAAGAATGAAAAGGAATGGAGAAATTAAGGGCAATGACAGTGTTGAATTGAGAGATGCTTATGGATTAATAATTTTTTGTTGCAGGTGAATATCCAAAACAAGTTTTCTCTTCCCTTTTCTTTTGCAGGTTGAATGCTTGAAGCTGATTGAAGATTGTTGTCGATCGTTTTCATTGCTTTGAATTATCAACAGTCAAAACCCATGATACCCCCTTTGTAAGCAATTTGTTTTCTTTTAATTATCCTGAAAATCATAGTCTTATTTACTTTACAATCATATTTTATATTTTATTTATTTCTCTTAAAACGTAATATTAGCTTTGGGTTGAATTTTCTCTAAGTAAATCACCTTTTTTTTCCTTAGATCTTATACCGTTGGATAGGACTTGGAAAGAGCTTTCCAATGGTATATGATTTGATTCATTTTGATAACGTTTAGACCTCTAAAATGCTGGAAAATTGTATGCATGTCTAGTTATTACGAATTTGCCCAGATCTATAAATTTATAGAAAATTAAATATGGAGGCAAATAATTGAATTTAAATTAAGTATTGTTGTTAAACCATTTATTCTTATTTTCTTCATCAATCGTTGCATTGTTAGCACCCGAATATAGACTTAATTCATTTATAATCATCACCTTTATAGTCTTTGTTGTTTATTTATGTGTAATTTATAAAAATAAGAATAAAAAAAAAGATAATAACAATAATGACAATAATAATAAATATGGGGTAAAATATGATTCTTAATCTTGTCATATTAATGTTGCATAATATTATAAGCATTTACACTCATTTTATTACTCTTTGTTGTATTTAATTGTTATGTTTTGCATCAGATTATTAGATTTCATATTTTTCCAACGGTTATTAAAGAGCCGAGGGGATTTGACTGTTGCATATCATGATTCACTGTGACCTATGCAGATCCCCCATCCCTAATTAAAATTTTTAGTGTGTCATTGTGAAATTTACAGGTTTTGACAAATCCAGATGACCGAACCTATTCGAAGATGTGAATTCGTAGTCCAGATCCAAATTTATTCAAACTTCAAATTGCATATCCAGGTAGGGTATAAAATCCAAATTCTTTGTTTTTCACATCAAAAATCTACAATCTTCTTTATTTTACACACTCTTTGCATTGAAAAATAAAAGAAACCCAAAAAACATAGGCTTTAATCGCATTGGATAACTTAAATTTAAAAATTATAGAAAAATTTACAAAAACCCAAAACATTCATCTTTGCATCATTGCATTCTTCTTTGTATTTGCAAAGCTTTCTTAGATTAAAATTTATTTGCCCTTGTCTTCATTGAATATAAAATTGCATCTAGTTAGGTAAAAACTGCATTCTGGCCAAACCTAGGTTGTATGTGAGATAAAACAATCAAATCAAAACACTACCTCACCTAGGCGTGGAAACCACCATAGCAAGAGTTTCTTGGTGAACCCTAAACAATTCGTTGAAAAATCACCATAAGAAGGTACGATCAAGTACCTCTCTTCTGAGGTGTAGACCATTCATTCTCCCATTCCCCTCTAAGGCATGGATCCATTCTCCCATGCACTTCGATTCCTATTCGGGTGAGTGATAGCGAACGGTAGAGACAACAAGTTGTTTGGGCGCCAGAGGTGGAGACAAGGTTGAAAGAAATTTGATTAGTGATACGTTGACTGGTGCAGCGCAGTTGGTTGTTGGTTGAGAGATAGAGCACAGGATAGAAGACGTCTTGGAGTCAAATCTCCTTGATAGCGTTTTGGGTAGAAAGGTTGCACGATTTCCTAGGCAAGAGTTTTTTGTTGATGCAAGGCAGTGTTGGGCTAAATCGTAGATCACCGTTTTGAGCTCCAAAGTTGTGGTGTCACAACTAGACGTTGAGCGTCGTGGAGGGTGTTGTTGTGCACATTGCCAAGGTTCAAACTATTACAACATAAGAGGTACTTGTTTCTCATTGAGCGCCAACGTTTTTGGGAAAGATAATGTTGATTTGATTAATTTTTGTAAGGTTAAAATTGGTTGGATTGAAGAGTTATTTCTGAGTGTGCTTTAGAGTGTATTGTTGTGTATAGGAGTAATAAGGTTGTGTTGTGAAAGAAATAGCACATGTGGAAATTACATTAGAGGGAGTCATAAGGTGTTTAGAGTCTGATATGTCTATGTAACATTTGATTGAAATAAAAGTGACTTCTATGTGCTTTGGGTAATAGTTGAGAGTTGAAATAATTACTTTCAAGAAAGGAGAGAAAAGGGTGTATGTGAGTTCATTGTACTTTGTAATCTTTGCACATCTTGAGAAAAAGTTTAAGGGTTCTATAAGTTGCATTATTGTGAAGATAAAAAGAAAATAATAAAGTATTATTTTCAGCTTTGCTATGCACATCTTTTGTGGAGGCTTTTCATGAAAAATGACTTAAGGAATGTTTTGCTATCTAACCCTTGAAGTGGCACAAGAAAGATCAGTTGTTTGTGAGACAGGTTTTTGAGGACATATCTTCATCAGAGCAAATAAGAGGTATGGGCATATCATTCCTTGTTTAAGGTGTTTTGTTGAGTAAATATTTCTAGAACATAAGGTGGAGATAAAAGGATTGTTTGGGATGCATTGTTGGAAACATTTGAGTTAGGGTTTGTGAAACAAATTTCATTGTTTGAATAAATTTTTAATCCTGGTAGTATTGGTTTGAATATATTGAATGTGGATGAGCAAGTTTTGGAAAGCAAATTGTGTGTTGGGTTGAGTTAAATTGAAAAAAATATATGATGGATACATAATGCATTGAACAATAATTCTTGATTGAATATGATTGAAGTATTGTACTCAAGCAAATGTTATGAGCAATTTTGAGCATGTGTTATGAGCAGTTATGAGCATATATAAGGGCATAATTGAGTAGAGACAATGAGCAGACTATAGCAGATTTGTGAGCAGGGTTAAGGCAGATTTGTGAGCAGATTTGAGGCAAATTTGTGAGCAAGTTTGAGACAAATTTGTCAGCATATTTGAGGCAGATTTGTGAGCAGGTTTGAAGCAGATTTGTGAGCAAGTTTGAGACAGTGTTGTGAGCATATTTGATCGGAGTTGAGCAGAGCAGAGGGGATAAAGTTCTCTGACAGAGAGATATACACAAACTAGAGCAGAGGGGATAGAGTTCTCCTGTGGAAAGAGATCCACAAACCAAAGCAATGGGGACAAAGGTCTCTTGTGGATAGAGATCCACGAATTTGAGCATAGGGGATTGGTGTCTCCTTTGGACAGAGGTCCATAAACATTGTAATAGGGATTTGGTTCCCAAAAGATTCATTGAGAATATTTATAAGGAATTTTTCCTCCGTGGACGTAACCCACATTGGGTGAACCACGTTAAATCGTCTCTCTCATGTGTGTGATGATGTGTGCATTATTTACTGCTTTGATATTATTGTTGTTATCATTTGGATTGAAAAGTAAAAAAAATTATCTTATATTGTTCACCCCCCTCTTAAGTATAAGCATATGTTCTTCACTTACAAGGATCATGAAGGCCATGGAAAAAGGATGGAGACATTTCAATTGAATGGAATTTGCATATTATAAATATTTTAGGGTCTAAGGTTCGAAAACTATTATCAATACATCTTGGTATTCCTTTGTCTAACAAAAAATAACGATTTTTGGAACCTAATTTGAATAGAATGAAATCTTGTCTAATTGGTCAAAAGTTAAGGTATTAACCATGGTGGAAAACTACAACTCGTAAAGGCTATATTGCAATCTATCCCTATATATGTGAGGTTCTTTTTAGTATTACCAAAACTTTTATCTTACAAACTTTGAACTTCAAAATGATTTTTTGGTAAGAATATGAGAAGTTAAAGTTTTCTCTTTATAAGTGGGCTAGGGTTTATAGAGGAAAGAATAAAGGAGAGTCTTACAAAATTGTAGATTTATGTATTAAGGGACAAAAAATTGGTTGGAGATTACTCAATATCAAGGAAACAATTGGGGAAAGTATTACTTTAAAAATATCTAGGATATGCCATAAAATTTGTTAATAAGAAAACTCAACCTAGGGGATCGACGTGGAATTTTGCATCTCATAGTTTGAGATTAATCAAGGAAAAAAATTAGGAGGTTGGTAAATGAGGGAGATTTTACAATTTTTTTGGTCTAATAATTGATTGAAAATTCATCCTTTTAATTTTTGAACCAAAGAGGAAAACATTGACTTGGACCTCCTTGGCTTGTAGAGGCTTGAAAGTCAAAATCATATTGGTGTGAATAATAATTCCATATCTTAAATTTCCATTAGCAACTTGGCTAAGGGATAGGACCTCAAACAAGTAGCAAAGGAGATCTAAAATATGCATCTAGCGTTTTATTTACCTACATTTTTACAAAAGGATGAAAGGATGGGTTAGTTTAGAATCTACCAAAAAATGTGGATACTTAATCAAGTTGGGATATAAAGCTTTCAAATAATCAAAATTTTCTCGTGAGGATTTCCTTTAGAAGAATATCTCTTCACTTTGAACCCTCCCTAAGGCTTTGAAGGTTTATTGGTTAGTAGTTTAAAGCAAAATTATTATGGATTATGGTTTACAAAGAAGATATCATAGACCTTTTACATTTGATTTATGTGAGAGGCAACTGGAAACATCATCTACTTCTTTATTGTCCTTATACTTCCATTATTTGGGTTTGCTTTTTTGAGACAGAGAAAATATTTTAGGTTGTCCCATATACATTACAAGAGTTGATAAAATATTGGTTTAGTTGTTTCAAAGCTAAATCATTGAGCATTTTATGGATGATTGGTCCTACCATTATTTGTTAGAATCTATGGCTTGAAAGGAATAATAAATTTTTCAAATACATTTCAAAATAATATCCAACTTTGGATTTGAATTGTTTCCTCTTTTAATCATTGTTTACAGACATCATTTTTGTCATGGAAAGTCTAAGATGTGGAAAAATATGTGCTAGTATCTTGTTTACATTTTGTGAACATGCATGAAAGATTGATTTACGATAATGGATTTAACACAAATAATGGTAAAATGGAAATGTCCAAAATTTAGGTTCATTAAGGTCAATTTTGATGGTGATTCCAAAAAAAACATGGAAAAGTTGGAGAATGTGAGGTTTCTATAAATACTTAAGGTGAAATTCTCCTCGCTCAAAATCATATGGAACTTAATGAACAATTACGTGAAGTTAGGGGACTTCTTATAAGGATAAAAATGATACTGAAAAATAATAGAAACATTTTTTTTTTAATGAAAGTAGGGTTTTGAAAGGGTTACCCTTCCCCTTTTACATCATTTTAGTCACATTGAGCTATTTGGTGTCGCTGATATTTGAACTTTGGTGTGGGCTACATCAACTATTTGTCCCAACCATTGAACCAAGGACCTGTTGGCAATAGAAACGTATTTCAATTGAGGAAGATTCACATATTATTATTATCAAGAAATTTTGATTTAAAGATTTGAACAATAATAGTATTATTGTTGACCTCCATCAATAATTGTCAAAGAGTTGAAAATATCAAAAATATAGAGAGAAGAAAATAGTGTGGCCTATGATATAGCCAATAAGGTCTTGATTTTCTTTTTGTGAAATTTTAATTTTAGAGGATAATTAGCAAAGGAATGTTCTATTTGAATGAAAATGAGATCAAGGAGATTCGAGCCCGAAATATTTTTGATAGAAAGAATACGTGGAAATAGCTCATGGAAATTTTGATTGGATATGATCTAATTGACCTACCAACAAATCTAATACTTTGGTGTTATAATAAGAATGACCCCTTTCAATATGAGGGAACACAGACCCCTTTCAATATGAGGGAACACAGACCCCTCATAAAAACATGTGTAAACTCATTAAAAAAATAGGAATGACGCCTAATAGTTGGCCATATATTACTAATTGAAAACTTTAACACCAATATGACAATAAGGATAATAAAAATTAAAATAAAATATATATTTTGACAATAAGGATAATAAAGTAAAATAAAATATATATTTTATATTTATTTAAAACTTGAATATAAAAAGGGCATAAAGAGATCATATAGTGATAGTTCAACTAGTTAAATTCCCTAGCTTTCAAGGAGAAAACCCAGGTTATAATCTTAGCAACCAATTACTGCATAGTTACCAAGTTGTTATAATACCACCATGTGGTCATGCTGTAATATGGGTGTAGCCTGTCTCAATCCCATAAAAACAATAAATAAAAAAGAGCATAAAGCAAAAAAGTTTGTATTAATGTTATTCAAAAATAATGCCTTGGATGTCCTCTATAATTCTATGATATAATAGGTATCTCCTCCCATACATAGTGGATCTAGGGGAGTACAGGGTGGTCTCACATGGACAATAATTGTACACCTTGAAAATGTCAAATAACTTTCCCCAGTGCCTGTTGTTCCAGAGTGTGCTAATAGGTAGAGTTCCTTTTGCATAGAAGAATTCATCTTTACATAAGTTGCAAGCCTGCTTTTTTATTGCAATTGGAAGCCTGCATAAATACCATTGAAAAATGGGGAAAATTATAATAAGATGCAACAAATAATTGTTGCCATTCTAAGATTATTGTCAAGTTAAAGCAACTTTACTTTTGTTAGTTATTCACTGACTTGTGAATGCGTTATTAATATGTTTTTTTACATGGAATATGGTGGAAGCCTCACGACAGAGCTCAAAGGCAAAGAGCAGTCATCTAGCACTGACATTGGCTCTTCAGATCAGGTATGCACTCACATCTCCAACACCAATCCTTTTTATCCTCTTATGAATGTTGATTTTCTTAGTGAGGTTGTCATCCCCTCTGTGGACAATGTTTCTGGCTCCTCTCCCTTCCCTGCTTCAGAGCCCTTCCCGATCCTCCAAAATCATCACTAGCTCTCTTCCGTTCAATCTCCCTCCTTCCAAGGGGTCTTTTGACATGCTTTTCCCTAATGCTCCCAATGCTTCCCAGAATGTTGAATCCCAAAATTCTCCTATCCTTTCTTCTCTCAGCCCTCCTAAACTAATGACCAAAAAAAAAAAAACCCTCGACTGATGTGGGCAATGATAAAAAGAAAGGAAGGCCCTCCAAATAGGACATCAAACGAAAGGAGTCTAAAGAAGATATTGCAAATGGGACGCAATCAACCCTATGCCTGTCCCAAAAGGAAAACATTAGCACAACCTCTTCCCTTGAAGACAAACACCGAACCAAGAACCCCTCTTCTCAAAGCAGGGGTAAGAAGTCTGAAAGATTAGAGAGCAAAATTGTGAATCAAATTGTTGCCAGAGATGACTCCAAAGGGTCTTAGTGGCAGACCCTATTCAAAAGATGGCTGGAACCAGGATGCAAATGCCCAAATTGCAAAAAAGCAAGATTTAGAAGAAGGTTGCTAAAAAGCTCAAATTGTCGATGATCCCTCTCCTTGGATTGCAAACTCCTTGCTTCAATGAAGAAAAATTTAAGACGACGCAAAGAGTCATAAGTCTGCCTCTCTCTTCCCTCGAGTGGGGTCTTCCCCTACTCCAGCAAGCTGACGTCATCCTGGACAAGTAAACTGAATTCCGTCAACGTCCTCTGCTTCTAGCAATGAGGTTGAGGGCTTTTCTCTTCTCCGGCGTTTCCTTGTTTGTTGTTCGTAGAACTTTTCAAGTTCCTTTTGTCGTGCTATTCTGCGGTCTCCCTGTTTCTGGAGACCCTCAGCTGTCTCTCTTGATTTTGTTTCTTTTTCAGTTTGTTTTCTTCGCTTTGTAAAAGGTTCGGAGACCCTTTCAAAACCCCTTCCACCAACCAATCAAAAAAGAAATTATAGGTTAATTTTTCAAACATGACTATTATTATTAAACTGGGCAAGAAAAGGACTTAAATAGTGATGATAATCATTAGAATTATTGAAATCTGTCAATCCCATAATTACACAAATAGTTCCTCCTGTTATGTCTATGCATGTCTTCACACTTCGAATCATAGATCCCATTTATTTGCCATATTTCTCCCAGAGTACAAACTCAAAGCCATGACTTTAAATTAAGGAATTTTTGCAGACAATGGTCATAAGTTTCTTCTGCCTTTGTTTTGAGTGGAGCGCAACAAAAATGCTTCCAAAAAATGCATTGCCGATTAATGAACAGAATCACATCAAATTCAAATGAAGTACATTGGATTTTGTACGTTACAAAGATTGCAATTTTTCGCTAAACAGCTATGCCAAAAACCAGAGCAGGCATTGCTTCTATCTAAATGATTCTTATAACCAGATATACAGAGCAATGCCTCATGGCTCTTCAAGATATGCCAATTAATATATGAACTAGATGGTGACAAATTCAAATTTTAATATACAATTCTGTGTTCTGAACCAGAAGGTGACGCGAGCTGTATTTACTTACATGCTAGTTTAGAGTTGTTCCCAGTGATGTATAACATTAAATCAGAAAATCAGACTATTGCTGTTCAATAATTTGTGTGACTATACCAACTGCTATAGTTTTTCCAGCAGCACGCAGTGTCACTCTACCCAAAGCCCTGTAATTTGAATACTCATCAATACAGATTCCCTGTTTAGGCAAAACCTGACAAAGCCAAACAAAGATGAGTTCACAACTGCAGAACATGTGCCATCAAGAAAAAATAAAAATTAAAAACCACATTGCCTAATTTAACTCCAGAAATGATTATAAAAGTTATACAAATAAATCTAAGTACAAAGTCATAATCTACACCCTTGATTCCAAGTTTCTAAGGGATGACAATTTTATTCATATAAATATTTACCTCTATCAAAGCGCTTTGGTTCGCAGTTAACAGCCGTGGTGCCTTTTTACGAATAATGCCAGTCTTTGGATCCAATACTGCCAAAATCTGCACAATCTTTGCAGCCCCCTTTGCATGGTGTGCATGAAGTTCCACCTTTAATTGACAGTTCCAAGGATCAGGAAAAAAATCCATACAAAAAGAAATTTCACATACAAAAAATGCAACCCAACCCTCTAAAACCGAATTTCTGTTACTAAAATGTTTCAAGATAACAAATCCTGCTTGACACACCCAGAAAATCTAGAAACAGTGCGTACTCTGTAACCCCAGCTTAAATATCTATAATTCAAATATTTAAAAATTCACAAAGATGCACCATATTAAAGAATATTTTCAAACCAGCCATATTACCACCCTAAGCAATTGAATCCCCACGCCAATTAATCCAGCTCCAGCTATCACCCAAACTATGCATAATGACCCTAACACCTATTCTATTCTCATCTCAGACCCCACCTGCCATCATGTGCACTCATAGCAATGATCTGCCTTGGGTTCATGAAATCATAATAGTGACCAATAATGATATATCCACTCTAGATTATAAAAATAACATTAGAGATCTATTCTTATTTCCTCCATGACACATAAAAATGGGATGTATGCAACCTCTGCTCCAAACAATATTGGTTTTCTGATGTCCAAAACAGCAACCTTCAGTTCAATACGTGTTGCTACTGGTACAGGAAAATCAGGATGACAAAGGACTCCCCCGCTCATTAAAATAGAAGAATCAATTCCTTGGAGACCAATATCTACACTATCACCAGCCTTTGCAATATTCATCATTTTCCCATCTTGTTCAATAGCTTTTACTGTTGCTACTTCTCCCATAGGCATAACAAGAACCTGCACAAATCAAAGGCAAGTATAGAAGCTCCAAGATAAACATGTGACAAATATGTAATTAAATGCTACCCTTTCACCTAGCTAATGTGTTTTGCAAATACTAAATCCAAAAGAACCACCTTTGTGCCAGCTCTAATTGCACCAGCCTCCAATTTTCCACTGACAGCGACCTGACCCAGAGTTCGTGACTGTATAAGCTCTGAGATAGGAAGTCGTAGAGGCCTGTAGGTATCTCTGGTTGGAAGCCTGAAATTATCTATGGCCTCTAATAAATGTGGTCCATCATACCTGCATAATGGTTCGAGAAAATTACTCTACAACATCTTCAAATATCATTATCATCTATGAAGGAACTAACATCTAAAGTACATTAAACATCTCCATGATATCAATCAAATGAAAAAGCTAAACACTTCAACAATGTATCTGATCCAAAACTTGCATCTTTCAACAGAATATGAAACCCACTTAATAATGTGCAAGATGATTCCAAAATGCAAGGACTTAACTCCAAAATTTAAAAAAGGAAAAAAAAAAAAAATGGAAGTTTACAATTCCTGGAATCCCACTCGAGCTAAGATCAATGCACATATGCAGCTTACGTATCTTTGTTAACAGGAAATTAATAACTAGGGAATATTACAGATTCTGTTGAATGTCCTTGTTTGGCAACAAGTTATTCTCATGATATTTGAACCCAAGGCAACAAAGTCTAGTAGAACAACTTCTAAACATGCCTATCCACCCTGGTAGTCCCCTTTCAATACATGAAGGAGAATCCACTGAGAGATGGAAAAATTTAAATAACATGACTAGAAAGTAATTCATGAAAGAGTAAACATATTAAACTTTTATCACCAAATTACAAACTCTTTCTTGCACTGTCAAACTCATAACCATTACTCCTTGTACCATCCTAATATATACAAATGTGGCACTTATTAAAAACGCAACTTACCAAGACTTCAAACAGTCATCAGTTGGGCTACTCACTAAGTTCTGATTTTCAATAACGCTCATGGGAATCCATGTTATGGAGGACTCTTTAAAACCACAACGCCGAAGAAATGTCCCAAGCTGTGATTTTATGAAGTCATATCTTTCTTTCGAATACTCAACTGCATCCATTTTATTTATCGCAACAATTAATTGTTCAACCCCAAAACTTCTAATTAGTTGTGCATGCTCCTTTGTCTGACCTCCAATTCCCTGCCCATCCATTCCTGCTTCAAATGCACCTATGCATGCATCCACGACTAAGACTGCAGCATCCGCTTGTGAGGCACCCATGATCATGTTTGGAACAAAATCCTTGTGACCAGGAGAATCTAAAAGTACAACATGAAAATTGTGTGTTTCAAAATGTGCTACGGCAACTGTCATGGTTACGCCTCTTTGCCTTTCTTCTGAACTCTCATCTAGAACCCACGCATATGCAAAAGATCCCTTTCCCTGTGTAGACAAAGAAAAATATTTTAAACAGTCATAAGCTGAGAGCTAACAGCCACGGTGAACTATATACTGCATTCAATTTCACTAGTATACCACATCACCAATTCGTAAAGGGTAAACTGCTGAAATGAATAAATTTCCGTTTAGACATAAAATGACTGCTACTGTAGTTGCTTTCTATTCAGCTAGTACGCTATATCAGTAATTCATATAATCTAAACAGCTTAGATGAAGTACACTAACTTTCTGCTTAGCCTCTCTTTCGTACTTATGCATTTCCTTCTGTGAAACCCGCCCCATAAGATACAAAAATCTTCCCATTAGAGTTGACTTGCCTGCATCAACATGGCCAACCTGTCGGGCAAAAAAGAAAGGAAATTTTTAAGCACATGTAAATGCTCCTCTTCATTGCAAATCCAACATCTTATGTGCAAGTCACATAGCATTATTAATTATTAAAAACTATTATAATCAAATGCACTTACAATAGCAAGATGTAAGATATTCTTTCCCTTATCACTTTGTTCATGAAGCATCCAAGATTCAGGCTTGTACTCTTCAAAAGGAACTTTCATCTTCGTATTTAAGTTACTCTTTTGGAAATTAGAACCAGTACTGAGGTTCAGGGTCTGCAATTCCTCCACCACCCTTCCTCTTGAAGAAGATTCATCTTCTCTGATCACCCCATTATCTGTATTCTTCCACTTCCCATTACAGTGATCTTCTTTAACTGTTGAGAGAGCAGCTTGCAAGTCTTGCGTCCCCAAACTTGCTACTTGCGACTGTCGTTTTGTGGTGACATCCAAAGAAGTCTTTGATTTGGTGGGTAATGGATTTGAAATAGCTACAACAAGAAAAATATTGCTCAGAATCTTATAGAAAAGGCACTCAAGGACTGGAACTAAATATGGCATTTCCGTAATCATAGTATATCAAAATCTTCTTAAATAATTAGTTGATGAAAATCTTCCAAAGACAGCATCCTCATAACTTTAGAAGAAAGTGTATAGAGGACAAAATTTAACCCAAAATAAAAAGGATCACATGACTGATAGTATTTGTACTTGTCACAACAATTATAGTTTTGCCTGTCTTGGATTTGCCCCACCTAATTTTGTCCTACATTGTTTTAAATGTTTTCCTCTTGTCCTCCCAGCTCATAGTGTTCTTCCACATGGTTAAGTTCAACCTAGAAAGACTTGATAAATGTGTTGAACTTTGGAATAAACCTAATCTATAAAGGGATTATGACTTAAAAAGCCATGCAAATTAACCAGAACAGTGATTAATTTGAAAGTCCTATAATTTTATACAAGAAAGAAGGCTACTTTCAATACCCTTAACATATCCATGTAACATGCATGCTACAACAATACAATGTTGAAGTTCATCCAAATAAAGCAGGAAGCCAACTTATGCTTTCATCCTTTCTAGCAACTCAAATTGACAAATGACCATTGTAGAAAGTGCGAAAGAGATTAGTCAAAAATGAAGAACCTGGTAATGATCCCCTTGAAATATATCAAGCTATGCTATAATATTATTAGCTTTGCCCTTCTGGTGATGCTTCCTCAAGAGTTCAACATTTATCTACATTATATTTATGTTCATGATGCATCTTTTATTCCCTTAGACATCTTCACTAAATGATCACTAAATGAAAATGTCAAATGCTTTGCTTCTGTAATTAAGATGTCCTTTGTACGTGTCTAACATAACTATTTTGTAATATTCCTAGATTTGATTGTAGTCTGAATCATGCTAATTTATAACACAGGTAGATAACTAGTGGAATTGAAATGAAAAGTACTTTGACATATCATACTGTCCATGTATTCTGCATACTACATAAATATGTCAAGAACACAGTTACTGATTTTAAATGCTCTATCAGCAAGAAACAATATGCCTAATCAGGTTCTCCTAACAGAGTCTACATCTGAAACTTCCACATACTTAATGCTATCAAGCTGCAAGAGTGCAGGGTAAAACAATCTACTGATAATATTCTAAAAGATCCTAAATATCAATTCCATAAAAGGCTCAAATACATTTACCACCTGTTGCAGCCTTTTGGGAATCTTCAGAGTAAAGCATTCTAACTGTTCCACACACGTCACACGCAAAAGCATGCTCTGGGTTATCATATGTACATACCACGCAACGCCAAATCTTGACTTGCCCTTCCGGCTGGTTCCCTTTACATATGTAAAAATGAAATACCCAATTCAATAAGCCTTGTATACATAGAACATTGAGAACTGAAAAATTATTAAGACTTGCATGACATTTGATACTAGTTCAATAAGCTAATGGTACTGCATCCTGTGAGAAGACTAAAATTTTTTCGATGCAAGGCTCCCAAGGTTCACAATTCAAAATGATAATTATCTAAGAATCTTCCAATTGCCTGGAAAAGTCAATTCCAGAGAATGTTTCAAGTACCTGCAACCTCAGCTGCTGTCTCTGAACCTGCCTGAGAAAAATCTTTTACCATACCACAGATATCACATGCAGGACGATTATTTGCATTATCATATGTGCAATGTAGGCAACGCCAAACATCAGATTGATTATTCAATCCCTCCACTTTGGACACATCTGAAGATAGAACACAAAATTAGATAAGTGGAAACAGTTCACTGAAGCCCCAAAGTGAAAAGGATTAGCAATAGCATGAAAAAAGGCGAGAAAAAGACAACTTGGACACAAAATATTTGGAATTCATCATACTTCAGGAATTCATATTGCTATGAACAATTAGAAACCTTTATGCACATCTTCAAAACCATAGAGAATGCCAACTGGAAAATGCAAAGACCAAAAAGTGCAAAGAAAAAGCTAGTCAGCAAAAATCACAAATAACAGGGATCATGAACTGTAGTTCAGATGGTTACTCTGCCTCACAAGCAAGTTCGCATTTATAGCAATAAGGGTTAGTAGGTGCACTGTACAATATTTAGTAGGGGCACTGCATGATATTTGATACATGACGAGGGCATCAAAAGCACTGTTCTTCGATCAACTCATTAAAAAACATTTTTGCTTCTGACTGAACATTCATTTAACTAGAAACATTCCCCATTCTGCCCAATGACAAAAAACATAATTCTGCCAGTTTTTCTTATTTTGATGATATTATACAAGAATTATGCTTTCTCCTTCGTAAGGTTATTTTAGCTCACTTGTTTCCAAGTTCCAGAAGATGTTTACCCAATTTGCATGCAATGTGGAGACTGAGATTTGAACTTCACAGCATATAATAAGCTTAAAAAAAAAATTGGCACTTTTCTCACTGCTTCCTAGAGGTCTTTATTCCTTTTAATATATTATATTAATATATCATTGAATAGCACAAATAATTTCTTCCCAACCAATTTCATTAATATATTCACTTTTATTACCAACACAATTCCCTTATTTGCATGGGATATAGCCTATAGGTAAAAGTTGAAGGTGAGTTTTTAGGTGACGGCCAATTCACATGCCTATTGGGCATATGAGACCCCTAAGAGCAGCTAAGGAAGTTTCTCGCTTCATATTATATATTAGTTCAATTGTGGACCTCTTCCAGGTTCAACCCTCTCACCAATCTGGTGGTTGCCAATTTGTCTAAGCCAAGGTACATAATATATGAAGGCAGCCATCTTATAAACAATATCATTTAATCTATTATCGAATATTCAAAAAAGAAAGTTTTGATTCGAAAGGAAAGAAGTAAAACATATAAATTAATTGCATAAAAACTATCATAAACTCGAAAGTAATTACAAAATAGCTCAAAGGAGCACTTCATAGATTCTGGATAAAGTTATATAAGGATAAAGGAAGAAACATACCCTAATTCAAGCCCTTACAAAGCCACTGTTAATATTGTGATTAACCCATTAATAGTTGTCAAATTGTTATTACATTCTCCCTCAACTGAGAATGTATAATTCCAGCAAGAAATCCTACTCGAGGCATAGATAGACTGCCCTCATTCAATCCTCAGGGTACAGATGCACCCTTCATCTTAAAATTGATCAAGGTAATCTGACTCTTCCTTCAGTGTGCCCAAATAATAAATTAAATGCTTGCTCCGTCTGTTTATGGTTATTGCAGACCTCCACAATCACTTCAATTCCTTATCATATATGCTTATAAGAGTTGTTAAATCCCAAAACCCAGTACCTACAGCTTCTATGTCCAATGGGAAATTAGAAGTTGCTAGACTTTTGTCTGTGCAGCCATGATTGTCCTTATTCATTAGCAGGTACTCATAAGGCTTTCAATTGTGTTGACAATGATATGAATGAAGTGCAAAAAAGAACATGATGAATCACATACATGATTCCTTAATCCTTGTGATGCAAGTAGTATCAGCATAACATCAAAAGCACGGCAAATGCATTAATGAAAACTATGTTTATTAGATGTGGAACTCAACCATAATCATCATGGATATTTAAAAGAACAAAAAAAATAGTCATTTTGATTAGATCATAATTATGGATGAATGAAATTTTGATTAATAGATGGTTGTTACAAGCAAATTACAAGGCCAATCATCAAATGGCGTGAACTCAACAAGTTAAATTACTCAAGTTTCATGGAGGAGACCCAGGTTCAAATCTTGCCAAGCGATACACGCATAATTGCCGCCAAGCGATTGTAATACTACTATGTGGTCACTAGGTAATACAGGTGGGGCCTGTTTCAATCCCATATAACCAAATTCTTTTTTTTATTACAAGGCCAATCTGTCATTATTTAAATATTCCAAATGTTTTTGATTGATTTCATTTAACATCCACAAACAGTAATTACAATTAGCTTTTGAAATCATCAAGGTACTTCCACTTTCAACGGTATCTAAACAGTAAAACCAGGATCTTTTCATAGTTGTAATCAAAATATGGCCTGTCCTTCCTGTTGGGGTCCGAATTGACATCATGCAAAATTTGATACTGTGATTATCTATCTTCCAGCATTCTGATTAGGCTTGCACCCGCTAGTCACAGCTCAGAACTCAACATTCGATGGACTAAAGATTGCTCTAGCCCAACCTCCAAAGTAGGCTGGTTCCTTGTCAACTGACAGAGTGTTGACTCAATTAAGCTCAGTAATTTTTTAAGAGATAGCGTTAGAAAAGGGATTAGGGTTAAGGAATTATGAGTAAAACAGTGGCCGGATAGAGCTAACAGCATAGGCATCCATAGGGAAAACCTTTCAGAAAATTATTTCCAATGTCACACACTCAAGATTAGCAGCACCCAAAACAGAGTAATCTTCATATAAGAGACACAAAGCAAAGATATACTCCAAGAAGTAATTTCAATATCCACAATACTAACAATCCAATTTAGCAAAATAGATCAGTATCTAGATTTAACAGAAATAAACCTCTTGTAAGCACAGATCTAACTATGAAAAGATTTCAATTGCTTTACAACTAGTAATCCAATATCAGTGGAATGAACTAACCATAATAGCATTAGCAGAAATGCAATTCACAGCTTGAACCTCTCAATAAAGATATCGACGATGACAGTTCTTGAGTCAAAAATCCAAGTAATGCTCCTTCCATTAATTTGCAAAAGATGTTACACAGTAGGGCAAGCAAACACTCTAGAGCCGACCTTGAAAATCGAGGGTTTGACCTCTATATATAGTTTTTACAATGAAAGAAAAAGGTGGAACATTACAAGGATTAGATTGTGCCAGATCAGCGAAATATTGTGGTGGCATCATTTCATTCGCCTTCAAAGTCCCGGAAATCCGCTCAATGTCGCACGCCATGGCAGCTCGGCTCTGCAACTTGCTTGTACTGTAATGGCAGTTAGACTCCAAGCCGTTAGAAACAAGATCTAAGCCGTCTACCTTTCTTGGGGACTTCATCTTGTTGTAGATCCGCAACTGCCCAGGTTCTTGGTTCTTGGCTCCATGGACGCTTCGCTCGTTTGCTCAAACCAACTGGTTCTTGTTTGCCAAGAATCCGCTTTTGTATATCTGAGAAAATGTCAAAATGATCTTAATTGTTGATTCACACGCGAAAAGTTGCGATTAAACCTTAGCAACGCTCTGCAGATGAGCAGCGTAGAACATGTCCCCAGGCCGCTCTTTAAAAAGACTTGTCACTTACTTTGACTGTTTTGACCAGCGGCGTGGAGCACATCTTAAAAAAAACTATGCTTTGAGCAGAATGGAGCATGTCGCCAGGCCGCTCGCTTAGTTCTTCAAACTACTTAACTTTCTTTCGCGTCCACGGCGTAGAACATGATATTTGTAATCCGCTCCTCGATATCCGCTCCTCAAGTTTTGACCCAAGTTGACCGCGGAATAGAGCATGTCGCCAGGCCGCTTAAAAAAGAGTGTAAAATGTTGTTTCGTGCTGTGCCGCTGCCTTTTGCTTCTTTTCGGGCATTTTGACCTTTTTGACCAGCGGCGTGGATCATTTGTTTTGATCCGCTTCAAAATAAACATGGAACTCAGCAGCATGGAACACCTCAAAACTTGGTCACTTTAGTGCGCGGGATGGGACAATGTGCGCTAAGCCGCTCTTTGGAGGACGCTGACGTCAGCTTTGACCGGAGTTGACAACGGCGTGGAACATCTGCACTAGGTCGCTGCAAAATGAACTAAGTATTGAGTGGTGTGGCACGTCCGCGCTTATGCCGCTGCAAAAAATACTAAGTGTTGAGCGGCGTAAAACACCTTGTGCTAGACTGCTTGGAAATACACTGTTCTGAGCGGCTGGGAGCATCTTGCGCTGGGCCGCTTGGAAATACACTATGTTTTGAGCGGTTGGGAGCATCTTCGTGCCTTAGAAAAAAATTTCAAAAATTTTCTAAGGATGTGGCCATTTTGGGCCTACATTGTGGTGCCTCCCGAGTGGATTTGCTTGCAAAGCCAACGAACTCAGAGTCTTATCCTTTTGGCATCAGGAGTCAAAAATACAAATCTTCGAGCAATGCTTCAGAGAATAATTTCTATATGACCATTACCCTCTGGAAACTTTGTGAAGCCACCTAGAGGATAACGGTTCATATGGAGATCATACTAGAAACAATGATATCCACCACTTCTTCCGAGTGAAAACTGCTCCATGTCAAACAAAACTAAGCTACGCTCTCCCTTATAAGCCCAATCAAAATGATCAAAATATCTTCATGAAAACTTCATTCTCTGCTCTTTGGCTTCATGTTTTTATTATTGTCTTATGACAGTGATCAAAAACAATATACAACACTCTTGTCATGAATACAAAAATGTTTGAAACAAAAAACTTTAGGCTTGCGCCTCTTGAGGGTCTTCAACAACTCTATTTGATTCTTTCCCTTCTTGTTGAGCTTCTTCTTCACCATCGCCTTCCTGCTCTTGGTCAGCCTCTTCTTCTTCTGGTGGGGCTTGTTGCTTATCTTTTTGTTCAGCATCGTTCCCAAACAGTTGAATCACCAGTTTAAGAGTCTGCAAAACTTGGCTCCAAACTGCCTCAGAAGGGTTAGAAGTCTCCTTAAGTTGTTTATGACAAACTCTAACTCGAAGGTATCCTCATAGTTTGCGAAGCTTCCCTTGTTCACCAAGTCCTCCATCAAATCATTGAGTCTGGTTAAATCAATTATCATCTGAGAGACTTGTTCTTGATCAATTGGCTCCTTCCAGGCATCAACCTCAGATTCATCTTGGATGCTTGAAGCTACACTCTTCTTGATCTCCTCTTTTGATAATAGAGTATTATTTTCAAACCAAAGTCCTCCATAGCCATACTGAGTCTTTTCTTGGTTGATATCTACCACATCTCGAATTGTGTTTTCCACTTTGTCATATAACAACCAAGCCTTCTACAGTAATCTATTCTTCTTGACCACAACTCTAGCGGCCAATCTAGAAACAATTCATTCCTTGTTGGGGATCGGTTTAACAGCCTCATTGAGCCTGCTATCAGATAGTTTATAGATTTGTTTTGTAGGAATGACCATGGGCTGCAGCTCCTGAGTGAACTTATCCAGGTCTTTAGTATTCTGGAGAAAATGGCTAGCATCATCCATATAATATTCTTGGTTTGTAAAACTGTTGGAGCTCTTACAAGAAAGGTATGTGACCCCCTTATGGATGTTAAGAGTAGGGTATGACTCTGTTTGAGCAAACCTAGATGATCTTAGATTTATAACGTTGTTAAAGCTCTTAAGAGCAGACTTGAGTTTTTAATCATGGATAGTAAGAAAATATATAAATCTGATTTTTGTTAAAACTAAATGTATAGAGGGTTGACAGAGTGTGTGTATCAAGATACTATCCTCTTAGCAACCTTGATGCTTGCTGACTTATATTGCTTCCAAGTCTGGTTTTCTATGGCTAAGGAGGGAGCTGAGGGAAATACTATATATTATTTGAAGAGATAAAAAGCATACATATCATGAAAGAGCATTTGGAATTAACCAAACATACATGACTAAATATGGAATGTTCTAGAGGTTGCTCGTTATAAGTCACGAGGGACATTCTGGCCTCCTCCATACCAATAAAAGGTCGGAATAAATATGATACCTCAACTAGATAAATGAGATAGTTGGAGACCCTAAATAAATATATGCACAAGTATGTTAACAAGGGAAAAGGGAATTAGACTTCTCCCACTTTACCAGGCAAATAAGAGTTGATAAGGGAGTTTCAACTTAACTTCATGATGGAGCATGTCACTAGTCCCATGGAATGGATAGTGAACTAATTCTTCATCTATACATTGATGGGTATTTTTCAAGCTTATAATCCTAGGAGCCATGGCGGCCTATAAAACCAATACTTGGGATGACCAATTCATGAAGAGCTTTAATGTAACAAAATCTCTCTAGAATCGTAACCATTTTAGCATTTTGCATGGCAAGGTTATGCCCAACTCTTGCCACAAGCTTGTGAAGGCCAACTTTGCAAGCATCCAAGGTCTAGTTCCTTGCAAGCTCTCTCCAAGCATTCTTGCAAGCATCTAACCATCAATGTAATGTCCCCTTTCTAGGCAATCAATGAGTTAGGGTGGATTAGCCTACTACTGGGTTCCCGTAGGCTAATGATGGTGATTGAGAACCCTAATTGGGTTGGTTCCTTGTGTTTTGTGCCTCGCCAGCTTTCCTCTGCCTCTTTCTAGAGGCGTTTCAAGGTTGTGGGCCATCACTTACTTTTTATAGTAACTTACTATTTTTAATAATTTGGAGTTTGGACAATCAATGGTGATGGTGTTGGAGGTTCTTGCTCAGAGAGATGCTGCTAGCGTGTTTTGGAGGTTCGGTTGTCACCTGCTATTTATAGTCGCACTTACTATTTTTAGTAAGTGTGGTCGGTGGACGTTGTTTGATCAAGATTTCGATGGGAGATGTGTTTTTGGCTCTTGGAGTCCATTTCAGTGCGTTTCGGAGATCGGTGCAGTTATTTACCATTATTGGCAGTACTTACTATTTTCAGTAAGTAGGGTTTTCGGGCGTGGTCCTGATCAGGGTTCGCAATTTGTGATGTTCGAGGTGTTTTGAGACAATATGCTTCACAGTTGGATCGATAATTGGGTTTGGAGTTTATTATTTAATATTTAACGTTATATTGGCGTTATATTAAATAATAATAAAGTGTTTTTTTTCCCAAGGGAAATTAAATATTTAATTGATAAAGTTGCTCATTTCCCTAAGTTTAAAGAAATATTATTATTTTTATAAAGTGACTTAGGAAAAGTGATCTAAGGGGGTCAAACTAAAAAGTAATTTTAAAATATTAAAAAGTTCCCTCAAAACCCTAAAAAGGGTGTAGCATTTCTGGGGAGATATAAGGAGTTTTGAGAGTTCATTTTCAGGCATTCTGGTATTTTGATATTTTCTCTCTGGTGAGACTTGCAGCTTTGGTAGCAAGAATCCATAACTTTGTGGGGACGAAAACCTTCACAAGGAACATTGCTTGCGGGTGTGAAAGATCACTCCTGAGCAATCATCAACCAATTTTCATTCAAAAGCTGGGATTTGTGCTTCAACCGAGATTCACCAAGGTATTCAGTTTGATTTGATTGTTGATATTTCTGGGGTTTTATACAAGGTTCCACGAGCCTGGGGGACGGGGGGACGGGGGGACGGGTTTCCGGGGACGGCGGGGGACGGCTTGGGGACGGCTTGGGTGGACGACTGGTATAATACTATAAAAATTGAAATTTTTTAGAAATTTAGAATAATCTACACATTCAGAATTCTACACCCAACAAAAATGATATTTCATATTAGTAATCAATTATGTAAGCGCAGCCATTCATATTCATATTAGTTACTAACACATAAGTGGTATTAGGATATTCATATTAGTTACTACGTGCAGCCATTTAATTGTTTCAAGTTCAACAACTATAACTTGAAGGTTCAGCCAAGGATATCAAGTGCAAACAATGTTCAAACAATGTTCAAACAGTCATCATTTTAAGTAATAACAGTAATCACTTTTTCAGCCACCAATGTTCAAACAAAGACTGTCTCACCCCTACCATTGTTTCAGGGACTAATCGCAAAGCTGGTGATGTATAATGCTGAATTAATCTCTGCTAGTTCTTGATGTGCCTACAATAAGCACTAGGCAGCGTACCAAGCTGAATTAATCTCTTATAATTATTGATTTGCCCAGAATCCACTTTAAACAATAACAGTGGGTAATATGCTGAATTTTAGCATATGAATACTTCTGAGGAACGTCTTAAATATTTTCATACTTAAAAGCAACTGATTGTCTGATACAAATAGTTCAATCTACTACATAAAGCCAGATGGTGAAATTGAAAATAACAACTTACCATATAATTGGCCCCAAAAAGTGATTTACTGGAAACATCCACAATTAGGGTAAAGTTGCATGTACTTAAATTTATGTATTTCACTAACAGTTTCAAGAGGGGATAAAAGCAATGACCCCTTACCTTTTTTTTTATTAAATTTTTTTTTTTTTTTTTTTTTTTTGTTTGGGTGAGGACACCCAGCTGTGGGGGACGGCTGGGCCCCATTGGGGACGCTCAGACCGTCCCTAGGGACGGCTGGGCGTCCCCGGGGACGCCTGGGCATCTTTTAAAAGATGCCCAACCGTCCCCGGGGACGCCCCAAAAAGGGGACGTCCCGGGGACGGGAGGCCATAGGCCTCAGCCGTCCCGGGACGTTTCCCAGCCGTCCCCCAAAAAGGGGGACGGGGGGAAACGTCCCCCTTGCCGTCCCCCCGTGCTGGGGGACGCAGGAAACGGGGGGACGCGTCCCCGTGGAACACTGGTTTTATATCACAATGATTGCAGGAGTTTTTGGAGGGCATTTTGTGTGTGAATCTATTGCAAGCCTGGTCGTACCAGTTTCTTATACCAGGCCGTACCACCTTTTGGCATCCTGCATTCAGGGTTCAAGGCAATTAGTTCTAGCTGGTCGTACATCTTGAGATCTTCCTAGGGTTTGTGAAAGAGCTTCTTCGGGGTGTTCCATCAAACCATCCATCAACTAGGGCGACCCTATTACAGGTGATTTTCAAAGGTTATAAGGCACAAACAATTTACTCGTGGGAGTCGTGCCACTCCTGGTATAGTCTGTACCACCTGGAAGAGAAGCATTTTCAGAGTTTGGTAAGGTACTTGCAGATGGGCAGTGCATAGTTCAGATTTATGTCATTGGGCGACTCCTTTCAGGCATTGTTTGGGCAGTTGATGTTGTTCACTACTTCTTCAAGGCTGCCATACACCTTCTAGCAGCCGTACTACTCCTGCATGGTGAGATAAGCATTTCTGATTTGTGTAACAGACCTGCAATAATCGTGTAAACTCTCATTTTAAGGATTTTTGTGATAATATATTTGTTTATGCATTGAATGTACTCTGTGGGTCTGGTCTATCCACCCAAGTGTCTGTAATCCAATGTATTTATGAGCTAATAATTCAAATTATTTTGCAATACATTTTATTTTGTATGAGTCCATTTGGCAAGATTGCAAAACAGAAAAAAAAAATTTATTGCAAACAGGGGTGGGTCATTTCACAGTGATTGCAGGAGTTTTTGGAGGGCATTTTGTGTGTTGAATCTATTGCAAGCCTGGCCGTACCATACTAGGGTTTCCAGCCACACATTTCTGATTGCAGTGCCCAACAGGAACATCAAATGATTTTGGGTATTTGACCATTGGCTTCTTCTACACCGGGCGACCCTTTGGGAGAGTTTGCAGAATTTTTAGCAACTATTGTGATTTTTCCTAGCAGACCGTACCTTCTAGCAGGTCGTACCATTTGCTGGTGCCATCATTTTGGGGGTTTGAGCGCTGGGTTTGAAGATTGTTGGTGCTGAGGTTAGGGTTTCAGTCTGGGCATTCCCTTTGAGTATTCTCTGTGCATTTCTTCTATGGCAATCAAATGGGTATGCAGTTATTTGTAATCTGGAAACATTCTGTTCATTTTGGGTTTTCATAATATTATGCCCTAGTTGTATTTGATGAAAATAATATGTTGAATGAAATGGGTATTTTAGAATAATGGTTTTGAGTCCCTTTAGCATCTGGGTATCATAGAATATATCTATTTTGTTATATTTTATTTCTGCACTTCTTATCAGCATCAAAAAACCCAAAAAAATCAGAAAAACAATTAAAAGCAAAAAACCGAAGCTTTCAAAGATTCAAAAGAATATAGCACAACAGAGGTGGGTTATTACAATCAAATCTAAAAAGCTCTCCAAACAATCAAGTCTACAAGCTTTTAAGCAAGCATCAAGCCTTCAAGCTCGAGCATTCAAGTGCCATCAACAAGAAAGATAGAAAGCCTTCAAAAAGCTTCCAACAAGGGGAAAACAACCTTGTGCCTTGGGTTGTGCTCTTTCCCCTTATTTTGCTTATTGGCTCTTCCTTGTCCTTGTAGTTTTAGGATTCTATTTCATTGCATTTAGAACTAGTTGTGCATCTTGCATTGGCATATAGCTAATCTTGCATTTAGGCATTTAATCTTAAGCTTTAAGCAATTAAATCCACATTTTTCTGCTGTTAGACAAGGCCTTTGTACTCCCAAGTCAAAGCCCTTCATCGTAGGCATCTTAAGCTCGTCATTTCTTGCAGTCAATCTTGTTGTTCTGCTCTCAAAAGCAAATGTGCCACCAGACTGCAAGTTGGTGGCGCTATCACTCTCTGGTTTTACACTGAGCGAAAGCACCATCACTGAGTGAAATCGTTGTCGGTGCTATTGCGACCCAATGGTGTTTTTGCTACCTGACATTTATTTCTTGCATTCTACCATTTTTACCATCTTTTGTTTATCTAAACAAGGGCCTGATTGCTGTTCAAGGAAGTCTAATTGTCCTCTGTTAGCTCAGACAGGCCCCTCTACCACTAACTATATCTATTTCTGTCTATTTTGCAGGTCAAGAGAAAGCGCCATCAGCAGGTGATAGCACCGACAAAGCTTTTGCCAGCAGGCAGCGCTTTTACCACAATAGCAGAAACAGATTTTTCTACCCCCTAACTCAATCATTTAAGCACTTAGAGTTTAGATTTTGTTTATTGTTTGTGTAGAGTAGGTTTTTTTTCTATTTATTAATAAAATAAACCAAAATAAAAGAACTAGTTAGCCTTAATCATATAGGGGACCATCTTAATCGTTAAGCTTTAGCATTTACTCAAAATTGCTTATAGCTGCATCATAGGCTTTGTTTACTGCATCTTCTTGCACCCTTGCCTCTTAAAAGAAATCGTCATTTCCTTCATCATCAAATCAAAAAGAGCATTTTAGTTGTAGGTCTTGTATGTTGCATTTTGTATGTGCATTAGGGCTAGGTTAAGGTTAAGCTTAGACAAATAAGTTTCTTAGGAGAAACATAGGTGTTCTTCAATCAACCCAACAAACTAGACTTTAAGCTCACAATGTCCCCTAGTCTTGAAGTGAGAAGGGAAGAGAGCAGAGAACGTCACGAGGAGGCCCTTCGTGATGCCCCTTTCACCTTTTCCCCTTTGTCACACTGCTAGATGGCAATTACTCTATTTGCTATTAATTATGATTTCTAAAATGGCTATTTTTTACCAACCCAAGCAAAGTGGTTGTTACACACGTTAAAGGCCAAGAAAACAATCAAACTGAATCTAATTAAGGATGGCAATCTGATACTGATAGAAACCACCTCTAGATATTCTAGTTTGGTAAGAAATCTTAGTAAGCTATCAGTTGTAGGGTGAAATATCATGCCATTTTTCTAAAATCGTAACTAGAACTATACACATATGACCTGGAGCAATTAAGGAAGAAAAGAAAGGATGCCATGAATCTGTTCATGAGGAATTGGAATTTAAAAAATTCATGCAAGTTGTTAAAAAACCTCAAGATGTAGCTAACCTCTGTATGAAGAAGATGATTCATGAGTATCACCATAATCATAGTCATCTTCCTCATCATAATCATAATAATCGTCATATTCATCTTCGTAATTGCGAGAATGTCTGCTTTTCCGCGGCATCTTCCTGTACACAAAGAATTCATGTCAGTTACAAAGAATTCATGTCAGTTACACAGGCTATAACTCCTAAATAAATCTAGACAGAAAGCCTTTCATTACTTTCAAAGTTTAGACACCCATTAAACTTCCCATCAAGGAAAGACCTTAGTTTCATACAATCAAATAATAAACCTTTACTGCATGGCTTTTTAGGTATGTCATATTGTAAAGCATTGAAAGAGGAAAATAGGAATTTATAAAGATATTTTTATGGGTACCCCTGACCATTTTATGGTTTATTTTTCACAATTAACTGTTGCACAAAGACATTGATAAAAGAAATCAATCATCAGAGTATCCCAGGCAAAGAAAAATTTATCTCCTAGTAATAAGCTAATAACCCACAGGTTCAAACTTAATCTACATTATGATGATAAATGCGTAATGCAATCACTTAGGCATTTAAATTATCAAATGAAGAAGACATTTACTCCTTGCTTTTGTTTCAAACAAGTTCTACACACCAACTCTTGATATGTGTATTTTAACATATTAAAAATACATTTACTTACCCCCATAGCCCAGGATATATCAACAAAATTACTTGACTATCCCATGATGAATATGAAGGTTATCTTATCTAAAATTCAATTTCAATTTTAACTGCCTTCATTAAATGTTAAAACAAGTATTCCTCATACATCTTCAAAAGCCTAATGTATCAGCTTAATGTCATGTCATAGCTACAAAAGTGACCTCTTGCAGATCAATACAGATAAATCATTTATGCAAATTTGTAAGATAACATGTTTAAGTCAGAAACTTGCACAAAGAGAGAGATTGTTTCCAATACCTGAAATGATGAGTGTGCCTGGTTTAATTTAGTTGTTGAGTTTGTTGCATTTGTTGTAACTGTTTTTTTGTCTCCCACAAGTGGATCTCACATATTATATATGGTGTAATCTTAAATGAAGAAATCAATCACGTTTCAGATTCCACATCAGTTGGTATCAGAGCATTTCTTTCTTGGCCTATGACAGGGAATTGTCTCCTTGGCCATTCCCCCTTCCCCATGGCCTTACACTGCATTCTTTGATCTAAATTTTTAAATCAGACGAGCAAAACCTTATCAGATTTATTTGAGTTTGGGTTCAAATTTCAGATCCAATTTGAATTTTGGGTTTGTTATTCATCTATCTTCATTTTCCGATACGCTTGGGTTTGGGTATGCAACTCTCTTCCTTATTTCCAATCCTACCTTGAGCCAAGATCTTGGGTTTATGTTTCTCATTGCACAAGAGTTTGCAAACATGTCTCTTAGACTTGGTTTCTTGCTTTAGTTTACTACTTTTCGGGTTCAACTCAACAAAGAGTCTAACCTTGGGTTTCAGAGCCTTCCGATTCTATGGAGGATCTTGGTATCTTGGCTCTCATCTCTACTTCTAGTTTTGGCACATCTATTATGACTTTTAGCCTCGCCTTGGGTCACAAGGATTGAATCATATTATGATGTTTATTTTTGCATATCATCAGTGTTTGATTCCTTTTCTTATTTAACGGGTTTGTCGTCGAGCAAGGTAGAGCTCTCGCCTGGTGATATGCGGTTAGAGTTATCGTTCGTGACATCGAGGGTCGTGGTTTTTCAGGCCCAAGGTGGACTTTCTTCGAGCAAGGTAGAGCTCTTGCCTAGCAATATGCAGTTAGGGTTACCATCCGTGACGTCAAGGGTCATGGTTTTCAGGCCCAAGGTGGACTTTCTTTGATATTCGCACCACAAAAATAACGGTGGACAAGTTTGATGGTTCACAAATTTAGGAGACAAAAAGATTTGCGTTTGCAGTAAAAACATAAAAAATAAAAATAATATGGTCCAATAGCAAATGATGTTTTGCACATTAGTTGAGCAATGGGCTTTATGTCAAGAGGCGGCTAGAGTAGTCCAAGAAGAAGCCATCAAACATGACCTCCATGATGGTCCCCTACACGGGAGGGGACATCAAGCAGTCTTGTGAGCGTGACAAAATGTTTGACATTCTAATGGAAAATCTAAGAAAGATGAACTTTGGATTGCTATAGAAGATGGCGAGCTTGAGCCATGACAACGTGTTGCATTTAGGGCCTCTATCGTTAGGCAGAGCTTGAGTCTCAAGGCCATTGAATCCTGGTGACCTTTGGCACCAGCATTAGGAAGCACACAGGGATCAAAGTCCAACCCTGATTTTAGCAATTGCAACCTCCAAATTTCACAATCCAAGCCAATGAATGGAAGTAGCAACTTGTGAATTCTAAGATTCTTCTCAATATAATAACATACACGGAAGTGGTGCTAGTTATGGACCAAGTGGAGTGCCATCAAATCTGACAACAGCCCAATCTTCTCGACTTTTGCAAGAAGCACAACATTCACGTCACAACTACTCTCCATGGGTTTACCTAGTACTCAGTTGGTCAAGGCCAAGGTAGGCGTTCTCGAACAAGTCGTGATGAAACACGTGACAAAGATGTTGCGAAGGGGCCACAACGTGCTTCCCAAGAGCACCATATATATGACATGTTAAATTATCAAGGAGAGAGAAGCGAGGGGGTATCAAGCCTAATTTGAGCATTGATGTTTTCATGAAATCAACGGTATTGGAAGGCCAAGCAACCAGTCTGGTTACAGATTTCATACTCAAGATATTGAGTCTTGACATGTGTGCAAATACAATGGTTAGAGACAATATGCAAATATTTTGAGGTTTTGATTATTTCCTGTAGGCCGTATGGGATGCGGAAGTAGACCTTTGGGCACTTCGAAGGCAACTTGGTAGTTGGACTCACCGCCCGACCAACACCATTGTTTTGGTTATTGGATATTGACCCTATGTCTATTGATATCCACTCGATGAGGGGCCATATTTTCACCATAAGTGCCAACGAGGTCTATGCTACATGGATGACGTGGATGAGGGGGTCATTTATTTTAAGTAAGGCAACAAGCCTTCCGTCTTTACTAATATTAGGATTCCACATAATGTGAAAAAACACTTGTTCCCACCATCAAAGTTGACTATAACGTCACCGAGGTTATCAACATGGGGCAGCACAGGTTTCTTTACATATGGTGTTGAAGCTCTTGGCTATCCCATTGCAAACTTAAGGTTATTTGTTCTGGGTTCCCTGCTTCCTAGTCACAGCATATTATCCACCCCATCCATAAATTTGGGGACAATTCAGATCTAAATAACTATAGAACTATCATGATTGGGCACATATTTGCTAAGCTTTGCAACAACTTTGAATACAAAACTCTCAAAACTATTGGATCAAGGCAAGCTTAGAGCGAGAGGGCTAGCTAGTTTTAGAAGTGATCATGAAACTACTGATAATATTTTCACTCTTTGGGGCTATTAATGAGGTGGCTTGCCAACGGTCTTCTAAAGTATTTTGTTGTTTTGTGGACTTTAGGAAGGCCTTTGACACCGTTCCCAAGAATCTTTTATTTCAAAGACTACATGACATCGACACCTCAAAGCTCTTTATTTACTGTCATCAAGAGACTATATGAGGTAGTTGTTGATTGTTTTCAAACAACTTTTGGTTTCTCAGAGGATGTCCAAAGCACCATTGGTGTCAAACAAGGTTGCCCTCTTTCTCCTTCATCCTTTGGGATCTACATTGATGAGCTTGAATAATTTGTTCATCAAAACACACATGTTGATGATGGTTACCTTCTACTTCATGTCTTGATAGCTATATTGCTTTTTGTAGATGATGTTGTTCTTCCTACTCATACTCCTAAGGGCCTACAAAGACGGATATTCTTGCTCGCCTTTGTGACTTAAAACAGCTAATAGTCAATCTTAGCAAGACTAACGTGATGATCTTTAACCCATCAAAGAGCAACTTATTTAAGTTTCAATTCTTCTATAAGGGTGAGTCCATTCAGATCACCACTACTTAAACCTACTTTGGGGTTTAGTTTACAAGTCCTTCCCCTAATATTTGTCCAACTTCACAATCATGTCTTTGCAAGGGATTTGCATCTCTCAATCTCGAAACGCCAATGCTTGCACCTACACTTCCAAGACATACCTACTAAGATGTACTTATTTGATTACATCATCAAACCCATAGTCCTCTATGAATCTAAGATTTGAGATCCAAGTATTGGGTGTGTTGATTGGGGTCGCATTCAGAAGGTTCAGACTATTTTGCTTCATCTATTTATCTAATGAAAAAGAACAATTCCCCAATGTATCCTTCGCGTTGAGTTTGGTGCTCATCCTCTTTGCCTTAACAGCATCTTCATAATTGTTTTTCAGCTTCATTGCCTTGGATCCATGGGTGACTAAATCTTAGGCTAAGAGAGATACCCATATTTGGCACTTCTTCTCAAAATGCATTACCTTTAAAGGCTCTTTTGGTCATCATTGTGGTTGGTACTCGGAAGTTGTTTCTCTTCTTCAATCAATTGCCATCTCCATAGATCAATTGCCTCCATTCAAATACTCTTTGCCTTCTTCTGGATAAGAGGGTAATTAATCAAGTAATCAAAGATGATATTTATCGACAGTATATTCAGATCTCCTGGGCCACTCCATCTCAATCTCTTCGTCCTAAGTTGGCCTTCTACACCAAACATCTCTTGAGGATTGAGAATGGCATCATTGGTCGTCCTAGCTATGTTGAGTGACATTGGACACAGCCTGAGGATTCCTCTTGGTCAACTCAAAGTTTGCTCATATCAATTGAGGGTGGAGACGGACCACCATAATCCTCAAGAGATTATGGTGGAGATTGAAGAACATTTCATCTTTAGGTGTCCTATTTATTATAAGATTTGAGGGAGGTACTATTGCTTGTATAGAGACTCTAATGGAACACTTGCCACTTTTTCAGCTATCCTAACCAAAGATGCTTGGCTCTTTACCTCAGGAAAGCTATCACTCTTCAATGTCGGTTATTACAAGGGTAATGAACTACTACTCAACTAATCACCTCATTCTTTCAATAAGAGCTCATTTGAAGTTACAATTATCCAAAATGTTGATGATAGATCTGTGCATCCTTGTATGCATATAAGAGTGGCTACTAGGGCTTCAATGCTTTCTTGTTGCTTGCAACAGGACAGGAATTGCGTTCTTTGGCATTGGGTTTTAGCCACCCCTCACATATCAAGGAGTCATAGACAAACACAACTTACCAATTTTTTGTCCTCTTCTATTGGTTCCACAACCATGGATGCTAGAAGAGTCTTGAGGGGTCAAACTCCATGTCCTCCCAGGACTATCCAACTAGGCCCTCTTAGTCCTAGCCATTCTCCTAGAAGCATCATTAGATCCTATGTTGGCCCTTTTGGGATAGATGGTGATGACAACAACTATGATTCTACTTTACATCCCACTATAAATTAATGTTGGTGCTTGGATCCATTGGAGCTACTTTCTATCTCTATTGTGCCTCAACTTCTAGCTTTCTCTTAATCATTACTTTTAGCATGTTAGGATTTACTCATTTTCTGTAACCCTTGAGGCCGTAATTTTATGACATATAGTTGTTCCACTTTAGAGTAGTTTAAACTAGATTCTTTACTCTAGTGAGTTCACCTTATTTGTATTCTTTGGTTGCTAGAGTGCATTGTAATTTGTAACAGCTCTTTTCAATGACTCCCATTGGCCTACTTTGGCCATCTATGGACATTAATAGAATTATCTTATCTTCTCTTTACAATGTCATTACTACACCATATTTAGTGGGGAATTTCGCAAAGACTGCTGCTTGTGAAACAAAAAACAGGTGAAAGTCCATTGTGGTTGCAGTGCATGATTAGTCCACCAAGGACAATGATAAACATTGCTCCTGTTTGCTCAAGTTTCCAAAATAAGCAACTCTTCACCTTCAACATCGGGTTTATTGGTTGTCTTTGTCTCAGCTTCCCCCTCTCTTTTGTGAGCATTGGAGTCCAATGCTTCTATTGTTGGGAGGGATGATGAGGAATAACGTGAGTGTGCCAGCTTTGGCTTAGTTGTTAGGTTGTTGCATTGTTGCCACTATTCTGTTTTGTCGATCTCTTGAACTGCATGTTATAGATGGGGTAATCTTGATTCTTGAATGAAGAAATAAATCAAGTTTTAGATTCCATGTCATCAAATGAACTTCATAGATAATATCTCTACCTTGTTTAGAATTTTAATTCTTTTAAGTTAATATGCAAATTAGAAAAAGGGGCAAAATACTCTCGAGGAGTGAATTTGGTTCCAGAATAGGGTCATGGTTCAATTTTACTATGTTCTACCTTGTCTGATACTTGGGAGCAATTTGAGACATAACCCATTAGGCCTGTTATGTGCCCTTTGTACTGTATAGTCGTTTCCCACATTAATTGAATTTTAGGATCTCCTCAACCATTTACTCACATTTCCCAATCTGCACACTGTCAAGATCCTGCCACTCAGAAACCATCTTCCAGTAACAAGCATTTCAAAATGGCAGACAAAAAGGAAATTCAAATTCATTTTCTGCACCAGACACAAATTTGCCAGTGGTTTTGGGCTTGAAATATCAGGAACTTTGTTTTTAAGGTCTTACTTATGTCCTCAATAATATGGATCCTAGATATGGTACTTGATATTTGTTTGTAGTATTTAGCCCAAGAGAAAGAAATGTAACATCTAGATAAGACTTTAGTCACTAATGGCCACTGCAGTTTCAAAATCAATTGGGACTGGTTTTGCAAATTCATCAAGAAAACTAATACAGCCAAGGAACACAAACTCGTTGCTTGCACTTGTATATGCATCAACATGGATCTTACTTCTTGTCTTCCTAAAAAGTAACATCACAAATTCAAGCATATAAGTCACTAGAAACAGAGCTTAAAAAATTAAAGCTTCCCCTTAAATGCCATCATAGTCAAAATAGCTAAGGCCAGTAAGAACCAAAAACAGAAACAAGAATTCTAAAAGGTTAAACATCAAGTTTCCCCATTCAAAAGAAGAATGAAGAAAATGGGTCACTAGTAACAGAGCTTGGACTACAAAAGTTTCCCATTGAATGCCATCACAGTCAAAATGGCCAAGGAGGCCGATAAAAGCACCAAAGAGAAACCAAAATTCTAAAAGGCCAAGCATCTAGTTTTCCCATATTCACAAGAAGAACGAATTGGAAAATCTTAAATCAAAAGAGTCATCTCTTCAAAATCCTAAAAGTGAAGGATGCAAGCATGCACAACATTAAGAAGGAAGCTGGCCATGAAGACTCAAGCAACAAAAGAAGGAAAATGAGACAGGATTTACTTGTTGACAATAAAGATAAGAGGAGACAGGCAAAGGTATGTCTGAGATGGCCAAGAGCATGCATGCAATTACAGGCCATAAAACAGAACAAAAAGAAGCACAAGAAATAAATTGCTTGTGAATGGTCCAGCAATTAGATAACTAGTATCTTCTCTCACAATTGCAATTTACTAACAATGAATGAATGATCTAAGATGGTATTCTGGAAGTAAACTGTAATCCCTACAAACAGCCTGGATAATACACGTGAATATATCAAATGGCATGAGCTCAACCGATTAAATACCTTCACTTTCAAGGATAAGACCCAGGTTCAAATCTTGCCAGTGTTACATGGATAATTGCCAAGAATATTGTTGAATGTTGTTGTAATACCACTATGTGGTCATGATGTCTATGGATGGGGTAACCAATTAAAAAAATTAAATGTGAATATAATTAAATAGGAGAACCCCCAATGAGTTGTCCAAACAACAAAAGTCAACAACAGTGATAAAATCAAGAAGACACCCACCAGACATGGAAACACCAAATAGTGGAGCCCCCATGTACCAGATCCAGCAAGTGTGAGGCACCAAAGCTGTGCCACTTTAGGTCCTTTGCTAGAAATACTGCAACTGGGCATAATCCCTTCTTAAGAATGGCATCAAATGCAAAATGAGAGGTATCTGCCCAATCCACGACAGTTGGATATGCATTGCATTTAACAACTACATATGTTGAAGTCAATCTGAAAACCCATAAAATAAAGCATTGGATAGATTTGTCTTCCCTCCACATCTAAGTCAGAGGTTTCTGCAACTCTTCACTTTTTGAGGGTCCAACTCATACTGTTCAGAGTTTAACCACTTATCACTACAGCAAAAAGTCTTTTGTCCACAGTTCTTGCGATCCTACCTTCCAATGCCAAGTGTCATCATGTTTCATAATCCAAATATCTGTTTGGCCTGCAATTTCTGCCAAATGATATTCATCAAAAAGATCACTAATTGAATTCCTGTTTCTAGAAAGTTAGATTCTATCTATCTGTCTGTCTATCTGCACAATTTTTTAAATTGGTTATATGGGATTGAAACAGGTCCCACCCATATTACATCGTGACCACATAGTGGTATTACAACACTTGGCAATTATGCATCTATCGTTTGGCAAGATTCAAACACAGGTCTGGTTGAGCTCATACCATTTGATGAATGTCAAGGTTCACCCATGAGATTCGAACCTTGATTTACAATGTGAAACTCTTCACTCCCAACCAATTGCTTTAAACCCCATGGGCCTGTCTATCTGCACACTTAATACATAGAGTTCTTTTTCTTTTCTTTTTGCCCCTTCTACCACCTCTTTTAACAGTGATCAGTCTGATCCTATTTAAAAATCCAAAAAAAATTGTTTGGTATGCAGTTTCTGCCAAGGGATATGCTTCAAAAAGATCACTAAATCAATGCCTGTTCTTATAAAGTGTGATGCTGTCTAGCTCTGTATATTTGAAAGGTGTGTTTTTCTAATGCCACAGCCAATCCAGCATTGTGTTTTTATATATAGAAATGTTATTAGGTCAAAGCCAAGCCAGCACTATATTTGTACATCATAGTTACCAGGTTCGAAAATTTTGATAAGTTTGAAAGGTTTAAAAAAAATCCAGAAATTTGGAATCTCTAAAACAATTTATTAAAAAATCCATTTGCAAATAGTTATATACTCACATAATTATTAATTATTAAAGATATTAAGTATAGATTAATTATTTTATTTTGTAATTTAAAAAAAAAAAGTTTTAAAAATCCAAAATTTCAGAATTTCGGATGGAGAGGGAAGAAAGTAGAGAGGGGAGGGCTCTGGTCCCTCCCCTGCTCCCCCTCCCATGGCTCCTGGTTCCTGCCAGCTCCTCGGCTCAACCCGAGTCATCCCTCCCGGGGAGTGGTTGTTTGCGGGATGATCTCCGGGGGGGAGATCCTTCTCCACTATCCTGCGCCCCTCCCGGCCGGCTAGGGTTTCCTTGGTTGTTTTTTCGGATCGGTGCTTCCCGGGGATCCCCGTTTGGTTGGGGATCCCTTCCCTTTTTCCCTCAGGCTTCCCCCTCGGGTTTTTTGCAGGTTATTCGCATGGATTTGGTCCCCTGCGTTTCTCGGTGCGGTGGAGGTGACGATTTAGGGTTTGGCCAGCTTCCCCCTTTTTCTTGTGAATCCTCGGCGGGCTCTGTGCTTGGACGGGATTCTTAGTCCCTCGGAGGGCTCTGTGCTTGGACGGGATTCTTAGTCCCTGCTGCTGGGATCCTCTTTTGTTTTCCCGAGGCGGGTTGTTTGTGGTGCAACTCTCTGGTCACTTCTTGATGGGCTGGATCCTCTCTGTGCTGGCTGTCGGCTTCCTGCAGGATGGCTCTCGCTGAACTGAATGTTTTACCGGTGGGCGGGATGGTTTCTCCACAGGGCGGGATCCGCCAAATCTGCTGGTTTTCCTGCGAGGCGGGATCCTTTCTTTTCTGCTGGTTTCCCGGATGGCGGGATTTCCCTGTTGCTTCCCGCTAGGCGGGACTGTTTGTGGTGGTTTTGACTGCTTCCCGCGAGGCGGGATTTTATTGTAACGGTTTTTCTGTGCTTCCTGTCGGGCGGGATCTTCTCGATGGTGGTTCTTGGCTACTCCCCGCTGGGCGGGATCTCCAAAACTACTTTCTTTCTTATTTGTTTGTTTCCCGCTACAAGGGATTGTTTCATGCTTACTGTTACCGCTGGGCGGGATTTCTAATTTGGTGTTCAGTTTCAAGGGATTGATGCCCTAGGCCCATTGCTTATGTAATCAGGTTTTGGGATCCTTGTTAAAACCCGCCATAAATACAAACACTTATAACTATCAAAAAAAAAAAAAAAATTCAGAATTTCAAAAAAACATTTGAAAAATACAGATGCAGTTGAAAAAAGAATATATATATCAAATACAAATACATAACAGTCCATGAAGATAACTTGCAAAGGATTAGGGCATTTTTTTTCTGAAAAACATCTCATCTTTTAGGAGCCATATCTTCGCGAAGGGTTATCCAATCGATTCTTGGACCAATTTGTGCGAATTTGAAGAGCTTTAAAATGAGTGGTCATATGAAGGAATCCAAGCAATATTGAGGGAGATACGACCTTGTGAAGTCAGCCATCCGGAACAAGGGCAATGACGATTTTTCAAGTCGCAAAAAACAAAATTGCAAATATCTGTCAACTAGGGTTCGGATGATGGGAGGAGCAATGGAGGGCTAGGGCTTCAATGAGGCAAGACATTCTATCTGGGCATAGAATTTTTTAGCTAAGTTTCTTTTTCCCTTCTTTATCTTAGAAATTTTGCATGCAAATTATTATAATTTTTTTATCAAATATTATATTCGCTATAGGATATTCTGGTAAATTTTAGTAGATTTTGAGTTTTAGTTTCCTTCCCATGGACCGATTTATAGCTAAATCCTTAGAATCATCTCTAGTAGTAGAGGTTAGTGAGCGCACCATAGAGGATCGATCCTTGTTGCTCAAAGATAGGGTAATTTTTGGTAAATTTAATGGGTATTGGCTAGGGGCTTCAGCCTTGAGAAAATGGATTGATAGGAGTTGGAAGTCTCTAGGAGTGAGTCTATCCTTTCTTCCCAAAGGTTTCTTCCTAGCCATTTTTTGTTCTAGGGAAGAAAGAGATAGAATCCTAAAAGGGGGTCCTTGGTTTATGGGAAGAGCATGACTCTTCCTTACCCATTGGTATGAAGGCTTTTCACCTAAAAATGTAAATCTATCCCTAGTACTAGTCTAGGTTAGGATGTATGGGTTACCCATTGAATTTTGGGAAATGGATACCTTCAAGGTAATAGGCAACACTCTAGGAGAATTCCTTGAGATTTCAGAAACTACAAAATATGGATTCTTGGCTATTTATGCTCGGATATTGGTCATGATTGATATAAGTAAACCTTTACTAGAATCAATCATTCTTAAGTATGGGGATAAGATGTGGATCCAAACCATAGATTATGAAAACATATCTTTTAGATGTAGAAGATGTCATGAGGTGGGGCATATTGAGAGATCATGCCCTAAGAAGAGTCCAACATAATCATATGTAGAAAATTGTAAGAGAAACTTACAAATGGATATGGATGAGGATGGTTTTCAACTTCCAAAAAATAGATCTAGACAAATGAAAGTAAATAAATAGTGGAGACTAGTAAGGAAGGATATTGGAAGAAATACCAATTCTTTTGAGGCTTTAGCCTATGAAGAAAAAGTAGATCAAAGCTTAGAGGACATAGTACAATAGGTTCAAAATATTAATAAGGAATCATCTATTCAATATGATCCTGATTTAGGGATGAACATTCTCGATGAACCTAAGGAATGTGTCTCATCAGATTTTGAAGACTCTCTTGAAGTACCATGCACCATTCAGGAGAAGAAAATTGGTAAATAAAATGTAGTGTTAGATGTTAATACCTCTACCATTAATAAGGAAATACTAAAAAATGAGTAAGACAAGTCAAAAGCTTTTGTAGTAGAGCTAGGAGAGGATAAATATGATGAAAAATAAAGTTGTGAAAGAATATTGAGGAATAGAATAATAAGACCTACTCCTGATATAAGCAAGGCAAAAAGAGGAAAACCCTCAAATTATCAAGCGAGATCTAGGGAAGCAAGAGCAAACATAGAGAAAGGAACACAAACTAAGTTGGTTGAACTTCTCTTTACCAAACAACAAAATGATATTGGTAATTTGTAGGTGGGGCTAATAGCCCCTAATGAGACATGATTATCATCTCATGGAATATAAGGGGTGTTAATGCCCCCTCAAAGTAGAGGTGTATCAAGGACCTCTGTTTAAGTAATAAGCCTAATATTCTTTGTATCTAGGAAACTAAAATGACAAAAGAAGAAGTTTCCAAAACTATGAAAGTAGTATGGGCAAGATGTGAATGGGATGTTATAGATTCTGAAGGAGTGGTAGGGGGAATTCTAACTTGTTGGAATCCTATTAGAACCTCTTGTGTAACCATTCATAAAACTAGGCATTGGATAGCCTCTTTAGTCACATGCTACTTTGCAGATATTCATTTCATCCTTATCAATGTCTATGGACCTACAACTCAGTTAGGTAGATTAGAAGTTTGGAGTGGGATTGAAGCCTTTATGAGAAGTAAAGACCAAGAAACCTGATTCATGATCATAGGAGATTTTAATGCCATAACCAAGCTGGATGAAAATTTTGGAGGAATTAGGAAATTAACCCAAAGTATGAGAGATTTCTTAGCTTTTATTCAAAATAATAATCTATGGGAGGTTGAGTTTGAAGAAGACAACTATACATGGACCAACAATAGGAGAGGCCAAAACCTAATAGCAAAAAAATTAGATAGATGCATACTCTCAGATCATTGGCTAGATGAAGGGACTTGTGCTAAAATTAATACCTTGACAAGGATTGGTTCAGATCATTAGCCAATAAGAGTTAAAATGGTGGTAAGTGAATTAAAAAATATCATATTTTAAATATGAGTAGATGTGGGAAGACCATCCTCAATTTTTTGATATGATAGCACAAATATGGAATTCTTCAGGAAATGGTGGGTTGTATACACTTCCAAAACAAATTAAATCAATGACATCTAGATTAAAAGAATGGAACAAGAACACTTTTGGAAATATTTTTGAGAAGAAAGAAGAACTAAAAGATAAACTTTCAAAATTCTAAAAAGGTGATCATAATAATCCAAGCTCGGAGGAAAGGGAGTTGCTTAGTGAATATCATAATATTTTGAGTAAGGAAGAGAAATTTTGGAGATTAAAATTGAGATAGACTTGGTTAAAAGGAGATAAAAATACAAAGTTTTTCATAGGATGGCTATAGTATAGAGATCAACATCTAGAATTAGTAGAATTAAATCAGTAGAAGGGGTTTGGATTGAAGACTATAGTGAAATTAGAAAGGAGGTAAGGTCTTTTTATCATAATATTCTAGGATCAGAGGAGTTTGAAGTTCTTAATGATAAACTTCTACAAGAAGTACCTTCAATTATAATAGATGAAGACAATAGGAAATTGATGGAGCCTATTACTCTAGAAGAAGTTCATTTAGCTCTTTTCTCTTTTAATAAGGATAAATCCCTAGGTCTAGATGGGCTCTCTACAACATTCTATCAACATAATTGGGATATAGTGAAGGATTCTTTATTGGTGGTAGTGGAATAGTCTAGGGTAAAACAATACATACCTTATAAAATAAATGCAACATATCTTACCTTGATTCCAAAAAAGAAGGATGCATAATTGTTTGATTCATTTAGACCCATAAGCCTATGTAATATGGCATATAAGATTATCTCCAAAGTGATGGCGAATCGGTTAAGACCATTGTTAGACAAAATTATTTTAGAAGAGCAAGGAGGATTTGTGAAAGGGAGATAAATTCTAGATGGGATCATAGTAGCTCATGAAGTTATGCATTCAACAACTTCAAGAAAAGAGAAAGCAATGATCTTAAAACTTGATATGAGTAAAGCCTATGATAGGGTTAAATGGGATTTTCTTTTTGTAGTATTAGAAAAGTTTGGATTTGGGAAGAAATGGGTTAGATGGATTAAAGCTTGTGTCTCTACAGTTTCATATTTAGTGTTGGTCAATGGGTTAGTAACATAATCATTTAAAGCCAAGAGAGGTCTTAGATAGGGAGATCCTCTATCACCATATTTGTTCATTATTATGGTAGAGGTTTTGGGTAGGAACTTGAAGAAGGCTAACAAATATGGGCTTATAAGTGGACTTAAGGCTAGTAATAACATCGACAACATCACCCATCAATAGTTTGTAGATGATACAACCCTTTTGGGAGGGCAAGGATAAATGAGGCTAGAGCTTTGAATAACTTATTAAAGGAATATGAAAGAGCATCAGGGCAAAAATTTAATAGGACAAAATCTAAAATTTACTTCCTAAACACTCCAACTAAAATCAAAGCAAGGATATGTAGGTTACTTCAAATGGAGGAGGTAAATTTACTAACAACTTATCTAGGGATGCCCTTATTTGAGGGGAGAATGAGGATAGAATTATGGAATCTAGTTATAAGTAAAGTTTAGAATAAACTACCGACATGGAAAGGTAGATGGTTATCATTAGCAGGAAGAGTGCAACTAATTAAATCAGTCTTACAAGCCATTCCAACATATTATATGTCCTTGTATACTATGCCAAAATCGATAGAAAAAAGTTTAATCTATATTATGCGATCATTTTTGTGGTCAGGATTACATGATAAAAGGAAATTTCCTTTGGTGAAATGGAGCAAGGTGTGTGATGATAAAACTAGGGGAGGTCTTGGTTTAAGAGTTCTTATGGATGCAAACTTAGCTCTTAGGGGAAAAGTAATTTGGAGATTGTACAAAGAGAGTCAAAGACAATGGGCAAGAATTCTTCTAAGTATGTTGAGCCCAATGACCCAAGCTTAATATTTACTACATTCTCTCTACCAAATGGTTCTGCACTATGGAATAGTTTAAAAAATCAATTGATCTAGTGATTAAAGGTTTAAGATGGGTGGTGGGAATTAGGAGAAAAATTCTATTTGGATGGATACTTGGTGTGATAAAAACCACTCAATCTAGATCCAATTTTGAAACCATGGATGAGATTACTTCAAGATAAATATGGTGATAGGGTTTCAAACATTTTGTACAAGGATCAGGAAGGAAGATACAAATGGAAAGAATATTTTTTACAAGTATACAAGACATTGATGCTAGGAGGCAGTTGAGTAGAAAGATAACAATAATGATTATTTTAAGGGGAGCCAAGGATAAGTTGATTTGGGAGTTGAATAGCTTAGGAGAATACACAACAAGAAGTGGATATAATGTAAAGCACCAACAAAATAGGAATATCACAAGAATATGGAGAGATATTTGGGATAGCCCAAGCATTCCTAAAGTCAAAATGTTTGTTTGGCTAGTAGGTCATAGAAGAATTTTATCTTGGGATAACCTTATGAAAAGGGGTTTTCATGGCCCCTCACAATGTGTTCTTTGTAAAAAGGAGGAGGAGAGTATAGACCATCTCTTGGGACATTGCTCAATAGTCTAGAAACTATGGCAATGGATTCTTAATATGTTTGGTAAATGCATGGTGATGAATGGTAGAATTGAAGAATGGTTAAAGCAATGGTAGAGCACTTTTAAAAGTGAGGCTTTATAGATAATCTAGGATATATCAAAAGATACAATACTTTGGATTGTATGGCTAGAAAGGAATAGAAGAATATTTAAAGGAAAGGAAAGTAGTTTAGAGGTAATGAAAAGGAAGATTTGTTTAGCCATAGAGGAGTCTAAACCAACCCTATCAACTCACCCAATCCCTAATCTGGAAGTAGAGAGCCTTGATAGATGGATTCAAGTCATCAAATGGAATTATGATGTTGGGTATAGGAGAAATAAAAAGAAGGCAAAGAATATAAAGTGGAAACCACTAGATGTGGAGTTGGTCAAATTGAATTTTGATGGAGCATCTAAAGGAAATCCAAGACCAGTAGGAGGAGGAATAATTAGAAATAATAGAGGAGATATTTTGTCTCATTATGCTTTCAATAGTGGATTTAAGATAAATAATGAAGTTGAAGCTTGGGCGGCTTTGGAAGGGTTAAAAATATGCAAACAAATGAAATGGAAGGGGCTTATATATTTTGAAGGAAAGCAAAGGCTCCATGGAACATACAAGAGATAATTGTGGAAATTCAAGACCTTGCTATAGAGTTTGAAGAAATCAGGTTTACACATAGTTAAGGGAAGGAAACAAATGTGTAGATAGGCTAGCCAATAGAGGGGTTTTAATTGAGGATCATGAAGTTAAATTCTCTTTTCCATGGTTAGAGGAAGTAGTAAGTTTAGCTGAAGTTGACAAGAAAATGTTGATTGCCTAAATCAAATAATGATTAAGATTTACTTTAATGTTTTCCATTGGTAATATTTGCTTTATTTTATAACATTAATGTGTTTTCATATAAACTATTTATTATAATTTTTGTGGTTGCACTTGTGCTTTAGGAAGGAAACTAGCAATCCAGATCTGGTAAAGCGGACTATGATAGTGTGATGTTTTGGAAATATTACTCTACTAAGATGCAATGCATAGATAGTAGAGGTGAAGTTTTGGTATTGTGAAGGCTGTTGTAGGAAAATGTCAAGAAGGATGCTGAATTTTAGAATATTTGTATTCACATAAAAAATTGAAAAAGATCTAGAAAATGAAAATCAAGAATTCAAACATTTTATGTAAAATGATGTAGGTTTCTAGCTATAGCAACTCAATTGAGATGAGAATTGAATCTGTTTGTAAACTCTCAAGCTCTAAAGAAGAGAGTTGTGATTTGTCAAGGGTGGGGGACCCGAGTACAACCCCTTGTTCTCCAACAAAATCATGAAGATAACTTTTGATAGTACGAAGATTTCTTTATCAAAGCATTATAGTCGAGCTTAGTCAAACTTGCCCGCTGCTACTTTCCAAGAGGGCTTTAGTGATCGCAAGGAGGATATATTCAAAATTGACTTTCTTTGTCCCAAAAGGCTTACAAAACGATAATTTTCAGAAAATGATGATAGGTGGATGCTAGGCAGATTGCAAATAATCCATCCTTTATTCTCTTTCATATTGTGTAAATTTTAGCTATTTTTCCTTATATTCAAGTTTTCCAATAGCAAAAAAATCCAATCCGATTAATCTGGACAGTGTAAAATCCGGTCTGATCAGGACTCTCTCAAAATCGCACGGGATTTGGTAAATATGGGGAGTTTATATATATAATTTATTTTAATTTTTATATTTATAAAAAGATTACAAATTAATCCGCATGATGAGCTCTGGTTAAGTAACGTCGTCGTCTTCAGAAAAGCCTAGTGTATGGAATTGATGGATATTTAACCTCAAAGAGAGTTGTCCTTGGTCCACTATAATCCGTAGTAGTCCATCAATTCCTATTCCTATAAAATAGACACGGCACATTCTCATTCCCCTCTCCCCGCTCTTCGCCACAAGGACATAATTTAGATGTGCACATCATCTAACCAATTGTAGGGTTTCAAATGCTGTTTACCGTTTTCGATATGTTGGCAAATAAGAAGTAAAATAGACATCCATTCTAGAACACTGGAATAATGAATTAATTACCTGACATGTTTCTATGCGGATTCTACAAATCTTTCCATCATGAGAAGGAAAATAAAAAGAATTATTTTTTAAAAAATCATCAATGTTATCGGTTCTAAACTATCAAATGTGTAAATTCTTTTTCCTGCCGATTATCCATTAATGTCTTCACCAATTAAGATCCTCCAATTGCAAACCCTAGTAACTAAGCACTTCAAGTATTTTCGAATTACTTTGAATTTAGAAGAATTCAGACTCTTAGAAAAACGTTTGTACCTTCTCTAAAAACTCCAGCTCAGCACGGCGACAAACTTTCAGTGGCCGTGAAATTTTGTCCGTTAAATTCTACACCGATCGCTCTGCATATTTTCAATTCTCGCGCTAAGCCTGTAACGTGTTCAGGAACCCAAAAAATAGAAAAAAGAAGCCTAGCAAAAGTTAAAGTATCGGAGCTCCCGGCAAATGTTTATTCCACGTGTCATGTAAACGATATTTAGAAGGTTTTACTAGAAGTAAGGCACCTCCAGAAATTTGGGGTTGGGGTTACAGACAGCAGCCGACCACGCTTGAACATGGGAATTACCACGGAGGAGGTAAAAGGATCTTCTACGAGTTTTCTACAGGTTTGTTCTTGGGTTCGATGGTTTTCTTCTTTCTTTCTTTTTTTTTTTTTTTAAAACTTATATAGCTATGATAAAACAAAGTTTGTTCTTGGGTTCAATGTTTTTTTTAACTTATATAGTTGAATGAATGAAAGATTTTAATTAAGTCCGCGACCCAGATATGGTCTATGGGACCTATGGAAGTACAATTACTCAAATCATATCATATGATCTATGATCTTTAATATCTTTGAGAAGGTTGTTCGGGACCTCAAATATGGAAGTACAATTACTCAAATCATATCATATGATCGTTAATATCTTTGAGAAGGTTGTTCCTTCTCCTGCTGATTTGTGTTAGCAATTTTCCAATTTTTTTATTTTCCTGTCTTCAAATAAATCTGTAATAAACTCGTTCCCAAGTGTTTCTTTGTATTTGTCACGGATATCTGAAAAACTCGGGCATTTATAGATGAAGTGTTCCTCTGTCTCTACTGCCCCTGTGTCGCATAGAGTACATATTCTTTCTTCCCATTGTTCTTTGGGCGTTGTCCATCTCCCTGTTTCACATCTAAGCCTATGAGAGCTAGTCCTTATCTGAGCAATGAGTATTTTTTCCTTCCACTTGATTTCAGCGCCTATATACGCTTTTTTCCTTGTGGTCATACGTTGGGTTAAAATTTGCAATATAATATTGTCTTTTCCTGCTTGCATTTTTCCACATTCCACTTCGAACTTTTCATTCACATAATTTTTAATGTCTTTGTTGACATTTGGGCATTCATTTATGTTGATTTCCCAACGATTCATCCATTTCTGATTTTGTTTCATCCACGTATTCTTTCGCCTATGTAACTCTTCGTCCCTAACTGCTCTAGGCCATCTATCATTTGTCATGTTTTCTGTTTTTTTCAAGTAACATAATAGCTTGGTCATAGCAATTGCTTCTAAAGGGAACATTCCAGTTTCAACTAGAATAATTTCATAAGGGGTTGTGGCCTTAATTTTGAGAAAGTTTGTGATTAGATATTTTTGAATCCTTTTTATTTGCCTCCATTTTGCATTTGTTGTGCCACTAGCCCACACCTCGCAACCATACAACAGAACCGGTGTAACAAGTAGGCCAAATAAGACCTTGGTGGTCTTCCAGTCCCACAACTCGGCATTCCTACACCTGTTTTGAAGTGCATATAGTGCTCTCCAACCACTTTGAGTTCTTTTCATCCTACATGTATTCCAATTAAGTTTGTCATGAAAGTCTATGCCCCGGTATTTGTATTCTACTACTACATTAAGCGGTTCTCCTGCAAACTGAAATTTGAGTTGTTGCTTCTTCTTTTTGTCTGAAAAAATCATAATTTTTGTTTTGCTCGTGTTCACTTGCATCCCAACTTCTTTACAAAAGAGTTCTAGAGCTTGAAGGTGATCTTCTAGATCTTTGGCCGTTTTGGCAACAAGAATTACATCATCTTGCATACATGAGGAGTTTTACCACATATTTGGCTAAATGCACACCCTCTCCCCCCAAATTTGTTTATCCATTCTTCTAACTTGTCAATGTACAACCCAAATAAGGTTGGAGATAGAAGGCAACCTTGTTTGACACCTATGTCACTACCAAAACATTCAGATAACCCTTCCTGTGTTCTGATTCTAGCTTTTACATGCTCATATAGTTATGATAAAACAAATTACTTTTTCAAAAAAATTGAATAAGTAGCTCATCAACAAGCATTACGCCATTACATTGTAGGATTTTTTATTTTATTTTAATGTTTTTTTTTTCCTAAACTTATATATTTATGATAAAACAAAGTCTATGGGATCTGATCTTCCACCTTTTCAAAGAATTGAATTAAAGCAACTTATTAACAAACACTTCGCCGCTACCAAACTGTCTATGCCTTTATGCACATAACTTTTTTATTATTTTTACTGGGCTACTACCAAACTGTATAGACTTATATATTTATGATAAAACAAAGTTTATAGGATTTGATTTTCCACCTTTTCAAAAAATTGAATCAAAGCAGCTCATCAACAAGCATTCCGCCATTACATTGTAAGGTTTTTTATTTTATTTTAATGTTTTTTTTGGAAACTTATATATCTATAATAAAACAAAGTCTATGGGATCTGATCTTCCACCTTTTCAAAGAATTGAATTAAAGCAACTTATCAACAAGCACTCCACCACTACCAAACTATCTATGCCTTTATGCACAGAATTTTTTATTATTTTTACTCCGCTACTACCAAACTGTATAGACTTATATATCTATGATAAAACAAAGTTTATAGGATTTGATTTTCCACCTTTTCAAAAAATTGAATCAAAGCAGCTTATCAACAAGCATTCCACCACTACATTGTAAGGTTTTTTATTTTATTTTAATGTTTTTTTTTTTTGGAAACTTATATATCTATGATAAAAAAAAGTCTATGGGATCTGATCTTCCACCTTTTCAAAGAATTGAATTAAAGCAACTTATCAACAAGCACTCTGCCACTACCAAACTGTCTATGCCTTTATGCACAGACCTTTTTATTATTTTTACTCGGCTACTACCAAACTGTATAGACTTATATATCTATGATAAAACAAAGTTTATAGGATTTTATTTTCCACCTTTTCAAAAAATTGAATCAAAGCAACTCATCAACAAGCATTATGCCACTACATTATAAGGTTTTTTATTTTATTTTAATGTTTTTTTTTTTTTTAAAACAAAGTCTATGAAATATGATCTTCCACCTTTTCAAAGAATTGAATTAAAGCAACAAGCACTCCACCACTACCAAACTGTCTCTGCCTTTATGTACAAAACTTTTTATTATTTTTACTCAGCACTCCACCACTACCAAACTGTCTATGCCTTTATACACAGAACTTTTTATTATTTTTAATCGGCTACTACCAAACTGTCTATACCTTTGTGAATAGAAATTTTTATTATTTTTATTAAAATAGAAGATGAGAAGACGTAATCTCTTAAAACTTCAAAGCAGTGTTGATTTTTGTTGTAAGATGTATGATAGATTGGAAAATATCTTAGAATAAATTTTGATATAATTATTTATTAATAATAAAAAAAATTAAAGTTGTAGGAGAATACAAGTAAGAAGTGGATATAGTGTAAAGTACTAAAAAATATATTTAAAAAAAAAATTACAACAGTGGTGATCTCTATGATAAGGTGTATGTTAGATTGGAAAAGATTTTAGAAACAATCTTAATAAAATTATTAATTAATAATAAAAAAAGTTTATGTTATTACATGGTAAGAAGTGGATATAGTGAAATATTTAATTACATCCATGAGACTCATGGCCTATGGGAGGGTCAAGTTCGACAGGTTTGATGAGGTTTTCAAATGACGACGGGCGGGAAAGCTTCTGCGAGAGAGCACGGGAACGCCAACAGACTGAACCAGGGGCACAGCAGGGCGGAGGGAGGGCAGTCAGAGACCGAGGGCGCTAAGGAGTCCTCTCCAACCGAAGAGGATGTAGGTCATGACAAGGATCCACCAGACAAATGGGGAGGTGGACCTCAGAAGTCTTACGCTTAGGCAGTGGCTTCAGAAACCCTTAGTGGTCTGCTCTCCAAGGAGTTGTTTCCTGTCGGGGACGAGTTGGACATCCCGACGGAAATTCTTTCAAGCTTTGTGGAATTCGAAAAATTTACCCTCATCGATAAGTTTATTGGCGGCCGTCTCGACATGGAGACCATTCGCAAGTGGGCGACAGGTAAATGGCAAACCTCTGGTCACATGGAGTTGGCGGCCTTAACCCGAGGTTTTTTTGTGATTAGACTGAATAACAAGGAGGACTATTGTAAAATCCTGGCTGGTGGTCCTTGGTTCCTAGGCCGCAGAAGTCTCTTTCTAAGGAAGTGGGGTATGGACTTCAACCCCGATACCCAAAATATCAACATTGCTCCAATATGGGTTAGACTCCCGAGTCTCCCCCTCTTCTGTTGGCATGAAAATGTAATCAAAGGAATTGCACGCTCCATTGGTGAGTTGGTTACCATTGACCCTCCCACCAAAGATCGAACCAGATTTGTTCAAGCTCGGTTCTGCGTTCTGGCGGACTTGGAGGCTGACCTTCCATCATCCATCACTCTTCGGTCTGGAGATATCATTCTCCACAAGCAAGCCATTGTGTATGAGAACAGACCAGCTTTCTGCCCCCAGTGCAGTTCTCAAGGGCACCTCCAGTCCAATTGTCCTCTTCAAAATCCAGGGATGAAGAAACGAGGTTTCAACAACCCCTTGGAACACGATGAAGGTTAGACAAAGCACCCTGCTATGAAAGGGCATGAATCTCCAGGCCCGTCTAGGGACCATCCCGAATCCTCCCACCCGGTGGAAGCAGTCTCCCCCCAAACGGTCTTTGAGCCGTGTGGTGCAAGCCCTCACCTTGGACCATAGGAGGAGAAGGACCAGTCCCTTCCCCAAATCACCACACAGGCAGATTCACCCAAAATCCTAGACCATAACCACCCCGATTCCCAAAATGTGTTGAAAGATTACCTACTAGGAAGAAGGGGTGAGTAGTCTGGTAATATCAGCCCTCGTAATACGAGGAGCCAAAAGCAAGGTGTTGATTTTGGTAGCGAAAGGAAGCAAGGTCGTCCCCCCAACAAAGACAGGTGGGACAAGGAGACAGTGGTAGATGTTGCAAATGGTACTCAACGACTGCTTTTTTAGGATGATTCTGATTCCCAGATGGGTGACTCGTCTGTCCCAAAACCTCCCCTCCAGCAAGGAAAGGGAGGTAAGAAGAATATCAAACTGTTGAGATGAAAGTCCTCTCATGGAATGTGAGAGGGCTTAATGCAGCTACCAAATGGAGATTGGTGGTTGATCTCAGAAAGAGGACGAATCCGTCCATCCTAATTTTGCAAGAGACTAAGACCGATGCTATCTCTTCTGCCAGAGCTGCTAAGGTCATTTGGGCTTAGGCAAAATTCCTCTCCAGTCTTACGATGGGAACGACAGGCGGTCTCATGATTCTTTGGGATCCAAAGATTTTTTAGGGCAGCCTTCTCTCAACTTCCAGCAGGATTATCAATGTTTTGTTTCATTCCAAAGCCATTAACTTTTCTTGGATCCTGTCCAATGTGTATGCCCCAAACTCTGTCTCGGAGAGAGCAAAAATGTGGAAGGCTATTTCCCAGATGAGGGAAACGTTCTATAATTTCCCTTGGGTTCTAGGGGGAGATTTCAACTGTCCTCTTCACCCATCTAAAAAGAAAGGAGGATCGGACCACTCTAGCCACAGTCTGGAAGACTTTCGAGATTTTGTTTCCACCAATAACTTGCTTGACATTGACCTTAAGGGGGCATCCTTCACTTGGAGCAACAGGAGGATTGGGAGCAATCTTATTCAAGTCAAGCTTGACAGATTCTTCACATCCCAAGAGGCTATTCCCATACTCGGTGCGGCAACTCTCTCGGCCTTACCGAGGATTGGGTCTGATCACAATCATATTGTCCTGGAGATGGTTGATGGGCCTGTTTTTAAAACCCCCTTCAGATTTGAGTCCATGTGGATTTCTCACAAGGACTTCAAAGGGTTGGTTACGGCCTGGTGGTAGAAGAAGGTAGTAGGTTTCGCTTCCAAGAGAGTGGCCTTAAAACTCAAGTTAATCAAAAGGAATTTGAAAACATGGAACAAGGAGGTGTTCGGCAACATTTTTGAGTCCAAAAGGTCCATTTCTGCGAACCTGAAATTTGTGGAGGAGAGAATGGAGCTCGAAGGTTACATCGATTGCCTCAGGGAGGAGGAAATGAGGCTCTTGGTGGATTATCATTCTATTCTTGCAAGGGAAGAAACTTTCTGGTGCTAGTCAAAGTTCCTCCCGAGGTAAGCTTTAAGCTTCTAGAGCCTTTTTCTGTGTCCGAGATTAAAGAAGCTTTGTTCTCCATGCAACCAGACAAGGCCCCTGGGCCTGACGGTTTTCCCCCCCGTTTTTTTCAAGTTATGTGGGATGTTGTGGGCTCGGATGTGTGCGAAGCAATTTAGGAGATTCAAGCCTCCAGATCCATCCATCCAAAACTAAATTCTACCTTTCTTGCTCTCATCCCTAAGTCTTCCGCCTGCAAAAGTTTCTCTGATTATCGTCCCATTAGCCTGTGCAATTTTTTTTATAAAATCTTAACCAAGTCCATAGCCAACTGTCTGAGGTCCCTTCTTTCCTCGTTGGTTGGTCCTTCTCAGGGAAGCACCGTGAAAGGCAAAAACATTCTCGATGGTGTCATCACCATCCATGAAACCCTCCATTTTGCTCATCGCTCCAAAAATGCTGCTCTTTTCCTCAAGTTGGACATGAATAAAGCTTTTGATAGAGTTGACAAGAGGTTCCTCTGTGCTGTCCTCTTCAAGTTTGGCTTTCACCCTCACTGGATTGACCTTGTCAGTAGTTGCATATCCACTCCCTCCTTTTCTGTTCTAATCAACGGATCCCCTGCTGGGTATTTCCAAAGTGCCAGAGGCCTCAGACAAGGTGACCCTCTGTCTCCTATTCTATTCATCCTTCTAGTTGAGGTTCTGAGTTGGTCTTTGAAAGAGGCTCTTTGCCAGAATAAGATCTCTGACATTTTGCCCACCTCCAGAGTCGATCCTGTCTCTCATCAGCAATTTGTGGATGACACCCTCATCTCCACTGGGGCGTCTGTCACTCAAGCCAAATCCATCAAGCGAATCCTCTCCTGTTATGAAAAGGTTGTCGGATAAAAAGTCAATTACATCAAAAGCAAAATTTACTTTATTAACACTCCTATGCGAAGGCAGCTCCGCATAGCCAAAATTTTGGAATGCACTATTGATTCCCTGCCTACGTCTTATCTGGGTTTGCCTCTGGCTTGTAATGGTTGGGCCAATGGAAGCATGTGGGACATGATCCTGGAACGTCTTCACAAAAAGCTGAGCACTTGGAAAGGCAAATTCCTGTTGCAAGCTGGGAAAGCCACCCTTACCAAAGCTTGTCTCCAAGGAATCCCAACTTACTTCATGTCTATGTTCATGCTGCCTGTTTCTGTCCACTCCAAGATTGAAAAGATTCAGAGGACCTTTCTGTGGTCTGGCAATGAAGAAAAATCCAGAATCCCTCTTGTGGCTTGGGATAAGGTTTGCTTACGAAAGGACCAAGGCGACATGGGAATGAGGAGATCAAGACTCATGAACACTGCTTTGATCACTAAGCACGCTTGGAAGATCCTGACTAATGACCCAGCAGAGTGGGTCAAGCTGGTTAAGAGGAAGTATCTTGGATCGAGTTCTCTTTTTGATGTCGGGATTCCTCCTGAAGCGTCTACCTTTTGGAAATCGATGCTTCAAGCCTGCTCTCTGATCAGCTCTGGTGCTCGCTGGATTTTGGGTGATGGCAACTCCATTCTCTTCTGGAAGGACAGGTGGGTTACTGATGGAGCTCTCGAGTTGAGAGCAGACCTTGCTGGCCTGAAAGCCCAGGTGGATCCAAATTCCCTACTCAAGGTTGCGGACTTCATTGATCGAAGCTCTCTTCCCCCTCGATGGAATTTGCCAATCCTGGACGGCTTTAACAATGTGTTGAGTGGTGTTTTCACCCAGTTGTGGAAACACACTCTTCGATAGGATCCGAGTCCCAAATCCTCTACTTGCAAAGAAATTACTCAAATAATTTCTCCAAGGATCCTGTTACTTTATCTCTTTTTATGTCAAAACTGTTGTTCAACTTAAATGCTGGGAATACCTTAATGGTTGCAAGTGACCATTAACAAGGGGCATGGTGATTTATTTTATTTTGAATTACAATGGACTCATAGTAAGTTAATCTAAAAGATGAATCTATTTTGATTTCAGGCTCTGGTAGATTTTCAATTTGCTTATTTTAAAGAAGGTAATTAAAATACGTAAAATAAAGAATTGAAAAGAAAAGAAAATAATACAAAAAAGAATGGATTAAACTACGCTCAGAGTGCTACCATCTCGATCCGACAAAATCGAAGATAATGAGGTTTCTACATGCAACCTAACCTATTGAACCTGCAAATTCGCACAATCCAGATAAGCTAGGTGCGGGTTTTTGGGGTTTTTACTGTAATTTCAGATTTTAGACCTTCGCATGAAGCAACCAAGAACACTTGCATTAAACTCCACCTAGAAGCCTGGAAATCTGAAAAGGAAAGATAAAACATTAAATCTTGCATGCAAAAATGACTCCTTTCTTATCAATGAGATATCAGCTCTCTGTATTTTTGTATTAAAATGATATATCAGTTACATTGACAGAATGTTCCAGGTTTAACAAATCCAGAACAAGTGAAGGAAATTGCTCCAAGTGCAAGGCCCGAATGGCTTGCGACCTCTGTCTCTGCAACACTACTAGCGACAATTTCCAACCCCCTCGTATCAATCTGCGCTTCTGATTTTATACTGTCTCAGCGCGGCTCTCTGTTTCTCCCTGCGTCGCTTCGTTTCACCTCCCAGAATGCATTGTTTCGTATTCTCGCCTTTTCGTTGCTTTGAATTCATGCTCGATGCTGAAACGTTCGATATTTTTTGTTTTCATGTAACGCTTCTGTAACCCTGACACCTGTATGCCACGTGTTTCATGCTTCCTATGCACGTTCTCTAACGGCCCCATGTAAATCATGACGTTTTTATGCATGCAGCTTGTTCCTCTGCCAGCACAGCGAAAATGAGATAGGTAGCAAAATCGCGACGTTTTTCGGCCAACAGCCTTGTCTGCCATCACGCCCAGCGAAAATGCGAAATGTCGCGAAAACGCGACATGTCACAAAATCGTGACACTTTTCTTCTTCGTACGCCCTCGGCCGCAACCTGTCGCGAAATCGCTACGCCTTTTCGTTTCTTTCACTCTGGCAGCTTTCTGTCGCAAAATCGCGACACTTTTTTGTTTCGTACCATTTGCCCGCTTTCCATCGCAAAATCGCGACGCTTTTCTATTTCGGGCTACTCTTGCTGTTTTGGCCGTGAAAACGCGACATGTCGCGAAATCGCGACGTTTTTCACTTTGTGCCCCTTTGCTGCTTTTTGTCGCGAAATCGCGACGCTTTTCGTGCCTTGCCCTGTTTGACTGGTTTGACCCGCGATTTTGCGACACGTCGTAAAATCGTGACACTTTTCATTTTCTACCAGCGACTGCGCAACACATCGTGAAATCGTGACACTTTTCATTTTCTACCAGCGACGCGCAACACGTCGTGAAATCGCGACACTTTTCATTTTCTGCTAGCGACCGCGCAACACGTCGCGAAATCACGACACTTTTCATTTTTTGCCAGCGACCGCGCAACACGTCGCGAAATCGTGACACTTTTCATTTTCTACCAGCGACCGCGCAACACGTCGCGAAATCGTGACACTTTTCATTTTCGGCAGCGATGGCGCGACATGTCGCGATATCGCGACAATTTTCATCCTTGTGCAATTTTGCCCCTTTTTCTTGATTTTTAGCATCTGGGTCACTGAGATTTTCTTTGAAAGCATGCAAAAAAGGTGGGTCCCCAATTTTGGGGTGTGTTGTGGATCAGCCACAACAAATGGCGACTCTACTGTCAAATGCTCTTGAGCATTTTAGTGAGAACCCTACCTGGAAGTATATAAACTCGAAAACATGTGTTAGCACATAAGCAATATAAACAAATGCCCAAAGATCAAAAGTACATGAATCATCATAATCATCAAGTATTAGCTCGATGTGTGCAATGTATTTCATTCCCTATCGTTTGAAATTGATCAACATTCCATTGTCAGTTTTACATGAATGCATATGTGAGATTGTGAATGATTTGTGTAACCTGATAACTATGCTTAGAGATTTTGCTCTTGTAAAGGCCTAAACCTTCTAGTATCATGCACAAACATTCAAGATTGCCAAACCCTCTTAGGATCCACTAATGAATTGCTTTATTATATCCCAAAGTTGGTTATGAGTCCCTACTATCTTGAACCCATGTGCAAGTGAATGTGAAATCAGAACTTTGGGGAATCAGACTCCCAACCTAACCGAGATGGGAGTTTAACCCTATCCTTACTATTCTGATTTAGAATTCATTACCTCACTTTGAGCAAAATAATTTAACCAATTATGGAAGAAATGGTCATGCTAGTCTAACCCTTTGGACAATCGGTGGTCTTGTTTTTTAGACAAGACATGTTGCCATGCATGGGCATACTTAACCCCATAATCCAAGACTTATCTTCATTTCTTTGGACCTTGGGGATGACTACCCATCCTTTGCAGAGGACAAGTAGTACGATCCTTCCAATCCAATATAAAGATGAGATGGGAAAAATTAATTTTTTACTTCTTGGACCTTGGGGATGACTACCCATCCTTGCTAGGGACATGTAGTACGATCCTTCCAATCCAAGCTTTGGATAAAAAATGGAAAATATTAATTTATTGCTTAGACCTTGGGGATGACTACCCATCCTTTGCGAGAGGACAAGTAGTACGATCCTTCCAATCCAAGATTTATCATGAAATGAGACATAAGAGCTTTGGGGAATCGGATTCTCAACCTAAGCGAGATGAGAATTTATGCCCTATCCTTACTACTCCATGTAGGTCAAATCAAAGCTTTGGGGAGTTGGATCCTCAACCTAAGTTCGATGAGGATTTAACCCTATCCTTACTACTCTTGATTTTAGGCTTTAAGTTTTATGGAAGTGGTCAAAACCACTGTTTTAAGGATCATGTTGCATAATAGGATAGACATGAAACACTTCTTTCGCTCAACCTTTTCTTCCAAGTTAGGTTTTGATCATTTTGCTCAAGATCCTTTTTAATGTATAAGATGTGCTTGGTTCTAGATATCTCAAGACTCAGTTTCCAACCTTAGGATTTTTTTTTTTTTTTTACATTTATGTTATAACACAACCCTAAGAGGATTTGACACACTTTAATGATTTGTACCTAAGATGCATATGCAACTAAGATGGAATGTATATGTAAAGTGAGATGTAACATGAATGCATTATCTCTTGAATTGCAAATGAAATATTTGCCATACAAAACTGACTACTTCATGCATCACAAATTTCAAACGATATAACTTAAAATGTTTGTGTTACTTGTGGAGCTTTTACAAGACAATTCCAATATTTCATATTCTCCTAGTCTTAAGCATAAGTTGACATCTCAATTTTTTTCTTTTCTTTTTCTTTTTTTTATAAAAAATAAACAAAACATGTCAATTGAAATCAAACCCACAACCAAAATCCTAACTAGACTAACAATCCTAAAAAAAAAAAATGAAAACAACATCTGAAAATCCCCACCAAAACCGAAAAGAATAACATCAAACTCTTACAACCTAAGGGCTAAAATAATGCTTTAAAATCTGCCCATTAACCGGTAACATAAAATCTTTCCCCTCTAAAGTTTTTAGCCTGAAGGTATTTTTCCCGAGAATTTCTGAAATCTGATAGGGGCCTAACCAAAGACAATCAAACTTTTGATGATTCCCTTTTTCCTCATGTCTTTTGTCCCATAGTAATACCAAATCTGAAATTCTAAAGGACTTAATTTTAGCCCTTTTGTCAAACCATATTTTGATAACTTCTTGGTGTTTATTCATGTGATTCATGGCTTCTTCTCTCTTTTCATCAAGGTGCAACAAATGACTTAACCTGGCTTCAACTTGATCATCTATCCCCAAGTACTCTTGTATGAAATGCAAGGTCTGCAACTTCAAATTTGCAGGAAATATCGGGTCTTGCCCATAGACCAAATGATAGGGAGTATTCCCTATGGATTCTTTTACTCTGGTCCTATCTGCCCAAAGGGCAAACTTTAATTGGCCGTGCCAATCCCGAGGGTTCTTTTCCAGCAATTTCTTAATGATGTTCAACAAATTTTTATTTGAAGATTCGGCCAAACCATTTCCTTGAGGGTAATAATTAGATGCAAACTTTAAGCTCACTTTGTTGTCATATGCCCAATCTGCAAATTGTGTAGAAATAAAAGCTTTACCATTGTCACTGACAATAGAATCGGGCATTCCAAATCTTGTTATAATGTGGTCCTCAAGGAATTTTATTACAACGTCTATGGTGGCATGTTTAGTAGGAATTGCTTCTGTCCACCTTGTACAGTAGTCTATAGCTGTCAGTATGAATTTATGAGAATCAAAAGAATTTGGGTTAATAACCCCAATGAAATCTAGTCCCCACTGTGCAAATGGTCTCATTTCAACTACAGGTTGTAATGGCATGGCTGCATTTCTTTCTCTATTGGCAGCCACTTGACAGATATGACAAGATCGTACATGGGCATGTGCATCTTTGAAAATGTGGGGCCGGTAGTATCCTGCTCTCAGGATTTGATGCGCTGTAGCATTTGCCGCACCATGACCAGTTCCATGTTTCCCATGAAATTCCTGCAACACCTTGGCAGCTTCTTCTTTGTTCAGGCATCTCAAGTAGATCCCTTCATGATTTTTCCTATAAAGAACACCAGATTTCATCAGATAATTGATAGACTTAAGCCTTAAAGCTCTTCTCTGGGTTGAATTCAGATTAGAAGGACACTTACCATTCAATAAAAATTGCACAATATCAACATACCAGTCATCCTTAGAAATGTATTCTGCATTCGAGTATTGGCATGTTATTTGCGGATTATTTTCAGCGATCGCCTTCACCAGTCCCTGTCCTCGAACTAGTTTCATAGGTTGGATTTCAAGATCAAATTCTTGGATAGTGGAAATCCATTTCCCTCTTTTCTCACCTAGTTCGTTCTGTAAAAACATGGTCTTAACAACAGGGTCAGGCACGATGGCAATAACTCTGTTGTGCACAATGTAATGTCTAAATTTTTTTACCATTTTAAAAAGTGCGTACATCTACTTATCAAGGATGGAATACCTTAATTGAGCATATTTTAAGGGAGGCACTTAAAAATGCTATGGTATTTTCTGCACTATCCTCGCCTTTTTGGGTCAAGACACTCGCAAAAGAGTGTTTTGATGCAAAAGCATAAATATAGAAAGGTTTAGAATAGTCTGGACTTATGAGGACAGGGGCTCTGGAAATGGCATCTTTGATGTTCTAAAAGGCCACCCTACTTTCCTCGTTCCATTTGACATCTACATCCTTCTTGAGCATCTTGTTCAGAGGTTTGGCTATCTCAGCAAAGCTTGAGATAAACTTCCTCACAAAATTAACCTTCCCAAAGAAAGATCTCAATTCTTTTTTACTACCCAGGAGAGGTAAGTTTTGGATAGCTTGTATCCTTTCTGGGTCGATGGATATGCCCTCTTTTGAAATGATGTGACCAAGCAATTTTCCTTCCGTTACTCCAAAAATGCACTTTTTGGGATTTAAGGAAATTCCATGTTCTCTCGCATCTTTGGAGCACTTTCTTCAAATCCTTGACATGGTCTTCTCTCTTCTTTGAGAATACTTGGAATATCATCCACATACACGATGATACATTTGCCTATAAGCCCTTTGAATGCATAGTCCATGGCGCGTTGAAATGTTGCACCAGACATTTAACGAGTCCAAACGACATTCTCTTATATGCAAATGTCCCCCACTTGGTGGTGAAGGTTGTTTTCATCCTGTCATTTGGATGTATAAGAATTTGGTTGTATCCAGAATACCCATCAAGAAAGGACATCATTTCAGATCCATTTACCATTTGTAGAATTTCATCGATTGATGGCAATGGATAATTATCCTTTTGAGAGGCTTTATTAAGATTTTGAAAATCTATGCATAGCCTAATCTCTCCACTCTTTTTTCTTACTGGAACGAGGTTAGCAACCTAGGTTGAGTGCCTAACAAGAAAAATGATTTTTGCTTCCAATAATATTTTAACCTCCTTTTTGATCAAAGGCTCCAATAGCGGGTTAACAACTTGTTGTCTTTGCCTAAAAGGCTTGGAGTCTAGCTTCAGAGGGATGGTATGTGTGATGATGTCTTGGTATGTCCCGGACCACGACAACTCTGCTGGACCTCGGGTTCGAGAATTTAATTGAATTTTGACATCGTATAGGGTCCCTACCACATTTACCTCTAATCGGTCCAATTGCAAGACCTTGCATTTTGATGAAACAGGTTGCAGGCCTAGCATTTGACATATCTCCAAAGGCATGAGGTTGCTCGTGGCACCCGTGTCCACCAAACAGTTATGCAAATTCTTACCCACAATTCTCAGAGTCAATAAGAATGGCGGGACATCCCGTCTCTCCTTTCATAAAATTAGATGGGACTCAACTCCTTTTCCCTTCCACATTTGATTAGGTGAGTTTAGAGCCTTTATCAACGCCTCCTTTTGGCCAAGCAATCTAGCCGCATCCAAGAACGAAAGGCTAGATTTGGACTTCTTTAGATCCTCCACTATGTCATAGTTTGGTTTTTCGAATTTGACTGTCTTTTGCACATCATTAGACATTTCTCTTCTGAGTGGAGGAGGAGGATTATTATCTGCCTTAGTATCCGGAGGAAGAATAGAGTTGTTTGGAGGTGTTGATGAGGTTTTAGGGGCTTTAGATTTACTTCTCAAATGGTATCCATGATTCCCCTTTCTAAAATCTTGAAAAGCTTGCACCTCCTGTTCCAAAATTTTGTCTTCTTCTTCCTCACTCTCACCTTCTTGATGATATAAAGTTTCCACCACCATAATGTTATCATCTTGATGTTGCGATGGACCCTCATTTGATACCAGTTCCAAATCATCAACTTGGGCTTGAAGACAATGAGTGTATCTAGCAATTTCAGGACAATTCCTCTCATTGTGTTCTTTTGTGTTGTGCAACCTACACCCCTTTTCCCATGCCAAATCAGAAAGATTCAAAAGGGAATTGGATTGACTAGGTCCTATAGAAGTATCTAGTTGATTAGCAATGGGAGCGGGTACTCCCCCATTGTTTGGCTTTGTGTTCCAATGTCTCCCTCTATTGTTAAAATTTTGATTTGAGTGAGGGGCATGGGATTCATACTTCTACTTTTGAACCATGTCATTGCTCAATTTATGAACTATTTTCTTGAGCTCTTCGACCTCTGAATAAATCTCCTTCGATGGAATCACATTGTTGTTAACCCCCGTTGGATTTGCATAATTGGTGGGGTCTTGATTCAACATTTGGGTCGGGTTTTGAGGAATTTGATTCCCGTATGGATTGAAACTTTGAATCGGAGTTGGATTTGGGAAAGGAACTATAGCCTGAGAATTAACTTGGCTGGTTCCTTGCATAGTCGATTGACTATTCTGCAAAAATGCGGGAACAGGTGGAATGGATGTGATTGGTTGGATTGGAATGGGTGCATACGCAGGTGCTGGTGGATACGGTTGTTGATATGGGAAGGCATTCATGCTTGGCATTTGTGGTGCCATGATCTGATTTGCCAAGGGAGCTTGACCATATGGAGCATATTGTCCCATCATAGGCATCTGGGGAAACCCATAGCCCTGTGGTGTCATTTGTTGCTCGATGGTCATGGCTTCATTATAGGCTAGAGCGAGCGTGGTGACTTGAGGATTTCATCTTGCAAACATGGTTGTCATGGGATCCAATGCCCCAAAATATATTTGCAAGGCCACTACGGGATCTATGGCAAAATGCCGAACTGCTCTATTATAGCACTTTTGGAATTTTTGATTAAATGTTCTGATTGGTTCACCCTGGCCCCTTTTGCATGTAATAAACTGATTGTAAATGGTTGCGGGATCCAAAGGTGACCTAAATTGATTAACAAATGCGTTCTCCATTTGCGCCCATGAAGTGATTGAACCAGTAGGCAAGCATATATACCATTCATATGCTATTGGATCTAAGCTCATGGGGAAAAGTCTACAAGCCACATCCTCATGTTGGACTTGCAGCCTTATTAAAACATCCCTATAGGCTTGGATATGTTCTTCTGTTGTTCTTGGGCCATCTGGTTTGTATTTAGGCAAAAATATTTCTATGTTCTTAGGGATTTCATGGATATCCCCTGCAATGTTCAAAGGAATATTATTAGCTCCATACCAAGGAGCTGCTGGAGGTTGAGCCATTTGACTCAAAATTGATGAGGACAACCCTACAAGAGTAGTGGAAATATTACTGACAATAGGTACACTAGTGGCAACTGATATTACTAGTGTAGGTCCACTCGATGTTCCTAGAGAAAAAAGGTCTTTTGTGACTGGTAAGCTTACAACTTGCTTGGTTTTATTCTTGGGAGTACCAATGAGTGTAAGGTCATGGAATATGGTTTCCCCGGTTGTTTGGGACCTAGTCACAATACGACACGGTGGGTCCAGCCTGCCTGATGAAACCCTCGATTATTTCCAAGAAAACCTGCAACAGAAAAAACAAATGCTGCAGTTTAGCCGTTTGTGAGATTTAAGATATAATTTCAAAATCGAATAAAAAAGATATTACTTATGCATGAAAATCAAAATAAAGTAAACCAATCAGGCCCTCCTTCTAGCGCCAATCTGTTGAGTGGTGTTTTCACCCAATTGTGGAAACACACTCTCCGATAGGATCTGAGTCCCAAAATCCTCTACTTGCAAAGAAATTACACAGATAATTTCTCCAAGGTTCCTGTTATGCTAGCTCTTTTGTACCAATGATGCTATTCAATTTAAATGCTAGGAATACCTTAGTGGTTGCAAGCAACGGTTAACAAGGGGCACTATGGTTTATTTTAATTTGAATTGCAATGGACTCAAAGTGAATTAATCTAAGAGATGAATCTATTTCGATCTCGAGCTTTGATGGATTTTCAGTTATTTATTTGAATGACGGTAATTAAAATGCAAAAACAAAATAAAGAATTGAGAATAAAAAAAAAATGTAAAGAAGATGAATTAAACTACGTCCAAAGTGCTACCATCTCGATTTGACAAAATCGAAGATAATGAGGTTTCTCGCATGCAACCTAACCTATTGAACCTGCACATTCACACAATCCAGATAAGCTAGGTGCGGGTTTCTGGGGTTTTTACTGTGATTTCAGATTTAGACATTCGCATGAAGCAACCAAGAACACTTGCATTAAACTTCACCTAGAAGCCTAGAAATCTGAAAGGGAAAGATAAAACATTAAATCTTGCATGCAAAAAATGACTCCTTCTTTCTTATCAATGAGATGTCAACTCTTTGTATTTCTGTATTAAAATGATATATCAGTTACAATGACAGAATGTTCCAGGTTTAACAAATCCAGAACAAGTGAAGGAAATTGCTCCAAGTGCAGGCCCAGAATGGCTTGCAGCCTTTGTCTCTGCAACTCTGCTAGCAGCAATTTCCAACCCCTGTATCAATCTGCGCTTCTGATTTTATACTATCTGGCACGGCTCTTTGTTTCACCCTGCGTCGCTTCGTTTCACCTCCCAGAATGCATCGTTTCGTATTCTCGCCTTTTCGTTGCTTTGAATTCATGCTCGATGCTGAAACGTTCGATATTTTTTATTTACATGTAACGCTTTTGTAACCCTGACACCTGTATGCCACGTGTTTCGTGCTTCCTATGCACGTTCTGTAACGGCCCCATGTAAATCGTGACGTTTTTATGCATGCAGCTTGTTCCTCTGCCAGCACAACGAAAATGAGATAGGTAGCGAAATCGCGATGTTTTTCGGCCAACAGCCTTGTCTGCCATCATGCCCAGCGAAAACGCGACATGTCGCAAAATCGCGACATGTCACAAAATCGTGACACTTTTCTTCTTCGTACGCCCTCGACCGCAACCTGTCGCGAAATCGCTACGCCTTTTTGTTTCTTTCACTCTAGCAGCTTTCTATCGTGAAATCGCGACACTTTTCTGTTCTGTACCATTTGCTCGCTTTTTGTCGCGAAATCGCAACGTTTTTCTATTTCGGGCTACTCTTGCTGTTTTGGCCACGAAAACGCAACATGTCACGAAATCGCGACGTTTTTCACTTTGTGCCCCTTTGCTGCTTTTTTGTCACGAAATCGCTATGCTTTTCGTGCCTTGCCCTGTTTGACTGGTTTGACCCGCGATTTTGCGACACGTCGCGAAATCGTGACACTTTTCATTTTTTGCCAGCGACCGCACAACACGTCGTGAAATCGTGACACTTTTCATTTTCTACCAGCGACCGCGCAACATGTCGCAAAATTGTGACACTTTTCATTTTCTGCCAGCGACCGCACAGCAACACGTCGCGAAATCGCGACACTTTTCATTTTCTGCCAGCGACCGCGCAACATGTCGTGAAATCGTGACACTTTTCATTTTCTGCCAGCGACAGCGCAACACGTCGCAAAATCGTGACACTTTTCATTTTCTAGCAGCGATGGCGCGACATGTCGCGATATCGCGACAATTTTCATCCTTGTGCAACTTTGCCCATTTTTCTTGATTTTTAGCATCTGGGTCACAGAGATTTTCTTTGAAAGCATGCAAAAAAGGTGGGTCCCCAATTTTTGGGTGTGTTGTGGATCAGTCACAACACAATGAAATGACCTTTTTGTCTAATATTCTTCGATCTGTTTTAATTCCATCTGTTAGAAGAGACGACAGAATCATCTGGCGCGACACGGAGGATTGTCTGTTCTCTGTCAAGACCGCTTATGACCTTACTTGCGAGATTGCCATGGATCATCGATGGAAAGTGATTTTGAGGAAGGGTATTATTCCTAAAGTTAATTACTTTGCATGGATTGCCTTTCATAATAAAGCCTTAACCATCGACAACCTCCATAAGAGGGGTTTTGCTATTCCCAATAGGTGCTTCTTGTGCTTTGCTGATTGTGAGACGACATACCACTTATTTTTGCACTATCCTGTCTTCCTTTCAAATCCTTTGGTGCACTCCCCGCTCCCTCAAAGATGCCTTCCACCAATGGCCCAATCCTTTCAAGAATCCTGAACTTCGCTTCCTTCTTTAGACCTCTTTCCACCACTCCATTTGGCAGATTTGGCTAGAGGAATGCCAGAGTCTTCGGCAAGGTCCCTAGAGTACCTCCCTGTGTCGCTCAGAGAGCCTTATCCTTCGCCATTGAGAATTCTAAAGTTGTTCCTAGTTCCCGTCCCCACCTTCCTGGCGAAGCAGCGATCTTCAAAAGTTTGGGCCTCTTCCCTTTTCATGATGGTGTTTCTAAGTCTCGACGTGGGGATGTTATTTGGACCAAGCCCCCTATGGGCTGGATTAAATTAAACTTTGACGATGCGGCCAAAGGCAATCTTGGCCTCGCTGGTTCTGGTGGTGTGGTTAGAGACCATAATGGGAATCTTGTGTTGGCTTATTGTGAATATTTGGGTGCCCAGACTAATCACTATGCTGAAGCCAGAAGTGTTTTGAAAGGTATCCAGATCCTCTCCAAGGATCCTCGACCTTTGATAGTCGAAGGTGATTCGCTCAATATAGTCAACTATCTGCTAGGCTCTAAAGACCCATCTTGGAGGGTCTACAACATCATTCTTGAGGCTAGGATGCTCCTCTCTCAACGTGACAGGTGGAAGGCGTGTCATATTTTTAGGGAAGGAAATCGTGTGGCAGACCACATGGCCAGCAAAGGGCTTGCGACCACGTGTCTTGTTGTGTGGCACTCACGCTTCCCATCTGAGGTGGTGAGTTTGGCCAATGCGGATATCCTCTCATGATGTTCTCCCCGCTTCATAAGGTCATTCGTTTGGTTTGGCTGTTTCTGCTTTCGATGGTCAAATTTCTTTGGCTAGTATTTTTGTTTTCCTTGGTAAAATGTGGTTTGTTTCTAGGATATTCAGGCATAAGGTCCCTACTTGTAACCTTCGGTAAATTAGCAATTTTTGTTTTTTGTCATCAGTTTTATTTCTCCGACCACAAGGCATGATGCACATTCCAGCCAGGCTGATTTTGTACATAAGGTTTTGGGATCCTCTATAAAACCCACTGTTAATCTATTAAAATAATTACCAAAAAAAAAAACATGGCCTATGGGACACTAAATATGGAAGCATTGTTATTCAAATTGTATGACCATTAAAATTCTTGAGAAGGTTTTTCCATATTTTATTGATTTGGGTTAGCAAATCTTTAACTTTTTTTATTTTACTTTCTTCAAATAACTTTATCATAGACCCTTTTTCCAAGCGTTTCTGTGTATTTGCTATGGATGTCCAAAAAACTCGAGCATTCATAGATGAAATGTTCCTCTGTATTTATTGCCTCTGTGTTGCATTGAGTACATATTCTTTCTTCCCATTGTTCCTTGGGCATTGTCCATCTCCCTATTTCACATCTAAGCCTATGAGAGCTAGTCCTTATCCGAGCAATGAGGATTTTTTTCCCTCTGCTTGATTTCAGTGCCTATATATGTTTTTTCCTTGTGGTCATACGTTTGGGTTAAACTTTGTAATATAGTATTGTCTTTTCATGATTGCATTTTTTCACATTCCACTTCTAAACTTTTTGTTCACATAGTTATTTTTGTCTTTATTGAAATTTGGGCATCCATTTATGTTGATTTCCAACATTTCATCCATTTTTTATTTTTTTTCATCTATGTGTTCTTCCGCCTATGCATCTCTTCATCTCTAACTACCCTAAGCCATCTGTTGTTTTTCATATTTTCTATTTTTTTCAAGTAACATAACAGCTTGGTCATAACAATTGTCTCTAAAGGGAACATTCCTGTTTTAGCTAGAATAATTTCATAAGGGATTGTGGCCTTAGTTCTAAGAAAATTTGTAATTAGACGTTTTTGAATCCTTTCTATTTATCTCCATTTTGTATTTGTCATGCCACTAGCCCACACCTCGTAACTATACAACACAATCGGTGTGACAAGTAGGCCAAATACGACCGTAGTGGTCTTCCCATCCCACAACTTGGCATTCCTGCACCGATTTTGAAGTGCATATAGCGCTCTCCAACCTCTTAAAGTTCTTTTCATACTACATGTATTCCAATTGAGCTTGTCAAGAAAGTCTATGCTTAGGTATTTGTATTCTACCACTATCTCAAGAGGTTCTCTTGCAAACTAAAATTCAAGATGTTGCTTCTTCTTTTTTGCTAAAAATCATGATTTTTGGTTTGCTCGTGTTCACCTTCATCCCAACTTCCTTACAAAAGAGTTCTAGAGCCCGAATTTGATCTTCTAGATCTTTAGTTGTGTCGGCCACAAGAATTACATCATATGCACACATGAGGAGTTTTACCACATATTTGGCTAAGTGCACACCCTCTCCCCTTGTTTATACATTCTTCTAACTTGTCAAGGTACAACCCAAATAATATCGGAGATAGAGGGTAACCTTGTTTGACGCCTATGTCACTCCTAAAACATTCAGATAACCCTTCATGTGTTCTGATTCTAGCCTTTACATGCTCATATAATCTATGAATTGTTGCCCTGTAGTGAATTGGAACCTCTAGCTCTTCCATTCTGTTCCATAATTTTTCCTTGACACTGTGTCAAATGCCTTTTTGAATTCTACAAAACAACATAAAACCTCCTCTTTTTATCCCATATTTTTTCCACTATGTGTCTAAGTGTGATATAGTGATCAATAGTTGAGTGCTTAGGCCTCAAACTCGTTTTTCGCTTTGCTCTCTTTCTCATTTCTTCCACCCATATGTTGATCCTATGCTTTATCATACTCCCAAACAACTTTGCAAAGAGACGGTTGATCATGATAGTTCGATAGTTTGAGAGATTATTTACATCTCAAGTTTTAAATAAAGGAATGGTCAAGCTAGCTGTCCATTCTGTAGGGAAGCCATTTTGTATGACCTCATTGAAAATCTCTTTTATATACGGTGCAAGAATATCTACCCCTCATTTTATATGCTTTGCCTGAAGATTGTCTATGTTACGGGCTTTACTAGTTGCTAACTTTTTTATCCCTTGAATAATTTATTCATTTGTGAAACTTTCTTTCTTGACAATGATAGCAGGGTGTGTCTCCTACTCGTTACTACACTCATACAATTGTTTTGAATACTGTAAACATTGACTAGTTCTTATGTTATTTTTAGTTTGCATCTTTTTCAAACTTAGTTCCTTCCAAAATTTAGTTGGTTCATGCTTCCCTAAGTAAATCAGTTCTTTCCTCCTTGTTCTAGTGCATTCTTCTTTTTTTGCCCTTACGAGTTTCTCATATGCTTTTTTGTTTGCTCTTGTTTTACCTTTTGGTTCCTTTAGTAATCTTCGTACTTCCTTGCAATCTCCATCAAACTACTGGTTGGTTGGTAAGCTATTTATTTCTTTCTTTCTTCCTAGGTTTAGCTATCTTGCATTTGTTTAGAGCTTCTTGGATAACATGCATTAACCATTCACTTTTATTGTAATATTTGTTATTGTGAGGTAGTCCCTTTCTTTCTCTTTCTTGTAACTTGTTATTCAATGTTGCCCTAAAACTCTGTCTTCTGTTAAGAGAATGTTTTCCTTGTGAGGAAGTTTGTTTTGATTGTCTTGCATGTGTTTTTTCCTTGGTTTGTCTCCTTGCATTTGAAGTGTCATAAAAATTGGGTTATTATCTAACTTAAGTTCCATTGGAGAATCTTCCACTTCTAGCTCCTCTATTTTTTGTATGCAATTTTGTGAGCATATTACATAGTCTATTACACTGTCCCTTATATGTTTTGCATGTATCCTTTCCTGATTTTTTCTAACTTTTCATCCCATTGCAAATAACCAAGTTGTGTATGCTGCAAAGGCCTAACAATTCTTCTCCATATTGCATGATAGCCCCATGCTCATCTTCTGAAGTCTTGGTCCACTATTGATTTTCCTCTTATGGCATCCAAAGAGAAATAATCTCAATATCTTTGTTACCTACTAGAATGTTAGCTTGCTTATTTGATGTCCTTGCATTGAAGTCTCCAATTAATATAATCTCCCCCAACTTACTGTATGTCAAAATGTTTCTTTTTAGGGAGGAGTATGGGTCTTATATGTTAAGGTCATGTTTCTTATAGAAATTAGAATTCTTGGGAGCAAAATAACATGCTGCTATGCTAATAATTGACTTATTTTCTAGGATATTTATCCAAATGCACTATTTATTTTCATCTTGTTTTTCAATTTTAATGACCTTATCCCCCTAACAAAATAAGAATACCTTATGGCAAGAATATGAAAAGATACTTGAGATAGCCTGAGCATTTTAAAATTTAAAATGTTTATATGGTAAGAAGTGGATATAGTGTAAAGTACTAACAAAATAAAATACCTTTTCGCAAGAATATGAAAAGATATTTGAGATAGCTTGAGCATTTTAAAAGTTTAAACATTTATATGGCTAGCAAGTTACGGGAAACTTTTATTCTAAGATAACATAATAAAAAGGGGTTTTCATAATCCTTCACAATTTGTTCAATGTAAAAAGGAGGAGAGTATAGACTACTTGGGACTGCTTAATAATTTGTGAATTATGGCAATAGATTCTTAATATATTTGATAAATGCATGATGATGTATAGTAGAATGGAAGAATGGTTAAAGCAATGGCAGAACGCTTTTAAAAGTGAGACGTTAATATGAGATAAGTCGATAGATACAATTCTTTAGATTGTATGGTTAGAAAGAAACATAAGCATATTTAAAAATAAAGGAAAAATTTTAGATATAATAAAAAGGAAGATTTGTTTAGGCATAAAGGAGTCTAAATCAGTCCTATCAACTCATTCAATCCTTAATCTTGAAGTAGAGAGTCTTGATAGATGGATTCAAGTCATCAAGTGAAATTATGATGGTGGGTACAAGAGAAATAAAAGAAGACAAAAAATATAAAATGGAAACTATAAAAATAAAGTTGGTCAAATTGAATTGTGATGGAGGTTTTAAAGAAAATCCAAGACCAACAGGAGGAGAAGGAAGAATAAAAAATAATGGGGGTGAGAATCTATAACATTAAGCTTTCAATAGTGGATTTAAGACAAATAATGAAGTTGAAGCTTGAGCGACTTTGAAAGAATTAAATATGCAAAGAAACCAAATGGAATAGAGTATAGATGGAAGGCATTTCACTAATAGTAATAAATGCAATTTTGAGAAAAGCAAAGGATCTATGGAACATATAAGATATCATTGTGGAAATATAGGACCTTATTATAGAGTTTGAAGAAATCAGGTTTACACATATGGTTAAGGTAAAGGAACAAATGCATCTTCTACATGTAAAAGGAAAAAGAAAAATTGCATCTACCACTCGAAATTAAAGACGCTGGAAATCCTTAATAATACTAAGGTGGTGTCGGAATGCTTGCAAAGAGCCGAGGTGCACCACCTTGTGATGGGAGTCGATATTAGTCCTTATGCTAGACCCCAACTTCCTTGCGTCTTTTGAGCGCCAAACCTTAGACCTTAAGACCGATAGGAAGATAACATTGTGATTGGTGTTGTTCGATGGCTTTAGGAGGGACCAATCCAGACACCATTTTTTATTGACAAAAAAAAACCGTCTTGTTTTGGTCTGGAAGGTGGGAAATCGAGAAGGAGAGGGGATGTTAATCCGTCTGACACTTCTGGGTTGCTTGTATCTCTCTCGATCGCAACCCAAAAACTGAGATTGATGGATGGTTTTGATGGTAGATTTGTAGTCATTGATCCTTATCTAGAAGTAATACATACTTCAATTTAATGTTTATATGTATTAGTATTAGTATTATATGTTATAACGACACATTAAACTAAAAAGAAGGTAAAATTAAAATTAGTATTCGTATACTTTGATACATCTAATATATATTTTTTATAATACAGTAAAATCTACGATTTTCAAATATTTTACTTAATTTATAATAAAAATAAATAACAAATAAAAATTCAAGGTCAACATAAAATTAAAACTGTAATTTACTATTTCAAATATACAAAAAAGGATTATATGCCTATCAAATTTCAAATATACAAAATACGATTATATACCTATCAAATTCCAAACCTCTATGGAAGTCTCATGAGAGCTCTTATTTTAAAAAGTCAAAGAAGACCTGCATTCAAATTTAATCAGAAGATGGAAGTTTACCCCGTCTTGAGGACAATTCTGGAACAATGAAGGCTTCTCAAAGTGGATTTGGACTTAGACTCTAATGATAAGTTAGCCAATTGAGGGGTTTTAATAGAGAAATGTAAAGTTAAATTCTTTTTTCTATTATTAGAGAAAGTAGTAAATTTAGTTGAAGCTAACAAGAAAAAACTGAAATGAGTGAATTCAAAGGATTACAAAATGTTTTAGGGGATCAATTTGTAGATCAATGCATTGGAGTAGACTAACAATCCAAATTTGGTAAAGCGGACTATGATTTCATGAAACAAGTAGAAGTTTTGTATGTTGAAGCAGAAGATAATATTAGATGGACTTCATGGTTGAACAAATTATTTGAGTTGTTGATTGTTAATTGGATTATGGAACAAAGTATGGATTGAAACTTTTAACTTTTTGAGACTGCTAAACTATTTATTAAAATAATACCATTATGATTTGTTAAAATGTCATTTACATATGAATGAGATTCATTTCATAACTTGTTCAAATGATAAAATGTTTCTTTAATTAGTTGTTTGAGTTTAAAATGAATTTTAATTACCGATAGTTTAGTTATTATGCTTATATTCGTTGATAATATTTAATCATGAACTTTCAACTTTTTAACACTGCTAAACTATTCATTATAGTTCTTGTGGTTGGTTGCACTTATGCTTAAGGAATGAAATTAATAGTCCAAAGTTGGTAAAACATATATGATAACACAAAGTTTTGGAAATATTACTCTCCTAAGATGCAGTATGTACATAGTAAACGTGGAGTTTTAGTATTGTGAACGTTGCAACAAAAAGTATAAATAAGAAGGATGTTGAATTCAAAAACATTTATATTTACAAAGAAAATTAATGATCCAAAAAATAAAAATCAAGAATTTAAACTTTTTATAAAAAATGTAGGTATCTAGTTATAGCAACTCAATTGAGATGAGAGTTGATTTTGTTTGTAAACTCTCGAGCTTTAGAGGAGAGAGTTGTAATTTGTGAAATGAATGAAATATTTTAATTACGTCCGTGATACCCAAACATGGCCTATAGGACCTCCAAATATGAAAACATAGTTATTCAAATCATATGACCATTAATATCCTTGAGAAGGTTGTTCCTTCTCCTGCTGATTTGGGTTAGCAACTCCTCAACTTTTTTTATTTTATTGTCTTCAAATAACTCTATTATAGACCCTTTTCCAAGCGTTGCCATGGATGTTCAAAAAACTCGGGTATTCATACATGAAATGCTCCTCTGTCTCTATTGCCCCTGTGTTGCATAGAGATCCTTTCTTCCCATTGTTCCTTGGGCATTATCCATCTCCCTATTTCACATCTAAGCCTATGGAAGCTAGTCCTTATCTGAGCAATGAGGATTTTTTCCCTCCACTTGATTTCAGGACCTATATATATTTTTTATTTTATGGTCATACGTTGGATTAAACTTTGCATTCTAGTATTGTCTTTTCTTGCTTGTATTTTTCCACGTCCCACTTCTAAAATTTTTTGTTGACATAGTTTTTGATGTCTTAATTGTAATTTGGGCATTCATTAATGTTGATTTCCCAACGTTTCATCCATTTTTTATTTTGTTTCATCCATGTGTTTTTCTTCTTATGCAACTCTTCATCCCTAATTGCCTTAAGTCATCTGTTGTTTTTCATGTTTTCTATTTTTTTCAAGTAACATAACAACTTGGTCATAGCAATTGCCTCTAAAGGAAACATTCCAGTTTCAGATAGAATATTTTATAAGGGACTGTGGCCTTAATTCTAATAAAATGTATAATTAGACTTTTTTAATCCTTTCTATTTGCCTCCATTTTGTATTTGTTGTGCCACTGGCCCACACCTTGCAACCATACAACATAATCGGTGTGACAAGTAGGCCAAATAAGACCTTGGTGGTCCTCCAGTCCCACAACTCAATCGATTTTGAAGTGCATATAGTGCTCTCCAACCACTTAGAGTTCTTTTCATCCTACATGTATTCCAATTGAGCTTGTCATGAAATTCTATGCCTAGGTATTTGTATTATACCACTACCTCAAGAGGTTCTCTTGCAAACTAAAATTTGAGATGTTGCTTCTTCTTTTTTGCTAAAAAATCATGATTTTTGTTTTTCTCATGTTCACCTGCATCCCAAATTCCTTACAAAAGAGTCCTAGAGCTCGAAGGTGATCTCCTAGATCTTTAGCTATTTCAGCCATAAGAACTACATCATCTGCATACATGAGGATTTTTACCACAGATTTGGCTAAGTGCACATCCTCTCCCCCAAATTTATTTATCCATTCTTCTAACTTGTCAATGTACAACCCAAATAATGTTGGAGATAGAGGGTAACCTTTTTTTATGCCTATGTCACTCCTAAAACATTTAGATAATCCTTCATGTATTTTCATTCTAGCCTTTACATGCTCATATAATCTGTGAACTACTGCCCTATAGTGAATTGGAACCTCTAAATCTTTCATTCTGCTCCATAATTTTTTCCTTGGTACTGTGTCAAATGCTTTTTTGAAGTCTACAAAACAACAAAAAGCCTCATCTTTTTATCCCATATTTTTTCCACTATGTGTCTAAGCATGATACAATGATCAATAGTTGAGTGCTTGGTCCTAGAACCCACTTGCCTGTTTGCTCTCTTTCTCTTTTCTTTCACCCATCTGCTGATCCTACGCTCTATCATACTCCCAAACACCTTTGCAAAGAGAGGGTTTGATCATGATAGTTCGATAGTTTTAGGGATTATTTACATCGCTACTTTTAAACAAAGGAATGGTCAAGCTAGTTGTCCATTATGAAGGGAAGCCATTTTGTATGACCTCATTGAAAATCTCTTTTATCTATGGTGCAATAATATCTACCCCCATTTTATATGCTTTTCCTGAAGATTGTCTATGTCACGGGCTTTACCAGTTGCTAATTTTTTTATCCCTTGAATAATGTCTTCATTTGTGAAAAGTTCTTTCTTGACAATGATTGTAGGGGGTGTCTCCTGCTGGTTACTACGCTCATACAATTGTTTTGAATACTCCAATCGCTGACTAGTTGTTATGTTATTTTCAGCTGGTTACTACGCTCATACAATTGTTTTGAATACTCCAATCGCTGACTAGTTGTTATGTTATTTTCAGTTTACCTTTTTTTACGCTTAGTTCCTTCCAAAATTTCTTTGTTTCATGCTTCCCTAAGTAAATCAAATTTTTCCTTCTTGTTCTAGTGTATTCTTCTTTTTTGCCCTTACCAGTTTCCCATATGCTTTTTTGTTTGCTCTTGTTTTACCTGTTGGTTCCTTTAGTAATATTTGCGCTTATTGTAGGTGGTGTCTCATGTTGGTTACTATGCTCATACAATTGTTTTGAATACTCCAACCACTAACTAGTTGTTATGTTATTTTCAGTTTGCATATTTTTCATGCTTAGTTCCTTCCAAAATTTCTTTGGTTCATGCTTCCCTAAGTAAATCAGTTCTTTCCTCCTTGTTCTAGTGTATTCTTCTTTTTTTCCCCTACCAATTTCTCATATGGTTTTTTTTTTGCTCTTGTTTTACCCATTGGTTCCTTTAGTAATCTTCGCGCTTCCTTGGAATAGTCATCGAACCACGAGTTGGTTGGGAAGCTATTCCTTTCTTTCTAGGTTTAGCTCTCTTGCATTTGTTTAGAGCTTCTTGGATAATGTGCATTAACCATTAAATTTTATTGTAATCTTTGCTACTGTGAGGTAGTCCCTTTATTTCTCTTTCCTGTAATTTGTTATTTTATGTTGCCTTAAAAATCTGTTGATTTTTTGTTTGTTAAGATAATGTTTCCCTTGTGAGGGAGTTTGTTTTGATTGCCTTGCATGTGTTTTTCCCCTAGTTTGTATCCTTGCATTTGAAGTTTCATAACAATTGGGTTGTGATCTAACTTAAGTTCCACTATGAATTTAAGTACAACCTCTTTTTATCAAGTAAATAATAATAATAATAATAAATTGGATTAGGTTAGTGTGAGAAACATGTATGACTGATGTCTAGGGCTAAACAATCCCCTCCTAGACATAACCCCTCGTAATACTGAGAGCTAAACTTATCAATAGAGGATTAATACATAGCCCCACACACACATAGTGGTTTGAACCTTGGACCTCCCATAGAAGAGCCAAACCCCAAACCATTGCGTTGTTCCTAAGACACCATTAATAATAAATTTAATGTTATGTTTTTTTAAGTATGTATATGGGGTGTGAGACTACTAGGGGTATTATTAATTGTTGAGGGGATTCTAATGCTTATAACCTTTAACCTTTTCACAATTAACTCCATCTACCATTCCCACTCATACTAGGCTTCATAATCAAATAATATTTTTAATTTAATAAGATATTCTTAAATTTTCAAAGGTTTGAAATAAATTATTTAAACTAGTTTAGATATCTATAATATACTTGTTTATTAAATGTTTTAAGATATAAAGGTTGAGGTCCTTATTTTAATAGTGATATGCACTTTAGACATCTAAATAAGTGGTTATTATTATTTTTTATATTTAAAAAAATATAAAACACTTGGAAGATGGTGTTTAAAAATAACTTGATTTATAGTTAAATGTATTAGTTTAACTGAGTTAAATTTCTTAACTTTTAAGGATAAGATCTAAGTTCAAATCTTGCCAGTTGATACATGCATAATAATAGTTATATTGTACTAAACCATGGGAAATGGATGGGCTGGATGATAGCATCCAATGATGTTACCAATTCCGTTATATAAAAAAATGAAAAATAATTATGTTGTTGTAATACCACTATATGATTGTGATGTAAAGCAAGTGAAACCCATTTCAAATCTATATCATATATTTTTAAAATGCCTTAAGTTATTACTTCCTCTCAATCCTATATAATCAAGGAAGATTTTCGTAAGCCTTCTTTATTTTACATCTTTAACATACTAAAAATTTGAGATTCTAGGTCATAGTCCAAGTAAAACTAAAAGGAATCTAAGATAAGCAAAGAGAAAAAACATAAAAGATTGGTGAGCCTTGATATGTCACTTTGTCCTTAATTTTTTTCAAATTATCTTACTTAAGATGATTTTCTTAAAATTTATTAAAAACTTATATTTAAATAGAAATTTTTACTAACATCCTTTAAGTAATTTTTTTTGAACTCTCATTAAAATAACAAAACATTGCATTTCTTATCAAGTTTATTAAACCATATCCAACTTGCCCTTTTATTAAAGTCATTTCTTATTTTCCTTTCTATTAAATTTACTCTTCATCTTCCTCAATTATTATGTTTTTGCAATTAACTCTTAAAACATAATTTTTATTAGGAGATAAAATCTCACTCTGTCATCGTGATTGTAACCATTGCTTCTATATATCAAAAAAAAAAATATGAAGATCAACATCTTTTTTTTTAACATGGTGGAATCGATAGTCGCCACGAAATTGGGCAGGATGTCCAGCTTTTATGGCCGCCACAGTATTCTGCGCTATCCACCCCGAAAACCGCCACACAGATCTTTGCACAGTCCACCCCTATAACCGCCATGCCACAATCATTTTAAACCTTTTACGCCACTGAAAGCACCAGGAAAGGGACAAGCGTTCAGTCCGGCGAGGCTCGAGATTTGAACCTTGGACCGCCGCCCCCCTTATGGGGTTTGGATGAACCAATTGGTCTACACATCGGACCTAAAGATCAACATCTTAATTGGTTAAATTATTTGCTACTCAGTTTAGGTATACTAACATTTCCAAGAGATTGTTTTCAATAATAATTGATAAGCATAAGCAATAAAGTTATTTGTATTCAATCCCTAAATCCATTTTGGCTAATAACATTAAGGATCATTTGTGAATCTCCCTCAATTGAAATGTATTTACATCCTTTTCAATTGCAATTTTCATCCCTATAAGAAGTGTCTAAGCCTTTGCATAGTTAATAGTTGAAGTTCCATATGATTCTCAGTAAGTGATGAGAATTTCACCTTTCTTATTTTGAAAAACACCACCTCCCTTAGCTTTCCCTAGGTTTCCTTTACAAGCACCATCAAAATTAATTTTGATAAATCCCACTACTTGATATTTCTATTTTACCATAAATAAAAGTAGGTCCTTTGTGTTAACTCTATTGTTGCATATGACCCTTCCATGTATATTCAAACTCTAAGATTCTAAACTTGGGTATGATTTTGAGTTCTATTTTTTAAAAATTATTGTTCCTTCCAAGCCATATATTCCAATAAATAATATCAACATTAATCCTCCATAAATGCATAATGCTTTAACTTTGAAATAATTAGTCCAATATTTCATGAACTCTTAGGTCTGATGTGTAGACCAATTGGTGCGATGAAACCCCATAAGGGGGATGAATGCCCAGGGTTCAAATCTTGGGCCTCATCAGACTAAACACTTGTCCATTTTTTGTTGCTTTCAGTGGTGTAAAATGAATGTGGCATGGTGGTTATAGAGGTGGACTACGCAAAATATTGTGTGGTGGCTTTCGGGATGAACAACACAAAATACCATGGTGGCCATAAAGGTAGACAATGTGCTTGAATCATCGTGGTAACTATCGATTCCACTATGTAAATAAATAAATAACATTTCATTAACTCCTCCAGTAGTGATGGAGTTGTTATATTTTCATGTTTTTTAGAAAGCAACCCCAAATGGTGTAAGCAAAGGGACAACTAACAAGAAAATGTTTTGACATTTCTAAATCCTTCTCACACAAGGTACACCTAAAAGATCCATGATGTCCTCTTCTTTGTAGACTCTCTCCTATAAGAATCTTGCTTTGTACTCCTCAGCAAAGGAATGTAGATGTTGAAATATTTGTAATATGACTTTATTAGGTCAATGTCAATAGTGATGAAGTACCTATAGGTACTCTTGATGTAGCCTATAGGCAAGTGCTATGTAAGCCTTTAAGCATTTTCTATGTAAAACCTATGGAAATTCTCTATGTAAGCCTATGTGTGTCTTTCTATGAAAGTCTATGGGCATTCTTCTATGTAAGCCTACAAACAATTTATGTAAGCCTATGGACAATTTTGATGTATTAACCCTTAGCAAAATTGGTTAAACCACCTCTATAGTTAACCTTGGTTAAAGGGTTTAATATATTTATTATATTATAGTTTAAGCTTCAAGATACATTATATTGACTTGAGGTTGACATTTAAATTTAGGATTTGGTATCACTATAATTATCCTCAGATAATTTGATCCATTGTATCAATTTATGATATATGAGATTGTGGGGTGCCTATAGGCACCCACCCCTTATTCTTTTTATTTGCTTGTGTTGTTAACCTCCTTTTCCATTTTTGTTTATACCTTTCCTATTTCGCTCTTTTTTCTTTTTTTTGTATGATTGGGGTGAATGTATGTTTCATAATTTTTATAAAAAGCATAGTGAATTTCAATAGGCCTTAGGTATGGCCTTGAATGACCAAGCATTGTTCTAAGGGAAATTATTAGGAGTATAATATAATGATTGTATTATATCCTCGTATCACAACTTGACAAAGTTTTCACCATATTTTGATAGATTCTAGACCAATTTATCCTTCCACATAAAAGCAGAAAAGTATAACTCTTGAAGCATATTTTGAAGGTCATCTATTATTTGTTTAAGTTCCTCTCCTTTAACCAACTTACTAATATAAATCCATGATACAGAGTTGTTTCTCACATTAATATAAACTTTGACCTCTGAAACTTTACGGGCCATATATGTTTGAGTCCATAATTGTCATTTTGAACCAGAAATAAGAGGATAAGACTTCAATCATGTGTCAAACAAAAAATTTAAAGAATCCCCTTCATTGAATGACCATCTAATATGTTTCTTGATCAATCACCAACTATTCAATATAAAGTTCCACATTGGAGATCTTTTAGGTAGGGCTCAATTCCTCAATAGTTTCATTGCATCAAGAGAATCTTTGTATTTTTTAAGTAACAATTTTACCAAACACTTTTCTTGATGTTTGAATAATCTCCAACCAAGTTTTTCCCCTAAGGCTAAAATCATAATTTTACAATTCCACAAGCATACCCCTCTGATATTCTTTCCATTGCAAACCCTATCCCACTTACAAAGTGAAAACCTAAATTTTTTCTCACATTCTTTCAAAAGAAGATGTCTTTGAGTCTTATAAAATTTGGATGTTATATTTGTTAACAATCTTGAAAGTGACATCATATTAGGGATGGATGTAGTATTTATAAGTTGAAGTCTTCCACCCATGGTTAAGAAATTTCTTTCCAACCTACCAAACAATAATTCATTCTATTCAAAGTTGAGTCCCAAAGCTCCTTATTCTTTCCTTTATGAGATAAAATAATACTCAAATATGTTGATGCAAAATTTATGACCTTAAAATGTCCACCAAGCATCCATTATAAATTTAGGGTACTATTAACAAAAAAGATCTCATATTTTATAGTATTAACCAAATGTTCAACAACCTTCTTATAGCATGATAATACTGATTTAAAATCCATGGCCTTACTAAGTTAGGGATGATCCAAAAGATATGTATCATCAGCAAATTAGAGATGAGATTTAAAGGGGCCAAATTAATAACTATTAGGTTTGTAATTTAAAAAAAAAATATTTTATACACAAGGGGAGGACTAAAACAAATCATAAAAAAATAATATTTTAAACATATATGCATGTTGATCCAAGGGGTTGACTATTGTGTAAATCACAACTACAATTCCACGTCCACAACCTTGAAAAAGAAGAGTTTGAGGTTACCTTGACCTACATATTTGAGGCAACTACCCACTAATTTATGTTAATCTAACTAAGCTAAATGCATTAAACAAAATAAAGTAAGGTAAAGGTACAAGAGATGAAAGTAAATATAGAAAAATAAAATATGACTAGGGTTCATAGTGAGGCTAGTTTTTGATCAGTTGTGTCATTTCTAAGAATACCTACTAACAACGGATTACATTCATCTAAAGAACATGCATTTTATAGAAAATAAGACTAATAGGTAGGTGCTAAGGCATTGCCACAAACACCATACATTCATACACAAAGAGGTTTGATAATATGAGACATAGTCCAACATAAAAAAAATCATTCAAAAATAGAGAGGATTACAACTAAAGAGCATAGCTCTAGTGTTTCTCATAATGGTCAAAATATACTATAAATGAGTCCATGGATCCTATTATAGGAAGGAATCAATCCTTTTTCTCTAGGCAAAAACATTTCAATTTTATATTTACAACAAAAAGATAAAAGAGTCATTTTCAGGCAATTATTCTCCTCAATATTGCATGATTCAATGAATTATTGGTTACCAAAAACTGATCATTTGGTTGATGAATTGAGAGTTTGTTGAAAAATTGTCAATTTCTATACTTCGCCATTTATCTCAAAAAGGCTTCAAAATTTTCAATTTATGTTGCTGCTTTTGAGGATGCAAATTTCTTCTCCCTTATCATACATTGGTTAATTCCTTGTAGGGATTTGAAGCTAGTAATGAAGCTACTATTTTTCTAGAGACTTCATTTGGTGTTAAAATTTATTTGGGGGAGATCCTAGTTAATGTCTTATTCTTGGGCACAATCTTCAAAATTGGGATCACCTTAGTAAACTTGTAAAATTGTGGATCACCTATATTCAAATTTGGGATAGTAGTTTATAAACGTGCTTATTAATCTACACTGGAAGTTAGGTCTTGATAACCAAGCATCTTACTATCCAACACTTACTTCTCATACCAACCCTTTAAAAGGCCCTCCCCTTGATATTATATACTTTTTAACATCTCCACTAGGTTCTATAACTTAGTGACGTTGTTTGAAAACATTAGGCATAACACTATCTTCTACTCTACACAATTAATTTCAATTGATGGAGTTGAAATCGTGAGATTTTTATCTCTTGTTGCCTCAACTGATCTTTCTCTTGCACTAGCTACCATTATCCTTTCAACTCTAGCAATTATTTCTTTATTTTTGCCTTTGTTGCTACCTACCCTCTTGAATCAATGTTTCCCAATTTTCAATTCCTTTGTTTCTTATTGTAGCTACACTTGCATTTGCATGTCTTTTATTCATTGCTTTAGTGCTTGCATTGTTTGGAGTTGGCTTCTCATACCTTTCATCTTTGATAGTTTCTCATGCACATCTAATAACTATCGCTTATCGTAAATGTACGGTTAGCTATACAATTTTGAAATAGATTGGCCCTTAATAAGTCTAAGATATATAGTCTAGTTGTGTAATTGGTTGGGCTAGTTACTAGCTTGCTCGAATCTATCAAAAATGTTTTTGTAATCAATAATTTATTACCCCATTTTGCCATATAGGATTGTAGGATCACACATGAAGCAAATTTTGAAGTTCTTGGCAATGTCTTGATCAATATACATTTTTTACCTTTTGCATGATGCCTTACACTTCCCTCTACATCCTTCTTGTTAAGGCTTTCTATTATATGATGAGGGAATGATTGAATAACATCAATGTTGGGATGTTTCTTTGGAGTAGTTTAGGTTACCTTGGACACTCTTGATGTCTTTGAAGACAAGAGTTACATTGTACCTACAACAACCTATGGACCTAAAAGGGTGAGTAGACTAGTTTGACACTACAACATAGATGATGGCAAAAACTAGGTAATGTTAGATGATGTAGGGTCTAAATGAAGAATGATGCAATACAAATTGTCATATAAGGGACCAAAGAAAATTTGGATGGTGATGAGATAGTTGATGATGGTGGTGTTAATAATGATGGGATACTCTCAGGTGGAGATGGCATGTGGGATGATGTTACATCTTGAATAAATGAACTTGATAGCGATATAAAGACTAAGGATGCACTTATTTGAGGTTGGACGAGCACAACAAATTAAGTTAGTGCGATTCAAGAAGTGAGAATAGAATAAATAAGAGGGAAAGAGAGAGTAGTGAAAAACATAAAGGAAATGGGGATGGAATTCAAATTATTATGGTCATGGAGAAGATGATGGAAGCAATTTTTTCTTCTAGATAAGTGGTTTCCATTCTTATTACCTTTTTTCTAATATGTCAGCCTTCTTTTCATTTGAAACCATTATCTTTAGGGTTATCCATCATTTCTTTATATTTTTTTATGCTTGTTTTCACTAAGTCATCAAATATCTCATATCCTCATTTTTATTTGTCATTACTATTTCCAATAATAATCCATATTCATGAAAATCCCATGCCACCTATCTTGGACTCTACATTATCCAATGATCTATGGAGTCAAGAAAGAAAACTCTTGCCTACAAAAACTGGTCTAGATCTTGGGCATCGTTTTGCTATCACCATATTCTTGGGTTGGCATCTCATCTTACCAATCTAAAAAAATAAACTGTTGAATTTGAAGAGATCTTCCATGAATTTTAGAAATTAAGGGATGAGAAGTGAGAACTTGAATGTCTCTTGCAATATTTTCACCCACTATAAAAAATATGAACTTATAAAAACAAGCATTTTAGCAAATATTTCAGTAAGTGAAAGACATTCTTGTTTATAGTCTCAAGGAAATAGCTACTTACTATTCTGATACAATATTTTAGCTCAATATTTTCCAACACCTATGTAAACATAATAATTTTGATAACATTAACAATGCATATGCGGGTCCTTTTCCAAGGGGTCTTTCTCAATTTAGTCTTTTATGAATGCATTTTGGGAGATAGTATGTTTCTTCATCAAAATATCCAAGACTGTGGGTGGATGTTGAGGTCTAGATGGCTAAAATAATTTATTATCCTATTATTCCTTTATCATTTTCCTTTTAAAATGAAAATGATATTTTTTTAAACCCTAAAATGGTTGGGAGCATGGATATATGCTAGAATATTTACAACAATGGAAGCCTCCTCACTTTTTATTTTATTCCATGATGGATTATGATGTCCATTATCAGTTTGAGACTCTACCTTTATGCAATCAAGCAACATATTATTACTTGACAATAGTGCCTCCTATTATTGTTCCTTGAATAATTCAATGCCATCCTTCAAAGTGTTAAATTTTATAATTCCACAAGCCTGACCCTCTAATATTCTTTTCATTGCAAATCCTATCCCACTTACAAAGTGAAAACCTATTTTTTTCCTCACATTCTTTTCAAAGAAAATGTATTTGAATCTTATAAAATTTGGATGTCATACTTGTTAACATTCTTGAAAGTGGCATCATATTAGGTATGGATGTAGTCTTTATAAGTTGAAGTCTTCCACCCATGGATAATAAATTCCTTTCCAACCTACCAAACAAGATTTCATTCTATTCAAAACTGAGTCCCAAAGCTCCTTATCCTTTCCTTTATGAGATAAAGGAATACTCAAATATATATTTTTTGGTTGGATAATAAGGGGTTGTACTCGGGTCCCCCACCCTTGACAAATTACAACTCTCTTCTTTAGAGCTTGAGAGTTTACAAATAGATACACTTCTCATCTCAATTGAGATGCTATAGCTAGAAACCTACATCATTTTACATAAAATGTCTGAATTCTTGATTTTCATTTTTTGGATCTTTTCAATTTTTTGTATGAATACAAATATTCCAGAATTCAGCATCCTTCTTGACATTTTCCTATAGCAACCTTCACAATACCAAAACTTCACCTCTACTATCTATGCATTGCATCTTAGTAGAGTAATATTTCCAAAACATCGCACTATCATAGTCCACTTTACCAAATCTGGATTGCTAGTTTCCTTCTTAAAACACAAGTGCAACCACAAAAATTATAATAAATAGTTTATATGAAAACACATTATTGTTATAAAATAAAGCATATATTACCAATGGAAAACATTAAAGTAAATCTTAATCATTAATTGATTCAGGCAATCAACATTTTCTTGTCAGCTTCAACTAAACTTACTACTTCCTCTAACCATGGAAAGGAGAATTTAACTTCATGATCCTCAATCAAAACCCCTCTATTGGCTAGCCTATCTGCACATTTGTTTCCTTCCCTTAATGTATGTGTAAACCTGATTTCTTCAAACTCTTTAGCAAGATCTTGAATTTCCATAATTATCTCTTGTATGTTCCATGGAGCCTTTGCTTTCCTCAAAATTGCATTTATTACTATGAGAGAATCACCTTCCATCCATACCCTGTTCCATTTCATTTGTTTGCATATTTTTAACCCTTCTAAAGCTACCCAAGCTTCAACTTCATTATTTGTCTTAAATCCACTATTGAAAGCGTAATGAGACAAAATATCTCCTCTATTATTTCTAATTATTCCTCCTCTTCTTGGTCCTGGATTTCCTTTAGATGCTCCATCAAAATTCAATTTAACCCACTCCACATCTGGTGGTTTCCACTTTATATTCTTTGCCTTCTTTTTGCTTCTCTTGTACCCAACATCATAATTCCATTTAATGACTTGACTCCATCTATCAAGGCTCTCTACTTCTATATTAGGGATTGGGTGAGTTGATAGGGTTGGTTTAGACTCCTCTATGGCTAAACATATCTTCCTTTTCATTACCTCTAAATTGCTTTCCTTTCCTTTAAATATTCTTCTATTCCTTTCTAGCCATATAGTCCAAAGTATTGTATCTTTTGATATATCCCATATTGTCTGTAAAGCCTCACTTTTATAAGTGCTCTACCATTGCTTTAACCAATCTTCAATTCTTCTATTCATCACCATGCATTTACCAAACATATTAAGAATCCATTGCCATAGATTCTAGACTATTGAGCAATGTCCCAAGAGATGGTCTATACTCTCCTCCTCTTTTACAAAGAACACATTGAGAGGGGCCATGAAAACCCCTTTTCATAAGGTTATCCTAGGATAAAATTCTTCTATGACCTACTAGCCAAACAAATATTTTGACTTTAGGAATGCTTGGGCTATCCCAAATATCTCTCCATATTCTAGTGATATTATTATTTTGTTGGTGTTGTACATTATATCCACTTCTTGTTGTGTATTCTCCTGAGCTATTCAACTCCCAAATCAATTTATCCTTGGCTCCCCTTAGAATAATCATAGTTGTTATCTTTCTACTCAATTGCCTCCTAGCATCAATGTCTTGTATACTTGTAAAAAAATCTTCTTTCCATTTGTATCTTCCTTCCTGATCCTTGTACAAAATATTTGAAACCCTATCACCATATTTATCTTGAAGCAATCTCATCCAAGGTTTCAAAATTGGATCTAAATTGAGTGGTTTTTTATCACACCAAGTATCCATCCAAATAGAATTTTTTCTCCAGTTCCCACCACCCATATTAAACCTTTAATCATTAGATCAATAGATTTTTTAAACCATTCCAAAGAGTAGAACCATTTGGTAGAGAGAATGCAGTAAATATTAAACTTGGGTCATTGGGATCAACATACTTAGAAGAATTCTTGCCCATTGTCTTTGACTCTCTTTGTACAATCTCTATATTACTTTTCCCCTAAGAGCTAAGTTTGCATCTGTAAGAACTCTTAAACCAAGACCTCCCCTAGTTTTATCATCACACACCTTGCTCCATTTCACCAAAGGAAATTTCCTTTTATCATGTAAACCTGACCATAAAAAGGATCACATAATATAGATTAAATTTTTTCAACTGATTTTGGCATAGAATACAATGACATATAATATGTTGGAATGGCCTGTAAGATTGACTTAATTAACTGCACTCTTCCTGCTAACGATAACCATCTACCTTTCCAAGCTGGAAGTTTATTCTAAACTTTACTAATAACTGGATTCCATAATTCTATCCTCATTCTCCCCTCAAATAAAGGCATCCCTAGATAAGTTGCTGGTAAATTTGCCTCCTCCATTTGAAGTAACCTATAAATTCTTGCTTTGATATTAGTTGGAGTGTTAAGGAAGTAAATTTTGGATTTTGTCCTATTAAATTTTTGCCTTGATGCTCTTTCGTATTCCTTTAAAAATTTATTCAAAGCTCTGGCCTCATTTATCCTTGCCCTTCCAAAAAGGGTTGTATCATCTACAAATTATTGATGGGTGATGTTGTCGATGTTATTACTAACCTTAAGTCCACTTATAAGCCCATATTTGTAAGCCTTCTTTAAGTTCCTACTCAAAACCTCTACCATAATAATGAACAAATAAGGAGATAGAGGATCTCCTTGTCTAAGGCCTCTCTTGGCTTTAAAATATTCTGTTACTAACCCATTGACCAACATTGAATAAGAAATTATAGAGACACAAGCTTTAATCCATCTAACCCATTTCTTTTCGAATCTAAACTTTTCTAAAACTACAAAAATAAAATCCCATTTAACCCTATCATAGGCTTTACTCATATCAAGTTTTAAGATCATTGCTTTCTCTTTTCTTGAAGTTGTTGAATGTATAACTTCATGAGCTACTATGATCCCATCTAGAATTTGTCTCCCTTTCACAAATCCTCCTTGCTCTTCTGAAATAATTTTGTCTAACAATGGCCTTAATCGATTTGCCATCACTTTGGAGATAATATTATATGCCATATTACATAGGCTTATGGGTCTAAAAGAATCAAACAATTCAACATCCTTCTTTTTGGAATTAGGGTAAGATATGTTGCATTTATTTTATAAGGTATGTATTGTTTTACCCTAGACTGTTCCACTACCACCAATAAATAATCCTTCACTATATCCCAATTATGTTGGTAAAAATCTACAGAGAGCCCATCTAGACCTAGGGATTTATCCTTATTAAAAGAGAAAAGAGCTAAATGAACTTCTTCTAGAGTAATAGGCTCCATCAGTTTCCTATTGTCTTCATTTATTATAATTGAAGGAACATCTTGAAGAAGTTTATCATTAAGAACTTTAGTCTCCTCTGATCCTAGAATATTCTGATAAAAATACTTTACCTCTTTTCTAATTTCACTCTGATCTTCAATCCAAACCCCTTCTATTGATTTAATTCTACTAATTCTGGATGTTGATCTCTGTACTATAGCCATCCTATGAAAAAACTTTGTATTTTTATCTCCTTCTTTTAACCAAGTCTGTCTTGATTTTAATCTCTATAATTTCTCTTCCTTACTCAAAATATTATGATATTCACTAAGCAACTCCCTTTCCTCTGAGCTTGGATTATTATGATCACCTTTTTGGAATTTTGAAAGTTTATCTTTTAGTTCTTCTTTCTTCTCAAAAATATTTCCAAAAGTGTTCTTGTTCCATTCTTTTAATCTAGATGTCATAGATTTAATTTGATTTGGAAGAGCATACAACCCACCATTACCTAAATAATTCCATGTTTGAGCTATCATATCAACAAATTGAGGATGGTCTTCCCACATCTGCTCATATTTAAAATATGATATTTTTTTAATTCACTTACCACCATTTTAACTCTTATTGGCTAGTGATCTGAACCAATCCTTGTTAAGGTATTAATTTTAGCACAAGTTCCTTCATCTAGCCAATGATCTAAGAGTATGCATCTATCTAATTTTTTTGCTATTAGGTTCTGGCCTCTCCTGTTGTTGGTCCAAGTATAGTTGTCTTCTTCAAACTCAACCTCCCATAGATTATTATTTTGAATAAAAGTTGAGAAATCTCTCATACTTTGGGTTAATTTCCTAATTCCCCCAAATTTTTCATCCAACTTGGTTATGGCATTAAAATATCCTATGATCATGAATCAAGTTTCTTGGTCTTTACTTCTCATAAAGGCTTCAATCCCACTCCAAACTTCTAATCTACCTGATTGAGTTGTAGGTCCATAGACATTGATAAGGATGAAATAAATATCTACAAAGTAGCAAGTGACTAAAGAGGCTATCCAATGCCTAGTTTTATGAATGGTTACATAGGAGGTTCTAGAAGGATTCCAACAAGTTAGAATTCCCCCTATCACTCCTTTAGAATCCATAGCATCCCATTCACATCTTGCCCATACTACTTTCATAGTTTTTGAAACTTCTTTTTTCATTTTAGTTTCTTGGATACAAAGAATATCAGGCTTATTACTTAAACATAGGTCCCTAATACACCTCTGCTTTGAGGGGGCATTAGCACCCCTTATATTCCATGAGATGATAATCATGTCTCATTAGGGGCTTTTGGCCCCACTTGCATATTACCAATATCATTTTGTTGTTTGGTAAAGAGAAGTTCAACCAACTTAGTTTGTGTTCCTTTCTCTATGTTTGCTCTTGCTTCCTTGGATCTTGCTTGATAATTTGAGGGTTTTCCTCTTTTTGCCTTGCCTATATCAGGAGTAGGTCTTATTATTCTATTCCTCAATATTCTTTCACAATTTTATTTTTCATCATATTTATCCTCTCCTAGCTCTATTATAGAAGCTTTTGACTTGTCCTACTCATTTTTTGGTATTTCCTTATTAATGGTAGAGGTATTAACTTCTAAAATTGCATTTTCTTTACCAATTTTTTCTCCTGAATGGTGCATGGTACTTCAAGAGAGTCTTCAAAATCTGATGAGACACATTCCTTAGGTTCATCGAGAATGTTCTTCCTTAAATCAGGATCATACTGAATAGATGGTTCCTTGTTAATATGTTGAAATTATTGTATTGTGTCCTCTAAGTTTTGATCTACTTTTTCTTCATAGGCTAAAGCCTCAAAAGAGTTGGTATTTCTTCCAATATCCTTCCTTACTGGTCTCCACTATTTATTTTCTTTCATTTTTCTAGATCTATTTTTTGGAAGTTGAAAACCATCTTCATCCATAACCATTTGTAAGTTTCTCTTGTGGTTTTCTACATATGATTATGTTGGGCTCTTCTTAGGGCATGATCTCTCAATATGCCCCACCTCATGACATCTTCTACATCTAAAAGATATGTTTTCATAATCTATGGTTTGGGTCCACATCTTATCCCCATACTTAAGAATGATTGATTCTGGTAAAGCTTTACTTATATCAATCATGACCAATATCCGAGCATAAATAGCCAAGAATCCATCTTTCATAGTATCTGAAATCTCAAGGAATTCTCCTAGAGTGTTGCCTATTGCCTTGAAGGTATCTATTTCCTAAAATTCAATGGGTAACCCAAACATCCTAACCTAAACTGGTACTAGGGATAGATTTACATTTTTAGGTGAAAAGCCTTCATACCAGCGGGTAAGGAAGAGTCCTGCTCTTCCCATAAACCAAGGACCCCCTTTTAGGATTTTTTCTCTTTCTTCCCTAGAACAAAAAATGGCTAGGAAGAAACCTTTGGGAAGAAATGATAGAATCACTCCTGGAGACTTCCAACTCCTATCAATCCATTTTCTCAAGGTTGAAGCCCTTGGCCAATACCCATTAAATTTACCAAAAATCACCCTATCTTGGAGCAACGAGGATCTCTCTGAGGTGCACTCACTAACCTCTACCACTAGAGATGATTCTAAGGATTTAACTATAAATCGGTCCATGGAAAGGAAACTAAAACTCAAAATCTATTGAAATTTATCAAAATGTCCTATAGCAAATATAATATTTGATAAAAACTTTATAATAATTTGCATGCAAAATTTCTAAGATAAAGAAAGGAAAAAAAACTTAGCTAAAAAATTCTATGTCTAGATAGAATGTCTTGCCTCACTGAAGTCCTAGCCCTTCATTGCTCTTCCCATCATCCGAACCCTAGCTGACAAATATTTGCAATTTTGTTTTTCACGACTTGAAAAATCGTCACTGCCCTTGTTTCGGATGGTTGACTTCACAGGGTCGTATCTCCCTCAATATTGCTCAAATTCTTTCATATGACCACTCATTTTAAAGCTATTCAAATTCCGCACAAGTTGGTCCAAGAATCAGCTGAATCGGATAACCCTTCACGAAGATATGGCTCCTAAAAGATGAGATATTTTTTAGAAAAAAAAAACCTAATCCTTCGTGAAGCTCTAGAATTCTCAAATATGTTTATGGAAAATTTACAACCTAAAATTTCCACCATCATACATTATAAATCTAGGGTAGTGTTAATAAAAAAGATATTGTATTTTATAGTATTAACCAATTGTTCAACAACCTTCTCATAGCATGATAATATTGATTTGAAATCCATGGCTTCACTAAGAGAGGGATGACCCAAAATAAATGTATCATCAAAAAATTAGAGATGATATTTGGAGGGGCCAAATGAATAACTATTAGGTTTATATTTTTTAATAAATATTTTTTACACATGGGGAGGCCTAAAACAAATCATAAAAAAATATATTTTAAATATATATACATGTTGATCCACGGGGTTGACTATTGTAGAAATTACGTCTAAAATACCACATATACAACATTAGAAAAGGAGAGTTTGAGTTTCCCTTGACATACAAATTAATTTATGTTAATCTAACTAAGCTAAATGCAAGAAATAAAATATAGTAAGGTAAAGGTTCAAGAGATGAAAGTAAATACAAAAAAATAAAATATAACGAGAGGTCATAGTGAGGCAAGTTTATGATAAGTTGTGTCATTTATAATAACACCGACTAACAACAAATTTTATTTATCCAAAGAACATGCATGCAATAGAAAATAAGACTAATAGGTAGGTGCTAAGGCATTGCCACAAACACCATACACTCATGCACAAAGAGGTATGACAATATGAGACTTAGTATATATAGCAAATTTTCATTCAAAAATAGAGAGGATTACAACTAAAGAACATAACTCTAGTCTTTCTTATAATTGCCAAAAGATATTATCAATGAGCCCATGGCTCCTATTTATAAGAATAAATTAATCATTTTTTGCCTAGGTAAAAATATTTCAATTTTACATTTGCCAAAAAAATGACAAGAGTGACTTTTAGGCCATTATACTCCCCAATATTACATAAGTCAATGAATTATTGGTTACCAAAAAAATGTCATTTGGTTAATGAATCGAGATTTCGTTAACAAATTGCCAATTTTCATACTTTGTTATTTTTCTCAAAAAAATTATAAAATTTATAATTTACATCGCTGCTTTTGGGATTGCAAATTCCTTCCCCCTTATCATCTATTGGTTAATTTCTTGTAGGAATTTGAAGCTAGTAATAAAGCTACTATATTTATAGTGAATTGATAGAGTGCCAATATTAATTGTTGGGATATCCTAGTTGATACCTTATTCTTGGGCACAATCTTCAAAATTGGGATCACCTTAGTAAATTATGGGTCACCTATATTCAACTTTAGGAAAGTAATTTCTAAAAGTGCTTACTAATCTACACTAGAAGTTAGATATAGATAATAAAATATCTCACCATCTAATACTTTCCATACTAGTCCTTTAAAAGACCTTTCCCTTGGTCTACTATGCTCTTTAACATCTCCAGTACGTTCTATAACTCAGTGACGTTGTTTAAAAATATTAGACACAACACCATCTTCTACTCTACACAATGACATTGTTTGAAAACATTAGATACAACACTATATTCTACTCTACACTATTACTTTCAACTAGAATTGAAGTCGTGAGTCTTATATCTCTTGTTGCCTCAACTGATATTTCTCTTGCACTAGCTACCATTATCCTTTCAAATATAGAAATTTTTTCCTCATTTTCTCCTTTATTGCTACCTATCCTCTTGAATCATTATTTCTCATTTTTCAAAGATTCTGTTTCTTGTCGTAGATACACTTGCACTTGAATTGTAACAACCCACCAAAATGACCCAAGAGAGAGAATTTTTCATAAGAAAGGTTCACAAAGAAGTCCCAATAATTTTGAGCATTGTAATGCATAACCACATTTTAAGTTCAATGTCATTACAAACAACACCCAAGTGGACAAGAGTGGCCAACATCCCGTATTTATGGGATTCCTCTCCCTAAACATCACCATTTATAAATGATGTCAATAGTGATCCCCCACCTTTCCTATAACCTCACCGATGTAGGACAACTTGACCACAACATAGGTATTATCTTTTAAGGCCCATAACACTTAAAGGGAGATTCCATTTCCCTATCCTTAAATAAGTCCATCTATATAGAATTATACTAACGTAATACCTTAGTGCTTAGTTACCACACCTATTTGGGCTAACTAAGGCTATTACCACTCACTTGATAATAAATATTGTCACTTGATCCTCACCATTCAAGGTACCATAGTTATACTATCTTATGATTGATTCCAAAACCTCACTGCTTTGGAACACTTGAGCCTCACCGTTCAAGGTGTATCATTCACAATTAATTGGTTGTTGCATCACCACAAATCCTATTATATTTGTGAATACTTGGCTATTGCATCATCATAAATCCTCCCAAGATTCACATCCTCCTTGTTATTACATAACCACAACACCTTCCAGGATTGTGTTACCTTATTGACTCAAGGGTCCTAATATGGCTTCTAGATTAGTGCCCAAAACCCCCCCTAAATATGAGAATTACATAAAATCAAAGTAACATCTCTTTCAATAAAGGAATTAAAGTGCTCTAACAGAAATAGCGTGCTTAAATATAACACAATGTTAGAACTAGGATTCTTAATAAAATATTTTCATCCATAATACTATCATTTAACAATTCCTTTATTTTAGAAAGAAATAATGAATAATATCTAGAAGCATTACAATCCATCATCCATGAATTTAGAATCTAACTCATTCTTTCCCATTTGATCATTTTCATATAAGAAATCAATAACATATAATCCTTCCATTCTTCGTTCAAGTTTTCAAATATAACAAAAGTAATTGGAAAACATATTTCCTCTAAAATACTTCACTTCCAACTTTACAATAACTTGACATAAATAATGACATCACTTTTCTTTTCATCCTCAAAATCTATTAATACATTTTCCACCTAAGAGGTCCCTAGCATCAACTTCCTTTCACGATCCTCTTCATGAAGGAGAATCTTCCACGAACTTTGAGAAGAAGCTTAGGGATCAAGACAACTCATGAATTGCTTATGCAAGTCTAATATGCATCAAGCAATAATATCATGCAAACATACAACCATGCATTTATACATCAATTTCATGCAATCAAGGAGAGAATCCCATACTTCCCTCCATAATGGATTCCTTTATCTACTCAAGCCTTAGGAACCATTATAATAATATTCACCTTCCATTTAACTTTTACATTAAACAATCTTCATGGATAACAACTATTATTTCCTACTCCTAATAATATTGAATCCATAAATAAAATAAGATTTATCTTTCTCTTAATCTCTACTAAATCACTTCTTTTCATTAACTAAAGATATCAACTTACAAATTTAAACAAACTTAACAAAGGTAAAATCTCATTAATCCATTCCATAACGGATAAAAATACTTAATGATAATCATTTTTTAAAAAAGAACTTATATCCTCTATATCAAATAGCTTTTTCCTTAACTCAAAATATAATATTAAATTATAAATTTATTCTAAGAATATACACTATTCTTTCCATAGAACGTATCACAAAATGCATGCTTACCAAAACCCTAACAACCATGCATAATATTTTTTCATGAATACAAGATGCACATAAACCATGATCAAACTAAAAGTTTAATATTTCAAAAACATAAAGATAAGGATTTATAATAAAGTAATCTCAATACCAACACAAGATTAAGATACAACTATCATTAACATAAATAAAACCATTCTCTTTTTTCTTAGAAATTATTCCCTTAAACCTTTAGTTCCTTTCTTTAATTAAATAAATTTTACATTTCTAAGGAACCCTACTCTAGGCACACACAACAAAGATTAACATACCAAATATAAGCAAGATATAGGCTCACGCAACACAATCTACATGAGGCACCAACCCTCACTGGAATACACAAACTGCTCACCTACACCTTAGATTGGTCGATGGTTACAAGGTCAGAAATGACCTAAAAGCTTATCGATATCTAGATACAATATTAAAGAAGAACCAACAAAGACATCTAGTTGCATTTTCTAACACTACTAAGACCATCCCACTAAGCTCCCAAGGCTGGATAGAATAACAAAAGGTGAGCATGCAACAAGACTTGCCCCACCTGGGAATGAGCACAACCTCAAACACGAATAACAAAGCTAAAGAAAACTTAATGGAAGAAAAAGGAACTCAAAGAGGTAAGCTATTAGACTAGCTTGACAACCAAACAAGATAATCTGAGCAGTAAGAACATTGTTATAAATAAGATAATAGGAGCGCTACAAACTAAGCTTTCCAAAGATGCAAATCATAAGCATCTAAACTTGAAAGCAACCAATACATGCAAAAACATAAATATAAATGAAAATATACTCATGTCAAAGAATTATCTCCTCTTAGCAATCTAGCTCTTCTCTCTAGTTGCTCCCTTGCGAATGTCCATTCTCCAGTTCCTCCGATGGTCCTTTGCTAGCCCCAAAACCAAGCTAGAAGTGTACTCAAATAATACCCTTTGGAGAGGGAAGATCAATAGGCAAAGGAAGGGTGCACACTACATGTTCCTCCATTACATAACAACATAATATTCAAGATAAGTTGCCACCATCCCTTCTTATCCATAAGTTAATAATAGTAATAATGCTAATATTTTTTATAATTAAAACATTTATTTCTTTGATTAATCCATTATTATTATAATGTTGCCAAACATTAGAATATCCAATAATTAATCATCCAACCTATTAATACCAAATGTTAACATTAATTATTAACATTGATATTAATATCTTAAGTATTAACAATTCCAACGTTATTAATACCAATCTAGATGAAAATATCAACCAACAATTTTCTTGCTTCAAACACATTCAACAAAACAACAAGAAGCATAACCAAAGTTCTCTTTTTTTCCTTGAGTAGAAGGTTTTTAAGATAACTAGAATGTTATCACCTATCTACTAAGGATGGATCTTTTGCTAATAGCAACCTCCTTTTCCAATGGTGCATTAAATTAAACAAGCACATATGCAATGCTTATACATGAAGAGTACTCTTTTACTCTTGAGTTGTCAATGAGAATGCCATCCATTATTTCTCATTTTCTCTCAACTCTAGTGGTTGTCCCATACCAATCTATCGATGAGAGTACCTGGTCCTACAACCACAATTTTTTATCAACAATACCATATTCAAAAAATAGCATAATCAAAGCATAAAGTGCAACTACCAATGCATATTGGTAACATATAATGAGCTTATGCATTAGATATCCACACATCAATACATAAATCAAATGTCAAGAATAAGTCTTGCCAAGGAGGATCAGGACATACTCCCCCTTAGACTAAACATAATCCTCTATATTTTTGAAAATAAAATTGATGTAGGAGCCTATTTTTTAGAGGGTGTTTTTTTTAGAAGTTTTAAAATAAATTTTTATTACTAGAAATGACAATATTTTACGAAAAAATAATTTGCCAAAAATAGGAATTACTAAAAATGGCAATTTTGATGAAAAAATAATGATTAAAAATGGTAATTTAAAACGAAAAAATTATTGCCAAAAATAGCAATTACTTTAAAAGGTATTTTTTGGCAAAAAAGATAATTTACCAAAAATAGTATTTTTTTAATATTTAGGGCTTTAAGCTTTAGGGTTTTGTTTTAGGGTTTCTTTGGGGATATATATTCCCTTGGTATTGCATTGTAAAAGGGAAGTGAATCCAAGAATGAGAAAAGAAAACATTTATTGGTTTATTTCCATGTATTACAATTTTTATGTGAATGGAGGGTTTTACCGATATTTCTATTTATCGCAGTTTTTATGTAAATGGAAGGTTTTACCAATTTATTTTTATTTATTATAGTTTTTATGCGATTGGAGGTTCTTGTTCTGACCTCTTGCAGCTAGATTTACATCAAAAGCATACATTTTTTTATTCAAATAAATATGAGAATTGCTCCTCATTTCTTTAGCATCCTCCCAAGTTGCACAATTTTTAGAATATTGGTCCCACTGGACCTTACATTGATCTAAGGTTCATTTCCTCAACATATTTGAACAAAACCTTAAAATTCTTACCAATCATACCTCAATGGTTGAGAGATCTACCACTTGCAATTTTGAAGCATTCCAAACATGAGAAGGATCAACAACATACTTCCTAAGCAGGGATATGTGGAAAGTATCATGGATATTTGATAGGTTGGGTGGTAAGGTGAGCCTATAGGCTACTGGACTAATCTTATCAATGATATTAAAAGGCCTAAAAAAACAAAGATCCAACTTAGTTGACTTGATGGAACTTTCATGGGTCTTACCCTAAAGAAAACTCGGTCTCCCACAAAGAATTCTCTTGGTAATCCTTTTAGATCAACATAGTTATTTTGGTGATCTAATGCTTCCTTGTGCCTTTATCGAATCCCTCTAAGTTGCTCCTCCATCTCTCTAATAGTGTCTATTCTGATCACCACCGCATATTTTGGATTATCCCATGATAGAGGTGTTCTACATCTTCTGCCATACAAGGCCTCAAACGGAGCCATTTTCAAGGATGCATGGTATCCATTATTATATGCAATTCAACCAGATGCAAAAAGTCTTTCCACTTAGACTTTTAATCCATGCAATACATGCAAAATATATCTTCTAGAACTTGGTTCACCCTCTTCATTTTCCCATCTATTTTCAGATGGTAAGCATAACTGATATTTAGTTTAGTGCTCACTACACGATGAAGAGCCTACCATAATTTTGATGTAAACCTGGAATATTTGTTTGATATGATCATCTTAGAAAAACCATGTAATCTAAAAATTTCCTTGGAAAACCTATTTAACACCATTGATGCATCATCCTTGATTTTTTCCAATGTAAAATGTGCAACCTTAGTCAACTTATCAACCACCACAAGTATTGCATCATGTTGTTATCTAGTCTTAGGTAAACCCAAAATAAAATCCATAGATATAACCTACCACTTCTAAGAATGTATATCATGTGGGTATAATTTCCTTGTTGGGTGTCAATGTTGTTACCTTAACCTTCTAGCACTCCAAGCATCTAGTAATAAAACTAGTGATATCCTATTTCATTCTTGACCAATAGAAGATCTTTTTCATGTTTTCTCTCATCTTTGCACCTCCTAGATGAGAAAAATAGGGAGAACTATGTGCCTCTTGCATAATAATTCTCCTTAAATCACTATATTTGGGTATGATAACCTTATATTTGAAATATAAAAGTCCATATTTTATGTTAAACTCCTTATTCTCCTTATAATTTCTCTCATTTTTTGCCTATATTTCAATGCAATACTGATCCTATAGCTGCATTTCCCTGACTTTGTCCATCAAGTCTATATGGCTCCGAGTAAATGTTGTTGTATGACTTCTCCTACTTAAGGAATTAGCAAATTTGTTTTCCTTTCCTTTGATATACTCAATACCAAAGTCATATTCGGCTAGGAAATCTATCCACCTACTTTGCCTTGCATTCAACATAGGTTGGATAAAGATATACCTTAAACTTTGGTGGTCTATCCTTAGCTCGAATGGTTTCCCTAGAAAATATTACCTCTAGATCTTTAGTGCATGCACAACCATTGCCAACTATAGGTCATGTGTAGCATAATTCAACTCATATTTCTTGAGTTTCCTAGACTCATATGCTAGTGTAGCTTTATTTTGAGACAACACCCCACCCAAACCTTCTAAGAAAGTATGTGTACATATTGTTAAATTCTCTAGAGGACCCAATATTTTAAGAATTGATGTTATAGTCAACTTATTCTTCAAAGTGTCAAAGGTAGTCTCACATTTATCCATCCAATTGAACTATTTTCCTTTTCTTTGAAGGTTGGTGATAGAGTGGATAATTTTTGAAGTCCTTCACAAAATGCCTATAATAACTAATGAGCCCCATGAAGCTTCTAACTTCTGAAATATTAGTGGATGTAGGACAACATAGAATGACCTTAATTTTCTTAGGGTCTATAGCAATCCCTTTTGTAGATATGATACGCCCCAAATATTGAATTTGTAAGGCATAGAACTCACACTTAGACAACTTTTTGTATAGTTGGCTTTTCCTCAACACCTCTAACACTAATATAAAATGTTGATAATGATACTCTTTGGTACAATAATATATCAAGATATTATTAAGAAATATTAAAACAAACTGATCCAGATATTTCCTGAACACGTTCATCAAATTCATAAAAACTTGTTGGCGCATTTGTCAACCCAAATGACAACACTATGAACTCATAGTGTTCATACCTAGTCTTAAAGGTAGTTTTATGACTATCCTCCTCATGAATCCTTACATGATGATATCTAGATCTCAAATCTATCTTTGAAAAAATAGTAGCATCCTTTAGCTAACCAAAGAGATCATCAATCCCTGGAAAATGATACCTATTCTTGATGGTCATCTTATTCGACATCTTATAATCAATGCACAATCTCAAGGAACCATCCTTATTTTTCAAAAATAGTATTGGAGCACCCCAGGGTGACACACTAGGTTTGAGCAAACCTTTATCCAATAGATCTTGAAGTTGCACCTTTAACTCTTACAACTCAATAGGAGTCATTCTATAAGATCTCCTTGCAATAGGTTTAGCTTTAGGCATTAATTCAATGGTAAATTCAAATTCACATTGAGGTGGAAAGCCTACGAAATATTCTAGAAATACATCCCTAAATTCATGCAGAATCAGATGTCTCTTAAATATTTCCTCATCCTCATTATCATATGTCTTACCATTTATATTTACTGTAGACAACATACCACCTCTTTTGATAGCCTTATTTAGCTACATAGTTGACAACAAATGAGGTCGAAAACACCCTTATCTACTTTGAACCCTTACTCTCTTCTTATCCTTATTAGTATAGTCCATCCATATTTCTTGTTGATTAAGGCTTTATGAGCCTTTAACCAATCCATCCCTAGGATAATATAAAAGGTATGTAGCAGTGCTACATATAAGTGTCAAACGGTGGATCCATTGGGTAAGGTGATCTCGACTATAGACAAACATTGATCCACTGAGTAATTTTGTCTAGAACCATACTCAACTTTCCACCCTTGCACCAAAAATATAAGTCTTTTTGGAATATCCCCAATAATACTAGTGGAAATAAAACTATTTGTAGCTCCACCATCAACTAAAAATTTAACATTTCTATTAAAAAAATTACCTTTTAGTAACATGGGAGTTGTTTGTCCATCCATATTCTAACTTCCTTTGGCTGCATATATTTGGTGTGACTGCTCCCTGTCTATGTTACTTGACTCTAGTCATTGGGGATACTTATTTGCATAATAAGGACCCCCACAATGAAGTCACCTGTCTTGGGTGTCTAAGATCTTTCCTTCCTTTTCCCCCTTGTTCCCTCTTTTTGAGCTAAATCATTCTACTTTTGAGGTTGAGATTTTGGATTTTCCTTTTTTTTTTTAAATTCTTTTCATAGTTCCTTTAGTTCCCATTGTTCTTATTCTTGAACTTTGGGTTCCCTTTACTTTTATTTTTTTGCTCCTTATCCTATTTCAGAAACCTTACACTTTTCATCTTCTTGAGTTCCTGTCTCTCTACCTTTGTCAACCTTACATAGCTAAAGGTATTTTTGGTTTACAAATTGGTCTCTTCCTATTGGGCCAAATCATAAGCGTTTTGAAGGGTTTTGGGTTGGAGCAAATTAACTAATGTCCTGATATTTGGATCCACCCCCAAGATGAACTTATGCACCTTACTCAAAAACATACTCCAAAATTTTAATGAATCTTTGATGGTATACCTCCACAAATAATGTACCTTGTTGAAGCATAGAAAACTCTTCAAGATTCTCTACAGAAAATTGATTTTATAGGAATCTCTTCTTAAATGCCCCCAAAAAACTCTCAATCAAGGTCCATAGCTTGGATTTCTTTGCCTACCCTGAATGTGTTCCAAAATTCTAAGGCTACATCTTAAAGATGAAGGGTTTCCCAAACAATTTGGGTTTTGGGTGAGTAATTCTTCATGGAAAAGAAAGTTTTCAATTATTTCAACCATGACTAAGATTCATCACATGCTTCTCTTCCATTAAATTTAACTACCATAACATTCTTCAGGTCCTTATCAAGCTCAACCTCAATTCGAGCTTTGCCATCATGACTTCTTCTAATAGGATTATCCTCCCATCTAAATTCTAAATCCTTGTTACCCATTTTCTTATTAATCAAGTTTTTCAACATTTTATATTGTTGTTCCATCTATTCTTAAAGCAACTTAATCATGAAAGAAAGATATTTTACCTTCTCATTAGAGTTTATTGTTCTTTAAGTTCTCTTACTAGAGTTCATTGTCCTTCTAGACTTCTTATTAGAGTCCTTTGTTATCCTAGTTCTATTGTTGACATCCATTTTTCCTCCATACTTCTTTTGGGGATGTACAACAACTTCCTCTTATGTAGCTAACCTCGCCTTCTTGGATGATCCTCCTATTAAAATAGGTGTCATCTCCTATCCACAAAAAGGAGTTGGGTAAGTTACAATTTCTTCCAATTGTACTTACAATTAGTTAGTTTCATTTTCCCATGAACTAACTTAGACCATTATCACTCTCTTGATAATGACCATGGTCACACTTTCCTACCCATAAGATGCCATCACCAATAAGAAACTATGCCCTCTAAGATTTTTATTCCTTGGTTTGACTGGTCCAAACAATGTGCAATACTTGTCCTATCCCAGATCATGTTAAGGTCCCTAGAAGAGCATGTTTTCCTAAAGTAGCACATAAAGTCAACGCTTATCCTAAGTTCTCTCCATGAAAGCTTCTAGTCTATGACCTAGAACTATGATACCAATTGTAACAACCCACAAAAACCAACCCAAGAGAGATATAATTTTTTTCACAAGAAAGGTTCACAAAGAAGTCCTAATATTTTATAACATTGTAAGGCATAACCACATTTTGAGTTTAATGTTGCTACAGACAACACTCAAGCAGACAAGAGTGGCCAAAATCTTGTACTTTTGGGGTTCACCTCTCTAAATCTCATCATTTAGAAAGGACACCAATAGTGGTTCCCTCACCTTTCCTATACCCTCATCGGTATAGGATAACTTGACCACAACATAGGGATTATCCTTTAAGGCCTATAACACTTAAAGAGGGATACCGTTTACCTAACTTTAAGTAATTTCATATTGTAGACACCTAAAATGCATCATGTCAAGGTGACTACTCATATGGGACATGCTAGAAGACCATATGGAAGACCTTTGGAAAGATCCAAGGTATAACAGTGGTTTTTACCACTCATTTGGGGTATCTTTGCCTAGTCAATGCTAGCCACTGCTGACACCTGCGGTTAGCAATGCTCACCATGCATGTTAGTCGCAGTCAGCACTCAGAGTTAGTTGACCTTCATCCGATCCAAAGTTGGTTGCAACGGTCAATTGGTTGCATATTGGAGCGGTTTGAGTGAGGAAGGTTCTGTATCCTTCCATCCAACAGACTCAACTGCCCAATCTTGATCTTGGCTTCATGAGGAAGCCATCCCTAGACTTGGGCCAATGTTATAAGATCCCCCTCTAAATTGGAAATAAGTATGGATGAAGTGTGATCAATTGAGTAACGAAGCCCTATCAAATTGCATACTGACTTGCATACATTGAGAGGGACACTTTTGCTACCCAATTGGAGATCGAATATGGAAGCTCTAGGAGCCTAGGAGAGCCAAGAAACACAAATTCATGCAATCGCTACACAATTTGGATAATTCAACCGCCAAACCTATCAGAGGACATAGAGGAAACCCTTGACCATCAATTTGGCAAGGAGGATCAAAGAGTAAGCCCTAATATTTGAGGGTAAGTCTACTTAGAGCTCCGCTATGGCTATCATCATGGTGCACAGTGCTGACCGCACATCGAACCCGCGGTGAGCAAATGACTATAGATCCCCTTGTGTTATTTCTTTTAGATTATTTGATTAGATCACATTATGCTTAGTATAGGTTTAATTGATATTTTAGAGACATATACCCGGTGGAATTAAACATTAAAAGTAGATTTACCTTCATTAAGTCAATTTGGTAATTAGTGCAATTGTGGGTTATTTCATGCGTTCATGTTTTCTATGTGATAAACTAACCCAATAGATAGATAATATTTGATTTCTTATACATGTTTGATGATAACATTTCATGATTAATATAGGTTTACCATGTTTTATCTGTTTTCTTGATTACATGCTTGTTATGACATCTTCTTATGAAATATCCTCTTAAAGCCTCATCAAGAGAGGCCTCCTTTGTTTTTAATGTTTCTTGTTATTTCTTGAATGCAAGATTAACAAGATCATGCCATTCAACGTAGCAAATACCTCTAAGCATGGAGAAGAAGGTCATTGACACCTTGGAGCAGTTTGTGACTATTTAGAGAGCCTGCGTATTGTGCCTACCCCATTGGGGCTTTCAAATTGTATCAACTGTATCAACATTTGGATGGCCCTGAGAGGGGTATGATTGTAACCAAGATTTGTTTCCAATATTAATAGAAGAAACATCCATTTTCTTGTTATATACAATCTTGTCTATCATTTCATGCTTTAATGTTGATTCCAATTGATGTATTAGTTAGGTGCATGCTTTTTGGATAGTTCAAAAGGTGATCACGATGGAACTTCGCAAATTTTACCATGTTTTACTGATTGTGGTTCAGTTTTTCATGACAGGTGCTCATCGTGGTTGACATCCATGGTCAAAAAGTTGGCCCGCGGTTGAAAGTCACGGTCTACAGTGGCAACCACGCATAAGAGTCGTGGTTAGCATCTGACACAACAGATAACAGGGAGTTAAAGCTATATCAAGGACCTGAGGTAGGTCCTATTCTCAACTTTTATCTCTATTTTTACTGCCTGTGTTTTTCCAGAATGCATAAAATAAAATTTAATTAGGACACCTTAAAGAAAAAAGAAAATGAATTAGGTCCTAGGATTTCGTTTTTTGTTATGCTTTAGCTAGGTGCTGCTAGGAACATCAGACCTCTGAGTGCAGTCCGTCCTAGACTCCAATGTGTTAGAATATTTCATGTGGTGGTTTTGCATGCTTGAGTCCTAATCAAAAGCCATTTATCATCATAACTTGCATTGTCAAAAGGTCATGTAGGATGTAGAATGCATACTTCTTGGATATAAAATATTCTTTTTATGCATATCATGTAGGAAATGATCATGTGAGTGTTGTATTATGCATCTTTCCTTTTATGCAATCTAAAAAGAACCACACACACCACATTCCAAAGTAAACGCTAGTGAGTTGGAAGTCACATCCAACCACTAGTAGGGTTTCAACGACGGTGGAGGTGATTTCCATCTGTTGGCCCAACTCCCACGTACCCTATGTTCTAGACCAATATCGGAGAACCTTTCGTAGCTAGAAAAATTTGAATATACTCCTCTTTAGAGGGTATGACACTGAATGGGTGAAAACGGGTGAGGATCTGGGAGGACCTGTGCTCCTTGACCATGTGTGGGCTTCATTACCACACATTATAGGTTGGATTACATGACTTGGAGTTCATAGCCAAGTTGTCGAGCTATGAGTGTATAGGTGAAAGCTAATTAAACTGAGATTATCATCCAATAAGCTTTAAAACATGATAAGAGTTTCTAATACTAACACAAAAACTCATGAAACAACATCAAATAGTTTAGGGCTCACATTTAAAAGTTAATTCGAGATAATCACCATTGTATACCTTGTTTGCATAATAAAAGATAAATCTAGACACTAGGTACACCATGGTGGAGACATAGGGAGGTCGGCAAAGGTTTAATCCTGATCCAAATGACTAAGCCCCACCAAATTCACAACAAAATTTGTCAAACCCTCACCCACATGCGCTTCCCAAATGTCGTTCGATGAGCATCAAAGGATACAATTCGACACAAGGGGACACCATTGAGTGTACCCTTGATAGAGGAGCTTTTGTACACTCTTCTAGACATAGAATAGAGCATGGAGCCTCTCAACATGAGGGTGCTCCACTCAGAGACCATTACTGAGATCATAGTGCACGTGCATCCATAGGATCGGCCGATGAGTATGTCATACAGGGGGTCAAGTTGTACTAGGTCTACAAGAGGTTCCATACCTCCAACTTTAGAGTATAGAAGAGAGTGAGATCCACCCATTCAAGGGCACACATATAGGCTCGCTTTCGAGCATAGGCCTATTCACACTCCCACGTGTAGTGAACCTCACAAGATCACTATCGACATATTGAAGGTGGGAGCCAATGGTATGCCACCGCATGAGCCGTGTCGATCTAGAAAGTTGGATGGTTTAGGTAGCATCCTCGAGCAGTTAGGCTACAAGACTTCAAATCTACCCACTCGTGCCCTGAGTGAGCGTAGTGAGAGCATTATCAAGACTACAAGAAAACATGGGGAGGCTTCTAAGCACCCTCATGGTTCGCATCCAACATTCACATATGGTGGCACACAACACAGGACTCAGTATGATGCCAATGTCGTCTTCATGGACAAAGACAAAAGCATAGTGAACCCACCAGATGGGTATAAAATCCATAAAGTCACTCGTATGGAGCACACATACCAGAGGCATCTTACGGTCGATCAAATTGATAGATCGTATACACTGGTATTTGAGCAGAGATGACAACTCCTCCAAGATCAATTAGAGGCAGTGCATTGAAGACAAGAATCTTCAGTTGCAAAGGCTCATTAGACAAAGATTATATGAGCAGCGTATGCGTGAGGAACACATCCTTGCCTAAAATGAGTATTTAGAACAAGAGAATAGGCTAGCCAAGGCTGGTTTATCCACTCACACTGAGCATGAAGAGCACACTCATAGGAGGGATTTTTCACAAGTTGATGTGCATTAGGAGTGCAGAGATGCTCACACTCATGTTAGTGCCCAATAAAGAGAACGACCACCACTGTTTGAATATCAAAGACAAAGAAAATATGAGGAAGAGGGAGATGGAGCCAATCAAGGATATCCTAAAAGCTCCTAGGTTGAAGAGGAAGAAAATGAACGTCCTCCACCTCAACAGAGGAAGAATGTGCCTCCAAGACCACCCCCACATCAGTTTATGGAAGATGAATTTCTATCCTTGTAGGCCTATAAGTCCTTAGCAGAGAAAGTGAAAGCAATCGAGAGGCAAGGTATGACTTTCCAAAAGCTGACATTGAGCAAGATTCATAACGAGCCTTTGTATCCCTCGGTGCCTATTCCAGCATATCCTGAGCATTTTGACATGCCTAGGCTAGATAAATTCAAAGGTGATGAAAATGCGCAAGAGCATGTCATAAGATTTTTGGACATGTGCTTCTAAATTGCAAGCAATGATGCCTTGCTTTTGTGTACATTCATCACAACCCTCTCAGGCCCAACTCGGGAGTGGTTTAATCAACTGAAGAAGTACAGTATCACCAATTTTGAGCAACTAGCTGATGCCTTTATTGAATGCTTTTCTTTTGGCATCAAGAAGTAAGCTAACCTTTCTGATCTAGTTGTGGTAGCTCAATGTGATGATGAGCCAATCATAGAATACTTAAAGAGATGGAGGATATTGAAGGAAAAGTTGCCATTCCTCATTCCTACTATAGAACTGACCCGAATGTTCATGAAGAGTTGTACTAAGCACATCTTGTTACTGTTGCAACTACAACAATACCAGACATTCAAGGAAGCTTTGGCGCAAGCCAAAGTAATTAAGGATATCAAGTTGCAAGAGGGCAACTTGAAGCTTAAAAACAAGGAGGAGCACAAGAAGAGCTCCATGAAACCTCAGGGTAAGCAAGCCCATGTCAATCAGGTGGTGTTAAACCTCCAAAGAGAGGATAAGGGGCAACAAAAGAATAATTATCAGGCCCAACCTCCTCCTGCTAAATACGAGTAGTGCAAGAATAATTACAGGGACAAAAATAAGGAACAACATTCACCTTGCCAATTCATGCCTTTGAAAAAATTGTTGACATCGATATTCCATCAATTGTGTGAGGCTAAGACAATTAGGTTACCTGATATTAAGCTAATCGATCCTAACTAGCCCAAGCCGAAGGGGTATCAAGATGATCTATTTTGTATCTTACATCGTGCGAAGGGCCATGACATTGAAGTGTGTTGGTCCTTCAAAAATATAGTGCAAAATATGATCGATAAAGGTGAGCTTATAGTGCCAAATAATCTGCAGGTGCCCGACAACCAAAACATGGGGATTTATAAAAATCCATTGCCAAACCATGAGGTATCATACAACAACGTTGGCCAGGTCAACAAAGTGCACATCGAACCACCTACCCAGGGATTCGTAGGCATGGTTAATGTTGTTACCAAACATGGGATATATGAGCAGCCAAATCAACCTCGTGCTCCCATCAGGATACAAGATACACCGAATCAGCGACCAGTTCAAAATATTCCAAGCCCACCAACTAGATCAGTGGTGACCATTCAAAGTAGTTTGGTTCAAAACCTGCAGATAACTCCTACAAAGTTGTCTATTTATGAGCTGATACAACAGTCCCCCAGGAATATGGAAATGCTCATGGACATTCTTATGTCCATCGAGGTGCAGTTCTAGGATGTTCAAGCATTCACTAATTTTGTGGGACACATACAACAGTGTCAGGAACCTATGATCCAACTCTACGATCATGAAATCTGGATGGTTCCTACAGATACGGCTGACCCGCTGTTACATATCATTGCATGTGTTAATCACATGCTATTCAAGAGGGTCTTGATCGATATTGGTTCGTCGATCAATATTATAATGACCAAGGCATTAAGTCATTTAAAGTTGATCAAATCACATATTGTGCCCACCGCATTCACATTGAGAGTGTTTAATGATGTACTATGCTCGACGGTTGGCACAATCATCCTACCTATTCAGGTGGGCCTAAAGACCATCCCCGTGATGTGTCACGTGATCAAAAGCACCATACAATATAACATCCTTCTTGGGAGGCCTTGGATTGGAGAAATGTGTTGCGTTCCATCTATATTACATCAATATGTAAAATACATTCATGAGGGACAGGTTCACATGGTGCCGTCAGATGAAGAGACCTTCAAATTCGTGAACCTAGATGATTTACCAGGGGGTTTCATACTCCCAACAATGCACCTGGACGTCTAGCCAATGTTACCGGTTAAGAATCCAGGAGGTAAACAAAAAGTGCATGCTCAACCATCGACATATGTATCGCTCAGATCTGAGCACACTACAACAACTTCTTGGAAATCAACTACATCATCAATTCTTCGGGATGAAAGGAAGCTAAAGGTGAAAATGGGTGAAAAGAAAAAGAAGCATGTGCCCGAACTAGTCGCTAATGAGACTCCCACTCCCATGGAAGTGGAGGAAGCCCAAGATAAAGTTGAGGAGGTACCTCAGCCTACCTCACCTGCATCATCAATAGGGTCATCCGCACCATAGGTGACTGTTCATTTGGCCAACACAGGGTTAGGTGAATATATTATGTAGAATGTCACCTTTGGAACAATCCTAGAGACTGCACAAGAGATGGTTCGGCCCCATGCTCATCGTTTTTCGGTTGGATCAGTAATGCCATTGGGAGAGCCACCCAATCAAATGAACTTCATCTACACTGGGCTAGATTAGCTTCCTACCTGAACATCCATGGATGAAGATGATGACGAACCATTCACAGTGAATGTTCGTTACCTATCCAACCTTGAATATTCCATGCACATTTTTGAATTATATCATTGGCATTGGTATGGTCTTGTTCTTTTTGAGCAAGGATGTAGGACTTCGCTTGAGTCGTATTATTAGTTGGCAATTGATAGGTTCAGGCTAGGGTTACAAATACAAGGAGAGGATGATTTTCTTGTAGCATCTTTAGATTGCTTGTACCTTAGTTTGGGGGGTGAAGCAAATTTCAATCCGTATCATCCTGATCTTTCTACGTTCTAGAGGGATAAATGGATGGTGTATTACTTCACCATAGCACCACCCAAGACATATCATGAGGATATCTTGGCAGATAGTGAGTCCTCACTTGATGATCAATCAGAGGATAAGACTGAGCTGGTCTATTCAACAGTATCGTATTTATGGTACTTGTACCCAATTTTTCTAGATAGTGACAATAGTAATCAAGAAATAGCCTATATGGGACCACATTTTCTAGAACATCCCATTCTAGTGGGGACAAATGAGGGCTTGTATTATGATAGTGATGAAGAAGACAAGACAGAGAGAGCCTACTTAGGACCTCCCTACTTACGTTATTGCAATGCATCGTATACATCTGAGGATATGCACAAAGAGATTAATCTCCATCCTCACCTCAGAGGGAGACCATCGGATGTTAATATGATTTATCATATGGTGTTTCCAAATCCATTGACGTACATGGAGCTCCTTCAGACCAATGATCCCATCCAATAGTCTATTCATAGATTGGATCCAGAGATCCCCATACCCCTAGAACCACATCTTAGGGATGGTAGTTTTGATAATGATGAGTCACTTGCACGTGGTCTCAAAGACATGATCCATTCCATCAACATGGTCTCCATTGATTTGATCACTCCACTGCACAATCCGGTTGATCCATCCAAAATGTTGCATTTAAATGTAGATGTTATCGATTAGGATCGTGCTGACTCACCTGTTGAGCCTGAAGATTTCTTCCCTAATGAAGAAATGCTACAACCATTTTATTTTGCACTAGACTATGCTTATGATGTCTATCATGCTAAGGATGCTTCCAATGCAGAACCTATAAACCCAGTAGATGACATCCACTTAATCCCTATGCCTCATCAGCTTGAGGAGGGATCACACATGTCAGTAGAGAAAATCTTCGATGTGGATATCAGTAATGATCTCACTAATCCAAGGAAGGTTAAATTTGGAGAGAGTCTCACTCCTGAGGAGTGTGCCACCCTCATACCTCTACTGAAAGAGAGACCTAATATTTTTGCTTGGACTTACAAAGATATGCCAGGTCTAGATCTGAAATTTGTTACCCATAACCTTTCACTAGATCTGTAAAAGAAGCCAGTCAAGCAAAAGCTTAGAAAGATGTGTCCAACAGTAGCCTTAATGGTGAAAGATGAATTGCAAAAGCTGTTGGACATAGATTTTGTCATCTCCATTGACTATCCAGAATGGGTATCCAATATGATACCTATAGGAAAACCTAATGGAAAGATCCATATTTGTACGGATTTCAGAGACCTGAATAAGGAAACACCAAAGGATTCATTTTTGTTGCAAAATATTGATGCTCTTGTAGATGCAACATGTCATGAGATGCTCTCCCTGATGGACGGTTTTTTTGAATACAATCAAATTTGAATTAAGCCTAAAGACCAGCATAAAACCATGTTTATAATGCCATGGGGAACATTCTGTTACAAAATTATGCCATGTGGCCTTAAAAATACTGGTGCCACATATCAACGGACCATGACATATATCTTTCATGACTACATGCACAAGATCCTAGAGGATTATATCGATGACTTGTTGGCTAAGTCATTGCTGCATTCTGAGCATGCTGAGGTCCTGAAGGTCTTCGATCGCCTGATAGAGCATAATATTAGGTTGAATCCTAAAAAGTGCATATTTGACATAACTTCAGGAAAGCTCTTAGAATTCATTGTTTCAAAGCGATGCATCGAAGTTGACCCAAAAAAGGTCAAGGCTATTCTAGAGATGCATCCTCCCTCAAACATCAAGGAATTAAGAAGCCTACAAGGCAAAGTAGCATCCATAAAGTGATTTATCGCTCAATTATCGAATAAATGTTGACCCATGAATCGACTGCTACACAAAGGAGTCCCATTCAACTAGGACAAGGACTGTTGAGTAGCCTTTGCTAAAATCAAGTAATACCTGGCGACGCCGCCAGTGCTAGCTCCACCAAGGCCAGTTGTGCCATTTATGATATATATATATATATATATATATATATATATATATATATATATATATATATATATATTGGCAACCGACTTTGCATTAGGGACCATGTTAGCCCAAAAGAATGTGCAAGGAAAAAAGCAAGCCATATATTATATTAGCCACACCTTGGTGAGTTATGAGCTAGGATATGCATATGTGGAGAAGCTATGTTTAGCAGTAGTGTTCACTACAAAGAAATTGTGGCACTATATGCTAGGCAATACGACATATGCAATATCAAAACAAAATCCTTTGCAGTATATGATGAGCAAGACATATCATAATATACATATTGCAAAGTGGATCATGCTACTGACAGAATTTGATCTAGAATTCATAAGCCAAAAGTCCATTAAGGGACAAGTCATAGCTGATTAGCTGGTTGAGGTACCGTTGTCAAATAGTAGGCCTTTAACCATAGAGCTTCTGGATTATGTGGTCTTCGTCATATCCGAAGCTCCCAAACCTGAAGAACTAGAAAATAATGTTGATATGACCTTGTTCTTTGATGGTTTGAAGTGCGAGCAAGGGGGTGGTGTAGGAATAGTGTTTTTCACACTGCAAGGAGCTCCAATGCCCTTGTCGTTCAAATTAGACTTTCCTTGCACCAAAAATAATGTTGAATATGAAGTCCTACTGTTGGGCCTCCACACAACCGTTGCCATGAACATTAAAATATTAAATATCTTTGGTAACTCCTTGCTCATAGTCAACCAAGTTAAGGGACTCTTTCAATGTCGATGTCCTGTGTTAAAATCTTATAAAGATCTTGTTGTTACATATTTGGCTAAGTTGGAATGGTATGACATCGAGGCAATCCCTCGTTCATCAAATAGGTTTGCAGACACCATGGTGTCTTTGGGATCCTTAATCCCTCAAAATTTGTCTACCAATTTTACTACCATTCATGTTAAAATGATCTCGTATCCTACGGTGGAGCATGAAGCCTTTGATAATAAAGAGTCAATCAACATGAATAGCGTGGAGCCAAAAGCTGAATGGTTCTGTAGTGTTGAAGAATTTCTAAAGAAGGTGCCCTAGGGGTCATTAACCTCTTAGATTTTGACAAGGAGTGGTACTACCATTCACCACAATATTGTTTCGCAGTCTGCATATGCACATGTAGATACACAGGGGGAGTAAGTCATCTTGTCAATCGAATCTGAGGCTTACTAGAGCTAGATGTCACAAATCCAAGACTTCTTAAAACTTGGTTTGATCCTAGAGGGATTTTCGCATGCTACAAAACACACATTCAAGCAGAAAGTGACTAAATATGTCTTGCTAGGAGATATTTTATACCGATGAGTCTACGATGGAGTTCTCCTTCATTGTCTAGAGCTCCAAGAGGCATCTTGGGTGATTTCACAAGCTCATGACAGTACATGCGATGGCCATTTTAGTGGCATGGCCATCGTCAAGCGCATCCTTTGAATGGGTTACTATTGTCCCACTATGGAGAAGGATTGCAATGTGTATGTCAAGAAATGCGTCAAATGTCAACATCATGCTAATATTACACACTTGCCATCGTAGGCCTTACAACCCATTCAAGTAGCTTGGCCATTTGCTCAGTGGGGATTAGATCTTATCAGTAATACTCTCCTCCGTTGTCGGGTCAACATACATTTATTATCATGGATACTGAGTACTTAACAAAATGGGTGGAAGCAATACCCTTAATAATGATGACTAGAGCTCGCATAGCAGAGTTTATACTCAAGCATATCATATGTCATTTTGGGATTCCATCCAAGATAATTTCGAATAATGGAACATCATTTATGAACAAAACTGTGAGAGCTTTGACGTCTAATTATAGAATCAAATACAGTTTTGTGACTCCATATTATCCACAAAAAAACGAGTAAGCTGAGGCCTCAAACAAGACAATGGTGGTTATCTTGAAAAATATGATCCATGAAAACCATAAAGATTGGCATATCCAACTGCCCCTTGCATTATGGGCTTATAGGACTAGCATTCAGATGCACACTGGGGCAACGCCATTTTTCATAGTATATGGCCCTAAGGCCATTATTCCCTTAGAGTTGGAAATTCCAATGCTGCATGTCGTATTGAAAGAGTTCATCGATGACGACACCGCATGGCAAGCTCGTCTAGATAAATTGACACTGCTTGATGAACATCATGTGAATCCCCTGGAGCATCTCCGTGTTTATTAGGAGTGGTTAAAATGATCTTATAATAACAAATTATATTAGAGAGACTTTGAAGTTGAGGATCTTGTGCTGAAAGAGAACCAACAGAACTCTAATTTGTTGCCTGATATACAAGACAAATTTGTGGCTAATTGGCTTGGACCCTATATCATATTTGAAAAGATTGGTTTGGATACCTATCGCATAATGTCTCTAGGGGGTGTTGAAGAGCTTGAACCTCTTAACATTATCCATCTTAAGGCATTCTATGCTTGAGAGTGTAGCAAAAGGCACCAAGGGTTCTAAAAACTGCTTAGTCATGTCAGTTAAAGGCCCTGAGGGTTTGCTTAAAACCACTCGGTCAATCCCAAAAGGCTCCAAGGGTTTGCTTAAAACCGCTTGGTCAATCCCAAAAGGCTCGAGGGTTTGCTTAAAACCACTCGATCAATCCCAAAAGGCTTCGAGGGTTTGCTTAAAACCACTCGATCATCCCAAAAGGCTCCAAGGGTTCCTAAGAACCGCTTGGTCATCCTTAAAATCTCCAAAGGTGCTCATAATCCCTTTGGTCAACCTAAAAGCCCTAGGGGTTTTCTAAAAAATTGCTTGGTCAATTTTAAAAGGCTCCAAAGGTATTTCCTCGTCGTTTGGTCACTCCTAAAGGCTCCAAAGGTATGTAATCACCGTTTGGTCAAATATAAAGGCTCAAAATCCATAAAAATTAGAAAAATAGCATAAAATCCAAAAACATTTACATTTCATTTGCATCATTGCATTTCATGTTCCACATACATTTCATCGTTGCATTGCATGTAGGCATTCTTCATCCGTTGCATTTTGTAGTAGAATATATTGTGTTTATCAATCTTACAAACGATGACACGTTTGTGTTTCAATCATGCACCTCTGCATTTATCATAATCTATCACCCTTTTGAGTAATTGTGTTTTTAAACACAACCCAAAATGTCGCTATGAAGAATATACTAGGTTTTTTTGGTCATTCAACCATACCTAGAAGTCTTCTTAAGAGTTGATAGAAAGCTTGATTTTCTTTTGTAGTTGAAGTCTAGTTAGTATAGCCCTTAGCATATTAGAATCCTATCACTAATCAACAAATTAAACAATCCTAATAAGGACTAGGGGAATATGAAAGCCATGAAGTAGGGCCAGGTATCCTGAGGTGAAAAGAGTGATTCTTGCTTCTCCCCCTATGCGGATGGTATGGGAAATATTGGCAATTGGCAAAATGACAAGTTTATTCCCTACCCAGAATCCCTTGCTTACGATAAAATGAGCAATATCCCAGAGTGATATCCCACATCAATCCTCAATATTGATACCCCCGATCGATATCATAGATTGACATCGCATATTGATGTCCCATTTTGATATCATAATATCGATATCCCAGAAACAGTTCCCCAAAGTAAAATCCCCAAAGGAAGTTTCTGAAGCAAATTATCAAATGTAAAATTCCAAAAGGTCAAGTCAAATGAAGACAAATTGTACAAAGGAAGAAAAATTAGTATCAAATCCCTTGCTCAAGAAAAAGAAGAGAAAGTACAAAATAAACAATGATTTTTATCATTATAGTACAAAAATAAAGAGTTATTTTTAACACTATACATGAGCAAGTATCCTGAAAATTTGAAGAAAAGAAGGGAGCGAAATTGAATCCTTGGAATTGTTAGCACTACTGTACCTTATGCATGGTGATATGTCTGATGCATTAGCACCTCACTTATGTGCAGACTAATGTTTGAATGTGGAAGAGCTAGCTTTAGGTGTCATGTATCGCCTAGTGGTCTAGTCTAACTGAAATCTAAACCTAGGATTGGATAAACATATGACGATCCCCTATCTTAGCAATGGTCTGAAATAATCCTGCCTGACATTGAGGTATGCTTATGCTTTATCTTAATATACTGATTTGCACACACAAGGATAATGAATACTTAGGGCCTATCCTAGTGAAAGCCTTATGTTTCATAAGTCTAGTATGGTCAGTATACAACTTTTGATAAGTCAACTAGGGTGTTTGAGTCTCATGGAAAACCTCACAAATTTATCTAAAAGCAACAAAATACCAAATATCATAAACCATAAAAAATAAAAGTCATTCAATCATCAAATTGCAAAGTATCGAATCCATGATACATCATTACATTGAGCACAATCAAGATATAGGATAGATATGGGATGGATATCAGAAATGATATTTAGACGACCACTGACTATATTGTGCATAATTTTCAAATTGCAAAAGGAATATAGAGTGACATATTATATCATTCACATCATACCGTTTCATATCATTGCATGTCATATATGGGTGATTAATTGTTTAAATTCTTGTAATGAGGATTTTCAATTACATTCATGATTTTTACACATTTTGTGGTGTCATCCATTAGATTGTTAAACACATATCACATTCATTCCTTATGTTTTAAGTGATTAAAGCATATAGGTTAATTTACATTAGATTACCATCATGTAAATAATGCATTACATACATTACACCAGCATATCATGACATCGTCATAAATTAAATGCATACAATACAATAAAATTAAATATGCGTTTAAAAGTAAACATCGCATCCATATGCATCCATCATACATAGCACATCTAAGCATCTAGATCACTGCATACCATCATCATCATAAAATTAAATAGCTATCTAGTGCATGTCATTCATACATCACATCATATAAAAATAACATCAATATGGACATATGCATCCATGTGCATAATATAAACATAAAATCAAAAATAAACAAGTACACATAATAAGCCAAAATGATCAATCTCATATATATATGTGTGTGTGTGTGTGTGTGTGTGTCCATAGATACATAGAGGTACATCAAATACCCGTAGGCTAAAACCATGTAGGTCCTCGACCTTACACTCAAAAATGGTATAATAAGCATCCTTGTAAGATCTGTACTACATGAGACTTGTACCCCTAGCTTGTGAGTCACCGCCATCACCCCTGCCATACCTGTGGCTCCTCTGTGAGCTGACTCCATGAGTGCTATAAGACCTGTGTGTCATCTTAGTCCTATGAGTCCTATGACTGGATCTGGCAGCAGACAACCTTGTCTCTCTGGTCTAGGATCGGCTTCGGTGGGTCCCTATAGTGTGTGTATCCTTTGGAACCTCCCCACCTATCAGCCTGATGTGGACCTCTAGCTGGGAGATGCGAGTCGCACGCGCTATATCCCACTTGTTACCCTCCTCCATGAGGGAATGAAGCATCCTGATCTCTGCCACGGGGTCACAACCTACTGTCAGTAAAGAATATGGTGCGACTAGAGATCTCATGATGGCCTAGGAGGATGAAGGATCTCCCCTATATACCCTGAGTAGGTCCCTCTCGGTAGTAGCTGCACTCAGTCGTGCCTGCGCCAGATCGCACTCACTGGTAAGCTCCCTAACTTGGGTCTCCACCATTGTAGCCTGTGCTATGAGAGTTGTCATCTCCTTCTAACCTACTGTAGCTGCCTCTCACTATGAGATAACTTTACCTCTAGAGTGGCAATAAATGTATCTCATTATAAAATCTGACTACATAGCCTACCCACCTGACTTTGCAAATCATCTACCTACGCCCGCAACTGCACAATCTCACTATCTGGTGCTGCCTCACCCTCCTCGAGACCCTCCTCCTCTACGTCCACCTAGGGGGCTCCCCTATTGTACCCTAGTCACCCTCTATCCTTTGTCGAGTGTGATGCCCTTGGGGATCCACCTCTACACCATCAACACCTTCTGCAACAAATCCACCAACTAGACGATCGAGAGGTCCCTTCTTGTGCCACTCAATGTCGCTCCACCATCCATCATAATCAGGAGTAGTACCTGCATCCCTCTGGCCTGACTCCTGGAAATCATCATCCTCCTCTCCTAGAGGAGTAACCTACGACCAGGTGAGGTCCCTCTCTAGGACCAGGCATCTATAGATAAAAGGCATGTTCGGGACATCCTATCAAATCTTGAACTATCGTAGGACATAAGAAAAGTAGTGGTACTCGCACCACTCGGCCTTGTGGTTGACGATCCATCTATCCCTGCATGCTTGACATAGGTATCTAGCTATCTTTGTCCATGTTGGGCAGTCCATATAAGGGTGCCACTCGATATCCCTAAAGTGAAGCTGGGCGAACTGATCAATGTAGTGCATCAAGTCTCCTACGTGAGACTTGCTCCTAAATCCCTCCTGCTCCTAAGGCCAATAGGTGGCATAACATTGGAAAGCATCTATAATGGTGGTAATCTCTAGGGGTAGCTCTGTAGGGTGCTCTATCTGAATGTGTTGCCAACCCCATATCTGCAATAGGAGGCTACAACCAATAACCACTCTACTTCGACGAGTGATCTGATATAACTCATGATACAACTGTACCAGTAGAGTGCTCCCCCAAGACAAAATAATTGGCTCATTCATCGAGCTGGCCATGACAGGTCGAACGTAAGCTAAGAGGTTCTAGGGGAACCTCACACCTGAAGAGTCGAGTAGGGCTATTCGAATAATCAGGTGCATGAACACAACCTCCCACTATGAGAAAATGCTGATCTCGTACCACTCCTGGATATGGATGTCGCCATGGTCAATGTGGCCCTGTGCCTCCATGCTTTGATCTCTGAAGAAAACATAAAAAACAACTCTCCTCACTATGAATGGGGAGGTAGTGATAGGCTCACCATCGATATGCAACCAGAATATGTGGTACACATCCTCTAATGTGACTATCATTTCACATGTGGGTAGGTGAAACATGTTGGTCCACGCATCCCAGCGACGGGCCAAAGTAGTCAAATAGGCCTGGTCTACTTGGATGGGAGAGAGATCCAATATGCATCCGAAGCCAACAACACCAAACCACTCCCGCTCCATAGCAGTCAATAGGGGGTGTAGAGTGCGAAAGAGATCAGTCTCCCTTGCTCTATTAGTCAAAGAATGAATAAAAGAAATCAAAGAAAAACAAAAAACAATTAAAATCACTCTTAAAAAAAAATCAATTTTTTTTCTAGATTTGGGCGTCGCGGGTCGAAACCGCAGCCGACCCAACGGTCAAAAATTCGACCGTTGGGATTTGAAACCCACTACGACTGACATCCATGGCCCCTAATTTGCCAATTGGGGACTACGACTGCCACCCACGGCTAGCGAGCGAAACCCTAAATGGGTTCGATCTTGCCCGAAAAACACCCTGAAAACCAAAAGTAAACCCCCTAATTAACTAACCTATGATAAATCCTAATCTATAGTGAGGTTCATTGCCTATGGTTTAGTGTGGTTCAATTACCGATTAATTAATGAGGTTAATTTTAAACTCGGTAATCACAAGTGAGGTCTCGGTTTATGAGTTACCTTTGAGCCCTCGGATCTCCCGCTGGTCGATGCCTCTACTTGGTCAGCCATAGGTGTGAAGTCTAGGTAATCTAGTTTGGTTTTAGTAGCGTTTCGAGCTAAGTTTTATGGTTGCACCTCCAAATGAAGTCAGGTGAAAATGACCAATTTTCAAAAAGGAAGGCCCTTTTATAATTTTTCACATTTAGGTCGGGCCGTGGCTAACACCTGTGGTCTCCGAGTTAGGGTTTTTCGATCGCATGTCCTAGCCACATCGAGAAAAATTACCCATAGTTAAGATCGGCGGTTAGCAAATTACATATAATACCCTTAATTTACCTTGAGAAAAGTTGCTAACTGACAATTTAAACACTCCAAAAACGTGAACCAAGCACAATGACACCAGAAAATGTCATCATAAGGCAAAACAAAATAGCCGGCTAAGATTATAAAGTATATTCAACCAAGGTCGTCACCATGGAAATCCTTTCTTTGAGCGCCGCACCTCCTAGCCAATAAAACATTCAATTCAAAATTGATCAAAATAAATAAAAAAATCAAATAAATCAAAAGCCAAATGCACCTCGTATTCAGTTATTTACCCTATACCCTTGACGGTTGCAACGATTTGTGATCCATGCAATTCGAAAAGATGAGTAAATTACCATAAGGAAATTTGGGGCAAATTTGTCATTGTAGAATTGCTCTACTTCATTTCAATCCCTAAGACTGCTCCAGGGGAACAAAGTATTCATCATAATTCTCCTATGATATTTTTAGCAGATCATCGACAATATGATTCAATATACGCCTAATTGGACTTGCTTTAATTTTGATTCCCTAAGAAGACCTTGTGGCTGGACCACTCCATGGGATAGAAATAAGCAATTACTATTAATAGTTGTAATCATAGCTGATTAGTGGTAGGGAACACCTTCCCTGACCTTCCAATTAATTAAAATTAACTTGCTTGCTGAATAATATCATACAATCAAATAGATAAAGAGTATGTAGAAGTAATTGAAAACAATAATAAGAATGTGATTCACCACTTGAGGTGGGCTCACCCTGTGCGAGAACGCAAATGATAATTTGAGAAAAATATAAATGATAAGATAATTAAACCCTACGCTTGGAAACTATCTATATATGCAATAAAATGATTTTAAATATTATGGCCGATTGCTCATAATATTTGTATTGTAACATGACTCCCCTCCTCGGAAAGCTTTGTCCTCAAAGCTGGAAATGTCTGGAAAATACTTTCATGTTCCCATGTGGCATCTTCCTCTGGTAGGTCTTGCCATTTGATGAGAAATTCTTGAATCTGGCACGATCTTAGTCTTCGTATTCTGTGTTGTAGTATATCTTCAGGTTGGAGATGTATGCGTCCTTCTTCATCGAGCACTGGTAATTCTGATTGACTTTGCACTTTCTGACCAATTACTTTTTTGAGACATGAAACATGAAATACCGGGTGTATTCGTGATGATGTAGGTAGCTCTAACTGATAGGCTACTTCTCCAATGCGGCGCACAATTTTGTAAGGACCGTAGAATCGTGGAGCCAACTTTTGGCTGGACTTTATCCTTAACGATGATTGTTTGTAAGGTTGCAACCTTAGGAAAACCCAATCACCTATATTAAAAGTTCTCTCTGATCGGTGCAAGTCTTGTTGTTGTTTCATACGATTTTGTGCTTGGACTAAATTCTCTTTGAGGATGGTGAGTGTAGACTACCTTTGTTGGAACCAATCATCCACTTTGGCTACTTTGGAAGATCCTTGTACGTAATCTGCGACGGTTGGAGGCTTGGTGCCATACAATGCTTCAAAGGGAGACATCTTAATTGAGTAATGGTAAGAAGTGTTGTACCACCATTCTGCCAATGATAACCACTGGCTCCATTGGTATTGTTTATCTTGAGCGAAACATCTTAAGTACGTACCCAAACATTTGTTAACTACTTCTGTTTGACCATATGTCTGTGGATGGTAGGCTGAGGACATGTTCAATTTGGTACCACTAAGTCGAAATAATTCCCGCCAAAAGTTACTAGTGAATATGGGGTCTCTATCACTTACAATATTTTTGGGCATACCATGTAATTTGAAAATTGAATCCATAAATACCTTTGCCACCTTGCTTGCGGAAAATGGATGTTGTAAAGCCTGAAAGTGAGCGTATTTGGATAACCGGTCTACGACGACGAAAATTACTGTCCTGCCTTCTGAATTTGGAAGACCTTCAATAAAATCCATGGATATATGTTCCCACTGCCGTTCAGGGATGGGTAATGGTTGTAACAACCCTGGTGATTTGATTGTTTCTCCTTTATTGCGCTGGCAAACTTCGCATTCTGCTACCCATTGTTTGACTTCTGCTTTTAATCCTTTCCAACAAAATGATTGTTTGACCCTTAAATATGTTTTCAAAAATCCTGAATGTCCCGCTGATGGAGAAGCGTGCGATTCGTCGAGGATCTTCGATTTGAGTTCTGAATTGTGTGGAATGTAAATGCGGTTCTTCTTTCGGAGGATTTTATCTTCATAAGAGAACAAAGGGTGTTTAGAGGACCCTATAGATAATTCTTGAAGTATCTGAGCAGTTTCGCTATTGGACAACCATTCATCTTGTAATTGATTCACCCATTGGGAGCAAGGACTTGAAATAGCGTTAATGACTACTTCGTCTTCATATTTCTTGGATAGCGCATCGGCGGCTACATTTTCCTTCCCTTTCTTGTATTCGATAACAAAATCATAGCCCAATAGTTTGGTTAACCACTTATTTTGTTCCGGATATGAAAACCTTTGCTCAAGAAAATGTTTGAGACTACTATGATCTGTTTTTATAATGAAGCGGCTACTGATTAGGTAGTGTCTCCATTTTTCTACTGTGTGAAGAATAGCCAACATTTCTTTTTCGTATGTGGATCTTCCCAAATTTTTCTCGAAGAGCTATTTACTTTCAAATGCCAACGGATGACCTTCTTGCATTAATATAGCCCCAATTCCTGTTCTTGACGCATCACATTCGATAATAAATGGTTTGTGAAAATTGGGAGTTGCTAAAACTGGAGTTGTACACATGGCCTCCTTAAGAGCTTCGAAGGCTTGAGTAGCCTCTTCCGTCCAACAAAAAGCATCCTTCTTTGTGAGTGCTATGAGAGGTGCTGCAATCCTACCATAATTTTGTACAAACTTGCGATAGTAGCCCGTGAGACCCAAAAAACCATGAAGTTTCTTGATGGTTTTAGGTAAAGGCCATTCTTGAATTGCCTTAATCTTATTGGGGTCGACTTTGACGCCCTCGTGTGAAACTATATGACCAAGATACTCGACTTCTTGGACACCAAATGAACATTTGGAATGTTTGACAAATAACTTTTCTCTGCGTAAAATGTGAAGGGCTTTATCCACATGATGTAAATGGTCCTTCCATGTTTTGCTATATATGAGAATGTCATAAAAAAAAACTAACACAAACTTACGGAGGAGTGGACGAAACACTTGGTTCATGAGACTTTGGAATGTGGATGGTGCATTGGTGAGACCAAAAGGCATGACCAAAAATTCGTAATGACCTTCATGAGTACGAAAAGCAGTTTTGGGAATATCTTCTTCTCCGACACGGATTTGGTGAAATCCTGAGCGAAGGTCTAATTTTGTAAAAAAATTTGCACCATGCAACTCATCTAGTAGGTCATCTATGACAGGGATAGGAAATTTGTCCTTGATAGTGAGTTTATTGAGAGAACGAAAATCAGGACACATACGCCAAGAGTTATCTTTTCGTCGAGCCAGAACTACAGGTGAGGAATAAGGGCTAGTGCAGTGACGAATGACTCCATGATCTAGCGAGATCCTGAATGATCTGTTCGATTTCTATCTTTTGTGGTTGAGGATAGCGGTAAGGACGATTGTTAGGTGGGACACTCCCTGGAATCAAATGGATGGCATGGTCATGAGATCGTTTAGGTGGTAATCCTTTAGGTTCTTGGAAAACCTCTTCGTAATTTGTTACGATGTCTCGTAAATCTGGAGCAGTAATATCCGAAGTTGCTCGAGATTGTGTTTCCAAACAATTAATTTGAGCTATAAATCCATATCCACCCTTTTTTAACATCTTCTCCATACTATGAGAGCTCACCATTTGTGATGGAGGAGTAGTAATGCCTTGTAAGCGAATGACTCGTCCATTTTCCTTCCATTCCACAAATAATTTTTTGAAATTGAAGCTAACCGTGTCTAATGTTTCCAACCATTCAACTCCCAAAATGACATCAAAGTTCCCTAAATTCATGACGAAAAGGGATCCAAACCAGGTATAAGTTCCCATTTTTATGGAAACTTGAGATGTTCGACCAACACATTGCGCGTTCACCCCATTGGCCACTAGAACCTGGAATTTGTCTTTGTTGGAAGAGTTAATGAATAAATTCAAAGCTTTTGTTGTTTTGATGTCGATAAAATTGTGGGTACTATCGGAATCAATTAGCACATTCACCTTTTTTTGGCGGAGAAATCCTGGTACCTTGATGGTATGGTGGGCGGTTAACCCCATGAGGGCATGTACGGATATCGCCATTGTATCCTCTTCCTTCTCTTCTAGAGTAATTGGTAGTTCTTCTTGCATAGGTTCTTCTTGTTGGTAAGTTTCTTCCTCTTCTCCTTCATATTGATCGCATTCAATATGAAAGTTTTGTTTTTGGGCACATGCTTGTTCCCTGGGATGATGAGTGCGACATTTATAGCAAAAGTATCTTGATGGTTGATCATTTCTACGAAAGGAATTGTTGCGATATGAAGGACGACTATAAGTTTCACGCCGTGCATACAACTGAATTCTCTTCTCAGCCAGCTTGGCTATTCTTATACAATCGTTCAGCGCGGTTGGATTTTGAATGTCCACCTCCACCCTAATATTTTCTTTTAATCCATTGCGAAAAGCTCCTACCACTGTGTCGGGACTGAGGTCTAATGTATATGGTAGTAAACTGGTGAATTCTAAAACGAACTCGCTAACCGATCCTTCTTGTTTAAGAGATAACAGTCTTACTGTGTATGACGATGTAGCTCCTTCATCAAATCTTTCTAAAAAATAAGTAGTGAATTTTTTCTAGTTAATAGTAGCTCCTTTCTCTCGCTTAAGCCATACGAACCATTGGTAGGCCTCAATGCCTAATTTTGATGCAGCAAAAGGGACTTTATCAAAATCCTTAATTTGGTATAAGTTGAGAATGCCTTCCATTTTGGCTATCCAACCACGAGGATCATGACCCTCAAAAGTGGGCATATCAATGCGTGGAAAATTATTAGGGCCTCTCGGTTGGTGATAACCCATATCCCTTTCCCGATCTTGGTTATTCCACTGTCTATGATAGCGATCCCTGTAATTATCCGGATTGCCTCTTCGCTGCTCCCAATCGTCATCCTGGTCGTCATTTTCTTCATTCCTTTGTGCATGGGAGTGATTTTGGGGATTAGTATTGGGATTAAGTCGGTTTTGTGTGCTCGCTAGGTTTTTTAGGTTGACACTAATTTCGTGCATACCCTCTAGTAAGAGTCGAAGAGTTTCATCCGTGGAAATGGCCGAGTTACTTGAGTCTCCTTGTGTGATGTTGTCGTGAGTTGGGGGAGGGTTAGTAGCCATAGGGTCTACCAGTGGATGATGTGGATTATAACTGCCAATTTTGAAAGGAGAAGGAGAATTTTTTGTACCTGGGCTTCGATTAGGTCTTCTTGCGTTTGTATTGGGAATCTCTGAGCTTGATAGTCGACCGTCAGGTCCCTTGGTCCAACTTCTACTCATGCACTGTTCAAAATTTCTTGCTTAGTAATCCTTGAGCTTCGATTTCTGTGACAATTCGGTTGAATTTGGCAAAAATTTTGTGTTTCGCTTCAACTGTCGCTCCCACTGCGACGCGGAATTTGAATTTGGGTGGCCTCCTTGACCGCAACTTTCAACAATTTTTAATTTGGACAATTTCAGCAACTTTGACAGCAACATTTTAGAAACGTTTCGGTTGTGATTGGGACTGACTGGACGATTTTAGCAACTTTGACAGCAACTTTTTAGTTGTGACTGGGACTGACCTGCAAGACAAAACGTACTGCTATGATCGAACAACGAGGAACCCAAAACGGACACAGAACATGAAACAAAAATGCAAGACTGCACGTACTGCTACGACCGAACATCAAGGAACCCGAAATGGATGCGAAAGACAAAACAAACAACTAGACAAAAGACGAAATTAACAACTGGGCAGCGACGATGACACGTAGGATGACCGAAGGACCGAGACGCGACGATGACACGTAGGACGACCGAAGGATCGAGATGCGACGAAGCACCGAATGACGTGACTAAGGACAGCTCGAGGACACGACAAACATAGAAGACCACTCAACACACGGACAACACGGACAGACGACGACACAAAGGACGACTCAAGACCAATCGACACGCAGACAAGAGACATCTGGACAAAAACGACGATGACACGAAAGACGCAGGGTTTGTGAGGGGAGAGGCTGGTGTGACCGTAGTCACATTGTATTAGTTACCCCCACTGCTTAATAAACCTATTTGCGCTCGTTTCACTCCCAATGTGGGATAAATGATTTTGACGCGATAATCGACCAACTGAAATTTAGATTAAAACCTTATAAAATGCGAATAATTTTTTCGGTACCTGATGCGTGATTGGCTGGTGGGTTAAGCTCGGCTACGAACGTGTTTCGAAGGTTTGGTGCGTTTCATTTTGCGATGTCTCTGGTTTTAACAGTGACCCTTCGTTGCACCCGTAATTTTTTTTGCATAAATAACTGTGATCTTTCGGATGCTTGAAACCCTTAATCTCCTATTTTTGCCTAGTGTTAAGTTGCTGCGATCATTACTGGAAGGATGCGCTAGTCTACATTTAGTGATGTCGTCGCCTGTATCCTATTTTACGTAATATCCTGTAGCTTCCCTGTGATTGTTGTTGGGCCACGAAACACAATGCTATCGAGTTTTGCCTCCTATATTTACTACACTCGATGATTACTTGTTGCCTCTCGAATGGTTTTTGATGCACTTGGAAGTTTCCCGTAAATTGAACCAATCTCCTGATACCACTTGGTAGGGAACACCTTCCCTGACCTTCCAATTAATTAAAATTAACTTGCTTGCTGAATAATTTTGGACAATCAAATAGATAAAGAGTATGCAGAAGTAATTGAAAACAATAATAAGAATGTGATTCGCCACTTGAGGTGGGCTCACCCTGTGCGAGAACGCAAATGATAATTTGAGAAAAATATAGATGATAAGATGATTAAACCCTACGCTTGGAAACTATCTATATATGCAATAAAATGATTTTAAATATTATGGCCGACTGCTCATAATATTTGTATTGTAACAATTAGGTCTTGCAAAGAATTTCAAATGCTAAATCCTAATTTGTTCAAAGATCATTCATAGTGGTCAAGAAACCTTATCACTTCATTCATTGTCATTACCCTCATCGACTCATTGCTTGAGGGGGTAGTTATAATATCAAATCATAATCAAAGTCAATAGAAGATCCCTTGATCGTAGATCCCTAGATCTTGTCAAAATTATGTTCGTCTTACAAATCATTGCCAAAGACTATCATAAGCTTACCCTTCTGCTAGGGAAAATAACATATATGATAGTTTGTTTGTAACTCTCATCCTTTCGGATTGACAAGCGCAAAAGCCTACTTGGCATTGATGCTATCTGAATGTCTAGTGACGAGTGCAAACTCTTTCAAAATTAAGCCTTCTATCGAGTTAGAAGCAATGATTCTAGGATGCACATCCTTTTGCTAGACTTGGGGCATCTAATGTTGATCAGACAAATGATCATCATGCAACCTACGACATCATTTTAGGAGGTCTAGTTTTTTTCAGCGTTGTTCGATCTCACAACGCATCTCAAAAGGGTCATCTGTAGACACCTAAAACACATCATGTCGAGGCGACTACTCATATGGGACATGCTAGAAGACCATATGGAAGAACTTTGGACAGATCCAAGGTATAGCAGTGGTTTTAACCACTCATTTGGGGCATATTTGCCTAGTCAGTGCTAGCCGCTATTGACACCCACGATTAGCAATGCTCACCGTGCATGTCATCCATGGTCAACACTCAGAGTCAGTTGGCCTTCATCCGACCAAAAGTTGGTTGCAATGACCAATTGGTTGCAGATTGGAGTAGTTTGAGTGAGGAAGATTCTGGATCCTTCCATCCAACAGACTCAACTGCCCAATATTTATCTTGGCTTCATGAGGAAGCCATCCCTAGCCCTAGGCCAATGCTATAAGATCCCCCTATGAATTAGGGATAAGTCTGGACAAAGTATGATCAATTGAGCAATGAAGCCCTGTCAAATTGCATACTGAATTGCATATGAGAAGGACACTTTTGCTACCCAATTGGAGATCGAATCACTATGGAAGCCCTAGGAGCCTAGGAGATCCAAGAAACACATATCCATGCAATCGATGCACAATTCAGATAATTCAACTGCAAAACCTATCAAAGGACACAAATGCAACCCTTGACCATAAATTTGGCAAGGAGGATTGGAGAGGAAGCCCTAATTCTGAGGGCAAGTCTACTCAGAGCTCCATCGCAGTTGTGAGCTGCGGTGCACAATGCTGACCGCACATCAGACACATGGTGAGCAAATGACTATATATACCCTTGTGTTCTTTCTTGTAGATTATTTGATTAGATCACATTATGCTTAGTATAGGTTTAATTGACATTTTAGAGACATGCCCGGTGGAATTAAACATTAAAAGTAGATTTACCTTCATTAAGTCAATTTGGTAATTAGTGCAATTGTGGGTTATTTCATGCGTTCATATTTTCTATTCGATAAACTAACCCAATAGATAAATAGTATTTGATTTCTTATACATGTTTGATGACAACATTTCATGATTAATATAGGTTTACCACGTTTTATCTGTTTTCTTAATTACATGCTTGTTATGACATCTTCTTGTGAAATATCCTTTTAAAGCCTCATCAAGAGAGGCCACCTTTGTTTATAATGTTTCTTGTTGTTTCTTGAATGTAGGATTAATAGGATCTTGTCATTCAATGCTGAAAATACCTCTAAGCATGGAGAAGAAGGTCATTGACACCTTGGAGAAGTTTGTGACTATTTAGAGAGCCTGCGTATTGTGCCTACCCCGTTGGGGCTTTCAAATTGTATCAATATTTGGGTGACCCTGAGAGGGACATGATTGTAACAGAGATTCATTTCCAATATTAATAGAAGAAACATCTATTTTCTTGTTATATACAATATTGTCTATCATTTCATGCTTTAATGTTGATTCCAATTGATGTATTAGTTAGGTGCATGCTTTTTGGATAGGTCACATATATATATATATATATATATATATATATATATATATATATATATATATATATATATATATATATATATATATATATATATATATTATATGGATTATTTTGGTGTAATGCCTTAGTGCTTAGTTACCACACCTTTGTGGGATAACTAAGGCTATTACCACTCACCTAATAATAAATATGGTCACTTGATCCTCACCATTTAAGATACCACCACTATACTATCTTGTGATTAATTCCAAAGAACTCACTACTTTGAAACACTTGAGCCTCACAGTTCATAATTATTTGGTTGTTGCATCATTGCAACTCCTAGATTTGCTAATACATGGCTATTGCATCACCATAACTCCCAATATTCATATATTCCTTGTTATTACATCATTGCAACTCCTAATATTAGGTTACCTTCTTGAATCTAGGGTCCTAATGTGGTTTCTAGATCAGTGTCTAAGAACCCCCCTTAAACCTGGTAATTACATAAAATCAAAATAACATCTCTCTCAATAAAGGAATTAAAGTGCTATAATAGAAATAATGTGCTTAAATATAACACAATGCTAGAACTAGGATTCTTAATAAAATACTTTCATCCATAATACTAACATTTAGCAATTCCTTTATTTTAGAAAGAAAGAATGAACAACATCTAGAAGCATTACAATCCATCATCCATGAATTTAGAATCTAACTCATTCTTTCCCATTTGCTCATTTTCATATAAAAAACCAATAACATATAATCCTTCCATTCTTAGTTCAAGTTTTTAAATATAACAAAATTAATGGGAAAACATATTTCCTTTAAATTACTTCACTTCCAATTTTAGAAAATCTTGATATAAATAATGACATCACTTTTCTTTTCATCCTCAAAATCTATTAATAAATTTTCCACCTAAGAGGTCCCTAGCATCAACTTACTTTCATGATCCTCTTCATGAAGGAGAATATTCCACAAACTTTGAGAATAAGCTTAGGGATTAAGATAACTCATGAATTACTTATGCAAGTCTAAGATGCATCAAGCAATAATTTAATGCAAAAATACAACCATTCATTCTTGTAAGCTAAAAATGAGCAACACCAAATAAAACAATCTTATCAAAAGTGAATCAACACAATATTGCACAAAATGAAGAATCTTATTAATATGGAACTAGGGGAGCCTAGATCTCCAAAGTGTACAATATATATATACCCTGAATATGGGGTTACAATATGCTTTTATAGCCTTTGATACAATGTTACAATGTTGAGGGTTACAAAACCCTCATTCACAAGAATAGTTGGTGTCTTCAATGCTCGTTTTCACTCAATAAATTATAGGTGGTCTTGTGTATCCCTGCGAGGCCACTTGAGCTGCAACAACCTTCAATAATAGAGTTCTTGCACCTACAAACAAATCAACAACACAAAAGGTCAATAACACATGAGAGGGCTCCAATGTGTAAGTCCCTCTATAAAGACAGATATATAAAACCTTGGTATTGTAAAATATAAAATGCTTACAAAGACAAAAAATATTATATTGAACACAATAGAATATTTACCTTGTCAATAATATCTATTGTTCTAATCTGCATTCTTGTGCTTGTGATCTATAGTCATGCTCAAATATAGGGTTGCACTAGGATCTCTGTTACTCCAATTGATCTAAACATTTGTGGAGACATTCAAGAGTTTGTTAGGAACCTACCCTCAAAATTTTGGCCCAATCCAACTCTAGATGAGTGATATATGGTCAAAATAGTTTGGGTAGTTTGTGTAGTCCTACATAAACGTGGGCAACGTGATGGATATTTTCATCCTCCACAAACCCTAACTACCCAACTCCTTAACCACTCCACCAACTGCTTATTAACAAAAGTGCTTAACCCTTTTATTGCTCAATCCTCATTCACAAAAGTGAATGATTATTTATAACTTGCCTTCCATATGCTAGGGTTTCGATGACACCAATGTGCGGTCAAGATTAAAACATAATGGATGGATAAGATTATAATCTTTGCAATATGGTATGGATCAAATCAAGTGGATGGTTGAGATTAGATTGTGATGAATGGCTATGATTTCATTTACATATATACATATATTTATATTAAATATATAAATATTAATATATAAAATATTTATATACTTATATATGAAATATAAATATATATATATATATATATATATATATATATATATATATATAAAATAAATAATGGATGGTTGTGATTGGGAAGATGCAAGGATGATAAGTGGCTAGGATTTGGTATCTATAGATACCCCTTTTTGTATCGCGTTGCGTGAAACACAATGCTGTGCAAAAACAAGAGACACCTAGTTTAGATGAAGCAACTTTATTTCCTTGTAGCACAAGAAGATCCTAAAGACCAAAAGAATGCGTGTGTAGCTTACCCCCTCAATTGACGAATGAGTGAAGAATGAATCTTATGAGGCAATTGATAAAAATATGGATGTAAATGTAAGTGTGAATGTGGGTGTAAATGTATTCTATTTTTGCCCCAAAAGATGCAAGGGGGTTGTTGGAAATGTGGATGTATATGTGATTTAAATGTCATGAAAGTAACATAGATGATGATGCAATGATGATGTCATTTCTTTGCCCCAACAAAAAAGAGGTTTGCCAATGATATGTGATGTAAATGTGGTGTATGTTGTTTTTGCCCCAATAGATGCAAGGAGTTTTTGAAAATGTGAATGTGAATGTGATGTAAAAGATGTATCCTAATGTGGGAAATCAAAATAAAATTTGGTTGCTTGAATTTTGGGGTGATTATGTGTTGTTGAAGAATATTCCTTTTGGCTTCATTGAAATGTAAAGTTATGAAAATGCAAAATGACATAGGATAATATAACCATTGTAGTGATTTGTTGTGAGGTTCCTTCTACAAGGAACCAATCATGCTACTGGTCCATGTCCTTAGTGATTGTCTGTGTAGAAAAGACGATGTATTGGAAGTTATCCGTATTTCAAGCCCCAACAAACAAGGCCATCAATGACAACATTTGAGCAAATTAATTTGAGCACAGTATCACTCAAAAATGAGGGGCCAAAATTGGATTTCAAACAAGAGGATGTTGGATGATGGGCAAGTGTATTATGGTGATCTACCCATCCTACCAAATTGCATGGATAGCCAATCACTGCAATCACCAAGTGAATAGGGTAAACCACTAGATACGAGGTTCACTTGAAAAATATGAGTGGAATTGGCAAATGTTGAATGGTAATGTATGGAATTGTGGATGATATGAATGATGTAAATGAATGCATATGGATTAATTTTGGAGTGATTTTGTGGGGGTAAGCTATATTTTTGGGCCCTGTTGGTATTTCTACAACATTTTTGAGCTAGACATCAATAAGCGTCTTCCACCCTACAAATATAGGGTAGTGTTTGAGTGCACTAGGTATATGCCCATGGGTGTTTGAGAATGCCAAAATAGCTATGAGTGTGTTGCATAAGTGAAATTGGATTCATTCTTATGTTCATGAGTTCCAAAATCTACATCTGAAAGAGAGCGAGTGAGTGAGTGGAGGAGCGTGGAGGAGTGTGGAGGAGTGAAGTGATGGCAATGGAGGGCGTGAATGCTTAGGTGGCTGAGGTAAGTTCCCTTAACACTCTTTATTTGGAGTTGTACAATTATTTTTTTAATTTTTTTGATTATGCAATGAATATGATGTTAATGTGCACGTGCTTTTGTGCTTGTGTTGTAGTTGAGGATATTGGAAGCTCGATACCATTTCTTGCCCATTATACCAAGGGTGAGAAAGGCCTTGTAGAAGGCCACTAGGATAAGTTGGAAGGGATGGGATTGGCTAGAGTAGCGTGGATTGAGGTGGTGTGAGATGTGGTGATAGTGACTCAAGATGATGAGGTTGATTAGTTGCGGGTGGATTTGGAAGTAGGTGGAGGCGAGGATGCAATAGCGAGACTCTAGGAAGAGCTAAGGTAGAGGGACTCTCATCAGAGGTATTATGTACTACACCTTCGATCCGAGGAGGCATATATCCAAGATTTAGAGGATCTATGTATGCAACACCACATTGGGCTGCCAGATCGACCCTCTTCCTCCATAGCTAGCTCTGTTAGGCATAGTAACTCTAGGTCTAAGGCTTCATAAGGGTCACATGGGTCCTCCTATAGGTGTTAGCTAGTGCTTAATTGCACTTTTCTGTATATGATCCTTGGTGCTCCATTGTATATAGCCTTAAGACATTCATTGTATATGTGATTTTATATATGTATATATACATGGCTTTTACTTTTGTGTTATGAATTTGTGTGAATGTGTGTGTGAATGCATATGTATGTGTGATGGATGGTAGTGTAATAATTATGTGTATGTATGATGAAAAATGAACTATTGTACTAATGATCATTTATAGTTTAGAATTTTGCTTGACAATTATTAATCATTGTTGTTTAATCAAGGGCACCAAAATGGTGGTGTGAAAAAGGAAGACTCATGTAATGATATGGATGTGTATAACTGATTGTTTTGCAGAGACTCAGACATACTAATTATTTCAACCAAAATACCTAAGGTCTGTCTAATTTGTCTAAGATCAAATGTGTGTGCAGTGAAATGTTCATTTACCAAATCATGAGCGTGGTAATGACTCAAGGAAATCAAGAACCAATGTGTGTGCAAGTGAGTTCATTAACCCATCTTGAGTAAATTGAGATGAAACCTATCATGGAGGAGACTAAGAAGTTAGCTTGTCCTTATGTGCGATCATAGGTCTCTTCAAGAGAGACGTGTCACCATGCATGAGTGTACTCCACTGCAAATCAAGCATTTATAGCCCTAGTGGATATTAGCTCCATAGTCCAAGAATATGATCTCTAAGCTTTGGGGATTTATACTACCTAACCATCTAGATAGAAATGTAGTTCTATCCTTACAAATTATGGATGCATAGTGTGTGATTTATAAAAGAGTTAGAGCTTTGGGGAATCAAATTCTCAATCGAAGTGTGATGAGAATTTTACCCTATCCTTACTACTCATTCTTTTATTTTGGTAATGTGAGTAGTGATGAAGACCACTATTTTTGATTTTGGACTATGTGCATAATGGGACAAGCAAAAATATTTTTTTTGCTTCAAGGTTCAACCCAATCATGGTGTTATCTTGCTTTGACACAAGAAGTTTTTTAATATGTGTGAAATGTGGTTGATTCAAGAGTGTTAGAGTCAATTCCAGAACTCAAGATTTTTCTAGTGAAAATATGACTTGGTCCTAGAGAAAACTTGACATGTATTAGAATTTGCTGGAAACACTAGGAGTGGCTGAGTGATCAAAAACACCTAGGGTAATAAAGTGATGGTGCATATTGTAAATTGACTTATGAAATGGCGTAATGAAAAATGGATATGAACTTGGGGCTGCCCTTGATTAAGGCAACAATATTTATTGGATCAATTATTGTCTAAACTTAACAAATGACCCCTAGTATGGTGGATGAAATGCATTGAAATGTCAATGAATGTGTTTGTGTAATGTGGATGTATGCAATGTGATGTGTAATGTGAATGAATGCGATGTGTATGGATGCAATGCTTTTGTGTATTAGCCATGTATATATACATATATGTAAATAACATTAAGTGTGAAACACTCTGAAATGGATGATGTTAAGTGGCTCGAGCTCTTCTTCTCCCCCTAGACTTGCAAGCCTATATGGTTGGATTGAACCTTGTGAACTTGGGTAGTAGCAAGTAACACGTATAAATGCAAATGACAAAATCTATGCTCATGCAATGCACAAAATTTTTGTTTTGTTTTTTTTGTGTGTTTTTGATTTTTTTGAATTATGTACATATGTTACAAAATATTCTGGTGAGGCAGATCAATGAAGTGGAGGTGGTGGTTCACCAGTTGGTTCAGCTCACTCCCTAGGGAGAAGCAAATAGAAAATGGGCTGATGAATGGAGAATATTATGAGATAAAACTCATATTGTTTGGTGAATGGAGTGATGTGTGTTTATTCCTCTTCGGATTCATTAGAAGCTATCAACATGACATCGTATTCTTCATAAGACTCCTCCTCAATGTCATCATTATGGGTGGTTTCTTCTTCTGAACCTAAATGAAGGCTTTGGAAAGTTTGTTCAAAAGAGGAAATGGTAGGATGAGAATGGTAACCTAAACCTAAATGGTCATGCACGTCTTGATATCAAGTGTCGATGATCTCATGCATGCCTTATTTATGTCATCCTAGGCCGTATCCTTATCAACTGACGCGATGAAAATAGCATGAACGAAAACCCATCATATGCTATATATTGGTAGGGGTTGGTTTTTTGGGTTCATCTATATAATATGGATTGAATGATGAATCAATCCATCCATACACATAATTAGTGCTATTAGGGAACACATAATGTACACTTCTCCTATGGATAAGGGTGGGTCGTGTGGGTGACCATAATCCCTAGCGATTTGTATATTTAGCGGTGTAACAATGATGTCTTGGACCATGTATTCACCAATACCAAGATTAGTGAGGTGGATTGTAACTTGGGATGATGTGGAGGTGGATGGAGTGGATGTGGATGTGGAAGGCTCATGGTTGGCTTATAGCTCAGGTAGTGGGAGGGATGTGTGGTGAAATGGCATCTCACAATATGTTAAGTCAACTTGTGAGACACAAGTGGGTGAAGATGAAGATGGATTTGGTTGAGAGATTTACTGGATAGGTGATGTTGATGTGGTGGATGGAATGGTAGTGGATGTTGAAGTTGATGATGTGGATGAAAGGGTAGTGGATGTTGATGTTGATGATGTGGATAGTGTGGATTGGGATCAACCATATGTGCATGTAGCCAACTATAAAGAAGGTGGGGGTGTAGAAGTGGAAGTCTGATGTGGGTTGGTGATGGGTAGCTCCTTAGGAATGGGATATTTAGATGAAGAAGTTTTGGATGATGTGGTTTATGGTGTTAGGAATAGGTGGATTGATGGAAGTGTGGGTTCATAGGAATTTGAGATGAAATTGCAATATTTAAACAATTTGATGTTTGTTGGTATGCAATGAGCCTGTCCCTCATGAACATATTTTAAACATTAATGTAGAATGGAAGGGACACATTTCATATCCCTAATACAGGGATGTTCGAGGAGTACATTGTAAGCCATGGACCCCTCCAAAATGTGAAACATGATGTGCAATATTTTTACCCACACTTCTATAGGTAGAACGACAGTGCCAATTATGGAAAAATGATCATCATTGAATGCTCTTAGGCTAATGTGGATTTGGTTATATGGGATGGTGTAAGATTAAGATATTGGAGGACAGATGTGGTGATGATGTTGATGAATGAAATGATGTCAATTAACACTCATTTAAATGGCTTTCTATCAACCTGAGCCATAATATGTAATGGAGGGTCCACCACTTCTGATGACATTGATTTAATTTCAAAGTCATAAAATGTAATGGAAGGCTCCATACACGTGTGAATACTCCCCATAAAATATTTGAAGGTATTAGTATCTTGGGATTGTAATTCAATGGATTTTAGAATTTCCATTAATGCCTCGTGATGTGGGGGAGATTGTTGAATGAGCTCATAAATTGATAGTTTGGTTGAAGCCATTTTGAGGCTAGTTGTCAATAGTCTACTCAATGAGATGATTGGCCTTTGTGAATGATTTGGTGGATGAATTGGTGGTGATGGATGACTTGGAATATGGATGGGTTGGGATGAATTGGTAGAGAAATAGATGGGTGATGATGAGTTGGCAAATTTTTGAGACATAATTGCTTGTGGTGCTATAGGAGATTGAACTACTTGTTGTTGTTCATTATTTTTATTAGTGCTTCTCTAACCATAGGTAACTACATGAATAACCCTCACAAAACCTTGGTACCGTTGTACGTGATTGACCTAATTAGGATGAGTCATGGGATTTGACCCTCTAACTATTTTTTGTTGTTCCTTATGATGAGGGAGTGGTGTTTGGTATATACCAAGGTCTTGGTTTTGTTGGGCCAAGGGACTATCAAGCTTGAAGGCCCCTAGCTCTATCAAATCTTGCACTATGTATTTAAATGACCAACAATTGTTAATGTTATACCCTTTATGTTGATGAAAAGGATAAAACAAGTGTTCCCTATAGTCCTTTCCATATTTAACTTGAACTTCAGGTATGATATCAGGTAAGGCAATAGCATTGGTGTCATACAACCTGTGAAAGATGGAGGTATATGATTCAAACAAAGAAGTGAGGTCTTGTCAAACATATTGTTGACGTTGGTGATTATTCATAGTTGACGCTATGGCATTAGGTTGGTGGGGTGGGGGAACCGCTTGATAATTAATTTGTTGTGGTTGTTGTTGCATTGGTTGTTGTTGTTGTTGAGTCATTGTCGACTGACTCAATACCACTTGATTTACTTGATTTGAATTTGGTTGGCCAGGATAATTACTTTTATCTTGCCCTCTTGAATTTTCATCTCTTCAATAACATGGGCTTGAAGGAGAGCCTCATCGAATATTCTCTATTGTTGTAACTGTAAACAAAGATATGGGTTTTAAGCAACTCCTTGTGAAAATTCGGGTTAGTTCTTCCATTGATAGGGAGAATGGTAATTTTGTGATGACTGCACTCCAATGGTTACAAAAATCATAGACTAACTCCTCTTCAAATTATCTAAGGTTGTATAGGTCAGTCAATGTGATATTTTTGCAAACATTAAGGGAAAATCTCTCCAAAAATTGATCTGCTAATTGTTTGAATGTGAAAATTTTGTGATGAGGCAGATGATTATACCAATCTTGAGTGTCTCCCTCTAATGTCTAAGGAAATATTCTGAGCATCAAAGTATATTGAACTTGAATTCTAAAGCATAAGTGAATAAGTGTGCTTATATTCTCTCGAGGGCCCTCATTCCCTTTAAACTTGTCAAATTTTGGTACTATAAAATCTATCGGATATGGTGGTGATGGTACCGAAGGATGGATAGGTTGATTGACTAGCTATCTTAAGGTAGGATTTTGGTACATCATACCAAGATTATACCAAATCAAGCTATCAATCTATTGTCACTTAGATTTTAGGGTCTTCTCCATGTGTGGAGAAACCCTAAATTGCTTACCGATTATGTGTAGGTGGGGTATGTGAAATGGTGTACTGTTAAAATGGAATATGATGTTGATGGATGGATGAGTTGAGGGGTATGTGATGATGTTAAACCTGGTGGTGAACTTGGTGGTTAAGTGATTGTTGTTGGTGAAATGGAGATGAGGTTTGATGAATGTGACTATGTTGGGTTGTGGAAGTGGAATTGATATGAGTGAGTGGAGGTGTGGGTATAGCAACCTGAGAATATGGTGACACCCAGGATAGGTCAGGTGTGTTGGCATGAAGCAATATGTGTCTTGAAATTTACTATTTATATTTGTTGTTGGGGACAAGAAATAGCATCTTGTTGACCCATGAGCTGTTGATTAAGGTGCTTCCATGATTTTTGTATGGAAATTTTTGAAGTATATGGTGTGATGGAAGTGGATGGTGGTGAGGTGTGAATATTTTCCATGTTGGTGGAATTTTGTGGAGGGTAAGTTGCAAAGGGAATCACAATATAATGAGGGGCATTAGATAGCATGGTAGATGGAATGTGTGAAGTTGCATTGACATGTGCTTCGTAAAGTAGATTGGTGTTAGTGGTAGTGTGGGTATATGGAATGGAAGGTATTTGGCTATGTTGCGATGGAGACATATGGTGCAAAGGTGCGGATGATACCTCAAAAAGAGGATTGGTGTAGGTTTGAGTGAAGTTGGATGGATGTGAATGAACAAATTCTTGATAAAAAGAAGGAACTTGGCTATGTAGAATGCTGAGTTATTCTAAGACTGGTCTGGTTGGACTTAGATAAAGTCCAACCTTATACATGTCTATGTATTTTATGTGGGTGTTAGTAGGTGTGGAAGGCTCGGTATTTGGGATGGAAGTGTGAATAACCCTTTACATCACATATGCATTTGAAGTAAATATAGAATGTGAAGGTCTAGCAGAAAGACCAAAATGATTTTTCTATGTCACACTTGAAAGGTTAGCCATAGAAGTGGCTGGGAAAGAGGTGATGCACTCTATGGGTGAAGTGGATTAGCTAGTGGATGCTTAACTCATGATTTTGTCTTGGCTTCGAGTTGAAACCATAAGCTAATGACCCAATTGGGGTAGTGAATATGGGAAATATGTATGAGAATATGGAATGCTAATGGAAAGCACACAAAATAAAACAAGCATTTTAATCCTGTCTTGCAATAATTTTTTTGAAATAATTTTTTTGTTTTGTTTTGTGTTGTAACGTATGCCTAAGCCTAAATTTCTATGCAGGATGGATCCTATGGTGTATGGAAAATGAGGATTTTTTGGTGGTGAAATCCAGAAAAATCCCTCACATGCTGCTATGGTATCTAAGGGGCAATACCACAAATGGAAATGAAGCCCACCATCACTAGTATTGATCAATAGTTGGTGATGAAATTCAACTTATTGATGCATAAAGTAATGCATGCTCGTGTGTGATTATTTTTAAATTTTTAGTTGTCTATAGTGTTCATTCAGTGCCAAGAAACCTGCTTTTACTCAACTAAGATAGTGACCAAGGACATTAATACCAAGTTCCCTCAAAATAACCTAGGGTACACCACTTAATATCCACCCTGAGTCATCAAGTGACTCCAATAGTAGAGGGTTCACCTTGCTCTTCCACCCTGAATCATAAAGTAATTCCAACAGTGGAAGTATGCTCAAATATCAATGGCTTGTTCCAACTTAAAAGAAGTAAAGGTGGGATACTTTAGCCTAAAAATGCAACTACTTATGCTTTATTTTCATTTCATTGCAAGCAACACTCAGGTAAAATTAGGACACCACAAACAACAAAAAATTTAAATTTATTATGATGTGTATTTTGATGCAACTAGCATGGATGCACAAATGCAAATCTACCCTATGTGTAGACTATATAAAAATATGTAAATGCCTGAAATACAAAATGCTTTGCTTTTAAAACAAAAAGTAAATATTTCTTTTCAATTTCACTTTAAAAAGCAAGAAAATGGAAAATAGAAGTGGGGTTTTGATACAAACTTACCAAGAAGCCTACATTTTTTTCTTCTTCTCAACACTACTGAATGCGATGCAACCAAAGATCAAATTTTACTACTAAAAACCCTAGTTTCACAATTTTTGCGCAATCGAATCTCTGAAAACCTACAACAAAAAAAAAGAAAACATAAGTTAGATTGATAAGGTATATTAAAATGAAGAACCCTTAGGAGGTCCCACTGTGATCGCCATTTTGTAAACTAAAAATGAGCAACACAAAATAAAACAATCTTATCAAAAGTAAATCAAAATAATATTGCACAAAATGAAGAATATTAATAATATGGAACTGGGGGAGAGCCTGGATCTCCAAAGTGTACAATATATATCTGCCCCGAATATGGGGTTAAATTATGCTTTATAGCCTTTGATACAATGTTATAATATTTAGGGTTACAAAACCTTCGTTCACAAGAATAGCTGGCGTCTTCAATTCTTTTTTCACTCCAAACAAATTATAGGTGGGCTTGTGTATCCCTACAGGGCCACTTGAGCTGCAACAACCTTCAATAATAGAGTTCTTGCACCTGCAAACAAATCAACAATACAAAAGGTCAATAACACATGAGAGGGCTCCAATTTGTGAGTCCCTCTATAAATATAGATTTATAAAACCTTAGTGCTGTAAAATATGAAATGCTTACAAATATGAAAAATGTAAGATTTAACACAATAGAATATTTACCTTGTCAAGAATATCTACTGTAGTCATGTTCAAATATAGGGTTTCATTAGAATATCTATTATTTAAATTGATCTAAAAATTTGTGGAGATATTTTAGAGTTTGTCAAGAATCTACCCTCAAAATTTTGGCTCAATCTAACTCTATATGAGTGAGATATGTCCAAAATAGTTTGGGTAGTTTGTGTAGTCCTGCACAAACATGGGCAGCGTGATGGAAATTTTTGTCCTCCACAAATCCTAACTATCCAAATCCTTAACTGCTCCACTGACTGCTCAACAAAATTTCTTAACCCTTTTACCCCTCAACCCTCATTCAAAAAACTGGATGATTATTTATAACTTGCCTTCCATATGCTAGGGTTCCGACGATACCAACGTGCGGTCAAGATTAAAACATAATGGATGGCTAAGATTATAATATTTGCAATATGGCATGGATTAAATCAAGTGGATGGCTGAGATTAGATTGTGATGAGTGATTGCGATTTATTTTACATATATACATATATTTATATTAAATATATAAATATTAATATATAAAATATTTATATACTTATATATAAATATATAAATAAATAATGGATGGTTGTGATTGGGTAGATGCAAGGATGATAAGTGGTTAGGATTTGGTGTCTACACATTCATACAAAAATTTCATGCAGTTAAGGAGAGAATCTCATACTCCCCTCAATAATGGATTCCTTTATCTACTCAAGCCTTAGGAACCATTATAATAATATTCACCTTCCATTTAACTTTTACATTAAACAATATTCATGGATAAAAATTATTTCCTACTCCTAATAATATTGAATCCATAAATAAAATAAGATTTATCTTTCTCTAAATCTCTACCAATGCACTTATTTTCATTAACTTAAGCTATCTACTCACAAATTTAAACAAACTTAACAAAGATAATAACTCATTGATCCATTCCATAACGGATAAAAATACTTAATGATAATAATTATTTTCTAAAAATAACTTATATCCTCTATATCAAAGAGCATTTTCCTCAAAATATAATATTAAATTATAAATTTATTCTAAGAATATACATTATCCTTTCCATAGAGCATACTACAAAATGCATGCTTACCAAAACCCTAACAACCATGTAAAATATTTTTATATGAGTACAAGATGCACATAAACCATGATCAAACTAAAAGTTTAATCTTTCAAACCATAAAGATAAGTATTTATAATAAAAAAATCTTAATACCAATGCAATATTAACATACAACTATTATTGGAGGAAGGGGGGAGAGGGGGAGGGACCTGCTAACTCTCCCTGATCCCCCTGACTTGGTTCTTGCCCAGTCCCTGATTCATCCTAGGTCATCCTACTCTAGGAATGGTTTGTAGCAGATGATCTCCTTGGGGGGAGATCCTTGCCCACTTTTTGCTCCTTTCCTAGTAGTTTTTGGGGTTTCCTCGTTTGAGTCCTAGGCCTGGTGCTTCCCAGGGATCCTCTGGGGTTTTCTACATGTTCCTGGGATCCTATCCCTAATCTCCCTCAGGCTTTCCCCTAGGGTTTTTTTATAGGTTGTTACTGGGATCCGGTTCCCAAGGCTTTCTTGGTCTGTGGTGGTTGCAGGTTGGGTTCTCGTTTGCTTCCTAGTGCATCCCGTGAGGTTCTCTCTTCATCGAGGTTGGTCTGGGGGGGCCAATTTCCTCTTTGCTTGTGTTTCCTCTCTGGGATGTTGTTGGTTGTTGGTGGTCTCATCCCTTTGGGTGGGACCATGTTTGATTTCCTGTTTGAAGGCTTCTTCTTGTTGGATCTACTGCTTGGTGGATGCTTTGAGCATTTGCATGGCCTTGGGGGGGCCTCTTCTTGTGCTTGAGTTGTTCCTAGCCCCAGTCCAAGTTCCTTGAAGCTGTTCGTGTGCAAGGATGGGGATTCCTGGTCTTTTCTACTGGGATAATTTGGGTTTTTTGTTGTATATCTCAATCTTGGGGGGGACCTATGATCAATGCATGTAGACCCCTGGATCCTTTAGTTTAGGATTTCATGGATCCCATATTTGTGTTTGTTTGTCATTTTTTGCCTGGGCTTTGTAGGTTTTTGTTTTAGTTTCTTGTTCAGGGGCTTCTAATTTTTGGTCTTGATTCTTGGTGGACTCTTAGAGCTTGTTCTTGGCCTTAGAGGGGCCTCTTCTTGTTCCTGATTTGTTCCCAGTCCCAGTTCCACTTCCCTAGAACTGTTCGTGAGCAAAGATCGTGGGTTCCTGGTCCTTTGTGGTTTCTAAAATCCTTTCTATGTACCTACATTTGTTTCCCTGGCTCCTTCCAGCTTCCTCATACTTCTGTTGGCAGGATTCCAGTGCTGTAGTTTCCCAAATCCATTCTTCTGCTAGTTTTCCTATTGGGCAAAATTTTCCAAACCTGTTGGTTTTCCCGTTGGGCAAGATTTTTCAAACCCAATTTTTTGCTGGTTTTCCTACTGGGCAGGACTCTCCATACCTGTTGGTTTTCCTGTGGGGTGGGGTTTCTCAATTTCTTTTTCTACTGGATTTCCTGTTGGGCAGGATTTTCCAAATCTACTAGTTTTTCCGCTGGGCAGGATTTCCAATATGGTGGTTTTCGACTGCTTCCCGCCGGGTGAGATTTTCAAATTTATCATCCTGCATTTTTTCTTGTTAGGCAAGATTTTTCAAAACTGGTGGTTTCTCACTGGGCGAGATTTTTCAAAATTGGTGGTTTCCCGCTAGGTAGGATTTTTCAAAATTGGTGGTTTCTCGCTAGGCGAGATTTTTCAAAATTGTCTATTCCCGCTGGGCGGGTTTTTCCAAACTATCTATTTTTTGCTAGGTGGGATTCTTCAAATTGATTGTTCTTGACCTTTGGTTTAGTCGGTTGACCTGTTGTAAAAAGGTTTTGGGGTCCTTTCAAAACTCGATTTTAATATAATTTTAACCTACCAAAAAAAAACATACAACTATCATTAACATAAATAAAACCATTCTCTTTCTTCTTTTAAATTATTCCCTTAAACCTTTAGTTCCTTCCTTTAATTAAATAAATTAAACTTGCTAAGGAACCCTACTCTAGGCACACACAAAGCAAAGCTTAACATGCTAAACATAAGCAAGACACAAACACATGCAACATAATCTACATGAAGTGCTAGCCCTCACTCGGATGCACGAACTACTCATGACCCTACCTACGTCTCAGATTGGTCGACAGTTACAAGGTTAGAAGGGACCTAAAAGATCATAAATTCCTAGATGCAATCTTAAAGAAGAACCAACAAAGACACCTATTTGTACAGTCTAATTCTACTAAGACCATCCCATCAAGCTCCCAAGACTGGACACCAAACAAAAGGTGACCATGCAAATAATACTTGCCCCACCTAGGAACGAACATAACCTCAAACATGAATAGTAAAGCTAAAGAAAACTTAATTGAAGAAAAATGAACTCGAAAAGGTAAGCTCTCATACCAACTTGACAACCAAACAAGATAATCCAAGTGGCAAGAACATGGCTACAAATAAGATAATAGGGGTGCTACAAACTAAGATTTCTAAATATACGACCAATACATGCAATAGGCAAAGGAGGTATTCCAAATGCATGTTCCTCCATTATATAGCAATGTAATTTTCAAGATACATTACCACCATTCCTTCTTTCCCATAAGTTGATAATAGTAATAATGCTACTATTTTTGATAATTAAAACATTTATTTATTTTATTAATCCATTATTATTATTATTATAATGTTACCAAACATTAGAATATCCAACAACTAATCATCCAACCTATTAATACCAAATGTTAATGTTAATTATTAACATTGATATTAATATCTTAAGTATTAAAAATTCCAACGTTACTAATACTAATCTAGATGAAAATATATACCAACAATTTTCTTGCTTCAAACATATTCAACAAAACAATAATAAGAATAACCAAAGTTTTTCTCTCTCTTTCTTTTTTCTCTTGAGTAGAATATTTTTAAGATAATTGGAACGTTATCACCTTTCTACTAAGGATGGCTCTTTTGCTAATAGCAACCTCCTTGCCCAATGGTGCATTAAATTAAACAAGCACATATGCAATGCATCTACATGAAGGGTACTTTTTTACCCTTGAGCTATCCATGAGAATGTCATCCATTATTTTCCATTTTCTCTCAAATCTGGTGGTGGTCCCATACCAATCCACCGGTGAGAGTACTTGGTACTACAACCATAATTTTTAACAACCATACCGTATTCCAAAAACAACATAATCAAAGCATAAAGTGTAACTACCAACACAAATTGGTAACATAAAATGAGCTTATGCATTAGATATTCACCGATCAATACATAAATCAAATGTAAAGAATAAGTTCTACGAAGGACGGTTGTTACATGCATGTCTTTTGATAGTTGCTTTAGTGCTTGCTTCCAATACCTTTCATCTTTTATAGTTTCTCATGCATTTCTAATCACCATTGCTTATCACAATTATATTATTTGTTATACCATCTAGAAATGTATTGGCCCTTAATAAATCTAATATAGATAATATGGTTGTTTAGTTGCTTGGGCTAGTTAGTAGCTTGCTTGGATCTAATATAATTGCTTCTGCAATCACTAATTTCTCACCCTTTTTGCTAGCTAGGATTGTAGGATCACATATGAAGAAAATTTTGAGGTTCTTGGCAATGTATTGATCAATCTACTTTTCTCACCTTTTGTATGATGCCTAACACTTCCTTCTATGTACTTGTTAAGGCTTTCTATTATTTGATGAGGGAATGATTGAATAACATTAGGGTTAGGATGTTTATTTGGAGCAATTTAGATTACCATGGACACTTTTGATGTATTTGAAGAGAAGAGTGATATTGTACCTACAATAATCTATGGACCTGCATGAGTGAGGAGGCCAATATGACACTCAACATAGATGATGACACAAACTAGGTGATGTTAGGTGATGTAGGGGTTGAATGAGGAATAATGCAATGCCACTTGTTGTATGAGGGATGAAAGAAAAGATGGACGATGATGAGATAGTTGATGATGGTGGTGTTAATGATGATGGGATAAACTTGGGTGGAGATGGCATGTGGGATGACCTTACATCTTGAATAGATAAACTTGCTAGTGACACAAAGACCAAGGATGCACTTATTTGAGGTGGGATGAGAACAATAAAAGAATTTAGTGGGATTCAAGAAGTGAGAAAAAAATGAATAAGGGGGGAAGAGAGAATAGTGATAAACATAAAGGAAATGGGGATGAAATTTAAGTGAATATGGTTATGGGGAAGGTGATGGAAGCAATTTGTTCTTATAAATAAATTGTTTCCATTCTTTCTACATTTTTCCTAATATATGAGAATTATTTTCTTTTGAAACCATTCTCTTTAGAATTATCCATAATTTATTTATAATATTTTTATCCTTATTTTATATGATTCATTAAAGGTTTCATTACTTCATCCTCCTTTTTATTTGTCATTAAAATTTCCAAGAATAATCCATATTCACCAAAATCCCATGCTGCCTATCTTAGACTTTACATTTTCCATTGGTATATGGATTCAAGAAAGAAAACTCTTGCCTTCCAATAAAGGCCTATATCTTGGGCATAATTTCTCTATCACTATGCTATTGGGTTGGCATCTCATATTACCAATCTTAGAAAAGAAACCATTGAATTTGAAGAGACCTTCCATCAATTTTAGAAATAAAGGGTTGAGAAGAAACGGAAACTTGAATGTATCTTGCAATATTTTCACTCAAGAGAGATAGGTGTTAGAAAAATAATGCTATGCTTATTGGTTAAACGATCTCTAGGATCATAAATCAACAAAATAATCATGCATATGTATCAAACTCAAGTAATGAACAATAAACACACTGAAAGCTTCATTAAAACTACTAAAGCAATGCATAAATGCAATGCTTCATTGAGTTACATATTACACGGCTTTGTCTTCAATATATAGATAAAAAAGACTCATCACATTAGATGAATATTGAACTTTGCTCTCTTCACTAGAAAACAAATAATTGTTGTAAGTGCAACCAAGGAGCAAGTGCAAGCAACATGTCATTGCCACTTTTTTGTTCTAGATCTTTGGGGAAATTAAAAAGATAAATTATTCTTATGAAGAAAATATAGGTAGCATGATAGTAAATTCATTTTTAAATTCCTAACTAGAAGTAAGGGTGCCCTAATTGAAAGTATGAATTTTGTATTTGGGGATAACATGAAGAGAAAATCTATGGAAAACCCTATCCATATAGCAACTATTATACTAGAAGTGATTACAAAGGATGAGATGATTGAGCATGACATAATTGTACATAAAGTAGAGGGTTTGTATGTAAGTTCCATAAATACTGGCTATGTTTTTTAGAGATTCAAAATTGGATTGTGGAGATGGAATTAAATTCAAATTACTCCATGACTTTTATTCTAAAAGTATTTTCCCCATCATCTTATCTAGTTTAGGAATCAGGGATAAAATAGTAGATGTTGGCTCATTGTTTAGGGGGATATATGAATTATATTTAAGATCATGTAGTGAGTATGAAGACAAAGACTATTAAAAATATTTTGGTGTGTATTAGGTTTCTTGGACTTCCATACCAACTTATCAATAAGGAGGTTTTGAAGACTGTTGACAATACTCTAGGGTGTTCATATAGGAGGGACCAACTACTAAGGAGAAAATATAAGTTGTATACACTTAAATATGTGTTGCAATGGATATTTCGAAACCTTTATTGTAATCTATTGGGGCTAAATCTGAATCAAGAGAATGGGATAAACAAGTAAATTATGAAAATATTACATTTCTATGTTGCAAATGTTATTAGACAGGACACATGATCAAATGGCATTAGCTCAACTAGTTAGATTCCTCAATATTCAAGGAGGATATCCATATTCAAATATTTCTAAGTGATACATGGATAATATCCAAGCCTTGTTGTAATACCACTATGTGGTGATGATGTAATATGTGTGGGGCCTATTTCAATATCATATAACCAATTGAAAAAGAAAATGATATAGGACACATGGAAAGAGATTTCAAAGCAAAAATAATGGAGAAAGAGATGGAACATTTTGTGCATGCTACAAACTTTAATATGAACCAATCAGATCATGTCATAGTATGATCTAGGTCAAATCAAATATTTTCCACTCTAAAGAAAGTGGAAAAGAAAACCCCTTTGCATCATCAAATGGTGTAAGCCATTATATTATCTTTGGATCTAGCATTAGAAGAAAAAATGACACAAAGTATGAGGAAGTACAATGCCCAATTTCAAATTTATAAAAAGTTAAAGGTGCAATGGAAGACAGGGAGGGAAATTTTAAAGCAAAGTAGGTGAAAGAGATCAAGGTTAATCTCCATAAATCATATTTATTTTTATCAATCATTTTTTTTCGATAAATACTGTAGCTTATATTAAAGGGTTTTTTCCTAGATCCCAAAATTAGTAGTTACAAAACCCTCAAAGGAAGCTAGCAGCTTAGAAGACTAAAATTAAAAAAAGCATTTTCGTACATGGATAAAAACTGTTCACTATACATTGATTAAATGCTGATAAGCCTAATAGAAAACACCCCAAACAATATTGACGTAGATAATATATTAAAATCACCCTAAACAGGATTGATGCAAAAAATATATGGACAATAGACACCCAAAACAACATTGATGCATATAATATATGTAAATTTAAAATAACCCTCATGAAACAAACCCCAGTAAGGACCCAAAGAACCATAAACAAAAAAATACCCATGGCCCTCCATCATGCGTCAGACACCTTCTTCTTCGCAGTGCTTTTCCTCAGCCTTTATGATCTACTTTAGCTTCCCATTAAAGCTATCAAGAGTACTAATAAGGCTACTGATGAGGATGTTGGCAACCTGATGATGAATATCCTACTTCGGTGCTTCACTGTTGATTTGCCCACTCTTGGTTGGCTTCATTGACAATGTTTGAGGACAGATTGTTATCCCATATAGTCAAGGAATTATGGCTGATTTCCATCTTTTCTAAGAGGTCAACCGATCTGTTTGCCTCCTTGTACACATGTTTGCATATCACACTACCCTATATTCTGATAATGTTTCTGGCTTCCCTAATGGAATTCATGACCTTCCACAAAGGATTAGAGCTATTGTTGATATAATTTATGATGTTTAGAGAGTCCCTTCTATTTCGTAGTTCCTTTTGTGCTTTTGTATGATGGTGAGACCTCTCCCTAGGGTATGGGATTCTGCTACATGATTAGTTTGAATGCCTAAGTTCTCCGTAAAGATGACCACAATCTTACCATTGCTATCTTTGACCAGTCCTTCTACCCTTGCCATTCCTGGGTTTCCTTTAGAAGCTCCATTGAAATTGAGCTTAAGACATCCTGCCGGGAGGGGTTTCCATGAAGAAGTGTGCCTTGGGTGGGTATGAGTGACACGAGGATTATCTTCCCTAGGGATATTAATACTGTTGAAAATCCCACATCAGGGGGTTCTATGCAAGGGATAAGTCAAGAGTTCTCTATGGCAAAGCTAATGATTTTAATAGCAATGGAGGTAGGGTCCTTGGGAGTGTTAGAGAACACCCTGTTGTTTCTTTCTAGCCATACCTACCATAAGAAATAGTGGGTGCATATTTTCCACAAATATTTTAGTCGAGGATTTTTGAAAGGATTGGGCCACTGAGTGAAAAAATCTATCAGGAAGTTGGGTTGGACCCAGTTTATGTGGAAACTGGATTGTAGGTTACTCATCACAACATATGAGAAATTACATTTAGTGAAAATATGGTTTACAGATTCCCAAGCCTTATAGCATAGGTGGCATCTATTGGGTACCATCATCCCCATCTTGATGAGATTATCAATGGATAGAATCTTTTTTTGAATTGCCAGCTAGGAGAAAATTGCCACTTTAGGGATGAGGTGATTGATCCAGATTTGGCTAGGGGAAAAAGGAGCTTGTTGTAGATTGAGGAGAAGTTGGTAGGTAGATTTGACAGAGAAACATCCACTATCTATTTCTTTCCAAATTAGAAGGTCTTCTCTTCCATCTGTCGAGATCACTGTAGTATTCAGCATAAAAGCCAAAGCCCTCGCTACCCTAGTTATGTGCCCATCATTTGAGTTAATGTTGGGGTCTTTTCAAATTTTATACCCATTGATGTTTTGGATGAAGTATGCTCCTTTACTACCTATGGTGTCATCAAGGATGGGTTTTAGCACATATAACTCATCATATTCAACTAGGTGCTGATCATTGACCCACTTTTCTATCCAAAAGTTTATGGCAGTACCTGTTCCCAGCTGCCACCTTGAACCTTTTTGGAGAACTTCTCTGACTTGAATAATTGACTTCCAAAAAGTTGATCTCTCTTTGGGGATATCTTCATCAGTGAATTATTTGTGCTGAAGGTACTTCCTTTGTATTATTGATACCCATTCTATGTTGAAACTTGTGTGAATTTTCTAGGCTTGCTTAGCCAATAGAGCAGTGATCATATGGTTGATTCTTCTAAGTCCTAGTCCCCCTTGATTTTTTGGCTAACAAACCTTTTCGCATCCAACCAAATGAATCTTTTGTTTCTCCTCCATGCCGCCCCACATGAATTTCTTTTGTATTTTTTTGATTTGGGCATAAAATGAAATAGGGGCTTTGAAGACTGAGGGGAAATAGGTTGGGATGCTTTGGAGGCATGCTATGGTAAGGGTGATTTTACCTGCTTGGGATAGAAAAGCCCCTTTCCATCCAGCTAACTTTTTGTTTATCCTTTCCACCACATGACTCCACATGGACAATTTGGGACAACTATAAAAAAGAGAAAGCCCCAGATAGCGAGTAGGGAACTCACCAATTCTACATGAAGAATACGTCCAATTTTAATATTCCTAGAAAGGGGGGTATTGATGAAGAAGATTTTACTTTTGGTATAGTTGATTTCTTGTCTAGCTAATTTCTCATATAAATAAAATATTTTTTTGATCATCTTGGCCTCCACTACTGAAGCATAAGTAGCGAGTATTGTGTCATCCACAAATTGCTAGTGTGATAGCGGATTTAGACTTGAGGTAGCCTTGATGCCTGTGATAGTTTTCTCACTGACAACACTCTTAAGTGCTCTTTCCAAAGATTCAATGAGTATGATAAAAAGGATGGGTGATAGGGGATCTCCCTGCTTGATGCCTCTGCCACTAGGGAAATAACCTACGGGTGATCCATTAAAAAAGACTAAGAAATATGGGATGGAGATGCAACCTCTGATTACATTTATCCATTCCCTGTGAAAACCAAATTTTTGAAGAACAACTAGGAGGAAATCCCTATTTACTAGGTCAAAATCCTTATTGATATCTAATTTGAGAAAAATAGCTGCTTTCTTGTTTTAGGATGCCTTCATGCAGGATGATTTTGCCATCATGAATGGACCTTCTTTTGATCGAGTTGCCTTGGAAAGGATCTATAATGAGAGGGAGGATTTCTTTGAGTCTTGTTGTTAGGGCTTTGGCAATAATATTGTATATAACATTACATAGACTGATGGGTTTGTAGTCATTCATGGATTTGCACTCAAGGCCTTTAGGAATTAAGATGATGAAAGTGGAGTTGGTGCTTCTAGGGATGGCTTTGGATTTTTGCATGTGAATAATGGCTTTGCATATGTCAACCCCTATGCTATCCTAGTAAGTTTAGAAAAACCTAGGGGAGAAGCCATCAGGCCCTAGAGCTTTATCAGGGGCCATGGAGAATAGAGCTTGTTTTATTTCTTCATTAGTAAGGTCTTTGATGAGCCTGTCGTTCATTTCAGGGGATATCAGATTTGGAATATGCTGAAGAAGTTGATCCTGAGCCTGTTTGAAAATAGTGGAATTTATCCCCAATATTTTTTTAAAGACTGCTTCATTTCTGATGAGGTGGATGTCTCTCACACTTGTGCCATCACTGTTTATTAACTTCCTGATATTTTTGGAGCTTCTGTGGCAAAGGGTGGAAGCATGAATTTTTTTTGTGTTTGAGTCCCCGTACTTGAGCCACAGGGCTCTATAATTTTGTCTCCAGTACATTTCTTCCTTGGCCAGAATGTTGTGGTAATTGGCAAGGAGATTTTTCTCTTCATTCCTGATTTCTATGCTCATCTGCCCTTTCTAAATTTTCTCTTCTATAACTTTGAGCTTGTTGATGATTTACTCCTTATTTTCAAAAATGTTACCAAACACTTCCTTGTTCCATATTTTGATGTGGTATTTGATTATTTTGAGCTTTTGGGTAACTTGAGCGATGGGGGATCTAACCACCTACAATTGCCACCACCTTGCAATTTGATTACATAAATATGGGTGAAGAACCCACATTGCCTCAAATCTAAAAGGGGTCCTAAAAATTGGAGGCTTGTTAGCTTCGAACATAAGAGGGTTGTGATCCGAGATGATTTTGGGTAGGGAGATGAGGGAAGCATCACTAAATAGTGGTATGGCTTCTTGAGATAGGAAGAATCTGTCTAGATTAACCTAGATTAGATTGTTCCCTATTCTTATATTATTCCATGTGAATTGAGCTCCTTGAATCTAGATATCCATTAGGTTATTCTTAGTGACAAAACCATGGAAGTCCTAAATAATTTTGATTGGAATGTCATTTACTCCTACCTTATCTGAAGGGTAAAGGGGGGAGTTGAAATTCCCGACCAAAATCCAAGGGAAGTTTTTGAAAGCCTACCTCATTTGACTTAATTGGTCCCAAAAGGAGCTCCTGCTGAGGGGATTGTTTAGGGCATAGATATTAGACAGGATCCAAGATTGATCCTTGTCTTTACAAAAAAACATGATGTTTATAACTCTATCTGAGGATGAGATTACTCTACCATCTACTTTCTATGGATCCCAAAGGCACAAGAGACCCCTAGATGGGCCTTGGTTAGGACTAAAAATGCTTCCACTATTTTTCCAAATGGTGTTGCCCGCCTTGCATACTTTTGACTGATCTAACTTGGTCTCTTGGATAATGAGGATTGTTGGTTTGATTTATTTTCTAATAGTACTAACCAGCCTCTTCTTGGTCGTGTTGTTGAGGCCCCTCACATTCCATGAGAGTATTCTCATCTGGAAACTTTGGTTGATTTCTTACCCCTTTTGACTACTGCACAGGGGGTTTGGATAATTTGGGATCTTCCTTCAAGTGGGTAAACATTTATGGTACAAGGGTTGTTTGGACTCCATTGGCTATGTCGTCAGCAGTTTGGCTTCTCATTTTATCTTGGATACTAGACCTTCCTCTTTTCTTATCATTTCCAACATCCACACAAGATTTTTTGGAGCTTCGAGTGTTTTTGGGACTAAAATCTGCTCTTGTTTTCTCGACAGCCTCTTGGAAAAAAATACTTTCAAGAGGGGGATCAGGGGAACCTAGTTTGACTGGAGATAAAATAGGGCTGCTGGTGGGAAGGGGATACTGCAAAACTTCTTCGATGGTGGGGATTTTGCGGTTGACATTTAGCTCTGACATGTCATATTATTGTTGAGAGAATAAAACTTCATTTATTTCTAAATTATAATGAGTGAGATTTCCTGGAATATCAAACCTATTGGGGTGAGCGAACAATGAGCTTACCTAAGCTTGGCCCTCTGATTATTTTGATTGCACTTTTTGCTTCCCTTTATTTGCCATAGGGTTGTACCTTGGTGCTTACTGGAGAGGGTTTTTGCTGTATATTTGCCTGGTATTTTGCATACGGAGCTTCCTAAGGAAGAGAAAGCCTTGGTTCCTATACAAGTAGTTACCAGAATCTACCTCCTTCTAAGGTTTGAGCGAGGGGCAGTGGGACTTGAGGTGTCCTTGAGTTCGACATTCAATGCAGAATGCTAGTTTATTTTTGTACTCTATGGCCTGGTGGTGACGAAAAGAACCATAGACTAGATTGATTTGAGTTGGGATCTGGGAATCAAGATTTGTGTTGACGCATATTCTGGCTTGGGTCAATTTGGTGCAAGCTTTGGTGGTTGAATCCATGGCCACCATTTCCTGTATGTATCTGCCTATTCCTTGCAAGATATCTTCATGCCAAAATTGGCTAGGGAGTCCTGAAAGACGAACCCACACTCTAGAAAAATTTAAGCTCTAAGTTTCAACATTAAAATATTCCTCCCATCTGTGAATGAACAAACTCTTTTTCCCATAAAACCACGGTCCCTTGTTAGAATACGGGTTGCATATTTGGGATTGTTTAGGTGGATTTGAAAAAACCCTCTAGGAAGAGTTACAATCTCAATATTCCTTGAAACTTTCCACCTTGTAGTGGCCCATCATCGGATGGATTCCATGTTCTGTCTGCCACCAATGAACTTCCCAATCAAAGAGCATTCTTCTAAAGAAAGATATTTGGCCATTAGGGTTTTTGGAATCACTAAGTCTTCTCTGACCGTTGTCAAAGGGCTTTGGTCCTTGGTAGATTTTTACGGTTTGGTACTTGTGATATTTTCAAGATAAGATGTAGATCTAGAGGGTGCAACGTTGGTCCCACCTAATTTGGGATAGCCCTCATTCTTGTCCAGGGGTTCTTTCCTTGGGTATTTATCCTACCTAGTGGAAATGTCCATTTCAGCATCAGCATCTGACTCATCAGTGCCATCCCTTATAGTAGAGCTGGGAATCTCACCTGGTTTGAAGTTACCCATTGATTCCGTGCCTAATACATTCACACCAAAACTTACCTAAGAGAAAATGCTCGCCATCGCTCTTCCAAGACTCCCTGGCCGACAATGTTTTTAATACAATCCTCCAATAGGGTTTTTTATCTTAGCATAAACTCCAATTATTCTTCTGGTTTTATTTTTGAACACTCTTTTATCAGTCATCTTTATTTTTATCAAGTGATATAAAATCCTTTCTTTGTAATAACAACACAAGTATTATAGAGTATTCCTTGCTGTAACACCCTAAAATTGATGCAATTTAATTTACCCTAAGGTAATAATTCAAAAATCAATCGTAAAACCACCTTTTAACCACCTGCCTCATTTTTCGCACCAAATATAGAGGTAGTTATGGTAGTTGGATGATATCATCGTCGATTTGATGATATCGTCCCTAATTGGATGAGATCATCTGGAATTGAACGTCCAGACGATTTCATTCAAAAAACCAAATTTTTCATAATTGGAAATAGTTCCAACTCCCATTCCCAGCTTAGCAGAAGCATGTCTGCGCCATTGGAGGACGTTCCACTGGAGATCTCCCAGATTGGGATGACTCCCAACCTCCTAACTCCCCCATCAATCCTATTTAAACCTTGATTTCCATTAAACCCACCCTAGTTGATCGATTTCTTGCAACCCAAGCTCCATACCCTATTAGAACATCTTGAAATTTGATTATTCGCATAAGTTTTCTAGATCCATTTGTAGGTTTTCATTTTGCATCAGTCAGAGGAAGCTTGGATCGTCGTAGGCGATCCTGTTCAAATTAGAGACGATCTCGTCTCTATTGGAGACGATCCGGTACCATTTTAGGCGATCTTGACTGTACTCCTCTTGGGGGCAATCAAGATCCGAGGTTTGAATTTTCTAGTGATTCAATTAATCAATTTACATTAGTTTAGATCTTTATTATGTATTGCATCTGGTGTTCACCTCATTCTTAATGACATTTTGCATTTAGGATCAATTCCACTTAAAACATAAGGGCATTTCGTTATTTCAGATTTTATCAAATTTTCTAGGATCAATTAAGCATTCAGTTAATGTTTTATCCTTTTAAATAGCATTTTGCACTGTATTTTCCCTTGTTTTGGCATCTATCTGTTCTGTTGTAGGTTTCTGATGAAATCGATCAGGCGACTTCGTCTGATTTTAGACGATTTCATCCGATTTCGGATGAAATTGCACAATTACAGATGAAATTGCAAAATTGCAGGCGATTCTATCCAATTGCAGATGAATTTGCAAAATTAGAGACGATCTGGACTGCTTCAAAAAGTCGAACCATCATCAGACATCTAGAAATCGGGTAAGATCTTTTCTTCTCCTTTCAAGCATTGCATTTAGAGTTTATTTCTGTTTTCTGTCTACATATAAATCACAATTTGCATATAGAATAGTTTAGCTTCATTCTGGCCAACCTAGGTATTTGAGTGTTTTTAAACTAAAATGAACACATCCAATTCATTCCTAGCCTAGGCTCGGAAGCTGCCCCAAAATGCTTCCTGGTGAACCCACCATCCGTCAACAAATCACCAAAGAGGGCACGATTCAAAGTGTCTCTCCGTCCGAGGTGTAGACCTATCCTTTTCCCATCCCCCTTCCGGGCATGGATCCATCTACTTGAAGGTAAGGGTGCAAAAATTTTAGACCTACATTCTTTGGTGAACTCGACGTGAAACACATTAAAAATATTTTGAAAAAAAAAAAAAATATAGAGAACTTAAAATTTTAGATCATTTGACTTATCAATCCATTAGATGGTAGATTACAATAGAAGACATGGTGTTTTGATTAATGTTGGTGTTCAACTAGCAACCATAGAAATTTCTACTCTAGTTAGAGGTCCTAGATTTAGATCTCAAGCACATTGGGATGAATTGGATAGAAGGTTAACTATTATTGAGTCTAGAGCACCCAAAATTAGACAAATTAAGAGGTTTGATTTAGATAGAATCCTGGATTTCGATAACTTATCCTTCTATCATGAACTTTAGAGAGCTTGCCATAGATGGCTAGCAGATAAACGAGCAATCATTTCCTCTGACATATACACCTTTGAAGATTATCTTGAAAATGTTGTGGTAGTACATAAATTTCTATCCCGTATAGAAGACCAAGAGGTTGTCTTGACTGATAGAAGAAGATTCAAAAGAGTTCCTAGGGCAGTCTTATACTGAGAATATTGTCACGAACTCTATTTTTATGTGTCTAATTCTGAAGTTGATCATATCACTGTAGCACATTTTATCCAATTTCTGAAAGACAACTTTCAATTTGAAGAAGAGCATTACATGACACCTGATGAACTTGAACCCATCAATGATATTTATAAGTTGTTTCTGGAGAGCTAGGTTATAATATTTATAATACTTATATTATAATATTTTGTATTTCTTGTTTTCCTTTAATTTTTGCAAATTAAAGCTATAAAAATCTAAAAAAAAATATACATATATACATTATATTAATTAGGTATATATATAAAATATATACCTCCTTAAATTCCATCGCATATATATATATATATATATATATATATATATATATATATATATATATATATATATATATATATATATATATATATATATATATATATATATATATATATATATAGAACATATATATTTGCAAAAATTCAAATCTACCATAATGCCTAAACTAAGGAGTGGTAAACAAATAGATGATGAGTGGGTGGAACCACCACCTACTCAAAATCCCCCTCTTGAAGAACAAGATCAAGAGGAAGGTGCTCATGACCACCGTGATGGGAGTCTTGTTGAAGACTATGAACAAGAAGAAATCAATAGAGAAGATGAAACTGGATCACCTAAGGTGACTCCAGAAGGAATTGTTAACTTTAAATCTATGGAACACCTTCTAAAATTTGTAAAAACCAACATTGAGGATTTCAACCTAGCAGTATTAGCAGATAAATATGGAATTAGTGAAACACATGCCACTTTAGAAAACACATTTCAAATGCATACAAACCCTCTTTCATTCATAGATCAAGAAAGTGACCAAGCAGGACCATCAAATGTAAATATGGCATCCCTGATTCAAAACATGCAACAACATCAGACAACCCAACATTCTAAAGTGCCTATCAATAAACCAAAGAACAATCCTCCACCTCAAAGACCATCATTTACCACTTTATTCTCTCAAGCTATTAATCAACAAATTTCAAAACAACAGAAACTTAAACCGAAACCAAATACCAACTATCAACATCAAAAGGTTCAACAGAACACTGTCCCACATCCACTTCATAACACCCTTCCTAGTAATGCTTTGCATAATAGTAATTTGGCATCGAATCCTTATGTCACCCCTTCATACACTCAAAGAACCAATACCATAATGCAACCAAATTAGTATGGTGGATAATCTAGTAATATTGAAACCATAGTGAAACAATTAGTTTCCCGCATGGACCAGATAGACCCCTACCGTCCCTCATATAACTATCGAGAGATGTGTAGTCAACCTTTGGATCCCATAGTGGTTGCCCAACCTTATCCTAAGCATTTTCCTATGCATGTTCTCCCTATATATAAAGGAACCAAAGATCCCATAGAGCATCTTCGTATGTTTAGAATAGCATGTCATGATATATCTCATGACGATTTGCTATTGCTAAAGATGTTCCCAAAAATCTTGGGAGGTATGGCATTGGAATGGTATTATCAATTGCCTACCAATTCTTTGAGAAATTTTGAAGAAACAACTGAATCATTTGTCCACCAATTTAGTGCCTACATAGAGAGGCATGTGACAATTAAGGATTTGTACAACTTGAAACAGGGCAAAGATGAATGCTTTGCCGATTTCCTAGCAAGATGGAGACAGATGCTAGGGAAATTACACTTTGCATTACCCCATAGAGAGATGTTGGACATTTTTATCAATAACTTGCAAGAACAATTGTCCTATGAGCTTTCAACTGCTACATTGACAACCTTCGATCAGGCTATAGACTTAGCACGAAGAGTTGAAGATGCCCTCATTAGAAGAGGCCAATTTAAGAAGAAGGATGATGATAAGGCATCTAAAAATCAATATAATAATAAGCAGGTTGTGGGTGATGGAGTCACCGACAGTAGAAATACTACGAATGTTAATGCTACGAAAACTATAGAGAAGTTTGTATTGAAGGCTCCTGATAGACCTCCGAGAGAATTTACTAGGTTAAATCAACCTTTATCCACTATCTTGCCACAATTATTAGAAAGAGGTCTAATACAATTACCTAATATTTGGGAACCTGATACAACCATACCTGGATATAGAGCTGACCTACATTGTGATTTCCATAGAGGACCTGGACATTCAACAAATTCTTGCAAGAGATTAAAACATAAAATACAAGACTTGATTGATAACAACGAAATGGAAGTACAAAATTTCCAACCAAAACAAAATGCTCCAAACAATGCTCAAAAAGATACACAACAAAATCAGAATCAGAATGCAAATCAAACATTGGACATTTTTCAACATCCTTTACCCAAACACGGTAAAGAAGTGGCTAATCAAGTTGAGCATCATAATGTTCCCCATCCAACCCGATATGTGGGAACCATTAGTGGACATGTACCTTCTCAAGACTTTGAGATATTTGGGACAACATTATCTGTGGTCACCACTAGACCCATACATAACATTCCAACAACATATCCAAGTGATACAGATTCTGAAACAGAAAGTGACCTAGATATTACATTCGGACAATCAAATAGCTCTGAAGATGAGTCAAAACCTATTCTCCCTATCATAGCTTAGATGGTTCCAGAGGAACCATTTCCAAGAAGGGTCACGACACGACCATCCTCACAATAAATCCTCCCTAATGAGCAAGCCATAAATGCTAGACCACGACCCATTCACCATGCACACAATAATATTGTGGGTACCATCGGAGCCGTTACTAGACAACAAGCCCAAAATTCTCAACAAGATCAAAATCATAATGATAAGTCAACCCCGTTTGTTTTGAAGGTTCCTAGTAAAGGAAATAATGCATCAAATGCTCAACCCAAACCCCCTTATGATATCAATGAACAACTTTCTAATATTACAACAAGGATTTCTCTCTTAGACCTTCTAAGATCATCTCCCACACATAGGGAAGAGTTAATGCGTACATTAAGTCAGATGATGGTACCACAAGACATACAACCTGAAGCTATGGCAAATACTATTATACCTTGTGAAGTTGATTGTATTGACTTTCATGATAAAGATATCCCACTTCATAGTTTACATAAAGACAATCCCTTGTACATTACTACATTAATCAGAGATGTAGCTGTCAAAAGAGTTTTAATTGATAATGGTTCATCCCTAAATATTTGTACTTTTGACTTTTACTAGAGATTTGGATTTAGAAGTGATGAGATGAAGAGAACATATATGATCATAAAAGCCTTTAATGATGAAATACAAGAAACATGTGGAGTTATTACAATTCCATTACAGGTTGGTCCGAGAACTTTGGATACGACCATGTTTATTGTACATTGCCCTACATCGTACAATATACTTTTGGGTCGCCCTTGGATCAATGCAATGCGAGTTGTACCCTCTACCTTACACCAATGTGTCAAATTCGAATTCAAGAATCAATTGGTCACCATTCATGGTGATCCTAGACCATTTGATATGTGCGCTTTGGCAGAACCTATTGGGATTCAATTTTGCCCCGCATTATCTTCTACTCATCCTAATTTTGCCTTTCCTTCTAAACGTGTGAAACTTACACCTAAGATATCGTCTCCTCCATCTACACCTATTACATCTCCATCTCCTCAGCCTTCTCCTAAGGAATCTCCACCAAAATCTACATCTAATACTAGTCCCACGATAACTCCTCTTTGTTCTACCCCTACACCATCTGAATCCATAGTAATTCCACCTATTACAACCTCTATTCCATCCACATCTACCAAATTTGTGTTTTCTGCATCTAAAGCCGTAGAAGAGGCTCCTTCTACCTCATATGCTTTGTCTGATGAACTATTACCTGATTTGTCCAAAATCCTCATAACATCAGAAGAAACATATTTTTCCATACAAGATTCCCTTGCCTTAAACAAATTACCACCGTCTCCTCGCACTTTGGGCTTGCCACAACCTATGGGAAGTATTTACCAAGTCGGGAGTTGTGCCTTCATTTATAAGGGATATGATTGGGGTAGAATACCTAGAAATATTAAAACCAATTATGATGGATATGCTCAATGTTATTTTACCGATAAATATATCAAAGCTAAACCTATAATGCTTAAATTAGGATATGAAGGGAAAGGTTTGGGACCTTTCCAGAATGGCATGAAAGAACCTTTTGAGGTCGAAGCATGGCCTGCGCCCGATGCGGTATAGGCCTATTTTCTAGTAAGTGTCAGCCATTTCCATTTGAGGATGATGATCACTTAATACCCTATCAAGATTATTTAGATGAACAAGAGATCCTTAAGTCTATGGGTAAGTTATTTTCTTGTAATATGCTGTCTATAGCTTACCCCGAAATGATTGCTGAGCCGGACGAACAATTAGAGGGCGATATTTTCCATGATATTTCCATTGGAGAATTATTGCATAATGGCTTTTATTTTGATGGGTCTATACCACCTATAGCTCATCTTGAGGCCACAACCCCTCAAGAGGAATTATCTAAGTTGACCTTAGAAGAATTACAAGAACTAGGTGTGTCACCCGCCCCTCCTAATTTTGAAAGAGACTTACATATGGAAGTGGAAAGTGTCATAAAAGTTAATATTGGAACATAAGAGAATTCTCACATAGTCAACATTGGATTAGAATTAAATGAAGAAAAACAAAACAAATACACTGCATTTATTACAGAATATAGTGATGTTTTTGCTTGGACATACACATATATGCCTGGTTTAGACTCTTCTGTAGTTATGCATCATCTAGTAGTACGACCGGATGCGAAACCAGTTAAACAAAAACTTAGAAAAATGCATCCTAAGGTTGCCCTACTAGTCAAAGGTGAGTTAGAAAAACTCCTAAATGTTACATTCATTCAAGCCATTGATTATGCTGATTGGATTTCTAATGTTGTCCCTGTAACTAAAAAAGAAGCAACCAAGATTAGGGTTTGTACAGACTTTAGAGACATCAACATTGCATGTCCTAAAGATGATTTCCCTCTTCCTAATATGGATCAGATCATTGATTTTACTGTTGGAAGTGGGATGCTATCCCTTATGGATGGATTCTTAGGTTATAATCAGATCAGGATAGCTCCTGAAGACCAAGCTAAAATAACTTTTATCACCCCTTGGGGAACCTTTTGTTGGAAAGTAATGCCATTCGGATTAAAGAATGCAGGTGCAACCTATCAACGAGCTATGACTTACATTTTTCATGATATGATGTATGATATTCTGCATGATTATGTGGATGATATTATAGCCCGTTCTACTGAAGAAGATGAACATTTAGATGATTTGAGAAAAGTATTTGATCGGTTAAGAGAATACCATATCCGTTTAAACCCAACAAAATGTATATTTGGAGTTAAGTCAGGTAAATTGTTGGGGGTTATTGTTTCTTTGCGTGGCATAGAAATTGACCCTCTTAAAATTCAGGCTATCATTGATATGCCAGCTCCTAAAAACATATCTGAGTTACGAAGTTTACAAGGTAAACTTCAAGCTATCCGTCGTTTCATTGATAAGTTGGCGGAAAAAACTAGACCTTTTCTCAAATTTCTTAAGAAAAATATCCTCTTTCAATGGGATGATGAATGTAAAGAAGCCTTTGAACAAATAAAACAATATCTTTTAAGTCCTCCTGTGCTTGCACCTCCCAAAACTGATCGTCCTTTCATCTTGTATATTTTTGCTTCAGAATTTGCCTTAGGAGCTATGTTAGCTCAACTTGATAATGAGAAGAAAGAACGAGCAAATTATTATATTAGCAGAACATTAATAAGTTATGAAACTCGTTATACATCACTAGAAAAGTTATGTTTGGCAGTTGTATTTTCTACGCAGAAATTGTGCCATTATATGCTTAGTCAAAAGACATGTCATTGCCAAATCTGATCCCCTGAGGTATCTCATGAGCCGACCTTATCTATCCGGTCGCACAACTAAGTGGGTTCTTGCTTTGAGTGAGTTTGAGCTCGCATTCATAGGTCAAAAATCCATTAAGGGTCAAATCATAGCAGACCAATTAGCTGATGCACCCTTAGAAGCCACTCATCCCCTCATCATTGAGTTTCTTGATGAATGCCTCAACCTAGAGGAGGATCATTCGAAACAATGGTATTTATATTTTGATGGAGCCCGATGCATGAGTGGGGTTGGTGCAGGTATTATTTTAATATCCCCTCAGAAGCACCTTATACCATTATCTTTTAAATTAACATTTTCTTGCACAAATAATACTGCCAAATATGAGGCTCTAATCCTTGGATTGCGAGCCACTTTAGCACTAAAAATTAAAGAATTATTAGTTTTTGGTGATTCTCAATTAGTGATAAATCAAATTAATGATGTTTATCAGACTCGAGATGATAAAATTCACCCATATAAAGCCTATGTATTACAGTTTTTGTCCTTGTTTGATAAGGTCACCTTAGAAGCTATTCCTAGAACTAGTAACCGTGTTGTTGATGCTATGGCTGCAGCCGCCTCCTTATTACCCTTGGAGTTGGATGACGATTATGCTACTATCATTATTCACCGACTCTAGGAACCTGCTTTTGCCAAATCCTGTTTAGAGCCATTGGATATATTTCTAATCAACGAAATTACTCCTGAACCATGGTACATCGACATCCTTAATTTTCTCCAGACGAGAACTTTCCCCGAAACCTTCAATAGAAACCAATGTCGGTTATTACGTAAGCGAGCAGTTCGCTTCGTAATAGTTGGCAATACTTTGTATAGGAGATCCTTTGAAGGTATCTTATTACGATGTTTAAATCTAGACGAATCTAGAAGAGCTTTAAGTGAAGCCCATGATGGATCTTGTGGAGGACACTTTAGTGGTAGTGCCATAGCTAAGAAACTCCTTAGAATAGGATATTTTTGGCCTACCATGGAAAAGGATGCACATGATTACGTGCGCCATTGCGACAAGTGCCAAAAGCATGCTGACCTTGTCCACGCTCCTGCTCAAGAACTCCAAGCTATTTCATCTCCTTGGCCCTTCTCTAAATGGGGTTTAGACATCATTGGAAAAATCAATCCTATATCATCTGATGGTCACAAATTCATCATAACAACAACTGAATACTTCACAAAGTGGGTAGAAGCTATACCTTTAGCTTCTTGCATGGGAGCTCAAGTTTCAAAATTTATTTTCAATCAAATCATTTGTAGGTTTGGGATTCCTTCAAATCTCATCTCAGATAATGGAACTTGTTTCAAAAATAAATATGTTAAAAAATTATGTCAAAAATATAAAATTCAACATCGTTGGTCCACTCCCTATTATCCTCAGGGTAATGGCCAAGCTAAAGCATCAAATAAAACCTTAATTAAAATTCTCAAAATATTAGTTAACAAATCAGGCCGTGACTGGCATATGCAATTATATCCTACCTTGTGGGCTTATCGCACCAGTGTTCGTACTCCCACAGGCGCTTCACCTTTTGTTTTGGTTTACGGTGCTGAAGTTGTCTTTCCTTTCGAGCTAGAAGTTCCTTCTTTGGCTCTGCTACTTCAAGATACTGAAGTAGGAGATGAATATCGTGCTGGCAGATTCAGTCAACTGGAGCTTCTAGATGAGAAGTGCATCAATGCTCTGGAACATCTTCGTGCCTATCAAAACAATCTCAAAAGAGCATATTCAAAGAAAGTGCATAACCGATCTTTTGAAGTCGGTGATCTAGTCTTAAAAGAAAATCAAAAGAATACTAATGCAACTAAAGATAATAAAGGCAAATTTCAGCCCAATTGGCTTGGACCATACATCATCACTACTAAATTTGGATCGGGTGCATATCGATTGGCAACCTTGGATGGAAAATATCTCAAGGAACCCATGAACATTATGCATCTTAAACGATATTATGCTTAAAAACAAAATGACTCATCATTGTACATAATTGTATATGTTTTCTCATTTCAGCAATTCATATAAAAACTTCAAAACCATCAAAAACATTTACATTGCATAGCTTTTCTCATTTCAAGCAATTTACATAATAATTCAAAATCAAACAAAAATAAAAAATCATTAAAACTATCAAAAACATGTTCATTTACATTACCAAAGTTGAAATTTTGCAGTTATATTTTCCTTTGTTTTGGATGAATTTAAAAGTTATCTTGGACCATGCACTTTAAATCCACATGAATAAATATTTTTGATCTTAGCATTATGACTATAAATCTCTCTTATATCGAAGCACTATTGCAATAACTAATATTTTGAGTTTTGGGAACTGATCTCGCTATTTATTTGAATCAAATCCACTTTTACATATTAAAATGATTTGTTGCAAATTCGGAAAACAATACTACACAATAGTTGTGGTCTCTTAAGTGAAAAGTTTCCCCTGCTATCCTATCATGCGCATGGTCTAGAATCTTTGAGAATTGGCAAAAGGACAAGCTCACCCCTACCCGGAATAAAAATCCCTTGCTCCACATCTAAGATGAGCAAGTATCCCTAGAATAGAAAGAAAAAAAGAAAAAAAAAGAAAAGAAAAAAAAAGAAAAAGAAAAGAGCAATGTTCAAAATACAAAAAGAAATCCAAGCAATATCCAAGAAATATCAAATATCAAAGTCAAAAATCCAGAAAAATAAAAAAAGCAAGAAAAGAGAAAAAGAAAAGCAATAAAATCCCCCCTACCCTTTGAAAAGAAAAGAAGGGTGAATGAGCTTGAATCCCTAGAATTCTCAATTATTCGAAAACTGTGAGGTAAACCCCATAACAGGTGATTTGTGCCCAACTTGCTTGGCCTTGGGTAACTCCTTCTCGCGTGGCGACACGTCTGTCACATTAGCGACCTTCTTTTGTATAGACCTATGTCAGCTTGTGGATTAGCTAACTTTTGACGACCTAACTTACATAGTAGTTTGGTATGGTTACATGCACAAAAATCATGGTTAATGAATCTTCAATCACACACACATTGGTTCATTCAAATTGCTTGCATCAAAATACCTTACTCAAAATCGGTAAATGAACACTACAAAGCACACACAGTTGATCTTTGGGAGATTTTGTGTCATTATGTTAAATCAAAATGGGTAATGAACTCACATTTGCACACACTGGTTCTGGATAAATTTAAATTTCTCTTTGAAATAAATTAAAATATGATTTTGAAATTTCTAAAAAAAAAAAAGGTATCCATTATTTTTCGCAAAATAGTTATTGCTTACAAAAACATTGACTTCATTATGATGGCATCATTTTCAAGAAATTATAAATTCAAAATTTTCATACTTGCGAATTTTGCCTAGTGTAAGTCAATTTTGCGATCTCTTAAAATTTAATTTTATTTTTTATCAAAATATTTCAAAATCTTGCAATAAAATCTTACAATCAAAATATTTACTTTCGCGATGATGGTATAATTCCTAACCAATTTGGAATTTTATGCCTAGTGCAAGTCATATTTACATAATTTTATACCCATCGTAAAAATTATCAAATAAAACATCATATTTTCTTCCATCATGATTTTTCGCGATGATGGTATAATTCCGCACTTTGGAATTCTATGCCTAGCGCAAGTCATCATTTTAATTTTTGTGTGTCCACAAGCGTTTTATAAACTTATAAAAATATGTGACTTAATTATTCTTTGCAAACACATGCTTCATCGAAAAATGAAATTTTCATACCATTTTATCATTTCGATTTTTGATTCCTAAGTACACATTAAATTGCCCATCACACTTAGGAATTCTATACTTACACACAAATCATTCTCTCATGTTTTCCTGCTTAAAGTTATTTGAAATCCTGTTCTAAAACAACATCAAAACATCATTACTTTTTCATCACCAAAAGCCTTAAGAATTACTCTTAAGCAAAACCAACTACTTTTGCAATACTACCCATAACAGGATCAGCTTAATGACCTAGCGAGCGGCGACTCCATCAAATGGTCATGTCACAACGTCTACATCCTTCGCGGTTTATTGTTAAAAGTATTTTTTTTTCTATTTTCATTTTCATCCACACATTTGTTGTCACAAACACATTTTTCATTTAATTTTATAGCATGAGAAAACCATAAACATTTCATGACATGCAATCATATGAAAACATAAATTCACAAAGCATCATTACGAACATAAGTCACATGACAAAAACATATATCTACATATATATCATCATCAAAATATATACATCCATCATATCGATTGGTATGCCATAATACATGACTCGACATACTCAATCATCGTACAAAATCTACAAATATATATATATATATATATATATATATATATATATATATATATATATATATATATATATATATATATACACCTCATCTATCTATCTCCTAGAGCCTCTCGAGCTCTCCGCCTCATCTCCTCCACCTCCAGGAGTTGGAGGAGGTGGTCCCATAAATGCATCTACAGTCTGTGTCCTCGAAGTCATCCTCGATGAAGTCTTGGATGACGATCCAACCCAAATAGGTCCTGCTATGTCTGTAGGAAACTCCTCTCTATGGCCCTTGGGGGCCAGTGCATAGTACATCCCATGATAAAATGCGGTCTATGCCATCGACCGTGCCAACTCGGAGGCCCTAGCTCCTCCTCCTCTCTCCTTGAGCCGTAGGACCTCTGCCTGTAGACTCTGTATCTATCCTTGCAGTGCAGTGTCCATCGCCTGGAGACCCTGCACCTGCCTCCATAGTGTGGCATTCTTCGCCCGAAGAGCTGCCATCTCACTACTCTCTCCTACCTCCACACCCTTGCCCTTATCGGGTGAAGGAGACCTATCTACCTATGGAGGAGAAGATCTCTCCCTCCTCTGCTCTCGCCTCTACCTCTCCCTAGACTATGTCTGCCGAGCACCCGTGGACACCACATGTCCACCCCACATCCTAACCCTCCTCTGTGTAGAAGGTGCCCATCCTCTCTGTCTGCTCTCTCCCTGAGATGCAGCCTATCGCTGCTATACAATCCACCGCACAACCGCATGTACAGGTCCCCTCGCCCTCGTCAAATGTGGAGGGTGAATAGTGGCATACCATGCGTCATAACCCGCGGTAACCCCTGTGTCATCCCCATCTACTGGCTAGATGGGGGCATCATCCTCATTGTGGCTCACAAAATACCACATGTATGGGACCCCACTCAATGTTGTGGCATCCCGCATCATCCTCAAAAACTTGTAATCCCTCATCGTCGGGATCCCCTGCTGGAGCCCGAACTGATGGAGGACTCGATCATACCGATGGAGCTCTACCTCACCCCGCTCCAATCTCATCCAAATGACTCGCCTGATGCGAGCCAGCTCATACCCATCCTCTGGCCACCCTAGAAGCTCTCTCCATGGCCTCCAGGTAATCTGGTCTGGAGTCAAATCGTCTATCAACCTATGAGAGGTAGGTAAATCGGCTCTCCTCTGTGAGCCTCTCCATAGCCACTAGTAGAACACCCTGGGCCTCTCCTGGTCAACCCCTATCAATGGTAGCCCCATAGGTCACCTCACTACGATGTGCTCCCAACACCAGACCTAGAGGAGCGAAGTCAACACCACACATTTGCCTCTCTTGTACACGATCCCGTGGAGGATCCTGTACAAGCGGCATAGAACATATGACCCCCAAGAAAATTGATATTTGTGCTCTCTCATGTCATAGATGACATCTACAAGCAGCCATGGTACTCTACATCCACTCTGGTGGCATAGCAATAAGCCACCTACCACCCCAGCCAACACCTTAGTCAAGGTGGATACTCCATCTGTATGTCTCAAAGTATCGATGTTCACTCCGCCCTTCTCCAGGATGAAGCTAGCATCGCCAATCAATATCAGCATCGCTCGACCACAACTGGTCGAAGTAGCAATAAATCTGCCCTAGATGGGGATTCACAAAATCCTCCATACATCCTCCAAAGTGGGAGTCATCTCCCCTATCGGTAGCCGAAAGCAAGATGACCCCGGATACCATCTCTCTACTAGGGTTGTCAATAGCCCCATATCTATAGGCACCTGTGGCATCTCTGCCACATGTTGTAGTCCCACTGCCCCTAAAGTATCCCTCTCTGTCGGGGTCAGTGCGGCCAAATCATCTCTTAACCCGCCATATTTCCACTCCTGACTTTTTAGCAATTCCTTCTGCAAAATAAACAATAAAAATCAATAATTAGTACATCATAAAATAATCAATAACATCAACAAATTAAAAATTGCCTAACAATTTTTTGATATCGTCCATTATTGGATGATATCGTTCCTAATTTCACGAGATCATCCTTGTTTTGATGAAATCGTCTCACCCTATATGATTCGGCCCTAACAGCCGAATCGTCCCAAATTGGATGTAACCGTCCTAAATTCGTCAAGATCATTTGGTACGATCTTGCTGAAATTGGGACGATTTTGTCGAAATCGAGACGATCTCATCTCGACTTCATCAACGCGGTGAAATACGACCGTGGCGCCCTAAAATCCAACAAAAATTCAATCTAAACATAAAAATTTAAAAGCTAATTTTTTTTAGAAAATATTAGAAACCTTACCCGCATCCCTCGTTGCACTGCCATCGCTCGATGCTCGGTATCCACCATTTCTCCGGCCTCAGAGCTCGGAATGGTAACAGTGAAAATAAAAATGAAATTAGGTTTTACCCTATTTTCTAAAAATATATATATATTAAAAATGCACTTTTTTAACTCTTCCGCATTTTTACCAAACGTTCGATTTGGTTAAAAACTCGAAGGGGGCATCATAGTCATCAGTTGTATGATTCGACTTAGAATCGTCACCTAAAAATTGAAATAAATTTTTGCTTTCTTGTAAAGCATGCCAATCTCTTCTTTAACACATTTTTTGTAGAGAATTCGCTAAAGAGGGAGTAAAAGGTAATAATTCAAAAATCAATCGTAAAACCACCTTTTAACCACCTGAATCATTTTTCGTGCCAAATATAGAGGATGTTATGGTAGTTGGACGATATCGTCATCGATTTGATGATATCGTCCCTAATTGGATGAGATCGTCTAGAACCGAACGTCCAGATGATTTCGTTCAAAAACTAAATTTTCATAATTGGAAATAGTTCCAACTCCCATTCCCAGCTTAGCAGAAGTGTGTCTACGTCATTGGAGGATGTTCCGCTGGAGATCTCCCAGATTGGGATGACTCCCAACCTCCTAACTCCCCCCTCAATCCTATTTAAACCTTGATTTCCATTAAACCCACCCTGGCTGATCGATTTCCTGCAACCCAAGCTCCATACCCTATTAGAACATCTTGAAATTCGATTATTCGCATAAGTTTTCTAGATCCATTTGCAGGTTTTCATTTTGCATCAGTCAGAGGAAGCTTGGATCATCGCAGGCGATCCTGTTCAAATTAGAGACGATCTCATCTCTATTGGAGATGATCCGGTACCATTTCAGGCGATCTTGACTATACTCCTCTTGGGGGCAATCAAGATCTGAGGTTTGCATTTCCTAGTGATTCAATTAATCAATTTACATTAGTTTAGATCTTTATTATGTATTGCATCTGGTGTTCACCTCATTCTTAATGACATTTTGCATTTAGGATCAATTCCACTTAAAACATAAGGGCATTTCATTATTTCAGATTTTATCGGATTTTCTAGGATCAATTAAGCATTCAGTTAATGTTTTATCCTTTTAAATAGCATTTTGCACTGTATTTTCCCTTGATTTGGCATCTATCTGGTCTACTGCAGGTTTCTAACAAAATCGGTCAGGCGACTTCATTTGATTTCAGATGATTTCATCCGATTTCGGATGAATCTGCGCAATTACAGATGAACCTGCAAAATTGCAGGTGATTCTATCCAATTGTAGATGAATTTGCAGAATTAGAGACGATCTGGACTGCTTCAAAAAGTCAAACCTTCATCAGACATCCAAAACCGGGTAAGATATTTCCTTTTCCTTTCAAGCATTGCATTTAGAGTTTATTTCTGTTTTCTGTCTACATATAAATCACAATTTGCATATAGAATAGTTTAGCTTCATTCTGGCCAACCTAGGTATTTGAAGTGTTTTTAAACTAAAATGAACACATCCAATTCATTCCTAGCCTAGGCATGGAAGCTGCCCCAAAATGCTTCCTGGTGAACCCACCATCCATCGACAAATCACCAAAGAGGGCACGATTCAAAGTGTCTCTCCGTCCGAGGTGTAGACCTATCCTTTTCCCATCCCCCTTTCGGGCACGGATCCATCTGCCTGAAGGTAAGGGTGCAAAAATTTTAGACCTAGACTTGCACTTTAAGTTTTTAAGAGCAATAAAATAAAAATTCATATGGAGGTTATCCATGGAAATTTAGTGATTATAGGGTAGCATAAGAAAGTAATTACTATGGAGGATCATTCTTGCACTTTAGAGTTTCTAAGGCAACATTTAGGGTTTTCAAAGTAGCATAAGAAAGTAATTACTATTTGAGGATCATCCTTGTACTTTAGGATTTCTAGGGCAACATAAAGAAGAAAGTTTTTAGTAGTCTATTCCTTGCATTTTAGATTCTCTAGGATAGCATAAAATTGTAGAAGAAAAGTAACATTATGAACAATATAGAAAAATAGACGAGATTTTTGAAGATGAAAATATTGATGGGAATGGAAAAAGGAGAGAAATATCCTAAAAGTAAGATCAAAGATAAAGGAAACTCAAAGCGATAAACAAAAACAAATATCACAATGTAAATAAGAAGTGGGACTAAGCCCACATATAAAAATAAAAAATAATGATGAAAATGGTATCTTGGAATATTAGGGGTACAACCAAGACCTATGAAAGAAGATTTATTAAAGAATTAATACATATTATACTCCTAAGTTTGTTTTAATAGAAGAAATAAAATTAAGTAGTGAGGAATGTAAGAATGCATTCAAAAATATTTGTAAGAAGGGAGTTGTATAATAGTTTCTTCAATAGGAACTTTTGGAGGTATTACAACAATATGGGATAAACATAAATGAGATGGACGATTGCTAGAAGAAAAAAGTAATTGTCTTATTAGTCTACTTTGTAGAAAACACGAATTTGTTTTAATGTATATCATCCAATTATAGTCACTCCTAATGAAAGATGTTGGAAGGACCTTAGAATATTTTTATCTAATACAAAGATGATTAATATTTGTGATCTATGTATTCTTGTGGGGGACTTTAACACAATTTTATCTCATTCACAAAAGGATGGTGGTAATCTTGTATGATATAAATCAATACAAGATTCTATTTCATTTATCAATTTAAATGACATTTACAATTTTAATCCTTCAATATTTCAATATATGGCACGCTAAATGCATTGGAAAAACTCATATAATAGAAAATTTGGATATTTTTTGTTATCCAACATATGGTTGCAAATAGAGTATAGAATTTATTTGGACATTTTATCATGAACAAGATCATATCATAAACCCATTCTCTTGAGATATAATTTACTTAATAATGACGATCCAAAGCCATTTTCTTTTAGTCTACATGGCTCCAAGACCTTGATTTCTTCTATATGGCTATATTATGGTAGGATGAAGCAAAATTTAAAGGATAATGAATGTATAGGTTTGTTAAAAATATAAAATATTTAGAAGGGTAAATAAATATTTGGAATGCCAAATATTTTGGTAACATATTTAAAGAAAAGGAGCAAATTGAATCCAAGCTCAAAAGTTTATAAGAGATAGTAGAAATCAATATAATGGATCAAGAAACTTATGTGCAAGAACAATATTTACTTTTTGATTGTCATAATGTATTGAAAACATAACCATATTAATTCCAAAAAATCTAGGGAGAGATGGATCTAGGAAGGAGGTAGAAATACCAAACTTTTCATGTTATAGCCAAAACAAAATTTTATTTTTATTGCATAAAAATATTTAAACTCCAAATAGAATAAATATTGAGAAAGAAGAAAATGTAAGGAGGCAATTTTATCAGATGTGGGTAAGATAAGGAGGCTCAAGGTAAGTTTTTATAAGATATTCTATCAATTATCACACCAGGACAAATAAAAGCTTGATGAAAATCTCTACAAAGGAGCTATATGAGTTAGTTTTCTCTTTCCATCCTAACAAGGCAACTTTCCTTGATGGGGTTCCTATGATTTTGTTTTAAAAAGTTAAGGATTTATTGAAGAGTTATATGTTGGATACAATTGAAGAGGTCTAGAAAAGGAATGCTAAAATAAGTAAGATCAATGCAACCTTTGATATATTGGTTCTCATATTTTGATAATTTTCATCAAATAAGCCTTTATAATATAATTTATAAGATAATTTAAAAAATTATGGCAAACGGGTTGAAAAATATAATAGATTGGTGTTATCACAAAGGGACAAGATGGTTTTGTTCATAGAAAACTAATTCTTAATGGTGTAATCAATACATAGATAGCCACACATTCTCTTCATTTTGTTAGAAAGTTAGGTATGCTTATGAAATTATATATGAACAAAGCATATAATAGGGTTATCTACAATTTTCTACATGATATTCTCAAAATGTTTGGTTTTTGATCAAGGTTGGTGTGAATGGACTATATATTGTTATGACACTCTAAAATATTTTGTTCTGATCAATGGATATCCTCCTAGATATTTTTAAGTAATCTTGTGGACTCTACCAGAGTGAACCACCATATTCTTATCTATATACTATTCTTGTGGAGGCATTAGAGAGAGTTTTCTTAAAGCAAATATAGAATAAAAAATCATAGCTATTAAGGTTGCAATAAATGGTCCCTTTGAATCTAATCTTGTTGGAAATTTGAGCATGTTGTGTTGTCATTGATGTCAAAAGGTTTAATATCCTAAGTTAATGGAAATATTTGTGAGAATATTCTTCATGGTGGCACATGAGGTATAAGGCAACAAGAAGAAATAAATTCCTCTCCATGGTGTTTAAGAAAGAATTTATAAGTCTATTGGCGTTTATTTTGCAAAGGTTAAAATATTCATTAATGGTGGCAAAAGGTTATCCTTAAGAAAAATCCCAAAAGGATTTTTAATATTTAAATTATAATATTTAAATCCATAGGATTTAAATTATTATAATTAAATATAATATTTATTTCAAAGCACCAAAGTTTGAAATCGAGCGTCGACGTTGAAGACTATGCCAACGATGGCATATTTATAATGCAAGTTGAAGTGGTAAAAGTATGGTTCGTTCATCAATTATTCTTGAGCCTTGTTCATCAATCGATTCAGGACAGAAAGAGAGGGAAACATTTTCAATTTTAGAAATTGAGCAGGTGAAAGATAAGGAGTAGACGCTCTGACTTTTAATCTTGTTCGGGCAGGTAGCCCAGACGATTGTGGTCGTGGTGCTAGGGCGTAGTAGCTAACAGAACTCGTGTTTGAGTCGCGACAGAGGTAATGTAAAGTTTTGCATTGTTTTATTTTGTGTGGTAGAGGATAAGGACAAAGCGGAGGTAGTAGGGGTTTGGTTTCATGTGGGTGTCTAGCCCACATAGTGGCCTAGCCACGGTTAGGGCACAGGACCAGTAGGCAACGCAGGTTCAATTCTTAGCGGTAGGCGGCAACAAGAGATTATTTTTTTATAAAAATTAATTCATGCCCAAAGTCCAAAGTTGCTAAGGTATGCTCTCGCTAGGGAGATATAAGGAGTTTTGTGTTGATTTTATTTTTGCAGTAAAAGAGGGTTATGAAATGATTTCCTTTTCTTGAGCAAAATATTCAGTGGGTTTGTTTGCTAGTGCCTTGGAGTAAAAATTGAAGTGTTGATTTATTTATTCTTTTGGAAATGCATTAATGTCAAGTAGGAGATATAAGGTGTAAAAGAAATATTTGCTTATGTAATTGGTGATCCTTGTTGATGAAATTTAATTTGCAAGATTAGGAGTCATAAGGTGTAAAAGTGGTTTGGAAAATTTATTGTACCTCTTGCATTGTGAAAAGAATTGTGTGGGGTTTTGTTAAGTTTTAATGCATTTTCCTTGAGATCAAAAGAAGGGTCCTAGAGCATCTTTTTAGAATTCATTGAGCACCTTATTGAAGGAAAATTCATGTGGATATTTTGAGATAGAATCTCGCCATATAACCCTTGAAAGTGGCACAAAGTGAACTTGTGTTGGTAAGACAGGTTTTGAAGACATATCTCCATCAAAGCAAAAAGGTACGGGCACATTAATATTTGTTTAAAAGTGTTTTTTTGAAGTGAATGTTTTGGAATATAATATGGAGAGAAAAGGATTGTTTTATAAGTATTGTTGGAAATATTTGAGTTAGGTTTTGAAATCTACATTGTGCATCCTTGTTGAAAGAAAGTGGAAACACTTGTGTTAGGGTTTGTGAGCAAGTTGTGTTTCATTGGTTGAATTATTAGGTGAAATTCTTGAGCATTGGTTTTGAGTGATATTGTAAGTGAATGTGTAAACATTAGAAATCAGATTTGTGAAAGCAAGTGTGTGCATCAAGAAGATAGGTGTCATATGCTAGACTAGATCTATCTTTAAAAGAGCAATAAATGTGAGACATGTGAAAGCGACAGACTTAATGATTGAGTAGAACATATTGAGCTATTTTATAGAGCATATCATTCTCTATATGTTCCAAAGGTTAAACGAATTCTGAGTAGAATATTTTTTTTTTGAAGAAAGCATTTATAAAAAAGATATGAGCTTTACTTGTGTGCAAGGTTTGGAAATATTTGGTACAATTTTGTGAGCAGTATTGAAGGTATATTTGAGCAAGTATTTTGAGAAGGCTTGAAGGCAATTTTGAGCAAGTATTTTGAGAAGGCTTGAAGGCATATTTGAGGAAGTCTTGTGAAGACTTGAAATAAAATTTAGAGTAGATTTTTCAAGCTTTGTGTTAAGGCTTGAGGATAGTTTTGAGACAGATTTGAGAGCACGTTTGGTTGCTGATTTGAACAAGATTTGTGTTAAGGCTTGGGAAAAATTTGAAACAGAGTTTGATGCATATCTGAGAAGACTTGAGAGAAGTTTCATGAGCAGAGTTAGAGCAGATTTGAGATAGAGTTTGGTGTAGATTTGTGAGTAGAGTTAGAGTAGATTTGTGCTAGAATTGGGATAGAGTGTGTGTATATTTGAGATAGAATTGAGAGAAACCTTTGGAGGTGATAGAGCAGAGAGGAAAATAGTATCTAGTGGATAGAGATACATTAGCCAGTGTAGTGGGGATAAAGGTCTCCTGTGGAGAGAGATCCACAAGCTAGAGCAGTTGGGGTAGAAGTCTTCTAGAAGATCACCAGCCAGAGCAGAGGGAAAAGAGTTCTCCTATGGAGAGATATCCATGAACTAGAGTAAGAGGAAAGAGTTCTCCTATGTAGAGAGATCCATGAACTAGAGCAAGGGGGAATAGTTATCTTGTGGAGAGATATCCACAAACCAGAGCAAGGGGAAAGAGTTATCTTATGGAGTGTGATCCATGAACCAGTTGGGAAGATAAATTTATTCTATGGAGAGAGATCCATGAACCAGTTGAGGAGATAGAGTTTACCTGGATCAAGTTCCATGAACCAGAGAAAAGGGGAAAGAGTTCTCCTGTGGAGAGATATCCACATATCAGAGCATAGGGAATTGGTGTCTCCTTTGGACAAAGGTCCATAAATATTGTAATAGGGAATTGATTCCCAAGATATTTGTTGAGAAAATTTAGTGGAAATATTTTCTTCGTGGAGTAGCCCACATTGGGTGAACCATGTTAAATTTGTGTCTCTCTTGTGTGTGATGATTTATGCATTGCTTTGATTACTGCTATTGATATTGCCATTGATAATATTGGGTAATATTATTTGGGAAGGAAAAGTAAAGGTTGGTCTTATACTGGTCACCCCCCTCTCAGTATAAGCATGTGTTCTTCAAATCTCTAATTTATTGATAATACTTTTTTTGGGATCAGGCCTTAGTGATGCAATGGAGTTTAAATCATTATTAACTTGCTATGAGAAGGCTACTAGAAAATTGGTTTATACTACAAACTCTAAAATCTTATCATTAATACTACCCTAGATATATAATGGACTATTGTGGATATTTTAGGATTTAAAATTAGTAATTTTTAATTAATATATTTGGGTATTTATTTATATTATAAAGAAAAGGAGCTTGGGATAGTTAAAGCGATTGGAAAAATAATTACTTTTTATTTAGCTACTAAATATCAGACCAAAATGATAGTGGCCTATTTTTGTGTATAGGCGGATTTGGCTGAATCATTACCTAAATGTATTAGGCTAGTTTCAAATTAAAGGGAATGAGAACAAGAGATTTGGTATGAAACTCCCATTCCCTTGTGTAACCTTTACAAAAGGGTAGGACGTAGGACATATTTGGAAAACATACCCAAAAAATCCTAAGGGGAAGGTTATGAATAATAGATCTAGATAGCTTTTGAGGGTTTGGAGGAAAATGAAAACTAAGAAAGGAGAATTTTTGGGAATTGGTTTTTTGGTGAAAGTAGTAAGGGTCCATCTTCAAATAGCTTTGAGGTTCTTGCTACCCTTGATGGGGATGACATTGTTTAAGGGGAAGAGTTTGTTCTAGAAACTCAACCTGGAGGTATTAATGAATTGGTGATTGAGGCTTTGATTGAAAAGGAAAATAATTCTTCTTTGCATGTAGAAGAGAATATTGAGAAAGAGCCACACTCTTTAGCAAGGTTGAAGGAAAAGAACATAGAAATGTGAGTTTCAAGATAAACCACTCCTTAGCAGAATGTGTCATTGATTAGCTATGGAAAAAATAGAAGTTAAAATATTAACATTATTCAAATTGGGTCTAAGGATGAAGACGATGGAGGAAAATGAACTTCTACTTGTGATTCAAAGTTGGAAAAGGGGGAAATTTATCCTAATTTTTTTGTTGGAAGTAGAATGATATCTAAGAAGGTTGATTTGGAAATTTTAGTTTTTTGAGGAAGGCCCAATATCTAAGAATTGAGAACAAGAGTTGTTTCTAAGTATGTAGCTAATGGGAAGCAAGTTATTTTGTCTTTGGGAGGAGAAATACGTCCTCAACTTGATACAAAATAAAATTTCCATCTTTGAATATTTGGGGTATGAATACCCCGACTAAACATAGGGTGCTTAAAGAGTTAAGAAAGGAGAGGAGGGTTGATATTATTCTATTAAAAGAGACTAAAGTGGATTTTTCTATTTTTAGAAGAAGAATTCAATTTGAAAAACAACTCAAGTGGAAATGGTTCCTGTTGATGGTGTGTCTGGGGGTTTATGGACTTTATGGAATATGAAGTGGCTGGAGGGACAATATTTGTAGATTAATGACAAGTTTATTTGTTCACATGATTTGCAAAATAAATTTAATAATTTTCCATTGCCGATGGAAAATTATAACTAGCAGTCTATTTAGATATTTTTTATTGTTTTGGTCATTGCACTTTTGGTCAAAAAAGGTTGTATTGTTCAAAAAATGCAGAATTTGATTTATAAGAAGATAAGTTGTTTCTTGTGCCTGGATTGATTCATTTGTTTTTATTGAATTTCCAAGAGTTGTAAAAGGGAAGGATCCCTTTAAAAACCCTATTATTTACTAATAGAAAAAAAAAATAAAAGAGAAAAAAGAGCTTTGGGACACAAGTTTGTATAGAATAAAATATTGTTTAGCAAGTTGGAAAGTAAGTTATTAACTATGGCTAAAAGACTACAACACATAAAAAACTACATTGCAACCATCCCTATATATGATGTCACTTTTAATATTGTTAGTAGGTATAACATTTTAATTTTATAAAATATGAAGATATTTTCTTTGCAAAGAATATGAACAAAAATGTAAGTGTCTTCTTTGTAATTTGGATAGAGTTTACAAAGGAAAGAATCTTGGAAACATAGGCTTTATGAATAGCAAAGTTATATGTTTTACCTTAAGGACAAAATTTGGTTGAAAATTATTCAAATATCAAGGAAAAAATTGGATATAAATCTTACTTCAAATACATATGGATTCTCTTCACACAATGAAGTTATTAAAGAAAAAAACCCTACCTAAATGAATGCCAACATGGAACTTCATATTATACTTGGTTGGTTAATCAATGAGGGAGACTTTACAAATTTTTGGTCTAATACTTGGTTGAAGATTTATACTTTTATTTTTTATTCAAAATGGCAACTGTTACCTCAAATATGTTTAGCTTGTTAGCTTTTGATGCTAGATACTTAAGATAAAATGATCACAATATCTAAAATAAAGTTGCAATATGAAATATAAGATAATGACACTATTATAAACATATAAAAATCATAAATAAATTCAATAATAACTCATAGGATTTCCATTAATAAATACTCATGAAAATTGTATCTCCATTGAATAAAGAACCATACTTACATACACTCTCTCTACAAATCCATATCTCACACTCACACTCATAGTTACATATATAATGGAATGTGACTCTTCATATGGAGCACTCTTGGCCTTCACTCTTCTAGAGACTCTTCATCTTCCTATTCTATGGACTCATGTGCACATGGACTATTATGCACATTTACATTACCAAAATACTTTGCACACTCTAATAATACTTGTGCATTTATTACATTGCATAAAGTAAATACTAAAACTCTAATCTAGGACACTCTCCTAATCTAAAGATGTACCCAAGGTGGTAAATTAACATGTACCAAATAATGTAATATATTCCAACACCCCCCTGTATTACATTATTTGGTTATTGAAGACTTTAGTCTTTAATATGGATCTTCATCCTTTTAACTCACTTTGAACTATATGCCTTCTTGATCAGGTCCTTTATATTTTTTCTTATCTTCACCATTGATGTCAGTATTTATACCTTCATATGATATCACATTGTCATATTATTCCTGCAAAAATATTTTCTTTTTCCCTTTGTCCTTCATATCATAAATCTTATTCTGTATAGAACCTTCTGAGTATTCACTTACAACATCATGATAGAACCATAAATTAGATGAACTTGAAGCATCAATTTTGCATGAAGAATGAAATATTTTTTCTAAAAATGATTCATCAATAGTTGCTTTCTTCTTAAGGGATTCAATCAATACTTTTGTTTCAAGTTATTTTATTTGAGATGTTTAAGTGTAAGAAATGTCATGTATATTATACTAGCAATGATTAAATGAATCATAACACTATATTTATCATTGTCAATTGCTTCAAACATTTTCGCATGAAGATAGTATTCTAATGTTGCAAAATTTTCTTCTAATTCTTCTTTGTAAATGAAACTTCAGACTAAGTCTAATTTTCCTTTAGAATTTTCAATCAAATTTGTGATTCCATATTTTATAATATTTACTCTTCCTTTTCTAGTTTTATTTTCCATTAATGAATTCTTTAGAGTAGACATCCTTTTAGCTCCTTTTTTTTTGGTAAATAGTGTAGCTTATATTAAAGGGTTTTTTCCTAGATCCCAAAACCAGTAGTTACAAAACCCTCAAAGGAGGCTAGCAGCTTAGAAGAATAAACTTTAAAAAAGTATTTTCTTACATGGATAAACACTATTCATTATACATTGATTAAATGTTGATAAGCCTAATAGTAAACACCCCAAACAGTATTGACGTAGATAATATATGGAAAACACCCCAAACAGGATTGATGCAGATAATATATGGACAATAGACACCTAAAACAACATTGATGCATATAATATATGTAAAGTTAAAATAACCCTCATGAAACAAACCCTAGTAAGGACCCAGAGAACCATAAACAAAAAAAGACCCATGGCCCTCCATCATGCATCAATCACATTCTTCTTTGAAGTGCTTTCCTTAGTCTTTATGATCTGCTTCAGCTTCCTGCTAATTCTATCAAGAGTACTAATAAGGCTACTGATGAGGATGTTGGCAACCTAATGATGAATATACTGCTCTGGTGCTTCACTATTGATTTACCCACTCTTGGTTGGCTTCATTGATAATGTTTGAGGGTAGATTGTTATCCCATACAGTCAAGGAATTTTGATTGATTCCCATGTTTGTTAAGAGGTCAACCGATCTGTTTACCTCCCTGTACATCACATTGTCCTATCTTCTAATCATATTTTTGACTTCCCTTATGGTATTCATGACCTTCCATGAAGGATTAGAGCTATTGTTGATATAATTTATGATGTTTAGAGAGTCCCCTTCTATTTCATAGTTTCCTTTGTGCTTTTGGATGATGGTGAGACCTCTCCACAGGGCATGGGATTCTGCTACGTGATTAGTTTGAATTCTTAGGTTCTCCTCAAAGGCGACCACAATCTTACCATTGCTATCTTTGACCAGTCCTCCTGCCCCTGCCATTCCTGGGTTTGCTTTAGAAGCTCCATCAAATTTGATCTTGAGCCATCCTTTCGAGGGGGGTTTCCATGAAGAGGTGTGCCTTAGGTGGGGATGAGTGACACGAGGATTATCTTCCCTAAGGATATTAAGACTATTGAATATAAAAAGCTCCAATCCCACATAAAGGGGTTCTATGCAAGGGATGAGCCAGGAGTTCTCTATGGCAATGCTGATGATTTTTATAGCAATGGAGGTAGGGTCCTTGGGAGTGTTAGAGGACACCCTATTGTTTGTTTCTAGCCATACCTGCCATAAGAAATGGTGGGTGCACATTTTCCACAAAGATTTAAGTTGAGGGTTTTTGAAAGGATTGGGCCACTGAGTGAAAAACTCTGTCAGGGAGTTGGGTTGGACCCAGTTGATATGGAAACTAGATAGTAGGTTACTCATCATAGCATATGAGAAATCACATTTAGTGAAAATATGGTTAACGTATTCCAAAGCCTTATAGCATAGGTGGCATCTATTGGGTACCATAATCCCCCTCTTGATAAGATTATCAGTGGATATAATCTTGTTTTGAATTTCCATCCAGGAGAAAACTGCCACTTTAGGGATGAGGTGCTTGATCCAGATTTAGCTAGGGGAAAAGGGATCTTGTTATGGATTGAGGAGAATTTAGTAGGCATATTTGATAGAGAAACATCTACTGTCTATTTCTTTCCAAATTAGAAGGTCTTCTCTTCCATCTGTCGGGATCACTGTAGTATTCAGCATAAAGCCAAAGCCCTCACTACCCTGGCTATGTGCCCATAATTTGAGTTAATGTTGAGGTCTTTCCAGATTTTAGACCCATTGATGTTTTGTATGAATTCTAATACTTTACTGCCTATGGTCCCGTCAAGGATGGGTTTTAGCATAGATAATTCATCATCTTCAACTAGGGGCTGATCACTGACCCACCTAACTATCCAAAACTTTATGGCAATACCTGTTCCTAGCTGCCACCTTGACCCTTTCTGGAGAACTTCTTTGCATTGAATAATTAACTTCCAAAAAACTTATCCCTCTTTACAGATATCTTCATCAGTGAATTCTTTGTACTAAAGGTACTTCCTATGTATTATTGACATCCATTCTACATTGAAACTTGTGTGAATTTTCCAGGTTTGCTTAGCCAGCGGAGTAGTGTTCATATGCTTGATTATTTTAAGTTCCAGTCCCCCTTGATTTTTTGGCCGACAAACATTTTTCCATCCAACCAAATAAATATTTTGTTTCTCCTCTGTGCCACCCCATAGGAATATTTTTTGTATTTGTTTGATTTGGGTGTAAAGTGAAATAGGGGATTTGAAGACTGAGAGGAAATAGGTTGGGATTCTTTGGAGGTATGCTGCGGTAAAGGTGATTTTACCTGCTTGGGTTAGAAAAGCCCCTTTCCATCCAACTAAATTTTTGTTTATCCTTTCCACCACATGAATCCACATGGACAATTTGGGACGACTGTAAAAAAGAGGAAGCCCCAGATAGTGAGTAGGGAACTCACCAATGCTACATTAAAGAATATGCCCAATTTTAATCTACCTGGAAATGAGGGTATTGATTAAGAAACTTTTGCTTTTGGTATAGTTGATTTCTTGCCCAACCGCTTTCTCATATAAATCAAGGATTTTTTTGATCATCTTGGCCTCCACTACTAAAGCATAGGTAGTGAGTATTGTGTCATCCAAAAATTGCTAGTGTGATAGTGGGTTTAGACTCGAGGTAGACCTAATACCTATGATAGTTTTCTCACTGAAAACACTCTAAAGTGCTCTTCCTAGAGATTCAATGAGTATGATAAAAAGGATGGATGATAGGGGATATCCCTACCTGATGCCTCTGCCACTAGGGAAATAACCTACAGGTGATTCGTTAACCAAGACTAAGAAATGTTGGTTGGAGATGCAACCTCTGATTACATTTATCCATTCACAGTGAAAACCAAATTTCTAAAGAACAGCTAGGAGAAAATCCCTATTTACTCGGTCAAAAGCCTTACTAATATCTAATTTGAGAAAAGGGTTGCTTTCTTGTTTTGGAAAGCTGAATGGAGGACTTCATACAGGGTGACTATGCCATCATGAATGGACCTTCCTTTGATCGAGCTGCCCTGGCAAGGATCTATAATGAGCAGGAGGATTTCTTTGAGTCTTGTTATTAGGGCTTTGGCAAGAATCTTGTATATAACATTACATAGACCGATGGGTCTATAGTCATTCATGGATTTGCACTCAAGGCATTTAGGAATTAAGGCGATGAAAGTGGATTTGGTGCTTCTGGGGATGACTTTGGTTTTCTACATGTGAATAATGGCTTTGCATATGTCAATCCCTATGATATCCTATTAAGTTTAGAAAAACCTATGGGAGAAGCCATCAGACCTCAAAGCTTTATTAGTGGCCATGGAGAAAAGAGCCTATTTTATTTCTTCATTAGTAAGGTCCTTGATGAGCACGTCATTCATTTCAAGGGAAATCAAATTTGGAATATGCTGAAGAAGTTGATCCTGAGCTTATTTGAAAATAGTGGAATTTATTCCCAACATTTTTTCAAAGAAAGTGACTGCTTTATTTCTGATGAGGTGGATGTCTCTCACACTTGTGCCATCACTGTTTATTAACTCCCTGATCTTGTTGGAGCTTCTATGGAGAAGGGTGGAAGCATGGAAATTTTTTGTGTTTGAGTCCCCGTCCTTGAGCCATAGGGCTCTAGAATTTTGTCTCCAGTACATTTCTTCCTTGGCCAGAATGTTTTGGTAATCGAAAAGGAGCTTTTTCTCTTCATTCTTTATTTGTATGCTCATCTACCCTTTCTAAATTTACTCTTCTATAGCTTTGAGCTTGCTGATGATTTTCTTCTTATTTTCGAAAATGTTACCAAACACTTCCTTGTTCCATATTTTGATGTGGTCTTTGATTATTTTGAGCTTTTGGGTAACTTGAGCGATGGGGGATTCAACCACCTGTTGTTGCCACCACCCTGCAATTTGATTACATAAATCTAGGTGAAGAACCCACATTGCCTCAAATATGAAAGGGGTACTAAAAATTGGAGGCTTGTTAGCTTCAAACAGGAGAGGGCTATGATCCGAGCTGATTCTGGGCAGGGAGATGAGGGAAGCATCACAAAAAAGTGGTATGGCTTCTTAATATAGGAAGAATATGTCTAGCTTAACCTAGATTAGATTATTCCCTATTCTTCTGTTATTCCATGTGAATTGAGCTCCCTGAATCTGGATATCCATTATGTTTTTCTCAGTGACAAAACCATGGAAGTCCTGAATACTTTTTATTGGAATGTCATTTCCTCCTGCCTTATATGATGGGTAAAGGGGGGAGTTGAAATCCTCGACCAAAATCCAAGGGAAGTTTCTAAAAGCCTGCCTCATTTGAATTAATTAGTCCCAAAAGGAGCTCCTACTAAGGGGATTGTTTGGAGTATAGATATTAGATAGGATCCAGGATTGATCCTTGTATTTGCAAAAAAACATGATGTTTATAACTCTATATAAGGACAAGATTACTATACCATCTACTTTCTCTGGATCCCAAAGGCACAAGAGACCCCTAGATGGGCCTTGGTTGGGACTAAAAATGCTTCCACTATTTTTCCAAATGGTTTTGCCTGCCTTGCATGCTTTTGACTGATCTACTTGGTCTCTTGGATAATGAGGATTGTTGGTTTGATTTATTTTCTAACAGTGCTAACCAACCTCTACTTGGCTGCGCTATTGAGGCCCCTCACATTCCATGAAAGTATCCTCATCTAGAAACTTTGGATAATTTCTTGTCCCCTTTTGACTGCTGCACAGGGGGTTTGGATAATTTGGGATCTTCCTTTGGGTGGGTAAAAATTTATGGTACAAGGGTTGTTTGGAATCCATTGGCTATGTCCTCAATGGTTTGGCTTCTTATTTTCTCTTGGATATTAGGCCTTCCTCTTTTCTTATCATTTCTAACATCCACATAGGTTTTTTTGGAGCTTCGAGTGTTTTTGGGACTGAAATATGCTCTTGTTTTCTCGATAGGCTCTTCAAAAAATAGACTTTCAGGAGGGGGATCAGGGGAACCTAGTTTGACTGGAGATAAAATAGGGCTACTGGTGGGAAGGGGATATTGCAAAACTTTTTCAGTGGTGGGGATTTGGAGGTCGACATTTACGTCTGACATGTCATTTTCTTGCTGAGTGAATAAAAATTCATTTATTTATAAATCAGAATGAGTGAGATTTCCTAGAATATAAAATCGATTGGGGTGAGCAAACAATGAGCTTACTTGAGCTTGGTCCTATGATTGTTCTGGTTGCACTTTTTGCTTCCCTTTTTTTTGCCATAGGGTTGTGCCCTAGTGCTTGCTCTAGAGGGTTTTTGCTGTATATTTGCCTAGTATTTTGCACAGGGGGCTTCCCAAGGAAGTGAAAGCCTTGGTTCCTGTAAAACTGGTTGCCAAAATCTACCTCCTTCTTAGGTTTGAGCAAGGAGTAGTGGGACTTAAGGTATCCTTGAGTTTGACATTCGATGCAAAAAGCCAATCTGTTTTCGTACTCTATGGCCTGGCAGTGACAAAAATAACCATAGACTAGATTGATTCGAGTTGGGAGCTAGAAATCAAGACTTGCGTTGATGCATATTCTAGGTTGGGTCAACCTGGTGCGAGCTTTGGTGGTTGAATCCAGGCCACCATTTCCCCCATGTATATGCCTATTTCTTGCAGGATATATTCATGCCAAAATTGGCTAGGGAGTCCCGAAAGACTAACCCACACTGGAGCAAAATTTATGCTCTGAGTTTCAAAATTAAAATATTCCCCCCATATACTAATGAACAAACTCTTTTTCCCATATAACCATGACCCCCCTGTTAGAATACGGGTTGCATATTTGGTATTGTTTAGGCAGATTTGAAAAAACCCTCTAGGGAAAGCTACAATCTCAAGATTCCCTAAAAATTTCCACCTGGTAGTGGCCCACCACTGAATGTATTCCATGTCTGGTCTATAGCCAATGAACTTCCTAATCAAAGAGTGTTCTTCTAAAGAAATATATTTGGCCATTAGGGTTTTTGGAATCACTAAGTCTTCTCTAACTACTGTCAAAGGGCTTTGGTCCTTGGTAGATTTTTGTAGTTTGGTACCTATGACCTTTTCAAGATAAGATGCAGATCTAGAGGGTACAACACTAGTCACACCTACTTTGGGATAGCCTTCATTCTTGTCTAGGGGTTCTTTCCCTGGGTCTTTCTCCTACCGAGTGGAAATATTGATTTCAGCATCAACATCTAACTCATCAGTGACCTCCCCTATAGCAGAGCTAGGAATATCACTTGGGTCAAAGTTCCCCATCATTTTTACACCTAATACATTCACGCCAGCACTTACCTGAGATAAAATGCTCGCCATCGCTCTTCCATGCTCTCTCCACATCCTTTTAGCTCCTTAATATTGAGTATTGAGAATAATTTTTGATAGAACCTTTTCCTTTTCAAAACCTTTGAGGTTGACTACCTTATGACTCCCTAGTTTTGAATATATTATCTTTCTTGATAAAATATTTTCAACTTCTAAATGAGCAACTACTATTTTCAATTATTGAAGTTCTCTACTCTTTTCTCCTTAGTTTTGAATGATAGACTAAGAAAAATATTCAATTGTTAATCTTAAAGTTGACAACCTTTTATCTCCCTAGTTAGACTTGCCAAATAATACTTTTTGACTTAGTATCAATGCAATTTTTAGTTTTTCAAAAACTTATGTTGAATTCCTTTTATCTCCCAAATCTCAAAAATATAATTTCTTTAATTCTAAATTTCTCAATCCTATGTTGATGTTGAATTCCTTATAAATCAAAATATAGAAATTTAAATATTTAATAAAAAGATATTTGCAAGTTTTTTTATTCGTTGATGTAGGAAATCTTATTCCTCCAAACTTATCAAATTGCAAATCTTTTAATTTGTTTTCTAAAGTCAAATAATTAGATTACAAAACCTCAAATTAATTCCTTCAATTGTTCAAATTAATTTTCAAATCTTCATAAAACTTTCAAATAGCAATAATTAGGTTTCTAAGGTTTCAAATATTACTTCAATAACTTATCTCTCCAATAATCAAGTAAATAAAATAATTTCACTTTAACCTTAAAAAAACAACAATTTCCTTCAACCTTATAACTCCTATCTTGGAATATAATTAATTTCAAATAAAAATAATTACCTCCAACCTTGAGGCACTCCTTCTTTGTTGTACGCATGGTGTTATTACTCCTACCAACTCTGTCTCTCCTCTTTGACTGGTCAACCATCCTAAAATTTTCAAGGTGCTCAAATATGTTAGCCTAGACGTAGTTGAAGAACACAAGTTTATACTGAGGGAGGGATGAACAATATACATCAAACTTTTTACTTTTCAATCCAAATGATAACAAAAATAATATCAATGTAGTAATTAAACAATGCACAAATCATCACACATATGAGAGACATATATTTAATGTGGTTCACCCAATATGGGCTACATCCACGGAGAAATATTGCTTATAAATTTCTCAATAAATTTCATGGTTACCAACCCATAGGAGACACCAATCCCCTATTACAAAGTTCATGGACATCAATCCACATGAGACACCAATCCCCTCTCAAGTTCATGGATACCAACCCACAGGAGACACCAATCCCTTCTCAAGTTCATGGATACCAATCCACAAGAGACACCAATCCCCTATCTCAAGTTCATGGACACCAATCCATAGGAGACACCAATCCCCTATCTCAAGTTTGTGGACACAAATCCCCTCTATTGGTTCATAGGAACCAACCCACAGGATACACCAATACCCTCTACTCTGGTTCATGGAAACCAATCCACAGGAGACACCAATCCCCTCTACTAGTTCATGGGCACCAACCCACTCATAAACACTGCTCAATTCTTCTCCAAAGCCTACTTACAAAAAATACTCAAATATGCTTCAAAACTTGCTCAAATATGCTTCAAAAATTGCTCACAAAACCTTCTCAAATATACTCCAATACCTGCTCATTAAACCTACTCAAATATGCTCCAAAAACTGCTCATAAAACCTGCTCAAATTTACTCCAAAACCTGCTCATAAAACCTGCTCAAATCTGCTCCAAATATGGTATGCAAACAATCCTCATCTATTCCAAAATATTGCATAATGATGTCATCAAGTTCTTCATATATTCTTCTATGTGCTTTCCTCAACTAAAGCAATTCAGACATATTTTACCAAAAATTATTTTATCTTCATGAACATATAGAGAATGATATGCACTAACAAATGCCCAATATGTTCTTCACATTCATTAAGTCTATTGCTTCCACATGTCTCATATTTATTACATTAAAAGGTAGCTCTAGTATAGCACTTGATAACTGACCTTGTAATCTTTGATTTGCACCTTTCCTTCCCTTTTTTAGACAACTAAAAATGTCATTCTTTTCAATTGAGTCCTTTCACACTATCCTTGCACTATGTGACACTTTGAATTGCTTTATAACAACCCTTCTATTTGTGTGAGACTCTACTATTTTGCTTATTTCCACATTCACTTCAAAACCAATCACAATGCATAAATCTATCCTTCTCATCTACTCCCAAAATCAATCATGAACAATGCACAAATTTTCTCTCAAATTTGATCTATAACCCTTGCACATTTACTCCCAATTTCAATCAAATCAATGCACAAATTTACTCATAAATATGATCTATAACCCTTGCACATTTACTTCCAATTTCAAGCAAAAACAATGCACATCCAATAATTCCTTATACCTCCCACTATATGACAACAAAAACATTTTCTTCAAACAAAATCATTTTGAGAAAGGAATTAAATCACCATACCTTTAAATCTGCCTCAATGATGATGATCTTCTTTTGCATGAGCTTTCCAAATTTGTCTTGACAAAAATAAATTTCCTTTTGTTTATCCCTTCAAAATCTGGTTAGCAATTCTCTTTTTCCTTTCTTTATTAAATATAAAATCAACCACTTAAAAATCCCTTATCAAAAACATACACAATAAATCTTAAAAATAACTCCTTATATCTCCCTTTTTGAAACTCACACTATCAAGATTTATTAAAAACTAAAACCCTTATATCTCATTTTATTATTTTATAAAAATCAAATCACAACATAACATCGAATTTTATTATTTTGCAAAAATAAAACTCTATAATGGCACCATGACCCTTATATCTTCCTATATTGAATTTTATAAAATAAAACTTTAATTACCTTACACAACCATTATGGGATTCGATCCCCTATCCTCTAGAGGCGTTGTGCCTTCACAAGTGCTCATGACCAGTTGTGCTAGCACAACACATGAAACTAACAAGATGCAAAATAATATTTATTCCTTTAGTGCTCTATCTTCAACAAAAAAAATGGCATCAAAGGGATTCAATCTATTAACCTCTTGCACAGTAGTGCTTCCACATAAGCTAGGCGATCATCTAGGCTATCCTAGCATATGGAATCAACAACACAAAAAGAATATTTAAATCCTTCATAACTCTTCCTTCACTCTTCAACAAAATGGCATCGACCAAATTTGACCCCTTAACCTCTTGCAACACAGTGCCTTAGCGTGAGCCAGGCTATCAATTGGTCTACCATGTCGGTTGAGATGGATGTGGCACTAATAGATATTTAATATTTTATTTTCATTGCGATGTCTCCAAAACCTGTGCTCTTCTCCTTCCTCCTTCTCGCTGCCACTCTTCGCTCAATTGAATTTCTTCGAATTGCATATCTTCATCCAAAGTAAAATTTAGGGCTTATATTTATATGCTTTTTATGCGCCCAACAAAGTTGGCCCATACTTTTTAATATTTGAATTTTCAACCTTTTGCATGGTCGGCCCATAATTTGAATTTTAACACATTTAAATATTTAAATTTTAAATATTTAAACTTATACATTATATTTAAATCCTTTGATTTAAATATAAACCTCCAAATCTCCTTCTTTAATATTTAAATATTTATTTAAATATTAAAGCATATAAGATCACTTTTGCTTTGACAACTTTAAATCACCTTTTAAGATATTTGCCTTGTACTTCAATGATAACTCATCATTTCAACCTTGAAGATATTTATGCATTTGACATCAATATTTCATCCTTGAAGACATTTCTACCTTTGACATCAATGACAACTCAATATGTCCAACAATATCCTTCTTTGTCATTGATGGCAACCCTATTATGAAATTGACCTTTACTGAACAAGATTACAAGCTTCTCCCCCTAACTAGTTGCTCCTCCTTACTAAAAAATCTCCCCCTTTGACATAAATGACAAAGGCTCCTTGGGGCTTGTAAGATAAGTCACTTGATAATACCCCACTCCCTTCTCTTATTTTAGATTTCAATTGTGATATGGGAGTGATACTCCCAAATTACTATGCTCCTCTTATCATTTCATTTTATTTTTCCAAACCTTGGAGGTCATACCTTTTTAAATATTTTGACCATTCTCCTTTTTCTTGACTTCAGAAATTCAGTGAACACTGTTCTACACCATCTAGTTGTATGCCCAAAATTATTACATTTGTAACAAATGATATAGTAGTCCATATAAGGTGCAAATGAATTGAAATTCCTCTTGGTGAATCCAAAATCATCCATAGCATGGACCCTACAATTTACAACTTTATGACTAAAATGGTTACATGAGAACCATGAAAGAGATAGTGAAACCTATCTGATTGCCTTGGAGGATATTACCGCATGGTTCTTTCATTGCTGTTTCTAGGATGGAATTTATTCCTTGATGGTGCATTATTTTATTCATTATTGATGCTTCCACTTTTCAATGTATCAACATAGGTCTTGGGATCTTCTTCAATTACTTTCTTTTATGCTTCTATTTATTTTGAGCTTGACTCCCCCTTTTGCTTCTCTTAACCTTCTTCAAAACCAAGTCTAGTATTCATAAATGTGGATCTATGTGCTTTAATAATATCATCCAAGTCTTTTGAGCCTTTCCTAAACTAATATATCTTATCATTAAAATTTTCAAGTCCCTTCCTTAGAATTACAACTTCATGTTCTAGTCTTTCACACTCTAGTTCTTTTTCCTTTAACTGTTGAACCATACCTTCTTCAATTCTCCTTGCCTCTTCAACCTTTACTTTTAAGTCGGTGAGATCTTGTAGAAGCTTTGCCTTTGTTTTCTCGTCCTCTTGAGCCTTCAATTTTGAGTTCTTCTTTCTAACCCTCTTCAACTCTTCTAGAGCAACAATAAGTTCCTCTTCTATGTCAACTGTGGATTCTTCTTCACTTTCTGAATATTTCTCTTCTTCTTGGTCTTCAAATATAGGAGCATCTTCTTCTATGGCCAGGAATAAGATTTCTTGTCTTTCACTATCGGAGAGGCTTTCATCATTGCTACTGGAGGAATTCCTTGCTTTATCAACATACAAAATTTTCTTGCATATTTGAAAGATCTTCTTCTCATGCTTGTTTTGACCATGCATGTTTTTCTTTTCATGATGAAATATTCTTTCTTTCTTTTTATCATATTGCTTTTCTTCTTCACTACTACCACTTCTAGCTTGTGGACAATTAGATGCATAATGACCAAGGTTACCACAGTTAAAAAATTTCTCAAAATACATACCTTTGTGTTTTCTTGGACCCTTCTTATTCCTTCTCACAAAATTAGCTTCTTCTCTACTGCTTGATTCTTCACTTGATTCTGGTTCTTTATTCTTTGCCTTATTTGAAGCTTTGAATGTTTCTTCCATTTTGGATGTTTGATCTTTTTATATCCTCATATCATAAGCTATGAGAATCCCATGTAGCTCATCCATGCTCAAAGTTTTGAGATCCTTTATTTCTTCAATTGTTGAAACCTTTGGATCAATCCTCATGGGAAGTGACCTCAAGATTTTCTGAACAATCTTAGAGTCTTCAATACTTTCTACAAGTCCACAAATGGTGTTGACAACCTCATCAACATGAAGTAGATACCTAGTAATATCTTCCTCATATTTCATCTTCAAGTCTTCAAACTTCTTCCTGTGGGTTTGAAATTTTGACATCTTAATCTTATCGTCTCCTTCATGTGTTCTTTGTAACTTGTCCCATATTTATTTTTCTGAAGTGCATTGCATGACTTTCAAAATTTTTGATTCACATAACCCACTTAAGATTGCATTCATTGCACTGACACTATTTTCATATGGTTTCAGGAGCTGAAGGTGGAGTGAACACATTCTCAATGTATTGCCATATATCATATCCATGTGCCATAAAATAAGTCTTCATACTTATGCTCTAGAAAGCATAATTAGTCCCCTCAAACAATGGATCCCTATTTGATGAAAATCCTTCTTGATGAGCCATTTGTGTTCCTGTAAGATCTTCCTTCAAGTTGTTAGGCTTACATGAAGGAACCCTCTCTGATACCAATTGAAGAAAACAAGCTTATACTGAGAAGGAGGGTGAACAATATAAGATAAAAACTTTTACTTTTCAATACATAACATAAATAATATCAATGCAGTAATGATTGAAGAACATGTGCTTATATTGAGAGGGGGGTGAACAATATAAGATAAAACTTTTCACTTTTTAATCCATATGATACCATCAACAATATTAAAGCAATAAACATCACACAAAGCATCACACACATGAGAGACATGATTTAATGTGGTTCACCCAATGTGGGCTACTCCACGGAGAAAATATTCCTTATAAACTTTTCTCAAATAAATTCTCTTGGGAATCCTTTCCCTATTACAATGTTTATGGACCCCTGTCCAAAGGAGACACCAATCCCCTAATCAAGTTCGTGGATCTCTATCCATAGGAGAACTCCTTTCTCCTCTGCTCTGGTTGGTGATCTTCTAGAAGAACTATTGCTCCCACTACTCTGGCTAATGGATATCTATCCACTAAAGACACCTGTCCTCACTTCCCTGGCTAATGGATCTCTATCCACTAGATACTATCATCCTCTATACTCTATCACCTCCAAAGATCTATCTCAAATCTGCACTAAACACAGTCCTTCGGTCTAGCACAAATCTACTCAATATCTGTCTCTATTATGGCATAAACCTATCCTCAAATCTGCACCAAAATCTATTCTCAAATTTGTCCTCAATCTCTATCCTCAAATCTATATTGTAAGCTTCCACAAAAGCTTACACCAATCTATCCACAAGTCTTCTCTAAGACTTACCTCAAATCTGCTCAACAAGTCCTCACTAGAACTTGTCCAAATCTTCTCAACAAGTCCTCACTAGAACTTGTCCAATCTCATAGAAACATAAAGATAATTGTTAGAGACTCAATATGCTTCACATTCACCACAATGCTCAATCACTTTCAATCACTCAATGAATTAATCTTTGCTTACAAACCCTAGTCCAAGCATATGAACACTTACTCAAATATTTCCAACAATGCTTATCAATCAATCTCACATAACAATGATAAACAGTCAACATAATACTCATGATCTTTGCAAACCCTAGTTCAAGTTCACTCAACTAATCACTTCAACAACAATGCTTATCAAACAAGGTTTTATCAACAACTCTTTATTCCAGAAAACCTTGAAGCATTAATTCAAAACACACTCAACAATGCTTACCAAACAATCCTTTTCACTCCAACTTTGCATTCACAACATTCAACAATCACTCACTAGGAAGATGTGCCCATACCTTTTGTTTGATGTAGAAGTGGCCTTAGAAAACTTGTCTCAATCACAATTTCCTTCTTTCCAATTTCAATGGTTAGATGACAAAATATCACTCTTAACACTTTCTCAAAATATTCCTTAGTCACAAAAATAATCAAAGCTCAATTACACCTTATTGCTCCTTCTTGGAATTAACATCCATCAAATCATACATGAAAAATAATTATTTGGATACACCTTATAATCTCCAACTTAAAATAATATCCAACACCACAAAACCTCAAACAATCTTCCTAAAACACCTTATTACCCTTTTCAAACACTAAAGCAAATAACACCAAAAATTTATTTTGCATCAACCTTATAACTCCCCTTACAACCTTACAAACCAAATAAATTATGCAAAAATTAATTTTTAATAGCTCAAATAATTCCTCCAAAATTTTTGGCACTCAACTTAATGCATACCTTTGTTTTCTCCCAAAAGGGTTTCGGCGTGATTCGAACCGTCGTCTCCCCAAGCGCCAAGCGCCTTAGCACTTTGGTGCCCACCACATGGGCTATAGGTGCCCACGTGAAGGAAGGAAGACTTCCTTCCTATTATCCCTTTGTCCATCGTCGATTTCAACACAAAACAAAAATTATTCCTCCCACGGAATCGAACCTGCATCAATCGTTGCCCTCACGTCTTGCTTCCGTTGCGGTTGCCAACTGCGCTACCAGCGCTTGGTGACCAAGGCTCCCTCCTTGGTGGGTCAAAAACTTTTGCCTCCTCTAAGCACTTAAAAAAAATAAAATCCTCTTTGTTGCACAACACGATTCACACAAGCTCGCATAGCATTAAAATTAATTCAAAGGCATGAGACTTTTGCTAAGGTGGGGTAGTCCCCCTTTTATACACACTTGGTTAATTTGCTCCCCACGTCGGCGCTAGAATTCGAATTCGAAATTCGAATTTTGATTTAATAACCCACCTTAGGGTTATTTAAAATTAACATAAATTAACTTATAATTAATATTAAAATTAATTAATAATTAATTTAAATAACTTATAAGTTAAGTAAATTAATTAATAAATTAATTTATAATAAAAATTATATTAATTAATTTATAATTAATTTAAACTTCCCTATATAATATTATAAAGAAATATTATAATATTATTCACTTGGGCTTCTTCTTTGCACTTTGGACCACATATGACTTCCTGGAACCGGGTCTTGATCAACTGAAACTAGAGAACCTAAAACTGATGCTGCCCATTGAAACTGCCACTGACTGGTGTTGAAATATTGACATCAATGACCACTCACTCTTGACATCAATGACAACTCATCTACTCAAAATGTCCAAAAATCTCCCCCTTTGTCATTGATGGCAACCCAAATTCTTTTTACCAAAACTTGACCTTTTTCCTGTTCTGCTCCTCTGACTCAATGCTCTCTCCTTAAACCAAATCTCTCCCCCTTACTCAAATCTCTCCCCCTTTGACATCAATGGCAAAGGGTCACCTTTGGGGCTCGGGGCTAAGAATGAGTCTCTTAGCTTAGCCCCTCCCCCACCTCCTCTTGAGGTGGTTAATTATGGGGTGGGAGTATTACTCCCAATTTTCCTCGAAGATACTCAAAGGTCTCCTTTGAAAGTGGCTTAGTGAAAATATCTGCTATCTGTTCCTTTGTAGTAACATATTCCAACCTGACCTATTTATCTGTCACCTGTTCTCTTAGAAAATGATACTTGATCGAAATGTGCTTTGTCCTGGAGTGCATCATTGGATTCTTTGAGATACTTATAGCACTTGTATTATCACATAATATGGGAATAGGATGATCATGTTTTATCTTGAAGTCTTCTAGAGTTCACTTCATCCATAATACCTGTGTACAACTGGCTACTATTGCAATATATTCTACTTCTGCTATAGATAAGGATACTAAAACCTGCTTCTTACTTAGCCAAGAGACTAAATAGTCTCCAAGAAAGAATGCTCCTCCACTTGTGCTCTTTCTGTCATCAATGTTGCCATCCCAATCTGCATCTGTATATGTTGTGAGTGTGAAACTATCACTTTTGGGATACCAGAGCCCAAAATCCATAGTCCCTTTTAGATACCTGAGAATTCTCTTTACTGCTACCACATGTGTTTCCTTAGGTGTTGCCTAAAACCTTACCACTAATCCCACTGATTGCACTATGTATGGTCTTGTAGCTATAACATACAACAAGTTGCCAATCATAGATCTGTATAATCTCTGATCTACCTCTGGAGATTCATCATCCTTACTTAATTTGCATCCTATGACCATGGGGGTACTTACCGGTTTGCAATATTCTAACCTAAATTTCTTTAGCATCTCTTTTATATACTTGGTTTGTGAGAGAAATACTCCTTTCTCTGATTGTGAAATCTGAAGTCCAAGAAATAAGGACAACTCACCAAGCATAGACATCTCAAATTCATTTTGCATGTTCTTTGCAAATTATTTACACATCTTATCATTGTTTCCCCCAAAAATGATGTCATCAACATAAACAACCATAATTAGTAGATTATTCCCTTCATTTTTTATGTATAAGTTGTTGTTTGCTATTCCTTTTTTGAATCCTTGTTCCTGAATATACTTATCCAATATTGAGTACCATGCTCTAGGAGCCTTCTTTAGACCATACAATGCATTTTTCAATATGCATACGTGATCTGGTTTGTCTATTAATATGAATCCCTCTGGTTGTTCAATATAGACTTCTTCTTCTAGAACACCATTTAGAAATGTTGACTTAACATCCATCTGATATACCTTGAAGTTTTTAAAACTTGAGAAGGCTAAAAATATTCTTATGGCTTCAAGTCGTGCAACTGGAGCAAATGTCTCATCAAAGTCAATTCCCTCTACCTATGCATAACCTTTGCACACTAACCTTGCTTTATTCCTTACTACCTATCCATCTTCATTTAACTTGTTTTTGAATACCCATTTTGTGTCGATCACATTCTTGTCCTTTGGTCATGGAACAAGTTCCCAAGTCTTGCTTTTCTCTATTTGATCTAATTCCTCATCCATTGCCTTAATCCAGAACTCATCTTCACTTGCCTGATTGAAATCCTTTGGCTCAATCTTAGATAGCAAAGAAAAATTTGCTTGTTGAGATGGTGTTATTATCCTTCTCCTTGTTTGTCTTTCATCTGGATTCCCAATGATTAGATCTTTTGGATGATGCTTCTGTACATACCTAGATGGAGTTTTAGGAAGAAGTCTTTGTGTTTCTTCTTCTTCTTCATCTGATTCCTCATGAAACTCTTCTTGACAACTCCCATCTTCCTGATACACAATTTGTTGAACTGGTTCTCTTGAATCTATCTTCTCATCAATTGTTACATTTATACTTTCCACAATAGTGTGTGTTCTCTTGTTGAAGCATCTATAAGCTTTAATCTTAGTGGAATAACCAAGAAAAATTCCCTCATCACATCTTGGATCAAACTTGCCTAAGTTTTGATCTTCTCGTCTTATGTAGCACTTGCTTCCAAAAACCTTGAAGTGTTTTATAGTGGTCGATCTTCCTTTCCAAAGATCATAAGGAGTCTTGTGATGGTTTACCCTCATTTGAGCCCTAGTGATTATATATACTATTGTGTTGACTTCTTCCCTCCAAAATCCATCTGAAAGTTTGGACTCATTTAACATAGCTCTAGCCATATTCTCAACGGTTCTATTTTTTTCTTTCAACTACTCCATTTTGTTGAGGAGTTCTTGCAGTTGAGTATTCTCTCTTGATTCCATGTTGTTCACAAAAATCTACAAATTCATTTGAGGTAAATTCTCCTCCTCTATTAGATCTCAAACACTTAATCCTCTTGTTGGTTTTATTTTCAACCAGTTCCTTAAATGCTTTGAATTTTTCAAATGCATCTGACTTCTCTTTTAGGAAGGCTACCCAAACCATTCTGGAGTAATCATCTATAAAAAATATAAAGTAACTCTCACCCTGAATACTCTATGTTCTGGTAGGACCACATAGATCAGTATGTATTAGACTTAATGGCTCAGATGACATATATCCCTTTGACTTAAATCTTGTTCTAGTTTGCTTTCCATGTTGACAAGGTGCACAAATTGTGTTTTGTGGCCTCTTTAGCTTGGGTAAATCTCTTACAGCCTACTTATTGCTTATGTTGACTATGTTGTCAAAATTCAAATGACCCAATCTCCTATGCCACAACCAACTCTCATCTTCTTGTGATAAAAAGCACTTTTCCCCTTTGATCTCACTAAGCATGTATAGATTGTTTGGAGTTCTTCTTGCATTTGCAATGACTTTTCTAGTTTCTATTTTTCTTATCTCACATCTATCTGGGTGAAATGTAACCATATGACCTTGATCACAAAGTTGACTTACACTTAGCAGATTATGTTTTAACCCTTTGACATACAACACATTTTCTGTTCTTGTTTTCCCATTATCTAAACTCAGAGTTCCTCTTCCACCAATCTTTGTTCCTTTCACCTACCAAAACTTACTGATCCTCTATTGGTTTCTTTTAGTACAATGAATTTTTCTTTGTCTCCTGTCATGTGTCTAGAGAAACCACTATCAAGATACCATTGTTCTTCTTTATCCTGAGCATGAAGGGTTGTTTGAACTAACATTGATCTAGTCTTTACATTTCCCTTTTCCTCTTTCCTAGTTGTTGAAATTGGTTTTCTTTTACTAGACTCAGGAAGTATCATTTTACACCATCTAGCCTTGTGCCCAAAATTATTGCATTTGTAACATATAATATCATTATCCATAAGAGGTGCAAAAGAATTGAAATTTCTATTGACATTGTTTCTTGCATGACCAATACAATGTACAACTCTATGACCATATTTGTTACAAGAAAAACAATGACCATGGAAGAAATTATGTAACCTGTTTGGATGCCTTTGAGATTGTGGTTGAGTGCTTCTCCTTTTGTGATTAACTCTCATCCAAGGTTCTTCTTTGCTTTCTTCCTTTCTAATGTCTTTTTCTTTTGAAGTATCCTTTGCTTGCCTATATTTGTTTGAAGTTTCTCCTTTTTGAAGACTTGACTCTTCTTTCTGTTTCCCATACTCTATATCTTGTAGTACTTTAGTCCTTTCAACTTCATTCCTTAGATAAACAATTTTTGCTTCCAATATTTCACATTCTGTTTCTCTTGCTCTTAATAGATCCGTCATATCTTGCTCAATCTTCTTTCCTTCTTCTACCTTTATCTTAAGTTCTATGAGACTTTGTAGAAGTTCCATATTTGCTTCTTCATCCTCTTGAATTTTTTCCTTCAGGCTTGAGTTCTTTTCTCTAATCCTTTCCAAATTCCTAAGAGCAGTAAAAAATTCCTCTTTTATATCAAACATGGTCTCTTCTTCATTTTTTGAAGTCATGTGTGTTTCTGATGGATCCTCCTCCAAGTTGTTAGTCTTTTCACGGAGAGACCCACTCTGATACCAATTGAAGAACATGTGCTTATACTAAGAGGGGGGGTGAACAATATAAGATAAAACTTTTTGCTTTTTAATCCATATGATACCATCAGCAATATTAAAGCAATAAACATCACACAAAGCATCACACACATGAGAGACATGATTTAACGTGGTTCACCCAATGTGGGCTACTCCACGGAGAAAATATTCCTTATAAAATTTTCTCAAATAAATTCTCTTGGGAATCCTTTCCCTATTACAATTTTTATGGACCTTTGTCCAAAGGAGACACCAATCCCCTAATCAATTTCATGGATCTCTATCCATAGGAGAACTCCTTTCTCCTCTACTTTGGTTGGTGATCTTCTAGAAGAAATGTTGCCCCCACTGCTCTGGCTAATGGATCTCTATCCACTAAAGACACCTATCCTCACTACCCTAGCTAATGGATCTCTATCCACTGGATACTATTGTCCTCTATACTCTATCACCTCCAAAGCTCTATCTCAAATCTACACTAAACATAGTCCTTCGATCTAGCACAAATTTGCTCAATCTCTATCTCTGGTCTGGCACAAACCTATCCTCAAATCTGCACCAAAATCTATCCTCAATCTCTATCCTCAAATCTATATTGTAAGCTTCCACAAAAGCTTACACCAATCTGTCCACAAGTCTTCTCTAAGACTTACCTCAAATCTGCTCAACAAGTCCTCACTAGAACTTATCCAAATCTGCTCAACAAGTCCTCACTAGAACTTGTCCAATCTCATAGAAACATAAAGAGAATTGTTAGAGACTCAATATGCTTCACATTCACCACAATGCTCAATCACTTTCAATCACTCAATGAATTAATCTTTGCTTACAAACCCTAGTCCAAGCATATGAACACTCACTCAAATATTTCCAACAATGCTTATCAATCAATCTCACATAACAATGATACTCTATATTTCCAACTCTCACCCTAATATTTCCAACAATCTTATCAAACCTCACATACATGATACTCATGATCTTTGCAAACCCTAGTTCAAGTTCACTCAACTAATCACTTCAACAACAATGCTTATCAAACAAGGTTTTATCAACAACTCTTTATTCTAGAAAACCTTGAAGCATTAATTCAAAACACACTCAACAATGCTTACCAAACAATCCTTTTCACTCCAACTTTGCATTCATAACATTCAAGAATCACTCACTAGGAAGATGTGCCCATACCTTTTGTTTGATGTAGAAGTGGCCTTAGAAAACTTGTCTCAATCACAATTTCCTTCTTTCCAATTTCAATGGTTAGATGACAAAATATCACTCTTAACACTTTCTCAAAATATTCCTTAGTCACAAAAATAATCAAAGCTCAATTACACCTTATTGCTCCTTCTTGGAATTAACATCCATCAAATCATACATGAAAAATAATTATTTGGATACACCTTATAATCTCCAACTTAAAATAATATCCAACACCACAAAACCTCAAACAATCTTCCTAAAACACCTTATTACCCTTTTCAAACACTAAATCAAATAACACCAAAAAATTATTTTGCATCAACCTTATAACTCCCCTTACAACCTTACAAACCAAATAATTTATGCAAAAATTAATTTTTAATAGCTCAAATAATTCCTCCAAAAATTTTGGTGCTCAACTTAATGCATACCTTTGTTTTCTCCCAAAAGGGTTTTGGCGTGATTCGAACCGCCATCTCCCCAAGCGCCAAGCACCTTAGCACTTTGGTGCCCACCATGTGGGCTATAGGCACCCACGTGAAGGAAGGAAGGCTTCCTTCCTATTATCCCTTCATCCGCCATCGATTTCAACACAAAAAAAAATAATCCTCCCGTGGAATCGAACCTGCGCCAATCACTGCCCTCACGTCTTGCTTTCACTGCGGTTGCCAACTGCGCTACCAATGCTTGGTGACCAAGGCTCCCTCCTTGGTGGGTCAAAACCTTTTGCCTCCTCTAAGCACTTTAAAAAAATAAAATCCTCTTTGTTGCACAACACGATTCGCATAAGCTCGCATAGCATTAAAATTAATTCGAAGGCATGAGAGACTTTTGCTAAGGTGGGGTAGTCCCCCTTTTATACACACTTGGTTAATTTTCTCCCCACGTCGGCACTAGAATTCGAATTCAAAATTCAAATTTTTATTTAATAACCCACCTTAGGGTTATTTAAAATTAACATAAATTAACTTATAATTAATATTAAAATTAATTAATAATTAATTTAAATAACTTATAAGTTAAGTAAATTAATTAATAAATTAATTTATAATAAAAATTATATTAATTAATTTAAACTTCCCTGTATAATATTATAAAGAAATATTATAATATTATTCACTTGGGCTTCTTCTTTGCACTTTGGACCACATCTGACTTCCTAGAACCGGGTCTTGATCAACTAAAACTGGAGAACCTGAAACTGATGTTGCCCACTAAAACTACCACTGATTGGTGCTGAAAGCTTGACATCAATGACCACTCACTCTTGACATCAATGACAACTCATCTACTCAAAATGTCCAACAATGATACAATGCACAAATCATCACACATATGAGAGACATAAATTTAATGTGGTTCACCCAATATGGGCTACATCCATGAAGAAATATTTCTTATAAATTTCTTAAAAAATTTTGTGGGCATCAAACCACAGGAGACCAATCCTCTATTAAAATTTTTGTGGACACCAATCCCCTATCAAGTTCATGGACACCAATCCACAAGAGACACCAATCCCCTCTCAAGTTCATGGACACCAATCCATAGGAGACACCAATCCCATATCTCAAGTTCATGGACACCAATCCATAGGAGACACCAATCCCCTATCTCAAGTTCGTAGACACCAATCCATAAGAGATACCAATCCCCTCTACTGGTTGGTGGGCACCAATCCACAAGAGACACCAATCCCCTCTACTTTGGTTTATGGATACCAATCCATAGGAGACATCAATCCCCTCTGCTGGTTTGTGGGCACCAACCCACTCAAAAACACTGCTCAATTCTGCTCCAAAGCCTACTCACAAAACCTGCTCAAAATCTACTCCAAAACCTGATCACAAAACCTAATCAAATCTGCTCCAAAACCTGCTCAAATCTGCTCCAAACCCTGCTCACAAAACCCACTCAAATATACTCTAAATTTTGTATGCAAACAATCCTCATCTATTCCCAAATCTTGCATAATGATATCATCAAAATTTTCATCTATTTTTCAATGTGCTTTCATCTTTTATCTTCATGAACATATAGAGAATGATATGCACTAACAAATGTCCAATATGTTCTTCACATTCATTAAGTATGTTGCTTCCACATGTCTCATATTTATTACATTAAAAGGTAGCTCTAGTCTAGAACTTGATAATTGATCTTGTAATTTTTGATTTGCACCTTTCCTTCCCTTTTGTAGATAGCTAAAAATATCCTTCTTTTCAATCGAGTCCTTTCACACTATCTTTGCTCTATGTGACACTTTGACTTATTTGTGTGAGACTATACTATTTTTCTTATTTCCACATTCACTTCAAAACCAATCACAATGCACAAATCTGTCCTTCTCATCTACTCCCAAAATCAATCATGAACAATGCACAAATTTGCTCTCAAATATGATCTATAACCCTTGCATATTTTCTCTCAATTTCAATCAAATCAATGCATAAATTTACTCATAAATCTGATCTATAACCCTTGCACATTTACTTCGAATTTCAAGCAAGAACAATGCACATGCAATAATTCCTTAGACCTCCCACTATATGACAACACAAATATTTTCCTTAAAAAAAACCATCTTGAGAAAGGAATTAAATCACCATACCTCTAAATCTGCCTCAATGATGATGATCTTCTTTTGCATGAGCTTTCCAAACCTATCTTTACAAAAATAATTTTCCTTTTGTTTGTCCCTTCAAAATCTAATTAGCAATTATGTTTTTTCTTTCTTGATTAAATATCAAATCAACCACTTAAAAATCCCTTATCAAAAACATACACAATAAAGCTTAAAAATAACTCCTTATATCTCCCTTTTTGAAACTTACAATATCAAGCTTTATTAGCAACTAAAACCCTTATATCTCCTTTTATTAAATTTCAAAAATGAAACCTTATGCTAACATCATAACCCTTATATCTCCTTTTATTATTTTGCAAAAATCAAATCATAGCATAACATCTCCTTTTATTATTTTGCAAAAATAAAACTCTACAATGGCACCATGACCCTTATATCTCCCTATATTGAATTTTATAAAATAAAACTTTAATTACCTTGCACAACCATGACGGGATTTGATCCCATGTCCTCTAGAGGTACAACTCCTTCACAAGCACTCATGACCAGCTGTGCTAGCACAACACATGAAAATAAACAACATAAAATAATATTTATTCCTTCAACGCTCTATATTCAACAAAAAAAATGGTGTCAAAGGGATTCAATCCCTTAACCTCCTGCACAACAGTGCTTCCACAAAAGCTAGGTGACCATCTAGGCTATTTGAGTGGATGGAATCAACAACGCAAAAAGAATATTTGAATCCTTCGTAACTCTGCCTTCACTCTTTAGCAAAACAACGTCGACCAAATTCGACCCCTTGACATCTCACAACACAGTGCCTTAGCATGAGCCAGGCTACCAACTGGTCTACCCAATTGATTGAGATAGATGTGGAACTAACCAATATTTAATATTTTCTTTTCACTATGATATCTCCAAAACCTGCGCTCTTCTCCTCCCTCCTTGCTTCCGCTCTCCACTCAATCAAATTTCTTCAAATTACATATCTTCATCCGATGTAAACTTTAGGGCTTATATTTATATGATTTTTATGCACCCAACGAAGTCAGCCCAAACTTTTTAATATTTGAATTTTCAACCTTTGCATGGTCGGTACATTTTTTGATTTTTTTTTTATTTGGTTATTATGAGAAACCTCTATGACCGACACACAGGGTTGAGCAGTATCCTCCCAACCATGACCCCTCATAAAGTCGAGAGCTATACTTATCAATAGATAATTTAACATAAAGCCACCACACACCCACCCCCTCACACACTCGTCCACGCCACGGTTTGAACCTAGTACATAATTTAAACTTTAACACATTTAAATATTTAAACTTTTATATTATATTTAAATCCTTTGATTTAAATATAAACTTCCAAATATCCTTTAATATTTAAATATTTATTTAAATATTAAAGCATATAATATCACTTTAGTTTGACAACTTTAAATAACCTTTTAATATATTTTCCTTGCACTTCAATGATAACTCATCATTTCAACCTTGAAGATATTTTTGTCTTTGACATCAACATTTCATCCTTGAAGATATTTATGCCTTTGAAATTAATGACAACTCAATATTTCCAACAGTAGTTGTGGTAGTGATTCATGGTAGTGGTACAGACTTATTTTTAGCCCATGCATTAATAAGCGCTCATAGATATTGCACCTTCCTCCAATGATGATTGGCTTATAGAATATCAAGTGCCAAATGGTGCCAAATATCTCTCTCTAGCTTCAATGGTTGCATACACACTTTATAACGTGTTCTAAAATGATTCTTCTCCCTTATGGCATTCTTCCTTACACATGCCAAATGACATGAACAATATTACGACTCTTAATCCAACCTTGTGAGCAATGATTGTCAATATTCTATGCTCTTGATAACATTCTATTCTACTATAGTTATGTTCTTCTTTCTCTCTCAACACTTGGCCGCCTATGTAACATTTTCTACATTACCAACAAAGTGATGCTATATTGTCTTCTCTACAATGAATATTATAGATGCCAAATCTTCGCTTCTCTTCTTGGTAGATGCAAAAAACTAAACCTTTTATTTTCTTCTTTTTTCTTTTCAATATTCGAATGTTGTCTCTTCTATTGCTTACATTTCAAAATTTTCAAGCAATGATTCTTATTCTCTAATGATGGGCTCTTCTCCACTTTGGCACTTCTTTACTTTTTCTCCTAGGCTTGGTGGCTCTCTAATATAGTGCTCCTCAGGTGGCTCTTCATGATGGCTCTTCTATTTTGTCAAATGACCCTTCTTCTAGGAACTACTTAGATGCTTTCCCCCTGTGCTTCAATGTCATATTGAATCCTCTTCTATGGTTCTCAACATTTGTTGTTTGATGGCTCTTTATTCAATACAGTGGTTCTACTACTTGCTTAGTGGCTTCTCATTTCTTGTTAGATGGATGCTATTCCTTTGTTCTTTGACTATCAGTCTTGAACCTGCAACTCTTATATTTACCTTGGTTGAATGCTACTTGGCTTATCCACTTTATTTGGAACAATTTTTCAATTATTGTGCTCCTCTTCTGTCACTAAATTTTCTAAATTTTGATTCTAAAATTTGTGCAAATTATGAAGATGAAACTCAAGCTAAACTTCCTTAAAAAAACTATAAGCTTTGCACAATATTTGAGTGCTCTTTTGTAGTCTCTTTACTTACTTGTTCTACCTTTAATAATGCTTACAAAAGCAACATTTAAATTATGCTTTTAAAACAATATATACATTCTCTTATTACTCCTTTATGCAATGTCTAACTCCTATATTTTACTGTTATATTTTTATATTCTAATATGCCAACATCTCATACTTTAGCTTGAAAATATTCTATTTCAACTTCCTTTTTTTTGATAACCTTAAAACTTGAATATGTAGCTATTAAAACAATTTCTATTATGCCTTAATAAAATACTTTTATAGCTACCTTTTTCTTTCCAAGTTTGCTACCCCCAAATGATGGTATTACAACTCCTATTTCTTTTGCTTTGTTGTCCAAAAATCTTTCTCAAAACTGCCTCAAACTTCTCCAAAAAGCAACTCTCTTTTCTTCTTCTAATGTTGCCTACGAAAAAAAAATTTGTGGCTTCAAATATCCTTCAAATTTATGCTTTCAAACTCTAAAACTTTTAGCTATTAGTGCTGCCCAAATGCTACCCTCTTGCTATCCAAAAATCTGCAATATTGTAGTCAATTTCTTCTTTGTTTTATTGTCCAAATTACCTCAAAATTATCCAAATTACTTTATTCTTTTGCTATCAAGTCTTCCTTCAATTGGTTTTTCAAGGGAAATTCAAAATATACCCAAATATTCTCCAAATCATAGCTCTATACCTTCTTCAATTTGCTATCCTGTAACCCTTCAAATTTGACCTCAAAAATCAAAAACCTTCTTCTTTTCAAATCAACCTTCAAAATATTTGTGGTTGTCCTCAAAATTCTCAAAATTGTGGCCTCTTCTTATCAAATTCTAACTTCAAATTTGATATCTTCCACTGTATTCTTCCTCAATAATCTGAATGTCTTTAGATCTTCAAACATATTCTCCAAAATTTGGCAACCTTCTTGCCAAATTCTTCTTCCTTTTGGGCTTGTTTTCAAATGGTGATAATTGTCCCAAATCCTTCTTATCATAACCTTCTCCTTGCTTGTAATCTTCTATCATGAAAATTCTTCAAATCTCCTCCAATGACCACTTCTTCAATAGGAATTTTTTAGCCTTCTTCTTCCTCCTTCCAACTTTGCTTGAGACCTCTTTTATTAGGTCTTCAAATTATGTAACTCCTCAAGTGGACCTGTTGAGTGGTATTTTCACCCGATTGTGAAAACACACTCTCCGATAGGATTCTGGTTCCAAATCCTCTCTTGCAAAGAAATTAAATAAATAATTTCTCCAAGGTCTCTGCTATATTAGCATTTTACATTTGTGTATTAATAATCTCAAGTAAAGATATTCAATTTAAATGCTTGGAACACCTTAGTGATTGCAAGTAACTGTAAACAAGGGGCAATGTTGGTTTATTTCATCATGAAAACTTTAGTGATTGTTCATTGTTTCTTAGATTTTGATATTTTGTAGATGTTCATTTTAATGGCTTGAAAAGTTAAAACTTCTGGAAAATAAAAGAAAATAAAAAAAATGCAAAAAGAATGAAAATGAAATACAAAAACTGAAAATAAAATGCATTCAGTATGATGCTATCCTATTACGAGAAAACCGAAGATGTGAGGTCTCCGTGCATGCAACCTAATCTATTGGACCTGCAAAAGAGCACAATCCGGATAAGCTAAGTGCTGGTTCCTAGGGACGAAATAAAATTTAGATTTCGAATATTCACCTAATGTAACCCAAAGAAATGGCATCAACATTATCTATAAATTTGAAATCTGAAGATGAAAGGATAAACATTAAATTCATAGCATGCAAAGAAAATCTCCTTCTTTCTTGCCCACAAGATGCACATCTCTAAATTTTCTATATTAAAAATTGATCATTTTACAATAACAGAATCTCTAGTTTTCTCAAAACCAAAAAAAGGGGAAGAAAAAAACTCCAAAGGAGGCCCAGAATGGCTTCTCGCCTTCGGCACTGCAACCCTGCTCGCAGCGGTTTTCGACCCCTGTACCTGTCTTTGGATCGTGCTTTTAAACTTTTTGTTTTGGCTCTCTACTTCGCCTTGTGACATTTCGTTTCATCTTCCAGATCGATTCGTTTCGTCTCCCGCTCCTTCATTATTCTGGCTTTCTACTCGGTCATGAAATGTTTGGTCTCCTCTACGAACTGTAACCGTGGATCCTGAAGTGTCATCATAACCCCTACACCTCTATGACATGTGCAAAACTTCCTTGCACATTCTATAATGGCCCTTCATGAAGCGCAACAAAAGATAGCATGTTGCGATATCACGACGTTTTATACCATGCAACTTTGTTATTCTTCTTGTACCGTGAAAATGAGACATGTCGCGATATCGTGACATTTTTTTGTCAGCAGCCTTGTTTGCCTTCATGCACCGCAAAAATGAGACATGTCACGATATTGCGACATTTTCCTCTTTCGGGCTGCGCAGATGCAACCTGTCACAAAATCACGACATTTTTCTCCTTTGCTATGTTTTGTTGTACTTAGCCGCAAAAATGCGACATGTCACGAAATCGTGACACTTTTTCATTTCATACCATCTCGCTGCTTTCTGTCATGAAATCGTGACACTTTTTCATTTCGTACCATCTCGCTGCTTTCTGTCGTGAAAATCCGACATGTCGCGATATCACGACGTTTTTCCTCTACGTTCACTTTGGCTGCTCTAGGTCGCGAAACTCCAACATGTCGTGATATCGTGACATTTTTTCTATTTGCCCTTCATATCATCTTCAGATCATGAAAACATGACATGTCACGATATTGTGACATTTTTCACTTTGTATTTCTCTCTCCTCCATGAACCGCGATTTCCTGACATGTCGTGATATTGCGACATTTTCGGTCAATACTTCTTCCTGCCTGCTTTAACCGCGATTTCATGACAAGTCACGAAAACATGACATGTTGCGAAATCACAAACATTTTTGTACTTGGCTGTTTCACCCATCAAACATCGCGAAAACACAACATGTCACGATATCGTGACAACTTTGAGTCTTCAACTTAATTCTTTGTCCTACATTGCGAAAATGAGACATGTCGCGATATTGTGACATTTTTGGCATCTTGTTCTGTTTGACCACTTTGATCGTGATTTCACAACACGTCATGAAATCATGACATTTTCTCATCATGCTGCATTCTATTGCTCCTGGCCACGAAAACGTGACATGTCACGAAATCATGACACTTTTCCGTTCCACTATACTTCGCTTGTCTGAGCTGCGAAAATGCGACATGTCACGATATCACGACAATTTTTAGCTTCTTAGCTATGACGGAGCAACATGTCGTGATTTCATGACATTTTCTTTTTCTTAGCCGCAATGGAGCAACATGTCGCGAAATCACGACAATTTCATTTTCTGAGCCGCGATGGAGCAACATGTCGCGATATCGCGACATTTTTATTTTATTGCTTTTTTTTGCTCTTTTAACATCTAGGCCACTGCAATCTTCTTAGAAAGCGTGCAAACAAAGGGGGGTCCCCAATTTTGGGGTGTGTTGTGGAGCAGCCACAACAAATGGTGACTCTGCTGGGAAATGCTCCTGAGCATTTCGGTGAGAACCTAACCCGAAATACACAAGCTTAGACACAAGTGTCAACACATAAAACCAAATGCTGATAGATCAAAAATACATGAACCATTAGAATCACTAAGTATCAGCTCAGTGTGTGCAGTGTGTTCCATTCTTTATCGTTTGAAATTGATCCACATTCCATTGTCAGTTTTACATGAATGCATATGTGAGGTTGTGAATGATTCACATAGCCTAATTAATGGGCTAGAGATATAACTATCTACTTTATAAAATATTTTAAACCTTCTAATATCATATACAAATATTTAAAATTATCAAACCCTCTTAGGATCAACTATATGTATAATGAATTGCTTTATTAGATCCTAAAGTTGGTTATGAGTCACTACTATCTTGAACCCATGTGCAAGTGAAAGTGAAATCAGAGCTTTGGGAAATTGGACTCCCAACCTAATCGAGATGGGAGTTTAACCCTATCCTTACTACTTTGATTTGGAATTCATTACCTCACTTTGAGAAAAATAATTTAACCAGTTATGGATGAAATGGTCATGCTAGTCTATCCGTTTGAACAGTCATTGCTCTTGTTTTTAGACAAGACATGCTGCCACGCATGAGCATACTTAACCCCATAATCCATGATTTAGCTTCATTTCTTTATTTCTTGGACCTTGGGGATGACTACCCATCCTTGCGAGGGACATGTAGTACGATCCTTCCAATCCAATATTAAGATGAAATGAAAAATATTTAGTTTTTATTTCTTGGACCTTGGGGATGACTACCCATCCTTTGCAGAGGACATGTAGTACGATCCTTCCAATCCAAGATTTATGAAATGGGAAATATTTAGTTTTTATTTATTGGACCTTGGGGATGACTACCCATCCTTTGTAGAGGACATGTAGTACGATCCTTCCAATCCAAGATTTATGATGAAATGAGACATAGGAGCTTTGGGGAATCATATTCTCAACCTAGGCGAGATGAGAATTATGCCCTATCCTTACTACTCCATGTAGGTCAAATCAAAGCTTTGGGGAGTTGGATCCTCAACCTAAGTTCGATGGGGATTTAACCCTATCCTTACTACTCTGATTTTAGGCTTTAAGCTTTATGGAAGTGGTAAAAACCACTATTTTCAGGATCATGTTGCATAATAGGATAGACATGAAATACTTCTTTCGCCTGAACTTTTCTTCTAAGTAAGGTTTTGATCATTTTGCTCAAGATCCTTTTTAATGTGTATAAAATGTGCTTGGTTCTAGATATCTCGGGCCTCAGTTCCCAACCTTAGGATTTTTTCTTATTTATGTTATAGCATAACCCTAAGAGGATTTGACACACTTTAATGATTTGTATCTGAAATGCATATGCAACTAAGATGACATGTATATGCAAAGTGAGATGTAATATGAATGCATTGCCCTTTGAATTGCAGATAAAGTATTGTCATAATTTGTAAAACTGACTACTTCATGCATCACAAGTTTCAAACGATATTATTTAACTGTTCGTGTTACCTGCGAAGCTTTTACAACATAATTCCAATGTTTCATATTTTCCTAATCTTAGGCATGAGTTGACATCTCAAAATTTTATTCATTTATTTTATTTTATTTTATTTTTATTTTTAGACAAACCAAACATGTCCAGAGGACTAACACACAAAACTTAAAACCCAACCCAAAAAACAACTTCAAAGACAAACTTGAAAACATAAACCAAAACCAAAAACGCAAAATCTATATACAAATGTACAATATAATACAAGATGATGCAAAGCTTGGACTATCACTTTCCTGGATCCCAAACATGATTAGAACACTTCAACAAAAATATAATGTGATATGCATGCCAAGTGTTGTAGGAATCCAACAAAAACAATATTAGACCACACCATGCAACAACTTTTAACTTCCCTTGCTCACCCCACCAATTAGATTTAATTCCATTAGTACTCTCATAGGTGAGCATTAAAATACTAAAATGATTAGACAATAAATGATATTCAATTTTATCTTGTCTATTCTTGAAAGTATCCATTTCATAATTCGATTCATGATTTAGAACTAGGTTCTCTTTATCCAAAATGAGACTTTGTAAGCAAGAGCCTATTTCTAAAAATTTTAAAGCAAAATCATTTTCCAAATTTGTAGGCCAATCAAATTTGTGTAACAGTTTGCAAGAATCTAGGATATTCACTAAATTTGGATCATTAACAATTTTTACCCTAGATTCAATTAATAATTGTTGATGAATTTGATTTAACAATTCAAGTGCATCAACTTCTTTTCCATTCATTAAAACAATGTTATTAAAGGTGTGATTAAAAATTATACCTTGTTTTTCATTCACCTTTAATGACATTTCATCATAAACATAATTCAAATTCAAAATATGGTCATGCACCCAATTGAAAACATGGCCCTCCTTTTCAACCCTCAAATGTTTTTGGTCAAAGTGTATGTCAAGTAATCTGTTTTGATGATCACTTATTCGAGTTGCTTCCAATTGATCAATCTCTTTGTCTTTTGGTTCTAATTCTTTGTTCACTATCCATGGTATCTCTTCATGTGAGGTAGAAGTTTCAATATCTTGTATATCCAGTGCAATATGGGTTTCATCTACAGGGGTGTGAGAAAAGAATGCATCATCATATCTCCCCCAACCATTGTAAAAATCGTCATCCAGATCCATGGAATGAAATTACATTATGTTTGTGGCATGATCTTTTGATTCATCCATAAATTCTTTTTCTTCTTTGTCCTTGGAAATAGGATCATTATAATCTTCCAAAATTTGATGAGATTTGAAACCCTCTTCCAAAACATCCTCAAATTGTACAGGAGTTGTAATATCTTCCTTAGAGTAGGCGATTATGTTGTCCTGTATATCCATTGGCACACAAGTTTTGTTAGCAGTTTTGGAGTGTGTAGTCTTCCCACTTCTTCCAAGCATCATAATAATCATCTTCCAAAATCAAGTGGTGATGTTCAACTACTTCTTCAACATCCTCCAATTCATCAATGTGTTTCTCATCAAATTCACCTTCACCTTCCTTAGATGGTTCCATTACTTCCAAAATTGGGTTATTGCTTGTATTCAAATTGATAAGGCTATCATAGTCCACATTTGTAACCCATGATTCCAGTTTATCACAATTTGGAGGGTGAAGAATTTTTTTATCATTAGTTCCTAGCTTTTCATCGAGAGTTTCTTCCAAGAGCAAGTGGTGAAATTCTATCATATCTTCAAATTCATTCATTGATTTTTTTCCAATTTCACTTTCAACCACTTCATTCAATTCTAGGGTAGGTTCCGTCCTATCACCTATATCAAACCTTGTTGAATTTAGGACCCCTTTATCCGCATAATCGTGCATCTCTATGAATGAGATCGCTTCTGCATAATCTTCACTAGCGGATGTTGGCTTAGCAATTTGCACCTCCTCGTGGACTACATCTAAGGTGGTTGTAAGATTTGGATATTCAAATTCATACCCTTGATCATTGACCTTAGGTATCATTGGAGTGGGGGGTGCTATATTTTATGGTTGGTGTAGGTTGACATCAATATCTTTAGAAGGACAATCTCTCATGTGAACATGTTGTGCCTTTTCTTCTTCAAGACCTTGTCGTTCTACCTCTTCTAGGATCTCATAGATTTTCTCTAGAGACAAGCCACCCATTTTTTTCTCAATGAGCGAAGCAAGTGTGGGGTGTATGGCTCCCAGGTATACTTCCATGGCTTTCTCTTCTAATGTGTTAAAATTTTCCCACATTTGGGAGTGCAACTCACGAAATCTTCCATTGAATTGACTCAAGGATTCATTAGGCTCCTTACATATGGAGGTAAACTGATTTTTCAACATTTCTAAGTCAACCTGATTATCAAAATGATAAAGATAGGCTGCTTCTAGTTGTATCCAAGAAGTCCTAAAATCCATGGGTAGTTGGCTGTACCAAAAGAACGGTTTATCATCCAAAATGTATGCAAATAACTTACAAGCCACCTCCTCATAGAAAATCTAGAATTTACATAATGTATCCTTGTAGACATACAGTTTTTGCAAGTATCCTGGTGGCACCTCTTGATTAAAACATCGTAGAAACTCCAATAACATTTTAGGAATTTGATAAGGCGTCCCATGTATAGACAAACCCTTATAATGATCCTCCATTGTAGATACCATTATTTCTCTTAGAGATGCTATTTCAGCTCTTAGGGATACAATTTGCTCCTCAAGTGTTGCCATTAGTGAAACTCAAAATGTAACTTTAGAACCAAATCTGTTAGTCAAAAATGACAGAAGGAATCATGACACATCAACGTGAAATGACTAGCAAATATCCAACCTGCAATGTATAACAAATCAAGTTAGCATCAACCAAGAGGTGTATTCATTACAATCAAATGAAAAGTAATTGCATGGAAACAACACTTCGTTAGTCGAGACCAAAATTTTCAAAATTAAATCAAATCACATTATTTTTTGCATGAGCAATCAAAAAGCGTTAGAACAATATACCTGAATTGCTTAAAATAGAATAAAGTAAACCAATTCGGCCGTCCTTTTAACAATCTGCTGAGTGTTAGAGGACTAAAGATAACAATCAATAGGGCATGAAATATACAAAAATTTAGATCCCTATCACAATGAAATAAACCAATTCAGGCCCTCCTTCTAGCGCCAATCTATGAAGGAGGGCTTTTTATCCCTATCACGATGAAATAAACCAAATCAGGCCCTTCATCTCGTCTTCAAATCGTGAAAACATGATATGTCGCGATATCGTGATGTTTTTCACTTTGTATTTCTCTCTCCTCCATGAACCGCGATTTCTTGACATGTCGTGATATCGCGACATTTTCGGTCAATACTTCTTCCTGCCTGCTTTAACCGTGATTTCATGACAAGTCACAAAAACATGACATGTTGCGAAATCACGACAATTTATGTACTTGGCTATTTTACCCATCAAACATCATGAAAACACAACATGTCGCGATATCGTGACAACTTTGAGTCTTCAACTTAATTCTTTGTCCTGCATCGCGAAAATGAGACATGTCGCGATATCGCGACATTTCTGGCATCTTGTTCTATTTGACCACTTTGATCATGATTTCACAACACGTCGTGAAATCGCAACATTTTCTCATCATGCTACATTCTGTTACTCTTGGCCGTGAAAACGTGACATGTCATGAAATCACCACACTTTTCTGTTCCACTGTACTTCACTTGTCTGAGCCGTGAAAACGTGACATGTCACGATATCGTGACAATTTTCAGCTTCTTAGCTACGACGGAGCAACATGTCACGATTTCGTGACATTTTCTTTTTCTTAGCCACAATGGAGCAACATGTCGTGAAATCGCGACAATTTCATTTTTTGAGCCGCGATGGAGCAACATGTCGCGATGGAGCAACATGTCGTGATATCGCGACATTTTCATTTTCTTGCTTTTCTTTGCTCTTTTAACATCTGGGCCACTACAATCTTCTTGGAAAGCATGCAAACAAAGGGGGGTCACCAATTTTGGGGTGTGTTGTGGAGCAGCCACAACAAGACCTTTTCTTAGTCCTCTATATTAATTCTCAAATCTACAATGGGGACCTCCTTCTTGGGTCTCCTCAATATTCACTGTCTATACTTTTGCTACAACAAAGAACTAATCCCTGCATGAGAAAAACACATAGACTTTCAGGTAATCAAAGTTAAAATTCCTTCATTTATACATTGTAGGAAGCTTCCCAAATTCTAAGAACTAATTTTTTGTAGCAACAAAGTTAGACAGTAGCAACCAAATACATTCAAATTTCCAGAATTCTAAAATCGATTAACTTCACTAGTTACTCTCAAAACTAGTGGAAAGAAATATATGCTAAATCCTAGTCTTCAAGAGTTTTCCTTCAACCCTATGGAAAGATTCTAGCCAATTAGCAATCTATAATTTCTTCAATATATCAAACTTTTCAATAGGACCTCCTTCTTGGGTCTCTTAATCTCATCAATGTCAAGGTTTATATTCAAGACCTATAAATTTTCTTCTATTCCAAATTTGTTCTTGGAATAGGTAAATCTTCAAACTTCACTAGTTTTACTTCAACACTACAAAAATACCATCTTCCCTACTTTATTTTTCTAGAGGTAATCTCTTCAACTTTACTGGTTTCTCCTTAATCAGTGGAAATATTCTTTGCAACTTTAAAACCTATGCAAGACAAAACCTTACTGTAGCTCTGATACCACTGTTAGTTTTTGATGCTAGATACTTAAGATAAAATAAAAATAAGATCTAAAATAAAGTTACAATATGAAATATAAGATAATGACACTATTCTAAACATATAAAACTCATAAATAACTTCAATAATAACTCATAGAATTACCATTAATAAATGCTCATGAAAATTGTATCTCCATTGAATAAAGAACCATACTTCCACACACTCTCTCTACAAATCCATATCTCACACTCACACTCATAGTTACATATAATGGAATGTGAATCTTCATATGGTGCACTCTTGGCCTTCACTCTTCTAGAGATTCTTCATATTCCTATTGTATGAACTCATGTGCACATGGAATATTATGCACATTTACATTACCAAAATACTTTGCATACTCAAATAATATTTGTGCATTTATTACATTGCATAAAGTAAATACTCACACTCTAATCTAGAACACTCTTCTAATCTAAAGATGTACCCAAGGTGGTACATTAGCATGTACCAAATAATGTAATATATTCCAACAGATTTGATAAAGGTCCAAAAGTGAAATATTATATTAATATAAGCAATAACTCTAGATAATGGATTTCTATTAGTAACTTGGTTGAAGAAGAGAAACAAAAACAAAACATAAATGAACTTCAAAATATGTTTCAAGTGTTATATTTATCTAATTTTATGTGGAAGGATGAGTTGATTTATAATCTATCAAAATATGTGGGATTATCTTCCAAGTTTGGATATGATAATTTAGAGCAATCGAAATTTCCTACTCCTAGTTACTTCCCTTAGAAGAATGCTTGATCACTCAAGGCCCTCCCTAAGGCCTTAATAATCATTTGGTTATTAATCCACAATTATATTCTTACAAGAGAGAGTTTATAAAGAAGGGGATATCATGGACCTTTTAGGTGTACCTTGTATGAGAAGTATTTATAAACATCAAATCATTTACTTTATTGTCTTATGCTTACACCCTTTAGGGATAATTTTTCAACAATATGAGAATATATTGAGTAGCTCCATCAACATTGAAAAAGTTGTTGAAATATTTGATTAATTATTTCAAATCTAAAGCTTTATATATTCTATGGAAGAATGGTCTAGCTATTATTTGTTAGAATATATGGCTTGAAAGGAATAGCATAATTTTTGAAAATAAATCTTAAAAATATTCCCAAGTTTAGAACTATATATATTTTTATTTGGGTAGTGTGATAAACCCCTACGACCCATGCATAGGGCTAGGCAGTCTCCTCCCAACCATAATCCCTCGTAAAGCTAAGAGCTACACTTTTTTTTTTGGTTGAAAAAAAGGGGTTGTACTCGGATTCCCCACCCTTAAAAAATTACATATCTCTTATTTAGATCTTGAGATTTTAAAAATAGATACACTTATCATCTCAATTGATATGCTATAGTTATAAACCTACATCATTTTACATAATATATCTGAATTCTTGATTTTCATTTTCTAGATCTTTTCAAATCTTTGTATGAATACAATTACTCTAGAATTTAACATCTTTCTTGATATTTTTCTATAGTATCCTTCACAATTCCAAAAATTCACCTCTATTATCTATGCCTTGCATCTTAGTAGAGTTATATTTCTAAAACATCACACTAACATAGTCCACTTTATCAAATCTGGATTGCTAGTTTCCTTCCTGAAACACAACTGCAACCACAACAATTATAATAAATAGTCTAAATGAACACATATTATTGTTACAAATAAAATAGATATTACCAATCGAAAACATTAAAGTAAATATTAATCATTAATTTATTTAGGCAATCAATAATTTTTGTCAGCTTCAACTAAACTTTCTACTTCCTCTAACCATGGAAAGGAGATGTTAACTTCACGATACTCAACCAAAATCCCTCTACTAGCTAGCTTATATACACATTTGTTTTCTTCCCTTAATATATATGTGTAAACCTAAATTCTTCAAACTATTTAGCAAGATCTTGAATTTCCACAATTATCTCCTGTATGTTCCATGAAGCCTTTGCTTTCCTCAAAATTGCATTTATTACTATGAGAGAATCACCTTCCATCCAAACTATATTACATTTCATTTGTCTAAGATCTACAATTATAAATATGGAATTTAACACACAACCATACACACACCCACCCCTCACACACTCACCCACATCGCAGTTTGAACCTTGGACCGGGTTTAGAACTATATTATTACCTCTCTTGTAGAATGTTTATAGACATTGTATTCATCATGGGAAGTCTCAAATGTGAAAATAGGTGTTAACCTCTTGGTTATAGGATTTGAATATACATGGAAGTTTCATGTGTTACAATGAAGTCAATACAAAGGATTTGCTTTGATCTATGGTAAAATGGAAATGTTTTAGGAATTGGGTTTATAAAAACTAATTGTGATGGCACTTTTAAAGGAAATCTAGGAAATGTTGGCAGAGGTGATATTTTTTGAAATAATAAAGGATAAATTCTCTCACTTAAAATCATAAGGAACTTCAACTACAATCTATGTAGAGGCTAGAGTATTTCTTAAAAAGATCAAAATTACAATTTAAAAATGATAGAAATATATTTTAATTGAGGGAAATCCACAAATTATCATTAATGCTTTCAATAAAAATGGATGTGGAGATTGAATAAAGAATAACATCATTGTTGATGTTTATTGAAGACTATTGGAGGTAATATCTTGAAAACATGAGCATATATACAAAGAAGAAACTAGGACTAGCTAATTTAGCCAATCACAGTGATCTTTGTCTTTGTAAAATTTAGATTTTAGAAGGCAACTAGCCAAGTGAGATTTTATTTTGTAATGAAAATGATGTCAAGGAGATGATTATAGAAACATACCAATTTGAGAAATATGAAGAATATATTTGATAAAAATATGAAGAATATCTTTATGAAAGACCAAGTTGGATATAGTTTAATTGACTTGACAACAAATGTAATATTTTGGGAGCGATCCCCAATATATTGAAAGTTGTACTTTGACTTATTGGCCAAGGCCAATATTGTATGATGTACTTTTTATAAGCCTATGGGCAATCATTCTATGATGTATTTAATTATTACTGATGTATACCCTATGGGTCATGGTTAACCTTTTCAAGGCTAAAACTTTAACTCATAACTTACAATTAAGCTAGAGCTTACTTATTATGTCAACTTAGATTAACATTATTATATAAATGGGATTTTAGTATTGGTATAAATACCCCCACCCCGTCCATCAATTTTATTAGAGTGTTGTGATTCATATTCTATAAATAATATAGTGATTATGGTGCTTAAGGGAACCCATAATTTTTTCAATGGTTTATATGGGATTGAAATGGGCCCCACTCATATTACATCATCACCATATAGTGGTATTTCAATAAAGCTTGGATATTATCAATGTATCATTTGGAAATATTGGAACTTGGGTCTCCTTGAATGTTGAGGAATCTAACTGGTTGAGCTAATGCCACTTGATTAAAGGAACCCATCATTTGTGTCTATCATTTTTTTCTTTTTGTTCCTTTTCCTTTCTAGTATAATATTTGAGTAAATAGATTGCTTATGTTCATTACTAAAAATTGGTGTGAAATCCAACATGGTATCAAAGTGGGTATGGAGCATCATTGCTTAGCCACACATATGAGCCTTCAATATTTCTTTCAACTTCTAGGATGAATTACTTCTTAAAGCTTCATAAGCACCTTTGGTAAAAGAGACAAAGGGAAGATCCAAGTTTTTCTTTCTCCAATTATTCTATTTTTTGGAGAATTTATGCCTACTCTAGGTTATGTTCCATTATTATTAGAATATTTTTGACCTATTTTGTGCAGATTCAAACCACTTGGAGGCATACTAATTTTAAAATATCATAAAACATAGATATTTTCCTACGATATTATTTAGGTTTCTTTAAGGGAGATTTTTCTGCATGAGAATTATAATTATCTAATAAATAACAATAAGAAAAATGAAAAATAATGTTAAGGTATAGAGAGGGGGAAAAAATATTTTTAGTTATACTATAATATCAATAATATTTCAGATCCTTTAGAATAAGGTAAACCTAAATATGATAAGTCTTACTATGAGCAATGTGATAATATTGAAGAGATTGATGAAGATTAAAGTATTGCTAGGAATGAAAAAAAGAGAGAAAGACCCAAGAAGCAAAAACAAAGAAAAAAAGAAACCCAGAGGGATATTGATATGGGAAAATAAAAGCAAATATCACAAGTGCTAACCAAAAGTGGGGCTAAACCCACAAATAAAAACAAAAATTAATAATGAAAATAATATCTTGGAATATTAGGGGAGAATAAGAACCCTAAAAAAGGTATTAAAAAATTGTGAGTTTTTTTTTTTTGTTTTTGTTTTTTGAATTTACATGGTGGAATCGATAGCCGCCATGAATCTGAGTAGACTGTCCAACTTTTTATGGCCGCCACAGTATTCTACGCTGTCCGCCCTGAAGCCGCCACACAGATCTTTGTGCAGTCTGCCCCTATAACCACCATGCCACAATCATTTTAAAACTTCTATGCCGCTAAAAGCACCAGGAAAGGGACAAGCATTTAGTCTGGCGAGGCCCAAGATTTGAACCTTGGAACTTCGCTCCCCTTATGGGGTTTGGATGAACCAATTGGTCTACACCTCGAACCTAAAATTGTGAGGTTGTTATAGATAAATATTTATAGATATATAATCTGGGTAGAAAATAGTTTAGCCATTCACGGTGTTGAATTTTTTCTTAAAAAAATTAAAATTTTGAAAGGCATTTGATATAAAAGGAGTTGTTTATGGAAACTTAGCAGGTAGTAGTTTGAGGAATATGGAGAATATCTTTGATAGAAAGGTAAATTTGGATATGCTGTAATTAAATTGTTAGAAATGCAATGAGAACAATGTAATGTTTTATTTTTGTAATGAGAGTGGCCCCCAATAGAAGCCACACATAGATTTCAAATAAAAATCTTAATAATAATCTTAAAAATTCGAGAAAAACTATCAACCAACAAATTAGTAATTTTTAAAAATCTTTTATTTTTTTCTTGAAAGCAATAATTAGATAGTATTGAATCAAATTGTATTATCTCTTTTTGGATAAATTCCTATTGACTCACAGAGGAGACCCATGTTCAAAAATTTCCAAGAAGTACATGGATAATTGCTAGATGTTGTCACACCACTATATGGCCATAATGTAATTGTTGGAGGTATTACATTATTTGGTACCTTGTAACATTAATGAAAGTACATTGTAAATAGTTTAGACTAGGGTGTGTTTGATATTTGAGTCTATAGTATATGTCATGTAAATAAGTGTGGAGTTATGTATGAGAGGTGTCATGTTAGTAAGTGTGAGTTATGTGAGTGAAGTGTCAAGTTTAGAAGTGAGGAGTTGTGAAAAATCATGAGAGACTTTGTATTTATGTAAATATATGAGATTTATTATGTAAGAGAGAAATATGAAGAGTTGAATTTCTCGTGAGTATGAGGAGATGAAGAGTTTATGTAAGTCAAGAGTCATGTGTATATGAAGAGTCTCATGTATGTATACATTGAAGACAAATCCTTGTAATATGTATCAAAGAAGCATTGCATTTATACATTGATTATAATAGATTTTTATCAATAAAATTCTATGAGTTTTATGTGCATTATTGTGGACTGATTCATTTTTATTTGTTCCTGGGAGATTGCTTAACCTATGAGTAAGAGTGATTTGTTAACAATAATATAGGTGGGGTTGTTTCAATTGCATAGAAATAGTTTTAAAAAATAATTGCTATATATTATATTGCTTATTATGCTTGTAAGAAAGTAATATAGCAAGTGTGCATGATTTTTTTCATATGCCATGTTGTTAACCAATCATAATGCATACTCATATTCAATTAATAAAATTTACAAGATCATTTTTTTGGAAATTTAATAAAATAAAAATGCATTAAATATTTGCAAGTCCATAGTTATTACTAACATTAAATATTATATAAACATTATTAGATGATATTGGTTTAATTGATTAAATTCCTTAACTTTCAAGGAGATATCTAGGTTTGAATCTTGCCAAGCGATATATGCATATTACCCAAGTTGTAATACCACTATGTGGTTATGATATAATACATGTGGGTCTATTTCAATTGCATATAATTGTAGTGACGATTCATTACTTTAGGACTTAATTTTGAAAGGTTACAAAACATTAAAATTAGTTGGAAAATGCCTTGCAAAACCCCTAAAATTTTGCCTAAGTTCAAGAAAAATGTCATTTTGCTCCATTGATGTCAATTTGTCCAAGAGTGATCCATTAGCATAGTGAAGTGATTGGCTTATAGGAGCAAAGCACTAAGGGAATGATGGTGACTTATTAGCATAGTGGAGTTATTCACTCACCTCCTAGATCAAAATGCTCATTGGTCATTGAGGGATAAAATTATGAGCATATATCTTGATGAATGTCTTTGGAAAGCAATATTTTAGCATGTAGTGGCACCATAACTTGTTGTAGAAGCCCTTTAAGCCTTTTAGAGGCATATTTAGAGGTATGCTATATTTATAGGTGTATCATTTGTTAGAGATACCCCTAAATTTTTATTTTTAGTAGGAGTTGTCCTCTTCAATTGTGTTGACCATTAGACGTGATGTGGACCAAGCGAACAAAGCATATTGCACCTCGTGCAGAGCGATATAGTAGGGCTAGTTCTGAGAGCATGGGGTTTGGTTTTGTTAGGGGTATTTGGAATTTTGAAAAATATTGACTCCTTTATAAGATGAGATCTCTGCCACACTTTCTAATCTAACAACTTGGGGGAAAAGGGTAAGAGAGATAAAATAAAAACAACTAAAAGGTAAAAAATCTAAGCTAAAAATGCGGCGATGCACCAAAGATCAAATAATATCTTCCTACACAACAAATCTGAATGTAATGTGCTAGCATGAATGTTGTCCTCTTATTGACATAGATAAGCACAAAAATACAAGATGCATACACACACACACACACAAAAGAAAAGTTGGTCCAAGCATGAGATCCATAGAGTGACTTCAAAATAGATTCATGGCCTCTAATATAAACATATACACAAAAATATATTACATGAGATTATGCCTAGAGCAGGGGTTTTATTACCCACAAGGCTGCTCAATATTTTGTAAACTGCTATATAGGGTAAATTAAAGGAAAACTTTACAAACTTGTCAATTCTTTACAAATCTTAAACTACTATCATTTATAGATTATAAAGAGGAGTTTTTTCCCTCCAAAAATCATACAAAGATTTCAATATGACTGCTAATTTTGATGTCGGGTCATATCTTTATTTAAGATTTTGATCTCCCTGAGATCTCTAGATCTAGAATCATAAATACCAAATGGTTTTGAGTCTTTGGATGAGCATCTACCACCATTATTGCATTTTGGGAATTCTTGTAATTTGGGTATAGAATATTTCTACATTTAATGCTTTAGACTTATGGGTTGCTTCTATTGTGGCTCCCATGTTGCTACTATCCTTTATCAGAGATACGTTATATTCTATTATAAGAAAGAATCATACCTCCTACAATACTACATACCTCAACATAAAGGGTGGAGTTCCTAAATTGTTTTAGGATATGGATGACTTCAACCTTGTAAAGTTTCCTTACTATTTGACATCAAGGCTTTTATCTCTTTCTGACCTTGGGACTTTTATATTGTAACCGCAAGACTTCATGCATCAAAAATTTTACCTTTCATATTTGGTCAAACTTTTATAAATATCCGACTTTCAAATATTTAACTTTACTATGAATTTCAAGACTTGCTTTATAATTCTTTTTGTCATAAGTTTTTGTTTGCATATGTCTACCACTTTATATTTTGCTTCATGCCATAAAAATAGTACATCCTTTTAAGTGTAGTGAGAATTCACTATAGTTCTGGTGACTCATAGGGGATATTTAGCCTACTAAAGATAAGGAACCCTGAGAATTCTATGCCTTAGTCCATCGAGCATAAATTCAAGAAAAAAAACTACCTTTAGAATGAAAATAGAACTAATAATTTCAATAGTTAATCTTAACTTCACATATCTATAGTTGTTAGTACTTTCACAAACTCAATCAATTGTGATTATTCCCATATGTTACATATAGTATATATAGTACATATATACAAGGGTTTAGTGGGTGGCCTTTATCCATTGACATGGAGTCAAAAATATCTCTTCTCAATTATTGCTTGAGTCCTTTACTTTTTCTTTATTTTCTAGTTCTTTTGGTGAAATGCACTACTCCCAAGAAACCTTCTTAGAAAAATATAGTAGGTACCAACAACCATTTTTCTTTTTCTCTTGGAACCCTTCAAATATGACCTCCATTCATCAATAAAGCCTCTTGTTGTTTCTTCACCCTCAAATATGAATAGGTTCTTTGCTTAGATGCAAGTGGTAGCCCTACTTATTGGTTCAACAACTTCATAAGGATATACATCCAGATGTCAACCACCTATTGCCCCATATAGTTAGTAAAAAGGAAGAAAATAACTAACTAATGTTGTTCCTATTTTATAACATGGGTCTATGTGGGATGCTAAAAATATGCATGGGGATGTTGGCCTTGCATGAGTTCCTTTCGGGGTCATCACACTTAGGTGAGAGAGCATTGCTACTAACCCATTGTTATGTGGGACTACATGTAGTGTTATATTTTGTGGTAGAGATTTGAGTTCATAAAGGGATTTATAGATTTTCTAATCTAGTTTTATGTGTTCAATTTCAACAAGCACCTAGGTCATAATCTATCATAGGAACTAATGCATAAGGATGTTGATGTAATGCAATATGACAAACAACGATGCAAAAAGATTATTCTATATTATATGTAATTTAATTTTTTGATGAATGTTATCTATGATATGAAAATGAAATTTTTATTTTCATTTTCTTTTGAAGGCAAGGGTGAAAGAGGGATACAAAATACAACTTATCCTAGATGCGACTACTATATGCAATTTTGGTTAAATACTTGAAAAACTAAAGTAAAAAACTATAGTAGAGCTCTTTTTTTTTCCTTGTTATATATTTACTGAAAAGATAGATAGCAAGTGAACAATAAGCAAAAAAATTATATTTACAAACTAAAAATTGGATGATTAGAGGTACTTACTTGTCTTGACATTAAAAGTGAATACACAGTTTGGACGCAAATCTGCTTCTTATATGAATACACCACATAGAAATCCTACAACTGGAGAATTCTTTAGTACTTGCAAAATAAATAGAAGAAGAAGGGAGTTATGATTTGGGGTCCCAAACAAAAGAATATCGTTTCTTCCTAATTATCACAGTTACACCCTCTACTTAGGAAAAAATGAGGCCATCTTACCTTGGATAGGGGTGATGAATGATCTATGAAAAATTGCCATTTAGAAGTAGTCTAGCTAGAAGATTCACAAATATCACTAAACTAACTTAAAAACAAATATATTTAAGGTAAATATCTAATATATATACTTTAAAAATAAATACAAAGATGAGTTTGATTAAACTGGATGCTAATATGACTAGGAATTTGAGGCTTCTCAAACATATGGTAAATTCATCATCTGTATTACTTACAATTGGTGTATTTGCTCGTAGGACTAGAAATAAACAAATACCATTAATTTGGAAAAATAAAGATGCAACTATGCTATGCAAATACATTGCCTAAAATAAGTATAGCTAATATATTCATTCAATTCATTAGTGGAATGATAAATCTAGTCATGGAGAAGCTATGGGTATATTATACTAGTGTGATAGAGGTTCTGGCTATTGTTTTCTTCCCTGTAAAAGCTTCCTAGGACACCTATGGAACCAATCAAGGAGAACTTCTAACAAAATGATGATGATTAAATATAAAAATAAAGAATATGAGAATGCATGCTATGAATTTGGATCATGAAAACATCAATGATAATTAAAATAAAATCATAACATATCACAAAAGAGTTTCATCAGTTTTTATGTTATGCCCTATTTCCTTCCTTCGAAGCCAAATCATTTGATGAATCCATTAAAGAATTTTGGTAGAACTTCATTATGCTTCACTTAGTTTCAATTTTGGTAAAATTTTGTTATAAAAAATGTCTATCTTTGAATGCTACCCCAAGAGGCCAATTTACAGAAATTGGCCCTCCTATGGTTTTTCAAGTGGAAGGGCGAGGTGGCTAGCATGTTAATGGTAGGGATGATTAGCTACTGATTGCAACTTGTAAATAGTTTCCCTTTTATCTAAAGACTTTTAGGGCAAGTGAATATGGTGGAAGTAAATCTACCATCTTCCTTCTCTATCTATAGATCGTCTACATCTGCAAGAGGGCAATCAGGTAAGATTTACACCTTAGTAGGCTACTACAAACACAATTTTGACTTTTCTTTTTTGGAAGAGAATATATCATATATACAAGTACATTGTTGAACATATTCAAAACTAGGTGTATTCTCTCATCTAATAATTAGAGGTCAAATCCAACAAAAGGCAGGGGGTTTTGAATTTGTTGTGAATATGTTGTCTTGAAAGCATATTCAATTTCTTGGTAGATTTACTTTGAGGTGGCAGATTTGCTACTATTGGAATTTGTTTGTAAAATTTGGGGTTGGGTTAATTATTATGGTTAATTTACTTCTTTTGTGAGTTTGCATCCAAGATTAATGTTAAAGAGTTGGTCTAATTTTAGGTATTTGCATTTTCCCCCCTTTTGATGCATTTTACATTTTAATAAATGCATAAAAAATAACTGTAGATGCCTTTGATTTTCAGAGAGATATAGTGGTTGGGCTTCGATTAGCCAATACAAAATAGAACATATCAAAAAATTAAATAAATTTTTTCTTGAGCTTTTATTGGATAATTTTCTTTTTAAGGTCAATGGAAGGTTTAAAATCAATTCTTACCCCCAGTCTGGGTGCTTTCTTGAGTTTTTGAGGGATAAAATAGAGTCTTGAAGAAACTCGAATGGGTTAGGTGAGAAGTGACTGGAATTTTTTTTTACATGATTCAAGGTAAAATAGGGCAAAAGGGTGTGGGTCTAAGTCATTTTTACCACGTGCGATAGGAAAAAAGTGCTCTAAATAAAAGCTAGGGTTTGGTGAAATGGCTTGATAGAGAAGACCAACAAATAGATGGATCGAGTGCAAGGTGGAGTAAGTCTAGGTGGGATCCTGACATAGGCATGGAAATTTTCCATCCATTGCTATTTTTTTTTGTCTTTTTATTATCAAGATGTTGTGATCAATGTATCCATCCCACTTGTATGAATACATCATCTTGAATATACCAAGAAGGTGGTATATTCATGAAAATCATGTCTTGGAAGATTTGTCTTTTTTCAATGAATTTACTACTTGATAAATTTGCTTTTAGCTAACAAATTTGCTAAAGGATATTTTTATTTATTTATTTAAAACTAATTGATTCTTATGGAGAGATATAACTATTATTATTTTTCTAGGTGTAGGTGTTAGATTTTTTGGAGTATCGTGAGTGATGCCCTCACACTTTATGGTCCATGGTGGTAATGATGATATTGAAAAAATAAGATATCTTAGATATGGTGGGTTTAGTATATCTAGCGATGATACCCACCATCAGGTTAGATCATGAAATCTTGACTGCTCTTGTAGATAGGTGGTATTCAAAGTATGCCATGTTCCTTTTACTAACAAGGAAGATGATAGTGACTTTAGAGGACATGTGGAGGATCCTTCGAGTACCTATTCAAGGTGTAGATATATGGATGAACCATAATTAGGATTAAGCCATCTCAAGGCTGACCTTTGGTTGAAAATTTGAGTTGATATGCTATGAAATTGACATTGATATCATGTACTAGGTTGGACTACTATATTGGATTAAAACACTACTATATGTTGTGGTTTTAGGCTTGCTAGTTAGAGATACTAGCAAGAGGCTATTATATTAGAAATTATTTGAGATCATCGTTTGGATGAGATATGAGCAATTATGATTCACATGGGGATTATTTATCTTATATAGGTTGTACTAGATTCTTCATCTTATTGTCTACATGAATAAGAAGAGCCTAATTTGTTGTACCCTCCTACATATTTGGGCATATGAGCACATAGCTATCAGATGACTAGTTAGGTTGCCTATATTTCTAATAGATCTATATGTACTAGCTAGTTTCAGATGGGATCTCACCCATGAGGTTGGTAGGAGAGCCTTCAGAGGGGTGATGATGGCAGCTTGGAGGGTAATTGATGAACTCCAACCAAATTAGATAGTATGGTGTCTTGGAGGGACCATGCGATATGGATCAAGGATGGGGTCCAACTAGTGAGGGTATGGAGGATCATATGGCTATGGGTATTGTGCAAATATTTTAAATTCTATTGTCCATATACGGTTCAAATATATTCTAGTTTGGTTTAGGATCCTAGCGATAAGGGAGTGTTGGTTCTAATGAGTCACTTGAGAGAGACAAAGAATTTGGTTATCTTTCGAATCCCAATGGATTTGCTAAGGAGGATGTTGATGATCCTCCTATTATGGATCCTAGATTGGATGACACGAGGATTGGTCTAGGGTATCTTTTGTGGTACTATTATATTTTTCCAACATAATTTATACCAATTATGAGGCAGCCATAGATGGATCATGGATTGAGCAAGATGGCTCATCATCATGTTCAAATGACACAAGAGTGATTATGACATAGATCTAAGGATGTATTTACACCATATAGAGCATTTATTGTGCTTACCCTATCTACAACACATGGTACATTGATAGATACCAATAGGATAATAGAGGAGGCATCCTAGTAGGAGAGGGATGCTATGATAAAGAAAATGAAGATACTACAAGGACAACTAGATCAAACATTGGTAGCATGATACACAACTCTCATGGATAGGGACCATGCCATATTATAGAGAGATTAGGATCAAGTAGAGAGGGATAAATTGAGAACTAAATGCAATGATACTATAGCCACAACATTAGGGTTGGGAGTAGTGACATAGCTATTAGAGGTTTATTTAATCAAATAGCTAGTCTTTAGACACAATATACTATAGAGGTAGAGAGGAGTGCACATTATAGATCAAATTATTATACAACCATTCATCTAGAGCAAAGGTAGCCATATTCTTCTAAGACTTGGTATCTTTCTCACTTGAGGATGAGATAGTGACACAACCTTCATAATAGTCTATTTAGTTTCCCTCCCGACCAACCAAGGATGTGTCAAAGACTTAGGGCTAGCTATGTAATATTTTTGGTTCTATTGTTAGTGGCATAAGAACATCAAATTTTTATGAGATGTCTTAAATGACTGACAACATATGAGTTTACCAATTTTGATAGATTGTGGTACACTAGGTCAATATAGTACATCGATTATTTATTGGTTCATGATTGTGTTTATATGATGTGAAATAAAAATTTGTGTAAATTGTATGGATGAAAAATTGAATAATATGATGCATGGATGATATTGTGTGTCTAGATGAAGAGAAATTTTATTTCAAAGTTGTTTTATAATTTACACCAAATTTATTTTCTTTTGAAATATTATGCGTATCAAAAGGTTGGATGGATATTTGACATATTTTCATAAACAAGTTATTATCAAGTAATGGTTTGAAATATGGGTATGATAGGGTGGATGTTAGTTGATAAAGAGATGCAAAAGTGATTTGAAGGATAATGGATCTACGAAATTGAGATTTTAATTTTTTTTGAGTAACTGCATTAATACTATGATCAAGTTTCAAAATAAATTCAATAAAATTTAAAGATGACTTGATTTTTGAGCTTTGAGATGGAATTTTTGTTAAATGATGCTAACAATTATTTTTTGTGTGATTATCATGATTTAGAGGAGGGGAAGATATTTTCCATTAATTTATTTCATTTGTGAAAAATAAGGGTTAGGAACTATCATCTAGTCATAATATTAAAACGAGAACTTTGTTAAAAACTAACTATTGTATGTTATACATATCAATTTGGAAGGTTAATTAAATAACACTTTGCAAATTGATTTATTTATATCATCAATAGACCCTAAGAAGTTTCCTCTTATCTTGATAGATGGACGAGTGCTTAGTTGACCATGACCGATAGGGTTTATAGGTAGTCCATACCATAGGATAATTTGTGTCCTTTTAAAAATATTTTTGTTTGTCGCTAAACAATGGATCTTCTAACCTGATTAATAAACATAAAATTAGGAAAATTGTTGATTTTGTAGCCAGTTAATGCCTTTTCATGTGTTTGAATAATTTATGTCCAAATATACTACAATGCTTGCAGATAGTCAATGTCCATATGATACACTGCTAAGGACAATCAAAGTCCAAATGATACAATGTTAGGGATAATCAATATCCATATGATATAATGCTAGGGATATTTAATTTCCATATGATATAAGTAATGGTACTTTCACTTTCTTGGAAAATTCATGTCCCTATGATATGGTACTTTCATTTATGTTGGATCTGGACAATTTATGTCCTTATTATTGGGTTTGGATAATTTATGCCCATATTGTTAATTTTAATGCACCCAGTTTTGGGTTTTATTTAGATGATTAGTGTTGTGATAAGCTGTTAATAGGAGATATTTCCATCAATAGTATTAATGTTGTAGGATTTTTATCATTTAGCATGTATTAGAATATTTGAATATGTCAAATCATATTCTAGAATGAGTTGTTAGAGATGATAAGATTTGTTTGTCATAGGATTTATTATTTGATCCTATGTTTATGTCTATGGTTTCTTCTATTAGAATGTTGGATTCATATTCATAATGTGGAGAAGCAGGTATGACTCCTAGTCTTTGAAGCTCATCGTTATTTAAAATTTCTTGCTCCACATTAAATAATTGTGAGGGATGTGTGTCTAAAGAAATAGTTCCTTCAATAGAAATATTTCCAAAAGGATAAACATTATGGTTTTTATCCTTAAGAGGAGAGTGAGATAAATTTTTCACCTCAAAATCATTTATGTATAATGTTGATACAAGATCAATCATTAATTGAGATGTCATACTATTACCTTCTTGCAACGAATGTAATCTATGCTCGTTGTCAAGGCTATCATTAGATTCTTGTTTGATCTCCTTAATAGGCTCAATACTTATGGTGTTAATTTATGTGTATTTCAAAAAAAGATCAGACAAGGAGAAATTAGGGGGTTTATTATCCTCCTCTTCTTCCCATTATAAGCCCGTGGTTATAGTTACTTCTTCTTGAAGTTCATATGAGAACAACTGAACATCATCATAATCACATTTAGAAGAAGAGGAAGATGCCATTTTATTATGGTCATGAAAATACCCAAATTCACAACATTCATGCCAAGTTTTATTTTCTAAAGGTTCTTCAATGCCTTGTTCTCGAAGCCCTAGGTATTCTTCCTTGTAGCCAAAAATGACAAAGGATTTACTTGGGGATAGGGTAAAATTTGGAAAGAAAACACAAGGTATATCTCTGTTCCATTGGTCATGGATTAGTTCCATGTATTCTTTCCTCATTTGTTGTTCTTGCAAACACAAATGTGTAGGTTCCTATTTGTATGACCAATTCTCCTTTAGAAGCAACTCGAAAGCTCAAGGTGATGGGGGTAACCTGAGGCACGAGAAGCATTAAATGAAGGGTAGAGTTGATATTTTGGGTTTTATGGCTAAATTTTATGGCAATATACAAAAGGATCATAATCAGGTACTATTCTAGACAACTTACCTTGATACTCAAATTTGACACATTGATGGTAAGTTGAGGGAACAACTTGCATTGCATGGATCCAAGATCACCCTAAAAGAAGGTTATAGTTCAACTCACATGGAAACACATAAAATAGTGTGTTTAAAATATGAGGCCCTACTTTTATTGGTAAAACTATAGTTTTGACAACTTTGTTCTTCATTGTTATAAGTCTTTAAGACAATATCTAACTTTTCCAAATCTTGCTTATTGATCCCTATATTTTGAATAAAGCTAAGGTTGCACACATTGATTGATGGACCATTAACGATGAGAACCCTCTTGATGTATTATTCACCAATATTACAAATGATATACAAGGGTGTATCTCCAAGCATAGCGGTAGGTGGAATATCATCCTTAAAGAAGGATATAGTTGCATGGTTCATTCTGAGCGACCCTACCACATTTGCCAAATCATAAAGACTAGCATTTTTAGACACTGTTTGTCCACTTAGAATATTGAACAAATCCTCTTTATGACTTGGAGAATTATTTAATAACTACATTATGGAGATTTTAGTTGGTATGTTATCCAATTATTGTTGGAGGTTAAAATATTTTTTTTCTTAAGGTTTCAAAACCAAGGGTGGTTCTTTAAGAGCGGTAGCATGTTTAGGCCATAAAACTAAGAGAGGTTCAGGAGGTGATTCAGAGGTTTGATCCTTCTCTATGGCCTGTTGTCTAGTCATAGTACAAATATAAATCATCCCTACCATATGTTAATCTAGTAGAGGGATATTCTTGTATTGCACTTAGTTGAAAATATTTTGTCCATGTTTAGGTAGGGGGTCTTGGAATATCCCCAAATATTGGTTGGAAGATGTCACTTGTTTAGGATCGTTGACCACTAGATGATCTTGGTCGATAAGGTCTTGTACTATATTCTTAAGGATGATACACTTCTTTGTATTATGGCCTTTAGTGCAATGGAAAGCACATTGCTGGTCAGCTCCAAACCAAGAAAGCTTCTCCCTTTTAGGGATATGTTGTCTTATAGAGGGTAGTGTTGGAATAAAATTTACCTTTGGTTAATTGTATTACACCTTAGACCTTGCCAACATTGAATAGACGGAGCTAACTTGGGAATATCCGTCTAGTATCTAGAGTAGGCTGGTTCCCTTGGGTTGTTTTTAGAGAAAATGATACAGAAAGAAGAGAAATATAGCCGAGGCTAGTAGCTTTTCTCATGGTGTAGATTGAACAACAACTACAAATCAAATACACATGTTCCTGCTATAAGATTTATTTATATCCTCAAGTAGAAATCATAATACCCTTAGTGTGATTTAGACATTCATCTAACACATAAATATATTTAATATTTAAGTCCAGTAATAAGATTCACACATATACAGTCTAGATTTTAGAACAGATACAATATAGAACTTAAAAGTAAATAGAATTCAAGAATCAGATACATACATTTGCACACAGAAAATCAGAAGCCAGATAGAGAAATATCTTTATTGCTTGCATCCAAAAAAATGTACATCAATTCTGTAAACGTCCAAGAGACAAATTTTTTTACATGGTGTGCTCACCTCTATATATACCCTTTAAATGGGAATCTTTCTACTCAGTACATTTTGATTCTCAATAAATTACAAGCAATTATCTGTAGTTTCTAATAATCGACAAAAGATCTCCTACAAATTAGATCTTGATAAGTTTGCAACTCTTCAATCATTTGACAACCCTAGGAATCAAATTTTGATGTAAGGGCATATTTTGGTTGCCAAAAATATACCTTCACCAAGGACAGTTGTTATGTCACAAAATAGTGACATTTTGGCTTTGTAGAGTTTTCTCTTTCTTTTCCCTAGAAAAAAAGTGACATGTCATGAAATCGTGACATTCTCTTCTATTTCACTCTATCTCTTCTTCTTGGTCATGAAAATGTGACATGTCACAAAATCATGATGTCTTCGACTCTTTCTGAATTTCTTGGTTGTGAAAATGGAACATGTCACGAAATCACGATGTCTTCGTCTCTTCAGCTTCTTTCGTTGTCTACGACCGTGAAAATGAAACATGTCACCAAATCATGACGTTCTTCCACTCCTTAGTCATTTTGGTGTTTCTTTCAGTGAAATCACGACATTCTTCTTCCTTAGCACATTTTTACTTCTTATTGCCATCTTGCAAACTAGCAACTTCGGTCTTCAAAAAGGCTTGATATATTAATATTTTAGCTATTCTTGGAGTTAGTATTTTTTGACTAACATTCTTGGCGCCTTCCGAGGGATTTTTTCTAGAAAAATATTAGAATCTAGGCCCTTCATCCATTAGGAAATGAAGTAAAAAACACACTAAAGAAAATAAGATATTAAAAAAAGCAAAGAGTAAGGAAAAATGCACTTAAAAATAAGTAAGACATTCAACTTCTGAAAACAGGGAAAGTTAAACACTTGTTTTAATTCGGGGCACTAGTCCTAGTTTCAGTCAGCTACTTTTCCCACTATGCTTGAATTTTCTAATTCTATCCATTGCAGCTACTGCTTCTTGATAAGTCTTGCAGACTTGTTCCCACTCTTCATATTTCAAATCTGAGGAGTCTATAAATATCTAGTATATATATTGGAGTTCTTCTACCTTATTATAAGAAACCATTTTGTACCTTAAAACTAACTCCTGCAAATATGTCTTAACCTGTGTGAGCCTTTGAATCATTTCTATCACCTGTGTTTCTTCTATTGGCTCACTCCAGCCTTCTACCTTAGATTCATCTTCTATAAAAATTTTTAAAGACGAGGAGAATGTGTTCTCCTCAAGAACCTTTGCATTATCATCCCAGAGGTACGGGAGTCCATTTTGGATAGCCAAATCCATATTCTTAAGCAACCCTTTTGCTTCAGCTTCTAATTCTTGCAAGAGTTTATTTCCTTGGGTTACTAATCTGAGCTTCCTGAAGAAGTTCTTGGCTGCAATTTTGGCCTTAGACCAGGCTTCACTTATTAATTTTGTTGCTATACTTTCTAGCATTCTTTCTGATAATATTTGAATCTTCGTAGCATTAGCTTATCTTTTTTGCAAAAATACAACTACAGCTTTAAATTCTTCTCCCACTACCTCAATTGTTTCTTTGAATTTGACAAAATATAACAATAATGGCCTTGCTTTCAAAACTAAATTCAACAAATCCTTCAGCAAATATTTTCTCATATTTTTCACCTTTTCTTTCAAAAAACCAGATAGAGCATTTTGCTGCTCTATTAGTTGATGTTGGAGTTGCTGGATTTGTAGATTCAGGGCCTGAATCTATGCATCTGCTTGACTTAATTTTTATTTATAATTAGTTGCCTCACTGGCAGAAACACTAAATTTATCTTCCCACTTCTTTGCTTCCAATGTTAAAGCCTTTTCCACTATTTTTTGTTCTTGCAAAATAGATTCCAACTCCTTCCTTTTCTCATTTTCTTTCAGAAACTTCTCCTTGTAATGTCCCCCATGTGGATATATAGTTACCAAGTGTGCTTGGGTTTTCCCCACTCATCTTGCATGGGCAACTGAGAAATATCTTCATTCACTTCTTATGCCTGGTAATCAACAACTATCATCTCTCCTTTGGACTTCTTCGTTATCGGTGTCAACTTGAATTTCTTTCTCTACATTGTGGCAGGATCTGGAGCAATAATTTCACACACGTTGGCAAGTACTTTTGGATCCTCAGCCGAGTGATAAGTCCACCAGTCCAAGGTATTCTTGCTGACCCTCTTCATATTTTCAATCTTTGATAAATTCGGATGACTCTTGGTACCTTGGGAGGATGCAACTTCAATTGCTGGGATATTGATGTTAGTAAGGAAGGGAATGGGGACCAACACAGTGTTGATGTTGAGTAAAGACTGAGAAGATGTTGCCATATATGGGAAAGCAAACCAATTTTTTGACAAGAGGGTTACATATATATATATTTTTTTAGAAAGGGAAGGAGAGTTAAAATAGGAATGAGTAGAAGAAATATAAGGAGATAGTGAAAGAAACATACCTGGTACTGTATGAATTTGTCGTTGATCTCCTCATTTCTCTTCATTTTGAGTTTTACCCTCATTAGGAGCTTCAATATTATTTTCATGTCCATCTTCTTCATCACTCTCTTCAATATTGATTATTTGTATATTATGGGGAGATCACCCTACTGCTATTTCTCAGTCTCCTTAATTTCCTGTTTGACAGGAACTTGTTTTCCAATATCTATATTTTGGCTCTCTTGAGCTGAGCTTGGTGGGTCGCTTGGGTCTTTATTCTGAGAATCTTCTTTCTCGACTTCCTAAGCTTCTATGTTATCATTTCCTTCATCAGCTTTATTTTTATCATCTCCCACAAAATCTTCAATTGTATTATCTTGAGCATATTGAGGTTCTTGCTCACTAGGAGAGGCCTGAATGACATTCTTGTCTTTCTTTTTATCGGCTATCAGTTTTAATTTTTTCATTCTTTTAGCTATAGGTTCTTAATCAGATTCGGTAGTTGATTTAGAAGGTAGTACAAAGTTCACAACTTTCGATACATAATATCTCATGCTTGAGGTATCAACTCCCAATGCTAAGCATTTTTTCTCTATTCTACCTGGATGAGTTCAGTCCTCCCCTGCCCTTCTTTTCCAAGGCATTTTCCTTCATAATCCATTTTCAACATCATTTGAGCAGCCTTACCATAAGTCTGCCCCTGCTCTTTAGTAAAAACCTCTTCTATTGATCTTTTTCTAGATGTTATAGGTTTGGTCTGAGTAAGGGGGAGCTTTTGGGCTATCATCACTTGCTTGCCTTTGTCAGGCTCTTGTTTCTGGGGTGGCTCTGGGCTAGTCTCATGACTTCCTCCAATGCTGGGAGGAATTCTGACAAAAAAATTTCTAACCCATGATTCATTATGGAGGTCATATCTAGGATTGAACTCATTGTTATTCTTGGTGGGGTACCTTGATGAGATCATATCTGTTTGCACCCTCATTACCCACCATTCTCAAATTTTTACAAGAGTCCAATCAGGTCAATTTTTTTGTACCCTCCTGATCCTGTCATTAGTTAACTGATGATTTGTAATGTTTAGAGGATCATAATTTACAACTACTTCATAGAAATCATGCCAGGGGGGTAGAGGTTCCATCCTCTCTATGTCATTCCAGAGGTTCGTATTCACTGTTATTTCTTTTCTCCTCTATATCTGCCCTGACCTTAGCATGGTGCTCTTTCATTTGAGTTTTATTCAAAATGGCTTACCTATCAGCAAACCTATTCAAAGGATCATATTTATACCTATGTTGAATCTCAACTAGCCCCAATTCTCTTAAATATTTAGCTATTTGTTCATTTTACCCCTTTTTTGATATAGTAATTCCTTCAAACTTGAAGGGCATGTTGCAGGTACTGGTTTTCCCAATATCGGTACCAAACTTCACATTTATTGTCGTAGTTTGTATAATATACTCTAAAGCAAATATTTTGTCAGTAACATAATGGGGGAGTAAAAAGGGTTTTTTAGTGAAATCATATAACCTGATACAAACTCCCTAGGTTAGAATAAACCAGTCCCCTTCTTCAGTATATTTGGTCTGCAGAACTTTTTTTGATCTAGGGGTTAATCTCCTAATGTGTCCATACATTATTTTTAACGCAGGGCCTAAGAATTTTCTATTGAAATCATAGTATGATTCTGATTTATACAACACATTTGTCCATTCATAGACTAACAAAACCCTTCCTTTTTCATATTTTCCATATACCGAGATAAAATTTAATTCTTGGGACATAAAGTAGAAGAACAATCAAGCCAGGTAAGAAGTATACCAAAAAGAAAATTACGTTCCTTATTTTAGTGCCGCCAAACCCTCATGAATTTCTGAACATAAAAATTCAAGCCAGTCGAAGAAAATTGGTCTCACACTCTTGTCCATGACTGAGGAGTCGTACATTTTGGGGTTGGACAAGCAGTCAACTATGGAAATTTGCCATCTTTGGAATTTTTCATCAGTTTTGAGTCCTGTTATCATGGATAAAATAGAATAAAGTTCTAGATTTTTGAAATCTGAGATACTAATGGGAGGCTCGGGTGGATTTGCTCCCTCAGGTAAATCTTTTAGCTGGGATATCAAAAAATTTCTCATTTTCTCAGATGGGCCAAAATATTTAGCCTGGTATTCAGGGTCAAAGGTATTGGGCTCAAATGCAAGGACACGACCAGTGGCGAAAGTAGAAATAAAAGCATCTTTGCTCAAAGAAAATAAAACCCTCCCAAAATAATCCTTGACTTTTCTCTCTTTCTCATCATAAAAATTAGCAATTTCCCTTACTAATTTAGGGTAGGGATGTACAGGAATATATACATACTAGTACAAGAAAGAATGGAAAATAAAAGTAGACGGTGAAGACACCGAGACTCTGGTAGCTATCTGGTCTGCTATTTTGCTTTGTATCTTTGTCGGGTCCTTCCAGGTCATAATTGTATCAGATATCCCGACATCCTTGTCTATGAACCTATTACTGCTCTCCCCCCTTTTTCTTACTACTGAAGTAGTTATAGGTGATGAAGTTGACGCTTCCTAATTTTTTCCTTTTCGTGGAGCCATGAGAGACTATCAGGTGAATAGCTTCTAGAAAAATTTCTAGGGAATATTTTAAAATTTCTTTTTGTTTGAGGAAATTGGGGTATCTGAGTATCACAACAAAATTTACTTCTTTCTTTCTGTGGGAGTTGGGAATAGCGAATGATAGAATGCTTCAGAAAATTTGTTTTCTTCTTCACATCGCTTGGGAAGGACATGCAATTGGGATGCATTAATTACAATTGGTGGAGGTGATTCTCTTGTATTTTCTTCGATTTCCATTTTTGCTACCTTCTTTAGAATGTTTTCTTGAAATGCTCACCAGGCCATTAATCTCACGTGAAAAATAGAAATAATTCCCTGCCAAAATTTATATCACTTGACTAATTAATCATTATTGCCCACTTATTCCTCGACACATGGCCACTTAAGAACGTTCCTCGATGGCTGTCTTTAGAAACTTTTTTTGAGAAAAGAATATAACGCTTTTCAATAAGTCCATTTAACTATTCTTTCTCACCAGCTCTTTAGAGGATCACGTGGAACTTTTGAATTTGAAATTTAAAAATGACAAACACAAAATTTTCCCTCTATTTTTAGTTAAATGTCGAGCTCTGGTTGGCTAAAAATACAAAAATATTTTTACTAAGCCGGGAAGAAGCAACAATATTTACAAAATTTCAAAAAGACTTATATTATACTATACATATAGTTTTTTTTTTTTGGCACTGTTCTACTTGAAGTATAGCTTTAGGTAAAATACATTCACCATGATAGGAAGGATCCATCCATATTGATATTTTAGCTGCAAAGCATTAAACTGCTTCTCTAAAATAATTTCAAATGGTCCCTCCCAGAAAGCATCAAACTTGTCATGGTTTCCTGGTTTTGCTTTCTTCACGTTCCACTTCAAAACCAGGTCCCCTACTCTAAATTTTTTGAAGGTGGCTTTCTTTTCAAATCACCCTGCTATGTCAACCATGTGTTTCTAGTGGTTGTCATAGGCTTGTTCCCTGGACTCTTCTAACTGCAGAAGTTGCATCAACCAAGCATCCATTGGATGACTTCATCTTCATCTATCTGATTTAGTAATTTCAATGCTGGTATTTCCATATGAATAGGCAAGACCACTTATTTTCCATAAACCAAAGCATAGGGGGATGTATTGATAGATTTTGTAATTGAAATTCTGTTAGCCCACAAGGCCTGATTAATTAATGAGTGCCAGTATTTTTTGTTTTCCTCTAGTGTCCTTTTCAAGATTTTGAGGATATTTTTGTTGGTAGACTCAACCAATCCATTACCCTATGGATAATAGTTAGAAGATGTTTTCAAATAAATTCCATACCTACTGGAAAACTCGATCATATTTGCTCCAGTAAAAGAAGATCCATTATCTGTAATTAATGAGTCTAGTATACCGAATCTCGTAATCAGACTCTCTATAAATTCTATTATGACTTTTGAATTAACCTTCTTTGTAGGAATCGCTTCTACCCACTTTGTGAAATAGTCCATGGCAGTGAGTAGGTATTTGTGGCCTACTAATGAATTTGGTTCTATTATCCCCACACAATCCAATCCCCACTGCTGGAAAGGTTCTTCAACCTGTATAGCCCTCAAAGGCATAGGGACATTTCTATTTCTTCTTACATATCTCTGACACTGTTTACATTTTTGGATCACCTTGTATGTATCTAAAAAAATGGAAGGCCAATAATAGCCAGCTCTGAGGATCTTCAGAGCTGTTGTTCTGCCTAAATAATGCCTGCTTGAGAGGCCTCCATGGAACTCTAATACTTTCTATTTTTTATCATCACTAATGCATTTCAAAAATGCACCATCAATGTTTATTCTATACAACCCTTCTGTTCGAAGGGTGTATTTTAATGCTTGGGTTCTAAAACTCCTCCTTTGGGAAGCATTCAGATTTTTAGGGCATAACCCAGTCTGAAAATGCTTCATAAAGTTGTCAATCCAATCAGTACCTTCTCTGGACTGACTTTGTTCGGTATTTGCCATTATGGATTGGCTTTCAACATATCCACTTGCTGCTTTCTTGGCCAACTTTTGGCACAAAGCTCTACCCCTAAATATATTGGTCGGATGTATCTCTACATCATATTCTTGTATACGAGTTACCCATCCTGCTCTTTTTTTGCCAAGTTCTCCTTGTATTATGAAATTCCTTATATCTGGGTGAAGTACATAAACAATGGTGTAATTTTGGGATAGGAAGTGTTTCGATTTATTAAATGATTTCATGATTGCATACACCTGCTTCTCTATAAAACTATACCTCTCCTCATTCTTGTGCATGGTAGAACTCAAAAATGCTATGGGTCTTTCCTCATCATCTGTTCCTTTCTGAGTAAGAATTGCCGCATAGATGTCTTGCTCTCCAACAACGTATAAGGTGAAACTTAGGGAATAGTCAGGGTTGAATAATATAGGGGCTTGAGCTATAGCTTCCAAAACCTTCTTGAAATCATCTTTCCTTAGTTCTATCCATTTAAAAGGTGCATCTTTTTTTAATAGTTTGGTCATTGGCTTAACTGTTTGAGCAAAATCTGCAATGAAATTTCGAACAAAGTTTATCTATCTAAATAAGGATTGCAATCCTTTCTTATTGACTGGGAGTGAAAGTTATAAGAGTGCATTTTCTCTATCAGGGTCAATGGAAAACCTAGATTTAGAAATAACATGGCCAAGCAATATACCTTCTTCTACGAAAAATATAGATTTCTTAGGATTCAGGGATATCCCAAATTCTCTGCATTTTTCAAATATTTGTCGTAGATGGGTGGCATGATCTCTCTTGTCATGGGAAAAGCCTGTCATGTTGTCTAAATAGACAACGATAATCTTATTGCAAGCTCTCCAAAAGCTACATCCATAGCTCTCTAAAAATTTGCTCCTGCGTTTGATAACCCAAAAGGCATTCTTTGGTAAGCAAAAGTCCCCCACTTAGTGGTGAATGCAGTCTTGTATTGATCTTCATTTTTTACCCAGACTTGGTTATAGCCAAAAAAGCCATCTAATAGGGAAAACCTCTCTGCTTCTGCCACTGTATGAAGGATTGGGTCAATCTGAGGCAAAGGATAGTGATACTTTAGAGAAGCTCTGTTCAAATTTTCAAAATCTACACACAGTCTGATTTTGCCATTTTTTTTCTAACTGGGACTAAATTTGCCACCTAGTTAGAATGCTTAATAGGATATTCTATTTTAGCCTGTAGAAGTTTTAAAAACTCCTATTTCATCAAAGCTTCAAATATTGGATTTACAGGCCTTTGTCTCTGCCTAAAAGTTTTAGCTCCTTCCTCTATTTCGATGGTGTGCTGAATAACTTCCCTTTTATACACTCTCAAATAACTATACATCCATGCTATAATATCCTGATACTCTCTACATAATTCTTTTACTTGATTTAATTCTTCTACTGTACAACTGGTATCGACTTTGGTCATTTTACTTGATTCTAATTCCACTTCTTTGTACCGACGTTTCTTGACCTTAATCCTTCGACCTACAGCTCTATCATTATTGTTGAAAATATTATCAAGGGTGATCAGCCCCTTGGGAATGTGGTTTTTTAATTGAACCAGGATCTCTTCATCTTCATATTGTAATGCTCTATCATTAGAACAGTTCATCTCATGGATTAGGAAATCCAATATTTGTTCGTCATTCTCAAACACTTGCTAGAAAATGTTTTTGTCAGGCATAGAAGGTCTGTATATCAGTCTCACTATTTTGGACTTCTGGATGACATTACTGACTGGACAAAAATTTGATCCTATCGATGCCAACAAGTCTGCATGAGTGTTAGTTTCTCTTGAGATTGATTTTATATTTAGAGCTTCAAAATTGTCCAAGAGATCTAACACTTTATTTTTGTAAGCTCTTAGATAATGTTGTTTACAAATGCATTTTCCAGTGACCTTCTTCACAATAAGGTTCGAATATCCATAAATCAGCAATTGCTTTGCACCTAAATTTTTAGCTTTTTTGAGTCCCAAACACAATGCTTCATACTCAGCTGTGTTTTTGGTGCAACTCCATGTCAACCTATACGAAAAGACCTTTTATTTTCCTTCAGGAGAAATCAAAACTATCCTAGCACCTGCTCCATTCTTGCATCTAGATCCATCAAAATAAAGTTTCCAGAGCTGGCTGGTGGAATCATTCTTTTTAGGGATAGAAAGAGGTAGTTTTTTTAATTTTTCAATAGAATAGCTCCCTATCTATGTTTCTATCATGGCAATAATTTTTTTTAAGGAAAACTGATCTTCAGATTGGAGTTCTTCCAAGGTTTCCTCCATCAAATCTACATCTCCTATATCTTCGGTCATCATATTCATAGTATTGGTTTCTTCCAGTCTTGCTACATGAAAAGTGGATGGATTTTCATTAAAAATATTAATCTTCCTACCTTTGAAAGGTATTTCTAAATGAGAATAATCTAAAGATTAATAACCTCCCATTTTTGTTGTAAATTCTTTGGATAGGCACATACCAAAATATGGCTCCAAATATACAACCACCACTTCTTGTATAACAACTATTTGGGGCATCCTGTGGATTTGTATAGGGATATCCTTGATCACTCCTATAATTTTTACTGGAGTACCATCTAACTACAACACTCCTGGATGACTTCTGGTATACCCCATTCCCATGATGTCACATACTGCTTTTAGCATAACTGTAGTAGCTACTCCTGAGTCGATCATATAGTTATGTACTATCCATATTTCCATCTGTAGGGATAAGTAGAACGGAGGTGGTCTATTTTTTCCTGTAGCAAAAGTAACATTAGCTTGTATAGATTTGAAGAGGAAGGTACTTTGCTCTTATGATTCATCATTTTTAAAGATTCTCGAAGGTCGATTTGTCCTGGAAACTGCAAAGCGTCATACATGCTAGCTTTTGAGGGAGTCTTTTTCATCTCCTCAATGATATTAAATGAGAGTGTCTTGACAGTTTTCTCCTTTTCTCTAGCATATGGGTCATATTTATTCCTATAACCTTGAGTTGCTTTTGTTCTTTATGTTTTGGTCAATGAAGGGAATCTGAGCTTCTCTTTCACTTGATCTTGTGTTTCACTCTCCTTTCTAGGAGGAGATTATCTCCTTGGTGTTGGGATAGAACTCTGGGGAGGATTGGAGGACCTTTCTTCACTTGATTGATCTTTATGAGGTGTAGTTCTAGGAACTGGAGGTAAACTTAATGGCTGAAGTTCCTGGATATCAACTTGTAAAGGTTTCCTTCCTGACCTTGTTAGGACTACGATATGTTCTATAGATGGTATTTCCAGATTATGATCTTCTTCTCTGATCATGTTTACGTGCCCTTTCATTGTTTATTTTGATTTTTCATTAACTAGAATCCGCACATGATGCTGGTGAAAAATACATGAGTCTTCTCCATGAGGATCATTACATGTGGAACACCAATAGTCTGAGTTAGAGGGTTCCCCATTTTCTCTTGTTTCATTAGAATAAACTACATTTTTTCTTTCCTGCCCTCTGTTACTTGTCGAAGATCCATATTTGGTTAGCTGAGGAAATCTCCTTGGCTGGAAATGTCCCTCAACTTCTCTCTTTTTCATAGATGACATATCATTTGATAAAGTTTTCATCATGTATATTATGGTCATCATCTGATTATCCTAGGGGACTTCTCGGAGAGGAATAGCAGGCAATGCAGGGAGGATAGGAGTAGGAGGTAATGCTAGCAGATTATGGGGTAACTGAACAACTGGAGTTGCTGGTAGCTCATTCTATTTTGGGGGAGGTGCTGCAGGATTCAGACCAAGGGCTTAGGGAAAATTTGGAAAGATTGGTAGTGGGGCCTTTGGAGGATATCTCCCGATGGCAATAAGATCAGCTTCTCCTTTAGCTGCTTCTAAATAAATAGCAGGGAAAGTTAAAAAATGTGATTTTCATATAATAATGCTAACATCTAAATCAAAATCCTTCAAATAATAATATATTGCTTGTTCTATGGTAGGTTTTAACCCAACTGGTACTCTATCCTAGGTGCATGTGAACCTAATATTGAAATATGCTATCTCTTCTTGTGGATGTCTCCTGACAATCGTGAATTGATTGAGTAATGAGAATGGATCTGCATGCACATTGAATTCATCAAACAGTCAACCAAAAAGTATGGCCCAAGAAGTAATATATCTAGGAGGGAGCACTCTATACCAATGAAGCATTTTTACTTTTAAGGATATGACCAGTAACATGACCATCACATCTTCTTGGGTGATGTTATAGACTACTTCTAATGATGAAACATCTAGGTAATGTTCATCTAATGTTTTACCTATCCCATAATATGATGGCAAAGCTTTTAGGGCTGCCTAGGGAACCTGATTCTGGGCTACCAAGTTTAGCGGGCCAGTTTGGTTCTAGACAAGATGAGCTGGTATGGGAGAAGCAACCATGATGGCTACTGGATTTATTGTTACTATGGAGCTATTTGAGGATACTCCAATAGTTGATACGAGGGAACTTGTACTAGTACCAGATGGATTAGATCTTGCAGCTAGCATAGGATGTGCTTTCAATCTACCAAGGTGTAACTCGAAGAACTCGATGGGTTCTTTAGATTTTATTGCTGGGGATCTGGTTATCATATGCATAGGAAATCATGAGTTTATAACCAAATATTTTTAGAAAAGGTATTGCTTGGGTCTAAATCCTCTGAACAGAGTCACCAGGTGGTTTTTGCTTCAGATTTAAAACAATTTTTTTTTAAAGAAAAACACCAAAAATTATAGAATACTATGGGATTTTATGTCCCACCGAGCATGCCAAAAATTGTTCAAACAAAATTTGCCTTTGGTTAATTGTATTGCACCTTAGACCTTGCCAACATTGAATAGACGAAGCTAACTTGGGAATATCCATCTAGTCTCTAGAGTAGGCTGGTTCCCTTGGGTTTTTTTAGAAAAAAGGGTATAGAAAGAAGGGAAATATAGTCGAGGCTAGTAGCTTTTCTCATGGTACAGACTGAACAACAACTAAAAATAAAATACACATGTTCCTGCTATAAGATTTATTTATATCCTCACGTAGAAATCATAATCCCCTTAGTGTGATTTAGACATTCATCTAACACATATAAATATCTTTAATCTTTAACTCCAGTAATAAGATTCATACATGCACAGTCCAAATTTTAGAACATATACAATATAGAACTTAAAAGTAAATAGAAGTCAAGAACCAGATACATACATTTGCACGCAGAAATCAGAAGCTAGATAGAGAAATATATTTATTACTTGCATCCAAAAAAATGTACATCAGTTCTGTAAACTTCCAAGAGCTGATATTTTTTACATGGTGTGCTCACCTCTATATATACCCTTTAAATGAGAATATTTCTACTCAGTACATTTTTATTCTCAATCAATTACAAGCAATTATCTATAGTTTTTAATAATCGGTAAAATATCTCCTACAAATTAGATCTTGATAAGTCTACAACTCTTCAATCATCTGACAACCCCAAGAATCATATTTTGATGTAAGGGCATGTTATGGTTGCCAAAAATATACCTTCACCAGGGACAATTTTTATGTCGCAAAATTGTGATGTTTTGGCTTTGTAGAGTTTTCTCTTTATTTTCCTTGGCAAAAAAGTGACATGTCGTAAAATCATGACATTCTATTCTCTTTCACTCTATCTCTTCTTCTTGGTCACAAAAATGTGACATGTCGTGAAATCGTGACATCTTCGACTCTTTTTGACTTTCTTGGTTGCGAGAATGGAACATGTCACAAAATCACGATGTCTCTGTCTCTTCAGCTTCTTTCGTTGTTTGTGACCGCAAAAATGAAACATGTCATGAAATCGCGACATTATTTTTCTCAGTCATTTTACTATTTTTTTCGACGAAAATGTAACATGTCGCAAAATCGTGACATTCTTCTTCCTTAGTACATTTTTCCTTCTTGTTGCCCTCTTGAAAACTAGTAGCTTCAGTCTTCAAAAAGGCTTGATATATTAATATTTCAACTATTCTTGGAGTTAGTATTTTTTGACTAACAGGTAGCTATATCATCTTAGCATCTATTAGTCATGTCAACACATATTATAGAGATTAATTTAACCTGGTAAACTTTCTAGGATTTTTCTCTTGAGTTTTAGATAAGATTAATTTGTTTAACACAACTGCATTACTAACATTACCTAGTTTAGGATTACCGTTGGTGCAAGAGTTAGTTAAGCTATCATCCACATCATATTTTTTTTATATTGTCCTTTAGTGTTGGAAGGGGATGGTTTATCATCTTCCTTCTTAGTCTTCAATTGCCCTCTTCTCTAAAGGAAAATGCCCAATTGTTTTGTGAGATCAGTTGCATCATTAAAAGACATGATATGAGTCAACTCGAAATGATATGACAAATGTTATTGCAAATTGTGTATGAAAATATGTAATAGTTCTCTAGGTGACAAAACAAAAGGTAGTTTCCTAAAATAATCACCATCGAGACAAGAATTAATTGATAAATTTATTTTTCCCTTGCTTAAGTTGATATAGGTCACCAAGTATATACTTTTTTGTGATATAAGTGGTGAAATGTTGAATGAAAATATTAACTAGATCTAAAATGTTATTGATAGAGTGATGAGATAATTGATAAAACCATTCCAAAGCATCACTACCAAGACTCATGGAAAATAATAATAACATTTCATCATACTTGATGTCGTGGCATGCAACTCTAAAAATTTGAAGGTGTTCTATAGGGTCACCTTCTCCCTTATATAACCAAATTTTGGGTAGCACAAAGCTTTAAGGATAAGGTCTATTTATCAAATTAGGATCTATTGGTTCATTACAACAACCTTTATAAGAATATTTTTTAGGTATACCTCCTTGAGTAGAGTCTAATTGTTTGAACTCAGAGTTTTCTTTTACAAACTGTTCTAGCCTAGCATTTGTATCCTTGAATCTAGGATAAGGTATTGATGATACTATAGACTAAGACTAAGGGTTGAATAAAGGTTAACATTAAGCACTTGAATGGGATTATCCAAAAGGGATCATCGTGTTATTAATTTTGGGGTTACCTTGAAGAGGAATGTTAGTGGGAGGAATGTTAGTAAAGGAAATGTTGGTCGACAAGGCATAATATAGAGTGGGTTAAAAATAACCACATTCAAAGTATAAGGTATACTAGAAAGGGCATCCATATGTTGAACTTGTAGATAGCTTATGTGCCAATAGACAAGAGTATTTGGCCTAAGTGGCTCTATGTTGGTAGGTATAGATCCCAAATTCTTTGAGAAGGATGAGATACTTGGCAATGTCCCTCCTAGAGTTATAGTGATAATTGAGTCTTGCTATTGAGCACTCATGGGGTTTGATCTAGATTGGTGTAAAAGTTCTAAAATGGGTTCTTCCATTGTAGAATGAAGCATTTATTTTTTCCTAAAAGTAACTGCCATGGTTTCTTTGTTTCCCCATAGAAAAGTAGCATGATGATCCATGGATTTGAAAACTACATCTCCTTGTTCATTATGAATAGGAGAAATAATTTTGGAAGGATGAGATTCTTTCTATTCTTCCTCATAGATTGAGTTTTTGATCAATAGTTGCTTATTTGGAAGTTTAGATAAAGTGCTCAAATTTTGAGTCACTTGTCACACAATGTTATAAGAGATATAGGGGTTCAAAAATGGCGAATAAGGAATTCAATTTATTAAGTTTTATTTTGAGAGTACTTTCGGTAAAAAGAAGAAAATGTTTGATATCCTTATATCACCTTGAAATATAGCCCTCCTTATGACTCCTGTTAGCCCCCCATAATATACTAGCCAAGGGAGATATCCCCCAAGGTTTGTACATCAGGTTACTCAAGGGGTCATTAAACTTCCCCCAATAGGAATAACAATTGGTTATGTTCTTGTTATCTTGATTTAATATGATCTATCAAACAAGATTAAGTAGTCTTGATTAAGGTGTAATATATTTTATCTTGATTAAGTGGTCTTTATTAGGTTTACCAAATATGTGGGATGCCAAAAAGGTGCATAGGGGCATTGGCCCCAAATGTGTTCCTTTTGGTATCATTCACACTCAAACAGGAGAGTGCTAAACTTAACCTATAATTATGTGGGATTATGCTTTTGCATGTAGTGTTATCTTTGGTGGAAGAGGTTCAGGTTCACCAAGGGATCTATATATTCTCTAATCTAGGTTTATGTGTTCAATTTCAACAAGCACCTAGGTCATAATCTATCCTAGGAACCAATGCATAAAGATGTTGATGCAATACAATATGATAAACAATGATGTAAAAAGATAATTCTATCTTATATGCAATTTAAATTTTTGATGAATGCTATCTATGATATGAAAATGAACTTTTTATTTTTCTTTTATTTTGAAGGCAAGTGTGCAAGAGGGATACACAATATAACTTATCCTAGATGCAACTACTATATACAATTATGTTAAATACATAAAACACTAAAGTAAAAGACTATATTAGACCTTTTTTTATTTTACTTATTATATAGGTGTTAAAATGATAGATAAAAAGTGAAAAATAAGAAAAAAACCTATATTTACAAACTAAAAACTAGATGATCAAAGTTACTTACTTGTTTTGGAATTCAAAGCGAATATGCTGTTTGGACACCAATTCACTTCATGTACAAATATGCTACATGGAAATCCTATAGCTGGAAGATTTGTTAATACCTGCAAAACAAACAAAAAATAAGGGAGTTATGATTTGGGGGCCTACCAAACAACAAGAAGATTATTTCTTACTAATTGGCATGATCAGACCCTTTATTTATAAAAAAATTAAGGCCACCTTGCCTTGGATAGGGATGATGAATGATCTATGGTGAATACACCAGTTGGAAGTATTCTAGCTGGTAGATTCACAAATATTACTAAACTAACTTAACAACAAACAAATTGAAAGTAAATATATAATATATATACTATTAAAATAAATATAGAGATGATTTTGATTAGAATGGATGCTAGAATTATTAAGAATCTAAGGCTTATCATACATATGATGAATATACTACTGAAGAACATAAGCTTATACTGATAGGGGGGGTGAACAATATAATGCCCATTTTTTACTTTCTTTCCAAACCAATATCAATTAGTGTCCTTAATTGCAATAACCAAATATAGTAGTGTGCATTAATGACATAGATAGCAATAGTGAGAAAGTGCACAAATCACCACACACAATTGAGACATAAGATTTTAATGTGGTTTCCCCAACATGGGGTAGTCCACAATATAATCTCCTTCTAATATTTCATAAATAAATAGGGATCCTTATCCCAATACAAATGATTACTTTAATCTAATCAAAGCTAGGTTGTCCTGATCTACTCAGGTGGGCTCCACTGATCTTCTCAGCTAGGCTATCCATTGATCTACTCAGCTAGGCTATCCACTGATTTGCTCAACTAGGCAATCCACTGATTTGCTCAGCTAGGCTATCCATTGATCTGCTCAGCTAGGCTATCCACTGATCTACTCAGCTAGGAAATCCACTGATCTGCTCAGCTAGGCAATCTTGATTTGCTTAGGTGGGATCTTCACTAATCTGCTTAGCTAGGTACCTGATGTTGGTATCTTTTTCTATTTCTATTCTATATCTTTCACTACTCAAAAATATGCCTCAATGCCTTCTCACAAGGCTCAAACAATCTTGCTCAAATGTTGTCCCAAATATGTACTCAAGGCCTTCACAAAAAGGCTCAAATAATCCTACTCAAATGCTTTCCTAAATATGTCCACAAATCTGTCCCAAAATCCTTCTCAAGGGCTCACTAAATCATGCACAAAAGCTACCTCAAATCTTTCCAAAAATTCTATCCCAAAAGCCTTCTCAAAGGCTCAATAAATTATGCTCAAGTAGAACTCAAATCTCATCCACAAATCAATGAAGGCAAGGCTCAATTATGAACTCAACCATGTATGACAAATACTCTCTCAAATGGATGATAACAATGCTCAACAATGAACTCAACCATGTATGACAAATATTCTCTCAAATTGATGATAACAATGCTCAACAATGAACTCTCAAATATATGGCAAATGAGCTCTCTAATGAAAACCTCTCCAAGCAATAACAATTAGGACTTTAGCCAACCAAGGATAATCTCCACAAGTGATAGCAATAGTTTCTCAATAATATATCCCTCATGCAATGTCAATAAGCTCTTCAATAAACAAGCACAACTCCCTCAAGCAAAGAGCTCTCAAATAGCCAACAATGATCTCTTCAAATAAAAGACAAATTTATATCTCCTCAATGGTATCAAATAGTAGTAATGTATTCAATAAGTAACCAACAATAATCTCCTCAAGTAATGGTAAATACCTCCTCAATAATGGCAATACTCTCAATGAACTCCATTAAAGCAATAATGAACTCAAGCATCAATTTTATCCACAAAATTGATTTTCTAATCCATCCACTTCTTTTTAATAGCCAAGGCACATAATCAAGCAATTTGTATTCAAATTCAAACCCTAACTCATGTGCATGTCTTCTAAAAGGTGGCAATTAACTAGGTCTCAAGTTCCTAGTTTAATTTCATAATTAAATCATGCACTAGGACATATAACAAGTTCAACACTTTCCATACTTATGACTCCCTAATTTTTATTAATACATACAACAAATACCTATGCTTTTTATTTTTAATTTCACACCTTATAACTCCACATACAACAATCACAAATATTTAACTTCAACCCTTATAACTCCCTAAGCACATACAACAATAATTTATTTTTACTAAATACCTTATAACTCCCTAGTTATAATAGAAATGATTTTCAATGCACCAAAACTTTGGCAATATTAAATATTACCATGCACTAGAGATAAATACCTTTTTATGAAATGCCTTTGCCAAAATTAATTTACCTTCACCATATTCGAAATCGTTAATGCCTTGCCAAAAACAATGCGCATTCACACCTTTGTGGGAGTCGAACTCTATTCCTCTCACTTAGCGCTGTGAAGCGCTTACCATGTGGGCATCAACCTATGTTGGGATTTAATCCCAAACACCCAAATTTGCCTGTGCTCAAATCTAAAAACTAAAATTGCCTTCCTTAGCAAAACACTTTGCCCCTGGCGGGATTCAAACAACGAACCTACCTTGTGTAAAGTTCATGCACTACCAACTGCGCTATAGGCTTCTACGTGATGTCACTTTCCTGCGCTATCTCCTTGAACTTGCTCTAAAAAAAAAATTATTTTCTTTATTTCTTCGATGCTCCCCTTTCAACGATTCTCACTCATGCGCAATATTCCCAATATCTTATAAACAAAGGTTTTACTTTTATTTATGCACACCTCCATGCCTTCGAATGATGTCGACGGATTTTATTAATCTCCCCAACCATTGCACTTCGACGAATAATAAAATTCAACTTTAGACTTTAGAATTATTAAATAAGAATTTAATAATTCACCTCTTAACTTTGAATTGGAATATCTCCTTCATTCTTTTGAATTTTGCATTGAAAATTTTTGCACCTAGGTTTTATTTGAAAAACATTTTCATCCATCATTATTTGGAGAAGTTTTAGCATAGTGGTTTTAATGAAAAACCTTTACCATTGGTTTTAATAAAAACCCTTGCCATTGGTTTTAATAAAAACCTTTACCATTGGTTTTAATAAAAACCATTAATCTAATATTTGAAAATGAAATATTATATGCCTCTTGTGCCACAAAACCCTGTATACATCCATGCTCTCCAAAATATCATAAATTATTATTTATGAAGTGCTTTTGCCACCAGAACTCAATGTGATCCATGTGACATCAATGACAACACAAAATAACTCAAATTGCCAACAACTACCTATATTATTTATAACTGGAGTATTCACTCTTAGGACTTGAAACAAACAAATGACATTAACCTGGCAAAATGAAGGTGTGATTATGTTGTGTGAATACGTCACCTAAAATAAGTCTAGTTGTCATATTTATTTAATATATTATTATAATAATGAATCCAATTATGGAGAAGCTATGGGTATCTTTTGCTAGTGTGATAAGAGTTTTGGTTTATTGTTTTATTCCCTACAAAAACTTCTTAGGACACCTATGGAACCAACAAAGAAGTTCTAACAAAACAATGACAATTAAATTTGGAAATAAATAACATGAGAATGTATGCTATGAATTTGGATCATGAAAACATTAATGGTAATTAAAATGAAATCATAACATATCATGAAAGAGTATCACTAGTTTTAAATGTGAGATGCACTCTTTTCTTCCTTTGAAGCCTAATCGTTTGATGACTTCATACGAGAATTTCAGCAACACTTCATTATGCTTCACTTAGTTTCAATTTTGGTAAAGTTTATTATTGAAAATATCTATCTTCAATTGCTACCCCAAGGGTCCAATTTATGGGTTTTCCTACGTGGGAGGGGCAAGGTTGCTAGCATGTGAGCTAGTTTGGCTAATGGAAGGGATGATTAGCTATTGATTGCAACCTACAATCAATTGTCCTTTTATTTGATGTCTTTTAGGGCAAGTGAATAGGGTGGAAGGAAATATAACACTTTCATTCCCTATATGTCAATCACCTATACTTGTAGAAGGGAAATCAAGCAAGATTTATGCCCTGGTAGGCTACTATAAGTGCAATTTTGACTTTCCTTTTTAATAAGCAAATATGTTGCTTGTACGAATACATAATTGAATATTCAAACCTACACGTATGTGTCCATATAAAAATTTGAGGGTAAATTTGGTTGAGTGTAGGGGCTTTTGAATTTGTTGTGAATATGCCAATTTGAAAGCATATTTGATTTCTTGGTGAATTCACTCTAAGGTGATGAATTTGCTACTACTAGGTTTTATCTACAATTTTTGGGTTTGGGTTAATTTGCTTTTTTGTGAGTTTTTATCAAAGATCAATGTAAAAGAGGTGGTTTAATTTTAGGTATATATATTTTGATTAACATTCGATTTAGCTTAAGGCCTATGTTTCTCTTGGTGGATGTGGGGAGGCTCCTTTAATATCAACTCTTATTGTTCGGGTGCCTCATGAACCTCCTCCTTGGAATTCACAAAGTTATTTTGTACCTCCCGATCATGTGTGTTCATTGAGAGAGTTTTTGGCTCAGATTCTATTAGCTTGCTTTGGGTGCTAAGACCCACTTGATTGGTATCATATTGCACCTCAAGGAGAGATACTTTATCTACCCTTTTTTGAATCTATCCATGATTAGGGAAGCAAGTTATGCCTAGTCAATAATTGAGTGTAGGGTCAAAGAGTTGTATCCTTGTAGAGCTTTAAATTTTAGTGAAGCCACTAGCAATATAAAGGCCACATCCTACTCCATAACATTGTGCACTTGGTATATAAAGACCGTCTCCCATAGGTGTTCCAACAGGGTTGTTGGATCTTCACCAGTATAATATGATAGGATCTCCATCACTGATTTTGGAAGGTATTCCATATAAATGGTGGCTTTAGAATTTGTAGAGGGATTTTATCATTCCATACAGGTGATAATATAGGTGGTGGAGTGGTCATATTCAATTCTTTGGATCCTTTGGTTATAGTAGATTCACTAGGTGAATGAAGTTTGTGCTCTAAGAGTAGATAGATTGAGGCCTTCATTGGAGCCTCAATCTAGTGTGCTTCACAATGGCTTCTTTTGATGTTCATTCTAGAGTAGAGTCACTAGGTGAATTTGAGATGCTTCAACAAGCATAATAGAAAGAGACCCTTACCAAATATAAGGCTAACTTGTTACAATTATGGGATCAATGATATATCATTAGGATCCCACTAGGTATGCCATTAAATTATTGTCCTCTCTGATTGTCTTGATCATCAGATATGGTATAGACTAAGAATACATGGTAGATTGTGCCTCATGTAGATAGAAACAATAGGGTTAGTTCCAGGAGTGTGGGGTTTGGCTCAATGGGGGACCTCTAAGATTTTTATAAAGGTTGGCTCCTTTATGAGATGTAATCTCCGGTTCATTTTTTAATCTAACAACTTGGGAGGAAAGGGTAAGAGAGATAAAATGAAAATAACTAAAAAGTAAAAAATCTAAGCTAAAAAGGTGGCTATGTGCTAAAGATCAAATAAGATATGCCTGCATAATAAGTTCGAATATAATATGATGGTGTGACAACTATCCTCTCCTCTATATAGATAAGCATATAAATACATGATGCATACACACACATAAGAGAAGTGGGTTTGTGCATGAGATCCACTAATGGTCATGGACTTTATAGTAGATGTATGGCCTTTAATACACACATATGCAATAAAATGTATTACATAAAAATGCCTAGAGTGGGGGTTTGATTGCCCACAAGACCACTTAGAACTTTACAAATTGCTATACAAGGATAAATGAAAGGAAATATTTACAAACTTGTCGATCCTTTACAAAGCCTAAACTACTACTATTTATAGATTACAAAGAGGAGGATTTTCCTCCAAAACTCATGTAGAGATTTCAAGATGACTACTACTTTTGATGTTGGGTTATGTATTTATTTAAGATGTTGGTATCCCTAAGGTCTTTGGATGAGAAATTACCACCATTATTGCCATATATCCATTTTGAAGATTCTCATATTTTGGGTGTAGAATATATTTGCATTTAATGCTTCAAATTTATGGGTTGCTTCTATTAGGGCTCCCATGTTCCTACTATCCTTTCTAAGAGATACATGATATTATTTTGAAGGAAAGTACCACACCTCCTAGAAGACTATACAACTTAGCACAATGTATGAGTGTTGGTCATGAATCTACCTAGTTACAAGATCTATTCCTTGTGCGCCCTAGACCCAACTAACATTGAAAGGCTGAAGGAAAGAAATGCCCTCTAGGCCAATATACAGAGAGGGCTGGCTCCTTTACTAATACTACACTAGGTATAAGCTTATAGAAATAGGAAATAAATGGGAAATGATAGAAAGAAAGGGAAATATGGCTATAGAATGACAATGTAGGATGGGGATAGACTAACAACCAAAAGTTCACCAAGCAAGTAGCAACATGCAACATGAACGTAAGTGCAGAAAATTATAACAATTATGCTAGAAAATAACCTTCAAAGTGCATTTTAGTGTTCACTCCCACACAAGCAAAGACTAAATTCAGAAGCAGAATTCACTCAAAAAAAATAATGGGAATAAAAAAGTCTTCAAAAATTACATAGAGAAAACTATCAAATGCAAAATCACTCGAAAAACTAGAAGCTGAATTGTTTTTATTAATGCAAAAAACATGGAGTATTTTTTTGTAGAGTGTCCATCCTTCCATACTTTACAATGAAAAATGATTAGTATTTTATAGAGGGATTTCACCTCTATCATTTAATGCATATACAACAAAATGTTGGTAGATCAAAAACCAGTGCACATATTTTCCTCCTCGACATCAATGACATCTTTAGTCAAAACATTCTACAATGAAACCACGATCTGGCTTTGACAAGATAATCACACAAAGAAGTCAACAGGAGTAAATTCTTGAATCAACCTTGGACTTCAGTGCATCGGGATGCAGCAAAATGATCTAAAAATTGGGTATTTGGTCATTGAATTTGCTTTGCCTCACACCTTGGAAATTCACTTTCATTAAGAAAGTCCACTGAGCATTAAATCTACTTTGAAAATCAGCAAGGTTGATAGTCGTTGCATTGGAAATGAACAAGCATTATATATGATCCTACAATGTTGAAGTGGATATTCTGGAAGTGCTACCTACATTGCTTCCAAAATTAAATGCTATCCTTCCTTACCTCTTTCCTAGAAAAACTACAAAATCATACCTCTGGGAGGTATATCTCTGTTAAAGAATTGATTTCACCCAAGGACAAGGTGAAATAGCATTTTTGGGATAGTAATGGGTGACAACATAACTGGGATTGACATTTGAGCAATTTTGCCCTTGAATTATCCTCTTTATAATTATCTTTTCACTTTCACCTCGAAAGAGAGTGACATAAACTTTTGCCCTTCTAGAGAGGTGACATCACCTTTAAATTCAATGTGGAGCACTATGCAATGATTTTTGCTCGAAATTGAGCTTTCAAAATTCCATTTTCTCCCTGGAAAGGTAAAACTACCTAGTGCCTCTTTATAGAGGCGACTTCGATTTACTGTATTTTAAATTCCACTCCAAGTGCCATATTTTTTGTCTACCCAATCGTAGACAAAATAAACAATCACATTAAAGTGGGTCTTTATGACGTCAACACTTTTTCTTGCCTTTAAAACCTTTGAAATCCTCTTTCACCCCAAAGAGGGACAACAATGAACTTTGCCCCTCATTTGGGATGAAAGAATTGCCTTAACTTGTCCATGTCAGACCCACCATGTTCTAATTTCCTCTTAAGATATGTTTTGTCCCAATGAGGGGCGACAAAGAGTTTTACCCCTCACCTGGAGTGAAAGCACCTTGATTCATGCGTGCTCATTCTTCATAGTGCCACTTCATATTTTCTTTTGTATTACTTTTCACCCCAAAGAGGGGCGCCAAGGAATTTCACCCCTCTTTTCGGGTGAAAGCGCCTTCAATTTTTTCACTTTGACATAATAAGTGATTTTAAATAAATTTCTCCCCAAAAAGGAATGACAAGATTTTTTGCCACTTTGTTGGGGTGAAAGCTTCTATTTTCAACTTAAGACTTTCGTTCCTTTCTTTCATCGGGCACACCCCCTCATTTAAAATTTCTTTCACCTCTAAGAGGGGCGAAAGAGATATTCACCCCTCAATTGGGGCAAAACTACTCCCTTTCCTTCAATTTTACTTTGAAATTCAAACATGATTTCCATATTTTTGAGGCAAAATTTCCTTTGCAAGTGGGGCTTTGGGCAAAAGCGCCCAACTTCGTTGCTTCTTCTTCAGAAGCGCTCCTCCTTTCTGAACAAATTTCTTGTTGGCACTTTTGTTCCTTAGTTCTTAAAAAAAATTAGTCATTCATTGCATTCATAATTTCCTCGTTATTTACATAAATGCAATATTATACAAAGAGGCAAAAAATACAATTAAACATGCATTAAACTATAGCGCCTTCATCAACAAATTCATTAAAATTTTACAATCAAATTTTCAACAAAATTGTAATGTGGCAAAGTTGCAAAATTGCCAATATTATTTGCGGCTCATGGGGTTTCTAGCTTGCATGGATGAAATTTACCCTAGGCCTTCATCCATTGGGCTTAAGAGTTAGCTCCACTAGGTGCATCAGGCTACTTGTTGCTTGCTCCAGCATCTCGCCCCTCAGCCTCTTTTTTTGTAGCTTCTTCTTCGAAGAGAAATGTGACTATAGCCTCATATGCTGCAACAACGTCTGACCAAGCTTTTGTAGCGATTATCTTTGGGCCATTAAGAAAATCTACCAGGTACCTAAAAATATCCACCTACCCCATATTAATGTAGTTCATCTCCTAACTGAGTTTCAACAAATCAAAATTGATGCATGTGACCCTTATCATCAGAGGTAGCACATGATCTTTAGTAAGTGGCTCCTCCCAAGAATCAATTTTAGAAGCATCATCAACAAAGTCTACCCAAGTTGCTTATAGGTCCACCTTTGATAGAATGTTTCCCCTATCATCAGTGAAACTAGAGAAACCATTTTTGAGCACTACATTGAAATAGGTAGTTGAAATTATCCTCTCCTACTCAAATATGTCAAGTAGCTTGTGGCCCTCCTTAACATGATCCAACATAATGATGCAGTACAACTTTGGTGCTTGCCCAAGCTTGGGCCATATCACTCATGGAAAAAAATCAGAGATCTGATCTAGCCAGTGTCTGCATCTATGATGCTTTTACTAGGAGAGGGTCCAGGTACTCCTCGCCATGCTCCACTATATACTGACTATATGAGATGATAATTTGTATTTCTTGAAGATACATGAGTGTAGACACCAAAATCCAGCCACTTGTAAGTCATCTATACCTTCCTGCCAGCCACGTGTCAGTCATCCATCCTTCCCGCCATTATTTGGCCCAAATCCACACTTTCCCACCATTATTTGGCCCAATTTCACTTTTCCCGCCATTTTTAATCCCCAAATTTATTTAAATTAATATTTATATATATATTTTAATATTTTAATATATTTTAATATATATATAAATAAAGTTTAAGTGATTTAATCTGAGCCATCCATCCTTCATTTAATCTCATCCGTCCATCCATCTTAATCCGCTTCACAACCTAGATTTATTCTCTACCCTTGGATCCACTTTAATCTTAGCCACACGTTCAAAGTGTCGTTAAAACCCTAAAGTGTGCCCTAAGAGTAGATTATAAATTGAGTCACCTTGATGGCTCAAACCCTATCTATCTCTTGGGCTAAACCTACTTATCTTCCTTATCTAAGTCTGGAGTTGGCTATTGCTGTTAATCCTGAGTCTTCTGAGTCTTCTACGGCCCTAAGTATGAACTAAACCCTTTTGTCGCATCCATCGCTGCCGCCTGGTCTCGCTGCGTTAACAAGAAAAGGTATAGATTCGTCTAAAGCAAGTAATATTTATTTATGTATTAATCTGCTTTTGAATTCTGCATTCTGTTTATTTTTATTTCATAAATCTAGGGTTTTAGATGCATTTCGAGGGCTCACACGGTGGAGCCCTCTTATTAGTTTCTAACTCTTTGATAATTTTAATGTGTGCAGGATTCTAGTGGTAGATCTGATTTGTTGATAGCAGTTGCTTAAGTCGGAGTGGTTCGAGCCAAAGGATACAATGAAGCCCACTCATTCTGTTGAGGTTAAGGATACATTCTTCGGAGACGCCACCACATTGTGCCAGCTAGGGTTTCGGAGAACCCTAGCACAAATTGTAACTTTGTATCACGAAAAGGGTTATAGGCCCTGTTGTACTTAAAAGGAGTTTCTAAACTCCATTGATTAATAAAAATCATTCATTTTGTACAACTGTTCTGCATTCCTTTATTGTGATTTCTTTATTTCTGTTTGGCGTTGTATCTTTAATCTACAATGAGGACATGTGTTGCCTTTGCCACCTGGGTCTTACAATGAGCAAGCAACTAGCTGCGCAACTCCTTGACTTTCTCTTTCGTTAGAACTATAGCCTGTGTTGCTTTTGCAGCCTATTGATCTTGTAAATTTTGGAGTTGGTTTTTCAACACCTAAACCTGCTATTCTGCTCCTCCTTTGGCTTGTTTATTATTCTGGAGCATTGTCTCCAACTCTTCTACCCTTTTATACCATCGATTCACCTTTTACTATGTGGACTACAACTGTGCTTGAATTTTTTCTAGAGACTCCTCAAGATCAACGATCTTAGCTTTAGCCTCAAAGAAGCGATTCTTATAGTGTTCTCCATGCAAGAACAAGGAGCTTGTTTGTACTTGAATATTTCCCACTGTATTCATGGTGTTGATATTTGTGAGATCCTTGGTGATGATCTCATAATTATAATCATTCAGAGTCATCTCACCCTAAGGCTTATGAACATGGGGAATCATATTCATTGTATGGGCCTCCATGGTGTTGGGATCAAAAGCCACCTGCTTCAAGGGCTTAGATGGTGCCATAACTTCTATCCTCTTTTTATTATTCATCCAATATGATGAACTTAAGCGAGCCTGGCTAATTTTTGTGGTAATGGGTTTTACTAGCATAATTGCTATTATCGATTTAGGTACCATCTATAGCTCCAAAATAGGGTGAACGGTAAATGAGTTGACTATGGATTTGGCTTGAGGGAAGTGGAAAATGACATAGTGGAAACAAAAATAGGAATGGACTGGTTGCAGAAATGAAAGCAAGGGGTTTGAACATAGTCACACTCACTCGAGGAGGAGTTTGTGTACTTATGGTGATAATAGAAGTTATTTGGGCGGATGATATGGGAAGTGAAAATGGATTCGAGGTAGAGGTGAAAGAACTAAAAGAAATGGAAGTAGAAGAAGCGATAATAGGAGCAGGAGAGGTGGTGATCGGTGGATGGGAAATGGGAGATAAAACTAAAGTGGAGGGCATACCAAATGAAGAGGATATAGAAGCAAAAACTAGAGGAAGGTAAGCAATAGTCACCACTTGCTTGAAGAGAGGATAAAGAGAAGAAAATATACTTTTAGGCTCTGACGCCTTTTGAACCAGTGGGGATGTAGGTGGTTGTGATACTGAATTTTTCTCCACCTAGTCCTTTGGTTCTGTTGCAACATCCTCCTCAATATTAATTACATCAACACTCTGAACTAACGAATTTGCCTAAACCAAAGGAATAGCTTCTAGTAATTCTGTCTGCTTAGCCAAAACCATAGGAGGAGGGTTTGATGAAACTGCTTCGGTTCTTTGCTTCTTCAATTTTTTTATAATCGATAGATTTTCCCACATACTTTTCTCCTTCTGCTGCAACAACTCTTCTAACACTTGTTCCTCTTCCTTAGGTACGAGTGGCACTTCCTGGACCATAGGATGTTCTTCTTCAACCACGTATTCCTCACTACTTTAATTTTGCAAACTCTAGGGAACAATGCAAGTGAACGCAATCGGCTAATAACTGGAGTAGAACTCATCATAAGTGTTAAAAAATATCCCATCCATTGATAGGCCATACGGTGACCCAGTTTTACTTTGATGAGCCCTCATGATCCACCAGTTTGTAATTTTCTCTTCGGACCAACCCAAAATTTACTCTTTCATCTGACTAAATAACCTTGGTAGAGGAATCTAATTTTTATGCACTGTAGGGTTATATTCGACATCCATTTTATAGAAACCATGCCAAGGTGGAAGTGACATCATGTTTTCCACATGCCAGTCCAAGTCATGCCCCTTCGGATTGTTTCGGTGTTTTCAATATTCAACCTCAAACAACAATGAAAGCTTTTGATTTTGATGTGTTCAACAAAGAGACCCAAAGGGTCATACTTCCATCGTTGTGACAACTCCACCATTTTGATGTTGTAAAAGGCCTCAATTATCAATCGGTTTTGGCCCACTTGGCTCACCTTGATGCATCCAAAGTGAAAAGGTATATCACATGTTATTTTCTTCCCATGCCCTACCCCATACACATCATTAATATAATCATGTTGCTGAACATCCTCCAAAGCAAACAAATGCACTGTAGCAAAATATGGGAGCAAAACTGGCTTGTCGGTATAGCCAAAAATGCATAATACAACACCTTGTGTTAATAAAAATATATCACATCTTTGTTGTGAGATGATTTCTTCTCTCATTGACCTCGGTACCCTCTCAATTTTATATAAAATCATCTTCAAGGTAGGATCCACAAACATACAATTGAAATTATAGAAATACTCATGCCTTGACAAACTTTGTTTCTTCGCTCTACATCTTCTCTAGTTGGGAATGCATTCTTCTGGAAATATGATCGACCCAGTCAAATAAAATAGGATTCGTCCTTTCTGTCATTGCTATGGGGGTTTAGAATTCAACTTGAGATATGCATTGCACCAACGCTACCTGACATTTGTGCACTATTGAATTTTATGGGAGACCCATGACCCAAGCCACCATAGAGAACAAATCAGGACTCTTAAAATATAACAATAATTTTGGCAACATCAACAACTCACCATGCTAGGCCATCTTAATTGACTATGTTTCCATGAACTGGTGCAATGTCATGATTGATTGATATCTTTTATCTTGTTCACTGATGTGTAATTTATTGAAAAATAAAGTTCGGGGATGGTGTAATTCCAGAAGCAAATGCCTCACGAAAATATTTAGCTAAGATTATGAACAACACATCACCTTTCATATTTTGCACCATAATGATCTTTGGATTATAAAAATTTAAAATGGACTCCACCAATTTTAGATAATAGTGAATTGGAGTGCACATGTACTAGAATATTGTGCATGGTATGCTATTGTGAGAGGACTCTCCGACGTTAATTCCTGTCAGATTGCAGCGTCTACATCTTGTTGCATTTTTTCAATGACTTTGTTGGTAATAACACTGTCTCCCACCTGAGCTAGCGTATGAGAGTATGAGTCCAAGTCATAATTTTCATGGCATCTTGCTTTCTTGGATTTATTTTCTCCCTTGGTCTTCTTCTTCACTTTCTTTGGCTCTTCAGCACTAGCAAGTTCGACAACTCTCTTTTCCATTTTTAGTAATGCTCAAGCCCTGGTAACCTCTACAACAATATCACCTTAATGCAACAATACTTCAGAAAAAATAGAAAAAAACTTTTACCTTCTTCTCGCGGGAGCACCAAATTTATAACTGTGCCTCACCAATCGAATTAAATGCACATGTCAACTTTTGAAGGAGTGGAGCGAATCATGCATTTTGATATTTGCACTGGACATGATTTTTAATGATTTTTAAAAATCTTAAAACTCCTTTCACCCAAAATATTCCTCAATTCTTGTACTTTGGCTACCTCAAATATTGAAAAGTGCTTTATGAACCTCAACGGACAACCTCAAGAATGAAAATTTCCAAGTGTCTATGCAGGGCATGCCTCGGGATGAAAATAAATCATCTTCATAGCTCAAATTTATCACAATCTTATTCGAGAGCAAAATAGGTAAATTTTAAAAATTCTCTAGGCACTTTTAATTTAAAAATTATGTTGAGGTGCTTCCAAAATTGTTCCTTGGTGAAAAATATCCTCAACAATCGCACTTTGCTTTATAAAAAATTTCTTCAGGTGAAATCAATTCATGCTTTGCTATTTCCCAACCAACTACTCTCCCGAAGTCTTCCTTCTGGTTGCTTGGCAAAAATAATAGCTGAAGTGCCCTTTTAAATTGTTCTTTCTCCTTGATTTAGCTCCAAAAGCGCCTTCTTTAGAAAATCAAGCTTTCTTTGCTTTTGCTTTTCTAAAAAAACAAGTAAAATCAATTTCACCATTTTTCTAGAATTAAGTTTTTTTTTTAACTGATGCCTTTTATCCTTTGCATGAGATTTTCCCTTTATTCTTTTCCTTCGAAATTGCATTTTAAAGATCAAATTTCACCCTACTTTTAGAGGAGTTGCATGGTGCAAATCTTAGGGCGCAAATTTTAATGCTTCCCACTTTATTTTCTTTTTCTTTTTTCTATTTTCACCTCAAAAGGAGGCAAACATGACTTTCGCCCCCAAATTGGGGCAAAAGCATTTTTCATATATTTTTTTTCTTTTTTTTTTATTATCTATAACATTCACCCAAAAAATGTGCTCACGAATTTCGCTCCCAATTGGGGTGAAAGCACCTTGTAATAGTCTATCACCCCAAAATGGGGCAACTATGACTTTTTCCCCTTCATGGGGCAAAAGCACGTTTCCATTTTTTTATTACATTGTTTCACCTCAATCATAAGGCGATTATAAATCTCACCTCTCAATTGGACAAAAGTGTTTTTTTTCTTTTCTTTTCATTCTTTTTCTTTTTCTTTTCATTTTTTTTTTATATCTGAGCATACATACTTAAGAAAAATAAAAGGAAACAAATTGTACATATATACATACTTGAGCCCCGACGACTTCAATGGTGGTAAGTCTTCAAATAAAGATCATTTACTAGGATTGGTAACTCTCGACCATCCATGTCCCGAAGATAATAATCATTAAAATAATTTGCCCTTGAGATCTAGAATGAGCCCTTCCATATCTCCTCAAATTTATGGTCCTTGCTAGACTTTGATTTATCTGAATTCCACTTCAACACCAAGTCACCGACTTTAAATACCTTTTCAGATGTCTTTTTCCTAAACCACTTCTATGTTGTTCTAGCATGCTCCATGAAAGCACTATACACTTTTTATGTTTCTTCTTCAAGCTCCAAGAGTTGTGCTAGTCTCGTGCTCAAGGGATCAATTTTATCACTCTCATCATGAAACAATTGAAAAGTCTGGAGGACTGTAAGTTCAATATGGGTAGGCAATACTGCCTCCTTGCCATAAACCAAGGAATAGGGAGAATTTTTATTCAACTTCTTCATTGATATGTGATCTGCCCATAGAGCTTGATCTAGCAGCAAATACCAACTTCTCTTATTGTTCCCAATTTTTATTTTCAATATCCGAAGCAAATTCTTGTTTGTTGAATCAACTAAGCCATTTCCCTATGGGTAAAAATTAGAATATTCTTTCAAGTAAATTCCATATCTGCTTGCAAACTCAATAATATTCACTCCAGTGAAGGGAGTCCCATTATCTGTCATAATGGCATCTCGCACACCAAAATGGGTAATCATCCCATCAAGGAAATAAATGATTGTTGCTTGGTCTACCTTTTTTGTTGGGATGGCCTCCACCCAATAGGTAAAGTAGTCCATTGCTATCAAAATGTATTTATGCTCAACAAAAGAGTTAGGATCGATGACCCCAATGAAGTCTAAGCCCCACTATTGAAACAAAACTTCTACCTGGATCGGATGTAGAGGTAAGGATACATTTTTACTCCTTCCAACATAACTCTGAGAATTATTACAACTTTGACTCACCTTATATGTATCTGCAAAAAGGGTGGGCCAGAAATATCCATCTTGGATGATCTTCAAGGCCATAGGCCTTCCTACATAATTTCCATAGGATAAGCCAAAGTGGAACTCCTCCAATATTTTTTGCTTTTCAGATTCTTTCACACATTTGAGGAGTACTCCATCTATGTTTTTGTGGAATAACCCACCTGGTAACAGGATGTATTTGAGCACCTATAATCTAAATCTTCACCTTTGAGAGAAATTGAGATGAATGGGACACCTTCCTGATGTGAAGAATTCAACAAGATCCTTTGTCTAGTCATGATTTCCTGCATATTGGTTGACAAGATTACTCTCGTTGATAACCTCATCATGGAATGGTACTAGTGACTGAGAAGTTGCACTCTTAGAAAGCTCTTGATAGAGTTACCGACCACAAACCAATTTTCTCGGCCAAATCTCCACATCATACTCGTGAATTTTTGAAACCCAGCCTACTCTTTTATCGCCAAGCTCTCCTTGAATAATAAAATTCCTAACATTTGGATGAATGAAATAGACAATCATTTACTTTGAGAGACAAAATATCAATATTTTTTCAAAGACTTCATGACCGCATACACCTATTTTTCAATAAAGTTGTACTTTTCTTGGTGTGGTTGAATAACTTGGCTTAGGAAAGTGATAGGTATTTCCTCTCCATCATCTTGCTTTTGTGTAAGAACAATGACATAACTCTCCTGTTCACCCACTGCGTAAAGGATAAAATACTTGGAATAGTTTGGATTGATCAATACAGGTGCTTGGACTATCCTCTATATAATTTCTTGGAACATATGCCTCCTATTTTCTATCCATTTGAAATCCATATTTTTCTTCAGGAGCTCTATCATTGGTTTCACCACTTGAGCTATGCCGACGATGAATTTCCAAACAAAGTTGATTTAGACAAAAAATTACTGTAGGTCTTTTTTATTAGCTGGCAACAATAATTTGAGGAGAGCTTTGACTCTCATAGGATCAATGGCTAATACTTCCTTTGAGATCACATGTCCCAAGAGCTTTCCCTCCTTGATAGAAAAAATGGATTTCTTTGGGTTAATGGAAATACCAAACTCCCAATACTTTTTGAACACCTATCTAAGATGAGAGCAATGCTCTTCCTTGTGATGTGAGAAAACATTCATATCATCGAGGTATATAACAATAATTCAATTCAACAACTCATCAAATGTGACATCCATGGCTCTTTGAAAGGTGGCACCAGTATTGAAAATATCGAAAGATATTCTTTGATAGGCAAAAATGCCCCACTTTGTAGTAAATGCCATTTTGTGCTATTCCTCATCCTTTACCCAGATCTAGTTGTAGTCATAGAAACCATCAAGTAGTGAAAATCTCTACACTCCAATGACAACATGAAGAATTTGATCAATCTGTGGCAAGGGATAGTGATATTTCAAAGATGCTTGGTTCAGATTGTGAAAATCTACGCATAGGTGAATATCTCCATTCTTCTTTCATAATGGAACTAAATTCACCATCCAAGTTGAGTGCTTGATAGGGTAGATGATTTTCACCTCCAATATTTTTAGCAGCTCTACTTTCATGAGCACCTCAATTTTTGGATTAACAGGCCTCTACTTTTATCGAAAAGGCTTCACCCCTTCCTACAACTCGATGGTGTGCTGGATCACATTTTCCTCACATCCTTTCAGATAATGATAGCTTCATACAACAATGTCGAGGAACTCATAACATAGTTCTTTGATTTATTTGATCTCTCTCAGAGAACAATCTATCCCAACTTTGATTACCTTGTTCGGCTCCAACTTTAGCTCAGTATATTCCTTTTTGTCCACCTTGATTCGATGATTTTATGCTTTGTCATTTTGATCAAAGATACTTTCTAATGTATTCAATACTCTTGGGATATGATTATTCCTGAGCTGTCTTAAACCTTCAACTTCATCTCCATCTAATGTTCTTCCCTCCACACAACTGGATTCTTTAATCAAAAAGTTTACAATCTTCTCATCATTATCAAAAACTTGGCAGTATATATTCTTGTTAGGGATTGAAGGTCTATAAATCAACCTTACAGTCTTGGGATTTTTGACAATAATCTCAATTGAAAGAGAAATTTGCACCAAGGGATGCCAGGATATCTGCATGCTTATTTCATTCTCACAAAATTGCTTGAACATTTAATGCATCAAATGATTCAAAAAGGTCCCATACCTTATTGTGATACACCTTTAGGTAGTGTTGCTTTGAAACACACTTGTTGGTCACTTGGTTGATAATCAATTTTAAATCACCAAAAATTTACAACTATTTAATCCCAAGCTTCTCCACTTTCTTTAGGCCCAAGCATAGTGCTTCGTACTCGATGACATTATTTGTACAAATCCAAGTCAGTTGGTACGAATAGGTTTTTTGGATTACTGAAGGAGAGATAAATACTACTCCAGATTCGACACCATTCTTGCATTAGGTATCATTGAAGTACATTTTCCAAAATTGGTCAGGGGAAGAACCTAGACCACCAGCCACCTTTGTCTCATCCTCCTCAAGATTAGTGATGGTATAGCATCCAGTATCGGTTTCCATCATTGTATTAAAATTGAGCATAGAAAACACATCCTCTAATCGGAGCTCATATAAATATTCCTATATTAGGTCCACCTCCTCTAGTTCTTCGATCACCATATTCACTGAGTCTACAACCTTCTCTTCATCTTCAATATTTTCAATATGATATGTGGAGGGCTTCTCATTGTAAATCCATATTATTTTTCCTTTGAATATAATATATAGGTGATAATAATCCAATGATAAGTAACCTCCCAACTTAACTATGAATTATCTATATAGGCACATGTTGAAGTATGGTTCCAAGTCTACCCCAACGACCTCTTGTATGATAGTAATCCACGGTATGTTGTGCAAAACAATTGGGATATCCTTGATTACTCCTACTATCTTGACAAGAGTACCATCCAGTTGCAATACACCTGGGCTACTTCTTGTATAATCCATTCCCATGAATTCACATGCTACCTTTGGAATGATAGTCATTACTGCACCAAAGTCAATCATGTAATTGTGTACGATCCAACCCTCCATCCTGAGAGATAGATAGAATAGGGGAGGTCTATTTTTCCTAGTGGCTGAAGTGGGCAATGTTTGGGTCAACACTGTCTGCATAGGATTTTTCTTCTTCTCCTTCATGAACTTCAATGACTCTTACAATAGATCTACTTGTCTAGGTAGTTGTAACACATCGTAGAGACTCACCTTAGTGGAAATCCTCTTCAATTCTTCCATAATATTATATGAATATGCATTGGGCTCCTTTGATTCACCAACAACTTCATATTTGCTCCGGTACTATTGTGTAGCCTCTGCCCTTTGAAGCTTGGTTAAAGATGGGTATTTAAGCCTCTCCTTTTCTTGTTCTTTTGTTTCGATCTATGCTTGTGCAGTTGCAGGTTGCGAAGTTGACACTTTCACTTGTAATTTATCATTTTTTGAGGTAGGCAAAATATATTTCAATAAAATAGGCTAATCTACTTTGGGTGCTGGCATAGACACTTTCACTTGAGGTTGCTATTTTTCATTCTGTATCTTTTGTTTGGTAGGTACCTTCAATGGCTCCATTTTATATGGATCTACAATGATAAGTTTCTTCCTAGACCTTGTGAGAACTAAAAATTTCTCAACAAATGGAACCATAAATTTGTGATCAATTTATGAGATCATGTTAACTTGACCACCAAAAGTGCTTTTCGTTAGTGTCTGCACATATTTCAAATGAACCATGCAGGTATCTTCGCCATGTGGGTCATTACAGGTAGAGCACTAGTTTGTTCACTCTAATGTACCAGCTTATTCATTAACCAACACAGTTGTGTTTCTCTCAGTACCTCTGCTAGTCAAAGCTGCTTTCTCTCTAGTAATTAGTGGTGTTTGAAACATCCTTGATAAAAAAATAGCTTTAGCTTACTTCTTCTTGATAGATGTGATCTTGTTTGACATCATCCTAATAGTTGAATTAAGTGATTGCATCTCCTGTAATAATTTCATGTGGAGATAAGTATTTGTAGGTGTTGGAGGTTCTAGAAAAGGTAAGGGTATTGGCGGAGGAGGCAATGCTAGGATAGATAAGGAGTAGGTAATTGTGGAATAGTTAGAATAGGTAATTACGGGACTGGAACTAATGCAATTTGAGGTGGAATTGAGCTCCATGAAGGAACATGGTACATAGAAGGCATGGGTTGTGAAAATGCACTAGAATACAAATGTTGTGGAAGATCAAGAAGAATAGGCATTGTTACCTTTGAAGGTAGCTTACCTATGGCAATCAGATCCAATTCAGCCATTTGCACCTGTGTGTACATATATAGAAATGTGTTGACATTGGCTTGTCAGATGACCATACCAATGTTGAAATTGAAATATTGAAGATAGTAAAATGTAGTTTGTTCATGGGTTTGCTTAAGACCATCAAGGAGTCTTTGGCAACTTTGAGTGAACCTAACATTGAAATATACTATTTCATATTTTGGATGTCTTTGAATGTTTGTGAATTGATGCAGTAAGGAAAAAGGATCAGCTTGCTCATGAAAATTCTTAATAAAAAATTCTACTAACTGATCCCATGTGGTGATAGTAATGGGTGGCAAGGACCGGTACCAATACAACAATTTTCCTCTGAGGTACAACATAAGAAATCTTACCATAATGTCTTCATCTGCAATACCGTGTATTATCGCCAAAGAAGCCACATATTGGATGTACTCGTAAGTAATATTACCCATACCATCGTAGGTGGGCAAAGCCTTCAATACTACTTGAGGAATTGGGTTTTGAGCTTATAGGTTTAAAGCTCATGAGCTATTCCATGCTGGAAACTACCTTGGTGGTGGCTGTTGTGGTGGCAAATTTTAAGTTATATGAACTGGTGTATGTGGCTGGGGAGGTTGAAAACTAGTAGCTGTACTAGCAGGACTTGAAGGAATGGAAAAAACACTAGCTAACTGAGAAGATGTTGTAGTGGATGGGATAGCTGGAGGAACTAACCTAGGGTATTCTCCTAGCTCTTGGATGTCAAGTTTGTAAAACTCAATAGGATATTCAAAATTTTTGGCCTTTGATCTTGTAATCATGAAGAAAGCTTTCACTTACTTCATGTTTGGAGGCTTCTGGGTAGAGTTGAGTCACCAAATGTTCTAACCATATAGTACAAGGTAAATATCAAACCTTAATACTATTGAAAGTGGAATCCTTTTAAAATTCCCATTGAGCATGCCAAAAATTGTTGGTCACAAATATACCTGGTTACAAGATCTATGGATTATGCACCCTCGACCCGACCAAAATTGAAAGGTTGGAGGAAAGAAATGCCCTCCGGAACAATCTCCAAAGACGGTTGTCTCCCTTACTAATCCTACACTGGGTATAAGCTTAGAGAAATAAAAAAGAAATGGGAAATGATAGAAAGAAAGATAAATATGGCTATAGGCAGGCAATGTAGGATGGAGATAGACTAATAGTCGAAAGTTCATCAAGCAATTAGCAACATGCAACAGGAACATAAGCATAGAAACTTCTAACAATTATGCAAGAAAATAACCCTCAGAGTGCATTTCAATGTTCACTCCCACACAAGAAAAGACTAAATTCAGAAGCAAAATTCACTCACAACAAATAATGGGAATAAAAATTCTTTAGAAAATACACAGAGAAACTATCAAATGCAAAGTCACTCAAAGAACCAGAAGCTGAATTGTTTCTAGTAATGCAAAAAAATTGGAGTGTTTTTTACAGAGTGTCCATCCTTCCATCCTTTACATTGAAATGATTAGTATTTTATAGAGTGATTTTACCTCTATCATTTAATGCATATACAAAAAAATGCTAGTAGATCAAAAACCAGTGCACGTATTTTCCTCCTTGGTATCAGTAACATATTTACTCAACATTCTGCAAGGAAACCACGATCTGGATTTTATGGGAGAATCACACAAAGAAGTCAATAGGAGTAAATGCTTGAAGCAACCTTGGACATCGATGCATCGAGACACAACAAAATCATCTAAAAATTAGGCATTTGGTCATTGAATTTGCTTCACCTCATGCCTTGGAAATTCACTTTCGTTAAGAAAGTCCACTGAGCATTAAATCTACTTTAAAAATTGGCAAGGTTGATAGTCGGTGCGTTGGAAATGAACAAACATTATCTCTAATCTTGTAATATTGAAGCGAACATTCTGGAAGCACTACCTGCATTGCTCCCAGACTTAAATGTTATACTTCCTTACCTCTTTCCCCAAAAAACTACAAAATCATGAATTCAGGAGCTATATCTCTATTAAAGAATTGATTTAACCCAAGTACGGGGTGAAACAACCTTTTCATGGTAGCAATGGGTGATAACATAGTTGGGCTTGACATTTGAGAAATTTTGCCCTTGAATTCTCCTCTTTTCGCTTTCACCTCAAAAGAGGGTGATAGAAAATTTCACCATTTTGGAGAGGTGACACCACCTTTAAATTCGATGTGGAGTGTTGTGTAATGATTTTTGCCCAAAATCGAGCTTTCAAAATCCCATTCAATCCCTAGAAAGGTGAAACTACCTGACACCTCTTCATAGAGGAGACTTCGATTTACTATATTTTAAATTCCACTTCAAGCACCATATTTTACATCTACCCAATCGTAGATGAAATCAACAATAACATTAAAGTGGGTCTTCACAATGTCAATCCTTTTTCTCACCTTTAAAACCTCTAAAATCCTCTTTTTTCCCAAAGAGGGGCGACAATGAGCTTTGTCCCTCACTTGGGGTGAAAGCATTGCCTTAACTTGTCCATGTTGGACCCACCATGTTCTAATTTCCTCTTAAGATATGTTTCACCCCAAGGTGGGGCGACAAAGAGTTTTATCCCTCACCTGGGGTGAAAGCACATTTTAAAATTTACCTTGATTCATGCGTGCTCATTCTTTGTAGTGCCACTTCATATTTTCTTTTGCATTACCTTTCACCCCAAAGAGGGGCGCCAAAGAATTTTGCCCCTCTGTTGGGGTGAAAGCGCCTTCAAATTTTCACTTTGACATAATCAGTGATTTTAAATAACTTTCATCCCAAAAAGGTACGACAAGATTTTTTTCCCCTCTGTTGGGGTGAAAGCATCTATTTTCAACTTAATACTTTCATTTCTTTCTTTCATCGGGTGTGTTGGCAATTTGAGTTATTTTGTGTTGTCATTGATGTCACATGGATCACATTGAGTTTTGGTGGCAAAAGCACTTCATAAATAATAATTTATGATATTTTGGAGAGCAAGGATATATATAGGGTTTTGTGGCACAAGAGGCATATAATATTTAATTTTTAAATATTATATTAATGGTTTTTATTAAAACCAATGGTAAAGGTTTTTATTAAAACCAACGGCAAGGGTTTTTATTAAAACCGATGAAAAAGTTTTTTATTAAAACAAACGGAAAGGGTTTTCATTAAAACCATTGGAAAGGGTTTTTCATTAAAACCACTATGCTAAGACTTCTCCAAATTATTATGGATGAAAAGGTTTTCCAATAAAACCTAGGCGCAAAATGTTTCATTGCGAAATTCAAAAGAATGAAGGAGATATCCCAATTCAAAGTTAAAATGTGAATTATTAAAATTTTATTTAATAATTCTAAGGTCTAAGGTAAATGTTGGGGAGATTAATAAAGATTGACCGATGTCATTCGAAGGATGGAGGTGCATATAAATAAAATATGAGAAACCTTTGCTTATTGAAGACTTGACATAGCGTGTGAGAGAGTCTTCAAAAGGGGAGCAACGAAGAAAGAAGGATAAATAACTTTCGATTTGAGAGCAAGGTAAAGTGAACAATGTGGGAAAGTGATATCACAAAGGACTCTTTAGCGTAGTTGGCAGTGCACAAACTTTGCACAAGGCAAGTTCGTTGTTCAAATCACGCCAGGGGTAAAGTGTTTTGCTAAGGAAGGCAACTTAAGTTTTTCAGATTTGAGCGCAGGTGAAGTTGGGTGTTTGGGATTAAATTCCAATGTGATCTGACACCCACATGGTAAGCACCTCACAGTGCTAGAAAATAGGAATAGAGTTCGAATCCCATGAAGGTGTGAAGGCACATTGATTTTTGGCAAGGCATTGACGATTTTGAATGTGTGAAGACACATTGATTTTTGGCAAGGCATTGACGATTTTGAAGGTGTGAAGGCACATTGATGATTTCAAAAGGTGTGAAGGAACATTGATTTTTGGAAAGGCATTAATGATTTTGAAGGTGGTGAAGGTGCATTAATTTTAGCAAAGACATTAATTATTTCGAAGGTTGTGAAGGCTACAAATTTCATAAAAAAGTATTTATCTCTAGCGCATGGTAATATTTGATATTGCCAAAGTTTTGGTGCATTGAAAATCATTTCTATTATAACTAGGGAGTCATAAGGTATTTAGTGAAAATAAATGATTGTTGTATGTGCTTAGGGAGTTATAAGGTGTGAAGTTAAATATTTGTGATTGTTGTATGTGGAGTTATAAGGTGTGGAATTAAAAATAAAAGCATAGGTTCTTGTTGTATATGTTAATGAAATTAGGGAGTCATAGGTTGAAAAGTGTTGAACTTGTTATATGTCCTAGTGCATGATTTAATTATGAAATTAAACTAGGAACTTGAGACCTAGTTAATTTCTACCTTGAGTTAGAATACATGCACATGAGTTAGGGTTTGAAGTTGAAGACAAATTGCTTTATTATGTGCCTTGGCTATTGAGAGGAAGTGGATGGATTAGAAAATTAATTTTATGGATAAAATTGATGCTTGAGTTCCATGATTTCTTTAGTGGAGTTTATTGAGAGTATTGCCATTATTGAGGAGGTTTTTGCTATTGTGTTGAGGATATTATTTTTGGTTACTTGTTGAGTACATTTCCACTATTTGAGACCATTGAGGAGATCATTTTCTAGTCACTTGTGGATACATTTTCCTTTCATTTGAGGAGATCATTGTTGGCTATTTGAGAGCTCTTTTCTTGAGAGAGTTGTGCTTGTTTCTTGAGATATTATTGACATTGCATGAGGAAGATATTATTGAGAACCTATTGCTATCACTTGTGGAGATTGTCCTTGGTTGGTTGAAGTCCTCATTGTTATTGCTTGGAGAGGTTTTCATTAGAGAGCTCATTTTCCATACATTTGAGAGTACATTGTTGAGCATTGTTGTTATCCATTTGAGAGTACATTATTGAGCATTGTTGTCATCCATTTGAGAGTACATTGTTGAGCATTGTTGTCATCCATTTGAGATATTATTTGTCATACATTGTTGAGATCATTGTGGATCATTGTTGTCATACATTTTAGAGTATATTGTTGAGCATTGTTGAGATCATTGTGGATCATTGTTGTCATCCATTGAAGAGTACATTGCCATTCATTGTTAAGCACATTGTTGAGTATTGTCATCATTCATTTGTTATCCATTGTTGAGTTCATCATTGAGCCTTGCCTTCATTGATTTGTGGTTGAGCCTTTGGGAAGGCTTTTGGGACAGAATTTTTGGACAGATTTGAGATAGCTTTTGTGCATGATTGGTTGAGCCTTTGGGAAGGCTTTTGGAACAGAATTTTTGGACAGATTTGAGATAGCTTTTGTGCATGATTGGTTGAGCCTTTGAGAAGGCTTTTGGGACATAATTTTTGGATAGATTTGAGACAACTTTTGTGCATGATTATTTGAGCCTTTTGTGAAGGCTTTGAGAATAGATTTGGGACAACATTTGAGCAGGATTGTTTGAGCCTTGTGAGAAGGCATTGAGGCAGATTTGTGAGCAGTGAAAGAGACAGGATAGAAATAGAAAACACATTAGTACCAGTTGTCTAGATGAGCAGATCAGTGGATATCCTAGCTGAGTAGATCAGTGGATAGCCTAGTGGAGTAGATCAGTGGATAGCCTAGCTGATGGCAAGCCGGGATTCACACAAACAGTTTCACAGTAATTTCATGGTAATTTCATTAAAAAAAAAAATAGCATGATACGGGTTACAGTATTCTCTCCAGTATCACACTTCTCCCCCCCAATCCCGAACTTCACCATCCCCATCCTTACAGCATTTCGGGTTTTTAACGAGGCTCCCGATCCTCTCGGCCATCAATGCCCTGCCTAACAAATTCAAATTCAATTTTTTTTTCTCTCCCTCGGTCGAACTCCTCAAATTTTCTCACAATAAATGCCCCTGCCTTACCCACCATGAAACCCTCATTAAAGCTCTTCTCTGACCTGCAAACGTCGCCTTGGTCAGATCGTCCTTTCGTGCCTCTGTTTCGCCCATAACGTCCATGCTCTGTACTGTTGTGAAGACCGTCCCCGTCTTTAATACACGCGGTCGCGAAATTCAATTTCAATCTTCGTGGCAGCCCACGCGTTTAATTAATTTTCTTTTCTGCTTTGTCTTTGGCTGAACGTGTCACTTTAATACACGTGGAGGACGCGTGTCTACATTTAATTAACTTCCGTCTTTGACGCGTGTCACAAGCTTGTCTTCACACTTGTCGCGATATCGCGACCCACGGTCTCTTCGCCATCACCTTGGTGGAAACTGTCGCGATATCACGATCCAATGTCCCCCCGCCTTCACCTTGGTGGAAACATGTCGCGATATCGCGACCCACTATCCCTTTGCCTTCACCAAGGAAAAAAGGAGCCGCGATATCGTGACTCAAACCGGTCATTGCTCTTCGCGACCCCAGCGTAACTTGAGCCCTTTACTCTAAAACTTCTCCTTTTTTTTCTTTTCTTACGAAAACTCCCTCTTGGGCCAAGATTTGAAACAAACCCAACACAAATACTTAGAAATAAAAGCGAACAATTAAATGATTTGGAGGATGCAAGATTGCCCCTTGACCATCGGATGCTCCTGCATCACTAGCTAAGATCAATGGATAACCTAGCTAAGTAGATTAGTGGAGAGCCTAACTGAGTAGATCAGTGGATAGCCTAGCTGAGTAGATCAATGGATAGCCTAGCTAAGCAGATCAGTGGAGAGCATAGCTGAGCAGATCAGTGGAGCCCACCTGAGCAAAACATGACAACCTAGCTTTGAGCGGATCAAAGTAATCATTTGTATTGGGATAAGGATCCCTATTTCTTTGTGAAATATTATAAGGATATTATCTTGTGGACTACCCCACATTGGGGGAACCACGTTAAATCTTGTGTCTCAATTGTGTGTGGTGATTTGTGTACTTGCTTACTATTGTTATCTATGTTATTAATGCACACTGCTATATTTGGTTATTGCAATTGAGGACACTAATTGATATTGGTTTAGAAATAAAGTAAAAAGTGGATGCTATACTATTCACCCCCCTCCTCTCAATATAAGCTTGTGTTCTTCAGTGGTGCACCTGCTTCTTTAAAATTTGTTTCAGCTCCAAGAGGGGTGAAAGAGATATTTACCCCTTTCTTAGGGCAAAACTACTCTCTTTCCTTATTTCAATTTTACTTTGAAATTTGAACATGATTTCCATATTTTTGAGGCAAAATTTCCTTTGCAAGTGGGGCTTGAGGTGAAAGTGCCCAACTTCATTACTTCTTATTTGGAACCGCTCTTCCTTTCCAAACCATGAAACTTTTATATTTTATATTTTTCTAACCTTGAGACTTTTATCTTTTGACCATGAAACTTCATGCATCTGACATTTTGCCTTTCATCTTTGGTCAAACTTTTATAAACATCCTACTTTCATATATCAAACTTTATTATGACTTTTAACTTGATTTCTTATTATTTTTGTTATAATTTTTCATCTGTATCTATCCACCACTTTATATTTTATTCCTTCCACTAAAATAGTGCATCCTTTTGAGTGTAGTGAGAATTCACTACAAGAGTAACAAATTATCACCCTAGGTAACTCAGGGGTAAATTTTTCCTATAAATAGGATCCATGGGCTCCATTGTAAACATCGTTTGACCATGAGAAATCTAGAGCTACATTGTGAAACCCGTGCTTTTATATCTTATTAAATTGATAGGAAATTGATGTATTTTACTCTCCATAAATGAAAATGATCTCTTGGATTTTAGAATGTGTAATGATTGAGATATATCCATTTTGACCATATTTTTATTCCTCTCATAATTTCATAATATTTGAATTGAAGCCTAGTTGTTAGTCAAATTTCTCATGTGTTGATTGATCACACACTTTTCTTGTTATGGTTGAGGTCATATTTACTTTTAAATATCTAACTATCTGTTGAGTGGTATTTTCACACACTTGTGAAATTACACTCTTCCTTAGGATTTGGGTTCCAAATCCCCTCTTGCAAAGAAGTTAAACAACCAACTTCTCCAAGGTCTCCGCTGTATTAGCATTTGCAACTGTGTATTAGTAATCTCAAATGAAGATAATTAATTTAAAATGCTTGGAACACCTTAGTGATTGCAAGTAACTGTAAACAAGGGGCAATGTTGGTTTATTTTACCATGAAGCTTTAGTGATTGTTCATTATTTTACTTTTTTTAGATTTTGTAATTTTTTAATGTTCATTTTAAATAAATTAAACCTTCTGGAAAAATAAAATAAAATGAACAGAAATGCAGAAAATTAAAAATTGAACACGTTCAACTTGATGCTATCCTATTCCGACAAAACCGAAGATGTGAGAGTTTCATACATGCAACCTAGCCTATTTGACCTACAAAACAAACACAATCAAAGTAAACTAGGTGCTGGCTCCTAGGGTTTAAAATAATTTCCAGATTGTAGACATTCACATGAAATAACCCAAAACAATGGCATGAATTTCATTTACAAATCTGAAATCTGAAAGGAGAAAAATAGAACAGTTAAAATGAAGCATGCAAAAAATTTCTCCTTCTTTCTTGCCCATAAAATGCAAATTTTTGAACAATTTTGCATTAAAAATATGTCCTGTTACAATAGCAGAATCTCTGGTTTTTCTCAAAACCAGCAAAAGTGGAAGAAAAGCACTCCAAAGCAGGCCCAGAACGGCTAATCACCCTCAACTCTGCAACCCCGCTCGCAGCGGTTTTCGACCCCGGTATCAATCTGTGCCTCTGCATTTTATACTTGCTGGTACGGTTCTCTGCTTCATTCTGCGATGCTTCGTTTCACCTCCCAGATTGTATCGTTTCATCTTCTAGATTGCTTCGTTTCACCTTCCTCGCCTTTCCATTGCTTTTGATTTTATGCTCGAGATCTTCTCTATGAATTGTAACGCCTCTGCAGTCCTTACACATGTACGCCATGTGTTCCGCACTTTTCTGCATGTTCTGTAACGGCCCCATGTAAATCGTGACAAAAAATAGCATGTAGCTTTGCTCCTTTACTTTCATCGCGAAAACGTGACATGTCGCGATATCGCGACATTTTCCTGCCAACAGCCTTGTCCGCCTTCATGCACAACGAAAATGAGACATGTCACGATATCGCGACATTTTTCTGTCAGCAGCTTTGTTTCTCATCACGCATCACGAAAATGAGACATGTCGCGATATCGTGACATTTTTCTGTCAGCAGCTTTGTTTCTCATCATGCATCGCAAAAATGATACATGTCGCGATATCGCGACATTTTTCTGCTTCGGGCCGCATGGATGCAACCTGTCGCGAAATCGTGACGCTTTTCTCTTTCGGGCTGTCTCGCTGCTTTCTATCAATCGTGACGCTTTTCTGTTTCGGGTTGTCTTGCTGCATTTGGCCACGAAAACGTGACATGTCATGAAATCGTGACATATTTTCCTTCCGTACCACTTCGCTGCTTGGAGCCACGAAAATGCGACATGTCGCAAAATCGTGATATATTTTTCGCTTCGTGCCCCTTTGCTGCTTCCTATCGCGAAATCGCGACGCTTTTAGTGCCTGGCCTCGTTTGACTAGTTTGACCGCGATTTTGTGACATGTCGCGATTTCGTGACAATTTTCCATTCTATCTTTCTCTCTCCTCTCTGGACCGCGATTTCACAACACGTCACGAAATCGTGACAATTTTCGATCAATGCCTCTTCCTGCTTGCCTGGGCCGCGAAAGCTTGACATGTCGCGATATCGCGACATTTTTTCATTTTAGGCCGCGACGGAGCAACATGTCGCGATATCACGACAACTTTTCTTTTTCGACAGCGACAGAGCGACATGTCGCGATATCGCGACAACTTTTTATTTTCGGCCGCGACAGAGCGACATGTCGCGATATCGCGACACTTTTTCTCCTTAGTGAAATTTTTGCTTTTTTCTTGATTTTTTTAGCATCTGGGCCACTGCAGTTTTCTTTGAAAGCATGCAAAAAAGGTGGGTCCCCAATTTTGGGGTGTGTTGTGGATCAGCCACAACAAATGGCGACTCTGTTGTCAAATGCTCTTGAGCATTTTGGTGAGAACCCAACCTGAAACATACAAGCTTAGATACAGGCGTCAACACATAGAAGATAAACAAATACCGACAGATCAAAAATACATGAAACATCAGAATCATTAAGTATCAGCTCGGTGTGTGCAATGTGTTTCATTCCCTATCATTTGAACTTGATCAACATTCCATTGTCAGTTTTACTTATGATTTGTATGCAAGGCTATGAATGATTTGTGCAGGATTTGATGCATAATGAAGATGCTAGAGACATAACAACCTGCTTTACAAAGGCTCAAACCTTCTAATATCATGAACAAACATATTCAAGCTGTCAAACCCTCTTAGGACCAAATATATGTATATTGAATTAATTTACTAGATCCCAAAGTTGGTCATGTGTCACTACCATCTTGAACCCATGTGCAAGTGTGAGTGAAATCAGAACTTTGGGGAATAGGATTCCCAACCTAAGCGAGATGGGAATTTAACCCTATCCTTACTATTCTGATTTGGAGTTCATTACCTCATCTTGAACAAAATAATTTAACCTGTTATGGATGAAATGGTCGGGCTAGTCTATCCATATGAGCAATCAATGGTCTTGCTTTTAGGCAAGACATGTTGCCACGCATGAGCATACTTAACCCCATAATCCATGACTTGGCTTCATTCATTCTTTTTCTTTTATTTCTTGGACCTTTGGGATGACTACCCATCCTTGCTAGGGACATGTAGTATGATCCTTCCAATCCAAGATTTATGAAATGGGAAATATTAACTTTTTATTACTTGAACCTTTGGGATGACTACCCATCCTTTGCAGAGGACACGTAGTACAATCCTTCCAATCCAAGATGGAGATGAAATGGAAAAATTAGTTTTACTTTTATTGCTTGGACCTTTGGGATGACTACCCATCCTTTGTAGAGGACACGTAGTATGATCCTTCCAATCCAAGCCTTATGATGAAACGGGAAAAAATGGAAGCTTTGGGGAATCGGATTCTCAACCTAAGCAAGATGAGAATTAAATCCTATCCTTACTACTCCATGTAGGTCAAATCAAAGCTTTGGGGAATTGGATCCTCAACCTAAGCAAGATGAGGATTTAACCCTATCCTTACTACTTTGATTTTAGGCTTTAAGCATTATGGGAGTGGTAAAAACCACTGTTTTAAGGATTATGTTGCATGATAGGACAGACATGAAATATTCTTTTCACCTCACCTTTTCATCCAAGTATGGTTTTGACCATTTTGCTCAAGATTATTTTTTTATGTGCATGGAATGTGCTTGGTTCAAGATAGCTTGGGCAGCAGTTCCCAACCTTAGGATCCTTTTAATATATGTTATGTAATAATCCTAAGAGGCTTCAACACCTTCTCAATAATTGCCCATGGAATGAAAATGTAACTCAGATGACATGTATATGCAATGTGGAATATGACATGAGGTATGAATGCACTGCTTCTTTTGGAATATATCATCTATTTTACCATACTGTGCAAAACTGACAACTTCATGCATCACAAGATCCAAACGATAATATTTAAATGTTTGTGTTACTTGTGGAGCTTTCTACAACACAATTCCAATGTTTCATATTCTCCTGATTTTAGGCATAAGTTGATATCTCAAATTTTTTTTTTTTTTTTATCAAAACAAACTAAACATGTCAAATGAAATCAAACACACAACTTAAATTCTAATCCAAATAGCAATCCCAAAATGAAACTTGAAAACACAAACCCAAACCAACACCCAAAATTTATATACAATATAGTACAAGATGATGCCAAGCTTGGACTATTACTTTCCTGGATCCCAAACATGATTAGAACATTTCAAAAGACATATGTTACAATACACATGCCAAATGTTGTAGGAATCCAACAACAATAAGATCAAACCAAGCAATGCAACAAATTTCAACTTGCCATGCTCACCATACCAATTTGATTTAGTTCTATTAGCAACATCATAGGTGAGATTCAAATCAAATTGATTAGACAATGGTTGGTATTCAATTTTATTTTGTCTATTCTTTAAAGTGCAAGTTTCATCATTCCATTCATTATTTAGAAGTAGGCTTTCCTTTTCAAAAGTGAGATATTGCAAACAAGAGCCTATTTCTAAAAGTCTTGAATTCAAATTATTTTTCAAGATTTTAAAGCAATCAAAATCAATCAAAACTTGACAAACATCACCAAGATTTGACATTTCATCATTAATGACATTAGCATCCAAAGGGACATCATGTAACCCATCACTTAAAATTTTTGTGGCTACTACCAAAGGTAAAGATTTCACCTTGTCACCCATACTCAACCCATCATGATTAGAATTTATCACAACTTGATGAGTGTTAGTAGCTTTTTCTTCATTGTCTTCTTCATCATCCAACACCTGTTCAAAAACACCAAAGTTAGGCACCCAATCAAACATGTGTCCATATTTTTCAAAACAAGAGCCTAATTTTCCAAGATATGTGTCACGTGACACCTTTCCATGATCAATGGCTTGAGTTGCCTCAAAATCCATATTTTCATTAGGATCATCAATAGTATCAAACCCACACCACTTGGGCTTTGTAATTTCATCATTTTGAGATGGCATAGACATTGTAGAAACAATAGGTGGATCAAGATTTTTGATTTCTTGCCCCTCAAGGGGAACAAAAACAATTGATTCTCCTTCTTCATCCATGGTAGTAAAATCATTATCCTTCTCCAACTTTTGATGAGATTCCAACACTTCTTCCAAAACATTCTTAGATTGTACAGGACTTGTAATATCCTCATATGAAAGGGCAATTGTATTATCCTGCATATCAATAGGCACACAAATTTCATTAGCAGTTTTGGAGTGAGCATACTCTTCCCAAGAATCATAATGATCATCTTTCAAAATCAAATTGTGATGCTCCACTATTTCTTCTTCATCTTTTAATTCATCAACATGTTTCTCATCAAATTTATCTTCACCTTCCTTAAATGGTTCAATTACTTCCAAAATTGGGTTATTGCTTGTATTCAAATTGATAAGGCTATCATAATCCACATGTGTAACCCATGATTCAATTTTATCACAATTTGGAAGGTGTGGATCCTCTTGGTCATCATTTTCAACAATGTCATCCGAAACAGATTCATCCTCATAGAATTCATCTTTTGGTGAGTCAAGGGTTTCCAATTTGTCACATGTTTCAATACTAGTTGGATCTAGTACTCCTCCCTTGCCTAAAATCATATTCTTATGAAAATCATTAAAATTGATTTTAGAAATATCCTTTGATTCAAGATGAGTATTTTGAAGTTGATTCATACTTAATAAAGATGGTTGATCTTGCATAGTAGGTTGAGGATTTTGAAATTGATTGAAGCTTGGGAATGATTGTTGATTCTGAAATTGATTTACACTTGAATTTGGTTGAGGTGGATAAATCATTGGATGGGTAAAGGATGTATTAAATGATTGAAGATTATACGATCCAAAACCCCCACCATAATTTTGACAACTCAATTGTTGCTCAATTGCCATTGCTTGAGTATAGGCTTGTGTCAAAGATGTGATTTGAGGCATCCCTCGCAAATATGTGGAAATGAGTGGGTCAAGAGCATTTACATATATTTGGAGAGCCATTTCTTCTTGAAGAGCATAAAATGTCACTAATTGAGCATATAATCCAAAGAACCTTTCAGAAAATGACTTCACATTTTCACTTGGTCCTTTTTTAATAGTGAAAAACTGCTCATACATGCGGATTGGGTCAACTTGCTTTTTGTTGAATTGATTAAGAAATGCTGCCTCTAGTTGAGCCCAAGAAGTGATAGACCCTAAGGGCAGACTTGTAAACCAATCAAATGCCACTTTGTCCAAGGTGTAAGGGAACATTTTACAAACAACATCATCATGCCAAATTGTTAAGTGATTCACAACAAATTTGAATGCTTGAATGTGTTCTCTCAGGTATTTGTCCCGTTAGACAAAAATCGAGGAAGACATCTCTCAAAACCAATGGGCAAATAATGTTGAACTCCTGGTATGTTCAATGGGCTACCTGTCATCCACGGTGAAAACATAGCCATTAGTGAATCTTAAAGAATATAACTTTAATACCCAAAAAAAACAATTCTTTTTTATTTTTTTATTTTTTATTATTATTATTTTTTTAAATTAAATTAAATCACATTATTCCTGTATGAACAATCAAAGCGTTAGAACAATGCATAGCAATTCATGTCCTCCTTTTAACAGTACAATGTTGTATTGTTAAAAGAGGTTTAAAGATAATAACCAATAGGGCATGAAAATATTCAAAATTTAAATCCCTATAGCATTTAAATCAATCTGAAATAAACCGGTTCAGGCCCTCCTTCTAGCGCCAAAATGTTGAGTGGTATTTTCACACACTTGTGAAATTACACTCTTCCTTAGGATTTGGGTTCCAAATCCCCTCTTGCAAAGAAGTTAAACAACCAACTTCTCCAAGGTCTCCATTGTATTAGCATTTGCAATTGTATTAGTAATCTCAAATGAAGATAATTAATTTAAAATGCTTGGAACACCTTAGTGATTGCAAGTAACTGTAAACAAGGGGCAATGTTGGTTTATTTTACCATGAAGCTTTAGTGATTGTTCATTATTTTACTTTTTTTAGATTTTGTAATTTTTTAATGTTCATTTTAAATAAATTAAACCTTCTGGAAAAATAAAATAAAATGAACAGAAATGCAGAAAATTAAAAATTGAACACGTTCAGTCTGATGCTATCCTATTCCGACAAAACCGAAGATGTGAGAGTTTCATACATGCAACCTAGCCTATTTGACCTGCAAAACAAACACAATCAAAGTAAACTAGGTGCTGGCTCCTAGGGTTTAAAATAATTTCCAGATTGCAGACATTCACATGAAATAACCCAAAACAATGGCATGAATTTCATTTACAAATCTGAAATCTGAAAGGAGAAAAATAGAACAGTTAAAATGAAGCATGCAAAAAATTTCTCCTTCTTTCTTGCCCATAAAATGCAAATTTCTGAACAATTCCGCATTAACAATACGTCCTGTTACAATAGCAGAATCTCTGGTTTTTCTCAAAACCAAGCAAAAGTGGAAGAAAAGCACTCCACAGCAGGCTCAGAATGGCTAATCACCCTCAACTCTGCAACCCGCTCGTAGCGGTTTTCGACCCTGTATCAATCTGTGCCTCTGCATTTTATACTTGCTGGTACGGTTCTCTACTTCATTCTGTGATGCTTCGTTTCACCTCCCAGATTGTATCGTTTCGTCTTCTAGATTGCTTCGTTTCACCTTCCTCGCCTTTCCATTGCTTTTGATTTTATGCTCGAGATCTTCTCTGTGAATTGTAACGCCTCTGCAGTCCTTACACATGTACGCCACGTGTTTCGCACTTTTTTCCATGTTCTATAATGGCCCCATGTAAATCACGACAAAAAATAGCATGTAGCTTTGCTCCTTTGCTTTCACCGCGAAAACGCGACATGTCGCGATATCGTGACATTTTCTTGCCAGCAGCCTTGTCCGCCTTCATGCACAGCGAAAATGAGACATGTCACGATATCGCGATGTTTTTCTGTCAGCAGCTTTGTTTCTCATCACGCATCGCGAAAATGAGACATGTCGTGATATCGCGACGTTTTTCTATCAGCAGCTTTGTTTCTCATCATGCATCGCGAAAATGATACATGTCGCGATATCGCGACATTTTTTTGCTTCGGGCCGCATGGATGCAACCTGTCGCGAAATCGTGACGCTTTTCTCTTTCGGGCTGTCTCGTTGCTTTTTGTCGTGAAATCGCGACGCTTTTCTGTTTCGGGTTGTCTTGCTGCATTTGGCCGGAAAACGCGACATGTCGCGAAATCGTGACATATTTTCCTTCCATACCACTTCGCTGCTTGGAGCCGTGAAAACGCGACCTGTCGCGAAATCGTGACTTTTTTTGCTTCGTGCCCCTTTGCTGCTTCCTATCGTGAAATCGCGATGCTTTTAGTGCCTTGCCCTGTTTGACTAGTTTGACCGTGATTTTGTGACATGTCGCGATTTCACGACAATTTTCCATTCTGTCTTTCTCTCTCCTCTTTGGACCACGATTTCACAACACATCGTGAAATCGCGACAATTTTTGATCAATGCCTCTTCCTGCTTGCCTGGGCCATGAAAGCTTGACATGTCGCGATATCGCGACGTTTTTTCATTTCAGGCCGCGACGGAGCAACATGTCGCGATATCGCGACAACTTTTCTTTTTCGGCAGTGACGGAGCGACATGTCGCGATATCGCGACAACTTTTTATTTTCGGCCGCGACAGAGCGACATGTCGCGATATCGCGACACTTTTTCTCCTTAGTGAAATTTTTGCTTTTTTTTTATATTTTTTAGCATCTGGGCCACTGCAGTTTTCTTTGAAAGCATGCAAAAAAGGTGGGTCCCCAATTTTGGGGTGTGTTGTGGATCAGCCACAACACATCCTAAACCTTCATGGATTTTAAGCTTTGCATTTGTTTTTCATATTTTAATTTCATGCAATTAGATTAGGCTAGATTATAATTTATAAAGGATAGTGGGGACCTAGCTTAAATCTAGATATTAGAAGATGCCAAAACCCTTTCATCCAACTAACTTTGAAACCAAAAATGTGGGCATGTAAGAAGCCATACATTTCCATCATTCAACATAGGTTTTTGGCATGCCAAGTGGGACAAATAATTCATCCCAGAAATAAAAAATCCCTAAAATACCAATTCCATGCCATTCAACATAGGTTTTTGGCATGCCTGGTGGGACGAATACTCATTATTCACACCACATTAAGCATTTAACTCATCATTTGGATGAATTTCTCGATTTTGGTGTAAATTTGGATTCGAACACTAGTGGGAGTGATTGGGTATGAAATAGAAGGATATTTTTTTAATTTTAGAAATAGATAGCGATTTGCTCTATATTTGGAGTGATTTACTCCATTTGAGCCACTCAAAAAAACATCTTAAGTCCACTTTTGGGAGCAATCACTCTACATAGCTAGAGATTCACTCTATTTTTTCACAACTTGAATCAATAGTGATTTGTTGAGGCTAGGGACTTGATTTATCAAGCATAATCCCAATATAACCTTAAATTTCACATATTTTTCATTATTAATGTTCAATTTTTATAGATATTTTATGAATAATGACTCTACTACAAACTTTAAAATCTTAAAAATTTTGTTAGGTACCTAAGTATATGAATGTGGGAACTCCAAGGGCTAGGTGGATTGGTAAGTGCAGGTGTGGTTGGGCACTGACCAAGAAGAGACCTAGGTTCAAACCTTGGGGGGAAGCCAACCCTTTGCAAAGGTAGTAGTATGCTTCAATCCTCTAAGTGTGCGCTACACCGATGACGATGGTATGAACCCCGAGTGATTGTTGGTTCCCATATCACGTTGGGTCAACAAGAACAAAATAGATAGATTTTTTGGGAGTAGTCTCTGTGGTTTGAACCTTGTGTTGGCTAGTTACTAAAAATAGTGTCTATAACCAACTCTCCTATATAACAAAAAAAAAAGTATATGAATGTGGGGATATAATATAACATTGTATTATGGCATGAATGACACATAAAATTACAATAATATATAACATAGTGTCATATTATAATAATATGCACTTTGTAACTCATGGAAGGTGAACCACCACATGGGTGACCTTAGAACTCGTGGAAGGTGAACCATCACATTCTTGTATAAAAAAAAATGTGCCCTCGATTGTATAGGAAGTCATATAAATTATTATTTGTAGAAGTCTTGGATCATGGAGTTGGAGCTCTTATGGAGTGGATTCCTTCCAATAAAGATCATTGTACGGTGTTTCCTTACCTCAAGGGTATTATCAATATCTATTTTATTGTGTGGATTATTATTGTGCAATTTATTAGAGGATGCATGTTTGATATTTTTTCATATTGATGAATAATTGTTAATGAGAAGAAAAATTTATAACATTTGGTATCATAGCAATTATTATAGAAAAGTGAGGTTATTTTTGTACAGCTAGGGCATCTTTTTCCATAAAAATGTCACATCTTGCAGAGGCCAAATATTCTTTTTAGAAATTATTTTTAGAATATTTTTGTTCCATCATGTAGATCATTTTAAGTACTACAAAAACAACTATTGATTTGTTAAATTCTAATAAGTATTGAGAAATTTATGGTTGTTTGAAGTTGAGGTATTTGTGTTGTTTTTTGGCCATGAGAATTGTTTTCAAAAGAAAAAAATTCATATTAATTTTTTTAGCAGTCATTTTCAAAAGCTTTTTACACCAACATGTAGATTATATTGAGTACTACAAAAATAACTGCTCACTTGTAAAATTCTAAAAATATTAAGGTAGTTATATCCATTGAATGTTGGGATTTTCATGTTTTTGGGTTGCACAAAAAATTCAAGCAAAGGGAAAAATTCATATCTCTCATTCTGGATAAGCAAATCAGTTGTCGTTTGATTTATTTTAAAGAAAATTTGCATATTTAATTGTTTGAAGAAGGGAATAGATAATATTTGAGAAATTTTATTTTTGAGAAATTTCTAGTTATTTAAAACCCTAGTTGCTTCCAAAAAAAATTGTGTTGAGGTCATGGAGTTATTCACTAGAAAGGAGGATAGTGATGCTAGGGAATGGTTGATGAAGTGGAAAAAAAATTCTTTATTTTTTTTTAGATAGAATGGAAAGTAAAGATTTTAATTTACTTAAGAGGAGAAGTTTATTCTTGGTTTTTAGACTTTGTGCATGCTCATAAATATATATACACAAGAGAAGAATTTGAAGTTGTATTTTTAAGCAAATAGGGATTGCAAAAAAATATATATGTAGGCAAAAGAAAACACATATTTGGTATCCGATAAAATAAACAATAGTCAGAAAGAATTGTTGGAATGCAAAAAAATTATTTTGCAAGTTCATGGTTGCATTCTAAAGAAAAAATTATTGTCTCCATTAACCCTAACAAAAAATTTAATTTCATTAATATTGCTTTGGCTAAGGGGTTGCAAGTTCAAACAAAGAAAATAAAAAATACAACTTGAGGGTGAAAACATTTAAATTTTTGAAGATTTAAAGATCATTATTGATATATATGTTTTACATTCAAATTTTTATGCTATTGAGATGGATGATGGAAATATTATTATTGGTTATCCTTGGTTGCATTCTTTGGGCACTATTTTTTTAATTAGTTATATGGGATTGAAACAGGTCCCACTCGTATTACATCATCACCACATAGTGGTATTACACCAAAGCTTTGGATATTATCCATGTATCATTTGTCAAGATTTGAACCTTGGTCTCCTCCTTGAATGTTGATGAATCTAACCGTTTGAGCTAATACCATTTGATTCTTTGGGTATTGTTAACATAAATGTGCAAAAGAAATTTATGAAACTATGGTATAAAAAAAAGATGACTTTGCAAGATATTCTCAGCTTAGAGAGTAAGGATCAAGGGAAACCCAAGAACTCATTACAAGAGAATAAATTGAGGAACAAAAAAAGAACTTGAAATAGAATCTAAGGAAGATGCAGTGGTTGAGATTAAATAAAAAGCTAAAGTAAAGTCCAAGAATAAATCAAAAGAAAGGAGTAAGAGATAAAAATCAAATAAATTAGAACACCAGACTAAGGTTGTGGCATACTGCCATCCACACCACTATGAGAGGCAACAATGGAGATAAGGCATACAACAACAAAGGAACCACAAAGGACATATATGGAGGTATATGAGAAACAACTATGGATATTCAAGTGGCACAAGGGTAGCTTGGCAACATTGCAAACTACCACCAATCAAGATTTCTCTTGGATGGAGGGATAATAAGAATTGGTACAAGTTGTCATCATTGCTTAGAATATCATATTATTTAATTTTTTATATATTTCGAGGATAAATTTTTTTTGTAATGGGGATGGAATGTTAGGTACCTAAGTATTTGAATGTGGGGATATAATATAATATTGTATTATGACATGGATGATACATAAAATTATAATAATATTTAACATAGTACCATATTATAATATGATGCACTTAGTTACTCATGGAAGGTAAACCACCACATGGGTGACCTTGTAACTTTTGGAAGGTGAACCATCACATTATTGTATAAAGAAAGATGTACCCTCAATTGTAAAGGAAGTCATATCAAGTATTCTTTGTAGAAGTCTTGGCTCATGGAGCTAGAGATCTTGTGGAGTGGCTTCCTTCCAATAAGAAGCATTGTATAGTGTTACCCTACCTCAAGGGTATTATCAATATCTATTTTATTGTGTGGATTGTTATTGTGGAATTTATTTGTGGATGCATGTTTGATATTTTTACATATTGGTGAATAATTATTGTTAATGAGAAGAAAGGTTTATAATAAATTTTAATAGAGCAAGAAATCTAGGCAACATCAAATCTACATAATCTCTCAAATTTGACTAAAATTTGTATCTGCCATAGGGAAGAAGCTTTTAGAACAACTTTTGGAATTGTTTTTCAAAGTTTAAATTATCTAGCATTTCACTCTATAATAGTAATATTTTTTCAAGTTGGGTTTGAGGAGAGATTGACCTAGGTCATCTAGAGTGATTCACTCATAAAGATAATATTTTCCCAATTTCTTCAAAGAGAGAAATTTTCTCTAGAATTTAAGTGATTCATTATGAACAATTCACTTAGCACTCTACTTGTCAAAGTTTTTGAAGTTCAAGTTTTGGTAGTGAATGACCCGAGTCTACTAGTTATTTGCTCTAGTTTGTTGGTAAATCATTTCATAGATAAAATTTTATAATATTTTGGGTTTTTAATCCAAAACTCTATTCATGTAAGTACATATGCACATAAAGGAAATATTAAGAATACACACTAAAAAAAACAATGATCAGGTAAAGAACAGTTGTTAGAGCTAATCACATATCAACATAAGAACACAAAAGGGATAAGAAAGGAATAAACTACTATGTGGGTGCATCAAGATGATAATATTAAAGAGATTCCTACATCTAATCCCACTCTCTCAAAAGGAGAAATCCTAATAGCCACACAATCTAATCAAAACCCTACATCCTAAGATATTGGTTTCCTTGACTATCAACTTACTTCTTCATACACTCTTGCAAACCAAACTTGGGCAAGTACATGTTCTACTTTAACTCATATAAATAAACTTTATGGAATGAATCTTGATATAAATAATCCCATGAAGAACCCATTATTTGCAACCTTTCATAATGCAATTAACATAAACCAACCTCCAACATATAATTCTTAGATCACTCCTCCAACTAGTACGACTTCATCTTAAAGTTCACCTAGATCTAGCTTCTCTAACATGTAAAACCTCCCACCCATACAATCCATACCTCCAAATGTAGATTCTTTAGGATAAATTTTCATTCCTAATAAAATCTAGGGTTTTGCTCAAAATTTACAAGTGTCAATCAGTCAAGTGGCAATGCAAAGTACCCAAGGGTACTCCCTTGGTCAAACATTACCTCTAACTAGCTAAATACAACAAAATATATGACAATTAATTCCTTTTATAAACCAAAAATTTTATCCATAAGGATTTATGTATCCTCCTCTCTTTTCAAATTTATAGCCTCCTCCAAATGAATAATAGGCTTACCCAAATCCATCGCCTCCTCCTTCCAAATTCTCAACTTTCCTTTTCCACCACCTTACTACACTCCATATCAATATCCCTAAATTATTCCATAACCACCTTAGAGGTATGTGATATATCCTTATCCAATGCAAAAACAACATGGTCAACCTTCACAATATAGTCTAATTCCTCAACCACCTTGGCCTCCAACCTAACTTCCCAATTGAACCTAACAAGGGCCCTTGAATCTAGAAATCTATTCCCCTATATTTCCTACCATTATGAAAGCTTTACATAGCTTTGATAGAAGGGAGAATAAAATTATCCTATATCACCTCAGTGAGTTATCAAAACTCAAGTTGATTTATCATATCTAGGAGGGAAGACATCAAGGTATACTTATTAATTTATTCTATGTGATATAACTGCATTGTGGTATAGAGGTTTACTTGATAATTTTATTTTCTAGTTGGAAATCAATAGTAGAACCTTTCATGTGTAGGTTTGAAAATATGGGTACTCGATATTATATTTTGTTTCAATTCAATACTATGAAAAGGCACCCACAAAAAAACATTCATGATTACAATACTAGATTATTGAGGATTTTAAATCTGATTTTATAAAATGATAAGCCAAACGAAGAATAAGTAGTGCCATATTATATTGAAGTTTACAATATAAATTGGCCTTGATGGTTTATAATGCTAATCATAACACTCTAGGTATAGCGTTTGAAGAAGCAACTTGTGTGGAATATGTTTTTATTATCTTAGGAAAGTTATCACCTACCCTACTTATGGCCTATGCCATCCATGTCATCTAAAACCTATAAGTCACTAGATCTATACCTTTTCACCTATTTTGAATGCCCAACCAAGCCCAAACTCAATGCCCTCTTCGTACATTATAATGCATCCTAGCCAAAGCTCATTATAAACCATTGCATTCCAACCATAATTGCTAACCTTACCTACCCCATCACCATCTAGTAGTGACAATAACCATCATACAACACTATAACCTCAATATGAAATAGATGTTGGAAGTAATAAATTCCTTGATAAATTAGAGCAATACTAAAAAAATAATGGCAACAAAATAATAGTTGGCAACAACAACAAAATTGGTATCCTTGAAAAATCCTATATGTTTCCAAATATTAATTGCCTTCAAAAGGTGCTAATCAGGGTACAAATCAAGTTCATAAGAATATGGTAAACACCAATTTAAATATTAACATATTAAAGTGCTTTCCATGCAATGAGGTACATGATCCTACAAATTATACAATAGCCATCATGTATTCCTAGAAAAATCAATATGATCATTAATTTGGACCTCAATAGGCTATCATCTTGGGCCAAATAATGTCCATAATGAATCAACCCAAGTATCAACTACCTCAAGCATAGTAGGTGTTTTCTATCTTTCCAAATCATGACAATGCAATATTTTCTAGCTTTAGTGCTATTGAGATGAACAAACTCTACATTTAAATATTGTACCATATGTGCAAATCAACAAGGGTTTAGAACTAGGGGCAAAAGGAAAGCGTTTGAAGAGAATACCTCAACTCAAAAATAGGTTGACATAAATAAAGGCACTATATTGCTTAGGATATGGATGTGACAACTACATTTGAAATGCAAGGATTTAATAGCAATTGTACAATAAGAAAAATAAAAGAAAAATACTAGGAAAAGTACTATGGATATCACCCAAACATATACACAGGTCAATAAGGACAAGCGGGAGGATAAAGTAAAGGGACCATAAGTTGAAGAGAGGAACTTGGATAAATAAAATTCCAACAAATGGGGAAGTGATAAAAAAGGGACCAAATCTAGAAGGAGATAAAACAACATCTCAAATACCCTTCTATCACTAGAAAATAATGTGCAATGGCTATTAGGAAAAATAGGAAGATCATAATGCATAGGAAGAGTAGCTGAATCAAGTTTAAATTTAACATCTCAAAAGAGAAAAAATATGTCTACCAAGGTGAGCATACTGGAAGCACTAGATATTTCCAATCAAAGGTATTTACTTCAAGAATTCCTCAAGGAACAAGAAAAAAGCAATGCTAAGAATGCACAACCTAAGCTAGTTAAACCTAGTTTGAACAAAAAAACTTAGTAGTAGGATATTCATTTGACATTCAGGTCAATGTGGTAGATATCTTGAATGATCCAAAGTGAAACTACCACCATTTTATATGAATTTGAAAATTGAATACTAAAAATTACCTATTAAAGAATTGCATAGTCGATTTGGGATAATTTTAACTATGATGCCAAAGGTACTCTATGAATAAATGAGATTGCCCTATAAAAAAATGGTTAGGCATCCAATATGGTTAAATGGTAATAGAGTAAATGCCATAAGATTTTGGAAGGATCTGATCATGGCCATCACAAAACATCCAAAGCTAGTTGGTGAGGAATTAAAACTCCAACTTATTAATTTTATTTAACTGTAAGTTTATATAGGCATCCGAGATGCCAATATTACAATCTATGAAGATCCTCAAAACTGCACGTGAAATGCTATCTTAGGAAGATCAAATGACATTAGCCCAAAATTAACTAACAATTAGCTAACTTGAGCTAATTGTCTAACAACTAAACAAATTAGGCTTAACAACTTACTAACTTAAGCTATTAGCCTAACAATATAGAAACTAACATAGGTTTCTAGAAAACTAATGTGATGGACTCACCTAATCAATTAGATGGACTATCTAACTATTTGTGATAGCAAGCCAATCCACTAGCTTTCAATTTTACCAAGTAAAATATAAAGTGAAGCACAAGTTTTGTACATACAAAGGTACTTGGTAACAATTTCAAAGTCATGCACATAAAAAATAGTTAATGACTTAATTAATTAAGTAATTAATTAGTGCATGAAATTGCACTTTATAAAAATATATAAATAAATAAATTTAGTGCATGAAATTGCACTTTATATAAATATATTAATTAATTAATGGAGTACATGAAATTATATTTTGTAAAAGATATTAATTAATTAATTTAGTGCATGAAATTGTACTTTATAAAAAATATTAATTAATTAATTAAAATTTTCATGCACTGTTTAATAATTAATTAAGTAATTAATTTTCAAATTACTTTAAAAAATTAATTTATAATATTGTGCATGAATTGAAATGACCTTACCCAATTTTATACAATAGAACTTGCAGCAAGAAAATAGTTTTCCATTACAAAAAAGTCATCATTTGGATGGGGTTGTAACTGACTAAGGAGCACAAACAATTTGTGATGCACTCTAGTGTGGCAGAAATGGCGAAGTTATGTGGATGAAGCCTCGTTACTACAACTAAACATCCATATTTGAATTTTTCCAGATAGATCAATCCAAATGCTCCATAGAATAGAAAAATAATCACCACAATGAGGAGAGCCAAAAAAATCCCATAGGAATTAAGAGGGAAAGAGTAGGTTTTATGCCTATCCTTATAATTCCTCCCCACCATAGAAGCATTGGACTCCAATGCTTTTACAATAAAGTGGGAGAGAAGATGTGTAAGTGCCCAAAATACAATCCTTAAACTTGATGAAGAAGAGAGAGACCCTTTAGAAAGCTCTACTCGATAATAGAGATCATACAATCATATCGAAGCTCTGATCAATTAAAAAGAGCATACAATCATCGAAGACTACTTGAGGGTATACAATCACCCTAATGGAATCACTACAACTCATACAAATGGAGTACCCAAAAGCAAACAATGCTTAAAAAGGGCCTTGGTAAAAAATATCATCAATATTCTCCACAAAATTTTGTCTGCTCCTCACATCATTCATGCTTCAAAACTATAAGCATGCACCTAAAACTAATAGTCAATTCACATTCCTATCATACAGGTGTCTTGAAATTGTAGTAGATTCATGAAGAAGAAGCTTTGCACCATATAGAGAAAAAATGAACAAATCCTTGAAAAGGATTCCACAATAAATAATGTCTTGTCAAAGCACCCACCATGACTAAAGCACTCAAAGCCAAGGTTGAAGTAACCATAGGAAGACAAGATAAATATGCTAATACAAGGCATATATTAGAGTGTCGGGTACCATCAAGCTTGCACTCCTTATTACAAATCCATAATTTTAGATGATCCAAATGAATTGGATTACAAATCCATAAGTAATAATGGATATATAAATGCTAAAAAGCATAAAGTCAAAAATAGGACTTTTCCTTGTCTCTGGAACCCTTTCAAAACCCCTTGCACTCTTTTTTTATGGTCTTTTGATGTTAAATATTTGGGGACCCTTTCAAAACTCCTTCCTTCAATCAATAAAAAATAGGACTTAAATCACCTTAATACAAAGGTTGTGGAAAATTAATTAATTAATTCAAGATAATTAATTAATAAAAAACGTGCAAAAATGAATTAATTATTTACTTAACTAATTAATTAATAATTTTTAGTTTAATTTGATTAAGTAAATTAGTCAAATTAAACTTTAGTTCTTAAAATATTTTATAAAGAAATAATGCTAATTTATTCACGTGCATGATGTGCTAGGTTGGTTTCATTGGTTAGTGGCAATAATAGAATCCTTATGTCCTAGGATTGATTTGATATTGGGTAGCCTAGAACTCCTTGATCATTCTTTCCATGTTGCATGCCTGATTGTTCACCTTGTCTCCTCCAAAAATCTGTCATTGGTCGCAATGATGCTCTTCATGTTCATGAACTATTTAGGCTGAGTGACATCCATAGAATGCAATTACATCCTGAGAAATGATCATAGATTAAAAAAAACCAAGTCTTTTTAAGGATATAGATTCAAATGAATACATCATAATGTGTTTGATTTTATCAATGTGTAGGAAACATCACCTGGTTGAGAAGAGACTTTTACTAGATCCGCACTAGTCACTTGCACAATTGATTTATGCATGCTTGAAAAACCCTTGATGCTCGTTATTTTTGTCACCATAGGAAAATCCAATGTTAGGAGTGGCTTGAGTCCTAGTTGATCATAAATCCCCAAAAACATCCAACTAGAAGGCTATTTATAGGACATCAACTATAGAATTCCAAAAATATTTAGCTATAAAATGTCAAGGAGATTTGATGTAATTGAGCTAGAGGATTGATGTCACAACCAACATCAAGATGAAATGATATGTTGATCTGGTAGGCTTATGAGGGATGTCTAGATGGTTTGGATAAAACTATTGACATGAGTATAAGATCGAGTAACCACAAATGTCATCGATGTTGTAGTGTGAAATGAAATAGAAGCAATTTGCTCACAATAGAGTTATGTAGGAAAAAAAATGCATTTTCACAACCAATTAGATCTATTTAGATCCCATTAAGATCAGTTCATGCTATTATATCAACTCTTACTAGAGGAGAGCACAAAAAGTGCCAAAAAGTGGAAATTTCTTCAATTTTTTTTTCTCTTACTGACACACTCAATCCTATGGACTTCAAGATCTACCACAATGATACCAATTTGGTGCTCCGTATGCTTTCGATTCACAACATTTATGCCAAATTGGTTGATCTTCTTGAGGGCCTCAAGTTACACAATGCCTAAGCACAACCTAAATGGTAGGTTAAGGATTGAAACCTAATCACTTTAGATTTTACCTCTACACATTGGAATTTGTAGATTTGGCATAGGTTCTACGTTCCAAATCGACATAGAGATATTCAATCACCTCTACAATAATAATTGAGAGGACATTGTATTCCACACAACTAAATATATTTTAGGTAATAATCACACACATGGAGTGGTAATGAAAATAGGAATAGGGAATTTATGGAAGTGGGAGGGGGAATTTCCATGAGGGAAATTTCCCTTCACAGGTTAGGAGCCAAAAGGTCTTGATACCAATTATGAGGAATTAAAACTCCAACTTATCAAATTTATTTAACTACAAGTTTATATAGGCATTCAAGATGTTAATATTACAATATATGAATATCCTCCAAATTGCACGTGAAAGGCTATCTCAGGAAGATCAAACAACATTGATGGAAATTCACCCTCACAGGTCAAGAGCCAAAAGGCCTTGATACCAATTATGAGGAATTAACACTCCAACTTAGCAATTTTATTTAACTACAAGTTTATATATACATTTGAGATGTCAATATTACAATATGAAGATCCTCCAATTTGCATGTGAAATGCTATCTCAAGAAGATCAAATGGTATTATCTCAAAATGAACTAACAATTAGCTATTTTGAGCTAACTATATAGTAACTAAATAAATTAGGATTAACAACTTATTAAGATATTAGCTTAAAAATATAGAAACTAACATAGGTTTCTAGAAAACTAACGTGAGCTAAGGTTCATGCTCACATTTTACATGAATAATTATAATAAAATAATATGCCTAGATGTCCTCATCACTAGTGGTAGTATAGGAGGTAATAGTATTTGGTCTTCACTCGTATTTTGGCATGTTGCTATCTAGAGAGTGGACACATAAATTATTAGAGTATGGGTACTTGGCAATGGACTACACCCACATGAAGGTACCATGAGATAAAACAATATTTGAATTGAGAATATGCCTCCATGCAATTACTAGTAGCTAGATAAAGATGGCACTGTGAATTGGAATGAGTTGCCAAAATTTGTAGATGATGAAGTCCCAAAGGATTATCAAATGTTTGAGATGGACATAATTATTAGTGTGCTTTAGTATGATGAACACCCAAACCTCAACTTGAAGAAAGGGATCCAGGGAACTATCTCATATCAAAATAACCATATAAAATTTTAGCCCTAACAAGTTAGTAATCATAGGGATTGGACAAAACATGGATAATACACTTTGATAACACAAGGACAAAAAATAGAGCAAGCATACACATCCAATTTTTCAATCCACAAGGTGCACAAACTAATCTCACATGTTAGTTGCTATTTGATTACATGAATAATGTGGATGAATTTGAAGCATTTATCACTAGCTTAAGAAAAGCTATATATATGGGGATCAAGAACCTAAAGATATTTGGAAACTCTAAATTAGTCATAAATAAGGTTAATTTTCAATGTTCCATAAATAACAGACACTTGAAGTCATATAAGCACCGTGTTGTTAAACTATGACATGCACACAATGTTTCCCTATGCCTTCCTCTTACTATGGTTGTTATGATTGAATCATAATCTATGTATGGTGGTGATATACTAGCATATAACTCTTATTCATAATAAGATGTTAGAACAACATGGAAAATAATAATTGATGACAACAAAATATATGACACGCTATAAACAAAAACAATTTTATTAGGAATAAAAATTATAAAATCACATGGAAGGCTCACCAAATTACTTTGTGAGCTAACACAATTCTCTTGTGCAGCTTCCACCTCTTGTGGACTTGCCCAACAACATTTCTCCACACACTTACTCTAACAAACTTGGCCACACCTTGGACAAAGAGATACTCTTTTTTGGTTAGATTGGCTTGCTAGCTCTCACTCACACAATAGACTCTCTATTACTTTCTTGATATCACGCTTGCTTAACTTATCTCCTATAAGGGCTCTCTCTCCTATCTATAGTCTCATAGGAGCTAGATATTACATGTATGGAGAACACTATGTGGACACATGGCAACTCTTTCTAGAGATCTTCTTTTTGTACTCTTCCCATGAATCAATATATATGAGATATCTTTCTTGAAATTTTCCTAGGGTATTTTTAATTACAAGAGTTAGTAAAAATATCATATATTTCTAGAGATTTTCCTTTTGGATTTTTCCTATGGTATTTTATAATCACATGAGATAGTCAAAATGTCACATGTTTCTAGAGATTTTACTTTTGGACTTTTCCTTTAATTATATAATTCTTCCAAAAGTACCATATAGCATCACTAAGTCATTGACTTTGAAGGGGGACCACTTGAGGTTTTTGTCCTAGTACTCTTTTTATTTGCAATGTGGCCTATGCCACCTATCATATTTTTTCCATATATTGTAGTTGTACCACCTAATCCTTCATAGATTCCATTTCATTCTTCTTATCTTGTATCATCATCTAAATTGTTGGAACATAATATTTAATGGGAAGGATAGGATCAATGCCATAAATAAATTAGAATAGGAAATACCCTATGGTTGACTTGATTGTGGACCTATAAGCCCATAATACCTCATGGATTATTTTATCTCATATTAAATTGTAAATCTACATCCTTTGCAAGGATTTAACATAGGACATGATTAGTCCATTCCACCTACTCATTGGTACTTGGTTTATATGCAATTGCCTTCCTATGTTTGATTGTGAATCGAGTCATGAAGTCTTCCACCACTTTGTTTAGAAAATAGGTTTCTTGATAAGAGATAATATCCAATGAGCATCCAAACATGCTAACAATTCGTTCATATATGAACTATGCAATTGCTTCCTCTGTCTTCCACTTCATTGACCAAGCTTCAACCCACTTAGTCAAATAATTTGTTGCAACAATGATTTTATGCTATTATTGTTAGAGGTATTACATCATTTGGTCATTTAAATATTTTAGAAAGTGTTTAATATTTAGGATGTGTGTGTTTAATATATTTCATATATTTAAGTGTATGAGGTGTCAAATAGGTAAGTGTGGGTTATGTAGGTTAGGTATCATGTTTAGAAGTTAATATTAATCATGGGAGTCTTTGTCTTTATATGTACATGTGGAAGTAATATGTGATTATGCATGAGAAACATGAAGACTAGTAACTTCCATGCAACTGAGGAGATCAAGAGTCATACAAAGGTGAAAAGCCTCATATCAAATGTATATATTAAAGACAAAGCATTGTAACAAAGTATCAAAGTAGCAATGCATTTGTGCATGCTATTGTAGATTTTATTAATAAACTTTTAGTGTGTCTACTTTGCAATATTAATGATTTATGATTTATGATTTATTGAATCCTTTAATTATTTTTGAGATATTATTTGATCTTAGTGATTAATAATTTTGAGAGAATATTTGCTAATAGTGGTATTAGAGCCTCATTGATGAAATCCATATTGTTAGACTTATAGGGTTGAGAGAAAAGTTATCTCATCACAAGCAGAAGGTTTACCACAAAGGAAGATTTGATATGAGATTATACCGATCAAAAGAGACAACAATAAGAAGATCATATTTTTGAAGGAGCCAAACCTCGTAGAAGGAAGGCTCATGGTTGTACTAAAGTTATCTATGATAATCCAAGATACATTGATAAAAATTAAATATTGAAGATTGGAGTTTTAAAAAGAAGAAAGAAGATTGAATATGAGGGCTGAATAGATTGCCCAAAGTTGAAGATAACTAGTTGAAAAGATCACTGGAAATTGCAAAAGAAGAATTTCCAAGTAAGGCATATTAAAATATTTGAAGAAAGTATTTTTTAATTATGGGAAGGAATTAATATTATTGGGAGATATAAGAAGTTGATTGATTAATTGATTAATGTGGAGTGATAAGAAGATAAATAATTAATTGAATTGAATGAATAATTGGGAGTTATTAGTAGAGGGTATCAATTATTTTGAAGGAAATTATTTTATTGGAGAATTGATTAAAAAATTATTTGATAAATTAAATTTATGATTGATTGAAATTATGAGATAGAAGAATATTTAAATATATACATTTTTTGAAAATTGAATTGGAGGAATTAAATTGATTGTTTGAACAATTAAAGAATCTAATTGATCAAAAAATAATTAAATGAATTGAGAAGATGGAAAGGAAGAGATAATTGTTTGAATTAAATTTTTGGAAATTGTGAATTGAAGAAATATTAGGAAAATACAAGCTTACAATGTAGGAAGAGAGAAATATTAGCAGGATAAATTGTTGGAGCAAAAAGTGCAAATGTCAAAGTTGAAGAAGCCATAGAACATTTAAAAGCGATCCTAAGAACTAGAAAGGAAAATATTGTGAGTACAAGTGGACACCAATTCAGAAACAACAAGAGTGGAGAGGAGTCTCTTCTGTTAAAGAAGCCATAATTGCAATCACATAATTTTTGAATTATTTGAGGAATGCTTTAATTTGAATTGCTAATCAGACAAGTGCATTAAAAAAACATTTAACTTTGGACAACATTATTTTCATAACCAAAGAATTGCATGAAATGCAGTAATATTAACAACATAGAGGTAGGATGAAAATTAGCTAATCAAAGATCGAGGTAAAATATTTACTATTTAAACTATTTGGAAAGAAAAAATAAAAGCATAACACATTACCATTGGACCTTGCAGTCAAAGTACATATTTGTCATGTTGAGTTGATTAAAATTTTTGAGCAAAGATATAACAAGCATATCACTTCTCATATTTCTAATGAATTCATGGTAGACGAATCTCAAAATAATAGTTTTGTGTATTTAGAGTTTGTATTTGTATCTACACCTCCAATGGAAGATCCAATTTTCAATCCTAAGATTTCAAATGAAGAAGCTCGATATCAAGTCCAAATTTTGGCATGGATGAGAAGTTCAAGCTAATATGAAATTTGGGAGAGAATTGCATTTAGGAGAGTGAAGTGATACAAAAAATGGGGCCATTAATTGATGTGCATGAAAATTTCACCAAGGCTATCCCTAAAGTTGATGGAAATTTAAAAAAATACAGGCACTAAACAATTAAATCCTACAAATAATATTATAGAACAATCACAACTAGCAAAACCTAAATGTTGGCATTTAATGCCTATGTAATCACATGTTTGTAATATGGGTTAAATTCCAAGTATGAGGTGTCAATATGTATGTAAGGAAGAGATGTCACCTTGCATGCACATGTGAGTTGACAACGACAAATGTTAGGGTTTTCCTTGTAGAAGATGCAATGTAGTATTTATTTGAGATTGCTAACCAAAAAAGTGGAATTTTGAGACATCCTCCAAGGGGAGGTTTTCCCTTATTATTGTCTTGTTTCTATAATGTATTTTTTTTTCATATGGGCTATTTTTGGGTTATTTTTAAATCTATGGTATTGTGCCCATGTTTTTTTATAAATTTCATGCATGTGCCTTTGTTATTATTTTGCACTTGCATTAAGGTTTGAACACAAACACAAGAGATAACTACATTATTGTATTTGAGATGATTGATTTTATGCAATATGCATTAGGGTTTACACATAACTGTATTATTATATTGGAGACGATTGAGTTTATGCAATAAGAAGGTTACTATGCTAGGTTTTTACCCGAAAGGGTTTTCCTAGGTGAAATATTGTGTATTGTGTATTTATGGTATATGGTTGAGGGTAAGAGGTGTAGCTAATGTGTTTATAAGGCTATAGGTAGCTTGTAGAGTGGCTAGGTATTGGAACGACTAGATATAGCTATGAAAAGAAAAATAGAGCATCTAATTAAAAACTGAATAAAAAATGTAAGCAGAAAGATGAACAAAAGATAAAATGAGGACACAATAAATACAGAGAAACATATATTTATTCAGAGGAACTTTTGAAATGCAATATTACATACATACAATTCTCTTTTATAATCACAAAATGGGAGGAATCTCTAATTTTTCCACTCAAACAACCTTATGGAATTTTCTAGGGTTTACTACTCTTATGGAATCTTCTAGGTCATACTAAAAGGCATAAATTCCACAAAACAGGTTTCCATGAACTTTCTAGAAGATTCTCCAAAAAAGGTGTTTCCATGAACTTTTCAGAAGGTTCCATCATTAAACAGGAAAATCATGCAGCACTTGCACATTATAACAAACTCCCACTTGATGCAAGATTTTTCTGCAATCTTTTATCCCAATCTCATTATTGCAAAATTGGTGCTTTTGAACTGTGACAATATTAGTAAGTGCATCTGCTGCATTCTCTTGAGTTTTGCATTTGATCAGGTTGATCATTCTACACTTCACCATATCATGCACAAAATGATATTTCACTGCAATATGTTTTATCCTTTCATGGAATGATGAAGAATATGCAAGTGCTATTGCACTTTGACTATCACATTTTATTCCAACATATTATTGGTTCAAATGCAAACCTTTGCACAACCTCATCAACCAAACAATTTATTTTTTAGCATTAGTTGCAATGATATATTCAGCTTTAGAACTTGACAAAGCTACAAAAGTTTACTGTTTACTCCTCTAGCTCACTGCACCACCATACAAAGTGAAGGCATATCCTCTTGTTGACTTACGGTTGTCTATGTCATCTGCCCAATCGACATCTACATGTCTCTGCAAGCAAAAATATTCATTCTTCTTGAGTAGATAACACAAAACATGATCTTTAGTACCCTATAAATATCTAAAAATTCTTTTTACAACTATCCAATGTTCCTTTCCAAGATTGAACATATATCTGCTAACCATACCAACTGCATGAGAAGTATCAGGCCTGGTACATACCATTGCATACATCAGTGAGCCCACAACATCTGCATATGGAATTTTCTTCATCCTCTCCTTTTATTTAGTTATATTTGGACACGTTTTTGCAAATAATTTAACTCCAGGATGTAAAGGAGTTCTGACAGGGTTACTATCTTGCATTCCAAATTCTTTTAAAATATGGTTAATGTAATCCCTTTGGGAAAGCCATAATTGTTTGCCCTTATGATATCTAACAATATCAATACCGAAGTAATGGTGTTCCTAACCCAAGTCCTTCATATCAAAGTTCTTTGATAATAACTCCTTAGTTTTTGAAATCAATTGATTATTATTTCCAATCAAGAGGATGTCATCCACATACAGAACAAAAATTACAAAAAAATTACTTTATGTTTTGTAATACACACATGGATTTGCAAGGTTATGAAAAAATCCAATCGAAAACACGTAATTGTCAAAATTTTGGTACCATTCTCTAGGAGATTGCTTCAATACGTAGAGATATTTTTTCAACCTACAAAAAACACCTGCACCTCCTACTTCAAAACCTTTAGGTTGCTGCATGTATATTTCCTCCTTTAAATATCCATGCAGGAATGCAGTTTTAACATCCATTTGTTCAAATTCTAAATCAAAAGTAGCAACTATGCAAGAAAAAGTCTAATAGAAGATAACTTCATAGTGGAAGCATAAGTTTGATGAAAATAAATATCTGGGATCTAAGATAACCCTTTTGCAACCAATCTAGCCTTGTATCTTTCCACAGACTCATAAGGCCTTAACTTCTTTTTGAAAACCCATTTGCTGCCTACTATCTTTCTCCCGGTAGGTTGTTGAACTAAATCCCATGCATGGTTCTTCTTCATTGAATCCATTTATTCTTGCATGGCCTTCTTCCAATGCTATTTATTTGTACTGTTCATGGCATATTCAAATATGAGAGGATCATCACCAACAATTGTAAATCCACAAAAATAATCTTGAAGCCTATTAGGAAGATGTTTTTCTCTTCTAGTTCTTCTAGGCTACTCCACTGATTCTTGAACCTCTTCTCTTCAATGTGGATAATCAGGTTACATTATTTATTAATCCTCTTCATGCGCCTCTTCAGGCATATAAGCAGGCAAATCTTCACCAGGTCCTTGTAGGTTGGAAACTCTATCTGAAATATCAAAATATATTGTTTCTTGAGGCTGATAGGGCTGAGCATGTGCATAACTTGAAGGCTGACCTAACATAGTGCATTCATGCACACTAACCTTCTCTTTCAATTGTTGTTGTGATTCATGTTGTTGAATATCTCCAACTATCTTAATTTCCTTAAAAATCACATCTCTACTAAAAACACTTCTATGTTCTTCTAGAATTCATAATTTATATCCTTTTTTTCTAACAACTTCTCCATAACCAACAAGAATGCATTTTTTATATTTGTCATCCAAATTTTCCCTATTTTCAATCGAAATATGCATAAAGGCCTCACAACAAAAAACCCTTAGGTGAGAGATAGATGGTTTTCTCCCACTCCAGGCCTCTTTAGGTGTCTTGTCACTCAAAGCAGTGCATGGTGCTAAATTAACCAAATAGCTGGTAGTTGAAATTGCTTCAGCACAAAACCCTTTACTAAGCTTTGCATCTGATAACATGCTCCTCATATTCTCAAAAAGTATTCTATTCATTATTTTTGCTACTCCATTCTATTGAGGAGAATAAGGTATAGTATTTTGTCTAAAGATACATTTTTTCTTGCAAAACTCTTCAAATTTAGTAGAACAATATTCTCCTCCATTGTCACTACGTAATATCTTAAGTTGTTTGCCTGTATTCCTTTCTATATTAGCAAAAAATATTTTAAAATGATCAAGTATGTCACTCTTTTTCTTCAAAAATACAGAGCACAACCAATAAATGAAGTATCCATAGGACCACAAATATCTGTATGAACAAGATCTAAAATAGATTTACCTCTATGTGGGTGAGGAGATAAGCTTACCCTTTTTTGTTTTCCCATCACACAGGATTCACAAAAGCTAAGAGTGTTGGAGCTGATATCCTTGAGGCCATACACCATATCTTTGCTGACCAAATACTTCAAGCTGGTTTCTCCTAGATGACCATGTCTTCTATGCCAAAGAAGATAATCTCCAACATCTACTTCATCATTTTTCTCAGCTGCATTGCAATGGATTTTCTCACAAGGGCTAGCATCCAATTTGAACAAAGTTCCTTTCTTATTTCATTTTGCAAGCATGAGTGCACCTCTGGTGAGCTTGCATCCTTTATCTAAGAAGGTAACAATTACTCCTTTTTAGCCATCTGTCCAACTGAGAGAATATTTCTTCTCAACTGAGGGACATATCTAACTTTTTGCAAATACTTAATTTTTCCACTTGAATCCCTCACAATAACTGTACCTTATCCTTCTACATCACAAAATTTATTATCACCCATATAAAATTTTACACCATTTACCACTTTATAGTTGACAAACCACTCATCATGTGGTGTCATGTGGAAAGAGGCTCTTGAATCTATAATCCAGTCTTCAGGACACACTTCAGTTGACAGACAGGAAGAAGCAAGAAACATGAAGTTTTCATATGCAACTTTCTCAGTTGTCTCTTCTTCTACTACCTTTTTAGTTTTCTTCTTCAAGGGACAATGTAACTTGATATACCTATTTTTGTGATAGTAGTAAAATTCCACATTGCTTAAAAATTTCTTTCCTATGTTGGATGATCTGCCTTTGCCTCTAGACTTTCTTCTCCCACTGGATCTACCTTTTCCTCTTTCCTTTGAGCATCCACATGCTAAATAGACCTCTAAAGTGGATGCTTAACCAACAAATATCCTTATTGTCTCCTCATTCAACAGTTGGTTAACCACTGACTCCATCTATAACTTATCAAAAGAAACACTTATGACAGTAATAAGATTCTTCTATGAGTCTGGCATCCTGATTAACAGTGCCAGACATTGATATTCATCAATCCATTTATCACCAATGGAGTTTAAATACTTTATTAGCATATTAAAATCATTCAAGTGGTCTGAGAACTTACCACTCTCCTTCATCTTGATATTTGCTAGATTCTTTCGTAAAATTAACTTGTTCACTATAGACATGGAAGCGTAGATGCTATCCAAATTTTTCCATATATCATGAGCAGACTATACTTCTATCACATTTAAAATAACAAAGTGTGCTCAAATACTCTTGTGCCATCCTAGTGGGTTTTCCACTGACTGTAACCCACAAGTCTCTTTCCACCAGTTTGTTCTCCATTTTGATTTTCCACAATGTGAAGTTCGATCCATTGAACTTCTCAATCTCTAGTTTGCTGCTCATTTTCTATGAATATTTCTTTACTCCCACTCAAATTATGAACCAATGCACAAACCCTCTAGAGCACTCCAAAATAAAGAGACAACAACCAAATTTACAGAGAGGGTGAGAACGATTCACTACCAAAGCATATACAAATACCTCTCTTCCACTATAGTGCTCTCATACCATGAAAAGAAAAATAGAGCATATGCTAATTAAAAACCGAATAAAAATTGCAAGCAGAAAGAATAAAAACATATAAAAGGAGGACACAATAAATACAAAGAAACATATAGTTATTCAGAGGAACTTTTGCAATGCAATATTACATACATACAATTCTCTTTTATAATCACAAAATGGGAGGAATCTCTAATTTTTCCACTCAAACAACCTTCTAGAATTTTCTAGGGTTTACTAATCTTATGGAATCTTCCAGGTCATACTAAAAGGTATAAATTCCACAAAAAGGGGTTTCCATGAACTTTCCAGAAGATTCTCCAAAAAATGGGTTTCCATGAACTTTTTGGAAGGTTCCATAATTAAAAAGGAAAATCATGTAGCACCTGCACATTATAAAAAGCTGGTGGAAGTTATAGGCCTAAAGGTTGGTAGTAATCAGATTAAGTTTACTTGTCTTTAGAAGGATTGGTTTTAGCTTTTTCCCATGAAGGGTTGTGTCAAAAATTATTATTTGTATTGCAAAATTACAAATATATCATTAAGAGGGATTTTTGGCATTAAATGCCTATGTAATCACACATTTGTAATATGGGTCAAAGTCCAAGGATGAGGTTTTCATGTGTATGTAAGGATGAGGTGTCACCTTGCATGCACATGTGAGTTGGCAATGGTAGATGCTAGGGTTTGCATTGTAGAAGATGTAATGTATTATTTATTTGAGATTTTTAATGGAAAACAGTGGAATGTTTGGACATCCCCCAAGGGGGGTTTTTCCCTTATTATTCTCTTGTTTTGTGTTTGCATATTTATTTTGCTGCTCCTTGTTATGTTTAGCTCTTTTATTTTAGTATCAATGCCATGTTCAATTTTTTTTGATAAGTAACTAGAATTTTATATACAAATTGGGTTTTTTAAAAGGATCCCAAAACCTTATAACAAAAAGGGCTATAGCATTGAGATTTAAAGCAATTCATAAGTACATGAAAATAAACACAAACTAAAAGGTAAAGGGCCAGAGATAACCCTTGATCAAACATAAAGACCAGATTCTAGAAACCATTAGTAAGAACGCTTTGCCAAGGTATCATCCTCCCATTGTTGGTAGACTAGGATCCTCCCAGGGGTGGATACAATAGTCTAGGATCCACCTGGGGGTGGATATAGCAGTTCGAGATCCTCCTAGGGGTGGAAACAGAACATCTGCCTAGACCTGCGTAGGGAGAGCGGGAAGGCCAAGGATAGCCTGCAACCAAAAATCCTGCTCAAAAACCTGAAGTAGGGAAATTTAGAAAATTGGAGAGGATCCTCGCCCAAGGATGCCACGGGATGCAATCCAGGGTGTAGTGGGGCAAAAAGTAGTTGCATGAGCAAAGAAGCAAGCAACACCGGGATACAAGCCAGGGATCAATAGCGGGATAGCCTAGGAAATGGTATCAGGGTCCTCAAAGAAAAAAATGGGATACCTCCACTTGAGCCTGAAAAGAGGAACAACACTACTGGGGATATCTACAGGCCAAGATATCCCTATGCACAACAAGGAGAAATACGAGGAAGCTAGAAGGATCCAGGGAAAATAACAATAGGTGCAAATATAGGATCCCGAAAGCCAAAATTGAAGGAGGAAGGAGGGACCATAGCAGCAAACTCACTGATATCCCCCTAGACCAGAGAATACAAAAGGAAGCCCCCACAACTCTAGAAGAAATGCCTAGGAACCTCTATTCTTTCTCATGAATAGATCTAGGCAACTGGGACCAGAAGCCCCTGAGCAGGAATTGAAATGAACAACCTAAGGATCCTAGGTGCGGAGCGACAACAAGCACAAAGATGATATCCTTGAAAGCCTAACCTGGGGGAACCAAGGTTTGCATGCACTAATCATGCCCCTCCTCCCAAGATCCAGACACACAATAGAAACCCTAGGAACACTAGAAAAAGGGACCAAGAGCCCCCCATACTTACTCATGGAAGCTTCAAGGAACTAGGACTAGGGCTGGGAACAACCCAGGCAGAGGGATAGGCCCACCCCGACGGGCAACCAATACCCTGGGTGTCCACAAAAAGTAGATCCAGCAAGAAGAAGCCTCCGAATAGGAAATCAAAAAGGGCCCTACCCAAAGGGACGGGACCCACAGTAACCATGAGCATCCCAGAGAGGAGTCACTAGCAGAAGAGGAAACTGACCCCCCCAGACCAACTTGAAGTAGAGAGGACCTCACGGGATGCACCAATAAGCAGTCAAAAACCCAACCTACAACCACCACAAATTGAGGAAGCCTTGGGAACCAGATCCAAGCAAAAACCTACAAAAAACCCAAGGATAATCCTAAGGGAGATTGGAGAAGGGATCCTTGAAGCATGCAAGGAACCCTAGGAGACCCTTGGGATGTACCAGACCCCGGGCTCAGGCAGGAAAATCTTGAAATTATTGGGAAAGGAGCAAAAAGTGGAGAGGGATATCCCCCCAAGGATATCATCTAATACAAAGCATTCCCAGAGTGGAATGACCCGAGATGAGCCAGGGATTCGGCAAGAACCAGGGGAGGGAGAGCAAGGAGAGGGAGCAGGACCCTCCCCCTCCTCCCCAAAAAAGATGCCATGTTCAATTTTAACATTAAATACTGACATGAATATTAGCATTCACCAAAATAAGTATGTGTTACTACTTTTTCCAAGGGCTTATCGAAAGAAAATGTTTTCATTGAGTTTTGCAAGTAGTTTCTAAGTGTTGTTCAAGTTCTTGGAGAGGAACATTTTGCTCTTCAAAAGTGTTTGTTTGCAGAGATAATTTTGGATAGATTCCAGTATTCCATATTGTCAAAAATAATAGAGATACAGATGGCTAAAGCATAGACATTAAACTAGACATATTTTGAATATGATAAAAAATAAATAGTGCCACATAAACCAAATGTTGTCTTAAATATGCAAAATCAAAGAGTTTATGTGAAAAAGAGAAAAATGAGAAAAAATTAGAAGGTGATGCAGCTATGAATAAATTGTTCCATGATATTTATTATGATTCAAATGAATATACAAGGACTATGCAAAAATCCTTCATAGGTTTAAATCATGTTGATGGCAGCCGATCATAAGGCATGAAAATGAAAGAGTTTTTTGAAAAATACACCAAATAATATAGTACAAGGGGGTTTTGGAGGTATTATGTTATTTGGTCATGTAAATAGTTTAGAGAATGTTTTATTTAGTTTAGGGAGTGTTTAATATTTAGGATGTGTGTGTTTAATGTGTCATGTATTTAAGTGTGTGAGGTATCAAATAGGTAAGTGTGAGTTATGTAGGTTAGGTGTTATGTTTAGAAGTTATGAGTCATCATGAGAGTCTTTGTCTTTATATGTACATGTGGAAGTAATATGTGATTATGTATGAGAAATGTGAAGAGTTATAAATCCCATGAAAGTGAGGATATCAAGAGTCATATGAAGGCAAAAATTTCATATCAAATGTACATATTAAAGATAAATCATTGTAACAAATTATTTAAGTAGCAATGGATTTATGGATACTAATGTAGATTTTATTAATAAAATTCCAATGTGTTTATTTTGTAATAATTGAGTGATTTATAATTTAGGTTTATTGAATCCTTTGATTATTCTTGAGAAATTATTTTGATCTTGGTGACTAATAATTTTGAGAGAATAGAGCTGATTTGCTAACAATTACAAGAAGAGGTCTAAAAATATCAATCCCCACTTCTCAAAGGGCCCAAGAGGAAATACAAGATATAAAGGGGTAGTTTTTATCCTATAATTCTATAAAGGACTAGCGCATGCGACATGTTCTACAATACTCCCTACAATCTTTGAAGAATGTTAGCTAGTGTTATCCTATATCTAAAATCCTTATTGCTATAATCTTCCTAGAGAAGTGACCTCAACACATGTGATCATGGGACTCTATAATTAACTACTTTCCTTGATCTCATCCAAGTGCTCCTTGATACTACCCATTTGGCCCTACTTGATATAATTTTTTTTGCATTATTGAATTTGGTTGACTAGCCTAACCAATCCTCCTATTCATTATTGATGTTGTACCATTTAGAAATATCACTTTAGTTAAGTATCACCATATGTCTACGTATTCCTCTATAATGACTTCCAATTCCAAAAAAATTGTATCATGAAACTTCTTATTTTCATATTGAGATCCAAATCCCTCCTATGATCTCAAAAGAGCATCTACATTGATATGCTTCATACTTGATTGGACAAAAATATCAAAATCATATTCTTGCAAAAAGAGAATCCATCTAGCTATCCTTGATGACTTGGGATTATTGATAATATACTTTACGGTAGCATGGTCTATGACAATAGTGAAATTTTATCCCAAAATATAATTTCTAAACTTTTTGAGACCAAAGATCATGGCTAGTGATTCCTTCTTTTAAACTGTATATTTCACCTCCACACTACTCATATGCCTACTTCCAAAGTAGATAGGATGATCATACCCATTATCATCTTGCTAATTCAATGTACTTAAAAGTGCTATGTTAAATGCATCTATGTAGACAATAAATGACTTATTCTAGTATAGATTCTTCAACAGTAGAGCAGTGATCAAGGTTTTCTTTTGTTTCTTAAATGCAACCTTAGCTTATTTTCCTAGTTCATAGAGCATATCCTTCATGAATTTTTTTGATGAGAGTGCAATCCTTGATAAATTATTTATGAACCTCCTATAATATCCCACATGACCCAAGAATGATCATAACTTACTCTTGTTGCTTGAAATGACTATTCCTTACTCTTGGCAACCTTTGTAGGATCAATTGCAGTCCCTTATTAGGAGACCACATGACCCAATAAAACACCTTTGGTCCATATAAATATGCATTTTTATAATTAAGTGAGGCCTTGGCCTCATCCAAATACTAAAATACCTTCTCAAGAAAAGCTAGATCATTCACCTTCCTTCCAAAAATACAAAAAAGTGTAGAAAAACTTTGATAAAATTTCTAATATATGGTTCAAATAGAAAACCTTTGATAAAATTTCTAATATATGGTTCAAATACCTTATTCATCAAACGTTGGAAAGTTGTATTTGTATTGAACCACCCGAATGATGTCTCTTAATAGGAAAAGACACCCCTTGGAGTGGTGAAGGTTGTATTTAGTTGATATTTTTCTACAATGTGAACTTGATTGTAGCCACTATAGCCATCTACAAAGCTATAGAATTATTGTCTTACAACTTCATCAAAAAGTTGATCTGAGAAGGGGAGTAGATAATGGTTTTTCTTTATACCCTTATTCAACTAATGATAATCAATACAAACCCTTATTTTCCTATTATTCATACTTACAATGATTATTAGAGACACCCATTTTGAGTTGTCTACTAGAAAAATTAATCTTGTATCCAACAACTTGTCTATCTATTCCTTGATAGACTGGGCAAAATGTGGATTTATACAATATGGCTTTTACTTCATAGCTTTAGCATCATGAATCAACTCTATCTAATTCCTCACCAAATCTATTTTTCATAACTCTTTATGATTAAAAGTGAATAAATAAATATACCCACAAATGTTGTAGAAGTAATCCTCTTTCAATGCTCTTATTTTGCATCCCCAAGTGTAACTTTTATAGCTAGTTCTCCACTTATTCCACAAAAAAATGATGTGGGTAATATATTGGAGCATTAGGAAGGATGTGAACCAATGAGACATCCATGTCACTTTCTTCTTTATTCATTATCCAACTCACTTGTATTGGTGTAATATGAGGTTATCTATTCACTTTATCACTTTGTTTCTATTGTCCTTAATATATGAGGTTGAGATATCACATTTATCTTCACTCACTTGGGATCCTAAGCAATTATCATGCACCCTTCTCTCTAGTAATTATGAGCATAGAATTTTATTAACAATGACCTTCCTAACAACATTGGATAAGCTACTAAACCATATTTCATGACTTGAAAATTTACCACATAGGTGACTCCCATGACTATAATTGTTACATCAAAGGCTACTCCAATTGGATTTGTTTTTAATTTATTCAAGGATATCAATTTTATGGTAGATTAATGATCTATCTCTAGTATTAAACTTCACCATCTACCATGAATTTAGAAATAGAAATACATTTGCATAAGAGTTCAACTTCTAGAGTATATGGGTCAACCTTTGTATTGAACACAATGACTTTGACTTTCATTCTTTGTTTGACATTGAGTCCACTACACAAATCCCTTTTTTTTTTATGATAATACTAGTAGCTACCCATACATGATATTGGTAGTTTGCTTTGACAAATCCTCCATGATTGAGTATGGTGTCTGATCTACCAATATTGGAAAATAGTGAACTTCTTCTCCTATTTTTGGGATATTCTTTCTTATTTTTGGTTGTCTTTTCTTCATTGGGAGTCCTATCACAAGCTTGATTCATTACCATTACATCAACTTCTTCTTCGTTATCTTGAAAAAGATCAACAATGTTAACTAGAACTTTGTCCTTCTCATTACACTTTGTTCTTGAGGTATATGCCTTATTAGGTCAATTTGCCTTATAATGCCATTTATCCTTGCACTTATAGCATACTACATCAAGCAAATTCTTGATAACACTTCTATCTAAAAATTAAGCTCATTGAGTTTCTATATCCTTTCCTTTAAATAAATTGTAAGTTATCCCATGTTTTTAACTAGATATTCTACTTTAGCTGTAGAAGTATAGGAGGATGGAATTAGTGCTACTACTAGTGTTGTTGGTTGTGGAACTTGGGAAGAAGCTGCTAGAGTAGCTAGTGTTGGTTAAACTAGCTCCTCCTCTAGAATATCTTGTTGTTGCTTTACAACCTTAGATGGATGTTGGGTAGTGGTAGGTTACTCATACTTGGTCCTCAACTTAATTATCATATTTTGGTTTATAATTAAGTCCTTATAAATCATGTTATCCACACCCTCCATGAGGCCATTAGACAAATTATCAATTTATAATTAGACCTCCACATTCTTCCAAAGCTCCTACATATGTGCATAGTAGTCATGAACTTTCTCTTCAAGCCCTTGAACTAGATTTGTTATCTTGATCATCAAGTCAAAATATTTTGGCATGTGGGTCTCCCACTTTAGGTGGGAGAACCCTGTTTCAATCTCCTTGCTTCCCCTCCTCTAGTCCTACAAATCCTTTATTGGGAAGATTTTCTTGGGATCTCCCTTCTGCTTTCCAAGACCTCCATAATATTATCCTGGGGTTTCTTAGAATGTTATTTCATGTCTTTTGTGAGATCAGTTGCTTGGTTGTATTGTCCTAGAGATTTTTCCATGGTGGCCTTCGATGGTGGTTGGCTTTTGGTTGGCTTGGCTAAGGAGATAGAGCTGCAGATCCTTTCTCAATGGATCTTTTTAGGTTTTTGCTAGGGATCCTATGCTTCATCATTATCCGTAAAGAGGGATTTCTCTATTTCTCTCTTGAGCTAAGCTTCTAAAATGGGGCTCTCACTTTCCTATTTTCCTCTTTTATTATAGCCTAGGGCCTGCTCTCTATGCCTTTCCTAGTCTTTGGGGTGTACCATGTGTTCATTGACCATATATGAGTGGATCCTGGGTTTTTTTCTAGGATGGGATTTTTGGAGAAGGATTAGGATCTCTTAGAAGATTCGTTTTCTATCCTTTTTGAGGTTCTCTTATGACATTCTTCCCTGCTACTTCTTCCTGGTCTTCAAGGTGGATCATGTACCTTCTTGCACAACTTTAGTTGGTGATGTCTTCATATTTCTTCCTGGATGGACTTTTTGTGGGGTTGGATGGGATTTTGGATGGGTGAATTTCTAATGAATGACTTGCTTTTGTAGTCTTTTCTGATCCTTGGGTGAGGGACCATATTCTTGTGTGCTAGCTGCTAAATATGGTCTCTTGATGTCAGTCCCTATGTTGGATGTTCCTTTCTAGTCATGAGGTATCAGGGTGGATATAATATGCTTGTGGTTTTTCTACCTTTTGGTTGTGCTATCAGTCCCATTTGCAATGCTATCTCATGACCTATGGATATATCCTCTTGCTACTGATCCATCTTCTAGGTCCTTGAAAAACTCCTCTTTTCAAGGATTTTAGTTTCTTTTTTGAGCAAGATTATCTTTGCTAGGGCTTGATCTCTTGTTTATTTTGATTGGTGTTGGATCCTTCTTGACTGCATACTAATTTTTCCCATTCCTAGTAGGAAAAACTTGTTTAATATCTTAGTAGTTTGTTGGTTTTCCCAATATCGGTGGGAAAGCCTTATTCAAATTTCATCTCAGTGGGATAACCTTGTTCATTTTTTTTTCATCTTGGTAGTTTGTTGGCTTTCCCTAGTATTGGAGGGAAACCCTTTTTCAAATTTTATCTTGGTAGTTTTCTAGTTTTTCCTAGTCTCAGTGGGAAAACCTTGTTCAAATTTTGTTCATCTTGGTAGTTTGCTAGCTTTCCCTTGTCTTGGAGGGAAATCCTTTTTCAAATTTTAGTTCTAGTTGTTGTTGGTCTTGCGAAGGTTTTCTTCCTAGTTTTGTTGTTCTTTGTTTGGATCCTAAATCTATTATTTCTCTTTGTAAAATGTTCAGGGTCCCTTTCAAACCCCCTTCCTCCAACTAATTAAAAAACAAATTGGCATGAGCTATACTCAATCATCTTTTCACTAATCTCATTCCATGATTTCTTAAAATGATCCTCTTGCATAACATACCATCTTAAAGCAGTATCATATAAAAATTCAAAAGGAACTCCACCCATCACACCTATGTTAATCCTTTAAAAATGTATTCTCTCTTATATTCTTGAATGAAGGTAATGGAATCTTCAAAATATTTGGCTAAAAAAACAAGAATTTTTTCATCTTTACCATGGCATTGGAATCTTAAGTACAACTCTTCCTGGTGAAAGAGCCAAGGGCTTATGAAATACACTATAGATACCAAATTTACTAGATTATACCTCCTATTTCCTTACTCTAATGCCTCTAATGTGGATACACATAAGAACAAGGTAAACTAGATGGTAGACTATGATTGGCTAATCACAAAATATCCACAAGATTACCAAAAAATATACTTGTTGATCATACTTCATCAGGAAAGTACACCCATGAGTATAATAAAAAAGTTTTATATAAAGGAGATTAACTAGTGGTAACACTTAGTAATGATCCTGGTAACTAGACTTACCGCATAGTATAAGTCAGGGTTACCATGGTAAAAATGAGTTACTAGGTAACACCATATGTAATGGCCCACCTTGGTAGGAATTTTTCTTGATGCTTGATTTATGTATTGATGTGTGGATATCAAATGCATAATATTATTTTATTTTATCAAGATGTATTGATAATTGTACTTTATGCTTTTAAATTTAGATTATACTACTTTTGAAATATGGTATTGTTGATGAAATTTGTGGTTGCAAGACTAGGTACACTCATGGGTGGATTGGTATGGGAAAACCACCAAAGTTGAGAGAAAAAGGAAAATGATGGATGAATTCTCATCGACAACTCAAGGGTAAAAGAAAACCCTCATATAGATGCATTGCATATGTGTATGTTTGATTAAAAATGCATCTTTCGGCAAGGAGGTTGCTATTAAGAAAAAGATCCATCCTTAGTAGGTGGGTGATAATGTTGCAGTTATCATAAAGACTCTTACTTAAGGAAAAACATTGTTTGTGCAAATGGTTGATTGCATAGTAGTTTGAGCAAGGACGACTTAGCAAGATCCCTTGTGTTATTGTATGTATTATGGAGTGTGGAATTTTTTTGTTAAGGAATTATCAAACAAAGTATTAATAATGTTAGCAAATTATTAAATATCAATGTCAATGGTTAATATTATCATTCAGTATTAATTAAATTAATTAGATGAGTAATTAATTTAATTATTATTATTCTAATGTTGGTAGTATTAGAAAGAAATGGTTTAATGAGGAGAAAGTGATTAATAGTCTTACTGTAAGAAGTATATTTAATAAATATGTTTTAAATGCATATTTTAGTAATGTTAAAAAAATATGTTATTTTTGGAATAATGGAAACATTGCAAAAAGGTTGGAAATATTTTACATATTAAATCTTGAAAGTGTTACCCTAAAGGTATAACGGGTATGCATAAATAAGTCACTCCAATGTTTGATCTTCCTCGTTCTTTAGTGGAATATATTTTTTCTAGATTGCCAAGTTTTTAGATGGTTAATGAGGAAAAAGGAGAGTGGAAGGAGCAAGGAAACAAAGGAGAAGAAAGGTTACGAGAGTTGGAATGGAGGAAAATATCAAAAGAGGAGTTGGGACTTTAACTAGGTTGGCCTACCTCCATGGGAGATCTGATCTTATGACTATTATCTAATTTAACTTGTTTTTTGTGCTATAGTTGCACCTTTATTTTGGATTGGATTTGTGTATAAAACTTTATGATAAACATTTTATGGATAATATTTTCTTGTTGGTTTATTGTATTGTATTTTATTGCTTGTATATATATAAATATTAGCCTAGAAGTGCTAAGGTCTGTAATGTCTATTTTTAAGAATTTTTATTTGGATTTATTTTAGTTTTAGGTTGTACCCATGATCATCGTTCCTTCTGGTTTGATAGGGTGGGTTTGCTTGAGTATGTAAACCCTTTCCTTAATTTGAGGGGATTTTTGCATGAAGTTAATCTTAAGTTTTCTAGAATGCCATATCCAATTTTCAAAAAAGTTGTTAGCATGCTTTGTTTTTTCTTTGATAGTGATTTGTTCCTTTTGGAAGAGTGATTACGTTGTATTTATTCCCAATTGACTTTTAGTGGTTAAGCTAGTATTTACTTATTTTAATCTCTTTATTTTATGTTCGGTTAAATCCTTTCATGTCTAGAAACTTATAGAACTGAGCTTAATAAAGAATCCTTTGTGCTATGAATTTTTAGGGTTGGATAGGGAGTTCTTCATCCTTTCTTATGGAGGTCATGTTTAGGTTATTTCTTTTGTACATCTTCCCTTATTTTTAATGGAAATAGTTATGCCACTATTTTGTCTTAGAATACATTCTTTATAGGTATATGGTGGTCAAACTAGAGGCTACACATTCCAACTTGATAATATCCAATAGTTTCACCCTGTGGGTGTGGTGTCACTAAGTATGTGAAGAACACAAGCTATACTGAGAGGGGGGTGAATAGTATAAGACCACTTTTTACTTTTCTTTCCCAAACAGTATTATTCAATATAATCAATGGCAATATCAATAGCAATAACCAAAGCAATGCACAAATCATCACACACAATAGAGACACCAATTTAATGTGGTTCACCCAATGTGGGCTACTCCACGGAGAAAATATTTTACTAAAATTTCCTCAATCAATCTCTTGGGAATCCTTTCCCTATTACAATGTTTATGGACCTTTGTCCAAAGGAGACACCAATTCCCTAATCAATTTTATGGATCTCTATCCACAAGAGATACAAATATCCTAACTATGTTGTGGCTAGTGATCCTCTAGAAGACCTCTGCCTCCACTACCCTTAGCAAATGGAACTCTATCCATAGAAGACACCTATCCTCCCTGATATGGCTAGAGATCTTTGTCCTCAACTCTATCACCTCCAAAGCTCTATCACAAATCTACACTAAACATAATCCTTCAGTCTAGCATAAATATGCTTTGTCTCTATCTTTGGTTTGGTACAAACCTGTCCTCAAATCTGCACCAAAATTTGTCCTCGAATCTGCACTAAACATAATCCTTCGATCTAGCACAAATCTATCCTCAATATTTGTCCTATGATCTTGCACTAAACACAGTCCTTCGGTCTAGCACAAGTCTATCCTCAAGCCTTAACTCAAAGCTTGACTTAATCTCAAATCAAATCTGCTAGATCTACCCCAAAATTTAACTCAAGGTTTAAACAAATCAATCAATTTTACTCTTAGTCTTCTCAAAGACTTATCTTAAATTTGCCTTGTAAGCTTCCACAGAAGCTCACACTAATTTATCCACAAGTCCTCTCTAGAACTTGTCCAAATCTACTCAATAAGTCCTCACTAGAACTTATATATGCTCTCAATATGTATTGTAAGCTTCCACAAAAGCTTACCCAAATCTGTTCACAAGTCTTCTCAAATACTTGCCTCAAATTTGCTTAACAAGTCCACACTAGAACTTGTCCAATCTTATAGAAACATAATGAGAATTGTTAGAGATTCAATATGCTCTATACTCATCACAATGCTCAATCACTTTCAATCACTCTCTTAGAAACATATAGAGAATTGTTAGAGACTCAATATGCTTCACATTCACCTCAATACTCAATCACTTTCAATCATTCTCTTAGAAACATATAGAGAATTGTTAGAGACTCAATATGCTTCACATTCACCTCAATACTCAATTAATTTTAATCACTCTTTTGGAAACATACAGAGAATTTTTAGTGACTCAATATGCTTCACACTCATCAATACTCTACCTCTTTCTTAAATCAATTCAGAATATAGAACAATTTATTTCATAGAACTTTAACAATCACTTCACACATTCACTTGACTAGGCTCAACCAACTCTACTCAACCAATCACTCAATGAAACAATCCTTGCTCACAAACCCTAGTCCAAGCATGTGAACACTCACTCAAAATATTTCCAACAATGTTTATCAACCAATCTCACATAACAATGATACTCATGTTCTTTTCAAACCCTAGTTCAAGTTCTTCACTTAACCAATGACTTCAACAACAATGCTTATCAAACAAGGTTTTAACAACAAATCTTTATTCCAAAAAACCTTGAAGCATTAGTTCAACATACTCAATAAGGAAACCCTAATTAAGTCATTTTCACTCCAAACTTATTTTCCAGAAAACCAACCAATCAACTGAATTATGGAAGAATGTGCTCATACCTTTTTCTTGATGATGAAGGAACCTCAAACATCTGTCACAACCACAAAAACTTCTTTGCCAAGCTCAAATAAATTAGATAACAATACAAAGCATATAATAACTCACAAATACACCTTATTACTCCATTCTCAAAATAATATCCAACACCACAATAGTTTAAATATTCACTTCTCAAAATCCTAACTCATCACAATTTCATCTCAACCATTCAACTTTGACATAATCTACTTCAAAAAAATATCCTAAAAAATTAACACAATTTCTACTTATAACTCCCTACTTTAATATTGCATTTAAAAATAATTCTTTTGAAAAATAATGCAATAAATAATTTTCCTTTCCTCTAAGATAAAAATATTTTTACCCATAACATAATCTCAGCAAACACCTTTCATAAAACTCATAAAAAATCTCTTTAACTTAGGCTAAACTCCGAAAAAAATATTACCCTTATTTCTCCTAAGACAAAATTTAGCCTAAGTAAAAATCAAATTTAATAATTAAAAAGCTTTACCACTTTGGCATGCGCATGAGTCGAACCGAGCACATCTCTCCCACTAGCACCTTGACCATGGCTTCCACACCGTGGAGCCACGTGCTCCTCTTGGAGCCTCCAAACACCTTCAGTGCTTTGACCTTATAAAACACACAAGACAAAATAAGGCTCCTTCACCCACGCTCTACGAAATACATTGCACAAAGTTATTACCATGAGGAATACACACAAAATAGCATGTGATAGTCTTTAGCAAATCGGGTGGATAATTTTACCTTTGGAAAGGCTATGGTATATATATACCATATGCTTTCCAATGTGCTCCCACGTCGGTAGAGAAAGACATCGACAATGCATGCGATGAATTCGGCGGAGGGAGACATCGAAAATGTACACGAAAGAATCGACATCCATCATTAGATTAAATATAATAAATTAAATTATTTTAAGAATTTAATTATTATAATTTAATAATTAAATGGATTTTGGCCTTTTAAACCAAACTTTAGGGCCTCCTTGGTTTTTAGAAAAACCTTACAACTTGCCCACATGGTTTTAATGAAAAAAACCTTTATTTTTGCCATGATTGGTTTTAAGGAAAACCTTTTATTTTTCCAAAACATGGTTTTAATAAAAACCTTTAAACTTATGCTTCCACATAATATTAAAAATATTATGAAGCTCTTTTGCCATTAACCTTTGCATTGTTCCTTTTGACATTTTTACATCAACGGTAGCTTATTCCTTGACATCAATGACAACTTCATTCCTTGATATCGATGACAACTTTGACTCAAAATGTCCAAAAGTATGAAGGCCATGTATTGTGAAGTTATTAAAAGGGTCTCTTTGTTTTATGTGTTATAATTTTATTAATTCCCTTTTATTCTATTTATGTTTGTGGAGTTGTAGCTTGCTTTTTTCTTTGTCATAGTGGTTAATTGTTTCTTTTCATTAGAGTTTTTCAGTAACTTAAACTTTAGTTTTGGTAAATAATTGGAATATATTAGTTATGTATCTAATTATTAATGATTACTTTATAATAATTGGTTACTTATCATTACTAAGAAACCAATAGAATATAATGAAATTATTAATCAATATTAAGGTGATCTTTAAATATTAATATGTGATTTATTTGTTAATATTAATATATCTAGTTGGAATTATGAAGGAATATTGTAGAGCTTGGTATTACTAAATTTACTTAAATATTAATGATGTGGAAAGTAATAATCCATAATGTAAAGAGTATTATAATATTTAAAAAATGAAAAAAATATTTTTGTTTGAGAATGAGAAGTTATGATTTGATGGATTAAATAAATATGTTTTCCAAGAAATGGATAAGGCTTGTGTAGTTAAGGAATCCATTTTTGAGATAAGTATGGGATTCTCTCGTTATTTTTGCATCGAATTGCTTAGTATGGTGCATGTCTACATTATTATATAATTTTTTGCATAGTGCATGTTAGGCTTGCATATGCTTATCAAGGGTTATCCTAATCCCTAAATTTCTTCTCGAGTTTGTGGAGGAAGATCCATCAAAGTAAGACCTTGAAAAAATATTAGGGACAACTTATGTGGAGATATATTATTGTATTTGAAAATGAGAAACTCTTGGAATTTTTTTTGAAAGGAGATTATGTTATGAAATATTATGATGAATAAAATGATGTTATGTAAATATTTTTGTTATATTATTTTTTAATATTTTGGAAGATTAAATGTTATTGTAACAACCTACCAAAACCAACCCTATATATATAGACACAAGCAGGTTCACATAAAGGGGTCTCAATATTATTTTTAGCATTCTCAAGGCTTCACCATATTTGAGTTTAATGTCACTATAGATGACACTCAAGTGGACAAGAGTGATCAACATCTTGTATTTCTTAGGCTTCACCTTACTAAACCTCACCATTTATAAGGATGCCAAATTGGTCCCCCCACATTTCCTAAACTCTCACTGGTATAAGACAATTTGACCACAACATAGGGATTATCCTTTAAGGTCCATATCACTTAAAGGGGAATGCCTATTTCCTAACCTTTCCATAAGTTCATCTATGTAGGTTACTTTGGTGTAAAGACTTAATGCTTAGTTTCCACACCTCTATGGGCTAACTAAGGTCAGTACCACTCATTTAGTAATGGCTATGGCTACCTGAGCCTCACCATTAAATATACCACCACAACTATCTCGTAATTGATTCCATTAACTTCATAGTTATGGAACACTCAATCCTCACTATTCAAGGTGTGTCAATTTACAAGTATCTAACTATTGCATCACCACAACTCCTAGATTCATGATTAATTGACTATTGCATCTTCACAACTCTTGAGACTCACAACCACTTGGTTATTACATCACCACAACTCCTCCTAGGATTGGGTTGTATTTGACTGAGGAATCCTATTAAGGTTCTAGATTCATTCCTAAGAAACCCCACCCAAATCCAAGGTATCCAAAACAATAATAACATCTCTCTCAAAAAAAATAAAGTGCTATAATGGAACAACATGCTTAATTATAACACCATGCTAGATTAAAGTAGAACATAAATCTCAATATAAGTCTAGCATAAAGGAAACATCTTGCTAAGTTAAAGAACAAGATTAAAGTAACCATAATGCTAACTTCTAACATAATGCTAGCATAGAACATCTATTTAATTTAAACTAGAAAAGCAACTTAAATAGATCATAAGCTAACTTATAACTTTTCTTCTTCTTTCATCATAACCAACTCATTATTTCATTGCTCAAAAACCAAGTTCTCCACATTTTTACATGAAGGCTTCCAAGCCCTATTATTGTAGGAATAAAAATAACCAAGTGTTACATAACAAAACTTCCAATTACATAACAAATTTTCATTCCCAAAAACATCAGAGCAAGTCCATCCAAATGGCCACTGCACCATCTTCTTTTCATGATCTTCTTCATGAAGAAATTTCTCCATAAAATTTAAGAAAACTAAGGGATCATGACAACTCAGTATGCAATGAAAATAAATATGCACCATGTATAAGGAAAACAACCATGCATCATATATTTTAACACATAAGGATAGAATCCCATACTTATCTCTATAATGGTCCCCTTACCTACTCAAGTATTAAGAAACCATAATAATCATTTCCAAATTTTCATCAAGAAACTATGCAAAAATTCCATGCAACACACAAGAAGAGAACCCTATACTTCTCTCTATAATGTCCCCCTTACCTGCTCAAATATTAGGAAATCATTATCATTATTTCTAATCCAAGTTCTTTCAACAAGCAACTAAATGGAATATCACTAACTAATTAAGTTAAAAGATCACCATAATCAAGGTTTCTTTACTAGAAGCTATACATAGTGAGCTAAAATATTCTATTGAAAGAAGCTCCAAGTATTATAACTCCATATCTAATTTCTTTCATAATTTCAATGGTATAAAAACTAAATACTAAGTTATCCTAAATCCACATAGCCTTCTTTTATACCACCAATCCAAGTTAACTAAAAAATATTAAATAACTTTTATGCTAATTATATAGTAAAAGCCTATCCTTATGCAACATAGAAGAAACCATATAATAAAGGCATAAGATAAATCTTCTATTATAAAACAAGCCAACCAAAAAATGTAACATAAATGAATGATATGCTAGGGTAAATAGAATGATCTAATGCCTTCCCTATGCTAACAAGAAGCAAAACCACACTTCACAATGCCCAAGGCTCTACCCAAGCTCTATATCCACTTCTACCCTAGCAAACTTTGGCTAAATTGAAACAATCCTAATATAGATGGATGTCAAAATACAACACAATATCAAACATAACCAAGAGTAGATATACGTAACTAGGTGTCTATTATGACAACTAGCAAACACAAGCTACCTTACTCATAAATAAATACACTAGTGCAGCTCTGATTTAACAACTAGATTTATGGAGAAGCAATGAGCTAAAATTTTAAAGAAAACACTCAAATCCAAAATAAGGTTTAACAAGGGAACTCCTAACATAACCTAAAGACTACTAAGGATACTACACTCAAAGCACTCTCTCTTTAGCAAGCATAACATAACTAAAAACAAAATTGCATAAAGAAGATAACAACAATATCAAAAGATAACCAACATAATAGAGGGATAAAAATCAAAGGCCAAATACCTCTACACACTACTAGATAGCCTCTGTAGTTGATTTACCAAAAAATACCTCCTACTTATTTTGATTCCCACTTGCTTTTTAATCCAACCACCCCCCTATACTATATTTCCTAGGGGTATATAAAGGAAACGTTTCTTCTCGGTTTCAAGAGTTATTCATCCAACAATATTGACAAGGTGGAGGGAAAAAAGGGATGACAACACTTTGATTCCCTGGCATTACCTTATCTAAGGGTAACTAATATATCCATGAACTCAATAACATATGGTGCTCAAAAAAATAAAGGCCCAAAATATAAAGTGACACTTATTGATTAAGATTAATGCTAATTGGTATTTGGCTAAGGTTTGATAATAATTTTCTTCCTTTAATATATTTGCAAGCATTAACAATATGTTTAATGTTTAATCTAAATGCATTTATAACCAAAAGCATCATGTTTAATATAAATGCATTTATAAACATAATCAATATGAAAAAGAAAGAAGAGCCTTTGCTAGCATCAAAATACTTCCTTAGAATTATTTATATAAGTTATTCATTCCATTAAATTTTTACCAAATGTTAATATTAATTATTAACATTGAAATTAATATTTCAAGTATTAATATCACTAAACTCATAATACTTTATTGGATTATCCAAACAATTCTAATATTCCAAAGCACGAGCAAAAAAAAGTCTTTTCAAATCCATAATACAATGTGTTCTATCCTTAAATAGGTGGCTTTTTAAGATAACTAATACGTTTTCCCCTACCTTACTAAGGATGAATCCTTCACCATTAGAAATTTCATGGTCCAATGGTGTATTCACATCAACAAGTAAATTCAATGTATCTATATGAAGGGTACATTTTAATCTTAGAGCTATTGATGAACAAGTCATCTATCATTTCCCATATTTTCTCTCAACTTAGGTGGGTGTCCTATACCAATCTATCAGTGAGAGTACCTAGTTCTGCAACCACAAATACACCAACATTACCATATTACAAGGGTAGAAGTATTTAATGCAACAACCCATTATTATGGACAACATAAAACCAGACTATACATTAGATATCCACACATCAATACATAAATTAATGTCAAGAATAAGTCCTACTAAGGAGGGTCATTAAAGTTATTATTTTATGGAAATAGTTAGTTATTTGTAAAATGGAATGAAGGTGTTATTGAAAGAAATTATAAAATCTAAATTAATTTAACTAAGGTTATAATTCCTTAGATGCTATTTTGTCCTTTCATTGCAAATAAAGGAATGCTAAATTATAGTGATTGATTAAGTATTTATATTTCTAGTCTTTAGGAATGTGTTATGTTTAATTATGATTTAATATAACACTTAATTTTCTTTAGGAAGAGATGGTTATTTCTTTTTATATGTTAAGATTCTTGGGTTTGGAAAGGGGTTTTTGGGCATGAGCTAGATCCATATTAGAAATACTTGAGTCAAGATACCCAATCCTAGTGGTGATCAACTAGGTTTTTGTGAATGATACACCTTGAATGGTGAGGCTCGGGTGGCCCAAAGTGGTGAGGTTTTTGGGTAGTCCTAGCGGTGAGGCTTGGACAAGTCCTAAGTGGTGAGGCTTGGATGTATTCCTAGTGGTGAGGCTTAGGAATAAAAATGATGGATTGGTATGGGATAATCCATCAAATAATTCATAAGATAGTATAGTGGTGACATCTTACAGTGAGGTAAAATTTTCCATGTTCATTACTAGGTGAGTGGTAATGGCCTTTGTTAGACCATAAAGGTGAAGGTAACTAAGCACTAAGGCATTATGTAAAATTAATCCTACATAGATAGACTTATGTATGGTTAGGGAATAGATGTCCTTATTTAAGTTTTATGGGCATTAAAGGATAATCCCTACATCATGGTCAAGTTATCTTATACTAATGAGGGTATAGAAAAAGTAGGGGGACCACTGATGGTATCTTTTTTAAATGGTGAGATTTATAAATGTGAATCCTAGTAGTATGAGAAGTTGGCCAATCCTATCCATTTGAGCATCATCTACAGTAATAATGAACTCAAAATGTGGTTATGCCTTATACTGGTTAAATATATTGGGTCTTCTTTATGATTTTATCCTTGTAGAAAAATATCTCTCCCTTGGATCAAGTTGGTGGGTTGTTATAGTTGGTATCAGATCCTAGGTTGTAGGACTCAAATATTCCATGGAGAGAACCTAGGTTGAACCTTGACTTGATGTGCTACTTTGGGGAGGCTTACTCTTCTAGGGATCTTAAGTTGATTTGGAACAAGGTAGGTATTTCACGTTATCTTGACTAGTCAGACCAAGGATTAAAAATCCTTGAAAGTATAGCTTCTTATTAGGGATGGCACCTTGTGGATAGGCAAGTGTGACCATGATCATTATCAAGTGAGTGATAATGGTATAAGTTAGTTCATGGGATGATGAAACTAACTAATAATAGAAAGTATAATTTTGGAGAAATTTTAACTTATCCAACTCCTTTTTGTGGATAGAAAATGACACATTTTTAGAGGAGGATCTTCTAAGATATCAGGGTCAACTATGTAAGACGAAGTGACCACTCATACCTAAAAGAAAATTGGAATAATAATAGACTCTAGTAAGATGGTAGAAAAAATTACTTTAGTGGTTAAATTGCTTCAAGAGTAGAAGGAGCAACAAAACAAATATTGGAAACATTGGTTAATCGAGAACCAAGTAACAAGAATTTAGAGGGTAGATAGGAAGAGAATCTTGTTAGATGAGCCCACGAGGGTAAAGCTCTAATTGAGGCTGAGCTTGCTAAGGAACTTAAGAATGTTAATGTACTTAAATTTAATGGAAGAGAAAGGGGTGATGCAGCAAAATCTTGGATGAATGTATTGGAAACTTACTTTTCCAGGAAGAATTACTCACTAGAAAACAAAAATATCTAGGATACCCTTCACCTCTAGGTTGTAGCATTGGAATGGTGGAATACATTCAAGGTAGGTAGAATAATCCAAGAGATGTAACTCAAATGGGATAGTTTTTTAAGGGCATTTAATAAAATATTCCTATTGGATCAGTTTTATGTAGAGAAATTTGAGGAATTATCTATGCTTGAACAGGGTACATTAACTATGGAGACATATTATCAAAGATTCATTAAGCTCTTGAAATATATTATTAGGTATGATACCAATGAACAATTGAAGGTGAACAATTTAATCCTAGGAGTGGATCCTAAGATCTGAACAATGATTAATTTTCTTAAGATCAAAAACCTACAAAAAGCATATGATATGGCTCGATAGGAAGAGAAAAGTCAACACACCAAGAAGTCCTTCAACTATGAAGGGTTGATAGAAGGATAGAATTAGTAACTCAATAAGAGGAAGAGAAAACAAAATAAGAAAAGGAATAAGAAGAAAAATGGGACAAAGAGAAAAATAAGAAAATCAAAGGAAACGCAAAGTTTGAAAATATGAACAATGGGAACAAGGAAAACTATAAGAAGAATTTCTAGAGGAAGGATAATTCAAAACCTTACACTAAAAAGTAGAATTATTCAAATAAGAAAGAGGACACAAGAGATAGAAGATAGGAAAGGTCTCGAGCACCTAGGAAAAGTTATTTCATTTATGAGGGTCTCATTATACAAATAAGTGTCCCCAAAGGCCAGATTTGAGTAACATAACAGAGGAGCAACCACATCAAATCTATGCAGCCATAGGAAGTTAGGACCTATATGGTAAAAAAATTTCTATTCTATCAAATTGTAAGTTGTTCAATAGAAATATAAATATTTTTATTGATTGTGGAGCCACATATAGTTTCATTTCCACAAGTATTGTCGTGGATATAAAAAAACCCATATTTTTGGCATAAGAGTGAAAAGTTGAGTATGGGTTGTCATAATCCAAATTTTCCTTCCTATTTTTTTTCTTTTAAAACCAAAGAGGCCTAATATACTCTAGAACCACCATTGATATCACTATATCAATTCTCTATCTATATATTCTTTGAGGCACACCCATCATTATGCCTTACATAAATCCAACCATGTAACTGCACTAGGTGTTTTTCTATTCTTGGTAAAAAAATACCCATCTCATGGATACAATGAGCTAGAATTGATCATCCCTTCATTCTTTCAAAAGGTGCACTTCAAGTCTACACCCTACACACATCCTTCTATGTAGGTGGTATGTACCTTCCCTTCATTCTTTCGAAGGTGCACTTCAAGACTATACCCTATATAAATCCTTCTATATAGGTGGTATATGCATTAAGGGATAGTTTATCAATATTGTATTTTTAAAATCAAGACATCCCAATAGGCCTCTTTCCCAACTTCTTCTTTGTGGGGTCAATTATCATGGCAATCCCTATAATATCTATAGCTATGTCTTTCTAGGGATTTCATACGCAAAACAACTTGAGCTACAATATGAAAATATTTTCCCTTTAATAAATTTTTAACATTACTATATCCAAAACCCCTCAAATTCCCTTATTGATGTTGCTAATTAAGCAAACAATAGTATATATCTTTGTAATATCAAGCTTGTTTAAAAAATATTCAGGAAGTCTCATCCAAGCATTATTAAATAAATAGCCCAAAACAGAGTTCCATGATAAAGAGCCCATAATTATGAAGAGAAAATTAGTCTATTAACATTTCTCATTCTTAATTTCTTCCTCATTTAGCATACATCTATTCCTCATGTTTTTATTTACATGGTTTAACAAGTAGGTCTAGTAATTTTCTAAAGCAAAACTAATCAGCCATGACCCAATCAATTTAAACATTCCCATAAAGAATCATATCATTTCTTTTAGACTATCTACTTTAGAGTTATCATATGATTTCCATTCTATAATTTAATACTTAATTAAACCAACATAACTCAAAATATAATGACCATTTCCATAAAGAATCATAACTATTATAGAAGTCTTTTAAATAGTAGCATAATAAAGAAGAATCCACAATAATTGTGCAAGTTCATTTTATCCTCAAAACCCCTTGAATGGAGAAAAACCAACCTTAAATCTCATTTATTCTATTAATAAAAAGGTTCTAAATAATTACATTGAGATAATATAGTTCAATATGTCTTATTCCCTTACTAGGGACTTTCCATATTCCCTTTTTCTATTACAATATGGATTATTCTATCCATTTGTGGGTACAATATTATCACCATTAATATGGAATGTAGGTATACCTAAAGGCATCCTCTATAATACTTTAAATTGCCATATAAAACATGATTACAATATAATCCTTTTCTAAACAATCTTACTTATAGTCTGGAAATTATCAATAGGCTCAGTATTTACCATACTTACACTTTCCCTGCAAGTTCAATAAAAGACCCAAAGTTCTTCACATAATCGTACCCTTTCTTAAAGGATGTTGAATTCATTTCAACCATTTTCAGATGTTGGCATCATTTTAGATGCGTCAATCCAATTTTTGTATCATTCATAAGGTAGTGCACATCCATAGGTTCTAGTAAGAGAAGGTATAATCCACATGTCTGCCCAAAAACATATTTGTTTTATTTATCCTCCACAATCATACCAACCATGGTGAGCAACATCTTTAAGAAAAATCTAACCAATAGGGCCATATTTGTAAATCTGAGTAAGACCAAAGCTTCAAATATCTAATTAAAAGAGTCTAATATGATTTTCAAAAAGGTTAACTATGTTTTCATTTCTACCCTGGTATCCACTGGTCGTGAATCTCCATCATTGAATCATTCTTTCTGGTATATAAAAAAAGTTAGCATCCACCCAGGTGTTGAAGGTGAGTTGGAGAGGAGAGGGCAATCCTCCAAGGGAGGTCCCAGGTTCGAATATCCACCCTACCAAAAAGTTGAATTGGGTACCCAAAATCCAATTGATAATGTTGGTGCAGGCAGGGTTGGGCGCAACTCCCGGGTGACTTTGACAGTGTATAACCCCATGTTCATGGTATCTCAGACCAAGGCGGCCCCGCAAGGGGTTTTTTTCTTAAAAAAAAAAATTAGCATCCCAACCTCTTGTATTCCCAAGGTTGAAATATTTAATGAGCCAACTACTCAAGTAACACGATAGGAGCCATTATAATGGTTGAAAATCACTCCTCCAAAGTAATAGCATGTACACAACCTTAAAAAAATTTGATGTACATCTTCTAAAGTGTCATGCCTTTCACAACCAATACAACCCTTCTAAGCTTCTAAAGAAAAATTGCTACAATCATTCTATAGTAGGATAACCGCACTCCCAACAAAGGCAACTACATTTGTATTACCCAAACAAAGTATATAGAAGCTATATCTAAGTACCTTATTGTGCACCAGAATGATGTTCTGGTTATACCTCTAATACTTAGCAAATCACTTAACTGCCTTTACAACACATGCATAATAATCTATTCTTTTTGTTGGTCGTAATCCTAAAGGAGTATAAACTTACTATGTTCAAGGACTACACTGGCTTGTTAGAAAAGAGAAAACATCCTACTAAAAGAGTTTTGTTAGCTATCCCATACAATCATATCCAAAATTCCTTATGTCTTAGTAATCCGAGTCGGACAAAGTCAAAATACTCATCCTCAACAAAAATTGCAACCTAGCTAATAGATTTTATGGCGTGTCCAGCGAGCTAGATCGTCTGAACATTGGATAAATAATAACACACCAAGGTAAATCCATTGTTTTTAGAAAAACCTACCTTGAACTCAATGCAACTCAATGAAGTCTCATAGAGGTTTTTCAGTAAACTTTCCTCTGTCTGTACGTTTCACCACCAACTTAACTTTTCTCCTTCTTTTCCCTGCTTATCTCTATTAATTTTTTTCATTCCAAAATCACATTGATACTCTATTTTCCTTTCATCAAGTTTCCTTTCTCCCTTCTCTGTAATTATCGATTCTCATTCTAACTACCACTACATCCTTACTAGATATTTTTTCCAGATTATTCCAACATGGCAGCAGAGCTCCCTAACTAACTAGCCAACTATGGCTTCATAAATGCATCAGTTATACCAACGTTAGTTAATTCCTCAATAGGAGGAAATGCATTAGTCGTAGCACAACAAAATAGTGTTTCCTCATAAAAGCACCTCCCTAGCTTGCCCACGTACTCCAAGTGGAATTATCCTGTTAGAGCTTCCTTCATAAATAGAAACCATAATGTAAGACATTAGTTCAATTATATACAAATTAAACCATGCTTTGGAGAATAGCAAAATATTTGTTAGATACCCATTCGATTGTAAGTATCCTACAATAAAGAAAAGTTATTAGATTTTCATTCTACTAAAGCATCACAATAGTTATTTAGAAATGCCTTAACATGATTTAGTTTATCATTTAATCAAGTTATATCATTTTCTTGAAAACTATGTAATTGCACCATATAAATATGAATTGATCCATTATTCTAAAATAAGTAAAAAACATTATATTTTTTATAAAATAAATGACTTGTATAAACTAATCATTAAAATAAATCCATCCATCCCATGATAACATATTTTGAGCACTAATCCATATTAATGAAAAGAGTCTACCAAGGGAGGGTCATGACATCCTCCCCTTATTAGGCTTAACACATTCCTTTGTATTTCATATAGTTAATACATAAAATAACAATTACAATATATTTTCAAACAGAAATGAGAAATATTTTTGCATATCTGCTACTTTCTCCCAAGTAGTATTTCTCTTAGATTAGTGGTCCCATAGGACCTTGCATTGCTCTAGAGTCCCTTTCCTTGTAGATTTGGAATGAAACTCAAGTATTCTTATTGGTTGAATCTCTATAGCCTTTGGATTCACCATCTACAAGTTAGAGAAGTCCCGCACATGATCAAGATTAGAAATGTACTTTCCAAGTAAGGAAATGTGAAAGATGTCATGAATCTTGAACAAAATAGATGGTAAGGCAAGTCGGTATGCCACATGACTAATATTTTCTATAATTTCAAAGGGTCCCAAAAAATGAGGGTTCAATTTTATGGATTTGATAGCACCCTTCTTCGATCACACCCTCATAAAAGCTCTATCACCTACACTTGGCATTCTCTTAATATTGACATAACTATATTTATGGTTTGAGGCTTCTTTTAGCCTTTCCTTTATTATACTTAACTATTGGTCCATTTATTTGACCATGTCTAGTCCTAGCACAATCCAGTCCTCTAGATTATCCCATGACAATGGTGCCCTGCATCTTTTGCCATAAAAATATTTGAATGGAGTCATGCTTAGGGTTGAACGGTGACCATTAAATTATACCAAATGCAAGTAATCCTCCCATCGGTTATTTTGATCCATACATTACATGTGAAGCATATCTTCTAACACCTGGTTCACTCTTTCTATTTTCCCATTAGTTTTTGGGTGATAAGCAAAATTGATGTTTAGTCTAGTACCAATGGCACGATGCAAGGCTTACCAAAACTTGGATGTAAATCTCGAGTCCCTATCTGATATAATTACCTTCAAAAAACCATGAAGCTAAAATATCTCTTTGGAAAATATATTAGCCATAACCACAACATCATCCTTGGTGTTCCTAGGTATAAAATGTGCAACCTTGATCAGTCTATCGACCACTACTAGGATTGCATCATGTTGAAACCTATTTTTAGGCAACCCTACAATGAAATCCATCAAAACCACCTACCATTTTTGCATAGGTACATCATGTGGATACAACAATCCAACAGGATGTCTGTGTTTTGCTTTTACTTTTTGAAATTCAAGGCATTGAACGATAAAATCAATTATGGCTATGTTCTTCTTCATATTCTCCCTCATATTTGCTCCTCTCAAATGAGTAAAATACAAGGATATATTAGCTTCATTCATGATAATCCTTATCAAACCATTGAATACAAGAATTACTACCCTGTCCTTAAAGCATAAGAAACCATCCTTGATGCTAAAATCTTTGTTTTCATTTGGTTTTCTTTCCATCCTTTCCCAAATTTGATTGCAGTATGCATCTTGATGTTGCATTTCCCTGACTTGTTCCATCAAGTCAACATGAATGTGAGATAAATAAGCTATGTGTCTCCTTCTACTTAATGCATCAATGACTTTATTCTCCTTTCTTTTATATACTCAATGCCAAATTCATATTCAACGAGAAATTCCATCCACCTTCTCTACCTAGCATTGAGTAAAGGTTGAGTAAATATATATTGCATGCTCTGATGATCTATCCTCAACTCAAAGGGTCTCCTTACCAAATAATATTTCCAACTCTTGAGAGAAAATACTACCACTACCAATTCTAGATCATGGGTTGCATAATTGACCTCATGTCATTTCAATTTCCTTGATCCATAGGCTACCACTACTTCTTCCTAAGAAAGCACTCCTCCCAAACCTTCCAATGATGCATCTATACAAATAGAAAAACTTCCCTGAGGATCGGGTATCTTTAGTATAGGAGGTGTAGTAAGTTTTTGCTTAAGCAAATCAAAATATACCTCACACTTATTTGTCCACCTAAATTCTTTTCCTTTCCTCTAAAGGTTAGTTATTGGAGAGGTAATCTTGGCATAATCCTTCACATATCGCCTATAATAACCAATCAAACCCATGAAACTTTGGACTTCTATCACATTTTTGGGTAGTGACCAATTCAAAATAGCTTCTATTTTCTTAGGATCTACCACGATTCCTTCTTTTGATACAATGTGCCCTAAATATTGCACTTCTATCACATAAAATTAATACTTGGATAAGTTCCCATACAAACTAATTCTTCCTTAACAGTTCCAACACAATCCTAAGGTGTCTATCATGCTCTATTTTATCTCGGGAATATATCAATATATCATCCAAGAATACCAAAACAAACCTATCCAAATGCTTCTTGAAGATATTATTCATTAAGTTCATAAATGTTGTTGGAGCATTCGTTAAACCAAAAGGTAAGACAATGAACTCGTAATGGCCGTAACAAGTTTTAAATGTTGTCTTATGCGTATCCTCCTCATGGATTCACAACTGATGATATCCAAACTTCAGATCAATCTTCAAAAATATAGTGGCATATTTAAGCTGATCGAAGAGATCTTCGATCCTAGGTAAAGGATATCTGTTCTTGATAGTTGCCTTGTTTAACATTCTATAATCTATACATAATATCAAGGAACCATCATTTTTATTTACGAATAGCATAGGTGCACCCCATGGTGACACACTTGGTCTGATTAATCCTTTTTCTAGCAACCCTTGTAGTTGCACTTTCAGCTCTTGCATTTCTATGGGATTCATTCTATAAGGAGCTCTATGTATAGGCTCGGTTCTAGGTTGAAGCTCAATTGTGAAATCAAATTCACGTTTGGGTGGTAATCTAGGTAAATACTCTAGAAATACATCCCTAAAATCTTGAAGAATTGGGTGTTTCCTGAACACCTCTTCCTTCTTTTCTTCCTCAATTTCATTTATCTTTACAACATAGACCATTCCTCCCTTTTTGATGGATTTCTTGAGTTGCATCATCGAGAGGATTTGGGGTTGAAAAGTCCCTTGTAGGCTATACACCCTTCGTACATCCCCACCATCTTCCATGTACTCAATCCATCTATCCTAAAAATTGAGTATTGCTTTATGCGCTTGCAACCAATCCATTCCTAGGATTACATCAAAGGCATGCAATGGCACTACATATAGGCATCCCATTGTCATTCCACTAGGTAAGGTAATTTTTGCCATAGGGTAACATTGATTTATGGAGTAGGTTTATCCTGAACCATACTCGACCTTCCACCCATGTGCTAAGATTCTTGGCCTTTCTAAAATATCTTTAGCTAAACTAGTGGAAATAAAACTATCCATAGCACCACTATCAATTAAGATTTTAACATTCTTACCAAAAATATTACCCTTTATCAATAGTGGCATGGCTTGACCTTCTAGATTTTGATTCTCTATTGCAACATAAATATTGTGCATGGGTTCCTTAGGTGTAGGTTCTTTGTACATTGGTTCCTTTTCCTTTGAACTCATTTTTGCTCTATGTGGACAATTACTGGCATAATGTGGTCCTCTACAAAGAAAGCATCCTTCTTTCGGCCCTGGGTGTACTTTTCACTTCTATCCTTCCTCTACTTTTTCTACAAGTGGAGAATTAGCCTATCCCTATGGTGGTCTATTGTTACCATTGTTGCGATTATTAGAATTATGGTTCTTTCCTTGGAACCTTTTCCTAAAATTTCCTTGCTTCCTATCATTCCTTCTGTCTTGTCTAGGGATACTTTTATTTGCTTGTTCTTTTTTCCACTTTACAAAACCTACACTGTTTCTTTTCCTTAGTGCTTCTCTACCCTACTCATCTAAACCTTCATAATCAAAATAGGGTTTGAGATATGTTTCAAATTTTCTAGCCAAATCATAGGCTTTTTGCAGAGTAGTAGGTTCCCACATATCTACCTCTTACCCTATTCTAGGATCTGCTCCTAGTATAAACTTATGGATCTTCATTTTCTCATTGTATGCAGGCACATATTTCAGTAGCTTGAAAAATATTTGATAATATTTTTCCACTATCCTAGTTCCCTACCAAATTTTAGTGAACTCCTCAAAATTTTAGGAATAAAAGTGCTCCGTGAGGAATCTCTCTTTAAAGGCTACTACAAATTCTTCCCATTTCAAGTCGATTGTTGCTAGTTTCCTATCCTCACTAAAATTTTCCCACCAATCCAAGCCATCACCTTGTAAATGTAGTGTGGCATAGGATGTTCGAGTTCCAGAGGAAAAGTTCTTCATATTACAATAGGTTTCTATCTCTTTCAACCAAGCTTCGACTTTATCACCATATTCCTCTCCATTGAACTTGGAAGACTTTAAATGTTTCATTTCCTTGCCCAACTCAACCTCAAGTCGAACCCTAGCTTGTTGTGCCTCAGTAAGGGGTTCATTTTCCTATCCCATTCTAGAGTTTCCAGCCTATGCTTCCTGATTCAACATGACATCCAACAACTACTTTTGTGTTTCTACCTGCTCACAAAGTAGGGCTACTATGGTAGTGAGATTCTCACTTTCATTACTAGGATTCTCTCTTTCATTTCTAGGGTTCTCTAAACCTACATCTGGGTTCCTATTCTCCTCATTAGTCCATCATGTCTACATTTTTTATGGGGCAACACTTCCTCTTCTCTTTGGTGTTATTGTCCCTGGCCATACATAGGAGAGATAGCAGGAGTCAGTTTACCATTACTTCTTTGAATTGACTCTCCTACCTGCAACTATATTCCTAGTTATCATAAGTAATTATATGGGTTTTAATTTTAGCAACTATTTTTTTAAAGCAAGGTATTATCCTTACATAGGTATGTTTTCTTTTACACACCAATATCTAATTTTACGTAGTGCACCTATTCCACTACGAACTTGGCTCTAATACCAAATGTCATAACCCAATTTTTCTCCTCCTATTTTTTTTCCTTTTAAAACCAAAGGGGTCTAGAATCTATACTCTAGACCAACCACTGATGTCACTACATAAATTCTCTATCTAAATAATCTTTGAGACACACCCATTATTATACCTTACAAAAATCCAACTATGTAAGTGCACTAGGTGTTTGTATATTTTTGGTCAAAACTATCCATCTCATGGATCCAATGAGCTAGCATTGATCATCCCTTCATTATTTTGAAAGGTGCACTTCAAGTCTACACCCTACATAAATCCTTCTATATAGGTTGTATGTACCTCCCCTTCATTCTTTCGAAGGGTGAACTTCAAGACTATACCCTACAAAAACCCTTCTATGTGTGTGGTATGTGCATTATTGGATTGTATATTCATCTCACATATGTAAGAGCTATATATCCCAATAGGTCTCTTTCCCAAATCCTTTGCGAGGTCAATTATCATGGAAATTCCTATAAACTCTATAACTATCTCTTGCTAGGGATTTCATATGCAAAACAACTTGAGCTACAATATAAAACTCTTTTCTCTTTAATAAATTTCTACCATTACTATATTCAAACCCCCTCAAATTCCCTTATTGAGGTTGCTAATTAAGCAAACCATAGTATATCTCTTTGTAATATCAAGCTTGTTTAAAAACTATTCAGGAAGTCTCACCAAGCATTATTATAGAAATAGCCCAAAACAAAATTCCATGATAAAGAGCCCATATTTATGAAGAGAACATTAGTATATTAAAATTTATCATTCTTAATTTCTCCCTCATTTATCATACATCTATTCCTCATGTTTTCCTTTACATTTTTTAACAAGTACGTATAGTAATTTGTTAAAGCAAAACTAATCAGCCATGACCCAATCAATTTAAACATTTCCATAAAGAATCATATAATTTCTTTTATACTATCTACTTTAGAGTTATCATATGGTTTCCATTCCAAAATTTAATGCTTAATTAAACCAAAATAACTCAAAATATAATGGCCATTTCTATAAAGAATCATAACGATTGTAGAATTCTTTAAAATAGTAGCATCATAAAGAATAATCCACAATAATTGTGCAAAATCATTTTATCCTAGAAACCCCCCAAAGGGAGAAAAACCAACCTTAAATCTTCTTTATTTTATTAATAAAAATGTGCTAAATAATTACATTGAGATAAGACAATTCAATATGTCTTATTCCCTTACTAGGGATTTTTCATATTTCTTTTTTCTATTACAATATGGATTATTCTATCCATCTGTGGATATAATTTATCACCATGAATATGGAATGCAAGTATACCAAAATACATCCTCTATAATACTATAAATTTCCATATAAAATATTATTACAATATAATCCTTTTCCAAACAATATTACTTACAGTTTGGAAAAAATCAATAGGCTTGGTATTTACCGCACTTACACTTTCCTTGCAAGTTTAATAAAAGATCCAAAGTTCTTCATATAATTGTACCATTCCTTAAAAGAGGTTGAATTCATTTAAACCCTTTTTATATGTTACCATTGTTTTAGATATGTCAATCCAAGTTTTGTATCGTTCATAAGGTAGTGCACATCAATAGGTTATGGTAAGAGAAGGTATAATCCACATGTCTACCAAGAGATATATTTACTTTATTTATCCTCCACAACCATATCAACCATGGTGAGCAATGTCTTGAGAAAAAAATTAGCCAATAGGGCCCTATTTGTAAATCTGAGTAAGGCCAAAGCTTCAACTATATAATTAAAAGAGTCTAGTATATTTTTAAAAAGGTTGACTATGTTTTCCTTTCTACCTTGGTATCCGTTGGTCGCTAATATCCATCATTGAATCATTCTTTCTGGCTGTATAAAATAAATTCAGCATTCCAACCTCTTGTATTCCCAAGGTTGAAATATTTAATGAACCAACTACTCAAGTAACACGATAGAAGCCATTATAATGGTTGAAAATCACTCCTCCCAAGAAATAGCATGTACACAACCTTACGGTAAACTAATGTACATCTCCTAAAGTATCATGAATTTCACAATCAATTCAACCCTTTTAAGATTCTATTCTAATGCCTCATTGGACCCTACTTTTATCCAGAAGAATATGGTTAACCTTGTATTTACAATATCACTCAACCTAAGTAATCCATATATTCATCATCCTTGATCAGTTAAGGGTAAATTGCTATAATAATTTTATAGTAGGAGAACAACACTCCCAACAAAGGCAAATACATTTGCATTAACTAAACAAAGTATATAGAATCTATACCTGACTAGCTTATTGTGCACTAGAATGGTGTTCTGGTTATACCTCTAAAAATTAGCAAATCACTCAACCACCTATACAACACATGCACTATTGTCTATTATTTTTGCTAGTCATAAAACTAAAGGGATAAAACCTTACTGCATTCAAGGACTATGTTGGCTTGTTGAAAAAGAGAAAACATCCTACTAAAAGAGTTTTTTTAGATATCCCATATAAGCATTTCAAAAATTCCTTATGTCCCAGCAAGCCAAGTTGAATAGGGTGAAATACTCACCCTCAACAAAAATTGCAACCTAGCTAATAGATTTTATGACGTATCTAGCAAGCTAGATCACCTGAACACTAGCTAAATAATATCACACTAAGGTAAATTTTTTATTTTCAAAAAAACCTACCTTGAACTCGATGCAACTTAGTGAATTCTCATAGAGGATTTTCAGTAAACTTTCCTCTGTTCGCACGTTTTACCACCAACTTCACTTTTCTCCTTCTTTCTCTCACTTCTCTCTATTCATTTTTTCCTTCCAAAACCATGTCAATCCTATATTTTCCTTACATTGAGCTTCCTTTATCTCCTCTCCTTCATTCCTAATTCTCACTCCAACTACCACTACATCCTTACCCACTACAATTATCCAAATCATTCCAACGTGGTTGTAGAGCTTCCCAACTCACTAGCTAACTATGACTTCATAAATGCATCAGTTACAGCAACGTTAGTTAATCCTCAATAAGAGAAAATGAGTTATTCGTAGCACAATATAATATTTTTTCCTAATAAAAACACCTCCCTATGTTGCCCATGTACTCCAAGTGACATCATCCTCTTTGAGCTTTCTTCAGTAAGAGAAACCATAATGTAAGGTATTATTTCAATTATATACAAATTAAACCATGCTTGGGCGAATAGTAAAATATTCTTTAGATACCCATTCGATTATAAGTATCCTGGAACAAAGCAAAGTTGTTAGATTTTCATTCCCCTAAAGCATCACAATAGTTATTTAGAAATACCTTAACATGAGTTAGTTTATCATTCAATCAAGTTATATCATTTTTCTTGAGAACTATGTAATTGCACCATATAAAGATGAATTGATCCATTATTCTAAAATAAGCAAAAAACATTATATTTTCTATAAAATAAATGACCTGCACAAACTAATCGTTAAAATAAATCTATTCATTCCATGATAACATAGTTTGAGCACTAATCCATATTAATGAAAAGAGTATGCCAAGGGAGGGTCATGACAGTATAGGAAAACTCACTCAATGAATCAATGCTTTCCTATTGCAAAGATATCATTACCCAATGGATCAAATATTTGGCACTTATATGTAGCACTGCTATGTGCCTTTGATATTATCTTAGATATGTATTGGTTGAAATATCATGGAGCCCTAATCAATTTCCAAGAAATATGGATGGATTATATTAATAAGGATAAGAGAATATTAAGGGTTCAAAGTAGGTAAGGGTCCTTTTAACCATATTTATTATCATCTATGTAGCTTAAGAAGGCAAGCAAAAGAGGTGGAATGTTGTATGTGGTTAAGATAAATGGCAATAAAGACAGTAATGGAGATGTAGAAATACTTAAAAAATATCTAATTCTACATGAATTTAGGATAAATCACCTATGAATTTTATGATACATATGACCTAGAGCTAGCAACCATTATGCATGCTCTTAAGGTTTGGAGGAGCTAAGGATAAATCACCAAAGCCTAAGGTATATATTTATCCAACCAATGTTGAATGCAAGACAAAGAAGGTGGATAAAGTTCCTAGTAAAGTATGAATTTGGTATTGAGTATTTCAAAGGAAAGAAAAACAAGGTTGTTGATGCCTTGAGTGGGAGAAGGCATATAGAAACATTAATCAAGAGTTATGTTGAATTGATCGATAAATTTAAGGAAATGTAGTTACATGATTAGTATTGCATTGAAATCTAGGCTAATATTGATGAGAATCCTAAGGAAAATAAAAATTTTAATGTAAAGGATGAACTTTTATGTTTCAAATATAGGGTTGTCATGCCCAATATTGGTGATTTAAGAAGAATTGTTATGTAGGAGGTACATACTTATCCATATTATGCTCAACTAGTAGGTGTAAAAATAAGAGAAAATATGAAAAAGATCTTTTATTAACCTAGAATGAAATAGGATGTTAATAGTTTTATTGCTAGATGTTTGGAATACCATAAGGTAAAGGCAGAACATCAACATACAACAAGAAAATTATACCCACATGATATACCTACTCAAAAGTGGTAGGTCATATCCATGGATTTTATTATGGGTTTACCTAAAACTAGGTATCAACATGATGGAATACTTGTGGTGGTAGACAAGTTGACTAAGGTTACACATTTTATACCAGGTAACATCAGGGATGATGCACCACTTGTGGTAAATAAGTTTGCCAAGGAAATAATCAGGTTACATGGTTTTCCTGAAATGATCATATTAGATAGAGATTCCATATTTACATCAAAATTTTGATAGGCTCTTCATCGTGCATTAGGCACTAAATTGAATATCAATTTTGCTTACCATCCAAAAATAGTTGGAAAATGGATAGGGTTAACTAAGTCTTGGAAGACATGCTTTGCATATATTACATGGATAAAAATTCTAAATGGGAAGACTATTTGCATTTGCCTGAGTTGCATATAATAATGGATACCATGCATCCTTGGAAATGGCTCTAGTCGAGGCCTTGTATGGAATAATATGCATAACACCTATATCATGGAACAATATAAAATATTGGGTGTTATCAGACTAGATACTATCAGAGAGATGGAGTAGCTCAAGGTAATTTGGTAGAGGCTTTAGGAAGTGACCAATTGTGAGAAGAGGTATACTTATATGAAAATATCACCAAGAGAATTCTCTATGGGATATAGAGTCTTATTGTGGGTGAGACCCATGAAAAGTGCCATCAAGTCAACTAAGTTGGATCCTAATTGTTTTGGGCCTTTTGAGATCATTGATAAGATTAGTCCAAGATCCTATAATCTCGTCTTATCACCCAACCTGTCAAATATCCATGATACTTTCTATATATTCCTACTTAGGAAGTATGTTTTTGATCCTTCTCATGTTTGGAATGTGTCATAATTGAAGATGAAATATCCCTTGACGATTGAGGTGAGACCAATAAGTATTTTAGGGTTTCATTCTAAGAGCTTGAGAAAATAAATCCTAGATCAATGTAAGGTCTAGTAGTACCATTATTCTAAAAGATTATGCAACTTTGGAAGATGTCAATGAAATGAGGAAGAAATTTCTACATTTATTTGAATACAATATATTCTTGTTTTCATAAAATACAAGGGGTTGTGTTTAGTATTAGGGGGGAGTATGTAATGGCCCACCCTCACAAGATTTTTTCTTGATGCTTGATTTATGTATTGATGTGTGGATATCAAATGCATAATCTTATTTTATTTTATCAAGATGTGTTGATAGTTGCACTTTATGCTTTTAAATTTGGATTATACTACTTTTGGAATATGGTACTACTGATGAAATTTGTGGTTGTAGGACTAGGTACTCTCATGGGTGGATTAGTATGAGACAACCACCAGAGTTGAGAGAAAAAGAGAAATGATGGATGAATTCTCATCGAAAACTCAAGGGTAAAAGAAAGCCCTCATATAAATGCATTGCATGTGTATTTTTGATTAAAAAATGCACCTTTGGGCAAGGATGTTGCTATTAAGAAAAAAATTCATCCTTAGTAGGTGGGTGATAACGTTGCAGTTATCATAAAGACTCCTACTTAAGGAACATTATTGTTTGATTAAAAGAGCCCTTGTATTCTTGTATGTATTTTGGAGTGTGGAATTGTTTGGTTAAGGAATTGTCAAACAAATCATTAATAATGTTAGCAAATTATTAAATATCAATGTTAATGGTTGACATTAACATTTAAATCTAATTAAATTAATTAGGCAAGTAATTAATTTAATTATTATTATTGTAATATTGGTAACATTAGAAATAAATGGTTTAATGAGAAGAAAATGATTAATAGCATTACTTAAGGAGTATATTTAATAAATACGATTTAAATTCATATTTTAGTAATGTTAAAAAAATATGTTATTTTTGGAATAATGGAAATATTGGAAAAAGGTTGGAAAACTTTTAAATGTTAAATCTTGAAAGCGTTACCCTAAATACATAATGGGTATGCATGAAGAAGTTACTCCAATGTTTGATTTTTTTGGTTCTTTAGTGGAATATATGTTTGCTAGATCGCCAAGTTTATAGATGGTTAACAAGAAAAAAAAAGAGTGGAAGGAGGAAGGAAACAAAGGAGAAGAAAGGTGATAAGAGTTGGAATAAAGGCGAAGATAAGAAGAGGAGCTAGGATTGTAACCAGGTTGGCCTACCTCCATGGAAGATTTGATCTTATGACTATTATTTTGCTTTAACTTGTTTGTTGTGTTGTATTTGCACCTTTATTTTGGATTGACATTGTGTATAAAACTTTATGATAAATATTTTATGGATTGCAATGTTTTCTTGTTGGTTTATCATATTGTATTTTTATGCATATATATATATATATATATATATATATATATATATATATATATATATATATATATATATATATACACCTCTTTTCAAATATTTTTCTTTGGATTTATTTTAGTTTCAGGTTGTACCTATGATCATCAATCCTTCTAGTCTGAATGAGTGGGTTGAGTATGAAAACCCTTTCCTTATGTTGAGGGTATTTTTGCATGGTTTTAATATTTTGTTTGCTGGAATGTCGTATCCAATATTCAAAAAACCTTTTAGAATGTTTTGTTTTTTTCTTTGATAGTGACCTATCTAAAAAGCATGCATCTGGTTATTCAGATAGCCCCGCCCGATTATTTAGGTGTAAGGTTCCCCTGGAACCTCTTAGCTTGTGTTTGACCTATCATGAACTCATGGAGGAGTTAGTTATTATATCCTAGGGGAGCACTCTACTGGCACAGTTGTATCATGAGTTATATCAAATAACTCATTGGAGCAAAGTGGGTATTGGTTGCAGCCTCATGTTGTAGATATGGGGCTGGCAACACATTTGGATAGAGCGTCCTGTGGAGCTGTCCCTAGAGATCACCACTATTGCAGATGTTTGTCAGTGTTATATCGCTTGCTGGCCCTAGGAGAACGAGGGATTTAGGAGCAAGTCTCATGTAGGAGACTTGACTCACTACATTGATCGGTTGACCTAGCTTCACTTTAGGGATATTAAGTTGTGCCCTTACATGGAATTCACAACATGGACTAAGGTAGCTAGATACGTACATTAGACACGTAGGTACATATGGATCATTTACCACAAGGCTGAGTGGCACGAGTATCAATACTTTTCTTGTGTACTGTAGTAGTTCGAGATTTGACAAGATGTCACAGACATACCTACTATCTACAAATACTTGGTCCTGGAGAGGGACCTCACCTGGCCTCAGGTTACTCCTCTGGGAGAGGAGGATGATGATTTCTAGAAGTCAGGCTAGAGGGATGTAGGTACCACTCATAATTACAATTTTTGGTGGGTTGACATTCAATGGCACGAAAGGGGACCTCTCGATTGCCCAGCTAGTGGATTTTTTGTAAAGGGTGTTGATGGTGCAGAGGTGGATCCTTATGGGTGTCGCACTTGGTAGAGTACAAAGGATGACTGGGGTACAATAGGGTAGGCCCCCCAATTGTATGCAGAGGAGGAGGGCCTCGAGGAGGGTGAGGTAGCACCAAAAAGTGAGATTAGGCAGCTACGAGAGTAGGTCACTAACTTGCAGAGTCATGTGGGTAGGCTACGTACCCATATTTTGTATCAGGATACATCTATCGCTACTCTAGATATGAAGCTATCTCATAGTGAGAGGTAACTACAACAAGCTCAAGAGGAGAGGACAACTCTCCAAGCATAGGTAGATTCAGTAGGTACAAGGATCACATAGCTCACAGGTGAGCTGGATGTGGCATAGGCACAACTGAGTGCCATCACTACTGAGAGGGACCTACTAAGGATATCGAATGGGGGCCCCTCTACTACATAGGTTGTGATGTCACCTCCAGTAGCACCATATTCTTTAATACCAGCTAGTTGTAACCCCATGGAAGAGATTAGGAGACTACATTCCCTTGTGGAGGAGGAAAACGAGCAAGATACAGGTCATGCAGCTCGTATCTCCCAGCTGGAGGGCTACATCAGGTTGATAGGCAGGAAGGTTCTAGAGGATACATAGACTATAGGGACCCATCTGAGCCGATACCAGACCAAAGACATAGGGCAGTCTACTACCAGCTCCAACCATAAGATTCACAGGACCGAGAGGACACACCGGTATTCTAGCACTCATGGAGCCAACTCACAGAGGAGCCATAGGGATGGTAGGGGTGATGGCGGTGACTCACAGGCTGGGGGTACAAACCTTTAGTACAAATCTTAGATATACTTTGTTGTACTATGTTTGAGTGTAAGGTTGAGGACCTACATAGTTTTAGCCTTCGAGCATTTTGATGTACCTCTATGTATCTATGGACACACATTTATATATATGAGATTGATCATTTTGGCTCATTATGTGTACTTGTTTATTTTTTATTTTATGTTTATGTTATGCACATGGATGTATATGTTCATATTGATGCTATGTTTATATGATGTGATGTATGGATGAAATGCACTAGAAAGCTATTTAATTTTATGATGATGATGGTATGTAGTGATCTATATGCTTAGATATGCTATTTATGATGGATGCATATGGATGTGATGTTTACTTTTAAACACGTGTTTAGTTTTACTATATTGTATGCGTTTAATTTATGACGATGTCATGATATGCTGGTGTGATGAATGTAATGCATTATTTACATGATGTTAATCTAATGTAAATGAAACTGTATGCTTTAATCACTTAAAACATAAGGAATGAATGTGATATGTGCCTAACAATCTAATGGATGACACCACAGAATGTATAACAATCATGAATGTAATTGAAAATCTTCATTACAAGAATTTAATCAATTAATCACCCATATATGAAATGCAATGATATGAAGTGGTATGATGCGAATGATATAATATGTCACTCTATATTCCTTTTGCAATTTGAAAGATATGCACAATATAGTCAATGGTCGTCTAAATATCATTTCTAATATCCATCCGATATCTATCCTATATCTTGATTGTGCTCAATGTAATGATGTATCACGGATTCGATACTTTGCAATTTGATGATTGAATGACTTTTATTTTTTATGGTTTATGATCTTTGGTATTTTGTTGCTATTAGAGAAATTTTTGAGTTTTTCCATGAGACTCAAACACCCTAGTAGACTTATCAAAAGTTGTATACTGAGACCAGACTAAACTTTTGAAATGTAAGGCTTTTTCTAGGATAGGCCCTAACTGTTCATTATCCCTATGTGTGCAAATGAATATATTAAGATAAGGCATAAGCATACCCCGATGTTAGGAAGGATTCTTTCAGCCCATTGCTAATATAGGGGATCCTCATATGTTTATCCAATCCTAGGTTTAGATTCCAGTTGGACTAGACCACTAGGCGATACAGGACACCGGACGCTAGCTCTTCCACATTCAACATTGGTTTGTATATAAGTGAGGTGCTAATGCATCAGACATATCATCATGCATAAGGTACAGTAGTGATATAAATTCCATGGATTCAATTTCACTCCCTTATTTTCTTCAATTTTTTGAGATACTTGCTCATATAAAGTGATAAAAATCACTATTTATTTTTGTACTTTAGTGACAATAATCATTGTTTATTTTGTACTTTCTTTTATTTTTATTTCTTGAGCAAGGGATTTAATACTAATTTTTTCTTACTTTGTACAATTTGTCTTCATTTGACTTGGATTTTTGGAATTTACATTTGATAATTTCTTCAGATTCTTCCTTTGGGGATTTTATTTTGGGTAATTGTTTTTGGGATATCGATTTTAGGATATCGATCTATGATATCAATATGGGATATCAATCGGGGATGTCGATCTATGATATCGATCGAAGGTATCAATATTGAGGATTGATGTGGGATATTACTCTGGGATATTGCTAGCTTTATTGTAAGCAAGGGATTTTGGGTTGGGAACAAACTTGTCCTTTTACCAGTTACCAACATTTCTCATACTGTCTGCATAGGGGGATAAGCAAGTATAACTCTTTTCACCTCAGGATACCTAGTATTGCTTCATGGCTTTCATCTTACCCTAGTCCTTATTAGGATTGTTTAATTTGTTTATTAGTGATAGGATTTTGATATGCTAAGGGCTATACTAACTAGACCTCAACTACAAAAGCAAAGCAAGTTTTCTATCAACTCTTGAGAAGACCTCTAGGTATGGTTGAATGACCGAAAAACCCTAGTATATTATTCATAACAACATTATAGGTTGTGTTGAAAAACATAATCACTCACATGAATGATGGATTATGATGAATGTAGAGGTGCATGATTGAAACACAAATGTGGCGTCATTTGTAAGACTAACAAACACAATCCATCCTACTACAGAATGCAATGGATGCATAATGCCTACATGCAATGCAAAGGTGAAATGCAAAATGAAATGCAATGCAATGATGTAAATGAAATGCAAATGTTTTTGGATTTTATGCTTTACCATTTTTTTTTGGATTTTATTGATTTTTCAATTTTTATGGATTTTGAGCCTTTATATTTGACAAAATGGTGAGTACATGCCTTTGGAGCCTTTTGGATTTGACCAAATAGTTTTAAGAACCCTTGGAGCCTTTTGGATTTGACCAAGCAGTTTTAAGAACCCTTGGAGCCTATTTTGGATTGACCAAAGAGCTAACAACCACCTTTGGAGCCTTTTGGATTTGACCAAGTGGTTTTAAGAACCCTTGGAGACTTTTTGGATTGACCAAAGAGCTAAAATATGCCTTTGGAACCTTTTATATTTGACCAAGCGGTTTTAAGAACCCTTGGAGCCTTTTTGGATTGACCAAAGAGCTAACAGACGCCTTTGGAGCCTTTAAATTGACCAAGCAATTTTTTAGAAAATCCTTGGGGCTTTTAGGTTGACCAAAGGGATTATGAGCACCTTTGGAGCTTTTAGGGATGATCGAGCAGTTTTAAGCAAACCCTCAAAACCTTTCGGGATGACCAAGTAGTTTTAAGCAAACCCTCAAAGCCTTTAACTGACATGACTAAGTGGTTTTTGGAACCCTTGGCACCTTTTGCTACGCCCTAAAGCATAGAACGCCTTAATATGGATGATGTTGAGAGGTTCAAGCTCTTCAACACCCCCTAGCGACGTTAGGCGATAGGTACCTGAACCAATATTTTTAAATATGATATAAGGCCCTAGCCAATTAGCTACGAATTTGTCTCGCATATCATGTAGCAAATTAGAGTTCTATTGATTCTCTTTCAGCACAAGATCCCCAACTTCAAAGTCTCTCTGAAGGACTTTGTTATTATAAGCTCATTGTAATTGCTCCTGATAAATATAGAGATGCTCTAGGGCATTCACATGATGTTCATCAAGTAGCATCAATTGATCCAGGTGAGGTTGTCGTGTGGTTTCATCATCGATGAACTTCTCTAATGCGACACACAACATTGGAATTTCCAACTCCAGGGGTATAATGGCCTCAGCGCCATATACTAGTGAAAACGGTGTTTCCCTAGTGGGTGTTCGAATGCTAGTATTGTAAGCCCATAATGCAAGGGGTAGCTGGATATGCCAATATTTGTGGTTTTCATGGACTGTATTTTTCAAGATAGCCACCACTATCTTGTTTGAGGCCTCAGCTTACCCGTTTTCCTGTAGATAATATGGAGTCACAAAACTGTGCTTGATTCTATACTTAGACGTCAAAGCTCTCACAGTTTTGTTCTTAAATGACATTCCATTATCCGAAATTATCTTGGATGGAATCCCAAAATGATATATGATATGCTCGAGTATAAACTCTACTATGCAAGTTCCAGTCATCGTTGTTAAGGGTATTGCTTCCACCCATTTGGTAAAGTACTCAGTAGCTGTGATAATAAAAGTATGTTGGCCCAATGATGGAGGAGAGATCTTATTGATAAGATCTAATCTCCACTAAGCAAATGGCCAAGCCACTTGGATGGGCTGTAAGACCTATGGTGGCAAGTGCGTAAGATTAGCATGATGCTAAAATTTGATGTATTTCTTGACATACACATTGCAATCCTTCTCCATTGTGGGCCAATAGTAACCCATTCAAAGGATGCACTTGACGATGGCCATATCATTGAAATGGCCACCGCACGTACCATCATGAGCTTGTGAAATTGCCCAATATGCCTCTTGGAGCTCTAGACAATGAAAGAGAACTCCATCATAGCCTTGTAGGTACAAAATGTCTCCTAGAAAGACATATTTAGTCACTTTTTGCTTAAATGTGCGTCTTGTGGCATGTGACAATTCATCTGGGATCAAACCATGTTTTAAGAAGTCTTGTATTTGCAACATCCAGCTCTAGTAAACCTCAACTTCGACTACCAAGACAACTTGCTCCTCCTGTGTATCTACATGTGCAAATGTAGACTGGGAAACAACCTTGTGGTGAATGGTAGTACCACTCCCGTTCGGACTCTGAGAGGTTAATGACCCCCAGGGTGCCTTCTTCATAAAATATTCAGATTTGTAGAACCATTCAGATTTTGGCTCCACACTAATCATGTTGATTGATTCTTTATTATCAAAGGCTCCACGCTTCGCTACAGGATGCGAGAGCATTTTAACATGAATGGTAGTAAAATCGACAGACAAATTTTGAGGGATTAAGGATCCTAAAGATGCCATGGTGTATGTGAACCTATTTGATGAATGAGGGATTGCCTCAATGTCATACCATTCCAACTTAGCCAAATATGCAACAACAAGATCTTTATAAGCTTTTAACATAGGACATCGATATTGAAAGAGCCCCTTAACTTGGTTGACTATGAGCAAGGAGTCGCCAAAGATGTTTAATATTTTAATTTTCATGGTGATGGTTGTCTGGAGGCCCAGTAGTAGGGGTTCGTATTCAACATTGTTGTTGGTGCACAAAAAGTCTAATTTGAACGACAAGGGCATTGGAGCTCATTGCGGTGTGACAAACACTATTCCTACACCACCCCCTTGCTCGCACTTAGAACCGTCGAAGAACAAGGTAATATCAAAATTATTTTCTAGTTCTTCAGGTTCAAAAGATTTGAATATGATGAATACTGCATCATTCGAAAGCTCAATGGTCAGAGACCTACTATTTGATAGTGGTGCCTCAGCTAGCTAATCAACTATGACTTGTCCTTTAATGGAATTTTGGCTTATGAATTCCAGATCAAATTCCATCATTAGCATGATTCACTTTGCAGTACGTGTATTATGATATTTCTTGCTCATCATATATTGCAAAGGGTTTTGTTTTGATATTACATATGTCATATGACTTAGCATATAGTATCGCAATTTCTTTGTAGAAAACACTACTGCTAAACACAACTTATCCACATATGCATATCCTGGCTCATAACTTACCAAGGTTTGGCTAATATAATATATGTATTTCTCTTTTCCTTGCACGTTCTTTTGGGCTAACATGGTACCTAATGCAAATTCGGTCACTGATATATAGCAAAAATGGCACATCTGGCCTTTGTGGAGCTAGCACTGGCGACGTCACTAGGTATTGCTTAATTTCAGCAAAGGCTACTCAACAATCCTCATCCTAGTTGAATGGGACCCCCTTATGTAGCAGTCTATTCATGGGTCGACATTTATCCGATAATTGAGCGATAAATCACTTTATGGATGCTACTTTGCCCTGTAGGTTTCTTAATTCTTTGATGTTTGAGGGAGAACGTGTCTCTAGAATAGCCTTGACCTCTTCTAGGTCAAATTCGATGCCTCATTTTGAAATGATGAATCCTAAGAGCTTTCTTGAAGTTACACCAAATACACACTTCTTAGGATTCAACCTAACATTATGCTCTATCAGGCGATCAAAGACCTTTTTTAGGACCTCAGCATTCTCAGAATGCAGTAATGACTTAGCCAACAAGTCATCGATATAATCTTCTAGGATATTATGCATGTAGTCATGAAATATACATGTCATGGCCCGCTAATATGTGGCACCAACATTTTTAAGGCTAAATAGCATAAATTTATAGCAGAATGTCCCCCATGGCGTTATAAATGTGGTTTTATGCTAGTCTTCGGGCTTAATCCAAATTTTATTATAACCAAAAAAATCGTCCATTAAGGAGAGCATCTCATGACCTGCATTTGCATCTAAAAGAGCATCAATATTTGGAAACAAAAATGAATTCTTTGGTGTTGCCTTATTCAGGTCCCTAAAATTTGTACAAATGCGGATCCTTCCATCAGGTTTTCCTACAGGAACCATATTGGATACCCATTTTGGATAGTCGATGGAGATAACAAACTCTACGTCCAACAAATTTTGCAATTCATCTTTCACCATTAAGGCTACTGTTGGATGCATATTTCTAAGATTCTTCTTGACTGGATTCTTTGATATATCTAGCGAAAGGTTATGGGTAACCAATTTCATATCTAGACCTGGCATATCTTTGTAAGTCCAAGTGAAAAGATTAGGTCTCTATTTTAGTAGAGGAATGAGGCTAGCACGCTCATCGGGAGTGAGACTCTCTCTAAATTTAACCTTCCTTGGATTTGTGGGATCATTACTTATATCCACATCGAAGGTTTCCTCTACTAACATGTATGATACCTCCTCAAGTTGATGAGGCGTAGGGATCAAATGGATGTCATCGGCTGGGTTTATAGGTTTTGCATTAGAAGTATCCTTAGCATAATAGACATCATAAGCACAACTTGGTGCAAAATGAAATTATTGCAGCATTTCTTCATTGGGGAAGAAATATTTAGGCTCAACAGGCAAGTCAGCACGATCCCAGTTGATAGCATCTACATTTAAATACAACGGTTTGGATGGATCGGCTGGATTGTGGAGTGGAGTGGTCAAATCAATGGAGACCATATTTATGGAATGGAATTGATCTCCAAGACCATGTGAATAAATATCTACATCATCGATGCAGCTTCCATATATGATAGATGGATCTATCAGCACAGGCATAAATAGGTCCTCTCTATGTGGGCTACAGATGACTAGGTCCTCTCTATGCATTGATTGCAATATTGGATTGTTCGGCTCAATGAGCTCTATGTACATAGGTGGGTTGGGAAACACCATGTGATAGATCACAGTGAATTTAGGTGGTCTTACCCTAATGCAAGGATTGATATTGATCTCTCTATGCATGTCCTCAGTCGTATAAGATGCATTGCGATAACATAAGTAAGGAGTTCCTAAATAGGCTCTCTCTATTTTGTCTTCTTCATCACTATCATAATATAATCCTTCATTTTCCCCCATTATAATGGGATGTTCTGGCAAATGTGGCCCCATATAGGCTATTTCCTGATCACTATCATCGTTGTCTAGTAAAATTAGGTATAAACACTGTAAATACGATACTGCCTCATAAACTATCTCAATCCCATTATCTGACTGATTATAGGGTAAGGACTCACTGTCCACCAAGATATTCTCATGATACATTTTGGCTGGCACTATGGTGATGTAAGACACCATTAAGTTATCCCTCTAGAACAAAAAAGGATCAGGGTGATATGGATTGAAATCCACATCATCCCCCAGACTAAGGTACAGGAGATTTAAAGATGCTACCAAAAAATCATCCTATCCTCTTATTTGCAAACCTAGCCCAAACCTATCAGTTGCCAACTAATAATACGGCTCAAGCAGAGTCCTATGTCCTTGCTAAAAAATACCAAGGCCATATCCATGCCAATGATATAATTCAAAGATGTGCATGGAATATTTAGGTTTGGATAGGTAACGAACATTCACGATGAACGGTTCATCGTCATCTTCATCCATGGGTGTTCGAGTAGGAAGCTAATGTAGCATAGTGTAGATGAATTTTGTTTGATTGGGTGGCTCTCCCAATGGAACTACTAATCCAAACAAAAAATTATGAGCATGCGGTCGACCCATCACTTGTGCGGTCTCTAGGATTGGTCCAAAGGTGACATTCTACACAATATATTCACCTAACCCTATGTTGTCCAAATGAATAATAACCCGCAGTGTGGATGACCCTACTGATGATGCAAGTAAGGTAGGTCAAGGTACCTCCTCGACTTCATCCTAGGCTTCTTCCACTTCCATGGGAGCAGGATCCTCATTGGCAACTGGTTCGGGCATATACTTCTTTTTATTTTCATCCATTTTTACCTTTAGCTTCCTTTCATACCGAAGCATTGTTGATGCAGTCAATTTCAAAGAATTTGTTATAGTGTGCTCGGATCTATGCGATACAGATGTCAATTATTGAGCACACACTTTTTTTTTACCTCTTGGATTCTTAACCTACAACATGGGCCGAATATCCAGGTGCATTTATGGGAGTCTAAAATCCCTTGGCAAATTAGCTAGGTTCATGAATTTGAAGGGCTCTTCATCTGACGACACCACGTGAACCTATCCTTCATGATTGTATTTTACACATTGATGTATTATAGAGGGAACACAATGTATTTCTCGAATCCAAGATCTTCCAAGAAGGATGTTATATTGCATGGTGCCTTCGATCATGTGACACATCATAGGGATGGTCTTTAGGCCCACCTGAATAAGTAGGATGATTGTGCCAACCATTGAGCATAGTGCATCATTAAACACTCTCAATGTGAATGTGATGGGTACAATATGTGACTTGGGTAGCTTTAAAGGACTTAAAACCTTGGTTGTTATAATATTAATCAATGATCCAATGTTGACCAAGACCCTCTTGAATGGCACGTGATTAACACACGTGATGATATGTAATGACGGGTCAGTCGTATCTGTAGGAACCGTCCTAATTTCATGATCATAGAACTGGATCATAGGTTCCTGGCACTATTGTACGTGTCCCACAAAATTGGTGAATGCTTGAGCATCCTCAGACTGTACCTCAATGGACCTCAGAATGTCCATGAGAGTCTCCCTGTGCTTAGGGGACTACTGCATCATATCATAAATAGAGAACTTTGTAGATTTATTTGTAGGCTTTGAACCAACCTGCTTCATATGGTCACCACCGATCTGGTTGGTGGGCCTAGAATATTATGAACTGGCCACTAATTCGGCATAGCTTGTATCTTGATAGGAGTGTAAGGTTGATTTGGCTACTCATATCTCCCATGTATGGTAACAACATTAACCATGCTTATGAATCCATGAGTAGGTGGTTTGACGCGCATTTGGTTGACCTGGCCAACATTGTTGCACGGTGCCTCATGGTTTTGCAATGGATTTTTATAAATCCCTATGTTTTGGTTGTCGGGAACCAGTGGATTATTTGAAACTATAAGCTCACCTTTTTCGATCATGTTTTGCACAATATGTTTGAAGGACCAACATACTTCGATGTCGTGACCCTTCGCATGATGGAAGATGTAAAATAGATCATCCTGATACCCCTTTGGCTTGGGCTAATTAGGATCGACTAGCTTAATCTCAGGCAACATGATTGCATTAGCCTCACACAATTTATGGAATATCAATGTCAACAATTCTGTAAAAGGCATGAATTGGCGAGGTAGACATTGTTCCTTATTTTTGCCCTTGTAATTATTCTTGCACTACTCGTATTACACAGGAGGAGGTTGGGCTTGATAATTCTACTTTTGTTACCCCTTATCCTCTCTTTGGAGGTTTAACCTCACATGATTGACGTGGGTCTAGTTGCCCTGATGTTTTGTGGAGATCTTCTTATACCCCTCCTCCCTGTTTTTAAGCTTCAAGTTGTCTTATTGCAACTTGATATCCTCAATTACTTTGGCTTGCACAAAAGCTTCCTTGTATGTTAGGTATTGTTGTAGTTGCAAAAATAACAAGATGTGCTTGGCACAACTCTTCGTCAACATTCGGGTCAGTTCTATAGTAGGAATGGGGAATGACAACTTTGCCATTAATATCCTCCACCTCTTTCTATATTCTAGGATTGGCTCATCGTCATGCTGAGCTAGCATAGCTAGATTGGAAATGTTAGCTTGCTTCCTAATGCCAAAAGAAAAGCTTTCAAGAAAAGCATCAGCCAATTGCTCAAAACTGGTGATACTATGCTTCTTCAACTGATTAAACCACTTCTAGGCTGGGCCTAAGAGGGTTGTGATGAATGTATGCAAAATCAAGGCATTGTTGCTTGCAATCTAAAAGCACATGTCCAAAAATCTTGTGACATGCTCTTGCGAATCTTCATCACCTTTGAATTTTTCTAGCCTGGGAAGGTTAAAATGCTTAGGATATGGTGGAATAGGCATCGAGGGATCCAAAGGCTTGTTATGAATCTTGATCAATGTTAACTTTTGAAAATTTATGCCTTACCTCTCGATTGCTTTCACTTTCTCTGCTAAGAACTTATAGACCTGCAAGGATAGAAATTCCTCCTCCCTAAACTGACACGAGGGCAGCATTGGAGGCACATTCTTCCTTTATCGATGTGGAGGATGTTGCTCTTCCTCCTCTTCAACCTGGAAGCTTTCTAGATATACTTGATCGGCTCTATCTCCCTCTTCTTCCTTATATTGTATCTTCCCTTGATATTTGAATGGTGGTAGCCATTCTCTCTTTTGGGCATTGACATGAGTGTGAACATCTCTATGCTCCTAATGCACGTCATCTTGTGAAAAATCCCTTCTATGAATGCAATATTCGTGCTTAGAATGAGTGAATAAACCAACCCTGGATAGCCTATCCTCTTGTTCCACATGCTCCTTTTGGGCAAGGATGCATTCCTCATGCATATGTTGCTCATATAATCTTTGTCTAATGACCCTTTGTGATTGAATATTCTCATATTCAATACGCTACCTCTCTGCGTGGGCATCCTCCAATTGATCTTGGAGGAGTTTTCATCTCTGCTCAGATATCAGTCTATGCGACCTATCAATGTGATTGGCCATAAGAGGTCTTTGGTATGTGTGCTTCGTGCGAGCGACTTTATGGGTTTTGTACCCTTCTGATGGATTCACTATGCTTTTGCCTTTTTCCATGAAGATGATATTGACATCATGTTGAGTCCTGTGTTGTGTGCCACCATGCATGTATGGTGGATGTGAACCATGAGGGTTCTTGGAAGCCTCTCCATGTTCTTTGGTAGTCCTAATAATGCTCCTAATATGATCACTCAGAGCATGAGTGGGCAGAGCTAAAGGCTTGTAGCCTAATTGCTCGAGGATGCTACCTAAACCAACCAACTGTCAGGATCACCATGGCTCATGCGGTGGCATACCATTGGCTCCCACCTTAGATACATTGATAATGATCTTGCAAGGTTCACTACACATGGGAGTATGAACAGACCAATGCTCGAGAGTAGACCTATCAACATGCCCCTAAATGGATGGATCTCGATCTCTTCTATACTCTAAATTTAGAGGTATGGAACCTCCTGTAGACCTAGTACGTAGGGGTACCAACTTGGCTCCCTGTATGACATACTCATCGGTAGATATCGTAGATGCACATGCACTGCAATCTCGATAATGGCCTCCAAGTGGAGCACCCTCATGTTGAGAGGCTCCATGCTCTATCCTACATCTAGAAGAGTGTATAGAAGCTCCTCTATCAGGGGTACGCTCAATGTTGTCCCCTCGTGTCAAATTGTCTTCTTTGATGCTCACCGAACTATGTTAAGGAAGCACATGTGGGTGAAGGTTCGACATATTTTACTGTGAATTTGGTGGGGCTTGGTCATTGGCATTAGTATTAAGCCTTTGATGACATCCCCATGTCTCCACCATGGTGTACCTAGTGTCTAGATTTATATTTTATTATGCAAAAAAGGTATACAATGGTGATTATATTGTATTAACTTTTAAATGTGAGCCCTAAACTATTTGATGTTGTTTCATGATTTGTTGTATCATTATTAGAAACTCTTATTATGTTTGAAAACTTGTTGGATGATAATCTTAGTTTAATTGGCTTTCACCTGTATACTTGCAGCTCGACAAATTGGCTATGAACTCCAAGTCACATAATCCAACCTATAATGTGTGGTAATGAAGCCCACACACGGTCAGGGAGCATAGGTCCTCCAAGATCCTCACCCATTTTCACCCAATCAGCGTCATACCCTTCGAAGAGGAGTATATGCAAATTTTCCAGGCTACGAAAGGTTATCAAATCCAGTATTGGTCTAGAACAGAGGTATGTGGGATTTGGGCCAATGGATGGAAATCACCTACACCATCATTGAAACCCTACTAGTGGTTGGATGTCACTTCCAACTCACTAGCATTTAATTGAAACGTGGTGTGTGTGGTTCATTTTAATTGTTGCATGAAAATAAAATGCATCATACAGCAATAACACTCATTTCCTATGTGATATGCAGTGAAATAACTTTTTAAATTCAAAAAATGCAAGCTACATACTACATGCTCTTTTTGACAATGCAAGTTACAATGATAAATGGCCTTTGATTAGGCCTCAAGCATGCAAAACCACCACATGAAATATTCTAGCACGCTGGAGTCTAGGACAGAATGCACTTAGAGATCCGTTGTTCCTAGCAGTGCCTAGCTAAAGTGTAACAAAATGAAATTCTAGGACCTAATTCATTTTCCATTTTTCATTAAGATGTCCTAATTAAATTTCATTTTATGCATTCTATAAAAACACAGATAGTGCAAATAGATACAAAATATGGGAATAGAACCTACCTCAAGTCCTCATCTGATACAACTTTAACTCCCTATTGTTTGTTGTGTCAGCTGCTAACCACATATTTGATGCACGGTGGCCACTATAGACCGTGATTGTCAACCACGGGCCAACTTTTTGACTGTGGATGTCAACCGCAGTGAGAACCTATCATGAAAAACCAAACCACAATCAGTAAAACATGACAAAATTTGTGGAGTTCCACCGTGATCGCCTTCTGAACTATCCAAAAAGCATGCACTTATCTAATACATCAATTGGAATCAACATCAAAGCATAAAATGATAGACAATATTGCATATAAAAAAAAAATGGATGTTTCTTTTATTAATATTGGAAAAGAATCTTGGTTACAATCATGCCCCTCTTAGGGTCACCCAAATTTTGATACAATTGTTACAATTCAAAAGTCCCAACGGGGTAGGCACAATACTAAGGCTCTCTAAATAGTCACAAACTGCTCCAAGGTGTCGATGACCTTCTTCTCCTTGCTTAGAGGTATTTACTACGTTGAATGGCATGATCCTGTTAATCCTACATTCAAGAAACAACAAGAAACATTAAAAACAAAGGAGACCCCTCTTGATGAGGCTTTTAAAAGGATATTTCACATGAAAATATCATAACAAGCATGTAATCAAGAAAGCAAACAAAACATGATAAACATATATTAATCATGAAATATTGTCATCAAACATGTATAAGAAATCAAATACTATCTATCTATTGGGTTAGTTTATCAAATAAAATACATGAAAGCATGAAATAACCCACAAGTGTACTAATTATCAAATTTACTTAATGAAGGTAAATCTAATTTAATTGCTCAATTTCACCGGTCAAGTGTCTCTAAAATGTCAAATAAACCTATACTAAGCATATTGTGATCTAATAAAATAATATACAAGAAAGAAAACAAGGGGATCTATAGCCATTTGCTCACCGCGGGTCTAAGGTGTGGTTAGCATTGTGCACCACGGCTGACAGCCGTGGCGGAGATCTAAGTAGACTTACCCTCAGAATTAGGGCTTCCTCTTTGATCCTCCTTGCCAAATTGATGTTCAGGGGTTGCCTCTGTGTCCTTTGATAGGTTTGGTGGTTGAATTGTCTGAATTGTGCATCGATTTCATGGATTTGATTTTCTTGGTTCTCCTAGGCTCCTAGGGCTTCCATAGCGATTTTATCTCTAATTGGGTAGCAAATATGTCCCTCTCAATGTATGCAAGTGAGTATGCAGTTCAACAGGGCTTCGTTGCTCAATTTATCACACTTTGTCCAGACTTATCCCCAATTTGGAGGGGGATATTATAACATTGGCCCAGGGATAGGGGTGGCTTCCTCATGAAGCCAATATCAAGATTGGGCAGTTGATCCAGTTGGATGGAAGGATTTGTAACCTTCCTCTCTCAAAATACTCCAATATACAACCAATTGGCTATTGCAAAAAACTTTGGGTCGGATGAAGGCCAACTGAATATGAGTGCTAACCGCAGCTGACATGCGTGGTGAGCACTGCTAATCGTGGGTGTCAGCAATGGATAGAACTGACTAGGCAAATATGCCTCAAATGAGTGGTAAAACCCATTGCTATACCTTGGATCTATCCAAAGATCTTCCATATGGTCTTCTAGCATATCCCATATGAGTCGTCGCCTTGACATGACATGTTTTAGGTGTCTACAAATAGCGATTTGTTCATTTTGCAAGAGTGATTATGTTTTTTGAATTTTATTACTTGTCAATTTTTAGTGGTTAAGTTAGGCTTTACTTATGTTAATCTCTTTATTTTACATTTGATTAAACCCTTTCTTATCTGGAAACTTCTAAAATTGAGCTTAATAAAGAATTCTCCATGTTGTGAATTTTTAGGGTTGGATAAGGATTTCTTCGCCCTTTCTTATGGAGGTTGTGTTTGGGTTGTTTCTTTTGTATGTCTTCCCTTATTTTTAATGGAAATAGTTATGCCACTATTTTGTGTTAGAATATATTCATTAGAGGTATATGGTGGTCAAACCAAAGGGTGTGTATTGCAACTTAGTAGTATCCAAGCTATTTTTTTTTTGGGAACAATTTCACCCTATGGGTGTAGTATTGCCAAGTGTGAATGTTAGTTATCTATATTTCTTCCTAGATTATTACTTATTCAGTTCTTGGAATTCTTAGATATGCATGTTCTTATTTGGTTAATGCTTTGCAATATTTGATGATGGCTAGTATGTTAGGCAATTCAATTTAGTTAAGGGAACGTGACTCACATGCTCTTATGTATCTTGATGTTGATGAATCCTAGCAATTTTAAGTTCTAGCTTCTAAACTCTATGTATCTATTTATTTAGTCTAAAAATCCCTTTTGTTAGTTTATCTAGTACCATAGGAACCAACCTACTCTAGAGGTTGATCCTAAATCTATTATGGGTCTTCCAATATTTTTTTGGTAGTTTGTATTAAAAATGGGTTTTAAAAGGGGCCCCAAAATCTTTTACAAATGAAGATAGAGGAAACTAGGTCAACAAACCAAACAACATGACAAAAGGCTAACCTTTTGAATTTTTAAAAAATAGTGCATAGGAGTACAGTCCCAAAGGGACCATCTTTAGACTGGGATGCGGGATCATCCTGTATAGAACTAAAATCAAAATTGAAAAATCTTACCCAGTGGGCCCAAGATTTGAAAAGAATAATCTCACTTAGAGGGCCCGAGATACAAGGAACTTGCAAAAAAATTCAAAAATGAAGATCCCACCTAAGGGGGAAACCATAATGCTATTGCCCACCTAGGAGAAACAAGAAGACAAAACCACCTAGAAAATAGATCTAGAAATAGTAGCAGCAAAGGAGAATCCCATCTAGGTAGGCATGGGACCATCATAGACAAAACCAATAGAGAGGATCACTCAGTCAAGATGAACCAAAATAGGAATCTCGCAAAAAGTAAAAATAAAACATGACCTAGAAAGTGGATTAGTAGTCACCAGAGATATTTATAGGCCACAAGATCTCCCTACGAAAGAGAATAAAAATACAAGATGTAGAGAAATCCATAGACACTAGTCACAACAATGATCCATGATTGGAGCAAAACTAAACATAGAGATTATCGATCATGGCCTGATAATTGTAGTAAGCGATGAATCACGAGGTCCCCATAACAAGACCTTAAATATTGCAACACCAAACCAAAAAACAACCACCCATATTAGAATAGCACCCAGTTCCACGAAGGTCTATTTAGGGATGAAACCATAGGATCCAAAGCCACAACTACACAAATAAGTGTAGGTTCCTCACCCAAGGCCAAAAATATAGGTTGTAGCAAGAGCACCTATTGATATATCAAAAAATAGATAAATGTTGGATCTGTAGAGAGATCCAAAAGATAATGCAAACCTAGATATGGAGCTGAAAGGGATGGCCATCTACAAATGCTAAACATAGGGTACCCCTAAAGCCATGAAATATGTAGATAGAGATCTCAAGCAACTAGGAAAGGTAAACAAAGCCAAAACCCTTTTGAAAGCCACAACCACCCCAACTGGGCTAGCCAAAAACCATCCAAAATAGGGGCATTTAGGACTAATTCATTGGGATGATCCATACAACTACAAAAAATCAATCACACATAAAAAACAAGCCTGGAAGATCTAGATGAGAGCCTCTAATGAGCCTAGAATGCTGGCTAGAAATAGGGGGAGCGGGCAAATGGAGCAAGGCCATCCCATTGGGTGGGACCAACCCACCGGGGTGGGAGCCTCCTGCATCCCCACTACATCCCACAAGTCCTATCATGGGTCTTCCAATCTTGGCCAAGGTCTTGAGGGTGCAATTCATCCACCCAGGTGGATTTTAGACCAAGACTACTCAATATTATCTTCAACAATGTGTCTGAAGCATATGATATAATAATTATTATTTTTAAGATGCTTCATGTGTACTTTCTATATTCTCCTATACCATCCATTGATGAGGTATTAAGTATTATTTGCATCATTAAAATAGAATAAATAAACATAAGGGATATTTTATTTTTAATTAGACTCACCCAAAATAAGTTGCTACTAGATTTTAGAATAACAAAAAGACCCTACTAAATAATAAGAATCCCAAGAAGCCTTTCAAGAATCCTACTTGTGGATTTTGAAAAAAGGAAGAACACAAGGTAGAATTTTGTAGAATTTGGATCAAGAAACTTGAGAAAGCACCAAGAAATGGGGTGTTGGCTCTACTCTCTTTGATGCACAAGGTGAGGACATTTTTATGGAGAAACCTCACTGGCTCATGTTGTAGTTAATTTTATGTACTAGAAATCTATCCATTTGGACAAGTGGATAGCAGATTCAAGGGCTATTAGGAACATGATAGAGCACATACATCTTCTTCAAGGCTACAACAAAACTTATGTAGGGAAACATGTTGTGATTGGATATGACTCTTCATAATAGATTATAGGTACTATAGATATCAACATCGAGTCTTCATAATTTGATGAGGCACTTCATGTTTTAAATTTTGTCCCTAGCCTTTTATCTATTTATTACATTACTCATAGATAGGTAATTAAGGACATAGACAATGGGTTCAAGCCAAGACTAACCACATGTATAAATTGAGAGAAAGACCTACAGCTTCTACCACTTTTTATAGCAAGAAAAACTTTGTTGGTTTGGTTGCTCGTGCTATTAATAAGATTCAAAAGTGACATCATAGGCTTGGGCATATCAACTATGGTTCCTCATGATCAATAATAAATGGTTGTTAGGATTTAATGCACCTCCATCAAGTGGTGCATGTGAGAGGTGCATTTTGAAAAACAATCATAGAGATACCTTTTTGAAAGGGTTGCTAAGATAACATATAATCCTTTAGATATCATACATAGTGATATTTGTGGACCTATGAGTACACCATCTCTTTTAGAAAATAGGTGCTTCCTTTTTTATTGATAATTTCTTTAGATATGTGTGGTTGTATGCTATCCATACTGAGGATGAGGTTTTGGGAGGTTTAAGAGCTTCAAGGCTCTTGTTGAATATCATATAGATAGGAGAATCAAATACCTCAAGATAAATGGGGGTGGTGAATATGTTAGCTATGTTTTTTATGATTTTTTAGATTCTCATGGGATTACATAACAAAAGACTATTCACTATACTCTTGAAAAAAATGGTGTGGCTAAGAGGAAAAACAAACTAATAATGGATATATGTGATGTATGATTCATGCCAAGGGAATGGATCATAAGTTCTGGGATGAGGCTTGTTGGATCATCAAAATCCAACTTGAGTTTGCCATCCTTAAAAAAAAAATTACTATTTTTGGGCAATTTATTATGTTTGGCCACCCTATTTTAGTAAGTTTCAAAAAAGCATGGATAGCTCCCTAAGTTAACAAAAATTATTGTATTTCTCATATTAGGCCTCCTAGAAAATCTCAACACCTATCCATGTCTAAAAATTCATTAAATTCCATTTTTCTTTCTTTTGATTTAAAAAAAAAAAACTAAATCCCATTTTTGAGGCACTAGATGAAGGAATTAGGGCTCGATAATGCACTAAAAAATATTCAAGGCTTGTAGAAAACCCTTGCCACGATATTTTCCTCCTCTTTATCTAGCTCCACAAAAAATTTCAATCCGATCCAATGATCGGATCAAAAGTTATGCCATCTGAAATATAGGCTATTATGGGCCATTTTCGAGATCCATTTAAGAGATAGTGAGAGACCACCATTCAGCTCTAGTAGTTGTAGTTATAAAAGATTATTATTATCAAGTTTTATGTAACATGTATTTTTGACCAACTAAGACCACTATCACACTACAAATAAGAACCACTACAAGCATAATTACTAACATGGTTCATCATGAAGACAGTTGCAATTATGGGCCATCATTGAAACAGTTGTAGTTTTCATAATTATGGACCATCATCGAGCTTTGAATGAGAACCAATTTGTAGGCTATATAAGAGAGTTGCTGCAACAAAAAAAATCATCAAATTTTTACACAGTAATTTTGCAAGAGGTATACCAGTGTGCCCATACTTGTTAGTTGTATTTTCCTTTGTGTGTCTTGTCTAATTACCCCTTTTTCTTCCCCATTATTGTGTAGGTTTTGCTGAGGAGGTGCCCAGTTTACTGAGATCGTTTCCAGTGGCTAATATTGGAATCTAGGAGGCTCTTTGTTACATCATTTGAACAAAGAGTTGTAGTTCTCTATTGCATCATTTGAATGGAGAATTTGTTTTTTTTTTTTTTTTTTTTGTGGAAAACATCCCAAAAGGGATGCCACTTTCGGGTAAGACCCAAGGAGGCAGGGGTATCCATTCCACCAAAAACGCCCAGGACTCGGACTTGGCCTACCACCTTTGACATACTCAAGGAGCAAACAAACACACAAAACCAATTTAAAAATAAGTAAATAACAACAAAAATAATAAAATAAAATAAAAAACATGCTCCTTGAGTGTGTCAAAAACAAAAGCACAACCAAACACGCACAATAAGATAAAAGAAACCACAACACAAACCACATAGAAAAACACAAGAACCACATAACAAAACACAAACAAGACAAAAACAACAGAACACTACAAAGACATAACCCAAAAAAAAACATGAAAAATAAACACAACCAAAACCTAAAAAATTAAAAAATAAAAATAAAAAACAACCAACAACAGACAATAAACAAAAAAAAAAAACATAGAAAACACTCACACATAAAAACACGAAATAACACAAACAAAGAGAAACCCAAGAACAAGAACGAAAAAAACACAAGAACAATAACAAAAAACATAAAAAAAAAAAAACACAAGAACAACAAAAAACAACACAAAGAACACAAAAACAAAACAAAATAAAAAAACCCACCCACCTTAAAAAACTAAACAAAAAAAAACAAAAAAAAAAAAGAAATAAAAAATGAACAAAACAATGACCTATCTAGACCGAAGACTATTAAGGCAAGAATCAACAGAGGAAACAAAATAAAGAATAGAATGAGCTAGGGAACTAAAAAAACTGAATGAACCAAAGAGAAGCAAAAAAAAAAACAAGAAGAAACTAGGTACCTTCAGAACTGGAGCCATCCAAAGAAATGATAGAAAGAAGAGCTTCCCTAATTTGAGAAGCCCACCATATAGGAGGGTGGCCATAACAAGTAAGATCACCTTTGTCCAAAGCCCAATTAGCTAAAGCATCAACACTCTTGTTTTGATCTCTCGACCACATGATTGTAATCAACTTTCAAAAATCCCATCCTGGATTAACCGAATCTTCTCAATAATTCTTTTTATTCTCCAATCCACCTTATGATTCTTAGAAGGATTCTTCAAGAGATTAATCATAAGTTGAGAGTCGGACTCAACTAACACCTTTTCCCATCCAACCTTAGTAGCCTCCTCGAAGGCCTCTCGAGGATACCATACCCCTCAACAAGGTTATTGGAAAGAATACCCAAATTCTCAGCAAAAGTAAAAACCAGGGAGCCATCTGAAAGTCTACCAATTCCTCCCACATCGGCTTTTCCAGGGTTCCCTCTAGAGGCTCCATCAGTATTGACTTTTCCAAAATCCTTAGGAGGAGGTTGCCAATTTCTATTCCTATCCATCTTACTAATACTCACATTCCCTTTAAGTTGGTTGCCCTTAGAAGGTTTAATCTTCAATATTTGCATCACTTGATCCCATATTTGGTGGGAGTTTTGGGGGTGATTAAGGAGATGATGGACTGATTCAACTAAGTTGGCTATGGTCTTTTGCCAAATATAGTGAATATCCTTCCTATCTTGATTAAAAATTTGGTTGTTCCTTTCATTCCAAATATTCCAAAGAAGAATGGTAGAACCCATCCAAACTAACTGCCTAATAAAATGATCAACACCCTCTTGATTAGGCCAATCCCTCCAAAGTTGTTCAAAAGTAAAAAAATTGGACCACTCTAAGCCAAGTAAAGTGGCCATTCTCCTCCACAGCTCAGAGGCTAAAGTACACTCAATAAAAATATGGTTGATATTTTCTACATTCTCTTCACACATTTCACATCTAAAAGGGCCATGAAAACCACGCTTCATAAGTTGCTCACCAAGTAAGCACCCTACGATGCAATAAAAGCCAATTAAAGAACCTCACCTTAGGCCGTAGATTTTGAGCCCACAATCGAGAAAATATGTCAAAAGAATGGTTGGGATTATTATGGCATAAGGTCAAATAACCTTGAGCAACCGAATACTCACCCTTAGTAGTGTTGTTCCATCCAAAACAATCTTTTTCATGGGACCAAGAGAGGGATCTCATATGAAGGATGCCTTGGATATCTTGTCTTTGCCTTTCTAGGATTTGAATAGGCCAGTCCTCAATAGGGATCCAATATCTACCAACCTTTGAATTACCAATATGGTACCGACAGTAATTAGCCACCTTTATCCAATTAGCTCGATGAAGCTCCTCCATCCAAGGCCTCCAATCGGGAAACTGAGTTATCAAAGGCTTGTGACCATCCCAAGAATCTGTCCAAAAATTTGCATGTTGACCATTATGAATGATCCAAAATAATTTTTTCTTTATCAAATCCTCACCAGTCTTAAGAACTCCTAAAATGGGAGAACCTTTGGTAGGAAGTTGATAGCGAACAAGGTCTTCAGGACTTTTGTTCTAAGCATATTTAGCATGGAGATTATTGGCCCAAAGAGCATTGGGGTTATGCAACATCCTCCAATATAATTTAGCAGCTAAAGCTTTGTTGTTATTAATTGAAGACCGTAATCCTAACCCCCCTTCACTCTTAGGAAGACATAAAGTATCCCATTTCACCAAGGCCCATTTTCTTTTCTCCTTAGTACCACTCCAAAGGAAACGATGACTGATTTGATCCAATTCTCGAAGAACAACCTTTGGGATATTCAAAATGGAAGAAACATAAATAGGAATAGCTTGAAGGACTGATTTTACCAAGGTGATTCTACCCCTAGAAGAAAGCCACTTGTTGGTCCACTTTCCAATTTTCTTCTTGACTTTGTCCAACAACCAATTCCAATCTTTATTTTTCTGCCTTTGAATATTTATGGGAATACCTAAATAAGTGATTGGAAGAGAGGTCTTCTTATATCTTAGCTTATCCAAGACCATGGATTCCTGTCTAGCAGAGTAGTGAAAGAAAATAACTTTAGATTTGTCTTCATTGATCAACTCGCCCAAGTAGCCTTAGAAAAACAGCTAATGATTTGCTTAATATTAGAAGCTTCCTTAACCGTAGCTTTACCTAAAAGAGTAGAGTCATCCACAAATTGAAGATGAGAGATAGGTCTAGCTCCATGAGCAATGGTAACTCCCTCAAGGGTTTTGTTTTCCCTCTTTTTGGTTATAGTCCTACCCAAGCATTCAACAAGAATGATGAATAAATAAGGGGATAGCGGGTCACCTTGCCTAATACCTCTGGAAGCCGGGAAAGACTGAGAAGGCCTGCCATTGATAAGAACTAAGTAGGAAACTGAAGAGATACATCCCATAATCCAATCCATCCAATCCTTAGAGAAACCAAATTGCCTCAAAACTTTGATAAGGAAGTGCCAATCCACTCGTCATAAGCTTTGGATAAGTCTAACCGAATGAACATGGAAGGAGAATTTTGCATATCCATGGAATGGATGGCTTCCTAAGCAAGAACTATCTCATCTACTATTTGACGTCCTTCCACATAACCCCCTTGCTCTGGGGAAATAATCTTATGCAAAAGAGGCTTCAACCTTTCTGCCATGATTTTAGTAATGATTTTGAGAAGAACATTACATAAAGCAATAGGTCTAAAAGCTGAGATATGATCAACCTCTTGAGCTTTTGGAACAAGAGTAATATAAGTTTTATTGATAACCTTCAAAATTTCTTTGGCTTTCCTCAATTCCACCACCTCTAATAAATCAACATGAAGGATATCCCATAACTCTTGGTAGAACTCAATAGGAAAACCATCAGGACCTGGGGTTTTCCCTTTTGCATTTTAAAAACTACTTGTTGAAGCTCATTGATAGTAACAGGAGCAATCAAAATAGAGTTCTCCTCATAAGTGATAAGAGAAGGGATTGCTTGAAGAACATTATATTGTGAATTTGAGTCAAGGGGAGTAGCAAGAAAAATATTGGAAAAGTAATCAACAACAATAGAGTTCATGCCATCCCAAGTATAAACAACATCTCCAGAATCTGATTTTAAGGAAGAAATAAAGTTGTGAGATCTTCGAGCTAGAAGAGATTTGTGGAAGAAATTTGTGTTTCGATCTCCTTCTTTGAGCCATTGAATTCTAGATTTTTGCTTCCATAAGATTTCTTCTCTTTTTTCCCATTCCTCTAACCGAGTTGTGAGTTTAATTTCATCTGCACTTCTCTTCTCTCGTGAGGCCATCTAAACGGATTTTCTTATTCAAATTTTCAATATGAGCAATAACTTCATGTTTTTTTTATGAACATCCCCAAACTCTTTCCAGCTCCAAGTCTTGATTTTGGATTTAATGTATTGCAGTATTTTGGCAAAATAGAACATCTTAGTCCCATGCCTAGGTTTACCTTCCTTCCACCATTGTTGCACATGAGGTCTGAAGGAAATGTCTCTAAGCCACATTAATTGAAAACGAAAAGGAGAGAAACTCACATTGGTTTTCCACATTTCCACCATGACCGGCCAATGATCCGAACCAACATTATTAAGAGTCTTCACTTTAGGAATGTGACCATGGATTAAGAAATTTTCAGAGAGCAAAAACCTATCCAATCTCTCCATTATACAAGCTAAGCCTTGCCTTCTGTTAGACCAAGTCATAAGGCCATTATCTCGGTTGGATATCCACAAGATGGAGGTTTGCAATATATTCGCTCATGAGGTCGGTGCTTTTGTCCAAATTTCTATTTCCCCCCTTTTCTCATCCAGAGAGAGGATGGTATTGAAATCTCCTCCGATCAAGATCCAAGCTTTAGGAAAATGAGAGATAATATGAGTAATATCCTTCCACTGTCTTCTTTTTTCCTCCAAAGAAGTCGGAGCATAAACAGTAATGCAGAGCATAATCTGGTTGGAATGTCTACTTTGAATAGCTATAGCCAACAAACCCCAACCGCCAACCATATGGTGAATAACTACCTCTTTTGGATCCCAAAGACAAGCAATGCCACCCGAAGTCCCTTGGGAACCGAGGGAAACCACTTTTCCAGCTGGCCAAATTTTACCGGCAATTAAGTCCATATCCTCCATTGACATCTTTGTTTCTTGAAGGAAAACAAGATGTGGATGATTTACCCGAATCATTCTTCTAATTTCATTTTGTTTTGAAAGACTCCCTTTGAGTCCTCTAATATTCCAAGTGATGATCTTCATTAATACCAGTGGCTAAAAAATTGGGAAGGGCATTAATCTTACCTTCCTCTACAAGCTTTTCACCTTCTTTTACCATATGATATTGATTGGTCTTGCGACCTACTTTTTGATTAGAATCCATCTTCAATTTTTTTTCCCTATTTCTTGACTTATTCCAATTGAATCCGAGATGGCTTCTAACCTTGAAGAATGCTCGTACACAACCAAAATTTTACTAGATGGTTCAACGGAGTCTATATTGGGACCTGCATTATTTGAAGTTTTGACATTTGAAATATTGTTTTTCTTGTGTAAATTTTCTCCTTTTTTTTTTGTTGAAAACCTTTGATTTGTTGGTTTGTCTCTCGAGTTCTTCCCTTCATATTTAAATTGTGTTTCTAAGATTTCAGTTTCCATTATTTCCTCTTCCTCACTTGGGACATCATTTGTGGAAAGGATTTCAAACATATTAGCAGATGACTTTGATTGATCCTTCATAACTGGTTTTTTCCGAGTGTTCTTCTTCTTAGGTATTTGGAAACCTCCTGAGTTTATATCTTCTTTCTTTTGATCAGGAATTTTATTTGGGCAAGCACTGGCCAAATGACCATATTCATGGCAAATTCTACAACGAAAAGGAATGTTCTCATAGTCCACTACTTGCTCCCAAGTGTCTTCCCCAAATTGTAATGTGATATTTTTAGGTAGGGGTTTGTCAAAATCCATTAAAACACAAATCCGAGCATAAATAATATGTTCAAAATTTTGAGTACAATCAATAGTCATCATAAAAGTTCCTAAAGAGTTTCCAATTGAAGAAAAAATAGTAGGATTCCAAAATTCAATAGGGAGGCCAAAGAGTCTAACCCACACGGGAGCTATAGAAGGCATCTCTTCTTCGGCTTTAAATTTAGTATGCCGGGGCTTCATGAAAAGCCCCGCCCTTCCAAAAAACCAAGGACCCCCTTGAAAATTTTTCTCTCTATCTTCATTATTAGCAAATAAAACAAGAAAATAACCATTTGGATAAATAGAGATTTGTAACTCACCTTTAGTTTTCCAGCTTTTTGCAACCCAGAATTTGAAAGCAGATAGACTCGAATGAAAACCCACGAACCGACAAATTAGTCCTCTTTTTTCCAAATCTTCAATGCCAGTCCGAATGTTACCCATATCAAGCTTAACAATAGAAGTTCCATCACTGCTTTAAGACATCCTGACTCCGTTTTCCTGGGATCAATCTTAGGCATTCTTAGAGGTTTATGGGAAGCCCTAATATTGATATTAGCATTGGGCTGAGGCTGTCCACCACGAAGGGCATCCCTAAAATTCATTTTTGGGACCGAGTCTTCGAAATTCTTACCCTTGATAGGGGTTTTCACAGTAGAATTATTTTGTGGGTGCACCTTAGCACCAGATTCACTTGAGATATGAGCCATTTTTTGATCAACTACTTGAAACTTGTTTCGTGATCTCTTTAATCCTTGCCCTAGACGCCGTGGAAAGGTATGGTTTTCACTTTTCTTTTGTGCAACAAATTGGAAGCCGTTGTCACTCAAGTTCACAGTATGATCTGTTGAAAGACAAATTTCTAACCCATCTTGTATCCCCTGCAACATTTCCTGCTAAAATATTGAGCATAAACCACAAAAATATTGGCCGCTAGGGCCCGAAGGCCCTAAAACCAACCTCCGGAGCCGCTTGCACTCAACCCGGATGAAACCCTCGCATAGCCGCTTGCCAAATATGTCGTTCACACATAGGGATGCGCTAGGATCTGTGTTGCTCCAAATGATATGAAAATTGGTGGAGACGTTCTAGGGTTTTTCAGGCATCTACCCTCAAAATTTTAGCTCAATCCGAGTCCGGATGAGTGAGATATGGCCGAAACGAGTTCGGCAGTTTGGGCAGTCCTACGAAAAACGTCTCATCTATCTTTTCTTCGAATCAATTTTTTTTTTACCTTCGATATTTTTTGTTGATTTGGAAAATTACTTATAACTGGAATCGAGAACTTTTTTTTACCAATTCAATGAGATCTGGTTATTTTTATTAGACTCCCATTGTAATGATATGTTATTTAATGCAATCATATTCCCTCCTTTCAACAGTTCTTTGTGCAATTTTATGTGTTCTTCCATTTACCTATTACATCATTTGAATGTGTAAATGGCATCTTCTTTCGCTGGCATGTTGAATCAATTTTGTTACATTATTTGAATGGATGTGATTGGATCAGTTTTATTTTCTCCCCCTTCTATCTTCACCATATTTTAAGTCTAGATACAATTTTCCAATGGATAATGCACCGGTCTACAGCTTGAAGCACTAGCTGGGAGTTACCTTCAAACTTGGTCAAATTTTATGTTGTAGTTTTATTTCATTTTTGTAAATGTGGATAAGCATGAGCATATAAGAAATATTGTAGGCTCACCTCTATGGTTTCCTTACCCTACTCAGTCTATCTAGAGTCTTAGAGTCTTAGGATAATCTTTTCTTAAGTTAAATAGGTGGATCCACCAAAGTCCACAGTACTGATTGTATCAGGGAAGTCTTACAGCATGACAAATCTATTAAGGGTGCAGGAATTTCTCCCAACAAGGCTATCTCTTGTGCAACATATATCATCAATAGGGTTTCTACTAGGGAAGTCCAAGGCATAACACCTCTTGAGATATTGACAAGGGATAAGTCATATGTGTCTTGCTTTCATATATTTAGGTCTTTAACATGGGTTCAAATACCTAAGGATCTTCAAAAAAGGAGACACCAAATATTCATAAATGTATCTTATGGATTATTTTAATACCTCAAATACATATTATCTTTATAGTCCTCAGAGGCATAAGGGTTTGATAAAAAAAATCATATTTGATAAGGTTCTTGTAGGTACTCATTCCACCCCACCACCTAACATTTTGGCTATTATTTATTTGTCTATTCTAGATGTATTAGGTTCTTTAGATATTTTGGTTGTCTCTATTCCTATTAGAGCAACCTCTTCTTCCTAATGTGGTTATTCCTTACCTATTTATTTGAACCTTTCATAGGTAGTAACTTAGGCAACTTCCTCTTCTTTAAGTGTAGAGAAATATGAGCAAGACACATTACTTCAAAATGATTCAGTCTTGCATGATGATGTGAGTGGTGATGAGTTGGATTCTTCAATTTTATTTTTTGATAATTTGATAGCATAAGATACACATGATTTTTAGTTTTTTCAACATACAAGTGGGTTAAGATGCTTCTAAAATATGCTTAGCCTATTTTTTCTCTTGAGCAACATCAAAATACTCCTTCCCAATCATTACTTTTGAAGGTCTATCATTTTTAGATTCCTTTCATATATTATTAGGCTAAGGACAAACCAAAATGGGAAGATGTTATGGCAGAAAAGTATGAGGTACTAATGAAGAACATAACTTAAGAGTTGGTACATCTTCCATAAGGGAAGAATTTTGTTGGATATAAATAGGTCTATAATACTAAATACACATCAGATGGTTAAGTAGATAATCACAATACATGTCTTATTGCTAAGGTATTTTCTCAATATGGGTGGTGGACTATTTTGAGACTTTTACACCTATGGCTAGGATGGACTTAGTTAGGATGATTATCTTTATTTCTACCTCATGTGGATGGAAGGTTCATCAAATGGATGTGAAGAGTGACTTTTTACATGGGGATATTCAAGAGGAAACCTGTATGCAGTATCTACTCAATTTTGAGCTTATGGGATCTACTCCATTGGTTTTTCATTTGAACTGTACCTTGTATGGAGTTACGTAGGCTACTCATGCATGGTATAAGAAGATCTATTTCTTTTTCCTTAGTTGTTTGATTTAGAAATGTGAGTTCAACTCTTCTTCTCATGTGAATGTTTCACCTTAGAGTTAATATTTTTATGTGGTATTGTGATGAGAAATTAAATGCCAAATATGATCCTAACTATGATTACAAAGAGTAATGACAAAAGTAGCACTAGTATAATATATTTAATAATAGAATAATTCATTAAATGGAACATGGAAATACAAAATAATAGTAATTGTAGGAATTTGAGATAAGTAATATTACTATCATGGGCCTCTTCAAGGGGGCAACCTCCTTACACAAAATAGTCCAAATATTCTCTATTCCTCTTGAAGGTTACATTCTTCTCTTTTAATAATGTTGAATACACATATTCTATAATAATATTCTATGATAGCACAATATTATGTGATAGAACAATATTCTATGGCAACACAATATTTTATGATAGTACAATACTCTATGATAGTATAATTTTTTATGATAGCACATTATTCTATGATAGTACAATATTCTATGACAAAATTTTCCTACCTATTCCTAACTTGAAATGTGGCCTTCTTCCTATATACCATATGGCAAAATAAATAGGTCAACATAAATTACATTAATGGGTAACATAACATACCACCTCCCTTAGATAAGATATGTGTCATGAACCTTCATGGTAGACTTTTTGGCACAAAAAAACAATGTATTAATCTATGTTACTTTAATACCTAACTTGAGCAATTGAATCAACTATCTTATATTTATTTGTTTTGAAAGAGCATGGTACTGTTGACATATTTCCAAGATGCGTAGGATCAGGTACACTCATAGGTGGAAGAAGCAAAATCATCCACCATAAGTGAGGGTATTTGAGGTTGGGGAAATGATTATTAAGGTAACTCGATGGTAACATTGATGGATACCTTCATATAGGCATGCATTCGATTAGGGATAATCGTCAAAATCTAGTCACTTTGAGCCCCAAATTGATAGCCTAGTAGCTAACGTAAACTATCGAGACTAAGACAAGTGACTAGGTTGATCGAAATACTCCCTCCTTGTCTTTTGCATATGTTTTATTGTCTTTTACTTCATCACTATTTGAGAAATGAAAAAAAGGTATGCGTAAATTGGTTGTTTATGAAAAATCCCTTGTTTTTCTTAGAACCATTCAAGAGAATAGCTTGATGCTAGTAACGGATACGAAAACATTCTATTATAAATGAGTTTGATTTATTATAAATGATAATTGAATTTCATTTATGAATAAAGGTTTGATTTATTTTAAATGATAATGGAATTTTATTTATAAATAAAGGTTTGATTTATTTTAAATGATAATGGAATTTCATTTATAAATAAAGGTTTGATTTATTTTAAATGATAATGGAATTTCATTTATAAATAAAGGTTTTAAACAATAAAAGAAATTTGTATGAAATAATAGAAGTTCTAATTAAAGATATATTAGAATTCCATTTAAAAATTATAAAGATTAAATAATGAAAATTTTATTTAAATGAAAATATAGTATTGTTTCATTTAAATAATTATGAAGTTGCATATTAGAGGTGCGAGATCCAATTGGGAAGACCACCCTTTTAGAAATATCTAATCAATCTGGTGAAGAGAAGCTTCATTTCCAACCAAGGTAAGGTCACATTAATGGAAAGGTATGGGAGGATTGAAATATAAGCATACAAAAATAGCTTACCTTGTTTGACCGCCTAAGGAGGAGTCAGAGAGTAATTACGAGATGGTGGGAATGTTGATGAGACTATGAGAGCAGTAAAATAAGGTAGGAGGTGTGACTCCTTAGGAAGGGAACGATGGTTGGTGGATGGACGTATTGAAAGGAAGAGAAATAAAAAACCTAGAGTGTGGAAGACTCCCAAAGAGAGCGACCACGAAGGATGATGAACGGCTGGAAGGATACAAGGATAGAAGATAGAGAGTTGATGCTCACAAATTCAGTGACCACAAAGTAAAGGTTGGTCGATGAACTATCCCTGGTTTCTCTTTGTATCTAGTTAAAGTAAAAGGAGGATTATACTTTTATTATGCTAGTTGGTTTTGGTTGTCATCTATTACCTTAGCTTGCAAGTGTGGATACGTCTTATGGATGTTATATTTTTGTAGATCATCCTTGCCAGGAATATGGCACCCTTTCCTCCTCATCAAATATTTCTTTACTTGTTGGTTTGTTGGTAGCTAAATAGAACCCTAGAGAGCACTCATTGGAGTAGGCACCTTTTCATTTAACTTTGTCTGACAACTATATAGGATAGTTTGATAAGTTTGAGGAGGTTCATGTTAGGTGTTTTATCTGCATAGGTGTATCACGATAGGTGAGTAAAACCCCTCTAAGGTCCTGTGTTAAATTAGTGCCTAGATGTTGCAGTAGGAAGGAAAAAACTTGCATGTGAAGCCATTTTATTTTAACGGCTTACTTCAGGTTTGAGGCCCTTAAACTTGTAAATACCTCCGTTGTAGTGTTGATACCTCATATAAGGTTCTAGAGGGTTAGGTCATCCACATTTGAATGTGCTTGAGATGCTATAGTGCTTGAGGTGCATCGAGCGTGCTCCAATCCTTTGTTGTTACTTCCACCTTTATCACACATTTTTAGTGTGTTGGGAGAAAGGTAAGGTATAAGGTGTTTCATGCCTAGAGGTAAATAGCCAAGTGTGTAGGTGCTTGGCTATGCTTTATTATAACTAGCTATCCACCTTGGTCTATGTGTTCTCATCCACACATGTGGTGGGTTCCCTCCTTTGACCAAACGTAGTTTTTGGTCAAATTCTTATCAGTTGTTTTGGTCTGAGTTTAGGTGTTCGATCGAGCTTGGGCTGTGATATTTATCCAAGTTTCATTGATCAAGATGTTAGCTGGATCTCTATGTAAAGCACCTCCCTTTTTCATGACACTCTTAGAAGCAATTGTGGGCTTCAAAGTTTATTATTCTTAGCTTAACCTTCGAGTTAGTTGTAGAAAACCAAGAAGTTAGCCTAATATTGAACTTAGGGGTTAAGTGGGTTTTAGTGATTAATCTTGGTAGTTTCTAATGAATGCTAGCATAGTCTAATGCTCTTGGTTGCTTAGAAATCACCAAATCTCTCTTATGGGTAAATGATTTATTTGTAAAATAAGAGAGACAAATTATTTGAACTAAAGGAGATTTAAGTGGTTTATTTATAAATTGAAGTAGTGAGAATTTAATGTAAATAAATGAAAGATTTATTTTGTAGATAAAAGTAATGGGACTTTGGTCTATGAAATGAAAGAAAGTGATTTATTTTTAAATTGAAGTAGTGAAACTTTAATTTAGTGAATAAATGAAAGGTTTGTTTTATAGATAAAAGTAATGGGACTTTGGTCTATGAAATGAAAGAAAGTGATTTATTTATAAATTGAAGTAGTGAGACTTTAATTTAGTGAATAAATGAAAGGTTTATTTTGTAGATAAAAGTAATGGGACTTTGGTATATGAAATGAAAGAAAGTGATTTATTTTTAAATTGAAGTAGTGAGACTTTAATTTAGTGAATAAATGAAAGGTTTGTTTTGTAGATAAAAGTAATGGGACTTTGGTCTATGAAATGAAATAAAGTGATTTATTTTTAAATTGAAGTAGTGAAGCTTTAATTTAGTAAATAAATGAAAGGATTGTTCTATAGATTAGAGATATGGGACTTTAATTTATTGAACAAAGACAAGATTTGATTAAAGTAAAACCATGATCTAAGTTGTGCATGTTGAATGACTCTCTAAGGGTATTAGAGAGGTGAAAATAAAAGTAATGATTCTTTTATGATACCAACTATGCAATAGATGGTTAGAGACTTAATTAAATTTGTATAGTTGCAATTTGGTAAAGTAAATGTTAGATGCATTTAGAGGTATGCCTATCCTAAACCATGAGTGCCCTGATCCCCTATTATCCTCAAATGATCGGTGGATAGAGAAGGAGATCCAAAGAGGTGGATGGGACTAATGCACCAATTTTTTCTCTACTTACCATTTACTTACTTATGCTCAAATAGACTAGATTTGTAGGGAGATATCCCTAAATTATCATGATGTATTATTTATCTTTAAAAGTATGGAGGTTTTACCATACTTGGATGTATGTAATAATTATGGAATGATGAGGATTATACCTTTTAATTTACTGTTTGAGTTATTTATGTTTTATATTATATTCTCTTTCAATGTTTACCTTATTTAAAATGTTGCTTCTTTCCTAGTATCTCTTGTATGCTTTTAAAGTTATATTCTTTGTTAGATTTAGTATCTAGAATTGTTCTTGTTTCCTTGCTAAAAAAAAAAAAACAAGTAATAAGTTATAGGGTGAACTTAGAGGGTGACCTAAGGAATTGAAACCCCTTAGGGAAAACATAGGAAGACCTAAGGTGTTAATATCCCTTAGGAATAATGGTGACTAATTTTGTGAGAAGACTACATCTGAGTTAAGATAGCTCATCATGGAGATGATATGGATAACTTAACTAGAAAGACTCGTAGCATACCTACACAAACTAGCTTGTGTATGGTATGGTGATGCATGTATACCTTCGATTGAATGAAGGTCATAACTTCTAGCTCATCAAGAATGATGATATGGATAGACTTATTTGTAGTAACACATGGTACGCCTACACATATGGGACTTGTGTGAGGGTATCTCGTGAGATGTAGCTCTTTAGGAAAACTTAGGGGAATTAAACAAATAGGTAAATATTAGATTGGTTAGGGGTTTATGAATCCCTCTCCTTAGTTTAAAAAAAAATACTTTTCTTTTGTGTATTATCTGTTTGCTTGTTTTTGGATCATTACAATTTGTCCTCAAATATGAAAGGTTGGAAACTATTGTTGGAAGTCTTGTAACAACTCCCATATACCATATTTTAATGGAACAGCTTGACATTGGACAATAACTTCAATAATATTATAGGAGTAAATATGTCAAGTCCTATAATCTATAATGGTTATTAGTTGCAGAATAATAGATCATTCTTCATCCAATTTAAGAAGGATTGTTTATACTTGGGTGTGCATGCCCACCACCTTATTTATAAAAGATACATGAAAAACTAGGTGAATCTTGATGTTATTGGTAGTTCCAACTTGTAAGCAACATACCCTATCCATTGAAGTACCTTATATGATCCATAGAACTTAGGTTTTAGCCTATATTAACCCTTTTTTTGAGAGATATATGCTTATAATATCAAAAATGAAGGAAGACCATGTCATCCTCGATAAATTTCCTCTTAATATTATGTTTATTTGCCTGTTGCTTCATCATGTTCTAGAAAAGGGATAAATTTTATTTCAAAGCTGCTAAGACTACCTTTGATTGATATTATGTTGATTACTTCAACCTTTGAGCTCCCTAGCAGGTAGGAAGTAAGGGTTGGAGGCAATTGACCATATACTACTTCATATGGTATCATCTTTGTGGTTGTGTGAAAGGGGTGTTATACCACCATTCAACTAAGGTAATTAATTTGTAATGGTTATCTAAGATAAAACATTAAAGATATATAATTAGAAATTTATTCACCACATCCATTTGACCATCATTCTATGGGTGATAGGATGTGCTTCTTTTCAATTGGATCTGATGAGCATAAATTCATGTCTCGAAAAACAATATTTTCTCTTCCATAAATTATCAATTTGGTAAGTCCGTAAAATTTTGAGTGTCACGCACAGTATATGCCTGTAGTGTTGGGAGAATGAATCTAGCTATACCTTATTTAGTTTGGTGGGGATGTATGTGCATTTCAATGTCAGCCAAACTAAATAAACTGAGTGCAGAGAATTTAAATAAATAAAATACAATGCTGGAAATAAAATGCTGAAAATAAAAACACACACCTAAATTAAATAAAGCAAGAACTAAAGAAATATAATAATCTACAGAAAATAAAGAACATAAATAACTAGGGGAGGACTATTGCAAGGAGTGGGCCCAAACTCCCGTAGATAGTCTGCCCAGCTAGCTGCGTAGATCTTGCTCAGATAAGAGGAATTGCACTCTTAATAAATTTGACAAGAAATAAAATAGAATAATTTCTCCATAAAATTAATCATCCTTCTCTCAGGGAAGACCTGTGCATTTATACAATGCACAACCTTCCTCTGTTACAAATTTAGGTAAGTCTATTTTAGACTTGCAGTTATAGTAGATATGCAATGAATATTGCATCCGTTCAATTATAACAATCACATATTAATTAAAACAACCACACACTAATTTTCCCTTCTTGCATGATAAATCAGGTGTGTTCTATTTTATCATAACATAATATGTCTGGCAGAATATAATGGATGCGTTATTATATTTTAATAATATTGCATAAAATAGAATATCTCCCACATTGATCGCTAGAAAAATCATTGCTCTTCGTTCATCCGTGAGCGTGAAAGAATAATGCTCATGTTACAAAGGTATCCAACCAATCAAATAATAGAAGTGTTCATTCTATTTTAATAATAGTAAATAAAATAAAATATCTCCTTTTTGTCTTCACGTGCAACCTCCTCCTTAGCCCATTGGTCAACCGATCAAAGTTGGCTTGGTCAATCTTGCAAAGTATGGAGGCATGGAGGCACCTTCTTCATGAGGAAGGTGCCTACTTTTGTTGGACGTCTTCCTTATAAGGAAGGCGCCTACTCCTATTGGGCACCTTCCTTGAAGAGTAATGCACCTTCTTCTGTTGGGTGCCTTCCTTGAGGAGGAAGGCACCTACTTCTGCTAGGCACCTTCCTTGAAGAGGAAGGCACCTACTGTCATGCCTTAGTCTCTGAAAGTAGAATTATGCCAGGTCCAATTGGATGTAGACTGGAAAACACCATATTAGTAGCAAAACCTGCATTTATACATAATTCCCACTAAAAACACCAATCAAGCATAATACCGGTTTTTCTATCAATTATACAGCCCTCCAAACGTTAGGTCCCACACTGAATAATAGGTACCCCCATCCAAGGGAGAAGAAAATTGCTTATTGGTGCCTTCCTCCAGGTGGAAAAAGGCATTGTTGTATTGGACTGATTGTAGGCACTCTCTTCCTGGTGGGAAGTAAGTACCTTTTTTGCTTCACTGCACTCCTAATTGTGGGGCATAAAATGTCACATATGTTAGGCCTATTTTACATAGGCTCCACCTACAAATCATGCTCATGGTTGTGTCCTGTGAAACTACACACACAAAAACTGGAAAATAGGAATCATGCTTGTGCTTGAGGCCCTAGCTCTTAGGATGCCTTCAGATTGCATTCAGATGGATGATTACCTGCACACACGAAAGTAGGAAAATAGGAGTCATGACTCTATGTCTGTTAGACCTTGGCTCTTAGGATGCCTGCAGCTTACATTCGGTTCATGATTTCCTGTAAAGCAATAATAAAGCAATTTTTATGCTAAGAAAAACATGTTATATGCATTTTTTTTTTCATTGGGAGGATTTGCATAATTTTTTTTTTTATCAAGGCATCTCGTCACTTATTCCTTTTTATTTATTATTATTTTTTTGTCCCTAGTGCCATCGAACCACCTAGGTGCGAGAAATATATCAAGGCACCCTAGATTTCAAGGCGCCTGCTTGCTGTGGAAGGTGCCTGCTTTCTATGGAAGGCACCTTCAATGTATGGTGTCTTATTGATGTGGAAGGTGCCTCCAATGTATGGTATCTTCTTGATGCGGAAGGTGCCTCCAATGTATGGCGCCTTCCTGATGCGGAAGGCACCTCCAATGTATGGCACCTTCTTCATGCGGAAGGTGCCTCTAATGTATGGCACCTTCCTTATACGGAAGGCACCTCCAATGTATGGCACCTTGCTGATGCGGAAGGTGCCTCCAATGTATGGCGTCTTCCTGATGCGGAAGGAGCCTCCAATGTATGGTGTATTCTTCATGTGAAAGGCACCTTCTTGATTATCAAGGCGTATTTCACTTAAATTTTTTTTTTTTCCACGTATCCTCCCTCTTTTTTCTTTTCTTTGTTTTTTTTTTTCTTTTTTTTCTCTTTTCTTTCTCTTTTTTTTTCTTTTTCTTTCTATTTTTTTTCTTCTTCTCTTTTTTTTTAATGAATGATTGAAAATTCATCCAAGCTATTGGTATGGTATGGGGTCTCCCCCATGCCGATGTCTGATCCACTCTCGCAAATGTGAGGCGATTGTTAATGGAGCTCGTTGACCATTACTCGAGCATTGTCTCGGCACTCTACTTTGTACGTGGTGTAGCATCTTTGACTCTGTTCATCATTTACTCAGGTTGTACTAGTCACACACCTTACAGCAAAACTTTCCCAAGTTTTTACAAGCACCTTAGACTAGAAGCCTTTCGCTTGATCAGGGTTACTTAGTCTGCCTTCAAGTGCTAATGTTGCCAAGGTAAAACTCTGCTAGCTTTCACCTGCTATATTGGATGCTACACAATCAAGTACACGATACAGTTCATATAGTGCTATTACGAACTCCACGTATAAATCTCAATTCATGAAATCTTCATAGAAACCTCCTTATTTGTCTACATCGCACTTCATGTTGTCCTGCAAAACATAAAAGAAAAATCTAAACTAAAGGTATTAAAATAAAATTCTAACTATTTTTTTTTTTTTTTTATTTTTTTAATTTTTTTTTCATTATATATATATATATATAATTTTTTTTATCTTCTGATTACTTCCAGGCTCCTCCCTTGCTTTATTTAGTGACCGGTTGGAGATTTCTCATTTCCCTTCTGGACCAACCTGGTCCTAGGGAAAGAGGATACTTTCTTCCAACAAGTAACAAAAATAAAGCTTCTATTTTTTTCTCTCCCCTGCTTTATCTAGCTACCGGTTGGATATTTCTCATTTTCCTTCTGAACCAAGCTGGTCCTTGAGAAAGAGGATACTCTCTTCCAACAAGTAGCAAAATAAAACTCTATTCCTTTTTATCTGCTCTTAACTTGGGGTCATTTTCAATAGAAGATATATATTTTTTCTTCTTCATGAACACTGTAAACAATGTTCATTGTGTTTTTTGTGGCAATAATGAAGGTGGGGTCTCCCCTCATGCCTACATCTGAACTAGTCTTCTAAAAAATCATCAATTTTATTGTCAACTAGTTTGATGTGTTGTAGCATGAGAAGAGCAATTTCCCCATTTGACCTCAAAACCCAAATTTTTTCAACATAATGGCAAAATGTGCAGGCTAGAAAATGACTAACTGCGGGTTGGCAACTTGGATAAAACATGGCATAGAAGTATTTAAAAAACACATGCTAGTTTTTTATTCACCAAGTCGCCTTAAGCGCAAGTGAAGAGCATACTTCATAACAAGATGTTCTTTTAAAAATTTTGCTCTATCATTTTTCTTGCTATTAATTTCATCATTAAAAAACATTTACCAATACGTTGCAAAAATTTCAAGCTTATAAAAAAAAATTAATTTAAAACCAAGCTTCTAGAGGCACAATTTTTCAATGGTTTCTATATAAAAACACATCCCTAAAAATTTTCAATCAGACCTGGGTTGTGCTATTTCTTTGCTTTCTTGAAACCATTGAAAACATGATAGAAATCCTTCATTGCCAGATTTTTCTAAATTTTTCAACAACACAATTTATTCCTACTTCTACACTTAATTTGGTACATCAGGTTCATTCCCACGTTTACCTGAGAAGCTAGAAAATTCTAACAGTTGCCTATGGGATTTGGCTCTGACTGTGTCAACAACTATTTTTGACCTTATAAAAAGGCCCTTGGTGGACTCACACTTCTCAGGTAAAATATCTACAGGTAATTTTAAATAGACTTTTTATCTAACCTGTAAATCAAAACACTACAATTTAGACACTCCTCGGCAACGACACCAAAATGGTGAGCATAAATTCATGTCTCAAAAAAAAATCATTTCTCTTCCATAAATTATCAATTTGGTAAGTCCGTAAACTTACGAGTGTCACACACAGTATATGCTTGTAGTGTTGGAAGAATGAATTCGATTGTACCTTATTTAGTTTGGTGGGGGATGTATGTGCATTTCAATGTCAGCCAAACTAAATAAACTGAGTGCAGAGAATTTAAATAAATAAAATACAATGCTGGAAATAAAATGCTGAAAATAAAAACACACACCTAAATTAAATAAAGCAAGAACTAAAGCAATAAAATAATCTATAGAAAATAAATAACAGAAATAAATAGGGGAGGACTACTGCAGGGAGTGAGCCCAAGCTCCCATAGATAGTCCGCCTAGCTAGCTGCGTAGAGCTTGCTCAGATAAGAGGAATTGCACTCTTAATAAATTTGACAAGAAATGAAATAGAATAATTTATCCATAAAATTAATCATCCTTCTCTTAGGGAAGACCTGTGCATTTATACAATGCACAACCTTCCTCTGTTACAAATTTAGGCAAGTCTATTTCAGACTTGCAGTTACAGTAGATATGCAATGAATATTGCATCCGTTCAATTATAACAATCACATATTAATTAAAACAATCCCACACTAATTTTCCCTTCTTGTAGGATAAATCAAGTGTGTTTTGTTTTATCATAACAGAATATGTTTGGCAGAAAATAATGGATGTGTTATTCTATTTTAATAATATTGCATAAAATAGAATATCTCCCACATTGATCGTTGGAAAAATCGTTGCTCTTGGTTCATCAGTGAGCGTGAAAGAATAATGGTCACGTTACAAAGGTATCCAGCCAATCAAATAATAGAAGTGTTCATTCTATTTTAATAATAGTAAATAAAATAAAATATCTCCTTTTTGTCTTCACGTGCAACCTCCTCCTTAGCCCATTGGTCAACCGATAAAAGTTAACTTGGTCAATCTTGCAAAGTATGGAGATGTGGAGGCGCCTTCTTTATGAGGAAGGTGCCTACTTTTTTTGGGCACCTTCCTTATCAAGAAGGCACCTATTCCTATTGGGCGCCTTCATTGAATAGTAAAGCGCCTACTTCTGCTAGGCGCCTTCCTTGAGGAGGAAGACGCCTACTTTTTTTGGGCACCTTCCTTGAAGAGGAAGGTACCTACTCTCATGCCTTAGTCTCTAAAAGCAGAAGTATGCCAAGTCCAAGTGGCTGTAGACTAGAAAACACCATATTAGTAGCAAAACCTGCATTTATACACAATTCCCACTAAAAACACCAATCAAGCATAATACTGGTTTTTCTATCAATTATATGCATAAGTTATATAAAAATGCATCTCACATGCTAATTAAACCAGTAATGATGCCCCTTAATAGTGTATAAAAATGTATATTTTTGGACTCATCAGGATCCCCATAATATGATGGAGTTTCTTTAAAATTTAACAAGTGAATACCTTATCACAATCACTAATTATGGAGTGTGGGGTACAATGGATCCTAAATATATGATCCATTAAAATTGGTGTCATTATTTTAATAGTATAGAGATGACCTAAGAAGCAAAAATAACCATACTTGGTCAATCGATTCATGACCACTATTATAACTAATTTTCCACTAGTTAGAGGAAGTACTTCAATGAAATCCATGGAAATGTTTATCCATAATGACTCTATAATGGAAAAAAACTAAATTAACCTTGGTTGGTTTATGGTTTTCCCTTTTTGGTGCTGACAAGTATCACAACCATCCATAAATTTTTTGACTTTAAACTTCACCCTAGGCTAATAGAAATTGTGCTTTACCCATTCATAGGTTTGTAAGAAACTTGTATGTTCCCCTAATAGAGAAGAATGAATTTCTATGAGAATCTAGGATTTGAGTTGTGAAGTGGATAGAATAACAACCCCATGTTTGTAGTGCAATTACCTTGCCTCCATGAATAATTGAGATGGTCCTTTGTTGTTATTTGCAAGTCCTAAATTATATTTACAAGTGTGGGATCCTCTTTACATTCTGAATTAAGTGTCTCTATCCAATTAGACTTAAGTATGAATACTACATAAATAATATTTTGTGTTTTTGGTAGTTTAAAAAGGGCATAAACGACCACATTTTCTTTCCCTTTGTGATAGACTTGTTGGCAATTTTGGGTACCTTGGGTACATTGCCTTTGCTCAAGTGTTGATGTTGTCATTGATGTCAAGAAGCATTTGAGTTTTAGTGGAAGGGTTTTTGTGAAAACCAAGGCAGACAAAATAAAAGGTTTTATTTAAAACCATGGGCAACAGATTTGAAATGGGTTTTTCTTAAAACCCAAGTTGGCTTTTCGTTTCATTGAAAAAGGTGCCCCGGTGATGAAGATATTTAATTTTAAATATTTAGTTTAAATTTTATTTATTTAAAATTTAAATTAAAATATTAAATTAAATTAAAAGTGCCGACGTGTTAATCAATGCATCTTAGTGCATATAAAAGGTGGCAATGGAATTCATTAAAGTGTGAATGAATCGATATCTATTTTTGTGCATCGTCTGCGCCAGCGAAGGAGAGCATGTTTTGTTGAGGGCCCACGCATTCGAAAACCACAAGGAGTATGCTTTCAACTTTGGATAAAAGACGTAGCGCAAGGAGTATGCTTTCGACTCTGGATAACAGACGCAGCGCAAACCTTCTTTGAGCACCCAAATTGGAGGAGGACCTCATTTTGTAACTACGAGCGTTTCAGAATAAATCGACATATCTATGCTATGATCGATGATGTTATAAAATTCTAAGTGCACTCATTCGATGATAAAATGAAGAAAAATAAGTGAACAACGATGCAGATACATTGAATTGCATGGCAATCGAGAACGTAGAAAGGAATCCGATGTCAATTGAAAATGTTGTTGTGATTAACGAAAGCAGACGACACAGTGATTCAGAAGACGGTAGTAGTTCTGATGATGCGATAGTGATAGAGATTTGCTTATCTTCTGGAAGGATACAAAGAAAGAATATAACATTGTAATCTGCCATTGCAGCAGAGTTGGTTGTAAGGTTGACTGACGACACAGAGGTCTCAAGTTCGAGACTAGACGAAAGCAAAGGTTTAAAGTTTTTGTTGAGTGTCGATTGGAGAGTGAAGTGGGAGCACGTGCTCCATTAGATTCAAGCAGGGCACATAGCCCTCGTGGTACTTGAGTCGTCTCTAAAGACGCTTCGCTGACAATAAAGCGCAAGTTCGAATCCCTTGGAGATTCGCGGGCTGTCGTGGGCGCCAAAGTTTTTGCTGCACAAGGTAAGTTAAATATTATCATTTTACCTTGGGTATATACAAGGGAGTTATAAGGTGAAGGGAAATAAAATATATTTTTTATTTGATTGTTTGAAGAGTATAGTGGACATCAAAGGTTTAGGGGAGTCATAACTAGAGTGTGGAATGTTTATGAATGATATAAAATATTTTATTTTACTTTTATGGTATAAGTGGTTTTGGGAGTTATAAGGTTATGCAATGTTGTGATTTATTTTATTTTATGGTACAAGTGGTTTTAGGAGAGATAAGGAAGTTGTGCAATTAAAGGCTTTGGTGATGATTATTGAAAAGTGGAGTAATGTTGATTATTTTGTGATCTACTAACCCTTGTGAAGATTGGCAAAAGAATTTTGTGATTGTGGCAGATTTCCAAAGGGGTTCCTTCACTTCAATAAGGTATGGGCACTTTCTTCTTATGAGTATGATTGGTGTATGTTATTTCCTGAAATAAGATTGGAGTGAAAAGGTATACAACAAGGTTTCCTTTGGTTGGGTGTAAATCCTATTTTCTGGTTTGTTGAAGACTACTTATGCATTGTTATCATTGATGAGAGTTTTGGTGAATGCATAATTCTGGTTTGAGGTAGTGGAAGCATTGTGCACTAGGGTTTATGTTTGTGAGTCTTGATACTTGCTTTGAGTTGGTGAAACCCTTGGATGGCTGTTTTGAGGTTGATGGTTGAGTTGCTTCCATAGAGGTTGTTTGATCAAGTTATTGCTTTTACTTGATTCATGATATTGGGCTTACTCCATTGAGTTGATTTGAACAAGTTATTCTTTGCATTTGGTGATATTGTGTGGGTGGCTGTTTTGTTCAAATATCTTTGGAGGGAAAAGGATTTCTACTTGTTTCCTTTTCTTGTGATGATTGGTTGAATGCTTCAAGGTTAATGTTGAGTTGAATGATGTTGGTTAAACCTTGTCTTTGAGCATTGTTGTTGAAGCCCTAATTGGTTGAGAAAAGATATTGGTTGTTGGAAAGAACATGAGTATCATTGTTATATGAGATATTGCTTGGTTGGCAATTGTTGGGTTGTGTTTCATGTTCTTGAGAAAAGCATACTACATCTATCTTATTCTGTTGAGATTGAGATTGGGAGTTAAGTATAGAACATATTGAGTCTCTAACAATTCTCTTTATGCTTCTATGAGGTTGATGAATCACATTGGGTCTCTAACAATTCTCTTTGTGGGTTCATGCCAAGCAAGTTTTTCTTGATGAACTTGTGAGCAAGTTTTGGACAGGTTCCATTGGGGACTTGTGAGCAGGTTTTGGACAGGTTCCATTGGGGACTTGTGAGCAGATTTGGACAGGTCCTAGCAGAGGACTTGTGAAGCTGAGTTTGATAGTTCTATCAGAGAACTTGAGGACAGAGGTGCATTGGTTCTATGAGAAGAACCTGAGGACAGATTTGTGCCTGATCGAAGGACTGTGTTTGGTGCAGATCAAAGACAGAGGAAGAGGACATTTGTGCTAGACCGAAGGACTGTGTTTAGTGCAAATTCGAGGACCAGCTTTGAGGTGATAGAGTTGAGGACAGAGGTCTCCAACCAGAGCAGGGAAGACAGGTGTCTTCTATGGATAGAGTTCCATTTGCTAAGGGCAGCGGAGGCGAGAGGTCTTCTAGAGGATCACCACCAGAGCAAGAGGTAGGGGAAGGTATCTCCTTTGAGCAGAGGCTCATAAATTCAGATTGGGGGAAGGTTTCTCCTTTGAGCCGAGGCTCATAAACATTGTAATTGGGAAGGTTTCCCAAAGAACTTTGAGATAACTTTTAGAGAAAAGTTTTGTGGATGAACCACATCAAAATTGTTGTGTCACTTTGTGGATGATCTTGTGCATTGTTTTGATATTGCTTTGGATATATTGCTTTATTGTTTTGAAGTATAAAGGAAAAGTAAAAAGTGGTCTTATACTGTTCACCCCCCTCTCGAGATAAGCTTGTGTTCTTCAATTGGTATCGTAACTGGGTGCCTTCGAAAAGTTTAAACAGCTTGAAGGAAGATCTTACAAGAACACAAATGGCAAGGAAAGGCAAAAGCAAAACCATTAGACACAAGAAAAAGAAATCTCATAGGGTCATGAAAGAAAATGAAGATGATCTCAATGTTGCTGCTTTGGGAATGGAAATAGATTCAAGAGATGAATCAAATAGTGGAGAACAAGTCAGATTAATAAAGATTTGCACCGGATGTGGGAAGACCGGTCACTTTGCAGCTGATTGCTCACAAGTAAGAGAATGTTTTGTTTGTGGTCAACTCAATCACAATGATCATCATTGCCATGGGTTTAGTAGTAGTGAAGATGAAGATGATCCGTTCGAAAGTGAAGAAGATAAACAGGATTCTAAAAGGCATAGGCATCAAAGGAAGAACAAAGATGAGCACAACTATAAAGGAAAGAGGTATTCTCACAAGCACAAGAAGAGCTTCTACCTAGACAAAGCAAGTAAGTGTTCTAGTAGTGATAGTGAAAGTTCTTCAAGTGATAATGAAAATGAGATGTTGTTCATATCGAGAAAAGAGGAAGAACCAAAACATAGATTCATTATCATGAAATGTCTTAGATGTGGAAATTTTGGTCACCTTGAGGATGATTGCACAAATAATGATTTGGTTGCTAGTATGTATGAGGATGCTCCAGAAATTGATAAGGAAGATGCATGTATGGTTTTTGAAAAGGGTAGCACCTCTAGTGATAAGAAATCTGAAAAAGGCCTTGATGATTCAAAATGCAATCATATAGAGGAATCTTGAAGGTGAACTTACTAATGCTCTTAGTGTTTTGAAAAAGGAAAGAAAGAAGAATGCTAGACTCAAGGATAAGTTAGATGAATGTTGTATGGAGAGAGATGAACTTATAGAAAGTCTTGACGTCTCTATGGCTAAGGCACAAGAACTCAAGAATGAGTTAGAATCTAAGGTGCTTGAGTATAGTGAATTAGAACAGAAAATGGCTTCGTTGAAAGAGGAAAATAAAGAGTACAAGGATAAGCTGTACAGGTTTCAAGAAAGCTCCAAAAAGGTTAAATCTCTTATCAAAGGTCAAAGAAAGACAACAGATAAAACAGGTCTTGGTTTTGTTAAGCCACACAAGAAACAAGTTGGAGAGTCTAGTAAGAGACTCCAAAAGGAAGAGAGTTCTAATGAGGAAAGTATTTCAGATCATGAGTCCTTGAATGATAGATGCATAGAAACTAGAAAACAGAATTCAGAATGAGAAGAAGGAGAAGTTTTTAGGACCTAAGAAGTCAAATAAAGGAAAGTTTCAAGGCAGATGTTTTGCTTGTCACAGGTTTGGTCACATGGTTGTACATTGCATGGCTCAAGTGAAGAAGGTAAATAACAGTTTCAGAAGTGGTGATTTCTTTTATGGGTATTGCTACTCTTGCAATCAGTTTGGGCACAAGGCAGTTCATTGCAAGGCAAATAACAGGAACAGGTTTAGTCAGAACAGGTGGATTCAAAGAACAGGTATGCCTCAAAGAAATAACATTGTTACTTGTTACAAGTGCAACAATGAAGGTCACATAGCTAGACAATGTAGAGCTGAACTTCCAAGGTACAGGAACAGAAACAGTGGTATGACCAGGTCCAAGGATCAAGGCATGGCTAAGAACAGGAACAATGACAGAAACAGGAACAGGAATATGGACAAAGAGTTCAAGAGAAGGCCCGACAAGGAAGTTATAGACGCTGATGATGATCAGTGCCTAATGGGAGTTTTACTCCCACCCCAAAATTAATCACCTCAACAGGAGGTGGGGGAGGGACTAAGCTAAGAGGCTCATTCTTAGTCCCGAGCCCCAAAGGTGGCCCTTTGCCATTGATGACAAAGGGGGAGAGATATGAGTAAGGGGGAGAGCTTCAAGTGAAGAGGAAAGCTTCAAGTCAGGGGGAGAAAAACTTCAAAGGTAGATTCTCAGTTGTGGGTTTCAATTTTGGCTCTTGAAGAAGTGTTTTTCAGTAAAGGTTTGCCATCAATGACAAAGGGGGAGATTGTTGGCAATTTTGGGTACCTTGGGTACATTGCCTTTGCTCAAGTGTTGATGTTGTCATTGATGTCAAGAAGCAGAAGGGTTTTTGTGAAAACCAAGGCAGACAAAATAAAAGGTTTTATTTAAAACCATGGACAACAGATTTGAAATGGGTTTTTCTTAAAACCCAAGTTGGCTTTTCGTTTCATTGAAAAAGGTGCCCCGGTGATGAAGATATTTAATTTTAAATATTTAGTTTAAATTTTATTTATTTAAAATTTAAATTAAAATATTAAATATTATTAAAAGTGCCGACGTGTTAATCAATGCATCTTAGTGCATATAAAATGTGGCAATGGAATTCATTAAAGTGTGAATGAATCGATATCAATTTCCATGCATCGTCTGCAGCGAAGGAGAGCATGTTTTGTTGAGGGCCCACGCATTCGAAAACCACAAGGAGTATGCTTTCGACTTTGGATAACGGACGCAAGAAAGGAGTATGCTTTCGACTGATAACGGAGTAGCAAAACTTTTGAGCACAAAATTGGAGGAGGATCATTTGTAAAGAGGTTGGAATAAAGAATAAGTATGATCGATGAGTAAAAAGTGCACTATTGATGAAAATGAAGAAAAATAAGTGAACAACGATGCAGATACATTGAATTGCACAAAAATCAAGAACGTAGAAAGGAATCCGATGTCAATTGAAAATGTTGTTGTGATTAACGAAAGTAGATGACACAGTGATTCAGAAGACATCAGTAGTTCTAATGAGTGATAGTGATAGGTTTGCTTATTTGGAAGGATAAAGAAAGATATAAATTGTTATTTTTGGGTTGGTTGGTGGGGTTGGTTTGTTGGGAAGTTTAGTTTTGTTGAGTGATTGGGTGAGTGGTGTGTTGGTGGGTGTAGTTGGTTTTGGTGTTTAAGGTTGTGGTGTTGATTTGGATTTTGTGTGTTTTTAGGTGTTAATTTATATTTTATTGTTGGGAGTTATAAGGTGAAGGTAAAATATTGTTTTATTTGATTGTTTGAAGAGTATAGTGGACATCAAGGTTTAGGGGAGTCATAACTAGAGTGTGGAATGTTTATGAATGATATAAAATATTTTATTTTACTTTTATGGTATAAGTGGTTTTGGGAGTTATAAGGTTATGCAATGTTGTGATTTATTTTATTTTATGGTACAAGTGGTTTTAGGAGAGATAAGGAAGTTGTGCAATTAAAGGCTTTGGTGATGATTATTGAAAAGTGGAGTAATGTTGATTATTTTGTGATCTACTAACCCTTGTGAAGATTGGCAAAAGAATTTTGTGATTGTGGCAGATTTCCAAAGGGGTTCCTTCACTTCAATAAGGTATGGGCACTTTCTTCTTATGAGTATGATTGGTGTATGTTATTTCCTGAAATAAGATTGGAGTGAAAAGGTATACAACAAGGTTTCCTTTGGTTGGGTGTAAATCCTATTTTCTGGTTTGTTGAAGACTACTTATGCATTGTTATCATTGATGAGAGTTTTGGTGAATGCATAATTCTGGTTTGAGGTAGTGGAAGCATTGTGCACTAGGGTTTATGTTTGTGAGTCTTGCTACTTGCTTTGAGTTGGTGAAACCCTTGGTTGGTTGTTTTGAGGTTGATGGTTGAGTTGCTTCCATAGAGGTTGTTTGATCAAGTTATTGCTTTTACTTGATTCATGATATTGGGCTTACTCCATTGAGTTGATTTGAACAAGTTATTCTTTGCATTTGGTGATATTGTGTGGGTGGCTGTTTTGTTCAAATATCTTTGGAGGGAAAAGGATTTCTACTTGTTTCCTTTTCTTGTGATGATTGGTTGAATGCTTCAAGGTTAATGTTGAGTTGAATGATGTTGGTTAAACCTTGTCTTTGAGCATTGTTGTTGAAGCCCTAATTGGTTGAGAAAAGATATTGGTTGTTGGAAAGAACATGAGTATCATTGTTATATGAGATATTGCTTGGTTGGCAATTGTTGGGTTGTGTTTCATGTTCTTGAGAAAAGCATACTACATCTATCTTATTCTGTTGAGATTGAGATTGGGAGTTAAGTATAGAACATATTGAGTCTCTAACAATTCTCTTTATGCTTCTATGAGGTTGATGAATCACATTGGGTCTCTAACAATTCTCTTTGTGGGTTCATGCCAAGCAAGTTTTTCTTGATGAACTTGTGAGCAGGTTTTGGACAGGTTCCATTGGGGACTTGTGAGTAGGTTTTGGACAAGTTCCATTGGGGACTTGTGAGCAGATTTGGACAGGTCCTAGCAGAGGACTTGTGAAGCTGAGTTTGATAGTTCTATCAGAGAACTTGAGGACAGAGGTGCATTGGTTCTATGAGAAGAACCTGAGGACAGATTTGTGCCGGACCGAAGGACTGTGTTTGGTAAGACAGAGGAAGAGGACATTTGTGCTAGACCGAAGGACTCGTGTTTAGTGCAAATTCGAGGACCAGCTTTGAGGTGATAGAGTTGAGGACAGAGGTCTCCAGCCAGAGCAGGGAAGACAGGTGTCTTCTGTGGATAGAGTTCCATTTGCTAAGGGCAGCGGAGGCAGAGGTCTTCTAGAGGATCACCACCAGAGCAGAGGTAGGGGAAGGTATCTCCTTTGAGCAGAGGCTCATAAATTCAGATTGGGGGAAGGTTTCTCCTTTGAGCCGAGGCTCATAAACATTGTAATTGGGAAGGTTTCCCAAAGAACTTTGAGATAACTTTTAGAGAAAAGTTTTGTGGATGAACCACATCAAAATTGTTGTGTCACTTTGTGGATGATCTTGTGCATTGTTTTGATATTGCTTTGGATATATTGCTTTATTGTTTTGAAGTATAAAGGAAAAGTAAAAAGAGGTCTTATACTGTTCACCCCCCCTCTCAGTATAAGCTTGTGTTCTTCAAGACTGTCTCATAGTCATATTCTCAGAGCTTAGTAACCTATTTCTTCTACTTAGGTAAATAAATCCTCTATTCTAAGAGGTACTTAAGGCCATGATGATGTCTTGATGATGAAGTATTACCCTATCAAGTATGGTTGCTAATAGATGATGACAAAGACAATAGCCATCATCTTCTTCTCATAAGTCGATTTGGTAAGATTATGTCCTAATAAGACCTTTCTTATGAATATAAGGGACCAACCTTCTTACATGAGGATTTCTACCAATCTCACTTTAGAGGCATCACTTTCAATTATAAAATATTTGGAAAAATTAGGTATGGCTAAGACTAGTGTATGACACATGGTATCTTTAAAAGTAAAAAATGTGTACTCAATGATATTGTTCTATACAAATTCATCATTACAAATCATAGCAATAAAAGGGGTTGTTATCTTCCTACAGTCGTATACAAACTTTTTGTAATATCCTGTAAGGTTGATAATTAATCGAAGGTTCTTCAATATTTAGGATTTGAGCCACTCCTTCATGACCTCAAATTTGATGCATATACATAGACACCATATTTAGCCATAATGTGCCCCAAATATTCTACCTCCATTGCCCCAAATGTCTATTTAGATTGTTTGACATACAACTAGTTTTACTACAAGAGCTCTAACACCTGATCAACATGTTGTAGGTGCTCTTCCCATGTTTTGTTGTAGACAAGTATGTCATCAAAAAATACCAATGCAAACTTTCATAGATAGGGTTTAGAACCCTATTCATAAATCCTTTAAAATTTTATGGTGCATTGGTGAGGCCAAAGGGCATGATGAAAAACTCATAATACCCCTCATGGGTCTTAAAATTTGTTTTTCGGGCATTCTCCTCATGAATGCAAATCTAATTGTATCTTGATCTGAGCTTCAATTTGGTAAAATATTTATCACCTTGCAATTCATCCAACAAATCATCAATCACAAGGATGGGAAACTTATTTTTGATAGTTATGTTATCGAGTTCATGAAATTCCACACACATTATCCATGATCCATCCTTCTTCTTGACTAATAATATGGGGGTTGAAAAATAAATTATGCTTAGATGGATTAAACCTACTTCCAATAGTTCATTCACAAATTTCTCAATCTCATTCTTCTTATCATAGGAGTACCCATATGGTAAAATATCTATAAGTTAAACCCAAGGAATTAAGTTGATTCTATGATATTTTGGCTGACTAGGTGGTAGTTGGTTAGGTTTAATGAAGACTTATTGATTCTTTGTTAAAATTACTGACAATTTTGAAGGTATTCTTTCATCTTGGAGAACACGTAGTTGCAATTGAAAAAATCTATCGACAACTATCCCATGACCCTTTGTAATCATTGTTTGCATCTAATGTTGTGTTATAACCTTAGGTTTTCCATATTTCACTCCCTAAATGGTGTGGGTTCTATTATTGATAGTGAATATATCCAAAGTTATGAAATATTCCATGAAACTATTACCAATTTTCATAGGCAGGGATATCCTAATATATTATCCACACCACCCATGGAACTTTATAAGTATTAGCCTAGGGATTATTAGTTAGTCTAGGCATAAATATTATTATTATTATAAGAAGCTTCTTAATCATGCGACTAGATAAGAAGCTTCCTAGTTTTCTAGATTAAGTTATATATAGTTAGTTAACTTAAGATAGATATTGTTATTACACCCAAAATTATATTTTTTCATGATTTGGGTGATTGCATAGTTTGTAAAATTAGCATTTCAAATGCCTATATATATGCTTTGTAAATTAATAAAATAATTAGTCCATTTTGAAACCTTATTATTGGTATCATAGAACTCAATCCTATAGGTTTATTCCAAGGCATCATGATGCCTAATCAAGATCCTCTAAAAGTATATTTCTCTGCAAGAATTAACAGAATGAGACAAAATTCTTTGTGCTCATGTGATGGTCACTGTATCAAATATGAGTGACACTGATGACAAAGACAACCTCACTACTAAGGTTGAAGAAAATATTTTTGAAATGTTTTATGATGAAGCAATACCTATATTTGAACTAGGATCTATGGTCCAAGAGTCCATTGTATTACCATTAGACGATATTGCCATTATTTTCTATCTTGAAAATAACATATTATTCAAGATGAAAATTTTAAAGGTCTCTCTAATGAAGACCCTATGGATGAAGTAGAAGTTAAAGTTGATAAACTTCAATTTGTCATTGCTAATATGATGAAGGTTGTGCCATATCTACCGCCAGCTCCTTTATCTCATACTTTTATGAAGTATATCATCATGTTATCAGGAGGGCTAGTTACTACTAAAGACAAGGCTATGAAATCTAACAAAAAAGCCCATGGATGTCTATATTTGTTTGGGTTCAACTCTGGTACTATACCATCCATTGTACCTATTTTCTTCTTGTCCAATGGTGCACTCTTTGTAGATGTAGGCACCTTTGCCTCCATAGATACTATAGTGCCCTCCAAATTCTTTTGGGGATCATACCTCCTTGCAACTCTAATTGACCCACATATATCGATCATATAGGCTGCCTATATGCATGGCATCCATATACCAAATGGATTATCCTCTATGGAGTAGATCCTGTAGATGCTAATTATATAACCATATCCTCTACCATGACCTCTTCCCTCATGCACTACTCAATTTTAGGACCTAACAACTATTTTGGTTTAACTTTGATCAATATTCAATTTTTTTCCCATCGATGACATGATAGAATTGAGATTGTGTTGATCGATGGAAAACATATCTCAAGCAAAGCTATACACCTAGTTTTCTACATTCTCATTCAAAATATATGGCCCTCACTCATCCCCACACTCTCCCTAGATATAACAATCCTCCTTAAGGTAAAAGATATTATATTGGATGATTCCAACACCCTTGCAAGTTGGAAACCCTTTGATGGGTCTCTATGCTTATGGTGTATAATAACCTACAATGTCGCTTCTCATTTCATCACCAATGTTAGTATTTTACCATGAACATTTTTTTGCTTCCTTGGGTATTAGGGAGAATATTTTGAGTCATGAAGACTACGTTCACACACACAACCAACCACCACTTGTGTGTTTCTTTCTACACTTGGCTATTAGCAAACTCTGATTGCATGATGCATATCCAAATTCTATGGATAGTGGAAGAGCCACATGTTTGTTTGAAAATATCAACCTTGAGAATGGTGGTTGGTCACCACCTTGGCCTCTACCATCTCCTTTCTATCCACTAATTCATAAAGCCACACCACTTAAGGTTAAAACCATAGTTTGTGGTACCCTTTGCTTGTAATAATTATATCCCTCCACTTATCGCTCATCTTAGTTTATGCCCTTCACTTACCACTCGTAACAAATGGCACCTCCTTACTGGGGGTTGTAATGTGTTTTCCATGCATGATAATTCTTCATTCCACTCATAGTTAACTAGATGCAAAGAGTGAGAGTTATTTTACTAAGACTTTAATCCCATATTTGTAGGTAAATGGGTCAACAATGGACTTAATGACTCACTAGTTTCATGTTGTAAGTGACCACCACAAAATGTGGTCAAGTCTACCTATATGCATTGGTTGCTATGTTATGATGGACACCTGGTTGGTTGCTATTCTTCACCCTTATATATTTATTGGACCATTGAATCGGGTATGACAATATAGCTCTTTTAGTCCAAACCATGACATGCAAAATTCAACAATGTGTGGATTTGCTTTGATTTCCCTTTTTGTGGACATCAACAGAGTTTGGGTGGAAGCCACATGCTAAGAGTTCTATTTACTCATTTTTATTTAATAGTGTTGTACATTCAACACCCAAAGACCCAATAATTAGACATGGACATTATCTATTTACGTGCAGGTTGACTACTTTGACCATATTAAACTAGTTTTACTAGTTCATTTCCTAAAGTTGGTGCTCCTTTTTTCTTGAAAATGAGTCAATTTATTTACTTTATCAAGGGCTAAAGTCCTTTTAATTTTATTAATTACCCAATTTATCAAAATTAATTAATTAATTACATTATGCACCTTTAATTATTTATTTATTTTGTAATAATTAATTAATTCTCCAAAGCTTATATTAAGGTGCCTCAAGTCTTATTTTTGCTCAAGCCATTTGTATGCTTTGTAAGCATTTTTATCCACTTGTCCTTATGGAATTCTACACTTCCTTGAAAGTGTTTATGGATTTGTAATATGGAGTGCAAGCTCAATGGTATCCGACACTTCATTCTATTATTCTCTCCCATTTCTTTGTAAAAGTATTGGATTCCAATGCTTCTAGGGTGGTGAGGAGTGATAAGGATTAGCCTAGGGATTATTAGTTAGTCTAGGTATAAATATTATTATTTTAATAAGAAGCTTATTAATCATGTGACTAGATAACAATATTCCTAGTTTTCTAGCTTAAGTTAGATACAACAAGTTAAGTTAATATAACTATTGTTTTTACACACCAAATTATACTTATGTTGTGATTTGGGCGATTTTATAGTTTATAAAATTGGTATTTCAAATACCTATATATATGCTTTGTAAATTAATAAAATAATCATTTCATTTTGTAACCTTGTTAGAATTGCATAGATATAAGTCTAATAATAATAGTCACCTATGGGTAGGTGAGCATTTTGATATCACCTATTACAAATCATGATATCTCCATTAGCAATTTTAACCTAGACTTGATCACAACCATAGATGAAATAATCCACTCTCTTGGCTACATTGGATAAATAAAATTATTTCTACCAGAGTCCAATAAGATTAAAATATTGTGCCTTTTGATAAATTTATGGACTATCATGAATTAGATGTTAATATATATATATAATGGCATTCAAACAAAATATGGGAATTTTTTCTTCACAATTCCATAGAATTGAAGGTTCTACATCCAATGATTCTAGTTGCTCTTTTACTAAATCCACATGTTTGTCCCCCCTATCTATGGAAGGAGTTGAAGTACTACTCATATCAATAAGGTAGAGGCACTAAGTTTTGTATTTGTGTCCTATGGACCATTTTTCATCATAGTTATAACAAAGTCCCTTGGCTCTATGGTTGGCCATCTCTTCTAGTGTTTACCTCTTGATTGTCAAAGGTTTTGGAGAATTATTATTGGTGGATGCAAAATTTTTATTTTAAAATGTAAGGGGTCTAAATTCCTTCCATTGAGAATTATATTTTTTCTCTATGATTTTATCTAGCCCTATGGTATTCATATAGGTGGTCAGTTTAAGCATTTAAACCTTAGTTCTTATCTCTTCCTTAAATCCACTAATAAAACAACCCTTGAAGAATTCATTTGGAAGAGCTTAAATTCTATTAGTAAGCTTCTCAAATCAGTAATATAATCAAGCATAGTTATTGTTTGTCAAATCTTAGTAAGGGAAACAATAAAATATTCAAACTTTGATGGCTCAAATCAACTTTCTCTCTTGAAATGTGTTCACGAAATATTTAGGATTTGTTTTCGCAATCATTGGTACCAATGTATTGCTTCAAGGTCAAAATGAAAGGTGGCTATAAATATCCATTGGTAAAATGGAGTTTCATGGAACTCATACTATTGCTCAACCTTAATCAAAGAAACTGGTGGCTTTGTTCCATCAAACCTTGGAAAATCTATTTTTGGAATTTTAGGAGTCATGCCTTTGTTGTTTTCTTTCGCTGATTATTTTCCTCAATAAAGACCTTGGAAAATTTTGGTTGTTCAATAGTTTTACTCCTTTGAGCCTCTATGTTATTTTTAGCATACCCATCAAAAATTGGATTTTTAATCTTAAGTACTTCTAGATCCTAACTCATATTGTCTTGATTATCTTGACAGTCTACTATCATGGTGGTGAGAGAAGATATTTGTTCCTTAAGTTCCATTATGAAATTCAATTTGGAGAGTTGTTCCTCCAACTTGTGCATTATGGCCTCCATGGCTTTATGGTGGGTCTTAGGGTGCATTAAATAAAATAGAAATGCTACTTTTAGTAGTTACTATTTTTAATTAATTTTTTTAGAGCAAGGATTTTAGATTGTGTATCATCCTCAAAATACCCTGAATTTCATTTTTTTTCTTGTGAGCTTTGCTTCTAATAAGGTAAATAAGAAATGGAATTATTATAGGTTAAGGTGTGTGTACTCTCCATAGTCATCAATCATACTATCGTAGTGATTGACAATGCTCAAACGAATATTTCAGTCCACTACGCAAGGAGGATATAATCAATATCCTTGGGTGCACTACTCGCCTCTCCGATCAATACAAGAGGGTAATCTTCTTGAGTGCTATGTTAGTTCCACTATGGATATTATATGGCCAAATGTATTCCTATATATGATGGTTTGGCTCAAGGTTCCTAAAAGAATCTCCCGATATATGCAAGGTACATGGGAACTCAAATTGATGCATGGATGTTGTCTAAAGCCTGAGTGTTAGAGCTTAATCATACCTTAGTTCACTAGATGTTTTATGGGCTATATAGCTTAGCCAATAATAATATGTCCTCTATATTACTTTAAAATATCTAGAAAACCATTTCCAACCTATAAGACCTAAGCTTATATATATATACCCCTATAATATATATATATATATATATATATATATATATGTAATATATACCCCTATATATATATGTATATATGTATATACATACATATATATATATATATATATATATATATGTAATATATATATATATATATATATGCATATATATATATATATATATATATATGTATGTATGTATGTATGTATGTATGCATATATGTATGTATGTATGTATATATATTACCCCTATATTTTTGGGCAAGTAAAAACTACTACCCTTTTTTTAATTCACAAGAGAAGCTTACCACACCCTAGAAAGAGCTTTGATACCACTTGTAATGGAACTTTTCTTCTCATGTGAATATTTCACCTTGAAGTTCTTAGTTTTGAGTTGTACTACGATGAGAAATTTAGTTCCAAAGATGATCCTAACTATGATTTCAAATAGTATTGACAAAATTAGCACTAATATAATATATCCAATAATAGAAACATTCATTAAATGAGACATGGAAATACAAAATAGAAGTAATTGTAGGAATTTACGATAAATAAAATTAATATCATGGACCTCTTTGAAGGGGCAACCTCCTTACACAAAATAGTCCAAAAATATTTATTCCCCTTGAATGTTACATTCTTGTCTTTTAATAATTTTGAACACACATATTGTATGACAATATTCTATGATAGCATAATATTCTATGATAGTATAATATTCTATGATAGCTCAATATTTTATGATAGCACAATATTCTATGACCATACAATATTCTATGACAACACAATATTCTATAATAACATTTTCCTACATATTCTTAACTTGACATGTGGCCTTCTTCATATATGCCATATGAAAAAATAATATAGGACAATATATTACATTAATGGGTACATAAGATTGATGTTTTCATTAAACATCAATATAGGGAAACTTTGATGATTGTGTTATATATTGTTCATCACTGGTATCTCTTCTACTTAGATTTAGAATATGAAGTCATAGTTTTGTTCCATCTTCAAGATGATAGATTTAGGGGTTTTGCATTAATTTTTAGGGATTCATATTGATCAATATACTTTGAAATTAATATTTCTCATTCAAAGTATGATTTGGATCATAGTTGAGAAAATCGGGATCGGATCGAAATCAGCATGGAAAAGAATCGAGAATCGACAAAAAATTGGCGATAAAATTAGTAAAAAATCGATATTTTTTCATTGAAAAAATCAAATAAAATGTAAATTTTCATTGAAAAAACTTTTTTCATGCATATCCATATTTTTTGGAAAAAATTGGGTAGCCTTTGAATCAAGAAAAATCGGATCAAGTCGGGATTTTTTGCAGATTCTCAACTCTAATTTTGATATTCTTTAGTGATTTAGGATGGAGTGTAAGCCTACTTGGATATATTTTGCCTCAAGTCTAAAACTTTGGATTGGTTACACCACACCTTTGGTTGATGCCATGCTATATCGGTATCTTATGGGAGGACTTCTCTATCTTACTCATATTAGACTAGATATAACCTTTGTTGTTAGTTATTGCTCTAAATACATGTAGTCAACTTGGGGAAGTCATTGTAAAATAGCTAATAGGATCCTTAGATACATAAGAGGGACCTATCAAATGGTAATTCACTATTCCATTGACTTCAAAAGTTTTGATATATTTTTAAGATGCTAATTAGGTAGGTGACTTGTATGAGTGTGATCCACCATAGGATTTGTATTATACTTGGGATTTGGCCTAGTTTCATAGTGTTACATGCACCTATTTATGATTTTTATTCTTCCATAGAGGTAAAAAATTATATGATCTATGAGGTATCTAAGCATCTTATATATATGCTAATGATTTTGAAGAAAATTAGTATTCCTCAAAGATTTCTATTCCCTTTTCAATGTGACAATAAAAGCACTATATAGCTTGTCTACAATACAATGGTCCACCATCAAATAAAGCACATATATGTGGACGCACTTTGTGAGATGGATTCATGCTTGTATGATATTAGATCTAATATTGGTGCCTTTCTTAGAGCAATAAGTGGACATCTTGACTAAAAAATGTATGAGGCCAGTTTTGTATGCATGCAAGAGTTTCTTGGAACTTCTTAATCTCTCTTTGTATCCTTGTTTAGCTTAAAGAGGGATCTTGGAATATATGGTGGTTAAGCTTCTCTTAAAGCCATGAATGACTAGTTGTACTTGTATTGTTATATTTTCCCTTTGGACCCATGTAAACATTAAAAAAGGTACTTTTGTGATTTTTGGTAATATTTTATTTTTGAGGGATAGTCTCACAATATTAACCCAAAGGTATCATGTACTTGGGTATAAATAACCCTTCATACCAATCCTTTTATATATATATATATATATATTTCATTGATTGGTAGAAGGGGTTTTGAATGGTCCCCAAACCTTTTACAAAGAGTAAAAAAACTTGAAAAAGAGATAAGGGAACAAAAGAGAAGGCCTAAAAAATAGGATGCTAGCAAGACCATATCCAAAACAATCCTAGGGGGAAACTATAGAGAGGGTCTTTAGAAACAGGGTGATTGCAGAACAACAAACCAAAAGGACAAGGCACTAGAACTTGAAGAGAGCTATGAAGCAACAAAATCAAAAGATGCCAAAAAAGAGAAGTATTCAATCATCATCACCAGGAGCAAGGGATGTTGTATGGTCCATCTGCTTGACATCATAAAATTAGTTATTGTACTCATCCAAGATGACCTCAACTTGTTGTAGTAGGGAGAAGGTCATATTTGCAACTTTGGTCAGGGCTTTCACTAAATCATGAAGCTCTTGAATGTAATTTTTCTATGTAATAATTGAAACACAGGATTTTAGATGAGAGTGGTTGGAAGATAAACTCTGCAAAAATCCTTTCTACATCAAATACTTAATAGAGAAATACTTCCATTTGATAAATTTGAACAAAGGGGGTAAATCCTTAAAAAAATTGCAATTATTCTTGATGATAATGGGGGACTTCCCATTTTTAGTTTAAGTCTTGGCCCAAGATGAATGGCAATAGAGCTCTAACTTGACACTAGGAACTAAATATTTGGCCCTAGGTTCAAATTCAAGCATTCAATTGGTCTTGGGGGAGGGGGATCTTTGAGAAGGCTCTTAAAGTACACTAGGCTAGGGTTACCACATAGGTTGGTCTCAAGGAGAATTTCCAAATATGAAGGGCTCACAATGCAAGAAGTGATGGCCTTCTAGGATTCCTTCATGAGCATGTGTCTATAAAGGATGAGGTGGATACCTTGATGAATAGGAAAATAAGAGGATCCTTTATGGATGTTGAGAATAGACCTCTCAATGGACCTAAACATGTATTTAGGGATATTAATGGTCTTCTTTCCATGGAGGTGATTAAGGAAATCTAAGTGGAAACTTTTAAGGAGAGATTTAGGGTCATCCACGATGAAATATGGTAGAACAGTCACCATTACCTTGTTCCAGGGATTGGGGAAGGATTCTTGAATGATGCCTCTCTTGTCTCTACCTAAGCTCTCACCTTTGTCTCTTAAGTGGTTGAGCTTGGCAACCATGGAGTACTTTTCTTTCTAGATTATTTCTCCATCATCAGGAAGACCAATCACTTTAGCTAGAATACCACTAATGATAGTGAACCTAAGACCTTTGATATATACTTTACCTTCATTCCATGAATGAGCTAATTTCATAGAAAATTTAATATCATTATCGCTAAACTTTTGGAGAAATGGAAAGAGACCATGGTCAATAAAAATATCTTTAATCAAAGCGTCCAACTGGAAGACCTTGGGTTTAAACCTGTAATCATGAACATGAATATTATTTAATCTCTATGGATACACCATCATATTTTATGTCTATATTTTTCATTTTGTGTCTTCCTTTTGTTAAGCAATACTAGGTAATATTTAATTCCATTTTTTTTAGAAACTACTACAAAATCTGAAACTCTGATGGTCATATGTATGATTGTAATAAGGGATGCAACCCACTACTTTAGGATGATTTTATATTTTTTTTTGTTATATCTTACAACTCATGCCTAGATGATTTTAGATCAATCCCATACTCTTGGTATTAAAATTACCCTACCCCAAAAGTCTATAACCTTGGCACAACCAAGTGTTTACTAGGATTCATGTAGTATTGTTGGAAGTCTTCTACCTAGGACTCACAAAGATCATACTCGAGGTCCCTTTCGTCAACTAGGTAATATGTCACTTAGAAGTTTTTATTGATGGTATTCTTCCTCTTTTGCTTCTTAGTTTGCTGGGGAGTGGTTTTTTTATTTTTTATGTTCTTTGGGGGCTCATCCTACCCTCCTAAGGTAGAGGGCTATTTTGGGATCTCCCATGTAAATTTATCTAGTGAATATTCATATTCCTCCTTAGATTTTACCTCATTGGAATCCTTGGTGAGGTTGGTTCCAACAAGATCCATAATGCAAAGTTTAATAGGTTAGGTTTCATGAAAAACTATAATTCTTTTCAAGTTTAAGGTGTGATCCATCTACTTGATGCCAAATCAAATCCTATCAAGGAATCAATGACTACATGATTGTTTTGTTTGTTTTATCTTCTTGATTGGTTGATGGATTGTAGATGTGGTCATCAAATCACCAAAATTTTACCTTTAGAATATTTTGATCTTCAAACCATTAGGTTGATTGATTGCTTCATTGAGAATCCAACAAACTGGGAGGTTTTTGATGAATTTTAGACTCGTAGGATTTTAAATTTTAAAATGACCTTATTAATAAACCACCACCCTCAAATGTAAATGGATTGCTACTATACTCATAGTTTTAGCCTTTGCTTAAATATTTTCAACCTTATGGGTGTTCCTGATCCATGAACCCCTCTTACTGCCTAGAGTTTACTTTTGATTAGACACACAATGTTGTGAGGGAAATTTGCAATGTATATGATAGCAATAAGAGAATATTTAGATTTTGTAGTGCAACCTTAGACAAGGAGTTTAAGGGTCTACTTTTAATTTTTATCACTTCCACTCCCTTAGGGTTTCACTTTCAAAAAATTTCCTTCTCATATTAATACTAATAGGGTTTAGCATGATCTATGGATCACTACCCTTTGTATGCTAATTATAAGGTTTAATGCTCCCAAATTCAAGCTAACTCGTGTAGTATTTAATATTCACAACTTGATACTTATAGTTTGCAGGCTTGACTAAGGGATTTTTATGATATTTTAAAATTAAAGTAAGGGTTTTAACCAAGGGTATTTATAGTTTTTGTTAGTCTTACAATGACACTGAGAGGGGGGGTGAATCAGTGTAGCTCTTTAAACTTAAATTCACAGCTCTTAAAACAGAAATAATGAAACCTTAGAATCAGATAAAGCAAGTACCACAAGAGAACATCACACAACACAAGATTTAATGAGGTTCACCAAAGTGGCTACTCCTCAAAATGACTGCTTGGACTACCATCCAAATCCAGCCTTTGCAAAGCAACAACTTTACAAACAATTTACCAGCACCCACTGGAAGGAGCACCAACCCCTGATTTATCTGCACCAATAGAAAGGAGCACCAACCCCTGATGCCAAGCACCAACTTGGACTTCAATTCTGAAACTAGAAGATTTATAGTAAGATACCTTTGCTTTTGCTAGACCCTGACTGGTCACCTTTGCTTTCTCTATGCACTCTGCTTTCTCTGCGTAATCACTTCGCACACTCTGCTTCGCTACACTCGAACTTCACAGTCGTCTTCTCCCTGTTGCGCACTCTGCTTCCTTAGCAAAATTTCACACTTGGAATGATTCGACACGACTTGCTCTCTGCGCACAACGACCGTATTTCACACACTTCGACATCTCCTCAAATCTCCAAACAACCCTCCTTTTATAATAGAATTCTTGTGATGAAAACCCTAATCTTAGTCGATTGTAAACCCTAATCTTAGTCGGCTTTCATGACACCTGTAAACCCTAATTTTAGTCGGTTGTCATAGGTTCGTCGGCTTCAACTCAACCACGAAAATACAACATGTCGCGATATCGCGACACTTTCACTTTCTCTCTCTTTCTCCTTGCTTTGGCCCCCGAAAATACATGTCGCGATATCGTGACACTTTTTCTTTCTCTCTCTTTCTCTTTGCATCGGACCGCAAAAAAGCTACATGTCACGATATCGCGACACTTTTTCTCCTTGCTCTTTCTCTTTGCATCGGCCCGCGAAAATACAACATGTCGCGATATCGCGACACTTTCGCCTCCATACGCTTTCTCTATTCCTTTGTCATGAAAATGCGACATTTCTGCCTCTTTGTCCTCTTCTCGGATTTCGCCCGCGAAAACACATGTCACGATATCGCGACACTTTCGCCTCCTTGCTTCTTTTCTTGGCTTGTACCCACGAAAACACATGTCGCGATATCGCGACACTTTCGCCTCCGTACTCTTCCTCTTTACTTTTGTCGCGATATCACGACACTTCTGCCTTCTTACTTTCTCTCTCCTCCTTTAGTCGCGAAAATGCGACATGTCGCGATATCGTGACACTTTTTCTCCTTTGCTCTTTCTCTTGCCTTCGGGTCATGAAAATGCGACATGTCGCGATATCGCGACACTTTTTCTCTTGGACTCTCTCTCTTGCAATATGTCATGAAATCGTGACACTTTTTCTTCCGTACAATCTCTCTTGCAATATGTCATGAAATCATGACACTTTTTCTTTCGGACTCTCTCTCTTGCAATATGTCGTGAAATCGTGACACTTTTTCTTCCGTACAATCTCTCTTGCAATATGTCACGAAATCGTGACACTTTTTCTACTTGCCTTTTTCTCTTCCAACATGTCGTGAAATCGTGACACTTTTTCTTTCGTACTATCTCTCTTGCAATATGTCGCAAAATCATGACACTTTTTCTACTTGCCTTTTTCTCTTCCAACATGTCATGAAATCATGACACTTTTTCTACTTGCCTTTTTCTCTTCCAACATAGAAATTGTGACTTTTTCCTTGCCTTTCTCTTCGAACATGTCATAAAATCGTGATAGTTTTCTTCTTGCTTTCTCTTCGAACATGTCATGAAATCATGACAGTTTTCTTGCTTTTTTCTCTTTGAACATGTCGAAATCGTGATAGTTTTTCTTCTTGCTTTCTTTTCTTTCAACATGTCATGAAATCGTGATAGTTTTCTCTTGTTTCTCTTCACATGTCACGAAATCGTGATAGTTTTTCTTTTTTTTTTCTTCAATCTTTTTTTTCTTCTCAACATGTCGGAATCGTGACGTTTTTCTTTCTTGCTCATATGTCGCGATATCGCGACACTTTTCTTACTTGTATTTTTCTTTGATCTTTTGCATATGGGCCACTTCGGTCTTCTTGGACAATCATTGTACATACTCGAAGAACCTTTGGAACTCCTATCCACTTGCATCAATAGATCTATCTGACTGTGTTGACAACAATGACAATACTGTTGCTGCACCTTGCTCAACAATCTCCCCCTTTGGAATTGTTGGCAACACATGTGCAATTTCTTGTAACTCTTCTCCCCCTTTGACAATAATACCAAAGGGCTACTGCAGACTCCCCTTGAGTCCATGCACAACATTCTCAGGCATAATTTATTACACTTAGCAAAAATCATGAACATGAGCACAAAGATAATCAAATACTTAAATGCTCCCCCTGAGAATGTGATCCCTGTAGCTAGTCAATTCTTGGGAAGTGTGACCACTCCCAATTTATTATGAAGGTACTCAAAAACTTCCTTGGGCAATGGTTTTGTGAAGATATCTACTACTTGCTCTGTAGTTGGAACAAAATCCAACTTAACCTCACCTTTCGCAACTTTCTCCTTCAAAAAGTGATACCTGATAGCAATGTGTTTTGTGCGTGAATGCATAACTGGATTCTTGGAGATGTTAATGGCATTGGTGTTGTCACACTTAACTGATATTGGCTCACTAAAACTAATACCAAGATCTTTCAGAGTTTGTTTCATCCATAATACCTGCGTACAACATGTTGTTGCTACAATATATTCTACTTCTATTGTCGATAGAGAAACTGACTCTTGTTTCTTACTATGCCACGTGACCAATCTGTCTCCAAGATAGAATGCACCTCCACTGGTACTCTTTCTGTCATCTACACATCCTGCCCAATCTGCATCTGAATACAAAATAAGGGTGAAGTCTTTACCTTTCGGATACCATAACCCATATTCCATAGTACCCTTGAGGTACCGAAGAATCCTTTTCACTGTCGTCACATGAGTCTCCTTGGGATTAGCTTGAAATCATGCTACCATGCATACTGCCTACAAAATATTTGGTCTGGTAGTTGTCAGGTATAGTAAGCTTCCAATCATAGATCTGTACATGGTTTGATCAATAGTTGGAGATTTGTCATCCTTGCTCAACTTGCAACCTGTCGTCATGGGTGTGCTAACTGGCTTACAATCCTCCATTGTGAACTTTTTTAACATCTCTTTCACATATTTAACTTGAGAAATAAATATGCCCTTCTTATTTTGATTAACTTGCAATCCGAGGAAGTACGAAAGTTCACCAATCATTGACATTTCAAATTCTTTCTGCATCTTATTTGCTAAATCTTTACACGACTCATCCTTGCTGCTGCCAAATATGATATCATCTACGTATACAACAAGAACAATAAGATGCCCATTTTCTGTTTTGACATACAAATTACTATCCACCATACCTTTCTTAAACCTTTGTTGAGTGAGATAGTTGTCTAGCCTTGCATACCATGCTCGGGGTGCCTGTTTTAAGCCATATAATGCTTTCTTCAACTTGCAAACCAAGTTGGGATCATCACCAAGTTGGAAACCATCTCGGTTGCTCAATATAAACTTCTTCTTCAAGTTTCCCATTCAAAAATGTTGATTTCACATCCATTTGATAAACTTTGAAATTCTTGTAGACTGCTAAAGCCAAAAACATTCTAATTGCCTCTAGTCTAGCTACTGGTGCAAAAGTTTCCTCAAATTCAATGCCTTCAACTTGTGCATAACCCTTGCATACCAATCTTGCTTTATTTCTGACTACCTGTCCATCTTCATTCAATTTGTTTCGAAAGATCCATTTAGTCCCGATTATATTTTTATTTGTAGGTCTAGGTACTAACTCCCAAGTTTTGTTTTTCTTGATCTGATCTAATTCTTCATTTATTGCCTTCATCCAACTTTCATCTTTGCTTGCGTCAGCTACATTTTTGGGCTCAATGCTGGATAATAGAGAGTAGTTACTTACTACTCTTCTTCTTGTTTGAACACCAACTTTGGGGTCTCCAATTATTTGATCTCTAGGATGATTTTTTTGCCAATTGCCTGCTTTGAATTTCTTATTCTCTTCCACTTCTGAATCACAACTTAAATCATCTGAGTCAATTTTTTGTATCTTTTCCATTTTGTTTTCCTCATCTCCTTCAATAACCTCTTCATAGATTGGGTAGTTCGTTTCATAGCTAATTACTCGTTCTCTACCTTCATCAAATTTAACATTGGCACTGTCCACAATTTTCTTTAGCCTTTTGTTGTAGCATTTGTAAGCTTTGCTTTTTGATGAATAACCGACAAAAATACCTTCATCCGCTCTATCTTCAAACTTACCAAGATTATCTTCAGTTCTTTTGATGTAGCACTTGCTGCCAAAAACTTTGAGGTATTTTCTTGTTGCCCTTTTTTCGAACCACAACTCATAAGGAGTTTTGCTTTCATGTGTTCTCAGCATGTACCTATTTTGGATATACACCGCAGTATGGACTGCTTCTTTCCAAAATCTGTCTGCTACTCTACTTTCAGCCAGCATAGTCCGTGCCATTTCCTGCACTGTCCTGTTCTTTCTTTCTACCACTCCATTCTACTGAGGTGTCCTGGCTGCTGAAAATTGTCTCTTAATACCGTATTTTTCACAGTACTCTGTAAACTCCTCTGAAATGAATTCTCCTCCTCTATCTGATCTTAAACATTTGATCCTCTTTCCTGTTTCATTCTCAACTTGGTTTTTGAAAATCTTGAACATATCAAAAGCTTCTGATTTATGCTTCAAGAAAAATATCCATGTCATTCTGGAATAATCATCAATGCACAACATAAAATATTTGTCACCATTTATGCTTTGTGTTCTCATGGGTCCACATAAATCGGTGTGTATTAGTTCCAAAGGTTTGCTTGTGTAGTACTCTTTTGTTTTGAATGTGACTCTAGTTTGCTTCCCCTTTTGGCATGAAGCACAAATGTTGTTTGTAGGTTTGTTGATGGTTGGAATATCTCTCACTGCCCTTTTTGAGGTGATTTTTACTAGATTATCAAAACTGATATGACCGAGTCTCTTGTGCCACAACCAATTTTCTTCTTCCTGTCCAATAAAACAAGTTCCTTTTGAAGTCTCTGAGAGCGTGTACAGGTTTCCAGATGTCCTTGATCCAGTTGCTATCAATTTTCCACTATTTGTTTTTCTGACTTCACAACCCTCGCTTCATAAAAACTACTTCATGACCTTTATCACAAATCTGACTTACGCTCAATAAGTTATGTTTCAACCCATCCACAAACAAGACTTCTTCTGACTTAATCTTTCCATCACTAATTTTAACCGAGCCTTTGCCAACTATCTTAGCTCCATCATTATTTCCAAACTTTACTGATCCACCTTCATATTTCTGTAACTTCTCAAACTTTTGTTTGTCACCTGTCATATGACTGGAGCATCCACTATCAAGTATCCATGGTACATATTTATTCTATGCTTTAAATGTTGTTTGAACTATTAAGGATTCCTTTTCTTCCTTGAGTCGCTCCTTTTCTTTCCACTCTATTTTGATAGTAGATTTGAGCTCTTGTTTTGCCTTTCCCTTATCAATAGCTTGTGCATGTTTTACGGGAAGTTTTCTATTTTGACTCATCCTGTTTGGTTGAAATTTTCTTCCTTGAAGCTGATTTGATGCAAATGTACTTCTACAATTTCTTGCAATGTGCCCAAAATTATGACAGTTATAACATTCTACTGTATAATTCATCAAAGGAGAGAAAGCATTTCTATTGGTGAAATTCCTTGGTCTTACATTATATTTGCAGTCTGAGATTTTATGTCCATAGCCATTGCATTTAAAATAGAAACCAGAAAAGGGATAATTGAACCTGGGTGATGGTCTTTGCCATGTTGCCGTAGGAGCCATAGGTCTTCTTCTTCTTTGATGTGTGACATTGGTGAATCCATCATTGTCAATTCTCCTTTTGTGCCTGGCATTATTGCTTTCTTTTGCATGAGATGTTTTTCCTTGATCAACCTGTTTCTTATCTTCATTCTTTATGGATTCTACATTTTTGGCCTTTGATCCATTTGATGATTCTCCTTCGATGAAACCCGGACCAAATTTGATGCCCGCGAGCCTTTGGTCATTTATGATCTTATCCAGCTTCATAGAACTTACTTCACATTTGTGATAACAACTGATTTTCTTATTCATCTCTTCTAGCTGCATTCTTAAACCAACAATCTCTTCTTCTAGCTTGCTGCAATAATCTATTTTCATGGTTATTTGCACTTCAAGATCTTCGAAGATTTTCTTGGATTCTTCTATCTGTACTTTCAAGCTGGATATGATTTCATTTGCATCCTCAAGCCTTTTTGAAAGTTTCTTATTCTTTTTCCTCTCTATTTTCCATTCTTCAAGTGCAGAGATCAACTCACCTTCTAGGTCTACTTCAGCCTCAAGGTTTTCACCGCATACTTCAGAGTTCACTCCTTCTTCCTTTTCTGATTTTACTTCTTCAAATGCCATGAAAAGAGCTTCACCTGTTTCCTCTTCGAATCCTCATCGGAGCTGTCTTCTGATGAACTGGCATTTCTGGAGATGAAACTTTTCTTCTTGAAGTTGCCTTTTCTGAAATTCGTTTTCTTCTTCCAGTCACTTCTTTCTTGGTGCGATCCTTCATCATTTTTGTTCTTCTCATTAAGAGGACATTTAGTCACAAAATGCCCAACGCCTCCACAGTTGAAACATTTAAGCGGTAGCTTTCCTCTGTATTTTCCTTTTCCCCTTTTTAGTTTTCTAACAAAGTTTGCTTCCATTTCATCTGATGTCTCTTCTTCCTCGGACTTTTGTTTTGCATTTTTATCTTTAAGAGCTTTAAAAGCGCTTCTCTGTCTGTGGGTTTAGATCTTCCTATCCTCATCTCATATGCAGATCAAGGAACCATACATCTCATCTATACTAAAGTAATTTAGATTTTTAGCTTCTTCTATCGCTGAGACTTTAGAATCAAACCTTTGAGGAAGAGATCTTAATACCTTTTTCATGATGGTAGAGTCTTCGATATCCTCGTCGAGTCCTCTGATCGCATTAATGATTCCATTAACTCTCAGCATATATGCCTCAATGTTTTCATCGTCATTCATCTTCAATGCTTCGAACTGAGCTCGATGTGTCTGTAACTTGGCCTCCTTGATCTTATCGTCTCCTTCATGAATACTCCTCAGTTTGTCCCATATATCTTTTGTCATTTTACAGTTCATGATCTTTACTAGTTCACTGTCTGCTAATCCGCACATGATAGCATTCTTTGCTTTTGAGTTACTTTCAAATAGTTTCTTTTCGTCAACCTCTTTTGGAGGAGTGATGGGTATTGTGTATCCACTAACTACTGAATCCTAGATGTCGTATCCCAAAGCACAGAGATATGTCTACATCCTGATTCTCTAGAACGCGTAATTAGATCCATCAAACAAAGGTGCTTTGTTTGATGAGAAACCTTCACCACCTGCCATTGTGTTACTTCCAAGATCACCCTAGCCGATTAGGCTTGTACAGGAACTTAGCTCTGATACCAATTGTTAGTCTTACAATGACACTAGAGAGGGGGGGTGAATCAGTGTAGCTCTTTAAACTTAAATTCATAGCTCTTAAAATAGAAATAATGAAACCTTAGAATCAGATAAAGCAAGTACCACAAGAGAACATCACACAACACAAGATTTAACGAGGTTCACCAAAGTGGCTACTCCTCAAAATGACTGCTTGGACTACCATCCAAATCCAGCCTTTGCAAAGCAACAACTTTACAAACAATTTACCAGCACCCACTGGAAGGAGCACCAACCCTTGATTTATCTGCACCAACAGAAAGGAGCACCAACCCCTGATGCCAAGCACCAACTTGGACTTCAATTCTAAAACTAGAAGATTTATAGTAAGATACCTTTGCTTTTGCTAGACTCTGACTGGTCACCTTTGCTTTCTCTGTGCACTCTGCTTTCTCTATGCAATCACTTCGCACACTCTGCTTTGCTACACTCAAACTTCATAGTCGTCTTCTCCCTGTTGCGCACTCTGCTTCCTTAGCAAAATTTCACACTTGGAATGATTCGACATGACTTTCTCTCTACGCACAGTGACCGTATTTCGCACACTTCGACACCTCCTCAAATCTCCAAACAACCCTCCTTTTATAACAAAATTCTTGTGATGAAAACCCTAATCTTAGTCGGTTGTAAACCCTAATCTTAGTCGGCTTTCATGACACCTGTAAACCCTAATTTTAGTCGGTTGTCATAGGTTCGTCGGCTTCAACTCAACCACAAAAATACAACATGTCGCGATATCATGACACTTTCACTTTCTCTCTCTTTCTCCTTGCTTTGGCCCCCGAAAATACATGTCGCGATATCGTGACACTTTTTCTTTCTCTCTCTTTCTCTTTGCATCGGACCGTGAAAAAGCTACATGTCGTGATATCGCGACACTTTTTCTCCTTGCTCTTTCTCTTTGCATCGGCCCGCGAAAATACAACATGTCGCGATATCGTGACACTTTCGCCTCCGTACGCTTTCTCTATTCCTTTGTCACGAAAATGCGATATTTTTGCCTCTTTGTCCTCTTCTCGGATTTCGCCCGTGAAAACACAACATGTCGCGATATCGCGACACTTTCGCCTCCTTGCTTCTTTTCTTGGCTTGTACCCATGAAAACATAACATGTCACGATATCGCGACACTTTCGCCTCCGTACTCTTCCTCTTTACTTTTGTCGCGATATCGCGACACTTCTGCCTTCTTACTTTCTCTCTCCTCCTTTAGTCGCGAAAATGCGACATGTCGCGATATCACGACACTTTTTCTCCTTTGCTCTTTCTCTTGCCTTCGGGTCACGAAAACGCGACATGTCGCGATATCGCGACACTTTTTCTCTCGGACTCTCTCTCTTGCAATATGTCATGAAATCGTGACACTTTTTCTTCCGTACAATCTCTCTTGCAATATGTCACGAAATCGTGACACTTTTTCTTTCGGACTCTCTCTCTTGCAATATGTCACGAAATCGTGACACTTTTTCTTCCATACAATCTCTCTTGCAATATGTCGCGAAATCGCGACACTTTTTCTACTTGCCTTTTTCTCTTCCAACATGTCACGAAATCGTGACACTTTTTCTTCCGTACTATCTCTCTTGCAATATGTCACGAAATCACGACACTTTTTCTACTTGCCTTTTTCTCTTCCAACATGTCGCAAAATCGTGACACTTTTTCTACTTGCCTTTTTCTCTTCCAACATGTCGCGAAATCGCGACAGTTTTTCCACTTGCCTTTTTCTCTTCCAACATGTCGCAAAATCATGACAGTTTTTCCTGCTTGCGCTTTCTCTTCCAACATGTCATGAAATCACGACAGTTTTTCTTGCTTGCGCTTTCTCTTCGAACATGTCACGAAATCGTGACAGTTTTCTTGCTTGCGCTTTCTCTTCCAACATGTCGCGAAATCGTGACAGTTTTTCTTGCTTGCGCTTTCTCTTCCAACATGTCACGAAATCGCATGACAGTTTTTCTCTTCTTTCTCTCTTCGAACATGTCACGAAATCGCGACAGTTTTTCTTTCTCTCTCAACATGTCACGATATCGCGACACTTTTTCTTTCTTGCTCAACATGTCGCGATATCGCGACGCTTTTCTTCCTTGTGATTTTCTTTTGATTTTTTGCATATGGGCCACTTCGATATTTTGGAAAATAATTGTACATACTCTGAAGAACCTCTTAACTCCTGTCCACTGCATCAACCGATCTTTTTGACTGTGTTGACAACAATGACAATACTGTTGCTGCACCTTGCTCAATAGTTTTCCCATGACCAATCCTCTACATGTAAAGTAAATTCATAGTATGCATACAAATTGATAAAAATAACACCCTTTTGGGGTGATATTAGCATGATATCATCATTTCCTCATACTTTACCTATTTAATGAATAGATTGGGTGCTTTTATACTAATTTTAGTATAACATCAACCTCATTTCAGATTTTTCTTCTCTTTGTTTCAAAAATTATGTCTTATCAGACTAACATCAACATGATATATCTTGTTGCTTCATTTAGTTCACTAAGTTGATGGATTAGAGGATTCAAAAACCTAATACCATTTATATTTGCCATATTTTCCCTCACACTAGGATCACTACTTATATCATCATTGTTGGAGGTATTACATTATTTGGTACCATTGAGTACCATGAAGTACCATTGTAAATATTTAGAATAGAACTTTGTTTAATATTTGTCAAAATGTATGTGTTAAAGTATGAAGAGTGTTTATGTGATATGCGATTAAGTTTGAAAAGTAAGTATACAAGAGTGAGTTGTAAGTGAAAGGTATCAAGTATATAATTTAAGAGTCGTGAGTGATAGGTGTCAAGTGTGGAAGTGAAGAGTCATGTGAGATATGTTAAGATGTGAAGTAGGAGTTTATGTAATCGTGATAGAGTTTGTTATAATTTGAGGAATATGAAATGTTGCATCTCTTGTGAGTTTGAGGAGAGCAATAGTCAAGAGTATTGAAGAGTTTTTACATAAAGTTATATATTGGAGACAAAGTTCCATGTTATGTAATCAATCTATAACAAGTCTAATGTATTTTCTTTTATTATCAATAAAGTTTATTTATATTGTGCAATATTTTTTATTTTGATAATAAGATCTTGGGAAATATTAACCTATGAAATATTATAGCACATTTGCTAATAGTGGTATTAGAGCCACTTTAGAAAGCTATATTCAGGTTGGAGAGAGAAAGGAAGATATTATGATGAGATTGAAGGAATATTGGAGAAAAGCTAACACCATATTTTTGGTGTGAATATTTTGAGGATGTGTGGAGATATTTGATATGTTGGGTGAATATTGAATATTGGACTGGTGGTCCATGTGATATTTCAACAAAGAGAATTTAGATATTATGAAGTGGACAAAGGATATTGAAGGATATTAGATTATTTGTTGGAATACAATTTGGAGAAGTAAGAGATTGAAGGAGAAGAAAATTGAGAGACTAATTGTTAGAGGATGATATAGAGAAGTTTCTAGAAGATTGCTTTCTTATTAGAAGACTGCATATTGGATGATTTGGTGAGATATTAAAGAATGATTACTTGAATGCTTGTTGGAGTTTTGTTTGATGTTTGTGTGAGATTGGAGTGATAGAACTCCATTTGAGTTCGATAAGAAATTTTTGGACATTTGAATTTATGAAGACTGCCTACAAGGAGATTGCTTGTAGAGAGATACGTAAGCATCTAAAGTTGAAAAGTTTATCATCTAAGGATTTAAAAGGTAAATATCTGAATACATTTGCATTTGAGAGAAGAGAAGAAAAGCCTACACTTGAGGAGTAATATCTATGATGAGAGAGTGGAGATTAAGAAATCCTATTCTTGATAAGTGAAGCCTACACTAGAAGAGTCATCCTAACAAAGCCTGCACTTGAGAAGAAAGATGTTACACAGATTGAGAGACTATAGTTGAAAGACTACATGTAACACTTGGGAATAACAACAAAAGTGGAGTAGCATTTTCCTAATGAGTACAAATTTATTAGACCACTACAATAAGGTATAATCTTTATTCTTGGTCGTGAATTGAAGTTAAATTGAATGCATGATATTTCAAGAATATTTGATTAATTAAATTTTGGAGAGATATAAGGAAAAATTGGTTTATTTAATTAAAGCTTTGGGAGATATAAGGTTAAATTGATTTAATTATTTAATGATTAAGGAGAAATAAGAGATTAAATATTTAAATTGAATATTTCTGGATTAGTTGAATGTTGATTAAATTTGGAGGGAGAGATTGTTAATTTAAGTTATTGAATTTGGAGACATAAGAAAGTAAAGGAATTGAATGTGAAAATTGAAATTTAAAAATTGAAAATTTAAATTTGATACAAAAAAATTGAAAATGGCAAGGAAGCAAGGAAAAACAAATATCCAATATGAATAAAAAGACAAATCTTCCAAAAGTCATTTATAAATTACTTCAAAAGAAAGAAAACATGGATCAATGGAATTGATGGAACATATACAATTCATTCAAAAAGAAGCAAAAAGTATAGTTCTTATGATTCTTAAACAATTCATAAATGATTGTTTTGAAGATGCTATAATTTTTAATGAAGGAAAATCATATTGCAAAGTAGTTGTGACATTTAAGACATCAAATAAAGTTACAATATCAAGATATAAATTTTATGTTCCTATAAACATCCATACAAAAGATGAAAAATGAAATTAAAAATGTAAATTTTGTAACATATACGGACATAAAGCTAAAGATTGTTTGGATCTTGTTCATTGTAAAAATTGTGGGAGCCATAATCATTCCCACAAAACTTGTTGGTACAAAGGAAATAGTGTTCATGAATGGAGCACTATAAAAGGTATATTAATGATGGCATTAGATGAAATTCTCAAATAGATCATTGCAAAAGCTACTATGGAAATCAAAAGCATGATAAATGTAGCTTTGCTGCTAGCAATAGAATCAAAGAATGAAGACAAGACACAGACCAGAGTTGAAGATTGAAGGCAAAGCCTTCACACCAAATAATGTAATACAAGGGGGTGTTGGAGGTATTACATTATTTGGTACCAATGTAAATATTTGTAATAGGAGTGTATTTAATATTTTTCAAAAGTATGTTTCAAAATGTGAAGAGTGTTTATGTGTTATGTAATTAAGTGTGAAAGGTTTCAAGTGTGCAAGTGTGAGTTGTAAGTGAAAGGTGTCAAGTGTGCAAATGAAGATTCATGAGTGATAGGTATCAAGTTTGGAAATGAAGAGTCATGTGAGATGTGTCAGGATGTGAAGTAGGATGTTTTGTAATCATGAGATATTTTATCATAATGTAAGCATGTGAAAGGTTGAATCTCCCTTGAGTTTGAGGAAAGCAATAGTCAGGAGTATTGAAGAGTTTTTATGTAAAGTTATATATTGGATATAAAGCTCCATTTAATGTAATTGATCTATAACAAGTTTGATGTATTTTATTATCAATAAATATTATCTATCTTATGCAATATTATTTGCTTTGATAATAAAATTTTTGGAATATTAACGTAAGAGATAATATAGGACATTTGCTAACAATCATGATTTCATTATTTATGTTTTTACCTCCTTGTTGATAAATCACATTGTTTATGAATCACATATTCTTGAAGAAGTCTTATTTTTTTGTTCCTTTAATTTAGAAATATCCCTTATGTCATATTGAGGTCACCATAATTGGTGATGAACTATGCAGAAGCTAGTGAATCAAAAAATCCAAAACATGGATGAAACATGTACTTTTTGTTGTTGATGAATGCTTACATTGACCTCTCTTTTCTAGTGAATAAAAAGCATGACTAGTGAGTTAGGTTCACTTACTTCTTAGTAAATTTATTTATAAATATTCTTAATCTTCTCTATTTTTTAATATTGAACCAACTTGTACCTATCAGAAAGGGATGCAATAAAGGAGTAACTTGAGTGTTTCTTTTAATATCTTCACTTAGGTACAAAAGGAATTTATTTTATGAATAGGAAATGATAGAAAAGGGGAAATGGGAAAGAAGAGGAAAAACATTTATTATGTACATATTTGCAAAAAAAATATCTTCAATGACTCGAAGGAGCATAAATGTTTCCTATTTACTATGATGGACAATAATATTTTAGCCATTTTGATCAACTTCTAGGCATTAAGGGCTTGGATTTTATTAATTGATATGACTCATTGATAAGGATAGGCATAGGTTTATTTTATTATTTTCTAGCTAGGCATATAATTATCTAGATTTAGCGTATTATTTTAGTTTCCACCTATGTACCCACGTGAAGCTTCTACAATCTCGCGTAGGATTAGTTATTAGGATTAGTTGGCTTTTATTGTTAGATATTATTAGCATCTTAGCTTAACTATAGTTTATAATTAGCAATTTGTTAGCATCTTCCATTTTTGAAATATTATGGTTGTAATTGTGTTATTTAAGCACCTTTACATGAACAAAAACATTGGTCAATTTTGGTTCCACATTAGTGGTATCAAAGTATTAGATCAAGCTTGTGGTAGTTTGGCTTTGTTTATCTAGGAAGCCATTACTTTGCATAGTATTAGGTGCATAATCCCCTTGCAAAATCTCCTCAAAATTCCTATTATAGGTCCTGAATTGGCCCTATGGTAGTTTTGTTTATTCAGTTAAGCTCCATGTAAACATTTTGATGAAAAATTATTTGTTTACACCAGTTTCAAGCTTAATTAGGTGAGGCTAAGGTTTTAATTAGTAATTAATATTAAAATATCAATCATTAAATTTTTCTATATTAGGTTTTTAAACCTTAATATAAAAAATTGGGCATGAACAACCTAATTCTTAGGTAGCCACACTCGATCTCTATTGACTCACAATTGGTGCCCTCGATTTTTGTTGGCTAACAATAGACCACCTTGCTCCTCTTTCCTCGGGTTGTCACTATCTAATAGTTGACCAATTTGGTTATCATTGGCTTATTATGAGCTACCCTACCCCAACCCATCTCTAGTGTTAGTTCCATGTTTCTCCAACGTCACCAACGTTTCCTCGACTGGCAAAACTCCATCATGAACAATGAAACAAGGCCATGTATCAATAAAATTCATGCAATAATATTAGCCCAATCAATGATTTATTGGTAGGTTTAATCTCTTCTTCAATGACCCAGAAATAACTCCCAATGACTTCTAGATGTTTCATAGTGAAACAATGTTAATTTTTCTTGCACTTTAGTCCCACATTCATGGGACAACTTTGAGAACTATTTAAAAATTTTGAGGGGCACTGGTTTGATTATCAACAAGTTATGGTTGATACAAGTGCCTTGTGGAATCTATAGATAGCAGTTCAAATAAGAAATGATATTTTGAATTTTTTGACAAAACATGTACATGTTTATAGCAATTTTGATAATGTATAGCAATTTTGATAATGTAAGGTTTTGCAATGTAAAATCAACCATCACAATGTAATGCAGATTGATTAATAACATAGCACAAAATAATAAATTTAGCCATAATAATTAGTTAAACTTGTTAATTATTCTAAGATTGATTGTTAAGCCATACTAGTTAATCAGTCTAGGACTGGTTTGTTATGCTTTAAGGTTGATTAGTTAAGTGCTAACGTATAGGTAGTTGGGATGGTTGAGCCTTGTTGGTTGTAGTAGCCATGAGGGCTTGCATTATTAATACCCCCCTACTCATTTTTGTAGAGGGCTATCGATATATGCATATCCATTGTGAAGGAATATAGAAAAGCATAATTATTATAGGATTACATGTGTTTATGTGTGATTGCATTATCTTGTGTTACAAGTATTCAATTGATGCATGATATGGAGTATATTGTGGTAGACTAGTGTTGTTTTTATGTGTTGTGTAGATTTGTATGAAGGAGCATGATATTGCAAGTTTTAGACCCTATATAGGCCTACCTGTCACACATCTAGGTCTTATCTGTCTAGTCCCTAGCTATCTATACCATCCATCTAGATTTGTAACTACACATTTGGACTTGCATCTACCTATTTGGACATATAACTACCTATCTGACTGGGATACACATTTTAGGTAATCCATATGGTATCCGACCCATCTAAGCATACCAATATAGGATCCTACCCATCTAGCCCAACATGTTTGGACCTTACATGTCTAGCATGCAAATCGTATGGACCATACATATCTAGAACCTACCCATATAGACTAGTTTAACCACTTGGATTAGATATCTATAGTAGTCTACCTATATAGGACTAAACAATAGAAGTTGATATCATACCTTACAGTTAGGTTTTTCAATTCTTTCCTTTCTAAACTCTTATCATTATCTCATTCTCGGGAAGGCACTTACCCCTGTCTACATTTGGCACCATTGCCTAAATTAAATTTGGGTTAAGAAGCATATGTGACAAGGAAAATAAGTGAATGATATATTCCAAGCCACAAGGTAAATGATGAAGGAACAAAATACCACTAAGACAAAGTGCATGACAAGAAAATCAAAGGAAACAAACTCAATATAAATTTTCACAACTGGAAGTGGAAAGAGTGTGGAATCCTTTGGACAATGAGAATCTAAGAATAGAGATATTATTTGTGGTAGTAGAGAAAAAATTACAAATAGTAGAATAAGTACCTAACATTAGGAACGAGTAGTGGATGGTAACATCTAAACCAACGAAGATAAGTTGGCCAACAAGTACAAAAGAGATGTTTTGTACCACAACAACCATGCATGGGTTATTGGGGAAGAATACCAGAACCACATCTCATATATTCGTGAAGTAGGTTGCAAAGTAGTGACCCATGAGATTCAAGGAGAAGGCTATTTGAGTAATATTTTGCACCACCAATAACAAAAAGAGAGTGGAATACAAGTCCACATGTTCATCGTTGAGTGGAATGCCTTGTGGGATAGTCCCAATGATGAATATTACCAATAAAGTGGGTAAATAGAAATACCCACCCTTAACTAGGGAAGAAAAAGAAGATCTAACACATCACATAGGTACTTGCATCACCATTTAAGAAGAAAATGGAGTGTCACAAAAGGCAGAGTGGTTACAACTATTTTTGACCACCTTGCAAGGAATAGCTATGGATCTGTATTTGAAAAGATAGAATACTCAACCATTTATACAGTGGACTACTTTGAAAGATGCATTCATCAAATAATTTTTGCCATTAAGGGATGACACAAAAATTATTACAAAAAAAAAATGCAATAAAACAAAAACAAATGAGGATGTCAAGAGCTATAATCGAAGATTAAAATAATTGGTATATAAAATATAAATGTCACCTGTAGATGGAATGGTGAAATACTGGTATTTGGATGGATTTTTACATAAATATAGGAATAAAATGAAAGCAATACCATCTTCCATGTATTTAGAAGCTCTCAAAAAGAAAAAAAAAACTTTGAGTGAAGCTAAACAAATGATTGCAGGAATTGGAGGACATCCACAAAATGAAGATTCTCATAGCGATACAGATGATAAATTACAAAGCACCATACACTCCTTCAATTTTTTTTGATAATATTATGAAATAATTTAAAGAATTGTAAAATACCAAAAATATATTTGGTGTTTATACTGCAAAATAGGACATACGAATGCTAACTACCCAAAGAATACATATTGTAATATATGTGATATAGTAGGACATCCAATAGTTGATTGTCCATTTAATTTTAAGGGAGTAAGGCATCAAAATTTGAAAATCCAACAGGAAGAACAACCAAATTCTTCAAGGAATGGACAAGGCACAATAAGCGATGAATTTAGGAATAATCACTGAGGTGGGATACAAGGAGGACAAAGTCATCTATAGTATGACTCTGAAGGGAGACCGATCATCCTATGCTGAAATTGTCAAGAATGGGGCCACTTTGTAAAAAATTACCCTAAGCCTCAAAATACAGATAATACCACTAGTAGCAATGCTACCCAAATGTGTAGGTGGTGTGGACCAGGGAACCACAAGGAGGCAAATTTCCCAAATAAGGTAAGTTCAAGTGGAACACAAAATGTTAATTGGATTGACATTGGAGAAGTGAGTATGAAGATGGAAAAAAATAATGAAGTCCTAGCAGTAACTAGAGCACAGGCTAGGAAAATATATCAGTACCCAAATTCTACCAAGGAGAAATATTGATAGAAGGAAGCTCAAAAATTTATTAAGACAAAATTAGACGAAGAAAAGCAAGAAAGACTAATTATAGAAAAATCTCTAAATAAGGTGGAGATCATAACAAATAAACAAACATCAGTCGAATGCTTGGTGATATAGGTACTTAATATGACCTTGCAGGTGAAAGTATCAAGTTTATTCAATAAAATACCTGAATTGTATGCTACAGTGAGGGAAGTAATGAAATCAAAGAAAAGATAGGAATCCCGACAGGTAGCCAACATCAAGAAAGAAAAATGCATTGATCCAATGATACTAATAATTTAGGTAAGAAGAAGCCAGCTCTAGTTCACATAGAGATATTGGACCATAAGCTGAATCAAGTAATCGTGGAAGGAGGATGCTTGGTGATATAGGTACTTAATATGACCTTGCAGGTGAAAGTATCAAGTTTATTCAATATAATACCTGAATTGTATGCTACAGTTAGGGAAGTAATGAAAGCAAAGAAAAGAGAGGAAGCCCAATAGGTAACAAAAATCAAGCAAGATCAATTCATTGATCCAACGATACTAATGATTGAGGTAGGAAGAAGCCAGCTCTAGTTCACATAGAGATATTGGACCATAAGCTAAATCAAGTAATCGTGGACAGAGGATGCCAAAAAAAATTTACCCCCTTTTTTTGGAGCGATTTTTGGGATTCCCATGGTTTGTGGGTGGTTGGTGGGTGTGGGTGGTTTAGCCCATGGCATTATGCCCATTGTATTCTAATACCACATAGTGGTTTAGGGTTGGAAGAGTTTCATTTATATTTATTGTAATGTCCCATTTTTTGGAGAGAGAAAATAATAATATCAAGGAGGTGTGGCTCTTGTTTTGCTGGAGTAGCCCAAATTGGGTGAACCAGGATAAATCTCGTGTTCTATGTGTATGATTTATTATGAGTTGTTATTTTATTCTGATTTATTTATTTCTTTATTAATTATTCTGGAATAAGTTTGGGAAAAACTCTTCAAAGAGTTGGATGAAACTATGCAATGGATGCAAGAGCGATAATAAGCATGAAGAGTTGAATGGGCTAAACGAGAGCAAGAGGAATTAAGAGGAAGTGTGGATGGATATGGGGGAGCTTCTTCAAAGAGTAGCCTATTATTTATGGCTTAAAACAATTAAATTTTAACACCATTAACAATCCACCTAAGACACTCTAGAAGGTAAGGGAATAGAATACTACAAGGATAAGAATTGGAGATGCAACTAGAAGGACTAAGAGAGAATGTAAAAATGTAGGACCCTTGGGAAACAATGCATTTTCCTCAAACTCTGATATCTCATCTCTAGCAATATTAAGAATTATCTTGAATACCGAAGATTCTTCAAGACTGCTTCACCATTAATTAGACGTTCTCAAAGACTATAGAGATCACTTAAACAAGATAAGAGGAGGGAATCATGTAAAAATTTGATTTCCAATAACGAATACTGAATAAGTAGAGAGAAATAAGATGATATTCTTTGGAGATATGTTAGGGAGGTACTTGAATAGGCAATAACTAGATGAATATTGGAATAATAAAGTAGTGATGAGAATCTACCTCGAGATCCTAATATACCCTATCCAAGCACCAAACTAGATCAAAGAAGAAAAAGTTATGAGATCCAAATTCAAGTAGGGATTTGATTCCTTGAAACAACATAGGTGATTGAAGATGAGGAATCACTAATACCATAAGGAGAAGAGGATGAAATAATGAGTAATCCTTCAAGTATTGAAGGTGAGACACTAGGAAGACAAATCAAATATTGGCAAAGGGTGTCATATGAATAATCAATAAGAATACTGACTAAGCATTAGGAGGTGGTAGTATATCAGTTGTCTATGATGGAATTACAAAGACATAAAAAATAAGTAAGGTGCTCGCAACAAAGGCTCCAAAAAACCTCATATTGGCCAATGAATACTACATGAGAAGGGAATGATTCAAGTACAAATTTTGCCTTCTTAGATTAGTATAGATATGCCTTAGCTTAATTTGCACCACAAAGCAAGGTTATGCATAAGGGGTAAGACCCAAAATTTACTTGTAAAAATTGGTAAAATTCCTGGCGAATCCTAGCCAACCTCGTGTTGAAGGACGTGGTGAATTACCTTATTTTTCACCAAAAATTATAAAACATTGGTGAAATTGATAGATTTGGTTAGACTCGATGTAAAACAAGGACTGGTTTTAAACCAGCTATAAACACAGGCCAGGTTAAAAAATACCAAAACATAGACCAGGTGCAAAACAAGAACTAGAAATAGAAAATTTACAAAATAGAGTTTGATAGGACTGGGTGTAAAACATGATTTTTTAATACTGGATGCAAAATAGGGTCCAAATTAAATGGTTTCAAATCAAATTTTGGTAATACCATATGTAAAATAAGGTCCAAAGGTACCATGTGCAACATAGGGATTGGAGGGACCGAATGCAAAATAGGATCTAAGTAAACCATATGTAATATAGAGTCTTGTCAAACCAGGTACAAAATAGAGTTAATCGAACTAGATGTAAAACAGGTTTTGACCAGATTGGGTGTAAAACAAGATCTAGTTGGAACAAGTGCAAAATAGAGTTCAACATGTCTAGGTGTAGAAAAGGTTTCTACTTTCACAGTTGCAAATCATGTTTTGATCAAACTGGATGTAAATCGGGGTCCGTTCACATTGGGTGTAAATATGTTACCGAAATCAAGCATGTTATACCTACCACATGTCAAGTGATCAGTTAGCTTCATTGCATATGGAATAATTTGTTGTCGTGTGTCTCCTGCAATCGATTTTGTCTATAAAAGGACATCGACTATCATTTTTCATTTTTTTCCATGAAATGAGAAAATTTTGAACCCTCTGGCTCTCTGATTGATCGTTACCTCGCACCCTTTATAATATTAAATTCTCATGTTTTAAGAACACAATGGCAATTGATACCACCACTATTGGGACTCCAAAAATAAACTTCAAGAATATTTCTTACATCTCCATGCAATATTTGTCAACCACCCCCGGTTATGATTGTACGTGGCTTGTTGATGCAGGTTTGTAGATGTTGCTTACAATGCCTCATTTCCATACAAACAAGCATATTCTGCAAAGTATCATTGATGATTACGACCATGATCATGCAATAATGACATTGTCAATTTGGAATAAACCATTGTCTTTCACAATCACACTTGCTGACATTAAGAGGTTGACAACTCTTCCGTACAGGGGTTTCCCTCCATCACTTCAAAGTTCACTCTGTCTCAGCAAGAGAGATTACATGGAGGAGAATTATGATGTCAACTAGAAAAATTTGTCAGGTATAATTCTTGTCAATTGATTCTATTATTATTCAAAATTTAATTTTTTTATTTGCCATCTATTTTGTTTTTTGTAGCTTCCACCTCCAAGTCGAAAAGAGGGTTAACAAGAACCTCTATTCAAAATGATGATCTAAAGGCCATTATTGAGTTCTTCCAAGGAAGACTATTTTTGCATGGAAGATCGAAACTTTCATACTGGGCATTGGCCTATATCGTTCACTACCTTCTCTGCGTGAAGTTCAACTGGTGCACACACATTTTAGATCGCATCAGATTTGAGTTGCATGACATCTAGACCAAGAAAGTGACCATGGTGGCCACTGTAAATTTTATTTTAGCTCTTTATTTTGAAAGTTTACATAATTTGAAAAATGTTGATGTACCAACTATAGTGCATTTGACACTACTAGGGCTTGGTATGATAGTAGAGGAGTTGAGGGTAAGTCTTTGTTTCACCACCATTTTTTTAATATTTTTGCTCTTTTTTCATTTTTTAATTTTTATTTGCACCTAAATGCAGAGTAAGGCAACGATAAAAAGGATAAAACAAAATACTTTCATAAGGAGTCATATGCATGAGGCAGGTGGTGATTCTGAAGACACTGCATCAGAATCATCACCAATGGTGAGGCCACAAAAATGTACACAGGAGTCTCCTTCTCCTAATCCTCGATCTTGTTCTCATCCAAATGTAGTTGCACAAAATGTGCAATGTGAATCCAGTCAAATCAACCCTCCTACACGTAAGTTTATCTTTCGATATTTTATCTGTATATATATTTTTACATAATATTATAATAAATTTTATTAAATATTTTCATATGTTTTCAGAATTTTGCAACACCAACATTCACAATATTGTACATGAGATTGCATTATCATCAGGTCAATCAGTCTATCTTCTTAAAATTAACATTTTTTTTCTCTTTTTTAAAATAATTTTGGCAAGTTATTTTTGAATTGTTTGCAGGTGACTCTCAACAACAATTGATGAGAAGCCAAGGCCAACCATTCATGCCACCACCGCCACCACCACAACGACCATAGGTTTAATAGATTCAATAGGTTCAGTAGGTTCAACATATGAGAGGCCACATCAATGTGGCCCGTGGAAGGGGAAAAACCCTTCTTGCAACGAGATCGTAGCCTGGATTTTCCTCTTTTTCCTTTAACACCAATGTAGATGCACCGAAGGTATCAACATTGAGATTAGATCAAATTCAACTTGATGATGATTATTTGTTGTAGGGCAACATTTATGGCTTTGAGGTGCCAATGTGCTTGAAGATCCACAAAAAGAAGCACAAGAAATAGCAGCCCTCGCGAATGAGAAGCAATTACCGCCTCCTACTATGGGAAGTAACCTTCATCCTCAAACCGAGGATGAAAAAGTTAATTTTGATGTAATATCTTCACTATGTGATGGTATGGAAGCAACCATCCAAGACAGGTTGCATCAAGATTTAAACATGATGAAGCTCATGAAGGAATGGGAAATTCGGGCAAAAGTCCTTATAAAGGAAATTAATGCCCGTTATAAAAAAATTCAAAAAGGAAATCAAATTTTACTCTGGTTGAGCATGAACCATAAAATATTAGTGTTCTACTGGATAAGGCCAAATCAGGATCAGTGAAGTGTAGGTCTTCATGCGATGATGAAGTTTTAAAAATTATGTTGAATAGAATTGAGAACATTAATGTTGAAGCCCAGGCATACTATAACCAATGGGATTCTAATAAGAAAAAATTGAAGTTTTTGAGGCTACAAGGGCTTTGGTCAAGGTGATAATTTAGCTACAAAATAGGTTTGGCCAAAATAGATGTAAAATAGGGTTCGATCGGATCGGGCATAAAATAAGGTCTGACTGGATTGGGTGCAAAACTGGTAATGATCGTACCGGAGGTAAAACTGGGTCCGGTTGTACTTTGTGCAAAATTGGTTACAATTCTGGATAAATATGGAATAATATATGTGAAATCTGCTATCAAATGAATTCATGTTTATTAATGTTCTAAAATCATGGAAACATTACAACTCAAGTAGTTGAAACAAACACATATTAGCTTATCCAAAATCATTATTAAGCATAGAAAAATATGTTTCTCCACAATCTGGTCACTGCAATCATCATTATCCTCCTTATCATTCGTATTCATGGTACCCCTTCTATATGCAATGGATTTCCAATGTACCAATGCTCTATCATAGGGAAATTTGTCTAGCTGATACGAGATACATAAATTATCAAATAATTTTCCAAATTTTTGTCTAGCCTATTGCGGATCTTAGATTTAACAAAATATAGTGCATTGAAAACCCTCTCATCTTCCACAGATCCTAAAATCATTGTTTGACATAATTCATATAAACAAAAGTATTCACTAATCGTCTTTTGTAATATAGTACTAGGATACAATTTTTACCACAAACGTGCAATGGAACTAGTCTCATGGATGTTACTCAAAAGTGACGTTTGATAAACCATTGTGCTTCCAAAATGAGATGACTATTCTTTTAAAAGTTCTTTGTTGAGTATACCTTTGATTTCAACACCATTGACTTCCACACTTTTACTAAAATGTTGAATAAGCATGCACATATATTTAATAAACAACTCATGTGTAGAGTTGTGGTCAATACAAGGACCCCAAAACATAGGGTTAACCACACCCATGGCCTCAAGCAACTCATCTCTTTGAAACCGATCTCTTATTTCACTTGTCAATGATTTTGCTATTTTTAATAATTTAGTCTTAGTATTGTGTAAAACAACTTCAAATCCATTGTGTGTTATGGAAACTTGTTCACCATCATCTATAACTATATTTGAATACCTTTCAAAACAATATAGAGGTATCATATTTCCATGAACATTAATACAAAGATGATCATTGATGTCAAACTTCAAAAATCTTATTGGATCATTCACGTTTGTCAATGTATTCCAACTATCAAACAAGGGATTTGTAAAATTTCCTACATATAACCTGTCAATAATCACACATATATGTTTTCTCATCCTCATGAAATCAACAATATAGATGGATATTTCTTGTGCAATTTTAATCAGTCTATTCATTTCTTGTAACATTGGAAGAATACCACATAATGTTAAAAGGATTTCCAAGTCAGTCAAACGAAATATTATATATTTTACCTTATCAACTACCCTACGATTTATGTACATAAACCCTGTTAATGATTGATATTCTGTAAAAACTGTGTGTAGGTTCATACAAAGAAATCCACCTTGTATCCACATATTTTAACAATTTATTTCCTTTTGTAACACCTAGTGAAAACTGTTGAAATATAAAAACCTTTTTGAACTATAAGAAAAATAAGAATGTATTTTCACAAATGAGGTCTTCCACTCTCACAACATTATTAAAAGTGTTCATGATTTTATATGCAAGATTCACTCTATGAGCCATGCAATGAATGGGTATCATATATGGGGTAACTGATGTTTGGAGTCAAACACAAATACCATTCATGTGCCCTTGCATTATAGCAACACCATCAACTCCAACACATATTAACTTTGTGGCTATGTCTATATCATTCATTCCCACAATATTCTTTAAACTAGTTACAACAATATTATAGATGTTTTTTGCATTAGAACTTTCCACCATCTTATGTAATCCTAGAAAACTAGGTTGCATTACATGATTTTGAAATGTGTATATATGCATGCAAATCTAGGATGTGTTGTCCACAACCATCACCTCATAAATAGAAAGTGAAATGAATATGACAAGTTTAACTTTCTTCCTCATGTCCTCCTTCTCAACTAATGATAGATATTTTACCATTTTCCTACCACATCGATCTAACCAATGTAAACTAGGAATATTTTGCACATTAGCTAGTTGAAGCAAGTGCTTATAATCAATAAAATTGAACATTGGTCTACCCTTTTTGAGAATACTATATACAACAACAAATTACAAACTTTTTGAAGCTAAAGTGGTGCTATGAATTTTATGAAATTGGGCTTCAATCGTTTCACCTTCTGAACAAGAGATTTGTGTAGCTTCGTGTGATTGTCATATTCCATTGCATATCTAACATGCATAAATTTTGATGCATCCTTCCACCTAATTTCTTGTTTAGGTTTACCATCACTTCCTATAACTTTTACATAAGCTTTTCTAGCATGTTTTTCTATTGTATCTATCTTATTTTGCAACCTATGCTCCTTGCCTAGTTTCCAGCTACAAATTTTGCATTTACATTGTTTGTCATCGACTTTGTTGTTCACAATCAAGACTGGCTCTATGAAGGGAAATATTTCTGCCCATTCATCCTGAAATGACCTTCCAATAGCCCAATTAGATGTCTTTCTCTTTTTAGTATTTTTGCTTGAAGATTCATTAGAATGTATTTGATTTATTGTTTTCATTTTTAATTGAAATGTCATTTTGAGGAATATCCTCAAGTGTTTTTTGGATGTCATTGTTAAGGAAATTTTCATTAAAAGACATCTTTTGGTGAAGAATATCTTCAAGTGGAGGCAAATCAAGGTCAATAGGGTATTTTGCATAGTAGCATACAATAATATTCTTTATCATTTTTGGATTTAATAGAAAAACTTACAAACAGAAAAAATATTTATATCATCATGCAATATGGCCAAAGGCACATATTGAGAATTAACTATTTGAGGAAGAAAGCATTATTTAAAATAATTACATAATACACAACTAACTTTTTAGTAGTCAAAAATGATTTGTACCTTGAATTTGCACAGATGTCGATGGCTCGTTGGATTTCGACTTATGGGAAAAATATTTGAGGATACTCTTTTTAGCAAAAATTTTGGCCCCCTTTCTATCGCTAGTAGGTGACATTTTACCTTGTAAAGAAAATGTTTCTCATTTTAGAAAATTCATAAAATGTTGAAGAGATATTACTACTGCGAGACCTCAAGATAATATTGTAACTAGAATAAACAGAGAATCACAATGTGTTTAGAGAAACAAACCATCACAATGGAAATAGAGAATCAAAGTGTCCTAACAGAAAGAGAGAATTACATTTCCTCAAGAGAAAATAGGGGAAAACATGCAAAACAAGGTAACATAGAGGAAAACATGGGAACCAGAGCATGTACTTGTTAAGAAATACATCAAAACACTCAAATGTGGAATAGAGGAAAACAGGGAAAAACATGAAAAAAAAAAAAAAATAAACCTGCAGTTAGTCTTGATGCAAAAAAGGGTCTAGGCATCGATCCAAGTGTAGAATAAGATCCGGTCACTTCGGGTGCAGAATAAGGTCCGGTCACTCTGGGTGTATAATAGGGTCCAATATCTCCAGGTGCAGAACAATATCTTATCACTCCAAGTGTAGGATGAGGATCGGTCATTCTACATGCAGAATAAGGTTTGGTTGTCGTTTTGGGTCAAAATAGGTTTAGATCACTCTTCGTGCAATACAGGGTCTGATAACTTTGGGTGCAGAACATGATCTAGTCACTTCGAGTGTAGAATAAGGACCAATCACTCCATGTGTAGAATGGCTATCAGTCTGAGTTCAAAATAGGGTTCGGTCACTTCGATTGCAGAATAGGATCCGATCACTTCGAGTGTAAAAATTTTCAGTAACTAGTTCATCTTTTCACTTGGAAGCTTTTACTTTTCGCTGTGGTTTCTCAATTTTCTAATTGTTTGAATGTTTTACATGAAAAAGTATCATTGGCATGTTAATTATATATAGTGGTATAATTGGAAATTTTATGGGATAAATTAAATATGTTAATTTTAAGATGAAAAGGTTCCTCGATTCAGATAGGAGTGCCAGAGAATTAAAAAAACCGTAATACAATTATCAATGAGGGGCAAACCGACCCCTAAAAATGTTTTGTCCTTGAAAATTTTTGGTGAATAGGCTGATGTCCAAGGTCCCCAAATTTACCAATTGGTATTTTTGAAAATGCTAATATTTACCCAATTTGCAAATATTCTTCGTTGTGCATAACCCTACCATAAAGATGCTTTAAATAAGTAAGGTGAAGATGAATATTGATAAGGACAGATATAAGGTTAATAATACTGAGCCAATTGACACCCGATAATCAAGCACACATGAAAACAAGTATGAGACTTATGTAATCCCAAAATTTCATTAGGACTATGGGGAAATTTGAATCTACCTAACCAAGGGAGGAGTGTGGTTGATCTCCATCTCGGTAGCTTGAGAGAAATAAATTTCCCTCCTATTTCCCATAGGTCGACTAGGCTGTAAGGACCATCTGTGGACATAGTTCAAACCAACCCACAACTATGTGTTCCAGAGGATTGACCATTTGGTATAACTCAACGAGCTCATAGAAATTGAAGATGTCATCAAGAATGATCGAGATACCAGTAAAATATCGAGAAACTAGGAGTGTGATAGCCCAACACTGTGTAGATTTTACTAGAAAGGAGAAGAGGATGATTCAAATAGGCTCGGTTAAGACATGGATTTAGAAGTAAGGATCCAGATCAACCAAGGAATCCTAATAAAAATTGGATGCACCAAGGATGGATAGAAGTTTAGAGATATATAGATAAACTCCAAGGTAGAGGACAAGCCATAGGAAGGGCCTATCAGAATATCAGATGAAGAGGAAATCATCATCCAAGTGGAAGTATGAATAACTGTTAGGAGTAGGAATGGGAGGAGTTCTATTAGATGGATTATAGCATAATCATCTAATGGTAGAATAGAATAACTGAAAGAATCAATCTAGAAGATGGTAGGACCTATTTGGGTGACATCTATCCAAAATTGATCCATATGGAAGATGGTAGGACCCATATAAAAGATGGTAGAACCCATCTAAGTGATTTCTATCTAGAGTTGATCCATATAGAATATGGAAAAATCCCATATATATGATGTCTACCCATAACCAATCCATCCCATAGTCGACATAACCTGTTTGGAAGTTGGTAGAACCACTCAGACTGATGTTAGCAAGAAAAGACATCAGGATGCAAGTTATTGGATAGATGGGTAGGGATCCCATCGTCATCCAAAATGAGATAGAAGCCATCCATGAGAAGATGAGTGTATATATTGGTGCATCATCCAATGATGAAATGATAGGCATGATGAACAAACACATATGGAAATCCCATAAAGCCATGGTAATCATTAAAATCATCAATAAACTAAAGCGAGGAATGATGGTGATGATTTTAGTAATAAAAAGGCTAACAACCATCAATAGGAGGAAGCATCGTCTAATACACTAGAATTCTGAATTGACATTTCTATGCACTTCACCAGGCGACGATGAGAGAAGAGACATATTTTTGAAAAAATAATAAGATAAAATATAAATATAAAAATATAAAATAAGGGAAAATATAAATATGATAGTTGCATACAAAAGTTGTGAGGTGGGATGCATGAGAAATATGAGAATAAAGGTGGTAGTTAGACATACAGTTACAAGGGTGGCAACCCATCTATAAATTGGATGCTATAGGGACAGATCACTCATTCTAACTAGAGCACTTTGCAGGTGGAGTGCAAGAGAAATCATAGAGGGTTTGGAACTGAGGTAGAATTACGAGCGCACCAAGTATTAATCTGGATGAAAACAAGATGCCATACAACAACTGGTAGATCACACACTTCATGAAGATTTTTTCAAATTTTTAGTGCAAGTGCAAGTAGTTTTATCTCTCGATTCATATGCAGATAGAAGGTAAACGTAAGGAGAAGTCACATTGTGATGCATCTAGATCTATGATGTTTGAAGAGGAGTCATTTATAGGGAAGACAACTAGGACCACTCATTTGAGACTGCAATCGTATAGTACTGTAGCACCCATCTAAGACTATAGCCATATGGGATTGTAGCACTCATCCAAAACTACAGTCGCTTGGGACTACAGCACCCATCTGAGACTGTAGTCATATAGGATTATAGTCTTTTAGCAGGTTAAGTCATCTGAGGAAAGAGACATCTAATAATATAAAATATCTAGGAAAAGGAAACATTTGGTAAAGACCTAGGTGAAAAATGAGTCATCAAAAGTGAGGTCAACTTTGGATTAATGAGCTTGAGCATTATGGAGGAAATTGAATATTGATTTCACCAAGATCTAAATATTTGCCAAAATCAATAGTTGTAAAATAACTCCATCATCATCATGAGCATGGACAAGTTGAAGGAATATTGCAAGACCAAATACCAAACCTAGAGTAAGGAAAGGCTAGAGGTAAACATGACCATGAGCAAGTAGTAGCACCAGAGAGGAAGACCAAATATGCACAATAGTTTTAGAAATATCAGGTCCTAATTAAGAAAATTACTTAGATTCTTGCAAAGGGAGACTTTTGTCAAAAATGGTGGGAATAGGCACTAGCCAATAAACCAAATAAGTAAAAAATCAAGGCAATCAAATTCCATTTTATTTTACAAGTTTTGATTTTTTATAAGGACTTATTCAAGGAGTACTATGAACCTATGAATTGTTGTACAATGTTATCACAATATGCATTGGATTTATAGAGTTGATAATCAATTTATCTACTGAAGCATTTCAATGCACATTGACACTACTAAAGAAGGTCTAACAATTAGTGAATGAGTGATTCAACACTTGAAAGACTCCATAGTTTATCTAGATTATTATTTTCTTGAATCGATTAATAATCGATACTTTGTTATCAACATATGGTAACCGCAGAGTTAAATAGACACAATTGGAAAATCTAGTTTTACAGTGCATCATGAATGTACTGATGGCCAAACTGTCTAGATAAAGGAGGAGCTCTAATATTCCAATTTTTGTTGATTCCCTATTTGCAAGGGATCAAGTAGGGAGTTGCTTATGATTGGGTAGCCTACTTGACACTTCATATTCAGAATCTTATGATGCAAATCACCAAGAATGTTTTAATGGTATTTCATACCATTAGACTACTATTAGATGCAACATCCAGAGCAGGAGTGCAGATACCATCTTTTGATCCTCTCAAGGTTTTACCAAAATTGAAACCAATAATTTTGAAATGGAAAGATGCAAAACCATAGGCGAGATGATGAACATCGATGAAAAATAAAAGAGTGAAGCAATTATTTAGTAAGACTTCATTAGAATAAGAACTAATGGATGAATTATAAAGGGAGGATACTACACTACCACTGCTTGAGGAGATAGTGCCATCAAAGGAAGTTGTTGCACCACTGTAAGAAGTGATGAAGCTGATGAGGAAGAGGCAAAAGTTTGATCCACCATCATTATCACCATCACTAGAATTAGTGGTAGGCCTAACAACAAATAATATAGCCTGTAGTCAAGAAGTGGCTCAAAATATTGAGCAACAAATGAGATTGCATACTATGGAAGTTAATTTCAAAATCCTCTAAGTTTTTCAAGATGTTCCAGTGGGACCTACTGTACATATAGGGCCTACAGAGGATTTGGTAGAGGCCCAATTTAGGATCATGAGGAGTCACCTGAAGCACCCTTAGAGTCCTTGCTTGCTCAAACTTCCCTTATCGATACTCTACGAGATTTCTCATTTGAAGATATGCTTGTAGCAGTGGAAGCCAAGGCAACCAACAAAAAAGTAGATATTGGTATCCCCACATAATTCATAAAAGATAGGGTAGGTACAAAGCTACCATTACAAACTGTTGGAAATCCAATGGAAGAGACACAAAAACACTCTATATCGATATAAGAGGTCTCTCTAGAGCATGAGACCAAAATAGTGCAAGGAGAGAATCCCCAACAAATTAAAGAACCTTAGCAGACTATTGGAATAGATGGTAGAAGTAACCAAGTACAAGTACCTAAGGAACAACTTGTGGTTACAAAATGGAAAGTGACTACGAACTCCATTGATATTTTTGAAAAGGTGAAGGATCCTTTGCAAGTACGAGAGGAGGAGAAATCTAAGGATGCATGGTTAGAGCATATTATGTTGAAAGTGCCTAATTTTGTAGATCCACCAGATATAGGTGCTTGCATTGATCAACAAGTGGTATATTGTTTTACCAAATTGACCTATGTGATGGATAATTTGTGACTATAGTTTGATGCAGCTTGTGTTTTCTAATGGAAAAAGTGGCAATTGATGGTAGAGGAAGAGCTAAAAAAATTGGTGAAATGGACCACAAAGGAAGCCTGGTGAGTAGAAATTTCTAGCATCTATTAAGAAAAAAATGGACTCTTCCTATCGAGCACTTGAACACTATGGAGGGAGTGGATAAAATTCCAAAAAAGACACCTACCCTCTACTTGGAGCTAGCCCAGATGTATGTTCTTGGTCATGGAAATAATCCTCCTTCCCAACACCCCATAAGAAACAAACCATAGGTGGATCTAGTACTTAAATTTCTATCGATGTATAGCCAACTCAACTTCATAGCCCACTTGTAGTGTTGGCTAGCTAAGGAGATTAAGAATTTGAATCTGGCTAGGAAGAATATGGATAAATATCTACAATTGACAAAGGTATAATTACAAGAAAAAGAGTGGCACATGGTAGAATGGGTCACTTAGTTGGAAGATGATCTAGAGCACATTTAGAAAAAAATAATAGAAATTGATGAACCTTAGTACTCAACTCAAAGATAGGGAATAGGTGATCATAGACATTGAGGTTGAAATGTTGCGTCACAAAGAGGCTAAGGAATTGTTGATAAAACAGAATGCAGAATTAGTGGCCTAGAAGAGCCAAAGTGTGGAGGCTTGGTAGAAGGAATGTGAGGCATTACATAGTAAATTGCTACAATCATAGCAATGCAAAGCAGCTCTCAAGGCATAACGGGTACAAAAGGCACCATCTTCCTCAACCTTGATAACGCAATATATGAAGGAGATATTCATTCAACACAAATTAGACTTGTTGCCTAAACTTCATGGGATGGAAACTTGAGTCAATAACATGGGATTGGAATGGGCCAAGTATTTAACTTATGCCAAGCGATTTCATGATGAACACGAAGATTTCAAGCTGAGGGTACAATAATTGGAAGAGGCACTACAAGTTACAAAACCAAAATGTGTTGAGACCCCAACAGGACAACATAAAAATTCATTGAGGACATCTTCTTCGAAGGGTAGGATACATGTAGATAGTAGTTCGAAGAAGAAATGACATTCTAAATTGTTTGAAAAAATCTTCTACATGTTTATAGCAATTTTGATAATGTAAGGTTTTTGCAATGTAAAATCAGCCGTCACAATGTAATGCGGACTGATTAATAACATAGCACAAAATGACAAATTTAGCCATCATAATTAGTTAGACTTGTTAATTAGTCTAAGACTGGTTGTTAAGCCAGACTAGTTAATTAGTTTGGGATTGGTTTTTTATGCTTTAAGACTAATTAGTTAAGTGCTAACGTAGGGGTAGTTGGGATGGTTGAGCCTGGTTGGTTGTAGTAACCACCAGGGATTGCCTTATAAATATTCCCTACTTATTTTTGTAGAGGGCTACCCATATATGCATATCCATTGTGAAGGAATATAGAAAAATAAAATTATTCTAGGATTACGTGTGTTTCTATGTGATTGCATTGTCTTGTGTTACAAGTATTCAACTGGTGCATGATATGGAGTAGATTATGGCAAACTAGTGTTGTGTAGAGTTGCAAGGAGCATGATAGCACAAGTTTTGGAACCCATATAGGCCTACCTATCTGGGCCTATCCATCACATGTCTAGGCCTATTCGTCTAGGCCCTAGCCATTCATACCACCCATCTAGATCTGCAACTACATGTTTAGATTTGCATCTACCCATTTGGACTTGTAACTACCCATTTGACAAGGCTACACATCTGAGGAACCCATCTAGGATCCTACCCATCTAGCCCAACCCATATAGATCTTACATGTCTAGCCTATAAATCATTTAGATCATACACATCTAGCCTACTACCTATCTAGATCATACACATATAGCCTACAACCCATCTGTATCATATATGTCTAGTTTGCAACATGTTTGGATGATACATGTCTAGCACCTACTCATATAGATTGGTTTAACTTCCTAGATTAGACATCTACAGTAGTGTACCCATCTGGTACTAAATAGTATAAGTTGATATCATGCCTTATAGTTAGGTTTATCAATCCTTTCCTTTCTAAACTCTTGTCATTCCCTCATCTCGAATAGGTATTCACCCTTGTCTACAACATTCTTGTTCTCAGTGTTAACCCTACTCTTTTGATTGGTTGCTTTTATCATATGCTTACACCGATGCCACATGGAATATTAATAGTTGATTTGTAGTGCCTTGGTTTTCTATTCACGGATTTGAATAGCAATTTTTTTTGGGTTTATTCCCTTTGGTTTACGGGACTTTTAGTCCCATATTTAGTGTGTGTGGGAGATTTGGGTGTTCAAAAGGCACAAGATGCCAGTTTTGAAAAAGCCAATCCATGGGATTGACTAGGCCACTTGCACCCATTGTTGACCATTGAAAGACTACTTGTGAATTGTTCCTGCAATCGATGTTGATTGATCAAATTTTACCTATTGACTTGGTAGATATAAACAATTTTTTTTAATTCAATGTGCCTGAATAACAAATTATCTTTTTATTTGTACCATTTTATACCTTTGATAAACTATCAAATTGCTTGGTAGAAGAAAAAAAATTATTTTTCTTAGGCCTAGAAATCAAATTGTTGTAATATGAAGAGCATTTTTGGTTGAACTCGACACTCCTTCAATCCATCATTATTATTAGAGACTATTTTTGGAAGCATACTTCCTTCACAAAACCACAATCCTTTTTATGTGATCATGGATATCACATGGATACTCTATGCATTGGAGTTGTCTTCTCCCCTAACGGCTTGTATCTCATTAGAATTTTTAGTTGGTTCATATCTTCACTAGCATGAATTACAATATTCCTTCGAGAAACACCACATCATCATCATCGGAGCACCTTTTTCAACAAAACGAAGAGCTAACTTGGGTTTTAAGAAAAACCCATTTCAAAACTGCTGACCATGGATTTAAACAAAACCTATAATTTAGTCTGCCTTGGTTTTCACAAAAACCCTTTCACTCTTTGACATCAATGACAACATCAACACTTGAGCAAGGGCAATGTACCCAAGGTACCCAAAATAAAACCCAAGTTAGATATGAGTAAGGGGGAGAGCTTCAAGTGAAGAGGAAAGCTTCAAGTCAGGGGGAGCAAAACTTCAAAGAGATTGATTTCAGTTTTGGCTCTTGAAGATGTGTTTTTAGTAAAGGGTTGCCATCAATGACAAAGGGGGAGATTTTTGGCAATTTTGGGTACCTTGGGTACATTGCCCTTGCTCAAGTGTTAATGTTGTCATTGATGTCAAAGAGCGGAAGGGTTTTTGTGAAAACCAAGGCGGACTAAATTATAGGTTTTGTTTAAATCCATGGTCAGCAGTTTTGAAATGGGTTTTTCTTAAAACCCAAGTTAGCTCTTCGTTTTGTTGAAAAAGGTGCTCCGATGATGAAGATATTTAATTTTAAATATCCAGTTTAAATTTTATTTATTTATTTAAAATTTAAATTAATATTTCAAAATTAAATTAAAGTTGTTCACCGGCTTGTTTTCAAAGCCGACGTTGCTAGGGTTTTGCAACGGATCAATTAGGGTTTCCTACTGACAAAGCAAGGTTAAGCAACCGAAAAATTCTAGGGTTTCATGTTGACCTAATTAGGGTTGCAGCCGACGTGTTTGAGAATGTTTTGATGGGATATTCTATTCTATAAAAATGCGGGACTGTTGCAAGGTTAAAGAGTGGGCGTGATGCGATATATGCGAATGAAGTTCATGTGCAGCAGAGTGTAAGTCGGTGATAGTTCTTTGGAGTTAAAGAAAAGAGATCGCAGCGATGAGATAGTGAGTGAGTGCGTATCGATTGATCGAGAACAAAGAGAGCGATATGCAGACGGCGTGTTTAAAGTCCGAGGCAAAAATACGTAGATGGTAGAAGTGATATTTCATGGAAGGTGCAGCAGAGTGAGTGGTGCAAAGAGAAGATAAGAACGCGGTATGCAGAAGTCGTGTTTCGAGTGTGAAATGACAGTAGTCTTGTTTGTAGAAGTAATATTTACGTGAAGTTGCAGCGAGAACGTGGAGAGATATAGAGGAGTGGTTGAAAAAGTGCCAATCATTTTTCACAAGACGATCGAATGCCGACAAGCAGCAGATCGCAGAAAAAAATAGCAGATCGTGATAATTGAGGTGAAAGTTTACATTCTGCAATTTTTATTATTATCTTCAAGTTGTATCTTGAAAAAGGGGTTGGTGCCTCTTTTAGTTGGTGCTGGAAAAATTGGAGTTGGTGCTCCATTCGTTATGTAGAGATAAAATTTAGAGGTTGGTGCCTCTTACCGGTTAGTGCTTGGTGAATGATTATGTAAAGTTGTAGCTTTGCATTTGACTGGATTTGGATGGTAGTCCAAGTAGTATTTTTGAGGAGTAGCCACATCGGTGAACCTCATTAAAATGCCGTGTTATGTGTGATGCTCTTAGTACTTTTATTTTGACTGCCTTGGTTTTCACAAAAAACCTTTCCACTTCTTGACATCTCAGGTTCTGAAGACTTCTTCTTCTCATTCTGAATTATGTTTTCTGTTTTTGTGCATCTATCATTTAAGGACTCATGATCCGACTAACTTTTGAACTTTATCCTCTGCATCTGAGTGACTTCTGAACTACTCGTCCATTGCATCATTAGATCTAACCGATTGTATTGACAACGGTGACAATCCTCCTGCAACACCTTGCTCAACACTGAACTCCTATCCATTGTACTTTGGCTGCACCTTGTTGTTCAATAAACTCTTGTCCATTGCATTAATAAATCTGTCTGACTGTGTTGACAACAATGACAATACTATTTGCTGCACTTTGCTCAACAAAGCACAACTTTTGCATTAACTTATTGGATATTTTAGCTTTTGAAGCCTTCAAGGATTTTTTATCCTCCAACATAGGTTTTTGAAACCTTCTTGAACATATTGTACATTTATAAATATGTAATAAGGAGTGCAAGTTCAGTGGAACTCAACACTCCTTTCTATGCCTTATTTTAAACATCTTTATCTTGTCGTCTTATGACTACTTCAACCTTGGTTTTGAGTGCTTCAGTCATGGTTGGTATATTTACAAGACTTTATTCATTCTTGGTGACATCCTTCATCTCATCCTTCTACAGGTACTTGACTTTGGCCCAGAGTGTATCAACCTTAGTGGGTGTCACTATGAGATGTTGGCATTTTTGAGTCACCAAATTTTTTTACATGTATTTTATTACAATAATTTGTACCTTTTTTCCTCTATTTATTGCATATTTTCCCATAGTGATTTCATTGTAGTTAGAGGTATTCAATGCACATGCTTCTAGTTTTGAAGCATGAATGATGTGAGGAACAAGCAACATTTTGTGAATATGATTGAAGATATTTACTACCATGGCCCTTATAGCCTTGTTTGCTATGGATACTCTATTTTTAGGAGTCGTAGTCCCTTCTCCATTCCATTGGGGAAATTGTGTGCTCTCGAGCAGAGTCTCCAATGAATGTATGCTCTTTGTGATCGAGTAGAGCTTTGAGATGATTGTATGCTCTCCATTATTGAGCAACACTTTCCACAGGGGTCTCTCTATCTTCTTCATTATGTTTGAGGATTTCATTTTTGGGCACTTGTACTTGATATCTTCCACCTAAACCTATACCTATAAGGATAGGTATAGGTTTATTTTATTATTTTCTAGCTAACATATTATTTGCTATATTTGGCATATTATTTTAGTGCCCACCTATGTACCCATGTGAAGCCTCTACAATATCATGTAGGATTAGTTGTTAGGCTTAGGTGGCTTTTATTGTTAGATATTGTTAGCATCTTAGCTTAATTATAGTTTATGGTTAGCAATTTGTTATTCCTTTTTTGGAAGATTATGGTTGTAATTGTGCTATTTAAGCACCTTTACATGAATAAAAACATTGGCTAGTTTTGGTTCCACATCACTCATTCTAAAAGAAATCAAACCTCTTGTGCTTGTTTATTTTAGTTCTATATTCAACCCATTTTATCACCAGATATCCTTATTTGAACTCCATGTCCATAGCTCACTTCTCAAACCTCTTCTTAATGATATTTAAGTGTTGTATAAACCTATTGAAGTATTTATCCCTATCTTCTTACATGTGTAGCAATGAATTCATGTGGTATTTTGTTAGAATGATATCAATATTTTTTAGCTTTAATTGATTTTATTCCAAAAACTAAATTGTATCACAATATACCAAAGGATACTTTAGGGGTGACCACATATACCCATAATGTCTTCTTCAATTTGATGTACTAATCTATCTTGGATTTTGTGATTGTCCTCTTTAGAATCTTGATAATATTCTTGCTTATTGATTTAAATAGGCCATTACCCTATGGATAATAATTCGATTATGTTTTAGGAAAATATATACTTAAGTATAAATTATAACAACTTATACCCTATGAACATTATTGCATTGTCTATAATTACTATTATGGGTATCCTAAATATAGTGTTGATATCCTTCAATAGGTAATTAATTACCTCTTGATTGGTGGACTTTACTGGTGTAGTCTCAACCCATCTAGTGAAATAATTCATAGAAATCAAAGTCCAACCATGGCCTATACGAGATAATGTGTTGATATTCCCAATGAGATCTAGAACCCACTACTAAAAGGATTGTATCATAATTATTGGTTTGAGAGGCATAGGTGTTTTCCTTCTTTGACACATGGACAAAAAAAATGTGTTACATGCTTTCACCTATTGGAAGTAGTTAGAGAATATAATGGATCAATAATACCTACTTTGAGAGTCTTGTGATTAGTTATTTAATATGAATAATCCACCTTCATCATGATATTCTTTTAATAAGCCTTTAAATCTTTTTTCTTCAACACACATCAATAACAGCCTATCATATCCTTAATAGAATAATACACCAACAAGATAGGTGTAGTTCATAGTCTTTCATCTAAATATTTTTCTCCTTCATATTTAAATTTCTTGATACCTTTTAAAAAATATTACTTCCTTATATCAACCATCCATCTAGTCTTACCCTTATCAACTTCTACCAGAGTTATCTATTTATTTCAATGAGACATGGCCAAGATTTCACATAGAGATCCTCCTCTTAGTTAGATTAATTCTTGTGTTGCACTACTATATTTTACTTATATAGTTGATTTTTCACCTAATTCCTCGTGTAGAACAATAGACCTCACATCTAGATAACCTATGAATATTATTGTCTTACTCAGAGATAAATAGAAGCAAAATTTCCTTAGTGATTTCATTATAGAAAATATTTACGTTTTAATGAATTTATAACATTTCTTATAGTTTGAGTGTGTCTCATGAACGATAATGGGTGTTCTTCCTCCTTTTCATCCTTTTAATTTAATATAATTGCCACGCTTTCATCATTGCCAAATTTATATAACCTAAAATATTCCAAAAACTATGAATTGATAAGGATAGGTGTCATGGTGATTGCCTCTTTAATTTCCTAGAAAGCCTTCTTACCATATTCTATACATGTGAATGCAACATCCTTCTTCAACATTTTTGTAATAGGACTAACTAGCTATGTAAAATTGGTGATGTTTAGATACAAACTAAATTTGGCCCAAGAAATATTTGATACCTTTAACTAAGGATGGTAGTGGAAATTCTTGGATGGCTTTAATAAAATCTAAATCAATATTGAGATCATATTTTGATACTATACATCCCTACAACTTTACTTCCTACATAAAAAAGAAATATTTCTTAGGGTTCAAGGATATTTTGTATTCCCTACATCTCATGAAGATTGCTTCTAATATTTAATATGTTTGTTCCTATCTTTAGAGAAAATAATCAAATCAACAAGATAAATGTTGATGATTCCATCAATTAAGCATATAAAAGTAATGTCCATAGCTCTTTGAAAAGTGAAACTTATATTAGAGAATCCAAAAGGTATTCTTCAGTAGGTAAAATTCCTTGACTTAGTCATAAACATAATCTTATTTTTATCATCATCCTTGACCTAGAACTAACTATACCTTGAGAAATAATCTAGAAAAGATAGAATTTGTGATCCTACTACTTTCTATAAGATATAATCCAGAGATGGCAATGGATAATGATCTTTGAGGGATACCTTATATAAATTTTTAAAATCAACTTTAATGGAACACTTATGCAAATATTTCACCTTGAAGTTCTTAGTTTTGAGTTGTACTGAGATAAGAAATTTAGTGCCAAAGATTATCCTAACTATGATTGCAAAGAGTATTGACAAAAGCAACACTAATATAATATATCCAATAATAGAAGCATTCATTAAATGAGACATGGAAATACAAAATAACAATAATTGTAGGAATTTGAGATAAGTAATATTACTATCACAAGCCTCTTCGAGGGGGCAACCTCCTTACACAAAATAGTCCAAATATTCTCTATTTCTCTTGAAGGTTACATTCTTATCTTTTAATAATTTTGAATACACAAATTTTATGACAATACTCTATTATAGAAAAATATTCTATGATAGTACAATATTCTATGACAACTCAATATTCTATGACATGCAATATTCTATGACATGCAATATTCTATGATAGCACAATATTCTATGATAATACAATACTCTATGATAGCATAATATTCTATGATAGTATAATATTCTATGACAATATTTTCCTACCTATTCCTAACTTGACATGTGGCCTTCTTCATATACGTCATATCACAAAATAACATAGAACAACATCGATTACATTAATTGGATACATAACACCAACACATAATCTCATATCTCTATTTATTTGAATGAGTACCAAATTGGTCATACTTGTGAATATTTTTATGGGAAATATGGTTTAGTCTTACAACAACTATAGAATTTTATTTTTCATCACCAATTCTAGCTTTTGGTTGACTAGTTTCTATTTTAATAAAGTGACCTAGCCCCAAGCTCTAAATCAATCACATGCTCAATAATTTTCTTATCATAGAACTTAAGGTCTTCATAGCTCCATGTGATAACATAATTATATTTGTTGTAAAATTATTTGAACATATGGACTTCTCCCTCAATGAATCCCTTCCTATTTAATAGGTTCTTGCCTTTGAAATTTAAATAGGTTGATAGGACAATGACTTCACCTTTATACTGGCCTTCTGAGCACTATCATTCAAACAATATTTCAAGGGCAATCAATTCTTTAGGTATTTGATTTATCTTTAGTTGAATTACCTATATTTAATATCACCATTGTACGTGTTCTTTCATTTTGAAAGCTATGTTTCTTTAACTAAAAATTTAATAATTTTCTTATCATTATTGAACACCTTCTAAGGATTAGCATTATCTAGAATTGAGGTCCTAAATACAACTTCTAACTCCTTCATTCTATTCCACATATTTGTGGTAGGATCAAATTTGGCAACCAAGGATGCTAATTCATCTACTCTAACATTGAACTCTCTAGGGATGGTTTTTATTTTGTATGCATTCAAACTTTCTAGAAGATCCCAGACTCAATACCTATGTGACTTAAGGTACTTATTCTTGGCAATGTAGACTAAATTGACTTGGTTTGTTACCAAATCTAAATGACCAAATATTTTGAGGTCTTTAAATCTTAATTTTTGTTCCTTTATTAACCTAGTGCATAGGGATTCATATTTAGTCATGTTATTCATGCGCTTGGACAATAGGTGATAAACATAGTTAATTTATTCTCTTTATGGATTTATGATTTGTATACCTACACTTATTCCATTCTTGATTTTAGAACCATCAAAATGTATAGTCCATTCAAGTTATGATCTCTAGTTTTGCTTTCTTGTCAATATTAGGATTAGTAGGTCCCTCAAGTATAAAAAAAATTCCAAGTTTATTTTCCTTGTATGTTCCTTATGCTTCATTACCATCCTCATCTTGCAAAACTCCAATTATCATATCTAATTTTGATATAAGATCACCTTCACTTAACTCATAATTTAGAACTCAAGGAACTTCTTTTAGTTGATTGCTCCATAATTTCCTAGCTTATGTAGAAAGTAATTGGATGGCAATTTATTTTCTCTCTTGATTATCCTCCCATCTCATGGAAACATCATGTGTAAGTAATCCATTTCTAAATATTTATCCCCTAATAACTTCTTCGTCTATTCCTTGGAAAGTATCATCCAAAGTAAGGTAGGAGATCAACCATTATTACTTCCTACATCATGAATAGTTATAAATGCTTAGCCATAGTCACCACTAGGTCCTTTTATATACCAAATATATTCACTTTGGTCACATCTACTTGGATAGACCTATTGACAATTTCTACATAGAGTAATCCCATCTCTTTGCAAAGTGCTTAAGGCATGACCGTTACTATAGCTTATTAATTAATGTAGAATATCAAGATATAATTATCAATTTCTAGAGTGATATAAAATAATAGTAGGTTCATCATCTTGGGTTTAGGAGCATTTTTTACATCTACCATATTTACTTGGATATCATATGGGTCTTGAGATATGATATTTTGTTTTTAGAATGGATTAGATTGATTATTTAATGATGTGACTACCTTCATCTTAGCATAACTACATTGTTTCTCTTTCAAGGCTTCCTGTAATAGATCCCTTTGCCCAAGCAAATGCCAATGCCTCCAAATTGCTCATTTTCTAGTGTCTTCTTTAATTCGTTAGCAATGTTAAACCTAGTATCTAATGGATTATTTTGATTGCATGGAACAAATTTCTCGAGTTGTCATACCACTTTTTCTCTATCTTTGCTACTAAAGGAGAGATATCTCACGTTACTTTAGGCTTCTTTATATAAAATTTTCCTTTCATTATGACTTTATTTCACATTTTTCTTTCAAATTGTAGGCATGCTTGTCTTCTAAGTATCAACCTATGGTATTTGTGATGTAGTCTTCCTTTGCTCATTTTTGGTACAATCTCTTGATTGGTCCTTTATATTTATGATGCAATGCAGGATACCCTCTTTAGAGGACAATAATATTAGCATTTATATTAGCTTGTTTATGTGGTTTTGTTTAAGCATTTTAGGACGTAGGTTATTTATTCATCACTTTCCTCTTACTTCTAGTTGTGACCCATTATTGTGGGTTACTTGGTATCATTTTATTTTTAAAAGGAAATTCATTAATATGTTTAAGGAGGGAATTCATTAATATGTTTAAGGACACTAAAATTTTCCAATATGGTGTTATTCAAGTTAGGAAGAGCTAAAATCTAATATTGTATGATATTGATGAATCTTTCATATTAGGTTGATGTATTGCATCTTACTCAGTTATTGGTGCATATGTAGTCACTACCTAATCATCATCTTTCATCCTACATTTGGCATTGTTGATTATATATAGTAGTTTGAGTGTTTCTTATAGCCACAATGCATTATAATAGATTATGTATAGAATTACAAGTGAGGCACCATAAAGCGTTCATTCTTGAGTTTATCTTCACTATATTATTTTAAGCTTGATTTCATATTTGACTCTCAGTTTGACGAGGGATGTGGTCTTTTTTAAGGTATGGGTTCTCTATTATTATCAATTCATTGACTGTTATTGTTCATTGCCTTGTTTTTTCATTGAGTGTTGTCCATTGCCTTGTTGTCCACCCTAATTTTATCTCTTGTCTATATTGTCTAATTCACAAAATTCATGATCATTTCCTTATTTTTTCACTTGGACTTGGATTCCATTATTATGATTATGAGGTGTAGAGACAATGTTTGAATTATATGGCTAAGAAGGAGTTGGTGATTTTGGTAGTTGAGTTTGGAATGAAATGGTATTTGGTACACTTTGGATAGAAAATTTTACCATGTACAAAGTATTAGCCTAAGAATAAGTAGGTGCACTAGATATAGCCTAGATAGGTTGACTTTGGGTATTTGGGATTGGTATCATCGTTAGAGGAGACCCTAGTATTTATGGATTTTGGGTTGGATTTACTTATGCAACATAAGCTATTAGTGGGGTAAGGGCTAATTTATCAATCCTAACCACCACCTATTTTTATCATATTACCTCCTCAAAGGCTCTAAATATATTTACATGTTTGGCATCACAAACCATTAAATCTAAATCTAATTTTAATCCCTTGATGTAATAAGACATTTTATTTGTCTTATGATCAAATATTTGGTGGTATTAGTTATAATTTACTAATTAAACTTACATTATAAAGATGGATATTTTATTGAGGATGTCTCTGCATGAAATTTAACTAAATAAAATAGATTAATTGCTCCTTAGATTGACAAATAATATCATAATAGTTCAACTATGGAGGCGTAAATGGTAACTAAATTATTAGGAAGACTCATATACCATATAGTAGCTTTGTCTCTCAATAAAAATATCATCTAAATCATTATGTCTTCCTCTTGGAATTGATGTACAAATTTTAATGTAAACAATTCATTTAAATGGTCCATAAGAGTCTTGTTTTATTGCCATTAAAGGTTGGTAAAGCTTTCATAGGGATAATAGGAATAAACCATCAAATGTAAAGGTCCTTTTTAAGTTTAATAAATAAGTTTTTGTGCCCTCACTTGCATTTGTATTTGATATTTTTGAGATACTTTCTCATACAACATTTGTAGGGCATATGAAATTATGTATGGAGGAGGGCTTACATACCCGTGTGGTTGTTTCATAAATTTAATAACCTACTAATTTGAAAATTCTTGAGGGTTTTGTGGATCCATGAATTATTGAGAACCAAATGATCAATTAACATCCTAAGCTAGAGGTAGGTTAGGGAAGACCTGATGTTTTACAAATACTTGTAAATTAGGCACCATTTGTTGATCTGAAGGGCATTGGACTTGTTGATGGATATGTTGATTTGAAGGCAATGACTGTAAATATTGTAGAGGATGACCTCCTAGAGGAAACAACAAATTTTGGGTGGCCACTAGGATCATTTGCATCCCTGATGATGCCAACAAGGTTTGTCAGTTTTATGCTAAACATTGATTTGGCTATAAATTTGATTGAGGTTTAATCATTTGACATTCTATGGTACTTGGATTTAATGGATTGTGCAAGTTTTGTTGCATGATAGGATTTATAGTAGTTGTGAACCTTGAATCCCAAAATGGTTTTACAACATTCAACGGATTTACCACTTAGTAGTTGAAAATAGGTATTATGAGGGTTAGTATGTTGAATTGACCCAACTTGTGATTGAATAATGTTAGCCTACTAAATAGAAGTAGCTTGAAATATCAACTTTATTAAGAGGTTGGTAGGCTCATTGATTGGCTAATTATGGTTGTCACTATTATACTTATATTTACTTGTGATGCAATAGAAACAGGCACAAGAGATTTTGTATTTCTAATATTTGATAAGGATGATGATGTTTGAGGCATACTATATAAGGTATTATAAATCATATTTAGAATAGTAGGTTCATACCTAAGCCTTATCATAATCAAGTAGGATGATATCATATATGGTAATACTATTTATTTAACCTACTTTAGTGAACCCAAAGATGTTGGGGGTGTAGGTAAGGGATTGTAACTTTGGGTAGCTAGGTTTTCCTTTGGTATCTTTATGGAGGTAGTCAAGATAGGTTTCTCTGAATATCTAATCCACATAATTCTAGTAGGTTTTCTTCCCTTAATCTCATTTTTTTGTATGTAATTTTTTACTTGCTTGATTTATTTTCTCTTTTCATGTGATGTATATATTGTATTCATATGAGATACTACTGACCAATGTCTATATCTAATTGATGCATATAACAAGAAAATTACTCAAAAAATAGGTTAGATTGATAAAATCTATAAAAATTAGGCCAAAGTAGATGAATCATTGTCTAAGTTGATGAATTATTGGAAAATAAACAAATCATTACATTTGTAACTTGAAGTGTGGTAGAATACAAAAAAAAAAGAGTAACATAATCGATTTGTTAGATTTGGTCAATGAATCGTTGGAAAGTTAGCAAATCATTTGATTCATAACTTGGAAATTTTGAATAAATATTTTGGTGGGAACTTGCATAGATGTCAACAAATCATGAGAAAAAAACTTGGAAAATTTTAGGATTTTGAGTTCATCATTTTCTTAAGAAATGTGCCCACAAATCAATAAATTTTAAGGATAGTGGTATGAATCTAAGATTTTTATCAATTTTTTATAGTTTTTTGGGGTTTGACTTCAATGGAGTCATCATTTATACTAATATCTAACGGAATTATGGTTGTATTCAACAAGAAGAAAATCCTAGACTTTTTTGGTCAAAACTATTAAATTTGGGTAACCTGTGTGCAAATGTAATGGGATTTTTACTTGCTTCATGAGATTTGGTCTTTTAGACAAGCCTTTTTTTTAATTTGAGGAAATTTTAAGTGGATCAAATTAGATATAAAAATAAAAAGACATGTGGACTAGCGTGTTGATCCTACCATGCTTGCTCGAAATTCATTGATTTGATGCATGAACAATAGCTATTTATTTGTAGGATGAATCAAATATTGTCATGTAAAATTTGGATTTGTCTCACTAGGGATTCCAAAAACCTATTGATGTGAAAAGGTGTAATTAGATTTGCACCTAACCTTATACCAATAGTTGGAAGAGTGGAGGTTTAAGTCTCTTGACCTTCAAATTTGAGCCAACTCCCCACTAATATAGCTAGCCTAAACTAATCTAAATGCATGAAAAGAAAACATGCAAGGTAAGCATGTAAGAAATGAAAGAAAAGTGTATGGAAAGTAAATGTTGTCAAAACCATAATGAGATTATTGCATGATCAATTGAACCATTTGTATGCAACCAAATAATAACAATTTGATCATCATTCATTAAGCATGCAACCATGGAATAAAGGACTAATAGGTGGTGAGAAGGTAGTACCTCAAACACCATATGCTAATGAGTAAATAGGTCAAAGTACACAATTGAAACACAAATATCATGCACAATTTTCCATTAATTACAAAGTTTGAAGAAGTATAATGATGATCACAAGGAATAGCTCTAGAATTATTAAAATAACCAAAACATATTACAAATGAGCTTATGGATCCTATTTATAATAGGGGTTTTACCTTCCTTTTTTCTATGTAATTATGATTCACTTTCACATTTAAAAAAAATACAAAACATCAAATTTTGGCTCTTATAATCTATAGATTCACATCCACTCCATCAATTAATTAAGGAATCATTGGTTTGTCAATGAATTAGGGGTTGATCTATGGATTGTTATCTTGATAGAAAGATCATTGCCTTCTATACTTAGCCAAATTTACCCATTTCTATTTTTATCCTTACTTAGTATCTTACAAATATAACAACGACTTTGGCTTCTGAATTTTATAAAATTTTGAATCTTGCCTATTCATTTTGAGATCTATCCCTCCTTCCTAACACCTATTAGGCCACCAATGTAGAAAATTTGAACTAATGGTAGTGCCTTTTATTAAATTTACACATTAAGGCCTCTAGTTTACATCACATTTTAATTGTCATGAAATAATATGATATTATGCATGGGAAGTCCACCTTAAACCACTCTCAAACAAACAAATAGGCTAAAGTCACTAGCTATAAGATAGAGAATATTCTTAGTAAGACTGTTTAGATACATTGGCATGATTGAGCTAACTATTACCTAAGGTAATTTGGGCATATTTAACTACATGGAATGCTACAATATAATTCAAACCCTTTGAGTTGGTATACGGTCCTCTTGATTGAGTTTGAAGCAAGAACCGTATGAACATCACTACAATTGACCATGGATATTTCAAAAGCATAATAGCATTGCATATACCAACTCAATGTCTTGGACAAAATGAGATAAGAGATCATGTTTCACACTATAGTAGTGTAGCAATAAAGGAGTGAGTGGGATGACTGTCTCATCAAGGACAAGAAAGTATAGCTAGGATATTGTTATTTCCTATATGACTCTAGGTATAAGGACTTCAAAGGTAAGCTTTAGACTAGATGGAGTGAACCTTATGTAATTGACAAAGTTTATGTTAATGGGGAAATGAAGTTACAAACGATTGATTCATCAAGAACCCAATTTATGGCTAACATACATCACTTGAAGTCTTATACTAGGCCAAAGACAATAAAAGAATTAATTACTTAACTTTAATATCAATAGGAAATTCAACTTGGAGAAAGCATCTGAATCTTCCACTTCAATAGATCCATAGGGATCTATATTTTTAAAATGTTAATAATCTAATGGTGAAAACCAATTTTTGGTGTAATCAAATAGACTAATATTGAAAAAAAACTTGCTCATTGCTACCTATCTATACAAAAAATATATTTTTTCAAAACTTCACTAACTATGTGCTATTTTTCTATAGTAGTTTCCCTCATACCGAACACCATATAGTTCTGGTATCACTCTATCAATTAGATAAACAATGTAATAGACTCATATCCTTTTTCTATCTTGATTTGCATGATTACTACAAATAAGTCAAGTGGAAATTTACAACATTTAGGGATCTATAACATGTATTAATACTCTTAGAGAAATAATTTAGCTTACAATGACTACAACACTCAAACACGATGCAACTCACTATTACAAATGCCAAGCTACCGTATTGTAACTAATATCAATGTTATTTATACCAATAAATGTTCATATCTACTAGCTATAGTTTATTGTAGTGGGTGTGCTTCTAGGGTGGTAGGTTTCTCTTTACCCCCTATAGCTTGTTGTAATTGTATGATTTGATCATTTAGCCTCACCCCACATATGTATTCTTTCTCTAAAAATGGATATAATCTATTCTTCATGTGCCTTGTCTGTGGATGACCAGGAGGTTTAGTTAAACAATATGGGTGTTCTTTCCATGTGGTTACATAAGAACCAAGTATTTACCCATATATGATTTGATTATTATGGTCTGAACAAAGCAATCCTTTTTGGATGATGATGTAAGGGGTGTTTCACACATGTGAGTCACCAACAACTAGCAACCTCATCATATCATTCGATGCCAACAAATTTATATACTTTATATCTTAATCCATGTTGGTATCATTGTAATCATCATTATCAAGGTAAATCCCAAGGCATGTGCATTGTTAGACAAAAAGGGGATCGTGACCAAAGTAGTGTCATAAGCTCATATGGAAATAGATGCTTGGCATTTCTAGATAGGATCTAAATTATGTTTTTTTTACATGAAGCATGCAACATAACTAGTGGTATTATTATAATAAATTCTACACCACAACACCCCAATTATAAATCAATGTATTATTGTTGTTGTGAGGTACATAAAAAAAATAGTTGTAGTAGACGAAAAGGATTAGTTGTAGAGACATAGAACAATTATTCACCAAGAAAAATAATTCAAGCAACAAGTAGAGATCATAGAAGGAAAATTAAATTTAAGAGATCCAATGAGCGTAGCAAAAATGTAAAGGAAGTGAGATACATGGAAGGTTCTTTTAAAAGAGTGGTTGGGTGATGTTTTTTAGCACCTCTAGGGGTATAATGATGATATCACCATGGAGTTAACCTATAATTTTGAAATAAAGTGAGATATGACATGGAGCCTTATGGTGGAAGTCATAGAACAAGTCATAACAAATTTTGTAGGCTTTTATTGAATGGGAAAACACTCGTCCATGGAAAGTTGATTTGCTAGAAAGCTTAGGATAAAAAATTTTTAGGAAGTAGAGAGAATCCACAAAATTGGTAAAGGAATTATTTATAGCACCTTTCTTCACCCATAAGATGATGTCACTAAAAATCTATAGTAGTATCTTATAGGTTAAGGTAGATACACTTATGTTTTCATCCATCAATTTTAGTGTCACTAAAAATCTAGAGTAGTATCTTAGGTGAGGGTAGATACACTTATATTTTTATCCATCAATTTTAGTCAATAATGTACTTAAAGCATGATGAATGAATTAATATACCTTATTTCCTCCTTATTTTACTAAAAAAATATCAAAGGAGGTGAAGGATGGTAGGATAAATAATTTGGCTCATGATGGATCGATTCATTTATAAGTCATTAGGTCCTTTAGCCTAATAGTAGTTTATTTCCATAATGTATGACTATACTACTAATATGATGATTGTTAGTTTAATGTTTTAAATTTAAAACTTGCTTGACATTCATTTATTACATTTTGGTATGGTCAAAAAGGACATTTGGGTTGTATTCATGTTGTTTTGTTAACTATGTCAATTGAAGTGATACTAAGCTAATCTTTTGGGCAAGATAATTATGGAATGTCCTTATTTGTAGGGTTCAAGGGATATGTTACAATCATACTTTGTTACTATAATAGGGTAGGATACTATAGTAGTAGAAACCACCTTACAACTCTTTTTGTGGACATTTGCCACAATAGACATGCATGTTGTAATCAAGTGCACTTTGTTGTAGTCGAGTGCACATTGTTATAATTGACACCCAAGCTACAATAGTTTAGGCCTTACAATATGGGCATTCAAGTTGCAATCACCAAGAGGAAAAATATGCCTAGGCTACAACGGTCTATCCACTACAATACACATGTAGTCAATGATCATTTTGGTTTCACATGACACCATCAACATTGGAAGACAAAGGAATTGATGTCATCAATGTATTTTTTTCCACCTACCAATCAAATGAGCTAGGATGCCCTATTGTATAATCAAACAAGTCTCTGTTGTTTGGCCTAGGAGACACTTGCCACAAGCATTTGGAAAATTGACCAAGGATGATCGTGAGCAGAGATAAACTATTGTCAGCTAGAAACAATTCTACAATCCCCTATTTTGGTGATGTCATAGCAATGTTGACTAGAAGACATCTAATTTGATCCCTTGTTTTGTTATACATCATCAATTTTATAATTCAACCATAATGTAGCTATGATAAGCATCTAAAAGGTTAACAATGTACATCTACGATAAATATGATGATATGATCCCAATTCAATTAACTAGCATTGTTGTCCTTGTAAATAACATGATTATGAATTTGGATCAGGACATCAAAGTATTTTAGAAATCCTATGTATTTAGAATTTCTATTTAGCCTGTAATTTAAACTTAGATTATGAATTTAGAATAGGTTTGAATGAGTTGCTTAGAAATATAACTAGAATTTATATTAAATATTTGTAGAGTACCTAAGTTGATTTATAAGTTAGACTTAAAGATTGTAATGATTTCAACTCTTTCATAATAAAAGTGAAGTGTTCTTTCAACCAAGTATAGCTTTGTGAGGTCATTTGGAGAATCAAACTTGGGCATTTCTAGAGTCAAGGCACACTCTTAGGAAGTACACTAATTAAGTTAATTCCTTTTTAGAGTAGGTAACTATATCTTTTGTTCAAAATTCCTTTTTTTAAAGGTTAAATAAAAGGATTATTATTGCAACATTCCCTTTGATTGTGTCTAATTTAGGAGGGCTTCCTAAAATGTCTGGTGTGTTACATCCATTGCTCCAAGTATTACTTTAGGAGGACTTGGAGTTATTGAGACCATTATGAAATATATGTTTTTTTCTAGTTGAAGAAACATATAATTATATAATTTGTCATAGGAAATATAGAATGGAGCTAGGAATTTGCATTCCCTTGTGCATGAGGAAATTGTGAGAATCATCCCTAATGAGAAGGTTCTCTACTCTTATCTTTAACAATTGTGAAATGTGAAGTGAGTTATAGAGTGTGTTTCAAGTTTTAGAGGCTTGCATCCTAAATTTTAGGTCATTTTTATTCTATTCTAGCATGCTACTCACATATAGAGTGTAGGTACCTTCGAATATCAAAACCCCAAATTATAAAAATGTATAAATATCCCAATAATTTGCAAATAAAAAATTCAAAGAGATTGCAAATTTCATACAAGTCTCAAGAAAAACTTACCTTAGTACCATATGATCCATGGCAACCCTCAATTGACTCACTCACACATATATCTCTTCATTGATAATAAAAGAAACTTTGATCAATGCATCAAAACAAGAGAAATCATAGTTAAAAATTATGAAGGAAGAAGAGCAATGAATTGAAATAATCATTGACAAGGAAATAAAACTCAATGAAAGAACATCATCGTTTATGTGGGTATAACACTATACGAAAGAAAACCCACAAAATTTTATTGGTAACTTAAGTTGTTGAAATATCGTTGATAGTGCAATGAGCATAAGATGAGGAAAGTCTCTCCTAGAGGAAAAGCGAAGCAAATCCAAATTGCTCCAAAAAGTTTCTACTTTGCCAATGGTTAGAAAATATAACATGTTTTTTAAACAAGGGGGAAAGAAATGATGACTTGGAATGTCAAAAGTCATGCCCTTTCCTCTTCAACCTCCTTCAATAGCCTTCATACTACTCTCTTTTCAAATCCAAAAATCTAGTTTGTCCTATTTAATTAGCCTCCAATTATGTTCAAAATGCAACAAGTTAAATGAAAAATAAAGATAAAGAAAAAATTGGTACTAACCTTTGAGGATAAAAACTATTGATTCTTGGACATTTTGATGTCATTATATTCTCCTTTGATACTCCCTTGATGGAAGCTTGCTAAGGAGGCTTTATTAAAGACGCCTTGTTTAATTGATGACACCCTACCTTGACCTTGAGGTAAGGATCTCTTATAGAAGAAGATGACTAATCTAGGGGAAATATAGAGCAATTATTCCTTTAAAGGATGATTGTATGATGATTCAAAAGAAGAACGCTAAGACAAATATGGTATAGATGGTTGGATGACAAATCTAGCACATGATTACTTGGGGATTTTGGTAGAGAAAATCCCCTAAGTGTTATCTAAAAAGCTTCATCTAGATGTATGAACTAATAGTCATTAGAAGTGATGCTAAATGAATTTTTAATATCCACTATCATATTAATTTGGTGTTTTGACATAATTTGTTAAGAGTGTTGGTTGATTACAGGACCTCACATTAAATGAGGTAAAATATAAGTTGATTATATTGAAATAATTAGACAACACCACACAAGGTGATTTCTTGAGTTAATTTAGATTTTTCAGTAGTCTTAGTGAGATCACCTACATTGGCACTTTTACAATCTAATCACCCCAATCACTAGGACATCAACTTATCTAGGGAATACAATCTAATCTAAACCTAAAAGAGAAGATATTAATTTTGAGAAGCTTGATTGTATGGTAGGTTCAAGGAGAATTTTGGTAAAGAACATTAAAATTTTGAGAAAAGTACTTCAAAAAGTCCAAAAAAGCTTCACAAGCTTTTAAAGAAGTAGTCAAATTTAGAATGGATGTTGAAGTAACTCAACCCAATTATAAGGGGAAAATAAAAAAATATATAAGAAATACACCCAAGAGTGTAAAGATCTATACTTTCTAGGAGAGGAGGAATGAATAAACCTAAATTTGACTATAAAGGAAAATTAGTAACCCCTTTACTAGATATTTGCAATTAATAATGAGAAAGGAATTTTATGAAAAGCCATTGAATTTTGTGATTAAGCATATAAAATTGTAGAAAAAGTCAAGTTCAAGTCTAATCATTTTCCAACCACCATGGGAGTTGATATGATAGGATACGAAGAAACTCATAAAATAACATGTAGATGAGCACAATGAAAAATGAGCAATATTGGAAGGGCAAATTACCAAACCTTGAGAACTACTAGTTTTAGATTTTATAATACTTTCTAGATACAAATAGAATTAAAATTACCTTGAAAGAGAATAAAATGTAGATGGAACACATGATATAAAGGGTGTCCATAGACTCCACAATAACCTCATTAAAAGAAGAATAACACTCCAATTGATAATAAAATAGTTGGTCTAAGGGACATAAATACTCAAATACAAATGACCTTTCGGTCAAAGTTAAAGAGTTGATTTTCAAGTTTATGCTCTCGTAAATTTAAAAATTATTGCAATTCAAACAACTAACAATATAAGTTATCAAGTGGGTAACAACAATTACCATGAAACTCCGCCCCAAAGAGGAACAATCCTCACAACCTAACCAAAAATATCAATTCAAACCCTCTTTGTGCTATGGTCTTTTTTCTTGACACAACTTTCATATAGTGATGGTATAATAATAAACAATACTTATATACAAATGAAATATACAATAGCAAGAAATGAAACTATAAAATTCACAAACGAAGAAAAATAATCTTTTATTATATATACAAATACATAAGGTATATAAAGATGCTCACCAAATTGGCTCCAATGAGTGGATTTGACCCTACTATTAAGTCTCCACCTCTTGTGGACTAACCCAATGATTGTATCCCTCTTGCTTAAAGAATCTTTTAGGCACTCTATAATATGTTACTCCTCTAACTAGCTATTCCGAGTAACCTTCACCGCTTTTCACTTTTGAGTTTTTGACTTTGATTTACTTTATATGGAGAGGGATCTACCCTATTTTTAAGCTCATGGAAGCTAGTTATTACATAAATGGATAAGTTTCCATAAATAAAATATCACTTTATTCTAGATATCTCCTCTTAAGCTCTTCTAATTATATTTTATAATTAGAGAAAACATCACATGACTTTAAAGATTTTCCTCGAGTTCTTTATGATATTTTATAGAGGACCTTCAAAATTTCCAACTTATGTAGACTTCTAAAATAATTGCCAATAAATATTTGTCCTTTAGTATCTTATTTTTCACTAGGTAACTCTTTTCCAATCTTTGATCATACATTCAAATGTTAAGGTATAACTTTAACTTGAAAATTAGATATTCCCTAAGCAATTTCATATAAAACTAAATTATAAATGAAACAAGATAAATACTTTTCATTGAAGAAAAATCAAACATTATTCGAGATATAGAGGTTATCCTAAACATATGACTAAAAAACCTTTTACAACATGACCATGATACCTTTACTATTTTTTTTTTTTTTTTTTTTTTACATGGTGGAATTGGTAGCCGCCACGAATTTGAGCAGGTTGTCCAGCTTTTATGGCCGCCACAGTATTATGCGCTATCCGCCCCAAAAGCCACCACACAAATCTTCGTGCAGTCCGTCCCTATAACCACCATGCCACGATCATGTTAAACCTTTTACAACGCTGAAAGCACCTAGAAAGGTACAAGCGTTCAATCCGACGAGGCCTGAGATTTGAACCTTAGACCTCCACCCCTTACGGGATTTGGGAGAATCAATTGGTCTACACCTCGGACCTGATACCTTTACTATTTACCATGACTCGTCTCTCATTATATTCTTATTATATGGTACTCATCACAACATTCTTTTTTGTAATACCATTATTTTCCAATTGACATTGTAATCTTCCTACACATTATTCTATTATACATAGAGTTAACACGACAATTTTGTGTCGCTAGTGCTCAAAAGTCACAAGTCACTTTTTAGGTCAACTTATTAAACATAAGACGATGATCTATTTTGAATTAGTTAATGTCTAAATAAATGGGAAAAGTGGCACATTGGTATATATTTTTTCTAGTTGGGCATTTTACAATACAATTTTTGAAATGCTTAAAAAGGCCCATCCAAATAGAACATTGATAAATACTCTACAACACTTGAGCCAACCTTATTCTAAATGAAGAACACCTTGCCAAAATTCCTTAAAGGTTTTAATTATCAGCTAAAAAAGTGCAATATACTGTAAATAGACAAAACAAGTATCTAAACATTAAAATCATACAACATGAATATAAACCAACAATAATCTTCATCTTTATAATTATTTGTATCTAAACATTAAAATCATACAACATGAATATAAACCAACAATAATCTTCATCTTTATAATTATTTGTATGCGATGAGTGTTAGTCATTTTATAATTCTTCCATATCCCACCCATGGTTAACATGAGAATCAATTCACCTCTCAGCTTTAACAAAATTCCATGGAAACCTTTAATGCATGAGTAGACCATAATTCATGAAAAAGGTGGAAACTCAATCACAAATGAGAAAAGAAAAGAGACTAGATAATAATTTCATTCTTGTGCAAGATGTAATTGTATGGTAGGTTGTGAATGACACAATCTCTTACCAACTCTATGCATCTTGGGGAACGACAACTCTATACATTTGAAAACATCCCCTCCATACCCCATATTTACTGCTTGAAATCAAGGGATCTTACATGTAGTTAACTGAAAACAAGTTACATATATTTTTATTCTCTCTAACTAATGAAATTGGATTCAAAAGCAATCACACGACGATACAACAATTATTTAAATTGATTTTTCAAAAAAAATCAATAATAGAGGAGTACAAACTAATAAAATGTAACATCAAAAAAATCTAATGGCATGATTTTGTCAAGGGAGTTGATCCTCTATTTATTATATGTATATAATCAATCAATTTTTTTTACAAATATCTACCAAGAATTACGGTAGTATATGCAACTCCCTTCAACAACTAAGCAACAAAGTTATCAATTTCATTTGATCCCAAGTATTTTTAAGCATCCCCATAACCATCCCAAAGGTATCGTTGAATTTTTCGGAAATGTATTTTTGTTTTTTATCAATGACAAGAACTGGTCTAAAATTTTCATCTTTTAGGTTTGCATTTTACATTTTCTGCACTGTCAGCAAATATTACAACCTAAAATAACATGCTCTCTTATGAAATTGTCTCCCAGAAAATGGAAGCCCTTGATTTTCTTATGAAAACAATATTTTGATACAGCTTCACTCGTGTTTAAAATTTCCATCAAACAAAAGGTTTCCAACAGCTTACAATGTGCTCCCAAGTTCAGCACCACACTTCTTAACAATCCGAGCAGCTTCCAATAGAATATCTTGTTCTGTTGAGTAGAATTCACCTTTACTCTGCATTGACCAAACATGATCCAACCGTAAGACAAAATAGGATGACAATGGTTTTAATGTCAGTAGTTGAAATTTTACAATGAAATATTTCATTGATCATTTTAGGGAGTTCAAAAAATGTGCAACTGTGAAAATCCTCGTTCATGCCAATCACTGTAAGAACTCATACTCCCCATAATATATAATATGCTGGATAAGATTTCAGAATTAACTATGTGATTTAAAAATCTTGTCATTATATATTAATCAAGTCAAACTTCATCTGTACAGTATTTCAGACTCCAGAGTACTCATGACAAATTGCATTTGAGACTGTTGATAAAACAGAAAGGCTGCCAGAGCATAGTAAATATGGCTTGGTCTTGCACCACGAATAAAAAACTGAAATTGGAAAGCACACGAAAATGTGACTTTCAGAATCTTAGACAGCAATGATGCAATTCTGGTTAAACACTTTGGGTAAACATCCATTGGAAACTGTTAGAAACAAAGCAAGTAAAAATAAAAATAAAAACTGCAAAGAACAAGGAACACGAAATTGTAAGTTTAGGTTATTTTATTTTCCATTATTCCTCCATCGTCTTGTTCCTAATCCATTTTTTTCCCTGAGTTTGACTCACTGGTCCTAATTTTTATCCTTCTCTTAGGGCGTAAAGTTTTGAAAAATGTTAGCAGGTTGACTTGGTTTTAAAAGTAAGATATTTTCATTTCCTTCGTTCATCCATTCTCTTGTTACTAATCCTTGTTTTTCCCAAGTTTGAGTCACTAGTTCTAATTTTTACCCTGCTAAAAAAGTTAGTAGGTTGACTTGGTTTTAAATATCAGACAGAGGATTAACAAAGATGGTCAAAATGCAGAAACCTTCATTTAAGTTTTTCTATCTCCATCCAAATTTCTCAAAAGGTTTTGTGATGATTGAAGAAATTTAAGGAATCAGAGCCACAGGGAAAGGTTTTCCTTGAAGCTTGTCGGTTTCAAGAAGTTCTACGACTTAGAAGTCAAATTGGAGGAAGGTAAGGGTTGAGTGGGAATAGTCATAATTCATCATTAGTTGCAATCAAATACAGTACTCAAATTTGGTCAAACAGACAGACTTTGGAATTTGTCTTGTTTAAAGTTTTAGACAATAGAGTTGACCAATCAAGACCAAAGATTTCTGGTCAACGCAGCAAAGTACAACAGTCAAACTAATCAATGCAGCAAATTTGCATGGTAAACAAATGAAACATGTCAAACAACAGCTCCTTGGTCAAAGACTACTGGAACCAGGTCAACCAAGGGTCATAGGTCATAATTGCTTTGCTCAATGTTTTAGTACTTGTTAAGTCAAGCAGCCAAATCCCCTGTTGTAGCCTCCAAGGCAACAAGTCAAAGGAGAGAGAAGATGGGTCATTATTGGTATTTACTATTTATAAATTTTAAAAGCAATAGTCCTGATGTGGGACTGTGGCATCAGTCAACTCACTCAGCAATTCACAATTGATGCCAACATTAAACTCTAGGCTGGCCAAGACAGAAAATAGGCGAAGTTTGCCATCAAAATTTCAAGAATTTCATGAGAATATTATGGTGATGATGTAAGAATCATGTCATAATTGGAAATTTCTGAATCTTTTTAATTTCTTAAAATTTATATGTATCTTCTCATTTCTCCTATCTTGGGTACTCCTCTAGTAATAGTAATTTGAGTTGACTGTTTCTCTCTATAGAGAAAACCTACTAGAGACCATAACATTTTCGACAAATAAATTTCAATCTGTGAACTTAACAATATGTCCTATGCTAAATAATGATTTCATGAGAAACAAATATTGTTTACACAGATAAAATGGATGCATGGGATGTGAACAAAGATAAAATGGATGGACGGGATGTCACAACTATGGATGTCTTGAATACCATAATGAAATCTTACAATACAAGCATTTTTGCAAAAATGAGTTAACACAAAGAGGGGGAATAAAAGAGATAACTTGATATTGAATAAAAGCACCAATACTTATTTCTATCAGTGCTGAGAAAATCATGATTGGCAATTTATCAGCAAGGCCCGGGAAAAATCAGATCTACAATTAATCAGGAAAAAATTAGTAAAATTTAAAAAATAATTATAAAAACAAAATTTCACAGTTTTGAAAAGGAAACCTGATTTTTTCCTATTTTTTCCTATTTTTCCCGATTTCCATGATTTATTGTTATTTTTTCCTTTTAAAACTCTCCTCCCAATTTCTTTCTTTTCTGAATTTTTTGTTTTTCCTGATTTTTTGAATAAAAGTCACTGAGGTTCAAGAAACCATAATTTTCATGGTTCTTACAGTATTTTTTCTTTATCCCAATTTTTGCAACACTGATCTCAATGGTCCAATACAATGATTCTCAAGTTTCATAGTCTTCTATCTCTATACTTAAGAGAAAAATATAACCATGGGCCAAAAAAAATAACAATGACACAATTCTGACCCACAACAATGTGCAGATGGACTGATAATTGGTCGTGGAAACTTTTGAGCATAAGTTTGAAGATGTTTTTATTTGGCTGCTTCCATTGTACATCAGTTAGTTTGCATGGCATATGGAAGCAAAGGCAGGTTTGATGCAATGTTTATTTGTACACTATGATCATGTTTCCCTAAATAAACATCAAGGGGCGCCGCCATACTAATATTTATTTGTCTGTGACTGACATGTTGCCAAATGTGGTTTTGGTTATTTGCTTATAATATGAGCCCGTTTTGGCCCATGTTCAATTCCTGTTCATAAAGTATAAATATGTAAGGCCATGACATGACAGTCATGGCATTGTATCATTGAGATCAATATGTGTTTTTTTAATTCATTAGCATATTATATCTGTTTTCTACATATTTCTACATCATTCTTTCTTTCTTTTCTCCCCTTTTTTTGGTGCACAAAACAATTCCCAATGACCCAAGGTCAAAGCACATGAAGTTGGTAAATAAAGTTGCGTAAATTACTTGAGAACTTCCACCACACCAAGCTTCAGTAAACGAATGCCTATATGCAATCTAATTAGTTCATTTGGACCCATAAAAAAGGGGCAAACCCTAAACATGTGGAGAAAAGATGTGTGACATTAAAAGTACAAAAAGCTATACAGTGAAGAATTACCAGCCAAGGAATAAAGAGCTCAAGTTAAGAAAGGATGCCAACTCTAATATAGAAGGGAATGCAGATTGGTAATAGAATCGGAGCCACCATCGTTGTCAACCATTCTAAAAGAACCAACATTGGATCGAATGATGCTTTTTGGAGAATGTTCAGGACCAAGTGGGCTTAGTTGGATAACTCCGAGAGAGTGCAGAGTTTGACCACCAAAATGTATCCTCTTATCCATGGCCAATGAACTCATAGAAAAGGATAAGAAACCAGTAATGTGTCTGCACAGACCTCCTGCATCGATATCCTACATCGAAAAGCAATAGTCCCACTATCCATGTTCAAGAAGAAGAGGGTGTTCAAACCCTAGTAATTACATAGGACATGGTCAAACATTCCTGCTCTGAAATGTTGTAGCCTCCGACAGATGCTTATTGCCCCAACAATAGAAATAGGATGAAAAAAGGAAGTGATTAATCGAGTGCCGTTGACATCTCTCGAAATAACTGATACCTATGAGTGATCACTTTCTAAGACACAAAGCCAAAAACATCTAGTTTGGATAGCCATAAAGGTGGCATAAGACCCACCTAGATCTTTGCACAAGCAATAATATATCCCTCGCATCTCTTCAATTTCCACCTCTTGGAGGGAGACAAGGCAACATAGCCTATCCTCTATAGAAATACGGTGCTTAGTTTTTACCCACAACTAATAAGAGCATACTCTATGCTGTCCAATGGAGTTCAGAGGTTATGTGTCCAATGTTGTTGGATTAGGATATAATGAGGACGAATGATAATACAATGTTCAACTTGCATAAAATGCTCAACATAGAATGCTAAACTTAGGACTAAGAGGTTGGGATGGAGAGATACAACTAACTTGGATAATATTGCTTATAAATGTCTTATGTGACAACTTGGTTAAGCACCTTCTTGTCGAGTAGAAGAGGGGGAGGCGCATTTAGAGAGTATTTATAGGGAGGCAATCGACCTATAAAGATGTTGGTTGTCTAAAGAAGTAAAGCTAACTTCTAAGTACCAACCCCAATGTCATCTAGTAGTGCCTTTGGGGCAACCCATTTTGAAGATCTAAGGGCTGAATATTAAAAATTATCTTGGCTTGATGCCCAATCAACCATAGATTTGAGTCTATAAATATGGAAGATGATTCTAAAGATGCTCTCAAGGAGGAGATTGGCATCAAGGCAACTTGGACAATGCATTATGGAACTATGCGCTTGCATCTAACCATCTGTTGAAGTAACATACTCTAGACCGTACTATCTAAACTCGTGGTGGGTTGTCAACCACTTGTGAGTCAACAAGCCAACAACCCCTTGCAAGTCATTCAAGCTCGACTCACCTTGACTTGTGAGTACTTGGCTAAATTCATCGAGAATCGCCCGAAGGATTGTTTGAAAGGTTAGTCATGCCATTTGACCTAAACAATGCACCCACAACATTCAATAGGATGATAACTGACATCTTCTGGTCAATCACAAATTCTTTCATGGTTGTGCACATGGATGACACAATCATATTCACCAAGACATGGGAAGAACATTTGGAGCAAGTTTGAAAGTCTTGGAAATCCTACATTAGCACAACCTTCATGCCAATGTGGATAAGCATTCATTTGTTGCTAGGCAGATTCGTTATCTAGGATTCATCATCCATAAAAATGGTGTTCATGTGGACCTAGAAAGGATCTAGATCATTGAAGATTGGCCTCCTCCAAAGAACCTTAAGGAGCTTTGCAGCTTCTTGGGCCTTGCCAACTTCTACCGCAAGTTTGTTTTGTGATTCAACATTGCTTGGCCACTAAACTAGGCGACCAAAGGGGGCGCCAAAGCAATATTCAGATGGCTAAGATCATAGCATAAGGCATCCAAGGAATTGAAGTGGCAGCTCTATTCAGATCCAATCCTCCCATTGTTAGGCTTGCAACAACTTGTTGAGATATGGACTGATGCCTTAGAGTACGCATTTGATGCAGTCTTCAATCCGCATGAGCATCTTAATGCCTAGAATAGTGAAAGATTCAATGATACTGTTAAAAAATACCCCACATGTGATAGAGAGCTCTATACCATCATCCGAGCATGCCACCAATGGAAGCACTACATCCAAAGTAAGGAAGCCATTATTCACACAGATACCACGCCTTTGCAGTTCTTGCAAACACAAAGCAAGCTACAAAGTGATTGTCATCAAAAGTGGTCCATATACCTATAGTAATTTGACTTGAACATCAAGCATAGAAGAGAAAGCCCAACCTCTCTGCAAGATTGCAACACTGTTTGAGTCAACAACCCATTGCAACATTGACCAGGATTCTTGATTCTTGTGGACCTGAGACATCAAATTGGTCTCCATTGTCTGAGAATGATCCTGATTTTATAAGCACATATCAGGCACTTCTTCCAAGAAAACAAATCCCTAAGTACAATCTAAAATATGAACTTTTGTGCTGCTTAGGACACTCTATGTTCCAACAGGAAAGAAAGAAAAATTGACCTGGGAAGCATACTACTATTGGACAACAAATCACTTTGGTGTATCAGAGACCCCAATAGTTCTACAGAAGTACTTCAATTGGCCAAGGATTCACAATAACATCTTCAGATATATCAGGCCATGCATAGATGATCTAAGAAGCACACTAAAATCTGACAAGACACTTTGGTGTATCAAATACCCCAACAGTCCTATAGATACTTTAGTTGGCCGAAGATTCACAATAACATCCTCAGATATGTCTGTCATGCACAGCATGTGCAACCACTAAGCCTACCAACAAGAAATAAGGATTGTACACATATTTGTCAATACCTAACAAGCCATGGGAGTGAGTTTCCATTGACTTTGTGTCAAGGCTTCCCACAAGCTGCCATGGGAACAAATTGGGTTTATATAGTGGTGCATAGAATTTCAAAAATGGCTGTTTTGGTACCCTGCAAAAGAACATCTCAAGATATGACATTGCAAAACTCTTCTTTAATCATATATGGGTTCACTTTGGAAAGCAACAGAGAATTGTGTCAAACAGAGACACCAAAATTCTGGGCATCTTTTGGTCCAACCTTTGGTCTATGATGGATACAAAGTTAGCCTGATCTATATAGTCTTTCATCCTAAAACTGATGGATAAACTAAGGTAGTTAATCAAATGATTAAGCACCTTCTCAAGATGTACAACTTTATGGATCTATGGACATAGCTACAATAGAATTGTTCACTGGCCACAATCAGTTTCAAGTGTGCCTCAGGTTCAAACTATTGATTCCAACCAACATAGCTCTTTCTGTAATGGATATAGAGGATTCCCTACTTTCAAAAGGAAGTTGACAAAGCAAGTAGGTTCCATGAGCAAATTCAACACATCCTTTTCCAAGTACAAACAAAGAAACGAAAAGCCTAGGGTGCTACACCAATACAAAATAGATGATAGTGTGGCTACACCTTCAAAAGGAAAGACTCTGAGGGCCCAACAGAAAGATCAGATCACTCTGGCATGGACTACACACCATCACCATGCAAGTAGGATATAGTGCCATCAAGCTAAATCTTCCTCTCTACATGGAACTCCATCTAGTCTTCGACCATATTTTCTGCCTCTGCTAGACGCATCAAATGTGGTAGCTTTCAAAACTGAAACTTTATTGCACCACCCTACAAGCAACGCATTGAATACCTGATACTCAAATTAAAAACACTCAGACTCAAGAAATAACACTCTTTCAAGTAGCCGAAGGAGGTCAATTAATTTACCAAGGGAATTGGTACACTTGCAATCAAGTAAAAATAAATGGAGTCCATTGCTTTTCAATGAGGGGTGAATAATCTGCAGTTGAGTTTGGATGGACACTAGAGCCCCCAGGCACGCACAGTCCTCACTCGTCTCAAGTTCTTATAACTGTTTGGAGGCGAATTGTGTTGTCTCCAATGACATCTTTTAAGATTTGATTGTACATACCACCAGAAAACACATTGTTCGAACACAAGAACGAAAGGAATACTAGAAGTTGACATATAGAGGATACAAATCTCTTCCTAGATATCCATTGTTCAAGCCATGCCATTCCAAATTTCTTGACAAAGACAAATTGTACAAATCCTTCATATCAATAGAGCCTTTGCGTTTCAATTGTAATTCTTTTGTCTTCATTGCACATTATGTCTCATGTCTCTCTTTTCTCTGCATGTTAATACAGTGACAATCCAGTATTGCCAACCAACGTCCAGATGACTCTCATGGGCCTTGGTGAGAAAACAAGATGTTGAGAAGATATGACATCCTGGAAGGTACTCGGAGAAGACCACATTTACCCTGTTACAGTTGCAGTCAATGAAGAGGCTACTGCAACCTGCTGGGAACCAAGGGCACCTTCACTTGACAGGCCAATGTAACAAACCAAAAACATACGCATAACATAACGAACAAAAAGTATTAAAAATACAAATATGCCAAGAATAGCAAAAACACAGACAAGGTTTATCGAAGATAACAATGTAACAAAATATTCAAGATACTCAGAGAATATCCTTCAGTTAGTGTTATGCCATTTAGACATCCTTTAGAAAAAGTCACTCCATGAGACTCCAATACAAATGAGCCAATACAAACACAATTATGCCAATGAAATGATATGTTTCATATATATAGTCTTCAGCTTAATACATTTGGCTAGGGTACACCTCTAACAATACATGTAACCTATCCTTCCCAAATAAGGATTATGTACTAATGTGCACCATATGTTAAGTGCTCTATAACCTTAATATAGGCTATAATACTATGAGTATTTGTAGATAAAATGTCATTCTTTTTTAGCATGAGAAACTAAACAGTATTATTTCCTTAGGCTGGAATAAAATTAGTGCCATGTTTGATCATCCATCAATATGTGATCTTGGTAGTTAACGGTGTTGATCCTACAATTCCACACACATAATAGTTGTGCTCCCTTGATTCCATGTATTCACATAGCCATGGCTTGATTCCATGTATTCACATAGCCATGTTGCTATTAGACACCATGTTATGGATGTAAATTTCTCTTAAAGTTTGTAGATTTAAGCTGTGGTTATATTTCTTTTAATTCTTCAAACTTGCCTTCTAGATGTTCGTTGAGATTTGTATGTAAATAAAGTGTTTGGAATTCCTTTACATCCAACCAAGTCATTCTCATGCTCTTCTTCAAACTCTCGAACTTGTGCCAAATTTGTTTACACCTCACACAACTCTATCCTTGACCTTGATTGGTTTCTTTTTCCTATCCCAAAGCTTCATGAATTTCTCTTTCAAATGTTCTAAAGTTTCAATATCCATATCCCTTTTTGTTTTGTTTTGTTTTTTTTTTTTTTTGTATTTGATACAATACCTATATCAGATACCATATCCATTTCCACGCAACGCTGATACACACCATGATAGCAATGTCATGATAAGCATTTAGCCCAAAAACATTAGGGGGTAAAACCCTTGGCCATAAATGTAAACTTGCTCACCCAACTAATCTAAGTTGCTGCATTCGTGATCAAGTTTGATAAAGATAAAATTCAAAAAATGTTCGCCACTAAAAAACCAGTAATAGAATTCATCATTAAGTTCAACAAATATATATATATATATATATATAAAATTAAAAACTAAAATAATAATAAATATAATATTTTCAAAGTAATTTTAAATACAAATTTATCTCAAATAAAATAAAAGATAATACATCAAATTGAACTATATAATTTCTTTCTGCATACAATAAAATTAACTTTATATGGTTTAATTTTAGAATATTGTAAATATTTGTCATCCATAGGATAAAGTTTACTTTATATTAGTTTAAGTCTAGGTTATAAATATGAGTCTTCCTTATGATAAAGTTACCTTCATATAGTTTAGGAAAATAAATTATTTGGTTTAAGTTTATAAGGCAGAGGCCATGACATAGCCGTCCTCAAAACCCTGTTATTTATTTGTCTCAGCTTGTGCAGCTCCTTCCATGACCTGTGCTTCCTATTGGCCACGAATCCGCCACGAGGAAAGGATTTGTCGCTATTGCGCCCTAGACCCGCAGACCAACATTGAAAGGCCGGAAGGAAGGGATGCCTTCCGGGCCAATCTTCGGAGAAGGCCGGCTCCTTTTGGGGGGTTTTCTGATTTAAGCTAAGAGTACAGGAAAGAGATAAATGAACAGAAAGGAATTTACAAATATATTCAAAGGTTGGTGGGGGGAACTAACAGTACGGCAACCAGCAATCACCAATACTCACTGCATTATAAATATAAAGCACGACTGAGAACTGCAAAATCTAACGTATACTTCCGATACCTAAGCAGTGTACGCACGGCTACAACGGCTCCCTAACAGACATTCCCTACAAGGAACTAACAGTACGGCAACACGTCAATCACCACCTACGGACACTAACATGGGTAGAAAGCAATCATAGAGATATCAGAGCCAGGTATATGTGTCGTGTAGAGAATTTAACCGTACAGCTTCAATGGCTCCCTAACAGACATTCCCTACAAGGAACTAACAGTACGGCAGCACATCAATCACCAGCTACGGACCAGCAACTTAACACACAACTGATGGAACTGCTACTACATCTATTCTATGTATCCTTTTAATTAATGAAGTACAGAGGGTGCTTTAAACAAGCAATGCTAGAGGCACCTGCTCACCAAATGCTGAAATGAATCAGCGAGCCGTGACAGGTTAGCCTAAGGCATGAATATAAAGAAAGGCAGCATAAAAAACAGAAGCAGCAGAACAGAACCAGGCATACAAATTATATTTATAAACAGAAACACGGTTACATTGGTTCCCTAACAGACATTCCCCTTCCACCACTTTACAATGAAAACGTGGTGGGTACTTATAGCCCGAAGTCCCCCCGTTACATTAATGGGCACAAAGTCCCAGTCAAACATTAGCTGACAAAAGCAGCCGCGGAACTGCTGATGCTGACTTCTGTCGGGCTGGACCGTACTCTCGGCATGGTCTCCCTGAAGGTTGAACAGCCACGTGGCAGCGCGTTGGGTAGAACTTTATATTGACAGGAATGCGGGTAGTTGAGGTAGGTGGAAACTCACATCAGCATTAAATGAGGCGGCTGGCATAAGTAGTGCGGCCCATGCTTGTCCTTTTGCTCGGCATGTCTTGGCTCGGATCCCAAAGTTGGACAGTTGTCGGATGATGTTGCTTGACACATGTCTGCCTTGAAAGGCAGTCTATCCAACTTCGCCCCGGATTAGAGCGCAATCGGGTAACACGGGTGAAAAACGAGCGCAGTCGGGTAGCACTATTTCCCTACTGCGCACCGGTCAAAGGCGCGAGTCCGACTTCAGCTGCGAAGTCGGGTTGCGCACCGGCACTTGCTGATTCTCACCGCCATTCGGACTTCGCACGGACACTTAGTCATTTTCCTGCCAGCCTGCTACAAGGTGCGCCCAGAAAGAGGGGCGAAGTCGGACTTCGCACCAAAACTGGGCGAAGTGCGCACTTCGCACCAAAACTGGGCGAAGTGCGCACTTCGCACAAAAAACTGGGTTTCCTAGTTCAGCTTCCCGGGGCCATAACTTTTGATCCGCTGACCCGATCGCCTATTATAATATATCGTTGGAAAGCTTGCGAGAAGATCTGCAATAATAAAATATCCAAGGCTCATTTTGTCCATTTTATCGCCCCTGTTTATGGCCCGCAAAATCCCGAACACCTCAGCATGCCCTGACACTTAGCCATTTTTCAGGGCAACTGCTGTTAATTTTGAGAAGAATGAGAATGTAGGGAAGAGAGAGAAAGGGGGAGAAGGAAGAGCAGCTCTCTTACAAAAATTGAAAACATTGCACCCCGTGCAAAATGTGACAACACTTCCCAAATTTCTGTAGTGAAATTATTTGTGACTCCTGAGGCTCAACACTGGCAAACCCCACCATGCTATGCACTCTCATGACTGCCCAACGTTTGACAGTGAATTCCCCCACCATGAGATTGAGATTAATGACAGTTTGTCCAGATAAGACAATTCTATTAATGTCCACAATGGCCAAAGCAGGCCAATGGGACTCATTAAAGAGAGGTGTTACAAATTACAATGCACTGTATTAACCAAAAAAATACTATGAAAATAAGCTAAACTATAGTAAAGAATCTAGGATAAACTACTCTAAAATGGAACAACTGTATGCCATAAAATTATACTCTCAAGGGTTACAGGCTCACAAGAAGAAATCAGAAGAAATCCATCACAGGCTCACAGGAAATGCAAAGAATTCTGTCACAGTTAAGGGAAAATGAGAACAGCAGGTAAAACTCAGATGCAAATGGAAAAGCAGATATTTCGAGCACAGGAAATGAATGCAATGGAAGGAAATTGTGAGGGCAAGTGTCGCTGACTGTTTGACTGCCCGTTCAGTTGATTTTGTTTGCTGAATTGGGGCAAATAAATTCAGGGGCAGAAAAATTTCACCAAATTTCGAACTTTGGACTTAAAATTCGGCAAACACAGCAACTCAGCAACTAACTAGAGGTCATAGACACAATGTCACTTTTCAACCTCAAAACACATCATTGTCTAATGGATATAGATACATCACATATAGGCAACGGCCAACAAAAGTTCAATACCACATAAACCACCAATTCAAAGTGTAGGAGACAATTTCCTCCAAAGATAGGGAGAGCACATCCTTCCACAACAAGCATGATGTTATTTACCCATAGATAGCCTCTACGAAATTTTGGGTTACTTCACAGTTATATAATACAGACATGAAATGATTTCTTGAACCCAGAGAGAACGCATCCTTGCATGAGAAAAATGATGTTATTTACCCAATAGATACCCTCTACAATTTTTGGGTGACTTCATAGTGTAAATTTTCCTAACCCTAGATAACTGCTGCCCTATAATGGAGGAGGTTACAGTTATAGCAGGACAGTCTGCTCTCTTGCTACCTTTCTGGCCAGTAAATCACTTTTCACCTCTGCACAATAGCCTTGCAGTTCTCCTTCTGCAATCTGTTCACCTGCTTTTCTTTCTATGTGTAAAACATTCTTGACCTTCTCCTTTTATCCTTGAAAAGGTAAGCTTGATCTCTCTAACCCTAAGATTAGATCTCATCTCACCTTGAAATGTATGGTTAAAAATAGAAAATCACTTAAGTGAATTACAAAATAGAATCACTTAAGTGAATTTCAAAATAAAAAATCACTTAAGTGAATTTCAAAATAGAATTTGAAATTTCTCGAACCACTTCTAGTACGTTCATACTAAAGCTTGTACAAGAAGTTCTTGTCCGAGCTACATTTCTCAACACTCCCTCTTAGTGAGGAAGGAATTCTACACCAATCCAAGTTTGTCTCTGAATGCTTCAAACTTCCCTTTCGCTAAGGGCTTGGTAAGAATATCAGCTACCTGCTAATCTGTGAGAATATACTGGAGCTTTACGTCTCCCTTCTAAATCTTGTCTCGTATGAAGTGATATTTGATGTCTATGTGTTTGGACTTGTCATGATATACTGGATTCTCAGAGAGTTTGATACAACTCTGATTATCACAGGATATCACCGTGGGATCCAACTCCTGATCAATCAATATTGTAAGCAACTTGCAAAGCCAGATGGCCTCACAACTAGCAATACTGGTTGCCATGTATTTGGCCTCTGTTGAGCTAAGTGCCACAGAACCTGCTGAACCAGGATATCATGCATGATCCCAAGCTAAAGCAACACCTTGAGGTGCTCTTCCTGTTTGCTACATTGCCTGCCCAATCCGAGTCTGTATACCCCTGCAGCCTCACTTCACCATCTCCAAGATATCTCAAACCATACTCCATCGTGCCCCTCAAGTATCTAAGCACATGTTTTGCTGCTACCCAATGCTCTTGCCTTGGCTCCACCATGAACTGACTCAAGTTGTCCACTGTAAAACATATATATGGCCTAGTGTTGACCAAATACATCAAGTATTCTATCAGCTGCTTGTACAACGTAGGGTCCACCAATTCTAAATCTTAAGTTGTCACCTTCTTCAGATTAGTGATCATGGGTGTGGCCATAGGTTTGCAATCCTCCATCCGAAACCTCTTCAAGATATCAACTGCATACTTACCCTGCCCAAGGAATATCTCCCCTGGTCTCTACCAAACCTCCAAACCGAAGAAGTAATGCATCATACCGATGTCCTTCATCTCAAACCCAATTGCCATTTCTGCTTTGCACCCTGCAATCAGCTTCTCTGCATCTATAAGAAACAAGTCATCTACATATGGCACTAATATGAGCAGATTGGTCCCAACAAATATGTAATATAGATTAGGATCTGCATCACTTTTGGCCAAGCCCACACTCAGAAATTATCCATCTATCCTGGAATACCATGCTCTCGATGCCTGTTTCAGTCCATATAAGGCTTTCTTTAGCCTACAAACATGGGACTCCTTCCCATTTACCTCAAAGCCTTGAGGCTACTCTATGTACACTTCTTCCTCAATGATCCCATTAAGGAAAGTTGTCTTCACATACATTTGATGAATCTGCCATCCTATAGATGAAGCTAAAGACATGATTTCTCTAATGGAAGTGTATCCGATGACTAGAGCAAAAGTCTCCTCATAGTCCACTCCCTCTTTCTGGGAGAACCCTCTCGCCACAAACCTCGCCTTGAACTTCTCGATGTTGCCATCTGCAACATGCTTAATTTTGTAGAGCCCCTTGGAACTCACAACCGACTTCCCCCCGGTCTTAGCAGTATGTCGTAAACATCATTCTTCATGATGGAGGTGTACTCCACCATGGCATCCTGCCAAACCTGTTGGTCTACTACCTCCTGAAAACTGGAAGGCTCTGAATTTATGATGTTACTCATCAATGCCATGTAGTTTTGAAACTTCCTCGGAGGTCTGCTCTCCCTAAACATGTTGCTAGGAGTCTCAACATACTCCTCAACATCCCTCAATGTCTGAGTAAGCCATCGAGGTCTCCTGATAGAACTAGAAGGGGCTAATGTCTCCTCCTGCTCACCTAAAGGTTGTTGTCCTGAACTAGAAACCACCGGTGTCTTCGTGACCCTGGCTCAACCTTCAGAGCTTCCTGCTCCTCATTCTCTATCACTACAATAGACTCATGGGGCTTCCTAGATGCAACGTCCTCCTCAAACTTTACATCTTTGCTCACTACCGTCTTCCTCTGCTCTAGAATATAGACATTGTAAGCTTTTGAAGTCTCACTGTAACCTACAAATAAACCCTTCCTACTAGAGGGCTCCAACTTGGTCCTCTTCTCTACCGGAACATGGATATAAACTAGACATCCAAAGATGCGGAAATGACTCACCTCTGGCCTCACACCAGTGAATGCCTCCTCTAGTGTCTTGTCCTCCAAGATCCTGTGAGGACACCTGTTTTGGATGTAGAGTGTTGTGTTGCATGCTTCTACCCAAAGAAACATTGGCAAGCCCTGGTCATGAATCATGGCCCTAGCAGCCCCTATGATGGATCAATAATTTCGCTCTACAACCCCATTTTGTTGTGGGTTGTATGGAACAATCAACTCCCTCTTGATTCCTACCTGCTTGCAGAAAACATCGAACTCCTTGGAGGTATATTCACCCAACACTATAACCTAGATCCTTCTTCTTGTACCAACAACGATCAATACCTGCAACACAACACTATAACCTAGATGCAATCACACATAACACGCAATCCAAAACAATGGTTGTTGCACAACAGATCTGCATTATAGACAAGTATGGATAGGTTACAAAATGAAATGGGGGGTCTTTATAGGTAAGCCCAGGTAGTTATTGCAACTAACCTGTCTCAACCGTCCCAACCGCCTATTAACAATTCGTTTCAACTGTTTTAGACATCTAACACAGCCAAATTGGACGTCTAACTACGGGACTAGACGTCTGACTAATCCAGACGTCTAACACAATGACGGTTGCATTTGTCCTTTTGTGCAGTTTTAACTAATCAAGCCGTATTCATTAGATCAGCTGATTTTACATTGCAAAACATGACATTTAAATGGTTCATACATTATCAAAATTGTGATTCTCCATAGGACATTTATGTCAAATAGCTCAGAAAGTTAATTTTGCTTCAAACTGCTGTCTACATCTATCCTCCCCTTCGAAGAAGTCGATGTCCTCAGCGACTTTCTCTGCTCGTTCTGAGGGGTTTTAGTATCTTTGGGAATTGCAGCCTGAAGCGCTTCTTCCAAGTCCTAGACTTGTGTCTGAAGAGCTTCGCATTCATCCTTAACCCGCTTGGCATAATTGTAGTGTTTGGCCCATTCGACTCCCAAAGTATTGGCAGTATCTTCTGTCTCTTGGAGCCTAGACAACAGTTCAGCCTTCCGCTGTAAGAAAAGTTCCTTCATCTGTTGTTCGGACACTGTGGAAGAAGATGAAGCCTTCTGTGCCGTTTCTGTTTTAAGAGCTGCTTCGCACTGTTGTGCTTTCAACAACTCCTCCCACAAGGTTGCCTACTTTTGCCAAATGTCTTCACGTTCTTTCATCTTTTGTTGCCAAGCTAGTTCATTCTGGTTCTTTTGAGCCACTAATGTTTTAGTCTGCTTGACCAACGGTTCCTTAGCCTATTTTTGCTTCAACACTTCAGCCTCGAGTGCAATAATTGTCTGGGCCCGTTCTTCCAGTTGAGTGCGAAGTTGCTCCAATTCCTGTTGCAGTCCCCGAATCTGCTGTGTAACATCATCTATTCGAGTAATCCCTTCTTCTAGAAGTTGCTCCTTCCGTTGTAATGCTTCCTGTACCAATTGCAACTCACTGTCTACCGTCTGCTTGGCTGAATGCAAGTATTTGATTCCTTCTACTAGCCAACACAACAAGTGAGCTAAGAAGTTAAATTGGCGATACATGGGCAGCAATTCGGGCGCTAACTCCAACTGTGATCCGCGTTCCGTGGTGTGCTGAGGAGGATTAGTGGTGTAGCCACAAACATACACCTACGCTGACTCCAAGTAGAGGGTGGGTGTTTTCTCCGGTAGTTGTCCATTCCCTACATTGTTGACAAGTGTGCAGTGGGCAGCGTCCAAGGCTGGGCCTGATAGATGCTGGAAATTTCTCCTCACCAGGAACCCTGTATGGCCCATTTCACCAATATGTCTGGCTCTTCTCCCATGAACTGCCACTTCTTCCATTGGCCAACACAAGCTATGTCGAATTGCAAGCGTAAGTTTTCCATTATTTCTTTTAGTTTGGAAAAACATTTTACCCCATGTTGATCCATATTATCCGATGGATCCATGAGGTTGGGTAATTGTACCAAAACACATTTGGACCATGCATCCTCATGTTCCTCCTCATCCTCCTCTTGTACTGTCGCCTTCCCCTTCCCAAAGAGGTCAATAGGCTTTTTGGTTGCTTTCCATTCTGTCATTACAGACTGTTTTGGAGGTACTTGAGTCTGGCTACTATCTCCTCCTGTCCCAACAGCTTGCTGAGATCTGTCTGTCGTGTGGGCTGCTCTCCCTTCGCTATAGTGGTATCATGTCCCAAAGAGACCTTTGCATCTATGGAAATGGGGTGTTGTACTATCCCAAATGCTGGATTTGTTGGAAGTTAAAATGGTAAAATGGTAAAAATTTGTTTTACAACTATAAGCTTTGGACTTTACCCCTTTACCTCCTTGGACGACAACCGAGTCAGCAGGATTGGACGGCATGGACGGCAGGAAGAGTTTGACTCCAAATTCCTTTTTTCCTTTCCTCCCTATTTTCCTTCCTCCCTAATATTTCTCCTAAGCTTTCTAAGTATTGGTTATTAGTTTATGTATTTAAGCAATGTATTTTCAAACCTTTCAAAGCGAATGAATATCAGAGATTATATTTTGAGCTCCTAACTTTTTGGTTCTATAGGATTTCCAATACTAGGGGGTGGTAGGTCCTCCTCTACGGGCTCAGCTGGAATATCTGTAGGTACTACTGTTCTAGCTGCGAGAATATATTCAAATGAAACAGCCCGCAGGGAGGCAGCGAAGGAAGTGGTTGTAAATACTGATTCGGGGGGTGCTTCAAGTGACATTGCACGAGCCCGAATATGAGCTTCTACCAAATATTCCTTAAGTCCAACTTGCCCAGCAATACTAGTTCCAGTTGGAACATTCTGCAGAACTGAGGGGATTTCGAAATCAACTTCTTCCCGTTGTACCTTCATCTGTTGCTCAAGACTTCGAGCTACTCGCGACTGCAAGCAATCTTCTCCACTGTTATATTGCACACCGAATCTGGGAATAATGATGTGGGTGGTAAGTCAAATCGCCGCCTCTTCTTCGTCAGCTTGGGCACTTCTAGTGATGATGCAGCAACTTGCTTTTCGGGCCCTTTTGCCTCAGCCGAAGGTAGTGCAGTATCCTCCCCTTCTGAATCAGTCACCAGCCGCTCCTGGCATGACGATTTGTGGGAGATCTATTTGAATCGTGACTTCTTTACCGGTGTTTGTCTCTTCACCTGTGGTTTGGCATCTTTCCATCGCAACATGGTCTGGGCTAAGTCCGGAATTTGCTGAGGTGGGTCAAAGCTTGGAATATGCACTGCTGCCCTGGAAGCTGTATGTAAAAGTAGTCCAATGAGCGGAATGCCATCGAAAAATTCTTTGTGGTTCGCATCAGAAAATTCTGAATGTGAAGTGTTAAATGAGTTGCCCAATCATATGCCACTCCCTGTTCAATCCCCTGTAAGTACGGAATCAACCATATGGGAAGGTCTGAGCTTCGCTGTTCGCCTGACAATCTGGCCATCACGATATTCATGATGCATTCCAAACCCTTATTCCGCAGTTCTGGCTACTTAACTCCCCTGCCGCCACGAGTGGCTAGCATGGTATCCACTTCCTCCTCTATCAAAGTAGTGATACCCAAAATCAACTGCGGAGTTTTCTTGGGATCCACCCACTCATTGATCACTGGCTTGCCCTTTTGTGGAAATCCGAAGGTACGCCTAAATGTGTCAGGAGAAAATTCAACCACCAAGTTTCGATCACCAACTCGTACTGTGCTGGTATTCTGAGGTGCGTTATAGGTTTGTAACATTTGCATCAGGTATTCTTTGAAAAATTCCTTGTCGAAACTGGGGACTTGCAAAATAAAATTTACTCCTGCATCTTTGATATTTGTCTTCACCGAATCGTTTGCTGGTGTCTCTGCCCACCATTGCCGGCAAAAATCTCCCGTAGGGCAAATCCAAGTAATCTCTCCAATCGGGATCTAATCCTTACTGCTTTGTAGTACTTCTCTGGTTGTTTGAGTAGGTACCTCTGTCTGCACAACCTCACGTTGACTTCAAGTCTGCCCCTTGTCTGGGCTCGGCACTTGTTCGCGCATCGTATCATGTTCTTGGTGATGACGAAGTCGTTTAGCCACACTTGACTCGGTTACCGCTTCTGGTCAGGTTGGAACTTGTCCTGATTTCTAGCAATTCATGGTTTCCCTTTTCGGATAGGTTTTGCACTTAGATTCCCCTACCAAACGTCTTCCTCCAGACGTTTATCCTACCAGACGTCTATCCTACCAGACGTCTACATCTTCCGGCTAGACATCTTCTTCCTAGACGTCTCAGTCTCTCAGCTAGACATCTCCTCGAACATCTCAATTTCCTGCTAGATTTCTTCCTCCCTAACGTCGATTATCCCAGTCTAGATGTCTTCTCCTTAGACGTCTACTACTCCAGCTGGATGTCTTCTGGTTCTGTGGCTTCAATGGTTGAATACCTAGATGAATGCCCTATGCGGTTTGTTTCTACAGGTTGCACTCCTCTCCCACGTCACAGACCTGTACCCCTCGCAGCCAAACAATGGCCCAAAATTTCTTTTGTTCAGCGCTGTATGTCTACCTGCGAATGTGAAAATAGAATTCTTGCACTTGCACAGAAAAGAAAAAAAAATCCTCCACGAAACATGCGACTTCCAGGCTGAATGGCGTCTAGCTTCGTCTTGAATAAATCGTGGTGCGCTACCAACCCTACTTCTGCTCCAAATCCCTGTGCTCTTCCATTTCACCTGTGCAACATTGAGAGTGAATGAGCAAGAATGCCCAAGCGCTTCCAATTTATAGGAAACCTGTCGCCCATGCAACTGCCTGCGAAACTGTCATCTAACACCCAGTCGTCTGCCTGCGTGCCACGTCGCCAGTTTTTTAATGGACAGGATGTCTAGCGTTTTTATTCTTATTTTGTCTTTTTGCTATTTTGTATTTTTCCCTGTTTTTGTCTTTTTCTTTTTATTTGATTTTTATTATTTTTCAAAACTGTTTTTCCTTCCTAACGTCGTCGGGTGAAGTGCATGGCAATGCTGATGCATACTTCAAAAGTGTCTGACGCGCTATCTTCCTGATGACGGCTACTAGTTCCATAACCGCTGAAGCCATCGCCATTTTCCTATTCTTCAGTCTGCTAACAAGTACGACGATTAGTTTGACTGCAAGGAGTTTTCGTCCGTCGTTGTTCGTCACATCTTCCCATTCTTCGTGGAATAATGCGCCAGTCTGGCCGCTCCTCTTCTTCTGGATGATGACATGTTCCCTGCCTAGACGTCTGATAATTCTCTGCTTGACGTCTACTTTTGCTGACGTCATCCTAACTTACTTCAGTTGCCAAATGTGTACGTTCCAGCCAGACGGGTTCCTCCATCATCTAGATGTGTGACTGCATCATCCAAACGGGTGCTGCCATAGTCTAGACAGGTTGGCTCCTTGTTTAGACGGGTAGGTTCGACTTCAAGACGAGTTCGTTTTGTTTTTCCGTCACCCCGTTGAATTATTACGCAATCGTCAAGATAATAGAATACAGTCCCGTCTGGCTCCTGACAGTTAGTCAACCTACCACTGGAATGATAGCCTCCCATTTGTCCAGTGTTTCGATAGATCCTTCCAGCCATCTGGTCTCTACCTTGAAGTCTATTGATCTGACGACGAACGACTTCCCATCCTTCATTTATCCGTGCTTGATTAAGATCCTTGCTTCAGGACCCATGTCTCCCTCGAGCCGGTGTGACTTGTCCTCTTCCCCTTGCCAGTCAAGTCTCCCTAATGTGGGGTTGTCGTACTCCCAACTGCTTGAGATTCGGTCATTCTTGACGACGTCTTCGTTTCCTACGAGCTCGTTGAGGTAAGACCCAAGCGTCTATTCTTAGGAACACGTAGTGATTGGTTGACTTGGACTACGTCCACAAATGGTCCTTGCAGCCCAATCCGCGGATTAGTCGACCTACGGGTAGTGGGAGGGGAATTTTGTCCTCTCGGGCTACCGGGATGGAGGCCAACCAAACTCCTCCCTTGGTAAGGTAAGCTTGGGTTACCGAGGAGTCTTGACAAACTCCCGGGGTTGCCTGTGTCACCTCTATTTCAGGCTTGCTCTAGCAGTTCTGCTCATGAGCTTGGTTCTACATGTGCTTCATTGCCATGTGTCAATTGGTGCAAGATACTCAATCTCCTATTGGCCCTTCTCAATCGTCGTCGCCACCTCGCTTCTTCAGAACGTCTTTGTTGTTAGGAAAAACTTCAGATTTTATACCTGCAAGTAGAAAACAATGACAGAGAACGAAAACAGCAACACAACACAGATTTACGTGGAAACCTGCAATGTGCAGGAAAACCACAAGGGAAATGGCAACTTCTCCTTTTTATTATTTTCAGAAAACTTTACATTCACATTACAACGTTACATGCAAGGGATCAATTCCCTTTTATAGAGCAGAAAAGGAAGACCCTGAACTGTTTGTTTCCTCTCCCAAAGGAAGCCTCTAAAAATTGTTCGTTTCCACACCCAAGGAAGGCGTCTGAAACTGTTTGTCTTCCACATTTAGACGATTGTCCCAGACGTCTGCTACCTAGACGTCTAGTACTACTTCCTAGACGTCTGGCAATGCTGCCTAGGCGACTAGCAGCCTAGACGTCTAGTACTGCTGCCTAGACGTATGGCAGTGCTGCCTAGACGTATAGCAGTAGTCTCTGCTGGCTAAAACACTGCATAGTGACTTCACCTCCTAACATTCTCCCACTTGAAATCAATATTTAGGAATTCTTCTGCCAAATATTTTCAGCCAATGCCAATTGCCCAATGTTGCCCTTGTTACTTTTTCAGCAAGCCCAGAGAAGTTCTGCACCACTCAAACTTCTCTACCTTGACCGACTTTGTAAGCATATCAGCAGGATTCACTTCAGTGTCGATTTTCTGCAACAGGATCCTACCTTCTTCAACCACATTTCTTATAAAGTGGTACTTGACATCAATGTGCTTCGTGCGATCATGGAGTGTTGGATTCTTTTCTAGTTGAATAGAACTTTGGTTATTGTTGTCACATTTTGCACGGGGTGCAATGTCTTCAATGTTGTTTTGTAACAGTGCTACTCTTCTTTTCCTCCTTCCGTTTTTCTCCCTTCTCTCCCTTTCCTTTTCTTTCCCATTCTCTTTCTCTCCCCCCTTTTTCCTTGGAGTTCCCCGGTTGATTTTCCAGCTTTCCAGCAGGTCTATCTGAAATTGGCTAAGTCTGGGTGCGAAGTTCACACTTCGCCCGGCTTTGGTGCGAGTGCGCACTTCGCCCGATTTTGGTGCGAAGTTCGCACTTCGCCCAGTTTTGGTGCGAAGTGCGCACTCGCCCAGTTTTGGTGCGAAGTGCGTACTTCGCCCCACCTCCTGGGCGCACCTTGCACTGGCAGACTGGCAGGTCAATGCAGAAAAAAGGTAAAATGCCGGAGCGGGTCCATATGGCGGCAGACACCAGTGTTCGCCTGTGCGCAATTCGACTTCTCAACGGAGCGGGAATGCGCCCTTGACAGGTGTACAGTAGGGGAACAAACCCGGAATTTGACCAAGGCTTGAAGGCCTTCACCGACTGCACTGATTTCTGCATGCATCCCAAGGAGCCCCGATCCCAAGCAAAGATGGATAGATTGCCCTCTAAGGCAGGCATGTTTCACACAGCATAACCCATCATCAGACAAGTGTCCAGCTTCGGGATTTGAACCAAGACTGCCAACCAAAAGGGATAAGCATGGGCTGCCCGCACCGCTCGCGTTAATAGCCTCATTCAAAGCTGATCCGAGGTTTCACCTGCTCCGACTACTAGCAAGCCTCGCCGACTTGAAGAATTACCCAGGACTCCGCCACGTAGCTGTCCAGACTTCCAAGAGGACCATGCTGCGGGTACAGCCCGATCCGACAAAAGGTCAGCATTTGCGGCTCTTTCGCCGCTTCGTCGACTCATGTTTGGTCGGGACTCCGTGCCCATTAATGTAACGGGTGGGACTCGGGCTATAAAAGCCCATCCGAAATTCATTGTAAAGTGTGGAAGGGGAATGTTTGTTAGGGAACTACTGTGCTTATCGTAACCGTGCTTCCCTTATGAATACAATCTGTATGCCGGTTCTGTTCTACTATCTTTATTCTTTTATGCTTGTCTTTCATTATATGCCTTAGGCCCACCTGTGTCGCTGCTCGTTAATTCACTTTGGCATTTGGCGATCAAGTTCCTCTAGCATTGCTTGCTTAAAGCACTTTCTGTACTTCATTATTTAAAGCATTCATTATAAATTTGGTAGCAGTTCCATCAGTTGTGTGTGACGTTGCTGGCCCGTATCCCGGTGATTGATGCGATCCCTCGCTGTTAGTTCCTTGTAGGGAATGTTTGCTAGGGAGCCATTGAAGCCGTGCGGTTAAACTCTCTACCTAACACATATACCGGGCTCGGCATCTCTAGGTTTACTTTCTACCCCTCGTCGGTTGTACGTATCTGGTGATTGATACGATCCCCTGCTGTTAGTTTCTTGTAGGGAATGTTTGCTAGGGAGCTATTGAAGTTGTGCATACGCTGCTGGTGTATCGGAAGTACGCCTAGGTTTTGTAGTTCCTTGTCATGCTCTGTGTTTGTATGCAGTAAGTAGCGGTGATTGGTGTGTTCCCGTACTGTTAGTTCCCCCCACCAACCTTTAGACATATTTGTATCTCTTTCTGTACATTTGTCTCTTTCCGTTCCTTTATTTCTTTCCTGTTCCCTTTAGCTTAAATCAAGCCCCCTAAAAGGAGCCGGCCTTCTCCGGAGATTGGCTCGGAAGGCATCTCTTCCTTCCGGCCTTTCATGCTGGTGGGCGAATCTGGGCGCATTAACCAAAAATCCTTTCCTCATGGCAGATTCGTAACCAACAGTTTCTCTGGCACGCCCGGTGGGACGCTTGTCCCACGATTTAAAGAAAGAGTACCCATCCAGTTTCCACCTAGCGCAACAGTTCTTCTGACCCGCTCGGCGGAACACGGGTCCTACATCTGACGAGAGATTTTCTGATCAGTCTCCACCTGGCGCCGACGGTTCTCGAGCTCTTGGTGAGACAAGGAAGTTTCTCACCCCCGACCGAATCGAAGCACCGGTGTTCGCTTCATTGCTGTTCCAAATCCGAACACCTGGCGACTCTGCACGAACAAATCCTCTGAGTCTAGAAGACCGGTCCGGTCACCTTCATGCACACGAGAAGGTGGCGAACAAGAAATCCGAGAAGCCCGCCTGAGTTCTACGAACTAGACATCCACGCTCGAGGCGAGATACCCAGGCTGGCTGATCCGCGAGCTCATTTCGACGAAGCCGAGGCTGAGATCCAAGAAGAGGCCGAAGCTGAGGTCGGAAGAGCCGAGTACGAAGTAGAAGAGGCCGAGGAAGAGGAAAATCCTGTATCCTCGGAAAGTACCGATACCGAGTACACAACCGACGGCGGAGAAGAAGAAGAAATGGCTGATCAACAGCCGAATGACGATGATCTCTTCCCGGCGGTGGACTCTACAGGGGCCTTTGGCCCCGATCGGTCGGCAAGTCGTGCCCCTGCTCGCTTTAAAGTCTATTCCCACATACGACGGCTACGGTAAGACGGCGTACGAGCACATCCGGGACATCCTTGCCCTGGCCGCACCGCATACCATCACCGATGAAAGTGTGAAGACCCGTCTGCGGCCCTTTCCCGAGGGGAAAGCTTCTCTCTTGGTGGAGATCGCCGCGAGAGGGATCCATCACCTGGGTGGCCCTGACTTGCCGAGGAGGCTCGTAAAAGGATGCAACGAGTCCGCTGATCCTACCTCTCTACTGCATCAGTTCCAAGCAATCCAGAGGCATCCTCAAGAGGAGGTGTCTGATTTTAACATTAGGTTTGCGAGATCCTAGAAACGGGTACCTCGCGAACTTCGGCCTTCAGCCGGCATGGCTGCTCACTACTATCTGAGGTCTTTCAACTCAGACATATGCCTGTTGCTAAAGATCGCCCGAATTGACGAGTTCCCTGCACCGTACGAAGCTGCCCAGCAAGTCGAAGCCGACATTATCTCCATCGGCGAGGCTTCCGTCCGAGTGCGAGAGCCGATTCATCCCGACTTTCCAAGATCACAGTATCCTTCGCTTCGGTGGTGTGCCGTCTACTTCGAGGCAGCAGCCCAGCCCGCGGTGGGAATCCGGCGCCGGTCGTAACTCAATACGGCCCGCCTCGGTTGCATTACCCTCATCCGCCTCCTCCCGCTCCGCGTTTTCCAGCCGCTTCCTGCTCCCCCGCAGTATGCGTCTTATTCTAACCCTCCTCCATTGGCCGCTTTGCCTCCACCGGCACAATTGCCGCCTCCCGACAACAGCATCCAGAACACGATTCTACAAGAAGTGCGGGCTTTGGCCTCCGGATATCATGCCATGTCCAATGACATGACTGCTATGAAAAAGAAGCAGGCCCAAATGGACTTTGCTCCTAGAAAGCCGTATGCGCCGCCGGCACTGACAAAAGATAAAGCCCCAGAAAACCAACCGCAGAGGCGTCCGCCTCCGAGAAATGTTGCTATAGATGACCCACCTGGTCCTCCTGACCAGGTCAACTGGTGCACTACGTGCAATGACCCGCATTCGGAGGAAGATTGCACTTTGCACCAGCACTACATCCAGACCTTGGCCGGCAGCACTATAGAAGATGATGAGTTGTACATGATCTTGGACGGCGAGGCCAATTTTGCCCTGCCAGAAGAGAATCCAGTGACGCCCGCCAAGGAAGAAAAGAAAGCTGCGGACGCGGCTAAACCTTTGCGGTATACACGAGAAGAGAAAGACCGCAGCCCAATGTGCTCGCCACCGTACAAGCGGTCGTGGCCTTACACGACCCAGGAGAAGGCATCCAAAGATAAAGCTCCCGCTAAACCTTCTCCAGCAAAGACCGCCATCTGTTCCAGCTAAGCCTCCAGCAAAGGCCCCAACTCCCACTAAGCTTCCTGTACTTCAGCCCCCAGCCGAAACCAAAGAACAAGCCCAGGAAAAGCTGAAGTACCCGTCTCTGACCAAGAGACAGCGAGTTGAGGCCACCCAACAGTACCGGACCAAGTATGAACCGGCCAAACCAGCAGAAGGAGCTAGTACCTCGGGCTACAACGATTGTAGACGAGTTAAAGAAGACTCTGCCGGAATTAGCATGTACGATGCCCTTCGCTTCCGAGCCAGGTAGATCTGCTCGCAAGAATCACTAAAAAACATGAAGAATGGCAAGCGGATGCAGCTCGCTGTCCCGGTTCAACCTTTGACGAGCCTCCGCCACTAGGAAGAACAGACCGCCACCCTTTTATCCGTCTTTGCGGATGCAAGGGCACATAGTTCACAACCGCATGGTGGATTCCGGTGCTTCCTCGACCGTGATGCCGAAGGCCGTCTCGCGATGAGATCGGGATGGAATACACGCGGAGCAGCCAAGGTGTGCTTGCAATTAGACGGCACCCTCGTCAAGACAGGTTGGTGTCATAAAGGACATCCCTATCCGGCTGCACAAAGCTCTCGACATTGTGGTCATCCAAGAGGTCGTGATTGTTGACCCGGAGCCTTACTTCGGCATGTGTCTCTCTCGGGAGTTCACCGCGAAGTTGGGCGGGTACCTGTCTCTAGACTACTCGCACATGGAAGTGCCCTTCAAAGGAAGGAGACTGAAAATTTTCAATGAGAAGCCTTCCCCTTTTCTAGTAGACAAGATACCCGGTGGAGAGATGGACTGCATGGTCCAGTTGTCAGAAGAAGAACTGGTGACAGTAGAACTGACCGAGCAAGCTCTCGAAGTGCTACAGCTAGAAGACGAGTTCTCGTTGCGGGGTTTTAATGCCGTAATCGGGACAGACAGGCAGCCGTTATTTCATTAGCGGCCCGAGGAGCTTGACGTGTCCGTTGCGAAGGAGGTAGGACCTGCACCCGAAGAGGCTGTGGAAGCTTTTCTTTGACGGCGCCCGTTGCAAGAATGGCGCCGGTGCGGGGTCCTCCTGGTTTCTCCAACCGGAGTCCGGAGGGACTATGCCTACGAGGCTGGCCCGGAGCCGTACTAACAATTCGGCGGAAAACGAAGCCACCGTGCTTGGGTCCGCGAAAGGCGGAAAGGCTAGGAATCAAGCATCTCCAAATTTTCGGAGATTCGAGTTAGTGTGTCACCAAGTTACGAATAAATGCGCGTCTAAGCATCACTATCTTAGAGCGTACCGCAATCGGGTCCGGGACTCGATGGAATCGTTTGACTCATTGAACGTTAAGGCAATATCGCGTGAGAGAAACAAGCACGCGGATATTCCGGCGTCTGTTGGAGCAGTACGTTCCGCTGAAGACGTCGTCCGAAACCGAAGTCGGTCCGCACCATTTACTGAGCCTTACGTGCTCGATAGGGATACCTTTTGGCAGGTATTCAGTCGTGACGAGGAGATCGTCACATTCCTGGTTAACGAAGTGTGTGTAATCGAAGGTAGAGACCCTGATGACGAGCAATATGAGGGGTTGATACAGTTACGGAATAATCACGTCCCAAAAGGACTGATTACATTAGAAAGTCTCTTTGATCGAAATGACAGAGCAATATCCCACAGGATCAAAGTAGACCCGAGGCAGTATGCTGACACTGGAGCTCGAACTCGGTAAAACCATCAAGGTCGGAACAGATCGCACGTCGGAGGAACCGGTGCAGATTAGATCACCGTGCCGAAGTTCCCCGACATCGTGGCCCGGTGCTACGAAGATTTGAGGGGGTATGACAGATCTGTCATCCAGCATACCATCGAGCTAGAGGATGGCGCCAAGCCGTTCCGACAAAAGCAAAGGGCCGTAAATCCAAAGGTTGAGGCCATGATGAAGACCGAGCTCTTGAAGATGCTGGAGGCCAAGATCATCTACCCCATCAAACATTCATCTTGGGAAAAAGAATGGCGACATTCGTCTCTGTGTCGACTTTAGAAACCTAAATCAGGCTTCCCTCCGGGACCACTATCCGCTTCCCCAAATCGACCAAATTTTGCATATCGTTGTTTGGAGCCCGGAGATTTTCACTTTTAGATGGATTTTCCGGCTACAACCGGATTTGGGTCAAAGACGAAGACCAAGCATAAAACGGCGTTTACCACGAAGTGGGGGACGTTCGCCTATCGGCGCATGCCGTATGGCTTATCCAATGTCGGTGCCACGTTCCAAAGGGCCATGGACTCGGCCTTCCGAGAGCTGCTCAACAAGATTATTGTCATCTATCTTGATGACATGACTGTTTCTCTCATCGACGAGAAGATCATGTTTCGCAACTGCGGCAGATATTTGAAAGTTGTCGAGAATTCGGCATCTCTATAAACCCGAAGAAGTCTGTCTTCGCGGTAAAGGAAGGAAAGCTGTTGGGACATGTCATCTCCGAGGAAGGCCTCGCCATTTACCCTGACAGAGCAGAAGCCCTCGTTCGCTTGCCAGCCCCCACTGATAAAAAAGGTCTGCAGTCCTTCTTCGGTCGGATTAACTCGTGCGGAAGTTCATTCCGGATTTCGCACGAGTGATCAAGCCTATGGCCGAACTGTTGAAGAGAGATACACCTTACGAATGGACCGATGAGAGAGAGCAAGCTTTCGAGGAAATCAAGGCTCGAATTGCGCAAGCTCCGGTGTTGACAAACCCGGACTACTCCAAGGACTTCATCCTGTATGCAGTGGGAGAACCCGAAAGTTACGCTGCAGTCCTGACTCAGAAGGGAGACGACGGTGAGGAGCGCCCCATCGCGTTCCTAAGCCAAGTGATTCTGCCACACGAAGAGAAGTACAATTTTATAGAGCGGCAGGTCCATGCGGTCATGAAGTCCCTTCGAAAGCTCAGGCACTTTGTCTCCCAGAGTAAGACCACTGTCTTCGTGATTCACCCCGATGTTCGCAGTTTCATCTTGCAAGGGGAGCCGGGTCACAAGAGAGCGGGATGGATTGCCAAGATCCAGGAGTTTGATATCGAAGTATGGCCCACCAAGCTTATCAGAGGCCAAGCCTTGTGTCAGGAATTGGCCCGAAGCGCTGTAGCCGACATCTCCACCTGTAAGTGGGAGGACACAGCGACACGCGTCTACCTAGCCAGCTCCTTATCGGAGGGGAGTGATTGGACAGATGAACTTGTGAGATACTTCTGCACCGAAAGATGTCCTAATCACCTGAACGCCTGACAACGAAGGAGATTTCGGTTAGGTGCATTAAGGTACACTCTTCGCCTCGAGGGGCTTTACTTCAAAAACATTGACGGCATCCTGTTGCGGTGCGTCATAAAATCTGACCAGCCTAGGATCCTCGGAGATTTTCATTCCGGGATGCCTGGGGGTCACCATTCTTCAAGGCCAACGGCCTTGAAAATAATAAGGGCTGGATACTATTGGCCCACTCTGTTCGCAGACGCGTATGCGGTCTGCGCCAAGTGTGATCAATGCCAGAGGTATACTGGCCGAAACAGAAAAGCACCCCTGCCCCTTCAACCGATTCAAGCCGAAGTTCCGTTCCAGCAATGGGGTCTGGACTTCATTGGGGTGATTTCTCCTAACTCCTCCGCCGGCCACAAGTTTATTCTCACAGCTACCGACTATTTCACACGGTGGACGGAGGCGATCCCGACCAAGAACGCCGACCAAGAAACGGTCATCGAGTTCATTGAGAGCCTAATTACCCGCTTCGGGGTTCCAGAGTCGATTGTGACCGACAACGGTCCGGGATTTGTAGGCGCTGTACTCACGGAGTACACCGGCGGCTCGGGCATCTATCACAAGATGTCTTCTAATTACTACCCGCAGGGGAATGGCCTTGCCGAGTCTACTAACAAGAACCTCCCGAAAATTCTCCGGAGGACCATTGAAAAAAATAAGCGGACTTGGCACTTGCTCCTCGAACCGGGCGCTATGGGCGGACGGAGTTGCGTTCAAGAAATCCCTCGGGACGTCCCCCTATGCGCTCGTCTATGGCAAGAAAGGCTGTTATGCCATCACACATTGAAATCCCCGCCCCGTGGATGATTGACGAAGACAGGAGCAGCGGAGACCCGGTAGACGACAGGTTGTGCCAACTCCCGCAGTTGGAAGAAGACGAGAGAAAGTGCATACCGGGCCTTCGCGGATCACATTGCAGCCACTAAAGGCTGGTTTGCCAAAGGCACCACTGCCCGAGTTTTCGAAGTCGGGCACCTGGTGCTGAAGTGGGACTCATACAAGGCAAAACCGGGTAATCACGGAAAATTTGACGCTCTCTGGGAGGGCCCTTATCAGATTTCCCGGGTGAATCAGTTTAATGCCTACATACTTTCGGATATGGAGGGTCAGCTCCTCCCCATCCCCGTCAACGGGTTCCACTTGAAGCTTTATCGCTGTTGAAGGCGCCCGAGTGGCCCTTCCCTGTAAAAATTTTGCCTTGTGTTTTTATTTTTCCCCGCATGTATAGTTTCCGCTTTAGCATTCAGTTTATTTTTCCTTCTTTGAGCTTAAATGCGGCATGGGAGAGAAAGACAGACTTCGCAACGAAGTCTGTCGTTGCCCCGCAGTTTGGGCGAAGTTCGGCTATGCAAAGAAAGAAAGGAGAAAAAAGAGCAAAAAATCGACTAAGTGTTGACCGAAGTCCGACTTCGCAGCGAAGCCTGACTTCGGCCCAGCCGAATTGCGAAGTTTGTCCGAGAAAAGCTGAAGCAGACTAAAGTCCGCACTGCGCAACACTTCGTGCGAAGTACGCACTACGCGCAAAGTTTGTGCGAAGTACGAACTTCGCACCGAAGTCCGACTTCGGCCAGGCGCCCGTGCGAAGTGCGCGCTGCGCTCAACGCTTGGGCGAAGTGCGAACTCGCGCGAAGTTCGCACTTCGCATCAAGCTTCGGCCGAAGTCCGAACAAAGCGGCCAGCGCCCGTGCGAAGTTCATCTAAAAATGAAAGGCGGCAAAAACCCAGATCGCGCCCAAACCTTGGGCGCAGCTAAAAACAGAGGTAGAACAGTTCAAGCACGCGCTTCGCGCGAAGTGCGTACTTCGCCCGAAATTCGGGCGAAGTCCGACTTCGCCGGCGAGGTCGGGCCGTGCCCAACTTCGGGCGAAGTCCGGCTGCGCCTAGTTTTCCGGGCCAGTATTGGGACGCGGTTTAAAGAATAATAAAAAAAATTCAAAAACCCCATGCTGGGCCCAATGCGCGTTTGCACTTGTTTTTATGTGGGTTTCCGCACCGAAGGTTTTGTCTTGATCAGTGTGCACAAGTGGTGGCGGCAACGTCAGCCATGGTGCAGTCCCCAACGCTGAGTTAATGATTGCGCGTTTTTCAAGCGAGAACGCAACTAAAAAAGCAAGGCACGGCTGCCGGGGCGCGTCTTTTCCTAAACGTTCTCCTGCGCGGCCACCAAGGGTTTTAAACCAGCCGACCTACCCCTCCTGCGTTGCATTAATGGCGCTGTTTTTATCTAGAAAAGGGGGTGAGAATCATGCCAACATTCCAGATTGCGAGAGATTATTCCTCGGACGAGTGCTAATTATTCCTCCGATAGCGAAATTTGTTGCAGACGTACTGAACTCGTCATTATTGCCGACTCGGAGAGATGGACAAGGGAAAAATGCCCGTGTCGGCGCGAGTCCAGTGGAAGCAATGAACCAGGGGATTTGTCGCGGCCGGGGAGTTTTCAAAGGCGATCCTCCGCCACAGAAAAAGTCAAAGGCCCGGACGAAGAAGGTACAGCGTGGGCAATCCCCACCACCTCCGGTGAATTACCTGGCAGGATATGTGGACGGCTCGTTTTCCATGAGCCTAACTCAGCTGAGAGCGAATGTGGAGAGTCGGGCTGAAAAGGTTTCGCCCTCCCATCATTTTGGAGCGGCGTACAAATCAAACCTCTTCGATTCATGTGCCCTCCTGTCCACCAATGCCCGGAGTCGATAGACTTAATTGTCGGACACTATAAACCAGCCTTCCCGACAAATCTGCAGTTCCAGCGGCAAACCCTTGTTCGCACTGCGCAGGGAGACTGTGCAGCCAGCTTTCGCCCCAGGGCTGGAGTATGACTCCGGCACCATCCTCAGAAAAATCAATTTGGGCGAACAAGCGAGACGTTTCACGCACACTAAGCGAATGAGGGATTTCCTCAATTCAGAGCTGAGCGCCCCGCTTCCAGCCGGACAATGGCCGACTGGCCCCATGCCTTTGGTAAAATTTCAGAGCAAGTATCTATATACCATCTTGGCATGGATCCTCGACTGCGACTCCGATGAGCTGGTGCACCCGTACTGCGCTGGCGCCTGCGAATGCCTCCCGTGTGGAGAATCTCTCGAACCGGCGGCGCAATGGAGCGGAAACGCCCCATCTCTTTCGATCGGGCAGACTGGTCGGCTTACGCCATTCATTCCGGTCTGCTGAAAATCCGAAGTGCCGATCAACCAATTTTCGTTTCGGTTCCGTTCGGTCCGGCTTTGTTTGTACCATCTGCACCCCCAAATGCCGATCCCGAACCTCGAAGAAGGTTAACGAGAAGGGAGAACCCCACCCGTCTATAATCGGACGGATGACTTATACCGGAAAGGGTCCTACTACAAGTTCAACTTCAACTTTCGGGATTCGTCATGTCGGTCTTCACCGAAAGTGAAATCCCCCTTCCCCGAGAGAAATGACGAGTGCTTTGATAAATCAGAAGCTCGGGGACGTTTTCATGTGACGCAGGGGATTGTGATCAGAATCTACGGATTCAAGGGCAAACCCTATTTGCTGCCCTATTGGTGCTCAGAGCATCTGTTCGGGATGGAAGTTGCCCGACAGATGGACTATGTGGAAGAAGAGTTTGGCCTAGGGAAGAAAAGAGGACAGATTTTTCAATATCCTCTTTCCTGGGCCAATGTTGAGATTATCGAGGTAGGACAACATGTCTACCTAGAGCAAGCGCTGTCCCGGATTGGCCTGGTTTTGCTGCCGCAGCGCTGGAAGTATTACCCTCATGGGATAATGGGAAAGTTTGCACATCCGTGCCCCGGGACATAACCGAAGATAGATGCGACGTGGTCCATGTGGACCTTGATTGGGAGATTGAATTAATGGAAGCTTCTCCCCCTTGGCAGGATTTCGACTGCGAGGAGGTGACATATGACCCCAAGAGAAACCGGGACCATCACTTCTCATCTCCAGGGTTCAAAAAATTTCTGTCCAAGATTGCAGGCCTTAACTGGTCTAAAGAAAATATTATTGAATGCTGGAAAATGAGATGCCGCACGCAGCGACGATAAATCCACAAGGAGAAACTCGGCCGTAGATGACGACTTCTCGGTTCTCTATGACCAGAGCATCATGACACTGGCGGCCGTTCGCATATCAAGGTTACGTTCCCCGAGGCCCCTTTGAGGATTATAAAAGTGGGTCTCCTCCCAAACAGTTGTACACTTCGGCAACTGCCAGCGCCGGCCCAGCAAGTACCCAGGCCGATCCAATGCAGTTCGTGGCTCCTAAGGCGGCGCCTGAAAAGGCGAAAAAGTTAGCCGAGGCAGCGCCGAGGCACTTCCTCAGGCAAGAAAAGCGCCAGCACCGCCAGAAAGCAGACCGGTTGCGGCAGACCTTCTGCAAGTCAAACCCCGGTACAAGTTTACCGTGGGAGCATCAGCGCCTGCTGCACCTGTTTCGTCTCCTTCCCCTGATCCGACCGTTATTCCGGAAGAAAAGAAGCGGAGGAGAGTTGAGAAAATCAGGCGACCCAGCCTGATAGTGCAGCAACCAGTCGCAAGAGCCGCAGCCGCGTCCTGCCGCCGCAGAGGCGGTTCCTTTGGGCAGTCCCAAGCCAGCCGCCGAGACAATAAGCGAAGACATTCACCCGACATCGGCTCAGGCGGAGCCCGCAGGTACGTTTGCTGTCCCTGTCTCTCTAGTCTCACCCAGTTCTACTTCCACTCAGTCACCCGCTCAATCTGGGCGAGCCATGACCACATCCTCCTCCCCGTCTCCGCGTCCTTCTAGCGGCCCCCACTCTTTCGACCAGTTTTCTCAGAACCCTAACGTCTCTCTTTCTCTGAGCACAACTCCAAACCCTTCGCCCGAGGTCGGTCTTCGAGGCTGTCCGTTCACCATCACATCCTCCGCCTCAGCCGCTTCAAACCCTCACAGTGTCAGCCTCTCCCATTTCCGTTTCCCGGTCGCCCCCACAAGCGACCGATTCTTCCAAGGTCTGTCCGGTTCCTCCTGATCCCATCCCCGCAGGAGAGACGTCTCAGCAGATCCCTAGGCCGGGGGAACCAGATTTTATGGACGACCTCCAGAACTCAGATGACTTGCCCCTGGCAACAAGAGCCGTAGAGTATTCTGTCTCTTTCCGCCAAGACCTGAAGCGGAGGAGACATGAAGAGATAGCCGCCCCGGCAAAACGCGCAAAGTATGATTTCGGAAGGAGAGTGATTACAACGGAGAAAATAATCCCAATAGTGAAGAAGCCTCTCCGAGAAATGACTAAGGCGGACTACGTGCTCCAGACAAAGGAGAAAAGCTTTGACGACATTGATAAACAGTATGAGATTCAGACGATCATGCGCAAAGCTGACAATCTCTTTGTCAAGAGTCTGGAGGAGCAGGAAGAACTTTTCGCGTTGCAGGACAAAGTAAGGCAACTTGAAGAGGACCTATCTAGGTCCACTGAGCAGCTGGAAGCGGCGCGGCGAGAAACGAGATGAATTCAAAGCCCAGCTAGCCGCTTCTCAGCAACAAGCCGCAACCGAAAAGAAAGCAGCCTCGGAGCAGATTTCTCGGCTCCGGGAGTCTTTGAAGCGAGCACGATCGCGACTTGCAGAAAAAACATCTCAAGCGTCTGTCTTTTCAAAGACAAAAGTTAAGGAAATGAGGGCTGGTTTGCTGAGGGAATGCAAGCCCCATACCTTTAAGGCAATGGCGGTCCCGGACTTCGCATCCAGGATTCAAGAAGTTTCTGCCCAGGGAAAGCCTGTGGTAGAGGAGGCCGAGCGCCAGGCAAAGCAATGGCTGGACTTGGCGATAAACCTTCAGGAGCGCGAGCGCGACGGCGTCCTTTTTTCCCCCGTGTCCTCATTCGCTGCAGAATGGGCAGGTGCAAGGGTGACCTTGCACAAATATTTTAGAAAATTTGAAGAGGTGAGAGTGGCCAGACGAATGCTTGTTCGGGCATGAAAAAGATATCTGTCTGGCCCCCTTTCACGCTCTTTCAGAACTTGGGTGTCCAGGTTTTGTTGAGAATGGCGAGCTCCTCACCCTAGATCGGGTAAAGAAGAATTGGCAGTCCTTTGAGGCAGATACAGCTGAAATTGATAGCTGGATCGAGCCAATTCAAGACAGTCGAGTCACTCGGATGGTGTCCGGATATTCCAGGATCCGCTCCTATTTTCAGGAGTTAGAGAAAAGATACCTCACCATCGACCTGCACGCGGTCGCTGCTTTTCACGGAGCATTAGAAGACATAGCTGACCGCAAGCCATTCGAAGCGGAAGCCTGGCGTTCTGCCCAAGAGGCATACACTCGCATGTGCGAGGCAGAAGCAGGAAATGGAGACCTTTCAGAAGGAGATGCTGAGGAGGCGACTGACAAAGATGAATCTGAAGAACAGTTGCCGCAAGGAGAACAGTTAGAGCAGCAAAAGGCAGGGGAGGCAAGTTCCTCTGCACCCAAAGGATAAAGGCATGGATTCTTTGCGCCGAGGCGAGCTCGACACCCCGCGAGCCGCCAGAAATGTTGTCACATTTTGCACGGGGTGCAATGTCTTCAATGTTGTTTTGTAACAGTGCTGCTCTTCTTTTCCTCCTTCCGTTTTTCTCCCTTCTCTCCCTTTCCTTTTCTTTCCCATTCTCTTTCTCTCCCCCCTTTTTCCTTGGAGTTCCCCGGTTGATTTTCCAGCTTTCCAGCAGGTCTATCTGAAATTGGCTAAGTCTGGGTGCGAAGTTCGCACTTTGCCCAGTTTTGGTGCGAAGTGCGTACTTCGCCCAGTTTTGGTGCGAAGTGCGTACTTCGCCCAGTTTTGGTACTTTCCTGATGACGGCTACCAGTTCCATAACCGCTGAAGCCATCGCCATTTTCCTATTCTTCAGTCTGCTAACAAGTACGACGATTAGTTTGACTGCAAGGAGTTTTCGTCCGTCGTTGTTCGTCACATCTTCCCATTCTTCGTGGAATAATGCGCCAGTCTGGCCGCTCCTCTTCTTCTGGATGATGACATGTTCCCTGCCTAGACGTCTGATAATTCTCTGCTTGACGTCTACTTTTGCTGACGTCATCCTAACTTACTTCAGTTGCCAAATGTGTACGTTCCAGCCAGACGGGTTCCTCCATCATCTAGATGTGTGACTGCATCATCCAAACGGGTGCTGCCATAGTCTAGACAGGTTGGCTCCTTGTTTAGACGGGTAGGTTCGACTTCAAGACGAGTTCGTTTTGTTTTTCCGTCACCCCGTTGAATTATTACGCAATCGTCAAGATAATAGAATACAGTCCCGTCTGGCTCCTGACAGTTAGTCAACCTACCACTGGAATGATAGCCTCCCATTTGTCCAGTGTTTCGATAGATCCTTCCAGCCATCTGGTCTCTACCTTGAAGTCTATTGATCTGACGACGAACGACTTCCCATCCTTCATTTATCCGTGCTTGATTAAGATCCTTGCTTCAGGACCCATGTCTCCCTCGAGCCGGTGTGACTTGTCCTCTTCCCCTTGCCAGTCAAGTCTCCCTAATGTGGGGTTGTCGTACTCCCAACTGCTTGAGATTCGGTCATTCTTGACGACGTCTTCGTTTCCTACGAGCTCGTTGAGGTAAGACCCAAGCGTCTATTCTTAGGAACACGTAGTGATTGGTTGACTTGGACTACGTCCACAAATGGTCCTTGCAGCCCAATCCGCGGATTAGTCGACCTACGGGTAGTGGGAGGGGAATTTTGTCCTCTCGGGCTACCGGGATGGAGGCCAACCAAACTCCTCCCTTGGTAAGGTAAGCTTGGGTTACCGAGGAGTCTTGACAAACTCCCGGGGTTGCCTGTGTCACCTCTATTTCAGGCTTGCTCTAGCAGTTCTGCTCATGAGCTTGGTTCTACATGTGCTTCATTGCCATGTGTCAATTGGTGCAAGATACTCAATCTCCTATTGGCCCTTCTCAATCGTCGTCGCCACCTCACTTCTTCAAAACGTCTTTGTTGTTAGGAAAAACTTCATATTTTATACCTGCAAGTAGAAAACAATGACAGAGAACGAAAACAGCAACACAACACAGATTTACGTGGAAACCTGCAATGTGCAGGAAAACCACAAGGGAAATGGCAACTTCTCCTTTTTATTATTTTCAGAAAACTTTACATTCACGTTACAACGTTACATGCAAGGGATCAATTCCCTTTTATAGAGCAGAAAAGGAAGACCCTGAACTGTTTGTTTCCTCTCCCAAAGGAAGCCTCTAAAAATTGTTCGTTTCCACTCCCAAGGAAGGCGTCTGAAACTGTTTGTCTTCCACATTTAGACGTTTGTCCCAGACGTCTGCTACCTAGACGTCTAGTACTACTTCCTAGACGTCTGGCAATGCTGCCTAGGCGACTAGCAGCCTAGACGTCTAGTACTGCTGCCTAGACGTATGGCAGTGCTGCCTAGACGTATAGCAGTAGTCTCTGCTGGCTAAAACACTGCATAGTGACTTCACCTCCTAACATTCTCCCACTTGAAATCAATATTTAGGAATTCTTCTGCCAAATATTTTCAGCCAATGCCAATTGCCCAATGTTGCCCTTGTTACTTTTTCAGCAAGCCCGGAGAAATTCCGCACCACTCAAACTTCTCTACCTTGACCGACTTTGTAAGCATATCGCAGGATTCACTTCAGTGTCGATTTTCTGCAACAGGATCCTACCTTCTTCAACCACATTTCTTATAAAGTGGTACTTGACATCAATGTGCTTCGTGCGATCATGGAGTGTTGGATTCTTTTCTAGTTGAATAGAACTTTGGTTATTGTTGTCACATTTTGCACGGGGTGCAATGTCTTCAATGTTGTTTTGTAACGGTCGTTGCTCTTCTTTTCCTCCTTCCGTTTTTCTCCCTTCTCTCCCTTTCCTTTTCTTTCCCATTCTCTTTCTCTCCCCCCTTTTTCCTTGGAGTTCCCCACTTGATTTTCCAGCTTTCCAGCAGGTCTATCTGAAATTGGCTAAGTCTGGGTGCGAAGTTCACACTTCGCCCAGTTTTGGTGCGAAGTGCGTACTTCGCCCAGTTTTGGTGCGAAGTTCGCACTTCGCCCAGTTTTGGTGCGAAGTGCGTACTTCGCCCCACCTCCTGGGCGCACCTTGCACTGGCAGACTGACAGGTCAATGCAGAAAAAAGGTAAAATGCCGGAGCAGGTCCATATGGCGGCAGACACCAGTGTTCGCCTGTGCGCAATTCGACTTCTCAACGGAGCGGGAATGCGCCCTTGACAGGTGTACAGTAGGGGAACAAACCCGGAATTTGACCAAGGCTTGAAGGCCTTCACCGACTGCACTGATTTCTACACGCATCCCAAGGAGCCCCGATCCCAAGCAAAGATGGATAGATCGCCCTCTAAGGCGAGGCATGTGTCACACAGCATAACCCATCATCGGACAAGTGTCCAGCTTCGGGATTTGAACCAAGACTGCCAACCAAAAGGGATAAGCATGGGCTGCCTGCACCGCCTGCGTTAATAGCCTCATTCAAAGCTGATCTGAGGTTTCACCTGCTCCAGCTACTAGCAAGTCTGCCGACTTGAAGAGTTACCCAAAACTCCACCACGTAGCCGTCCAACTTCCAGGAAGACCATGCTGCAGGTACAGCCCAGTCCGACAAAAGGTCAGCATTTGCGGCTCTTTCGTCGCTTACGTCGGCTCATGTTTGATCGGGACTCTGTGCCCATTAATGTAACGGGTGGGACTCGGGCTATAAAAGCCCATCCGAAATTCATTGTAAAGTGTGGAAGGGGAATGTTTGTTAGGGAACTACTGTGCTTACCGTAACCGTGCTTACGCTTATGAATACAATCTGTATGCCTGGTTCCGTTCTACTATCTTTATTCTTTTATTCTGTCTTTCATTATATGCCTTAGGCCCACACTGTCGTCTGCTCGTTAATTCACTTTGGCATTTGGCGATCGGGTTCCTCTAGCATTGCTTGCTTAAAGCACTTTCACGTACTTCATTATTTAAAGCATTCATTATAAATTTGGTAGCAGTTCCATCGGTTGTGTGTGACGTTGTCTGGCCCGTATCCCGGTGATTGATGCGATCCCTCGTTGTTAGTTCCTTGTAGGGAATGTTTGCTAGGGAGCCATTGAAGCCGTGCGGTTAAACTCTCTACCTAACACATATACACGGCTCGACATCTCTAGGTTTACTTTCTACCCCTATCAGTGTACGTATCTGGTGATTGATACGATCCCCTGCTGTTAGTTTCTTGTAGGGAATGTTTGCTAGGGAGCTATTGAAGCTGTGCATACGCTGCTGGTGTATCGGAAGTACGCCTAGGTTTTGTAGTTCCTTGTCATGCTCTGTGTTTGTATGCAGGAAGTAGCGGTGATTGGTGTGTTCCCGTACTGTTAGTTCCCCCCCACCAACCTTTGGACATATTTGTATCTCTTTCTGTACATTTGTCTCTTTCCGTTCCTTTATTTCTTTCCTGTTCCCTTTAGCTTAAATCAAGCCCCCTAAAAGGAGCCGGCCTTCTCCGGAGATTGGCTCGGAAGGCATCTCTTCCTTCCGGCCTTTCATGCTGGTGGGCGAATCTGGGCGCATTAACCAAAAATCCTTTCCTCATGGCAGATTCGTAACCAAAAGTTATCACAATGCAGCGTAATTTCTCCTGCATTACCTTGAAGTCACCCAACAGTCGCTCTAGCCAAATTGTCTCTTTGTTGGAATGAGTCGCTGCAATATATTATGCTTCAGTGGTTGATAAAGCCACAATAGACTGCAACTTAGAAGCCCAACTCAGTGCTCCACCAGCAAGAGTGAAGGTATATCCTGTAGTGGACTTTCTCCCATCTCTATCTCCACCATAATCAAAATCCACAAAACCTTTAACTTACAAATCTGCCGATCCAAAGAAAATGGCACATCTGAAGTGACTCTTAAATATCTAAATATCCACTTCACCGCATTCTAATGGTCCTTACCAGGATTTGCCATGTACCGGCTAACTACTCCCACTGCTTGGGCAATATCCAGTAGTTGCTCACCATGGAATACATGAGGCTTCCTACTGCTGATGAATACAGTACACGAGACATGCTTGTCTTCTCTACTTCTATTCTAGGACACTAGTTGGAAGACAACTTTAAGTGTGAAAGAAGTGGGGTACTAACTGGTTTTGCATTCTCCATATTGAAGCGCTGCAGAATCTTCTCCACATATGACTTTTGACTTAACCAGATCTTTCTTCTTTTTTTGTCCGTGTATCTTCATCCCTAAAATTTAGTTTTATGCTGCTAAATCCTTCATTTCAAATGTCTTAGCCAACTGAGCCTTAAGTTCAATGATTTTCTTCATGTTGGGGTTTGCAACCAGCATATCATCAACATACAACAGCAAAATAATAAAACTACCATCATCAAACCTCTTATTATATCCACAATGGTCAGCTTCACTACTATTGAAACCTTGGCTCTTCATGAAGGTGTCAAATTTCCTGTACTACATCCTTGGCGCCTGTTTCAACCCGTACAGTGATTTCTTCAATCTGCAAACCCAATGCTCTTTGCCTCTTTCCTCATAGCCCTCAGGCTGATCCATATAAATCTCTTTCTCAAGATCACCATGCAAGAAAGCAGTCTTTACATCAAGCTGCTCTAGTTCTAAATCCTGTGCAGTTGCAAGTGCAAGTAGAACTCTAATAGTAATCTTCACAACTAGAGAGAAAATTTCATTAAAGTCAATACCTAACTTTTGCACATAGCCTTTTGCCACCAAGCGAGCTTTATAGCGTTCCAACAACCCATCGTTGTTCTTCACTTTGTACACCCACTTGTTTCCAATAGTCTTTCTTCCAGGTGGGAGATCCACAAGTTCCCACGTTTTATTCTTGCGAAGTGCCTCAATTTCCTCCTCTATTGATTTCCTCCACTTTTTTGCATTCTCAGACTCTCTAGCTTCCTAAAATGAACTCGGCTCACCATCATCATTTAACAAAGCAAAAGAGGACTAATAAACTTGAGAATACCTTTCCGGACACTTTTGTGGACCCGTAAATCTTCTAACCCAATGATCTGTTGATTGTGGCTCTTGGTCTTGTGATCGTTGTGGCTGCTCTACTTGTTATTCTGAATGTTGATCAAAAACTTCAGCATGCTGATTTTAACTTTCATCTTCATTCATTTCTACTTCAACTGGTACAACATTAGGAGATTGTTGTACCTCCTTCCTTTGCATGGATTTTTCATCAAAAATAACATCCCGGCTAATAATTACCTTGTGGGCAGTAGGATCCCAAAGTCTATACCCCTTCATCATATCTCCATAGCCGAGAAAAACACATTTGCTTGACTTTGGGTCAAGCTTGGACCTTTTTTCTTTGGGTACATGGGCAAACGCATCATAGCCAAAGGTACGCAAATGAGAATAATCAACTGGCTTACAACACCAAACCTCCTCTGGAATCTGTCCATCTAACGCAGCTGTAGGTGACTTGTTAATAAGATAAATAGCTGTATTAACAGCCTTTACCCAGAACTTTTTTTCCAACATGGTTGCCCTGAGTATGCTTCTTGCACGTTCCATGATTGTGCAATTCATCCGCTCAACCACACCATTTTGCTGTGGAGTATATGGTACAGTATTCTGGTGCTTAAGACCTTCCTCCGTACAAAATTTATCAAATTCCTTGGAGCAATATCCACCCCCATTATCTGACCTGAGACATAAAATCGACTTGCCCAAACTCTTCTCTACCCGTGCTTTTAACTCTTTAAATTCTTGCAAACCTTCCGACTTCTTCTTCAGAAAATAAACCCACACTCTCCTAGAATAATCATCTATAAAAGTCAAAAACTAGATGGCACTATTTAAGGACTGAGTGGGGACTGGTCCAAATATATCTGAATGTATAAGTTGCAGAAAATCATAACCCTTACCAGGACTTGCAGTAAACCGAACTCTCTTTTGTTTACCAAAAATATAGTGCTCACATAAGTCAAAATTGCTAGACTTAATCCTAGAAAGCATACCTCTGTCATGCAGAATTTTCAGACCTTTTTCACTCAAATGGCCTAGGCGTTGATGCCATAGCATTACTGCATTCTGAAACAAAGTAGTTGTTGCATGGTTTGTCACCGTATCACCACATAAACGACATAGGGTCCCATAAGATTCTCCCTTAGCTACTACAAGAGCTCCTCTGGTAATTTTGCAGTAGTTGTTACCGAAAGTGACAGAATACCCTAGCTTATCCATCATTTTGATTGAGAGCAAATTCTTCCGCAAATCGGGCACATGTCGCACATCACATAACATCCTTTCTCTACCATCATCCAGCCTGATCCTTATATCCCCTCTTCCCACAATTTCTAAACGGTAATCATCACCCAAATAGACCTTTCCACCATAGTATGGCCGATATTTGTCAAACAAGTCTCTGTGGGAAGACATGTGGAAAGATGCACTTGTGTCCAAAACCTAGGTATATAAAACAGATCTGCTTTTACTGATACAAAAGGCTTCACATGTTGTTGTCTCTCCTAAATCTGCTATGCTGGCCTCAACTGATGGCTAAGTTTGCTTTTCACCATTTTTTTTTTGCCAACAGTCCTTTGAGTGCCCTGGCTTCCCACAATGCCAGCAATTCCCTTTCTGCTTATGTCCTTTAGACTTAGATCTAGACTGTTTTCTACCTTGTTTACTCCTCTCGAAAGATCGACCTCTTTCGCCTCAACTCTTCTACCAATAAAGCGGCTACCACATCATCAAATTTTAGAGTTCCTGATGATGCATTACTGATGGTCATCACCATATGACCCCAGGTGTCCGGGAGGGAACAAAGTAGGGTGATAGCTCTATCCTCATCCTCCATCTTCACATTAACTAAAATAAGTTTATTGATAAGAGTATTAAACTCGTTCAAATGATCTGCCATGGATGAACTTTCCTTCATCCTCAAGCTATAAAGTTGCTTTTTCAGAAAAACCTTATTTGTTGCTAATTTTGTTTCATACAACTTTTCGAGCTTTTACCAAAGGGCTTCCGCGATCTTCTCGTCAACTACATTGAACAAGACAGAGTCTGCTAGGAAGAGACGAATTGTAGAAACCGCCTTTCTATCCAGCGTTGCCCACTCCTCACCTTTCATGCTGTCTAGACATCTAGTACTGCTGCCTAGAGTGACCACCTCTGCCTCGTCTAGGCAAACGTCTGTTGCCTAGTCTCTGCTAGCTAAAACACTGCATAGTGACTTCACCTCCTAACATTTGTAGTGCGCATTGAGCTAGGGCCTCTTGATACTAATCTGAGAAAGCCGAATTCATGCTTGAGTCATTTCCTTCTCCTATAGTGTTCATTGGCCAATTTGAGGTTTCTTGAACCCGTTGTTGCAATCGTCTTACTTCTCTTCTATGTCGTCGTAAATCCAATGCTACCAATCAATACCTTGCCACTGCCTGCCTTTGATTCGGGCGTTGCACGGATTCTTCAAATGGCGTTCTCCACCTACATGGTGTTGTTCTTCCTAGTACTGCATCTTCCTCATCCGACGGGATATTCAACCTGTCGTTGTCCTCGTCTTGTAGACTCAGAGATTCCTCGTCTTCGATCCCCTGCACTGTGTCGAGGAATCTGACCCCTGCTTGTCGACTTCGAAGTTCATCCCTTTGTCTTCAATAGTCTGGCTTGGGACTAGCATAGGGTTTATCAGGGGCCCGAGGTTGATTCTCATCCTCGCTTGAGTCTTCCAGCCATCTTCCGTACCTTGGCTATTCAAGTGACTCTCTAACATCTCGCCACAAAATCTCAGCTACCTCCTCTTGACTCATCCGATAGGCGTTATTGGTAGCCAAGTTCTGATGCAGTTCCCTTGTCTCACTCTATTTTGGTGATCTTCGATATCTTCGAGGACGTCGGATTAATGGTGAAGCCGCATTTGAGGAGTCGTCAGTATTCAGGAGGATTCTCAGTATGTTCTCTGAGAAATTTATATTATTCCCTGAGGGTCCTACATTATTTTCTGTATGCTCCCTTGCTCTGTCAAATTGCATCTCTAGTCCGTATCCTTGCAGCCTTCAATTCTCTTGCCTTCAAGAGTGTCTTAGGTGGATTGTCGATGGTGTTGAGGGTGAATTATTCGAATCTACGGAAAATAGGCTACTTTCTAACAAATTGCCATCTGAGCTGCCCCTGAATTCCCCCTGCTCTATTTCCGCCCGTTCCACTCTATGTGCTTCCTCTCGCTGGTGCATTCGCTGCATAGTTCCATCCAACTCCTGAATGACTTGTTCTCTTAATCGTGCATTGTAGCCGAAGAGTCTCATACTCCTCTTGTAATCGCTGTGTTTCCCAAGCCATCCGTTGCAGAACTTCTGGTCCTTGACCTTCATATTCCTCCACTTCTAGTATTCATCCTTGTGAAGCTACATGCGAAATATTTCGAAGTCGCTCTTCTACTTCACTATTTGGAATTTGTACATGGGGTTGTATTCGTCTTTGCTCTTCCTCACGAGGTTCTAAGTCCCTCTGTTGGATTACAGGTCCTTCTGTTCCAAATAGCCATTCCAGGTTAGTGGGTTCATCCTCTTGAACCACATTGCTTGGCCCACCGTGTTCATAGGATCATATAACTGGTTGTACTTCGTCAGTTGCATTACCAACAGTGTCTTTCAAAATTTCTAAGTTGATTACATTTATTTGTGCCTGTGCCTTATAAACCTTCAACTTAGAACCGTTCCTTGCAGCCTTCGATTCTCTTGCCTTCGAGAGTGTCTTAGGTGGATTGTCGATGGTGTTGAGGATGAATTATTCGAAGCTACGAAAAATAGGCTACTTTTTAATGAATTGCCATCCGAGCTACCCTTGAATTCCCCCTGTTCTCTTTCCGCCCGTTCCACTCTACATGCTTCCTCTCGCTGGTGCATTCGCTGCATAGTTCCATCCAACTCCTGAATGACTTGTTCTCTTAATCGTGCATTGTACTGCCGAAGAGTCTCATACTCCTCTTGCAATCGTTGTGTTTCCCAAGCCATCCGTTGCAGAACTTCTAGTCCTTGACCTTCATATTTCTCGACTTCTAGTATTCGTCCTTTTGAATCTACATGCGAAGTCACTCTTCTACTTCGCTATTTGGAATTTGTACATGGGGTTGTAATCGTCTTTGCTCTTCCTCACGAGGTTCTAAATCCCTCTGTTCAATTACAGGTCCTTCTATTCCAAATAGCCATTCTAGGTTAGCGGGTTCATCCTCTCGAACCACATTGCTTGGCCCACCGTGTTCGTAGGATCGTATACCTGGTTGTACTTCGTGAGTTGCATTAACAACAGTGTCTTTCAAAATTTCTAAGTTGATTACATTTATCTGTGCCTGTGCCTTATAAACCTTCAACTTAGAACTACTCACCACATTGGGGCAGATTGTTCCATCCAACTTCTTCAATCGGACAGCCCCGTTGTCCAGTACTTGTTCCACCTGGAAGGGTCCAAGCCATAGGGTCTTCAATTTCCCTGGCTTGATCTCTCTTTTTCCGTTGTACTTGAGCACTAAATCACCAACCTTCAAATTCATCTTCCAAAGATGCTTGTCATGGCAATACTTTCATCGTTGTTGAGCAATCTTCGTTGCCCATTGTGCCATCACACTTTTCTCACCTAACTGAACCAGTGTTGCGAGTCTTTCCTCCATGTTGTCCTCTTCATTCAGGCAAGTTTCGACGCCTACCCTCAAGCTTGGTACCAGAAATTCCACCGGTACTACCGCCTCTTGTCCATACATCATTTGAAAGGGTTTGTGGTTCATGGTTGGTTTGAAGGTGGTTTTGTACGCCCACAGAACTGTTGGTAAGCGCTCCTCCCATTTTGCTCCTTCGATTGCACCTCTTATACATATGATAGAAACCAAGACCTTATTTGTCGCCTCTGCCTGCCCATTTGCTCTGGGGTAATACGAAGTTGACGATGAATGAAAGATCCTGAATTCCTTCGTCAAATTCTGAATTATTTCATTAACGAAATGGCCTCCCCTGTCACTTGTCAATTGCAAAGGTATGCCAAACCGTGTGATAACCTGCTCATACAAAAAGCGAGTTGTGCTTCTTGCAAAATTATCTGGTAAGGCCCTTGCTTCGACCCATTTCGTCAGGTACTCTGTTGCGACCACGATGCACCTGCACTTCCTTTTATGACTTGTTCTCAGTGGACCCACAAAATCCAACCCCCATCTCTCAAAGAGTTCTTGAGGTTGTGATGGATGCAGTGGCATGAAGTCTCGTTTCAACATCTTGCATGTCCTTTGACACGTATCACATACCTTAACAAAATTCTTGGCATCGTGATAAAGGGTAGAACACCATAGGCCTTCCAACAACACTTTCCTAGTCGTTGCATCAGGTCCCATATGTCCTCTGGCCAATCCTACGTGTGCTTCTTTCAGGGTCTACCGCAATTCATCTTCCATCATGCATCGTCTCAGAATGTGGTCCTCTCCCATCTTGTATAGCAATCCTACAATCAAGGTAAAGGGTGTTGATTTCGTAATCACCTTACATTGTTCGGCTGCCATCATCTCCTTCGGTAACTCTCTTGTCGATAGATATTCCCCTATATGTTTATACCACACGGGTATCGCACTTATCATGAACAGTTGTGTGTCCGGAAATTCATCCGGTATTCCTCCTTCTGCAGGTTCTCCTTAGCGAATCCTTGATAATTGATCCCCAATTACGTGCTCCTGGTCTCACTACCACTCAAAACACGAATTCCTGCAAAGTAACAAGCCATCGACTCACTCGTCCGTATATTGTTGGCTTGTTAATCAAGTACAACATATGATGATTTACATAGAAAGCAAAAGGGTTCGCCAACAAATAATGTCAGTACTTCTGTACTATGTACACCATGAAAGATTTCTCTTTATCACACAAATCAAAATTGCAAAGAATATAGAACGAATAGAATAATTAAATCAAATGCCACATGAGGAGGGCAAAATCCTTAAACTGCTTGGAGAGGGCAAGTGTCTTGCAATACGCAAATATAAAAAGGGTAATCGATGATGATATAAAATGAACTTCTTCTACCTATAAATAAACTATTTACTCAATGAATAGATGTGACTACTCCCTAAGCCGACACATCTCTTGGGATTGTTACATGGCTCCCTCCCTTAAAAGCTTTGTCCTTAAAGCTAGAAATGACTAGAAAATGCTTTCTGATTCCCATGTAGCATCTTCTTCTGGAAGAATCTGCCGTTTAATTAGAAATTCTTGAATCTGGGCTCTGGTTTGCAATATTGCTTCAGGTTGAAGAGTTATTCGCCCTTCTTTGTCTAGTACTGGAAGTGTTGTCTGCGATTGCACTTTCTGAACAATTACTTGCTTGAGGCAAGATACATGAAAAACTGGATGTATACGAGAACAGGGTGGAAGCTCCAATTGATATGCGTCTTCACCAATGCGGCGAACTATCTTATAGGGCCCATAAAATCGAGGAGCCAACTTATGACTGAACTTGATCTTCAAGGATAACTGCTTATAAGGTTGTAAACGCAAAAAGACCATATCCCCAACATTGAATTGTCGTTCGAAACGTTGTAAGTCGTTTTGCTGCTTCATACAATTTCGTGCCTGGATCAAATTATCTTTAAGAAGTTTGAGCATTGTCTGACGATGTTTAAATAAGTCATCTACCTGAGCTACTTTAGAAGATTCTGGAACATAGTTAGTGATTGTTGGTGGCTTCTGACCATACAAAGCTTCGAATGGAGACATCTTGAGGGACAAGTGGTAAGAAGTGTTATACACCATTCTGCTAATGAAAGCCATTGGACCCAATGATACTGTTTATCTTGGGAAAAGCAACGAAGATAAGAACCCAAACATTTGTTAACTATTTCCGTTTGCCCATCAGATTGTGGGTGATAGGCAAAAGACATGTTCAATTTGGTACCCTTGAGACGAAATAATTATTTCCAAAAGTTGCTAGTAAATATGGGATCACGATCGCTTACAATAGTTTTGGGCATACCATGTAATTTAAAAATAGAGTCTAGAAATACCTTGGCCACTTTACTTGCTAAGTAGGGATGTTGTAAGGCACATAAGTGAGCGTACTTGGAAAAGCGATCCACCACCACAAAAATCATTGTTTTGCCTTCTGACTTGGGAAGACCCTCAATGAAATCCATTTGATATGTGTTCCCATTGGCGGTTTGGAATTGGTAAGGGTTATAGCAGTTTTGGAGATTTCACTGTTTCACCTTTATTGCGTTGACATACCTCACATTCGGCCACAAATGTCCTAATATCTGATTTTAAGCCTTTCCAAGAAAAAGATTGTTTCACACGCTGGTATGTTTTCAAAAATCCTGAGTGTCCTGCTAAAGGAGATGCATGCAATTCTTGGAGAATCATAGATTTAATAGTGGAACCTGGAGTAAGGTAGATGCGATTTTTCTTGCGTAGCACACCTTTAGAATATGAGAAGTGAGGATGCCTTGATGAGCCTAAATTTTTGTCTTGAATAATTTGAGCAGTTTCACTGTCAACCAACCATTCTTCTTGAAGTTGGGATAACCATTGGGGACAAGGGCTAGAAATGGCATTGATAGATATCTCATCTTCATATTTGCGAGACAATGCATCAGCTACTACGTTTTCTTTGCCTTTTTTGTACTCAATCACGAAATCATACCCCAGAAGTTTGGTCATCCATTTATTCTGTTCGGGATAAGATAGGCATTGTTCCAAAAAATGCTTAAGACTACTATGGTCAGTCTTAATGATGAAACGACTGCTTATTAAGTAATGCCTCCATTTCTCAATGGCATGTAAAATAGCCAACATTTCCTTCTCGTAAGTAGATCGTCCAAATTCTTACCTGAAAGTTGCTTGCTCTCAAAAGCCAAGGGATGACCATCTTACATTAAAACAACGCCAATCCCTGTACCCGAAGCGTCACATTCGATGATAAAAGGTTTGCTAAAATCAAAAGTAGCCAATACTGGGGTAGAGCACATGGCTTCTTTGAGAGATTGGAATGCCCGAGAAGCTGCTTCATTCCATTTAAAAGCATCATTTTTGGTAAGTGCTGCAAGAGGAGCTGCGATTTTGCCATAGTTGCATACGAATTTCCGGTAATAACTTGTAATAAGTTTTTTGACGGATTTAGGTAGAGGCCAATCTTGAATAGCTTTGATTTTTTGAGGGTCTACTTTGACTCCTTCATGGGATACGATATGACCTAAGTATTTGACTTCTTGGACCCCAAAGGCACATTTGGATCTTTTGACAAAAAGTTTTTCCTTATGTAGTAAATCAAGAACCTTGTCAACGTGGGTTAGGTGATCTTTCCAAGAATTGGTTGTAATATCCCACCCAAGCTGAGATACGAAATTCCTGCCTTGTTTGTTATTTTGGAAATTTGCAAGGTTTTCGGTTTTTGTGCAATGTTCTGATTTTTTTTGTATTTTTTATTTAAGTACAGAATGATGCAGGAAAAAGTTAAACTGCTAACTTGAACAAATAATATCTAGCAAACTACTTGGCGAGAATCAATGAAACTTGGAATTTAGATAATATAAAACTATAAACCCTTTAAAGGACTTTGGAAAGTATCAAAATACCCGAAAGCTGTACAAGACTGAAAATGGCGACTTTATAGCTAAACAACAACACAGGAATATATGTATTTCTTTCCCAGCAACAAATAAAGATGTCTTTTTACAATATCAATGCAAAGGAGAGCTTCCAATCCTTATCCGCCTCAATTATAATCATTAATTAGCACCCAAACTCTGAATATTAAAAACCACCTTCAATGCCAGGCAAGATATGGTACGACCAGGCTAGAGGAAATTATGGCCAGCAAGAATGGTCTGAAATCTGCCCTGAAACCCTATCTGAAAATCCTCTGAAATCTCCTCAAATTTAAGCACAATACATTCCCCGTGATGGAAATGCTCTGGATCACCCTAAGGATGTCTTCCAATCCCGAAGATGATGTTCCTGTCGGAGGATTTCGTCTCCAAACAAGCTCAAACCCTTGCAAAATGCCCTGCAAGTTTTCTCTCCAAGAGAAGCCAAAATAAAATATATCCAAGCATACCAATATGAGAGCAAGCAATCAATAAATAGACTCCTCATTGAGAAGTTTCCTCCAGTGGGCTCAATGTGGGATAAAACATAAAGTCACCTTATAAAGTCACTTTATAATTAAAACTCCTTTTTGCTCCAAAAAACCCCTTTTTAATTAAAAAATAGATATCTGATGTGCAAGGCTCCAAAATAAAGCATCTATGATTTAAAACTTTTAATTCCCTTTCCAACGAGCTATAACACTTAGGTGCCCATTAAATTATTTAATTAAAATGGCAACCTTAGAAGAAAATAATTAATTATAGCTCGTATTAACACCCAAATTACGAAAACGGTCGGAAACCATCGGAATCGAAAACCGACTGCACAGGAGTGATACCGATGATGAATAATGATGAACGGACCTGACTGGGTGACTTACTATAAATAGATGCTCTCTCCAAGAATCTTGGAGAACAAACTAGAAGCTGGGTACTTGTTGGTTACGAATCTGCCATGAGGAAAGGATTTTTGGTTAATGCGCCCAGATTCGCCCACCAGCATGAAAGGCCGGAAGGAAGAGATGCCTTCCGAGCCAATCTCCGGAGAAGGCCGGCTCCTTTTGGGGGGGCTTGATTTAAGCTAAAAGGGAACAGGAAAGAAATAAAGGAACGGAAAGAGACAAATGTACAGAAAGAGATACAAATATGTCCAAAGGTTGGTGGGGGGGAACTAACGATGACGGGAACACACCAATCACCGCTACTTACCGCATACAAACACAGAGCATGACAAGGAACCGCAAAACCTAGGCGTACTTCCGATACACCGGCAGCGTATGCACAGCTTCAATAGCTCCCTAGCAAACATTCCCTACAAGGAACTAATAGCAGGGGATCGTATCAATCACCAGATACGTACACTGACAGGGGTAGAAAGTAAACCTAGAGATGTCGGAGCCGGTATATGTGTTAGGTAAAGAGTTTAACCGCACGACTTCAATGGCTCCCTAGCAAACATTCCCTACAAGGAACTAACAGCAGGGGATCGCATCAATCACCAGATACGGGCCAGCAACGTCACACACAACTGATGGAACTGCTACCAAATTTATAATGAATGCTTTAAATAATGAAGTACAGAAGGTGCTTTAAGCAAGCAATGCTAGAGGAACCTGATCGCCAAATGCCAAAGTGAATTAACGAGCAACGACACAGGTGGGCCTAAGGCATATAATGAAAGACAGCATAAAAGAATAAAGATAGTAGAACAGAACCAGGCATACAGATTGTATTCATAAGCAAAAGCACGGTTACAATAAGCACAGTAGTTCCCTAACAAACATTCCCCTTCCACCCTTTTCAATGAATTTCAGATGGGCTTTTATAGCCCGAGTCCCACCCGTTACATTAATGGGCACAGAGTCCCGATCAAACATGAGTCGACGAAGCGGCGAGAGAGCCGCAAATGCTGACCTTTTGTCGGATCGGGCTGTACCCGCAGCATGGTCTTCCCGGAAGCTGGACAGCTACGTGGCGGAGTGCTGGGTAAATCTTCAAGTCGGCAGGCTTGCTAGTAGCTGGAGCAGGTGAAACCTCAGATCAGCTTTGAATGAGGCTATTAACGCAGGCGGTGCAGGCAGCCCATGCTTATCCCTTTTGGTCGGCAGTCTTGGTTCAAATCCCGAAGCTGGACACTTGTCTGATGATGGGCTATGCTGTGTGACACATGCCTGCCTTAGAGGGCAGTCTATCCATCTTTGCTTGGGATCGGGGCTCCTTGGGATGCGTGCAGAAATCAGTGCAGTCGAGGAAGGCCTTCAAGCCTTGGTCCAATTCCGGGTTTGTTCCCCTACTGTACACCTGTCAAGGGCGCATTCCGGCTCCGTTGAGAAGTCAAGTGCGCACGAGCGAACACCGGTGTCCGCCGCCATATGGACCTGCTCCGGCATTTTGCCCTTTTTTTCGCATTGACTCGCCGATCGCTGCAGGTGCAAGGTGCGCCCAGAAAGTGGGGCGAAGTACGCACTTCGCACCAAAACTGGGCGAAGTACGCACTTCGCACCCAGACTTAGCCAATTTCAGATAGACCTGCTGGAAAGCTGGAAAATCAACTGGGGAACTCCAAGGAAAAAAGGGGGGAGAGAAGGAGAATGGGAAAGAAAAGGAAAGGGAGAGAAGGGAGAAAAACGGAAGGAGGAAAAGAAGAGCAGCACTGTTACAAAACAATATTGAAGACATTGCACCCCGTGCAAAAATGTGACAACATTTCTGGCGGCTCGCGGGGTGTCGAGCTCGCCTCGGCGCAAAGAATCCATTCCTTCATCCTTTGGGTGCAGAGGAACTTGCCTCCCCCGCCTTTTGCTGCTCTTTATCGTTCTCCTTGCGGCAATCGTTCTTCGATTCATCTTTGTCGGTCGCCTCATCGGTATCTCCTTCCGAAAGGTCTCCATTTCTCGCTTCGCCTCGCACATGCGAGTGTACGCCTCTTGGGCTGAGCGCCGAGCTTCCACTTCGAATGGCTTGCGGTCAGCTATGTCTTCTAATGCTCCGTGAAAAGCAGCGACCGCGTGCAGGTCGATGGTGAGGTATCTTTTCTCTAACTCCTGAAAATAGGAGCGGATCCTGGAGAATCTGGACACCATCTGAGTGACTCGATTGTCTTGAATTGGCTCGATCCAGCTATCAATTTCAGCCGTATCTCGCTTCAAAGGACTGCCAATTCTTCTTTACCTGATCTAGGGTAAGATGCTCGCCATTCTCAACAAAACCTGGACACCCAAGTTCTGAAAGAGCGTGAAAGGGGGCCAGACAGATATCTTTTTCATGTCCGAATGCGTCAAGCATTCGTCTGGCCACTCTCACCTCTTCAACTTTTCTAAAATACTTGTGCAATGTCACCCTTGCACCTGCCCATTCTGCGGCCGAATGAGGACACGGGGGAAAAAGGACGCCGTCGCGCTCGCGCTCTCGAAGGTTTATCGCCGAGGTCCAACCATTGCTTTGCTTGGCGCTCGGCCTCCTCTACCACAGGTTTTCCCTGGGCAGAAACTTCTTGAATCCTGGATGCGAAGTCCAGGACCGCCATTGCCTTAAAGGTATGGGGCTTGCATTCCCTCAGCAAACCAGCCCTCATTTCCTTAACTTTTGTCTTTGAAAAGACAGCCGCTTGAGATGTTTTCTCTGCAAGCTGCGACTGCGTCTGCTTCAAAGACTCCTGGAGCTGAAAAATCTGCTCCGAGGCTGCTTTCTTTGCGGTTGCGGCCTGTTGCTCTGAGAAGCGGCTAGCTGGGCTTTGAATTCATCTGTTTCTCGCCGCGCCGCTTCCAGCTGCTCAGTGGACCTAGATAGGTCCTCTTCAAGTTGCCTTACTTTGTCCTGCAACGCGAAAAGTTCTTCCTGCTCCTCCAGACTCTTGACAAAGAGATTGTCAGCTTTGCGCATGATCGTCTGAATCTCATACTGTTTATCAATGTCGTCAAAGCTTTTCTCCTTTGTCTGGAGCACGTAGTCCGCCTTAGTCATTTCTCGGAGAGGCTTCTTCACTATTGGGATTATTTTCTCCGTTGTAATCACTCTCCTTCCGAAATCATACTTTGCGCGTTTTGCCGAGGCAACTATCTCTTCATGTCTCCTCCGCTTCAAGTCTTGGCGGAAAGAGACAGAATACTCTACGGCTCTCGTTGCCAGGGGCAAGTCATCTGAGTTCTGGAGGTCGTCCATAAAATCTGGTTCCCCCAGCCTAGGGATCTGCTGAGACGTCTCTCCTGCGGGGATGGGATCAGGAGGAACCGGACAGACCTTGGAAGAGTCGGTCGCTTGTGGGGGCGACCGGGAAACGGAAATGGGAGAGGCTGACACTGTGAGGGTTTGAAGCGGCTGAGGCGGAGGATGTGATGGTGAACGGACAACCTCAGCACTGACCTCGGGCGAAGGGTTTGGAGTTGTGCTCAGAGAAAGAGAGACGTTAGGGTTCTGAGCAAACTGGTCGAAAGAATGGGGGCCGCTAGAAGGACGCGGAGACGGGGAGGAGGATGTGGTCATGGCTCGCCCAGATTGAGCGGGGGACTGAGTGGAAGTAGAACTGGGTGAGACTAGAGAGACAGGGACAGCAAACGTACCTGCGGGCTCCGCCTGAGCCGATGTCGGGTGAATGTCTTCTCTTCTTGTCTCGATGGGCGGCTTGGGACTGCCCAAAGGAATTGCCTCTGCGGCGGCGGGACGCGGCCGCGGCTCTGCGATCGGCTGCTGCACTATCAGGCTAGGTCGCCTGATCTTCTCAACTCTCCTCCGCTTCTTCTCTTCTGGAATGACAGTCGGATCAGGGGAAGGAGACGAGGTGCAGCAGGCGTTGATGCTCCCACGGTAAACTTGTACCGGGGTTTGACTTGCAGAAGGTCTGCCGCGACCGGTCTGCGTTCTGGCGGCGCTGGCGCTTTTCTTGCCTGAGGAAGTGCCTCGGGCGCTGCCTTGACTAACTTTTTCGCCTTTTCAGGCGCCGCCTTAGGAGCCACGAACTGCATCGGATCGGCTCGGGTACTTGCTCGGGCCGGCGGCGCGATTGCCGAAGTGTACAACTGTTTGGGAGGAGACCCACTTTTATAATCCTCAAAGGGGCCTCGGGGAACGTAACCTTGATATGCGAACGGCCGCCAGCTGTCATGATTCTGGTCATAGAGAACCGAGAAGTCGTCATCTACGGCCGGGTTTCTCCTTGTGGATTTATCGTGCTTGCGTGCGGCATCTCATTTTCCAGACATTCAATAATCTTTTCTTTAGACCGGTTAAGGCTCGCAATCTTGGACAGAAATTTTTTGAACCCTGGAGATGAGAAGTGATGGTCCCGGTTTCTCTTGGGGTCATATGTCACCTCCTCGCATTAGAAATCCTGCCAAGGGGGAGAAGCTTCCATTAATTCAATCTCCCAGTCAAGGTCCACATGGACCACGTCGCATCTATCTTCGGTTATGTCCCGGGGGCACAAATGTGCAAACTTTCCCCTTATCCCATGAGGGTCATACTTCCAGCGCTGCGGCAGAAAAACCAGGCCAATCCGGGACAGCGCTTGCTCTAGGTAGACATGTTGTCCTACCTCAATAATCTCAACATTGGCCCAGGAAAGAGGGTATTGAAAAATCTGTCCTCTTTTCTTCCCTAGGCCAAACTCTTCTTCCACATAGTCCATCTGTCGGGCAACCTCCATCCCGAACAGATGCTCTGAGCACCAATAGGGCAGCAAATAGGGTTTGCCCTTGAATCCGTAGATTCTGATCACAATCCCTGCGTCAGTCTGAAAACGTCCCCGAGCTTCTGATTTATCAAAGCACTCGTCATTTCTCTCGGGAGACGGGGGATTTCACTTTCGGTGAAGACTGAAATGACGAATCCCAGGCAGAAGAATAATTAGCACTGTCCGAGGAATAATCTCTGCAATCTGGAATGTTGGCATGATTCTGACCCCCTTTTCTAGATAAAAACAGCGCCATTAATGCAACGCAGGAGGGGTAGGTCGGCTGAGTTAAAACCCTTGGTGGCCGCGCAGGAGAACGTTTAGGAAAAGACGCGCCCCGGCAGCCGTGCCTTGCTTTTTTAGTTGCGTTTTCGCTTGAAAAACGCGCAATCATTAACTCAGCGTTGGGGACTGCACCATGGCTGACGTTGCTACCACCACTTGGGCACACTGATCAAGACAAAACCTTCGGTGCGGAAACCCACATTAAAACAAGTGCAAACGCGCCTTGGGCCTGTTTGGGGTTTTTGAAATTTTTTTTTTTTTATTATTCTTTAAACCGCGTCCCAATACTGGCCCGGAAAACTAGGCGCAGCCGGACTTCGCCCGAAGTTGGGCACGGCCCGACCTCGCCGGCGAAGTCGGACTTCGCCCGAATTTCGGGCGAAGTACGAACTTCGCGCGAAGCGCGTGCTTGACTTTTCCCGTTCCTACTTGGACAAACGGCCGAGCTTGATGCGAAGTGCGAACTTCGCGCGAAGTTCGCACTTCGCCCAAGCGTTGAGCGCAGCGCGCACTTCGCACGGGCGCTTGGCCGAAGTCGGACTTCGGTGCGAAGTTCGCACTTCGCACAAACTTTGCGCGCAGTGCGTACTTCGCACGAAGGGTTGCGCAGTGCGGACTTTAGTCTGCTTCAGCTTTTCATGGACAAACTTCGCAATTCGGCTAGGCCGAAGTCAGGCTTCGCTGCGAAGTCGGACTTCGGTCAACACTTAGTCGATTTTTTGCTCCTTTTTTCTCCTTTCTTTCTCTGCATAGCCGAACTTCGGCCCTCCTGCGGGGCAACGACAGACTTCGCTGCGAAGTCTGTCTTTCTCTCCCATGCCGCATTTAAGTTCAAAGAAGGAAAAATAAACTGAAAGCTAAAACTGGAAACTATACATGCGGGGAAGAATAAAAGCACAAGGCAAAATTTTTACAGGGAAGGGCCACTCGGGCGCCTTCAACAACGATAAAGCTTCAAGTGGAACCCGTTGAAGGGGATGGGGAGGAGCCGACCCTCCATATCCGAAAGTATGTAGGCATTGAACCGATTCACCCGGGCAATCCGATAAGGGCCCTCCCGGAGAGCATCAAATTTTCCATGATTACCCGGTTTTGCCTTGTATGAGTCCCACTTCGACACCGGGTGCCCGACTTCGAAAACTCGGGCGGTGGTGCCTTTGGCAAACCAGCCTTTAGTGGCTGCAATGTGATCCGCGAAGGCCTGGTATGCACTTTCTCTGTCTTCTTCCAAGCTGCAGGAGTTGGCACAACTCTGTCGTCTCACCGGGTCTCCGCTGCTCCCGTCTTCGTCAATCATCCACAGGGCGGGGATTTCAATGTGTGATGGCATAACAGCTTGCTTGCCATAGACGAGCGCATAGGGGGACGTCTTGAGGGATTTCTTGAACGCAACTCTGTCCGCCCATAGCGCCCGGTTCAGGAGCAAGTGCCAAGTCCGCTTATTTTTTTCAATGGTCCTCCGGAGAATTTTCAGGAGGTTCTTGTTAGTAGACTCGGCAAGGCCATTCCCCTGCGGGTAGTAATTAGAAGACATCTTGTGATAGATGCCCAGGCCGCTGGTGTACTCCGTGAGTACAACGCCTACAAATCCCGGACCGTTGTCAGTCACAATCGACTCTGGAACCCCGAAGCGGGTAATCAGGCTCTCAATGAACCTGATGACCATTTCTTGGTCGGCGTTCTTGGTCGGGATCGCCTCCGTCCACCGTGTGAAATAGTCGATAGTCTGTGAGAATAAACTTGTGGCCGGCGGAGGAGTTAGGAGAAATCACCCCAATGAAGTCCAGACCCCATTGCTGGAACGGAGCTTCGGCTTGAATCGATTGAAGGGGCAGGGGTGCTTTTCTGTTTCGGCCAGCATACCTCTGGCATTGATCACACTTGGCGCAGACCGCATACGCGTCTGCGAACAGTGGGCCAATAGTATCCAGCCCTTATTATTTTTAAGGCCGTTGGCCTTGAAGAATGGTGACCCCCAGGCATCCCGGAATGAAAATCTCCGAGGATCCTAGGCTGGTCAGATTTTATGACGCACCGCAACAGGATGCCGTCAATGTTTTTGAAGTAAAGCCCCTCGGGGCGAAGAGTGTACCTTAATGCACCTAACCGAAATCTCCTTCGTTGTGAGGCGTTCAGGTGATCGGGACATCTTCCGGTGCAGAAGTATCTCACCAGTTCATCTGTCCAATCACTCCCCTCCGATAAGGAGTTGGCTAGGTAGACGCGTGTCGCTGTGTCCTCCCACTTACAGGCGGAGATGCCGGCTACAGCGCTTCGGGCCAATTCTTGACACAAGGCTCGGCCTCTGATAAGCTTGGTGGGCCGTACTTCGATGTCAAACTCCTGGATCTTGGCAATCCATCCCGCTCTCTTGTGACCCGGCTCCCCTTGCAAGATGAAACTGCGAACATCGGGATGAATCACAAAGACAGTGGTCTTACTTTGGGAGACAAAGTGCCTGAACTTTCGAAGGGACTTCATGACCGCATGGACCTGCCGCTCTATAAAATTGTACTTCTCTTCGTGTGGCAGAATCACTTGGCTTAGGAACGCAATGGGGCGCTCCTCACCGTCGTCTCCCTTCTGAGTCAGGACTGCAGCGTAACTTTCGGGTTCTCCCACTGCATACGGGATGAAGTCCTTGGAGTAGTCCGGGTTTGTCAACACCGGAGCTTGCGCAATTCGAGCCTTGATTTCCTCGAAAGCTTGCTCTCTCTCATCGAGTCCATTCGTAAGGTGTATCTTTCTTCAACAGTTCGGCCATAGGCTTGATCACCCGTGCGAAGTCCGGAATGAACTTCCGCACGAAGTTAATCTGACCGAAGAAGGACTGCAGACCTTTTTTATCGGTGGGGGCGGCAAGCGAACGAGGGCTTCTGCTCTGTCAAGGTCAATGGCGAGGCCTTCCTCGGAGATGACATGTCCCAGCAACTTTCCTTCCTTTACCGCGAAGACAGACTTCTTCGGGTTTATAGAGATGCCGAATTCTCGACAACTTTCAAATATCTGCCGTCGGTGCGAAACATGATCTTCTCGTCGGTGAGAGAAAACGGTCATGTCATCAAGATAGATGACAATAATCTTGTTGAGCAGCTCTCGGAAGGCCGGGTCCATGGCCCTTTGGAACGTGGCACCGGCATTGGATAAGCCAAACGGCATGCGCTGATAGGCGAACGTCCCCCACTTCGTGGTAAACGCCGTCTTATGCTGGTCTTCGTCTTTGACCCAAATCTCGTTGTAGCCGGAAAATCCATCTAAAAGTGAAAATCTCTGGGCTCCAGCAACGATATGCAAAATTTGGTCAATTTGGGGAAGCGGATAGTGGTCCCGGAGGGAAGCCTGATTTAGGTTTCGAAGTCGACACGAGAGACGTATGTCGCCATTCTTTTTCCTCACGGGCACCAGATTCGCGACCCAGGATGAATGTTTGATGGGGTAGATGATCTTGGCCTCCAGCATCTTCAAGAGCTCGGTCTTCATCATGGCCTCAACCTTTGGATTTACGGCCCTTTGCTTTTGTCGGAACGGCTTGGCGCCATCCTCTATCTCGATGGTATGCTGGATGACAGATTTTTCATACCCCCTCAAATCCTCGTAGCACCAGGCCACGATGTCGGGGAACTCCTGGCACAGTGATCTAATCTGCACCAGCTCCTCCGACGTGCAGTCTGTTCCGACCTTGATGGTTTTACCAGGTTCGAGCTCCAGGTCAGCATACTGCCTCGGGTCTACTTTGATCCTGTGGGATATTGCTCTGTCATTTCGATCAAAGAGACTTTCTAATGTAATCAATCCTTTTGGGACGTGATTATTCCGTAACTGTATCAACCCCTCATATTGCTCGTCATCAGGGTCTCTACCTTCGATTACACACACTTCGTTAACCAGGAATGTGACGATCTCCTCGTCACAGCTGAATACTCGCCAAAAGGTATCCCTATCGAGCACGAAGGCTCTGTAAATGGTGCGGACCGGCTTCGGTTCGGACGACGTCTTCGACTGGAACGTACTCGGCTCCAACGAGACGCGTGAATATCCGCGTGCTTGTTTCTCTCACGCGATATTGCCTTAACGTTCAATGAGTCAAACGATTCCATCAGGTCCCGGACCCGATTGCGGTACGCTCTAAGATAGTGATGCTTAGACGCGCATTTATTCGTAACTTGATGACACACTAACTCGAATCTCCGAAAATTTGGAGATGCTTGATTCCGAGCCTTTCCGCCTTCCGAGACCCAAGCACGGGGCTTCGTATTCCGCCGAATTGTTAGTACAGCTCCGAGCCAGCCTCGTAGGCATAGTCCCTCTGGACTCCGGTTGGAGAAACCAGGAGGACCCTTGCACCGGCGCCATTCTTGCAACGGGCGCCGTCAAAGAAAAGCTTCCACAGCTCTTCGGGTGCAGGTCCTACTTCCTTCGCAACGGACACGTCAAGCTCCTCGGGCTGCTTAATGGAATAACAGCCATGCTCTGTCCCGATTACGGCATTAAAATCCCGCAACGAGAACTCGTCTTCTAGTTGTAGCACTTTGAGAGCTTGCTCGGTCAGTTCTACTGTCACCAGTTCTTCTTCTGACAACTGGACCATGCAGTCCATCTCTCCGCCGGGTATCTTGTCTACTAGAAAAGGGGAAGGCTTCTCATTGAAAATTTTCAGTCTCCTTCCTTTGAAGGGCACTTCCATGTGCGAGTAGTCTAGAGACAGGTACCCGCCCAACTTCGCAGTGAACTCCCGAGAGAGACACATGCCGAAGTAAGGCTCCAGGTCAACAATCACGACCTCTTGGATGACCACAATGTCGAGAGCTTTGTGCAGCCGGATAGGGATGTCCTTTATGACACCAACTGTCTTGACAGGGGTGCCGTCTAATTGCAGCACACCTTGGCTGCTCCGTGTGTATTCCATCCCGATCTCATCGCAGACGGCCTTCGGCATCACGGTCGAGGAAGCACCAGAATCCACCATGCAGTTGTGAACTATGTGCCCTTGCATCCGCAAAGAGAGATAAAAGGGTGGCGGTCTGTTCTTCCCGGTGGCGGAGAGCTGTCAAAGGTTGAACCAGGACAGCGAGTCGCATCCGCTTGCCGTTCTTCATGTTTTTCAGTGATTCTTGCAGCAGATCTACCTGGCCTGGAAGCAGAAGGGCATCGTACATGCTGATTCTGGCAGGAGTCTTCTTTAACTCGTCTACAATCGTCGTAGCCCTTCGAGGTACTAGCTCCTTCTCTTGGTTTAGCCGGTTCATACTTGGTCCGGTATCGTTGGGTGGCCTCAACTCGTCGTCTCTTGGTCGGAGACGGGTACTTCAGCTTCTCCCGGGCTTGTTCTTTGGTTTCGGTCGGGGGCTGAAGTACGAGGAGCTTAGCGGGAAGTTGGGGCCTTTGCTGGAGGCTTAGATGGAACAATGCGGCCTTTGCAGGCTTAGTGAAGGCGGCCTTTGCTAGAGAAGGTTTAGCGGGAGCTTTATCTTTGGATGCCTTCTCCTGGGCTGTGTAAGGCCACAGCCGCTTGTACGGTGGCAGCCCATTGGGCTGCGGTCTTTCTCTTCTCGCATATACCTGCAAAGGTTTAGCCGCGTCCGCAGCTTTCTTTTCTTCCTTGGCGGGCGTCACTGGGTTCTCTTCTGGCAGGGCAAAATTGGCCTCGCCGTCCAAGATCATGTACAGCTCATCATCTTCTATAGTGTTGCCGGCCAAGGTCTGGATGTAGTGCTGGTGCAAAGTGCGATCTTCCTCCGAATGCGGGTCATTGCACGTAGTGCACCAGTTGACTCGGTCGGGGAGGACCAGGTGGGTCATCTATAGCAGCATTTCTCGGAGGCGGACGCCTCTGCGGTTGGTTTTCTGGGGCTTTATCTTTTGTCAGCGCCGGTGGCGCATACGGCCTTCTAGGAGCAAAGTCCATTTGGGCCTGCTTCTTTTTCATAGCGGTCATGTCATTGGACATGGCATGATATCCGGAGGCCAAAGCCCGCACTTCTTGTAGAATCGTGTTCTGGATGCTGCTGTCGGGAGGCGGCAACTGTGCCGGTGGAGGCAAAGCGGCCAATGGAGGAGGGTTAGAATAAGACGCATCATCGCGGGGGAGCAGGAAGCGCTGGAAAATGCGGAGCGGGAGGAGGCGGATGAGGGTAATGCAACCGAGGCGGGCCGTATTGAGTTACGACCGGCGCCGGATTCCATCGCGGGTCGGGGCTGCTGCCCCGAAGTAGACGGCACACCACCAGAAGCAGAAGGATACTGCGATCTTGGAAAGTCGGGATGAATCGGCTCCTGCACTCTGGACGGAAGCCTGCCGATGGAGATAATGTCAGCTTCGGCTTGTCGGGCGGCTTCGTACGAGTGCGGGGAATTCGTCAATTCGGGCGATCTTCGAGCGACGAGCATATGTCCGAGTTGAAAGACCTCGAATAGTAGTGAGCAGCCATGCTCGCTGAAGGCCGAAGTTCACGAGGTACCCGTTTCCGGGATCTCGCAAACCTAATGTTAAAATCGGACACCTCCTCTTGAGGATGCCTCCGGATTGCTTGGAACTGATGCGATAGAGAGGTAGGATCAGCAGACTCGTTGCATCCTTTTACGAGCCTCCTGGCAAGCTGGGGCCACCCAGTGATGGATCCCTCTGGCAGCGATCTCCACCAGTAGAGAAGCTTTCCCCTCAGGGAAAGGGCCAGCAGACGGGTCTTCACACTTTCATCGGTGATGGTATGCAATGCGGCCAGGGCAAGGATGTCCTGGATGTGCTCGTACGCCGTCTTACCGTAGCCGTCGTATGTGGGAATAGACTTTAAAGCGAGCGGGGGCACGAGCTTGGCGACCGATCGGGGCCAAAGGCCTCGTAGGAGTCCACCGCCGGGAAGAGATCATCGTCATTCGGCTGTTGATCAGCCATTTCTTCTTCTTCTCCGCCGTCGGTTGTGTACTCGGTATCGGTACTTTCCGAGGATACAGGATTTTCCTCTTCCTCGGCCTCTTCCACTTCGTACTCGGCTCTTCCGACCTCAGCTTCGGCCTCTTCTTGGATCTCAACCTCGGCTTCGTCGAAATGAGCTCGCGGATCAGCCAGCCTGGGTATCTCGCCTCGAGCGTGGATGTCTAGTTCGTAGAACTCAGGCGGGCTTCTCGGATTTCTTGTTCGCCACCTTCTCGTGTGCATGAAGGTGACCGGACCGGTCTTCTAGACTCGGAGGATTTGTTCGTGCGAGTCGCCGGGTGTTCGGATTTGGAACAGCAATGAAGCGAACACCGGTGCTTCGATTCTGTCGGGGGTGAGAAACTTCCTTGTCTCACCAAGAGCTCAGGAACTGTCAGCGCCAGGTGGAGACTGATCGGAAAATCTCTCGTCAGATGTGGGACCCGTGTTCCGCCGAGCGGGTCAGAAGAACTGTTGCGCTAGGTGGAAACTGGACGGGTACTCTTTCTTTAAATCGTGGGACAAGCGTCCCACCGGGCGTGCCAGAGAAACTGTTGGTTACGAATCTGCCATGAGGAAAGGATTTTTGGTTAATGCGCCCAGATTCGCCCACCAGCATGAAAGGCCGGAAGGAAGAGATGCCTTCCGAGCCAATCTCCGGAGAAGGCCGGCTCCTTTTGGGGGGCTTGATTTAAGCTAAAGGGAACAGGAAAGAAATAAAGGAACGGAAAGAGACAAATGTACAGAAAGAGATACAAATATGTCCAAAGGTTGGTGGGGGGGAACTAACGATACGGGAACACACCAATCACCGCTACTTACCGCATACAAACACAGAGCATGACAAGGAACCGCAAAACCTAGGCGTACTTCCGATACACCAGCAGCGTATGCACGGCTTCAATAGCTCCCTAGCAAACATTCCCTACAAGGAACTAACGAGCGAGGGATCGTATCAATCACTGGATACGTACAACGACAGGGGTAGAAAGTAAACCTAGAGATGCCGAGCCGGGTATATGTGTTAGGTAGAGAGTTTAACCGCACGAGCTTCAATGGCTCCCTAGCAAACATTCCCTACAAGGAACTAACGACGAGGGATCGCATCAATCACCAGATACGGGCCAGCAACGTCACACACAACTGATGGAACTGCTACCAAATTTATAATGAATGCTTTAAATAATGAAGTACAGAAGGTGCTTTAAGCAAGCAATGCTAGAGGAACTTGATCGCCAAATGCCAAAGTGAATTAACGAGCAGCGACACATGTGGGCCTAAGGCATATAATGAAAGACAGCATAAAAGAATAAAGATAGTAGAACAGAACCAGGCATACAGATTGTATTCATAAGCAGAAGCACGGTTACAATAAGCACAGTAGTTCCCTAACAGACATTCCCCTTCCACCCTTTTCAATGAATTTCAGATGGGCTTTTATAGCCCGAGTCCCACCCGTTACATTAATGGGCACAGAGTCCCAGTCAAACACGAGCTGACAGAAGCGGCGAGAGAGCTGCAAATGCTGACCTTTTGTCGGATCGGGCTGTACCCGCAGACATGGTCTTCCTGGAAGGCTGGACAGCTACGTGGCGGAGTGTTGGGTAAATCTTCAAGTCGGCGGGCTTGGTAGTAGGCTGGAGCGGGTGAAACCTCGGATCAGCTTTGAATGAGGCTATTAACGCAGGCGGTGGAGGCAGCCCATGCTTATCCCTTTTGGTCGGCAATCTTGGTTCAAATCCCGAAGTCGGACACTTGTCCGATGATGGGCTATCTTCGTGTGACACATGCCCGCCTTAGAGGGCAGTCTATCCATCTTTGCTTGGGATCGGGGCTCCTTGGGATGCGTGCAGAAATCAGTGCAGTCGGGGAAGGCCTTCAAGCCTTGGTCAAATTCCGGGTTTGTTCCCCTACTGTACACCTGTCAAGGGCGCATTCCGGCTCCGTTGAGAAGTCGAACTGCGCACAGGCGAACACTGGTGTCTGCCGCCATATGGACCTGCTCCGGCATTTTACCTTTTTTCTGCATTGACCTGCCAGTCTGCCAGTGCAAGGTGCGCCCAGAAAGTGGGGCGAAGTACGCACTTCGCACCAAAACTGGGCGAAGTGCGCACTTCGCACCAAAACTGGGCGAAGTGCGAACTTCGCACCCAGACTTAGCCAATTTCAGATAGACCTGCTGGAAAGCTGGAAAATCAACTGGGGAACTCCATGGAAAAAAGGGGGAGAGAAGGAGAATGGGAAAGAAAAGGAAAGGAAGAGAAGGGAGAAAAACAGAAGGAGGAAAAGAAGAGCAGCACTGTTACAAAACAATATTGAAGACATTGCACCCCGTGCAAAATGTGACAACAGGTACAACCTCGGAAAGTGTCATCGGGGTCCTCTAGACCACCTGAGCTCAATGCCATCATCATAAATCCCCTCTGACACGTTTGACGGACATCCAAGAGAGCCAACCATAGTGCTAAAGTGACCAAGAATGGGGTCATTACATTGGTGTAAATTAGGATATCATCAAAGAAAACTAGAACGAACTCACGAAGATATGGCCTAAAAACATGGTTCATAAGGCTTTGAAATATTGATGGAGAGTTAGTAAGACCGACAAGCATGACTAGGAATTCATAATGACCTTCATGAGTTCGAGAAGCGGTTTTAGGTATGTCCTCTTCCCGAACCCTGATTTGGTGAAAGCCGGAACGAAGATCCAAATTAATGAAATAACTAGCACCGTGCAATTCGTCTAATAAGTCGTCAATGACAGGAATAGGGAACTTATCCTTGATGGTAATTTTTGTTGCAAGGTCGAAAATCTGGACACATACGCCAAGAGTCATCCTTACGACGTACCATTACAACGGGTGATGAGCAAGGACTGATGTTAGGACGAATTATGCCATGTTCTAACATTTCTTGTACTATATTCTCTATTTGTCTTTTGAGGATGAGGATAGCGATAAGGATGGACATTAGGAGGAAGACTACCAGGAACAAGATGTATGGCATGGTCATGTGATCGTTGAGGAGGTAGACCTTTTGGTTCGCTGAAGACTTCTTCATAATTATCCACACTAGGTTTAAGATCCTTTGAGATAATTGTTTGAGTGTCCAAGGATTGAGCTTCCATGGAATTTATTTGAGCTATAAATCCATAAGCACCCTTCTTTAATGACTTCTCCATGCAATGGGAACTCACCATCTTAGATGGTGGAGATTGAATTCCTTGAAGACAAATAGTCTTCCCATTCTCTATCCATCGGATATATAATCTTTGAAGATTAAGAGTGACATCACCGAGTTGAGATAACCATTCGGCGCCCAAAATGACGTATGAGCTCCCCAAGTTCATGACGAAGAGAGTTCCACGCCAAGTATAGCTTCCCATTTGTATCGAAACTAAAGAAGTTCAGCCCACACATTGAGCGTTACCTCCATTTGCAATCAATACTTGAAAATTATCTTGATTGGAAGTATTCATATATAAGTTCAAAGATTTGGCAGTTTTGAAATCGATAAAGTTATGTGTACTCCCCGAGTCTATCAACACATTAACACATTTGTGCCTAATAAATCCTTGTACCTTAATTGTATGATGAGTTTTTAAACCCATAAGTGCATGTACTGAGAGAGCTATAGTATCTTCTTCAGGAGTTACTTCACTCGTAACTGGTGGCTGTTGTTCTGAATCAGTGGGTGACTCTGGTGGGGATACATCTTCTTCTTCATTGGTGTCAAATTCCATTTGAAAGGTTTGACGTACTGCACGGGCTTGATCCCTTGGATGATAGGAATGACATTTAAAGCAGAAAAATCTGGAGGATTGTTCATTATTTGGGAAAGGACGACAGAAATTTGAATCGTGTTTTTAAGGTACCACATCTTGAAATTTATTTTCTGTTGCTTGAGCTATATGGGTAGCGTCATCAAGAGTACATGGATCATGCATGTAGACTTCCTTTCTTATTTTGTCCTTGAGACCATGACGGAAGGCGGATACCACCATTGCTGGATTCAATTCATGTGTATAGGTAAGAAGACTTGTGAATTCAGTGACATAGTCTTCTACTGAGCCAGTTTGCTTGAGATCCATAAGGCGAACCACATATGATGAGGATGAACCTTTATCAAATCTTCTAAGGAAGAGCTCCTTAAATTCAGGCCACATAAGTGAGCGATTATGTTGACGAAGCTGCCATAACAACCATTGATAGGCCTGGGTACCCAGTTTAGAAGATGCAAATGCGACACGACTGGTTTCTAGAATATGGTAAAGACGAAAAATACCGTCCATTTTGGCTAACCAACTTCTAGGATCATATCCCTCAAAAATGGGCATGTCAGTACGAGGAACTTGGGCATCATGAGGCCATTCTAGGAATCGAGAGGCATCACCTACTGAAGGATCAAAATCAAAAGAGGTTTGTGGAGGTATTGATGTTTGACGAGTATTTAAAGGTGGAGAGTTGGCATTTAGAGGTGGAGGGTTGGCAATGGCTTGAGAGACTTGTTTATTTTGTTGTAGAAGTAAACCCACTGAATCTCGTATCTCACGTACTACTGAATACATAGTAGCTAGGTCTCGTTGTTGTTGCCCCAAACACTGACGCACACCGACATCTACTGTGAGGGGAATTTTAGAAACAAGGTCTTCTTGGTTAGACACAGTACCAATGTGGTCTGGAGTAGGGGGGATGTTGGAATTGTCTTGATTTGGAGAAGCCATGGACCAGTGGTGAGGATTAAAACTGTTAATTCGAAAAGGAGAATTATGTTGCGTACCTTTAGTCCATGGTTGTCTTCTTGGTGTATTCAGGGGTCCTTCGTTATGTCTATCTATGCGTTGTAATCTTTCGTTTGCTCCTCTATTCCACTTGTTAGGAGTGGTTTGATCACTCGTGCACTTGATTTGCAGCTAAAGAAAAAGTAGGATCGTCAAAATAATGTCTTGTGTTGTCAATCTCTGCAAAAAAATTGTTGTAATGCCACGTTCAACGGTCACTTTCCGGCTGGCGGGAGGTACAACGGTCCCTTTCAATTTTGAACTAATTCCAACGGTCACTTTCTGAACCTCCAATATGGAACGGCTATATAGCTTGTTTATGCCGATGAAGGAAGGTAACGGCTAGCTAGGGGAGGCGGATAAGACAATGACACTCGGTCTTATGCCGATGGCAAAAGGTAACGGCTAGCTAGGGGAGGCGGATAAGACAATGACACTTGGTGGATAAGACAAGGACACTAGATCAAGGACACACGGCTAACGGATAGGAAGGACACGGATAAGACAAGGGAACTCGGTCAAGGAGATGTATCGCGCGAGTGAGGACCGGGAAGTGACCAGCAAGCTGGTCAAACGATATTATACGCCTTACTGCTTTTTAACCTTCCAATTTTCAAACGCGGGGAGAATGTGGAATTTAGGAATTTCCACACAAAAAATGTAAAACAAACAATTGCTTGCTACACTTTGGTCACACGGTGAAATTTACTGACGCACTCCGGATAGCAGTTTAAAGAGAAGAGTGCGCGCTAATTGACCGGAAAATATTGAGAATTGAATGAAAGTATTCAAACGTCTGATTGTGCGCTAATTGAGCGGAGAGAAGAGAAGATTGAGTGGAAGAAGTTCTTTAAAAAAAATTATATGCGACGTTTTATAAAATAACGGTGGCATCTCCTTGTATGTAACGTTTACTTTATATCGCTTATACTTTGCACAATGGTGACGTCTCCTTGCACAATAACCGTTAAATTAATATCATGATTAAAATCTTGTCACGATTAAATCACTTGAGAAAATTATACTTCAACCCGCTGGGAGTTTGAACGTTGCGCCGCTTGAGCAAATTTGGTCTACTTCGTCGTCAAGTTCCACCGTTTATTAAGTATGTTTTCTCAAAAACATACCTAAAATCAAGCAAATCCGCCAAATTCCCTTGGCAATACACGCGAAGCCTTTATACGCGAGATTCAACCATGTGCCGAAATCGAAATCGAAGAGGTTAGGTTAGCCTGATTATTTTCTGCGAATTTAATGATTTGGCTTCCGGGTTTCAACAACTATTGCTTCAATTTACGTCTGTGTGAGTCCGCTACAATTGCGCCTGTGTGAGTTTTGTCACACTGCATATCTGTGCCAGGAGTTTTCGCAGATTTCGGCCCGCACAGAAATCTGATATAATTGAATGATAACTGTAAATTAAATTTCCGTTGCTTCCTGTGATTTGCAAACTTTGGCGAACGTAGTGATTATTCCTTACCTGCACAGCAATACTCTAATATCACTTGAAAGATTTCTCTTTATCAAACAAATTAAAATAACGAAGAATATAGAACGAATAGAATAATTAAATCAAACGCCACTTGAGGAGGGAAGAATCCTTTAGCCGCTTGGAGAGGGCAGGTCTCTTGCAATACGCAAATATAAAAAGGATAATCGATGATGATATAAAATGAACTTCTACCTATAAATAAACTATTTACTCAATGAATAGACATGACTACTCCCTAAGCCAACACATCTCCTGGGATTGTTACACACCATCCCTAGTGCTTCGCGCTCTGTTGTACTGTAATTCTTCTCGGCTCGAGACAACAACCGGCTTGCGAAATAGATGGGCTGATCCAACCCAAATTGGCCTTCATGAGCCAATGCACAGTCAATAGCAAAATTTGAGGCATCAACGTGCACATGGAACTCCTCCTAGTCTGGGTAAACCAGGATAGGTGCCTTCGCCAAATGTGCTTTCAAGCTCTCAAAAGCTCCATGGTGCTCCTCTGCCTAATGAAAAGGAGCACCCTTACGTGTAAGAGCGTCTAAAGGATGGCGTAGTTCCGGATGAACCTTCTGTAATATCCTACTGTTCCTAGGAAGGTTTTTACCGAGCTCACGTCATGTGGCTCCTCCATCAGCAGTATTACCCGAAATTTATCCAAATCGGGCTTCAAACCCTCTTGGCATACAATATGCCCCAGCAGCTTCTCGTACGATACCAGCAAGACACATTTGCCTGGGTTCAGGGATATCCGAGCTCGCCTACACAAGCTCATGCATTCATCCAATGCCTTCAAATGTTCATGTGTTCTTCCATACAACGACCAATCATCTAGGAAAGCTTTGAAATCGCTTGTGGACATCTTATCAAAGATGTATAAGATGATTTGTTGAAAGGTAGCAGGTGCATTGCACAAACCGAATGGCATGGGGTTATAAGCATTTATTCCGTTTTCTACCACAACAGTGGTCTTCAGCTTATCTTCCTCCGCAATGGTGATCTGGTTGTATCTTGAGAATCCATCCATAAATGAATAGATCTCATGGCCGGCTACTTCCAGGATGGAGTCCGTGAAAGGGATCGAGAAGGGATCTTTTATGGTTATGGCATTGAGGCTTCGGAAGTCCACACAAATCCGGATTTTATTTGCCTCACTCTTGAAGATGATCACGATTGGTGACACCCATTCGCTTGTCATAACCTTGAAAATGATGCCCGCATCTAGCATCTTCTCCATTTTGGCATTCATTAGGGCTGCATACTTGGGATTCATCCTGTATGGTCGCCTCCTTACTGGCTGTGCACCTTCAATCAGGAGAATCGTGTGTACACAGAGCTCTGGTGGAACTCCCTTCAGGTCCTTGTTTGTCCAAGCGAAGACATCCTTATACTCCAAAAAGATTTTAAATGTTGTCGCCTTTAGCACTGGATCCCAATCATCTCCAGACTTAATCATCTTCTCCTCACCATCTTCTCCCAAGTTTACCCGAATCATTCTAGGACCTTCATACTTGATGGATTCAGATTCATTTACTGCCTTAAGAACATCGATGGGGTGAGCAGGTTTGTCTTCAATGACTGCGTCTCCCATCGTATATTCTACAAAATTCTAGGGGAATGTCCATTTTTCTCTTTCCTTATCCTTTTCTGTTGTTGTCTGTTTCTTACTGCTTCTATCCTTTTCTGGTTCCTTCTTCTCATCCTCTTGGATTTCGTCTCTTGCGTCAATACAGAAGCACTAGGGAGAAAATACCTCATAGTCTTCAAGTTGCCAGTGGAGTAAGCCTTTATCTTCATTATACTCATCCTCCGAGCAAATCTTCCAACTGCAGTACTCGTTCTTTGTCTGGTTCATATCCCGACTCTTATTCGAGGAAGAAGCTCCTGAGTCATCGGAACTTGCAATCTCTTGGCTTACTGCCTGGTTTTTTAAATTTATCGAATATTTATGCTGGCCTTTCTTGAAGGTCAAGTGCTCTTTCTCCCAGTTGTGGTTTACCTTTGCCGTTGGCAACCACCCATGTCCCAACAATGCATCATATGCTAGTTTCTACAGAGCAATTATAAAAAAACACAATAAAAAGTCTTGCTCTGCTATGCATACTTTCTAGCTCATTAGTACGCCTTTTGTCTCGATGTCGTATTGATCTGCTTTGTATAACTTAAAATTTGGAGATCTTAGTGCGGGTTGGCCAATACTCTACCATGTTCTTTCTGGCATCACGTTTACACTTGATCCGCCCTCCGCGATTACTTGATTCAACTTATGGTCCAGTATCTCCATGTGAACTAAAGCTAGCTTTTTCCCTACTTCGATCATCGGTATCGTTGGATCAATGAATTGACTTTGTTTGATGTTGGCTACCTGTCGGGTTTCAATTTTCTTTCTTGATTTCGTGACTTCCCCAACCGTGGTATATAACTCAGGTACTATATTGAATAGACTTGTTACTTTTATTTCCACCGTCGTATTTGATACCTATGTCACCAAGCCATCTATCAATGCTTGCTTGTCTGATGTGACCACTTTCTTTAGAGCTTTCTCTAGGACTAGCCTATCCTGCATTTCTTTGTCTACTTCCATATTTATTAATTCTTTAGCTTCATGCCATCACTCTTTTTCCTTGGCAGGATTTGGATATTCTTCTATCTTCCTAGCTTGTACTCTGGTTACGGCTAGGACTTCATCTTCCATCTCCATCACTGTACTCACTTCAGCAATGTCAATCAAATTGACATTTTGCGTACGACTAGAACTTGCCTTATTTGGGCAATTAGCCTGTTTGTGGTTTCCTGGACCACACCACCTACACATTTGGGTAGCATTGCTACCACCAGCATTACTCGTATTGTGAGGATTGGGGCAATTCTTCGCAAAGTGACCCCACTCAGAGTCGTACATTGGATTACAGGTCTCCCTTTAGAGTTGTACTATAGTCGACTATGCCCCCCTTGTCTTCCACCTCAACGGTTGTTCCTGTATCCGCCGCTTGTTGCACCCTGTCCACTTCTTGAAGTATTCGGTTGATTTCCTTGTTGGATTGTCAGGGTCTGGTGCCTTGCTCCTTCAAGTTGAATGGGCAATCTACTACTAGGTGACCTGCAATATCGCATATGTTGCAATATGCTTTCTTTCGGCAATTGGTATTTGCAAGTCCTTCCGTTTTGCAGTCGGAACACCAAATGTCCTCCCTATCTTTCCTCACTTCTCCTTCGACTTCTTTGATGATTTTGTCAAACTCTTTTCGAAAGGAGTGTATTGCGCTTTGAACTTTATCTTCTTCATCACTATTGGAATCTTCGCGTTTTGGCTGTCCTCCAATCCCTGCAGCCGTTTGTTTGGCCTCACTTTCAAAGTTCTTTGCTTTCTCAAGGGCTTCTGCATATGTTGAGGTTGGTAGTGCCTTCATTTTCTTTCGGTACTTATGTAGTAATCCATCCAAAAACCAACATTTGATCATTCCATTAGCAAGAGGCGTTTCCATGTTTTCTGTCAATTGTTTTAACCTCCTATTGTATCTCTTGACGTCTTCTTCTGGTTTTTGTTTTGTCGAAGATTTCGGTGATGATTTCCGTATCATCCCTTAGTGATTAGAATTCTTCGATGAATGCATCCTTTAAGGAAGTCATTTTGTGAATGGTTGTGTATTTTTAGCGTTTCAAATACCAATCCATAGCCATACCGCGCAAGGTAGATGGAAAAAGTTGCAATCACTCTGTGTCTTGTGATACCCCATTTGATCCCCAAATGGTGATACAAGTTCTTGCATGACGGGTTGGGTCTTCTTTTCCTTCCCCGATGAAGGGTGGGCATTTTTGTTTGCCCGCACGATTAGTAAGGTTCACCATTGGGACTATCCCACTAGGCGGATTTCTTGGTGGTGATCAGGGTGGAGTTCTATCTGACCCCCTCTTCATTGTTGATGGTGCAAAATTTGGATCAAATAGCCTTCTACCCAGCTCTTGTGAGCCTCCGCTTTGAGACCTCCTTCGCCAGTAAACAAGATGTGGTTCTGGTCTTCCTCCCCACGAACCCACACGTGGTTGATGTGGTACAAAGTCTCCTTCTGTATCCGCCAGCCAACTCTTCGTTGGTTCGGGTGTTACCGTCCAATCTTCGTTTTCAATAACAGGTACTGCTATTTGCTCTTCGCCTTCTGCTGTCACCAACAACGTCTCTGCTCTCGGACTTTCGTCTTCTACAAGGTTCCACACTCTTTCCAATTCAGGTTGTGAAACTTCGTCCTCGTTGTATGTTCTTTAGTTCGCCAATCATGCACTTCTTCTTGGTTGTCATGTACTCCTTCCTCTTCTACCTAACCTAGAATGTGTCATTCACCTATTTGCCTTATCACATATGCCTCTTGACCCAAAGTTTGATTTAGGCAATGGCGCCAAATGTAGACAGGGGTGGGTGCTTTCCCAAGACGAGGGAATGACGAGAATTAGGAGGGAGTGATAAGCTTGGTTATACAACTCGACATGCTACTCGGTTGTGGATGAATACGGTCTAGCAGATGTCTAAGACAGTAGAGGTTTAGGCATGCAGACAGTTTAGACGTCTAGGTAACGGACGTCTAGGACAATGGGTTTAGACGTCTAAGGGGGTAGAAGTCTAGGTCGGACAGGTTTAGACGTCTAGGGGTGAGACGCCTAGGGTGAACACAGTAGACGTCTAGGCAGACGTCTAAGTCAGACGGGTGAGACGTCTAGAGGTTAGACGTCTAGGAAAAACAGGACGGACGTCTGTACAGCAGACGTCTAGGGTAACCAGACTAGACGTCTAGACAGTAGGACAAGTTTGCCAGCAAAGTCAGACGGCTAGACTTGGGCGTGTGACAGATTGGTTTGGACAAGTCTAGACGTCTGTAACTGGAGTGTTCATTCGTCAGTATTCAATGCTCCTTGCTGATTCTTGCAACAAAAAAACAACAAACACAATGATGCTTCTTCTCCTACCCAAATTTATTAACTATGTGGATAATTATGATAAATTCGAGCAGTGTGTAAAAGGAGATATGCAAGATGGATTTGAGGCTCCCCCAAGGTCGAGGCTGGTCCATTCTTGCAAAGTAATATTTTAATATTCCAGTTGGAGGATTTATCCAAAGATATTAAAATATTTAAAAGATATTTTCAGAAAGTCAAATATCTGTTAAAAGTCAGATATTTTCAAAAAGTCAGATATTTTCAAAAAGTCAGATATTTTCAAAAAAGGCAGATATTTTCAGAAATGCAAATATCTGTTAAAGTTGAATATTTTGTAAAAGATCTTTCTATATTTATTGTATCTTGAGAAGAAATTAAAGGACTCTTGGAATTGCTCGTCTATAAAAGAGAATTCCTAACTCATTGTAAAGGGGTTGTTGATGATCTACCTACTTGCAGACCTTTGTAAATTGAACTCAGAAATTAATACAAAATTTGTTGCAGCTGCACCTGTGTATTCTAATTGGAATTTCATTGCATGTGGCATTGGCCCTTGGTGTGATTTCATCTTACCTCTTGCATTGCTTTAGGATTTGTGTAAGTTTTTGTGTGATTTTCTTTGTGTTGATTAAGTGTGGATTTAATTGGCTACCAGGTTTAATTCAGTTCTTACCTCTATGCTGGTTATTTTGGCATTTGCCAGTGTTCTGTGTATTTCAAGGCTGTATTAACTATTCTTATTTTGGTGTATCACCTCCCTTTCCCTATTTTCAGTTATTTGTTTTTCCTTCTCTCTCTTTTCCTCTGCAATTTTATGAGAACCAGCTCACTCTGGAGGTCTTCTTCTCTTAGGCAGTCTCACATGAGAGAAGAATTCCCATGTTAGTGGATGACAACAGGCGTAAATGTTATCATACATTTTCAACCATTAACAGATAGGTTACAAAATGAAATAGGGGGTATTTATACGTAAGCCCAGGTAGTTACTGCAACTAACCTATCTCAACCATCCCAACCGCCTATTGATTAACAATTCGTAACGATTGTTTTAGACGTCTAACACAGCCAAATTAGACGTCTAACTACTGGACTAGACGTCTGACTAATCCACACGTCTAACACAATGACGGTTGTGTTTGTCCTTTTGTGCAGTTTTAACTAATCAAGCCGTATTCAGTAGATTAGCTGATTTTACATTGCAAAACATGACATTTAAATGGTTCATACATTATCAAAATTGTTGTTCATAGTCAAAATTGTGATTCTCCATAGGACATTTATGTCAGACAGCTCATAAAGTTATTTCTGCTTCGAACTATGTCTACAACGCTCTATGATGCAAGTGCCCCATCCTCTTGTGCCACAACTCACACAAGTTATTGCTATGAACTAGGGCTTGAATAGGTTCACCTTGCAACCTGTATAGATTGCCTTCCCTAACCCCTATCACTTGTGTTGTTTCTGGGCTAGATTCTTTCGGTCTAATAAGGACATGCTGGTTCTTGAACTCTACTACATAACCGTTATCTTCCATAACCGAAACTAAAAGCAAGTTCAACCTGAGACCTGGAACAAACAGAACATCATCAAAGTCTAAAGAGTTCCCTGACTGGAGTCGAAAAAGAATGGTACCAATTCCTTCAACTGGATACTTGGCATCATCACTAGGATCAACTTGAACCTTTGAGTCCTGCTCTTGTAGACTAGTAAAACATTGTCAGGTTGATGTCATGTGTCGAGATGCCCCACTGTCCACATACCAAGCATCCCTCGAAACCATGTTGGTAGAAAGACAAGATACCAACGAGAAATCCTTCTCGAATTTGGTAGCAAACTCGCTCATCTGAGTTTCTGTAGAGGCTTCTACTTGCGTCTACTGCTGCTTCCCTTTGCCCTTCTTGTCTGGACACTGTGATGCATAATGGTCATGCTTATAACAAATGAAGCACTTGCTCTTGCTCGAGTCCTTCCCTAACTATGAGGTTAACTCCTCACTCTTTACCTTACCCTTGTTGGGTTCTTTACCTCTGCCCTTCTTGGTTTGCTCAAAGAGAGCTAGGTTATCGTCACCACCTTTCATGTTGGCCTTTGACTCCATCCGAGTCTCCTCCTAGATGAAATCATCCCATAGTTTCTCAAAGGTGAGAAGGTGCTCACGAGCACAGATGCCTTTGACAAATGGTTCCCATGAAGCTAAGAAACCATTTAGTGCCACGTTCACCAACTCTGTGTCTTCAACCTTCTCCCCAACTGCTGCCAGTTGATCACAAATTTGCGTGATCTTCATAAGGTAACTGGTAACGGTGTCAGATTTGGTCATCTCTATAGATCTGAGTTTGTTCCTCAATATCATCTTCCTATTTATGTGCTCACTCTGGTAGAGGCTAACCAAGGCATCGAATATCTCCTTTGCCTTAGTCTTCTCGGATATGTGAGGAATCAGGTGATCCTTCACTACATCCAAGATCATCCGCTTGGCCTTCACTTCCTTCTTTCTGTGAGCTGCCAATTGCTGCGAATCTGTAGGCAAAGTCACATCATCCTTAACAATGTCCCAAAGATCATTCTCTTCCAATAAGAACATTACCCTGATTTTCTAGGGCAAGAAATTGGAGGTACCTTCCAATCTATGACTCAAAAAATTGTCCTACAAATAAGCTTAGTCCTTCAAGCAAAAATTATGAAACCCTCTAACTGCTGGTTTTTTTTTTTAATATCCAACAGTGATCTACTACTGTAAACCCTTGAGGATCTCAATCAAAGAACCTAGCTCTGATACCATGTAAATTTTCCTAACCCTAGATAACTGCTGCCCTATAATGGAGGAGGTTACAGTTACAACAGGACAGTCTGCTCTCTTGCTGCCTTTCTAGACAGCAAATCACTCTTCACCTCTACACAATAGCCTTGCAGTTCTCCTTCCGCAATCTGTTCACCTTCTTTTCTTTCTGTATGTAAAACACTCTTGACCTTCTCCTTTTATCCTTGAAAAGGTAACCCTAATCTCTCTAACCCTAAGATTAGATCTCATCTCATCTTGAGATGTATGGTTAAAAATAGAAAATCACTTAAGTGAATTTCAAAATAGAATCACTTAAGTGAATTTCAAAATAGAAAATCACTTAAGTGAATTTCAAAATAGAATCACTTAAGTGAATTACAAAATAGAATTCGAAATGTCTTGAACCATACTGAAGCCTGTGCAAGAAGTTCATGTCCGAGCTACATTTCTCAACACACAGTTATATAATACAGATATGAAATGATTTCTTGCACCCACCTATAGATTTGTATTCATCCTACTTCCAAGAAGATAACATGACAAAATCTACGTTGAACATCGTTGGCTCTATAGGACACCATGTAAGCATGATGTCATCTTTTCGTGCTAATATACTTAAGCTTATTATTCTTTGATAACTTGTTTGGTGTAGTTTAATGATCATAGATGTATTAACTTCTAAAAGATATTGAGGCACTTCCTCACAAGTTGGATGCTACATGTAGATATGTCTTTCAACCTCAATGACCACCGCTGGTGATTAGGATATATTAAATTTCAATTTCAACTTCTCAGAATTTTGACATAAGACATAACGTTAATTGTCTATATGATGAGTGGCTCTTACAAAGCCAAAATGCTCAACACATTCAATGTTCAAACATTTCTGGAAGTGAATCCAAGCATTTGTAGATCTGGTCCTTTATTCTTGGTTAATGTTGTAGGCAGCGGTTCTGACGTAGCGCAATCACAAGCACCACCTGAACCCTGACCTGGATGCATGCGTGTAATGAGTATTCATAATAAATGATAATTTTGGATGTACATAGTTTTATTTCATGTTTGTACATAATTATGTCATATGATGTTGTGCGATGATATGATATGTTATGTTCATGTTTTGTGTTTTGATATGTACAGGGTAGTTGGTGTTAATGAGCAGATACGAGAAGTTGGTTACATAGTTAAATAACTACATTCCCCAGCCCAGCTGTTATTTAGAGACCTCTTCATTCATTGTTTTGGTATTGCGCCTCATGTGTCTACTGATCGCATTGCCAGTGTTAGTGCTGATGATGTGTTGTGCTGTTCATGTTGGTAATACAAATATCTTTCTGCAATTCCTTTTCACTGCGCATATTTATGGATTCTCTCTGTTGATATTGCATTGCTATTTTGATACTTGCCTGTACCTTCATTTGTGGGAATACCAAACTGTTTTGCTATAAATGTACAGCAGCTACTGATGCAAAAGCTATCAGGTGGTTTCTGCGATTCCTTTTCACTGCACATATTTATGGATTCTCTCTGTTGATAATGCATTGCTATTTTGATACTTGCCTGTACCTTCATTTGTGGGAATACCTAACTGATTTGCTATAAATGTAAAGCAGCTACTGATGAAAAAGCTATCAGGTGGAATTCTTGGGATGAACAATTTACTTAAGCCAGAATTGAATAAGGGCAATACACTAAGTAAATCCACCCACTCTACATCTCCCATGGAAAGGTCATGAGTTAAAGTCCTCTAGTACTTCGACCAAATTAGTTGATCAGAGCCTCTAAACAACCTTTGCATGACTTAAGATTTAAGATAGAGTTGCAATCCTTTAAGATGTACAAAGGCAAATCTGCTCCAGCATTCTCACAGTAAGAAAAGTAAGCATTATCAGTTTCATCATGGCAATGCAGTTAAACGAATTTGAGAGATACCTTCCACTGCATGTGAATGAAAAAGAGGGTGAAAAGGTTGCAGAAAGTGAGAAATATTGGCTTTGAATCAACTTTCCTTTAGAGGCATCTCATAATGTCGTCCATTTATGCTCATAGATATTTCAGTCTGCTTTTGAATTGTCCCAAATCTTTTAAACATGTATACCCTAGGTAGCTTCCAAACAGGAAAAAGGAACATGTCTTATGTGAAGATAATTTCAGTTTATGATACGTGCATGTGTGAGTGTGTGTGTACATAGCCTGGTCAGTTCTGTAATGTTTTTGTAATATAATAGAATATTTCTTTTTCCTAAGCAAAATATCAATCTCCATGAGGACTAAAGAAATACAACGTAAAATATTTTCAGACAACCAAGTATCAGTGACAGAAGTAAAGAACTGAATAACTACAAAGGAATGACAAAACACACCATAGGATTGATGTTACAGCTAATAGTTATCTCCCAGAATGATGGTCCAATCTGTGAAACAAAGCAATAGGGACTTTCCCGTTCCAAATATATCTTGGGATTACTTTTTAGCGTATTCTGAATATGTTCCGTAATCTGAGGTATTTTCTCAAAGTCACCTAGTCGAACTGGGATTTTAACAACCAGGCCACGCCAAGTAGCACGTGACTTGTTAACTATTACCTGCATAGACAAAAATGGATTAGGAATCTGATGTAAATCTCTGTCAATATAAACCACAAAGAACTAGCTTCTCATTAAATTCATATCTGAGAGATTTAACATTTGAAATCCCATAAAAAATCCAGCAAAGCCAACAGAGTGGAACAATTTCAGACTAGAAAGCATGAGATAGAATGTATCAGAAAATGCTTCAACTGCTACTTGTACTCTCCCAATTAGATGGAGCTTGACAAAGCAGTTGTTAAAGAACAGGTATAACTGTGTATGTTATCTTTCCAAAGCACAAGTACTTATATGGGAGAAAAATATATATAAAATCAGACTGCTAGTTTCGCATATCAATTTATATTATATATTTTTACAATTAATTCGTCTAAACTTTGCATTCTATAGCACCAATATATGGCGCAATTTTAAAGATTTATTTAGCAGCTTTTGTCAGAAAAAATTATGGCTTTAGATTTATTTATTTTTGAAAAATGCCTTCACAGATTAAACTGCATATGACCAAAAATCATCTTATAAGAGTAGAACAAATAAATGCCACAATGTCACTTTTATTATATAGAACTTATGTATTCTTATGTATTTAATAGAACAAGTCACAAATTTCACCAGGGGCATCTACGATTGAAATGTCATGAAATATTAAACAGAATTAAGTACCCTCTTCAAAATTCAAAAGTGGTGCGCGCGCAATTCCGTGTAGTTCGACCTTTGATTCTTGTGTACATCATGGAGAATCACTTGTTCCGGCATGAAAAAAAAAAATCAAAAGTGGTTTGCTTAAAAAAATAAATAAATAACAAGACACAAACCTTTAATGCATCACAGCAGAGAAGCCAAAAATGAGAGGAAAAAATATTCAAAACATCTTTTTCTTTTTTCTTTTTTCCCCCTCAACCTCATATTTTTGGATACCATGCATTATAGTAAGCTAGTGACTGTATTTCTGAACCATCTAGAATCATCCACTCATTGCAATCAACTGCTCAGAGATCCTAGGAAGAAGACAGGAGTCTAACTAGAATCTCACCTGCCGATTAAGATCCAATAACTGGGAGACAAACTCAATCCTCCACGCAAAACCTCTGATCCCCTGCTTATAACATTCCATGAAATCAACTGCGCGGAGATCCTAAGAAGAAGACAAGATTCTAACTAGAATCTCACCTAGTGATTAGAATCCAATAACTGGGAGACAAACTCAATCCTCCATGCCAATCCTCTGATCCCATGACATCACAAGTAATGAAGGTAAGTTCAAAGACAACCAAAAATACCATACACATTTGAAGCACTGAAAGACCACTATTTTGAAACTGACATTCATAAATCCTAAATAAAGGCAGGACAACAGATGCATTTCTTTCCAAGAGACGATAGTTTATCTCAAAATGGATGAAACATAGATTTACAGAATTCCAAGTCAACAAAGCTCTCACCACTACGATTATTAAGGAGAAAGTTCTACCCTACAACAGACCAAAGCTTTTTCTGTTCTTTGCATCTCTAAGAAAGGCTTAAAACAGGCACAAGGAACATCCATAAAGATTCCTAGCTGCCTCTACAATCTTGGAGATCCCACTGATGAAACAAACGTTAATTTTGCTTCAAGGACATTGTGAAGTTACTATATTTGGCTATATCATTCTCCACAGCTGAACCAAATGCTAACCCTATGAAAGAGAAAAATGAAGACAGGTAATTATTTGGGATGCCTTAACCACTCCACATGGCACACAATTCACACTTGGAATGACCTCTATAGCCTATGGATATACACTGCCTTATATGGTTTTGCATGCATTCATCATTAGACCAAAAAATAAAAGAAAAAGGGTTTATGTGCATGTACATGTGTGCCTGTGTGAGTGCATCCTTGCATGAGGATCATATTAACATGACCTGTGAAAGAGATACCAGGGAAATATATTATGCGGTGGAATTTATCCCTATTTTGGGCATGATTTTTTATCAAATGAATTTAAAATAGTAGCTGTCCTTAATTGCAAGTCCCTTTTGTAAGCATTCTTTTTTTTATCCAGTTGCTATAACTACTTTTGCTACATAGCAATCATGCCATTTCCCTTTTTTATTCCTCTTTCTAGAAAAAATGACAAGCTTTATTTACATGCTTCAATTTATATTATAATGTTCAGAACAAGAATTATTATTACCCTATAGAAAACCTTAGTAGAATGGCAAACCATGCAGGAAGGAACTAAACCAATTAACTAGAGGAGAATTTAGAAATACCTGGCTAGAAAAAAATGAATTAGGCACAGTCACAGGATATTTATCAGGGTTCAGCATTAATGTAGACGTCAACCCCAATTCAAGCACTTGTCCTTCAATCGATCCAGCCTTTCAAGCAATTAACAGGCAACTTTCAGTTATAGACTTCCAAATCTCCTGGTATTGATGCAAATAACTGAATAGTATTCGCAAAAGATATCTGAAATTTAACAATGTGCTACTGCATAGAACACAATAGTCAAAAACCATGAAGCTATGAAAAATTTTGTTTGTAGCTTTTCTTCCTTTCATAGAGAAAACCCATGTCAATCTACAGTAATTATGTACTGAAATCTTCACTCATTAAGATTAGTCCAAAATCAGAATGTGCAATCTTGTCTAACACAACTATTTTGAAAACAATTAAAGAACTACACCTTGATTGTGTCTCCCGCTGAAAAGGGCTTAGAAAATTGCATGGATAATCCAGTGAGCATATTTCCAAGAATGTCCCTTGCTGCATAAGCGGTTGCAATACCTACAAGGAAAATAACAGAATAACTCAGTAACATGCTCAGAACAAACTGACAAAGTGGGAACATGACATCCATAAACTTCCATTTGCAAATGATCTGGATTCCATGATCAATCCAGTGAACACTAAATTGCAGAATGTAATGTCATAAACAGAAGTGGATTCTTATTATCAATAAACAACTGACATAGTGCAAAAATAGACCATAGAATCTTTCCCACCCACAAAAGGTAAACAGTTTGCGATAACTGAACCACAATTTAATTCATATGTTAGACATGTACAATACTGCAAATATCTGGGAAGATATGTAAAGCTATGCTGATCTCTCTCTCGCTAACATTCAACACATTTTTACAAACTATGTACAATAGAAAATGAATAGAGACAAGCAGAAAATGGGATGGATCATTTTATAAGAGCTACAAAAAGGGATGATGCCACACTCAGACCACTGGTACCAAGTTGATGATACAGTTGCAACCATGCTATGTTGGACGACTGTTGCCAAGTGGAAACTGTTGAACAAATGTTGTTGGGGGTCGAACAGCTGATATGACATGAGTGTCTGACATCGCATGGTACATTGGCAGTTGTGAAAAATATATATATCTTTATCTGTTGGCACTGCCTCTTGACATTGAAAAAAAGGTAACAGTACTGTTCCTAGATCACTCACACCTCCTTTGAGAGGGAATGGCCTTCATTGAACTATCATTTGAAGCCAGGTTTGGAAATTTCTTTTCTACATAGTTCTTGGTGAACCACTTCCCCTGGGGAATGAGCTGACCTTCTTTGACACCCCTATACAGTGGTATGATCTGATTCTAGGTGTCGTTTATCTTCATGTATGCAATTTAATCTGCCTTTGGGAGTACAAAGTAATCAAAATATGGACAGAGAAGCTCCACATTGAACTTGTCTGGTGATGATATAAAGTCCATAAGCAAAGCAGTTTGATCCTCCTTATATGACCTCTAAGTCTTTCTTTTTGCAAATGCAACCATACCTTGTCACCAACCTTTGAATTTATTCAGCACCTGATGTAATCCTTCTGATTAGATTAATAGTCCTTTGTTGGCACTAAGCAAAGAGCTTCATCAATAAATGCCAATGGTTGGTACCCAAGCCACACTAGGAACGGAGTGTGTCTGCTAAAGCTTTGCAGACCTCTGTTGTTGCTGTTGGTTACGAATCTGCCATGAGGAAAGGATTTTGTGTTAACGGGCCCACATTCGCCCACCAGCTAGAAAGGTCGGAAGGAAGGAATGCCTTCCGTGCCAATCTCCGGAGAAGGCCGGCTCCTGTGGGTTCTTATGGTTTAAGCTAAGAGTGCAGGAAAGAGATAAAAATGCGGAAAGAATTTACAAATGTGATTGTAGTTGGGTGGGGGGAACTAACAGTACGGCAACGCATCAATCACCACTACTTACTGCATCATAAATACAAAGCATAACCAGGAACTGCAAAACCTAAGTATACTTTCTGTATAAAGCAGTGTACGCACAGCTACAATGGCTCCCTAACAGACATTCCCTACAAGGAACTAACAGTACGGCAGCGCATCAATCACCACTACGGACAGTAACATGAATACAAAAAGCAACCAAGAAATGTCAGATCCAAGTATGTGTGTTATGCAGAGAATTTGTACGCACAGCTACAATGACTCCCTAACAGACATTCCCTACAAGGAACTAACAGTACGGCAGTGCATCAATCACCACTACGGACAGCAACATAAACAGAACACACATATTGAAGGAACTGCTACTTAATCTATTCTATGTATCCTCTAATCAATGAAGTTCAAGAGTGCTTGGCCACCAAATGCCGAAATGAATCAACAAGCCATGACACAAGCAATGCCTCAGGAATACCTGACCACCAAATGCTGAAGTGAATCAACAAGCCATGACACAGGAAAACGTAAAGCAGAAACGTAAAGGAGAGGCAGCATAAAAAAAAAAAAAAGTAGAACAGATTCAGGCATATACTTTATATTGATAAGCAAAAGCACAGCTACAATGGTTCCCTAACAGACATTCCCCTTCCATCACTTTACAATGAGAATGTGGTGGGTATTTATAGCCCAAGTCCCTCCCGTTACATTAATGGGCACAAAGTCCCAGTCAAACACTAGCTGACAAAAGCGGCGATGGAGCTGCTAATGCTGACCTTTGTCGGACAGGACTGTACCCGCAGCATGGTCTCCCTGGAGGCTGAACAGCTACGTGGCAGCGCGTTAGGTTGAACTTTTCATTGGCAGGAATGCGGGCAGCTGGAGCAGGTAGAACCTCCAATCAGCTTTAAATGAGGCAGCTGGCATAAGTAGCGCAGCCCATGCTTGTCCTTGTGCTCGGCACGTCTTGGCTCAGATCCCTAAGCTGGACACTTGTCGGATGATGCTGTTTGACACGTGCTTGCATTGAAAGGCAGTTTATCCAACTTCGCCCAGGATCCGAGCACCATCGGGTTGCGCGAGCAGAGAACAACTGTGATCGGGAAGGCCTTCATGCCTTGGGTGCATTTCTGAGTTTGTATCCCTATTGCGCACCTGTCAAAGGGCGCACTCCGACTTCGCTGCGAAGTCAGGTTGCGCACAGGTGAAAGCTGAAATCTGCCGCCGTACGGACTTCGCCCTAGACAGGGGGAGCAGTCCGACTTCGCTGCAAAGTCGGACTTCGCCCCAGCAGTTAGTCATTTTTCCTGCCAGCCTGCTACAAGGTGCGCCCAGAAAGCAGGGCGCGCCCAGAAAACTTGTTCTTCTGGCTGATCCTGTCGCACTGCGCACTTTGTATTCCTGCTACGCTCCAACTGGAGGGCGCACTCCGACTTCGCAGCGAAGTCGGATTGCGCCCTGACACTTAGCCATTTTTCAGGGCAACTGCTGTCAAATTTGAAATCTGACTGAGGAGCTCAAAAGAAAGAGGGAAGAATGAGAATGTAGGGAAGAGAGAGAAAGGGAGAGAAAGAGAAAGGGAAAGAGAGGAAGAGGGAAAAGGAAGAGCAGCACTCTTACAAAACTGAAAACATTGCACCCCGTGCAAAATGTGGCAACAGTTGCTATACTGAATGAAGGCAAACTTTCATCCTCTATACATTGATGTTTTGAATTTCACATTTTTGAGAAGATGATTCAATTAACCATCTCCATATGCAACTGTGTCTGTAGATTAAAATCAATGAATTTGGCCAGCTTCATATCCATCATGGCCCCAAGGCTAAACCAAAATGTATTCAAAATTCTTAAATCCTGTAGGAGATGCCTAAAACATGCCTCACAACATTTGGTCGACACTTTTTGGTACATAGAGATGTCCCTTTAGGAGAGGAGTCCATACTGCAAGTAGAAAGTTGGGACTTGCTCACTCGCATGAAGAGCCTGATGCATTTCTGCAGCGTCCGGGTCCTACATGGCGTAACTGAGACCAAGCTGAAATCTCATAACTACAAGTTTGACTTCGAGAATTATGGAAAGTGATAAGCACTGTGATAGCAGACCAACTCCAACAGTCAGCAACCTGGTTACTACTACTTTTGCTATGCTTGACATTCAACTGGAATTGTTGCAACTTTGCAAATATGTAGACCAACTTCAACAGTCAGCAACCTGGTTACTACTAGTTTTGCTATGCTTGATGTTCAAGTGGAATTGCTGCAGCTTGAAAATATGTAGACCACTTCTATGACACACACTTTATAGATTTCTTTGTGTATGCTTCATTTTTTTCAAATGTTTCTTGTTACACTTCTAACAATGCAAAAACTACTTTGGCACCTTGTTTGGTTGCTTGGTCCAGGGACCATGCAATGTGAAATAAACCCAATGTGAACGTATTGTAAAATTAGAAAAATTCAAGAAACTGCCAAGCAACATTAGGGTCTTGAGAATGTGCCAGTTCTTGAATTAATTGAACTTTTTTTCCAGTCATCATCATGAACCTTAGCGTCATTGACAATGTAGACCAAACACTAATTTCTCATCATTGCAAATGAACATTTCTCCAAATTGGTTATAGCTTATAACAACATAAACCTATGTCACCTTGCTATAAATGATTAAGCTGCTCCTCCCATGTTCTGTTGTATATGAGGATGTCATCTATGTATATAATTAGGAAGGAGCCTAAAAGGCACATGATATCATCCATCATCCAACTTAATGTTGCAGGTGCACTTATCAACCTGAACAACATGACCAACCATTACAACAAGCCCATCTTAGACTAAAGGCAATCTTCAATATGCAAGTAGAATCGATGAGTATATGATGGTATCTTGAATTCAAGCTATTTTTGTTGAAATACTTAATGCCTTGGAGTTGATCCAACAAATTGTGAATTCATGGAATAGGATACATGTTTTTCAAAATAATCTTGTTGAATATTTTGACGTCATGGAGTTGATCCAACAAATTGTCAATTCATGGAATAGGATACATGTTTTTCAAAATAATCTTGTTTAATACTTTGACGTCATGCTAGGATGGCCCTGACAGTCAGCTTCGAATTCACTCAAATGGCAAATTTTGAGTTTGACATTGAATAGAAGATGTTGCAGAAATATCGTTGCCAGGCCCAAAAGTCTGATATAGTTGCACTGGAATCTTCCTAGAGGCTAGTTTTTAAGGTGATTAACTCCAGATTAATCATCTCCTACTCTCAACCTTTAAATGTCACTAGAAAATGTAGACTGCTTCATCAATTTGCGGATACAAGATGTAGCACGAGTGGAGGTATTGGTAGGAGGTGAAGTCAATATCCAGATCTCCAATGTTCTTCAGCAGAGAGGTGCATGGTGGTGCAGCTTATGGAGAGGAAACAAACAGTTTTCTGGAGTCTTCCTTTGGGAGAGGAAACAAACAGTTTTTTGGAGTCTTCCTTTGGAAGAGGAAACGAACAGTTTTTTGGACTCTTCCTTTGGAAGAGGAAACGAACAGTTTGTTTTTTCTATAAAAAGAGAATGACCCCTTGCATGTAAATGTTGATTGAATGTAATTTTGCCAAAATCAATAAAAGATCAAGCTGCCATTGCCCCGTGGTTTTTCCTGCACATTGCAGGTTTTCCATGTAAAATCTGTGTTATTGTTTTTCTGCGTTATTGTGTTTTCTGCTTGCACAGAATTTTGCTATTTTTTTCTAACATCTGGTATCAGAGCCTAGGGTTTTTGAGCAAGTCGGAGCTGCAACAATGACTGGAAGTGTAACCAAGTTTGAGATTGAAAAGTTTGATGGCAGGAACTTCACCCTATGGAAGATGAAGGTGGAGGATTTGTTGGTTCAAAATGACCAAGCCCTAGCCTTGAAAGGGGTCGCGAGTAAACCAAGCAGCATGAAAGATGAGGAGTGGGCAACGCTGGACAGGAAGGCGGTTTCTACAATCCGTTTATACCTAGCGGACTCCGTCTCATTCAATGTTGTTGAAGAAAAGATCGCGGAAGCCCTTTGGAAGAAGCTTGAAAAGTTGTATGAGACGAAATCTGCAACAAATAAGGTTTTTTTGAAAAAACAGCTTTATAGCTTAAGGATGAAGGATAGTTCATCTGTGGATGATCACTTGAATGAGTTTTATACCCTTATCAGTAAATTGGTTTCAGTTAATGTGAAGATGAAGGATGAGGAAAGAGCTATCACCCTACTTTGTTCCCTCCCGAAAAATTGGGATCATTTGGTGATGACCATCAAGAATTCTAAAATTTGATGATGTGGTAGCCGCTTTGTTGGCAGAAGAGTTGAGAAGAAAAACGTCTCTAGAAACCTCAACCAATGAAGCCCTAGCTGTGAGAGGTTGATCTTTCGAGAGGAGTCAACAAGGTAGATCACAATCCATATCTAAGTCTAAAGGATGCAAGCTGAAAGGGAAGAGCTAGCATTGTGGGAAGCCAGGGCACTCAAAGAAGGATTGTTGGCAGCTAAAAAAGGAAAAAAATGGTGAAAAGCAATTTCAGCCATCAGCTGAGACCAGTACAGTAAATTCTGGAGAGACGGCAGCATGCGAGGCTTCTTGTGTCAGCAACAACAGATATGTTTTATATACCTGGGTTTTGGACTCGAGTGCATCTTTCCAAGTTTGACAAATATCAGCCATACAGTGGTGGGAAGATCTACTTGGGTGATGATCACCCTTTAGAAATTGTGGAAAAAGGAGACATAAGGATCAGGCTGGACGATGGTAGAGAGGACGTTATGTGATGTATGACATGTGCCAGATTTGCGGAAGAATTTGCTCTCAATCAAGATGACGGATAAGCTAGGGTATTATGTCCCTTTCGGTAACAACTATTGCAAAATTACCAAAGGAGTTGTTGTCACATTTTGCAACGGGGTAACAATTTTGAAAAATCTGTAAGAAGTTGCTGCTATCTTCCCTCCCTCTTCTCTCTTCCAATTTTCTTCATGCTCTCTTCACTTTTCAATTGTCAATTCTTTGTTCTCCATCTTTGTTGTTTAAAGATTTTCATTGATTTCAGTTCATGGGCAAGATGCCCCAAAAATTTTCTAAGTGTTGAGCCCGCCCGACTTCGCTGCGAAGTCGGGCGGCGCTCGTTGTTTTGTGCGCTATCGGGCGGGTGTAATAAGATTTTCTTGAAAATGCTAAGTGTTGAGACTTGCGCCGTCCGACGACGCCCGACTGCGCTGCGTCGTCCGACTGCGCACTTCCTTTTGTGCGCCATCGGACGGAGGTAGAAAGAGAGTCACAAAATTTGGCTAAGTGTTGGCTGTTGCGCCGTCCGACGGCGCTCGATTGCGCTGCGCCGTCCGACTTCGCACCCCTTTTCCTGCGCCATTGGGCGGACCCAGAGAAAGAAGTAAATTTTCTAAGGCATGAGCCTCCCGACTGCGCTGATTTTGCCTTGCGCCGTCCGACTGCGCGCTTGTTTTGTGCGCCATTGGGCGGAAGAAGAAGATGAAAAGAGTTTAAGTAGAAGTCTGTCCTTTGTCGCTGCCTCCCTTTGGCGCCTGCCGTCGCCGCCCCCTTTATCAGCAGATATCAACAGGAGACTTCGGTCATTTCCCCCTTCGTCAGCGGACATCAGGTCAAGGCCAACGTGCAGTTTTGGGATATGTGCCAGGATGTGACAGAAGGTGTGCTATCAGGTACAGAATAGGTGAACATTGAAGAACCAACCATACTGTGCCTACCGCATTAACTGGACCTGACTGCTTACCTACCAGATCCGCACGAGAGTTGTCCCATTTCCAAATAGACCTTGCTGCAAGTACATTCATGATCCGCAGAGGTCAAATCTCAGCGGCTTTTAGCCGCTTTTGGCAGCTTTTGCAGCTTTTGTCGGGCCTTGAGTCCCGTGCTTAATTGTATTTTGGGGGGAAATTCCTGCTATAAAAGGCAGTTTAATTCATTGTAATAGGGGGGGAACATATTGCTAGAGAACTCTGTTGTGACGGATCATCTTCTACTTAATACAAAGCATCCTTTGGCTCTGCTTCTTGTCTCTATCTTGTATGCTGCCTTCTGCTAGTATTTCTGCTTCATGTCTATTTATATTTCTGTCTGTTTGAATACTGAACTCTGGATTTGAACATTGGGAATTATTTAGATCTGGAATACTAATCAGAAGGATACATAGGATAGAATAACAGTTGCAATTTCTGTTACATGCTTTGTTTTGATTGTTGTTGGTTTGGGTGCAAATTTGTAATCGTGTTGCTTGTTCTTCCCCACCTGAAACAAATGAGATTTTCATTTCTTTCTGCATATTTATCTCTTTCCAGCACTCTTATCTAAACCCCCAAAACTAGATTAGTATAGGAAGCCGGCCTCCTCCGGAGATTGGCACGGAAGGCATCACTTCCTTCCGGCCTTTCAATCTGCTGGGCGAATCTAGGGCGCAATAGATTAAAATCCTTTCCTTAGTGGCAGATTCGTAACCAACAGTTTCTCTGGCACGCCCGGTGGGACACGAGTGTTCCACCCCAAAACAGAATCGAAGCATCGGTGTTCGCTTCATTGCTGTCAAATCTGAACACCTGGCGACTCTGCTGTACCCGAATATTCTCTGAGTCCCGAGGATCGGTCCAATATCAAAAGCTCCTTCATGCATACAAGATGGAGAGTTAGGAACGCAGGACCACAAGAGCCTGAATTTTACGAGCTCGACATCAACGCTGCTGGAGAGCACCCTAGGCTGGTTGATTATCAAGCCCATCAAGACGAAGCTTTTGAGCACACAACTGAAGCTGAGGAGACAACTTCCGAGAGCACCGAATATTATCACGATATTGATCAAATCGATCAAGACGCAGGCATGGAAAATCCTCAGCCAAATGCTCCTGAGCTGTTCTCGGCAGTTGATTCCACTGGACCCCTCAATCTTGCTGGTCAAGATGTCGTTCCACCTGCTGCATTGAAGGCTATTCCCACGTATGATGGAACTGGGAAGACGGCCTTTGAACACATTCAAGATATCCTGGCCTTGGCTGCGCTCCACGCCATCACCAATGAAAGTGTCAAGACCCGGTTGTTGGCTCTCTCTCTGCGAGGGAAGCTTCTATACTGGTATAGATCTTTGCCGGACAACACTATCACCGGATGGGCTCAACTGGCCGGACGGCTGGTTAAAGGCTTCAATGAGTCTGCGGATCCATCCTCGCTGTTGCACCAGTTCCAAACTATTCAGCGGCACCCGCAAGAGGAGATCTCAGACTTCAACGTGAGATTTGCAAGATCGTGGAAAAGAGTTCCCATTGAACTGCGTCCCTCAGAAGGACAAGCTGCTCACTACTACCTCAGAGCATTCAACTCAGACATCTGTTTGGTCATTAAGTTGGCCCGTGTAAATACTTTTCCTGAGTTGTATGAGGCAGCCCAGAGGGCAGAGCTAGACATGATTGCCATAGGCAGACTCCCGCATAAGATGCAGCCACCGATCTACCCAGATTTCCCATAGTCTCAGTATCCACCGGCGTCCGCTGGGGCGCCTTCCTCATCCAATGCATATCAAAATCCCCCATGGAATCCCGCACCAGCCATGTCTCAATACCCTCCTCAAGTGCATTTTCCCAATCCACCCGCGCCTCAATTCCCGCCTGCTCCTCAATATCCAGCACTCCCCGCTCCTCCACAGTATCCGGCATTGCCTCCAGCACCTCCGTTAGCGGCATTGCCTCCGCCTGCCCACCCTGCACAACCGGATACGGATATACAAAATAAGATTCTACAAGAGATGCGGTCTCTTTCTACTGGCTACCGGACGTTGTCCAATGATATGGCCATCATGAAGAAAAAGCAGGCCCAACAAGAATTTGCTCCAAGGAGGTCTTATCCTCCTCCCGCACTGACAAGAGACCAAGTGGCTCAAAGGCCACCAGCTAGAAATGCTCCCAATAACGCGCAACCGAACGCTCCAAACAATGTGCACTGGTGCTCCACGTGCAATGATCCCCATGGAGAGGATACTTGTATGCTGCATCAACATTACATTCAAACCCTTGAAGGCAGCGTCCTGCCGGATGAGGAGGTCAACATGCTTCGCGAAGAAGGGAGCAACTTTGTTGTCTCTGAGGAAGACCCGGTGTCTATCTTGACCAAGGACGGGAAGAAACCAATGGCGGTAGAGGCAGCCCAGATGCAGCCTTTAAAAGTATACACTAGGCGAGAAAAGGCGCCACCTGCCGCGAAAGTCCCTGACAAGGCTCCTTTGCCTCCACCAGTGAAAGAGAAAGCGCCACTCAAGAAGGCCCCAGAGGTTCAACCGCCGGCGGAAACCAAGGAGCAGGCCCGAGAGAAGCTCAAATACCCGTCGTTGACAAAGCGACAGAGGGTCGAGGCCACGCAGCAGTACCGTACCAAGTATGAGCCGGCAAAAGAAATGGAAGTGCCCAGTACTTCAGCTTACAACATAGTTGATGAGCTCAAGAGGACCCCGACGAAGATCAGCATGTACGATGCTCTGCAGCTCCCTGGACAAGTAGATTTGTTACATGAGTCTCTGAAGACCTCAACAGGAGGAAAGCCACTGCAGCCCGTGCTAGCTCAACCCCTGACAACTTCAATCACGGGGAAGAACAGACCACCGCCATTTTACTTGTCACTGCAGATGGAAGGACACGTAGTGCACAACTGCATTATTGATTCCGGCGCGTCAACCACTGTCATGCCAAGGGCGGTCTGTGAAGAAATCGGCATGGAGTACACCAGAAGCAGCCAAGGCGTCTTGCAGCTAGACGACACCCCTGTGAAGACAGTTGGTGTCATCAAAGACATCCCTATCCGCTTGCACAAGGCACCCGAGGTTGTGGTCATTCAAGAAGTTGTGGTTGTTGACCTGGAGCCCTACTTCGGCATGTGCCTCTCGAGAGAATTTACCGCCAAGTTGGGTGGATATCTCTCAATGGACTATTCTCACATGGAGATCCCCTTCAAAGGGAGGAAAGTCAAGATTTACAATGATAAACCATCCACTTTCCTGGTCGGGAAGATACCCGAGGAGGAGCAACAAAAGGAAACGGTCCATCTAATGACCGAGGAGTGTGATGAAGAAGCGAACTTGGTGGAGGAAGCCATAGAGCAGCTGCAAACAGAGGATGAGTTCTCCCTACAAGACTTCAATGCCATGATCGAATCTGACATAGGCTGTTACTCCATCACCCAGCCCGAGAAGCCGAAGGAGACAGAGAAAGAAGACATAGGCCCTGCCCCAAATGAATTGTGGAAGTTGTACTTTGATGGCGCCAGATGCAAAAACGGCGCAGGGGCAGGGGTTGTTCTAGTCTCACCATCGGGAGAGCAAAAATATTACTGCTACAGGCTGGCGTGGAGCTGCACCAATAATGCGGCGGAGTATGAAGCCCTGTGTTTAGGGTTAAAGAAGGCAGAGAGACTGGGAATTAAGCAACTGCAGATCTTTGGAGATTCCGAGTTAGTGTGCAGACAAATTACAGACAAGTGCACTGCAAAGAAGCACTATCTTAAGGCATACCGTAATCGGGTCTGGGACCTGCTGGAATCATTTGAATCCTTAAATGTCAAATCCATCCCCAGGGAGAAGAACAGACATGCAGACATCTTGGCATCCATTGGAGCCAGGTACGTCCCGGCTGATGACACTGTCCAGAAGCCGAAGCCGGTTCGTACCATCTACAGGCCTTCTGTGCCTGATAAGGACACCCACTGGCAGGTGTTCGACTGCGACGAAGACATCGTCAATTTTTTGATTCACGAAGCTAGTACAATCGAAGGTAGAGACCCTGATGACGAGCAATATGAGGGGTTAATACAGTTGAAAAATAATCATGTCCCAAAAGGACTGATTACCTTGGAGAGCCTGTTTGACCAGAACGACAGGGCTATCTCACACCGAATCAAGGTAGATGCCAAGCAATACATGGACCTGGAGCTTGAGCCTGGTAAGGTGATTAAAGTTGGCATAGATTGCACTCCAGAGGAGCTGGAACAGATTCGGGCCCTGTGTAAGGAGTACCCAGACATCGTAGCCTGGTGCTACCAGGATTTGAAGGGGTACGACAGAGAGATGATCCAGCACACCATAGAACTGGAAGAAGGTGTGAAACCCTTCAGGCAAAAGCAGAGGGCTGTTAACCCTAAGATTGAGGCAATGATGAAAGCGGAACTTTTGAAGATGCTAGAAGCCAAGATAATATATCCTATCAAGCATTCTTCTTGGGTCGCAAATCTGGTTCCCGTGAGAAAGAAGAATGGAGATATCCGCCTCTGCGTGGATTTTCGGAATTTGAACCAGGCCTCACTCAAGGACCACTATCCGCTCCCGCAGATCGACCAAATTCTCCATGTGGTCGCAGGAGCTCAACGGTTCTCTCTCCTTGACGGATTTTTTGGCTACAACCAAATCTGGGTGAAAGACGAGGACCAACACAAGACGACGTTCACCACCAAATGGGGGACGTTCGCCTATCAGCGCATGCCGTTCGGCTTATCCAACGCTGGGGCCACATTTCAGAGGGCCATGGACCTCGCATTTCGGGAGCTGTTAAATAAAATCATTGTCATTTACTTGGATGACATGACCGTGTTTTCCCACAAGAGGGAAGAGCACACCTCCCACCTGCGGCAAGTGTTTGAAAGATGCCGAGAGTTTGGTATATCCATCAACCCGAAAAAGTCAGTCTTCGCTGTGAAGGAGGGAAAGCTATTGGGCCATGTAATTTCAGAAAAGGGCCTTGCAGTCGATCCTGATAGAGCGGAGGCTCTTCTCCGTTTGTCGGCCCCAACTAATAAGAAAGAGCTACAGTCCTTCTTTGGCCAGATTAACTTCGTAAGGAAGTTTGTGCCTGATTTCGCCCAAGTCATAAAGCCCATGGCCGAGCTATTGAAGAAAGATGCTGAGTACCTCTGGACAGAAGAGAGAAGGCAGGCTTTTGAAGAGATCAAGGCAAGGATTGCCCAGGCGCCAGTACTAATAAACCCAGACTATTCAAAGGATTTCATCCTTTATGCTGTGGGAGAACCTGAAAGCTATGCTGCAGTTCTGACTCAAAAGGGAGATGATGGCGAAGAGCGACCAATAGCCTTCTTGAGCCAAGTAATCCAGCCGCACGAGGAAAGATACAATTTCATTGAGCGACAAGTGCATGTAGTCATGAGATCCTTAAGGAAGTTTAAGCACTTTGTGTCTCAGAGCCGGATTACAGTCTTCGTGATACACCCCGATGTTAGAAGTTTTATCATTCAGGGTGAACCAGGTCACAAGAGGGCAGGATGGATTGCCAAAATCCAAGAGTTTGACATAGAGGTGCGACCCACCAAGCTAATCCGAGGTCGGGCCCTATGCCAGGAATTGGCCAGAAGTGCTGCAACTGAGCTCTCCGCTTGCCAGTGGGAAGATCCCGTGATGGAAGGTAACCTTGCCAACTCCTTATCAGAGGAAAGAGATTGGACAAATGATTTACTGTGGTATTTCAGCACAGGGAGATGTCCAGATCAGCTCAACGCCTCACAAAGAAGGAGGTTCAGGCTTAACGCCTTAAAGTATGTTCTCCGCCCCGAGGGGCTGTATTTTAAAAACATTGACGACATCCTTTTGCGGTGCGTCAAAGAATCTGATAAACCGAAGGTCCTAGCCGAGTTCCACTCTGGAATGTCGGGAGGACATTTCTCAGGAAGGCCTACGGCCTTAAAAATAATCAGGGCAGGTTATTATTGGCCTACCCTCTTTGCAGATGCATACGCAGTATGCCAGAAGTGCGAGAAGTGTCAAAGGTTTGCTGGCCGAAATAGGAATGCGCCAATGCCCCTCCAGCCGATCCAAGCTGAAACTCCATTCCAGCAATGGGGTCTTGATTTCATCGGGACCATATCGCCCAATTCTTCGGCAGGGCATAAGTTTATCTTGACTGCCACCGATTATTTCACCCGATGGGCTGAGGCGACACCCACCAAACATGCCGACCAGGAGACGGTCATTGCCTTCCTTGAGAGCTTGATCACCCGTTTTGGGATCCCAGAGGCTATAGTGACGGATAATGGACCAGGTTTCGCCGGGGCTGTACTTACGGAGTTCACCAGCAAGTATGGCATTTATCATAAGATGTCCTCCAACTATTACCCGCAGGGGAATGGCCTGGCAGAGTCCACAAATAAGAATCTCATGAAGATCATCAAAAAGACTGTGGACAGAAACAAGAGGTCCTGGCACCTGCACCTGAACCTAGCGCTATGGGCAGACAGAATATCTTTCAAGAAGTCAATCAAGACGTCACCCTACGCGCTGGTCTATGGGAAGGAGGTTGTTCTGCCAACGCATCTTGAAATACCTGCACTTTGGCTGTTGGACAGCGAAAAAGGAGACATGGACCCTCTTGACGCCAGATTTGCACAGCTGTTGCAGCTTGAAGAGCAAAGGGAAAAGGCTTATGAAGCTTTTCTAAAGCACAGTGAATCTACACAGAACTGGTTTTCAAAAGGCACTACTGCCCGAGTCTTTAAGATCGGTGACCTAGTGTTGAAATGGGATGCTTTGAAAGCAAAACCGGGGAACCACGATAAATTTGATGCCTTTTGGCATGGTCCCTTCCAGGTTGCCCGGGTGAACCAGTTCAACTCTTTCGTGTTGAGGGACATGGAGGGCCACATTCTCCCGATTCCAGTAAACGACTTTCATTTGAAGGCCTATCACCATTAAAAGTTTCAGAGGTCTTCCCTTGTACATATTTTGTTTTTTGCAGTTTTTATTTGTTTCCTTGTGTAAATACTGCTTTCATTAGTATAGTTTCCTGCTTTGAGCCCGAGAAAAAGAGTCAGCGTTTTGTAGAAGTGCCTGGTAGTAAGGGAAAAGGCGGGCTATATGCAAGTGTTCATAAGGCAAAACCGCCCGAAGTCGCATAATTTCTCAGCGACTCCCGGAGGCGCGCACCGAATTCAGCGATTTTGGGAGGAACGAAAAATGTGAAAATTTGGCTAAGGCAGGAGCGCCGTCCGAAGTCGCTCAAAATCCTTGCGAAGTCGGGAGGCGCACTAAGTTTTTTGCGACATTGGGAGGTGCTAAGGTCAGCGCAAGCAAGCGGTCAAAAGTGAAAATTTTTCTAAGTGTGGCTGCGTCGTCCGACGTCGGAGCGAAGTCGGGAGGCGCTCCCTGTTTCGTGCGACAACCGACGGAGTTCAAGCAAAATGAAGAAAATTTTCTAAGTGTTAGCGCCCAAAGTCGCATAATTTTCCAGCGACTCCCGACGGCACACGATAAAATCTGCGAACTTTGGCGGGCGTGAGGAAAGATAAAAAGTGCAAGCCGCCCAAAGGCGCAAATTTTTCAAAGCGAAGTCGGACGGCGCTCATTTTTTGAGCGAACTCGGGCGGAATGAAGACTGGAAAGAAAAGAAAAGAAGTAAAAGTCGGCCAACGCAGTTTCCAAAGTAAAGCCTTGATTGCGCGTGCCCAGTTGGCGGCGGATGACGTCATCAACGACACATATTTCTAAGGTAAAAAATGATTGCGTGACTTTCAATATGGATTTCATTAAAAGAAAAGCATGGTCCGGGCCAATAAGGTACAAGTTGCGCTCCCCAACGAAGATCTCACGCACGGCTGCCGGAGAATAACGGCGCCACTCACCCACTTAGCGCAACAGAATTTAACTCCACCATCCGCCATTAATGCTTCTTTTTACCCTTCTCTGTAAAAGGCTCATTCACTCAGTCTGCTATCAATTAATTGAAGAAGTTCGAGCTGCGCCAGAGGGGTAAAATTCAAAATTATACTGAAGCGCAGCTGTAATTTCCAATCGCTTTCACCACCATGGGTAAAAAATCGAGCGCAGCAAAAGGAAAGGCACCTGTACAGGCGGCGTCTAGTGCGTCCCATGATGAATCAAAAGAGCGGACAGTTTCCAGTGCGCCCGAGAGCAAATTATCAAAGGGGAAAAAGGGAAAGGGCAAGGCTAAGAGTACAGAAAAGAATGTTCTTCCCCCGCCGCCCGTAGACCACCTCGGAGGATTCAGAGATGGCGATTATTCACTTGGAATCACTCAGCTGCGACTCACCGTCAAGCAGTGGTGGGAAAGGGTTTCACCCTCACATCATTTCGGCGCTGCTTATCATTCGAACCTATACTGGTTCTTGTGCCCGCCGGTCCATCACTGCCCGGAACTGGTCGAATCGGTGGTGGAATATTACACACCCGACACTCGATAGGTCTGCGATTGTGAGGGGAGAATGTTGTTTTCCCTCTTCAAAGAGAGCGTCCAGCCAGCTTTCGCGCCAGGGCACACACCGGATCCAAATTGTATAATCAGGAAGGTCAGCCTGGATGAACAGACAGGAAGATGCGTCGATGGAAAAAAGATGAGGAGTTTTCTTAATTCTGAGTTAAATCAGCCGCTGCCGGCCTCAAAATGGCTGTCGAAGCCGATACCCTTGGCAAATTTCAAAAGTCAGTGTATATATTCTATACTTGCCTGGGTTTTGGGTTGCGGCACCGACGCACAGGTGCATCCATACCAAATCTCACTAGCAGAGTGCATACTGCATGGGGAATTCTATGACCCCAATGCCCCGAAAAGAGGAACGCGGCCGGTTTATTTTGACTGGGCAGACTGGATAGCGTACGCTATTCATTCAAACCTAGTGGCGCTGTAGCAAAAGAAAATCACAGAGTTTAGGCACTGCTCGTTTTTGGCGTGGCTGTGCCTATACCATATGCACGACAGAATGAAAACCGTCCCAGTCCAGAAAGAAGATGAAAAGGGAGCGCCGCTGCCAGTATACGAATGGACTGATATTTTATACAGGAGGGGGTCATATTATGAGTTTAATTTCAAGTTCTTGGGCATTGCCCTGGCCCTCTTTAATGGCAAAGCATCGCGTCCTCCGCTGTATATGACAAAGCATTTGGTGCAGCAAGAAATAGGGGACACTTTCAGGTTGACTCAGGGCGTCGTCATAAGGGTTTATGGATTCAAGGGCCAGCCTTTTCTGCTGCCCTACTTCTGCACAGAATACCACTTCGGCCTAGAAGCAGCACGACAAATGGACTTTGTGGAGCAAGAATTTGGCCATGGACGGAAGAAAAGCCCCATATTCAACTACCCTATCATCTGGGGCGACGTTGAGGTCCACGAGGTCGGGCAACACATATATTTGACAGATACCCTCCTAAGCTTCGGCCTGGTACAGCTTCCTCAGCGCTGGAAGTACGACCCGCTTGGAGTAAGGGGGAAGTTCGTGCATAGCTGCCCACGGAAGGAAATAATGGCAGAAAGAAACAATTCAATAGGAAGCGACTTAGAGTGGCATATCGAAAGGATGCAGTCACTCCCGCCATGGCATGACTTTTACTGTATGGAAGAGGAATATGATCCCCAGCGCAACTATGATCACAAGACGGGATCGGTTGGGTACAGAAGAATGCTCGCAAAGGTGGCGCCACTGGGCTGGAATGAGGACAAAATAGCCCAATGTTGGATAATGAGGTGTCATACGGGGCATGACAAGTCAGAAAAGTTGTTGGCTTGCGACCACGATTTCTCCAAGCTCTATGACACCCACGTTGACAAGTGGCAACCGCTCGTGTTCCACGATATCGTGCCCCGAGGCGCTCGACCTAGGCATAAAAGGAGGCCCCCACCTCAACAAACAATCACACAAGGCACTTCGAGCGGCGAGGCATTAAAAGGGCAAGGAGTGGGCCCAATGATACAGACCACCTCAGAGCAGTCGCAGCAGCCAAAAAAGGAGCCCGAGCAACCTACCAGTGCAGCAGAAGAAAGCGTGGAGCCTTCGAGGTCAAAGCCCAAGTACCGTATAATAATGTCAAGCGCGGCTCCTGACACGTCAAAACCCCCTACAGCACCAGAAAAAATGGCTGCGACAAAAGAAAAGAAAAGAAAAAGGTCTGAGAAGACCAAAGAGAAGCGGCCAACGACTGCAAAGGAAACAGTGCACAGAGCTAGGGTGACCCCGTAGACAGGGGCTGTTGCAAGCGAAGTTGTAAATATCCCTGAGGACAGCCCTTAGAAAGAAGCAGAGGCGTGGGTTGCTGGAGTTCTTCAAACGCCAGCTCAGGCGGAGAGCATAGGTACGCATTCTCTGCCCTTGAGTCAAACCCCAGAAACCCTACCTGCTGCACTTTCCTCCCCCGCCTCCGAACCCGTGCAGGCCGCCTCATCCCAGTCCCCCTTCACGCAGCCGCCGCCTAGCCCACAGTCATTTGGTCAGTTTGCTCAGGACCCCAACGCATTTTTAAGCCTAAGCCAAACCCTAGGTCTGTCCCACGCAGCCAGCGCAGAGCAGAGCCCTTCATCCCCTCATCGCTCATCCCCTGCGGCCACCGCTCCAGAGAACCCATCTCCCCCTCCACAAGAGCCGCCCATTTCTCCCAAAGCTCAGTCGCCCGCAAGAGCGGTTGTATCATCCGGTGCGCCCCCTACTTCCCTGTTCGCAGGTAAAATGCCGCAACAAGACTTCAGCTTTGGCGTACCCTCTGTTCAGCGACTTGGAGCTGGCAGAAAAACAGCTGCAAATTGCAGACGATCAGCCGCTGGCCACCAAGGCAGCCCAAGGTTCCCTAGCTCTCTTCCAGGGAGTCAGAAAAAGAAGAGGAGAAGAGATCGCCGTCCCTAAAAACGCGCCAAATTCGACCTGGAGAGAAGGGTGATCCGTTCAGAGAAAAGGGTGCCCAAGGTTAAAAAGCCTATCCAGGATATGACAGAAGATGATTATTTTTACCAGAGCAAAGAGCAGAGCTTCGACGATATCGTCGAAGAGTATGAGATAGGCGGAATCCGGCGGAAGACGGACAAATTGCTGATCAAGCGACTGGAGACGAAGCATCAGATGTACCAGCTCCAGGATGAAAAGAGAGAGCTAGAGGAAAATCTAGCCAAAGCGCAAGCGCAGCTGGAGACGGCCCAAGGGGAAATTGAAAAGCTGAAAGGGCAACTTGCAGCCGCCCAAAAGGAGACAGTAGAACAAAAAGCGGCCGCAGACCAGCTTACCAAAGAAAAAAAAGACGCGTTGGAGCAAGTTGCAGTGCTGCAAGGGCAGCTGGAAGAGATTAAGAAACAACTTGAGGAGAAAGCCTCACAGGCGGCCTCGTTTTCTAAGGACAGAATCAAAGAGCTAAGGGTCGGCCTACTAAAGGGTTTCAGAACCAATGTCTCCAGGTCGCTGTCGGTTCTCACTTTCGTCTCAAAGATCCAAGATGTATCTGCCCAGGGAAAGCCTGCGGTAGAGGAGGCCGAACGCCAAGCACAGCAGTGGCTGGACTTGGCGATCAAACTTGAAGAATATGAGCGCAAGGGCCTCCAATTCCCCCCTATGTCACAGATTGCCCTAGACTAGGCCGATGCAAGGGTAACCTTGCAAACCTACTTTGAAAAAGTGGAAAGGATCAAGGCAGCAAGAAAGATGCTGGACACATTGCTCAAGGAGAAGGACATCTGCCTGGTCCCATTTCACACTCTCTCATCGCTCGGTTTTCCGAGCTTTGTAAAGGATGGAGAATGTCTGCCCAAAGAGCAGCTGAAGCCGATCTGGGAAGCCTTTGAGGTAGACACTTCTGAGATTGATAGCTGGAGTGACCCAGTCCAGGAAGGGCAGGTAACCCAAATGGTGTCTAAGTTCTGTAAGATTAGCACCTGCCTTCATGAGCTGGGGGAAAGGTACACCACAATCGACGTGCACCGAGTTGCGGCATTCAAAAAAGCGTTGAAAGACATCAGCGACTCAGAGCCCTTCCAGGAGGCAGTCTAGGCTCAGGCTCAAACTGCGTATGAGCATGTCCGGGAGTATGTTGATCCCTCCGAACAAGAAGAGGAAAAAGATGCAGAACAATCCGGTTCGGAGAGAGGCGAAGAAGAAGACTCGGGAGAAGAGACCGCTGAGAGCGATGCCGAAGAAGAACAACTACCGAAGCGGGATACTCAGCAGCGGCAGCAGAAGGATGCAAGGACCGGAGATGACTCTGCGCCCAAGGGATAAAGGCCAGGTTCTTTGCATCGAGGCGAGCTCGATACCCCGCGAGCCGCCAGGAATGTTGTCACATTTTGCAACGGGGTAGCAATTTTGAAAAATCTATAAGAAGTTGCTGCTATCTTCCCTCCCTCTTCTCTCTTCCAATTTTCTTCATGCTCTCTTCACTTTTCAATTGTCAATTCTTTGTTCTCCATCTTTGTTGTTTAAAGATTTTCATTGATTTCAGTTCATGGGCAAGATGCCCCAAAAATTTTCTAAGTGTTGAGCCCGCCCGACTTCGCTGCGAAGTCGGGCGGCGCTCAGTGTTTTGTGCGCTATCGGGCGGCCGTAATAAGATTTTCCCGAAAATTGCTAAGTGTTGAGTTGTGCGCCGTCCGACGACGCCCGATTGCGCTGCCCCGTCCGACTGCGCGCTTCCTTTTTTGCGCCATCGGACGGAGGTAGAAAGAGTCGCAGAAAATTTGGCTAAGTGTTGGTTGTTGCGCCGTCCGACGGCGCCCGATTGCGCTGCGCCGTCCGACTTCGCGCCCCTTTTCCAGCGCCATTGGGCGGACCGTGAGGAAGAAGTGAATATTTTTCTAAGGCATGAGCCTCCCGACTGCGCTGATTTTATGCTGCGCCGTCCGACTGCGCGCTTGTTTTGTGCGCCATTGGGTGGAAGAAGATAAAAAGGAGTAGAAGTCTGTCCTTTGTCGCTGGCGTCCTTTGGCGCCTACCGTCGCAGCCCCCTTTTCAGCAGATAACAACAGGATACTTCAGTCTTTTCCCCCCATCGTCAGCGGACGTCGAGTCAAAGCCAACGTGCAGTTTTGGGATATGTGCCAGGATGTGACAAAAGGTGTGCTATCAGGTACAGAATAGGTGCACATTGAAGAACCAGCCATACCGTGTCTGCCGCATTAACTAGACCTGATTGACTACCTACCAGAACCGCACGAGAGCTGTCCCATTTTCAGGTGGACCTTGCTGCAAGTACATTCATGATCCGCAGAGGTCAAATCTCAGTGGCTTTTAGCCGCTTTTGGCAGCTTTTGCAGCTTTTGTCGGGCATTGAGTCCCGTGCTTAATTGTATTCTGGGGGAAATTCCTGCTATAAAAGGCAGTCCAATTCATTGTAATAGGGGGGGAACATATTGCTAGAGAACTCTGTTGTGACAGATCATCTTCTACTTAATACAAAGCATCCTTTGGCTCTGCTTCTTGTCTCTATCTTGTATGCTGCCTTCTGCTAGTATTTCTGCTTCATGTCTATTTATATTTCTGTCTGTTTGAATACTGAACTCTGGATTTGAACATTGGGAATTACTTAGATCTGGAATACTAATCAGAAGGATACATAGGATAGATTTACAGTTGCAATTTCTGTTACATGCTTTGTTTTGATTGTTGTTGGTTTGGGTGCAAATTTGTAATCGTGCTGCTTGTTTCTCCCCAACTGAAACAAATGAGAATTTCATTTCTTTCTGCATATTTATCTCTTTCCCGCACTCTTATCTAAACCCCCAAAACTAGATTAGTATAGGAAGCCGGCCTCCTCCGGAGATTGGCACGGAAGGCATCACTTCCTTCCGGCCTTTCAATCTGTTGGGCGAATCTAGGGCGCAATAGATCAAAATCCTTTCCTTAGTGGCAGATTCGTAACCAACAGGAGCTATTGTAGTAGCAAAGGGAGAATCTTATGGGACCCTATAGCGTTTATGCGGTGATACGGTGACAAACCATGCAACAAAAACAACTTCTGTTCAGGATGCAGTAATGCTATGGCATCAACGCCTAGGCCATATGAGTGAAAAAGGTCTGAAAATTCTGCATGACCGAGGTATGCTTTCTAGGATTAAGTCTTGCAATTTAGACTTGTGTGAGCACTATATTTTTGGTAAACAAAAGAGGGTTCGGTTTACTACAAGCCCTGGTAAGAGTTCTGATTTTCTGTAACTTATACATTCAGATATATTTCAACCAGTCCCCACTCAGTCCTCAAATGGTGCCATCTATTTTCTGACTTTTATAGATGATTATTCTAGGAGGGAGTGGGTTTATTTTCTGAAGAAGAAGTCGGAAGGTTTGCAGAAATTTTAAGAGTTCAAAGCTCGAATAGAGAAAAGTTTGGGCAAGTCTGTTTTATGTCTTAGGTCAAATAATGGGGGTGAATATTGCTCCAAGCAATTTGATAAATTTTGTACACAAGAAGGAATTAAGCACCAGAAGATTGTACCATATACTCCACAACAAAATGGTGTGGCTGAGCAGATGAATTGCACAATCATGGAACGTGCAAGAAGCATGCTCAGTGCATCCATGTTAGATAAGAGGACCTGGGCAGAGGCTGTTGATACAGTTGTTTACCTCATTAACAGGTCACCTACAGCTGCGTTGGATGGACAGATTCCAGAGCAGGTTTGGTATGGTAAGCCATTTGATTACTCTCATTTGAGTACCTTTGGTTGTGATGCATTTGCCCATGTGCCTAAAGAAAAAAGGTCCAAACTTGACCCAAAGTCAAGAAAATGTGTTTTTCTCGGCTATGGAGATGCAGTAAAGGGGTATAGACTATGGGATCCTACTGCCCACAAGGTAATTATTAGCCAAGATGTTATTTTTGATGAAAAATCCATGCAAATGAAGGAGGTATAGCAAACACCTAATGTTGTACCAGTTGAAGAAGACATGAACGAAGATGAAAATGAAAATCAGCATGCTGAAATTTTTGAACAGCATGCTAAATCTTTTGACCAGCATGCAGAACAGCAAGTAGAACAGCAAATAGAGCAGCCACAACACTCACAAGACCAAGAGCCACAATCAACAGATCATTGGCTTAGAATATCTACACGTCCACAAAAGTGCCCAGAAAGGTATTCTCATGTTTATCAGTCCTCTTTTGCTTTGTTAACTGATGATGGTGAGCCTAGTTCATTTCAGGAAGCTAGAGAGTCTGAGAATGCAGAAAAGTGGAGGAAATCGAGGCACTTCACAAGAATAAAACATGGGAACTTGTGGATCTCGCACCTGGAAGAAAAGTTGTTCTAAACAAGTGGGTTTACAAAGTAAAGGAAAACAGCGATGGGTTGTTGGAACACTATAAAGCTCACTTGGTGACAAAAGGCTATGTGCAAAAGTCAGGTATAGACTTTAATGAAATTTTTTCTCCAGTTGTGAAGATGACTATTGTTAGAGTTTTACTTGCACTTGTAGCAACACAAGATTTAGAACTGGAGCAACTTGATGTAAAGACTGCTTTCCTGCATGGTGATCTTGAGGAGGAGATTTATATGGATCAGCCTGAGGGCTATGAAGAAAGAGGCAAAGAGCATTTGGTTTGCAAACTGAAGAAATTTATGTATTGGTTGAAACAGGCACCAAGGATGTGGTACAGAAAATTTGACACCTTAATGAAGAGCCAAGGTTTCAGCAGGAGTGAAGCTGACCACTGTGGATACTATAAGAGATTTGATGATGACAGTTTTATTATTTTTCCATTGTATGTTGATGATATGCTGGTTGCAGGCCCCAACATGAAGAAAATCATTGATCTTAAGGCTCAGTTGGCTAGGACATTTGAAATGAAGGATTTAGGAGCAACAAACCAAATTTTAGGGATGAAGATACACAAGGACAAAAAAGGAAGAAATATCTAGTTAAGTCAAAAGTCATATATAGAAAAGATTCTGCAACATTTCAATATGCAAAATGCAAAACCAGTTAGTACCCCACTTCTTTCACACTTAAAATTGTCTTCCAACCAGTGTCCTAGAATAGAAGCAGAGAAGACAAGCATGTCTCGTGTACTGTATTCATCAGCAGTAGGAAGCCTCATGTATGCCATGGTGAGCACCATATCGGATATTGCCCAAACAATGGGAGAAGTCAGCCGGTACATGGCAAATCCTAGTAAGGAGCATTGGAATGCGGTAAAGTGGATATTCAGATATTTAAGAGGCACTTCAGATGCTGCTATTTACTACGGATCGGATAGTTTGCAAGTTAAAGGTTTTGTGGATTCTGATTATGGTGGAGATAGAGATAGGAGAAAATCCACTACAGGATATACTTTCACTCTTGCTGGTTGAGCTGTGAGTTGGACTTCTAAGTTGTAGTCTATGGTGGCTTTATCAACCACTGAAGCATAATACATTGCAGCAACTGAAGCCAGCAAAGAGGCAATTTGGCTAGAACGACTATTGGGTGACTTCAATATAAAGCAGGAGAAAATTACACTATATTGTGATAGCCAAAGTGCTATTCAGTTAGTGAAGAACCCAACATTTCATGATCGCACGAAACACATTGATGTTAAGTACCATTTTATAAGAAATATGGTGGAATAAGGTAGAATCCTGTTGCAAAAAATTGGTACTGAAGTGAATCCTGCAAATATGCTTACTAAGCCGGTCAAGACAGAGAAGTTTGAGTGGTGCAGAACTTCTCTGGGCTTGCTGAAAATGTGATAAGGGCAACATTGGGCAATTAGCAATTGGATGGAAAACCATAGGCAAATAATTCCTGTATATCGACTTCAAGTGGGAGAATGTTAGGAAGTGAAGTCAATATCCAAATCTCCATTGTTCTTCAGCAGAGAGGTGCACGGTGGTGCAGCTTATGGAGAGGAAACAAACAGTTTTTTGGAGTCTTCCTTTGGAAGAAGAAACGAATAGTTTTTTGGACTCTTCTAGAAGAGGAAACGAACGGATTTTTGGACTCTTCCCTTGGAAGAGGAAGCGAATAGTTTTTGGAGTCTTCCTTTGGGAGAGGAAACAAACAGTTTGTTTTTTCTATAAAAGGGGAATGACCCCTTGCATGTAAATGTTGATTGAATGTAGTTTTGCCGAAATCAATAAAAGATCAAGTTGTCATTGCTCCGTGGTTTTTCCTGCACATTGCAAGTATTCCACATAAAATCTGTGTTACTATTTTTTGCTATTTTTTTTCTAACAGGTATTCCCAGTAACGAGATGGTAGCAGATTCAGGAACTAAAAGGTACTAAAATCATGAGACTAATAACACTGTCGTACAACATTCCTCGAGACTATACAATCTCAACTTGTATGGCACAATCAGTCGAACAACAAGAGCTTTCGCATGATGCAATTCCTTGTATGGTCGTACGATCCAACTTATCATACAGCACAATCCCTCGTACGACGTAGTACGAGATAATTCTTGTAATCCTTTCTCCTAGCATACGTTAGTGATTTGTACGGTATTCAGTATTCACACATACAGAATCATCATGCGACAGTTAAATGGCAACAATCCTATATCGCCTTTGTACAATCTAACTATCGTAAGGCCTGCAACAGCTGCAACTTCAATGATTCGTCTCAGTCTTGTTGGTCAGAGATCTACCTTTGGTAAGGATTTGGTAATTCAGTGCGCCTTAGACCCGGCCAACATTAAAAGGTCGAGAGGAAGAAATGCCTCCCGTGCCGATCTCCAGAGATGGGATAGTTCCTTTGCTATTCTAACTGGGGTATTTGAGATAAAGGAACAGGAAAGAAATGGGAAATGACTGAAAGAGATGGGAAATATGGCCACAGGCCAAATAGAACAGGGGTGATGGACTAACAACACGATAACTCTATTGCATTATGAACCAAATAGCCCTCAAATACAGATAACTAACAGAAATTAAACCAGAACAACTAGCATGCATAATCTCCAGGGCTACTCCAGAGTCCCTACCTTATCAAAAACTAAATCCAAATAATAGAATTCAAATTTACAATTAAATCATGGAATAATAGAAGATAAGCAATAGAAGACATACACATGAAAAATAGAAGTCCAGGTCTAGAGCCAGACATCAGCTGTATTGATAGCAGAATTCAGGTTTTCATTTAGCCTCTAGCAAACATCCATCCATTTTACAATAAAAGAGCGGACTTATATAGAGAGTTCTGTCACTTGAACAATAAATGTTGATTAACAAAATATGGCGGTGGAAGCCAAGATAAGGATTACAAGGAGTACAGTCACAAAGTATTAACCCGGCATGGTAGAGACTGGTGACTCCTCAAAAATGTCATTGAACCCCTTCAATGCCCTGACAGACTCAGCTTGTTGGCACTACCTCCTCACTCGCGGGGACCTCTTCCCTGGAAGATATGCTTGAAATTCTGGAACGTCCAGTCTGGAGATTCAAGCATATAGTCCAGATCATAGTTGAGAAAATCTGCAAAAAAATCCTGATTCAAGCTGATTTTTCCCAATTCACAGCCTGGCCAATTTTTTTCCAAAAAATTATGATATGCATGAAAAAAGCCTTTTTTCAATGAAACTTTGCATTTTCTTCCGATATTTTGCCAATTTTTCTGGATTTTTTTGCTGATTCCCAGTTTTTCCTGCTGCTTTTTCCATGCCAATTCCGATCTGATTCTGATTTTCTCAACTACGGTCCAAATATTCTCCTGGAACAGAAGATAAAGGTTTTGAATCCTCACTGTATTATTCTGTCAAGACAAATCTGGAAGAGAAGCAAAGCAGTGGCAGTTGACTCCTCAGTAGTCAACAGAATAGCCATAAAGTGGAGCCCACTAAGATTTTTGATCTTTTGTTTGGTCTTACACCAACTGGGAAAGGATCTTTTACAAAAGTTATAACAGTAGCTTCATGTTCTTCATTACCAATGTTTGTGCCCCTCTGAAGATTGATTAAAAAGGAGGATGCCAGGAAGAAATAAGAAAGTTTAGACTTAAGTTCAATGTCAAGGACTGGATCTCAGAAGGGGATTTCAATGCCATTTGTTAAGAACTTCACACGCAACCCATAAGAGAATTAAACGGAACATATGCAGCACTCAGATTCAATGGCATGTAAATAAACCATCAACTAGACCATGCACTCTTAGAAAAGAAGAGCGATTTGTTGAAGGTGCCAGCAGGCATCAATAATTCACTAATTGATAAGAGAAAAATTAGTACATAGTGATAAAATGAGTTGCAAGTGAAGGTATTCATAAACTCCAACAATACATGGCACTGTTCCCAACAACACCACAACTAGATGACTCATTGAACCATTTAATAATAATAAGCAGTACAAGGCAACTATGGGCTAGTGGCCACTTACAATCAATAATTAAATATAAAAAATGTTGGCACAATGGCCCTGTTGGTTACGAATCTGCCATGAGGAAAGGATTTGTTGTTATTGCGCCCAGATTCGCCCACCAGATTGAAAGGCCGGAAGGAAGGGATGCCTTCCGTGCCAATCTCCGGAGAAGGCCGGCTTCCTATGGGGTTTGTGTTAAGATAAGAGTGCAGGGAAAGAGATAAAAGTGCAGAAAGAGATAAAAGTGCAGAAAGGAATTCCAAATGTGATTGGAGTTGGGTGGGGGGAATAAGCAGCACGGCAACGAATCAATCACCACTACTAACAACATTCATCTACAAACATACATTGAAACTACAGCTATCAGCGATCCTATGTATCCTCTATCTATGCATTCCAGGAATACTTGGCCACCAAATGCCGGAGTCCAGAGTTCAGTACAACAGCAAGCAATGACACAAGAAACATGAGGCAGAAATGACAAGGAGAGGCAGCATACAAGATAAAAGACAGTAAGCAGAGCCAAGTATATGTTTGTATTTGAGGCAAACGCACAGCTACAATTGTTCCCTAGCAATATATTCCCCTTCCACCACCTTACAATGAAAACGTGGTGGGTATTTATAGCCCAATTTCCCCCCATTACATTCATGGGCACAAAGTCCCAGACAAGACAGTAGCTGACACGAGCGGCTGAGGAGGCTGCGATGCTGACTTTCATGCGCAGGACTGTACTTGCAGCATGGTGTCCCTGAAGGCGGTACAGCTACGTGGCGGCGCGTTGGGTCAAATCTTCGGTCAGCAGGAATGCGGGTAGGTGCGGCAGATGGCACTTCACATCGGCTTAAATGGTGACAGATGGCGCCGGTAGTGTAGCCCATGCTTTGTCCTTGCGCGGTCAAGTCTTGGCTCGAATCCCGAAGATGGATACTTGTCGGATGCTGAGGTATGACACGTGTCTGCCTTGAAAGGTAGCTTATCCAACTTCGCCCGGGATTCGGGCGCTATCGGGTTGCGCAGGTTGAAAACAGCGCAGTTGGAAGGCCTTCTTGCCTTAGCATTTTCTGAGTTGGCTTTGTCCAACTGCGCACCGGTCAGAGGGCGCACTCCGACTTCGCTGCGAAGTCGGGTGTCGCACCGATGCTTGCTATCTTCTTCCGCTGCTCGGATTGCGCACTGGAAAGGGCGCACTCCGACTTCGCTGCGAAGTCGGGTGTCGCCCCAGCACTTAGCTGATTATCTGCTAGACCGCTCCCTAGTGCGCCCAGGAAGAAGGGCGCACCCCGACTTCGCTGCGAAGTCGGGTGTCGCCCCTGACACTTAGTCAAATTTTCGGTTTGTTCTTGCCTGATTGCGCACTTCGGGCTCCCTACTGCGCTCCAACTGAGGGGCGCACTCCGACTTCGCTGCGAAGTCGGGTGTCGCCCCAACACTTAGAATTTTCAGGGAACACCTCTGTTCTGGAAACTTACTGGGGGAAGAAAGGGAAAAGAAGAAGGGGGAATGAAATTGCAAGGAAGAGGGAGAAAGGGAGAAACGAAGAAAGGGGAAATGAGGAGAAGGAAAGGAAAAGAGCAGCTCACATGCAGAAACCAAAAACATGGCACCCCGTGCAAAATGTGGCAACATTCCTGGCGGCTCGCGGGGTGTCGAGCTCGCCTCGACGCAAAGAACCATGCCTTTATCCTTTGGGTGCAGAGGAACTTCCTTCCCCTGCCTTCTGCTGCTCTGGTCGCTTCCCTTGGGGCAACTGTTCTTCTTCAGGTTCACTTTCACCAGTTGCCTCCTCGGTCCCGCCTTCTGAATCTGAGGGTTCTCCACTTTCGGCCTCCCGCTCGCTTATGCGTTCGAACGCAGCCTTAGCTTGATCCCAGACTGCGGCTTGGAATGGTGTGGGGTCGCTGATCTCCCTGAGTACTGCGTGGAATGCAGCGACCGCGTGCAGGTCAATGGTGTTATATCTTTTTCCCAACTCCTCAAGAGAAGAGTTGATTTTGCAGTACTTTGCCACCATTTGAGCGACCTGCGCTTCTTGAACTGGCTCTGTCCAGTCATCAATTTCAGCAGTATCTGCCTCGAAGGACAGCCAGTTCTTCTTTACCTGCTCAAGGGTGAGGAACTCGCCATCTCTGACATAGCTCGGACACCCATGCTCGGACAGAATGTGAAAGGGCGCCAGGAGAATGTGTCTTTCATGCTCTAAGGCGTCCAGCGCCTTCCTGGCCGTTCTGATTTTTTCTGTCCTGGCAAAATAAGTGTGCAAGGTTACCCTTGCATCTGCCCACTCTGAGGCAAGTTGTGACATGGGGGCGACTTGGAAGCCTTTGCGCTCTAACTCCTCGAGTTTCACAGCCAGGTCCAGCCATTGCCTCGCCTGGTGTTCGGCTTTCTCTACCACAGGCCTTCCCTGGGCGGATACTTCTTCAATTCTGGATACGAAATCCAGAACTGACAAGGACTTGACAAGGTTGGGCTTGCAACCTTGTAGCAGACTAGCGCGCATCTCCTTTGCTTTGCTCTTTGAAAAGGCCGTCGCTTGTGATGCTTTCTCTGTAAGCTGCGACTGCGCCTGTTTCAGCGAATCTTGCAGTTGTGAAATCTGCTCTAGCGCTGCTCTTTTCTCTTCTGCGGTCTCCTGCTGAGAGGCGGCCAGCTGAGCCTTAAGATCTTCTACTTCTTGCTGTGCTGACCCCAACTGCGCAGTAGCCCTAGCCAAGTCTTCTTCGAGCTGCCTTGTGGTATTCTGCAGCTGGAAAAGCGCCTCCTGGGTCTCGAGATGCTTGACAAGGAGGTTGTCTGTTCTACGACGAATACCGCGGATTTCGTATTCCTCGTTGATGTCATCAAAGTTCTTCTCCTTTGTCTGAAGCTCATAGTCAGCCTCGGTCATGTCACGGAGAGGCTTCTTTACCTTTGGGACCAACTTTTCTGTTGTAAGCACTCTCCGATCTAGGTCAAACTTTGTGCGTTTGACCGGGGCGGCTATCTCTTCGGCCCTTCTGCGCTTAACGCCTTGAAGAAAGGAGGCTGATCCCCCCACGGCTCTTACTGCCAGAGGCTGGTCCTCGGTGATACTCATGAAATCGAGATCCTCCAGCGCCTGGGCTTGCTGCGGCATCTTTCCCGCGAACAGTGAAGTAGGAGGGATACCAGAGGGGGTAGTAAGCTTTGAGGGCGACCGGGTCCTAGGGGTGACAGGAGTTTGGGTGGATGGTGCTGGTAGGGTTTCGGTCGGCTGGGGCGAAGGATGCGGAGATGAGGGAGCAGCTTCAGCGCTGGCTGCGGGTGAAGGCTCTAGGGTTTGACTCAGGGATTGAAAGGCGTTGGGATCCTGAGCAAACTGGTCAAACGAGTGCAGGCCGCTGGATGGCGGGGTAGCTTGTGAGGCGGAAGACACGGCTACGGCTTGCCCTGATGGGGTGGGAGATGGGGCTTTTGCAGGGCTGACGCGGACTTGGGCCAGTGGAACGGAGGACGTACCTGCGGGCTCCGCCTGAGCCGACGCTGGAGGGATGGCTGCAGCCTGGATGTTTGCTTGTGGTTCAGGGCTGTCTAAAGAGACAACCTCCGGCGCTGCCGTTTGCGACTGCTCTGCGGCCGATTGCTGCACTGGCTCCTTAGGTCGCTTGGTCCTTTCGACCTTTTTCTTCTTCTTTTCTCCCGACGCTGAGGTTGGTCCAGAAGAAAGCGGCAATAAAGGGGCGGCAGGTGCTGATGTCCCCACGGTAAACTTGTACCTGGGTCGCGCTGGAAGAATACCTGCCGCACTTGGTCTACTGGCTGGAGGGGCCAGCTCAGGAGTTGACCGTTCTGGACTTTGCGCCGCTTCGGGCACTGCCACAGGAGCTACAGGCTGCATCGGGCCCACTTGGCTGCTGGTTGGAGTCGCGCTGGAAGATGCTGGAGTTGACAATGACTGAGAGGTAGCCCTTCTTTTATACCTTATATTTGCGCCTCGGGGAACGCAATTGCGAAATTCAAAGGGCTGCCACGTGTCGACGTGTTCGTCATAAAGTGCCGAAAACTCATCATCAACAGCAAGGTTCCTCCGGCTTGATTTGTCGTGTTGCGTGCGACACCTCATCTTCCAGCATTCGAGGATTTTGTCCTTATGCCAGTTGAGTGGCGCCACCTTAGCGAGGAACTTCTTGAAGCCAGCTGACTCCATTCGATGGTCCGGGTTTCGCTCTGGATCGTAGGTGACCTCCTCACAGTAAAATTCATGCCATGGTGGCCATGATTGCATCAAGTGAATGCGCCAGTGGAGGTCTGCACCTGTCCTGTTTCTTCTTTCTTGCATGATTTCAGCTCTAGGACAGATATGAGTGAACTTTCCCCGGACCCCGATTGGGTCGTACTTCCAGCGTTGCGGTAACATAATCAGGCCCATATCAATCAGCTCCCGCTCAAGATAAACGTGCTGCCCGATTTCGAAGACTTGAATATTGGCCCAGGTCATAGGATATTTAAATATGTGACCTTTCTTTTTTCCCTGGCCAAATTCCTCTTCGACGTAATCCATTTGCCGCGCCACCTCCATCCCGAATTGGTGGTCAGTGCAGAAGTAGGGCAGCAAACATGGCTTTCCCTTGAATCCGTAGATTCGGACAACAATGCCCTGAGTCAGCCTGAAGGTATCCCCGAACTCATTGTTCCACAGATACTTCGTCATAACCGCTGGTGGGCGAGTCGCGCCACGGTTGAACAATCCCATTGCCTGGCCCAGAAATTGAATATTGAAATCATAAAATGAGCCCTTCCTGTACAGGACCTCAGTCCATTCGTACACGGGGAGCGGCTCTCCTTGTTCGCTCACTTTCTTCAGGTTAGGGACGTTCATCCGGTAATGCATGTGATACAGGCATAGCCATGTGAGGAAGGAGCAAAACCGGAAGTCCGTCGACTGCTTCTGCTGCAGTCTCACCAGGCTCGCATGAATCGCGTATGCCAACCAGTCCGCCCAGTCGTAGAAGATAGGGCGCTTCCCACTCTTCTGCGCCGTGGAGTCGTAAAACTCCCCGTGCAGGATACACTCGGCCATCGCCAGCTGGAAAGGCCGCACCACTCTGTCTGAGTCGCAGCCGAGGACCCACGCCAGGATAATATAGATATATCTGTTTTTGAATCGATCCAGCGGTATGGGGCCGGTCGGCCACTGTCCAGCATTTAGCGGAGTCTTCAGCTCTGAGTCCAGAAACTCTCTCATCCGCTTCGTCTGAGAAAATCTGCCGGTCTGCTCTTCTATGTTCACCCTTCTGATAATTGCATCGGGGCTGTACTGAAGCCCTGGAGCGAACGCTGGCTGGATACTCTCTCGGAAAAGAGTGAACAGCACCCTTCCTTTGTTATCGCAGACCTGCCGCGCAGCTGGTTTGTAGTATTCAGCAATCGCTTCAACCAGCTCCGGGCACCAGTGGGTCGGAGGGCACAGGAACCAATAAAGGTTTGACTTGTACGCAGCTCCGAGGTGGTGGGAAGGCGAAACCTTATCCACCCACTTTGCGATGTTCAGACGCAGCTTCGAGAGACTGATGGAAAAGGAACCATCTTTGTATCCGGACAAGCGGTTGATTGGTGGAGGCGGAGTCTGGCCAACTACGCGCCTCTTCGTTCGGGATTTCGCTTTCTTGCCCTTCTGCGGCGCCGCGCTCTCATGAGCACTCGACTCTGGAGACTCTTCAGCTTCGCGCGGTTCTTCACTCGATTGCGCCTGTGCGGGCGCTTTCCCCTTATCCATCCTTGTCGAAACAACAGAGGCAGGAGCTACGGCTTCTGAGCTTGTCAGATTTATTCCTTGCAGTCAGGGAGTCAGCTCGAACAATATGAATTTTCTAGCCGCGCCAGGGTCCTTTTGTAGACAGTGACTGCAACATTAATGGCGCGAGGGAGGGAGTTAGGGCAGTTAACTCTGGGTTGGTGGAGGCGTTGTGATTTTGGCGGCTGCGCATGGGCCTTTTTCTTTTAGAAAAGCGTGCTTTATTAGTCGTTGGCCCAAAACGCACCTTACCCTTTAAATGCATCATCATTGGTAATTGCGCAATCATTTAAAACCTTCCTTGATCGTTGTGCCGCTGCTGACGTCACCGCCACCATTCGGGCACACTTTTCAAAGAAGAATTTTCAAGTCCACAACCCAACTTAGCCTTGTGCCGAACTTCGCCCTGGGCCGAACTTCGCCCGGCCCACACTTATGATTTTTCGTGTTTTCTGCGGTGGGCTGTTCGAACTTCGCCCGAAATTCGGGGCGCAGTCGGACTTCGCCCGAAAAACGGGCGCACTTGGACGCTTTCAGCTTCTTTCACCGGATCACCCAGGGTGCGCCCGAGAATGGGGGCGCACTCGGACTTCGCCCGAAAAACGGGCGCAATCCGACTTCGCCCAGCAACAAGGGCGCAGTCCGACACTTGGCATTTCCTTGTAGTCTGCTACCCAACTGCGCCCTTTGGAGAGGGCGCAGCCCGACTTCGCTGCGAAGTCGGGTTGGGCAGCCAGACTTAGACATTTTAGCTCTTTTTTCAACTGCTCTCTTCCCTACTTCGCACCATTTGATGAGCGCTACCCGACTTCGCTGCGAAGTCGGGGATTTGCCTCAGACCTACTTGGGCTACTTGGAAAATTAAAAACTGAAAACTGAAATATTTACATGCTAAAAACAAATAGGAAAATCTGTACAAAGAAGGGCCCCTTCGGGCGCCTTCAGTGGTGGTACATTTTCAGGTGGAACCCGTTGACGGGAATGGGGAGGGGATGTCCCTCCATGTCCCGGAGCACATATGCGTTGAACTGATTAACCCGGGCAATCTGATAGGGGCCCTCCCAGAGGGCATCGAACTTTCCATGGTTGCCGGGTTTGGCCTTCAACGAGTCCCATTTCAGCACCAGGTCCCCAATTTTGAAAACTCGGGCGGTGGTGCCTTTTGCGAACCAGCCTTGGGTTGCTTCAGCGTGCTTGGTGAAGGCCTGGTACGCTTTCTCTCTGTCTTCCTCCAACTGCAGAAGTTGGCAAAGTCTGTCTTCTACTGGATCCCCGCTGCTTCTTTCCTCATCAAGCATCCAGAGAGCGGGTATTTCAATGTGCGTTGGCAAGACAGCTTCTTTGCCGTACACGAGCGCATAAGGGGACGTTTTGATGGACTTTTTGAATGAAATTTTGTCCGCCCATAGCGCCCGATCCAGGAGTAGGTGCCAAGTCCTCTTGTTTTTCTCTACTGTCCTTCGGATGATCTTCAGTAGGTTCTTGTTGGTGGACTCGGCAAGACCGTTCCCCTGCGGGTAGTAGTTGGAAGACATCTTGTGATAGATGCCAAACTTGCTGGTGTACTCCGTGAGTACTGCGCCTGCGAACCCCGGACCATTGTCCGTTACTATCGACTCGGGGACCCCGAAACGGGTAATCAGGCTCTCGAGGAATCTGATGACCGTCTCTTGGTCGGCGTTCTTTGTGGGGATCGCCTCTGCCCACCGCGTGAAGTAGTCGGTGGCGGTTAAGATAAACTTGTGTCCCGCTGCAGAGTTCGGCGAAATCACCCCGATGAAGTCCAGACCCCATTGCTGAAAAGGAGTCTCGGCTTGGATCGGTTGAAGGGGCAGGGGTGCTTTTCTATTTCTGCCAGCAAATCTCTGGCATTGATCACACTTGGTACAGACCACATGGGCGTGCGTAAACAGAGTGGGCCGATTAGTACCCGGCTCTGATGATTTTTAAGGCCGTAGGCCTTGCAGAATGGTGACCCCCAGGCATCCCGGAGTGAAATTCTCCAAGGACCCTAGACTGGTCTGATTTTCTGACGCACCGCAACAGGATGCCGTCAATGTTTTTAAAGTAAAGCCCCTCGGGGCGAAGAGTGTACTTCAGTGCACCTAGCCGAAACCTCCTTCTTTGTGAGGCATTCATGTGGTCTGGACATCTTCCGGTGCAGAAGTATCTCACCAGTTCATCTGTCCAGTCGCACTCCTCGGGTAAGGAGTTGGCTAGGTTGATGCGTGTTGCTGGATCCTCCCACTCGCAGGCGGATATCTCGGCTGCCGCGCTTCGGGCTAGCTCCTGGCACAAGGCTCGGCCTCTGATTAGCTTGGTGGGCCGCACTTCGATGTCGAACTCCTGGATTTTAGCAATCCATCCTGCTCTCTTGTGACCCGGCTCTCCTTGTATGATGAAGCTTCGAACGTCCGGGTGGATCACAAAGACAGTGATCTTGCTCTGGGAGACAAAGTGCTTGAACTTTCGGAGAGATTTCATGACTGCGTGAACCTGCCGCTCTATAAAATTGTACTTTTCCTCGTGCGGCTGGATCACTTGGCTTAGGAACGCTATGGGGCGCTCCTCGCCATCATCTCCTTTTTGGGTCAGGACTGCGGCGTAACTCTCTGGTTCTCCCACCGCGTACAGGATGAAATCCTTGGAGTAGTCCGGGTTTATCAACACCGGTGCCTGCGCAATTCGAGCTTTGATTTCCTCGAAGGCTTGCCCCCTTTCTTCAGTCCATAGAAATTCTGTATTCTTTTTCAGCAACTCGGCCATAGGCCTGATTACCTGTGCGAAGTCCGGTATGAACTTCCGCACGAAGTTGATTTGGCCGAAGAAGGACTGCAGCCCTTTCTTGTCGATTGGGGCGGGCAAGCGGAGGAGGGCCTCTGCTCTGTCAGGGTCCACGGCTAGGCCTTTTTCGGAGATGACATGCCCCAGCAGTTTTCCTCGGGTTTATGGAGATGCCGAATTCACGACACCTTTCGAATATTTGCCGCAGGTGGGGAACATGATCTTCTCGCTTGTGAGAGAAAACAGTCATGTCATCCAAGTAGATGACAATCACTTTGTTGAGCAGCTCTCGGAAGGCCAGGTCCATGGCTCTTTGGAATGTGGCGCCAGCATTGGATAAGCCGAAAGGCATGCGCTGATAGGCGAACGTTCCCCATTTGGTGGTGAACGCCGTCTTGTGTTGGTCCTCATCCTTGACCCATATCTGGTTGTAGCCGGAAAAACCGTCTAAGAGGGAAAATCTCTGGGCTCCAGCAACTATATGGAGGATCTGATCGATCTGGGGAAGCGGGTAATGGTCCTTGAGGGAGGCCTGATTTAGATTTCTGAAATCCACGCAAAGACGAATGTCTCCGTTCTTCTTCCTCACAGGAACCAAGTTCGCAACCCAGGATGAATGCTTGATGGGGTAGATGATCTTGGCCTCCAGCATCTTCAAGAGCTCGGCCTTCATCATGGCCTCGATTTTTGGATTGACGGCCCTCTGCTTCTGTCGGAATGGCTTGGCGCCATCTTCTAGCTCAATGGTATGCTGGATTATTTCTCTGTCATACCCCTTCAAGTCCTGGTAGCTCCAGGCTACTATGTCAGGGAACTCTCGACATAATGCTCTGATCTGCTCGAGTTCCTCTGTGGTGCAGTCTGTCCCGACCTTGATTGATTTACCAGGTTCCAGCTCCAGGTCAGCATACTGCTTCGGGTCTACTTTGATCCGGTGAGATATGGCTCTGTCATTCTGATCAAATAGACTCTCTAGAGTAATCAGTCCTTTTGGGACATGATTATTTTTTAACTGTATCAACCCCTCATATTGCTCGTCATCAGGGTCTCTACCTTCGATTGAACAGGCTTCATTTATCAAAAATGTGACGATCTCCTCGTCACAGTCGAACACCTGCCAGTGGGTATCCTTATCAGGCACAGAAGGCCTGTAAATGGTACGAACCGGCTTCGGCTTCTGGACAGTGTCATCAGCCGGAACGTACCTGGCTCCAACAGACGCCAGAATGTCAGCATGCTTGTTTTTCTCGCGTGAAATAGCCTTGACATTCAATGAGTCAAAAGACTCCATCAGATCCCAGACCCGATTTCGGTACGCCTTGAGATAGTGCTTTTTGGAGGCGCACTTGTTCGTAATCTGGTGGCACACCAGCTCTGAGTCTCCGAAGATCTGCAGATGTTTAATCCCTAGCCTCTCCGCTTTTCGCAAACCCAAGCACAGGGCTTCGTACTCCGCCGCATTGTTGGTACAGCTCCAGGCCAGCCTGTAGGTGTAATCCTTCTGGATCCCGGTTGGGGAAACCAAAAGTACTCCAGCACCGGCGCCATTTTTGCATCGTGCGCCGTCAAAGAAAAGCTTCCACAGCTTTTCAGGTGCAGGTCCTACTTCTCTTCTGGCTGACTTGTCAAGCCTCTCAGGCTGAACAATGGTGTAGCAGCCTTGCTCTGTTTCAATCACGGCGTTGAAGTCCCGCAAGGAGAATTCGTCTTCTACTTGCAGTTGTTCGAGAGCTTGCTCCGTCATGTCCACTGTCACCAGTTCTTCCTCCGTCAGCTGAACCATGCAATCCTCAGGCTCTTCTCCGGGTATCTTCTCTACTAAGAAAGTGGAAGGCTTCTCATTGAAGATTTTCAGTCTCCTTCCTTTAAAGGGCACTTCCATGTGCGAGTAGTCCAGAGACAGATACCCTCCCAACTTCGCAGTGAACTCCCTGGAGAGACACATGCCGAAGTAGGGTTCCAAGTCGACGACCACAACCTCTTGGATGACCACGATGTCGAGAGCTTTGTGCAGCCGAATAGGGATGTCTTTAATGACACCGACTGTCTTGACAAGGGTGCCGTCTAGTTGCAGCACGCCTTGGCTGCTCCTTGTGTACTCCATCCCGATCTCGTCGCAGACGGCTCTCGGCATTACGGTCGTGGAAGCACCAGAATCCACCATGCAGTTGTGCACTATGTGCCCTTGCATCCGTAATGACAGATAGAAGGGAGGTGGTCTGTTCTTCCCAGTGGCTGAGACTGTCAGGGGTTGCACCAGGACAGCGGGCTGTATCTGCTTGCCATTCTTCATGATCTTCAGAGATTCTTGCAGCAGATCAACCTGGCCTGGAAGCTGAAGAGCATCATACATGCTGATTCTTGCGGGGGTTCTCTTCAACTCGTCTACTATGCTGTAGCCTGAAGTGCTAGCTCCTTCCGCTTCTTTTGCCGGCTCATACTTCGTTCGGTACTGTTGAGTGGCCTCAACTCTCTGTCTCTTGGTCAGAGACGGATATCTCAGCTTCTCCTGAGCTTGTTCTTTGGTTTCAGCTGGAGGCTGAGCAGTGGGAGCTTTAGCCGGAAGAGCTTTGGCTATGGGAGGCTTGACTGCGGGAGTCTTCGCCGGAGGAGTCTTCTCTTTGGTCGTGTAGGGCCACGACCTCTTGTAGGGTGGTAACTCCTCAGGTTGCGCCTTCTCTCTTCGGCGTACACCTTTAAGGGTTTGGCAGCAGCTTTAGCAAACTTTTTGCTTTCCTTGGCGGGAGGCGGCATGGGAACTTCCTCTGAAACGGCGAAATTGCTTTCGTCGCCCAGGATCATGTAGAGTTCTTTGTCCTCTATGGCGCTGTCGGCCAAGGTCTGGAGGTAGTGTTGATGCAGGGTGCAGTCTTCCTCAGCATGCGGGTCATTGCATGTGGTGCACCAGTTGACCTGGTCAGAAGTACCAGGTTCGTCTTCAATGGCAGCATTCCTCGGAGGGGGCCGCCTTTGCAGTTGTTGCTCGGGGGGCCGATCTTTTGTTAATGCCGGGGGCGGGTATGGCCTCCTTGGAGCCAGGTCCATCTGGGCCTGCTTCTTTTTCAGGACAGTCATGTCGTTGGACATGGTGTGATAGCCAGAGGCCAGAGCCCGGACCTCCTGAAGGATTTGATTCTGAATATCATGGTCAGGAGGCGGCGGCAACTGAGCTGGGGGAGGCAATGCAGCCAATGGAGGAGGAGTGGAATATTGTGCATGCTGCGGGGGAGCAGGAAGTGCTGGAAAACGCGGAGGACGAGGAGGCGGATAATGAATTTGCGGCGGGCCGTAAGGACTCACGACCGGCGCTGGATTCCATTGCTGCTGGGGTTGCTGTCCTGAAGTGGATGGCTCCGAACCAGAAGCTGATGGATACTGCGATCGGGGAAAATCAGGGTAGATGGGCGGTTGCACTCTGTGCGGAAGCCTGCCGATGGAGATGATGTCCATTTCAGCTTGTTGGGCAGCCTCGTACAGAGCGGGGAACGTGTTGATTCTGGCTACCTTCAGCAGCAGGCAAATGTCTGAGTTGAAAGATCTCAGGTAGTAGTAGGCGGCCTGACCCGCTGACGGTCGGAGTTCGCGAGGCACTCGTTTCCAAGACCTTGCAAACCCGATGTTGAAGTCTGACACCTCCTCTTGGGGGTGTCTCCGAATACTTTGGAACTGATGCAGCAAAGAAGAGGGATCAGCAGACTCGTTGCATCCTTTCACGAGCCTGCCGGCTAACTGTCGCCACCCTGTGATGGATCCCTCTGGCAGTGATCTCCACCAGTAGAGAAGCTTTCCCCTTAGGGAAAGGGCTAGCAGACGGGTCTTCACACTTTCGTCAGTAATGGAGTGTAGCGCAGCCAGGGCAAGAATGTCCTGGATGTGTTCGTACGCCGTCTTGCCGTAGCCGTCGTATGTAGGGATAGACTTTAAGGCAGCAGGGGGCACAGCTTGCTGTCCGACTAGGGCCAAGGGCCCCGTAGAATCCACCGCCGGGAAGAGGTCATCATCATCCAGATGATCAGCCATGTCTGCTTCTGACCCGGTAGTGTACTCGGTATCGGAACTGTCCGAAGATGTGGATTCTTCTTCGGCCTCAACTTGTTCAATTTCAGCCTCGGCCTCTTCTTGGATTTCTTCTTCGCGAGCTTGGTAATCAGCCAGCCTGACGCGCTCGCCTGGAGCGTCAATGTCAAGTTCGTAAAAGTCAGGCGGGTTCTCCGGGTTCCTTGCTCGCCACCTTCTCGTTTGCATGAAGGCGTTAGGACCGGTCTTCACGGACTCAGAGAGTGTTCAGATATTTGCAGAGTCGCCAGGTGCTCCGATTTTGAACAGCAATGAAGCGAGCACTAGTACTTCGATTCTGTTTGGGGGTGGGAAACTACCATGTCCCACCGACTAAGGCCAAGAAACTGGTGGCACAAGGGGGTTTATCAGGTTGGAATAGTACTCGTCCCACCGGGCGTGCCAGAGAAACTGTTGGTTACGAATCTGCCATGAGGAAAGGATTTGTTGTTATTGCGCCCAGATTCGCCCACAGATTGAAAGGCCGGAAGGAAGGGATGCCTTCCGTGCCAATCTCCGGAGAAGGCCGGCTTCCTATGGGGTTTGTGTTAAGATAAGAGTGCAGGGAAAGAGATAAAAGTGCAGAAAGAGATAAAAGTGCAGAAAGGAATTCCAAATGTGATTGGAGTTGGGTGGGGGGAATAAGCAGCACGACAACGAATCAATCACCACTACTAACAACATTCATCTACAAACATACATTGAAACTACAACTATCGGCGATCCTATGTATCCTCTATCTATGCATTCCAGGAATACTTGGCCACCAAATGCCGGAGTCCAGAGTTCAGTACAACAACAAGCAATGACACAAGAAACATGAGGCAGAAATGACAAGGAGAGGCAGCATACAAGATAAAAGACAGTAAGCAGAGCCAAGTATATGTTTGTATTTGAGGCAAACGCACAGCTACAATTGTTCCCTAGCAATATATTCCCCTTCCACCACCTTACAATGAAAACGTGGTGGGTATTTATAGCCCAATTTCCCCCCATTACATTCATGGGCACAAAGTCCCAGAACAAGACGATAGGCGACACGAGCGGCCGAGGAGCTGCCGATGCCGACTCGTACTGCAGAGACCGTACTTGCGGCATGGTGTCCCCGAAGGCGGTACAGCTACGTGGCGGCGCGTTGGGTCAAATCTTCGGTCGAGCAGGAATGCGGGTAGGTGCGGCGAGATGGCACTTCACATCGGCTTAAATGGTGACAGATGGCGCCGGTAGTGTAGCCCATGCTTTGTCCTTGCGCGGTCAAGTCTTGGCTCGAATCCCGAAGATGGATACTTGTCGGATGTTGAGGTATGACACGTGTCTGCCTTGAAAGGTAGCTTATCCAACTTCGCCCAGGATTCGGGCGCTATCGGGTTGCGCAGTTTGAAAACAGCGCAGTTGGAAGGCCTTCTTGCCTTAGCATTTTCTGAGTTGGCTTTGTCCAACTGCGCACCGGTCAGAGGGCGCACTCCGACTTCGCTGCGAAGTCGGGTGTCGCACCGATGCTTGCTGTCTTCTTCCGCTGCTCGGACTGCGCACTGGAAAAGGGGCGCACCCCGACTTCGCTGCGAAGTCGGGTGTCGCCCCAGCACTTAGCTGATTATCTGCTAGACCGCTCCCTAGTGCGCCCAGGAAGAAGGGCGCACCCCGACTTCGCTGCGAAGTCGGGTGTCGCCCCTGACACTTAGTCAAATTTTCGGTTTGTTCCTGCCTGATTGCGCACTTCGGGCTCCCTACTGCGCTCCAACTGAGGGGCGCACTCCGACTTCGCTGCGAAGTCGGGTGTCGCCCCAACACTTAGAATTTTCAGGGAACACCTCTGTTCTGGAAACTTACTGGGGGAAGAAAGGGAAAAGAAGAAGGGGGAATGAAATTGCAAGGAAGAGGGAGAAAGGGAGAAACGGAGAAAGGGGAAATGAGGAGAAGGAAAGGAAAAGAGCAGCTCACTTGCAGAAACCAAAAACATGGCACCCTGTGCAAAATGTGGCAACAGATCCCTATATCAAGATCACACACAATCTAACACTCCTGAGACATCTAGTGGCCTGTCTAGAACAAATCCAACTATGGTGGATTTTGGTAACCTTGTTTGCATTCTGGCCGTGTGGTACATAGAACCTCAAAATGTTAAATACACTCGAAACCATAATAATGAAACTCGGACTCAGTTCAGACTTGGCAAGGCTGACTCAGTAACAAAAACTCAAAAAAACTCGGCACAAAAAAAAATGGAAGAAAATACAATTTTCATTGGAAAAAAGATTTTTTCATCCATATAACAATTATACAAATAAAAACTTAATACTATAAGTGATACAAGCTTAAACTAAACATGAAAATGGCAAGTGAAACAAGCGTGAACTACACATGAAACCTCAAATATTCTTGTATTGCTTATAAATTATAATATAAAAATTACAAATTACAAAATGTGTCATGACAATGCCTTAATATCTTGCAATGCCTTTGCCTTGGCAGAAGCTCTTGTCTCTCTTTGTGGCTTGGGCTATGCCCGTGCCTCTTCCTGTGCCTTGGCTGCTACCTCCTCCCCTAGGTTGTCAAAATCATCCATGGGGAAGAGAGGCTATTGTTGGTACTCCTGCTCTGGCTATGTGATCCATTCACATAAGGGATCAATCTCGTCTAGGTCAATAGCCTCGTAACTTGATCCCACAATTTTTTATGGTGGAGGTAAAGGTTGTAATGAACAAAAACAAGATCATTCAACTTTTGCTATGTGAGTTTGTTGCACTTCTTGGAGTGTATGTGCTCAAACATACTCCAATTGCGCTCACAACCTGAAGTGTTGCATGGTTGACATAAAACTTTGATGGCAAAGAGTTGTAGATTGGACGTTATACACACCAAAGTCCTCCCACCATAAATCTAGAAAAAGCCAAGCTACTCTTGCTCTGGATCTGTGATTCATTCACATGAGGGATCAATCTCATCTAGGTCAATGGCCTCGTAACTTGATCCCACAATTTTTTATGGTGGAGGCAAAGGTTATAACGAATAAAAACAAGATCATTCAACTTTTGCTATTTGATTTTGTTGCACTTCTTGGAGTGTATGTGCTCAAACATACTCCAATTGTGCTCACAACCTGAAGCGCTACATGGTTGACATAAAACTTTGATGGCAAAGCGTTGTAGATTGGGTGTATATGCACCAAAGTCCTCCCACCATAAATCTAGAAAAAGCCAAGAAAAAGGAAATTTAATAATTCACATGTAAAATCGTAAATTGAGATTATTTTTTTAAACAAAATCAAAAGACAAAATAAATAATAATTTGATGAGGGTTACCTAGCCTCAAAGTTGACCTTGCTCAAATGAACTACAAGGATGTGAAAAGGGTGCCCTCACATCTCTTATAATCTTGCATCTCATCCTATATCTTACTGTGGGTTTGCTCATCTTGCACCGTTCGTTCAAGGCATTGTCAAAGGCCTGACATCACCTCATAATCAGCCTCGAATGATTCATCATAAAAAAAATCAAGGTTGAGGTAGTACCCCATTGCATGAAGTGAGCTATGGAGTTGAGAAGTCCATCACCGGTCAATAATTTCCCAAATGGGATTGTATTTGGATTAGGAATAATTATAAACTGAGGCAATCGCCTCTTTCACCCTATCCATAGCCTCCTATACATAACCCATTAATGATTTTTCTCCATCAACAAGACTGAGAACCCTCACCAAAGGCTCTGACACCTAAAAAAAAAAAAAGGAAATAATTTACAATTCAAAATTAGCAAGTGGAAAATTAATTTAAATATATAAATAAATAATAAAATAAACTAAAAAACTTAGTCTTGTACCTTGATTGCCTCATCCATAGCTGTCCAAAAGGACTCCTCAAAGATATAGTCATACACCTGTTGGCCTTCCTGCCACATTTTGTAAAATTTTAAGTTGTGTGCAGTTTTGGGAGTTATCATTGTAAAACTTCTCTTTTTCCATCGAAAATGGTTAAGATGTTATTTTTTGTTGTGTTTTCACCAGCTGTCTCCTTTCACTTTCTTCCTCAAAACTGTTTTCTTTCAAGTCCTATGGTTTCTCTGGTTTTTCTGCACAATTCCTGTCATTTCGCATGCAAAATTGTGAATGTTTTAGCATGGGGCGATGTCGTGGATGTGTTTTCTGCTTAAAATCTGATTTCTGCAGGTTCGTTTCACTCTTCGCATGTGGTGGCAATTTTTGGAGACTTGAAAATTGAATAAGTCTTGGCTAAGGCACAAAGTGCTTTCGCTCCACTTGTGGAGCGAAAACCCTCCGTAGAATTAAGTGTGCACACTGACCAAAGACTTTCGCTCCACTTGTGGAGCGAAAGTGTTTTCGCTCCACAAGGGGAGCGAAAACCCCTTCTTGAAAACCGCAAAGTCAAAGTGCAAAACAAGGCAGTCAAAGTCAAAGGTGGTTTCGCTCCACTAGTGGAGCGAAACTCTCTGTCACTCCACTTATGGAGCGAAAACATCTTCGCTCCACTTGTGGAGCGAAAGCTGGCCAGAAAGTGAAGTTTGCTCGAAGGCTTTAAACGAAGCAAAGGGATGCTTTCGCTCCACCTCTGGAGCGAAAATGCTTTCGCTCCAGTTGTGGAGCGAAACTCCAGGCGGGCCCCCAAGCACAGCGAAAGCTGCACAGAACCGCCATTGACTGCCCAACCGACCCCGAAGCTGCGCTCTGAGCCGTCCGATCATGGTAGATCAGGGGAACCTTCTGCATTCAATGCTAAGTTATCTGCAAAATCGAATTTATGTTGTTAAGTCGGTTCCGGATCAAATCTATCTGCCACCATCGCAGAAGTGGTTGGGCATTAATGTTTTGAGAGGCGGAATCCTCTATAAAAACTAGAATTTTCTCTGTAACTAAGGATGGACAATCTCTGCTAGAAAAGCAGTTGTATATCTTGAAATCTGCTTCCTAAACACGGACTTCTGGTTCCGGTCTTGAATCTTCTGTCTTTGTGTATGCCTTCTATCATGTTATTTCTGTTAAGTTAGTCACTTTGTCATACGGCTTGAATTCTGTTTCTGGATTTAGCTGTTGGTGAAGGATTAATGCTGGAGTACCCCTGGAGGTTATGCAGTTGAGAGGATTTAGTGTCGGTTTCTGTTAAAAGTCTATTGTTTTGATTGTTGTTGGTTCGAGTGAAAGTTGTGTATCGTGCTTCCTGTCCATCACCCCCGTATTTCAGGCTTTCAGCCTCTTTTCCCATTCCTTTCAGTAATTTCCTTCTCTTTCCGCATCTTCCCTAACTCTTATCTCAAACACACCACTTTTATTTTATTTTCGGAACCAACCCTACTGGAGATTGGCACGGAGGACATTTCTTTCCTTCGGCCATTCAATGCTTGGCAGCGGGTCTAGGGCGTTGTAGACTTAGAAAATCTATACCTAGGCCGATTCGATTGCCAACAGTTTCTGGCACGCCCAGTGGGACGCAAACGTTCCACTTCAAAAGCAGTATTAAGAAGTTGATGTTCATCTTGATTACTGTCAAATCCGAACATCTGGCGACTCAGCTGAACTCAGAAGCCTCCGAGTCTCGAAAACCAGTTTAAAAGCCCACACCTTCATGTACACGAGATGGAAGGCTAAAAATACAGAAGAAGAAGTCGAGTTCTTCGAGCTTGACATCGACGCTTTGGGAGAACATCCTAGAGTGGTCCAGCCGAATATCCCGTTAGACGGGACATCTTCGCAAGTAGTTGTTGTTGCTTCGCAGACTCCAAGTCCTGCCAACACAACAACTAGCTTGCCCCCGCAACCGAATCCTCCAGTTCAACCGAACGTTCCAAACATTCCGGTCCAGCCAATTCAACCAAATCCGCCAGTCCAGATGGCGCAGCAAGCTGCCCTTAGGCAGTTTCCCGCATGGAATCATTCGAGGCCTCTAGCTTTGACGGCTCAAAACCAAGTACCACCCGCAACATTGAAGGCTCTACCCACATACGACGGTACAGGGAAGACGGCTTACGAGCATGTCCAAGACGTCGCCGAACTAGCAACCATTCACCACATCACCGAAGAAGATATCATGGTGAGACTGCTAGTTCTCTCACTCCGAGGTAAGCTCCTCTACTGGTACCGGTCGCTCCCGGCCGGCACCATCACTACATGGGACCAACTGGCAGAACAGTTGATAAGGGGCTTCAATGAACAAGCGGACCCCTTCTCTTTGTTGCACCAGTTCACCACCATCCAGAGGCATCCCCAGGAGGAGGTAGCCGATTTTAACGTCAGGTTCGCTCGAACCTGGCAGAGTCTCACTGTCGGCCTTCGGCCCACCCCGGAGCAAGCGGCGTTCTACTACTTGAGAGCTTTCCATTCCGATATAAGCATGAGCATCCGACATGCTAATATCAACACGTTCCCTGCCTTGTATGAGCAAGCGCAGAAGGCCGAGGCTGATCTGATAGCTATCGGAAAGTTGCCTCCGAAGGTGACTATGCCGATTTACCCGGATTTCCCTCAGAACATGTATCCTAGTGCATCTTCTCAGTCTATGCCTACACCCCCGATGTACCCCAATCAATCATGGAATCCCAACCCTCAGAATCAAGCGGTACCCACTCTGCAGTATCAAGCACCCACCGTTCCTCAACTCCCAACTCCTGTCCAATATCCAACATTACCTGCACCATTGGCACCATTGCCATTACCCGCGCCTCAGGCAGTTTTAAATGCAGACCAGGTCAAGGAATTGCAAGATTTGCGAGCATCGATGAAGACGATGGCGAATGAGATGACCGTCATGAGGAGGAGGCAAAATGATCAAAGCTTCCAGCCGAGAAGATTTCCTCCCCCGATCACTAGGGAGCAAGCCGCTTCCACCAGCAGGGCTCCTGAGAGAAATGCAACAATGCTGGAAAGTGAAGAAGCCGGTTCATCCGGCAGAACTTATTGGTGTACCACTTGCAACGATCCGCACAGCGAAGAAACCTGCATGGTGCACCTCAACTATGTCCAGACGTTGGCCGGTGGCGCTTACGATGGGCAAATCAACATGATCAGAGAAGTTGGTCATAATTTCATGATGCCTTCCGCCGAGCAGGTCTCAGTCCTCACCAAGGCTGGGAAGAAGCCTATTGAGGTAGATCCAACCCAGATGGATCCGCTAAAGGTGCCTGCTGCATCCAAACCGCGGAGCGAAAGAGCCCAATCGCTGGCGAAAGCTCCCGATCCAATGATGACCTCGTTACAATCTTAGTTATTGAAGGACTTCCTGTCGCCACGAGCTAGAGAAAGGGGTTTCCAACCCAAAGCTTCGACTTCTCAGCCGCAAGCCGAGACGCGAGATCAAGCCAGGGAGAAGCTCCGATACCCCTCACTGACCAAGCGTCAAAGGGTGGATGCCACGCAACAGTACCGGAATACCTACGAGTCTGCAAAAGGAGTGGGAGAATCTGGCACTTCGGCGTACAACATAGTCGAAGAGATGAAGAAGGCCCCTGCCAAGGTAAGCCTTTATGACGCCCTCCAACTTCCCGGTCAAGTAGACCTCTTGCAGGAATCTCTCAAGTCTGCCAAAGACAAGGAGAGTAGGCCGACGCAGACGGTGTTTGCTCAGCCGTTGACGACTTCGGCCACAGGTAAGAATAGGCCCCCGCCATTCTACCTTTCCCTTCGAATGGAAGGATGGATCGTACACAACTGCATGATCGACTCTGGCGCCGCGACGACCGTCATGCCCAAAGCGGTGTGCGACATCATGGGCATGGAGTATACCCGGAGCAGCCCTGGGGTGTTGCAACTAGACGGGACTCCCGTAAAGACGGTAGGGGTGATCAAAGATGTTCCGATCCTCCTGCACAAAATGCCGCAAGTCACGGTCATCCAAGAGATCGTGGTGGTCGACCTCGAGCCATATTTCAGTATGTGCCTCTCGAGAGAATTCACGGCCAAGTTGGGAGGCTACCTCTCCCTCGACTACTCGCACTTGGAAATCCCCTTCAAGGGGAAGAAATTTAAGCTCTTCAACGAGAAGCCTACCAGTTTTCATGTCGAAAAACTTGAAGACGAGGAGAAAGGCTCGGGCTCTGTCAACCTGATGACAGAAGAAATGCAAGAAGTGGACCTGATGGAAGAATCTCTCGACGAACTCCGAGCTGAAGATGAGTTTTCCATGACCGATTTTAATGCCATCATCGGGACAGATTTAGGGTGCTACTCACTCACCAAGCCTGAAAAGGCTGAAACAAAAGCACCTGAAGAAAAGCCCCCGATATCTGATCAGCTATGGAAACTTTTCTTCGACGGCGCGCGATGCAAAAACGGCACCGGGGCTGGTATCGCTCTTATCTCTCCATCTGGCGAACAAAAGACTTACTCGTACAGGCTTGCATGGAGTTGTACGAATAATGCAACAGAGTATGAGGCTCTGTGCCTCGGACTCAAGAAAGCCGAGAAACTCGGCATCAAGCAATTGCAGATATTCGGGGATTCCGAATTGATCTGCAACCAAGTCACCAACAAGTGCTCCTCCAAGCAGCACTATCTAAAGGCGTACCGCAACAAGGTGTGGGATTTGCTTGAATCCTTCACCGCACTGAGCATCAAGTCGATTTCACAAGAGCGAAATAAGCTTGCGGACATCTTGGCCTCCATCGGCGCCCGGTTCTCACCGGCAGACAATCTGATGCATAAGCCAAAAACGGTGAGGCTGATCTACAGGCCTTCTGTGCCTGATAAGAAGATCCACTGGCAAGTGTTCGACAATGACGAACAACTTGTCAATTTTTTGGTTAATGAAGCGTCCTCAATTGAGAATCGGACTCTGGACGAAGAAGACCGCGAGGGATTAATCCAATTGAAAAACAATCATATCCCCAAGGGTCTGATCACATTAGAAAGTCTGTTTGATCGGAACGATAGGTCTGTCGCCCACAAGATCAAAGTAGACAGAAGAGAGTTCGTAGACCTGGAGTTAGAACCGGGGAAAGTTATCAAAGTAGGGGCCGATTGCACAGCCAAGGAGCTCCAACAGATTCGCGCCCTATGCAAGGAGTACCCCGATATCATCGCTTGGTGCTATCAAGATCTAAGGGGGTATGACAAGAATGTCATCCAACACACAATTGAGCTGGAAGAAGGGATCAAACCCTTCAGGCAGAAATAGAGGCCCGTCAACCCAAAGATCGAGATGCTAATGAGAGCTGAGCTTCTGAAGATGCTTGAAGCGAAGATCATCTACCCGATCAAGCACTCCTCCTAGGTGGCCAACCTGGTCCCGATACGAAAGAAGAACGGGGACATTCGCTTGTGTATTGATTTTCGAAATCTTAACCAAGCGTCGCTCAAGGACCACTACCCGCTACCTCAGATTGACCAGATTCTTCACGTAGTGGCGGGAGCGCAGAGGTTCTCTTTGTTGGATGGCTTCTCCGGCTACAACCAGATATGGGTCAAGGACGAAGACCAACATAAGACTGCGTTCACCACCAAGTGGGGAACCTTCGCCTATCAACGTATGCCCTTCGGCCTCTCGAACGCCGGAGCGACTTTCCAAAGGGCGATGGACCTCGCTTTTGGCGAACTGTTAAATCATGTCATCGTGATCTACTTGGATGATATGACAGTCTTCTCCCATAAGAGGGAGGAACACGACCTGCATTTACGACAAGTCTTTGAGAAATGTCGAGAGTTCGGGGTCTCCATCAACCCCAAAAAATCGATTTTTGCAGTGAAGGAAGGCAAACTTCTCGGGCACTTGATCTCTGAGAAGGGATTAACTGTCGATCCCGCCCGAGCTGAAGCGCTCCTCCGACTTCCACTGCCGTCGAACAAGAAAGCCCTGCAGTCCTTTTTCGGACAAATCAACTTCGTTAGGAAGTTCATAGCCGACTTCGCCCAAGTGGTGAAGCCGATGACCGAGCTTCTGAAGAAGGATGCCGAGTTCAAGTGGACCGATGTAAGGAAGCAGGCATTCCAAGAGATCAAGGAGCGGATCGCTCAAGCTCCAGTCCTCATAAATCCCGACTACGCAAAGGATTTTATCCTGTACGCCGTCGGGGAACCAGAAAGCTACGCAGTTGTTCTGACCCAAAAGGGGGAAGATGGAGATGAGCGCCCGATAGCGTTCCTGAGCCAGATCATCCAACCGCACGAAGGAAGGTACAATTTTATCGAAAGACAAGTGCATGCGGTGATGAAATCGCTCAAGAAATTCAGACATTTCGTCTCCCAGAGTAAGACGATAGTGTACGTGGTACACCCCGACGTCAGGAGTTTCATTATTCAGGGAGAGCTTGGCAATAGGAGGGTTGGATGGGTCTCCAAGATCCAAGAATTTGATATTGAAGTACGCCCTACCAAGTTGGTCCGAGGCCGAGCACTCTGTCAGGAACTAGCCAGAAGTGCTGCAGTCGAAGTGGCAAACCCCGAATCAGAGCACTCTACACCTGAAAGCAACCTTGCCAACCTGTCGGTTAGCAATCCAGATTGGACGGATGACCTTGTCGAGTACTTCGACACGGGCAAATGTCCTTCTCGCTTCAATGCTTCGCAAAGAAGGAGATTTCGCTTGCAGGCTGGTCGGTACGTTCTGACACCCAATGGACTGTTCTATCAAAATATCGACGGAGTCCTCTTGAGGTGCATCAGAGAGTCGGAGAAATCAAGGATCCTTGAAGAGTTTCACTCTGGGATTTCGGGAGGTCATTTCGCGGGCAGGCCAATGGCCCTGAAGATCATCAAGGCAGGTTACTACTGGCCCACCCTCTTCGTCGATGCTTTCAAGGTCAGTCAGTGCTGTGACAAATGCCAGCGCTACACAGGCAGAACCCGGAACGCCTCGTTTCCTCTCCACCCCATTCAAGCAGAAGCTCCGTTCCAGCAATGGGGCTTAGACTTCATCGGGATCATTAACCCCAACTCCTCCGCCGGCCACAAATACATTTTGACCGCTACAGACTATTTCACTCGGTGGTCGGAGGCAATGCCAACCAAGCAGGCCAACCAAGACGTGGTTATCTCTTTTCTTCAAGGGTTGATCACTCGTTTTGGCGTGCCTGATGCGATCGTGTCTGATAACGACACTCCTTTCACCGGTGCAAGGATCTGCGAGTTCGCAGTCAGGTACGGGATTTATTTGAAGACCTCGTCTAACTATTACCCGTAGGGCAATGGATTGGCGGAGTGTACGAACAAGAACCTGCTGCGGATTCTGAAAAGGTCCCTGGAGGAGAATAAGCGAAGCTGGCATCTGCTCTTAGACCAGTCGCTTTGGGCCGATCGCATTTCGATCAAGCGCTCAATCAAAACATCTCCCTATTCGCTGGTGTACGGGAAAGAGGCAGTCTTGCCCACGCACATAGAACTACCCGCATTGCAGTTGCTCAAGTGGCTCGATGGGGAAGAGGGCGAATTCGACCCGATGGATGCAAGGTTAGCCCAGCTACTGCAGTTGGAAGAAGATAGAGAGAAGGCTTACGAAGCTTTCGCAAAGCATGCCGAATCCACCAAAGGCTGGTTCGGTAAAAAGACTTCTGACAGAGCCTTCAGAGTCGGAGACTTGGTCTTGAAATGGAACGAAAACAAGTCTAAGCCGGGGAACCACGACAAGTTCGACGCCTTCTGGGAAGGCCCATTTCGAGTCTCCGACGTCAATCAGGTCAATTCCTTCATCCTGCAGGACATGGAGGGTTTTACTCTCCCAATTTCGGTGAACGACTTTCTTTTGAAGGCTTACCACCAATGGAATTCCGAGAAAGTCCGATAGTGCCAGGTATGATCTTCTGTGTATATATGCTCGTGTGCATAGGATCTTCAAAAAAAAATTTATGTATATAATGTGTTTTCGCTCCATTTTGGGGAAAGAAGTTCTTTGGAAAAAAAATAATTGCTTTCGCTCCACTAGTGGAGCGAAACCCCTTTTCGCTCCACTTAGGGAGCGAAAGCCCTATTTCCCCTACCTTTCTTTTTGTCTTCCAGTTTTTTTTTTTTTTAAGTCGTCCATCCAAGCAGCGCCATGTGTCAGGAAGGGATAAACTTGAAGGCGTTTTCTAGCCTAGCAAAATGTTATAAAGGTGTTCGACATCTTTATCCAAGCAAGTCATTTCGCTCCATAACGCTCCGAAGCGCGCCTCCCCGTGGCAAGTCCAAGTGAGCGCTCCTCCCGAGAAGCGCGCGCCCCAAGGAGGATTTTCTTAGCCGGCGTCGTTATTCATCATTAAAGAGGGCGAGCTACCGGCACGAGGGCAAATAAAGGGCGCACGATTTTATGCACGATCTCCACCTGCATTAACTCCCGACGCTGGCATTTAAAGTGGTAGGTTTGATCGTGGCGCTATAAGGAGAAGGGTTTGCTAAAGCCATTTCGTGCCCATCACTTCATTGCAGTCACGTTCTCGTGCAGCCCTTGTGCCACTGCAGTTTCTCGATCATTGTTTGTGCAAGAGTTTGCATCAGAACAATTCATTGTCCGAAATGGGCAAGAAGAGTGGGGAACATAGAGAGAAGGCATCCAAGGAAAAGATGACGCCCACAAAGGAGAGCGGCTCGAAGAAGCCACGAAAGCGTGAGAGAAAGCCAGTAAAGCTGACACCGCCCGAAGACAAGCTTTTCAGACTTCGGGATTGTCTGATGACGCACAAAGACCTCGAAGAACTACGCCAAGACGTCGAGAGGGCGTTTAAAGAAGATCCGGCTGGAAATGCATTGGCTGTAGTTCACCACTCTCACCTATTCTTTTACATGTGCACGCCCGTGCATCCGTGCCCAGAGCTTGTGTGGGCAATTTCACAATTCTATGATGCTCAAACAAGAATAGTGCGGGATTCCAAGGGGAATAAGTTGTTCCCCATTACAGCTGATATTGTTTGAGAGGCTTTTGCCTGCGGAAAGAAACCCTCGGTTGATTTCCTCCCCAAGAAGATCACCAGTTCATGAGAGAGCAATTGGGAGGAGCGCCCTCATCTGGGGAGCTTCCCGAATTACCCAGGCGCCTGACAGAGTTCGTGCACCGCGACATTTATTCAATTCTGGCATGGGTGATGGGGCTCTCTACCGACGCTATAGTTTACAACTGGCAGGTGTCCATGGCGGAGTCCATTTTTCACAACGAAATCTATTTCCCGTCCAAGATGAAGCCGGATACCCTGCCAGTTTTCTTCAACTGGGCAGAGTGGGTGGTGCGGCAGATGCACCTCTCGTTATCCTACCTGCAGAGTAGCAGAGATGATCAGTTTAGACATTGCTCCTTCCTCGCGTGGTATTTCTTCTACCACCTGCATGAACGCTTCGCCTTCATCCCCAAGAATCAGTCTGACGAAGAAGGCAAGGCATTGTCGGTCTATCTCTGGACGCAGGGCTTGTCCAGGGATGAGTCGTACTACAATTTTAACCGAGTTTTCTTGGGGTCGCGCTGGAGCTGATCTATGGCCACTACGAGCGAGTTCTCGCGGAGATGAGAGACAAAGTGGTGGACGAGAAGTTGGGAGACGTTTTCCTGCTCACCCAAGGCTTGGTAATCAAAATTTTTGGGTTCACAAGGAAACCCTTCCTGTTGCCCTACTACGCCACGCCGTACCTGTTTGCTCTTTTTTTGTGTTGGGGGCTCGCCCTTTTTTTTTTTTTTATTTTTTTTTTTTAAAAATTTCCCCTTTTCTCATTCCACAGCACAATTAGTGCTTTTTTTCCCTCTCCTAGACTACAAGGTCACCCGACAATGCGACTACACTAATGATTCGTACGGGAAAGGCAGAGGGAAGAAGCACACATGTCCTATGCCCTTCGAGTTCGGAGACGTCAAGGTGACGCAGTGTGGCCAGAACGTTGTCCTTGCGATAACGTTGTACGACTTCGGGTTAGTTGAGCTCCCCCAACGCTGGAAGTACGATCTGCGTGACGTCTTCCGAAATTTCATCGGAGCGAAGTCTTTTCATAGTTGCCCTCACCCGGACATCGTCGCCCAGCGAAATAACCCTACGGGACGTGAGTTGGAGTGGCGCGTCGACGAGATGGTGCCCTTGCCCCCTGGCATGACTTTTACACCATAGAGGTTGACTACGACCCAACCGTCAACCCAGAGCAGAGGCTTCCCAAGGATGTGTTCCAAGCGATGAAGGAAAAGTTGCGACATTGGTCAGATCACAAGATCACTGAGTGGTGGATCATGCGAGTCCACAATAACAAAATGCTTTCTGACTACCCAATGGCATTGGACGACAAATTCTCCACGGTGTATGATGAAAACGTAGACACCTATCGGGCCTTCTCGTTTTCCAAGATTGTGCCTCGAAGCACACAAGGCCCTGACGAAGTGGAGGACCTGGCAATAAAGAAGCACATGGTGCAAAGCAAAGGACAAAGCAGTCCTGAGTTGTTTGCAATTGGCTTGAGAGAGTGGGCCATCGCCTCATAAGGAATAGAGCGCCCTCCCAAAGAGAAAAGTTGAGGAAACTCCTCTCCCTTCGCATGCAACGAAGAGGTCGTGAACCAGCGCTCCAAGGCCCCCTAGAACGAGCTCCTCTGCGGCACCGGTAATCCCTCCATCGAGCGCTCCTGAAACGCCTGTCGCGGAGCATTTGGAAAAGCAGAAAGGAGAGGTGGAAGTGATTGACTTAGAGGCTGAAGCGTCCGACGAACCCAAGGAGAGAGAAGACCCACACACGCAGCGTTCCACTTCCTCGGCTCCTTTGATCACGGAGCCCGAAGGTACGCGTTCACTCTTTTCCCTTTCTTCTTCCCTCTCTCTGGCAGTCGTTTCCTCAACGGCTAAAACCCTAGTCGTTGCTCCTTTTTCCTCTAGCCTCTCCATCCCTTCTATTTCTCTTCCGCTGCCCCACTCCGCGGTTTCTGGCATTTCGGTTTCCCCAACCCTCTCTTCGCCCTCAGCAGCATTCGCATCTTATGCAACTCGCCTTAACGCTTTCGTAGTCTCTGCACCTGCCAGCCTCCCTTCCTCTGTTTCGGAAGACCCTATCGCTAACTTTTTCGCCACCGCAGAGATAAATCCATTTTCCCTTTCGCCGCCCTCCACTATCATGGCATCGGTTTCCTTTGATGTTTTAACGCCTAAGCCCACCATCTCCGCGGTTGCTGTCCAGACCCAAGCGCCCTTGAGGGTTAGCGCAGTCGCTTCCCCTCCTATTTCCCATATTCTGTCCGAACTTGAGCCGCAACGTCCTCTCTTTCCTTACACACCGATCCTCGGAGTTCAGGAGCCGCTCGAGACCGAGTTGGAGATGACGCAGCACCTTGCAGCCGCGGAGAGCATTCGCAAGGCGCGTCATAGCTCATCGCGCTGGCAGAGGGACCGCAGGAGGAAGGAGGCGCAGACTCTGGCGCTAGCTGAGAAGGCGTCCATTATAGATCCAGAAAGGATGGAGCTCCACACGGTGGAGAAGGTGCCCATTGTTCAGAAGCCCTTGGGGAGATGACCCCGGCTGATTACACTTACCGCCATACCGTGGAGGACGTGACAAAGATTAATACAGCGCAGAATATGGGCAACATTCAAGTCGAAATGGGCTCCATCTATTTTCATGGCGAGCACTACAAGGAGCGCTTCTTTGAAGCGCAGGCCAAGAACTTCGAGCTTGAGGAGGCCTTGGCAAAGGCGAGGGGACAGCTTGAAACGCTCGAGTCCAAAGCCGCGCAGTTGAGACAGCGTGTGGTTTCGCTAGAGGCCGAAGTCGATGAATATTCCAAGGTGCGCGCCCAAGCAGATCAGCAGGTGCAGACATTGGGCGTTCAGGTCCAGCAGTTGCAAGCCCAGTTAGCAGAGAGGACATCGCAAACTGTCGCATTCTCTAAGAAGTGCATCAAGGAGATGCGCCTACAGTTCCTGACGGATTTCCCGACAAGGGTTGTGCGGGGGGTCATGATTTTAACTTTCTTCAGGGAGGCGCAGGAGGCAGTTGCCGCTGGCAGCTCCATTTTAAAAGTTGCTCAGAAAAATGTTGATCTTTGGCTAGACTTAGCCACGCAGCTCCAGAAAATTGAAAATGTGGATGCCCACCTTACTCCCATGAGCCCCCTGGCTCGATCCTGGGCAACAACGAAGATGACCCTGCGCTCTTTCTTCACGAAGCTCGAGCTGACCAAAGAAGCTCGTAAGCTCTCAGATGCCCTCGAGCAGGAGAGAGACGTTTTGCTACAATACTTTAATGCCCTCACACAAATCGGCATCCCCGGCTTCACAGACAATGAAGGAGCCATTCCACCACTCGAGGAGTTAAGGCCGATATGGGCGGCATTCATCAGTGACGCCTCAGACGTTGACGCTTGGGAGGATCCGATTTCAGATTCACAGGTGATACCTTTCATGGCAAAATATGCCACGATCGAGTCTTGCTTGCAGGAGTTCGACCGGAGGCTGGATCTTGCTGATATTGAGCGAATTGAGACCTTCCGTTACCTGATCCAGGAGCTCCAGAAACAACCAACCTTTTGCCCCAACCATTGGGTCAATGCTTCCGCGGTGTACAAACATGTGTTTAAGAGCTCTCTGGAAATATTTCTCCCCCATCCGCGCGAGCTAGATCTCGAGGAGGAGGCAGAAGGCGAGCAAGAAAAAGAAGAGGAAAAGGACCGACTTGAAGAACTACCAGGCAGCAGCGATGAGCAGTCCGAGGATACTGAAAGCGAAGATGACTCTACAACCCAAGGATAAGGCCTGGGATCTTTGCATTGAGGCAGGCTCAATACCCCGCGAGCCGCCAGAGATGTTGGCCTTCCTGCCACATTTTGTAAAATTTTAAGTTGTGTGCAGTTTTGGGAGTTATCATTGTAAAACTTCTCTTTTTCCATCGAAAATGGTTAAGATGTTATTTTTTGTTGTGTTTTCACCAGCTGTCTCCTTTCACTTTCTTCCTCAAAACTGTTTTCTTTCAAGTCCTATGGTTTCTCTGGTTTTTCTGCACAATTCCTGTCGTTTCGCATGCAAAATTGTGAATGTTTTAGCATGGGGCGATGTCGTGGATGTGTTTTCTGCTTAAAATATGATTTCTATAGGTTCGTTTCACTCTTCGCATGTGGTGGCAATTTTTGGAGACTTGACAATTGAATAAGTCTTGGCTAAGGCACAAAGTGCTTTCGCTCCACTTGTGGAGCGAAAACCCTCCGTAGAATTAAGTGTGCGCACTAACCAAAGACTTTCGCTCCACTTGTGGAGCGAAAGTGTTTTCGCTCCACAAGGGGAGCGAAAACCCCTTCTTGAAAACCGCAAAGTCAAAGTGCAAAACAAGGCAATCAAAGTCAAAGGTGGTTTCGCTCCACTAGTGGAGCGAAACTCTCTGTCGCTCCACTTAGGGAGCGAAACTCAAGTAAAAGCAATGGTCTTATATAAGGCCAAGGTCTTCGCTCCACTTGTGGAGCGAAAGCTGGCCATAAAGTGAAGTTTGCTCAAAGGCTTAAACGAAGCAAAGGGATGCTTTCGCTCCACCTCTGGAGCGAAAATGCTTTCACTCCAGTTGTGGAGCGAAACTCCAGGTGGGCCCCCCAAGCGCAGCGAAAGCTGCACAGAACCGCCATTGACTGCCCAACCGACCCCGAAGTTGCGCTCTGAGCCGTCCGATCATGGTAGATCAGGGGAACCTTCTGCATTCAATGCTAAGTTATCTGCAAAATCGAATTTATGTTGTTAAGTCGGTTCCGGATCAAATCTATCTGCCACCATCGCAGAAGTGGTTGGGCATTAATGTTTTGAGAGGCGAAATCCTCTATAAAAACTAGAATTTTCATTGTAAATAAGGATGGACAATCTCTGCTAGAAAAGCAGTTGTGTATCTTGAAATCTGCTTCTAAAACACGGACTTCTGGTTCCGGTCTTGAATCTTCTGTCTTTGTGTATGCCTTCTATCATGTTATTTCTGTTAAGTTAGTCACTTTGTCATACGGCTTGAATTTTGTTTCTGGATTTAGCTGTTGGTGAAGGATTAATGTTGGAGTACCCCTGGAGGTTATGCGGTTGAGAGGATTTAGTGTCGGTTTCTGTTAAAAGTCTATTGTTTTGATTGTTGTTGGTTCGAGTGAAAGTTGTGTATCGTGCTTCCTGTCCATCACCCCGTATTTCAGGCTTTCAGCCTCTTTCCCCATTCCTTTCAGTTATTTCCTTCTCTTTTCGCATCTTCCCTAACTCTTATCTCAAACACACCACTTTTATTTTATTTTCGAAACCAGCCCTACTGGAGATTGGCACGGAGGACATTTCTTTCCTTCGGCCATTCAATGCTTGGCAGCGGGTCTAGGGCGCTGTAGACTTAGAAAATCTATACCTAGGCAGATTTGATCGCCAAAAACACCTTTTGCCTCTCATTGGAGAGTCGGTATCTAGCAACGTCTTTGACATTCCACTCCTCGCTCACAAACATCCTCTTCAATGCCCCCTTTGCATTAAAGAGGCTTTGCAATGTAACGAAGTTTGTGGCGAAGCATGTAACTCCAGCCCGCACTAGCTCCCTCCCACCAATAAATTGCCTCATCAACTAGAAGACCCACGTATGGTTGTAGATAAATTTGATATAACATCGAGCCTTTTGTATAATCTCCAACACCCAAGGTAATTTCCCAATGTCTTCAAGTAGCAAACCGAGACAATAGGTTGCACATGGTGTCCAAAAAAGTGTGGGGAATCTCTCATACAACATCCTAGCAGTTGCTAAATATGTCGTTGCATTGTTCATGATAACTTGGACAACATTCTCCTCCCCCACCTCTAACACAACCTCCCCTAGCAACTGTGCAAGCGTATCAACACTCAACTTGTGTCGATGCATCCACTGACTTGAGGAATATAATTCCTCCTGTAGAAGCAACCAAAAAATTAATTAATGTTTGATTCTTCCCATCAATCCACCCATTGGACCTGATAGTGCAACCCCTCTTCCTGCACACCCTGTGCTACTCTTCAAGCAAAACTTGAATATCGTCCACAGATTCACAAAGGAGAGGGCCCCCAAGATCGTCATAATTTGGCGGCTTAAATCCTACACCATAAACTGTTAGGACATCTACCATTCACCGCCAATATGGACACCTCATCAAATTGAAGGGAAGGCCAAAAAAATACCAAAAACTTGCAACAACCTTCCTCGCGGCCCGGTGCCTCTCCTTGTTCCACACGGCCATGCCCTCAAGCGTAGGTTGTGACCCTGGCGCCAAACGTTCTACAAAATAACACTCTTCCGTCCCACTCCTTAGGTGTGTAACTAATGGACTGGAACCACTTTGGCAATAAAACTAGCTATGGGTGCTGACGGTACCCTCTATACGAGGTCGAGAAGGGTAGGTTTCCATGGCCTCGCTTGTTCTTCATTTTAGTTCTTTTCTCTCAGTGTAGTCTGACAAGATGGCATTGCATTCCCTCTCAACCTCAGTTGACACCTTTGAACATAGCCTAACATCATGGCCTTGTTTCCTTGCCAAGTGGTATTTGAGGCAGTTTATGCCTCCATGAATTTTTTCCCCACAAAAATTGCAGTAAACCTCCCCTTTCTTTTCCCCATCCTTTGCATACTTCCATGCTGCATCTCTTTTCCCTATCATTTTGATGTGGTTGCACATGGAAACAACAAACAATTACTTTTTAAAAAAATGCCCTAGGGCTTAAACCCTACTGTAAACATTGATAGCTGAAACATTGTCAATGCCAAAGCAGGAGCAATAGCAGTAGCAACCGAGTATTACTAAGCCCTAGGGCAATGACAATGCTAGAAAAACTGTTTAAACTAGGGCTTAAACATTGATAGTTTCAAACAGCAGCCGAGTTTTTCTAGCTCAGATGAAACAGTTGAGTGGTTGTGGCAATTAGTTTGAAACTTTAAAAAAGAAAAAAAAATTAAAGTCTGAAACTTAAAAAAAAAAGTTTACAGCTGAAACAAAATTTTCTTACCTCAGATGAAAACAGTTGGGTGGTTGTTGGTGGCTATTAGATTCTTTCAAACTGAAAAAAAATCTTGTTTTAGGATGTTATCTTGTCTTTGTTTTGGTCTAGTATCGGGTAGTCTCTACTCTCCTTGCATTTGGAACAGCAAAAATGAGGCCCAATTGAAAAAAACCGTTTTTATGCCATTCCCTATATGCATGTGATGTCAACCAAATTTTTTTGGGGGTCTCGGTGAGTTTTTTTTACTTGTGAGTCCTCAGTAGTCGGCGAGTTTAAAAAAAACTCGACTGAGTTGAAAAAACTCGCCGATTCAAGTCCAAGAGACTCGGCAAGTTTCTTATAAACCCCAAGAGTTTCGTAATTATGATTGGAACAACCACATATGGGGCAAACTATTTATCACAGAAGCATTAGATAAATGAAAATGAAATGCAATATCAGAATGCCTCATCCTACACAAAGTGATGTGAGGCCACCAACCTATATGCATGTAATTTTCTGAAGATTCAGAATCTATATACGTCCCTTTATATTAAAATTAATTTGGACTCTAGATGTAGCACAGTAGTGGTAGTCCATGATTGAAGAAACAAAGAGGAATAAATGACAGGAAATATCAGCAATAAACAGCATTTACCATGTACGAGAAGGGAAATTTAGAACTGAAATGAAACAGAACTGCACTTTGTCATTTGCATTATGTATGAACAGCAATGTACATTCATTTACAGCAGCAATACAATCGCTCACAGTCACATGCAATGTCTGCACATACACAGATATGCTCCCAAGCACACACAACTAGATGGCTGAATGAATGATATCTAATTATGTCTCTATTTGGAAATGTAAGGGGTTTACTTATACTTTTCCTGGGAAAGGGGAGGTAGTTGCCAACTTCCACAACTCATACCTATCCTTAACTACCCCAACATGACATTTCAAATTACAAAACATTTGAATTACATGTACATCTGAATTACACAAACATCCAAATTACATGTACATTTTGACTGTTGGTTGCATGGTATTTCTTGCAGCTTTCTACTCATACAACCATGCCAGCTGCTCTGCAAGTTCACTATTTCCAGAGTCACTTGTATCCTTTGCACCATCATCTATTTCACAATTACATTCAACTTCGTGTATTGAGATTCCCTCAAAGGATCCCGAAGACTGACTCAGTGCAACCATCAACCTACTTATACTTTTTTCTTCTTTGTTTGGTTTGTAATTAACAAGGTTCACCTGCACACTAACCTTGTACAAGGTATTGTGTCCCATTCAGTCTCTTCAATCTGATTGCACCATTATTCAACAACTCATCCACTTGGAAAGGTCCAAGCTACAGGGTCTTCAACTTCCCTAGCTTGATCTCTTGCTTACCATTGTACTTCAACACGAGGTCATCTGCCTTCAACTTCAACTTCTACAAATGCTTATCGTGCCAAGGCTTGCAACGACATTGACCAACCTTTGTGGCCAAATGTGCCATTACTCTCTTCCAAGCCACAGGGTCTTAAACTTCCTTGGCTTGATCTCTCACTCGCCGTTGTACTTCAACATGAGGTCACCTACCTTCACTTCAACTTCCACAGATGCTTATCATGCCAAAGCTTGTAACAACACTTGGCAACCTTTGAGGCCAAATGTGCCATTACTCATTTCTCATCTAGCTTGATGAGTGTCGTTAGCCTCTCCTCCAGGATTTCCTGGTCACTAAGACAAATCTGCAATGCCACTCTCAAACTTGGCACCAAAAACTCGAATGGCACTACTACCTCCTACCTATAGATCAGCTAAAATGGTGTATGATTTGTCGTTGGCTTGTACATGGTCTTGTATGCCCACAAGATCGTTAGTGATTTCTCCTCCTTGTCAACATCCTCAATTTCACAAGTTTTGTACATTATTGAAACCAAAACCTTATTTGTTGCCTTCGCTTGCTCATTTGCCCTTGGATAGTATGGACTTGAGAACAAATGCAAGATTTTGAACTCCGATGTAGCTTTTGAATGATTTCATTCACAAAGTGTCCTCCATGAACACTTTTCAATTGAAGAGTCACTCCAAATCTTGTAATGATTTGCTTATACAAGAAAAGCACAGTACTCTTCGCAAAGTTATCTGGCAATGCCCTTTGCCACTACCTACTTTGTCAAAATGCCAATTGCAACAACAATGTACCTACTCCTTCTTTGCTAGTCTTTAATGGTCCAACAAAATCCAAACCCCATCGTTCGAACAACTCTTGTGATTGAGATGGGTACAAGGGCATGAAGTCCCTCCCTCCCTCTCTCCCAGCTCCTGGAGGCAAGTATTGATCTTGCAGAACTTGGACACCATCTGGGTTACCTGTGCCTCTTGGACTGGGTCAGTCCAGCCATCAATCTCGGACGTATCTGCCTCATAAACCTGCCAGTCCTGCTTTACTTGCTCCAGAGGCAGAAACTCTCCATATTTGACAAAGCTCGGGAATCCGAGCGCAGAAAGAGTGTTAAAGGGGGCCAGGCAGATGTTCTTCTCATGGGTCAACGCATCCAGCATCTTTCTGGCAGCCCTAATTTTCTCAGATTTTTCAAAATAATTTTGCAAGGTAACCCTTGCATCTGCCCAGTCTAGGGCAATCCGTGACATTGGTGGGAATCGGAGGCCCTTGCGCTCATACTCCTCAAGTTTTATCGCCAAGTCTAGCCATTGTCGCGCTTGACGTTCGGCCTCCTCTACCGTAGGCTTTCCCTCGGCAGAAACTTCTTGTATCCTGGAGATGAAATCCAGGACGGATAGGGACCTGACAACATTAGCTCTGCAACCTGTCAGCAGGCCGGCTCTCATTTCTTTGATCTTGTCCCTCGAAAAAGCGGCCGCCTGAGACGCCTTCTCTTCTAGCAGCGCCTGAGTCTGCTGGAGCTGATTTTGCAACTAGGCAACATGCACCAGCGCTGCTTTCTTATCTTCTGCTAGCTGATCAGCTGCTTTTTTTTGGGCCGCCGTCTCCTGCTGGGATGCCGCGAGCTGATCCTTCAACTTTTTTACTTCCTCCTGAGCGGACTCCAGCTGCGTAGTCGTCTTGGCCAGATTCTCCTCCAACTGTCTTGAATCATTCTGAAGCTGATACAGCTTCTCCTGGGTTTCGAGCCGCTTGACGAGGAGATTGTCAGTCCTTCGGCGGATCCCGCTTATTTCGTACTCCTCGTTTATGTCGTCAAAGCTCTTCTCTTTGATCTGGTGCTCATAGTCCGCCTCGGTCATCTCCTGGAGGGGCTTCTTGACTTTAGGTACTAACTTTTCTGTTCGGAGCACCCTTCTGTCCAGGTCATACTTGGTGCGCTTTACTGGTATGGCAATCTCCTCGGCCCTTCTCTTTTTTACGCCCTGGAGGAAAGCAACAGAACCCCCTGCGGCCTTTGCAGCTAAGGGCTGGTCATCCATGACTTGCAGCTGTTTTTCCATCAGCTCCAGTTCTGCCAACATGGGGTACGCCGAGGCCAAATCCTGCTGCGGCATCCTCCCTGAAAATAATGAGGCGGGTGGTACGCCAGAAGACAAGGCCGCTCTTGAGGGCGACCGGGACCTAGGGGAAGTGGGCGGTTGCTGAGGAGGTGGAGATGGGGTTTGGAAGGCGGTATCGGCGGCGGGTGAGCGGCGTGGGGACGGGGAGACTGCTTCAGTGCTAGCCGCGGGAGAGAGACCTAGGGTTTGACCCAGGGTCTGGAAAATATTAGGGTCTTGGGCGTAGCGGCCAAAGGACCGAGGGCTGTGCTGGGACTGCGTGATTAGTGAAGAGGGCGAGGCAGCCAAAATGTGCCCAGATGTGGAAGATGAGGGCGTAACAACAGGGCTTGCTAGGGTTTGTTGCACAGGGGAAGAGGACGTACCTGCGTGCTCCGCCTGAGCTGGTGCTTGAATGACTCCCGCGGCCCAGGCCTCTGCCTCTCTCTGAGGACTATCTTCGATCGAGATTATCTCACTTGCAGCCGCACTCGCTCGTGGGGCCACCACTATCTGTTGTACAACCTCCTTCTTGGGCCGCCTTTCTTTGGTTTTTTCGCCCCTTTTTCTTTTCTTCTCTTTTGGCGCGGTTGTTTGCTCGGGGGGAGCAGAGGCGGTTGATACGTCAGGGGCCGGGGTGCCTACGGTGAATTTGTACTTAGGCCTTGTCGGATCTGTGCCCTCTACTGCTGCCTCGCTGGCTGACTTTTCGGGCTCCTTCTCTGTCTGAGGCGACTTTTCAGGCGTTGAGGACAACATTGGGCCCACCTCCTTGCCTTTTGACGCTTTGCTGCTGGACGTCTTTCGAACGGGCAAATGCTGAGGAGGGGGCTTCCTTTTATACCTTTTCCGGGCGCCTAGGGGAACGTAATCTCGGAATACGAACGGCTGCCATTTGTCAGCGTATTTATCATACAAGGTGGAAAACTCATCGTCTATGGCCAGCGTCTTTTTCTCTGATTTATCGTGCCGCGTGCGACACCTCATTTTCCAACATTCGATGATTTTGTCTTTTGTCCAGCCCAGGTGCGCCACCTTCGCGAGCAGTCTTCTGAAACCAACTGATCCCGGTTTGTGATCATCATTGTGCTCGGGATCATAGTCTACTTCTACACAGTAAAAATCATGCCATGGTGGCCACGACTGCATCTGCTCAATGTGCCATTCTAGGTCCGCCCCTGTCTTATTACACCTTTCTTCCATGATTTCCTCCCGCGGGCAGACGTGCACGAATTTTCCCCTTACCCCGATTGGGTCATATTTCCAGCGTTGCGGCAACTACACCAGGCCCAAGTTGAGGAGGGTCTGCTCTAGGTATACATGCTGCCCAATTTCGTGGACCTCAATGTCTCCCCAGGTAAAAGGATACTTGAAGATGTGGCCCCTCTTCTTTCCCTGGCCGAACTCTTCTTCAACGCAGTCCATTTGCCGCGCTGCCTCGAGGCCAAAGTGATATTCTGTACAGAAATATGGCAACAGGAATGGCTTCCCTTTAAATCCGTAAATCCTGATGATGATGCCCTGGGTCAACCGGAAAGTATCCCCAAATTTGTTCCTTGACAGGTGCCTCGTCATAGCATAAGGAGGGCGATGCGCCTTGCCGTTGAAAAGTGCCAGGGCCATACCCAGAAATTTGAAATTAAAGTCATAATACGACCCCCTCCTGTACAACAGTTCCGTCCACTCATATACTGGCAGCGGCGCGCCCTGCTCATCCACTTTCTTAAGCCCGACGATATTCATCCGGTAATGCATGTGGTACAGGCACAACCATACAAGAAATGAGCAGTGCCTGAATTCCGTCGCCTTCTTCTGCTACAACTTCACCAGACTTGAATGAATGGCGTACGCCACCCAGTCTGCCCAATCGAAATAGATTGGGCGCCTTCCGCTTTTTAGGGCATTGGGGTCATACAACTCCCCATGCAGAATACATTCTGCGAGCGCCAGCTGGTATGGGTGCACTTCTGCGTCAGTGTCGCAGCCCAGAACCCAGGCAAGAATAGTATAGATATACTTGCTGTTGAAATTTGCCAGGGGTATAGGACGCGACGGCCATTTTGCAGCCGGCAGTGGACACTTCAGCTCTGAATTAAGAAACTCCCTCATCCTTTTTCCTTCGCTGAACCTGCCCGCTTGCTCTTCCAAATTGATCTTCCTGACAATGGCGTTCGGGTCAAATTCGAGCCCCGACGCGAAAGCTGGCTGTACGCTCTCCTTGAAGAGGGTAAACAACATCCTCCCTTGGCAGTCGCAGACCTGCCGGGTGGCTGGTTTGTAATATGTTACAATTGACTCGACCAGCTCTGGGCAGTGGTGAACAGGAGGGCACAAGAACCAGTAAAGGTTCGACCTGTAGGCGGCCCCGAGATGGTGTGAGGGCGACACCTTGTCTGCCCAATGCTTGACATTAGGGCGCAGCTTTGTGATACTAATCGAGTAATCGCCGTCTCTGTACTCGGCCAGGCGGTCTACGGGCGGCGGGGGAGGACCTTGCTTCTTGGCGCTTCTCGCCCTGGATTTTCCTCTTTTTTCCTTCGGCGCTTCACTTCCATGAGCGCCCGAGTCGGTCTGCTCCTCAGGTTCTTGCTCTGAATCACTAGAGTCCGCCTGCATGGGCGCTTTCCCTTTGTCTGTACTCGGCCTCTCACTCATGGCGCTGGGAATCAACAGAAATTACAGCTGTAACTTAGTAAAACTTCGCACTTTCTCCTCTTTCACAACGCAGCTCGAATTCACTTTGGTAATTCTGATGCTCTGAGTAAGTAAGAAGCCCTTTTCTAAAAATGGGGAAAGCAACATTAATGGCGCGAGGGGAATTTAAAGTTTTTTGCCCGAAGTGGGTGAGAAGCGCCGTTATTCCTCGGCGGCCGCGCGTGGGATCCACTGTTGGAAAGCGCGACTTGTACGTCATTGCACCCTGGTGCGCTTTTTCATTTATGACATCTGCTTCGAAAATTGCGCAATCATTCCTTAAAGTCTTCAAAACTCGTGCTTTTAATGACGTCATGGGTGCCAACTGGGCACACGCTTCGAGGCATTTAACTGGGGAAGCGTGTTGTGAAACCTTAGGCAAGCTAGCAAATTTTTAAACTCCCCGACCAAGTGCGCCCAAAAAACGAGCGCTGTCCGACTTCGCACTATGGAAGACGCGCCTTTGGGAGGCCAACACTTAGAATTTTCTCCATCATACATCATGCCTCTAGGACGCGCCCGTCGGAGTGCGCAAATTTTTGTGTGCGCAGTCGGGCGGCGCAGGGAAAAATTGCGCAGTCGGGCGGGACACTTAGTCGATTTTGCATTTTCTTGCTTTGTTCCCGTCCGGCTGCGCTCAAGATAGGGTGCGCCGTCCGACTTCGCTGCGAAGTCGGGCGGCTTCCCCAACACTTAGAAAAATTTTCGAACCTTTTCCCACTTGCTCTTGCCTTGGAACCTCCCGACGTCGCACAAACTTAAGGGCGATGCCCGACTTCGGGACAGATTTCTTGCGCAGTTGGACGACTTTTCCTGCCTTAGCCATTTTTGGACTGCCATGCACCTTCCTTTTGAAGACGTTCAACTCTCTTTTTTGAATCAAAGCAGGAAACTAACTAAACTGAAAGCAATATTTACATTCAGAAATAAAACTGAACTGCAGGAAATAAAAATATGTACAAGGGGAAAACCTTTGGTAACCTTCAGTGGTAGTAGGCTTTCAGATGAAAGCCATTAACGGGGATCGGGAGGATCTGACCCTCCATGTCTCTTAGTACGAATGCATTGAACTGGTTTACCCGGGCGACTTGGAAGGGGCCTTCCCAGAAGGCATCAAACTTGTCATGGTTGCCCGGTTTCGCCTTAAGTGAGTCCCATTTCAGCACTAAGTCTCCAATCTTGAAGACTCAGGCGGTGGTTCCCTTCGAAAACCAGTTCTGGGTCATCTCGGCGTGCTTGGTAAAAGCCTGATACGCCTTTTCCCTTTCCTCTTCCAGTTGCAACAACTGAGCCAATCGGGCATCCACGGGGTCCCTGTCGCCTTTCTCATCTTCTAACAACCAGAGTGCGGGCATTTCTATGTGGGTGGGCAAGACAGCCTCTTTGTCGTACACGAGCGCATAAGGGGACGTCTTGATGGACTTCTTGAAAGAGATACGGTCCGCCCATAACGCTCGGTCCAGAAGCAGGTGCCACGACCTCTTGTTCCTTTCCACAGTCTTCTTTATAATCTTCAAGAGATTTTTGTTGGTGGACTCGGCCAGGCCGTTTCCCTGCGGATAGTAGTTCGAAGACATCTTGTGGTAAATGCCATACTTGTTGGTGAACTCAGTGAGTACAGCCCCTGCAAACCCTGGACCATTGTCTGTGACAATTGCCTCTGGAATCCCGAAACGGGTGATGAGGCTCTCTAAGAAACCAATGACCGTTTCTTGGTCAGCATGCTTTGTAGGCGCTGCCTCGGCCCATCGGGTAAAGTAATCTGTGGCTGTTAGGATAAACTTATGCCCCGCCGAAGAGTTGGGCGTTATCGTCCCGATGAAGTCCAGACCCCACTGCTGAAATGGAGTCTCAGCTTGAATTGGCTGGAGGGGCAAGGGTGCTTTCCTATTTCTGTCGGCGAACCTCTGGCATTTCTCGCATTTTTGACAGACTGCATGCGCGTCTGTGAAGAGGGTGGGCCAATAATAGCCCGCTCTGATGATTTTTAAGGCCGTCGGCCTTCCTGAATGATGTCCTCCGGGCATCCCAGAGTGGAATTCTCCGAGAACCTTTGGCTGATCTGATTCCTTGACGCACCGCAACAGGATGCCGTCAATATTTTTGAAATACAGCCCCTCGGGGCGTAGTACATACTTCAAGGCATTAAGCCTAAACCTCCTTCTTTGTGAGGCATTGAGATGATCTGGACATCTCCCTGTGTTAAAATACCACACTAGATCATTTGTCCAATCACTCTCCTCTGATAAGGAGTTGGCAAGATTGATTTCTGTCATTGGATTCTCCCACTGGCAAGCAGAGACTTCGGCTGCAGCACTTCGGGCCAATTCCTGGCATAGAGCCCGACCTCGGATTAACTTTGTGGGTCGTACCTCTATGTCAAACTCTTGGATTTTGGCAATCCATCCCGCCCTCTTGTGACCAGGCTCCCCTTGGATGATGAAATTTCTGACATCCGGGTGTATCACGAAGACAGTTATCCGGCTCTGGGAGACAAAGTGCTTGAACTTTCTCAGGGATCTCATAACTGCATGAACTTGCCGCTCAATAAAATTATACCTTTCTTCGTGCGGCTGGATCACCTGGCTTAGGAATGCTATTGGACGCTCCTCGCCATCATCTCCCTTCTGAGTCAGAACTGCAGCGTAGCTTTCGGGCTCTCCCACCGCGTAAAGGATGAAGTCCTTGGAGTAATCTGGATTTATCAGCACTGGGGCCTGGGCAATCCTGGCCTTGATCTCTTCAAAGGCTTGCTTCCTCTCTTCAGTCCAGACAAATTCAGCATCTTTCTTCAGGAGCTCAGCCATGGGCTTGATTACTTGTGCAAAGTCAGGCACAAACTTCCTTACGAAGTTGATCTGGCCAAAAAATGACTGCAGCCCTTTCTTGTCGACTGGGATGGACAAGCGAAGAAGAGCCTCCGCTCTGTCGGGGTCAACCGCAAGGCCTTTTTCAGAAATAACATGGCCTAGCAGTTTGCCTTCCTTCACCGCAAAGACTGACTTCTTTGGGTTGATGGATATGCCGAATTCGCGACATCTTTCAAATACTTGCCGCAAGTGGGAGGCATGGTCCTCTCTCTTGTGTGAAAACACAGTCATGTCGTCCAAATAGATGACAATGATTTTGTTGAGCAACTCGCGGAACGCCAAGTCCATAGCCCTTTGAAATGTAGCCCCGGCATTGGAAAGACCGAAGGGCATGCGCTGATATGCGAACGTTCCCCATTTGGTGGTGAACGCCGTCTTATGCTGGTCTTCATCTTTCACCCAAATCTGATTATAGCCTGAAAATCCATCCAGGAGAGAGAATCTCTGGGCTCCCGCAACCACGTGAAGGATTTGATCAATCTGAGGGAGTGGGTAATGATCCTTCAATGAAGCCTGGTTAAGATTCCTGAAATCTACGCAGAGACGGATGTCTCCATTCTTTTTCCTTACGGGAACCAGATTCGCGACCCAAGAAGAATGCTTGATAGGATAGATGATTTTTGCTTCCAGCATCTTCATGAGCTCGGCTTTCATCATGGCTTCAATTTTCGGATTTACTGCCCTTTGCTTCTGCCTGAAGGGCTTTGCATGCTCTTCCAGCTCTATGGTGTGCTGGATCATCTCTCTGTCGTACCCTTTCAGGTCTTGGTAGCACCAGGCTACAATATCTGGGTACTCTTTGCATAGAGCTCGGATCTGCTCTAACTCTTCATCGGTGCAATCTGTTCCGACCTTGATCACCTTTCCAGGTTCCAATTCCAGGTCCATGTACTGCTTGGGGTCCACTTTGATCCTGTGGGATATGGCTCTATCATTCTGATCAAAGAGGCTCTCTAAGGTAATCAGTCCTTTTGGGACGTGATTATTCTTTAACTGTATTAACCCCTCATACTGCTCGTCATCAGGGTCTCTACCTTCGATTGAACTAGCTTCATGTATCAAAAAGGTGACGATATCCTCGTCACAATCGAACACCTGCCAATGGGTGTCCTTGTCAGGCACAAAAGGCCTGTAAATAGTACGAACCGGCTTCGGCTTCTGCACAGTGTCATCAGCCGGGACGTACCTGGCTCCAACAGACGCCAGAATGTCAACATGTTTATTCTTTTCACGAGAGATGGCTTTGACATTCAGGGAGTCAAATGACTCCATCAGATCCCAGACACGGTTACGGTACGCCTTGAGGTAGTGCTTCTTGGAGGCGCACTTATTAGTAATCTGGTTGCACACCAGCTCTGAGTCGCCAAAGATCTGCAAGTGTTTAATCCCAAGCCTCTCTGCCTTCCTTAAGCCTAAGCACAGGGCTTCATACTCCGCCGCATTATTAGTGCAACTCCAAGCCAGCCTATAACAATAGTCCTTTTGAATGTCGGATGGTGAGACCAGAAGGACACCTGCCCCGACGCCGTTCTTGCATCGGGCACCATCAAAGTACAGCTTCCACAGCTTGTCTGGGGAAGGTCCTACGTCCTTTTGCGCAGTCTGGTCATGTCTCTCAGGCTGAGTGACGGAGTAGCAGCCCAGTTCAGTTTCGATCATGGCGTTGAAGTCTAGTAAGGAGAACTCGTCCTCCACTTGCAGCTGCTCCAGGGTTTCTCCCGCCAAGTCTACTTCTACCAGCTCCTCGGTCGTCAGATGAACCATGTCATTTTGCTGCTCCTCCCCGGGTATCTTCTCGACCAAAAAAGTGGAAGGTTTCTCATTATAAATTTTCAACCTCCTTCCTTTGAAAGGTACCTCCATATGTGAATAGTCCAACGACAAATATCCACCCAGCTTGGCAGTGAACTCCCTTGAGAGACACATGCCGAAGTAGGGTTCCAAGTCAACCACTACGACCTCTTGGATGACCACGATGTCAAGTGCTTTATGCAGCCGAATGGGGATGTCTTTGATGACACCAACTGTCTTCACAGGAGTGTCGTCCAACTGTAGCACACCTTGGCTGCTCCTTGTGTATTCCATACCAATTTCTTCGCAGACAACCCTTGGCATGACAGTAGTCGAAGCACCGGAGTCCACCATGCAGTTATGCACTATGTGACCTTCCATCCGCAAAGATAGATAAAAAGGTGGCGGTCTGTTCTTTCCGGTAGCAAAAGTCGTCAAGGGCTGAGCTAACACAGTAGGCTGTGTCGGCTTCCCGTCTTTTACATTCTTCAAGGATTCCTGCAACAGGTCTACCTGTCCTGGGAGCTGAAGAGCATCGTACATGCTTATTTTTGCTGGAGTTTTCTTGAGCTCATCGACTATATTATAGGTCGAAGTACTGGCCCCTTCCGCCTCCTTTGCTGGCTCGTACTTGGTGCGGTATTGTTGCGTGGCTTCGACCCTCTGTCTCTTTGTCAGCGACGGGTACCTCAGCTTCTCCTGAGCTTGCTCTTTTGTTTCAGCTGGAGGTTGGGTCGTTGGAGCCTTGACTACGGGAGCCTTGAGCGCCGGGAGCTTCTCTTTGGCAGTCGGAGGTAAAGGCGGCTTATCAGGAGCTGCCACAGCAGGCTGCGTCTTCTCCCTTCTTGCATACACCTTTAACGGCTTCATTTGGGCCGGGGTGGCCTCAATCGGCTTTTTGCCCTCTTTGGTTAAGAGGGATACGGGATCTTCTTCAGGGACTGCAAAGTTACCCTCATCATCACGAATCATGTATGCTTCATCCTCTATGGCGCTACCCGCAAGGGTCTGAATATAATGTTGATGCAGCATGCAACTCTCTTCTCCATGGGGGTCGTTGCAAGTAGAGCACCAGTTGACGCGGTCAGAAGCGCCCGATTGAGCATTGCCGGCAGCATTTCTTGCTGGAGGCCTTTGCGCTTGAGTTGCTTGATCTTTTGTTAGCGCAGGAGGAGGGTATGGCCTTCTAGGGACAAACTCCATCTGAGCTCGCTTCTTCTTCATGATTGTCATGTCATTGGAGATTGTATGGTAACCGGAGGCAAGAGCCCGCACTTCCTGAAGGATCTTATTTTGTATATCATTATCGGCAGGTGCTGGCCGGGCTGGCGGAGGTAATGTGGCTAATGGTGGAGGAGCAGAAAATGCCGGATATTGAGGGGGAGCGGGGAGTGTTGGATGTTGCGGAGGTGGCGGATTAGGATAATGGATCTGAGGCGGACCGTACGGGTCAATGACTGGCGCAGGATTCCACGGCTGATGGGGGAACTGATTGGATGAGGATGGCGTCCCACCCGACGCGGGCGGATATTGGGACTGAGGGAAATCCGGGTAGATCGGAGGCTGCATTTTATGAGGGAGCCTGCCTATGGCAATCATGTCCAGTTCTGCCTGCTGAGCAGCCTCATATAATGCGGGGAAAGTGTTGACCCGGGCTAACTTGATAACTAGACAAATGTCCGAGTTGAAAGCTCTCAGGTAATAATGAGCAGCCTGTCCTGCGGAAGGACGCAGCTCAGGGGGTACTCTTTTCCAGGACCTCGCGAACCTCACGTTAAAGTCCGATATCTCCTCTTGCGGATGGCGTTGAATGCTTTGAAATTGGTGCAGCAACGAGGAGGGATCAGCGGACTCATTGAATCCCTTAACTAACCTTCCAGCTAGTTGGGGCCATCCCGTGATAGTCCCCTCCGGCAAGGATCTCCACCAGTAGAGAAGCTTTCCTCGCAGAGAGAGAGCTAACAGTCGGGTTTTAACACTCTCATTTGTGATAGAGTGCAGCGCAGCCAAGGCCAGAATGTCTTGGATATGCTCATATGTTGTCTTCCCCGTGCCGTCATATGTAGGAATGGATTTTAAGGCAGCAGGCGGAACAACTTCTTGTCCGACTAGAGCAAGGGGCCCTGTGGAATCAACAGCCGGGAAGAGGTCATTATCATTCTGCTGATTCTGGGCAGCCATGTCTTCTTCCTCTTCTTCGAGCTGGTCAGTGGTGTAGTCGGTCTCAGTGTTGTCTGAAGTTGTGGGTTGTTCTTCAACTTCGGCCTCCTCAACTTCTTCCACTTCAGCTTCGATTTCAGCTTCAGATTCGTGCTCGAACCTATCGTCTTGGTGAGCTTGGTAGTCAGCCAGCCTTACGCGCTCTCCAACAGCGTTGATGTCAATTTCGTAAAAATCAGGTTGTTGTCCTGGATTCCTAGCTCTCCACCTTCTTGTGTGCATGAAGGCGTTTTTGATATTGGACCAGTCTTACAGACTCAGAGAATGTTCAGGTACAACAGAGTCGCCAGGTGTTCTGATTTGACAGCAATGAAGCGAACACCGATGCTTCGATTCTGTTTTGGGGTGGGAAACCTTCGTGTCCCACCGGGCGTGCCAGAGAAACTGTTGGTTACGAATCTGCCACTAGGATAGGATTTTAATCTATTTGCGCCCTAGATTCGCCCAACAGATTGAAAGGCCGGAAGGAAGGAATGCCTTCCGCGCCAATCTCCGGAGAAGGCCGGCTTCCTATGTTTTCTCAATTGGGGGGTTTAGCTCAGAGTGCAGGAAAGAAATTATAAAGTACGGAAAGAAACATAAATATGCTTGTTTCGGGTGGGGAAGATAAGCAGCACAACAACTAACCAATCACTACTACCAACAACAATCAAAACAACGTATGTAGCAGAAACTATTAGAGCAATTCTATCCTATGTATCCTTTACTTCAGCATTCCAGATATACTTAATCACCAATACTGATATCCAGAAAAGCAGAATAGCAATAATCAGAAATATAAGCAACATGAGGCAGAAATACTTAATAAAGGCAGCATACAAGATAAACACAACTAATAGAGCCAAATATACTTTGCATTCAAAAGCAAGTGCACAGCTACAGAAGTTCCTTAGCAATATATCCCCCTTCCACCCTTGTACAATGAAATGAGGCTGCTATTTATAGCGCAATTTTCCCCCCTGATTACAATTTGGGCACAAAATCCCAGACCTGACAAAAGCTGCAAAAGCTGACAAAAGCGGCTGATGTTTGACCTTCGCGGGCAAGGAATGTACTTGCAGCAAGGTCCACCTGAAAATATGGCAGCCACGTGGCAATCCGGTAGGTGAGAAATCGAGTCAGTTTGAATGGGGGCAGATGCGGTACAATCTGTCAGTTCACGCTCATCTGTCCTGTACCCTGGTGGCACACCTTCTGTCACATCTTGACCCGAATCCCAAGACCGAACACCTGTCAGCATCTGATGGAGGGGAGAAAAACCGAGCTTAGAAGCTCATCCTTTGCATTTTCTATCCCGCCCGACTGCGCACAAAACTGGAGCGCAGCCGGACGGCGCAGGGCGAAAACAACGCAGTTGGGCAGGCCTTCATGCCTTAGAATCTTTTCAGCAGCCCTCTACTTCTCGTCCGATGGCGCAGCAAAACAGGAGCGCAGTTGGGCGGGGCAGCGCAGTCGGACGGAGTCCGACACTTAGAATATTTTAGGAGCATTTTCCTGTCCTTCCGCCCGAGTGCGCACAAATTGACGAGCGCAGCCCGAATTCGCTGCGAAGTCGGGCGGCTCAGTACTTAGAAACTTTCTGCCCCGACACTGCCGTCCGAGTGCGCACCGTCTTCAGGGCGCCGTCCGACTTCGCTGCGAAGTCGGGCGGGCCCAACACTTAGTCAATTTTTTGGCTGCTTTTCCCATGAGGCCGCCCAGGTGCGCACCGGACTATGAGCGCCGCCCGACTTCGCTGCGAAGTCGGGCGGCTCCATGACTTAGCCAATTTTCTGGGCAAAGTCTTAACAATACCGCCCAGGTGCACAAAAGTAGACAAGCGCAGCCCGACTGCGCTGCGCAGTCGGGCGGATTCCAACACTTAGAAGATTTTTGGGCAAATTTGCCCACTCACAGAAACAATCAGAAACATGGAATGGAAGATGGAGAACGTGAAATTTGATGGCTGAAGAGTAGAAGGGACATGAAGAAGAAAGGGAAAGAAGAAAGAGGGAAGGCAAAGCAGCATCCTTACAAAATTTTCAAGACATGGCACCCCGTGCAAAATGTGGCAACAAGTACCATGACGGTAGTTCTTGAAAACAAATGAGTGTCAAGAAATTCATCCGACACACCTTCCGTAGGTTCTCTCAAGCGAATCCTTTACAGCTGATCCGCTATGACGTGTTTCTTCCCCAGTCTGACCACTCCTAAAAATATGAACTCTTACAACGCGATGAGCCACTTGCTAACTCGTTCGTGAATTGTTGGCTTATTGATTAGGTACAACAACGCCTAATGATCAACGTAGAAAGCAAAGGGATTCGCAAGTAGGTAGTATCTAAACTTTTGCATCGCATACACTATCCCTAGTGCTTCCCTCTCTATCATGGTATAATTCCTCTCTACCCTAGACTTGAAGAAAAGTATATAAATTGATCCAACCCGTATTGTCCTTCCTATGCCAAGTCGCGTCCAATTTTTTGCAAAATTGGACGCATCCACATGAACATGAAACTCCTCCCAGTTTGGAAACACAAGAATGGGTGCCCAATCCAGCTGCCCCTTCAACCCCTCAAAGGCCTTCTAATGCTCCTTCGTCCACCTAAAAGGAACACCCTTGCACATGAACATATCCAAGGGATGCAACATCTATGCAAAGTTTTGATAAATCACCAATAGTACCTGTCATGCCCCAAAAATGACTTCAACGTACTTACATCATTTGGTTCCTCCATGTTCATCATGACATGAATCTTGTTGAGATTAGTCTTCAATCCATCCTTACACACTACATGGCCTAGCAACTTCCTATATGGTACTAGTAGCTTGCACTTCTTAGGGTTCAAGGACAATTGAGCATTCATGCATTAGCCTCGTGCATTAGCCTCATGCACCCCTTCGACGCCTTCAAATGCTCATTCTTCTTCCCGTACAATGACCGATCATCAAGAAACACCTTGAACTTGCCTATAGACTTTTTCTAAAAAATGTACAAGATGATCCTTTGAAATGTGATAGGGGCATTGCAAAAGTTGAAAGGCATTCGATTGGATGCATATATGTTTTTCTCAACAATAAAAGTGGTCTTCAATTGGTCTTACTCGATAATACCGATTTGATTTTAGCCTAAAAATCCATCTAGAAAGGAATAGATTTCATGTCCTACTACCTCCTCCAAAATCGAATTAGTAAATGGGACCGAAAAGGGATCCTTGATTGCTACCACATTCAAGCTCTGACAATCTGTAGATCTAACAACTCTCCTTCAAACCGATGACGATGGGAGACACCCGTTCGCTCGTCATCACTTTGAAAATTATGCCCGCATCTAGCATCTTCTTGATCTTCGCATTGACTAAGGCTGCATACTTCGAGTTCATCCTATACGGCCTTCTCACAGGTTGCATGCCTAGAATCAACAGGATTCGATGTATGCACAACCCAAGTGGAATCCCTTGCAAATCCTTCTATGTCCATGCAAAGACCTTATACTACATGAATATTTTAAAACTTGTTGCTTTTAAACTGGGTCCTACTCATCTCCGCAATAAAGCATCTTCTCTTCCTCGCCTTCATCGAGGTTTGCTTGCACCATATTCTAACCTTTGTGCTTTATGGTATAGGTTCTTCTAACCTTTTGCCACATCAAAGGAATGTCAGCCTCTCATCAATCTATGCATTGCTGACACTCTCCTAAACAAAATTTTGTCAAAAAGACATCTCTTTCTCCTCGACTTCTATGGTTGATCTTGAATTTTAACTACTTTTGCCTACTTCGTATGTGCTATGAAGTTCATCATCCTAGTTTTCATCCTCTATGCTCATGCACATCCAACTTGGCTGGAAGACGTAATATATTCCATCTACTAGAGGAGTAATCCATTGCCTAAGTGCCCTTTGTCTTTGTGCATTCTTCCAATTCCTACATGCCTACTTCATTTGGTCCTGATCCACCCATCAAATCTTCATTTGACAACGATTCACTAGACTCGTCAAACGTCACCAATTCCTTGTTGACAGAATGGTTCTTCATATTGATCAATTACTTGTGCTGCCCTTTCATGAATGTCAGGTGGTCCTTCTCCCAATTGTTTACTTTCGCCGTGCATAACCACCCATGTCCCAACAATGCATCACAAGCTGATTTTTGCATGGCAATGACTACAAAATCCGGAATAAACATTTGATCTTTGCAAAGTTAAGACACCTTTCATCTCGATGCCATATTGATTTGTGCCATACAGTCGGAAATTGGGAGACCACAAAAATGGTGCCCCCAAGTCTTTCCAAGTCTTCTCAGGCAAAACATTCACACTTGAACCCCCGTCCACAATCACCTATGTCAACTTGTGGTCGAGCAACTCAATGTGGATCAATGTTGGTTTCTTCCCGACGTCTATCATCAACACCATCAAGTCAATGTATTGATCCTTCGCAATCTTCCTCGCTACCAATTGACAACGCATCTCCACTATCTTCTTTGTTCGCATCATTTCTCTGACCATCGCATAAGCTCCAATACTGCACAAAATAGGTTGGGCATAGCACTTGTGCCGCCAACTACTTTGCTAACATCTCTTCCTCTTCAACTATGATGGGCTCCTTCATTTTTCTATTGTTGTTGGTCTTGGGAATTTCTTCTTCAAGTTGCACACGTGCTTACTACCATTTCTCCTTCTCCTTCGTAGGGTTTCTATTACCACTCCATCCTCTTCACCTGTGCCTAAGTTACCGCCAACACATGTTTCTCCTTGTCCTTCTATTGGTCCATCTAAGGCTCTTCAATGTCAATAAGATTGACATTTTGTGAGTCATAGGTACTCGCCTTCTTTGGACAATTAGCCTCCTTGTGGTTGCTAGGTCCACACCATCAACACATCATGGTCGTTTTGTTCCCGCTTCCTCTAATCTATATATGTGTGCAATTATGTACAAAATTGCCCCTCCTAACATCTTTGGCACTCAATGATTGGCCTATTGTTTGAATCGTATTGCAATACTCCTTCACACCTCCACTAGATGAGTTACCCGATTGCAATTATCTTCTACCTTGGAGATTGTTCCAATATCCGCCACTTGTCACTCCTTGCTCACTCTTGGAAGTGCTTGATTTCTCCTCTTTCTCTTCCTTTTGCACTGTCAAGGTCTGGTGCCTTGCACTTCGTAGATTGAATGGACATTCCGCAATCACATGTCCAACAACTTCGCAAAGGTTACAATACACTTTCTTTGGGCGCTTTGTGTTTGTGTGTCCTTCAAACTTGTAGTCTGAACACCAAATGTCCTTCTCCTTCTTTTCAGCCTTCTCTTCATTAATCATCCTTTCCAAGTACTTCCACATTGCCTAGATTGTTGCACGGAGGTCATCTCAATTGATGTCTAAGGTCATCGTCTTGGTCATGGATCATACTCTCACCGCCTACTGCTATAGTCTTCATCTCAATCTTCAAATTTAACACACGATCAAATGTTTCCTAGTAGGTTATTAGTATGACCACCTTCATTTTCTTCATGTAACGTGGCAACAACCCATTCATGAACAACTGCTTCTGCAATCCATCAACAAGTTTCACCTTTATTTTTCAAATCAACTCCTTCAAATGATGATAGAATGACTTTTTGTTTTCAGCCTTCCTTTGCTTCATGGAGAATATTTTGCCGATAATTTTCGTGTCATCCTAAAGCAATCAGAACTCCTTAAATTCTTGTTTCAACTCAACCCAGTCAATGAAGGGGTCTTCTTGCTTCAAATGCGAATCAATGAAGGGCGACCTTGTAATGTCCCCTTTCCACTAAGTCAACACGTGTGGGACCCACGAGCCCATTTCTATACTTCTCAGTGGATGACAGTTGATTGCTAGAGAAGTATATATTGGTGACGATTGGTTTCATTTATTTGTCCCTCGTATTTTTACGATTTTTGGACCATTTCCTATATTTTAGGATCTTTTCCTAAATTTTGGGTCAGTTGGAGGCAGGACCCTCACAATTAGTTTCCTCATGGTGGATTTACGCTAAGGGGACCTCTTTACTATTTCTTAGGGGCTTTTCGAGGGCTTCCAAGGACAGAACAATATCATGCAACCTGTCGTTGGATTCAGGTGTGATTCAGCTGTTCATAATGCTTTCTTTCAGATCTTTCAGGTCAGTGGTTCTCCAGCTATGACTGATTTACTGATGAGAGATCAGGGCTTATTGGCTACTTAGGCAATTTAACGTTATTACACTAGTGCCATGTTATGTGGTACTTGATTATTAACATTAAATTTGATATGTCCTAAGTGATATTAGTGTCATATCAAGTAAAAAAAATCTTTATTCATTTCTATTGACACTTGAGCTAGGTGCCTAGGGTTTGGAGCATGTCAAAGAATAAATAGAGGTGGCCCAACCTTTGAGAGATTCATTCCATATATCACATTTTTTAGACCTAGAGAGGGTGGCTACTCTAGGCAGCATTCATCTACCGATTCAAAAGACAAAAACCCTTGGGTCCAAATATCAAAGGACAGAACCCTTCTGGTTTCTTGTGGGCAATCTTATCTAGGGATTGCATTGAGCTGAAAACATTTTCCTTTCTACAGGGCAGCAGCATTATACAACAGCATCAGTTCTGATTTTGGGAAAGATCTTCTACCAGGTGCTTTACTTCTAGTTAGTTCCATATTTATTATTACTCTATTGATGTATTACAACAGATTTTATCAATATAATACAGCTCTAGGGTTATTGTAAAGTTTATTGTGTTATTTACAGTGATGTGGTACATTGTTCTTCTCTTTTTGGCATCGTTCCGGTAAAAGAAAAAAAAAATTATAACATAGAGGGCATCACAGTGGTATTAGAGCCGATTTCCTGCCAGCCTTTGAACCATAGACAGAAATGAAAGAACTCTGACAGATGAGGAAAGGACAGATCTATTTTAGAATACTCTGATAGGGATTCAGAGGGGTCAAGAGAGAATGACAGATCTAATGACACGATTGTTACGGCTTAAGGGTAGCATGCATACCGTCATTCCTTTGCAGAATCCAGACCCTATTCCTATAAAATTATTAATACATTTCAGAGAGAGGAAAACTCAACTGCACATAACTGACCAGCGGTTAGTCAAACAGGTCCCATTCTAAAACCCATTAAGCCCATGTTTATACAAAGGAATGAAAGATCAAATTCTGAGACAATTACTTTAGAGGCGTTAGATACACTCTTTATGGATTATCAAAGGAAATTGGAAGACTTCAAGGCTATAGTGAATTTCTTGGAGAAACTCGAAAAGAAGTATCTAGGCGGTAGACCCCATGTTAGCAACTGAAATGATGATAGGAGAGATTTGCAACATAAAGTGAATAAACTTAATGCTCTTGCTTTTGATGGCAGCCACAAAATATCCTCTCGAGCATGGTTGTAGAAGTTACAAACATACTTTACACTCATCCCTATGATGGAAGAGGATGCCATACAGTTCACTACATTGCATTTGGAGGCTGTTGCCTATGACTGGTGGCACCACAATTTGATTACTTAGGGACACAGCCTTGTGCAGACATTCAATGATATCTGCCAAAGACTGTTGGACCACTTTGAGCGGAAGGATGAAGAGTACTTCAGGGAGCTTGCTAGAATCAGACTGCAAACTTCAATGAAGTCATGTTACTGAAATTCAGCAAGTTACGATCATGGTACCGGATGTAGCAGAAAGGAAAATCACTTTTCTCTTTAATTGAGGGTTTATTCAAGCCCCTCAAAGGTCTAGTTAAGGCCTTTGCACCCTCATCACTACAAGATCCTACTAACAGGGCATTGACACTTGAACCTTCTATGCTTAGGAGCATATTTTCATCTCAGCCTAGAGCACCTACTACCAGGCAGCGGAGAGGGACTTTTCAGAGAGGACAGCATGGCAACAGGTTTAATTCGCACCCTCAGAGAGCTACACCTCCACCCATTGCATCCATTGCGACAAAAAGATTGAGAAGCAAACTAGAAATGAACTTAGAAGAAAAATGTTGTGCTTTGTGTGCAAGAAGCATTGGGAGCCGGATGATAGATGCCCTGGCAAGGGCCACTCTTTCAGGAGCACCACTATATCATCCTTTCAAGGTTTGTGGAGAGTTATCCGGACAGTGGATTATTGTGCTCATTGATAGTGGGGCTACCCACAATTTTATTGATGAGGGCCTCATGGCTAAGAGGAGGTTGAAGGCCAAGGACTTCTTGGGATTCAATGTGATTGTCGCTAATGGTTTCACTATCCCATGCATCAAGGTAAATTGGCAGCTCAAACTCTCTTTGAGTGATTTCAACGTATGTGATGACTTCTATGTTTTTGGATTGGGTGGAGTACACAAGGTTCTGGGTATACAGTGGCTGCATTTCCTTGGGGAAATTTTCTAGAATTATTAGTCCATGGAGCTAGAGTTCAAGTCACAAAGGGCATACATGAAGATTTGCCACAGATAGTTATAGCCAAGAAGATGGAGAGGATTTTCGGTAAGGGAGAAGCTTTACAGGCAGCCAGTTGCTTTATGATAAAAGGCATGCCTATTGTACCTTTAGATGAGCACCGTCCTTATCATGTTGAAGTATCTTGGACAGGCAGAGTGTTGTGTTTGGTTATATGCATGCAGGGTTGCTACCGAATGGGGGATTCCAACACGTTATAGAGTTGGAGTCAGACTTGAAGCCCATCATGATAACCCCCTACCGCCACCACAGATATATAAAAAGGAAATAGAGAAGGCTATAAAAGAACTTCTAGAGATGGGTCACATCAGACCTAGTTCTAGTCCATTTGCTTTATCGGTAGTGCTTGTAAAGAAGGATGGTACAATGAGGATGTGCATAGATTACCAGGCCTTGAACAAGAAAACAATCAAGAATAGGTATCCCATTCGCAGCATCGATGAGTTGCATGGAGTCAGTTGAGAAAATTGAAATCGGACCGGAATCAGCATGGAAAAAGAATTGGGAAAGTTTGGGAATTGGCAAAAAAATGGGAAAATTTGGCAAAGAAAAAACCAAAAAAAATGCAATTTTTCATTGAAAAAAAGCTTTTGTCATGCATATCACAATTTTTTGGCAAAAATCGGCAAATATCATCGAGTTTTTCAAAAATCGCAATTCCAATGCGATTTGAATCGGCAACTCTGCAAAATCAGAAAAAATTGGATCGGATCGAGGATTAAATTGAGATTTTGTAACTATGCATGGAATCGTCAACTTATCAAAAATCCAGCTATCTCCAAAACTGTGTGTGTGAGGAGGATGTGCACAAGACAGCCTTAAAGTGGCATTGTGAACACTATGAGTTCATGGTCATGCCATTCGGGCTAACAAATGCACCATCCACTTTCCAATCAGCCATGAACCAGGTATTTAGTGCCCAATTGAGGAAATTTGTTGTGGTATTCTTTGATGACATTTTGATCTATAGTTAAACATGGGAGGACCACTTGAGACACTTGGATACAGTCCTCGAGATATTGCAGCAGCAGGTGTTCTTTGCAAGAGAATCCAACAGTGAATTTGGAGTTACAGCGATCCTATGCATGGGCCACATTATTGGTGCTAAAGGCGTTTAGGTGGATCACCAAAAGATCCAAGCTATTCAGGAATGACTAGCCCCTACTATGTTGACCCATTTAAGAGGCTTCTTAGGCCTATGCAGTTACTATCGAAGATTCATTAGGGGGTTTTCACAGCTGGCAGCACCCCTGACTGAAATGACGAAGAAAGGAGCCTTCATATGGAGTGATGCAGCTCAAAGAGCTTTTGAGAAGCTCAAGCATGTGATGTGCTCATGCCCTGTACTTGTCATTCTCGATTTCTCACTACCATTTGTTGTAGAGTGTGACGCCCATTATCATTTTTGTTTGTATGGAAATTATGTATGCATTTCTATTCAAGTTGTATGATTAGATTACAATATCGAGCTTAGTTTGTCAAGGCTGAGCCTCACAAAGAACCACTTGACAGGTACCCAAGCCATCTGAGGTCAAACCACCACAGCAGTTGTTGTCCTGGGGCTTAAGTAACATGGAAGTGGCTAATATTGACGGATTGCGCACTAAGAAATTGAGTTCTTTATGTTGCATGATTAACTCTAAAAAAATCAATATGCAGTATCACCCCAAGCTTTTGTTCTGCAATGAACATGTAGTAATTATCTGATGATAGAATCTAAAGAGCTTAAAAACAATTATAATGCAACTAAATGCAGTAGCACGTTGCAGTCTCCTGCCAAGAATTAATAGAATTGAACAGATAACCTTGTACTTATGGATATGGATCCTTAACCAAAAGCCCAAAACAGAGGCCATGGCAAGGTACCCGCTTTACAAGTTTATTTATAATATTTTATATGATTAATAATTTAGAATGGTTTGGTAGGCCTTCTGTGATGGTATATTCAACATATGCATTAAAATTTGTAAGTTTTGAAAATATTGTTAGGGACTTCCCAGTGATTATGGGCATTGAAAATGCCTGACTGAATCTAAATAATTACTTTTCTTCAAAAACACTTGTATGAAAAGATGAATGCACATGTATACTTCAATAACATTTGAATTAGAAAGTATGATAAATTGTTAGTTTTCTAACTTCTGGTACTATATCTAAAGAATATGTACACAATAAGTAAGCATGCACATGCATTGTGAAGGTTGGCCCATAGGGAAGCACAATTAAAATATGCACAAATCATAGATAGAAGCCAAGTTGGCTGGAAGAACAAAACTTAAACAAAATATTCTTGTATACATTACGACTCATCAATAAAATGGATATTAAATAGTTTTGTGTTCAATGTGAGACAACGGAAACCGCAGATATGTTGTGTGGAAATGTTCAGCTGCTAAGATGTAATGGGCAAACAGGAGACAGAATTCGATTACGTATTCACCACTCCTCTCTCCTGGTGGGATTCTCTTTCACAGAACACCTAGATGATCAAAGGCATGTACAAAGTGTAATGGCATATAGTCAAGCTGTCTGCTAGAGATTTTCCCAGTCTCCTTAAGCAATTTTTAAAAACATTGATTGCCCACTCTGTTGAGGAAAGTTTAATACTTTTTAAAGGGATATGGCTATACATATTATAACCAGAAATAATTGTTTCCAGAAGGATGATGACTCTTTGCTTGTTGAGAAAAAGGTTCAGATATTAGCCTTTCTAGTTGTCATAAGATAAGGATTTGCCTTTTTAGGTAATCCTTATGCTCGTTAGTGTAATATAAGGTGAATTTTATCAAAAGCAAAATAGAAATATTCAATTAAACATATATGTGAATAAGCATCAAAATGGCTTACCTCCTATTCCTCCTACAGTTAAAATAGATTGCACAGCAACACCACATGCCTCAGCCATAGCCATCCCTCCCAGAACAAATAGGCCTATAGATGAGAGCTTGTCCAAAGCCAGGAATTTTTCTCTGTCAAGTCCAGCAAACTGCTGGGAAACAGATATACGAGAAAACACATTGCTTTTCCACCTATGCAGAAACCAAACCACTGAAAGAACAGCAGCACCTCTCCAGATTTGTGGCATGTATTGTGATGCAACTGTGCTTGGTGCAACAATCAATCCCCTGCGACACTTGGTATGCAATTAGATTATTGCTATCCCACAAGTAGTAAAATCACAGATAATACTTTTAATTAATTGCCAGATTTAATATCACCAATCTGCTAAAAAAGCTCTAAACTATTGATACAACACTGCATAGTGATAGTTTAAAAACACTCCACCCTCAAAAATACTTAACCATTGAAATCCAATTCTAAAATTTCTAGCATAAGAATAAACCACAGTTTGTCATATTCTCAAAATGTAAAAACTCTCCAGGTGGAAAAGCTAATTTTTGCTTTTATCTGCCTTCCTTTTGTTTGTTTGCTTGATACTTTCTCCCGTCTTCATGTGCTTTTCCTTTTTTTCAATTTTTCTCAAGAAAAGGAGATAAATAGGTTAAATTAGGAAATAAAATCAAACTTCTATCCACTCTAAATTGTCAAGTAGCAAGAAAACTTACAACTGTGAAAATGCCATAAAGGTGATTAGATAACGTACAGGGTCCTCCAAAGCACCCCAAATACTCTTCTCATAAATCACTTGTTCCTGAGGTGTGCGCCCCAATGATAATGCTAAGGAACCTTGTTCGGCATACCTATGAATCCTACGAAGCATTCGTGGCATAACCAGCCAAGCTAATATCGATGCCAACATTGTCCACCCAGCTGGAATAATAGTATCCTTAAGATAAGGTGAAGAATCAATCCAATGTTGTAAAACCGGTGTGTGCTCCTCCAGTGACTCTTTGGCCTTTGTTCCAGTGTACATGATTGCATCCATGACAGATTTTGAAGCACTTTTTGCAGCATCCACTCAGTCACCCCCAACTGCATCACTGGTAGTAGTTGGTCCATTTGCACTGGATGCACCTGAAACTTCTGCTGGTAGATCGTTCAATTTGTCTTTAGTCCGGGAAGAGAATGTTCGACAAACTTGGAAAAATATATTTGATTTACGAGGTGTAGATCTGTAATATGGAATCATGCCTCTGACGTGATAATTCTGAAGGCCAGTCCTAATAGTGCCAGGCCAGGCAGGAGAACATTGAGAAAACTGATTTGAAGACGAAAATAAAATATTCTGTGTGCCATTATGGTTTTCTTTTGGTTCTAATCCACTAATATACCGAGTATCAAAACGGGAGAACCTTGGTAATGAATCAGTACAATAAAGTCTTCTTTGGAAAATGGAAATATTATTGGACCATACCAGATTAGAAGCACGATTAGCTTTAGGAAATATGGACCCAAATAAGGATGCACAGTGTCGGGCCATTATTCATGTGTTCTTTCCTATAGTGATAAATACCTAACACTTGTAATCTCCATCATAGCATAAAGCATGATATACTATATCACTCTAAAAAATGCAGTGTGCAAATCTATTCAGAATTACCTGCAAATTAAACCATGAGGCAGTTAAAAAAGTTTAAAATGGTTATGAAACAAACCTCCTAAATCAAAACATTTCACTTCCAAAAGATAATGCACAGTCAATAGTGATGGGTGGTACCATAATATAATCATAACACGTAGATTTTTCTAAGGAAACAAATATATGTTTTCTAACTCCTTAAACTGGTCTAAATCATAAATATGAGTAAATTGCAATCAGAATTATGTAAATTGACATAAAACAGGAAACATGTTCCCAGCAATCTATTTTCAAAATAACCTGTACAGAAAAAAGTACACGATATCTGAAGGCTAAAAGCAGCTTTGTAATCCTCCCACACTAAAAATTTTGAGACTCCATAAGATAACACATCATTCTGGGATATTAACCCAATTCTCTTCCATAAATTAGGTCTTCACCAGGTATTAAGCAATGAAAAAGAATTCTAGTTCTTTTGAGGTTGATATTCATCCAATTATACAGAAAGAAAGTTAATGATATAATTTTGGTCTTGACTAGGTCCTTGTTTATGCCAAATTTCCTAGGATGACTCAATGTGAAAGTAAATGTTTTGCAATCAAGATTTATTTTTATGTGTGCATATATTTGTGATTGTTTCCCAACAGTTCTAAAAGTTTTATATAGAACAGATAGGGAAACAGAAGAATAGCTTTCCAGCACAACTAGGAAGATTCTCCCACAATATGAGGGACAACATGGGAAATGACTCAACAAACTTTATGCATTTTTCAATAATTTTCATCTAACAACGCTACAGAAATATTAAGTATACGTATAATGTATGATAGCAAAGTGAATGAATTCATTCATTAAGGCATAAGCCTATTTATTACATCCTTTAGGGTTACAAACTGAAAGATTGGATCTCCTAATTTAGGAGATCTTTACATGCAATGAATATAATAATAACCCATCTAAAAATGGATGACCTAATCTAAATATGCATGACCTACTAATATTAAAATAATGGAATAAAATATCCCTAACATCCCCCCTTATTACATTATTTGGTAAACAAATTGAATTGCAAAACATTTCAAACTTGACACGTGCAAGTGCCTTTGTAAAAATATCTGCAACCTGGTTGTCCGTGGGAATGTACTGGAGCTGGATCTCTTGATTCTAAACATGGTCTCAAATGAAATGGCATGAAGTTTCAACATGCTTCATTCTTTCATGAAATACTGGATTCTTAACCATTTTCAAAACACCTTGGTTGTTGCATTTCAATAGTGTTGGATGTTTCTTTTGTATGCCCATTTCTGATAGAATACGACATAACCAAATCGCCTCACATGCAGCTCCTCATGCAGCACGATATTCTACCTTCGTGGATGATAATGCTACTAAATGTTGTTTCTTGCTATGCCACGAGACAGGTCCAAATCCCAGATGAAATACATATCCAGATGTTGATTTTCTATCAGCCAGTGATCCAGCATAATCTAAGTCTGTGTATCCTTGCAAGAAGAACTAATCATTATTCTTATATTCCACGCCATACTCTACTGTGCCACGGACATAATGTAGTATCCTCTTGCTGCTTTCCAATGACTCTCTTTAGGATCCTACATGAATCTTGAAATATATCCTACAGCAAAACTGATGTCAGCCTAGTGTTAGTTAGGTAAATAAGCCTCCCAATCAGCTGACAATAGAGAGTGCTAGATACCTAAGGAGACTCCATAGGTGTTGCCTTATGGACAGTTGCAATCGTTGTTCCATAGGTGTTGCCTTAGGCTTACAGTCTGTCATCCAATATCTTTCTAGCAGAGACTCGGCATATTTTGTCTGTGTGATCACAATATGATTTTTCCTCTACCAGATTCAAATCATTCTTGTCAGCATCTCTTAAATCATTTGAACTACCTGTAATAATTAGATCATCTACATACAACACAAGTATCACTATTTCAGACCCAACTTTCTTGTAATAGAGATTTGTGTCTAAGGGACTTCTTTTGAAATCGTGTTATAGTAGGTGCTCATCCATTTTGATGTACCATGCTCTAGGAGCCTACTTCAACCCATATAAGGACTTACAAAGTCTGCATACCTTTGGCTCTTGCCCTCTCACAACAAATCCTTTGGGTTGAGTCATGTACAGCTCTTCTTGAAGATCACCATTTAGGAAGGCACTTTTGCCATCCATTCAATGGAGCTTCCAATCAAATTGTGCTGCCAATACACAAAGAATGAGGATGGTGGTCATCTTTGTTGTAGGTGCAAAATTTTTCTATCCCTTCCTTTTGTGCATAGCCCTTTGCAACTAGCCTTGCCTTATATTTGTCAACTGATCCATCTGCCTTGTACTTGGTTTCGAAAACCCACTTGCAGACTATGGGCTTCTTTCCTTCATGCAGATTAATGACCTCCCATGTTTTGCTTTTCATCGGAGAATCGTATTCCACTTCCATTGCTCCCTTCCATTGGGGCAAGCTAAGGGCATCCTTTACTGCTATTGGTTCTTAATTCTCCATTACCGAAGACACCAATCCTAGGTTCACTTCCTGATGAGCCATACTACAAGTTTGAGGGCGAGTGGAAGTGAAATCAAGAGGTGCATCAAGATTGGCATCTTTGATGGTACTCTGGACACATTTTGGAGTCTTTCACTGCTGTGCAGGAACAATTGTTGCAGGTTCATCATTTACAGCTAGAATGTCTTCTTGGACTTCCTCATTAAGCTCTATGCTTACAGCAAGAGATGTAGCATCTTGAGGAACTTCAACATCTAACTTTGGCTCAACTACTTCATCGAATACATCTCTACTTATATGCAATTTCTTGGTTTTTGGGTCTATCAACCAATATCCTTTGGATTCATCATCATATCCAAGAAATATGCATGGCAGGGATTTTACATCTAGTTTGGTCCTCTTTTTCTTTGGCACATGCATGTATGCCTTACTTCCAAAGACTCTGAGATGTTTGATGGAAGGCTTCCTCCCCGACTAGGCTTCTTCTGGTGTAACTCCTTGTAATGCCTTTGTAGGTGCTCTATTCAAAAGATACACTGCAGTGGTGACAGCTTCAGCCCAATAAAACTGCTCCAGATTGGCACCTATGAGCATGCAACAAACTATCTCCACTTCCTTTTCCAGGGTCAAAAGGTCAAAATCACCACCTCTTATGTGTATTTGGGGGTTCTTTTCATTGGTCCCACTTTTGGTATGAAACCCACCGTCCAGGTCCGGGTGTGTAAGGGGTATGCAACTCTGTCTTTGCTAGAGAGGAATTGCTTCAAAGCACATTTTCAGGATATACCTATGAAGATGAGGATCTTTGATGCCTTGGTCAAGCCAACTATTACTTAAGGGTCAGTAGTTTGGGGCCCTAGTCTTGGCCCGACTAAGTAGTCACAAGGTTGAACGAGTCCAGACAGTCTTTCTTCGACGATTCATTCGTTGCAAGGGCACAGTCCCCCATTCTATTATTCTGGCAGAGTTTAGGGCTTCTCCTCTCCAACTTGAGATTATCTTCTTGATTATCGGTTATCTTCACAGGATTCATACTTTCGGAGATACCCCTGAGGGTTGCGGGCGGTACCCTTACCTCGCCCTTCGCTCCTCAATGGAACTCTCTTAGAGTTCTCGGGGAGGCCGGAAGAGCTGGTATTTTCATGTTTCTGCTCTCCTAGCCAGCATTTATATACGGATAGACAGGCTCCCCCCTTATTCTTTGGGGGTTCTCCCCCCCTCTCAGCTTAGTAAGGAGAAGATGCTCCACGAGATTTGGAAGGATGTTAGTCTCCGGTACACCAGATGCACATGGATCTCTCCTATTGCCCCTCTTTCCCCCAAGCTGTCTTTCTACCATGGGCACTTCTTACAGATACAAGAGGGCAGAATAGTTCCTCCACAATACCTTCAACGACACACAATGCATAGTCTTCAAATCACTATTGGGCAACTGAGGGTGTGTTCTCACCAACTCCGGATTGAGTCAGATCACAATCTTCCGACAGAGGCCCGGATTTGCTTGTTTTGCTCCATGGGTGAAGTTGAAACCCTTCATCACTTTATTTTTTGTTCTCCCATTTATTATGAGATCCGGGGTAGGTTTCATTGCCTTTTCAAGGACAACTCTCGATCTATTTCTAACTTCTTCAGATACCTGAAACAGCGTTGTCTCGCACTCTTTCTTAGGGAGATAACTTAGCTTCGACGACAAAAAAGTTCTCCAAATGGATCTCACCCTCCTCATCATCGGCTCATCACAACATACTTCACCAACTCCAACTAACCAGGTGACTTAGATCGGAAACGCCCCACATCATCCAGTTTGAACAAAGACATATCATGGACTTCTTCAGCTCCGGTACTTCGGCCTCGACTGTTAGGAAAAAATAGTTTCTAGGGGGTTCTCGAAGCTTGCCCCTCCTGGGCTGCTCCCTCCCCCTCCTCTCTCTTCGTTCTTCTTGGCGTGCACTTCTCTCTGTTGGACTGCAGCCCTCCCACCCTCTACTCTCCCTTTTCTTTTCTTTTCCCTTTCTCTTTGGCTCGTTTGTCGGGTTTCATCTTGTATTTATCTTAGTTATTTTCTTTGTTGGGCTTTTCAACGTGCTAGCTAGCAGTCATTATTGTCCTTCTTATAGTCCTTTGGGCCTTATTTTGGCCCACCGCGGACATTAATAATATTTCATTTCATGATGGAACGATTTCTTCTCTCAAAAACCCCATTTTGTTGTGGAGTATAGGTTGTAGTGAGTTGTTGCTTTATCCCATTTTGTGCAAGAAACCTTGTGAATTCCTTGGATGTATATTCCCCCTCGATCTGAGCGGAGGACCTTAATAGAACACCCAATTTCCTTTTCCACACGCTGCTTGAAATGCTGAAAGTGTTGAAACGCATCTGACTGCGGTTGCAAGGACACCCACATCTTCTTAGAGTAGTCATTGACAAACAACTGGAAATATCTTTTACCACCAATCCTGGTTGTCATGGGTCCACACAAATCGGTGTGTATCACATCCAAGGCATCGGGGGCTTGATGAGAGCAAAACTCATGGTACTTGATGTTGCTTACCTACCAAACAACCTAAGCAAACCGACAAGGTGGGTGAAAAGTTGGGTAGACCAATCACCATCATGCTTTCTCCATTGAAGTAGTCGGAACTAAGATGCCAATATGTCCGACACCAAAGGGTAATTGCATCCATTGTAGCCACGGACAGTGCTATAGGTGGCGTAGATTGGACATCTTAGGCAAACAAACCAATTTTGTAGGAACCGGTGGCTATATGCTTATCATTTTGAGTTATAAACACCTCTTTTGGCCATTCTCAACTCTGAAAGCAACCTTCATGTTTCTATCTAGTAATTGGGACACAGACAAGTTGTTGGCTAGTCCAGGGACAAAGGACTTGTTTGATGGTGCATTTCCTATCTGGAAAATGAATTGAAACATTGCCTTGTCCTTTCACCTTATAGATTTGATTATTGACGATGGTCACTAGTTTCCCTTCTTTTGCTTCAATGGTTGCAAACCATCCTTTGTCCCCTGTCATGTGCTTTGCTAGCACCAGAATCAATATACCAAACATCATCCTTGGATGTGGTGGCAGCTTTAGTCATCAGCACTTTGTGTGCTTGCTCAGAATCTGAATAGGACTTATCAGATGCCTATTTATAATCTGAATCTGACTCTTCAATGGCAACATCCCCTTGTTGTTTTTGTTTGGTTTGTGGCCTGTATTGTTGTTGCTTCTGTTGAGGTTTGCAGACCTGAACACCTCGGGTGACGACATTGTACCAACAATATTTGGTATCATGTCTGTCTCGTTCATAGATATGACAATACCTCTTTTGGTGCTGAGGTTGCGGCTGTGATGATGAGGAAGGACCTTTGTTTGAAGAACGTTTGTGTCTTCTCTATTTGCTAGATTTCTAACTTACATGTCTTTGACTTATGAGTGTACTGTTCGACAACTGGTCCCTTAGTTTGTTGGTTTCTTCTTCCTGTTGAAGCATATTGACCAACTCCTCAAAGGAAACTTCCCTGTTATAGGCTTGTAAGGAGGTAATAAGTACGCAAAAGGAATCAAGTAAAGCTCGAAATATAATTGGAAATAAGAGCTTGTCGTCCCCTTTTTCATCCATAACATTCAGTTTTGCCCTCAGATCTATGACTTTGCAAAGAAATTTCTCCAAAGTCTCTCCATCTCCCACTCACAAGGTGTGAAGTTGGGATTGAAGGTGAAGAATAGTGGACTGATTTTTTCTTTCATAAATGGTCGTGGGAGCATCCCATGGTTGACTGGAAGTGTCTGCATCACAAATGTGGGGTTGGATCTCATCAGCTGTAGCAAGGGTGATTAGCATCAGTGCTCGTTGATATGCTTCATCATACTTCTTTGCTTGGTCCACGTCTTGAGGTCGCGTTGTGATGCCTATCACAATGTCCCATAGCTTCTCCACTTGCAAGATAGTCCGCATCTTTGTCTTCCATGGTCTGAAGTTGGGTCCTTTTAAGAGTTGAGAATCTATGAGAAACACTTTGGGAGTAGACATTATGAGGGTTCCTTATCTCTCCAATAATGGTCCCCCTTTCAATATACTGCTATTCCGATATACTATATCTTCTATATACCCGCCTTCTGATAAACCTGTCGGTACTAGAAGAGTTAGTCCTCTCAATACACGCAATCATACGTGAGAGAGACCTTAAGATACGTGATAGAATACAATAAGCGGTACCTAGGAAGTACACAAAGGGATTCGCCCAATCTTGACACCTGCTTAGAAAGACCTCCAAGGAAAGTCTCAATTTCAAGGTTTAAGTCGAGCAACAAGGCGAATAGGCTTCCCTATTTCTCCCCAACGGTTTATAAGGATAGACCCCAAACTTAGTTGTTACATATCTTCAGTTTCACTAGGTGACATCTTGCAGGTGGTCTATAATATACATAGCAGAAAATATGCTAAAACCCAAAAAAAAAAACTGAACTTTGTAACCAAACAACTTCCAGAAAAACAGCAACAGCAATAACAATTCAATAATGCACAAGAGGGAAACATCCACAGAAAATCAATAATGCAAGTAACATATTTCCAGACTCCAAATCAGTACAAATCTTAGCCACTTAGAGAAGGCAAAGTCTCATAGCCATGTGGAGAGGGCGAAGTCTCATACACACAACAAAAGTGACTTAAGATTAGAAGCATGAAAGATGATCTCAACTATAACACACGTCTAATTATAGACTAAATCAAACAATAACCCTAACCCTCATGCTCAAGGTCCGACTAACCTATTCCTAGGACCTGAGCTAACAATAATAAAGATAGTTGACGTCACTATATTCAAATGAAAGATCCTTTATCCTCAAAGAAAGCTTTATCCTCAAAGCTGGAAATGACTGGAAAATGCTCTCAAGCTTCCATGTTTAATCTTCTTCTGGAAGATCCTTCCATTTGATGAGGAACTCCTTGATCGGAGAAGACCATATATTACGAACTTAGGACTACAACACAACTTTCAGTTGGATAGTGAGTTGCCCTTCTTCATTGAGTACTTGAAGCTCCGTCTGGGACTACACCTTTTGGCCCTTAACCTGTTTAAGACAATAAAAATGAAAAACAAGGTGTATGTGAGAAGTCGACGGATACTCCAATTGATATGCCACTTTCCCAATGCAACAAACCACCTTGTAGGGGTCGTAAAATCGAGGGCCCAACTAACTAGACTTGGTCTTAAGGACAATTGCTTATAAGGCTAGATTCATAAAAAGTACACATCTCCCACTACAAATAGTTGCTTAGAGCAATGCATGTCCTTTTGTTGCTTCATGTAGTTTTGGGCCTAGGACAAACTATCTTTAAGAAGATGGAGAACAAGCCGATGTTGCTGCAACAAATCATCCACCTTGGCCACCTTGGCCACCTTGGAGGATCCTATAACATAGTATGCCACTAATGGAGGTTTTTGGCCATAGAATGCCTCAATTGTGGACATCTTGAGGGGAAAATGGTGAGAAGTGTTATACCACCATTAGGTTAAGGAAAGCCAGTGAACCCAATGATACTATTTGTCTTGCGCGAAACAGCAAAGGTAAGTACCCAAACATTTGTTCACAATCTCCGTTTCGCCATCCAAAGAGGTCATATTCAATTGAGTACCACTAAGAGTGAATAATTCCTTCCAAAATTTGTGGGTGGAAACAGGGTCACAATCACTAACAATGAACTTGGGCATGCCATGCAATTTGAAAACAGAATTGAGGATCACCTTGGCAACTTTACTAGCTGTGAAGGGATGTTGCAAGGCACAAAAATGAGCATACTTCGAAAGGTGATCCAACACCACAAAGATCATTGTTTTGCCCTCATATTTGGAAAGGCCCTTAATGAAATCTATGGAGATATGCTCCTATTGGTGATCAAAAATAGGCAAAAGTTGCAATAAACCAAAATATTTAGTAGTTTCCCCTTGTTTTCATGACATACCTCACATTTGACCACAAATATCTTGACATCTGCTTTTAATTCTTTCCAAAATAAGAGTTGTTTCACCCGCTGATACATTTTTAAGAAACCAAAATGTCTGGCTAGAGAAGATGCATAAAATTCCTGTAAAACACTAGTCTTGACGATTGAATATGGAGGAAGATAAATGTGATCCTTCTTGAGGAGAACCCCATCAACATAAAAGAACAAGGAAGGCAACAAAGAGCCAACCTCCACATCATGAATGTGTTAGGTAATTATTACACCTCATAAGAGGTTAGATCAGTTATCTTGATCCATTTCAAAGATCAAGTTGTATGTAATTGATTTGTTATATTAAATATGTGATATTGAAGTAATGAAGTTGAAAAGGTTCTTTTGCTCAAACCAACATTGGTATTAGAGGAAGGTTTGAAAGTTGCTCCCATCGCATCCGACCAGATCAAACCCTAAGCTATACTTTTCACAAGAGGCAAAATCCTTGACAAAATCATGTCTGCCCTACACTCTCTTTTATTTTCTAAGAGGCCATGTCTTTTGCAGAACAATACAAATTCTTTGTCCTTCCCTTGGCCAAATCCACCTTCTCTTTGTAATTCTCACGAGCATCATCCTTCAGGTCTCTAACTTTCTCCATTCTCTCCACTGCGATTGTCCGATAAGTTCTACGTGGCATCACTTATGTTTCCCCAACCTTTTGGACGTGATAGCTAGGAACCTAGAAAAAAAAAAGAACCTGGTGGTACAATTGCCAAGGCACAACTTTCCTTGTTGTTGAGAAGTAGCGGAGGTCTCCAGTTCGAGTCGTCGGGAGTGCCAAAGCTTAAGCACATTCCGCTATAGTGCAGTCAGGTGTCTCCTTGCATGGCATTGTGTGAGAAGCTAGACCTGAATGAAATAACCAAGGAGAATGCAGTAATTCATGGGTTGTTGTTCTATAGGAAGGACAAGCAAATGGCCCTCAGATGGCCAGCAAGTTGAATAGATTTGCTAGCATTTTTTTTTTTGCATATACTAGAGGAATCAGTAACTTGTTACATTTTTTCATCACCTCGTCATGGGTTTGAATCCTGCACCTTGCTGCTAGTATAACCTCTAGTTGCGCCAAGTAAACTTTTTAATTTAGCCAACGACGCTGGTACGACACGCCCTTCAGTTCTACGAGGCCCTAAGATTTGAACCGAGGTTACACACGCCAAACAAGGCACTTTACCAACTGACCAACCCCTCAGACATACCAGCATGTTTTTTAATAACCATTGTTTTGAAAAAAAATCATGCTCGTATGATTGAATGTATGGGCTAAGCTTCTGAAAACAAAAGAAAAAGTTTCTAAAATGCCTAGAATATTGTCACTTTTGGCATGCAAGAAGAGAATGAGGAGGAGAAATACACAAATGGGTGAATAGTTGGACTAGCATCTCGGTAAAGTTGAAGACTTTCAAGCTAGAGGTCTCAGGCTCAACTCTCTACTCCTATTTTTTGCTTTAAAACTGCATCTTTTAAAAGGTTGAAAGCAACATTTTCCCTTTTTCATGTATACGGGATTAAGTAGGAGAGTTGGCACTTTGAAAGAAAGTATGATTTTTTTAAAAGAAGAGGTCAAGAGGTCCAAACCGACCAAAACCAAAAGAACCAACAGAATGATGTGATCAGTCTTTGGATCGAAAAACCATTCCTCTCAGAGCTACAAAAGCCATTGTGGAAGCAGATTGAAGATGGCATTGAGAACAACGACATCCTCATGTTTGAGAGACAGAGCATCGGCCACCACATTCTCCTTTCCCTTCTTGTACTCAATGGCAAAATCATAACCCAAGAGCTTGGTCAACCATTTATTTTGTTCAAGACAAGAGAGACGTTCTAGGAAATGCTTGAGGTTGCTATAGTCAATCTTGATAATGAAGCGTCGTCCCAACAAATAAGGCCTCCATTTCTCTATGACATGCAAAATGGTTAACATTTCCTTCTCATAAGTAGATTAACCTAGATTCTTGTCAGACAATCGCTTGCTTTCAAAGGCCAAGGGGTATTCATTCTACATCAAAACATATCCAATACCTATGCCTGAAGCATCACATACAATGATAAAAGGTTTGTTGAAATCAAGAGTAGCCAAAACTAGGGTGGTGCACATAGCCTCCTTAGGGCATTGGAGGTTGTAAATTTTCCTAACCCTAGATAACTGCTGTCCTATGTTATTTTAAAATAAATCAGATCTGAAATGAATTTATTTTAAACATGCAACAGTCACACAGATGGCTGGAAAAATAAACAACATGAACAGCGGAAGTTAAATATATTTATGAACCTGAAATATTACAAAATAGAGGAGGCTACAACTACAACAGGACACCCTGCTCTCTTGCTGCCTTTCTGGCCAGCAATTTCACTGTTCTTCTCCTCCTAAGCTTGCAGTTCTCCTTCAGCAATCTGTTCTCCTTCTCTTCTTTTTGTGTATAAAACACTCTTGACCTTCTCCTTTTATCCTTGAAAAGGTAACCCTAATCTCTCTAACCCTAAGATTAGATCTCATCTCATCTTGAGATGTATGGTTAAAAATAGAAAATCACTTAAGTGAATTACAAAATAGAATCACTTAAGTGAATTACAAAATAGAATTCGAAATGTCTCGAACCACTTCTAGCACGTTCATACTGAAGCTTGTGCAAGAAGTTCCTGTCCGAGCTACATTTCTCAACACTCCCTCTTAGCGAGGAAGGAATTCTGCACCAATCCAAGTTTGTCTCTGAATGCTTCAAACTTCCCTTTCACTAAGGGCTTGGTCAGAATATCAGCTACCTGCTGATCTGTGGGAATATACTGGAGCTTTACGGCTCCCTTCTGAATCTTGTCTCGTATGAAGTGATATTTGATGTCTATGTGTTTGGACTTGTCATGAAATACTGGATTCTCAGAGAGTTTGATACAACTCTGATTATCACAGTATATCACCGTGGGATCCAACTCCTGATCAATCAATATTGTAAGCAACTTGCGAAGCCAGATGGCCTCACAACTAGCAATATTGGCTGCCATGTATTCGGCCTCTGTTGAGCTAAGTGCCACAGAAGTCTGCTTCCTGCTGAACCAGGATATCATGCCTGATCCCAAGCTAAAGCAACACCCTGAGGTGCTCTTCCTGTCTGCTACATTGCCTGCCCAATCTGAGTCTGTATACCCCTGCAACCTCACTTCACCATCTCCAAGATATCTCAGACCATACTCCACCGTGCCCCTCAAGTATCTGAGCACATGTTTTGTTGCTACCCAATGCTCTTGCCTTGGCTCCACCATGAACTGACTCAAGGTGTTCACTGCAAAACATATATCTGGTCTAGTGTTGACCAAATACATCAAGGATCCTATCAGCTGCCTGTACAACGTAGGGTCCACCAATTCTGAATCTGAAGTTGTCACCTTCTTCAGATTAGTGATCATGGGTGTGGCCATAGGTTTGCAGTCCTCCATCCGAAACCTCTTCAGGATCTCAACTGCATACTTACCCTGCCCAAGGAATATCTCCCCTGGTCTCTGCCAAACCTCCAAACCCAAGAAGTAATGCATCATGCCGATGTCCTTCATCTCAAACTCAGCTGCCATATCTGCTTTGCACCCTGCAATGAGCTTCTCTGCAACTGTAAGAAACAAGTCATCTACATATAGCACCAAAATGAGTAGATCAGTCCCAACAAATATGTAATATAGATTAGGATCTGCATCACTTTTGGCGAAGCCCACACTCTGCAAGTATCCATCTATCCTGGAATACCATGCTCTCGGTGCCTGTTTGAGTCCATATAAGGCTTTCTTCAGCCTACAAACATGGGACTCCTTCCCATTTACCTCAAAGCCCTGAGGTTGCTCTATGTACACTTCTTCCTCAATGATCCCATTAAGGAAAGTTGTCTTCACATCCATTTGATGAATCCGCCATCCCATAGATGAAGCTAAAGACATAACTGCTCTAATGGAAGTGTATCTGGTGACTGGAGCAAAAGTCTCCTCATAGTCCACTCCCTCTTTCTGGGAGAACCCTCTCGCCACAAACCTTGCCTTGAACTTCTCGATGCTGCCATCTGCAGCATGCTTAATTTTGTAGAGCCACCTGGAACTCACAACTGACTTCCCCTCCGGTCTTGGCACTATGTCCCAAACATCATTCTTCATGATGGAGGTGTACTCCTCCACCATGGCATCCCGCCAAACCTGCTGGTCTGTTGCCTCCTGAAAACTGGAAGGCTCTGAATTTATGATGTTACTCATCAATGCCATGTAGTTTGAAAACTTCCTTGGAGGTCTGCTCTCCCTAATCATGCTGCTAGGAGCCTCAACATACTCCTGAGCATCCCTCAATGTCTGTGTAAGCCATCGAGGTCTCCTGATAGAACTGGAAGGGGCTAATGTCTCCTCCTCCTCACCTGAAGGTTGTTGTCCTGAACTGGAAACCACTGGTGTCTTTGGTGACCCTGGCTCAACCTTCGGAGCTTCCTGCTCCTCATTCTCTATCACTGGAATAGGCTCATGGGACTTCCTGGATGCAACGTCCTCCTCAAACTTTACATCCCTGCTCACTACTGTCTTCCTCTTCTCTGGAATATAAACCCTGTAAGCTTTTGAAGTCTCATTGTAACCTACAAATAAACCCTTCCTACTGGAGGGCTCCAACTTGGTCCTCTTCTCTATCGAAACATGGATATAAACTGGACATCCAAAGATGCGGAAATGACTCACCTCTGGTTTCACACCGGTGAATGCCTCCTCTGGTGTCTTGTCCTCCAAGATCCTGTGAGGACACCTGTTCTGGATGTAGACTGTTGTGTTGCATGCTTCTGCCCAAAGAAACATCGGCAAGCCCTGGTCATGAATCATGGCCCTAGCAGCCCCTATGATGGATCGATTCTTTCGCTCTGCAACCCCATTCTGTTGTGGGTTGTATGGAACAATCAACTCCCTCTTGATTCCTGCCTACTTGCAGAAACCATCGAACTCCTTGGAGGTATATTCACCCCCATTGTCTGATCTCAAGACCTTGATCTTCTTCTCTGTCTGGTTCTCAACTAGAGCTTTGAACTCCTGAAACCTGCTAAAGACTTCATCCTTGGTCTTTAAGAAGTAGATCCATGTCTTGCGAGAGAAATCATCAATAAAGGAAACATAGTACATGCTACCTGAAATTGATGCTACTGACATCGGTCCACAAACATCCGAATGTACTAGATCTAGTATCTCCTTAGACCTATGCTCGTTGTTTGGGAAAACAGCCTTGGCATGCTTGCCAAGCGTGCACCCTCTGCATACTCCCTGTTGCTCAATGTTGAACTCTGGAAGACCTGTGACTATCTCCCTCAGAATAGGCAACGCTCTATGATGCAGGTGCCCCATCCTCTTGTGCCACAACTCACACAAGTTGTTACTGCTATGAACTAGGGCTCGAACAGGTTCACCCTGCAACCTGTATAGACTGCCTTCTCTAACCCCTATCACTTGTGTTGTTTCTGGGCTAGATTCTTTTGGTCTAATAAGGACATGTTGGTTCTTGAACTCCACTGCATAACCCTTATCCTCCATAACCGAAATTGAAAGCAAGTTCTTCCTGAGACCTGGAACAAACAAAACATCATCAAAGTCTAAAGAGTTCCCTGATTGGAGTCGAAAAGGAATGGTACCAATTCCTTCAACTGGATATTTGGCATCATCACCAAGCTCAACCTGAACCCCTGAGTCCTGCTCTTGTAGACTGGTAAAACATTGTCGGGCTGATGTCATGTGCCGAGATGCCCCACTGTCCACATACCAAGCATCCCTCGGAACCGTGTTGGTAGAAAGGCAAGAGACCAACGAGAAATCCTTCTCGAATTTGGCAGCAAACTCGCTCATCTGAGTTTCTGCAGAGGTTGCTACCTGCGTCTGTTGTTGCTTCCCTTTGCCCTTCTTGTCTTGACACTGTGATGCATAATGGTCGTGCTTATGACAAATGAAGCACTTGATCTTGCTCAAGTCCTTCCCTGACTGTGAGGTTGACTCCTCACTCTTTACCTTACCCTTGTTGGGTCCTTTACCTCTGCCCTTCTTGGTTTGCCCAAAGAGAGCTAGGTTATCGTCACCACCTTTCTTGTTGGCCTTTGACTCCATCCGAGTCTCCTCCTGGATGAAATCATCCCACAGTTTCTCAAAGGTGGGAAGGTGCTCACGAGCACAGATGCCTTTGACAAATGGTTCCCATGAAGCTGAGAAACCATTAAGTGCCACGTTCACCAACTCTATGTCTTCAACCTTCTCCCCAACTACTGCCAGTTGATCACGAATCTGCGTGATCTTCATCAAGTAACTGGTAACGGTGTCAGATCTGGTCATCTCCATAGATCTGAGTTTGTTCCTCAATATCATCTTCCTGTTTATGTTCTCGCTCTGGTAGAGGCTAACCAGGGCATCGAACATCTCCTTTGCCTTAGTCTTCTCGGATATGTGAGGAATCAGGTGATCCTTCACTGCATCCAAGATCATCCGCTTGGCCTTCACTTCCTTCTTTCTGTGAGCTGCCAATTGTTGCGGATCTGTAGGCAGAGTCACATCATCCTTGACAATATCCCAGAGATCATTCTCTTCCAATAAGAACATTACCCTGACTTTCCAAGGCAAGAAATTGGAGGCACCTTCCAATCTATCCTCAAATATGAGGCTAGCTGCTGCCATCTCTGAGATCTACTGCACAAACTTTCAGATCTGATATGAATGACTCAAAAAAATTGTCCTACAAATAAGCTTAGTCCTTCAAGCAAAAAATATGAAACCCTCTAACTGCTGGTTTTTAATATCCAACAGTGATCTACTGTTGTAAACCCTTGAGGATCTCAATCACAGAACCTAGCTCTGATACCATATAAATTTTCCTAACCCTAGATAATTGTTGTCCTATGTTATTTTTAAATAAATCAGATCTGAAATGAATTTATTCTAAACATGCAACAATCACACAGATGGCTGGAAAAAAGAACAGAATGAACAGCGGAAGTTAAATATATTTCTGAACCTGAATATATTATAAAATAAAGGAGGCTACAGCTACAACAGGACAACCTGCTCTCTTGCTGCCTTTCTGGCCAGCAATTTCACTCTTCTTCTCCTCCTAAGCTTGCAGTTTTCCTTCAGCAATTTGTTCTCCTTCTCTTCTTTCTGTGTGTAAAACACTCTTGACCTTCTCCTTTTATCCTTGAAAAAGGTAACCCTAATCTCTCTAACCCTAAGATTAGATCTCATCTCATCTTGAGATGTATGGTTAAAAGTGAATTTCAAAATAGAATCACTTAAGTGAATTACAAAATAGAATCACTTAAGTGAACTTACAAAATAGAAAATCACTTAAGTGAATTTCAAAATAGAATCACTTAAGTGAATTACAAAATAGAATCACTTAAGTGAACTTAAAAATAGAAAATCACTTAAGTGAATTTCAAAATAGAATTCGAAATGTCTCGAACCACTTCTAGCACGTTCATACTGAAGCCTGTGCAAGAAGTTCCTGTCTGAGCTACATTTCTCAACAGAGGCTTGGGAAGCTACTTCGGACCAAACAAAAGCGTCCTTAGTGAAAGCAATAAACCAGAGATGCAATCTTTGCCATAGTTACACACAAATTTCTTGTAGTACCCGGTTAGACCTAAAAAACCTTAAAGTTGCTTGAGGGATTTAGGCTTGGGCCAATCTTGAATGGCTTTGATCTTGTTAGGATCCACTTTTATATACCCAAATGTTCTACCGCATGGACCCCAAAAAAACATTCCTTCTGTAGGAGTTGGAGAACTTGGTCAACATGAACTAAATAAGCTTCACAAGACTTGTTATGAACTAAGATATCATTAAAGAAGACTAGCATAAACTTGCGGAGAAAAGGACAAGTGACGGAATTCATGAGGCTCTGGAAAGTTGAAGGAACATTAATAAGACTAAAGGACATGACAAGGAACTCATAATGACCCTCACGCATGCAAAAAGCAGTCTTAGGGATATCCTCTTCTCTAACCCTAATTTGATGGAACTTAGAATGCAGGTCAAGCTTGGTAAAGTATTTAGCGCCATGCAATTCACCCAAAAAATCATCTACAACAAGGATAGGAAACTTATCTTTGATGGTGATCGTGTTGAGAGGTCAAAAATCAGGATACATGAGCCAAGAGTTACCTTGCGTCGCACCATAACCACTAGAGAGGAATAATAACTGATGCCAAAACCACTAGAGAGGAATAAGGACTGATGCTTGGACGGATAATTCCATGCTCAAACATCTCCAGAACCAGCTTCTCAATCTCAAATTTCTAGGGTTGGGGATAGTAGTAAGGACGAACATTTGAAATTTGACTACTCAAAACTCAGTGGATGGCATGGTCATGTCTGCACTTAGGAGGAAGACCCATGGGTTCACGAAAGACGTCCACATAACGATCAACAGTAGTCTGCAATTCTAAAGGAAGAGTGAAGGAGGGGCTCAAAAGACTGAACTTCCAAGAAATTGACCTAAGCAAAGAATCTACAATTGCCTTTCTTTAGGATTTTTTCCATGTTGTGGGAGCTAACCACCTTCGAAGGAGGAGGTTGAAATACCTAGACACAAATAACCTTGTCATTTTCCACCTATTTGACATACAATCATTACAGATAAACAGTAACATCGTTGAGTTGCATAAGCCATTATGCTCCCATGATGACATTTGAACTACCTAGATTCATAGTGAAAAGATTGTTAGATCAAGTATAATATTCCATCTAGATGTTAACGTTAGTTGTATAACCCACACGGTGCATCGTGCCCCCATTTGCAATCAATGAATTCTTGGGTTGTAGTATTGATATACAATTCCAAATACTTCGTTGTTATGTTGTCAATAAAGTTATGTGTGCTACCTAAAACAATCAACACATTGAAGCATTGACGTTTGATGAATCCTTGGACATTGATGGTAAGGTCATCGAGGGTTGAAATCACCACGAGGTTGGAGAAAAGTCCAGTGGAGCTTCTTTTCTACCGCCAAAGAAACACATTCAACCGTCTCAAGGGTGTATGGGTCATGCATATCAACCTCCCTCCGGATTTCATCCTTAAGGCCATGGCGAAAGGTTGAGACCACCACCGTTGGATCCAATCGATAGGTATAAGTGAGCAATCTTGTGAACTTTGTGCAATAATCCTCAACTGGTCTTATTTGTTTGGTTTACGTCAAATGGACCAAATACAAAGTAGAAAAGCCCTTGTCAAACATATGAAGGAACACCGCTTTGAACTTCGGCCAAATAAGAAAGTGCCCATGTCAACGAAGCTCCCATAACAAACGTTGATGAGCATGGGGTCCCAGCTTAGTAGCAACCAATGTAACATGACTGCCTGTAGGCACATGGTGTAGTAGGATGATGCTATCCATCTTGGCTATCCAACCATGTAGAACCATACCCTCAAAGGTCGGGATGTTGATGCGCGGAACACGAACATCATGAGACCAAGCAAGGAAATTAACAAGACCCCTTGCTAGGGGGTCAAGATCAATAGCAAAACTTAAGTTTAAGCCACCCATACCTGGAAGAGTGCCCCTAGTAGCATAGGAATCCATATGACTACCATGGGAACCTGCAAGTCCATGGCCGAATGGTGATTGCTAGTAGATGTCAATCTCCTGATACTGCTTGTTTCATGCCCTGTGGCTGCTAGCTAGAGACTTGTTGAGACTATTGGTCAAGGGACTACTCTGTAGGAGTAGGATCCAAATGATGTTGGATGGAATCTAGGGTTGGCTGAATGCTGACATGAGTGTCCCTGATGCAGGAAACCAAATTCACTAGGTTGGAATGCTCGTTTTCCCAAGTCACAAGATAGGTGTGCAGATCAGCGTCAATTGCAGTGGGCAGAGTACTACCAATTGGAGGAGTGGGAAGGAAGATGGGAAGAGCCGTGGTGGGAGGAGGCAAAGCTGTGGCACCTAAAAAAGAAAGGACACGCAGTTCAAAGCTATTGATACCTGCAGGGATGCTATGATGCTTACCGAGATTTCTGGGTTGACATTTCTTTCTACTCATGCACACATCCTTGGGCTAACTAGTGCATTGCAAACACCTGTTGATATGCAACAAACCCATAGAAGCAAAGGGTTTGTTCATACACCAAGAATGAAAGGAAGACCCAAAAGATTCCTTTGAGCACTTCCAAAAAAGTGTTGCAAGAGACACCCCTTTTTTTTATTATTATATATTCAGGTTGGGAAAAAGAAATCAACTTCCGCTAAATCACAATATTACAGAAAAAAATGTGTAAGAAGATGGATCCTAAAAAAAATTGACGCAAATTACCCAGACGATAGGAAGCAGATCTAGCCGTCGAAGGGTCTAGAATGGTTCACACGCCCTTCTGCCACTTTTTCGCACTGCTAAAGGGAGCCAAGATTGATGGTCTGATACAACTTGTAACGAAACAACTTCCAAAAATACAGCAACAGCAGTAACAATTCAATAATGCGCAAAAGGAAACATCCACAAAAAATCAACAATGCGAGTAACAGATTTCCAAATTCCAAATCAGTACAAATCGTAGCCACTTAGAGAGGGCAAATTCTCCTAGCCACTTGGAGAGGGGCAAAGTCTCATACGTGCAACAAAGACAACTTAAGATTACAAGTATGAAAGATGATCTCAACTACAACATAACTCCTTTATTTATAAACTAAATCAAACAATAACCCTGACCCTAATGTTCAAGGACTGAATAACCTAATCCTAGGTTTGGAACTAACAATAATAAAGATAGCCGACGCTGCTATATTGGAGTCGTTCCAAACTCCATCTTAATTGAGGGCTCAAGGCAGCAGATAAAGAAGTGGAATAATTATAGACAAAAGTTGCCATGGCTACACCATAGCGGGCAGAATTAGTTTTAAAATTCTTTTATGCAATCATTTTGTTGATTTTGCCAGCCATCTGTTGCAGGCCAGATATGGTTCAAGTCCAGAAGACCAGCATTGGTGTTAAGACATTGATAGTGTAGGAATAGGATTACACCCAATCACAGGAGTAAAACTAACCAATAGTCTCATCTCTGTTTGCATGTGAGAACAGTACACAAAATATTTTGGGTGCTATAATTTCAGTAAATTACAAGTCGTTACAATTTTATCAAATTTAATGGCGTAGAACTATAAGATCTGGAGAGACAAGGAGATGAAATGAAACAGACAAACTTCAAAGAGATGACAAATTACATACAGCTGACAAGAAACATAGAGCTAAAGAATCACAGAGAGCTGAGGAGATCACATAGAACAATTATCCACTAATTTCATATAACAGTAGTTATTCGACATAACTTCAATAAACATACGGATGGTATCAACAAAAGGATCAAGCATTTCATTTTTGTCTTAGATTCTTGGTCACATTAACATAATTAAATGGAAATTGCTTATTACTATAATATGAATTCATGGTTGTTTGTTTTCTTAATTGCTTTGACGAGGACCATTAGAAATATTCAGAAACTGCAAGTCAAAACAACAGATCAAGGCATAGGAATTTTTTTTTTATACATGCAAGCTCAGCAGCATTAAGTACTTCAAGACATACAAATGCACCACAAAAATGAGAAGGGCGGCTAATTAGAAAGGAGTAGACGATATCACAGTATGAAAAGCAAGAGCAACACTGTACAGCGAAGAGACTATAACATCCTGTATGCTCTGAAATCTGCACCGATACAGAAAATGAATATGTGTAATGTTCAGGTCTTACATGTATCGAAGAGGAATTCAATCCTAAATGAGAAAGCCCAATAGTCTCATCTCTGCTAACCTGGCAAGAGGTTTTGCCTTAATCAATCGGGTGTTGTGTAAAGACTAATGATCTGTAATTCTAATTAGACCAATAAGTATTGTCAGGTAGGTTAGTTTACATGATTCTCATATTATTTTGAGCTCAAAAATCCATTATTATAAGGAGCACTCGTGCATCCTCCTATGTAAACTATCAATTCCTGGTATCTGCTCCAATGTAGTCGTTGACAAACGAACACATTACTAGGGCTTTCCCAAAAATGAGCAAACAAAATACAATAGAAGGACTTAGTAATTCGTGGATTAATCAGACACACCTTATTGTAAAATGTTCAGTCATGGATCATCAAACCACAAACAGGATCATTAAAAGACAAAAGTGGGCATGCCAGAGAAGCAGAAAGCCAAAAAAAAAACTAATATCCGTTCTGTACATTGCATGAAATTCTAACTTGAACTTCAGGATTGTTTTTCTTTGCCTAGTAAGGAACCCCAACTGTATCTGCCACTTTGGCGAACTGTTTGAATAAGGTGTCTGGCTAGAGGTCAATTGACATAGAACCGATAAAAATATATATATCAGAAAATGAAATGGGTATATTAAAAACCATATGGCATGTCTTTCATATTATATGGGATCCAACACCCAATTGTGAGACAAATTCATACAAGGAATTGAGGGCATTACCTGTCATACCCAATAAAACGATAAACTGCAGACAGTGCACGCAGAGTGCTCATGTTGTGTTTGCTCCAGAATATTGAGCAGACTCCCAGATTGGCACTGTTTTCGAATTCCATGCTTACTTTATAAGTCTCGACCTACAAGTTACATTTAACATGTTCAAGCACTTCATTTGAGATTCGGTTTAGAAATTTGAAATTGCCTTGGCAGGGATGTCTACCTCCTTTAACAAAGGAAGCTTATATGGCCATTAGAAATGTTGACGGGTGGCATTTGCTTCCCCTTTGTTCGTTCGCTTATTTGAGGTCCCATAGACCATATTTGGGTCTCGCGGACGTAATTAAAATCTTTCATTCATTCATTGATTGTCAAAGCCACTTTATATTATTTTTTATTTATTTATTTTTAAAGTGATCTTACATGCAAGATTGGGAGATGGGGCTTAAAAAATAATTTTTCGCTATTTTATAAAAACGTAATCTTATATTTGATTTGTCAATGAAATCCAGGGAAGGAAAAAAGATGGTGGTTGTTTTTAAGTAGTTTTGTGTTCAAACTTCTTGAAGGTGGTTGTTGATGTAATTTGTAAACGTTCTCCTCAAAAAAATCCATAAAAGAAAATACGAAGTTAAAGTTTTTTTTTTTTTTTTTTTATAAGGATCATTCTATTTTGTTTTTTTTTTTATAAGGATCATTCTATTTTGTATGAATAATTTTTTTCATAGGTTATTTTATAACGTTATTCATGTGGAAGGAAAGTTATTGTTTTATTTTTAGATCTATATGGAAGTTGGTTTCATCTATTATCCTTGTCCTTTTTATTATCAAGCAGGTTTCAAATCTTGGGGTTGCTCCCAACAACGTCTATTTTACCTTCTTATTATTTAATCGGTATGAAGAGGATCATATGGTCATTGTTGGGTTGACGCAAGTCAAACTATTACCTTTGCACAAACAGGCATACCCCCAAGGTTTGGATCTAGGTATTTTCCTAATAAACATTAGAACTTATCAATCCACCTAAACCCCTCAAAGACATGAAAAAGTTATTATTATTAATATGATGTGAAAGTAAAATGTGAATTTATATTTATTTTTTAAAAACTATAATATTTCAAAGAGTAGTGTAATTAGGTTTTAATAGTTATAATTTATTTGATTTTAATTGAACATGAGTTATGTAATAATTAATTTAATTTTTTAAATCATTTTTATGTTGGAAAGAATGTAATGGTCTTGTGAGGGATATTGTAGTGATATGTTTTTTTGGGTATTCATTTAGGGTCCTTAGTTTAAACCTTCATATAAGTTAGGACCCTTTAAAAAACTTTTGTTTTATCCTAAAAATATTTACCAAAAGGAATTAGAATGATTGATAACAATTGAATGTTTGTTGCTAAATTACCTCGGTCTAATTCCTAAACAAAGATCCAATAAACTTAGTCTTTACTTAGTACTTTTGCTTTAACATGAGCTCTTGGGAGGTAAAAATATTTATCACAACAAATATTTGTTTATCATTCCCAAAAAATTCCATAAGGCGAAAAACAAGTTGTAACTTTGTGAATATTGGTCTTGATGATATGTAGCTCGAGGGAATCTTTAACATACATTTTTTTATTATTGAAGTTAGTGTGAGAAACCCTTATTATCGACGTTTAAGGTTGGGTATCTCCATCCTAACCATGACCTCTGATAATGGTGAGAGTTGAAATTATCAGTAGGAGCCAAACACATAGTCATACACACACCCACCCTCTCACACACTCACCCACGTCATGGTTTGAACCTTAGACCTTTCAAAGAAGAGCCAAAGCCCGAATCCTTGCATTGTCCTTGGAATTCTTTAACATACATATTAATACTCTTTTGAATAATTATGAGGTGCATGAAATATTAGAGGACAATATGACCTTTGACTACGTTAACACATGAAATTTTTCTCATGAAATGTGTATATTTAATAGAGCTACTAAGTTTGTTTGTCAATAGCGGAAGTTTTAGACATTCTTGCTTTATAAGAAATTAAAGTTATAAATTTTTTTTATTATATAATTGGTTTGGCTCCAGTGTTGCATCTTGGACATGAATTATTTGTAATGGGTGATATTTTGTTGTTATATTTGTTGTCCTATACGGAGATTGGAACCCATACATCTATGAATTTCATTATGCTTAGAAATTCAAGGCCAAATTTGGAGTCTTATTCTAACAATGTTTTTGAAAGAATAGTATTTTAGAGGTGGTTGACAAATGAAATTCAAACCATATATTTGATTTTTTATAGGATTTGAACATGATAAGACTAATGAGGAAAAGGAAGGAGCTTTGCCCATGTACTTGTTTTGAAGAATTAGAGGATTTTTCTTGTTTATGCAATAAGCTAGGCCTTCATGGCCCTAACTTTCATTATTCCAAATCCCCTACATTATTCCAAATACCCTGCATACCTCTAGTTTATATGGTCAATTTTTTAAAAGGGTATTGGTAAATTATTAAAGTAATTGGGTCTTCTTATGCTTTCTAAGTAAAGTCTTCCTAATTTTAATACTTGCTTGATCATATAGTATAAGTTGTATTGAATTCTCTTCTTTGTGGTCCTTGTTGGATTCACAATGATTTTAAACAAATTGAAACAAACATCATTTGAATCTAATGGTAAATAGAAATAGAAATTAGAAAGAACAAAGAGATAAGATGATTGAATGATACCCTTAAGCACCCACACAAATGATACTAATAATAATAAAGATCATTCACTTTTTCAATGGATCAATTCAAGTTGCATTATAATAGCTCAATTAATTACATAACTCTTACCTAACATACATTATTGGTTAGGGTGTAATAAAGTTAACCTTACATAGTTAACTATTTGTTCATAGGCTAATACGTTAAACCTAATCTTACACTATACAATGTTAGTTAGTAGGTTTGCACAAGTTATCACATTATAAAATGTTATCCTTGGCCAATGAGAATAGATTACATTTCAACACACTCATAATTTGAATTAAGGGCCTAAGGATAGGAGACATCCAAAATAACCCCCCATAATAGAAACTTTTTACACCAATATTCTCTCATATATAGGAGGCCTTATTTTTCTCCCTCTTACATTCTTTTATAATCCTCTATAGCCTCACAAGACAAGGCCTAAAAAGATAATCTTCTCTTTTATAGTATCCATAACTACACTTCTTCTTCTTTGGAGGATTTTAATTTCCCTTGGTCCATCTAGTCATAGTCACCATAGACGAGAGCATTTGCATGAGTGTGTTTACAAGAGAGACACCATAATTCCTCAAAATAACAAAGGATAAACTATAAGACAAGAGAGATATTGGAGTGTTAGATATTTGTGTTAAGGACATAAAAATAGCATGAACCAATAGCCCAAGTATCTGATAACATGAACATGTCTTAAATATTCCTTTTTTGTACTTTTAGAAAGATCCTAAACATGCCTTCAATGCCTTAAGATTTAGTTGTCTCTTTTGTAAAGATGGACCAAATACTCTCACTTAATTATAATCTACTTATATTATAATTTTGACAATTTAAATGGCTAACATAAGTGTTGAAGACACTCAAAAAATGAGATATCCCTCCACTTTTAATCAGTCCTTGAATAAATACCACCAATGCAAAAAAAACTCGACAAATGTGTTATAAAACAAATGGGCTCAAAAATCTTTTTGTACGTAAACATTGTGGTCTTTGGAATTTTTTCCATATTAGTCCTCAACAAAATAAAATTAAAGCTTCAAACTTTACAACTATGAGACTAAACCAAAATTTGCCACGTAACACAAAATAATTTGTGGACTCAAACCACTATGATGTAGCCATGTGTCTACCATTGTTAATCTAAATGAATCAATGAATAATACATGGTTTGAAATGGTTGGTAATTTACTTATATATACACTTAAATTCCATGTTGACAACCACCTCAACTAATATTATGATTTCAAGCATAGTTAACAAAGAGGAGGATGATGGGTAGGGATCAAATATATGTCCCTTGGATATGGGATGTTTAAGGCTTGTTAGGCTAGCTAGACATCCACATCATGCTTTAGGTAAGGGTTCCTCCACCCTTAAGGTGAGGGGATCCACAAAAAATACATATTGTGCTATCCATAGCAAATAAAGGCCTAATTTGAACCTATAACCTTCATGACCAAAGACCATGATACGTAAATTTAAACCAACACAAATTCCACTATTTGTAGGAATAGAAGAGAAACTTTTTCTTGAATAAGGCTTCATCTCCTATTAGACCCTATGTACACATCCAAGGTTGTACCAAGGACCATTGAACTTAGTGGCTTATTGTCCTATTTCTCTTAGCACTATGAAAGCCTTATCTAGTTTTGATGGAAGAGGGAATAAGATGACACTTAATCACCTCAATGATTTTTTTATACTCAAGTTGATTCATCGCATTCAGGAGGACATAATGGTATGCTTGATGATTTATTGTTTATGTGATAAAATTATACTATGGTATAGAGGATTACTAGATAATTTTGTTATTAGTTGGGCATCAATCATAGAACCATTCATGCATAAATTTGGTAGTATGGAAAACAGATACTCTATTTTGTTTCAATTCAGTACAATACAAAGGCATCTCTAAGAAAATACATGTGACTTTAATACCAAATTGTTGAGGAACTTAAATCTAATTGCATAAAATATTAGACCTAATGAAGAACAAGCATTGCCTTACCACATCAAAGGTTTATAGTTTGATTTAGCTTTGATGGCTTGTAATTCCAATCATCACACCTTAGCTACATATTTTGAAGAAGCAACTCAAGTCAAAGATGTCCTAATTAGAGTAGAAAAATTACCACATGCCCTGCCTATGGACTACACTACCTATATTACTCAAAACCCATCAACTCTTGGTCTTGCACTCCCCATTTCATTTAGTCAAAATCCTTGATCAAATACTACTGCTAATCCATCCCCATATCCATATATTATCATGCATCCTAACCAAATCTCATCATCAAGGGTTGCTTTTTAACCACAACTTCCAATCCTTTTTGCTTTGTCCAATATGAACAATGAGTCGACTATTAATTTTGGAATGAACAAAATGTCGAAAGTGATTAAAAATTTGGTAAATTAAAGTGTTTGTGTGGTGTTTTCTTGTTTTTATGGTTTTCTTATGTGTTTTGTGTTTTGTTGTTATTTTTTATTTTATTTATTTTTTAATTTTTATTTTTTATATTTTTTAAAAAAAAATTGAATTTTTTGTTGTTTTTATGCTTTATGTTGTTTTTGTTTGTTTTGTGGTTTTTATTTTGTTTGTTTGTTTGTTTGTCTTTATTTTTTGTGTTTTTTTGTTATTGTTTTTGTTGTTTTAGGCATGATCGTTGAGTCTGCCAAAGGGGGCAGGCCATGTGCGAGCCCTGGGTATTTTTGGCGAAATAAATACCTCTACCTCCTTGGGACATACCCAAAAGTGGTATCCCATTTGGGGTGTTTTTCACAAAAAAAAATAACTTTGGTAAATTAGAATAATGTTGAAAGGAGATCATGGCAACAACATCAAAACAAACAACCTTGAGAAACCCCATACCTCACTAAATATTGAATACCCTAACAAGGCGTCAACTAAGGAACAACTCAAACTCATAATAATATGATGAATTTCAACTCAAAGGTCAATATATTATGGTTTTTTTCTATGCAATGCAGGACATGACTCTATAAAATGTGTGAGATCCATCAAGCATTCTAAAACAATCTAATATGACCAACAATGCTAGGCTAAATAGCCCTCTATCTTAGGTTAATTTATGCTTAAAGCAAACTAAACATGTACCAATAGCCTCAATCCCAGTAGATGGTTCTCATCTTATTGAACCCTAAAATTGTTATTGTTGGTCATCAAATCCGCACAGGAAAGGACTTTCGGTGGGTTTGCGTGCCCTGGACCTGCGACCAACATTGAAAGGCCGAGGGGAAGAGATGCCCCTCGTGCCAATCTTCGAAGAAAGGCCGGCTCCTATACTAATCTACTTTTGGGGTTTGAGACAAGAGTGCAGGAAAGAAATAAACAGAGTAAGGGTTAGGAAAAGAAATTAAAAGGGGTAAGGGTTAGAGAAAGAAATAAAAAGAGTAAGGGTTAGAAGATGATGATTTAAGGTGGGAGATAACAGGAAGCACGATTACTCGCTAACAACTCGAATAGCAGCAATAAATACCAAGAATGACACGAAAGAAACGAAATATCGAACTTCCTATGTATCCTTTGGACGGGTTCGCAGGGTTCTCCTTTCTCTCTCGCTAGAATTCAGGATTTAGAGTAACAACGATTGAGATAAGGGAATAACATAAACCTCAATCCACCAGGCAGCATAAAGGAAAGCGACAAGGCATTTTTCCTCTCCTATGTATCCTTCAAGGCGAATTTCAGGGGTTCAGTCCTCAATCGCACATCGGATTCAGGATTCAGAGTCTCATTACGCGAACGAGAAAAGACAAAAGAATTAAGCATAGAAGGCAACATAAAAGAGAGAAATAGAGCACAAAAGGTCTTTAGTATTAAGCGCAGGACATCAAGTTACAACAACTTTTTAGCAGAAAGTTTCCCCCCTTTTTACATTACATGCCTGGGTTTTTATAGAGGACCCGACCCTTTGAGTCATTATTACAAAAAATGGCGGAGTACACCCTCGGGCCCTGAGAAATTGGTGCCTCACTGCTGCTGCTAATGATCTTTCAAATCGGCTACCCAAAACTGGCAACTATGATCGGGTCAACCATGGAAACATTCATTTAATGTGTCGCCCGAGTGTCCCTGGCTTCTAGATGTTGTGCTTGAGTGATCGTTACGCCCGTCGGGTTTTACTTCGAGGACTGTTACGTCCCTTTTGTTTGCCAAAAATGGTCAACAAACTTATCGGGCAAGAAAGGGGGTATTTATAAGGGGCCTTTGATCACCTTGGGAAGTTGCCCGCCTTGGAACGTGGGCCCAAAAAGTGCTTCGCTACATCTCCGCCTCGCCAAAGCCTTGGGCCAAAGTAGATCCTCCTTGATTTGTTCTTCGCAAAATAATGCTTCACAAAAACTACTTCGGGGATGTCGAGTGCCGAGCGGGTTCCAACTTTGAAACGGGGCTCTTTGTCCTTTGCTGGCGAAACTGCTTCAGCTAGAAAATGTTTCGGCCCGATTCTTTCTCAAAACTACGATTCGGGGAATATCCTCCCGAAGCACTTCTCTGTTTTCGACGCATTGTCATTTTGCTTTGGGCACCACTGCGTCGGGTGAAAACTGGCCAAAGTAGGTGTCAGAAATACTTCGGGCCCGAAGTAGTTTCCTTACCTTAGCTGATTTGGATTATGCTCTCCTCCTTCGACGAAGTCGTTTGGATGCTACTTCGCAAAACCTCCACCCGAAGCGGCTGCTGCAAATGCTTCGGGTGCGAAGCGTTATCTTTGTATTTTCTTCGACGATATTACTTCGCAACGCTTTCACCCGAAGTGGTGATTTAAAGTGCTTCGGGCCCGAAGCTCTTTTCACATTCTCCTTATTTTCCTTCGATGAAGTTATTTTCCTTGGCCTGTTTGGTCACGAAGCTCTTTCTTCTTCATTTTGTAAAAGGGGCGATAGGGAGAGTCAAAATTGCTGTAACTTAAAATAAAAGAAAAACTTTCAACAAGGAAATATTATACAAAATTCTACTATTCTTCTACCCCTTGTATAATGTGACAAAAAGTGTCAACATTCTTGGCGGCTCGCGGGGTGACGAGCTCGTCTCGGCAAAAGAACCCTTTAGTCCTGATCCATTGGGCTGCAGAGTCACTGGTTTCCCCCGGATTCTTCTCTTTTTTCCATCTCTTGGGGTGCTTCCACGGTATGCCCTCCCTCCTGTTTCTCTTCTTCTTCTTCTCCTTCTTCCTCTGGCGCGGCCTCTGGCTGTGGTGATGGTTCGAGGCGATCACGGATGCGTTTCATCGTTCGGCGGACATGGGACCAGGCACCCTTTTGGAACGACTCTCGATCTTGCAGCGCTTTGACCAAGTCACGAAATCGATTGATTTGCCCGACGTCAGCATTCTTGGCCCTGGTGAACAGGTCGTCGAGGCAAGCCGTGATCTTACAGTATCTCAGGATGAAATCTGTCACCTGCCCTTCTGTGATTGGTTCTTCCCAGCCATCGATCTCTGAGACATCGTTCTCGAACTACAGCCAGACTGGTTTGAGGTCATCCTTGCTTAGAAGGTTTCCATCATCGTCTGTGAAGCTCGGGAAACCCAGGGAAGAAAGATCTTGAAAGTGGCACATTGATGCACGCTACCCATTATTAAACATATCCTGGAGATTCCTTGCCTTCTACACTTTTATTACCTTGGAAAAGAAAGCGCGAACAATAGCCCGTGTCGTCGACCAATCTCTAGCTATCCGAGACATTGCAGTGATCTGCAAGTCTTGATATCTAGCATTTTGGACGTCGAACTCTAACTTGAGTCAACTCTTAGCTTTTTGCGTGACCTCGTCGATGACTGGCCCTCCCTCGATAATAGCCTACTGTGCTTTGGTGACATACATCAAAATTGAAAAAGCACTGACGCATCGAGGCCAAAAAAATTTTAGCAGGTGCGTGCGAATCTCCTTAATTCTGGCCCTGTCAAACAGCGTTAGATCCTCTTTCGCATACAGCAGAGCCTGCATCTGCACGATTTTGTCCTCAAGCTCTCTGGCCTTCAGATCACTCTCGGTCTGTTTCTACGCTTAGCTCTCGGCTGTAGACTGGAGTTGTTGAATTTGCTGCTTTAGGTCAAGCATCTCCTTCTTCATCAATTTGCATTGCTCCTCAGCCTCTGCTAATTTGGAGCGGACCTTTGCTAGGTTTTCCTCTAGCTTGACATTGGCGGCCTCGGCTTCAAACCTGCGCTGGTTAGCAATGGTTGCATGTGCCCGAAAAGTCTCGATTCGGACATGCATAGAGGCCGATTCATCGTCAACATTCAGGTGTTCCAAGTCCTTAGGTGTCTCTTGATAATCGTAGTCTGCTAGAGTCATTTCATCCAGAGGCTTTTGTAACTTGGGAACCTTCTTGATTTTATGCACCTTTCTAGCCTCTAAATAAAAAACGACGCATTTTTCAACTGATGTCGTCGAGCGCCCTCTTCTTTTCCTTGCCTCCCTTAGTATTTGCTCAGTGTTTTGCCGTGCTTGGAATAGCCTCTCGGCAAGGGGGCGGTCCTTAATTAAGGACATATCTGATTTAGAGAAGGCTAGATCTCCAACCAAGGGAGTAAACAAATATAAAGAATGTGCGGGGGATGCCTCACCAGAAGGCTCGACGACAGACGTGGTGGGACTCAGCGTTGAAGTGGGACCCCTATCTCTGCTAATGACCAGGGGAATGGTAGTGTGGAAGGGCGAAGTAGGGTCAATGGTCTTACCCCTATCATGATCGCAGGATGAGGCCGGACCAGTGATAGGTGACGTGTGATGGGGTGATGGGCTATGCAGGGGAGATTGGTGAGAACTCTTAGTTGGGGTTACAACAAAAATGTGTGAGACTAGGGCAAGGGGTGGAGAATGCGTACCTACGTGCCCTCTTGGCATTGTGGCAGTGGTGACTTTTGGTGCAGTCGTATCTTGTTCTTTCTTGGTTTCGGCACTCGACAGGGCTGCGACCTCGACACTTGCTTTGGATGGGTCTGATATCGGTCGCCCAGTGGAGGGGCTTACAAATCTTGTGCGAGGTCTCTTTGGGTGTTTTGGGGGCACCAGGGTCTGTTCTTGCCTTTTACTTTTCCTCCTCACTAGTGGCTGTTATGACCCTTCAGTGCTCGAGTCGTGGCCTCCTACAGGCCCCTGAGGTGATCTTGGAGGTGTAGCTTGGGCCTTCTCCTCTCTTTCCTTCCCCAAAGTAGTATCATCTCTTTTTGGGCTTTCGCTCAAGCCTGGGATAGCTGAAGGGATTAGGGTGGCGAAGGACGAAGGCTTCCACTTTCCAGCATTGGCTTCATAATTTTTTGCGAAGTCCTTGTTCATTGCCAAGAATCCATAAGAGTTCGTTTTCTGCTGATGGACCCTCATTATCCACCATTCTCTTAGCTGAGCCACGTCCCAATCCTTTACTCCTTCCTTCAAGTCATCTTTCGCTTTCTTCCAGAAGGTGGAGTTGGGGCTCGGGAGTGAATGTCGATCTGGGTCATATGCGACCTCCATTGGGTAGAATTCGTGCCAAGGAGGTAAGGCTTCCATCCTCTCCAGATGCCACTCCAGATCCTCTCCTCGAGGGTTATTTCTTTGTTTCACAATTTTTGGATAGGGGCAAACATGGAAGCTCTTGACCCGTATATGGTCCCTCATCACTCCCAAAGGATCATAAAGCCATTGTTGGGGAATTTGGAGTAGGCCGAACTTGGCAAGCTTCTCTTCCAAGAAGACGTTATGATTCAGGGCGAACACTTCGATAACTCCTATCCTGAGAGGGAAGTCACAAGTGTGGGCCCATTTCTGACCCTTGTCGTAGATGGCATTAGTTGCATCACTCTGTGCTACAGACCAAACCTAGCAGTCGGCTAGGTTATCCACTTGTATAAAATTTCATATATATATTAGACTAGTTTTCATCAATTGAGGGGATATCATCTTTATTTTTATATCTGCATTTTTCACATTTGCCTCAACGGCGGGATCTGCCCTCCTAGTGGCAAACGTTTGTTATTAATTATTTTTACACTCTCCGCTTCCGCATTCGTTTTACATTCTGTTCCAGTTATAGAAATCCATATTAAATTTGTTGAATTCGGTTCACAGTAGAAGGAATACCCTTCCAAGTGGTATCAGATTCGACGATTCACGGGATTCGGCTGCGCAATAAACAGATTCAGTTCGCGTCGCAGTTTTACCAGTGTTGCAAGCGTGCATTACGGCAGTTTGAAGGCGTTCGGTTCCAGCTTTTCGCTACTGGGCGTTCCAGTCTGGTCCCAGAGCTTCCGCCATAGTAACCGAAAGCACAAATCCTCTCTTCGCGCTAACAAACCCAAACGCCAGGTCGTAAACGTCGCCAGTTCGTCACAGAAGACGTCGTCCAATCAAAAATTCGAGAAATTTTTCATTAAACGGGCAAGACTAAGGTTGTTGGTGATTTTATTTCGCTGACGTCAGAGGGAGAAAAATATTTCGAGCGGGGTCTCAATTTATTATCCCACATTCGGCGTACTGCGTGGGGTTAACTATTTATAGGGCACAAGCCACCCCTTCTAAGGTGTGACTTCGGTCACACGGGTGTTCTTCTGTGCCTAGCCCTGCAACGTGTCTTGGTCGCGCATCATTGGGTCTGCATCCTTCATTCATGTTGTGTCGTGCCGTGTCATTGAGTCGGTCTGCGTCCTTCGTTCGCGTTGAGTCTTAGTTTTCGTTCGCGTCGTGTCATGTCGTTCGGTCGCATCATGTCGTGTCATTCGGTCGCATCGCGTCGTGTCGTGTCGTGTCGTTCGGTCGCATCGTGGCGTGTCGTTTCCTCGTCGATCGTGCCATTAGTCTGGTCTTCGTCCCCCGTTCGTGTCGTGTCGTGTCGTTCGGTCGCATCGTGTCGTGGCGTTTCCTCATCGGTCGTGCCATTAGTCTGGTCTTAGCTGTCTTAAACGTCTTGGGTCGTAGCTCGCGGGTGCTGTCAAGTTATTGATATTGTCAAAAAAAAAAAATTGTTTCTGGTTGCGGGCAAGGAAGCCATCCCAACTCACATCCGCGTCACAGTTGGGTGACAGTTGAAGCGGATCCCAATTTTTTTGCTAAATTCAACCAAAAAATTGGCGACAGTTGAAGCGAAATCCTAAGCTGGCTATGTTAACAAGTGCATGAGCAAAAAGTGGAGCAAAGGTGTTGACGGTCGATTATCAAGCTCGGAGACGACCAATAACAACGCAAGAAGACCAAATCGAAGCCCAGGTACAAAAAATTCTCCTTCTCCTTTTAAAATTGGTAGTTATAATCCACACCATCCACTAGTAGATCCTATGGCTAATAATACCTCCCCAACTCACGAAAACATCACTCAAGGCAACTCAAGTAACTCAGCCATGTCTGATAGGGAGTCTCTTCGATGCTTACTAGAGGGTATGAACGAAATGGGTATCCTCCTAAAAGACCTTGTGAAAGCACAAAAACAACCTAATCCTAATACTAATCCCCAAAATCACTCCCATGCCCAACGGAATGAAGAAACTGTCGATCCTAATGATGATTGGGAACAAAAACAGGGTGATAATTACAAGGATCCCTATCAAAGACAGCGGTATAACCAAAATCAAGAAAGGGACACGAGTTATCACCAACCAAGAGGCCCTAATATTAATTTTCCACGAATTGATATGCCCACTTTTGAAGGTCATGATCCTCGTGGTTGGTTAGCAAAAATGGAAGGCATCCTTGACTTATATCAAATTAAGGAAATTGATAGAGTTCCTTTCGCTGCATCAAAATTAGGCACTGAGGCCTACCAATGGTTTGTATGGCTTAAACAAGAGAATGAAGCTATTATTACTTGGAGAAAATTCACTACCTCTTTTTTAGAAAGATTTGACGACGGAGCTACATCATCCTACACAGTAAGATTGTTATCTCTTAAACAAAAAGGGTCAGTTAGTGAATTCGTGTCGGAGTTTACCAGTTTATTACCATACACTTCAGACCTTAGTCCCGACACAGTGGTAGGTGCCTTTCGCAATGGTTTGAAAGAAAGTATTCGAGTGGAGGTAGACATGCACGATCCAACCTTGTTGAACAGTTGTATAAGAATAGCCAAGTTGGCCGAGAAGAGACATCAGTTGTCTGCACAACGGGAAACATATAGTCGTCCCTCATATCGCAACAATTCCTTTCGTAGAAATGATCAACCACCAAGATATTTTTGCTATAAATGTCGCACTCATCACCCCAGGGAACAAGCTTGTGCCCAAAAACAAAACTTTCATATTGAAGGTGATCATTGTGAAGGAGAAGAAGATGAACCTTACCAATCAGAAGAACCTATGCCAGAAGACTTACCGTGTACTATAGACGAAAAAGAAGAGGATACAATGGCAATTTCAGTGCATGCTCTCATGGGTTTAACCGCCCACCATACCATCAAGGTACCAGACTTTCTCCGCCAGAAAAAGGTGAATGTGCTAATTGATTCTGGTAGCACCCACAATTTTATCGACATCAAAACAACAAAAGCTTTGAATTTATTCATTAACTCTTCCAACAAAGACAAATTCCAGGTTCTAGTGGCCAACGGGGTGAACGCACAATGTGTTGGTCACACATCTCAAGTTTCCATAAAGATGGGAACTTATACCTGGTTAGGATCCCTTTTTTCATGAATTTAGGGAACTCGATGTCATTTTGGGAGTTGAATGGTTGGAAACATTAGACACGGTTAGCTTCAACTTCAAAAAATTATTTGTGGAATGGAAGGAAAATGGACGAGTCATTCGCTTACAAGGCATTACTACTCCTCCATCACAAATGGTGAGCTCTCATAGTATGGAAAATATGTTAAAAAAGGGTGGATATGGGTTTATAGCTCAAATTAATTGTTTGGAAAAACAATCTTCAGCAACTTCGGATATTATTGCACCTGAGTTACAAGATATCATAACACATTACGAAGAGGTTTTCCAAGAACCTCAAGGATTACCACCTAAACGATCTCATGATCATGCCATCCATTTGATACCGGGAGTGTCCCACCTAACGGTCGTCCTTATCGCTACCCTCAACCACAAAAGACAGAAATCGAACGGATCGTTCGGGATTTGTTGGATCATGGAGTCATTCGTCACGACACTAGTCCTTATTCCTCACCCGTAGTCCTGGCTAGACGAAAAGATAACTCTTGGCGTATGTGTCCTGACTTTCGTTCTCTCAATAAACTCACTATCAAAGACAAATTTCCTATCCCTGTCATCGATGACCTATTAGATGAGTTGCATGGTGCAAAATTTTTTACAAAATTAGACCTTCGTTCTGGCTTTCACCAGATCCATGTTAGAGAAGAAGATATTCCCAAAACGGCCTTTCGTACTCATGAAGGTCATTATGAATTTTTGGTCATGCCTTTTGGTCTCACTAATGCACCATCCACATTCCAAAGTCTCATGAACCAAGTATTTCGTCCACTCCTCCGTAAGTTTGTGTTAGTTTTTTTTTGATGATATTCTCATTTACAGCAAAACATGGATGGACCATTTACATCATGTGGATAAAGCCCTTCACATTTTACACAAAGAAAAATTATTCGTTAAACGTTCCAAATGTTCATTTGGTGTTCAAGAAGTCGAGTATCTTGGTCATATAGTTTCACATGAGGGTGTCAAAGTCGATCCCAATAAGATTAAGGCAATTCAAGAGTGGCCTTTACCTAAAACCATCAAGAAACTTCGTGGTTTTTTGGGTCTCACCGGCTACTATCGCAAGTTTGTACAAAATTATGGTAAGATTGTAGCACCTCTCACCGCACTTACAAAGAAGGATGCTTTTCGTTGGTCAAAAGAGGCCACTCAAGCCTTTGAAGCCCTTAAGAAAGCCATGTGTACAACTCCAGTATTAGTGACTCCCAACTTTCACAACTTCCAATGCGAATTGATACTCAGAGGGGTAAACTGGTAGTAAGAAGGGCTTCCTTATGAAGCCGAAGATGCGAATCACCAGCCCCTACGTTAGTCGAAAAATGTCTCCCCTCTTCTCCTGGACCACTTTGTTTCTCAAGCCAAGGGGAACTCGCAGGGAGGATCCTGCCAACATACGCATGGCGGGTCCCAAGAATTACTGATTAAAGGGATAGTAGGACTCTGATCTCAACAGTAGGGGAGTCCACTGATATACGGGCAAAGGACTTCCATCCTTGCCGCTTGCCGTAATGGCAACATGAGGAAAAATATGTACGTGAAAGAAAAGTAACCAAACAAGAAAGGAGTAGGGCGCGAAGCACTGGCTGGTCCCAGCATCCTTCATGTTGGTGAGTTGCGCATGTAAGCCCCTAGCCACCCATTCTGCCCAGTCGACAAAGACTGGGTTGGAACTAGGTCTCGAAGTATCAGGGGCATTGAACTCCCTCCGAAAATGCATTCGGCCGGGGACACTGCCATGGGTATACCGAAGCGTCGGTAGATAGGCCTGCCACCCATGCAATGATGGAGAAGAGGTCAGCATTTTTAAAAGCCTCCAAGGGAAGGGGCGTTTGGGGCAGTTTGCTCGAAGGAAGCCCGCTTTTGAGGCTCTACTAAAAAAAATTGATCATGTAGCCAGCATACGTGAACCTCTCCGTTTGTTCGCTCAAAATGATGTTGCGAACCATACATCCCTCGGGTGGGCCCTGCTATGGTGCAAAATTTGCCTATACATCTTCTTTCAAAATTGAAAATAACTTCTGGCCAGATGTGTCTAGCACCTGTCTGGTGGCGGGCTGGTAATTCTATGCAATGGCATTGATCAGCTCAAGGCAATGGTGCATGGGGGCCATTAGATACCAGTATATCTGGGAGTAGTAAGCGACAACTCTTTTGCTTTCTGTCGGGAGCCTGCTTCTCATGAGCTCAATGGTGCTTCTGAGCTCAGCTACGCTCTTCGACAGCTTCGTATCCCTGATTCTTTCCCACCTGTCAACTGGTGGTTCTAGGGGTTGCTCATCTTCGAAATCCTCCCTTTTTTCCATGATGCGTTTATCCGAGTGGAGGCCCGAATCAACGGGCTTTGGCTTTGACATTTTTTCATGGCCTTTTGCCTTTGGCTTCTCAGGGGCCACTACTTTTAGCTCCTTTCCCTTCTCCTTGGAACTTTCCTTGCCCATTGTTGATGCTTAGGGTAACGGGATTTACAGTATGGAGAAAATTTGGCGTTGAAGCTTCAGAGTGCGAAGTGGAAAAAAATTGCAGGTTGGCAATGGGGTCTGTATGAGTCGTTGAACGAGTAATCCTCTCGGCTGCTTGGAGTCTGCATTATATAGCTGCCAAAGAAAACTACCCACATTTATGGTATGTGCCACAATTAATCCTGCCCTTCTCACCTGAGAGATTATCGGTTCATCGGACTGGCCCCACGGTGGCGTAGTACACAGGGCCATGCGTTAGGATGATCGTAGCTACTTTGGGAACACAGCCGGCTACCACCTGGTACCTGGGGGCATACTTTTCTCTTAGCTGAATCCCCTAAGGATGTACCCGATGCATTTTCATTTAACTCGCCTATTTTAGATGCCTTTTGAAGGCAGCTGTCGACACGCTCCTCTAGGCACGCAATAAATGCTTCTGCCTTATGCATCTTTGGGTCAGTGAAGCCAAAATCGAAGTTGACATACTTCGTGGCAAACCTTTTGCGCTAGTTAATCCTTTATGCTTCGGGCCCGAAGTGGTCTCTCCTGCAAGAGGCTTAGTCGGGACCTTGCTCGGCTAATCGTACTTCGCTGCGAACCACTTTGCATCCACTACTTCACAAGCCAAGTTCTCGAAGGATATTTTTTTTTATATATATAGCTGCCAAGGTAAAACTCAACCTGAGTTTCTGAGCAACATTTTATTTACCGGTCGGACTATTTACAGTATCTACACAAGCTTGCGGCATAATTGGCATGCCGCCACTATGGATTCATTTCAGGTGATTATCTGGTAAACCTGTAGTGACCCGACCAGATCTGGTTGAACTTTAGCTGACCTTCGAAGCTCGGATCATTTCTACCTGAAGTTGTCCATGCTACGAACAGGAAGCAACGCAGTCGATTTTCATTTCTGCTAGTGCCCAGATTATTGGCGAAGAAGTTCGCCACTTGAAAGTCTTCTTGGGGCATTGGTCTTAGGGATAGCCAGAACTAATACTAGACCCAATGCCATAATTCTATAGATTCTTCCAAATAAAGGCCGGGTACAGGTTCTTCCATCCCACTGATATGGTAACAAGGTTCCTCTGGCGAAGAGTAGTCCTCCAGGATCTCTTCGGGCTCATCCTCTAAATCGGACAGGCTTGATGAGCTTTGGCTGAACACTTGCATGCCATCTCTTGGGATACAAAAAGGGTGCAAAAATGTGCCCTCTTTGTTCTCGGGTTCTACCACTCGAGTCTGCTTCTCTCCTCGGTTCACCTCTTGATGGAGATCACGAGCAGCCATGTTGTTCATTGGGTGGGCCATGCTTGCGTATTCCCATTGTTAGACTAGTATGAGGTCCGCCTCCTGAGCTCCAAATGACCGCATCTCAGGCCTCGGCTCAGTGTGAGGAACGCCCCATGATGAGTACTGTGTTGGCCAGACAGGAGCAGTAATTATCGGAGGAAGCGATGGAGTTTCTCCCCACTGCCACTTTCCTTATAGGAGCAAAAGCCATTCCGCTCGCATTGCCTCTTCAAATATTTGAGGGAACCTTCGTTCCCCTAATTACAGTAGAATGAGGCTTACGTCCGGGTGGAAGGCCCAAACATAGAAGAGATGGGCTTGGGCGGGCGTCGGTTGGATCTCCAGTGGAATTCTCTTCCAACTTCTGTAGAATCAGACATTGAAGTCCGTGATACCCTCCGAAGGTGCTCTCTTGATGGTGGAGAGGTATGCGAAGAGATGGAAGGGATCTTGAGAGCCATCGAACGCTTCGATCAATGCCCCCACTCAGTCATCCCATGAGCAGATGCTTTTGGGCCTGAGCAATCTGTACCACCGCAGCGCCTTTCCTTCCAGAGATAGAACAAGAAGTTTGATCATGACATCTTCATGGATAATGTCATGGAGGGTCGCTAAATTGGCAACATCTTCAAGGTGCTCTCGGGCCATTCCCGCGGCGTCGCTGTATTTTGTCAATGATTTAAAGGTGCTTTTGGGAATCTCGTGGTAGCTTTGGATATTTAGGGGGCCTGGATCATTCCAGCTAGGAAAGCTTCTCCCAGCCATTGCGACAGTAGCCTATGGAAATCGTGGTTGTCGTCGCTGAGTCAAAGTCATCAGGTGGACATTCTTTCTCCGCTTATGAGGTCAAGGCTGCTCACCGAACCTTGATTCCTCTAGGATATATTCTTTTAGATTTGAAAGGCGCCTACGACCAAGAAATCTGGATCTTCAGCTCAACTGAGTCGCCGGGTGATTTTATCAGATGAAGACAGGCCAGAGATTCATCGAACTCGGACCTTCTTAAGATACGGGAAGTCCTGGTTACGAAAACCAGGTTTAGGCATTGGTCTTCACGACTTTAGAGATTCTTGGGTAAAATAGAGTCGCCAGATGCTAAGAGTCTTTTAGTAATGAGAGCATCGATTCTCACTACTACTCAGAAGATGATACTGACCGGATCTCATCGAGAACTTGTTAGAACTACTGGCTCCGATGAAGACGGGCTAGAAATTCTCTCAAATATGGGACCTTGAGTCCCACCGAGCATGCCAGAAACTATTGTTCATCAAATCCGCATAGGAAAGGACTTTTAGTGGGTTTGCACGCCCTAGACCTGCGACCAACATTGAAAGGCCGAGAGGAAGAGATGCCCCTCGTGCCAATCTCCGGAGAAAGGCCGACTCCTATACTAATCTACTTTTGGGGTTTGAGACAAGAGTGCAGGAAAGAAATAAACAAAGTAAGGGTTAGGAAAATAAATAAAAAGGGGTAAGGGTTAGAGAAAGAAATAAAAAGAGTAAGGGTTAGAAGATGATGATTTAAGGTGGGAGAGAACAGGAAGCATGATTACTCGCTAACAACTTGAATAACAATAAGAAATACCAAGAATGACACGAAAGAAACAAAATGTCGAACTTCCTATGTATCCTCTGGACGGGTTCGTAGGGTTCTCCTTTCTCTCTCGCTGGAATTTAGGTTTCAGAGTAACAACGATTGAGATAAGGGAATAACAGAAACCTCAATCCACCAGGAAGCATAAAGGAAAGCGACAAGGCATTTTTCCTCTCCTATGTATCCTTTAGGGCAAATTTTAGGGGTTCGATCCTCGATCGCACATCGAATTCAGGATTCAGAGTCTTAGTACGTGAACGAGAAAAGACAAAAGAATTAAGCACAAAAGGCAACATAAAAGAGAGAAATAGAGCACAAAAGGTCTTTAGTATTAAGCGCAGGACATCAAGTTATAGTAGCTTTCTAGCAGAAAGTTCCCCCCTTTTTACATTACATGCCTGGGTTTTTATAGAGGACCCGACCCTCTGAGTCATTATTACAAAAAATGGCGGAGTACACCCTCGGGCCCTGAGAAATCGATGCCTCACTGCTACTGCGAATGATCTTTCAAATTGGCTACCCAAAACTAGCAACTATGACTGGGTCAACCATGGAAACATTCATTTAATGCACCACTCGAGTGTCCCTGGTTTCTGGATGCTGTGCTTGAGTGGTCGTTACGCCCGTCGGGTTTTACTTCGAGGATTGTTACGTCCCTTTCGTTTGCCAAAAATGGTCAGCAGACTTATCGGGCAAGAAAGGGGGTATTTATAAGGGGCCTTCGATCACCTTGGGAAGTTGCCCGTCTTGGAACGTGGGCCCAAAAAGTGCTTCACCACATCTCCGCCTCGCCAAAGCCTTGGGTCGAAGTAGATCCTCCTTGATTTGTTCTTCGCAAAATAATGCTTTGCAGAAACTACTTCGGGGATGTCGAGTGCCGAGCGGGTTCCAACTTTGAAATGGGGCTCTTTGTCCTTTTCTGGCGAAACTGCTTTTGCTGGAAAATGTTTCGGCCTGATTCTTTCTCAAAACTGCGGTTCAAGGAATATCCTCCCGAAGCACTTCTTTGTTTTCGACGCATTATCATTTTGCTTCGGGCACCACTGCTTCGGGTGAAAACTGGCTGAAGTAGGTGTCAGAAATACTTTGGGCCTGAAGTAGTTTCCTTACCTTAGCTGATTTGGATTATGCTCTCCTCCTTCGACGAAGTCATTTGGATGCTGCTTCGCAAAACCTCCGCCCACAGCGGCTGTTGCAAATGCTTCGGGTGCGAAGCATTATCTTTGTATTTTCTTCGACGATATTACTTCGCAATGCTTTCGCCCGAAGTGGTGATTTAAAGTGCTTCGGGCCCGAAGCTCTTTTCACATTCTCCTTCTTTTCCTTCGGTGAAGTTATTTTCCTTGGCCTGTTTGGTCGCGAAGCTCTTTCTTCTTCATTTTGTAAAAGGGGCGATAGGGAGAGTCAAAATTGCTGTAACTTAAAATAAAAGAAAAACTTTCAACAAGGAAATATTATACAAAATTCTACTATTCTTCTACCCCTTGTATAATGTGACAAAAAGTGTCAACAATTATCTTTATCATTTTTATAACTATGCAAATAGATGAACATTCCACATTTGAGGATGATACTATAGGTGTTAACCAATAAGAAGTTGATATTAGAGGTAAGATGAAAGTATCTAAGGAGCAACTAACCCATAAATAGAATGAGGTAAATAAAGGTACAATAGTGTTAAGAAAAGGGAGGCATTTGTTACACTTGAAAGATAAGGGGTCAGTAGCTATACCACAAAAAAATACAAAGAAAAGGAGATTGTTGAGAAGAATATCATAGACAAGGCTCAAATGAAGGCACAAACTTGTAAGGATAAACAAACATATATAATGATGGAATCTACAAATAGATGAGGAATGAAGAAGGGATAGATAAATTCATAAATAAGATAAGTGATAAAAGGGATTAACTTCAAAAAGAGATAAAGCAATGACTGAATTATCCCTATCTCACTAGTGAAGGCCATTTGATAGCCATAAGAAAGTATAGGAAGTTTATCGCATGTAACGATAGTAGCTTTATGGAGTTCAAATTCAATATCACTAAAGAGATAAAAAATACTCCTACTAAAGTAAGTATTTTGGAAGCATTATCCTTGCTTGGTTATTTACTCCAATAGGCTTTGAAAGAGTAGGAAAGGAGTCATACTAAGAGCAAGTAGTCTAAGCTAGCTCAAAAAAACATAGATAAATAACAAAACTTGACAATAAAGCATCTAATAGATATCCAAATTAATATGGCTAACATATTAAATGATCCAATGCCCAAAATATTGAAGTCACCTCCATTTTATGTGACTTTGAAGATTAAAAACTAATTGTTAAAAAGTTGCACAGTTGATTATGAGGCAGCAATGACAGTGATGCCATAGGAAATTTTTGAAGAGATGGGTTTATCCTATACCAAAATAGCTAGGCATCTGATCCAAACATATGGTACTAGATCCAAAGTAGTAGGAGTCCTCAAAGACCTAATCATGACCATATCTAAGCATCCAAAGTTGGTAGTATGCAGACCTCTTTTGCCTATAGATTGTTGTTCAATTGTACCAATAATGTGATGAATATGAGGCATTATGCATAGGCCTGAGGAAAGCCAAAATATTGGGGATTAAGAATCTATGGATTTTTAAGAGTTACTACATCATAGACCATGTGAGAAGTGAAGTGGTATAACCATGCTCGTAAGGTATGTAGTATAGGACAAGGTAGTTGCAAGATTGTTTGTAGGTTTACTATCTTTGAAATAGGCATCCTATGTACTTAAATACCCTTCATTCCATAATAAAATCATCAAAGCATTGAGTTCTAACGTGTGGTATCAAAGTAGGTAGAAGGAAGAAAGAATTCTCCTTCTAATCCTCCACTAGCTTCAACATAAAGAAAGCAAAAGGGCACTCTATTTGAGAAAAAAAATCAAGTTTGAGAAAAGAAGTTTCAAATGTAAAATAATCCTATATAAAATTGCCACCATGAAGCAAAATCCCATGGTATATTTAAAAGTTTTAGGGTAGAAAACAACCAAGCAAATTCAAGCAAGAAAGTAAAGAAGTCATAAAGTATTGCCATTGTAAAAGGCAAGGAAGAAAGCCATAAGCATCTCCTTAATAATAAGATAAATAAGCCATTATAGATTCTTAGAAAATTACAAGAATATACATTAGCACCAAGGAAGTCATTCAAATCTCCTTGAGAATTACAAAGAAAAAAACACTACCAATAGAAGGAGATATCATCATCTCTGGTCTAAGAGCAAAACAACAACTCACAAGTAGAGCGTTAAGAAAAATGAAAAGTGTGTTTACAAAAGCAAATCCAACCACACAAATATTGTGCAAGAGGTAAGCCAATAAAAACAAGAGAAGATAAGACACGTAAGTCATATCATAGCTAGAATATTGGAAAAAGACTAAAGAAGCATAGTTCAACCTCAAACTAAATAATAAAATGCCTTATGAACTATAGTTATAACAAGAAAAAAAAAGTTTTATTTGGAAATAGAAGTAAGAAGGGAACTCATTCTTTAACTAGCATAGCAATTAAAATATACATATAGCTATAAAAGGCATGTCCAAGAAGAAGAAGAAGTGAGACATATTCTAAGAAGTCGATTGAAGGTCCTCCTCATAAAAAGAAGAAGATCAAAATTTGATATTGGTGCATTGCATCATGGCAACCAATAAACCTCAAGAAAGAAAATCAACACTACAAGGATTAAGAACAAAGGGTTCCATTGATATTCTCTAGGGTTCCTTGATTCTACTATCATAATTCACCTATACTGCAATACAGATACTTGCCCAGATGCTCTACTTGAACGATGATCCAAACACTCACCTAAATGCCAATTCAAATACTAACTAGGACATTAAACTTGACACTGATCAGGAAGCCACATAGAAGCACCTATGAAGGAGACAATTGCAAGAAGCAAATAATAAGGGAAAGTAGAAGAAATAGTAGACTCAAATGTTTTGGTTGAGAGACAAGTAGAAGATATACCACCTAGACAATGCAAAGTTCCATAAGTCAAAGCAATGTTCCATTCAAACAACTCACTGATTTACAAACAATGTCATGCTTCTTAAAAGTAGTGGAATGCATTGGAATTTCAATTTTCCCTTTAATTATTTAGAATTGTGGATGTAGAAGACGTTTTTTAACTATAAATTCATGGGATAAAGAGACACAAAGACTAGGGAAAAGTTTATTTAAATTGGATGAAACAAGAATGTCAAGAAGGGTGTTGTCTTCACCTCAATTATGAAGGTAAAAGAAAAATTTTCATCCAAAATAAACACTAGCATAATCTAGTGACAAGCACCTTTTTAAAATAAGAGAGATTGTGGCCACATTCCACATTCAACATTTAGCATTCAACATTAGGGATTCAACAAAGGCATGATAACCAGGCATCAATTTAAATTTTCAAAAATAAAATTCAAAGGAACAAAAAATCCAATAGGAAAGCAACATGTGGACAAAGGAGAAATGTGCACGTGGAAAATTCCCAAAATAAAGGGAAAATAAAATAAATATTTTAAAGAAAAGAATATTCCATAGAGGAAGAAGCATTCCCTCTACATTCACTTAGTGAGACATTATTCCTTCTTGCAGTTTTTTGAAGCATCAATTGAAATCCAAGTAAGACATATATATACTTGTCAAGTAGATTTTTTCAAGGCATAATAAATAAAAGAATAATATTTAAATTTTGTGAAATTTTGCCATGGTTGGTGGAGCACCAAAATTTTTATTGTCATATTCCATAAAATTGAGGGGAAACACTTATATTGCCTAAAAGACCAAACTTAGGACACAACGTGAGTTTGAGAAAGTATGACAAGTAGTAGATGGAAGCATTACTAGTCCTACTACAAAAGGAGAAAATAAAACAAATTCCGACAAGGAAAACAAAAATGCAAGACTAATCATCATATTTGAAGTAGAAAATGAGGTCCAAGCATGCATTAGGGATTCGATCATAGCCAAAGAAGCATGGGAGAAGCTGAAAATAGCATTTGAAGCAAAAAAATCAGATTCTATTCCTCCAAAGCCAGTTCCATTGTTTAAAAATAAAGAGTGGAGAAAAGTTGAAATCATTCATGAGGAAAATTGTAGAATTGTGAGCATCACTATAAGCATTGGGAACTTAGGTGTCTGATGAAACACTAGTTCCAATTATTTTGAGATCACTCCCATAAAAGTATAATTATTTTATGATAGTATTAAATATTACTAAGCAAACACCAAGCTTTGAAATCTTGTGAACCGACTTCAAAAAGTAGAGGGCTCACATACAACAAATGAAGAAGAATAGTTACTTGTTGGTCATCAAATCCGCACAGGAAAGGACTTTCGGTGGGTTTGCGCGCCCTGGACCTGCGACCAACATTGAAAGGCCGAAGGGAAGAGATGCCCCTCGTGCCAATCTCCGGAGAAAGGCCGGCTCCTATACTAATCTACTTTTGGGGTTTGAGATAAGAGTGCAGGAAAGAGATAAAAGGAGTTCGGGTTAGAGAAAGAAATAAAAAGGGGTAAGGGTTAGAGATTGATGATTCAAGGTGGGGAAGAACAGGAAGCACGATCACTCACTAATAACTCGAATAGCAGCAAAGAACACCAAGAATAGACGAAAGAAACGCAGTGTCGACCTTCCTATGTATCCTCTGGACGGGTTCGCGGGGTTCTCCTCTCTCTCTCGCTGGAATTCAGGGTTCGGAGTAACAACGATTAAGAAGAGGGAATAACGAAACCTCGATCCACCAGGCAGCATAAAAGAAAGCAACAGGGACGTTTTTCCTCTCCTATGTATCCTTCAGGGCGAATTTTAGGGTACAGTCCCCAATCGCACATCGGATTCAGGATTCAGAGTCTCAGTATACGAGTGCAGACAGACAAAAGAATTAAGCACAGAAGGCAGCATAAAAGAGAGAAATGGAGCACAAAAGATCTTTAGTATTAGACGCAGGACATCAAGTTACAACAGCTTTCTAGCAGAAAGTTCCCCCCTTTTTACATTGCAAAGCCTGGGTTTTTATAGAGGACCCGACCCTCTGAGTCATTATTACAAAAATGGCGGAGTACACCCTCGGGCTCTGAGAAATCGGCTCCTCACGGTTGCTGCGACTGAGTTTTCAAATCGGTTGCCAAAACTGGCAACTGTGACCGGGTCAACCATGGAAACATTCATTTAATGCGCCGCTCGAGTGTCCCTGGCTTCTGGATGCTGTGCTTGAGTGATCGCTATGCCCGTCGGGTTTTACTTCGAGGACTGTTACGTCCCTTTCGTTTGCCAAGATTGGTCAACGGACTTATCGGGCAAGAAAGGGGTACTTATAAGGGGCCTTCGATCACCTTGGGAAGCTGCCCGCCTTGGAACGTGGGCCCGAAAAGTGCTTCGCTACATATCCGCCTCGCCAAAGCCTTGGGCCGAAGTAGATTCTCCTTGATTTGTTCTTCGCAAAATAATGCTTCGCAGAAACTACTTCGGGGATGTTGATTGCCGATCGGGTTCCATCTTTGAAATGGGGCTCTTTGTCCTTTGTTGGCGAAACTGCTTCGGCTGGAAAATGTTTCGGCCCGATTCTTTCTCAAAACTGTGGTTCGGGGAATATCCTCCCGAAGCACTTCTCTCTGACACATTGTCATTTTGCTTCGGGCACCACTGCTTCGGGTGAAACGGCCGAAGTAGGTGTCGGAAATACTTCGGGCCCGAAGTAGTTTCCTTGCCTTGGCTGATTTGGATTATGCTCTCCTCCTTCGGCGAAGTCGTTTGGATGCTGCTTCGCAAAACTTTCGCCCGAAGCGGCTGCTGAAAATGCTTCGGGTGCGAAGCGTTATCTTTGTATTTTCTTCGGCGAAATTACTTCGCAAGGTTTTCGCCCGAAGTGGTGATTTGAAGTGCTTCGGGCCCGAAGCTCTTTTCACATTCTCCTCCTTTTCTTTCGGCGAAGCTATTTTCCTTGGCCTATTTGGTAGCGAAGCTCTTTCTTCTTCATTTTATAGGGAGAGTCAAAATTGCTTGCAACTTAAAATAAAAGAAAAACTTTCAACAAGGAAATATTATACAAAATTCTACTATTCTTCTACCCCTTGTATAATGTGACAAAAAGTGTCAACATTCTTGGCGGCTCGCGGGGTGACGAGCTCGTCTCGACGGAAGAACCCTTTAGCCCTGATCCATTGGGCTACGGAGTCATTGGTCTTCCCCAGATCCTGCTTCTGCGGTCTGTCCCTCTTCTTGCTCCTCTTCTCCTTCTTCTTCTTCTTCTTCTTCTTCCTCCTTCGACGTGGCTTCTGGCTGAGGCGATGGTTCGAGGCGATCACGGATGCGCTTCATCATTCTTCGGACATGAGTCTAGGCACTCTTTTGGAATGGCTCTTGATCTTGTAATGCCTTAACCAAAATGCGAAACCGATCAATTTGCCCAATGTCAGCATGTTTGGCCCTGATGAATAAATCATTTAGGCATGCGACCATCTTGCAGTATCTCAAGATGAAGTCGGTCACCTGCCCTTCTGAGATCGGCTCCGCCCACCCGTCTATCTCTGAGACATCGCCCTCGAACTGGAGCCAGACTGGCTTGAGGTCATCTTTAGTCAGAAGGTTCCCGTCATCGTCTGTGAAACTCGGGAAACCCAAGGAGGAAAGGTCCTGAAAATAATTCATTGAGGCGCGTTGCTCATTGTCAAAGATGTCTTGGAGGCTTCTCGCCTTCTGAGCTTTTCGCACCTTGGAGAAGAAGGCGTGAACCGTGGCTTGAGCCGTGGACCAATCCCTAGCCGTCCGAGTCATCGCAGTGACCTGCAAGTCTTGATATTTCGTATTTTGGACGTCGAAGGCTAACTTGAGCCGGCGCCTGGCTTTCTGCGTGACTTCATCAATGATTGGCCCTCCTTCGGCAATAGCGTGCTGGGCTTCGGTGATGAAGGTTAGTATTGTGAGGGCGCTGGAACACCGAGACCTAAAATTCTTGAGCAAGTGGGCACGAATCTCCTTGATTCTGCTCCTATCGAACACCGTCAGGTCTTCCTTCTCGTGCAGCTGGGCCTACATTTGTGTAATTCTGTCTTCCAGCTCTTTGGCCTTTAGATCGCTCTCGATCTGTTTCTGCGCTTGGCTCTCGACTGTAGACTGGAGCTGTTGAACTTGCTGTTTTAGGGCGCGCGTTTCCTTTTTCATGGCCTTGCACTTCTCCTCGGCCTCCGCCAACTTGGAGCGGACCCTCGCCAAATCTTCTTCTAGCTTAACATTGGCGGCCTCGGCCTCGATCCTGCGTTGGTTGGCGATGATTGCATGAGCCCTAAAGGTCTCAATTCGGACATGCATGGATGCCGATTCATTGTCTACATTTAGATGCACCAGGTCCTTAGGTGTTTCCTGGTAATCATAGTCCGTTGGAGTCATTTCATCCAGGGGTTTTTGCACCTTAGGGACCTTCTTGATCTTGTGCATCTTCCCGGCTTTCAAATCAAACACGACGCATTTTTCAACTTGAGCCGTCGCTCGCCCTCTTTTCTTTCTCGCCTCCTTCAAGATTTTGTCGGTATTCTCCGAGCTTGGAGCAGCTTCTCGGCAAGGGGCGTTCCTTGATCAAAGACATCTCTGATTCAAACAAGGCTGGGTCACCAGCCAAAGGAGTGAACAAATATAGGGAATGGATGGGGGATGTCTCGCCAGAAGGTCCGGCGGTGGGTGTAGCGGGCATTTCGGCAATGGCGGCCACATCATGCGAGACGAGGGATTGGGTGGTGGGGCTCGGTGTTGAAGCGATACCTCCGCTTCTGCTAAAAATCAAGGGGGTGGCAGCGCGAGTGGGCGAAGTGACTTCAATGGATTTATCCCGGTCGGGATCGTGGGATGGACTTGGACTAGTCACGGGTGACGTGTGATGGGGCGATGGGCTACGTAGGGGAGACTGGTGAGAACTCTCGGCCGTGGCCGTAGGGGGCATGGGTGAGTCTTGAGCAAGGGGTGGAGAACGCGTACCTGAGTGCCCTCCTGGCATTGTGGCAGTGGTGGCTTCTGGTGCAGCCGCATCTTGTTCTTCTTCTGCTTCGGCATCTCCAACCTCCATGGTTTCTGCCTCGGCGTCCCCTTCGGATTGGAGGAGTTCCTCCACATTGATGACATTGATATCCGGGACGGTTGTGGCGCTTGGTGGCGTGGCACTCTCAATAATTGCTTCGGACGGACCCGATGTAGGTTGCCTAGTGGAAGGGCTCGAGAACCCTGTGCGAAGGCGCTTTGGATGGCTTGGAGGCACTTGCACTGATTCTGGCCTCTTTCTCTTTGTCCTCACCAGCGGCTGTTCAGACTCTTCGGAGCTCGTGTCTTGGCCTCCCACAGGTACTGGAGGTGGCCTCTGTGGCGTGGCTTTGGCCCTCTTTCCTTTCTTTGGCTCCGAAGTAGTTTCCTTTCTCTTTGGGCTTTCGCCCGAACCTGGGATAGCTGGAGGAATGAGGTCGGCGAAGGACAGAGGCTTCCATGTCCCGGCATTGGCCTCATAGACCGCTATGAAGTCTTTGTCAGATGACAAAAGACCGTAAGAATTTGTCTTCCGATGATGGACCCTCATTATCCACCACTCTCTTAATTGGGCCACGTCCCAATCTTTCGTTGCTTCCTTCAAATCATCTTTTGCCTTCTTCCAGAAGGTAGAGTTGGGGCTCGGGAGAGGGTGCCGAACTGGGTCATATGCGACCTCCATCGGGTAGAACTCATGCCAGGGAGGTAGCGTTTCCATTTTCTCCAAATGCCACTCCAGATCCCTCCCGCTGGGATTGTTCCTCTGCTCCACAATTTTGGGATAGGGGCAAGCGTGGAAGTTCTTGAATCGAAGATGATCCCTCATTACCCCCAAGGGGTCATAGAGCCATTGCTGAGGAAGCTGGACTAGGCCAAAATTGGCGAGCTTCTCCTCCAAGAAAACATTTTGTTTGAGGGCAAACACCTCGATAACTCCCATCTTGAAAGGGAAATCGTAGGTGTGAGCCCATTTCCGTCCATGGCCATAAATGGCGTTTGTTGCATCACTCTGCCGAGCGGCCTCCAATGCGAACTGGTATTCGGAGGGATAGACTGGCAGTAGAAAAGGCCTCCCTATGAAGCCGAATATGCGAATTACAAGCCCCTGTGTCAGCTGAAAAATGTCTCCCCTCCTCTCTTGTACCACTTTGTCCCTTAAGAGGAGGGGGACTCGAGGGGAAGACCCCGTTAGCATATGCATCGCGGGTCCCAAAAATTGTTGGTTAAAAGAATAATAGGACTCCGTCTTCAATAGGAGAGGGGTCCACTGGTATACGAGGTAGAGGATTTCCATCCTCGCCGCTCGTCGTAATAGCAATATAAGGGAAACTTCTATGTACATGAAAGAAAAATAACCAAACAAGAAGAGAACAGGGCGAGAAGTACTTATTTGTCCCAAGATTCTTCATGCTGGCGAGCCGTGTATGTAGGGTCCTGGCCACCCATTCTGCCCAGTCAAAAAATACTGGGTTGGTGCTCGGCCTCGAAGCATCAGGGGCATAAAATTCCCCTCTGGAGATACACTCGGCCAAAGACACCTGCCATGGGTGCACCGAAGCGTCGGTAGATAGGCCTGCCACCCATGCAATGATGGAGAAGATGTCGACATTTTTGAAGGCCTCCAAGGGTAGGGGCATCTGGGGCAATTTGCCCGAAGGAAGCCCGCTCTTGAGGCTCTATTGCAAAAAATTGATTATGTAGTTGGAGGATGCGAACCTCTCCATCTGTTCGCTAAGAATAACGTTGCGAACTGTGTACCCCTTAGGAGGGCCTTGTTGTGGCGCAAAGGCTGCCTGGACATCTTCCTTCAAAATGGAGAAAAGCTTGTGCCCGGAGGCGTCTACCACTTGCCTGGAGGAGGGCTGATAGTTCTGTGCGATGGCATCAATCAGCTCAGGGCAGTGATGTGTGGGGGGCGTCAGATACCAGTATATCTGGGAGTAATAAGCGGCAGCTCTTTTGTTGTCTGTCGAGAGCCTGCTCTTCATGAACTCGATGGTGCTCCTGAGTTCGGCCACGCTCCTCGATAGCTTGGTGTCTCTGATCCTATCCCACCTGTCGACTGGTGGTTCTTCAGGCTGCTCATCCCCAGAATCCTCCCTTTCTCTCATGATTTGTTTCTCGGGGCGGCGGCTAACATCAACTCTCTTCGGCCCTTTGTCATGGCCTTTTGCTTTTGGCTGCTCGGGGGCCATCACTTCTGGTTCCTTCCCCTTTTCCTTAGAGTTCTTCTTCCCCATAGTGCTAGGGGTGATGGAGAAAACAATGCAGAGGGTTTCGGGATCGGAGGCTTCGAAGCGCAAGATAGGGGAGCTTGAAGGCTAGTAGCGAAGTTTGCATGAATTATCGGGCAAATAGCTTCGTTACTGCTGGAGCCTGCGTTATATAGCCGTAGAAGGCAACCACCAGTATTTATGGCACTTGCCATAATTAACTTCGCCTTGCTTCATCCAATTCGCCGCATGGTGGAGTTGTACACAAGGTTGTGTGTTATGATGATTGCGGCTTGCTTTGGAAGCATGACCCTCTGCCACTTTGTACCCGAGCATGAACTTTTTCCCTAATCGAATCCCTAAAGGATGTACCCGCCACCTTTTCATTTAACTCGCCCGCTTCGGACGCTTTTGAAGGCGGCTGTCGACACGTTCCCCTAGGCACGTTTTAAATGCTCCCACCTTTTGTCGTTGGGTTGGTGAAGCCGAAGTCAAGGTTGAAGTGCTTCGGGGTGAACCCTTGGTGCGAGCTGTTTCTTTTATGCTTCGGGCCCGAAGTAGGTGGCTCGTCGGTCCTCCTTTGGAAACTGTTTCGCTTGAACTCCCCTTGGCGAAGTACTTCTCGGGCCTTGGTCCGAAGATTTTTTTTTTTTGAGTTGCCGAGGTAAAACTCGACTTGAGCTTTTGCAACATTTTATTTATCAGCCGAACTATTTACACTATTCACAAGCTTGCGGCATAATGGGCATGCCGCCACCACGGACTCAACTTCGGGTGATTATCCGGTGAACCTGCAGTGACCCGACCAGATCAGGTTGAACTTTAGCTGACCTTCGGAGTTCGGATCATTTCTACTCGAAGTTGTCCATGCTGCGAACAGGAAGCAACGCAACCGATTTTCATTTTTGCCAATGCTCAGATTGTTGGCGAAGAAGTTCGCCACTCGAAAGCCTTCTTGGGGCATCGGTCTTAGGGATAGCCGAAACCAGTACTAGACCCAATGCCAGAATTCTATAGATTCTTCCAAATGAAGGTCGGGTACAGGTTCTTCCATCCTACTATTATGGTAACAAGGTTCCTCCGACGAAGAGTAGTCCTCCAGGAACTCTTCGGGCTCATCCTCTGAATCGGACAGGCTTGATGAGCTTTGGCTGAACTCTTGCATGCCATCTCTTGGGACACAAAAAGGGTGCAAAAATGTGCCCTCTTTGTTCTCGGGTTCTACCACTCGAGTCTGCTTCTCTCCTCGGTTCACCTCTTGATGGAGATTGCGAGCAGCCATGTTGTTCATTAGGTGGGCCGTGCTTGCGTATCCCCATTGTTGGGCTAGTATGAGGTCTGCCTCCTGAGCTCCAAATGACTGCATCTCAGGCCTCGGCTCAGTGTGAGGAATGCCCCATGAAGAGTACTGCGTTGGCCGAACAGGAGCCGTAATTATCGGGGGAAGCGACGGAGTTTCTCTCCACTGCCACTTTCTCGATAGGAGCAGAAGTTGTTCCGCTCGTATTGCCTCTTCAAATATTTGAGGGAACCTTCGTTCCCCTGATTGCAGTAGAATGAGGCTTACGTCCGGGTGGAAGGCCCGAACATAGAAGAGATGGGCTTGGGCGGGCGTCGGTTGGATCTCCAATGGGATTCTCTTCCAACTTCTGTAGAATCGGACATTGAAGTCCGTGATACCTTTCGAAGGTGCTCTCTTGATGGTGGAGAGGTATGCGAAGAGATGGAAGGGGTCCTGAGAGCCATCGAACGTTTCGATCAATGCCCCCGCTAAGTCATCCCATGAGCAGATGCTTTTGGGCCTGAGCAATCTGTACCACCGCAGCGCCCTTCCTTCCAGTGATAAAACAAGAAGTCTGATCATGACATCTTCATGGATAATGTCATGGAGGGTCGCTAAATCGGCAACATCTTCAAGGTGCTCTCGGGCCATTCCCTCGGTGCCGTTGTATTTTGACAATGATTTCAAAGCACTTTTGGGAATCTCGTGGTAGCTTTGGATATTCAGGGGGCCTGGATCGTTCCAGCTAGGAAAGCTTCTCCCAGCCATTACGACAGCAGCCTATGGAAATCGCGGTTGTCGCCGCTGAGTCGGAGTCGTTAGGTGGACATTCTTTCTCCGCTTATGAGGTCAAGGCTGCTCACCGAACCTTGGTTCCTCCGGGATATCTTCTTTCAGATTTGAAAGGCGCCTACGACCAAGAAATCTGGATCTTCAGCTCAACTGAGTCGCCAGGTGATTTTATCAGATGAAGACAGGCCAGAGATTCACCGAACTCGGACCTTCTTAAGACACGGGGAGTCCTGGTTACGAAAACCAGGTTTAGGCATTGGTCTTTACGACTTTAGAGATTCTTCGGGTAAAACAGAGTCGCCAGATGCTAAGAGTCTTTTGGTAATGAGAGCATCGATTCTCACTACTACTCAGAAGATGAGACTGACCGGATCTCACCGGGAACTTTGTTAGAACTACTGGCTCCGGTGAAGACGGGCTAGAAATTTTCTCAAATATGGGACCTTGGGTCCCACCGGGCGTGCCAGAAACTGTTGGTCATCAAATCCGCACAGGAAAGGACTTTCGGTGGGTTTGCACGCCCTGGACCTGCGACCAACATTGAAAGGCCGAAGGGAAGAGATGCCCCTCGTGCCAATCTCCGGAGAAAGGCCGGCTCCTATACTAATCTACTTTTGGGGTTTGAGATAAGAGTGCAGGAAAGAGATAAAAGGAGTTCGGGTTAGAGAAAGAAATAAAAAGGGGTAAGGGTTAGAGATTGATGATTCAAGGTGGGGAAGAACAGGAAGCACGATCACTCACTAATAACTCGAATAGCAGCAAAGAACACCAAGAATAGACGAAAGAAACGCAGTGCCGACCTTCCTATGTATCCTCTGGACGGGTTCGCAGGGTTCTCCTCTCTCTCTCGCTGGAATTCAGGGTTCAGAGTAACAACGATTAAGAAGAGGGAATAACAGAAACCTCGATCCACCAGGCAGCATAAAAGAAAGCAACAAGGACGTTTTTCCTCTCCTATGTATCCTTCAGGGCGAATTTTAGGGTACAGTCCCCAATCGCACATCGGATTCAGGATTCAGAGTCTCAGTATACGAGTGGAGACAGACAAAAGAATTAAGCATGAAGGCAGCATAAAAGAGAGAAATGGAGTACAAAAATCTTTAGTATTAGACGCAGGACATCAAGTTACAGCAACTTTCTAGCAGAAAGTTCCCCCCTTTTTACATTGCAAAGCCTAGGTTTTTATAGAGGACCCGACCCTCTGAGTCATTATTACAAAAATGGTGGAGTACACCCTCGGGCTCTGAGAAATCGGCTCCTCGTGGCTGTTGCGACTGAGTTTTCAAATCGGTTACCGAAACTGGCAATTGTGACCGGGTCAACCGTGGAAACATTCATTTAATGCGCCGCCCGAGTGTCCCTGGCTTCTGGATGCTGTGCTTGAGTGATCGCTATGCCCGTCGGGTTTTACTTCGAGGACTGTTACGTCCCTTTCGTTTGCCAAGAATGGTCAGCGGACTTATCGGGCAAGAAAGGGGTACTTATAAGGGGCTTTTGATCACCTTGGGAAGCTGCCCGCCTTGGAACGTGGGCCCGAAAAGTGCTTCGCTACATATCCGCTTCGCCAAAGCCTTGGGCCGAAGTAGATTCTCCTTGATTTGTTCTTCGCAAAATAATGCTTCGCAGAAACTACTTCGGGGATGTTGATTGCCGAGCGGGTTCCATCTTTGAAATGGGGCTCTTTGTCCTTTGTCGGCGAAGCTGCTTCGGTGGAAAATGTTTCGGCCCGATTCTCTCTCAAAACTGTGGTTCGGGAATATCCTCCCGAAGCATTTCTCTGACATTGTCATTTTGCTTCGGGCACCACTGCTTCGGGTGAAACGGCCGAAGTAGGTGTCGGAAATACTTCGGGCCCGAAGTAGTTTCCTTGCCTTGGCTGATTTGGATTATGCTCTCCTCCTTCGGCGAAGTCGTTTGGATGTTGCTTCGCAAAACTTTCGCCCGAAGCGGCTGCTGAAAATGCTTCGGGTGCGAAGCGTTATCTTTGTATTTTCTTCGGCGAAATTACTTCGCAAGGTTTTCGCCCGAAGTGGTGATTTGAAGTGCTTCGGGCCCGAAGCTCTTTTCACATTCTCCTCCTTTTCTTTCGGCGAAGCTATTTTCCTTGGCCTATTTGGTAGCGAAGCTCTTTCTTCTTCATTTTATAAAGGGGCGATAGGGAGAGTCAAAATTGCTGCAACTTAAAATAAAAGAAAAACTTTCAACAAAGAAATATTATACAAAAATTCTACTATTCTTCTACCCCTTGTATAATGTGACAAAAAGTGTCAACAGTTACTACTTACAAGTCAAAGAGGGAGGCAACCATTCCGAAGAGGCATAAGACCTCCATAATGCTTCAAAAAAAAAAACAAATATATTAGAGTTAGAAAAATGTTTCTCAAATAAATACTTTTTCCAAGCAAAAGACGTGTGAACATTATGGCAAAAATGGACACATAATGAAGGAATGTTGGCATAATCCATTAAAAATGAATCACTTCATAAAGGAATCAACAACAAGATATGTCATCTTCACAAAAGCAAAATCAAAGTTGGAGAAAGGTACATAAAAGTATTGCAGTTAAGGAGAATCAAATTAAATAAGAAGGAAAAAAATAAAGAAAATGAAGAAGAACATGTATTTGTCACACAAGCAGAGCTAAGACAACACAATAATGTTTGGTATGAATCTAAGCATGTGATAGGTCAAGAAACTTGGATGCATTCAAATCATCCAAATTATTATTGGTATAATGCAACTAAGGACATAAATAGCCAAGCACCTAAGAGTGAAGATGTACATTCAAAATATGATTTTTTACCATTCATAGAATAATTTGAAAAAGAAAAGAACAAATAAAATGATAAATTATTGCAACAAGTTCAACCATCAATAGTACACCAAATAAAATATTAATACATAGCTTTCCACAAACAATTTCTTCTTCAAATGAACAATACAAAGAAGAAGTAGAAGATGATTGATCTTACTACATCAAGAGACAATAAAAATTTGAAATGGAAACTAGTTCACATAAAAGAGACAACACACAAGAAGTATTGGAAAGTAGTCAATTCAATGATCAACACAAGATACATGGTAGTACATCACACTAAAGAATAAAAGAAGTAGGATTACATCATGTATCATGAGCAAAGACAAAATCGAGGGAGTGAAGCCATGATGAAGAAGAAAAGACAAGAGGTGAATGACCTTACCACAATAGAAGATATTGATCAAGATAATATTTGGGAACAAGTCTACATGGTAGGAGAACATTTGATCCCATCAACAACTCGTATATTTGATGAATATCCTCCACATTAAAGAGACACAATTCAAGCATCAAATAAAGTATTTTGTAATATATATATTTGGAGTGCATGGTTGGTAGAACTTGACACTACTAAGTATCAAAGTAGAAAGTATAAGGGGGTATTTCTCTCTCAAATTCCAACATCACCCTAGACATTATTCTTTGGTCATAAGAAAAATAGAGCTTTTGACTATGATGTAATAAGGGAGGTATGTTAGGAGTTATTACATCATAGACCATATGAGAAGTCAAGTGGTATAACCACCCCTCATAAGGTACATGCATGTAGTATAGGACAAGGTAGTTGCAAGTTTGTTTGAAGGTTTGTACCTCAAATATGCATCCTATGTACTTAAATACTATTCATTATAGAATACAATCATCAAAGCATTGAGTTATAATAAGGATATATTGTGACTTCAAACTAATTATAAACCAAGTTAATTTCTAATATGCCATAAAAAAATCATTTTATTTTATATAAGCCCCAAGTCTGATATTTGTTGGAGATTATTGACACGTATGAAACCAAGGTGATTCCTAAGGAGCCAAACAACAAAGCCAATGAACCAGTGTATATGGCAATAAGTTTTGAACCCACTATTAACATGTGGGATAAGTTGAAATAGTTAAAGATGGTCTTAAGACCAATCATCCCAGACAACTCTAATAACTATAAAGTCTTTAATAGTGATGAGTAAATCATTGAATTCCTTATCAAAGAATACCATCATGCTAAAGAGAAGAATGAATATTAGGATGACAATAAGGATGGGGCTATACAATTGAAAACAAAGTAGATGTCAATGAGGTTAATTTATCTTGAAATCTTGTTCAAATTGTATTATAGCATAAGGAAATTAAACCTTAAAGTGAAATTCTCCTCTTACCATCTATCAAATTTATGGAAGGAAAGAAAAAAACTTGTTGCTCAGGAAAGAATGCACCCAATAAGAGATTGGTTTTTTTAAGGAAATTTGTGGTAAGGATATGAATATCATTGCATGATCATATGAAGATCTTAAAGCATATGACCAAAACTTCATTGAATATACTATTGAATTGGAACCAATGCTAGACCATTTTGACAAAAACAATGACCAATTAATCCCAAGATTGAGGTAATAATGAAAAATAAACTCTTGAAGCTCCTATAGTTTCATATCATACTTCTAATCAAACACTCCACCTAGGTCACCAATTTGGTTCTTGTACATAAGAAGAATGGTGAAATAAGATTGTGTGTTGAATTCAGGAACCTGAATAGATCCTCATTGAAGGACAATTGTCCACTACCTGTAATAGATGCAATTTTACAAAAGGTAGCAAGGTACCAAAATTTACCACTTTTGGATTGTTTCTTAATATATAAATAGATCTAGGTCAATGATGATGATCAATACAAGAAAACCTTCACCACTAATTGGGTGATCTTTGCATATTAAGGAATATCACTTGTCCTATTATATACAAGATATACCTTCCAACATTCTATGGACATTGTGCTTGTTGGGCTTGTTGGTGAGATAATTGTCATATACCTTGATGATCTAACTATGTATTCTAAAGATAAGAATAAGTATACTAAACATATTGACTCAATATTTCATAGATGTCAAGAGTTTGGCATATCATCAATCCCAAGAAGTCCATTTTCATGGTCCAAGATCATGTAGTGACAAAAGAGGGCTTAGCCATAGACCTGAATGGGATAAAGGCCATCCACGACCTCCCTTTTCCCATATCTATCCAAATAATACCATATTTCCTAGGTCTAATCTAATTTGTTGATAAATTCATAAGCAATGTTTCCTATATGGTTAGATCGATCACCAAAATGAAAAAGAAATATTTTATCCTAGTGTAGACCAATGAAGGTAAGAAGGATTTCTAAGATATTAAAGATACTATTACCTAAGCTCTAGTCCAAATCAACCCATTTTTCCAAATATCTTAGGTTCTATGTGTTTGGGACATGTGAAAGCATTGTTGTTGTCCTAACCCAAAAAAACGATAAGGACAAAGAGTATCCCATTTAAATTATGAGACAAGTCCTTCATAAGTACAAAGAGAGATACATCCTCATTGAAAAAAGGTGTTTTTCATCACGAAAAATCTTAGGAAATTGAAGTATTACTCATCACAAGCAATACTACAATCTTCATAGTACACCCTAATATCTTATCAGTTGTGCATAACAATGAATTAGGAGAGAAAAAGGTTGGATGGATTAACAAGATTCAAGAATTGGTCATTCAAATCAAACCCACCAAGCTCATTAAGGATAAGGCCCTATATGAAAACTCTAGTAATGTCAATTCCTAACGATCAAGTTTCCTTAGTGGGAGAGGTAGAAATCGACAATCAAGATGGATGTGTGGCATTTACAGGTACATAGCCACTAGGTACCCAAATGATTGATAGCCAAGGAAAGGGTCCAATTTATGTAAAAGGTAATGCACTATATGTGGCTTTGTGAAGTCTATATTAGGAAGGGATACAACAATATCATACAATGTATTGAGGAAATTTACAATCCTTAATTAAGTAGCATCATGATGAGGGAGGCAAATATTCTACATGAGCCATAGCTCACAAAATCTTAAGGGCTAATATTGTTGATCTCCTATCTTCTTTGATTACCAATGGGTCAAAAATTTCAAGTCTTATTTTATGTTCAGAGGGAACAAAGGGAAAGCACCAAGCCCTTGAAGCCCATTATTGTGACTAATGAAGAACACAAGCTTATACTGAGAGGGGGGTGAACAGTATAAGACCACTTTTTACTTTTCTTTCCCAAATAGTATTAATCAATATAATCAATGGCAATATCAATAGCAATAACCAAAGCAATGCACAAATCATCACACACAATAGAGACACCAATTTTAACGTGGTTCACCCAATGTGGGCTACCTCCATAGAGAAAATATTTCTTCTAAATATTTCTCAAATAATCTCATGGGAATCCTTCCCAATTACAATGTTTATGGACCTATGTCCAAAGGAGATGTTGATCCCCTAATCTCAAGTTCGTGGATCTCTTCCATAGGAGAACTCTTTCCCCTTCTGCTCTGGCTAGTGATCTTCTAGAAGACTCTGTCTCTCTTCTGCACTTGATTGGTGGATCTCTCTCCACTTGAAGACTCCTCACTCAGATCTATCTTCAATTGTCCTGGTTTCTGGATCTCTATCCACTGAGACTCTATCCTCTATACTCTATCACCTCCAAATCTCTATCTCAATACGTTCACTAAACCTCCTCAATCTTCCTCCAATAGGCTCACTCAGAACCTGCTCAAATATGCTCAATAGGCTCACTCAGAACCTGCTCAAATATGCTCAATAGGCTCACTCAAAACTTCTCAAATCTGCTCAATAGGCTCACTCAGAACCTGCTCAAATATGCTCAATAGGTCCACACGAACCTGCTCAAATCTGCTCAATAGGTCCACTCAGAACTTGTCCAAATCTGCTCAATAGGCTCACTCAGAACTTGTCCAAATCTGCTCAACAAGCTCACTCAGAACTTGTCCAAATCTGCTCAATAAGTCCTCTCTAGGACTTGCTCAAATCTGCATAGCAAGCTTTCACAAAAGCTCACACAAAATCAGTCCACAAGCCTTCTCAAAGACTTGACTCAAATCTGCTTAACAAGCTCACACAGAACTTGTTCAATCACATAGAATCATAAAGAGAATTGTTAGAGACTCAATATGTTCTAAGCTCAATGCTCAATCAATATCTCAACTCAATCTCATAGAAGCATAAAGAGAATTGTTAGAGACTCAATATGTTCTATACTCAAATCCCAATCTCAATATTAAATCAATCTCATAGAAGCATAAAGAGAATTGTTAGAGACTCTATATGTTCTATTCTCAAATCCTAATCTCAACTCAAATCAATCTTATAGAAGCATAAAGAGAATTGTTAGAGACTCTATATGTTCTATTCTCAATTCTCAATCTCAACTCAAATCAGAATATAGAATAGTTTGTTTCTTGGAACTTGAACAACCACTTCACACATTCACTTGACTAGGCTCAATCAACTCTACTCAACCAATCATCTCATGGAACAACTCTTTCTCACAAACCCTAGTCCAAGCATGTATCAACTAACTCAAAATGTTTCCAACAATGCTCAACCACAAATCTCACATAACAATGATACTCATGTTCTTCTCTAACTCAAGTTCAAGTTCTTTGCATCACCCATTGGCTTCAACAACAATGCTAATAAGACAAGGTTTTAATCACAACTCTCAATTCATAAAACCTTGAAGCATAAACTCAAAGTACTTCACTCAACCAATGGTCTAAACAACAATGCTTATCAAACAAGGTTTAATCACAACTCACAATCCAGAAAACCTTGAAGCATTAACTCAACCACTTTCGAAAAGGAAACCACAATCAATCCTTTTCACTCCAATGATATTTCAAAAATCAACCACCCAAATAAAATCAATGGAGAGTATTACTCATACCTTTTTGATGCCTTATGAGTTGTCCACTAAATCTGTCACACTCAACACACTTTCTTTTTCAACTCTTAACAAGGGTTAGAGATCTTGAGTAATAACACAACAATAATATCCAAATAACACCTTATTACTCCTACTTTATTTTAACATCCACCAAAGTTCTTTTTAAAATAAAACCCTTACTCAAAATAACTTTCACTAAAAATAACTTTATCAAAAACCCTTATTACTCCTAACAATTTCAAAAATCACAATTAAAAATAATTCACAACTCAAATAGCCACCATGACCTTATTCCCTAAGGTTACTCAACAAATCAACTAACGAAGCACCTTTACCCCTTATCACTCCACCTTAGGCAATCCAAACAAAATATTAATAAAAACCTTAATACCTGCCTCGAGGGGAATCGAACCCTCGTCTTGCCCCAATGTGAATGCCCTAGCTGTGGCCAAGTTATCGCATGAGCTACGGGCTCGTTGGTGAAAAATAAGCACCACCCGCTTCTTATCCTTCACCCTCTTCCGCCAAGCGAAAAGTATGCGCCTTGGGCGCCTCAACAGAACAAAGCCAAAAATGATGCTTGCGGGAATCGAACGCACAACCTCCTTGTCACCAACACCTTTGCACAATCCAAGCTGCCACTAGGCCATGCTGCCCAATGCATTTTGGGAAGTGGTCGTTGTCTCCCTTTAATGTTCGCTGCATCACTTAAACGAAAAACATGAGCTCTTTTTCTTCGCAAATACCAAGCACAAATATCAACGAGCAAGGATGAATGAATTAAAAAATTCAATGGCATATTTATATGCCTTCCCTTTGCTTTGGAAACGTCGGCCTTTTTGAAACTTCCTTCATGACGTCGGCGGATAAACTTTTAATTTTAATTTTAAAATTTAAATTTAAATTTTAAATAAATTAAAATTTAAACTAAATCTTTAAAATTAAATATCTCCATCACTGGGGCACCTTTTTCGATGAAACAAAAAGCCAACTTGGGTTTTAAGAAAAACCCATTTCAAATATGCCATCCATGGTTTTAAATAAAACCTTTAAAATTAAATTTCTCCATCATCGGGGCACCTTTTTCGATGAAACGAAAAGCCAACTTGGGTTTTAAGAAAAACCCATTTCAAATCTGCCATCCATGGTTTTAAATAAAAACCTTTTGCAAAGCTTCCCTTGAAGCTCCTTTTGGAACCAAATGCCATGCATCCCTTCTTGAACCTTTGATCAAAAACCTTTGCTTCTCATGAAGCTCTTTGTGAAACACAAACATAGTGCTTACTTACATAGATCCTTTTGACATCAATGACAACTCTTAGCTTAGGGACTCAAAATGTCCAACAATCTCCCCCTTTGTCATTGATGGCAACCCATATCCTTTTACTAAAATCTGACCTTCTTTTTTTTGCTCCCCCCTGGGACTTTGCTCCCCTGGCTCAAAGCTTTCTCAAATATCAAATCTCTCCCCATATCAAAAACTCTCCTCAATATACACAAATCTCTCCCCCTTTGTCATCAATGGCAAAGGGTCACCTTTGGGGCTCGGGGCTAAGAATGAGCCTCTTAGCTTAGCCCCTCCCCCACCTCCACATGAGGTGGTTAATTATGGGGTGGGAGTATTTCTACTCCTCGAAAGCATTGCTCTTTACCTTTACCTTTCTCTCTTCCTTTCTGAGTTTTTTGAATCCTCTCATTGTTTCTTTCCAAGTCATCATCCCTGTTCCTGTCATCACTTTTCTGTTCCTATTCTTGTTCTCATCCATGTTCCTATTCTTGTTCCTGTTCTCATCCTTGTTCCTATTCCTGTTCTTGTTCTCATCCATGTTCCTGTTCCTGTTCATATTCTTGTTCCTGTTCATGCTTGATTCTGGAATATTTGCTCTACACCATCTTGCTATGTGACCATCATTATTGCACTTATAACACTTAATGTTATTATTCCTTGGAGGTGCAATTATCTTAGGACTTCTCCTAGTGAAGCCATATCCTCTTCTGTCATGAACCCTGCAATTCATTGCCTTGTGACCAAACTCATTGCATGAGTAGCAATATCCTTGGAAAAGTTATCCTTTTCCATATTCCTATCTTTCATGTGTCCTGCACTGTGAAGCCATGTGCCCAAACCTGTGACATGAAAAACATCTCCCATTGAAGAAACCTTGCCTAGACCCCATTGGTCTCTTAGTCTCTTCTACCTATTTCCTGTTCCATCTGTTCCTAACTTGTGCATTGTTCCTTTCCTTGTTGAACTTTCTATTGTCCAACTTATCCTTAGAGGTCTCACTCTCTCTTTTACTTACTTCTTTTGACTCTTCTTCTTTTCTGGTGTTTGAGCTTGACTCTCCTTTTTTTGCTTCCTGTTTCCCTTGTTCTTCTTTAGAACTAAGTCTTGTTATGGTGATTGATGACTTTTGTGCATTGATAGTCCTTTCCAAGGTCTTTGAATTTTCCTCAAACTTGTGTAGCTTTTCCTTAGAACCTTTTACTTCCAACCTTAGTGAAACTATCTCATGCTCTAATATTTCACACTCTAGATCTTTTGTTTTTAATTTTTCGGCCATACCTTCTTCAATTTTTCTTGTCTCTTCAACTTTGATTTTGAAGTTAGTGAGTTCCTGTAGAAACCTTGCTTTTTCTTTCTCATCTTCTTGAGCTTGAACCCTTAATCTCGAGTTCTCCCTTTTTAGTTCTTCAAGAGTAATCATAAGCCTTTCACATTCTATCTCTTTTGCCTTTGACTGTTTAATCATACCTTCTTCAACTCTTCTTGCTTTTTCAACCTTATCTCTCAAGTCAGAGATATCCTGTAGAAGCTTTGTCTTACATTTCTCATCTTCTTGTATTTGAGCCTTCAATTCTAAATTCTCTCTTTTCAATTCAATAAGCTCCTTAAGAGTGGATTCCCCTTTTTATTTTTTTGAAGCATCTTCTTTTTCTTCTATTATTGAAAGTAGAGTTTCTTCTTCATACCTATTTTGATTGTCCCTGTTATCCTTTCTTGAACCAATCTCTAGGATTTCATTTTTGAGAATATCATCTTCATCTTCACTACTACTAAACCCATTACAATATCTTGCATCATGGCCAAGTTGACCACAAACAAAACATTCTTGTGGACAATAAGTTGCATGGTGACCTGTGTTCCCACATCTGGTACAAAACTTTATCAGTCTGGATATTTCTCCATTACTTGATTCATCTATTGAATCTATTTCCATGTGTCCTCCCAACACAACAATATTAAACTCATCTTCCTTTTCTTTCATGACCATAGGTGTTCTTTTCTTCTTGTGTCTCATGCTTCTACTCTTGCCTTTCTTTGCCATTTGTGTTCTTGTAGGATCTTCCTTCAAGTTGTTAAACTTCTTTCGAAGGAACCGACTCTGATACCAATTGAAGAACACAAGCTTATATTGAGAGGGGGGTGAACAGTATAAGACCACTTTTTACTTTTCTTTCCCAAATAGTATTAATCAATATAATCAATGGCAATATCAATAGCAATAACCAAAGCAATGCACAAATCATCACACACAATAGAGACACCAATTTTAACGTGGTTCACCCAATGTGGGCTACCTCCATAGAGAAAATATTTCTTCTAAATATTTCTCAAATAATCTCATGGGAATCCTTCCCAATTACAATGTTTATGGACCTATGTCCAAAGGAGATGTTGATCCCCTAATCTCAAGTTCATGGATCTCTTCCATAGGAGAACTCTTTCCCCTTCTGCTCTAGCTAGTGATCTTCTAGAAGACTCTGTCTCTCTCTTGCACTTGATGGTGGATCTCTCTCCACTTGAAGACTCCTCACTCAGATCTATCTTCAATTGTCCTGGCTATTGGATCTCTATCCATTGAGACTCTATCCTCTATACTCTATCACCTCCAAAGCTCTATCAATAGGTTACTCAAACTTCAAATCTGCTCAATAGGCTCACTCATAACCTGCTCAAATCTTCTCAATAGGCTCACTTAGAACCTGCTCAAATCTGCTCAATAGTCTCACTAAAACCTTCAAATATGCTCAATAGGCTCACCAAACTGCTCAAATCTACTCAATAGGCTATCAAAACCTGCTCAAATATGCTCAATAGGCTCACTCAGAACTTCTCAAATCTGCTCAATAAGCTCACTCAGAACTTGTCCAAATATGCTCAATAAGTCCTCTCTAGGACTTGCTCAAATCTGCATAGCAAGCTTTCACAAAAGCTTACACAAAATTAGTCCACAAGCCTTCTCAAAGACTTGCCTCAAATCAGCTTAACAAAATCTCAACTCAATCTCATAGAATCATAAAGAGAATTGTTAGAGACTCAATATGTTCTATACTCAAATCCCAATCTCAATTCAAAGCAATCTCAACTCAATCTTATAGAAGCATAAAGAGAATTGTTAGAGACTCAATATGTTCTATACTCAAATCCCAATCTCAACTCAAATCAATCTCATAGAAGCATAAAGAGAATTGTTAGAGACTCAATATGTTCTATTCTCAAATCTCAATCTCAACTCAACTCAATCAGAATATAGAATAGTTTGTTTCATGGAACTTGAACAACCACTTCATGCATCCACTTGACTAGGCTCAATCAACTCTACTCAACCAATCACTTCAAGAAACAACTCTTTCTCACAAACCCTAGTCCAAGCATGAATCAACTAACTCAAAATGTTTCCAACAATGCTCAACAACAAATCTTACATAACAATGATACTCATGTTCTTTTCTAACTCAAGTTCAAGTTCTTTGCATCACCCATTGGCTTCAACAACAATGCTAATAAGACAAGGTTTTAATCACAACTCTCAATTCAGAAAACCTTGAAGCATAAACTCAAAGTACTTCACTCAACCAATGGTCTAAACAACAATGCTTATCAAACAAGGTTTAATCACAACTCACAATCCAGAAAACCTTGAAGCATTAACTCAACCACTTTCAAAAAGGAAACCACAATCAATCCTTTTCACTCCAATGATATTTCAAAAATCAACCACCCAAATAAAATCAATGGAGAGTATTACTCATACCTTTTTGATGCCTTATGAGTTGTCCACTAAATCTGTCACACTCAACACACTTTCTTTTTCAACTCTTAACAAGGGTTAGAGATCTTGAGTAATAACACAACAATAATATCCAAATAACACCTTATTACTCCTACTTTATTTTAACATCCACCAAAGTTATTTTTAAAATAAAACCCTTACTCAAAATAACTTTCACTAAAAAGAACTTTATCAAAAACCCTTATTACTCCTAACAATTTCAAAAATCACAATTAAAAATAATTCACAACTCAAACAACCACCATGACCTTATTCCCTAAGGTTACTCAACAAATCAACTAACGAAGCACCTTTACCCCTTATCACTCCACCTTAGGCAATCCAAACAAAATATTAATAAAAACCTTAATACCTACCTCGAGGGGAATCGAACCCTCGTCTTGCCCCAACATGAATGCCCTAGCCATGGCCAAGCTACCGCATGAGCTGTGGGCTCGTTGGTGAAAAATAAGCACCACCCGCTTCTTATCCTTCACCCTCTTTCACCAAGCGAAAAGTATGCACCTTGGGCGCCTCAACAGAACAAAGCCAAAAATGATGCTTGCAGGAATCGAATGCACAACCTCCTTGTCACCAACACCTTTGCACAATCCAAGCTGCCACTAGGCCACGCTGCCCAATGCATTTTGGGAAGTGGTCGTTGTCTCCCTTTAATGTTCGTTGCGTCACTTAAACGAAAAACATGAGCTCTTTTTCTTCGCAAATACCAAGCGCAAATATCAACGAGCAAGGATGAATGAATTAAAAAATTCAATGGCATATTTATATGCCTTCCCTTTGCTTTGGAAATGTCGGCCTTTTTGAAACTTCCTTCATGACGTCGATGGATAAACTTTTAATTTTAATTTTAAATAAATTTAAATTTAAACTAAATATTTAAAATTAAATATCTATAAAAAAAAATTGGTTTTAAATAAAACCTTTAAAATTAAATTTCTCCATCATCGGGCACCTTTTTTGATGAAACGAAAAGCCAACTTGGGTTTTAAGAAAAACCCATTTCAAATCTGCCATCCATGGTTTTAAATAAAAACCTTTTGCAAAGCTTCCCTTGAAGCTCCTTTTGGAACCAAATGCCATGCATCCCTTCTTGAACCTTTGATCAAAAACCTTTGCTTCTCATGAAGCTCTTTGTGAAACACAAACATAGTGCTTACTTACATAGATCCTTTTGACATCAATGACAACTCTTAGCTTAGGGACTCAAAATGTCCAACAATCTCCCCCTTTGTCATTGATGGCAACCCATATCCTTTTACTAAAATCTGACCTTCTTTTTGCTCCCCTGGGACTTTGCTCCCCCTAGCTCAAAGCTTTCTCAAATATCAAATCTCTCCCCATATCAAAAACTCTCCTCAATATACACAAATCTCTCCCCCTTTGTCATCAATGGCAAAGGGTCACCTTTGGGGCTCGGGGCTAAGAATGAGCCTCTTAGCTTAGCCCCTCCCCCACCTCCACATGAGGTGGTTAATTCTAGGGTGGGAGTATTTCTACTCCTCGAAAGCATTGCTCTTTACCTTTACCTTTCTCTCTTCCTTTCTGAGTTTTCTGAATCCTCTCACTATTTCTTTCCAAGTCATCATCCCTGTTCCTGTCATCACTTCTGTTCCTGTTCCTATTCTTGTTCTCATCCATGTTCTTTTCTGTTCTTGTTCTCTTGTATGTTTGTTTCTTGTTCTCATCCATGTTCCTGTTCTTGTTCATATTTTTGTTCCTGTTCATGCCTGATTCTGGAATATTTTCTCTACACCATCTTGCTATGTGACCATCATTATTGCACTTATAACACTTAATGTTATTATTCCTTGGAGGTGCAACTATCTTAGGACTTCTCCTAGTGAAGCCATATCCTCTTCTGTCATGAACCCTGCAATTCATTGCCTTGTGACCAAACTCATTACATGAGTAGCAATATCCTTGGAAAAGTTATCCTTTCCCATATTCCTGTCTTTCATGTGTCCTGCACTATGAAGCCATGTGCCCAAACCTGTGACATGAAAAACATCTCCCATTGAAGAAACCTTGCCTAGACCCCATTGGTCTCTTAGTCTCTTCTACCTATTTCCTGTTCCATCTGTTCCTAACTTGTGCATTGTTCCTTTCCTTGTTGAACTTTCTATTGTCCAACTTATCCTTAGAGGTCTCACTCTCTCTTTTACTTACTTCTTTTGACTCTTCTTCTTTTCTGGTGTTTGAGCTTGACTCTCCTTTTTCTGCTTCCTGTTTCCCTTGTTCTTCTTTAGAACTAAGTCCTGTTATGGTGATTGATGACTTTTGTGCATTGATAGTCCTTTCCAAGGTCTTTGAATTTTCCTCAAACTTGTGTAGCTTTTCCTTAGAACCTTTTACTTCCAACCTTAGTGAAACTATCTCATGCTCTAATATTTCACACTCTAGATCTTTTATTTTTAATTTTTTGGCCATACCTTCTTCAATTTTTCTTGTCTCTTCAACTTTGATTTTGAAGTTAGTGAGTTCCTGTAGAAACCTTGCTTTTTCTTTCTCATCTTCTTGAGCTTGAACCCTTAATCCTGAGTTCTCCCTTTTTAGTTCTTCAAGAGTAATCATAAGCCTTTCACATTCTATCTCTTTTGCCTTTGACTGTTTAATCATACCTTCTTCAACTCTTCTTGCTTTTTCAACCTTATCTCTCAAGTCAGAGATATCTTGTAGAAGCTTTGTCTTACATTTCTCATCTTCTTGTATTTGAGCCTTCAATTCTAAATTCTCTCTTTTCAATTCAATAAGCTCCTTAAGAGTGGATTTCCCTTTTTCTTTTTTGAAGCATCTTCTTTTTCTTCTATTACTGAAAGTAGAGTTTCTTCTTCATACCTATTTTGATTGTCCCTGTTATCCTTTCTTGAACCAATCTCTAGGATTTCATTTTCAAGAATATCATCTTCATCTTCACTGCTACTAAACCCATTACAATATCTTGCATCATGGCCAAGTTGACCACAAACAAAACATTCTTGTGGACAATAAGTTGCATGGTGACCTGTGTTCCCACATCTGGTACAAAACTTTATCAGTCTGGATATTTCTCCATTACTTGATTCATCTATTGAATCTATTTCCATGTGTCCTCCCAACACAACAATATTAAACTCATCTTCCTTTTCTTTCATGACCATAGGTGTTCTTTTCTTCTTGTGTCTCATGCTTCTACTCTTGCCTTTCTTTGCCATTTGTGTTCTTGTAGGATCTTCCTTCAAGTTGTTAAACTTCTTTCAAAGGAATCGACTCTAATACCAATTGAAGAACACAAGCTTATACTGAGAGGGGGGTGAATAGTATAAGACCACTTTTTACTTTTCTTTCCCAAATAGTATTAATCAATATAATCAATGGCAATATCAATAGCAATAACCAAAGCAATGCACAAATCATCACACACAATAGAGACACCAATTTTAACATGGTTCACCCAATGTGGGCTACCTCCATAGAGAAAATATTTCTTCTAAATATTTCTCAAATAATCTCATGGGAATCCTTCCCAATTACAATGTTTATGGACCTCTGTCCAAAGGAGATGTTGATCCCCTAATCTCAAGTTCATGGATCTCTTCCATAGGAGAACTCTTTCCCCTTCTGCTCTGGCTAGTGATCTTCTAGAAGACTCTGTCTCTCTACTGCACTTGATCGTGGATCTCTCTCCACTTGAAGACTCCTCACTCAGATCTATCTTCAATTGTCCTAGCTGTTGGATCTCTATCCACTGAGACTCTATCCTCTATACTCTATCACCTCCAAAGCTCTATCAATAGGTTCACTCAGAATCTTCTCAAATCTGCTCAATAGGCTCACTCATAACCTGCTCAAATATGCTCAATAGGCTCACTCAAAACCTACTCAAATCTGCTCAATAGGCTCACTTAGAACCTGCTCAAATCTGCTCAATAGGCTCACTCAAAACCTGCTCAAATCTGCTCAATAGGCTCACTAGAACCTGCTCAAATCTGCTCAATAAGCTCACTTAGAACTTGTCCAAATTTTCTCAATAAGTCCTCTCTAGGACTTGCTCAAATCTGCATAGCAAGCTTTCACAAAAGCTTACAAAAATTAGTCCATAAGCCTTCTCAAAGACTTGCCTCAAATCTGCTCAACAAAATCTCAACTCAATCTCATAGAATCATAAAGAGAATTGTTAGAGACTCAATATGTTCTATACTCAAATCTCAATCTCAATTAAAAGCAATTTCAACTCAATCTTATAGAAGCATAAAGAGAATTGTTAGAGACTCAATATGTTCTATACTCAAATCCCAATCTCAACTCAAAGTAATCTATCAACTCAAATCCAATCTTAACTCAAATCAATATTATAGAAGCATAAAGAGAATTGTTAGAGACTCAATATGTTCTATTCTCAATGCTCAATCTCAACTCAAATCAGAATATAGAATAGTTTGTTTCATGGAACTTGAACAACCACTTCATGCAACCACTTGACTAGGCTCAATCAACTCTACTCAACCAATCACTTCAAGAAACAACTCTTTCTCACAAACCCTAGTCCAAGCATGAATCAACTAACTCAAAATATTTCCAACAATGCTCAACAACAAATCTTACATAACAATGATACTCATGTTCTTTTCTAACTCAAGTTCAAGTTCTTTGCATCACCCATTGGTTTCAACAACAATGCTAATAAGACAAGGTTTTAATCACAACTCTCAATTCAGAAAACCTTGAAGCATAAACTCAAAGTACTTCACTCAACCAATGGTCTAAACAACAATGCTTATCAAACAAGGTTTAATCACAACTCACAATCCAGAAAACCTTGAAGCATTAACTCAACCACTTTCGAAAAGGAAACCACAATCAATCCTTTTCACTCCAATGATATTTCAAAAATCAACCACCCAAATAAAATCAATGGAGAGTATTACTCATACCTTTTTGATGCCTTATGAGTTGTCCACTAAATCTGTCACACTCAACACACTTTCTTTTTCAACTCTTAACAAGGGTTAGAGATCTTGAGTAATAACACAACAATAATATCCAAATAACACCTTATTACTCCTACTTTATTTTAACATCCACCAAAGTTCTTTTTAAAAGAAAACCCTTACTCAAAATAACTTTCACTAAAAAGAACTTTATCAAAAACCCTTATTACTCCTAACAATTTCAAAAATCACAATTAAAAATAATTCACAACTCAAACAACCACCATGACCTTATTCCCTAAGGTTACTCAACAAATCAACTAACGAAGCACCTTTACCCCTTATCACTCCACCTTAGGCAATCCAAACAAAATATTAATAAAAACCTTAATACCTGCCTCGAGGGGAATCGAACCCTCGTCTTGCCCCAACGCGAATGCCCTAGCCACGGCCAAGCTGCCACACGAGCTACGGGCTCATTGGTGAAAAAGAAGCGCCACCCGCTTCTTATCCTTCACCCTCTTCCGCCAAGCGAAAAGTATGCACCTTGGGCGCCTCAACAGAACAAAGCCAAAAATGATGCTTGCGGGAATCGAACGCACAACCTCCTTGTCACCAACACCTTTGCACAATCCAAGCTGCCACTAGGCCACGCTGCCCAATGCATTTTGGGAAGTGGTCGTTGTCTCCCTTTAATGTTCGTTGCGTCACTTAAACGAAAAACACGAGCTCTTTTTCTTCGCAAATACCAAGCGCAAATATCAACGAGCAAGGATGAATGAATTAAAAAATTCAATGGCATATTTATATGCCTTCCCTTTGCTTTGGAAACGTCGGCCTTTTTGAAACTTCCTTCATGACGTCGGCGGATAAACTTTTAATTTTAATTTTAAATTTAATTTAAATTTTAAATAAATTAAAATTTAAACTAAATCTTTAAAATTAAATATCTCCATCACCGGGGCACCTTTTTCGATGAAACGAAAAGCCAACTTGGGTTTTAAGAAAAACCCCATTTCAAATCTGCCATCCATGGTTTTAAATAAAACCTTTAAAATTAAATTTCTCCATCACCGGGGCACCCTTTTTCGATGAAACGAAAAGCCAACTTGGGTTTTAAGAAAAACCCATTTCAAATCTGCCATCCATGGTTTTAAATAAAAACCTTTTGCAAAGCTTCCCTTGAAGCTCCTTTTGGAACCAAATGCCATGCATCCCTTCTTGAACCTTTGATCAAAAACCTTTGCTTCTCATGAAGCTCTTTGTGAAACACAAACATAGTGCTTACTTACATAGATCCTTTTGACATCAATGACAACTCTTAGCTTAGGGACTCAAAATGTCCAACAACTAAACCATTATAGCAATGGGACTAGACATCATAGAAAAAATTAAGCCTTTATTAAGCATAGGACATAGATGGATCATCACCGACATATATTATTTCATGAAATGAATTGACGTAGTCCTATTTGAAATGGCCAATTAGGAGATAATTGTCTAATTGTTATAAGATATCATCATTATATTTTGAGCTCCTACAACCATAGTCATAGAAAATTCACCTATTTCAAGGGAGTCAAAATTGATGAATTTTGCTTTGGAATATGGGTTTTTGCTAAATACATCATCTAATTACTACCCACAAGGTAATGAATTGCTCGAAACAACTAATAAGAACATAATAAATATTTTTAAGAAGACTTATTGAATCACAAAGGGAATGGCACACCAAGTTATGCAAGATACCATGGACAAATAAAGTGACACTGAAGGCATCAACTAGGTCATCACTCTACAAGTTGATCTATGGAAAAAAATTAATATTATCAATCAATATGGAACTCATTTCCCCTTCAAATATCATAGCAATTAGAGCTTTAGATACTAACATCAAGCCCATGCAAGCAAGAATAAATGCTTTATGGGCCTTAGAGGTAGAAAGGGATAAGGCATTTAGGAGGATGGTGTAACATCAAGAGATCATCAAAAGAAGGCTTGACAAAAGAGCCACAAATATGGACTATAAGGAAGGAGGCCTTGTGTTCAAGTGGATGAAGATCGGATGAAATTGGGAGAACATCAAAAGTTTGATTCTCTTTAGAGTGGATCTTATCAAATTCTAAATATTATATGTCCTAACACCTATAAACTTCCACCATGGATGAAAGAACATTGTCAATCTCTGTAAATGGAAAAGACCTTTATTTGATATAGCAAAATCATCTATTACAAATGTAAATATGTACATATGTTTTCTTTATCTTGGATAGTAATTACTGAAAATACTCCCCCCTTCTTCTAATTACCCCTTTGATCTTCCCTTTTCTTCCAAATTTTATGTTGTCTTAACTTCTCCTTCTTCTCCTATGACATATCTATTTTTTGGGCTCATTATTATGGTTTGATGTCATTCAAAAAATGACAAGGCACTTGTTAGCAGGTAAAGTGTCTACCAAGGCTACCCACCTAAGCCATTCAACCCCATATGGACTACTCACCCTACATAGACTTGCTTATATCATTCATGGGTAGGGATGGATCTATAAAATCCTCCATGCAAGTGGAGACCATTCCATTCTATGCATACACCCCGCTTATGACCTCATTATTGTTTCCTATTGTGCATGATATATATGACTTCCCCATATGTCGCCCCATATCTCATACTTATCAACACATGAACCAACTAGGCCACTCCATTACATGGGTCAAGGGGTCTAACCCACAAGGCTCTCCCTTACAATGAGACCATGTAGCCCTTGTATCCTTTGCAAGAGCTCCATGAAAATTTAAGAGTGAATCACTCCAACCAAAGGCTCTTGAGTAAATCATTTAAGGTAGATCATAAGTGGTTCAAAAGTGAGCAAACCACTCGATATGGCAAGTGAATCACTTGCTTTTTGGAGCAAACCACCCTCTAAACAAAACCATCCTCCAAGAAAGAGAAACATCCAAGTACCCTCTTTATAAGCAAATTATTTGAAAAATCAAGCAAATTGATTATATTTGTAGGTAAATTACTTGTTAACCATATCTTTTTTGAGTACCTCAAAAGTGAGCAAATTGCTCTATTTAGTGAATGATTGCTTTGCTTCCTATGACTTAGGATAAACTTTCACCAACCTTGCATCACCTCCATCCACCATCACTGGCTCAACCACATTTGCTTCACCTTCATCCATACCAGTACTACCTTAGGAGGTAGAATCATCTAAGGGAAAGAGGAAGAAAAAGAGAGGTAAAAGAAAGAGAAAAAACTCCCCTCTCCCAAAGAGGCCTAAAGTGTTGGAACACATAATCTAATTTTGGGATTATATTGTAAATTCACCCAAGTATAAAGGTGAATAATAAAATTAGACATAATGATGTAGAGCTTCATGAAGGATTAGTTTTTTTCTTCTAAAAATCTAATCTTTTAGAAGTCATATCTTCGTGAAGGGTTATCCAATTCAACTGATTCTTCGACCAACTTGTGCAGAATTTGAATAGATTTTAAATGAGTGGTCATATGAAAGAATATAAGCAATATTGAGGGAGATGTGATCCTATGAAGTTAACCATCCAGAACAAAGGCAGTGACAATTTTTCAAGTCATGAAAAATGAAATTGCAAATATTTGTGAGTTAGGGTTTGTATGATGGGAACAACAATGAAGGACTAGGACTTCAATGAGGCAATACATTCTTTCTGGATAGAATTTTTCAGGTAAGTTTTTTTTTTCTTAGAATTTATGCATGCAAATTATTATAAAGTTTTTATCAAATATTATATTTTCTATTAGGACATTCAGATAAATTTCAATAGATTTTGAGTTTTAGTTTCCTTTCCATGGATCGACTTCTAGTTAAATCCTTAGAATCATCTCTAGTGGTAGAGGTTAGTGAGCGCACCTCAGAGAGATCCTCATTGCTCCAAGATAGGGTGATTTTTGGTAAATTTAATGGGTATTGGCTAGGGGCTTCCGCATTTGAGAAAATGGATTGATAGGAGTTGGAAATCTCTAGGAGTGATTCTATAATTTCTTCCCAATGGTTTCTTTCTAGTCATTTTTTGATATAGGGAAGAAAGAAAATCCTAAAATGGGGTCCTTGGTTAATGGGAAGAGCATGACTCTTCCTTACCCGTTGGTATGAAGGCCATTCACCTAAAAATGTAAATCTATCCCTACTACTAGTTTGGGTTAGGATGTTTAGGTTACCCATTGAATTAAATGAAATAGATACCTTCAAGGCAATAAAAAAACACTCTAAGAGAATTCCTTGAGATTTTAGATACGACGAAAGATGTATTCTTGCCTATTTATGCTCGGATATTGGTCATGATTGATATAAGTAGAGCTTTACTAGAATCAATCATTTTTAAGTATGGGGATAAGATATGGGTCCAAACCATAGATTATGAAAACATATATTTTAGATGTAGAAGATGTCATGAGATGGGGCATATTAAGAGATCATGCCCTAAGAAAAGCCCAGCATAATCATATGTAGAAAATCACAAGAGAAACTTACAAATTGTTATGGATGAAGATGGTTTTCAACTTCCAAAAAGTAGATCTAAATAAATGATAGAAAATAAATAATGGAGACTAGTACGGAAGTGCAAAGATAAAAACAAAACACCAGATATAACTAACTAAAATTGAATAAACCACATAACACAATAAATTGCACAACGAAATAGATCTAATATTATTATTGTTGGGGGATCTAAGTACAATCAAATGTGACCCCGAATAGGGGTTTTACATAGTTTATTCAGATACAATAAATACAATAATGCTAGGGTTCTTCGAAACCCTAGCTAGCAATGCTTATGGTGTCTATAAAACTTGTTCTTGCTCCCAATAGAGTTGAGTGGGCTTCAAATATCCATTGAGACAGGCCACTCCAGCTTAAACAATTGTCCAATGTTGATGAATATCCAGATCTTCACACAAAGATTATAACAAGGAGTTAGTAATAACTGTGAGGGCTCCACTGTGTGAGACCCTCAAATATCAATAAAACCCTAGCTATTGATAAATGAAATTGCATACAAATATAAATATATTGAAATAAAATAATAAAAGTAATTGATTTACCTTGTTCCTTGTTGATTGTCCTTTGATGACTGGATCTATTGCAGTTCGATGGCAAAGGCGTGCCCTGACGTCGCATGAAGGTAGGAGGCTTTCAAGAGGGTTTACATAAAATGCTCGCGAGCACCTGACAGCTGTAGAAAATGCTCGTGGACACTTGGGACTGGTAGGGAGGTGCCCAAAGGCGTTTGGTGTTGACAAAAAGTGCCCGAAGGTGCCTAGTGAATGAGGGAGGATTCTACAAAAGCAGATCGAGCGAGGGCGTGAGATGCGATGGCAATGATGGCAAGCGAGGGGATAGGGAATATGGTGGATGGAATGGGATTAGGGCACAAAAGGCTTGGTTGAAGATTTAGGAACTCAAGGAACTTGAAAACTTCAAAAAGACTCAAATCGCTTAGGGACTTAGGGAAATCAAGGGTTGAGCCATCAAAATAGCTCTTATTTATAATCTAACCTAGGGTATGCTAGGGTTTCAATGACATTAATCATATGGCTGATATTAAAGTACATCTAAGGGTAGATATTAAATTTAGGGTGTGGCATGGATTAAGGTGAATGGGTGGATGAGATTAAATGAAATTGGATGGTTGGGATTGATTTATATAAATAAATATATATTTATTGAATATATATAAAATATAATATATAAAATATTATTATTTAAATATATATAAATAATAGGAGAAAATGGCGAGAAAGCTATGATGGAGGGCAAATGGTTAGGTTTTTGGTGGTGGAAATGGTGGGAAAGCATAGATGGAGGACAAGTGGCTGGATTTAGGTGTCTACAGATGCCCCCTTTTGTACTGTATTGAGTGAAATGCAAGGTAGTGTAAAAATATGAGACACCTGTTTTGGCCAGGTGCAGAAGCAACTTTTCTTAGGATGTGGAATGTGATCTTGGAGACAAAAGAATAAAAGAATTTGAGTTTTGTGTAGCTTACCCCCTCAATTGGTGAATGAGGTTGCAGATGACTCTCATGAGCCAATTGATAGATTTGTGCAAATGTAATATGGACGATATGAATGATGTAAAATATGATACCGTTTTTGCCTCAATGATAGGGAGGATATTGATGATGATGTAATATGGTCTGTTTATGCCCCAACAGATGAAGGGATGTGTGAAAATGTACGTCTGTTTATGCCCCAACAAATGAAGGAAATTTTGTCAAGTGTAGATACCATGAGCATGTAAGATGTATCCCAGTGCGGGAAAGTCAAAACCAAATGTGATTGCCCCAAATTTTAGGGTGATTTGATGCTATTGAAACACTTTGCCTTTTGGTATCATTGATATGCAAATATGAAGATGCAAAGAAAAAAGAGTCAACCTTGGAGGGCTTGCTAGTGACTGTTTGAATAATTCCCATGATTGGAACCAATCATCCTAGCTAGTGCCTATCTCTGTGATGACTGTCAAGGAAATGTGTAATTATGAAAGTTGATTTTTTCCATGTTTTAAGCCCCACGAACTAGGCCATCAATGACAGCGTTTGTGCAAATTTCTCTTGGTAGGGTTTCACTCAAAATGTGAAGTATCAAATATGATTGTGATCTCAAGCAAGGAGATAAGTGATGATGATCATGGAAAAGTGTCCTTATGGTAAGCTATTCATCTTATCAAATTGCATGGACATAAATTGCTACAATCGCCAAGGAGATAGAATAGAACACTAAATACGAGGTTCACTTGAATTTGTATATGAACTTGGGCAAATATGCAAATGATGATGTGAAATGAAGTGAAGATGATGTATGAATGATGAAAATGATGATGAATTTTGTTTTGTGAAGATTTGGACCATTTTGAGGTGCTTTTGTAGCTTGTTTGGTGAATTTGCAATATGTGGTCGCAAACGATGATTGTGCGTCCAAATCAGTTGGAATATTCACAAAATGTGATAAAATGATGAAATGCATGGATGAATGAAATTTGAAGTGATTTGGTTGGGAGAAGCTACTATTTTGTGCAAGTTTACCTTTTGTCAATGTTGACGCAAAACACCCGTGGGTGCCTACTGTCCACAAAAATGCCTGTAGGCACTTCAACGCTCCAGGAAACGCCCATGGGCATCTCAAGGCGCATGAGGCAGCTATAAATAGCTTGTTGGGTGAGATTGAAGCTCATTTGTGTGTTTGGAAGTTCGAGAAGTTACATCTAAGGAGTGAGGGAAAGTGAGGAGTGAAGTGAGGTATTGAAGTTTGAGCATGAAAGCTATGATGATGGAGGGAGTTGGTGTGGGGGTCGAGGCTTGTGGATGGGGCACAAGCTGAGGTAACATTATGCTCTTTGGATTGTGCAAAGTTTTTTTTACTAACCAATGTTTTGTGTTGTGATGCAACTTAGAGTTTTGGAGGCTCGACATTGATTTTTGCCTTACATCCTTGGGATGAGGAAGGCGATTACGGATGAGGAGTAGGAGCTGCTTGGGGAGGTGGGGCTAGCAGAGGTAGCCTGATTAGATGTGGTGAGGAATGATGAGGGGTACTTCTCCACCTTGGCCGAGAGGTGGGATTCGGATAGGGGGACATTTTAGCTCCCCATAAGCGAGGTGATGGTTACCTTGGAGGATGTATATCGCATCCTCAAGGTACCGATGAAGGGGATCCAAGTTGAGGTCTGGCTCAATCAAAAGATAGAGATGATGAGGATGTTTGAGGATGCATGGTAGCGGGTGAAGGTGGAGAGTGGGGACATACCTTATTTGTTCATGTATGTGGACAAGGAGTTGGACCCCCTTTAGGATTTGGTGATGTTCATGTTGGCCAACATTGTGGCCTTAAATAGTACCAGGTGTAGGTTCCCTTGGAACCTGATATGCTCACTAAGAGATAGGTGTATGCATGGGCTCTCGCCTTACTAGCGTAGGTATACCGAGAGTTTTATGATGTGACAAGATAAGGGCAAAAGGGATTAGGGTGCAGCTTATTACTATAATATTGGGGATGGGAGCATTTTAGGGTTGCTTGACCAGAGGGCCTGCTTGTGGAGGAGTTTGATAGGGATAAAACCTATGCTAGGCAATGGCCATTGGCAGAGGAGGTGCAGCCAAGTCGTCTAGTGAGGTTGATTCAGTACAAGGATCCATGGGCTAGATTGTCATATGCCCAAGTGGTGTGGAGGCCATGGTTGGGTGTCGAGTGGACTAGAGATGGAGAGCATCTGTGGCGGGTGTGATAGGGTAGGTGGGTGATTAGGAGGCATAGGAGTGAGACAAAGTACTTTTAGTTCTCACGAGTGCTTTGTCAGTTTGGGTTGAGGCAGGATGTACTTGATGAGCTGGTACAATATAGGAGACATCAAGAGGAGACTAGGCTACCTTGCACAGAGTCATGGAGGGTGGTCTTGGAGGATGATGAGGAGATTGATCTCCTAGATGTGGAGGATGTAAGGATGATCATGGATTATGATGCATGGTTCATGGCTCAGCCACCATGGGTGCCACCTCGAGGAGTTGCTGATGGGTATGGAGGTGGAAAGATGAGGTATGAGGGTACCCAGGAGACCCAGGATGAGGGGACCCAAGAGGCTCCAAATAGGTAGTAGTGCCTTCAATATGATAGTTGGAGGTGAAGGGTTAAGGGTGGAACCCAACATGCTCTCGATATTGGGAAGACAAAGAAGATGGGAGGATACATAGGAGGTTCTAGATGTACCTCTAGGAGAAGTTCCTAAAGGTAGAAGGATGTAAAGAGAAAATATCAATGCTTGGTGGAAATTTTGGTAAAAGATAAAAAATACAATGCTCACATATGAACAAATAGATGAGGATGTAGACTTCAACAAAAATTGGGAGGAGTAAGCGGATGAAGGAAGTACCTATGTAGGTAGAGGCAGTGAGGAGATGATCAAAGAGATGATTTCCTAGGTAATAGTAGCAGAAGAAGCAACTTTGAAAGAAGTCGTACATCTAGATTTATCCCCTCTAGAGACCATGAAAGTTACAGCACTTGAGCAACATGCCCTGGATAGTGAACTGCAACCTCAAGTGTCTTCCTCAACATAGTAATGACAAAGGGGAAGGGAGTTACCTTGAAATACCATCTCTCCATCCACTAGAAGAGGAAATATTCAAAATCAAGACCTCAAGTTGTTACATCCCAAGCAACTGATGAGTCATCTAGCACCCTTCCCTCTTCCATGCCAGTTGTGAGTTTCGTGCCACTTATGGTATTGGATCCATCAACATAGGCCTATATTGCCTCCTCCTCATTAACCACAACCCCTTATATAGCCTCGAGGGCACCAAATTTCCACACAAGACCTCCATTCCCAGAATCTTAGGCTCTCACCCCATTAGCTTATGCTCCTACTATGTCTCACATTATTCCACAACCCTTCTTAGCTAGGGAATTCTTGCCCTTTCCTTCTACCTCTCAATCCCTTTTGACCTTCCCATTTTTCCAACCAATGTTACCACCCCTTACCCTACAAGGGTAGTTGGTAGGTTCACAAGCTCTCACTATTGCATTAGATATATACTCTTATTTTAGAAAAATCCAATAGAGAATATTAATATGACTAGAAGGATGCAAAAAGGTAATTGGGCCAGTAGGGAGAGGGTTGAGGAGCCAATTTGATTTATAGGACAAAATTCTCTACTTTGCCCACATGAACTCTATGGTCTCCAAGCCTAAGGGGTAAATTCAACTACAGTATTACCAAATGACCTTGGTGGCCATAAATATCTAAGGTGATAGAGTTAGAGATAGCCAAACTAGTAGATTTAGACCAACAAGATCATTAAGCTTGATTATGTAACCTTCAAAAGGAAGTTGATGAAAATAGACAAGGAGCTTAAGAAGGTCATAAACATCCTCAAGAGATCTTAGCTTGAAATGAAAGGGCTCCAAAATTATATGGAGAAGTTCATGAGTACTCAGACAATAATGACTCTTCTAAAGGAGGATAATAGAAAGAGTCAAGCCTTAATTGACTAGCTCATCACTATGGAAACCAAAATCATATTAGATAGGGCCAAATTTCAAAGAGAGTTGGAGGAGGAGAAGAGATTGAAAGCCCCTGAAATAAAGTACCATAGAGTCTATAAAAAAAAATTATGTTGCATATTGGTACAATGTAGCCAACATTGTATCCTTAATTTCTTGGATAATCGATTTTATTAGCATAATTTCCCAATAGAGCATGTTAATTTCCCAAGATATTGAGTAGGCCCTAGTGAAAATTTTGAAAAAAAAACCAAGGCAAATAAAATCCAGGTCTAAATCATCGCAACAAGTGACCAAGAGCTATTAGTCATAGGTGTCCAAAATAAAGAGGCAACATTGAAGAAATATGGGATGTTGTCAATAAAGAGTAGACAATATAGGAGTATAGGGTCCAAGTGCATATCATGGTTGCAATGGTCTCTAGCTTGCAAAGTCCCATAGACTCATTAATCTAGAGGGGTCTAGCCTCCCCTTGGATGACTATACACACCTAATTTTAGCATACTTACATAAATATACAAACAAACATGTTTGTTGTATTGGGCTTGAAAAGAGCTTTCCAACATGTACAAATTCACCTACATCCTTCTAACATAGTGCCATAAAATTGCTAAAATTCAAAAGTTGAGTTTGGTGACATCCATGGTAGTAAGTATGGCATCATTTTAAGGCCCATCCTCAAAATTTCAATAAAATTCATGAAACCACTTTCATTGATTAGGATCGAAAAGAACTTTCCAACAAGTATAAATACACCTATGTTTGGATATTGTTTGATGACAAAAAATAGTTTTTTTGCATGCTATCTTAAACCTCGTGCAGTCCATTTGCCCAAAATAATGTAATTTGTACCTTGAATTGATCTTTGAGGCATGAAAATATGTTTGAGGCTCAGAAACCTCTGAAATACAAACTTCCATCAGGAATTCTACCTAGCATAAAGCATTCATTCTTTTCTCTCTCCTACGATGTGTTGGTATAATAAAGCATGATAAAAACTAATGAATATAAATTCATCTATCATTTTAATCTACCAAGTTTATCCTATAAGCATTGGAACTCATACTTTTATCTCACATCACCAAGATCGACAGATGATAAGATAAAACTAAAATTTGTACCTGTAAAGGGATGACTACACTTATGAATTGGTGCATCACTATAGTAGCTAGACATTTATGCTCCTCGTTCCCACAAAAGTAGTTCAAATCAACTGGTATTCTCTTGCATAAACATTTCAAGAAAGATATTGAAATGCTTCCTCGAGGTCTTAAAATGATTTGCTTATTTTAGAAAGTTATTATGATCATCCAGATAAACCTGCCCTAGTCAACCATATAAAGTCATAATGACAGGTCTAAAGCAACTGTCATTCTCATTTATCATAAAGTAGTAAGTATAATCTGGGGTAGGGGCATATTAGTTAATGATGTACTACAATAGTTTGAAATGGATATATTTGAACTCTACTTATAAATATCCCTCCCAAGAAAGGAGCGGGCTAATGAGTAATTGATAGAACCCAAAAATAAAAAATAAATTAACTAATGTTCATTGTGACATTCTAGCCAACAATAATTGCTAACAATTAATAGATTTCACAATCAACTCTTAACAATCATCTGTGCACTCTCTATTTTTTCTGACATATTAATCTTCTTGTCTCATTTTGCTTATGATTATCTAACCAATTTCATTTTATTTATAAATTATCGTAAAGGGAACTGGGGGTTGATTATAGGATCAAGGATATATTTCACTCCTTCAAATTTTAGCAACTCCTATAAACACTAACAAGTCTTTTATCCTTTCGTAGATAATTTTTTAATCTTCCCTACAAGTGATATTACGTGTTGTTGAAACTAGAGAAGCAATGAAAAACTCACCAGGGTGCAAAATACATGTATTATGAACCCTTCATTGCCCTTTGCATTTCTAGTTATACTTTTCCTATTTTTTTTTAAATTTGAGTGTTGTTTCACAATTACCACAGTCAATAAACATTATATTCCAGTTATATCATTATGTTGTTTTATTATTTTATATAAATATAAATATATATAATTGTGTATAATCTATTGGCTATGCATTGGTGTTTCCTCATCTTATGTTAATATTAATATAGTGTACACGTTGAGGTAGAACACAGGTGAAAGGATTGATTTTAGAGCTAACATTTATCTGGTTCTACTTTATGGTGAACCCGACGTGAACTATAGCATGGAGTTATACTAGATAACTATAATCCATTTTCAAAATTTTCAAAACTCTCTCCTCAATCTTCTTTGTTTCTATATTTTTCAATACTTCCATTGGGAATTCTCTTCCAAATGTCTTAATTTTTCTTTAATTTTTATCAGCACATGATGCTTGTCAAATATTTTTTCTTGCAATTGTATTCATCTGACACCATAGAATGATTTGAGATCCCTTACGCCTGAACTTACACCCACAACCGGACACACCATCTACCAGCTACCCAACCTATCATGCTTTGCATTCATATACTCTCTTTCATTGTTATTTATTCACTTACTCCTTGCTTGCATTATATCATATATTCCATTATGATCAACACTTCCATTCTTGATAGTCCAACAATGTACCCATAAATGGACCACTTGCATTATCCAAAGAATTATATTTGTGCCCTTAAATGGGCCACTTGTACATAACCTACACTACATTTGTACCCTTAAATAAGCCACTTGCATTGTTTACAACATTAAATTTACACCTCTAATGGGCCACTTGCATTATTCAAAGCATTACATTTGTGCCCTTAAATAAGCCACCTATACTATTATTCAAAGCATTACCTTTGTGCCCTTAAATGAGCCACCTGCATCTTTCAAAGCATTACATTTATGCCCTTAAGTGGACCACCTACATCATTCATAACATTGCATTGTACCCCTAAATGAACCTCTTTGTACATAATAACAACACAATATGTCCTTTAGTGGACCATCATATTCTATGCTTGGCGTAGTCTAGTATTTTTTATTATTTTTTATTTTTATTCCTTCTCTCTCTTCGTCTCTTTCTAGTTGTTCATTTTTCTCCTTTATTAATCCACTTATCTATATTTTTCATCTTCTACTAAACCATTCATCACATCTTTGTTGGTGTATCCCCATCACACCTCATGTGAATGGAGTTTCCTCAATTCAACCCAATATTCCCTCTGAAACTTCAGGGGGCACACATACATGGGGCCACATAATGGGGATAGAATGACATTTAAGTTACCCAAAGCACAATTGCTAACAACACCTTAAACAAGCAACCCTTGTAACCATCAAATACGCACACAAAACTAGGAGCAACTATTTTATTTTGATGCATTCATTATATAATGAATGCATAAAAAAGGAGAAAAATGTAGACACCTTATTTTAGTGCACTTGCATAAATACCTCTAACACATTGCGATAAAATTGCTAAAATTTGTATCCATGGAAACAAGGATGACATAACTTTTGAGGCTTATATCTACCTCAAATATTTATGAAAATTCATGTAAACACCTTCATTAGACCGGGTTCGAAAAGAGCTTTCCAATGAGTATAAATACAACTATGTTTGGATATCGTTTGATGCCAAAAAAAAAAAAATTCTCATATGTTGTCTTAAACCTCGCGTGTTCTATTTGCCCAAATCATGCAATCCATACCTTAGACTAATCTTCGCGGCATAGAAAGGTGTTTGAGGCTCAAAGAAGCCTTTGAGGATTGAAAACCTTTGAAATGTAAACTCCTATAATTAATTCCATCTAGCATAAAACATCCATTATTTTATCTCTCCTTTGACATGTTAGCATAATAAAGCATGATAAAAACTAGTTAATCTAAATTTATATATTACTTTAGTCTACCAAGTTTATCCCATAAGCATCAACACTCATACCTCTGTCTTGAACCACCTAGATCGACAAACGATTAGATCAAATTAAAATTTGTACTTGTTAAGGGACAACTGCACTTGTTAACCAATACATCACTATCGTAGCAAAAAATTAATGCTCCCCATCCCCATGAAAGTAGTTCAAATCAATTAAGATTCTCTTGCCTAAATATTTCATGAAAGATATCAAAATGCTTCCTTGAGATTTTAAAACGATTTACCTGGTTTAGGAAGTTATTGTGATTTTCTAGATAAACCTGCCCTAAAAAATCATGCTAAGTCATAATGACAGGGTTGAAGCAACTATCATTCTCAATCATTATAAAGCAATAAGCATGATATAGGGTAGTGGGTATATTAGTTAATGATGTACTCCTTGCAATGATCAAAAATAGATATATTTTAACTCTACTTATAAATATCCCTCCCAAGAAAGGAGTGGGCTAATGAGCAATTGATAGAACCCAACAATCAATAAATTAATTAATTAATGCTCACTATGACATTCTGGCCAACAATACTTGCTAACAATTAATAGCTTTTGCGTTCAACTCTTAGAAATCATTTGTGCACTCCCTATTTTTCTCGATATATTAATATTGTTGTCTCATTTTGCTTATGCTTCAAATTTGGCCTATTTTATTTTATTTTTAAAATATCGTAAAGGGAATTGGGGGCTGACTGTAGGATCGAGAATATACTTCACTTCTTTGAATTCTAACAACCCCCATAAACACTAACAACTATTTTGTCTTTTTGCAGATAATTGTTTAATCTTCTCTGTAGGTGATATTGCATGGTATTCCAAACCCTTCATCACCCTTTGCATTTCTAGTTATGTTTTCCTTGTTTTATTTAAAAAATTGAGTGTTGTTTCATAATTATAATAGTCAATAAACATTTTATTTCAGTTTTTTTATTATGTTGTTTTACTATACACAACTATATATATATATATATATATATATATATATATATATATATATATATATAATTGTGTATAATCTATTGGCTACTCGTAGGTGTTTCTCCATCTTATGTTAATATTAATATAGTGTACATGTTGAGGTAGAACATAGGTGAAAGGATCAGTTTCAAAGATGATATTTTCCTGGTTCTACAATGACCAACGATAGGATCTTTTCAAAACAAGAATACGTGCAACTTATGGAGCTCCAAAAGGAAAAGATGATGAATAAAAAAAACAAAGCACCTTACCCCTAAAGATACCATGAAGGCCATTAGGCCCTTGGCAAAGCTCGAGCTACAGGTCCAAGAGATCAGACATAGGACAACTAGTTTCTCGCATGAGGAGCAAGTCAAGCTCCAAATGTGCTACTATCATTTCTAGAAAGTAAGGTCACCTTTTGAAGAGGAGTGGGAGGAAGTGAAGGGCCTAATAAGCAAGTTGTCCATGTAGTAGCTATCCTATACCATTATTCACTTATTTTATATTTTTCCTTTTGTTTGTATATAGTTTTTCTTCCTTGGACATCTAATTTTAACTCCATATCTAGGTATAAGGTAAGCGGTATGTGATTCACCATCTTTAGCAAGCTAAAGAACCGCTGGGAGCCATAAAGAATCTGATTGAGTCTGTTTTTGATGATATTTTTGTTTTCAAAGATATTTTTGAAAGTCTCTTTGTTCCAGAACCTCATCTTACCCTTAATTGATCGAAATTTTTGCATTACCTAATTTATGACAGTCCCAGGGAACTTTTCCCCCCACCACTCAGCAATCTGGTTTTTGAGATCTAGGTGTTGGGTCCACATAGATTCAAATTGGAAAGGGGTTTTGAACTAGGATATGTTGGCAGTTTTGAACATCAGGGGATTGTGATCAAACCCAATTTTTGAAGGTGCCTGCAAACTAGCATCCCCAAAGAGGGGAGCGCTTCTTGGGACAGAAGGAAATGGTCTAGTCTCTCTTGAATAAGATCTTCGCCCACCCTTTTGTTGCTCCAAGTGAACTAGGACCCTTTCAACTGGACATCCATAAGTTCGTTTGAGTCTACAAAGTGTGCAAAGTCATCTGTAGCTCTGGAAGTAATGGCATTTCCCCCTCTCTTCTCAAAAGGATGCAAGGGAGTGTTAAAGTCCCCTGCTAAGATCTAGGGGATGCCACTGAACGCTTATCTCATCTAGGAAAGGTTGTTCCACAAGGTTATTTTGTCCTGCAGGGTGTTAGGAGCATACATGTTGGTCAAGACCCAAAAGAGCTGGGTGTTAGAATAATGAAAGAGGATGTTGGCCAGGCGCCCATCGCCTGATTATAGTAGAATTTGTATCCTTCCACATGGCAAAAACCAGTCTTTGTTTGGCTGCTCAATTTAGTCCTCTCACGTTCCAAGAGAGGACTTTCATTTGGAACTTTTGGAGGGTTTTCTGCCCCCTTTGCCTTACTGGGCGAGGATTTTGGATCTCTTAGTTTCTTCCTTGTTTGTTATCCCTAGGTCATGGAATAGAGTTTTTTGGGTGTCATTGGCTATATCTTTAGTTGCATCTATATTTCTCAAAACTGCCCTCGAGGGCCTTCCCTTCTTTCTATCGCCTCTCACATCAACCTGGGTTTTTTTTGAAACTTCGGGTCTGTTTTGGGTTCCATGGTTTCGGGGACTCTTGGGAAGAATCATCGCTATCAGCCTCAGCTTTGGGGATTTGGATAGGGAATGGGGCGACCCGGTCTTGCTGGGTGGGGGAGATGATGGTGGGAAAATGGGGGGCTGGGGGGGTCTGGGGGGATTCGAGGAATCATGACCGATGTCAAGAGTGGGGAAGGGCATCGGGGTGGGGATGGGAGAGGGGTGTTCTGAGGGATGACATCAATAATGTCCAGTTGAATGATAGGGTTTGGATAAAGGGTTTCTTCACATGGGATTTCCTCAAACTGGAATTTATCAGTGCGACCAGAATTGCTAAGTAAATTAAATTTCTTGGAGATGGTGAACAAATTACTTACCTTTTGCTTGTCACCGCTTGGAGGGGGTAAAGCATGTTGCTTGCCTTTATGGTTCTGAATTTGTCTCGTTCCAGCCTTTGTCTTCTGATTTTCTCCCTGGACTGGGCGGGCCACAGTATGCGACTTTGTCTGTGTGTTTTTGCAGTTTAGGCACTAGGATGAAAGGTGCCCTTACAGTTGGTATTCAGATCAAAAAGCAGGTTTGTTTTCATACTCCAATGACTGGCTTCGCTTGTAGGTTTCGTAAATTAGGTTAACCTGGCTAGAGAGTTGTGTCTCCAAGTTGACATTGACGCATATGCATGCTTGAGACAGGTGAGTCCATGCGCGAGTTGTTGGATCAATGGCTACCAATTCCCTTATTGCTCGGGCTATCGCTTGGAGCGCATCTTCATATAAGAAGTGTGGTGGCAAGTTCGGGAGCCACACCCAAATGGAAGCGTAGTTTATGCTCTGCGACTCTGGATCGAAGTCTTCTCCCCACTTTCGGAGGAAAAGACTTCTCCTCCCAAAAAACCAAGGGCCTCCTGATAAGATATGGTTAACGTCTTCCTATGTGTTGAGGTGGACCATGAAGAACCCTCTGGACATGGTTGATAGTTCTAGGCACCCTCTGGTTTTCCACTTGATCGTCGCCCAACGTCAAAGTGAGTCCATGTTCGGTCTCCCTCCAACAAATTTCCCTACCAGGGAAAATGAGTCTCGATTAGTGTATTCCGTCATGACTTGCTCTGGACAGAGGACATTACAACCTTGGGTTATGAAGGCATTCGCTGTCGGGGACCTAGGTTTAGGTTTTCCTTGAAGCGCTTCTACGAAAGAAGATTGGTTGGTCTTCTTGTTGTTTGTTTCATTTTAATTTGGTGGGTCTTTGCCTCTGCGACCTTCTTTCCCGTCTCCTCCCACGCCTAGATTTATTTCGTTTGCTGGTTCATCCTCTGCCTGGTGGGGGTTGGATTCGTCTCGCGATCGCAAGTCGGTCCTAAAGTTTTTATTCCCATCTCTTTACTTCCCGTTCGTCGACACGTCACCCCGAGTGTTCGCTTTTACTCTCGTCCCTCTGCCTCCTACTTGCCGATGACTCGATCGTCGCATGTTTGCTCGCCTCTGCCTCCCTTTTGCTCGCCATTGCCACCAAATTCTACTCAGACTATCGAGATTATTCAGAGACGCTTAGCCTTCAATTGTATATAACATTTTCTTTTAAATAATGACCAATATTATATTTCTATTCTATAAGATTGTTTTTTTGTTTTTTTTTTGTTTTTGTATTTACATGGTGGAATCGGTAGCCGCCACGAAACCGGGCAGGCTGTCCAGCTTTTATGGTCGCCACAGTATTTTGCGTTGTCCGCCCCGAAAGCCGCCACACAGATCTTTGCGCAATCCGCCCCTATAACTACCATGCCACAATCATTTTAAACCTTTTACGCCGCTAAAAGCACCAGGAAAGGGACAAACGTTTAATCCGACGAGGCCCGAGATTTGAACCTTGGACCTCCGCCCCCTTATGGGGTTTGGATGAACCAATTGATCTACACCTCGGACCTTATTCTATAAAATTATAAAAAATAAATAATAACAATTTTATTTATTTCATTAATTTTAAAATTATTTATTTACATAAATAACATATTTAATGTAACAATATTATATTAAAATAATATTTATTTTGAAAAACAAACCTATTTTATTTAAATATAAAAAACAAAAAAATATAACCACTAAACTTTCCTACATAAACACTACCAATACTTTAATGCCATAAACACTGCCAATACTTTAATGCCCATGCTATGAGTTGACTTTGCAGAGCAACAAGGTTAAGGCTAAATATTTGGATAATTTAAATAAACAAAACTTATTCCAAAGTATTTTATGGGACAACCATTGTACCATGCCTACCATAATTTTTTTAATGCACGTACATTAGATTACGGCGGGTTCTATTATAAAATATTGCGTAAATAGTACGCGGCTTACCATTTATTTTTAACTAGCTTACATATATAAAATATATATATCTACAAACGCGGATAGTTCTCAATCTTTAGGCGTCTATCTCATTTCTTTCTTGGGGGTGTGATAGACAGGAGATTGATAACTCTCGGCGTTTATAGATATATATATTTTATAGTTTTCAATGTCGAGGCGTCTATTTTATTTCTTGGGGTGTGATAAATAGGAGATTGATAACACCCGGCGTTTATAGATATATATATTTTATATATCTAAGTTAGTTTGGGCACCATTTTAGTTTAAATAATTTAAATATTTTTTAAATATTTTAAATCCACCGTTGTCACCGGATAATTTTCTTAATGTGAGCTTTTTTAATAAAATATTAATATTGTTTACGACGTGGCTAACCTTCCTGACTTTTATTGTAGGACGTCTATCGACGTAATTAATTAAACCAAATCTATTGGTAACCATAATAAAAATCTATTATTTTTGCTTTAAAAAAATAATTTTATATTTTTATTTTATTAAATAATACATGCAGATGTGATAATAAGTTTTAGATCATGTAACAACAACTAAGTTATAAAAAAATTGATAATTTTGAAAGTTTAGATGATATTGATGATTATAACGAACAAAGAAATTAAACATTTTTAAATAATTTTAACTTTACAATTACATATATTTTCAAAAAAAAAATTAATTTTTTTTTTAAATTATTTTATACAGTTCTTATGGAACAAATTATGATAGCTATAAAGTATTTGAAGTATAAAAACACATCAACTTTAATTTTTTTAAAGCGTACTATGAATAAATATCATTTTTTATAAAGATTGTATATATTAAATAAACAACATCTTTTATAAAGATTATGTATATATTTTTTTTATTAGTAATGGGTTTTAAAAGGGATCCAAAACCTTATAACATGTTGCAAGGAGGATTTTGTGAAGGTTCAACTCCCTACAGAACAAGCCAAAATTGGACCATTCGCAGAATCCATAAACTAAAATAGTCTAAACTATTACAAACATACCGCCCATGGGCACAAACAGAAAATAGAAACAACATAGATATCGTAGGGACCTTCCCAAACAATCGCATACAAAGAGACAGGGAGAGCACAAAGACCATCCCAGGAAACAAAAGGGGATAATCCTGTTCAGGACCAGCTGTTTTACTCTGGGATGTAGTCCTCGTCATCTTTGGGATCATCCATAAATACATTAATCATGGCATTAATCATCATTGGTAGCGACAAGTTCACTATAGGAATCAATAATACATTGGGGAAGATTCCCCTGCCACGTCAAAAAAGATTGAACAGTTAAGCCAAAGTGTGCCATTGTATCTGCCGCTCGATTGCCTTCCCGATACACATGTTGAATACACCTATTGTTGATCGCCCTTAGCTGGACAATGGACTCTTCAATGGTTGGTCCCACATTCCAAGGAGGATTCGAGACCCCCTTCAAATAGTTTATGGTGTTTAAGGAGTCTCCTTCGACTATCAGGTACTGGATATTGAGATCGATGGCCATTTGGATGCCTCGAAAAGCTGCCCAAGCCTCAAAAAAATTATTAGATTGGACTCCAAGTTTTTTCGCATACGCCAAAATGAGTTGACCTCTGTCATCTCGGATCACTCCTCCACAACTCGCAGCGCTAGGATTGCCTTTTGAAGCACCATCAAAATTTAGCTTGAACCAATGAGGAGGGGGGGAATCCATGAAACCAGGGATCTGTCCACAACAACTTGGGGATGACCAAAAACCTCAAAAGATAGGTTAGCAGAACGTGCCACTTGAATCTCAAATGGGGATGAAGGACAATTGTCCGAAGGAATGATATTAGCATTTTCTGAGGCAAACATGACAACTCTCAAAGAAATTGACTTCGGGTCAAGGCACGAATATCAAAAAGCACGATTGTTCCTTTCCAGCCATATTTACCACATAAAGTGAGGGAGAATGATCGCCCACCAAAACTTCAGACGAGTGGACTTAAAGGGGTTTGGCCATTGAATAATAAGATCACTGATAAACTGAGGAGCAACCCAAGAAATGGATACACTTGACATGATAGAGGACAAGACAATGCAAGAAAATGGGCACTCTAGAAACAGGTGATTGACTGACTCCCATGCAGATTTGTAGAGGTAACATCTGTTGGGCAAGATCATACCACGGGTTATTAAATTATCGATGGTCAATAGCCTGTTTTTTTCTGCCAGCCAATAAAAGTGAGAAATCTTAGGAATAAGATTTTTGATCCATATACTCTTGGAGGGGAACCAATCATCTTTAGATTCAGTCATAGCCATATATGCGATTTTGACTGAGAAATTCCCAGACTGGCTGAGTTGCCAAAAGAGAACATCAGGTGGCCTGGTGCTTGGAATCACATGAGTTCGAAGAAGCTCAGATAGGCGGAGGTGGGCAGAGCGAAGCTCAAGAGAATCCAGATCAGCAGGGATGTCAGCCCAACGGGGAACCACTGCTTCATTATTAATAAAATTCTCAACTTTGGGGCCAAAAGACAAATTAGTGAAAGGTTTAAGAATACTTACAGACTGATCATGAATGAGGGCTTGAGATGTAATCCATGGGTCCTCCTAGAATCTAATTTGTGATCCATCTCCAAGCTTCCAGCGTCCACCCTTTTGAACGATAGACCGGGTTCGGCACACCGAGTTCCAGAATGCAGACCCAACATGCATAAGGGAATTGTCCATCAGAGACCGTTGCCTGAGGTATTTGGTCTTAACAATATCAACCCACTGAGCTGGGTAGTTAGACACAATCTTCCATCCCTGCTTTGACATCATGGCCATATTCATCTGGTGAACTCTCCTCAAACCTAATCCTCCCCTGCGTTTTGGAAGGCAGACCTTATCCCATGCAACAAGGGAAAATCTGCTTTTATTCTCCGTTCCTGACCATAGGAAATTCCGCTTAAGTTGTTCCAATTTATTACAAACAACTATCGAAGTTCAAAACAAGGACATAAAGTATATTGGTATACTTTGAAGACAATATTGGACTAGAATGAACTTTCCTGCACTGTTGAGCAAGGCTCCCTTCCATCCAACAAGCTTCTTCATAACCCTCTGAATGACACTGTCCCACATCCTCACGGTTGGGTGCCCTTGGAACAGTGGTAGGCCAAGGTAAGTTGCAGGAAACTCAGCAATGGCACATCCCAGGATCTGAGCTATTCTCGTTTGTTTGTCAACCGGAGTATTGATGAAGTAGATGTTGCTTTTCAAGTAATTTACTCTTTTCCCGACAACCTTCTCATAAGCTTCCAGTATAGATTTAATAACTCTGGCTTCGGGAATACTAGAGAGGTTGGCTAATATTGTGTCATTAACAAATTGTTGATGAGACACTGGAGGGAGCCCGATTGAAGCCTTGATCCCTGAAATACCACCCTCAGAGCACACTGCATTAAGAGTCCTTCCTAAGCTGTCCACCACTAGGATGAACAGGAAAGGTGAGATCGGATCGCCTTGTCTTATTCCCCTTTTACTCCTAAAGTATCCCGTAGCTGCTCCATTAACAATGATCGAAAACTAGGCAGAGGACATGCACACTTTAATCAGATGAATCCATCTATGGTGAAAACCAAACCGGGCTAAGACAGTAGTGAGAAACTCCCAAGAAATCCTATCAAAGGCTTTACTGATGTCTAATTTTAGGAAAAAACTTGGGGACCTATTGACCGTGACAGAATGGATTAGCTCATGGATAGTAATCACACTATCTGTAATAACTCTCCCATGGACAAAGCTGCCTTGACACTTGTCAATGATTTTAGGCATAATGAACTTCATTCTATTCACCATAGCTTTAGTAAGGATTTTGTATAACACATTGCACAAGCTGATGGGACGAAAGTCAGACATGGATCGACACTCATGGGTTTTCGAGATAAGAGCAAGGAATGTGGAGTTAAGCTCTCTAGGGACAAACTTGGTTCTTTGGATTTCCAGAATGGCTTCAAAGACATCTTCTCCAATGATATCCCAATAGAATTGAAAAAATCTAGGAGGGAAACCATCAGGGCCAGGGGCTTTGTCAGCTGTCATAGAAAATAGAGCTTCTTTAATTTCATCACGGGAGAAGGGCTGTAGAAGAATATCATTATCAACCTGAGACACAAGGGATGGGATGTGTTGTAGAAGGGATTTCGACACCTCAGCCGGGCAAGCCTGAGATGGGCCCAGGATATTACGAAAGTGTTCCACTGCCTCATTCTAGATTTCTTCAGGACTTTCAACCAACGATCCATCTTCTCTACGAAGACATCTGATAGTATTTGCCCCTCTATGCCTCATTGTGGTGGCATGGAAAAATTTTGTATTCAAGTCGCCTTCCTTGAGCCACAAGGCTCTGGACTTTTGCCGCCAAAATATTTCCTCCCTGGCCAACAAGTTGTGAAATTCACATAACAATATCTTCTCTTGTCTTCGAACTTCATCAGTAGCATTGCCAACTTGAACCAATTTTTCAATTTCTTTTAGTTGGGAGCAGATTACTTGTCGCGACTCAAAAATGTTCCTGAATACCTCCTTATTCCATTTTTTGAGTTGAAGCTTAAGAATTTTTAGTTTCATACGGACTTTGAAAACACTCATACCATCAACAAGTTGACTCCACCATTCAATGATTTTTGTCTTGAACTTCGGATGTTGAAGCCACATGGACTCAAACCTGAATGGAGGTCTAAAATTATTATCCGGTCTGGAAATTTTTAAGAGAAGTGGGTTATGAGCAAAGGCTATCCTTGGTAGGGACGACAAGGTAGCATCACCAAAAAACGAGATTGCTTCTCTGAATATAAGAACTCTGTCAAGTCTCATTTGTATGAGTTGATCTCCTGCGCGCTGAATGATCCAAGTAAACAATGAATCCCAGAGCTAAACAACATCTTTTATAAAAATCCAATTATATAACTTTACAAACATTAAAAACTATTTTAACTTTTTAACCTTTAAAAAATAAGAATATATTTTTTTAGTATTTCTTTTTTAAAGGGCATCATAATTCCCTGCTTCAGACTTTAGCCATGTGCTATAGGGTCGAAATGGCCTAAATGGTATTCTGTAATGGAAGGCAAGCTTGCTTTTTCACAGTATAATTTTCTCATAAAGATTCACATGAGCTGGCAGCAAATTTTCTTAAGCTCCCCATTAATTCCAATTGGGTGGATGCGAGCATAAAAGCAAAGCCAATTTAGTTCTGGGATTTCGTTGCTCCAACTTTAGGGACAAGCACTCGATTGAGAGCCATTATTAGGGATTATAGCTGAAAAAAACATCTTTGGGAGATTTTGAATAAGGCCAAAGTTAGCAGAGGTTGTTGAGCGACTTCATCGGGTTCACATGGGGGGCAAAAGCGACCTCACGGAGCCCATCATTCTGGTGGGGCAGCTCTTAAAGGGAGAGAGGGCTCACAAACAACAGCTCAAGATTCCAAGTGAAAAAACACTCACAAGGTTTCCATGTATTTATTTGAAGTCAATAAAATTAGGTTACAAGGAACTCAGATATTGAGTTTGAAATTTAGTTCCATTTTAATTTTTTTTTTCTTTTGTTGGACCCTCACTGGAGGACATCCACATCCAGGCATGCGTCGCTTTTAGAGAAAATACTTACCTAACCATGTATTTTGTTAATAAAAGTTTTTAAATTATATTTATTATAAAAATAAATAATTAATGTTTGTTTGATACTTGTACTCATGATTTTAATTTTTATAAAATAATTACCTCGATAGGATGTATATATTAATTTGAATGGAAAGAGGCCAAATCATCAGAATATTGTCTGTTCAAATTAATACGGCTTTAAAAACAATTCAAAATCTCTTGTCATAATCGTACTTATTAATTTGACTTTTATAACGTTCTAACCAGCCGTGGTATACTCTGCTTGATTTGGAAGTTGTCACCATCATTTGTATACGTGTTGTTTTACTCAATAAAATGATGGAAACCCTTTTATAATTTAAATTTGAATATATATATATATTTTTAAAGCGAAAAACCACTTGCGAGGCCGCCTTGGTCTGAGAGACCACGAACAGGGGTTTTACAACGTCAAAGTCATTCGGGAGTCGCACCCGACTCTGCCCGCACCAACATTATCAATTGGATTTTGGATACCTAATTTAGCTTTTTGGTAAGGTGGAGATTTGATCTGGGACCTCTCTTGGAGGATTTCCTTATTAGATAAATTTGAATATTTTAAATAAAAATAAAGTGGTTGAAAATTATATGAGATCGACGCCTGATGAAAAAGTAAGTACAATAAAATTAAAATTAAATAAATAAATTGAGGGAGCTTGGGAATTGACAAATCTTTTCGAGGTGAAATAATTGCTTGTGAAATTTACAATAAAATTAAAATTAAATAAATGGATTCAGCTTGGGAATTGACAAAGCTTTTCGAGGGGAAATTATTGCTTATAATTAGTGTGAAATTTAGGGTGATTGGAAGTAAGAGCTTGGCCTGAATACGATGCGGGGTACCGGATTTTTCCAAACGTTGAGTGGGGAACATCGTGGGCACTTCGATTTTCGTGTAAGACCGCTTCGCCTAACGGTCAGATTTGTCGAAGCTCTTGCGAGATTTGAAAGAGATTGAGCCAAACGCTACGCAACACAACAGATATTGGACCATCAGAATATATATTCAGAGTATATTAATATTGTCAACATTTGTTGTGAAGAATCCGTGAACGGAACAGCTAGTTCGGAGATAAGACACCATTCGTTGATCGGACTTGTTCGAACCACACAAACGAAAATCTTGGCAAAGTGATGATAAAATCGGGCGCTCTGATCTCGGTCTGCTCGTCGATCTGACGGATTTTGTTGAAAATCAGGTGAGTTCGTTAACATTACGGAAAACAATGAAAATGTGGTTATTTTGCTGTTTTTTTTTTTTCTCTGGTTTGGGCGACTCCGTGGTGAAATTGCTGTTGTGTTAATGTAAATGTGTGACTGGATTTGAGGTCGATGCTTTTTTTTTAGCTAGTTGAAATTTTGGTGCATATTTGTTAGCGCAAGAGTGCGGTTTATGCTTTGTGTTTTTGTGCTTCGGACGATCTCTGAGTGCTTTCGTGAGATAGTTGTGTGTGTTCAATGCTGATGTTGTGAATGTGCGATCGGATTTGAAGCGGATTACTGTTTTCCGTTAACTTAATTTTGAGGCCGTCCATATCTGATGCGATCTTTAGTGTCATTTGAGTTAGAGGTGGGGGATCCTTAGTGTCATTTAAGGAAAATTTAGGCCATATTTGAGTCGCGGACAGATTCTTCGCATTCTGCGGTCCTGACTGTTATTTCTCGGATTTTTAGCTTTCTGCCGTCCTGCTTGTGATATTTCTCGGATTCGGTCAAAATATCGGCAAATATAGCGCCGGTGTTTTCTCGGCTTCTATCGCCGTCTTATTTTGGAGCCGGTTTTGACTGCGTCTTCTTTATTTTGCTTCAAATTTCTTGAATGCTCTGCCATTTTTGGAGCTTTTGGCGCTGCATTTATTTAACTTTACGTTTATTCACAAATTTCTCATAGATGTGGCGCCGTTTTTGCTATTTTTCCGTTAAACGTCTTCCTGCCCTCTCCATTTGTGCTGCATTTTAGTATATTTAACGTTCTTATTGGCTCGGTAGTTGGTGCCCTGTATTACGCATTTTCCTGCAGCGTTTGAAGACAAGAATAAGCCTGTTTTATTCTAAGTTCTATTCCTGGCTATCATTAAATTTAAGCCTGTAAAGCCTTTTGTCAGCAGCTACAAAGGCATATTCTAAGACTAAATGTGCATTTCTATACTGTAAAAACGTTTAATAGTAGCTATACAGGTTTTTTCTCAGATAACTTTCAGAAAATGTTCGTTAGATACACAAATTGTCATTCTAATGTTTTCAGATTCTATAAAGTGTAACCGTCCGTGTAATACTGTAAAGGGACAGTATGAAACCTCATTTATTGTGTGCCATTCCATTTACTGTGCTAAGACTAATGTAACCATCCAGGGGCGGGAAAATCTCTCTTTCTCTGTGAAAATTAACTAGTCTGAAACTTGAGCAACAGTGGCCTGGGAAGGCAGTTTAAACTTGGCCCGTGGCAGAAAACAATAATTCTTGGATTTATTCTGCCTTTCTGTGTAACAGGATTAATTGATCCTCAGTTGTCTCTGCATCAGATCAGTCATATGTCCATGCTCAGGAGTAGGCAGCTTGTACGGTTCTTTTCTGAAATACTATAGATATGGCATTGATGGGCTTCTGTCATAAAGCCAGCACCCATTTCCCAGGGTTTTATTTTTATATTAGCTGTTTCTGTAAACTGGCATAGTACCATGAAATTAATGGGTCCTTGCCTAGGTCCTTGAAAGACATTTAACAGGTTTCCCTGCATATTATTTCCTCAGGTCCAGCATTAAATTTCTTCTACTTTGGTGCTGCCTTTGAAGGGTATCTTTTTAGCTCTTGGGCAGCACCATCAGGCATTTTGCTCGGAGGCTTGGGCCGCAGTGAATGTGAGCCTTTGAACCGTGCTGAAGGATTCTTACGTTGCAATGGAGTACAAGAGGATGGGATCGGCTTCTCCTTCCCCATCTTTGACCCCTCGGGCCTCTGAGAAGAACAGAAATGGGGACTCTAACGGTGTAAGTCGACATGAAAAGGAGAGGGGAGTTAATGTCCAAGTCCTACTACGATGCAGGTAAGGCCAATCTCTGCTAGCAAACAATCTAATGTGCTTTTGCCTTAGAATCTCTCAGAAGGAAGCATTGGGTATGGTTGATATACTTTACTATGACCATTTTGCAGGCCATTCAATGAGGACGAGTTGAAGGCTAATGTCCCCCAGGTCATATCCTGCAATGAGCAGAGGCGAGAAGTCTCCGTCATTCAAACTACAGCCAATAAGCAAATTGACAGGACATTCACCTTTGACAAGGTTATTACTACCGCTGTTCTTTTCTTAGAATTTTGTTTTAGACAGGTTCACGGTCGTGGAATCACACGTGCTAATCATTAGCCTTTCAAAAATTAACTAGATACCGAATTAACGTGGCAATTTATTTGGGTTCAGGTTTTTGGTCCAAATTCCCAGCAAAAGGATTTATATGATCAGTCCGTCATGCCCATTGTATATGAAGTTTTGGACGGATATAACTGCACCATTTTTGCATATGGGCAGACCGGTACAGGGAAAACATACACAATGGAAGGTGGAGGGAAAAAAGCTAAGGTGTGCCTATCCTCTACTTAGATGCTGTTGGTTTTATTTGACTCTGACAAAAAGACTTTACGGTCCTTGTTAACGACATGGAATTTTTGCCGACTCCTAGAGAATTGTTTCTGCATGTGAGATTTGATGGTAAATAATTCTTACGTAAAAGCTTTTGTTGACTTTGTAGAATGGAGAGTTTCCTGTTGACGCTGGAGTAATCCCAAGAGCAGTCCGCCAAATTTTTGACACATTGGAGGCTCAAAATGCTGAATACAGTATGAAAGTCACATTCCTAGAGCTATATAATGAAGAAATAACAGACTTGTTAGCCCCAGACGACTTTCCAAGACCTCTTGATGATAAATCCAAAAAGCCAATTGCTTTGATGGAAGATGGCAAGGGTGGAGTGTTTGTAAGAGGCCTTGAAGAAGAAATAGTCTGCAGTGCCAATGAGATATATACTCTTTTAGAAAGAGGATCTTCCAAAAGACGAACAGCAGAAACTTTACTAAACAAGCAGAGCAGGTATGATAAATGCAACTTTTGCTCTGATTTTTCAGTAGAGTTTGCCTAGGGTTTAGTTTAACCAGTATGTTGTGATTGTATTTTGCAGTCGCTCACATTCCATATTCTCAATCACGATTCATATCAAAGAAGTAACACCAGAGGGCGAAGAACTTATCAAATGTGGAAAACTTAACCTTGTAGATCTGGCTGGTTCGGAAAACATTTCAAGGTCTGGTGCCCGAGAGGTATGCCAAGAGGGAGGGACTTTCTAATGAAATCTATTGCATGTCTTAAGCTACTGTTATTTCAAGGTAGTTACTATTTTCTTTAGATGCTGCTTCACAGAAATAAACTCTGCAGGGAAGAGCAAGGGAGGCAGGGGAGATCAATAAGAGCCTACTTACTCTTGGACGGGTGATTACTGCTCTGGTTGAGCATTTGGGCCATGTCCCATACAGGTTTGGATTTAGAAACTAGCAATTCTCATCTTTTTTCTCCTAGTTGTTCACAACTAATGGCATATATTCTTTTCTTTTTTTTTTGTTTTTATAACAGAGACAGCAAGTTGACAAGATTGTTGAGAGATTCTTTGGGTGGAAAAACAAAGACTTGCATTATTGCTACAGTTTCGCCTTCAGTCCATTGCCTGGAAGAAACTCTCAGCACACTGGATTATGCACATCGTGCTAAGAGCATCAAGAATAAGCCAGAGGTTTGCTCCGATTACTTTGTCATGATGTGTACTTGCAATTATTGTCGCACACTTTACCAGTTAATGTAAAAATGCTTTGTTTTTCTATCCAGGTTAATCAGAAGATGATGAAGTCTGCTCTTATAAAGGATCTGTATTCTGAGATTGATAGACTTAAACAAGGTCTGCTTCTTAAAATTTTCTATTCTAAGGATTTCCTTGCAGTTGGTTGATCAGCATAAAATAATCAGCTCAATTTGTAACAATATATTTAATGTTTTTTCCCTAGACTTTTGCCATTTCTGACACACGTTTTTTTTTTTTTCTTTAACCATATTTTTTTCCCTTTTTAAGATATTTAATTTCTGTATGTGATGACAGAGGTGTATGCTGCAAGGGAGAAGAATGGCATATATATTCCACGGGACCGTTTCCTTCAGGATGAAGCTGAAAAAAAGGTCAGAATTATTTGGATATTTCAAACTTGTTCCAATGTCTTCTTTGCCTGTTTAACAGGTTTCCAAGGGCTTTCCATATTATCTATGTTATTATAGAGTTAGGTTCCTTAACTCGTTTTCTTTTTTCCAGGCTATGGCAGAAAAGATAGAGCATATGGAGACACAAATGGAGGCCAGGGACAAGGTATAATCTATTTTCTACAGTATTTTCCTGGTTGTTTTATAGTTTGGTTTCTTTTTGTTGGACTTTCATTTAATTTCCTTCTTGGTATTTTTCTTACTGCCTGAATCCAGCAAATAGAAGAGTTGGAAGGACTTTACAATGCTGAGAAACTTCAAAGTGCAGATTTTTGCACTAAGCTTGAGATAACCCAGGTTTGCTGCCTTAACAGTCAACTTTTCTCGTGTATGGAGTTTAAGAACCTAAAAATTGTACACCCTCATGACCTGCATATTTGTGTTTCGCAGAAAAAGCTTGAAGATACAGAGAATGCCTTAAATGATCTAGAAGAGAGGCACAGGCAGCTGAATTGTACTCTAAAGGAAAAGGAATTCATTATCTCCAACTTGTTACAATCAGGTTAGTGGATATTACTGATATCTCCAGAGGTTTGTTTTGTGTCCGATTGTACTGTGGTTTCTCCCGTTTACTGAGACAAGGATTTGTTGCAACAATCTTTTAACTTGTGATGTCCAGAGAAAGCACTTGTTGAGGAGGCATGTGGGCTTCGATCAGAACTAGAGAACACAGCACAGGATGTATTGGGACTGTTTTCTAAAATTGGTAAGTATTATTTCTTGAAACTTTGTATGAGTACTAATCTACTCTAATACCTTGTTCTGTACCAATAAGTAGTCGATTGGATGCTAACTCCTTTCCTTTTGTTTCTTCAGAGAGGAAGGATAAGATAGAAACAGGAAATAAACGTCTTGTCCAAACATTTAGGACACAGTTAACTCAGGAGCTTGAGATCTTGCATAAGACACTTGCAGATTCTGCAAGCCAACAGCAACAGCAGCTGACCACAATGGAAAAGGACATGCAGTCCTTCGTGTCTACAAAATCCAAGGTAGGAAAACCATGCAGTCTTAAGTTTTACCTGTCAAAGTTATTATCTAGTTCTAAATTTCTAATGCATAGCTGCCCTATGCTGTCACAGGCTACAGAAGAACTTAGAAGTAGGCTTGAGAAATTGAAGATAATTTATGGTTCTGGATTGAAAAGCCTACATGATCTAGCTAGTGCGCTTGATGGAAATTCTGTCTCTGTTTATGGCAAACTCAACACGACAGTAACCATGCATGCTTCTACTCTAGAGGATGTAAGATTTCTTGGCTAAATTATTGAAGAATAAAAAGTTCATGCATACAGATTTGTTCAAAGCTTATGCATGTTTTCTGTTAGTATTTTTATTTTTAATTTTGTTTTTATTCCTGGTGTACAGCTATTGGGAAAAGCAGTTTTAGATGCAGAAGCATTACTGAGTGAACTTCTTAGTGCTCTTTCCAAGCAAGAGCGGACAGTGGCTTCATATGCCCAACAGCAACGGGAGGTAGTTACATATCCAGTCTTACATTATTTGAAGCTATTTTAAAAACCCAAAGCTTTTCAAACATTCAAACCAGATGATACCATTTTGACAGCTTGTGTTTATTTTAAATACAGGCAATTCAGAAAACTATCGAGTCCACAAGGGTTATTTCAAAGGTCAATACAGATTTCTTTGCAACCCTTGAAAGTCATGCATCTCATCTCGGTCAGTTTGTGGAAGACATGCAAATAATTCATGAGAAAAAATTGGAGGATCTTGAAAAGAAATATCAGGTAGATTAGTTTTTCAAAGCAAATCCAAATATCTCTGTCCTTTCAATTTACCTGTGTAATTATATTTTATAGTAGATTTTCTGAAATACTGAAGTAAATATACAATACTTTTTTTATTTGAACAGGAGTGTTCGGAAAATGAGGAGAAGCAGCTCATGGAAAAAATTGCTGAAATGCTAGCCAGCTCAACAGCTAGAAAATCACAATTAGTCAGTCTCTTTCTTGAACCATTTATACCATTTATATCTTCAACTATATTTTTAAAGCTGTTTCTTAAATGCATGTACTGCCACTTCAAATGTTTTTTAACCAAAGTAATACAAGAAATACTGGATCAACAACCTTTTTTTTAGGCCTGTTGATTTTGATCCAACTCAGCCTTCCGAGATGTTCCTATCATTCTATGTTTGGTCTTTTACAAGTTAGTAACTTAACTCACAGAAAAGATGGTTTTTGAGACATTTGTTTTAGTGGGCAATCTTACAAAGTTACTTTAGATTTGTTCTTGTAGTTAGGTTTTAGCAGATTCAAATTCATGTAAGTAACTTTTTGTTATTATGCTGTTAAGACTGTAAAATCTGCTAAACGACCTCTTTGATTTTCAAGAAAAATGGGTCACCTCTGAACGTAGATCCTTTCCATCACTTTTTCCAGTTTGCACAAAGTTTCCGTTACGTTATGCTATGTTAATTCCCAACTTAATATTTGGTTTCTAACCTGCAAGTTTTACTAAGATTGAGCTTATTATGTACTGAGCAACCCAAATTTCATGGAGTTCTGTGAATTGCAAAGAATTTCTATTCATCCTCTTACAGTGCACTCTAGAGATTAGTAGATACAATGGTGTTATCTTTGTTTGTAAATAAGTTGTATCCATTCTGTCACCATTTTCATAGTTGCTGTATACTTTTCAACCTGATATCACTCTTTGATTTTGTGTTATAAAATATTCATATGTTTTCTACTTATACTTCAGGTACAGTCTGCTGTACACAATCTCCGCGAAACCACTGTAAAAAACACTCATGAGCTGCAGGAGGGAATGGTGAATATGCAACATGACACGTCTGATGTACAGAATCAATGGAATGTATACATGAAGCGAGCTGAAAATTCCTATTTTGAGGACACAGCGCTAGTATCGACAGGGCAAAGTTGTATGGAAGAAACTATTCAGGAATGGTGAGGACTGAGGACATGTCTCATTGATTTAAAGTGCATTATATAAAACAGGATATAATTTTAGCCGGCATTTTCTCTCTTCTCCTCTTAATCACCCAAGTTTTTCTATACAGTATGGCAAAAACAACTGCTGCTGGAGCACAGTGGAAGAGTGTACAAGAATCATTGCAGCAACTAGAGAAGAGCAATATTGAAGCTGTTGCTTCTATAGTGAAGTATGTGATAAAGTGGACTCCGAATATATCCCATCTTGTCATGTGTTTTGCAAGTCACTTCTTTGACATATAACTACTTCCTTGCAGGAATGGGACAGAGGCAAACCAACACATTTTGGCTAACTTCACAAATGCTTTATCTTCTACCCATGAAGAGGTTGAGACCAAAAATGGCGACTTGTTGTCATCCATTGACTGTAAGCTCTTTCTTCTCAGCCTTAAGACGAGTTTAACTTCGACATATGAAATGAACTGAAATGAAGCTCTTTCTTCTCAGCTTTAAGACGAGTTTAACTTAGACATATGAAATGAAAGATTAGATTTTAATTACGTCCGCGAGACCCAAATATAATCTATGGGACCTCTAATTTTATCTATATAGATAGATTTTATCTATCTATATATACTTATATAGATAGATAAATAGATGCATGCATTGATGCATATTTAACCTTGAATGCCTGTTCTTACAGGTTCACTGAAATTGGATCATGAAATCTGCACAAATATACAATCCATACTAGCACCTTGTTCAAATGAATTTATAGAACTTGAAAAGAGTCATTCTGAAGAGGTAGCAGAAATAAGCAAGCAAGCATACAAATATCTAGAAGAGGATTATGCGGTAAGTACATAACATTTTTCTCTCCAAGTTTTTTTGAACATTGCAATTTTTAACTCTTGAAGCCTCATCTTTTGATAACCAGGATGATCAACCTTCGTGTACAACACCAAGGAGAAGGCCTATCAATATACCAAGTATGTCTTCAATTGAGGAGTTGCGAACTCCCTCATTTGATGAACTACTGCAAGAATTTCGAGATATGAAATCTGAAAACCGCTTCAAGCAATCAAATGGAGAGATAAAACAGCTGATGACGTCTGATTTTTCATCCATGAGAGAGTCCAGAATTCCGCTAATAGCCATAAATTAATTGGATAGATAGCTACATAAATGAACATTCTTTTCAGCAATTTAATTCATTGTTTGGGTATATAAAAGTAGGGCTAGATGGGGTTGGGATTGTTTAGGTTCTGTAAATTAATGTACAGTACGGAGGCGCAGGGAAAAAGGACCTCTAGCATCAAACACTGGATGCTTACTATTTTTGGCCTATTTGATTCATTAGTCATTCAGTCATGGATATAAAGGGAAATATATATTGGGTTTGGCCTTCGATGATCGATGACTGGATGGGATTTAATCCTATGTTGTTGCTATTATGATTGTTGTTGTCACAGGTTCTTCTCTTAGAAGTTTTCTCCATAGTTCCTTATTATCAGAGTTCAGAGATTCTAGCATGATGTATCCTTTGATGGGATTTCATGTCCTCAAAATCCCCCAGTCTGCATCAAGTATTACGGGGCATTGCCACTGAAGCTCCTCTATATAGGAATTTATAGTGTTGTATATAGATTCAGATGGTATTTAAGGTTTCATACTTTGCACGACATCCTTGGAGCTCTCTGCTTCGTTTTCCTTATCAGGCGGGAAAGGAATAACACTGCATGCACGAGTTTCAGAGCTGCTAGCATACTGTCGGCATATAACCAGTTATAGTTTTATGTATTTGTACAATGTGGAAGAAGAAGAAATGCTTGTTAGAAGTATGAAAGCAGTTCTATTGAAATGGTGGACACCATATTGTTCCTAATTTTATAACTCTGATTAAAATGACCATAATCAGTGTACTTTTCAGTTTGATAAGTGGGCTGCGCGTAGAAGTCAATTAGAATGCAATTAATTAAAAATCAAATGAATAAAATTATATCTAATAGAGGTAATATAATATTTATATTTAAAATATTATATATATATATATATGAATGACAGAACGGGGACCTGTCACTGAGTACTAGTTCTCCAATACGGCTCTCTTAAACATGATACCATAAATAACAAACAAAAGGGGAGGACTTCAAGAGCGGGAAAAAAGTAAATCAAATGAGGATTCTTCTTTTTTATTGTTATAGAAATATTGAGTGTTCAACTGAGTTCTTTTAGTAAAGGCTATAATTTTTAATTTTTATTTTCTTTTAAATATGCAACAGCTCTTTTTAATACACAGTATCTAAAAAGAAAATAAAAATTGTGTGTGTGCTAGCTTCAAATCAAATAGTAATTATTAGTAAACGTGGGAACCTTGTGCAAAATTTTATAACTCATAGTAAAGTCTTTGAAGACAACACGTGGAAATGTTCTTTTACATAATAAAATCATATAAAAAATATATTGTAAAAAATATATAAAAGAATTAAGGGTAAAAAATTATTATTATTGTAAAAAATATATAAAAGAATTAAGGGTAAAAAATTATTATTATTATTTTTAAATTATTAATGCATAAAAAATTTTAATTTAGGAAGAAAAAGACAGTGCTTAGAAGTTAAAAGACAAACAAAAAAAAATACAAAATAATTGTTTATATATAAATATATATGAGAGAAGAAAGAAAGAATTATTTTTTTAAAAAAGTAGATCCAAAATAATTTTAAAAAGAATTTTAGTAAAATAAGTAACAAACAAAATGATTATTACAACTTAGTGGTTGGAGTATGCAAAATAATTATATAAAGGTTTTTGTGGGGACACCCCAACGATATGTTGGAGTATGCAAAATAATTATATAAAGGTCTTTGTGGGGACACCCCAACCATATGTCCTTGGTGTTTTATTTTAATGACCTGAATTCAAATCATGGGAAGGGAGGTCCCTATTGTGCCACCTGTTATGCTTAGTAGTACTTCTTCGTAAAGAAAGAAAGAAAAAAAAAAAAAAAAAAAAAAAAATATATATATATATATATATATATATATATATATATATATATATATATATAAAATTAAAAAGAAGTTACTTCTCCCACAATTAGCACAATAATAAAGCAATAGATTTGTTCACATTAAGGGAGGTCAAAAAGGGTATTAAGAGGTTGGAAAAGCGTAAAGTCCAATATGTGGATGGATTAAAAGTATAATACATGAAATGGGAAATAGAAAACCTAGCACCAAATACGAAAAGTTTATTTAAGGTGTTATTCAACATGGTTTTTTGAATGATTGGACAACAATTTTAGTTATACTTCTCTTTAAAAGTAATGATGTAGACAATCTTTCAAATTAAGAAACATAATTATTAAACCTTTATTTACAAAGTTATTCAGTAGTATGGTTGAGCACAAAATCATTAAGTGGGTAGAAGAACAAGAAAAAAGGAAAAATGACAACTAGGCTTTAGACCAAAACATTTAGTAATAAATCACTGGATATCATTGAAAAATATTGGGGTAAAAGGGATGCATATTGTTATTTTGTTGATTTTAAGAAGGCCTTTAGCGCAGTGCTTAGAAGTAAACTATGGAGTAGGATGGAAGAACCAGGCATATTAGAAAAATATGAAGCAATAGTCCATGAGATTGTATGAAAAGGTTCGAGCCAAAATCAAAATAAAAGGTCTCTCATAATGCTTTGGAAGTGAAATGAGAGTTAAACAAGGATGTTCATTATCCTCGACATTATTTGAATTATATATTGATCTAAGTTAGAAGAATGGCTAAATGTGAGTGGAGGGAAAGGTGTTTAGTTGAACAATTATGTGATGAAGCTACTTTTGCAGGTAAATGATCTCATTTTGATTGAGGACTTCATAAGAGTTAAGAGAGCATTTAAAGGACTTAAAACTCTTCTCTAAGGAAGTTGGCATGCAAGTAAATATGAGCAAAACCAATATGGTGGTTTTCACCAAACAAAAGAAGATACAAATAAAGATTCCAATTTGAAGGGGTCATTTAGAAAAAGTAATATCTTGATGTAGATTTCAATAACAAACTTAGCTGGAAAACATATGGATTGAGAAGAATAATGAGAGTTTGGAGAGTGCTCTTTTCATTGCAAAACACATGTAGAGAGGTAAAATTATGGGATTGCAAGAAGATACAAGTCTTATTTAGATTTTTGGTAGTGCTAATGGTATTTATGGGTGTGAAGTATGAGTCAATAGTACATCAAACCTTGGAGGTAAGCCTGTTTGGGGTAAAGGTAGTAGATTGTCTTGACTTCACTAAGTGCACGCTAGCCCGATGACGGTGGTTCCAATCCTAAGCCACCGGTGGTCTCCCTCACATCGGGTCACTAATAACGAGGTGAGGTAGGGGTTATAGAGGCAAATCCAAGGATTTGAACCCTAGTCTGATAGTAGAAAATGAAGGGAAGTTATTGATTCCCCTATGCAAAAAAATAGTACATCAAGCTTGAAATGGATACAAATAAATAGAGTCCAAAAGCATTTGATTACAAGTAAATTCAAAATAAAAACTTCAATTCTATATGAAATACTCCTAGTAAAAGCAAGTACTTTTTCTATAGATGCAATTACAATGATTCTTCTTCTAAGATATTTGAAAAATATTAAGCAAATGAATGTAAATAGATGGCCTAAAATTATAACATGATATGAGTTGAATAGAAAATAAAACACTTAGATGAAACAAAATTTCAAATGAATGAATAAGTGGGGTAATTGATTTAATAGAATGACCAAATAACAAGGACACAAAAGTCTATGTAAGAGAAAAATTTAGGCAACGATGTGAACAAAAGAGCTAGGAAGAAAGAAGATGCACTACCTTGCTGAGATCAATTCCACATATCAACATCATCAAAAAGCATATATATAATATAGAGTAAGGATGCTTATAGCTCAAATGAGGGCTAGCTCGTATTGACTTAGATGTAAGATAGGTAAATGGAAGAGACCTAAAGAGAAATGAAAAGAGAGAATACATGCCTATTGTTCTTTGAGGGCAATAGAAGTGAAAATCACTTTATCTTGAAATGTAAAACTCATAATGATATTAGGAATAATTATGTTGATACATTAATAGTGGATTCTATGTCTAAATTATTTGAGGAAATGAGAATAGACAAGCTAAAAGGATTTATAAGCAAATTAGTAGCAAAAGATCATTTCTTCAAAAAGAGAGAATGATGACTCAATTTTGATATTTCACATAAATTTATTTTTATTTAAAGGAACAAGTGAGATGACATTATGTTTGATAACAAATATTTATTGTCCCATAAGTTGTTTTGACCTTATGACAATTGAAAATTTCTATTTTGTCTTATTCTATATGCTAATTTGGTTTGCTAGTTCTCTCTCAAAAAAGTCTTGGATTTCACAATAGTTTCCAAAAATGAATGGAATTAAACATTACCCAATATTGCTTAACAAAGGAATACACAAAATGGAAGAAACTAGAGCACATAATATAATGGAGTGTCTGTGGACACCAAATAATCTCACTAAATGGAAATGATATTACACTTCAACCAATTAAAAAAATGGTTGGCATGAAGGGGTATTTATACCCAAATACATGATATCTTTAGGTCAAGGTTGTGAGATCGATCTTCAAAAATAAAATATTATAAAAAATTATAAAAGCACCTTTTTCAAGGTTTACATGGTCCCAAAGAAAAAATACAACTAATACAAATACAAAAATTGGTGGTGGCCTCAAGAGAAGCTTAATGACTACATATTATCACATTACCCTTTAAGTTATATAGGGGATATGGGGAGAGACCCTTACTTGGAATCCCCCCTTAAGGAGCACTCTCTAACTCTAAGAAGCTCCTGCATGCACACAAAAGTGACCTCAAGAATGACCTTGATCAAAATATCCATGACCTACTCTAATGAAGACACCAATACTGGATCAATCATCCCACATGCATGAAGCCATCTCACAAAGTGCATCCATTCTCTATGTGTTTTTTTTGTTGATGAAACATTGAATTACGAATAAGTTGGATGGTGATTGGATTGTCACATAGAAGGATGATTGGAAAACTCTAAGGAATACCAATCTCCTCCAAAATCATGAGCATCCACTTAATAAGACTTAGCTGCCTCATTGACATCACTATATTAAGCATATGTGGAGGATTAAGAAATAGTGGATTGGTGTCTAAAATACTAAGAAATTAGGCTAAATCCCAAATAGAACACAATATCTATGCTGGATCACCATTCATCCAAATCATCTACCCAATCAACATCTAAGGAACTTATCAAAAATTGGAGGGAGGCCAATGGAGTAGTGAATATCCATCTTATAGGTCCCTTTGATGTATCTAAGAATCCTCTTAGTTGCTATCTTCTTGGGGTGTCTACATATATTTGGAATAATAACTAACAACAAAGGCTATATCAAGTCTAGTGTGAGTGAGATAGAGAAGTTCTTCCATAAGATATTAATACAATATGGCATCTACTAAAGGCATGATGCAATCATCTTGAAGTTTTAAGCATGAGGTAAAATAAGTCTGAGCAAATTTAAAATCTTCCATATTAAAATATTTAAGAAGATCCAAAGCATACTTGTGCTAATAAATGGTGATTCCAAAGACTATTTGATCAATCTAAATTCCAAAAACATAATGTAAAATTCCTAAATTTATCATCTCAAAGGTGGAATGAAGCCATAAATTCATGTCCTCGATCAAAGTAGAGGAGTTAATAGTGATGAGAAGATCATAAACATACAACATAATCACTAAAGTTTTCCCATCTTGATGTTTAATGTAAACATCATGTCTAACCTCATTGTTGAAACCCACAATTGATAAAAAAGAAATAAATATTCTTGTACCATGCATTAGAAGCTTGATTAAGTCTGTATAGGGACTTAGTTAGACAATAAACTATTTGAATGAGTCCCTCAAGCTCAAAACTAGATGGCTATTGCATGTCAATTTCCTCCTAAAGCTCCTATATAGAAAGGCACTCTTCACATCCATTTAATGTTCCATCCATAGGAGGTAACAATAGAGAGAATCATTATGAATGAGTCCATCCACTAGTATAAATATATTAGAATATTCCACTCCCTCTTGTTGAGAGAATCATTTAGCAATAATGCATGTCTTCTACTTCTCTACCTGGCTATTGGAAGTGTGTAGAACCATTTTCAGCCAACAATAATCTTCCCTTCTAGAAGAGGAACAAACTCTCAAGTCATTCTTCATCAAAGCCTCATACTCTTCCAACATAACATCTTCTCATTTTATCTTTCCCTTAGCTTGAGAATATGTGAGAAGATCCTGAGAATGTGCTATGTTCAAAAGCCATGCTCAAGAAGGAGCCTTCTAATGTTCAAGAGATAAAATAGGCTAAGCATCCTTTAAAAATTTCTTCACCCACTTAGGTGTTGGATGAACCAAGGAAGAATCATGTGCATTCTATAATAACTCAATATCAAAATCTAAAACTAAAGAATCTAGCTCACCACCACTCACCTCATCATGTACGGCTAAAGCATTTGGAATTGATGTGGCCTACTCATCATGCATTTAGACAAGAAAATGCTGCTTGTGAAGGGGTCAAATTAATAGGCAATGGACGGAATATGGAGAAGGAGAAAATGAAGAAGATGCTCTAATAGGAATAGAACCAACCAAACTCTACTATGAAACTTTATTCTCACTAATAGAAATTATTCATCAATATGCAAATATGTCAAATCATTCATCCACAAAATAATTATCCACAATAATAATCCATACAATGAGATAAAGATAGATAATACCCTTAGGGTAGGGCAACGCCAATAATACTCCTTCAGGAAGAAAATCTCCACAAGATCTCCCAAGATGAGAGTACCACTTAGAGAGGGCAAAGTCTCATAAGTCACTTTGTGGACAAATATGATTACAAGCAATACTCCATATGATTAATCTCAATTATGAATTTCACTTGAGCATTCCACTTGGAAGGAGAATTTTAGAACAAGATTGCTATGCGAGGCTGAATGAGATGAGGGGACCTGGAGCTCCTTTCGTTTAGTAAATAGCTAGTGCTATAGAGATGTTGATTGGAAGGGTCACACCAAAAAGTGCTAACAAGTTGAAATCCCCTTAGACCATGAGGTAATGCTAACCACCTAGTCTAGATAGATAAAATATTTAGTCTTCCCATTGGTAGCTAATCCAAATCTCATCTTAAGTAAAGACCTCGAAGCCTTTTCTATGATAGTTAACAGGGATTCATTGTTGGTAGGGTTTCTATTCACTCAACAAATATGGATCCATTCCCCAACTAGGGAGATGGGTTCAAAATCTGATCCAACCTCTTTAGGTACTTGGGTTTGCAATTATAATCATGGCTCATTTTTTAAATGACGTCAATATGTTATAAAATCATCACTCTAATCAGATTATAATTTCCACAAGATCATAATATTTCTCACACAATAATGCACACATAAAAACACTAAAATATTATTGATAAAATCTACTATATTAATGCATAAATGCAATGCTACTTTGATATTTTGTTACAATGCTTTATCTTCAATATATACATTTTATGTGAGGCTTTTCACCTTCATATGACTCTTGATATTCTCACTTTCACGGGAGTTACAACTCTTCACATTTCTCATACATAATCACATATTACTTCCACATGTGATGACTCATAACTCCTAAACATGACAGTTAACGTACATAACTCATAGTTACCTACTTGGCATCTCACACATAAATATCACTTACACATGACATATACTATAGACCTAAATATTAAACACACACTTTAAATATAAAATACAATCCATAATCTAAATATGTTCAAAGGACCAAATAATGTAATATCTCCAACGCAACATTATACCAACAAAATAAAACCCAAGAACTTTGGAGGGAAGGGGACAAAGTACTCAAGAAGGGATTCGGTAAAGCTTATTCAAGCCATTTGATCCAAGCAAAAATTTCCTAAAAAATAATCATGGCAAAAGGAGCGAAATGGACAAAATCGGACTCAAGCACACTCATCAAATAAAAAGTCTAGTGATTGGCAATTTTGAAGCATCCATTATCTAAAAAGGAGAAGGGTATCATCAATTGGATTGTAAGATGAGCTAAGATTGAAGGCTATGGTTAATATGCAAAGCCAAACAATGATTATGGAGTCATGATTTTCCTAGGAATGCTCTCCCAACAAGGTCCTCTCACTAAAATATGATTAAAGGGCAACTATTTACCTTGACTGGAGTCCCCCCATCAAAGAAGTATCGAAAAAATAACCAAGCTCCAAAAAAAGACCTCAAATCAAAGGAAATATTTTTTCCCTATCCATTTCCCATAGTTTTCTCATTTTCCTTACATTATTTTTCCATTCTCCAACTTCCAATTTTTGATTCAATACCCAAGGATAAGGTAAGCAGTCTAGGTTCACTTCTTTTAGTAGGATGAAAGGCCCTAGGAGCCACCAAATTTGTAGGGAATCTTTCCCTACAACCCTACTTCACTCGAAGAGGACTTAATAAAAAATGGGACAAACCTAAGAAAGTAGTCAAAAGGTGATTCTTGACTTTAGTTAGAAGGAAAAAATTTAAGAAATGCAAATGAGCCCTGAAGCTACATCGATCATTAGATCTTCCATCAACAGTTGACACTTATATTTTACCCGAAGCTAGCTATATTGAGGGAATTAAGGTCTATGAGCCATTTATTTTCAATCCAACGATTCATCTGGTCCTTTCGATGGAGGAGATAATAACAAGGAAGAAAATATCTTGATGAAACCTAGAGCTAAATACATGACGACTAGTCGAAAGCTTGAGGAGAAATATTACAACGCTTAAGCGAAGATGACTCGCCATTGGACGAAAGAGGTTCCACCTCAACTAGAGCACATGGTAGTTGTGTGTGCAAAGAAGAATTTAGGAAAAATTACATTTAAGAGGGTCATTGTCATTGGCTACGAAGGTTGACCTTAGTAATATCTATCTATCTATCTATATATATATATATATATATATATGTCAACCACCCACCATACACGCAATCCTACCTTGCCAATCTATGCCAATCAGGGAGGCCATGCCCGTTATGTCAATGAGCAAGGAATTCCAAGAGAAACGTGATAGAGAATTAATGGTACAACTATCCCAACATAATATCTAGAAGACAAGTCAATGATGATTTGTTATCCAAAGGACCAAAAGCTCCCAATATTGATGGCCATGGATTTGGAGACCTTGATTTTGATGTTTCTAATTATAGAAGGATTTCTGTTGTAGAGTAGAGGATAGCTTGTAGGCCTTTTACATAGAGTTTCATAGGGAAAGGGTCCACCTCTTGGCTTATAAATAGGCCTAAAATTGCATTGTAAAGGCATTGGGAATTGTTTGCTCATACTTAGTATCTGGTATTTTGGGCTCTTTCTTTCACCCCTCCTTGATTGGAATAAGTGAAGCTCGAATCTCGAGCCATTATCTAAAGAGCATCAAGCCTCTAGGCCACATGCCTTGTAATAAATTTTGGCATATTAATTTTTGCTTTGTGGTCCTTAATGTGTTTATGATTCCTAGTTATGTTATTTTGGTGTGTTCATTCTAGCTATTAGACAATGATGCATGTGTTCATTTATGGCCACTTGTTTCAATCAAAAGAAGGGATTTTAATTTTTGGTATATCGCCTCTGTAGCTTAGGTTTTAAATTTTTTTAAAGTTTTTACTTTCAATGCAATTCCTTTCCCTACAAAACCCCCTTAGCCTCCACTAGTGGAGGCCTTTGTGCATCAAGGATTAAGTTTGATGAGGAGCCAACCTTGATTAAAAGCTGCAAAGGTTACCTCGTAGGTGATCTTTTGTCCATGATGTTTCTTGTTGTTTTGCTCTATACGAGACATGGGTACCTCTAGCCCATTGGGTCTTCTGCCTAAATAAGAAGTCACATTCAAATATTGCAACATTTACATTACATCTTGTTAAGAGTGGGCATCCCATAAAATAATGGAATGATCCTAAGTTGTAACAATCAAGGAGTTTTGAAGCTTGTTCACAATCCAGTTTTTCATAAGCATATTAAATATATTAAGGTTTAGTGCCATTTTAATATGAACATATTCAAGAATATAACATATAGCTCCAATTTTGTCCTATAGAGAAACAATGTACATACATTCTAACAAAGTCATGTCAAATTTCAAATTTTTAGAAATTTCTTGTATGTACTTGGATTGAGCATTGATGTAATAAGGGGGGAATGTTGTGAATATTACCTCATGATCACATATTTACCTTATGATTATGAAGGTTATGAGAAGTTGGAAAGTAGTTGTAACTCTTGACCTGGTACCTTATTGACTACACATGTATATATAATTCAATCACATCAATGCAAAGAGAGATAATAGTGTTCAAATCTATTCTATGTTTCTAATAATTGCACAATTATTTGTTGAGTGATTCTATCTAGTTCATTGAAATAGTAATATTACTTATGAATTAAAATAAGTTACTTCTAATGGACTAAACCATATATAACTCAAATACAAACTTTCTCATGTTAAATAATGAACATGCTAATGGCTACAAGTTTACTTGATAAACATATCCCTATGCATTTAAACTAATGACACAAAATATGCTTATGTTTGACATGATCAATGAAGTTTATTTTACCATAGAGTCATAATAATGAAATATATGACCTATTATTTATACAAATACAAAAAATGGTGGATATATATGAATAATACCTATCACAATTTATTTTTGCTTTTGCTTTTCACATGAAATTCAAGTGGTAGAAAAGTGGAACCACTTAATTACACTCTTCTCTTTGGTCCTAAATAAGACTTAAGGCTGCAAGCATAAATTTCTTCTTTCTTCTTCAATGTAGAAGACCATAATATCTTTAGCATTCTCATATTTCTTTTGAACTTCAAGTGTTTGAATTTAGGATTAATAAAGGTGCCATAAATTCCTATCCACTAATAACTAATTAAGCAAATACAAAACTTGGGGTGATAGCATTCTTTTCTATTTCTTAAATATCTTTTATAATCACATACATCCATACTCCATTATATCCTTGCATAGAAAACTGAAACATCAGTTGGCCAAAAACTCAATGAAGATGCAACAAAACTTTTATTCATTTTTATAGATTGAATAGGTCCTTGCTTTACTCAAATTGGCTTGAACAATTCCTATTGACCTCCTTCTTGGTTAATTATATGTTTTACAAACTATACAAGTAAAATGAAATCTCTTGGCATACCAAAGTGAAAATTTGATGTTCCTATTTATATGGTAAAATACTTTCCATGCTTTATGTGTAGAATAAGTTTCTTTCAGCATGTGTAAACTCACAACTATCAACAACATACATTATATAAAACAACATATTTGGAAAGTGCACACTTGATTCATTAGTAGATAACTCCCTTTGATGATTGATAAATTTCTCCTTGATAGATGAAAAATTATCCTTTATGAATTTCAAATACATAATTTTAGGGGTACAAACTATTGACAATAGAAAATTTGAATCCAAAGACATTTCTAAAACCTATAGCTACCATACTCTATTTTATCAGACCAATCCAACCATATTCAAATTTAATGGGCTTTGCAACATAATAAAAACCTCCTTTAATTTATTTTTTCCCTTTAAAGAACTCTTTCTCTCATTTAAAAACCAATATCTTCCTATGCATGCTACTTGTATGATTCTTCTAGCCACAATGTTCACATGGGTGAAGGTCCCAATAAAATTGATACATATGGATTTTATTTCTACAATAATCATAGGGGAATGAGAGACTACAAACATTATGTTTATAACCTCTTTTCATGGATGTATACTAGGGATTGTTGGCATCCCTGCCACATTGATTTTCTTTGTAAAATTTCATCGTGTAGTAATTTGTTCTTCCTTGAAGCTTTTCTCTTTTTTCAGAATGTATTTGTTGGTTTCCTGCATTTTGCTATCAAATCGTGTTGGCTGTGCTCAAGGAAGTGTGCAGTTTTTCTTGTTCACTCATCATATAGGGTCTTTGTATTTTCAAGTGCGAGAAGTAGTTTCATGCCAAGTCGGAGAGTGCAAATTGATTTTGAGCAAAGAGTGCAGTGCAAGCCCATTTAGAGCTAAAAAATAGTGAAACCCAAGTGGGGCCTAGGTATTTTTTCCCCAGCATGAGAGCACAAGGCAGTTTCAAGCCTTGTCTGGGTGAAACTCAGTTTTAAATGAAAAGATGTTAAGTGGGGCTTGAGTGTTTTTGCCCCAGATGGAGAGCGCAATGCCTTTTCGAGGCTAACTTGGGCGAAAGTATCTTCATTTTGCTCTCAAAATCAGCGCCATCTGCTTTAAACTAGTGTGGGGCCCATTTCCTTTTTGCCCCTATGTGAGAGCACAAATCAATTTCGGAACAAGGAGGGGCGAAAGACCTTTTTTATCTTTTTCTATGGCCAACACAGTTCAATTTTGAAAAGAGTTGCAAGTGGGGCCCAATTCCATTTTACTCGAAATCATAAGCGCTACCTAGTTTCATAGTTCTTTTGGGTGAAAGCGCCTTTGACCTTCCTCAAAGTCAACACAAACCTATTTTTAATGGCATGGGGCCCAAGCATTTTCACCTTAAACTGGAAGCGCAATCCCATTTCGGGCTACAAGTTGACTAAAACTGACTGGGGCCCAAGTGATTTCGTCCTAACTTAGGAGTGCAACTTCAATTCAGAGCTCTTTTGGGCGAAGGTGCCTCCTAAAAATTCATGCAACTCCACTCCAAATAGAAAAATGCAAGTAGGGCCCAGTCATTTTTGCTCCACTTTTCTAGCAAAAGCCCTTTTCAAAGTTTGACAAGGCGAAAGCGTCTTTGAATTTTCCACCAAGGCACAACCTAGTTTTCAAATAAGATGTAGGTGGGGCCCAAAGTGTTTTGCTCCAATTTTCCAGCACAAATCAAATTTGAGCCTAGTGAAGGAGAAAGAGCCTTTGAATTTTCTCTCTCTAGTGCCACTCTCGAGGTAGCAAAGTGTTTCGCTCCAATTTTCTAGTGCAAATCAAATTTGGGCCTAGTGAGGGAGAAAGAGCCTTTGAATTTTCTCACTCCAACACCACTCCCTAGGTAGCAATGTGTTTCACTCCAATTTTTTAGTGCAAGTCATATTTGGACCTAATGAGGGAGAAAGAGCCTTTGATGTTTCTCATGCCAATGCATCTCCTAAGACATCAAAGTGTTTTCACCTCATTTTGGAGCACAAGCCCATTTTGGCCCAAAAAATAATGAAACTCAGTGGGCCCAAGTGCTTTCGCTCCCACATGAGAGCGCAAGCTCTTTTTGGAACTTGTATGGGCGAAACCAAGTGGGACCTGTGTCTGCTAAGCTCTTATTTTCAATCAAACTTTCCTACCTCAGTAAGAGTTCCACAGAGATGCTTCTTGATGACGAAAGAAGGTGCACCCTCACTAGTTTAAGTATATTCGGTCAAAGAAGATTCTAAATTTGATTTTCTCAAATCTCAAAATCTGATTTTTCGTTGAGGCGGTTCCAACAATTAAGGAAACGATGCTATAGGCGAATCATGTTGGCACATTGAAGCCATCACAACTACTTCTCGATGAGTCATCAGTTTTAGGCCATGCCCCATTACTTTTTGATGAGTGCCAGAATCCAATATCTGCTGCCACCGCGATGTTTTGTGGGTGAGCATTTATGTTTCAGAGGCAAAATCCTCTATAAAAACTAGCATTTCCAATGTAAGATGATGGATGTTTTTCTAGAGGCTTGCTGTACCTGAATTTTGCTATGAATGCAAAGAACCCTTGGCTCTAATTTTGGATTTATATTTATGTGTATGTTTCATATCTTATAGATATTTTAGTCTAAGAAGGGAAGGGTCTAGATTAGATGTTTTTCATAGGACTGCCCAAATTTCCGAACTCGTTTCGGCCATATATCACTCATCCGAACTTGGATTGAGCTAAAATTTTGAGGGTAGATGCCTGAAATACCCTAGAACGTCTCCACCAAGTTTCATATCATTTGGAGGAACACAGATCCTAACGCATCCCTATGTGTGAAAGAGATATTTGGCAAGCGACTATGCGAGGGTTTCATCTGGGTTGAGTGCAAGCAGCTCTAGAGGTTGGTTTTTAGGGCCTTCGAGCCCTATAGGCCAATATTTTTGTGGTTTATGCTCAATATTTTAGCAGGAAATGTTGCAGGGGATCCAATGGGTTAGAAATTTATCTTTCAACAGATCATACTGTGAACTTGAGTGACAACGACTTCCAATTTGTTGCACAAAAGAAAAGTGAAAACCATACCTTTACACGATGTCTAGGGCAAGGATTAAAGAGATCATAAAACAAGTTTCAAGCAGATGATAAAAAAATGGCTCATATCTCAAGTGAATCTGGTGCTAAGGTGCCCCCACCAAATAATTCTACTATGAAAACCCCTGTCAAGGGTAATAATTTTGAAGACTCGGTCCCAAAAATGAATTTTAGGGATGCCCTTCGTGGTGGAAAACCTCAACCCAATGCTAATATCAATCTTAGGGCTTCCCATAAACCTCTAAGAATGCCTAAGATTGATCCCAGGAAAATAGAGTTAGGATGTCTTAAAGCGGTGATGGAACTCCTATTGTTAAGCTTGATATGGGTAACATTCATACTGGCATTGAAGATTTGGAAAAAAGAGGACTAATTTATCGGTTTGTGGGTTTTCGTTCGAGTCTATCTGCTTTCAAAATCTGGGCTGCAAAAATCTGGAAAAATAAAGGTAAGTTACAAATCTCTATTTATCCAAATGGTTATTTTCTTGTTTTATTTGCTAATAATGAAGATAGAGATAAAACTTTTCAAGGGGGTCCTTGGTTTTTTGGAAGGGCAGGGCTTTTCATGAAGCCTTAGCATACTAAATGTTTCCTATCCTATATTTCTATCAAATTCTCTGCTTTTTCTACAGGATATAATTCTATGTCTGGATTTAGCTTTCGATAGAGGGTGAACTCTGGAATAATTCTAGAGATTGCACATATAAGATATCTAGTTTTAATTTTTGTTAGATTATTTGTGTGAAGTGCTATTGATTCAGAGTGAAAATAAGTTATCATGTTGTTTGTTCATCACCCATGTTCATCTGGTTTGAGGCCATATTTCCCATCCTTTTCAGTCATTTCTAATTTCTTTCATGTTTCCTTAATCTCAAATCCCCAAGTTAAAGTAGTAAGGGAACCAGCCCTCTCTAGAGATTGGCACGGGAGGCATCTCTTCCTTTCGATATTTCAATGTTGGTCGGGTCTAGGGCGCATGGATGAAACATTCCATACCTAAGGCGTATTCTTGACCAACAATTTCTAGCATGCCCGATGGGATGCAAATGTTCCACATCAAAGTAGTATTAAGAGTTGATGTTCATCTTGTTGTTATAAAAATAAGAACATCTGATGACTCAACTGAACTTAGAAGCCTCCAAATCTTAAATTCGATTAAAAAGCCTCCCCTTCATGATCACAAGATCGAAGGCTAAAAATCTAGAAGATACAGTTGAGTTCTTTGAGCTCAACATCGATGCTTTGGGAGAACATCCTAGAGTAGTCCCCTCGACTATCCCATTAGTCACAACACCCTCGCAAGTAGTTGTTATAGTTTCACAGACTCCAAGTCCTTCCAACACTACAACTAGCTTACCCCCTCCACCAAATCCTTTAGTCCAGATAGTGCAAGCTCTGCCTAAGCAGTCTCTAGCCTAATATAATTCAAGACCTCTCAATCTATAGGCTCAAAACCATGTCTTGATCGTAGCATTAAAAACTTTGCCCACGTATGACGATACAGGAAAGACAACCTATGAGCATGTCCAAGATATCACTGCATTGGTAACCATACACCACATCATAGAAGAAGATATCATGGTGAGGCTTCTAGTTCTCTCTCTCAAAGGTAAGCTCCTCTACTGGTACCGGTCGCTGTTGCTCGACACCATCACTACATGGGACCAGTTGGTGGAGCAATTGATAAAGGGTTTCAACAAACAAGTGGACCCTTTCTCCTTGTTGCACCGGTTCATCACCATCAAAATATACCCTTAATAAGAGGTAGCAAATTTTAACGTTAGGTTCACTCGAACCTGGCAGAGAGTCACTACCGACCTTCGGCCCACTTTGGAGCAAGCAATGTTTTATTACCTAAGAGCTTTCCATTTTGACATCAGCATGAGCATCTGGTATGCTAATATCAACATATTCCTTATCTTGTATGAACAAACATATAAGGCTAAGGCTGACTTAGTCGCTATCAAAAAGTTACCTTCAAAAATGACTATGCCAATTTATCCAGACTTTCCTCAAAATTTGTATCCTAGTGCATCTTCTCAGTCACTACCTACATCCCAGATGTACCCCAATCAATCATGGAATCCCAATCCTTAGAACCAGGTGGTATCCATCCCATAGTTTCAAGAACCTAGTGTTCCTTTAGCTTCCATATCCTATCCCATATTCAGTATTACCTACACCATTGGCACCATTACCATTACCTGCGCCTCTAGAAATCGCAAATATGAACTAGGCCAAAGAATTACAGGATCTGTGATCATCAATGAAGATAATGGTGAATGAGATCACCGTCTTAAGGAGGAGGCAATCTGATCAAAGCTTCTAGCCCAGGAGATTTGCTCCTCCTCCTCCAATTACTAGGGAACAAGTTGCTTCCACTAGTAGGGCTCCCGAGAGAAATGCGACGATGTTGGAAAATGAAGAAGCTGATCCATCCGGTAGAGCTTATTGGTGCTCCACCTACAACGACCCACACAACGAGGAGACTTGCATGGTCCATTTGAACTATGTTCAGACCCTTTTTGATAGCGTTCTTGGTGGACAAGTGAACATGATCAGGAAAGTAGATCACAACTTTATGATTCCCCCTGTTGATCAGGTCTCCGTTCTTATGAGAACAGGTAAGAAACACATCAAAGTTGATCCGGTTCAAATGGAACCATTGAAAGTACCTTCCAGTTCCAAGATATCGAGCGAGAAGGCATTGCTGTAAAAAAAAGAGTCAGTCCTAGTGTCAGAACCAGGGGATTCCATCTTATTAAAGGATTTCTTGCCTCTGAGAGCAAAAGAAAAAATTCCTCAACCATAGGCTTTTCCCTCTCAACCCCAAACTGAGACGAGGAACTAGGCAAGAGAAAATCTCAGATATCCCTTGCTAACCAAGTGTTAGAGGGTAGAAGCGACATAACAATATTAGACTAGATACGAGACTATGTAGAAGGGAGGTGAATATGGTACAAAAGTGTACAACATTGTCAAAGAGATAAAGAAGACTCCAACCAAGGTAAGTCTCTTTGACATGCTTTAACTACCCAATCAAGTTGATCTATTGCAGGACGCTGAAGTCTGCTAAAGGAAAAGGAAATCTGACTCAGGTTGTCTTGATGAAGATGTTGACTACCTCAACCAATGGAAAGAATAGGCCACCGCCATTCTACCTATCCCTCAGGATGGAGGGGTGGGTTTTGCATAACTACATGATCGATTCTGGCGCTACTACTATTGTGATGCCCAAGGTTATTTGCAAAATTATGGGTATGGAGTACACGAGGAGTAGTCCTGGAGTGCTTCAAATGGATGGAACTCCGGTTAAGATAGTGGGGGTGATCAAAGATATCCTAATTGTATTACACAAGATGCCACTGATTACCGTGATACAAGAAGTTGTGGTGGTGGATTTAGAGCCCTATTTTAGTATGTTCCTATCAAGGGAATTCACCGCAAAACTTGGAGGCTATTTGTCTCTAGACTATTCGCATATGGAAATCCCCTTCAAAGGAAGGAGGATTAATATTTTTAATGAAAAGCCCTCTACCTTTCACATTGAAAGGATCTAGGATGCGGAGAAACAATTGGACTCAGTCAATATGATTGAGGAAGTAGATAAAGGAGGAGGAGTAGAGTTGATGGAAGAATATTTGGACGAGCTTCACATAGAAGATGAATTTTCTATGCATGACTTTAATGCCATGATCGAATCCGAGATAGGGTGTTACTCGATCACCAATCCCGAAAATGCTAAGGTACCGAGTGATGAAGACCCCATCACCGATCAACTATAGAAGCTCTTCTTTGATGGCACCCAATGTAAGAATGGCGTCGAGGTAGGAGTTGTCCTTGTCTCTCCTTCGAGAAACCAAAAAACTTACTCTTACATACTCGCATGGAGTTGTACAAATAACATTGCTGAGTATGAAACCCTATGTTTGGGGTTACGAAAGGTAGAAACAATTAGAATTAAGTAGTTGTAGATCTTATGAGACTCAGAGTTGATCTACAAACAAGTAACCAATAAGTGTATTATGAAGAAACACTACCTGAAAGCATACCGTAATAAGGTATGGGACCTACTCAAGTATTTCTTGACCTTGAATATCCGGTCTATTTCATGAGAGTGGAATAAGCATGTGACACTCTAGTGTCTATTGGACGAACTCTCCAAAACATGATGCAAAAGCTAAAGATAGTGAGGGTGATCTACAAGCCTTCGATACCGGACAAAAATATTCATTGGCAGGTGTTTGACAACGATGAGCAGATCATCAATTTTTTTATCAATGAAGCCAACACTATTGAAGATAGGACCCTCAATGAAGAAGAGTATGAGGGGTTGATTCAGTTAAAGAATAACCATGTCCCAAAGGGCTTAATCACCCTTGAAATTTTGTTTGATCAAGATGATAGGTCACTCGCTCACAATATCAAAGTGGACGTGAGAGAGTACAAGGAACTGGAGTTAGAACCCGAAAAAGTCATCAAGGTGGGAACCGATTGTACACTATTGGAAATCAAGCAAATTAGGATCCTATGCAAAGAATATCTAGATATTGTCACCTTGAGCTATCGAGACCTAAAGGGATATGATAAGAGTGTCTTCCAGCACATGATCGAGCTGCAGGAAGGGGTCAAACCTTTTAGGTAGAAGTAAAGGCCGATCAACCCAAAGATAGAAGTGTTGATGAAGGTCGAGCTCCTAAAGATGTTGGAGGTAAAGATTATCTATCCTATCAAGCACTCTTCCTAGGTGGTAAACTTGGTCTCGATGTGAAAAAATAATGGGGACATACACTTGTGCGTTGACTTTCGAAACCTCAACCAAGCATCTCTGAAGGACCACTACCCATTGCCCCAAATCGACCAAATTCTTCATGTAGTGGTGGGAGCACAAAGGTTTTCTTTATTAGATGGCTTCTATGGGTACAATAAAATTTGGGTAAAGGATGAATATCAATACAAGACCACCTTCACCACCAAGTGGGGCACTTTCACCTACCAATGCATGTTGTTCGACCTCTCAAATATCGAGATGACCTTCTAAAGAGCGATGGACTTAGCCTTTGGTGAGTTACTCAATTGCATCATTGTGATTTATCTAGATGACATGATTGTTTTCTCCCACAAAATGGGAGAACATGGTCTACATTTGTGTCAGGTATTTGAGAAGTGTTGGGAGTTCAGAATCTCCATAAACCCAAAAAAGTCCATTTTCATGGTAAAAGAAGGTAAACTCTTAGGCCATGTAATATCGGAGAAGGGACTAGCTATTTATCCTACCAGTGTAGAAGCCCTCCTCAAGCTACCTCTACCATCAAACAAGAAGGGCCTCAAATCCTTCTTCGGGTAGATCAATTTTGTTAGAAAGTTCATCTTTGATTTTTCCATAGTAGTAAAGCCAAAAACTGAACTCCTTAAGAAGGATGCTGATTTTCAGTGGACCGAGGAAAGGAAGTGGGCATTCAGAGAGATCAAAGAAAGAATCACTCAAGCCCCTATTCTACTCAACCTTGACTACTCCAAGGACTTTATCCTTTACGTCATCGATGAACAGAAGAGCTATGCAGTTGTCCTTACTCAGAAGAACGAGGATGGGAATGAGAGATCGATAGCATTCCTGAGCTATGCATCCACCCGCACAAGGAGAAGTATAACTTCATTGAGAGACAAGTACATGCAATAATGTAGTCACTAAAGAAGTTTCACCATTTCATCTCGTAGAGTAAGACAATAGTGTACGTGGTGCACCCCAACATCAGAAACTTCATCATTCAAGGTGATCTTGGCAATAAAAGGGTAGGATGGATCTCCAAGATCCAAGAGTTTGACATAGAGGTCTGGTCCACTAAAATGGTTTGTGGCTAAACCTTGTGCCAAGAACTCACCAGGAGCACCACATCCAAGGTGATAGCATGCCAGTGGGATGATCCAACACAATAGAGCTATATTGCGAATCAATTTGTACTCAATAGGGATTGGATAGAGGACTTGGTGGAATACTTCAATACCGAAAGGTGCCCTTATGACCTCAATGCTTCACAGAGGAGAAGGTTCAAGCTCCAATATTGTAGATATGTGTTGTTATCGAGTGGTTTGTTTCATAAAAATATAGACGGAGTCCTCCTGAGATGTGTCAGGGGGACAAAAAAATAGAGGATCCTGGATGAGTTTCATTCTGGAATGTCAGGAGGACATTTCATCGAAAGGCCTATGGCCTTAAAGATCATAAAATCAAGCTATTATTAACCTACTATTCTTGCCTATACATTCGAGGTTAGCCATAAGTGCGATAAATACCAGATGCTTCTTTATCTTTGCACCCAATTTAGGTCGAAGCTCCATTCTAGTAGTGGGGCTTAGACTTCATTGGGGTGATAGATCCTAGTTCCTTCACGGGGCATAAGGACATCCCGATGACCACAAATTATTTTACCCGGTGGGCCAAAGTAGTGCCAACCAAGCAAGCTAACCAAGATGTAGTCATCACCTTTTTGGAAGGATTGATAACCCATTTTGGGATACCATATGCAATAGTAACCAACAATGGCACCCATTTCACCAATGCCAAAATCTGTGCATTCGCAAGTAAGTATGGTATTTACTTAAAGACTTCATCTAATTATTACCCATAGGGCAATGGTTTGGTGGAGTCCACAAATAAAAACTTACTCAAAATCCTTGAAGAGAACCTTGGAAGACAACAAGCGGAGCTGGCATCTGCTTTTGGACTTAGCCTTATGGGTTGACCACATTTCCATTAAGAAATCAATCAAAACGTCCTCGTATTCCCTAGTATACGGGAAGGAAGTAGTTCTCCCCACACATATTGAGTTCCCCGCATTGTAGTCTCTCCGATATTTAGATGGTGAGGATGAAGAGTTTGATCCCATAAGTGTCAGGATAGCCCAACTGCTACAGTTGGAAGAAGAAAGAGACCACAAAAGTCCTACGAGGCTTTCATGAAGCACACGTTGAGACCACGAAAAATTGGTTTGGCAAGAGGACCTCCGATCGGACCTTCTAGATTGGTGACTTGGTGCTAAAATGGAATGAGAAAAAATCCAAGCCAAGAAATCATGATAAATTTGATGCATTCTGGGAGGGCCCATTTCAAATTTTTGGGGTTAATCAGGTTAACTCTTTTATTCTCCAAGATTTAAATGGGTTTACTCTTCCAATATTGGTCAATGGCCTTCATCTAAAGGCATACTACCAGTAAGGGGTAGTTGAAAAAATTTCTCAGCTGTGTACATATTTTTTATTTCTTTTTTTGCTTGTATATATCTTTTTTCTTGGAGTATAAGTCTCTTCACTCCCTTTCACGCTATCAGTGGTGCAGTTTTGGCCAAAATCCTCACTGTGGCGAGGGTTGAGTTGGCAGGGAAATGGTGTTGAAGAGCTTAAATAATTTTTTTTAGTTTAGTTGTGTGTTTTTTAGCGCTCCAAGGAAAATAGCAGTTTTAGGCGCCCATATTCAGCTAAGGTGTTTTCGCTCTGCCTTTGGGTAGAGGAGTTCGTTTCACCATTTTTGGCATCACCTAGCAAGAGCAGTTCAATGTTATGAAATACACCCTGTCATCTGGAAAGAAGCAATTTCACTCTTGCATAGGGGTGAAACTACGTTTCAGCGCCCTAGGGAGCAAAAACTATAAACAGAGGTGGAGCTAAGTCAAAACCAGAAAGCCAAAACCAAAAGGTCAAAGTCAAAGGTGATTTTGGGGCTGCATTGAGCAAAAGGTGCTTTCGCTTTTGTGATAGTGGGAAATTAAAGAAAAACACTTAAAATCAAAAAAAAAAATCTTTAGTTGTGTTGAGCGAAAGGTGCTTTCACCCTCCTTAATGGGCGAAATTCAAAATTGTGGCCCTCCAATTTGTCCTTAATGCAAGCGCCATGTGGCAGGGATCAAATGAAATGATTTTTTCTCCAAGGAAAGAGTGAATAATTAGCAAGGCTTTAAATCACGGTGCTTCTTCCTATTTTGGGCTCTAAATGAACGAAAGGGCTTTTCGCTTGACTTTCCAAGCGAAAGCCATTTTTGGCCCTTGAAAATGATGAAAATGTTGCTAAAGCAAAAAGGATCTCACTTTCTCCAATGCCATGGGCATGCAGTCCAAGATAAAACCTATCAAGTGCTTATCCCAAGGAGGGTCGTTGGGGCATAAAATACATCTTTGAAATTTAAAAAATGTGGTACATCACGTCTCTCAAGAAATATTATGGTCCACTCAATTGGCCAACATTGGGATGTGTGCTCGACCACCGGTTAACACGCAGGAGATCTCCCACCATGCCCATAATCCCTCCAGGAATTTACTCTGCCCTAAAGTGTAATTAATATGGTGGGTGAATTGTAGTGCTATAATATGGCCATCACTGCATCTTAAATGAAATCGAAGAAATTACTGATGGTTTTGCGGTAGCGCTATTTGCCTTGCCAAATGAGAGCGATAGAGTTACTGATAAAACATAGTACGTTGAGTAGTAGTGAGGCATTGTCTTTTTTAGAGCGAGCGCTTGGGCAAATACATAGTCAGAATGGGTAAGAAGAGCATCAAGCCCAAGAATGATAAGACCTCGAAGAAGGCAAAGGACGTGAAGAGGGAGAATAAGGAAAAAAAAAAGTGTTGCTGCCACCACCCAAAGATAGGTTGAGCAGTATTCGAGATTGTGTGCTCACCAAAATGAGTGTGGGGAATTTATGCCAAACTATTGACATTATGATGGCCAAGGTGTTTGCAAAAAATAGGCAGACAACCGCCTATCACTCTCGCCTCTACTGGTACCTATGCACACCTGTGCATCATTGCCCAAAATTGGTGTATGACATTGCCAAGTTTTACGACCTACGGACCAGGATGGTCCAAAATGCCAAGGGAGACAAGTTGTTCGTCATATCTAATCAAGACATTCGGGAGGCTTTCGCTTGTGAAGAAAAGCCTTCTGCTGACTACATAATAAAAAAAATTAACAGTACTGAGTAGAATGAAAGATATATGTCAACAATGCAGATGCACCGGTTCATAGAGATGCAACTTTTGGAGAAGCCTATGCCCAAAATATTGCCAGACCTTCCCAAACCCTTGAAAATGTTTAAAAATCCTAACATATATTCCATGCTAGCATGGGTTATGGGGATCTCCACGGATGCAATAGTGTATAAGTGGCAAGTTTCCCTTGCCGAGTGCATTTCGCATGGTGAGTTCTACTCTCCCGTCGCCATGAAGTCGAAGACCAAGCCTGTATTTTTTGACTGGGTAGAATGGGTGGTGCGATAGATGCATATCTAAATAAATGATGTGCAGAGCAGAAAATAAATGTCATTCTGAGTCAGCTATTTCCTTGCATGGTATTTCTTCTACCACATGCACAACCATTTTATCTTCATCTCTAAGAACTACACAAACAAAGAAGGTAAAGCACTCATGGTTTATCAATGGACTCAAAGTCTGTCAAAACATGAGTCCTATAATTTCAATAGAATGTTCCTCAACCCAGCCTTGGATCTCATCTACGATGTTTGTGAATGGGTGTCGATGTGGATGAGCGATGAGGTAGTGCAGGTGAGGCTAGGTGACGTATTCCAACTGACACAGGGTCTTGTTGTCTAGATTTATGGGTTTATCAAAAAATTATTCCTATTATCATACTACACCATGAAGTACTTATTCACCCTTGAAGTTGCCTAGTAGAGTGACTTCGTTGATGACACATATGGGCATAGGAGAAGGAAGTCGCACACATGCACTTTTCCTTTCCACTTCGATGACATTAAGGTGTTGGTCAATGGGTAAAACACTTTTCTGGTAGTAACATTGTACGACCTTGGCCTGATCGATCTCCCCCAGCACTGGAAGTATGACCCACTGGACATTTTTAGGTAAAATATCGAGGCAAAAATCTTCCATAGTTGTCCATACCCAAATATCGAAGCACAACACAACAATCTCTCAAGGCACGATCTGGAATGGCACATGGAGAGGATGATGTCACTTCCCCTATGGCATGACTTCTACATGATAGAAGCAAAATATGACCCCACGTCAAATCTAGTGCATGTTCCTAATGATTAGGTGTTTTAGGTAATGAAAAGCAAAGTTCCCGATTGGTCAGATGAAAAAATTGCTAATTGGTGGATCATGAGGGTCCACAATAAAAAGGAGGCATCCGATCAATTTCTTGTGTTGGATGAGAACTTCTTCAAGATGTATGATGTAAATTGTGACACTTACCAAACCATCTTATTTACTGACATCGTGCTTAGAAGTACTCAAAGCCTTAGCAGAGTGGAAGATGCAACATAAGGATAGGGGTAGCACACTAAACAAGACCCACTTGTCAAGGAGAAGGATGAGCAGCTACCCCTTAAAGAAGATGCCACTCCAGGGAAGAGGAGTGATGTTGCAGCACTTTCACTCCCCCATGTTGTAAAGAAGCCTCAGATTGGTGCAACCCAGTCTCTCAACATAAACTCTTCTAGAGTGCCAGTAACCATGGAACTGAGCATCCTTGAATTCTCTATTCCAATGTATCAAGAATAATAATATGTGGAGTTCATTAACCTAGAAGTAGAAGCATCAGATAGAGAAGAAGGAATAATGAACCTAATCATGTAATAGTTCACCATTTCGACTCTAGTAGCATCCAAGCCCATAGGTGTATTCTTTCTTTCTACTTCTCTTACTTATGTTCCTCTAGAAACTATCCCTTCCAATGCTGAAACCCTCATTTCCACCCAAATTGCATTCGATGTTCCCATGTATATCATGTATTTCCTTGCATCCCTGACATTGCTTCCCTCATAATTCCTTCCTATCTCTCAAATGTTTAGTTCCTTTGCATTTATCTCTAACACATTCATGTTCCCTGCATCATCCGCCCCTACCCCTCCTCAAGTTTCTATCAATTTAGTGGCTGCGTTTGTCGTTGCAGTGAATCCAAGTCTATTTTTGCCCTCCTACACCTCCTCAATTATAGTAGTGGCATCCATTGATATTCCAATGCTAGGTCCTAGTACTTCAATTGCAGCTATCCAAACCACGGTGTCTCCCAAATTTATCGTAGTCGCTGCCCCATTTGTTCTTGATTCGTTTATCGAGGCAGACCCCCAACAAGCTTTGTTCCCCTTCATGCCACTCTTTGGAGTGCAAGAGCCACTGGAGATGGAGCTAGAAGTTCTGCAGGAGGACCCATTTGCAGAGAGTATATGCCAAGCGTGTTAGAGCTCCTCAAGCTGGCTTAAGGGCCAGAAAAGAAAAAATGCGTAGACTCCAACCAAGTTGGAGAAAAGAGTTGTGTTTGACCCTGATAAGATGGAACTCCACAAAATAAAGGTGCCCAAAGTCCAAAAGCCACTGGAGGAGATGACACCAGCGGATTATGCCTACCATCATACAGTTGAAGACATGAGGACGATCGATGTAGCAAGAAAATATGGGGAATATCCAAGTGGAAATGGGCTCCATTTATTTTCATGGGGAGCACTACAAGGCTCAATTCTATGAGGTCAAGGCCAAAAATATAGAGCTCAAGGAGACCTTGGTGTACACAAGGGTACAACTCGAGGAGGTGCAGTCTAAATCAAAATAGTTGCAGTAGTGTGTGGCCAGCTTGGAGCAAGAGGTGAGTACTTATGAGAAGGAAACTAATAATAACCTCAAGGCAAACATGGAGGCACAAAGCCAGTTGTAGGTCTTGGATGCTTAGATCCAAGAATTGTAGGTTCGGTTGACAGGGAAGATGGCATAGATAGAGGTCTTCACAAAAGACCGTCTTAAGGAGATTTGCAGTCACTTCTTGGCAAAATTTCAATCTAGGGCATCTAAGGTGAGAGTAGTGCTCACATTCATCTGGGAGGCCAAGCAAATAGTCACACATGGTGCACCTATCGTGGAGGATGCCAAAAAGGATATTGAACGATGGCTAGAACTAGATATGAAGGTGCAAAAATTAGAGAGAATGGACTTCCAGCTTACTCCTATGAGTCCACTTGCTCGATCATGGGAAACCACAAAGGTAACACTACGGGCCTACTTCGTAAAATTAGAATGAGCCCAGGAGGCTTGGAGGCTATTGGAAATGTTTGAGCAAGAAAGGTGTATCTCTCTGATGTATTTCAAAGCCCTCGTGTAGCTTGGTTTCCATAGCTTCACTTATGAGGAAGAAGCTATTTTGGCAAAGGAAGAGTTAAAGCTAGTTTGGGATACCTTCGAAAGTGATACTTCAAAGATTGATAGTTGGGAGGAGCCTATTACCGAAGCCCAGGTGATGTAGTTGATGATCAGGTTCACACAAATTAAATCTTGTTTGGTGGACCTCAACTAGAGGTCTAACGACACTGATGTGGACCAGCTTAAGACATTTGGATACTTGGTCAAAGAACTCAAATATCATGGTACGCTCCAAGAAGATACCTGTGTCCTGGTCCAAATAACCTATGATCACATCTATGAGCGTCTCCCACGATCGAAGCCTTCCCAACAACATGAAGATCAAGCACATGAAGGAGACCAAAAATAGGAAGGAGACCAAGGAGAAGAAGAGGACCGTGAGCGCCAAAGAGAAGAGGAAGAAGCAGAAAGGGAGAAGTTGGAGGAAGAGTCTATTGCTAGCAGTGAGCATTCAAAAAAGGATAGTGATGATGACTTTGAGCCTAATAGATAAGGCCTAGGATCTTCATATTGAGATGAGATAAATCCCCCCGTGAGCCGCTAGAGATGTTGGCATCCTTGCCACATTGATTTCCCCTGTAAAATTTCATCATGTAGTAATATATTCTTCCTTGAAGCTCTTCTCTTTATTTAGAATGTATTTTTTGTTTCCTGCATTTTGCTATCAAATCGTGTTGGTTGTGCTCAAGGAAATGTGCATTTTTTCTTGTTCACTCATCATACAGGGTCTTTGTCTTTTCAAGGGTGAGAAGTAGTTTCGCACCAAGTTGGCAAGCACAAATTGATTTTGGGCAAAGAGTGCAGTGCAAGCCCATTTTGGGCTAAAAAAGAGTGAAGTCCAAGTGGGGCCTAGGAATTTTCGCCCCAGCGTGAGAGTGCAAGGCAATTTCGGGCCTTGTTTGGGTGAAACTCAGTTTCAAAGGAAAATATGCTAAGTGGAGCCCGAGTGTTTTCACCCAAGAGAGCGCAATGCCTTTTCGGGGCTAACTTGGGCGAAAGTATCTTCATTTTGCTCTCAAAATCAGTGCCATCTGCTTTAAACCAGTGTGGGGCCCATTTCCTTTTCGCCCCTATGTGAGAGCGCAAATCAATTTCAGAACAAGGAGGGGCGAAAGAGCCTTTTTTATCTTTTTCTATGGCCAACACAATTTAGTTTTGAAAGAGTTGCAAGTGGGGCCCAATTCCATTTTTTCCCAAATCATAAGCCCTACCCATTTTCGGAGTTCTTTTGGGCGAAAGCACCTTTGACCTTCCTCAAAGTCAACACAAACCTATTTCTAATGGTGTGGGGCCCAAGCAGTTTTACCTTAAACTGGGAGTGCAAGCCCATTTTGGGCTACAAGCTAGCCGAAACTGACTGGGGTCCAAGTGATTTCGCCCCAACTCAGGAGCACAACTTCAATTCAAAGCTCTTTTGGGCGAAGGCGCCTCCTAAAAATCTGTGCAACTCCACTCCAAACAGAAAAATGCAAGTAGGGCCCAGTCCTTTTCGCCCCACTTTTCTAGCAAAAGCCCTTTTCGAAGTTTGACAAGGCGAAAGCGCCTTTGACTTTTCCACCAAGGTGCAACCCAATTTTTGGATTAAGATGCAGGTGGGGCCCAAAGTGTTTCGCTCTAGTTTTCTAGTGCAATTTGGCCTGGGGGAGTTGTTTCCCAAGCGTGTTCACTCTAGTTTTCCAGCACAAGTCATTTTTGGACCTAGTGAAGGAGAAAGAGCCTTTGACTTTTCTCACGCTAGCGCATCTCCCAAGACATCAAAGTGTTTTTGCCTCATTTTGGAGTGCAAGCCCATTTCGGGCCAAAAAATAGCGAAACTCAGTGGGCCCAAGTGCTTTTGCTCCCACATGAGAGCACAAGCTCTTTTCGAATCTTGTATGGGTGAAACCAAGTGGGACTTGCATCTGCTAAGCTCCTATTTTCAATCAAAATTTCTTGCCTCAGCAAGAGTTCCCTAGAGATACTTCTCGATGACGAAGGAAGGCGTGTCCTCACCAGTTTAAGTGTTGTCAGTCAAAGAAGCTTCTAGATTTGATTTTATTAGATCTTAGAATCTGATTTTTTGTTGAAGCGATTCCAGGAAGTAAGGAAATGACGCTACAGGTAAATTATGTCAACACGTTGAAGCCATTACAACTACTTCTCGGTGAGTCATCAGTTTCAAGCCATACCTCATTACTTTTTGATGAGTATCAAAATCCAATCTCTGCTACCACCATGATGTTTTTGGGTGAGCATTTATGTTTTAGAGGTGGAATCCTCTATAAAAACTAGCATTTCCAATGTAAGAGGATGGAAGTTTTGCTAGAGACTTTCTGTACCTAAATTCTACTATGAATACAAAGAACCCTTGGCTCTAATTATGGATTTCTCCTTGTGTATGTTTTCTATCCTAGATTTCTATCAAATTCTTTGCTTTGTTTATGGGCTATAATTCTATGTCTGGATTTAGCTTCCGATAAAGGGTGAACACTGGAATAATTTTGGAGATTATACATATAAGATATTTGGTTTTAATTTTTGTTACGTTCTTTGTGTGAAGTGCTATTGATTTGGAGTGAAATTAAGTTATCGTGCTATTTTTTCATCATCCCTATTCATCTAGATTGAGGCCATATTTCCCTATCCCTTTCAGTCATTTCTAATTTCTTTCCTGTTTCCTTAATCTCAAAGCCCCAAGTTAAAGTAGTAAGGGAACCAACCCTCTCTGGAGATTGGCATGAGAGGCATCTCTTCCTTTTGGTCTTTCAATGTTGGCTGAGTCCAGGGTGCATGGATGAAACATTCCATATCTAAGGTGGATTCTTGACCATCAAGGATACTTGTCGTATCTAAAGATTACATTATGATTATTCAATGTGGTGTTTGCCCTTGATTCTTCTTCTCCTGTATAAGTTTATATTCTTCTATTATACATTTTTTTTTGACTTCTTATTGTATGGTTTCACTTAGTTATTTGTGTAAAATTTAGAGCAATATTGGTCTCCTCTTCTTCATATTAGACAACACATTTGCATTCAAATGGAAATTCTCCCTTTTAATAGTACTCAAGAATCATATATTGAGACCTTGAGAACACATTACTAAGGTCTTTCATGCATTTTCCATGATTGCTAAGTCCTTGGTATTGATAGCCCATATTTTTCAAATGGTTGAAACTTGTGCCATTAATATGCATCTAATAACTTGAAAATGGATTGTTACATTTTTCTAAAACTATGAAATTAGAATCAACTTTACTTACCATACTTGTTTTAGTGATATGTTATCTTATTTAATGGAATACAAAGAAATATTATTTTATTTCTTCTATCTTCATGCTTGGCTTAGAGTTGAACCTATAAATCTTATTTGAATTCCATCTAGTTTTATAGCTTCTCCATTACTTATTACTATTTATTTGACTTGTAATTTTTTTTTTATTAGTTAAATTTAAAGTGGATTTTTATCAAGGGATACAAAACCTGATTACAAAAATTCAAAAGATAAATTAAACAATGCCATAGGAAGGCCGTAGGAAAGAACAACAGAAAACCCAAAGGAAAACAAAAGGAGAACCAAACAGGACATCCTTATAGGAAAGGCTAAAGGATAGCCTTATAGGACAGGCTAGAGGATAGCCTTCCAGGATAATTTTTTTAAACTAAAATAGGGTTAACCCACCCAAATAATCCAAACAACACATGCAAAAAGGATGGAGAAGAGGAACAGGGCCATACTGCCTAGAAAACACATGCAAGAGGATTTGAACCAAGGAAAACCTGCCTAGATTAACTTTGAAACATGACCATCCTTCAGACGGCTCCAAAATTTGACTTGTAAAATTTGATTCATGAATAATATCAACAATTTTAGAAGAATGAATCTTAATAGTAATAAAATTCTTTTCCACCATAGAAAATGAATCTTTCTCATGGAGATTCTAATTCAAGTCTATTTTTTTTAATCTTGGGACTATTGTTGAGTGATTTCTAGCAATTATAGTCTTTCTTTTTTCCTTCTTAAAGCTTGTATTGTTGATATCTATTAGATTTTCTTGTATGTCAATACAAAATTGCAAAGTATTCTCCTCAAGCACTTAACATGCAAACTTTTTCGCATACAAAAATACCAAAGGAGCTAGCAAACTTCATATAACATTGAAGGAACTTGTTGCTCTAATACTATATAATCTATGGAATCCATCAAATGGATCACTCAAATCATGTTTTTCATAGCAAAACTAAAACAACCAAACATGATTTGCTTTAATGGATCTAAATAATAGAATAGACTAAATAAATTTACTTAGGAAATATGATAGCAAAGTAAACAATCATTAATGATGAGATTAAGCATCACATAAAAGCAAGGATAAATATTTACATAGAAAACACTCTTGGGAAAGAAACCCATAAAAAGCATAGGTCATAGCTGATATTTACCAAATATAGTGAGGGTATAATATGCATGAACTAAAATAAAGCCTCTCCAAAAAAATGAATCTATAAAATGGATTACACAACCTAAATATATCAAAATCATGCCTTGTCAATGACTCAAAAATACATCAACATCCTCAAATTATGTTTTTCTAGCAATGGGAAAAGACATGTATGAAAAATAAAAAACCATGGCTTATACTCTTAAACATGTCCTACACTGACCTTTATTTTCCAATGTTTGTTCAAATCCAAATATGGGTTGTCTTCTTTGACCTACCCCTTAATCCAAATCATACCTCCCTAGCAATAGAGAAAAAAGAGAGACAAAAAAATAAAGAACTCAATTTTCAATCCAAGTTGCATCTCCACATCAAGAGATTTTTAGTCTCTCAAAAGCTCATCCAAAATGGCAAAAGTAGCTTAATCCTTTAATCAAAAACTTGAACAAACTCATGTCTCCTAGTAGTTGATTTAAACTCCATCCACAAAACTACTTAGAATGGTGATCTCAAAATTAAGTTCAAACTAGATTCAAAATTCAATGTCAAAATGAAGTTCATTCATGTATGCAATAATTATCATTGGTGCAATAAGAAATGTCTACTATTGAAGGGTGAAAATAGCAATAAACTCCAATATCACACAACTTTGGCTTTGGACTTCATACCCACACAAAAATTTAAATCCTCTAATGGACAATAAACCCATATACCAAAATACTTCCCCTTTGTTCAAGTTGCATAAATAACAATAAAATATATGATTTGTATAGTAAATTGGATGAATATCAATCTACCAATAAAAAATATCAATATCACGAACTACTTCCTCCTAAATGTAATTCTTTCAATTTGAATATTCATTAACGAAAAAAATGAGATTTTAATAAGTATAAGTTGATATGAAATCTCCTTCCAAAATATAAGCATCAAAATAACACATGTAACCCTAAATACAAAGGTTGTTTAAAACAATATGATGAAACCAATGACAAAAATGAAATGATCTTACCCAAATATGAATTATATTTCTCCTTGATTGGGAAAATGATAAAATGGTTGTAATGCATCACAAGTACAAAAATCAAGTGAAAAAAACTTTTGTTGTACACTCATATCACATAAAAATAAATATCAAGCTCTTATCCAAACTAAAAAAATGAGCTTGATACCTTTGTACTCAATTGAACAATCTTTCTAATAAAAAATAAATAACTTATAAGTGAAAAAATATGTTCCACCCTAGCAATAAATAATTAATATTGATATTAATTCTCCTCTCAAACTCATTTTTAAGTATAACTATGCATTATATAAATTAAATGAAGATAAGATCTAAAATGGTCTCATGTCAAAAAATATTGCTAACATATTTGAAGTGGAGTCCTATTCCATATTTTTTCCCTCTTCCTCTACCTACCAAATAAAAATAGTATCACTATCAATTTAGGAAATCAAACCCACTGGCTAGAAAATGGAAACTACTAATCAAAGGTAAACATTATCAATTAATAAGTGAATATCATTGGTTGATAAAGGAACAACATTGGTGCAAACAATGGTATCAGATCTACTGCTTTGACACATTAAGTCACTTCAAGAATATTGTCAAAAAATATGTCCAAGTGACAATATGAAGATTAGACTCATGCTTAATGAGCCCTTGTTGCCACATCTTATTGTAAATTTTGAATAGAGAAGAAATTCACATGTCTATCTTTTAAACAAATTGAGTATCAATAAATAGATCATCAATAATAATAAAAAAAGTTGGATGCTATTTGGTTGAATTCTTCTCAACTAGTTTGTTGAAATGGTCATTATAAGTCAATCTAAGAAACTTTTAATGGGATTAAACATATACACCTTAAATACAAACTTTATTGTGTTGCATAATAAGCATTACAATAGTTGAAAATTCACTTGGAAAACATATCCTTATGCATGTAAACTAATGATACAAAACAAGGCTCAATGTTGCCATGATTAATGGTGTTTCTTTCACTAGGTCACAAGAATGCAATATATGACCATTTTCACAAGATTAAAACAAATGGTGCATGTATATAAAATATTACCTAACTTATGGTTGCTTTTACTTAAGATTTATAGTGGGAGAAATACAAAATTCCTTGATCACATTCCTCTCTTTGAGTTTGAATGGAACTTGAAAACTATAGGCATTAATTCCTTCATTATTTTCCAACATAGAAGGTTAAAATATTTTTGGAATTATCCTTACTTATTTTGAACTTAAAGTACTTAAATTTGAATTGACAAAGATGACATAAATTCTCCTTCACTACTCTCCAATGACACATATACAAAATATTGAAGTCGTAATAGGATTTTTCATTCCTCAATGATACTAGAAAAGTTGCACCTTCTATTAGAGTTGCATAATATTATACACTTGTGCAAAAAAATAAAAGATCAACTAGTCAAATTCTCAATGAAAATTCAATAATCCTTCTATACAGATTCTTAAGTGCTAAACATTGATTGAAAAAGTCTTATATAGATAAAAATGCAATGTCCATATTTATGGGATGAAATACTTTTTATGGCTTTAATTGTGAATAAATTTTACCAATATTTTGCTCCTAATGTGTAAACATACACTTGCATTACACAAAACAATGTACTTGGCTAGGGCATACTTGCTTTAGGAATGACTAATTCCTTTGATGAATGATAAAATTTCTCCTTTATAGACAAAAAACCTCTCCTCCATGGATGGAAAACCCACAACATTAGGGGTGTCACAAACTATTAACAATAGATAATTTGAGTGTAAACATAGTTCTCAAACCTATAGTTATTGCATTCCATTCACTTAGACAAATTTGACCATATTTCAACTTCATGGGCTTTGTAACAAAATAATGAAAATCTCTTTTCAAACCTTTTATTTCCATTTAGAGATATACTTCCTTTATTTGGAAACTAAAAGCTTCTTACAAATGCTACTATCATGTTTTGTCTTGCCATAATTTTCACATAGGTAAAGGTCCCATTAAAACTAAGATATTTGACTTCTCTTTTCATGATAATCACAAGCGAATGGAAAACTAGAAGCATAGTTTTTATAAATTTTCATGGATGTATGCTAGCCAATGCTTGAATTATTTATAGATTACATTATATTTATACAATGTAATAGTTGCTCTAATTCTCTTCCTATGGAAGATTGTGTTCTTGGAACTGTATTATACCTATGTTGGACTTCTTTTTTGAAGGTTTAACTTTATTCCTTCTAAAATTTTTGGGGTAATGGCTGTATCTCCTTCTTTACACTAGAAAACACACATATTTTTTATGGAAAACTCCCATTTTCAATGTATCAATGTGCCATATGTTTGAGGTATTGAGAATATTTTAATAAGCTCTTTCATGCCTTGGCCATATTTGCAAAGTCTCTGGCCTTATTCCCATATTATTTAAAAGCTTGAAGTTTATTCTTTTATATAGTTTACAACATGCAAATGCATTAATATAATTCTCTACAAATATGAAATCAAAATAAAATCTCCTTACTATACTTGTTTTACTGAAGGTGCTAACTTCTTTGGTGGAACAATAAGAAAAATTTCTAAACATTTATTTTTCACTTGTGGAATTGAGTTATGGACAATACCAATAATTTATTGTAATGGCCCTTGATCTTTGGAATATTTTTTACCACCATAGCAAATAGTTCCTCTTTCTCATGGATATTCTTCTTCTAGTCTTTGTTCTCTTATCTCACATTGGTAATTTCATGGGACTATTTTTGTTTCTTGAAGCTCATCCTAATGATTTCTACTAGATTTTTCCATATTGTAATAGAAAACATATAAGGAAATTTCATCAAACAATTGGTATGCATATTTGTTTGTACACAAATAAGCCAAAGAGCTATCAAATTTCATACAAGCCTCAAGGAAGTTGGAATGCATACTTATTTTTACATAACGAATACCCAAGGATCTAGAAAACTTCACATAAGACTCAAGGAACTTATTGCTCTACTAATAATATGATTTTTTTTTTAAAGCAAAAAACCCCTTGTGGGGCTGCCTTGGTCTAAGAGACCATGAACAGGGGGTTCTACATCGTCAAAGTCACCCGGGGGTCGCACCCAGCCCTACCCGCACCAACATTATCAATTGGATATTGGGTACCCAATTTAGCTTTTTGGTAGGGTGGAGATTCGAACCTGGGACCTCCCTTGGAGGATTGCCCTCTCCTCTCCAACTCACCCACAACACCTGGGTACTAATAATATGATTTGATACAACCCTAATATGACTCAAATTTTTCTCCCCCCAAAAATGAAACAATATAATATGTTTTTCCTAATGACCTCAAACAATGATAAACATATCAAAATGTTGCTAAAAAATAGGGCAACAATAAAAAATTGACACTAAGAATAAACAATACATAACAATTGAGACAAATTTATGGAACCTTCATGGGATGAAAACTTACTGAAAAATGATATTCATAACTTACTATTGAACAAGGAATTTTCTTAATTTCTAATTTAATGATCAAACCCAATTATAGCTTTAACAAAGTTAGAAGGGAGAGCTAATGGATCCTTCTAACCTTTGGATTAAGGTTGCCTCTGCACTATCCCTATGGAATAATCCTATGCTAACCTCCACTAATTACATAGAAAGTAAAATGCATAAATTATTAAGGGTGCAAATTCAAAAAAATTATAGGTTTAAACTATAGAGAGGAAGTGTATGTGATAAATCAATACATGAGAATTTGAATAAAATCAATGTTCTCCCATTCATTAAGTCATGAAATTTCCAAGCGAATGATAATATGGGAAAAAGGGTAATGCCTCAATCACATGCACTTAGTAAACTAGGTGAATGGTGCTACTAATGAAGTGCACAAGAACTTGCCAGTTTCTCAACAACCTCATAAGATAAAAGCATAATATGGGTTTTATAAAGTATAGATTTTAATTCTTATGGCTAAAATATGAATACAATGAAGCCCTAGACTCATTTATAGTTGGTGTTTACCCTTAAGTTACATGGGTTGAGAAAGAATTACTTATAGTAAAAGTAAATATTTGGGGGTATCTTTAACAAATATTGCATACCTCTAAATATACCTCTAATAGGATTAAAATACTTTTAAAATGAATTAGTGTGTTATTGCATGTCCAAACACTACCTTTAAAATATTCTCCTTGGGAAATATGACCTTTTTAATCCCTCCACTAGCTAGTGAGTGATCTGCTCTAGTTAGTGAGCAAATTACTTACTTTTACTAGTGAATTACTTGTTTTTTATAGCAAATTACTACTTGATCCTAAGTTGATTGATCGTTAAATCCAATTGGACCCTTTTTAAAGCAAATTGATCTTGAGCCAATCATTCATGTGCTAGAATTATAATTTTTTTGGAGGAATTTAGAAGGCAATTGTTGCTTGATTTCATTAAATTTTGATCCTTAAAATTTATGAATTCCAAGGTAGTGTCAAGGCATTACATTTCTAATGAATTCATGGGGCCAAGCTCCCTTTGGCATGGAGTCTATAAAATTGGAATCCTTACTACAAAAATATCAAAATTAGGTTCCCCTCATCCATTCTTCTATGGCAAAAATCCCAATAGTTTCTACCATTCTTTTTCACCTAGGAGCTCAATCAAGATGAGGTCCTTTACTTCCCCATAGAGTCTTTGAATGGGTTTTCTAACAACTCATGCTATTTCTCCCTGAGATCTTACAACTTGGCATATATGGCCTCCAACTTCTTGGATGTTTCAAATGCATCCCTCTTGTCATCCTGATCCTTCTTTTTTTTAAGTGAAAACCCCTTGTGGGGCCGCATTTGTATAAGAGACCACGAAAAGGGGGATCTACACCGTTAAAGTCACCCAAGAGTCGCACCCGACCCTGCTCGCACCAACATTATCAATTGGATTTTGGATACCCAATTCAGCTTTTTGGTAGGGTGGAGATTTGAACCTAGGACCTCCCTTGAAGGATTTCCCTCTTCTCCAACTCACCTACAACACCTGGGTGTCATCCTGATCCTTATCTTCTTCAAACATGGCATCAATATTATTATCATCTAGGATATTATTTTTTAGGTCAAGGATTTTAAGCATCATCAAAACAACTTGTAGACACGAAAAATTGACCCACCTAGATGAGTCATTTTTACTTAGGCTTCCTTTAAGAGGTTTTCAAACTTGTTAGAAGCAAGTTTGGCCCCTTTTTTCTTGTGTTTTACCTTATCTTTCTTGACCTTGATCGAATCCATGCTCGGTAATTTATGTGGTACGAATTTAGCAAATTAGGATTTATTTTTAAAAACCTAAATTTTAAGTCAACCCTTTTGGGGCATCGACCTAATCAAGATTAAGTTTTTTTTTCCCACCTTTCTAGCCCTCCAAGACCTTTATAAATAAAGGTAATGTATCCCCTTTTCTACTAGTTCCAAAATAAATTACCAAGTGACTCTCAACTATCTGAATTCTGCTTAAGTGATCTTGTTAACATTTTGTGCAATATTTTGGTGCTTTTTGTGTTTTGTTGTTGGTGTTCCTAGGGATTTTGCAAGTGGAGAAAGCCTTGATGATAATTTGCTTTATTGGGGGTGGAGAGGTCTTCCATATTTGCTCCTACTTCTTTCATGATATCACTAGGTCTTTCTTCGCATTTAATAGTTTATATTTTCATTTAAATTCCTATTATGTTGCTTTTTGTTTTTTAGGTATTTTTAAGCCCTATTGCATGAATCTGCATCCCATTTGCTATAGCCATGGATTAGATGAAAGCCTTGATTTTTCCCATTAGGTGCTCTACATCCATTTTAGTACTATTATCGAATCCATGCTTGGTATCCTATAGGGCACGAATTTGGTCTAGCTTAGTTTTGGGGTGACTCTTCATCCTATAACCCTAGGGCTTCACTTTGTGTGCCCTCTACATTTTATTTTATCTATATCTATGTTCATTTTTGATTGTTATCATTATGTTTCATTTGCATTTCATATTATATTAGCTTGGGGGCAATTATTTGTTCCTAAACCCTAGTTTTCAAAATTACATTCTTGTTCAAGCATTGCATCCATTATATTTGCATTTCATTTGTTGTTTCATGTTTGCATATTTTGTTGTGCATGTTCCAAAGGTCAAAGATCATTTTTATTTTGAATGGTCAGCTAAAAGGACCAAGGGGGCTTGATTGTTGCGCCTCCAAGCTCAGTCTTATAGCGGCCTAAGCAGGCCCCCAAATGCTGATCAAATTTTCTAGGGTTTGTGAAGTTATTTTGTAGGTTTGAAACTATTGGATATTTTGGATGCAAGATAAAGCTTGGATCAACCATCGGAATCAGATAAGTGCCCTAATAGATCTTTAGGTTGTTTGTTGTTTGCTTTTGTTCATTTCTATTCAAAACCTAGATTACAAGTAAAGAAAAAATATTTGAATTTCTAGGCATTTGAAAGAATAAAAGCATATAGTGTGCATCTAGGGTTTTAATCTTGTTTGTGCATTTCCTTGGACCCTTTCTCAAAGATAAATTTTATTATTGCAATCCTAGGGTTAGACATCATTGAATTACAGAATCATACTAGGGTTAGTCCTTGTCTTCTTGCATCTTGTGTGTCTTGCATTGTTCTTTCATTTTCATAGTTTAGTTTAGAAAGGCCAAACAATAGGTGTATGCTTAATTGACACATCAAACATTCCCACCCTAGACTTGGAGTGAGTCCTAAAATCATTCCTGGTGAACCCATCCTTTTGTGTCCTCGAGTGTAGAGAATATAACACACCCTCATGGTTCACCTCGGCTCCTAGTGGATCCAATCGAGAATCATACGTGGTAGGGCAGTTTTCCCCCTCTACATATTTGGTGAACTCGACATGAACACACATCTTAGTGGCCAAGATAGGAAGCCTCTTCCTTTGTATTTTCTTGAAAACTTTAAATAAGACCACTAATTCTATTTGTTTAGATCAGAAAACATTTAAAAACATCTTAAAAATCTTTTGTGTTTTTTCGTTAGTTTTTAGTTTTCCTCCTTTTCCACTCTATCCTTTCTCTCTCTCCTAATGGCTCCCAACCTTAGGAGTGGGTGAAGGCTTTTAGATTCTGATGAGATTTTTCAAGAAGATGATCATATTGATAGAGAGAATCATAATCTAGAAGAGGAAGAAAATGAAGAAGTTGGTAATGACCTTGATCCTACTAAGGGGTCCAATGGGAACCTTATCTTTAAATCATTTGAACATGTCTGGAATTTCTACAAGCATCATAAAGATGCCTTGGATAAAGCTATGGAAGAGGAAGCCTAACTCAAGGAAGTTGGAACATCTCATCATCAAACCATTTCTCCTCGAGATGTTCATAACAACCCCTTGATTGAATCTTCACATCATGATAATCTTGTTCACAACCCAACATATGCTACTACTATAACCACCAATATTGGAAGAATTCCACAAGTTCCTCCAACTAGTAGTGCATCTCAAGATTATGTTCAATTTCCTCCTCATTCAGCTAATCTCAACATTCATGCTTCTATCCCACCAAATGTTAGTTATCCTCCACAACAAGATACCACATATCATAACCCATACCATAATAGTGTCAATACCTCCAACATGAGCCAAGTTCCCTTTCAACAACCTACCTATACCCCTCCCCTAGGGAACCTAAGGGTATTGCACAACAACAATCCTGAAGTGCAAAGTTTAACTAATATGGTGAAATAATTGGTTTCAAGAGTGGATATGATTCAGCCACCTAGTTTCACCTACAACTATAGAGAAATGTGCAATCAACCCTTAGACCCTATCATTGCCTCTAGGCCCTACCCTAAGCATTTTCCAATGTCGGTTTTACCTATCTATAAGGGAATAAAAGATCCAATTGAGCATTTAAGAATGTTTAGGACAACATGCCATGATATCATATATGATGATATGTTGTTACTAAAGATATTCCCTAAGAGCCTTGGTGGTATGGCATTAGAGTGGTATTATCAATTGCCTAATCATTCTTTGAGGAATTTTGAAGAGACAACTGAAATGTTTGTTCAACAATTTGGTGCTTATGTTGAAAAGAATGTGACTATGAAAGATGTCTATATGTTGAAACAAGCTAAAGATGAAAGTTTTTTAGAATTTTTGTCTCGTTGGAGGAGTCTAGTTGGATGCTTGAGATATACCTTACCTCCTCGAGACATGCTTGAGATATTTATTGGAAACTTACAAGAACAAATCTCTTATGAATTGGAAACTACAACTATCACATATTTTGATCAAGCTATAGATCTAGCAAGAAGGGTAGAGCAAGCCCTTATCAGAAGAGGTCAACTTAAGATAAAAGAGGATAGGACCACTAAAAATTAGTATAAGAACAAGCATGTGGTTGGTGATGGGGTAATAGATAGTAGGCCTATTAACAATGTTGTTAACACCCTATAAAATATGGTGCTTAACCAACCTCAAAAACCCCCACAAAGGAATTTCACAAGACTCAACATACCTATGATAGTGGTCCTAAAGTAGCTTTTGGAAGCTAACATGATTGAGTTACCACCTATAAGGTAACTTGATACCATAACTAATTGGTATAAAGTTGGTCAACATTGTGAGTATCATAGAGTGGAGGGGCATTTGAAAAACTCTTGTAAGAGGTTGAAACATGTGGTTCAAGACCTAATTGATGAAGGTTGCCTTGTTATAGAAGGTTCTCGACCCAATCCTCCAACAAACAATCAACCTCCTACTCAACAAGCACCCACAACTAATCAAGACATGGGAATCTTCCAAGATCCCCTCCCTAAGCATGGTCAATAGGTAACTAATCAAGTGTCATATCAAAATGTGCCACCTCCCTATGATAATATGGTTGGTATGATAGCAATAACTACAAGGCAACAAGCATATAATCAACCGACTCAACATTCTCAATAGGAGATGAGTTCTTCATCCAACCCACCTTCAAAACCCACCTTAGTTTTGAAGAATACCCAAAAAAGGAGCACAAGATTAGAAAACCCACCTTTAGTGTTGAAGCCACAACCTAAAGTCTCCTTTGACATTCAACAACAATTAGCTAGTACCCCAACCAAGATCTCTCTCTTAGAACTTTTGCAAACTTCTCCTATTCATGGGGAAGCCTTGTTGAAGCTTCTAAGACAACAATCTATTCCTCAAGACATTTCCCCTAGTGCTATAGCTAATGTTGTAAGTTCTCTTGGGATACATCATATCACATTCTTGGATGATGATATTCCTTCCTCAGACTTATGAGGGGATTCTTCCCTCTACATCACTACATTTATTGGGGAAAATTTTATCAAATGGATCTTGATTGATAATGGTTCTTCCCTCAATTTATGCACTTATCAATTTTTCCAAAAGTTTGGATTAAAAGAGGAAGATTTAACTAAATCCAATATCATCATCAAAACTTTCAACAATGAGTCCCAAGAAGCTTGCAATATTATATCCCTCCCCCTTAGGGTTGGACCTAAGATCTTAGATACCTTGTTCTATGTGGTGTCTTGCCCTACATATTTTAATCTTCTTCTTGGATGCCCTTGGATCCATGCGATGAAGGTTGTCCCTTCTACTTTTCACCAATGTTTGAAGTTTAAATTTAAGAATCAATTTATCACCATTTTGGGTGATCCTCACCCATTTGAATATTGTTCACTAGTTGAACAAACTCAATCTGATCTTCATTTATATCCATCAGTTTCCTCATCTCACATGACTAAGCAATTTGAAAATCTAAATATGAGTGAGGAACCATTAATCAATGTTTCATCATAGGATCAAGTCAATCCTTTTCTTCAAGAGCCTCTTCTGAAGATATCTCATCAAGGTTTGGAGTGGAGTGTTGAGGATGAGGGATCACCCTCTCCCTCTTTGTTAGTTGTGACCCCAAAGGAGTATGTTGAAGGTGACACTCTTTGTGACATGGTTCATGAGGATGTCCCTTGGAATGGCTTCTCCTTTGATGGGTCAGTCCCTTGCATTGCGTAGGTTGAGTCTTCTAGTTCTCAAGAGGACTTTGGTTCTATGTCTCCCGAGGACCTTGAGCAACTAGGAGTGATTCTTGCCCTACCTCCTCTTGAGGATGAGTCATCCATTCTCATTGAGGAGACCATAGATGTTAACATAGGTTCTGAGGAGACCCCTAGAATCCTTAAGCTAGGTAAAGCCTTGTCCATGGATGAGCAGGAGTAGTTGACCAATTTGTTGAAAGAATTTCATGATATTTTTGCTTGGTCATATGTCGACATGCTAGGGCTTGATCCCTCCCTTGTTATGCATCATTTGGTAGTTCACCCTAGTGCTAAGCTTGTTAAGTAGAAACTTAGGAAGATGCATCCTAAGGTCACCCTTTTGGTCAAGGAGGAGCTCCAACAACTCCTTGACATCAGTTTTATAAAAGCTATCAACTATTTTGATTGGATCTCCAATATCATCCCTATGGCTAAGAAGATGGGAACAATCAGGATATGTACCAACTTTTGGGACATTAACTTAGCATGTCCCAAGGATGATTTTCCCTTGCCCAACATAGATCATATCATAGATTTCATCACCAAATATGGTATGCTTTCACTCATGGATGGTTTCTCAGGATATAATCAGATCATGGTTACCCTTGAGGATCAGGCCAAGATAACTTTCATCACACCATGGGGTACCTTCTATTATAAATTCATGCCTTTTGGCTTGAAAAATATTGGTGCCACATATCAGAGGGCTATGACTTATATTTTTCATGACATGATGCATGATATTTTATAGGATTATGTGGATGATATTTTAGGTCATTCCATACATCGATAAGATCATGTTCATGATCTAAGATGAATTTTTGAAAGGCTTCGATAGTTCAGAGTTCATCTTAAGCCCTCCAAGTGTGTGTTTGGAGTCACATCTAGCAAGTTGTTAGGTTTCATCATTTCTAGGTGAGGTATTGAAGTGGACCCTACTAAGATAGTGACTATCATTGACATGCCTCCTCCCACACCTTGATTAAGTTGTGTAGCTTGCAAGGTCGACTTCAAGCTATTCATCGGTTCATAGCCTAGTTAGTTGATAAGTGTCAACCCTTTCTTAAGCTTCTTAAGAAAGATGTGTTCTAGTGGGATTCTGAGTGTCAACAAGATTTTTATGAACTCAAAAGGTATCTCACTTCCCTACCTATCTTAGTTCCTCTTATGCTTGGATAAGCATCTGATGCTTTACATAGTAACCATAACTCATGCTTTGGGAGCCTTGTTGGCTCAACATGATGATCAAAATAAAGAGTGAGCTATCTACTATATCAGTAGAACCTTGGTCAGCTATGAAACCTGGTACACTCCCTTAGAGAAGCTTTGCCTTGTTATGGTGTTTGCTTCCTAGAAGCTAAGACACTACATGCTCAACCATAAGATATTGGTGGTTGTAAAGTTTGATCCTTTGCATTACTTAATGTCTAAGCCCCACCTTTTAGGTCGAGCTGCTAAGTGGGTTTTAGCCCTTAGTGAGTTTGACCTAACTTTCATAGGTTAGAAGGCTATCAAGGGTTAGGTGATTGCTGATCAGTTAGCCTTCACTCCCCTAGAAGTTACCCATCCTTTGGTCATTGAGTTTCTTGATGAGTGCTTTAGCATAGAGGTTGAAGAGCTAGAGTCTTGGACTTTATTTTTTGATGGAGCCTAATGCATGAAGGGTATTGGTGCTGGAGTCATTCTAGTTACCCCATAAAAATAACTCATCCCCTTTCCTTCAAGCTTTATTTCTCTTGCATGAACAATATTACTGAGTATGAAGCTTTGATCCTTGGTCTTAGAGTAACCTTAGCCTTGAAGGTTAGAGTTCTCTCTATCTTTGGTGACTCTCAACTTGTGGTCAATCAGATTAATGATGTTTATCAGACTTGGGATGATAAGCTAAAACCTTATAAGGATATTATCACCAAGATTTTATCTATCTTTGATCGGGTAACCATAGAGTCTATCCCTAGATCCTCTAACCACCATGCGGATGCCATGGCCACTACTACATCCTTGTTTCCTTTGGATTTGGATGATGATCAAGCATCGATTATCATTAGATAACTTTGGGAGCCTATATCGCTTGGTTCTTGTCTTGTTCTATTAGATGTTTTGACCATCGAAGCTTCCCCATCTGAGCCATGGTATATCGACATCTTTAATTTCCTTAAGGATGGTTTGATTCTTGATGGTTTAGATCATAATCAATGTAATATTTTATGCAAAAGAGCATGTTGATTCATTATAATTAGTAATACTTTGTATCAATATTATTTTGAAGGTATCCTCTTGTGATGCCTTAACTTCGATGAAGCTTGACTAGCTCTTAGTGAGGCTCATGAAGGTTCATGTGGAGGCCATTTTAGCGGTAATGCTATTGCCAAAAAGCTCCTTTGGATGGGGTATTATTGGCCTTCCATGGAGAAAGATGCATGTGACCATGTTCGATGTTGTGACAAGTGTCAATGCCATGACAACCTTGTCCATGCTCCTTCTCAACACCTTCAGGTTATTTCTTCCCCTTGGCCATTTTCCATGTGGGGATTGGACATTATAGGGAAGATTAACCCAATGTCATCTGATGGTCACAAGTTTATCATAATAGTGATAGAGTACTTCACTAAATGGGTCAAAGCCATACCCCTGGCTATGGTGACTAGAGCTTAGGTTTCCAAGTTCATCTTTAACCAGATCCTTTGTAGGTTTAAGATTCCTTCGATGATTATTTTTGATAATGGCACTCCTTTCAAGAACAAGGATATCCATAAAATTTGTGCTAAGTACAAGATTCAACATAAGTGGTCAACTCCATATTACCCTTAGGGTAATAGATAAGTTGAAGCATCCAACAAGTCTTTGATCAAGATCCTCAAGAAGTTGGTTAGTAAGATCAGTCATGACTAGCATATCCAACTTTATCCTAGCCCTATGGGCCTATCACACTAGTGTGCGAACTCCTATAGGTGCTTCTCTGTATGTCTTGGTCTATGGGACTAAGGTGGTCTTTCCATTTGAGTTAGAGGTTCCTTCATTGTACATCTTGTTGCAAGATGCCTCGATCAATGATGAGTATCACTTAGATCATTTGAATCAATTGGAGTTATTGGATGAAAAGTGCATTCATGCCTTAGAGCATTTGTGAGCCTATCAGAATAGGCTCAAGCGATCTTATTCCAAGAGAGTTTACAATCATTCTTTTGAGGTTGGGGACCTTGTCCTCAAGGAAAACCAAAAGAACACCAATGCTCGATCAGATCTTAAAGGTAAATTTTAGCCCAATTGGTTAGGCCCCTTTATCATAACAACCAAGTTTGGTTTAGGGGCCTATCATTTGGCTTCTTTGGATGGTAAAGAACTTAAAGAACCAATGAATATAATGCATCTAAAGAGATACTATGCATAACTTGGCACTTTGCATCTTCATATTGCATTTAGCTTAGTTTTCATACTGCATTTGGTTTGCTTGTTCATACTACATGATTGCCTATCATATTTTGCATGTTTTGCCTGACATTCTATTATTTGCATTATGCTTGTCATACAATTGCATTGTTGCTTGCTCATATTTGCATGATTACTTGATCATATAGATTCTTGGGGATTTCATGATAATGGCAAGTGATGACACCTAGTTAGGTCATAGCTCACATGCATTGCACTCACACTAGGGCTCTGATGCCTAGAGAATCCCCAACCTAGGGCTCATCTCCATGCATTTCCATCATTGCATTCACTCATGTCATTCTATATTCCTTGACCTTGAAAGTTTTAATGATCATATTTTTGTCTTCCCCAAGTCAAGGAATATAGTTCTTCTTTTATGTATCCTTGTCCTTTGCATGTTTTTCTTTCTCCTTTTCATCAAGACAAGGATACATGTTCTTCCTTCCATTTATGAATCTTGCTTGTTGTTCACACTTTCTCGATATTTTGATTATTAAGCTTCTTCTGAGAAAGATGCACACACACACACCATTCTTCTTCTTCATCTCTATTTCTTCTCTCTGTTTTCTAGCACGTGCACACATAGGTTATGCTTCACTTTGATCACTCATATTTTGCACACACCACACCCCTATCGGGTAGTGCTCACTTTGGAAATATCAATCATATCATTTCAACACCCCATAGCGGATAGCTTCATGGTCACGAGTGAGGGGTAGCCTCCATTCGACCATTTGTGAGCATACATCCTAGTGGGTATATCTCTCTTTTCTCTGGCCATTAGCGAGCACTACACCCATAGTGGGTACCACTCCACCTATCCATCTCTATGAGCATAACACCCTTACAAGATAGCTTCATGGCCACTAGCGAGGGGTAGCCTCCATTCGACCATTTGTGAGCATACATCCTCATAGGGTTCTACTCTATTTCTTTTCTTTTGTTTTCTTTGACCTTTTGGAGCTTTCACTTTCTTCTTCTTTCACCTTTCTTCTCTTTTTGTTGTTCTTCTTTTTCTTCTTTTCCATCCGCTCATCCATGCATTTCACTTTGCATTCATTTTAGCTTGCATGTTAGATTGCATTTCATTTAGTTAGATTCACTCATGCATTTTAGTTAGGATCATTTTGCATTGCATTCATTATGTTTGTGATTATCATGCTAAAATAATAATAATAAATAAATAAATAAAGAGCAAATAATGAAAATTTAATAAGTGCAAGTTCACCTCTTGTCTTTGCTTGTTTGTCTTTCTTCTCTCTCTCTCTTCTTTCTTCCTTTTATCACCTTTTGGTTTGTCACCTCTCTTTTTCTTCTGAGTCTATCCTTTTTGAGTTTCCTTAGGAATTTTACATTCCTTTCGAAACTCGAGGGGGCACCTCGGCCTAAGAGGCATTAATGTCCCTAATGCCTCGATTTGCATGCCAAATATTCAAAGTGTCCAGAATAACACTATTTGTGCACCACCCCTTTCTTCTAAACCAGCCACCCCTTTTTCCTTGTGTTTGTCATCTTTTCACCCATAGGTGTCTACATCTTTCTTTGATGCATTTATTAGGCCATAAATGCATCAAAGAGGGGGTAAAATGTAGACACAAAAAATTGACCCACCCAGATGAGTCATTTTTCCTTGGGTTTCTTTGAGAGGTTCTCAAACTTGCTAGGAGCAAGTTTGGTCCCTTTTTTCTTGTGTTTTGCCTTGCTTTTTTTGACCTTGACCGAATTTGTGCCCGATAATTTACAAGGTGCAAATTTGACAAATTTAAGGTTTTTCTTTAAAAACCTAAATTTTAAGTTGACCCTTTTGGGACATCGGCCTAATCAAGGTTAAGTTTTATTTTTCCTACATTTTTAGCCCTCCAAGACCTTTATAAATAAAGGGATTGGATCCCCTTTTCTCCTAGTTCGAAAAAATTTACCAAGTGACTCTCAACTATCTGAATTTTACTTAAGTGATCTTGCTAGCATTTTGTGCAATATTTTAGTGCTTTTTGTGTTCTGCTATTGGTGTTCTTGGGTATTTTTCAAGTGGAGAAAACCTTGACGATAATTTTTCTTATTGGGGGAGGAGAGATCTTCCACCTTAGCTCTTGTTTCTTTCATGAGATCACTAGGTGTTTCTTCGCATTTAGTAGTTTACATTTTTATTTTAAATCCCTGTTATGTTGCTTTTTATTTCTATTTAGGGATTTTTAAACCCTCTTGCATGAATCTACACCCCATTTTCTATAGGGTAAGAATTCAGTGAAAGCCTTGCTTTCACCCACTAGGTGCTCTACGTCCATTTCAATGTTGTTATTAAATCCATGCTCGGTATCCTACAGGGTGGAGATTCAATCTAGCTTAGTTTTGGGGTGACTCTTCATCCCAAAACTCTAGGGTTTCACTTTGTGTACCCTTTGAATTTTATTTTTTCCGTGTCTATGTTCATTTTTTAATGTTATCATTATGTTTTTCTTGTATTTCATGTGAGATCGGCTTAGGGGTAATAATTTATTCCTAAACCCTAGTTTTCATAATTGCACTCTTGTTCAAGCATTGTATCCATTCTATTTACATTCCATTTATTTTTTCATGTTTGCATATTTTATTGTGTTTGTTCCAAATGTCAAAGCTTATTTTTATTATGAATGGTCAGCTAAAAGGACCAAGGGGGCTTGACTATTGCACCTCCAAACTCACTCTTATAGCAGCTTAAGTAGGCCCCCAAACACTTATCAAATTTTCTAGGGTTTATGAAATTATTTTTTAGGTTTGATGCCATTGGATATTATGGATGAAATATAAAGCTTGGATCAAAAACCAGAATCAAATAAGTGCCCTTGATAAAACTGTTAGGTTGTGTGTTGTTTGCTTTTGCTATTCTTGTTCACAATCTAGGTTACAAATAAAAAGGAAAAATATTTAACCGCTTTTTAGGCATTGAAAATAATAAAAGCATACAATGTGCATTTAGGGTTTAGTCTTGTTTGTGCATTTCCCTTATACCCTTTCTCAAAAGACAAATAATTTCATTATTACAACCTAGGGTTAGAAATAATTCAATTAAAGAATCATGTTAGGGTTAGTCATTGTCTACTTGCATCTTGTTTGCCTTGCACTATTATTTTATTTCCATAGTTTAGCATAGAAAGACCAAAAATAAATGATTGCTTAATTGACACACTTAACACTCTCACCCTAGACTTGGAGTGAGTCCTAAAACCATTCCTGGTGAATATGTCCTTTCGTATCCTGGAGTGTAGAGAATATAACACACCCTTGCAATTCACCTCAGCTTCTAGCAGATCCAATCGAGAATCATACACGGTAGGGAATTTTTTTCCCTCTACACAACTAATTCCTAAATTTCCTTGGTCATTTCTACATTGTGATCTTTAGAGATGCTAGAGTACTTTTATAATATTAAAGGCCCCTCTAAGTATTTGGTATTTTTTTTAGTTTCTTGACTAAATATTTTCGGTCCATCCCTAATTTTTATGCTTGTGATGTTGACGTAGAGGATAAAAGCTTTATAACCTCTTAGTATTAATTACTAGCAAAAAATTGTTCTTCTATATGTTCAATTATTTCGATATCTTTTTTCCAAGATTTTGTCTATGTAGGCCACACATCAAAATTATTCTTCACCTTTGCTCTAATTTTATCCCATAAGAACTTGATGAATTGGACATCTTAAGCCTTTTTGAGGTCTATAATTACCTTAGTAGGATTTAAAGCTATCAAATCTATACTTTTCTAATCCTTTGCATATAGGGCTTCCTAAAATTTTTTGATCTAGGACTTTCTTTGCGAGAGTTGTTCCAAAATATCCTCTAATTATTGTGTATTTTGTTTAGATTTGGTAACTCAGGATTTGAAGTCCTCAACTTTCTTCTTCAATTAATATTTTTATGAGGCCTGCTTTAAAGTCTCATTTTCCTACTAAATTTTATCCTTCTATACCTTTAATTATGCCAATTTTACTTCAAGATTCTTATTATTTTTTTGCACCACTTCATTTTCAATCTCTAGTTGATCAAACTTCATGGCCATACCAAGCATGAGTTAGTTTGAAAGTTGGACCATTAGGTATGGATCCATTCAATTTAGGTCCAACTAAAACATTTTGGTAGTCAATTCAACAAAAGGATCAGATAATGTTGCATCTATAATATAGATTGTATCACTCTTCCTAGCTAGTTGTAGTTGCATGAGGATTGATGCCTTGGAGATTTTATCCTTAAGTTATTTATAATTAGTTTTCCATTTCTTTTCCTTACATCAAGGACATCAAAAATCTTCATGATGTTTATCTCTTCTAGTTTGCATATAGTCTTCCATGCAAAGACCTAACTTCGTCCTGCAATTGTGCTAGCTTAAGTGAGTGCTCCTATAGACTCATGTCTCTTAAGTTGGGGTAGTATATTCATAGCCTATAGAAGTTACCTCACTTGGTATGGATGATGATGTGGGTGTGTGGATGTGATAAGTGGAATAAATTATGTGGTGATGAGAGGAAATGGGGTAGATATGGATAGAGTGAATTGTGATACCAACTATACCAATATTTTAACTAGTGATGACATCATTGGTGAAGACATGGATGAAGATAATGATTAGACATAAGGTACCAATAGTTGCATGGTGGACACATGAATGGGAGATGATGGAAATAAAGTAATTGGTGTGTTCTAGGTGTGACAAAGACCACTAGTGATAGAGTTCCTATAGGAGAACCATGTGCTACACTAGTGGAGGGTGAGAGAAGTGCAATGAAAGAAGGTATGAGAAGAGAAGAAGAAGCACAAAGAGAATAATAAGTGATAGAGAGATAATTATGAGCAGTGGATGGTGGAAAGAAAGCATAAGTGATTGCAAAAGTGGCCACAATACTAGTCATTCCCAACTTGGGAAAGATCCTCCTTAAGGAATTTTCCTCTTGAGCTAAGTTATTTTCTCTTGTTGTTGTTGTATGGTCATGATATTTCAAAGCATTAACTTGTATCTTTCAAACCCTCTTTATCCCTCTATAGTTGTCTTCTTAATTTCCAAATTACCATGGTGTTATTCACATGTCATTGGTGTAGCTAAAAAATATTGATCTTAGGCATTGAAATTTTCCTTGGTCTTTGAGGATTAGATGGGTTGGATATTGCTTCATTTATCATTTTAACCCTTTTGGAACTCTTGGAGTGTTTCCTATTCCAAATGGTTGATAAATGGTTGTTAAGTGGTCATCTATGGTAGGCCTTGTTAGGGTGTTTATTTCATACCTCATATTTTACCAAGCTAGGATCTTCTTGTCTGTGTACCCCAATTTTCTCAAGGCACCTAGACTTTTATGGCTCATCTTGATGTTTGGATCAAAATTATATTTTGCCTTGACATAAAATGCATGCCTTTTTGGTGGGTTATTGTGCCATCTATGGATATCATCCTCATATCCATGGTTGCTTTCTCGAGTAGCAAGAGCTAATTTTTTCTAGGATTTTCCTCCTTCTAAATGCTATACCTCTTCTCATTCATAAAGAAGGAATCCAATGTCTCTACATACAATGTTTCTATTGGAAATTTGATGTTGAGCAAAAACTAAAGTATGCATATAATTTATCATATTAGTTTTATATAGTTAGGTATCTAAGCATATTCTCTATTAAGTTAGTTTTCTATAGTTAGGTAGCTAAGCATATTCTCTATTATGTTAGTTTCCTATGGTTAGGTAACAAATCATATTCTCTGTCATGTCAATTTTTTACAATTAGGTAGCTGAGCATATTCTTTGTCATGTGAGTTTTGTATAGTTAGGTAGCTATGCATATTATCTTTCATGTCAGTAAGGTAATATCATATTGTTATTGTTTTTGTAATGACTATTGTGCAAGTGGGTAATTTGACGCAAAAAAAATAGTGTAAAATTTCTATATAAAAGTTTTGCTCCTTAGTAAAAATTTTGTGTAAAATCAATTTTGCTCCTTCCTATGTAATTGTTTTAAGGAAATCTCATATTTGGTATCAGAGCTAGAAAAATTGATATTGGGTTGAAGTGTTTTTGTGTTACTAATATTTCTAATCATTGATCATGACCAATAATAACTCCTTTCCTATTTAGAGTTTAGTGGGTAAGATTGACAACTAGAGCATTAAGTTGAGGACATTGTTGATTGGAAAAGATATTTGAGATATTATAAAAGCTGGTAATGATGAGCCAATATAATTAATCTATTATCCCACATAATTATATATAATTCAAAGAGGGAGGCAAAAAATAATAATTCTTTGGTGTTGTAACACATTTAGTCAGTTCTAGACAAGAGCTTGTTTCCAAGGATTGTTAATGCAAAGTTAGCCAAGGATGCTTGAGAGGCTCTACAAGAGTCTTACCAAGGTAGTGACCAAGTAAAAGTGGTCAAGTTACAGACCTTGAAGAGAGATTTTGAGAATTTGAGGATGCAAGAGGATGAAAGTGTAAGTGAATATTGTGTTAGAGTGAAAGATGTGGTTAATAAAATGACCACTCTTAGAGAAACAATGGATATGGAAGTTGTTGTAAAGAAGGTATTAAGAACTCTAAAACCAAGATATAACTATGTTTCTATCATCATTGAAGAGAGAACATATTTAACAACATTCAAGTTTGATCATCTTGTTTGTTCTCTTATATCACATGAAAAAAACTAAGATACAACTTTGTTGAAGGTGAAGAGAAGGTTTTTCACTCAAAGCTAAAAGTCTTAAAGAGTGATAGTGCTAGTACAATTAACCAAGGACAAGGATAAGGAAAATAAAAAAAATTATTATTTTTCAAAAAGAAGAGGAGGAAGAAGAGGTGGACCTATTGTTAGAGGAGGAAGAAGAGGAAGACTTGGAAAGAGAAATGTCCAATGCTATTACTGTAAAATGTGTGGATATTTTAAAGAAGAATGCAAAGTAAAAGTTGCAAATGAAGGAAAATAGTAAATTATGTAAAAGAGAATGAATATGCTTCAAACAACTTGTTTTTATCATATGATAAGGCTAAAAAGACTCCTTAAAAGACTTGGTATCTTGATTTTGGTTGTTCCAAGCACATGATAGACAATAAGGAGTTGTTTGCTATCGTGGATGATAAATTCAAGACCAAGATCAAGCTTGGTGGTAACAAGTTTTTGGAGGTAGCAAAAAAAGGCATAATGGACATAAGTACTAAGGAAGGTAAAAAGAAAATTCATGATATTTAAAACACTTGATCTTAAGCATAATTTTTTGAGTGTTAGGTAAATTTATGAAAATAATTATAGAGTAGTTTTTGATGATAAACAATGTATCATATATGATAAGAACCGTGAGAACAAAAAAATCGTTAATGTTCCCATGATAAGCAATAGAATATTTCCTTTGAATTTTGGAGGTAATAGAAGTAGCTTTTCAAATGTTTTTATGGAAGATAAGAGGTGGTTGTGGCATTTGAGGTATGGTAACTTAAAATTTCAAAGTTTGAAGTTGACTTCTCAAGAGCTGGTTTTTATTTTACCCAAAGTTAAAGATCACATAGAAGTTTCTGAGGGATGTGCCAAAGGCAAGCATGCTAGAGAAATATTTCCAAGAGAAAAATCATGGAGGGCCCAGCATCCACTCTAATTAGTTCATTATGATATTTGTGGCCCAATGAAAATCAAAAGCTTGGGTAAATCATCTTATTTTATTACTTTTATTGATGATTTTTCCAGAAAGTGTTGGTAATACTTTTTTAAGAAAAAAATGAGTCTGTAGATGTTTTAAAGAGTTTTAAAGCCTTTGTAAGAAATGAAAGTGGATATAGAAATCTAAGGATGGGCTATTGTGATGAGTATTGTTCAAGGTAGTTTACATAGTTTTGTGATAAGAATGGAATCAAGAGGCAGCTTACAACTATCACACTCCTCAAAAAAATGGGGTGGTTGAAAGAAATAACCAAATTATAACTGAGATGGCATGAAGAATGCTTGAAATCAATTATTTTTAGGTAGATGTGGGTTTTTGGGATTTATTACATCATATTATATGATAAATTATATTGAGGTAAAAATAAGAGTGGTTGAACAATTCATGCAAGAGTCTCGTGTGAGTTGGGAGTTGCTAGAAGTGAAAGTTCATCTATTAGTTTTTACAACCTAAGTTTGAATATCTATGCAAATGAACAATGAAGTATTATAATTTTATAATATTTTGTTTGGTATCAAAGTACATGCTAATGGAGCAAGATGATCTATTGAAAGGATGGTGCCATCTTGATCAGCTGACATGAAGAATGCTTCAAACCAAGGGACTGAGCAATTATTTTTAGGTTGATGTGGTTGTTGTTGGGATTTATTACATCATATTTTATGATAAATTATATTGAGGTAAAAACAAGAGTGGTTAAACCACTCATGCAAGAGTCTCATGTGAGTTGGGAGTTGCTAGAAGTGAAAGTTCATCTATTAGTTTGTTACAACCTATGTTGAGAAAACTAGAATATATTTAAATTTTGAATATCTATGCAAATGAACAATGAAGTATTATAATTTTATAATATTTGGTTTGGTATCACAGTACATGCTAATGGAGCAAGATGATCTATTGAAAGGATGGTGTCATCTTGCTCAGTGGTGAAAAATTTAAACAATCATGGTCGATGGCAATAGGGTGGTGATGGTCCAGCAAAATGAGGGAATTTTGGATGTGGAAGCGCTTCAATGAAGAATAAAAACTATTATCAAAACCTACATAGAGTTCACATGTCAAAGATTCTATCCTCTTCCAAAGTGCAGGCACTAAGCCATGTTCAGTCAGAGAAGGTTTTCAAGCTAGTGTGCTCTCTCTTGGACAAGATGCTTTAGAATCACGAATCCATATCGATGGTAGAATTGCTACTGATATTTATCAACCTAACATTTAATATCATTATGCAAATGCCCATCCACAAAATTTACTTCAGTAATGTTCAAGAGTTGTGAAAGTTTAAGGATATAATCAGGGAAAATGTCCTGTTCACATCATTTAATTTGGAATATAATTATATGTGTCTCAAATGATTAGAGTTTCTACAAGGTAGCCAATGGGTAATAAATAACCTTAGTAAGCATAGAGATGAATTTCTAAAAATATTGATATATATCCATCATTTTATGAACAAGGGCAACATAAAACTAGAGATATAGACAAAGGAAATAAGTTGAAGCTGAATGACAATCAACAATTTATCGATGATAGACCATCTCCCTCAAATTCTTAATATCACTCTAGATACACTACATAAAGCGATGGTAAAGTCATTAATTGTTAGGAATGATTTACACTAAAAAAATATTTTCCTTAGCCCAAGAAAAATATGGACCGTAGTTTTTGAATTTTCATGTTTCGGTGAAGGTTTAGAGATAGAAAATCAATAAAATTTTATGTAGGATTGCTTTTGACCACGTTTCAATTTTGGGCCTTGTGATATGCAACGTCATGTATAGGATGGAATATTATCCATTATGGATAATGATATTTCAATAATGTTTCTAGTTGACAAAGGATTGGATTTTTGTAAATAGACCAATCGTTGCAGGTTTTGTGATCTGATAGACTATCTTATTTGGTCTAGAAAGGGATAGATCGGTTGGTAGTGGATGACTATTTTCCAGTAGGTTGTCCCTATTATCTAGAAGGCAGAGTCCCATTTAATTAATTTTCACTCAATAGACTAAGGATTATAGAGGTTTCCTACCCAAAAAAAAAACATCACCGCAACCCCTATATGATAGGACCTATTGAAAAAGTAAAAGACACCTTTGAGTTTTAAAGCCATCGAATGGAAGGATGTAAAAAATATAACATATGCATGGTAGGTAGCTCAAGAAATAGGTTTTAATCAAAATCTATGATGATGTTGTACATGTAGCACGTAAGCCATGCATTGGCAAAGACCATACGATATTCCAGGCGATGAGGGAGTTTGATTTTTGGTTGTTGTTCTTGGCATTAATATGTGACATTGGGATAAGAATGGTTGTCATCAATAACATGGGCTAGATCAGGCTAGGTTTATATTACATGGATGTGATCACGTTTGTCTCTCTCATAAGAATCTAGGGATTCTTTGGGTAGATTGCAATGGCTTCATTTTGAATCATTTTGTAAGGAAGGTGGGCTTCCTAAGATTGGTGTGGATGGCAACCACCATAGTGGTGAAGGCAAGTGGTAGGTATTCAATGGATGTGATGGCTCCAATAAGCATGGTATTTAGTAAGGATTAGGTAACCAAAGATCAATTATGTTTTTCAAGAGTAGTAAGGACTATCCGACTACCCTATTGATCATATGTATTAAGTGGAGGCCCATGCCACACTCAAGATGAATGGTTGAGTTTATCCTCATTCACAAGATGATGTAAAATCAATAAAGCCTAGTTCGACTAATATTTTGTGATTGGTTGTGTATGTTTCCAATCACAACTATTGTGAATAGTAGTTTATATCCCTATTTACAACTTTGATGTTGGATAGTGTGTCCCTATTTGAATTTTTATATTGGATAGAGTGTGTGTCCCTATTTGCAACTTTGATGTTGGATAGAGTGTGTCCCTATTTGTAACTTTGATGTTGGATAGAGTGTGTCTCTATCCAATTGTGTTGTATGACCTTGGATAGTTGAGTTTATTCCTATCCTTTGTTAAGTGTCCAATGAGGCCATTCCTACTAAAAAAGCATAGTGAGGCCACTCCTACTATTGCTTGTTGTGAATAATTGAATGTATCCCTATTCATACTCTAAGTGTACTTGATGAAATATGGAGTGTGTCCTAGTTCATCACATGGTTATTTATATTATTTTTAGTATTCCTACCCATGTTTAGATTATGATGTAATAAGGGGGGAATGTTGGGATTTATTACATCACATTATGTATAAATCATATTAAGGGAAAAATAAGAGTGGTTAGAACCAATCACACATAAGTATTTTGTGAGTTGTGAGTTAGAAGTGAAAGTTAGTATGTTAGTTTGTTACAACCTATGTTGGGAAAACTAAAATATATTAAAGCTTGAACATCATTCGAAATGATCAATGAAGTATTATTAATTTACAACAATTGCTACAATAATAGTTTTCAAGAATAAGTTTTTGGTTGTTTAGTTTATGCTCATGTTGCTGATAAAAAAATGAAGTTTGATCCAAAAAGTAAGCCTTGCATTTTTTTTGGATATTGTGAAACTAGCAAAATTTATAGGCTCTACAATCCAAAGAATAACAAAGTGGTGGTTTCTAGAGATGTGATTTTTGATGAAGAGAGAGTATATGGTCATTAAAGAGGCCAAGCTGGTAAGACCATCAATGTTGCTAATGGTAGTGTTGGAGGTGAACAACCCACTAGTGTGCCTACTTCTTTAGTAAGTCCACCAAGCAGTCCTTAAAGTAGTTCTTCAAGAAATCCTAAGGGTAGTTCATCATGTTCTTCAAGTAATTTATTAACAATTATTAATATTATGAAGACTAAGAAGAGGAAAAGAAGTCTTCAAGATCACCCACCAAGTTAAAATCTTAATAGCAATTTTGAAAGGAGGTTTACAAGGGTCCAATCTCAAGAAGTTGATCAAGTTGTTTCAAGATTAGAAAGGTTGCACATATATGGAGATGATGAAGAAGATCCTAAATGTGAGTCGGTTAATTATGCTTTGATGTTTTAAGCTGATTGAACCTTCTTGTTTTGAAGATGCTTATAATAATGATGTGTGGGTGCAAGCAATGCAAGAAGAGATCAATTTCATTTAAAAGAATGATACTTAGGAACTTGTGAGACTTCCTAATGGTAAGAAATGTTTAGGTTCCAAGTGGATCTACAAGACCAAATATAGCAATGATGGTAGTATTGAAAGACATAAGGTTAAAATTATTGCCAAAGGATTCACATAAAGATAGGAAATAGATTATGAAGAAATATTTGCACCTGTAGCAAGGTAAAAAATAATTAGAATGGTTATTGCTTTGGCATCCCAAAGAAGATGGATTACGCATCACTTGGATGTAAAAAGTACCTTATTGAATGGATATTAGAAGAAAAAGTGTATGTAAAACAACCATGAGGTTTTGAGGTTAAAGGTAAAGAAGACTTTGTATACAAGTTGAAAAATGACTTGTATGACCTCAAGCAAGTACCAATGGCATGGTATGCCTAGATAGACGGATAATTACAACAAAATGGTCTTAAAAGGAGTAATATTGAGCCTACCTTCTACTTCAAGAAAGAAAATAGTGATATTCTTCTTGTATGTTTGTATAGGTAGCTGCTTAAAAATGAAAGATGAATTCAAAAAATGCTATGATGAATGAGTTTGAAATGAAATATTTTGGGTTGATCTATTACTTACTTGGAATGAAGGTTCGTCAACATGAAGATGAATTTTATTTTCCAAACAAAGTATGTTAAAGATATATTGAAGAATTTTTGTATGGACAAATGAAAACCAGTTCTCATTCTGATTGCTTATGGAGTAGTGTTGTGCAAGGACAATGGAGATGAGAAAGTAAATGTGATAAGTTGTAGAAAAATTGTAGGAAGTTTGTTGTTTCTAACTAATATTAGACCAAAAATTACTTATGTCATTTCTCTTATTTCAAGGTACATGAATGAACCATCTCAAATTCATTTGAAGGTTGCCAATAGAATCTTTAGGTATGTGAAAGGTACTCTTTATTTGAAATTCATTATTATACAACTAAGAAGATGGAGCTTGTTGGTTTTAGTGATTATAATTGGGGTGGTAGCTTGGATGACCAAAATTCTACTTTTAGCAATTGTATTTCTCTTGGTTTTGGACTGATCATATGGAGCTCAAAGAAGCAAGGATCGTTGCTCTTTCCTTCATAGAAGCTGAATATATTGCGGTCACTTCAGCTAATGCATAAGCCTTATCTTGGAAACATATTGGAGGAGATTTGTGAGAAGCAATGTTATCCTATAGTCATTTTTTGTGATAATATGGGTATAATTCAATTGGCAAAGAATCTCATCCATCATAGTAGGTCTAAAAATTTGATTTGAAATATCATTTTACCAAGGATATGGTATAAAAGAAAATAATAGATTTGAAGTACTATAGCACTCAAGAGAATCTTGTTGATGTGTTTAGAAAAGGAGTTACCAAAACTCACTTCTTAAAACTCATAGACAGTCTTATGAGATATCTTAGCATCAAGGAGAAGAATGTTGGAAATTTGATGTTGAGTAAAAACTGAATTGTGCATATTCTCTATCATGTCAGTTTTCTACAATTATATAGATGAGCATATTCTCTATCATTTCAATTTTCTATATTTAGGTAGTTGAGCATATTATTTGTCATGTCAATTTTCTATAGTTAGGTAGTTGAGCATATTCTCTATCATGCCAATTTTCTATAGTTAGATAGTTGAGCATATTCTGTGTCATGTTATTTTTCTACAATTAGGTAGTTGTGCATATTCTCTTTCATACCAGTAAAGTATGATCATATTGTTATTGTTTTTATAATAACTATTATGTAAGTGGGTAATTTGAAAAAAAAAATCTGTGTGAATTTTCATGTAAAATTTTTGCTCCTTAGTAAAATTTCTATGTTCCTATGTAAATTTTTTAAGGAGATTTCAAATTTTCATTGAGAATCCCAATAATATCATATGACCATTAATATCTTAGTTTCTACACTGTCATGTCTCTCAATATTACCTCAACCACTTGGTATAACCCATGTAGCTTTGATGTGATCTTCATGATTGGTTGCTTGAGTAGATGGAAGGTAGTTTTCTTATGCCCTCTAAAGTTTTACAATCCCATGTAATCGAGTTGTCATACATATTCAAGATTGAACAAGCAATCCAACACATATAAAAGCAAATTGAATGGCATGGCTAAAAAGCCATAGAAAGAAATGAGCAATTAGGTCCTCCCAAATTAGAAGACTTTGTTGGTCCATTCCTTTGACTTGATCAACTTTCATACCTCATATGATAGCCTTAATAATCTACCTTTGAATTTTTTCCTTATAACCTTGTACACCTTATCATAGAAGCAGTATGATATATTGTTTGCTTCTTGATATGATACATTTGTGTAGTCAATCACTGAAAGAGGCTCATCATCTATCCCTAACTAGTCTAGATGAAGGGTTTGAAACTATTGTTTCTTTTGGTAGAAGATAAGCTTGACCAGGTATGAGGTGTATATTATTTTTTACTCCTCTTTGAAGGCCTTCAGTTGGTTATCCATTTGATCTACAATATATCATGCACAATTGATCATTTAGGAGTGCCCAAGGTATGTTTGCATAGCATAGACTAAGACAATATGCTACTTATATAGCTTCCTATTAGTTCTTTCTCATGATTGTGGTTTTTCCTAACAATACCATTTACACATCCTCATTAAACAAGTCCAACTCTAGTGGGATGCTAAAATTAGCTAGCAGGTTCGGTTTCTTTAGTATTGAACTAAGAAATCTCACCAGTAAGTGCTTGTGCATCTATAATAGAAATCCTTTTGTGTATTTCAGCTACAAGATACCCACATGGTTAGGTCATTGCCACCTTAAGCATTTTCTTGATGTCCCCCTATTGGATGTAAAAATATTCTTCACTACACTAAGGGGTCCTAAAGCTATGTCTAGATGGGTCATACTCTTTTGCACATACTTCTATAAGTTATGGGTAGCTCCATACTTGTGGCACTAGACTAGACATCCAAATTTTACTAATACTCCAACAGTTAGTCTATGGATCCAAGTTAATTTGTCTTAGGGCTTCCATTTATAGTGGCCTTATGGAGTGTGTATACCTTCCTTCCTCAATCCTTCAATAAGGATCATCAAATAATACCTCATGTCTCTTTAGAGGAGGGGAGGTCTGTCTCTTTCTATTTTCCCATTTCTTCTTGCCCTTCCCTTTTAATGATTCTACCTCTTAAGAAGTGTTGGGATTGGTGATGGTGGAGTAGACATGGGTAGGGTAATAGTAGTGGATGGAGGTGAAGTGGAATTTGCTTTGAGTATGGATGACCTATCGAAGGTGGAAGATGTATCCATGATGGCATGAATGCAAAAACAATTAAATTTGGAGGAAGGTGAAAAAATTTACCAACTTCTAGGCCTAGAAGCAATACACTAGGTTTCACAAGCAATTCGCTCCCTTGAGAACCTTGGAAAATATTTGACAAATTCAAGCAATTCACTTGTTAATTTGAGTAATTTTCTCAAAGTTGTAAGTGATTCACTAGCAAAAAGGCACTTGGACAATTTTTCAAGTTAGAGCACTTTTCCTACAAATGCAAGCAATTCACTAGGAATTCAACACTTGGTAGTTTTTCAATGAACTAAATGATTGTTTAGCTTGATTAAACAATTTGCTCATTTGGCTTTAGCAATTCATTACCTAACATGACTAATTCTAGTAGATAAGTTTATGGTTTGCTTCATTCTTCCAAGCGATGTTATTTGTCCAAGGAAAGTGATTTTCTTTGGAGCTTCAAAAAGTTAGTCTAAGAAAGTGAGCCCTGATAAGGCTTAACCTATTAAACATACAAAATAAAATAAAAGTGATGAGGACATCTTTAAGACTTAGGTATTTATTATTATTTTATGCATTTCCTAAGTAGTCTATGTTTCCTAATGTCCAGCATGAAGCTTTCACAAAGCTCACATTTAGTAGGTTATAAAGTTTTTTTTAGCTAGTTGGTTGTTAGTTTGTTCTTAGCTTATTATTAGCTATCTATGCGAAGTTAGTTTTTAGTTTCACTCTTGTCTTCTTCCAAATTTTTTCAGATTTGGAAGAACTGCATTCAGTTGTACGCCATAGAGAAGATGACAAAGCCCATTTTGTGAGCCTTGAAAGAACCTTCACATTGAAAACCACAGACAATAGACTCTCAACATTTCATATTTCATGAAGATGTACAAGATTTTTGACGTAAGCATTATGTCCAAATTTTTCTGTGACACCGACTATTCATGACATGCTTACCTCTGAGATATTGATAGGTAGATTAACTAGGATCGTCGAGCGGTTTTGACAAACAGTCGAGATACATTGGATAAATCCTATTTCTTGCATACAAGAACTAAAGAGGACCTGATCATTGTGAGACAGCTAGAAGATTCTGAACATTGCAGTTCAGAAGCATTAGATCGAAGAACCACACTAGTTATTCATTGAAAACTCTGTAGTTAACACAAGCATCAACATGGCAGTTTTCTAGCATATTGTTTCTAGCTGTGGATCATAAATAGAACCATAGTGATGTGGAGTCCATTGTAAAGTATTGACGCAGACATTGCCTATGTAAGCAGGTTAGCCGATTGACGCGGACATTGCCATTTATTTGATGCATGAATAATATCCAAGATTAGTTATAATATCACTATGTGGTGATGATGTAATATGGGTGGGGTCATGTTGAGTGATATTTTCACCCAATCATGAAAGTACACTCTCCTTTAGGATTTGGGTTCCAAATCCCCTCTTGCAAAGAAGTCAAACAAACAACTTCTCCAAGGTCTTCGTTGTATTAGCATTTGCAACTGTGTATTAGTAATCTCAAATATAAGATATTCAATTTGAATGCTTGGAACACCTTAGTGATTGCAAGTAACTGTAAACAAGGGGCAATGTTGGTTTATTTCATCATGAAACTTTAGTGATTTTTCATTGTTTTTTTTTGGATTTTGATATTTTTTAAATGTTTATTTTAATGCCTTGAAAAGTTAAAACTTCGGAAAAATATAAAATGCAGAAAAATGAAAATGAAATGCAGAAACTGAAACTAAAATGCATTCAGTATGATGCTATCCTGTTCTGAAAAAACTGAAGATGTGAGGTCTCCGTGCATGCAACCTAACCTATTGGACTTGCAAAACAAGGACAATCCCCATAGGCTAAGTGCTGGTTCCTAGGGTACGAAATAAAATTCAAATTTCAAATATTCGCCTAATATAACCCAAAGAAATGGCATCAAAATTATATATAAATTTGAAATATGAAAAGATGAAAGAATAAACATTAAATCCATAGCATGCAAAGAAAATCTCCTTCTTTCTTGCCCACAAGATGCAAATTTTTGAACACTTCTACATAAAAAAATGTGTCATTTTACAATAGCAAAATTTTTGGTTTTCCCAAAGCAGTCCATGGATGAAAAATGACTCAAACAGGTCCAGAATGGCATCATCACCTTCAAGTCTGCAACTCTACTCATCGTAAATTCCCACCCATGTCCATGAAGAAGAAAAACCAGTCTACGAAAGAAAAACAACCCAACTAGGTCCAGAATGGCTATCTCGCCTTCAAACCTGCAACGCTACTTACAACAGTTTTTCACCCCCTCTGCCCTCTTTGAATGGCGTATTTAAACTTGTGAAAACATTGTTTCTCCTTCCCTGACAGTTCATTTCATTTGCCGATGGCTGTTCACTTCACCTTCCCTGACTGTTCATTTCACCTTCCCTTGTATGCGTGTGCTTTGCTTTCCATTTTGTGACTTTTCACTACATTTTCTCCACATGGGCTTGCGTCCGTTTTCCTCCGTGTGTAACGACCATCTTAAATGATTTCAAATCATTAAATATTCCCTATGTAACGCTTTGTCTTTTTCATTGGATTTTGTCCTTACGTCCACGTCACTATGCAGGTCCGTTACCTTGGCGACAACAATCGCGAGAATTTTTCCTGTACGACCGTGGAAATGCAACATGTCACGATATCGCGACACTTTTTCCTGTACGACCGTGAAAATGCAACATGTCGCGATATCGCGACACTTTTTCCTGTATGACCGTTGAAAATGCAACATGTCACGATATTGCGACACTTTTCTTTTCTTGTTCTTTCTTGTCTTGTTTGGTCGCGAAAATGCAACATGTCACAATATCGCGACACTTTTCCTTCTTGTTCTTTCTTTTCTCATTTGGTCACGAAAATGCAACATGTCGCGATATCGCGACACTTTTTCTTTCTAGCTCTTCCTCTTTGCTTTGAATCATGAAAATGCAACATGTCGTGATATCGCGACACTTTTTCTCCTCTGACCGCGACCAAGCAACATGTCGCGATATCGCGACATTTTTTCTCTTCTGACCGCGACGGTGCAACATGTCGCGATATCGCGACACTTTTTCTCTATTGATCGCGATGGTGCAACATGTCGTGATATCGCGACACTTTTTCTCTTTTGGCCGTGATGGTGCAACATGTCGCGATATCATGACACTTTTTCTCTTTTGGCCACGATGGTGCAACATGTCACGATATCACGACACTTTTTCTTTTTTGGCCGCGACAGCACATGTCGCGATATCGCGACACTTTTTATTTTTTGGTCGTGATGGTGCAACATGTCGTGATATCGTGACACTTTTTCTTTTTTGGCCGCGATCGCGCAACATGTCGTGATATCGCGACACTTTTTCCTTTTGGGCCGCGATGGTGCAACATGTCGCGATATTGCGACACTTTTTATTTTTTGGCCGCAACAGCGCAACATGTCGCGATATTGTGACACTTTTCCTCCTTGTGGTATTTTGCTTCTTTCCTTGATATTTAGCCTATGGGCCACTTTGGTTTTCTTGGAACACATGCAAAAAGGGTGGGTCCCCAATTTTGGGGTACGTTGTGGATCACCCACAACAAATGGCGACTCTGCTGGAAAATGCTCCTAAGCATTTTGATGAGAACTCAACCTGAAAAACACATAGACTCAAATACAATAATTAGAAAATATCCCAAGAATGAAACTAGATGAGAAATACATGAAACATTAGAATTATTAAGCATCAGCTCGGTGTGTGCAATGTGCTTCATTCCCTATCATTTGAAATTGATCAACATTCCATTGTCAGTTTCACTTATGATTCGTATGCAAGGCTATGAATTATTTGTGCAGGATTTGATGTATGATGAAGATGCTAGAGATATAACAACCCGTTTTGCAAAGGCTTAGACCTTCTAGTATCATGAACAAACATATTAAAACTGTCAAACCCTCTTAGGACCAGATATATGTATACTGAATTAATTTACTAGATCCCCAAAGTTGGTTATGTGTCACCACCATATTGAACCCATGTGCAAGTGTAAGTGAAATTAGAAATTTGGGAAATAGGATTCCCAACCTAAGCGAGATGGGAATTTAACCCTATCCTTACTACTCTGATCTGGAGTTTATTACCTCATCTTGAACAAAATGATTTAACCTATTATGGATGAAACTGTCAGGCTAGCCTATCTATTTGAGCAGTCAGTGGTCTTGCTTTTAGACAAGACATGTTGCCACGCATGAGCATACTCCACTGCCAAACGGGCGTCTATAGCCCTGGTGGAGATCAACCCCATAATCTAGGATTTGGCTCTACTTTTGATTTCTTGGACCTTGGGGATGATTACCCATCCTTGCAAGGGACAAGTAGTACGATCCTTCCAATCCAATATTAATAAAGAAATGAAAAATATTTTCTTTTGAATTTGAAGTTCTTGAGTGGGCAAAATAGAAGCTTTGGGGAATCAGATTCTCAACCTAAGCGAGATGAGAATTAGACCCTATCCTTACTACTCCATGAAGGTCAAATCAGAGCTTTGGGGAGTTGGATCCTCAACCTACGTTCGATGAGGATTTAACCCTATCCTTACTACTCTAATTTTAGGCTTTAAGCACTTATGGGAGTGGTAAAAACCACTGTTTTAAGGATTATGTTGCATGATAGGACAGACACGAAATACTCCTTTCGCCTCACCTTTTCTTCCAAGTACGATTTTGACCATTTTACTCAAAATCCTTTTTAATATGCGTAGAACGTGCTTGGTTCAAGATAGTTCGGGCATCAGTTCCCAACCTTAGGATACTTTTAATATACGTTATGTAATAACCCTAAGAGGATGCAACTGAGATGTAATGTATATGCAATGTGGAATGCACATGAGATATGAATGCATTGATCCTTTTGAAATGCGGATGGAGTATACCACCTACTTTGCCATAATTTATAAAACTGACAACTTCTTACATCATAAGTTCCAAATGATATTCTTTAATGTGTTTGCAAAATTCATGGAGCTTTCTGCAATATAATTCCGATGTTTCATATTCTCCTAGTCTTAGTTAAAATTCATAAGGACCTAAGTTAACAAACCAAAAGCGTCCAAAGGACCAACACACAAAACTTAAAACCAAAATGAGATCTAATCCAAAACTAAAACACGAAAACCAAAAGTATATACAATATAATACAAGATGATGCAAACAATTTGGATTATCATTTTCTCGGATCCCAAACCTAATTAGAGCCTTCCAAAAGATATATAATATGATACACATGCCGAATGTGGAAGCAATCAAAAGAAAACAAGATTAGACCAAACCATGCAACCAACTTCAACTTTCCTCTCTCACCCCACCAATTAGATTTAGTTCCATTAGTATTCTCATAGGTGAGATTCAAATTACCAGTTTGATTAGACAATGGTTGATTTTCAATTCTTTCTTGTCTATTCTTTAAGGTGCAAATTTCATAATCGCATTCATGATTTAGAATTAGGCTTTCTTCATTCAAAATGAAAATTTGTAAGCAACAGCCTATTTCTAAAAATTTCAAGGCTAATTCATTTTCCATGTTCTTAGGCCAATCAAAATTGTGCAACAATTTACAAGCGTCTAGGATATTTACTAGATGGGGATCATTAAGAGTTTTTATCCTAGGTTCCAGAATTAATTGTTGATGAATTTGATTTAGCAATTTAAGTGCATCAAGCTCCTTTTCATTCATTAAAGAAATGTCATCAAAGGTGTGGTTAGAAATAAATCCTTGTTTTTTATTCACATTCAATGGCATTTCATCATAATTATCATTTGAATTATACAAATCTTCACCAAAATCTTGGATTTTTGGACAAAAAGGCTTAGATTTTACCTTTTTCACATTTTCATTTACCAAGATTTGGTGAGGATTTGCAATTCCTTCTTTTACCTCATGGTCTTCATATTCCTCATTGATCACTTGTTCATCAAACATACCAAAATTGGGCAGCCAATTAAAAACATGCCCATCCTTTTCAACCCTCAAATATTCTTGGTCACAGTGTATGTCAAGTAACTCATCTTCATGATCAATCACTTTTGTTGCTTCCAATAGATCAAGCACTTTGTCATTTAATTCCAATTATTTGTTCACTATCCATGGTATCTCTTCCAAAACGTCCTCAAATTGTACAAGAGTTGTACTATCTTCCTTTGAGTAGGCGATTATGTTGTCCTATATATCAATTGGCACACAAGCTTCATTAGCAGTTTTGGAGTGAGTGTAGTCTTCCCACTTCTTCCACGAATCATAATAGTCATCCTCCAAGTTCAAGTTGTGACGTTCAACTACTTCTTCAACATCTTCCCATTCATCAATGTGCTTCTCATCAAATTCACCTTCACCTTCCTTAGATGGTTCAATTATTTCCAAAAGTGGGTCATTTTTTGAATTCCAATTTATAAGGCTATCATAGTCCAACTTGGTGACCCTTGATTCGATTTTATCACAATTTGGAGGGTGAAGAAATTTTTGATCATTAATTCCAAGCTTCTCATCGAGAGTGTCTTCCAAGAACAAGTACTTCTTCTTCATCTTCTGATTCATCAACATGTTTCTCACCCCATTCATCTTCACCTTCCTCATGCTCAATCTCTTGATGATATAGAGTTTCCCCCACCAAATGTTGTTCTCTCCTTGTTGATGTTGGGATGGACCCTTATTTGGCACAAGTTCCAAATCATCCACTTGAGCTTGGAGACAATGGGTATACATAGCAATTTCGAGACAATTCCTTTCATTATGCTCCTTTGTATTATGCAATCTACACCCCTTTTCCCACGCAAAATCAAAAATATTAAGAATGGAACTAGGGTGACTTGGTCCTACAGAAGTATCTATCTGATTAGCAATAGGGGAAGGCACACCCCCATTGTTTGGCTTCGTATTCCACTGTATCCCTCTATCATTGAAGTTTCGATTTGGGTGAGGGGCATGGGATTCATACTTCTATTTTTGAACCAAATCATTACTCAATTTGTTAACCATATTTTTGAGTTCTTCAACCTCTGAATAAATCTCTTTTGGTTGAGCTATGTTATTGCTAGTTCCAGTAGGATTTGCATAATTGGTGAGATCTTGACTTAAGATTTGAGTTGGATTCTGATCCACTTGATTGGCGTAGGGATTCACACTTTGAATCGGGATTGGATTGGGTGCGTAAGCGGGTGTTGATGAATATAGTTGTTGATAAGGTAAAGCATTTATGCCTGATATTTGTGGTGCCATGATCTAATTCATCATAGGAGCTTGACCATATGGACTATACTGTCCTACCATAGGCATCTGGGAAAACCCATAACTTTGAGGTGTCATTTGTTGTTCAATGGTCATAGCTTCGTTGTAGGCTAGAGCAAGCGTGGTAACTTGAGGATTTTGCCTTGAAAACATTGCCGTCATAGGATCCAATGCCCCAAAATATATTTGCAAATATACTGTGGGATCAATGGCAAAATGCTGAATTGCTCTATTATAGCACTTCTGAAATCTCTGATTAAAAGTTCGGATTGGATCACCCTAGAATCTTTTGCATGTAATGAACTGATTATAGATGATTGTGGGATCTAATGGTGACCTGAATTGGTTGACAAAAGCGTTCTCCATTTGCATCCACGACGTAATATAACTAGTAGGTAAGCAAATGTACCATTCATAGGCCATTGGATCTAGGCTCATGGGGAAGAGTCTACAAGCCACATCTTCATGATGAACTTGCAATATTATCAAAAAATCCCTATAGGCCTAAATATGCTCTTCTACGGTCCTTGGGCCATCCGATTTGTATTTGGGTAGAAAGCTCTCTATATTCCTAGGGATCTCGTGAATATCCCCTGCAATATTCAAAGGAATGTTATTGACTCCGTACTAAGGAGGTGGTGGAGGTTGGGCCATTTGATTCAAAATCGATGATGATAGCCCTATAATAACCTGACACAACTCTTAGTACCTCAAAGAAAACCTGTGACACACAAATAAAATTTAGATTTCAAATATTCGCCTAATGTAACCCAAAGAAATGGCATCAACATTATCTATAAATTTGAAATCTAAAAAGATGAAAGAATAAAAATTAAATCCATAGCATGCAAAGAAAATCTCCTTCTTTCTTGCCCACAAGATGCAAATTTTTGAACACTTCTACATAAAAAAATGTGTCATTTTACAATAGCAAAATTTTTGGTTTTCCCAAAGCAGTCCATGGAAGAAAAATGACTCAAACAGGTCCAGAATGGCATCATCGCCTTCAAGTCTGCAACTCTACTGACCGTAAATTCCCACCCATGTCCATGAAGAAGAAAAACCAGTCTATGAAAGAAAAACAACCCAACTAGGTCCAGAATGGCTATCTCGCCTTCAAACTTGCAATGCTACTTGCAGCAGTTTCTCACCCCCTCTAGCATCTTTGAATGGCGTATTTAAACTTGTGAAAACATTGTTTCTCCTTCCTTGACGGTTGGTTTCATTTGTCAATGGTTGTTCGCTTCACCTTCCCTGACTGTTCATTTCACCTTCCCTTGTATGCGTGTGCTTTGCTTTCCATTTTGTGGCCCTTCGCTACGTTTTCTCCACATGGGCTTGCGTCTGTTTCCCTCCGTGTGTAACGACCATCTTAAATGATTTCAAATCATTAAAGATTCCCTATGTAACGCTTTGTCTTCTTCATTGGATTTTGTCCTTACGTCCACATCACTATGCAGGTCCGTTACCTTGGCAAAAATGCAACATGTCGCGATATCGCGACACTTTTTCCTGTACGGCCGCAAAAATGCAACATGTCACGATATTGCGACACTTTTTCCTGTACGATCGCGAAAATGCAACATGTCGTGATATCGCGACACTTTTCTTTTCTTGTTCTTTCTTGTCTTGTTTGGTCGTGAAAATGCAACATGTCGCGATATCGCGACACTTTTCCTTCTTGTTCTTTCTTTTCTCATTTGGTCATGAAAATGCAACATGTCGCGATATCGCGACACTTTTTCTTTCTAGCTCTTCCTCTTTGCTTTGAATCACGAAAATACAACATGTCACAATATCGTGACACTTTTTCTCCTCTGACCACGACCAAGCAACATGTCACGATATCGCGACATTTTTTCTCTTCTGACCGCGACGGTGCAACATGTCGTGATATCGTGACACTTTTTCTCTTTTGACCATGATGGTGCAACATGTCGCGATATCGTGACACTTTTTCTCTTTTGGCCGCGATGGTGCAACATGTCGCGATATCATGACACTTTTTCTCTTTTGGCCGTGATAGTGCAACATGTCGCGATATCGCGACACTTTTTATCTTTTGGCCGCGATAGCGCAACATGTCGCGATATCGTGACACTTTTTCTTTTTTGGCCGTGATGGTGCAACACGTCGCGATATCGCGACACTTTTTCTTTTTTGGCCGCGACAGCGCAACATGTCACGATATTGCGACACTTTTTCTTTTTGGGCTGCGATGGTGCAACATGTCGCGATATCGCGACACTTTTTATTTTTTGGCCACGACAGTGCAACATGTCGCGATATCGCGACACTTTTCCTCCTTGTGGTATTTTGCTTTTTTCCTTGATCTTTAGCCTATGGGCCACTTCGGTCTTCTTGGAACACATGCAAAAAGGGTGGGTCCCCAATTTTGGGGTACATTGTGGATCAGCCACAACAGGTCGTTCATTGAAATATTTATAAATATATATATATATATATATATATATATTTTAATTTGTTAAAATTAATCAATTGAAAAATATTTTTTTCCATTGCTAAAATAAAAGACAAGTTTTGTAATAACGTGTAGGCTAAAATTGCTTGTACTACTTGAAATTAATTGTATTCCCTCATAATTAAGCACATTTGGTTTACACATGATTTGCTATGGCAACTAATTTAGCGGACCAAATGTTTGCATTAGACAATGTTGTAAGTGCCTTAGTAGATAAGGTAAATGATATAGAGGTCCAAAGTGGCTCTAGTGATGTCAAAATTTATAAGAATGATCTTCGTATTAAAACAAAATATGAAGTCAAGATTTATGATGGTTCAAGGGATCCTGCGGTCCTAAACAGTTAGATCCTCGACATGGATACTTGGTTTGCATACAACCATATACTTGAAGATGAAAGTCCTATTTACAAAACTAAAACTTTTTGAAGTAGGTAAGGTTTTAACAACTGATTGCCAACATACTCAAAATCCCATTGAAAATTGGGATGAACTGGTAAAGGCATTCAAGGATACCTTTTATCCTTCAAATTATGGCAAATATCTCATCATAAAATGGCTTCTCTTAAGGCAAGAAAACAACATGAGTGTACAAGATTATATCAACAAGTTTAACAAGTTGAGAAGACTAATTGGTGTGGAGGATTCGACTAACGGACTCATTCAAATTTAAGAGTGGTTTGCAGGAACCAATATTCAAGGAGTTGAAATATACTACCCTCATCACTTTGGATGCATCCTTTAACCAAGCTCAATTGTTAGAATAGAAACTTGTTGCTCAGTCAAGAGGATCACGATAGTTTGGTTTCATGGGAGATTCTAGACCTCTAAATTAGTAGAAACCATATAAGGTGAAGCCTTATTTCTCTTATTCTCCTTCTTCTTCTTCTTTTAATAAAAAGAAATTTTGTAATAATTTTAATAGAAGAGGTCATGTGGAATCTAACAACTTTAGAAAGAAGAAAAATCTCAACATAAAATATCAAGGTGAGGAACCACAAGATGTTTCCATTGAGATTATAGGAGAAGATAGGGAGTATGATGATATCAAAGGAAAACTCAATAATGTAACCTTGATGTCTCATCATGTGTTTCAAGGTGACTGTGACAATTTTTTCATCATTATAGCTCACCTCACCATAATTTTTCTATGGATTGTATAATCAACAATGACTCGCAAAAGAATTTTGTGGATAGAGTCACCTGCGATGTGACTCTGATGGATTGTTGTGGTCTACTTCTTGGTAAGCCCTATTCGCATGATAGGAGATATTTGTATGATTATTTTAACAACACATACATCTTGCATCATGAGAATAAAAAATTTCTCGTTCGTTGCATCAAGAATACCACACTTTTGCTCCACTCCACTCAACCCCAAAAGATTACTTTAATCTTTAGCAGGCCATAGGACATACCATCACTAGTTGCACCACAACCTCCTCACATAAAGTTATTCCTTCCTTCACCACCTCCTCCTACTTCTCCTTCTATGCATCCTCTTGGCATTGAGCAAAAATATTCCTTGCAGCCTCCTTTAGCTAGGCAAATACTTGTTTTGTAGAAGACACAATAGCATCAACAATAGGCCATTGGTCCTCATCAACTTCCTCCTCCTTCTTTGGTTGGTGAGAGAGTTTTGACCAAGCATTGTATTATATACAAGAAACCTCTTAGTATTCTCAACATCATTAGTACTCCTACCCATTCGATGCCTATTTGCAGCTTTCACCTGATCTTGATTGAATTCTTCCACATCAAGTCACTTTTTCTTATATTGCAAAAGTATTGGAGTCTAATGCTCTTATGATTGGGAGGTATGATGAGAACATCTTTAGGACCTAGGAATTAGGCTTAAGTATTTATTATTATTTTATGCATTTATCCTAATTTGTCTATGTTTCTTAATGTCCAACATGAAGCTTCCACAAAGCTCACATTTAGATAGGTTGTTAAGTTGTTTTGTTAGCTAGCTAGTTGTTAGTTTTTTTTGCCATAGATTATTATTAGCTATCTATGCTAAGTTGGTTGTTAGTTCCAAATCATCTTGTATTATTCCAAATTCATTCATATTTGGAAGAATTGCATTTAGTTGTATGCATGTCTATTATCGTTAATGAATAAAGTTTTAGCTTTGTTCTTTTCCTTCAATTCAGCTTATGCATACCATATCAAAAGGAGCGAGGGCATATGATCATAATAGAGGACTATCACTAACCACTCAACTCTTTAGTAAATGAACATAACCCTTGAGGCTTACCATTTTATGATCATGTTTTTAGTGTCTTAGATTGTTTGTGCATGATCTACAAAGAGAACACATGGCTAGCAAGAAATAAAGTAGCAAGGGTCATGAATCACTCAAGAGCACAAGTTAATATTGAGGGGGAATTGAAGAATATATTTATAGACCCTACCTAGCGGGGGCTTCAACTATCTATGCCTTGCCTACTCTTGTCATGGGGGCTTCCCATGTAGGCAGGCAATCAATCAAGGGTCAATTTTCTCAGTGGGTTCACTCAGCTTTATGAATAATTATCTCACTAAGGCAAGCAATTTGCTTGTCATGACCCTTATAATTTTTTATACAACAATGATATTAAATAAGATAGTAGACCAATCGTGTATGTAGGAGAGGAAGAAGAGGAAGATGAAGATGAGAGAGTAGAAATTTTGGAAGAAAATGAGAAGGATAATACTTATCATAGAAATAACTACCAAAAATATGTATATACAATATTTACATTTTTTTTTTGGCAAAAACTCAATTCGATCAAATGGAGATGTTGCTCATTCATGGAAATTGGTAATTTTCTTCCATCCATAATGACAAGTTTATAGGCATTTAGATTGACAACCTTTACGATTTGATAGGGCCATTTCCAAAGGGAATCAAACTTCTAGTTTTCTCCTAGTTTTGTCTCATCTTCATCCCACTTGAACATGATGTCGGCTCACTTATTGAACCATATTTTGATGGAATCTTGGTGTTTTATCATTATTTTAAATGCCTTATCCCTTTCCTCCTCTAGGTCCAATAACACATTAAATATTGCTTGCATCAATTCATGTTAGTTTCTTCATGTTATAATTGTTGCGATATATAGAGGAAAGGGAGTTCCAAATTGATGAGAAACACAACCTCTTTTTCATAGACCAACTTGTAAGGTAATAAACCAATGGATACCTTTAGTATCACCTGATACACCCATAGTGCTTTCTATAGTTTAGTGTTTAGTCCCTTTGTGATTCAATAATAGTCCTCTTCAAGATCCTTATTATATTATTGTTGGTTTATTTGGTCACCTCGTTGCCCTAGGGGTAGAAATTAGAGGATGTTTTGAGCAAAAATCCATATTCCAAGGCAAACTTCATCACCTTAGACCCCTTGAAATAGGTGGCATTGTTAATGACTATGGAGATTGGATTCTAAATATGGTGATTATGTATTATAACATTTGGACCACTATATCATAAATGTATGAATTGATTAAGACTACTTCAACCCACGTTATGAAGTAATCCATAGTAATATGTATTCATCCATGGGCACTTGATAGAGAGTTGATTTTGGCTATGAATTCCAGGCCCTATTGTTGAAATGGTTTGGCCACAATAATGGTCTTCAACGGTATTTGTAGGCCCTCATCACTTTAGATGTATCCTTTAACCAAGCTCAGTTGGTAAAAGAGAAACTTGTTGCTCAGTCAAGAGGACCACAATAGTTTGGTTCCATGGGAGCTTCCAAACATCTAAATTAGCAGAAACCATATAAGGTGAAGCCTTCTTTCTCTTCTTCTTCTCCTTCTTCTTCTTCTTCTTATTTCAATTAAAAGAAATTTTGTAATTATTGTAATAGAAGAGGTCATGTGGAATCTAACAACTTTAGAAAGAAGAAAAATCTCAATATAAAATCTCAAGATGAGGAACCACAAGATGTTTCCATTGATATTATAGGAGAAGATAGGGAGTATGATGAGCTCAAAGGAAAACTCAATAATATAACCTTGATGTCTCATCATGTGTCTCAAGATGACTATGACAATTTGTTCATCATTAGAGTTCACCTCACCCATAATTTGTCTATGGATTGTATAATCAACAATGACTCACAACCAAATTTTATGGATAGAGTCACCTACGATGTGACTCTGATGGATTGTTGTGGTCTAATTATTGGCAAGCCCTATCAATATGATAGGAGGGATTAGTATGATTATTTTAAAAACACATACATATTTCATCATGATAATAAGATATTTATTTTTCGTTGCATCAAGAATACCACACTTATGCTTCACTCCACTCAACCCTAAAATATTATTTTAATCTTTAGCAGGCCATAAGACACACCATCAACAGTTGCACCACCACCTCCTCACACAAAATTATTCCTTCCTTCACCACGTCCTCCTCCTCCTTGTTCTATGCCTCATCTTGGCATTGAGAAGACATCTTCCTTGCAACCTCCTTTAGCTAGGTAAATACCTATTTTACATAAGACACAATAACATTAGCAATAGGGCATTGGTCCTCATCGACTTCCTCTTCCTTCTTGGGTTGGTGATAGAGTTTTGATAAAACATTGTATTGTAGAAAAGGCACCTCTTAGCACTCTCAACATCATTAGTACTCATACCTATCTGATGCCTAATTGCAGATTTTGCCTGATCTTGATCGAGTTCTTCCACATCAAGTAATTTTTCTTCTATTGTAAAATTATTGGAGTCCAATGCTTCTATGGTTGGGAGGTATGATAAGAACATATTTAGGACTTAGGAATTAGGCTTAGGTTTTTATTATTATTTCATGCATTTATCCTAAGTTGTGTATGTTTCTTAATGTTCAACGTGAAGGTTCCACAAAGCTCACATTTAGATAGGTTGTTAAGTTGTTTTGTTCGCTAGCTAGTTGTTAGTTTGTTTCACCTTAGATTATTATTAGCTATATATTCTAAGTTAGTTGTTAGTTTCAAATCATTGTGTCTTCTTAAAAATTCATTTATATTTGGAAGAATTGCATTTAGTTGTACACATGTCTATTTAAGCGTCGTTAATGAATAAAAATTTAGCTTTGTTATTTTCCTTCAATTCAACTTATGCATACCATATCAAAATAAGGGAGGGCATATGATCATAATATAGGACTAAACTACTCCTAACCCTCACTAACCACTCAAACCTTTAGTAAATGAACATAACCCTCGAGGCTTACCATTTGATGATCATGGTTTTAGTGTCTTGGATTGTTTGTGCACGATATACAAAGAGAACACATGGCTAGAAAGAAATAAAGTAGCAAGGGTCATGAATCACTCAAGAGAAAAAGTTAATATTGAGGGGGAACTGAAGGAGATATTTATAGCCCCTACCTAGTGGAGGCTTCATGATGTAGGAATCTATCTCTTGGAGGGCATAACGTTTGACTCAACCATTGGATTGGCTTGAAAATTTACGGGGTTGTTAGATAAAGCGATGGACATTGTCATGTAGGAAAATTTAGTCGCCTAGATAATTTTTTAGGCTTTTATTGAGTCCTAATTCCTTCATCTAGTGCCTCGAAAATGGGATTTAGTATTTAAAAAAAATTGGAAGAAAGAATATTTGGAATTTAATGACTTTTAGACATGGATAGGTGTTGAGATTTTCTAGGAGGTCTAATATGGGTGATATGATGATGTGTATTAATTTAGAGGGCTATTTGAGATTTTTGGTGATTTCCTAAAAAAAGAGTGTTTGTAATTCTTATATTTAGGGTTTCTTTTGGGGTATATATTTCCCTTGGTATCGTATTGTAAAAGGGGTGAAATATAGGAATGAGAAAATAAAGAATTTATCAGTCTATTTTTATTTATTGTAGATTTCATGTGATTGGAGGTTTTTGTTCTGACCTCTTGTAGTTGGATTTACACCATTTGGTATCAGAGCAAGTTGGATCTTGCTGGGTAAGATAAGGTAATCTTGTCGATTACATCTATTTTGCTACTCTTATTTTTCTATTTGGAATAATACAAATCAGATTAGCATGATGAGAGGAAGACGAGGTTATGCCCAATTCAAGTGGGGCTTGAAGAGTTAGAAGAATAGAAGGCTACAAGGTATGTGAATGGATTAATTTATGCCATACAAGATGATTTGAGTATGCTTTGGACCCATAGTGTAGAGGACATATATCAGTTAGCATTAAAAGTAGAATAGGAAGTGATTTTGAAAAAGGAGTGAAGAAAGGACCCTCGTCACCTTTAGTCAAAGGGCACCCCTCAAAGGGAGAATCTACCAGTATAAATAAACAAGAAGAGTTTGGGAAGGTTCAAGATAACCACCAGAGAGGCAAAGTATCTCATAAAGGAAGAGGTTGTGGTGGAGGATAAAATTAGGATGGACCACGAAGGGCATATACCTGTTATAGATGTAGTGAAGAAGGGCATCGAGCTTTTGAGTGTCCACACTATCCTACATAAGAAATAATATAGGAAGAACAAGCTAGATTTAATCTGATTGAGATCGAAGAGAAATCTAAGGTAGAAGATGTTGTAGACATGGGGGAAATACCATGATAAGAAGGATAATGATCATCCCAAGGAAGGAGAAAGAACAAGATAATGATGGTGGTGATTCCTAGCTGCGTATGAATATCTTTCAAACAAGATGCACATTTGGAGGAAAGGTATGTAAGATAATTATTGATAGCGATAGTTGTGAAAATATGGTCTCAACTAAAATGGTTGAGAAACTTAACTTAAAGTGTGAAAAGAACCTGTATCCCTATCGCATATCGTGGTTCAAGAAAGGGAATGAGATAACTATAGATAAAAGGTGTCTGGTTAAGTTTTCAATTGGGAATACATACAAATATGAAGTGTGGTGTGATATAATTCCAATGGATGCATATCACTTATTTTTGGGGAGGTATTGGCAATATGATAGGAAGGCTACCCATTACGGGGAAAGGAATACTTACACATTATGGAAGGATGGAGTAAAAGTGGTCTTATTACCACATAAGGAAGAAGTGTAGAGTGAAATCCTATTGATGAATAAAGAATTTATCACAAGGATGAAAGCAGTTGAGGTTTGTTATGTGTTGACAATAAATAAAGTGGATATTAAGTATGTTCTTATACCACCCGCAATAGTAAAGTTGTTGAAAGAGTATACAAATGTCACACCAGAGGAGTTACTAGGTGGATTACGCCTAAAAAGGGATATTCATTATCATATTGATCTAATTCTAGGATCAACTCTTCCAAATCAGGCAGCCTATAAGATGAGTCCCATGTAGAATGAGGAGTTGAATAGACAAGTGATAAAATTGATAAAAGGGAGTTGTTAGAGAAAGTATGAGTTTATGTGTGAATCCTGCACTATTGACCCTAAAGAAAGATTATACATGGTGGATGTGTGTGGATAGTAGGGCAATCAATAAAATTACAATCAAGTCGATTCCCAATTCCAAGACTGGATGTTATTATGGATGTATTAGCAAGCGCACGATGTTTCAACAAAATTGATGTATGTAGTGGATACTATCATATTCGAATATGGGAAGGATATGAATGGAAGACTGCTTTCAAGATAAAATATGGGTTGTGCGAATGGTTTGTGATGTTGTTCAAATTATCCAATACACCCAATATGTTTATGAGGATGATGAACAAAGTATTGCAAGAATATATTGGTAAGTTTGTGGTTGTGTATTTTGATGATATTTTAATATTCAGTAGTGTTGTGGGGATTTCCTACTTACCTTCTTAAAGCTTTGTCACATCACAGGAATCCCAAAGATCACAATGAGTATTGTAGACTCTGGTGGATATACCTCTTTGACCCAGGAATAGATTACCTAGGGGGCTCTAGACAGACCAGTGCGGGTAAGGAAACCCCAGACAAAGGGTGCAAATATCTATCAAATGTTCTACTAGATTCGATGATATTGGGTGTTCTTTGTTATTTTATGACCAAATCAAACGTTAATAAATCAAGACTAGACCGGTGCCATGTCCATTGGGTAGTCGTAGCAGATTTGTATTAAATGACTTAGAAAATAAAGGGAAAGGAGAACTAGTCCATTTTTTTCCATTCAAATAATGTAATGCATAGAAACGATTAAACTAGTGAAAGAAGGCGTTATCCACATATTATAATTAAATTAATACATAAAAAAGAAAACACAGACCATGAACACAGAAGATCGCCAAGAATAGAGTTGGAGTTATATTAATATAAAAATATTTACATATAACAGACCCAATAGAGTGCTCGGGTCCTATATGATAATGATTATAATAAACCCTAGTTCGAATATTGTAACATGGGGATGTTTCTCTCCATAATTATTGTAGTGATGCAAGAGTATCCAAATTTGGTACGTTCCATAGAAAATAATATCAGCAAACGATGCTTCCTAGACAGTCCCTGGATAATGATAGAAGGAAAGGTGAGGTAAGGAAGATAGGAAAATACACACAGGGAAAATACGACTAAAACTTAGACACAGTTATACATGGGCTTGGGTTTTATGTCTCAGAAGTTTGATAAAAACTTTGCTGTAGTAGTGGTCTCCCTTATATAGCGTCGGTTGATCGATCGAGGATGTAATCGTTTCCTCTAGTTGGATCAATCTCACTCTCTTCAAAAATAGGATGTAATTAAAAATGGGCACATAGCCCATGCCTATATGTCTATGCAGGTGGTGGTTGTGGTTGTGCATTATCTCCCCCACTGCCCTAGGCTGGTGGCTACGCTGCACTCGGCTCATGTCCTCCTGGTGAACTAGGCCCCACCCCTCCTCTTCTAAGGTCTTATATACTTTGGTCAATGTGGTTCCACGCCTCATCATGTAATATTAATGAGAATTTCAATAAGTTAAGATCTTGCATGGTCTTGTTCACCCTTTATTTAGACCAATCCATAGTATTCTCCACGAAGATGCATAAGCAATCCACCATTTGCACCAAGGTCGTTAACTATTTTGACAATTTTACATTTGGACCCAAGTAAAATATTGTATTTTATTGAGTGTAAACTCCTTAATGTCAGGAGTTTGGATGAACTTATCGAGCTTGAAACCATAGTCGTTCAGTTCATCCTTGACCTATTTCTCAACATCGATGATCTCTTGGTCCCATAGGAACTAATTCTACCTATTTTGCAGGAAGATAAAGACTTTTGCATACTCTTCAACGAAGAAATAGGTAGAACCATCTACCAACATAGTTGTCATCCTGCTAATTTCTACGTAGTTATCCCTAAAATTTTTATATACCAAAAAAATGGCATTAATCCTCTGATCAGCTTGTTGCAATTATTGCCTTAAGAGGCTGAAAGTGTGCCTGGTGGTATAGATGTTATAGAATATGTATGCGAGGTCCTCCATTTTCTCCATCATTTTCTCTTTCATTTCCTATATAAATTCTTATATAGACCCAGATTGATCTTTGGCCTATGCAGCACTAGCCTGGGAAGGAGCTGGCATCTGCTTCAGTTGATCGACCTCGACCTGAAGCTGTTATACTTTAAGTTGTAGTTGTCTTGCCTCTGTAACCTTGGCATTTAAATCTTCCATCTCTTTACTGCTACTACCACCTACACTTGGGAGGCTACATGTGACTTCATCATGTCCACTAGGCCAGCCTCCACTCGTATGACACCTTTGATGACATCGATGCTGGCTTATTTTAAACTTGGTGGCAAAGGGATGTTGAATATAGCGGTGGACACGTCATCGGTCTCCTGTACAACTATACTTTGGGGTCTGCTTACCCCTTTATCGGGGGATCTCTTCTCCTAAATATCTTATATCTGATCTTCTTCATCAACAATAAACTACGTGTCCTTCACTCTTGCCAACATAAGACTTTTGACATCTTTAGTAGAAGATCTAGTTCTGGATTTCTTTTTGGTGAGGGATTGTGTGGGGATTTTTTCTTGCACCTTGTACTCTCTAAGTATATTAGACAATCCCCCAACTTTTGTTATTTTATTTAAAGCCTTGGGGGGAATGGGACACTCCTCTTGGTTGACTACCAAGGTGGCGGAGAACAAAGAGGTCTGGCCCACTGCCACATTAGTTTGATCTAATGGAGACATCAATGTTAGAGTTGATGATGCGAGGCTTTGTGGTTGCTATGCCGAGCAAGTGACCAAATCCTTCCATTTTGTAGAAGCAATAGGGGAACTAGAAGATAAGGGAAGTTTGGTCTACTCTTGTTGCGCTCCATCCACAATCTTCATCATGACCTCAAACAGGTCAACATTTTGATGGACAACTTGGAAAGTGGGGTCCTAGAATTCTTCTGGGGGAGCAACTGGGACCAGTGGTCGTTAGAGTTAAAGTGCACTATGCCTTCACCTTGACACTTGTCAGTTTCTCTTGACAAGTGTCATGTGTTGAATATAGGCTTATGCCTATATATTGTAACCATTTGTATCAATAAAATAAACCCCTTCAATTTTAGTCCTAACATTTGGTATCAGAGCAGGTTTTCCTTGCCCTATGAAATCCCTTGAGGGGGGATTTCCCTCATGGAAATCCTCCCTCCCCTATTTTTTTTAATTTTTTCTTTTTTTTTTTAAATATTTTACCGAGGGAGTATGTTCTCCATCATTTGATGGATCAGAAACCAGATGGTAAGATTTTTTAAAGTTTGGGAAAATAGTAGGCCATTTTTTTTTATTTTTTCCAGCAATTATCCAAGAAAGCAATGAAATCTTCATCACATTCTCTGCCCTGCCCTGCTTTGTCTTGCCCTATTTTTTTTTTCCTGCTGTAAGAAGGTCTTCATCCACGAGGGTTTGTGTTTGAATCCTTTCAAATATTTTTTCGATGGGACGACACACATGTCGGGGGAAGCAGCAGAGTGATGTGTTATGGTGCCGGTGGACGGGGTTTGCATGTCTGACTCGGATTTCGGGCACTCAGACTAGTCAATCGTCGAATTTTCATCTTGAGCACCGATAGCATTCTGCAATGTTGTGAAGCGGATTTTGCGCAGCCACCTCCATTTATTACAGCAAGCGAGAACCGGCGACGCTTCCCACCGATGAATTCCTGGACCTCCCGACCTTCCTCTCTGGGAAAACCATGCATTCGAGTCTTATGGCTCTCTTTTTCACCTCCTCTGACTCCTCTTCCAAATCCTCCATCGTGACGTCGTCCTGGCCCCTATATGATTGAAAAGGATATCGGGGATTGTTTACAGAGGGCAATTACAAAGAAAGGGCTGAATATGCGTGTTGCAGCTTTGGTGAATGATACTGTTGGAACACTTGCTCGTGCACGCTATTCTGATGAGGATGTCATGGCTGCAGTCATTCTTGGGACTGGAACAAATGCGTGCTATGCAGAGTCGGGCAGAAGCGAACATAGGGCAAGGAAGATGTTGATGCAGAGGGCAGCACAGTTGAGGGTTCTGTTCCTGGTGGCCGGCAACGCCGATGCAGAGTCGGGCAGAAGTGAACATAGGGCGAGGAAGATGTTGATGCAGAGGGCAGCACAGTTGAGGGTTCTGGTCCTGGTGGCCGACTTCACGATGCAGCCAGTACGGTAGGACCGACGCGTCACATTAAAAGGCAAGCAATCTGTATTTTTTTCTGTCAACTGACAGCAAGAGTAACGTCTTCTTCGTGCAGTCATCGTCGAATCAGAGCTGGACTCAAGCGTGGGTGATTTGCAAAGAGGAACTGTGCCATTGATGCTATGCGATGTCTTTATGTGGATGGTAGATTGAAACTTTTGAACCCAATGAAATTTGCAGTACAGTAAATACGAGTTTCCAGTTGTCCCTTGTGATAGTCGGTTTTTAGACACATGATCTATTGAAGTATTAGTATTTTGGAAAATAATACGCCTATTTTGGTGATTCTGCTAACCGTCGATAGTGATTGTGAGAATATTTGCTGGTGTAGAAATGAAGATCTTATTAACCTTAATCTCCACATAATAATTATACATAATGATATGTGCTATGCTCGGGACGAAGGACTCGACTTGACGGCAATCTGAGCTTCAAAGAGGAGCAGAATCTTGCGACAGAACCACTGTAGACTGAAGCCGAAGGCCATGGCGGCAGGTTGAAAGATTTGAAATGAAGGCACCGCCGTGCTGGAATTGACGGCTGGAGGCGTTAGAGATATTGTGATCGTCGGAGGCAGAGCAAATGTAGTGCGAGTCGGAGGACCAGGCGAGATTGCAGTGATGAGCACGATGGCCGAGATTTTCGAAAGATCATTGAGATTTTTTGATAGTGGGGCATTTCAAATTTAAAAGCAAGTTTTTTATTTCATGATGGGGGGAATATTTTGAAATATAGTAGGGGTATTTCTTTTAAAGAAGGGGCATCTTTTGTTTTTTTTTAGTGGGGGGACCACTTTAATGGGTACTTCATTTAAGTTAAGTGGAGTACTTTTTATTGTATGGCCACATGGCCTATCTAATTTCTCTTTGGAGGAAATTTTTTCATCATGCTGAGAATAACCGACACTAAAACTTTATTGGCCTGTTTCTTTCCACATGGAGAGTGGAAGTGGAAAAAGGTCCTCATGGCCTCTTATTGATTTATTTCAGAGAGATATTGCCCACATGACCCCCGTTTATTTTGGTTTCTAGGAAGACATGTTTTTTTCTCACATGATGAAGGCCCCTTTGATGGTGGAATATAGGGGTATTTATAGTTGTTGGAAATGTTTTTCCGCGATGGACACAATGGTGGTGTCATATTGTAATTTTGAGGCTGTTTCAATTCAATTTTTTAGCCTCAAATTTTTTACCTTGGAGTGCACTCTCGGTTGTACCCGACACTCCCAAGGTAATTTCATATGTGATCCTTGTACCTAGTGATCTTTTCTATACACTTGGCGAATGCAGTGACTGGTTACCCATTCATTTCGGTGGGATGACATGGTCACCATAAGGACACTTATACTAGGGACTATAGACAAAGACACCCTAGACTCTATCTGAGGTTTTTTCGGATCTACTTCTGAAGACTACAGATGAAGACACTTCAGAAGATTCTCTTATTTTCTTCTTCTCTCCTCCTATTTTGATCTATGGCTCATTTTATTGTATTGAGTGCATTTTCGGTAGAGACTGACACTCTTATATGGCTCATTTTTCCTTTGTATTATTTGCATTTTCGGCAGAGACCGACACCTTCTAGATTGAGTTCACCATGAGGATGGATTTCATACTCATGGTGAATCTAGTTAGTGACCTACGAGAGGCAACATCCTCTGAGGATGACCTACAGAGGCAACAGACCCAAAAGTGGCTGATGCCCTGTGAAACCCCTTGAGGGGGGATTTCCTTCATGGAAATCCTCCCTCCCCCTGATTTTTTCTTTTTTTTCCTATTTTTTTTTTAAGTTTTTTTTATCGAGGGAGTATGATCTCCATCATTTGATGGATTAGAAACCAGATGGTAAAAATATTAAAAAAAAAAATTGGGAGGTCATTTTATTTTTTTCTTTAGTTTTCCATGCAGATCCGTTTCATTTGGAGGTAACCTTATTTCGGGTAGCACGGTTTGTCCTTGGAGCTCTGAGGGCAGATCTATGCTGGTGCGTAGGTCCACTTTACCATATGTGGATGAAAGTAAATCATTTGGCTATGAAGTGATGCCATTTCAAAGGGTGTGAAGTGATAGCGGATTGGGGCCAAGTTCTTGTGGAACTGTTCTCTTCATTTTGTTATCATTGGGAATGTTGTTTCAGCTACCAGCGAAGTCTCAAAAAGTGGAGTTTCGATGATGGCAACAAATAGATGGAGCATCATCGTTAAAGGACCCACGACATTTGACGACAATATGAGCTTCAAAGAGGAGTAGAAGCTTGTGAAAAAGCCTCTGCAAACTAAATACGGGTTCAAATTCATCGATATAATGGACGCCAAACGACGGAGACGCCGATGTCGTTGCTGCTGTTGCTTCTCCTGCCTCAGAATCCTAGTCGCTCTCGTCATAATCATCATCGTCATGGCGCGTAGATGGAATACAACTACCTCCCTCCACCATATACATCCGCGTCGAGATATTTTTTAGTATTTTTTTAGTATTGGAGGTTGTGGATGTTATTTGCAATAGTTATGAAGTGCATGGTGGCTCTAATTCTTTTGGAAAGGGAACCAACCTGTTTTATTTTTGGATCTGTGCATGGCCTAATCAACTTGTATTTCTGGTCATGGTGATTTCTTCCTCCTACCACCTGCAAATGGAGACCGTTTGAATGCTTGTCTACCAAAATTTTTGGGAGTGCTTTGGCTGTTCGATGCGAGGAGATGCTATTCTCAGAAGTTTTTCGATTTGAAACTGGTGCAGTTTTCATCCTCAACAAAAGAGATTTCTGGCGTGCACCTATTTTTTTGGGAACTGAATACGTGTGATTTCCAGCAAATGACATTTGAGGGAATTCGTCTTGGCACGGGTGCCTCTTTATTTTTGGCATTGTGATCATTGTTAATCCCCACAACTTCATTGGTGGGAGGATGATGAATTTTACTGTTTGCCCTTGGTCTCCAAACCGTTGACGGTCTCTCCTGTTGATTTGGCCCATGCATTGGCGATCTTACGCATATCATAAAAGAGAGTGAGATCTTCATCACGTTCCTTCATCACAATGCCAAGGCTAACACCGTGTCTCAAAAATAAGGAGTCCCTCAAAGACCCCGCTTGATTATTCATGGAGGGCCTCCAAAATATTTGGAGACGATGATTCACTCTTCCTCCGATGGATCCGTGCCCAACCCACCTCCCAAACCGCCTCTGCGTCACATTGGAAACTCAGATTGGAGTCGTTGTGTCCAAGGATTTACCCAAATAACTTGTTGGGATCCGACGGGTGCACAGGCGGCAGCTGGCAGAAATCGTCGACGACAGCCTTTCGGATGGGCATCGTTACCAGCAACTGGTGGAGCTCGAAGAAAATGTGCTAGGTGTTTGCAGCATCACGCCACCTGTTGTCTACTACACATTTTTTGAGGCCAACACAATGTAACTTTTGGCCCGCGCCCATTACAAGTCACCTCGCGTTAATCCATTATGCCACTAAGGAAAGTCTCTTGTCCTTTAGTGACTATAGTTTAAATAAATAGGGGCCTTTTATATTTAAAGAAAAAAAAAATATGACACTGAAAAGTTTAATATTTTGTGATTTGTGACAAGGCCTCATAATGCATTTATTATCTTTAAAAGCACGGGGACTATTTTTAAAGATGGACCACTTATTCAATTGTATGGGAAATTAAAAATTTGGAGGGAGATTTTTTTTTTTTTAGTGGTCGACAAAGAATTTATGACCATAAAATTCTTGATTCGCTTGTTAGGTAATGGGGAGGGATGCCACATTGACGCACGCATGGCCTATGACTTTTCCCTTGGAGGGAAAATTTCAAATCATGATGGAGTTTTTTTTTATTGGCCCTATTTTTTTTTCCACATGGAAAGTGGAAGGCCTACATGGCCCATGTAATTCCCCTATGAGGGAAATTGAGTCTGGTTTTTTATTTCACCACAGTGTGATGCCAAGAATATGATATTCCTGAGGTTTATTTTGCTGCCTAGATAGGCATGGTATTGTTTTCCACATGTTGAAGGCCCCTTTGATGGTGGAGTATAGGGGTATTTATAGTCGTTGGAAATGTTTTTCCATGATGGACACAATGGTGGTGTCATATTGTAATTTTGAGGCTGTTTCAATTCAGTTTTTTAGCCTCAAAGTTTTTCTACCTTGGAGTGCACTCTCGGTTGAACCCGACACTCCCAAGGTAATTTTATATGTGATCCTTGTACCTAGTGATATTTTCTATACACTTGGCGAATGCAGCGGTTGGTTACCCATGCATTTTGGTGGGATGACATGGTCACCATAAGGACACTTATACTAGGGACTATAGACAAAGACACCCTAGACTCTATCCGAGGTTTTTTCCAGATCTACTTCTGAAGACTACAGGCGAAGACACTTCAAAAGATTCTCTTATTTTCTTCTTCTCTCCTCCTATTTGGATCTATGGCTCATTTATTGTATTGAGTGCATTTTTGGCAGAGACCGACACTCTTATATGGCTCATTTTTCCTTTGTATTAGGTGCATTTTCGGTAGAGATCGACACTCTTATATGGCTCATTTTTCCTTTGTATTAGGTGCATTTTTGGCAGAGACCGACACCTTCTAGATTGAGTTCACCATGAGGAGGGATTTCATACTCATGGTGGATCTAGTCAATGACCTATGAGAGGAAACATCCTCTAAGGATGACCTATAGAGGCAATAGACCCAGAAGTGGCTGACCCTGAGGCACTTAGACGGCTGACCCAGTGGTAACAGACCTGTGGAAATGGCTGACCCTGAGGCAACAGACCGAGATGTATACATAGTGAATCTAGCATTATTCACAGTTGGAAAGCCAAGCGCAAATAGCACGAGCCTAGACCCAATCAGCAATAAGAGAGGATGATAGGTTGTTTTAGAGAAGTCAACATTAAGGGGGAATGTTATCTAATGTTGACTTGTTTTGTTTCTTCTTTAGTTAGGATAGTGCACTTTAAGGGAAATGTTAGAGTTAAAGTGCACTATGCCTTCGCCTTGACACTTTGTCAGTTTCCCTTGAAAAGTGTCATGTGTTGAATATAGGCTTATGCCTATATATTGTAACCATTTGTATCAATAAAATAAACCCCTTCAGTTTCAGTCCTAACAGTGGCACCACCTTGTCTACTAACAATTCTCTATGCAATCTCAATTCAGAACCATAGTCTCCAACTGCTTCTAACTTGCTATAAGGCCTATTATTCATTCTCCATACCAAGTCCAAATACTGACTTCCCTTGATGGCCTTCTGCATTTCATCTTCAAAGTCATATTTCCTATGAGTGACTTGTAAAAGGGTAAGTTTATTAGCAACAATAGTTCTATGGTGGCCATCGGGATCGTAGGGTCTCCATGTGACCTCGGGGAAGTAGTATGTATCCATATTCCATATTGAAAAATGGCCTAAATATGTGTAAACGCCCATCGACCAAGGAATGGGTAGCCATGTCAGGCTCTCCTTCTTCCTAAGGTATCTTATTTTCACATCCTCGGCAATCTATTGGGTTATCTCCAGGATAGCAATTGAGGTTGGGCAATGCCTTTGGGGGTAACTTGGAACCATATATTCTGATGTAAGAGAATTATTCCATATAGAATAAATCTCCTACCCTGGCTTCACGCAAAAAAATTCTTATCCCAACTCCAAATCTGTCAGGTTCTTCATCACAAAGACGAGTGTGTACTATCGGGAGGACATTCTCAAAGAATACTTTGTAACTTGAACACCCCTCCTGTATACACAACAATGAGTCTTGAATTACGGTGGTAGTCACTCCTCCCAACCTAGCCACCAAGGATTTATCCAATTGTGCTATAAAAAAATGAACCAAAAATGAATAATATGAGAATGGGGGGAGCTCTTCTTTATTGGCCAATATGGCCTTCTACAATTTTATTAATTCTTCATTCATGTTGTCGCTTATCACATCCTCCCATCGATAGAGGGACATATTGTTTGTCCTATTGCACTGGATGATGAGGAACATAACCTCCTTTGTGATAAGCTCCAAATATTTGATGCCCAATGCTAGGTTAATCATATCTGCATAGTCCTGCACCTAGGGACGAAGTAAGAACTTTCGTATTGGAAAACCTGAAGGCCTATTCCTTCCTCTCTTGAGGAGCATATGCGAGAATGTGGTGTTCAACATAAAATTGACCTACAAAGTGAGCATTTTGATATCCAGGACCCGTGAAGCTGTGTTGAGCCCGAATACCTGCCTAATTATATCTGCTATCAATAGGACCACGACCTGGTTCTTGTGGTCATGGATGATCCTATTATTTAGGTCATAAGCCACCACTAGCCATGCTATAAGGTCCAAGGAATGATAGAATTTTGGGTAGGTTAACCGACCCAGGTTAGTGTTCCATTTGTTACAGACTAGGGTCGGCTCAGTACTGTCTCGTTGTGCCCTCATGAATAGACTTATTAATAGTTTTGGGTGGCACTTGTTATCCTCCTCTATGGGGTCAAAACTATAAATTGTGATGCCCTCCACATATTACTGTTGTTTTGCTATTATGTCTCTATTTGAATATGATGGGTTCATCAACATTTTTGGGTCCTCGACTCTCCCTACACTTTTGGTAATCAACCACACCCTAGTAATTCTCCTAACCTAGGTTTTAACATCAGGCACCCCTGCTGCAGCCACGTTGGTAGAAGCCATGGAAGCACACTTTCATGAATACATAGGATCTCTAAATTTTTGCACTCGATCTCATCGAGAAAACACTCTGCATGCACAATTACGCTAATGGCACGAGGGAGGTCCACCACCTTCCATTTAAAGATCCAGTATTAAATTTGTGTAGGTGGGGCATGCACTTTTATATTTATTGGCACTTTATGATTGGTCGTGCCATGGAGTTGGATGCACCACGCCACCCTCGTTGTTGGCTATGCCTTATGCCCACTTGATTGAATTATGGTGTGGGGAGATCTTGGAACATGTGGTGACCCTTGATTTTCTTGAGAGGGGCACGCTCGAGTGAGACACACAACTTTTTGGGAGGAGCGCATAAAAATCGTACCTCATTAACTCTTGCATACCTTGAATAGAATTGGAAGCATAGATTTGTGCACCTAACAAAACTTCATACGCTCTAATGGGGAAGTGGAGCACATAGGACTTGATGCGGGTGCATGACCTTATGCACTCGAAAAAAAAAACTTGCATGCTCCAAGGGAATGGAGCACATGCATTGTAATGGGGCACATGAGACCCCATGCCCCTAAGACCTTCGTGCACTCCACTCTCCAGTGGAGTGCACAAAATCGAAGGTGGATGCATACCTTCATGTTCTCAACTATATCCTCACACGCTCCATTGGGATGGAGCACACGAACACTACTTGGGGTGCACAGGCTCATGCATCCCTCAGGACTTTGTGCGCTCCACTAAGAAGCAGAGCACATGGATTGGGGGTTGGGTGCATAACCTTGTGTGTCCTAAAGGATCTTGCACATTCCATTGGGGTGGAGCGTATGGGTAGGATCGAAGCATGTAATAATGCATGCCCTTAGGGAACTTCATGCGCTCCACTCTATAGTGGAGAGCACAGACTCTATATGGGTGCAAAACCTCATGCACTTGTAAGGACCTTCACACAATCCATTGGAGTGGAGCGCATGGACTCAACTTGGGGCATGTGAAATTTGCATGCCCTTAGAAACCTTACGTGCTCAATGCTCCCATGGAGATCATGGACTCAAAGCGGGACACACGAAGCCATGCACCCCTTAGAAAACTTCATGTGCTCCATTCTCCAATGGAGCGTATGGAACAAAGTCAGGCATACAACTTTGTGCGCCAAAAGGGACTTTCATGCACCCCACTTATGGAGCACGTGGGCTAGCTTCGGGTACACAGGATTGTGTGTCCTTGGGATTTTTGTGTGCTCTACTCTCTAGTGGGGCACACGGGGTCAGACTTGAGCACACCACCTTGTGTGCCCTTAAGGGAATAAAAAAAGGAACAAAAAAATGGAACTACCCTTTTGGGGCTAACAAGTAGGAATGAAGAAAAACACTTGTTGCATTTGAAATTAGTGTTAGAGTTGTTAATGAAGGAGAAGTTGTATGTCATTCTAAAGAAGTGTAGATTCCTTCAAAAGAGTAGTGTTATTGGGATTTGTAATCTTAGAGGATGGTATGAGGATGGACAATGAGAAGGTGAAGGTAATTTTAAAATTTTACATTCCAAGAAATATGATGGAGGTGAAGAGTTTCCATGGCTTGGCAACTTTTTACAGAAAATTCATTAGGAATTTTATTAGCATTGTTGCACCTATAATAGAGTGTACAAAGAGGAAAGAATTTGTATGGATAAAGGAAGCAACACAGGGTTTTAAACTATTGAAGAAGAAGATGTCAGAAGCATCTATTTTGATATTACCATATTTTAGCAAACTATTTGAGGTTGATTGTGATGCCTCACATGTGGGAATTGGAGCCGTGTTGAGTCAAGAAGAGCAACCTATAGCATTATTTGATGAAAAGTTGAATGAGGTAAGGAAGAAATATTCTACTTATGATGTGGAATTCTATGTTATTGTGTATGCATTAAGGCATTACATATATTATTTAGTTGTTAAAGAGCTTGTGTTATTTATTGATCATGAAGCATTGAAGTATGTAAATACCTAGAAAAAATTAAACAATAGACATACAAAGTGGGTATCATTTTTATACGAGTATACATTTGTTTTGAAGCATAAGTTAGGTAATGTAGAGGGGGAAAACTGCCCTACCGCGTACAATTCCTAAACAAAAGGTTGTATCTGCAAGGAGGGAACCTTTTTTGGGGTGAACCACAGGGGTATGTTGTACTCTACACTCGGTGTTAGGGGGAGGGGTTCACCAGGAATGGTTTAAGGACTCGCTCCAAGTACTCAAGATATTTGGGATAGTTTGATGTATTTAGTTTTAAGACAAACACCTAAGTTTGACCTTCCTAGATATGAGCTAGAAAAGATAAAGGACAATGCAAAAAATATAATAATGCAGTTGGAAAAAGAATTCAGGCATACAAGAGCTATCCTAGAATGATTCTTTACTTTGAATGCTCACTAACCTAGGGTTTAATTTCAAAAAACCTTTAAAGCAGAGATATGCAAAATAAGTGCACATAAATTATTCCTAGATGCAAACTAAATGCCTTTCAATTTCAGATGCCTAAGAATCAATAATTAAATCAGATTTTCAACCAATAGAACGAGTAGAGCACTTGTCTAGACTGGTGGTTGATTTAACTTTTTTTGCCTCTTATCCAATGATATCAAGAATACTTGTTTCTACAAGATCACTCATGAAACACTGAAAAATGGAATTAGCATTAGGAAACCTGCTTAGGTCACTGTGTAACAGATCTTAGAGGCATAACAGTCAAGCCCTCTAGGTCCTTTTAGATGACCTTTTAATACAAAAGTCTAAATTGACCTTTGGAGAATTAATCATAAAATAGAAATACAGTAGTAGAGAATAGAAAACAAAGTACAATAGTATGATCTAGAAATAGAATGGAATGCAATAGTGAAAGTAGACTCTGTAAATTACCCCCGATGTGCCCTAGGGAAAAATTGTGCTTCGATTGAAGTGGGTGTGATAATGCAACAACAAAGTTGCGCCCTACTTGGACGGGGCACAATTTAAATTTTGTAGAATAATTTACCGTAATTAGGGTAGACGAAGTCGTGCCTCACTAATGTCGGGCACGATATCGCTGTAGACTAATGAAAAATTGAAAGCGAGCACAGAAGAAGAAATAAATGCCAAAAATAAAGTAAGAAAATCTTAATGAAAATCGCAGAAGCAGGCAAATAAAATTGAAGTATCTGAGTGGGCACTCTTTCTCTCCGAACTACACCACGGATCCCAAAATTCACACTTTAGGGTTAGCTTGTAGCAGATAAAATTAAAGGAAGAAGAGTGCACTATCATAAAAATTTCAAGCTTAATCAATAATTAAAAATTCACACATAAAAACTTTGCATATCACATATTATTGATTTAGCAAGAATATCTTTCCTTTTATAAATGAAATTGGAGGGAAAATGCGAGCAAAAAAAAACTCACAACCCACGCTAAAACACGTTGGAGGGTTTAAACCTGGGTCTAAGTGGGTTCAAAATAATTAAATTAAATTAAATTAAAAATTACATTAAACAACGAAGTCACGCGTCGACATCTAATAAGGTTGGAGTCAATTTGAGCACTGATGTGTTTGCATAAAGGAGGGAAAGGACTATATAAACCATGCATTAAGAGGTATTTTAATCATCCTTGCTCGAACATTTTAAAGTATGCAAATCTAAATTGAAGAGCTCGTGCAAAAAAGGGAAACAAATCTTGTGTTTTATGTGCTAGAGAATAAGGACAAAAACGAATGTGCTAAAAAATTGGGAGCCATCTGGGCAACGTGGCCTAGTGGCAAGGAGGCATTGGTCAAAGTGTTTGACGTGCCAAGTGACCTGCGTTCAAAATGCGATAGTAGTAAATTCTAGTGTTTGCGTTGGTGTTGGAAGCACCAAGGGAACGGTGCACATTTTTCTTGGCAAAGTGGGGAGGTTTATTGAGCACGTGGTGCTCTCCACTCCCCAAGCGAGTGCCTAGCTCGCACGGTAGTTGGAGCCACAACTAGGGTGTTGGGTGAAGGCTGCGTTGTGAGTTTGATTTCCACCAAGGCCAAGGTAATAAAAATTGTGACTATTTTTTTTTATATTGCCTAAAGTTGACATGAGGTATTAGGGAGTTAAAAGGGTTGCTTAAAATACTTTTATTTTGATTATTGATCTTTTGAAATTTGGAGGAATAAGATGCTTGCTTTATTTTTTAAAATAAAGTGTTGGTGTCACATTGAGTTGTTGAATTTATAAAAGGATAAAGGGAACTTCTAAGCATTGAGTTATTTTTAAAAGAAGAGTTCATTGAATATTATTTTAGTTGGGGAGATCATAAGGTGTAAATGGTATATTAATTTTTGTAAATGTTGATGAATGATTTCTTAAATGTGGAGTGATAAGGTGTATATTTGTCTTGATACTTACATTGTATTTTGAGGAATATTATTATCTAATAATTTCTTTGAGCTTGGAAAAAGAGTGTTTATGTTTGTGGTAGATTTATGAGATTCCTCCATCATCAAGAAAAAGGTATGAGCACATTCTTCCTTAGTTAAATTGATTGGTTGGTTTTCTGGAAAATAAGTTTGGAGTGAAAAGGACTTGATTAGGGTTTCCTATTGAATGAGTTGAGTTAATGCTTCAAGGTTTTCTAGAATAAAGAGTTGTTAAAACCTTGTTCTATAAGCATTGTTGTTGAAGTCATTGGTTGTGTGAAGAACTTGAACTAAGGATTGAGTATCATTGCTATGTGAAGATTGTTTTATAAGCATTTTTGTTGAGAAAAGAACTTAAACTAGAGTTTGAAAAGAACATGAGTATCATTGTTATGTGAGATTTGATGTTGAGCATTGTTGGAAATATTTTGAGTTGAGTGATCATAAGCTTGGACTAGGGTTTGTAAGCAAGGGTTGTTTCATTGAGTTTTTGGTTAAGTAAAGTTGGTTGAACCTAGTCAAGTGGGTATGTGAAGTGATTGTTCAAGTTCCATAAAACAAACTATTCTATATTCTGAGTTGAGTTGAGAAAGTGATTGAGCATTGTGATTAGTATAGAGCATATTGAGTCTATAACAATTCTCTTTATGTTTATATGAGATTGGACAAGTTATGTGTGAACTTGTTGAGCATATTGGACAAATTTTGTGTGGACTTGTTGAGTAGATTGGACAAGTTCTATGTGGAATTATTGAGTAGATTTAAGAAATTTTTGAGTGGACTTGTTGAGCAGATTTAAGCAAGTTCTGTGTGGACTTGCTAAGCAGATTTAAGCAAGTTCTAAGTGGACTTATTGAGATGATTTAAGCAAGTTCTGTGTGGACTTGTTAAGCATATGTGAGCCAATTCTGTGTGGGCTTGTTGAGAAAATTTGAGCAAGTTTTGTGTGGACTTGTTGAGCATATTTGAGCAAGTTCTGTATGGACTTGTTGAGAAAATTTGTGTAAGTTCTAGAGAGGACTTGTAGAGCAGATTTGGATAATTTTTGCGTGGAATTATTAAAAAAATTTGTTCTAGACCTAAGGACTATGTTTAGTGCAGATTTGAGAGCAAAGTTTGGTGCAGATTTGAGGACAAGTTTGTGTTAGACTAGAGTCAGAGATAGAGCAGATTTGTGCTAAACCGAAGGACTATGTTTAGTATAGATTTGAGATAGAGCTTTGGAGGTGATAGAGCAGAGAGGATAATAGTCTCCAGTGTATAGAGATCCATTATCCAGGGTAGTGAGGACATGTCTTATGAGTGGGGATAAGAGTATTTAGTGGAGAGATATCCACAAGCCAGTGCAGTGGAGGTAGTATTATTCTAGAGGATCACCAACCAAAGTAGAGGAGGAGTTCTCCTGTGGATAGATATCTACAAAATTGATTTAGGGGATTGGTATCTCCTTTGGATAGAGGTCCATAAATATTGTAATAGGGAAAGGATTCCCAAGAGATTGATTGAGAATATTTTAGTGAAATATTTTCTTCGTGGAGTATCCCACATTGGGTGGACCACGTAAATTGTGGTGTCCCTATTTTGTGTGGTGATTTATACATTGATTTGATTATTGCTGTTAATATTACTATCTATACATTGCATAATATTTTTTGGGAAATAAAAGTAAAAAGTAGCCTTATACTGTTCACCCCACTCTCAGTATAAGCTTGTGTTATTCAATTGGTATCAAAGCGGGTTTCTTCGGAAGAGTTTAACAACTTGAAGGAAAAGCTAAAAAGAACACGATAGATTATAAGAATGTATCCTCAGATAATTTAGCACCAGTATTTGATGGAAGTGACTATATATATTGGAGTATGAGAATGAAGATCTACCTAATGGAGCTTGGTAATGAAATTTGGGAAGCATTTGAATTTGGATATGATCCCTTAATTAATCCTCCTACAGATAAGGAAGGTAAGCTCCTACAACATTACAATTCAAAAGCAATGAATGCACTTTTGAGAGGTTTGCATAGAACAAAGTCTATAAAAGTTATGCATTGTCAAACTGCAAAAGACATGCAGGATAAATTGCAAAATATATATGAAGGAGATAAATGTGTCAAGAAGGCAAATATATAAAATCTCAAAGGACAAATTGAGGAGTTAAGAATGAAGGATGAGGAAAACATTAGTACTTATCTACTTCAAATTTATGATGTTTTTAATGCTATGTAAGGACTTGGAATGAATATTGATGAATCGGATGTTTGTGATAAAGTTTTAAGAACTCTCCCAAACAGATTTAGTGAAAAAGTTTCTGCTATAGAAGTGTCAATGGATGGTGATACTTTGACAAGAGATATGTTGCTTGGTATTCTTACAACACATGAGATAAGAACAAAAGATACTATTCCCTAGAAGGAAGCAACATTCAAAGCAATCAAGAAGACTAAGGGTAAGAAGTCAGAATCAAGCAATGAGTCATCTAGTGATGAAAAAGCAAATTATGGTAGAAGGAATAAGGATTCAAGAAGATATAGAGATATAATATTTGTTAAATGTTTCAATTGTGGAAAGTATGGTCATTATGAAACTGAATTTCAAGAAGCTAAGAATAACAATGGTGAAGAAAAATAGGATCATAGGAACAGGGAATCAGAGAAATATAGGCACCAAAATCAAGGCAAGGATAAACAAAGCAGACAAGGAAAGAAGTTCTTTCAAAGGCAAAATAGGAGCTACTATGCGGATAATGCAAGTAAGTACTCAAGTGATAGTGATGCTAGTTTTTTAGACAATGATAGAGATGAAGTTCTTTTTATTATTGAAGAAAAAGAACAAGTTAAGAAAAAGACTCGAGTAATTCTCAAGTGTTTTAGATGTGGTAACTTTGGACATCTTGAAGATAATTGTACAAGGGATGGCTATAATTTTAGTGATGATGAATATGAGGATGCACTTGAAGGACCAGATGAAAACCTTCTAATGGCATTAGAAGAAGAAGTAGGTGATCCTATAGAAGACAAGCCAAAAGAAAATAAATATGTGGACAAAGGCAAATAAATAGAGGAATATTTAGAAAAGGATAGATATGATCTCAAAGGAGAACTTATTTATTCCCTTGACATGATAATAAGGTAATAAAGTAGCACTCTAAACTTGAAATTCAGTTTCAAGAATGTGATGAAGAGAGAAGATTGCTTATAGAGGATTTAGAAAAATCAAAGGCTAAGGCAAAAAGATTCAAGGATAAGTTAGAAGCAAAGATCTTAGAATGTGAAAAGTTAGCACAAGAAGTGGCACTACTAAGAGAATATTTGGAAGACTCCAAAGTCAAGCTAAAAGGATTCAAAAACATCTCAAATAACTTAGATAATTTCATCAAGATACAAAATCCTACATCAAGCAAAACAGGTCTTGGATTTGGATAGGATCAAAAGAAATGGGAAGGAGAGTCAACCTCAAGTTTTGGAGGATAAGAAAATTCAGATGAAGATACTTCAAAATAATAAAATGTAATTGAAAGTGAGACAGCTGAGGATGAGTTGGAAAATAGAGAGTTCAACAACAACATGAACAATGCACAAAGAAGATATAGATGGAACATCAATTAGAATAGGTCAAGAGAGACTAGGAGACCAATGAGGTCAAGGCAAGGAGGCTTAAATAGAAGATGATTTTTATGTCATAGGTTTGGGCACATGGATTCAAAGTGTAGGACACATGACAGATAGGAATATGGGAACATATAACTTTTCTATGGGTATTGCTACTCATGTAATTAGTTTGGTCACAAGGCAATGAATTGCAGGGTTCATGATGGAAGAAGGTATGGCTTTACTAGGATAAATCCTAAAACATTTGCACCTCCAAGGAATAATAAAATTAAGTGTTACAAGTGCAATAATGTTGGTCACACAACAAAGTGGTGTAGAACATACATTCCAAAATCAAGCATGAACAGGAACAGGAACAGGAACAGGAACAGGAACAGGAACAGGAACAGGAACAGGGAACAAGAACAAGAACATGAACATGGATATGAATAGGAACATGAACAGGAACAGGAATAGAAATATGGATATGAATAGGAACAGGAACTTGGATATGAATAGGAATAGAGATAGGAATATAGACATGAACAAGAACATGGATATGGAAAGAAACAATCAGAGGAATTAGAAGGATCAAATAAGAAGGAAAGAGGATAAAGGTAAAGAACAATGTTTTTTGGGAGTAGAAATACTCCCACTCCATAATTAACCACATTAAGAGAAGGTGGGGGAGGGGCTAAGCTAAGAGGCCATTCTTAGCCCTGAGCCCCAAAGGTGACCCTTTGCATTTGATGTCAAAGGAGGAGAAATTTGAGCAAGGGGGAGATATTTGGTATTTGAGAGAGCATTGAGCCAGGGGGAGCAGAATAAAAGAAAATTCAAGTTTTTGGTAAAAAGAATTTGGGTTACCATCAATGATAAAGGGGGATATTGTTGGACATTTTGAGTCCTTAAGTCAAGTTGTCATTGCTGTCAAGAAATGAAGTCATCATTAAAGTCAATTAAATTATCAAGAAACAAAGTTGTCTAGAGTTGTTATTGATCTCCAAAAATAAGCCACTGATGATGTCAAAGGTCAAGAGGAATAAAGTTGAGGTTAAAGGCAAAAGGGCTCCATAATATTTTTTATTATGTGGAAGCATAATCTAAAAGGTATTTTATAAAAACCCAAGGAAGACTATTACAAAGCTAAAAGAAGGTTTAATATTTATTTAGTAAAATATTTAAATTCAAAGTGAATTTAAATTTTATTAATAAATATTATTTATACCAAGGTGTACAATGGAAGATGGTCTTAATAAAACCAAAGGGTTTAAAGAATTAATTTGTAAAATTTAAATTCAAATGAATTTAAATATTTTATAAATTAATAAGATCCAAAGGAAATTTGAGCATCGACATATAATAAGGTTGGAGGCAATTCGAGCGCCGACGTGTTTGCATAAAGGAGGGAAAGGACTATATAAACCATACCTTAAGAGGTATTTTAATCATCCTTGCTTGAACGTTTTAAAGTATGCAAATTTGAATTGAAGAGCTTGTGCGAAAAAGGGAAACAAATCTTGTGTTTTATGTGCTAGAGAATAAGGACAAAAAAAAAAGCACTGAAAAATTGGGAGCCATCTGGGCAGCGTGGCCTAGTGGCAAGGAGGCATTGGTCAAAGTTTTTGAGGCGCCAAGTGACCTGCATTCAAAATATGGTAGCAATGAATTCTAGTGTTTGTGTTGGTGTTGGAAATGCCAAGGGAACAGTGCTTGTTTTGCTTGGCAAAATGGAGAGGTTTATTGAGCACGTGGTGCTCTCTATTCCCTAAGCAAGCGCCTAGATCGCGAGGTAGTTGGAGCCACGACTAGAGTGTTGGGTGAAGGCTGCATTGTGAGTTTTATTTCCACCAAGGCCAAGGTAATAAAAATTGTGACTATTTTTTTTTTTTATATTGCCTAAAGTTGACATGAGGTATTAGGGAGTTATAAGGGTTGCTTAAAATATTTTTATTTTGATTATTGATCTTTTGAAATTTGAAGGAATAAGGTGCTTGCTTTATTTTTTTAAATAAAGTGTTGGTGTCACATTGAGTTGTTGAATTTATAAAAGGATAAAGGGAACTTCTAAGCATTGAGTTATTTTTAAAGGAATAGTGCATTGAATATTATTTTAATTGGGGAGATCATAAGGTGTAAATGGTATATTAATTTTTGTAAATGTTGATGAATAATTTCTTAAAGGTGGAGTGATAAGGTGTATATTTGTCTTGATACTTACATTGTATTTTGAGGAATATTATTATCTAGTAATTTCTTTGAGCTTGGAAAAAGAGTGTTTATGTTTGTGGCAGATTTATGAGATTCCTCCATCATCAAGAAAAAGGTATGAACACATTCTTCCTTAGTTAAATTGATTGGTTGGTTTTCTAGAAAATAAGTTTGGAGTGAAAAGGACTTGATTAGGGTTTCCTATTGAATGAGTTGAGTTAATGCTTCAAGGTTTTTTGGAACAAAGAGTTGTTAAAACATTGTTCTATAAGCATTATTGTTGAAGTCATTGGTTGTGTGAAGAACTTGAACTAAGGATTGAGTATCATTGCTTTGTGAAGATTGTTTTATAAGCATTGTTGTTGAAGTGAGTTGTTGAGCAAAGAACTTAAACTAGAGTTTGAAAAGAACATGAGTATCATTGTTATGTGATATTTGATTTTGAGCATTGTTGGAAATATTTTGAGTTGAGTGATCATAAGCTTGGACTGGTTTGTAAGCAAGGGTTGTTTCATTGAGTGTTTGGTTGAGTAAAGTTGGTTGAACCTAGTCAAGTGGGTATGTGAAGTGATTGTTCAAGTTCCATAAAACAAACTATTCTATATTTTGAGTTTAGTTGAGAAGGTGATTGAGCATTGTGATTAGTATAGATCATATTGAGTCTCTAATAATTCTCTTTATGTTTCTATGATATTGGACAAGTTTTGTGTGAACTTGTTGAGCAGATTGGATAAGTTTTGTGTGGACTTGTTGAGCAGATTGGACAAGTTTTGTGTGGAATTGTTGAGCATATTTAAGCAAGTTATGAGTGGACTTGTTGAGCAGATTTAAGCAAGTTCTGTGTGGACTTGCTAAGCAGATTTAAGTAAGTTCTGAGTGGACTTGTTGAGCATATTTAAGCAAGTTCTATGTGGAATCGTTAAGCAAATTTAAGCCAGTTATGTGTGGGATTATTAAGCATATTTGAGCAAGTTTTATGTGGACTTGTTGAGAATATTTGAGCAAGTTCTGTGTGGACTTGTTGAGCAGATTTGAGCAAGTTCTAGAGAGGACTTGTAGAGTAGATTTAGATAAGTTTTGTGTGGACTTATTGAACAGATTTGTGCTATACCGAAGGACTGTGTTTAGTGTAGATTTGAGATCAGAGTTTGGTACAGATTTGAGGATAAGTTTATGCCAGACCAGAGATATAGATAAAGGATATTTGTGCTAGACCGAAGGACTATGTTTAGTACAAATTTGAGATAAAGCTTTGGAGGTGATAGAGCAAAGAGGAAAGTAGTCTCTAGTGGATAGAGATCCATTAGCTAGGGTAGTGAGGATAAGTATTCTTAGTGGGGACAAGAGTCTTTAGTGGAGAGATATCCACAATCTAGTGCAGTGGAGGAAGTAGTCTTCTATAGGATCACCATACAAAGCAGAGGAGAAGGAGTTCTATTGTAGATATAGATCAATGAACTTGATTTAGGGGATTGGTGTCTCCTTTGGACAAAGGTCCATAAATATTGTAATAGGAAAGGATTCCCAAGAGATTGATCGAGAATATTTTAGTGAAATATTTTCTCCGTGGAGTAGCCCACATTGGGTGAACCACATAAATTATGGTGTCTCTATTTTGTGTGGTGATTTATGCATTGCTTTGATTACTGTTGTTAATATTGCTATATATGCATTACATAATATTGTTTGGGAAAGAAAAGTAAAAAGTGGCCTTATACTGTTCACCCCCCCTCTTAGTATAAGCTTGTGTTCTTCATAGTTTACACGTAAATCGAGTTATTAGGGATATTAATGCCTCTATAATCTAGGGTGCCCCATCAAGTTTTTATGAAAAATAAATATTTCATAAAAACTCAAAACAATTGATGCAAAAGAAAAGACAGAGAGAGCAAAAATCGAGCAAAGAAAAAAAGGGAGAGAGAAAAAAAAAAAGGGTTAAAAAGGAAGACAGGGGTAAAACCCTAATTCATTTTTACTGTGAGGAGGATAAAAAAGAGCTCGAGGAGAAAATACAATGGTTCTTCTAGTTCACTAAGCGACGAATGCAAGAGGTGAGGCCAAGGCTCGAGAACGAGGAATTATTGTCTTTGTCCCTCCTTTCACTTTATTTTCTTCTCATTTTACGTAATTTGATTAGGGTTTTAGGATTTTTTTAGGGAAAATCATCGTAAAAGTTGGTAAATTTTGTGCCACGACCCAGGCTCAACTTTGCGATCCAGGAATGATTTCATCTTAGGAAAAACATGGTGAGATCACGCTTGGCAGAAACCAGGCATGACTTCGTAAAGTTGCGCCAGGAAAATAGAGAGCACAAATTTGTAAAAGTCAAGTTGCGCGCCCTAAAAAGGGGACGCGATTTCACAAAAATCAAATAAAAAAGAAGAAAAGCAAAAGGAAAACAAACAAGTAAAACCTAAAGTGCAAATTGTGAATTGAAATTCCTTATTATGAATTAAAATTTTTAATTAATTTGATTTTATGAGGGAACTGATTAAATTTTACTTTTGTTTTTGAATGCAGCTAGGTATTCTCGAGAGTTGAGAGTGGTGAGCAATGGCTTTAGTAGAGCTAGATGCTCTGGGGTTGGTAGAGAGGGCTAGACTAGAGGTAGTTGGGCTGGACCACATGGCAAGGATGCCATGGATCAAGATGGATAGGGCTATGCTGACCACCCTAGTAGAGCGATGGTATCTAGAGACTTCTATATTTTGGCTACCAATAGGGGAGATGACCATCACACTAGAGGATGTGTGGTGGATCTTGAGGATCCCCATCAGGGAGAATGAGGTTTACAGGGCATGTAGGAAGGTAGCTACTCTACAGTGGTTTTCCACAGGTTTCACCCACTAGGTGTGAGAGGGCACCATAGCAGTGGATGACCTGGTCGGCAGCTACGGAGTAGACCCTCTGATCGTAGTACTCTTAGGGGTGGTGGCTGGTCTCTTGACCTACCACACTAGTAGATGATACTTGCCATGGGAACTGGTAGGAGTAGTGGCAGACATGTGATAGTAGGGAGTCTACTTCACATGGGGTCCTTATGTGTTGGCCCGCCTATACAAGATATTGTACAACATCGTGTATAAGTGGCGTACAGGATTGGTGTGTACAATTTTGCTCCAGGTATGGTGCTAGAAGCACATTGTAGTGTATAGACCGTTAGCACTACTAGGACCATCATCTAACCCAAAGCAAACAATATCATACATATGGCCTAGATCCCTGGAGAGGACCACGAGGGCCTATGCAGGGAACCTACCACTAGCGAGGTGGGTGATCGATGAGTTACAGGAGACACAACTCATCTGGTGACCATGGAGGCTTCACCCTGGCTAGGTAGACGATAGGACAGAGTTGGCGAGGGTGAGGAGGATCAGATGGCTACGGTCAAAGAGGGGAGAGCCCGAGGTGCTCAAGTTTGATCGAGTCCTAAGGTAGTTCAGGATCTTACAGGGAATCCTAGACCTAGGGGACTACTAGTATCGAAGGGTGACCCGAGACCTAGAAGGGGTTGGAGGTGAGCCAGACCTCACCAGATGGGTCGAGGAGGATCAGGACAATCCTCCTTACATTGACCCAGGGGTAGGTGATGCAGGGGTGGCCATTGGGTACAGGTGGTGGTACAGAGGAGTTGCACCCTAAAGGATCTCCCCACCTATACTAGTATAGAGGCACCAAGTGATGGACTTGGGCATGCAATGGGTATTTCGAGAGGTAGCTCGTAGGGCCATAGAGAGGGCACAATAGGCTCCTGATTCACTTAGATAAAGGCTGACATGGGTCTGGATTCGGGTGGTAGAGGAGACTATCACAGGAGTAGGGACCAAAGAGGGAGAGATGGGAGATATCCCCACATAGGTAGAGGTTCCATGGGTTAGAGACCTTAGAGAGGCATCCACATCATAGTAGTGGGAGGCTAGATCTAGGATATAGAGGAGCTATGAACATAACTAGATTCTCTATAGATACAAATGGTCCAAATACATACTAAGAGGGACAATGCACTAGTAGAGGTTACCAAACTATAGGGAGAGGTGACCTATATAGACAGAGAGTTACATTAGGCTAGGACTGAGGGTATGGCTATCATTAGGAGTAGCCAAGAAGGGGACGTAGTGTAGCTCCTTCAGGAAAAATTATGATGTATCGATGATAGGTTGCAGATAGCCATCCAGAGGGCCATGTTATTTGAGATGGCTTACTGTACAATTGTTTCTCCAAAGTGTATGATGGAGCTTCCTCTGTCCCTTTAGTCAGTGAAGAGGTCATGATATTGATCACGGGCACCGATGAAATCATAGAAGTTGGTGGCACAACTAAGATTACCTCCACCCCAGGGAGGGCCAGAGGGAGTTGGCTCTTAGAGCTAGGATAGGTTAGGCTAGGGATCAAGATGATGCACCAATTTTTTATTGTGGTGTGCATCCCTAGGTTGAGTGTACCGAGTCTAGATTGTGGTACACCAACCTCACATGATGTACTTTCTTCCCTATGAGTAATACATAACTACATATTTTGTGATTTTATGTGTTCTATGTGTAATGTTTTAATGCATGTTTTTATATGTTTTGCTTGTTTATTTTAAGTGTTTTTATGAATGCAAACTATCCTAATGCACACTATATGAAGGATGAAATGAATGCAAACAAAATAAGAACAAGGAGAAGAAAGAAGGAGAAATGAGATCAAGCAAAACAAAAGAAAGAAAGAAGAAAAGGAGAGAAGGAAGAAGAAAGAAAAGAAAGAGAAAAAAAGAGAAGGAAGAGAAAAAGAAGAGAAGAAGAAGAGAAGGAAGAGAAGAAGAAGAAAGAAGAGAAGAAGAAGAGAAGGAAGAGAAAGAGAAAAGAGGAGAAGAAGAAGAAGGAAGGAAAGAAGAGAAGGAAGAGGAAAAAGAGAAGGAAGAGAAGAAGAAGATAAAATAGGGAGGTCCAAAGGTCAACCATCAAAAAAGGAGAAGAATGAATGATCCAAAGTATAAGGCTAGCGTAGGTTGTTGTGAACCAGTGTAGCCTGACACTGTGGATTAGATAGATGAGGCAGCTAGACCCACTATGGGTGTAGCACTTGCATCAATGTGAACAAGTGTGTGGAGGTTTGATCCACTATGGGTGGTTGCTCCCTTATTGACTACTGTGAGGTGATTACCTGCTAGGATGTATGTCGAGGTCTGCTAAAAATGACCAAGGAGCTTATCCTATAATGGGGTGTTGATCCTGCTGAGTCAAAAGAGAGTATGACCCGATAGAAGATCATGAATAGTGCAATACCCACTAGGATGTATGAGTATCCCATATGGGGTGTAATATGTGTAAAAATATTATGCAAGTGCTATCCCAGAGTGGGACTATGAGAAATATTTTGTACAACATCATGAAGAAATCGAGAAAAGGAGAATAAGTGACCATAAGAATAAAAGAAGGGGAAAGAATCCCTAGGGGGATCTTGCTAGGCATCAGAGTCCTAGTGAAAAGTGCAATGCATGTGAGCTATGACCTAACTAGGTATCATCACATGCCATTGTCACAAGATTCCCAAAATCTATATGAGCAAGCAATCATGAACAATCAATCATGCATTTATGATAGGCAGACATGCAAGGAGTTTAGTTTAGATGTCAAGCAACCATGCAAAGATGACAAGCAATAATGCAATATGAGCAAGCAGGAGAAAATAAAATGCAATGGAAAATGTAAATGCAACTATATGAAAGATTTTTTTTTTTGTTAAGAATTGAAATCAATGCAAAACCTAAATGCACCATTCATCTTATTAAAATAAATTAACGTGCCATGAGGTGTCGGATCGAAGATATCCCCAAGGAGTGCATTTTATCGATGATGAAAATCATGGGAAAGTTCTTCCAAGGCCCTTCTTTTGACATCCATGGCACGATAATCACTACATTTTCTAACAGCACCATTCCTTTTAGCATAAAAGACATTATACAAATATTCCTCATTCTCTAGCACAGAAGGAAAGTTATATTTAGAACAAATAGAGCCAACCATATTACAAGACATTATCTTTGAAGGAAAAGAAAAATTAACACTTTTATTATCATCTATTGACAACTTTTGATATTCCATGTATTCTGCATAAGTCATAAGATGGTCATCATCCTCAAAAGGCAAAGGTTCATTTTTATTAGGTATAAAACCTATACCACATCTCCCAGGCCAAATCTCAACATCCAAGGGTTCTTGAATACCCTTATGTTGTGGTCCCAATCCTTTACCTGCATATCCCATATCGGATAGGATCTGCTTAGGAAGGGGATAGTCATTAGTGAGATAGCATTGAGCAAAAGAGCACTCATTGAGATATGGGTTGCTACCATGAAGCTTTTCTTCAGAAGCCATACCTCTGAAGATAAAAGCACACATGCCAATGTGTACAACATCACCCTTCTTATGAGGTAAGCCCATAGTTCGAGGTGAAGGTGGTAGCTTGGCTAGATCCAGAAGAGGCTCTTGAAGAAACTGATTATCATGATCCAAGGAGAAAGAATGGGTCTTATGTTCCTCACTCACTTTTAAACTTTGAAAATATTCAGACATTTGAGATGAGGAACATGGGGAAGTGGTTGAAGAAATAGGACACGAATAAGAATCGATTTGAGCTAACTCTATATTTGAACAGAATTCAAATGGTCGAGGGTCACCCGAAATGGTGATAACTTGATTCTTGAATTCAAATTTGAGACACTGATGAAAAGTAGAAGGGACGACCTTCATAGCATGGATCCAAGGTCACCCAAGAAGAAGATTAAAATATGCAGGACAATGTACCACATAAAACAAAGTATCCAATATTCTCGGCCCTACTTTTAAGGGGAGAGATATGACACCACAGGCCTCTTAGGACTCATTGTTGAAAGCTTTAATAATGATATCAATTTTTGTTAAATATTCCTCTTTTAATCCAATTTTTTGAAAGAATTGATATGTACACAAATTGAGGGATGACCCATTATCAATCAAAACTCGCTTGATAAGGGTATCCCCAATAAGTGTGGTGATGTAAAGTGATGAATCTCCATGTAAGTTTGAGGAAGGTTTATCATCATCTGAGAATGAGACATGATGTATCCCAAAAGAACCTACAATGTCAACTATGGCATCAGGAGGGATATCTGGGGAAACAGATTGCTATTGTAAAAACTTCATCAAAGCATTTTTGTGATCAGGAGAAGTCTAAAAAATTTCTAACACTGATATCTTTGATGGCGTACTAGCTAACTGCTTCTGAAGATAAAATGAAACTTGTGACTATGGTCTCAACACTATAGGTGGAATCCTTGTAGCTGAATCTCTTCTCTAATTCTCCTTTAAAATTGTACTGGGTTGAGATACTAAACTCTGTCCTTGCTGATGTTGCTGATTTTGAGCCTATTTCCTTGTAGTTACCCCAACCATACCAACCACATTGCTATGGCGTAGGGAATCATCTTGATGAGCCACTTGATTGGTTGCTTGTTGCTCATGCTTAGGTAGAGGATCCTTAAATATCCCCATATCTTGGTTTGTTGTTGGAACTTGTTGAGTAGGAGTTTGACTACTCGTTGATTGGAGATTTCCTAAATCAATGCATCCCGCATCAATCAAATATTGAACCACATGCTTCAATTTCTTACAAGTGTTCATCCAATGTCCTTCTACTCTATGATAAGTGCAATATTGACCTACCTTATACCAATGAGTTGTAGTATCTGGTTGTCTTATTGGAGGTAATTCTATTGCTTTAGCATCCAATAGTTGCTTTAAAACTACTTCCATAGGGATATTAAGTCTTGTGAAGTTCCTTTGAGGAGGTTTCTAAAGTACAATATTTTGTAGGTTGTTAGTGACATTGTTAATAGGCCTACTATCACTATTACCTCCTATATGCTTATTCTTAGGTTGAGACTTAGTTGGCTTATCTTCTTTAACCTTGAGTTGACCTCTTCTAATGAGAGCTTGTTCCACTTTTCTTGCTAACTCAATTGCTTGATCTAAATATGTGATAGTAGTAGTTTCTAGAGCATAAGATAATTGTTCTTGTAAATTACCAATGAATATATCAAGCATATCTTTCTAAGACATAGGTTGTCTTAATCGACCAACTAAACTTCTCCAATGAGCTAAGAATTCTGAAAAAATTTCTTCTTTACTTTGCTTTAAATCATATAAATCTCTCATTGTCACTTCCTTTTCAATATAAGCACTAAACTGATGAACAAACATCTCTACAGTCTTCTCAAAACTATTTCAAAGAATAGTTGGGCAATCGATAATACCACTCTAATGCCACTCCAGAAAGACTCTTTGGAAATGTTTTTAATAAGAGCATATCATCATAAATAAGATCATGACAAGCTATCCTGAATCCTCTCAAATGCTCTATTGGATCTTCAGTCCCTTTATAGATTGGCAACACTGGCATAGAAAAATGCTTAGGATAAGGTCTAGCAGCAACAATAGGATCCAATGGCTGACTACACATTTCTTTATAGTTGTATGTAAACCCTGATGGTTGAATCATATCCATCCTTGAAACCAATTGATTCACAACACTTGTCAAATTCTGCATTTTTGGATTACTATGTATGTTTCCCAGACTTCCCAAAGGAGGAATGTATGTATGTTGAAACCCTGATGTTTGATTTAAGCTTTGGATACCTTGGTTGTATGTGGCACTTTGAGGATAACTCACATTTGGTGGAACAAAAGCAATAGTGTTGATATTAGAGGATACAGGAGGAAATTGAGAATAAATTTTTGGGCCACTACTAGTTAGAGGGACTTGCAGATTCCCTCCAATATTGGTGGTATTAGTAATGGCACAAGTCACTTGGTTCTTAAAATTATTTTGATGCAAGGATTGAGATGTAGGAATATCATGATGAAGCAAAGGAGATCTATTGGGAGGGGAAGGAGTAGCATCCTCTTTTTCAAGATGAGCTTCTCGTTCCACATATTCCAATAGTTTTTCCTTATGAGCTTTCATGAATTCCCAAATGTGATCAAATGATGAAAAGACATAACTCCCATTAGGTCCAGCAAAAGGATCAAGATTAGTTTTAGTTTCCATGTCTACCTCTTCTTGCTCTTTTGGATCTACATTAGGGTTTTCCCTATCAATCTGATCATCTTCCAAAGGAACATAATCAGATTCTAATTGTTTCCTCTGACTTCTAAGGAAAGGAGCCATTAGAAGTAGTGAAAAAAAAATAGGGAAAAACACTAACAAAAAATTTTAATTACTTAAATATTTTCCAAATAGAATTAATGATCTTGCTTAGTGTTTAAAATAAAAGGAGGTGTTCACATCGGGTTCACCAAATATGTAGAGGGGGAAAACTGCCCTACCACATACAATTCCCAAATAAAAGGCTAGATCCGCAAGGAGGGAACCTTTTGTGGGGTGAACCATGGGGGTATGTTGTACTCTACACTCGATGCTAGGGGGAAGGGTTCACCAGGAATGGTTTAAGGACTCGCTCCAAGTCCTCAGGATATTCGAGATAGTTTGATGTATTCAGTTTTAAGACAAACACCTAAGTTTGGCCTTTCTAGATCTAAGCTAGAAAATATAAAGGACAATGCAGAAAATAGAATAATGCAGTTGAAAACAGAATGCAGGCATACAAGAGCTATCCTAGAATGATTCTTTATTTTGAATGCTCACTAACCTAGGGTTTAATTTCAAAAAACCTTTAAAGCAGAGATATACAAAATAAGTGCACAAAAATTATCCCTAGATGCAAACTAAATGCCTTTCACTTTCAGATGCCTAAGAATCAATAATTAAATCAGATTTTCAACCAATAGAATGAGTAGAGCACTTATCTAGATCGGTGGTTGATTTAGCTTTTTCTACCTCTTGTCCAATGATATCAAGAATACTTGTTTCTGCAAGATCACTCATGAAACACTAAAAAATAGAATTAGCATTAGGGGGTCTGCTTAGGCCACTGTGTAACAGATCTTGGAGGCGCAACAGTCAAGCCCCCTAGGTCCTTTTAGATGACCTTTTAATACAAAAGAAAAAATTGACCTTTGGAGAATTAATCATAAAATAAAAATATAGTAGTAGAGAACAGAAAACAAAGTGCAACAGTATGATCTAGAAACAGAATGGAATGCAACAGTGAAAGCAGAATCTAGAAATTTCCCCCGGTGTGCCCTAGGGAAAAATCATGCCTCACCTAGAGCGAGTGCACGATAATATAGCAACAAAGTCATGCCCTACCTGGATGGGGTGCAATTTCGCTTCTATAGATTAATTTACCCTAATTAGGGTAGGCGAAGTCGCGCCTCGCTAATGTCGGGCGCGATATCACTATAGACTAATGAAAAATAAAAAGCAAGTGCAGAAGATGAAATAAATGCCAAAAACAAAGTAAGCAAACCCTAATGGACATCATAGAAGTAGGAAAAGAAGATTGAAGTATCCGAGCGGGCACTCTATCTCTCCGAACTACACCACGGATCCACCAAGTCACACAACAAATCAATCCAATCCACGCAATAGAAGATCAATCCAAAATTTGCACTTTGGGGTTAGCTTGCAACAGAGAAAACAAAGGAAGAAGAATGAACTATCATAAATATTTTGAGCTTAATCAATAATAAAAAATTTGCACTAAGATCGCACATCAAAACTTTGCATATCGCATCTTATTGATTTAGCAAGAATATCTTTCCTTTTATAGATGAAATTGGAGGGAAAAGGTGGGCAAAAATAAACTCACAACCGATGCTAAAACACACTGGAGGGTTTAAACTTGGTTCTAAGTGGGCTCAAAAGAATAAAATAAAATAAAATTAAAAAATTAGGTTAAACAACGAAGTCACACCTCGTCTTGACGGGGCACGATATCGTTTGCGCAAAGTCGCACCTCGTAAAGGCGGGGCGCAATTTCGCTAAAATATAAACAAATTAAAAAAGGAGGCAAAGAGGTCTTCCCTTGCTCTTGGTAGGGGTTGAGGGCCTCTTAGGGGCACTAAGGAAGATTACCCACTCAAAGTGGGTCAATTTTCCGTGTCTACAGGTAAAAAAATCAAATTGTTGATGATTTAAGTAGGCGTGTAGTATTATTGACTACTATGGAGCATGAAGTAGTTGGATTTGAGGCAACTAAGAATATGTATGATTGTGATTTAGATTTTTGTGCCATTGTGAAGTAGTGTAAGAATCTAGTGTTGGGAGAAGTTGTTAGAAATATTAGGTATATTGGTTGTCATTGATGTCAAAGGTGAAATGGTTGAGATTTATCTTCAAGGCAAAAATATTGATGTCAAAAGGTATGATAGTCGTCAAGGCAAAAACATTCTCCATGGTTGAGTTTGCAAGAAAAAGAACAAGGTTTAAAGTTGATTTTATTTCTATTGCTTGAAAAATATTTATAAGACCACCAAGGGCCAAAGGTTTAAGGTTTATAATATTTAAATCTAAAATATTTAAATATTCCAAAAAGAAAAAGAGGTTTGAGCACCAAATCATGGAAGCTATTTGAAAAGGAATAAAAATAATATCAAATTTTGAGCGCTCACGTCATGGCAAGAGGAGGAAAAAATTCATATAAATAAAGTTTCAAAACCTTTGCAAAGCTAATGTTGGGGGATGAAATTTTGAAATCAGCTCATGCTTGGAAAAAAAAAATCATAGAAGAAGGGGAGCATGATTTTTGATGAAAGAAATAGCAAGGATAAAGATGAAAGATTGCACAATTTGGTTCTAGTTGATAGGCTAGTGCAGCTGGTCACTGAGGTAGTGCTAAGGCACTATGAGAGAGGTGATTGTTGGTTCGAATCATGTGAAGGATAGTTTTGATGGTAGAGATAGTCTTTTTATTGGCAACGTGAGAAGAGGTTTAAAATCACATTTGTGTATCATTGTTGCTATCGCCAAGGGTAGCCTAGTTAGACATCTAGAAAGCGCTAGGGCATCATGGAGAAGGAGGTTACAGGGTCAATTCCTACGAGCACTTTTTGCAAAGCATTAAAGGGGTAAATCGTGGGCTCATGAAAGGTATGAATTTTTGATTAAAAATTAAGTGGTTAAGGTGTTTCGTTCGTTGTGCATGATTGAAGATTTTTGAGGGTAAAATATTTTAATTTGATATTTTAGTTAGAGGGAGCCATAAGGTGTAACAAAGGATATTTTATATTGTAATTTGAAATTCAATTTAGAAGGAGTAATAAGGTGTTAAAAGAGTATTTGATATTGTAAAGTTAGCATGAAATAAATTTGAAGGTTGTGATATTGTATTTTTAGATAGGAGGAATAAGGTGTATTTGTGAGCATTGATTTTTGTATTATTGAAAAGAAATTTGAGGGCTTTTACAAGTATTATTTTTAGGCATTTTTGGGCACATATTTTTGAGAGAATTTCTAATGAGGATGACTTGAAAAAGGAGTTTTTGACTAACCTATTTTGAAAGAGGCACAAGAAAGGGAATTTCTTTTTGAGACAAGATTTGAGGGCACATATTCATCAAAGCAAGTTAAGAGGTATGGTGATATTATTCCTTCCTTAGGGTGTTTGGTTGAGCAAATATTTTTAAATAATAAGGTGGAGAAATAAGGATTATGTATGTGCATTGTTGGAAATACATGAGCTAGGGTTTGAGAACAATTGTGCTTCATTATTGAAGGAATTGGAAACACATGTGCTAGAGTTTGAGAGCAAGTTTGTACATGAGCTTTGATTTGTATTGGGATAAATTTGCAAAGGTTATAGGGTCAATTTGTGAAGTAAATTGTGCATTGGATTTGAGTGATTTTTGAAAAGAGCATATTGTGAAATTATCTTGCATATCATTCTTTATATGTTCATGAAGAAAAGTAATTATGGGTAGAATATGTCTGAAATACTTTGATTAAATAAAGCAATTTGAACATGTGATATGAGCAGTTTTTGAGCATGAATTAGAGTAGATTTGAGCAGGTTTGTTGAGCAGATTTGAGCAGGTTTGTTGAGCATATTTGAGCAGGTTTGATGAGCATATTTGAGCAGGTTTGGTGAGCATATTTGAGCAGAGTTGAGAGTAGGTTTTGGAGTCAATTTGAGCAAGTATTGAGTGAAGGCTTGAAGTAGATTTGAGCAGATTTGAGAGTAGATTTTGGAGTTAAAAGTGTTTAGGGGATTGAGATCTCATGTGGATAGAGATCCACAAACTTGAGCATAGGGGATCAGTGTCTCCTTTGGATAGAGTTCCATAAACATTGTAATAGGGAATTGGTTCCCAAGAGATTTGTTAAGAAAATTTAGAAGACAAATTTTTTTTGTGGACATAACCCACATCGGGTGAAACACGTTAAATTTGTTTATATCATGAGTGTGATGATTTATGAATTAATTTATTATTGCTATTGATGATATTGGTTAATACTATTTTGGAAGGTTATTGCAAATTGATAACTTTGGAAAATACTGAATTGGAAAGAAAAGTAAAAGTTTATCTTATACTGTTCACCCCCCTCTCAGTATAAGCTTATGTTCTTCAATTGGTATCATAGCAGGTTATTTTGTGAAAGTCTAGCAGCTTGAAGGAAGATCTTATAGGAACACAAATGGCCACTAAAATGAAAGAAGATGCTTCTATGGTTGACATAAAATAAAATAGAGAAGAAGCCATGGTTGACATGAAAGAGTAACCTACTACTACTCTTCAAAAATTGAAAAGAGTTAGACAGGAGAAGTCAATATTGAAGGCTCAAATTCAATAGGATGATGAAAAAAGACAAAGATTCTACAAGATCTCATAGAATTAAAAGTTAAGGTTGAAGAGGAAAAAATAATTGAAGAAGTTATGATTGAGAAGTTAAAAATAAAAGAATTGGAATGTGAGATATTGGAACTTGAAGTTATCTCTCTTAGAAAGAAAGTAAGAAAATAAGAGCCCATGACCTATGTTGATGTGGTGAAAGGTAAAAGCATCAAGGTAGAATAAAATAGTGAATCATCTTGGACACAAGTCAATCACAGAAAAGGCATGCGACCACATAATTCAAGGAAATAAAACAGGTTTCAATACTTTTTTCATGGTTATTGTTTCTCATGTAACAAATATGGTCATAAATTTATTCATTGCATGGTTGATATGAAAAATGATGTTGATAGAAATTTCAATTCATTTGCACCTCTCATGAACAATAGTATCATTTGTTACAAATGCAATAATCTTGGGCATAAAGCTAGGTGGTGTAAAACAATGTTTCCTAAATCAAGCAAGAAAGAGGAAGGTCAAACAGTTCAGAAAGAGATGTCTCTAAAAGTTGGGAAAAAGGAAAAGGATCAAGAAAAAGAAAAATCTATGCTAGCCCTTCATGTGTTAAGTGAAGGAAATTAGTGGTACATTGATAGTGGGTGTTCAAGCCATATCATAGTTGAGAAAATCAGCATCAGGTAGTAAATCGGCTGGTTTAAAAATTGACAAAGAATCAGAATCAGAATCAGCAAAAAATAGGGAAAAAAATCAGTAACAAATCAACATTTTTTATTGAAAAAATCGAAGAAAATGTAAGTTTTCAATGAAAAAAGATTTTTTCATGCATATCAGAATTTTTTGGGAAAAAATGACAAAAAATTAGCTAGCCTATGAATCGAGAAAAAATCAGAAAAATCGGGTTTTTTTTTTTCAGATTTTCTCAACTATGAGCCATATGACAGGTGACAAAAGTAAATTTCTCTCTTAATAAAATAAATGGTGGAATAGTAAAATTTGGTGATAATGCTTTAGAAAAAATTATATCTAAAAGGAACTATGGAATTTGGACTATGGTATCCCAGGGGCAACAATTTAATTCTCATAGCATATACAGATGTAGATTGGGCAGGCAGTATTGATGATTGAAAAAGTACAAGTGGAAGAGCATTATTTCTTGGAAATTGTCTAGTCTCTTGGATAAGCAAGAAACAAGCACCAGTATCCTTATCTACAACAGAAGCATAGTACATTGTAGTAGTTGCTTGTTGTACATAGGTCTTATGGATGAAATAATATTTAAAATATTTCAAAGTAGAGCATGATCATCCCATCTCCATACTTTGTGATAATACAAGTGCTATAAACATTTCAAAGAATCCAATAATGCATTCAAGGACCAAGCACATTCCAATAAAATATCATTTTTTGAGAGAGCAGGTGACGGATTACCAAGTTAAGTTGGAATATGTTGCTACAAAGGAACAAATTGCATACATATTTACTAAGACACTTCCAAAGAAAACTTTTGAGTATCTTAGAGGAAATTTGGGATTAGTCTTACTCCCATACCAAACTTAATCACCTCAAGGAAAGGAGGTGGTGAGGGGGCTGAGCTAAGAGTCTTATTTTTAGCCCCAAAGGAGCCCTTTGCCATTGATGTCAAAGGGGGAGAGAATTCAGTGAGGGGGAGCAGCTTCTCAAGGGGAGCAGATATGGAATCCAGTTGCAAGAAAATATTTTTTTTAAAAGGGTTGCCATCAATGAAAAAGGGGGATATTGTTGGAAATATTAGGTATATTGGTTTTCATTGATGTCAAAGGTGAAATGGTTGAGATTTATCTTCAAGGCAGAAATATTGATGTCAAAAGGTACAATAGTCATCAAGGCAAAAATATTCTCCATGGTTGAGTTTGCAAGAAAAATAACAAGGTTTAAAGTTGATTTTATTTCTATTGCTTGAAAAATATTTATAAGATCACCAAGGGCCAAAGGTTTAAGGTTTATAATATTTAAATCTAAAAATATTTAAATATTCCAAAAAGAAATAGAGGTTTGAGTGCCAAATCATGGAAGCTATTTGAAAAGGAATAAAAACAATATCAAAGTTTGAGCACCGATGTCATGGCAAGAGGAGGATAAAATTCATATAAATAAAGTTTCAAAACCTTTGCAAAGCTAATATTGGGTGATGAACTTTCAAAATTTGCTCATGCTTGGAAATGATAAATCATTGAAGAATAGGAGCACATTTTTGATGAAAGGGATAGCAAGGATAAATATGAAAGGTTGCACAATTTGGTTCCAGCTGGTAGGCTAACACAGCTAGTCACTGAGGCAGTGCTAAGGTGTTGTGAGAGAGGTGATCACTAGTTCGAATCACGTGGAGGATAGTTTTGATGGCAGAGACATTATTTTGATTGGCAGCGTGAGAAGAGGTTTAAAATTATGTTTGTGTATCACTTGCTATCATTGGGGGTAGCCCAGTTGTATGCCTAGCAAGTGCTAGGGCACCATGGAGAAGGAGGTTGCAGGGTCAATTATTGCGAGGAATTTTTACAAAGTAGTGAAGGGGTAAATCATGGGATCATGAAAGGTATGAATTTTTGATTAAACAATTAAGTGGTTAAGGTGTTTCATTCACTATGCATGATTGAATATTTTTGAGGGTAAAATATTTTAATTTGATATTTTAGTTAGAGGGAGCCATAAGGTGTAACAAAGGATATTTTATATTGTAATTTGAAATATAATTTTGAAGGAGTAATAAGATGTTAAAAGAGTATTTGTGTAGACACTAAAATCTGGTCAATCCAATTAGGCATCCATGAACAATGGCTAAATTGATATCACATGGCCCCTAGGGCAGCCCTCAGAAGATATACATTTGTTCTAGCCACCTCTTGCAAGGTTTTGGAGGCTTCTAGCCCATTTTTGGGATGTTTTGGCTTCATAGCCCTATTCGTCCCACCCTGGGACGAATGTAGATCCTATCCATCCCACCCTAGAATGGTGGTAAGCAACCGTCCCAAGGTGGGACGGTTAGAAAGTTTGACCCAAAAAAAGTCAAATTATGGAAAAATGGCACCTAGAAACTACCATTTGCCCCACCAATTGAAGCATGCAGGTTAGAGGATGTTGCATCCTTATGACATGCTTCATAATGGAGGCCAAAAAGGGATATTCTCTTCCCATTCCAATGCATACCTCCTTTTTGACAAATGGTGCCTCCTGCCATGCATGCCCTTGCATGCCTTTTTGCACATGAGCCTCTTTTGGCTATAACGTGGATCAGTTTTCCAAATAAAAGATAGAGAGGAGTTTTAGGAAAGAGCAACAAAGTGCTACTAAGATTTCCTTTCACCTTCTTGTGCCCCTTTTCCCTCATAATCTCTACCTAGCGAAGGAGGTTTGCGAGTGATCCAAGAGGCGCAATTTGTCACATAACCAAACCATATGAGCAATTTTCTTCACAAAATTTGATGAAAATACCCATTAGAGTTTTTTTGACCATTCCACAATAGAATTTGTGGGAAAAAGTGTGCAAAATTGGTGGGCATCCCACCCCCGGGCGCCCCCCAATATGTGACAGTCATAACCAACCCTCCTTGGATGAATACAAATATGTGCACAATTTTTTTACTTTTTAATAGGATTATTCTAAGATATAATATGATGCTACTGTCCCAATTTCATGAATTTTGGAGTTGTATTGGAGGAGATATCACATTTTGAAGTTTTTGCAGGCTTATTGGGTCCATCAGAGCATGCATAGGAATCCATACCTGATTTTGAAAATATGACTAGATGGGTCCTCTCAAAGTGTCATTTTATTCATTATTTACAAGTTTCATGTGTTTTTGATATGTTTAGGGGCAACAATTGCTTGCTTTGGATTTTACATGTTGGGAACGGTCACTACGAATATGACACGCCATAGGATACAATTTAAGATCTATTTGTGGTGAGATATTCCTAAAACATTATATTTTACATCCCTATGAAATTTCAAGTCATTTGGAGTTGATTTGATATAATATCCATGCATATTATCATTACTAGTCTTTTGGTGCCTCTGGGGATTACATGTTTTTCATCATACGCACTTGCTATTTGAAATTTCTGATTTCATTGTGTGCAAGTGCAGGTTTCTATAGTGCATTAGGAAGGATCACAAGACCTTAAGATCAAAGATACAAACAATGTCAGCAATAGCCCGCCCACCTCGATTGTGGGTACGAGGAAAGACACTAGTGTTGAGCAAGGTGCAACAACAGTATTGTCATTGTTGTCAACATAGTCAGATAGATCTGTTGATGCAGTGGACATGAAGTTAAAAATCTATTCAGATGTAGAAGACAAGAGTTCAAATGTTACTCAGAGTATGTACAGTGATTTTCCAAGAAGACCGAAGTGGCCCATATGCAAAAGATCAAAGAAAAAGACAAGTAAGAAAAGTGTCGCGATATCGCGACATATACAACAAGTGGAAAAACTGTCACGATTTCGTGACATGTTGGAAGAGAGAAAAAGAAAAAAGGGATTTCGTGACATGTTGGAAGAGAGAGAAAAAGTAGGAAAAACTGTCGCGATTTCATGACATGTTGGAAGAGAAAAGGCAAGTGGAAAAACTATCACGATTTCGTGACATGTTGGAAGAGAAAAAGGCAAGTGGAAAAACTGTCATGATTTCGTGACATGTTGGAAGAGAAAAAGGCAAGTGGAAAAACTGTCATGATTTCGTGACATGTTGGAAGAGAAAAAGGCAAGTGGAAAAACTGTCACGATTTCACGACATGTTGGAAGAGAAAAAGGCAAGTGGAAAAACTGTCACGATTTCGTGACATGTTGGCAGAGAAAAAGGCAAGTGGAAAAACTGTCACGATTTCGCGACATGTTGGAAGAGAAAAAGGCAAGTGGAAAAACTATCGCGATTTCGTGACATGTTGGAAGAAAAAGGCAAGTGGAAAAATGTCACGATTTCGTGACATGTTGGAAGAGAAAAAGGCAAGTGGAAAAAGTGTCACGATTTCATGACATGTTGGAAGAAAAAGAGAAAGTAGGAAGAAGTGTCACGATTTCGTGACAAGTTCGAAGAAAGAGAACAAGTTTGAAAAGTGTCACGATTTCATGACATGTCGCATTTTCATGACTAAAATAGGAGAGAGAAAGTAAGTTGGAAAAGTGTCATGATTTCATGACATGTCGCATTTTCGTGACTAAAATAGGAGAGAGAAAGTAAGTTGGAAAAGTGTCACGATTTCATGACATGTGATTTTTACGACAAAAGAAAGAGAGGAAGGTAGGAAGTAGAAGTGTCACGATTTCATGACAAAAGTAGAGAAGCAAGACTTGAAGCGGAAGTGTGATTTTACATGATTTTGTGACAAAAGAAAGAAAGACTAAGAAGCAAAAGTGTCACGATTTTATGACATGTCACATTTTTGTGACTCAAGAAGGGCAGGCAAGGCAGGATAACAAAAGTGTCATGATATCGTGCAATGTCGCATTTTCATGATAAAGGAATAGAGAAAGCGTACGGAGGTGAAAGTGTCATGATATCGTGACATGTATTTTCATGGGCCAAAGCTAAGAGAAAGAGCAAGGAGAAAAAGTGTCGTGATATCGTGACATGTTTTTTTGTGGTCCGATGCAAAGAGAAAGAGAGAGAAAGAAAAAGTGTCACGATATCGTGACATGTATTTTTGGGGGCCAAAGCAAGGAGAAAGAGAGAGAAAGTAAAAGTGTCATGATATCGTGACATGTTGTATTTTCATGGTTGAGTTGAAGCCGACGAAGTCCGATGATAGCCGACTAAAATTAGGGTTTACAGTTGTCATGAAAGCCGACTAAGATTAGGGTTTACAACCGACTAAGATTAGGGTTTTCATCACAAGAATTCTGTTATAAAAGGAGGGCTGTTTGGAGATTTGAAGAATGTTGAAGTGTGCGAAGTTCGGTCGTAGTGCGAAGAGCAAGTCGTATCGAATCAAGCTAAGTGCAAATTTTGCTAAGAAAGTAGAGTGCGCAAAAGGGAGAAGACGATCGTGAAGTTCGACTGTAGCGAAGCAGAGTGTGCGAAGTGATTGCACAGAGAAAGCAGAGTGCATAGAGAAAAACAAAGGTGAAGAACACCAGTCAGGGTCTAGCAAAAGCAAAGGTATCTTACTATCAATCTTCTAGTTTCAGAATTGAAGTCCAAGTTGGTACTTGGCATCAGGGGTTGGTGCTCCTTCCAGTTGGTGTTGGTAAATCAGGGGTTGGTGCTCCTTTCTATTGGTGCAGATAAATCAGGAGTTGGTGCTCCTTCCAGTGGGTGCTGGTAAATTGTTTGTAAAGTTGTTGCTTTGCAAAGGCTAGATTTGGATGGTAGTCCAAGCAGTCATTTTTGAGGAGTAGCCACATTGGTGAACCTCGTTAAATCTTGTGTTGTGTGATGTTCTCTTGTGATACTTGCTTTATCTGGTTCTAAGGTTTCTTAATTTCTATTTTAAGAGCTATGAATTTAAGTTTAAAGAGCTACACTGATTCACCCCCCCTCTCAGTGTCATTGTAAGACTAACAATTGGTATCAGAGCTAAGTTCCTGTACAAGCTTAACCGGCTAGGGTGATCTTGGAAGTAACACAATGGCAGGTGGTGAAGGCTTCTCATCAAACAAAGCACCATTGTTTGATGGATCTAATTACGCATTCTGGAGAATCAGGATGCAGACATATCTCTGTGCTTTGGGTTACGACATCTGGGATTCAGTAGTTAGTGGATACACAATACCCATCACTCCTCCAAAAGAGGCTAACGAAAAGAAACTATTTGAAAATAACTCAAAAGCAAAAAATGCTCTCATGTGCGGATTAGCAGACAGTGAACTAGTAAAGATCATGAGCTGTAATACGACAAAAGAGATATGGGACAAACTGAGGAGTATTCATGAAGGAGACGATAAGATCAAGGAGGCCAAGTTACAGACACATCGAGCTCAGTTCGAAGCATTGAAAATGAATGACGATGAAAACATTGAGGCATATATGCTGAGAGTTAATGGAATCATTAATGCGATCAGAGGATTCGACGAGGATATTGAAGACTCTGCCATCGTGAAAAAGGTACTAAGATCTCTTCCTCAAAGGTTTGATTCTAAAGTCTCAACGATAGAAGAAGCTAAAAATCTAAATTATTTTAGTATAGATGAGATGTATGGTTCTTTGACTGCATATGAGATGAGGATAGGAAGATCTAAACCCACAGACAGAGAAGCGGCTTTTAAAGCCCTTAAAAATAAAAACACAAAACAAGAGTCCGAGGAAGAAGAGACATCGGATGAAATGGAAGCAAACTTTGTTAGAAAACTAAAAAAGGAGAAAAGGAAAATACAGAGGGAAGCTACCATTTAAATGTTTCAACTGTGGAGGCATTGGGCATTTTGCGACTAAATGTCCACTTAAAGAGAAGAACAAAAATGATGAAGGATCGCACCAAGAAAGAAGTGACTGGAAGAAGAAAATGAATTTCAGAAAAGGCAACTTCAAGAAGAAAAGTTTCATCTCCAGGAATGCCAGTTCATCAGAAGACAGCTCCGGTGAGGAGTCCGAAGAGGAAACAGGTGAAGCTCTTTTCATGGCATTTGAAGAAGTAAAATCAGAAAAGGAAGAAGGAGTGAACTCTGAAGTATGTGGTGAAAACCCCGAGGCTGAAGTAGATCTAGAAGGTGAGTTGATCTCCGCACTTGAAGAGTGGAAGATAGAAAAGAAAAAGAATAAGAAACTTTCAAGAAAGCTTGAGGATGCAAATGAAATCATAACCAGTTTGAAAGTACAGATAGAAGAATCCAAGAAAATCTTCGAAGATCTCGAAGTGCAAATAACCATGAAAATAGATTATTGCAGCAAGCTAGAAGAAGAGATTGTTGGTTTAAGAATGCAGCTAGAAGAGATGAATAAGAAAATTAGTTGTTATCACAAACGTGAAGAAAGTTCTATGAAGTTGGATAAGATCATAAATGACCAAAGGCCTGCAGGCATCAAATTTGGTCTGGGTTTCATCGAAGGAGAATCATCAAATGGATCAAAGGCCAGAAATGTAGAATCCATAAATAATGAAGATAAGAAACAGGTTGATCAAGGAAAAATGTCTCATGCAAAAGAAAGCAATAATGCCAGGCACGAAAGGAGAATTGACAATGATGGATTTACCAATGTCACACATCAAAGAAGAAGAAGACCTATGGCTCCTACGACAACATGGCAAAGACCATCACCCAGGTTCAATTATCCCTTTTCTGGTTTCTGTTTTAAATGCAATGGCTATGGTCATAAAATCTCAGACTGCAAATATAATGTAAGACCAAGGAATTTCACCAGTAGAAATGCTTTTTCTCCTCTGATAAATTATACAGTAGAATGTTATACCTGTCATAATTTTGGGCACATTGCAAGAAACTGTAGAAGTACATTTGCATCAAATCAGTTTCAGGGAAGAAAATTTCAACCAAGTAGGATGAGACAAAATAGAAAACTTCTCGAAAAACATGCTCAAGCTACTGATAAGGGAAAGGCAAAACAAGAGCCCAAAACTACTATCAAAATGGAGTGGAAAGGAAAAGAGCGACATAAGGAAGAAAAGGAATCCTTAATCGTTCAAACAACATTTAAAGCACAGAATAAATATGTACCATGGATACTTGATAGTGGTTGCTCCAGTCATATGACAGGTGACAAACAAAAATTTGAGAAGTTACAGAAATATGAAGGTGGTTCAATAAAGTTTGGAAATAATGATGGAGCTAAGATAGTTGGCAAAGGTTCAGTTAAAATTAGTGATGAAAAAATTAAGTCAGAAGAAGTCTTGTTTGTGGATGGTTTGAAACATAACTTGTTGAGCGTAAGTCAGATCTGTGATAAAGGTCATGAAGTAGTTTTTATGAAGCAGGGTTGTGAAGTCAGAAAAACAAACAGTGGAAAATTGATAGCAACTGGATCAAGGACATCTGGAAACCTGTACACGCTCTCAGAGACTTCAAAAGGAGCTTGTTTTATTGGACAGGAAGAAGAAAATTGGTTGTGGCACAAGAGACTCGGTCATATCAGTTTTGATAATCTAGTAAAAATCAGCTCAAAAAGGGCAGTGAGAGATATTCCCACCATCAACAAACCTGCAAACAACATTTGTGCTTCATGCCAAAAGGGGAAGCAAACTAGAGTCACATTCAAAACAAAAGAATACTACACAAGCAAACCTTTGGAACTAATACACACTGATTTATGTGGACCCATGAGAACACAAAGCATAAATGGTGACAAATATTTTATGTTGTGTATTGATGACTATTCCAGAATGACATGGATATTTTTCTTGAAGCATAAATCGAAGCTTTTGATATGTTCAAGATTTTCAAAAACCAGGTTGAGAATGAAATAGGAAAGAGGATCAAATGTTTAAGATCAGATAGAGGAGGAGAATTCATTTCAGAGGAGTTTACAGAGTACTGTGAAAAATACGGTATTAGGAGACAGTTTTCAGCAGCCAGGACACCTCAACAGAATGGAGTGGTAGAAAGAAAGAACAGGACAGTGCAGGAAATGGCACGGACTATGTTGGCTGAAAGCAGAGTAGCAGACAAATTTTGGAAAGAAGCAGTCCATACTGCGGTGTATATCCAAAATAGGTACATGCTGAGAACACATGAAAGCAAAACTCCTTATGAGTTGTGGTTCGATAAAAGGGCAACAGCAAAATACCTCAAAATCTTTGGCAGCAAGTGCTACATCAAAAGAACTAAAGATAATCTTGGTAAGTTTGAAGATAGAGCGGATGAAGGTATTTTTGTTGGTTATTCATCAAAGAGCAAAGCCTACAAATGCTACAACAAGAGGCTAAAGAAAATTGTGGACAGTGCCGATGTTAAATTTGATGAAGGTAGAGAACGAGTAATTAGCTATGAAATGAACTACCCAATTTATGAAGAGGTTATTGAAGGAGATGAGGAAAACGAAATCGAAAAGATACAAAAAATTGACTCAGATGATTTAAGTTGTGATTCAAAAGTGGAAGAAAATAAGAAATTCAAAACAGGCAATTGGCAGAAAAATCATCCTAGAGAGCAAATAATTGGAGACCCCAAAGTTGGTGTTCAGACAAGAAGAAGAGTAGTAAGTAACTACTCTCTATTATCCAGCATTGAGCCCAAAAATGTTGCAGACGCAAGCAAAGATGAAAGTTGGATGAAGGCAATAAATGAAGAATTAGATCAGATCGAGAAAAATGAAACTTGGGAGTTAGTACCTAGACCTGCAAATAAAAATATAATCGGGACTAAATGGATTTTTCGAAACAAATTGAATGAAGACGGATAGGTAGTCAGAAATAAAGCAAGATTGGTATGTAAGGGTTATGCACAAGTTGAAGGCATTGACTTTGAGGAAAATTTTGCACCAGTAGCTAGACTAGAGGCAATCAGAATGTTTCTGGCTTTAGCAGTCTACAAGAATTTCAAAGTTTATCAAATGGATGTGAAATCAGCGTTTTTGAATGGGAAACTTGAAGAAGAGGTTTATATTGAGCAACCAGATGGTTTCCAACTTGGTGATAATCCCAACTTTGTTTGCAAGTTGAAGAAAGCATTATATGGCTTAAAACAGGCACCCCGAGCATGGTATGCAAGGCTAGACAACTATCTCACCCAACAAAGGTTTAAGAAAGGTATGGTGGATAGTAATTTGTATGTCAAAATAGAAAATGGGCATCTTATTGTTCTTGTTGTATACGTAGATGATATCATATTTGGAAGTAGCAAAGATGAGTCATGTAAAGATTTAGCAAATAAGATGCAGAAAGAATTTGAAATGTCAATGATTGGTGAACTTTCGTATTTCCTCGGGTTGCAAGTTAATCAAAGTAAGAAGGGCATATTTATTTCTCAAGTTAAATATGTGAAAGAGATGTTAAAAAAGTTCACAATGGAGGATTGTAAGCCAGTTAGCACTCCCATGACGACAGGTTGCAAGTTGAGCAAGGATGACAAATCTCCACCTGTTGATCAAACCATGTACAGATCTATGATTGGAAGCTTACTGTACCTGACAGCTACCAGACCAGATATTTTGTAGGCAGTATGCATGGTAGCACGATTTCAGGCTAATCCCAAGGAGACTCATGTGACAATAGTGAAGAGGATTCTTCGATACCTCAAGGGTACTATGGAGTATGGGTTATGGTATCCAAAAGGTAAAGACTTCACCCTTATTTCGTATTCAGATGCAGATTGGGCAGGATGTGTAGATGACAGAAAGAGTACCAGTGGAGGTGCATTCTATCTTGGAGACAGATTGGTCGCGTGGCACAATAAGAAACAAGAGTCGGTTTCTTTATCGACAGCAGAGGCAGAATATATTGCAGCGACAACATGTTGTACGCAGGTATTGTGGATGAAACAAACCCTGAAAGATCTTGGTATTAGCTTCAGTGAGCCAATATCGGTTAAGTGTGATAACACCAGTGCCATTAACATCTCCAAGAATCCGGTTATGCATTCACGCACAAAACACATTGCTATCGGGTATCACTTTTTGAAGGAGAAAGTTGCGGAAGGTGAGGTTAAGTTGGATTTTGTTCCAACTACAGAGCAAGTAGCAGATATCTTCACAAAACCATTGCCCAAGGAAGTTTTTGAGTACCTTCGCAATAAATTGGGAGTGGTCACACTTCCCAAGAATTGACTAGCTACAGGGATCACATTCTCAGGGGGAGCATTTAAGCATTTGATTATCTTTTTGCTCATGTTCATGATTTTTGCTAAGTGTAATAAATTGTGCCTGAGAATGTTGTGCATGGACTCAGGGGGAGTCTGCAGTAGCCCTTTGGTATTATTGTCAAAGGGGGAGAAGAGTTACAGGAAATTGCACATGTGTTGCCAACAATTCCAAAGGGGGAGATTGTTGAGCAAGGTGCAGCAACAGTATTGTCATTGTTGTCAACACAGTCAGATAGATCTGTTGATGCAGTGGACAGGAAGTTCAAAAGCTATTCAGATGCAGAAGACAAGAGTTCAAAGGTTACTCAGAGTATGTACAGTGATTTTCCAAGAAGACCGAAGTGGCCCATATGCAAAAGATCAAAGAAAAAGACAAGTAAGAAAAGTGTCGCGATATCGCGACATATACAACAGGCAAGAAAAAATGTCGCGATTTCGTGACATGTTGGAAGAGAGAGAAAAGCAAGGAAAAACTATCACGATTTCGCGACATGTTGGAAGAGAAAAAGGCAAGTGGAAAAACTGTCACGATTTCGTGACATGTTGGAAGAGAAAAAGGCAAGTGGAAAAACTGTCGCGATTTCGTGACATGTTGGAAGAGAAAAAGGCAAGTGGAAAAACTATCGCGATTTCGTGACATGTTGGAAGAGAAAAAGGCAAGTGGAAAAACTGTCGCGATTTCGCGACATGTTGGAAGAGAAAAAGGCAAGTGGAAAAACTGTCGCGATTTCGCGACATGTTGGAAGAGAAAAAGGCAAGTGGAAAAACTGTCACGATTTCGCGACATGTTGGAAGAGAAAAGGCAAGTGGAAAAATGTCACGATTTCATGACATGTTGGAAGAGAAAAAAGCAAGTGGAAAAATGTCATGATTTCGTGACATGTTGGAGAAAAAAGGCAAGTGGAAAAATGTCGCGATTTCGTGACATGTTGGAAGAGAAAAAGGCAAGTTGAAAAATGTCATGATTTTGCGACATGTTGGAAGAAAAAGAGAAAGTAGGAAGAAGTGTCACGATTTCACGACAAGTTCGAAGAAAGAGAACAAGTTTGAAAAGTGTCACGATTTCGTGACATGTCGCATTTTCGTGACTAAAATAGGAGAGAGAAAGTAAGTTGGAAAAGTGTCACGATTTCGTGACATGTCGCATTTTTGTGACTAAAATAGGAGAGAGAAAGTAAGTTGGAAAAGTGTCACGATTTTGTGACAGTGTCGATTTTCGCGATAAAAGAAAGAGAGGAAGTAGAAAGAAGTGTCATGATTTCATGACAAAAGAGAAAGAAGACTTGAAGAGAGAAGTGTCATGATTTTGTGACAGAACAAAAGGAGAGAAGCAGAGAAGAAGAAGTGTCACGATTTCATGACATGTCGCATTTTATGACTCAAGAAGGGCAGGCAGGGAGGATAACAAAAGTGTCACGATATCGCGAAATGTCGCATTTTTGACAAAGGAATAGAGAAAGCGTATGGAGGTGAAAGTGTCACGATATCGTGACATGTTATTTTCATGGGCCAAAGCTAAGAGAAAGAGCAAGGAGAAAAAGTGTCACGATATCGCGACATGTAACTTTTTTGTTGTTCGATGCAAAGAGAAAGAGAGAGAAAAAAAAGTGTCGTGATATCGTGACATGTTATTTTTGGGGCCAAAGCAAGGAGAAAGAGAGAGAAAGTGAAAGTGTCATGATATCGTGACATGTATTTTTGTGGTTGAGTTGAAGCTGATGAAGTCCGATGACAACCGACTAAAATTAGGGTTTACAGTTGTCATGAAAGTCGACTAAGATTAGGGTTTTCATCACAAGAATTTTGTTATAAAAGGAGGGTTGTTTGGAGATTTGAAGTTGAGTGTGAAAGTTGGTCGTAGTGCAGGAGAGCAAGTCGTATCGAATCAAAATTTGCTAAGAAAGTAGAGTGCGCAAAAGGGAGAAGATGATCGTGAAGTTTGACTGTAGCGAAGCAAAGTGTGTGAAGTGATTGCGTAGAGAAAGTAGAGTGCATAGAGAAAACAAAGGTGAAGAAGACTAGTCAGGGTCTAGCAAAAGCAAAGGTATCTTACTATCAATCTTCTAGTTTCAGAATTGAAGTCCAAGTTGGTACTTGGCATCAGGGGTTGGTGCTCCTTCCAGTTGGTGCTGGTAAATCAGGGGTTGGTGCTCCTTTCTGTTGGTGCAGATAAATCAGGAGTTGGTGCTCCTTCCAGTGGGTGCTGGTAAATTGTTTGTAAAGTTGTTGCTTTGCAAAGGCTGGATTTGGATGGTAGTCCAAGCAGTCATTTTTGAGGAGTAGCCACATTGGTGAACCTCGTTAAATCTTGTGTTGTGTGATGTTCTCTTGTGATACTTGCTTTATCTGGTTCTAAGGTTTCTTAATTTCTGTTTTAAGAGCTATGAATTTAAGTTTAAAGAGCTACACTGATTCACCCCCCCTCTCAGTGTCATTGTAAGACTAACAACTAGAAGTGCACCCGAGTTACTTGGAGGATTTTGATCCTTGGGCACCCAATTTGTAACAATTGTATCATATTTGAGCCCTCAAGGGGACTTCTATGTAACCTTGGATTTGATCCACCAAATTAATAAGAAAGAGACTTCCTTTACTTCATTTCTTGCTATTTGGTATCTCTTCCATTTATACTTGCATGCTTCCGATTTGATGCTCATGAGACATAGGAGATAGATGCATATTGTTCCTCTTCATAATTAGGTGCACCATTTTTCCCCTACTTCAGTGGTGATCATGGTGGGACCCTATCCCTTTTGCTTTGGGTGAAGATCTAACTCCATTTTTACCCTTTTTATGTTGCAGGTACTGCCCGTTCTGGCCTAAAACGACCCCTGGACTACTATTCGTGCCACCCTGGGATGGATACACATCCATCCCACCCTAGGATAGTTACAAAAATGCTATTCATCCCACCCTAGATTGAATAGAAAATAGAGGTATTTTTGCTCAATTTTCCAGAAGTAGCAGGTCCTAGAACTGATGAGGTAAGTACCTAAACTCTCTGTTTTCCTTTTGCACCTTTAGAGGTTATTTAATTTGGTTTTTCTTGCATTCTTTGCTTGCTAGAAAGGTAGAAGAATAGATTTACTTTTCTCATAACACAAAAATAACAAAAAAATAAGAAAAATAAAATAAATTCAAAGTAGCAATGCATCTCTATGGTTTGCTTGCTTGTAGCCTACCCAATGGGTAGGTTATCATTTAGGGTTTGCATTTTGTAGGTTACTTTTTATCCTAGATTTTCTGAAAGTAAAATGTACTTTTGCATGCATTTAGTGAATGATCATCGAGTGCTTCATTGTTTACTTTATTTAAAGCATAAAAGGAACCACACACACTTGCACGTATCACAATAACATTGGTAAGGTTGGATTTCATCACCAACCCCCAATTTAGATCGATGATGTTGGATTTCACCTCCTTCCACCGGCTTGCCCCCTAGATACCTTAGATAGAATAGGGCACTCTCTCAAGATGGAATAGGTCACTAGTGTTCAAACTCCCTCCCACTGTTGGAATCGCTTGTCGATTCAGAGTGGAAGAGCTAGGTGAACCCTCCACTCATTGTGGGTTTTAAGCGGTGTACCCTAGACTCTTTTGAGGACCTCATGTTTGGCACTAGTGTCCCTAGTCACCACTTTGGTTGAGTTCCCTCATTCTAAGTCCAAAACACGAACAAGAAAGCAAAAGCAACAACAAATTCAAACACACCAAAAAACTTAGGGATTCACATCTAATCCTTAAAGGAGATAATCACATTGTTTGCTTGTGTGCTTCTTTGATCATTTGATTGTGTGTTCTTAAGATTTAAAAGAGATAATCATATACATCCAATCCTTAAAAGAGATAATCATATTGTCTACTTTGGGTGTTTTCTTATTGTTCGGGTAATCAACATAAGATCCTACCATCTAGGACCAAACCCTAATTTTTTGAAAAAAAAGTAAAAATCTACTTTTTGATTCTACATCCAACGGATCGAGAATCATGCAAATCAGAGCTATAACAAAAAAGTTATGTTGGTTTTATGATTACTCTATTTTCAAAGCCGAAAATAGGGAAAAATTGCACTAAAACAATCATAAAATGGTCTAGACAACTCCAAAAATTGCCAAATTTGTTTTGTTATCTTAGTTAGCTCCTTCTGCACCTCTCACAGAAATTTTGAGTCCTAACTCTTCATACTTCAAAATTTCCCAAAAATTCCTAAAAGTGGGCATTTCCCCATGGGCCCCGGTTGGCCAAATATTCCAAAAATACAAATTTTTGACCTGGAGGTCACTTTTTGGAGTCATAGCCCATTGTGATCAGCTCGTCGCATTGATCATTTTGATATATAACACTTATAACCTTTTTTTGAAAAGTCAAAATTTTCTAAAAATGGCCGATGGACCCCCCTTTTATGGATTTGGTCCAAATGCGGTTAAAAACAAGACCTCCAATTCAGAGAGAGATTCAAGCTCCATAACCAGTGAATATCTCCAAATAATTCTAGAGGACATGCCCATCTCTGAATGGCATCCTAGGTCTTATCATAACAACAATATCATCCCCAAGGGGGCAAACCTTCGAGATACCCCTACTAGGGAAGCACCCATAGGTCCTCTAGGAAAACTTCCTGATTTGGATACCTTGATAGAATTCTATATAGCAAATAATCTGCCCATTGAGGGGTCTAGTAGGTCAATATCATGGATTCACATCCCAACTTGCTCTATACATCAATCAAAATATGACCATGAGAGTACACCATGGCCTAGCTTGGATGAGCAAACCACCCCATTTGATCGAGCAAGTCACCCCCATACTCCTCATAGAGAGCACTCAACATCCACACGTCATGCTTCTATGCAACCTGAATATATAGAGCCTACATCCAAAACTGAATATGAGTCTTTCCTCATAGATGAGGAAGAAGACCCAAGTCATCCTCCTACTCCTTGTGAAGAGTACTTGGTGCAACCACATGATGGCTCTACATCATTGGACTATACAGAGCTGATTCATAGATCAGAGTTTCAAGGCAATGCAACCTTTAGGGAGCATGGAAAACAAGCAATAGATCCTACTAGGGGTGAAATACATGATAAACCCATCCGTATTTCAAGTACAAGGGCACACAAACCCCATACAACTGAGCAACGAGATCATACTCATCAGGAAATTAGGCCAAATATTAATAGACAACAACATACGGATCAACTCCAGTTGGATCAACAACAAAGAAATCAACAATGGGTGGACTCACAATGAGCACACCTACAAAGGTTGTATCAACAAAAGATACAAGAACAACAAAAGATACAACAAGAGCAATTGCAAAATGCATTACATGAAGTGGTGCTTACACCTAGCACCTATAAGATGCAACGACATGCAAGGCATCCAATACAATCTCAAATGTCACCCCTTAGACCTCCTAGGCCTAATCGAGACTTACCTCCTAGGCCTAACATAGATCACCTTCCATAGGCGGTTACCCCTCCTTATAGGCCATCTCAAGAGACGCCTTATGAGGCCTATACTGAGCATGAGCCAGAAGTGGAATATCTTGAGATGCCTTATCGAGGCAGGGGGTGATGTTCCACCACCCCGTAATAGGCCTGATATCCCTCGCCCTCCCTCGCAAGGTCAAAGCAAAGAAGAGGAGATCAAATCCTCTGATGCATATAGGGTATTGCTAGAGCGCCTAGAGTCAATTGAAAACAAGACCTCTGGGTCTGGGTCTCAGAAGCCCACTTTGCACCAGTTACGTAGTCAACCACTCCATCCTTCCATGCCTACCCCTTCCTATCCAGAATAGTTTAAAATGCCCCACCTAGCTGACTTTAAAGGGGAGGAAGATGCGCAGGAGCATGTCACCAAATTCTTGAACCAATGCTTTGGCATACAGGATAATGATGCTTTACTCTTGAGGACATTCTTGACTACCCTCTTCGGCCCAGCCATGGAGTGGTACAACCAACTCTCGAAGCATAGCATCTACAATCTTGACCAATTCATAGATGCATTCTTGGAATGCTTCACCTTCAACATTGAGCAAAAGGTGACACTGGCCGACCTTGCAGGGTTGAAGCAATATGATGATGAGTCAATCATCGACTATGGCAATAGGTGGCGAATGCTTCTTGCTTAGCTACCATACATACTACCCATGTCTGAGTTGACTGGCATGTTTTCTAAGAGTTTTCTAAAGCCTATCTCCTTGTTGTTGCAACTCCAACAGTATCCCACTCTTGAAGATGCTCTAGCGCAAGCTAGAATAATTGAGGACATCAAGATTCAAGAGGGAGAAATTACAAAGCCACGCAAGAAGGAGTGGACAAAGGATGCCAAAAACAACCTGGCACAACCAAAGCCAACATCAATCAATCAAGTTGCCATTAGTATTCCAGGGCCTACGCAACCTACGCCACCTCAAAAGCCCAACTATCAAGCCACACCTGGAAACTATGACAACAACAATCCAACAAACCAAAGACAAGACCAATCACATCGACCACCACGACAATATACTCATTTTTTAGAGCCCTTAGCATCGATCTTCAATCGATTGTATGAGGCACAAGCAATCACGCTTCCCGAGATCCATCCATTGAAACCTAATAAGCGTAGATCAAAGGTGCACATGAAAGATCTATACTGTGTTTACCATCGACAAAGAGGCCATGACATCCAGACATGTTATCCCTTTAGAGATGTAGTTCATGATATGATCGAGAGGCAAGAGCTTCTAATGGGTAATCCTCTTGCTCCTAACAACAAACCAATAGGAGACTTCCAAGACCTCTGGCCCACACACGAAGCAAAAACAACACCTGCCAACCATGTTGAGCATCCCAATCAAGTGCATAACAACCCACCTCCCCAAGAGTCTATGGGAATGATCAATGTTGTAACAGAGAAATAGGAATATCAAAATCTATAGACAGGGGGTCTATAGGCAGGGGGTCCATCCAAAGGCACCTATAAGCCCTTTGGTCACCCCAAAATGCTCCTAGGTGGTCTATGACCATCTAGGTCATCCCAAAATGCTCCAAGGGTGTCTACAACCCACTTGGTCAACCCAAAATGCTCCTAGGTGGTCTATGACCATCTAGGTCACAATCCTCAAGGGTGTTACAACCCATTGGTCAATCCAAAATGCTCCTAAGGTGGTCTATGACCATCTAGGTCACCTAAAATGGTTCTAAGGGTGATCTACAACCCTTGGTCAACCCAAAATGCTCCTAGGTGGTCTATGACCATCTAGGTCACCCCAAAATGCTCCAAGGGTGTCTACAACCTGCTTGGTCAACCCAAAATGCTCCTAGGTGGTCTATGACCATCTAGGTCACCCCAAAATGCTCCAAGGGTGTCTACAACCCGCTTGGTCAACCCAAAATGCTCCTAGGTGGTCTATGACCATCTAGGTCACCCCAAAAGGCTCCAAGGGTGTCTACAACCCGCTTGGTCAACCCAAAATGCCCCAAAGGCATATGTAAGCCCTTTGGTCACCCAAAAAGCCCCAATGGCATTCCCTAAGCCCATTGGTCAACCTGCATGTACATACATATATATATATATATATATATATATATATATATACAATCAAAAATTCAAAAACATCATTAAAACATCAAAAATACAAAAATATTGCATTACACCACATTGCATCACATTATCATTGCATTTTATCATCGCTTGCATTAGGCATACTCATCATTGCACTTTGCATTTTAGAGTTGCTCATACATGTCTAGCACTGAGACTGTACATTAGTCATCATTCAAAATCAATGTTGTTCAAGTCATCATCCACATCATTCCATATTTCACCTATCATATCCACTTACATTTCCCACTTTTCATATTTGTGTCCATTCCCTTCACCTAGCCATTTGTTCTAGAATGTCATTAGGGTTTTCGATCACTCAACCATCTCTAGTTTTCTTTTCATATTTTGTAGAAAGCTATCCTGATTTTTAGGAGGTAGAGTCTTGCTTAGATTGTACCTTGTATACATCAAGATCCCAACACATTTTCACACTAATAAATCCAAGTTTTGCACAAGGAAAGATGAAACCTACAAAGTGGTCTAGGTTACCTTAAGCGAAAATGTTTATCTTGCTCATCCCCCTGTGTGAATGGTTCAAGAATGCTGAGAATTGGCAAAAGGACAAGCTCCTCCCTACCCAATTCCCCAAAATAAATAGTGGTTTTCACCACTATCAACAAAGTCAAAATCCCAAATTCAAAATTCCAAAATCAAAATCCCAAAATCAAAATCCAAAAAAAAAATAATAATAAATAAACAAAATATAAAATAAATAATGGTTATCACCACTCCCCAAATCCCTTGCTCAAAGAAAACAAAATACAAAATAAACAGTGATTTTCATCACTACATATGAGCAAGTATCCCAATAAAATTGAAGAAAATAAGGGAGCTATTGAACTTGAATCCCTGGAATTCTCAACATTCGACAAACCATAAGGTGATCCTCATTACAGGTTTGGTGGATAGCCTACCTAGCAATGGTGGTATCCTTACGCATGATGATATGTCTATCACATTAGCTTTTGCGTGTGTGTAGACCAATGTTTGCATGTGGATGAGCTAGCTTTTGGTAGCCTATACTACCTAGTGGTCTAATCCAACTAAGTACAAACCTAGGATCGTGCTACTCATAGGGTGATCTTCAGTACAAGTGGGCTATGTATATCCTATTTGGCACTGGTGGTAATCTTATGCTTCTCACAAGAATGAACTCACTTGCACACACAGGGATATGGAGTATCTTGGTCATCCTAGCAGATTCATACCTTGTCAAAAAGTCTTGCATGGTTAGTATACAACTTTTGATCAGTTAGCTAGAGTGTTTGAGTCTCATGAAAACCTCATCAACATTCTATAACATTTCATTTCATTCATTCCATTTTATCACATTGCAATAGTACATTTCCATATATCAATTACACAAAAACAATACAAAAAGGATTAATGAATTTTATACAGTCTATGGTGCTAACGTAGTGTGTCAAATCATTAGTCATATTGCATCATACAATCAATCAATTCATCCATCTCATTATGCATCCACACATATACACCACATCAAATCAAATCATATTACAACATATGCATACATGATAAACATCCATTAAAATCACATCATATTACAAAAATAAAAATATGCATCCATAACACATGCATCCATGATAAGCATCCATTAATGCATCCATAAACCATAACACATAATGCACCTAAAGGCCCAAAATCACACAATTGCAAATCAAGCAAACATTTTTGTAATATCAACTGGGGCATTATTGGTATCATACCTCCCCTAATCAACAATCAAACAGTTAAGCAATCAACCTCAAAAAGCCCCAAAGGTACCCATAAACATTTTGGTCAACCCAAACTTTTTCTTGTCTCCCAAGGTATCTCCCCTTGGTCATCCAAAACCCCCTAGGTTATTTGGTCACCTCAAAAGGCCCAAAGGTATCCATAAACCCTTTGGTCAATCCAAAATCCCCATAGGTACTATAAACCTTTGGTTACCTCAAAAGCCCCAAAGGTATCCACAAACCCTTGGTCAATCCAAAAAACCCAAAAGGTATCTATAAACCCTTTGGTCAACCTCAAAAGGCTCCAAAGGTATCCATAAACCCTTTGGTCAATCCAAAATCCCCATTAACCCTTACTAAAAGCTCCAAAGGTATCTAAATCCTTTGGTCAACCAAAAGGTTCCAAAGGTATCATAAACCCTTTGGTCACCCAAAATACCCCAACGACATCCATTAAGCCCATTGGTCATAATAACAACATGTATAATCCAAATCAACAATTGATAGCTTAATCAAGTTAATTGTATTCGTCTTACGAATCATTGCCAAATACAATCATCCACCCTCCTTGCTTAGGGCAAATAAGCAAAAGATCAAAAGCAAATTCAAGAAAACTAGTAAGCTTATCTCCTAATCACCATCAAGGCTAGGATTTGATTTAAGCTTATCTCCTAATTGCCATCAAGGCTAGGATTTGATTTAAGCTTATCTCCTAATTGCCATCAAGGCTAGGATTTTATTTAAGCTTATCTCCTAATCGCCATCAAGGCTAAAGTGTAGACTTGAGCTTGTCTTCCAATTGCCACCAAGGCTAAAGTGTAGACTTGAGCTTGTCTTCCAATTGCCACCAAGGCTAAAGTGGAGACTTGAGCTTGTCTTCCAATTGCCACCAAGGCTAAAGTGTAGACTTAAGTTTATCTCCTAATTGCTGCCAAGGCTAGGATTAGACTTAAGCTTGTTTGTCGATATGCCAAAGATTACCAAAATCAAGTTCCTTAACTTGTCAGAGGTAATGATTCTGAGATGCACACCCTTTCCATGATTGGGGCATCTAGCATTGATGAGGTATTATTTTCTTCTATGAAAGGACATCAAAAACAAAAATTTAAAAACAATTAAAACAATCAAAATCCAAAAACAACACAAAAACCAAAGAAAAGGGTCCAAAACCCACCAAAAACAAGTCAAATCTGATGGAATTCACTCAAGATCAAGAAGGAACCTCAACAAAAGTCATCTGGGTCAAGTGACTCATCACTTTTATCACGAGTCATTCCCTCATCAACTCATCGCTTGAGGGGGTAGTCATACTCAATCCAAATCAACAAGCACACACTCAATTATGCAAATTGTATTCATTCAATGAATCATTGACAAAGATAATCACGCCCCTGCTTGGGGCAGCAAACAAGCACAAAATATCAAATTAAAATGCTTGGCATATCTAGCATCATGAAAAACTAGGCCTCCTGCTTCATGACAGAACAATGTCCAAGCTCAAGCAAGTTCCTTAGCTCGTCAGAAGCAAGGATTCAAGAACGCATGCTCTTTCCATGATTGGGGCATCTAAAGTTGGTTAGGTTACTGAGTAACCCTAATCATTGAACATTTTAGTCATCTATTTTTGCTCACACAATGCATCTCAAAAAGAGGCATCTGTAGACACTAAAATCTGGTCAATCTGATTATGCTTCCATCAACAATGGCTAAATTGACATCACATGGCCCCTAGGGCAGCCTTCAGAAGGTATACAATGGTTCTAGCCACTTCTTGCAAGGTTTTGGAGGTTTTTGGTCTATTTTTGAGAATTTTTGGCTTCATATTCCTATTTGTCCCATCTTGGGATGAATGCAGATCCTATCCGTCCCACCCTGGGATGGTGGTAAGCAACCATCCCAAGGTGGGACGGTTAGCAAGTTTGACCCAAAAAAGTCAAATAATGGATAAATGGCACCCAAATGCGGGTCAGATGATATTGCATCTCTTATGACATGCTTCATAATGGAGGCCAAATTGGGAGATTCTCTTCCCCCTCCAATGCATGCCTCCCTTTTGCCAAGTGGCGCCTCTTGCCATGCATGCCCTTGCATGCCCTTTTGCACATGAGCCCCTTGTGGCTATAAAGTGGATCATTTTCCACACAAAATATAGAGAGGAGTTTTAGGACATAGCAATGGAGTGCTGCTAAGATTTCCTTTCACCTTTTTGTGCCCCTTTTCCCTCGGAATCTCTACCTAGCGAAGGAGGTTTGCGAGTGATCCAAGAGGCACAATTTGTTCACATAACTGGACCATATGTGAATTTCTTCACCAAATTTGATGAAAATACCCCTTAGAGTGTTTTGGACCATTCCACAGTGGAATTGGTGGTAAAAAGTGTGCAGAATTGGTGGGCATCCCACCCCCGGGCGCCCCCAATTTGTGATAGTCATATTCGTCCCCCTGGGATGAATACAAATATATGCACAATTTTTCTACTATTTTTTAATAGGCTTATTATAGGATATAATATGATGCTACTATCCAAATTTCATGCATTTTGGAGTTGTATTGGATGAGATATCACATTTTGAAGTTTTTGTAGGCTTGCAGGGTCCATTGGAGCATGCACAGGAATCCATGCCTGATTTTGGAAATATGACCACATGGGTCCTCTTAAAATGTTATTTTATTCATTCTTTCCAAGTTTCATGTGTTTTGGATATGTTTAGGGGCATAAATTGCTTGCTTTGGGTTTTGTAGGTTGGGAACGATCACTGCGAATACGACATGCCATCGGACATAATTTCGGCTCTATTTTTGGTGATATCTTCCCAAAACCTTATATTTTACATCCCTATGCAATTTCAAGTCATTTGGAGTTGATTTGATATAAGATCCATGCATATTCTCATTACTAGTCTTTTGATGCCTATGGGGATTGCATGTTTTTCATCATACGCACTTGCTATTTGACATTTCTGGTTTCCTTGTGTGTAGGTGCAGGTTTCTACAGTGCATTAGGAAGGATCACAAGACCTAAAGATAAAATATACAAGCGGCAGCATCATAGGTTCACCCACCTCGATTGTGGGTACGAGGAAAGACACTGGATGTGCACCCGAGTTACTTGAAGGATTTTGATCCTTGGGCACCCAATTTGTAACAATTGTATCATATTTGAGCCCTCAAGGGGACTGTTATGTAACCTTGGATTTGATCCACCAAATTAATAAGAAATCAACTCTCTTTTGCTTCATTTCTTGTTATTTGGTATCTCTTCCATTTTACTTGCATGCTTCCGATTTGATGCTCTTAAGCAATAGGAGATAGATACATATATTGTTCATCATCATTAGGTGCACCATTTTTCCCTAAATCAATTTGATATTGTAAATTTGAAATAAATTTGAAGGTTGTGATATTGTATTTTTAGATAGGAGGAATAAGGTGTATTTGTGAGCATTGATTTTTGTATTATTGAAAAGAAATTTGAGGGCTTTTACAAGTATTATTTTTAGGCATTTTTGGGCACATATTTTTGAGAGAATTTCTAATGAGGATGACTTGAAAAAGGAATTTTTGACTAACCTATTTTGAAAGAGGCACAAGAAAGGGAATTTATTTTTGAGATAGGATTTGAGGGCACATCTTCATCAAAGCAAGTTAAGAGGTATGGTGATATTATTCCTTCCTTAGGGTGTTTGGTTGAGCAAATATTTTTGAATCATAAGGTGGAGAAATAAAGATTATGTATGTGCATTTTTGGAAATACATAAGCTAGGTTTTTAGAACATTTAAGGAAATGGAAACACATGTGCTAGAGTTTGAGAGAAAGTTTGTACATGAGCTTTGATTTGTATTGGGATAAGTTTACAAAGTTTATAGGGCAGATTTGTGAAGTAAAATTGTGCATTGGCTTTGAGTGATTTTTGAAAAGAGCATATTGTAAAATTATATTACATATCATTTTTTATATGTTCTTGAAGAAAATGAATTCTGGGTAGAATATGTCTAAAATACTTTGATTAAAGAAAGCAATTTGAGCTTTTTGAGTATAAATTAGAGTAGATTTGAGAAAGTTTATTGAGTAGATTTGAGCAGGTTTGATGAGTATATTTGAGCAATTTTGGTGAGATGATTTGAGTAGAGCTGAGAGCAGGTTTTGGAGCATATTTGAGCAAGACTTGAGTGAAGGCTTGAAGTAGATTTAAGCAGACTTGAAGAACACAAACTTATACTAAGAGGGGGGTGAACATTATAATACCACTTTTTACTTTTCTTTCCCAAATAGTATTAATCAATATAATCAATGAAAATATCAATAGCAATAACCAAAGCAATGCACAAATCATCACACACAATAGAGACACCAATTTTAACATGGTTCACCCAATGTGGGCTACCTCCACAGAGAAAATATTTCTTCTAAATATTTCTCAAATAATATTTTGGGAATCCTTCCTAATTACAATGTTTATGGACCTCTGTCCAAAGGATATATTGATCCCCTAAATATGGTTTGTGGATCTCTATCCACAAGAGAACTTATTCTCCTATGCTCTAGTTGGTGATATTCTATAAGACTCGGTATCTCTACTGCACTGACTGGTGGATCTCTCTCTACTTGAAGACTCCTCACTCAGAAGATATATCTTCAATTGTCCTAGTTGCTAGATCTCTATCCACTAAGAATTTCTCCTCTATACTCTATCACATCCAAAGCTCTATCAATAGGTTCACTCAAAACCTTCTCAAATATGCTCAACAAGTCCACTCAAAACCTACTCAAATCTGCTCAACAAGTCCACTCATAACCTACTCGAATCTGCTCAACAGGTCCACTCAGAACTTGCTCAAATTTGCTCAATAGGTCCACTCAGAACCTGATCAAATATGCTCAATAGGTCCACTTAGAACCTGTCCAAATATGCTCAACAAGCTCACTCATAACTTGTCCAAATCTGCTCAACAAGCTCACTCATAACTTGTCCAAATATGCTCAACAAGCTCACTCAAAACTTGTCTAAACCTGCTCAACAGGTCCACACAAAACTTGTCCAAATTTTCTCAACAAGTCCAATCAAAACCTACTCAAACATGCTCAATAAGTCCTCTCTAGGACTTGCTCAAATCTGCATTGCAAGCTTCCACAAAATCTTACACAAAAACAATCCACAAGCCTTATCAAAAACTTACCTCAAATATGCTTAACAAGTCCACATAGAACTTGTTCAATCTCATAGAATCATAAAGAGAATTGTTAGAGACTCAATATTTTCTATACTCAAAGCTCAATCTCAACTCAAATAATTCTCATAGAAGCATACAGATAATTGTTAGAGACTTAATATGTTCTATACTCAAATCCCAATCTCAACTCAAATCAATCTTATAGAAGCATAGAGAGAATTGTTAGAGACTCAATATGTTCTATACTCAAATCCTAATCTCAACTAAAATCAATCTCATATAAGCATAGAGAGAATTTTTAGAGACTCGATATGTTCTATACTCAATCTCAATCTCAACTCAAATCAAAATATAGAAAAGTTTGTTTCATGGAACTTGAACAACCACTTCACACAAACACTTGACTAGGCTCAATCAACTCTACTCAACCAATCACCTCAAGAAACAACCCTTTATCACAAACCCTAGTCCAAGCATGTATCAACCAACTCAAAATGTTTCCAACAATGCTCAACCACAAATCTCACATAACAATGATACTTATATTCTTTTCTAACTCAAGTTCAAGTTCTTTGCATAACCAATTGGCTTCAACAACAATGCTTATAAAACAAGGTTTAATCACAACTCTCAATCTAGAAAACCTTGAAGTATTAAACCAACCACTTTCAAAAATGAAACCACAATCAATACTTTTCTCTCTAATGATATTTTCAGAAATCAATCACCCAATCAAGTCAATGGAGAATATTGCCCAAACCTTTTTTGATGCCAAGTAGTTATCCATAAAATCTGTCAAACTCAACATACTTTCAAATATTTCCTTATCAAAAACAAGTAGGTTAGAATACTTGAGTAATATCACAACAATAAAAATAATATCCCAATAACACCTTATTACTCCTACTCAATAAAATTCACCATGTCCTCTCATGAAAGAAATAATCCCCTTTGAAAAAGAATAAATCAAACTCACTTTTGAACCCCTTTTACAAAATCAGAAATATCTCTTTACACACACCTTATTACTCCTTCTAATCAAGTTAATCAAATAGTCCTTGAAAAATTCTTTCCAACGATATATAATATGCTACCCTTCCAAAAATAAAACCATAAAAAATTTTCCAATTTTCTAGGGCATAGCATAACCCTTATTTCTCCTTAAGGCTATTTAACAAAAATTAAAACATAAAAAATTAAGTTGCCTTTACCTCTTAGAGGGATTCGATCCCCCGACGTCCTTCTTCCCAATGCCTTAGCTGCAGCCAAGCCGTCATTGGGCCACGTGCCCTCATGTCCCTAAAAAGGCACGACCAACATCAAATACCTCATAAACCAACACTTTCCAAAATAATCAAAACGTGCTTCGAGTGCTTTGTCCTTGCAAGCAAACCTCAAGCGAATCAAATGTGGGACCTCCTCTCTCTTACCAAGCTAACACACCACTAAGCCACCTTGGCCTATGTGCTCAAAAACTCCACATGATCTCTGCTTCCACTTTTCGTAAATTGTCAAGCCTTTAAGAATCACAAGCCTTTTCGCATGCGCTCAACGAAAATGCAAGGGTAAGTGATTAATGTCTTTGATGGAATTATATATAATGCCCTTGTCTTCTTATGCAATCACGTCGGTACTTCGAATAAATTTGATATCGACGTGGTTTTAATTTATAATATATTTAAATTTAAATTTAAATTTAAATATTATAAATTAAAACAAACCAACCTTAGGTTTTAGTTTAAATAAACCTTGGAGCCTTGTCTTAATGCACAACCTTGGCGAAATCAAATACTATTTATAAAATTTAAATTCCTTGTGAATTTAAATAATTTATGTAAAATTATTAAACCTCCTTTTTAACTTTTGCAATAACCCATCTTGGGTTTTTATGGACCAATCGCTTAACCTGTACTCCCATTAATATTAAAATATTATGGAGCCTTTTTCCTTTCACTTTTGCATTGATGAAGATTTTTCCTAGATGAATGTGACAACCTTGAATGACTTTATTTCTTTCTGAATTCTTTGATAAGAGTGATAACTCTATCAGGTGATATCAATGACAAATTTGACTTAGAGGACTCAAAATGTCCAACAAGACTTTGGATTTGAAAGTGTTGAGGGAATTGAGGTCTTCTATGGATAGAGGTCCACGAACTTGAGCATAGGGGATTGGTGTCTCCTTTGGACAAAGGTCCATAAACATTGTAATAGGAAATTGGTTCCCAAGATATTTGTTGAGAAAATTTAGAAGAAATATTTTGTCCTTGGACGTAACCCACATTGGGTGAACCATGTTAAATTTATGTCTCTCATGTGTGTGATGATTTGTGCATTACTTTATTACTGCTATTGATGATATTGGTTAATACTGCTTTGGAAGGTTATTGCAAATTGATAACATTTGATAATACTAAATTGGAAAGAAAAGTAAAATTTTATCTTATATTGTTCATCCCCCTCTCAGTATAATCTTGTGTTCTTCAGAAGTTGGTAGTGGTGTTTATGATTATTTGTTGCAAAATGGTTATCTGTTTAAAGGGAAACAATTGTGCATATTTTTGGTTCAATGAGGGAGAATATTATCAAAGAACTGCATAGTAGAGATTTGGTTGGGCACTTTGGAGTGAGAAATATGATTGATTTTGTAAAGGAGAAGTATTATTAGTTGAAGGTAAATAAGGACATAACCAAGTTTGTGTTAAGATGCATAGTGTGCCAAATGGCTAAAGACCACACACAAAATATAGGGCTTTATATACCTTTGCCCGTTCGTACATGACCATGGATAGATTTGAGCATGGATTTTGTGTTAGGGTTGCCTAACACAACTAAGTAAGGATTCAATTTTTGTTGTAGTCGATAGATTTTTTGAGATGGCACATTTCATTACTTGCCAAAAAACCAATGACGCTACTAGATTTGCTGATTTATTTTTTAGAGAAGTTGTTAGACTACATGGTGTTCCAAGAACGATCACCTTAGATTAGGACACAAGGTTTTTGAGTAAATTTTGGAGGACTTTATGGGGGAATATGGGAATAAATCTACAATTCAGTAGTGCATATCACCCCCAAACTGATGGGTATATGGAAGTAGTAAATAAAATTTTGGAAAATATTCTAAGGTGTATTATTGGAGAAAAACCAAAGCAATGGGACTTAGCCTTACCACAAGCTAAGTTTGCATATAATAGTTCAGTCAACATATCAACAAGAAAATCTCCTTTTTAGATTTTTTACGATAAGAATCCCAATGGTGTATTAGATTTGGTTGATCTACCAATTCAATATAAAATTAGTGATGATGCAGAGGCATTTGCAGAGCACATACACGAATTATAAGAAGGTGTCAGAAAGAAGTTGTAAGATAGTAATGAAAGATATAAGGTAGTAGTAGATACAAGAAAGAGAATAAAATTATTTGAGGTGGGAGATATAGTGATGGTTCACCTCAAGAAGGAGAGGTTTCCCAAGGGCACATATAACAAATTGAAGTATAAGAAGATTGGACCATGTAGAATTTTGAAGAAGATGAATGATAATGACTATAAAGTGGAGTTGCCTACTGATTTTGATATTTCACCAATTTTTAATGCTACAAAATTTTATGAATTTCATGGAGATGAAGACGAATTTGAAGTAGAAGAGGACATAAATTGGAAGCAACAAATACCTAAGAATAAGAAAGAAAAATTTATGCAAGTACTTGATAAGAAGGAAATTTATACCAGGTAGGGAAACTACAACAAATACTTGGTACAATGGGAAGGTTTACAATAGTAATATAATACTAGGATTTTAGAGGAGGGACTAAAAAATATTAATAGTAGAAATTTGTAGGAGTTTGATCAAAGAAACTCGTAGGAACATAGTTCTTTTCAACCAGAGGAGAATGATGCAGAAGCCTATCTTCTGAAGGGCATAACTTTTGATATGACCGTTGGATCAACTTGAAATTTTATGGGGAGCTAGATAAAGAGGTGTGCATTGTCATTCTAGGCAGCTCTAGTCACCTAGATGATTTTTCAGGCTTTTATCGGGCACTAATTCCTTCATCTAGTGCCCCAAAATGGGATTTAGTGTTTTTTTAGAAAAAATGGAAGAAAGAATATTTGGAATTTAATGACTTTTAGACATGGATAGGTGTTGATATTTTCTAGGAGGTCTAATATGGGTGATATGATGATGTGTATTAATTTAGAGGGCTATTTGAGATTTTTTGTGATTTCCTAAAAAAATACCATTTGTAATTTCTTATCTTTAGGGTTTTTTTAGGGTTTATTTTGGGGTATATATTCCCTTGGTATCACATTGTAAAAGAAGTGAAATCCAAGAATGAGAAAATAAAGTGTTTATCAGTTTATTTCCATTTGTTGTACCTTTTATGTGATTGGAGGTTCTTGTTCGGACCTCTTGCAGCTGGATTTACACCACTTTAACTACCTATGCCCTGCCTACTCTTGTCATGGGGGCTTCCCAAGTAGGCATAAAACCCATCAAGGGTCAATTTTCTCAATGGGTTCACTCACCTTTATGAATAATTCACTCGCTAAGGCAAGCAATTTGCTTGCCATGACCCTTTTAATTTTTTATACAATAATTATATTAAATAAGATGATAGACCAATTGTGTATATGGGAGAAGAAGAAGAGGAAGATGAAGATGAGAGAATAGGATTTTTGAAAGAAAATGAGAAGGAAGAAGTGGAAATTGGAATATGAAAGGAGAATACTTATCATAGAAATAACTACTAAAAATATGTATATACAATATTTAAATTTTTATTTTGGCCAAAACTCTATTAGACTAGATAGAGATGTTGCTTATTCATGGAAATTGACAATGTTCTTCCATCCATAATGGAAATTTTATAGGTATTCATATTAAAAACCTTTATTATTTGATAGGACCCACTCCAAAGGGAATCAAACTTCTAGTTTTTTCCTAGTTTTGTCTGGTCTTCATCCCACTTGAACATGATGCCTCCTTGTAATCCATTTTTTTGGCTTGCTTATTGAACCATCTTTTGATGGAATCTTGGTGTTGTATCATTCTTTTAAATACCTTATCCCTTTCCTCCTTTAGGACAAATAATACATTCTAATTGTTAGTTTCTTCATGTTCTAATTGTTGCAACATATAGACGAAAGGGAGTTCCAAATTTATCAGCAACATAACCTATTTTCCATAGACCAACTTGTAAGACAATGAACCAATGGATGCCTTTAGTGTCACCTGATCTACCCATAGTGCTTTATATAGTTTAGTGTTTAGTCCCTTTATGATTCAATAACATTCCTCTTCAAGATCCTTGTTATACTATTATTGGCTGATTCGGTCACCCTGTTACCCTAGGGGTAGAAATTAGAGGACGGTTTGAGAAAAACTCCATATTCCAAGGTAAACTTCATCACCTTAGATCCCTTGAAATAGGTGGCATTGTCAATGACTATGGAGGCTAGATTTCTAAATATGGTGATGATGTCTTATAATATTTGGACCACTATATCATGAATGGATGAATTGGTTGAGATTGCTTCAACCAATGTTGTGAAGTAATCCATAGCAGTATGAATCCATCCATGTTTGGCACTTGATAGAGGGTTGATTTTGGCTATGAATTCCACGCCCCATTGCTGAAATTTTTTGGCCACAATAATGGATTTTATGGCATTTGTTCCCTTTTTTCTTTTCCTCTAAACATGCAATATTTGTAGTTTTTGACCCACTAGTAGCAATAAAAAAAGATGATAGGTCATTAATTATCAAATTTCATAGTAGTTTCTAAAAATGAATGAAATAAAAAATTACCTAGTATTGCTTAGCAAAAGAAATACACAATATAAAAATAACATAAAATATAATGGGGTGTTAATGGACACCAAATGATCTTCACTAAAAGAAATGAAATTACACTTCAATCGATAATTAAATGACTAGTGACAAGGTTTTTTTCAAGTATATGATTCCTTTAGGTTAAGGTTGTGACAATGGCACTTAGGAATAAAATATTATAAAAATTTACAAAAGTACCTTTTACAAGGTTTACATGGTCCCAAAGGGTAAATATAACAAATACAAGTGCAAATAGTCAATCATGGCCTCAAGAGAAGCTTAACCACCACATATTCCAACATCCCCCTTAAGATGAACAAGGGATATAAAGAGAGACCCTTACGTAGAATCCCTTCTTAAGGGACACTCTTCAATTACAAAAAGCTCCCACATGTGCACAAAAGTGACCTTGGGAATGCTATTGGTCAAGATGTCTATTGTCTTCTCTGATGAAGGCATAAATACTAGATCTAACATCGCACGAGCATGAAGCCATATCACAAAATGCATCCATATCTCAATGTGTTTTTTACTTATGAAATAATGGATTATAGACAAGTTGAATAGTACTATAATTTTCATAGCAAAGAGAAATAGGAAAGTTTTGAGAAGTATTAATTTCCTCTAGAATCATTAGCATCCACCTAACATGCTTAGATACCTCATTAGAAACATAACATTTAAAATTTATGGAAGACTAATAAATTATGGATTTGCATCTAGAACACCATGAAAACAAACTAGATCCTAAGTAGAACATAAAACCTCTGGTGGACCATCGTTCATCCAAATCGATTGCCCAATTAACATCTAAAAAGCCTATCAAAATTAGAGGGGGACCAATAAAATAGAATATTCTCATTTGATAGGTCCATCTGATGTCTTTTAGAATCCTCTTAGCTACTATCTAATGACTCTCTCAAGGTGCTTGTATGTACCTAGAGCAATAGCTAACAAAAAAGGCTATATCTAGTCTAGTGTGACCAAGATAGAGAAGTCCTTCCAAAAAAAAATAGTGTTAAAATCCCAAATTTGTCATCTCAAAAGTAGAATGAAGTCATGAACTCATATCCTGAATCAAATTAGTGGATCTAATAGTAATGAGAATATCGTCAACATATAACACAATCACCAAAGTTTTCTCATCTTGATGTTGGATGTAAATATCATGTTCATCCTCACATCACTGAAATCCACAAATGAGAAAAAATGAATGGATCTTCTCATACCAAGAATGAGGAGCCGACTTAAGTCCATACAAAGATCTAGTCAAACAACATATTAATGGAGTAGGTCACTCTAGCTCAAATTTGAGTGGTTGTTGCATGTAAATTTCTTCCTAAAGCTCCCCATATAGAAAGACACTCTTCATGTCCATTTGATGAACCTTCCATCCATAGGAGGCAACAATGGAGAGAATCAACCTAATGGAGTTTGTCCTAGTCATACATGCAAAAGTCTCAAAATAATCCACTCCCTTCTATTGAGAGAAACCCTTGGAAACAAGGTATACCTTGTACCTTTCTATATAACCATTTGATAGGTATTTGATCTTATGGATCCATTTACACCAAATAATATTCTTCCCTTATAAATGTTAGCTTTTGAAGCTTTAAACTTAAAGGAAATGCAACCACAAGTATGGAAATAAGCATGCAATGTTATAACTATGATAATGGCTAAATAATATGCATGAAAATATGATAAAAAACTTGATACAATGCTCAAGAAATGCTCATATATGAAAGCTCACGAAAATATACAATGTCATGCAATGGAGGTCACTACCTCTCCATTTTGCAAAAATAGGTCTACATTGTATCTACTACTACTCTACCTATACACTCCAAAATCCTCTCTCACTTCTACTCTATGAAGGCCTATTTATAATGAGATGCAACTCTTTGCCTTCAATATTCCTATGACACCTCACTATTCTATTCTAAGGACTTATGTACATGTGGACTACATGCACATTTACATCATTGCACATTCTAACACTTGTGCATTTATTACATTGCTTTAATAAAGTACTTAAGTCCTAATAAACTCCTAATCTAAATATGTACCCATGATGGTACATTAGTAAGGACCAAATAATGTAATATATTCCAACACCCCCTGTATTACATTATTTGGGTATTGAAGACTTTAGTCTTCAATAAGGTCTTCATATTTGTCTTCAATATGGATTTCATTTTGATCTTGAGGTTTGAGTTCTTTTCCCTTGCTTTCTTCTTTGTGCCTGTTATCTATATTTGGATATGTTTCTTTGTCTTCTTTCTCTGGCTCACTTTGATTTGAATTCATCTTGAAAGTACTTTCTTTCATTTTCATATTTTTGTTATGCTTCTTTTTCTTTCTCTTTCTTCGTCGTTTTTGCAATTTTTTTAGTGGTATATCCTCTTCATGATGGGGTAGTATATCATCACAATAAAGTTAATTATGGTTGTTGTTCTATTTTTATTTTGAAATAATTCAAAAACAATCAATGATAGATATATCATTCGACATTATTCTGGTGAAAGTGTAACTATATTTTGAGTGTTACACCATGTTTTGAAGAGTACTTCGTATAGATAACTAATTAATGTCATAAAATTCCCTTCCTTTGCCTCTTTTAGAAACATTGAGAATATTTCCTTTTTGCTAGTGGACAAGAATTTGTACCCTTCAAATGTATCAATCAGGTTTTGGAAATAAAATTCTAACTCATGCAATAGTTCCTCACTATTCAAGGTATTTCTAACAATGCCATCCATGTTTCTTTGAAGACGAACTCCTTATTTCTCACTAGTATTTGGAGAATATGAATAAATACTAGTTTTTGATTCTCTAGTACCTTTGATTAAAATTTGATAGACCCTTTTTAGAATTTAACCTTATAACTCCCTAGTAAGATGATTAAATATTTCTCCTTCAATTTGTAGAATCAATCTTGAAAAGACTTTTCCAATTTTCAAGTTTTGTAAAAGATATTTCTACCTTGAAAATAAATGAACTATGATAATAATGCTTGGATTTCAAGATTTGAGTTGAATTCCTTTTGTCTCCCTAGTAATGTGATGATAAGTTTAATATAATGTTCAACTCTTTAAAACAACTATTTTATCTCTCCTTGTAGAAAGCTTAATGATGCAATTAGATAGAAATTCTCAATATCTTCAAGATAGTTAAGTTGGATTTTCTATGTCTCTTTAATTTGAATATGAGACTAATAAGTTTTACTTTTCCAACTAGTATTTGATGCAAGCAATAAAATTTAACTTTGAATCAATGCTATGATAAATCTCTAAACTTCTATGATATAAGTTTGATGTAGGATTCCTTATATCTCCCAAGTTAGAAGTTTTGAATAAATATATGTTTGCAAATTAAATTCAACTTATCTTATAACTCCTTGGTTTTAAAATTTGCAAATATATTTGAAGCAATAACAATAATGATTCAAATGCTTCTAATTTCAACTTGTTTTCCAAGATAAACAATCTAGAGATTAACACCTTATTGCTCCTATATTTTAATATCTCTAGTATAAGTTGATTTTACAACCTTATAAACTTGCAATATAAATCTTACCTTTCCTTCAACCTTGCAAGCTCTTTGAAATTGATTCGACCTTCTGCGACTTAGTGATGGTTGACTTCTTGTCAACTCCAAGATGCAATGTAAAGTCATTCCTTCCTTCTTCACTGGTATGCGTGCTTCCTCCAATGTCTAATTTAGACCTACGCGTGCTTCTTTCATGTTGATGTTTGGCCTACGAGTATCTACTCTCCTCGGTGAATGTGCTTTGCTTTACTTTGGTTTAGGTGATAATTGATCTCTCTTTGTCATTGCTTTGCTTAACCTTCAAGCTACTATCTCACTGGCGGATGTGTTCTTTCACACTGTAACTTGGTTTACAAACTCCAATATCTATTGTGTGTGCTTCTCTTTGACAAAGTTGTGCTAGCCTGAGCACTTGATGAGTTACTTGGCTATTCTCCCTCAATATCTATGCCACTTCACTTAATTAATGCACCTTAAGATCTCTCCTTCAGCTTCTAGTTGACATTGCTTTTATGGGTGCTATACAAGCGCTTCTCTTTGAGGGTGTCTCTCTGAATTGAAACGTAGTATGCTATGGATAATGCCAAGTGGCATTAGCATTATCTTACTACTTCAAAAATGCTTTCACTCCTCCTTCTTCCAATGTTGAATGACAAGTGGTATCAGGTAAGGTTATAGATTCCTTCAACATCCCTAACCTACAAATGATGCTTCTTTAGGAGCGTTATGTGAATAATGTCCAAGGATTCTTGAGTTGTCCTTGATGTCATGGTGAATGCATGCAATGTCTTCTCCCATGTGGTGCAAGTAGTTTACCTCTTTTTCCCTAACTGATGTAGGCTATTCCAATGCTTGTTTTCTACCCTTCTTGTTCCTCTTCCAATGCTTCTTTGATAGGAGAATGATGGTTATTCTCCAATGCTTCTATGGCAGAAGTGGTTGCTCTTCCAATGCTTCAAATGAGTGTTGAGCAAGGCTATGAGGTGGCTTCAGATGATGAGTATTCTCCTCCAAAATTAAACCTTCTTGAAACTGAATCTTCCTTGTTGTTCATGTTGTGTGATGGTCATTGTATCTTCTATTTGGATTGCTACATCTGCCTTGCAATCTGAGATGTCTTCCATGTTGGATATCCGAGTTAGATGAACCTTTGCAATGGTGCAAGTTGCGTGATTGCATGGGTAAAATGGTGGCTAGACTTGGTGCCAACGTAGCTTCTTCCAATGTAAGTTCATGGATAGAATACTACGATGCCTTCATAGTTGTGATGTGTCGTTTGATGCTTGGAGGTAGAATTTGTTGTGCTCCTTGTGTTGCCTTCACCAAAGGCTATCAACTATGTAAGATACCTTTCAATGTACCTTATTTTGCCTTCACCAAAGGCTTCCAAGATGTAGAATGTATTTTGCTTGATGTCCTTAGCTTAGCTAATAGCTTCTCCTACCTTTTGCTCAATGATCCTTCAATGGATACATATTATTAGAAGTCTAAAAAGTAATCACTTTCTTCACCTTTCTGTTAATGACTTCTCTTCTTGATTTGAGTGAATAAAATGCAGGTAGATGATGTCTGAGATATCTCCCTTTACCTTGGAGATACTTCACTTTGAGTGGCTCTAATGGGATGCAATGCAAACGTAGAAAGATATGGTGTAAACGTTTGCCCCCTATGTGCTCTTAGACCGTATCTCTTAGCTTCTTGAAATGCTAAGATGAAACTATAGTTAATGTTATCTTTCAACCTTAGGTAATATTCCTCCTGCTTGGTTACTTTCACACTTGATAATCCAAGCTTTCCAATAATGATTTTGCACTATAGTATATGCAAATATGTAGAGTCTTCTTTTGCTTAGAAATAGTCAATAGAATGTTGATATGTTTCTTTCTCTCGAAATATATCTAACTTCTATATTTTTTCTTGTGCAAGTTTGAAACTTGTAGACACTAAAATTCTGCACTACCTTGAAGACTTGAATGAACACTATTTATGCAACCTTTAAACCTTGAAATTGGTGCTCAATAAACTTGATAAAAAACTAAATATAAAATTTCAACTAATGAACCTTTTGCACCTTTGTTGCATACCTTTTCTCCTTTGTAGATGATGATGATGGTGATTTAAGTCACCTAAATTGCTGCCTTTTGTAGATGATATTGCAGCTCTTCTAGGCTGTCCAAAAATAGCTCTTTGGCTCACCTTTTGCAGCTTTAACACTCCACTAATCTGCTGCCCAATACTATGATTTGGTGGCTCCAATTTCTCTTCAGAATGCACTTCTAAAATCTGAAATTTAGCAACTACTAATGCTGCCCAAATTGCTACCTTTTTCTATCCTCAAATCTAAAAAATTTTAGATTGTAAAGCAGTCAAAACCTTCACCGAATCGCTATCCTTGAATCCCAAAAAATTGGTAGGAAATTCCTCCAAATCATAGCTGATATATTCCTCAAGAACTCTTCAATAATCTATTATAGAAATCAGCAAATATTCTTTTCCAAGTAAGCCTTCTAATCCTCCAAAGGTAATCTTCAAACCTCTCAGGTTTGGTAGTTTCTTACTCCTTTCTCCTTGATGAAATCTATCTTCAATATTGGCCTTATCTAATGGCCTTCTTCTCAAGATTCTGAAAGTCTTGAGATCTTCTTCAAACTACTCCAAAATTTGACAAACTTCTTGCCAAATATTTCTCCTTTGGGCTTGTTGTCGGATGGCGACAATTGTCCCAACTCTTTTACTATCAAGAGCTTCTCCTTGGTAGTAAATTTCTCCAATGAGTTCTTCTAGGAACTCTTCCAATGAGGCTCACCAAGCCTTCTCCTTGTTTCTCCTTGAGACCTCTCCAAGGTCTTCAATCTTGCAACTTCTAAAACTTCAATGAGACCTTCCTTGATCTCTTCAATCTTCAACTATGGAAGTTTTGCAATGAGATCTCCTCCTTGGATCTCCTAAATCCATTGCTATTGAAATCTTGCAATAGGACTTTTGTTAGTCCTTCTCAATGCTCAATCTTCCACTATGGAAGTTCTTCAATAGGGCCTTCTATGGACCTCTTCCTCAATGTGAAGTTTTCAATCTTCAATGGAGATCACCAATCTCTAATCTTCACTAGGACTCTTCTCCTTGAGTCTCTTCTTCCTTCAATGGGGTCTTCTTTCTAGGACCTCCTTCCTCGATTTGTAATTTTCAATGTGGCTTCCTTGGCCACTATATTATCTTTGGTCCTCGTTTCTTTTGGCCCTTCTCCTGGCCCCTCTCAATCTCCATTGTTCTATAAAAAAGAACTAATCCCTACGTGAGGAAAGCACATAGAATTTTAGGCAATGAAGGTGAAATTCTTCTCTATATGTTGTAGGAAGTTTCTCAACTTCTAGGAGTTAATTTTCTGCAACAAAATGTTAGAAATAGAAATTTTTGTAAATCTATAGAAAATAATCTTCACTAGTTGGATTGCCAATCTAGTGGATTCAATGCTGAGTTCTAGTCTTCACAAGTTTTTCTGCAACTCTATGGAAAAACTCTAGCCAATAGTAAATTTTAGAAATCTAAAAATGAGATTTACAATCTCCTTTTTTTTTTGTGGAAAACATCCCAAAAGGGATGCCACTTTCGGGTAAGACCCAAGGAGGCAAGGGTATCCATTCCGCCAAAAACATCCAAGGACTCGGACCTGGCCTACCACCTTTGACATACTCAAGGAGCAAACAAACACACAAAACCAATTTAAAAATAAGTAAATAACAACAAAAATAATAAAATAAAATAAAAAACATGCTCCTTGAGTGTGTCAAAAACAAAAGCACAACCAAACACGCACAATAAGATAAAAGAAACCACAACACAAACCACATAGAAAAACACAAGAACCACATAACAAAACACAAACAAGACAAAAACAACATAACACTACAAAGACATAACCCAAAAAAAACATGAAAAATAAACACAACCAAAACCTAAAAAATTAAAAAATAAAATAAAAAATAAAATAAAAAACAACCAACAATAGACAATAAACAAAAACAAAAAACATAGAAAACACTCACACATAAAAACACGAAATAACACAAACAAAGAGAAACCCAAGAACAAGAATGAAAAAAACACAAGAACAATAACAAAAAACATAAAAAAAAAAACAAAACAACAAAAACACAAGAACAACAAAAAACAACACAAAGAACACAAAAACAAAACAAAATAAAAAAACCCACCCACCTTAAAAAACTAAACAAAAAAAACAAAAAACAAAAAAGAAATAAAAAATGAACAAAACAATGACCTATCTAGACCAAAAGACTATTAAGGCAAGAATCAACAGAGGAAACAAAATAAAGAATAGAATGAGCTAGGGAACTAAAAAAAACTGAATGAACCAAAGAGAAGCAAAAAAAAAAAACAAGAAGAAACTAGGTACCTTCAGAACTGGAGCCATCCAAAGAAATGATAGAAAGAAGAGCTTCCCTAATTTGAGAAGCCCACCATATAGGAGGGTGGCCATAACAAGTAAGATCACCTTTGTCCAAAGCCCAATTAGCTAAAGCATCAGAACTCTTGTTTTGATCTCTAACCACATGATTGTAATCAACTTTCAAAAATCCCATCCGGATTAACTGAATCTTCTCAATAATTCTTTTTATTCTCCAATCCACCTTATGATTCTTAGAAGGATTCTTCAAGAGATTAATCATAAGTTGAGAGTCAGACTCAACTAACACCTTTTCCCATCCAACCTTAGTAGCCTCCTCGAAGGCCTCTGAGGATACCATACCCCTCAACAAGGTTATTGGAAAGAATACCCAAATTCTCAGCAAAAGTAAAAACCAGGGAGCCATCCGAAAGTCTACCAATTCCTCCCACACTGGCTTTTCCAGGGTTCCCTCTAGAGGCTCCATCAGTATTGACTTTTCCAAAATCCTTAGGAGGAGGTTGCCAATTTCTATTCCTATCCATCTTACTAATACTCACATTCCCTTTAAGTTGGTTGCCCTTAGAAGGTTTAATCTTCAATATTTGCATCACTTGATCCCATCTTTGGTGGGAGTTTTGGGGGTGATCAAGGAGATGATGGACTGATTCAACTAAGTTGGCTATGGTCTTTTGCCAAATATAGTGAATATCCTTCCTATCTTGATTAAAAATTTGGTTGTTCCTTTCATTCCAAATATTCCAAAGAAGAATGGTAGAACCCATCCAAACTAACTGCCTAATAAAATGATCAACACCCTCTTGATTAGGCCAATCCCTCCAAAGTTGTTCAAAAGTAAAAAAATTGGACCACTATAAGCCAAGTAAAGTGGCCATTCTCCTCCACAACTCAGAGGCTAAAGTACACTCAATAAAAATATGGTTGATATTTTCTACATTCTCTTCACACATTTCACATCTAAAAGGGCCATGAAAACCACGCTTCATAAGTTGCTCACCAGTAAGCACCCTACGATGCAATAAAAACCAATTAAAGAACCTCACCTTAGGCCAGAGCTTTTGAGCCCACAATCGAGAAAAGATGTCAGAAGAATGGTTGGGATTATTATGGCATAAGGTCAAATAACCTTGAGCAACTGAATACTCACCCTTAGTAGTGTTGTTCCATCCAAAACAATCATTTTCATGGGACCAAGAGAGGGATCTCATATGAAGGATGCCTTGGATATCTTGTCTTTGCCTTTCTGGGATTTGAATAGGCCAGTCCTCAATAGGGATCCAATATCTACCAACCTTTGAATTACCAGTATGGTACCGACAGTAATTAGCCACCTTTATCCAATTAGCTCGATGAAGCTCCTCCATCCAAGGCCTCCAATCGGGAAACTGAGTTATCAAAGGCTTGTGACCATCCCAAGAATCTGTCCAAAAATTTGCATGTTGACCATTATGAATGATCCAAAATAATTTTTTCTTTATCAAATCCTCACCAGTCTTAAGAACTGCTAAAATGGGAGAACCTTTGGTAGGAAGTTGATAGCGAACAAGGTCTTCAGGACTTTTGTTCTCAGCATATTTAGCACGAAGATTATTGGCCCAAAGAGCATTGGGGTTATGCAACATCCTCCAATATAATTTAGCAGCTAAAGCTTTGTTGTTATTAATTGAAGACCATAATCCTAACCCCCCTTCACTCTTAGGAAGACATAAAGTATCCCATTTCACCAAGGCCCATTTTCTTTTCTCCTTAGTACCACTCCAAAGGAAACGATGACCGATTTGATCCAATTCTCGAAGAACAACCTTTGGGATATTCAAAATGGAAGAAACATAAATAGGAATAGCTTGAAGGACTGATTTTACCAAGGTGATTCTACCCCTAGAAGAAAGCCACTTGTTGGTCCACTTTCCAATTTTCTTCTTGACTTTGTCCAACAACCAATTCCAATATTTATTTTTCTGCCTTTGAATATTTATGGGAATACCTAAATAAGTGATTGGAAGAGAGGTCTTCTTATATCTTAGTTTATCCAAGACCATGGATTCCTGTCTAGCAGAGCAGTGAAAGAAAATAACTTTAGATTTGTCTTCATTGATCAACTGCCTAGTAGCCTTAGAAAAATAGCTAATGATTTGCTTAATATTAGAAGCTTCCTTAACTATAGCTTTACCTAAAAGAGTAGAGTCATCCACAAATTGAAGATGAGAGATAGGTCTAGCTCCATGAGCAATGGTAACTCCCTCAAGGGTTTTGTTTTCCCTCTTTTTGGTTATAGTCCTACCCAAGCATTCAACAAGAATGATGAATAAATAAGGGGATAGCGGGTCACCTTGCCTAATACCTCTGGAAGTTGGGAAAGACTGAGAAGGCCTGCCATTGATAAGAACTAAGTAGGAAACTGAAGAGATACATCCCATAATCCAATCCATCCAATCCTTAGAGAAACCAAATTGCCTCAAAACTTTGATAAGGAAGTGCCAATCCACTCTATCATAAGCTTTGGATAAGTCTAACCGAATGAACATGGAAGGAGAATTTTGCATATCCATGGAATGGATGGCTTCCCGAGCAAGAACTATCTCATCTACTATTTGACGTCCTTCCACATAACCCCCTTGCTCTGGGGAAATAATCTTATGCAAAAGAGGCTTCAACCTTTCTCGCCATGATTTTAGTAATGATTTTGAGAAGAACATTACATAAAGCAATAGGTCTAAAAGCTGAGATATGATCAACCTCTTGAGCTTTTGGAACAAGAGTAATATAAGTTTTATTGATAACCTTCAAAATTTCTTTGGCTTTCCCGGCTTCTTCCACCACCTCTAATAAATCAACATGAAGGATATCCCCGAACTCTTGGTAGAACTCAATAGGAAAACCATCAGGACCTGGGGTTTTCCCTTTTTGCATTTTAAAAACTACTTGTTGAAGCTCATTGATAGTAATAGGAGCAGTAAAAATAGAGTTCTCCTCAGAAGTGATAAGAGAAGGGATTGATTGAAGAACATTATATTGTGAAGCTGAGTCAAGGGGAGTAGCAAAAAAAATATTGGAAAAGTAATCAACAACAATAGAGTTCATGCCATCCCAAGTATAAACAACATCTCCAAAATCTGATTTTAAGGAAGAAATAAAGTTGTGAGATCTTCGAGCTAGAAGATATTTGTGGAAGAAATTTGTGTTTCGATCTCCTTCTTTGAGCCATTGAATTCTAGATTTTTGCTTCCATAAGATTTCTTCTCTTTTTTCCCATTCCTCTAACCGAGTTGTGAGTTTAATTTCATCTGCACTTCTCTTCTCCGTGAGGCCATCTAAACGGATTTTCTTATTCAAATTTTCAAGATGAGCAATAACTTCATGTTTTTTTTTATGAACATCCCCAAACTCTTTCCAGTTCCAAGTCTTGATTTTGGATTTAATGTATTGTAGTCTTTTGGCAAAACAGAACATCTTAGTCCCATGCCTAGGTTTACCTTCCTTCCACCATTGTTGCACATGAGGTCTGAAGGAAATGTCTCTAAGCCACATTAATTGAAAATGAAAAGGAGAGAAACTCACATTGGTTTTCCACATTTCCACCATGACTGGCCAATGATCCGAACCAACATTATTAAGAGTCTTCACTTTAGGAATGTGACCATGGATTAAGAAATTTTTAGAGAGCAAAAACCTATCCAATCTCTCCATTATACAAGCTAAGCCTTGCCTTCTGTTAGACCAAGTCATAAGGCCATTATCTCGGTTGGATATCCACAAGATGGAGGTTTGCAATATATTCGCTCATGAGGTCGTTGCTTTTGTCCAAATTTCTATTTCCCCCCTTTTCTCATCCAGAGAGAGGATGGTATTGAAATCTCCTCCGATCAAGATCCAAGCTTTAGGAAAATGAGAGATAATATGAGTAATATCCTTCCACTGTCTTCTTTTTTCCTCCAAAGAAGTCGGAGCATAAACAAGTAATGCAGAGCATAATCTAGTTGGAATGTCTACTTTGAATAGCTATAGCCAACAAACCCCAACCGCCAACCATATGGTGAATAACTACCTCTTCTGGCCCCCAAGCACTGCCACCCCACCCCCCCGGGAACCCCCCCCTTTCCCCCCCCCTTTTTCCCCAATTAAGTCCATATCCTCCATTGACATCTTTGTTTCTTGAAGGAAAACAAGATGTGGATGATTTACCTGAATCATTCTTCTAATTTCATTTTGTTTTGAAAGACTCCCTTTGAGTCCTCTAATATTCCAAGTGATGATCTTCATTAATACCAGGGCTAAAAAAGTTGGGAAGGGCATTAATCTTACCTTCCTCTACAAGCTTTTCACCTTCTTTTACCATATGATATTGATTGGTCTTGTGACCTACTTTTTGATTAGAATCCATCTTCAATTTTTTTTCCCTGTTTCTTGACTTATTCCAATTGAATCTGAGATGGCTTCTAACCTTGAAGAATGCTCGTACACAGCCAAAATTTTACTAGATGGTTCAACGGAGTCTATATTGGGACCTGCATTATTTGAAGTTTTGACATTTGAAATATTGTTTTTCTTGTGTAAATTTTCTCCTTTTTTTTTCTATTGAAAACCTTTGATTTGTTGGTTTGTCTCTGAGTTCTTCCCTTCATATTTAAATTGTGTTTCTAAGATTTCAGTTTCCATTATTTCCTCTTCCTCACTTGGGACATCATTTGTGGAAAGGATTTCAAACATATTAGCAGATGACTTTGATTGATCCTTCATAACTAGTTTTTTTTTAGTGTTCTTCTTCTTAGGTATTTGGAAACCTGCTGAGTTTATATCTTCTTTCTTTTGATCAAGAATTTTATTTGGGCAAGCACTGGCCAAATGACCATATTCATGGCAAATTCTACAACGAAAAGGAATGTTCTCATAGTCCACTACTTGCTCCCAAGTGTCTTCCCCAAATTGTAATGTGATATTTTTAGGTAGGGGTTTGTCAAAATCCATTAAAACACAAATCCGAGCATAAATAATATGTTCAAAATTTTGAGTACAATCAGCAGTCATCATAAAAGTTCCTAAAGAGTTTCCAATTGAAGAAAAAATAGTAGGATTCCAAAATTCAATAGGGAGGCCAAAGAGTCTAACCCACACGGGAGCTATAGAAGGCATCTCTTCTTCGGCTTTAAATTTAGTATGCCAGGGCTTCATGAAAAGCCCCGCCCTTCCAAAAAACCAAGGACCCCCTTGAAAAGTTTTCTCTCTATCTTCATTATTAGCAAATAAAACAAGAAAATAACCATTTGGATAAATAGAGATTTGTAACTCACCTTTAGTTTTCCAGCTTTTTGTAGCCTAGACTTTGAAAGCAGATAGACTCGGACGAAAACCCACGAACCGAAAAATTAGTCCTCTTTTTTCCAAATCTTCAATGCCAGTCTGAATGTTACCCATATCAAGCTTAACAATAGGAGTTCCATCAACTGCTTTAAGACATCCTGACTCCGTTTTCCTGGGATCAATCTTAGGCATTCTTAGAGGTTTATGGGAAGCCCTAATATTGATATTAGCATTGGGCTGAGGCTGTCCACCACGAAGGGCATCCCTAAAATTCATTTTTGGGACCGAGTCTTCAAAATTCTTACCCTTGATAGGGGTTTTCACAGTAGAATTATTTTGTGGGTGCACCTTAGCACCAGATTCACTTGAGATATGAGCCATTTTTTGATCAACTGCTTGAAACTTGTTTCGTGATCTCTTTAATCCTTGCCCTAGACGCCGTGGAAAGGTATGGTTTTCACTTTTCTTTTGTGCAACAAATTGGAAGCCGTTGTCACTCAAGTTCACAGTATGATCTATTGAAAGACAAATTTCTAACCCATATTGTATCCCCTGCAACATTTCCTGCTAAAATATTGAGCATAAACCACAAAAATATTGGTCACTAGGGCCCGAAGGCCCTAAAAACCAACCTCTGGAGCTGCTTGCACTCAACCCAGATGAAACCCTCGCATAGCCGCTTGCCAAATATGTCATTCACACATAGGGATGCGCTAGGATCTGTGTTGCTCCAAATGATATGAAAATTGGTGGAGACGTTCTAGGGTTTTTTAGGCATCTACCCTCAAAATTTTAGCTCAATCCGAGTCCGGATGAGTGAGATATGGCCGAAACGAGTTTGGCAGTTTGGGCAGTCTTGCAAAAAATGTATCTCTTTTGAAATAATATTGTCTAACAATGACCTTAATCCATTTACAATATCCTCTCAATATCTCTTGTGGCTCTTTATTTCTTATTGATCTACCATGTGCTCTGATACCACTGTTAGCTTTTGAAGCTTTAAACTTAAAGGAAATGCAACCACAATTATGGAAATAAGCGTGCAATATTATAAATATGATAATGGCTAAATAATATGCATGAAAATATGATAAAAATATTATACAATGCTCAAGAAATACTCATATATGAAAGATTACGAAAATATACAATGCTATGCAATGGAGGTCACTACCTCTCCATTTTACAAAAATAGGTCTACATTGTATCTCCTACTTTACCTATATGCTCCAAAATCCTTTCTAACTTCTAATATATGTGTATGCAAAAAGATGAACACCATTGCAATAAAAATGATACATTGTATTATGTTTGAGAAAGTCCCTTTTGATACAATTTAACCCTTTTAGGGTGTGTTTTACAATAAGATGTGCCAAAATGGGAATCCCTTTTACAAATCAAGGATGGTGTCTTTCGCTTCTTCTATGCCACAATCAATGTTGGAGGTGGGTTTTTCATGACCACCATGATGGATTTGAACTTGTTGAATCTATAACCTACACACATGCAAAGAGACAAGGGTTTAGTAGCACCTATCTAAATGCATCTAATGAAATGAATAATGTAAATTGCATAAAAGAAAATGAATATGATTATTGCTTACATGAGTGATTATTTTAGTAGCATAATATTAGCATTCTCCTTCCTCTCTTTTTTTGGTGAAGTGATGGTGCCTTTATAGGCCTTTTATGGAAGGATAGGTGGTAGGCTAGGGTTGCCATGTGGCAGGGAGAGTTAGAGTGAGTCACTTAGAGTGCCTCACTTAACTGGGGAGATGTGGCAAGTGGGTGAGTGTAAGTGGAGTGCAATGTGGCTTGATGAGTGAGTTTCAATTGGGATGATTGTTAGTCTTACAATGGCACTGAGAGGGGGGGGTGAATCAGTGTAGTTCTTTTAACTTGAATTTATAGCTCTTAAAACTGAAATAATGAAACCTTAAAACCAGATAAAGCAAGCATCACAAAAGAACATATCACACAACACAAGATTTTAACGAGGTTCACCAATTTGGCTACTCCTCAAGAATGACTGCTTGGACTACCATCCAAATCCAGCCTTTGCAAAGCACCAACCTTACAAACAGTTTACCAGCATCCACTGGAAGGAGCACCAACCCCTAATTTATCTGTACCAACAAAAAGGAGCACCAACCCCTGATTTACTAGCACCCTCTGGAGGGCCCGGGCGGGGGCCTGGGTACCAACCCCCGATTTACCAGCACCTCATCGGAAGGAGCACCAACCCTCGATGCCAAGCTGCAACCTGGACTTCAATTTTGAATCTATAAGTTTGATAATAAAATACCTTTGCTTTTGCATGACCCTAACTGGTCTTCTCCACCTTTGCGTTCTCTGTGCACTCTGCTCTTTCTGCACAAACACTTCGCACACTCTGCTTCACTGCAATCCAACTTCACGATCGTCTTCTCCCTTTTGTGCACTCTGCTCCTTCTGCTTTCTCTGTGCAATCACAGACGCACTTAGGACAATTCGACACGACTTCTTTGCTCACTTTGCGCACTTCGCCATCATCTCGCCGCTTCTACGCTTTCTGTGCTCTTACGGCCACATTTCACGCTTCGACACATATTCGACGACGCATTCATTCCAACTTCAAATCTCCAAACAACCCTCCTTTTATAACAAAATTTTGGTGATGAAAACCCTAATCTTAGTCGACTGTAAACCCTAATCTTAGTCGACTTTCAACCCTAATCTTAGTATGCAAACCCTAATTTTAGTCGGCTGTCATAGGTCTTCGTCGGCTTCAACTCAACCACGAAAAAGCAACATGTCGCGATATCGTGACACTTTTGCTTACTCTCTCTTTCTCCTTGCTTTGGTCCCCGAAAATACAACATGTCGCGATATCGCGACACTTTTGTTCTCTCTCTCTTTCTCCTTGCTTTGGACCGCGAAAATACATGTCGCGATATCACGACACTTTCGCCTCCTTGCTTCTCTTCTTGGCTTGTACCCGCGAAAACTCAGCATGTCGCGATATCGCGACACTTTCACCTTCGTACTTCTTTTCTTGGCTTGTACCTGCGAAAACACATGTCATGATATCGTGACACTTTCGCCTCCTTGCCTCTTTTCTTGGCTTGTACCCGTGAAAACACAGCATGTCACAAAATCATGACACTTTCACCTCCTTGCCTCTTTTCTTGGCTTGTACCCATAAAAACATAACATGTCATGAAATCGTGACACTTTTGCCTCCGTACTCTTCCTCTTTACTTTTGTCATGATATCACGACACTTCTGCCTTCTTACTTTCTCTCTCCTCATTTAGTCATGAAAATGCGACATGTCACGATATCGCGACACTTTCTCTCCTTTGCTTTTTCTCTTGCCTTCGGGTCATGAAAATGCGACATGTCGTGATATCGCGACACTTTCTCTCCTTTGCTCTTTCTCTTGCCTTCGGGTCATGAAAACGCGACATGTCGTGATATCACGACACTTTCTCTCCTTTGCTCTTTCTCTTGCCTTCGGGTCATGAAAATACGACATGTCGCGATATCGCGACACTTTCTCTCCTTTGCTCTTTCTCTTGCAATATGTCATGAAATCATGACACTTTTTCTTCCGTACAATCTCTCTTGCAATATGTCATGAAATCGTGACACTTTTTCTTTCGTACTCTCTTACTTGCAATATGTCATGAAATCGTGACACTTTTTCTACTTGCCATTCTCTCTTCCAATATGTCGTGAAATCGTGACACTTTTTCTTCCGTACTATCTCTCTTGCAATATGTCACGAAATCGTGACACTTTTTCTACTTGCCTTTCTCTCTTCCAATATGTCACGAAATCGTGACACTTTTTCTTTCGTACTATCTCTCTTGCAATATGTCATGAAATCGTGACACTTTTTCTACTTGCCTTTTTCTCTTCCAACATGTCATGAAATCGTGACACTTTTTCTTTCGTACTATCTCTTTTGCAATATGTCACGAAATCGTGACACTTTTTCTACTTGCCTTTCTCTCTTCGAACATGTCACAAAATCGTGACAGTTTTGCTTGCTTGCGCTTTCTCTTCGAACATGTCACGAAATCATGATAGTTTTTCTTGCTTGTGCTTTCTCTCCGAACATGTCATGAAATCGTGATAGTTTTGCTTGCTTGCACTTTCTCTCCGAACATGTCACGAAATCGTGATAGTTTTGCTTGCTTGCGCTTTCTCTCCGAACATGTCATGAAATCGTGACAGTTTTTCTTTCTTCTCAACATGTCACGATATCGCGACAGTTTTTCTTTCTTGCTCAACATGTCGCGATATCGCGACAGTTTTCTTCCTTGTGATTTTCTTTTGATTTTTAGCATATGGGCCACTTCGATCTTCTTGGAAAGTCACTGTACATACTCTGAGTAACCTTTGAACTCCTGTCTTCTACACCGAAAGGCTTTTGAACTTCCTGTCCACTGCATCAACAGATCTATCTGACTGTGTTGACAACAATGACAATACTGCTTGCACCTTGCTCAACAATCTCCCCCTTTGGAATTGTTGGCAACACACGTGCAATTTCCTATAATTCTTCTCCCCCTTTGACAATAATACCAAAGGGCTGCTGTAGACTCCCCCTGAGTCCATGCACAATATTCTTAGGCACACTTTATTGCATTTAGCTAAGATCATGAACATGAGCAAACAGATAATCAAATACTGAAATGCTCCCCTTGAGAATGTGATCCCTGTAGCTAGTCAATTCTTGGGAAACGTGACCACTCCACAATCTGTTGTTGGAATAAAAATCCAACTTAACCTCACTTTCTACAACTTTCTCCTATGTACAACACGTTGTCATTGTAATATATTCTGCCTCTGTTGTGGATAAGGAAACTGACTCTTGTTTCTTACTTTTCTATGTGACCAATCTGTCTCCAAGATAGAATGCACCTCCACTGGTACTCTTTCTATCATCTACACATCCTACCCAATCTGCATCTTTTGGATACCATAACCCATACTCCATAGTACCCTTGTGATATTATAGAAGACTCTATCTCTCTGTACTCTATCACCTCCAAAGCTCAGTCAATAGGCTCACTAAGAACCTGCTCAATAGGCTCACACAGAACCTGCTTAACAAGCTCACATAGAACTTGTCCAATGCTGAATAACAAGCTCATACAAAACCTGTCCAAATCTGCTCCACCAAGCTCACTAAGAACTTGTCCGAATATTCTCTAGCAACCTCACCAAGAACTTGCCCAAATATGCTCTAGAAATCTGTCCCAGCATTGTCCTCAAATATTTCTCAAAGGCCTTCTCAAAGGCTCAATCAATCATGCTCAAGTAGTACTCAAAATGAACTCAACAATGAATGGCGATCTCAAATCAAATCCACTTCATAGAACTTTAAAAATCACTTCACACATAACTTGACTAGGCTCAATCAAATCAACTCAACCAATCATCTCTCACACAACCCTAGTCCAAGTATGTATCAACCAACTCAAATAATTCCAACAATGCTCAACCACAAATATCACATAACAATGATACTCATGTTCTTTTCTAACTCAAGTTCTTTCACAACCAATGGGCTTAAACCACTATGCTTATAACACAAGGTTTAAACACAACTCTCAATTCAGAAAACCTTGATGCATTCAACCAACCACTTTCGAAAAAGGAAACCACAAACAATCATTTTCCCTTCAATGATATTTCAGAAATCAACCACCATAATGTTGTCACATGAGTCTCCTTGGGATTAACCTAAAATCGTGCTACCATGCATACTGCCTATAAAATATCTGGTCTGATAGCTGTCCGGTACAGTAAGCTTCCAATCATAGATCTGTACATGATTTGATCAATAGGTGGAGATTTGTCATTCTTGCTCAACTTGCACCCTTTCTTAAACCTTTGTTGAGTGAGATAGTTGTCTAGCCTTGCATAACATGCTTGGGGTGCCTATTTCAAGCCATATATCTTCAACTTACAAACCAAGTTGGGATCATCACCAAGCTGGAAACCATCTTGTCTGCTCAATATAAACCTCTTCTTCAAGCTTCCCATTCAAAAATGCTGATTTCACATCTGTCAACAAAATTGACAAGTGACTCACACTTGTACCAACTTTTGTCCAACACTGTACCAACACTGCAATTTTACTGCCAACTCTGTGCAAGCATCAAACACTAGTACCACAACACAACCAAATCCCTTTTTATATTTTCAACTTGGTCTATGTTTTCTACAGTCACCGCTGGTCACACCTTACTTTCAACTGTTCGAATCAGGAGACAATATTTTGTTAAACACTTCACGGCCAACTATAGTGCACCTTACTCAAACTCATACTTTTGGACCTCGGATAGGTATGATTCACAAAGCAAAGTTGCTCATCTTGATGGGCTAAACATGAGTTAATGATCAGACTTCAATATTTTTCACCATAGCATCATAATAGATCTAACAATCTTCACGTCAATGTGTAGTTCAAATACACATCGCTTTTATCGAAACACATATATGCGGCTAGGGCAACATTCTTTCACTAACCAAATTATCTGAACTGTTATAATCCTTAACTTTGGATAGTGGCAGTAAGAACCATCACCAGTACAACAATGACATATAGCAATACTACCAATAATGACAACTCTCAATTTAATCACCACCCTTCACGACACTTCCACAAACTACATGAATTGAAAACACACTTTGACAACTATACAACAACTTCCCTGACTACTTGCCTTTCATCCTCAGGTAATCAAACAAATACATAGGAGCATTAAAATGAAACTTCAAGATTGCTCCCCCTGAGGATGTGCTACCTGGAGTTGCTTAGTGCAATATCGGAGTAGTCTCCTTCAGTCCAAGGAGACATGATTTCCTTTCTTCTATCTTTCTCCAAACTTTCTTGAACTCGGGCTTGGATTTTTCAACTGCATCCCTGTTTTGCACCTTTTCGTGAACTCGAACATTTCTCTTGTGTGGTTGTCTCTTGTGCATCCTTGATGAATGATTATTTTCCTTTTTATGTACCTGATTTATTCCCTGTCTGTGTTGCGTTCTTTGCGTCTGATGAAATCTACTGTTTTGCCTTAGATTAGATACAAAAATGCTTGGACAAAACCTTGCTATGTGCCCATGACCATTACATTGAAAACATTGTACATATTGTTCACTCAAAAATGCAGAAGTATTTCTACCAACGCATAACTCTTTGATTTATTATTCAATCCACAATAAATTGCCTTGTGACCATACCGGTTGCATCTGAAACAATAGCCATTAAAAGTATTATTATGAATAGAGTGAGAGTGATAGAACCTCTTTTGTTGTGGTTGCTTTGTTGTAGATCTCCTTTGATATTTTCTTCCTTTTGAAAATTCAGCTTCAAGCTTTTCTTGCTTTGATCCTTCAATAGTGAACTTCTTCTTCTCTGCAGAGTTGGAAGATGAAGGTTGTTCAGCTTCATATCCAAGACCACGCCTATCCGTGGAGCTTCTTTGTTGGCTTATCATTTTATCTAGCAACTCTGTGCTTTTCTCGAATTTGAGATTTGTATTGGCCTCTTCTAGTTGTTTCTTCAATAAAACAATCTCTTCCTCTTGTTTGCAACAACCAATCTCTTTCTCATTGAACTCGTGACTTGAGAGTTTCTTCAATCCTTTTGAATTCTTCTACCTGTACTTTCAAACTGGTTATTATTTCATTTGCATCCTCAAGCTTTCTTGAGATTTCCTTATTCCTTTTTCTTTCTATCTTCAATTCATCCAGAGCTGCAATTAATTCCTCTTTCAAATTTATTTCTGCATCAATTTCTTCTTCATCACATTCCTGTTCTTTTTCTGTTTCTTCTTCGAGTGTTAAGAAAAGACCTCCACCTGTTTCCTTTTTAGAATCATCCTCTAGGACTTCATTAACTCTCAGCATATATGCCTCTATGTTCTTATCGTTATTCAACTTCAAAGCTTCGAACTGAGCTTGATGTGTTTGCAACTTGGCCTCCTTGATCTCATCGTCTCCTTCATGAATACTCCTCAGTTTGTCCCATATTTCTTTTGCCGTTTTACAACTCATGATCTTTACCAGTTCACTGTCTACTAATCCGCACCTGATAGCATCCTTTGCTTTTGAGTCATTCTCAAACAGATTCTTATCGACAGCATCGGTTGGAGGAGTGATGGGTATTGTGTATTCACTGTCTACTGAATCCCAGATGTCGTATCCCAAAGCACAAAGATATGTCTGCATCCTGATTCTCCAGACCACGTAATTAGTTTCGTCAAACAAAGGTGCTTTGTTTGATGAGAAGTCTTCAACATTTTCTGGTTCAATTTTCTCTTCCACAGGAACTGAAACTGACTGAGATGCCCTTTTGGAGGAGGATCTATTCTTCTTACCCATTGCGTACTAATCCAAGATCAACCCTGATTGATTTAGCCTTAGAAGGGAACTTGGCTCTGATACCAATTGTTAGTCTTACAATGGCACTGAGAGGGGGGTGAATCAGTGTAGTTATTTTAACTTGAATTTATAGCTCTTAAAACTAAAATAATGAAACCTTAAAACCAGATAAAGCAAGCATCACAAAAGAACATATCACACAACACAAGATTTTAACGAGGTTCACCAATTTGGCTACTCCTCAAGAATGACTGCTTGGACTACCATCCAAATCCAGCCTTTGCAAAGCACCAACTTTACAAACAGTTTACCGAACATCCACTGGAAGGAGCACCAACCCCTGATTTATCTGTACCAATAGAAAGGAGCACCAACCCCTGATTTACCAACACCTACTGGAAGGAGCACCAACCCCTGATGCCAAGCTGCAACCTGGACTTCAATTTTGAATCTATAAGTTTGATGATAAAATACCTTTGCTTTTGCATGACCCTAACTGGTCTTCTCCACCTTTGCGTTCTCTACGCACTCCGCTCTTTCTATGCAAACACTTCGCACACTCTGCTTCGCTGCAATCCAACTTCACGATCGTCTTCTCCCTTTTGCGCACTCTGCTCCTTCTGCTTTCTCTATGCAATCACAGACGCACTTAGGACAATTCGACATGACTTCTTTGCTCACTTTGCGCACTTCGCCATCATCTCGCCGCTTCTACGCTTTCTGCGCTCTTACGACCACATTTCACGCTTCGACACATATTCGACGACGCATTCATTCACCACTTCAAATCTCCAAACAACCCTCCTTTTATAACAAAATTTTCATGATCAAAACCCTAATCTTAGTCGGCTGTAAACCCTGATCTTAGTCAGCTGCAAACCCTAATCTTAGTCAGCTGCAAACCCTAATCTTAGTCGGTTGTCATAGGTCTTCGTCGGCTTCAACTCAACCGCGAAAAAGCAACATGTCGCGATATCGTGACACTTTTGCTTACTCTCTCTTTCTCCTTGCTTTGGTCCCGAAAATACATGTCATGATATCGCGACACTTTTGTTCTCTCTCTCTTTCTCCTTGCTTTGGACCACAAAAATACAACATGTCATGATATCGCGACACTTTCGCCTCCTTGCTTCTCTTCTTGGCTTGTACCCGTAAAAACTCAGCATGTCGCGATATCATGACACTTTCATCGTCGTACTTCTTTTCTTGGCTTGTACCCATGAAAACACAACATGTCGTGATATCGTGACACTTTCGCCTCCTTGCCTCTTTTCTTGGCTTGTACCCATGAAAACATAGCATGTCACGATATCATGACACTTTCGCCTCCTTGCCTCTTTTCTTGGCTTGTACCTACGAAAACATAGCATGTCATGAAATCGTGACACTTTCGCCTCCGTACTCTTCCTCTTTACTTTTGTCATGATATCGTGACACTTCTGCCTTCTTACTTTCTCTCTCCTCATTTAGTCATGAAAATGTGACATGTCGCGATATCGCGACACTTTCTCTCCTTTGCTTTTTCTCTTGCCTTCGGGTCATGAAAACGCGACATGTCGTGATATCGTGACACTTTCTCTCCTTTGCTCTTTCTCTTGCCTTCGGGTCATGAAAACGTGACATGTCACGATATCGTGACACTTTCTCTCCTTTGCTCTTTCTCTTGCCTTCGGGTCACGAAAACGTGACATGTCACGATATCGTGACACTTTCTCTCCTTTGCTCTTTCTCTTGCAATATGTCATGAAATCGTGACACTTTTTCTTTCGTACAATATCTCTTGCAATATGTCACGAAATCGTGACACTTTTTCTTTCGGACTCTCTCTCTTGCAATATGTCGTGAAATCGTGACACTTTTTCTACTTGCCATTCTCTCTTCCAACATGTCACGAAATCGTGACACTTTTTCTTTCGTACTATCTCTCTTGCAATATGTCACAAAATCGTGACACTTTTTCTACTTGCCTTTCTCTCTTCCAACATGTCGTGAAATCGTGACACTTTTTCTTCCGTACTATCTCTCTTGCAATATGTCGCGAAATCGTGACACTTTTTCTACTTGCCTTTTTCTCTTCCAACATGTCACGAAATCGTGACACTTTTTCTTCCGTACTATCTCTCTTGCAATATGTCATGAAATCATGACACTTTTTCTACTTGCCTTTCTCTCTTCCAACATGTCATGAAATCGTGACAGTTTTGCTTGCTTGTGCTTTCTCTCTGAACATGTCATGAAATCATGATAGTTTTGCTTGCTTGCGCTTTCTCTCCGAACATGTCACGAAATCGTGACAGTTTTGCTTGCTTGCGCTTTCTCTCCGAACATGTCACGAAATCATGACAGTTTTGCTTGCTTGCGCTTTCTCTCCGAACATGTCACGAAATCGCGACAGTTTTGCTTGCTTGCGCTTTCTCTCCGAACATGTCACGAAATCGTGACAGTTTTTCTTTCTTCTCAACATGTCGCGATATCGTGACAGTTTTTCTTTCTTGCTCAACATGTCGCGATATCACGACAGTTTTCTTCCTTGTGATTTTCTTTTGATTTTTAGCATATGGGCCACTTCGATCTTCTTGGAAAGTCACTGTACATACTCTGAGTAACCTTTGAACTTCTGTCTTCTGCACCTGAAAGGCTTTTGAACTCCATGTCCACTGCATCAGCAGATCTATCTGACTGTGTTGAAACAATGACAATACTGCTGCTGCACCTTGCTCAACAATGATGTGCCCAATGAGTGGGTGCAAATGGGATGATGTACCCGATGAGTGAGTGTGATGCAGGAGCCTATCTTTAGAGGGTTTTTTTAAAAGAAGTTTTAAAGTAATTTTTTTATTACTCAAAATAGAATTATTTGACGCAAAATATAATTTGCTGAAAATGATAATTACTAAAAAAAGTAATTTTTTATGAAAAAATAATTTTCCAAAAATAGTAATTATTTAAAAAGGCATTTTTTGGTGGAAAAATAAATTTGTCGAAAATAGTATTTTATTTTTTTATTTTTAGGGTTCTAAGCTTTAGGGTTTTCTTTTAGGGTTTCTTTTAGAGCTTCAAGTTTTATGATTTTTTTTTAGGGTTTCTTTGGGGATATATATTCTCTTGGTATTGCATTATAAAAGAGTAAGTGAATCCAAGAATGAGAAAATAAATTATTTATTGGTTTATTTTCATGTACTATAGTTTTTATGTGAATGGAGGGTTTTACTAATTATTTTCATTTACTACAATTTTTATATAATGGGAGGTATTTCATTTTGACCTCTTGCAGCTGGATTTACAGCATTTGGTATCAGAGCAAGTTGGATCTTGTTGTGAGGAGAAAAGAGAAGAGAAGAAAACAGAAAAGGAGAGGAGAGCAAAGAGACTCAAAAAAAAAAATTGGCACTCTGTGCAGTGCTTGCAGAAGGTTTGTAAAACCTTAGAGAAAGAAATTGACACTCTGTGTAAGTGTTTGCAGGAGGTTTTTTTTATGTAAAAGCCTTAGAGAAATAGATTGACACTTTGTGTAGTGTTTGCAAAAGGTTTGTAAAACCTTGGAGAAAGAAATTGACACTCTGTGTAAGTGCTTGCAAGAGGTTTTTTATATAAAACCTCAGAATGAGGAATTGACACTTTGTGTAGTGCTTGCAGAAGGTTTTTAAAACCTTAAAGAAATAAATTGGCACTCTATGTAGTGCTTGTAGGAGGTTTTTTTCATTAAAAATCTCATAGGGAAGAATTGACACTTTGTGTAGTGCTTGCAGGAGGTTTGCTATTTTAAAACTTTGAAAGAATAAATTGGCACTATGTGTAGTGCTTACAAAAGGTTTGAGATATAAAACCTCGGAAGGAGATTGGTACTTTGAGGAGTACTTGCAGATGTGTGGCACTTTATGGAGAGCGATTATGAGTTTGATCGGAGGAACTCGCAGGAGCAGAGTTCTTTTCAACCAAAAGAGAATGATGCAAGAGCCTATCTTTAGAGGGTTTTTTTAAAAGAAGTTTTAAATTATTTTTTTTATTACTCAAAATGGAAATATTTGACGCAAAATATAATTTTACGAAAATGATAATTACTAAAAAAGATAAATTTTATGAAAAAATAATTTGCCAAAAATAGTAATTACTTAAAAAGGCAGTTTTTGGTGGAAAAATCAATTTGCCGAAAATAGTATTTTTTTCTTATTTTTAGGGTTTTAAGCTTTAGGGTTTTCTTTTAGGGCTTCAAGTTTTAGGGTTTCTTTGGGGATATATATTCCCTTGGTATTGCATTGTAAAAGGGGAAGTGAATCTAGGAATAAAAAAATAAATTATTTATTGGTTTATTTCCATGTACTATAGTTTTTATGTGAATGGAGGGTTTTATCGATTATTTTCATTTATTGTAGTTTTTATGTAATGGGAGGTAATTCATTTTGACCTCTTGTAGTTGGATTTACATCAGAGTGCAACTAGGGTGATGTGGCTTGATGAGTGAGTGATGTACCCAATGAGTGAGTGCAAGTGGAATGCAATGTGGAGGATGAGTGAGTGCAACTATGGTGAAGTGGCTAATGAGTGAGTGCAAGTGGAGTGATGTGTGGAGGATGTCCCATGTGAAGGGATAAAGTGTGTGAGATGTGGCATGGTGATGGGCAGTGGTGACTAGGACACATGTCCCATGGGGAGACAAGATATCCTAGGTGGATTTTCTAGATTTAATAAAAATCTAGAAAATATAATTGTGTAGGATTTTATATGCTTATGTTTGGACTCACTTAACTAGGGAGATGTGATAAGTGGGTGAGTGTAATTGGAATGCAATGTGGCTTTGTGAGTGAGTGCAATTGGGGTGATGTGCCCAATGAGTGAGTGCTACTGGGGTGATGTGCCCAATGAGTGAGTACAACTGGAATGTATTACCAATAAATTAAGATATTATTAATCTCTACTACACCAAATGACCTCACAATTGGTGGATATATTCTAGTGGATTCCAAGAATCTACCCTCCAAATTTTAGCTCAATCCAATTTTTTATGAGTGAGATATGACCAAAACAAGTTTGGTTGTTTTCACGCAACCGTGGGATGCATGATTTCGATTGTGTAACCGTAGATAGGGTGGTTAGAAATTGTGGAAAATGTGGTTGCAACTGTGTAACCATAGATCGAGATATTGAGGTTGAGAGACAAAATTCTCCAAAAAGTCACTTTGGGGCATCGACTCTTGAATCTCCTCGATATACGTGTGATATTTTGGCATGGTTTTGTTAGCATAAAGGTGTGTTTTCTTGATCTGTTTTGTTTTATGGGGTGAAATTTATTTTATAGACAAGTTCAAGGCTTTGGAGGGAGTTAGAGTGAGTCACTTAGAGTGCCTCACTTAACTGGGGTGATGTGGCTTGATGAGTGAGTGCAACTGGGGTGATGTGGCTTGATGAGTGAGTGCAACTGGGGTGATGTGCCCAATGAGTGAGTGCAACTATGGTGAAGTGGCTAGTGAGTGAGTGCAACTGGAGTGAAATATGGAATATTTCCTACATGAAGGGATAATGGTAACATGAGTATGTAAGATGTGGCATGGTAATGGGTAGTGGTGACTAGGACACATGTCCCATGGGGAGACAGGATATCCTAGGTGGATTTTCTAGATTTAATAAAAATCTAGAAAATATAATTATGTGCAGGATTTCATATGCCTAAGTTTGGACTTAGGCATATATATTTTATTATGCAAATTTGTGTGGTGGGATGCAAATGGTGTTTTGTGGATGCCTAGGTTTTGGTGTCTACAATATGAAGACCTATTTATAATGAGATGCAACTCTTTGCCTTCAATATTCCTATGACACTTCACTATTCTATTCTAAGGACTTATGTACGTGTGGACTACATGCAAATTTACATCATTGCACATTCTAACACTTGTGCATTTATTTCATTGCTTTAATAAAGTACTTAAGTCCTAATAAACGCCTAATCTAAATATGTACCCATGATGGTACATTATTAAGGACAAAATAATGTAATATATTCCAACACTAAAAGAGGAAGCTGTTGGTCATCAAATCTACCTAGGAAAGGATTTTGGGTAAATGTATGCACCCTAGACCTGGACCAACATTGAAAGGCCAAAGGGAAGAGATGCCCCTCGTGCCAATATTCGGAGAAAGGTCGGCTCCTATGCTAATCTACTTTGGTGTTTTGAGATAAGGGTGCAGGAAAGAGATAAAAGGAGTTAGGGTTAGAGAAAGAAATAAAAGGGGTAAGGGAAGAGAGATCGATGATTTAAGGTGGGAGAGAACAGGAAGCATGATCACTAACTAACAACTTGAATAGCAGCAAGGAACACCAAGAATAAATGAAAGAAACGCCATATTAACCTTCCTATGTATCCTCTAGGTGAGCTCACAAGGATTCTCCTTCTCCCTTTCATCGAAATTCAGGGTTCAGAGTAAAGACGATTAGGACAAGCAAATGTAACAAAAACCACAACCCACCAGGCAGCATAAAAGAAAACTAATATAGCATTTTTCCTCTCCTATGTATACTTTAGGCAAGTTTCAGAATACAGTCCCCAATTGCACACTGGATTCAGGATTCAGAGTCTTAGTATACAAATGAAGAAATACAAAAGAATCAAGCACAGAAGGTAGCATAAAAGAGAGAAATTGAGCCCAAAGCTCTTTAGTATTAATCGTAGGACATCAAGTTACAACAACTTTCTAGCAGATAGTTCTCCCCCATTTTCTACATTACAATACCTGGGTTTTTATAGAGGACCCGACCCTCTGAGCCATGATTACACAGAATGGCAAAGCATACTCTTGAGATCTGAGAAGGCGGCTCCTCGCGGCCCTCATGACTGAGCTTTCAAATCCATTACCATAACTGGCAACTATGATTGAGTCAACCATGAAAACATGCATTGATGAGCCTTCTGAGTGTCCTTGGTTTCTGGGTGCAATGCTCGAGTGGCTGCCATGCTTGGCGGGCTCTCCTTCAGGGACTGATGCTTCGCTTTCAATTGCCAAAATGAGCAACGAGCTTGCAGGGCAAGTAAGAATGCATTTATGAGGCACTTGATCATCTCGAGAAAATACCTGGCTTGAAGCGCGTGCCCCTTTTGAGTCACGAAAAAGCAACATGTCGCGATATCGTGACATTTCTATGTCTTCAGCTTGGTCCTTCTTCTTGCATCACGAAAATACATGTCGTGATATCGCGACATTTCTATGTCTTTGCCCTCTTTTGTTGCTTTTGGCCATGAAAACGCAACATGTCACGATATCACGACACTTCTCCTCTTTTGGTCGCGAGGATGCAACATGTCGTGATATCGTGACACTTTTCTTCTTTTGCTGTCTCTTGTCACTCTAAGCCACGAAAATGCAACATGTCGCGATATTGTGACACTTTTTCCTTCTTGCATTTTTCTTTGCTTTGAGCTACGAAAATGCAACATGTCACGATATCGCGACACTTTTTCCTTCTTGCTTTTCTCCTTGCTTTCAGCCGTGGAAATGCAACATGTCATGATATCATGACACTTTTTCTTTCTTGATTTTCTCCTTGCTTTGAGCCGCGAAAACGCAACATGTCACGATATCGCGACACTTCTCGGCCGCGAAAATGCAACATGTCACGATATCGTGACACTTTTTCTTTCTTTTTCCTCCTTGTCACTCTCGGTCATGAAAATGCAACATGTCGCAATATCACGACACTTTTTCTTTCTTGCTCCTCTTCTTGCTTTCGACCGCGAAAATGCAACATGTCGCGATATCGCGATGCTTTTGCCTTCTTGCTCTTCTCCTTGCTTTCGGCCGCAAAAATGCAACATGTCACGATATCGCGACACTTTTATTTCTTGTGCTTCCTCCTTGCTTTGAGCCACAGAAATGCAACATGTTGCGATATCGCAACACTTTTTCTTTCTTGCTCCCTCTTGTAGCTCTGAGCCACGAAAACACATGTCACGATATCGTGACACTTTTTTTTTCTTGCGGTGGACCTATATTCTTTGGCCTGTTTGGCAGTGAAGCTCTTCTTCTTCATTTTATGTGCAAGGGGGTGGCATTGAAAGCCAAAATTGCTGCAACACTTACAAAAACTTTCGAAGCAACAAAAAACACTTTACAAAGAGAAATTTTTTGATTTTTTTCTACCCCTTGTGCAATGTGACAAAATTGTCAACATTCTTGGCGGCTCGCGGGGCATTTAGCTCGTCTGAATGCAGATATCCTAGGCCTTTATCCATTGGGCAACAGAGTCATTCCCATTAGCCTCTTCTCTAACTATCCACTGACGACATTTTTTTTTTATTTTTTTATTTTTTGTGCCTAAGCTCCTAAGTAACACTTAGCGCCCTCGGCACTTATTTACTAGCCGAGCCATTTACTGTATTTACATACAATTTTACAACATGATTGGCATGCTGCCACCATAAACCCAGCTTCGGGTGCTTATCCGGTGAACCTGCAATGTCCAGACCAGATTTTATTGAACTTCAGTTGATCTTTGAAGTCTGGCTAGCCTCTTCCCGAAGTTGTCCATGTTGCGAACAGGGAGCAATGCAGTGGGTTGTCGCTCCTACCAGTACCCATAATTTTGATGAAATATGTGGCAAAGAAGTTCACCACATGAGGGGCCTCTTGGGGTACTGGTTGTGGTGATGGCTGGAACCAATACCAGAATACTAAAGAATCTACTAACTGTGGGCTGGGTACAGGCTCTTCCACCCTCTTGATGCGGTAACAGGGCTCCTCTGACAAAGAGCAATATTCCAAGATCTCTTCAGGTTCGGCTTCTTGATGAGGCATGCTTAATGGGCTCTGGCTAAATACTTGCGTGCCATCCACTAGGATACAAAAAGGGTGCAAAAATGTGCCCTCTTTGTTCTCAGGTTTCACCACTTGAGTATGTTTCTCTCCTTGGCCCATCTCCTGATGGAGACTGCAAGCAACCATATTGTTCATTGGTGGGGCAAAGCTTGCATATTCCCATAATTGTCCTTGAATGAAATTTACCTCTTGAGCTCCAAACGACTACATTTTAGGCCTTTGCTCAGTATGAGGAGTCTGCCATGATGAATACTGTGCAGGATAAATAGGAGCAGTAATTACCGGGTAGGGTGATGGGGCTGCTCCCCATTGCCACTTTCTTGATAAGAGCAAAAGTTGTTCTGCTCGTATTGCTTCCTCAAATATTTGAGGGAATCTTCGTTCATATGATTACAGTAAGATGAGGCTCATGTCCGGGTGAAAGGCCCGAACATAGAAGAGGTGGGCTTGGGCGGGCATCGGTTGGATCTCCACTGGAATTCTCTTCCAACTTCTATAGAATTAGACATTGAAGTCCGTGATGCTCTCCTAAGGTGCTCTCGTGATAGTCAAGAGGTACATCAAAAGCTAGAAGGGATCCTGAGAGCCATCAAATGTACTGAATAGTGCTCCTGCTAAGTCATCCCATGAGAAGATGCTTTTATGCCCGAGCAGTCTGTACCACTACAGTGCTCTTCCTTCTAGAGATAGGACCAAAAGTCTGATCATGACATCTTTGTAGATTATGTCATAGAGGGGAGCTAGAGCAGCAACATCTTCAAGGTGCTCTCGGGCCATTCCCTTAGTGCCATTGTATTTTGTCAATGTCTCGAAGGTGCCTTCGAGAATTTCATGGTAACTTTGGAGATTTAGAGGGCCACAATCATCCCAGCTGGGATAGCATACCCTCTCCATTATAGTAGTGGCCTACAGATATCACGGTTCTTGCCACTAAGTCGAAGTCGTCAGGTGAACATACTTTTCTCCACTTGTGCGTTCAAGGTTGCTCACCAAACCTTGATTCCTCTGGGGTGTCTTATTTCAGATTTAAAAGGCGCCTATGATCAAGAAATCTGGATCTTCAGCTCAGTCAGAGTTGCCAGGTGATTTTTCCAGATGAAGGCAAGCCAGAGATTCACCAACTCGGGCTTCCTTAAAACATGGGGACTTTTTTCATGAAGGCATAGGTTTAGGTACCGGTCTTTACGACTTAGAGATTTTTGGGTTGAACAGAGTCACCAGATGCTAAGAGTCTTTTGGTAATGAGAGCATCGATTTTCACTACCACTCAGAAGGTGATACTGACCGGGTCACACTGGGAACTGGTTAGAACTATTGGCCCTAGTGTAGACGGGTTTGAGATTTGTGCTTAAAATATGGGACCTTGGTCCCATCGGGCGTGCCAAAAATTGTTGGCACAGGTGGGTTTATCAACTTAGAATTGTACTTGTCCCACCGATTATGGATCTTACTGAGACAAAGATAGTTTATCCCATCGGGCGTGCCAAAAACTGTTGGCATAGGTGGGTTTATCAACTTAGAATTGTACTTGTCTCATCGATTATGGATCTTACTGAGACAGAGATAGTCTGTCCCACCGGGCATGCCAAAAACTATTGGTCATCAAATCTGCCTAGGAAATGATTTTGGGTAAATGTATGCACCCTAGACCTAGACCAAAATTGAAAGGCCGAAGGGAAGAGATGCCCCTCGTGCCAATCTCCGGAGAAAGACCGACTTCTATGCTAATCTACTTTGGTGTTTTGAGATAAGGGTGCAGGAAAGAGATAAAAGGAGTTAGGGTTAGAGAAATAAATAAAAGGGGTAAGGGAAGAGAGATCGGTGATTTAAGGTAGGAGAGAACAAGAAGCACGATCACTAACTAACAACTTGAATAGTACCAAGGAACACCAAGAATAAATGAAAGAAATGCCACATTAACCTTAATATGTATCCTCTAGGCGAGCTCACAGGGATTCTCCTTCTCCCTTTCATCGAAATTCAGGGTTCAAAGTAAAGATGATTAGGACAAGCGAATGTAACAAAAACCACAACCCACCAGGCAGCATAAAAGAAAACTAATATAGCATTTTTCCTCTCCTATGTATCCTTTAGGCGAGTTTCAGGGTACAATCCCCAATCGCACATCGAATTCAAGATTTAGAGTCTCAGTATACAAATGAAGAAAGACAAAAGAGAGAAATTGAGCCCAAAGCTCTTTAGTATTAATCGTAGGACATCAAGTTATAGCAGCTTTCTAGCAGATAGTTCCCCCCTTTCTACATTACAATACATGGGTTTTTATAGAGGACCTGACCCTCTGAGCCATGATTACATAGAATGGCGAAGCATACTCTTAAGATCTGAGAAGTTGGCTCTTCGTGGCCCTCATGATTGAGCTTTCAAATCCATTACCAGAACTGGCAACTGTGACCGATTCAATCGTGGAAACATGCATTGATGAGCCTTCTGAGTCTCCTTGGTTTCTGGGTGCAATGCTCGAGTGGTCACCATGCTTGTCGAGCTCTCCTTTAGGGACTAATGCTTCACTTTCAATTGCCAAAAATGAGCAATGAGATTGCAGGTCAAGTAAGAATGCATTTATGAGGCACTTGATCATCTCGAGAAAATACCCGGCTTGAAGCGCGTGCCCCTTTTGAGTCGCAAAAAAGCAACATGTCGTGATATTGTGACATTTCTATGTCTTCAACTTGGTCCTTCTTCTTGCATCGCAAAAATACGACATGTCGCGATATCGTGACATTTCTATGTCTTTGCCCTCTTTTGTTGCTTTTGGCCACGAAAACGCAACATGTCGCGATATCGCGACACTTCTCTTTTGGTTGTGAGGATGCAACATGTCGCGATATCGTGAAACTTTTCTTCTTTTGCTCTCTCTTGTCGCTCTGAGCCACGAAAATGCAACATGTCACGATATCATGACACTTTTTCCTTCTTGCGTTTTTCCTTGCTTTCGGTTGCAAAAATGCAACATGTCACGATATCGTGACACTTTTCTTTTCTTGCTTTTCTCCTTGCTTTCGACAGCGAAAATGCAACATGTCACAATTTCATGACACTTTTTCTTTCTTGCATTTCTCCTTGCTTTGAGCAGCGAAAATGCAACATGTCATGATATCGCGACACTTTCTTTTGCTCCTTTTGTCGCTCTCGGCCGTGAAAATGCAACATGTCACGATATCGTGACACTTTTTCTTTCTTGCTCCTCGTCACTCTCGACCGCGAAAATGCAACATGTCACGATATTGCGACACTTTTTCTTTCTTGCTCCTCTTCTTGCTTTCGACCGTGAAAATGCAACATGTCGCGATATTGCGACACTTTTTCCTTCTTGCTCTTCTCCTTGCTTTCGGCCGCGAAAATGCAACATGTCGCGATATCGCGACACTTTTCTTTCTTGTGCTTTCTCCTTGCTTTGAGCCACAAAAATGCAACATGTCACGATATCGCGACACTTTTTCTTTCTTGCTCCCTCTTTTCGCTCTGAGTCGCGAAAACGCAACATGTCATGATATCGCGACACTTTTTCTTTCTTGCGACGGAGCTATCTTCTTTGGCCTGTTTGGCAGTGAAGCTCTTCTTCTTCATTTTATGTGCAAGGGGGTGGCATTGAAAGCCAAAATTGTTGCAACACTTACAAAAACTTTCGAAGCAACAAAAAACACTTTACAAAGAGAAATTTTTTGATTTTTTTCTACCCCTTGTGCAATGTGACAAAATTGTCAACAGGAACCAACTCCCAAGTCTAGTTCTTCATCAATGCCTCATACTCTACCACTAGAGCGTCTTCCCATTTAAGATTTCCCTTAGCCCGAGAATATATGAGAGGACCATTAGAATGGGTTACCTTTGAAATCAATTCTTTAGAAGAAGCCTTCTGATGTCACTAAAGGGACACAATAAGCTAAGCATTCTTCAAAATTATCTTAAACCATAGGAAAAATAGAAGAATTATGTGTATCATGCATTATATCAACATCAAAAACAAAAATAAAAGAATCCAACTCATCACCACTCACCTCATCATGTAAGTCTAGAAAATTTTGAACTAATGTGTCCTGCTCATCTTACCTTGCTCCTAGGAAGAAACTATCTAAGGATATGCTCATAGAGGATCAAATTGATAGGTGGGGGAAAACCACTTGTTGAGTGGTATTTTCACCCGATTGTAAAAATACACTCTCCTTTAGGATTTGGGTTCCAAATCCCCTCTTGCAAAGAAGTTAAACTAACAACTTCTCCAAGGTCTCCGCTGTACTAGCATTTGCATATGTGTATTAGTAATCTCAAATAAAGATATTCAATTTAAATGCTTGGAACACCTTAGTGATTGCAAGTAACTGTAAACAAGGGGCAATGTTGGTTTATTTCATCATGAAACTTTAATGACTGTTCATTGTTTTTTTTTTGGATTTTGAATTTTTTTAAATGTTTGTTTAATGCTTGAAAATAAGTTAAAATTTTTGGAAAAAATAAAATGCAGAAAATGAAAATGAAATGCAAAAAACTGAAAATGAAATGCACTCAGTATGATGCTATCATGTTCTAACAAAATCAAAGATGTGAGGTCTCCATGCATGCAACCTAACCTATTGGACTTGCAAAACAAGCACAATCCCCATAGACTAAGTGTTGGTTCCTAGGGTACGAAATAAAATTCAGATTTCAAATATTCGCCTAATGTAACCCAAAAAAATGGCATTAACATTATCTATTTATTCGAAATCTAAAAAAATGAAAGAATAAACATTAAATCCATAGCATGCAAAGAAAATCTCCTTCTTTCTTGCCCACAAGATGTAAATTTCTGAAAACTTCTGCATTAAAAATATGTCATTTTACAATAGCAAAATTTCTGGTTTTCCCAAACCAGTCTGTGGAAGAAAAACAACTTAAACAGGTCCAGAATGGCCTTCTCGCCTTCAAATATGCAACTCTGTTCGCAGCAATTTCCGACCCTTCTGGCCTCTTTGAATGGCGTATTTAAACTTCTAAAAAAAATGCTTCTCCTTCCATGACGGTTCATTTCGTTTTTCGATGGTTGTTCGCTTCACCTTCCCTTCCTGTTCGTTTCACCTTTCCTTGTATGTGTGTGCTTTGGTTTCCATTTTGTGGCCCTTTGCTATGTTTTCTCCACATGGGCTTGCGTCCGTTTCCCTCTATGTGTAACGACCATCTGAAATGATTTCGAATCATTAAAGATTGCTTATGCAACGCTTTGTCTTGTTCATTGGATTTTGTCCTTATGTCCACGTCACTATGCAGGTCCGTTACCTTGGCAAAAATGGAACATGTCGCGATATCGCGACACTTTTGCCTCCTTGCTCACTTTTGTTTCTTTTAGCCACGAAAATGGAACATGTCACGATATCGTGACACTTTTTCTCCTCTAGCCGTGACGATGCAACATGTCACGACATCGCAACACTTTTTCCTATTTGGCCGTGACAATGCAACATGTCACGATATCACGACATTTTTTCTCCTTTGGCTGCAATGATGCAACATGTCGCGATATCATGACACTTTTTCCTATTTGGCCGTGACAACGCAACATGTCGCGATATCGTGACACTTTTTCTCTTTTGGCCGTGACGATGCAACATGTCGCGATATCGCGACACTTTTCTTTCTTGTTCTTTCTTGTCTTGTTTGGTCGCAAAAATGCGCGATATTGCGACACTTTTTCTTTCTTCTCTCTCTTTGCTTTGAATCGCAAAAATGTAACATGTCGCGATATCACGACACTTTTCCTCCTCTGGCCGCGATGATGCAACATGTTGCGATATCGCGACACTTTTTCTCCTTTGGCCGTGACAATGCAACATGTCACAATATCGCGACACTTTTTGTCTTTGGCCGTGAAAACGCAACATGTCATGATATCGCGACACTTTTTCTCCTTTGGCCACGAAGGTGCAACATGTTGTGATATCGCGACACTTTTTCTTTTTTGGACGCGATGGTGCAACATGTCACGATATCGCGACACTTTTTCCTATTTGGCCGCGACAACGCAACATGTCGCGATATCGTGACACTTTTCCTCCTTGTGGTATTTTGTTTTTTTCCTTGATCTTTAGCCTATGGGCCACTTCGGTCTTCTTGGAACACATGCAAAAAAGGTGGGTCCCCAATTTTGGGGTACGTTGTGGATTAGCCACAACACCACTCAAGGAAGATGAAAAGGAAATTGCTTTAGTAGGAATAAACCCAACTAAAATCATTGAAGAACCTACTAAATTTGGAAAAGAATTAGAAAAATCAATAGCCAAAATTTTTGGAAGGGGTGGAAGGAGTACCTAGAAGAACCTCATCAAAGATGACATCTCTCATGATAAAAAAAACCCATGCCTTTGACGTTCATAAAGACTATGCATTTGAAGTATCATAATACGCCATAAATATACACTTATGGATTTTTGGTATCTCCTTCTAAATATCCTTGTGTATGTGAGACCATGTTGAAGTCCCAAAGTTACAAAAGTGAGACACATATGGCTTATCTCGTATCAATTTCTCAAGAGGTGTCATGCCCTAAACTACCCTGGCAGGAACCTTGTTGATGATATATGCTACATAAATGATGGCCTCACCTCAAAACTTGTGATTTAGTCCCTTAGCATGAATTATATCATACCATATTCATGATTACACTATTTTTCCTTTTTGCCACACCATTTTATTCAAGATTATAGTGAATAGTCCTCTAACGTGCTATCCCATGAGAAGCCAAAAAATCATGAAAAGCATAATTAACATATTCACCACCCCCATCTAGTATGAGACACTTGATCCTCCTATCTAGTTGGTTTTCAACAAGATCCTTAAAGGTATTAAACCTCTCAAACACCTTATCCTTAGTATGAATGGTGTACACCCATTTATATCTATAAAATTCATCAATTAAAAGAAGGAAGTATCTATTTCCTAAAATAGGTGGTGTATACATAGGTCCACAAATATCACTATGTATGAGCTTCCAATGGTGAGATGCCCTTCTAACAACCCCCTTCTAAAAGGTATCCCTATGATGTTTTCCCAAAATGCATCCCTCAATGCATGGAAGCCCAATAGCCATTTGAGGCTAACTCATGTATATCAAATAACCATAACTGAGATGCCCAAGCCTATGATACCACTTCTAACTCTCATTATCAACATGTGCAACCATAACAACAAAGCTTTTCTTGTTAGAAAAAGATGCAAAAAAAATTGGTCTTCAACCTAGCTTATACATGTTGGACATTTTGAGTCCTCTAAGTCAAATTTGTCATTGATGTCACCTGATAGAGTTATCACTCATATCAAGGAATTAAGCAAGAAATAAATTCATCCAAGGTTGTCACTATCATCCAAGAAAAAGCTTCAACAGTGCAAAAGTGAAAGGAAAAAGGCTCCATAATATTTTAATATTATTGGGAGCACAGGTTAAGCGATTGGTTCATAAAAGCTCAATATGGGTTATTGCCAAGGTTAAAAAGGAGGTTTATTAAATATTTATATATTATTTAAATTCACAAGGAATTTAAATTTTATAAATAATATTCATTACATCAAGGTTGTGCATTGAGACAAGGCTCCAAGGTTTAATTAAACTAAAACCTAATGTTGGTCTAATTTAATTTCTAATATTTAAATTTAAATTTAAATATATTATAAATTAATCAACCAAGCCGATGTTGAATTAAATCGATGCATCGACGTGATTGCATGGAAGACAAAGGCATTATATATAATACCCTAAAAGGCATTAATCAATTTTATCCTTGCTAATTCGTTTGGAGTGCATGCGAATTAAGGCTCCTGTTTTAAAAGACTTTACGAATAGCCAAAGGGTTGAAGCAGGGAATGTTTGACTCTTGGAGCACATAGGCCAGCTTGGCCTATGGTGTGTTGGCTTGGCGAGACATAGGAGGTCCTGTTTTTGATTCGCTTGGAGGTTGCTTGCAAGATAAAAGCGCTTGAAGCATATTTTGATTATTTTGAAAGGCGTAGTTTTGTGAGGTTGTTGATGTAGTTCATGCATTATTAGGCACGTGTGGGTGCTTGGCCCAACGGTGGCTTGGTCACGGTTTAGGCATTAGGAAGGAAGACATCGAGGGATCGAATCCCTCCGAGATGCAAGGCAAGTTAATTTTTATATTTTAAGTTTTATTAAATAGCCTTAAGGGAGAAATAAGGGTTATGTTATGCCCTAGAAAATTGAGAGATTTTTAATGGTTTTATTTTTGGAAGGGTAGAATATTATATATCGTTGGAAAGTATTTTTCAAGGGCTATTTGATTAAATTGCTTAGAAGGAGAAATAAGGTGTGTGTAAAAAGATATTTCTTTTTGTAAAGGGGTTAAAAAGTGAGTTTGATTTATTCTTTATCAAAGGGGATTATTTCTTTCATGAGAGGACATGGTGAATTTTATTGAGTAGCAGTAATAAGGTGTTATTGGAATATTATTATTTTTGTTGTCCTTTAATCTCTTTGTGATTGAAAAGGAAATATTTGAAAGTGTGTTGAGTTTTAAATATTTTGTGGACAACTCCTTGGCATCAAAAAGGTATGGGTAATATTCTCCATTGACTTGATTGGGTGATTGATTTATGAAAATATCATTGGAGAGAAAAGGATTGATTATAGTTTCCTTTTCAAAAGTGATTGGTTTAATGCTTCAATGTTTTCTGGATTGAGAGTTGTGATTAAATTTTTTTTTATAAGCATTGTTGTTGAATCCAATTGGTTATGCAAAGAACTTGAACTTGAGTTAGAAAAGAACATGAGTATCATTTTTATTATGGTTGAGCATTGTTGGAAATATTTTGAGTTGGTTGATACATGCTTGGACTAGGGTTTGTGAGAAAGGGTTGTTCCTTGAGGTGATTGGTTGAGTAGAGTTGATTAAGCCTAGTCAAGTGGATGCATGTGGTTGTTCAAGTTCCATGAAACAAACTATTCTATATTCTGATTGAGTTGAGATTGAGATTTGAGAATAGAACATATTGAGTCTCTAATAATTCTCTTTATGCTTCTATGAGATTGAGTTGAGAAAGAGATCGAGTTTTTGAGAATAGAACATATTAAGTCTCTAACAATTCTCTTTATGATTCTATGAGATTGGACAAGTTCTGTGTGAGCTTGTTGAGCAGATTTGAACAGGTTCTGTGTGGACCTGTTAAGTAGATTTGAGCAAGTTCTATGTGGACCTGTTGAGCATATTTGAATAGGTTTTGTGTGGACCTGTTGAGAATATTTGAGCAGGTTATGAGTGGAAATGTTGAGCAGATTTAAGAAAGTTTTGAGTGGACTTGTTGAGTAGATGTAATAAGGTTATGAGTGAACCTATTGAAAAAGCTTTGGAAGTGATAGAGTATAGAGGATAGAGTCTCAGTGGATAGAGATCCAACACCCAGGACAATTGAAGACAAGTCTTCTGAGTGAGGAGTCTTCAAGTGGAGAGAGATCCACAAGTCAGTGCAGCATAGAGATAGAGTATTCTATAAGATCACCAACTAGAGTAGAGGAGAAGTTCTCCTGTAGATAGAGATCCACAAACCATATTTAGGGGATCAATATATTCTTTGGATAGAGGTCCATAAACATTGTAATTGGGAAGGATTCTCAAAATATTACTTGAGAAATATTTTTCTTTGGAGGTAGCCCACATTGGGTAAACCATGTTAAAATGATGTCTCTCATGTGTGTGATGTTTATTGTTTTATGATTAAAAGGGGAAAAGTTTTATTATATAATTTTCACCCTCCCCTCTTAGTATAAGCACATGTTCTTCAATTGGTATCAGAGTGGATCTCTTCGTGAAGAGTCTAACAGCTTGGAAGAGGATCCTTCAATAGCACACATGACTTCAAAAAGTGAAGAAGAGACAATGTTTGATATAAAAGAATAATTCTTTGTTGCTCTCAAAAATTTGGAAAGACTTAGAGAGAAAAATCTAATCTTGAAAGAACAAATTCAGGAAGATGAAGAAGCAAGAGTGGAAGTTATACAGTACCTCACAGAACTTAAGATTAAGGTAGAAGAAGGAAAGAAGATTGAGCAAGATATGATAGATATATTGAGATCCAAGAAAATAGAATTTGGAAGATTGGAAGCAGAAAGTGTTCTCCTAAGGAATAAACTGGAAAGGATCAAGATACTACAAGATACATAATATGAGAAACAAAAATAGGAATCAAGCTTCCAAAAGGTAGAAACTTCAAACAAAGAAAAGCAAGCAAAGGACATCAAAAAGGAAGAAATCAAAGAAGAACCTTGGATAAGGGTTAATCACAAGAAGAAGATGACTTATTCACAACATCCAAGACCTCCAAACAGGTTACATAATTTCTTCCATGGTCATTGTTTTTCTTGCGATAAATATGGTCATAGAGTTGCACATTGTACTCATCATGCAAAATACAATAGAAATTTCAATTCCTTTGCACCTCTCATGGATGATGATGTTATATGTTACAAATGCAATAATTTTGGGCACAAGGCTAGATGGTGTAAAATGATATTTCCTGATTCTAGAAAAACAATTCCAACAACTAGTAAGGATGAAAGAAAGAATGTTAGGGCTAGATCTATGTTAGTACAAATAGCCCTGCATGTTCAAGATAAAGAAGAACAATGGTATCTGGATAGTGGTTGCTCTAGTCACATTACATGAGACAAATACAAGTTCATTGTAATAAATAAAACACATAGAGGATCAATAAGTTTTGGTGATAATGGATCAGCAAGGATTGTTGGGAGAGGTACTCTAAGTCTAGACAATGGAAAAAAACAAAGAATTTTTTGTATGTCAAAGGGTTAAAATGCAATCTACTGAGTATAAGTCAACTTTGCGATCAAGGATACATGGTCACCTTTCATCCAGATAGATGTGATATAAGGAAAACAAAAATAGGAAGAATCATTGCAAATGCAAGAAGGACCCCAAACAACTTATACATGCTCAATGAGATCAAAGGGGAAAGTGCTTTCTATCACAAGAAGATGAGAGCTGGTTGCGGCATAAAATATTGGGTCATTTGAATTTTGATAATATAATCAACATAAGCAATAAACAAGCAGTTAGAGATTTACCCAAAATAAGAAGACCTCAAAACACAGTTTGTACATCCTATAAACATGGAAAGCAAACTAGGACAACTTATATTACAAAAGGCTATATGTCATCTGAGCCTTTGAGTCTAATACATACTGATTTGTGTGGTCCTACCAGAACACAAAGTATTCAGGGTGAGAGTTACTTCATGTTGTTTGTGGATGATTATTCCATAATGGTTTGGATAACTTTCCTAAAAGAGAACTTAGAGGCCTTCAAAAAATTTAAAGCATTCAAGAAGTTGGTTGAAAATGAAACAGGCAAAAGGATTAAGTGTCTACAATCCGATAGAGGAGGAGAATTTACTTCAAATGAGTTTGTAGAATTTTTTGAACAACATGGAATCAAGAGAGAGTACTCAACAACAAGAACTCCCCAACAAAATGGAGTAGTTGAAAGGAAGAACAGGATTGTTGAAAATATGGCTAGAGCTATGTTAAATGAATCTAAGTTATCAGATGGTTTTTGAAAAGAAGCAATATCTACAACTTTATACATAATTACTAGGGCTAAATTAAGGGTAAATCATCACAATACACCTTATGAGCTTTGGAAAGGAATACCTGCTACTGTAAAATATTTCAAAATTTTTGGAAGCAAATGTTACATAAGACGGGAAGATCAAAATTTGGGTAAATTTGATCCAAGATGTGATGAGGGAATTTTTCTTGGTTATTATACAAATAGAAAGGCTTACAGATGTTACAACAAAAGAACACACATTATGGTGGAAATTATGAATGTAACAATTGATGAGAAGATAGATTCTAGAGAACTAGTTCAGCAAACTGTATACCAAGAAGATGGATGTTGTCAAGAAGAATTTATAATGATGACGAAGAAACACAAAGGCTTCTTCCTAATAATCCTTCAAGGTTTGTAAAGAAACATCACCCAAAATATTAGACCATCGGTAATCTAGATGAAAGACAGACAAGGAGAAGAATAATAAAACCATATCAACAAGCAAATTTTTCTTTGCTATCTAATATTGAGCCAAAAGATTTCACTCAGTCTAGTGAAGATGATTTTTTGGTTAAAGCTATAAATGAGGAATTGGATTAGATAGAGAAGAGAAAAACTTGGGAACTTGTTCCATGATGAAAGGACAAAAATGTGATTGGCACAAAATGGGTTTTCAGAAATAAGTTGAATGAATATGGACAAGTGATGAAAAATAAAGAAAGGTTAGTATGCAAAGGTTATGCACAAGTAGAAGGAATTGATTTTGGTGAAACCTTTGCTCCAGTTGCACGACTTGAAGCTATAAGGATGTTTTTAGCTTTTGCAATTTTTAAGAACTTCAAGGTATATCAGATGGATGTCAATTCAGCATTTCTAAACGAGGTTCTAGAAGAAGTCTACATTGAACAACCAGAGGGATTCATACTAGCAGATACACCAGATCAGGTATGCAAATTGAAAAAGGTATTGTATGGTTTAAAGCAAGCTCCCAAAGCATGGTACTCAAGATTGGATAAGTATCTATAGGAACAGGGATTTAGGAAAGGAATAGCAGATAGTAATTTGTATATCAAAAATGAAGGAAATGATCTTCTAATAGTGGTTGTTTATGTTGATGACATAATTTTTGGGGAAATAGTGACAAGATGTGCAAAGAATTTGCTAAGAATATGCAAAGTGAATTTGAGATGTCTATGCTCGATGAATTATCCTTCTTTCTTTGTCTTCAGATTTCACAATCAGGAAAGGGAGTGTTTCTTTCTCAAACCAAATACATCAAGGATATGTTGAAGAAATTTAGGTTAGAATATTGCAAACCAGTAAGTACTCCTATGATCACAAGGTGCAAGTTGAGTAAGGATGATGAATCTCCAAAGGTAGATCAGAGACTATACAGATCCATGATTGGTAGCTTATTATATGTCACAACTACAAGACCAGACATAGTACTAGTCAGTGGGATTAGTGGTAAGATTTCAAGCAACACCTAAGGAAACACATGTGGTAGCAGTAAAAAGAATTTTTAGGTATCTAAAAGGGACTATGGATTTTGGGCTTTGGTATCCCAAAAGTGACAGTTTCACACTCAAAGCATATACAAATGCATATTGGACCGACAACATTGATGATAAAAAAAACACAAGTGGAGGAGCTTTCTTTCTTGGAGAAAGTCTAGTCTCTTGGTTAAGTAAGAAGTAGGTTTCACTATCACTATCTACAATAGAGGTAGAATATATTGTAGCAGTAGCCAGTTGTACACAGGTGTTATGGATGAAGAGAGCTTTAGAAGACTTCAAGATAAAGCATGATCAGCCCATTCCTATACTATGTGATAATACCAGTGCCATATGTATCTCAAAAAATCTGGTAATGCACTCTAAGATAAAGCACATTTCGATTAAGTATCATTTTCTGAGAGAACATGTGTCAATTAAACAGGTCAGATTAGAGTATGCCACTACAAAGGAACATATAGCAGATATTTTCACTAAGCCACTCTCAAAGGAAACTTTTGAGTATCTTCGAGAAAAATTGGGAGTGAGACTCCCACCGCGAAATTAACCACCTCATGTGAAGGTAGGGTAGGGGCTAAGCTAAGAGGCTCATTCTTAGCCCCGAGCCCCAAAGGTGACCCTTTGCCATTGATGTCAAAGGGGGAGAGATTTGTGTATATTAGGGAGAGATTTGATATTTGAGAGAGCATTGATCCAGGGGGAGCAAAGTCCCACGGGGAGCAAAAAGAAGGTCAGGTTTCAATAAAAGGATATGGGTTGCCATCAATGACAAAGGGGGAGATTGTTGGACATTTTGAGTCCTCTAAGTCAAAGTTGTCATTGATGTCACCTGATAGAGTTATCACTCTTATCAAGGAATTCGGCAAGAAATAAAGTCATCCAAGGTTGTCACTTTCATCCAGGAAAAATCTTCATCAGTGCAAAAGTGAAAGGAAAAAGGCTCCATAAATTTTAATATTAATGGGAGCACAGGTTAAGCGATTGGTCCATAAAAACCCAAGATGGGTTATTGCAAAAGTTAAAAAGGAGGTTTAATAATTATTTATAAATTATTTAAATTCACAAGGAATTTAAATTTTATAAATAATATTTGATTACGCCAAGGTTGTGCATTAAGACAAGGCTCCAAGGTTTATTTAAACTAAAACCTAAGGTTGGTCTAATTTAATTTATAATATTTAAATTTAAATTTAAATTTAAATATATTATAAATTAATCAACCAAGCTGACATTGAATTAAATTGATGTGCCAACGTGATGCCCTAAAATCCATTAATCAATTTTATCCTTGCTAATTCGTTTGGAGTGCATGCGAATTAAGGCTTGTGATTCTTAAAGGCTTGACGATTTATGCAAAAGGGTTGAAGTAGGGATCGTTTGGAGTTGTTGAGAACATAGGCCAGCGTGGCCTAGTGGTGTGTTGGCTTGGCAAGACAGAGGAGGTCCTACGTTCGATTCTCTTGGAGGTTGCTTGCAAGGACAAAGCGCTCGAAGCACATTTTGATTATTTTGAAAGGCGTAGTTTCGTGAGGTATTTGATGCTGTTCGTGCCTTCTTAGGCATGTGAGGGCGCGTGGCCCAACGGTGGCTTGGCTACGGCTAAGGCATTGGGAAGGAGGACATCGGGGGATCGAATCCCTCCGAGAGGCAAAGGCAAGTTAATTTTTTATGTTTTAATTTTTGTTAAATAGCCTTAAGGAGAAATAAGGGTTATGCTATGCCCTAGAAAATTGGGAAATTTTTTATGGTTTTATTTTTGGAAGGGTAGCATATTATATATCGTTGGAAAGCATTTTTCAAGGGCTATTTGATTAACTTGCTTATAAGGAGAAATAAGGTGTGTGTAAAGAGATATTTCTAGTTTTGTAAAAGGGGTTCAAAAGTGAGTTTGATTTATTCTTTTTCAAAGGGGATTATTTCTTTCATGAGAGGACATGGTGAATTTTATTGAGTAGGAGTAATAAGGTGTTATTGGGATATTATTTTTATTGTTGTGATATTACTCAAGTCCTCTAACCTCTTTGTGGTTGATAAGGAAATATTTGAAAGTGTGTTGAGTTTGACAGATTTTGTGGACAACTACTTGGCATCAAAAAGGTATGGGTAATATTCTCCATTGACTTGATTGGGTGATTGATTTCTGAAAATATCATTGGAGAGAAAAGGATTGATTATGGTTTCCTTTTTGAAAGTGGTTGGTTTAATGCTTCAAGGTTTTCTGGATTGAGAGTTATGATTAAACCTTGTTTTATAAGCATTGTTGTTGAAGCCAATTGGTTATGCAAAGAACTTGAACTTGAGTTAGAAAAGAACATGAGTATCATTGTTATGTGAGATTTGTGGTTGAGCATTGTTGGAAATATTTTGAGTTGGTTGATACATGCTTGGACTAGGGTTTGTGAGAAAGGGTTGTTCCTTGAGGTGATTGGTTGAGTAGAGTTGATTGAGCCTAGTCAAGTGGTTGCATGTAGTGGTTGTTCAAGTTCCATGAAATAAAATATTCTATATTTTGATTTGAGTTGAGATTGAGTTTTTTGAGAATAGAACATATTGAGTCTCTAACAATTCTCTTTATGCTTCTATGAGATTGATTGAGAAAGAGATTGAGTTTTTGATTATAGAACATATTGAGTCTCTAACAATTCTCTTTATGATTCTATGATATTGGACAAGTTCTATGTGAACTTGTTGAGTAGATTTGAATAGGTTTTGTGTGGACCTATTAAGCATATTTGAGCAAGTTCTGTGTGGACCTATTGAGCATATTTGAACAAGTTCTGTGTGGACCTGTTGAGAAGATTTGAGCAGGTTCTGTGTGGACCTATTGAGCAGATTTGAGCAGGTTTTGAGTGGACCTATTGAGCAGATTTAAGAAGGTTTTGAGTGAACCTATTGATAAAGCTTTGGAGGTGATAGAGTATAGAGGATAGAGTCTCAATGGATAGAGATCCAACAACCAGGACAATTGAAGATAGATCTTCTGAGTGAGGAGTCTTCAAGTGGAGAGAGATCCACCAGTTAGTGCAGCATAGAGATAGAGTCTTCTAGAAGATCACTAGCCAGAGTAGAGGAGAAGAGTTCTCCTATGGATAGAGATCCACAAACTTGAGATTTAGGGGATCAACATCTCCTTTGGATAGAGGTCCATAAACATTGTAATTGGGAAGGATTCCCAAAATATTATTTGAGAAATATTTAGAAGAAATATTTTTCTATGGAGGTAGCCCACATTGGGTGAACCACGTTAAAATGATGTCTCTCATGTGTGTGATGCTTTGTGTGATGTTTATTGGTTTATTAATGTTGATAAAAGGTAAAAAGTTTTATTATATATTGTTCACCCTCCCTCTCAGTATAAGCACATGTTCTTCAATTGGTATCAGAGTGGGTCTCTCCATGAAGAGTCTAACAACTTGGAAGAGGATCCTTCGGTAGCACACATGACTTTATAAAGTGAAGAAGAGACTATGTTTGATATAAAAGAAGAATTCTTTGTTGCTCTCAAAAAATTGGAAAGACTTAGAGAGAAAAATTCAAGCTTGAAAGAACAAATTTAGGAAGATGAAGAAGCAAGAGTGGAAGTTATATAGAACCTCACAAAACTCAAGATTAAGGTAGAAGAAGGAAAGAAGATTGAGCAAGATATGACAGATCTATTGAGAGCCAAGGAAACAGAATGTGAAATATTGGAAGCAAAAATTGTTCTCCTAAGGAATAAACTGGAAGGGACCAAGATACTACAAGATACAGAATATGAGAAACAAAAAGAGGAATCAAGCTCCCAAAAGGTAGAAACTTCAAACAAAGAAAATCAAGCAAAGGACATCAAAAAGGAAGAAAGCAAAGAAGAACCCTGGATAAGGGTTAATCACAAGAAGAAGATGACTTCTTCACAACATCCAAGACCTCCAAACAGGTTACATAATTTCTTCCATGGTCATTGTTTTTCTTGCAATAAATATGGTCATAGAGTTGCACACTATATTCATCATGCAAGATACAATAGAAATTTCAATTCCTTTGCACCTCTCATGGATGATGATGTTATATGTTACAAATGCAATAATTTTGGGCACAAGGCTAGATGGTGTAAAATGATATTTCCTGAGTCTAGAAAAACAATTCCAACAACTAGGAAGGATGAAAGAAAGAATGTTAGGGCCAAATCTATGTTAGTACAAACAACCCTGCATGCTCAAGATAAATAAGAACAATGGTATCTGGATAGTGGTTGCTCTAGTCACATGACAAGAGACAAATACAAGTTCATTGTACTAAAGGAAACAAATAGAGGATCAATAAGTTTTGGTGATAATGGATCAACAAGGATTGTTGGGAGAGGTACTCTAAGTCTAGACAATGGAAAAACAAAAATAGAAAATGTTTTGTATGTCAAAGGGTTAAAACACAATCTACTGAGTATAAGTCAACTTTGTGATCAAGGATACATGGTCACCTTCCATCCAGATAGATGTGAGATAAGGAAAATAGAAATAGGAAGAATCATTGCAAATGCAAGAAGGACCCCAAACAACTTATACATGCTCAATGAGATCAAAGGGGAAAAGTGCTTTCTATCACAAGAAGATGAGAGTTGGTTGTGGCATAGAAGATTGGGTCATTTGAATTTTGACAACATAGTCAGCATAAGCAATAAATAGGCAGTTAGAGATTTACCCAAAATAAGAAGACCTCAAAACATAATTTGTGCACCTTGTCAACATGGAAAGCAAACTAGGACAACTTATAAACCAAAAGGCTATATGTCATCTGAGCCTTTGAGTCTAATACATACTGATTTGTGTGGTCCTACTAGAACACAAAGTATTCAGGGTGAGAGTTACTTCATGTTGTTTGTAGATGATTATTCCAGAATGGTTTGGGTAACTTTCCTAAAAGAGAAGTAAAGAGGCCTTCAAAAAATTTAAAGCATTCAAGAAGTTGGTTGAAAATGAAATAGGCAAAAGGATTAAGTGTCTACGATCCGATAGAGGAGGAGAATTTACTTCAAATGAGTTTGTAGAATTTTGTGAACAACATGGAATCAAGAGAGAGTACTCAACAACAAGAACTCCCCAACAAAATGGAGTAGTTGAAAGGAAGAACAGGACTGTTGAAAACATGGCTAGAGCTATGTTAAATGAATCTAAGTTATCAGATGGTTTTTGGAAAGAAGCAGTATCTACAGTTGTATACATAATTACTAGGGCTCAATTAAGGGTAAATCATCACAAGACTCCTTATGAGCTTTGGAAAGGAAGACCTGCTATTGTAAAATATTTCAAAATTTTTGGAAGCAAATGTTACATAAGACGGGAAGATCAAAATTTGGGTAAATTTGATCCAAGATGTGATGAGGGAATTTTTCTTGGTTATTCTACAAAGAGCAAGGCTTACAGATGTTACAACAAAAGAACACGCACTATGGTGGAAAGTATGAATGTAACAATTGATGAGAAGATAGATTCCAGAGAACCAGTTCAGCAAATTGTATACCAAGAAGATGGATGTTGTCAAGAAGAATTTTGTGAGGAATCAGATAATGATGAAGAAGAAACACAAAGGCTTCTTCCTAAGACTCCTTCCAGGTATGTACAGAAACATCACCCAAAATATCAGATCATCGGGAATCCAGATGAAAGACAGACAAGGAGAAGAATAATAAAACCATATCAACAAGCAAATTTTTCTTTGCTATCTAAGATTGAGCCAAAATATTTCACTCAGGCTAGTGAAGATGAATTTTGGGTTAAAGCAATGAATGAGGAATTGGATCAGATAGAGAAGAGCAAAACTTGGGAACTTGTTCCACGACCAAAGGACAAAAATGTGATTGGCACAAAATGGGTTTTCAAAAATAAGTTGAATGAAGATGGACAAGTGATCAAAAATAAAGCAAGGTTAGTATGCAAAGGTTATGCACAAGTAGAAGGAATTGATTTTGATGAAACCTTTGCTCCAGTTGCACGACTTGAAGCTATAAGGATGTTTTTAGCTTTTGCAAGTTTCAAGAACTTCAAGGTATATCATATGGATGTCAAGTCAACATTTCTAAATGGGGTTCTAGAAGAAGAGGTCTACATTGAACAGACCAGAGGGATTCATACTAGCAGATACACCAGATCAGGTATGCAGATTGAAAAATGCATTGTATGGTTTAAAGCAGGCTCCCAGAGCATGGTACTCAAGATTGGATAAGTATCTACAGGAATAGGGATTCAGGAAAGGAATAGCAGATAGTAATTTGTATATCAAAAATGAAGGAAATGATCTTCTAATAGTGGTTGTTTATGTTGATGACATAATTTTTGGGGGAAACAATGACAAGATGTGCAAAGAATTTGCTAAGAATATGCAAAGTGAATTTGAGATGTCTATGCTTGGTGAATTATCCTTCTTTCTTGGTCTTCAAATTTCACAATCAAGAAAGGGAGTGTTTCTTTCTCAAGCCAAGTACATCAAGGAGATGTTGAAGAAATTCAGGTTAGAAGATTGCAAACCAGTAAGTACTCCTATGGTCATAGGGTGCAAGTTGAGTAAGGATGATGAATCTCCAGAGGCAGATCAGAGACTATACAGATCCATGATTGGTAGCTTATTATATGTCATAGCTACAAGACCAGACATAGTACAATCAAGTGGGATTAGTGGCAAGGTTTCAAGCAACACCTAAGGAAACACATGTGGTAGTAGTAAAAAGAATTTTTAGGTATCTAAAAGGGACTATGGATTTTGGGCTTTGGTATCCCAAAAGTGACAGTTTCACACTAACAGCATATACAGATGCATATTGGGCCGACAACATTGATGATAGAAAAAGCACAAGTGGAGGAGCTTTCTTTCTTGGAGAAAGTCTAGTCTCCTGGTTAAGTAAGAAGTAGGTTTTAGTATCACTATCTACAACAGAGGCAGAATATATTGCAGAAGTAGCCAATTGTACATAGGTGTTATGGATGAAGAGAACTTTAGAAGACTTCAAGATAAAGCATGATCAGCCCATTCCTATACTATGTGATAATACCAGTGCCATATGTATCTCAAAAAATTCGGTAATGCACTCTAGGACAAAGCACATTCCGATTAAGTATCATTTTCTGAGAGAACATGTGTCAGATAAACATGTCATATTGGAGTATGTCACTACAAAGGAACATATAGTAGATATTTTCACTAAGCCACTCTCAAAGGAAACTTTTGAGTATCTTCGAGGAAAATTGGGAGTGAGACTCCCACCCCAGAATTAACCACCTCATGTGGAGGTGGGGGAGGGGCTAAGCTAAGAGGCTCATTCTTAGCCCCGAGCCCCAAAGGTGACCCTTTGCCATTGATGTCAAAGGGGGAGATATTTGTGTATATTGGGGAGAGATTTGATATTTGAGAGAGCATTGAGCTAGGGGGAGCAAAGTCCCAGGGGGAGCAAAAAGAAGGTCAGGTTTCAATAAAAGGATATGGGTTGCCATCAATGACAAAGGGGGAGATTGTTGGACATTTTGAGTCCTCTAAGTCAAAGTTGTCATTGATGTCACCTGATAGAGTTATCACTCATATCAAGGAATTCGACAAGAAATAAAGTCATCCAAGGTTGTCACTATCATCCAAGAAAAAGCTTCAACAGTGCAAAAGTGAAAGGAAAAAGGCTCCATAATATTTTAATATTATTGGGAGCACAAGTTAAGTGATTGGTTCATAAAAACCCAAGATGGGTTATTGCAAAGGTTAAAAAGGAGGTTTAATAATTATTTATAAATTATTTAAATTCACAAGGAATTTAAATTTTATAAATAATATTCATTACACCAAGGTTGTGCATTAAGACAAGGCTCCAAGGTTTAATTAAACTAAAACCTAAGGTTGGTCTATTTTAATTTATAATATTTAAATTTAAATTTAAATTTAAATATATTATAAATTAAACCACGTCGACGTCGAATTAAATTGATGCGTCGACGTGATTGCATGGAAGACAAAGGCATTATATATAATGCCCTAAAAGACATTAATCAATTTACCCTTGCTAATTCGTTTGAGTGCATGCGAAAAGGCTCGTGTTTTAAAAGACTTGATGATTTATGAAAGGGTTGAAGCAGGGAACGTTTGGGTTTTGGAGCACATAGGCTAGCTTGGCCTAGTGGTGTGTTGGCTTGGTGAGACAGAGGAGGTCCCGCGTTCGATTCGTTTAGAGGTTGCTTGCAAGGTCAAAGCGCTCGAAGCACATTTTGATTATTTTGAAAGGCGTGTTTTCGTGAGGTAGTTGATGCTGTTTGTGCCTTTTTAGGCACGTGAGGGCGCATGGCCCAATGGTGGCTTGGCTATGGTTAAGGCATTGGGAAGGAGGACATCGGGGGATCGAATCCCTCCGAGAGGCAAAGGCAAGTTAATTTTTATATTTTAATTTTTGTTAAATAGCCTTAAGGGAGAAATAAGGGTTATGTTATGCCCTAGAAAATTGAGAGATTTTTTATGGTTTTATTTTTGGAAGGGTAGCATATTATATATCATTGGAAAGCATTTTTCAAGGGCTATTTGATTAACTTTCTTAGAAGGAGAAATAAGGTGTGTGTAAAGAGATATTTCTAGTTTTTGTAAAGGGGTTCAAAAGTGAGTTTGATTTATTCTTTTTCAAAGGGGATTATTTCTTTCATGAGAGGACATGGTGAATTTTATTGAGTAGGAGTAATAAGGTGTTATTGGGATATTATTTTTATTATTGTGATATTACTCAAGTCCTCTAACCTCTTTGTGATTGAAAAGGAAATATTTGAAAGTGTGTTGAGTTTGACATATTTTGTGGACAACTCCTTGGCATCAAAAAGGTATGGGTAATATTCTCCATTGACTTGATTGGGTGATTGATTTCTGAAAATATCATTGGAGAGAAAAGGATTGATTATGGTTTCCTTTTCAAAAGTGGTTGGTTTAATGCTTCAAGGTTTTCTGGATTGAGAGTTGTGATTAAACCTTGTTTTATAAGCATTGTTGTTGAAGCCAATTGGTTATGCAAAGAACTTGAACTTGAGTTAGAAAAGAACATGAGTATCATTGTTATGTGAGATTTGTTGTTGAGCATTGTTGGAAATATTTTGAGTTGGTTGATACATGCTTGGACTAGGGTTTGTGAGAAAGGGTTGTTCCTTGAGGTGATTGGTTGAGTAGAGTTGATTGAGCCTAGTCAAGTGGATGAATGTGGTTGTTCAAGTTCCATGAAATAAACTATTCTATATTCTAATTTGAGTTGAGATTGAGATTTGAGTATAGAACATATTGAGTCTCTAACAATTCTCTTATAATTTTATGAGATTGGACAAGTTCTGTGTGAGCTTGTTGAGCATATTTGAGTAGGTTTTGTGTGGACCTATTGAGTAGATTTGAGCAAGTTTTGTGTGGACTTGTTGAGCATATTTGAGTAGGTTCTAGTGGACCTATTGAGCAGATTTGAGTAGGACCTATTGAGTAGATTTGAGTAGGTTCTAAGTGGACCTATTGAGCATATTTGAGAAGGTTCTGAGTGAACCTATTGATAGAGCTTTGGAGGTGATAGAGTATAGAGGATAGAGTCTTAGTGGATAGAGATCCAGCAGCCAGGACAATTGAAGATAGATCTTCTGAGTGAGGAGTCTTCAAGTGGAGAGAGATCCACCAGTCAGTGCAACAGAGAGACAAAGTCTTCTAGAAGATCACTAGCCAGAGTAGAGGAGAAGGAGTTCTCCTATGGATAGAGATCCATGAACTTGAGATTTAGGGGATCAACATCTCCTTTGGATAGAGGTCCATAAACATTGTAATTGGGAAGGATTCCCAAAATATTATTTGAGAAATATTTAGAAGAAATATTTTTCTGTGGAGGTAGCCCACATTGGGTGAACCACGTTAAAATGATGTCTCTCATGTGTGTGATGCTTTGTGTGATGTTTACTAGTTTATTAATGTTGATGCTACTATTTGGATTAAAAGGGAAAAAGTTTTATTGTATATTGTTCACCCCCCCTCTCAGTATAAGCACATGTTCTTCAATTGGTATCAGAGCGGGTCTCTCCATGAAGAGTCTAACAACTTGGAAGAGGATCCTTCGGTAGCACACATGACTTCAGAAAGTGAAGAAGAGACTATGTTTGATATAAAAGAAGAATTCTTTGCTGCTCTCAAAAAATTGGAAAGACTTAGAGAGAAAAATTCAAGCTTGAAAGAACAAATTCAGGAAGATGAAGAAGCAAGAGTGGAAGTTATACAGAACCTCACAGAACTCAAGATTAAGGTAGAAGAAGGAAAGAATATTGAGCAAGATATGATAGATCTATTGAGAGCCAAGGAAACAGAATGTGGAATATTGGAAGCAAAAATTGTTCTCCTAAGGAATAAACTGGAAGGGACCAAGATACTACAAGATACATAATATGAGAAACAAAAAGAGGAATCAAGCTTCCAAAAGGCAGAAACTTCAAACAAAGAAAAGCAAGCAAAGGACATCAGAAAGGAAGAAAGCAAAGAAGAACCCTGGATAAGGGTTAATCATAAGAAGAAGATGACTTCTTCACAACATCCAAGACCTCCAAACAGGTTACATAATTTCTTCCATGGTCATTGTTTTTCTTGCAATAAATATGGTCATAGAGCTGCACATTGTACTCATCATGCAAGATACAATAGAAATTTCAATTCCTTTGCACCTCTCATGGATGATGATGTTATATGTTACAAATGCAATAATTTTGGGCACAAGGCTAGATGGTGTAAAATGATATTTCCTGAGTCTAGAAAAACAATTCCAACAACTAGGAAGGATGAAAGAAAGAATGTTAGGGCCAGATCTATGTTAGTACAAACAACCCTGCATGCTCAAGATAAAGAAGAACAATGGTATCTGGATAGTGGTTGCTCTAGTCACATGACAGGAGACAAAGACAAGTTCATTGTACTAAAGGAAACAAATAGAGGATCAATAAGTTTTGGTGATAATGGATCAACAAGGATTGTTGGGAGAGGTACTCTAAGTCTAGACAATGGAAAAACAAAAATAGAGAATGTTTTGTATGTCAAAGGGTTAAAACACAATCTACTGAGTATAAGTCAACTTTGTGATCAAGGATACATGGTCACCTTCCATCCAGATAGATGTGAGATAAGGAAAATAGAAATAGGAAGAATCATTGCAAATGCAAGAAGGACCCCAAACAACTTATACATGCTCAATGAGATCAAAGGGGAAAAGTGCTTTCTATCACAAGAAGATGAGAGCTAGTTGTGGCATAGAATATTGGGTCATTTGAATTTTGACAACATAGTCAGCATAAGCAATAAATAGGCAGTTAGAGATTTACCCAAAATAAGAAGACCTCAAAACATAATTTGTGCACCTTGTCAACATGGAAAGCAAACTAGGACAACTTATAAACCAAAAGGCTATATGTCATCTGAGCCTTTGAGTCTAATACATACTGATTTGTGTGGTCCTACTAGAACATAAAGTATTCAGGGTGAGAGTTACTTCATGTTGTTTGTAGATGATTATTCCATAATGGTTTGGGTAACTTTCCTAAAAGAGAAGTCAGAGGCCTTCAAAAAATTTAAAGCATTCAAGAAGTTGGTTGAAAATGAAATAGGCAAAAGGATTAAGTGTCTACGATCTGATAGAGGAGGAGAATTTACTTCAAATGAGTTTGTAGAATTTTGTGAACAACATGGAATCAAGAGAGAGTACTTAGTAGCAAGAACTCCCCAACAAAATGGAGTAGTTGAAAGGAAGAACATGACTGTTGAAAACATGGCTAGAGCTATGTTAAATGAATCTAAGTTATCAGATGGTTTTTGGAAAGAAGCAGTATCTACAATTGTATACATAATTACTAGGGCTCAATTAAGGGTAAATCATCACAAGACTCCTTATGAGCTTTGGAAAGGAAGACCTGCTACTGTAAAACATTTCAAAATTTTTGGAAGCAAATGTTACATAAGATGGGAAGATCATAATTTGGGTAAATTTGATCCAAGATGTGATGAGGGAATTTTTCTTGGTTATTCTACAAAGAGCAAGGCTTACAGATGTTACAACAAAAGAACATGCACTATGGTGGAAAGTATGAATGTAACAATTGATGAGAAGATAGATTCCAGAGAACCAGTTCAACAAATTGTATACCAAGAAGATGGATGTTGTCAAGAAGAATTTTGTGAGGAATCAGATAATGATGAAGAAGAAACACAAAGGCTTCTTCCTAAGACTCCTTCCAGGTATGTACAGAAACATCACCCAAAATATCAGATCATCGGGAATCCAGATGAAAGACAGACAAGGAGAAGAATAATAAAACCATCTCAACAAGCAAATTTTTCTTTGCTATCTAAGATTGAGCCAAAATATTTCACTCAGGCTAGTGAAGATGAATTTTGGGTTAAAGCAATGAATGAGGAATTGGATCAGATAGAGAAGAGCAAAACTTGGGAACTTGTTCCATGACCAAAGGACAAAAATGTGATTGGCACAAAATGGGTTTTCAGAAATAAGTTAAATGAAGATGGACAAGTGGTCATAAATAAAGCAAGGTTAGTATGCAAAGGTTATGCACAAGTAGAAGGAATTGATTTTGATGAAACCTTTGCTCCAGTTGCATGACTTGAAGCTATAAGGATATTTTTAGCTTTCGCAAGTTTCAAGAACTTCAAGGTATATCAGATGGATGTCAAGTCAGCATTTCTAAATGGGGTTCTAGAAGAAGAGGTCTACATTGAACAGCCAGAGGGATTCATACTAGCAGATACACCAGATCAGGTATGCAGATTGAAAAAGGCATTGTATGGTTTAAAGCAAGCTCCCAGAGCATGGTACTCAAGATTGGATAAGTATCTACAGGAATAGGGATTCAGGAAAGGAATAGCATATAGTAATTTGTATATCAAAAATGAAGGAAATGATCTTCTAATAGTGGTTGTTTATGTTGATGACATAATTTTTGGGGGAAACAATGACAAGATGTGCAAAGAATTTGCTAAGAATATGCAAAGTGAATTTGAGATGTCTATGCTTGGTGAATTATCCTTCTTTCTTGGTCTTCATATTTCACAATCATGAAAGGGAGTGTTTCTTTCTCAAGCCAAGTACATCAAGGAGATGTTGAATAAATTCAGGTTAGAAGATTGCAAACTAGTAAGTACTCCTATGGTCATAGGGTGCAAGTTGAGTAAGGATGATGAATCTCCAGAGGTAGATCAGAGACTATACAGATCCATGATTGGCAGCTTATTATATGTCACAGCTACAAGACCAGACATAGTACAGTCAGTGGGATTAGTGGCAAGGTTTCAAGCAGCACCTAAGGAAACACATGTGGCAACAGTAAAAATAATTTTTAGGTATCTAAAAGGGACTATGGATTTTGGGCTTTGGTATCCCAAAAGTGATAGTTTCACACTCACAACATATATAGATGCAGATTGGGCCGACAACATTGATGATAGAAAAAGCACAAGTGGAGGAGCTTTCTTTCTTGGAGAAAGTCTAGTCTCCTGGTTAAGTAAGAAGCAGGTTTCAGTATCACTATCTACAATAGAGGCAGAATATATTGCAGCAGTAGCCAGTTGTACACAGGTGTTATGGATGAAGAGAACTTTAGAAGACTTCAAGATAAAGCATGATCAGCCCATTCCTATACTATGTGATAATACCAGTGCCATATGTATCTCAAAAAATTGGTAATGCACTCCAGGACAAAGCACATTCCGATTAAGTATCATTTTTTGAGAGAACAGGTGTCAGATAAATAGGTCATATTGGAGTATGTCACTACAAAGGAACATATAGCAGATATTTTCACTAAGCCACTCTCAAAGGAAACTTTTGAGTATCTTCGAGGAAAATTGGGAGTGAGACTCCCACCCCGAAATTAACCACCTCATGTGGAGGTGGGGGAGGGGCTAAGCTAAGAGGCTCATTCTTAGCCCCGAGCCCCAAAGGTGACCCTTTGCCATTGATGTCAAAGGGGGAGATATTTGTGTATATTGGGGAGAGATTTGATATTTGAGAGAGCATTGAGCCAGGGGGAGCAAAGTCCCAGGGGGAGCAAAAAGAAGGTCAAGTTTCAGTAAAAGGATATGGGTTGCCATCAATGACAAAGGGGGAGATTGTTGGACATTTTGAGTCCTCTAAGTCAAAGTTGTCATTGATGTCACCTGATAGAGTTATCACTCATATCAAGGAATTCGACAAGAAATAAAGTCATCCAAGGTTGTCACTATCATCCAAGAAAAAGCTTCATCATTGCAAAAGTGAAAGGAAAAAGGCTCCATAATATTTTAATATTATTGGGAGCACAGGTTAAGTGATTGGTTCATAAAAACCCAAGATGGGTTATTGCAAAGGTTAAAAAGGAGGTTTAATAATTATTTATAAATTATTTAAATTCACAAGGAATTTAAATTTTATAAATAATATTTGATTACACCAAGGTTGTGCATTAAGACAAGGCTCCAAGGTTTAATTAAACTAAAACCTAAGGTTGGTCTAATTTAATTTATAATATTTAAATTTAAATATATTATAAATTAATCAACCACGTTGACGTCGAATTAAATCGATGCATCGACGTGATTGCATGGAAGACAAAGGCATTATATATAATGCCCTAAAAGACATTAATCAATTTTATCCTTGCTAATTTGTTTGGAGTGCATGCGAATTAAGGCTCGTGTTTAAAAGGCTTGACGATTTACAAAAGGGTTGAAGCAAGGAATGTTCGAGTTGTGGAGCACATAGGCCAGCTTGGCCTAGTGGTGCGTTGGCTTGGCAAGACAGAGGAGGTCCCATGTTCGATTCTCTTGGAGGTTGCTTGCAAGGTCAAAGTGCTCGAAGCGCATTTTGATTATTTTGAAAGGCACTAGTTTCGTGAGGTATTTGATGTTGGTCATGCCTTTTTAGGCACGTGAGGGCGCGTGGCCCAATGGTGGCTTGGCTGTGGCTAAGGCATTGGGAAGGAGGACGTCGGGGGATCGAATCCCTCCGAGAGGCAAAGGCAAGTTAATTTTTATTAAATAGCCTTAAGGGAGAAATAAGGGTTATGCTATGCCCTAGAAAATTGAGAGATTTTTGATGGTTTTATTTTTGGAAGGGTAGCATATTATATATCGTTGGAAAGAATTTTTCAAGGGCTATTTGATTAACTTGCTTAGAAGGAGAAATAAGGTGTGTGTAAAGAGATATTTCTAGTTTTTGTAAAGGGGTTCAAAAGTGAGTTTGATTTATTCTTTTTCAAAGGGGATTATTTCTTTCATGAGAGGACATGGTGAATTTTATTGAGTAGGAGTAATAAGGTGTTATTGGGATATTATTTTTATTGTTGTGATATTACTCAAGTCCTCTAACCTCTTTGTGATTGAAAAGGAAATATTTGAAAGTGTGTTGAGTTTGACAGATTTTATGGACAACTCCTTGGCATCAAAAAGGTATGGGCAATATTCTCCATTGACTTGATTGGGTGATTGATTTCTAAAAATATCATTGGAGAGAAAAGGATTGATTATGGTTTCCTTTTCGAAAGTGGTTGGTTTAATGCTTCAAGGTTTTCTGGATTGAGAGTTGTGATTAAACCTTGTTTTATAAGCATTGTTGTTGAAGCCAATTGGTTATGCAAAGAACTTGAACTTGAGTTAGAAAAGAACATGAGTATCATTGTTATGTGAGATTTGTTGTTGAGCATTGTTGGAAATATTTTGAGTTGGTTGATACATGCTTGGACTAGGGTTTGTGAGAAAGGGTTGTTCCTTGAGGTGATTGGTTGAGTAGAGTTGATTGAGCCTAGTCAAGTGGATGAATGTGGTTGTTCAAGTTCCATGAAATAAACTATTCTATATTCTGATTTGAGTTGAGATTGAGTTTTGAGAATAGAACATATTGAGTCTCTAACAATTCTCTTTATGATTCTATGAGATTGAGATTTGAGAATAGAACATATTGAGTCTCTAAAAATTCTCTTTATGATTCTATGATATTGGACAAGTTCTATGTGAGCTTGTTGAGCATATTTGAACAGGTTCTGAGTGGACTTGTTGAGCATATTTGAGCAAGTTCTAGTGGACCTATTGAGCATATTTGAACAGGTTCTGTGTGGACCTGTTGAGCAGATTTGAGCAGGTTCTGAGTGGACCTATTGAGCAGATTTGAGCAGGTTCTGAGTGGACCTATTGAGCAGATTTGAGAAGGTTTTGAGTGAACCTATTGATAGAGCTTTGGAGGTGATAGAGTATAGAGGACAGAGTCTCAGTGGATAGAGATCCAGCAGCCAGGACAATTGAAGACAGGTCTTCTGAGTGAGGAGTCTTCAAGTGGAGAGAGATCCACCAGTCAGTGGATCAGAGAGATAGAGTCTTCTAGAAGATCACTAGCCAGAGCAGAGGAGAAGGAGTTCTCCTATGGAAGAGATCCACGAACTTGAGATTTAGGGGATCAACATCTCCTTTGGATAGAGGTCCATAAACATTGTAATTGGGAAGGATTCCCAAAATATTATTTGAGAAATATTTAGAAGAAATATTTTTCTGTGGAGGTAGCCCACATTGGGTGAACCACGTTAAAATGATGTCTCTCATGTGTGTGATGCTTTGTGTGATGTTTATTGTTTTTATGCTACTATTTGGATTAAAAGGAAAAAGTTTTATTGTATACTGTTCACCCCCCTCTCAGTATAAGCACATGTTCTTCAATTGGTATCAGAGCGGGTCTCTCCGTGAAGAGTCTAACATCTTGGAAGAGGATCCTTCGGTAGCACACATGACTTCAGAAAGTGAAGAAGAGACTATGTTTGATATAAAAGAAGAATTCTTTGCTGCTCTTAGAAAATTGGAAAGACTTAGAGAGAAAAATTCAAGCTTGAAAGAACAAATTCAAGAAGATGAAGAAGCAAGAGTGGAAGTTATACAGAACCTCACAGAACTCAAGATTAAGGTAGAAGAAGGAAAGAATATTGAGCAAGATATGACAGATCTATTGAGAGCCAAGGAAACAGAATGTGGAAGATTGGAAGCAGAAATTGTTCTCCTAAGGAATAAACTGGAAGGGATCAAGATACTACAAGATACAGAATATGAGAAACAAAAAGAGGAATCAAGCTTCCAAAAGGCAGAAACTTCAAACAAAGAAAAGCAAGCAAAGGACATTAGAAAGGAAGAAAGCAAATAAGAACCCTGGATAAGGGTTAATCACAAGAAGAAGATGACTTCTTCACAACATCCAAGACCTCCAAACAGGTTACATAATTTCTTCCATGGTCATTATTTTTCTTGCAATAAATATGGTCATAGAGTTGCACACTGTACTCATCATGCAAGATACAATAGAAATTTCAATTCCTTTGCACCTCTCATGGATGATGATGTTATATGTTACAAATGCAATAATTTTGGGCACAAGGCTAGATGGTGTAAAATGATATCTCTCGAGTCTAGAAAAATAATTCCAACAACTAGGAAGGATGAAAGAAAGAATGTTAGGGCCAGATCTATGTTAGTACAAACAACCCTGCATGCTCAAGATAAAGAAGAACAATGGTATCTGGATAGTGGTTGCTCTAGTCACATGACAGGAGACAAAGACAAGTTCATTGTACTAAAGGAAACAAATAGAGGATCAGTAAGTTTTGGTGATAATGGATCAACAAGGATTGTTGGGAGAGGTACTCTAAGTCTAGACAATGGAAAAACAAAAACAGAGAATGTTTTGTATGTCAAAGGGTTAAAACACAATCTACTGAGTATAAGTCAACTTTGCGATCAAGGATACATGGTCACCTTCCATCCAGATAGATGTGAGATAAGGAAAACAGAAATAGGAAGAATCGTTGCAAATGCAAGAAGGACCCCAAACAACTTATACATGCTCAATGAGATCAAAGGGGAAAAGTGCTTTCTATCACAAGAATATGAGAGTTGGTTGTGGCATAGAATATTGGGTCATTTGAATTTTGACAACATAGTCAGCATAAGCAATAAACATGCAGTTAGAGATTTACCCAAAATAAGAAGACCTCAAAACATAGTTTGTGCACCCTGTCAACATGGAAAGCAAACTAGGATAACTTATAAACCAAAAGGCTATATGTCATCTGAGCCTTTGAGTCTAATACATACTAATTTGTGTGGTCCTACCAGAACACAAAGTATTCAAGGTGAGAGTTACTTCATGTTGTTTGTAGATGATTATTCCAGAATGGTTTGGGTAACTTTCCTAAAAGAGAAGTCAGAGGCCTTCAAAAAATTTAAAGCATTCAAGAAGTTGGTTGAAAATGAAACAGGCAAAAGGATTAAGTGTCTACGATCCGATAGAGGAGGAGAATTTACTTCAAATGAGTTTGTAGAATTTTGTGAACAACATGGAATCAAGAGAGAGTACTCAACAGTAAGAACTCCCCAACAAAATGGAGTAGTTGAAAGGAAGAACATGATTGTTGAAAACATGGCTAGAGCTATGTTAAATGAATCTAAGTTATCAGATGGTTTTTGGAAAGAAGCGGTATCTACAGCTGTATACATAATTACTAGGGCTCAATTAAGGGTAAATCATCACAAGACTCCTTATGAGCTTTGGAAAGGAAGACCTGCTACTGTAAAACATTTCAGAATTTTTGGAAGCAAATGTTACATAATACGGGAAGATCAAAATTTGGGTAAATTTGATCCAAGATGTGATGAGGGAATTTTTCTTGGTTATTCTACAAAGAGCAAGGCTTACAGATGTTACAACAAAAGAACACGCACTATGGTGGAAAGTATGAATGTAACAATTGATGAGAAGATAGATTCCAGAGAACCAGTTCAACAAACTGTATACCAAGAAGATGGATGTTGTCAAGAAGAATTTTGTGAGGAATCAGATAATGATGAAGAAGAAACACAAAGGCTTCTTCCTAAGACTCCTTCCAGGTATGTACAGAAATATCACCCAAAATATCAAATCATCGGGAATCCAGATGAAAGACAGACAAGGAGAAGAATAATAAAACCATCTCAACAAGCAAATTTTTCTTTGCTATCTAAGATTGAGCCAAAATATTTCACTCAAGCTAGTGAAGATGAATTTTGGGTTAAAGCAATGAATGAGGAATTGGATCAGATAGAGAAGAGCAAAACTTGGGAACTTGTTCCACGACCAAAGGACAAAAATGTGATTGGCACAAAATGGGTTTTCAGAAATAAGTTGAATGAAGATGGACAAGTGATCAGAAATAAAGCAAGGTTAGTATGCAAAGGTTATGCACAAGTAGAAGGAATTGATTTTGATGAAACCTTTGCTCTAGTTGCACGACTTGAAGCTATAAGGATGTTTTTAGATTTTGCAAGTTTCAAGAACTTTAAGGTATATCAGATGGATGTCAAGTCAACATTTCTAAATGGGGTTCTAGAAGAAGAAGTCTACATTGAACATCTAGAGGGATTCATACTAGCAGATACACCAGATCAGGTATGCATATTGAAAAAGGCATTGTATTGTTTAAAGCAGTCTCCCAGAGTACAGTACTCAAGATTGGATAAGTATCTATAGGAATAGGGGAAAGGAATAGAAGATAGTAATTTGTATATCAAAAATGAAGGAAATGATCTTCTAATAGTGGTTGTTTATGTTGATGACATAATTTTTGGGGGAAACAATGACAAGATGTGCAAAGAATTTGCTAAGAATATGCAAAGTGAATTTGAGATGTCTATGCTCGATGAATTATCCTTCTTTCTTGGTCTTCAAATTTCACAATCAAGAAAGGGAGTGTTTCTTTCTCAAGCCAAATACATCAAGGAGATGTTGAAGAAATTCAGGTTAGAAGATTGCAAACCAGTAAGTACTCCTATGGTCATAGGGTGCAAGTTGAGTAAGGATGATGAATCTCCAGAGGCAGATCAGAGACTATACAGATCCATGATTGGCAACTTATTATATGTCATAGCTACAAGACCATACATAGTACAGTCAGTGGGATTAGTGGCAAGATTTCAAGCAACACCTAAGGAAACACATGTGGCAGCAATAAAAAGAATTTTCAGGTATCTAAAAGGGACTATGGATTTTGGGCTTTGGTATCCCAAAAGTGATAGTTTCACACTCACAACATATATAGATGCATATTGGGCCAGCAACATTGATGATAGAAAAAGCACAAGTGGAGGAGCTTTCTTTCTTGGAGAAATTCTAGTCTCCTGGTTAAGTAAGAAGTAGGTTTCAGTATCACTATCTACAGCAGAGGCAAAATATATTGTAGCAGTATCCAGTTGTACATAGGTGTTATGGATGAAGAGAACTTTAGAAGACTTCAAGATAAAGCATGATCAGCCCATTCCTATACTATGTGATAATACCAATGCCATATGTATCTCAAAAAATTTGGTAATGCACTCTAGGACAAAGCACATTCTGATTAAGTATCATTTTTTGAGAGAATAGGTGTCAGATAAATAGGTCAGATTGGAGTATGTCACTACAAAGGAATAGATAGAAGATATTTTCACTAAGCCACTCTCAAAGGAAACTTTTGAGTATCTTCGAGGAAAATTGGGAGTGAGACTCCCACCCTAGAATTAACCACCTCATGTGAAGGTGGGGGAGGGGCTAAGCTAAGAGGCTCATTCTTAGCCCCGAGCCCCAAAGGTGACCCTTTGCCATTGATGTCAAAGGGGAGATATTTGTGTATATTGGGGAGAGATTTGATATTTGAGAGAGCATTGAACCAGGGAGAGCAAAGTCCCATAGGGAGCAAAAAGAAGGTCAGGTTTTAGTAAAAGGATATGGGTTGCCATCAATGACAAAGGGGGAGATTGTTGGACATTTTGAGTCCTCTAAGTCAAAGTTGTCATTGATGTCACCTGATAGAGTTATCACTCATATCAAGGAATTCGATAAGAAATAAAGTCGTCCAAGGTTGTCACTATCATCCAAGAAAAAGCTTCAACAAAGCAAAAGTGAAAGGAAAAAGGCTCCATAATATTTTAATATTATTGGGAGCACAGGTTAAGTGATTGGTTCATAAAAGCTCAAGATGGGTTATTTCCAAGGTTAAAAAGGAGGTTTAATAATTATTTATAAATTATTTAAATTCACAAGGAATTTAAATTTTATAAATAATATTTGTTACACCAAGGTTGTGCATTAAGACAAGGCTCCAAGGTTTAATTAAACTAAAACCTAAGGTTGGTCTAATTTAATTTATAATATTTAAATTTAAATTTAAATTTAAATATATTATAAATTAATCAACCAAGCCGACGTCGAATTAAATCGATGCATCGACGTGATTGCATGGAAGACAAAGGCATTATATATAATGCCCTAAAAGGTATTAATCAATTTTATCCTTGCTAATTCGTTTGGAGTGCATGCGAATTAAGGCTCATGTTTTAAAAGACTTTACGAATTGTGAAAGGGTTGAAGCAGGGAACATTTGACTTGTGGAGCACATAGGCCAGCTTGGCCTAGTAGTGCATTGGCTTGGCGAGACACAAGAGGTCCCACATTTGATTCGCTTGGAGGTTTCTTGCAAGGTCAAAGTGCTCGAAGCGCGTTTTGATTATTTTGAAAGGCACAGTTTCGTGAGGTTGTTGATGCAGTTCGTGCCTTCTTAGGCACATGTGGGTGTGTGGCCCAATGACGGCTTGGTCGTGGTTAAGGCATTGGGAAGGAAGACGTCGGGGGATCGAATCCCTCCAAGAGGCAAGGCAAGTTAATTTTTATATTTTAATTTTTATTAAATAGCCTTAAGGGAGAAATAAGGGTTATGTTATGCCCTAGAAAATTGAGATATTTTTGATGGTTTTATTTTTGGAAGGGTAGCATATTATATATCGTTGGAAAGCATTTTTCAAGGGCTATTTGATTAACTTTCTTATAAGGAGAAATAAGGTGTGTGTAAAGAGATATTTCTATTTTTGTAAAGGGGTTCAAAAGTGAGTTTGATTTATTCTTTTTCAAAGGGGATTATTTCTTTCATGAGAGGACATGGTGAATTTTATTGAGTAGGAGTAATAAGGTGTTATTGGGATATTATTTTTATTGTTGTCCTCTAACCTCTTTGTGATTGAAAAGGAAATATTTGAAAGTGTTTTGAGTTTGAAATTTTTTGTGGACAACTCCTTGGCATCAAAAAGGTATGGGCAATATTCTCCATTGACTTGATTGGGTGATTGATTTCTAAAAATATCATTGGAGAGAAAAGGATTGATTGTGGTTTCCTTTTTGAAAGTGGTTGGTTTAATGCTTCAAGGTTTTTTGGATTGAGAGTTGTGATTAAACTTTATTTTATAAGCATTGTTGTTGAAGCCAATTGGTTATGCAAAGAACTTGAACTTGAGTTAGAAAAGAACATGAGTATCATTGTTATGTGAGATTTGTGGTTGAGCATTGTTGGAAACATTTTGAGTTGGTTGATACATGCTTGGACTAGGGTTTGTGAGAAAGGGTTGTTCCTTGAGGTGATTGGTTGAGTAGAGTTGATTAAGCCTAGTCAATTGGATGCATGTGGTTGTTCAAGTTCCATGAAACAAACTATTCTATATTCTGATTGAGTTGAGATTGAGCTTTGAGAATAGAACATATTGAGTCTCTAAATTTTTTTTTTATTCTTCTATGAGATTGATTTGAGAAAGAGATTGAGTTTTTGAGAATAGAACATATTGAGTCTCTAACAATTCTCTTTATGATTCTATGAAATTGAACAAGTTCTATGTGATATTGTTGAGCAGATTTGAACAGGTTCTGTGTGGACCTGTTAAGTAGATTTGAGCAAGTTCTATGTGGATATGTTGAGCAAATTTGAACAGGTTCCATGTGGACCTATTGAGCAGATTTGAGCAGGTTTTGAGTGGACCTGTTGAGTAGATTTAAGCAGGTTTTGAGTGGACCTATTGAGCAGATGTAAGAAGGTTCTGGGTGAACCTATTGATAGAGCTTTGGAAGTGATAGAGTATAGAGGACAGAGTCTCAGTGGATAGAGATCCAACAGCCAGGACAATTGAAGATAGGTCTTCTGAGTGAGGATTCTTCAAGTGGAGAGAGATCCACCAGTCAGTGCAACAGAGAGACAAAGTCTTCTAGAAGATCACCAGCCAAAGTAGAGGAGAAGAAGTTCTCCTGTGGATAGAGATCCACAAACTAGATTTAGGGGATCAACATCTCCTTTGGACAGAGTTCCATAAACATTATAATTGGGAAGGATTCCCAAAATATTATTTGAGAAATATTTAGAAGAAATATTTTTCTGTGGAGGTAGCCCACATTGGGTGAACCACGTTAAAATGATGTCTCTCATGTGTGTGATGCTTTGTGTGATGTTTATTGTTTTATTCTTAAAAAGGAAAAAAATTATTGTATATTGTTCACCCCCCTCTCAGTATAAGCACATGTTCTTCAATACATGTGGTCAGTTTCGTTATAATATCCAAAGGTAATAGTTTTGAACCCATTGTTTATATCCTTAATTACCCATATATTAGGCCATAATCCAAATTTTTATTTGTATTAGTAACATAATATATAGACAAGAGGTTAGGGCCAACATTAGGAACATGAAGTACCTCATCAAATAACAAACATCCAATAGTGATTTCTTCACTTCCTAAAACCTGCAATAAAGAGTCATCTCCAATCATAACATGCTCTCCTACATTAGTTTTGTTATAGCCTTGAAGAAGGTGTGTGTGTTTCATCATGTGCCTAGTAACCTCTGAATCAACTCTTCACTCATTTGAATAGGTAGATGTTTAGTATGGAAAATGAACTACAACATATGCCTATGAGGTTTCTCTATCAAAAATATCCTCACCTTGTGTATAGAAGAAAGCAACATTAACATCCCCATTTATTGTTGCTTCCTCTAATTTCTTGATTCAAATCCTTCAATATTTTGCCTTTTGTCCTTCCTTCTTGTAAAATTTACAATCGGGTTTCTTGAAGGGATTCTTAGGATTTTTCTCATTTTGGTTGGGTTTTTTTATCATTTTGAACTTTAGAAATAATTTATTTTGATGTGTCTGATTAAAAACATAATTTCCTTTATGTGTATTTCTTCTAACTTAATGATGCAAAAAGTATTTAAATACCTCATCAATGGGTGGTGTAGGAGAATTTGGAAAATAAATACAAAGCATGGCAAAAACCATAACAACTATCTCATATGTTTCTAACACATTGTTGAAGATAATATTGAGTATCTCTATGTTCCTTTATTTCTCAAACATTTATTGTCCTTCCCTTCTCTCCTTAAGCAACCCTCTCACAGTTCAAATATCCTTTTATAATTTCTTGAACCGATTGATATACTCATCAATGATGTCAAAATAGTCCATGGAAAGGATTGCAAGCTCAACCTCTAGTCTATTTATTTGAGTAGAATCAATTTGATCACACAAGCTCTAGAACTTCTCAAGTGGTACTTTTAGATCCGTTGTGCTGCCGACATGAGTATCATATACATTGTCCACATGGAGGACAATGATGCCATGAGTTTCATTATTTTAATCCCTATAAAGCTACTTTACCTCTTTAGAATTAGTATATCAAGGTTTTCTCATTCACATAATTGAGTAACCCCTTGCTTCAAAGCAAAGCTTCAATATTGATCTTCCATGTAGCATAGTTAGTGATACAGACTTACACGCTAAAAACTCCATATTACTTTGTATTCATAAAACATGCCAATTTATAGGCCTAAAATACATATTCAATACCATGGTATGAGTCAAACCATGGGCTCAATACCATGTGTGGATAAGAGGATAAGGGTGCATTTAATATGCACAATAATATTTAATATCCCTCATCTCTATCTATACAAATGCATTTAAGGTATATTATTTAATGCCATAACATATCCCTATCAATGATAGGGATACGGTATGGCAGTCTCCATGATAGGTCATGCGAGATGATTTACAATCCATCTCAAATTAGATAAGGAGACGGGGTCTCATATCTAGCATTGATATCAACCTTGAGTGCAGATGTCGGTTAGTAAGGGTAGTAGCAAAACAGATCAAACACGATCCGACGTGATCAAACGTTGTTGGGAAAAACATTGGTTAATCTACGGTTTAATTTCTTGCCTCTATTTAATTTGTCAACTCGGGATAGCTCGTAAACTTGTGAGTGTCATGCACAATATATGCTTGTAGTGTGGGGAACGAATTCCTTTGTACCTATTTAGTTTGGTGGGGGTGTTTGTTCATTTTCATTTCAGCCAAACCAAATAAAATAAAGTGTAGAAAAATAAACTATAAACTAAAACTAAAATTAAAATGTTGAAATAAAAGTGCAAGAAATAAAAGTACAAAAAAATAAACACACAACTAAATTAAAATAAAGTTGTAAATAAAACAAGAAATCTAACTAATGAAAATAAATAACATAAATTAAAATGGGGAGGACTACTACAGGGAGTGGGCCCGGGCTCCCCAGATAGTCCGCCTGACTAATTACATGAAGATTGCTTCAAGAAAAATAAGAGTATTTGCAACTCTGTAGAATAATAAAAATAGAATTATTTTATTGATTGTGTAAAATGATCCTCTGATTCTTTGATTGATGATCCACATATTTGTCTGACCTGTGTTCTTATATAGAACGCAGCCTGATATTGTTACAATAATAAATTGATCTATTTTAATCACGTAACATGATTTATTACCATCTATTTCTACACAGATATTATTCTCCTATTTACAAGCATGTTCGTTCACCAAAGGAATAATTATAATAATACTTAGGTGTACGTAACAAACTAATCCTAAAATAATAGATATTATTCTCTTATTTACAAGCATGTTCGTTCACCAAAGGAATAAATATAATAATCCTTGTGTACATAACAAACGAATCCTAGAATAATAGATATTATTCTCCTATTTACAAGCATATTTGTTCACCAAATGAATAAATATAATAATCCTTAGGTGTACGTATCAAACTAATCCTAGAATAATACATCATAAAATAATGCTTTTTAAAAGCTTACATAGTCAACTTAGAATAAAAGTGCTTTATTCTATTTTAATCATAAAAATTTAATATGCATAAGAATACAAATATTTCTCCTTTATCTTTTGTGCAACAACCTCCTTCAAAAGTGCATGGTCAATTGGTCAACCGGTCAACATTGAATTGGTCAACTGGTCAACATTGAATTGGTCAACCGATCAACATTGAATTGGTCAACCGGTCAACTCATCATTGGGAAGGAGACGCTAAAAAAATAGGTTGGGAAGCAAGCACCAGAAAACAGGTCAGGAAGCAGACACTAGGAAACAGGTCTAGAAGCAGGCGCTAGAAAATAGGTCAGGAGTCGAGTGCTTGCCTTCACCATTTACCGTTGTTCTTTTCAAGATGTCTTCATGCATTGCCAAACCCAGATGGGATGTAGACTCAAAAACACCAGATTAGTAGCAAAAACCTGCATTTACACACACTTTCCACTAAAAACACTAGTCAAGCATAATACTTCATTTTCTACCAATTATATGCAAAAGCTATATAAAAATACATTTCAAATGCTAATTAAACCAATAATGATGCCCTTAAAAAGTGTATGTAAAATGAGCATTTCTGGTGCTCATCATTCCCCCATGCCAAATATTTGACATGTCCTCATGTTATAGCACCCTGGTATAGATTTATTTTTTACATGAAAGTAAGGTGTTTGTATATGGGAGTCAGGCGTCTGTATATATGGGAGTCAAACACCTATATATATGGGAGTTAAGTGCTTGTATATGGGAGTCAAGCGCTTGTATATAGGAGTCAAGTGCCTTGAAATATTTCTCACGTCTGAGGCATGCCATGTGGCTGAATTATCGTGGAAGAATTATTAAAGAGAAATATGGGGGCATCTACTGGTATTAACATAGAAATATTTTTTAAAAATAACTTTGCATATAATTAATAAAAACTCAGTATATACCTGGGTAAATTTCGCAGATCATGATATGTACAATGTCAGATGGTGCAAAACGTCTACATGTGGCCTGAAATCATGATGTTTTGAAAAATGAAGTTATGACATTAATGTATCGCAGAGATAATTTTTTTTTTGGGCATCGCTTTTCCTGGTGGAAGATTGGCACCGCTTATTGGTGCCTTCCTCTAAGGTGGGAAGAAGACACTTCTGCGCTGGGATAATTGTAGGCACTATCTTCCTGGTGGGAAGTAAGTACCTTTTTCTGCATTGTTACACTCCTAGTAGGGCACATGATGGATGTATCTGTTAGGCCTAGTTTATGCTGACTGCCTACAAATTGTACTCAACATCGTGTCCTGTAAAACTAAACATACAAAAGCAGGAAACCAAGAATCATGGAACTTGTGCTTGATAGGCCTAGGTTTCCCAAGCTGCCTATAGATTGCATTCAGGGCACGATTTCCTACAAAGCAAAAAAGAAAAACTATGTTAAGCAGAATGAATTCCATGCTATTTTTTTTTCGCTTCCAGATTTTGAAATTTTTCAAAAATTTTCAGATTCTGGAATTTTTCCATAATTTTCCAGATTCTAGAATTTTTCCAATTTTTTTTTCATAATTTTCTAGATTTTAGAATTTTCCATCATTTTTTAGATTCTAGAATTTTCCCAAAATTTTTTAGATTCTGGAATTTTTTTTTTCCTCTCTTCCAGATTCTGAAATTTTTTAAAAATTTTCCAGAATTTTCAAGATTAAGGAATTTTTTCAAAAACTTTTCATAATTTTTCAGATTCTGGAATTTTCTAGAATTTTTTCAGATTCTGAAATTTTCCAGAATTTTTCAGATTCTGGATTTTTTTTTACGAATGTATGAACATTCGTCAAAACTATTGGTATGGTATGAAGTCCCTCCCATGCCGATGTCTGATCCAATCTTGTAAATGTGAGCCAGTTGTAAATGGAGCCCATTGACTGTTACTTGAACATCATCTTGGCACTCTACTCCGCTCTTGGTGTAGCATCTCTAAATTTTTGTCCACCATCTTCTCAAGTTGTAATAGTCGTGCACTTTGTAGCAAAATTTTTCCCAAGTTTCACAAACACCTTGGGCTGGAAGCCTTTCACTTGATCAGGGTTACTTAGCCTACCTTTGGGTGCCTATGTTGTTAAGGCAAACTCTGCTCGCTTCACCTATTTGGACTGGATGCTACATGATCAAGGTACACAAAATGGTTCGTATAGTGTTATTACGAACTCCATGTATGAATCTCACTTTACGAAATATTCATAGACATCTCCTTATTCATCTGCACCGCACTTCATGTTGTCCTGCAAAACCTAAAAAATCTAAATTAAAGTAAAATTCTAAACTAATAACATTAAAATAATTTTTTTATTTTTATTTTTATTTTTAATTTTTTTTTATTATTATTATTTTTAACACTGTGCTTTTGGTGGCAATAATGAAGGTGGGGTCTTCCCCATGCCTACAATTGAACTAGTCTCTAAAAATTGAGGACTATGATAAGTTTCTTTAGTCTGTGTCAAAAATTTGATACGGCTAAATTTTCATTTGTTTTATCCTCTACTTCATCAACTAGCATGAGAAAAAAAAAAAAATTATGGTCTCAAAACCAATTTCTTCCAATTCATTGGAAAATTGTACAGGTAGATAAATGACTACTATTTTTTTTTCAATAAAAAATAGCAGTATTCTAAAAAACATGTGTTAGTTTCTGATTCACCAGGTCGCCTTAAGTGCAAGTGAATAGCATACTCTTGGCAAGATGTTCTTTTTAAATTCTGCTTTTTTTTTAATGTCATTTTTCCTGCTACTAATGTCATCATTAAAATTTACCAATGTGTTGAGAACTATTAAGCCTGTAATTTTCTAACGTTAAAACTAGGCTTCTTAAAGCATAATTTTCTAATGGTTTATGTGTAAAGAAACACATTCCTAATAGTTTGACAATAAAAATTTTCAATTGTTTCATAATATCAAACGAAGGTTGTGCCATTTCTCTAATTTCTTGAAACCATTAAGAATACAGTGGAAATCCTTCATTGCCTAATTTTTTTTATTTTTCAACAACACAATTTATTTCTACTTCTACACTTAATATGGTACATCGGGTTCATTCTCATATTTACTTGATAAGTTGGTAAATTTAAACTATTGCCTATGGGATTCAGCTTTGGTTGTGTCGGTAACTGTTTTGGCCTTGTAAAAAGGCCCTTGGTGAACTCATGCTTCTCAAATAGAGGATCTACAGGTAAGGTAATCCGAATGTAATTTTCAAACTAACTGACCTATGGATCATACACTATAGTTTTAACACTCTTTGAAAATGGCACCAAAATATTGGGTAAAATATTGGTTAATCTATGGTTTAATTTCTTGCCTCCATTTAATTTGTCAACCCGAGACAGCTCGTAAACTTGTGAGTGTCATGCACAATATATGCTTGCAGTGTGGGGAATGAATTCCTCTGTACCTATTTAGTTTGGTGGGGGTGTTTTTTCATTTTCATTTCAGCCAAACAAAATGAAATAAAGTGTAGAAAAATAAACTATAAACTAAAACAAAAATTAAAATGCTGAAATAAAAGTGCAAGAAATAAAATTACAAAAAACAAACACACGACTAAATTAAAATAAAGTTGTAAATAAAACAAGAAATCTAACTAATGAAAATAAATAACATAAATTAAAATGGGAAGGACTACTACAAGGAGTGGGTCCAGTCTCCCGCAGATAGTCCGCTCGGCTAATCAATGAAGATTACTTCAAGAAAAATAAGAGTATTTGCAACTCTGTAGAATAATAGAAATAGAATTATTTTATTGACTATGTAAAACGATCCTCTAATTCTTCAATTTATGATCCCTGTATTTGTCTAATCTATGTTCTTATATAGAACGCAGCCAGATCTTGTTACAATAATAAATTGATCTATTTTAATCATGTAACATGATTTGTTACAATACATTTCTACATAGATATTATTCTCCTATTTACAAGCATGTTCGTTCACCAAAGGAATAAATATAATAATCCTTAGGTGTATGTAATAAACTAATCCTAGAATAATAAATATTATTCTCCTATTTACAAGCATGTTCGTTCACCAAAGGAATAAATATAATAATCCTTAGGTGTACATAACAAACTAATCCTAGAATAATGCATCCTAAAATAATGCTTTTTAAAAACTTACATAGTCAACTTAGAATAAAAGTGCTTTATTCTATTTTAATCATAAAAATCTAATATGCATAAGAATATGAATATTTCTCCTTTATCTTTTGTGTAACAACCTCCTTCAAAAGTGCATGGTCAATTGGTCAACCAATCAATGTTGAATTGGTCAACCGATCAACATTGACTTGGTCAACCGATCAACTCATCAATGGGAAGCAGGCATTGAAAAAATAGGTTGGGAAGCAGGCGCCAGAAAACAGGTCGAGAAGCAGGTTCTAGGAAACAGGTTGGGAAGCAGGCACCAGGAAACAAGTCGAGAGTTGGGTGCTTGCCTTCACCATTTACCGTTGTTCTTTTCAAGATGTCTTCGTGCATTGCCAAGCCCAAATGGGATGTAGACTCAAAAACACCAGATTAGTAGCAAAAACCTGCATTTACACACACTTTCCACTAAAAACACTAGTCAAGCATAATACTTCATTTTCTACCAATTATATGCAAAAGCTATATAAAAATACATTTCTAATGCTAATTAAACCAATAATGATGCCCTTAAAAGTGTATATAAAATGAGCATTTCTGGTGCTCATCAAACGTGATCCAAAATAGACTAACAAAGATGGTATGATCTACCTAGGTTTGGCGCTACACAACGATGGTCGACTAGATCTGGAGTTATCTAATTTTCTAGGTAAATGCATGGAATCTCAACTGGTAGAAATCACCTTTACGGGTGCACAGAGGAGTGTCCATTACAAATCATCGACAAAACCTTACCTGTGGGCTATAGCCAAGAACGACAAAATAGATGTCGTAGGTTCTTTTTGCATTATTCCATTGCTTCATTGCAATCATTGCGGTTGGTGATGTAAAATGTTATCATGGTATATTTGGAGGCTATCACGAATATTGGTGATGCATTTTTGTGTTTTTGTTAGCAACGTGATTTATTTTCAGATTTGGGTGCGCAAATGCTATTGGGAAAAACCATCAGGAACACAACAATGAACAAAATAATTTGGATCATAGATCAAGGCCATGATGGGCCTAGATAGGGAAGTTGACCATGAGTAGAGGAAGTGGTGTGGTTGTAGAAGATCAACCTGGTGAACCTAGCTACCTGTAGTGGATCTTCAACATGGTCATGGTCGTTTGTGATGCACATCGGTCGAATCTCCTGCCTTCAATGGTAAATTGACAAGCGGAAATCGATGGATCATCAAAGTGAGAGGAGCATAGGTGATGATGGAGGCTACACAGGATGCTACACTACAAAGAGATCGCAGGGAATGCAAACGATGAATAATATGTAAGCATAAAGGCAAGAAGTGAAGGCACAAAATCCACAATAAAACACGAATGAAAAGTATTAGCGAAGCTAGAAAGGCACTCAATACCAAAGGCTGGATTTGGGAAGGAAGGAAATTATATAAGGGAAGGGAGAATTTCCATGAGGGAAATTACCCTTCACAGGGTAGGAGCGAATGCTCTGATACCAACATGATACGGACTTACAGGCTACAAACTCTAGATTACTTTGTATTCATTAAACATGCCAATTTATAGGCCTGAAATATATATTAAATACCATTGTATGAGTCAAACTATGGGCTCAATACCATGTGTGGATAATAGGATAAGGGTGCATTTAATATGCACAATAATATTTAATATCCCTCATCTCTATCTATACAAATGCATTTAAGGCATATTATTTAATGCCATACCATATCCCTATTAATTAGAGCCACTTAACAAGGGTACATGATGATCCATAACTATTCTATTAAAGATCAAAATATTATAAGTAGGTATGACTAAAACCAATGTTACCAATGCAAAGAGCTCAAAAAATCATGTGATTTGAAAAAAGAAGATAAAAACGCTTTCATATTTGCAAATATCACCTCCAAAAACTTTGAAGTTTTTGAAAAAAATTAGTACTTATAAAAAATGAGAGTTTAAGACGTGACACTGTGTGATTGGCTACAAGGGTGCTCAGTGTGCACTATCCATGTAGCATACCAGTGAATCATGTGATGCCACTTCTCGCAATCTGATTTGATGTCTTATCTAAAAACCATACTAAATCACTTGTCATTTTTTAATTTGCTTTGAAATCTATATATTGTTAAGTCTACTATTGATTGTATGAGCTACTTATCAAGTTTGTTGAGTTGGAAAAATATGATTAGTCAGACCAGTGTTTATAGATGCCAAGTGGCATATAGTTTTCCATATTAGTCATTGTATAACCTACCATGTTGGCTCAATAAGAGGACACCCCATTGGCTCCTACATCAGCCTCTACCACATGTTTCCTCAAGATTTGTGCCATATCAACACCTTTATAAGATGTCACGTGTCATTCTATACCACTTATTTGGACTATTATATCAATTTTCATGTGTTGTCTTAAGATTTTTGCATATGCTAACATATCACTTATATAGATTATTGTGTCTGTCATACGGATTTCCACATATCACCTTGGGATTCATGTGTTTGGTTCCACCTTAGCTTTATGGACTACCATGTGGCATTTGTACGAACTTATCATGTCACCGAAAGGTGCGACATCATCATTGGTTTGGTTGTTTATATGTTGACATCATCATAAAAAAAGTAGAGGGGGGAGGGTTTGAACCTAAGACCTCCCATGGGAAATTATCTTAAGTCCCTCCATCTATCCATCTTCCCAAGTGTCAAACTTGGGATATAAAGGACACTCAAATTTAAAACAAATCAAACTGTCTTACGCTCCCTGTCATGCCACTGACATAAGCCTACATCATGATGTAGTAAGCATGCCCATGCACATGCTTTTACCTGCTTTTATAGAATATTACTTTTTCAAAATTCAAAATTTAAATTTTTGGAAGGAAAGACAAGAAACTTTCAAACATAATTTGGGAGTACCTAGAGGCAAAATGGTAAAAAATGTTGAACTATGACCCCCCTCAAATTTTGCAAAGAATCAAAAAATGCTAATGGTTTGTTTGTATCTATTATGATAAGCCCTACACAACCAATCAGGCCCTCCTCTTACACCTATGCAATAGAAAAAAAAATGGACCACTTTTGCAACTTTTTCAAGTGGCTTGAAGGTATTTGCTAAGCATAGAAGCTTTCACATTACTTTTATAGCACCAAGTATCTGTCTAAAAAAATTATTCTTTTCTTTTTTTCTTTCATGGTGGCCAAGCAGTCTCCCCTTTCAATAGTTTTACTATTAGATAACAAAAACCAAAACAGAAAGGAAATGGATTTTTTTAAATCCATAAAAAAATTAGGTTTTCAAAAAACTTCAAAAATTCAATACTAAAACTAAGGCATCCATCGGTCCGAGGTGTAAACCAATTGGTTCATCCAAACCCCATAAGGGGGCGGAGGTCCAAGGTTCAAATCTCGGGCCTCTTCGGACTGAACGCTTGTCCATTTCCTGGTGATTTCAACAACATAAAAGGTTTAAAATGATTGTGGCATGGCGGTTATAGGGGTGAACTACGCGAAGATCTATGTGGTGATTTTCGAGGTGGACAATGCAGAATACTGTGGTGGCCATAAAATTTGGACAGCCTGCCTGGATTCATGGCGGCTACCAATTCCACCATGTTAAAAAATAAAAAATAAAGGCATCCATCTGGTCAAAAAAATTAAAGATGAAATACGATTAATCTCTAATGAGAGGAAATATGAACATGTCGATGAATGTTTCTAGTAGAGCAAATCTATTGATTCTAATGAGATCCTCATGATCCAATTCCACTTGGGATTTATTATAAACCCTTCTTCATATTAGGCCCTCAACCTTCAAAAAACCTTCTTTGATAGTTTTGACAAAATTATCCTCAATAGAAATTAGAAGAAGAAACTCTTATCAGTGGAAGCAATTGAATAATGAAGATTCACACCCACTTTGATACTATGTTAGATATCATGGTAGTTTCCAAAAATGAATGGAATCAAACATTACCTAGTATGGAATCAAACATAACATGGAGGTCCAAGGTTCAAATCTCGAGCCTCGTAGGATTGAATGCTTGTCCCTTTCCTGGTGATTTCAATAGCATAAAAGGTTTAAAATGATTGTGGCATGGCAATTATAGGGGTGAACTGCACGAAGATCTATGTGGCGGTTTTCGAGGTGGACAATGCAGAATATTGTGGTGGCCATAAAAGTTGCACAGCCTGCTCGGATTCGTGGCGGCTACCAATTCCACCATGTTAAAAAATAAAAAATAAAGGCATCCATCTGGTCAAAAAAATTAAAGATGAAATACGATTAATCTCTAATGAGAGGAAATATGAACATGTCGATGAATGTTTCTAGTAGAGCAAATCTATTGATTCTAATGAGATCCTCATGATCCAATTCCACTTGGGATTTATTATAAACCCTTCTTCATATTAGGCCCTCAACCTTCAAAAAACCTTCTTTGATAGTTTTGACAAAATTATCCTCAATAGAAATTAGAAGAAGAAACTCTTATCAGTGGAAGCAATTGAATAATGAAGATTCACACCCACTTTGATACTATGTTAGATATCATGGTAGTTTCCAAAAATGAATGGAATCAAACATTACCTAGTATGGAATCAAACATTACATGGAGGTCCAAGGTTCAAATCTTGGGCCTCATAGGACTAAATGCTTGTCCCTTTCCTGGTGATTTCAACAGCATAAAAGGTTTAAAATGATTGTGGCATGGCGGTTATAGGGGTGAACTGCACAAAGATCTATGTGGCGGTTTTTGAGGTGGACAATGCAGAATACTGTGGTGGCCATAAAAGTTGGATAGCCTGCCTAGATTCGTGGCGGCTACCAATTCCACCATGTTAAAAAATACAAAATAAAGGCATCCATCTGGTCAAAAAAATTAAAGATGAAATACGATTAATCTCTAATGAGAGGAAATATGAACATGTCGATGAATGTTTCTAGTAGAGCAAATCTATTGATTCTAATGAGATCCTCATGATCCAATTCCACTTGGGATTTATTATAAACCCTTCTTCATATTAGGCCCTCAACCTTCAAAAAACCTTCTTTGATAGTTTTGACAAAATTATCCTCAAGAGAAATTAGAAGAAGAAACTCTTATCAGTGGAAGCAGTTGAATAATGAAGATTCACACCCACTTTGATACTATGTTAGATATCATGGTAGTTTCCAAAAATGAATGGAATCAAACATTACCTAGTATTTCTTAACAAAAAACATATAGTATGAAAAGAACACATAATATAATGGGGTGTCCATGAACACCAAATAATCTTCACTAAAAGAAGAAACTACACTCCATTTGATAATGAAATGATCAATGAGAAGGGTATTTATATCCAAGTACATGATGCCTTTAGGTCAAAATTATGAAACTGATCCTCAAGAATAAAATATTATAAAAATTACAAAAGTACCGTTTACAAGGTTTACATGGGCTCAAAGGGTAAATATAACAAATACAATTACAAATAATTAGTCTTGGCCTCAAGAGAAGCTTAACCACCACATAATTGAAAAATAATATCTAGTATTGGGAATTTTGTGGATTGTAGTTAGCATGGAATAATGTCCTCCTTCATCATGGTATTGTTTAATTAGGGTATTTTTCCTCTCATATTCAATGCAACATAGCAATACACCATCATATCCTTTTCTAGACAAGATGCCATCAAGCCAATAATATAACATTACATTTAGCCTGAATCAAATTTTTTCCTTAGTTGTTAATCATCCTAGAACATGTCATATGGCCATATATCTATAAACATCACCCATTCAGTTTGTTCCATTATTCACTTATAATTCTTCCACTAGGGTAACCTAATATTTAGGTATTGACACATCAAGTTCTCACACAAGGCCCTTTCCCTAATGAGCTTGGTGGGTTTGATCTCAATATTAAATTCTTGAATCTTGTTAAGCCACCTAGTTTTATTTTTTTTCAAATCACCATGGTGTATAGCGGATCAAATATTAGGGTGGATTATGAAAACCATGGCCTTGCTCTGTGACAAGTAAAACCTGAATTTCCTAAGAGCTTTCATGATGGTAAACACTTGTTTTTCAATGATGGTATGTCTTTCTTTATAGTTATGGAGGACTTGGCACATGAATGAGATGGGGTGTTCTTCATCCTTATCATTCTTTTGGGTTATGATGGTGACATTTCTTTCATCTATTTCAAATACATAAAGCCTCAAATATTTGAAAAATATGGATCAATCAAGATTGAGGCTTGAGTTATGGTGAAGAACACAAGCTTATACTGAGAGGGGGGTGAATAATATAGCACCCACTTTTTACTTTCTTTCCAAACCAATATCAATTAGTGTCCTTAATTGCAATATCCAAATATAGCAATGTGCATTAATGACATAGATAGCAATAGTAAGCAAGAGCACAAATCACCACACACAATTGAGACACAAGATTTAACGTGGTTCCCCCAATGTGGGGTACTCCACAAGATAATATCCTTATAATATTTCACAAATAAATAGGGATCCTTATCCCAATACAAATGATTACTTTGATCTGCTCAAAGCTAGGCTATCCACTGATCTGCTCAACAAGGCAATCCACTAATCTGCTCAGCTAGGCAATCCACTGATCTACTCAGTAGGCAATCCACTGATCTACTCAGGTAGGCAATCCTGATCTGCTTAGGTAGGCAATCCACTGATCTTCTCAGCAAGGCAATATTGATCTACTCAGGTAGGCAATCCACTGATCTTCTCAGCTAGGCAATCCTGATCTGCTCAGGTAGGCAATCCTGATTCTCAGTAGGCAATCCACTAATCTGCTAAAGCTCATCAAGCTTACTCAAATTCTCTAGCAAGCTCACCAAGAACTTGCTCAAATCTGCTCTAGCAAGCTCACCAAGAACTTGCTCAAATCTGCTCTAGCAAGCTCACCAAGAACTTGCTCAAATCTGCTCTAGCAAGCTCACCAAGAACTTGCTCAAAATCTGCTCTAGCAAGCTCACCAAGAACTTGCTCAAATATGCTCTAGCAAGCTCACCAAGAACTTGCTCAAATTCTCTAGAACTCACCAAGAACTTGCTCAAATTCTCAAAACTCACAAGAACTTGCTCAAAATCTGTCTAAAATCCCAAAAGCCTTCTCAAAGGCTCAATCAATCATACAAAAGCTGCCACAAATCTGTCCAGAAATCTATCCCAAAAGCCTTCTCAAAGGCTCAATCAATCATGCACAAAAGCTGCCACAAATCTATCCAGAAATCTATCCCAAAGGCCTTCTCAAAGGCTCAATCAATCATGCTCAAGTAGCACTCAAATCTCATCCACAAATCTATGAAGGCAAGGCTCAATGATGAACTCAACAATGAATGGCAATGCACTCTACAATGGATGACAACAATGATCCACAATGATCTCAACTCAAATCAGAATATAGAATAGTTTGTTTCATGGAACTTGAACAACCACTTCACTCATTCACTTGACTAGGCTCAAACAACTCTACTCAACCAATCACCACAAGGAACAACTCTTTCTCACAAACCCTAGTCCAAGCATGTATCAACCAACTCAAAATGTTTCCAACAATGCTCAACCACAAATCTCACATAACAATGATACTCATGTTCTCCTCTAACTCAAGTTCAAGTTCTTTGTACAATCAATGGGCTTCAACAACAATGCTTATAAAACATTCTTCACATAACAATGATACTCATGTTCTTCTCAAACCCTATCTCAGGTTTTTCACACAACTAATGGCTTCAACAACAATGCTTATAAAACAAGGTTTAAACACAACTCTCAAACCAGAAAACCTTGAAGCATTCAACCAACCACTTTCGAAAAGGAAACCACAATCAATCCTTTTCTCTCCAATGATATTTCAGAAATCAACCACCATAAACAAAGTCAATGGAGAATATTGCTCATACCTTTTGATGCCTTATTAGTTGTCCACTAAATCTGCCACACTCAACAAACTTTCTTTTTCAACTTTCAATAAGGGTTAGGGATCATGATTAATAACACAACAATAATATCCAAATAACACCTTATTACTCCTACTCAATAAAATACATCATGTCCCCTCATGAAAGAATTAATCCTCTTTGAAAAAGAACAAAGCAACCTTCACTTTTGAACCTCTTTATAAAATCAGAAATATCTCTTTACACACACCTTATTTCTCCCTCTAAGCAAGTTAATCAAATAGCCCTCGAAATAAGCTTTCCAACGATATATAATATGATATACTTCCAAAAATAAAATCACCAGAAATCTCTCTTTTTCTTAAGGTGCATCATAACCCTTATTTCTCCTAGGGCAACTTTAGAAAAATAAAATATTAAAAAAATATTAACTTGCCTCTGTCCTTGATGGGATTCGATCCCTTGATGCCTCCTCGCTCAGTGCCTTAACCATGGCCAAGCCACCATTGGGCCACACGCCCTCACGTGTTCAAAGGGGCATGAACCAAAACAAATACCTCAATATTTTGCGCCCTTCGAAAACTCAAAAATGCTTCGAGCGTTTCAACACAACAAGCATCCCCGACGAGACTCGATCGTAGGACCTCCTGCTTCTTACACAATGCATGAACCACTAGGCCAAAGGTGCCTATGCATTTGGTTATCCTCCATGAATGATTCTTCAATGGACCCAAATTTTGTAAACCCTTCACACGCCTCTTTACACACGCTTCAACACACAGGCTCTTTTCGCATTACATTATCAATTCGAATGCATTCAAAAATCGAGGACAAGAATTTATCAAAACTTTTGGTGGCATATATATATATATTTCCTCCTTTCTTTAGACGTCGAGCTATTATTTTTAATATATGCCTTTCCTCCTTTCTTTAGACGTCGACGCTATAATTTTATTTTTAATTTTAAAATTTTAAATTTTAAATAATTTAAAATTTAAACTAAATATTTAAAATTAAATATCTCCATCACTAGGGCACCTTTTTTGATGAAACGAAAAGCCAACCTGGGTTTTAAGAAAAACCCATTTCAAATCTGCCATCCATGGTTTTAAATAAAACCTTTTATTTTGCCTGCCTTGGTTTTCACAAAAACCTTGTATATATCCATGCTCTCCAAAATATCATAAATGATATTTTATGAAGTGCTTTTGCCACCAAAACTCAAATGTAGACATGACATCAATGATCCATGTGACATCAATGACAACATAAAATAACTCAAATTTCCAACAATCTCCCCCTTTGTCATTGATGGCAACACCTCTAATGCAAATCACCACAATCACTGCAAAAACCATCTCTGAGAATCAAAGTTGCTCCCCCTGACTCAATACTCTCTATGGAGGCTGCTCCCCCTAACTCAATACTCTCTTTGGAGGCTGCTCCCCTAACTCAATTAGTCTCCCCTAACTCAAATCTCTCCCCCTTTGACATCAATGGCAAAAGGGACACCTATGGGGCTAAAATATATGACTCTTAAGCATAGCCCCCTCACCACCTTCTCTCTTGAGGTGATTAATTTTGGGGTGGGAGTACTTTTACTCCCATATTACATTATTTCTTTCCTCTGTCAACTTCCTTCCATATTTTTTTGATATCCTTCTCTTGATGAATTACTTGATCTTCTTGTCTTGAACCTATTTGACCTTCTTGCCTTGAAATTGCTTGACCTTCTTGTCTTAAACTTGTTTGGAATTGAGTCCTACACCATTTTGCAATATGTCCAAAGTTATTGCAATTAAAACACTTGATATTGTAGCCTTTGGATGGTGCCCATATCCTGAATTCTTTCTTGAAATAATTTCCATATCCATTCCTTTCCTGAACCCTGTATTGTGAAGTTTTGTTTTCATAATCATTATGACCATGACTTCTAAATTGTGTAGCTCTAAATCCAAAACCATGTTGCTCATTTTCTTTGCACTGAGATGCTTTATGACCAATCCTGTTGCATGAGAAGCAATGTCCCTGAAAACCATACCTTCTTCCTTTGAAGTTCCTTCTAGAAAAATCAAACTTCTTTGATCCATAGACCCTGCAGTGTATAGCCCTGTGTCCAAATCCATTACAAGAAAAACAATGTCCTTGAAAAGCCCTTTGTTCATGCCTTGGTTCCTCATACCTTTCTTGACCATTATCCTTGTGATCATTTTTTACTTGTGCATTGTATCCTTGAACCTTCTTTGTAGTATCTAAATCCTCTTCCTTAATTTCTTCCTTGCTTTCCTTTTCAAGAATTTCTTTTCCTTTTGAACTTGATTCACCTATCTCAAAACAAGATCCAAACTGAATGTTTGGAGCCATAGGAACTTTGGAACTTTCTTCATAACACTTAGGTGCTTCCTTGCTTTCATATTTTAGAACTTCCTTTCCTTTTGAGTGTGATTCCCCAAACCTGAAATATGAGACCTTTGGTGCTTTGGAACCTTCCTCTTCTTTCTCTTCATTTGTGTCAAATAGCAAATTGGCATCCATATTTATTGTCTCTGAAATACATGTTTCCTTCTTAGTGAAAATATCTTGACCTTTTGAGTCATGTGATGGATCAAACTTCTCAAGTATGGAACATCTCAATTCTTTTAGATTCTCCTTAACCTCTTGTAGTTGCTCATGGATATCATTGAAGTCTTCCTTTAGATCAACTGAGACATCTATCTTTCTTACAATATTCTCTTGTTTAACTTCTTCTATTTGGAGTGAATGTTCTTCTTCTACTTCTTTTATCCCATAGAAAAACCCTTCTTCATCTTCACTGTCACTAAGATCATTATAATATTCTATAGCAAACAAACTTTCATGATTTCTTTGACCATGCCTGTTTCCTTGATGTGTCATCTCATCTTCACTATCACTGAATCCATTGCAATATCCTGATCTGTGATCTCTTTGACCACACACAAAGCACTGTTCTCTTTCACCTTCTATTCCTAGGAATAGATGTTCTTCCTTTTCATCATCTGACTTGTCTCTATCACTGTGATCTGAGCTATCACTTGCTTCTTCAATGTAGAAAGTTTTCTTTGTCTTACGAAAACTTTTCTTCTTCTCATACCTGCTTTGCTTGTATCTGTCATCTTTGTCATGCTTATGCTTTCCATCTTCTTTTCTTCTGTGACCCTATTTTTCATCATCACTATTTTCTTCATGTGGACACTTGTTTGCATAGTGACCAAAATCACCACACTTGTAGCATTTGACTTTCTTCATATCTCTGTAATTCCTTGAGTCCTTTTTCCTTTTGATGAAGTTAGCTTCCTCATCATTATCTGAATCTCTATCTATCTCTAGAATTTTCCCTTTCTTTTTCTCTGAAGCCTTGAATGCAATTTCTTTTATTGGAACCTGATGCTTACTTATCCTCATCTCATAAGTTGTGAGAGTTCCTTGTAGTTCTTCCATTGTTAGCTTGTTGATATCCATTGTTTCTTCTATTGTTGAAACCTTTGCATCATACTTCATGGGAAGTGATCTCAAAACCTTTTGAGTAACTTCTGATTCTTTCATCTCAAATCCTAGACCTCTCATGGTGTTAGTAATCTCATCAACTCGAAGTAAAAACTTTGCTATATCTTCAGAATCTTCCATTTTCAATTCCTCAAATATTTTTCTATGAGTTTGTAGTTTTGCCAACTTTACCTTGGAATCTCCTTCATAGGTATTCCGCAACTTGGTCCACATTTCATTAGCTGAATTACATACCATTACCTTTGCAAAATCTATCTCACGTAGCCCACTCAAAATACAATTCATTGCCCTTGCATTGATCTCAACCAATTTTTTGATAGTCTTATCTGCCTCGGGATCACCTTCAACCTTATACTCTTTTTCAACCATCTGCCATACCTCATATCCTTGTGATATCAAGTAGTTCTTCATTCTCATGCTCTAGAAAGCATAATTGTTACCATCAAATAGTGGAGCCTTATTTGTAGATGATCCATTCTGTGAAGCCATCTGTGTTCTTGTAGAATCTGCCCTCAAGTTGTTAGCCTTTTCGAAGGAACCCGCTCTGATACCAATTGAAGAACACAAGCTTATACTGAGAGGGGGGTGAATAGTATAGCACCCACTTTTTACTTTCTTTCCAAACCAATATCAATTAGTGTCCTTAATTGCAATATCCAAATATAGCAATGTGCATTAATGACATAGATAGCAATAGTAAGCAAGAGCACAAATCACCACACACAATTGAGACACAAGATTTAACGTGGTTCCCCCAATGTGGGGTACTCCACAAGATAATATCCTTATAATATTTCACAAAGAAATAGGGATCCTTATCCCAATACAAATGATTACTTTGATCTTCTCAAAGCTAGGCTATCCACTGATCTTCTCAAGCAAGGCAATCCACTGATCTACTCAGCTAGGCAATCCACTGATCTGCTTAGGTAGGCAATCCACTGATCTGCTCAGGTAGGTAATCCTGATCTACTCAGGTAGGCAATCCATTGATCTGCTCAATAAGACAACTCACTGATCTGCTTAGGTAGGCAATCCACTGATCTTCTTAGGTAGGCAATCCTGATCTACTCTAGGCAATCACTGATCTCTTGTAGGTAATCCTATCTCTTAGCTAAACCAACTCAATGCTCTAGAAAGCTCACCAAGAACTTGCTCAAATCTGCGTAGAAGCTCACCAAGAACTTACTCAAATCTTCTCTAGCAAGCTCACCAAGAACTTGCTCAAATTATGCTCTAGCAAGCTCACCAAGAACTTGCTCAAATCTGCTCAGCAAGCTCACCAAGAACTTGCTCAAAATCTCTCTAGCAAGCTCACCAAGAACTTGCTCAAATCTACAAAGCTCACCAAGAACTTGCTCAAATTATCTAAAATCTATCAAAAACCTTCTCAAAGGCTCAATCAATAATCAAAAAGCTCACAAATCTGTCCAAAATCTATCCCAAAAGCCTTCTCAAAGGCTCAATCAATCATGCACAAAAGCTACCACAAATCTATCCAAAAATCTATCCCAAAGGCCTTCTCAAAGGCTCAATCAATCATGCTCAAGTAGCACTCAAATCTCATCCACAAATCTATGAAGGCAAGGCTCAATGATGAACTCAACAATGAATGGCAATGCACTCTACAATGGATGACAACAATGATCCACAATGATCTCAACTCAAATCAGAATATAGAATAGTTTGTTTCATGGAACTTGAACAACCACTTCACTCATTCACTTGACTAGGCTCAAACAACTCTACTCAACCAATCACCACAAGGAACAACTCTTTCTCACAATCCCTAGTCCAAGCATGTATCAACCAACTCAAAATGTTTCCAACAATGCTCAACCACAAATCTCACATAACAATGATACTCATGTTCTTCTCTAACTCAAGTTCAAGTTCTTTGTACAATCAATGGGCTTCAACAACAATGCTTATAAAACATTCTTCACATAACAATGATACTCATGTTCTTCTCAAACCCTATCTCAGGTTTTTCACACAACTAATGGCTTCAACAACAATGCTTATAAAACAAGGTTTAAACACAACTCTCAAACCAGAAAACCTTGAAGCATTCAACCAACCACTTTCAAAAAGGAAACCACAATCAATCCTTTTCTCTCCAATGATATTTCAGAAATCAACCACCATAAACAAAGTCAATGGAGAATATTGCTCATACCTTTTTGATGCCTTATTAGTTGTCCACTAAATCTGCCACACTCAACAAACTTTCTTTTTCAACTTTCAATAAGGGTTAGGGATCATGATTAATAACACAACAATAATATCCAAATAACACCTTATTACTCCTACTCAATAAAATACATCATGTCCCCTCATGAAAGAATTAATCCTCTTTGAAAAAGAACAAAGCAACCTTCACTTTTGAACCTCTTTACAAAATCAGAAATATCTCTTTACACACACCTTATTTCTCCCTCTAAGCAAGTTAATCAAATAGCCCTCGAAATAAGCTTTCCAACGATATATAATATGATATACTTCCAAAAAGAAAATCACCAGAAATATCTCTTTTTCTTAAGGTGCATCATAACCCTTATTTCTCCTAGGGCAACTTTAGAAAAATAAAATATTAAAAAATATTAACTTGCCTCTGTCCCTGACGGGATTCGATCCCTTGATGCCTCCTCGCTCAGTGCCTTAACCGCGGCCAAGCCACCATTGGGCCACACGCCCTCACGTGTTCAAAGGGGCACGAACCAAAACAAATACCTCAATATTTTGCGCCCTTCGAAAACTCAAAAATGCTTCGAGCATTTCAACACAGCAAGCATCCCCAACGAGACTCGATCGCAGGACCTCCTGCTTCTTACACAGCGCACGAACCACTAGGCCAAAGGTGCCTATGCGTTTGGTTATCCTCCATGAATGATTCTTCAATGGACCCAAATTTCGTAAACCCTTCACACGCCTCTTTACACACGCTTCAACACACAGGCTCTTTTCGCATTACATTATCAATTCGAATGCATTCAAAAATCGAGGACAAGGATTTATCGAAGCTTTTGGTGGCATATATATATATATATATATATATGCCTTTCCTCCTTTCTTTAGACGTCGGCGCTATTATTTTTAATATATGCCTTTCCTCCTTTCTTTAGACGTCGGCGCTATAATTTTATTTTTAATTTTAAATAATTTAAAATTTAAACTAAATATTTAAAATTAAATATCTCCATCATCGGGGCACCTTTTTCGATGAAACGAAAAGCCAACCTGGGTTTTAAGAAAAACCCATTTCAAATCTGCCATCCATGGTTTTAAATAAAACCTTTTATTTTGCCTGCCTTGGTTTTCACAAAAACCCTGTATATATCCATGCTCTCCAAAATATCATAAATGATATTTTATGAAGTGCTTTTGCCACCAAAACTCAAATGTGATCCATGTGACATCAATGATCCATGTGACATCAATGACAACATAAAATAACTCAAATTGCCAATAGATGGCATATTTAATGTCTTGAAAAACCTTTCTACCTTCATCAATCCATAATAAGACAACATCCTTCTTTAGAATTTTGGTGATTGGTATAACCATTTGGACAAAATTTATTGTGAATTTGACAACAAACTAGACTTGACCTAGGAAAACTATCATCTCTTTAAAAGAGGTGGGCAATAGGAGCTCTTGGATGGTTTTTATCCTATAATGGTCCATGGCTAAGCCTTCTTTTAACACTACATATTCAATCAATTTTCCTTCTAGGACCATGAAATTGGACTTCTTGGAATTGAGTGAAAAGCCAAACACTTTGCACATCTAAAATATTGACTCACGATGCTCAATGCGCTTACTCCTTCCCTTGGAATACAAGGTTGGATCATCAAGGTATATAAAATTTATCTCACCAATAAATATAGCAAATTCTATGTCAATAAATCATTGGAAGGTAGTCCATTTATTTGATAGGCCAAACAACATTAGTTGATATGCAAAGGTTTCTTATTTGGTGGTGAAGTTTATCTTATGTTTGTCATCATCTTTAACCTAGATCTTATTGTACCTAGAAAACCATCCAAGAGTGACAATTTATAAGATCTTGCCACTTTATACAACTAATCTATGATGGGTAAAGGATAGTGATCTTTTAATGAGGCTCTATTTAGGTTTCTAAAATCAATGCACAACCTTATATCACCATTTTCTTATGTACAAGAACCAAATCAGCAATTGAGTTTGAATGTTTAATTGGAAATATTATACAGGCTTGCAAGAGCTTCAACAGTTCCTTCTTTAATACTTCTTCAATTTTCAAATTCACTATTCATTGTTTTTGTTTGAAATTCTAGTATAAGGCTCCAACTAAATGGTATGTTTGATGATTTTTTTATCATAAACTTTGAGATCAACATATGACCATGCAATGATATCCCCATACTTTCCACAAAGTTCTTTCAAAAGGTCAATATCTTCTTAAGTAAACATTTTTTAGCGACAATTTCTTGCTTTCAATAATCTCAATAGGACGATATGAACATACCTTCACTTTGATGCTTGATTTCCTTATGTTATAGTCAAGACTAAATAGGATTTCCAAAGTAATTATCCCCTTAGGTAGTTGTTTTGTATTCCATTGTATAACCCCATCCTTGATATCATCCCATAATCATTATTTTCTTTATCATGTTGGGCTTCTTTGATAAAGAATTTTATGATCTATTCATAATTATTGAAGAATTGTCATTTATTAGAGTTATCAAGGATGGTTTATTTGAAGACCACTCCTAACTCCTTTGGTTTATGTCACATATCGGAAGTGGGGTTGAATCTAGCTGTTATACTTCCTTAGCATTCAATTCTCTAGAAATTTCCTTGACCTCATACGTATCAAAACTCTCTAGCAAATCCTAGACCTTGTGCTTATATGAATCCAATATTTATTCTTCATGATGCATTGGGAATTAACCTAGTTTTCTATCGATTCGAAGTCACCATATATCCTTAATTTTTAGTCCCCATATTCTTGGATTATCTAAGTCAGTGCATAGCTTCATATAAAGCCATATTTTTGGTACTATTGAAAAATAATCTACATACAAAATGGTTCTTTAACCTTGAGGATAAATGAATAAAAATGTTAGCACCTACCCCAATCTAGATTCTAACACCATCAAAATGCATCATTGATGTCTTGTTAACACCTAGACTTGTTAGAGTTGGGATATTATTTGGTTTTATCGTGAGAAGATAATTCCCAAGCTTAGTCACCTCATAGTCAACCTATGGATCTTATTCATCTTGAAACATGTTGATTATCATATCAATTTCATATGTTTGATCATCTTCAAGTCCATCATAATCTTCTACGAAATTGGGAGCTCATTCTAGTTTATGGTACCATCCTCATCCATATTTTGTAGCAAGTAGTTGCAAGGCAGCTTGTTCTCTGTTCTGATCATATTCCCACCTCTAGGAACTTTCATGTAGGTATAATACATTGTCAAGTAACTATATCTTAACAACTTACATGTCCATACTCTAGATACAAGAATACCGAAGTATGAGGAAAGGTAAACAACTATTACTTCTTATGCTACTACCAACTTTGGATGCTTAACAACAATTATAAACAAGTCTTTGAGGAATACTACTGCATTCATCCTAGTGCCATCCATCTGGATCAGATGCCTAGCAATTTTAGTGTAAGGTAAACCCATTTCTTCATGCACTACTTTTGGCATCATTATTATTGTTGCCCTTGACTCGACATAGCAATTTATCAATATATAGTTCTCAATATTCAAGATCACATAGACTGGAGACAACTTCAATGTTTTGGGATTTGGGTCATTCAATATGTTAGACACATTAAATTATATGTCTATTGGATGATCTGCTATCAAGTTTTGTTGCTTAGCTATGTCGATTTGAGTTGGCTCTAATTGTTTACCCTTGGCATAATTCCTCTCTTGTTATTTCAAGACCTCTTATAGTAAATCCTACTAACCAATCAGGGCTAACACCTCCAACATACTTACCTTGGCAAATCTCTTTTTTATTTCTTCCATAATGTTAAACTTGAATTCTATAGAGCTACTCTCACTTCTTGTAGTGGACTTATGATATTGCCTTGTGTTTGTCGCATGATCTTCATTGGTGAGAAAGGAATGCTTTAGTCATCCCTTAGCTTTTTTAGAGCTAATCTCTTTCCTAATCACTTCTTTTATCTATAGTTTTGTTTATTCTTCCATTCCCCTATTGGTTTTGAATTATTTTCCTTTGTCTATTTGCTTATCCTTACCAATTTGGTCCTCTATTTGAGCCTTATCTATGACATCATTTGTAGTAATCTTCTTTTCTTTCTATTTCTCTTATTGTGCGACTATTGGCCCTTTCTCCTACAAGAGAAATGGTTGCCTTCCTCTCCTAAGAACTATTGTACCCTTATTTTTTTGAGTCTGTTTATGAGTGGGTTACTCCTCGGGTGCTTTCCTCTTGTCCCTAGTCCTAAGTCCTTATTTATTAGTGCATATGGCATCATATTCAAACACTTGTTTATTTTTACAATGCTAAAATGGGAAAAGATGCATTATTGGGGTTTGGTAGAACAAGAATCGATTGTTGGGATTGAAGTTGTTGGTAAGTGGGTTGAATTGTTGCATGTGCCAATTGAACTAAGATAACGACTTGATGAGCCTAACATTTTTTGTTACACTAAATTATTTGAGAATGTTTGATAGCTTCAACACACTCTACGGTATTGTGCCTTGTATTACATGAAAAAAACCACAATATATTGACTTTGAAATGGTATCACCATATTTTGTGTGCTTGATTTGTTCCCTTTATGAGGCACTTGATCCTTAGTAAGGTACAAGTTTTTCTAAGGTTACCAATTTTGGGGTTGTTGTCATTGTTTCCTTTCAACATTATTTTGTTCTACCAAATTTTTTATCACTTCCAATATTTTACTCACTATAAAATTATTGGTTGACTCCTTGTTTGAGATAGGTATATCAAGAAAGACTAAAAGTTGTGGCTGAAAAGTGATGGTGGATGATGAATTTTGGCTAGGATGCATGATAATATACGGAGAGGATGAAAAATTAGCAGTAATGGTTGATTGAGGATTTGAAATGGACCAAATGGGGGTGTAGGACCAGGAGTTGTTTTATTTTGGGTAACATGGATAACATAGACCATAGGCAGGGTAGGAGATAGTTTTTCTACTCTAATAAAAATGTCTTATGTCCAAGCTACTTCTTCAAAAGCTACAACCAGCATATAATGAGTAACATTACAATCCATCAAAGTTATAGATCATACTATAAACCCTTGATGTCATACGATAATGTTTTTTCTTCATGTTGGAAATATGTTGAATATTTTCCATGTTATTATAGCAGGGTTAACTTTAAATATACTGAACACTCTCCATGTATCCTCATTGGGGTTCAGGGATGGGCCAAGCCTTGAGAGCCTTGAGTAGGGGTTTGGGGGCAGTAGCCCTTGACAAAAGTTTTAGCATTTCTTAAGCTATTTTTATACCCATATGGGTTGTTTAAGGTTAAATAGTTGAACTTGTGGTTTTTCGCCCATGGTATTGTAAAATTCATTCTTGTATTGTTATTTAATTGCACTTGCATCAGGGTTTGATGAGAGATGAACATTATTGTAATGGAGATGATTAATTTTATACAATAAGGAGATATTACTATTCTGGATTTTTTTCTATAAGGTTTTCCCAGGTGAAATACTATGTTATGTGTGTATCTATTATCTTCTTTTTTTATTTGATTTTGTATTAATTGTTTTTCTAGATTTAGTTTATTGGGGCCTTTTGCTCTTCATTTGGTATTAGAGCTAGTTTTTTTTAGTTTTGTTCAAGGAGCAAGGGTTTCAATGTTGTGATAAATTAATTCTTGAATAGGATTCGTATGTGAAAGAATTTAGGCAAAGAAAAATGATAGGAAGCACATAGGTAGAGATTGAAAAATTTAATGGATAAAATTTTGAGTTATGAAAACTCAAGATGAAGGATTTGTTGGTTGATAGAGATCAGTGGATTATGGTATCGGAAATAAAATCAACATCAATGATAGATGAGGATTGGTTGAATATCGATAGGAAGACAATGAGTTTTATTAGATTATGCTTATCTGATTTGGTAGTGTTGAATGTATCGAAAAAGACCATAACAAAGTTGGTATGGGATAAGCTAGGAACTTATATCAGATAAAGTCATTGGTAAATAAACTCTTTCTTTAGAAGTTGTATTCGCTTTAAATGAATTATGGTGACTATGTGGTTGAATATTTGAATGCTTTTAACATTGTGGTAAATCAATTAAACTTTGTTGAAGTAAAAATAGATGAAGAGAAAAAGTGTATTACTTTACTTTGTTCATTACCTAATTTGTGGGATAACCTAGTTATGGATATCACCAATACTACTTCTACATTAAAATTAGAGGATATAGTAGTAACATTGCTATTTGAGAAAATGATATGAAAATATTATGAGGATTATCATCAGAAAGATGCCTTGGTTGTGAGAGGTCATTCTCAAGAAAGAAACAAATAGAAATCAGGAAAAATAAAGTCAAGATCTAGGGGTAAATCTATTACTCTAGAAAAGAGGAAATGTTGGAAGTGTGGTAACATAGGGCATTATAAAAGAGATTGTAGATCTAAAAAGGCTTATAATAGTCAATCATCTAATGAAGCAACTTTTGCAAAAACAAATACCACGAATGAATATTTAGGGGACTTTTATTCTTAATTGCAACATGCTCAAGTAAATTCCATGACGCATGGTTGATTGACTCAGGTGCTTCCTTTCATATGACTCCTCACACGGATGGGTTCTATGAATATGAAAATATAAATAGAGGTGAAGTCTTCTTGGGAGACAATTCGATATATAAAATAAGAGGCCAAGGAAGAGACAAGTTGAGGTTAAAATATGGAAGAATTAAAACCCTTTCTAGCATGTTGCATATTCTGGGTTAGGAAAGGAATATGATATTCCTGAGTAAGATGAATGATGTAGGTGTGACTATGGTATGCAATAAGGATAGCTACAAGATGGTTTGCGGAGTCTTAGGTTGGCAAGGGTATTTCATGCAACTCTATTTAGACTTAAGGATAGCACTGTAAGTATTGATTGTAATAACTCTTCAGTTGTAGAGGAGAATAATATAGTAGAAGTGGATCCGAGTATTCTTGTAGTGAAGACAATGTTGTGGCATCAATGCATGGGACATATTGGTGAGAAAGGCCTTCGAACATTAAAAATGAAAGGTATGACTAAAGAAATTTTTGATTGCCCATTAAATTTTGATTTTTGTGAGTACTGTGTTTTTGGAAAGCAAACCCAAGTCAAGTTTCCTAGTAGTGCTACAAGATATGAAGAAATTTTGCATCTAGTTCACATTGATGTGTTTGGACCTACAAAAGTACCATCATTAGGTAAATCTATCTATTTTGTTACATTTATAGACAACTTTTCAAGAAATACCTGAGTATATTTTTTATAGAACAAATTTGATGTTTTCAATAAATTTAGAGTTTAAGGCTCTTGTAGAAAATTAGATAGAGAAAAAGATAAAGGTTTTGAGAAGTGACAATGGTGGTGAGTATTGCTCTAACAAATTTGAGCAGTTCTACAAGGACTGTGGAATAGAAATATAAAAGACAACTTTGTATACTCCACACCAGAATGAAGATGCATAATGTATGAACAAAACATTGATGGATAAGGTGAGAAGCATGTTAAGTGGTGCAAGGTTAGAAAGGAAATTCTAGGTAAAGTCGTGTTAACTACTTGTTACCTTATAAAATAGATCTCCTACCTTAGCTTTGGTGGATAAAACTCCATAGGAAGTGCAGATTGGTAAGAAACCCTCTCTTAAGCATATAAGGGTCTTTGGTTGCTTTGCTTATATGTATATCCCAAAAGAGAAAAGGACTAAGCTAGACTATAAATATGAAAAATGTATATTTGTGGGTTATAATATTGGTGTTAAAGGATATAAGTTGTGGAACCCATAAATACATAAGATTTTTTATATTTGTAATGTGGTCTTTAGAGAAACAAAAGGGGTTATGAAATAGGAAATGCAACCAAACAAAGAACCTGCAATAGTTCAAGTAAAATCGGAGCAGAAGGAAGAACCACTGGTAGAATCTAGTGCTATAGAAGAAGATGAACTACGAGAGAGTCTAAAGAGGAAAATTTAGAGGAAGAAGGTGAGGAGGAAGCTAAAGATGTAGAACCTGGAACTCCAAGTTTGAGGAGATCATATTGAGTGAGAAGACTCCTAAAAAGGTATAGCCCTTAAAATATTTGTTCTACATTTAATATATCAGTTACTGATGAAGAACCCAAGACTGTAAAGGAGGCACTTCAATCAAGTGAGAATAAGTCTTGGAAAATGGCTATGGAGGAAGAAATGGAGTCCCTGGATAAAAATAAGACATGGGACTTGGTGAAATTACCCCTTGGAAGAAAATTGGTTGGTTGTAAGTGGGTATTCAAGAAGTACAATGTAGAAGGAAAGTTGAAGAAGTACAAGGCTCACCTAGTAGAAAAAGGATTTTCTCAAATTGAGGGAATTGACTTTGGTGAGATTTTTTTCTCTTATGGCTAAACTAACTTCAATTAAATTTATGTTGGCTATTTTTGTTGCTTTTTATCTTGAAATAGAACAAATGGATGTAAAGACAACATTTATACATGGTGAACTTGATGAATACATATATATTTCACAACCAGAATGCTTTAGTGTGAAAGGTTAGGAGGACTTGGTATGAAAGTTGAAAAAGTCTCTTTGTGGCTTGAAGCAATATCCAAAAATATGGAACCAAAAATTTGATAGGTTTGTTTTGACACTTGGGCTTGGAGAAAACAAAGCAGATCCGTGTGTGTATTTTAAACAAGGTAAAATTTTTGTTATCATTATTTTATATGTGGATGACATGTTAATTGGTAACAATAAGGAGATGATAAAGTTACTAAAACCTCAATTATCTTCTGAATTTGACATGAAGGATTTGGGTGTTGCAAAAATTATTTTGGGTATGAAAATAATAAGGGATCGTGCAAATAGAAAGTTGTGGTTAAATAAAAGGAAATATGTTGATTTGATACTACAGAGGTTTAGGATGCATGATTGTAAACCAATATGTACTCCATATCCTATTGGTCAAAAGTTATATGTTGAACAATGTCCTAAAATATATGAGAAAATAGAAGAAATGCATCATGTTCCTTATGCCAACACTGTTGGTGGTCTTATGTATGCAATGGTCTCTATTAGACCTAATATTGCATATGCAGTGGGAGTAGTTAGAAGATATATGTCCAATACAGGAAAGGAACATTGGACTGTTGTGAAGAGGATCTTTAGATAAATGGAACTTCAAACTATGTTATCTATTACCAAGAAAAATATAGAGATAGTAATATTGTAAATCTATAAGGTTTTGTGGATGCTAATTAGGCTGGAGTTTTGGACAAGAGAATATCCACAAGTGCTTATGTATTCAAACTATTTGGAGGGGCAGTAAGCTGTATGAATGAAAAGCAATCAGTGATTGCTTTATCCACAACAGAGGCAAAGTACATTGCAATAACTCATGCATGTAAAGAAGTAGTGTGGCTACAGAGGTTGTGTTCAACATTTGGTCTTAAGTAGAAGGTTGTGAGAATTGATAGTGGTAGTCTGAGTGCAATATTTTTGGCCAACAATCCTAGTTTCCATGATCATTCAAAACCAATTGATATTAAGTACCATTTTGTGAGAGATGATTAAAGAGAATCAGGTTATGCTGGAGAAAGTTGATACAAAAAACAATGTTGTTGATTCATTAACAAAGGTTGTACCTACTCAAAAAATTTCTTGGTGTAGAAGATTTATGGGTACGGTTGCCCTTGACAGTTGGCAATGGTAGTTTTCAACCCCTATGGAAAGTTTTCAACAAATCGAAGAATTTTGAAAATATGTTGAATATTTTCCATGTTATTCTGGAAGGGTTAACTCTAAAAGGTACTAGACACTCTCCATGTATCCTGATCAGGGTTTGGGGGCGACAGTCCCTGATAATTTTTTTAGGGTTTCTTAAGCTATTTTTAGACCTATATGGGTTGTTTAGGGTTAAATATTTGAACCCATAGTTTTTTGCCCATGATATTGTAAAATCTATTCTTGTGTTACTTAATTGCACTTGCATCAGGGTTTGAAGAGAGGTAAGACATGAACATTATTGTATTGGAGATGGTTAAGTTTATATAGTAAGGAGATATTATTGTGCTGGGTTTTTTTCTCGTAAGGGTTTCCTAGGTGAAATATTATGTTGTGTGTATATGTTATTTTCTTCTTTTTTTCTTTGATTTTGTATTTACTATTTTTCTAGATTTAGTTTATTAGGGCCTTTTGATTTTCACTTCATTGAGACTAACATTTTGATAAATTAGATTTAAGGTTCTAAAGAATCTAGTCATATATGTTTTCTTAAGGATGCCTTTGTATTTTTTTAATTGAAATAAAACAAAGTAATTGTTACCCCATACTACCAAATGTACATTGCCCAACCAATACCAAAATTATCTAGTAATCATTTATATGACAATGCAACTTAATCACGTAGAGAGTAGATTAGTAAGTGTACCATTATGTCCTCCTAAATGCGACGAATTGAGTGTAGACAACTCACTAAGGTGATCCAGAGTCATCTTATCCTCGCTTCCATCAAAATTAGGTAAGGCTTTCATAGTCGTAGGGGATATAGGGGAATAAGCTACTAGGTTTACAAGTCCTTGATAGGTCTAGTCAAGAAGTTGGTTTTGTGGCTAAGGAGGAGGTCCCAAATTATTTTGTTGTAGAGGAGGTTGATCATATTATTTTTTTAGAGGAAGATAAGGATTGATCATGTAATTGTGAGGTGGATATGGAAGATACTAAGGATATAGATACATAGAGTAATAAGGCAACAAATAAAGGTGGTGGATTTTTATAACCCATTGATTCAAAGGAGGTTGCATATTTTGAAATGAAGGAGGATATTGCAAGCATTGTTGAAGGATTTGTTGACTTCGAGGAGGTGGATCTTGCATATTTTTTTGTGCTTGAGTGGTTGGAGGCAGTGTTTGTCTCAAAGTGTTTTCTTGGATCACTTGTGACCCTACTTGTCCAACAAACATTTGTGTATTCTAAGCAAGGTCTTGGATTTGGTTTGAAAATATTTTACCCTAAAGATCCTACATTTGGAGCTATGAATTGACCTAATGAAAGGTTAGATATGTTTGATAAGCTAGATCCAAGAGGAATTTGTGTTGAATTAACACCTATAGAGGTACATTTTGGGCACTTGATATAGGAGGTGGATTTGTGCTACCGAAGTACTAATAATTTTTAAAAGAGGGATTGTTCACAGGTTTATTTACATCAAAGGGCATCCTTGTTAGTCTCACAATGACATTGAGAGGGGGGGTGAATCAGTGTAGCTATTTAAATTCAAATCTACAACTCTTAATATTGAAACAATGAAGATTTAAATCAGATAATGCAAGTATCACAAGAGAGCATCACACAACACAAGATGTAACGAGGTTCACCAGTTTTGGCTACTCCTCAAAAATGACTGCTTGGACTCCCATCCAAATCCAACCTTTGCAAAATATCAATTTTACAATCAATTTACCAAGACCCACTGGAAGGAGCACCAACCCCCGATTTATCCGCACCAACGAAAGGAGCACCAACCCCTAATTTATCTCGCACCAATGAAAGGAGTACCAACCCCTAATTTATCTGCACCAACAGAAAGGAGCACCAACCCCTAATTCCAAGCACCAACTTGGACTGCAATTTTGAAACTATAATTTTGACATAAATATGCCTTCTCTTATACAAGACCCTGACTGGTCTATTGTTAACCCAACCTCTCTTGTTATTCACCAAAACAGCACACACTCTTACGGCTCTGCTTACTACACTTTTACGGCCCTCTTATAGCCCTCTTGCTGCGCTTCTTACTGCACTCTTCTGGCTCTCCTTTTTGCAACACTTTCACTCTTTTCGGCAGCACTTATTCCCTCTCTCTCAGCAGCACTTAATTTTCCATGCAAACCTCCTTTTATAACAATCCTTTCGCTTTGTAACTCCAGTTATAACGCCTTCTTTCATTTCTCATACGCCACTTGTCAATTGTAACTGTTACTTTCATATTCTCATCTGCCACTTGTCAATTGTAACGCCTTTTATATGTAACTCCTTTTGTATATATAGAGTAGGCATTATGTTACATGCAACGAATTGACACATATACCTTTACCATGACTGTTCGTCTTCTTGGTCATGATTGTTCGTATTCTCCTTAGAGACTGTTCGCTTTCTTTTCTATGCATGCATATGTTTTCACTGTAATTGCACTCGTGAATCGATGTACTGACTTCAATTAACTCTTCTTATTTTATCTGCATGAATTTCTTCTTCAACTGCACCTATAACTACCGTATAACTCTAGTTAACTGTCACATATCTTATTTCGGCTGGGTTCTCTTCTTTGCTTGCGTCAAAGTGACCTGTCGCGAAATCGCGACACTTTTGCCTCTTTGTCCTCTTCTTGGCTTGTACCCACGAAAACACATGTCGCAATATCGTGACACTTTCGCCTCCTTGCAGCTTTACTTGGTTCATACCCGTGAAAACACATGTCGCGATATCGTGACACTTTCGCCTCCTTGCTGCTTCTGTTTGCTTGTACCCACGAAAACACATGTCGTGATATCGTGACACTTTCGCCTCCGTACTCTTCCTTTTTACTTTTGTCACGATATCGCGACACTTCTACCTTCTTACTTTCTCTCTCCTCCTTTAGTCATGAAAATGCAACATGTCGCGATATCGTGACACTTTTGCCTCTGTACTCTTTCTCTTGCCTTCGGGTCGTGAAAATACATGTAGCAATATCGCTACACTTTTGTTCCTTGCGCTTTTTCTTTGCTTCGGCCCGCGATAATACATGTAGCAATATCGCTACACTTTTTCTCCTTGCACTTTCTCTTTGCTTTGGCCTCCGAAAATACATGTCGCGATATCGCGACACTTTTTCTCCTTGCATTTTCTCTTCTCTTCTGGCCGCGAAAATGCAACATGTCGCGAAATCGTGACACCTTTTTCTCTCTCCTCTTTCTCTTCGCTTTGGACCGCGAAAATGAAACATGTCGCGAAATCGCGACACCTTTTTCTCTCTCCTCTTTCTCTTCGCTTTGGACCGCGAAAATGAAACATGTCGCGAAATCGCGACACCTTTTCTCTCTCCTCTTTCTCTTCGCTTTGGACCGCGAAAATGAAACATGTCGCGAAATCGCGACACCTTTTTCTCTCTCCTCTTTCTCTTCGCTTTGGACCGCGAAAATGAAACATGTCATGAAATCGCGACACCTTTTTCTCTCTCCTCTTTCTCTTCGCTTTGGACCGCGAAAATGAAACATGTCGAGAAATCACGACATCTTTTCTCTCTCCTCTTTCTATTGCAATATGTCGCGAAATCGCGACACTTTTTCGTCCGTACAATCTTCCTTGCAATATGTCGCGAAATCGCCACACTTTTTCTACTTGCCTTTTTCTCTTCGAACATGTCGCGAAATCGAGATAATTTTTCTTGCTTGCGCCTTCTCCCCAAACATGTCGTGAAATCGCGACAGTTTTGCTTGCTTGCGCTTTCTCTCCGAACATGTCGAGAAATCGCGACAGTTTTTCTTGCTTGCGCTTTCTCTCCGAACATGTCGCGATATCGCGACAGTTTTCGTTCTTCTCAACATGTCGCGATATCGCGACAGTTTTTTCTCTCTCTCAACATGTCGCGATATCGTGACAATTTTTCTTTCTTCTTCTCTCTCTTTGTCGCGATATCGCGACAGTTTTTCTTTCTTGCCAAATTGTCGCTATATCGCGACAATTTTCTGCCTTGTGATTTTCTTTTGATTTTTAGTATATGGGCCACTTCTATCTTTTTGGAAAACCATTGTACATACTATGAAGAACCTCTTAACTCCTGTCCAATGCATCACTGAACTCCTGTCCACTGCATCAACCGATCTGTCTGACTGTGTTGACAACAATGACAATACTGTTCTTGCACCTTGCTCAACACATCCTATATAGAGGGCTCATGTGAGTCAATGTAGGACCAATGCTTGACCATGTTTGGTTTGCTAAGGTAATTGAGTAATTCATTTGTTGGCTTTAGAAATCAAATTTTAGGGGCATGAAGTTGTGACTGACGGTGCTGACCATTAAGTTTTTGCCTTTTGGGGAATTATCCCAACTTTTATTTAATGATGTTCCCCAATTCTAGCTTCAACAAAGTTGGAAGGGAGTGTCAATGGCACCTTCCAACCTTCAGATTGAGGTCAACTCCCCACTATCCCATAGAATACTCCTATGCTAACCTATAATTGCATGAAAAGTAAAGTGCGAAAAATAAACATGTATAAAATATTAAGGGCATGATGGGTTCAAATAAAATAGGGTTTAAACAATAGTGAGGAAGTGTGCATGATCAATAAATACATGAAAATTCGAATAACATCTATGTTCTCCCATTCATTAAGTAATAAAATTTCTAAGCAAATGACAAGATGGGCAAAAGGGCAATGCCTCAATCGATGTGCACTTAGCAAACCTAGAGGGTGATGTCACTGATGCAGTGCATAAGGACTTGCCAATTTATCAACAATTTCATGATATCAAAGCACAATGTGGGTTTCACAATGTAGCTCTGAATTCTCATGGCCAAAATATAAATACAATGGAGCCCTATTATAATGACCCTCCTCACACGACAAATGAAAAAAAATAAAGAAATAGTAAACTTACCTTTTTCTTGTGAAACATGGTACTGTTGACGGTCTTTGTGAGTGCAGGACAGTTGCAAGATGTCAATGAAAGGAAGCTAGTCAGCAGAAAAAGGTAAGAAAGGGAAGTGATGATTCGACTCATGAGTACATGGATGCTCGCACACTTGCATATCAATGTGCATATATGGACGTATCATTGGAATGTGTCTTTGTGTGTTTGTTAAAAGCAAAACTTGATTGGAATCATACGTGGAAATTATAAATAGCTTCTTCCTATATTTAACCACGTGGAAAAATATAATCTGCATTGAAGAATATTTGGTAGAAAATATGATGAGTATGGAGTAGAGTGGTGTCGAAAGCTAGGTTAGTGGTGCCATAATGGCTTTTAACTCCCTCCATACCTGACGACCGAAAAGAATGGAAAAGGAAAAACGTTCTTAAGTTAAAAAGGAAATGGTGGATGAGAGATAGGGACGATTTGCCAGAAAAGAGATAGGAAGGATTGCTGGAAAGGAAAATTGTAGGCGTGGAGAAAGCACTCGGGAAAACTTTCAGTGAATAATAATTCCAGGTGGAATTCCTTTTATATATACTTTGCTTAATAGTTTCTTTAAAAGAAAATGAATTGTCTGTGCAGAAAGTTTTCTTGGTTGCTATTTGCAAACATAGAGTAATGAGCTACTCTCTGTACTTTTGTATAAAAAGTTCTCTATTCGTTATGTTTAAAGGAAAAGGAAAGATGAATTCTATGTTTGAACAAAAAAGATGATATAGCTAGTTATGCTTATTTGAATTACTGCATGGAAGAGGATATATGTTTTGTGTTGCGTATGGCAAACGTTGTCTGGAAAATGTGGACAACCTGTGTTGAAAAGCATGCATATATTAATGAAATGCAGTGTGAATCATTGTTTGATTGTTTGCAATAAATAGTTGCTGCATATAAGAATGCATTCATTAAAAATGGGAGCCAGAATCTGATCCCACATTATCTCAAACCCAAAATTTCCACAAGCTGGCAATGGACGATTCTGGTTGATGACTTTAGAGGCGGACGAGTTGGACAGTAGCTGAAAGATAACCTGTGACACCCATGCATTGAAGTCTATATTACCATTTGATATTTTATCTCCTTTTATAAGTTTTAGTGGAGTTGTCGCTGTGCAATAGTGGCTGGAAGATGTAATTAACATCTGAAGATATTTTTGTGTTGTAAGCGCGTTTCTAAGTTAAAGTGAAAGTGTTGGTATCCGTCAAGTCTTGCAAAGACTATGTAAACTAGAACCAAGTACCCTGTTTATAAACTACCTTGTAAAATCGTAAAGGGAGTCTAGGAGAATTGCTTTGTATATAAGTTTTAATTGAGATGTCTAGAGAACATTGTGAAATGATTCATCCTTCAGAAGTTTATAAGAAAAATATTATGTTTGGGATCAAGTATTGTGCAACCTGTATGTATTCACTGTTGTGGCTAAATCATATATTCTCTGTAATGTTAAATGGGTGTATTTTTAGTGCACTCTTCCTATTTTTATCATTCAAGATAAATTTCGGAGATGACAAAATAAAATGTGTTTTCGAAAAAAAGAATTTGTCTTGATTAAAGAATTGTTAAATTAATGGTGCTAAGTCTTTCGATATCTCTCTTAGTAGCCAGTAGTTCGTTAATGGTCAATTGGTGCAAATAGCAGTGACACTGTTAACAAGAGAGAATATGATGCGTATGTAATTCTTTATTTTCGGTTGAGTAGTGAATGAACTTGCATGTTCGTTAAACACCTTCGGTACCCTTCGTTGCTTGTGGACAAGGGTTGTTATGGAGCCAAGGGCAACCAAAGTGAAATAGTAAACAAATGTCACCTGTTGTGATCAAACTCCAAATATGAAACCATAGCTTTCTCCTAGAAGATGTTAGTTTTACGTAATAATGGTAAACCGAGAATTAACCTCCTAGCGAATGAATGGGTTCTCATTAAAGAATGTGTTTCTTGTGAAAGCTTTATTTGTAGCTAATTTCATTTGATTAGTTATGTAAAGAAAGCTAAGTAAGAAATTATTTATCTTGTTACATGAGCAACCGTCTTATGCTTGAAATGTTTAAAAACTTACAAAAGTGATTATGTAGCTTACGAAGTTAAACTCAAAGTCTTAGAAATTAGATAAAGTAATATTTTGAATATTGAAACGATTTTGTGAAAAAGAGACTTTGATTGTTGAATAATGGCTTCTGCCGCATTTATGTGGGATGTGAAACTTTTATTGTGAACTAAACTTTCACCTGGTTTCTATTTAGAACTTACGGAGGGTAAAACTTCTTAAGGGAAAATATTAGAAATGATGAAAAACATTAAACCTTAGTTAGAAGTTAGAATATCCTACCTTTCGTAAGAACCCAACATCGAGATTTGAGGATGCTTAAAAATCACCCAATATGTTGAGGTGCGAGTATGCACACAACAGTGTTCGAAAGCAATTGTTGGATTGACAAAATTGGTCAGAATATATGACTCGATCAAACCCTTTAATGAGAAGGTGGTATGGGACGCCATCTCTAGATTGCTACTCAATAATACTGTGATAAGTCCCATGCCCGTGTAACTTAGCTAAACTAGCCTCGGCATTTGGTATGGGACAAACGATCGTGAGTTGCAATGAGTATGTGCGATTAAGACCTAGGCTAGGGTATTGGCATGGCTCTATCTGACTTTGGGAAGAGGACAGCTAGATAGACACGGGACATATTTACACTAGAACCCTTACATTCAGTAGTAGAACATGGTCGACAAAAAGGTCAAAGGTTCAGAATGATAAGGGATGGGGAAGCAAGCGTCCACCCTCTAGGTGTTATGGGCCCTAGAGGATAACCCCTGTCGTGAGTCGACTCTCATGTCGGAAAACGAGGACGATAAATGAGATATGTCGACTCCACTAGATGGTGCATTTACAGGATGTGGCCTATCTCGTCCACTTGGATGACTATCTGCAGTAGTATTGAATCCAAATGCTGGTGCAATATGTCATACTAATTTATGTTCATGATAATGATTTAATGGGTGAATCAATTCTTGCTAGGTACCTTGAAGGTATACTTTTAAACAAAATGTAGGTTGAAAATAAAATAAAAAATTAGACCTTCTTGTTTAACCTTGTTTGTTTAGTAGTGCAACCAAGTGAGTAGACTTGGGTTGTTACACCTATGCTCTTATTTATAGTTATAGTTTACTCGTAAGTTACCTAGGATGAGAAACAATTACTTCTATGAAAAGTAAAAATTTGGCCACATCTTTGGCAAAATGATGCACCACCAAATGTTACATACTTCTAAATATGCCTCTAACAAGCTTTGAAGGGTTCCAAAAGGAATTAGTGTGCTCCTACATGCCAAAATGTCACCTTCAAAAGATTCTCCTCAAGACCCGCAACTTTATTTTAATCCCTTTGCTGGTTGGCGAGCAATTTGCTCTAGTTAGCGAGTGGTCTTCTTGCTTTTGCTAGCAAATGGCTAGTTGATTGTGAGGGGTTCACTCCCTGGAGCCAAGCAGATCCTTTTGCAAGCAAATTGGTCCTAAGTCAATTGACACTTATGCTAGACTTGGACAAATTTGGAGGGTTTTGGAAGGCAAACGTTGATTGATTTCACTAATTTGTGCTCCTTCAAAATTGTGAATTCCAAGGTAGTGTTGAGGCACTACACTTCATTATCCTTAGACAATAAGATTAAAACATACAACATCATAAACTTGAACAAAGTCTATCCAAGACAATGAGAGCACAAAATAGCTTACATAACCCACCTCTCTCAAATTTCTCATTAATGTTTGAAAAAATGCAACACCCCCAATTTATGTTTTTTACTAATGGACAAAGGAAAGGACATGGATGTACAAGTGTTATGCCATTTGCTCTTTAATGCTTTCTCAATGACCTTTTGCTTTCTAATGTTAATTCAAATCCAAAAGTGGCTTGTCGTTTTTGACCTAATCTATAATTCCAATCAATCAAAAAAGTTTTAAATTGTAATTATTTAGTAAATAGTGATTAAATTTATTTTTTTATTAATATTAAAAATTAGTTATTTATTGGAATTGGGGTAAATGGTGGACAACGAAACGTTTCCTGTGATAAACCAAGATTGCAATTCCATGGGTGAACCTTAGCATTTATCAAATGATATGAGCTCAAGTGGTTAAATATGTTGAATCAAAGACCATGTTCAAATCTTGCTAAGCAATATATACATAATACCAAAAATATTATTATTATATCACTATGTGATTCATTGACATAGTATGGTAACACACTCTTGATATGTGGACATGATTTTGTATGGGTAGGTCCTTTTCAATCCCGTGTGTATATATTTATATATATATTATTGACTTAATGAATTTGATATTGTAATGTTTTTTTTAATTAAATAATTTTAAATTGCTTGTATGAAATTAATATGAACCAGATCTATATTACCACATTTTCAAGATCTCACTAAGCTACATTATTATCGTATTGTTAACAAAAACATTATTGAATAGATACCATAAAAGCTCTGGAAAACCAATTTTATCCTAAAATGCAGGAGAAATTGTTGCAGTGGGCACAAAAGTATTGTCCGTTTGATCTCTAAAAAAAAAATATTCTCCGGGATATTCAAAAATTTCGAAAATTAAAATCCTCCATTACCTTAAAGAATTGATGTTTCCTGGTTCTGCTTGAAAAATGGAGATTGCCTTGGGTTCTAAACCAAACATGATTTGCAGCACAATAGCAAGTCTCAAAGATACAAACAAGGATAGGGACCACCTCACTGAACTGAGTCAAGTCAATGGAGCATCCTATATGTGTAGCCTCTTGTCTGTAAGAGAATAAGGAGGTTCTTTAAGATACAAAATAAAGTTGCTCTTCTGAACCGGCAGTGCCCTAGTTCTCAAGGGTATAGAGAAAACTTTTGCACCGGGAAAGAACAACACTCTGAATCCAATCTCTGTGTCTATAATGTTTTCAGCAACCCCTTTGTTTGGTTTTTGTGGTTTAACTGATAAAACAACAATATCCAGAGAAATGAAATTCTGGATTCTGAACCCTGATTCTGGACCAATATCAGCAATAATGATTGCCTTGTAAAGAGTACGTATCGAAATATAAATGCTCAGGAACCTCTCTTTAGCTTTCAAGGTCAAGCAAAGTGAGAAGAAAGTAATAACAGCAACAAAGCAAATGAATTTCCAATGCTCTAAGTTATTTAATAATTAAAAGTGAGACAAAAAAACTAGGTTATGAACGTCCATAAAAGCAAAAAAAAACATAAGAGTGGAATCTTAAAAGAGAGTGGGGATTACATTCATAGTTCACAATGTACAGTACACAACAGACGTGGAAAAAGAAGAAAAGTAAATATAGTAAAGACTATCAGCGCTATAATTTAACCAGTCACTAAAGCAACTCTTTCAATAATTCCTCATTCTAAAAGTTCTGAACACTTTGTTGCAGCTTCTCCAAACCACCTTCTCTTCAGAGCAAGTGTAACATATACCAATAAAAGTAATACTGGGACCTCAATTAAAGGTCCAATAGTTGCAGCCAGGGCTTGCTCAGAATCTATGCCAAAGCTTCCCACTGCCACGGCTATTGCTAGTTCAAAGTTGTTACTTGATGCAGTAAACGATTGTTGACAGACTGGGGATATGAGATTTTCAGAAACCTGCAAATAGAAATGGTGGAAAAGAAAACTATTCCAAAGTACAGTAAAAGAGGTACTGCAACACGGACCACCTCTCCAATATTGTTGACTATATGATGAGCTTGAATGGAAAACATCACAAATATTGTATATAAAAGGCCAATAAGTGCCCAAGGTCCAATGAAAGGAATAAACTTGAATTGGTACCATTGCTTCCCAAAGAGGTGTCGCAAAGAGAACCTTCTAATAATTCCTGCAACAAGAAGCACTCCCAGGAAAAGAAATACGCTTTTTGCAACAGTCAATGCTTTGACACGTAAATCACCACCCCTTGAAACCACTTTCAGATAGAAAAGAGAGACAGGAGTAAAAAATATGATTTGCAGAACAGAATTCACAGCCACAAGAACAGCACAAAGTTGACCATCCCCTTTTGCTAGTTCATTCCAAATGAGGACCATGGCAATGCATCTTGCAATACCTACTAAAATGACACCAGCACGATATCCTGGGAGGTCAGGCAGTGTTGCCCAAGTTAAACCCGTCATGAGGGCTGGGCCAATAATCCAGTTTGCAATCACACTAAGCAACAAATTTCTGCCCATTTCCCTACTTTTCACCATCTTTCCAACAAGTTCATAGTGAACCTTGCATAAAACAGGGTACATCATAACCCATAAACCGATGCATATAGGTAGAGACACTGAAGTAATTTCAATCACTTGTAAGGATTTTTTAATTCCTTTCACATAGTACCCAATTATTACTGCTAGCACCATGTCCAGCAGGATCCACACATAAAGGAAGCGATCCAGGAATGAAAGCCGCTGGAAAAGACTTTTGTCTGGGGAGGATTCAAGCATAAGAGTAAGGATCAGAAAAAAAAATTGATAATATACCAAATACGGTTACACTTATTGAGGAATAATCACATTTCTTATCTCCAGAACAAAAATGCTAGTCTTGAGTCTTGAAGTCAGATTAGACACCCACACTCTTCAAAACAATTTTCAGAAGATAAAAATTTATTGCATGAGATGAAGCACCAAAGACAACAATAGAAACACTCAAGAGAACACCAAAAACAGATACACCACAACTAAAGAAATAATCATATTTCTAATATTTTAAATAAAATAGAAAGTGACCTTGCATCCCAGGACAAACAAATAAACAATGGAGGTTCCATCTGTTGGCCATACCATACATGAACTACTGAATTTGAAAAATGCTACAGCAGCGTTAGCCAACTACTTCTAAACATAGGGGACACAAAGGGAGAAAACTATCAAAAATTGCATTGAATTTGTAATTAAAATCTCCCTGAAGTTCATTAATCAACATCAACAAGTATGATAGAAAATGTCCCCCTTTTGCACAGTATTCCTTATATTCAACTTTATCTTACATATGTCAATAATTTACAACATGTTGTATTATGAGACCCTGTTTTATCTCTACAATATTGATTAAGCTTCTCTTGCCTATTTCTTACATTCTAGTTATTTATATCTCCACATTTTGGCATTGACTCCTAATTAACGAGCACACAGTGTAAAGCACATTTTACATGTTTATGTAATTATACAATCATCTTGCAAGTTATTGGACCCTTGTACCTGCTTATAAAGTGTAATCAGTGCCGAGATACTTGATTGATTTTCTAATATTCCTTCCTCTTAAGTAGGGTATCATTTTAGCAATGGTGAAAATATTTAAGTGTGGTGTATTGACTTGACAGTTCACTAAAATATTTCCAGATGCTTACTATAAGTACATATCCCTCATGGTTGTACTCCAAGAAGAGGACAATTACTTACTTTACATTGTCCTTGCTGAAGTTACAATCACTTGGCACTTATATATTTGGTTGCATCATCAAATTTGTGATAGAAGATAATGTACTAGACGACTGCACCTAGCCACCTACAATTGCACTTACACACATCCCATATGAAGTGCTAGAAGATTGCATCATGTAGTTGCATGTATACACATCTCACACGAAGAGGACCAATACCTATTTGACATTGCCCTTTCTACAGCTACAATTTATATATAAATTGGCACCTATGCATATAGTTGCATCAAGACTCTATTGTAGAAGATGGTAAAAGCTAGAATCATGAGTATGGATTCATAGCATCTCCAACAACGCCTAGGTATAGAAAGAATGGAACTTGACTGGGTAAGCAAGGATTTTAGCAACTTCTCATTTCATTACTTACCTCAGATTTTTGTGACTTGCATTCTACTTTAACAAACAATGTTCATTTTTTTTCTGCAATCTAAAGGGGATAATTTGGAATTAGTTTTGATATAATCCTTGTATAATAGAAGTTTGCAGCAAATAGAAACAGGCATACTTGCAGGATCCTTATATCTCTCAGATATTTTCCTCAAGGTTCACAAAACTTGCCCACAAAAGTTAAGGCATAATCTGTGAAAATTGTTCAGTCTTCAATGTCAAAATCCAACTATGTTACAGGAGACTGTCTCATCTTTGCATTTTCTACAGAAATCTTTTGGAAGTCAAAATTTTCCAAAAACACCCTGAACCCCAAGAGGCAAATCCAGGGCCGAATTCAGAGACACTTCCTTTAGAAAACAAAATGCAGGTGTTCTGAAAACCTCAAAAGATGGAAGGACACAGTCCATTGATTTCAAAATAAAAAGTAAACAACAATACATGCAAACCTGTTATTCACTTTTCTGTTATTTTTTAGAGGCTCAGTCACCTCCACTTTTCACCCTATAAAGTAATTTTGCACTGTGGTCCCTATTGTAATTTCTACTGGTTGGATGCATGACATAATTGCTCTGTAATCTAGATGCTGTTGCCTAGAACATACTTGGAATTATTTCTAATTTTATAATCGGTCTAATGCCTAATAGAAGCATTACCTCAGCATTGCCACTCTTGAATGTAATTATAACTGTATTTCCTGTAAATAATGCATTATATTTTACTTAGATGTGTTTATAATTCTAGAACTAACGTATTCATTGATGTGGTTTCTGTCCTGGCGATTTCACACTTCCTCCATGTTTTATAATTTCCATGTAATGTCATGTGTGTGCACATGCATGTGTTTATGTGTGTATACATGAATTTACTGCATTTCCTACAGTACAAATGATGCATGTTTCTGAATCTTTAGATGTCCTTGAAACTTGAGACATTTTCCTGCTCCACATAACCAATCCTCCAAATATTTTAATATTGTACTGCACAATCTAGAAAAGGACACTTCAAATATCAACAATTCGCTTCAATTGACACTACCCAGTTACAAACTTACAAAACAATGTAAAATCAGAGAATACCTCAGCCCCATAACCAGGTTACACACTTAAGGAGATGTAAAAGATTAATGAAAAGCATGCAACACCAATACTGGCACACTTGAAAAATAAATGATAAATATAAAACAAAAAATATAATTTACTTCTTAGTCAAGTACTCCAATTGGAAGAGCTACTCATTACAAATGAGTTGGCTGGTCAAAGGGATAAAAACTTACTCATAAAAAGCAAATGAAAATAACAGCAAGCCAATTATCCCATAAAAACTCCAATCAAGGACAGATAATTTGTTTCTTGGTTAGCATTCTCCCAGAAAGCATTTCTCATGTTAATGAATAATTGTTGTAAATAATTAGTTAAATTAGCTTTAAAAACAGTTTGCAACAATTGGAGTTATAACACGGAGAATTTGACTAGATACAAAAAATAAACAGTACCTTCCTTTTCATGCTCATGGCTATCAGGTGTAAATTCATCCTTGCATACAAACTCTTCCCCCGTGGGCAAGACAATAGAAACTATTCCTTCTTTTTCAGCATCCTGCAAACATATGAAAATAATTATCACTCATACCATCTGAAAAAGACTCTAGAGTCTAATTCTTTGACAGGATTACAAACATCAAATATATACTGCTGAAATGATAGAAGCTAAAATCCCATGGCATCATTTACAAAGAAATACATAGCAAAGTTGATCGTGTTGTACAATTGTTCCGAAAATCACAAAGATTTCATCACAATTAGTATGAATGTACAAGTCTCAGAAAGATGATGCACTGCTCAAACTATAATATTTACCCCATCACGCAGTACAACAGGTCATGCAGATCTCATTGGGTCCAGTCTGGGTTCAATCAAGAGGCAATTATTAATAGTACAATGACGTCTACAGGGATATATTCAACCTTTAATGAAGGAAAGAACAGGGTAACCTACAATCTCTGAGCATGCATATCTTCACCACCCTTTCCAGCCCAGTCCAATCCTTTTTTTGAGGTTGAAAGATTACCGAATTGGGGACTTCTCAGTGGCTGACGATCCTACAGACTCTATTTTTGCCACTAATACTCTTAAATAGTAGTTCTTTTGTACCTCCTGGGATGGTTTTTGTTGCCTGAACGGTATGTCAAAGTTCTTAATTTTAGGTATTTTTGATTAAATAGAAGAAATGCACCACATATTACCTCAGCAATACAAGAATTTGACAAATGAGCATCACAATTACAAGGGAGCTCTCTCCCTATAAAAGCACTGAAGGATACCACCTGGGTGCTAGCTCCACTGGGTACAGAATCAACATCTTTTGGGAACCATGTAAGCTTAACTCTTATTATTATTATTATTATTTTTTTTTTGAATTTACATGGTGGAATCTGTAGCCGCCACGAATCCGGGCAGGCTGTCCGAATTTTATGGCCGCCACAGTATTTTGCGCTGTCCGCCTCGGAAGCCGCCACACAGATCTTCGCGCTGTCCGCCCCTATAACCACCATGCCACAATAATTTTAAACCTTTTATGCCGCTGAAAGCGTCAGGGAAGGGACAAGCGTTCAATCCGTTGAGGCCCGAGATTTGAACCTTGGACCTCCACCCCCCGTACGGGGTTTGGTCAAACCAATTGGTCTACACCTCGGACCTAGCTTAACTCTTATTATTAGATTCAAGCCTTGCTTAAAAAGCTTAAAATCCCCTTGGCTAAACAGCAACTTGGCTTAAAGATCTTAGACTTTCACTCAACATATTTACAGAACAAAATTTTTGGAACATAGTGTACAGACTAAACATTGATGTGTCTTTTTAAAATGTCATTTTGCAGCATGCTTTCCATTAAAAACTTAGGTTCTAAGGTTTTGAGTTAACCTGTTCAGTGAATGTCTGCTTGTTTTGTATTGTTGTTGCTGCTTCTCTTTCAGGGGATCTTTCTTAAAATCCACTTGCAAGGAGTAAGTTATCATGTTGTACTTTGCAGTCCCATTAGACAATTTTAGTCATTCCAGGACATAATTTCTTTCTTTCTGCACGTTGAGAAAATTGAAAAATTTCTTTCCAGGAAGTAATTATCTCTAATCAGTATTTATTTCAACCTTTCTAACATACTTGCAAAAGAGTAACTTAAATTTTTCAGGTTGTCAAAAACAGATTGTAAGTATCAATCCTAGACAATTTATGCAAGGAGATTATAAAACCATCGGTTGTGGTCTGAATTACCTCCCTAAGTTATTTAAAATATAAATCCTCCCCTACCTTCCATTCATTTTTTATGAGAGGCTGTCTACAATCAAGTTTGCCCTGAAATTTGAGTATCTTTTCACCTTGAATAATATTGGACCAAAACTTTACAAATGAAACAATCTTGCTTTTACACCTTTCATGGCAGCCACCTTTAGTAGAGGCTGCTAGTATAAGAACTCCCTGATACTTAACCTGAATTAGACAGAATAAAAGAACATTTGATAGATCTATTTGTTTTCTCTTTGAACAATGTTATCATGGAACCTTGTTAACAACCAAGTAGGATAAACAGGACTTATCATGTACATGTACTCCACAAGGTTGTAACATATCTTAACAAAGGATGCAGATTTTGGTATTGCTTCTTCCAACGGTTTATTTGATCATTCGACTATATATCCCTTCACTTCCTCCCTTAAAGACTTCTTCACTTCTCTAATACTTGAGAACCCGTACAATTCTTCTTAGAAATCCACATAACAAAGAAATCACTGGGACATGGTGTAGGGATGGTCTTAACTAGTACCGAAGCCATTGTGTTTTGGTTATTGATTTGGGTGGGTGAATAAGTGTGCAGTAGCTTAGCTTTCAACATTGTATCTCATTGTTGGGTACAAGTATTGGTGGATGATCAATAAAAGTTCTTCCCCAAGACAATCATCCCATTGGCTTTGAAAGGAGCATATGAACGATAGGGAAAAGCATGTGTTTTATCTATAACAAAAAGATGTTAGCTATCTTGGGTGCACACTTTAGAAAGATGAGGTTTGAAAGTAAGAAATGATGAAAATGGAACCCAAAGAAAGAGGATGAAATCTCCAAGTTTTAGGTAGCTTGGACTATCTGGCATGTCATTAGTAAGTAGTGCCAGTTCCACTTTGACCCCAGTGGCAAAGCCCAACAATGGAGTTAGGGGTAATATAGAAGACAAGGAGAAAGTTGAGGGTAAACTTGTCCATGGATATTGTAGTGCGAGACTTACATGGGTCTGTGAAGGTGAGGCTTATTGAATTGCAATTCATAGTTGAAGAAGAGATATTGAAGAACCTTGAATATTGACCGTATAAGGATTTCTGGAGCTTCTCTAACTGCTGTTACCTGAAGGTGTAATCAATGCAAGTGTCATGCATTCAAATTGACAAAGTCAGTTTCTGTGCTTCTGCTCCTCCAATGTCTTTTTATTTTATACTCCTCACCAGTGTTGGAAAACTTGCCAAGAAACCACAAAAATCATGGTTTTTTGATGCCTGGCGAGAAAATTGCCAAAAGACCCGGCTTTGAGTTTTGCGGAATACTCACCAAAAAAACTCACAGGAAAACTTGCAAGTAATTGCAAAGAGCTTGCCAAATCTGGGCCAAATTTGAGCAGAAACTGGTCTGGAACGAGCTTTTGCCAGGTTTGCCGAGATTTATCTATTTTCACCATGTTTTTGACAAGAAAAGATTTTCAATGAATATAAATAAATATTTTCATTTTATATGCCTGAGTTTTTGATGAGTTGCCAAGTACTCTCAAAAAATGGCCTTGCCGATTGGGCTGAGCTCCAAGCCAAGTCACAGAGATTGGATCCCTGAAGCTTGAGTCATTTTCTTAATTTTTAAATTAAAAGAAAAAGAGAGAGAAAGAGGTTAACTCATTTTCTAAAAACTTACCGAGCTGCGAGCTGAGTCAGAGGGACTGGGTCTCTGTGTCTTGACTTTCAAGTCTTATTTTAAATTTCAAAATTATAATAATTAAACAAACTCAATGCATTTTTTTTTTCTTGAAAAGAATTGCTGTGACTCGTAAGTCCGGACCCAGATACAGGGTCTGCATTGGCTGGTTTTACGGGGCAATAAACACTCAAAAGAAAATTGTTTTCAGTGAATTTGGAAATCTACAGAAAGATCTAAAAGGAGGTCAAAACAGTTAAGGAAATAAAAACCTTTTCAACCATAGCTCAATTTCTTATAATTAAAGAAAATTTCCTCCATTGCCAGAAAGTGATCCTGAGGTAAAGGATGAAGTTCTCGACAGTTCATCCTTAAATTTTAGCCTCTTTTCATGCTTTACGTAAGCAACATTGCAGAATTGAGAACCAGGTTGAAAGCATGGAGAAAAGGTTTCAAAAAGGCCGAAGTGATATGCATTACTTACGTGCCAAGTTTTTGGTAGATCCTTCGCCAAGTCCAAGAGAGAAACACCTTGCCACTCCCCCAATGGAGGTAGAGTAATCAAATAAGAGGTCCACTAACTCATTACTACTTTTCCGAAATTAAGCAGGGCTAGGCAACTACTCTGGTTTAGCCTGTTTGGCCATTTCAGAGTACAAACTACACTTACCCCGTGGGAAAACTTTGCCAGACCATGGTTTGACTGCTACTCAACTCACCAGGGTTCCGTTCCGGCAGAATACAGATAATCATTCATATTTATGTGTATGCTAACACATGCAGCCTGAAAACCGAAAATCTTCGTTGCAAAATAAAATTTCAAACGCCAAACAGCGATTGCGTTAAATATTTTACAAGCTCAAAAAGGAATTCAAAGATACAACAATAAATGTATCAAAATACATGAACAAGGGCCATCAAGAATGTCCGTCCGTCGTTTTTTTTTTTTTTTTTTTTCTTCTTCTCTGATTAACCGTGAAAGCCAGGGTTAGCAAAAACCTGGAAGTCGCAATGGCATTCAGGGCCACTCCCGACACGCTGCGCTGCCACGTCGACATAATCCCCCGAATTTCTGTAAAATCTGCAGCGGAGACCCCCTCATTTTTCACCAGCACCGACCCCAGGCCTTCCGGATCCGCAAGGGTGCAGGTCCTCATGCCTGAACTGCTAGCACAACGTGCTTCCGCTTTAGTGGCAGCCTCTTCGATATCCATCTCCTCAAGAGGAGTAAGATAAACGTATGCAAGCTACTGGCTTAAATACATATACTAGTGGAAAAGTTTGTGGTTTCATTGTTTTTCAAATAGAAGCACGTCGTATTTCATACCACCAAACGGTTCGATTAATTTATCAAATTGCGTAACCCAACCCAAACAGATACGTTGGTTGGACTGTTAAGTTGACTTTGTCTGTATATAATGTAATTTAATTTCGGTTTAAAATCATGTGGAAGCAGACTGTTACTTTGTCTCTCTATATAATGTAATTTAATTTCGGTTTAAAATCATGTGGAAGCAGACTGTTACTTTGTCTTTATGTTACGTTCACGAGATTCAAATATGGTTTATGGGACCTCAAATATGGAAGTACAATTACTCAAATCATATTATATGATCTTTAATATTTTTGATAAGGTTGTTTTTTTTTCTGCTGATTTGTGTTAGCAATTCTCCAACCTTTTTTTATTTTACTGTCTTCAAATAAATCTGTCATAAACTCGTTCCCAAGTGTTTCTTTGTATTTGTCGCGGATATCTGAAAAACTCAAGCATTTATAGATGAAGTGTTCCTCTGTCTCTATTGTCCCTGTGCTGCATAGAGTATATATCCTTTCTTCCCATTGTTCTTTGGGCGTTGTCCATCTCTCTGTTTCACATCTAAGCCTATGAGAGCTAGTCCTTATCTGAGCAATGAGTATTTTTTCCTTCCACTTGATTTCAACGCCTATATATGCTTTTTCCTTGTGGTCATACGTTGGGTTAAAATTTGTAATATAATATTGTCTTTTCCTGCTTGCATTTTTCCACATTCCACTTCTGAACTTTTTATTCACATAATTTTTTATGTCTTTGTTAACATTTGGGCATTCATTTATGTTGATTTCTCAACATTTCATCCATTTCTGATCTTGTTTCATCCATGTATTCTTTCGCCTATGGAACTCTTCTTCCCTAGCTGCCCTAGGCCATCTATCATTTGTCATGTTTTTTGTTTTTTTCAAGTAACATAACAACTTGGTCATAGCAATTGCTTCTGAAGGGAACAATCCAGTTTCAGCTAGAATAATTTCATAAGGGGTTGTGGCCTTAATTTTGAGAAAGTTTGTGATTAGATATTTTTGAATCCTTTCTATTTGCCTCCATTTTGCATTTGTTGTGCCACTAGCCCACACCTCGCAACCATACAACAGAACCGGTGTAACAAGTAGGTCAAATAAGACCTTGATGGTCTTCCATTCCTACAACTCGGCATTCCTACACCTGTTTTGAAGTGCATATAGTGCTCTCCAACCACTTTGAGTTCTTTTCATCCTACATGTATTCCAATTAAGTTTGTCATGAAAGTTTATGCCCAAGTATTTGTATTCTACTACTACATCAAGCGGTTCTCCTAAAATTTGAGTTGTTGCTTCTTTTTTGCTGAAAAAATCATAATTTTTGTTTTGCTCGTGTTCACCCGCATCCCAACTTCTTTACAAAAGAGTTCTAGAGCTTGAAGGTGATCTTCTAGATCTTTGGCTGTTTTGGCCACAAGAATTACATCATCTGCATACATGAGGAGTTTTACCACATATTTGGCTAAATGCACACCCTCTCCCCCAAATTTGTTTATCCATTCTTCTAACTTGTCAATGTATAGCCCAAATAAGGTCGGAGATAGAGGGCAACCTTGTTTGACACCTATGTCACTACCAAAACATTCAGATAACCCTTCCCGTGTTCTGATTCTAGCCTTTACATGCTCATATAGTCTCGTGAATCGCTGCCTCGTAGTGAATTGGAACCTCTAGCTCTTCCATTCTACTCCATAATTTTTTCCTTGGCACTGTGTAAAATGCCTTTTTGAAGTCTACAAAACAACAAAAAGCCTCCTCTTTTTTGTCCCATATTTTTTCCACTATGTGTCCGAGCGTGATACAGTGATCAATAGTTGAGTGCTTGGGCCTAAAACCTGCTTGCCCCTTTGCTCTCTTTCCCTTTTCTTCTGCCCGTATGTTGATCCTACGCTTTATCACACTCCCAAACAACTTTGCAAAGAGAGGGTTGATCATGATAGTCCGATAGTTTGAGGGATTATTTACATATCCACTTTTAAACAAAGGAATGGTTAAGCTAGTTGTCCATTCAGTAGGGAAGCCATTTTGTATGACCTCATTGAAAATTTCTTTGATTTGCGGTGCCAAGATATCTACTCCCATTTTATATGCTCTACTTAAAGATTGTCTATGTCACGGGCTTTACCAGTTGCTAACTTTTTTATCCCTTGAATAATGTCTTCAATTGTGAAAAGTTTTTCTTGACAATGATAGTAGGGGGTGTCTCCTATTGGTTACTACGTTGATACAGTTGTTTTGAATACTCCAACCATTGATTAACTGTTATGTTATTTTCAGTTTGCATCATTTTCACGCTTAGTTCCTTCCAAAATTTCTTTGGTTCATGCTTCTCTAAGTAAATCAATTCTTTCCTCCTTGTTCTAGTGTATTCTTTTTTTATATAATGTATTCAATTTCGATATAAAATCATGTGGAAGCAGACTGTTAAGTTGACTGTCTTTATATAATGTATTTAATTTTGATATAAAATCATGCCTCATATCAAATAACATATGTTATTGATTTTTTAAAAAAGGGTTTTATCAACTTATTAAGTAACAGAAAGAGATATGTTGGTTAGTAGCAGTTGAGTGTTTACCGGTTGGTTATCAATAATTTGGAGAATCGGATTTCATTGATTTCGTCTAATCCAGTGGACCAACAAACTACAGTTTATAGATTCCGTCTAACCTAGTGGGCCAACAAGCTATAGTTTATAGATTTCATCTAACCCAGTGGGCCAACAAGCTACAATTTATAGATTTCGTCTAACCCATGGGGCCAACAAGCTACAGTTTATAGTGGTCATAACTACGGTTTATAGTGGTAGTATGCAATAATGTTACAAATTTTATTATGTATTAAATAAAACAAAATACAATAACGACTATTCAATTCAACAATCTAAAAAAAATATATCAAAACTATAATGAAAAACTAAGGTTTATGAGAAGATTAAAATTAAGTCTATATAATTTTAGTCATCTAACAAGATATTGACATAACACTTCATAAAACTCTTTTTATATAAAAAAAGTATAAAAGACAAATGCAGGTATGTTATTATTCCATATCTATGAATTTAATTTAATGTTATAATTGTTACGAAACTAGATACATGGCATGAGATTGCAAAGTGAAAAATATGGAGAAAGAGACATGATTTTTTTAATAAGATAAATTTCAAGACAAAGCATGGAAATCTTTTTGTAATAGAATCTTAGTAAAAGATATTCCACTCCAAAAAAAAGAAGCAAAGAAAAACTATCTACAACATCATATGGCAAAGACTACCATAACTTACTTGGATCAACCGTTAAAAGAAACATAAGAGGGTATAAGGGATGAGAAAGTACAATGTGCAAGTTCAAGTTAATAAGGAATTAAAGATGCAAAGGAAGATGTGGAAAAAAATTCTAAAACAAAGATGACAAAAAACTAAGTTTACTCTAGGTAAATCATCTTTTTTCTCAATTAATATAGGATCCTCTCATATTAATAAAAATGAGAGTAGTGTAGAGATTATCCCTCGCACTTTGGGGTTTCAAGAGCAGCATGATAAAGAAATGAGGATATAGGAAATCCATAGCAATTTAGGGTTTCAGGGCAGCATAAGAAGGTAATTGCTATGGAAGAGCTTCCTTGCATTTTAGAGTTTTCAAGACAACATAAAGAAGAAAGTGTTTTTGAGGTTATTCCTTGCACTGCAAATTCTTTAGAGTAAGACAAACCTATAGATGATAAGTTTCACTATGAGTAGTGTAAAAAAATTGAAGAAATTGATGAAGATGAAAATGTTAGTGGGAATGCAAAAAAGAGAGGAAGACCCAAGAAACAAAAACAAACAGATATTGATATGGAAAACAAAAAATAAATAATGCAAGTGTGAACAAAAAGTAGAATTAAACCCACAAATAAAAACAAAAAGTTATTGTAAAAATGATATCTTGGAATATGAAGGACCTGAATAATCCCCTAAAAAAACATATTAGAAAATTGTTAGGTTGTTATAACAATATATTTATATATATATGGGAACTGGGTAGCAAATTTTTTAGCCATTCATGGTGTTGAAATTCATCTTGGTAAAATTCAAATTTTAGAAGGTAATGTTGAAATGCAACACACTCACAATGTTTCCTTGAACCCTCCTCTTACTGTGGTCGTTATGATGGACACATAGTCTTTATCTCATTGTGGTATGTTACCATAAACCTCTCATTCACAATAAGACATTAGAACATCTTGCCTTATGAGAGAACGCGACCCTCCTGTTGAGCCTCCACCTTTTGTGGACTTGCCTAGCAACCGTCCTCCACACTCTCACTTTAACGATCTTGGTCACACCTTGGACAAAAAGATACTCTATTCTAGCTATATTGGTTTGCTAGCTCTCTCTTACACGTTAGACTCTTTATTGCTTCTTTAAGCTCATACTTGCTCAACTTATCTTGCCTCCCATATGGGGTCTCTCTCCTATTTATGGCTCATGGGAGCTAAAAATTACATGCATATAGAACTCTAGATGGATACATGGCAACACTTTCAAGAGATCTGTTGGAGATATTACATTATTTGCTAGCATTAAGGTAGCATATGGTACATTTGTAAATAATAGATTAGGAAGTGATTTATAAGATTAGGAAGTGTGAGTTATATTTCTCTAATGTATATCTCAATGTGTGAGAAGTGGCTAAGTATTATGTAATAAAGTGTGCAAAGTGTCAAGAGTCATAGAAGTTAGGTGTCAAATATGCAAGTGAAGAGTCACATGATATGTGGCAAGATGTAAAATGAAGAGTCATGAGTATTTTCTCATATGTGAGGAATGTGAAAGGATGCATCTCATGGATTTTTGAGGAGAGCAATAGTTGAGTATTGAAGAGTTATTTTGTAAGGTTATATAATAAAGATAAAGCTCCATTTCTTGTATCAAAAATCAAGAATCAAGTATCAAGAATTAAGAAGCAAGCAAGCATGCATCACAAAGATTCAAAGAGATTGTATATTTGATGATTTATGAATAATATTGTGAGTTTGATTATTGAGAAAAAACTATTGTTATTCTTTATGAATGATATTCATTGATATTAACCAAATAGTTGAATGCTTTAATTTTGTGATTAATATTTGATCTTGTACAAGGGACATGTGAGATAATTTAGGTAAATTCCGAACAATGGTATCAAAGTGTCCCAATATTGGTATCAAAGGTGCTGACCATTTGAAGAGATTGTAAAAGATATTGTAGGAGGAAGAAAGAAGAAGTTTGAAGAAGAATATTGATTGGAAGAGTTACAAAAAGATTGAAGATTGGAAATTGAGGAAGAAACATTTCATTAAGGGTAATGTCTTAAGGATATTGAAGCAAGCACCGCTTATGAGATGCGCACAGGTGTGTCCAATTGGTGTCTCATTAAGGGTAATGTCTTAAGGATCTTGAAGCAGTGCGAGGTCCAATCAATTATGGCTTTAATGAAGTTTTGTTTCTGGGTGTGGAGAAATTTTCTGTGGTGATTTTGAGTTTGTGTATAAATCGTGGTTGCAGTTGCTGCAGGGCCTTTGTATTTTGAGCACTTTGAGTTCATATTAATCGTGTTGGCAGAATTGTGCTAGTGGAAGCCTCGTTGAAGAGGGAGGAAGGCAAAATATTTCATCGTACGATTGTTGCAGTAGAGGAGGGCAAAATTTATTTGTATGCCTTTCCCCTGCCTTTCCCTTGCTTGGCCCCTGCTTCTCTCGATACGAGTCTCGACTACTCGCCGAGTAATGGGCAAGTAACTTGCGGCGAGTCAACGAGTTACTCGGCCTGAGTTTTTTATTAAAAAAACTTGCAGGCCTCCCTGACCTGCAAGTTTTGCAAGTACTCACGTGAGTTTTTATTAAAAATATTGCAGGCCTTCCTGACCTGCAAGTTTCGCAGACACTCACGAGTAACCTACGAGTTTCGAAACACTGGTTTGACTTATCAAGTACTTACCAAGAAGAGATTTAGGTTCAAACCTTGAGGCACGCTGCCAACTTAACAAAGATAGTAGTCTGTTTTGAATCCTCTGAAATGTGTCGTGAGCAATTGGTGGTCTCCATCTCAGGCTGAAACAGTACGAGACATGAGCAACAGATGGTCTGCATCTCACGTCGGGACAGTCAATTGTGGACTCCATCTCACAGTAAAAAACAACTATACAAATAAATTTGTTGAAAACAATCCCAAGCTTACTAGTTTCCTTATATAATAAAAATACTGACATAACAACCGTGAAACACTTTAACCATGCAATTCTGCCCACGTGTTTCTTAACGAAGCACTGCACCGACGTAGAACCGGGTGCATTTTGTCGACTTTGTTGTTGGCCTCGGCCTTCTAAGTCTCGAATGTATCTCGTTTTCCACGAGCAAACATATAACAAACCTAGAAATATTTAAAAACTATAATTGAAAACTAGGGTTTATGAGAGGATTAAATTTAAGTTTATTTACTTTTAATTATCTATTGGATATAACACTTCATAAAACTTCATAAAACTTTTTTAAATGTAAAACCATTTATATTAAAAAATTTAAAAGATTGTTTGTTATTATTTTTAGGATGAGGTATTGTTGATGGGTTATATGAGCGTAGGCATTTACTTCTCGATAAATAGATTAGTTAAATATATTACCTACCTTTAGGTGAAGAGATGGAGGTTGTTGTTGGCATGAGGTACAAGTATTTCTTGTAGGACAAGCAAATCAAGGAAACTAAATATCTTCTTTAGATTGCAGATTGTAGATGAAGAGCAACAGTAAAAGATAAGGCGAGGATATAATGAACTGCGGAGTATTTTATAAGTCCCTAATAGTTTTAGGGTTGTAAGTGTTGGAAATATTAAACCAAACATCGCACCCGTAAGTGTTTCGACGCGAAGCTTTGCCGAATCGCGTTCGGAAAGCACTTCGGCGTGAGAGACAAAACGACAGCCCCCGAAACACATTTCGGCCCGAAACAAATTTGACTCGGCCGTTGAAAGCACTTCGCCGCGAAATAATGTCATTCTGCCCTCCGAAGCGGAAATCTGCCGAAGCGAAATGCAAGCACGGGAATCGACGCATTAAATTCCCAAGCGTGCGAGTAGTTGGGGTTGTCCGGCAGTGGTCGGAAAGCCATTCCGGCATTTAAAGTTTGTCAGTGGGTTGGTGATTTTATCCCGCCCTTTGTCCTCAGTCCCCGCCTATAAATACTGGGGCATTTTGTCATTTAGAAGGTGAGGAAGAGCGTAGAGAAGAGAGGAGCAGAGCAGCAGAAAGGCAGAGCAGCCGGAGAAAGGAGCAGCAGTCTCCCATTTAAGTCTTGAGTTTATCCTGCAGACATTTCGTCTTGCAGAAGATTGTAAACGCTTCAGTTGGAAGCACTTGTAAACCGGCAATATAGTTAAATATATAAATATTTATTCTGCATATTTGGTCGCTGTGCATGTGTTTTTATCTGCAGATATTCCAGAGCTAGGGTTTGCCCGAAGTGAGAAAACACCCGTTCGATCCAGAAAGGAGTCGGGTTTAATTGTTTGTGCCGAAGCACATTGCGGCACTTTGTTTCTCCGAAGACTGCTGCACGCTGCCGAACTTCGCAACATTCCCCCGAAGCATTTTTACTTCGGTTGATAGTCCCCCGAAGTACATATTTCGGGAGTAATTTTTCCTAAAGCATTTTAGTTCGGGAGAATTCCCGCCGAACCTCCTCCCGAAGCTCCCAACTTTCGAAGTAGAAATACTTCGGGAGTTTTTCCCCCGAAGTAGATACTTCGGGAGTCTTACCACCGAGACTCTTTCTCGTCGAAATTAATTTGCCGAAGCATTTTCCAGAAATGTTTTCCCTCGTCGAAGTTCGTCCCGAAGTAAAATTGCCGAAGCAATTTTGCGACCCGAAGAAGTTTTTCGAAGCGATTTAAAATCGCGATTTGAATTTAATTCCTTCAAATTGGTATCAGAGCTGTGTTGCCGTGACACGGAGATAGAAGCATGGCTTCCGAGAGAAACTCGCTGCAGTTGCAGATCCCGCGATTTAACGGCAAGAACTACGATTACTGGAGCATCCAGATGAAGATCCTCTTCGGGTCTCAGGATTTGTGGGACTTGGTCGAGAATGGATACCCGGAGTCGGCAGATGCAGCAGCACAGGCCGCCCTCTCCCAAGCCGACAAAGATCTTCTAAAGGAGAATCGAAAGAAAGATCAGAAAGCCCTGTTTTATATCATGCAAGCGGTTGAGGAGACCATCTTCCCGCGGATTGCATCAGCCACCAAGGCCAAGCAGGCCTGGGAAATTCTGGCAAGTTCGTACCAGGGCACCAACAAAGTCAAGTTGGTAAAATTGCAGATGCTCAGAAGGCAGTTCGAGAACCTGCAGATGAGCGAGTCAGAATCAATGAGCGACTTCTTCACCCGAATGACAGATGTCATCAACCAGATGCGGTTGAATGGTGAAATCATGCAGAATCAAAGGATCGTGGAGAAAATTCTGCGAAGTCTGCCAACGAAGTTCGACTCTGTGGTAATCGCAATTGAGGAGTCAAGGGATTTGACAATCCTCTCGGTGGATGAACTCATGGGTTCCCTGCAGACACATGAGCAGAGGCTGAGCCGCTCAACTCAGTCCTCTTTGGAGCAAGCTTTCAAAGCAAAAGTCTCAGTCCGAGACAATGGTAGACAAGACTCCCACCACAACGCTTCTAGTTCTCAAGGAGGAAGAGGCAGAAGCAGACGTGGGAGAAGTAACAAGCAAGGAGGGAGGTCAAACCCTCATGACAGCGAGCCCAGTTGCAACTTTCATCAGCATGGAGGAAGAGGCACTGGCAGAAATCAGCAAGGAAGCTCTCAGCAGAAGGACATGTCAAAGGTCCAATGCTACTACTGCAATAAGTTCGGCCATTATGCCTCACAGTGCAGAAAGAAGATGGCGAACGAGAATCAGCAGCAAGCCCATTATACGGAGGAAACCAGAAATGCGACAGGAGGAAATATGCTGCTGACTTGCAGTGTTGAGGAGGAGAGCAAGAAGAACATTTGGTATCTTGACAGTGGGTGCAGCAACCACATGACTGGGAACAGGGAGATGTTCTCATAGTTGGATGAAACAGTCCAATCTGAAGTCAAGATGGGGAACAATAGCAAGGTTCCCATGATGGGGAAAGGCAAAATCTCCATCCGCACCCGACACGGTGAAAGAAAAACAATTCAGAATGTTTATTATGTGCCTGGGTTGAAGCACAATCTGTTGAGTGTTGGACAACTTGTGCAAAATGGACACACTGTTCAGTTCAAAGACGGTGTTTGTTCAATCAGAGACAAAGTGCATGGACAAATCGCAACAGTGTCCATGACAAAAAACAAGATGTTTCCACTGTAGATTCAGAATGAATCTTTGATGTCTCTGAGTGCAGTTGTGAAGGATGCTACCTGGCTGTGGCATCTCAGATTCGGTCACCTGAGTTTCAGTGGCCTGAACTTGCTGCACAGGAAGCAGATGGTGAAGGGTTTACCCCTTATTGAGCAACCGAACCAAGTTTGTGAAGGTTGCCTTGTCGGCAAGCAACACAGGGACGCATTCCCTGTAGGACAGTCTTGGAGAGCATCACGGCCATTGGAGCTGGTGCACTCAGACATTTGTGGTCCCATGCAGACCACCACATATGCTGGCAACAAATATTTCCTGACTTTCATTGATGACTTCAGCCGAAAGACCTGGATTTATCCCATCAAGTTGAAGTCAGAGGCATTTGGGAAGTTTAAGGAGTTCAAGGCTCTGGTTGAGAAACAGAGCGGATATTATGTCAAGACTCTCAGAACTGATGGAGGTGGAGAATACATCTCCAACGAATTCCACAACTTCTGCAAGTAGCATGGAATTCGGAGGCAGTTCACTGCCAGATACACACCGCAGCAGAATGGTGTAGCTGAGAGGAAGAACAGAACAATCATGGAGATGGCACGGAGCATGCTAAAGGCAAAAAGTTTGCCACATGAGTTCTGGGCAGAAGTTGTAAGTTGTGCAGTTTATCTGTTGAACCGATGTCCCACCAAGAGTGTGAGGGACAAAATCCCAGAGGAAGCCTGGAGCAATCTGAAGCCAAGTGTGGCTCATTTGCGAGTTTTCGGGTGCATAGCATATGCACATGTTCCAGATGAGAAAATGTAGAAGCTGGATGACAAAGCTGAAAGATGCATCTTCACAGGATACAACGAACCAACAAAGGCATACAAGCTGTACAATCCCGTGACAAAGAAACTTGTCATCAGCCGAGATGTGAAGTTCCCGGAGGATGAAGCCTGGAACTGGAAATCAGAGACTGGTCAGCCTGAACCAGCAGTTGCTGAACCTGTAAACTTGGAGGAAGACAGTGTGCAGCCACCTGTGCCTTCAAGCAGCAATAGTGGTGCCAGCAGCAGCACAGCCACATCATCCCGATCACCTTCACTTGCAAGCAGAATTCAAAATCTGAGAACACCTGCGAAGACTCGGAGCTTGCAAGATATTTATGAGGTAACCCGTAATCAGATGGATGAAGATTATTCTGACTTTGCCCTATTTACGGAGTGTGATCCAGTGGAGTTTGAAGAGGCAAGTCAGAATCGCAAATGGGTGAATGCGATGGATGAGGAGATAGCAGCCATTGAGAAGAATGAGACATGGCAGCTGACAGATCTTCCAGCAGGGAAGAAGACCATTGGGGTCAAGTGGGTGTATAAGACAAAGTTCAACGCCCAAGGAGAAGTTGATAGGCATAAAGCCAGATTAGTGGCGAAAGGCTACAAGCAGAAGTCAGGAGTTGACTATCATGAGGTGTACGCACCTGTAGCCCGACTTGACACAGTTAGAATGATTCTGGGACTAGCAGCTCAAAAGGGATGGAGCGTGTACCAGATGGATGTCAAGTCTGCCTTCCTGAATGGAGTGTTGGAAGAAGAGGTCTACATAGACCAGCCACCCGGTTATGAAGTACAAGGACAAGAGGACAAGGTCCTGAAGCTGAAGAAGGCCCTGTATGGGTTGAAGCAAGCACCCCGGGCATGGTACAGCCGTATTGACGGCTATTTTCAGGAGAATGGGTTTCAAAAATGCCCATATGAGCACTCCCTGTACCTGAAGACAAATGAAGCAGGTGAGCTGATAATCGTCTGCCTGTATGTGGACGATCTGATATATACTGGCAATAGCAGCAGCCTATTCGCGCAGTTCAGAACAGCCATGAAGTCCGAGTTTGAAATGACAGACATGGGGCTGATGAAATATTTTCTTGGTATTGAAGTTGTCCAATCAGCAGATGGCATCTTCATTTCTCAGGGCAAGTATGCAAAGGATGTCCTGAAGCGTTTTAAGATGGAGGACAGCAAGCCTGCCATCACTCCGGCAGCCACTGGCGTCAAGCTGAGCAAGACTGACAACAACAGAAGTGTTGACCCAACTCTCTATAAAAGGTTAGTTGGAAGCCTGATGTACTTGACTACAACCAGGCCAGATTTGATGTACGTCGTGAGTTTAATCAGTCGGTTCATGGAGTCGCCCAAAGACACTCACTGGCAAGCAGGCAAGAGAATCCTGCGATATGTCAATGGCACGAGGAACCATGGACTCCACTATGCCAGAAAGGACCAACTGGAGTTAATTGGCTACACCGACAGCGATTGGGCTGGTAGCGTAGATGACAGGAAGAGCACTTCGGGATATGCATTCCACTTTGGATCCGGAGTTGTCTCTTGGTCCTCGAAGAAGCAGCCAATTGTGGCTTTATCTACAGCAGAGGCAGAGTATGTTGCTGCCACCTCAGCAGCCTGCCAGGCAGTCTGGCTGAGAAGAGTTCTGAGTGAACTACAACATCCGCTCGAAGAAAACAACAACAATATTTTGTGATAATAACTCTACCATCGCGCTCTCGAAGGACCCAGTCTTCCATGGCCGGACGAAGCACATAGACATCCGGTATCATTTCATCGTAGAGCTGGTGAAATTCGGCGAAGTACAGCTGCAGCTTCGCAGGTCGAAGGAGCAATTGGTCGACATCTTCACGAAGCCCTTGAAGGAGGAGGACTTCGCCAGATTGCGAGATATGTTGGGTGTCAGAGAATGTGTGAAGTTTGGTTTAAAGGAGGGTGTTGGAAATATTAAACCAAACATCGCACCCGTAAGTGCTTCGGCGCGAAGCTTTGCCGAATCGCGTTCGGAAAGCACTTCGGCACGAGAGACAAATCGACAGCCCCCGAAACACATTTCGGCCCGAAACAAATTTGACTCAGCCGTTGAAAGCACTTCGCCGCGAAATAATGTCATTCTGCCCTCCGAAGCGAAAATCTGCCGAAGCGGAATGCAAGCACGGGAATCGACGCATTAAATTCCCAAGCGTGCGAGTAGTTGGGGTTGTCCGACAGTTGGTCGAAAAGCCATTTTGGCATTTAAAGTTTGTCAGTGGGTTGGTGAGTTTATCCCGCCCTTTGTCCTCATTCCCCGCCTATAAATACCGGGGCATTTTGTCATTTAGAAGGAGGAAGAGCATAGAGAAGAGAGGAGCAGAGCAGCAGAAAGGCAGAGCAACCGGAGAGTGGAGCAGCAGTCTCCCATTTAAGTCTTGAGTTTATCCTGCAGACATTTCGTCTTGCAGAAGATTGTAAACGCTTCAGTTGGAAGCACTTGTAAACCGGCAATATATTTAAATATACAAATATTTATTCTGCATATTTGGTCGCTATGCATGTGTTTTTATCTGCAGATATTTTAAAGCTAAGCTAGGGTTTGCCCGAAGTGACTAAACACCCGTTCGATCCAGAAAGGAGTCGGGTTTAATTGTTTGTGCCGAAGCACATTGCGGCACTTTGTTTCGCCGAAGACTGCCGCACGCTGCCGAACTTCGCAGCATTCCCCCGAAGCATTTTTACTTCGGTTGATAGTCCCCCGAAGTACATACTTCGGGAGTAATTTTTCCCGAAGCATTTTAGTTCGGGAGAATTCCCGCCGAACCTCCTCCCGAAGCTCCCAACTTTCCGAAGTAGAAATACTTCGGGAGTTTTTCCCCGAAGTAGATACTTCGGGAGTCTTACCACCGAGACTCTTTCTCGCCGAAATTAATTTGCTGAAGCGTTTTCCAGAAACGTTTTCCCTCGCCGAAGTTCGTCCCGAAGTGACCCGAAGAAGTTTTCCGAAGCGATTTAAAATCGCGATTTGAATTTATTTCCTTCAGTAAGAAAGAAACGCCCTACTAACAATATATCTATCCTTTCTCATGTAGTTACATCTATACTGTAGTTGATGCTATCCGTATTCTCATGTAGTTGGATCTATACTGTATTTGATGCTTGTGACTTATTTAGTATTGATTGATGTTTGGATTTATAATGAATTTTGTAAATATGTATAATAATAAATATGAATAATTATAAATATAAAATATTTATAAATTTCATTTATTACAAAGGAACTTAATTAAATAAAAAATGAACTCATGTGTCTTGTTCCGAAAGCAAGGGTAAGCTTACACCCAAAGTTTGACGTCCATCTGGCAGTAAATTAAGACGGAAGCTTGCATGAACTTTACAGATGTTAGTTTTATTTTTGTTACTATCGTCTATTTAATGGAGGAAGAAAAACAAAGTAGGACATGATGTTTTTTGGATTCTGTTGGTAAGATCAGTCATAGATAAAGATTGACAGCAACATTCTAACAGGTTAGCCTTCTGGTTGTCAGAGTATAATCCGTTAGTATTGAAATGTTGATTAAATGTTGGATGAAATGGTGATTATAAATATTATGTTTCTTTCAAGAAAAGAAGAAGAATCTGGCTCGCTTCCTCTTAGACTAACAATTAATTGTGAATGAATGTCTGTGAATTGCCGCTGAAAACTTGCTATGTTTGGATATATGTTTTGTCAAAGCAAGTAGACCTTGTCAGGGAACTAATTGATAAACTGTAATATGTGAAATTTGTAATTGTGTTTCTAGATTAAAAGTCGAGTTTGTTATGTGTACTTCATGGCCAGCACCTTAAAATGTTCTATAATTCACTTCGTACAATATCATTCCTATTGGAGCTTGTTATATTGAAATGAGGAGCACTGTTCATTAATGGTTGTTGTTCAGGGTATTGCTCTTTTGCAAAATGGGATCTCATATTCCACCAACCTAAGAAACATAGTTTATATAAGATAGAATATCATTAAACCCTGTATGGAGACTCCAATTAATCGTTGGTGGTTGACCTTTTACTATGAAATTCTTAAAAACCGTTAGTAAGTTTAATAAAATGGATAAACAAAATCGATTTTTTTCGATTTGCTTTCAAACTTTGGTACCGCAAGTTATTTCAAATGCAATCATTAGGAAGAGAAACTTTGGTCACTTTGGTCCTCCCTGTATAAATAGGCATTAAGAAAGTTTACCGAAGTATATCAAAGTTAGAACGATTTTACGCCTTGGAGAACTTCAATTAAATGTGAAATTGGTTTTTCTCTCAAGCTGTAGACTGACAGGAAAAGGAAAGCTCTCTTTTAATTTCTTGTCTCGTAAACCGAAACTTGACAACTACCTTCATGCATCACGTCAGAAGAAGCCACTGGACCCTTACAATAATAAGCATGATTTGTTAGAGTAAAATCGTGACATTATGTAGATAGAATATTTCGTTTACATTTGCTCATTGATTCGAAAGAATGGCTCATTCGTTGATTCTTTTATTATGTAGTTAATATTTACTTTTATGTTTACCTTTAAAAAGCTTAATATTAGGTATTACCATCATTAGACTTTTAATAGAAATCATTATTGTAGGGTATCTGTATTCAAACTATTATTGTAGGGGTATTACCATCATTAGACTTTAATAGAAATCATTATTGTAGGGTATCAGACTTTAATAGAAATCATTATTGTAGGGTATCTGTATTCAATCTATTATTGTAGGGTATTAGTATTCAAAAGAAGATTGTCACTATGTTGTCACTTTAATAAAGGTCTTAAGAAATAATATTTTTATTAATAGAAATTATTATTGTAGGGTATTTTTATTCAGAAGAAGATGGTCACTTAGTATGTTGTCACTTTAGAAGATAGTTAGAATATACTTATTTCTAAGACTTTTCTAAGTATTCAAAATACTTTAAAACTAACTATTTAGGAGTGAAAGTATGCTATATACCTAAATATGTGTAGTTATGGATATTTCAAAACCTTTGTCACAATGAATTTGAACCAATAAAATGGGATTAATAAGTAGATTATGAAAATATTGCATTTTGATGCCACAATTGTTATGAGATTGGACACATGGCAAAAGATTGCAAAGTGAAAACTATGAAGAAATAATTGTTATGAGGTTGGACACATGGCAAGAGATTGCAAAGTGAAAACTATGAAGAAATAGATAGATTTTTTTGTAATGAGATAAAGTTTGTAATAAAAGTTTGATTAGATCAAGGATATTCCACTCCAAAAGAAGAAGCAAAAAAATATTATCTACAATATCATATGGCAAAGGCCACCATAGCTCACTTGGATCAACTATTAGAAGAAACAAAAAAAATATATAAGGGAGGAGAAAGTACAATTAAAGAAAAAATTAAAGGTGTAAAGGAAGATGTAGAGAAAAATTCTAAAACAAAGATGGCATAAAAGATCAATTTTAGGTAGTTCATCTTCATTTTTCTCAACTAATATAGAATCCTCTCTTATTAATAAAAATGAAAACAGTGTGCAGATTATCCCTTGCACTTTAGGTTTCAAGTGCAACATAATGAAGAAATGAGGATGTAAGAAATCTGTAGCAATTTAGGATTTTAGGGAGCATAAGAAGATCCTTACACTTTAGAGTTTCTAGGCAACATAAAGAAGAAAGTGTTTTTGAGGTTATTCCTTGCACTTCGAATTTTTTAGAGCAAGATAAACCTATAGATGATAAGTCTCACTATGAATAGTGTGAAAAAATTGAAGAGATTGATGAAGATGGGAGTCCCAAGAAACAAAAACAAAGAGAAAAATATGTTCAAGCGGATATTGATATGGGATATTACAAGTTTTAATAAAAAGTGGGGCTAAACCTACAAATAAAAACAAAAAGTAATTGTGAAAATAATATTTTGGAATATTAGGGACATGAATAAGACCCTTAAAAAAGTATTAGAAAATTGTCAGGTTGTTATGACAATATATTTATAGATATGGTATCTGGTAGTCAATATTTTAATTATTCATGGTGTTGAATTTCATCTAGGTAAAATTCAAATGTTAAAAACTAATGTTGAACTATAGCATGCTCATAACATTTTTCAAACCCTCCTCTTAATATGGTCGTTATGATGGACACACAATCTTTATCTTGTGGTGGTATGCCACATAAAACTCTCATTCATAATAAGACATTAGAACATCATGGAAAATAGAAATTGATGGAAGCACAATATATGACATAATGAAAACAAAATAAATTGTATTATACATACAAATTACAACATTGCATGGATGCTCACTAGATTACCTTGTGAGAGAGCACGACCTTACTATTGAGCCTCCACCTCTTATGGACTTGCCTAACAATTATGCTCCACCCTCACTTTAAAAATCTTGGACACCTTGGACAAAAGACACTCTATTTTAGCTAACTTGGCTTATTAGTTCTCTTTTACACGTTAGGCTCTCTATTACTTCCTTGAGCTCATACTTGCTCAACTTAACTTTGTCTCCCATATGGGGTCTCTCCCTATTTATAGGCTCATAGAAGCTAAATATTACATGCATGAAGAACTGTAGATGGATACAATAAAACACTTTCAAGAGATCTTCTTTTGGACTCTTCCAATGATATTTTGATATTACATGAGACACTTCAAATATCACATGTTTTTAGATATTTTTCTTTTGCGTTTTTCCTATAATATTTTATAATTACAAGAGATAGTTCAAATATCATGTTTCTAAATATTTTTCTTTTGAACCTTTCATATAATATTTTTATAGTTATATAATACATCAAAAATTACTTTTGATTCTCTTGGATTTCTAGAGATTTTATTATTTATGACAAAGACACTTGACAAAGACAATTTACCATGATAATGCCACTTTTGATTTTATTATTTACTTTTACTTTTTAGCGTGACCTATCCCTATCACAATATTCTTTTTATACACCTACAATACAAACATCTCATTATTTAACGATTGTTGCAACCTTCTCAATGAAGCTACTCTATCACAAAGTCTCAAACAAGCTACCAAGCCATTGTTTTATAATTTTAACAAGAGTGATCTTCAATAGAAGTCACACATAGCTTATTAGAGATAATAATAATAACTATCTACCATTTAGGATAAGATCGTAAACAAGACATCCAATAATATTTTTTTCATGTATATAAAAACAAAATTTATTTATTTTTAATTGCCCACCATCAAGGATAAGATGTTGAACGTAATATCCAATAGATTTTTTTTTTATATAACATCATTAATATTTGATGAGTTTAAAAGTCAAATGTGCACATCATAATTTTGTAAAGTGGTTTATAAAATTGTTAAATATCAAGTTACATTAAAATTAAAATGCATATTTAATGTGGTACATATTACATATCATTACGGTAATATTCAATTCTTCTATTTTAACATCAACTTAATCTCAAACCTTATTTTGCATTAAATATATATAAAATTTTAAATATAAAAATATTTCCAATCAAATAAATTTGTAGTTATGGAACTTATTTTTAATATAAGAGTGTAGTTATGGAACTTATTTTTAATATAAGAGTCTAATGGTGAAGGTGATGAGAGATTCCTTGACTTCAAAGGAGATAGGACATCTACCTTTGGAGATAGATATCACAATATAAGTATAATTTTTCATACATAGTGAACCTAAAGCACTTAATTTTAATAAAAATATTATATGGACATTATTTATAGGACATTAATTAAAATATTATTAAGTACTTTATTAAAAAAATCTTGTCTTTTGGTTATAGGATTTAAATACACTTATAAAGGGTTATATGTGACACTAAAGTTAACACGAAGGATTTACATCGAAGGCTAAAAGTTGAATTCATTAAAAATAATTTTGGTGTTTACATCGAAGGCTAAAAGTTGAATTCATTAAAAATAATTTTGGTGTTCTTTTTAAAGAAAGTCTAGAGAAAGCTAATAGATCTTGTTTTTCTTAAAATAATAAATACAAAATTCTCATTATTCATAATCATATGGAACTTCAAATAATAACGATGTAATTGATAAAGTAACACTAAATATGAATAAAAAAAACTATAGTAATTTTTTTTTGTGAAAAACGAACAATCTTTTAAGAGTTATATCTTTGTATAGAGTTGTTCGATTTAGATGATTCTTATGTCATTTTTTACGGAATTTGAAAATATTTTAAATGAGTGGTAATTCAAAAAAATCCAACTAGTATTGAGGAAGATATGACCCTGTGAATACAATCATTCAAAACTAGGGACACGTTAGGGCAAATTTTTTTAAATGTCTCATCTTCTAGGAGTCATATATTTGCGAAGGTTGTCTGATTCAAATGAATATTGGACTAATTTGTGTGGAATTTAAATAGCTTTAAAATGATAGTCATATGAAGGAAACTGGATGGTATTGAGGGAGATACGACCCTGTGAAATCAGTCATACAAAACAAGGGCAATGATGATTTTTCAAGTCATAAAAAACAAAATTGAAGATATATCAGTCAAGGTTTGAATAATGGAAGGAGCAATGGAGAGCTAGGATATCAGTGAGGTAGGACATTCTATCTCGATGTAGAAATTTCTGGATAAGTATATTTTTTTCCCTTCTTTATCTTAAAAATTTTGCATGCAAATTAGTATAGTTTTTTCAAATAATATAATCACTATAGGATTTACTAAAAAATTTCAATTGATTTTGAGTTATAGTTTACTTCCTATGGACCGATTTATAGCTAAATCCTTATAATCATACCTAGTAATAGAGGTTAGTGAAGACCCCACAAAAAGTGATCCTTGTTTCCCAAAGATAGGGAAGTTTTTGGTAAATTTAATGGGTCTTGGCCAAGGATTTCATTCGTGAGAAAATTGATTGATAGGAGTTGGAAGTCTTCAGAAGTGAGTTTATCATTTCTTCCCAAAGGTTTCTTTCTAGTCATTTTTTTTTCCAAGAAGGAAATATATAGAATTCTAAAAGGGGGTCCTTGGGTTATGGGAAGAATATGACTCTTTCTTATCCATTGGTATGAAGACTTTCCACCTAAAAATGTAAAATTATCCCTAGTAGTAGTTTGGGTTAGGATGTATGGGTTACCTATTGGATTCTAGGAAATAGATACCTTCAAGGAAATATGAAAAACTCTAGGAGAATTCCTTGAGATTTTAGAAACTACAAAAGATGGATTCTTGGCTATTTATGCTCAAATATTGGTCATGATTTATATAAGTAAACCTTTACCAAAATCAATCATTCTTAAGTATGGAGGTAGGTTGTGGGACCAAACCACGGATTAAGAAAACATATCTCTTAGATTTAGAAGATGTTATGAGATGGGACATATTAAGAGATCATGCCCTAAGAAGAGTCCAATAGAAACATATCTTGAAAAATGCAAGAGAAGCTTACAAATGGATATAGGTGATAATGGTTTTCAACTTCTAAAGAATAGGTCTAGAAAAATAAAAGTAAATAAATAGTGGAGACCAATAAGGAAGGATATTTGGAGAAATACCACATAAAACTAAATAAATAGTGGAGACCAATAGGGAAGGATATTGGGAGAAATACCAAATTTTTAAGGCTTTAACCTATAAAGGAAAAGCAGATCAAAGTTTGGAGGACACAATACAACATATCAAAATATTAACAAGGAACCATCTATTTAGTATGATTCTGATTTAGGGATGAAAATTCCCGTTGAATTTAAGAAATGTGCCTCATCATATTTTGAAGCACCATGCACCATTAAGGAGAAGAAAATTGGTAGAGAAAATGTTATACTAGATGCTAATACCTCTACCATTAATAAGGAAATACCAAAAAATGAGAAGGACAAGGCAAAAGCTTTTGTAATAGAGCCAAAAGAGGATAAATATAATGAAAAGGAAAGTTGTGAAAGAATATTTAGGAATCGAATAATAAAACCTACGCTTTATATAGGCAAGGAAAAAAGAGAAAAACTTTCAAACTATCAAGTGAGAGCCAAGGAAGCAAGAGCAACCATAAAAAAAGGAACACAATCGTTGGTTGAACTTCTTTATCAAACAAAACGATTGAACTTCTATATCAAACAACAAAATGATATTGATAATTTGCAGGCAGGGCCAATAGCTCCTAATGACACATGACTACCATCTCAAGGAATATAAGGAGTGCTAATACCTCCTCAAATCAAAGGTGTATCAAGGACCTATGTTTAAGTAATAAGCCTAATATTCTTTGTATCTAGGAAACTAAAATGACAAAGGAAGAAATTCCCAAAACTATAAAAGTAGTATGAAAAATATATGAATAGGATGTTGTGGATTTTGAAGGAATGGAAGGGGGAATTCTAATAAACTGGAATCCTATTAGAATCTCATGTGTAGCCATTCATAAAAATAGGCATTAGATAACCTCATTAGTCACATGCTACTTTGTATATATGCATTTCATTATGATCAATGTCTATGGACCTACAAATCAATCAATAAGATTAGAATTATGGAGTGTGATTGAAACCTTTATGAGAAGTAAAGACCAAGAAACCTGATTCATGATCATAGGAGATTTTAATTCCATAACCAATTTGGTTGAAAATTTAGGGTATTAGGAAATTAACCCAAAGTATGAGAGATTTCTCAGTTTCTATTCAAAATAATAATCAATGGGAGGTTGAGTTTGAAGAAGACAACTATACATGGACCAACAATATGAGAGGCCAAAACCTAATAGCAAAAAATTAGATAGATGCATATTCTCATATCATTGGATAGATGAAGGGACTTGTGTTAAAATTAATACCTTGATAAGGACTGGTTTAGATCACTAGCCAATACGAGTTAAAATGGTGGTAAGTGATTACAAGAAATATCATATTTTAAATATTAGCATATGTGAGAATACCATCCTCAATTTGTTGATATGATAGTGCAAATGTGGAATTATTCAAGAAACGGTGGGTTATATACACTTCCAAAACAAATTAAATCAATGACATACAGATTAAAATAATGGAACAAGAACACTTTTGGAAATATTTCTAAGAAGAAAGAAGAAACAAAAGAGAAACATTCAAAATTCCAAAAAGGTGAGCATGACATTCCAAGCTTGAAGGAAAGGGAGTTGCCTAGTTAATATCATAATATTTTGAGTAGGAAAGAGAAATTTTGGAGATAGGAAAGAGAAATTTTGGAGATAAAAGGCAAGATTGTCTTGGTTAAAATAAGGAGATAAAATCATAAAGTTTTTTCATAGGATGGCAATAGTACAAATATCAACATCCAAAATTAGTAGAATTAAATCAATAGAAGGGGTTTGGATCGAAGACTAGAGTGAAATAAAAAGGAGACAAGGTTTTTTACTAGAATATTCTAGGATTAGAGGAGTTTGAAGTTCTTAATGATAAATTATTATATTAGGAGTACCTTAAATTATAAAAAATGAAGACAATAGCAAATTGATAGAGCTTATTACTCTGGAAGAAGTTCATTAAACTCTTTTTACTTTTGATAAGGATAAATCCCTAGGTTTGTATAGAATCTCTACAATATTCTATTAGCATAATTTGGATATAGTGAAGGATTCTTTATTGGTGGCACTAGAACAGTCTAGGGTAAAACAATACATAACTTATACAATAAATGCAACATAACTTACCTTCTAAAAAATAAGGATGCATAATTGTTTGATTTATTTAGGCCCATAAGCATATATAATATGGCATATAATATAATCTCCAAAGTGATGTCAAATCGGTTAAGACCATTGTTACACAATTATTTCAAAATAGCAAGAAGGATTTGTGAAAGAGAGATAAATTTTGGATGGGATCATAGTAGATCATGAAGCTATGCATTCAACAACTTCAAGAAAAGAGAGATTAACGATATTAAAACTTGATATGAGTAAATCTTGTGATAGGTTTAAATAGAGTTTTCTTTTTGCACTATTAAGCTATGAATTCAACAACTTCAAGAAAAGAGAGAGTAATGATATTAAAATTTGATATGAGTAAAGCATGTGATTGGTTTAAATAGAGTTTTCTTTTTGCACTATTAGAAATTTTTGGTTTTAGGAAGAAATGGGTCAGATGGATTAAATTTTGTGTCTCTATAGTTTTGTATTCAATGTTGGTCGATGGGTTGGTAACATAATCTTTTAAAGCCAAAAGAGGTCTTAGACAATGAGATACTCTATCACCATATTTTTTCATTATTATGGCAAATGTATTGAGTAGTGTTGAGCATGCAAATGACGCATTATCAAGGGCAAGCCAACATACTTGGAACAAAATATGTTCCCTTTTGAAAGAAAATATTTTTCCCCCAAGGTTCAGGTATGACATGTCTTGGTCGATGCACATAAATACAAAATTTGTTGATAGTTGTTCCTTCAAGGGACCTTTATGACTCAAAAAAATAAATTCCTAGGTATAATATTTTAAAATCAAATGTTTAACTGTCTAAAAACAATTCCACTACATAGATATTACAAATATGTGAGTTAAGCAAAAGAGAAAGATAATTTTTAAACCATGTCGATTGTAGTTGCCCAATACATATATATTGCATTCATATTTTATTGTATATAACAACAATGATTCACTTGTAAATATATGAGGTTTTAAATTGCACAACAATGATTCTCTTGCAAATATATGAAAGTTTTAATTGCACATCAATGATTCATTTGTAAATACATGAAATTTTTACTTGCACATCAATGATTCATTTGCAAATATATAAAAAAATTAATTGCATGGCAATGATTCATTTGCAAATATATGATATTTTAAATTGCACAACAATGTTTCACTTGCAAATATATGAAAATTTTTAATTGCACAGCAATGATTCATTTGAAAACATAAAAAAAAAAAAATTAATTGCCTATTAATGCTTCATTTACAAATGTATAAAATTTTATTTTCACATCAATGATTCATTTGCAAATATATCAGATTTGCACAAAAATGTTTCACTTGTAAATATATGAAAATTTTAATTACACATTAATAATTCATTTGAAAATACATGAAATATTTGAATGCACAACAATGATTCATTTATAAATATATGGAAGTTTTAATTGCACATTAACGATTCATTTGCAAATATATGAAAGTTTTTTTTTTTTTGGTAAGTTGTAGTTGTATTTCAGAGGGTTTTAACTGGGTCCCACTCCCATATATACAAAAACTTCATCAGATTGAAGTGTATTCATGTTGCATAATCCTTTGCCAAGAGGGATCAGTCTACACCAATCTAACCAATCCCGTGTAGGGGATACGTTTGCCAAAATTCCCTCATAGGGCATGTAAAAGCCGATAATCAGGTGGTTCTTGCCCTCACAGGGGCTACTAAAGCTAAACAAAAATAATCCATAGATGTTTGCTAGGGGCCTTGTAGGGGCTAACACAGGGAGACGCAACAGAATGGTTAGCCCAACACTAGACCAGACATCACCAAACATTGCATCAAAAATTCCCATAAAACCTCAAAAACAACACAAAAACCAACAGACCCACAGCAGCTCAAGGGTCAACCTCTGTGATGTCCTCTTCAGGTTGGTTGAAACTTTGTTGGAGGGCATGCTTTAGAGCAGCACTCACGCTTTCGAATACGATGATGAAACTTCAAAAAAATATTTGGGTGAGACGCTTGGAGATGCCAAAAGTGGGGGCCAAGTCCCCGCTAAGGTCTTCAATCTCTAGAGGAAAATTTTGACTGGATTCCATTTTGGGCTTCTTAGCCCTGGAGGACCTGCGAACAATGGTTGCCGCTTCTTCAATTTTAGCTTTATTTTTTCCCAAAGAAGGCTTCTTGCTGGCGGGAGGGGTGGGTTTGGATGGGGACGGGGTGGGTTTGGAAGGGGAGGGGGTTGGATTTGAAGGGGAGGGAGTGGGGGCGAGGGGTGAGGGGATGGGTTTGGAAGGGGATGGGGATGGAATGGATGGGGAAGTAGCAACAATGCCTTTCTCGGAGGTCGGGGTGCTAGGAAATCCATCGCTGGCCATAAGCTCGCTCAAGATAGAATGAGCAGGACTTTGGGGGGTTTGGGATAATGGGGAAGCTTGCAAAGGGGTAGCCGTAATAGGGGAATTAGCCATAACATGATAGAAAATAATAGTGAAAATCCCCTGGTGGGCAGGGGGTACTTTTCTTGCGAGCAACGACCATAGAGAGACGCATAGATCGATAAAGGAACCCAGGAATTTTCATGGGTTTGTATCCCTGGACATGGTTGACAAGGGCAAGGTGGAAGCTTGCCATAGGCTTGTTGGGATCATCGCAGGCTAAGTACTAAATGAGGGGAATGGCAACAACTAGGAATGGGGTGGAAGGGATTGACGGTCCAGGGTATGACCATCCCACAAGAAGTTCTGGTAGTTGGGGAAACCTTCCAACTTAGGTTCCCAGTAGTGTTTGTCACGGTGGACAAGACACCTACCAAACGACAGCTTTGCAATCTCGTCAATTAGCTTTGGAGTGACCTTAAAGCATAGGTTCCTAACACAGACATGGTTGTTCGACCACATGGGAACAAAGTCCTTTGTGATGTCATCCTCAGCTCCATGAAATTTTTATAACAAGGTGGTGAGTTGAGCGCCCTTCAGGTAAGCAAACGCTAGGGTGTCCAGTTGGAGAGATTTTGGTTCAAGGTAGGCCATGGTGGTAGTGGTGGTATTTGGAGTACCTGTCGTGGCTATCCGACGTCGCAACTTGGAGAACATATAGCAGGAAGGAGTCTTGCTACACGATGATGGGTGTTTAACCTAAGCTCAATATGGCCATCTTGTTCGTAAGTCGATTGGCTTCCCTGTAGGTATGATTGGCTTCCACCTGGCAATGCTGATTTAACAGCTTCCTGCTTTCTTGGATAAGGGATCTGATATTCCATGGAGGGACTTTGTTGGAGAAGAGGTAACCAATGATATTAAGAGAGTCCCATTCAACATGGATCTTGACACATGATCCCTTGATGAGGTGAAGACTTCACCCAAGGCCCACGCCTCAGCCATATTGTTGGTTTGATGATAAAGATTCTTTGTAAAATTCATAACTATCTTTCCTCTATGATCCTTGATCACTCCCCCTACCCCAGCTAGCCCAGGATTCCATTTTGATGTGCCATCAAAGTTCACCTTTATCCATCCCTCAGGATGGGAATCCAGTGAGCTTTGGTCCTGGTATGGGTCGAGGGAGGGGATAATGTGGGAAGGGGGATGTTGAGGGAATTGATGATGTCAACCTCATACTTGCTCAAGGGGGATCTAGACCAAGGAATAAGATGGGATTTTTCAAAGGTGTATGCAATGGCTTTGATGGCTATGGAGGTGGAGTTGTAATAGGTGGAAGAAAAGACCCTGTGATTGCGTTCGAGCCAAACTTGCCAAATGAAATGGTGGAGACAAATTTTCCATAGGAAAACTACTTTGGGATTTTTGAAGGGAGCAGGCCATTGGATGAACATGTCCAGGAGGGATTTGGGGCGGGCCCAGTGGATTTGAAAGGTGGTGAACAACTAATCTAAGCCCTCCCTAGTGAACACATACTCTAAAAGGAGGTGATCAACAGATTCCTAGTTGGACAGGCAGAGGTGGAATCTGTTAGGGACAGTGATCCCTCTTTTCATAAGATTATCTATGGTGAGGACCTTGTTTTGAAAAGCTATCCAGGAAAAGAACCCAATTTTTGAGACAAGGCATTTAACCCAAACTAACTTGACCAGAATAGTGGGGACCCAGGATTTGACTAACATGGACTGGGCAGACTTGACCGTGAAATCCCCACTATCAGTTCCTGTCCAGATTGGGTAGTCTTGGGAGACTATGGTAGGGATGATGGTGGTTCTTAGCATCTTAGACAAAGTCTTACTATCTTGCAAGAGGTGCTCGTTGTCTTTGGGGAGAATCTTCCATGTGCCCCTATCAATGTAATTCTTCACTTTGCTTCCCCATCTCCTTTCAAGACTTGGTCTAAGTCTGGACACCTTAGGCAGATCTTTGAGGGGTTTGTATTTCAACCTCCCAAAAGTCTATAGAAGCACCTAAACCTAGCTGCCACCGATTCCCTCTCATGATAAGAGGTTTCGTTTGGATAAAACCCCGTCAGAAGGCTGATCCATTTATAGGGATGCTATTATCCATAAGGGTTAAGTTTTTTAGATATTTGCTTTGGACAATAGTGACCCATTCTGCTTTGTAGTTGGTGAACAACTTCCAGGCCTGTTTTGCTAGTAGGGAAATATTTATGTTTGTTGATCTTCTCATACCAAGTCCCCCTTGGTCCCTGGGTTGGCATACTTTGTCCCAAATAACAAGGTGGAATTTCTTTGAATTATCTAGGCCGGCCCATAGAAACCTTTTTTGCATTTGCTCGATTTTGGAATGGACTGAGGCAGGAGCTTTGAATACTAACATGAAATAGACCGGGATGCTTTGGAGGACTTCCATGATGAGGGTTGCTTTGGTTGCTTGGGACAAGAGGGAGCCTTTATAGGCAGCAAGCTTACGATTGATCCTTTCAATCACATTGTCCCACATCGATTCCTTGGGGTTCATGGTGAATGGAGGGAGTCCCAGGTAGGAGGTGGGGAGGGTAGTGATGCAGCAATGGAGGATACAAGCAATTTTCCTCTACCTATTGCTTGGAGTGTTTAGGAAGTAACACTTACTCTTGATATAGTTGATTTCTTGCCCTACAACAAAAGCGTAGGTATCAAGGATCCCTTTGATGGATTTAGCTTGGACAACGGAGGCTGAAGTTGCAAAAATAGTATCGTCAACAAACTGTTGGTGAGACAAGGAGGGAGAGTTGGAAGTAACTTTAATACCTGACATGCCTTCCGAAGCCATGACCTGTTTGAAAGCTCTACCCAAGGATTCGACCAAAATGATGAAGAGGAAAGGGGACAGGAGATCTCCCTATCTGATCCCTCTGAGGCTAGGGAAATAACCTGCAGCAGACCCATTGACAAAAAATGAGAACCAAGGAGAGGTAATGCAACCCTTTATGAGGTGAACCCAATCTGAGTGGAATCCAAATCGAGCTAGCACTTTGAGGAGAAAAGCCTTATCCACCCTAGCAAAAGCTTTGCTGATGTCTAGTTTCAGAAACATGGCTACTTTCTTGTTACACTTGGATGAATGGAGGGTTTCATGAAGAGATATGATGTTATCGATGATTGATCTGCCTTCAATAGAGCTTCCCCAGCACAGGTCAATAATGGAGGGGAGGATCTTCTTAAGCCTGAGAGCTAAGGATTTGATCAATATCTTGTACAAGATGTTGCAAAGGCTTATAGGTCTGAAGTCATTCATGGATTTGCATTGGGGGTTTTTAGGAACCAGGGAAATGAATGTGGAATTAGTTCCTCAAGGGATGGTTTTGGTTTTCTAAAGCTTGATGGCATCACTCACCTTCTTTCCCACTATGTCCCAGAAGGTTTGAAAAAACCTAGGGGAAAATCCATCAGGCCCAGGAGCCTTATCAGCTTTTATGGAGAATAAAGCACTTTTGATTTCTTTCTCAGAGAGGGGTTGGATCAGGGATTTGTTCATCTCAAGGGTGACCAAGGGAGGGATATTTTCAAGCAGGGCTTCCTGGGTTGCAATATTGGAAGGATTTTTAGAGCCCATGATGTTGTTGTAGAAGGTGGCGACTTCTTCTCGGATCTTGATGATGTCCTAAGTGACAGAGCCATCCCTTAAGGTAAGTTCTCTGATCTTGTTTGTGCTTCTATTATGCAAAGTAGAAGCATGGAATTGGCATCCCCATCTCTGAGCCAAAGGGCTCAAGATTTTTGGTGCCATAAGGTCTCCTCCTTGGCTAGGATGTTATGATATTCGGTGAGCAGCTACTTTTCTTCTTCCCTGAGCTGGTGGGTCCACTGATCATAGAGTTTGTTGCTCTAGATATTTGAGTTTACTTAATATTTTTGCCTTGAGATCAAAAATGTCCTCGAAGACTTCCCTATTCCAGGTTTTCATTTTATCTTTTATGATATTGAGTTTGTGAAATACTCTAGAAATAGCTGAACCAGGGACAGGGGTCTGCCACCACTCTTCAATTCGTTGTTTCAAATCTGGATGTTGGATCCACATATTCTCGAACCTGAATGGGGTTGAGAAGTATGAAGCCTTATTTGATTCCAAAAGGAGTGGGGAGTGATCAAAGCCTATCCTGGGAAGGGGGATCAGGGATGTGTCTCCAAATAGGGGAATGGCCTATTGAGAGAGAAAAAACCGGTCCAGCTTAACCTGAATATGCTCAGCACCCGCTCTCTTGTTGCTCCAAGTGAATTGGTGGCCATGAATTTGAATGTCCATGAGTTCATTTTCAGCAACAAAGGCCTAAAATTCTATAGTGCTTTTATATGGGGAGGATACTCCCTATTTATTCTCAGAATGGAAGAGAGGAGAATTGAAATCCCCTGCAATCATCCATGGGATGTGGGAAAAGGCATCCTTCATGAGGGACAGGGACTTCCACATGTTGAATCTCTCCACAGGATTATTTGGGGCGTAGATGTTGGATAGCACCCATGTGAATTTATTTTCTTTGAAATAAAACATTATATTTAAGGTTCTGCTGGAGTTGGAGATGACTTTGCCTTCCACCTTCTCAGGGTCCTAGAGACACAGCAGACCTCCTACAGATCCCTCCGCTGGGGATGAAGCCCATTATCTAATCTTCCAATTTTTTTGGACTATGCTGTGAGTTTTGTCAGCGTCAGTTTTCATTTCTTGAAGGATGAGTATAGAGGGTTTGTACTTTTTTCTGGCAATTTGAGCTAACCTTTGTTTGCTCATGCTGTTAAGCCCTCTGATGTTCCAAGAGAGGATCTTAATTTAGATACTTTGGCAGGTTTCTTGCCTCCATTTGTTGAGATGGAGGGAGGTTTGGGATTTTTCATTTCATCCTTTGCCTGAGTGAACAAGGTTGAACTGAGTGTTAGCTGCACTCCATTGGAAACCTGGTCGTCCATGTCTTTTTTTCTTTGCTCATAGGTGGTGGGTCAACCTCTTTTTATTTCACCCCCTGTATCAATGGGGCCTTTCTTACTTATGGTGATGATAGAGCTGATGTCCATTCTGGACTGAGTGGGACTGAAGGCATCCTCTTGGGAATCAGGTTTGGATTCAGTAGGGTATAGGGGTTCTTTTGAGGGGTAAGAAACTGCAAAGTGGGGAAGAGGGTTGATCTCCAGCAAGGGTTCCAGAAGGGAATCGGGCTAGGACAGGGGTGATGGGGAGGAAATGGGGATGGAAGGCCCAGATATGGAGGGAGAGGGATGGGGGTGGGGAATGGTGGAGGGTTGGTGCATAGGAAGGGATTTAGGGAGAAGAACTTCATCATCAAAGCCATTTAAAGGCCTAAATCTATTGGGAAAGGTGAACATGGAGCATACCTGGCCTGCATCTAAAGAAGGGTTGGTGGACGGATGGTCCTAGATAGCAGTCTTCTTTCCTTTTTTATTGGTCGATCTATGGTTACCAGGTCCTCTGGATCGGTCGTTTTGTTCTCCCACCTGGTGCTACTAAGGAGGGGGATCCTTTATGCTGGGTGCTTCCTACTGGGGTTTGAGGGATGGGCAATGGGCTCAAAGGTGTCCCTGGGTTTTGCATTCGATACATAATGCTAGTTTGTTTTCATACTCAATAGCTTGACACCAGTGAAAATCCCCATAAATGAGGTTTAGGCAGGTTGGAAGCTATGAAGCAAGGTTGGCATTAACACAAATTCAAGCATGGGCCATGCGGGACCGGGCTTTAGTTGCAGGGTCAAGAGCGACCATGTCCCCAATGTATGTTTTGATCCACCCTACGATGTTTTCATGGAAAAATTGGATGGGGAGATTAGGGAGGCGAACCCATATTGGAGCAATATTGATATCCTGAGTCTGGGGATTGAAATCTTGCTTCCATTTTGTCACGAATAGGCTTTTCCTCCTATAGAAATAGGGACCCACGATGAGGATTTAGGCATAGTCATTTTGGTTATTTAAGCATATCAGGAAGAAACCTCGTGAGAGGGCCACAATCTGAAGGTTTCCTATTATGCACCATTTGAATCTGGCCCATATTCTTATGGATTTCATGTCAGGTCTTCCTCCCAAAAACTTGTCGATTAGGGAGAGGGATTTTGAAGAGAGTTTGTCTGCCATGAGAGAGACTGGAAGAACCATATTTTCCCCATTGGTGATCATGGGGGGTGGTTAGGGTTACCAGAGGGGTCGAGTTTAGCTATACCTATTACCTTCTCCAGATAAGTCATCCCACCTGGGTTTGGGTCGGGGTTTATGGGAGCATCCTCCGAGGGGGGATCTCACCTTGCTCCAGATCCCTAGAAGGGGCTTGGGGAATCTCGCTCGAAGTTGCAGAGGGAGTTGTGGATGCCATCGCAAAGTCACAAAATTCTAAGAAATCATCCAAATATATGAAAGTTTTAATTGTACAACAATTATTCATTTGCAAATATATAACATTTTTATTTGCACATTAATGATTCATTTGCAAATATATGAAATTTTAAAATTCATGGCAATGGTTCATTTACAAACATTTGAAAGTTTTACTTGCACATCAATGATTCATTTGCAAATATATAAAATTTTAAATTGCATGACAATGATTCACTTGCAAATATTTTTCAAGTTTTTCTTGCACATCAATGATTCATTTGGAAGTGTATAATGTTTTAAATTGCATGACAATTATTCATTTACCAATATTTGATATTTTAACTTGTATAGTAGAAAAAACATTTTAATGCTTTAAACAAAAATTAACATATTCCTAATCTAAGCAAGCTTTAAAAAAAATCAAAGGTTTAAGGGTAAGAGAAAAGAAAGAAAAATAAACAAGCATATACTACCCTGATGTCCAGTTCCAATTTGATAAAGCAATAATTTCAATTTAAAACCAACCCCGACCTGACCAATATTCACATAGCTTGATATATGATATGGTGCAATATTCAAAGGAAAACAAAATTTGCTTCGTATTTTTTCTCTTAAATGGATTGCAAGAACAATACTCAAAGCACTAATAAGCTTGGTTCAAAAAATTTATCTAGTAAACAAGAAAGAAACAAACTAAGACTAAGGGCTAGCTAATGAATATTTTTCAATAGTTAAGGATTTGAATTTAAAATATTGTGTCTAGGAATTTATTTCTTTGATTCATACTAGCAAAGGCCCCTTAAAGGAATAATTATCAATGACCTCTAGGTTTATTTGCATCGACCAAGACTTGGCATACTCGAACCTTGGAGGAAAAGGATTTTCTTTTTTAGAGGGAACACATTCTATTCTAAGTATGTTGGATTGCCCTTAACAATGTGTTATTTGCATGCTCAACAAAATTGATGCTAGAAGGAGGGCCTAAATCTAATAATTTAATTGTTCTTGGTACATTATTCATGTTACACTCTTGACTATCAAAGCTAGAACCAAAGGTTATCATCACTAGATCCAAGTCATCTATGGGTGGCATTGAGTTTCTTAGCCTTTCCCCATACAAGAGATCTAAAGTTAATAAAGGTAAACCTAGTACTCCTCAAACTACCAATAGTTCTCCTAGAGCTATTATCCCTTTTGTAAATCCTTTTGCCATTTCCTAAGGCCCACCAATGGCAACTCCTACTCCATGGTTAATAAGAAGCAGTCCTTTAAATATATTAGGAGTTGCACATGATATGCCTAAGAATGTTGCAAGATATCTCCCTAGTTATAGGCATGATGAAACAAGATTAGCTAAAAAACATATACAAGCATACAAAGACATCTTAATTTGTTTACAAATTAAACATGAGGATGTTGCCTATAGAATGTTTTCATACGCATTGGATGAGTTTGTATATGATTGGTATATTAGCTTACCTTTTGGTTCTATTACTTCGTGGGTTTAGTTAAAAGCATTATTTATTAGCCATTTTATATTACCTGTTGACTCAATTGTGATCTATCATTAGTTGCTTCTATCCATAGGGAACCCAATGAACCCCTAAGACTATTCAACACCAAGTTTCATAAATTATACACTAGGTTGATGGTACCTTAGACCCCACAAATCACAACCTTGACCATGACATATAATGAGGCTCTAACTATTGAACAATAATTAATACCTCAAGGTTTTGATTTGGGTCAATTACCTTCACTTAGACAACTAAGATCTTATAATCAGATACCACTAATAAATCAAGCCCTTACACAACACCTTCCCATGCTAAATCCATTATTAGGAGCCATGTATTCAAACTAGAATCAACCCTTCAATATGGCACCCTTGAATCAAATGATACCTAATGTGAGAAATCAATAGACCATTTTGACATATTTGAATTATCAGGTGGCCATAAACAACATTCTCAATCATACACATCCATAAAATAATCAACCAAACTTACCCGTATTTTTGAATATATCTACATCCATAAATAATGTAACAGGTCAAATAGGACCAAGCCAATCTAATAACTCAAATAATTAGTTAAACAACATACAATGTATGGTTTAAAAAATAAGAAATGATATGCTTCAAATACAAATGCAAGTTAGTCAAAACCCACCAACAAATAACAATCAACATATGAACTTTAACTTCCAACCCTAATTGCCAATGGAATACTTATCCAAATAATGGAGTCTTAAATCCTGCTAGAAACCAATAAAATAATAACCTAGACACTTTAGTGAATTTGGTAGATATTGCTTTGCCTAATTGGTGTAGGGTCCATTCCATAGATCAACATGGTGAAATTGATTGTTTAGAGTTTAAAACTACTTTGGATATTGTCCAAAAGGAAATAAAAAAATTGGAGTTATTACCCATGAATGAGGATTCTAAGAGTCAAGCTAATCATAATTCAAGGACAACCTTATTTTTAGAGACATACAAACTCTTAAGAGTTTATGAAGAGGAACTTGAAGAATACTTGGAAGGAGAGGTCCAAGCTTACCTCCAGTTTTAAAGAGGTAATAATTATATCCTTTGAAGTAAAGGTAAATCACCACTGACTTCTTCCACACCTCCCAACAAAACTTCCATACCACTTGATGAGAAATCCAAAAAAACTCAGTCCCACCTAAGGTTCACATAATGCTTATGTAGCCAAAAGCAAATTCAACATTACAACAAATAGAGAAAATCACATAACAAAACAAATCTAGATACAATATTATTAAAGACCTCAAGAAAACCTAGGCAAATATTTTTCTATTTGATGTAGCTTAATTGACTGACCAAAAAGATCTACTACTTATAACTCTCTCAAATAGAAATAGAAAATAGTTGAAAAATCTACCGATGTTTAGGTAGTCATATATAAAGAAAAGTTAGAATCCCCTCATTTCCTCTTGATGATTAGAATTATTGGCAAAAACTTACATAATTGTCTTGTAGATTAGGATTGATCCTTTCTTCCTCAAACAAGAAGGTGGTTCAATAGGATAAGACAAAGGTAAATGTGGTTGGGGTGCTAAATCAGGTACATATACAATTGGTTGTTAAACCCTGGATACAACAATGTATCAATTTTTGAGTTGTGGATATCCCATATGCATATGGTATGTTGTTTGGTTTTGATTGGCCAAGAACATTGAATGGTTATATGGAAAAATATTTTCACATATGTGGCTTCCTTGCCATGGTATAGCCAATTAGATTCGAATAGAAAAAGAGCCCATGCTAAAGGAGACCATTACTGAGTATAATAATGTCAACAAGATTTTGTACGTTGAGTCAAAATTGGAATTTTACACTATGATAGTGGAAAATTGACCTAAAGATAATAATTTGTATCAGAGACCCCACCAGGTAAATAAAGACTAAACTAGTTATGGACTCTTAAGTTTGATAGGTCAAAATATAAGCATGATAATGATGTTAGAATTGAACTGGTCAATCCTAGAGGTAAATCACATCTTGTTGCTTATAGATTGCATTTTTCTTGCACCTTTAATTTTGCTAAGTATGAGGCCTTGATTCATGGATTACAGTTTTCCATCAAGAAGGGAGTTAAATATGTACAAGTCATGGGAGATTTTGAGTTGGTAATTAAACAAGTTCAAAATAGGTATGCATGTCATCACAAACATCTCTTAAATTACTATAATTGTGTGTGGGATTTAATAAAATATTTTGATGTTTTAAATATCTAAACCATCTTGTGCAATAAGAACCATATTGAAGATTCATTGGCAGTAGCAACAAGCACCGTAGAACTAGTTGCTCATTCCAAGATAAAGCAAGTCTTACAGGAACTGATTGCCACTCCAATCTATACCATACATTGTACAAAAAATTTAGATATTTGAAGATGACAGGTATATAGTTGATTTTATTTCTAACTTTGGTATATTTGAAACATAGATCATAGACAAGGAGGACAAGGATAGTGCAAAACTAGATGAAGAAGGTGAATTGAATTTGAAAACACCATTTTTAAAGGTATGATTTATTTGGAATGTTTGTTTGATATGGATTATCATTCCCACAAACAAATAGACTGCTTCATTTGAAAAGGGATCATATGAAGCATATAATTTGGGAAATACTAAGAACCCCAAAATATTTTCTTGGGAAAGGCCTATACTAATATGGGAAAAGGGGATAATTTAGGTCCTAAAGGATTACCAGGATGTTATAGCATGGAGTTATGAAGATATGAAAACCTATGATACATCCATAATTACTGATACCATTCCTTTGAATACTAGAACAAAGACCTTGCGACAAAAATAGAGACCAATAAATCCACTACTAGAGCCTTTAATTCTTAAAGAAATACAAAAATTATTGGTAGCTTGCATCATTTTCCCCGTAAGAGATTCTACCTCGTTTGAAAATTGGATACCAGTTTGTAAGAAGAATGGAGAAATACACTTGTGTAGATTTTAGAAATTTCAACACAACATTTGAGAAGGATAATTATCCTCTTCCTTATTTGGATGAAATACTACAAATAGTGAATGGATCTTAGATGATGTTTTTCTTAAATGGTTAGTCAAGGTACAATCAAGTAATGGTAGACCCTAAGAACATGATCAAAATTATATTTACTACAAAATGGGGAACATTTGCATACAAGAGGATGTCATTTGGTCTGATTAACATAGGAGCAACTTTCCAAAGAGCTATGTACATTGTCTTTAAGGTCCTTATTGGAAAATGTATCGTGATCTACATGGATGACCTCCTCATTTTCTAAAAGGCATGTAGATCATGTGGAAGACTTATGAAGGGTACTACAGAGATGTTGAGAGCATTGAATTTTATTGAATTCCAAAAAATGCATTTTTAGAGTCACAAAAGGAAAACTTATATGGCATGTCATTTTTGAAGCTAGTATTTCCATTGATCTAGAAAGAATTAAAGTAATTCAAAAAATCCCTCTCCCTAGAAGCAAAAAAAAGCTAAAGTCCTTTAGCAAACTTAAGTTTGTAAGAAAATTTATTTTTGGATTTGCAAAAATAGTTTGACATTTTAATGAGATGCTCAAAAAGGATGCTAAGGTTATATGGACTAGGAAAGCACAAACTGCTTTTCAAGAAGTCAAAAAAGCAATCATGAATGCTCTTGTGTTAATCAATCCTAGTTATAGATAACCCTTTTACATTTATTCATTTGCATTTGAGCATTCAACTGCTGATGTTTTAACTCATAGAAAGGAAGCTAGAGATGAGAGACCACTAGCTTTTATAAGCTCACCATTGAAAGATGCTTAGTATTCAGATATTCAGTCATTATAAGATTTTGCTTTAATCAAAGTTGTAAATAAATTTTGACACTATATCTTACATAGCAAAGTATTTGCAAGTGTCTGATTTGGCTATGAAAAGAATGTTGATGCAAAATAAGCTAGGATAGCATAGAGGCAAGTGGATGTCATTCTTGCAAGAGTTTGATACAAAATTTCAGCCTATGAGAATTGTTAGAGAACAGGGATTGAGTAAAACATTGGCCAAAGTTATCTCTCAGATTTCATGCCATCAGTATTCTATGGGAGAAATCACAAATGATGAGTGGTATTGGGACATCATTTTTATTTGTTAAATAGAGTATTTCCTGGTCACTTAAATTACACCCAAAGGAGAGCATTGTGTCTCAAAAGTGCAAATTTTATAAAAAATTAGGCACTCTATACCAAAAAAATCATGAGGAAATTAAGAAGGTAAGAAAAACCAACTATGATTAAATTTATTTGCAATGCTTAAATATGAATAGAAGTAGAAGCACCCAAATTACATAACCATATGCCCAAATTGCATAGGAGGACAAATAGGGAGGTAAGAAATCAAGTAAGCTAACTGACATAATCTCTCGCTAACTTAATAACTAAAGCCAGTTAATGGCCAACAAATCCAACCATGCGAGAAAGCACATGGAGATTATTTGCCCAATAATAAAATAACCTAGGAGCTAGCTGAATAATCAACTAAGCCTAGGTAACATAAAATATGCCCTCATCATACCTCCCCACTCAAGAAGCATTGAATTCCAATGCTTATACAATAGGAGTGGAAGAGTGAGTCACCAAGTGCTGCATACATATCTCATAACCGAGCGAAAGAAGATCACAAAAGCCTTGAAATGTTGGTGTAGAGACATAATGTCAAGATATCACTCCCTTGCCAAGTGAAAAACTAGTCCGAGGAGCAAGTGCCTATTGTGGAAGCTATGAAGGCTGCTCAACATTTGGAACCTATGGAGATGGCGTTGAAAGAGGATGTTGTAGTGCTCGATGTGGAACAATAGGAGGAGTAGTAGGATCAATAGGAGGAGATACTAATGATGGAGGAGGGATGACCTCATTAGTAGCAAAAGCATGAATGTCCCTTAGCAAATATACTAAGGCAATCCTTGGTGATGACATCAAGAATTAGGCTTGTGGAAGATTTCAAATAAGAAAGTTCTTATTTTGATGATGCAAGGTGTATGTTTTATCAAAATCATTATACCGAGTCCACTTATCATATTGATAGGGCTAGCCTAGAATCATTCCGTAGTAGTCCATGGGAGTCACATCACAAGTGACTCGATCCACATAGTGTGGTCCAAAGGCAAAAGCCACAACACAATATTTTGTGATTGCAAAGGCAAAATCTGCATCCTTTCATACAAGTAGGGAAGGATGGGGTTCAAATGGCAATTTGATTTGATAAACTACAAATTTAGCAATGATATTGGTTGTTGATCCATTATCAAAAATGCAACTCACAGAAAAATTATGTAGAAGATGTGCTCTTGTGAAGAATAGACTATCACGATGCCTTTGGCAGTGCATGAGGGTCACATGGTTGCATTTACCCTTAAGTTCTTTATAATTCCTATCCTCACTTTCCATATCAAGGGGTCCATCTTGTGGTGCCTCCTTTACAATTAAACTAATATTCTTTCTAAAACTCTTTGACTCAGAATGTCCTCATCTTTTACAATGATTACAAAACTTTTTGCCAATAAAAGAAGAGGAAGGAGTAGGAGAAGGAAAAGTTTGTGCCTTTACTGATTGTTGTGGTTGTTTCTACTGTGATTACACTTATTTAGGTGCTTTGGATGCACTAGAAGAGTGAGATGCACCTGATTTAGTAGCCATTTTCTCCTCTTCAAGTTGTGCTTTATTATACACTTCATTCAAAGTGGTGCAAGGTGTATACTTCAACTCCCTAAAGAGTGGATCTTGCAAGCCACTTTTAAATTTGTTGATGAGTTTTGGAGTTGAGTCCAGGATTCCATTTAGAATCCTCAATTTGTTGAACTTCCCAATATAATCTTGGACACTCATGTGGTATCCTTGCCTCAAATGAAGCCATTGGAAGTCAATATCTTTAACAAAATTAGAAGGATAGAATGTGTCCTTCAATGCTTTTACTAACTCATCCCAAGTGTCAATGGGATCTTGGGTGCATTGGTGGTCCTGTATCAAGACCTTTGCAATGCCCAAAATCTTGAGCTTAGCAAAAGGGACTTGGTCATCTTTATGAATTTTGCTATAGTCGAACCAGGTTTCTATATCGACAATCTAGTTGTTGAGAATATTTGGATCTCGAGACCCATCATAAATTTTGACCTCAAATTTGACTTGATTGCAATGGTCAAGGGCTGGACTAGGAGGACTAGGCCCAGTTATGTTTTGAACCTTATCAACCAAAAGACTGACAATTGCAACTATGACAGTTATTTGATTCACAAAATTGGTAGCCATTTGACCTTTGGTGTAAGCTAGGAGGGCTACTAAACTCTTCTTAAAAAGAGTACAAAAATTTACCTCATAGGGCAATTGTAATGGTGTTGTGCAAGCACTTACAATGAGCCAAAAGGTTGTACAATTATTTGCAATTTTAGGCAAGTACAAAAGCTTTCCCAATTTTGAAAGAGGTGCAAAATTTTGCAAAACAAAAAGTGGCCTCTTAGGCTATTACAATGCCTTAGTAAGGTTTGCTAAAAGGTAGAAATTGCATAATTAATGCAATTTTTAATATTTAATTAAATTAATTAAACATTATTTAATTAATTAAATTGAATTAATTTAAAACAATTTAATTAAAAACAAAAATAAAATATTTTTGTTTTACACCTTAGGAAAAAGTTGTTTTTGCACTGGCCTCCAACGATCAACTGAACTTTGGTGTAAAGCACATGCCTCCACCATAGTTTATTCATCGCTAAGTGTTAACTGAACAATTGCCCCAACTGGCACTACAATTTTTGGCCACTACACAGGGCCTGACCATTGCATGGGGGTCACATTACAACTCGACCGCCATGGTCTTTAAAGAACAAACAAGTTTATCCCATAGCAAATGTGGGATTATTACTGGACAAAAATTGCAACAAATACAGTTTGTTCTCCCTACTGCAAGGCATCTGCAACTCCAAAATTAATCTACGTCAACCTATAGGTATTAGATAGAAAAAAAACATCAACAAAAAAGTCGTGAACCAATCACATCGATGTCACCTTCAAAGGTGGCATGAAACAAAATTCTCGATAGTACCTATGAACTGTTGGCAAAAATATTATGAACAGTGCCTCACATGCACATAGGGTAGGGAATCAATAGGTGCTCAGTGGAGAATAATCAATCTGTGGATCAAAACTTTGATTGTCACTACAACAACCAGGCACTTAGAAACAATGAAGCACATCGTGGGTTTATCACGGATGTTTTATCCCACATCCAAGATGTAGAAGAGCAGTTACATATTTAAATAGGGAAAAGCTCCCTATTTCAATGGACAACCGCTTAGTGGTCATGGGTGGCCTTTCATGTCGCTCCTAGCGACTAGGAGCATCACACTTGCTCAATCGTTAGACCATCAATTGCTGCTCCATGTAGTTGTTTAGTCTATTGACCACTGTCTAGCCTCTTGTACTATCAATTTCCTATTTGACATTTTTTCAGACCTTTATTGCCTTGCTTAGCTACAGGTTTGACCGACTACCTTGCTTAGCTAATAAAATTTAAAATTTGCCAATGAAATTGCTGATAGAAATTTTACAAAAATTACTGCCAACACAAAAATTACTCACCAAAATAGTTGTGGTCAAGGAAGCCTCCAAAGGGACTTCTTGGCTGCACCACGAACTCATGTGGGATATTCCTAGACCAACTCACTTGTTTTACCTATCTAACCTTTATAAAACCTTAATTTCCATACTTAGTTGCAAGTTTGATCGATCGTCGCTAAAAAGTTGTAAACAAATTTTGCTGATAAAATTTGAAAATTGCCAACGAAATTGTTGATAGAAATTTTACAAAAATTGCTCACCAAAATAGTTACAGTCAAGGAAGCCTCCAAAGGGGCTTCTTGGATGCACCATGAATTCATGTGGGATCTTCTTAGACCAACTCACTTGTCAAAACAATCGCACTTGTCAAAACGAGAAGACCAATTCGTATTCCTCCAGGGTTATGCACAATGATGAATATTCACAAATTGGATGAATATTAGGATTTCCAAAATTGGAAATTGGCGAATATGAGGACCCTCGATGTCGGCCCATTCGCCTAAAATTTTTAGGACCAATTTTTTCTTAGGGTCAATTCACCACAATATATATCCAAACATAGGCATATTTGTACTCGTTGGAAAGCTTTTTTTGAGCCTGATCTAATGGTGGTATTTTTATGAAGTTATAAGATTATTTAATAGGTCAAAATTTTCCCCAAATATGAACTTATATTTTAGGGCTTCAAATACCCCAAATTTTTGTGTGAAGATGATTGATTTGATTTGCTTAGGATTCGCCTTGATTTCGATTAGGATTCACCATTTTTTTACAAGTACATTTTGAGTCCAACCCCTTATGCATAACCCTGCATTCTTCTTCATGAAATAAATTTTAGGTTGCAATTGCCAAATGGCACAATGGAAATTCCAAACTCGAATTCCAAATTACCAAGTGAGCACAGGTTATTATGATCATGCTCTGATATCAAATGAGAAGGTAAGAAAAACAACTATGATTTAATTTAATTACAATGCTTAAATAGTCATAGAAGAACCCAAATTACATAACCATATGCCCAAATCACGTAGGAGGACAAATAGGGAGGTAAGCAATCAAGTGAGCTAACTAACCTAATTGCTTGCTAACTTAATAACAAATAAAGCCAACTAATGGCTAACAGACCTAGACATGCGAGAAAGCACGTGGAGATTATTTTCCCAATAATAAAATAACCTAGGATCTAGCTAAATAATCAACTAAGCCTAGGTAACATAAAAGATGCCCTCATCAGGAATCTACCTAAGATGCTTAAACAAACAAGAAGTTGTTGAAGTCCTTAAATATTTTTATGGTAAATATGGAATAGGACATGATTTGAGAAATGCCACAACACACCAAATACTGAGAGTTAGCTACTATTGTCCCCTCATATTTAAATATGCACATGCAGATATTCAATCATGTCATGTTTACCAGATTGCAATTTATCAAGCAAGGAATTCTCCCATGATATTGAACTACTGGAAAACTTGTTTGCAATTGATAAATTATAAAAGGGGTTACAAAGATATACTTTTTACAAAAGTGCCTTAGAAGGCTACAAAATGGGTTTTTGGAGGTGAAAATCCTCTTCCAATGAATGGTTTAATAACACCAAATGTCTTCCAAGAGGTCCTCAAAAGGAGTGGGCTTATTTCTCATGGGCCATTGTTAGTCACACCGGTCCTCTAAACCTACATGACCCTACAAAAACTTGTTAGAACATTTGGGGGCCTATCTCAATAAGACCCCTCGTGTTTACAAATAAAAGACACTAAATAAATGAAGCTAATTCATTACAAAAGCATTTAAAACAATTACAAAACCAATTTGGGGAATAATACTTACTTGTTTGGAGAGTTTTTTGTCCTTATGATGTCTAAAACTGACCTTTGAAAAGGGTCGCACCTTAAGGTGCAACCATTTGAGTTGCAAGTTACCTTACGATCAAGACTGTGATATCCAGATATAATTTTGGGTTGTCAAAATGGATCTTTTGCTATTGTTGGAGCTCCTATCCTCATTGGGTCACCTTCAGAACCTGCAATAAAGAGCAATTTGGAATACAAAAATGATGCAAAAAGAGTATTTGTATGGTGATTGATGGAGATTGATGACAACAAAGTGAGTTTTTGAGTGTAGTGTAGTCTAGATGGATTTTGGTAGAGTCTAGGTATGCAAATGGTGGATGTCTCAAAATGGAGGAAATGAGCCTCATAAGTGCATTTGAGTGAGAGAAGTCCTCACCCATCCACATGCAATAAATGGGCATGGGTGAGCCATCCCACATAAATGCATGGGTGGAGGAAAGTCTTCAAATGTCATTTATGGCATGTTAAGGTGGAAAGTGCTTTTGTTTTTAAATACTTTTAATTGTGCAAAAGTCTTCAAATGTCATTGAATGCACAGGGGGATGTGAAGTGGAGCAAGGGTCAAGGTCTAACCATAGTTGAGTTAACTATGGGTTAAGGGTTGACTAAGGTGAGGTGGAAGGTGACTCATCCTTGCCCCATGCTTTAGAAGCCAAAAAGTCTTCATTTGTCATTTATGACTCTAAATGCACATGGGGATTTATGGAGAGCAAGGGTTAAATGTAACTGTGATTAGATTGACCATGGGTTTAGTTGACGTTAAGTGGGTGAGGTGGAGGCTAGGCTAGTCAAATGGTAGACTAGGTGAGGTGGCCATGAGTTAAGTTGACCATGGTTGGATTGACCATGGGTTTGACTATGTTGTGAGGTTTGACCAAGGTTAGGAGTTAACCAAGGTTAGGCTAGGGTGAACTAGACCTAGGTGGCATGTGGACTAGTCAAAGGGTAGACTAGGTGAGGTGTCCCTAGTTTAGGCTAAAGGGGTGGTCATATGGTGACCAAGGGCTTACTGTAGAAAAGGGCTTAAATGGCCAAGGAGGCTTAAGTAGGTGAATAGAGATTTTAGGAAAATAATGCAAAATTAATGATAATTTACAAATTAATCGATCGTTATGATGGGATGAAGGGCAATGTGTAATTTTTAGGTGTCTACATTTTCCCCTTTTTGTACTGCATTGTGTGAAAACACGGTGCAGTGCAAAAACTTATGACACCAAGTTGGTGGTTTGATTTTGAAGAAGAATTTGTGATGGATGATTGTGGGTGATTACGGCCTTTGTCATGTCATGATAATTATTGGGAGAGTAGATACAAGATTGCCTTACTATCATGATCAATGTAAAATACCCCAATTGTGGAAGGGACAAATATTTTTGAAACTTTACCTTTAATAGATTATTGAGTTTGGTTTAATGTGATAAGTTGACCAGCCAAAGGTAGGTATCCTCGTGAAGCTTTGATCGATTGTAAGTGGACTTAACTTGCCACCTCAATGAAGGGAATTTGTGAGTAACCATACAGGCACTGGCATGGTGCATATCAAATTGAAATTTTGCTTTTTTTTTACCCTAGCAAATGAGGGCTTCAAGATTGTCTCTAGCAAAAGCTCTTGGACAAATATAATTTCAAAGAAATATGGTTTGTTTATTGATCATGTGCAAGGTATATTTTGTATGATGTCTACCCTCTCAAGTGATGAGTTAATAGGAGAAGAAAATTTGATGCAGCAACGAAACACTTGATAAAATGATCATTGGCATAATAGGATATGAACAAAGCATGAGAATTAGATGATAATGAAGAAGCAACATGAAAAAGGTGTAAAAATCACCATTTTATGCTTGGTGGAAAGTTTGAAAGAGGTTTGACTCTAGTCACAAGGTACCTTACGACCGTACGATTGCAAGTTAGGTTGCAACCTTGAGGCATGCATCTATAAAGGCGCAATCACAAGGTGCATTGTTTATTTTGTGACTTGCGAAGGATGAGAATCACAAGGTGAGGAGAGTGTGAGTGAAATTTTGAAGCAAAGCACTATCATATTGGAGATTGAGGTGGAAGAGATGGTTGAGGATGCAGCACAAGAAAGTGTTGGAGGGTGTGCAGTTTTAGTAAGTTGACCATGTATCCCACCTTTGTCGAGTTCAAGAAATAAAAGGAACCATAGGGCTTTTTTTAGTGAAGAAACTATAGTTTAGATAATGTTTGGGGAAAAGAGGAAATGAAAGTGGGGGGTTGTATGTATGTATGTGCTTGTGTGTTTTCATTTATTATTTTTTTGCTTTTTTTTTTGTATGGGTTTTGATGCGCATGTATGTGTTTTTGTTTTTTATATTTTTGCAAATTGTTGTGTGAAATTTTTGATTTTTTTTGGAAAATGTGGGGAAATGAGGGAAATGGGTAGTACAAATTTTTTTGAACGTATAGATGTACAATTTTTTTTATTGATGTAATGTTTGTTTTGGATAGGTCAAGGATGTAGAGCCAAGGCATCGGTTTCATCCATTGCTTGAGGATTTGAAGAAGATTTGGGGGACAGGCAATAAGCAATGGTTGAGGGACATAGGGTTTTATGGAGTGGCAGTGATGGTGATGATTCACTATAACCATTCATATTTTTTTACTTAATGTGAGCGATGGGATCCTTACCGGAACACCTTTCATTTTTTGACAAGGAAAATGATGGTTACACTAGAGGATATATACCACATATATAAAGTTTTGATCGATGGATTGACGATTGATAGTTGTGGCGAGGGGACAGAGGAGTGCAGTATTACAACAAAATTTTGGGGGTAGGTGGACAAAAGTGAAGGGGAGTAGTGGAGGTATAGCATATGAGGAGTTTTGGAAGAATAAGGAGTTATCATTGAGGTATTGTCTAGCGATGGTCCTCATTTCCAACTATGTTTTGTATGGGTGTAGATTCTCGTGGAGGATGATGGGTTGTATGTGACATGGTGGAGCTAGAGCACTAATTTGCATGGGCACCAACACTATTACCATAGACATTCAGTAAGTTTTATATTGTTCGAATGATGAGACAAATAGGGTTGAGCAGTAGTTTGTTATAAATTTGGGGTTGGGAGCACATAGCAGTGCTGAGGCCAGATGGGTTACCTTACAGAGCTCATGAGCTGATGGGGATGGATCTTCCATATGCATTGAGATGGTAGACCGACATGGAGGTGCATTTGAGGAGACCACATGAGGGACAACCACTCTATTATAGAGGGATATTTGATAGCCTGAGGCCACAAGATATTATTTGGTATCCCTAGAGAGGAGCACCATCATGGGGTGAGGCTAGAGCAGAGTTATGTCAAGTGAGGTGTGGGTGATGGGTGATTGGATAGGAGGCAACATAGACAAAGTATTTTCTATTTTCTTGGGTGTTGAGGCAGTTTGGGTTACCATAGAGATTACCTAATCCTCTAGTGGTGATCTAGAGGGTCAAGGGAGATCATGGGATGCGACCATAGGTGGAGCCTTTAGATACAATATTGGATGAGGATATAATTATTCTTGATGTAGATGATATAGGGATGACACTAGAGTATGATTTCCAATGGGCTACATAGTGGTGGGAGCCTACGAGAGAAGTGGTGGATGGATTAGGAGAAACAACTATAGTTGGGGGCTTAAATAGGGCTACAAGGGGCATGACATGAGCAACTAATAGTTTAGGAGGAGTAGGATAAGGGGCTAGTAGCCCAAGGGTATCAGTAGGAGGACCCGATATTGGTCTTGATGAGGGCAATGAGGAGGAGTTAGATGCAGAGCTTGTGTGATGCGTGAGGTAGTATATGGATAGTTGAGCAGACCCATCTAGGGTGGGTGTAGGAGGTGTAGGAGTGATGGTAGTAGATGTCTATGTGATAAGTGATGTTGGGACACCTAAGGTAGATTTGGGTGTTAGTTTATGCAATATGATAGATGTATTGGATGAGGTTGACATGTTGTAGGTAAGAGTGCATTAGGTAGAGGCTATGATGATAAAGCGAGAGGTGGCCTAAACATAGGAGAGGATGAGGTTAGAGGTTGAGCGATATGCTTGGACCTTGGAGAGGGTTACCTTGGTGTTGGAGAGGGATTAAGCACTAGCTAATAGAGATGCAATAATGGTAGGGAGAGGAGATATAGAGAGGTAAGGAGAGACTTAGAGGGTAGGGGGATGAGCTACAATGAGAGCATGATGTTATCACAACAAAGAGATGCAGTGATAATGGCATGAGAGAGTCATGGTAGAGGTATAGAGCTAACAGAGTGAGTGAGAGGTCATGGTGGCTAAGATGACTAGATTATAGGAGGAGGTAGAGAAGTTAAGGATATAGAGCGATGTGTCCACTTTGTAGACTGAGCTTGATGACCTACGATGAGTGAAGGATAATTTTGAGAGGCTTTTATTTTGAGAGAGTAGGAGGGTGCATAGGTTGGAGGTAAAGCTAGCGAGATGAGGGATAGATATTCCTACATATTTAGATTTTGAGTCTCATTCATACTAGAGTAGGAGGAGCACACAATTAGTGGTTCCAGTAGTGCCTTGGGTAGTGGAGTTGACAACATCATAGGCAGAGGGATCTGCTCCAACATAGAGTATAGAGGGAGTGTAAAGGAGGGTTGAGGAGCCTCTTGGCAGACATGAGGGGAGTGGAGAGACTCCCAGTGGGTAAGAGCTAAGATTGTTCTTTTGGTGTGGTGAGTGTGCCACCATTTTTGTATATCATGATAGTTGTATATGTAGTGATGTATAGCATGATATATATGTGATGTAGCCTACGAGTAATTTTGACTATGTATAGACCATTTTGTTATATGATATATGATGAACACTTTTGATTATACATAGTGATGTAATATGTATTTATTGTGTATGATGTATGTTTGTAGAGATTTAATACATGTGAGTATGCATTGATGATGTGTTGGATAGATAGTATATGAAATGTAGCATTAATTTGACTAGTTGTTAATATGCAAAAATGCAAATATGTGGATGTGAGAAATGTATTGTATGTACACTTGAGATGCGTGTATGTGGTCATACTTTTGAAAATAAGTATTTGGATTTGACCATCTTAAATGGTTTAATTAATCAAGGACAAAGGAATAGTCGCATTGACCATTTACCCTAACATGAAATAAGCAAACATGCAATGTGTATGATGAATGCAACTCAAAATGAACCCATGTAGGTTATGTAAATGATGATTTGAGTATGCAACTAATGATTGTGCATAGTGCATCAAATAATCTGATGTTAGGATAATGTACAAACGTGATGAAGAGAACACTTGTTATTGGTAGAACTAGCGGTGATGCTGTTTGCTCCTTGTTCCCATGATTGTTGGATGTTTAGAAGAATTTCTAGAAATTCAAACACCATAGTTTGAACAATCAAACTCATCTAGTAGTCAATCAATATCCTATAAAAATCTTGACTATCTTGACTAATATTAAGCCTATCATGGACCTATGTGTGCACATGATGTTCATTTATCCATTTTGAGTGAGGTTGGACTAACCAATTGTAAACTTAGCCTATTAAGCTAGCTCATCCACAAGCGCGTAGTGGTCTATACAAAAGAAGGTCACTAATGTGATAGACATGTCACCACTTGTAAGGCATGCTCCACTGCCAGTCAAGCATCTATAGCCCCAATGGAGATTAGCCCCATGATCTATGGACCTAAGGACCTCAAGGATTTAAGATTTTTGATAGTGCTCTTTTCTTCTTTTCTTTTGTTTGTGGTGCTCTTTTTGCTTTGCTTTTCTTTTTTTTGCAACTTGTCCTTTTGTTGATCCTCAGGTTTGGATCATGCAAATGATAGGATGAGTGAGGTAACTTTTGCTAGGTGGCCAATATACGCAAGGTGTTGTCTTCCCTATGCTCAAAATTTGCTTAATGTGTGAGATACATGATTGGTCCATGAAAGAACTCAAGTCAGCCAGGGGAAGCTTTGAAATACTTTAGAATTTGATGGTATTCGATAAAGGTTGATTGGACTGACTATGAATGGTTGAATAATAGAAGAGCTTTCCATTACCAAGCAATCAAGAATAGGATTGGACATCACTACAGTCATGCTAACAAGTGTATGTTTAACTCTTCATTGGTTTGGTGTATGCAAAATGATGTGTGCATATGTACAAGTTGATTGACATGATAGAGTGACAAAGAGCAATGCAATATAATGATATGCATGGCTAGGTGACATAATGTAATGCCTATGGATGTGGACTAACATGCGACCAATGTGTCATTGAGTAGGAAAACCAAGTGAGATAGGTTAATGCAGATTTGTGCATCCAAAAGTTTGACTCAGTCTACATATTAGGAGCTTTATTGTATGTGTGTATGCATGTGAGGAGTGGATTGAATGCCAATGTTTGGCGGTATCAACATGAATTATGGGTGCAAAGTGTGATAGAAAAGCATAAAAAATGAGTGCATAAATGGATGGAAAGTGGCAAGAAAAGGAGAAAAGGAAAAGAAAGGTAGAAGAGAGAGGAGAAGAAAGGAAGAAATATAACCAATCAAAGGTATGTAGCCGCTCAAAGCGTGACCATACAACATTGATAGAGAACAAAAGAGGTAGAAAGAAGGACAAGAAGAAAATAGGACCAAATCAAAGGTATGTAGCCACTCAAAGCATGACCATACAACATTGACAAGAAATCTCAAGAATTTAGGAGGAAAGAAGAGAAGAATTAGAACCAAATCAAAGGTATGTAGCCGCTCAAAGCATGACCATACAACATTGATAGGGAATAAAAGAAGAAAGAAGGAATAAAATAGAAGAAATGAAGACAACAAATGATGAGGTGCAAGATACGTCGTTGATGGATAATTTTGGTTGTGTTTTTGTTTTTATTATTATTGTTATTATTTTTTAATTTTGTATTTTTGTAATATCCAAGATCAAATCTATAGAAAGCTAAGAACCTTGATGGATGTTAATCAAGCATAAAATGCATGAAGGTGGATGATGTTGAGGGGTTCGAGTTCCTCAATTCCTTCAAGATTGGCAAGGCGATAAGCCCTAGAACCAAATTTACATGTGATGATATATGGTCCTAACCAATTTGGTGCAAATTTATCATGCAAGTGGCATGGTTGGCTTGTATTTTGTTGATTTTCTTTGAGGACCAAATCTTTAATTTGGAATTTGTATTGATGAACCTTATTGTTGTATGCATGTCGAAGACAATCTTGATAAATACACGTATGTTTGATAGCATTGATGCGACACTCATCTAGAAGCGTAAGTTGGTCTAATCTTGCTTGGTGAGCAGTATCATCATCAATAAACTCTTGTAATAAAATTCTCAAAGAGGGGATTTTGAGCTCTAAGGGCATGATGGCCTTTACGCCATAGACTAAGGAGAAGGGTGTTGCCTCAGTGGGTGTTCTGATACTAGTTCTATATGCCCAAAGTGCCAAAGGCATTTGATTGTGCCAATCATGATGAGACTCTACAATGGTTTTGCGAAGAATGGCGTAAATAGTTTTGTTGGTAGCCTCTTTCTTGGCCATTACCCTAGGGGTAATATGGAGTTGAGAAGCTATGTTGAATGTTGTATTTATCACATAATGCATGAATATTATTATTTTTGAAAGGTGTACCGTGTGGGAGATAGATAATGTGTTGTGTGATAAAATCGATAATTTTGGGTCTCATTGTTTGGATAAGAGGAACTACCTCAACCCATTTTGTAAAATACTTTGTAGTGGTAATAATGAATTTATGATTGCTTGATGAGGTTAGGGTGATTTTATCGATGAGATCTAAGCCCCATTGGGAGAATGACCACATGGATTGAATAGGTTGTAGTGCTTGAGATGGTAGGTGGGTGAGATTAGCATGTTGTTGGCATTTAATGCATTTCTTAACATAGGTACAACAATCATGCTCCATGGTGGGCTAGTAATAACCCATGCATAGGATGCACTTGGTAATGGCCATGCCACTAAAGTGGCCACCACATGTACCATTGTGGGTTATTGTGAGAACATGGTTGGCTTCATGTGGCTCTAGGCAATGCAAGAGGATGCCATCATAGCTATATTTGTAAAGAATGTCCCCTAGTAATGTATATCAAATTACCTTTTATTTGAATGTGCATTTATGAGCATGAGGTAAATCTAGGAGGAAGAATACCTAGTTTGATATAGTCCTTGATTTGAGAAAACCAAGGATCACAAGGTTCAGCTTGGACAAAATTGATGCTCACATCATCAAGGGATGTTTGTGATGAGATGGAAGATTTATGTAGTGTTTGTACATATACGTGAGTGGTTTTATCATGTGGATTTTATGGTATAAGGGAACTGAGAGAGGCCATAATATCTACAAACCGATTTGTAGAGTGTAGAGAAGCATCTATATCATACCACTCAAATTGAGAGAGCAATTGATTAATGACTTGCTTGTATTGTTTAAGAATGGGGCATCAACATTGATAAATTCCCTTTATTTGATTGATAATTAAAAGGGAATCACCAAAGATTTGCAATCATTTGATGCACATGGCAAGCACAGTTTTAAGGCTGAGGATGAGTGCTTCATATTCGATGTTATTGTTCATGTAGGGAAAGTCTAATTTGAATGAAAAGGGGAGTGATGCCCCTTGCAGTGTAAAGAAGATAATTCTTGCACCCCCCCTTGTTCACAGTGAGAGTCATCAAAGAAGAGAGTCAGGTCTGCCTGTGTTTTAGGTTCAATGTATTGTTCAACTTCGATAGTGTTGAACATTGAATCATCAGGAAGCTTGATGAGAAGTGGTTTATCATCATTTAGAGGAGTCTCTATGAGTTGATCGGCAATGACCTAGCCTTTTATGGATTTTTGACTGATAAATTCTAGATCAAATTTAGTTAACAACATAATCCATTTGGTTGTTTGATTGTTATTGTATGTTTTTCCCATCATGTATCAGAGTGGGTTTTCTTGAGCTATGACATAAGTTGTATGGTTTAGCATATAGTGATGCAACTTCTTTGTAGAAAAAACTACTACTAGGCATAATTTTTCCATGTAGGCATATCGTGTCTCGTAGCTCACTAGCATGCGACTAATGTAGTATATGGCCTATTCTCATCTAGCCTCATTCTTTTGGGCTAACAATGTTCCTAGGGCAAAATTCAGTAGTAGATATATATAGGTGAAAGGAAATCTAAGGTGAGGTGGGGATAGTACTGGTGGTGATGTGAGATAGGTCTTGATGGCATCAAAAGTGACTTGGCACTCATGGTCCCAATTAAATGTGACCCCCTTCTGTAAAATATGATTGAATGACTTACACTTATCTGATAATTGGATGATAAAATGATGAATCACTTGAATTTTCCCTTATAAGTTATGTAATTATTTTAAATTTGTAGGGGGAGGCATATCAATGATGGCCTTGACCTTTTGTGGGTCAACTTTGATGCCCTATTGAGAAACAATGAATCCTAGAAGTTTGCCTAAGGTCATGCCAAAGACACATTTTTTGGGTTCAAGTGTACGTTATGTTCTAGGAGATGATCAAAGATTTTGTGTAGGTCATCAATGTGTTGATGATGCTTCTTAGATTTTACTAGTAAGTCATCCACATAATCTTCCATGATTTTGTGCATGTAATCATGGAAAATGTAGGTCATGGCACGTTGGTATGTGGTACCTACATTCTTAAGGCCAAATGGCATGACCTTGTAGCAAAAAGTCACCCTAAGGAGTAGTGAAGGATGTTTTATGTTGGTCATCAGGGTTAACCCAAATTTGGTTATATCTTGAAAACCCATCCATGAGGGACAACATTTCATGACCTATTGTGGAGTCGACTAGTGTATCGATATTTGGAAGGGAGAAATTATCTTTAGGGTATGCTTGATTAAGATCTCTGAAGTCAATACATATATGAATTCCCCTTTTGGATTTGCAATGGGGACCATATTAGAGACCCATTTAGGGTAATCGATTGGTTGAATGAATCCCATGTCTAGGAGTTTTTGTAACTCCTATTTTACCATTAAAGCAATTGTAGGGTGCATATTTTGAAGCTTTTGCTTAATAGGTTTGGTGCTATCATCAAGTGTAAGATTATGAATGACCAAATATGGGTTAAGACTAGACATATCAGTGTAGGACCACGTAAAGACCTTTTTATATTCTTTAAGGAGAGTGGTAAAGTTCTCTCTTTCTTTGAGGGATAGACCCTTTCCTAATTTAATGATATGGGGGTTAGTAGGATCATTGCCAATGTCAATGTCGATGGTGTCCTCCACAAGCATGTGGGAGCCATCCTCGAGTTGAGTGGGAATGGGAATAAGATGTAAGTCATTAGGGATAGGAACCTTATCATCATGAGAGACTTCTATGTGATTGATGAAAGGAGCATGAGGTGGGATTGAGGAAAGGGGAGCACTAGCTAAGTGTAGTAAGTGTTTTTATGGGAGAAAGTCACATGGAGAAGGTTCATAAGAGATGTGGTTGAAGTCAATGTAGTCAAGATTAGTACAAATGATTTGATTAGGATGGATATTATAGCAAAGTGGGGTAAATAGATCTACAAAGATCATATTTATCAAAGTAGTTGAGGGAAGCAAGGATGTAGAGTTGGTAGAAGAAATATCAGATGATGATGAAGGTAATGGTTGGTTTAAGTAGGGGTACAAAACCACTAGTGGAGAGTGAGGGTGATGTAAAGATGTTTGAACTAGTATTTTGTTTTGTAAATGGTCATATGGGTTGATAGGTAATGGAGAAATGGGAATAAGGACATCATTCAATGTAGAAGATGTAAGTGATAGCACTTCAAAGTCCTTAATGAGATCATCAACAATATAGGTGGAAGTAGTGACATATTGTGAGGAGTCTTGAAAGAAATGAATAGGGATGTTGACCATGGAATGAGGAGATAGACAATCACTATGAAGATCGCACTCAAGATCAATGTCAAAATCATCCTCTATAGGGTCTAGAGTAAGGTGATGGAGTTCATCTTCTAAAATATTGATACGATCATGATGAAAGCCCAAGCCTGATTTGTCTTTAGGTTGCTGATAAGGTGGGTTAATGAGGGATCTAGATTGTTTTTCATAACTCCTAAAATAAATCCATACCAATTAAAACATCAAAAATAACACATTGCGAAAGCCGGATTAGATATGTGATCGAGGTTGCCACTGAATTTATCTTCAGATTATTTGGTCTCATGTATTGTAGAGTATGTGTTGATACCCCATAAATGAAATTTGTGTAGTTTTTAGGTGGACCAAGAGGAATGACGACACCAATAATTAAGGGTATGTTATGATGGTGATCAAAGTTTCAAATGGATTGTATATTAGGAGGGGATACACAAGCGTTGTGGATATTATACTCCCCTAGACTAGCATTTTTCATGAGTATAGATACATGAGGTATTCCTTGATGTGCTTGTTGGGATGAGGACCCTCGGTGTGATGAGGATGATGATGATTATGATTCTTGAGGAATTGGAATAGGGGAAGGAGAAATGGATGGAGCAATTTGGGTAAGTTGGGCATCAAGTTAGGTGGCACATTGCTCCCAAGAATGATATTCTTGAGGAATAGATAATATTGGATGGTTTGCATGTGGGAATTATGAGGTAGGTCAAGAAGGAGGTTCATGGGAAGGGAGGTTAGCATGAGATGGATCTTGAAATGATGGGGTACTAGTGGAAGGAGTATGTGGAGTGGGTAGGATGGGAATGTTTAAGGCAGTGTTGTGAGAAGAAAGGGGTCATGGCCCAAGGTGAGTTGATTGTGAAGATGAAGGTGGTGGATTTGTGAGAGAAGAAGAGGAAGAAGACCTTGATGGTGAGTGTGAAGTGTGTTGCGAGTGTGTAGTGGAGTGAGTAGGAGGGTTAGCCAACATGTTATCAAAACAAAAGGTGGTGATTGGAGGGCTTGATTGGTTGGTGTATGAAGGTGATGAATGATAGGATGCAGGAGGTTGTACCATGGTAGGTGTGAATTGGGTAGAAGATAATGGTGGACTCGGTGGAAGGGTGATCATATTGCAAAATTGAAAGGGATCATCATCATCCTAGAATGTGATGCACTTGGCCATCATGAAGATACTTCAAGCAATGATGGAGTGTGGAAGGGACACATTGCATGTCCCTAATCCATGGTCGTTCAAGGAGAATATTATATTGCATCTCTCCTTCGATAACATGGCATAGAGTGGATATTGTCTTAATGCCTACCTAGATTGGTAGGATGATGGAACCCATTATTTTATGCATAGAACCATCAAACGCCCACAAGTCGAGGGTAGGAGTAGCAAGATGAGTGGGTGGAATATTCAGATGCTGAAGGGCAATGGTAGAAATGATACTTATAGATGATCCTATGTCGATTAGAACACATTTATATGTGATGTCATTTATGCAAGCCATGATATGCATTAGAGGATCGACTCCCTCCCCTTCAAGAGTAGTGATCTCATGATCATAGAAAATGATAGAAGGTTGCATACATATTTGTATATTGCCAATAAACTTTACAAAGGTATTAGTATCATGTGTTTCTAAGTCGATAGACCATAATATTTTATTTAAAGCCTCATGATGAGGTTGTGATTGTTGCAAGAGGTCGTATATGGATAATTTGGGAGGTATTGTGTAGAGTTGATGTGTGAGACTACTATGAATGGTAATGATATTGCATGATATTTATGGAGGGTTGCCTTGTATCAACAACATAGTTGAAGAAGTTGGTATGAGGGGAGGGTTTTCTTGTTGATTATGGTGAGTGGGATAGCATTGATTTCACATGGTGACATTGATCATGCCTATGAAACCTTGTTGGGATGGGTCATGATTCACATGATTAACTTATCGAGGTCCAACTTAAAATGTGGAAGTATTATTTTGCATTTGTAGCATCCCATGTTCTGGCATGAGGGTTTCTATAGATTCCCAAATTTTGATTTGGGGGAGCTAAAGGATTTTCAGCATGTATAGCCCCACTATCAATGAGATCTTGTACCAAGTGGAAAAATGTGTGACAATTATTGATGTCATGTCCCCACTGCCTATGATATTCATAAAATGCATGCTCATTATAGGTTCTAGGCTTTTATCGATTTGGATCCTTAGGTTTTATGTTTGGTAGAGCAATATGTCCAACATCATATAACTTTTGGAATATGTTGGGTAATGGCTTTGATAAATGGGTCCAATTGTGGGGTGAACATTGTTGATGTTATTGTCAATTAAGGGTTTGATTTGGTGGGGGAGGAAGCCCAGATTGTTGATACCCTTGTTGGCATTGTTGAGATTGTTGTGGTGGTGGGGTAGGTGTTGAATTAAGCATGACCTGATTTGCTTGTAGTGGTTTTGGAGGGTTTGGGTTTGAGCTACCTCTATTAAATCTAGTGTTTGGAGTGTAGTCAGTTTTCTTGTGAAGCTTAACTTCACCTTCCTGCACCTTTATGTCTTCAATTATCTTATCCTGAGCAATAGCATCCTCAAAGGAGTGGTGTTGCTATATTTGGAGTGTTGTAGATATGTGCTTGGCATAACTTTTTGCAAATATTTTTACTAACTTTAGAGGTGGAATCAGAAATGTTAAATCATGGATGACCCCATGCCATCGAGAAACATAATCATTAACAAGCTCATCATCAAATTGTCACAGACTATAGAGGTCTGGAAGCGACATCTTCTTTTTTATGTTGATAGAGAAATGCTCAAGAAATGCATTGGCTACTTGCTCAAAAGTAAACAAGCTATGTTGGGGAAGGTTATTAAACCAATCCAAGGCTTGACCACCAAGAGATAAGGGAAATGTGTAAAGCATAAGTGCATCACTACCTTGAAGGAGGTGGAAAGCATACCGATAATTGTGTAAATGCTCCTATGGATCCTCTTTTCCCCTAAATTTTTTGAACTTGGGCATCTCATACTTGTGTGGGTACCAATGGAGGGGCACTGAGGGATGAATGGGATCATTGCAAATCTGACTATAGATGGGATTTTGCAAGCCCATAACCACTAGTTCACAACTCCAGGTTCTTGAGTTGTTCCCTCATGATTTGGATTTTGGTAGGGGGTGCTTGTGATGTATAGGTGGGGAGAATAGTTTGTTCCCTGATAGGTTGTTCAGAATAATAATTATTGGCACCACTATAATGGTGTGGTAGCATATGTGTGTAATAATTAGGAGGAGGTTGAGTATGATAGGATGTGGGATTGATTTGAGATGAAGACTAAGGAGGAAATTGTGGTTGTTGTTGGTGTTTTTGGAGTTTTTGGTTTTGATGTTGTTGTTTTTGGTGTTGGTTAGTCCATTTATGTGGTGAAGTTGTGTTGATTTGGATTGTTGGGGACTTAATGTTGTGCTTGGGAAGGCACTTGTTAATATATCTAAGTTGAGACTTGTTGAAGGTTTTAGATTGCCCCTTGAATAGGTGCATTATATGGATCCTAAATATAGTCTTGATTTTTTTGTTGAACATGTTCTTGGGTTGGCACCTGATTATGTGTTGAAGACCACTCACACTGGGATGGAAAAAGAAGATGAAAATATGGTGTTATGGGTATGGTTGAAGTCCATGTTGGTGGTGAAGTAAAGAAGCCACTTTGATCTAAAAGAGGCATGGAAGTGTATGTAGAAGTTTGATATGAGGGGTAAGTGGTATAGGCATTTAACTAAGAATATGTGGGAATATTATGTTGAAGATGTTGAGATGAAGTTTATTGATAAGAAGAATAGGTAGGTGGATTTTGAAGATATTGAGGAATTTGATAATGGACTGGTATCTATGTATAACTAGAAGAAGAAGGGGTATGTGTGATTGTGTGGAAAAAGTCACTAAAATGAATATTAGAAGAAGATGAAATGGTATTAAGCAAGTTGGATTCAATCAAAGGATTTGTGGGATAGAAGGTAATAGGTGCTATCGATGAAATGGAATGAGAAGGAAACTCTATGCTAGGTTGAAGAAGTGATAGATATTAATATTTAATTCCATACCTTTCACATGGATCATATTGTATAGCATTTAATGCTCACATGGATTGGGTGCATTAAATGCCACTTTTGTAAAGGCAAACATACCTATAAATATGTTTTTGGTTTGAATACAAAGACAATTTTCATTTGTGCCAATTCGTATTGCATTTTAAGAGTGTTTCCCACATCATTGGTATTAGAGTTGAGCGTTGGATAGGTGAGTATCCTCTTCCTCTAGGCTAGTGTGGTTCAAAAGAGGAATGAGAAAACCACCAACGGATCTTAGCTTGGGAGGAACACTTTTTTGCAAACACCTTCGTGCACTCCTCATTCAAAAACTTTGACTGAGGTCCCTCTGATCACCAACCTTCAACTAGCCAAGGTCCCTCTGACCTTGACTCTCGGATCTTGATACAAGTTATCATACTTGGATTTGTCATTCCCTACCAACTTGAAATAGTCCTACAAACCTTTGTGCATTGGGAGGAGGAGCAAATTTGCTCTCTATGGACATAGAAAAGTTCTTCGCATAGAGATCTGTAGAGTTGGCCATTATTCATTGTTTGAGGAGCGAACAAAGTGAAGACTATTAGCATGATCTATGGTTGGTGATCATATTTATCATCTAATCAAGGGTGAACAAGCTTGGATAGCGTGACATTCCTACACAGTGTGAGGTTCCTCATTGAAGGTAATCTACGAGGACCTACAAATCTTACGATCAAGGTGCAGTCCTTACAAAAACCACTGAGCGATCACCATGGTCTGAGGAGTGGACACAACATCGACAGCAAAAATATCAAACCACTACATTCCATAAGAGGTCGATATCTGAGTTTGTGAGAGTAAATAAGACATATCGATGTTCATCACTCTCTTCTACGATCAGGTTCAAAGTTTACTAAATTTTTTTGATGACAAAAATGACATTATGATCCAACGAGCAGTAAATATTGATATTTTCAAGTATCGTAAGTCTTCCTTCACGTGAAATTTTGAGTTTTTGGTAAAAAACCAAGTTTAGATGACGGTGATATGTAGTTTTTCTGTGTAAGAACTTCATTTTTTAGCATCGCCGGTAGACTCCTGGAGTTTTCAGCCCGAACGTCTTCTCCTCTGATGAGGAAAAATCTTATTTTCCTAAAATTTGCACATTAATAAAAAAATTTCAACGATGGTTTGTGATTTTCAAAGTCTAGTTAAGTTTTTTGATGTCTTTCATATATCCCACATTGATAATATGTTTGTCCTTGAATTGTTTTTAACCGCCATCTCTCACATAATAAGGTATCCAATGTATGTTGGCTACCTGAACTATCATATTGGTCTCCCTCATCCCATGTAGCCACTTGTCATCATTGGTTAGTGTGTTCTTGTGCCATCAAAACATATTTCGTCCATCGTTGTCACATTCTATTCGTCATCAACATCGATCATCTTGTTCGCTAGCAGGTTTACTTCGTATTGTGTGGCATCTTCTAACTGTCGTTCGTTAGTCATAGAGATCGTCATATTGCTCGCTCATCAGTGTGGTGTCTGTCCATATTCGATAGTCTTATCTACTAGCCAATGTGTCATCGAGGGTTTGTGAAGTTCGCATTGGTTGTCCATTAATCGGTAGTCTTATCCCCTAGCTAGTGTGTCATTGGGGACCGTGAAGTTTGCATTGGTTTGTGGTGATTTGCGTAAGAGTTGGCATATTTATTTGATAGTCATTGGTGGTCATAATCTATGCTGGCCATTGAATATTTGACTAGCCATTGAGATAAAATAGCCATTGGTAGTTAGAAGTTGTAATAGATGTTGAAAATTGACTAGTCATTGGGAAATTGGTGGTCATTGAGATAAAGGTGGTCTTTGGTAATTGTTGCACTAATTAAGGGCCTCAATAATTATTAATTTATTAAATAATTACCAATTCCATTCCTTGTGGTCATAAGCTATGTTGGCCATTGAATGTTTGACTAGCCATTGGGATAAAATAGCCATTGAGATAAAATAGCCATTGGTAGTTAGAAGTTGTAATAGATGTTGAAAATTGACTAGTCGTTGGGAAATTGGTGGTCATTGAGATAAAGGTGGTCTTTGGTAATTGTTGCACTAATTAAGGGCCTCAATAATTATTAATTTATTAATTAATTACCCCCTCCATTCCTTTTTTCCTTGAGTTCAGTCAATTTCAATAGGAGAGAAAGGGCCCACTATAAAAAAGGTTGCAAACAAATATAGCCCACGATGAAAAACTGGTAGAAATAGCTACCAAGTTGCAAAACCTTCAATGTTCCTCCCATCCTCCTCATCCTAGGTGTGAAGTAAAAATATATGAAGTAAAAATAGCTGGATCTTTGATATGAAGACTTGGTTTTATTATACATACACTCCTGATGAGGAAAAAGTTCCATTTGCAAAGATCAAAATTTCCAACATCACCAAAGTCCTCATATCCAATCGCCAAATTTGTAAATGGGATGAGATGGTACTACTGCTGAAGGCGTCAGTTTATCCATCAAATTATGAAGACTTACCTATGACTCTATCAAGGCAAGAGGGAATCTATACAGGATTTCATTCATCACTTCAACCACCTACGAGTCTTACTTGGCATTGCATATTTTTATGTTGTCTTGATTGCGAAGTTTAAAAGTGGTCTTCTCGCACACTTTTATAGGGAGATCAAATATACTACTTGCACTACATTAGATGATACCTTCAAGTATGTGTAGCTAGATGAGGAGAATTTCATGGCACAATGGAGGGAGCCTCACTACTCTTCCGGTGGATCGAGAGAAGATGGGCACAAGCATCAACTAGACATAAAGAGATATTTCCACTTTTATTATTTTATTACTCCCACTTCTTACTCATCCCCCACTTCTAAAAATTAATTTTCTTCTTCCTCTTCTTCTTCAATATCTCATGCTCCAAATGCTAAATTTTATAACTATTGTAAGAGGCAAGGCCATGATAAAACTCAATGTCCACACTTACAAAAGAAGAAGAATATTTTTGTATAGTTTGATGAGGGAACTTGTGATAACCCCATCGAGACTACTGGTGAAGAAGAAATTTATGAGGAGTTGAGAGGGCAACTCAATAATGTAACACTCATGAATCACAATTCTCGAGATGATGATCATGATCATCTATTTGTCACTCAAGCTCACTTGCTCCATAACTTTGCAATAGATTGTATAATCGACAATGGATCATAGAATAATCTCATTGCACAGTCCATTGTTGATAAGCTCAAGCTCCCTACATGAAAATATCCTTGCCCCTACTCTCTTGTGTGGGAGATAGCACAAGTACATCAAAAATCACACACACATGTACCATCACATTTGCATTTGGCCCCAAGTTTTGGAACTCGATCATGTGTGATGTCACTCCAATGGATTGTTGTGGGTTACTTCTGGGTAAACCGTACTAATATGATAGGAGAGCAGCATATGATGAATATAAGAACACATTCACACTACAGAAATATCAAAAGCACTTTCTCATTAAAAGAAATCCACTATCTGCAAAGCACTCCACTAATCTTCTACTTACTTGCCGCCAAGCCAGAAAAGCTACTAATAATGCTCAAGCACTTGCACTAATTTTAATTCGTCAACAAGAACAACCAACACAAGCAAAAGGGCCTAAAAACAACACTAAGTCTCAAGTACATAATTCTCAAGTGAACAAAATATTTCACAAGTATGAAAGTGTGTTTCAGGAGCCCACTTCTTTACCACCTAAAATGGCAATTAATCATACAATTGAGATAATTCCAGCAACACCTCTTCCAAATGTTCCGATGTATAGGTAATCCATTTTATAGTATGATGAAATAAAGAAACAATTACAAGAATTGTTGGATAAGGGCTTCATCAAACACAACACTTCTCCTTGTGCCTCACCCATTTTACTTGTTCTAAAAAAATATGGCGCTTGGTGATTCTGTATTGATTTCAGGGCACTCAATAAAATCACTATAAAAAAAGGTATCCCCTTCCTCGTATTTATGACTTGTTAGATCAACTCCAAGGTGCTAAATTCTTCAAAAAACTTGATCTTAGAAGTGGCTACCATAAAGTTAGAATACAGGCAAAAGATACTTGGAAAACAAATTTCAAGACTAAGACCAGTTTGTTTGAATAGTTGGTTATGCCCATTGGCCTCACCAATGCTCCAACTACATTTATGAGGCTCATGAATAAAGTGTTCTATGAGTGCCTATATGAATATATAATTATTTATCTGGATGATATATTGACATTTTCCAAGACCTGGCTAGCGCATTTGCAACATATTGAGCATTTCCTTTCCATCCTTAAAAATAATTAGTTGTACACCAATATAAAAAAGTGCTCCTTTGGCCAAACATCCATTTCATACCTTGGTTTCATCATTAATGCTGAAGGTATTCAAGTTGATCCTACCAAAGTTGAAGTTATTCTAAAATGGCCTGCTCCCACCAACATCACTGAACTATGGATTTTTCTTGGCCTTGCTAACTTCTACCACAAATTCATTCCAGGCTACTCGATAATTGCTGCTCTATTGCATTCCTTGACTAAGGCCAAATATATTTTTCATTGGGCATATGCCCATACCGAATATTTTACTACTAACAAAGATAAGCTTTGTTAAGCTCTTGTCTTAGCCATTCCTGATCTCCTATAGCATTTTGAAATAGAAATCGATACCTCTCAGTTTTCCCTTGGTGTTGTTCTAAAAAAAAATGGCCACCCCATAGCTTATCATTATGAGTCCTTTTCCATAACAAAACATAACTACTCCACTTATGATAAGGAAATCTATGCCTTAGTTCAAGCTATCAAATATTGGCATCACTTTCTTCTTGGTAAGGAAACTATTTTACGCACTGATCATTTGCCCTTGCAATTTCTTAAATCCTAAACCAATATTTAAGAAGCATACCACATGAAATGGGCCTCATTTCTTCAACAATTTCACTTAGTTATCAAATACAAGAAAGGGAGTCAAATCTCTATTGCCAATTATCTCAGTCGTCCTCTGTCTACTCTTGCCTTAACCATAGTCACTACCTCTCACTTGGGTTTTCAATATTAGCCTTCTGAGTATCCTAAGGACCCAAACTTTGCCATATTTTATCAATATTTACAGCATCCAACCTCCTCTAATTTGAGTCCCTTTAAATATTTCCATATCAAATAGGGGTTGCTTTACTGTCTAGATAAACTTTGTGTTCCCATTGAAAGCACACCTTCACTTTTACAAGAGGTCCATTCCACCCTCTATGGTGGTCATTTTGGAAATCATAAAATCCTTCACCATCTGCAAAGATTCTTCTATTGGCCACACATGCAGCGAGATGTCCTCAAGTACTTAAAATAGTGTATCCCTTGTAGTCGGTCTAAGTCGTCCAACCGTAATTGGTCTTAGTATGCCCCTGCCCATTGCATCTTGTCCTTGGGAAAGTATATCTATGGATCTTGTCAGTGGTTTTCCCATGACTGCCCATCAACATGATTGTGTCTTTATCATAGTCGACCATTTTAGTAAGATGGCTAAGTTCATTCCATCTCAAAAAATAAGTTTTATTGCTAAATTAGCCCAATTGTTCTTTGATGTCATCTGGTGATCATTTGGTCTTCCCACAAGTATTGTGTCTGATCACGACTCCCATTTTGTCGATCATTTCTGGAGGTCTTTGTGGAAATTATTAGGTGTCTCTTAATTTTTCCATAACTTTTCGTCCACAGTCTAATGGTCAAACAAAAGTCGTCAATCGTACACTTGTCCAAAGTCTTTGGGTCTTCTATTATTCATCGCCAGCCAAGTGGGATCTGAGTCTAACTCATATTGAGCATGCGTATAATAGAGCTATCTATTTGTCCATAGGTTATTCTTCTTTTGAGGTCTATCTAGATTTTCAACCAGTTGCTCCATAAGAGTTACCCTTGGATCTTCCATCTCCAGTCACAGTCCACATGCATAAAGAACATGATAAAACATAGTCCTTCATCCAAAACTTACAATAGCTCCAGTAAAAAGTTATCCAAATATTACAGAAGACACAATAGCAGCAAAAACAAACAATGGACCGTTACCATGTTCCACACTCCTTTCAGATAGGTGATAGAGTTTGGTTGTACCTTGATCATCGCAGATTTCTAGAGAATGCACATAGAAAGATCAAACCTCTTTGTTATGGGTCTTACACTATCATCCAACAATTGTCCAACAATGCATTCCAATTGGACCTTCCAGCACACTTGGGTATACATGATGTGGTCATTGTTGATCTCCTCTAGTCATATCATAAGTCCACATTAGAGAGCCCACCTGTCATTGGTCATATTGCAGATGTTGTTCCAGATTTTTAGCTTCCATTGGAGGAGGATCGTCTATTTGACACCAAGACTAGACACACCCACTAGGGTTCATTCACTTCGTATCTAGTTGAACACCGCAGAGAGCTTCCTCACCAGGCTCGATGGATCACTTTAGCACAATTAGATCATGATTTTCCTTCCCTTTTGGATGCATTGGAGTCCAATGCTTATATGGTGGGGAGGAATGATAGGGATTAATATTTAATTCCATCCCTTTCACATGGATTATATTATATAGCATTTAATGCTCACATGGATTGGGTGCAAAAAATTGCCACTTTTGTAAAGGCATACATATCTATAAATATATTTTTGGTTTGAATGCAAAGATAGTTTTCATTTGTGCCAATTCGTGTTGCATTTTAAGAGTGTTTCCCACATCAATAAGGGGTTAGAATCAAAAAATGTGGATGAAGGGGGATTTTGAATATGTTGTTGTGAAGAGGAAGGTACATTTGAAGAAGAATCCCCTTAAGTGTTGGGAGGGGTGGAGGTGGCGAAAACCATAGCTAGAGTTTTAATAGTAGATTTAGTGTCTTGGTGAGTATGAAGAGGCATTAGTATTGTCATTGTAGAAATGTATGTGGAGGACAAGAAGAGGGAGGTAAAGACTCATTGTCATAGGTAATATTGGGTTAGAATTCACTAGGTGCAAAGTAGACAACCCCTAGGAAAGAAATTGTTGAATGGATCGATTCTTCAAAAGTTTGGGGTGGTGAGATAGAGGTGGTGTGTTGTGTTGTGTTTTGAGTAGCACTTGATTTTGTAGATGGTGATGTGCTTGTTTGGAATTAACCATGATTATGGGATATTGATTTGGGTATAGTGATGGTGCTAACTTCCATATAAGAAGTGATGGATAGAGAGGGCTTTGCATGAGAAGCTTCCATCATAATATCATGTGCTTGCTCACGTGCTTGGCTATAGGTAACAACTATTTTTTGGTAGATAGTAGTCTAATGAACTAAGTTTCTATCAAATTCAATCAAAGGCAAAAATTGTGGGTGTATCTCTATGGTGATTAAACCTATTTATGAAACATATTTTTGGGTCACAAGTTAACCTATGACTATTTTTTGTCACACCTTACCCTATGACTAATTAAAATAGGTTACAAAGGCATAAACATTTCTTGGACTATTTTGGGGGTTATTTAAAAGCCTATTTTTGAGGTTTTGTAATGAATTTTGCAACAAAAATCAACCTATTTAACAATTAAAGCAATCAAAAATCAATTTTCATGACAAGTTGTGTTTATGGGTGCTTGTGTATTTTGGATTAATTGTGTTGTTGTGGAGTTTTTTTATAAATTTTTATGTTATTTATGTTCCTTTTGTGTACTTCTTGTTTGTATGTTGATGATTTTGTAGCAAATCCTAAAACATAAAAAAGGGGTGATGGATAAAAATTATGCATGTATATCCATGCAAATTTTTTTGCTATACCTAAAGGTGCACAAGGAATAACTATACATAAACGACTGAAGAGCTTCTAATGAAGGTACCAAAGAGACCAAATAAATTTGGGGTGTTTTTGTGCAATGAACAAGCAAAATTAAAAGGGACCAAAGCAATTTGATGCATTTTTTAAAGCAAAAAGGTAAAAGAGATGTGTTTTGTAAATAATCCAAAGCAATTTGGGGCTTTTGTAAAAGCAAAATATGTAAATATTTTAAACAAAATTTGTTGTTTTTGAACTAGATTTACATGGTTTCCAGAGTTTACCTATGGTCTCTAGCTTTTATAATTCCCTGTGAATGAGTTTCTAGGTTTGAACTGTGTCTCAGATCCGATCATAGGTTACCCTATGATTGAAATGGTCACAACCTACCTTGCGACCCAAATCAAAGTAGAATTTTTGTCAACTTTAGACTTGTTGATAGTTTGTGTGGTATGGTAGTTGGTTTGTGTATAGGTATCTTTAACAATAGAAAGTAGAATAATAGTTTTGTTTGTAAGAACTCTCTATGCAAAAGAATTGAAAGCATAAGCTAAAATTTGCAAGGTGGTGAGAGACTGAGTTTTGTAAAAGTTGAAAGCAAAGAAAAGGTGATTGATTGCACTTGCAAGGACACCGTTGTTGTCTAGTGGTTTGGCCTAAGAAGGCATGGTGGCAAGGGAGATAGCAATCTCTTATGAGGGTAAATCAGTCCCTCAAACTTACCTACAACTATGGAGTTATTGTTGGCTGTGTAGAAACTGGTATCTGAACAAATTTTGGAGCATTTTGTTCGATCGTAGGGTACCTTGTGATTGAAATGGTCGTACCTTACCTTGTGACTCTAGCTCATAGACCAAAAAGATTTTTTCCTTGAACCTAAGTTGTGGTTCAGGGTATTTTTAAGGTCATGTGCTGGTTTTATGCCACCTATAGCATAGAAAGATAATAAAATTTCAAATAGAGAACTAAAATTTTATCTAGAAACACACAAAATGGTGGGGGTCCTACCATGATCACCAAAATGAACTAATGGACAACTTGTTTGTAATTGATAAATTTTAAAAGGAGTTACAAAGATGTCTTTTTTACCAAAGTGCCTTAGAAGGCTACAATATGGGTTCATGGGGGTGAAAACCCTCTTCCAATGAATGGTTCAACAACACCAAATATCTTCCAAGAGGTCCTCAAAAGGAGTGGGCTTATTACTTGTGGGCCACTATTAGTCACACCGGTCTTCTAAATATACATGACCCTACAATAACTTAGAATGTTTGGGGGATTGTCTCAATTAGACCCCTCATGTTTACAAACAAAAAACACTAAATAAATAGAGCTAATTTATTACAAAAGCATTTAAAACAGTTACAAAACCAATTCGGGCAGTAATACTTACATGTTTGGAGAGTTTTTTGTCCTTCTAATGTCTGAAACTAACCTTTAAAAAGGGTTGCACCTTAAGGTGTGATCATTTGGGTCGTAGTTTACCTTGTGACTGGGACTATGATATCCAAACAAAATTTTGGATTGTCAAAAGGGATCTTCTACTATTGTTGGAGCTCTTGTCCTCATTAGGTCACCTTCAGAACTTGTAATAAATAATAGTTTACAATATAAAAAGGGTCCAAAAATATGATTTATATGGTGATTGATGGAGATTGATAGCAAAGTGAGTGTTTGAGTGTAGTGTAGTCTAGATGGATTTTGATAGAGTATGGGTATGCAAATGGTGGATGGATCAAAATAGAGGAAATGAGCCTCTATTTATAGAATTTGGTAAGGTTAGGGGTGAGGTGTCCCCTAAGGTGGCATGGGTGCCATGCCTCATAAGTGCATTTGGGTGAGAGAAGTCCTCACTCATCCACATGCAATAAATGGTCATGGGTAAGCCATCCCATATATATGCATGCATGGAGTAAAGTCTCCAAATGTTATTTATGACATGTTAAGGTGGAAAGTGCTTTTGTTTTTAAATGCCATTAATTTTGTAAAAGTCTTCAAATGTTATTGAATGCACATGTGGATGTAAAGTGGAGCAAGGGTCAAGGTCCAACCATAGTTGAGTTAACTATGGGTTAAGAGTTGACTAAGGTGAGGTGGAAGGTGACTCATCCTTACCCCATGCTTTAGGAGCCAAAAATTCTTCATTTGTCATTTATGACTCTAAATGCATATGGAGATTTGTGGGGGCAACGGTTAAAGGTAACCATGATTAGATTGACCATGAATTTGGTTGAGGTCAAGTGGGTGAGGTGGAGGCTAAGCTAGTCCAATGGTAGACTAGGTGGTATGGCCACGGGTTAAGTTGATCATTGTTAGTTTGACCATGGGTTTGACTATTTTGTGAGGTTTTACCAAGGTTAGGAGCTAACCAAGGTTAGCCTAGGCTAAACTAGACCTAAGTGGCATGTAGACTAGTCAAAGGGTAGACTAGAATGAGGTGTCTATAGTTTAAGCTAAAAGGTTTCCATATGGTGACTATGAGCTTAGCGTTGGAAAGGGCTTAAGCAGGTGAATAGTATTTTTAGGCAAATATTGCAAAATTAATGATAATTTGAAAATTAATTGGTTGTTATGATGGGATGAAGGGCAATGTATGATTTTTAGGTGTCTACAACTATTATGGCCAGTGATTGAAGCTCCCCCATTTGCACAATGGGGATTGGAATTTATTGGTGCCATCAATCCTAATTCGTTAGCCAACCAAAAATTCATATTGACTACCATTGATTATTGCAACCGTTGAATGGAGGCTCAAGAATCCAAAAATTGCACAACTGAGGTTGTGATCCAATTCCTTGAAGATAACATCATGACCAAGTTTGGAATGTTGTATGCGCTAGTACGTAATAATGAACCTTCTTTCTCGTCTTTGCAATTTTTTGAATGGGATTATGGTAATAAGGTAATTATAAATATTTTTCTAATTACTATCCTCAAGGTAATGGAGTAGCATAATCAACTAACAAAAACATTTTGAAAATAATTAAGAAAATTTTGAACAAAAATCCTAGGAACTAGCATAATAAACTGAGCTATGCATTATTGCCAAATAGAATGAGGATTAATTCTTCATTAGGCACATCTCTCTATAATTTGGTTTATGGTCAAGATCCTATCTTTCCCACCAACCTCAAGATCCTTATCCTACAATTCATGAAAGACTACTTAGAAACAAATGATAGGATGGAAGCTAGGCTATTAAATTTAATGAGTTTGGATGAGAAAATGGAAGATGCAGTAAAATATTTTAGTAAGCTTCAATAAATTCAAATGCTATAGTTTGATAAGAGGGACACAATAAAAGCCTTTAGAATTGTTGATTTAGTGTTATTGTGGGATAAAACCCACAAAAAGAAAGAAAACCATGGAAAACTTGATACCCTTTGACTAGGTCCCTTTCAAATATCATAAATCCTAGAAGAGAATACTTTTAAGCTTAAAATCCTAACTAGAGAGGATTTTCCATTACTAGTGAGTGGAAAATTTCTCAAACACTACTTTAGTGCCTAAGAATATTCCAGTTCTGCCTTGTAAATAAGCCATACATAGTTTTGTTGTTTTGAGTTTTTGGTGTGTTGGTCTTGTTTTATTTCATTTCTATTTTTAATTTGATTTTTTCTTTAACTATGCTCTTTCTTATGCTTTCTTCTATTTGGATCATATTAGTCAAGCGCAACCAAATTTTTGGTTATTCTTAAGAGGAAGTATTTTCTACATAGTTTGGAGATAAAAGGTTTTACTTTGAACTCAATGAATTCAAGGTTGGCTTAATCATCCATTTGGTGTATGTCCATTATCTTGGGATAAAACAAATCAATCTAAAAGTAATTCAAAAGGATGCTACAACTTCATAATAAAAATACTTTTTAAAGATTCTAAAATAGGATGGATGAAGCCATTATCATTTGGTTCTCGGGAGAAAGTCATTTAGGTGTTCACCCTCCTGTTTACCATAGTGATCCCTAACCCAAACGTAGATCCCAATGCTTGTAAAATTGAAAAAATAAATGCTTCAAGAAAAATAAGGAAAAGGGTTTTCAAGTGCTTGGGTGATTTACACAACCTCTACCAGGGCTATGAATGCCTAGATAGCAATAGAGAAAGCTCTAGAGTGGGATCAAATATAACTCCATTGGGGCTACAAACACTTGGCTAGCAGTGGAGAAAATATAGTAGTTGGTGACATGTCTACCTATGAAGCAAATCTCATTATTAGTAGACCAATGTTCACTCAAGGGTGAACTAGCTTGATTTCTAAACTATGGTGGCAAATTTTAACTAATTCTAGAATAAGAATGAACTCATATGCACACACTTTTGTTGAAACAAAATGAAGTATTACTTTTAGGTTAATTGCTTAACCCCAACCTTGGATAGATGCCATATGTTTGGTTTTTTTGGTATTGAGGTTTCATTATTTTAGAGGGTTTTTTCTATTCTCAAAATGCTCATAAGAATTTCCCAATAGAGCTGTAATTTGTTGTTGTGCTTGCATAACACCCCCTAGTTTGCATGGATTGAGGACCCATTTTTTTAAAATTTGATGAATTTTATCTTGTTTGCTTGGGCTTGTGCATAAAATCCAACCATCCACAAAAAAGGTAGAAAAAATCTTCTATTAGATAAGGCTCAAAATAAAATTTTCAAAAAGTAGAAACTGGCCTATGTTTTGAAAAGAATTGACCTTTCAAATGGCCTATTTTGAGCATTATTATCCACAAGAAATTATTTTATTTAATATGGTCATTAAAGAGAACTTTTGAAGTGGAGGAGAGAGCTGGGATGAGGTCTTTGAAGGGCTTTAGACAAAATTGCAGATAAAATACAAAAGATGGGGCCTATTGGCCCTAGTGGTCAGCAATTTTTTTTGACAAGGATGATTACAATAAAAATAAGATACAATTGGAGGAAATGCAGTGGATTCAAAATGCAGTAAACAACCAATTTTTACCAGCCACATAGAGTGAAGGAAAAAGCAAAACCAATTTTAGGTTACAGTGCAAAAATAGATGGGATATCATAGTCTACCACAAAAACGTGGTCAAGGGTTGAAGAAAACCAAAAATAAAATTCATGGCATAGACTAAATCAAAGAAGATAAAGCAAGAAAAATTGATATGGTCTAGAACTTGAGCAAGACTGTTCTAAGGGTAAACTACCAAAAGGAATCGACTATACCAATACCCAATATGGAAAAGGAGTTAGGGGAGCTACCTCCAAAAATGAATTTTAGGGATGCCCTTTGTGGGGAACAACCCCAACCAAATGTGATCATTAATAACTTGAGGTCACCATGAAGACCTTTGAGGATGCCAAAGATATCTCCCAATAAAACTACGATGGGATGTTTAAAGGCATTAGATGGTCCCTCAATAGTGATATTGAATATGGAGGACATTTAGAAAAAAATATAAGACATGGAGAGAAGAGGGCTGATATGTCAATTTATGGGGTTTAGACCACTCCTTTTAACATTTAAATTATGGGTTGCTAAACAATGGCAAACAAAAGATGAGTTCCAAATCTCTTCCTACCCCAATGGTTATTTCCTTGTTAGTTTTGCTTCTAAAGAATATAGGGAACATATATTCCAAGGATGACCATGGTTTTTTGGAAGGGTGGGTCTCTTTATGAAACTTCAACATACTAAATTCAAAGCAGAGGAAGAGATGTCATCCACAAATCCAGTTTGGGTGAGACCTTTTGGCATGATAGCAAAATTTTGGACTTTATGGCAATTAGGAATACCTTAGGAACACTCATGATGGTTGTTGATAGTACATATAAATTTGAGCAAATTATTTATGCTTGGATATGTGTCCTAATATATTTTAACAAACCTCTCCCAAAAAATAACACTTTATAGTTTGGGGAGGAAACATGGGAGCAAGAGGTGAATTACGAGAACATACCTTTTTATTGCAGAATCTACCATGAATATGATCATTTAGCAAGAGAATACACACATAATACATCAAAGCAAGGAAGAGAGGAAATAAATCCTAAAGGGTTCCAGTGCCCCAAAAAAGAATACCCAAAATAAATTGATAGTGAGTAATCAAGTAATGGGGTAAAAGAATATGTTTGGCAATCTCCCTATTGATGAACTTTTGGATGAGAAGGAGGATGCAATGGAGACAAAAGTCCTGGAGACATAGTTCTATGGTGGGAGAAAGGAATCTATGTCAGAAGAGGTAAATAGCACCCCTAACACCACTCTAGTTATGCAAAGCAACAAATAGGAAGCAACAACTTACCAACAAAAAAAACAAGGGGAGAAATAATAATAATAGTAAAAATTTGTTAAAGGAACCACAAAAAACTCAGAGTCTAGGGAAGTCCTCACTTGGTCTAACAGTAATATCTTATTTCTATACACACATATGCTAGGTTTGGATGTTATTTGAGAATTAGGAGGGGTGAATCAGGAGACAAGTAAGAAGATGATAATTGACAATAATTAAAAGGTTGGATGCAAAACTAATCAACACCATGTTGCAAAAGAAGAAGAAAATCTAATAGCAAAAGGTAAGGTCAATACCCTTACCTACATATTTAGCCCTCAATACTGATGAATATCATCTCTTTGAACATTAGAGGACTCAAGGAGAGTCCCTCAAAATAGAATGAAAATAGAATAATGATACAGACTAATCAACCACAACTCATCTTCCTTCAAGAAATGAAAGTGTCGATGGAAGAAATGGAGACAATTGCAAGGAAAGTGTGGCTTGTTGGAAGAGTGGCATCACTCAAATCCCAAGGGGCATCGAGAGGTATTGCATGCTTTTAGGACCCTAAAGAGGTAGTTAACCACCAAGTGGTGGATAACTAGGGTATCTTGGCAATAACAAAAAAAAGTAGACAAACAAACTGTTAGCGTATATTTATTAATAGTTGTTATTACAATTATGTTGGAATATTAGGGAATTATATTGTTAGGCTATTGTTAGTCTACTTTTATTATTTGGCACTATGCAGTTAGCTCGATCCATTCTATTCGGGATAATCTAGGCCTAAGTTGTACTACTTAATCTATGTTTGATTAATGAAATATAGTTCGTTGCTCCCCAACATGGTATCAGAGCCTATGTGGCTCTAGGCTCATTCGTAGTCGAAAGCTGGATGCAGATCTGATGCGAGCTGATTTGGCTACAATAGAACCAATTGGATAGGATTGCGCTAGACGGAAAACTCTATGCTAGAGATATCGTGGATGAGCAAACAGGTGACAAACCTCTAGATATTATGATGGACAGATCCTACGTGGTCGAGAACAATCAGATTAGTCTATGACTGGATGCGTGGACGGAGGAACTACATGGTTGGACTTCACTGACGGCCTACCAGATGCAACCTAGCGCCCAGATTGCATGACACGTGGGACTTAGTGGACCTCATAGACCTAGACTGGATAGGACCAGACATAGATGTGGGACATCGGACTGGGAGTGCGTAACTACGGACGAGATCGGATAAAAATTTTGTGACTTAGCATTTTTTGGCCTGGACGGAGGATGTGAGCGTGGGTAGAGTCTACCCGAAGGTAGACACCTACATTGGTGTCATTTTTTTGTTTTAAACCTTGCTTGGTGCCACGACGCGGCCCATGTGGGATTTTATCCCATCATCAAAAAAAAAATGCCAAAGCGTGGAGACTCATTTTTTTCCACACATTCTGAGATAGGTGCAATCACATTATCAGACATCCAAATCTGTAGAGGAGCAAGCGTAGTGGTGATTTCATCACAAAGGATCAAAGACACCAATAAAATCGACAGCGATTATAGTATTATTGAAGCGGTAAACCATAATAAATCAGACGATTTGTAGATTGGTACATTTAGGCCCATATTTGCAGTTTGATCATTTCTCTGAATCATGCATGGCCAAAGAATTGAAGTCCCAGATAGGTTTTTTCCAACATGCTGGATCTAATGATGAATTTGTAGGCTTCATTATGATATTTGTAGATAGTGACTTGCGCATCTGACCAGGGTGTCGAGCCAACACTACAAATCCAATGGATCCAAGCCCCTAGTAGACGAGGTGATGATCTATGGTGATGCTTTGCCGATAGTCTCTCTTTCCAATATTACAAACGATTAGGAGCTACATTTCATGTTTGAATACTGGTGAAGATACATCTCCATTACAGCTGTACAACAGAATTAACATTGGTAGGAACAAGTTTTTGAAACCGCTTTCAGTTTGCAGTGAGTCGTCAGGCCGATTACAGTGATATTTGCACCTTTGGCAAAGTCGTGATTCTATCTTCAATGGAGTAGAAGACATCCATATGACATCGTAAAGGCGCACAGACAACCTCCACCTAGCAGAAGTAGATCACTTAAGATCGCTTTCTATGTTTTTTCTATGTGAGAGTAGACAGTGAGTGGCATATCCAGGGATCTCCTGGCACAGAAGAGACGACTCACGCACGAGCAATAGAAGATACGTAACATGTAAAATACATGAAACGTAGTCATTGCTCGATCTGGACAGTCGAGAGCGCAATTATTTGGGAATTTTATTTTTTTGTAGCCCCTTGACGATCGATGACTATCTTCATTTCTTTGGAGATGCACGTATGAGGTAGGAATGGTTGCAGCAGTGTGGACGTGTTCCCACAAATATCTGTTGTAGAGGTTCGATTAGTTTTTGAAGCCAATTACCAGATGGACAAAGGAAGTAGAGCAACCCCCGCACAACATTGGAAATTGTTTCGTGCGTGAGATCGTTACCAATGCACTTGCAGATGAAGTGTCGTCGCTGCTAGGCGGCCAAACGCCACCCACAGAAAAGATAGCACCACTTGGAGTGGAGGAGGTGTCGCTCGCTATTCTTCTCGAGTGAAGACATCATCGTCTTCAAATAAGGGTTATTTTACTTTTATAACCAGCCAGTGCAGTAGCATAGCCGGTTGGTGGCCTGTCATTGAGGAGCAGGCACGGCTAGGTCAGGGGTTCGATTCCCCTTGACCACAAAGGTACAATTTTCTTTAAAAAAAAAAGTTTAATTTTGTTAAGTTTTAATTTTTTTTTATGATTCATAATTTGTTTTTGAATTAAATAATCAATTTCTTAATTTAAATTTTATAAATTTTATTATGAAATTGATATCATATTTAATTTAAAATCAAATTGTTTTTCATAAAAACTAAAACTTTTTTACTTTCAAAATTCTTCTTTAAATGTACTTTTGAAAACAGATTTCATCCTCCATTTTTTGAAAATCGGGGGAGAGGCATTTTTATGTACTAAGGGGGGATTTTTGTGGTAAAATTCCTACCATTTGCAAATTGCCTCCAAAGCAAGATTTTGTAAAAGCCTAAGAGGCTTAATAGTTGCATTTTTTTGCACTACAAAGGGGGGATAATATTTTTTCTCTCCACCATCATCTATCTTGCAAAACTGGGGAGATATAATTTTGCAAACACAAGGGGGGAAGAATTATAAGGGTGCATTTTCGGCAGTGATCGACACCTTAGTCAGATTATTTTTTGCAAAATTTATTGTAAACGGTGCATTTTTTGTAGAGATTGACACCTTAAAAATGGGCAGATCAAAGAAAAGGCAAGCTCCTAAACAAACTGATGATGTTGTTACATCAGTTAAAGGTCCTTATTTTCCACCAGAGATGGAAGGAATGGATTTTTACGAGGATGAAAAATATTCTACATTGTGTAGTGGTGTAAAATCCATTCTCAAAGATTCTGAAGACCTTCATAAGAATGGTGTTAAAATCCTTATAGGCGTCATAAGGGCAGTCTACATATCATTGATTTCTCTTGATATTGTCCAATGTAAAGTGTACAGGGATTTTAGTGAGGAAACAAAGGTCAAACCCCTAATGGTCGATGCTTGTAGTGATATAAGTGACCTTCAACCCATGGTGGCAAATGCTTGTTGTGACACATGTGACCTTGAGCCCATAATGGCCAATGCTTGTTGTGATACAAGTGACATCATACCTATGATGGTAGATATCAGTTGTAGCATAGGTGATCTCATCACAGTAGCAGATTTTGCTTGTGACACTAGTGACTTAAAAATTGAACCTCCTAAAAATGAACTCCATAATCTCATCAATAGCAACAAATACAATATTGTTAAAAGCATTGATGAAGATGATGAAATTGGGTGTTTTGAAAAATACACCAAAGGATTTCGTTCTAAAATGATGAATAAAATGGGATTCAATGGTGAGATATTAGGTAAACAAGAATAAGGCATTAAAACTCCTATAATGCTAAATTTTAGGGCAAATAATGAAGGCCTTGGCTATACTGGACATGCAAGTACCAGTAATTCCATGTTTATAAAACCTAAATCTCCTCCATATCCTAAAAAGCATTTTTGCAGCCACTGTGGAAAGGTAGGACATGTTGCAGCTAAGTGTTGGAGATTACATCCTTGTGATTCATGTGGATGTACGAATCACTCTTCTTCCAGTTGTTGGTATAAAGTGAAAATGGCCAACAAGGTTCATATTGATTATGGATGGACAAATATCACAAAATGGACCATGATGAAAGAAATGTTGTATGGCTTCTACCGAAAAGGTAAAACCTATGGTAGACCTCGAGGCAAATCTAGTGACAGACTGAGTGGCAGTCCCAGAGATAATGACCCAGAGACAGACCTAAAGATAGACCCAAAGACAAAGTTCCAAAGGTAGATCTACAGGCAGATCCAGAGGCAATGATCCTAAGGCATATTCATAGGCAGATCCAAATATAGACCCAGAGGTACAAATCCAGAGGTACGCTTAGAGCCAGAGCCAGAGCCATGATCCAGAGCCAGAGCCAAAGACAAAGCATGAGCCACCATTCTTTCATTTATCTTCTTCTTCTTCTTCATTATATTGGGGCGATAAATTTTGGGGATAAGTGTAACATAGTTATATTATTACCCAAATAATGTAATAAGGGGGGATGTTAGCGTATCTTTATTAATAGTTGTTATTACAATTATGTTGGGATATTAGGGAATTATATTGTTAGGCTATTGTTAGTCTACTTTTATTATTCGACACTATGCAGTTAGCTCAATCCATTCTATTTAGGCTAATCTAGGCCTAAGTTGTACTACTTAATCTATGCTTTGTATGAATGTCTATGCACCTAATATCCTAGAAGAGAAATAGAGATAGTTGAAGATAAACTATATTATTATCCAATTTCCTCGGGCATGGGCCCTAATAGGAGGATATTTTAATACCATCTTGTCCTTGTAAGAGAAGCTAGGGTGAAATAGTAGCTTAGATGGAAGCACATACCTCATGAAGAAATACATAAAAAAGCTCCATCTGGTGGATGTCATGCCAAACAATAACCTGATTATCTAGTCCAATAGGAGGTAAGGACTTGCCTACATTCTAAAAATATTAGATAGGTTTCTACTATTATATAATTTTCTAATTCATGGACACATTTCTAAGGTGAAGATCCTAAACAATATAGGCGTAGAACATTGGTCGATAATGATAGAACTATGGAAATCCATGGTTAAACACTCACCATTTATATTTCAACTAATGTGGTTTAGAGATAACTCTTTTAGGACCAAAGTGCAACAATGGTAGAAGGAATGCAAACCTAAATATGGAACTAAGATGTATCGATTTGTGAGGAGGCTTCAATACATTAGATCTAAGATAAGGACTTAGAATTAGGAAGAGTTTGGGGATGTCAAGATGAAAAATTTGGAAGAGATCCCAAATTGCAGATTTGAATGAATATATCCACATGGATGGCCTCACAAAGGGTCTAAGTTTGGTAGAGGTCATAATTACATGCTAGCTAGAAGAATGGGAAAAAAGGGAAGAGTTATTATGGAAGTAGAAATCTAGAATCCAATGGCTCTAGGAGGGGGACCAAAACATAGGATTCTTCCACAAATATTTTGTAGCCCACAGATCACACAACTTCATACCCTCTTTGAGAATATAAGTAGGAGATACTATCCACACATGGGAAGGTATGGGATCTATTGCAATAAACTATTTTACAATTCTCTTCATAGTAGAACCTCTGGATATGGAAGTCCAACATGAAGTGTTACAGGAGATACCTACACTAATACCAGAGGAGGATAATTTAGTTTTGACTACACTAGTAACTACCAATGAGTTACAATAGGTGGTTTTCAAAATGTAAAAAATCAAGACTCCTAGGTTAGATGGATTTCCCATTGAATTCTACATAGAATTTTGGGATATCCTACATGAGGACCTTCTATATGTGGTTGAGGAAGATAGGAAAGCTAAAGATGTACTAAAGGAAATCAACACAACATATATAACATTAATCCCAAAGGCGCAAGATGCAAAGGACATTACTAAATTTAGACCAATAACTTTATGTAATATATTGCTCAAAATAATCACCAAGATAATGGTAGAGAGGCTTAAACTACTTTTGCATAAGATTATCTCACTATAACAAGTTAGTTTTGTGGAATACAAACAAATAGTGGATGAGATAGTTTTTTCTCAAGAGGTTATTCACTCCATGGAATCACATAAATCCTCATCCATGTTTATCCAATTAGACTTTTCCAAAGTATACGATAGGTTGGGTTGGCATTTCCTCCTCAAATAATGGGCCAATTTGGCTTCTCATAGAAATGGACAGATTGGATCAAGGGATGTATTTCATCGGTGTCCTATTAATTTTTTTATCAATGTTCACTATATCTAAAGGTAGTAGGCAAGGATATCCCTTTTCCCCATATTTATTCATCATTCTGATTGAATGTTTGGGAAGGAAATTGACCAAATACAAGGAAAATTAAACATTAATAGGAATCACTATTTCTAATGGAGCTAAACCAATCACTCACCTCTAGTTTGTTGATGACTTTGCTTTGTTAGGGAAAACAACAATGAGAAAGCCTCAATAATTAAACATATTGTAAGTTATTTCTGAAGGACTACAGGGCAATAGATTAATGAGGAAAAATCCAAAGTCATTTTCTTCCACTGCTCACCCAAGAAAGAGAACATGGTTCTTGACAAACTACAATTCCAGAAGACCTCCCTCACAATCACCTACTTAGGTATTCCTCTTAAAATAGGGAGATAGAAGAAGGAGGATTGGGCTTGGCTAGTGGAAAAAGTAAAAATGAATATAAAAAATGGACTAGTCGATGGCTATCATCAGGGGGAAGAATAACCCTGGTTAAATCATTCCTTCAATCTACACCTATTTATGTCTTCAGATTTTTGGACATTTCCAAGGCAATGCTCAGAGAGCTATATTAAATAAATCATCAATTCCTTTGGAGAAGCACTAAGGATAAAAGGAAATGGGTGCTAGTGTAGTAGGAAACTTTATGCCTTCATAAACATGAAGGGGGATAGGATTCAAATCGATGATCAAGAACAACAAAGCACTAGAAACTAAGATGTATTGGAAGATGTTGGACAATCCTAGTGCATTATGAAACCAAAATCTAAGAGCTAAATATGAAAAAATAAAATATTTACATACATTATTCGTCAGGTGTGAGGTGTAGACCAATTGGTTCAACCAAACCTCATAAGAGGAACAGAGGTCCAAGGTTCAAATATCAGGCCTCGTTGTACTGAACACTTGTCCCTTGGTGCTTTCAGTGGCATAAAAGGTTTAAAATGATTGTCGCATGGTGGTTATAGGGATAGACTATGTGAAGATTTGTGTGGCATATTATAGGGCGAACATTGTAGAATACTATGACGACCATAAAATGTTGGATAACCTTCCTAGATTTGTGGCGGCTACCGATTACACCATGTAAATTAAAAAAAAGCATACATTATTCATAACCGAATTCATAGTAGAGGATCCCCCATATTAGTAGTTTTGAAGGTAAATGAGGAGCTGATAAAGAAGGAGCTATTTTAGATAATTCACAATTGTCAACATGTAAAATTTTGGACAAAATCTTAGGAAGGGCATCAACCTTTGGTGGCTCAATTTCTAGAGTGGAGACCTTTCATGGAGCAGCTACAAAGAGAAAATTAGATAAAGGTAGCAAAATACTATAAAAACCAAACCAAAAATTCAAATGTTGGGAGAAACTAGGTCCCCATATCCGAATGGCCTATTCAAATCCCAGAGAGGTAGAAGATAGATATCCAACAAAGTCTACAAATGAGATCACTTTCATGGCCTCAAGCGAAAGATTCCCTTGGATGGGGAAACACGAGTCAAGAGGATTATATAGTTGCACATGGCTATGTAGTTATATACCAAAGTATTCCTAACCTACTTTGAGACTTATTCAAACAAATATGGGTATAAAAGTTATGGCCTAAGGTGAGATTCTTCATTTGGCTTCTTCTACATAAAAGGGTTCTAATAGGGGAACAACTTATGAAAAGAGGCTACCATGGTCCTTTCAAGTGTGAGATGTGTGGGGAGAACCTCAAAACACTTTGTCACTTATGTATTGAGTGTCTTGTAGCCTCAAAGTTGTGGAAGATGATGGTTATGTTACTTGGTATTAATTGTTCTAATTTTACCACCCTAGAGTATATGTGGAAGGAATGAACTACATAGGATGAAGTAGACTAGTATGTAAGGCAAATAGGATGGGTAGGAACTACTACTACTTTGGAACATATGGAAGGAAAGGAACAACCACATATTCAAAAAAGAGCCTACAAACATCTAGTACCATATTTGGAAAAATATCACATCCAACACAGGAGAGACAATCCAACATATGCTGAAGTATCCCCAAGAACCCTACCAACAATTGGAACAATTCATGACCAGACTAAAAATTGCTCCTAAGGATGATAAGCAAAAAATGATGACCATAAGGTGCCAAAAAGTAGATAGAAAGAGAAATTTCTAGCCTCCCCTAGAGGATTATGGAAAAGTTAATATGAATGGAGCATCATAAACGAATCTATGAAGAGTTAGTATTGGAGGGATAGGATGACAGTCAAATGGGACCCCACTTTTAATCTTTGTAGAGAATCTTGGCATTCTTTCTAACAACCTAACAGAGGGTTGTGGCATCCTTAGTGGACTCCAGGATGAAGTTAAGGTAGCTTGGAAGCATGAAGGAGTCACTTAGTTGAAAGCCTTCAAAACATGTGTGTTCATGGGCTTCTTAAAAAAATCCCTATTTTTTAAATATTACCTCCTCCCTTTTTAATTTATTAAATCCTTGGTGGTAAACCCCTATATAATAAATAATAACCCCTTTTCAAAACTTAACATTTTTCAAAAATAATTTGAATCAATTTTTAATATCCCTTAGTAGTTTTACCATTTTATCAATGTATATCCATTGAGCATGTTTGACTCCATCAAACTATCAAGTCTTTATGAGCATAACAAAAATTAGTGGTTTGAGCTCTAACTTGAAATGAAAATATGTATATTCTTGGTCTTCACACATTTCATTTAACCAATAATATACAAGAGCAAGTTTTGATTATAATAATTATGAAAAAGAAAATTACATAGATATAAATTGGAATATTTTTATAAAATTGTTCAACTACTCTGATGCTTGAAATTTATCAATTTATTTTACTTCATTAAGAAATATTAAAAAAATACTTCAAATACATACAAAAATATTCTAAATTTAATAACATCCATATGATAATGAGTTTTCCAACATCCAGTTCCCTGTATTCACGGATGGTGGTAATCTTATGTCTCCAGACATTATATGAATGAATGATGAATGATGTCTTTTAACATCCTTTAAACCCAATGGTAATATTCAAATAGTTGTCATGGAATGGAACCTTTTGATTGCTTTTTAAATTGAAACAAACTTAGAGAAAATAAATATATATATATATTGCTTTCACGAGTGACAAAAGTAGATTGCTAGCACTTTATAATATGGATTACAAAAACATGGGTGATATAGAGCTAATAGAAAGAGAGCCTGATTTTAATAATTACTGAAAGAAATATGCATATCTAGATGGTTTGAAGGAAACACTTGGATATATAAGCATCAACAAAGTTAAACGAAACCTATGCTTGCTTGACCAAGTTTTGGCTCATCATCCATGAGTTGGATGTCACATGAACATGAAATAAGAGGAGTTATAAGCCAATTCTTTGACCCCATGTTTACTACAATAAATTAAAGAGACTACAATAATTGATTTTGTATCTTGTAATTGGGTGCATCTATAAGTGGGATGGTCCATCATGATGGCATACAAAGAATCCATGTTTTTTCATCCATATGTAGAAAGATGAATAATAGTCAATTTCACAACAAAAAACTCCTACAAACTTATTTCAAGCAGTAAAAATATAAGTGGAAAATGTACAAAGACTACCAAATGGCTAGGAAGTAAGTCAATCCAATTATATGGATTAATGATTGAGATAAATGGAAAGAAAGGTAAGGGAATACAAGAGAAGATAAAGACACTCCTATACTCTCACTCTAGCAAAAGATCTCAAGAAGTTCACAAATTAGACTTTTGATTCCACAAGCCATGTGGCTCATGAAACATGATTCAAGTTAAATGATAATTTCTTTTGAATACTTGAGATTATAGCAGAATATAAGGCTCTTAATATCGTTTTACATCTCAAAGAAACAACACTAGAATTGGTATAACAATATTAAAAAATACGTATGGATAAAGAAATTCTACACATTTGGTCCAATATTAGAACATAATGGTCAAAAGGATAAGCTTTGAAAATAATCATATACCTTTATAAAATAGGTATAACTTAAACAATTAAAATCAAGAACAAAGTAAAATTATCAAAAACATAATGGCAATATGTTATTACTTCTATAAAAAAATATCAAATCCTTAGGTACAATGAAGGAAATTACAATAGTATATTAAGTTGTATCACCAACCCTTGAAACAAAGAACTATAAAAAAAAATGCAAACCACCCTTATAAGCACTCATCAAGAAAAGATAATAAAAAGAAATCCAAAAATTACAGTCACAAAAAAATACAATCCAACACAAGAACTAGGGAGCCATGTCCAAAGTGTGTAAAATATCACTTCAACAAATAGCATAACACAAAAGAAAAAGAATACAACATAATATTTATATTGTTTATATATATTAACATAATATAATACATTTCTGGCGAAAGAAGTGATTGTGATGTAGGTAATATGTAAACAATTGTCATGGAATGGAACCTTCTAATTGCTTTTTAAATTGAATCAAACTTAGAAGAAAGAAAGAAATTAAATTGATTTCACAAGTGACAAAAGCAGATCACTGACACTTTATAATATGGATTTTGAAAAGTTTCAAGTATTTATCAATAAGAGGTAAATATAAGTACATGATATTTGATGATGAATGTGAATGAATAATTTTCTCTCTATTTATTATATTCTAGTGAAAGAGCACATTCCTTATGAAAAGTTATACCTTTGTAATTAATAGTTGATTATAATCAATTAAAGGGTCATATTCTAGTATTATTATTTAAATTCAAGGTTCAATATTTGGTTTTAAAAAGTTAAGTAATTTTTTTCTCTTTGTGTAATTTTAGTTTCAAATTTTACATGGTTTGTTTTGTTAAATATTTTACTATTTTAGAACTATTTCATGTTATAAATGATATAAATATTTGGTATGCAACTCAAATATAACCCCCACACCCTCTTCTCTAGCAATTTTTTACCAGTAGAATCTATATCTAGGTATGCATGAATTTTAAACACCCCTCCCTTGTAAGATACTTACCAATATACAGATGGTTAAACTTGATATTAAAAATGCCCCCTGTATGCACTCACATGGTATTTACCATTTCCTAAGAGTGACCCCCTATGGTTGGAAGAAGGTTTAAATAGAATTAAATTCATAAGTCATGATCAACCGTTTGAAGTATCCAAGGGAGTATAGAAAGCTTGACTAAAACTAAGGAGAACTATAGAGAAGATTCAGATGGTACATGCAAGCTTATTGTCTATGGAATACAATCACATCTTTAAAGAACAAAATAGAGTTGCATATACAATGGCCAACTAGGCTTTAGACAAAGGTAACCTCACTTGTTATGACTATCTCCCTAGATGGTGGGCAACGTGAATCAAGGAAGATCTTATTTTTATCCTATCTCTTGTGGATATTTGGTCTTGGAGATGTTCTACATGTGAACATGGATCCTATTTTCATAGGTCCTACTAGGTTCCTGCAGGCAATCCCCTCCTCAGGCTTTGTGTTGGGAGGGAGAAAGATTCAAATTTTAAATGCTGAGGTGAACAAGGGTTGGGGTACCTCTAGAATCTTTGTTGATCTGGGAATGGATCTTTTTGAGTTTATGAGTCCTATGCCTATGATCCCTGAGATTTTTGTTTAGTGAGCTTGGATTTTTTTGGTTGTTGGTTTTGTACATCTCGACTATGATGTGACTCAGCTTTCCCCTAGTGGGAGAAATAAAAACCTTGGATTTAAGGATCTGAGGAAGATCTGGCTGGTTTTCTCTAGGTTAATGGATCCTGATTTGGTGGATTCGAGGAAGGTCTCACATATCTTCTCTAGGATCATGGAGCTAAGAAAGATCCTGTTGTTTATCTATGGAAGCTTGATTCCAAGAAGGCCCTTGCTTCATTCTTCATATTTAAGTTTGTGTGGGTTTTTGTAGAAGATTGAAAGTGGAACGTTTGGGTCCTTGTTCGAGCGGGATTATTTAAATTTCATTTTTTGGCTTGTTTTGGTGCAGCTGCTTCTTATTTTAGGTGGGAAACTTGATTTCTCATGTTTTAATTTTAAGGAGGCCGAACAATATTTTGATTCAAATTTGAGCAAGATCTTGCAAGATTGCAGGGTTTTCCCTTCCCACCCTGGAAACATGTTTCTTGGTTTGGGCGAAAAATTTTCAAATGTAATTTTTTATTTTCCTTGGAGTGGGATTTTGTTCCCTGGTGTGGACGAGAAAATTTTAAGTTTTAAAATTTTGATTTTAAATGAAGCGAGCTTTTTTGTTTTTGGGCGATTCTCGAGTCTTTCCTCGAGATTCATGTCTTGATGTAAATTCATGTTGTTGAAGGTCAATTCGGATCTTGGGGGATCTAGATCTATCTCTAGATTTTCTAATCTTGGATCCTATTGTTGGATCCCATTGTATCTCGCTCTGCTCTTGTTTTGTGTTTCTCTTGCAACCATATTTTTGAAGCTCTTGTTCTGTTGTTAATGGTTTGTGGATCCTCAAAACCCCTTCTCTAGTTGTAAAAGGTTCAAGACTCCTTTCATTTTTCTAACTAATAAAAAAAGATAAAATATTTAAAAAAAAAAATTAATAAATAATATAAATATATATATATATATATAATAAATTCTAATGCCTATATTTACTTTTGTCTTATAGGATATCTGATGCAAATTCTCTAACGAATATATGACACATTCTCTTACACATAGCTGATGCAAAGTCTCTAATGCATACATGACACAAATGCTCTGACGTATATATGACACAAATGCTCTGACACATATGCATGGTTGATTTGTAACCACCAAATTAATTGTAATGTTATGTGAAGAGCCACTTAAATTGTATAAATACAAACTCACTAGTCAACTAGAAGGGTCAAAAAACATCCATTAGCTAGCCCTTAGTCTCAGTTTGTTTCTTTCTTGTTTACTAGATGAATTTTCTAAACCAAGCTTATTAGTGCTTTGAGCATTGTTCTTGTAATCCATCAAAGAGGAAAAATCTAAAGCAAATTATGTTTTTCCTTTGAAGACTACATTGTCTTGGATCTTAGGCTATGTGAATACTGGTCAGATCGAGGTTGGTTTTAAATTGGAATTATTGCTTTACTAGATCGAAATTGGATATGAGGGCAACACATGCTTGTTTATTTTTCTTTCTTTTCTTCTATCCTTAAACCTTTGATTTTTTGAAGCTTGTTTAGATTAGGAATATGTTAATTTCTATTTAAAGCATTAAAATGTTTTTTTGCTATGCAAATTATTATCTCAAAAAATTGCAAATGAATCATTGCTATGCAATTTAAAATTTCATATATTTGCAAATGAATCATTGATGTGCAAGTAAAAATTTTAAATATTTACAAATGAATCATTACATTGCAATTTAAAATTTCATATTTACAAAATAATCATTGTTATGCAATTTAAAATTTCATATATTTATAAATGAATCATTGATATGCAAGTAAAACTTTCAAATATTTGCAAATGAATCATTGCCATGCAATTTAAAATTTCATATATTTACAAATGAATCATTGATGTGCAATTAAAACTTTCATATATTTGCAAATGAATAATTGTTGTGCAATTAAAAATTTTATGTATTTGCAAATGAATCATTAATGTGCAATTAAAACTTTCATAAATTTGCAAATGAATCCTTGTTGTGCAATTATAATTCTCATGTGTTTACAAATGAATCATTGTTGTGCAATAATTTTTTTTATGTATTTGCAAATGAATCATTAATGTGTAATTAAAAATTACATATATTTGCAAATGAATCATTAATGTGCATTTAAAATTTTCATATATTTGCAAATGACTCATTGTTGTGCAATAAAAAATTCATGTATTTGCAAATGAATCATTAATGTGCAATTAAAAATTTCATATATATGCAAGTGAAACATTATTGTGCAAATCTCATATTTGCAAATGAATCATTTGACATGGAATTAATATTTTTTTTAATATTTGAAAAAAAATTATTGATGTGCAACTAAAATTTTATACATTTTCAAATGAAGCATTGATGGGCAGTTAAAAAATTCATATATTTGCAAATGAATCATTGATGTGTAATTAAAAAAAATCATATATTTACAAGTGAAACATTGCTGCAATTTAAACTCTCATGTATTTGTAAATGAATCTTTGCTAGGCAATTAAAAATTTTATATATTTGCAAATGAATCATTGATGTGCAATTAAAAATTTTATGTATTTATAAATTAATCATTTATGCGCAATTAATTCTTTTATATATTTGCAAGAGTCATTGGTGCATAGTTTAAAAACTCATATATTTTCAAGTGCATCGTTGTTGTTATATACAAAAAAATATGAGTGCAACAACTATATTTGGCATGGTTTAATATTTATATTTCTCTTGCTTAGTTTCAATTCTACGCAACTCACATATGTTGTAATATCCATGTAGTGAAATTGTTTTCAGATATCTAAACATTTAATTTTAAAATATTACACCTGAGAATTTAATTCTTTGAGTCATATTAACAAAGACCCCTTGAAGGAACAACAATCAGTGACCTCTAGGTTTATCCACACTGGTCAAGACCTGGTATACTTAAACCTTGAGGGAAACAAAATTTCCTTTTAAAAGGGAACATATTCTATTCCAATTATGTTGGTTTGTCCTTGATAATGTGTTATTTGCATGCTCAACGGGTAGAAACTTGAAGAAGGATAACAAATATGGGTTTATAAGTAGATTTAAGACTAGTAATAACATAGACAACATCACCCATCAACAGTTTGTAGATGATACAATCCTTTTTAGGAGGGCAAGGATAAACAAACCTAGAGATTTGAATAACTTATTAAAGGAATATGAAAGAGCATTAGAGTAGAAAGTTAATAGGACAAAATAAAAAGTTTACTTCTTAAACACTCCAACTAAAATCAAAGTAGGGATATGCAAGTTACATCAAATGGAGGAGGTAAATTTACTAGCTTATCTAGGGATGCCTTATTTGAGAGGATAATGAGGATAGAATTGTGAAATTCAATTATAAGTAAAGTTCAAAATAAACTATTGGAATGTAAAGGTAGATGGTTATTGTTAGCAAGAAGAGTGCAACTAATTAAATCAATCTTATAGGCCATTCCAATTATATGTCCTTGTATACTATGCCTAATCAATAGAAAAAAGTTTAATAAATATTATGCAATCATTTTTGTGGTCAGGATTACATGATAAAAGAAATTTTTCTCTGGTGAAATGGAGCAAGGTGTGTGATGATAAAACTAATGGAGGACTTATTTTAAGAGTACTTATTGATGCAAACTTAGGTCTTAGGGGAAAAGTAATTTGGAGATTGTACAAAAAGAGTCAAAGACAACGGGCAAGAATTATTTTAAATAAGTATGTTGAGTCCAATGACCCATGCTTAATATTTACTGCATTCTCACTACCAAATGGTTCTACACTATGGAATGGTTTTAAAAAAATCAATTGATCTAGTGATTAAAGGTCTAATATGGGCATCCAGTGGCATTAGCTTAATCGGTTAGATTCCTCAACATTTAAGGAGAGACCAAGGTTCAAATCTTGTCAAACGATACATTGGTAATATCCAAGCTTTGTTGTAATACCACCATGTGGTGATTATGTAATATGGAAGGGGCCCGTTTCAATCCCATATAACTAATTGAAAAAAAAGGTCTTAAATGGGTGGTGGAAATTGGAGAAAAAAATTATATTTGGATGGATAATTGGTGTGATAAAAAACCACTCAATCTAGATCCAATTTTGAAACCATAGATGATATTACTTCAAGATAAATATAGTAATAGGGTTTCAAACATTATGTATAAGGATCATGAAGGAAGATACAAATAGAATATTTTTTAACAAGTATACAAGACATTGTTGCTAGGAGCAGTTGAGCACAAAGATAACAACAATGATTATTTTGAGGGGAGTCGAGGATAAGTTGATTTGGGAGTTGAATAGCTTAGGAGAATACACACCAAGAAGTGGATATAATGTAAAGCACCAACAAAATAAGAATATTGCAAGAATATGGAGAGATATTTAGAATAGCTTAAGCATTCCTAAAGTCAAAATGTTTGTTTGGCTAGTAGGTCATAGAAGAATTTTATCTTAGGATAACCTTATGAAAAGAGGTTTTCATGTCCCCTCACAATGTGTTCTATATAAAAAATTGGAGAGTATAGATCATCTCTTAGGACACTACTCAATAGTTTGAAAACTACGGCAATGGATTCTTAATATGCTTGGTAAATGCTTGGTGATGAATGGCAGAATTAAAGAATGGTTAAAGCAATGGCCGAGCACTTTTAAAAGTAAGGATTTATAGATAATATGGGATATATCAAAAGATATAATACTTTGGATTGTATGGCTAGAAAGGAATAAAATAATATTTAAAGAAAAGGAAAACGATTTAGAGGCAATGAAAAGGAATATTTTTTTATCCATAAAGGAGTCTAAACCAATCCTATCAACTCATCCAATCTCTAATCTTGAAGTAGAGAGCCTTGATAGATGAAGTGAAATCATCAAATGGAATTATGATGTTGGGTACAAGAGAAACAAAAAGAATGCAAATAACTATGCTGTATTTTATAACATTAATGTGTTTTCGTATAAACTATTTATTACAATTTTTGTGGTTGCACTTATGCTTCAGGAAGAAAACTAGCAATCCAGATTTGGTAGAGTGGACTATGATAACACAAAGTTTTGAAAATATTACTCTACTAAGATGCAATGCATAAAAAATAGATGTTGATTTTTGGTATTGTGAATGTTGTTGTAGGAATATGTTAAGGAGGATCCTAAATTTTGATATATTTGTATTCATACAAAAAATTAAAGAAGATGTAAAAAATGAAAATTAAGAATTCAAAAATTTTATGAAAAATGGTGTAGGTATTTAGCTATAGTAACTCAATTGAGATAGGAATTAAATCTATTTGTAAACTCTCAAGCTCTAAAAGAGAGAGTTGTGATTTGTCAGGGGTGCGGGACCCAAGAACAACCCCTTTTCTCTAGCAAAAAAAAAAACTATGCGATGGGTATGTCACTTCTTACATGAAGCAAGATTGTTATAAAAAAAGATGAAGATATATCTCAATCAAGGGGTAATCACAAGCTATTATTAATACTTTCAAGACAAAAATATGCAAAAACTAAATAAATAATAATAATAATATTTTTATATCCTTTGAAGGTAATATTTTGAAAATGTTAACACATTAGAAAAAAAGAATAAGATAGAAAAAAATTAACCAATCACATGATAAATTTTGTATTAGTAAAATTTAAATTTTAAAAAAGCAATTGGTCAAGGCACATTTTATCTGTTGATCAAGGACTCAATAAAGGAAATATAACAATATGAGGAATATGACAAATATTTGTACAAAGATAAATTTGATATTATCTAATTACCTAGTCCACATGCAATATTTTAATAACTAGGATTAATCTAGTTATCTAATTACCTAGTAACAACTAGGATTGATTCCTAGTAGAGGAGCTACATATGACTTATTTTAAAATAATACAAAGCTTAAAAATACAAAGGCTATTAATTTAATCAATCAACAAATATATGAGTCGGAAGCAAGTACTATATGGGAGCAATGGTGAGGCATAAAAATGAAGTGTAAGAAAGAAGTAGAAAGCAAAGTGTAAGCAAGAAGTAGAAATCAAAGTGTGAGCAAGAAGCAAATGTCACTTCTTATTGTTCCAGATCTTAGTAGAAACTCAAAAACTAAAATATTAATGTGAAGAAAATCTAGATAACATAGAAGGAAAGTCATTTTTGAAACTCCTTACTAGAAGTAAGGATGCCCTACTTAGGGATAAGAGTAAGAGTGAATTTATGGCAAACCCTATGTAGGTAGTAGATCCTACACCAAAAATAATTATCAAGCATGAGACGATCAAGCATAAGAGAGCTAATATATAAATTTTGTGGATACTAGCAAAGTTTTTTTGAGGTCCAAAGTTGGATTAAGTGGAAGTGAGGATTGAATTCAAAATACTCCATGAATTTTCTTCCCAAAAGGATTTTTTCTTATTATCTTCTCCAATTTGTAAATAAGGGATAAAATACTGAATGGAGGCCCTTGGTTCAAGGGCAAATATGCATTATATTTAAGATCATGGAATGAGAATTTATCTATGGAGATAAAGTCTATTAAAAGGCTTTCGATGTGGATTAGGATTTTTGGACTTCCTTATCAACTCATCAATTAGGAGGTTTTGAAGAATATTGGCAATACTTTTTATGAGTTCATCTATAAGGCACCAACTACTAAGGAGAGACGACATGTATACACTTGAATATGTGTTACCATGGATATTTCAAAACCTTCATCAAAGTCAATTAGCATTAAATATGAATTAAGAGAATGATATCAATAAGTGAATTATGAAAATATTCCATTCCAATGTCACAAATATCATAAAATTAGACACATGGAAAGAGATTGCAAAGTAAAAATGATGGAGAAAAAGATGGAAAATTATGGGCATAAGGTAAACTTCAATATGAAACAAGGAGATCATATCTTAGGAGAAGCTGAGTCAAATCAAGATTTTTCCACTCCTAAGAAAGTGGCAACAAAATCCCCTCTCCATCATCAAATGACGAAGGCCATTATAGTACACTCAAATCAACACTCCCAAAAAAAATAACATAGTGGATGAGGAAATATAATGTGCAAGTTCAAATACAAAAGGAATTAAAAGATGCAAAGGAAGATGGGAAGACAAATTCTAAAGCAAAGGAAGATGAGGAGGCAAATTTTAAAGTGAATGAGATGAAGCAGGTTAATATTAATCGAAGTAAATCTTATTATTTTCATCAAGTACAATAAAATCTTCTCCTTGCAATAAAAATAAAATTAGTACAAAGTGTATCCATTGCACTTTAGGGTTTCAAGAGCAACATAATAAAGAAAAGCATATAGATGATATCCAAGGAAATTTAGTGTTTCTAAGATAGCATAAAAAAATGACTATGGAGGATCATTTGTGGACTTTAGTATTTTTGAAACAACATTAAGAAGAAAGTATTCATGAGGCTATTCCTTGCATTTTAGATTCTTTAGGGCAACATAAATATTTAGATGATAAGTCTCATTATGAACAATAAAAAAAAAAAAGATTGTTGAAGATGAAAGCATTGGTGGCAATGGAAAAGGAATAGGAAGGCCATCAAAGTGTGAACAAAGAGAAAAAGAAACTCAAAGAGATATACTTTGGGAGGCCAAATAAAAATATCACAGGTGTTAGAAGAAGCGAGTCTAAGCCCACTAATAAAAATAAAAAATGATGATGAAAATGATATCATGGAATATTAGGGATATGAATAAGACCCCCAAAAAAGTTGTTATTAAGGAATTAATAGGTTGTTATAGTCCTAAGTTTATTTTAATATAAGAAATAAAATTAAGTAGTGAGAAAAGTAAGGATGATTTTAAAAAGCTTTGGAATATGGATGATTGTCTACCAATTTCTTCTATAGGAGCTTCATACAATATTACAACAATATGGAACAAATACAAATGGGATTGGCAATTGTTAGAAGCAAAAATTAATTGTGTTATTGGACTATTTTACAAGAAAGAAGAAAACATCAAGTTGGGGTTATAAATAAATATGTTCCAACTATAGTTGCTCCTTATGAAATATGTTGAAAGGATCTTAGCATATTTTTTTTCAAACACAATGATGATTCACAATTATGACCTATGAATTCTTGGAGGTGATTTCAACATAGTTCTATTTCCTTTGGAAAATAAGGGTGGCACTCTAGGATGGTCTAAATCAATGTAAGATTTTGTTTCATTTGTCAATTCAAATAGACTTTGGTTTGTTAGTCCTTCAAGTTTTCAATATACATGGAATAATAGACACATTGGGAAAACTCATATAGTAAAAGGATTGGATAGATTCTTGTTATCCAACATGTGGTTGCGAACGCAGTATACAAACTCTTTACATAATTTATTGCAAGCAAGATCGAATCATAAACTCATTCTTTTGACTTGTGATTTACGCAATAATGGTCATTAAAAGCCATTTCGCTTCTAGTCTATGTGGCTCCAAGACCCCTATTTCTTCTAGATGGTTATGTTATGGTGGGATCAAAAAAAATTTGAAGGATCATATATGTACAAGTTTGTTTAAAAGATGAAATATTTAAAGGAGCAAATGAAGATTTGAAATACCAAATCTTATGGTAACATTTTTAAAGAAAAGAAAGATATTGAGTCCGACCTCAAAAACTTACAAGTGATAATAGAAATCAATGGAATGGACCCATATTCTTATGTGAAATAAAAACAATTACTTCTAATTATCATAATGCATTAAAAATGGAAATACCCTAAACATTATCCTTTCGAATGGTCGCTTCACGAAGGATTAGTGCAATTTTTTTCTAAAAAATACCTCATCTTTTAGGATCCATATATTTGTGAAGGCTTAGCCTATTAGCTAATTCTTGGACCAACTTATGCATAATTTGAATAGCTTTATATGTAGATGTCATGAGATGGAGCATATTGAGAGATCATGCCCTAAGAAGATCCTAGCAAAATCATATGTAGAAAACTACAAGAGAAACGTACAAATGATTTTGGATGAAGATGGTTTTCAACTTCCAAAAAATAGATCTAGAAAAATGAAAGAAAATAAATAGTGGAGACCAATAAGGAAGGATATTGGAAGAAATACCAACTCTTTTGAGGCTTTAGCCTATGAAGAAAAAAGTAGATCAAAACTTAGAGGACACAATACAACAAGTTCAACATATTAACAAGGAATCGTCTATTCAGTATGATCATGATTTAAGGAAGAAAATTCTCAATGAACCTAAGGAATGTGTCTCATCAAATTTGGAAGACTCTCTTGAAGTACCATGAGCCATTTAGGTGAAAAAAATTCGTAAATAAAATGTAGTTTTAGAAGTTAATACTTCTGCCATTAAAAGGAAATACCGAAAAAGAGTAAGACAAATCAAAATCTTCTGTAGTAGAGCTAGGAGAGGATAAATATGATGTAAAAAAATTGTGAAAGAATTTTGAGGAATAGAATAATAAGACCTACTCCTGATATAGGCAAGGAAAAAAGAGGAAAACCCTCAAATTATCAAGCAAGATCTAGGGAAGCAAGAGCAAACATAGAGAAAGGAGCATATGTAAATATTAGATTAGGGCGGAGTCATAGTTTAAAGTGTGAGTATTATTTCCCCTTTCTATGTAAGTGTGTATGTGTAAGAAATCCAAGTGTCATGTAAATGTGCAAGTGTGAGTTGAGTATATGTGCACAAGTGTCTTGTATGTAAGAGATCAAATGTGTAATGTAAAGATGTGCACAAGTAACTTAGGTTAGAGTGCGGAAAGTGAAGGTCAAGAGTCATGCCTAGGTGTGCATACAATATAGAGTCATGTGTTCATCAAGTATGCAAGTGTCAAGTAGATAAGACAAGAATAATGATACTTGGCATATGGAAACGAATAGTCAAGTATCCAAATTCATTCTACTATGGCTATATAGTACTCCATAGAGATGTATCAAGAATAAAGTATACATTTTGAGCAATTAATATTGTAAGTTGTGCTACATGCTTTGTACATGTATGATTCTAGTTATTTATATTCATATTGTTGTTTATTATATATGTTATTTGATATATTATAAACCTTGATGTACATATTAATTTGATCATATTATTCTACTTACATTATTATCTTGATCTTAATGTGTTTTGGTTATATTATATTTGATCATGTGGTATTTATCCTGTGAGTTTTATATTAGCATTAAGGCTTAAAAATCCATCAATGGTATCAAAGCTACTACAAGTAGTTTCTTGCACAAGTTGATCAAATTTATTTAGCTACATACAAAAATCAAATTTTGTCTAGTTTGATGAAATTGATTTAGAGTTTGTCTACTTTTAAGGCAGCTAGACTCGGACTCTATTGTAAGGTCACAATGAGTAGAAAGGCTAGAGTCTTTCCATGTTTAAGAATAACCAATGAAGACTAAGACTCAACTATAGAGTCTTTCCACGGTTGAAGAACAACATGTGAAGACCATGACTCATCTATATTGGAAGGTGAATCAACTTTAAGACAGTTGATCATTTTAGGGACAACCAAACCTTGACATTGATTTTAGCAATAGAAGGATTTTAGGGACAAAGATATCCCTTGACATTTTTTTCTATCAACTCAGAAGGAAGTTGAAGAATTCGAAACAATCAAGTCATCTTGACTATGATTGAGGCATCAGGGAAATTTAGCGTCACATTGACATTAGAGGTTTGAGTTCTTAGGTGCGACCTAAGACATTATTGAAGGAAAGTTGCAGTAGAGATTGATCATCAAAAGTGTGAGAAGCTTCCTACAACAGATAGAAAAAAATTCCATCTTATAAGTGCAAGAGAAAGCAGAACGGGAGAAGGTTATATCAAGGAAGATATTTTTGTTTGAAAGTAAGCTTTCATCAAGTGAAGATTAATTCAAGTTGCAAGCTATTGAAGTTTCAGTTCATAGATAAATTGACCTTGACATTGAACAATCAGGCTTCAAAAAACTTGACATTGAAGTTTTAGGTCTTGAAGCAGACCTTGACATAAGAGATAGAGGATTCAATTCTTGAAGATAGACCTTGACATAAGAAGAAAAATTATTCGGATCTTGAAGATAGACCTTGACATAAGAAATAAAGGATTTAGGTCTTGAAGATAGACCTTGAAAGAGATTCAAAAAGTTTTAGGTCGCTCAGATCTTGACATCAACAACAAGAAGGCTTGATAAGAGCAACCATCTAATAGAAGAAATTCAGTTCTAAGGTAGAGATAAAAAGAAGGAAGGTATATCAAGTCTTGAGAAAGTTAAATCAGTCTCAAGATAGGTATATCACTCATAGAGCAACAGGTCATAGAGATATTGACCTTGATAGAAGATTAATATTCAGGTTTCTTACAAACCTTGACATTATTTCTAAAGAAGAGAAAAGTGTTATAAAGCAACAATGAAAAGCTTGAAGATAAGTCCAATGACTATTATAAGAAAGAGATACACAAGGAAAAATCAAAGACAAGGTATCCAGAATAAGGCAAAGAGATGTCCAACATAAGGAGAAAAGGATACGTTCAATAGATTTTGAGTTTTAGTTTCCTTTCCATGGATCGACTTATAGTTAAATACTTAAAATCATCTCTAGTGGTAGAGGTTAGTGAGCACACCTCAAAAATATCCTCGTTGCTCCAAGATAGGGCAATTTTTGGTAAATTTAATGGGTATTGACCAAGAGCTTCAACCTTGAGAAAATGGATTGATAGGAGTTGGAAGTATCCAAGAGTGATTCTATCCTTTCTTCCCAAAGGTTTATTCCTAGCCATTTTTTGTTCTAGGGAAAAAGAGAAAATTTTCTAAAAGGGGGTCCTTGGTTTATGTGAAGAGCAGGACTCTTCCTTACTCGTTGGTATGAAGGCTTTTCACTTGAAAATATAAATATATCCCCAGTACTAGTCTGGGTTAGGATGTTTGGGTCGCCTATCGAATTTTGAGAAATAGATACCTTCAAGGCAATAGGCAACACTCAAGGATAATTCCTTGAGATTTTAGATACTACAAAAGATGGATTTTTGGTTATTTATGCTCGGATATTGGTCATGATTGATATAAGTAAAGCTTTACCATAATCAATCATTCTTAAGTATGGGGATAGGATGTGGATCCAAACCATAGATTATGAAAACATATATTTTAGATGTAGATGTCATGAGATGGAGCATATGGAGATATCATACCCTAAGAAGAGCCTAGCAAAATCATATGTAGAAAACTACAAGAGAAACATACAAATGATTATGGATGAAGATGGTTTTCAACTTCCAAAAAATAGATCTAGAAAAATGAAAGAAAATAAATAGTGGATACCAATAAGGAAGGATATTGGAAGAAATACCAACTCTTTTGAGGCTGTAGCCTATGAAGAAAAAAGTAGATCAAAACTTAGAGGACACAGTACAACAAGTTCAACATATTAAAAAGGAATCGTCTATTCAGTATGATCATGATTTAAGGAAGAACATTCTCAATGAACCTAAGGAATGTGTCTCATCAAATTTGGAAGACTCTCTTGAAGTACCATGAGCCATTCAGGTGAAAAAATTTGGTAAATAAAATGTAGTTTTAGAAGTTAATACTTTTGCAATTAATAAGGAAATACCAAAAAAGAGCAGGACAAATCAAAAGCTTCTGTAGTAGATTTAGGAGAGTATAAATATGATGAAAAAAAATTGTGAAAGAATTTTGAGGAATAGAATAATAAGACCTACTCCTGATATAGGCAAGGAAAAAAGAGGAAAATCCTCAAATCATCAAGCAAGATCCAGGGAAGAAAGAGCAAACATAGAGAAAGGAACATATATAAATATTAGATTAGGGTGAAGTCATAGTTTAAAGTGTGAGTATTATTTCCCCTTTCTATGAAAGTGTGTATGTGCAAGAAATCCAAAAGTGTCATGTAAATGTGCAAGTGTAAGTTGAGTATATGTGCACAAGTGTCTTGTATGTAAGAGATCAAATATGTAATGTAAATATGTGCACAAGTGTCTTAGGTTAGAGTGTGCAAAGTGAAGGTCAAGAGTCATGCCTAGGTGTGCATACAATATAGAGTCATGTTCATCAAGTATGCAAGCGTCAAGTAGATAAGCCAAGAATAATGATACTTGCATATGGAAACGAATAGTCAAGTATCCAAAGTCATTCTATTATGGCTATATAGTACTCCATAGAGATGTATCAAGAATCAAGTATACATTTTGAGCAACTAATATTGTAATTTGTGCTACATGCTTTGTACATGTATGATTCAAGCTATTTATATTCATATTGTTGTTTATTAATTAATGTTATTTGATATATTATAAGCCTTGATGTACATATTAATTTGCTCATATTATTCTACTTACATTATTATCTTGATCTTATTGTATTGTGGCTATATTATATTTGATCTTGTGGTATTTATCATGTGAGTTTTATATTAGCATTAAGGCTTAAAAAGCCATCAGTGGTATCAAAGCTACTACAAGTAGTTTCTTGCATAGGTTGATCGAATTTATTTAGCTACATACAAAAATTAAATTTTGTCTAGTTTGATGAAATTGATTTAGAGTTTGTCTACTTTAAAGGCAGTTAGACTCGGACTCTATTGTAAGGTCACAATGAGTAGAAAGGCTAGAGTCTTTCCATAGTTAAGAATAACCAATGAAGACCAAGACTCAACTATAGAGTCTTTCCACGGTTGAAGAACAACATGTGAAGACCATGACTCATCTATATTGGAAGGTGAATCAACTTTAAGATAATTGATCATTTTAGGGACAATCAACCCTTGACATTGATTTTAGCAATAGAAGGATTTTAGGGACAAATATATTCCTTGACATTATTTTCTATCAACTCAGAAGGAAGTTGAAGAATTCGAAACAATCAAGTCATCTTGACTTTGATTGAGGCATCAGGGAAATTTAGCGTCACATTGACATTAGAGGTTTGAGTTCTTAGATGCGATCTAAGACATTATTGAAGGAAAGTTGCAGTAGAGATTGATCGTCAAAAGTGTGAGAAGCTTCCTACAACAGATAGAAAAACATTTCATCTTCTAAGTGCAAGAGAAAGCAAAACAGGAGAAGGTTATATCAAGGAAGATATTTTTGTTAGAAAGTAAGCTTTCATCAAGCAAAGATTAATTCAAGTTGCAAGCTATTGAAGTTTCAGGTCATAGAGAAATTGACCTTGACATTGAACAATCAAGTTTCAAAAAACTTGACATTGAATTTTTAGGTCTTGAAGCAGACCTTGACATAAGAGATAGAGGATTCAGGTCTTGAAGATAGACCTTGACATAAGAATAAAAAGGATTTGGATCTTGAAGACAGACCTTGACATAAGAAATAGAGGATTTAGGTCTTGAATACAGACCTTGAAAGAGATTCAAAAAGTTTCAGGTCACTCGGATCTTGACATCAACAACAAGAAGGCTTGATAAGAGCAACCATCTAATAGAAGAAATTTAGTTCTAAGGCAAAGATAAAAAGGAAGGTATATCAAGTCTTGAGAAAGTTAAATCAGTCTCAAGATAGGTATATCACTCATAGAGCAATAGGTCATAGATATTGACCTTGATAGAAGATTAATATTCAGATTTCTTACAAACCTTGACATTATTTCTAAGGAAGAGAAAAGTGTTATAAAGCAACAATGAAAAGCTTGAATATAAGGCCAATGACTATTATAAGAAAGAGATACACAAGGAAAAAATCAGAGACAAGGTATCCAAAATAAGGCAAAGAGGAGATGTCCAGCATAAGGAGAAAAGGATACGTTCAAGGCAAAAATCAAAGAAAAGACATCCAATGTAAAATTCAAAGAAAAAGGCATCCAATGTGAGGTGAAGAGGAGATGCTCAAGGCAGAAGTTTGAGGTTCAACCAACATATAGCAAGGAAGACAACACTCAAAGCTTGAGTGCTATCTCAGACAAAGCAAATGTAAAGTGATCTGCAAGCACATAGACAAGCATCCAATACGTACTAAGGACTAATCAACCTGCGTAGAATAACCAGAGTATTAGAATAATAGTGACAAAGATCTAAGGTGCAATATAGAGCAATGTAGATGTTTGTTTACCCATGTCCATGCAAAATGCAACGTTGTGAGTGAATGAGAATTGCAAAACTAAGGAATGTGGGCAATCAACATCCATTCAAAACATCAACAGTCGAGTGAGTGCTACTAAGGCAAAGATAATCAACAGTCGAGCGAGCGCTACTCAGGTGAGAATCAAGTGCAACCAAGTGAGCATCATCAAGGACAAGTCATTGTGAGCCGAAAGTAATCAAGTGCAGTCAAGTGAGTGCCATTAAGCACAAGTCATTGAGAGCTAAGAATAATTAAGTATTGAGCGCTACTGAGGAATAGTGGTGCCAAGTGATTTTGGTGGAGGAACGTAAATGTCAAGGAAGCAACATTTACAAAGGAAACACCCTAACACAATGTCGATAAGAAACGCCTAGAAGTTCAAATATCTGCATGTAAACATGCATCATTCAAGAAGGAGAAGGAATCGAGCATTAATGTTTGCATGAAGATTTTTGGAAAAGACAATTCAAATTTGCACAGTCTACAATTCATAACAGTCCGCACGCTTGCACAAAGAGACACATTGATAAAGGAGACATATTAATAAGGTTTGTAAGCATTTTAGGGTTTTGGAAAATATTTTTATGAAATTTATTTTATAAGCTCTTTATTCATTTTGGAATGATAAGTTTTTTAAGACGTGATAATTTTTATTTAATTTATTAAAGTGTTAAGTGATTTTTGGAGTGATAAGCTAGATTTTGAAATTATAAAGTTTTATTTAGGAGTGATACGTTTTATAATTTGGTTTATTGGAGTAATAAGTTTTTGGAATGGAGCTACAAGCTTACTATAGTGGTAAGGGCTTTGGCCTCTCTTTAAGGGGTCCAAGGTTCAAACCCCACTTAGTATGAGGGGGCCAAGACCCCTTATAAAATCTTGTGTAAAGTCATTGAAAAAAATAAGTTTGTGGAATGGAGTGATAAGGAATGAAATTAGTTTATTTGTTTTTTAAAAGCTTTCAAGTTTTTGAAATATATTTGGTTTTCTATTTTTGAAAAGATTTGAAAATTAAAATTTTGAATTTTTGCAAATTAATTAATTTGGGAGACAAAAGGATTTCAACATCAAACTTAGGAAAATAAAATTTGCAAAGTATTCATTCTTAGTTTCTAAATCTAGGGAGACATAAGGATTACTACTTCATAGGATTTAATTTAGAAACTTTGATTTATTTTCTAAACTTAGGGAGTTATAAGGTTGTCTACATCAAAGGAAATATATTCTTAACATTGTTTGCATATCATGGAAGAAATTAAAAATGCATTCAATAATGAAGATATAGCAAATAAACTAAAATGCTATTTTCAAAGAATGATAGATGACTTTGATAGTGAGGAGAAATCAACAAGATTACAAAATAGTCAAGAGGATACACCATTGGATCTTGTTACTACAAAACCTTATTCTAGTAGTTCATCAATCTCAAAAATAGAAACTACTAAAAATATTGAAGACTTTCATCATCTACAACTTATCTATATGGAAAATAAGGATAGAATAGCTTTGGTTGTACATAAATGGTTATGCTATTTTACCAAGAAGATAGATGAACTTGAAACTCTAAGAATGATGAATAAAGCAATAAAAATATCTTCAAGATGTGTCTATTGCAATAGAATTGGTCATAAAAAACAAATTGTTGGAATCTTTATCCATGTAAATATTGTGGAAGAAAATCTCATTCATCTATTTTCTTGCTACAAGAAGTATTATAGAAGATTTGAAAGAGCATTAATATTCAGATTAGATTATCTTTTTCAAATACTCATTTCTGAAGCATCTTCTAACAATGGATTCAAGTGTGCAATCTCTAAAATACAAGAAGAGCAACCATTCAAAAAGCATGGAAAATAAAAATGGATCAAACATGGTCTAAATTTGTCTTACAAAGAAATTAGATCACATGTATTGCAAGATCACTTTTAGATTGAAGATGAAGATGAAGACCATAATTGAAGACTAAAGTCTTCAATAACCAAATAATGTAATACAGGGGGTGTTGGAGTATATTACATTATTTGATACATGCTAATGTACCCCCATGGTACCTTCATGGTACATATGTAAATATTATATTAGGGTTGAGTCATAGTTTAGAGTGTGAGTATTATTTCCCCTTTCTATGTAAGTGTGTATGTGCAAGAAATGCACAAGTGTCATGTGAGTAAGTGTGCAAGTGTGAGTTGAGTATATGTGCACAAGTGTCTTGTATGTAAGAGATCAAATATGTAATGTAAAGATGTGCACAAGTGTCTTAGGTTAGAGTGTGCAAAGTGAAGGTCAAGAGTCATGTCTAGGTGTGCATACAATATAGAGTTGTGTTCATCAAGTATGCAAGTGTCAAGTAGATAAGCCAAGAGTCATGAGACTTGGCATATGGAAAGGAATAGTCAAGTATCCAAAAAGTCATTCTACTATGGCTATATAGTACTCCATAGAGATGTATCAAGGATCATGTATCAATAATCAAGTATAACATCAAGCATACATTTTGAGCAACTAATATTGTAAGTTGTGCTACATGCTTTGTACATGTATGATTCAAGTTATTTACATTCATATTGTTGTTTATTAATGAATGTTATTTGATATATCTAAGCCTTGATATGCATATTAATTTGCTCATATTATTCTACTTACATTATTATCTTGATCTTACTGTATTGTAGCTATATTATATTTGATCCTATGAGTTTTATATTAGCATTAAGGCTTAAAAAACCATCAACTTGTGCTAGACTTGGACAAATTTGGAGGGTTTTGGGAGGCAAATGTTGATTGATTTCACTAATTTGTGCTCCTTCAAAATTGTGAATTCCAAGGTAGTGTTGAGGCACTACACTTACATTATCCTTAGACAATAAGATTATAACATACAACATCATGAACTTTAACAAATTCTATTCAAGACAATGAGAGCACAAAATAGATTACATAACCCACCTCTCTCAAATTTCTCATTAATGTTTGAAAAATGCAACACCCCAATATGTTTTTTAGCAATTGAGAAAGGACAGGACATGGATGGCCAAATGTTATGTCATTTACTCTTCAAAGCCTTCTAAATGATCTTTTACTTTCCAATGTTAATTCAAATCCAAAAGTGGCTTGTCGTTTTTCACCTATTCTTTAATTCCAATAAGTCAAAAAAGTTTTTAATTGTAATTATTTTTAGTAAATAGAGATTAAATTTATATTTTTACTAATATTGAAAATTAGTTGTTTATTAGAATCGGGGTAAATGGTGGAAAGCAAACAATTTCACGCTATAGACCAAGGTTGCAATTCCATGGGTGAACCTTAGCATTTATCAAATGACATGAGCTCAAGTGGTTAAATATCCCAAAGCAAAGACCGTGTTCAAATCTTGCTAGGCAATATATACATAATACCAAAAATATTATTGCAATATCACTATGTGGTTTGCTAACATAATATAATAACACACTCATGATATGTGTTCATAATGTAGTATGGGTAAGTCCTTTTCAATCCCATATATATATATATATATATATATATATATATATATATATATATATTTATTTACTTTGAATTTGATATTGTAATGGTTTTTTTTTTAATTAAATAATTTTAAATTGGTTGTATAAAATTAATATGAACCAAATCTATATTACCACATTTTCAATATCCCACTAAGCTACATTATTATGGTACTATAACATATTATGAGTTATATTTTTTTGCTTGATAATAAGGGGTTGTACTTGGGTCCCCCACCTTTGACAAATTGCATCTCTCTTCTTTAGAGTTTGAGAGTTTACAAATAGATACACTTCTCATCTCAATTGAGATGCTATAGCTAGAAACCTACATCATTTTACATAAAATATTTGAATTCTTGATTTTCATTTTTTTGAATCTTTTCAAATTTTTATATGAATACAATTACTCCATAATTTAGCATATTTTTGACATTTTCCTATAACAACCTTCACAATGCCAAAACTTCACCTCTACTATCTTTGCCTTGCATCTTAGTAGAGTAATATTTTCAAAACATCGCACTATCATAGTCCGCTTTACCAAATCTGAATTGCTAGTTTCCTTCCTCGTTGAAGTCATAGCCCTTCATTGCTCTTCCCATCATTCGAACCCTAGTTGGAAAATATTTGCAATTTCATTTTTCGTGACTTGAAAAATCGTCATTGCCCTTGTTTTGAATGGTTGACTTCACAAGGTCGTATCTTCCTCAATATTGCTCCAATTTTTGCATATGACCACTCATTTTAAAGCTATTCAAATTCTACGCAAGTTTGTCTAAGAATCAGCTAAATCGGATAACTCTTCATGAAGATATGGCTCCTAAAATATGAGATATTTTTTAGGGAAAAACCCTAATCCTTCGCACTCTGCAATTTCATTTTTCACGACTTGAAAAATCATCACTGCCCTTGTTCCGAATGGTTGACTTCACACGATCGTATCTCCCTCAATATTGCTCAAATTTTTTCATATGACCACTCATTTTAAAGCTATTCAAATTCTGCACAAGTTGGTCCAAGAATCAGTTGAATCAGATAACTCTTTGCGAAGATATGGCTCCTAAAAGATGAGATATTTTTCAAAAATAACTCTGATCCTTCGCACTTTGCAATTTTGTTTTTCACGACTTGAAAAATCGTCACTACCCTTATTTCGAATGGTTGACTTCACATGATCATATCTCCCTCAATATTGCTCATTTTTTCATATGACCACTCATTTTAAAGCTATTCAAATTCTGCACAAGGTGGTCCAAGAATTAACTAAATCAAATAACTCTTCGTGAAGATATGGCTCCTAAAATATGAGACGTTTTTTAAGAAAAAACCCTAATCCTTCACACTCTGCAATTTTGTTTTTCTCATTGTAATCAGCCTTCCACTCAACATTCCAGCCTTTCATTGTAGCTCCTTTAGTTGGCCTAGCCTTCCACGCTCCTTCAACCTTATCAGCCTTCCATGTTCCTTCAGTCATCCTAGCCTTCCACCCAACATCTTAGCCTTTCGTTGTAGCTCCTTCAGCCAGTCCAACCTTCCACACTCCTTCAGCCAACCCAACCTTCCACGCTCCTTTAGCCTTGACACTCCAAAGATCAACTCATCATTCAGCCTTCCACGCTCCTTCAGCCTTCAGATTTGTTGATCGTTAAAGCACCAGACCATTTTCCAGGCCCCTTAGAGGGCAACCCTCTAGACATGTTATGAGTTATATTATTATCACAAGTGTCTACTACAATTTAAGGATTTGAGATTTGATTGTAAGTATTTGATTACACTTCAATTAAGATTGTTTTGTTTCAACATTTAGTTTCTGTTGAACAATGTCAAGTAGATGTGAAAATGAGAGAAATATGACAGTCATTTTTTTTGGGGGGGGGAGTTTGTTTGCGCAATGTATTTGTAATAAAAAATCGCAAAATCTATTAACACTGCCTATATTATTAGGTTGTATATTGCTTCCAAGGCTAGAATTTTCCTCTTTGCCCTCTCTCTTGTATTAAGAAGAACATTATTGAATAGACACCATAAATGCTCTGTAAAACCAAATTTTCCCTAGAATGTAGAAGAAATTGTTGCATAGGGCACAAAAGTATTCTCCAGGATATTCAAAAAATCTAAAAAAATTAAAATTTAAAATCCTCCATTACCTTAAAGAATTGATGTTTCCTGGTTCTGCTTGAAAAATGAAGATTGCCTTGGGTCCTAAACCAAACAAGAGTTGCAGCACAATAGCAAGTCCCAAAGATACAAACAAATTGGTGGAAGTTTACTCATATTACATGGGAATGAATCTAAACTGTTCCATACAGTATGTGGGTACCAGTAAGCAGTCAAATTGACCATATTTTGGGATGGTTTCACCCACCTGTGGTAACAAACAAATCGTTATGAATGCTTCCTTGTGCTGAACCAAAAAAAACCCTTGTGGAATGGATTGCAAGCTTCCCTAACAATGTAGCCATTGAAGGGTCCATGAATGGCTTGCAAGCTTCATGAAGAAGTAACCATTAAAGAGTTTTGCTTGATAAAACATAGATACAGTAAGAAGAGGAAAATAGGACAAAGATACATGTCTCAGAACTCCAAAGCAGTAGTAAGCATATATGCCATTTAGACCAGCAAATAAGTCAAAGTTCTGTTTTACTTTAAGGAACATTTAAACATGCAAATAATATAGGCTAAATGCTCACACAAGGGATGGTTTTGTGACCATTGAGACTAACCATTATAGAGCAGTAACACTACCGAGAAAACCAAGTCGGCCAAAAGAAAAAAGGAACAGAAAATGAAGGCAGGAGACATAAAAGAGATGCTCAACATAAAAAGGTCAAAGCAACTTCCGCCCATACTAAGGAAACCATAAGCCAGTACAAGGATAGGGACCACCTCACTGAACTAAGTCAAGTCAATGGAGCATCCTATATGTGTGACCTCTTGTGTATAAGAGAATAAGGAGGTTCTTTAAGACACAAAATAAAGTTGCTCTTCTGAACTGGCAGTGCCCTCGTTCTCAAGGGTATAGAGAAAACTTTAGCACCAGGAAAGAACAACGCTCTGAATCCAATCTCTGTGTCTATAATGTTTTCAGCAGATCACAACTTCTACCTAAATTAGTAACTAACCATACATTCATGAGCAACCCTTTTGTTTGGTTTCTGTGGTTTAACCGATAAAACAACAATATCCAGAGAAATGAAATTCTGGATTCTGAACCCTGATTCTGGAGCACTATCAGCAATAATGATTGCCTTGTAAAGAGTACATATCGAAATATAAATGCTCAGGAACCTCTCTTTAGCTTTCAAGGTCAAGCAAAGTGAGAAGAAAGTAATAACAGCAACAAAGCAAATGAATTTCCAATGCTCTAAGTTACTTAATAATTAAAGGTAAGGCAAAAAAACTAGGTTATGAACGTCCATAAAAGCAAAAATAAACATAAGAGTGGAATCTTAAAAGAGAGTACTGATTACATTCATAGTTCACAATGTACAGTACACATAACAGATGTGGAAAAAGAAGAAAAGTAAACACAGTAAAGACTATCAGCGCTATAAGTTAACAAGTCCCAAAAGCATCTCTTTCAATCATTCCTCATTCCAAAATTTCTGAAGACTTTGTTGCAGCTTCTCCAAACCACCTTCTCTTCAGAGAAAGTGTAACGTATACCAATAAAAGTAACACTGGGACCTCAATTAAAGGTCCAATAGTTGCAGCCAGGGCTTGCTCAGAATCTATGCCAAAGCTTCCCACTGCCACGGCTATTGCTAGTTCAAAGTTGTTACTTGATGCAGTAAACGATTGTGTAACAGACTGGGGATATGAGATTTTCAGAAACCTGCAAATAGAAATGGTGGAAAAGAAAACTATTCCAAAGTACAGTAAAAGAGGTACTGCAACACGAACCACCTCTCCAATGTTGTTGATTATGTGATGAGCTTGAATGGAAAACATCACAAATATTGTATATAAAAGGCCAATAAGTGCCCAAGGTCCAATGAAAGGAATAAACTTGAATTGGTACCATTGCTTCCCAAAGAGGTGTCGCAAAGAGAACCTTGTAATAATTCCTGCAACAAGAGGTACTCCCAGGAAAAGGAGTACGCTTTTTGCAACAATCCATGCTTTGACATGTAAATCATCACCCCCTGAAACCACTTTCAGATAGAAAAAGGAGACCGGAGTAAAAAATACGATTTGCAGAACAGAATTCACAGCCACAAGAACAGCACAAAGTTGACCATCCCCTTTTGCTAGTTCATTCCAGATGAGGACCATGGCAATGCATCTTGCAATACCTATTAAAATGACACCAGCACGATATCCTGGGAGGTCAGGCAGTGTCGCCCAAGCTAAACCTGTCATGAGGGCTGGGCCAATAATCCAGTTTGCAATCACACTCAGCAACACATTTCTGCCCATTTCCCTACTTTTCACCATCTTTCCAACAAGTTCATAGTGGACCTTGCATAAAACCGGGTACATCATAACCCATAAACCGATGCATATAGGTAGAGACACTGAAGCAATTTCCATCACTTGTAAGGATTTTTTAATTCCTTTCACATAGTACCCAATTATTACTGCTAGCACCATGTCCAGCAGGATCCACACATAAAGGAAGCGATCCAGGAATGAAAGCCGCTGGAAAAGACTTTTGTCTGGGGAGGATTCAAGCATAGGAGTAAGGATCAGAATTTTTTTTTGATATTATACCAAATACAGTTACACTTATTGAGGAACAATCACATTTCTTGTCTCCAGAACAAAAATGCTAGTCTTGAGTCTTGAACTCAGATTAGACACCCACACTCATCAAAACAATTTTCAGAAGATAAAAATTTATTGCATGAGATGAAGCACCAAAGACAACAATAAGAAACACTCAAGAGAACACCAAAAACAGATACACCACAACTAAAGAAATAATCATATTTCTAATCTTTTAAATAAAATAGAAAGCGACCTTGCATCCCAGGACAAAAAAATAAACAATGGAGGTTCCATCCGTTGGCCATACCATATATGCACTACTGATTTTGAAAAAGGCTACCGCAGCATAAGCCAACTACTTTTAAACATTAAGGGACAGAAAGGGAGAAAACTATCAAAAATTGCATTGAATTTGTAATTAAAATCTCCCTGAAGTTCATTAATCAACATCAACAGGTATGATAGAATATGTCCACCTTCTTTTGCACAGTATTCCTTATATTCAACTTTATCTTATATATGTCAATAACTTACAACATGATTTATTATGAGACCCTGTCTTATCTCTACAATTTGATCAAGCTTCTCTTGCCTATTTCTTACATTCTAGTTATGTATAATTCCACATTTTGGCATTGATTCCTAATTAAGGAGCACACAGTCTAAAGCACATTTTTACATGTTTATGTAATTATACAATCATCTTGCAAGTTATTGGACCCTTGTGCCTGCTTATAAAGAGTAATCAGTGCGGATATACTTGATTGATTTTCTAGGATTCCTTCCTCTTAAGTAGGGTATCATTTAGCAATGGTGAAAATATTTAAGTGTGGTGTATTGACTTGACAGTTCACTAAAATATTTCCAGATGCATACTGTAAGTTCATATCCCTCGTGTTTGTACTCCAAATGGAATGTTGATAATGATGCAGCAACGGATTCAGTACGCACCCCACTAACCGTACACTTGTACGTTTTTTGTTTACAACCGTACAATGTGCACCCGCTCTTCCAAACAAGTGTACAATTCAACAACCGCACAACTCCGGTAACCATACAACACCGCGTACACCCTCGGTAACCGCACAACCCCAGTAACTGCACAACTGCGGTAACCGTACAATCTGTTTCAACGGTAAGGGTAATATTATTCTTCCCTTCAACAGGGTTTGTTCAAGGTAAGATTATTCTTTCCTTGGGTAAAGGTTTTCTTCTTTTCACCTTCCACAATCTTCCTCAACCTCACCTTCAAATCTTGTGACCTGCACACGGAAAACCAATAACACACACAATCTTCCTTCACATGGAAAACCAACAATATATACAATCTTCTTTGCAAAATGGCTAAAATTCACTCATAAGAACAACACAATAACACGGAGCTTTGAAATAATAATCTTTATTTTTATTTTCTTTTTGCGAGGTTACAATACAGGGTTTGTATTAAATTACCCTTTTCTTTCTTCTCACTCTCAACCTCCCTCGTTTTTCTATTTCTCCTCTCTTATTTATAAGCACAAGACACAATGAGTTCCAACTACTACACACAATGCAACTTCAGTTTAATTATTTATTTATTTATTTTTATTTTTATTTTTTTATTATACTAGAGGAATCGGTAACTCGTTACAATTTTCTACGCCTCTTCGTGGGTTCGAATCTCGCTCCTTGTCGCCACTATAACCTCCAGTTGCATCGGGTAAACCTTTTACGTAGCCGGCTACGCTGACGCGACATGCCCACCGGTACTACAGGGCCCGAGGGATTGGAACCCTGGTCTCCGCGCTCCTACAGAAGCGTTTTGACCGTTGAACCAAGCCCTCAGACCCTTTATTTATTTATTATTTTTTATTATTTATCTTTTTTTTCTAAAACAGAATCCTCCAACTGCATGATAGTGGAACTAATTTTTTTTAATTTTTTATTTTCCTAAAACGGAATCATCGAACTGCATGACGGTGGAACTACTGGCTTGATTATTATCCCATCGTTTTATCCTTCGCATGGAACACATGGTTGGCCAATGCTAGTTGGTTACTCTCAGTTTAGAGTTGGTTGATGTATGATGGATGTTTCCAAGCTGCTGCATGCTCCCGCATCATACTCACTGGGTAACAAAAAAAAATGTTCCTTGCACATTTCGAAAGTCATCAATGGATACTCCATACTTGGCGATCTCTAAAGGTGTTAGCCATGTCGTAGCATCAACATTTTGGTTCTTCCACTTAACCAAATATTCATGATATGCCTTGCCTCTTGTCTTCCTTGCCACTCTTGAATCTATAATGGCTTCAATTTCATCGTGTTCCTTCTCAGACAATTGTGCAATCCATTCCTTTGCTTGGATATCAGTTTTGTGAGCTTCATCCTCATCAGTAGGCTGACCATAGTATGAATAGAGGTCGGCTATATTAAAGATTGATAATATGTCAATTCCTTCTGGAAGCTCAATTTCATACGCATTTGTGGCAAACTTTTTCAAAACCTTACATGGTCCGATCTTCTTCCAATTGAGCTTGTTTTATTTTTCCTTTTTGGAAAACCTTTCCTTCCACAAATGTGCCAAAACCAAATCTCCAACCTAGAATTCTTGTGTTCGACACTTAAGATCGGCACGTTGCTTGTATTTTAGGTTGTTCTTTTCCAACTCAGCCTTCACTCCACAATGCAAGTCTTGCATATATTCGGAAAAATCCTCTACCAAAGCACTAGGCTTCTGCAATTCAGCTGTACTTCGTAACTCATCTACTCCCCTGGGACGAGATCCATATACAATGTGGAATGGGCTTTTGGTCGTACTTCTATTCATAGAATTATTATATGCAAACTCTGCCTGTGCTAAAACAGTATCTCACAACTTTGGCTTTTTCCCAACGAGGCATCGTAGCAAATTCCCAAGGCTTCTGTTCACAACTTCAATATGTCCATTTGTTTGCAGGTGATAAGTTGAACTAAAGCTTAACTTGGTACCCAACTTCTTCCACAAGGTACGCCAAAAATGACTAACAATCTTAGCATCTCTATCTGACACAATGCTCTTCGGCAAACCATGCAACCTTACAACTTCTAGAAAGAACAAGTCAGCAATATGGGTTGCATCGTTCGTTGTCTTACAAGGTATGAAATGTGCCATCTTCGAGAATCTGTCAACAACAACAAAAGTGGAATCATGCCCTCTTTGTGTTTGTGGCAACCCAAGAACAAAATCCATGCTTATATCCTCCCATGGCCTCTCTGGTACTAGTAATGGTTGATACAATCCAGTATTTTGGCTCCTTCCTTTGGCATGTTGACAAACTCTACAATACTGCACAAATATTCTGACATTTGCATTCATGCCAGGCTAATAGTAACTTGCACAAAGTTGACTCATTGGTTTATCCAAACCAAAATGTCCAGCTAGTCCTCCGCGATGCTTCTCTCTTATCAGGTTCTCCCTCATCGAACCTCATGGAATGCACAACTGCGGCCCTCTGAACAATAATCCTTCTTGGATGAAGTAATCCAACCATGGCATCCTGTCCCCTGCAATAGGATTATTGCATGTTGCCCAAGCTTCCTTGACATCTACATCATTAGTATAAAGCTCCTTCATGGCATCAAAACCAACGACTTCAATTTGCATCATGTTCACCAACAGATTTCTTCTACTCAAGGCATCAGCTACTCGATTTGAACGACCACTTGTGTGCTTCAAGACAAAATAATATCCCTGCAAAAATTCCACTCACTTCATATGTCTTTAATTCAACTACTCTGATTGTTAATGAATTCTAGAGCATGATTATCTGTGATCAAGATAAACTCTTTTGGCAGTAAATAATGCCTCCATTTCTTCAATGACTTGCTACGTGTTAAGCTTTTCTCTCCGCTTGAAGTTTCTAGTTTTTCTTTTTGCATGGAGTGCCCATGTGGATGCTCTTGCATCATACTCCATGGGTAACAAAAAAATGTTCCATGACATTGCTAAAGTCTTCCATGGATACTTGCGAGCTCAGAAGCTGGTAGCCACATTGTTGCATCAACATCCTTGTTATGGGCCCACCACTCTTGTGCTATACTATGAAGAATCTACCTTTGCCTCTCATAAGATCTTTTCCAGCTCTGATACCAAAATGATACAGCGGTGGAGAGGTGGTTGTTAGGTACATGCAAAAAAAAAAAAAAAACTAGAAACTTCATGCGGAGAGAAAAGCTTAACGTGTAGCTAGAAAAAGGATGGACAAGAATGCTTAGTTATCACTGACAGTTTAACCATCATGCGTAGCTAGCAAGTCATTGTTTTTTATGCTTATAAATAAGAAGTTGATGTAGAGCGTGGGAGGTGAGCAGAGGGGCTCCAAAGAAATTGGCACTCTATGCAGTGCTTGCAAGAGGTTTGTTATGTAAAACCTCAAGAAATTGACACTCTGGGTAGTGCTTGCAGGATGTTTTCTATGTAAAACCTCGAAGGAATAAATTGGCATTCTGTGTAGTGCTTGTAGGAGGTTTGTTATGTAAAACCTCAGAAGGAGATTAGTGCTTCGAGGAGTGCTTGTAGATGTGTGCTCTATGGAGAGCAATTGTGTAATGTTGATGTGGCCATTGTAATATAATAAACAGTATTTTGTATTTTTTTGTCTTTTCAGTTCATCTGTTTGCAAATTAAAATGGGGTTCTTGTTGGTTACGAATCTGCCACTAAGGAAAGGATTTTAATCTATTGCGCCCTAGATTTGCCCAGCAGATTGAAAGGCCGGAAGGAAGGAATGCCTTCCGTGCCGATCTCCGAAGAAGGTCGGCTTCCTATACTAATCTACTTTGGTTTTTAAGATAAAAGTGCTGGAAAGGGATTATAAAAATGCAGAAAGAGATGTAAATGACATGTGCTTCGGGTGAAGAGAACAAGCAGCACGATTACTAGCTAGTACACAAACCAACAACAATCAAAGCAAAAACATGTAACAGAAACTATCACTATCACTTGCTCTTATGTATCCTTTAGTTTCCTATTCCAGATTCATATAATCACCAATGCTCTAATTCAGAATTCAGAATTACAGCAATCAGAAATATAAATGAACATAAGCAAAAATATTAACATAAGGCAGCATAAAAGAACAAGACTAGTAGTAGAGCCAAAGATGCTTTGAATTAAAAGCAAGTGTCTGATACAACAAAAGTTCTCTAGCAATATGTCTCTCTTCCCCCCTATTACAATGAATTGGACTGCCTTTTATAGCAGGAATTTCCCCCCAGAATACAATCCAGCACGAGACTCAATGCCCGATAAAAGCTGCAAAAGCGGCTAAAAGCCACTGAGATTTGACCTCTGCGGATCATGAATGTACTTGCAGCAAGGTCCTCTTGAGAATGGGACAGCTCTTGTGCGGTTCTGGTAGGTAGTCAATCAGTTCCAGTTTAATGCGGCAGACATAGTAAGGTTGGCTCTTCAATGTGCACCTATTCTGTACTTGGTAGCCCACCTTCTGTCACATTCTGGCACAGGTCTCGAAACTATACGCTGGCTTTGACTGGATGTCTGATGATGATGGGGAAATGACTGAAATATTCTGCTAAGTTCTGCTAAAAGGGGGCTGCGATGGCAGGCACCAAAGGGAGGCAACGACAAAGAACAGACTCTTCTTCAACTTCTTCTACTTCGCCCAATGGCGCAAAAAACAAGTGCGCAGTCGGACGGCGCAAAGCAAAATCTGCGCAGCTGGGAGGTTCATGCCTTAGAAAATATTTGCTTTCCTCCTTGGTCCGCCCAACAACGTAGAAAAAAGGGCGCGAAGTCGGACGGCGCAGCGCAACTGGGCGCCGTCGGACTGCGCAACTGCAAACACTTAGTCAAATTTTACATTTCCTCCTTTGACCTCCGTCCGATGGCACACAAAAACGGGTGCGCAGTCAGGCTGCGCACCGCAGTCGGGCGCCGTCGGACGGCGCACGCCTCAACACTTAGGGAATTTTTAGAACAAGCCTTTTACATACGCCCGACAACGCACAAAACACCGAGCGCCGCCCGACTTCGCAGCGAAGTCGGGCGGGCTCAACACTTAGAAAATTTTAAGGGCCTCTTGCCCAAGAACTGAAATCAATGAAAAACAAATATGGAGAACAGAGAACTGATAGCTAGAAAGTGAAAGGAGCATGAAGAAAATTGGAAGAGAGAAGAGAGAGGGAAGATAGCAGCAAATTCTTACAGATTTTTCAAAATTGCTACCCCGTTGCAAATGTGACAACATTCCTGGCGGCTCGTGGGGTATCGAGCTCACCTCGATGCAAAGAACCTGGCCTTTATCCTTTGGGCGCAGAGTCATCTCCGGTCCCTGCATCTTGCTGCCGCTGTTGCTGCTGAGTTTCCTTTGGTAGTTGTTCTTCTTCGACATCGCTCTCAGCAGTATCTTCTCCTGATTCTTCCTCGCCCCTCTCCGAACCGGATTGTTTTGCATCTTTTTCCTCTTCTTGTTCGGAGGGATCAACATACTCTCGGACATGCTCATACGCAGTTCGAGCCTGAGCCTAGACTGCCTCCTAGAAGGGCTCAGAGTCGTTGATGTCCTTCAACGCTTTTTTGAATGCCGCAACTTGGTGCACGTCGATTGTAGTGTACCTTTCTCCCAGCTCATGAAGGCAAGTGCTAATCTTATAGAACTTAGACACCATCTGGGTTACCTGCTCTTCCTAGACTGGGTCACTCCAGCCGTCAATCTCAGAAGTGTCTGCCTCAAAAGTTTCCCAGATCGGCTTCAGTTGTTCCTTAGGCAGACATTCTCCATATTTTACAAAGCTCGGAAAATCGAGCGATGAGAGAGTGTGAAATGGGATCAGGCAGATGTCTTTCTCCTTGAGCAACGTATCCAACAATTTTCTTGTTGCCCTGATCCTTTCCACTTTTTCAAAGTAAACTTGCAAGGTTACCCTTGCATCGGCCCAGTCTAGGGCAATCTGTGACATTGGGGGGAATTGGAGGCCCTTGCGCTCATATTCTTCAAGTTTAATCACCAAGTCCAGCCACTGTTGTGCTTGGCGTTTGGCCTCCTCTACCGTAGGCTTTCCCTCGACAGATGCATCTTGGATCTTTGAAACGAAATTGAGAACCGACAGCGACCTGGAGACATTGGTTCTGAAACCCTTTAGCAGGCCGGCCCTTAGCTCTTTGATTCTGTCTTTAGAAAACGCGGTCGTCTGCGAGGCCTTCTCCTCAAGTTGCTTCTTAATCTCCTCCAGCTGCCCCTGCAGTCCTGCAACTTGTGCCAGCGCATCCTTTTTCTCCTTGGTAAGTTGGTCTGCGGCCATTTTCTGGTCTACTGCCTCCTTTTGGACGGCTACAAGCTGCCCTTTTAATTTTTCAATTTCTCCTTGGGCCGTTTCCAGCTATACTTGCGCCTTGGCTAGATTTTCCTCTAGCTCTCTTTTTTCGTCCTGGAGCTGGTACATTTGTTGCTTTGTCTCCAGTCGCTTGATCAACAATTTGTCAGTTTTTCACCGTATTCCGCCTATCTCATACTCTTCAACAATATCGTCGAAGCTCTGCTCTTTGCTCTGGTAAAAATAGTCATCTTCTGTCATATCTTGGATAGGCTTCTTAACTTTGGGTACCCTTTTCTCTGAACGGATTACCCTTCTCCCCAGGTCAAATTTAGCACATTTTTCGGGGACGGCGATCTCTTCTCCTCTCCTTTTTCTGACTCCTTGGAAGAAAGCAAGGGAGCCCTGGGCTGCCTTGGTGGCCAGCGGCTGATTGTCTGCGACTTGCAGTTGTTTCTCTGCCAGCTCCAACTCTCCAAACAGTGGGAATGCCAAAACTGAGTCTTGTTGCGGCATCTTACCTGCAAACAGGGAAGTGGGGCGCGCGCCGGATGATACAGCCGCCTTTGCGGGCGACTGAGCTTTGGGAGAAATGGGCGGCTCTTGTGGAGGTGGAGATGGGTTTTCTGGAGCGGTTGCCGCAGGAGATGAGCGGTGAGGGGACGAAGGGCTCTGCTCAGAACTGGCTGCGTGGGACAGACCTAGGGTTTGGCTCAGGCTTAAAAATGCGTTAGGGTCTTGAGCAAACTGACCAAATGACTGTGGACTAGGCGGCGGCTGTGTGAGGGGGGACTGAGACGAGGTGGCCTGCATGGACTCAGAGGCGGGGGAAGAAAATGCAGCAGGTAGGGTTTGAGGGGTTTGACTCAGGGGCAGAGAATGCGTACCTGCGGGCCCCGCCTGAGCCGGCGTTTGAAGAACTCCTGCAACCCACGCCTCTGTTTCTTTCTGCGGGCTGTCCTCAGGGATATTCACCACTTCACTTGGAACAGCCCCTGGGGTCACCCTGGCTCTGTGCGTGGTCTCTTTTGCAGACACCGACCGCTTTTCTTTGGTCTTTTCAGACCTTTTTCTTTTCTTTTCTTTTGTTGCAGCCGCTTTTTTTGGTGTCGCAGGGGGGTTTGATGCGCCGGGGGCTGCACTTGACATTATTATACGGTACTTGGGCTTCGACCTCGAAGGCTCCATGCTTTCTTCTACTGCACTGGTAGGTTGTTTGGGCACTTTTTCTGGCTGCTGCGACTGCTCCGAGGTAGATTGTATTACTGGGCCCGCCCCTTGGTCTTTTAATGCTTCACCGCTCGAAGTGCCTTGCGCAACTATTTGTTGAGGTGGTGGCCTCCTTTTATGTCTAGGTCGAGCGCCTTGGGGCACGATATCACGGAACACGAGCGGCTGCCACTTGTCAGCGTGTGCGTCATAGAGCCTGGAAAAGTCATGATCACAAGCCAGCAACTTTTTTGACTTGTCATGCCCCGTATGACACCTCATTATCCAGCATTGGGCTATTTTGTCTTCATTCCAGCCTAGTGGCGCCACCTTCGCCAGCATCCTTCTGTATCCAACTGATCCCGTCTTGTGATCATTGTTGTTCTGGGGATCATATTCGGCCTCCATACAGTAAAATTCGTGCCATGGCAGGAGGGACCCCATATTTTCGATGTGCCACTCTAGGTCGCTTTTTCCTAGATTGTTTCTTTCCTTCATTATTTCCTTCCGCGGGCAACTGTGCACGAATTTCACTCTCTTTCCAAGCGGGTCTTACTTCCAACGCTGAGGAAGTTGTATCAGGCCAAAGCTGAGAAGTGTTCTGTCAAATAGGCCTGTTGCCCTACCTGAGTGACCTCAATGTCACCCCAGATGATTGGGTAAGAGAAGATGGGGTTTTTTTTTTTTCCATGGCCGAATTCTTGCTCTACAAAATCCATCTGCCGTGCTGCTTCCAGACCGAAGTGGTATTCTGTGCAGAAATATGGTAGCAGGAACGGCTGGCCCTTGAACCCATAGACCCTTATGACAACTCCCTGGGTCAACCTGAATGTATCTCCAATCTCCTGCTTCCTTAGGAACTTCGTCATATGCAGCGGAGGACGCGATGCTTTGCCATTAAAAAGGGCCAAGGCAATGCCCAAAAATTTGAAATTAAATTTGTAATACGACCCCCTCCTATACAGAATATCGGTCCATTCGTATACCGGCAGCGGGGCTCCCTTTTCATCTTCTTTCTGGACTAGGACGGTTCTCATTCTGCCGTGCATATGATATAGGCACAACCACGCCAAAAACGAGCAGTGCTTGAACTCTGTGGTTCTTTTTTGCTACAGCGCCACCAGATTTGAATGAATAGCGTACGCTATCCAATCTGCCCAGTCAAAATAAATTGGCCGCGTTCCTCTCTTCGGGGCGTTGGGGTCGTAGAATTCCCCATGCAGTATGCACTCTGCTAGTGCGATTTGGTATGGATGCACCTGTGTGTCAGTGCCGCAACCCAAAACCCAGGCAAGTATAGAATATATACACTGACTTTTAAAATTTGCCAAGGGTATCGGCTTCGACAGCCATTTTGAGGCAGGCAATGGCTGATTTAACTCAGAATTAAGGAAACCCCTCATCTTTTTGCCATCGATGCATCTTCCTGTCTGTTCGTCCAGGTTGACCTTTCTGATAATACAATTTGTGTTGGGCACATGCCTTGGCGCAAAGGTTGGCTGGACACTCTCTTTGAAGAGGGAAAACAACATTCTCCCCTCACAGTCGTAGACCTGCCGGGTGCTGGGTTTGTAATATTGCACCACAGACTCTACTAGCTCTGGGTAGTGATGTACCGACGGGCACAGGAACCAATACAGGTTCGAATGATAAGCAGCGCCGAAGTGGTGCGAGGGTGAAACCCTTTCATACCACTGCTTGATAGTAAGCCGCAGCTGAGTGATTCCAAGTGAGTAATCGCCGTCTCTGAATCCTCCGAGGTGGTCCACAGGCGGCGGGGGAAGAACATCCTTTTCTGTACTCTTAGCTTTGCCCTTTCCCCTTTTTCCCTTCGATAATTGGCTCTGGGGCGCACTGGAAACTGTTCGCTCTTCTGATTCATCATGGGATGTACTAGGCGACGCCTGTACAGGTGCCTTTCCTTTCGCAACGCTTGATTTTTTATCCATGGTGGTGGAAATGATTGAAAGTTACAGCTGCGCTTCAGTATAATTTTGAATTTTACCCCTCTAGCGCAGCTCGAACTTCTTCGAATGATTGATGGCAGACTGAGTGAATGCCTTTTACAGAGAAGGGTGAAATGAAGCATTAATGGCGGATGGTGGAGTTAAATTCTGTTGCGCTTTAGTGGGTGAGTGGCGTCGTTATTCTTTGGCAGTCGTGCGTGAGATCCTCGTTGGGGAGCGCAACTTGTACCTTATTGGCCCGGACCATGCTTTTCTTTTAATGAAATCCATCTTGAAAGTCGTGCAATCATTCTTTTACCTTAGAAATGTGTGTTGTTGTGGGCACGCTCCACAAGGCTTAACCTTGGAAACTTCGCTGGCTGACTTCTACTTCTTTTCTTTCACTTCCAGTCTTTTATTCCGCCTGAGTTCGCTCAAAAAATGAGCGCCGCTCGACTTCGCCCTGAAAAATTTGCGCCCTTGGGCGGCTTGCACTTTTCATCCTTTCTCATGCCCGCCGAAGTTCACAGATTTTGTTGTGCGCCATCGGGAGTCACTGGAAAATTATGCGACTTTGGGCGGCCACACTTAGAAAACTTCTTCGTTTTTCATGCACTTCGTCGGTTGTCGCACAAAACAGGAAGCGCCTCCCGACTTCACTCCGAAGTCGGAGGGCGCAGCCATACTTAGGAAAATTTCCACTTTTGACCGCTTGCTGGCGCTGACCTTAACACCTCCCAATGTCGCAAAAAACCTAGTGCGCCTCCCGACTTCGCAGCGATTTTGAGCGACTTCGGACGGCGCAACTGCCTTAGACAAATTTCCACATTTTTTGTTCCTCCCAAAATCGTTGAATTCGGTGCGCGCCTTCGGGAGTCGCTGGAAAATTATGCGAGCTTGGGTAATTTTGTCTTCTGAACACTTGCATGTACCCCGCCTTTCCCCTTACTTCCAGGCACTTGTTTAAAACGCCGACTCTTTTTCTCGGGCTTAAAGCAGGAAACTATACTAATGAAAGCAGTATTTACACAAGGAAACAAATAAAAACTGCAGAAAACAAAATATGTACAAGGGAAAACCTCTGGAAAATCTCAGTGATGATAGGCTTTCAGATGAAAGCCATTGACGGGTATCGGAAGGATCTGGCCCTCCATGTCTCTCAGCACGAATGAGTTGAACTGGTTTACACGGGCAACTTGGAAAGGGCCTTCCCAAAAGGCGTCAAACTTATCGTGATTGCCCGGCTTTGCTTTATATGAATCCCACTTCAGCACTAAATCCCCAATCTTGAAGACTCGGGCGGTGGTTCCCTTTGAAAACCAGTTTTGTGTTGACTCGGCGTGCTTGGCAAAAACTTGGTAAGCCTTTTCCCTTTCCTCCTCGAGTTGCAGTAACTGAGCCAGTCGGGCATCAACGGGGTCTGCATCACCTTTCTCATCCTCCAACAGCCAGAGTGCGGGCATCTCAATATGAGTAGGCAAGACTGCCTCTTTCCCGTACACGAGCGCATACGATGACGTTTTGATTGATTTCTTGAATGAGATACGGTCTGCCCATAGCGCTCGGTCCAGAAGCAGGTGCCAGGTTCTTTTGTTCCTTTCCACGGTCTTCTTTATGATCTTCATGAGGTTCTTGTTGGTGGACTCAGCCAGGCCGTTCCCCTGTGGGTAATAGTTAGAAGACATCTTATGGTAAATCCCGTACTTACAGGTGAACTCGGTGAGCACCGCGCCTGCGAAACCTGGACCGTTATCTGTCACTATTGCTTCTGGAATCCCGAAGCGGGTGATCAGACTCTCTAGGAAACCGACGACCGTCTCCTGGTCAGCATGCTTAGTGGGTATTGCCTCAGCCCATCTGGTGAAATAATCGGTAGCTGTCAGAATGAACTTATGGCCCGCCGAGGAATTTGGCGTTATAGTCCCGATAAAATCTAGGCCCCACTGCTGAAAGGGAGCCTCAGCCTGAATTGGCTGGAGGGGCATAGGTGCATTTCGATTTCTGTCGGCGAACCTTTGGCATTTCTCGCATTTTTGGCAGACTGCATGCGCATCTGCGAAGAGGGTGGGCCAATAGTAACCCGCTCTGATGATTTTCAAGGTCGTCGGCCTTCCCGAATGGTGTCCTCCCGGCATTCCAGAATGGAACTCGCCTAGGACCTTCGGCTTATCTGATTGTTTGACGCACCGCAAAAGGATGTCGTCAATGTTTCTAAAATACAGCCCCTCGGGGCGCAGTACATATTTTAAGGCATTTAGCCTAAACCTCCTTCTTTGTGAGGCGTTGAGCTGATCTGGACACCTTCCTGTGCTAAAATACCACACTAAATCATCTGTCCAATCGCTCTCCTCAGATAAGGAGTTGGCAAAATTGCCTTCCATCACTGTATCCTCCCACTGACAAGCGGAAACCTCTGCTGCAACACTTCTGGCCAGTTCTTGGCATAGAGCCCGACCTCGGACTAGCTTAGTGGGTCGCACCTCTATGTCAAACTCCTGGATTTTAGTAATCCATCCTGCCCTCTTGTGACCGGGTTCCCCTTGGATGATGAAATTTCTGACATCAGGGTGAATCACAAAGACTGTAACCCGGCTCTGAGAAACAAAGTGCTTGAACTTTCTTAATGATCTCATGACTGCGTGCACTTGCCGCTCGATAAAATTATACCTCTCTTCATGCGGCTGGATTACTTGGCTTAAGAAGGCAATTGGCCGCTCTTCGCCGTCATCTCCCTTCTGAGTAAGAACTGCAACATAACTTTCGGGTTCTCCCACCGCGTAAAGGATGAAATCCTTCGAGTAGTCTGGGTTTATCAGTACTGGGGCTTGTGCGATCCTGGCCTTGATTTCTTCGAAGGCGTTCTTTCTCTCTTCAGTCCAGACAAAGTCAGCATCCTTCTTCAAGAGCTCGGCCATGGGCTTGATTACTTGGGCAAAGTCTGGCACAAACTTCCTTACGAAGTTGATCTGGCCGAAAAATGACTGCAGCCCTTTTTTATTGACCGGTGCTGACAAACGGAGAAGAGCCTCTGCTCTGTCAGGGTCCACTGCAAGGCCCTTCTCAGAAATGACATGGCCTAACAGTTTTCCCTCCTTCACCGCAAAGACTGACTTCTTGGGGTTGATGGATATGCCGAATTCACGACATCTTTCAAATACTTGCCTGAGGTGGGAGATGTGGTCCTCTCGCCTGTGTGAAAACACAGTCATGTCGTCCAGGTAAATGACAATGATTTTATTAAGCAATTCATGGAATGCCAGGTCCATGGCTCTCTGGAATGTAGCTCCCGCGTTAGAAAGGCCAAAGGGCATGCGTTGATAGGCAAACGTTCCCCATTTTGTGGTGAACGTTGTCTTGTGCTGGTCCTCATCTTTTACCCAGATTTGGTTGTAGCCAGAGAATCCATCGAGAAGAGAGAACCTTTGAGCCCCTGCGACCACATGAAGGATTTGATCGATCTGTGGGAGCGGATAATGATCCTTCAGTGAAGCTTGGTTCAGGTTGCGGAAGTCTACACAAAGGCGAATATCACCATTTTTCTTTCTTACAGGGACCAGATTTGCAACCCAAGAAGAATGCTTGATGGGGTAGATGATCTTTGCTTCCAGCATCTTCAAGAGCTCGACTCTCATCAGGACCTCGATCTTCGGGTTGACTGGTCTTTGTCGTTGCCTGCAGGGTTTCGCTCCCTCTTCCAGTTCAATGGTGTGTTGGATGATCTCTCTATCGTACCCCTTTAGGTCCTGGTAACACCAGGCGACCATGTCTGGGTATTCCTCGCACAAGGCCCGGATCTGCTCTAGTTCTGCAGTGGTGCAGTCAATTCCGACCTTGATCGCCTTTCCAGGCTCTAATTCCAGGTCTTTGTATTGCTTGGAGTCTACTTTGATCCTGTGGGATATGGCCCTGTCATTTTGATCAAATAGGCTCTCTAAGGTAATCAGTCCTTTTGGGACATGATTATTCTTCAACTGTATTAACCCCTCATACTGCTCGTCATCAGGGTCTCTACCTTCTATTGAACTCGCTTCATGTATCAAGAAATTGACGATATCTTCGTCACAATCGAACACCTGCCAATGGGTGTCCTTATCAGGCACAGAAGGCCTATAAATAGTACGAACCGGCTTCGGCTTCTGCATAGTGTCATCAGCCGGGACGTACCTGGCTCCAACGGATGCCAAGATGTCAGCATGTTTATTCTTTTCCCGAGAGATAGCTTTGACATTCAGAGAGTCAAACGACTCCATCAAATCCCAGACACGGTTGCGGTACGCCTTGAGGTAATGCTTCTTGGCGGAGCACTTGTTAGTGATCTGATTGCACACAAGCTCGAAGTCGCCAAAGATCTACAACTATTTTATACCCAATCTCTCTGCCTTCCTCAAGCCTAAGCACAAGGCTTCATACTCAGCTGCATTGTTCGTGCAGCTCCAGGCCAACCGATAACAATAGTCCTTTTGTATCCCAGAGGGTGCAACTAGAAGAATCCCTGCCCCGACGCCGTTCTTGCATCTGGCGCCATCAAAGTACAACTTCCATAGTTCATCTGAGGCAGGGCCTTTGTCCATTTTCGCCGTCTCCTTCGGCTTCTCAGGCTGGGTGATGGAGTAGCAGCCCATGTCTGATTCTATCATGGCGTTGAAGTCCAGCAAAGAGAATTCATCTTCTACTTGTAGCTGCTCTATGGCTTGTTCCACCAGGTCTACTTCTGCCAGCTCCTCGGTCATCAAATGGACCGTTTCCTTTTGCTCCCCCTCCTCATGCATCTTTTCAACCAGGAAAGTGGATGGTTTACCATTATAAATCTTGACTTTCCTCCCTTTGAAAGGGACTTCCATATGCGAATAGTCCAGCGACAGGTAGCCTCCCAGCTTGGCAGTAAACTCCCTTGAGAGGCACATGCCGAAGTAGGGCTCTAAATCAACAACCACAACTTCTTGGATCACCATGATTTTTGGGGCTTTGTGCAACTGGATAGGGATATCTTTGATGATGCCCACTGTCTTCACAGGAGTGCCATCTAGTTGTAGGACACCTTGGCTGCTCCGAGTGTATTCCATGCCCATTTCTTCGCATACAGCCCTTGGCATGACAGTGGTTGATGCACCGGAGTCCACCATGCAGTTATGCACTACATGTCCTTCCATCCGTAAAGATAAATAAAAGGGAGGCGGTCGATTCTTACCAGTGATTGAAGTGGTCAAAGGCTGAGCCAACACAGGCTGTGCTGATTTTCCCTTGTTGACGGTCTTCAGTGACTCTTGCAGCAAGTCAACTTGGCCAGGGAGCTGAAGGGCATCGTACATGCTAATCTTCGTCGGGGTCCTCTTGAGCTCATCAACGATGTTATAGGCTGAGGCAGCTGGTGCCTCGGTCTCCTTCTGTGGCTCATACTTGGAGCGGTACTGCTGCGTTGCCTCAACCCTCTGCCGCTTTGTGAGCGACGGATACTTGAGCTTTTCACGAGCCTGCTCTTGGGTCTCGGCTGGAGGTTGAGTCACTGCAGCTTTGACTACGGGAGCCTTGGCTGGTGGCATTTTTTCTTTCACCGACGGTGGGGGAGGCGGTTTGTCAAGAGCTTCACCGGCAGGTTGCACCTTTTCTCTTCTAGTGTATACTTTCAAAGGCTGCATTTGGGCCGTATCGACCTCAATTGGTTTCTTTCCGCTTCTGGTCAGAATCGACACCGGGTCCTCTTCTGAGACCGCGAAGTTACGCTCTTCTTCCCGGATCAGATTTACTTGATCTTCAGGGATGTTGCCGCCTAGGGTCTGAATATAGTGTTGATGTACATAACAAGTGTCCTCCCCATGGGGATCATTGCAGGTGGAGCACCAGTGCACTCGATCTGAGGTACTCGGCTCCGCGTTGCTTGCAGCATTTCTTGTTGGAGGCCTGTGGGCCTGAGCTGCTTGGTCTCTTGTCAACGCAGGAGGGGGATACGGCCTCCTAGGAATGAATTCTTGTTGGGCTTGTTTCTTTTTCATCATGGCCATGTCATTAGACAATGTCTGGCAGACTGAAGTAAGCGACTCCACCTGTCGCAGAATCTTGGACTGCACGTCCATATCGGGTTGAGGTGGTGACTGGGCTGATGAAGGCAATGGGGCTAGTGGCGGCGCCGGAGGTAATGCGGGATATTGTGGAGGCGCGGGGAGTGATGGATGTTGAGGAACAGGTGGGAAGGGAGGTGCAGGATGAGTGGGGAAATGCGTCTGGGAAGAAAATGGAGTGACTACTGGTGGAGGATTCCACGAATTTGGGTACGCAGAAGATGAAGCAGACGTCGGTGGATACTGAGATTGAGGAAAATCAGGGTAGATGGGCGTCTGCTGCTTGTGCGGAAGTCTGCCTATGGCAATCATATCCAATTCTGCCCTTTGAGCTGCATCATATAAATCAGGAAAAGTATTCACACGGGCCAGCTTGATGACCAGACTGATGTCGTTGCTGAACGCTCTGAGATAGTAGTGAGCAGCTTGTCCATCAGAAGGGCGCAGTTCAGGTGGCACTCTCTTCCATGACCGCACAAACCTTATATTAAAATCTGATATTTCCTCCTGCGGATGCCGCTGAATAGTTTGGAACTGGTGCAGCAACGAGGAGGGGTCCGCGGATTCATTGGACCCTTTGACCAGCCGGCCGGCCAGTTGGGCCCATCCCGTGATAGAATTTTCCGGCAGGGATCGGTACCAGTATAATAACTTCCCTCGCAGAGAGAGCGCCAACAGTCGGGTCTTCATGCTTTCATCTGTAATGGCATGGAGAGCAGCCAAGGCAAGGATGTCTTGGATGTGCTCGAAGGTTGTCTTTCCCGTTCCATCATAGGTGGGAATGGCTTTTAATGCAGCAGGTGGAACAACATTCTGCCCAAGGAGCTGAAGAGGTCCGGTGGAATCCACAGCTGGGAATAGCTCTGCAGCATTCGCCATGTTAGCGTCTTGACCGTCCTCTTCGCCTTGATCAGTAGTGTAGTCGGTATCAGTATTAGTTGTTTCCTGCTCCTCGACTTCAGCTTCTTGTTCCTCTAGATCGACTTGGTAATCTACCAGCCTCGGGCGTTCTCCGGCAGCGTTAATGTCAAGCTCGTAAAACTCAGGATTTTGTCCTGCGTTCCTAACTCTCCATCTCGTATGCATGAGGGAATTTTGATTTTGGACCAGTCCTTAAGACTCAGAGAGTATTCAGGTTCAGCAGAGTCGCCAGGTGTTCTAACTTGTCAGCACTGAAGCGAACACCGATGCTTCAATACTGCTTATGGGGTGGGAAAATTTTGGGTCCCACCGGGCGTGCCAGAGAAACTGTTGGTTACGAATCTGCCACTAAGGAAAGGATTTTAATCTATTGCACCCTAGATTCGCCCAACAGATTGAAAGGCCGGAAGGAAGGAATGCCTTCCGTGCCAATCTCCGGAGAAGGCCGGCTTCCTATACTGTCTACTTTGGTTTTTAAGATAAAAGTGCTGGAAAGGGATTATAAAAATGTAGAAAGAGATGTAAATGACATGTGCTTCGGGTGAAGAGAACAAGCAACACGATTACTAGCTAGTACACAAACCAACAACAATCAAAGCAAAAACATGTAACAAAAACTATCACTATTACTTGCTCTTATGTATCCTTTAGTTTCCTATTCCAGATTCATATAATCACCAATGCTCTAATTCAGAATTCAGAATTACAGCAATCAGAAATATAAATGAACATAAGCAGAAATATTAACATAAGGCAGCATAAAAGAACAAGACTAGTAGTAGAGCCAAAGATGCTTTGAATTAAAAGCAAGTGTCTGATACAACAAAAGTTCTCTAGCAATATGTCTCTCTTCCCCCCTTATTACAATGAATTGGACTGCCTTTTATAGCAGGAATTTCCCCCAAAATACAATCAAGCACGGGACTCAATGCCCGACAAAAGTTGTAAAAGCTACCAAAAGCGGCTAAAAGCCACTGAGATTTGACCTCTGTGGATCATGAATGTACTTGCAGCAAGGTCCTCCTGAGAATGGGACAGCTCTCGTGCGGTTCTGGTAGGTAGTCAGTCAGTTCCAGTTTAATGCGGCAGACATAGTAAGGTTGGCTCTTCAATGTGCACCTATTCTGTACTTGGTAGCCCACCTTCTGTCACATTCTGGCACAGGTCTCGAAACTATACGCTGGCTTTGACTGGATGTCTGATGATGATGGGGAAATGACTGAAATATTCTGCTAAGTTCTGCTAAAAGGGGGCTGCGACGGCAGGCGCCAAAGGGAGGCAACGACAAAGAACAGACTCTTCTTCATCCTCTTCTTCTTTGCCCAATGGCACAAAAAACAAGTGCGCAGTCGGACGATGCAAAGCAAAATCTGCGTAGCTGGGAGGTTCATGCCTTAGAAAATATTTGCTTTCCTCCTTGGTCCGCCCAACAGCGCAAAAAAAAGGGTGCGAAGTCGGACGGCGCAGCGCAACCAGGCGTCGTTGGACTACGCAACTGCAAACACTTAGTCAAATTTTACATTTCCTCCTTTGACCTCCGTCCGATGGCGCACAAAAATGGGTGTGCAGTCGGGCTGCGTGGTGCAGTCGGGCTCCGTCGGACGACGCACGCCTCAACACTTAGGAAAATTTTTAGAACAAGCCTTTTACATACGCCCGACAACGCACAAAACACCGAGCGCCGCCTGACTTCGCAGCGAAGTCGAGCGGCCTCAACACTTAGAAAATTTTAAGGGCCTCTTGCCCAAGAACTGAAATCAATGAAAAACAAAGATGGAGAACAGAGAACTGATAGCTGGAAAGTGAAAGGAGCATGAAGAAAATTGGAAGAGAGAAGAGAGAGGGAAGATAGCAGCAAATTCTTACAGATTTTTTAAAGTTGTTACCCCGTTGCAAATGTGACAACAGTTCTTTGTTATTGTTTTTATGTGTGGTGGTATGAAAATGTTTGAGCAGCTAGGAGAGGTTGTTGTTTAATTGACCCCCTCTCCACCGCTGTATCAGATAACCCACAAGAAAAGGGCAATTACTTACTTTACATTGTCTTTGCTGAAGTTACAATCACTTGGCACTTATATATTTGGTTGCATCATCAACTTTGTGATAGAAGATAATGTACTAGACAACTACACCTATCCACCTACAATTGCACTTACACACATCCCATATGAAGTGCTAGAAGATTGCATCATATAGTTGCATTTATACACATCTCACAGGAACGACCAATACCTATTTGACATTGCCCTTTCTAAAGCTACAATTTATATATAACTTGGCACCTATGCATATAGTTGCATCAAAACTCTATTCTAGAAGATGGCAAAAGCTAGAATCATGAGTATGGATTCATAGCATCTCCAACAGCGCTTAGGTTTAGAAATAATGGAACTTGACTAGGTAAGCAAGGATTTTATCAACTTCTCATTTCATTACTCAACTCAGATTTTTGTGACTAGCATTCTGCTTTAACAAACAATGTTCATTTTATATCTGCAACCTAAAGGGATCATTTGGAATTAGTTTTGATATAATCCTTGTATAATAGAAGTTTGCAGCAAATAAAACCAGGCATACTTGCAGGATCCTTATACCTCTCAGATATTTTCCTCAATATTCACAAAACTTGCCCACAATCTCAATATTTTTCAGTCTTCAATCTCAAAATCCAACTATGTTACAGGAAACTGCTTAATCTTTGCATTTTCTACAGAAATCTTTTGGAAGTGGAAATTTTCCAAAAACACCCTGAACCCCAAGAGGCAAATCCAGGGCCAAATTCAGAGACACTTCCTTTAGAAAATAAAATGCAGGTGTTCTGAAAATATCAAAAGATGCAAGGAGACAGCCCACTGATTTCAAAATAAAAAGTAAACAACAATACATGCAAACCTGTTGTTCACTTTTCTGTTATTTTTTAGAGGCTCACTCACCTCCACTTTTCACCCTATAAAGTAATTTTGCACCGTGGTCCCTATTGTAATTTCTACTGGTTTGATGCTTGACATAATTGCTCTATAATCTAGATGCTATTGCCTAGAATATAAAGGCAATCTTTTGCCATACTTTGGAATTATTTCTAATTTTATAATTGGTCTAATGCCTAATAGAAGCATTACCTCAGCTTTGCCACTCTTGAATGTAATTATAACTGTATTTTCTGTAAATAATGCATTATATTTTACTTAGATGTGTTTATAATTCTAGAACTAACGTATTCATTGATGTGATTTCTGTCCTGGCGATTTCACACTTCCTCCATGTTTTATAATTTCCATGTAATGTCATGTGTGTGCACATGCATGTGTTTATGTGTGTATACATGAATTTACTGCATTTCCTACAGTACAAATGATGCATGTTTCTGAATCTTTAGATGTCCTTGAAACTTGAGACATTTTCCTGCTCCACATAACCAATCCTCCAAATATTGTACCGCACAATCTAGAAAAGGACACTTCAAATATCAACAATTCACTTCAATTGACACTACCCAGTTACAAAATTAAAAAAAAATGTAAAACCAGAGTATACCTCAGCCCCATAACCATGTTACACACTTAAGGAGATGGAACAGATTAATGAAAAGCATTACACACTTAAGGAGATGGAACAGATTAATGAAAAGCATGGAACACCAATACTAGCACACTTGAAAAATAAATGATAAATATAAAACAAAAAATATAATTTACTTCTTAGTCAAGTACTCTAATTGGAAGAGCTACTCATTACAAATTAGTTGGCTGGTCAACGGGCCAAAAACTTACTCATAAAAAGCAAATGAAAATAACTGCAAGCCAATTATCCCATAAAATCTCCAATCAAGGACAGATGATTTGTTTCTTGGTTAGCATTCTCCCAGAAAGCATTTCTCATGTTAATCAATAAATGTTGTAAATAATTAGTTAAATTAGCTTTAAAAACAGTTTGCAACAATTGGAGAAAAATTATAACAGGAAGAATTTGACTAGATACAAAAAATAAACAGTACCTTCCTTTTCATGCTCATGGCTATCAGGTGTAAATTCAGCCTTGCATACAAACGCTTCCCCTGTGGGCAAGACAATAGAAACTCTCCCTTCTTTTTCAGCATCCTGCAAACATATGAAAATAATTATCAATCATACCATTTGAAAAAGAGACTGTAATTCTTTGACAGGATTACAAACATCAAATATATACTGCTGAAATGATAGAAGCTAAAATCCCATGGCACAATTTACAAAGAAATACATAGCAAAGTTGATCTTGTTGTACAATTGTTCCGACAATCACAAATATTTCATCACAATTTCTTAGTATGAATGTACTAGTCTCAGAAAGATGATGCACTGCTCAAACTATAATATTTACCCCATCACGCAGTACAACAGGTCAAGCAGATCTCATTGGGTACAGTGTGGGTTCAATCAAGAGGCAATTATCACTAGTACAATGACGTCTACAAGGACATCTTCAACCTTTTACGAAGGAAGGAACGGGGACAATCTCTGAGCATGCATATCTTCACCACCCTTTCCAGCCCAGTCCAGTCCTATTTTGAGGTTGAAAGATTACCGAATTGGGGACTTCTCAGTGGCTGACGATCCTACAGACTCTATCGTTGCCACTAATAATCTTAAATAGTAGTTCTTTTGTACCTCCTGGGATGGTTTTTGTTGCCTGAACAGTATGTCAAAGTTCTTAATGTTAGGTATTTTTAACTTAATAGAAGAAATGCACCACATATTCCTCAGCAATACAAGAATTTTACAAATGAGCATCACAGTTAAAAGGCAGCTCTCTCCCTATAAAAGCACTGAAGGATACCACCTGGGTCCTAGCTCCACTGGGTACAGAATCAACATCTTTTGGGAACCATGTAAGCTTAACTCTTATTATTAGATCCAAGCCTTGCGCAAAAAGCTTAAAATCCCCTTGGCTAAACATCAACATGTCTTAAAGATCTTAGACTTTCACTCAACATATTTACGGTACAAAAATTTTGGAACATAGAGTACAGACTAAACATTGATGTGTCTTTTTGAAATGTCATTTTCCAGCAAGTGGTTCTAGGGTTTTAAGTTTACCTGTTCAGTGAATGTCTGCTTGTTTTGTATTGTTGTTGTTGCTTCTCTTTCAGGGGGTCTTTCTTAAAAACCACTTGCAAGGAGTATGTTATCATGTTGTACTTTGCACAAATTTAGTCATTCCAGGACATAACTTCTTTCTTTCTCCACGTTGAGAAAATTAAAAAATTTCTCTCCAGGAAGTAATTATCTCCAATCAGCATTAATTTCAACCTTTCTAACATAATTGCAAAAGAGTGACTTAAATTTTTCAGGTTGTCAAAAACAGATTGCATGTATCAATCCTAGAGAACTTATGCAAGGGGAGGGTTATTTTAAGGATTTCCACCGAGTTCTATCTGTAGCTTTAATCTCTTTCATCGGCAAAGGGGAGTGCAGTTATAGAATCTTGCGGAATTTGTCACCGGCAGAGAAGTTTTGTTCGTCTCTAGAAAGGTCTTTTTTTTCCCTTAGCATCGGCAGATTCACTTTGGCTTCATAATTGCATTTTTTTGCTTTAAAATTATATTTCAAACGATGTTTTAATACAAAGTGCCACATACGCATTGTGGTTTTGGCATAGAAACGGATTAATAATTCATCACCTAATGCTTTGTGGGTGGGTTGAGATTCTGGTAAATCATGGAGAAAATGATTTTGGAGAGAAACCGGAAAAATGGGCAGCGTTTTAGCACTGAGGGTTGAGTGTGGAAGACTGACAGAGAAGCCTCAAATCAGGTCGTACAACAAACTACACAGCAATCACAGATATAATAGTAGATAACCGTTAAATCTTTGTTTGTGGCCAAGCGTAGAGAAGATTTTTTTTTTTTTTTTTTTGTTGAAGACTGCCAACATTTCAAACCCTCCGCTGCGGAAGATGAAGGAGACCAAATAAATTAGCCAAAACCTGTGCAAGAAACTGTCTGGCCGCTGCTGTCGAGTTCACGGAGAGTGGTCTCTACCTGCACAAAACGGTCAAATTCGAAGGGAAGCTATGGAGGAGAGGCGTTCGTTTTTCCTCGATTCAAGCCTCTGGCACGAAAGAACTCTAACACCTGTCCAGAAAGAGCCGTTACATCGCCTGTGCAGTCCTGACAAGCTGCAGAGGTTAAGGCTAGGGTTCTGACAGGTGCTGTCGCGTTGCCCTCAACAGTCCTGTTTCAGCCAGCGAGGAGGCAGACTGATGAGCGCAGAATGAAACAGTTCTTGCAGGGATAAGAAATAAGAAGAAATAAGGTTAAAAGTAAGTTTTAATTGGAGTGATAAGGTAAGGTTCAATTACTGCAACAGCTAGAGTCAGATTGGAGTGATAAGGTAAGGTTCAATTACTGCAACAGCTAGAGTCAGAAAGCATACACAAGACGCAGGTGTGTAGTGGGTTGCACAACGGAAACCCTTGCGCACAGCGGGCAGAAAAAACAACAAACGAAGCTGGAAGCAGCAGTGGCGGCGAGCAACAACAGTGGCAAAAAATTCTGCTCGAACCTAGTTGACGGGAGTAGCAGGCAGGACAAATAACCAGCAAGGGATCGAAACCTGAAAAGGGGAAAAAAGGAAAACCCAGAAAACAAGGTTTTCAATTATTTTCAACCCATAAATGGGTGTTTGAGTTAAAAAATGGAACGGACGGGAAAAGGAGCGGACGGTCCAGGGTTTGGAGTGACCGGAGACAGACAGGGAGCGACTGTCACAGGAAGAGTTGGAGAATGGCTTTCTGGGAAGAAAAATCCAAGAACCTCCCGACAAAGCGGTCCCAGAGAAGGGGCAGGATGAATCAAAGGCACACAAAGGTCAGGAGAATCGGGCCCCAGAAGTGGGACAAAAACGTTCTTGGGCCCAGGTGGTACATGGTTCTAAACCTGCTACTACTCTTCCTCCGTTGGTAAGCTACTTTAACTTGAGAGTTAAAGATGGCATTCTCAACATTCCCTCGGAGATAATTTTGAACATGAAGGCGGAAGCGGAACACAATTTGGTGGGCAAGTTTTTTGGGGCAAGGCCAAATATCGATACTATTCGAAGGTGGGCCTTTGCTAGATGGAAACCAGCAGGCTGCATGGAGATTGTGGCGCTCCCAAATGGATTCTTCATGTTCAAACTTACTGAGGTAAGTGACATGCAAAAAATTCTAGATGGAGGACCATGGTCGATGGGGAAGTGTAGCTTGTTTCTCAAAAAATGGGATGTGGATTTTAATCCTCACACTCAAATTCTCAACACAGCTATTGTTTGGGTAAGATTTGTTAGGAAGTGAAGTCACTATGCGATGACGAGCAGCCAGGAAACAGGATTGCAGCAGGTTCAAGCAGGCGGACGTCCGGGTCGGCGGACGTCCTGGGCCAGACGTCTGGGCTGCCAGACGTCTAGGCTGGTAGACGTCTGGGCTTGACGTCTGGGCTGCCAGACGTCTAGGCTGGTAGACGTCTGGGCCTGACGTCTGGGCAGCCAGACGTCTAGGCTGGTAGACGTCCAACCTGACGTCTAACCAAGTAGACGTCTAGGCCAGACGTCAAGCCAAGTAGACGTCATAGGAGCGGACGTCTAGGTAGACGACAGGAATGCGGAAGACGAACAGTCTTGGGAGCGGAAACGAACAGTCTTTTGGAGGCTTCCGTTGGAAGAGGAAACGAACAGTTTGGAGTCTTCCTTCTGCTCTATAAAAGGGACTTGATCCCTTGCATATGTGAGAGAGGTTGTTGAAAACGTTGAAAGACGTGGATGTAAATTTTGCTGAAAATAATAAAAGAGAAGTTGCCATTGCCCCGTGGTTTTTCCTGCACATTGCAGGTTTCCACGTAAATCTCTGTGTCACTTGTGTTACTGTTTCCGTGTTCTATATTTTTGTTATTGTGCTTCCTCTTGCAGGTGATAAATCTTGGAGTTTTTCCTAACATCTGGTATCAGAGCTAAGGTTTTGTGCGAGTGGGAGCTGCAACAATGACAAAAGGTGTAACCAAGTTCGAGATTGAGAAATTTGATGGCAGGAACTTCGCTCTATGGAAGATGAAGGTGGAGGATTTGTTGGTTCAGAATGACCAAGCTCAAGCCTTGGAAGGGGTCGCGAGTAAACCGAGCAGCATGAAAGATGAGGAGTGGGTAACGCTTGACAGGAAGGCGGTTTCTACAATCCGTCTTTGCCTAGCGGACTCCGTCTTGTTCAATGTAGTTGAAGAGAAGACCGCGGAAGCCCTTTGGCAAAAGCTTGAAAAGTTGTATGAAACAAAATCAGCAACTAACAAGGTTTTTCTGAAAAAGCAGCTTTATAGCTTGAGGATGAAGGAAAGTTCATCCGTGGTAGATCATTTGAATGAGTTTAATACTCTAATCAGTAAACTGGTTTCAGTTAATGTGAAGATGGAGGATGAAGATAGAGCTATCACCCTACTTTGTTCCCTCCCGGACACTTGGGATCATATGGTGATGACCATCAGTAATTCATCATCAGGAACTCTCAAATTTGATGATGTGGTAGCCGCTTTGTTGGCATAAGAGTTGAGGCGAAAAACGTCTCTGGAACCCTCAACCAATGAAGCCCTATCTGTGAGAGGTCGATCGTTCGAGGGGAGTAAACAAGGTAGAAAGCAGTCCAGATCTAAGTCTAAAGGACGTAAGCAGAAAGGGAAGTGTTGGCATTGTGGGAAGCCAGGACACTCCAAGAAGGACTGTTGGCAATTAAAGAATGGTGAAAAGCAAAATCAGCCATCAGCTGAGGCCAGTGCAGCAGATTCAGGAGAGACGACAACATGTGAAGCCTTCTGTATCAATAATAAAGATCAGTTTTATATACCTGGGTTTTGGACTCAGGTGCATCCTTCCACATGTCTCCCCACAGAGACTGGTTTGACAAATATCAGCCATACTGTGGTGGAAAGGTCTATTTGGGTGATGATCATCCTTTAGAAATTGTGGGAAGAGGGGATATAAGGATCAGGCTGGACGATGGTAGAGAAAGGATGTTATGTGATGTGCGACATGTGCCCGATTTGAGGAAGAATTTGCTCTCAATCAAAATGATGGATAAGCTAGGGTATTCTGTCACCTTCTGTAACAACTACTACAAGATTACCAGAGGAGCTCTTGTAGTAGCAAAGGGAGAATCTTATGGGACTTTATACCGTTTATGCGGTGATACGGTGACAAACCATGCAGCAGCAACAACTTCTGTTCAGGATGCAGTAATGCTATGGCATCAACGCCTAGGCCATATGAGTGAAAAAGGCCTGAAAATTCTGCATGACAGAGGTATGCTTTCTGGGATTAAGTCTTGTAATTTAGACTTATGTGAGCACTGTATTTTTGGTAAACAAAAGAGGGTTCGGTTTACTGCAAGTCCTGGTAAGAGTTCTGATTTTCTGCAACTTATACATTCGGATATATTTGGACCTGTCCCCACTCAGTCCTTGAATGGCGCCATCTATTTTCTGACTTTTATAGATGATTATTCTAGGAGAGTGTGGGTTTATTTTTCGAAGAAGAAGTCGGAAGCTTTGCAGAAATTTAAGGAGTTCAAAGCACGGGTAGAAAAGAGTTTGGGCAAGTCAATTTTGTGTCTCAGGTCAGATAATGGGGGTGAATATTGCTCCAAGGAATTTGATAAATTTTGTATGCAGGAAGGTATTAAGCACCAGAAGACTGTACCATACACTCCACAACAAAATGGTGTGGCTGAGCGGATGAATCGCACAATCATGGAACGTGCAAGAAGCATGCTTAGCGCAGCCATGTTGGAGAAAAAGTTCTGGGCGGAGGCTGTTAATACAGTTGTTTATCTTATTAACAGGTCACCTACAGCTGCATTGGATGGACAGATTCCGGAGGAGGTTTGGTGTTGTAAGCCAGTTGATTACTCTCATTTGCGCACCTTTGGCTGTGACGCGTTTGCCCATGTACCCAAAGAAAAAAGGTCCAAGCTTGACCCGAAGTCAAGCAAATGTGTTTTTCTCGGCTATGGAGATATAGTGAAGGGGTATAGACTGTGGGATCCTACTGCCCACAAGGTAATTATTAGCCGGGATGTAATTGTTGATGAAAAATCCATGCAAAGGAAGGAGGTACAGCAAAATCCTAATGTTGTACCTGTTGAAGTAGAATTGAGTGAAGATGAACATGCTGAAGTTTTTGATCAGCATGCAGAACAACAAGTAGAACAGGAAGTAGAGCAGCCACAACGGTCACAAGACCAAGAGCCACAACCGACAGATCATTGGGTTAGAAGATCTACACGTCCACAAAAGTGTCCGGAAAGGTATTCTCATGTGTATCAGTCCTCTTTTGCTTTGTTAACTGATGATGGTGAACCTAGTTCATTTCAGGAAGCTAGAGAGTCTGAGAATGCAGGAAAGTGGAGGAAATCCATGGAGGAGGAAATCGAGGCACTTCGAAAGAATAAAACTTGGGAACTTGTGGATCTCCCACCTGGAAGAAAGACTGTTGGAAACAAGTGGGTGTACAAAGTGAAGAAGAACAACGATGGGTTGTTGGAACGCTATAAAGCTCGCTTGGTGGCAAAGGGCTATGTGCAGAAGTCAGGTGTTGACTTTAATGAAATTTTCTCTCCAGTTGTGAAGATGACTACTATTAGAGTTCTACTTGCACTTGTAGCTGCACAGGATTTGGAACTGGAGCAGCTTGATGTAAAGACTGCTTTCTTGCATGGTGATCTCGAGGAAGAGATATATATGGATCAGCCTGAGGGCTATGAAGAAAGAGGCAAAGAGCATTTGGTTTGCAGACTGAAGAAATCACTGTACGGGTTGAAACAGGCGCCAAGGATGTGGTACAGGAAATTTGACACCTTCATGAAGAGCCAAGGTTTCAGCAGGAGTGAAGCTGACCATTGTGCATACTATAAGAGGTTTGACGATGGCAGTTTTATTATTTTGTTGTTGTATGTTGATGATATGTTGGTTGCAGGCCCCAACATGAAGAAAATCATTGATCTTAAGGCTCAGTTGGCTAGGACATTTGAAATGAAGGATTTAGGAGCAGCAAACCAAATTTTAGGGATGAAGATACACAGGGACAGAAAAGGAAGAAAGATCTGGTTAAGTCAAAAGTCATATGTGGAAAAGATTCTGCAACGCTTCAATATGCAGAATGCTAAACCAGTTAGTACCCCACTTCTTCCACACTTAAAGTTGTCTTCCAACCAGTGTCCTAGAACGGAAGCAGAGAAGACAAGCATGTCTCGTGTACCGTATTCATCAGCAGTAGGAAGCCTCATGTATGCCATGGTGAGCACCAGACCGGATATTGCCCAAGCAGTGGGAGTAGTCAGCCGGTACATGGCAAATCCTGGTAAGGAGCATTGGAATGCGGTGAAGTGGATATTCAGATATTTAAGAGCCACTTCAGATGTTGCCATTTACTTTGGATCGACAGATTTGCAAGTTACAGGTTTTGTGGATTCTGATTATGGTGGAGATAGAGATGGGAGAAAATCCACTACAGGATATACCTTCACTCTTGCTGGAGGAGCGGTGAGTTGGGCTTCTAAGTTGCAGTCTGTTGTGGCTTTATCAACCACTGAAGCAGAATACATTGCAGCAACTCATGCCAGCAAAGAGGCAATTTGGCTAGAGCGATTGTTGGGTGACTTCAAGGTAATGCAGGAGAAAATTACGTTGCATTGTGATAGCCAGAGTGCTATTCAGCTAGTGAAGAATCCAACATTCCATGATCGCACGAAACACATTGATGTCAAGTACCACTTTATCAAAAATGTGGTGGAAGAAGGTAGGATCCTGTTGCAGAAAATCGACATTGAAGTGAATCCTGCAGATATGCTTACAAAGCCGGTCAAGGTAGAGAAGTTTGAATGGTGCAGAACTTCTCTGGGCTTGCTGAAAAAGTAACAAGGGCAGCATTGGGCAATTGGCACTGGATGAAGATCTTTGGCAGAAGAATTCTTGAATATTGACTTCAAGTGGGAGAATGTTAGGAAGTGAAGTCACTATGCAATAAGGAAAGGATTGCAGGTTCAAGCCGGACGTCTGGCAGACGTGGGAGGGCGGCAGACGTCTAGCCTGACGTCTGACCAAGTAGACGTCTAGGCCAGACGTCAAGCCAAGTAGACGTCAGAGGAGTGGACGTCTAGGTAGACGACAGGAATGCGGAAGACGAACAGTCTTGGGAGCGGAAACGAACAGTCTTTTGGAGGCTTCCGTTGGAAGAGGAAACGAACAAGTTTGGAGTCTTCCTTCTGCTCTATAAAAGGGACTTGATCCCTTGCATATGTGAGAGAGGTTGTTGAAAACGTTGAAAGACGTGGATGTAAATTTTGCTGAAAATAATAAAGAGAGAAGTTGCCATTGCCCCGTGGTTTTTCCTGCACATTGCAGGTTTCCACGTAAATCTCTGTGTCACTTGTGTTACTGTTTCCGTGTTCTATATTTTTGTTATTGTGCTTCCTCTTGCAGGTGATAAATCTTGGAGTTTTTCCTAACAAGATTACCTCACCTTCCCTTTCAATATTGGCACGATGAAGTTTTAATGGCTATTGCAAATGGTATTGGTACCTTTGTTACCATTGATAGGGTAACCAGGCTGAAGTCCCGTATGGTGTTTGCCCGAATTTGTGTTAATGTTGATCTGGATAGCAAGCTTCCGGAAACAATAGACCTGACGTCCCTAGTGGGTACCTGGACTCAAAGGCTGGAGTATCGAAATATCCGGCCCCTTTGTGATCTGTGTAAAGGGAGAGGTCATATCTCAAGCTTCTGCCCAAAGAAGAAGAAAGCTCCCAATAAGAAAGTCTGGAAGAGGCACGGATCTCGTGGTGGATAATCAGAAGGAAGCAAGCACCTCACACTAGTCGGTTGTGGTGGCTGAGGAGGAACACATGGAAGATCCCTCTTATGGAGTTGTGGTAGTCCAGCCCCCCTTGGAGCTGTGGAACCCCTTGACTTTGCAGACCCTAACTCTTTTGCTTGCTTGAGAGGAGCTGAAGAGGACGAAATGGGAGACCTAGCTGAAGTTGTGGAATTTGTGGAGGAGACACAATGGGTGAATCATGAGGGGGTACAATAGGAGAGTCTAAAACCTCTAGAAGCGGATGTAGAGGTTAACCCTATTGACACGATTCTTACAAATCTGGATAGGCAAGATGAAGATGGAAAAGCATTAAAGGAAGATAAGCAAATCCTAAAAAAGATAGAGGTGAAGCCTGTAGCTCCAATACGGGAGGATTCCGGTTCAGAGGAGGTTCTGATGACGCCCTCAAGAGTGACTAGGAATCAAGCAAAGAGAACTCCCTTGGATGTTGGCAAGGAACACACTGTAGGTAGACCCCCTTTAACAGAGGTAAGGAAGAGGGAAATAGCAGCAGAGATAGCCAAAGGAACACAAACCATCATCAATATGGGTGGGGGAGGGAAGAAATCAGCTAAATCTAAAAACAGAAAGTTTTGTCATGGAATGTATGAGGTCTCAACGGGACTAGAAGACATAGATCAGTACAAACATTGAGAAGAGATAATAAACTAGACATTTTGCTATTACAAGAGACAAAGGTGGCAGAAGCAAACTTAGCAATGGTTAAAAGACAAGATTTGGAGAGGAGTAGACTTTGTTGCTCAACCCTCAATGAGCTCCTCAGGAGGAATGATGTGTATTTGGGACCCAAATAAATTGGAAGGACAAAAAATTATCTCAAATGACAGATTTTGTGCTATCCACTTCTTTTCGAAGGAGTATAATTCCCACTGGATCATTACAAATGTCTATGCACCCACTACTGTGGCTGGAAGACGAAGGTTATTGAGGGAATTGAGTGAACTCAAGCATGTCTTTGTAGGCATCCCATGGATCATTGCAGGGGACTTCAATATCCCTCTGTATCCGTCTGATAAGAAAGGAGGTGTTGAAGGATATTCAGAGAGTATGACTGAGTTTGGTGATTTTAAAAATTCAAATGCTTTGATGGACTTGGAGCCTAGACAAGCAAAGTTTACCTGGACTAATACGCAGCTGGGGAGGCAATTGATTCAGATCATAATGGACAGGGTGTTGATTTCTCAGGAGATTTCAGTGTTGTTTGGGGACACTACTCTCACGACCCTCCCAAAAAATGGCTCAGACCATAATCCTTTGATTTGGGAAACAGCAGACAGGAGAAGGCTCTTTGCTACCCCTTTCCGGTTTGAAAGGATGTGGATCCTTCATTCTGATTTAGAGCGCAGGATACAATCTTGGTGGCAGCAATATTTTTCTGGGGATAGATTGACTCAAGTAGCAAAGAAACTGATATTTGTTAAGTGGAACTTAAAACTGTGGAATAAAGAGGTGTTTGGAGACATTATGGTTAAAAAGGCAGCTTTACAACAACAGCTCATGGAGTTAGAAAACTCTTTGCGTTTGGGGGAGCATTCGGAGGAAGTTCGAACTAGAGAAAAGGATCTTCTATGTGATTGGCACAATACTTTGGCGTGTGAGGAGGCTTTCTGGCAGCAGAAATCAAGAGCTTTGTGGTTAAAGGAAGGGGACATGAATACGAGGTTTTTCCATGTTTCAACTCTCAGGCACAAAAGTTTTAATAAAATCCAGGAGATCAAGATTGTTGATGGTTTGAAATAGACCAAATACAAATATACCAAAACGCAGGAAAATAACAAACAGACAACAGATCTGAACTCTGATTTTTTATTTATTTTCTTCAACCAAACCCTTATTACAACCTACAGCAGATAAACAATAGGAAAAGGAGATATTTCAAACACAAATGCACCTCAAAACACCTTCAGCTGGCAAATCAGGTCTTCCCAAGGGCTGACGTCAGACTGAGATGTCCAAAACTGTCCCAAACACTTCTGATCTGCAATTTATCCTCTTCCAAACTGGACGTCTGGCTGTGGGAGGCTGAATCTCAGACTTGATGCACCAGAATGATCTCCAAACCCTCAAAAACATCAAATTAGCCCTCCTAGGGCTGGACGTTGCCTCTCCTAGGCTGATAAGGTCCACGAAATGCTCCAAAACTGCCCTCCTAGGGCTGACGTCACACTCTGAGGGAGAGATTAGGGTGAAACCCTACTCAGAATGTTCTCCAATTTGCCCTCAATGGCTGATCTTCACTTCAGCTCCAGTTCTCTCACAAATCAAGCACAAACCACAAACCCTGAGATGGATTTGTCAGATCTATTGGGTAGATAGCTAGCTGGTCTAGCCTCCAATGGATGAATCCAATGGGAACCCCAAATCTCCAAGAGATACTTCCAGCAACCTCTAAGAGCCCAAGAATACGGCAGTATTCTCCAATCCTTCAATCACAATTCCACCCCCTCCAAATGAAACCCTAATGCTCTTTTATAATCACACCCTAATGTGAGAATGAATCTCAGCCTTAGATTTGGCCATGGATGGCTGAGATTAGATCTCATTCACTTAAGATCTAAGGGCTGTGATATAATCTTACGTTGAGATCACTTAAGTGATGTTGGGGTCCACACAATGAAGGAAAAGACTCTCTCAACACTTAGACATATTTCAAAAACGTATACCAAGCTAAAGGCATTAAATAATGTCTTTTTTCTATCCCAAAACTTTCCCAAATACTTAAATAACTCCCTCAACACATATGTCAACCATAAGACTTGTCAAAACACACTTATTAACCCATATAACTCCCATTTTAACAACAAAATATAACAAAACACCCTAAATGACACCTAAACACATACAAAACACAAAATGACAATATTTACAATGCTGGATAATTTTGGGGACATTACATGGTTCTTCTACAAGGGATCCTTTCCAAATTAGAGGGGAAGTTGTTCGATTTTTCCAAGACATGTTAGGAGTGGATTCGGAGCTGGATGAAGAGGCGATGAACCTGTTGTTAGGCCATATTCCCTTAAAGATTACAAACCGGATAAATGACTATCTCCTCAGCAGCTTTACAAACGAGGAAATTAAAGAGGCGGTCTTCTCCATGAAGGGAGACAAATCTCCTGGTCCAGATGGGTTTCCGGTGCTCTTCTATCACAAGTTTTGGCACATCATTGGCAATGAGGTCACCTTGGCAGTTAAGGAGTTTCAGATCTCTAAAAGGATCCCTTCTGATGTGAACTGTACGTTCTTAGCCCTCATCCCGAAGATTGTTGGTGCTAAATCTTTTGCATATTACCACCCAATTAGCATGTGTAATACTCTCTACAAAATTGTGTCCAAAGTCCTTGCAGACCGGATGAAGATGGCTCTCCCTTTTGTCATTGACAAACACCAAAGGGGTTTTGTTCAGGGACGACAGATTCTTGATGGGATCATTTCGATCCATGAGATCCTGCACTCTGTCTCTAAATCAAAAAAGGAAGGTATGTTTCTTAAATTGGATATGAATAAAGCATATGACAGAGTTTCTTGGGATTTCCTGATCAAAGTGCTTCTTTGGTTTTCATGAGGATTGGATCTCTATGATGAAAAACTGCATCTCCACAATGATGATCTCCATCTTAGTTAATGGGTCTGCAGTGGGTTATTTTCCTAGCAAGAGGGGGTTAAGACAAGGGGACCCCCTGTCCCCTTATCTATTTATAATTTTAGTTGAAGCTATGGGTAGAGCCTTCACAGCATCCACGGATAGAGGACACATAGAAGGTATCAAGCCAGCTTCCACTCTGGAACCGGTCTCTTTTCAACAATTTGTGGATGATACTCTAATTTCGACAAGATCATCTCTTCCACAAGCAAGACATATTAAGATGATTTTGCATTTCAATGAGCTTGCAGCAGGCCAAAAGGTAAATTTTAATAAAAGCAAGATTTTTTTCTTGAATACCTCTAGAGCTCTCCAACTGCAGATAGCAAGAATCTTCAACTATGGCATAGGTGATTTGCTAGCAACCTATCTAGGGATGCCTTTATTCCGTGGGAGTATGAAGGAAGCCTTGTGGGATCTAGTTATTGAACGTGTTACAAAGAAATTGTCTTCCTGGAAAGGCTCTCTTCTTAGTCAGGCAGGAAAGGCCCAACTTGTGAAATCCTGCCTTCAAAGTATACCTATTTACTTCATGTCAATTTTTAAAATGCCAATATCGGTCTGCAAAAAGATTGAACAAATCCAAAGGATTTTTCTGTGGTCTGGGGCTGAGGAAAAGAAGAGGATATCTTTACTTGCTTGGAACAAAGTTTGTACCTCTAAACAATATGGGGGATTGGGATTGAGAACTCTTCCCAAAATGAACAAAGCTCTAATGGGAAAGTTGGGTTGGAAGTTGGCAAAGGAAGAAGACACTCCCTGGGTCAAAATTGTAAAAGCTAAGTATTTACATAATTCCTCCTTCCTGGAAAACCTCAACCCCCTAAGGGGTCTAGTTTCTGGAATAGCCTTCAACAGGTAAGACCTCTAATCCAGCAGGGCTGTAGATGGCAGATTGGAGATGGTGCTAACGTGAGATTTTGGCAGGATACTTGGCTCTTTAACTCTCCCCTTTGTGAGATCCCAAGGTTTGCAAACTTAAGAACAATTTTGACTCCTATTTATGGACTGTTGGTTCGGGATTATATTGTGGAAGAAAATGGCATCAAGAAGTGGAAGCGGCTTTATGCTGAGAACATCAATGAGGACTTGCGTCCACACCTGGAAAGTCTTAATAGATGCCTTAATGCCTACATCCTCAGCCATTGGTGACCGAATGATATATTTATTTGGATGAAAACGAAGAGTGGAGATTATTCTGTGAAGTCTGGTTATAACTTGGTTGAAGGTGTAGGGGTAGTGTGGCCCCATGTAAAGGTTTGGGACAAAGATCTCATCCCTAAGATTACTATTTTTCAGTGGCTGGTTATGCATAATAAAATTATGACCCAAGATAATGTGAAAAAACGTGGTTTCTCCTTACCAAATAGATGTGTTTTGTGTGAAAAAGAGGAGGAAAGCATTGATCATCTACTTCTTAAGTGCTCCTTTACCAAAAACTTGTTTGATCAGCTCTATAGTGAATTCCAAGTTCAGTGGGTTTTCCCTAGAACTATCTCAAATTTGAACCTACAATGGGAGCCTCCTTTTAAAGGCAGAAGAATCAGGAAGTTGTGGCTTCTAAGCCTTCCACATATCTGGTGGAGAGTCTGGAATGAAAGAAACCACAGAATCTTTGAGGACTTGAAGATGGATTGGAAAATGGTTTGGAACCGAGCAAGAAGTCTCCTGATGGAGAATTTTAACACTATCCGCTTCAAGGAGGGATGGGAATCAGAGCAAGAAAGGCGGATATTGGAATGCTGGGAAGTCAAAGAGAAATTACCAATGCCTCGAGTCCATCCCAAAACTCATGCAAAATGGATACCGCCGCTAGTTGGATGGTTCAAATTAAATTTTGATGGGGCACAAAAGGTAATCCCGGGCTGGCAGGAGCTAGAGGGGTGATCCAGAATCATCTGGGTAAGGTAATCAAAGCCTTTGCTGAACCACTGGGTGAACAGACAAGTCATTTTACTGAAGCAAGAGCAGCTTATGTAGGAATTTCTTTGGCTATCAATTGCAATCTAGATAAGCTCATAGTTGAAGGAGACACAAAATATTGTGACCATTTTAAAGGGAGAACAACCAGCTGCCTGGACTATTGATATAATGATGGTGGAAGCTCAAGCGCTTTTGGATAGACTCGAGAATGTGTCTATCAATCATATTTATAGAGAAGCCAACAAGGTAGCAGATGGTCTTGCTAATGAAGGAGTTATGGCAGATGCCAGAAAGGAATGGGGGAATGATATCCCAGTTTACATAAATAATTTAGTTGACAATGATAATGCCACAAGAATTGACAATGGGGATCAGTAGGAAGAGGCTGCCAAGAAAGCATAGAGTATATGATATTTAGATATGTAAGGTGTATGCTGATTTTCTAGTTCTAGATGTGGTTAGTGAAGTGTGTTTGTTGTTACATGGTTGGTATAGGCTTTATGCCAGTGGGAAATCCTTCTTGGTGAAATGGACAGTGATTGGCCATATCTGTTGATGTAAAAGGTTAGCATTCCTTTCAAAAATGCACTTTTCCAACTTAACAAAAAAAAAGAGAACTTATGCAAGGAGATTATAAAACCATTGGCTGTGGTCTGAATTACCTCCCTAAGTTATTTCAAATATAAATCCTCCCCTACTTTCCATTCATTTTTATGAGAGGTTGTCTACAATTAAGTTTGCCCTGAAATTTGAGTATCTTTTCACCTTGTATAACATTGGACCAAAACTTTACAAATGAGACGATCTTGCTTTTACACCTTTCATGGCAACCACCTTTAGTAGAGGCTGCTAGTATAAGAACTCCCTGATACCTGAATTAGACAGAATAACAGAACATTTCATAGATCTATTAGTTTTCTCTTTGAACAATGTTATCATGGAACCTTGTTAACAACCAAGTAGGATAAACAGGACTTATCATGTATATGTACTACACAAGGTCGTAACATATCTTAACAAAGGATACAGATTTTGGTATTGCTTCTTCCAACTGTTTATTTGATCATTCAATTATATATCCCTTCACTTCCTCCCTTAAATACTTCTTCACTTCTCTAATACTTGATAACCCATACAATTCTTCTTAGAAATCCACATAACAAAGAAATCACTGGGACATGGTGTGGTGATGGTCTTAACTAATACCGAAGCCATTGTGTTTTGGTTATTGATTTGGGTGAATAAGTGTGCAGTAGCTTAGCTTTCAACATTGTATCTCATTGATGGGTACAAGTATTGGTGGATAATCAATAAAAGTTCTTTCCCAAGACAATCATCCCATTGGCTTTGAAAGGAGCATATGAATGATAGGGAAAAGCACGTGTTTACTCTATAACAAAAAGATGTTAGCTATCTTGGGTGCACACTATAGAACAATGAGGTTTGAAAGTAAGAAATGATGAAAATGGAACCCAAAGAAAGAGGATGAAATCTCCAAGTTTTAGGTAGCTTGGACTATCTCACATGCCATTAGTAAGTAGTGCCAGTTCCACTTTGACCCCAGTGGCAAAGCCCAACAATGGAATTAGGGGTAATATAGAAGACAAGGTGAAAGTTGAGGGTAAACTTGTCAATGGATACTGTAGTGCGATACTTACATGGGTCTGTGAAGGTGAGGCTTATTGAATTGCAACTCAGAGTTGAAGAAAAGATATTGAAGAACCATGAATATCGACCATATAAGGATTTCTGGAGCTTCTCTGACTGCTGTTACCTGAAGGTGTAGTCAATGCAAGTGTCATGCATTCAAATTGGCAAAGTCAGTTTCTGTGCTTCTGCTCCTCCAATGTCTTTGTATTTTATACTCCTCACCAGTGTTGGAAAACTTGCCAAGAAACCACAACAATCATGGTTTTTTTGATGCCTGGTGAGAAAATTGCCAAAATACCTGGCTTTGACTTTTGCGGAATTGACAGAAAAACTTGCAAGTAATTGCAACAAAGAGCTTGCCAAATCTGGGCCAAATATGAGCAGAAAATGGTCTGGAACGAGTTTTTGCCAGGTTTGCCAAGATTTACCGATTTTCACCATGTTTCTAACAAGAAAAGTTTTTCAATGAACATAAATATTTTCATTTTATATCCCTGAGTTTTTGATGAGTTGCCAAGTACTCTCAAAAAATGGCCTTGCCGATTGGGCTGAGCTGCAAGCCAAGTCACAGATATTGGATCCCTGAAGCTTGAGTCATTTTTTTAATTTTTAAATAAAAAATTAAAAGAGAGAGAGAGGCTAACTCATTTTCTAAACCGAGCTGCGAGCTGAGTCAGAGGGACTACTTAAAATTTCAAAATTATAATAATTAAACAAACTCAATGCATTTTTTTTTTTCTTGAAAAGAATTGCTGTGACTCGTAAGTCCCGACCCAGATACAGGGTCTGCATTAGCTGGTTTTACGGGGCAATAAACACTCAAACAAAATTGTTTTCAGTGAATTTGGAAATCTACAGAAAGATCTAAAAGAGATCAAAACAGTTAAGGAAATAAAACCTTTTCAACCATAGCCCAAATTTTTATAATTATAGAAAATTTCCTCCATTGTCCAGGAAGTGATCCTGAGGTAAAGGATGAAGTTTTCGACTGTTCATCTTTAAGTTTTAGCCTTTTTTCATGCTTTATGTAAGCAACATCGCAGAATTGAGAACCATCTTGAAAGCATGGAGAAAAGGTTTCAAGAAGACCTAAGTGATGTGCATTATTTTACACATTACTTACGTGACAAGTTTTTGGCAGAGCCTTCGCCAAGTCCAAGAGAGAAACACCTTGCCACTCCCCCAAGTGTCAAATCCGAATGGAGGTAGGGTAATCAAATAAGAGGTCAACTAACTCATTACTACTTTTCCGAAATTAAGCAGTGCTAAGCAACTACTCTGGTTTAGCCTGTTTGGCCATTTCAGAGTACAAACTACACTTACCCCGTGGGAAAACTTTGCCAGACCATGGTTTGACTGCTACTCAACTCACCAGGTTCCATTCCCCTATTAGCATTCAGTTTGGGCATGTGTGGGGGCTGGCCCTGATGCAAGTCTAGTAACATATTATCTATCTATTCCGGCAGAATACAGATAATCATTCATATTTATGTGTATGCTAACACATGCAGCCTGAAAACCGACAATCTTCGTTGCAAAATAAAAATTCAAACGTCAAACAGCAATTGCGTTAAACATTTAACAAGCTCAAAAAGGAATTCAAAGATACAACAATAAATGTTTCAAAATACATGAACAAGGGCCATCAAGAATGTCCTTCCTTGTTCTGTTCTTTTTTTTTTTTTTTAATTTTCTTCTTCTCTGATTAACCGTGAAAGCCAGGGTTAGCTAAAACCTGGAAGTCGCAATGGCATTGCAGGTCAGGGCCACTGCAGACACGCTGCGTTGCCACGTCGACATAATCCCCTGAATTTCTGTAAAATCTGCAGCGGAGACCCCCCTCGTTTTGCACCAGCACCGACCCCAGGCGTTCCGGATCCGCAGGGGTGCAGGTCCTCATGCCTGCATTGCTGGAACAACGTGCTTCCGCTCTATTTGCAGCCTCTTCGATATCCATCTCCTCTCTCTGCTGTAAATACGAGTAAGAGAAACGGATGCAAGCTTCTGGCTGTATACATATATGAGTGGAAAAGTTTGTGGTTTCGTTGTTTTTTAGATACACGCACGTCGTATTTCACACCAACCCGTTTGACTGCTTTATCCAATCGCTTGCATAACCCAAATGATATTAGAACTTTTAAGGCTCACCCATCTATGCCCACCTGGGCCCTCCCCTCCTCTCATGCTTAAAAGGGCCTTTGCCTTTGATATGTAGGGTGGAGGTGGGGGAGAGGGCCGTCCTATCTCATTTCCTAGCGCTACGGTGCTCCACCAACCTGCTAGTACTTACACGGATGGAATGTCCAGAATATCGTTACGGTCGAGCCCTATCTTCGGCGCCTTTCCTCTTCTAAAATAGAGAGCTCTTCGGTTCCTGAACTTGACTCTCCAGAGTAGCAATCCTGCTATCTCTCATTGAGCTGATCCCAGCCAATGTGACAGTTGATTTTGATTTTGTTTGTGAAGTGTAATATAAGATTATAGTAAAGAGTAAGTGTTATTGATTTTATATATAAAAAAAAAAAAAAATTATTAATTTATTTTTTATATTTTATATTGTAAAATGTTAGTTTTGAAGGTTAGGTAAATTGGTAAGTTTTTGGTGTTTATTTTTTTTTGAAAAAATTGAAAAAAACTTGTATTAAAACAAAGATCAATTACAAATGGGAGTAGACACATCCCAGCCGAGAACAAAGAAAGCACATGATTACAAGGCACGAAAATGCGACATGTCGCGATATCGTTACAGCAAGCCATCCTTGGCCGCGCCAGAGGAGCAAGTCGCGAAATCGCGACAACCTGTCCCCATGGCGCCTAATAACCAAAAGTGTCGCAATATCGCGACGAGTTTTCCTCTTGGCGCCCAATCTCCAAAAGTGTCGCGATATCGCGACGTTTTTACCTCATGGCGCCTATTCTCCAGAAGTGTCGCGATATCGCGACAAGTTTTCCCCGTGGCGCCCATTCTTCAAAAGTGTCGCGATATCGCGACGAGTTTTCCCCTTGGCGCCCATTCTTCAAAAGTGTCGCAAAATTGCGACGAGTTTTCCCCTTGGCGCCTACTCTCCAGAAGTGTCGTGAAATCGCGACGAGTTTTCCTCTTGGCGGCCATTCTTCAAAAATGTCACGATATCGCGACAAATTTTCCCCTTGGTGCCCATTCTTCAAAAGTGTCGTGAAATCGCGACGACTTTGCCCCATGGCGCCTTTTTTCCAAAAGTGTCACAAAATCGCGACGAGTTTTCCCTTTGGCGCCCATTCTTCAAAAGTGTCGCGATATCACGCCGAGTTTTCCCCTTGGCGCCCATTCTTCAAAAGTGTCGCGATATCACGCCGAGTTTTCCCCTTGGCGCCCATTCTTCAAAAGTGTCGCGAAATCGAGAGAATGCAAAAGTGTCGCGAAATCGAGAGAATCAGATTCAATAAAAAATGGAGATACATAATCAATTCTCTATATATTATCAAATTTTTTATATATCTCCCCAAAAATATTGAGCTGATCCCAGCCAATGTGACTGTTTTAAGATGGGCTCAGTTGATTTTGTTTGTTAAATTTAATATAAGATTATAGTAAAGAGTAAGTGTTATTGATTTTATATATATAAAAAAATTTATTAATTTATTTTTTATATTATAACACGTTAGTATAGAAGCATATAAACCATCTCTGTTTACCCTATACAAACTTGGCACCGCCCGGACTAGAACCGGAGACCTTCAGTGTGTTAGACTGACGTGATAACCAACTACACCACGGTACCTGTTCCTATAATCTATCTCTTTTTATAAAATCTATATAGCTTAAAGCCACTGCTTTTCTCTAATTTAATAATTTTTTTTTTTTTTTTTTAAACATGAGTCTTTTTATTATATAAGAAAGTTGTTTACAAATTTAAAGTCACTATTTTTAGTAATTGGTTAGTACAAAGGTTCAAACTACAAGAATCAAACCAGTGCAGGGTTCAAACCACAAGACTGCTTCCAACAAACTTATCTCAGGTTCAAACCACGTGAGATGGAAGCCATCGGTCGCTAGATATTATCGTTGGTCTGACACGCACTCAAAGGATTCGAAACAAATTATTACCTTTACAAAGGGTTGGCTTCCCTCAAGGTTTGAACCTAGATCTCTTCTTGATAAGTGTCCAACCACACTTACATTTACCAATTTACTTAACTTTTAAAAGTAAAACAGAAGGATTTTTTACAAAAGACATTGGGTGCTAAAACCAACTAAGACGGATTTTTTACCAAAGACATTGGATGCTAGAACAAACTAAGACCTCGCTTCTAAAAAAAATAGATTAATATAATGCAAACGGTGGAATCACAAACAATATATAAATTAAATATTATATTTTTTAATACTTTAATTTTATTAGGAAGCATAAACGATAGATTCCCTTAAACAAATAAAAGTGTTCAATTCAACAACCAATAAAATCAAATATTAAAAAAAATATAATTGAAAACTAGGGTTTATGAGAGGATTAAGATTAAGTTTATTTAATTTTAATTATTATAGATACGATACTTAATATAATATATTATAATTTTTTTTAATTAAATTTTATTAAACAAAAATCAGATTAAATAGATGTAGATGTGAGATCTTTCATATATGGGTTATAGTTTGGAAGTGTTTTTAGATATACATGTATATAGTTCTACGAAGGTTAAATGTCCAATTAGAGAATAAACAAAAATTGTACAAAAAAGCATTGCTACATCTAATCATTGAATGACATATCAGAGGAGGACTCCTTAGAACTACAATAAGGCAAAACCTTTGGTTTACTTTTATTGTATACAATGTATCCTCCCAAAACCATAGTCGAGAGGTTTTTATTTCCAATGACGATTGTAAATTCCTGTAACTCTACCAACTCATCCTACTAATTTTCATTGTTATTTGTCTGTCCTATCTCCACCTTCCCACTTACACAGTGATTCAAACAATTCCTAAACATGAAACATCGAGGCCTTCAATCTCTATGTGTGTAATTACTCCCTCCTCCCAAGAGTTGCCACGTTGGTACTTCTTCCTTCCCCATCATTGGGATAATCTTGTTGAAGCAAAACCTGCAAGTCCATATAATCTTCTCCTAAGTTTTGTCCCCTGTCATAATCCCACCAATGATGACCTCTCTTTATTCCCTAATTAGCTAACTTATCTGCAACTCTATTCTTTTCCCTCACCACATGGAGAAATTTTATCTACACTTTATTTTTTAAACCCATAATATTGTCCAACGCCCGCTAGACCCTCCATTCTATTTCTTCCCTCCTTGTTCAACCTATTGATTAAGACCTAAGAGTCAAACTCCACCTCAATTCTCAACTATACTTGCTTAAGAGCCATGGCTACGCCTTCACAGATGGCCATGGCCTTTACCACATGTTGTTCCTCCTAATGCCTCGATGGAAGCCAAAAACCATCGTTCCTTCATGTGTACAACCCACCTCCTCTGAATTGCTACAAGCAGCACCATCGATGTTAACCTTAAACCAATCCATCAGTGGTGGCTTCCACTTCCCTCCCCTATCTAGCTTTTTAGGAGGAATCTTCTTTACTCTCAAGCTCCAATTCCATAAAAATTGGGACTAAATCCACCTAAGGATCACAATCCCAAGAAGATCCAATAACTCCTCATCTTTGGGCATAAACTAGGAACCTTTGATTCCTCTTACAACCTCTCTAATATTGACCAAAATTCTTAAGAAAATTTATTCCCTAGATGAGCACTCATCATGAAAAAATATGACTATTGCGCTCTAGCCACACTTGCCATAAAGTGAAGGCCATGAAACAATGGACTAGAAGGGCATATTGTCCACCCACCTTCTAGAGCCCCACAGATCAAAGAACTGCTCCAACGAGACATCAACAAGCCGAGGCAAATTAAACATCCTTTCACCTTGCTTCTAGATCCAACTAGCAAAGGGACATCAAACTAGAAGGTGGTGCACAGATTCTCCTGCCCCAAAACAGAGCACACACCATTCCAAACCCACCAAGCCCCTCTTACGAAGGTTATCCTGAGTCAAAATCATATTCTAATGGCTACCCAAATGAAAATGTTGACTTTCGACCATATACTTGAATTCCACACCTTCCAAATCACCCCCTCCCTACCCAATCCCTCTGTGAGTCAGTCATATCCCTTCTTGATGGAATACCATCCATTTTCTTTGTCTCCCCATCCCAAAGAGTCCTCCTCTTTCAACCATGAACACTGCCTTTGATCTAAAATAGCCCTCAAACTATCCCTATCTTCTTTAGCTATATGTCTTCAAATCGAGAGGTCTTTCCACCTCCTATACTTACCTTTAGTTTTCCAGTATTGCAATCGCCCTCTTAAAGTTCAAAATCGAGTGGCCTTGGGAGGCCACCCCCTCCCCCTCCATCAACATTTTTTACAAAAACATTTAATTCTTCATCTCATAATACAGATCGCACACAAATCCTTCTCCTCCGCTCAGATCCCACCCAAATCTTTCTCCTTTACTCAGATCCTGCTCAAATCTTGCTCCTCTGCTTAGATCTTGTTCAGATCTCACTCCTCTGCTCAAAAATAACATTAATTCCTCTCATAAAACTCTTTTTTAATACTATAACAACATTTGTATTTAAAAAGGTATAAAAGACAAATGTAGATAAGTTATTACTCCATGTGAAGCATAGACTATGTTTACCGAGGCGGGGCAGGTGGTTATAGTTGTAGCTTTCTGATGGAGATGTTGTTGATTCCCTTGTATATATATAGAAAAAAGCATAGACTATGACCTCTACACAATTTACCCAAAATAAATAAGGGATGTTGAATTCAACCAATAAAAATTATAGGTTTTTAACAATTATTATTAAAATTAAAAACTATAGTTTATAATAAATAAATAATACAATATTTTTATGAAGGGAGAGTGTGAATCAAGAGCAAAGCCCCAGTAAGTAGTATGGAAGAAAGTTATATTTTAAAGCCTTAATAGAAAGTCAGGATGCCCTAGCTGAAATTATGGATTCCTAAGTTAGACTTAAGCAAAAGAAAAAGAATGGATAAAAAAAAAACTCAACTATAGCAGTGAAATAACGAATTCAATTTTAATCTGACAGGGTTGGATCGATGGCGAGCGAACGAGCGGTTTTAGGGGACCGAACGGCTTCAAGGGAGCGAGGGGAAGGCGGGAATACGAATTTTCAAAATTTTACAGGTGAAACTGCCCCTCAGAACTCAGCAGAGATAGGTGATGCATGCCACGACGAGAAAGCGGGCCTCGATTCAGAGCCAGATGGTACAGGGTTTTTAGGGAATGCAAAACCTTTTCGAGGAAAATACCCTTCGAACAAACAGAGCGGGTCCCCCGAAGATATTGCTTCCCCCTTGCTCACTTTTGCTGAAAAAGTGAAAGGGCGGGAGAAAATTGTTTCTAATAAAAGCAATATAAACACCTTACTTCCCAACGGTGAAGATCTGGTTATCCCTAACGAGATCATGACTGAATATCTTTTTCTTGAGTCCCACACTCTGGCTGGGAAATTTATTAGAGGCAGACCTGGCATGAAGTCCATACGGCTGTGGGCATTTTCTAAGTGGAGAAACCTAGGTAACATGGAGTTGGTTGCCCTATCTTGGGGTTTTTTTTTTATCCGCCTTAATAACTAGGATGATGTCTCCCAAATTCTCATAGGTGGACCCTGGTTTTATGGTCGAAAGGGGTGAAGATTTCAACCCGAAAACTCAAAGTATGAACTATGCTCCTATATAGGTTCATCTTCCAGATCTGCCTATCCAGTTCTTGCACGAAGACATCTTGCATGGCATTGCTAAATCCATTAGAGAATTAATAGCTATTGATATTGTCACTAAATCTCAGACTCGCATGATTCATGTAAGAATCTGCGTTAATGCAAATTTGGATTCTCAATTGCCTACGTGTATTAACCTGGTCTACGATGCATATCGCAGATGCCAGGATATTGAATATGAGAATAAGCCCACTTTTTGTATTGAGTACCAGACTCAAGGTCACCTCAAAGCTCAGTGCCCGTCTCTAAAACCCTATAAAGAAATGGCTAGCTCCAAGTCCCATGTTGGGTGTCTAGGCAATAGGTTCCAAAGAAAGCAGAACCACGCTGGGCATTATAAAAAAAAAATTGAGTTTGACTACGCTTAAATTGAAGCAAGTTGCAGTTTCAGATCTGGTGGACGATCAAGCTAAGGTTAGCTCTCCCTTTGCTTTCCCTAACAAATTTGGTGTATTAGCTAAAAATTTTATTTGAGTCTGCTCCCTTTGACGAGACCCTATTGCATGAGTTTGTACCCCTTGGACCCGTCATTGTTGTCCAAAGGGAAACCCACTCTCGATCTAGATCTGGACCTTCCCATATTATTTCTAAACCTTCGCCTACCCCCGAAGGGCATATTGAAAATTGTAGTCCCACTCCTGTCAATACCGACTTTGAAAGTTGTAACTCTAACTCAACCAAACCTGAGTTCAACCCTATCAACACCATAAGTTACCAGAAAGCCTCTATAGATGTCGACAGTGAGAAAAAAAAGGGAATACCTTCCATAAATGACCAAAAAAGAAAGAAACGAATAACAAAATTGCCAATGGCATTCAAAAGACTCTTTTCTAGGACCTTTTCAATCAGGAGAAAGATGAATCAAAAAGACCCAAACCTCCCTTACAACAGTCAAAGGGAGGCAAAAAAATTTCCAAAATTTCTAAATGAGGATCCTCTCATGGAATGTGAGAGGCCTCAATAGTGTTGTCAAACAGAGACTTGCATGTACTTTGAGGAAGGAATACAGGTCCATTATCATGATTATGCAAGAAACAAAGATTGACCAAAACAGAATCTAGAAAATTGCTAAATCTATTTGTAAGAATAGTGATTTCAATTTTAGCCCTACTATAAAGTTGAAGGTAGAATAATCTCTTCGTCAAACAAGGTTCTGAACATTCTGTTCTACTACAAAGACAACAATTATTCCTGGGTTTTATCCAATGTTTACGTTCCCAACAATCCAACCAACAGAAATATCTTATGGGATACTTTGAGACACATGAGGAATGTTTTCAAAAATATTTTGTGGATCCTTGTTGAAGATTTTAATTCCCCTCTTTTCCCCTTAGATAAGCAAGGGGTAAATATCACTCCATCCAAAAGCATTGGAGATCTTCATAATTTTGTAACTGACAGTGAATTAATGGACATTCAAATTAAAGGAGCAAAATACACATGGAGAAACAAGAGTTGGGGATCAACATATCTAAGTTAAGCTTGATAGATTTTTTCTTTCTCAAGAGGCTATTCCTGTTATGGATGATGCTACTTTCATTTGTCTCCCGAGAGTTGGCTCTGATTATTGTCCCCTTTTGTTTGAAGCTGATAAAGGTCCCAATTTCAAGATTCCTTTCAGATTTGAAGCTATGTGGACGCAAAACCCTGATCTTCATGATCGAATCTCTGATTGGTGGCAACAAGATTTTTCTGGGTCTTTCATTGCTCTAGTTTCCCATAAACTCAAGGTTAAGGAAAACCTCAAAATCAGGAATAGGGAAGTTTTTGGCAACATTTTTGAAAGCAAAAAAGAAGATTATGGATAAACTAAAAAGCATTGAACAACAAATACAAAATGGACAGCTAAGTGATCAAATCAGAGTCGAGGAGAAACAACTTTTAGCAGAGTATCATAACATTTTGGGTAAATAAGAGATGTTTTGGAGACAGAAATCCAAAGCCCTTTGGCTCAAGGAAGGTGATTCAAATACTAAATTTTTTCATGCTTCTACCCTCAAGCACAAAAGTTCAAACAAAATCAGGGAATTGACCAGAGGTGACGACTCCACTACCAGGAATATATTTGAAATTCGAGATGAAGCCTCTACTTTTTTTGAAGATCTTTGGGGAACCCATCCCCAAAATTTTGATCGGGCCAAGAATCAGTTACTCAATCACATTCCTGCCCTGGTCACTCTAGAAATGAATTCCTCGCTCATCAAGCCTATTTCTTCGAATGAGATCAAGCAAGCTTTATTCACTATGCACCCTAATAAAGCCCTTGGACCTGATGGTTTCTCCCCCCAGTTTTTTCAGACCTTTTGGGACATTATTGGGCAAGATGTGTGCAAGGCCATAATTGAACTCCAACATGCAAAATCCATCCCTAGAGGTATTAATTCTACTTTCATAGCTCTTGTTCCTAAAGGGCCTGTGTGCAAATCTATTGCAAATTTTAGACCCATTAGTTTGTGTAATGTGATTTATAAAATCCTAACCAAAGCTATGGCATCTAGAGTGAAAGAATTTCTTTCCCAAATCATAGATCCCTACCAAGGCAGTTCAGTTAAAGGAGGATCTATAACTGATGGTATCATAAATTTGCATGAAGTCCTCCATTCTCTCTCCAACAACAAAAAAGTTGCCCTGGTCCTTAAAATTGATATGAATAAAGCTTTTGACAAAGTCAATCAAGAGTTCTTACTTATTGTCCTTCTCAAATTCGGTTTTCATAGAGAGTGGGTCAAACTTATTCAAGGTTGCATTTCTAGCCCCTGGTTCTCAGTGTTAGTCAATGGGTTTGCAGCAGGTTACTTCCCAAGCAACAAAGGGCTTAGGCAGGGGTATCCCCTGTCTCCTATTCTCTTTATTATTCTTGCCAAATCCCTTGGAAGAGCTCTCAAAACCGCTTGCTCGGATGGCACGATCTCTAGTATTCAAGTTGCTTCTAACATGAGACCCCTGTCTCATCAACAGTTTGTAGCTGACACTGTCTTATCCACCCATGCTTTAGTTTGGGAAGCAAAATCGATCAAAGGCATTTTAGATCTCTATGAAGATTGCTCGTATTCTTCAGTGTGTCATATCTAAGCTTCCCACTGTCTATTTAGGGCTTCCCCTATTCACTAGTTGATCCAAAGAGTCTATGTGGATCAATGTTATTGAAAGAATCAATAAAAGGCTTGCAAGTTGGAAAGGGGCCCTCCTATCTCAAGTAGCCAAAGCCACTCTCACTATGGCATGTCTTCAAAGTATTCTTGTTTATTTTTTGTCAGTATTCAAAGCCTCATTTTTTGTCTATAACAAAATTGAACAGATTCAGAAGAAATTCCTTTGGACAGGTTCAGAGGATAAAAAAAAGTTCCATCTGGTTAGCTGGGAAAAGGTTTGCTTACCCAAAAGTTAGGGAGGGTTGGATCTTAGAAGAATTAGTAATATGAACATGGCATTGTTGGCCAAGCATGCTTGGAAGGTGTTTACCAAATGCAATCTTGAATGGGTTTCAATCATCAATAAGAAATACACTCACATCTAGAATTTTATGGATGAAAATATTCCTAAATTTGGGTCCACTTTTTGGAAATCAATCCTCCAAACCAGGCTTCTTATACAAAGGGGAACCAGATGGCAACTTGGAACAAGAAGCAAGATAAATTTTTGGAGAGATAGGTGGATCTCCAATCAACCGCTTAGTGAGAACAATGGAGTCTTAGTGGTGCAACCTTTGTTGGATACTCTCATAGGCAAAAAGATAGTTGATTTCATAGACTCTTCAATCCAACCCAAAAGATGGAAAGAGCTCCAGATTGCAAATGTTGATGCCCAAATTTCAAATGTTGACACAGAATTATCAACATTGTTGAGGGCAACTGTAATTCCATTTGGTATGTCTCATGATACCCCTTTCTGGAAAGAAATTGACTCTGGTATTTTTTCTATCAATTCTTCTCATCTGTTGACTTTCAATCCCCAAACTTCTCACATTCCTTTCAATCTAGTTTGGCTTAAACACCTCATACCTAAAGTTGTTGTCTTTGCTTGGTTGTCCATCCAAAATGAGATCCTCACTACTGATAATCTCATGAAGAGAGGGATGGTTGTTCCTAATAGATGCCATCTTTGTTTGGCGGTCTGGGAATCTATCAACCACATATTTACGGAATGTTCTTTCTTCCACTCTGCCATGGATCATCTCATGTCCACCTTTCACATCTCTTGGGCCCAACCCAACTCCTTGGCTCTTTTTTTCTCCTAGTGGCCCATGCCTTTCAAAAATTCTAGGTTGTCTTCTTTGTGGAAAGTTTATCTCCATCATCTCCTGTGGTAGATCTGGCTCGAAAGAAATAGTAGAATCTTTTCAAACACCCTCAGGGACTCTATCTCTGTTGCCAACAAAGCCATCACCTTTGTTGTTGAAAATTCTAAGCTTTTCCCTTGCACAAAACCACCTGAGTTTGCCCTTGAGTCCACTCTTTTTTGTTCTCTCAGTATTCCCCACAGTCCCGACTATACTCCTTCTAATCCCCATCCCAAAATTGGTGCTCACTGGACACCTCCTCTTGTAGGATGGCTTAACCTTAACTATGATGGTGCTTCTAAAGGAAATATGGGTGTTGCGGGTGTCGGAGGTCTGGTCAGGGATCACAATGGTTGACTCATAGTGGCCTATGCTGAGTTTTTGGGCATCCAAACTAACCACTATGCTGAAGCTCGTGCTTTGTGGAGAGGGTTAGAATTTCTCAGAGATTACATGAGAAATTTACAAGTTGAAGGTGATTCCATGAATGTTACAAACTCTATCATCTGCGACATAATTCCTTCGTGGAACGTGCGCGCTATTATTCAGGAAGCTAAGGTCTTGATGCAGAATTTTAGCAACGCTACAACCTGCCATGTCTTTTTGGAAGTTAACAAGTCTGTTGATTTGCTTGCCAATATTGGGGTTAGTCACAAAAATTTGTCCATTTGGTGCCAAAATTTCCCTCAAAATGTTCTTAATGTTGTTGTTGTCGACTTGGAAATGCACAACCGACCCTGAGAAGTATATTTCTTTTATTGGGTGGCATATGTATCACATCGATAGAATTGAGCTCCAATTTTGTCAACATTTGTTGATTCACTATGCTCTTTATGCTAAGTTTAAAATATGGTCCTACGGGAATTCACCTAAACCTATGAGGGTCGCCCAGTTCCAAAGTCCGCAATTACTAGCTCAAATAGGAAACTTTCTTAATTTGGATCCATGGTTTTCTTGTATTGTGGCAAGTTTCTTTATTGCCACAATGCAAGGAAGAGGAAGTCTCAAACTTCGCCAACCCACCAAGGTCTTTTTACCATCATTTACCACCATGCTGAAGCCACCATTCCTCCCGCCTCTTTTTCCTCTCCACTCCACTCCACCATGCCCCCGTCCCCGTCTGCTTTTTAGTCTGTCTCGCTCCCCTCCTTTTAATAGTGGTGAAGCTGCTTTTGGAACCCAGTCCCTTGCCTCTAAGGTGACTTTGTCTCCCATTCTTAATCCCTCTTTGCATCCTAAACGAAAAGCTATTATGGAAGAAAGCTCGACTTAGAACAAAAGGTCTTCTCGCCTCAAAAAATCAGCCTTTGAAACTGGTCAGACCTCTCCCCAGTGCATTTTTGATGATGGGAGTGACAAAACTGCTTTTTCGATAGCCATTATCAACTCGATATACAACACCATCCTGAGTAGCATCATTAGTGGTATGGATAGCTTCAGAACCTCCCTGAAACTATTGGTCAAGAAACATGGCCAAAAGAGCTCTATAGCTGAAGAGATTGTTGATGATTAGAGTGGGGTTGTTTTGTCTTTCAAGCTCTGTTCCCCTTCGTGGGAATTTTGGTATTAATATTTTAATCCCTGCGTGGGAATTTTGGCCCTGGCTTGGTTTTGCTTTATGTTCTTCTTAGCCCCTGTGTGGGTTCTTTCTTTAGATCTTATGTTTTCTATTAAGCAACCCCTGTGTGGGTTTGTTTTTTCTCTGGTCTGGTTCTTGGACCGGCTAAGGTGTAGGCACCCTGTTTTGTGCTTTCCTATGTACTTTTCGTCATATGCTTATGTTTCTAGTTTTGGGAACCAGTTAAAACCCATTTAACATAATTTCTACTACCTACCAAAAAAAGCAAAAGAATGGATATATGACAAATTCAATCTAGGTATCAAATGTTACGCAAGAAGTGATTATCAAGGACGATATGATATAATGGTTCTTAAAAGTAGAGAGGTATTAAGTTCCATGGATACTAGCCAAAGTTTTCAAAGATATAAAATTGGAGCAAGTGGAAGTGGGGAGTGAAATCACTCTATGGCTTTTCTTTCTGAAGGTTTTTTCTTGTCATTGTTTTTAGTTAAGAAATCAGGGATAAAATAATGGATGGTGGTCAATGGTTTAGGGGGAGAGATGTCCTTTATTTAAGACCATGGAATAAAAAAATTCTGTGAAGACATAAACTATTAAGAAGCATCTTATGTGGGTTAGCCTTTTTGGACTTCCATATCAGCTTATTAATAAGGATGTTTTGAAGAATATTGGAAAATATCCTAGGAGAATTCATTAAGGAGGGACTACCTATTAAGGAGTGAAAGCACGTTGTATGTACATAAAATGTGTTGCTATGGATATTTCAAAACCTTTTCCACAATCTATTAAGATTAAATCTGAATCAAGAAAATAGGATAAACAAGTGGTTTATGAAAATATTGCATTTTGATGCCACAATTGTTATGAGACTAGATACATAGCATGAGATTGCAAAGTGAAAACTATGAAGAAAGAGAATTTTTTTGTAATGAGATAAACTTCAAGACAAAGCAAGGAAATCATATTGTAGCAGAATCTAGATTAGACAAAGGATATTCCACTCCAAAAGAAGAGGTAAAGAAAGACTATCTACAACATCATATGGCAAAGGCCATCATAGCTCACTTGGATCATCTATTAGAAGAAACAAAAAAGGATATAAGAGATGAGAAAGTACAATGTGCAAATTTATGTTAGAAAGGCATTAAAGGTGGAAGATGTGAAAAATTTTCTAAAACAAAGATATCAAAAAAAGTCAAATTTACTCCAGGTAAATCATCTTCATTTTTCTCAAATAATATGGAATCCTCTCCTATTAATAAAAATGAAAGTAGTGTAGAGATTATCCCTCGCACTTCAAGGTTTCAAGAGCAACATGATAAAGAAATGAGGATATAGGAAATCCATAACAATTTAGGGTTTCAGGGCAGCATAAGAAGGTAATTGTTATGGAAGATATGGGAATTGGGTAGCAAATATTTTAACCATTCGTGGTGTTGAATTTCATCTTGGCAAAATTCAAAGTTTATAAGATAATCTTTTTGTTTGAAAAGGTAAAAAACTTTATTAAAAGGGTAAGATCAAATTAAAATCCTAGGTCTGCCACATTTGGCAATCCCTAAAATCCGAATAAAACTCAGATTAACATATCCAAAAATAACAAAAAACTAAGTACCATCTAAAGAGCATAAACTCTTATCCTGATCCCACTTCTACTTTATGTTAATCCGAATAAACCTAACAGGCTTCACAATCTTGCAAACACCACTAGTGTTGTCCCAAAAGGGGTCAAAAAGCGTTGCAATAGGCAACAAAATACCTATCCAATAACTATTCATCCTCCACTATCCCACGGATACTACCCATAAAACTCAACATTTTAATCTCAGGGGGCCATGGAAGATTTTTCTTGATGCACTAACTACGAAATATACCTCTATTGGGGTTTAAAGGCTCAGTAGACTTTATAAATACACCAGTCCAAGATGTACTCATCCTTCTCAAGGACTCTAGACCTGTCCTCATCCTTGCATAAGTCTTTGCTGGCCAAACAAAGAACTGTTTGGTTCACCTCCAACCATTCAGAAGTGTCTCTATACTAGTTAGAATTCAGCATGCACCCAACTGGACTTTCACTACCATGTTTAGCCAAAAAGTTAGTCGCAACATTATTTTATCTATCAACATGGACCATAATGGCATCCTATTGTCTCACAATGTTTCTTATCCTCCAAGTCTTTGGTCTAAAATTTCTAATAACATCTAGAAGCCCCACCATTATTTGAATGTCGAACTCAATGATGATCTTTCAAACCCCATTCTCCCAAGCATAGAGAGAACCTTGTCTGATAGCCAGCCCTTCTACTTCAGTGTTAGTAGCCATTCCAAGACCCTCTAACTCCTAATGAAGGACCTTCCAATTGAAGTCTCTTATGAGAAAACCAATGCATGTAGCCCTCAGGTTATCCTTAGTTGCACCATTAGAATTGATCTTTTCCCAACCTAGGGGAGGGGGTTGTCATGATCCCAACTTCTGGGACTTGGAAACCAACTCAATCTCCTGGATTTTCTAATCCCTAAGGTGAGCTCTAACAATTTCAAAAACTTTGGTAACAATTTTGTGCCAAACCGGCTCCATTGGATTGAACTCCTCTCTAAAAAATTTGGAATTTCTTTCCAGTCAAATATGCCACCAGATGAACTCGGGCCCAAGGACTAGCCTAGCAGAATGGAGATATTCTTAAACTTTTTTTGTTTCCATATCTCCTAGATATTAGCAAGAGTCACCTGAAAGTTTAGACGTGCCTTAAAGAGGTCTATCCACATTTTCCACAACTTTATGGCAAAATCACACTGGAAAAGCAAATGATCAAGCATCTCCTCCTGGGAATTATACATGATGCACTTTGAGGGGTCATAATAGCCTCTCTTCTTAAGGTTATCATAGGTGAGACAACTCCTATGCATCACTTGCCAAGCAAAGAAATTCATTTTAGGCCAGCCCTTAGCCATCCAAACTCTATCCCAAGGGGCCTCCCGTGAAATTAGCAAAGGAGGGAGCAAAGCATTATAACCATCATGGAAAATGAAGACACCTAGACTGCCAAGGCCCAGGCGATCCTATCCTCTTCCTCTTTCCTCGTAGGACACCTCTACTTGAGGATCTTGTCAATAAGAAGCTTTTGATGAAGGGGGACAGGGACAGACCATTCTTCCAACCTCGTCATCTAAAAGAATGAAAAAACTCCAATCTGCCTGGAATTAATGTAGGAAGCCATCTTAATCCATCATCTACATTCGAGGCTTTGTTGCAAGGACTGCAACTCAAGGAACTCAAAGATTAAGGGGGGATGTTGGTCCCAAGAATCAATCCAAAAATTAGCTTTGTCTTCATTACCCACTTTCCAAAAAACCAAGTTTAACCAATCATTCGTCAGCTTTCAAGACCTTCCAAATAATGGAGCCAAGGCCCCTTAGAGGAGTGTGGCCAGCTTCTTGATGGGGATAAAACCCAAATACTTACTAGTGATGACTTTGTTGAAGAAAGCTTCCTGGTTGGAGATCCATCTCCAATAGCACTTCCTGGCAAGAGCTTGATTTTTTAAAGTTGTTTTACGAAAACCAAGACCCCCACGAACTTTAGGCTAACATATTTTATCCCAATTAACAAGAGCCCACTTCTTACCCATCCTTGGGCCATCCCACAAAACTTTTCTCATAAGCAAATCCAACTCTATGAGGACTCCCATAAGAGCAGCTAGGATGGAGAATTTATAAATAGGCATTGCTTGGATCACCGATTGGATAAGCCAACAGTGAGTCCAATGATTAACTTTAACAACAATTCTATCCACTAAAGCTTTCCAATCAGCAGTTCTTAGCCGCTTGAAGTGAAGGGAAATCCCTAGGTAATCAAGCGGAAGAGCGACCTAGGCAAAGTTCAAAATGGTAAGAATATGCTCTTGGGTCCTTATGACCGTATTTTAAAAGGTAATGTTGAAATGCAAAACACAATCACAATGTTTCCCTGAACCCTTCTCCTACTATGGTTGTTATGACGTACAAACAGTCTTTATCTCGTTGTGATATGCTACCATAAACCTCGTATTCACAATAAGACATTAGAACATCATGGAAAATAGGAATTGATGGAAGCAAAATAGATGACAAAATGGAAACAGAAGAAACTATATTATAAATACAAATTACAACATTACATGGATGCTCACTAGATTGTCTTATGAGAGAACGCGATCCTCTTATTGAGCCTCCACCAATTTTCACCATGTTTTTGATCCCAAAAAAAAAAATTTCCAGGAGTTAAAATAATTTCATTTTATATGTCTGAGTTTTTGCTGAGTTACCAAGTACTCTAAAAAAAAATGGGCTTGCTGATTGAGCTGAGCTGCAAGCCAAGTCACAGAGATTGGATCCTGAGCTTGAGTCATTTCTTTAATTTTTAAATTGAAAAAAAAAAAAACAAAGAGAGAGGGGTTAACGCATTTTCTAAAAACACAAGCCAAGTCACAGAGAAGAGATTGGATCTCTGGAGCTTGAAAAGCCAAGTCACAGAGAAGAGATTGGATCTCTGGAGCTTGAAAAAAAAAAGAAAGAGATGTAACTCATTTTCTAATAACTTACCGAGCTGCGAGCTGACTCAGAGGGGTCTCTGTGTCTTGACTTTCAAGTCTTAATTAAAAATTAAAAATTATAATAATTAAACAAACTCAATGCATTTTTTTTTCTTGGAAATAATTGCTGTGACTCGTACGTCCCGCCCCAGAAACAAGGTCTGCATTGGCTGGTTTTACGGGACAATAAAAACCCAAAACAAAATTGTGTTCTGAGAATTTGGAAATTCGCAGAAAGATCTAAAAGGAGGTCAAAATAGTTAAGGAAATAAAAACCTTTTCAACCATAGTTCAAATTTTTATAACCATAGAGAACTTCCTCCATTGTCCAGGAAGTGATCCTGAGGTAAAGGATGAAGTTTTCGACTGCTCATCCTCAAATTTTAGCCTTTTTCATGCTTTATGTAAGCAACATTGCAGAATAGAGAACCAGCTTGAAAGCATGGAGAAAAGGTTTCAAGAAGAGGCCGAAGTGATGTGCATCATTTTAAACATTACTTACGTTTTGGCAGAGCCTTCGCCAAGTCCAAGAGAGAAACGCCTTGCCATTCCCCCGGGTGTCAAATCCGAATGCAGGTAGGGTAATCAAATAAGAGGCCAACGTTCTCATTACTACTTCTCCGAAATTAATCAGTGCTAGGCAACTACTCTGGTTTAGCCTGTTTGGCCATTTCAGAGTACAAACTACAATTACCTCGCGGGAAAACTTTGCCAGATCATGGTTTGACTGCTACTTAGCTCACCAGGGTTCCATTCCGGCAGAATACAAATAATCATTCATATTTATGTGTATGCTAACACATGCAGCCTGAAAACCGACAATCTTCGTTGCAAAATAATAATTCAAACGTCAAACAACGATTGCTTCAAACATTTTACAAGCTCAAAAAGGAATTCAAAGATACAACAATAAATGTTTCAAAATACATGAACAAAAACCATCAAGAATGTCCTTCCCCTGTTTTGTTTTTTTTCGTTTTTTTTTTCTTCTTCTTTGATTAACCGTAAAGGCCAGGGTAAGCAAAAACCTGGAAGTCGCAATGGCATTGCAGGTCAGGGCCACTGTCGACACGCTGGGCTGCCACGTCGACATAATCCCCCGAATTTCTGTAAAATCTGCAGCGGAGACCCCCTCATTTTGCACCAGCACCGACCCCAGGCGTTCCGGATCGGCAGGGGTGCAGGTCCTCACGCCTGCATTGCTTGCACAAAGTGGTTCCGTTTAATTTTAATTATTAAATAAAATTAAAATTTATATTTTATAATAAATAAATAACAATAGGTTTTTATTAAGGAAGAGTGAGAGCCATGAACAAGTTTTATTAGGTAGCATGGAAGAGAAAGTCATATTTGAAAGCTCTAATAAGAAGTCATGCCTAAATTAGAGATAAGTAGAAGAGTGAATATATGACAAGTTGATTCAGGTAACAAATACTACACCAAAAATGATTATCAAGAAATGAAATGAAATGAAAGATTTTAATTACATCCGCGAGACCCAAATATGGTCTATGGGACCTCAAATATGGAAGTACAATTACTCAAATCATATCATATGATCTTTAATATCTTTGAGAAGGTTGTTCCTTCTCCCGCTAATTTGTGTTAGCAATTCCCCAACTTTTTTTATTTTATTGTCTTCAAATAAATCTGCCATAAACTCGTTCCCAAGTGTTTCTTTGTATTTGTCACGGATATCTGAAAAACTCGGGCATTTATAGATGAAGTGTTCCTCTGTTTCTACTGCCTCTGTGCTGCATAGAGTACATATCCTTTCTTCCCATTGTTCTTTGGGCGTTGTCCATCTCCCTATTTCACATCTAAGCCTATGAGAGCTAGTCCTTATCTAAGCAATGAGTATTTTTTCCTTCCACTTGATTTCAGCGCCTATATACGCTTTTTCCTTGTGGTCATACGTTGGGTTAAAATTTGCAATATAATATTGTCCTTTCCTGCTTGCATTTTTCCACATTCCACTTCTGAACTTTTCATTCACATAATTTTTTGTCTTTGTTGACATTTGGGCATTCATTTATGTTGATTTCCCAACGTTTCTTTGTTGACATTTGATCAAAGATGAGATGATCAAACATGATATAATGGTTCTTAAAAGTAGAGGGTTAATATTTAAGTTCCATGGATATTAGCCAAAGTTTTTGAAGATTTAAAATTGGATAAGTGGAAGTAAAGATTGAATTCAAATTATTCTTACTCTGCTTTTCTTCCTAAAGTTTTTTTTCCTTCTCATCATTTTCAATTTAGAAATCAGGGATAAAATAATGGATGTTGGCCCATGGTTTAAGAGGAGATATGTCCTTTATTTAATACCATGGAGTAATTTTTTTTTTGTCAATATATAAATCAATAAGAAGCATCTTATGTGGGTTATGCTTTTTGGACTTCCATATTAGCTTATTAAAAAAGATATTTTGAAGAATACTGGAAAGTACCCGTGGGGAATTCATTAAGGAGGGTTTAACTATTAAGGAGTGAAAGCATGCTATGTACCTAAATATGTGTTCCTATGGATATTTCAAAATCTTTGCCACAATTTATTAATATTAAACTTGAATGAAAAAAAAATGGGATCAACAAGTAAATTATGAAAATATTTGCATTTTTACGCCACAATTGTTATGAGACTAGACACATGACAAGAGATTGCAAACTGAAAACCATGAAGAAAATGAAAAAAAATTATAATGAGATAAGCTTCAAGATAAATCAAGAAAATCATATTGTAATAGAAGCTAAATTAAATAAGGATATTCCACTCCAAAAGAAGAGGCAAAGAAAGACTATCTACAACATCATATGGTAAAGGCCACCATAGCTCACTTGGATCAACTGTTAGAAGATACAAAAAATAAAATAAGGGATGAGAAAGTACAATGTGCAAGTTCAAGTTAAGAAAGAATTAAAGGTGCAAAGGAAGATGTGGAGAAAATTTCTAAAAATAGATGGCATAAAAAGTCTTTAGGTAATTCATCCTCATTTTTCTCAAGTAATATAGAACCCTATCCTATTAATAAAAATGAAAGTAGTGTGCAGATTATCCCTTGTACTTTAGGGTTTCAAGTGAAACATAATAAAGAAATGAGGATGTAGGAAATCCATAGCAATTTAGGATTTTAGGGTAGCATAATAAGGTAATTGCTATGGAAGAAAATCCTTACACTTTAGAGTTTCTAGGGCAACATAAATAAGAAAGTATTTTTGAGGTTATTATTTGCACTTCGAATTCTTTAGAGTAAGATAAACCTATAGATGATAAGTCTCACTATGAATAGTGTGAAAAATTGAAGAGATTGATGAATATAAAAGTGTTAGTGGGAATGCAAGAAAGAGAGGAAGACCCAAGAAATAAAAACAAAGAGAAAAATATGCTCAAGAGGATATTGATATGGGAAAACAAAAGCAAATATCACAAGTGTTAACAAAAAGTGGGGCTAAACCCACAAATAAAAACAAAAAGTGATTGTGAGGATGATATTTTGGAATATTAGGGACATGAAGAAGACCCCTAAAAAAATGTATTAGGAAATTGTCAGGTTGTTATAACAATATATTTATAGATATAGGAACTAGGTGGCAAATATTTTAGTTATTCATGGTGTTGAATTTCATCTAGGAAAAATTCAAATCTTAGAAGGTAATGTTGAACTATAGCATGCTCACAACATTTCCCCAAACCCTCCTCTTACTATGGTCATAATGATGGACACCCAACTTTTATCTCGTGGTGGTATACCACCATAAAAATCTCATTCATAATAAGACATTAGAACATCATGGAAAATTGGAATTGATGGAAGCACAACAGATGATATAATGAAAACAAAAGAAATTGTTTATACATACAAATTACAACATTGCATGGATGCTCACCAGATTGCCTTGTGAGCGAGCACGACCTTCCTATTGAGCCTCCACCTCCTATGGACTTGCCTAGCAATCGTGCTCCACACCCTCACTTCGATAATCTTAGCCATACCTTGGATAAAATACACTCTATTATAGCTAACTTGGCTTGTTATTTCTCTTCTACACATTAGACTCTATTACTTCCTTGAGCTCATACTTGCTCAACTTAACTTGTCTCCCATATGGGGTCTCTCCCCTATTTTTAGGCTCATAGAAGCTAAACATTACATGCATGGAGAACTCTAGATGGATACATGACAACATTTTCTAGAGATATTCTTTTGGACTCTTCCTATAATATTTTGATATTACACGAGATACTTCAAATATAACATGTTTTTAGAGATTTTCCTTTTACATTTTTCCTATAATATTTATAATTACATGAGATAGTTCAAATATCATGTTTCTAAATATTTTTCTTTTGGACCTTTCATATAATTACATAATACTTTCAAAAGTACTTTTGATTTTTTTTGGAATTTTTGTATAATTATACAATACATCGAAAAGTACTTTTGACTATCTTGGATTTCTAGAGATTTTATTATTTTTGACAAAAATATTTTACCATGATAATGCCACTTTTGATTTTATTATTTGCTTTTAGTGTAACCTATCCCTATTACAATGTTCTTTTTATACACTTTTAATACAAACATCTCATTATTTAACGATTGTTGCAACCTTCTCGATGAAGCTACTCTATCACAAAAGTCTCAAACAAGCTATCAAGCTATAATATTCTTTAAAAAGCCATCCCACTATATAATTTACATGCTCCTTATACTATTACACATGCAAATAACACCAAAAAAATATTGCTCAATAAAAATGATATCAAAAAATTGATTGCAATTGGCAAATATCTTTAATAGAAAGGCAAATGAATAATATTTTTGATAAAAAGCAACTCGGATATAATTTAATTAACTTAATAGCAATGTAATATTTTATAACTTTAACAAGAGTGGTCTTTAATAGAAGCCATGCGTAACTTATTAAAAATAATAATAATAACTATCTACAATTTAGGATAAGATGTTAAATATGACACCAATAAAATTAATTTTTTCATGTATATAAAAACAAAATTTATTTATTTTTAATTGTTCACGATAAAATGTTGAACATAATATCCAATAGAATTTACTTATTCCATTTTATAACATCATTTATATTTGATGAGTTTAAGAGTCAAATGTACATCATTTATATTTATATTTGCAATCAAATGAATTTGTAGTTATGGCACTTGTTTTTAATATATGAGTCTAATGGTGAAGGTGATGAGAGGTTCCTTGACTCCGAAGAAGATAGGACATGTACCTTTGTAGGTAGATAGCACAACATAAGTACTTTTTCCACACATAGTGCACTTAGTTTTAATAAAAATATTTTTTGGATATTATTTATAGGACATTACTTAAAATATTGTTAAGTACTTTATTAAAAAAATCTTGTCTTTTGGTTATAAGATTAAAATACACTTAGGGTCATTTCTACACTAAAGTTAACATAAAAGGATTTACATCTATCTATAGTAAAATGGAAAGGCTAAAAGTTGAATTCATTAAAAATAATTTTGGTTTTAAGTTAATAGATCTTGTTTTTTTTTAAATAATAAATACAAAATTATCATTATTCATAATCATATGGAACTTCAACTAATAATGATGCAATGGGTATAAAGTAACACTAAATATGAATGAAAAAAGATATGGCAAATTTTTGCAAAAAAATGAACAATCTTTTAAGAGATATCTTTGTATAGAGTTGTTCGATTCAGATGATTCTTATGTCATTTTTTGCGAAATTTGAAAAACTTTGAAATTAGTGGTCATTCAAAAGAATCCAACTAGTATTGAGGAAGATATGACCATGTGAAGATAGTCATTCAAAACTAGGGAAACATTAGGGCATTTTTTTTTTAAATGTCTCATCTTTTAGGAGTCATAATTTTTCCAAGGTTGTCTAATTCAAATGGATATTGGACTAATTAATGTGGAATTTAAAGAGCTTTAAAATGAGTGGTCATATGAAGGAATTTGAGTGGTATTAAGGGAGATACGGCCCTGTGAAGTCAATCATCTAAAACAAAGGCAGTGATGATTTTTCAAGTCATAAAAAACAAAATTGAAGATATCTATCAGCCAAGGTTTGAATAATGGGAGGAGCAATGGAGGTCTAGGACATTAGTGAGGTAGGACATCCTATCTGGGTGTAGAATTTTTTAGCTATCTTAAAAATTTTGCATGCAAATTAGTATAGTTTTTCAAATAATATATAATCACTATAGGATTTACTAAAAAATTTCAATTGATTTTGAGTTATAGTTTACTTCCTATGGACTAACTTATAGCTAAATTCTTATAATCATCCCTAGTATTATAGGTTAGTGAAAACATCACAAAGAAGTGATCCTTGTTGCCCAAAGATGAGGAAGTTTTTTCTAAATTTAATGGGTCTTGGCCAAGGGCTTCATTCTTGAGAAAATAGATTGATAGGAGTTGGAAGTCTTTAGGAGTGAGTTTATCATTTCTTACCAAAGGTTTCTTCCTAGTCATTTTTTATTCTAAGAAGGAAAGAGATAGAATCCTAAAAGGGGATCCTTGGTTTATGGGAAGAGTAGGACTCTTCCTTACCCATTGGTATGAAGGTTTTGCACCTAAAAATATAAATTTATCCCTAGTACCAGTTTGGGTTAGGATGTATGGGTTACCCATTGAATTCTAGGAAATGGATACCTTCAAGGCAATAGGCAATACTCTGGAAGAATTCCTTGAGATTTTATTTTTGGCTATTTATGCTCAAGTATTAGTCATGATTGATATAAGTAAACCTTGACCAAAATCAATCATTCTTAAGTATGGGGGTAAGTTGTGGGTCCAAACCATAGATTAAGATAACGTATCTTTTAGATTTAGAATATGTTATGAGGTGGGACATACTAAGAGATAATTCTCTAAGAAGAGTCCAATATAAACATATATAGAAAACTTCAAGAGAAACTTACAAATGGATATAGATGATAATGGTTTTCAACTTTCAAAAAATAGGTCTAAACAAATAAAAATAAATAAACAGTGGAGACCAATAAGGAAGGATATTGGAAGAAATATCAATTCTTTTTAGGCTTTAAACTATAAAGGAAAAGCAAATCAAAGCTTGGAGGACATGGTACAATAGGATCAAAATATTAATAAGGAGCCATCTATTTAGTATGATCCTGATTTAGGGATGAACATTCCCATTGAATCTAAGAAATGCGCCTCATCATACTTTAGAGACTCTATTGAAGTACCATGCACCATTCAGGAGAAGAAAATTGGTAGAGAAAATGTAATGCTAGATGTTAATACCTCTACTATTAATAAGGAAATACCAAAAAATGATAAGGACAAGTAAAAAGATTTTGTAATAGAGCCAAGAGAGGATAAATCTAATGAAAAGGAAAGTTGTGAAAGATTATTTGAGAATATAATAATAATACCTACTCTTTATATAGTCAAGGAAAAAAGATAAAAACTTTCAAATTATCAAGCGAGATCCAGGGAAGCAAAAGCAAACATAGAGAAATTAACACAATCTAAGTTGGTTGAACTTCTTTATCAAACGACAAAATTATATTGATAATTTGCAAGCGGGACCAATAGGCCCTAATGAGATATGATTACCATCTCAAGGAATATAAGGGATGATAATGCCCCCTCAAATCATAGGTGTATTAGAGATCTATGTTTAAGTAATAAGCCTAATATTATTTGTATCTAGGAAATTAAAATGACAAAGGAAGAAGTTTCGAAAACTATTAAAGTAGTATGGACAAGATGTGAATAGGATGTTGTGGATTTTGAAGGAGTGGCAGGGGGGATTCTAACATGTTGGAATCTTATTAAGACCTCATATGTAACCATTCATAAAACTAGGCATTAAATAACCTCATTAATCACATGGTACTTTGTAGACATTCATTTCATTATGATCAATGTCTATGGACCTACAACTCAATCAAATTAGAAGTATGGAATGTGATTGAAACCTATATGACAAGTAAAGGTCAAGAAACCTAATTCATGATCATAGGAGATTTTAATTCCATAACCAAGTTGGATGAAAATTTAGGGGGATTAGGAAATTAACCCAAAGTATGAGAGATTTCTCAACTTTTATTCAAAACAATAATCTATGGGAGGTTGAGTTTGAAGAAGATAACTACACATGGATCAACAATAGGAGAGGCCAAAACCTAAAAGTAAAAAAAGTAGTTAGATGCATATTCTTAGATCATTGGCAAGATGAAGGGACTTGTGTTAAAATTAATACCTTGATAAGGATTGGTTCATATCACTAGCCAATAAGAGTTGAAATGGTGGTAAGTGAATTCAAAAAAGATCATATTTTAAATATGAGTAGATGTGGGAAGACCATTCTCAATTTGTTGTGGAATTCTTTAGGAAACTGTGGGCTATATACACTTCCAAAATAAATTAAATCAATGACATATAGACTAAAATAATAGAACAAGAACAATTAATGAAATGAAAAGAGTATGGATGAAAGGTGATTCACTAATAGTAATAAATGCAATTTTGAGGAAAGCAAAGGTTCCATGGAACATACAAGAGATAATTATGGAAATACAAGACCTTGCTATAGAGTTTAAAGAAATTAGGTTTACACATACATCAAGACAAGGAAGCAAATGTGCAGATAGGTTAGCCAATAAAGGGGTTCTAATTGAGGATCATAAAGTTAATTTTTTTTTTCCATAGTTAGAAGAAGTAGTAAGTTTAGTTGAAGCTGACAAAAAAATGTTGATTGCCTGAATCAAATATTGACTAAGATTTACTTTAATGTTTGTCATTGATAATATTTTCTTTGTTTTATAACATTAATGTGTTTTCATATAAACTATCTATTACAATTTTTGTGGTTGCACTTGTGCTTCAGGAAGGAAACTAGCAATCCATATTTGGTACAACAAACTATGATAGTACAAAGTTTTAAAAATATTACTCTATTAAGATATGATGCATAGACAATAGAGGTGGGGTTTCTGTCTTGTGAAGATTATTGTAGGAATATGTTAAGAATCCGGATGGTAAATTTTGGAATATTTGTATTCAAATAAATAATTAAAGAAGATAAAAAATGAAAATCAAGAATTTAGAAATTTTATGAAAAATAATGTAGGTATCTAGCTATAGCAACTCAATTGAGATGAGAATTGAACCTATTTGTAAAATATCAAGCTCTAAAGGAGAGATTTGTGATTTTTCAGGGGTGGGGGACTTGGGAACAACCATTTTTCTCTAGCAAAAAAAGCTATGCAATGGGTATGTCATTTATTACATGAAAAAAGATTGCTATAAAAAAAGGATTAAGATATATCTCAATCAAGGGTATTCACAAACAATTATTAATACTTTCAAGACAAACATATGTGAAAGCTAAGTCAATAGTAATATTATTTTTTATATCCCTTGAAGGTATTATTTTGAAAATGTTAATACATCAATAACAAGATTGTGACGGTTTGGGATCAATTCCTATTATCAAATCATTTTATAATTTCCTTTCAAATTGAGTGGAGTGGTTGCTAATTTAATTTTTCGTGCAATCAATTTTATTTAAATACTTTTTTATTGTAACACCCTGGTACCATTTCTGCGATTGAGCGAATATGAAATTTATTACCTCGACCTCCTCACTCTGTTAGTTGGATTTCTTGGTGGAATGAAGTAATTGTCCGTACTACCTCTTTCATGCGGTATTTTGGCAAATAGGTAGCACATTGAAGAACACAAGCTTATATTGAGAGGGGGGTGAATAGTATAAGACCACTTTTTACTTTTCTTTTCCAATCAATATTATGCAATGTATAAATAGCAATATCAATAAAAGTAATCAAAACAATGCACAAATCACCACACACAATAGAGATGCCAATTTAATGTGGTTCACCCAATGTGGGCTATTCCATGGAGAAAATATTTCACTAAAATTTTCTCAATCAATCTCTTGGGAATCCTTTCCCTATTACAATGTTTATGGACCTCTGTACAAAGGAGACACCAATCCCCTAATCAAGTTTGTGGATCTCTATCCATAGGAGAACTCATTTTTCATTGGCTATGACTGGTGATCTTCTAGAAGAACTGTTGCCCCCATTGCTCTGGCTAATGGATCTTTATCCATTGAAGACACATGTCCTCACTGCCCTAGATAATAGATCTCTATCCACTGGAGACTGTCGTCTTCTATACTCTGTCACCTCCAAAGCTCTGTCTCAAATATGCACTAAACACAGTCCTTTGGTCTAGCACAAATCTACTCAATCTCTATCTCTAGTTTGGCACAAACCTATCCTCAAATCTACACCAAAATCTATCCTTAAATTTGTACTAAATGTAATCCTTCAATCTAGCACAAATATGTCCTCAATCTATATCCTCTGATCTGCACTAAATACAGTCCTTCGGTCTAGCATAAATTTATCCTCAATCTCTGTCCTTAAGCCTTAACTCAAAGCTTAACTTAATCTCAAATCAACTCTGCTATATTTGCCCCAAACCTTAACCCAAGGTTTGAACAAATCAATCAATCAACTCTGCTCTCAAGTCTTCTCAAAGACTTTTTTCAAATATGCCTTGTAAGCTTCCATAAAATCTCACACTAATCTGTCCACAAGTCCTCTCTAGAACTTGTCCAAATCTGCTCAACAAGTCATCACTAGAACTTGTCCAAATCTACTCAACAATCTCTGTCCTCAAACTGTATTGTAAGCTTCCATAAAAGCTCACACAAATCTATCCACAAGTATTTTCTAAGACTTGTCTCAAATATGCTCAACAAGTCCTCACTAGAACTTGTCCAATATCATAGAAACATAAAGAGAATTGTTAGAGACTCAATATGATTTACATTCACCATAATGCTCAATCACTTTCAATCACTCTATTTATCACATAAACATATAGATAATTGTTAGAGACTCAATGAGTTTCACATTCATCAACACTCAACCTCTTTCTCAAATTAATTCAGTATATAGAACAATTTGTTTCATAGAACTTGAACTATCACTTCAACACATCCACTTGACTAGGCTCAATCAACTCTACTCAACCAATCACTCAATGAAACAATCCTTCCTCAAAAACCCTAGTCCAAGCATATGAACACTCACTCAAATGTTTCCAACAATGCTTATCAACCAATATCACATAATAATGATACTCATGATCTTTGCAAATCCTAGCTCAAGTTCTTCACTCAATCACACACTTCAACAACAATGCTTATCAAACAATCTCACATTACAATGATACTCATGATCTTTCAAACCCTAGTTCAAGATATTTCACCACTTCTCATAACAATGATACTCATGATCTTGCAAACCCTAGTTCAATATTCAAACTCAACAACAAGGGTTCTCAATCATACAACAATGAAGCATGCATTCACTCACTCAAAATATCCAACAATGCTTATCAAACAAGATTTATTACATTCACTTCCATTTTAGAAACCTCATCCACTCAACAAGGAAAACTTAACAAAGTCCTTTTCACTCCAATCTTGTTTTCAAAAAAACCTTATTTAATCACTTCAACCAAAGAAGAATATGCCCATACCTTTTATTTGATGTAGAAGTGACCTTAGAAAACTTGTCTCACTCACAATTTTCTCTTTTACGAATTTCAATAGTTAGATGATAAAATATCACACTAACCTCTTCACAAAATAATTCTCAATTACAAAAATAATCAAACTTAATTACACCTTATTACTCCTTGTTTGAAATTAGCAATTTATCAAATCACACATGAAAATAATAATTCAATTGTTCCTTATAATATCCAATCTCAATTAATCAACCTCCAAAAATCAACCTTTCAAAATATTATTGCCTATCCTTTTATCTCCCTCAAATACTCAATATCCAATTTTAATTTAGGCAAAATAAACTTTAGAAAGCATAAAAATATTTTACTTTTCAAACTTTAGCACCTCTGAAATTAATCAAGCAACCAAGCATGTGATGTCAGCGCATACCTCTTCAATTGCCAAAAAGGCCTCGATGGGTTTCGATCTCGAAACCTCTCCTAGACGAGCGCCTATCAAGGTGCTAGCCCACCACATGGGCTAGGCGCTTCCACGGGGAGGGGAAGGCTCTAGCCTCCTTATATGTCCTCATTGGCGTTGTTCAAAAAAATGAAGACCTTCCTTCCTTGCAAAATGTGAACCCTACGGGATTCGAACCATGTCCTCCCTACCAACAACACTTCTTAACACCTTCCATCGTTGCCAAATCCATTGCACGATGCTTGTGTAGGGTGAGAGGAGCCTTGCTCCTATTTCTTCATTCTTCTACCGTCGAAGACTTTTCAACGCGAAAAACACTGTCCTTTCTGCGCACGATTTAGAACTTAGGCATTCGAATTATTGCTTGGGGATTCTAAGGCAAATGTTTTACCTTTATTTATACATGATGCCTTATTGCCATAACACGTCGATGCTCAAATCGAATTTTAAATTCGATTTATAAACTTAGCTTTATAACCCTTTTTAATGTTTATTAAATTAATAAAAATTAATTTATAATTAAATTAAAATTAACTTAAAAGTTAATTAAATTAATTAATAAATTAATTTTTAATAAAATCATATTAATTAATTTATAATTATTTTAAATTTCATTTTTAATATTATAATATTAGTTGCCTGGGCCTCTTCTTTGCCATTTGGACCTCATATGACTGCCTGGAACCAGATTTGATCAACTGGAGGTGGATTCTCCTTTTGCACTTATTAGAGAACCTGAAATTGATGCTACCCACTGAAACTGCCACTCACTCGTGCAGAAAGCTTGACATCAATAACGACAAAAACTTGACATCAATGACAACTCATTTACTCAAAATGTCCAACACACATGTCAGAAAACATGCTCATTTGGCTATCATAAGGAGTATCAATGAAATTTACTGTTGCTGGAAAATGATTCGTATGATCGACAATTGCAAACCAGGGTTGCTGGTCTTCACCACTGGCTTATAGTCCATGAACGACATCCAGGTAGGTGAGGATCTAGATCAAGGATATTCAAGACTCTCATAATAGGCTAACTTCTCTTCATTATATTGCTTCAACCTTTATGGTTCATTATAAGCTAAATTTCAAGCACAATAGGATTCTTTAGAATGTCATATTGCGCTCCAACAGTGTCTTGATGTTGTTCCTACTAAGTTGTCTACTTATGAAAAACTTCTTTGTGAGGCTCCTCTTTCACTTGATGAGCTTCATAATGCTCTTATGACTATGTCAGATGAAAAGACCCCTGGTATTGATGGCTTTCCTTGTGATTTTTATAAAGCCACTTGGACGTTTACTGGGTCTGATCTACTCAATGTCTACAATGAAGCATTAGCCAATAATTATTTGGGGAATATCATCAATCATGGAAACATTAAATTTATTCCTAAAGTGGGTAATCCTGAGCTTATCACTAGTTGGAGACCTATTACTATGCTTAATATCTCTTACAATATTTTGGCTAAAGCTTTAGCTCTCTGTATTCACAACATTCTCCCTATGATCATCAGACCAAAGCAAATAGGGTTTATTAAAGTGTGTTACATCATGGATAATATTATTGTTGTATGGAAAGGTTTAGAATGGGCTCGTATCTCTGGACAAAAGTCTCTTTTCCTTAAACTAAACTTTGAGAAAGCTTATGATCGTATTAAGTAGCCTTTCATTCTCGCCATGCTCCAAGCTCTCGGTTTTGATCCCTTTTTTATCAGGGTTGTTAGGTAATGGACATAGATAAGAGGATTTTCGTTTGTTTTATTCTATTTTCCAGGGCTATCCTTTGGTCCCCTCGCTTTACATCCTTGTTGTTGAAGCTTTTGGTTATCTTATTTCCAATCAAGCATCTAAGGGGTTGATCAAAGGTATTTTTTTCCTGATATGTCCACCCAACTTATTTATGGGTAATTTGCGGATGATTCTTTTCTCACTATTAATGAGGATAAGGTTTCAATTTCAATGACTTTAGTTTTTTTGGGAACTTTTTGTAAGTCCTCGGGATCCAAAATCCAATGGTATAAGTCTCTTTGTTTTTACCTTGCTTCTTCTTCTGTACCTGCTTGGCTTAGATATTTTGTTAGCATATCATATTATATTGCATAAGTTATTTCATTAATTGGTAGGGTAGGTAAAATAAGTGCCTAGCACTCTCCAATTATTGAGTTGGTTCACCAACCAACTCAGGTGGTTCAACCAACCGAACCACCCCATGCTATGTATATAAGTTGCAGTGTTATCAATGAATTTTTGCTTTGTATTTCTCATCTAACGTTGTCTAAATTCTTTATGGTACCAGAGTAGGTTGATTATTGTGCAGAAGGGAGAAGGACATAGTCCAAGGGCGGACATGTTTCCCAAAGCGAGTAGTGGCTACTTTTTTTCTAAGGCGGGCGATGGCAGAATTTTGTTTTCTGTTGCTTGCAGGTTTTACAGCAGGTGATTGTTCGTCACAAGTCGCGAGAAGAACGATGTTTTTTATTATTGAGTCCCTTTCCTACATGCGTAGACCTGGTCATTGCATCACAGAGAACGAAGCACTCAGACCTGGCCACTACACGTAGAACGGAGCACCCAAATTTGAAGACAACGCAAAAATGATAGGCAGTTCGATTGCTTAATGTGTAGCAGACTTCCAAATTTGCAGGTTGTTGTTAATGTTCTCGAGCCTAAATTTTTAAAATAGAATTTAACCTTGCTATTTGACACAAAATATGTGACAGCGGGGGGAGATAGTGTTCTACAGAAAAATTCATCCCGAGTTTGGAGGAGTTAATACGCACGAGGTGCGTTCTTTCTTCCATATACCTCCGTAGGCAGTTTGGTAGCCAACTGTGTGTTAAGGTGGTTGGGTGGCTGGAGGTCGAGGGTTCCAACCCCGTCCAGCACTAGGCAAACATATTTTTAAAGCCCAAATTTTTTTTGCCTCGATAAAGGGATGTTTGTACTTTAATCATTCCATCTGCTCAGATAGAGCAGTTGGTTAAGCGACCTGTGCAAATTTGTTGGTGAGGTAAAGGACGCTGGGTCCAATCCCACCCGTGCCACTCGCCAACCTATTTTTGATGCCTGTGCTGCATCATTTGATGCCCATCGATGCTATTTTGATGCCCGATATTTTTTTTATGCATGTGTAGTGTCTTTTGACGCTCGATCGTGTATTTTGATGCCCAGATAGTGCATTTTGACGCCCAAATAGTGCATTTTGACTCCTGGATAGTGCATTTTGACATTTTTTTGTTTTTGGTCTTAGTACAACAATTTTTCTTCTCTCTTACCTATTTATATTGCAACCAGAAGGGGGGATCACAACATTATTCTTTTGCAAAATTATAAGACAAAGGGGGGAGATCAAAATTGATGAAAGTGATTAAAGCAGTATTCTTTTGCAAAATTATAAGACAAAGGGGGGAGATCAAAATTGATGAAAGTGATTAAAGCAGTATTCTTTTGCAAAATTATAAGACAAAGGGGGGAGATCAAAATTGATGAAAGTGATTAAAACTGGTATTGTAGTAGGTGCATTTTTGATGGAAACCGACACCTAGAGTAGTTCAAATTTATGGGCATTTGTGATTGTATTTATTGCATTTAAATATTTTGTTTTCTTGCATTAACAATCATAAAATAACAAACAAACAAGACCCCAAATTTTAAATCTACTCGTGCAATTCAATTGCACAACAAATATATCATGCCTCTCATATGCACTTACAATCTCCCTCACGTAAGGGAGGGTATATATTGAGTGGTTACGATATATAGATCCGACAGGTATAAAGAAAGGGAGACCAAGTGGTGATATAAGGAACCTTCACAATGGCCATTGTTCACAAGTATCTCTTAGATTCATAGTTTTTGAAAGGTCCTAACTTTGTTCCATAGAAGAAAAATATGAGAGCCATTCTTCAGGTGGAATATTTATGGGATGTAGTGACTGGCACTACAAAACACCCTCAAACAGCAGGAACATATCAATAATCTTGGGATAAGAAGGACAAAATATGTCTCATGTTTCTCCTGCTTACTACTATAGATGAGGTCCAACCTCATATCTGTGATGCCAAAAATAGTAAGGAAGCTTGGGATGCTTTGATTTTTGTGTATGAAGGAAAGAATCAGTCCACTATTCTACACCTTCAAGCTCAACTACATACCCTAAGTATGAATTTTGGGGAGACAGTTGATCTATTCCTTTGTAGAGTGGTTGATTTGAAGGTCAAATTGAATGCTATGGAAAAACCAATGGATGATGATATCTTGAATTCTGTCATCTTGAGAGCATTGCCAGATTCCTACAAGATGTTGATCACTTCCCTCAACGTTTCTGGTAGACAGGTAACTTTTGTGGAATTGGTAAATTTGCTTCAGACTAAAGAAGCAAACCAGGTTCATAAAGATGAGGTGCCATATAATGCCCTTTCCACCCAACAAAGGGGTAAGAAACAAGGTCAGTTTCAAAAAGGGGGTTCTTCTTCCAAAGGAAAAGGGAAGCAAAATCAGTAGAAGGATAAACAATATTGCAAGATTTATGATATGAATAACCATGACACCAACATGTGTTGGTTCAAAAACAAGCAACAAAATGACCAACCTCCTAAGAAGAAAGGCAAAGAGAAACAAAAATATAAAAAACAAAACATAAGCAACCTAAGGGACATGTTGCTTATGCTGACTCCAACTCAGACTCAAACTCCCATGGGTTCGATTCAGATTTTGACTCTGAAAGAGCACACAAGGTGCTCATGACCCATACTTCATCTTCCCATATAGATGTTGTATGATATATTAATTCAAGAGCTAGTAAACACATGACTGGAGACAAATCATGGTTTAAAACTTTTGAGGAGAAAGAAGGTAAGCCGATCACAATTGCTAACAATCAAGTCTACCAGGTGAAGGGTGAAGGGGATGTTTCTGTATCCCTTCCAGATGGTAAATGTCAGATAGAGAAGGTCCTCTATGTCCCTGGATTAGCCAATAATCTGTTGTCTGTTCCAAAAATGTTGGATAGAAATATGGATGTTGTGTTCCGAGTTATGAAAGGCAAGAAGAGATGTTTTATAACCCACAAAGGTAAACATGTCGCAACCAGATACTACAAGCATGGATTGTTCATTTTAGATGCTCTTTCAATGCCTCATGTTTCTCTGGTTGCAACTACAAAGGAGGCCACTTCTCTATGGCATAGACGTTATGGGAATCTCAGTTTAGGATATTTGCTTGAATCGCAAATATGAGATGGTGGGAGGATTTTCTCATCTCTCCCATGTCTTACCAGTTTGCTCATATTGCTTAGCAGGGAAGCAACACCAAAAAGTTTGCTCAGTTCAGGATTCATCATATCATGATAACTTAAGTACACATCGATATGTGTGGTCCTATACCAACTAGCTATGGTGGAAAGAAGTATTTTCAATTGTTTGTTGATGATTACTCACATAATATGTGGGTTTTCTTTCTTCAATTGAAATCAGAGGTTTTTTGTACTTTCAATAGTTCAAGAAACTTGTTGAGAAGGAGTCGGGATGTTTCATCAAAACCCTCCACTTAGATTGAGGGGGGGAATACACCTCTAAAGCTTTTTCATAATTTTTGAAAGAACATGGGATTAAGAGACAACTAACTACAACCTATACACCTCAGCAGAATGGAGTTGCAAAGAGCATAAATCATTCCATTGTGGAAATGGTTCAATGTATGCTAAAGGGAGCACATCTCGAGGATCAGTATTGGGTAGAAGCAGTGAACACAACATCATACCTCCCAAATAGAGCACCCACCAAATCTCTACAAGTAAAAACGTCGCAAGAAGCATGGAGTGGTAAGAAACCCTCCATTTCTCATTTGAGGGTTTTTAGATGTAAGGCATTCATGCACATCCCAAAACAGAAAAGAAAGAAGTTAAATGAGAAGACCCTGCAATGTATTTTTCTTGGTTATGATGATTTTTCAAAGGGATATCGCTTGATAGTTCCTATAACCAAGAAAACACATATAAGTAGAGATGTAGTATTTGATGAAGCTTCCACATCAGATATCACATCTACAAATGTATACCTTGAAGAAGAAGAAGAACCTAAGAAAGAAAGCTCATCTTCAAAGAAGAAGGTTCCAAAATGGTATACCAGTACATTGAGAGATTCTAAACTGATTACACTTCCAGATCTAACTCAAGATCGACCGTGCACTTAGAGTATGACACAACAGAGAAGAGTAGAGGCATCATCTTCAAAGGTTTATGAGCTTTGTCAACATTTTGATGATCTATCTGTAGATGCAGAGGAAGACAAAGACATAGATATGGATAATGAACAGGTTTATATGACAACATTGGATGAAAATGAGCCTATAACAGTTCAAGATTCACTTAGTGAGCCTCAGTGGAAGGTTTCTATGGAAGCATAACACACATCTCTCATGAAGAATAATACATGGAAGCTAGTCAATCTACCTATAGGAAAGAAGACCATTGGCTGCAAATGGGTGTTCAAAGTAAAGTATAGAGTAGATGGTACTATTGATAAGCATAAGGTTTGTCTTGTTGCAAACGCCTATGCTCAAAAAGAAGGCATAGACTATGAAGAGACTTTTGCCCCTACTGCAAATATGACTACCATTCGAGTAATTTATGCCATGGTAGCTTAGTTTGGGTGGAAGTTACATCAAATGGATGTGAAAAGTGCCTTCTTGAATGATGACTTACAAGAAGAAGTATACATGACCCAACCAGAAGGATTTGTGGTTGAAGGGCAAGAACAGAAAGTTTGCAAATTGATCAAATCCTTGTATGGGCTCAAACAAGCTCCTCGAGCTTGGTATACCAAGATAGATAGTCACCTAGTGCAACATGGATTCGAAAGAAGTCCTTCAGATGTGAATCTCTATATTAAGAACAATGGTTCTGATATAGTGATTATGGTGTTATATGTAGATGATCTGATCATAACAGGAAGCTCAGAGAAAATTATTGATGCAGTAAAATATAATTTGAAAAAATCTTTTGAAATGACAAATATAGGACTTATTCACTATTGTCTTGGTTTGGAAGTAACTCAAAAAAAGCACCATATCAAAGTTACACAAAAGAAGTATGCCAAGACATTAGTCAAAAAATATTGAATGACTAACTATAAGTCTAAAACAACTCCAATGGAGCAAGGAATTAAGTTATCACGATATGATAAATCACCTTAGGTAGATGGTACTCTCTATCGCCAGCTGATTGGGAGTCTCCTCTATCTAACCAACACCAAACCTAATCTCAGTTTTGTTGTGGGTTATCTTTCACGGTTCATGCAGGAACCTAAGGTAAGTCATTGGAAAGCAGTAAAAAGAGTTCTACATTATGTCCATGGTACAACATATTTTGGCTTGGAATACAAAAAGAATAACAAGTTCTATCTACAAGGATACACGGACTCTGACTATGTTGGATCCATTGATGATTGGAAATCAACTTCTGGATACATATTTCATCTCGGGACTGGTCCTGTCTCTTGGCATAGTAAGAAGCAGCAGGTGGTTGCTATCTCTTCTATAGAGGCAAAATATCATGTAGCTAGTGGAGCAGTCTGCGAGATAATATGGTTACGTTGCATTCTTACAAACATGGGCCTTCTAAGGAATCTTCCACTGCATTTGTTTTACGATAATCAAGGTGTTTTGAATCTTGTCAAGAATCCAAATTTTCATGATCACACCAAACACATTGACACTCGTTGTCATTTTATTCACGATGAAGTTCCAAAGCATAGTATACAACTCCAATACATTCCCACTGATGCACAAGTTGTAGATATTTTCACAAAGGCACTTGCTGGTGTCAAATTTGAATTGTTTTGCAATACTCTTGGTATTTGCCAATAATGTAATAAGGGGGGATGTTAGCATATCATATTATATTGCATAAGTTATTTCATTAATTGGCAGGGTAGGTAAAATAAGCACCTAGCGCTCTCCAATTATTGAGTTGGTTCACCAACCAACTTGGGTGGTTCAACCAACCGAACCACCCCATGCTATGTATATAAGCTGCAGTGTTATCAATGAATTTTTACTTTGTATTTCTCATATAACGCTGCATAAATTCTTTATATTTTTCATGGTATTGGCTTCAAAGGGGTGAGTGTTTTAAGTTCTTAGGAATCCCCTTTGCTTTTGACAACTCACCCTCTAAACTCTAGTAGCATGTCATTGACAAAATTAAAAAGAAAATTTCTTGTTGGATCTCGCATCCCATTTCTCTTGTTGGCAAGTTTCAGGTTTACACAAAGATTCTTGCTGCCACCCATGTTTATTACTCCTCTTGTTGGGCCCCTTCTAATAATTCTTATAATAAGTTGGCTAGACTCCTTAGGAATTTTCTTTAGGCCAAGGGGAAGAATTCGTGTGATTTTCATTGAGTTACTTGGGATATTTGTTGCACACCTAATGATAAGGGTGGGATGGGCATCATTAACATTTACAAGAAAAGCATTTCTTTGTGTGCTAAGTGGGTGGTTAAAACTATTGAAGGCCTTGAAGCCTAGAAGGTTTTGATTTATAATTATATTTCTTTAGGGCTACCTTATGGGCATAAATCTTGGGATAATATTGACCTCCATACTCTCATCATTACTTCTAATCCAGTTAAGATTTAGGGATCCTTTGTTGTTAAAAGTATTTGGCAAGATTTTGAGGTGATGATACCTCATCTTCATTGGATTGGTGATGATTTTCATAATGGTCTTTCATTCAATTATCAGAATATCTAGTGGTATCATATTTTGTCTAACTCTTTAGTTCTTCTTGCTGATATGCCAGGGATTAAAGCTTTGATGTTGTTTGGCAAGGGCATCTACTATATTAATTATTTAGTGCACTCCTGAGACTGGATTAATTGGCATGATATCAAAAAAAAAATAATCTTTAAAATTTATATCTTCCTTCTATTGTTAAGATTCAAGAGCTCATACCTAATGCCATGCTTCATAAGCTTGACTTCAACCCCCAAGTGCCTGGTGGAGGGATTGGTGCTAGAATGTGGATACTTCTTTCAAGAACTACTCTTCCTCCTTCTTTATCAACTTCTTAGTCTTGTTTCCCCTAGTTTTGATAAAATTAACGAGAGATGGTAGACTCACTCTACCTCCTATACTTGTATTGCTCATCTGAACCATATTTGGCAGTCTAACATTGAACCCAATATTATATTTTTTCTCTGGTCTCTTATTTATCAAGGGCTTCCTATGGAAGAGAGACTTAGTAGGGTTGGTCTTCCTAATCCTAAGTGTCTAGCTTGTGGTCATTTTAAGACTTTCAAACATCTATTTTGGTTCTACCCTCGTGCTCAGTTTGCTTGGTCCTAGATTCACTCATTGTTCAAGCCCTTTCATCCTAAATTTTTTAGATGGTAGATGATCTTTTTTGGAGATAATAGTTGTTGGCCTACGCTGCTCTATGGAATTTATTTCGTGCTATTATTTTGTTTCAACTTTGGAAATATAGGAATGTTGTCTATTCTAGATATTCAATTTTTAGTCAATTTTCCTTGCATGAAAAGATTACAATATTTTTTGTTGTTACTATTCAGCTCCATTCGTAGGCTTCCAAGTTGACTCATGAGTTGGTGCATTTGATAAATCTTGTTAGGTACTGGTGCGAGGCTCTATGCACTATCAACATGGCTTCGCCTAACCTCCCTTCGCTTTAAGATCCATCTATATCTTTGAGGCCTCGGCATAGGAGTGACATTATCCAACATCAGACCAATCTGTCAGTGCCCATAGTAGGGCTTGGTATTCTCTTAGAGTGGCTCCATTTTTTTAGTTATTCTATTTATTCACATTTTTAGGGGCTGGTTTTGTTTTTGGCCTCGGGCCTCGTCTTTACAATGTTGATTGTTTGGGTGGCCTTGCGCCCCTAGCTGTGATTTTTCTAGCTCCCTTTTTATTGTAACCTCTCTTATTTTTATTGAATATAATTGTTGGTTCCAACAAAAAAAATGTTAATTCATTAGAAAAAATAACAAGATAGAAAAAAATGTAAGCAATCACATGATAACTTTTATATTAGTAAAATTTAAATTTAAAAAAACAATCATTCAAGGGAGAATTCATCTCTTAATCAAGGAGTTAATAAAGGAAATATAACAATATGAGGAATATGACAAATATATTTAAAAGATAAGTTTGATATTATCTAATTACCTAGTAACAAATGCAATATTTTTATAACTAGGATTAATCTAGTTATCTAATTACCTAGTAACAAATGCAATATTTTAATAACTAGGATTAATCTAGTTATCTAATTACCTAGTAACAAATAGGATTGGTTCCTAATAGAAACCACATATAACTTATTTTAAAATAATACAAAGTCTACTAATTCAATCAATCAACAAATATATGAGCCAAAAGCAAGTGTGATATGGGAGTGAGGGTGAGTCATAAGTAGGAAGCATAAGCAATAAGCAGGAAGGAAACTGCGAGTAAGAATCAAGGGCGACTTCTTATTATTCCAGATCTTAAGAGAAACTCAAAAGCTAAAGGATTTATGTGAAGAAAATCTAGGTAACATAGAAGGAACATCATTTTTAAAAATCCTTACTAGAAGTAAGGATGCCCTAGTTGGAAGTATGGATGCCCTAGTTAGTGATAAGAGGAAGAGTGAAAACTCTCATTACACCAAAAAAGGGCTTTAATGACAGCTGAATTAAGGCAATTTTTTTATGGTAGTACAAAACCACCCTAATAGACCCTAAGAGGGTGGTTATAATCTGTCGCCTTAGGTTGACCTAAGAGGGTAGTTTATATCCGTCGTTGTAGAGATAAACTGCCATCAAAAAAATAAAAATTAAAAGAAATAAAAGATGACGGTTATGAACCGTCGTCTTAAAAAATTTAAGAAATAAAAGATGATGGTTTAAAACCGTTGTCTTAGGTCAAACCATGGTATTAGCCCGTCTCACTTAAAAAAAAATAAAGAAGGCACAAGAAATCGAATTGTAATGTTACTCTTCGTGGGAAATATTTGGCATTTCCCTCTTCTCTTGGCATTTGGAAAAAATGCGTGGTACGTAACCTGGAGGAAAGAAGCCAAAGTGTTCATCAATTGCAACATTTTATTGTATGGTTTTAATTTTTTTCTTTTACCATGGGAACACAAGAATGGTTATGCGGATTTTCTTTTGCGGGAATAGCCAAATGATCCCATTTTGAGCTGAAGAGATCTTATGTTGTTAATTCCTACACTTGTTTGCATTTAGGCATGTATTATGTATGTTGGTATGCAGACTTTAGGTATCCCATACAACAGGCCTATTGGCTTATTAAGTTAGTCACACTTGTTACAAGAAGGATTTTATTTGAATTGCTAGCAGGTAAATTCGGAGGAAAGTGGAAAAAAGTTCTATACACACTATTATAGAGTAGAATAAGAATACCTTTGTATTTTATCATAAAACTTTTCATTGTATGGTTACTTTTACAGGATCCTGGGAGAGCAGAGGCATATTTTGGGCATTTTGATGTGAAGACAGTGGTGAGGAATATCTACATACTTTTTTCTAGGATTGAGCTACCTATGGTAGAAGAGGGTAAGGAGATTATGGATCTCTATAACCCTTCTACTCCTATACCATCGTGATTCACAAAATATGACCTTAAAATTTATGCAAGTCTGTATGAAAAATTTATGTTTAGATTAGCTCTCCAAATTCCATACCGAAGTAAAGAGAGGCAAGGCTACAAAACCCATTTATAGTTTGATCTGAACTACCCATCCCATAGAGTTGTTCTTTTGATTTTTGACGCTTCTTTGAAGGACTTGGGAGTGTGTGTCTCGTATGATAGATTTTATTGTAAAAGCTCCCACTCCACTGATTATGGGTACCAAAGATTATGTCTTCAAGTTTCTAGGTCTGAAAGCATATGTTTAATTTAGTGTATGTTTAATATTTTCAAAAGGAAAGATATGATAACATACATAAAAAAAATGTGTGTGCATTCTCGTTAGAGGGGAGTTATAAGGAAAAATTCATTGATGTTTGTTAGCGAGAGTTATAAGGAGTTTATTTATTAAGAAAAAACTAAGGGAGTTATAAGGAGAAAAAATCATTGAAAATAAATTTATTTGAAAACTAAAGGTTAAAGAGATTCGAAAAATAAAAATGTATTTGCAGTTATAAGCAGGGTGGTTAAAAGAAGAAAACAAAAATAAGTCAAACAAACAATCAAACATCAGAAATTGGTACAAAGATACAAGAACATGAATTATCAAAATCAAATGAAGAAGAGAAACAAGTTAAAAATTTATATTTTCAAGAGGTTGAAAATTTCTTAAATGGTCAAAGATTATGTCACCAAAATTGATATTTTATTCAGAATGAATTCTTGAAGAAGCCAAAGATGAAGATTTTTCAACACTTAAAAACTACTTCAATGCTTATTTCGATGAAATTGATGGTAGCTCTATCACATTATCTGCTAACATAGGAAATATAACATATATACTATTTCTCTCTTTGGAAGACAAGAATAAAAGACAAGAAGAAATAATTAAAGATTTGAAGAACAAGCCTATAATGAAGGATGTCACTTGTGACACTAATGATTTAAGACCTATGACAACAAATGAATGTTGTGATACCATAGAATTAAAATCCATGATGACAAATGTATGTTGTGACATGAGATTCAGAAAAAAAGAAAATTGTGATGCAAGTTGTGATACTTGTGATTTGGGATCCATGATAAATACAAGAACTTGTTCCAAGAGCAGACATTCCATGTGACACAAAGGATTTAAACATGGTTCATGAAGACAAAGAGTGTGCAGATAGTATATGTGACAAAGAACATTGTAATATTGTAAGGAAAAATAATTAAGACCTCAAACAATCAGATAACAAATGTGGACATTATGGCAAGCATGGACACAAGATAGAAATATGTTGGAATCTTTATTGTTGTGAAATTTGTGGAGGTAACAATCACTCTCAAAAATATTGTTGGTACAAAGGAAATAATAATATGAATCATGGATGGATAAGCATGCACAAATGGGATAAGATGAAAGAAATAATTACAAGGATAACACTAAATGGATTTCTTTAGGAAAGTTGTCTTAATTTCATATATGGTAAAAAAAAGAGTATAACACTCCACAACAATCAATTTAGAAGGAAATCAGTACCAACAACAGTACCAAAGCATGAGCCAATGGATGAAGACAAAGATAAATATTGAAGGCTAAAAGCCTTCACACCAAATAATGTAATATGGGGGGTGTCAGAGGTATTAGATTATTCAGTACTATGAAATACCATTGTCAATATTTAGATTAGGAAGTGTGTGTCAAGATGTAAAGAGTGTTTATGTGTTATGTAATTATAAATGAAAGGTATCAAATGTGCAAGTGTGAGTGAAAGGTGACATGTGTGCAAATGAAGAGTCATGAGTGTTAAGTGTCAAGTGTGTAAGTGAAAAGTCATATGCGATGTGTCAAGATCATAATTAGGAGGTTATATAATCATGAGAAGCTTTATCATAATGTAAGAAAAACATGTATCAGATTGCATCAAAGTCATCTTTGAGGAGAGCAAAAGTCAAGAGTATTGAAGAGTCTTTTGCAAGGTTATATATTGGAGACAAAGCTACATGCTATGTAAGAAAGGAGGAGTTTTGTATTATGAGAAATTTTTATTTATAAATGTAATAGAGAAGTTTTTTCTTGTGCAATATTTGTGTTACTATTGAATGTGATTTTATGTGAGTGTATTTTTTATCCTCGAAATATTAAACTATGATATTTTAATGCATATTTACCAAACAAAACTACTTATTCATCTTTATCCTCCTTGACCCTTCAATGTTTTTACTAGTAATTACAGATATATGATGAAGCTTTTAAGAGTGCAAAAGCGATTTTTTATCGTTTGTGAATTATTTATAGAGAAGCATTAAGATAATTGATCCAACCAATTTTCTAGGGTATCAACATTATTTTTTCCTTGAAAAGTAGGAATATCAAAATTCAACTACACCATAAAAGTATAGGAGTATTGAGTGGTACCACAGTAGTGAGAGGTCATGTAGATGAGGTTGTAGAATTTGTGTCAGGAAGTTGAAGAATTTGAGAAAATTGATTTATCATCTAATTCCTCTATTTCACAAGGGATTTGTGTTGAAATATATGGTGATTAAACTTAACTTGATACCATTGTCAATTTTGTATTGTATTGCATGTATAAGCCCTTTGAACCCTTGTAAACTTTGGAAAAGTTATTATATACTATTTTACTATTTAAACCTAAACATCAATTACTTAATCTTGACCTAAAGTTAACTTGTAATAGGGTATAAATACTTCATCATATAAACCATTTTATTATGGGTTGGAGCAGATTCTATTTTGCAATAGTGAGATTATTTGGTGTCCATGGACACCCCATTATATCTTGTGCATTGTTTTTTTTATTTTTCAAAAATACTAAGTAATGTGTTAATTCCATTTGTTTTTGGAATTATTGTGAAATTTAACATGGTATTATAGTGGGTGTAAATCTCCTTTACTCAAATACTTGCCTTCAACAAATCAAATTCTATGACATCTCCCGAGGGCAATATCGTTTTGAGCAGACAAATTGTAAAAAGGGTTTTTTATGATAAAGCCCTATGTGGACTCGGATCAAAAGGATCTCATTGAATTTAGTAGATTTTATCTAGGAGAAATATTTTCCAATGGGTTCCTTTGTTCCTTGGAAATCAATCCTCTTATTTAATCTTTTAATTTTTGACCAAATGGATGCTCGAGTTCTAGTATTGAGTTTCTTGAGGTTTTTTAAAAAGCCCCATTTTTATGTTATGGATTTAAAAAATCCATTTCCTTTTATCTTTTGCCATTTTGTATCCAACAACGACATAGATGAGAGGATAGATTGCTTAGCTATTGTAAAAGAAGAAAAGAAGAGGTTAAGCATCTTTCAGTAGACCATTGGTTCTAGAGAAATCACATGCAATCTTTTGTGCATTCCAAAGACCTCTGAGCCACTTTAGTATCAAAGATAACATACGTATCAAAATTTTGAATCAAATCCTTGACTTGATGCTTATACGAGTTTAGTATTTATTCTTCATGGTGCATTGAGAATTACACTAGTTTACCATCAATTCGGAGTTGCCCTATATCCTTAATTTTAAAACCCCTTCTTAGATTTTCTACGTTAGTGCATAGTGCTTCATATTTGACAACATTGTTGGTACAATTGGATAATAATTTGCATGCAAAATTGTTATATGCAATTTTTGGGTCAATGAATTGAATGTTGGCACCTACCCCAATCCTAGTTCTAGCACCATCAAAATACATCGTTGATGTCTTGTCAACACATTGACTTGTTAGAGCTAGGAGATTATATGGTTCTTTTGTGATAAGATAATTCCCAAGCTTAGTCACCTCGTAGTCAACCTATATATCTTATTCATCTTGAAACACATCAATTATCATGTCAAATTCTTTGGTTTGATCATCTTCAAGTCCCTCATTATCTTCCATGTTTTTTGGGAGCTTATTCCAATTTACAATATCATCCTCGTCCATCTTGTAATGTAGATAGTTGTAAGGCAAGTTTTTCAAATTTGATCGCCTTTCCATATCTAGGCACATTTATGTAGGTATAATCCATTATTAGGTAACCATATCCTAAAAAATTACATATCCATTCTCTATATAGCAACATATCGAAGTATGGGAAAGGTTAAAAACTATTACTTCTTACATTACTACTAACTTGGGATACTTAACAACAGTTATAAGCAAGTCTTTGTGGACTCCTTTTGCATTCACCCTAGTGTCATACATCTGAATCATATGCATAGCAGTTTTGGTATAAGGTAAACTCATTTCTTCACACATTGCTTTTGGCATCACTATTATTGTTTTCCTTGAGTTGACAATACAATTTCTCAATAGATAGTTCTCAATATTTAGGGTCATATAGAATGGAGGTTGCTTTAGTGTTTTGGGCTTTGGGACATTCAATATGTTGATCACATTAACTTGGATGTTTGTTGGATGATCTGCTAACAAGTTTTGTTGCTTGGATATGTTGGCCTAAGCTGGCTCTGATTTTTTACCCTTGGTATATCTCCTATCTTGTTCTTTTAGGGCCTCTTGGAATAAATCCCACTATCTAGACAGGGCTAACATTTCTAACATACTTTGGCATATGTCTTCTTATTTCTTCCACAATGTTAAACCTGATTTCTATAGAGCTACTTTAACTTCGTGTAATGGACTTTTGATATTACCTTATGGTTGTCGTATGACCTTTGTTGATGAGAGAGGGATACTTCAACCACCACTCAACTTATTTCTAGATTTGATCTCTTTCATTATCACTCATTGTCTATAGGTTTATTTATTCCTACATTCCCCTATTGGTTTTGGATTATTTTACTTTGAATTTTTGATTATCCTTACTAGTTTGAACCTCTGCTTGAGTCTTATCCATGACATCATTTTTAGCAATCTCCTTTCTTTTTGTTTCTCTTGTTGTGCAACTATTGGCCCTTTCTCCTTCAAGTGCAATAACAACCTTCCTCTCCTAAGAATTGTTGTACACTTATTTGCCTCTGTTTGTTTCTAAGTGGGTTCCTCCTTGAATGTTTTCCTCTTGCCCCTACTCCCAACTCCTTGTTGATTAGTGCATATGGCATCATCTTCAAATGTAGATTCTTCATTTATTTTTACAATGCTAAAATTGGAACTACGGTATTGTTAGGATTTGGTAAAACTGGAACCGACTGTTAGGGATGAGGTTGTTGGTAAGTGGGTTGACATGTTGTAGGTGCTAGTTGATCTATGATAGCAACCTGATGAGCATGGCATTTTTGGTTATATTAAATTGTTTGAGAATGCAAAATGGCTTTAGCACACTTTATGGGATTGTACCTTGCATTGCATGGAAAACAACACAATGTATTGACTTTGAATTGGATTCACCATATTGTTGTGTGCTTTATCTATTCCTTAGTTGATACCTTCTCGAGGTATTTGATCCTTAGTAAGATATAGGGTTTTCCAAGGTTGACAATTTTGGGATTATTACATTGTTTCCTTTCAACATTATTCCCATTTACCAAAGTTTTAATCACTTTCAACATTTCACTCACAACAAAATTATTGGTTGACTCATTGTTTTAGTTAGGTGTAGTAGGAAGGGTTAGAAATAATGGCTAAAAAGTAGTAGTGGATGATGAGTTTTATTCAAGATGCATGACAATATACATAGAGGGTGACAAATTAGCAATAATGGTTAATTAAGGATTTGGAATGGGGTAAATGGAGGTGTTGGATAGGAGTTGATGTGTTTTGGGTAAGATGAGCATCATAGGCCATAAGTGGGGAAGGAGGTAGTTTTCCTACTCTAATCAAAATACCTTTTGCACGTGTTGCTTCTTTGAAAGTTACAAATAGTGTACAATGATTAGTATTACAAACCATCAGAGCTATAGATCATAATGTGAACCCTTGATGTAATAGACAATGCATGTTATTCAGTTAGCCTAATTTTTTGTGGAATTAAATTTAAAGTTATCAAGAACCTAGTGTTAAAGTCATGTGTGTTTTCTTGAGGATGCTTTTGTATTGTGTTTAATTGAAATAAAATAAAGTAATTGTTACCCCCTACTACCAAATCTGCACATACAATTGATGCACAACTAGTAACAAAATTATTTGGTAATCCTTTATACAACAATATAACTTTATCATTATGTCCTCATGAATGCGATGAATTAACTTGAGTGTAAGCAACTCATTGAGGTGATCTGGTACCACCTTATTCTTGCTTCCATAAAAAGTAGGTAAGGCTTTCATAGCAACAGGTGAAATAGGATAATAAAGCTACTAGGTTTAATGGTCCTTGATAGGTCTAGTCAGGAAGTTAGTTTTGTGGCCTACGAGGTGGCACTAGATCATTTTTTTGCGAAGGAGGTTGATCATATTGTTGTTGTGAAGGTAAATAAGGATATATCACATAATTATGAGGTGGATATGGAAGATATAGAGGATATAGGTATAGAGGGTAATAAGGCAAAAAATAATGAGGTGGTGGATTTTGATAACCCATTGTTGATACAAAGGAGGCTGCATATTTAGAGATGGAAGATATTACAAGCCTTTTTGGAAGATTTATTGATTCAAGGAGATGGGCGTTGCATATTTTGTTATGCCTAAGTGATTGGAGGTAATGTTTGTCTCAATATGTTGCCCTGAATCACTTGTGATCCTAATGTCCAATGGATATTTCTATATTTTGAGCAAGGTCTTGGATTTGGTTTGGATAGATTTACCCTAAAGATCCTACATTTGGAATTGTGAATTGACCTAGTGGAAGGTTAGATATGTTTGACAATCTAGATCCAAGTGGACTTTGTGTTGAAGTAGCACTTATAGGGGTAAATTTTGGACACTTGATATAGGAGGTGGATTTGTGCTACCAGATTAGTAATAATTTCCAAAGAATGATTGTTTACAAGGTTATTTACATCAAAGGGCATCCCATATAGAGGGTTCATGTGAGTCAATATAAGACCAATGTTTGACCAAGTTTGGTTTGCTAAGGCAAATGAGTAACTCATTTGTTGGCCTAAGAAACTAATTTTTGGAGGTGTGAGATTTTCACTGTCAAGGTTGGCCATTAGGAATTTGCCTTTTGGAGAATTGTTTTGACTCTGATTTAATGATGCTCCCCAATTATACTTCAACAAAGTTGGAAGGGAGTGTTAATGGCTCCTCCCAACCTCTATATTGAGGTTGGATCCCTACTATCCTATGGAATACTCCTACTCTAATGTACACTAATTGTATGAAAAGTAAAGTGCAAAAAATAAACATGTCTAAAAGATTAAGGGTGTGATGGATTCAAATAGAATTAGGTTTAAAACATAGGAGGAAGTGTGTGTGATCAATAAACACTTGAGAATTCAAACAACATCTATGTTCTCCCATTCATTTAAGTAATGAAATTTCTAAGCAAATGACAAGACAAACAAAAGGGCAATACCTCAATCATGATATGCTTAGCAAACCAGAAGGGCAGTGCCAGTGGTGCAATGCATAAGAACTTGCCAATTTCTCAGAGCGTAGCTTTGAATTCTCATGGCTAAAAGATAAATACAATGGAGACCTAGTTAGAGTTTTCCCCTAAGTTAACTAGGGTGAAATAATTACTCTTAGTAAAAGTAAATATTTGAGGGCATCTTTAGCAAAGTTATGCACCACCAAATGTTACATGCCTCTAATAGGCTTAGAAGGATTTTAAAAGGAATTAGTGTGCCATTGCATGCCAAAATGTTATCTTCAAAAGATTCTCATTAAGACCCACGTCTTTGTTATTACATTTTTGTTGGTTAGCAAAGAATTGCTTGCTTTTGCTAGCAAATTGCTCCCTGGAGCCAATTGGATCCTTTTGCAAGTGAATCAATCTTAAGTCAATCGAGACCTATGCTAGACTAGACAAAATTCAGGGTTTTGGAAGGTAATTGCTGCTTGATTTCACTAGTTTATGCTCCTTCAAAATTGAGAATACCAAGGTAGTATTGAGGCACTGACTTAAATTATTTGAAGACAATAAGATTATAATATACATCATGAACTTGAACAAAGTCTATCCAAGACAATGAGAACACAAAATAGCTTACATAACCCACCTATCTCAAATTCCTCATTAATAATTGAAAAATGCATCCCCAACTTATGTTTTTTTGCAATGGAAAAAGAAAATGACGTGGATGATCAAAAGTTATGTCTTTTACTCTTCAATGCCTTCTCAATGACCTTTTGTTTTCCAATGTTAATTCAAATCCAAAAGCGGCTTGTTGCTTTTGACCTATTCTTTAATTCAAATCAATCAAGGAACTTTTTAGTTGTAATTATTTTTAGCAAAATAGTGATTAAATTTATTTATTCATTAATATTAAAAATTAATTGTTTATTGAAATTGGGGCAAATGGTGAAAAGCAACCAGTTTCACACTATAGACCAAGGTTGCAATTCTATAAGTGAACCTTAGCATTTATCAAATGACATGAGCTCAACTCATTAAATATACCAAAGCAGAGACCGTGTTCTTTTCAATCCTATGTATATATATATATACCATTTAATGAATTTGATAATGCAATGTTTTTTTTTTCTATTTTTAAATAAATAATTTTAAATTGGCTGTATAAAATTAATATAAACCAAATCTATATTACCGCATCTCCAAGATCTCACTAAGCTACATTTATTATGTAACATATTATGAGTTATATAATTATCACAAGTCTACCACAATGCAAGGAATTGACATTGAATTACATTAGTTTGACTACACTCCAATAAAGATTGTTTTGATTCAACATCTAGTTTTTGTTGATGTTGAACAGAGTCAACTAGATGTAGGAATGAAAGACAAAAATAGGATGGTTTTTTTTTGGGGGAGAAGGTTGTTTGTGTAAGGTATTTGTAATAAAAAAAATGGCTAAATCTAGTAACATTGCCTATGTTATTAGGCTGTGTACTGCTCCCAAGGCTAAAATATTACTCCTTTGTTCTCTCTTGGGTTAACAAGAACATTATTGAATAGACACCATAAAAGCTTTGGAAAACCAATTTCAAGAAAATGTTGCAGAAGAAATTGTTGCATTGGGTATAAAAATATTCTCTAGGATATTAAAGAATTGATGTTTCCTGGTTCTACTTGAAAAACGAAGATTGCCTTGGGTCCTAAACCAAACAAGAGTTGCAGCATATTACATGGGAGTCTCAAAGATATAGACAAAATGGTGGATGATTTCTCATATTACATGGGAATGAATCTAAACTGTTCCATACAGTATGTGAATACAAGTAAGCAGTAAATTTGACCAAATTTTGAGATGGTTTTACCCAGCTGTGTTAACAAAAAAATTGTTAAGCATGCTTCCTTGTGCTGAATAAGGAAAAAACCCTTGTGGAACGGATTGCAATCTTCGCTAAAGATGTAGCCATTGAAGGGTCCATGAGTGGCTTGCAAGCTTCATGAAGAAGTAAGCATTAAAGAGTTTTGCTGGATAGGACATAAATACAGTAAGAAGAGGAAAATAGGACAAAGATACATGTGACAGAATAGCGAACATCGAATGAATTGCATTGATCAAATAAATAGTACATAGTAGCCTGAGAATAGTCCGTAGGATACGGAACCTCCTAGGCGAGAAATAGGCATTGTTATAACAACGTAACAATAGCCCAAACAAATATTAACAATAGCCTAATAATGGAAGAATCAATAGAGCTACGCTAACATCCCCCCTTATTACATTATTTGGGTAATAAGATAACTACTAGCTATACTAACATCCCCCCTGATTACATCATTTTGCAATACATAGAGAGCTACGAAACAATTCAAATTTGACACGTGCAAGTGCCTTAGTGAAAATGTCTGCAACTTGAGCATCGATGGGAATGTACTGAAGCTGAATTCGGTGCTTGGGAACTTCGTCTCGAATGAAGTGGCATTGTGTATCAATGTGCTTGGTTTTCTCATGATGCACTAGATTCTTAACAAGGTTCAAAACACCCTGGTTGTCGCAGAACAAGTGTATTGGAGATTTTGATGGAAGACCCATACTTGTCAGAATGCGATGCAACCATATCACTTCGCACACAGCTTCACGTGCGGCGCGATATTCTGCCTCTATAGATGAGATAGCAACCACCTGTTGCTTCTTGTTGTGCCAAGAGACAGGACCGGATCCAAGATGAAAAATATATCCTGAAGTTGACTTGCGATCATCAAACGACCCGACATAGTCGGAGTCCGTGTATCCTTGCAAGAAGAATTTGTTATTCTTCTTGTATTCTAGGCCATATTCCATAGTACCACGGACATAGTGAAGAACACGTTTTTCTACTTTCTAGTGAGTAGTCTTAGGTTCCTGCATGAACCTCGAAAGATAGTTAACAACAAACATGATATCTGGCCTAGTGTTTGTCAGATATATGAGACTCCCAATCAACTGTCGATAGAGAGTACCATCTACCTGAGGTGAATCATCATACCGCGATAACTGAAGACCTGATTCCATCGGAGTTGCCATTGGCTTACAATCAGTCATGCGATATTTTTCTAATAGTGTCTTGGCATATTTTTTCTAAGACACCTTAATGTAGTGCTCCTTCTGGCTTACTTCCAGTCCAAGACAATAATGGAGAAGTTCGAGATCTGTCATCTCAAAATATTTACATAAGTCACTTTTGACAGCAGAGATCATAGTTTCTGAACTCCCTATAATGAGCAAATCATCAACATAGAGTACAAGCAACACTATCTCAGAACCTTGTTTCTTGAAATAGAGGTTTGCATCTGACGGACCTCTCTTAAATCCATGTTGTAGGAGGTGATTATCCATCTTTATATACCAAGCTCGAGGAGCTTGTTTCAAACCATACAAGGATTTGACCAACTTGTAAACTTTTTGCTCTTGGCCTACCACTTCAAATCCTTCAGGTTGAGTCATGTAGACTTCCTCTTGGAGATCACCATTCAGAAAAGCACTCTTTACATCCATCTGGTGAACTTTCCACCCATACTGTGCTACCATAGCACAAAGAACTCGAATAGTGGTCATCCAAGCAGTAGGTGCAAAAGTTTCCTCATAGTCAATGCCTTCCTTTTGCGCATAGCCCTTTGCAACAAGACGGGCCTTATGCTTATCAATTGTCCCATCTACCTTGTACTTGACTTTGAACACCCATTTGCAGCCAATGGGCTTCTTTCCATGTGGCAGATCGACAAGCTCCCAAGTTTTGTTCTTTTTTAGAGACTTGTACTCAGCATCCATAGCAGCCTTCCATTGTGGCTCACTAAGGGCATCTTGTACTGAAGCAGTTCATGTTCATTCATTGAAGACATAAACACCCTGTCATCATCTATATCCATATCCTCTGTTTCTCTCTCTGGATCTACAGAAAGTTCCTCAAAAGATTGACAAAGATCATCAACCTCAGTAGTCTCTGCTGCTGCTCTCTCCTGTCGAGCCATACTGTGAGTACGAGGTCTATCCAAAGTCAAATTTGGTGGAGTGGATAACTTTGAGTCTCTGATAGTATTTGTATACCATTTTGGATTCTTCTTCTGTGGGGATGAAGAAGATGGAGAAGAACCTCCAATCTTTGATGATGAAGGAGACTTCTCAACTTTAGATTCCACAAGATCTAGGTATACATCTGATGTGCTTTGTGAGGTGAAAGCCTCATCAAAAACAACATCTCTACTGACATGAATCTTCTTGGTCAAGGGATCAATCAAACAGTAACCCTTAGAGTGCTCATCATAGCCAAGAAGAATACACTTCAATGTCTTCTCATCTAGCTTCTTCCTTTTCTCTTTTGGTATGTGCATGAAAGCTTTACACCCAAAAATGCGTAGATGAGAAATGGAGGGTTTCCTACCGCTCCATGCTTCCTATGGGGTCATTCCTTGTAGGGCCTTTGTGGGTGCCCTATTCAACAGATATACTATTGTGGTGACAGCTTCTGCCCAAAATTGTTGCCCAAGTCTAGCTCCTGTGAGCATGCAACGAACCATTTCCATGATGGAACGGTTCCTCCTTTCAACAACTCCATTTTGTTGAGGAGTATAAGCAGTAGTTAACTATCTCGTGATCCCATGTGCAATCAAGAATGCAAAAAATTATTTAGAGGTAAACTCCCCCCTCGATCTGAGCGGAGAGTCTTTATAGAAGCCCCTGACTCCTTCTCAACAGATTTCTTGAATTGCTGAAAGAAACCAAATGCCTCAGATTTCAGAGTAAGAAAGAACACCCACATTTTTCGTGAGTAATCATCTACAAATAACTGAAAATACCTCTTCCCCCCACAATTGATGGGTGTGAAAGGACCGCACAGATCGGTGTGAATCAACTCTAGAGGTTTCTTTGCTCTTGTAGAGCTTTTCTCAAAAGGTACTCTATGTTGCTTTCCTGCCAAGCAAGCAGAGCACACTGGCAATGTAGGAGAAAGGGAAGGAAGACCCTTTACCATCTCATACTTACTTAGCTCAAGTAAGTAGCCAGAACTAAGATGCCCATATCTCTTGTGCCATAGGGAAGTTGCCTCCTTTGTAGAGACTGTCATGGTGACATGTGGAGTAGAGATAACATCTAAGGCAAATAAGCCATGCTTAAATGAAGCGGTTGCAATCTTCTTACCCCTCCTGGTAATAGAACAACACTTCTTGCCTCCCTCAACACTAAAGTTCACAACCATATCTTTGTCCAGAATTTGTGTGACTGACAACAAATTGTTTGCCAATCCTGGAACATAGAGGACTTTTTCAATCTGACACTTGCCATCAGGAAGAGTAACTAAAATAGTACCTTCTCCCTGAACCTTGTAGGTTTTATCATCAGCAATAGTGACAGGTTTGCCCTCTTTGGCCTCAAAGGACTCAAACCATGATTTGTCGCCAGTCATGTGCTTACTAGTGCCAGAATCGACATACCATACAGGATCCGTCTGCTTGGAGGCTGTGGTAGTCATGAGCACCTTATGTGCCCACTCAGAATCAGAGTCAGATTCTTCAACAACAACATTCACCTTGGGTTGCATGTTCTTGTTGTGTGGTTTGTTCTGGCCTTTCTGTTTAGGTTGTTTATTCTTATGCCAACATCTGTTTGTATCATGACCCTCTTTGTCATAGATCTTGCAATATCTTTTTGGTTGTTGAGGTTGTTTCCCTTTTGAATCCTTTTGAGAACTACCTCCTTTCTAAAAATTACCCTTCTTATTTGGCCCCTTCCTGTTGGTGTATAGGGCAGTGTTAGAAGAATCATCTCGTTGTAGTTGGCATGCCTCCTCTTCTTGAAGCATATTGACCAACTCGACAAAGGTAACTTTCCATTGTGACACCTGAAGGGAAGTGATCAACACCCTATAAGAATCAGGTAAAGCTCTCAATACAATTGAGGTAAGGAGCTTGTCATCAACTGGTTCTCCCAAAGAATTCAACTTTGCCTTCAATTCAGACACTCTGCAAAGAAAAAATTCAACTGTCTCCCCCTGCTTCATGCTTAGACTGTGTAATTGAGATTGAAGAAATAGAATAGTGGAATCATTCTTTCCCTCATATATAGTATTAAGGGCATCCCATGCCTCTTTACTATGTTCATAGTCAGCAATATGGGGTTGAACTTCATCAGACACAACAAGCAAAATGAGCACTTTTGCTTTGTTGTATTTCTTGTCAAAGTCTTTCTGAACAACAGATGGAGCTGTAGCGCCAGTAGCAGATGAAGGTCTTGTTGTTGCTCCAGATACAACATCCCATAAGTCATCCATTGCTAGGATTGCCTTCATCTTGTTTTTCCATGGTGTGTAATTAGGACCTTTCAACAACTGATGAGAATCAGTCATTAATTTTGCAGACATGGTGAAGGTTCCTTATAACACCAATTGGTCCCCCTTTCGATATACCTTTTGCTAGGCCGTTATACCATACAAAATACCCGCCCTTACGTGAGGGAGACTATAGGTAATTTTTAGAGATCATACGATACGTGGTACTTAAGCAGTACTGAAAGGGAATCGTCTCATTGATGGCACCTACCATAGAAAGTCTTCAATCCTCATGCGTGGGGCGTAACTTCCCCTAAACACTTTGGATTTTAGAACTTTCATCAGGATTTATGCCTAAACACAAGAACGATTAAGGTAATGGATGGAGTAAAATGCAAAAATGGCGTACTTATTCCTCCCCGATGATTTATAGAGAACAAGCTCAGACGTCGTTTTAGCAGCTATATTAGGCGGCGGATACAGTAGCCCAATCACGACAACATTACCTGTAAGCGTGGGCCAGAGGTATCACAAATACCGAACGCTGCAGTGCAATAAATTGCACAGATGGGTTTATTTTATTCCGGGGTCTTAGGGAGTGAATTTGATTTTTAACTTTTAATGAAGTAGTGCAAAAAAAATGAAGAATGCAACATACAACATAAAAGTGCCCACAGAAATAAACCTCAAGGTGTCGGGCGCTATCGAAAATGCACCTTTACAATAAGCCAATTTGCTTTTTTTCAATGCTTGAAAAAATAACTCACAATCCCCCCTTGTTTTCATCCAATGTGGATTAAGTAGCAAATATGAAGCATAAAAAATGCCCATTCACTAGTTGCAATTTTTTTTTTTTTTTAAATTTAATGCAAAAATTTTTAATTAAGTTTAGCAAAAAAATATTTAATTAATAGTAAAAAAAATAATTTAATTTTGTTTGTTAAATCATTTAAGATAAAATGAGTAATTTTAAAGAAAATGATTTTAAAAAACAAAAAAAAATTATTTAAAATATATTAATTAAAAAAAATACTAAACAAAAATTAAAAAAAAATCACAAAAAAAATTTAAAAAAATTTACCTTTACGGCGGGGCAGCGCTCAGAGTATTTTGGAGCACGCGGGGCTCGAACCTAGGACCACTCGGTGAGCGCCTTCGCCTGACCCGATCAACCGGTCGGGCTAGGCCGTCGGATGGTAAAGAAGGCGGAAAGCCTTCTATTTGAGGTAGACAACAGCAAAATTTAATTTTTTAAAAAAAATTTCGGGCTTCTTTTATCCCACATCGACGTTGTAAAGCGTCATGTGGGGAATAAAAGAAAAAACACCCCCTTAGCCTAGTGATTGCCTTCAGGCAATCACCAACCCATCCTTTTGCCGCACAGAGTAGCCAATTGGCCAGCGACACGTCACTCGAACCTGCCGTCCGCCACGTCAGCGACAGCGCCACCTCAGCCGTCCAGTTAGACCACAGTCGACCTCGGGATTCGTACCCGCGACTAGTCCAGCTACCTCTGGATCCGTGTCCGCACCCAGTCAGCCTCCTCGGGCTACGTGCCAGGCCAATCAGCCCCTACGTCTCACCTCGAGAAATGTGCCGAGGACCAGTCTAGAGTCACCTCGGGATCCGTGTCGAGGTGCTCTAAGTAGTTGACCTCAAGAATCATGCCCTGGGTCTGTCTGCTCCCAACCTGCTCGAGAAAATAGAGAAATTTCCTCCAAGGCTCTGATACCATGTCGGAATAGCGAACATCGAATGAATTGCATTGATCAAATAAATAGTACATAGTAGCCTGAGAATAGTCCGTAGGATACGGAACCTCCTAGGTGAGAAATAGGCATTGTTATAACAACGTAACAATAGCCCAAACAAATATTAACAATAGCCTAATAATGGAAGAATCAATAGAGCTACACTAACAACATGTCTCAGAACTCCAAGGCAGTAGTAAACATCTATGCCATTTAGACCAGCAAATAAGTCGAAGTTTTATTTTACTTGAAGGAACATTTAAACATGCAAATAATATAGGCTAAATTTGGTCACACAAGGGATGGTTTTGTGACCATTGAGGTTAACAATTATAGAGCAGTAGCACTACAGAGAAAACCAAGGCGGCAAAAGGAAAAATGGAACAGAAAATGAAGGCAGGAGACACAAAAGTGATGCTCAACATAAAAAGGTAAAAGCAACTTCTGCCCAAACTGAAGAAATCATAAGCCAGTACAAGAATAGGGACCACCTCACTGAACTGAGTCAAGTCAATGGAGCATCCTATATGTGTAGCCACTTGTGTGTAAGAGAATAAGGAAGTTCTTTAAGACAAAAAAAGTTGCTCTTCTGAACCGGCAGTGCCCTCGTTCTAAAGGGTATAGAGAAAGCTTTTGCACCAGGAAAGAACAACGCTCTGAATACAATCTCTGTGTCTATAATGTTTTCAGCAGATTACAACTTCTAGTAACTAACCATACATTCATGAGCAACCCTTTTGTTTGGTTTTTGTGGTTTAACTGATAAAACAATAATATCCAGAGAAATGAAATTCCGGATTCTGAACCCTGATTCTGGAGCACTATCAGCAATAATAATTGCCTTCTAAAGAGCACGTACCGAAATACAATGCTCAGGAACTTCTCTTTAGCTTTCAAGGTCAAGCAAAGTGAGAAGAAAGCAGTAAAAGCAACAAAGCAAATGAATTTCCAATGCTCTAAGTTATTTAATAATTAAAGGTGACGCAAAAAAACTAGGTTATGAACGTCCATAAAAGCAAAATTAAACATAGGAGTGGAATCTTAAAAGAGAATACTGATTACATTCGTAGTTCACAATGCACTGTACACATAACAGATGTGGAAAAAAAGAAACGTAAACACAGTAAAGACTATCAGCGCTATAATTTAACCAGTCCCAAAAGCATCTCTTTCAATCATTCCTCATTCCAAAAGTTCTGAAGACTTTGTTGCAGCTTCTCCAAACCATCTTCTCTTCAGAGCAAGTGTAACGTATACCAATAAAAGTAATACTGGGACCTCAATTAAAGGTCCAATAGTTGCAGCCAGGGCTTGTTCAGAATCTATGCCAAAGCTTCCCACTGCCACGGCTATTGCTAGTTCAAAGTTGTTAATTGATGCAGTAAATGATTGTGTGACAGACTGGGGATATGAGATTTTCAGAAACCTGCAAATAGAAATAGTGGAAAAGAAAACTATTCCAAAGTACAGTAAAAGAGGTACTGCAACACGAGCCACCTCTCCAATGTTGTTGACTATGTGATGAGCTTGAATGGAGAACATCACAAATATTGTATATAAAAGGCCAATAAGTGCCCAAGGTCCAATGAATGGAATAAACTTGAATTGGTACCATTGCTTCCCAAAGAGGTGTTGCAAAGAGAACCTTGTAATAATTCCTGCAACAAGAGGCACTCCCAGGAAAAGAAGTACGCTTTTCGCAACAGTCCATGCTTTGACATGTAAATCATCACCCCTTGAAACCACTTTCAGATAGAAAAGGGAGACAGGAGTAAAAAATATGATTTGCAGAACAGAATTCACAGCCACAAGAACAGCACAAAGTTGACCATCCCCTTTTGCTAGTTCATTCCAGATGAGGACCATGGCAATGCATCTCGCAATACCTATTAAAATGACACCCTCACGATATCCTGGGAGGTCAGGCAGTGTCGCCCAAGCCAAACCTGTCATGAGGGCTGGGCCAATAATCCAGTTTGCAATCACACTCACCAACAAGTTTCTGCCCATTTCCCTTCTTTTCACCATCTTTCCAATGAGTTCATAGCGAACTTTGCATAAAACCGGGTACATCATAACCCATAAACCGATGCATATCGGTAGAGACACTGAAGTAATTTCCATCACTTGTAAGGATTTTTTAATTCCTTTCACATAGTACCCAATTATTACTGCTAGCACCATGTCCAGCAGGATCCACACATAAAGGAAGCGATCCAGGAATGAAAGCCGCTGGAAAAGACTTTTGTCTGGGGAGGATTCAAGTATAAGAGTAAGGATCAGAAATTGTTTTTTGATAATATACCAAATACAGTTGCACTTATTGAAGGAATAATCACATTTCTTATCCCCAGAACAAAAATGCTAATCTTCAGTCTTGAACTCAGATTAGACACCCACACTCTTCAAAACAATTTTCAGAAGATAAAAATTTATTGCATGAGATGAAGCACCAAAGACAACAATTAGAAACACTTAAGAGAACACCAAAAACAGATACACTACAACTAAAAAAATGATCATATTTCTAGTCTTTTAAATAAAATAGAAAGCGACCTTGCTTACCCCATACTTTCACTCAATAGAAGCATTACCTCAGCAATACCTCAGCATTGGCACTATTGAATGTACTAATAACTATATTTTCTGTAAATAATGCATTATATTTTACTTAGATGTGTTTATAATTCTAGAACTAACGTATTCATTGATGTGATTTCTGTCCTGGCGATTGCACACTTCCTCCGTGTTTTATAATTTCCATGTAATGTCATGTGTATGCACATGCATGTGTTTATGTGTGTATACATGAATTCACTGCATTTCCTACAGTACAAATGATGCATGTTTCTGAATATTTAGATGTCCTTGAAACTTGAGACATTTTCCTGCTCCACATAACCAATCCTCCAAATACTGTACCGCACAATCTAGAAAGCACACTTCAAATATCAACAATTCGCTTCAATTGAAGCTACCAAGTTACAAACTTACAAACAATGTAAAACCAGAGAATACCTCAGCCCCATAACCAGGTTACACACTTAAGGAGATGTAACAGGTTAATGAAAAGCATGCAACACCAATACTGGCACGCTTAAAAAGTAATCGATAAATATAAAACAAAAAATTTAATTTACTTCTTAGTCAAATACTCCAATTGGAAGAACTACTCATTACAAATGAGTTGGCTGGTCAAAGGGCAAAAACATTACTTTTAAAAGCAAATGAAAACAACAGGAAGCCAGTTATCCCATAAAATCTTCAATCAATGACAGATGATTTGTTTCTTGGTTAGCATTCTCCCAGAAAGCATTTCTCATGTTAATCGATTATTGTTGTGAATAATTAGTTAAATTAGCTTTAAAAACGGTTTGCAACAATTAGAGAAAAATTATAACAGGCAGAATTTGACTAGATACAAGAAATAAGCAGTACCTTCCTTTTCATGCTCATGGCTATCAGGTATAAATTCAGCCTTGCCTACAAACTCTTCCCCAGTGGGCAAGACAATAGAAACTCTTCCTTCTTTTTCAGCATCCTGCAAACATATGAAAATAATTATCAATCATACCATTTGAAAAAGAGGCTGTAATTCTTGGACAAGATTACAAACATCAAATATATACTGCTGAAATGATAGAAGCTACAATCCCGTGGAATCATTTACAAAGAAATACATAGCAAAGTTGACCTTGTACAATTATTCCGACAATCACAAAGATTTCATCACAATTTCTTAATATGAATGTACAAGTCTCAGAAAGATGATGCACTGCTCAAACTATAATATTTACCCCATCACACAGTACAACAGGTCAAGAAGATCTCATTGGGTCCAGTCTGGGTTCAATCAAGAGGCAATTATCAATAGTCTAATGACGTCTACAAGGATATCTACAATCTTTTATGAAGTAAAGAACAGGGTAACCTACAATCTCTGAGCATATCTTTCCCACCCTTTCCAGCCCCGTCCAGTCCTTTTTTGAGGTTGAAAGATTACTGAATTGGGGACTTCTCAGTGGCTGACAATCCTACAGACTATTGTTGCCACCAATACTCTTAAATAGTAGTTTTATTGTATCTCCTGGGATAGTTTTTGTTGCCTGAACGGAATGTCAAAGTTCTTAATATTAGGTATTTTTAACTTAATAGAAGAAATGCACCACATATTACCTCAGCAATACAAGAATTTGACAAATGAGCATCACAATTACAAGGGAGCTCTCTCCCTATAAAAGCACTGAAGGATACCATCTGGGTGTTAGCTCCACTAGGTACAGAATCAACATCTTTTGGGAACCATGTAATCTTTAACTCTTATTATTAGATCCCAGCCTTGCTTAAGAAGCTTGAAATCCCCTTGGCTAAACATCAACGTGTCTTAAAGATCTTAGACTTTCACTCAACATATTTACAGAACAAAAGTTTTGGAACATAGTGTACAGACTAAACATTGATGTGTCTTTTTGAAATGTCATTTTGCAGCAAGCCTTCCATTAAAAACTTAGGTTGTAAGGTTTTGAGTTTACCTGTTCAGTGAATGTCTGTTTGTTTTGTTGTTGCCGCTTCTCTTTCAGGGGGTCTTTCTTGAAATCCACTTGCAAGGAGTATGTATGTTATCATATTGTATTTTGCAGTTCCATTAGACAATTTTTTTTTATTGAGTAATACTTTTTATACACATCCACCGTGGAGATTGAACCTGGGTCTAATGCAAGTGGCGTCCTTGCCGTAGACCACACCCATTTAATTATTCCAGGACATCATTTCTTTCTTTCTGCACGTTGAGAAGATTGAATAATTTCTTTCCGGGAAGTAATTATCTCCAATCAGTATTTATTTCAACCTTTCCAACACAATTGCAAAAGAGTGACTTAAATTTTTCAAGTTGTCAAAAACAGATTGCAAGTATCAATCCTGGACAACTTATGCAAGGAGATTATAAAACCATCGGCTGTGGTCTGAATTACCTCCCTAAGTTATTTCAAATATAAATTTGGTTGTCTACAATTAAGTTTGCCTTGAAATTTGAGTATTTTCATTTTATATGCCTGAGTTTTTGATGAGTTGCAAAGTACTCTCAAAAAATGGCCTTGCCGATTGGGCTGACCTACAAGCCAAATCACAGAAATTGGATCCCTGGAGCTTGAGTCATTTTTTAAAGTTTTAAAATTAAGAGAGAGAGAGGTTAACTCATTTTTTAAAAACTTACCGAGCTGCAAGCTGAGTCAGAGGGACTGGGTCTCTGTGTCCTGACTTTCAAGTCTTCAACATTATAATAATGAAACAAACTCAATGCATTTTTTTTTCTTGGAAAGAATTGCTGTGACTCGTATGTCCCGATCCAGATACAGGGTTTGAATTGGCTGGTTTGACGGGGCAATAAACACTCAAAACAAAATTGTTTTCAGTGAATTTGGAAATTCGCTGAAAGATCTAAAAGGAGCTCAAAACAGTTAAGGAAAAAATATTTTCAACAACAGCTCAAATTTTTATAATTATAGAAAATTTCCTCCATTGTCCAGGAAGTGATCCTGAGGTAAAGAATGAAGTTTTCGACTGTTCATCCTTAAAATTTAGCCTTTTTTTCATGCTTAATGTAAGCAACATTGCAGATTAGAGAACCAACTTGCAAGCATGTAGAAATGGTTTCAAGAAGGCCGACGTGATATGCATTATTTTACACATCACTTATTTGCCAAGTTTTTGGTAGAGCCTTAGCCAAGTCCAAGAGAAAATCACCTTGCCACTCCCCCAAATAAGAGGTCAACTAACTCTTTACTACTTTTCCGATACTAAGCAGTGTTAGGCAACTACTCTGGTTTAGCCTGTTCGGCCATTTCAGAGTACAAACTACACTTGCCCTGCTAACACATGCAGCCTGAAAACCGACAATCTTCGTTGCAAAATAAAAAATATCAAACGTCAAACAGCGATTGCGTTAAACATTTACAAGCTCAACAAAGGAATTCGAATATACAACAATAAATGCTCAAAATACATGAACAAGAGCCATCAAGAATGTGCAGGTCCTCACGCCTGCATTGCTGGCACAACGTGCTTCCGCTTTAGTGGCGGCCTTTTCGATATCCATCGCCTCTCTCTCTACTGTACCTTTCCTTCCGCCGTGTCCGTGCTTTAACAAGTTTGTATTTTCCACTCCTCTTCCTCGCGCTCCAGGATTATAAATCGATACGGAGGCGGCAGATTCCACCTAGGCTCCTCTTAGGTACATCGACACCGAGATGGGAGATTCCACCGAAGCCGGAGATTCCACCTAGGCTCCTCTTAGGTACATCGACACCGAGGTGGGAGATTCCACCGAAGCCGGAGATTCCACCTAGGCTCCTCTTAGGTACATCGACACCGAGGCTGGAGATTCCACCTAGGCTCGTCTTAGGTTCCACCTAGGCGGGAGATTCCACCTTGGCTCTTCTTAGGTACGTCGATGCTGAGGCTGGAGATTCCACCTAGGCTCCTCTTAGGTACATCGACACCCAGGCGGGAGATTCCACCTAAGCTAGGAAAGGATATTATTATAGTGATGAATTGTTTGTTAATGGGTTGTTTTAATTTTTTTTTTAAATATTGATAGTTTATTTCATTTTTATTAAACTGAATAGAGATTATAAAAAGTTTTAAAGTGAGAAAAAAATATTAAACAGAGGAAAGATAATGTAATCTTACTTTTATAGTTTTTTATTTTTATTTATTTAAATTATTTAAAAAAAATTGTGTGTAAGAAACTTTTATAAATTTTAGTATGTTATTAGATTATACCTTGACAAACACTCCACCACTACAAACCAAACCTAATTGTAACTCCTACACGTACTCACTATTACAAACGCTACACACGCCAACTGCTAAACAAAATCTACCACCAACAACCGACTTATATGATGAAAATAGTCAAATTGATTTGTGGCAAGATGAAAATTTTATCTTAATGAGAGGAATATGAAATGATGCATCAATAGTCAGAGTATTGAAAAGTCATGTAAAATTATATATTGGAGATAAAACTCCATGCAATGTAATCTATTTGAATCATTCTTGTAATCTTTTGATATTGAATATATTTGAGTTATATTTGTGAGATATTGTTGTTATTTTAATATTGTGATTCATTGTTATTTTGTATGGCATTTATTTGATTTATACTTGATCTTGGATAAAGCTTTTTATGAGTTAATCTATTTGGAAAGCTAACAGTGGTATCAGAACAATAGAGTGTTGTGAAAAATCAAAGTGTTCGATATTGTGTGAGGAAGAGTGAAGAATATTGAAAGAGATTATTGATTGCATGCATTTGATCATATACTGGAGATAAAGTGTTGGAAGTGAAGAAGTTTTTGTTTGCTAGTTTACCATTGTGAAGAGGAGATTTGTTGGATGAGCGTAGAAGATCAACTAGAACCTGAGATGAGGATCCTGAGAGCCAAAGTGCAATAGGAAGACAAAGTGCCAAGAGTCATTGACGAAGCCTGAAGGTTGAGAGCTACTAGAAGAAGCTAGAAGTGCCTAGTAAATAAGGTGAAAAGATTACATGAAAAAACAAATGTCTTAGGCTAAGAAATATGAAGCAAAATAAAAAATATTCAAGAAAAGTTGTAGTAGTAAAAAGAAAGAAGAGAGGATTGAGTGCTAAAATTGTAGCAAAAATTTGCAAAGAAAAATTGACGAGGTAAGACAAATTTGATTTGAAGAAATAATTTTATTAAAATATTTTTTTGAAGAGAAAAAGTTTATTTTTGAAGAAAAGAAAATCTAGAGTGAAGAAAATATATTTTTTTTAAAAGAGAATTTGATTGGAAGAATTCAAAGAAAGTAAAAATAAGAGATACCTTTTTGGAAGATATAAGAAAATAAAAATTGATTGGAAGAATTTAAAGAAAGTAAAAATAAGAGAAATATTTAAGAAAATAAAAATTGAAGAATAATTTTTTTTTTATATTAGACAAAAAGAATAAACATATATTTTTTAATATCTTTCTTCAAAAAAAATTATATATATGTGTCTGTGTGTGTGTGTTTTTTTGAAGGAAGATAATAAAAAAATATATATTTGAAAATATCAAGAATTACTTTGAGAAGAAGAGAAATGGAGAGATGAATTATTAAAAAAAAAAAAAATTGTTGAAGAAAAGATTATATATTCGAAGATTGAAGGACAAAAGAGCTTATTAAAAAAATGAACCAACCAAAATAATATTGAGCATATTAAAAAGGAGGAACCATCATAAATAATATTTTTTTAAATTGCGAGAATGGTGGTAATCCATGCAAAGATGAAAAAAGAAGTGCCTTGCACCTGTTGAAAGCCAAGAAACGAAGCTAAGTAATTGAAAAGTAAGGTATGATAAATGCAATAAATAGTAAGCATTGATAAGAGTATTTAGAATGCTATGAAGCCTTGTAAATCATATCCAAAGTATAACTTGTGCAAAGTAGAAGTTTTTGGAACTAAAGTTGTTGTTGCGGTTAGAGAGGAAGGTGATAGTCTTTATCTTAAATCCATTTGTAACTGGAGTGTATTCTAGAAATTGAAACACACTTGAATGCCTACAAAAAAAATTAAAATGAGAAGACCTATGCATTTGAGTGTCTGGTAAAATCAAAGAAAATTGGAGTGCCTCATAAGAGTCAAAGCAGTGTAGGTTGAGAGTCTTAGAGAATAATCAGGTGAGAAAATAATTTGGTAATGTTTGTTGAAGAGAGAAATTTGAACTGTTATTGCATGCCAAAAAAAAGCCAAAAAAAAAATAGCTAAGTAAAAGCCAAAAAAAAAAGCTAAGTGCATGGAATATTGAGGGGGCCATGTTTTTTGTTTTAGAATTGTAGAAAGATTAAAAAAAACAAAGGCAAAGAAAAGATAAAATAAAAAAGGTGTATCTTTTTCTAAATGGGATATAATATAGATAAATGCAGTGTTCCATGGGGACGCATCCCCCCTTAGGGGACGCATCCCCCCGTTTCCTACATCCCCCAGCATGGGGGGACGACAAGGGGGACATTTCCCCCTATCCCCCTTTTTGGGGGACGGCTAGGAAACATCCCCGAGATGGCTGAGGCCTGTGGCCTCCCATCCTCGAGATGTCCCCCTTTTTGGGGCGTCCCTAGGGACACCCAACCATCCTTGAGGATGGTTGGGCCCCATGGGGGACGCTTAGACCGTCCCCGAAGATGGTTGGGCATCCCCGAGGATGGCTGGGCACCTTTTTAAGTGCCCAGTCATCCCCAGGGATGCTCAACCGTCCCTAGGGATGGTTTGAGCATCTCCCATGGGGCCCAGCCGTCCCCCACGTCCTCACCCAAGGGGAAATTAAAAAAAAAAAATTAACTTAAAAAAATGTAAGGGGTGGGACCCATTTTGAGTCTCTCCCCCACCCCCCCAAAAACCCTAAACCTAAAAAAACAAGGAGTGAAAATAGAAGACTTCACTTATTTCCACAGCAGCATGAAAAAATCTTTCTACACAGGTTTTTTCCATCTCAACATGAATGGTAAACAGACAATTTAACCAAGGATAGTACCTGGTTTTATTTGCAACAAAACCTAGATGTTCTTGGCAAAATTTGCACAAGCTTTCTCTATTCACTTTCTCGTTTCCTCTCTTTTTTTGCTGGTATCCCAAACCTTCGAGGGTTTACTGTTATAAGACCAAAAATGGTGCATTTCCAGCACTAAATCCATCTCATTCTATGTACGCCTCTCATTTCAATCAGAATCCACAAATGGGTTTTACAAGAAGTCAACAAAATCAGAGGTTTGATTAGGGCATGGCTTCCATGAGGAAGTGCCATTACATCCTCTTGCTAGTTTGCAGTTATGTTTCAGACCTCCACTCTCTCTTTCACCAAAACTTAGGGTTACAATATGAAGGCGTGCAAGAAAAGAGTTGCTTTATACTGATTTGTATAAGGTTAGCCCTAATTTGGTTCTTGCCCCTTACTTAAAATCAAAATTTCAGGCTTACAAAATTTCCCCACCAAATCCAACACTAAACTAATTCACTTGTGGGGTCTAATACCCAAGGACCTATGGTAAGGGTCTTTGGAATTATGCTATAATGCCATCATTACAAGACTAAAAGGAGGTTTATTTAAACAATACCAATTCTTTTGGTATAGTGACTGAAATTTTGAACAGTTAGTGAAATAATTTTTTAAAAAATGATAGTATTTGTTTGAACATTAGTGGCTAAAAAATGATGACTGTTATTACTTAAAATGATGACTGTTTGAACATTGTTTGCACTTGATATCCTTGGCTGAACCTTCAATTTATAGTTGTTGAACTTGAAACAATTAAATGACTGCAAATTAGTAACTAATATGAATATGAAAATTTAGTAACTATTATGAATGGCTGCACTTACATAATTGATTAGTAATATGAAATATCATTTTTGTTGGGTGTAGAATTCTGAATGTGTAGATTATTCTAAATTTCTAAAAAAATTCAATTTTTATAGTATTATACTAGTTGTCCCCAAGTCGTCCCCTAATATCATCCTGCCATCCCAGCCGTCCCCAGAAACCCGTCCCCCCGTCCCCCAGGCTCGTGGAACCTTGGATAAAAGCTTTTTAATTTTTGTTTAAAAAAAAAGAGAATTAAAAAAAATAAGATAAAATAAAAAAGTTTTTTTTGGAGTTATAAGGTGGAGTTAATTAATTTGAAAATTATAAAATATTTTTAATTAGATATTATTGAAAATTATTATTTAAATTAGGGAGTCATAAATATTTCTACTTCCAAATTTTTTGAAATTTTAATATTTTTGAAATTTGATATTTGAAGTTTACAATTAGAAATTTATAAAGATTTAGTTTATTTAAATTTTGGAGAAATAAGGTTTTCTTCTCCAAAAGATTTGTTTTTTTTTGGCACCACACATAACGCACACCATTACACACACATATGATGTGGTTTGAACCTTGGACCTCCCAAAGAGAAGCCAAAGCCCTAACCATTGTGTTGTCTCTACTGAGATAGGATTTGAAAAATTGATTTTGTAAATTTAAGAGTAAATTATTTTAGTGCAACATGGCAAGGAAAAAACAAGCAAAGAGAAAAATAAATGATCAAAAAACATAAACACAAAAATATGAGTTGTCAAAGCAAATGAAGAAGAGAAGCACAATTTATGTTTTTAAGAACAAATTGACATTCATGATGCTTCACTAAAGAGACTAAGAAAATATTGAAAGATCTAAAATGTTGTACACATCACACGATAAAAACATTGAAGGACACAAAGATATATCAATAAAGGTAAAGAGGGTGGTAATGCATGTTCTTGATTAGACGTTTTTCACAGGACTGCCCAAACTACCAAACTCGTTTCGGCCATATCTCACTCATCCGGACTCGGATTGAGCTGAAATTTTGAGGGTAGATGCCTGAAAAACCCTAGAACATCTCCACCAATTTTCATATCATTTGGAGCAACACAGATCCTAGCGCATCCCTATGTGTGAACGAGATATTTGGCAAGCGGCTATGCGAGGGTTTCATCTGGGTTGAGTGCAAGCAGCTCCAGAGGTTGGTTTTTAGGGCCTTCGGGCCCTAGCGGCCAATATTTTTGTGGTTTATGCTCAATATTTTAGCAGGAAATGTTGCGGGGGATCCAATATGGGTTAGAAATTTGTCTTTCAATAGATCATACTATGAACTTGAGTGACAACGACTTCCAATTTGCTGCACAAAAGAAAAGTGAAAACCATACCTTTCCACGACGTCTAGGGCAAGGATTAAAGAGATCACGAAACAAGTTTCAAGCGAGTTGATCAAAAAATGGCTCATATCTCAAGTGAATCTGGTGCTAAGGTGCACCCACAAAATAATTCTACTTGTGAAAACCCCTGTCAAGGGTAAGAATTTCGAAGACTCGGTCCCAAAAATGAATTTTAGGGATGCCCTTCATGGTGGACAGACCTCAGCCCAATGCTAATATCAATCTTAGGGCTTCCCATAAACCTCTAAGAATGCCTAAGATTGATCCCAGGAAAACAGAGTCGGGATGTCTTAAAGCAGCTGATGGAACTCCTATTGTTAAGCTTGATATGGGTAACATTCAGACTGGCATTGAAGATTTGGAAAAAAGAGGACTAATTTGTCGGTTCATGGGTTTTCGTTCGAGTCTATCTGCTTTCAAATTCTGGGCTGCAAAAAGCTGGAAAACTAAAGGTGAGTTACAAATCTCTATTTATCCAAATGGTTATTTTCTTGTTTTATTTGCTAATAATGAAGATAGAGAGAAAACTTTTCAAGGGGGTCCTTGGTTTTTTGGAAGGGCAGGGCTTTTCATGAAGCCCTGGCATACTAAATTTAAATCCGAAGAAGAGATGCCTTCTATAGCTCCCGTGTGGGTTAGACTCTTTGGCCTCCCTATTGAATTTTGGAATCCTACTATTTTTTCTTCAATTGGAAACTCTTTAGGAACTTTTATGATGATTGCTGATTGTACTCAAAATTTTGAACATATTATTTATGCTCGGATTTGTGTTTTAATGGATTTTGACAAACCCCTACCTAAAAATATCACATTACAATTTGGGGAAGACACTTGGGAGCAAGTAGTGGACTATGAGAACATTCCTTTTCGTTGTAGAATTTGCCATGAATATGGTCATTTGGCCGGTGCTTGCCCAAATAAAATTCCTGATCAAAAGAAAGAAGATATAAACTCAGCAGGTTTCCAAATACCTAAGAAGAAGAACACTAAAAAAAAACCAGTTATGAAGGATCAATCAAAGTCATCTGCTAATATGTTTGAAATCCTTTCCACAAATGATGTCCCAAGTGAGGAAGAGGAAATAATGGAAACTGAAATCTTAGAAACACAATTTAAATATGAAGGGAAGAACTCGGAGACAAACCAACAAATCAAAGGTTTTCAACAGAAAAAAAAGGAGAAAATTTACACAAGAAAAACAATCTTTCAAATGTCAAAACTTCAAATAATGCAGGTCCCAATATAGACTCCGTTGAACCATCTAGTAAAATTTTGGCTATGTACGAGCATTCTTCAAGGTTAGAAGCCATCTCGATTCAATTGGAATAAGTCAAGAAATAGGGAAAAAAATTGAAGATGGATTCTAATCAAAAAGTAGGTCGCAAGACCAATCAATATCATATGGTAAAAGAAGGTGAAAAGCTTGTAGAGGAAGGTAAGATTAATGCCCTTCCCAAATTTTTTAGCCACTGGTATTAATGAAGATCATCACTTGGAATATTAGAGGACTCAAAGGGAGTATTTCAAAACAAAATGAAATTAGAAGAATGATTCGAGATAAATCATCCACATCTTGTTTTCCTTCAAGAAACAAAGATGTCAATGGAGGATATGGACTCAATTGCCGATAAAATTTGGCCAGTTGGAAAAGTGGTTTCCCTCGGTTCCCAAGGGACTTCGGGTGGCATTGCTTGTCTTTGGGACCCAAAAGAGGTAGTTATTCACCATATGGTTGGCAAGTTGGGGTTTGTTGGCTATAGCTATTCAAAGTAGACATTCCAACCAGATTATGCTCTGCATTATTGTTTATGCTCCGACTTCTTTGGAGGAAAAAGAAGACAGTGGAAGGATATTACTCATATTATCTCTCATTTTCCTAAATCTTGGATCTTGATCGGAGGAGATTTCAATACCATCCTCTCTCTGGATGAGAAAAGAGGGGGAAATAGAAATTTGGACAAAAGCACTGACCTCATGAGCGAATATATTGCAAACCTCCATCTTGTGGATATCCAACCGAGATAATGGCCTTATGACTTGGTCTAACAGAAGGCAAGGCTTAGCTTGTATAATGGAGAGATTGGATAGGTTTTTGCTCTCTAAAAATTTCTTAATCCATGGTCACATTCCTAAAGTGAAGACTCTTAATAATGTTGGTTCGGATCATTGGCCAGTCATGGTGGAAATGTGGAAAACCAATGTGAGTTTCTCTCCTTTTCATTTTCAATTAATGTGGCTTAGAGACATTTCCTTCGGACCTCGTGTGCAACAATGGTGGAAGGAAGGTAAACCTAGGCATGGGACTAAGATGTTCTATTTTGCCAAAAGACTGCAATACATTAAATCCAAAATCAAGACTTGGAACTGGAAAGAGTTTGGGGATGTTCATAAAAAAAACATGAAGTTATTGCTCATATTGAAAATTTGAATAAGAAAATCCGTTTAGATGGCCTCACAGAGAAGAGAAGTGCAGATGAAATTAAACTCACAACTCGGTTAGAGGAATGGGAAAAAAGAGAAGAAATCTTATGGAAGCAAAAATCTAGAATTCAATGGCTCAAAGAAGGAGATCGAAACACAAATTTCTTCCACAAATCTCTTCTAGCTCGAAGATCTCACAACTTTATTTCTTCCTTAAAATCAGATTCTGGAGATGTTGTTTATACTTGGGATGGCATGAACTCTATTGTTGTTGATTACTTTTCCAATATTTTTGTTGCTACTCCTCTTGACTCAGCTTCACAACAAAATGTTCTTCAAGCAATCCCTTCTCTTATCACTTCTGAGGAGAACTCTATTTTGACTGCTCTTGTTACTATCAATGAGCTTCAACAAGTAGTTTTTAAAATGCAAAAAGGGAAAACCCCAGGTCCTGATGGTTTTCCCATTGAGTTCTACCAAGAGTTCTGGGATATCCTTCATGTTGATTTATTAGAGGTGGTGGAAGAAGCCGGGAAAGCCAAAGAAATTTTGAAGGTTATCAATAAAACTTATATTACTCTTGTTCCAAAAGCTCAAGAGGTTGATCATATCTCAGCTTTTAGACCTATTGCTTTATGTAATGTTCTTCTCAAAATCATTACTAAAATCATGGCGAAAAGGTTGAAGCCTCTTTTGCATAAGATTATTTCCCCGAGCAAGGGGGTTATGTGGAAGGACGTCAAATAGTAGATGAGATAGTTCTTGCTCAGGAAGCCATCCATTCCATGGATATGCAAAATTCTCCTTCCATGTTCATTCGGTTAGACTTATCCAAAGCTTATGACAGAGTGGATTGGCACTTCCTTATCAAAGTTTTGAGGCAATTTGGTTTCTCTAAGGATTGGATGGATTGGATTATGGGATGTATCTCTTCAGTTTCCTACTTAGTTCTTATCAATGGCAGGCCTTCTCGGTCATTCCCAGCTTCCAGAGGTATTAGGCAAGGTGACCCGCTATCCCCTTATTTATTCATCATTCTTGTTGAATGCTTGGGTAGGACTATAACCAAAAAGAGGGAAAACAAAACCCTTGAGGGAGTTACCATTGCTCATGGAGCTAGACCTATCTCTCATATTCAATTTGTGGATGACTCTACTCTTTTAGGTAAAGCTACGGTTAAGGAAGCTTCTAATATTAAGCAAATCATTAGCTATTTTTCTAAGGCTACTTGGGCAGTTGATCAATGAAGACAAATCTAAAGTTATTTTCTTTCACTTCTCTGCTAGACAGGAATCCATGGTCTTGGATAAATTAAGATATAAGAAGACCTCTCTTCCAATCACTTATTTAGGTATTCCCATAAATATTCAAAGGCAGAAAAATAAATATTGGAATTGGTTGTTGGACAAAGTCAAGAAGAAAATTGGAAAGTGGACCAACAAGTGGCTTTCTTCTGGGGGTAGAATCACCTTGGTAAAATCAGTCCTTCAAGCTATTCCTATTTATGTTTCTTCCATTTTGAATATCCCAAAGGTTATTCTTCGAGAATTGGATCAAATCAGTCATCGTTTCCTTTGGAGTGGTACTAAGGAGAAAAGAAAATGGGCCTTGGTGAAATGGGATACTTTATGTCTTCCTAAGAGTGAAGGGGGTTAGGATTTCGGTCTTCTATTAATAACAACAAAGCTTTAGCTGCTAAATTATATTGGAGGATGTTGCATAACCCCAATGCTCTTTGGGCCAATAATCTCCGTGCTAAATATGTTGAGAACAAAAGTCCTGAAGACCTTGTTCGCTATCAACTTCCTACCAAAGGTTCTCCCATTTTAGCAGTTCTTAAGACTGGTGAGGATTTGATAAAGAAAAAATTATTTTGGATCATTCATAATGGTCAACAGGCAAATTTTTGGATAGATTCTTGGGATGGTCACAAGCCTTTGATAACTCAGTTTCCCGATTGGAGGCCTTGGATGGAGGAGCTTCACCGAGCTAATTGGATAAAGGTGGCTAATTACTATCGGTACCATATTGGTAATTCAAAGGTTGGTAGATATTGGATCCCTATTGAGGACTGGCCTATTCAAATCCCAGAAAGGCAAAGACAAGATATCCAAGGCATCCTTCATATGAGATCCCTCTCTTGGTCCCATGAAAAAAATTGTTTTGGATGGAACAACACTACTAAGGGTGAGTATTCAGTTGCTCAAGGTTATTTGACCTTATGCCATAATAATCCCAACCATTCTTCTGACATATTTTCTTGATTGTGGGCTCAAAAGCTCTGGCCTAAGGTGAGGTTCTTTAATTGGCTTTTATTGCATCGTAGGGTGCTTACTTGGTGAGCAACTTATGAAGCATGGTTTTCATGGCCCTTTTAGATGTGAAATGTGTGAAGAGAATGTAGAAAATCTCAACCATATTTTTATTGAGTGTACTTTAGCCTCCGAGCTATGGAGGAGAATGGCCACTTTACTTGGCTTACGATGGTCCAATTTTTTTACTTTTGAACAACTTTGGAGGGATTGGCCTAATCAAGAGGGTGTTGATCATTTTATTAGGCGAGTTAGTTTGGATGGGTTCTACCATTCTTCTTTGGAATATTTGGAATGAAAGGAACAACCAAATTTTTAATCAAGATAGGAAGGATATTCACTATATTTGGCAAAAGACCATAGCCAACTTAGTTGAATCAGCCATCCATCAACTCCTTAATCACCCCCAAAACTCCCACCAAATATGGGATCAAGTGATGCAAATATTGAAGATTAAATCTTCTAAGGGCAACCAACTTAAAGGGAATGTGAGTATTAGTAAGATGGATAGGACTAGAAATTGGCAACCTCCTCCTAAGGATTTTGGAAAAGTCAATACTTGATGGAGCCTCTAGAGGGAACCCTGGAAAAGCCAGTGTGGGAGGAATTGGTAGACTTTCAGATGGCTCCCTGGTTTTTACTTTTGCTGAGAATTTGGGTATTCTTTCCAATAACCTTGTTGAGGGGTATGGTATCCTCGGGAGGCCTTCAAGAGGCTACTAAGGTTGGATGGGAAAAGGTGTTAGTTGAGTCTGACTCTCAACTTATGATTAATCTCTTGAAGACTCCTTCTAAGAATCATAAGGTGGATTGGAGAATAAAAAGAATTATTGAGAAGATTCAATTAATCCGGATGGGATTTTTGAAAGTTGATTACAATCATGTGGTCGAGAGATCAAAACAAGAGTGTTGATGCTTTAGCTAATTGGGCTTTGGACAAAGGTGATCTTACTTGTTATGGCCACCCTCCTATATGGTGGGCTTCTCAAATTAGGGAAGCTCTTCTTTCTATCATTTCTTTGGATGGCTCCTAGTTCTGAAGGTACCTAGTTTCTTCTTGTTTTTTTTTTTTTGCTTCTCTTTGGTTCATTCAGTTTTTTTTAGTTCCCTAGCTCATTCTATTCTTTATTTTGTTTCCTCTGTTGATTCTTGCCTTAATAGTCTTCTGGTCTAGATAGGTCATTGTTATGTTCAATTTTTTTTTCTTTTTTCTTTTTTTTTAGTTTTTTAAGGTGGGTGGGTTCTTTTGTTTTGTTTTGTTTTTGTGTTCTTTGTGTTGTTTTTTGTTGTTCATGTGTTTTTGTTGTTTTGTTTTTTTTATGTTTTTTGTTATTGTTCTTGTGTTTTTTTCGTTCTTGTTCTTGGGTTTCTCTTTGTTTGTGTTATTTCATGTTTTTATGTGTGAGTGTTTTCTATGTTTTTTGTTTTTGTTTATTGTCTGTTGTTGGTTGTTTTTTATTTTTATTTTTTTTAATTTTTTAGGTTTTGGTTGTGTTTATTTTTCATGTTTTTTTTGGGTTATGTCTTTGTAGTGTTCTGTTGTTTTTGTCTTGTTTGTGTTTTGTTATGTGGTTCTTGTGTTTTTCTATGTGGTTTGTGTTGTGGTTTCTTTTATCTTATTGTGCGTGTTTGGTTGTGCTTTTGTTTTTGACACACTCAAGGAGCATGTTTTTTATTTTATTTTATTATTTTTGTTGTTATTTACTTATTTTTAAATTGGTTTTGTGTGTTTGTTTGCTCCTTGAGTATGTCAAAGGTGGTAGGCTAGGTCCGAGTCCTAGGCATTTTTGGCGGAATGGATACCCCTGCCTCCTTGGGTCTTACCCGAAAGTGGCATCCCTTTTGGGATGTTTTCCACAAATAAAAAAATAAAAATAAAGGTAAAGAGGGTCTTACAATCAATTATGAGAGAAGCCAAAGATGATTTTTTTTCCAATAATTAGTAATTATCTAAGTTTAAAGCTTGATGACACAAATGAAGACTCTAAAGGTGTTTTTACATTACCTAATGATATCGAAAAGATAATGTATATGGTATTACTTTATAATGAAGTCCTTAAAGACAAGAATAGAAGACAAGAGAAAATGATTAAAGATTTGAAGAACAAGCTTATTGATATTACCAATGAAGCAAATAATTTAAGAGTTATGACAACAAATGTATGTTGTGATTTCATAAAATTAAAATCCATGATGATAGATGCATATTGTGATACTGATGATCTTCATCAAAATGAAAAATATGCATGTTATGATCCTCATCAAAATAAAAAATAAAATTGTGATGCAAGTTGTGATACTTGTGACTTAGAACTTATGACAAAGACAGAAGAACTTGTTCCAAAAATAGATCCTACATGTGACAAAGGATTTGAATACAGATCGTGATTGTTCAGAGAAAGCTTACACCATCAAAATTAATAATGATAAATATTCAAATGATGTCAAGGATAGTGATGCTCAAAGTTATCTTGATATTGAAATAAATCAATGTGATGATGGATTTGGTTATTTTGAAAGGTATACTAAAGAGATTGGTTCAAAATTATTAAGTAAAATAGGATATAAAGATACAAGTTTAGGAAAACATGGACAAAGAATGAAAGAGCCAATTGTACCAAAAATAAGACCAAAATGTAAAGGTCTTGGATATACAAAATAGACGAACAATAATGAGTCAAAGACTAAATTTGTGACAGGAAACAATGACATCCAATTTGTGATAAGGATAGAATCACTAACAATGAAGAACAAACAAGAAATAATGAATCAAAGAATGGAAAAATGAATTTTTTAATAGAGAATATATATAACCATTGTGGTATATACGGACATAAGATAGAGAAATGTTAGAATCTCCATTGTTATGAAATTTGTGGAGGACATAATCATTCACAACTATTTTATCTACATAAAGAAAAGAAATATTATAGATTAAAATTAAATTATGGATGGATAAATATGAATGAATGGAATAAGATGAAAATAAATCTTATCATGAAGAAATGTGATTATGACCCAAGTACATCTTGGAAGGTGACCTATAGTGAAAAACACCTATAGTGATAATCCTACAAAAATAATAGTATTATGATTGTTCCAATGGATAACCCAAAGAAAATGATCCAAAAGCAACCTAGAGGTAAATACCTAGAGGCAGTGACTCAAATGCAAAGACTTAGAGGTAGTGATCTAGAGGTAATGACCTAGAGACAGAGACCCAATGGAAATGACCAATAGGTAGTGACCTAGAGGTAGAAACCCAAAGGCAATGACCTAAAGGTAGAAACCCAAAGGAAACTCAAATACATTTATCTAGAGGTAAATGCATAAAATTAATAAAGGTAGACTTAATAAAAGTTGCATAGATTAAGTAGTACCAAAGTCAAAGCTAAAGAATGAAGAAAAAGAAGAACTAGAGAATGAAGGCAAAAAGTCTTCCTACCAAATAATGTAATATTGGACGTGTTGAAAGTATTATATTATTTGGTCACCTTGTAAATATTTGTTTGGTAGAATAATTTATATTTTATATAATGTATGTGTTAATATGAGAGAAAGTGCAAGGTGTCAAAAGAGAAAATAAAGAGTCACATTGATATGTGACAATATAAGAATTATCTTAATGAGAGGAATATGAAAGAATGCATGAGCAATAGTTAGAGTACTAAAAAGTCATGTAAAATGATATATTGGAGATAAACCTCCATGCAATGTAATCGATTTGAATCATTCTTGTATATAATGTATTTGAGTTATATTTGTGAGATATTGTTGTTATTCTAATATTGTGATTCATTGTTATTTTGTATGACATTTATATGATTTATCTTAATATTGGATAAAGCTTTCTATAAGTTAATCTATCTAGAAAGATATTATTTATGCTTAATCTTGGATAAAGCTTTCTATGAGTTAATCTTTCTAGAAAGCTAACAAATCCTAAGAATCATCCCTAGTAGTAGAGTTCAGGGAGGACCTTATAGAGCAATGATTCTCATTGCTCAAAGATATTATGTGCTAGGCTTAGGTTTATATCAATGTGACTTCTATCAAATGATACCCTCTCTCATGAGATGCTCAACATGGCTCTGATCCTCTTTAGAAAATTGAAGAGAATTAATTGAAGAAAGGAGAAAACATATAGTTTATTAAAGGAGAATTGAGAGAGGAATATTTGACAAGAAAAATTATAAAAAAATAATGGAAATTTGAAGGGAGCTATTAAGGTTGAAAAGAGATAGTGTTTATATTGCAAGGAAAAGTATAGTTGAGAAAATCGGAATCGGAGCAGAATTGACATGGAAAAGAATCGAGAAAAATCGGGGCAAAAATCAATATTTTTTCATGCATATGAGAAATTTTTAGGAAAAAATCAGCAATGGCAAAAATCAGCTAGCCTATGAATCAGGAAAAATCATATTGAATCGAGATTTTTTGCAGATTTAACTATGAGGAAAAGAATTGCATTTTGAAAAATAAATTTAAAGAAAATAAAATTGAAGAGAATTAATTAAAGAAAGGAGAAGAATATTTTTAGATTTGAAGAAGTATTTGATTAAAGAAGATTTTTTTATGTGAATTTTTTTATAATTTTCTCAAAAATTTGAAACTATAGTAAATAAAGAATTAGAGAGTTAAAAGGATTTCTACTTGACATCCAATAAAATTACAAAACCAATTATAATGCCATAAAAAGGTTCTTTTACAAAGTCACATATGATTAAAGAAGCAAACTTCATTAAGAAAGAATTTTAAAAGGAGAGAAAATATTGTCACAAACATGTTTTGAGATATAGTGAATCACCATAATCAAATCATACAAAATCAAAGTATAAGTATGAAAATCACTTCGGGTATATTGATTAAGGAACCAAGAATCACATGTCTGGCAACCTGTATTGGTTTGATTTCATTCAAGGGAAACAAAATATACCAATTAAGATTGAAGATGACAAAATCTACCAAGTCCAAGGAATAGACAACGTTCCAGTCTATTGGTCTTAGAATGCACACTAGAGAATGTTCTTTATGCTTTAGGAATATTAAGTAATCTAATTTCAATGTCATAATTGTTGGATAAATGCACAATAGTAAAATTCAAAGTCATCAAAGATAGTAAGAAATGTTTTATCAAAAGATACTCTTGGTTTTTACAAAAATGGTATATTTGTTTTAGATGTGATAGCACTCTCTCAAAAACATTTAGATCATCTTTTATTATAACAACAACATGAGAAAAGATATTTAATTGAACACAAAATTATTATAACAAAAGAACAAGATAGTGTATCAACAAAAAGTAATACAAAGTGGTTTTGAAAGGATGATAAAGAAATTGAAAAGTTTGTTCATTAGTATACTACAAATAAGAGACATGATCTTCGGACTAATATATGTGTTGAAAACTAAGATGATAGATGTAACTTGTGATACCAATGATTTAAAGACCATAAATGCATATAGTAATACTTGTATACATAGTAATTATCAATTATTTGAACAGTATTGATGAGATTGAAATAGTTTCTAATAGCTAAAATAAAAAACATATTATCAAAGATGTGAATAAACTCTCTTATTATCTTTGGAGTGTGTTGAACTTTCTAAGGTAAATTATATGAATTATCTTTTAATTGAAAGAATTGAATATTATGAATTTTGTGGAACCTTGTCATGTTCTTCGTTTTGCAAAATATATATTACAATATCATAGAAGGGGTTTACTAAGACTTCTTATTGGATGTACTAGTGATGTCAAACCATTTGATTTGACTAAGGGAAAAAAATTGGAAGTTGAGAATGTGTGCTCCATTTGTCAAATTTATTTGAGTTCGTTGGAAAAAAATGATTTATTCCTTTAGTTTTTAAAGGATAAAATATTGTTCTAGGCTAATGAGAAGGTAAAGGTTTCCATTAAAGAGATTATTCACTATCAACCTTATTTGAATATTAATTTTATCTTTGCTTTTAAATTATTAATATCCAAAGCCTTTTTATTGGAATAATATTTGATACGAGAACATTAACGGAAGAATAAAACTATTTCACTGTTCAACATGGATGTTGATCTTGACAAAAGTGGAATTCCAAGGCAGGGAATTCAAAGCACAAGATTTGTGAAAGCACTGTTCTGTCAAGGTTCTTGACATAGGCTGTCTTTAAACTTCATCAAATTTATTTACTTTCTAAGGTCCTGGCAGGGTGAAGGAAACACACCTCTACGCTTTCTGAGGTTCTGACAGTGTAAAGGAAACACACCTCTATTTGTAGAGGAGATGGGGGTTCAAATCCCCTTCAGAATTTGGGATTTTGAACATTAAGTTCAAGTAATATATTATATGTTCTGAAGGAAGTTTACCTAAAAATGATTCGTAAAATGATGTTTGTTTCAAAATTATATTTATTAAGGGTTCGATTTAATGCATCTGTGCGTCTAGCATTGGGATCCTATATATGTAGGTTTTTGTAATAGGCATTTCCAGTAAATATGTTGCCATGTTCATTGGAGTTTCTAGTGTTGTGTTTTATTTGCAAACATGCTATTGTCTTGTTTGGACTCTTGGTATTTTGTATTTAGCGTATTGAACTGTGGCACTACTAAAATTCTGCAAGTCACTGAGCAATAATCAGTAGTATTTCTAACAGACAGTAGCTGATTCAGTTCTTAATCTACTTAAGAGAAAGTAACATATTTTAAGCTACTTCGTGGGAGCTTAAATATTTGGTCAATGTTTGGAGCTTGGGTTGCTTTTTCTATAGAATAAATTGATGTATCAAGTGTAAGAGAAATTTGGAATGCAAAAACACAATCTATTGTGTATTGTCTGTGAATCTGTGATGCCTCTTTTTCTTTGGTTGTTCCTTTGCTGTGGTTACTTGAAATGTTTTGTTGATTAGGTGGAAATTATGCATGTAGAAGTTTCTTAAGAAGTCATTTGGACTGGTTGCTTAGTTGACTATTTGTTCCAATGCCCAGTTTTCATTTGTTGATTGGGTGCAGTTTGTGCTAGTTGCATAGCTTGCTTTAAATCAATACAACTTTTAGACAGAATGCATCTACTTGTTGCATCTATTGAATTCCCCTGGACACTACGGGATGAACAATGATGTGTTTCAAGGGGTAAGTAGGCCTCTTATTGTCTTTATGATAACCACAGTCCACCTTTTTTTTTTTTTAAGTTCCATGTTGAGGAAATTTTGGGGAGGTTCTTTTGTATATGTTTTATTTGGATGGAAGGTGGGGAAGGTTTTAAAAGGAGGGGGAGGTTGAGTAATGATGCAGCATATTGTTAGAATGGTCAGCTTTGGAAAGATGACCAGCGTCTGTAATTCTTGATTCAGGATGTCCTCTAGACATTATGTTATTTTGAGGGTGATTTTCATTTCTCTGCAGCTTCTTCGGTGAAACAGAAGGAAGAGGTCAAGACAGGTGAAGGCCCTGTCAAGAGAGACAATTGTTTGGCCTCAAATTGCTTTCATTGTTGAAATCTCTTCCATTTGAAAGTAAAATATTACATGTAGAAGCTTGACCGATTGGTTCTAGCCTCTTCTCATGCTCTCATGCTTGTCTTTCTCATCTAATTGATATCTTACAAAGTGGGTGCTTTATCTCTGTGGTTTTTCTAGTAGTCTTGAATGATCTCCATATGGATTGAAAATGGTTCTAAATCCCACTACATTTAAAAGAAAGTGTATAACCAAGTGCAAGACTCAAAAAAAAATAAATAAATAAATCACTTTCTATAAATGACATTGCCGTGAAATCTTGTTTGTTGCATAATTAGCTATATATTCTGCCATTAAGAAAAAACTTCACTAAGCAAACTATCAGCATCGAAATGCTGGGTGGTTCTCAATCTGAAGATAAACCGACTTGTGTGAATAACAGAATTTAAAAGACTAAACTATGATTATAGGAAGGTCCATATTCCCAGAGGGCAAAAGAAAACACGCCCACCGTGGGGCTCGAACCCACGACCACAAGGTTAAGAGCCTTGCGCTCTACCAACTGAGCTAGACGGGCAGCTGTTTCGAATTTCTCATATTTTCTAAAATTAGTTTTAAATAAATAATTAAAAAAAATCTAAATGTTTTGATTTTTTTTTTAAATTTATAAACAAATTAATATGTTAAGTGCATTAATTATTGTGATTAACAAATTATTAATGTTTGGGAAGGAAAATGGGTTGGATCGTAGTGTTTATCTTTTACAAAGATAAATTTAGAATGAGTACATATTATAAATATTATTTTCTAATAATTCATTCATCAAACTTTTTTACTCACAGAGCTTAATATTAATATTAAATAAAATCATAAATGTATAAAGGAGCTACGCCCATGTGTTCTGTGAGTTTGTTTGAGCTTATATCAAAGAGGACATCCCATAGCTCATAGTTGGACAAGTGAACAACATATTACGAGGAATGAGTATTGCAATTAGGCAAGTAAACCTTTAGTTCTAATCTAATTAAAAAAAAATTATTAGAAGAGAATCAAACAATAAAGAATGAAGAGTGAATGTTGTTATTTTGTTTTTAATAGCTTTCATTCATATAATAAAATATTATATTTTGTATTATGTCAATTAAATTATATTTAATTTACTCAGGTGTTGTAGGTGAGTTAAAAAGGAGAGGACAATGAAAATGAGAGGGGAGGGCTCTGGTCCCTCCCCTGCTCCCCCTCCCATGGCTCTTGGTTCCTGCCCAATCCTTGGCTCAACCCAAGTCATCCCTCCCGGGGAGTGGTTGTTTGCAGATGATCTCCTGGGGGAGATCCTTCTCCACTATATGTGCCCCTCCCAGTCGGCTAGGGTTTCCTTGGTTGTTTTTTCGGACTGGTGCTTCCCAGGGATCCCTGTTTGGTTGGGGATCCCTTCCATTTTTCCCTCAGGCTTCCCCCTGAGGTTTTTTGTAGGTTATTCGTGTGGATCTGGTCCCCTGCGTTTCTTGGTGCGATGGAGGTGATGGTTTAGGGTTTGGACAGCTTTCTGGGGTCTCCCTTGAGGTCCTCACAGCTTTGGGGGTGGTCTGGGGGGGCCTCTTTCCCCCTTTTGCTTGTGAATCCTCGGCAGGATCCTGGTTGCTATTATTCCCACGTGGAGGCTTCTTCGTGCTAGTTCTGCTCCTTGGTGGACACCCTGGGCATCTGGTTTGGCCTTGGGGGGGGCTTTTCCCTATTTGGGTTGTTCCCATTCCCAATCCCAGTTCCCTGAAGCTGCCTCTGTGCTTGGACGGGATTCTTGGTCCCTGCTGCTGGGTTTCCTTTTTCTGTTGCATGTTTCATTCTTGGGGGGGTCTGATCTATGCATGCAGACCATAGATCCCACTGTTTTGGTTCCTAAGGATCCCATCCCTGTGACTGTTTCCTCTTCTCGCTCGGGATTCCCAGTCCCTGGATCCCTGGTCCCTTAACCTGCTGTTTCTTTTTGTTTTGCCGGGACGGGATCCTCTTCTGTTTTCCCGGGCGGGTTCCTCGTGGTGCAGCTCTCTGGTCGCTTCCTGATGGGCTGGATCCTCTCTGTGCTGGCTGTCGGCTTCCTGCAGGATGGCTCTCGCTGAACGAAATGTTTTCCCGGTGGGCGGGATGGTTTCTCCACAGGGCGGGATCCGCAAAATCCACCGGTTTTCCCATAAGGCGGGATCCTTTCTTTTCTATTGGTTTCCCGGATGGCGGGATTTCCCTGCTGCTTCCCGCTAGGCGGGACTGTTTTGTGGTGGTTTTGATTGCTTCCCGCGAGGTGGGATTTTATTGTAACGGTTTTTCTTTGCTTCCTGTTGGGCGGGATCTTCTCGATGGTGGTTTTTGGCTACTCCCCGCTGGGCGGGATCTCCAAAACTACTTTCTTTCTTATTTGTTTGTTTCCCGTCGAGAGGGATTGTTTCATGCTTACTGTTATCGCTGGGCGGGATTTTTGTTTTGGTGTTCGGTTTCAAGGGATTGATGCCCTAAGCCCATTGCTTATGTAATCAGGTTTTGGGATCCTTGTTAAAACCCACTGTAAATACAAACACTACTTACCAAAAAAAAAAAAGGAGAGGACAATCATTCAAGGGAGGTCTCAGGTTCGGATCTCCACCCTACCAAAAAGTTGAATTGGGTATCCAAAATCCAATTGATAATGTTGATGTGGGGCAGGGCCTGGTGCGGCTTTCAAGTGACTTTGATAGTGTAGAACCCCCTAGTCGTGGTCTCTCAAACCAAGCGGCTCCACAAGGATTTTTCGCTTAAAAACCCATATCTAATTTATCTTCTTATTAAATATGTTTTTTATCTTTTTCAAATTGTAGATGAATGAGTATTGCAATTAGGCAAGTAAACCTTTGGTTTTAATTCAATTAAAATTTGTTTATTAGAAGAGAATAAAACAATAAAGAATGAAGAGTGAATGTTGTGATTTTGTTTTTAATAAGTTATGTGTAGCTTTTATTGGGGCCACTTTCATTTATACAACATAATATTATGTGTGGATTTTACGAGGGTCATTCTCAATCATAGAAAAAAAAAACATTTGTTGTTATGTCAATTAAATCATATCTAATTTATCTTTTTATTAAATATATTTTTATGTCAATTAAATCATATCTAATTTATTTTTTTATTAAATATATTTTTAATCTTTATGAGAGGAATAAGTATTGCAATTAGGCAAGTAAACCTTTAGTTCTAATCCAATTAAAACTTTTTTATTAGAAGAGAATAAAACAATAAAGAATGAAGATTGAATGTTGTAATTTTGTTTTTAATAAGCTATGTGTAGCTTTTATTGGGGCCACTTTCATTCACACAACAAAATATTATGTGTGGCTTTTACGAGGGTTATTCTCATTCATACAACAAAATATTATATTTTTTGTTATGTTCATTAAACCGTATCTAATTTATCTTCTTAAAAATATATATATTTTATCTTTCTCAAATTGTAGTTTTTTATAATCAACTATTGGACATCGTTCTCATTTAGCAATAAAACTTAATTTAGTTGTCTTCTAAAATTTGAATTTCAACAAGATAAAGATCAACGTTACTATTGGTTAAATTATCTACTACATTATTTTCTTCTCTATAAACATGTTGACAAATCCAAGATACTGCCTCCAATAATAGTTTTTTTCAATTGGTTATATGAGATTGAAACAATTCCACTAGTATTATATTATTTATTTTTTTTGGTTACATAGGAGAGTTGGTCACAATCATGCTATTTTTAGTAATTGACAAGCGCAGGGTTCAAACCACATGGGTTGCTCCCACCAAACCTATTTCACCTCGTTATTGTTGACCCGATGTGAAGGGGATCAACAATCGCTCAGGATTTCTATCATTATCATCGGTCTAGTGCGCACTCAAAGGATTTAGATCAAACTACTACTTTTGCAAACATGTTGCCCTTGAGGTTTGAACCTGGGTGTCTTCTTGGTAAGTGTCTAGCTAGACAAGCACTTACCAATCCACCTAGTCCTTGGGGACCCACCCGTATTACATTATTACCACATAGTGGTATTACACCAAAACATGGATATTATCCATGTATTATTTGGTAAGAATCAAACTTGGGTCTTCTTAAACATTGAGAAATCTAACCGATTGAGCTAATGCCATTTGATCTACCTCCCATAATAGTTGATAGACATAAAAAATATTATTGTTTTTATACCAATCCCCATATCTATTTTTTATAGCATTAATAATAATAAGTGAACCACCCTCAATTAAATATATTTCCATATCTTTTTATAGCATTAATAATAATAATTTATGAACCACCCTCAATTAAATATATTTCCATATCTTTTTAATGACATATTTGATCTGACAAGTGCTCTATCCTAAGCATAGTTGTTAGTCATGATTTTGAGTAATCAACAAAAAACATTGCCTCCATGGGCTTGTAATTATACATCTAAATAGACTTTTCTAGCTTGTACTTTATAATTTGAGTTTACAAACAAAATATAAATAAATTCATCCATCAAAGGCTACATATAATCAAATTTATTAATGCATATATATTGAATAAATGTATGAGATAAATCCATGCATATCAATTATGTTGAATTATTTAATATATCACAAGTTATGTTGGTGATATCTAATAAATTAGAGATTAAATGTTATATAGTTCATTTCTAGATGTACTAAAGTATAACATGTTGAATAATATGTATTTTACACATGCATTAAATGTAAAATAGAAGTGTTTTGTATAATCTACCTATCATCTAAGTTTTTTTTAATGGGCAAGTTATCCAATGGGTAAGTTATCCATAAAATTTCACAATTGGACTTTGTTGTCTTTACTTGAATTTCCTTTAGAGGCACCTTCAAAATTAGTTCTACTAAACGCAACTTTTGGATCATTCTATTTTACCATGGATTGAGATAGATCCTTTGTGTTAAATTCATTATCATAGATGATCATTACATCTATACTCAAATCATGTAACCAAGAGGCTAGCAACTCTATTTCCACACTTGAGATTTTTCATTATGAGTACCATTCCTATAAATATTTTGAAAGAGAGAGAATAATATGATTCCAAACCTAGGTATGATTTTGAATTTATTTTTAAAATTCTACTATGTCTTTCAAAACATAAATTTCGACAAAAATTTAGGACCAAACCTCCACAAAATACATAATGCTTCATATTCAAAATAATTAATTCAATACTTCATCATATTTTTCAATGTTGATATAACTACCCAATACTCTCATATTTTTGAACAAGTGATCCTAAATGGTGTAGGGAAAGGCACAATGAAGAAAATTATTTGATGTTTCTAGATCCTTCTTACATAAGAAACTTGTTTTGGACTATTAAATGATTTGATGTTTCTAGATCCTTCTTACATAAGAAACTTGTTTTGGACTATTAATTAAAAATAATTAAGGCCTTATGGAGGGCCTAAAGTGACTAAATATTCTTTTAAGGCAAATCATTAGGAGTAGGAAATTTTGGTTGCTCCAAATTCTTACATGCTAACTTGCTTGAGAATCTACCATCTTTTGAAAGATTCTAAACCAACACATACTTCCACATTAAAATGGATAAATAGAACCCTTGAAGAGTCTATTGAAGCTCATTTGATATTTATTTGATGTCTACTCCTTCAATCAAGTTCAATTCCATGATCTGGAATTGCTTATGTTAATATCATTTTTTATCTTTGAATTGTTACAAGTTACACATGCCTGAGTCAATTTAGCATTTTAGATTAAAAAAATATATGGATAAGGAGTTAACCAATTGCATAATCATCTTCATTAACTATCAAATATGTTTTTGAACAATTACAACTATCTAATATGAAGCTCCATGTTGTCAAGCCTATATGTAGGGTTCTTTCCTAGAACATTTTTATTGTATTAGGAGAATCTCTATATTTTTTAACTAACTTTGTTGTCCAAGTCTTTTATTGTTCTTTAAATAATCTCTAACCAAATTTTACCCTAATGTCAAACTTATAAGTCTATAATATCTAAAGCCTTCTCTCTCTCTCTACAAAGTAGGATATTATTCCATCCAAAATTGAAGACCATATTTCTTTATTTTCTTATTTATCACATAAAGGAATACCTAGATATATTCATGGAAAACTTCCAATTTTAAACCCTAAAATCTCTATAATAATTCATTATAAATCCAGGATTTTGTAGTATTAACCAATTTTCCAACAACCTTATCATAGCATGATAATATTGATCTAAATTCCATGGCTTTGTTGACTAAAGGATGACCTAAAATTAAAGTATCATCAACAAATTAGAGATGATATTTGAAGGTACTATTTGTTGCAATTTTAATACCTTTTAATTTTCATTCCATAATCGCTTTTGAGAAAGCTATCCCCAATCCCTTGACAAGAACAATTAATAGACAAAGCGATAGTGGGTCACCCTGGCAAATTCCATGAGATGATTCAAAGTATCTAGTGGGAGATCCTTGATAAAAATAAAATATTTTATAGTGCTATAACAACGTTTATTCTATTCACAAAAACCTTAATCAGAACCAAAGTTTCTAAAAATATCATGTAGAAGACTCCAACAAACCCTATCATATGCTTTATGCATCTCTAATTTTATAAGTATACCTAGTTTTATTATGGAATGAAGAGAATCTATGGCCCTTTGTGCAATTATTATACCATAAATAATTTGCTTGCTATGAACAAAATAGTCATAGTCCTCTAAGATAACAAAATATAAGATGTTTATATTAGATGTTTTTCAATGTATTTTTCATCATTTTTAAAATTAACTTATAAATTATATTACAAAGGCTTATTAAACAAAAATCATTAAAATATTTTGTCCTATTCTTCTTGGTAAATAACACAATAAATTCTAACCTTATTTTTCTTAGTCTCTTCAACCATAGCCAACATACCGCTCTTTAATAAATTCTAAAAAAATTGAAAGAAAATTATAAGAAATCCACTAGGTGCCTTATTAAGGTGGAAAGGGAAAAGTTGTTTCCTATAGATCAACAAATATCTTCCTCATCAAGCTTTCATTTTGTCATTGTGTGATGATTAATGGAATATTTTGCACAAGATTAATTTGATCCTCATTATCATGCCACATTTATGAGATAATATCTTTCAAATAATTAATTGTTTCTTTCCTAATATCTTCCTCTTCTTCAATACTTCTTATATCTAAAGTTGACATATTTTTTTATTTGATGAAAAGATAAATCTATTTTGGATGTAGCATAAATATCTAGTATTTATAAATGATCTTAGCAAGGTAGGGGTTGCTTAGAGTCTTAAGGAATATGACACTACAAAACTACCAACTTGCAGGCCTTGCACCTATCTAAGATCTTTACAAAATAGCTTAGCATAAAGTCAACTTGTGACATCATGACTTCTGTGGTGGTAATATTCCTTTGGTGACAACCTCAATGGTCATAATAAATTAAGATAGGTAGACCTATAGTGCCAATCCTAAATGCCATCATCCAATATTAGATTGCAAAGATGATCTCATTGTGCTAGGTGCTAAACACAACTTTGCATAGGAGTAATTCATCTACTTGTCATTCTAAAAACTGGTACCAATCATAGAGAAAGTAAAAAAATAATTTTTAAACTATTTTAAAAAATATTTCTTCATCAATTAGAAGCCAAAACGTTTCATCTTCTAACTATTTTATAGTCAATTTATTCCTTATATAAAACATATGATTAGAACTTGTTCTCTTCTTTAGTTCCTTTATTTCTCTCAATTCCTTTCTTGCTTGTTTCTCTCAATTCCTTTCTTGCTTCTTTCCTCGCCTACAAACATAGAATTTTCTTTTCATCGAAGCATTTTTTTTTTTTACTTCATTCAATGCATTAAAAAAATACTCTTCATTCTACAATTCCAACATCTCTTGTATTAAACTATTTATCTAATATATGAGCCATATTGTATTGTCGTCTTTAAGCGTGTCCCCTCTCCTACATGAAGCACATTTCTTATTCATTACCGCATAGATATAATGCATAACTTTTAGGTACCCCGAGCTAGTTCTGAAAGTTATCCTTTAATTTTACTCTTTGATTTCTTTCATCCATTAATCTTCTTTGTAGTCATCCTTTTCAACAATAAATCCTTCCCATAAGATTCATCATTAGATGTCTCCTTATACATATCTATGGTACAATGCAAGCAAGTTATCACACCAAGTTCCATATATGAGAATATGATTGTGTGAACATCATAATAAACCTAATGCAAACACTAATCAGAGAAGCAAAGTAATGTGCAGTCTTTGTTAGATGGTGGTTCTAGCAGATCTGGATCTGTTACCATAGAGGAATCGTAGCATTGCAAGGGCTAACAGAGTTACATAACCCCAGAAAGAAAGATGAGGAGCTGTTGTATGGTCACAAACGTATTCTAGGATGGGGGACAAGGATTTGTTCTACGCTTGTTAAATTATAGCTGTGGTTTTCGTGCTGTTTAGATTGTTGCAGGGCTGGGTGTTGGTAAATTTGTTTAGTTGGGACCCCGGAAGTTAATTTGATGTGATAAAGTGGACATAAATGCTCACAGTCTATGATTCTACCTCTAGACACTGTTATTTTGAGGGTGATTTTCATTTCTCTGCAGCTTCTTCCGTGAAACAGAAAGAAGAGGTCAAGATAGGTCAAGGCCCTGTCAAGAGAGACAATTGTTTGGCCCCAAATTGCTCTGAAATCTCTTATATTTGAAAGTAAAATATTACATGGTAAGGAGTGGTAGTTAAAACTCTCGTGGAGAGGTCTCAGGTTCAAATCTCTTCATCTCATCTCTTCATCTCACATGTATTCGGACATTCTATGTAATAGTTTACTAAAGACCCTACTGGTAGTGTGTTCGGACATTCTATGTAATAGTTTACTAAAGACCCTACTGGTAGTGTGTTTATCCACCCGTTTAATATAATAATGAGCTTAATAAAAAATCAACCAATATTTTAAAAATATTAAAATGTAGAAGCTTGACCGATTGGCTCTTAGCCTCTTCTCATGCTCTCATGCTTGTCTTTCTCATCTAGCTCCATATGGAACGAAAATAGTTCTAAATCCCAATACATTGTAAAAGGAAGTGTATAATCAAGTGCAAGACTCAATATGAGTAGGGGAACAATAAAAGAAAAAAAAAAAAATCACTTTTGTTAAATGATATTGCCGTGAAATCTTGTTTGTTGCATAATTTGCTATATATTCTGCATGCTGGGTGGTTCTCAATATGGAGATAAACCGACTTGTGTGAAATAACAGAATCGAAAAGACTAAACTGAGATTATAGGAAGGTCCATGTTCCCAGAGGGCAAAAGAAAATACGCCCACCGTGGGGTTCGAACCCACGACCACAAGGTTAAGAGCCTTGCGCTCTACCAACTGAGCTAGACGGGAAACTTTTACAAATTTCTCATATTTTATATCAATTATTTTAAAATAAATAGTATTAAAAAAATTAAAAGTTTTGTTTTTTTTTTTATCAAAATAAAATGTTAAGTGCATTAATTATTAAATTAAATTATGATTGATAAATTATTTATTTTTAAATTATTTTGTTACATAGGAGAGTTAGTCACAACCACACTATTTTTAGTAATTGATAAGCGCAAAGTTCAAATCACATTGGCTACTCCCATCAAACCTATTCTGCGTTGTTATCGTTGACCCGACATGAAGAGGACCATCGGGATTCGTACTCAAAGGATTTAAATCAGACTACTACCTTTGCAAACATGCTGCCCCCGAGGTTTGAACCTGGGTGTCTTCTTGATAAGTGTTTGGTCAGACAAACACTCACCAATCCACTAGCCCCTTGAAAAATTGACAAATTATTTATTATTAAAATATCGATATTACTTTATTAAGTGTAAGTATAAGCTCATATTGATTTTCGACATGGATTAAACTATTACATAATTTTTTTTTTTAATTATATTAAGAGGTAGTACAGTAGTTAGGTTGTGAAGCATATTAAGAGGTAGTGCAGTTTTTTAGGTTTCATAGGAGCGTTGCAAAGGAGGCAGATGAGCGTTGTAGAGAAGGTGGATGCTTGGCCAAGTTGTAAAGCAGATTTGTGAAGCACTGTGCTACAGTAGTTAGGTTGTGAAACAAATCGATGTAGTTTTTAGGTCTCAAAGGAGCGTTGCAGAGGAGGCATATGAGCGTTGCAGAGAAGGTGGATGCCTGATCGGGTGCCTTTGACCCCATTGCTGAAGAAGCTAAGTATGTGCAGACGGATCTATTTGACTCTCGTGACCCCTCCTTTTCATTTGAATGGGAGGAGTGGGATCTTGGTAAGCTCAAAGGTGGGACGAGTAGAACCTGCGGGGAGTACCCCATCCCCCCTAGTGCACCTTCGTATGCAAAAGTGGTCGCTGGATTTAATAGAGGATCTGACACCCTCTTCGATGTTTATCCTATGTCGAACTAGATCCATATTCCCAATAGCTTCATCGATAGCATCTTGAAAGATGGGTTGTGGAATCTTGTGGGAAAATTCCAAGGTAGGAGGTCGGATATTGATACTCTGAGGAGATGGGCTTTGGCAAGATGGAGACCTATCGGTTCTCTTGAAATTGTGGCCATCCCAAGAAATTTATTCCTTATCAATCTCAACTGTGAGGAGGATTCCAAGTGAATCTTGGAAGAGGGTCCATAGGTTTTTGGCAAACGAGGTTTATTTTTGCATAAATGGACCCAAATTTTAATCCCCTAACGCAAAGCATTAATATTGTCCCACTATGGGTCAAGCTACCAAACTTCCCACTTCATCTCTGGCATGAGAGCATCTTCCAAGCTATTGCCAAGATAATTGGGGATTTGATTTTCTTTGATCAAACTACCAGTTTCAAATCTTGAATGCTACTCTATGTTAGAATGTGTGTGATGGTAGATATCGAGAAGGATCTGCCAAGCTCTATTGAGTTGTTTTCTAACCTTGGCACCTGGGTTTAGAACATTGAATATGAAAATAAACCCCAAGTTTGCCAAGAGTGTGGTAAGGGAGGGCACCATAAGAGCATATACCCCTTGCATCCTAAAGCTCTGAGTACTTCGACAAGTCGTAAGGAAAACAATAAGAAGCTCAGTGAAAAGTGGATGCAAACCATCAAAAATTGAAAGGAAAATATCTGATTTCTATTTCTCAAGTTGGGCTCAGTGAGGAATTACAGGAGGAATCCCTTCTTCCATAAAACATGTTTGATGGAGAGGAGGAGTTGAACAGGGTTCTTGCGAAGATAAGGGAAGTGAGCCTAGTAGCGGGGGATATTTTTCAACTTCCTAAATTTGGGGAGAGTGGAGAAGAGGTAAGTCCCTTTGACTGTCTTGACATGGATGATCCGACTCTTCAATAGTTAATGGAAAGCTCTCTAGCCTCTTCAAAACCTATGTTTGAGAAAGGCTCTCTAGGTCCGAAGACTAGAAGTCACAGGAAAGCTTGTATTGATGTAGGGGTTGAAAGGAAAGTGGGGAGACCTAGCAACAAAGCACTCAGGAAAAGGGAGATTGACTCTGAAATTGCTAATGGAGTACAACCCCTTCTAATGGATAGTTTTGAGGCTCTACATCCTAGAGAGAATGAGGTTGTTCCAATCATGGAGACTTGGAACAAATGTGTTCAGGAGTGTGGCTTGAAAAAAAGGATTTCTTTCTTTGGGGGTAAAAAAAAAGGTTGGTAGGCCTCCCAAGACCTCGCTGAGACAAGCTTCCAACAAGTGATTTTTGGTTGTTTTTGTTTTAGTTTTTTTTAGGTCAGATAATGTTGTTGTAGATCTACTCCAGTTTTAAATGGGATTCTTGGCTCTCTAGTTCTTTGAGCACCCCTAGGTTCCAGTGGTGAGGTATGGATCCCAGATTTAAGGCCCTAGTGGTGGTTGGGAACTTTGAATTTTGAACTTTGAGTTTGAATGCAGCTCTGGGCGGGATTTTCAAATTCTAATTTTAAATCTTGAATTTGAATGTTGTTTTGGGTGTGGGTTTCTCCTATGTTGGCCCCTTTTGCCAGTTGGTTGTTTGATCGTGATAATCTTTGTATTTGCTTGATAAAAATCTGCATCTTATTTTCTAGGAGGTTGCTTCATTGGATTTTCGAGTTGGATTCGTGGAATCAAGCTCAGTTTTTATTTATATCTTATTTTTAGATCTAAGGTTTGGGGATGCCTTTCAAAACCCTATTTGTAGTATGTTCGGGGACCCTTTAAAAACCTCTTCTACTACCAATAAAAAAAAATTATATTAAGAGGTAGTTAAGGAAGGAAAAATAGATTGTATCATAGTGTTTATCTTTTACAAAGGTAAATTTAGAAAGAACACATATTATAAATATTATTTTTTAATAATCCATTCATTAAAATTTTTAATTTACAATTGAATGCTTGAGCTTAATATTAATATTAAATAAATTCATATATGTATAAAGGAGCTACACCCATGTGTTTTGTGAGCTTGTTTGAGCTCATATCAAAGAGGGTATCACATAGCTCATGCATCAACCTTTATAATATTGTTGGGCGAGTGGACAACATATCACGAGGAAGGAGTATTGCAATTAGGTAAGTAAACCTTTAGTTATAATCGACTAAAATTTGTTTACTAGAAGAGAGTAAACCAATAAAGAATGAAGATTGAATGTGGTGATTTTGTTTTTAATAAGCTATGTGTAGTTTTTATTGGGGTCAATTTCATTTATATAGATACATGATATAGATAATAACATGGAACGAAATTCCAATAATGGAATATGTCACTAGACTTGCATTATCTCATTAACTGGTTAGAAAGCAAGAGGGCCAGACCCCCACACACATGTCTAAACTCGATGTTAATAAGGACGAGGAACTCCACAGAGTGGGACCAAGGACTTCCACCTTTAAACCTGCTATCCCATTGGCAAAGAGTATGTAACAAAATATTATGTGCGGTTTGTATGAGGGTCACTCTCATTCATACAACAAAATATTATATTTGTTGTTAGGTCAATTTATGTGTGGTATTTATGAATTTCACTCTATTCATACAATAAAATATTATATTTATTGTTAGGTCAATTAAACCATATCTAATTTATCTGCTTATTAAAAATGGCAAAGAGTATATAACAAAATATTATGCGCGATTTTTACAAGGGTCACTCTCATTCATACAACAAAATATTATATTTGTTGTTAGGTCAAATTATGTGTGGTTTTTATGAATGCCACTCTCATTCATACAAAAAAAATATTATATTTATTGTTAGGTCAATTAAACTATATCTAATTTATCTTCTTATTAAAAAATACATTTTTATATCTTTCTCAAATTGTAATATTTTTGTAATCAACTGTTGGACATAATTCTCATGTAGATATAAATCTTAACCAAGCTAGTTGCCTTTTCAGCGAGATAAAGATCAACGTCATTATTGGTTAAACTATTTACTACATAATTTCTTTCTATATAGATATGTTGATATTTTTAAGATATTACCTTCAATAATAGTTTTTTTCAATTAGTTATATGGGATTGAAATGGCCCCACCCATATTACATCATTATCACATAGTGGTATTACAACAAAGCTTGGATATTATCCATGTATCATTTGGCAAGATTCAAACCTAGGTCTTCTTAAATATTGAGGAATCTAACCGGTTGAGCTAATGCCACTTGATCTACCTCCAATAATAGTTGATGGACATAAAAAATATTATTGTTTTTATTTCAATCCCCATATCTATTTTTTATAGCATTAATAATAATTTTTGAACCACTCTTAATTAAATATCTTTCCATCCCATTTTAATAATAATTTTGATTTGATAAGTGCTCTATCCTATGCATAGTTGTTAGTCATATGATTTTGAAAAATTGAGTAAAATTTTACCTTCATTATCTTAAAAAACATTGTCTTCCTTGGGCTTGTAATTATACATCTAAATAAAATATATATATATAAATAAATTCATTCATCAAAGCCTACACATAATCAAATTATTTAATGCATATATATCTAATAAATGCATGAGATAAATCCATGCATATCAATTATGTTGAATCATTTAATATATCACACTTTATGTTGGTGATATCTAATAAATCATAGACTAAATTTTATATATTTCATGTCTAGATATACTAAAGTATAACATGTTGAATAATATGCATTTTACACATGCATTAAATATAAAATAGAAGTGTTTTGTATAATATACCAACCTTCTAAGTTTCCTATAATGGGCAAGTTAGCCATAAAATTCCATGCTTGGACTTTGTTAGCTTTACTCGAATTTCTTGTAGAGGCACCTTCAAAATTAATTTTACTAAACCCAACTGTTGGATTATTCCATTCTACCATGGATTGATATAGATCCTTTGTGTTAAATCCATTATCATAGATGACCCTTTCATCTATACTCAAGTCATGTAACCAAGAGGCTCGTACCTCTATTTCCACACTTGAGATTTCTCATGATGAGTACCATCCCTATAAACATTTTGAAAGAGAGAGAATAATACGATTCCAAACCTAGGCATGGTTTTGAATTTATTTTTAAAAATTCTATTGTCTTTCAAGCTATAATTCCAACAAAAATTTAGGACTAAACCTCCACAAAATACATAATGCTTTATATTTGAAACAATTAATCCAATACTTCATCATCTTTTTCAATGTTGATAGAACTACCCATATTCTCATATTTTTGAAAAAAGCCCCCCTAAAAGGTGTAAGGAAAGGCACAATGAAGAAAATGATTTGATGTTTCTAGATCCTTCTTACATAAGAAACATGCTTTGGACTGCTAATTAAAGAAAATTTAAGGCCTTATGGAGGGCCTAAAGTGACTAAATATTATTTCAAGGCAAATCGTTAGGGGTAGAAAATTTTGATTGCTCCAAATTCTTACGTATTGACTTGCTCGAGAATCTACCATATTTTGATAGATTCTAAAGCAACTCATCCTTCCACATTAAAATGGGTAAATAGAACCCTTGAAGAGTCTATTGAAGCTCATTTGATATTTATTTGATGTCCTCTCCTTCAATCAAGTTCAATTCCATGATTTGGAATTGTTTATGTTAATATACTTTTTTATCTTTGAATTGTTACAAGTTACACATGCTTGAGTCAATTTAGCATTTTAGATAAAAATAATAAATGGATAAGAATTTAACCAATCATTAGGCTAAAACTTTGTAGAATCCCCCTCATTAACTATCAAATATATTTTTGAACAATTACAACTATCTAATATGAAGCTCCATGTTGTCGAGCCTATATGTAGGGTTCTTTTCTCGAACATTTTTTTTGGGGGGGGGAATTTATTCAGAATCTAAAACAATACATTTCACAAGGATTTCCAAGTGATCCAAGCCAACACATCATACAAAATAGAATAAATCCACCAAGAAAATCCATGGATCATTCTAACAATAACTTTGACTAGACACAAGAATCCATGACAATCGGGTTCCTCCACCTTAAAATTATCTTTCCTGGTCCTCATGAATTAACTAATTAAGGAGTTTGGATTTATCTTGATCAATATCATTCCAGCTATCAACTTTCCAGTAAGGAAATCCTTCAGAAGCCCACTTTGCCAAACAATCAGCCACTCTATTATGTTCTCTTGGGATATGAACAAAAGAAATTTCAACAAAATTCCCAGTCAAGCTCAGACTTTGTTTCACTATTCTATCCATAAACTAGGAAGCATCCTAAAAATACTTTTTGTTTAGAATATACACTATTATCATGGAATAATATTCACAAATAACCCTTCTCCATCCCAAATAAAAAGTTATTTCTAATGCATGGAGAATTGCCAACGCTTCCATATGATTATTCGAATGAATTCTCTTATACACAGAGAAAAAGAGGTGGGTCACACCCTCACTATCATGACCAATTCCTCCTATACCAACATTACCTGTGTTACCCCTAGAAGAACCATCCGTGTTTATTTTGATAACATCCCTAGGGGGGGACTCCACTTCCCAGATATATTGACCTTCAATGAACCAATCCCCCTAACAAGGCCTCTGTTTGTAGTTGGTGATGATAAAGAAATTTCTAATCTATTGATAATCTGCTAGTTAGAGGAAGTAAGAGGAGAACTCATAACACACTTGGCCTCAATAGTCTCCTTAACCATCCTTTTGAATTTGAGCCATACCTATAAGGCTCCAAGTTGAAATCCCTAAAAAAATATTTGGTTGCGTTCCAACCAAATCTTCCAAAAGATGAAGGAAGGATCAATATCCTAGGCAGTTTGAAGACATGAAGCAGAGAAAGGGGGTCTACCCAAGATTTCCCAAAAATAAAAAATAGAAATAGCATGGATGATGGGCATTTTCTAGATCTACCACTACAATTTCTAGACCTCCAAGAAATATGAAAATTAGAAGAAAATATGGGGAATGGTTTCCTCATTCTTTCCACAAAGAAAACATAGTGAAGGACCCTAAAAACATATTTTCTAAATATTATCCCAATTTGAACATTTATTCTGACACAGAAGCCAAAGAAAAAAATTACATTTGGGCCAACCAAACTTATTCTAAATCTTCTTCCACTAGGGGGACACAATATCCTCTCTTCTCTACATAATAAGGGTTTGATAACCCATAGCAACAATGTATTTCCCTTTCAAATTATGGTCCCAAGAAAGAATATCAGAGTCTTAAACAAAATAATATGGTATCTCAACCAAAATAGAAGCCAGGGTGTCACGATCCTCAGGACAACCACCCTTTGTCCAGCCCTGTGAATCCTACTAGTAGTGAGTAAAAGAACTGCCAAGAGGACTTTATCGCTTGAAGTCAGCCACCTTAGACCAGCCCACATAAGAAAAAATATCTCGAAGAAGATGAAGGTAGGGGAAAGAAGAAATGATAGGAGGATGATTATCCCAAGAATATTCCCAAAATAAGGCATTGTTTCCCTTATTAACAATCCAAAAGAGACCCTTCTTAATAAGCATGGCACCTTTTTTGAGAGTGTCCCAAACAATGGAACCTTTCCCCCTTAGCTCCAATCTCATAATCTCATAAGTCGGAGCACCACCAAAATATTTGAGGCTAAGAATTTTAATCCAAAGCTAATCAGGATTATTGCACCACCTCCAATAAATTTTAGCAGCCAAAGTGAGACTATTCAAATCGGATTACCTCAAACCAAGACCCCCCATCTCTTTATTTTCTTGAACATTTTTATTGTATTAAGAGAACCTCTATATTTTTTAACTAACTTTTTTGTCCAAGTCTTTTATTGGTTTTTAAATAATCTCTAGACAAATTTTACCCCTAATGCCAAACTTATAAGTCTTTAATACACCAAGCCTACCCCTCCAATATTATTTTTCCTCACATCCTTTCCAAAGAAAATCTATTTCAAATTTGAATGCTATATTTGTTGGCAATCTCGAAAGTGTCATCTCTCTCTCTCTCTCTCTCTCTCTCTCTCTCTCTCTACACACACACACACACACACACACATGCATATAGTCTTAATGAGTTGCATCTTGCCACACACACACACATGCATATAGTCTTAATGAGTTGCATCTTTCCACACACACACACACATGCATATAGTCTTCATGAGTTGCATCTTGCCACACACACACACACACACATGCATATAGTCTTTATGAGTTGCATCTTGCCACCTAGGGATAAGAACTTACCTTTCCAACCTGCCAAGTAGGATATTGTTCCATCCAAAATTGAGGACCATACCTCTTTATTTTCTTTTTTATCACATAGAAGAATGCCTAGATATATTCATGGAAAAAATCCAATTTTAAACCCTAAAATCTCCACAATAATTCATTATAAATCCAAGGTAATATTAATAAAAATATCATGGATTTAGTAGTATTTACCAATTTTTCAACAACCTTCTCATAGCATGATAATATTGATCTAAATTTCATGGCTTTGTTGACTGAAATATGACCCAAAAGTAAAGTATCATCAACAAATTTGAGATGATATTTGAAGGTACCATTTTTTGCAATTTTAATACCTTTGATTTTTCATTCCATAATTGATTTTGAGAAATCTCTCCCTAATCCATTAACAAGAATAATTATAGACAAAGTGATAGTGGGTCACCCTAGCAAAGACCATGAGATTATTCAAAGTATCTAGTGGGGGATCCTTGATCAAAATAAAATATTTTATAGTGCTATAACAATGTCTATTATATTCACAAAAACCTTAATCAAAATTATTTTTTCTAAAAATATCATGTACAAGACTCCATCAAACCCTATCATATACTTTATGCATCTCTAGTTTTATAAGTATACCTAGTTTTTTATGGAATAAAGAAAATCTATGGCCTCTTGTGCAATTATTATACCATAAAGAATTTGATTGCTATAAATAAAATTGTCTTATTCCTCTAAGATAAAAAAAATATAGGATGTTTTTCAATGTATTTTCCATAATTTTAAAATTAACTTATAAATTATATTACAAAGGCTTATTAAACAAAAATAATTAAAATATCATCATATTCTTCTTGGTAAATAATGCAATAAAGGTGTCATTGATCTCATTTATTGTAGCCTTTTTTTTCTTAGCTTCTTAAACCATAGCCAACATATCACTCTTTAACAAATTCTAAAAATTTTGAAAGAAAAATATAGGAAATCCACTAGGTGCCTTATTAAGGTGGAAAGGAAAAAGTTGTTTCCTATAGCTCAATAGAGATCTTCCTCATCAAGCTTTCATTTTGTCATTGTGCGATGATTAATGGAATAATTTACAAAATATTAATTTAATCCTCATTATCATGCCACATTTATGAGATAATATCTTTCAAATAATTAATTATTTATTTCCTAATATCTTCCTCTTCCTCAATACTTCTTATATCTAGATTTGATATATTTGTTTATTTGATGAAAAGATAAATCTATTTTGGATGTAACATGAAGATATAGTATTTATATATGATCTTAGCAAGGCAGGGGTTTCTTAGAGTCTTAAGTAATATGATGCTAGGGAACTACCAACTTGTAGGTATTGTCACCTATCTAAGATCTTTACAAAACAACTTAGCATAAAGTCAACTTGTGACATCATGAATTCTATGGTGGCAATAGTCCTCTGGTGCCAACTTCAATGGTTATAATAAATTGAGATATGTAGACCTATGGTGCCAATCCCAAATACCATCATCCAATGTTAGATTACAAAGAGGATCTCATAGTCCTAGGTGCTAGACACATCTTTGCATAAGAGTAGTTCACCCACTTGTCATTCTAAATACTAGTACCAATCATAGAGGAAGTATAAGGAGTAGTTTTTTAACTATTTTAAAAAATATTTCTTGATTAGTTGGAAGCCAAAATGTTTCATCTTCTTACTATTTTGTAATCAATGTACTCATTATATAAAGCATATGATTAGAACTTGTTCTCTTCTTCTTTAGTTCCTTTATTTCTCCTAGTTCCTCTCTTGCTTCTTTTCTAATCTACAAATATAGTATTTTCTTTCCATCTAAGCATTTATTTTTTATCATTCAATACATTAAAAAAATACTCTTCATTATACAATTCCAACATCCCTTGTATTAAACTATTTATCTAATACATGGGCCATATATTCTATAGTATATTTTCATATTTGTATTTTCGTATTTAAACATGTTTCCTTTCCTACATGAAGCACATTTCTTATTTATTACTGCATAGATCTAATGCATAACTTTTAGGTATTCCGAGCTAGTTTTGAAAGTTATCCTTTAATTTTACTCTTTGATTTCTTTCATCCATTAATCTTCTTTGTAGTCATCCTTTTCCAAAATAGATCCTTCCCATATGATTCATCATTAGATGTCTGCTCATACATATGTATGGTACAATGCAAGCAAGTTATCACACCCAGTTCCATATTTGAGAACCCTAAAGTATGTTGCACTCAAAAAGAAGTATCATAAATGGAGAAATCTATAGCACAACTAGAGAAAAATACATAGGACATAAAGAATATCAATTAATATACCTCGAAAGAACAAAAAAATATGCTCTTTAGATAGTTTTTGAATCTCATCAATATGGGATCTCCTTGACTACCAAACTTGAGTTTTTCTACAACCACAATGCTTTGAAGGTGTAGACCAACACTAACATTCTAGTATTATCAGATTATATTAATGTCAAAGATTTATACACTAATTTTAACAACTTGAGGCCTTTAATGTTGTCAATAAATTTCTTAACTTTAATGAGATTGTCTTTATAGTCTTAAAGATGTCAAAATTGGTTACTTATTTGTGGGAAACAACTAGTAGTAGGCTTATGAATAAAATATACCTTGTCACCATGTGGACAATATTTATCAAGTTGGTTCATGAAAGCTCCTACACACTACAATGGTACATCAATGACTTCAAAAAAATTATCAATCACCTTTGAGAATCAACAAGTTTTAAAATAATTTTATGAATTGTAGTATAATATTTGTTGAAAATGATTGGACTCCTTAGTGTATGCATTCTTCTTCATTTCTAAGCTATAAGAGAAATCATGAGCAAAACAAAATGGCTTGGTATCATACCCATGTAAAATATCAACACCAAAGCTAAATTTCTTAATTGCTTAATCACATATAATGCCAACACCTAAGAGACCCATTACATCATCTAAGATGAGAAATCCTCTAACAATGTGCAACAAGATGAAATAAAAAGTAAGAAGTAAATTATATATCCACCATAAGACTCATACTCATAGTTATACAAAGTGTCATATAGTAAAAAGTATTGGTGGTTAAATCAGGGGTGAACAATTATTTTATATCATATGAATAATAGGAGGTACATGCCATATGGTTGAGCACTAGGACTTAAGATATAAATAATACCTCCATTTAGACCTCTTTGATAAAAGCGAGCATCTTCTTTATATTCTATATTGGATAAAGTGTAATCCTCTCAACATCATCGTTAACACACATATCCAACATAATATTATAGTGTAAGACATAATCAATTCCATTGGCTTCCAAACTATGGTGCACTCATGACATTGCTCTTTTGACTGCTTCATCCAACAAGAGGTATTAAGGTTCACTGTTAGTGCACCCTTGAGTATGATATCAATCCAATGTGTAATATAGTAATCTATGACAGTATTATTTGAAATATATGATATCGTATTGAGAAGACAATACCTATTCCATTACCAAGAAGTCTACCAAGTTTTTCCATAACAATGATATATTCAAATTGGAGAAATGATATATAAGGTACAAAATTTTCTATCATAGAAAAATGTAATGCTAGTTTCAATGGAGCAACATAAAAAACTTATTTCTCATGTCCAAAAACTTACTTTACTAATGGTTTTCCTTGAGAATCATGACACCCAAAAGCTCATCCTTATTGCACCAATTGTAGATTGTGTTGTACAATCGTAATAAGGGGAGATCCTACTCTATCCATATTATAATATTTTCTATGATCCTAAGGGATTCCCACTACATTTATACATGAAGCATTATATCCATCTAATACTAGGATCAACTCTCAAAAACAATCCTCTATGTTGTTAATCACTTTGAAGAATGATGAGATCTAATTCCATACAAGATTTGATTTGACAAGTGTACTTTCGTATCACATAAATATTCTACCTAGATTGCATCATTGATCAATATAAAATACATGTAGATCCAAAGAATATTCACATTATTCAAGAGTGACCAAAAACTAAGAATCTAACAAAACTCAAAAAAAATCTTGACATTTCCAACTTCTATCACAGGTTCGTCTTGGGTTTTTCACATATCTCATGGCCTTTAAACCAACTCATGCATGGGAATGTGAAGTTCCATTAGAATTCATAATAGTAATAGGCCTTTTATTAGTTGAAATAATATTTTTATTCAATTCAAAGACTGATGCATTTGACTATGCACTTAGGATCATACTTATTTGGAATGGGTATATGGTGGTATACCATTCTAAGGTACTCTCTAACATAACTTATCATTGTTCTATATATGAGAAGTTGTATGCCATTTTTCAAGTTATATGACTATGCACCACTACCTAAGAGATAATAAATAATTGTTCATTCTAATAATAAGCCTTTGCAAGTTCTCCTTTATTAGTGTAGGCTAGAAAATGATAGGCATACAAAATGGATGATTTATATAAAAAAATTACCTTATGATTAAACATTGCAAGGGAAATGAGAATTAGGTCTCAAAATGTCTAATCCACCCACTAATATAGACATCATTGTTAGTTCATGATGTTAGAGGGCATAACACCAATTATTAGTAGGTATTATACACTACAAATTATGACATCACCAAAATTCACCAATAGTTGACATAGAGTAAGTCAAGGTTTAATAACCACCCCTAAAGTTGTGTACCATATAGTCCATCATGCCAACTATTAATCTATAACACTACTCCAAGGTAGTTAGACACTTTAACTTCAATAAGACTCTATGATATTGCAATAGTATTTTCACTTGCCACACATGCACTAGAAGATGGAGATCTATGTTTGTTCCTATATATCCTATAATAATGACAAACTAGAAAACAAGAAGCTAGGGATCTATAAATCATTGTAAGTTTCTTCTAAGCCTTGATATTCCAACATGGATTTTATCTTTGGGTTGTCAACCACTAAACACCAACATGATTGCATCATTATGGTTGTGGAATAATTTAACAAGATGACTATTGTGATTCTATGAACCAAAAACATAAATATTGTTAATGCTCCTTGTCTAATCCTTCAGCAAGTCTAGGTTCACTTTGGCCTATCAAGTTTTATTATATCATATTGAGACTCCAAACTCATCAACAATGTTTAATCTCTAAAATCGATAGAAACCAAGATCCAACATTCAATATCCTTCCATCCATATACAAATGGATATATAGAGGTAGTAAAATAAATGTTAGAGCATTGTCTTCATATGTAATACCATCACCAACCCTAAACATGATGTAAAACTCTGTCATGAATCCAATATTATTACAATAGGGCTTTACACTCTTCAAAATGTCATAGTCCTTTCCAAGCATTCTCTTAATTCTATCCTAACACCCTATTGGAAGTTATCTGTCATATCCCTATTTTTACAATGATGTTGACATAGGATAAGGAGTTAGAAAAGGATGAGAATTTTTTGTAATAGGTGTTGAATATATAATCTCAAGTCTAAAATATTATTCCTTGACAATAATAAAAGTACAAAGAGTGCCATGATCAATATAAGACTCCACACATATTTTAGATTGAAGATAATGTTTGGCTCTATTTGAAGAAGGAACACTTATCTTACCCACACCAAAATACTAAAGCAATATGATATGGTCCATATGCCATTCAATGCTTGGTAGGTGAAAATGAATTTATTCTTGGCTTGGCATCTTACTTAGGGATGCATCCAATTTTCTATTCATAACTCATCAAGTCATATCATCCTCTTTTGTTAGAGTTTATGGTAATACAACACCCAACATGATACTACTAATGCTTAGATGATTTGGTATTTTGCATTATGAAATGATGGATATTTAAAAATAATGGATGCCTAATTTTGGTATAACAAACCTCTAACTAAACATGCAACTACCCTTAAATTTTAGTGCATGCATAGTCCTTGTGATGGGTGGTTATGTTGGCAATTTTGGGTACTTTGGGTACATTGCCTTTGCTCAAATGTATAAGTTGTCATTGATGTCAAAAGGCATTTTTGTGTTGATTTCAAAAGAGTGTGATGTCAAGAATATCTTGAGAAGCTTCATTATGTTAAAGGGTTTTTATTAAAACCATGGTGACAAGGCTAAAGGTTTTTCTTAAAACCATTTGGACTCATTAAGGGTTTTTATTAAAACCAAGCTTAACTTAATGCAAAGGTCCATGTGTATTATTAATAATTAAATTAACTCAAACCTTTGTCAAAGGTCCAAGTTTAATTTATTATTAATAAAATAATAATAATTATTATTTTAATTATTATTAAAGGGTCTTTCAACCCTTAAGCGAGGAGGAGCGCCGACGTCAAACAGTGAAGGAAAAATGGCTATTTAAGTGGGGATGTTTCTCAAAAGTGAGCACCTCCGATTTGACATTGATATCTACGATTTGTGGTTCTCTGTATTTTTTGATTTGCGCTTGGCATCTACGATTTGCTTTTGCACCGTTTCGTTCGATTTGCGCTTGGCATCTACGATTTGCATTTGCACCGTTTCGTTCGATTTGCGCTTGGCATCTGTGACTTGCATTGCTCTATATCCTTCGAAAAGTGCTTGGTGTCTTCGTTTGAGCTTGCTCTATGTTTTCGATCTCCGATTGACGTCTTTGAGATCGTGCATGTTCTACGTCTTGGAGACTGTGCTTGGCAAACTCGGTTTTGAGCTTGGGCTGCATCCTTACCTTTTGGCTTGACGGCAGTGGTTTGTTTGCATGCGGTTTGTGGAAGACGTTTACGTTTTCCAGATTCTTGGCGTCAAAGGAAGATAAAAGAGAGGGCAGCGGTTTATTATTTCGTTGGGCACTTGTGACCCAACGGCGGTGGCGTTTAAGCGAAAGCGCTAGACAGCAGAGGTGCCGAGTTCGATTCTCTTCATTGGGAATTTCCTTTTGGTCGCGGTGTGCAAAGAATGGTGGCTGTAAATGCGCGGGAGGTATAAGGTTAAGGTATCATTTTTTGTTTTGACATTGGTTTATTGTTGTTTAATGTTTATGTGGAGTAATAAGGTGTAAAGAGGTTTTACTTTGTATGTTATTGTACTTTGGTGGTTTTTACTAAGTTGGAGAAATAAGGTGTTATATTTGGATCTTTATTATTGTGTATTATTGTATAGTTGCTAACTCTAATTGGTGGCAAATTGAGAGTTAGTGTTGTGACAGATTTTGAGTTCTCCTTCTTCATCAAAGTAAAGGTATGGGCAACTTCTTCCATGTATGTTGTTTATGGTATATTTTCTGAAATTGAGTTTGGAGTGAAAAGGTTGTCTACTAGGTATTGTTGGTGTAAATCTTATTTTCTGGATATTGAAGATTGTTTATGCATTAAAGTTATTGTTGAATTTTTGGGTAAATGCATAATTCTGGTTGAGGAAGAGGAAGCATTTTTGCAATAGGGTTTATGTTAATAAGTCTTGCTACTTGCATTGAGATGATGAAACCCTAGTTGTTGGTGAAAAGAATATAAGCATCATTGTTATATGAGATATTGCATAGTTGGCAATTGTTGGGTTGTGTTTCATATTCTTGAGAAAAGCATACTACATCTATCTTATTCTTTTGAGATTGAGTTTGAGTTGAGATTGAGTTGAGATTGAGATTGGGAGTTAAGTATAGAACATATTGGGTCTCTAACAATTCTCTTTATGTTTCTATGAGATTTGAAATTGAGATTGGGAATTAAGTATAGAACATATTGAGTCTCTAACAATTCTCTTTATGCTTCTATGAGGTTTATGAATCACATTGGGTCTCTAACAATTCTCTTTGTGAGTTCATGCTAAGCAAGTTTTTCTTGGTGAGCTTGCTGAGGTTTTGGACAGGTTTTGGTGGGGGTTTTGGGTTGTGGGGACTTGTGAGTAGGTTTTGGACAGGTTCTGGTGGGGACTTGTGAGCAGATTTGGACAGGTCCTAGCAGAGGACTTGTGAGCTGAGTTTTAGAGAGTTCTATCAGAGAACTTGAGGATAGAGGTGCATTGGTTCTTTGAGAAGAACCTGAGGATAGATTTGGCAAGTCTTTGAGAAGGCTTGTGTGCAGAGGATTGATTTGTTCATAGAGTTGGACAGATCTAACAGATAGAGGAAGACTTGTACTAGACCGACTGATTGTGTTTGGTACAGGTAGCTGAGCTGCTATGGACGTGATCATAGAAGGCAGAGGTCTCTTAGGCTAAGCATTGAGGACAGGAGGTCTTCGGTGGAAAGGAGTTCCACGTGCGGCAAGAGGTAGAGGCAGTTGATCTTCTGAGGGATCATTTCCAGAGTAGAGGGGAAGGTATCTCCTTTGAGCAGAGGCTCATAAATTTAGATTGGGGGAAGGTGTCTCCTTTGGGCCGAGGCTCATAAACATTGTAATTGGGAAGGTTTCCCAAAGAACTTTGAGATAACTTTTAGAGAAAAGTTTTGTGGACGTAGCCTAGGCATTCTGGGTGAACCACGTTAAAATTGGTGTCACTTTGTGGATGATTTTGTGCATTGCTTTGATATTGCTTTGGGTATATTGCTTTACTATTTTGAAGTATAAAGGAAAAAGTAAAAAGAGGTCTTATACTGTTCACCCCCCTCTCAGTATAAGCTTGTGTTCTTCAATTGGTATCGGAGCGGGTGCCTTCAAAAAGTTTAACAGACTTGAAGGAAAAGCTAGTAAAGAACACAATGGATCATTCAAGTGGCAATGCAAGCACCTATTCTTGATGGGTCAGATTTTGGTCTTTGGAGTGCAAGGATGAAGGTTCATCTAATGGCACTTGGGAATGAGGTTTGGGAAGTGATTGAAGATGAGTACACTATTCCTGAACATGGTCTCAATACTAAAGAAGAAAGGCTCCTACATCACAGCAATTCAAAAGCAATGAATGCAATCCTGAAAGGCTTACAGAAAGCAGATCTCACCAAAGTGATTCACCGCAAGACAACTAGTGAAATGTGGAATCAGTTGAAGGTGGTTCATACAGGTGATACAAATGTCGAAAAGGCCAAGTTGAGACACTTCAAAGGTATGTTTGAACAACTCAAGATGAATGATGATGAAAATATTAGTGACTACATGCTTCGTATGGATGAGGTTGTTAACTCCATGAAAGACTTAGGTCTTGAGCTTGCTGAAAATGATGTTTGTGATAAGATTTTAAGATCTCTTCCTAATAGATTTAGTGAAAATATTTCTGCTATTGAGGAAGCTAAAGATTTGGATAAATTGAAAAAGGATGAGCTCCATAGTATACTTGCAGCATTTGAGTTAAGAACTCAAGTGAAGGTTGATGTCAAGAAAGAGGCAACTTTCAAGGCTACCAAGAAATCCAAAGGTAAACAACTTCAAGAGAGTGATGAGTCTTCTAGTGATGAAGAGGCATATTACAACAAAAAAGGCAAGTTCTCTAGAAAACACAAAAATATGAAAAATGTAAGATGTTTCAATTGTGGAAAATTTGGTCATTATGCTACTGACTGTACTGTTGCCAAGGATGAAAGTGATGAAGATAAACAGGACTGTAAGAGCAAGGATTCTGAAAAGCACAAGCATCATAGGAAAAACAAAGATGAGCACAACAATCAAGGAAAGAGGTATTCTCACAAACACAAGAAGAGTTTCTACCTAGACAAAGCAAGTAAGTGTTCTAGTAGTGATAGTGAAAGTTCTTCAAGTGATAATGAAAATGAGATGTTGTTCATATCCGAAAAAGAGGAAGAACCAAAACATAGATTCATTATCATGAAATGTCTTAGATGTGGAAATTTTGGTCACCTTGAGGATGATTGCACAAATAATGATTTGATTTCTAGTATGTATGAGGATGCTTCAGAAAACTATAAGGAAGATGCATGTATGGTTTTTGAAAAGGGTAGCACCTCTAGTGATAAGAAATCTGAAAAAGGCTTTGATGATTCTAATAGCAAACATATAGAGGAAGGTGAAGTAGATCTTAAAGGTGAACTTATTAGTGCTCTTAGTGCTTTGAAAAAGGAAAGAAAGAAGAATGCTAGACTCAAGGATAAGTTGGATGAATGTTGTATGGAGAGAGATGATCTTATAGAAAGTCTTGACTTCTCTATAGCTAAGACACAAGAACTCAAGGATGAGTTAGAGTCTAAGGTTCTTGAGTATAGTGAGTTAGAAAAGAAAATGGCTTCTTTGAAAGAGGAAACTAAAGGGTACAAGGATAAGCTTCACAGGTTTCAAGATAGCTCCAAAAAGGTTAAGTCTCTCATCAAAGGTCAAAGAAAGACAACAGATAAAATAGGCCTTGGTTTTGTTAAGCATCACAAGGAACAAGTTGGAGAGTCTAGTAAGAGACTCCAAAAGGAAGAAAGTTCTGATGAGGAAAGTATTTCAGATCATGAGTCCTTGAATGATAGATGCACAAAAATAGAAAACAGAATTCAGAATGAGAAGAAGAAGTTTTCAGAACCTAAGAGGTCAAATAAAGGAAAGTTTCAAGGCAGATGTTTTGCTTGTCACAGGTTTGGTCACATAGCTTCACATTGCATGGCTCAAGTGAAGAAGGTAAATGACAGTTTCAGAGGTGGTAATTTCTTTCAAGGGTATTGCTACTCTTGTCAACAGTTTGGGCACAAGGCGGTTTATTGCAAGGCAAATATCAGGAACAGGTTTGATCGTAACGAGTTTGGTCGAACGAGTTTGGTCAAAAGTGGTTTGGTCAAAATAGGTTTGGTCGAAGGTTTGGTGAATAGGTTTGGTGAAGGTTTGTGAACTGGTGGATTCAAAGAACAGGTATGCCTAAAAGAAATAACATTGTTACTTGTTATAAGTGCAACAATGAAGGTCACACAGATCGGTCAGTGTAGAGCTGAAATTCTAGAATATAGGAACAAGAACAGTGGCATGATCAGGTCCAAGGATCAAGGCATGGATAAAAATAGGGATGAGAACAAGAACAAGAACAGTGACAAGAATAGGGATATGGACAAAGAGTTCAAGAGAAGGCCCGACAAGGAAGTTATAGACGTTGATGATGATCAGTGCCTAATGGGAGTTTTACTCCCACCCCGAAATTAATCACCTCATCGGGAGGTGGGGGAGGGACTAAGCTAAGAGGCTAATTCTTAGTCCCGAGCCCCAAAGGTGGCCCTTTGCCATTGATGACAAAGGGGGAGAGATATGAGTAAGGGGGAGAGCTTCAAAGTGAAGAGGAAAGCTTCAAGTCAGGGGGAGCAAAACTTCAAAGGAAGATTCTCAGTTGTTAGCACAGTTGGTTTCAGTTTTGGCTCTTGAGAAGTGTTTTCAGTAAAGGTTTGCCATCAATGACAAAGGGGGAGATTGTTGGCAATTTTGGGTACTTTGGGTACATTGCCTTTGCTCAAATGTATAAGTTGTCATTGATGTCAAAAGGCATTTTTGTGTTGATTTCAAAAGAGTGTGATGTCAAGAATATCTTGAGAAGCTTCATTATGTTAAAGGGTTTTTATTAAAACCATGGTGACAAGGCTAAAGGTTTTTCTTAAAACCATTTGGACTCATTAAGGGTTTTTATTAAAACCAAGCTTAACTTAATGCAAAGGTCCATGTGTATTATTAATAATTAAATTAACTCAAACCTTTGTCAAAGGTCCAAGTTTAATTTATTATTAATAAAATAATAATAATTATTATTTTAATTATTATTAAAGGGTCTTTCAACCCTTAAGCGAGGAGGAGCGCCGACATCAAATAGTGAAGGAAAAATGGCTATTTAAGTGGGGATGTTTCTCAAAAGTGAGCACCTCCGATTTGACATTGATATCTACGATTTGTGGTTCTCTGTATTTTTTGATTTGCGCTTGGCATCTACGATTTGCATTTGCACCGTTTCGTTCGATTTGCGCTTGGCATCTACGATTTGCATTTGCACCATTTCGTTCGATTTGCGCTTGGCGTCTGTGACTTGCATTGCTCTATATCCTTCGAAAAGCGCTTGGTGTCTTCGTTTGAGCTTGCTCTGTGTTTTCGATCTCCGATTGACGTCTTTGAGATCGTGCATGTTCTGCGTCTTGGAGACCGTGCTTGGCAAACTCGGTTTTGAGCTTGGGCTGCATCCTTACCTTTTGGCTTGACGGTAGTGTTTTGCATGTTTTTTGCTGCGTGTTTGTGGAAGACGTTTACGTTTTCCAGATTCTTGGCGTCAAAGGAAGATAAAAGAGAGGGCAGCGGTTTATTATTTCGTTGGGCACTTGTGACCCAACGGCGGTGGCGTTTAAGCGAAAGCGCTAGACAGCAGAGGTGCCGAGTTCGATTCTCTTCGTTGGGAATTTCCTTTTGGTCGCGGTGTGCAAAGAATGGTGGCTGTAAATGCGCGGGAGGTATAAGGTTAAGGTATCATTTTTTGTTTTGACATTGGTTTATTGTTGTTTAATGTTTATGTGGAGTAATAAGGTGTAAAGAGGTTTTACTTTGTATGTTATTGTACTTTGGTGGTTTTTACTAAGTTGGAGAAATAAGGTGTTATATTTGGATCTTTATTATTGTGTATTATTGTATAGTTGCTAACTCTAATTGGTGGCAAATTGAGAGTTAGTGTTGTGACAGATTTTGAGTTCTCCTTCTTCATCAAAGTAAAGGTATGGGCAACTTCTTCCATGTATGTTGTTTATGGTATATTTTCTGAAATTGAGTTTGGAGTGAAAAGGTTGTCTACTAGGTATTGTTGGTGTAAATCTTATTTTCTGGATATTGAAGATTGTTTATGCATTAAAGTTATTGTTGAATTTTTGGGTAAATGCATAATTCTGGTTGAGGAAGAGGAAGCATTTTTGCAATAGGGTTTATGTTAATAAGTCTTGCTACTTGCATTGAGATGATGAAACCCTAGTTGTTGGTGAAAAGAATATAAGCATCATTGTTATATGAGATATTGCATAGTTGGCAATTGTTGGGTTGTGTTTCATATTCTTGAGAAAAGCATACTACATCTATCTTATTCTTTTGAGATTGAGTTTGAGTTGAGATTGAGTTGAGATTGAGATTGGGAGTTAAGTATAGAACATATTGGGTCTCTAACAATTCTCTTTATGTTTCTATGAGATTTGAAATTGAGATTGGGAATTAAGTATAGAACATATTGAGTCTCTAACAATTCTCTTTATGCTTCTATGAGGTTTATGAATCACATTGGGTCTCTAACAATTCTCTTTGTGAGTTCATGCTAAGCAAGTTTTTCTTGGTGAGCTTGTTGAGGTTTTGGACAGGTTTTAGATAGGTTGGGGGGGGACTGCTGAGGAGGTTTTGGACAGGTTTCGGTGGGGACTTGTGAGCAGATTTGGACAGGTCCTAGCAGAGGACTTGTGAGTTGAGTTTTAGAGAGTTCTATCAGAGAACTTGAGGACAGAGGTGCATTGGTTCTTTGAGAAGAACCTGAGGACAGATTTGGCAAGTCTTTGAGAAGGCTTGTGTGCAGAGGATTGATTTGTTCATAGAGTTGGACAGATCTAACAGACAGAGGAAGACTTGTACTAGACCGACTGACTGTGTTTGGTACAGGTAGCTGAGCTACTGTGGACGTGATCATAGAAGGCAGAGGTCTCTTAGGCTAAGCATTGAGGACAGGAGGTCTTCGGTGGAAAGGAGTTCCACGTGCTGGCAAGAGGTAGAGGCAGTTGATCTTCTGAGGGATCATTTCCAGAGCGAGAGGGGAAGGTATCTCCTTTGAGCAGAGGCTCATAAATTTAGATTGGGGGAAGGTGTCTCCTTTGGGCCGAGGCTCATAAACATTGTAATTGGGAAGGTTTCCCAAAGAACTTTGAGATAACTTTTAGAGAAAAGTTTTGTGGACGTAAATTGGTGTCACTTTGTGGATGATTTTGTGCATTGCTTTGATATTGCTTTGGGTATATTGCTTTACTATTTTGAAGTATAAAGGAATAAGTAAAAAGAGGTCTTATACTGTTCACCCCCCCCTCCTCTCAGTATAAGCTTGTGTTCTTCAGGTTATACCATACTCATTGCCACATGGACTACAATGTAATAATTCCTAACATGACCCCCCTTGTTACATCATAGTATTAGCTCTAGTTTTATCTCTTGCTCTTGAATCTAGCTCTAGCTCTTGTATTTGGCTCTGGATCTTGGTTTTTGACTATGGATCTTAGACTTTGACTTGAAAATATGTTCTAGGCTTATGTTCTTTTTTATTGGATCTAGATCTTGGCTTTTGATTGTGGCTCTTAGCGTTTGACTTAAAAATATGTTCTAGGGTTATGTTGGAATATCATTTGCTAACAGTGGTATCAAAACCATCTTTGTTCACAAATAATTTAGTTTTGATCCATTTATGATAGAGAGGATGTGAGATTGGAAGTAGAGGATTATAGAGATCTTTGAGGAAGTTATTTTGCAAGAGGAAAGATAGCACTAGACTTTGGTGTGAATTTGAAGAAGTGAGTTGAAGAAGATATTATTGAAGAATAGCAATAGATTGGAGGAGATGTTGATTGAAGGAGAGATTATAATATTGGAATGGTGGTCCACATTATATTTGGAGGAGACATTGATTGAAGAAGATATTGGAATATTGGATTAGAGGTCCACATTATATTTGGAGGAGAATAATATTGAAGAGGAAGGATTGAGGAGATTATTAGAGGATTAGAATATTTTTGGAGGATGAGTTGGAGAATATTTTATTGATGGGTGAATATTAAAGAAGATTATTTTCTAGAGAAATTATTGGAATAGAAGAATGATTTCTTGCTAGAGCGGAGATGAGCTCCTAGAATATTGATAGTGAGAGGAGACATCAAATATTGAAGGAGAAGCATTTTTTCATGAAGAGCAATGCTTAAAACAAACATGAGAAATATTGGATGAATTCCTACATTAGAAGAGAAGCACTTTGATACAGTGAAGAGAAACACACAATCAAGATATATATTACTTTGGGATATTATTAAATGAATACCTAAAATCATGTTCTATTCTTAAGTGAGTGAAATAATTGAGAAGGTAAGGAGTTGTTTTATTAGTGTATGAATTTCATTTGATATAGCCTATGAGAGTAAAAAATGGAAGCTTGAGAGAATCTATCTTCAAAGGTACTATTATTAGCCAAATATGGGAGCATCTCAAAATGTTCAAATCAGAGTTAAAATTGGAAAAATAAATATTGCCCTAGATTCAAGATGAGCATGACACATATGCCTATTAAGGTGATGTTCTAAGCTGAAAATAAAGCATCAAAAAAAGGTATATTACTCACCTTATGATAGCCATGTATTTGCAAGTTAATATTGACCGTATGATTTTTTGGATTAAAGGGCAATAATTTGGCAGATTTAATTGACTTTCAAGAGATATATGGCAATAATTATTTGGTTGATAAATGAATGATTGGGAGAAATAAAGGATTAAATATTGGAATTGAAGATTGATTTTATTATTCAGTTAATTGAAGTTTGGGTTGAATTTGAAATTTGGGAGAGAAATTGGGAAAATTAAAATTGAGGGATACATAAGAAGCAATTGAGTTTGAATTTTTTTTAAAGGAAAATTGATGAATTGAGAATTAAAATTTGAATAATTAATATTGATTGAGATGAATGAGAATTTAAAGGAGAAATAAGAAGTTTTTTTAAAACTGATTGAATGAAGATACAAAATTAATATTAAATTTTATTTTGAAGAAGAAGAGGTGAAAGATTGACTAATTAAATTAAGTGAGATTGAATAAAAAAATTCCTCATGGCAACTAAAAAAGGAAAAAAAGAAAACAAATATTCAATATGAAGAGAAAGAAAAATCTTCCAAAAATCATTTACAAGTTATTTCAAAAGGAATAAAACATGGATCAACTAAATTAATGGAGCACATACAATTCATCCAAAAAGAAGCAAAAAGTATTGTTATTTTGATTCTTAAACATTGCATAAATATTTGTTTTAAATATGTTAATAATTTCAATGTATGGAGATTAGTTTGTGATGCAACGATTGTTTTCAATATTCTAAAACCAAAACCACCAAGAAAAAAATGAAGATTAAAAAAGGTCTATTAATGTAAGTGATCATCATTCAAAATCAATAAAATTCCATCCAAAATATGGAAAAGTAAATTACACTCACAAGTGTGAACATTACAAAAAATATGGACACACAATTTTTTTTTTTTTGGGATCTTGTTCATTGTAACAATTATGGGATCAATAATCACTCCCAAAAGAACTGTTTGTACAAGGGAAATAATGTTCATGAATGGGGAAGTGTGAAATGCATATTAATGACGGAACTAGATGAACTTGTTAAAATAAATCAATACAAAAGCAACTATTGAAATAGTTAGAATCACAACAAATGCAAGAGATAGATCAAATTTGGTACTAACAACTATATCACAACTAGAGACAAAGGACAAAGACAAGAAATAAATATTGAAGGCAAAATCCTTCACACCAAATAATGTAATATGAGGGGTGTTAGCAGGTATTACATTATTTGGTACCTTAAGTACCATTGTAAATATTTAGATTAGGAGTGTGTTTAATTATTTATGTCAATAGTAGGTGTCAAGTTGTGAAGTGTGTTTATGTGTCATGTAATCAAGTAGGAGTTATGAGTGAAAGGTGTCATGTGTGCAAGTGTGAGTTATGAGTGAAATGTGTCATGTGTGCAAGTATGAGTCATGTGTGAAATATGTCATGTAAGAAAGTGAAGATTCATAAATGACATGTTAATATTAGAAATAGAAAGTTATGTAATCATGAGAGACTTTATCATAATGTAAGGCATGTGAAAGGTTGCATCTCCCGTGAATTTGAGGAGAGTGAAATTTAGGAGTATTGAAGAGTCTTATGTAAAGCTATATATGGAGGACAAAGTCCTTTGCAATGTAATGGAATATTAAATAGCAAATATTATCGATAAATATTTTATTGTGTGCAATATTTTTGTTATTCTAAGTGAATAGATTATGTGAATGTGATTTTATGATCTTGGAAATATAAAACTATGATATATTTGGGCCCATTTGCTAACAGACAAGTTTTATGAGATCTTGTGATTTTATAATGATTTAAGGATGTTTAGTTTTATGAGTTGTAGAAACATACATTGTTCTCTTAACAAGATTGAGTTTGCAAACTATCCCATGCTTCTTTAGAATTTGTGTCATGGTAGGCCATGCATTTTATGAATATTTTCTTCTATACTAGGGAAAGAGAATAGTAAAGGAGTTAATTGTGAGGAATATACCTTTATTATAGGAATTTTTGTACTTATTGAATTTGCAATGACAAATATTAGAAATACCCCATGACTTTGATTTTTCATGTCTACCTTTGTATCTCGATAATCTTCCCTCTTGCTTGGAGTCTAGCTTGTTCGTAGGATTAAAATCCACCTTGCCACTCTTGAGATTAGTAATATTAACAAACCTAGTATTGCAAAGCTTATATCAATTGAACCAAAAATTATCGGGCTAACTTAGTTGTGCATGTGCAACAAATACATATTCTTCTTATTTTGCATGATCTTTTTTTCTTATTCTCTAATTTGGTTCTCTTCAACTACATTACTTTGTTGTACATTTTCCAAATTGAATTTATCTTATATGATGATGATTATCTTGAAATTTGATGCATATCTCATGAAGGAGACTCATTTGTAACGGGATTATGCCAACATTCCTTCACTATGTGGCCATTCTTACCATAAATTTCACATGACTTTTGTGTGTGAAAATTATTTCTCTAATGTTGATATACTTGCGTGTGAGAAACATTTCTCTATTATTGATAGCCTTGCATGTAATAATTAGTTCTTATTATTGGAATAAAGGTCTTATGCTTATTTTAAATAACTAATTCTCTTTTTTATTTGTAATAAGAATGTGGTATTTTTTTTATATGTAAGGCCTCTACTATTTGAAGTAGGTTTACACTTTTCAAATATTGGTGTTTACTCAGTAATATTCTATGTTGTCATAAATACATTATATTATAAAGATAGAGATCTAAAAATAATAGAAACAAGTGTCTTGTCAAATACATTTTCTCCCAATGCTTGTAGTGATGCTCATATTTCAACAATTGTCCTCATGAAAGGTTTGATTCTTTCTTCATTCTTCATCTTCAAGCAATGAAGTTGACTTTTTAGAAATAAAATTTGGTTATGGTTCCTTGTTTCAAATATTGTTTGAAGTTTCTCCCATCCATATTTAGCTATGGTATAATCTTAAATGTATGGTTGTACTTTATTAGACACTCCAAAAATGATGATAAATCATGCTTTTCTATCCACCTTATCAAATTTTATCTGTTCTCCATATGCATTAGGATGGGTAGTAGTATCATATACAATTTTTCATACTCCTTCAAACTCAATATGTGTTTCAAGTTTGGTCTTCAGGGCAGCATAATTATTACCTCTCAATAGTTGGGAATTGGACAACTTGAACTTTGGTGCACATAAAGGAATGATGGAAAAATTTAAAACACCAAACCAATTCACAAAGATCAAGGGGTTGAAGCAACACCACATTAACCAAAATAGAGAGACTAAAAAAATAGAAACAAGATAATGGAAGCTAACACAAAAATTGCAATATCATATCATATATCAAAATTTATTATGAGTACAATGGAGAAGCCTTCCTTAAATAGGCAAGGAAGATCCATCACAATCATAGTATCAACAAAGATATAAGGATCAATATCCACCGTACAAATAGGGAGGTGCGATATGATCTATAGAAAAAATATTTCAACCCTCCAATTGTAAGCAATGAGTGTAACTCCCTAGGAATACCAAATATTCCCATAATATCTAAATAAGATAAAAATAAATATCCACACATAAAATGGGTGGAAAAAAATAAACTAAACTAATATAAAAATAAAGTACCTGGGTGAGCATGAGCTAGAGTCTAAACACCTACTCTAACACCATCCCTCAAGCGAAGCTAGGGGTAAAAAATAAATAGCATATCCACATTATGAGTCTTGGCAACAAAGACTGATTATGTACTCATGTACAATGTGTATTTAGAAGCTCTCAAACCAGGAGGGAAAACCACATGGGAAAAACCATCTAGCTAGAAAGAGAGAAGAAGAAGAAAGGAAGGTGGTCTCATCCACACCCCCCAAGGACAACTTCCTTCACCCCACGCATCTCTCACAACAACTGAAAATGAGATAGGAAGGGTTTAGTGAAGATGTCGATAATATATTACTAAGTGGGAAATTTGTCTAGGCTAATCACTCCATATTGGATAAGTTGTCGAATGAAGTACATATGAATCTCATTGTGTTTGGTTTTCTGATGCTCAAAATGATTGCAAGAAATATGTATGGTACTTTGGTTGTCATACCATTGAAGTGTTGCACTGATTTAGTGAGAAGCCAAGCTTTGGCAAAAAAATTTGAATCTAAAGAGTCCCCTAACTAGCCAATACTGCTACCCGATATTCTCTCTCTATCAATAAAAGTGTAATAGTTGTTTGCTTTTTGCATGCCCAAGCAATAGGAGAAGAACCAAGGTAGAAGACAACTAGAAGTAGACCATCGAGTATCAACATAGCTTGCCCAATTAAAATTTGTATACCCAACCAACTATAAATACCCCTTATAAAATTGTAGCTCAAAATGTGAAGTCCCTCGAAGGTACCACAAAATTTGCTTGGCAATCTACCAATGACTGCCATGTGGATCATGTGAAAATTGGGAGATCAAACCAAATGCAAATGATATGTCAGGATGAGTGTGAATTAATTAAATCAAACTCCCAACCAACTGTCTATAAACAGTGGTATCAACTTTGGTAGTAGAACATGTGGCACTCAAAACAATACTTAACTAAAAATAAGTAGGATATGTCTTACAGTCAATCATTCCAAATTGTTGAAGCAAATCCAATGTGTAGTTCTACTAACAAATAGAGATCCTTTAATCTGACTGTGACATCTGAAACCCAATGAAAAAGTACAAAATTCCAAGATCTATCATCTCAAAATGCTCAAAAAGAGAGCACTGCACAACATGGATGTGTGAAGTAGAATTGCATGTGTTCAATAAATCATCAATATATAATACAATGATGATGATATCCTCTCCATTCCTCAAAGTGTAAATTGTAGGATCAGAATGGCATCTTGAAAATATAAAATATAGAAGAAAAAATCCATCTTCTCATACCAATCCTTGGGGGCCTATTTGAGGCCATAAAGTGATCTCCATAATTTGCACACAATGAAGAATCCAAGACAAATCTTGGAGGTTGCTCCATATAAATCTCTTCTTCTAAATCTCCATTTAAGATGATACTCTTCACATCCCTATGGTAAAATTACCAACCTTGTGATGCAGCTATAGAGAGTACAATACAAAAATAATCCAACTTGGTGATAGGGGTAAACGTCTTAGAGTAATCAACCCCTTCAACCTATAAAAACCCTTTCCCACAAGTTGAGCCTTGTACCTAGGAATGGATCCATCTACTTCATATTTGATGTGATACACTCATTTGCATCTCATCATTTTTCTTATTTTTGGAAGGGGAACCAAATCTCAAGTATGGCTCTTCATTAAGAAATAATACTCATCATCCATGGTATCATCCCACTTTCTAATGCCATTGGACTCATCAAACCTATGTGGATAAATAGAAATTGCTTGACAAAGAAGACCCATGCCAGAAGTAGAAGTATACCTTAAATGTGGGAGGACTTCAATGAAAGGTCCTACCTCCTTAACTGTAGTTTGAAACCATCTAGGCATGGGGGCAGCATGTGTAGTAACCTTTGCAACTATCTCAACAATGTCCTCATCCTCACTATGATCATCATCAAAACAACCATCTTCAAAGTGAAAAGTAGATGAGGATGGAGAAGGAGTAGAAAGAGTGGGCTTAATTGGAGAATAATGCTCATCAAACTAGACATGAGTTCAAAAAATAACTTCATGTGTATATGGATCCAGTAATCTATAAGCCCTCACATCCTCACAAAATCCAACAAAAATGAGTGGCTTGCTCTTTCTATCCAAAGTTATCATTTTCTTCTTCAGAACATGAGCCCATGCTTGACTCCCAAAAATATGAAAATGAGAAACATCAGGTTTGGTCCCTGTCCAAGACTCCTTTGGAGTCATGTTCTCAAGAGCTTGATGAGGTGTGCAATTTTGAATGTAACTTACACAATTGACTACCTCAACCCAAAACTTGGGAGGTAAATCCCATGAGTGCATCATACAATTTACCATTTCCTTGAGTGTTTTATTTTTCCTTTTGGCTAGACCATTCTGTTGTGGTGTATGTAGGACGAAGTGTTGATATAGAATTCCATGAAGGGCCAAAAATTCTAAAAACTCCCTACTAAAATACTCCCCCCATTATCTGTGTGAAGATTCTTGATGCAACTTGAAGATTGATTCTCAAAAAAATCCTTAAAGACTTTGGATGTGGAAAAAAATTCACTCTTGAACTTGAGAAAATATACCCAAGTTCTCCTTGAGAAATCGTCAATAAATGTGAGTTCATACTTAGTTTCCAAAAAAGGAGTGGGAAAAACCATCAAGTCACTATGCATCAACTCAAGATGGGAAGAAGCTCTTTTGGACTTACCTGTGGGAAAAGGATCTTGATGTTGTTTTCCAAGTACACAACCTGGACAAACTCCATTAATACAAGAGACATTTAGGTAATCCAATGACCATATCATGAGTTCTTAAATCCTTCAAATATCTATAATTGATATGGTCAAATCTCTCATGCTAAATCTTGTTTTCTGAATCTGCATGAGCCACCAAAAAAATACCTCTAATTGAAGAATCAAAACGCTCAAAGTGATAAAAATATGATCTATGGTCAGCAACTCCTTGTGCAACAATAGACTGTGGGTCACTCAAATATCTAATCTTAGCTCCTTGAGGTATAAAAAACACAATTTTTCCCCTCTAGAATGACAAATTTGGTACACAAAGAGAAAATTGGTGGAAATGTTTGTAACATAAAGAACATTCTTAATGCATCCACCATCAACCTGTATGTCACATTTTCTCTTAACTAAAATGGAAGAGGAATCTCTAACTTCAATGCAAGATGTAGAAGGAGAACACAAGGTGGAAAATGACTCCCTATATGAAGTCATGTGATGAATCGTTTTAGAATCTAAAATCCAATCCTCATAAATAGCCTTAGATGATTTTCCAAAAGCATTCAAAGCCTTTCCTTTATATTTTGAAAGAGTGAAGGATAAATTTTTATTCATAAAGGCTTCCTCTAAGTCTTTCAACTTTTTCCAACACTTGTCATCGAAATGACCATTGACTCCACAATATGAACAAGTAACATTTGATCTATTTTTGCTTTTGGATTGCTTAGGTTTATGATTGGACTCTTTGGAGGATGACTCTTTTTTATGTGACTCTTTGGGATTTTTATGAAATGAAGGAAAAGGGGAAGGATTAGGTTGGGGCTTAGACTTGGACTTTCCCTTGCCTTTAGAAGTGGAAGTGGAGGATGCAACAAATACCTTATGTGAGGAGGTGTAATACTCAAAGTTAAGAACTTTGGATTCTTCCCTCAAAATATTGGCACAAAACTTCTCAAAAGTAGGCATTTTGTGATTAGAATCCATGAAACCCATATTGGCAAAATATGTGGAGGCAAACATATGAAATGGGCCCCTAAGTTTTGACAAGATCATGAAAATACATTCTTCATCTATTTTAGTTTTTCCACTACCCTTTAAAAGTTTGAGAAAATATTGAAACTTGGTGAGAAAATCACCCATAGATGGAAAATCATCTGGATTGAGAGCACTAAGTTCAACATTAAGATGTAAAAATCTCAAAGTATCCACTTGCCCAAATAACTTCTCAAGCTTCTCCCAAATTTGAAAAGGAGTGTCACAATCATTAAGATGAAACAATAGATTTTCACTCACATGCATCCCAATTAATCCCTTACATTCATCCATTTTGTAATCATGAACAAACTTATGATACTTTTTTGTAACTTTAGGTAGGTCTTCTTGCATTAATCATGATAACCCTTTATATTGAATAAATATAATCAACGTGGCTTCCATATGTGATAATTATGTGAGTTAAGTGGCTCAAAATCCTCTAAACCCATTTTTCAATCACAATAAATAAAATGCAAGATCCATAAATATGGTGTTCAAATCGACACGAAGACACCCCACCTAGAATATTTTTATTCAATGCTTATAGAAATAAGAGCCCCCCAAAAAATCAAATGCCTTTATAATTTAAACATTACAAAGAGTATATGATCAAATCTAATTTTTACAATCACTAACACTTTGTATATCTGAAAAGAAAAAATTAACTTCACAAAATAAATCTTTTACAAAGTTGTTTTCAAATACACAAAACTGCCAACAAAATATGTTAAAAAATATATATTTTTAGCAAACCTTGTTAGTAAATTTAATGTAGATCTAAGTTTAAAATTTGGAAAGAACTCAGGAGTGAAGAATATAGGTTGCAAATCTTATAAAACCAGATCTACAAGTAGCTTCAAATATTGTAAAAAACCAAATATTTCACAAATTATGTGCAAGAAAAACCCACATACAAAAAAAATTGTATATGATAGTGGCCGCTAGCAGTCAAAAGTAATCGGCTATGGTTTTGGATGGATGGTAGTCAAGTGAAAAAGGCCACTAGTGGTTCTGTAACTATTAAAACAACCCAAAAAAAAACTCTAAAAAATATCCAAAAAATAGAACCTTTCTGATAAATCCCCATGGTCATAAGGGTTAACCAAGATGCAATGAAGGGCTAAAAAATATATCACCTTCTATGGATTAGAAACCTCCAATCTCCAACTACAAAACCTTCAACATGATCCAATTACATGAACCTCAACAACAGATGTTTCCAACAGTCCTCAAAGCTCACATTAACCAAAATAGAGATACTAAAAAATATAAACAATATAATGGAAGCTAACACAAAACTACAATATCATATCATATATCAAAATTTATTATGAGTACAATGGATAAGTCTTTCTCTAATAGAAAAGGAAGATCCACCACAATCATAGGATCAACAAAGAGATAAGGATCAATATCCACCATACAAACAGGGAGGTGCAATATGATCTATGGAAAAAATCCTCAACCCTCCAAATGTAATCAATGAGTGTAACTCCCTAGGAGTGCCAAATATCCACATAATATCTAAATAAGATAAAAAATAAATATCCACACATAAAGTGGGTGGGGAAAATAAACTAAATTAATATAAAAATAAAGTACCTAGGTGAGCATGAGCTAGAGTCTAAACATATACTCTAACACACCACTAGCCATTTTAATCTTTCAAAAAATTGGAATTTTTTTCTTTCATTAGATCAACCTTTGATGTAAATCCAGCTACAAGAGGTCAAAATAAAATACCTCCCATTACATAAAAACTATGGTAAATGAAAATCATATGTAAAACTCTCCATTTACATAAAAACTGTAATAAATGAAAATAATCAATAAAACCCTCCATTCACATAAAAACTACAATACATTGAAATAAACCAGTAAATAATTTATTTTCTCATTCTTGGATTCACTTCCCTTTTTACAATGCAATACCAAGGGAATATATATCTCCAAATAAACCCTAAAAGAAAACCCTAAAACTTGAAGCCCTAAAATAAAACCCTAAAGCTTAAAACCCTAAAAATAAAAATAAAAATTACTATTTTCGACAAATTGATTTTTCCACCATAAAATACCTTTTTAAGTAATTATTATTTTCAGCAAATTATTTTTTTCATAAAAAAAATGTTTTTTTTAGTAATTACCATTTTAGGCAAATTATATTTTGCATCAAATAATTCCATTTTTAGTAATAAAAAAATCACTTTAAAACTTATTTTTAAAAAACCCTCTAAATATAGGCTCCTGCATCATTCTCCTTTGGTTGAAAAGAACTCTGCTCCTGCGAGTTCCTCTGATCAAACTCATAATCACTCTTCATAGAGTGTCACATATTTGCAAGTACTCCTCAAAGTACCAATCTCCTTCTAAGGTTTTATATCTCAAACCTCCTACAAGCACTACATAGTGCCAATTTATTTCTTCGAGGTTTTAAAATAGCAAACCTCCTGCAAGCACTACGCAAAGTGTCAATTCTTCTCTCTGAGGTTTTTAATAAAAAAAAACTCCTATAAGCACTACACAGAGTGTCAATTTATTTCTTTAAGGTTTTACAAACCTTCTACAAGCACTACACAGAGTGCTAATTTATTTTTTTAAGATTTTACAAACCTTCTGCAAGCACTACACAAAGTTTCAATTCCTCCTTTTGAGGTTTTATATAAAAAAACCTCCTGCAAGCACTTACACAAAGTGTCAATTTCTTTCTCCAAGGTTTTACAAACCTTCTACAAGCACTACACAAAGTTCCAATCTCTTTCTCTGAGGCTTTTACATAAAAAACCCTCATGCAAGCACTTACACAGAGTGCCCATTTTTGTCTCCAAGGTTTTACAAACCTTCTCCAAGCACAGCATAGAGTGCCAATTTTTTTTGAGCCTCTTTGCTCTCCTCTCATTTTCTCTTTTCTTCTCTTATCTTTTATGCTCCCAACAAGATCCAACTTGCTCTGATACCAAATGATGTAAATCCAGTTTTAAGAGGTCAAAATAAAATACCTCCCATTACATAAAAATTGTGGTAAATGAAAATCATATGTAAAACTCTCCATTTACATAAAAACTGCAATAAATGGAAATAATCAGTAAAACCCTCCATTCACATAAAAACTACAGTACATTGAAATAAACCAGTAAATAATTTATTCTCATTCCTAGATTCACTTCCCTTTTTACAATGTCATACCAAGGTAATATATATCCCAAAATAAACCCTAAAAGAAAACCCTGAAACTTGAAGCCCTAAAAGAAACCCTAAAAGAAAACCCTAAAGTTTAAAACCCTAAAAATAAAAAAAAATTATTATTTTTGGCAAATTAATTTTTCCACCATAAAATGCCTTTTTAAGTAATTATTATTTTCGGCAAAATTTTTTTTCATAAAAATTTGTCTTTTTTAATAATTAATATTTTTCGGCAAATTATATTTTGCGTCAAATAATTCCATTTTTAGTAATAAAAAAATTACTTTAAAACTTATTTAAAAAAAAAACCCTCTAAAGATAGGCTCCTGCATCAACCTTGAAAATTGCTTTCTAATGAGTATATATAACCTTATATTTGTAACTTGAATGATGTCTTATATTGCAAGAAAATTAGTGTTTCATCAGGAAAAATATAGATGGAGTTTCTCTCTCCTAAAGAAATCTTATAGGGAATATTCTTTAGAATATTTTTGTATTTTAAGATATTATGTATATGATAGGGATTAACATCTAATATTAGCATTTAATATTATATTTTATATTACATTTTATATTTTAGATGGTAAATAATATCACATAAAAGTTTTAGGCCATCCTTTTAATTTTCTAGTTAGAAAGTTAGGTAGTCAGATGAAATATCTAACAGATTAATTAATTTTATCCTATCTGATATCTTTTGGAAGGATCCTTTAGAGGTAATGTATCACGCTATTTGTAGCTAGTTTTACAATGTAAATCCTTAGTTCTTCATTGTCAAATCCTTCTATATTTAAGATTGTGGATGCCTGTATCAGTTTGGTATCAAAGCAGTGAAATTGGATTGGTAGAGAGTGTTCTCTTCCCCTAGGCTAGTCTAGTTTAGAAGAGGAAGGAGAAATCTCCACGAGTGGATATTAGAATGGGTGCATGAATTTTATCATCTTCTAGGTCTAGTCTATGTCATCTTAGCCTGGTTGTATCACCCCCTGGTTTGTCAGCTCACATTTTCCCAAAGCCCTTGTTGTTTGAGTTAAAAGCTATAGAGCACTTAGTTGATTCATCATCCAAATATGTACAAAAACATCACATTTATTGGATGATATTGAGCTACATTTTTCTAGATAAAAATTGTTGCAACAACATCAGACAAAGTTTTCTACATGAATTAATGGACTAGATGTTAAGCAGCTAGTCATAAGACGTTTGCATTTGAAGAAAAGTTTATTTTGCTCTATGTTGACAATGTATCAATTTTTTTGAAGGAGCTAATTTGACTAGCTAAGAAACATCCACAATTGTTGAAGCCAAAAATATTCTCAAGTTTGGTTGGATATGGTGTGGCTTCTGCTTGGATACTATATCATGCGACTCCTGTGATTATTTGCCCCACGAAGGAGGGGATTAATTTTTCTTTGTCTACACACTATTTTCTTTCTACACATACTTAGTGGCCTATTTTGGACCACTAATCCCAATCATTGCAGTAGTATACATTTTGTCTATGCACCCAAATTCAAACGATAGTACAAGTTGCCATGATGATATTCACGTAGCCTAAAATATCAACATGGGGAGAAAATTGATCTTGTTATTTATCATATTCATGGTTTTTTAGAATCATGCATCCTTTCATGGATAAGATGCAAAACTTGTCTATTTTTCATTTGTAAGTTGATGTGTCTACCATTTATTAACCATTGTCTATGTTTTGAGCTATAAAACAATTTTCTCTCTTATTGGAGAATGGTTGGCCATATAAGCTATCTATGGTGCATCTAAGGTACTTTGAAAAAGTTTTGTAGCAAAGCTAGATTGTTCATCATGATTATGAAAAGAATGACCAAAAGCTACTTGGAGATTGAATGATTGGCTAAGACATGGATCATTACGTACATGTCATTGTTAGTTTTCAACTAAAATCGTTTCAATACACAGGTGAAATTGGAACTATTGCCATATTTTGGACTAGCTAAGTTATTTATTGTTGGCCACCATGTTTTATAATTTCAAAGAAATATAAAATTTTCAAGGGATTTTTTGTTATGTGGAGCTATCACAAAGATTTTTTTAGTCTTTGTCAAACAACATACACATTTACAATAGCCTTTTGAACATATGGTAATCATTTCAGGCATGTGGTACCAAGCCTAGATGAATTGATTAATTGAGCATAACTACATAATGGTTTCTAGATGCAACATCCATCAACTAACACAACTTGAAGGGACATTCACCTATTGTTAGAGTGTGGACAAGTGAAATTACAAAGTAAGTAGTCATTTTTACATTTGGACCATCCCATTCATGGTAAGGTAGTCATTCAAAGGATTTGATGGTCAAAATAAGTTGTAGCAACTGAGTCGATTAGCTTTGTGTCCATCATGATGTGGAATTAGAAATCCTATTGAGACATCAATGTTCAAAGTCTCTATCTCACATTTCATGATGTCCACAACGTTAACTAGCTTGGACTCCTTCAGTTGTATTTTTTAAGATCCTATCTAAGTTACCACCATTGAAGCCTTTGTTACTCATTATCCTATGCTTCTCAAAGCTAGAACCTATATGATGAACCAAAATTATTAGCTATGCAACTACATTTGGAGGAGGTCAAATTCACCTTCATTAACCAGAGGGAGACTTTTATTCTCACTTTCTTTTAAAACTCCTCGTACAATTTTATTTTACCAGTACAATATTTTTTATTTTCAAAAGCTTTGTTAAAAATTTGAATATTTTCTTTACCTATTGATCCACAAAGTGCTTTAATTTGGTCATATATTGAAGTATCCCATGGCTCAACATCATATAAACATGGCAAAAAATTAAAATTGAGCTGACAAAATGACTAAAATTTCTTCTTTAGTCACTTCTCTAGTTGGAATAGTCAATGACCTTAAACTCCACTCTTTTGCTAGTCATTCCCATGCAAAATGTGAAGTCAAAATTTATGAAGGGATTAGGAATTATAAAGTCCTCAATAGTTAGATTCTAGATATGGAAATCTAGTTTACCTGTAGTCAAACATTACACAATGACAAAGTTCCTTTTTCCAAACTCAAAATTTCTAGTATGGTTAAGGTTCTCATCGTCGAATGCCAAGAAACTCAAAACCCCATAACCACTTGGGATGAGTTTCTTACCACCTTGAATTCTACCTTCTACCCATGCAACTATTATTATGACTTTATTAATCAATGGATTCATCTTAGATAGGGAAAATGCACTTTCATGCAGGATTATGTCCATCAATTCAATTGATTACATATCTTGCTTTGTGTGTCCTATCCTGCATCTTCTCTCATTGCTAAGTTTAAAATTAAACTTAAATACATTTGTATAGGTATTTGAAACATACTTCTTGCACTGCTCTTGATACAACATTTAATTAGGCACAACTCACAAAGAATTTTGTAACATAGACAAAGGGGACACAATATTATTTAGGAGGTTCCAAGCCACCGCCTCATCCATATTAGTAGGCATTGAAGAGATATTCTTCTTTATTTCCTTCTTCTCCTACTCCTACTCTTGCTCAATCCAATGCTTCTCATAAGCATACTTCTCATTCTTTCTTTTCTTAGCATAAGTCTTTAAAATATTATAATTATTGTAAAAGAAAGGGGCATGATAAGTTTGAATGTCATCAATTACAGAAGTATAAGAAAAAGACTTTGCTTGTATAGTCTAATGAGGGAACAAGTGAAAAATCCATCAAGACTACAAGAGAGGATCAATTATATGAGGAGATAAGGGAGAAATGTAATCATGTTACCTTGATGAATCATCATTCCATAGTAGGAGAGTGTGAAAATCTATTTGTCATGTGCTCACTTGACTCATGATTTTGTTATTGATTGTATCATCGATAATAGCTTGCAAAATAACTTGATCATGAATTCCATTATTGATAGGCTCAAGCTTCCTACAACACCACATCCTCATCCATATTCTCTCATATGGAAGGATAGTGATATTACTTCTTATATCACACATACACATGCAACATTGATTTTTCTTTTGGTACTAAGTTCAAGGATAAGGTCACTTGTGATGTGATCTCGATGGATTGTTGTTGGTTGTTGCTTGGAAACCCCTATTAATATGATAGGTGATATCACTATGATGCTTACAAAAACACACACACACTATAGCAAGATAATAAGCACTATCTCATTAAATCCACCAAGCACACTTTTAATTTGTTACTTAGTTGCAAACAAGCCAGAAAATCAATCAATCAAGCTCAAGCACACACAATTTTTCATATGACCACAACATAAGCAATCATCGACACAAGTTCCTAAATCTACTCAACTCACAATACTTGACAAAATTTTACAAAAATATGTATGTATTTTTTAGAAACTCACAAAATTACCTCTAGAGAGGGCCATTAATCATAGCATTGATATCATCCGAACAACATCTCTCCCTAAAGCTCCTATATATAGATAAATCGCTTCCTTAGTATGATGAAATAAAAAATCAACTCTAGACCTGTTAGCTAAGGGGTTTTTCAAACCTAGTATATCTTTTTATGCTTCTCATATTCTCCTTGTCCTCAAGAAGGATGGTACTTGGTATATTTGCATTGGTTTTTGGGCACTTAATAAGATCACTATAAAAAACTGATATTCACTTCCTCGTATTGATGATATTTTAGACCAACTTTAGCGTGTTAAATTCTTCACTAAGATTGATCTTAAGAGTGGATACCATCAGGTCCATATTTAGGCTAAGGATACACGTAAAAATGCTTTCAAACCCAACATGGGTCTATTTGAGTGGCTTTTTATACCTTTGGGTCTCACAAATGCTCCTGCTATCTTTATGAGGCTCATGAATGAAGTTTTTATAGAGTGCTTAGATAGATATGTCATTTTCTACCTAGATGATATTCTTATCTTTTCTCCTACATGACCAATTCACCTGGAGCACATTGAGTAGGTTATTTCTATACTTTAGAAGATTCAACTATATGCTAATCTTCCTAACATTTTTTACCTTGGATTTATCATTAATGAGCAAGGTTTTAGGTGGATATTGTTAAAGTTGAAGTCCTCCTAAACTAAATGAAGAACACAAGCTTATAATGAGAGGGGGGTGAACAGTATAAGACCTCTTTTTACTTTTTCCTTTATACTTCAAAAACAGTAAAGCAATATACCCAAAGCAATATCAAAGCAATGCATAATAACATCCACAAAGTGACACCAATTTTAATGTGGTTCACCCAGAATGGCTGGGCTACGTTGAAGAACATGAACTTATACTGAGAGGGGGGGTGAACAGTATAAGACTTAACCATTTAATAATTTTAATTTCAGATAGCAGTGGCATCAACACAATATTAAACAAGACAGAAAACATCACACATTGAAGACCCATTTTTAACGTGGTTCACCCAGAATGGCTGGGCTACGTCCACAAAACTTTTCTCTAAAATTTTATCTCAAATTCTTTGGGAAACCTTCCCAATTACAAAGTTTATGAGCCTCGGCTCAAAGGAGATACCTTCCCCTAACTCTGCTCTGGCTGGTGATCCTCTAGAAGACCTCTGCCTCTGCCGCCCTTAGCAAATGGAACTCAATCCACAGAAGACACCTGTCTTCCCTGCTCTGGCTGGAGACCTCTGTCCTCAACTCTATCACCTCAAAGCTGGTCCTCGAATTTGCACTAAACACAGTCCTTCGGTCTAGCACAAATGTCCTCTTCCTCTTTCTCTGATCTGCACCAAACACAGTCCTTCGGTCTGGCACAAGTCTGTCCTCTTCCTCTTTGCACCAAACACTGTCCTCAATAGGTCTCTCTGCTCTGTCACAGCCGCACTTGGTCGAAACCAACTTTTGCACTGTCTGTGCAAACACAACAGCACTCAACACTCTGCGATCGAACTTCTCACTCTACGCATCAACTCGCCACTTTTACGTTGTTATGGCTGCATCTCGCACACTTTGCTCGATTCGACACGACTGCCTCTCTACGCACCATGGACTTCACTTGCGCAAGTTCGATGCATAAATCTCCAAACAGCCCTCCTTTTATAACATAAATTTCAAGATCAAAACACTTGATCTTAGTCGGCTGTAACCCTAAACTACGTCGGCTGCAAAACCCTAATCTTCGTCGGCTCAAATTTAACTCTGTCGGCTTCAACCGCCTCTGCAACTCTCCTATAGCTTCTACCGTGAAACTACAACATGTCATGATATCGTGACACCTTTTGCAACCGTACGCCTTCCTTTGGCTTTTGTCATGATATCATGACACCTTAGCCTTTTTCGACTTTACTTAAGTTCTTGTCATGAAATCGTGACACTTTCTACTCCTGTTGATGTCATCTTCACTTCTATCATGAAATCATGACCCTTCTGTCTTCATGGCCTTCTTCTCTGCTTTTGTCATGAAATCATGACACTTTTGCCTCTGCTGACGTCATCTTCACTTCTGTCATGAAATCATGACATTTCTCGCTTCTTCAACCTTTTCTCGGCTTGCACCAGTGAAAATGGAACATGTCATGAAATCGTGACACTTTCGTTGCCTTATGCTTTTCTCTGCCTTACGCCCGTGAAACTAGAACATGTCACGAAATCACGATGCTTTCGCCTTCGAGCTCTTCCTTCTTGAATTCATCATGAAATCGTGACACTTCTTCTGTTGAAGACTTGCTTCCTATTTCTATCATGAAATCGTGACACTTTCTCCAACTGAATGCTGCCATCTCAACCTATCACGAAATCATGACATTTTTTGCATCCATAAGTTGTTCCTTCATCTTGTCATGAAATCGTATGACTTTCGCTTTAAAGCTTTCCTTGCAGCCTGTCATGAAATCATGACGCTTCTCATTTCAAACTCTTCCCTTAGCTGCATGTCACGAAATCGTGACGCTTCTCATTTCGAGCTTTTCAGCATGTCATGAAATCGTGACAGTCCTCACCTCGATCTCTGCAGCATGTCACGAAATCATGACATTTTTCATGTTACTTTCTCTCTCTTCGAACTTGTCATGAAATCGTAACATGTCACACTGCGGACTCTCTCTTCAGCATCATGTCATGAAATCGTGACACTTTTTCGTCCGTACAACCTTCTTTGCGAATGTGTCATGAAATCGTGACACTTTTCCTTCTCTGCCTTCCTGCACTTTTCGAGTCACGAAAATGCGACATGTCATGAAATCGTGACACTTTCCATCTTGCTCTCCTTCTCTGCCAACATGTCATGAAATCGTGATAGTTTTGCCAGAACTTTCTCTCTCCTCAAACATGTCACGAAATCATGACAGTTTTGCCAACTTTCTCTCTCCTCTAACATGTCGCGAAATCATGATAGTTTTGCCAGCACTTTCTCTCTCCTCAAACATGTCACAAAATCGTGACAGCTTTTCCAGCCGCTGCATACTTTTTCTTACTTGTCTTTTTCTTGATCTTTTGCAACTGGGCTACTCTGATCTTCTTGGAAACTCACTGTCCATGCTATAACCTTCATCAAAACAAATTGCTTCAAGAACTTCTTGACATCAATGACAACATCTACACTTGAGCAAAGGCAATGTACCCAAGGTACCCAAAATTGCCAACAATCTCCCCCTTTGTCATTGATGGCAAACCTTTACTGAAACACATCTCAAGAGTCAAAAACTGAAACCAACTGAGCCAACAACTGAGAATCTACCTTTGAAGTTTTTGCTCCCCCTGACTTGAAGCTCTCTTCTTCACTCATATCTCCCCCTTACTCATATCTCTCCCCCTTTGTCATCAATGGCAAAGGGCCACCTTTGGGACTCGGGACTAAGAAAGAGCCTCTTGGCTTGGTCCCTCCCCCACCTCTTGATGAGGTGATTAATTTTGAGGTGAGAGTACAACTCCCAATTTCTCCCTTAGATACTCAAACGTATCTCTTGGAAGAGGTTTGGTGAAGATATCTGCAATCTGCTCTTTAGTAGGCACATACTCTAGCTTGACCTGCTTCTCTTGCACTTTCTCCCTTAGAAAATGATATTTGATGGAAATGTGCTTCGTCCTTGAGTGCATTACCAGATTTTTAGAAATACTTATGGCACTTGTATTATCACAAAGAATGGAGATGGGTTGTTCATGCTTGACTTTGAAATCCTCCAAGGTGGTTTTCATCCATAAAACCTGTGTGCACCCAGCCACTGTTGCTATGTATTCAGCCTCTGCTGTAGATAAGGAAACTGAAGGTTGTTTCTTACTTAGCCAAGAAACCAAACTCTTTCCCAAAAAGAATGCTCCACCACTAGTGCTTTTCCTATCATCAATACTGCCTGCCCAATCTGCATCTGTATAGGCTGTGAGGGTGAAATCATCACCTTTGGGATACCAAAGCCCAAAGTCCATAGTGCCCTTCAAATATCTGAATATCCTCTTAACTGCTATAACATGAGATTCTTTTGGAGCTACCTGAAATCTTGCTACTAATCCAACGGCCTGCATGATATCCGGTCTGGTAGTTGTACTGTATAGTAAACTGCCAATCATAGATCTGTACAACTTCTGATCTGCCGCTGGAGATTCATCATCTTTACTCAGATTGCACCCTGTAATCATTGGAGTACACACGGGTTTGTTGTCCATCATCCCAAATTTCTTCAACATTTCTTTGATATACTTTTCCTGAGAGAGAAATATACCATCTTTTGATTGCGCAATCTGAAGCCCTAAAAAGAATGACAGCTCTCCAATCATAGACATCTCGAATTCCTTCTGCATGGTGTTAGCAAAAACTTTGCACATCTGAGTATTATTTCCCCCAAAAATAATATCATCAACATAGACAACTATAATCAACATATCATCATCTTCATTCTTAATATACAAGTTGCTATCTGCCACGCCTTTCCTGAAGCCTTGCTCATGAAGATAACTATCAAGTCTTGAGTACCACGCCCTTGGTGCTTGCTTTAACCCATATAAGGCCTTTTTTAGTTTACACACATAGTCTGACTGTTCTGTGAGAGACACTCCTTCTGGCTGTTCTATGTAAACTTCTTCTACCAACACCCCATTTAGAAAAGCCGACTTTACATCCATTTGATATACCTTGAATGATTTGAAGCTTGAAAGGGCCAAAAACATTCTGATAGCTTCAAGACGAGCAACAGGCGCAAACGTCTCTTCGAAATCAACACCTTCTACTTGAGCATACCCTTTACAGACTAACCTAGCTTTGTTTCTGACAATCTTTCCATCCTCATTGAGTTTATTTCTGAATATCCATTTTGTGCCAATGACATTCTTGTCCTTAGGTCTTGGAACCAAATCCCGAGTTTCACTTTTCTCTATTTGATTTAGCTCTTCATCCATTGCTTTTACCCAAAACTTATCTGTACATGCTTCACTAAAATTTTTTGGCTCAATCTGAGATAACAATGAAACATTCGTAGAATCATGTGAAGGAATGACTCTTCTTCTTGTTTGCCTGCTATTTGGATCACCAATGATCAAATCTTTGGGATGATGTTTCTGAACATACCGTGAAGGAGTTTTGGGAAGCAGTTGTTGTCTTTCCTCTTCTTCATCTGAAACCTCTCTGAATTCTTCTTGACAGATTTCATCACTGAGTTCCTTGACTGGTTCTCTTATCCCTGTCTTTTCATCTACTGTTACATTTATGCTCTCTACAACTGTATGAGTTCTTTTGTTGAAGCATCTGTAGGCCTTGCTTTTGCTGGAATATCCAAGAAAAATTCCCTCATCACACCTAGGATCAAACTTACCCAAATTCTGATCTTCCCTTCTGATGAAGCACTTACTCCCGAACACTTTGAAGTATTTTACTGTAGCTGGTCTTCCTTTCCACAACTCATAGGGAGTTTTATGATGATTGACTCTGAGTTGAGCCCTGGTGATGATGTAAACTCATCGTACTTGATTGCTTCTCTCCAAAAGCCATCTGAAAGTTTTGACTCATTTAACATTGCTCTAGCCATATTTTCAACGAGTTCTATTTTTCCTTTCAACTACTCCATTTTGTTGAGGAGTTCTTGCTGCTGAATATTCTCTTTTGATTCCGTGTTGCTCACAGTATTCCACAAATTCATTTGAAGTGAACTCTCCTCCTCTATCTGATCTTAAGCATTTGATTCTCTTGTCGGTCTCATTTTCAATCATTTCTTTAAAAGCTTTAAATTTTTCAAAAGCTTCAGATTTTTCTTTGAGAAAAGTAACCCAAGTCATTCTAGAATAATCATCTATAAACAACATGAAGTAGCTTTCTCCCTGAATGCTCTGAGTTCTGGTAGGGCCACACAAATCAGTATGAATAAGATCCAATGGTTTTGAAGATGTATACCCTTTTGATTTGAAACTGGTTCTGGTCTGTTTTCCATGTTGACAAGGACCGCAAATGATGTTATGGGGCCTTTTTATTTTGGGCAAGTCTCTAACTGCTTCCTTGTTACTAATATTGACAAGATTATCAAAACTCAAATGTCCCAATATTTTATGCCATAACCAACTCTCATCTTCTTGAGTTAGAAAACACTTTTCCCTTTTTATCTCACTTAGCATGTAAAGATTGTTTGGAGTCCTTGTAGCACTAGCAATGAGTTTTCCATTTTTTTCTTTACTTATCTCACATCTATCTGAAAAGAAAGATACTATGTGCCCTTGATCACAAAGTTGACTCACACTAAGAAGATTATGTCTTAGGCCTTCTACATAGAGCACATTTTCTATTTTGGATTTCCCATCCAAACTAAGAGTCCCTTTACCACAGATTTTTGCGGACCTGTTATCTCCAAAACTGACTGTTCCTCTGTTTGTTTCTTTTAAAACCAAAAACTTTTCCTTTTCACCAGTCATATGTTTTGAACAACCACTATCAAGATACCATTTTTCTACTTTGTCTTGAGCATGAAAAGTAGTTTGAACTATCATTGACTTAGATTTGATCTCATTCCTCTTTTTAGTGAACTCAAGGCTAAATCTATCCAAACTGCACATCCTTGCTATATGCCCAAAATTCTTGCACTTGTAACACATGATATTTTTATTCATAAGAGGTGCAAACGAGTTAACATTTTCCTTACTATGGCTATTCAGAGACTTATTGCAATGCATAGCTATGTGACCAAATTTCTTACAGGAAAAACAATAGCCATGGAAGGTATTATGTAACCTGTTTTGATGCCTTGGATGATTGTTCTTCTTGCGATCAACTGGAATCCATTGCTCTTCAGGATGAAGATTGATCTTGCTCGAAGACCCTGTTTCATGAATGGTGATACCATCCTTCTTTTGCTTTTCACATGGAATATTCTGTCTGAGAGTCAACTGTTCCAACTTCACTCTAAGAGACATAATCTCTTCTTCTAGTTTCTCACAATCAACTTCCTTTCCTTTTAGAGCCTCTGTTAGAACCTGTTCAACCTTCTTCCCTTCTTCAGCTAGAATTTTGAAATCTATAACACTTTGAGACAATTCTGATCTTGCTATCTCTTCTTCCTGACATTGATGCTTGAGAACAAAATTCTCTTCCCTGAGTTTCTCAAGCTTTCTCAAAGCCAAGAAGAATTCACTTTTGAGATCGAACTCAACCTCTTCATTTCTTTCTGAATTTGTATGTTCCTCTGATAGATCCTTCTCCAAGCTGTTAGGCTCTTTCTGGAGTGACCCGCTCTGATACCAATTGAAGAACATGAACTTATACTGAGAGGGGGGGTGAACAGTATAAGACTTAACCATTTAATAATTTTAATTTCAGATAGCAGTGGCATCAACACAATATTAAACAAGACAGAAAACATCACACATTGAAGACCCATTTTTAACGTGGTTCACCCAGAATGGTTGAGCTACGTCCACAAAACTTTTCTCTAAAATTTTATCTCAAATTCTTTGGGAAACCTTCCCAATTACAAAGTTTATGAGCCTCGGCTCAAAGGAGATACCTTCCCCTAACTCTGCTTTGGCTGGTGATCCTCTAGAAGACCTCTGCCTTCGTTGCCCTTAGCAAATGGAACTCTATCCATAGAAGACACCTGTCTTCCCTGCTCTGGCTGGAGACCTCTGTCCTCAACTCTATCACCTCAAAGTTGGTCCTCGAATTTGCACTAAACACAGTCCTTCGGTCTAGCACAAATGTCCTCTTCCTCTTTCTCTCGTCTGCACCAAACACAGTCCTTCGATCTGGCACAAGTCTGTCCTCTTCCTCTTTCTTTGCATCAAACTATGTCCTCAATAGGTCTCTCTGCTTTGTCATAGCCGCACTTGGTCGAAACCAACTTTTGCACTGTCTACGCAAACACAACAGCACTCAACTCTCTACGATCGAACTTCTCACTCTGCGCATCAACTCGCCACTTCTGCGCTATCTGCGCTGTTATGGCTGCATCTCGCACACTTCGCTCGAATCGACTCGACTCGCTCTCTATGCACCGTGGACTTCACTTGCGCAAGTTCGATACATCAACTCTCCAAGCATGCCCTCCTTTTATAACATAAATTTCAAGATCAAAACACTTGATCTTAGTCGGCTACAACCCTAAACTTCATCGATCGCAAACCCTAATCTTCGTCGGCTCAAATTTAACTCTGTCGGCTTCATCGCCTCTACAACTCTCTTGTAGCTTCTATCGTGAAACTACAACATGTCATGATATCGTGACACCTTTTGCAATCGTACACCTTCCTTTGGCTTTTGTCATGATATCGTGACACCTTAGCCTTTGTCGACTTTACTTAAGTTCTTGTCATGAAATCGTGACACTTTCTACTTTTGCTGATGTCATCTTCACTTCTATCATGAAATTGTGACCCTTCTGTCTTCATGGCCTTCTTCTTTGCTTTTGTCATGAAATCATGACACTTTCCTCTCTGACGTCATCTTCACTTATGTCATGAAATCATGACATTTCTTGCTTCTTCAACCTTTTCTCAGCTTGCACCAACGAAAACGGAACATGTCACAAAATCGTGACACTTTCTTTATGCTTTTCTCTGCCTTATGCCCGAAACTGGAACATGTCACAAAATCGTGACGCTTTCACCTTCGAGCTCTTCCTTCTTGAATTCATCATGAAATCATGACGCTTCTTCTGTTGAAGACTTGCTTCCTGTTTCTATCATGAAATCATGACACTTTCTCCAACTGAATGTTGCCATCTCAACCTATCATGAAATCATGAAATTTTTTGCATCCATAAGTTTTCCTCTTCATGAAATCATGACTTTCTTTCAAGCTTTCCTTGCATGTCGCGAAATCATGACGCTTCTCATTTCAAACTCTTCCCTTTGCTGCATGTCATGAAATCATGACGCTTCTCATTTTGAGATTTTTAGCATGTCATGAAATCATGACAGTCCTCACCTCGACCTCTGCAGCATGTCATGAAATCATGACATTTTTCATGTTACTTTCTCTCTCTTTGAACTTGTCATGAAATCGTGACAATTCACACTACGGACTCTCTTTTCTGCATCATGTCATGAAATCGTGACACTTTTTCATCCGTACAACTTTCTTTGCAATGTGTCATGAAATCGTGACACTTTTCCTTCTCTGCCTTCCTACACTTTTCGAGTCGCGAAAATGCGACATGTCACGAAATCGTGACACTTTCCATCTTGCTCTCCTTCTCTGCCAACATGTCACGAAATCATGACAGTTTTGCCAGCTTCTTCTCTCTCCTCAAACATGTCGCAAAATCGTGACAGTTTTGCCAGCACTTTCTCTCTCCTCTAACATGTCACGAAATCGTGACAGTTTTGCCAGCACTTTCTCTCTCCTCAAACATGTCACGAAATCGTGACAGTTTTTCCAACTGGCTGCATACTTTTTCTTACTTGTCTTTTTCTTTGATCTTTTGCAAATGGGCTACTCTGAACTTCTTGGAAACTCACTGTCCATGTTGTAACCTTCATCAAAACAAATTGCTTCAAGAACTTCTTGACATCAATGACAACATCTACACTTGAGCAAAGGCAATGTACCCAAGGTACCCAAAATTGCCAACATACGTCCACAAAACTTTTCTCTAAAAGTTATCTCAAAGTTCTTTGGGAATCCTTCCCAATTACAATATTTATGAGCCTCGGCCCAAAGGAGATACCTTCCCTTAATCTAAATTTATGAGCCTCTACTCAAAGGAGATACCTTCCCCTCTATCTAAATTTATGAGCCTCTGCTCAAAGGAGATACCTTCCCCTCAATCTGGATTTATGAGCCTCTGCTCAAAGGAGATACCTTCCCCTCTGCTCTAGAAATGACCCCTCAGAAGATCAACTACCTCTACCTCTTGCCAGCACATGGAACTCCTTTCCACCAAAGACCTCTTGTCCTTAATGCTTAGCCTAAGAGACCTCTGCATTCTATGATCACGTCCACAGCATCTCAAGCAACTTTGTACCAAACATAGTCGGTCGGTATAGTACAAGTCTTCCTCTGTCAGATATGTCCAACACTTGAACAAATTGATCCTCTGCACACAAGCCTTCTCAAAGACTTGCCAAATCTGTCCCCAGGTTCTTCTCAAAGAACCAGTGCACCTCTGTCCTCAATTTCTCTGATAGAACTCTCAAAACTTAGCTCACAAGTCCTCTGCTAGGACCTGTCCAAATCTGCTCACAAGTCCCCATCGAAACCTATCCAAAACCTGCTCACAAGTCCCCACCGAAACCTGTCCAAAACCTGCTCACAAGTCCCCATCGAAACCTGTCCAAAATCTGCTCACAAGTCCCCACCGGAACCTGTCCAAAGCTGCTCACAAGTCCCCATCGGAACCTGTTCAAAACCTGCTCACAAGTCCTCACCGAAACCTATCCAAAACCTCGGCAAGCTCACCAAGAAAAACTTTCTTAGTAGGAAATCACAAGGTGAATTGTTAGAGACCCAATGTGATTTTTCAAACTCATAGAAGCATAAAGAGAATTGTTAGAGACTCAATATGTTCTATACTCAACTCCCAATCTCAAAACTCAACTCAAATCAACTCAGCTCAAACTCAATCTCAAATCTGAAAACTCAACTCAACCTCAATCTCAAATCAGAAAACTCAACTCAACCTCAATCTCAAATCTGAAAACTCAACTCAAAATCTGAAATGGATAGGATAGAATGCTTTCTTTCAAGAACATGAAACCCCAACAATTTCCAACTATGCAAAGAATCACATAACAATGATACTCATGTTCTTTTCACCATCAATAAGGGCTTCAACAACAATGTTCATCAAACAAGGTTCAATCAACACCATTCAACTCAAAATACAACCTTGAAGCATTTCACAATCAATATCAGAAAAGGAAACAAGTAGAACTCCTTTTCTCTCCAACATTATTTGAACAAAAAGCATCCACCAACTCAACTCACAATAGCATAAAAACAACTTTTCAATTCATCAACAAAGGAGTAAGCTCAACACTTTAACCAAGTAAAGAATAGCTTGATTATAACCAACTTAATGAAAGCAAATGTCAATCTCAAAGCTGCCCACTTAAGGTTTCACAACTTCACACAAGAAGCAATTAACCTTAAAACATCATGCTTTCATTTCCATAATCAACCAAAAGCACTCTTAACATTACAAGAAACATGTATCCCTTATACACCTTATTTCTCCCTTATTGTCTCATCAAAAATAAAGTTTATCTCTCATAAGAATGCAATAAGATATTTCAACAACACCTTCAAAATAATCTTTTATCAAAATAACAACAAGCTTTAAAACCCTTATGACTCCTAAGTTGTTTTTCTTCTAACAAACATCCTCCATCCGCAACATACACTTAGCAAAAGATTAATTTCAAAAAAGTACCTTAGCCAATCATCAAAAATTGCTATGGAGAAATTGCGCCCGAAATCTAACACCACCTGCTGCAACCACTTCACGACGAAAAACCCTTTCGCATGATTCGAATGCGGAACCTCCCGTTCGGGTAGTGCGCCAACATCCTGGTCGCTACCGGTGCGCAAAAGGCACCCGATGAGGTTTAAACCTCACTCTGTTATGCTTGTCCCTTCTGTGCTAGGGAAAATAAAATGTAGTCCTCCCTTCCTTCTGATGCCAACTCATAGACGACAAGCTATATGGCGGATTCGACAAACGACATGACAATCAACCGAATAATGGATTACGAAGACGGAGAAGACACTCAAATGAACAACGGATTACGAAAATGGCGAAGACATACAGCCAAACAATGGATTACGAAAATGATGAAGACACATAGTCGAACAACGGATTACAAAAACGGCAAAGACACACAGTCGAAAACACAACGAGCAACTTTCTTTCGAAATTCGGATGGGATGCATTTGATTTTCATCGAGGGATATTAATATGAATTTTACCATAGGCTCTTTGACATCGACGGAGGTCTTTAACACGTCAGCGGAGGTCTTGGCTAGCGCCCATAAAGTTAAAACATAGCACCCACCTTGTTAAGACATTTGCGCCATGGATTAGGAGAACCCATGCAAATAATAAATTAATATTTATTTAAAAATAATTAAATGGAACCTTAACAAGGTTTTTTAATTATTTAAATAAATACTTCCTCCTGGACCCAAATGCATTAAACCAATGCATCCACCCGTAATATTTAAACTCGCCAACTTGGAGTTTGCAAAAGACCTTTGAAACCGACATGTCGTAACCTTCATCAAAACAAATTATTTGACATCAAATCAAATTCCTTCAAGAGCTTCTTGACATCAATGACAACTTATACACTTGAGCAAAGGCAATGTACCCAAAGTACCCAAAATTGCCAACACTAAACCACTTCTACCATTGTCAATGAGTTATGAAGTTTCCTTGAGCTTGCCAATTTATATCATAAATTTATCCTAGGGTATTCCACCATTTTTTCTCCCTTGAATCAATTGACTAAGGCCAAAGTTGTATTTTGTTGGACTCCTGCTCATGCCCATGTTTTTTCCACCTTGAAAGATAAACTTTTTTTCTACTCTTGTTTTGGTCATTCCTGATCTTCGACAACCTTTTGAAATAAAAACCGATGCTTCTCAGTTTACCCTTGGAGTTCTCCTAAAACACAATGGCCATCCTACAGGTTATATGTCATTTTTTTTATGGCTAATAAAAATTATTCCACCTATGATTAGGAGTTATATGCCCTATTCCAAACCATAAAATACTAGCATCATTATCTCCTAGGAAAGGAAACCATTTTCCATATTGACCATCTGCCTCTCTAGTTCATTTGATCTCAAAATAATATCCAAGAAGCTTGTCACATGAAATGGGCCTCATATCTCCAACAGTTCCACCTAGTCATTAAGTACAAAAAATATAGTAAAAATTTTATGGTTGATTGCATGAGTCGTCCTCCTTCATCCATGCCTTGACCATTGTTACAACTTCACACTTAGTTTTTTAGACTTAGACTTCTAAGTATGCTCATAACCCAGACTTTGCACAAGTTTACCAATGCCTTTACATCTTGTATCTTCTAATTTGATCCTTTTTTAGGACTATTATATTAAGGAAAGCTTGCTCTATCATATAGATAAAATTTTTGAACCCCTTGACCATAGACCATCCCTTCTTAAGGAAGCACATTCTATACTCTATGGTGGACATTTTCAAAAGCATTAAAATCTTCACCACTTGTAGCGCTTCTTTTATTAGCCCCACATATAGTGTGATGTTCTGAGTTACATGAGATAGTGAGCTCTATGTTGTCATTCTAAGTCAACTAACAGGAATTTGGGCCTCAACATGTCATTGCCTATTACTTCTTTCTCTTGGAAGAGCATTTTTGTGGATTTGGTCAATGGGTTCTCTATGACTATCTATCAACGTGATTGTGCTTTTGTTGTTGTTGATGTTTTTAGTAAGATAGTATCCAATGTCTTAAAACTAGTTTTGTCATTGACTTAGCCTAACTTTTATTTGATTTTTATATGTTATTTTTGTCTTCTCACTAGTATTGTGTCTGATTGCGATTCCCATTTTATTGATTATTTTTGGTAATATTTGTGGAAACTCGTAGGTGTGTCCCTTAAATTTTATATTGCTTTTCACCCATAGTCTGATGGTCAAATTGAAGTTGTTAATCATACTCTTATCCAAATTTTATGTATTTTCCATCATTTATCTATGTATAAGTAGGATTTTATTCTTAATATATTGAGAATGCATATGATAGAGTTGTTTATTAATCCATAGGTTATTTCTCCTTTGAAGTCTATCTAGGTTTTCAACCGTTAGCTCCATATGAGTTACCTTTGTCACTTTTATCTCTTGTCACCATCCATATGTGTAAAGAATAAGATAAATCACAATTCATTTAAAATTTGTAGGAGCTTTAGTCTAAGGTTTCTCAAATTTTTTAGAATACTCAACAACAAAAGTAGGCCATGGATCGACACCTCATTATACATCATTTCTAGTTTGGAGATAAAGTTTGGTTGTACCTAGAAAAATGATATTTTCTAGAGAAGGTACACAGTAAGATCAAACTTCCTCACTATGGGCCTTACACTATATTGTAGTAGGTTTCCATAAATGCCTTTTACCTTAATCTTCCAACACACTTGGACATTCATGATGTCATCAATGTTGATGTGCTCAAGCCATATCATGATTCCACATTGGAGACAACACCACCTACCAGTCATATTATAGAGGTTATACTTGAATTTCAACTTTCACTTGATTTTTATCATGTTTTTGACACCAAGACTCACCATACTCACTAGGGATATTTCATTTACTACCTTGTTTCTAGATGAGGTCAGCTTCTGCATTAGGCTCAATGGATCTCTCATCGCTAGATGATTTGTGATTTTCCTTCCCTTTTGTACACATTGGAGTCTAATGCTTCTATTGTGGGGAAGAATGATAGGGATTATCATCCAATATTAGCATTTAATATTATATTTTAAATTATATTTTATATTTTGTATGACAAATAACATTACATAAAATTTGTAGGCCATTCTTTTGATATTTTGTCAAAAATTTAGTTTTTCAAATGAAATATTTGATAATTTAATTAATTCAATCATATCTGATATCTTCTAGAAGAAGCCTCCAAAGGTATTGTATCATATTATTTATAACTAAATTTATAATATAAATTCTTATTTCTTCATTTCCAAATCCTTCTATGTGTTTGCTTGTGGGTGTTTGTATTAGTATACCCTTCCTTTTCACCTATAATCAAACAAAGGAAAGAACAATAATTTAATGGGTTCAATTTCCTTTCTACTAAGAACTTAGAATAATTCAATCATTGTGATTGAACTTCGGCCAAGTTTGCTTAGTTTTTAATAATCCATGTGTCACTATTTGGGAACCACTAGCTTTTGAATGACGTTTGCACCTACAAATTTATGATTTTTTGCTTAGACCAAACAATACCTTCTTCTAGTACTTGTTTAGAAATGTGAAAGTCAATACACTTTTCTTAATCATAAATCTCCTAGATTTATCTATTGAAAAAATGACTTTACAACCTTTTGAGGTTTGTATTCATAGTAAGTTGATTATTGATTACATCGTGGAGGCATGAATGGATCTAGGTACACACATGCACCTTCCTTTTATATAGCTTTTCAGTTTGAGTTATCATCCACAATAATGTTCTTCAAGGAGTGTCTCGATTCTCCTAAATCTAAAGAAAATCCTTTGAATAGAAGAGATAATAGGTTTAATATATGCAATGTGTTTTCTTCAACTATGTTTGTTCATTGTGTGGGTTTACCAAAGTTTTATGTAAAATTCTTCTTTTGATTAGATTCCTTGCCAAGACCTAAGTTGTGGTCTTTTAACTAAGACGTTGGATACCCCTTGGAATTGATGTTACGTGTACTTCTGGATGTTGGTAATCCCTTGCGCTTCTAGGTGCTTGTCATCCCATATGCTTCAAAGTTGGTTGATGTCCTGTATGCATTTGGGTGCTCAACATCCTGTATGATTTTGGATGCTCAATGTCCTGTAACCTTGTTATTATGGATGTTTGCTAGTTTGGATTGGAATTCCTTTTATTTTACTTGAGACATCTCAAATAATGTACAATACCTATTGATATCAAGTGCTTGTTCTATATATACAACTCTAGGTCTTATGCTATACTTTGCAAATAATTAAAACACAAATAATTCAAGTAGTGCCTTGTCATTGAAAATGAACTATTTTTTGTTACAAAAATGTGGGTTTATGCCCATGTGCACGTCATGGCAATAAAATTCTCCTATTTTTGAAAAAATGCAAGGGACATACTATATCATGAGGACGTCCTTGCTCTCTTAAATATTTTTGCTTTGCAAACATTCATTTGCATGGTGCCTTTCTTCTACTTGTCAGTGTTAAGTATTAATGCCTTGATCGCCTACAATTTATCCTTGCAAATTTATAAAACTTTTCTTAAGTTGATCCTTTATACAATTTATTATCCTAAGATTGCTTCAACCTCTATTGGGATTTTTTTATAGTATTTTTATCCTGAAACCCTTCTTTGAAATAGTTTGATATTTTAAAATATTTATGGGAATGCTTCATAGAGAGAATGGTTATCTCTTTATATTGAGGTTGAACCTTAGTATTTTGTAGGGTTCTTTACCCTAGGACCACTTTCTCAATAGAGTGCTTTTACAACCTCTTTGGATTGAAGCAAAGACGATGGATCAAAAGGAGATTTTGCTCTTCCTTCCACCTACTATGATATCATTGATCCTGTTAATGCTTAGATGCTTCAATATTTTGTATTATAAAATGATTGATATTTAAATACAATGGATACCCAATTTTGGCATAACAAACCTCTAACTAAACTTGCAACTACCCTTAATATTTAGTGCATGCATAGTCCTTGTGATGGGTGGTTATACCACACTCATTGTCACATGGACTATGATGTAATAATTCCTAACGCAAGACACCTAGACATGTCTCACTTGGATCCTGTAGCAACAAACTAGTTAATTCATGTCACTAGTAGGAGTACTCTCTAGTGGATAAAATTTATCTAGATTTCATAAATAAGGTTAGTTTCATTCATAAGCTAAATGGTTTTTTCTTGACCAACTTAGGTGATATTTTCCATAGTTGGATGTCTATGTAATAGGGACCATTTCTTCCTAAGAGGGGATAAATTATTTAAACATGGTAGGGATTTCTTATATTTCCAAGGAATATGATATTAAAGCACTACAATATTGTAGGCCTTGGAACCTACCTAGGTTCTTTGCAAGATTGGTTAGTGCCAAGTTAACTTATGGCATCGCAACTTCTATGGCACCAACCTTAGTGGTGCCAATATATATTTTTAGGTAGACTTATGATGACAACACCATGTGTCATTATTAGGTATTAGACTATAGAGAGGATATTGTAGCACTAGGTGCAAGACCAATTCATCCCCTAGATATTCTAAAGTCAAACATCAACTATAAAGAAAGTAAAAGGATAAATTCTTCAAATATTTTTGTAGTTTTTTGTTAGTTAAAATTTATTTTACAACTAATGTACATATTATTTAAATCATAACATACAAAATTATTTACTTCTTTTGTTCCTTCCTTTCTATCGGGTCCTTTCTTCTTTCTTTCATTCCCTACAAACACAAGTTATTCTTACCACCTAGCCATATGTTTTGCTACTTCTGTTGGTGCATTAGAGTGGAGTGCTTTATTCTATAGCAATAACACCCCTTGTATTAAACTATTGTAATTTTGTTTTACCTAATACATGAGCCTTATATTTTGTAATATGTTTCTACACTTGCATCATCATTTGTGTGTTAGGATATTATCACATTATTTGGAATAAATAAATCACCTCCATAGTACGTATATCAATAGTATGCATCCCAAGAAGATAAAGGAGGTGATAGTTGTTTGTCTATATTATAGGCTCATATACCTATAAATATGTGCACTTTTGTAATGTTGAATAAATAAAATACATATCAAGATTTTGAATTAACATTGGTATTAGAGTGGGTTGATCTTGCTCTCCCTATGAGGGGGAATTTCCCTCATGAAAATTCCCCCTCCCTTCCTACTCCATAGAATATGAGTATGCTCTAAACCTATAATGATATGTTGATATGGTTTATCAGAAAGGATTCTTTTTTATGGAGAAAATTCATGAAGCTTTTAGAAAACCATGTGGAACCACCAAATGAATTGCATGCTAAAACTTGGTGGACGTAGCAAAAACCTCCCCTTCTAGCTAACAATTTCAATCTTGTAGCACCTCGTAGCCACAAATTAACCTTCATAAGCTTCTAGCACTGCTCTACTATGAAAACTTCATATAATAACAATAGTAATGGCAAAATTTTTATTTTTCTATTGTTGTGCACTAGGCTATGGCAACCATCATCCCATAAAAATATGCATTATACACTCCAATCCTAGTGTAATTTATCTAAAATTATTAAACATAGCTCAATTGTATTCCTATCAATATGGATGTTATGGTGGCCACATCATTTTTTGGACTGAAGAGTCGTATAATTCTAAAATCATCCGTCCAATCTATCATGGTTTCATCCACCAAAACGTTTTGCAGTGACATAGACACTAGAAAGCATGTGTTGCATGTGACCTACATATCTCTACCACTTATTTGATACATCAATAGATTCTCCTGCATGCACCAAATCCTCCTACAATTTGTAGACTAGCTAGAATCTAAATTTGGTTGTTCATTGTCTCTATTCACCTATAATTCATAGGGTATCAAATTGCATTGTTTCATTTTTCTATAGTTGGTCAATTCAAGACAAATATCATCTAAGTGGTGAAAGGAATGGTGGTGATATGTGTTGTGTTTCAAGCCATGTCAGTGCCAAATAATATTTTTAGCTATGGAAACCATCCATGATATAAGCTAGTAATGCCATGTAGCCATTGATACCCATGATGATATAATGAGTGACTACTTCAAGGCCATGGCAGAGCCAACAAATGTAGGTATTCAACAACCGAAATTGCCTTCTATTCTAGTTTGGTTTCCATACCCAAGAAGTTATATTTTTTAATGTTGCCTATGTTGTGAAGCATTGGGTGAGCAAGCACATTGATACATGTGGCCCTAGCTTTAGGAAACCCAATCAGTACAAAGCATGCATTTTCCATTTATCCCACATGTAGTGTGGGAGGACTCATTAGAGTTGTTATAATTTATTTTGTTGTTGTATTTACATGGAAGCAAAAAAGGAGGCAACCTCATGTAATACTTTTTAATGAATTTACACAAGTTTTTATGAGGGGTCTTGGTCCCCTCATACTGAGTGGGTTTTGAACCTTGGACCACTTAAAGAGAGGCCAAAGCCCTTACCATTACAGTTTTATGTAATATTTAAAAAAAACATATTTTATGAAATATTTCAATGAGAATATTCCTTGATGCTATGAAATATTCCCCCCGGATTCCATTGTTGGTAAAATTACCTCCCTCTTTTTCTTCTGTTTGGTGAGATTTTATTTTCTCACAAATTGAGGCACTTATCCTTTCTTTAGTATAAGCTTGTTTATACTTGATGGAAAATATTTTTAGAGCCCTATCTATTGGAAGTAAAATTTTCTTATTTTGTGAATATTTCACATAGCTATTGATGCTCCAAAACTCTAACTAGAGACTCCAAAATATTTGATGCTCTGGATTGAGAAAATTTATTCTAGTGACTATAGAGAACTTGAAACCCTAGAATCAAGAACAAAGAATCTAAATACTACTTTGACACTTGAAAAATTAGACACTTCTGAAGACTACAAAGATATAGACACTTAAAAATATTTTTTTACCTAACTTACAACTACTAAAATTCTCTTTCCACTTCTCCAATTTGGGTCTTCTAAGGCTCTCATCAACAAACAATTTGTTTTAATATGGAGTACATTCTTGGTAGTACCTAACACTCCTAAAAAAAATGCAAATGAACCTCATGAAGACACTTGTAAAACCTCCATAAAGGCTCTAAAATTATTATACATAGGTATATTTTCGATAGAGAATGACACCTTCATAGTACAAAATATGAGTTCACCTTGGAGGGTATACTCATAAAACCTTCAAAGTGAACCTCGTAAGTAATGATCTAATATATTACACTTAGTTTTTGTAGTGATTATATCCATACAATATGGTAGGATGATATTATTACAATAAGGACACTCATAGTTGAAGGAGCAAAGCAAGGCCAGACCCACTTTTTCTTAAGTAAACTAAATGTACTTAACTTACTTAGACCTAAAGGTTGATCCAAAAGCAAAAAATCTAGAGGTGATAGACCTAGAGGTAGACCCAGAGGTAAACCCAAAAATGGACCCAAAGGTATGTATCTAAGCAAGAGTTAGAGCAACTAGAGCTAAAGCAGCCAGAGCCAAGAACCAAAGCAGCCAGACCAAGAGCAAGAGCCTACATGTATCCCAAATAATGTAATAATACATTGAGCATTTTCTAAATGAGTTTTCTTTCCTACATGAAGTGCATTTTTCTTCAATATTACATAGCTCTAAAGGATAAATTTTAAGATAAGCTAATTCTAGAAGTTGTCTTCCATGTCGCCATATCTTGGGCCTTGAGTGTTAGGAACCTTTTAATTAAAATAAGCACATCCACATAAGTATTGCAATAAAATAGTAATTCATGAAGAACAAAATATTGTAATATGAAATGGAAATGTAGAAATCTATATTAATCTCACAAAATCACACTATAAAATTATTGGCCTCTTCGATGGGACAACCTTCTTAACAATACTTTAATACAATATGTAAAAATATACATTCATCTATGCCCCTTAGTCTTTTAAAGATATATTTCACGTAACCCTAACCTAACACTCAAGGGTTGGCTTACATGCAAAGTGCTACCCAAGCTAGAATATTCTACCAAATAAATAGTTACATTATTTATAAGGTTACATAAAATGGCCCCACTTGTCTAGGCACCTAAAGTGCCCCACGTTGGAAAGGGGTCATTATATAATAATATTATAATTATATAATAATGTTAGGATGAGGTCCTAACATGCCCTTCCCCTTAAAAAATATTTGTCCTCAAAGTTGGAGATAAGGAAATTATTTTTGTAACTGATGGAGAGACTCCTATGTGGCATCTTTAGGTTGTAGTCCTCACCATTGAATAAGAACCTTAGTGATGATATGGTTGCGAAGAGTGCACGATCTTCATTCCAAAAAAAATTTAGGCTCAAGCATGATGGAACCTTCTTCATCCAATTTTTGTAAAGTGGATTGAACCTATACCTTGTTACCAACAACCTTCTTAAGCGAAGAGACATTAAATACTGGATAGATTTAAATGTAGCCAAAAGGACCAATTTGTAGGCTATTGAACCAATTTGTTGTAATACTTAGGAGGGTCTATAGTATTTGGTAGCTAGTTTTTGGCATCTACAGAGTTGGAGTGAGGATTGTTTGTAGGGTTGCAGGCAGTGAAAATCCATATCCCCCACTTCAAAGCTATGCTCAAAACAGTGTTGATCAACTTTATAACACATGATTATGGGCCAATTCCAGATTCATATTAAGTTGACGTAGGAAAATGACATGTTGGATGATAGTGGTATCTACAACATGAACCTTAGAGTTGTATGAGGAGTGTTTTCATGGAGGAAGACCATATATTTCTTAAAAGGGTGTAATCTTGGTCACATTGTGATATAAAGTATTATACCACCATTCAGCCAAAGGGACTCATTTAGCCCACTATGAAGGATGTTTGGATACAAAGAAACAAATATAAGTTTCCAATAACTTGTTAACATTTTTTGTTTGGCCATCAATTTGAGGATGAGAGGCCAAACTCATCTTGAGTTGAGTTCCTTGCAACTGAAACAATTCCTATCAAATATTACTAAGAAAATTAGGGTCCTTATCTGACACAATGAATTTGGGTATACCATGAAGGTGAAATATGGATTCTAAAAATATTTGGGCAACTACAGAGGTGTGTAGGGATGGGGTAAAGAACATAAATGAGCATACTTTTTGAGATGATCCACTACCACTATAATAACTTATTTTCCTCCTGGTTTGGATAATCCTTCAATAAAATCCATAGAAATATCTTCCTATTCCTATTTTAAAATTGGTAAGTGCTGAAGGATTCCAGGGAAACACGCAATTTCTCTTTTTATTCTTTGGCACTTGTCACATTTGGCCACAAAAGTTTTAATATCCATTTTCATTCCCTTTTAAAATAATGCACACTTGATCCTTTCATAAATTTTTAAAAACCTAGAATATCTTATTGTTGGTGAGGTGTGCATTTCTTGCAAAATGAAGCCTTGCATTTGGGATTTTTTGGAAATAACCAATTGGTCATTATATCTCAAATCTTGACCATCCAAAGTGTATCCAAGGTATGAACTGGGCTCTGCTTAAATTTTGTTGATCAAATTTTGCGAGCTGACCATTTCTTCTCTAATATCATTAATCTAATGAGGGATTGGTAAAAATATAGAATTTAACATACTCTAAACTTCAAACTATTGTGACAGTGTATTAGCCACTATATTCTCCTTTCCTTTTTTATATGTGATTTCATAATCATAGCCCATCAATTTAGAGACCCACTTTTGTTGTTTAGGTGTGGCTACCTATTATTCCAAGAAGTACTTGAGACTTTAATTGTCAATTTTGATTTAAAAATGATGCCCAATGAGATACGACCTCAAATGATTAACAATGTATAAAATTGCTAGTATATCCTTTTCATAAGTATATTTACCCAAATTTTGGCTTGAAACGGATCTACTAGTGAATGCCAATTATCTTCCTTCTTGCATCAAAATAGCCCCAATTTCATTGCTCGAGCATCACTTTAAATTACAAAAGGTATAGAAAATTGGGCATTACTAAAACCAAGGTGGTTGTTATAGCTTCCTATAATTTCTTAAAAGCCTTATCCATTGGTTTTAACCAAATAAAGGAATTCTTCATTGACATGGATGTTAAAGGAACCACTAACTTTCTATAGTTTTATACAAATTTATAGGAATACCTTGTGAGGTCTAAAAATACTTGAAGTCCCTTGAGGATGTGAGGCTTTGGACGTGCTTGAACAACCTAAATATTTGTAGGATAAAATTTAACTCCTTCTTTGGTGATAATGTAACCCAAATACTCCACTTCTTGCAACCCAAAATAAAACTCAAACATTTTGGCATAAAGTTGATTCTCAAACAAAAGTTGCAAAGTCTAATCCAAATATTGGAGGTGCTCCTCCCAAGAGTGACAATATATTAGACTATCATCAAAGAAAACTAGAATAAATTTGCGAAGGAAGGAACAAAAAATGGAATTCATAAAAATTAGAAAAGTGGAGGGTGTAGTGGTTAAAGCAAATGATATAACCAAGAATTCATAGTGTCCTTCATGAGTTCTTAAAGTATTTTTAAGAATGTCATCTTCCTTCATTGTGATCTGATGGTATCTTGATCGTAAATCGAATTTTGAGAAATATTGGGCACCAAGTAATTCATCTAACAACTCATCAATTACTGGAATAGGAAATTTTTTTTTAACTATTATTTTATCAAGTTCTTTAAAATCCATACAAATTCCAAGACCCATTTTTTTTTGTACCAACAACACTAAGGAAGAATAAGGACTGGCATTAGGATGAATAACCCATGCAACAAGAAATTCTTGCACTATTTTCTCATTTTTTGATTTCTAGACATATGAATACCTATAAGGGCAAACATTTGGAGGAAGACTATGGGGGATAAGTTGAATTGTATGCTCGTGAGTATGATGAGGGGATATTCCTTTCGGTTCCTAAAAACCAATGGCATATTTTTGCAATAAAAGATGTAATTCCTCCTTATGGTATTTGTTTTCACTATTTAAGTCTTGTATAGCAACTAGTTGGGCCACAACGCCATGGGTTGAATTTTTTAATATTTTTCCATTCTATGAGATGAAAAAACTTGAGTAGATCTAACCTTAAAGACTCGTAAGGTGTAATCTATTCATTGCTAGCTAGATTTCATCCACAACTCAAAGAAACCCCATTATATTAGACCCAATAGCCTTAGCCATTGAGCCCCCAAAACAACATCACACACACTTAGATGCAGGGCAAATATATCTGCCTTAATATTATATTCCCCTATTTTTATTTTAACATTTCAACACTTTCCCTTACAAGGCAATGCTCCTCCATTGGAAATCATAACTTCAAAGGAGGTACAAGTATTAATATAACAATTCCTCTATTTTCCACCCTTGGATTAATGAAGTTATGTGTTCTCTTGGATTCAATGAGAATTATGACTCATTTTCCTTTGAAGTGTCCTATCACCTTTATGGTTTGGGGAGTTGATATACCTGCTAAGGCATGCACCAAAGTTTTTGGTTGGAATTCTTCTAGGATGTCTAGTTGTTTTATAATTTCCTCTTCTTGATCATCCTATTCCACCTTAGAATATTCGATGGTTTTTGCCTCATCCACATCAAGAAAATACAACTGTTTTTGCACACATTTATGTCCCATTAATTATTCTCATCACAATTATAACATAGGCCTTGTGCTCTACGAGCATCCATTGCCTCCTTAGTCAATCGCTTGATTTATGGAGATTTATTGTTAGTATTCAAATGAGGACTTGGTTGGATATGTAAGTTTGGCCTATGGAAATTTAGACGACCTCCTCTAGGCATAAATATTTTTCTCTACTAGTCTCCAATCCCATGGCTTGCATCATATATTGTGGTTTGAACATTTTTACTTTTGCCTTCATAGCATCTTTCAACACATTGATAAAATAGCTATAAAAAATCCTTCATTCAAACCCTTTGTGCTATTAGCCAATTTATCAAATTGAGTCTAATATTCCTAGATAATAGAGGTCTACTTCATTTTTTTTAAGGCTCCTGTAAATTCCTCATATTCACTAGGACCAAAATTAGTGAGTAAATGAGACTCAGAGTCTTCCTAAGAAGGTCCAGGAGTCATGTTTTTTAACCATTGATACCATTGTAGGGCCTCAAATTCAAAGTTAAAAAATGCCATGATGACCCACAAATATTGGGGAACATTATGGAGTTTGAATAATTGATTAGGCTAACACAACCAACCATCATCATCCTTTGGAAAGTCTAATTTGGGTATCCTAAATGGGGTATCTATTTTAAAAATAAGATGATGGGATTCTTTCTCTTTATTACCTAAACTGCCATCTGTCCCTTCAATGTTAATATGTTCAAATACTTTCGAGCCTTCTTTTAATCAATTTTCAACCTTGAGGAATCTTTCTTCAATCACTAATTTAACCTTAATCTGGTTAGTTTGCATAATCTACATGTAATATTTCATCTGTTTAACTTCTTATCCAATGTGGGACATTTGGCTATGTAGGTTACTAAGTGTGTGATTTAATTGTTCCATATATTGGATTTTCTCTAACTCCATTGCTCCTCTAGTCCCTCCAACCATATCTGTGTGATTTAGACCATCCCAACTGACTTGCTAAAACTAGAAGTGTTGTTTTAGGAGTTACTACTTTTAGTAATGGGTTAAAAAAGGTGTTTGGATGTTATATATCAAAATTATCGACTTAAAAAGACAAATACAATGGGATAGGTCTCACAATGATATATTTTGACACCTTAGACTTTTTATATGGGCAAGTGTTGTCTATTTTTCTCTTAGAGTCTCTGTTCACTCAAAAAAGAACTTTTTTTTAACAACTCCCTTAACAAACCCTACAATGAAAATTACTAACAACTATTTTGTTAGACTTTGTAACTCACCATTTTTGATGATTGTCTTGGTGTAGACTTTTTTTTTGACAAATCTCTAACTATTATGATTCTCGACTATAACTAACACCTATATAAATAGACTCTATCTTGACTATTAATGACTATGACCTTGGCTAAAATGATACCCTATTGTTACTAACAAACCTTATTTTAACTGTTACTTCCCATACATATTATTTCATTTATTTTAGTTCAATCTATTTTGTGATAGCATAGTCTCTTCATTATGCTTAATTATTTTGATAGGTTTTTTGGAATTCGAGTTAAACATTCAACAAAAATAAGGTACTCTAGTCCAAGGTGTATGCACTATCCATAGCCCTTTGTTATACTATGATGACGAACGATAATGCTCGGACCAATATTTTAGGCCACTACTCAAGGAGTATTCCATGCATACCCTTGAGAACACTAATCACCTTTTTGTTAATTTAGGAGGGTGATCTTCCCAAGTGTTGTTCTCGGTGTGCTATAGAAAGATACATGGTCAAAAATATTCCTAGGGTAGAAGGTTTCTCCTAATCCTAGGGGGGTCTCTCGATATACCCAAAAATACATGGGAGCTCAAGTCCATATACAAGTGTTGTATAAGGCCTGGTTATTGGATTCTAGTATCCCCTCACTCCACTAGACGCTTTACATGCAATCTAGCTTAGATAATAATGATAGCTCCTTCATGATATTTTAAAACTCTCGACATATGGTTTCTAGCCTATTAAGCTAATAGAGTAATATTCCATCATTTGGGATATTTACCCTTTTCCTACACTAGGTAGAATTTATTTACCGCATGGTGAAAAGTAGCTTGTTACTTTTTACCACTAGTAGTTACTTTTACTATTTACTTAGGTCATTTTACCTAGCATTATTTACTTTACTATGTCGGTCGATATTTTGGACGGCATGTTAGGACGACAAGTTAGTTTACGTAGTCAATTTTATTACGTTACCTTTGTCATATATATATTTTTGCACATGAATAATATTTCCTAAGGTTTTCCTAATCTCCTATATGGTATCAGAACAAATATTTTTGGGCGTGCGTTGAGGTGTCTTCGGAGCAGGAGAAGGCGACAAATTATCGCTCCTGCACTGAACCAGGAGGGCACAAATCTCGAGAAGGGATCCTTTGGACATGATACATATCCTGAGGTAGAATTCCTCGACATCACTACAGCAAAATTCTTGAGATGTTGAAGCCTGCAGACCCGTAGGAACCCGCAGGGAGAGACGTTGAAGCCCGCAGACCCTCTGATGGTAATTTGCTACCATAACTATTAGGTCTGACAGGTTCACATTGGGCAGGAGGCCCACATGCTCCCTTCACCTCCCTTGAAGGCCGACCTCAATTGAAAGATGAACCACCTCTGACCTTCATTGGCAACTAATCTACAGTAGATCTACGAACTTCCCATCGACATGACGATCAAGATCAGAGAGGGCAGGTGGACCCTATGATCATCGATGACTGGCGATCCTACAGGTAGCTCAAAAAACCATCGATGACGGCCAATCGACCCGATGACCGTGATCCAAGAGGGCATGCAGCCCTCTGATATTTGATGATTGGCCCAAAGATCACCGACCAGAGATAGGGCAAGAGCACCCTGATCTCCAATGACCAAAACCTAGACCCTAACCTAAGGAGAATGGACATGTGGCACGACCACCTGGACCCTAGATCTGACCTGGTGCTGATTGAGCAAACACGTGGCACTGCAGCCTAGACATTAGGATCTGACCTGATGATGATCTGGTGTGGCAGCTGACCTGGATTGGACATGTGGTGGGTTGGGCTCAAATTTTAAGGCTGACTAGGCATCAAATTATTGAGCAACACATGGCTTGCTATGATTCACTCTTGGCGGGGTGATGTGTCTAATAGTGGTTTGTTGAGTATGGTGGCAAAATGACTGGGTTGACTCGTCGATTACCCGAAGGCAATCAAGAAACAAGGCAAGCGCATTTGTTTTTATTCCCTTCATCATCCCTTGCGGGATGAATGTGGGACAATAAGTCCCCATTTAAAAAAAAAACATTGCGTATCATTGAAAAGGCAGCTCCTCTTCTTTTGTTCGCATTGGCACCTTGTAGCGCAGTGGTGCTTGCACTCTTTGGTGAGATCAAGGTTGGGGGACCAATCCCTGCGCACATCATGCCAAAGATATTTTACCCCACCATGCAAAAAAAAGTAACGATGCATGATTTAGAAGGTAATATTTTTTTTATTTTTTGTAAATTTTTAAATTATTTTAATCATTTTATTTAATAATTTAATATATTTTTGTATAAAATCAATTTTTTTTAAATAGATTACATTTATTTTTACAAAATTAATTTTATTAATGATTATATTAATTAGAATTTTGCATTAAAATAGAAATCTAAAGGCCCATTTTTTTGCAACTACAAGAATTACATGTTTTCTTGTTTTCTCCACACTTGGGGATAAATAGACAAGAAAGAAGACACAATTTTGTTGCAAATTATGAGACTCCTAACAACTTTTTAAGCTCAATAGTTTTGTCTCATAAAGAAAAAAAAGGCCTTAAAACCCATAAAACATCTTCTCAACCTTGTTAAATTTGCAAACATGAAAGGGGACAAAATCAAACACATTTGATTCTTTATTGCAAATTTGGAAAACAAGGAGACTCAAAATTTTGTAATATTAAAAGGCAAACTGTGCATTTGTTTTCTCTAAGGGGGGATATAAGACATAAAATTGCACATTCATTTTTTGCAAAATTGAGAAGAATTTGAAGCCTTGGGTCCATAAAAACCAAGTCATTTGTCGACTGGTCTGGAAGCCTTTCAAACGCGGGTCGTGTGTCGACTTGTCTTGGAAGGAGTGCTAGTTTTGTTAATTTTTCAAATCAAGGGGGGAAGACAAGAAATTGTACTTCTTTGCAAAATTGTAACACAAAAGTGAGGAGCACTTAAAACATTAAACTTGTTAAATTTGCAATTGTTTCATGCCCTATTCTTTGCAAATTTGGAAAACAAGAGGAGACAAAATATATCAATTTTTTGCACAACACACATCCAAATTTTGTTGCAAAAAATTAAAAGGTGCATTTTCAATTTTACTTGAAACCTTCATTGGCAAATTAGGTGCATTTTCGGTTGCATCCGACACCTAGGTGATAAAAATTTTGTGGGCATTCTTGTTTGATTATTGCATTAGTTTTTGCAATTATAAATCATAAAATCAAGAACACTCAAACCCTAAAATTTCACAATAAATTTGTGTCAAACATTGCACAGTTTTAAAGCCAATTACACTTGATATTCTCTCCTAAAAACAAAAACACCTAATTCACTCTTATTTGTTTGGTTTTATTTCCTCAAACTGATTATTCCTCTTCAAGAGGATTTTCAAGCAGGTGCCATTAAATATCTTTTTGAGTGAATTATCTTTCAACTCTTATTTTTTTGGCTTAATTTCCTCAAACTTATTATTTCTCTTCAAGAGGATTTTTAGGAAAGTGACATTAAATATCACTTAAGAGTGAAAGAAATATTCATCTTAGTGCAAATTCTAGGACCTTCATCATGGCAACTATCAACAAATACTTAAATAATACACAATTGCTTAAAGGTCCTAACTATTCAAAGATGGAAAACTAAGATGAAAGCCATCCTGATTGTAGAGGAAATGTAGGATTTAGTTGATGGCACTAAATCAAGACCTACATCAGCAGAAGTAGATCAAAAAGTATGGGATAAAAATAACAATCATATTCTCATGTTGATACTCCTAGCAACTACTGATGAGATCCAATCTCACATAAGTGAAGCTAAAACTGGTAAAGAGGCATGGGATGCATTTCACACCATTTTTAAATGCAAGAACCAATCAACTGTTCAAAACCTTCAAACACAAATTCATACACTCCATATGAAGACAGGTGAATCAGTAGATCTCTTCCTCTATAGAGTGTCATAACTGAAGTCTAAAATCAATCCTTTAGGAGCTAAAATAGAAGACACCATTTTGACTTCAGTAATATTGAGGGCTCTTCTTGAATCCTATAAAATGTTGATTACATCCTTTAATGTATCACAAATATCAGTCACCTTAGTGGAGTTAGTCAATTTTCTTCAAACAGAGGAAGTAAATCAACTCCAAAGAAATGAAGTGTCGACCAATGCACTTTACTCAAACAATCAGGGTGATAAGAAGAAAGAAAACTATCAAAATGGAGGATCATCTTTGAAAGGTAAGGGAAATAAAACTCAAAAGAGGTTTTTCTCGTATTGTAAAAATGATAACCATGACACCAATCGATGTTGGTTTAAAAATAAGCAAAAGAAGAAAGGCAAAGGCACATCACAAAAGCAACACAAAGGCAATATTGCTAGTGAAGTGTCTAATTCCAATTCTGATTTTGGTTTAGAAAAAGCACACAAAGTGCTCTTGGCTAAGACAGTATTGTAGAGGGAAATGCAAATTTGTCATCTTAAGCAAGCACCATTTCCTCTCTCTCTATTTTTAGGCTTCATAAATAGCATAAGTTTTTGTTTGAAGTACTAGAAATAAAGGGGTGATTGTACCTCTTTTAGGCTTCATAAATAGCAAAATCTCATTGTTTGAAGTACTTGTAACAAAAGGAGGGAATTTTTTGGTGAAAAATTTGCCTAGGAGGCAATCTTTGTACAATCCTTCACAAAGCTTCTTGAGTTGCACATCTTTTGCAATTAATGGGGGATAAATATTTCTTTTCTTCACAATTTTTTGTAAAAAGGGAATAAGACTTATAAGGGTGCATTTTCGACAGTGATCGCCACCTTAGTCACACTTATTTCATAAATTTAATTACAACATGTTTTGCAACAAGGGGGAACTTATAAGGGTGCATTTTCTGCAGTGACCAACACCTTAGCTACCTTATCAAAACTTTTACAAACTCATATTGTAACCGAATAAACCTCGTATGAAGTGATCTACTCTACTACACCTAGTGATTGTAGTAGCTGGTTACCCATGCAATTTGATTGGATGACAAGATTACAATAAGGACATTCGTTGATGTGAATACAAAGTGAGGAATGACCCACTTTTTGCTTAGAAGCAGCCAGAGCACTATGACAGAGAAAGAACCAGCAGATCGACATCTTTTTCACTATATTGGGACAGTTATATACATTACCCAAATAATGTAATAAGGGGGTGTTAGAGTAATATTCCATCATTTGGGATATTTACCCTTTTCCTACACTAGGTAGAATTTATTTACCGCATGGTAAAAAGTAGCTTGTTACTTTTTACCACTAGTATTTACTTTTACTATTTACTTAGGTCATTTTACCTAGCATTATTTACTTTACTGTGTCGGCCACTATTTTGGACGACATGTTAGGACATCAGGTTAGTTTACACAGTCAAATTGATTACGTTACCTTTTTCATATATATATATATGCACATGAATAATATTTCCTAAGGTTTGCCTAATCTCCTATATAAAATAAAACAAAAAATCATTTTTTAATAGGATAATAAGAAGAAAAATTAAAACACAAAATTATTATACCTAGCAGTCAAAATGGAAGTGCAAAAATTGTTGCAATTGTAGTGGAACACAATCTTGAAAAGTGCTCTAAAACCACTTGTTAGGAACCTTCTAATTAAAATAAGCACATCAACATAAATATTGCAATAAAATAATAATTCATAAAGAATAAAATATTTTAATATGAAATGGAAATGCAGAAATCTATATTAATATCACAAAATCACAATACAAAAGCATTGACCTCTTCGAGGGGCAACCTCCTTAAAAATACTTTGATTCAATATGCAAAAATATACATTTTTTTATGTACCTAGTATTTAGAAGATATATTTCATGTAACCCTAGCCTAACCCTCTAGGGTTGACTTACATACAAAGTGCCACCCAAGCTATAATCTTCTACCAAACAAACAATTACATTCTTTATAACGACTGCATAAAATGGCCCCACTTGTCTAGGCTCCTCACGTGCCACATACCATTACACAATATCATTAGAATGGGATCCCCATGTTGTCAAGGGGTCATTAAATACTAATATTATAATTACATAATAATATTAGGATGGGGTCCTAACATTGAGATACAGATCAATGGCCCTTTTATTATGCTATCTCTCCCAATATTTTTAAGACCAATATATCTTAGTTTTTCAATACATTATGTTAATTAGTAGATAATTAATATTCTTATAGACAAGTATCTTCGTTCATTCCATTAAATTCTACTATGTCTTGTAATTTTTTTATTTTAGATTTAATTTTCTCTTTTATTTTAAATATGTTACCAAATTGTTTGATATTCTAAACCTTCATTTGTCCCTCTAAATATTTCATCTTTTAAACAAATTTTTACATACATGATCCTTCAAAATTTGCTTCATCCCTTCATAATATAACCATATGAAATAAATTAGGATTTAGAATGTTGGATTTCATAATCTTTCCAAATATCACATGAAATGTAACATTCACATGCTATATGCAAGAGAATAGATAATAAAAATAGAAAGGTTAATTATATGAAAGGGAGTGAAATAGAAGAGGATTATAAAAAAATGAATCTTCATCAACTAGATCAATCCTTTGTTGAACATAAAGTTGTGGCTTCATCTTTAGAATAAAAAATATGAGCTTCTCGTGAGATCCTCAACATGCAATATGTTGACCATAATTTATCCTTCAAATTCAAAATACAATAATTGAATCATCAAGCAATAGATATTTTTATGAATAATCATCCCTATGATTAGCAAAATATCTATAAGAGCATGGTATGCCTTACATTGATCAATAAAAATATACTCTTCTTACAACAAAGAACTCTATAAAATTGTAGCAGGTCCATGAACAAACACAAAATATGTGGCCATAAATGCTCCTACAGAATTTTTATATTCTATTGGTAAAATCTAATAAAACTACTACAACTATTGCGAAAAGTTTGAGAAATTAAGTGATTTAGAAAAAAAAGGTCTTGAAATGCTTTTCCTCTTCATGCACTGAAAAATATAACAAAATTTTGAAATCAAATATTCAAATTAAGATCTATGACCAATCTAAAGGTGCCACATATCACAAAAACATCAAATAAAAAACCACCTACCTCCTAAGTCTTATATTTATTGGACAACTGATTGGGCATACAATAATGGCATCTTACCACTTGTCTATTATTAATTGAACATGGTCATATATACCAAAATAAAAATGTGAAATCATCCACTTAGATGTCATGTTAGCCTCCATAGCTCCATATAAATGGCACTCAAGTGAAAATTGGAAGGGTCATGGGTTGAACTATACTACCATCAAACCATACTACTTTTTTAGCTAGTTATATCACTTATGGGTCATATGACAAAAAAATAACTATGAACATATTTTGAGGTGTTAGCACATGACACATAGAGTCCATAGATTGCATGTCAAAATCCACATATGGAATTTACTTTTCTAAATTGTCATGCTTGAGCTTTAAATAGAGGATATATTATTTCTAAAATATTAGTACTAGTCACCTAACTGATGTTTCTATTGAGATATTTGGCGATGTAAACCATAGTTGAAGCATCCTCTAAATAAAGTGGATATGCGTACATCTATTTAATGACACATGGTTGTTCAACCATGTCTAGTTTTTTCTACCTACCTTTTGTTAGCAATATGATGCTATTTCCTTAGGATCTTAATCTCAAAATAATTCCAATATAAATCTCATAATAATGAACATAGATTTCACACAATATTATTCATAAATCTACTAAATCAATGCATAAATGCAATGATTTTTCAAGTCACATATTACATAGTTTTATCTTGAATATATACATTTGAATATGAGTATTTTCACCTTCACATGACTCTTGATCTTTACACTTATATAAAATCTTTGTTTCCTCATACTCGTGGGAGATGACACCCTACCCTCCTCTCTATTATAAATTAAATTGAGGGCCTTTAGCCCTTTTAAATAGCCAGGGAGGGTCGATCGATTAGACCCATAATCTAAGATACCCTTATATAAAGATAAAGTTTCTCATGATTGCTCATAACTCCTTACTTCTAAACATGATACTTCACTAACATAACTCACACTTACTAACTTGACACCTCACACAATAACTTAATACTTATTTACATGACACATAAACTGAATAACACGATACCTACTATAGACTAAAATATTAAAAACATGTTAATCTAAACTATTTACAAGGTACCAAATAATGTAATACCTCCAACACCCCCCATATTACATTATTTGGTATGAAGGTCTTCTACCTTTATGTGCTCTCAATATTTGATTACTGTCTTGGTCTTTCTATTTTGGATCTGGCACTTCTTCAGGATCTGGTTATGAATTTGTTATTTTAAGCTACTTCATGTTCATGTCATATTTCTCAGCAAATCATCACAATAATATAGCTCATGGTTCATATTATCTTTTTTTTTGTCAAACTTGGTATCAGATGTAGAATTTAATAATTCATCATCCTTACTATTGTATATTTGTTTGGTATTTGAAGACTTTATATCATTGCTAACAATTTAGTCTTTGTTTTTACCAACATGATCTATATCAATGGATTTCATATATTCTTTTTCAATGTTTAAATTTATTTCTTGAGTAATATCAATGATATCATCAAAAACATTTGAGGCACTTACATCAATAATATATTTATCACAATGCTTTCCAATTTCATCTAAATCTATATTATAAAAAATGGGTAGATATATAATTCTTCCCATGAGGGCTCTATGAATTGTATCATTATATTTCTCATTGGTGTTCTTTGTTTTATGTATTTTTTGAACCATGATTCCTTTTTTATTTCCTCATTTTGGATATTGTTGATATGTTGATGTGTATTGTTGTTGACTATCATGATACTGTTTCTACTGATATTTTTGGAAAGGTCTATTCATTTGATTCTATTTATTTAAATAATTATATCTACAATATCTAGTGTTATGACCTTCCATGTTACATACATGACAATATTTTTTCTCCATTAAGGTTGATACTATGAAGATGAAGTATTATTTGACACATTTTTCCTTTGACATAAGAGCATTATTTATCATTTCATATTTGGCTAGATTTTCTATTCCATATTATTGGAGTATGTTGAATAATTAACCAAATAATACAGTTCTATTCAAAAATTGCAGAGAGGTGACTAATGTTTTAGATATTTTTAAAAGTGCTCTTAGTGTAACATGAACAAGAATTTTTTCTTCCACTTTCTCTCCCATAGTTTGTAGTTTAGATTTTAATTCTACTACCCTTCTAAGAAAATGTTTTATACTCTCTCCATCATGAAATTTTAGGAAATAAAACTATGATTGCAAATGTAAAATGGTCTCTCCATTCTTTCCCTCAAATATTGTGCATAATTTTTTCCACATGGTTTTTGAAGTTTCAACATCACTTATGTGTGCCTGAATTTTTTCTTATATACCAAATATAATTAACATAAGGACCTTTGCATCATCATCTTTATTTTTTTTCCTATTGCACCTTTTGGGATGTCTTTCTCTCCATTTACAACTTTTCAAAGTTTCTCAACAATGAGCATTTCTCTCATCTTATTTTTCCATGGAGTAAAATTTGGTCCTTTTAGTAATTGTGATTCAGACAAGAAGATTTTTATATTTTCCATAAAATAATTTTATCAATAAATTCCTTTATAGTTGTAATCCTTTTATCTCCAAATTTAATTCTTCTTCAATTCAATAATCTTCTTCTTATTTCTATTTAATTTCAATTTTCAATCTTCTTCAATTCTTCGATCAATATTTAATTCAATTTCTTATTTTATTTTTTCACTCAAGTAATTTTTCACTTCTTCACTCAATACTTTATTCAATTTTCAAATTCTTCTTCACTTTGTCTATCTTCAATTTCTATAATGTCAATTCTTCATTCTATTTTTTTTCTTCAATTTATTCTTCACCTTTAATCATTTATATTATAACTTCCGAATTAATTTCTTCACACAATAATTATCAATATTCAATTTCTTCTTTCATTCAATTTAATCTTCCATTATCTTATACCTCCTCAAATGCTCTAATGCCTTTAAATCTCACTTTCAATGTTATAAGGAAAGTAACACTATCTTCTTTAATGTTGATTTATAGCCTACACAAATCAAATGACTTCAGTTTTAACTGCCTATAACTAGATGTTATAACCTTTCATAGGTGTGTTACTGAGTTCCTTGGCATTTTATCTTTGGCATGTGCACTCACACTTCTTTGCTTCCTATTCATTTTTTTTTGCTATGGAATTGTGTGCAGGGCTTGGATTTGTATGATCTCCTCAAAAGTCTACTCTCTTCTAGAATACATTTGTATCAATAATATCCTAAATTATTTATAATATGTTTTCTCTAAATGTGCCTTCATCTATAAATTTCCTTTGAACATCTCCTCTAACTATAATGTTCCTCTCAACATCTCCTTTGAATACAACGTTCCTCCAAACGTATTTTCCTCTACTTGGTTCTCTTGTCAATCTCTTAATATTGCACATGTTGCAACTCTTGGTTTGGAACTTCTTAGACTTGAATATCTCTTACCATTCATGGCCCTTCTTCAAACCTCTTATCTAAAAAACTCCTCCTCTCTAATTTCCACCGCAACTTAGTCATCTCTTCACTTTGTCTCTTCACCTTAGCTCTTATTTCTCTTAAACTTGCTTTCTCTCCATATTGGATGTCTAATGAACGTGGTTGTGACACCACTATTAGCAATTTGATGCTATTTACTCGAGATATTAATCTTAAATAATCTCACAATAATTCAAACATAAATCTCGTAATAATGAACATAAATTTCATACAATATTATTCATAGATCTACTAAAGCAATTCATAAATGAAATGCTTATTTGAGTTACATATTATAGAGCTTTCTCTTCAATATATATACATTTATATATGAGTATTTTCACCTTCACGTGACTCTTTATCTTTACACTTACATAAACTCTTCATTTCCTCATACTCATGGGAGATTTATATAAAGATAAAGTTTCTCATCATTGCTTGTAAGTCCATGCTTCTAAACATGCAAATTTACTAGCATAACTCACACTTACTAACTTGACACCTCACACAATAAATCCACACTTTTTTACATGACAAATAACATAACACCTACTATAGAATAAAATTTTAAACACATCCTAATCTAAACTATTTGCAAGGTACAACTAATGTAATTCCTCTAACATATTCTTATATTTAAAATTTTTAAACTAATGGATAATGGATTAAAATTCAATAGAGGGACATGGCACTCCACCCTTATATAATCATGTGCCTTGGTTTCCAGACAAGGTAATCACTATGTTGATATATTTTTAATACAAATAACACCTCTAAAAATAATAGCAAAAAAAAACAATAAGTTTTTAAATCATGATCACTACTTTCACATATGCCTTTACACATTACATTGGTCATTTGACCCTATGCCACATTCATATACTCCATAAAAATTACAACTCCATAATCAATATGCTAAGCAAAATGGAGAAAGAGGATTTGATATCATGACCCATGGAGCAACAGTCTCAAACCTCATCCTACTATCCACATAACCTCATCAAGTACATGGGAAATACACCCCCATTTTAGCACCATAGTTCTTACCGATGCACCACATATCATTGGTGAAATCAAACTACTACAAAAATATTCAAATTCAATGCACCTAGGTGCCAAAATTTGTGTGCATTCTTATCCTTTCATGCCACAAATAAAGAAATATTCACTAGAATATTTTATCTTTCAACATTTAAAATTTCAAAATTTGTAGGTAAAAATAGGCATCAAAATGGTAAACTCATCATAGTGCTAACTGAGCTCACTTTAAGTTTTGCAAGGAAACCAAAAATGTTTATTGTTCATCCATATCTACCATGGTTTTCCCTATACATTTTTTTAATGTAATCCATCAACTAATCCTTTCCTACAAAAGTAATATAAGAGGTTGTTGGACTATTTAAATAACTTGTCAAGTGTCTTGGAGATCTTTGTCATGCATTGAAGCCTATGCAAGGCTTATTTGTAAATTGGGTGTGATATATCAAATATTCAAACTCTTTTTCTCATATTTTGAATCCATGTAAACTTCTCTCTATTTTGTGTTGTATTGGTGCCAAAACAAATATTTTTAGAGGAAAAAATATATTTAAAAAAAAAAAAATCTATAAAATATAAATAGGGTTTTTGGAAAACCACTAAAAATCCAATTCACCCAATTCAACAGAAACTACTTCTTTAGGGCACCACTAGAATCATCCTTTAATAATAATTAGTCAAACAAATATATTGAATTCCAAATAGGGGAAACATGGTGAATTTATTGATGAATATTTCTCCTAAGCCAATCATCTATCATGATCCAAGTTCCACTAGAGTTTCTAAAGGAAAATCCCTAAAAACTATCATATAAGATATTCCTCAAATTTCTTTAGAAATAATATTTCCATGTAATCAAAAGACATTATATCAAGCAATTAGATTCCTCAACTTCCAAGGAGGAGACCAAGGTTTAAATATTGCCAAGCAATACATGCATAATTATCCAACTTGTTGTAATACCACCATCTGGTTATGATGTAATATGGGTGGGGCCCATTTCAATCCCATACACCCAATTCAAAAAAATATATCTATGTAACTAATTGAAATAATTATATTCCCGCTCTAATAACATGTTGAATTTCATAATACTCTTTATAAATCACATTAAGCATAAAATTCACCATAATCTGTTTGCAAGAGAATGGATAGGCGAAACAAAAATATCATGTATATGAAAGAGAATTAAATAGGATATTTGGGTGCCCATACACACTCCACAATATTACTTCATATCATAATTTGATAAATTGATATAATGGATCAGTGGTTGGAGGGTATTTGTAGTAAATACCTAATCCCAAAATTGTAATTACAATTACATTAGCCAAGGTCAATATAAGGCTCGAGGTTAAGTCAAGTTAGTAAACCTTTAATAAAAAGGTTTGGTAAAGATTAAAATTCAAGTGGTTTAACCAATCACAATAGGGGTTTAACCAATCCCACAAGGGGTTGAATACACCAATATTATCATAGGCTTATGCAATATTGTTCATAGGCTTATATCATCATCTATTGAACTTGGTCAGTTAGATTATCATATTGTCTAACATTGAAGTCACACATAGTAAATACAAAATGGCTTTGTATTGTTATTATTGATTAAATCACATATTATGAGAATGCTTTGTGATCTAATCATACTTAATAAAATTTCTAAAGAGATTATGTATATTTTGTTTGCAACCATGTATTATATAACAAAAATATATCCAATATTTCTACTATATAAGTTTGCCAAATATGTCTATATTAAAATATTGAAGGAATAACATCTCCAAGGCCATTTATATTAATAAAAAAATTAAAATTCTTGATTGACTTATACCATCCATGAGTACCATCCTTTATTTACAAAGGAGATAGAACTGTGTTAAAGTCCCCCAAGAATCCATGGATCATAATTATGAATCATCACTAAATTTGATATCAATAAACTGAGGTTATCCCAAAATCTATCATGAAGAGCAATTTTAGTTGGAGCATATACATTTATAACCTCAACTTTTATTTTTAACCCTATCTAGAAAAAAACCAATAAACTAATTAATTTTTTCTTCTAAAAATTGTCCACCCCATTTATGTTTCTTCAATAATGTTACAATATCTCCTAAAGATCCTATGGTAAAAAATTGCTAGACAATCCAATATATTCTAAATATTTTTTAATGTATCCTTACAGTCCATCCTTACTACTTGTTTTTGTCTCTTGTATTAAAATAAACTTATGACTATAACAACCTATTATTTCCATAATAACTATTTTTTTAGGGCCCTATCCATATCCCTAAAAGTTGAAAATATTTTTATCATCATTTTTTATTCTTATTTGTGAGCTTAGCCCCACTTCTTCTTAACACATGATATTTATTTATAATTTTCCATATCGACATCCCTTTGAGTTTCTTTTTCTCTTTATTCTTGCTTTGTGGATCATCCTCTCTTCTTTAAATTTCAACCAATACTTTCATCCTCCTCAATATCTTCAATTTCTCTAGACTAGTTAATGGGAATTATCATATATAGGTCTTTGTTGCTTTATTCATTATTAGATTTATCATATATAAGACTATGCTGCCCTTGAGAACCTAAAGTGCAATGAATAGCCTAAAAAATATTTTCTTCTTTGTGCTTACCTGAAAACCCTAAATTGCCATGTATATCCTCCATATTTATTTCTTTATTATAATTTTCTTGAAATCATAAAGTGCAAGGAATAAACCCTTATACTAATTTCATTTCTATTGCAAGGAGATTAATTTTATATTACTTAAAGAATACGAAGATGATCTAATTAGAATATATTTGACCTCCTTTACCTTCTTTGTTTAAAATTTTCTTCTATATCTTTCTTTATACTTTCAATTCAATCTATATTTGAACTTCCATATTTCTCATCCCCTGTGTGGCTCTTATTTATTATAAAGGTTGATCTGAATAAACCATGATTGTATTTACCACCTAACAATATAGTGGGGCTTTATTTGAAACTCTTTTAGAAGTGAAAAATACTTGATCTAATCTAAGCTTCTACTATAGTATGATCTCCTCACTCCATATTGAAGTATATCTCATGATCAACATGTTTCATCTCACTCTCCATTATTTCACTTTGCAATTTCATGTCATGTGTCCAGTTTCATAAAATTTCTAGCAATACAATGCAATGTTTTCATAATCCACTTGTTGATATCATTCATTTGACTCAAATTTAATCTTAGTGGATTACGATAGAGGTTTCAAAATATCCATAACAAGAAATATCCAAGTATATACAACATGCTTTTGATCCTTAATAGTTGGTCCCTCTTAGAGGAACTCCCCTAGAGTATTACCAATATCCTTGTAAATCTTCTTATTGTAAAGCCTTTTAATAGCTTCTTCCTCCATAGAAAATTTATCACTTTATGGTTTTAAATATAGGTCATCTCTCCCTATTAATCATGGGCTACCATTCATAATTTTATACCTAATTTTCAATTTGTAGAAAAGACGAGGAAAATCCTTTCTTAATAAAATTCATGGGATAATTTGAATTGAATCCCCACTTCCATTTGATCTAATTTTGAATTTTTGAAAAACCTGACTAGTATCCATGAAACTTACATATTAATCACATGCGTTTGAGAACCATTATATCATGCTTGAACATCTCATCCTTTTTAATAAATTATGGTGTAAAATCTATTGCCTAGATAGGGATTACCATAGATTTGTTCTTCCTCTTATCTCTAACTAGGCCATCCATCCTTCCAATTATGGCTTTCATAATTGTCTTCCTTTTGTGCTACCTAGCTTTTCCTCATAAATGTCTTGTTAGGAATTATTATATCATAGATAATGTGAATGTAAGTTGAGTGAAACTACTCAACACATGGTACATAAGGTCCACTAGAAGTCAAGGGTAGTTGCAAGATTTATTATAGTTGGTTATGCCATATTTGGGCATTCATTGTATTTAAATATCCAATATTTTATAATGTAATATATTGAAGCATCTAAGAATTAGCAATATTAGTGGTTTCAAATTAGGTCTTAATGCCTCAGTGAGGAAGAGAACTAATATTTTCCTCAAGCATTGACATAGAGAAGCCCCAAAGAGCTCTCTATTAAAGAAAAAGTCTTAGGTTAAACAACATTGCCAAGGACCAACATTTTAGTTTTGATCTTAGGGTACAAGAACCTTACTTGGGACCAGATTCCTCCTACAAAGGGTCTAAAGTAAAGAATCCTACCAAAGACCATAGAAAAAAATTAATGATTTCAAGATAAGAAATTTTGCCAAGGATTAGCTAAAGGCAACTCTTTATGCCATATAAATTTGCAATCAAGAAAGCAAAAATCAAAAGTGATTAAGGCATCTAGTCCAAACCTCGACAAGCAGAAGAAAGTGATCAAGGCATTAGTACTAAACATTGGTAAATCAAAGAGAGATACCAAGGCTACAAAGTAAAATCATAAAGAGAGCAAAGACACCCTCACAAGTTCTAGCACAAGGTACCATGCCCCTTGCATTGTTAAAAAATAAAATGAAACTAATCACCCACAAGGTGCACATGAACTGACATAACAAATGGGTATATGTTAGGAATATTCCCATTAAAATTAACACATTTAATTGTAATAAAACATAAATGCATGAAAAACAAGATATTGCAAGACAAGATATAAATGCATAAATAAAAAAATCTCACAAAATAACATAGAATCATAGGCAAGTTCGAGGGGGCAACCTCCTTTAATTATTTTATTCAATTATGCAAAAAATATACATTCATTCCTATCCCTAACAGTTTTAAAGACTCCATCTCTCTACCTAACACTCAAGGTTAGCTTACATGCAAAATTCCATCCAAGCGAGAATCGTCTACCAACAAAATAATTACATTATTTATAATAGTTACATATAATGGTGCCACTTGTCTAGACACTTATAATACCATAAAATAATACAAAATATTATCATGGATGTTCCCCATGTTAAGCAAGAGTTATTACATCATAGTGTTAGGATGGGGTCCTAACATGCCCTTCCCCTTCGAAATTTTTTTTCTCAAAGCTAAAGATGAGGAAATCAGTGTTGAAGCTATTGAAGTGGTTCCCACATAGCATATTTAGGTTGTAAGTTGCACCATTGCACAAGAACATTGATGATGACACATCGAAAAAGGGTACATGAATTATGGTCTAGAATAAATTTAGGTTCAATAATGATGGAGCCTTCATCATCCAAATTTAGTAGTGTAGACTACACATAGATCTTGTTGTCGACAACATACTTAAGAGAAGAAACATGGAATACTGGATGAATTCTTGAAGTAGCCAGAAGGGCCACTTTATAGGTTTTTGACCCAATCAGTTATAATACCTAGTATGGACCATAATATTTTGTAGTAATTTTTTGACACCCACAAAGTTGGATAGAGGATTTTTTGGTTGTAAGTGAATAAAATCCATGTCCCTAGCTTCAAAGCTACATTCAGTGTGATGGTGATTAGCTTGTTATTTCATACAATTTTGAGCCAAGTCTAAATTGATCTTGAGTTGGCGAAGAATGGAAACATGTTGGAAGAGAGTGAAATCCATAGCTTGAACCTTGGAACTACCTAGAATGTAAGTAGATGGTGTTGATGGAGGTTGACCATAGACTGCTACAAATGGGCTCACCTTAGTAACAATGTGATATGTTGTGTTATACCACAATTTAGCCAAATGAAGCCACTTGGACCATTGTGTAGGATGTTCAAAGGAGAAGCAATGAAGGTATGTTTCCAAGCATTTATTCATAATTTTAGTTTGGCCATCAGTTTGAGGATGATAGGACAAATTCATCTTGAGTTGGGTTCCCTAAAACTTGAGCAATCCCTACCAAAAATAATTGGTGAAGGTAGGATCCCTATAAGAGACGATGGATTAAGGTATTCCATGGAGATAAAATATTGAATCTAGGAATATTTATGCAAAAACGAAGGTAGTGTAAGGATGGGATAGGGAAAATAAATGAGCATGCTTTGTAAAATGATCCACTACCAACGAAATAATTGATTTTCCTCAAAATTTAGGTAACCCTTCAATGAAATCCATAGAGATATATGTCCATACTTTTTCAAGAATCAACAAATCATTGAAGGGTACCAAGGGAACACAGATTTTCCCTTTAATACATTGGCAATGATCACATTCAACCACAAAAGTATGAGTATCCTTTTTTATTCCCTTCCAATAAAAGGTATGCTTAGTCCTTGTATAGGATTTGAGAAACCTTAAATGACCAATTGTTGGGGATGCATGTGTCTCTTATAGGGTGAGGTCCTTTATTTGTGAATGTTGGGGCACAACAAGATGGTCATGATACCATAAATATTGACCATCCCAAGTATAGCCAAGTCATGAAGAAGTATCAGCTTGGATTTTATGGACTAAAATTTGCAAAGAGGAGTCCTTGATCAATTCTTCCTAGAGATGATGAATCCATTATGGAAGAGGTGTGGATATAGAATGGAGAATTTCCTATTCTTCATGGAGTTGAGACAAGTTATGTGCTACAATGTTCTCCTTATCCTTATTATAGGTGATGTCATAGTCATAACCCAAAAATTTAGAAACCCATTTTTATTGTTATAGGGTGGCTACCTTTTGTTCTAAAAAGTATTTGAGACTCTGATGATCAATCTTGATGGGAAATTGTCTCCAATTGAGATATAGTCACCAATTACTTAGATGTAAAATAGTAAGCATTTCCTTCTAATAACTTACCCAAATTCTTGCCTAAGAGTGCTCAACTTGTGAAGGCCATACCTTCTTGCATTAAAATCGCTCCAATTCCATTTACAAATGCATCACTTTCAATGACAAAATATTTAGAGAAATAAAGTATTGCTAACATGGGAGTAGTGGTCATAGCATGCTTCAACTCTATAAAAGCCTTCTCTACATATTCTGTTGATAATTCTTCACAAATTTCCTATAATATCCAGTGAGTCATAAAAATCCATGAAGTCCCTTTATGGTACAAGGCTTAGGCCAGTCCTAAACAACCTAAATCTTCTTAGGATCAATGTGAATTCCATCCGTAGTGACAATATGACCCAAGTATTCAACCTATGGTTGTCCAAAAGAATATTTGGACTGGTTTGCATAGAGTTGATTGGTAGACAAAATTTGGAGTGCTTGATCCAAGTGTTGGAGATGCTCTTCCCATGAATGATTGTAAATCAATATATCATCAAAAAATACTAAATTGAATTTGTGAAGGAAAGGTCAAAAAATAGATTTCATCAAACTCTCGAAGGTGGAAGGTACATTAGTTAATCCAAATGGTAAAACTAGGAATTCATCATGTCCTTTATGAATTTTTAAAGTTATTTTAGTAATGTCCTCAAATTTGATGGTACATTGACCGTAAATCCAACTTGGAAAAGTATTGAGCCCCATGCAACTCATCAAGTAATTCATCAATCACTAGAATAGGGAAGTTATCTTTAATAGTGATTTTATTGAGATCCTAATAATCCACACACAAGCACCAATTTCCATCATTTTTCATTCTAATAACATCGAAGAAGAATAGGGACCAATACTGGGATGGATAACCATGACATCACAAAGCTCTTGAACTATTTTCTCAATTTCATATTTTTGAGCATAATGATACTTGTAGGGATGGATATTTAGGTGAAGACTACTAGGAAAAATATGAATGGCATGGTCATGAGAATTATGAGGAGGTAGTCCCTTGGGTTCCTCAAAAAATTGAGCATATTTGTTCAATAAACCTTGCAATTGCACTAGATGGTCCATTTCCCCTTCCTCGGAAGCATCGATAGCAAAACTTTGTGCCACCACTCCATGAGAGGACTTTTTTAATAATTTTTCCATATTATGGGTAGAAATAAACTGAGATACACTAGCTTTCATGCGCCATAAAGTATATTCAGCCCCCTCTTGACTAGACTTCATCCATGACTCAAATAAATCCCATAAAACTAGACCTAGCATCTACAACCATTATGCCCCCAAAAGTATATCACATCCACAAAATTGTAGGGCAAACATGTCTATCTTGAGATTATATTCCCCAATTTAGAGTTTGATATTACAACATTTTTCTTTACATGGTAGGGTGCCTCCATTAGCATTCATGACTTCAAAGGAAATACATGTAGTAATGTAACAATTTCCCTATTTGGTAATGTGGATCAATAAATTTATGTGTACTACCAGAGTCAATAAGAATTATGACCATTTATCCTTTGAATTATTCGATTAATTTTACCATTTGGGAAGTTTATACTCTTGCTAAAGCATGCACTAAGATTTTTGGTTGGGATTCCTTTAAAACTTTGGTTTGTTTTGTGGTTTCTGCATCTTGAGGATCCTCTTCTTCCTCTAAATATTTTATGGTTGGTGTCTCATCCATATCTACCAAATACAATTTTTTATGCATACACTTGTGCCCTGGGTAATACTTTTCATCATAATTATAGCATAACCTTGGGCCCTTCTATTCTTCATATCTTCGTGAGGCAATTTTTTAATGGTTAAAATATTTAGTGGTAGGACTTGTCATAGGCTTGGATGAAAAAGGTGATCGAAATTGAGGAAATTCAAAGGTGCATCCTTGAGCCTTGAATTTATCTTCTATCAATCTAGCCAATTTTTTTGCTTGTTGTAATGTTTGGGGCCTTAAAATTTTAACATCTACTTTAATATTATCCTTCAAAATGCTCATAAAACTACTTTGAAAGAAGTTGATATTTAAACCAGTGGTATGATTGGCCAATTTTTCAAATTGAGTTTAATACTCTCAAACGGTTGAAGTTTGTATAAGTCTAGAAAGAGCTCCTATAAAATTTTAAAACTTGTTAGGACAAAAGCGAGTGAGTAGATGTTGCTCAAATTCATGCCAAGAAAGATTATGTTTAGCATTCCTAAGCCATTGAAATCAATGTAGCATTTGATTCAAAATTGAAAGGGTAATTGTCAAACGCATGTAGTGTGGGATATTATGAAGACTGAAATATTGTTTTACCTTATAGATCCACCCCTCAAGATATTTTCCATCAAATTTTGAAAAGTCTAATTTGGGCAACTTAAATCCATTATTATTTGTTACGTTTCACTAATGGTGATTATATCTGCATCATGGTGATCCTAATGACCCAATATATCATGTGGGAAGGGATCAGTAGAGACACGACTATCCAATTATCCAATTTTATATTTTAATTTGTCTTTCATTCCCCTTTGTGTCATGGTGAACAAATTCATGGACTCTTGGAAATTTTTGAGTTCTGTCTTTAAGTGGTCTAAGTTGTCTAATTGGGCCCTTAATTATTTTCTCAAATAATCCATGTGCTTAGCAATTTGTGCCTCTAATTCTTGTTGCTTTTCTTGTTTCCAAGTACCTAAAGCCATGTTCTAAGAGTTATGACCTAATGGTAATTCTTACTAAAAATAGAAATGTGATTTTAGGGTTACTATTTTGAGTAAGGAGCCCAAAAAATGGTTTGGGTGCTATATATCAAAATGATTGGCTTGAAAAGGTAATTGTAATGGACGAGGTCCCATGCTGAAATTTTTTGGCACCCCTAAAAGAGTGCATGGGGACTATATACCAAATTGATTAGCTTGACGATATAGTCACAATGAGCAATATACCAAACACTAGTTTTGGACACCTTAAATTTTTTTTTGAAGGGGAGTGTTATCTTTGAGTGTTATCGGTTTTCCTCCTCGAGGCTTGGTTCTCTCAAAAAATTGGTTTTTTCGATCAACCTCTTATGATACTTTGTACTACTTGTTTTGACTATTGACACTATTCAATCACTCTTGACACTGTACTATCAACTATCTGGTCTAACTCTACTCTGGCTACTAACACTATCAACCAATTCTGACACTATTTTATCAACTGTTTGGTCTGACTTTGTCATGGGCTATTCCATTTATATTTTAAATTTTTACTATCATATGTAACTGTTACTAACACCAACAACTGACAACATTGTATTGATTGTTACTGATTGAATATCCTGACTATTACTAATACTAACCACCATATTCCTACTATTTATTACTTTTATGGTTTTCATCTTGAGTACTATGTTCCTCTACAATTTGTTTCACCTATTTTCATGTAGTAATTTTGGAATAGGGATGTCTTCCTCGTATGCTCAGTTTTTGTGATAGGTTTATGGTTATAAGTTCAATATTCACAAAACAATATTTTTGTTACAAGCTTGATATTCAACACAATAGGGTACTCTAAGCCAAGGTGTATGTATTTCTCCATAGGCCCTCTATTATATTGCAGTGATGAAAAAGAGTGCTCAGACCAATATTTTAGGCCACTACTAAAGGAGGATTCCACTCATACCCTTGAGCACACTACCTGCCTCTTTGTCAATACGAGAGGGTGATATTTTTTAATGTTGTGTTTACTATGGGTTATACCAGGCCAAAAATATTCCTAAGGGTTAAAGGTTTCTCATAATTCTAAGGGGTCTCTTGATATACCTGAAGATATGTGAGAGATCAATTCCATAGACGGTTGCTATCTAAGTCCTGGGTATTGGAGCATGATCACCCCTCACTTCACTAGATGCTTTATGGGTAATCTAGATTCATCAATAATGATAGGTCCTCCATGATATTTTAAAACCCTAAACATAAGGTTTCTAAACTAATAAACTAATGCAAAAAATAAAATACTAGACTTTGTTTTTAATAATGAGACTGATGAAAAATAAAAACACAAAATCTTATACCTAATAGTCAAAATGGAAAAACTATTGTAGTCATAGTAGAACACGGCCTTGGAAAGTGCTCTAATGCCACTTGTTAGGAACCTTCTCATTAGAATAAACAAATTCACAAAAATATTGCAATAAAACATAAATGCATGAAACACAAGATATTGCAATACGAAATATAAGTGCAAAAATGAAACATTATCACAAAGTAACACAAAATCATAGGCTACTTTGATGGGGAAACCTTCTTCAATACTTTCATTCAATTATGCAAAAAATATACATTCATTCTTACCCTTATTATTTTTAAGGACTTCATCTCTCTACTTAAAACTCAAGGTTGTCTTACATGCAAAATGCCACCCAAGCTAGAATCTTCTACCAACAAAACAGTTACCTTCTTGATAACAATTACATATAATGGTGCCACTTGTCTAGGTGCTTCTAATACCATAAAATATTACAAAATATTATCATGGATGTACCCCATGTTAAGCAAGGGTTATTACATCATAGTGTCAGGATGGGGTCCTAACAGTATAAAGCAACATTTATTTAATCCATAATAGTGCATTTCTAATGTGAAAGCATTCCTTGGGAGATTCGTGTTTCAATAGTTTACAGAATATAGAAATAATTATAATTAAGAAGTTTGGATGATGCTCTTTCCAAAAATCAAGATAATACAAATAAAGAAATAGATTGGTTGAACTTCAAAGGTATACCAAAATGTGCTAAACATAAAGCATTGACATGATCAAACATGTTATAATGTGGCAGAAGAATGTGAATATTGACCAGTCAACCAAGGGCTATAACTTCTCAGGTTAGATAGTCAATGAATTCCCCATGGAATATCATAATATTGGTTTATAAATAGACTTTCATTGCCTGACAATAATAAGCAAGAGTAGAACAATGTCCTACGTTAATAACAACTAGAAGTTGTTGGAATTTTCTTTCATAAAAGAGTGTTTCAATTATTTTTAGAGTAGAAGAAAAATCTAAAGTATGAGCCTAGTTTAAAAATTAAAATCTCCAAGTAAATTCTATAGCATTCCATTCTCAGGTTCTGACTCATTACTTCACTACAATAAATAGCATATATATTTTTCCAAGGAGCACTTCATCAAAATGTGTAATCAATATCTACTCCACCAAAAATTCTACTTTAAAGCGAGATAATTACCTGTACCCCATGATCTAATGAAAAGAAGTGATAACTTGATAGCAATATTTTATTCATATTTACTCACAAGATTTTCACATGTGGATGCATGTAAAATAAAGGTAATTTTGACTAAGTTCAATTAATTGAATTGTCTCACATTGATAGTGGGAAGGCTAGAAGATGTTTATGTTTTTGTTCTTTCTTTTATTGATGTAGGTGAAGAAATAAAGACATAATAGTTTAAATACAAGAATATTCCTACAAATATTTCCTAAAATATTTTGGTAAGAGAAATAATTTCCACCTATATTTTTGCCTAGTGGGACACTAATTTTCTCATTATTTGAGGCATTAGTTAAATCACAAGTATAAATTTATATATACTTGTCAGAAAGCATCTTTCAAAGATAACATAGTAGAAGTAAACTTTTCAAGTTTTGTGAAACTTTGATATGGCTAGTGGTGCACCAATATTCCTATTGCTCAATTCGCAACTTTTATGAGGAAATAATTATGCAGCTTGGAAGACCAAACTCAACTTGAGTTTTAAGAATTCTGGAAAGTTGTAGATGGGTCTAATACCCATCCTAAAGTAGAATATGAAGAGTAGACTAAATTCAACAAGAAAAATAGAAAAATATGATTGATAATCATGTTTGGAGTAGTTGATAAAGTACAACCATACATTTTTTATTCTACCACAACTACACATGCATAGGAGAAACTTCAAACAATATTTAAGGCAAGGAACCCAAATCAAATCCTATTTTTGTAAAGTCAACTTCTTTGCTTAAAAATTAATAATGGAGAATAATTGAATCTTTCTTGAGGAGAGTTTTTGAACTATGAACATAACTACAAGCTTTAGAAGAAAGGGTATATGACAAGATACTTGTTCCTATTATTTTAAAATATCTTCCTTCACAATTTAATTTATTTATGACAACCTTGAATATCACTAAGTAAACACCAATATTTGAAATGCTGGTGAACTCACTTTAAAAAGTAGAGTTATCACATACAACACAAGAATATCAAGTTCTTATTACAAATAAAAAAGGGAAGCATTCTTTCAAAATAGGAACAGGACCTCAACAATGCTTTAAAAGCTTGGTTTCATCCAGACTATTCTAATAATATCTCTCCATAGAATACCAATTCAATGACTTTAAAAGCTTGGCTAATCATCACGTACCATTGGATAATGAATAGGAGAACAAAACGAATGATCAAAATTTGTAAATTTAGATTAAATAAATTCAAGAACCTAAGATGAAGCAACTCAAAGTTGAGAAAATCCATTTTGAATGTAGTTCCTCATCCATATAAGAATATGAAAACTAGACCAATGAGAAATACTAAAAAAATCATGTATAAGATACTCAATATCTAACCATTTTCTTCTACAACACATCATGCAAACCAAAGAAAGCATGAACACATCACTTCTCACAAGAAAATCAACAGATCCTAGGCAAAGAAGAAGAGGTAAAAGGTGATTGATCTCACTCGTTGAGGAATATTACATTATTTGGTACATGCAAATGTACCCCCATGGTACCTTCATGGTACAAAAATAAATATGTAATAGAATAGGGTTGAGTCTATTTTTTAGATGTGTGATTTATATTTTACCTTTTATGTAAGTGTCAATGTGCAAAAAATGTACAAGTTTCATGTAAGTTAGAGTGCAAGAGTGTATTGAGATAATGTGCACAAGTATCATGTATGTAAGTATGCAAATATATAAAGTGATAATGTGCACAAGTGTCTTAGATTAGGAGTGCATGTAGAAGTGTGCAAGTGTCATAGAGTCAAGTGTGCATGTAAGAATAAAATGAAGAGTCTAGTATGCAAGTGGCAAGATGATAAGCCAAAGGTCATGGGACTTGTCATATGGAGAGCAATAGTCAAGTACTTGAAGAGTCACATTACTATAGCTATATTATGGATACAATGCTCCATAATCTAGTATCGAAGATCTATTTGATTGTAAGAAGAAGATACAAAAAAGTGAATAAAGCTTGTATACAGATTTTGAGCAATTAATATTGTAAGTTTTCTTCATGCTTGTACATGAATGACATTGACCATTTACATTCATATTTAATATTATAAGTGAATGTTATTTTCATTATTATATTGGTCTAGATATTCATATTAGATTACTCGATTATATAATTCTACTCTTCAATATTGATATTTAGACCTTTAATATTGTGGCTATTTTATATTTGTGACCTATGATATATTGTGGTAGTAAGGCTTAAAATCCAACACTCACTACAAGTAATATTCAATACAAGGAGAGGCAATATCAGAGAGGTTGGATCGATTTTTAATCTCATAGGATTTTTTTTCTTATAATAAGGGTGATGCCTCTAATAGTGCAGCAGCAATAGTGCAGCAGAAGCAGTAGCCACCATCAGTCAGAGAGGGGAGCAGCAGTCTCCCATCAAATTCGCCACTGTAGCAGCCGACACTCGTAGAAGCCTCGCATACCGTAGCAGCCGCCACTTTAGCAGTCAGTGCACGGTAGCGGTCACAAAAATTTTGGCCCTAAAAAAAAAAAAAAAATGGCAGATTTTGGAGGCAACAAGTTGTGACGGATGGAGCAACAAGGAGGAGGAGCGAGAGGTCTAGGGGCATCAAACCCTAGGTGTGGGACTTCTGAGGGCAGATCAGCAGACGCGGCAGGTGGGGGCTCTGGCGAGATAGCAGGCCCCCAGGCGGAGGATGTGGACAAGGAAGTTCTATTGGAACCGGTCCAAGGGCGTTGGGCGGATGCGGTTGAAGATTTCTCTGAGGGGGACCAGGACTCTATGCGTCAGGATCAAAGGAAGACCCAAGAAGGAGACAAAGAGAAACCTGGCAACCGGAGACCTTCATATCTTAATGCTCTTCGCGGTAAGAAAAAATTATCCGACTCTTGTTTTAATCTAAAATCTGTCAATGGTAGGTTGCACGTCCCGGATTCCTTAGCTCAAGCATGTGGCTATGGAGGGCAGAACATCTCTGGTGGCTAAATTTATGGGGGTGAGGCCAAACATGGAAGTCATAAGGAGATGGGCCATCCAAAAATGGCAGCCAAGGGCCGGTATGATGATTAAGGCTTTACCCAAGAGTTTTCTTTTGGTGACATTTCAATGTGAACAGGACATGGAAAGGACTCTCCAAGGAGGTCCTTGGTTTTTTGGGAAAAGGGGCTTGTATCTGAAGCGTTGGTCCCCCGATTTCAACCCCCAGACTCAGGTGCTGGATTTGGCTCCTATTTGGGTTAAGATGCCAGGATTACCTCTGCTTTTCTGGAACGAACAAATCTTGGTTGGGATAGCTACAGAGATTGGAGAACTAATAGCTATTGATCCTGCAACCTTGAGCAAAACAAGACTCCTGTCTGCTCGCATGTGTGTGTTGGCGGACCTGAGTAAAGAGCTCCCTAAATCCATTATTTTGTCGTCTATGTTTGGCCTTCATACTCAGGTCTTTGAATATGAAAATATGTCTTTTAAGTGTAGTGTTTGTGGGAAGGTAGGGCACCAGGGTATCCACTGCATTTCCAAGAACCAGTCCCCACTCCAAAATACTGATCCTCAAACCCGCAATAATATCCCTCCCCCGCAGATCTCCATTCCTACCCAACCTGGGCCTCAAGGACGTGGAGCTCGAAATCCGAATATCAAAGACCCTGTTCGCCCTATTGTAAGCAAGAGGCAACGTTTTAACCCTCCTCCCAAAAATTCCTATGCCCCAAAACCCTCTCACAGGGGAGCTGGTCCCTTTGATGGGAACCCTCAAGCTCAACCTGCTCCTAAGATGATACAGCAAGCCTCAGAGCCAAATCACAAAGGAAAGAACCCCATAGATCAACGCCCTGGGGCAAGTAAGTTTGATTGGGTGATACGGGAGGCCTATGGAGGCTCGATGGAAGTGGTCCCATGTACTGCAGAGGAATTTATGGGAAGAAATTCCAAGGAGATCAACATCCCAATGGAGAACAGTTTTGATGCATTAAATCATTTGAAGGGAGATCGATGGACAGCCAAGAAGTGGAATCCGAGGTAGAGGAGACTCAAGAGAAGGATTTAGAGGAGAAAAATCGGAGGAAGGAGCAGGAAACTAATAATACAGGCAAGGATACTCAGGAGGAAGAGGTGAACCACCAAGATCGATGTAACCCCAAAGCAGGGAAAAAAGAATCTACTAATCAAGAAGCTAAGAGCACGGAATCATCTCCACCGTCAAAAAGACCAGTTAACCTGGAAAGCCAGATTGTTACCCCAAAGACCAAGACTGACCTACCCAAGATGGTTACTAGAAGCCAAGTGAATCCCAAGGAACTTCAACCTAGAGCGGATGTATGGGGATATGGTTCGGTAGGAAGAGGGAAACCTAGCAATGCCGCCTTAAGGTAGAAAGAAGTAGAGCGAGGAGTGGCTGATGGCACTCAAGCAGGATTGCTCTTTGGGGCGAAGGCTCGAGGATCCAAAGCCCATAAATGAAGATTCTTTCATGGAATATTCGTGGGAGTAATCCTACAAAAATAAGAGCTTTGTATGCTCTTAGACAAGAACACAAACCGGATATGATTTTACTGCAAGAAACTAAAATGGAGGAGAGTAGAGTTATTCCTTTTAAGAATAGGACTTGGCGAGAAGTCGAAGTAGTAGGCCAAGAGGCCACCGGAACAAGCAGGAGGGTTACTCGGTTATGTGGAACAAAAATGTGATTGATAGTAGAGTGATTCTGATGTCTAGTTGGTTTATTTGTCTCTTATGTGTGGATAAAACCACGCAGAAGAGTGGATCTTAACGAATGTATATGCTCCAGCTTAGACAGTGGACCGAGAAGGGTTCTTTGGAGTCACCTAGCTGAATTGAGGGAGACGGTCCCCAACTACCCTTGGATTGTGGCGGGGATTTCAATTGCTACCTTAATCCCGTAGATAAATTGGGGGGCTCTCAAAGAATAACTGCCGATATCTACGAGTTTAGAGATTTTGTTGAGCAACATGAGCCGATGGATGTGGACCTCACGTAGATTCTCCTATACATGGTCTAACAAAATATTGAAGGAAAACCAAATTCGGATAAGATTAGATAGGTTTCTTCTTTCTCAATAATGCCCGGAGAGGTTTGGGGACTCTTCATTAACGGCACTCCCAAGAATCGGGTCCGATCACAACCCAATTCTATGGGAAACAGGGAGGACTCTAAGAAAAGATACATCGGACCCTTTCGATTCGAACTTATGTGGTTCCAACATCGGATCTCAAGGATCTCGGTTGCCCAATGGTGGGACAAAAAGTATAATGGTTCGAAACTGGCCCAAGTGGCATGTAAACTAAGGAATGTGAAGGCTAACATTAGAGAGTGGAACAAAACTTCCTTTGGCAATATTTTTGTTAAAAAGGCATAACTAAAAGACAAGATCAATGAACTACAGGAGAAGCTAAAGTCAGAGCAGCTTACAGAGGATCTGAGAAACCAGGAGAGGGAGCTGTTAGCCGAATACCACACGATGCTAGGATTTGAAGAAACCTTTTGGAGGCAAAAATCCAGACTGCGTTGGTTAAAGGAGGGTGACAGAAATACAAAGTTCTTCCATGTCTCTACTCTTCGCCACAGGAGTACTAACAAAATTAAGGAGATCAAGATGGCCGATGGGTCTAACACCAAAGATATGGAAGACATAAGGAGGGAAGCGGTTGAGTACTTTAAATCATTGCTAGAAGATGTAAATCCGACTATTGAAGAAGAGGACTCTCTCGTTGGCAGCCATTCCACCCTCAGTAATCGATAATCTTAATGGATTCTTACTTAGTCCTTTCACAAAGGAGGAAATCAAGAAGGTCATTTTTGACATGGATGGTAATAGCTCCCCAAGACCGGATGGCTTCCCTACAGCCTTTCTTCCGTAAGTTTTGGGATATCCTAGGCAATGATGTAGTGGAAGCTATAATTGAGGCTCAAAAGGACATGGAAATCCCATAAGGAGTTAATGCTACTTTTTTAGTCCTCATCCCTAAACTAGTGGGAGCAATGGAATTTTCCAGCTTTCGCCCTATCGCTTATGTAACACTCGATGAAGATTCTCACAAAAACAATCGCCAATAGGCTCGAAGGTTATCCTTCCTTTCATCATTGATATGAACCAAGGTGGCTTTGTGAAAGGGCGACAAATATTGGATGGTATCATCACAATTCATGAGGTTATTCATTCAATGGTGACTAGTAAGGAAGCAGGTATGTTACTAAAGCTTGATATGAATAAAGCCTACGACCGGGTCTCATGGCGGTTCCTCACCAAGATTTTGGGTAAGTTTGGTTTCTGTCCCCAATGGATTAAGTTGATTTTTAGTTGTATCTCTACTACAAGATTTTTTGTCATGGTGAATGGGTCACCCTCCGGTTACTTTAAGAGTGAAAGGGGGTTGCGATAAGGAGATCCTTTGTCTCCATACTTGTTTATTATTTTAGCGGAAGCATTGGGTAGGAACATTTCAGCAACGGTGGCGTATGGTCAATTGGAAGGTTTTAAACCAGCCTCAACAACAGAGCCGTTGTCTCACCAACAGCTTTGTGGATGATACAATCATTGTGTCCAAAGCCTCGGTGCCTCAAGCTAGGAAGTTGAAGAGAATTCTAACCAAGTATGAGACAGACGAGACAAGACATAAACTATAAGAAGAGTAGCATCTATTTCTTTAACACGCCCGGTGGGAGGGAGGAAAGAATAGCTAACCTCTTCGGTTGTGGAAAGGAGCTTCTACCAAAGAACTTATCTAGGCATGCCTATGTTCGAAGGAAGAATGAAGGCTACTTTGTGGAACTCAGTCATTGACAGGATCTCCAAAAAGTTAGCAGGGTGGAAGGGCAGCCTTCTCAGCTCCGTAGGAAAAGCCTTATTAGTTCAAACTACTTTACAGAGCATTCCAATTTATCGCATGTCTCTATTTAGAATGCCTGCAAAGGTCCGAGCTACATTGGAGCTAATTCAACGCAACTTCTTGTGGTCAAGTTCAGAGGAGAGAAAGAGAATTTCGTTGGTAGCATGGAATCGGTGTGTGCAAGCAAGGATCTGGGGGCCTCGGGGTTAAAGAGAATGAAAGAAATGAATCAAGCTCTAATTGGCAAACAAGTATGGAGATTTATCAATAATGATCAATTGGGATGGGTAAAACTTCTTAAGGCAAAATATATAAAAAATAATCAGGACTTCCTGAAAGCTGATAATCTCCCTAGAGGATCCTATTTTTGGAATTGTTTGCTCGAATGTCGGGAGGTAGTCAGGAAAGGCATCAGATGGAGAATTGGTAATGGAAGACAAGTGGACTTTTGGAAAGACCCGTGGTTGGAAGAGGCCCCTCTGAAAGATAACTTAGACCTTCATGTCCTCCAACATAAACTTTCGAAGGAAATGGGAGGAAAAGTAGGGGATTTTATTGTTGTAGCACAGGAAACTTCTTCTTGGAAGAAAATCACAGCTCATAATCTGTCGAGCAAGAGAAGGTGGCCCTAACCAAACTCAATGATGCTTTAAGGGTGTTCCCGATCATTCCTCGGGGAGGAAGAGACAAGGCGATTTGGGGCAAAACTACAAGTGGGATCTATTCAATAAAAATCGCCTATAAGTTAATCCACTCGGGATTCAATGGTCGGACTCCGACTTCGTTATTTGGTTAAATAATTTAACCCCAAAAATAGCTTTCTTCTTTTGGTTGGCAGCTCAAAATAAGATCCCGACAACATGATAATCTGCAAAGGAGAGGTTTCCAATTCATCAATCGATGTATCTTGTGTGAGAAAGCAATAGAATCTGTAAGTCATATATTTCTAACTTGTGATTTTTCTTGTACAGCTCTTCCAAATGATCCCGTCCAAATTTCATATAGATTGGGTCCGTCCAAATAGCATGTCCGACTTCGCATACATAGGCTTCCCCCTTCCGGGCAAAGCTTTTGACTTGGCTCTTGAAGCTCAGCTTACCCCATTTTTTATGGGGGATATGGAATGAGAGAAATAAGAGAGTATTTAAAGGACGTAAGAAAGATCCCAGGTTATGTGGTAATAAAATAATCAGAGCTTTGAAAGAAAACCGGAAAACTTTCTTCTTCAAAAATGAGACCATGTCTCTAAGGGAAAGGAGGATTTTGCGGAACCGGGGAGAGGAACTTCCAGACCTAGACATTACAACCAACCCACGGGATGGTGTCAAGTGGATACCCCCCACACAAAAGTGGGTTAAGTTTAATTTTGACGGGGCAGCTAAAGGAAATCCGGGGCTGCAGGAGTAGGAGGAGTTTTGAGAAATGAGGAAGGAAAAGTGGTCCTTGCCTTTGCAGAGCCTTTGGGAACTCAAACAAATCATTTTGCAGAAGCCCGAGCCTGCATGCAGGCAATGAGAATTTCCAGACTTGAGGGTTATAAGGAAGTTATCTTTGAAGGGGATTCGCTTAATATAATCAAGGCAATTAAGGAGGATAAAGACCCCAACTGGACCATATTGGAGCTTATCCTAGAAGCAAAGATTCATAAATCTCATTTGGTTAATGCCCGAATCCAACACACCTTCAGAGAAGGGAACCAAGCGGCGGATCTAATGGCAAATATTGCAGTTTTCGTTGGGGAGATGCAAATTTGGAAGGATAACTTCCCTCAAGAACTATTGGTGTTGGTCGCTAGAGAAGAGCTAAGATCAAACCTGTTAGAGCATCAGGAGATCAGAGGGGCTGATGATGAGTAATCCGACAGATGGAATTAGGCATAAAAGGCATCCCATTTGTTGGGGCCTGGGAGGTGACAAGTGTACAGTATAGCAACCTAGTGTTAGTAAGTGCTAGGTGTTGTTTGGTTTTTGTTTTATCCTGAATAGTCAAGTGACAAGTATAGGACCGTGGACTCTAAGTATGGCTTAATGTGAGTCTTAGAAAGATCCATTTTGTATTTTGATTATACGGGCTTGATGCTAGAACCAGCCCATTTTGACTTTGTAAAAGGTTTGTGGACCTTATAACCACCTCTACCTTATACCAAAAAAAATATTCAAGACAAGAAAAGTAATAGGCCATTATGATTATTGTCACAAGGTGCATGACAACAACAGATGTAATCAAACAATATGATAAATATCCTCCCCATGAAGATGTTGGAGAAGGGACATATTTTCTAAATTGACTCAAGAATTCTATCCTTTGTGAATAGTTGTGGTCCCTATTCATAAGATTATGAAAAAATTATCACAAACTATACTTGATGACTAATTAGTTATATAATAGGAGTGCATGAACGGTTAAAGGTTGGAACTCCTAACTATTTTAGTATAAATTCTAAATTTATGGGAGATTGCCTCTGTTCAAAATCTAGAGATTCCAACATCACCCTAGAACATATTTTCCTTCAAGTCATAAGACAAGATCCAAAGCCAAAGCTAAGACTATGATGTAATAAAGGGGGGTATGTTAGGAATTATTACATCATAGATAATATGAATGTAATTTGAGCTTACCTAAGGTCCACTAGAAGTCAAGGGTAATTGCAATATTTATTATAGTTGGTTATGCCATATTTGGATATTTATTGTATTTAAATATCTATCATTTCATAATGTAATATATCAAAGCATCTAAGCATTAGCAGTATCAGATCTTCTTTTTTGAAAATTTTCCAAGATCTGAAATAAAAAATGGTAACACTTGTTCCTTTCTCACACTTGATTCCTACTCTTATTGAAACATTTAAAACAAAAATAGGTAAGACTCACACTCACATCTTGTTTGGGGAGTGACTATTGTAATTGTGCAAATAAGTTCTTAGTTTTAATAAAATTAGAAAGTGTTTATCAATGCACATATTCTTTTATATTTCTTCTTATTTTTTTAACATCTTGGATTATTGCAACTCTATAAAGATAGATCTAGAAATTTAGGTTTTAATGTATTAGCTAAAACTTGGAAAAAATAATTAGAGAGAAACAATGATTAAAAATTTAAATCCATAAGATTTCATATGTTTTTGGATAGGTTCTTCAAAATCCATTAAGTTTCATCAATAACATCTCTTGGACTAATTTTAATTATAATTAGAAAAACTTTATTAGAAACCAAAAATTTTATAAACATCTTATAATTCAAATAGTTTAAAAAAATAGAGCTAGGGCAATTTTTTTCAAAAAACAACTCATTTTCAAGAGCCATATCTTTGCATAGAGTTGTTCAGTTTAGATGATGCTTGTGATATTTGTGCAATAGTTAAAGATATTTAAAATGAGTGATCTTACAAAATAATCCAAGTAGCATTGAGGGAGATATGACCATGTGAAGACAACCATCTAAAAAAAGGGCAAAGTTAGGGCAAATTTTTCAAAAAAATGTTTCATCTTTCAGGAGCCATATCTTTGCAAGGGTTGCCCAATTTAGATGATTCTTGGACTAATTTATGATAAATTTGAAGAGCTTTAAAATGAGTGGTTATATGAAGGAATCCAAGTAGTATTGAGGAAGATATAAACAAGTGAAGTAAGCCATCCAAAACAAGGGCAATGACAATTTTTTAAGTTATGGGAAACAAAATTGTTGATATCTATTAGCTAGAGTTTGGATGATGAAAGGAGCAATGGAGGGCTAGGACATCAATAAGGTAGGAAATTATATCTAGATATGGAACTTTTTGGCTAATTTTCATTTGTCCCTTTGTTATATTAGATGTTTTTCTTGCAAATTATTATAGGTTTTTCAAAGAACATAATTGCTATATGTTATACTGGTAAATTTCAATGGATTTCAAGTTATAGTATCCTTCCTATGGACCAATTTATAGTTAAATACTTAGAGTCATCCATAGTAGAAGACGTTAGGAAGGACCTCAAAGAGTAGAGATCCGTATTGTTCAAATATTAGCCAATCATTTGTAAATTTAATGGGTCTTGGCCAATCACTTTAGCTCTAAGAAAATGGATTAATAAGAGTTGGAAGTATCTATTGGTGGATCTATCATTTCTTCCCAAAGGTTTATTCCTAGAAATTTTTTATTCTAGGGAGGAAAGAGATATAATTTGTGACCACCAAAATGGCCTCACACCTATGCTTCCTACTGCGTAAAATGAAATAAGAGAAACAAAGTAGATGCATGCAAAATTGACAACAAATGGGAAGAAGAAAAACACTTTTATTCCATTATAAAGAAGCCAATTTCGGTTACAATTACGTCCCTCTTAGGGATACCATTTTGATACTCTTATTACAGTAGGAAAAAGCAAATGTTCCCTCTCAAGGGTAAATGTGAGTTTTAGGCCCTTCGGGGTGACACGAACTGCTCTAGGGTGGAGTTGACCCTCTTCTCCGCGTTGAGGAAGGAATTGGATGGTTGAATCTCCTTTGAATCTGCTTTCTGTGATCAATAAACAACATAAAAGCATTAAAAGCATAGGCAACCTCTCATGATGAGGCCCTTTAAGGAATATGAACATAAAGATGCCATAACACTAATAAAATCAAGAAAATGAATAAAGCATGTTAAGCCTATGCAATACTTGAAAATATTAATTGAAACATATAACTGGAAAGTACAACTATCTATCTAGTGGATTGATTGCATGAAATGAAGCATGATAACATGAAAATGAGCTAATTATGTCCTATTTGCCATAATGAAGTAAACTTGGTGAAAACCCTAATTCTATCAGTCAAAGTCTCTAAAATGCTAAATAAACCACTAAGATGCTTAATCTAACCTAGTGAAATACAATGCAAAAAGAACAGTAAGGAGATCTTTCACCGATTGCAAACCATGGCTCAAATGAGCGGTCTGCACTATACACCATGATTGTCAACCATGGCGAGCAACAAAGTAGTTTTGCCCTCCAAATACAAGGTTGTGGGCTTGATCCTCCTTGTCAAATTGATGGTCAAGGGTCACCTTGATGTCCTCTGACTGGTTTGGCGGTTGAATTGCACAGTTGGGCCTCCGTTTGCCCGAATTTGTATTTCTTGGCGTTCTAGCTCCTTAGGGCATCCATGGCACAAATTGACATGATGCTTGATGAATTGGCAAATGAATGGCAACAAAACTCTCTCAGTACACTCAGGTGAGTCTACAATCCGATAGGGCTTCGCTATCACAATGCACTATATCTTTTGCCCTAATTTGAAGGGGTACTTATAGGATTACCCAAGGGCTAGGGGTGGCTTCATGGAGAAGCCAAGATCAAGAAGAGGTGGTTGGGATAGTTGGATTGGAAGCCTCTAGAATATTTCATCCTTCAACTACCTTCTTCTAGAACAAATGGTCATTCAAACCGATTTGGCTCGGATGAAGGCCAATTGAACTTCAGTTCTAGACCATGGGTGACAGCTATGGCCTAGACTGTGAACCATGGGTGTCAATAGTGGTTCAGACTATAGACCATAGGTCTCAATAGCGGTTTGAGCTGATTAGGCCAAGGAGCCCAAATTGAGTGGTTAAAACCACTGCTCTATCTTGGAGTCTATCCAAGATCTTCCATATGGTCTTGTAGCATGTCCCATATGAGTAGTCGCCATCGACATGATGCATTTTAGGTGTCTATAGATGCCCCTTTTGTGATGCATTGTGAGATCGAACAACGCGTGAGAAAAAATACACCACCTAAAATGATGTCGAAGGTTGCATGATGATCATTGATCTGATCAACATTAGATGCCCCAGGTCCTGCAAAAGGATGCGCATCCTAGAATCATTGCTTCCAACTCGGTGAAAGGCTTAAATTTGAAAGAGTTTGCACTCATCATCAGGCATTCGGGTAGCTTTGGTGCTACAATAGGAGTTAGGCCTATATAACCGAAAGGAGGAGAGCTACAAACAAACTATCATATTTGCTATTTGCCCCAAGCAAAGGGGTAAGCTTATGATAGTCGTTGACAATGATTCGCAAGGATGAACGCAATTTGACAAGATCAAGGGATCTTCTGCTGATTTTGATTATGATTATGAAAGTATGACTACCCCCTCAAGCGACGAGTCGATGAGGGTAATGACAATTGAATGAAGCGATGAGGTCACTTGACCACTATGAATGATCTGAACAAACTTAGAATTTAGCATTTAATTACTTGACTAGGCTTAGTTCAACTTATGATTGCAACTGTTAATAGTAATTGCACATTTCTATCCCATGGAGCGGTCGGGCTGCAATAGCCTTCTTAGGGAATCAAAATAATACAATGCCAATTAGATTTATGTTGAATCAATTTGTCGATGATCTGCTGAAAATATGTCATAGGAGAAATGACATGAAACACCTCATTCCCGTGGAGCGGTCCAACCTCGAAGGCCTTCTTCGGGATTGAAAAGAAGCATATCAAATCAATGATGACAATTTTACCCCAAATGTCCTTATGGTTATTTACTCATCTCGTCGGATTGCATGGAGCGTCAGTCACTGCAACCGCCAAGTGTCTAGGGTAAATAATTGAATACGAGGTGCATTTGGCTTTTGACTTGTTTAATAATAATTTTTTTTGACTTTTTGAGTTTTTAATTGATCTTGGTGCTTGAAAATCACCAAATTTGCTAAATTGATTTCTCTTATTGAGATTCTGATCCGTTAGGAATCATTAATTTATCATTTAAAACCTTCCCATGATGGGATTTTGGTGCATTTAATGCTAGTTACAAACCGCGCAATAGTTTGAAATATCAAATTTGGGAACCACGGCTCAGAGCTACGGTCGAAAAACCCTAATTCTGGGACCATGATTGTCAGCTGCGGTCCACCAAAATTAAGAAAAGTATATATAGTTTTCCCATTTGAAAATTTCATTATTATTCCTTGAAAGCAATTGCAACTGGAGAGCTCTGAGAGGTGAGGAAGCAATATTTGATACGAAACGCTACTGAAACAACTACCTATGACCTCCCACACATCCCGATGGTAGACCCTACACAACCTTCATCCAACAGAGGCATTGGTGTGGGAAAGGTAACTCGAAACCGAGTCCTCGCACTCCTTACCAACTTAAAAAAATGAACCACATTAAGTAATGGGTCAAATTAACTTCACTAAACTATTGGTAAAGAACCTCACATTAGTTTAGGCTAGATTAGGGCTTTTAATTTTTGGGTGCCAGGCTAGGAAGTGACCCTAAAAGGATTACGTTCCTAGACTACAGCTAGCAGATGCGACTCCCAATTGTCAGATTGGGAACCATAATTGTCAACCATGATGGGATTCAAATCCCAACGGTCAAATTTTGACCGTCACATGGACCATAGATTTGACCCATGGTTCTAAAACTTTGAAAAAAATTCAATTTTTTTTTATTTTTTTTAGCAATTTTTTATTTGTTTGATTTTTAGGTCGATTTTTAATTGTTTTTAGTTATTTTTAGTCACCTTTTTCCCTTATGCATTGCTTCTTTTCAGAAATTGACCTCTAGAGCTAGGGAGTCGGATCTCCTTCGCACCCTCCATAGACAGCTCACTGACCAGGAGCGAGAGTGGTTCGGTGTGGTTGGCTTCGGATACATGCTTGATCTACCCATGATCAGGGTAGACCAAGCATACATGACTGTGTTGGCCCGATGTTGGGATGCGTGGACCAACACATTTCACCTACCCATAGGTGAAATGACTGTGACACTAGAGGATGTTTACCGGATCTTTAGGATCTCGATCGATGGGGAGCCCATCACCTCCACTCCATTCACCAGTAGAGGAGCTATCTTTGATGCCATATTCGATGGGCGTAGTGAGGATGCTCAGACTAAGATTGATCATGGAGGCATCCATGTCGGATATTGGTAGGAGAAGGGCATCTTCTCAGTTCGAGAGGTCATCTTCATGCACTTAGTCATTCAGATTATGCTTCTAGACTCCTCGGGTATGAGGATCCCCTAGAACCTCCTGGCCATCGTCAAGAGAGTTACTCAGAGTTCTACATGATGGCCTTTGCTCTTAGCCTGGGGGAGCACACTGCTAGCTCAGTTATATCATGAGTTGTATCAGGTTACCCATAGGAGTCGAGTCAGCATTAGCTGCAGCCTACTACTTCAGATCTGGGGCTGGTAGCACATTCAGATCGAGCGGCCCATAGACCTACCGCTCAGGATTACTATTGTTCCTACCACATACTAGTGCTATGCGGCATGCTGGCCCCATGAGGAGGAGGGGTTCTAGAGTAGGTCTCACACTGGGGACCTGGACCACTACATTGCTAGATTTGCACAGCTTTGGGCGGATGATATAGAGTGGCACCCATACATGGATTGCCCTACATGGTAGGAGGTTAGCGAGCGGCTATGCCAAGCGAGGAGGGATAGGTGGTTACTCGGCCATAAGGCTAAGATTCATGAGTACCAGTACTACTCATGCATCCTATGCTAGTTTGGTCTTGTTCAAGATATTTTGATGCTTCCTATTATCTATAGGCACCTAGTACTAGAGAGAGATCTACCATGGGTCCAATCGACACCGCTAGGGGATGAGGATGATGACTTCCAAGAGTCGGGCATGGATAGGGCTGGCACCACCATAGCGTATGACACTTGGTGGTCACTTCTATAGTGGTAGGGAGAGGGGCCCCTCGATCAGATAGATGATGGAGTAGAGGCTGATCTAGATGGGTGCAATGTGCACCAGTGTACCGAGGGTGGATGGGGCGTAGAGGCCACCATAGAGGAGGCTCCTCAGGTTGAGGTAGAGGAGGACATAGCTGAGGAGGGTGAGGCACCTCCTGATAGTGAGATTGGGTAGTTACTAGCCCAGGTTGTCGACCTCTAGAGCCAGGTTGGGAGACTGTAGACTCATATTTTATAGTGGGATACATCTATCACCACTCTAGAGGTGAAGCTAGCATGGGGTGAGAGGTAGTGGTAGGGATACGAGTAGGAGAGGACAACTCTCTAGGCATAGGCTACCATTATAGACACTTAGATTACATAGCTCACTAGCGAGTGGGATGTGGCATAGGCATAGTTGAGTGCCATGACTACTGAGAGGGACCTACTGAGGGTAGTGATGGGGGCCCCTCTGCTACATAGGTTGTGATGCCACCTCCCCTTTTTTTGGTCTACCACCATGGCAGAGATAAGGAGGCTTCATTCCCTCATGGAGGAGGGTAATGAGTGAGATACAATGCATGTAGCTCACATCTCCCAGCTGGAGGGCCATATCAGACTGATAGGTGGGGAGGTACTAGAGGACACCCACACTACAGGGTCCTAGCGGACCAGGTCCAGGACTAGGGAGACAGGGTAGTCTTCTGCCAGCTCTAGCTAGAGGACGCACAGGACTGAGAGGACTCACAGGTCCTCGAGTACTCATGGTGCTAGCTCATAGAGGACTCATAGGGATGGTGGAGGTGATGGAGGTGCCTCACAGACTAGGGGTGTAGGCCCTATTTAGTACATATCTTTAGAGATACTTTGTTGTACTATTTTTGAGTGTAAGGTCGAGGACCTACACAGTTGTAGCCTACGGGTATTTTGATATACCCTTGATGTACTCTTTTTGGACACACACATATATATATATATATATATATATATGAGATTGATCATTTTGGCTCATTATGTGTACTTGTTTATTTTTTATTTTATGTTTATGTTATGCACATGGATGCAGATGTTCATATTGATGCTATGCTTATATGATGTGATGTATGGATGACATGCACTAGATAGCTATTTTAATTTATGATGATGATGATATGCAGTGATCTAGATGCTTAGATGTGCTATTTATGATGGATGCATATGGATGCGATGTTTACTTTTAAATGCATATTTAATTTTGCTTTATTGTATGCATTTAATTTATGATGATGTCACGATATGCTGGTGCAATGAATGTAATGCATTATTTACATGATGGTAATCTAATGTAAATGAACCTGTATGCTTTAATCACTTAAAACATAAGGAATGAATGTGATATGTGTTTAACAATCTAATGGACGACACCACAGAATGTGTAAAAATCATGAATGTAATTGAAAATCCTCATTACAAGAATTTAATCAATTAATCACCCATATATGAAATGCAATGATATGAAGTGGTATGATGCGAATGATATAATATGTCACTCTATATTCCTTTTGCAATTTGAAATATATGCACAATATAGTCAGTGGCCATCTAAATATCATTTCTGATATCCATCCGGTATCTATCCTATATCTTGAAAACTTTGTGCTCAATGTAATGATGTATCACGGATTCGATACTTTGCAATTTGATGATTGAATGACTTTTATTTTTGATGGTTTGTGATCTTTGGTATTTTGTTGCTATTAGAGAAATCTTTGAGGTTTTCCATGAGACTCAAACACCCTAGTAGACTTATCAAAAGTTGTATACTGACCAAACTAGACTTCTGAAATGTAAGGCTTTTGCTAGGATAGGCCCTAACTGTTCATTATCCTTGTGTGTGCAAATGAGTATATTAAGATAAAGCATAAGCATACCCCGATGTCAAGCAGGATTCTTTCAGCCCATTGCTAAGATAGGGGATCCTCATATGTTTATCCAATCCTAGGTTTAGATTTTAGTTGGACTAGACCACTAGGCGATACAGGACACCTGAAGCTAGCTCTTCCACATTCAAACATTGGTCTGTACATAAGTGAGGTGCTAATGCATCAGACATATCATCATGCGTAAGGTACAGTAGTGCTGACAATTCCAAGGATTCAAGTTCGCTCCCTTATTTTCTTCAATTTTTTGGGATACTTGCTCATATAAAGTGATAAAAATCACTGTTTATTTTTGTACTATAGTGATAAGAATCACTGTTTATTTTGTACTTTCTCTTTTTTTCTTTTGAGCAAGGGATTTGATACTGATTTTACTTCCTTTGTACAATTTGATCTTCATTTGATTTGACTTTTTGGAATTTACATTTGATAATTTTCTTCAGAAACTTCCTTTGGGGATTTTACTTTGGGAAACTATTTCTGGGATATCGATCTAGGATATCGATCTTATGATATCAATATGGGATATCAATCTGGGATGTCGATCTATGATATCGATCTAGGGTATCAATATTGAGGATTGATGTGGGATATCACTCTAGGATATTGCTCATTTTATCGTAAGCAAGGGATTCTGGGTAGGGAATAAACTTGTCCTTTTTCCAATTGCCAACATTTCCCATACCATCCGCATAGGGGGATAAGCAAGAATAACTCTTTTCACCTCAGGATACCTGGTCCTGCTTCATGGCTTTCATCTTCCCCTAGTCCTTATTAGGATTGTTTAATTTGTTGATTAGTGATAGGATTATGATATGCTAAGGGCTATACTAACTAGACCTCATCTGCAAAAGCAAAGCAAGCTTTCTATCAACTCTTGAGAAGACCTCTAGGTATGGTTGAATGACCGAAAAACCCTAGTATATTCTTCATAGCAACAAAATGGGTTGTGTTGAAAAACACAATTACTCACATGAATGATGGATTATGATAAATGCAGAGGTGCATGATTGAAACACAACGTGGCATCATTTGTAAGACTGACAAACACAATCCATTCTACTACGGAATGCAATGGATGAAGAATGCCTACATGCAATGTGATGAAGTGAATGTATGTGTGAATGCAAATGAAAATGCATAATGCAAATGCAAATGTTTTTGGATTTTATGCTTTACCAATTTTTTTTGGATTTTATTGCTTTTTTAATTTTTATGGATTTTGAGCCTTTATATTTGACCAAACGATGAGTACATGCCCTTGGAGCCTTTAGGAGTGACCAAATGATGAAGAAATGCCTTTGGAGCCTTTTAAATTGACCAAGCAATTTTTTAGAAAACCCTTGGGGCTTTTGGGTTGACCAAAGGGATTATGAGCACCTTTGGAGCTTTTAGGGATGACCAAGCGGTTCTTAGGAATCCTTGGAGCCTTTTGGGATGACCAAGTGGTTTTAAGCAAACCCTTGGAGCCTTTTGGGATGATCGAGCGGTTTTAAGCAAACCCTCGAGGCCTTTTATTGACATGACCAAGCGGTTTTAGGAACCCTTGGTGCCTTTTGCTACGCTCTCAAGCATAGAACACCTTAATATGGATGATGTTGAGAGGTTCAGGCTCTTCAACACCCCCTAGCGATGTTAGGTGATAGGTACCCAGACCAATATTTTTAGATATGATATAGGGTCCTAGCCAATTAGCCATGAATTTGTCTCGCATATCAGGCAGAAAATTAGAGTTCTATTGGTTCTCTTTCAACACAAGATCCCCAACTTCAAAGTCTCTCTGATGGACTTTGTTATTATAAGCTCATTTTAATCGCTCTTGATAAACGTGGAGATGCTCCAGGGCATTCACGTGATGTTCATCAAGCAGCGTCAATTGATCTAGGTGAGCTTGCCATGCGGTGTCATCATCGATGAACTCTTTCAATGCGATGCGCAACGTTGGAATTTCCAACTCTAAGGGCATAATGGCCTCAATGCCATATACTAGTGAAAATGGCGTTGCCCTAGTGGGCGTCCGAATGCTAGTCCTGTAAGCCCATAATGCAAGGGGCAGTTGGATATGCCAATCTTTGTGGTGTTCTTGGACCATATTTTTCAAGATGGCCACCACTATCTTGTTTGAGGCCTCAACTTGCCCATTTGCCTATGGATAATATGGAGTCACAAAACTGTGTTTGATTCTATACTTAGACGTCAAAGCTCTCATAGTTTTGTTCTTAAATGATGTTCCATTATCCAAAACTATCTTGGATGGAATCCCAAAATGACATATGATATGCTCGAGTATAAACTCTGCTATGCGAGCTCTAGTCATCGTTGTTAAGGGTATTGCTTCCACCCATTTTGTAAAATACTCAGTAGCCATGATAATAAATGTATGTCGACCTGATGATGGAGGAGAGATCTTACCGATGAGATCTAATCCCCACTGAGCAAATGGCCAAGCCGCTTGGATGGGTTGTAAGGCCTGCGATGGCAAGTGCATAAGATTAGCATGATGCTGACATTTGATGCATTTCTTGACATACACATTGCAATCCTTCTCCATAGTGGGCCAATAGTAACCCATTCGAAGGATGCACTTGATGATGGCCATGCCACTAAAATGGCCACCACGTACCATACCATGAGCTTGTGAAATCACCCAAGATGCCTCTTGGGGCTCTAGACAATGAAGGAGAACTCCATCGTAGCCTCGTCGGTACAAAATATCTCCTAGCAAGACATATTTAGTCACTTTCTGCTTGAATGTGCATTTTGCAACACGCGATAATCCCTCTGGGATCAAACCAAGTTTTAAGAAGTCTTGGATTTATGACATCCAGCTCTGGTAAGCCTCAGCTTTGACTTCCAAGATGACTTGCTCCCCCTACGTATCTACATGTGTAAATGCAGACTGGAAACAACCTTGTGGTGAATGGTAGTACCACTCCCCATCGGACTCTGAGAGGTTAATGACCCCCAAGGTTCCTTCTTCAGAAAGTCTTCAGCTCTACAGAACCATTCAGCTTTTGGTTCCATGCTAATCATGTTGATTGACTCTTTATTATCAAAGGCTTCGCGCTCCATCGCAGGATGCGAGAGCATTTTAACATGAATGGTAGTAAAATCGGTAGACGGATTCTGAGGGATTAAGGATCCCAAAGATGCCATGGTGTCTACGAACCTATTTGATGAATGAGGGATTGCCTCGATGTCATACCATTCCAACTTAGCCAAATATGTAACAACAAGATCTTTATAAGCTTTCAACATGGGACATCGGCATTGAAAGAGTCCCCTTAACTTGGTTGACTATGAGCAAGGAGTCACCAAAGATGTTTAATATTTTAATGTTCATGGCGATGGCTGTGTGGAGGCCCAAAAGTAGGGCTTCGTATTCAGCATTGTTGTTGGTGCAAGGAAAGTCTAATTTGAATGACAAGGGCATTGGAGCTCCTTGCGGTGTGACAAACACTATTCCTGCACCACCCCCTTGCTCGCACTTTGAACCATCGAAGAACAAGGTCATATCAACATTATTTTTTGGTTCTTTAGGTTTGGGAGCTTCGGATATGATGAAGACCACATCATCCGGAAGCTCAATGGTAAGAGGCCTCTTGATAGTGGTGCCTCAACCAGTTGATCAACTATGACTTGTCCCTTAATGGACTTTTGGCTTATGAATTCTAGATCGAATTCTATCAGTAGCATGATCCACTTCGTAGTATGTGTATTATGATATGTCTTGCTCATCATATACTGCAAAGGATTTTGTTTTGATATTACATATGTCGTATGACTTAGCATATAGTGCCACAATTTCTTTGTAGCGAACACTATTGCTAAACACAACTTCTCCACATATGCATATCCTAGCTCATAACTCACCAAGGTTCGGCTAATATAATATATGGCTTGCTCTTTGCCTTGCACATTCTTTTGGGCTAACATGGTCCCTAATGCAAAGTCGGTTGTCGATATATATAGCAAAAATGGCACATCTGGCCTTGGTGGAGCTAGCACTGGCGACGTCACCAGGTATTGCTTGATTTTAGCAAAGGCTGCTTGATAGTCCTCATCCTAGTTGAATGGGACCCCCTTGTGTAGAAGTCGATTCATGGGTCAATATTTATCCGATAATTGAGTGATAAATCACTTTATGGATGCTACTTTGCCCTATAGGCTTCTTAATTCCTTGATGTTTGAGGGAGGATGCATCTCTAGAATAGCCTTGACCTTTTTTGGGTCAACTTCGATGCCTCATTTTGAAATGATGAATCCTAAGAGCTTTCCTGAAGTTACACCAAATACGCACTTCTTAGGATTCAACCTGACATTATGCTCTATCAGGTGATCGAAGACCTTTCTTAAGACCTCAGCATGCTCAGAACGTAACAATGACTTTGCCAACAAGTCATCGATATAATCCTCTAGGATCTTATGCATGTAGTCATGAAAGATATATGTCATAGCCCGTTGATATGTGGCACCAATATTTTTAAGGCCAAATGGCATAACTTTGTAACAAAATGTCCCCCATGGCATTATAAACATGTGTTTTATGCTGGTCTTCGGGCTTAATTCGAATTTGATTGTATCCAAAAAAATCATCCATCAAGGAGAGCATCTCATGACCTACGGTTGCGTCTACAAGAGCATCAATATTCGGCAATGGAAATGAATCCTTTGGTGTTGCCTTATTCAGGTCTCTAAAATCCATACAAATACGGATCCTTCCATCAGGTTTTCCTACAGGCACCATATTGGATACCCATTTCGGATAGTCGATGGAGATGACAAACTCTACGTCCAACAACTTTTGCAATTCATCTTTCACCATTAAGGCTACTTTTGGATGCATCTTTCTAAGCTTCTGCTTGACTGGCTTCTTTGATAGATCTAGCGAAAGGTTATGGGTAACCAATTTTGGGTCTAGACCAGGCATATCTTTGTAAGTCCAAGCAAAAATATTAGGTCTCTCTTTCAGTAGAGGGATGAGGGTGGCACACTCATCGGGAGTGAGACTCTCTCCAAATTTAACCTTCCTTGGATTGGTGGGATCATTATTGATATCCACATCGAAGGTTTCCTCTACTGACATGTGTGATCCCTCCTCAAGCTGATGAGGCGTAGGGATCAAGTGGATGTCATCTGTTGGGTTTATAGGTTTCATATTGGAAGCATCCTCAACATGATAGACATCATAAGCACAACCTGGTGCAAAATGAAATGGTTGCAACATTTCTTCGTTAGGGAAGAAATATTTAGGCTCAACAGGTGAGTCAACATGATCCCAATCGATAGCATCTACATTTAAATGCAATGGTTTGGATGGATCGATTGGATTATGGAGTGGAGTGGTCAAATCAATGGAGACCATGTTGATGAAATGGATCATTGATCTCCAGGACCACGTGCAAGTGACTCATCATTATCAAAACTACCATCCTCGAGATGTGGTTCTAGGGGTATGGGGATCTCCGGATCCGATCTATGAATAGACTATCGGATGGGATCACTGGGCTCAAGGAGCTCCATGTACGTCGACGGATCGAGAAACACCATATGATAAATCATATTAAGATTTGGTGGTCTCCCTCTGAGGCGAGGATGGAGATTAATCTCTCTACGCATATCCTCAGACGTATATGGTGCATTGCAATAACATAAGTAGGGAGGTCCTAAGTAGGCTCTCTATGTCTCATCTTCTTCATCACTATCATAATATAAGCCCTCATTTGCCCCCACTAGAATGGGATGTTCTAGAAAATGTGGCCCCATATAGGCTATCTCCTGATCACTATCATCACTGTTCGATAAAATTGGGTATAAGCATCATAAATACGATACTATCGAATAGATCAGCTCAACCTCATCCCTCGACTGATCATCGGGTGAGGACTCACTATCCACCAAGATATCCTCGTGATATGTCTTGGGTGGTGCTATGGTGACGTAAGACACCATCCAGTTATCCCTCTGGAACGCAGAAGGATCAGGGTGATATGGATTGAAATCTGCTTCACCCCCAAACTAAGGTACAGGCGGTCTAAAGATGCTGCAAGCAAATCATCCTATCCTCGTATTTGCAACCCTAGCCCGAACCTATCAGTTGCCAACTGATAATGTGACTCAAGCGGAGTCCTACGTCCTTGCTCAAAAAGACCAAGGCCATACCCATGCCAATGATATAATTCAAAAATACGCATGGAATATTCAGGGTTGGATAGGTAACGAACATTCACTATGAATGGTTCGTCATCATCTTCATCCATGGGCGTTCGGGTAGGAAGCTGATCCAGCCCAACGTAGATGAAGTTCGTTTGATTGGGTGGCTCTCCCAATGGCACTACTGATCCAACCAAAAAATGATGAGCATGCGGTCGACCCATCTCTTGTGCAGTCTCTAGGATTGGTCCAAAGGTGACATTCTACACAATATATTCACCTAACCCTGTGTTGGCCAGATGAACAGTCACCCGCAGTGCGGATGACCCTACTGATGATGTAGGTAAGGCAGGTTGAGGTACCTCCTCGACTTTATCCTGGGCTTCTTCCACTTCCATGGGAGTGGGAGCCTCATTGGTGACTGGTTTGGGCACATGCTTATTTTCCTTTTTGCCCATTTTTATCTTTAGCTTTCTTTCGTCTTGAAGCATTGCTGATGCAATTGGTTTCAAAGAAATTGCTATAGTGTGCTCAGATTTGTGTGATACAGATGTCGATGGTTGAGCATGCACTTTTTTTTGGCCTCCTGGATTCTTAACCGGCGACATCAGTCGAACGTCCAGGTGCGTTGATGGGAGTATGAAACTCCCTGGCAAATTAGCTAGGTTCACAAATTTGAAGGTTTAACACCACCTGATTGACATGGGTCTTCTTGCCCTGATGTTTTGTGGAGCTCTTCTTGTGCCCCTCCATGTTTTTGAGCTTCAAGTTACCCTCTTGAAAATTGATATCCTCAATTACTTAGGCTTGTGCCAAAGCTTCCTCGAATGTCTGGTACTATTGTAGTTGTAACAATAACGAGATGTGCTTGGCTTAACTCTTTGTGAACATCTGAGTCGGTTCTATAGCAAGAATTGGGAATGGCAAATTTACCATTAATCTCCTCCACCTCTTTGCATATTCTAGGATTATCTCATCATCGCGCTAAGCTAGCACAACTAAATCGAAAAGGTTAGCTTGCTTCTTGATGCCAAAATAAAAGTGTTCAAGAAAGGTGTCATCCAGTTGCTCAAAACTGGTGATATTGTACCTCTTCAAATGATTAAACCACTCCTGAGATGGGCCTGAGAGGGTTGTGATGAATGTACACAAAAGTAAGATATCGTTGCTTGCAATCTGGAAGCATATGTCCAAAAATCTTATGATATGCTCTTGCACGTCCTTATCACCTTTGAATTTATCTAGATTGGGCATGTCAAAATGCTCAAGATATGTTGGAGTAAGTACCGAGGGGTCCAAAGGCTTGTTATGAATCTTTCTCAATTTTGGATTTTGAAAATTCATGCCTTGCCTCTCGATTTCTTTTACTTTCTCTGTTAAGACCTTATAGTCCTGCTAGGATAGAAAGTCCTCCTTTCTAAGCTGGTGTGGGGGTGGTCTTGGAGGTACATTCTTCCTCTACCAAGGTGGAGGATGTTTATCTTCCTCCTCAACTTGGGAGATTTTAGGATATCCATGATCAGCTCCATATCCCTCTTCTTCCTCATATTGTCTTTGCCTCTGATCTTCGAACAGTGGTGGTCATTCTCTTTGTTGGTCAGTGACATGAGTGTGAGTTTCTCTACGCTCCTGATGCATGTCAGCTTGTGCAAAAACCCTCCTATGAGTGCACTCTTCATGCTCAGCGTGAGTGAATAAACCAGCCCTGGATATCCTATCAACTTTTTCTATACTCTTCTTTTGGGCAAAGATGTGTTCCTAACGCATATGTTGCTCATATAATCTTTGTCTAATGAGTCTTTGCGCCTAAATATTTTCATCTTCAATGTGTTGCCTCTCTGCACGAGCATCCTCTAATTGATCTTGTAGGAGTTGTTGTCTCTACTCAGATACCAACCTATGCGATCTATCAATGTGATCGGCCGTAAGAGGTCTCTAGTACGTGTGCTCCGTGTGAGTGACCTTATGGGTTCTCTACCCATCTGACGGATTCACTACGCTTTTGCCTTTTTTCATGAAGACAACATTGGCATCATGTTGAGTCATGTGTTATGTGCCACCATGCATATATGGTGGATGCAAACCATGAGGGTGCTTGGAAGCCTCCCCATATTCTCTGGTGGTCCTAATAGTGCTCCCACTATGCTCACTTAGGGCACGAGTGGGCGAAGCTGAAGGCTTGTAGCCTAACTACTTGAGGATGCTACCTAAACCATCCAACTGTCTGGATTACCATCGCTCATGCAGTGGTGTACCATTGGGTCCCACCTTTGACATGTCGAGAGTGATATTGCGAGGTTCACTACATGTGGAAGTGTGAACAGGCCTATGCTCATAAGTGAGCCTATCTGCATGCCCCTAAATGGGCGGATCTTGATCTCTTCTATACTCTGAATTTGGAGGCATGGAACCTCTTGTAGACCTAGTATGTAGGGGTACCAACTTGGCCCCCTGTATGACATACTCATCGATCGATCTCATGGATGCACGTGCACTATGATCTCGATAATGGCCTTCGAGTGGAGAACCCTCATGCTGAGAGGCTCCATGCTCTATCCTATGTCTAGAAGAGTGCATAGAAGCTCCTCTATCGAGGTACGCTCAATGGTGTCCCCTCATGTCAAATTCTCTTCTCTAATGCTCACCGAACGATGTTCAAGAAGTGCATGTGGGTGAGGGTTCGACATATTTTGTTGTGAATTTTGTGGGACTTGGTCATTTCCATTAGGATTAATCCTTTTCCGACCTCCTCGTGTCTCCACCATGGTGTACCTAGTATCTAGATTTATCTTTTATTATGCAAAAAATGTATATAATGATGATGATCTTGAATTAACTTTTAAAATGTGATCCCTAAATTGTATTATGTTGTTTCATGATTTGTTGTATCAGTATTAGAAACTCTTATCGTGTTTGAAAGATTATTGGATGATAATCTCTGTTTAATTAGCTTTCACCTGTATACTCACAGCTCGACATCCTGGCTATGAACTCCAGGTCGTGTAATCCAACCTATAATATGTGGTAATGAAGCCCACACACGATCAGGGAGCATAGGTCCTCCCAGATCCTCACCCATTTTTACCCAGTCAACGTCATACCCTCCGAAGAGTATATGCAAATTTTCTAGGCTACGAAAGGTTCTTGGATCCGATATTGGTCTAGAACATAAGGTATGTGGGATTTGGGCCAACGGATGGAAATAACCTCCAGCGTCATTGAAACCCTACTAGTGGTTGGATGTCACTTCCAACTCACTAGAATTTAATTGAAACGTGGTGTGTGTGGTTCATTTTAATTGTTGCATGAAAATAAAATGCATCATATAGCATTCATGCTCATTTCCTACGTGATATGCAGTGAAAGAACTTTTCAAATTTAGAAAATGCAAGCTACATACTACATGCTCTTTTCAATAATGCACTTTACGATGTAAATGGCCATTGATTGGGCCTTGGGCATGCAAAACAACACACAATTTAATCTAGCACATTGGATTCTAGGGCGGACTGCACTCAGAGGTTCACTGTTCCTAGCAACGCCTAGCTAAAACATAAAAAGAATTGAAACCATAGGACCTAATTCATTTTCATTTTCTTTTGTGTCCTAATTAAATCTCCTTTTCACGCAAACTAGAAAAACATAGGTAGTAAAAATAGGAACAGGGGCTAAAAATGGGACCTACCTCTGATTCTCATTTGATAAAGCTTTGAATCCCTGTTGTGTCTATTTTTGCTGCTAAATCACTGATATTGTAGCTCTATCGCATGGTTGCTACTATAGACCGCATCTTGAAGTCATGGCCCAAAAATGAGACTACAGCTGTCAACCGCGGTTTGCACCTGATATCCAAAAACACAAAAAGATCAAAAATCAAAGGCTAAAAATGTGGAGTCCCACCATGATCACCTTCTATGACCATCAAAATGGCCTCACACCTATGCTTCCTACTGCGTAAAATGAAATAAGAGAAAAAAAGTAGATCAATTGGATGGTTGAATCTCCTTTGAATCTGCTTTCCTACGATCAATAAACAACATAAAAGTATTAAAAGCATAGGCAACCTCTCATGATGAGGCCCTTTAAAGAATTTGAACATAAAGATGCCATAACACTAATGAAATCAAGAAAACGAATAAAGCATGTTAAGCTTATGCAATACTTGAATAGATGAATTGAAACTTATAACTGGAAAGTACAACTACCTATCTAGTGGATTGATTGCATGAAATGAAGCATGATAACATGAAAATGAGCTAATTATGTCCTATTTTCCATAATGAAGTAAACTTGGTGAAAACCCTAATTCTGTAGGTCAGAGTCTCTAAAATTCCAAATAAACCACTAATATGCTTAATCTAACCTAATGAAATATAATGTAAAAAGAACAGTAAGGAGATCTTTCATCGATTGCAAACCGTGGCTCAAATGAGCGGTCTGCACTGTACACCGCGACTGTCAGTCGCGGTATCAACAAAGTAGTTTTACCCTCCAAATCCAAGGTTGTGGGATTGATCCTCCTTTTCAAATTTATGGTCAAGGGTCACCTTGATGTCCTCTGACTGGTTTGGTGGTTGAATTGCACAGTTGGGCCTCCGTTTTCCCGAATTCACATTTCTTGCCATTCTAGCTCCTTAGGGCATCCATGGAACAAATTGACATGATGCTTGATGAATTGGCAAATGAATGGCAACAAAAATCTCTCAGTACACTCAGGTGATTCTATAATCCAACAGGGCTTCGCTATCACAATGCACTATATCTTTTTTCCTAATTTGAAGGGGTACTTATAGGATTACCCAAGGGCTAGGGATGGCTTCATGGAGAATCCAAGATCAAGAAGAGGTGTTTGGGATAGTTGTATTGGAAGCCTATGGAATATTTCATCCTTCAACTACCCTCTTCTAGAACAAATGATCGTTCAAACCAATTTGGCTTAGATGAAGGCCAACTGAACTTCAGTTCTAAACCACGGGTGACAACTACAGCCTAGACTGTGAACCGCAGGTGTCAGCAATGGTTCAGACTATAGAGCATAGGTCTCAACAGTGGTTTGATTTTATTAGGCCAAGGAGCCCAAATTGAGTGGTTAAAACCACTGCTCTATCTTGGAGTCTGTCCTAGATCTTCCATATGGTCTTGTAGCATGTCCCATATGAGTAGTCGCCATCGACATGACGTGTTTTAGGTGTCTACATAATTCTAAAAGGAGGTCCTTGGTTTATGGGAAGAGCAAGACTCTTCATTACCCATTGGTATGAAGGCTTTACACCTAAAAATGTAAATCTATCCCTAGTACTAGTCTAGGTTAGGATGTATGGTTTACCCATTGAATTTTGGAAAATGGGTACCTTTAATACAATAGGAAATATTATGGGAGAATTCCTTATGATTTCATAAACTACAAAATATGAATTATTGGCTAGCTATGTCTGAATATTGGCCATCATTGATATCAGTAAACATTTACTAGAATCAATCATTCTTTAGTATGGAGGTAAGTTATGGACCCAAACCATAAATTATGAAAACATATATTTTAGATGTAGAAGATGTCATGAGGTGGGGCATATTGAGAGATCATTCCCTAAGAAGATTCTAGCAAAAACATATATAGAAAACCACAAAAGAAACTTACAAATGGGTATGGATGAGGATGGTTTTCAACTTCCAAAAAATAGGTCTAGACAGATGAAAGTAAATAAATGTAAACACCAATAAGGATATTGAAATAAATATCAAATTTTTTGAGGTTTTAGCCTATGAAGAGAAAGCAATTTAGAGCTTATAGGAGATGGTATAATAGGATCAAAATATCAACAAAGAGCAATCTACTTAGTATGATCCTAATTTAGGTATGAACATTCTTGCTAAACCTAAGGGATGTGCCTCATCAGATTTAAAGACTCTCTTGAAGTTTTATGTGTTAGATAATATTACATTATTTGGTACTTTACCTTGTAAGAATTTGGTTATTAGGTATCTTATAAGTATTTAGTGTTTGTATTTATTAGGAGAAGAATAAATATTTCTCTCTCATGAGAAATATAAATAGACATATCTTCTGTGAGATTGAAAAGATAAAGAATTGGAATAAGTTGAAATGTAAAGAGTCTCATGGATATGAAGAGACTCTATAGAGTTGTATATCTGAGATACAACTCCATGAGAAATGTAATGAAAAAACATTGCAAATAGTTTTCTTGTGTTTGAATTTATTGTTTTAAATTTACGAGTTATGGATTGAATACTTTGATCCTTTTATGAGAATTTATTTGTGAACCTAGGTATTTGCTATCACCATATTGAAGAATAGAACAATAAGACCTACTTCTAATATTGGCAAGGCAAAAAGAGGAAAAACTTCAAATTATCAAGCAAGAGCTAGGGAAGCAAGAACAAACATAGGGAAAGAAACACAATCTAAATGGTTGAACTTCTCTTTACTAAATAGCAAATTAATTTTGGTAATTCACAAGCGGGGCCAAAAACCCCTAATGAAACATGATTTCCATCTCATGGAATATAAGGGATGCTAATGCCCCCTCAAAGCAAAAGTGTATAAGGGATCTTTGTTTAAGTAATAAGCCCAAAATATTTTGTATCCAAAAAACTAAAATGACAAAAGAAGTTTCTAAAACTATGAAAGTAGTATGGGCAAGATGTGAATGGGATGTTGTGGATTCAAAAGAAGTGGTTGGGGGAACTCTAATATATTGGAATTAGAACCTCTTGTGAAACAATTGATAAATTTAGGCATTGGATAACCTCATTAATCACATGCTACTTTGCATATATTTGTTTCATTCTTATCAATGTCTATGGACTTACAACTTAGTCAAGATGATCAAATATATGAAGTGCGATTGAAACCTTTATAAGGAGTAAATACCAAGAAATATAATTCAATATCATAGGAGATTTTAATGCCATAACCAAGCTGATGAAAATTTTGGGGGAATTAGGAAAATAACCCAAAGTATGGGATATTTCTCAACTATTATTCAAAATAATAATCTATGAAAGATCGAGTTTTAAATGTCAACTATACATGGACCAACAATAAGACAAATAAGAACCTAAGAGAAACAAAACTAGACAGATGCATACTCTCATATTATTGTCTAGATAAAGGCACTTGTGCTAAAATTAATACCTTGACAAGGATTGGTTCAAATCACTAGTCAATAAGAGTTAAAATGGTGGTAAGTGAAGTTCTAGGATCAGAGGAGGTTGAAGTTCTTAATGATAAACTGCTACAATAAGTACCTTTAGTTCTAATAAAAAAATATAATAGAAAACTAATGGAGCCTATTACTTTGGAAGAAGTTCATTTAGCTCTTTCCTCTTTTGATAAGAATAAATCCCCAAGTTCGGATGAGCTCTCAGTAGCATTCTATCAACATAATTATAAAATAGTGAAGGATTCTTTATTGCTGGTAGTGGAACAATCTACTGTAAATGCACCATATCTTACCTTAATTCTAAAATAGAAGGATGTTTGATTCATTTAGACCCATAAGCCTATGTAATATGGCATATCAGATAATCTTTAAAGTGATGGCAAATCGGTTAAGACTATTGCTAGACAAAATTATTTTAGAAGAGCAAGGAATATTTATGAAAGGGAGACAAATTTTATATGGGATCATAGTAGCTCATGAAGTTATGCATTCAATAACTTTAATAAAATAGAGAGCAATGATCTTAAAACTTGATATGAGTAAAGCCTATGATAGGGTTAAATAGAATTTTCTTTTTGTAGTATTAGAAAAGTTTAAATTTAGAAAAAAAATGGGTCAAATGGATTTAAGCTTGTGTCTCTATAGTATCATATTTAGTGTTGGTCAATGGATTAGTAACAATATTTTAAATCCAAGAGGGGTCTTAGATAGGGAGATCTTCTATCACAATATATATTCATTATTGTGGCAAAGGTATTGGGAAGGAACTTGAAGAAGGCATACAAAGATGGGTTAATATGTGGACTTAAGGCTAGTAATAACATTTTATTTTTTGTATGTGGAAAACACCCCTTTGGGTGCCACTTTCAGGTAAGACCCAAGGAGGTGGGGGTATCTATTCCACCCAAAGACATCCAAGGCTCTCACTTGGCCTGGCCCCTTTGGCACACTCAAAGAGCACACCTAAACATGAAAAATAAACAAAAAACAACAATAAAAAAAACGTAAAAACACATACAAAAAAAATAACACAAAAAACATTAAAACAATAAGAAATAAACAAAAACACAAAAAACAACACAAATCCACACATACACCAAAAATTTAAATGAAGGAAAAAACATACTACATCTTCAAACAAACCATTTAAATAGGCCTTTTAGCCAAAATTCAACAAAGAAAGCATAAAAATCTTCCTAAGTTGGGAACTGAATACCCTGATTGAACCATAGAGAAGATACAAAGAAAATAAATTGGGTACCTCTGTACTGGAGCCATTTAGATAAAGGATAGAAACAAGAGCATCCTTTATTTGTGATGGCTAGAAAGGAAAATAAAAAACCAATTACTCAAGGCTCATGCAAATTGCAACAAGGAGGCTTTTTCCATTCTGTTTTCACCATGATTAGAGCTAGCAACAACCTCCTTATCTTTATTGATCATACAGATAATTCTATGCTTGATTCCCTCAAGAACATCCATATCAAAAAATAGGTTGATCCAGGTGGGCTCTCTTAGACCTCTATTCACTCCCTAATTAGTAATAGCATCATCCACCTTATTTATAGATCTTCACACATGAAAGTACTCTCTAACTAGAGGCTAGGGGATATTATTCAAACTATAAGACCCATGTATATTCCAAGAGGGGATCTTCATTATGAGCCACTAGTGAAGGGTTTTCTTGCTAAAAACTCCGAACTCAGGGGAACCACCAGTCTAGAGTCCATGAGGGTCTTCCTTGTATCTTCCAGAAGCTCTGTCAAAGATTTCCTTCCTCTCCTTAACTGAATTAATTTGTCTTTCTTTTGGTATATGAGGTAGACTTTAGTTCCAAATGTAGATAACTTGAGGAGAGGTTCCCAATGTCTTTTAATTTTTTTCTCCTCTTCACTTCTTCAATGTCCTATTTTTTATTTCCTTCAATATTCAAGGTCTTTGAGATGCTATAATTGATAGGGACAATAGAAATATCATGTACATTAGGAATTAAGGGAGGGTTTGAGGTAGAGGTTACCACATTTTAACGAATAGGTCTTTATTTAAGGAGGGTTTGGCTAATCTCCTCCTTTTCTAGTTGACAAGGCCCCTTCAAGGGAGGGTCCAAGGTTCTTCTACCTAAAATATTTGCATGTTGAATAGGCTCATTAATAGCCATCAGAGTATCTTCATGGCATAACCTTAGCTGGTGATTCCTTTGGATTAAATCACCTTCCTCCATGCTTTCAAGATCTTTCATTGATTGCTCATCAATAATTTCCATTATATTTTCCCCCTTACTCCCTTCCTTGTTTGCTTGTTCATATTCCCCTCGAGGGATATACATGGATTTCTCCATCTCTTGGTTTGTCTCTTGTAGAACTGCAAATTTATTTGTTTGTTGATTTTTTTATTCCCCTTTCATTTGCCACACCTTTTTATCCTTTTTTTTTATCAATTTTGGATATTTCCACTCTTCCTTCTTCCCTAATAGATATTTTTTTTTTATCTCTTCCACTTTTTTCTTAAGGATAATATAGTTTCGTAGGATATGACCATAAACATGGCAAAATATGCATTGGAAGGGTGTATTCTCATAATCTAGATATTGGGTCCACTCATAATCCCCTGCACTTAGAATAATTATCCTCGAAAGAGGGCTTGATAGGTCTACATGGTGAAAAATTTGAGCAAAAGTAGTTACATTAACTTATTTAGTTACTTTGGAAATTCCTATATATTCCTCAATAGTATTTCCAATTTCTTTCAAGGTTTCCTCATTCTAAAATTCCAAGGGGAGAGTGTATAGTCGCACCTAGACTGGGGCTTTAGTTGGATTTTCTTTGTTGGGATCAAACCCTATGGTCTAGTTCCACATAAAAATACCAGCCCTTGCCATGAAATAAGGCCCCCTATCTTGAATCCTCTCCTTATTCTCCAAGTAGGTGAAACGACAATGAAGAATTCTTTAGGGTAGATTCTAAGTTCTACTTCTCTCTTTGATTTCCATACTTCCCTTATCTAATTTTGTATATCTTGCTCCATTGACCAAAAACCTATGAAGTGGTAAATTAATGATCGCTCAGATAAATACAAAATTTCTTATTTAAAGGATTATGGTTTAACATTAAATTGTGGTAACTGTAGTTTTTTATAGGCATTTATTAAGGGCTAAGGGTTGTGTGATCTCTTATATTTTTTCCTCATTAATAACTACATGCCTAATACCTCTCGCAAAGGTTCCACTTTCTCCTTTAGTACCTCTGTTTTGCACCACATCTCGAAAAGAGAGAGGTGGCAGGCCCCCTAAAGAGGTTACCATCAAAAAGAGAGGACACCACACATACAAAAAAAAAGAAAACAAAAACAAAAAAAACAAAAGAAAGGGATAACTTTGAATAGTACCTTCCTTTGCAACTAGAAACCTTTACACCACCATGAAATGTTTGACAAAAAGATCATAGTGCATGCATGGAAGAAGCCTTAAAACTAGACAATCTCGAATTTTGAGCCTACATGCGGGTTAAAAAACTACATCTAGGTTGCAAGAACCACCAAATCTCACTACATCTAGGTAAAATATCATAGATTATATAACTTATAATTAATTATTGAGGATTTCAGTCTAGAAATAACATTGATAACATCATCCATTAATAGTTTGTAGATGATACAACCCTTTTTGGAAGGGAATGAGGCCAAAGCTTTGAATAATTTATTAAAGGATTATGAAAGAGCATTAGGGTAAAAAATTAAAAGGATAAAATCCAAATTTTACTTCCTAAACACTCAGCTAGAATCAAAGCAGGGATATGTAGGTTACTTCAAATGTAGGAGGAAAATTTGCCAGCAACTTCTCTAGGGATGCCCTTATTTGAGGGGAGAATGAAGATAGAATTGTGGAGTCCAATTATAAGTAAAGTTTAAAATAAACTACTAACGTGGAAAGGTAGATGGTTATCATTAGCAGGAAGAGTGCAACTAAATAAATCAGTCTTATGGCCCATTCTAACATATTATATGTCTAGGTCCGAGGTATAGACCAATTGGTTCATCCAAACCCCTTAAAGGGGGTGGAGGTCCAAGGTTCAAATCTCGGGCCTCGCCAGACTGAACGCTTGTCCCTTTCCTGGTGCTTTCAGCGGCGTAAAAGGTTTAAAATGATTATGGCATGGTGGTTATAGGTGCGGACTGTGCGAAGATCTATGTGGCGGCTTTAGGGTGGACAACATAGAATACTGTGGCGGCCATAAAAATTTGGATAGCCTACCCGGATTCGTGGCGGCTACCGATTCCACCATGTAAATACAAAAAAAAAAACATATTATATGTCCTTGTATACTATGTCAAAATCAAAATAATTTTTTTTAATTTTTATTATATGGTCATTTTTATGGTTAGGTTTACATGATACAAGAAAATGTCCTTTGAGGAAATGGAGCAAGGTGTGTGATGATAAAACTAAGAGAGGTCTTATTTTAAGATTTCTTATGGATACAAACTTAGCTCTTAGAAGAAAAGTAATTTGGAAATGGTACAAAAAGAGTCAAAGACAATGGGCAATAATCCTTCTGAGTACATTGAGCCAAATGACCCAAGCTTAATATGTATTGCATTCTCACTACCCAATGGTTTTGCACTATGAAATAGTTTAAAAAATAAATTGATCTAGTGATTAAAGGTCTAATATGGGTGGTGGGAGCTAGAGAAAAAAATTCTATTTGGATGGATAATTAGTGTGATAAAAAAACACTCAATCTAGATCCAATTTTAAAACCATGGATGAAATTATTTCAAGATAAATATGGTGATAGGGTTTCAAACATTATGTACAAATATCAAGAAGGAAGATACAAATAGAAAGAAGATTTTTTTACAAGTATACAAGATTGATGCTAGGAGGAAGTTGAGCAAAAAGATAACTATGATTATTTCAAGGGGAGTCGAGGATAAGCTAATTTAGGAGTTGAATAGCTTAGAAGAATATACAAAAAGAAGCGGATATAATATAAAGCACCAACAAAATAGGAATACTGCAAGAATATGGAGAGATATTTGAGATATCCCAAGCATTCCTAAATTAAAAATGTTTGTTTAGTTAATAAGTTATTGTAACAACCCAAGTCTACTACTCACCTGGTTGCACAGTCTAAAGAACAAACAAAACCAATAAAATTTGTTTTTCCACTACGTTAATCATTTAGTACTAAGAAGTTATACTTTGGTTATCAAGTATTTGCTACAGGTTATATCTTTTGGTTCACCCAATAGTTCTATATTTGTTTTAAGACAATGTAGCACAGACATAACAAACCACATTTGGGTTAGGAACTACTGCAGCCAACCACCCAAGTGGATGAGATTGGCCAAATCACGTAGAGTTGCCATTCTATGGATTCAATTGCCCTCATTTGCGTCCATGGATTTCGGCATGAGGATCGAACCACGACAAGGGTTGTCCTCTAGGGCCCATAACACCTAGAGGGTGTACGCTTTCTTCCATTCCTCATCTCACTGAACCTTTGACCATTTAGTCAACTTGTTCTAGAACTAGTGTAGATGAGAATAGCGTACTTATGCCCTTGTGACTAACTAGAGATTCCCTTTTATTTTCTTGGATTCATTTAGTGCCATGTCTATTCCCTAACCTTGGACTTCATTGTATGTGCTCAATAGAACCCACTGCAGTTCATCCCATACCGAACCCCATGGCCATTCCAGCTAGGTTCACTTAACACAATTTTTATCATAGTGCTTTTCGAGTATCAACCTTGAAAAGGTATCTCATACCATCTTCTCTTTCCGATTTGACTGGCCATATTATGGGACCAATTTCGTCAGTCATCAGATGTCTCGAAGCATGTTGTGTGCATTCTCACACCTCAACAATATTGGGTATACATAGGTTTTTTCTTAAGTTATGTCCTTCCGAGAAAACCTACTAGATTAAATAGATTATTCTAATCTTCCATAAGAAATATTATTTTCTTTTCCAAGTAAGAGTTTTTCTAGTTTTCCTTTGAATACAACTAAAAACATTATGGGTATAATTTAACAATATGCAGTTCAACTCTACACCCAAGGTGTCATCTTAAAGAAACTGAAATATTATATTTTTTTTATTACCCATTCCCTTCTTTTTCCAAATCGTCTACAAGGAAACCTTAATAAGGTAGATGCAACAAGCCAAGTTCTCTAAGTTAAAGGCTATACAAAACTATTTTTGTTTAAACAATTCCTTTCATGAAATAATGGTGAGCTGGTCAATGTTAATTGCCTACTTTAAAAGTAAAGGTTACCATTCATTTACTACCTTTCCTCAAGGTTTAACCCGGTTACCCAAGCAGTTTATAAAATCATAATTCTTAAATACTTTCAGTCTTCCTTAGATTAAAATGGTTTCAATAATTTTAATAGTCCGAGGAAAATATTGAAACAGGTTTCAGTAAACATACGAGTTTGAGACAGAGTATTCCTCACATAAAGTATGCGGCTTACATTTGTAAACTACATGCATCACCTCATCTTTTTAGAAAGAATATTAAGGTTGAATTTAAATTCACTTCAAAAGCCAACATCTCTAAATATGAAGTTATTCAATGTTTTCCTTAATTTCATTACGACAAGCATATTAAACCAATTACGCTATCTTTAAAACAGCGTTTCAACATAATTGGTTTCCCCAAACCCCGTAATGGGGTGGAGGTCCAAGGTTCAAATCTCGGGCCTCGTCGGAATGAATGCTTATCCCCTTTCTAGTGCTTTAATGACGTAAAAAGGTTTAAAATAATCGTGGCATGGTGGTTATAGGGGAGGACTGTGCGAAGATCTGTGTGGCGGCTTCCATTTGGACAACGCAGAATACTGTGGTGGCCATAAAAAGCTGGACAACCTGCACAGATTCGTGGCGGCTACCGATTCCACCATGTACCAAAAAAAAAACATAATTGAAAACCATTATTTAGCCATGCAGTGATCCAATATTGAGTGACTCATATAAAACAAAAGTTTCATTGGCTACACGCATCAGCCAACTCACACTAAAGTAAATCAAACAAATTTTATTTATTTATTTAATACAATCCAGCGATGCTTGAGAATGTGGCAATAACACCATTACACAAAATAGCCAGGATGGATGCAGTCCATGCAAGACCCTCACCAAAAAACATGGAGAAGTATCTATCTCTTATAATGAGACGTTCTAATTCCTCCAATAACATACTGTAGGGGGTTTGTTGTCGCATGCTCGTCTTTAGTTTTGTATCCAGGTAAGAAACCTTTCTTCAACCGCTTACTCTAGAAACTAGTTTTGTTTTCTATAGCAAGCTCTTCGCTTGCAACCGTTCCTCTACTAGCTTCTCTTCTTTATGCCCTTGCACAACCAGCTTTGCTTGATAGTTACACCAACATTGCCTTGCTAAGCGTTTGGACATAAACCAACATGAAGGTGTTTTTTTGTTTAAGGGATATCGACAGAGATCAGATACGGCTCAATCATGAGTTATGCAACTACTATGCATCCACACGTACTATAATTTCAATATCATTTCAAATAGCTTCAAATATCAATACTCAAGATATGACCCATAAAGTTCCAATAGATTACTACACAAGTAACCCTCCTGACAGTCTTCATGAAATCAATTCGTTTCCAATGAAATAGTCTCATCAATTCAAGGAACTACAAGATTTCGAAGGCATATTACCTTTAAAAAAATAGAATGCATTTATCAAGATGGTAACACCTTACCCATCATACCACAATTCAAACATAATCATAGCAATATCATTGTACTGGTGTATCTTCTTTTTCAATGATGTAACACAGCAATATGACCATACTTCCACAAGCGAATACACAACAGCAAAACATCATACCCAAAGACGTATACGCAGTAGTAAACATCGTTTTCCAAAGATGTTTTGCACAACAGTAAAATAATATTTTCAAAATCATTTACACAATAGTAAAATGATTTTCCATTAACATACATACAACAGTTTACCTAGCACAAATGAATTAACATCACACAATTCATCTTCATAGGAAAACCACACAATTTCTTTCTCATTCTACTCTTTTATCGATGCAAACAATGAGGAACATAGCAAATTCACCAACCTAAACTTGTACGTCCTTCACTTCCCTGATATTTTCGCTTCCTTTGTCTTTGCTTTTCAATGTTCCCTCTTTGATCTGTTGTTTTTCCTCTTGTTTTCCCTCGACTTATCGCTCCATACACTCCTCTTTCCACTCTATGATGAATTGGGCAGTTTGTTTCAAAAAATCTTCATGCATTGTGCCTAGTGACCGAGTTCCTCCTCTCCACTTCACTCACAATCATCACACATTATTTTCATTCAGCAAAATTTTCCGCTTTTACCAAAGCTCCACATCAACCTTTGAGGAGTGCATTTCACTTGCGTAATTCAATAATATTTTTTTTAATATTTATTTACACTTTTATGGTCCACCATTGCCTTTTAACTCAACACACTAATAGAAATGTAACTTGCACGTAGAACATTTTCTTTTTTATTTAAAATAAAGTAATGATTATAATATAAGCTTCATTTCATAAAAGACCTTCACTCTCTTTTTGAAAAGAAGACTTCCAACATCATACACATACAACAAGAAGGTGGCTCTCAATATCATTGCCACAAACACAGCAAGAAAGTGGCTCTCAATGTCATTGCCACATAAAAGCATTTTCTATTTCAAAACAACAATCAACATTCAAACAAACTTAACTCACACAAAGGTATGATTTTGTAATGCACCTAAATGATATGCAAAGCACGAGTTTCCATGTGCTCGCGATCCGAATCATCACTTTCCTTTCTTACCTCTTTTGGTTGGTTTATTTCCTTTCTTGGACACCTTGCAACTGTCCTGCACTCACAATATTTGCCAGCAGTACCATGTTTCTTACAATAAAAAGGTAAGTTTAATATTTATCTACTTTCATTCATTAACCGTGCAAGGAGGGTCGTTACAGTTATAGAATAATTTTATCTTGGAATAACCTTATGAAAAGGGGTTCTCATGACCCCTAATAATATGTTCTATGTAAAAATAAGGAGAGTACAAACCATCTCTTGGGACACTACTCAATAGTTTGGAAATTATTGGAAATGGATTCTTAATATATTTGGTAAAATCATGATGATGAATGACAACCCAGGTGTTGTAGGTGAGTTGGAGAGGAGAGGGCAATCCTCCAAGGAGGTTATCTCCACCCTACCAAAAATCTGAATTGGGTACCCAAAATCCAATTGATAATGTTGGTGCGGGTAGGGTCAGGTGCGACTCCCAGGTGAATTTGACGGTATAGAACCCCCTGTTCATGGTCTCTTAGACCAAGGCGGCCCCACACAGGGTTTTTCGCTTAAAAAAAAATGGTGATGAATGACAGAATTGCAGAATGATTAAAGCAATGGCAAAGCACTTTTAAGAGTGCGGATTTACAGACAATCTGGGATATATCAAAAGATACAATACTTTGGATTGAATGGCTAGAAAGGAATAACAAAATTTTTAAATGAAAAAAAAAAAAGCAATTTAGAGGTAATGAAAATAAATATATGTTTAACCATAGAGGAGGCTAAACCAGCCCTATCAACGCATCCAATTTCTAATCTTGAAGCAAAGAGCCTTGATATATGAAGTCAAGTTATCAAATCAAATTATGATGGAATTATGATGAAAAAAAAAAAAGGTAAATACTCTAAAGTGGAAACCACCAAAAGTGGATTTGGTCAAATTGAAAATTTGATGAAGCATCTAAAGGAAATCCAGGACTAGTAGGAAGAGGAATAATTAGAAATAATAGAGGAGAGGTTTTCTCTCATTATGCTTTCAATAGTGGATTTAAGACAAATAATGAAGCTGAAGCTTGGGCAGCTTTGAAATGGTTAAAAATAGGCAGAAAAATAAAATAGAATCGAGTATGAATGTAAGGTGATCCACTAATAGTAATAAATATAATTTTGAGGAAAGCAAAGGCTCTATGAAACATAGAAGAGATAATTGTGGAAATACAAAACCTTGCTACAAAGTTTGAAGAAAACAGGCTTACACATATGTCTTAAAACAAATATGCAAATAGGCTATCCAATAGAAAAGGAAACAAACATGTAGATAGGCTAGCCAATAGAGGGTTTTTAATTGAGGATCATGAAGTTAAATTCTCTTCTCCATAGTTAGAGGAAGTAGTAAGTTTAGCTGAAATTGACAGGACTGCCTCAATCAACTAATGATTAAGATTTGCTATAGTGTTTTCATTGGTAATATTTGTTTTATTTTATAACATTAATGTGCATTCATATAAATTGTTTATTACAATTCTTGTGGTTATACTTATGTTTTAGGAAGGAAACTAGCAATCTAGATTTGGTAAAGCAGACTATGATAGCACAAAGTTTTGGAGATATTACTCTACTAAGATGCAATGCATAGACAATAGAAGTAGAGTTTTGGTATTGTGAAGGCTGCTGCAGGAAAATGTCAAAAAGAATGCTAAATTTTGGAATATTTGTATTCACACCAAAAATTGAATAAGATCCAAAGAATTTAGTTTTTTTTATGAAAAATGTAGGTATCTATAGCAACTCAATTGAGATGAGAATTGAATCTCAAGTTCTAAAGGAGAGAATTATAATTTGTCAAGAGTAAGAACTCAAATACAATCCCTTGTTCTTAAAAAAAAACTGTATCAATTAAAATAGATCCATAGTGAAAAGCTTAAAAGCTGCAGTTAATTTTTATCATGTGATAATTTTTTCAATATAATGCACTAAGATAAAAATCTCAATTTAATCCAAATAAAAGATGATCACTGAAACTCGTTCAATTAGTAGTTTAAAGTCATAGTGAAAAGCTTAAAAGCTGCAGTTAATTTTTATACATGTGATAATTTTTTCAATATAATGCAATAAGAAGATAAATCTCAATTTAATCCAAATAAAATATGGTCAGTGAAACTCATTCAATTAGTAGTTTAAATCCCATCATTAAAGTTGACATCATAATGTTTTGATTGTGGAATCTTAACACAGGACTACTCCCATGGTAAGTGATTACCAAGATAACCAAAAGTTGGCAAAGGTGGAATGCTAAAAAATAAACTATACTCTCAAGAATATGTGACCATAAAGTGCCCAAGTGCGCCTGAAGCTTCCCGGTCACAACTTACCTAAATCTTACCCTGTACACACATTGCCATTGATAGCATATACAGCAAAAACATATATTGCAGGACATTAACATCTGAACAGACCACCATAAAAAGTTGGCCAGCTTCAGAAACTACATTTAGGAAAAAACTAGTGGTCAACTAGTTTGAAGAGAGGCAACACGGTAAGGTGTTTCAAACAATGTAGAAAAATATTGAACAATGTACAGAAATATCAGTGCCTAGAGATGAAATTGGCCATTTAGTAAGATATTGTGCTCTAGGAACACTTGCAAAGATTTGCAATCCACAAGTGCGCTATATACAATCCAAACATGAAGTCTGATTAAAACAGGTAACAGTATAAACATCCAGCACATTCAGTTCTGGATTATGTATCTCATCTCATCAACAATTGAATAGCCACCCAACATGTTGCATATCATCATATAACCTCCCATCTCATCAAATCAAATATTCATCTCTGCTGAAGAGACTAATGGCACTTATTCAAAACAACCATCTCACATGAATTAACCCACTTTATAAATACACGGAATACAGGCCGTGTCTCCAAGCAGATATAGCAGTATACGTTGCAACTTCCATAACCATAAAACCAATATTTTCATTAACTCAAAAAAAAAAAAAAAAATATATATATATATATATATATATATATATATATATATATATATATATGTTTAACAAATAAGTTACAAATACTGACAGAATTTCCATCTGGAAGGCCTTTAGAAAATGCATTGCATGGAATCTATTTGTTTTGAGGCCTTGAAGTGCTAAAGTAATTTGGGTATTCAACATAAAGGAAAAGTGCATCACACTTTACAGTCTTGTAAAAATCCCAATAGTAAATTCAGGGAACACTAATTTGAAACGCCAAAGTAGAAATAATTTTCAGGTATCCCTCGCAATAAAACTCACAACCAACAAGATAATACTTCTAATTAGACACGGTGTTGGGGTCCAATGACACTTGACTTATTTCCATTAGGAAAATCTATTTTACTCTAATAGAACGGCGTCAAAATTAGTTGATTTGTGAATTTTCAAGCAATGAAAGCGAAAAAGCCATGCCTCTAGAAATCGAACCAGACTACTTACCCGATAAATAGTTAAACCGCATAGATCTGCGTGATTTGTTTCTAATCGGCGCCCAAAAACGTCATCCCAAACGAAGTATAACCATCTCAAAAGGGAACAAGAGCAGAGCATCGGACTAAAACGAGGCTCTGGTGGTTGGGAAGGTCGTTACCTTCCCAAAGGAAAGAAAAAATATATTTTTTATTAACAAAACGTGGCCTGCCTGCAAGCGCACCTGCAAAGGCAACGCCACATAAACCCCAATACAAAATAACGTTTACACGGATTGTAGGCCCGATCGCTTAATTACAGTGTACATTATCTCCACATCTTACCACAATTGTCCAAACACGACGAACATTCCGAGCATGAAAGCGTTACCTCTTTTTTCAACCGCAAGAATCCTGAGCAGGATTCAATTCAGCAACAAGCCAGTATCCACCGAGAAATTTTAGAAGGTTTTAGCAGAGAAGTGGTGCCATGCTCTAAACAGTCATCTGGCATAATAAATTTGCGAGAAATAATAAGAAACTTGAGCCTGTCAAAATACGGAAGAAACTAGATAAAAACATAAACAAAATAGAGCTAAGAATCTTTAGGAGCTTTTAGAGGAATGTGGCTCTATGCTTCAAACAATTATAAATAAGATCGATAATAGATTTGTTAATCAAAATATAGGAGGACTTTGAACCGAGCAGGACGTCGCATAGGAAGAAGGGTTCGAATTTTATCGGTACTCTGTCCTCAGTGAAATTTAAAATACGAATCTCCTTCACACTGTCGTGAAAAGATTAATGGATCTCCCGTTCTCTCAAGTAAGATTAAGGATTTGAGTCCTCTCATTACTCTCAACAATCTCAACAATGCCCTCTCCGATTGCGTGTGTAACATATGGAAGGGAAATAGATGAAAACTGCATACAGATTGACAGGTGAAGAAAACATTTCTACAGATAAATATTTCCAGTAGTACCTCTCCCCTGAGCTATTCCAATCTAAAAACCGCCCTTTTCTGATTCCATGAAACCGCTTGCTCCGCGTTCTTTTATTCATCGGCTATCTCTGGCGGATGATAATTTCGCGATACGAAAAACCTCTAACCAGTGAGCATTTCCCCTTCTACAGTGTTGCTGCAAGAAAGCCCGTAGAGGGATGGGCGAAGTATCGAACCCGGCAACGGCCCTAAATAAGAATGATCGACGGTATGAAATGGCGTGACACAAAAGGATCCATGAAAAATCCAACGGCTGAAATTAGACATTGTAGCGCGATAACAATTGCGGGGGTTGGTTTGACAGGTCATCGTTTCATCTATTTGTGAAGGTCAGTTCGACACGTCGTTGCCATCGGCAAGATGGAGAATTTGATGGAATGTTGACAGGTCATCGTTTCATCTATTTGTGAAGGTCAGTTCGACACGTCGTTGCCATCGGCAAGATGGAGAATTTGATGGAATGAAAACACTCTTTGGGATTGTGCACCTCCAAAGTCATAACACAAATTAAAAATTCCATTGAAGCGGATTCCAAGGTTCCGTGGCACACTAAAGACATTATTTTGGAAAAATTTGAAGCAATAAAAACGATTCCTATTTCCTATAGGTTTGTACTAGGTTTGTAGTGCGGTGCACCTCGTGGGGCCTCCATGAGCCTTTTGACTATGCCTACTTTGAAGGGGCATAGTATATATATTTTAAACTATGTTTGATAAGGAAGGGTGAGTGGGCATCTGAGCTTGTCTGAGGTGGTCAATTGAGGTTTGCAATCTGTATCACAGGTTCATTCAGTTTCGGTTTAAATCACACTAGTTATCATAAGCCCTTCTATCTCTAGGGGCTAGGTTGGATTGATAAGTTCAAGCACTTACCAAGAAGAGACTTAGGTTCTAACCCTAGGGCATACATGTTTGTAAAGGTAGTAGTCTCCAGGGGTTAGGTTGGATTGGTAAGTTCAGGCACTTACCAAAAAAAGACTTAGGTTCTAACCCTAGGGTATACATGTTTGCAAAAGTAGTAGTCTGCTCTAAATCCTTTGAGTGTGCATCAGATCAACGACGATGGTACAAACCTCAAGTGAGAACGCGGTACAAACCTCGAGCGATTGGTTTCACATTGAATCAACAACAAGGTGGTATAGGCTTGTTGGGAGTAGCTCCTATGGTTTGAACTATGCGTTTGACAGTTACTGAAAATAGTAGTTGCAACCAACTCCCTTATGTATATAAAAAAAAAATGTTTGATAAGGACAACATAGTTATAAGGGCTTTGGTCTTTTTTAGAGAGGTTCAAGGTTTAAATCACGACAGTGTTTACCGTTTAGTTGTTCTTGTTCGATGCTCTAAAGAAAGGGGATAGGTTGGATTGTAGCAGGTAGTTGCAACCAACTCCCTTATGTATATAAAAAAAAAATGTTTGATAAGGACACAATAGTTATAAGGGCTTTGGTCTTTTTTAGAGAGGTTCAAGGTTTAAATCACGACAGTGTTTACCGTTTAGTTGTTCTTGTTCGATGCTCTAAAGAAAGGGGATAGGTTGGATTGTAGCGGTAGAATGTTTGTCGGTTAGTTACCCCCAAGTCGATGCTTTAAAGGATCGAGTGTTTGTTGATGTCCTAGTTTGATGCCCTAGAGAAAAGAGATAGGTTGGATGGTAGTGGTCGAGTGTTTTCCGATTAATTGCCCCAACTCGATGCTCTAGAGAGTTGGATTCTCATTGATTTCGTATAACCCAACGGACTAGGGTTTATAGTAGTAGCACCTAATAGTGTCATCGATTTCTATACATATTCAATTATTATTATCGTGTTATGTAGATTTCATGGATACAGGCATAAAGGGTATTGTTGAATATTTAAATCATTATAAGCACATAGACATGGAATTAGGTGTAGGAGATATTAGTTTAATTACACTAAAATATAAATAAGATTAATAGATATATACAATCAACAAAAGAGAGAGAGATTACTTAATATTAAAATATTTAACTAAGGTTATTATATAGTTTAAGAAAAATAGTAAATAATATTGCTAGAGGTCTTTTGCGAGTGCATAGTTAGAGAAGAATTCAAGGAGGAAGAGCATCGTAGAAAAACATAGGTCTTTGGCAAGTGCACGGTTGAAGAAGAGGTCCATAGAGGAAATTGAAGGAGCATAGGTTTTTGGCGAGTGCATAGCCAAAGAAGAGATCTAGGTGGAAGAGTAGCACAAAGGAGCAAAGAATAGACCAAAAGGAACCAATATCAAAGCCATAGATCTTTAGTCATGGCGAAAGAGGAGAGGGTTCATCCAGAGTGTATCAATGCTTCAAATTCTTAACATAAATGCACTAAATATTGTTTTCAAAAAATTGTTGAAGCAAAGGAACACTAGAAGAAAAAAGAGACATAAGCAAGGACAAACCAAGAGCGAGTATGATCCGGAAGGGAATGTGAGCTAAAAGGGAGTGCAATCTAGGAGTGAATGCGAGCCAAGAGGGAGAGCGAGCCAAGAGCAAGCTCCACTAGCTAGTATAGAATGAAAGTCATATTTGAAAGCCCTAATGGCAAGTTATGATGCCCTAGCTAGAAATAGTGATGCCCTAGTTGGAAGTATGGATGCCCAAGTTGGAGCTAAGCAGAAGAGAGAACATATGGTAAGTTTGATCTAGGTAGTAGATGTTACACCAAGTTATTATCAAGGATGAGATAATTGAGCATGATATAATGGTTCTTAACAGTAGATGTTACACCAAGTGACTATCAAGGATGAGATAATTGAGCATGATATAATGGTTCTTAAAAGTAAAGGGTTAATATGTAAGTTTTATAGATCTTGGCCAAGGTTTTTGGAGATTCAAAATTGGATCAAGTGGAAGTGGGGATTGATATTAAATTACTTGATGATTTTTCTTCCTAAAGGTTTTTTCCTCGTCATATTTTCCAATTCAAAAATTAGGGATAAAATAATGAGTGGTGGCTCATGGTTTAGTAGGAAAGATGCCCTTTATTTAAGACAATGGAATTAAGAAGCTTTCAGTCTGGGTTAGGCTTTTTGGACTTCCATATTAGCTTATCAATAAATATGTTTTGAAGAATATAGAAAATACCCTAGGGTATTCATGAAAGGACTAGCTATTAAGGAGCAAAATCATGTTTTATATACCCAAATATTTGTTGCTATGGATATCTCAAAACCTTTTCCGCAATCCATTAAGATTAAATATGAATCAAGATAATGGGATCAATGAGTGGGTTATGAAAATATCGTATTTCAATGCCACAATTGGTATGAGACTAGACATATAGCAAGAGTTTACAAAGTGAAAACTATGAAGAGATAAAATAAAATTACCATAAGATAAACTTCAAGATGAAGCAAGGAAATCATATAGTAATAGAAGCTAGATCATATTAAGGATATTCCACTCTAAAATAAGAGGCAAAGGAAGTCTATATGTTGGCTTTTTAAGCCTTACTACCACAAAATATCACAAGTCCTAATATAAAATAGCCATAATACTAAAGGTCAAAATAATAAGAGTAGAATAATATATGAGCAAATTAATATGTATATCAAGGCCTATATAATAAAGCAAATAACATTCATTTATATACTAAAATATGAATGTAAATAATTGAGTCATTCATGAACTATGCATGAAGAAATATTACAATATTAATTGCTCAAAAATGTATACAAGCTTTATTCCAAACTGGATCTCTTATAGATAATAGACTTCCCCTTGGATTCATTGGATTATTTTCTCATGGAGTATTATCTCCATAATATAGTCATAGTAATGTGACTCTTCACATACTTGACTATTGCTCTCCATATGACAAGTCTCATGACTCTTGGCTTATCATCTTGCCACTTGCATACATGACTCTTCATGGACACTTGAATCTAAGACACTTGCACACATCTACATGATTCTTACACTTCTACATGCACTCCTAATCTAAGACACTTGTGCACATCCTTACATTACATATTTGCACTCTTAAATACAAGACACTATGCACATTCTCTCAATCTACACTTACACTCTAGATTACATGACACGTGCATTTCCTACTCATTGCACTATTACATGACACTTGTGCATTTCTTGCACATTCACACTTACATATAAGGGAAATATAAATCACACTTCTAAACTATATACTCAGCCCTAATCTATTACATATTTGTAATTGTACTATGAAGGTACTGTGGAGGTACATTAGCATGTAGCAAATAATGTAATATTCCTCAACACCCCTCTATATTACATTATTTGGTTATTGAAGACTTTAGTCTTCAATCTTCATGTTTGTTCTTTTGTTTTGTTTTTCAGCATGTGATCCATCAGTCTCTTGTTTAGGTACTTGATTTTGATTTGTATCTTTTTTTGTTTTCTTATTTTATACTTTCCCGATCTTATTATTTTGTTTCTTTATTATGTTCTTTTTGGTCTTGGTCTTGATCTTGCCATGTCGTCTTCTTGTATCTCGATGGTCTATAGAAATTGCAACATTAGTATTTTTAGAATTCTTTGAAAGATGTACATCTTCATTGATCAAAAGTTTTGTTGAAAGAGCTTTAAATTCATTTTCTTCAATATTTATTCTAATTTTTTAATTTTATGAATTTCTAGAATTAAATTTCCTTTTTTATTTCCTTCTATAAATTGTAGTTGAGGTTGGTGTTGATGCCCATATTGATATTGAGGATGATATTGACATTGTTGATATTGAGATTGAAATTGTTGTCGTTGAGGATTATATTGATACTAATATTGATATTGTCGTTGTTTGGCCTTCTTAATTCATATTCATCGGATTTTCTTGATTATGATTTCCTTGATTATATCTACAAAAATTTGTGCTATGACCTCTTACATATATGACAATATATATCGAATTCCATTTAGATCTGTATCTTGAAGTTGTAGCAATATTACCTGGTGTATTATCTTTAGATACCAAGGCATTATTAGTCATTTCATCTTTGACTAAATTTTCTACTTCATATTCCTAAAGAATATTGACTAAATCATCAAATGTAGTCTCCTTGCTTAGAACTTGCAAAGAAGTAACTAAATGCTTATAACTTTTTGGAAGTTCCCTTAATGTTACTTGGACAATAAATTTATCTTCTACTTTTTCTCCTAGAGTTAATAGTTTTGATTTTATATTCGTTACTTTATGAAGGAAGAACTCTATACTTTCTATGCTATTGACCTTTAAGGAATACAATTGGGATTGTAAATTTAGAATTGTAGCTTTATTTTTCCCTTCAAATATTTTGCATAATGTATTCCATGTTTTTGTAGAATTTTTGATCTACTTAAATATGGTTGTATTTCATCAATTATTCCAAATTTTATTAACATGAGAGCCTTTGCATCTCCTTCTTCAAACCTTTGTATTTCTCTTTCATCCTCACTAGGTTTTATCTTTGTTCCGCTTACTATATCCCAAAGTTTTTCTACAACTAGGATTGATTTCATTTTGTTCTTCCATGATGTAAAATTTGGTCCTTTAGATTTAGAAAGAAAAGTTTTATTGTTTGACATAATGGAACTCATTCAAAGTTTTGAAATCCTTTGAGGTAGTAAACCTTATATCTCCCGAGTTCAAAAATAACTTACATATGAAATTTGCAAATTTTACTTTTCTAATCCTTTGATGTTGAAAACCTTTTAACTTCCTAATTTGATTTGCAAAATTTCAAATTTTAAAAACTTCAAATTTTTCAAACACCTCCAAATTCCAAAACTCAAATTTTTAAAGTTCTTTTAAAAACTCCAAATTTCAAAGACTAAAGTTTTTCAAATTTTCTAAAAACTTCTAAATTTCTTAAAGCTTCAAAAATCACACCAAATCAAAAATTTAAAAACCATTATCTCCTTTTCTTTTAATTTTTCCAACTTTCTTAAATATTAAAAAATGCAATAAATTAAAAACCTTAACTTAAACCTTATACCTCCAACTATTATAATATTTGCACTAAATTCAAATCTACTCTCTCCAAAAGTAATTACACATTGGAAATAACATCAATTATCTGAGGAGTCGTTAGTGATATAGTAGCTGACTCCAATTGTAACACCATATATGATTAATGTTCCTCCTTTAGTGCTTAGACTACATGAGAATCTATTGGCTCATCCATTCATTTTCTTTAACTTATTATGTGCTCACACTCGTGTTGCATGGATATATCCTAGCTCGTCCATCCTTCTGGTTCCTTTGGCTAGATAGTTCTCAAGCAACTTTACTTCACCTTCAAGTGCTTATGGCTCCTCTAGCTGGATAGTTCTTAAGCGACTTTGCTTAACCTTCAACTACTTTTGGTTTGTGCAAATAGGTGCTAGGTTGCCTTGCTTCTATGTCGATCCAATGCTTCACTAGATTTTGGCTCATCTCACTAGATTTTGGTTCCTCTATATTCTAATCTACTTAACTTCATTAGTTCGCTTTCCTTTGATTTACTATACCTTGCTAGATTTTGGTTCACGTAGCTTCTTTAGAAAACTAGTTTGCTTTCTGGTTTGCGTAGATTCTTTAGAAAATTAGTTCACTTTTTGGTCTACGTAGCTTCTTTTCTCTATATTGGTCGATTAGGCCTTCCCTTCTTTACTATGTTGGCTCTGTATTTAATGCTAACCTTAAGTGATAATTGTGTTGTCTTTCTATGTTGGTTGAATGAGCCTTTTTATTTTTTCTATATCGGATTTTTATGTTGGTTGAATAGGCCTATTTCTCTGTTATAATGTCTTGGGCCTCTTTCCTCTATCTTAGCTTCTTGGACCACTTTCTTCTATATTGGCCTCTTGGGCCTTTCTCTTCTATATTGGCCTCTTGGACCTTTTTCTTCTATATTGGCCTCTTGGGCCTCTCTCTTCTATATTACAATAAATATCTACCTTGAAGAACGTGCTTCAAAAAGTGATCTACGAATGAGATTGAAATGATATATAGATATATTTAGTTAGCCTAGTTCCTCAAAATATTATGTGAAGATACTTCTCTCTTTTCTATTTTGTAATATTTTGTTGCTTCTTCAAATATGTCAAGGTCAATTTGACCTGAATCTTTCTTCTCTATTCTCTGTTGTTGCTTCTTTTATTTATGCTCTCTATTTCTATTATTTGTTCTTGTTCTCTGTTCTTCTTTCTTCTATCTCTTCTTTTTGCTTCTTCTTTCTCTGCTTATTCTACACTTAAAAGCTAAAACTCTTCTCTATCGTTGTTGGAAGCTTCTCAACCTCTATAACTATACTTCTCTACTACTACTCACTCAATATGAAATCTTCAATGTCTTAGGTTGCATCTAAGAACCCAATATGATTCTCCTCATTACTAGAGAACCAAATATCAATGTTAGGGTGGCACTGAATATTCTTGAATGACCAACTTTCTTCTTAGTTGGATCTACCTCAATCTTCCATCCTCAAATCTTGAAACTTCAATATCCAACTTTTCTTTGAGTTGGATTCTTCTCTATCAAATGTCCAAATTTTTCTTCTAAGTTGGCCCTTTCTCTCAATCTAGTTGAGTCCTAGTCTTCACTAGTTTTCCTTCAACCAAGTGGAAAGACCCTAGCCTATAAATCAAGGTGATTGAATCCTTGTCCCCTCAATATTCTACTCAATAAGACCTTTAAAAATTAGAGTCCAAGTTTGCAGTCTTTAAAGTGAACAAAATCTAAATTAACTTTATCAAAAGTGGACAAAATTAATTAATAATGGTGGCTAATAAATAACTCTATCAAAAATAGATAAGTTACGTGGTAGCTATGATACCACTGCTAGATTTTTAAGTATTACTACCACAAAATATCATAAGTACCAATATAAAATAGCCACAATATTAAAATTTAAAATAATAATAAGAGTAGAATAATATATGAGCAAATTAATATGTATATCAAGGCCTATATAATAAAGCAAATAACATTCATTTATATACTAAAATATGAATGTAAATGGCCTGAATCATTCATGAACTATGCATGAAGAAAACTTATAATATTAATTGCTCAAAAATATATACAAGCTTTATTCCAAACTAGATCTCTTATAGATAATAGACTTATCCTTCTTGGATTTCTTGGATTGTTTTATCATAAAATATTTTATATATAATATAGTATAGTAATCCGACTCTTCACATACTTGACTATTGCTCTTCATATGACAAGTCTCATGACTCTTGGTAAAATCAAAAGCAAACCCATTAACAGACCTAATGGCTAACCCAATGGTAGACCTAGAGATAGATCTAGTCATAGACTCAATGGCATACCCAGAGGAAAACCCAAAGGAAGAGCCAGTATAAAAGCCAATGGCCAACCCAATGATCAACTCAGAGGCAAAGCCAGTGGCAGATCCATAGGTGGACCAAGAGGTGGTTACCTAAGAGCCATAATAGCTAGAGCTAGAGAAGCCAAATCCAAGAGCTAGAGAAACTAGAGTTGGGGTAGTTAAAGCTAAATGCCAAATATAGTGCCAAAGCTAGAGCCAAAGCAAGAGCTAGTGCTAGTGCCAAAGATAGAGCCAAAATCTAGAGCCAAAAACAAGAGTCTAGACTCCTCTCAATTAAGGGGGGTCCTAATATTTTCTAACCCGAATAATGTAATAAGGGGGGTCCTAATATTTTCTAACCCGAATAATGTAATAAGGGGGGATGTTAGGATATTTTATTACATTATTATTAAATCATGCATTGTTGGCTGAAAGGTTATTATTAGTTGTAATATTATTTTAATATTTTATGCATGTAATGATCTACTAAATCGAGAGTATCGATCTTTTAGTTTGTAACCCCAAATCATGTATTAAATAGGCTATTGCCTCAATGAATGAATGAATATTTTTGCCATCATTTAGATGTTAATACCTCTACCATTAGTAAAGAAATACTAGAAAATGGGAAGGACAAGTCAAAAGCTTCCATAGCAGAGCTAGAAGAGGCTAAATATAATTAAAAGAAAAGTTGTGAAAGAATATTGAGGAATAGAATAATAAGACTTGCTTCTAATAAAAGCAAGAAAAAAAGAGAAAAACCCTCAAATTATCAAGCGAGAGCCACATAATCAAGAGCAAACATAGAGAATAGAAAACAATCTAAGTTGGTTGAGATTCTCTTTACCAAATAAAAAAATCATATTGATCATTCGTAGGTGATACCAATAGCCATTGAGACATGATTATCATCTCATAGAATATAAGGGGTGTTAATTCCTCAAAGTAGATGTGTATCAGGGACCTCTGGTTAAGTAATAAGCCTGATATTCTTTGTATCTAGGAAACTAAAATGATAAAGGAGGAAGTTCCCAAAATTATGAAAGCAGTATGGAAAAATATGAATGGTATGTTATGGATTCAAAAGGTGCATCAGGGAGAATTCTAACATGTTGAAATCATGTTAGATTCTCTTGTGTAACCATTAATACAAATAGGCATTGGATAGCATCTTTAGTCATATGCTAATTTGTAGATGTTCATTTCATTCTTATAAATGTCTATGGACCTATAATTCAGTCAGGTAGATTAGAATTATGAAGTGAGATTGAATCCTTTATGAGAATTAAATACCAAGAAACTCGATTCATTATCATAGGAGATTTTAATGCCATAACCAAGCTAGATGAAAAAATTGAGAGAATTAGTAAATTAACCCAAAGTATGAGATATCTCTTAACTTTTATTCAAAACAATAATCTATGGACCTTTTATTACATCAATCCTACCAAGGGAGTCATAGGCGGTAATAGAGCATGAGTAGTTGAAGAAATTAGGAAAGTTGAAAGTACAATTTAAAGTATCATTTATAGTAAGAACCAAGCAGAGATCACAACATCCTTTGCAGAGCAAATCAGATAAAGGTCAAAGCCTCATTTAGAATGCTCTTTGTAGAGTGAACCAATCATAGACCTAAGCACTATTTATAGCACCATTAGCAGTAAAACTAGGCATAGAACTAAGCACTATTTACAACACCATCAACAACAAAACCAGGTCATAAAGTGAGGTGCCATACAAAGAGGTATTCAGATAAGAGTTGTGCACTATCCAAGGGATATTTCCACCTAAAACGTTAGAGCATTACAACCTAAGACAAGTTACATCTAGATCTTTGAGCATTACCACTTGAGGCATTTGAGCATTGCCACCTGAGATAAGCTTTATCTAGAGCTTCAAGCACTACCACCTAAGAAGAGCTCCATATAGAGCTTTCAACATCACCACCTAAGAAGAGATACAAGAATTGCACCATTCGAACGAGCAAGCGATAACAATAGAGAGAATAAAGAACAGAGAGCACAAAAGGAATTCCAAGCATTGGAAGAACCAACATCAGAATCATCACAGTGTAAATTGTGTTGACCATCATAGGTAATGTTCTATGTTACATTTCTAGAATTGGTGCATTATTAATTTTTGGAGGGAAAACAAAGTTGGTTTGTTTTTTTTAAATTATTAAGTGGAGTTATAAGGTTTTCCACTTTGATATTTATGCACCTTAGTTATTTGAAAGTTTGAATTTATTTATAAGTTATGGAGTGATAAGGATTACTACTAGGATTTAATTTTTTATAAGGTTTGAAAATATAATAGTTCTTTTAAAGCATAGAAGGTTTAATATTTTGAGTGTTTTTAGAAGGATTAAAGATTTGAAAATTTTAAAGATTTTGAAATTTGAAATTTTGTAAAAATTAATTGAGTAGGGAGTTAAAAGGATTTCTACTTCAAAGGTTTAGAAATTTAAAATTTGCAAATTTATTATTTAAACTTGGGAGATAAAAGGATTTCAACTTCAAAAGAACTTATCATGGATTATTGGTATATTGATTTTGGAGCAAGTAGGCATATGACAGGAAATAAACAATGGTTTAATACTTTTTAAGAGAAATATGAAAAACTAGTTGTCATAGCAGATAGTATGACTTATGAGGTCAAAGGAGTAGGAGATGTTTTAATTGATCTATCAAATGAAAAAGGAATAATTAGTAAAGTACTATATGTACTTGGATTAGCTGCTAATCTTCTTTTAGTATCTCAACTAATGGATCAAAATCTAGCAGTTGAATTCAAAATTATTAAGAACAAAAAAAATGTCTTATTACCAAACAAGGAAGAGTTATAGCTTCTGGTTCTTATAAAAATAGTTTGTTTACTCTAGATACATTGTCAAATATGGCTCTATCAACAAGGATTTCAGAAACAAAAGAACTTTGGCATAAAAGGCTAGGACATATAAGTGCATCTTCATTAAATGAGATGAGTAAACATCAAATGGTTAAAGGTTTACCTAAACTTTCATGGGAATCTACAGTCTATCCAGAATGTCTAGCAGGGAAACAACATAGAGTACCTTTTGAACTCAGTCTGCATAGAGCTCAAGAACCATTGGAACTAATATATACAAATTTATGTGGTCCGATGAACATTACTAGTCTTGGAGGACATAGATACTTTCAACTATTTGTTGATGATTACTCTAGAAAAATGTGGGTGTATTTTATGAAATTCAAATATGAAGCATTTAGTTGCTTTAAACAATTCAAACTACTAGTGGAAAAAGAAATAGGAAAATCAATCAAGAATCTTCATTCAGATAGAGGAGGTGAATTTTTATCAAGGGAATTTAACTCATTTTTAGAAACCAATGGCATAAAATGATAACTTACCACAACATATTCACCACAACAAAATGGTATTGTAGAAAGAAGAAATAGATCTATTATGGAAATGGTTTATTGTATGCTAAAAGAAGCTCATATTGATCATCAATATTGGGCAGAAGTAGTTAAAACAATTGTATACTTACAAAATAGATCACCTACAAGGATACTAAAAAATGCTACTCCTGAAGAAATATGGTTAGGACAAAAACCAATAGTAGAACATTTGAGAATCTTTGGATGTAAGGCATACATGCATATCCCAAAGCAAAGAAGAACTAAACTAGATGACAAAACTATGTGTGGAATATTTCTTGGTTATGATGATGATTCAATAGGTTATAGAATAATTGATCCAACAACAAAGAAAATTTATATAAGCAGAGATGTAGTATTTGATGAAGGAAACAAAAATGTTATTAAAGAACAAAATATTGATACAGGGACAATTCTAAGTTTTTCAGAAGAAGACTCATCAAGTGAAGAATCAAAATAAAAAATATATGATGAACAAATTGAGAATTTAGAAACTACTACAACACTACAAAGGAAAGAACCAATATGGCTTAGAGATACACTTAAGGACTCAAAACTAGAGCAAATGCCAGATCTCACTACTACAAGACCTCAAACTCGTAGCTTAACAAGAATAAATAGGGGATTGATAAGTTCTGTAGTAGAACCTACAACTACTCTAAATGCTTTAAGTCATCCAGAATGGAAGGCAGCCATGGAATCAGAATATGCAACATTAATAAAAAATAAAACATGGAATCTAGTTGATTTACCTCAAGGAAAGACAGTAGTAGGATGTAAGTGGATCTACAAGATCAAATACAAAGTAGATGGTTCACTTGACAAATACAAAGCTTGATTAGTTGCAAAAGGATATACTTAAATAGAAGGAATTGATTATGAAGAAACCTTTGCACCAACAACAAGAATGACTACTATTCGAACAATTTGTGCTTTAGCATCACATCTTGGATGGAAACTTCATCAAATGGATGTAAAAAGTGCATTTCTTAATAGTGATCTTGAAGAAGAGGTATATATGTCACAACCAAAAGGATTTATGATCAAAGGATAGGAACAAAAGGTTTGCAAGCTGAAAAAATCCTTATATGGTCTAAAGTAGGCACCAAGAGCATGGTATATAAAGATTAATAATCATTTGTTATAGCATAATTTTAAAATAAGTTTATCAGATCCAAATCTCTATACAAAAAATGTTGGACTAGATAGAATAATACTTATAGTATATGTTGATGATATAGTAATCATATGAAGCTCTAAAATTCTGATAGATGAAGTTAAAAGGGATCTAGAAAAGGATTTTGAAATGATAAATTTGGGGCTCCTTCATTATTGTCTTGGTTTAGAAATTTGTCAAAATGAAAATAATATCACAATAACACAAAGTATGCAAAATCATTACTTGAAAAATATAATGAAAAATTGTAAACCCAAAGATACTCCTATGGAACAAGGATTGCAATTGTCTAGATATGATGAAACATCTCTAGTCTTAACCACTATCTATTATCAATTAATTGAAAGTCTTCTATATTTAACAAATACTAGACCAGATATAGTTTTTGCTATAAATTATCTTTCAAGATTTATGCAAGAACCTAGAGAAAGTCATTGGAAAGCCACAAAAAGAATACTACAATATATTAGCAAGACTACAAAATATGGGCTAATATATAAAAAATATGATAATAAATTTTGTCTATAGGGATATTCAAATTTTGATTATGCTAGATCTATAGATGACAGAAAATCTACATCAAGCTATGTTTTCTATCTTGGTTCTGGACCTATTTCTTGGTACAGTAAAAAATAACATGTAGTAGCACTTTCATCTATAGAAGCAGAATATCATGCAACAAAAGATGTAGTTTGTGAAGCACTTTGGTTACAGTACATATTGTCAGATATGGGAATCAAAAGAACTCCTACAATAATAAATTGTGATAATCAAGGAGTACTTAAATTAATAAAAAATCTAGTGATTCATGAAAGAACAAAACACATTGAAGCTCAATGTCACTTTATTAGGGATCATGTACAAAATCATCATATTCAGTTAAAACATATTTCTACTAAGGTTTAGATTGCAGATATTTTTACAAAAGCACTTGCTCGAAACAAATTTTAGATATTCCAGAATCATCTATGTACATCAAGAACAACTTATATCAAATAATGTAATATAGGGGAGTGTTAGAGAATATTACATTATTTGATAGATTAGGATGATTTATATTATGTTAGTGTCTATGTGCAGGATATGCACGTGTCATGTAAGTAGGTATGCTAGTAATTAGAAGACTAAGAGTCTTGTATACAAGTGGCAAGATAAGAAGCCAAAGGTCATATGGAAAGCAACAGTCAAGAATTTGGAGAGTCATCTTGTATAGCTATATTATGGAGACAAAGCTCCATGAAATATATCTAAAAAAAAGAAAATCTCAAGTTTGTATATTTGACACATGAATATTATTGTAAGTATTCTTCATGCATGTACATGAATTATTTTGGTCATTTACATTCATATTTGATATTATAAGTGAATATTATTTCATTATTATATTGGCTTGGATATATATTTGATTGCTCACATATATAATTCTACTCTTGATTATTGATATTTCGACCTATAATATTGTGGCTTATTTATATTGGGACTTGTAATATTTTGAGATAGTAAGGATTAAAATCCAAAAGTGGTATCAGAGCTACCACTTAACTCTGTATATTTTTGATAGAGTTATTTTATTAACCACCATTACATTAGAGTTTGCTCACTTTGAAAGTAGTGAATACTTGGAATCTATTTTTGAAGGTTTGATTGAGTAGATATTGAGGGGAGAATGTACAACTCACCTTGATTTGGATGATAGGGTATTTCCACTTGGTTCAAGGAAAACCAGTGAAGACTAGGAATCAACTTGAATAGATTAAGGGCCAACTCAAAAGGAAGTTGAATGTGTGAGGACATTCATAGTCACCTTGATATTAATTTTTTATTCTCTAAAAATAGGAGAATCATATTTTGTTCTTAGGTGCGACCTAAGATATTGAAGATAGATTTTAGAGAAGAGAAGATATTGATGAGCATCTAAGATTCCTGAGTGTAAATATAGAGAAGAGATTGAGAAGCATCTAAGCTTCCTGAATACATAGATAGAGAAGCAGAATAAGCTTTCAGCGAATATATAGTTGTATTGAGAAGTATAGAGAAGAAGCCTCTAGAGATAAGGTATATTGAGGCATAGAGAAGAATTTTGGTTAATTAGTTAACTAGAAAGATAAGGTTGACTGGAAATCATATTGGCCTTAGGATTCAATATTCTTGAAAGTATAAGAAGACATTCAACTATTAAAAGATCCATAAAGTCCTATCATTCAAATAACTAAGAGATATAAGCATGGATGAAATAGTAATAGAATAGAGTAGAGCTATAAGCTTCATCCTACATCAATCCTATCAAGGGAGTCACAAGCGCTAATATAGTGCAAGCAGTTGAAGAAAATAGGAAAATCAAAAACACCATTTAAAGTATCATTTGCAATAAGAACCATGTAAAGATCAAAGCACCCTTTGTAGAGCAAACCAGACAAAGGTCAAAGCCTCATTTAGAACACTCTTTGTAGAGTGAACCAATCATAGACCTAAGCACTATTTACAACACCATTAGCAATAAATCTAAGCATAGACCTCAGCACTATTTACAATACCATCAACAACAAAATCAGGTCATAGAGTGAAGCACCATACAAAGTGCCATATAGAGAGGTATTCAGACAAGAGTTGTGCACTATCCAAGGGATGTTACCACTTGAGATGTTAGAGCATTGCAACCTAAGACAAGCTCCATATAGAGCTTTGAGCATTACCACTTGAGACGTTCGAGCATTGCCACCTTAGAAGAGGTCCATCTAGAGCTTCGAGCATCACCACCTAAGAAGAGATTGCTAGAGCTTCGAGCATTATCACCTAAGAAGAGCTCCATCTAGAGCTTCGAGCATCACCACCTAAGAAGAGATCGCTAGAGCTTCGAGCATTACCACCTGAGAAGAGCTCCATCTAGAGCTTCGAGCATCACCTCCTAAGAAGAGATATAAGCATTGCACCATTCAGATGAGTGAGCAATAATAACAGAGAGCAGAATGAATAGAGAGTACAAAAGGAATTCCAAGCATTGGAAGAAATGAAATATGAGCCTGGCACGCTAACCAACATCCAAATCATCATAGTGCAAACTCTATCGACCATCAAAGGTAGCATTCTACGTTACATTTTCAAAATTGGTTCATTACTAATTTTTGGAGGGAAAACAAAATTGGTTTATTTTTATTTTTAATTATTAAGTGGAGTTATAAGGTTTTCCACTTTGATATTTATGCACCTTAGTTATTTAAAAGTTTGAATTAGGATTTATTTTTTATAAGGTTTGAAAATATAATGGTTCTTTTAAAGCTTAGAAGATTTAAGCTTTCGAGTGCTTTTAGAAGGCTTGAAGATTCAAAAATTTTACCCAGGTGTTGTAGGTGAGTTGGAGAGGAGAGGGCAATCCTCCAAAGGAGGTCCTAGGTTCAAATCTCCACCCTACCGAAAAGTTTGATTGGGTACCCAAAATCCAATTGATAATGTTGGTGCAGACAGGGTCGGGTGCGACTCCCGGGTGACTTTGACGGTGTAGAACCCCTGGTCGTGGTCTCTCAGACCAAGGCGTCCCCACAAGGGGTTTTTCGCTTTAAAAAAAGAAAATTCAAAAATTTTAAAATTTGAAATTTTGCAAGTTTTAACAATTAAAAAAATATTGAAATCAAATATTATTAAAACAATTTTCCTAGTCCTTTTAGCGCGTAAAAGGTTTAAAATGATTGTGGCATAGTGGTTATAGGAGTGGATTATGCAAAGATCGGTGTGGCGGTTTTCGGGATGAATAGTGCAAAATATTGTGGTAGCCATAAAAACCAAACAACCTACCCAAATTCATGACGGCTACCGATTCCACCATGTAAATTAAAAAAAAATAATAATAAAAAGAAAAATAAAATTAAAAAATAAAATAATATTAAAACAATTAAAAAATTTAGATTTAAGTCTACTTTGCGAAATTTAAATAGTGCAACTTTTAAAGTTACATGTATATGTACTTTGGAAAGAAAACTGAACGCCCACCGTGGGGCTCGAACCCACGACCACAAGGTTAAGAGCCTTGCGCTCTACGCAGCCACTTGATTTTTGTTTTTTGAAAATTATTTTAACCTAGTAACTCCGAAATTTACTTACCGATATTCACTGTACATTTGCGGCTACTTGCCAGCACTTTAATTGATTGACGCTTTACTTGTATTTTATTATTTTTATAAATCTTAAATTCTTTGAATAGAGCGAAGTTAACAGATTCATGCATATTTTATTTTTTATTTTGGAGTTGAAGATGGAAAGTCGTGTGGATCATGATGTATTTCTTTATTCTTTCAAATAGTCTTTAGTCTATATTAAAAAATAACTAAAATTGGTCTTAAAAACATATTAAATTGTATGAGTTTAATTTAAGGAGAAATTTGTTAATAAGTGGCCTGATTTTAAAATGGTCAAAAGTTAAATTTTTTAAGGTGTAGTATTAAATATTGTTATGTAATTTGGTAAAGGCAGTTTCGTATTATTATTAGTATATTAAAAAAAGATTTCGAAGGAACAACGTAATGGGTTTGGTTCTTCCTCAAGAGGTCTAAGGTTCAAACCGTAATGTATATGTGGTTGTGTGTTAATCCCTTATTATGAGCATAGCTCTCGATCTTAGGAGGGTCATAGCTAAGAGGGGACTGCTTAGTCCTATGCGTCGTAAGAATTTTTCGTGTATGTGGTTGTGTGTTAATCCCTTATTATGAGCATAGCTCTCGGTCTTACGAGGGTCATAGCTAGGAGGGAACTGCTCAATCCTATGCGTCGTAAGGATTTGTCACGCCACCCGAATCCTATATATATAGTACAACTATGTATTGTTTGAAATGATATGGTAAGGTGTCATGATATTAATGTATAAGTATTAATATACGAATATTGTTATATATATATATATATATATATATATATATATATATTATATATATATTATAATTATTTATTTTATTTTAAGAGGTTGAAAAGTTAAGGGTATATTGGGGTTTGAACTTGGGTCCTTGTTAGAAAAGCCTTATTTTGCCAATGTAACTTTAAAAAATAGTTTATATAAGATGGTCATCATATTAATGTATAAGTATTAACATATGAATTTTGTTTAAATTTAATATATTTAATTTATTTTTTTGGTTGAAAAGTTAAGGGCATATTGGCCCTAGGGCCACCTTCTCTGAATTGAAATTGGGGCTTTGTTAAAAAAGCCTAGTGTCCCTATCGACACTCATATATTTAACTTTTAAAAAATAGTTTATATAAAATTATATATTTCTTAAAAGTTAGTAATATTAACATTAATAAGCATAGGTCTTGGCTTTACAAGGGGTCATGGTTGGGAGGAGACTGCTCTACCCCTGGTCATTGTTGGGAGGAGACTGCTCTAGCATTGTGAGTTGGTCATAAGGGTTCTCACACTAACAAAAAAAAAAAAAACATTAGACCCAAAATAAAATGTAACACAATGAATATAATAATTTTATAAAATACAAATAAAAACATACAAGAAAAACAATCATATTACAATGTAATATATTATTGTCTAAATTATGATTATATTTTTATCATTATTATTTTTTAATATTTCTCTACTAACATAGATGCATATAAATAGGTATGATGGTATTTATACGTGGTTGCAATTGTTATGTCTATCTTTGAACTATGCTTGCATAAAATATTAAAATATACCTTATAATATATTATAAGATATATCAAATATATTTGTATACATACACAACATGACAACACTTTTGATAAAATCTATTTACATGTATCAATGACATGGTGATGTAGAACATGCATCCATTTAATCAAATACCTTTGTATTCATACAAATGTGATATTCATATGTTAATTTTTTTGTCTACATCTATTCTCTTCTTAAGACTTATCAACATCACAAAGATGTTGATATCACCATGTGAAAAAAGTTAGTGTTCACTCTCCTTTTTCTTCAATATATCATATGCAAAAATGAGATTTATTATTCTTTGGGCAGTGAAACTTTATTTTTGAATTACATGTTACATGATGTATAACTAGCCACATCATGAATCTAATAGGCAATGATTTTTATGATAGCACAAAATCTTTCACCATTTGGTTTTGATTATTTTTATTGTTGTTAGCTTTTGATACAACATGCAATGGGAGATAGCATTCACAAGATGCAGAATAATAAGAAAGAAAGTAAATCTACGAGATGACTGAAATATGCTATAAATAGAAATGATGAAAATGAGTACAATAGTAGCTATGGAGGAAATGAACACTCCATGATACAAGCTACTGCTCAATGAATGAGCTCTGAGCTTATAGCTCACACACACTACACTATTGTCTATCCTACACTACTATAATCCTACACTATTGTGTTATCTCTTCTATATCTATGGCCCTTTATATAGGAAGATAAGTTCCTTGGCCAACACTCTACCTAGTTGTACAAGTGGACACCTTGCACATTACAACTTGCACATTGACACTTGTGCATTTATTACATTGCATGAAGTAACTAGATAACTTCCCCCTAAAGTAATCTAATGTCCTAAGTATGTACCAAGGAAGGTACATTTACATGACCCAAATAATGTAATATAAGCTATTTCTAACACCCCCTGTATTACAATATTTGGGTATTGAAGACTTTAGTCTTCAATGTGGATCTTCCTCTTGAAAATGATCTTTGGCTTCTTTAGGTTCATCATCATTGTCTTCTATCCAACCACCTTTATTGGTCTCTTTGCAAGTATCTTCATTTGGTTCTGAATGTTGATGGTTGAGTAGAGCATGGTGCACTTGTCCTCTCATCTTCTTGATTTTTATTCTTCTATGCTTGGCTTTGTGTTGTACTGGTTCTTCATTTTCATCAACTTGTTCCTTTGAAAATATGTTAGTATCATTTTGAAACATCATAGTATCTTGTGAGATTTCCATTGAATCCAGGATGTATGTATTTCCATGGATTGATCTTGTTGCTTTTATTTCACCTTGATTCATGATGAGACATGTATTGATTCCATCCATATATCCAAAGTAGATCATATAGTTGTCTTCTACCAACTTGCTTACAGAAATGAGATTGAATGTTAATCCAGGAACAAACAATACTTTTTGTAGTAGAAGATTTGGAAATGATCTGCTAGGTGTTACACATCCATATCCATGTATAGGATAAGTTTGGTTATCTACAATTCTTAGTCTGTAGCCTTTGGTATCTTCAAGACAGTCAAACCATTGCATATTTCCTATCATATGATGACTGGCTCCTGAGTCAATGTACCACATATTTTCATGTTTTGTAGACTGGTTTTTGTTGGAACAAATTCCACATTCATTATATGACATTCTTTTTTCCATTTGAAGAAATAGAAGAAATGAGATAGGATCTTCTATGCAGTCTACCTTATGACTCCTTATTCGGATATATGATCCCTGATAGAAGTATATAAGCTTGATTTGATAAAACCTTTATTAATCCTTGGTTTTGTAGGCTTCCTTATGTCTCCCTAGTAATGAGAGTATATACTCTTGAGGATTTTTAGGTTTTGTAGAAAGCTTATATATTGCAACTTGATAATTTTGATAAATGTTGATATTACCAAGTTTTGTAGAATACCTTATGACTCCCTAGTATGTTTTGGATAAGATATAAAGTGCTTTTGTAAATTTTAGTTCAATTTTGATTGATTTTGTAAAGTTTTGTAAATAACAAAATCAACTTCTATTATCCTTATTGCTCCTATTGAACTAAGCACTTTTCCCAAATTTAAAGAGGTTTTAATGTTGGATCTTTTGTCTCGATTTGTAGAAGATTTGAGACAAGTAAATATTATAAATTTCCAACCTTTAAAATGTTTTAAATAAACCTCTTATAATGGCCCTTTGAAATTTGATTTTAATTTTTCTAATTTCCAATAAATCAATTTGATGTAGTAGACCTTATGACTCCCAAATTTGGAAAATTAGAAAAGATAATAATATTTGCAAAATATTAAATAGTTAAACCTAAGTAGAAGGCCTTATATCTCCTAGGTTATCTTACAAATATTATTTTGATCTAGGTAAGTTATCTCCTATATATTTTGCTTTCACAACCTTAAAATTTATCCTTGATTTTATAGCCTTATATCTCCTATGTTTGAAAGCAATATTAATGAGATAATTCGCTTACCTTAGCTCCTTGTCTTCACACTTGAATAGCATTGGTTTTGATTGAGTATAACAGTCCTCTTACGTACCCTTTCTGTGGTGCTTGAGTTGACGAATCCGGATGGGCCAAGTGTGGTATGGCTGAGTGAGAAATGATCGGGCTTGTTCTTCGATGTTGGAGAGTATGATGTTGGTAATCTATCCTTCTTCTATGGAGCTTTAAATGCTCCTTGCTCCCTTTCTTCCATGCTACGCTAGAACTAGTTTGACTATGATATTTCCTCCTTTATTTTGATTACAATTTGCTCTCCTCTTCACCCTATTCTTGCTTCAAAATTAGACTACATTTATTGGAGGTCAAGGGTGGCCAAGTGTCTTTTCCATTTCTTGAGAGCATTGTCACTTGTGTAATACCAATATCTTCTTGTAATGCTTTTGCGGTGCACGTTACACCTTTGTAATGTATGAGAATTTGCTCTAGCACTTGTAACTCCCCTTCGATGGTCTCTTGAGCATTAGGAAATGAGAGGCACTAGAGAATATTATGCCAAGTGGCATTCAGTCTTCTTGCATGAGACTTTTGATGTAACACCTTCAAGAAGGAGATTGTAACTCCTTCGATTATCTTCCTCCTTAGCTTGCTTTGTTTTCTTGGGTAACAAGCAACCTATTCTTCTACAAGTGGCTTCATGAGGCATCTTGGAGCTTCGATCATGGATGATAGTGCTTCCTTTTGTGGATGTTACTCTCAATGTAGCATCTATCCTTCTCTTTTTCTTCTTGCCTTCAATGTGCTCCCTGTTATGCTACCTGTTCACCTTGGTAGGAGTGGAAGCTTGACGCTCTTTCTTCATGGATGAGCTCTCTTCTATCTACGTAAATAAGCTTCTTCTTTTTGTCTTCATAGATGTCCTTGATAAGCTTGCTTTGGTTTACGTAAATCACTTTGATGAGCTTCCTTTGTCTTGCAGGTTCATCCATGGAGAGTATACCCTTTCGATGGTTGAAGAGCACTAATATTTCGGCCCTTCTTTGGTTGGATTTTCTTGTACCTATTGTGCCTTTTGAGGCACCTTCAAATCTGCTCCTTTCCCTGCATATGATGTATTTTATAAAAAATCTTATACACTTTCCATTTATTTAAACCCTTTTTTTTTCCCCTTCTTTCACCTCTTTTGTAGGCCTGAGATTCTGATTTTTTAGCAGATTTTATGAGTGCATTATGAGGGTTTTGAGGATGTCTCTTTGGCTAGACTCCTTACCCTCTTTTCTTGGATATTTGATGGTGAATCCAAGCCTTGTAAATGCTGTAAAATAGAAGCTTTCTTTTAGTTGCACTAACCCCTTTAGTGCTTTGGATTTGAGACTCACCAAGTCTCAATATTTGAAGCTTCTTTTTGTTTTTGCTTGTACTAACCAATTTTGGTGGCTTCTATTGGCCACTAAGAGTTGCAGGTTTTTGTGCTTTAAGAGTGTCTTTAGACACTTGATGCAAACTAGATTTTGTACCTTTTTTCAATGCACAAAACTAATTTCTTTTGAGAGTAATAATAGTGCAAATGAATCTAACAAATTCTACTTTTTAATGCACTAACAAATTACACCTTATCACTCCAATCTACTCTCAAGAAAATGCACTTAATCAATTCACTATAACTAATCAAGAATAATTTGAAATGAACCTTCAAATATTCTACAAATTCACTACAATTAGTATTGTAGGATTCAATCTTCTTTTCACTTTCCAAAGTAGATAATAGGTAGTTGATAGATAATTAATATTTGGAATCTAATCAACTCCTAGTGTGCAAATGAACCTCTAAAAGGAACCTTTTTATTTTGCACTTTTGAAGACTGTAATTTAGGTTGCAACTTTAATCTGGATTAAGGTGCTTTAACAAATCTGAAAAGTAATCCAATTAATGAATCTACTTGCACCAATAGTTGCTTACCTTTTTCTAAAATATTTTGTAGCTTCTTTGCCACTTCTGTAGAGGATGTAGATCTTGGTGTCTTAGATCACCAAGTTGCTACCTTGAGTAAGATCTTGCAACTCTTTGTAGACTATTTCGAACAACTCCTTCTTCACCAAACTGTAGTCTCAAACTTTCTTTCATGAACCTAAGATTTGGTGACTTTGTTCTCCTCTTGTGGTCTCCTCCTTCTACTATATATTTGGAGAAGTCTGTGTCTCTGAAGTGGTGTCCTCTTGTTGTGGGAGGTAATCTTCAATATTCTAGTTTTGGCCAACTTCTTCTATCTTCAAGTCTTCTTGTCAAATTTTGACTTCAAGCAGGATCTTCTTCTCAAGATTCTGAATATCTTGAGGTCTTCACTAGATTCTTCTTCCACTCATATTTGGCACTCCTTGCCAAATTCTCCTCCTCTTGGGCTTGTTGTCGGATGGTGATAATTGTCCCAAGTCCTTCACTATCAGGGGCTTCTCCTTGGTAGTGGATTTCTCTAGTGAGTTCTTCTTTGATGATTTCTTCAGCAAGGCTCTCCTAGCCTTTTACTGGATGCTCATCGAGACCTCACCAAGGTCTTTGATCTTGCAACTTATTTTGGTCTTCCTTGAGACCTTATCTTCAACCTTCTACTTTTGGAAGTGTTGGTGGTGAGATCTTCTCTTGGATATCTGATTCTACTACTTCTGGATTCAAGTAGGACTCTCCTAGTCCTTCTTCTTCTTCCTTGTCTAGAAGTTCTTCAATGAGATCTCCTCCTGATATCTTTTGCTTCAGGTGTTGGATTGATTCTGAAGAGGTTGCTCTTCCTAAATTTCTTGTAGGAAGCTTTCTCAACTTATTGGATCTCCTTTACCTACAACAAAAATATTAGTACTAAAATCTACTTCTGAATTAAGTACTCTCTTCTGGAGTCTTCTTCAAGATAAAGGTATCTGTGGCCTATTTTAATATCAAGGCTTCTGTGGCCTTTTCTTTAATATTAAGGCTTCTATGGCCTTTTCTAGGCTTCTGTGGCATTTTCTTCTGGATCAAGGCTTCTATGGCCTTTTCTAGGCTTTTGTGGCCTTTTCTTCTGGATCAAGGCTTCTATGGCATTTTCTTCTGAATCAGGGCTTCTATGGCCTTTTTATTTTTGTGAAGTTCTTCAATCTAGCAATGGAGATCTCCTATCTCCTGACTTCACCACGATTCTTTTCCAAAAGTTTCTTCTGAAGTATTCTCCTTTCTGCAACAACTAATCTCTGCACTATGAAGGCACTCCGACCTTCGGGAAATGAAGTTGAGGTCTCCTAGATTTCTATTGTAGGAGGTGTCCCAATCATCTGAGAATTAATTCCCTACAATAAAAGAAACTTCAGGTAAATATTTCTAGATCTCTTAGATGAGCTTCACTAGTTGTTTCATCAAACTAGTGGATCAAATGTTGAGTCCTAGTCTTCACGAGTTTTTCTGCAACTCTGTGGAAAGACTCTAGCCATATGCAATCTCAGTATTTCTGAAACTGAGATTTCATTCAGTCCTCACTTGTGGCTCTCCCTAATTCTATCACCTAGACTCTTCTGAGAAATTTTGATAGTGACTGGTCCAATGGCGCATCAGGTTGACAAAAAACTTAGGGTCAATGATAATGGTGATTTTCCTATTGATCTACCATAGCTCTGATACCACTGTTAGCTTTTGATACAACATGCAATGGGAGATAGCATTCACAAGATGCAGAATAATAAGAAAGAAAGTAAATCTATGAGATGACTAAAATATGCTATAAATAGAAATGATGGAAATGAGTACAATAGTAGCTATGGAGGAAATGAACACTCCATGATACAAGCTACTACTCAATGAATGAGCTCTGAGCTTATAGCTCACACACACTACACTATTGTCTATCCTACACTATTGTAATCCTACACTACTATGTTATCTCTTCTATATCTATGGCCCTTTATATAGGAAGATAAGTTCCTTGGCCAACACTCTACCTAGTTGTACAAGTGGACACCTTGCACATTACAACTTGCACATTGACACTTGTGCATTTATTACATTGCATGAAGTAACTAGATAACTTCCCCCTAAAGTAATCTAATGTCCTAAGTATGTGTATCGCTCCAAATTTTCCGCATCCTTACCCTCAGGCTATAGGATCCGCGCCCAAAAGGGGGATGCGAGAAGGATGGGACAATACCTCGGACTGAGAGGCCCTTTGAAGGTCCCGCCTCTCGGGGGAGGAGTATAAGGGTGAATTTTTTATGGATGGTGGGTTCACCAGGAAAATTTTAAGTGGTAGTTTCCACGCCTAGGTTGATAGTGAGTTTGATGTGTTCATTTTTATGCTCAATCATTCAACTCCTAGGTTTGGCCAAGATGAATCTAAACTATTCTATCTACCAATAATGATTTAAATGGATATAGAAAACATGAATGAGTGCTAATAACAAAGAATATGCTAATTAGAATGTGTCATACCTGATTCTCGATGTTTGATGAAGATTCTGAGTCTTGTAGCAGTCCAGATCGCCTCAGTTCGTACGTAATCATCTGAGATTTCACATGATCGTCTGCAATCTGACGAATTCGTCAAAAACCTGCAATCACAAAAACAGATGCAGAATACCAAATATGCAAGTGCATAAGCAAAGGACAATAGTAGAAATAATAGCAAACATGCCTAAATAATGGATTCCAATAACAAATAAGGAAATGCAGTAGATTTAATGATTGATTTTAACTCTACCATGCGATTATGGTAAATGAGGTGAACTCCAAGATGCAAAAAACATAATAATTCAAGACAGTGCATAAATACAATATGGAAAATGCAAAGAAAGTTAAGGAAACACAAACTCTGGACTTGGATTGCCCCCAATCTGTACTACAATCAAGATCGCCTCCAATCGTACGAGATCGTCTGCGCTCCTCGACAAGATCGTCTGTAATCATCCAAGATCGTTTGCAACGATCCGAGCTATCTTCGATTGAAAAACAGTAGAGTTCCTGCAAGAAAATGCAAAATGCAACATATAGACAGTAGTACGAGGGAATAAGGAGTTAAATCTGTCATCTAAGGGGTTCAGGAAAATCAGAATCAAGGGGAGTCAGGGCGATAAACTAGAAAATCCTAGTTTATATAGGCTTAGGAAAAGGTTTAAGAGGTTGGGGATCATCCCAATCTGGGAGATCTCCAACAGGGCAATCTCCAACTGCGCAGACGCACTTCTGCCCAAGTTGGAGAGGTTGTTGAAACAAAAGCTAATTATGAAAATTTGATTTTGGAAAAAAAAAAAATTAAAATTTTGATTTTTTGAATAAAATTAAGAAAATAGGGTAAAACCCTAATTCATTTTTATTGTTCCAAAGTTCTACAAAGAGAAAATGGTGGAGACAGCGCACAGAGCGACAGAGGTCCGATGCAGGCTACGGGTAAGGATCTAATCCTAGTAGATTAGGTTTGATTTTGCTTTGTGCAATTTGTGGATTTAAATTTTGATTATTTGGGGCATCACGACCGTTTTTAGGCCGTCGACGACTTCAGGAAGAAATCGTCCCAATTTCGCCGAAATCGTCGATTTTGTCTGAGGGTGAAATCAGTGAACTAGGGGCGATCTCATTCAACAAGGGACGATCCCTAAGTTTACAAAATCGGAGACGAATTCGTCCTACAAAGGATGATTTTGCCAAATTTAGGATGATATCATCCGATGGTGGATGATAGCATCTTTTAACTTGATTTTTAAAATGTGTTTAATTTGATTTTAATGATTGATTATTAATAAATTTTGTTGTTATTATTTGTTTTTGTAGAGGAGATTACTAAAGAGCCGAGAATGAAAATACGACAGACTAAGAGATGACATAGCCACGCTCGACCATGCAGAGCGTGACCAACTAGCATAGGTAGGGCTACAACAGGTGGCAGATATTCCACAAGTATCGACTGACATGGGGCTACTGATAGCCCTAGCAGAGAGATGGTATCCGGGGTCGTCCTATTTTTGGCTATCGACAGGGGAGATGGCTCCCACACTAGAGGACATATGGAGGATCATGAGGATCCCCATATAGGGATGACTCCTGACGCCTGTGGCAAATCAAGGCCAAACGATGATGAGGCTGACTAGAGACCCAAGCTTTGCCCTAGAGAAGGGCGAGGTGAACATCGAGTCTCTACGGCAGATGCCTGGGGCATCTAGGTTGACTCGAGTTTTGGTAGGGGTGGTAGGTGGCTTACTTTTGTGCCACCAAAGTGGGTGTAGGCTACCATGGCTCCTCTCAGATGTAGTTTGCGACATGAGAGACCACGAGTACAGGTTTGCATGGGGCAGCTTTGTACTCTGTCGCTTATATAGGATCCTGCATAGGGTCGTATACAAGGTGTCTGGTCTTGACATCGCTGCTACAGGTTTGGTGCTGGGAGCACATTGCGATATGGAGGCCGATAGGGCTCCCACTGACAGGGGTTGACCGGGAGAGGCCCCGAGTTTTCTACTGGTGGCTACAGAGGGGGTCACAACGGCGGATAGATCTGTCGATGTCACGGAGGTTGCTAGATGACCTCATCCCAGACCAGATCACCTGGAGGCCATGGTGAGAGCACCCTAGGTGGGTAGAGGATGGGCAGGAGTTGGTTCGCATCAGACGAGTCTGTTGGCTGAGGATGGAGTGAGGAGAGGTAGAGCTCCACCGCTAGGACCGAGTACTACGGTAGTTCGATCTACAACAGGGGATCCCTTCTGTCAGGGATTACGAGTACTCTCGGATTGTTCAAGATAGTACTACGCTGAGTGGGGCTCCAGATATGCAACAATTCTAGAGTCAAGACGTGGATGATGCCCCCATCCAGACAGTGGATGGTGATGATGTCGGGGTTGCAAATGGCTACAATGCCTGGTACGCAAGCATCCGCCCTCCTCGGATGATGAGGGCACAGGGTCCGATGCACGTGGTTGTGTGACGGATGGGGAGGCGGCGCTAGGCTACCATTGAGGTAGCGCGGGGTCACGGTGGGAGAGAGCAGCAGTGGTCCCCATAAGAGAGACGCTAGCGGATGGGTCAGGCTCCACAGAGGCCACAGGAGATAGGGCGGAGGGAGGAGAGATTCCATTCGTAGTAGGGGGAGAGACCACCATATCCTAGTAAGGACAAGGGTGTGGAGGTAGGAGAGAGCAGCAAGACGACGGCTCTCCGGGATGAGGTTGCCCGCCTCCGGGCTCAGGTGCAGACACTGCAGGATGAGGCTACACGGCTTAGAGCTTGGGGTGGAAGAGCGAGCACTCAGGATCTGGCGTGGTGTATTGCTCGGACCACATTCTACCAGAGGTTGTACTATCAAGCGATCCCAGAGGGATAGAGGATACCATTGTCGACCTCGATTGCAGAGCCGATTATGATAGGATCGTCGAGGACATCCTCACGATCGACGACGAGGACCCAAGATACGGCCCAAACCTCTATGGGACCACCTCCTCCACATTAGGGTGGGGGAGGAGATGAGGCTGAGAGCTCGAGGGCTTCTCGAGGCTAGCTACTGTAGAGTGCAGATGATATTATTATTACTGTTGAGGGGATTGAGTATGCCAGAGTTTTGATTGTGGCATACCAATCCAGATGATGTATATAATTGATGATATATATATATTATATTTTTTGATGATATGACTTGTGTATATGTTGTATTATGATGCTTGAATTGTGGATTCATGTAATTATGTCGTTGGAAGTAAATTATAATGTTATGTCATGCCATAAAATTTGTAAATGAAATAATCTGATGTGCATAAATTGGTTGTTTTGGTGTGATTTGATGAAAAATAAAAGGGACTTCTAACAATAATTTCAAAAGACATTGTCGCTGTTATAGACCGTTTTATGGAGTCGCCGCTCGCTAGGTCGTCAAGCTAGTCCTAGTATAGAAATATTGCTAAAAGTAAAAGAGTGCTTAAGAGACTGTCTTAAGACTTGGTGTTGTGATGATGAAAATGATGATGGTGATAATTTGTTTTCAAATTTTTTTCACAAAATTATGCATGAAATATGTTTAAAAATGATTTTTTCTAGGCATAAATTCCTAAGTGTGATAAATTTTTGAATAATTCCTTAGAAATTATACCATGGTTGCAAGATGGAATGTTTAACATGTTGGAAAATTACCATTGGTAAAAGGTTAAAAAGAGTATTTTACCTTGGGTAAGTTTACTTACCTTTTACCTTACCTGGAAGACAGTTGGACGACAGCATCTTTGGGCGGCAAGAGAGTTTTAATTTAATTTCTTCTCCCTTCCCTTATCTTCTCCTATTCCCCCCTTTTCTCTAGTATGGTTATTTTGTGTTTATTTAAATCAATTGTAACCTAATTTCAAGTTAATGGTTAATGCATATTTACCTTTGCATCGAATTTTCTCACCTTTCACATTTGGTATCAGAGCCGAGAGCCGAGACCGGCCCGAATCCCGAGGCAATGGGGCCCGTAGTTCGAGGCAAATCGACATGATTCCCGAGGTGCTGGTGGAGCTGGACGTGACGAGCCCGTAGGAGCAGATCAGCATGATTCTCGAGGCACTGGTGGAGCTGGACGTGACAGGCACAGGCAGACATGTGGCCCGAGGTGATTTGTTGACGAGGTGGCATGCGGCCCGAGGTGGCACATTGGAGAGGGCGACACGTGGCCCGAGGTGGTTCGTTGGAGAGGCCACCTATGCGTGGCCCGAGGCGACCTACGCATGGTACATGGCAAAAGGATCACGTAGCCTGCGGACTGCCCGTAGGCAATCAAAGCACATACAGTGCTTTGCTCTTTTTAAAGAGCATCAACATCGCCGCATCGGCGATGTGGGACTATTAAGTCCCAAATAAAAAAAATTTGCTTCACGCCAAAGCGCGAAGCCAAAACATTGCTTCATGTTCGACACGAACGCAATAAAGGCAGTAAGCCAGCTAGTGCTCCCAGATCTGCCCGGTAGCACAACGGCTACCCTTTGCCTTGACGCCCACGAGGTCGCACGGTCGAACCTCGACGGGGTCAAAAGTTTTTTTTAAAAGAAAATTTCTTTAAAAACCTTTAAGGTAATTTAAAATTTTTTGAAAGGTTTTATTTATCATTTGAGTTGATGATTGAAATTTCCTAAGAGGAAATAGTTGTAAAAAAAAATTTATGCTTTAAGAGGTAAAAAAAAAATTAGTAAAATTTCCTAAGAGGAAATCTTTGTAAAAGAAAATTTTTGGGAAATTTTCTTAAATGATAAGATCGGAAGGATGTTACCAAGCACTTTGTAGTTTGTTACTGAGAACAAACGCTGAAAGCTTTGATGAGCACGTGAGAACACTAGGCATAAATACAGTCTTTTCACAGTTGCAAAACATGGTTATTGCACAACAGAGAAATCTTGATCTAGGATACGAAGCAGATTCAGAAGATAACTCCTTTGGGAGCAGATTTGAACAATCCGACACGGTGGAGATTGCTCCACAAGGATCTGAATATACTCATTATTGTAATTCAGTTGAAATCCTACAACCTCCTTCTCCTAAAATTATATTGATCAGTGACGACGACGAACAAGTCGCTGACAATTTTGTAATTGTTGAATCACAACAACAAGAGTGAGTTGTTTATGATTGTAAATCAAGCAAGGCTTGATAGTTTGTAAAGTCTTTTTTTAAGACTATATAAGAAAGGTTTCTTGTTTTAATAGATTGTAATGGGATCAAATAACAATCTACCAATCCCCGAATTCAGTGGGGATAATTATGAGTATTGGTCCATCAAAATGAGGACATTACTCATAGGAAAAGGACTATGGGATAGTATTGAAGACGGTTACACTGCTCCAACAGATTGGACTACTTTGAGTGCAACCGACAAGAAGATCTTCAAAGATGCACAGAAAAATAACTCTTTTGCCTTATACCATCTTCAAGCGGCATTAGATCCAAGTATCTTTCCTAGAATTGCATCTTACTTAACCGCCACAGATGCATGGAATGCCTTGAAAGAAGGATTCCAAGGAAGTGATAAAGTGAAGCAAGTCAGGCTTCAGACCTTAAAAAGAGATTTTGAAAATCTCAGAATGAAGGAAAATGAAAGAGTCGGTGACTACTGTGTACGAGTCAAAGCAGTAGTTGATATGATGCAAACTTTAGGTGATGACACAAAAGTTGAAACAATTGTGAAGAAAGTGTTGAGAACACTTCTTCCTAAGTGGAATCACATTGCCATCATAATTGAAGAATCAAAAGACCTTTCTACTCTTACATTTGATAGTTTGATTGGATCATTAACATCACATGAAGAGAGACTTCAAGGAGCACCTTCAACAAGCTATGGAGGTGATGACAAAGCCTTCACTTCAAATGAAGCTGCAAGACGAGGACAAGGAAGAGGCCGAGGCAGAGGACAACAACAAAGAGGCAAAGGCCAAAGCAACTCCTACAGAGGAGGAAATCAAAATAGAGGTGGAAATCAAAACAGAGGAGCCAATCAGAACCAAAGCGGCAATGCAGGCCATGGAAATCAAGGACGAGGAAGTAACAAGACTAAAACAACTTGTTTCAATTGTGGGAAACAAGGACACTTCGCTCGTGACTGCTGGTCAAAGACTTCAAAAGATCAAAGCAGTCAATATGGCTCATTCTATGGAGAAGAAGAAGGTCCATCAAATCTTTTTCTCTCTTATGGACAGTCAGATCAAAATCTTAAAGATACATGGATTTTGGATACTGGTTGCTCCAACCACATGAGTGGCAAAGAAAATCTCTTTGCTACATTAGATTCAAATTACAAATCCCATGTTAAGTTAGGGGATAATAAATCTTTGCAAGTTGAAGGCATTGGAGCTATGGAAGTTCCAACAAAAGAAGGCCTTAAAAGGGTGAATGACATATACTATACTCCATAGCTACAACACAATTTGTTAAGTGTTGGCCAAATGATGGAGAAGCATTACAAATTAGTTTTTGATGAAAGAAAATGTACAATCCTTGATAAAAACAATTGTAACAAAGTCATCACAGAAGTACCTATGACAAAGAATAGGTTATTCCCTCTAAAATTTGGTGAGCCAGGGGGAGCTCAACTTGCAAACATTGCTATTACAAATCCAAGTGTATTGTGGCACTTGAGATATGGTCACCTCAATTCCGCTAGCTTGAAAATGTTAACATCACAAGCTATGGTGACAGGACTACCAAAAATTCAAGAACATAAGAAGGTATGCGAAGCATGTGCTTTGGGAAAGCACTCCAGAATGAAGTTTCAAAGAGGCCAAGCATGGAGAGCAAGCTATCCTCTTCAGCTAGTACATTCGGACATCTGTGGTCCAATGCAAACAAAAAGCCTTGGAAACAATTCTTATTTTCTAACATTCATAGATGATTATTCTAGAATGTGTTGGATCTATTTTTCGAAACACAAAGATGAAGCATTTGATTGCTTCATAGACTTCAAAAATAATGTAGAAAAGCAATGTGACTACTATGTCAAATGTCTTCGCACTGATAGAGGAGGAGAGTACTCCTCAAATGAATTTTTAAATTATTGTAAGCAAAATGGGATAAAAAGGCAGTTCACCACTGCCTATACCCCACAACAGAACGGTGTGGCCGAGAGAAAGAACCGCACCCTTGTTGAAATGGCATGAACGATGCTTCAGACAAAGCATCTAACATACAACTATTGGGCGGATGCAGTGAGAACTAGTGCATATATTCTAAATAGAAGTCCGACTTCTAGTTTAGATGGTATCACTCCTTATGAAGGATGGTACGGTAAGAAACCAAATGTCAAACATTTTTGAGTATTTGGTTCTTTAGCTTATGCACACATTCCTGAGGAGAAGAGAAAGAAGCTTGATCCCAAGAGTCAAGCATGTATTTTTGTAGGGTATTGTGAATCGACCAAAGGGTATAGATTGTACAATCCCAAGACACATAAAATAATTATCTCCAGGGATGTAATTTTTGATGAAGGGGGAGAATGGGGTCATAAAAAATTTGTTGATATAGACTCTAATTCGGAAAGTTCCACATTTGTACACCCCAAGAAAAGTAGTGGAAATAGTTCCCCTCCACAAAGTCCACATCAGGAATCTTCATCAAGTACATCAAGTGGTACACCAAGTCCAAGAGGGAATCATTTGTTGGCACCCCCAAACTCTCCGAAATGATTTCAGAGATCTGTAAGCGCTCCAAGTCCGATGGATATTGATCCAGTTTCTCAAAGGAAAGAGACAAATAAAGGAAAGCGCATACTACAGAGTCATCCATCTTCTCAAATGTTGGATAGGAATTTCCAACAAAGATACACTAGGAGTCAAGCTAGTGAGATGGACGACATTTTGTCAAGACTTGAAAATCTTCAAATGTCAGGAGATGATGAGTCTCATGAACCAAGGGGTGATGTAGTCAATTATGCTTTGTTGGCTACTGCACAGCTAGAACCATCTAGCTATGAAAAAGCATGTACTGAAAGTATATGGCAAGATGCCATGGAAGAGGAAATATCCTCAATTAAAAAGAATGATACTTGGGAGCTTGTGAAGCTTCCCAAGGGAAAAAAATGTGTTGGATGTAAATGGGTCTATAAGACCAAATTCAATGCTGATGGAAGCATTGAAAGGCACAAGGCAAGATTAGTAGCTAAGGGTTTTACTCAGAAATATGGAATAGATTATGAGGAAACCTTTGCTCCAGTTGCTCGACAAGAAACAATCAGAACTGTTCTTTCCTTGGCAGCCCATAAAGGATGGAACATTCAACACATGGATGTGAAAAGTGCATTTTTAAATGGATACCTGACAGAAGAGGTGTATGTTCAACAACCTCAAGGTTTCCAAGAACAAGGAAAAGAGAACCTTGTTTATAAATTGAAAAAAGCACTTTATGGCCTCAAGCAAGCACCACGAGCGTGGTACTCATGAATTGATGGCTATTTCAGCGAGTATGGTTTCACAAAAAGCAAGAGTGAACCAACTCTATACTACCTGAAGAATGGAGTAGATATCCTCATAGTTTGTTTATATGTGGATGATCTAATATTTATGGGTAGTAATAATAAAATGAATATGGAGTTCAAAAACTCCATGATGAATCAGTTTGAGATGAAGGATCTCGGATTAATGAGATACTTCCTAGGAATGGAAGTACATCAATCAAAGAATGGGATCTTCATATGTCAACAGAAATATGCTCATGACATGATCAAGAAATTTGCTATGCAGCAGTGCAAATCGGTTGCAACACCAACAGGACATGGAATCCAGCTAAGCAAAGATGATGGAGCACCAAAAGTTGACATGACCAATTTCAGAAGCATGGTTGGGAGTTTAATGTTTCTCACCAACACTAGGCCGGATATACTAGTATGTTGTTTCTCTAGTATCAAGGTTTATGGCATGCCCATCCGAGCTGCATCTTCAAGCAACCAAACAAATTTTACGATATGTAAAAGGTACATTGGATTTTGGAATCCATTACCACAAGTCTAACTCTGTGAAGTTAGTTGGTTATAGTGACAGCGATTGGGGCAGTAATATAGATGACAAAAAATCTACATCAAGGAACTGTTTTAGTCTAGGTTCAGGACTAATAACTTGGAGTTCCAAGAAGCAATCTGTTGTAGCATTATCATCTACAGAAGCTGAGTATATAGCCATTACCCATGCTAGTACTCAAATCCTCTGGTTGAGGAAAATCCTTGAAGAGATTGGCGAAAAACAAATTGGTCCAACCAAGCTGAATTGTGATAATATTAGTGCCATACGGTTGGCATATAATCCGATCCACCACAAAAGGTCAAAACATTTTGATATGAAGTATCACTTCATAAGAGATATGGTGGAACAACAGATAGTTGAGCTTCAATACTGTAGCACTTTGGATAATCTAGCAGACATCTTCACCAAAGGCATGGCTAAAGCTCAATTTATAAAGCTGAGAGACTGTATAGTCAGTCCTCTCAACTTTAAGGGGGAGAATGTTGGAAAATTACCATTGGTAAAAGGTTAAAAAGAGTATTTTACCTTGGGTAAGTTTACTTACCTTTTACCTTACCTGGACGACAGTTGGACGGCAACATCTTTGGGCGGCAAGAGAGTTTTAATTTAATTTCTTCTCCCTTCCCTTATCTTCTCCTATTCCCCCCTTTTCTCTAGTATGGTTATTTTGTGTTTATTTAAATCAATTGTAACCTAATTTCAAGTTAATGGTTAATGCATATTTACCTTTGCATCGAATTTGCTCACCTTTCACATGACATAATGACATGAAATAGAATAAGTGTTCGTTCGTTTTGAAGCACAATTGTGTAACCTAATGATGTAAGCCATATGTGTGTTTTTAAAATGGATGGAAAAATAAAATTAGAACAATGGTTTGCGCTAGGCATAGAATTTATAGGTATAGACTTATACCATCATCGCGAAATCCAAAGATAAAATAGATATTTTAGTTTTATTGCATGATTGATTTTTTGATTTTTGATTTTTGATAAACATAAAATAATAATATGATGAACATGTTGTTTGAAATCGTTTTGCAATTTTGTGACACAATGTATATAATTGTTTTTATATGAAACAAAATTCTGAAATAAGAGGAGGAAATTGTTCTGAAAAGAATTACATAAATATTTTAAATTATCTCAAAAATAAATGTAGGTTTATAAGGGATCCTCATGTGCAAATGTGAGTTCATTACCGATCTTGATTTATCATGATGACACAAAATCTCTCAAATACAAATGTGTGTGCAATTGTATTGTTCATTCACCAATTTTGAGCAAGATAATTTGATAAAAGCAATTTGCCTTAACCAAATGAATGTTCGTTAACCATGATTTATATGCATATAACCGTACCAGACTACTATGCAGATTAGGTTATCAAGAGCTAGCTAATCCATAAGCCGACATAGGTCCAGTACAAAAGAAGGTCGCTAATGTGACGGACATATCACCATGCTAGGAATTACCCAAGGCCAAGTGGGTTGGGCACAAACCACCTGTTATGGGGCTTACCTCACAGTTTTCGAATAATTGAGAATTCCAAGGATTCAAGCTCATTCACCCTTCTTTTCTTTTCAAGGGGTAGGGAAAGGATTTTATTGCATTTTGCTTTTGCTTTTCTCTTTTGCTCTTTTTATTTTTTTTGTATTTTTGCTTGATATTTGAGATAATGCCGAAACATTGCTGTGATGATACAAAATAACATTTTTCTTTTTCTCTTTTTCTTGAAATTTTCTTTTCCTTCCTATGCTAGGGATACTTGCTCGGATTAACTGTAGAGCAAGGGATTTTTATTCTGGGTAGGGGTGAGCTTGTACTTTTGTCAATTCTCAAAGATTCTAGACCATGTGCATGATAGGATAGCAAGGGAAAATTTTCGCTCAAGAAACCATGTTTACTATGTAGCATCATATTGAATTTGCAATGAAATCATTTTAATGTGAAAAAATATACTTGGTTCAAGTAAATAACAAGATTAGTTCTCTATTCTCAAAACATTATTTAATGCCAATGTGGACTTTGATATAAGAGAGATTAATAATCATACTAAATAAAATCAAGATATTTATTCATGTGAGTGTGAAAGTGTGGGATTCCAAATAAATGCTCATTTATCCAAAATAATTGAAAATATAACTGCAAACTCCAAGGATTGACAGGTATGAACAAAAGATGTTTTTGAAGATTTTGATGATTTTGATGTTTTTGTATTTGATTTTAATTGATGAATTGCAAAAATAAATACTATTATTGTTCTTTGAAAAAGATTTTGATAGAAATGGCTAAAAATAAAACAATATGCAAAATACAATATATACAAATGATGAAATGACCCAATTTTGTATGCATAATAGCGTTTGAGATGCATAATGTTCATAGGTTCTTTAAGTTCTTTACCATCTAAGGTAGATAATTTGTATGCTCCCGATCCAAATTTAGCAGTAATAATATATGGTCCAAGCCAGTTGGGCTCGAATTTACCTTTAAGGTCTTTAGTAGCATTAGTATTTTTTTGATTTTCTTTTAAGACAAGGTCACCGATCTCAAAGGATCGAGGATGAACTTTTTTTAGATATGCTCTCTTAAGCTTGTTTTGGTAGGCACGAAGATGCTCCAAAGCATTGATGCGCTTTTCATCTAAAAGTTCCAGCTGACTAAATCTTCCAGCACGATATTCATCCCCTACTTTAGTATCTTGAAGTAGTAGAGCCAAAGAAGGAACTTCTAATTCAAAGGGAAAAATAGCTTCAGTGCCATAAACCAAAACGAAAGGTGAAGTTCCAGTGGGGGTGCGAACACTAGTTCGATAGGCCCACAAAGCAGGATATAATTGGATGTGCCAATCTCGAACAGATTTATTGACCAGTCTTTTGAGAATTTTGATGAATGTTTTATTAGATGCTTCTACTTGGCCATTACCCTGAGGATAATAGGGAGTGGACCAACGATGTTGAATTTTATACTTTTGACATAATTTTTTGACATCTTTATTTTTGAAACAAGTTCCATTATCTAAAATGAGATTGGCAGGAATTCCAAACCTACAAATAATTTGATTAAAAATAAATTTGGAAACTTGTGTTCCAAAGACAAGAAGCTAAAGGTATAGCTTCAACCCATTTTGTGAAATACTCCGTAGCGGTTATGATAAATTTGTGTCCATCGGATGACACAGGTTGATTTTCCCAATGATATCTAAGCCCCATTTTGAAAAGGGCCAAGGAGATGAAATAGCCTGCAGTTCTTATGCAGGCGCATGGACAAGGTCAACATGTTTCTGGCACTTGTCGCAATGGCGCACATAATCATGTGCATCATTCGCCATGGTAGGCCAAAAATATCCTCTCCGAAGGAGCTTCTTAGCAATGGCGTTACCACTAAAGTTTCCCCCACAAGATCCATCGTGGGCTTCACTCAAAGCTGATCTAGATTCTTCTAGATTCAAACATCTTAATAATATTCCTTCAAAATATCTCCTATACAAGGTATTACCAATAATTACAAAGCGAATTGCTCTTCTATGTAATAATCGGTGTTGGTTGCTAGTATAACCGTCAGGGAAGGTTCCATTTTGTAGAAAATTAAATATATCAGTGTACCATGGTTCGGGAGTAGTTTCATCGATGAGAAACACATCCAAAGGTTCTAAGCATGATTTTCTTGAAGCGGGTTCCTGGAGTCGACGAATAATGATGGTAGCATATTCATCATCTAACTCCAAGGGCAAAAGAGATGCAGTTGCAGCCATAGCGTCAGTCGCACGATTGTTATTTCAAAGAATAGCTTCCAAAGTAACTTGATCAAATAAGGATAATAATTACGAAACATATGTTTTATATGGGTGTAATTTATCATCTCTAGTCTGATAAACATCATTGATTTGATTTATGACAAGTTGGGAATCACAAAAAACTAACAAATTTTTAATTTTCAATGCCAAAGCTGCTCGTAATCCAAGGATTAGAGCCTCATATTCAGAAGTATTATTAGTGCAAGCAAACGTTAGTTTAAAGGACAGAGGCATAAGATGCTTTTGTGGAGATATTAAGATAATACCTACACCAGCCCCACTCATACATCGGGCTCCGTCAAAGTATAGGGACCATTGTTTAGGATGGTCTGCCTCTAATTTAAGGCATTCATCGGGAAGTTCAATGATGAGGGGATGGGTTGACTCTAAGGGTGCAATAGCTAATTGATCTGCAAAATAGCCCAATTTAAGCATTATGGGTTTAGCTTTAATATATTCATTAGCAAAATAGCATCGAGCATATCCATCACAATGTGTCTTGATGTTTCTGGGTATTCTTCCCCAATCATATCCCTTATAAATAAAAGCACAACTTCCTACTTGGTAGATACTTCCCATAGGTTGTGGGAGGCCCAAGGTACGAGGAGAAGGTGAGAGTTTATTTAAAACAAGGGAAGCTTGCATGGCAGTGTTGATCTCTTCTGATATAAGAATTTCAGATAAATCGGGTAGGAGTTCATCAGTAAGAGCGTAAGAGGTAGAAGGAACATTTCCTAGATCTTTCGATGTGGAAAGGATGCCTGTAGTGGATGTAGATGTTATAGGGATATTGATGGATGAGTCTATAGGTATGGAAGATATAGGAGTAAAACAAGAAGCATTGGTTGTAATTTTGGGATCTTTTCGAGGTCCTAATGTGGTTTGTTCATAAGGTGGTTGAGCTACATGTAGAGGTGTAGTTGAAAGAGTAGATGAGGTTATGGGTGTATGTTTCACACGTTTGGGTGAATGATGAGAAATAGGATGTGTTGATGATAGGGCAGGGTAAAATTGAACTCCAACAGGTTCTACCAAAGCACACATATCAAAGGGTCTAGGGTCACCATGGATGGTAACCAACTGGTTTTTAAATTCAAATTTAACACACTGATGTAAAGTGGATGGAACCGCTCGCATCGCGTTGATCCAAGGGTGACCCAAAAGTATATTGTATGATGCAGGGCAATGTAAAATAAACATAGTCGTATCTAGAGTTCTAGGACCAACTTGCAAGGGTATAGTAATGACTCCACACGTTTCTTGTTTCTCGTCATTGAAGGCTTTTATGATCATATCCGTTCTTTTCATTTCGTCACTCCTAAAGCCAAATCTTTGGTAGAAGTCAAAAGTGCATATGTTTAAAGATGAACCATTATCAATCAAGACGTGTTTAACAACTACGTCCCCAATTAGGGCAGTAATATATAAAGGGTTATCCTTATGTAAACTATGTTGTGGTATATCCCTATCTCGAAAGTCAATATAGTCAACTTCTCGAGTTATGATAGTATTGGTCATGGCTTCAGGCTGAATATTTTGTGGTACCATCATTTGGCTTAATGTGAGCATTAATTCATCCCTATGGGTAGGAGAAGATCTTAAAAGGTCCAAAAGGGAAATTCTAGCTGTAGTATTGGATAATTGTTCATTAATATTATACGGAGGCTTAGGTTGAACATTAGGCATATGACTCCCTTTATTAGGATTTTTTAAAACAAATGGAGCTGATCCATCGTTCTGAGTTTGTTCTTGTTGAGAGTTTTGAGCCTGTTGTCGGGTAACAACTCCGATGGTACCTACAATATTATTTTGAGGATGATGAATTGGTCTCGGTCTAGCGTTTATGGCTTGTTCATTAGAAAGGAACTGATGAGAAGAGGGTCGAGTAGTAACTCTTCTAGGAAATGGTTCTTCCGAAACCATAGAATTTGTGATGGGTTGAATAGGATCTAATTCATTTTCAGAACTATTCGATTGATTTGAGGTGATTTCCATGTCACTTTCAGTATCAGATTCTACATCACTAAGATCAGGTGTTTAAGTATTATATAGGGGTCTGGACGTAACCATGGATAAAGTTGTGTCAAATATTTCTAGATCGTGAATAGGTAAATGCCCACTAATGGCTCCTACATATCGGGTAGGAGGGGGAACATTATGATGTTCAATTTGATTAGCCACCTCTTTGCCATGCTTTGGTAAAGGATGTTGAAATATGTCCAATCATTGATTGGCATTCTGATTCTGACTTTGAGGGGTGTTATTTTGAACATTATTACCAGGATTTTGTTTCGGTTGAAAGGCTTGTAGCTCCATCTCATTGTTATCAATTAAATCTTGTATTTTATGTTTTAATCATTTACAAGAGTTGGTAGCATGTCCAGGTCCTCTATGGAAATCACAATGTAAATCAGCTCTGTATCCGGGTATGGTTGGATCAGGTTCCTGGATAGTTGGGAATTGGATCAAACCTCGGGCTAATAGTTGCGGGAGAATGGTTGATAAAGGTTGATTTAACCTAGTAAATTCTCGAGGTGGTTTATTAGGAGGTTTTAATATGAATTTCTTTGTTGTTTTCGTAGTATTAACATTGGCAATGTTTCTGCTATCAGTGACTCCATCACCCACAACTTGTTTATTTTTATATTGATTTCTGGATGTTTTCTCATCATCTTTCTTTTTGAGCTGACCTCTTCTGATGAGAGCGTCTTCCACTCTTCGGGCTAAGTCTATAGCTTGATCGAAGGTGGTCAAGGTAGCGATTGATAATTCATAGGATAGTTGTTCTTGTAAATTATTGATAAAAATATCCAACATTTCCCGATAAGGTAACACAAAGTGTAATTTTCCTATCAACTGCCTCCATCAAGCTAAGAAGTCAGCAAAACACTCATCTTTGTCTTGTTTTAGGTTGTACAAATCTTTAATGGTTACATGCCTTTCAATATAGACACTAAATTGATGCACAAAAGACTCGGTGGTCTCTTCGAAATTTCTCAAAGAGTGAGTGGGCAATTGATAATACCACTCCAATGCCATCCCTCCTAAACTTTTCGGGAACATTTTTAGTAATAACAAGTCATCATGTGATATATCATGACATGCTATCCTAAACATACGAAGATGCCCTATGGGATCTTCGGTTCCTTTGTATATAGGTAGGACAGGCATAGGAAAGTATTTGGGATATGGTCATGCTACAACTATAGGATCTAGAGGTTGACTACACATCTCTCGATAATTGTACGAGGGACGATAGGGATCTATTTCATCCATACGGGAGGTTAACTATTTCACCATGGCTTCCAGATTACCAGTTTGCCCACCATATTGGTTTGGTGGTACATGAGTATGGGATTTGTGAGTGTAGGAAGGCGAAACATAAGGATTAGATGCTATGTTGCTATTATGCAAATGATTGGTAGGAAGAGTATTATGAAGAAGATTTGTGGTAGCATTATGTTGTATCCCAGATTGTTGGAAATTAACATTTGGTTTTGTTTTAGGCTTCTGTTGATTTGAGGTATATTGATCAATAGCTTGGCAAAATAGAGTAGTGAATGAAGGTTTCTTTTGTGTAGGAATAACTCTTGGCTTAGCAATAGGCACTCTAGGTAGTTGGGTAACCTATTGTTGTCGTGTGTTTTGAATTATAGTAGCCATGTCCAAATTGGATGGTCCAGCTTGATCACTCTCTTGATCAACGAAGGACAAAGGATTAGTGCATGTGTGATATATGTCTTCCAGGGTTGCTTGAGTGTCACTAATTTGATCTTTGTCCATATGGACTGCTCTATTAAGGGTGCCCATATTATTATGGAGGAACTTCCAGAAATGTTCCATGTTCTCAAAAGTAACAACTCCTTTTGGAGATATTTTAGGAGATGAGGATTCTTCCTCCCTAAAATTTTCTCTTTGTTCATTTGCATCAACATAGTCTTCTTCTTGTTGATCTAGAGTTTATTCTTCCTGAATTGGGTCTTCAAGAAGGACATCTGGGTTATTTTCTGTTTTCCTTAACCAATCTTCTTCTACCTCAATTTGTTTTCCATTCCCGAGTCTAGTCATTATGTCTAAATCTTAGATTTTAGCAAATATATATTGATATATTTGCAACAGATTTGGGAGGTATATATTTTAATTATATACCTACTATAATGCTTAAAATGTTTTGATTTTTATGTTATGATTTTTTTTTTTATGCTTATAAAGACAACAAATAGCACACTAAATACAAGAAATAACAATAATAGAATAATAGCTTAGTTTTCTAAAAATAGTTTATGAATGTCATTGATAGGATCAAGTTCATCAGGAGTCATAAAATGCTCCTCTTCAAATTGAAAATGGTTTTTCAGGAATTTGATAAAGTGTGCTATAGTGATATTATCTACTTCTGACTCTGATTTGTAAAAATAGATTTCATGGCAATACTCTCGATATAACACAGCTTTGGGGACTCTATACCATCTTTGTCTATCCGTAAGAATGACCTCCTGATCCTCTATACGAGACATAAATTTATGTACTATAGTTGCATTATCGAGGTATTCCTCAAAGGTATACAACTCAGAAGACACAAGGGCTCTTTTATCTACTAACCACCTATGGCAAGCTCTCTGAAGCTCATGATACAAATTCACTTGATCAGGATCCAGGATTCTATCTAGGACAAACCTCTTGATTTGCCTAAGTTCGGTTGCTCTAGATGAAATGAGATTCAATCTCCTATTAAGTTCATCCCACAAAGGTTGAAACCTATTTGTTTGAGGTACTCTAAGCACAGAATTAATTTCTATAGCTGCTAATTGATTTTCAACATTAATGGTGACAACTCGTCTTTTGTTATAATCTACCATCTAAATATGACATGCAATCTTTGATTCTAAATGCATTTATGTTTTTTTGTTTTTTGGATTGTTTTCAAAAGGTTTTTAGTTTTCACGTCGGGTTCACCAAAATGTATCGCTCCAAATTTTCTGCATCCTTACCCTTAGGCTATAGGATCCGCACTCGGAAGGGGGATGCGAGAAGGATGGGACAATACCTCGGACTGAGAGGCCCTTTGAAGGTCCCGCCTCTCGGGGAGGAGTATAAGGGTGAATTTTCGACGGATGGTGGGTTCACCAGGAAAATTTTAAGTGGCAATTTCCACGCCTAGGTTGATAGTGAGTTTGATGTGTTCATTTTTATGCTCAATAATTCAACTCCTAGGTTTGGCCAAGATGAATCTAAACTATTCTATCTACCAATAATGATTTAAATGGATACAAAAAATAGGAATGAGTGCTAATAATAGAGAATATGCTAATTAGAATGTGTCATACCTGATTTCGGATGTTTGATGAAGATTCTGAGTCTTGTAGCAGTCCATATCGCCTCAGTTCATACGTAATCATCTGAGATTTCACAAGATCATCTGCAATCTGACGAATTCGTCTGAAACCTACAATCACAAAAACAGACGCAGAATACCAAATATGCAAGTGTAGAAGCAAAGGACAATGGTAGAAATAACATCAAACATGCCTAAATAATGGATTCCAATAACAAATAAGGAAATGCAGTAGATTTAATAATTGATTTTAACTCTACCATACGACTATGGTAAATGAGGTGAACTCCAAGATGCAAAAAAAATAATAATTCAAGACAGTGCAGAAATACAATATGGAAAATGCAGAGAAAGTTAAGGAAATGCAAACTTTGGACTCGGATTGCCCCCAATCTGGACTACAGTGAGGATCGCCTCCAATCGTACGAGATCGTCTGCGCTCCTCGACAAGATAATCCGTAATCGTTCGAGATCGTTTGCAATGATCCGAGCTATCTTCGACTAAAAAATAGTAGAGTTCCTACAAGAAAATGCAAAATGCAGCATATAGATAGTAGTACGAGGGAATAAGGAGTTAAATCTGTCATATAAGGGGTTTAGGAAAATCAAAATCAAGGGGAGTCAGGGTAAACTAGAAAATCCTAGTTTATATAGGCTTAGGAAAAGGTTTAAGAGGTTGGGGATCATCCCAATCTGGGAGATATTCAATAGGGCAATCTCCAACTGCACAGACGCGCTTCTGCCCAAGTTGGAGAGGTTGTTGAAATAGAAGCTAATTATGAAAATTTGGTCTTGGGACAAAATCGTCTGGACGTTTTGTCTATGACGATTTCGTCAGATCTGGGAAGATCTCGTCTAATCTATGACGATATCGTCCAACGGTCAAAACAAATCCTAAAAATGGCACGAAAAATGAGGAAATGGGTTAATAGGCGGTTTTGGAGCGGTTTTGGGGTTAAAATTCAAATTTTTATCTTTTATCTTTTACTAAGGTTTTAACCATGCCAATTTTAGGGTGCTACAATATGTACCAAGGAAGGTACATTTACATGACCCAAATAATGTAATATAAGCTATTTCTAACACCCCCATGTATTAAAATATTTAGGTATTGAAGACTTTAGTCTTCAATGTGGATCTAACTCTTGAAAATGATCTTTGGCTTCTTTAGGTTCATCATCATTGTCTTCTATCCAGCCACCTTTATTGGTCTCTTTGCAAGTATATTCATTTGGTTCTAAATGTTGATGGTTGAGTAGAGCATGGTGGACTTGCCCTCTCATATTCTTGATTTTGATTCTTCTATGCTTGGCTTTGTGTTGTACTCATTATTCATTTTCATCAACCTTTTCCTTTGAAAATATGTTAGTATCATTTTGAAACATCATAGTATCTTGTGAGATTTCCATTGAATCCAGGATGCATGTATTTCCATGGATTGATCTTGTTTTTATTTCACCTTGGTTCATGATGAGACATGTATTGATTCCATCCATATATCCAAAGTAGATCATATAGTTGTCTTCTACCAAATTTCTTACAAAAATGAGATTGAATGTTAATCTAGGAACAAATAATACTTTTTGTAGTAGAATATTTGGAAATGATCTACTAGGTGTTACACATCCATATCCATGTATAGGATAATTTTGGTTATCTGCAATTATTAGTTAGTAGCCTTTGGTATCTTCAAGACAACTAAACCATTGTATATTTCTTGTCATATGATGTCTAGATCTTGAGTCAATGTACCACATATTTTTATGTTTTGTAGACTACTTTTTTGTTGGAACAAATTCCACATTCATTATATGATATTCTTTTTTCCATTTGAGAAAATAGAAGAAATGAGATAGGATCTTCTATGCAGTCTACCTTATGACTCCCTATTCGGATATATGATCCCTGATAGAAGTATATAAGCTTGATTTGATAAAACCTTTATTAATCCTTGGTTTTGTAGGCTTCCTTATGTCTCCCTAGTAATGAGAGTATATACTCTTGAGGATTTTTAGGTTTTGTAGAAAGCTTATATATTGCAACTTGATAATTTTGATAAATGTTGATATTACCAAGTTTTGTAGAATGCCTTATGACTCCCTAGTATGTTTTGGATAAGATATAAAGTGCTTTTGTAAATTTTAGTTCAATTTTGGTTGATTTTGTAAAGTTTTGTAAATAACAAAATCAACTTCTATTATCCTTATTGCTCCTATTGAACTAAGCACTTTTCCCAAATTTAAAGAGGTTTTAATGTTGGATATTTTGTCTCGATTTGAGAAGATTTGAGACAAGTAAATATTATAAATTTCCAACCTTTAAAATGTTTTAAATAAACCTCTTATAATGGCCCTTTGAAATTTGATTTTAATTTTTCTAATTTCCAATAAATCAATTTGATGTAGTAGACCTTATGACTCCCAAATTTGGAAAATTAGAAAAGATAACAATATTTGCAAAATATTAAATAGTTCAACCTAAGTAGAATTCCTTATATCTCCAAGGTTGTTTTGCAAATATTATTTTTATTTAGGTAAGTTATCTCCTATATCTTTTGCTTTCACAACCTTAAAATTTATCCTTGATTTTATAGCCTTATATCTCCTATGTTTGAAAGCAATATTAATGAGATAATTCACTTACCTTAGCTCCTTGTCTTCACACTTGAATAGCATTGGTTTTGACTGAGTATAATAGTCCTCTTACGTACCCTTTCTGTGGCGCTTGAGTTGACGAATCTGGATGGGCCAAGTGTGGTATGGCTGAGTGAGAAACGATCGGGCTTGTTCTTCGATGTTGGAGAGTATGATGCTGGTAATCTATCCTTCTTCTATGGAGCTTTAAATGCTCCTTTCTCCCTTTCTTCCATGCTGCGCTAGAACTGGTTTGACTATGATATTTCCTCCTTTTTTATTTGCAATTTGCTCTCCTCTTCACCTTGTTCTTGCTTCAAAATTAGACTACATTTATTGGAGGTCAAGGGTGGCCAAGTGTCTTTTCTATTTCTTGAGAGCGTTGTCACTTGTGTAATACCAATATCTTCTTGTAACGCTTCTACGGTGCATGTTACACCTTTGTAACGTATGAGAATTTGCTCTAGCACTTGTAACTCCCCTTCGATGGTCTCTTGAGCATTAGGAAATGAGAGGTGCTAGAGAATATTATGCCAAGTGGCATTTAGTCTTCTTGCATGAGACTTTTGATGTAACACCTTCAAGAAGGAGATTGTAACTCCTTTGATTATCTTCCTCCTTAGCTTGCTTTGTTTTCTTGGGTAGCAAGCAACCTATTCTTCTGCAAGTGGCTTCGTGAGGCATCTTGGAGCTTCGATCATGGATGATAGTGCTTCCTTTTATGGATGTTACTCTCAATGTAGCATCTATCCTCTTTTTTCTTCTTGCCTTCAATGTGCTCCCTATTATGTTGCATGTTCACCTTGGTAGGAGTGGAAGCTTGATGCTCTTTCTTCGTGGATGAGCTCTCTTCTGTCTATGTAAATAAGCTTCTTCTTTTTGTCTTCATAGATGTCCTTGATAAGCTTGCTTTGGTTTACGTAAATCACTTTGATGAGCTTCCTTTGTCTTGCAGGTTCATCCATGGAGAGTATGCCCTTTCGATGGTTGAAGAGCACTAATATTTCGACCCTTCTTTGGCTGGATTTTCCTATACCTATTGTGCCTTTTGAGGCACCTTCAAATCTGCTCCTTTCCCTGCATATGATGTATTGTAGAAGTGCAATACCATGTAACCTTTACATGTATATAAAACCCTTTTTTATTGCACCTTTTCTTGCACTCTTTTGCAGGCCTAAGATTCTAATTTTGTAGCAGATTTTATGAGTGCATTATGAGGGTTTTGAGGATGTCTCTTTGGCTAGACTCCTTACCCTCTTTTCTTGGATATTTTATGGTGAATCCAAGCCTTGTAAATGTTGTAAAATAGAAGCTTTATTTTAGTTGCACTAACCCCTTTAGTGCTTTGGATTTGAGACTCACCAAGTCTCAATATTTGAAGCTTCTTTTTGGTTAGCTTTTCTTTGCTTGTACTAACCAATTTTGGTGGCTTCTATTGGCCACTAAGAGTTGCAGTTTTTTGTGCTTTAAGAGTGTCTTTAGACACTTGATGCAAACTAGATTTTGTACCTTTTTTTCAATGCACAAAACTAATTTCTTTTGAGAGTAATAATAGTGCAAATGAATCTAACAAATTCTACTTTTTAATGCACTAACAAATTACACCTTATCACTCCAATATACTCTCAAGAAAATGCACTTAATCAATTCACTACAACTAATCAAGAATAATTTGAAATGAACCTTCAAATATTTTACAAATTCACTACAATTAGTATTGTAGGATTCAATCTTCTTTTCGCTTTCCAAAGTAGATAATAGGTAGTTGATAGATAATTAATATTTGGAATCTAATCAACTCCTAGTGTGCAAATGAACCTCTAAAAGGAACCTTTTTATTTTGCACTTTTGAAGACTATAATTTAGGTTGCAACTTTAATCTGGATTAAGGTGCTTTAACAAATCTGAAAAGTAATCCAATTAATGAATCTACTTGCACCAATAGTTGCTTACCTTTTTTGAAATATTTTGTAGCTTCTTTGTCACTTATGTAGAGGATGTAGATCTTGGTGTCTTAGATCACCAAGTTGCTACCTTGAGTAAGATCTTGCAACTCTTTGTAGACTATTTTGAACAACTCCTTCTTCACCAAATTGTAGTCTCAAACTTTCTTTCATGAACCTAAGATTTGGTGACTTTGTTCTCCTCTTGTGGTCTCCTCCTTCTGCTATATATTTGGAGAAGTCTGTGTCTCTGAAGTGGTGTCCTCTTGCTTGTGGGAGGTAATCTTCAATCTTCTGGTTCTAGCTAACTTCTTCTATCTTCAAGTCTTCTTGTCGAATTTTGACTTCAAGCAGGATCTTCTTCTCAAGATTCTGAATGTCTTGAGGTCTTCACTAGATTCTTCTTCCACTCAGATTTGGCACTCCTTGCCAAATTCTCCTCCTCTTGGGCTTGTTGTCGGATGGTGATAATTGTCCCAAGTCCTTCACTATCAGGGGCTTCTCCTTGGTAGTGGATTTCTCTAGTGAGTTCTTCTTTGATGATTTCTTCAAGAAGGCTCTCCTAGCCTTTTATTGGATGCTCATCGAGACCTCACCAAGGTCTTTGATCTTGCAACTTCTTTTGGTCTTCCTTGAGACCTTATCTTCAACCTTCTACTTCTGGAAGTGTTGGTGGTGAGATCTTCTCCTAGATATCTAATTCTGCTACTTCTAGATTTGAGTAAGACTCTCCTAGTCCTTCTTCTTCCTTGTCTAGAAGTTCTTCAATGAGATCTCCTCTTGATCTCTTTTGCTTCAGGTGCTGGATTGATTTTGAAGAGGCTTCTCTTCCTAAATTTCTTGTAGGAAGCTTTCTCGACTTATTGGATCTCCTTTACCTACAACAAAAATATTAGTACTGAAATCTACTTCTGAATTAAGTACTCTCTTCTGGAGTCTTCTTCAGGATAAAGGCATCTGTGGCCTATTTTAGTATCAAGGCTTTTGTGGCATTTTTTTTAATATTAAGGCTTCTATGGCCTTTTCTAGGCTTATGTGGCCTTTTCTTCTAGATCAAGGCTTCTATGGCCTTTTCTAGGCTTTTGTGGCCTTTTATTCTGGATCAAGGCTTCTATGGCCTTTTCTTCTGAATCAGGGCTTCTATGGCCTTTTTATTTTTGTGAAGTTCTTCAATCTAGCAATGGAGATCTCCTGTCTCCTGACTTCACCATGATTCTTTTCCAGAAGTTTCTTCTGAAGTATTCTCCTTTCTACAACAACTAATATCTGCACTATGAAGGCACTCCAACCTTCGAGCAATGAAGTTGAGGTCTCCTAGATTTCTATTGTAGGAGGTGTCCCAATCATCTAAGAATTAATTCCCTGCAATAAAAGAAACTTCAGGTAAATATTTCCAGATCTCTTAGATGAGCTTCACTAGTTGTTTCATCAAACTAGTGGATCAAATGTTGAGTCCTAGTCTTCACGAGTTTTTCTACAACTCTGTGGAAAGACTCTAGCCATATGCAATCTCAGTATTTCTAAAACTGAGATTTCATTCAGTCCTCACTTGTGGCTCTCCCTAATTCTATCACCTAGACTCTTCTGAGAAATTTTGATAGTGACTGGTCCAATGGCGCATCAGGTTGACAAAAAACTCAGGGTCAATGATAATGGTGATTTTCCTATTGATCTATCGTAGCTTGATCTACCATAGCTCTGATACCACTGTTAGCTTTTGATACAACATGCAATGGGAGATAGCATTCACAAGATGCAGAATAATAAGAAAGAAAGTAAATCTATGAGATGACTGAAATATGCTATAAATAGAAATGATAGAAATGAGTACAATAGTAGCTATGGAGGAAATGAACACTCCATGATACAAGCTACTGCTCAATGAATGAGCTCTGAGCTTATAGCTCACACACACTACACTATTGTCTATCCTACACTACTATATTCCTACACTACTATGTTATCTCTTCTATATCTATGGCCCTTTATATAGGAAGATAAGTTCCTTGGCCAACACTCTACCTAGTTGTACAAGTGGACACCTTGCACATTACAACTTGCACATTGACACTTGTGCATTTATTACATTGCATGAAGTAACTAGATAACTTCCCCCTAAAGTAATCTAATGTCCTAAGTATGTACCAAGGAAGGTACATTTACATGACCCAAATAATGTAATATAAGCTATTTCTAACACCCCCATGTATTAAAATATTTAGGTATTGAAGACTTTAGTCTTCAATGTGGATCTTCCTCTTGAAAATGATCTTTGGCTTCTTTAGGTTCATCATCATTGTCTTCTATCCAACCACCTTTATTGGTCTCTTTGCAAGTATCTTCATTTGGTTCTAAATGTTGATGGTTGAGTAGAGCATGGTGCACTTGTCCTCTCATATTCTTGATTTTGATTCTTCTATGCTTGGATTTGTTCTATACTCATTATTCATTTTCATCAACCTTTTCCTTTGAAAATATGTTAGTATCATTTTGAAACATCATAGTATCTTGTGAGATTTCCATTGAATCTAGGATGCATGTATTTCCATGGATTGATCTTGTTGTTTTTATTTCACCTTAGTTCATGATGAGACATGTATTGATTCCATCCATATATCCAAAGTAGATCATATAGTTGTCTTCTACCAAATTTCTTACAAAAATGAGATTGAATGTTAATCTAGGAACAAATAATACTTTTTGTAGTAGAATATTTGGAAATGATCTGCTAGGTGTTACACATCCATATCCATGTATAGGATAATTTTGGTTATCTGCAATTATTAGTCAGTAGCCTTTGGTATCTTCAAGACAGTTAAACCATTGCATATTTCTTGTCATATGATGTCTAGATCCTGAGTCAATGTACCACCAATTTTCATGTTTTGTAGACTACTTTTTTGTTGGAACAAATTCCACATTCATTATATGATATTCTTTTTTCCATTTGAGAAAATAAAAGAAATGAGATAGGATATTCTATGCAGTCTACCTTATGCCTCCTTTTTCAGATATATGATCCCTAATAGAAGTATATAAGCTTGATTTGATAAAGCCTTTATTAATCCTTGGTTTTGTAGGCTTCCTTATGTCTCCCTAGTAATGAGAGTATATACTTTTGATGATTTTTATGTTTTGTAGAAAGCTTATATATTGCAACTTGATAATTTTGATAAATTATGATATTACCAAGTTTTATAGAATGCCTTATGACTCCCTAGTATGTTTTGGAAAAGATATAAAGTGCTTTTGTAAATTTTAGTTCAATTTTAATTAATTTTGTAAAGTTTTGTAAATAACAAAATCAACTTCTATTATCCTTATTGCTCCTATTGAACTAAGAACTTTTCCCAAATTTAAAGAGGTTTTAATGTTGGATATTTTGTCTCTATTTGAGAAGATTTGAGACAAGTAAATATTATAAATTTCCAACCTTTAAATTTTTTTAAATAAACCTCTTATAATGGTGCTTTGAAATTTGATTTTAATTTTTCTAATTTTCAATATATCTATTTGATGTAGTAGACCTTATGACTCCAAAATTTGAAAAATTATAAAAGATAACACTATTTGCAAAATATTAAATAGTTAGAGTAGAATTCCTTATATCTCCAAGGTTGTTTTGTAAATATTATTTTTATTTAAGTAAGTTATCTCCTATGTCTTTTGCTTTCACAACCTTAAAAATTATTCTTGATTTTATAGCCTTATATATCCTATGTTTGAAAATAATATTAATGAGATAATTTTCTTAACTTAGCTCCTTGTCTTCGCACTTTAATAGCTTGGTTTTTACTGAGTATAACAGTCTTCTTACGTACCATTTCTGTGGCGCTTGAGTTGACGAATCTGGATGGACCAAGTATGGTATGGTTGAGTGAGAAAATATCGGACTTGTTCTTCAATATTGGAGATTATGATACTAGTAATTTGTCCTTCTTCAATGGAGCTTTAAATGCTCCTTTCTCCCTTTCTTCCACGCTGCTCTAGAACTGGTTTGACTGCGATATTTCCTCCTTTTTTATTGCAATTTTATCTCCTCTTCACCATGTTATTGCTTCAAAATTAGACTACATTTATTGCATTTGTTACATTGCATGTAGTAACTAGATAACTTCCACCTAAAGTAATCTAATGTCCTAAGTATGTACCAAGGAAGGTACATTTATATGACCCAAATAATGTAATATAAGCTATTTGTAACACCTCTCTGTATTACAATATTTGGGTATTGAAGACTTTAGTCTTCAATGTGGATCTTCCTCTTGAAAATGATCTTTGGCTTCTTCAGTTTCATCATCATTGTCTTCTATCCATCCACCTTTATTGGTCTCTTTGCAAGTATATTCATTTGGTTTTGAATTTTGATGGTTGAGTAGAGCATGGTGCACTTGTCCTCTCATCTTCTTGATTTTGATTCTTCTATGCTTGGCTCTGTGTTGTACTTGTTCTTCATTTTCATTAACCTGTTCCTTTAAAAATATGTTAGTATCATTTTGAAACATCATAGTATCTTATGTGATTTCCATTGAATCTAGAATGTATGTATTTACATGGATTGATCTTGTTGCTTTTATTTCACCTTGATTCATGATGAGACATGTACTGACTCCATCCATATATCCAAAGTAGATCATATAGTTATCTTCTACCAACTTGCTTATAGAAATGATATTGAATTTTAATCCAAGAACAAACAATAATTTTTGTAGTAGAATATTTGGATATGATCTTCTAGGTGTTACACATCCATATCCATGTATAGGATAAGTTTGGTTATCTTCAATTCTTAGGCTGTAGATTTTGGAATCTTCAAGATAGTTAAACCATTGCATATTTCCTATTATATGATGACTGTATCTTGAGTCAATGTACCATATATTTTCATGTTTTGTAGAATGGTTTTTGTTGGAACAAATTCCACATTCATTATATGACATTCTTTTTTCCATTTGAGAAAATATAAGAAATGATATAGGATCTTCTATGCAGTCTACCTTATGACTATTTTTTTGGATATATGATCCCTAATAGAAGTATATAAGCTTGATTTGATAAAACCTTTATTAATCCTTGGTTTTGTAGGCTTCCTTATGTCTCCCTAGTAATGAGAATATACTATTGCAAATTTTTAGGTTTTTTAGAAAGCTTATATATTGCAACTTGATAATTTTGATAAATGCTGATATTACCAAGTTTTGTAGAATATCTTATGACTCCCTAGTATGTTTTGGAAAATATATAAAGTGCTTTTGTAAATTTTAGTTCAATTTTGATTGATTTTGTAAAGTTTTGTAAATAACAAAATCAAATTCTATTATCCTTATTGCTCCTATTGAACTAAGCACTTTTTCCAAATTTAAAGAGGTTTTAATGTTGGATCTTTTGTCTCGATTTGAGAAGATTTGAGACAAGTAAATATTATAAATTTCCAACCTTTAAAATGTTTTTAATAAACCTCTTATAATGGCCCTTTGAAATTTGATTTTAATTTTTATAATTTTCAATAAATCAATTTGACGTAGTAGACCTTATGACTCCCAAATTTAGAAAATTAGAAAAGATAACAATATTTTTAAAATATTAAATAGTTAGAGTAGAATTTCTTATATCTCCAAGGTTGTTTTGCAAATATTATTTTGATCTAGGTAAGTTATCTCCTATGTCTTTTGCTTTCACAACCTTAAAATTTATCCTTGATTTTATAGCCTTATATCTCCTATGTTTGAAAGCAATATTAATGAGATAATTTGCTTACCTTAGCTCCTTGTCTTCACACTTGAATAGCACTAGTTTTGATTGAGTATAACAGTCCTCTTACATACACTTTATGTGGCGCTTGAGTTGAAGAATTTGGATAGGCCAAATATGATATGGATGAGTGAGAAACGATTAGGCTTTTTATTTGATGTTGGAGAGTATGATGATGGTAATCTACCCTTCTTCTATGGTGCTTTAAATACTCCTTGCTCACTTTCTTCTACGTTGTGTGAGAACTGCTTTGACTGTGATATTTCCTCCTTTATTTTTACTGCAATAAGCTCTCCTCTTCACCCTATTCTTTCTTTGAAATTATACTACAATTATTGGAGGTAAATGGTGGCCAAGTATATTTTCTATTTCTTGAGAGTGTTGTCACTTGTGTAACACTAATATCTTCTTGTAACACTTTTGTAGTGTACGTTACACCTTTGTAATGTATGAGAATTTACTCTGGTGCTTGTAACTCCCCTTCGATGGTCTCTTGAGCATTAGGAAATGAGAGGTGCTAGAGAATATTATGCCAAGTGGCATTCAGTCTTCTTGCATAAGGATTTTGACATAACACCTTCAACAAGGAGATTGTAACTCTTTCGATTATCTTCCTCCTTAGCTTGCTTTTTTTCTTGGACAGAAAGCAACCTATTCTTTTGCAAGTGGCTTCATAAGGCATCTTGGATCTTCGATCGTGGATGATAGTGATTCCTTTGTGGATGTTACTATTAATATAGCATATGTCCTCTTTTTTCTTCTTATCTTCAATGTGCTCCTTGTTATGCTACCTGTTCACCTTGGTAGGAGTGGAAGCTTGATGCTCTTTCTTCATGGATGAGCTCTCTTCTATCTATGTAAATAAGCTTCTTCTTTTTATCTTCACAGAGTCCTTGATAATATTTCTTTGGTTTATGTAAATCACTTTTATGAGCTTCCTTTGTCTTGCAGGTTCATCCACGGAGAGGTTGAAGAGTGCTAATATTTTGACCCTTATTTGGTTGGCTTTTCCTGTACCTATTGTGCCTTTTGAGGCACCTTCAAATCTGCTCCTTTCCCTGCATATGATGTATTGTATAAGTGCAATACCATGTAACCTTTACATGTATATAAAACCCTTTTGTATTGCACTTTTTTGCAAGCCTGAGATTCTGATTTTATAACATATTTTTTGAGTGCATTATGAGTGTTTTGAGGATGTCTTGTTGGCTAGACTTCTTACCCTCTTTGCTTGTATATTTGATGGTGAATCCAAGCCTTGTAAATGCTATAAAATAGAATATTTCTTTTATTTGCACATGGATTTTTCTTTAAACAAATATCTAAAGGGATTATATTTTTCTATAAGCAAATGTTGCATAGGACTTTTGATTGTAGACTTACCTCATCGAAAAATGTTAAAGAGGACTTATGAGATGTGTTAGATGGAAATGACTTATATCTAGAAAAAAATTATATAGTTTTTTGTGATGTTGTTGATGTGATGATGATTTTACTCCCAATCAAAGGAGTGATCCATTATAGATATGAAACATATTGCCCCCATGCTTGTATGTGACTAGGATTGTTTGATGATCCTCATGGAGAAAGGAACTCTCTAGTAAGGCCATTTGAAATTTTCCATGGGCTAAAAACAATATACTTAGGACTATAAAAAGATGAAAATTTTGAGATAAATCCATCAACACCTACAAACATTGTAGTTTTCATCATGAGATCAATGAGGTCATACGATCTAATTGACATATTGCTTTTGATAAAACAATATGCTAGAATGGTAAACAAGTTATAAAAATATGAAGATGAGAGAATTCTTAATTAATAAAATTGTTATTGAAGTGATAAATGGTTGAAAATATGGGACAAGGGAGGATTAACTTGCATCAGTCACCTAGAAAAGGGAAAAAAACTATCATATTTATGGTCATCATTTATATTTCATTGTGGATCCCTGATTGTCTATGCTACAAGCAATCCAAGAAAAAATAGGCACATGCATACAAGTAGATATGAAATAGACAAAAGAAAGAATCTATAAGTAGACAAAAACAAATAGGAAGTTGATGCAAACTTAGACATAATATCTTTTAATATGCATTGTGTTCATAGGTTCTTTAAGTTCTTTGCTAGCAGCTATAGCAAAGTGATAAGCACATAAACCATACTTGGTAGTTATGATGTATGGACCTAGCCAATTGGGCGTAAATTTGCCTTTGACCTCAATGTTTGCATTCATATTTTTTATTCTCTTTAAGGTGAGGATCACCAACTTCAAATGATTGGGGATACACCTTGCTATAGGTATGTTTAAGGATTTTCTGGTGGACCCTCAAGTGTTCTAAGAAACAAATCCACTTTTCATCCAATAATTCTTATTAGTTGAGACAAGTGAGATGATATTCATCTTCAATAGAGGTATATTGCAACAAAATGCATAAGGAACCTCAATCTCGAAAGGGAATACTACTTTAATTCCATAAATCAAAGCATAGGTTATCACACTAGTGCAAAATATGACACTAGTGCGATATGCCCATAAATTTATATATGATTGGATATGTCAATCTTTGCTAGTTTTGCTAATGAGCATCTTGAGGATTTTGACAAGCATTTTACTAGAAGATTTAACTTGGTCATTGCTTTGGCGATAGTAAGTGCTAGACAATTTGTGTTAAATCTCATACTTAGCATAATTGTTTTGGACATCTTGGTTCTTAAAAGGTACTCCATTATTCAAGATTAGCATATAAGGATGACATAACGGCTGAGGATATTGTTAAATATAAATTTGGATATTTGGACTCTATACTTGAGGGTAAAACTATAGTTTTGATCCATTTGATAAAGTATTTAATAGTTATGATAAATTCTTGTCCATAACATGACACAAGGTTTATCTTCCTAATAATATCCAATACCTAATTGGAGAAAGGTTATGGTGATACCAAGGATCAAAGGAATTAAGAAGGAGTGTCCATAATATTTTTAAGATTTTGACACTTATCACACCTCTTAACGTAGTCACAAGAGTCCTTTTCTATGGAGGACCAATAATAATCCATTTGTAGGATTTTATTGGTGATGGCAACATGATAAAGTAACCAAAACATGATCCATTATGGGCCTCTTTGACAACCATTTGGGGTTCAACGGAGTCTATGAACCTAAGAAAAATTTCATCTAGAGTATGGTAGTATAAAATATCACCAATGATGACATAAATATCACCAATAATGACATGCCTACAGGCTCATTGCCTTGAGGTTATTATGCTCATTGTGGTTCAAATGATCAAGCAAAGTGCCATCCTTAAGGTAAGGAAAGATTTCCTTATACCAAGGAACGAGGGATGAGGTTACTTCTAAGGAGAATAATTCTAAAGGAAGGTAACTATATTCTAGGGTTTGAGGCTTCCTAATTTGTTGAATGATGATCATAATTTTTTGGTTGCCTATCTCTAAAGGGATCAAGGATGTAGTTGAGGCCATAGTATCATGGTAATTGTTAGACCTCGAGATAATATCAATATCAATTTTATAAAAAAAACTATTAGTTTGTTGATAATACCTTTATATGAATTGATCTTATCATATTTGGCTTGATAAATATCATTAACTTGGTTGACTACTAGCTGGGAGTCCTTAAAGGTAAAAACGATTTTGAGCTAGAGAGATAGTAACACATGTGGCCCTAAGGTAAGAGCTTTGTATATTGTGGTGTTGTTGGTATATTAAAACTTAAGCTTAAAGGAATGACCAGGTTTAATCCTAACCTCACTCCTTTGAAAATATAGCACCATCAAAGTACAAGGTACAATAGTCAAGTCCATCTACTTTAAGGTTGAATATTGACTCATTATGGAAGTCCACCACTAAGGGTTGGCTAGGTTTTAGGTGTGCAACTACTAATTGGTCAGTAATGACTTGACATTTTATAGAATTATGATTACAAACTCAAGATCAATTTCATTAAGTGCAATGACCCACTTATCAATTCTTTCCAAGAGGCGAGGCTTATACATAAGATACCATAAGAAATCAACTCTTGCAATGATAATGGTTTTAAGTCCGAGGAGATTGTGTCTAAGATTTTGGTAAGCAAAAATTATGGCTAGGCAAAGATTCTCTAAGAGCACATATCTAACCTTGTGATTAACCAAATTTTAGCTAATATAGAAGATAGCACTTTCCCTATATTTTTATCATATTGTGCCAATATATCTTCCAAGGTATAGTCTATGCTTGCTATGTATAACAACAAGGACCAAAGGAAAATAGGGGGATGAGGACAAGAGGGGATAAAAGGTAGGATTTGAGAGAATCTAATGCAACCTAACAATTAGTATCCCTTTCAAAGAATACATCATTTTCCAAAATCTTGGTGAAGGTATGACAATTTTCAATTAACTGGGAGATGAATCTTTGAATGGTTTTAATGTTTCCATAGAAGCTCCTACATTGGGTTAGAGTTTGGGGGGGTGGCATATTGGTAATAGCTAATATTGTATTAGGACCAACTTTTATGCCACATTGAGATACAATGAATTCAGATATCTTTCCTAATGTAACCCCAACTATGCACTTTTGAGGCTTGAGGCATCCATTTACTTCCTTAGACACTTTAAGATGTGTCTTAAGTCTTAGACATGGTCTTTCTAGTTTAAATATTGTTTGATAATATCATTTACATAGTCTTCCATGATGTCATGCATCATATCATAAAAGATGTATGTCATGGCTCTCTAGTAGGTAGCTCTTGCATTTTTTACCCTAAAGGGCATGTCTTGATGGTAAAAGGCTCCTCATAGGTGGTGAAAGTTGCTTTGGTTTAGTCTATAGGGATGATATTGATCTTGGTTTACCCTAAGAATATATCCAGTAAATACCATTACATATCCTATAGCAAAATTGACAATCATGTCAATATTTGATAGAGGGAAGTCATCTTTGGGATATGCCTTGTTGATGTCTTGAAATTCTATTCATAGTTGAATGTTACATGTTTTTATGATAATAAGCAAAATGTTAGAAATTAATTTGGAATAGTCGATGGTTTTAATGAAGTTTAAATTAAGGAGCTTTTGGAGATCCTCTTGCATTTTTCATCATTTTTGCTTTATGAGTTTTACACTAGAAGTGATGACTAGATGGTGGACAACTAGGCAAGGATCAAGACCAAGAATATCGATGTAGGACCAATCAAAAATATTTTTTAAATTATTTAATAATTTAGTGTATTTCTAACACTCATTTAGGGTTAAGACCTTGCTTAGTTTGAGAATATTAGGCTCATAGAAGGATCCAATATTAATGTCCATAGTTTCCTACATTAGAATTTGAGAATTCTTTTCTAATTGAGGGGGAGTTGGTAAAACTTCTAAGTTTTTCATATCTATAGGACCTAAGGTTGGCTGAGTACTATCAGTTTGCTATGAGATAGCTACATTTGTAATTTGTGAAAAGGATCCCCAAAATAAAAGTGATTCTTATATAGATAGTCGTAGGGATCTTCTTGGAGAGGATTGTTTGTATTGTCCTCTTGCTCATCGTCTTTAGCAATGAGCTCAGGATAGGCTAGGGTCAAAATATTTACATTAAAAAATTGGACAAAATTGGAAAATTTGGTGTCTATGAGGGGTGTTGATCCATTGTCATCATTCTTGTCCTAATCTATTCCATTTAAAGAGATAATATTAACATGGGATATGATATAACTGTGATCAATATGATCAGATTCTCCTTTGTTGTCAAAATAAGGATAAGAAAAAAAACCCTCATAATGGCTAGGTATGTAGCATATCCTAAAGTCCCAACTAGGCTTCAATTTATAGGGGATCTATGTACAAGACTAGTCCTTTGCCTCGATATATCATGTTGGAAAGCATCTATTTTGGTATGGGATATGATTTTAACAAAAAATATGAAGCTTATTATCATTCAAACACGTAAGGGTTATATCCATGTGTTTTATCCTTGTTGGTAGTACCAATGCAAATGAAGGAGCAACTTTCTATTTGCACTTAAAATTATTAGTAAAAGGTGAGATTAATGTTTGGGAAGATGGAGGAATCTTGGCTATATTTAAGATAAATTGATTATTATCTATTTTATTAGTATGATTGGATTATTATATTATGATTTAGGTTTATTAGGTGACTTATTTGGATTGATGAACCTCAATGCATCAGTGATATGAGACTAAGAAGAAAAGGAAGAGGATTTGAGAGACTGATTTAGAGAAGGACAAAGATAAGTTTTTGATATGCAACCTCAACTACCTGATAGTAAGTGAAAGGTTAGGGGTCAATGAAAATATGATAAGTCTTGCCCTTATATTTGTATTTGAGGCACTAATGAAGAGTTCAAGGGATGATCCACATCTCATGTATCCCTAGCCTCCCTAGAAATATATTGTATGTAAATTGATAAGGCATGACATAGAAGAGAGTGTTAAGAGTATGGGGTTTGAATTGAAGGGATAATACTATAGTTCCACTAACCTCATGTTTCCCATTGTTTAAAACCCTAATAACAAGATCAAATATCTTTTAATCTTGTTTGATTAGTCTAAAATAATTGATGAACTTCAAGTTGTAGATATTTAAACTAGAACTATTGTTGACTAAATGTTTTTAATGAACTTGTCACCGATATGGGTTATAATATATAATGGTAAATTTTTGGCTGAAGAGGATTGAGGAATATCACCTTTATTGAATGATATGGTGATGTGATTAACCCTAATATACCCCAATATGGAAGTAGGGTCATCAAGGTTAAGGTCTTGAGGAATGACCTATTTGATCAAAAATTTGATTAAGATGACTCTATGGGCTAGAGAAGACTTGAGAAGTTTAAGAAGGGAGATATTAGACAAGGTATTCACAAGTTGTCAAAGAAAATTAAAAGAAACCTTAGCTTTGGTCCCTGATTAGATGACTAGATGAGGTCATTTGAATGGACAAGTTATTTTTACACTAAGGATGTTAGGTGCTTTGGGATAGGAATGTGGTAAATACAATATTATATTTTATATAATTATTGTGGCACAGTCCACACATAACCTAAAGGTGATTATATTTTAATATTTTATTATAATAATAAGAGGGATAAGGAAGATGAATCATCTTTAACATTATGATATTTTTAAATAATTAATTTTTATCACATATTTCTTTATGATAGGTATTCAGTTTTGCGGAATCTTAGTGTAGACAAGATGCACTAAAATAGTAGCTAAATCTAAAATTGGCTTGTTGTTGTTTCTTTGGCATGTATAACTATAAGCAGTGATTTTGAAACTCGATGTGCAAGTTTGAAAGATTTATTACTTCATTGAAAAAGTTGAGACAGAAAATGCATCTCTTTGTAGTTTTGATTTCTCTTATAAATTTTAAAAGTTCTTTTCTATAGGAGATGTGGACATGTATTTTGGCCGGTCTGCAAGATTTAGGCTTTATCTAAAAAAATATGAATAATGGAAAAATCGTTAGATGTGAAAGGATGCCTTGAAATGTAGCACATTTGTGGATTGTAAATATTTGTAGAGCACAATATCTTATTAAATATCCAATTTGATCTCTAGGCATATCCAGTTTCATCTCTATGCACTGATATTTTTGTACATTTAATATTTGTATACATTGTTTGAAACACCTTATTGTGTTGCCTCTCTTAAAACTAGTTGACTCTAATTTTTTTCTAAATATAGCTTCTAAAGTTGGCGATGGCAGTCTATTTAGATGTTAATGTTCTACAATATATGTTTTTGTTGTATATGCTATCAAATCTGACTTGAGAATGAGAGCATTATCCTATAAGCATCGGCTTGATAATCTCTCAAAATGGCTTTGTAGTCCCCCTTATATTTTTTTTTGTATATGGACATGAGGACTATATGTGGAAATGTTATACAAGTGTTAGATGCTTTAGTTTCACCAACATATATATATTAGTAGATGCTATAGTTTCATCAACTTATCCATATTAGTAAATAAACTAATGATGGGATTTAAACGATTAAGTGATGCTTTAGTTTTGTTTAGAATATTATGATGTCAACTCTAGTTATGGGATTTAAATGACTAATTGAATGTGTTACACTGACCATATTTTATTTGGATTTAATTGAGATTTATCTTGTTAAAATTATCAGATGGATGTTAATATTTTTAGATTGACCCCAACTTTTAAGTTTTCTATTGATGGATCTACTTTAGTTGATATTGTTTTATAAATATATAAATTGAATTATTAATATAACTAGAAGACCACTGTGATTATTTTTAAATATTGTTTTATGTTAGTATAATAAAATGATAGCATGTAAACTAATATTCTTGTTCGAATTATTAAATGCCAATAGCTCAACTAGTAAGATTTCCCAACTTTTAAGGAGGAGAACAAGGTTTGAATCTTGTTAAGTTGTACATGCTTATTTACAAAGCTTGTTGTAATCCCACCATACGGTAATTTTATAATATGGATGGAGCCTGTTCAATCCCATATAACAAATTTTAAAAAATATATTCTTGTTGAAGTTATAAATATATACATTGTGCTAATCAAAATATTGTTGAGCAAAAATTTTGATTAAAAACTTATAAACTTATATGGAGCAGCAAGGAGGAGGAGCGAGAGGTCTAGGGGCATCAAACCCTAGGTGTGGGACTTCAGAGGGCAGATCAGCAGACGCGGCGGGTGGGGGCTCCGGCGAGATAGCGAGGCCCCCAGGCGGAGGATGTGGACAAGGAAGTTCTATTGGAACCGGTCCAAGGGCATTGGGCAGATGCGGTTGAAGATTTCTTTGAGGGGGACCAGGACTCTGTGCGTCAGGATCAAAGGAAGACCCAGGAAGGAGACAAAGAGAAACACGGCAAGCTGGAGACCTTCATATCTTAATGCTCTTCGCGGTAAGCAAAAATTATCCGACTCTTGTTTTAATCTAAAATCTGTCAATGGTAGGTTGCACATCCCGGATTCCTTAGCTCGGCATGTGGCTATGGAGGGCAGAACATCTCTGGTGGCTAAATTTATGGGGGTGAGGCCGGACATGGAAGTCATAAGGAGATGGGCCATCCAAAAATGGCAGCCAAGGGCCGGTATGATGATTAAGGCTTTACCCAAGAGTTTTCTTTTGGTGACATTTCAATGTGAACGGGACATGGAAAGGACTCTCCAAGGAGGTCCTTGGTTTTTTGGGAAAAGGGGCTTGTATACGAAGCGTTGGTCCCCCGATTTCAACCCCCGGACTCGGAGTCTTTGGATTTGGCTCCTATTTGGGTTAAGATGCCGGGATTACCTCTGCTTTTTGGAATGAACAAATCTTGGCTGGGATAGCTACAGAGATTGGAGAACTAATAGCTATTGATCCTGCAACCTTGAGCAAAACAAGACTCCTTTCTGCTCGCATGTGTGTGTTGGCGGACCTGAGTAAAGAGCTCCCTAAATCCATTATATTGTCGTCTATGTTTGGCCTTCATACTCAGGTCTTTGAATATGAAAATATGTCTTTTAAGTGTAGTGTTTGCGGGAAGGTAGGGCACCAGGGTATCCACTGCATTTCCAAGAACCGACCCCCACTCCAAAATGCTTGATCCTCAAACCCGGAATAATATCCCTCCCCCGCGAGATCTCCATTCCTACCCAACATTGGCCTCAAGGACGTGGAGCTCGAAATCCGAATATCAGAGACACTGTTCGCCCTATTGTAAGCAAGAGGCAACGTTTTAACCCTCCTCCCAAAAATTCCTATGCCCCAAAACCCTCTCACGGGGAGGCTGGTCCCTTTGATGGGAACCCTCAAGCTCAACTCTGCTCCTAAGATGATACGACAAGCCTCGAGCCAAATCACAAAGGAAAGAACCCCATAGATCAACGCCCCGGGGCAAGTAAGTTTGATTGGGTGATACGGGAGGCCTATGGAGGCTCGGTGGAAGTGGTCCCATGTCTTGCGAGAGGAATTTATGGGAAGAAATTCCAAGGAGATCAACATCCCGGTGGAGAACAGTTTTGATGCATTAAATCATTTGAAGGGAGATCAGATGGACAGCCAAGAAGTGGAATTCGAGGTAGAGGAGACTCAAGAGAAGGATTTAGAGGAGAAAAATCGAGAGGAAGGAGCAGGAAACTAATAATACGAGGCAAGGATACTCGGGAGGAAGAGGTGAACCACCAAGATCGGTGTAACCCCAAAGCAGGGAAAAAGAATCTACTAATCAAGAAGCTAAGAGCACGGAATCATCTCCATTGTCAAAAAGACCGGTTAACCTGGAAAGCAGATTGTTACCCCAAAGACCAAGACCGACCTACCCAAGATGGTTACTAGAAGCCAAGTGAATCCCAAGGATCTCCAACCTAGAGCGGATGTATGGGGATATGGTTCGGTAGGAAGAGGGAAACCTAGCAATGCTGCCTTAAGGCGAGAAAGAAGCGAGAGCGAGGAGTGGGCGATGGCACTCAAGCGGTATTGCTCTTTGGGGCGAAGGCTCGAGGATCCAAAGCCCATAAATGAAGATTCTTTCATGGAATATTCGTGGGAGTAATCCTGCAAAAATAAGAGCTTTGTATGCTCTTAGACAAGAACACAAACCGGATATGATTTTCTTGCAAGAAACTAAAATGGAGGAGAGTAGAGTTATTCCTTTTAAGAATAGGACTTGGCGAGAAGGCGAAGTAGTAGGCCAAGAGGCCACTGGAACAGCGGGAGGGTTGCTTGGTTATGTGGAACAAGAATGTGATTGATAGTAGAGTGATTCCGATGTCTAGTTGGTTTATTTGTCTCTTATGTGTGGATAAAACCACGCGGGAAGAGTGGATCTTAACGAATGTATATGCTCCGGTTAGACGAGGGATCGAGAAGGGTTCTTTGGAGTCGGCTAGCTGAATTGAGGGAGACGGTCCCCAACTACCCTTGGATTGTGGCGGGGGATTTCAATTGCTACCTTAATCCTGTAGATAAATTGGGGGGCTCTCAAAGAATAGCTGCTGATATCTATGAGTTTAGAGATTTTGTTGAGCAACATGAGTGATGGATGTGGACTGCGTAGATTCTCCTATACATGGTCTAACAAAAGATTGAAGGAAAACCAAATTCGGATCAGATTAGATAGGTTTCTTCTTTCTCAAGAATGCCTGGAGAGGTTTGGGGACTCTTCATTAACGGCACTCCCAAGAATCGGGTCCGATCACAACCCAATTCTATGGGAAACGAGGGGAGGACTCTAAGAAAAGATACATCGGACCCTTTCGATTCGAACTTATGTGGTTCCAACATCAGGATCTCAAGGATCTGGTTGCCCAATGGTGGGACAAAAAGTATAATGGTTCGAAACCGGCCCAAGTGGCATGTAAACTAAGGAATGTGAAGGCTAACATTAGAGAGTGGAACAAAACTTCCTTTGGCAATATTTTTGTTAAAAAGGCGAGAACTAAAAGACAAGATCAATGAACTACGGGAGAAGGTGAAGTCGGAAGCGGCTTACGAGAGGATCGAGAAACCGGGAGAGGGAGGCTGTTAGCCGAATACCACACGATGCTAGGATTTGAAGAAACCTTTTGGAGGCGAGAAATCCAGAGCTGCGTTGGTTAAAGGAGGGTGACGAGAAATACAAAGTTCTTCCATGTCTCTACTCTTCGCCACGGGAGTACTAACAAAATTAAGGAGATCAAGATGGCCGATGGGTCTAACACCAAAGATATGGAAGACATAAGGAGGGAAGCGGTTGAGTACTTTAAATCGTTGCTAGAAGATGTAAATCCGACTATTGAAGAAGAGGACTCTCTGTTGGCAGCCATTCCACCCCTCGTAACCGAGAATCTTAATGGATTCTTACTTAGTCCTTTCACAAAGGAGGAAATCAAGAAGGTCGTTTTTGACATGGATGGTAACAGCTCCCCGGGACCGGATGGCTTCCCCTGCGGCTTTCTTCCAGAAGTTTTGGGATATCCTAGGCAATGATGTAGTGGAAGCTATAATTGAGGCTCAAAAGGACATGGAAATCCCGGAAGGAGTTAATGCTACTTTTTTAGTCCTCATCCCTAAACTAGTGGGAGCAATGGAATTTTCCGAGTTTTCGCCCTATCGGTTTATGTAACACTACGATGAAGATTCTCACAAAAACAATCGCCAATAGGTTGAAGGTTATCCTTCCTTTCATCATTGATATGAACCAAGGTGGCTTTGTGAAAGGGCGACAAATATTGGATGGTATCATCACAATTCATGAGGTTATTCATTCAATGGTGGCTAGTAAGGAAGCGAGGTATGTTACTAAAGCTTGATATGAATAAAGCCTACGACCGGGTCTCATGGCGGTTCCTCACCAAGATTTTGGGTAAGTTTGGTTTTTGTCCCCTAGTGGATTAAGTTGATTTTTAGTTGTATCTCTACTACAAGATTTTCTGTCATGGTGAATGGGTCACCCTCCGGTTACTTTAAGAGTGAAAGGGGGTTGCGACAAGGAGATCCTTTGTCTCCATACTTGTTTATTATTTTAGCGGAAGCATTGGGTAGGAACATTTCAGCAGCGGTGGAAGATGGTCATTTGGAAGGTTTCAAACCGGCCTCAACGAGCGGGGCCGGTGTCTCACCAACGGTTTGTGGATGATACAATCATTGTGTCCAAAGCCTCGGTGCCTCGGGCTAGGAAGTTGAAGAGAATTCTAACCAAGTATGAGACAGAAGCAGGACGGTACATAAACTATAAGAAGAGTAGCATCTATTTCTTTAACACGCCTGGTGGGAGGGAGGAAAGAATAGCTAACCTCTTCGGTTGTGGAAAGGAGCTTCTACCAGCAACTTATCTAGGCATGCCTATGTTCGAAGGAAGAATGAAGGCTACTTTGTGGAACTCAGTCATTGACGGGATCTCCAAAAAGTTAGCGAGGGTGGAAGGGCGGCCTTCTCAGCTCCGCGAGAAAAGCCTTATTAGTTCAAACTACTTTACAGAGCATTCCAATTTACTGCATGTCTCTATTTAGAATGCCTACAAAGGTCCGAGCTACATTGGAGCTAATTCAACGCAACTTCTTGTGGTCAGGTTCAGAGGAGAGAAAGAGAATTTCGTTGGTAGCATGGAATCAGGTGTGTGCAAGCAAGGATCAGGGGGCACGGGGCTAAAGAGAATGAAAGAAATGAATCAAGCTCTGATTGGCAAACAAGTATGGAGATTTATCAATAATGATCAATTGGGATGGGTAAAACTTCTTAAGGCAAAATATATCAGAAATAATCAGGACTTTCTGAAAGCTGATAATCTCCCTAGAGGATCCTATTTTTGGAATTGTTTGCTCGAATGTCGGGAGGTAGTCGGGAAAGGCATCGAGATGGAGAATTGGTAATGGAAGACAAGTGGACTTTTGGAAAGACCCGTGGTTGGAAGAGGCCCCTCTGAAAGATAACTTAGACCTTCGGGTCCTCCAACATAAACTTTCGAAGGAAATGGGAGGAAAAGTAGGGGATTTTATTGTTGTAGCACGGAAACTTCCTCTTGGAATAAAATCACGGTTCATAATCTGTTAGAGCAAGAGAAGGTGGCCCTAACCAAACTCAATGATGCTTTAAGGGTGTTCCTGATCATTCCTGGGGAGGAAGAGACAAGGCGATTTGGGGCAAAACTACAAGTGGGATCTATTCAGTAAAAACTGCCTATAAGTTAATCCACTCAGGATACAATGGTTGGACTCCGACTTCGATTATTTGGTTAAATAATTTAACCCCAAAAATAGCTTTCTTCTTTTGGTTGGCAGTTCAAAATAAGATCCGACAACGAGATAATCTGCAAAGGAGAGGTTTCCAATTCATCAATCGATGTATCTTGTGTGAGAAAGCGATAGAATCCGTAAGTCATATATTTCTAACTTGTGATTTTTCTTGTACGAGTCTTCCAAATGATCTGTCCAAATTTCATATAGATTGGGTCTGTCCAAATAGCATGTCGACTTACGCATACGGTGGGCTTCCCCCTTCGGGCGAAGCTTTTGACTTGGCTCTGGAAGCTCGGCTTACCCCATTTTTTATGGGGGATATGGAATGAGAGAAATAAGAGAGTATTTAAAGGACGTAAGAAAGATCCGAGGTTATGTGGTAATAAAATAATCGAGCTTTGAAAGAAAAGCTGGAAAACTTTCTTCTTCAAAAATGAGACCATGTCTCTAAGGGAAAGGAGGATTTTTGCGGAGCCGGGGAGAGGAACTTCCAGGACCTAGACATTACAACCAACCCACGGGATGGTGTCAAGTGGATACCCCCCACACAAAAGTGGGTTAAGTTTAATTTTGACGGGGCAGCTAAAGGAAATCCGGGGGCTGCGGGAGCGGGGAGGAGTTTTGAGAAATGAGGAAGGAAAAGTGGTCCTTGCCTTTCTCGAGCCTTTGGGAACTCAAACAAATCATTTTGCGAAGCCCGAGCCCGCATGCAGGCAATGAGAATTGCCAGACTTGAGGGTTATAAGGAAGTTATCTTTGAAGGGGATTCGCTTAATATAATCAAGGCAATTAAGGAGGATAAAGACCCCAGTTGGACCATATTGGAGCTTATCCTAGAAGCAAAGATTCATAAATCTCATTTGGTTAATGCCCGAATCCAACACACCTTCAGAGAAGGGAACCGGGCGGCGGATCTAATGGCAAATATTGCGGTTTCTGTTGGGGAGATGCAAATTTGGAAGGATAACTTCCCTCAAGAACTATTGGTGTTGGCTTCTAGAGAAGAGCTAAGATCAAACTATTAGAGCATCGGGGAGATCGAGAGGGGTGATGATGAGTAATCCGACGAGATGGAATTAGGCGAGAAAAGGCATCCCATTTCTTGGGGCACGGGAGGTGACAAGTGTACGGTACGGCAACCTAGTGGTATTAGTAAGTGCTAGGTGTTGTTTGGTTTTTGTTTTATCTGAATAGTCAAGCGACAAGTATAGGATTGTGGACTCTAAGTATGGCTTAATGTGGGTCTTAGAAAGATCCATTTTGTATTTTGATTATACGGGCTTGATGCTAGAACCAGCCCATTTTGACTTTGTAAAAGGTTTGTGGACCTTATAACCACCTCTACCTTATACCAAAAAAAAAATATTGTTGAGCATATCAAAAACATTATCCCAAAATAACTATATAGACATTAAATTAATCTCTAATCAATTAAAAAAACTTATTGGAGTTAAAAATATTTATTGTGACTGCCTATGGATATTGTGTTATTCAAAATATTGTTGAGCATATCAAGAAAATTATCCCAAAATAACTACATAGTCATTAATCATGGTTAAAATTTACAAGTAATACATCTGTAATTATATTTGCATAACAATCAAGCCACTTTTCACACTTAAGCCATTGCAAGACATACCATAAAATGGACAATAACTTGTAAGTATAGCTTCACATACTATTATTGACTAAAAATGGTTAACATTTACAACTACTATTACAGATCCATAACTAGTAACAACCTTTACCACAACTTACTCATTTGCGTGACCAATCATTAGAGTCCTTGGGTTTTACATTGATTAGCAAGGCTTGAGTTTTCAACACAACAATTTTCCCATCAACTCTTTGAAAAATTTGACCAAATCACTCTCTTGTACCCGAATTCAAGGCAAAAGACATAATCAAATTTCACCTTTACAAAACCTGAACAAATTATATCCAAATTTTTCAAATTTAGGACCATTGGAATTTTTTTGAAAAGATATTTATAATGAGTATAAACACAACCATGTTTGACTATCATGGAAAATTTAACCCCTCAGGTTGAATTTGACCTCTCAATGTGAATTTGACCTTCCATGGTGAATTCAACCCATCAACTTTGTTAGTTATAAAACTTGATCAAATCAACTCCAAATTTTACAAATTTGGTACCATTGGAAATATCTCAAAAATATCTTTCTAATAAGTATAAACATAACACTATTTGACTATCAGGGTTAGTTTGGCCCCTTGGGGTAAATTTTAACTCTCAAGGCAAAGGTTACCTTCCACGATGAATTTTATCCATCAACTTTACTAGTTATAAAACCTGATCAAATCACCTCCAAATTTCATAAATTTGGTATCATTGTAAATATTTCAAAAATATCTCTCCAACGAGTATAAACACAACGTTTGACTATAAAGGTAAATTTGGCCCCTCAACGTAAATTTAACCTCTCAAGAAAAATTTGACCCATCAATTTTGTTAGTTACAAACCTTGATCAAATCATATCCAAAATTCACAAATTTTGTACCATTAAGAATCTCTTAAAAATATATTTCCAATGAATATAAAACAACCATATTTGGCCATCAGGGAAAATTTAACCCTTGGGGAAATTTGACTCCTTGCAAAAAATTTGACCTCTTAGGGTAAATTTGACACATCAAAATTTGTCCTTCATAAAACTTAATCAAATCATATCCATATTTTACAAAATGGGTACCATTGAAAAGCTTTCAAAAATATTTTTCCAATGAATATAAACATGGCCATGTTTGATCATCTAGATAAATTTGTAGGCCCAAGGTAAATTTACAAGCCCATAAAGAATTTACAAAATTGCTAACAAAACTTTAGTTGTGGTGGTGTGACTCCCTCTCACTGCTAGTTCCATCAATTCCATATCTTACTAAGTTAAAATTAGCGCAATCTATATAAACTATCAACTAAGGTAGTTAACTAGTCAATCCACCTCCAAATAGCCTTTTTTGCATTTGTGCTTAGTATTTGCACCTTTACATTAGTTTGATTTGCTTGCTCTAGTTCTTTTGAGTCCTTATAGGCTTTGATCTGACATCTCTAGCTCCTTCTAGGCCTAGAGATACCTCTTGAGCTTGCTATTTTATCTTCTAGTGGGAAGCTTGTTAGTCCCACATTGATTAGTATTTGTACATATTGAGGAATCACTTACTATATAAGTGATCCCTCCCTTCTCATATTTGATATAGAGAGCTTATGCATTCTTGAGCACTTATGTGTGAGAATTGATCATTTGCTTTTGTAATTATTTTCTCTCATTCTGATAGTGTAATTTATGTTTAGCACTAGATCTTGGAGAGCTTGATGCTTCAATAATTCTACATGGTATCAGAGCAAGTTGGTTGCTAGCGCATCTTCATATCCAATAGTGTTCATTTTATATTATTTTTAGTTTTTTATTTGAATTATGCTATTGTAAATTTGATTTCTTGAACCGTATGCTCTCACCTCACCCACTCAAATCTCGATGATTAAAAAGTTTAAAAATCAAAATTATAATGTTTTGCATAGCTTGTTTTTTGAAACCATATGCTCTCACCTTGCCCACTCGGATATCGATGATAAACAAGTTTAAAAATCAAAGACATATTATTTTGCATAACTTATTTTTTGAAATTATATGCTCTCACCTTGCCCACTTGGATCTCAATGATCAAAAAGTTCAAAAATAAATTATATATATTTCTTGGTGACTTGTTCTTTCAGGTATTCATCTTAGGTTGCACTCACATTGAGCTCTTGGAATACGTTTTGAGACCACTAAAAAATCCATCCATTTTCAGCTTGAAAGGACCTCACTATTGTGTCCAAAAAGTGCCAAAACCTATAGACAACCTATAAACTTGTCCAGATTTGTCATCGACATCCCGAGGTATTTCTTAGTTTTTCTAGACAATAGTTGTTCAATTATAGTTTTTTGTAATTTTTTGAGAGCTTAAAATTTATGCATTCTATTTGCAGCAATTCTGCACCTAGACTATAACTTCCATCCAACATTTCCCAATTTCTCTGTATTCATATAGTAGTTGTTCAGTCATATTTTTTTGCAGTTTTTTACAGTTTTTTGATAGCTTCAAATTTATGCATTTTGTTTATAGAAATTCTACACCTAGACTGTAATTTTCAGCTTAATACACCTTTTCAAAGGTCAATTTATATAAATACACTAAGTTATAAAGTGCCAAAATACAAATTTGGGGGGCATCCTTCATATTTGTAATCAAGGGGGGTGCAATAGTGTGTTTATTGTGCTCTTGTGCTTCTTTTCTTCTCACGATGGATTCTTCTTCTCTTCCCATGATAACTGTACATAATTACTTTACTTGTAAAATTGAAGTAATGAGAAAATATGAGAAAAGGGATATTCAAGAATCATAAAAGGGATGAAACTTAACAAACAAATGAACCACACAAAACAAAACGATTGATCAAATGCGACATGGACCTTAGCTTTCTTTGTAGTTGTGTTTCTCTAGACATTAGGTTTCACATTGTGACCTGATGATCACCAATCCAGCACTGCGCGTCAGGGTGGGCGTGGACCAATGACACAACATAGAATGGACGTCATGTTAGGATGGGGTGGATGATATTCGAAGAAGGTCTATACCTTCGAGGGTGGTTCCAGCTACCTACGCTACAAAATAGGAAAATGAAAAATGGGGGAAGAAAATAAAATGGTTGTAGCCAGAACTCACAAGGACTGGTATAGCCACATCAATACCTATACAGGCAACATACCATGTACAAAACATAGATCCCACATCTAACAGATCACCTAATAGTACTTATGTTCTGGCTCCTATCAGTGGTGGGTGGGGGGTGAATTTTAGAACCAATGTACATGTGCATGAGATCCAAGATTTAGAATCAAAGTGCTCCTGTCCAAATGGCTTTAGCATAAATAAACCCTCAACTCATATTTACGAACACACACTCTTGAGTCACTCAAGTAAACCCCATGGAATCTAGATAGAATAATATCATGGGATAACTTAAACAACCAAACAAAAATATGCATTCATACAATTAATAGAGAATAGGAAGACAAAGCCAGAGACCAAACAATGCAGAATTTGTATTTACATAGAGGTAAACCTTACATATGAATTGTAATGGCTAAAGAGACACCTTTAGGAATGACAAACATTCCACTATTTATAGGTATATTTATATTAAATTCAAAATGGAACATTCATCATGGTATTCGGGAAGACGATCCTTGCAACAGATGAGTGTTGTACTGGTACATTATTCCACTAGATAGCGTAGGTCTTCTAAAAGGAGGTAGATGCATCTAGTTGAATCTGGGTCCTTGGATCCTCTGATGGGTCATTAATCCTCAGCTGCCTCATCCATATCCTTGACTGGTGATCCCTTGGTTGAGGTGGTGTATGACAAACACTAGAGCACCTTGGGAGCATCGCACCAAAAATCTTCACTTTCACATACGACATCAGGTACTTAGACTACTACAGTCGTGTGTACATATTTAGCTTCAAAATTTAAGTGATGTTAGGAGTTTTGCATGTCGAGAAATGATTTATTTGTACATATTCTCATCCACAGAGGCATTGGTAAGAGAAGGTAGGCATTTCTCTGGGGTTTCACCCTGTTTGCACTTGTATCTCTTGCCTGAGATGGATGGGAGTTTTTCTCCTCCCCAAGGGTAGGATTGTACAATTCATCCACCTTCGCTATCCCTTTGAAATTTTCACCTAACAAGTTGAATAGGTCTTTTAGAAAGTTCCACGCAAGGCCAAGGGTAGATTATCTGCCCTCTCTTGTGGCACACCTTGTTTCTGTTACTTTGATATCTTTCGCTTGTCCATCAATGTCTTCAAAAAATGGCAAACTCCTTTTGAGCAAAGGGAATCACTTCTTGAAGGGAAGAGTGGGTGAAGGATGTAAAATTTCACCCACACTTCTAGTGACTTACAGGGGTTTTCCATCTTGTGGAAAAAATGAACCTAGAAGGATTAGGAAATACAACAATCACAATAGAGAAATGAAGGAGAGGAAGGAAGGGCATAGAGGAAAGGAGGATGCGAAGAAGGAAATTATGTAAGGAGAAAATGAGCATGAAAAGATGTTGGAAGAAATGGAGTATTTAACACAGTGAAAAGTAGAGTGCAGGAAAAGGAATAGGGGCCCAATCGATGAGATAAAAAATGGGAAACAAGGAAAAGAACACCAGAAGGACAAGGTAAAGGTGGCCAACAGAGAGATAACTACTATGAACAAGAGCAGCAAGAAGACAAGCAGTGGAAATAGTAAGCAAATACTCAAAAATTCTGATTTAAGACACACGTAGGAAGAAAGGGGAACAAGAAAAAGAAGAGACACCAAAACCTTTGTTACCAATCGAAAGAGTTATAGGAAACAAAGGGGAGAGGATAACGGTGGGAGGAAAGGGTGAGGAAATGGGGAGACACGAAGGGAAAAGCAATCTAAAGCCTATCAAGTGAAACCAATAGAGCATAGACCCTTATTAATGAGGCATTCTTACGGATCAAATCCCCCTAAACATAACCCACCGAAGACCTGGGATATTCCAAGAGTAAACATATTGTCAATATTTCTTATCTCTTCTATCCTAGACCTTATTTTTCACATGATCCAACAATGATCCTATTTTATTGACTATTATCAACCAAGATACCATTTTGCTTCAACCACAATTTGTGGTTTACACTTTATGGTCTCATTTGCATCTTACCATAGGGGCTATTTATAGCATACTTGCCTTACCTTGTGCTTGCATCTATGAGTTCCAAGGCTTGTTGTAGCTCCTAAGGATGAGTTAAGAGGCCTTGAAAATTGTTGAATGTATCCATTGGGCTACGAGGTCACGACAATAATAGACATAAGAACATAAAACTAGGAAAAAAACACAAATATGGAGGAGAATGTTACTTTTCCTAAATAATTTATGAGGAATCCTTTGTTGATGCCCTACAACACCTGACCAAGTGGAAACTTTTTATAGGACTCTGTTGCATCAATTATCAATGACAAAAACATGTTGGCCCTACATAATGCAAGGATTTATTTACTAGTTGTAAAATTATGATGTAATAGGCACTCCTGAGATAAGATGTCATATGTAAATCATCCTTTGAATCTATAGTGGCCAAACCAGATCACATTATATTCGAGGTGCCACTTGTGATTCATCTAGCACCATCCACACTGGCTCAAAATTATGATAAAATCATAATTCTTCTTGTTTTTCCTGAGTATTTGAACAATCAAGCCTTTGAAGGGTGGCAATACCTTTTGCCACTGTATTCCACCTTCCAAATGGTGAGCTTTCAGGGATCATATTTTCATGTTGTCCATCATATTTTCATCTTGAGGAACTCCTCCCGCTCATAGGCATCCACATCCTCACCTAGATCCTACTGAATCTAGGGTTGATATATCTCATTGCCCTCGTGGATGCGGTTATTGTGGCACACCTGATACTGGTATGTGCCCCCTGTGTGATCCGACACCAACTCCTATAAGGAAATGATGAGATTCAGAATTTTCTCGACTCTAATAGATTCCTTGTAGAGTTGCAAAAAATTAGTTTCCCCTGATTGGTGCAAAAGGAAGCTAATCTCAGGACCAATAGCCTGGATGTAGAATAGATATGCCTGGGCTGAGCTTGGAAGGATTTGTCATGAAATCCTCTTTTAGCTCTTCTCAAAATGGACATTGAAGTTTGTCACACTTTCAAGAGGGTTCCTCTTGATAAGTGCGAATTTATTCAGAGAATGGAAGGGATCCTCTATTTACTGAATGCATCCATGAGAGGCTCTACCAGATTTACCCATGTGGAGATACTTCCAGACTATAGGGTTTTGTACTAGAGCCATGCTTTGCCTTCAAAGGAAGCAACCTAATCATTCCATATTCATGCATGATATTATGAAGGGTGGCCAAAGAAGCCACTTTTTTAAGATGTTCCTTCACATCTCCCTTGATGCCACTATATTTTGTTAGGGCATCAAAGGTGGCTTCCAAAATATCATATCGATGAGGGATATTGAGGGGATTAGGGCCATTCCACTGGGAAACAATGGCTAAGCCATTAAGGCACCAATATTTAGAGGTCTCGGTTGTGATGTAGGATTCAAATTCAGAGTCGCTAGATGAGCATGCTATCTCTATTAGTGAGATCAAGGTTTCTCATCATACCTTGAGTCCTCCAAGATGTTTGGATTTTCAACATGAGCAGGCGACTGGTCTCATGATCTAGAAATGTTGTGCAGTCAAAGTCACCAGTTGACTTTTATAAGATCTAGGTAAATCAGATAGCTACAAAACTTTTATTTCCTAGAACATGAAAACTCAGTGAGTTCCTCAGTAGAGTTGTAAAATACTGTTGGTCGCCAATTCGGTACTATGCTCCAGGGTGAGGGCAGATCAATGATGTAGCATAGAATGGCCACCGCATCAGGATGGGATGGATGATCTCTAGATAAGGTTGGTTCCTTCAGGGGTGGTTCTAGCTACCTACATCACAAATAGGAAAAGGGAAAAGGGGGAAAGAAATAAAATGGCCATAGCCAAAACTCACAAGGACAAGTATAGTCACATCAAAACCTATGTAGGAAATATACCATGTATGAAACACAGATCCCACATGTAATAGATCACCCAATCATACCTATGTTTTGGCTCCTATTAGTGATGTGTAGGGGGCAAATTCCAAAACCAATGTATAGGTGCATGAGATCCAGGATTCAAAATCAGAGTGCTCATGTCCAAATGGCTTTTGCAGAAATAAACTCTTAACCCGTATTTATGAATGGACACTCTTGAGTCACTCAAGTAAACCCTATGGAATCTAGATAGCAGAATATCATGGGATAACTCAAACAAACAAACAAAAACATGCATTCATAAAATTAATAGAGAATAGAGAGACAAATCCAGAGACCAAAAAGTGTAGAATTTGTATTTACATAGAGGTAAACCTTACATATAAATTATAATGGATAAAGAGCCACATTTAGGAATGACCAACATTCCACTATTTATAGGTATATTTACATTAATATCAAAACATATCATTAATGATGGTAGGCAAGAAGACAATCCTTGTAGCAAATTAGCGTCGTACTGCTAAACTGTTCCACTGGATGGCGTAGGTCTTCTAGAAGGAGGCGGATGCATCTAGTTGAATTTAGTCCTTTGGATCCTTTTATGTGTTATTAATCTTTAACCAACTCATCCATCTCCTTGATTGGTGATCCCCTCATTGATGCGGTGAATGACAGACATTGGAGAACCTTGGGAGCATCATGCCAAAAATCCATCACTTTTATGTACAATGTTAGGTACTTAGACTACTGTAGCCATGTGTATGTCTTCAACTTCAAAATTTGAGTGATGGTGGGAATTTTGCATGTAAGGTGGCACTTTATTTGTAAATATTCCCACCCGTAGAGGCATTGGAGAGAGAATGCAGGCATTTCTCTGAGGTTTCATTCCATTTGCACTTGTATATCTCACCCAAGATGGACGAGAGTTTTTCTCCTTCCAAAGGGTAGGGCTGTACAATTCATTCGCCTTCACTAGCCCTTTAAAATGTCTACCCAACAAATTGATTGGGTATTTTAGTAAGTTCTACCCAAGGCCAAGGGTAGATTATCCACCTGATCTTGTCGCCCACCCTATTGCTGCTACTTTGATATCTTTCACCCGTCCATCAATGTCTTAAAAACTTGGTGAACTCATTTCAAGCAAAGGGAATCACTTCCTGAAGGGAATATTGGGTGAAGGATGTAAAATTTCACCCACATGACCTTAGAAACTCCAAAAGAAGCATTGGACAAGCTAGGCTCTCTATTTGATAAAACAGATGATTTGTTGATAATACCTTTATATGAATTGATCTTATCATCTTTGGTTTGATAAATATCATTAAATTGGTTGACTACTAGTTGGGGGTCCTCAAAGGTAAAAATAATTTTTACCTAGAGAGCTAGTGCCACATGTGGCCCTACGATAAGAGATTTGTATATTGTGATGTTTTTGGTATATGAAAACTTAAACTTAAAGGAATGACCAGGTTGAATCCTAACATCACTCTTTTGAAAATATAGCACCATCAAAGTACAAGGTACATGAGTCAAGTTCATCTACTTTAAGGTTGAACATTGACTCATTAGGGAAGTCCACCACTAAGGGTTGGCTAGGGTTTAGGTGTGTAACTACTAATTGGTCAGCAATGAATTACCATTTTATAGACTTATGATTTAAAAACTCAAGAGCAATTTCACTAAGTGTAATGACCCACTTAGCAATTATTCCCAAGAGGTGAGGCTTATACATGAGATACCATAAGAAATCAACTCTTGCAATGACAATGGTTTTAAGGTCAAGGATATTGTGTCTAAGCTTTTGGTAAGCAAACATTATGGCTAGTCAAAGCTTCTCTAAGGGCACATATCTAACCTTGTGATTAACCAATGTTTAGCTAATATAGAAGATAGCCCTTTCCCTATATTTTCATCATATTGTGCCAATATATCTCCCAAGGTATAGTTTATGCTTGCTATATATAACAACAAGGGCCAAAGGAAAATAGGGGGACAAGGAAAAGAGGGTATAAAAGGTAGGAGTTGAGAGAATTTAATGCAACCTAACAATTAGTATCCCTTTCAAAGACTACATCATTTTCCAAAAGCTTGGTGAAGGGATGACACTTGTCAATTTATAGGGATATGAATCTTCGAGTGGTTTGAATGTTTCCATAGAAGCTCCTACATTGGGTTAGAGTTTGAGGGGGTGACATATTGATAAGAGCCAATATTTTATTAGGATCAACTTTGATGCCATATTTAGATACAATGAATCCCAATATATTTCCTAATGTAACTCCAAAGATGCACTTTTGAGGCTTGAGGCATCCATTTACTCCCTTAGACACTTTAATATGTGTCGTAATTCTTGGATCTAATTTTGATAGTTTAAATATTATTTGAGAATATCATTTACATAGTCTTCCATGATGTCATGCATCATATCATAAAACATGTATATCATGGCTCTCTAGTAGGTAGCTCTTGCATTTTTTACCCTAAAGAGCATGTCTTGATGGTAAAAGGCTCCTCATAGGTGATGAAAGTTGCTTTGGTTTAGTCCATAGGGATTATATTGATCTTATTTTACCCTAAGAATCTATCCAGTAAAGACAAGTACACATCCTATAGCAAAATTGACAATCATATCAATATTCGATAGAGGGAAGTCATCTTTGGGATATGCCTTGTTGATGTCTTCAAATTCTATTCATAGTTGAATGTTACATATTTTATTGATAATAAGAACAATGTTAGAAATTAATTTGGAATAGTCGATGGTTTTAATGAAGCTTACATTAAGGAGCTTTTGGAGCTCCTCTTGCATTTTTCATCATTTTTGCTTTATGAGTTTTACACTAGGAGTGATGACTAGATGGTGGACAACTAGGCAAGAATCAATATTGTAGATTAATCATCCAACTAAAATCACAATTCGATTCAACACGTTTATTAATCGATGGAGTTTAAAACTCCTTTTGAATCATTGGCTGTAACCTTTTTTGTGATCTTTTGCTGGTTCTCCACCCTAGGCGCAGATTTTTCAATCCGTAGTGGGCTTTTTTTCCCTTGTTGCCACTCTAATCCATCAATAAATCGGATCCAAAACCCCACATTAACACTATCAAGGAAGTTAGGGGCTCCTGAGCCCTGTTTAAACCCTAGAATGTGTTATTTAAAGATTTTTTTAACTATTACCTATCCTTACGTCCCGGCGATTGCAAATTTGAAGGCGCCCGGGAGCTTTGGATGGTTTCGTGCTCGTGGGCCTGGTGGATTGTATAGCCCTTGGAGATGGGGTTTGTCTGCGAGAGTGCGGCCCGCGTGTGCGGCGCGTGTGGGGTGGATGTGAGTGGTGTGTGTAGCTGGTTTGCTAGTCTTTATAATCTTTGGTTTGGTTTTAGTTTGACGTTCTGTTTTGTGTAGGTTTTGGTGTGGTGGTGTTGTGTTTTTACTTTAATTTTTTTTTTTTTTTATTGGGGATGAAATCGAAGTGTTGGGCATAATGGGGAGTGTGGTTTGGGCCAATTTGGGGAGGTGGATGACCGAACGTGGTGTAGGAAGGTATGTGACTTGAGTGGTGGTTTTGGGTCTGGGCTTTTGGTTTTGTGTGGTGGTAACTTAGGACACTAAGATGGTGGAGAATCTCTGACTAGCATTTGAAGACGATAAGTGTTTTTTATGTTACCCTCAATTGGGGGGATGGTTTCAGCCTTGGAAGATTTGGTGCGTTTTTGCAACGGTGGGGGTTTGTGTTGAACCATTGTTTATGTCCCAAGGGGGTTGGTGTACAACGTTTGTTGGAGTTGGTGATGTGAGTGAACTTTTTTGCCATGGTTAGGGGTTTTTCATTTTAAATTCCATGATCATGTAGTGATTCTACTATTAGGAAGTTATTGATAACGGTGCCCAACTCCTGGGTGAATCATCTTTGTGAATTGCTTGTTGGTGCCATTGATATGCAAAGATGAGATGCGAAAGTTCAAGAACTCGAGATGCCCCTGTGTTGTATTCCTGGGTGGACATCAACCTAGGTAGCTCAATCTTAGCGACTCAAATATGTGTATTAGTTGTCAACTTAAGGCCCATGAACTAGGCCATCATGACTTTTGAGATTATCTTGGTTGAGGTCACTTGAGTAGGTACCTTGATTTCTTTTCACGTGTATTGATATGATATGGTAAGTGCCTTATGGTGGTTTATCTTTATCGATTGCATGGATGCAATTGCATCAAGGTGTAGATATACCACTAGATCTGAGGTTTACTTTATTTATTTGGCATTGCATGATGAAAGGAGTGATGTTGATGTAGATCGTTGATGGTTGTTTTTTGTGAAGGTTTTGATGTTTTTAACATTTGTAATCATGATGATGATGGCTTTTTGAGCAAATACAATTTGTTTCTTTTGTACCTTCACTGTTTTTTATGATAAGAGAATGGATGGTGCTTTGTGATTTGGGAGGTAAGTTTTTTTGTAAGTTTTGTTTTTTTTAATACGACACCGTGGTATGCATTTGGAGGTGGTTGCCGTGTTTGTGCATCATGATTCCCACTACATGATGCCCATGAAACGCCCTGATTTGGGGCAAACACTATTTGTTTGAGATTTCCTCTTTGTGGTTCGAGCTTGGGTGGTCCGGGAATGGGTGAGTGGAGTGAGAAGTTTGTAGCAGGGAGCTTGGCGGAGGTGGGAGCGGCTTGCAGGGTATTTGTTTTTTAGCAAGTACTTTTATTTATTTTTTTTTTTTTTTTTTTTGGGAAAAAATTTGTAACAATTTTGTTTTGTTGTTTTGGTTGGGTGTTAGAGGCCGAACGATTCTCCTATCATTATGGGGATGAGGAGGTCTTGTCCCAAGAAGCGGGAGTTTGGAGGGGCTAGTGGGCAGCCGGTTGGAGGTAGTTGGGCGGATGAGGGGTACCTCTGGCTTTGGCGAGAGGTGGGATAGTGGGGACGTTCGGCTCCACTGAGAGTGACGGTGACGCTTGAGGATGTATAGCATCCTCAAGGTGCCGTGGAGGGGGGTGGAGGTTGGATGAGATAGGGCTGGAGATGGACAGTTTTTGGGGTGTGGAGGGAGATCGAGGAGCGGGGGATCTTATTGGCTGTATCGGCCAAGGAGTTGGTAGGGTGGAGGCTCGTGATGTTGTGGCCAACATTGTGGCTGAAGTGGGTGGTTTCATGGACTTGGGTGTAGTGGGATATGTCACTATAGGGTAGTGTTGCCGGCCGGTTTAGTGGTGGTGTGGGGTTGTATGAGGTTGGAGAGGGGCGAGGGTAGGTGTAGTTTGGTTCTCCTTTGGTGGGAGCCTGAGTGGCGGGAGGGGTTTCCTGTGTTCGGGACTGAGCCGGGCTTATGGTAGGAGATGGCGGTGGGGAGGAGAGCACAATCCCCCCGTGAGTCGAGACATGGTATAGGAGTTTATGGGCGGACTTGAGGTGCCCAGTCATTTGGAGGCCCTGGCGGGAGGCAAGGTGGATCGGGATGGAGAGCATCGAGACGGGTGGACATGCTAGTGGGTAGTGGGTCGGGGCCACGGGGGCGAGTACATACGGATGTCTCGGTGCTCCGGGTCGTTGAGAGGATGTCCCGGTGAGCGGTGTAGGAGGAGATCAGGGATTTGGTGTCGAGCCATGGAGGGAGGCGTCGAGGACGATGAGGACTGGAGATCTCGACTGGATGACGTCGGGGTGGAGTATGCGCATGGATGGCGGAGCCGAGGTGGGAGCCACCATTGGTGGGTTGGGCTAGAGGGGAGGCGTGAGGTTCCAGCGGGAGGGTCTTCGACTCGAGGTGAGGGGAGATGGGTGGTAGGCAGGGAGCGAGATGAGGAGGATGATGGCGAGGGCCTAGGAGGGGCGGAGAGACTGGAGGTACCCTAGGGCAGAGGTGATGCGCAGTGGATAGCGAGCGCGATGTTGCTAGTTCGGGATGAGAGGATAGTCGGTGGAGCACAGTTGGAGCGGGATGCATGTAGCTATTCAGAGGAGAGGATGGCCTAGATGGGGCGGACTTGGATGGAGCGACTGGGTGCCCCGGGATGATAGGGTGACGAGACTCGCGAGCTAGCGGAGCGGAGCGCGAACGGGTGACATATCTGAATTGGTCTAGGACTTGTTATATTGAGGCTTTGGAGGACACTTGTTTAGGATCATTGTGTTGCCCGATCCTCCTCCTCTCTGTCTCTAGGGTGTGAGTCTAGGCACACCACTGGTCTAGGGTCTACTAGGTCAGGGGTCCTCTTTTGATAGTTAGCTTAGTGCTAGTGCACTTTTATGAGCCTTGGTGTCTTTGTATATGTAGCCTTTTGCATTCTTGTAGTTTGACTTTACATATATATATATAAACATGGTTTTATTTTGGTGTTTTCTCTTTTGTGGATGCCTTGTTTTTGTGATGCATGTTTTGATATGTTTTATGTTTTTGATGCTTGTGGGAATGGATGCAACTTTGTGTTATGGGCTAGTTGGGTGTTGCACTAGAGACTCATACTTTTAGTAGTTAGTTTGTTATCTATTGTTTATCGGGGGACGAACTTGGTAGCTTGTGTGATGCGTATGGATGACTGATATGGAAGGTTGGAGGTTGTTGGAGTGGAGGAAGATTTTTAAAGACTCACTGCTAGTGGTATCACAAACTTACTTCTACAATAGGACCATGTGTGTGCATGTGAATTATTAACCAATCGAAGTGGGTGATTAGGCAACATTGGTGTGCAGTGTGTAACCTCATCTTGCACTTAGGTAACTTTTTGGGAGACCCCGTGTTTGTCCGTTGAGATGAGGCTCTCTTTGAGGAGAGACTGTGCCTGGTACTCCTTGCGTGCGCTTAGCGTGGGTAACTCCATAGTCCATGTTGTTTTGACTTTGTGCTTGGGGTGACTACCTTCGTTGTTGGACGTGTAGTTTACACTTATTTGGGATCGGTGGTGTGTGTGTTCTTTTAGAGCTTTGGGGATCGGTTCCGGTTGGAGTTTTACCCTACTATTGTTTATATTTATTTTTGTGGTTTCTTGTGTAGTGGTAGAACCTGGACTTTTGCTGTAGGACAGAGGTTTTTCATTGAGGCAAACGGTGGGTATTCTTTTGACACAAGTGTTTTTAAGTGTGTGTGTAGGTTAGCGTTTGACATTTCTACTCATTTTTATTTAGTGTGTTGGGTTGGCCCTGGATTACATGCATTTAGTTTGCTTAAACACTGTGGTGGTTTGCTTTTGGCTGTTTGTGCTGGATGGGTGTAGTGACCTTGGTTTGTGGTTTTTGAGGTGCGTTGGATGATTTTTGATTTTATATCCTTAGAATGGTTCTAAGTTGCAACTTGGCTGTGAATGTTTGGTTTTGTGAGTGTTGCACTGTGCTGTTTTTGAGGTGTATGAAATGTGCAATTTTTCAGCTGTTATATGTAATTCAATAGCGTAATGCTCTCAAGTGTACTTGTGGTGGTCTTCCTTCTTGGCTTAAGTTCCTACCACTTTCGTGACCATATATGGACCTAACCAATTAGCCACGAATTTATCTCGAAGATGCGGCAATGCATTGGTGTTTTGTTGATTCTCTTTAAGGACAAGATCCCCTACTTGAAATTCTCTTAGATGAACTTTGGCATTGTAAGCACGTTTCAATCGGTCTTGATAAACTTGCAAATGCTCTAAAGCATTGATTCGTTTTTCATCTATGAGTGTGAGTTGATCAAGACGTGCTTTCTAGCAGTATCATCATCGATAAATTCTTGCAAAGAAATTTGCAAGGAAGGGATCTTGAGCTCAAGAGGCATGATTGCTTCAACTCCATAGACCAATGAAAATGGCGTTGCCCCAATGGGAGTTCGATGCTTGTTCTAAGCCCATAATGCCAAGGGGATTTGTTTATGCCAATCTTTATGATTTTCTTTAACAAGTTTCTTAAGAATAGCAATTATGGTCTTATTGGAAGCTTCACTTGTCCATTGCCCTTTGGGTAGTAAGGAGTTGAGAAACTATGTTGGATATTATACTTTTCGCAAAGAGCTTGAACATCCTTATTCTTAAAAGACTTGCCATTATCAAAAATTATTTTAGAGGGAATACCAAAACGACAAATGATATGGTGAAGTATAAACTCCACAATTCTAGGACCTCGTTGGTTAGAGGAATAGCTTCAACCCACTTTGTGAAGTATTCGATGTTCGTAATGATGAAAGTATGTTGTCCTCGAAGCGGTGTAAATCTTGCCAATTAAATCGAGACCCCATTGTGAGAAGGGCCAAAGGCTTTGGATGGGCTGTAAAGCTTGTGATGGTATATGGATTAAATTAGCGTGTTCTTGACACTTTTTACATTGTTTAACATATTTGCAACAATCTTGTTCCATAGTGGGCCAATAATACCCATACATAAAATACGCTCGCAATTGCCATTCCACTAAAATGACCACTACAAGTACCATCATGGGCTTGCAATAGCTCTATGTGTTTCACTCTTCTACGTGGAGGAGTACTCCATCATATCCATGTTTATACAACACATCCCCCAAAAGAACAAAACGAGCTGCCTTTTGCTTAAAATAGTGGCGACCAGTTCGAGACAAATCAGATGGGAGTGTTACAAACTTGAGGAAGGCTACTATCTCACTAGACTAAGGCTCATATGGATCCGAATGGATAAAGCAAACATCTTTTTCATCCTTAGACTCAGCATGGACAATTACAGACTTAGAGATTGTGGAAATGATTAGGGGTTGTACCTCTCCAAGGAGTCCTTTGGAATCAATGATCCAAGAGAGGCCATGGCATCCGCAAATCTATTAGTTGAACGAGGCAAACTAGTGATCTCATACCAATCAAACTTAGAGAGAAACTTCATTCCTACATCATGATAAAGCTTAATGGTAGGTTCTTTGGCTTGGTATTATCCTGTAATTTGTTTAACCACGAGTTGAGAATCCCCAAATATCTGAATACGCTTAATGCTCATAGCTATGGCTGATTGAAGACCTAAAATTAAGGCTTCATACTCTGTCGTATTATTGGTGCATTGGAAGTCTAGTTTGAATGATAAAGGGATGGGAATCCCTTGAGGTGTATGAAACACAACTCCAGCCCCACGACCTTTCGCGCACTTAGAGCCATCAAAGAATAGCGTGATGTCAACATCTTCCTCCGAAATGATGTCCTCTTCTTGTTCAGTGATAGCAAATACCGAATCATCGGGAGCTCAATAATCAAAGGATGATCACTAGGTAGTGGAGCTTTCGCAAGTTGATCGGCTATAACTTGACCTTTAACGGATTTTTGGCTAATGAATTCAAGATCGAATTCGGTAAGCAACATTATCCACTTAGCGTACGAGTGTTATTATAAGTGCGAGACATCATATAACGTAGAGGGTTTTCTCTAGCTATGACATATGTTGTATGGCTAAGCATATAATGACAAAGTTTCTTAGTGGCAAAAACCACTGCTAAGCACAACTTTTCCACATAAGCATATCGGGTTTCATAGCTTACCAATGTTCGACTAATATAATAGATAGCTTGCTCACGATTTTGTTCATTCTTTTGTGCAAGCATTGTCCCTAAGGCAAAGTCCGTTCTTGAGATATAAAGGTTGAAAGGGACCCCTGGACGAGGCGAAGCCAAGACTGGCAGAGACGCTAAGTACTGCTTGATGTCATCAAAGGCTTTTTGACATTCATCTGTCCATGAAAATTGTACCCCCTTTTTTAGTAGGTGGCAAAATGGCCTACATTTATCAGAAAGTTGTGCATTAAAGCGACGGATTGAATTAATCTTTCCTTGCAAACTACGCAACTCCTTCAAATTAGTTGGGGGACACATTTCAATAATGGCTTTGACCTTGTTTGGGTCCACCTCAATACCTCATTTAGAGATAATAAAACCTAGGAGTTTGCTTGAGGTAACACCAAAGACACATTTCTTAGGGTTCAACCTTACTTTATGCTCTAGAAGCCTATCAAAAACTTTTTCCAATACATCAAAATGCTCTTGTCGAGTTTTAGATTTTGCCAATAAATCATCCACATAATCTTCGATAATCTTATGCATATAATCATGGAAAATATAAGTCATGGCTCGTTGATAGGTTGCACCTACGTTCTTAAGGCCAAAGGGCATCACCCCGTAACAAAAAGTTCCCCAAGGTGTAGTAAATCCTTGTTTTGTGTTGATCTTCGTGGTTTATTCGAATCGGTTGTATCTCGAAAATCCATCCATGAACGAAAGCATTTCATGACCAGCGCGTATCGACAAGAGTATCAATGTTTGGACGAGGAAAGTCATCTTTAGGACACACTTTATTTAGATCTCAAAAATCGGTGCAAACACGTATCCCCCCGTTAGGCTTGCGAACGGGTACCATGTTAGAAAGCCACTCAGGATAATCAATCGGGACGACAAATTTAACATCCTAAGTTTCGAATCTTCGATTTAACTATGAGAGCCATGGTAGGATGCATTTTCCTAAGTTTATGTTTGACAGGTTTACCATCTTTTTGTAAGGTGAGGTTATGGACAACCAAATTAGGGTCTAGGCCTGGCATGTCTTTGTAAGACCATGCAAATATCTCCTTCTTCCGCTTGAGTAGAGCAATCATTTGCTCTTGTTCCTCCCGATGATAGAATTTTAGCCAACTTCACAATTTGGGTGCCATCTTGGTCTGTACTAAGGTCTACATCGATAGTTTCTTCAATAGACATGTGGGAACCTTCCTCAAGCTGATGGGGAGTAGGGATCAGATTTATGTCATCTAAAATGTCATCAAGCTCCCGTGCCTTGCTCTCATCTATGTCTTCCTGGAAGACCTCTAGCTTAGAAGATGAAGGTGAATGTGGAGGTGAAGGAGGAATGTAGTTGGCGGAAGCCCTTAACAATTCCTCGAAAAGGATGAACTCTGAAATAGATGGAGGGGATGAAATCCGATCCATGTCAATCAGGCTTGGATTGATCGGGATTGGCTTATCCGGATCATATGGATTATGGAGCGAGGTGAATAAGTCTTCAAAATTCATTGTCAACTTATGAAAGAAAGAATGGCAAAATGGAAGGGAAAACCGGTGAAGACCTCGGAAGACCTGAAGTGCAAAACAACATAGTTTTTCGGTTTTTTTTTTTTTTTTTTGTTTTTTTTTTTGTAGTGGTGAAAACCACTATTACACACATACATAAAGCAATAAAGTATTTTTATATATTTTGATTTTTTTTTTTTTGGATTTTTTGATTTTTTTTTTTTTGGTATTAGTGAAAACCACTATTTTAGTATATACATATAATACAAGTTTGGATTATGGCTTATGGATGTGGCGGGTGGTGGTTCACCTCGTTCTTGTGGAAGAAGCAAGTGAAAGATGGCCTCTTGGAGAGGGAACAATTGGAGATAAAACTCGTCTTGTTTAGTGAGGGGAACAATGGGCGCCGACTCTTCTTTAGATTCATCACCATTTGACATGACATCAAATTCTTCATAGACTTCATCTTTGGATTCATCGAGGTGGAGGATTTCTTCTTCTGAATTAAGATTAATGCTTTGAAAAGCTTGCTCAAAAGACGAAATGGATGGAAGTGGTTGGTAGCCCAGACCAAAATGCTCAGTGGGTCTCTGGTATGGCATATCGATGCGTTCAGTTACCCCTTGCTCGTATCGACCTAGGCCAAATTGTTGCCAATTATGTCTTTTGCTACTTCTATCTTTGCTATCTTTGCTATCTTTCGGACCTATCTCTTCTATTTCATCCATTTCTTCAGCCATCCATCGTCGCCCCTTTTCGTCGCATCCATCGTCACTTTTGTTGCTGCTTTTGCCGCCATCTCTTCTGCAGCATTCTGCAGAATCCCCCATTCTTGTCGCAAGTGCCCGCGGGCGTTTACCCCTTTACCAAGTGCCCACGGCGTTTCCCATAGCCACACTCGGCGGCATCCGAAACCTTGATCCGAAGCACGGGCGTTCAACGAGTGCACCGGGTGCCTTCCCTGCCGATTTGATAGCCACATTACTTCCGGGTGTCGCCGTGCCCTGCGTTAACGGAGACGTATAAATTAGTTTAAAGCAAGTAACTTCTTTTCTTTTATTGATCCGTTATTGAATTCCCCCTTCGTTTTCTAGGGTTTTAGATTGTTTTCGAGGGCTCACACGTGGAGCCCTCTTATTAATTTCTAACTCCTTGATAGTGTTAATGTGTGCGTGTTTTTGGCAGATCCAGTTTATTGATGGCGGTGATTGTGGAGTGGTCCAAGCAAGGGATACAACAAAGCCCACTCACTCTGTTGGGATTGAAGATACATTCTTCGAAAGAGCCACCATTTGTGCCCTAGGGTTTCGGAGAACCCTAGCATAACTTGTACTGTATCACAAATAAAGGGTTACAGGCCCGGTTGTATTCAAAAAGGAGTTTTTAAACTCCATCGATTAATAGAAATCGTTTGTTTTGTGCAACTATTCTGTACTCTGTCATTGTGATTTTATTTCTGTTTAGCGTTGTATTTTTAATCTACAAAGATAAAGAATATCGATGTAGGACCAAGAATTTTTTTTTGAAATCCTATAATAATTAAGTGTATTTCTAAAACTCATTTAAGGTTAATACCTTGCTTAGTTTGAGAATATTAGGCGCATAGAAGGATCCAATATTAATGTCCATAGTTTCCTCAATTAGAATTTGATAATCCTCTTCCAATTGAGGGGGAGCTGGTAACACTCCTAAGTTTTTCATATCTATAGGACCTAAGGATGACTAAGTACTGTCGGTTTGTTATGAGATAGCCACATTTGCAATTTGTGAAAAGGATCCCCAAAATAAAAGTGATTCTCATCTAGATAGTCTTAGGGATCTTCTTGGAGAGGATTGTTTATATTGTCCTCTTATTGATAGTCTTTATCAATGAGCTCAGGATAGACTAGGGACAAAATATTTACATTGAAAAATTGGATAAATTTGGAAAAGTTGGGGTCTATGAGGGGTGTTGATCCACTGTCATCATCCTTGTCCTAATATATTCCATTTAAAGAGACAATATTAACATGGGATATGCTATCACAGTGATCAAGATGATCGGATTCTCCTTTGTTGTTGAAAGAAAGAAAATATAGGAAAGGTTCATAAAGGCTAGGGATGTAACCTATCCTAAAAAGTCCCAACTAGGCTTCAATTTGTAGGGGCTCTTTTTACAAGCCTAGTCCTTTGCCTCAATATCTTATGTTGGAAAGCATCTATTTTGGGATGGGATATGAGTTTGACAAAAATAATTAATATTATTATCATTCAACCAGGTAAGGGTTATATCCATGGATTTTATCCTTGTTGGTAGTACCAATGCAAATGAAGGAGCAAATTTCTATTTGCACTTACACTTATTGGTAAAATATGAGCTTAATGTTTGGGAAGATGGAGGAAGCTTGGCTAGATTCAAGATAAATTGATTATTATCTATTTTATTAATATGATTGGATTACTATATTATGATTTAGGTTTATTAGGTGAATTATTTGGATTGGTTGACCTCAATGCATCAGTGATATGATAATAAGAAGAAAATGAAGAGGATTTGAAAGATTAATTTAGAGAAGGACAAAGATAAGTTTTTGGATTAGCAACCTCAACTACCTGATAGTAAATGAAAGGTTAGGGATAAAAAAAACATGATATGTCTTGCCCTTATATTTGTATTTGAGGCACTGATGAAGAGTTCAAGGGATGATCCACATTTCATGTATCTCTAGCCTCCCAAGAAATATATTGTATGTAAAATCATAAGGCATGACATAGAAGAGATTTTTAAGAGTATGGGGTTTGAATTGAAGGTATAATACTATAGTGACACTAACCTCATGTTTCCCATTTTTGAAAACCCTAATAACAAGATCAAATATCTTTAAATATTGTTTGGTTAACCTAAAATAATTGATGAACTTCAAGCTATAGATATTTAAACTAGAACTATTATTGACTAAATGTTTTTAATGAACTTGTCGTTGATATGGTCTATAATGTACAATGGAAATTTTTTGGATGAAGAGGATTGAGGAATATCACCTTTATGGAATGATATGGTGATGTGATTAACCCTAATAGACCCTACTATGGAAGTAAGGTCATCAAGGTTAAGGTATTGAAGAATGACCTATCTACTCAAAATTTTTATTAAGATGTCTCTATGGGCTAGAGAAGACTTGAGAAGTTTAAGAAGGGAGATCTTGGCCAAGGTATTCACAAGTTTTCAAAGCAAATTAAAAAAATCCTTAGCTTTGGTCCCTGATTAGATGACTAGATGAGGTCATTTGAATGGAAAAGTTATTTTTGCACTAAGGATGTTAGGTACCTTGGGATAGGAATGTGGTAAATAAAATATTATATTATATATGAATATTGTGGCATAGGCCACACATAACCTAAAGGGTGATTATATTTTAATATTTTATTATAATAATAAGAGGGATAAGGAAGATGAAGCATCTTTAACATTATGATCTTTTAAATGATAAATTTTTATCACATATTTCTTTATGATAGGTATTCAGTTTTGCAAAATATTAGTGTAGACAAGATGCACTAAAATAGTAGCTAAATCTAAAATTGGCTTGTTGTTGTTTCTTTGGCATGTATAACTGTAAGTAGTGATTTTGAAACTCGATGTGCAAGTTTGAAATATTTATTACTTCATTGAAAAATTTGATACAGAAAATGCATCTATTTGTAGTTTTGATTTCTCTTATATATTTTAAAAGTTCTTTTATATAGGAGATGTGGACATGGATTTTGGTCGATCTGCAAGATTTAGGCTTTATCTGTAAAAATATGTACAATGGCAAAATTGTTATATGTGAAAAGATACCTTGAAATGTAACACATTTGTGGATTGTAAATCTTTGTAGAGTACAATATCTTATTAAATATCCAATTTAGGCATATCCAATTTCATCTCTAGGTACTGATATTTTTGTACATTATTTTATGTTTTTGTACATTGTTTGAAACACCTTACTGTGTTGCCTCTCTTAAAACTAGTTGAATCTAATTTTTTCCTAAATATAGTTTTTGAAGTTGGTGATGGTAGTCTGTTTAGATGTTAATGTTCTACAATATATGTTTTTATGTATATGCTATCAACTCCGATCTGAGAATGAGAGCATTATCCTATGAGCATCAACTTGATAATATCTCAAAATGACTTTGTAGTCCCCCTTATATTTTTTTTGTAAATGGACATGAGGACTATATGTGGAAATGTTATACAAGTGTTATATGATTTAGTTTCACAAACTTATCTATATTAGCAGATGCTTTAGTTTTGCCAACTTATCTATATTTGAGATGCTTTAGTTTTTCCAACTTATCTATATTAGCAGATGCTTTAGTTTTGCCAACTTATCTATATGAGAAAACAAACTAATGATGGGATTTAAATGATTAAGTGATGCTTTAGTTTTTTTTATAATATTATGATGTAAATTCTAGTGATGGGATTTAAATGACTAATTGAATGTGTTTCCCTTATCATATTTTCTTTGGATTGAATTGAGATTCATCTTGTTAAAATTTATCATATGGATGTTGATATTTTTAGATTGACCCCAAATTTTAAGTTTTCTACTGATGGATCTAATTTAGTTGATACTGTTTTATAGATATATAAATTTAATTATTAATATAACTAGAAGACCACTATGATTGTTTTTAAATATTGTTTTATGTTAATATAATAAAATTATATTTGTTAAGCTTGTTGATTTATCAATAGCATGTAAACTAATATTCTTGTTGGAATTATTAAATGATAATAGCTCAACTAGTTAGATTCCCCAACTTTTAAGCAGGAGAACAAGGTTTGAATCTTGTTAAGTGGTACATGCTTATTTACAAAGATTGTTTTAATCCCACCATATGGTCATTTTGTAATATGGATGGAGCCCGTTTCAATCCCATATAACCAATTTAAAAATTTATATTCTTGTTGAAGTTATAAATATAGACATTGTGTTATTCAAAAGATTGTTGAGCATATCAAAAACATTATCCCAAAATAACTCTATAGACATTAAACTAATCTATAATCAATTAATAAAACCTTATTGGAGTTATAAATATTTATTGTGATTGCCTATGGATACTGTGTTATTCAAAATATTGTTGAGCATGTCAAGAACATTATCCCAAAATAACTACATAGTCATTAATCGTGGTTAAATTTTACAAATAATACATCTATAATTATAATTGCATAACAATCAAGCCACTTTTCACACTTAAGCCATTGCAAAACATACCATAAAATGGACAATAACTTGTAAGTATAGCTTCACATACTATTATTGACTAAAATTGGTTTACATTTACAACTACTATTACAGATCCATAACTAGTAACAACCTTTACCACAACTTACTCATTTGTGTGACCAATGATCAGAGTCCTTGGGTTTTACATCGATTAGCAAGGCTTGAGCTTTGGTCAAATGGCTAAAACCTAGAGGTATGCAATTGATGTACATAATTGAAGTAATGTGCATAAGGTATAGAAAAATAATTTTCGTTTCTCATATGGGGTCCTCGTTGGCTTCATTGTGGTTTAAAAATCACTTTCATTTTTTAATGTGGATATCCATTAATACCTATGAGTAGGAGTAGCTTATTCTCTTATATTAGCAAAACTTATTATGAGCTTGGTCAAAAGACCAAAAGTTATAAACTTATATTATATGATTGAACAAATAAATATTTTTTATCCTAAAAAAATATGATATTCATTTTAACATAAAAATTACACCTAATTCATAGTGTCAATTCATTTTTTGTATCTATTTTTTAAGTTTGTGTTAAATTGATCTTAGAAAATTACCAATTTCCTTTGCACATTTATGGAGTCTTGTAGACACCTAAGTTTACCCCATAAATAATCCATACAACATGTTTCCCATCAACTCTTTGACCAATTTGACCAAATCACCCTCTTGTACCCTAATTCAAGGCAAAAGACAATCAACTTTCACCTTTACAAAACCTGAAAAAATTATCTCTAAATTTTACAAATTTATGACCATTGGAATGTTTTTGAAAAGATATTTCTAATGATCATAAACACAACCATGTTTGACTATCATGGAAAATTTAACCCCTTGAGCTGAATTTGACCTCTCAAGGTGAATTCGACCTTCCATGGTAAATTCAACCCATCAACTTTGTTAGTTGTAAAACTTGATCAAATCAACTCCAAATTTTACAAATTTTGTACTGTTGGAAATCTATCAAAAATATCTTTCTAATGAGTATAAACATAACAATGTTTGACTCTCAAGGTTATTTTAGCCCTTTGGGGTAAATTTCACCTCTCAAGGTACAGGTTACCTTCCACGATGAATTTTACCCATCAACTTTACTAGTTATAAAATCTGATCAAATCACCTCCAAATTTCATAAATTTGGTATCATTGTAAATCTTTCAAAAATATCTCTCCAATAAGTGCAAACACAACAATGTTTGACTATCAAGGCAAATTTGGTCCCTCAAGGTGATTTTGACCTCTCAAGAAAAATTTGACCTATAAACTTTGTTAGTTACAAACCTTGATCAAATCATCTCCAGTTTTCACAAATTGTGTACCATTAACTCTCAAAATTATATTTCCAATGAATATAAATACAACCATGTTTGGCCATCAGGGAAAATTTAACCCCTTGGGGAAATTAGACTCCTTGCAACAAATTTGACCTCTTAGGGAAGATTTGACACATCAAAATTTGTCCTTCATAAAACTTAATCAAATTGTATCCAAATTTTACAAAATGGGTACCATTGGAAAGCTTTCAAAAATATTTTTCCAATGAATATAAACATGGGCATGTTTGATCATTGAGATAAATTTGCAGGCCCAAGGCCAATTTACAATCCCATGAAGAATTTATAAAGTTACTAACAAAACTTTATCTGCAGTGGTGTGACTCCCTCTCACCGCTAGTTCCATCAATTCCATGTCTTACTAAGCTAAAATTAGCGCAATCTATCTAACTATCAATTAAGGTAGTTAACTAGTCAATCCAAATACAAATAGCCTTTTATGCACTTGTGCTTAGTATTTTCACCTTTACATTAGCTTGCTTAGCTTGCTTTGGTTCTTTCAAGTCCTTCTAGGCTCTAATCTAACATCTCTAGCTCCTTCTAGGCCTAGATATACCTCTTGAGCTTGCTATTTTATCTTCTAGTGGGAAGCTTGTTAGTCCCACATTGATTAGTATTTGTACATATTGAGGAATCACTTACTATATAAGTGATCCATCCCTTCTCATATTTGATATAGAGAGCTTATGCATTCTTGAGCACTTATGTGTGAGAATTGATCCATTTTGGCCATAAATATGTGATTAAATACAGTCATGTATATACTCATTGGAAATATTATTTTGAGATCTTTATAATGGTACCAATTTTGTGAAATTTGGAGGTTGTTTGGTTGGGTTTTGTGAGGGACAATGTTCATGGTGTCTTTCTACCAAATTTGGGTACACAAGGGTGATATGGTTAAATTTGTCAAAGAGGTGTGAGTTGAAGGAAAATTGGTGTTGTTTGTAATTTATGGTTTAAAGGGATACAAGTGATGTTATTTTACAATTGTTTTCTCTCATTTTGATAGTGTAATTTGTGTTTAGCACCAGATCTTGGAGAGCTTGATGCTTCAACAATTCTACATGGTATCAAAGCAAGTTGGTTGCTAGTGCATCTTCATATCTAATAGTGTTCATTTTAGATTATTTTTAGTTTTTTTTATTTGAAATATGCTCTTATAAATCTGATTTCTTGAACCGTATGCTCTCACCTCACCCACTCGAATCTCAATGATTAAAAGGTTCAAAAATCAAAGATATATTGTTTTGCATTGCTTATTTTTTGAAATCGTGTGCTCTCACCTCGTCCACTCATATCTTGATGATCGAAAAGTTCAAAAAACAAAGATATATTATTTTGCATAACTTGTTTTTTGAAACCATATACGCTCACCTTGCCCACTCGTATCTCGATGATCAAAAAGTTTAAAAATCAATTATAAACATTTCTTTGTGACTTGTTCTTTCAGGTATTCATCTTAGTTTGCACTCACATTGAGCTCTTGGTAGAATTTTGGAGACCACTAAAAAATCCATCCATTTTCAGCTTGAATAGACCTCACTATTGTGTCCAAAAAGTACCAAAACCTATAGACAACCTATAAATCTATCTAGATTTGTCATCGACATCCCCAGGTATTTCTCAATATTTCCAAACAGTAGTTGTTCAATCACTATTTTTTGTAGTTTTTTGAGAGCTTCAAATTTATGCATTATGTTTGCAGTAATTTTACACCTAGACTATAATTTCCATCCAATATTTCCTAATTTCTGTGTTCAAACAATAGTTGTTCAGTTGTAGTTTTTTGTAGTTTTTTTTACAGTGTTTAGATAGCTTCAAATTTATGCATTCTGTTTGTAGAAATTATGTACTTAGAATGTAATTTCTAGCTTAATACACCTTTTCAAAGGTTAAAATATATAAATACACTGAGTTATAAAGTGTTAAACTACAAATTTGGGGGGGGGGTCCTTCAGATTTGTAATCAAGGGAGGTGTGCAATAGTGTGTTTGTTGTGTTATTATGCTTCTTTTCTTCTCACTATAGATTCTTCTTCTCTTCCCATGTTAATTGCACATAATTACTTTACTTGGAAAATTGAAGAAATGATAAAACTACAGGAAAAGGGATATTCAAGAATCATAAAAAAGGATGAAATTGAACCAATATATGAACCACACAAAACAAAATGGCTGAACAAATGTGACATGGACCTTAGCTTTCTTTGTAGTTGTGTTTCTCCAGATATTAGGTTTCACATTGTGACCTTAGAAACTCCAAAGGAAGCATGGGACAAGATAGGCACTCTATTTGGTCAAATGGATGATTTGTTGATAATACCTTTACATGAATTTATCTTATCATATTTGATTTGATAAATATCATTAACTTGGTTGACTACTAGTTGGAAGTCCTCAAAAGTAAAATAAATTTTGACCTAGAGAGCTAGTGCCACATGTGGCCCCAAGATAAGAGCTTTGTATATTGTGGTGTTTTTGGTATATGAAAACTTAAGCTTAAAGCAATGACCAGGTTGAATACTAACCTCACTCCTTTGAAAATCTAGCACCATCAAAGTACAAGGTACATGAGTCAAGTTCATCTACTTTAAGGTTGACTATTGACTCATTAGGGAAGTCCACCATTAAGGGTTGGCTAGGTTTAGGTGTGCAACTACTAATTGGTCAGCATTGACTTGACCTTTTATAGATTTATGATTTACAAACTTAAGATCAATTTCACTAAGTGCAATGACCCACTTATCAATTATTCCCAAGAGGTGAGGCTTATACATGATATGCCATAAGAAATCAACTATTGCAATGACAATGGTTTTAAGGTCAAGGAGATTGTGTCTAATATTTTGGTAAGCAAACATTATGGCTAGGAAAATATTCTCTAAAGGCACATATATAACCTTGTGATTAACCAAATTTTAGATAAAATAAAGGATAATACTTTCCTTATATTTTCATTATATTGTGCCAATATATCTCCCAAGGTATAGTCTATGCTTGTTATGTATAATAACAAGGGCCAAAGGAAAATAGGGGGACAAGGATAAGAGGAAATAAAAGGTAGTATTTGAGATAATCTAATGCAACCTAACAATTATTATCCCTTTCAAGGGCTACATCATTTTCCAAAATCTTGGTGAAGGGATGACACTTGTCAATTAACTGGGAGATGAATCTTCGAGTGGTTTGAATGTTTCTATAGAAGCTCATATATTGGGTTAGAGTTTGAGGGGGTCGTTTATTGATAATAGTAAATATTTTATTAGGATCAACTTTGATGCCACATTGAGATACAATGAATCCCAATATATTTCCTAATGTAAGCCCAAAGATGCATTTTTGAGGCTTGAGGCATCCATTTACTCCCTTAGATACTTTAAGATGTGTCATAAGTCCTGGACATGGTCTTTCTGGTTTAAATACTATTTGAGAATATCATTTACATAGTATTCCATGATTTCATGCATCATATCATAAAATATGTATGTCATGGCTCTCTAGTAGGTAGCTCCTACATTTTTTACCCTAAATGGCATGTCTTGATAGTAAAAGGCTCCTCATAGGTGATGAAAGTTGCTTTGGTTTAGTCCATAGGGATGATATTGATCTTGTTGTACCCTAATAATATATCCAGTAAAGACCATTTCACTTCATATAGCAAAATTGACAATCATGTCAATATTCGATAGAGGGCAGTCATCTTTGGGATATACCTTGTTGATGTCTTGAAATTCTATTCATATTTGAATGTTACATGTTTTCTTTTTTTTAAAGCAAAAAAACCCTTGTGGAGCCATCTTGGTCTGAGATACCACGAACAAGGGGTTCTACACCATCAAAGTCACCCGAGAGTCGCACCCGACCCTTCCACACCAACATTATCAACTAGATTTTGGATACCCAATTCAGCTTTTTGGTAGGGTGGAGATTTGAACCTGGGACCTCCCTTGGAGGATTGCCCTCTCCTATCCAACTCACCTACAACACCTGGGTATGTTACACGTTTTATTGACAATAAGAATAATGTTAGAAATTAATTTGGAATAGTCGATGATTTTAAGTAAGCTTACATTAAGGAGATTTTGGAGCTTCTCTTGCATATTCATAATTTTTACTTTATGAGTTTTACACTAGGAGTGATGACTAGATGGTGGAAAAATAGGAAAGAATAAAGATCAAGAATATCGGTGTAGGACCAAGCAAACATGTTTTTGAAATCCTTTAATAATTTAGTGTATTTATGACACTCACTTAGGGTTAAGACCTTGCTTAGTTTGATAATCTTAGGCTCATAAAAGGATTCACTATTAATGTCCATAGTTTCCTCAATTAGAATTTGAGAATCCTCTTCCAATTGAGGCGTAGCTGATAACACTCCTAATTTTTACATATCTATAGGACCTAAGGCTCACTGAGTACTGTCGGTTTGCTATGAGATAGCCACATTTGCAATTTGTGAAAAGGATCCCCGAAATAAAACTGATTCTCATCTAGATAGTCTTAGGGACCTTCTTGGATAGGATTGTTTATATTTTCCTCTTGCACATAGTCTTTAGCAATGAGCTCAGGATAGGCTAGGGTCTAAATATTTACATTGATAAATGGATAAATTTGGAAAATTTGATGTCTATGAGTTGTGTTTATCCATTTTCATCATCCTTGTCCTAATCTATTCCATTTGAAGAGATAATATTAACATGGGATATGCTATCACAGTGATCAAGATGATTGGATTCTCCTTTTTTGTTGAAATAAAGAGAAGATAGAAAAGGCTCATAATGTCTAGGTATGTAACCTATCCTAAAAAGTCCCAAATAGGCTTCAATTTGTAGGGGATATTTGTACAAGCCCAGTCCTTTGCCTCGATATCTCATGTTGGAAAACATCTATTTTGGGATGGGATATGAGTTTGATAAAAAATATGAAGCTTATTATCATTCAACCAAGTAAGGGTTATATCCATCGATTTTATCCTTGTTGGTAGTACCAATGCAAATGAAGGAGCAACTTTCTATTTTCACTTACACTTATTGGCAAAAGGTAAGGTTAATGTTTGGGAAGATAGAGGAAGCTTGGCTAGATTCAAGATAAATTGATTATTATCTATTTTATTAATATAATTGGATTATTATATTATGATTTACGTTTATTGGGTGCCTTATTTGGATTAATGGACCTCAATGCATCAATGATATGAGACTAAGAAGAAAAGGAAGAGGATTTGAGAGACTAATTTAAAGAAGGATAAATATAAGCTTTTGGATTAGCGACCTCAACTACTTGATATTAAGTGAAAGGTTAGGGGCCAATAAAAATATGATAATTTTTACCCTTATATTTGTATTTGAAGACACTGATGAAGATTTTGAGGGATGATCTACATCTCATGCATCCCTCGCCTCCATAGAAAAATAGTGTATGTAAAGTCATAAGGCATGACATAGAAGAGATTGTTAAGAGTATGGGGTTTGAATTGAAGGGATAATACTATAGTGCCACTAACCTCATGTTCCCCATTGTTGAAAACCCTAATAACAAGATCAAATATCTGTAAATATTTTTTGGTTAGCCTAAAATATTTGATGAACTTCAAGCTATAGACATTTAAACTAGAACTATTGTTGACTAATTTTTTTAATGAACTTATCGCCAATATGGCCTATAATGTATAATGGAAATTTTTTGGCTGAAGAGGATTGAGTAATATCACCTTTATGGAATGATATGGTAATGTGATTAACCCTAATAGACCCTAATATATAAGTAAGGTCATTAAGGTTAAGGTCTTGAGGAATGACCTATTTGCTATTTTGATTAAGATGTCTCTATGGGCTAGAGAAGACTTGATAAGTTTAAGAAGGGAGATCTTGGCCAAGGTATTCTCAAGTTGTCAAAGTAAATTAGAAGAACCCTTAGCTTTGGTTCCTAATTAGATGACTAGATGAGATCATTTTAATGGAGAATTTATTTTTGCACTAACGATGTTAGGTACCTTGGGATAGGAATGTGGTAAATAACATATTATATTATGTATGAATATTGTGGTATGGGCCACATATAACCTAAAGGTGATTATATTTTAATATTTTATTATAATAATAAGTGGGATAAGGAAGATGAAACATCTTTAATATTATGATCTTTTTCAATGATTAATTTTTATCACATATCTCTTTATGATAGGTATTCAATTTTACGAAATCTAAGCGTAGATAATATGTACTAAAATAGTAGCTAAATCTAAAATTGGCTTGTTGTTGTTTCTCTGGCATGTATAACTATAAGCAGTGGTTTTGAAACTTTATTTGCAAGTTTGAAATATTTATTACTTCATTGAAAAATTTGAGACAGAAAATGCATCTCTTTGTAGTTTTGATTTCTCTTATAAATTTTAAAAGTTCTTTTCTATAGGAGATATGGACATGGACCTTATATTTATTTGTAGTTGTATTTCTCCAAATATTAGGTTTCACATTGTGACCTTAGATTCTCCAAAAGAAGCATAGGACAAGCTAGGCACTCTATTTGGTCAAACAGATGATATATGAGAGCACTTGCTAGAAAATGACCTTATGGGTTTGGATCCTAATGACTATGGGGATATCAATGAATACTTGACCAAATTCAACCATTTAATAAGTGAACTAAAAGAATGTAGATTAGAGAATAAATATCAACATATGGCTTTATGTGTTCTATCCAAACTTGGTGCAGATTTTTCAATGTTTGTATCAACTTTCCATTCTACTAGAAGAGCATTAGGGACAACATATCAGATGCCTTCCTTTAGTGAATTTTCCAATGAGTTGTGCAAGTAACAATTTAAACTTGTACAAATGGGAGTTATAAATGTATCTAAGTCTCATGCCTTAGTTTCCTAGCATGACACAAAATATAAAACAAATGGAAGCAAGGAGTTGAACAAACTTAAAGGCCCTAAAAAGGAGAACTCTCAATCACCTCCTTCCTCTACTATTCTAAAGCCTATATTACAAACTTCTACTTCTAAAAATAGAAAACCTAATAAGGATAAGTTAATTTTTGGCTCTTGCAAATGCAATAATAATAATTCTAAGTTCCTTAAAAATGCAATACATAGATTGAAGGAATTTATTTCTAACAACAACATCAATGAATCTACTTCAAGCACAAAGAACTCAACAAAGAAGAAAGAAAAAGGTAAAGGGAAAGCCCTAATGGCAGTTATAGTTCCACCTTCTAGCACTTGGGTATTTTTATCAGGTGCATCACATCATATGGCCTCATATTTGAAGAACTTTTCTTCCTTGGAGCCTTGTGATGTTTCACATATTCTTTTGGGAAAAACACTAGTATTGATGGAGCTGGGAAAGGGGATATTGAAATTGGTGAAGGCACCTTTAAAGATGTTCTACATGTTCCCTCCTTATTTAAAAATATACTATCTATCTTTTAGATTGCACATAGTGGTATAGGGAAGAGAATTAAATTCATACCCGAGACAGTGATAGTCAGAGAGTTAAACAATAATACTATAGTGGCTCACAGGATTTGTGATAGGAAGGAAAGGTTGTATAATTTCATTCAATTTTCTCCCAATTCACCTTCTTTGGCATTGTTGGGTCACTCAGACAAAGTGAGAAAATTGTGGTACAAGTGGTATGGAAACTTGAACTACCGCTACCTTTAGCAACTCAAATCGAAGGATATGGTCATTGGATTACCCCTTGTACACTTTATGGATGGATTTTGCAAAGGATGTATCCTTGGAAAACATCCCAAGGAGAGATTTGAGAAGGGAAATGCATGGAGGGCTACTCATATTCTACAGTTGATTCATAGTGATCTTCAAGGACCATTTCCTTCCTTGTCATTTAATAAGTCTAGATATGCCTTAGTCTGTGTTGATGATTTCTTTTGATACAATTGGATTTAATTTCTTTGCAAGAAGAGTGAAGTCTTTGTAAAATTTCAAAGCTTCAAAGCCTTAGTCAAGAAATAGATAAAGAAATATATACAAATTCTTTGGACTGACAATGGCAAGGAATATATCAACAACTGGTTCATAGAGCTTTACGTCTTAGAGGGTATTTGAATATATTATTCAATTGTATACACACCCGAATAGAAGGTCATGGTAGAGAGGAAGAATTGTATGCTCAAGGAGATGAGCAACTGCATGATACAGTCTAGATATCTTCTTGCACAATTTTGGGCTAAGACTATGAACTATACAAACCACATTTAGAACCGAATGCTACATAGATAAGTGGGAGATATCACCCATTTCAAGGCCTTCTTTGGTTGGAAATCCAAATTCACTCACTTTTTAGCATTTGAATCTCCTGCTTGGGTCTGCATTCATTCTAAAAATGCTAAGCCATTCAACCATAGAGTAGACCTTGTATTTTTTTTATATGCAGATGGTATAAAGGGGTACCAACTTCTTGATCCCACCACTCATGATATTATCATTACAAGAAGTTTTCAAGTGATGGAATTCATTCATGATCCTTATTTAGATGCTTTCCCATCTACATCTACAATAGCAGATACAATAGATTCAATATTTTCATCAAATTTAGATTATTTGCCAAATATTTTAGATTTAACTTCAAAAACTTCATCCAACCGTGAATCAGAGGGTTCTATATCGCTCCAAATTTTTTGCACCCTTACCTTCAGGCTATAGGATCCGCGCCCAAAAGGGGGATGGGAAAAGGATGGGACAATACCTTAGACTGAGAGGCCCTTTGAAGGTCTCGCCTCTCGGGGGAGGAGTATAAAGGTGAATTTTCCACGGATGGTGGGTTCACCAGGAAAATTTTGAATGGTAGTTTCCACGCCTAGGTTGACAGTGAGTTTGATGTGTTCATTTTGTGCTTTAATCATTCAACTCCTAGGTTTGGCCAAATATGAATCTAAAATATTCTATATGCCAATGTTGATTTAAATGAATACAAAAAGCAAAAATGAATGCAAATAACAAAGAATATATTAACTAGAAGGTGTCATACCTGATTTCGGATGTCTGATGAAGATTCTAAGTCTTGTAGCAGTTCAAATCGTCTCAATTTGTACGTAATCATCTAATATTTCTTGGGATCATCCCAAATCACAGAAGGTCATCTGAAATCAGATAGAATCATTTGAAATCTGATGAATTCATCAGACAAATTCGTCAAAAACCTGCAATCACAAAAACAGACACAAAATACCAAATATACAAATGCAGAAGCAAAGGATAATGGTAGAAATAACAGCAAACATGCCTTAAATAATAGATTTCAATAACGGATAAGGAAATGTAGTAGATTTAATATTTGATCTTAACTTTATCATGAGATTATGCTAAATGAGGTGAACTCCAAGATGCAAAAAACGTAATAACTTAAGACAATGCAGAAATACAATATGAAAAATGTAGAGAAAGCTAAGAAAATGCAAACTCTAAACTCGGACTGCCCCCAATCTGAACTACAGTTAGGATCGCCTCCAATCATACGAGATCGTCCATAATCATTTGAGATCGTCCACGACAATCCAAGCTAGCTTTGACTGAAAAACAATAGAGTTCCTGCCAAAAAATACCGAATGCAAGCAATAATGCGAGGGAATAAGGAGCTAACTCTGCAATGAAATCCGTCAACTAAGGGGTTAGGGATTCAGGGAGAATCAGAATCAATGGGATTTAGGGGGATAAACTAGCAAAATCCTAGTTTATATAGGATTAGGAAGAGGTTTGGGAGGTTGGGGATCATCCCAATCTGGGAGATCTCCAATAAGGAAATCGCCAACTACGTAGACATGCTTCTACCCGAGTTGGAGAGGTTGTTGAAACAGAAGTTAATTATGAAAATTCGGTTTTGGGATGAAATCGTCTGGACGTTCTGTTCCAGACGAATTCGTCAGATCGGGGACGATTTCATCTAATCTGCGATGATATTGTCCAACGGTCAAAACAAATCCTAAAAATGGCACGAAAAATGGGGAAAGCGGGTAACAAGCGGTTTAACGGGCAGTTTGGGGTTGAAATTCAAATTTTAATATTTTATCTTTTTACTAAGGTTTTAACCGTGCCAATTTTAGGGTGCTACATTTTTCCCCCTCTTTAGCAAATTTTTTGAAGAAAATGCGTTAAAGACGAGTTTTTCCCGTTTTACGAGAAAGCAAAAATATATTAAATTTTTTAGACGATGATTCTTGGTCAAATCGTACGAATGCTGACTATGGTGCCCCCTCCGTGTTTTTACCCAAATCGAACGTTTGAGGAAAAAACGCGAAAAAGCAAAAATCTTAAAATGCTGATTTTTAAATAAAACTAAAGAAAATAGGGAAAACCCTAATTCATTTTTACTATTCACTTTTACTGTTCCAGAGCTCTGCAAAGAAGAAGAAAAAAATGGTGGAGACAACGCACAGAGCGACCGAGGTCCGACGCGGGCTACAGGTAAGGATCTAATCCTAGTAGATTAGGTTTAATTTAACTTTGTGCAAGTTTTTTTTTTGACTTAAATTTGATTGTTTGGGGCATCACGGCCATTTTTAGGCCGTTGACGTCGTCGGGACAAAATCGTCCCGATTTCGTCGAAATCGTCCCTATATCGTCGATTTCGTCTGATGGCGAAATCGGCGAATTAGGGGCGATTTCATCCAACAAGGGGCGATTCCCAAGTTGCAAAATTGGACATGATTTTGTCCTCACAAAGGACGATTTTCCCCAATTGGGGACGATATCATCCAATGGTAGACGATATCATTTTAAACTTGATTTTAAGTTGTTTAATTTGATGTTAATGATTGGTTTATTAATTATTTTGTTGTTTTATTGTTTATTTTGCAGAAGGGATTACTAAAGAGTCAAGAATGGATATACAACGGACTAAGAGACGACATAGCCGCGCTCGACCAGGCAGAGCGTGATCGACTAGGACGGGTCGGTCTACAACATGTAGTAGAGATGCCACAAGTATCGACTGACATGGGGCTATTGACAGCCCTAGCAGAGAGGTGGTATCCGAGGTCTTCTTATTTTTGGCTATCGACAGGGGAGATGGCTCCCACTCTAGAGGACGTATGGAGGATCATGAGGATCCCCATACAAGGACGGATGATGACGCCTACGGCTAATCGGGGCCAAGCGATGATGAGGCTCACTGGAGACCCAAGCTTTGCCCTGGAGAAGGGCGGAGTGAACATCGAATCTCTATGATAGATGCCTGGGGCATCTATGCTGACTCGGGTTTTAGTAGGAGTTGTCGGTGGCTTACTGATGTGCCACCAGAGCGGGTGCAGGCTACCATGGTTCCTCTCAAATATAGTCTGTGACATGAGAGACCATGGGTACAAATTTGCATGGGGCAGCTTTGTTCTTTGCCGCATCCCGATCGACGATGAGGGCCCAAGATACATCCTAGACCTCTATGGGACCACCTCCTCCACGTCAAGGCAGGGGGGAGATGAGGCTAAGAGCTCAAGGGCTTCTCAAGGCTAAGTGTCTATGGACTGTAGATTTTGAGAGGATTGAGTATGTCGGGGTATAGATTGTGGCATACCAATCCAGTTTTGATATGATGTATATAATTTTTTGATATATTATATGATCTTGTTTATGATGATATGACTTGTTCATATGTTTTTATGATGCTTTAATGTTTGAATTGTTTGCTTATTTTGATTGAGGATTCATGTAATTATGTTGTGTTGAAATATTATAATTTGATGTCATGCTGTAAGATTTTAAATGAAATAATCTGATGTAAACAATTGGTGGTTGTGGTGTGATTTGATTGAAAAATAAAGAGACTGCTAACAATAATTTCAAAGGACATTGTCGTTGTTATAGACCATTTCATGGAGTCGCCGCTCACTCGGTCGTCAAGCTAATCCCAGTATAGAAATATTGTTAAAAGTAAAAGAGTGCTTAAGAGACTGTCTTAATACTTGGTGTTGTGATGATGAAAATGATGATGATGATACATTTTTTTTCATATTTTTCACAAAATTATGCATGAAATATGTTTAAAAGTGATTTTTGCTAGGCATAAATTCCTAAGTGTGATAAATTTTTGAATAATTCCTTAGAAATTATACCATGGTTGCAAGATGGAATGTTTGACATAATGACATGAAAATAGAATAAGTGTTCGTTCGTTTTGAAACACAATTGTGTAACATAATGATGCAAGTCATATGTTTTGATGAATTTGTTTTAAAATAAATGGAAATTAAAACTAGAACAATGGTTTGCATTAGGCATAGAATTATAGGTATAGACTTATACCATCATCGCAAAATCCAAAGAAGAAAATAGATTATTGGTTTTTAGTGCAAGATGCATTTTTGACCTTTGATAAACAGAAAAATAATAATATGAAAATTTTGATTGAAATTATTTTTGAGATTTTGTGAGAAGATGTATGTAATTGCTTTTATACAAAACAAAAATTCTGAAATAAAAGGATAAAATTATTCCGAAAAGAGTTACAGAAATATTTTAAATTATCTCAAAGAGAAATGTAGATTTATAAGGAATCCTCATGTGCAAATGTGAGTTCATTACCAATCTTGATTTATCATAATGATGCAAAATCTCTCAAATATAAATGTGTGTGCGATTGTATTGTTCATTCACCAATTTTGAGCAAGATAATTTGATACAAGTAATTTGCCTTAACCAAATGCATGTTCGTTGACCATGATTTATATGCATGTAACCGTACCAAACTACTATGTAAATTAGGTTATCAAGAGCTAGCTAATCCATAAGTTGACATAGGTCTATAAAAAAGAAGGTCGCTAATGTGACAGACATATCGCCATGCTAGGGATTACCCAAGGCCAAGCGGGTTGGGCACAAACCACCTATTATGGGGCTTACCTCACAGTTTTCTAATAATTGAGAATTCCAGGGATTCAAGCTCATTCACCCTTATTTTATTTTCAAGGGGTAGGAAAGGGATTTTATTGCATTTTGCTTTTGCTTTTCTCTTACTTCTTATATTTTTTTTTTTGGTATTTTTGCTTTGATATTTGAGATAATGATGAAATGTTGTTGTGATGATACAAAATAACCTTTTTCTTTTTCTCTTTTTCTTGAACTTTTCTTTTTCTTCCTATGCTAGGGATACTTGCTCGGATTAGCTGTAGAGCAAGGGATTTTTATTCTGGGTAGGGGTGAGCTTGTCCTTTTGTCAATTCTCAAAGATTCTAGACCATGTGCATGATAGGATAGCAGGGAAACTTTTCGCTCAGGAAACCGTTTCTACTATGTAGCATCATATTGAATTTGCAATGAAATCATTTTAATGTGAAAAGATATACTTGGTTCAAGTAAATAACAAGATCAGTTCTCTATGCTCAAAACTTTATTTAATGCCAATGTGGAATTTGATATAAGAGAGATTAATAATCATACTAAATAAAATCAAGATATTTATTCATGAGTGTGAAAGTGTGGGATTCCAAATAAATGCTCATTTATCCAAAATAATTGAAAATATAACTGCAAACTCCAAGAATTGACAGGTATGAAATAAAATATGTTTTTGAAGATTTTGATGATTTTGATGTTTTTGTATTTGATTTTAATTGATGAATTGAAAAGAATAAATACTATTACTATTCTTTGAAAAATATTTTGATAGAAATGGCTAAAAATGAAACAATATGCAAAATACGATATATACAAATGATGAAATGACCCCATGTTTTATGCATAGTAATGTTTAAGATGCATAATGTTCATAGGTTCTTTAAGTTCTTTACCATATAAGGTAGATAATTTGTATGCTCCTGATCCAAATTTAGCAGTGATGACATATGGTCCAAGCCAGTTGGGCTCAAATTTACCTTTAAGGTCTTTAGTTGCATTAGTATTTTTTTATTTTCTTTTAAGACAAGGTCACCGATCTCAAAGGATCGAGGATGAACTTTCTTAAGATATGCTATCTTAAGTTTATTTTGGTAGGCGCAAAGATGTTCCAAAGCATTGATGTGCTTTTCATCTAGAAGTTCTAGCTGACTAAATCTGCCAGCATGATATTCATCCCCTACTTCAGTATCTTGAAGTAGTAGAGCTAAAGAAGGAACTTCTAATTCAAAGGGAAAAACGGCTTCAGCACCATAAACCAAGACAAAAGGTGAAGTTCCAGTGGGGGTTCGAACACTATTTCGATAGGCCCACAAAGCAGGATATAACTGAATGTGCCAATCTCGACCGGTTTTATTGACCAATTTTTTGAGAATTTTGATTAAGGTTTTATTAGATGCTTCTACTTGACCATTACCCTGAGGATAATAGGGAGTGGACCAACGATGTTGAATTTTATATTTTTAACATAATTTATTGACATATTTATTTTTAAAACAAGTTCCATTATCTGAAATGAGATTGGCAGGAATTCCAAACCTACAAATAATTTGATTAAAAATAAACTTGGAAACTTGTGTGCCAGTGCAAGAAGATAATGGCATATCTTCAACCCACTTCATGAAATACTCAGTGGTGGTTATGATGAATTTGTGTCCATCGGATGACACAGGGTTGATTTTTCCAATGATGTCTAGGCCCCATTTTGAGAAGGGCTAGGAAGATGAAATAGCCTACAGTTCTTGTGCAGGCGCATGGACAAGGTCAGCATGTTTCTAGAACTTGTCACATTATCACACATAATTATGTGCATCATTTTCCATGGTAGGCCAAAAATATCCTATCCGAAGGAGCTTCTTAGCAATGGCGTTACCACTAAAGTGTCCTCCATAAGATCCATCGTGGGCTTCGCTCAAAGCTGATCTAGATTCTTCTAGATTCAAACATCTTAATAATATGCCTTCAAAAGATCTCCTATACAAGGTATTACCAACAATTACGAAGCGAATTGCTCATCTATGTAATAATCGGCGCTGGTTGCTAGTATAACCATCAAGGAAGGTTCCATTTTGCAAGAATTTAAATATATCAGTGTACCATGGTTCAGGAGTTGTTTCGTTGATGAGAAACACATCCAAAGGTTCTAAGCATGTTTTTCTTGAATCGGGTTCCTGGAGTCGACGAATAATGATGGTAGCATATTCATCGTCTAACTCCAAGGGTAAAAGAGATGCAGCTGCAGCCATAGCGTCATCCGCACGATTGCTAGTTCGAGGAATAGCTTCCAAAGTAACTTGATCAAACAAGGATAATAACTACAAAATATATGCTTTATAAGGGTGTAATTTATCATCTTTGGTCTGATAAACATCATTGATTTGATTTATAACAAGTTGGGAGTCATCGAAAACCAATAAATTTTTAATTTTTAGGGCCAAAGCAGCTCGTAAGCCAAGGATAAGAGCTTCATATTCAGCAGTGTTATTAGTGCAAGCAAACGCTAGTTTAAAGGATAGAGGGATAAGATTTTGCAGAGATATTAAGATAATACCTGCACCAGCCCCACTCATACATCGAGCTCCATCAAAGTATAGGGACCATTGTTTAGGATGGTCTGCCTCTAATTTAAGGCATTCATCGAGAAGTTCAATGATGAGGGGATGGGTAGACTCTAAGGGTGCAGCAGCTAATTGATCTGCTATGATTTGACCCTTAACATACTTTTGTCCTATAAATGTGAGTTCAAACTCGCTTAGCGCAAGAACCCACTTGGCTGTGCGACCAGATAAATACGATCGACTCATAAGATATCGCAAAGGGTCAAATTTGGCAATAACATACGTTTTCTGACTGAGCATATAATGTCGTAGTTTTTATGTAGAAAATATGACTGCTAGGCATAATTTCTCTAATATGGTATAACGAGTTTCATAACTGATTAAGGTTATGCTGATGTAATAATTAGCACGCTCTTTCTTCTCATCGTCAAGTTGAGCTAACATAGCTCCTAAGGTAGAATCGAAAGCAAAAATGTATAAGATAAAAGGACGATCAGATCTAGGTGGGGAAAGCACTGGTGGTTTGAGGAGATATTGCTTAAGGAGTTCAAATGCTTCTTGGCATTCTTCGTCCCAATGAAAAGAGACATCTTTATTAAGAAGCTTAAGAAAGGGTCTGGTTTTGTCTGCCAACTTGTCAATGAAGCGGCGAATGGCTTGAATCTTACCATGTAAACTTTCGTAATTCTGATATATTAGTGGGTACGGGCATATCTGTGATAGCCGTGATCTTGAAAGGGTCAATTTCAATGCCACATAAAGAAACTCTAACCCCTAATAATTTACCGAACTTAACTTTGAATATGCATTTAACTGGATTTAGTCGGATAAGATATTCCCTTAACCGATCAAATACTTTCCTTAAATCATTTAAATGATCATCTTCTTTGATGGAACGAGCGATAATATCATCTACATAATCATGTAGGATATCATGCATCATATCGTGAAAGATATAAGTCATAGCTCATTGATAGGTTGCACCTGCATTCTTTAAGCCAAATGGCATCACTTTCCAACAAAAGGTTGTTTTGGCCTGATATTCAGGAGCTATTCTGATCTGATTATAACCGAAAAATCCATCCATTAAGGATATCATTCCGCTTCTAGTAGTAAATTCAATGATCTGATCCATGTTGGGAAGAGGAAAATTGTCTTTAGGGCATGCAGCATTAATGTCTCTGAAATCTGTGCAAACCCTAACTTTAGTAACTTCTTTCTTAGTTACTGGAACTACATTGGAGATCCATTCAGCATAATCAATGGCTTGTATAAAAATGACTTGCAACAGCTTTTCTAATTCTCCTTTGAATAGTAAGGCCATTTTAGGATGCATTTTTCTAAGTTTTTGTTTAACAGGTTTAGCATCTGGATGGACTACTAGATGATGCATAACTATAGAAGGGTCCAAACCTAGCATGTCTTCATATGTCCAAGCAAAGAAATCTTCATAGTTTTTAAGAAATGAAATGTATTTATCTTGTTTTTGTTGACTTAATTCTGATCCAATATTGATTATGTGAGGGTTATGTTCGGTTCCAATGTTAACTTTTATAACGTTTTCAACTTCCATATGTAAATCTCTCTCAAAATTAGGTGGGGCGGGTGAAACACCCAATTCTTGTAATTCTTCCAAGGTTATCTTGGATAATTCGTCTTGAGAAGTCATAGCTTCAAGTTGGGCTATATTCGGGATAGAGCCATCAAAATAAAATTCATTATATAACAATTTTTCAATGGAAACATCATGAAAGATATCTCCCTCCAACTCGTCATCGGATTCGGCAATCATTTCGGAGTAGGCTATGGATAGCATATTGCAGGTAAAAGAATTATTCTTTAGACACAAAGAATCTTGTTTATCTAGATAATCTTGATAACATACGAGATGGTCATTATCCTCAAATGGAAAGGGATGACCTTTACTAGAAAATAGGCCCACACCACAGTGGGAAGGCCATGGTTCTACCTCAAAATGTTCTTTCATACCATTTTGGAGAGGTCCCAAACCTTTCCCTTTATATCCCAATTTAAGCATTATGGGCTTAGCTTTAAGATAATCATTAGCAAAATAGCATCTAGCATATCCATCACAATGTGTCTTAATGTTTCTGGGTATTCTTCCCCAATCATATCCTTTCTAAATGAAAGCACAACTCCCGACTTGGTAGATACTTCCCATAGGTTGTGGGAGGCCCAAGGTACGGGGAGAGGGTGGGAGTTTATTTAAAAGGAGGGAAGTTTTCATGGCAGTGTTGGCTTCTTCTGATATAAGAATTTTGAATAAATTGGGTAAGAGCTCATCAGTGAGAGCATAAGAGGTAGAAGGTACATTTCCTACATTGTCGTATGTAGAAAGGATGCCTGTAGTGGATGTAGATGTCATAGGGATATTGATGGATGAGTCTATAGGTATAGGAGTAAAACTGAAAGCATTGGTTGTAATTTTGGGATCTTTTCGAGGTCCTAGTATGGTTTGTCCGGAAGATGGTTGAGATATATGTATAGGTGTAGTTGAAAGAGTAGATGATGTTATGGGTGTGTATTTCACACGTTTGGGTGGATGATAAGAATTAGGATGTGTGGATGACAGGGTAGGGCAAAATTGAATTCCAACAGGTTCTGCCAAAGCACACATATCAAAGGGTCTAGGATCACCATGGATGGTAACCAACTCATTTTTAAATTCGAATTTAACACACTGATGTAAAGTGGATGGAATTACTCGCATCGCGTTGATCCAAGGGTGACCCAAAAGTATATTGTATGATGCAGGGCAATGTACAATAAACACGATCGTATCTAGGGTTCTAGGACCAACTTGCAAGGGTATAGTAATGACTCCACATGTTTCTTGTGTCTCATCATTGAAGGCTTTTATGATCATATCCGTTCTTTTCATTTTGTCACTTCTAAACCCAAATCGTTGGTAGAAGTCAAAAGTGCAGATGTTTAAAGATGAACCATTATCAATCAAGACTCGTTTAACGGCTACATCTCCAATTAGGGCAGTAATATATAAGGGGTTATCCTTATGTAAACTATGTTGCGGGATATCTTTATCTCGAAAGTCAATACAATCGACTTCTCGAGTGATGATAGTATTGGACATGGCTTCAGGTTGAATATTTTGTGGTACCATCATTTGGTTTAATGTGAGCATTAATTCATCCCTATGGGTAGGAGAAGATCTTAACGAGTCCAAAAGGGAAATTCTAGCTGTAGTATTGGATAATTGTTCATTAATATTGTAGGGAGGCTTAGGTTGAACATTAGGTGCATAATTCCCTATATTGGGATTTTTCAAAACAAATGGGGCTGATCCATCGTTCTGAGTTTGATCTTGTTGAGAGGTTTGAGCCTGTTGTCTAGTAATGGCTCCGATGGTACATACAATATTATTTTAAGGATGATGAATTGGTCTCGGTCTAGTGTTTATGGCTTGTTCATTAGAAAGGAACTGATGAGAAGAGGGTCGAGTAGTGACTCTTCTAGGAAATGGTTCTTCCAAAACCATAGAATTCATGATAGGTTGAATAGGGTCTGATTCATCTTCAGAACTATTCGATTGATTTGAGGTTATTTCCATGTCACTTTTAGTCTCATATTCGGTGTCACTAAGATCAGGCATCCGAATATTATGTAGGGGTCTAGTGGTAACTATGGATAAAGTTGTGTCAAATATTGGAGGATCATGAACAGGTAATTGTCCACTAATAGTCCCTACATATCGGGTAGGAGGGGGAACATTATGATGCTCAATTTGATTAGCCACCTCTCTACCATGTTTTGGTAAAGGATGTTGAAATATGTCCAATGATTGATTGGCATTCTGATTCTGATTTTGGGGAGTTTTCTTTTGAACATTAGGTTTCACATTGTGACCTTAGATTCTCCAAAAGAAGCATAGGACAAGCTAGGCACTCTATTTGGTCAAACAGATGATATACGAGAGCACTTGCTAGAAAATGACCTTACGGGTTTGAATCCTAATGACTATGGGGATATCAATGAATACTTGACCAAATTCAACCATTTAATAAGTGAACTAAAAGAATGTAGAGTAGAGAAGAAAGATCAACATATGGTTTTATGTGTTCTATCCAAACTTGGTGCAGATTTTTCAGTGTTTGTATCAACTTTCCATTCTACTAGAAGAGCATTAGGGACAACATATTAGATGCCTTCCTTTGGTGAATTTTCCAATGAGTTGTGCAAGGAACAAGATAAACTTGTACAAATGGGAGTTATAAAAGTATCTAAGTCTCATGCCTTAGTTTCCTAGCATGACACAAAATAGAAAACAAATGGAAGCAAGGAGTTGAACAAACTTAAAGGCCCTAAAAAGGAGAACTCTCAATCACCTCCTTCCTCTACTATTCTAAATCCTATATTACAAACTTCTACTTCTAAAAATAGAAAACCTAATAAGGATAAGTTAATTTGTGGCTCTTGGAAAGGCAATAATAATAATTCTAAGTTCCTTAAAAAGGCGATACATAAATTGAAGGAATTTATTTCTAAGAACAACATCGATGAATATACTTCAAGCACAAAGAACTCAATAAAGAAGAAAGAAAAAGGTAAAGGGAAAGCCCTAATGGCAATTATAGTTCTACCTTCTAGCACTTGGGTATTTTTATCAGGTGCATCACATCATATGGCCTCATCTTTGAAGAACTTTTCTTCCTTGGAGCCTTGTGATGTTTCACATATTCTTTTGGGAAAAACACTAGTATTGATGTAGCTGGGAAAGGGGATATTGAAATTGGTGAAGGCACCTTTGAAGATGTTCTACATGTTCCCTCCTTATCAAAAAATATACTATCCATATTTTAGATTGCACATAGTGGTATAGGGAAGAGAATTAAATTCATACCCGAGACAGTGATAGTCAGAGAGTTAAACAGTAATACTATAGTGGCTCACAGGATTTGTGATAGGAAGGAAAGGTTGTATAATTTCATTCAATTTTCTCCCAATTCACCTTCTTTGGTATTGTTGGGTCACTCGGACCAAGTGAGAAAATTATGGTACAAGTGGTATGGAAACTTGAACTATCGCTACCTTTAGCAGCTCAAATCGAAGGATATGGTCATTGGATTACCCCTTGTACACTTTATGGATGGATTTTGCAAAGGATGTATACTTGGAAAACATCCCAAGGAGAGATTTGAGAAGGGAAATGCATGGAGGGCTACTCATATTCTACAGTTGATTCATAGTGATCTTCAAGGACCATTTCCTTCCTTGTCATTTAATAAGTCTAGATATGCCTTAGTCTTTGTTGATGACTTCTTTTGATACACTTGGATTTAATTTCTTTGCAAGAAGAGTGAAGTCTTTGTGAAATTTCAAAGCTTCAAAGCCTTAGTCAAGAAATAGATAAAGAAATATATACAAATTCTTTGGACTGACAATGGCAAGGAATATATCAACAACTGGTTCATAGAGCTTTACGTCTTAGAGGGTATTTGAATATATTATTCATTTCTATACACACCCCAATAGAAGGTCATGGTAGAGAGGAAGAATTGTATGCTCAAGGAGATGAGAAACTGTATGATACAGTCTAGATATCTTCTTGCACAATTTTGGGCTAAGACTATGAACTATGCAAACCACATTTAGAACCGAATGCTACATAGATAAGTGGGAGATATCACCCCTTTCAAGGCCTTCTTTGGTTGGAAATCCAAATTCACTCACTTTTTAGCATTTGAATCTCCTGCTTGGGTCTGCATTCATTCTAAAAATGCTAAGCCATTCAACCATAGAGTAGACCTTGTATTTTTTTTTATATGCAGATGGTATAAAGGGGTACCAACTTCTTGATCCCACCACTCATGATATTATCATTACAAGAAGTTTTCAAGTGATGGAATTCATTCATGATCCTTATTTAGATGCTTTCCCATCTACATCTACAATAGCAGATACAATAGATTCAATATTTTCATCAAATTTAGATTCTTTGCCAAATAGTTTAGATTTAACTTCAAAGACTTCATCCAACCGTGAATCATAGGGTTCTGTATCGCTCCAAATTTTTTGCACCCTTACCTTCAGGCTATAGGATCCACGCCCGAAAGGGGGATGGAAAAAGGATGGGACAATACCTCGGACTGAGAGACCCTTTGAAGGTCCTGCCTCTCGGGGGAGGATTATACAAACTTCTACTTCTAAAAATAGAAAACCTAATAAGGATAAGTTAATTTGTGGCTCTTGCAAAGGCAATAATAATAATTCTAAGTTCCTTAAAAAGGCGATACATAAATTGAAGGAATTTATTTCTAAGAACAACATCGATGAATATACTTCAAGCACAAAGAACTCAATAAAGAAGAAAGAAAAAGGTAAAGGGAAAGCCCTAATGGCAATTATAGTTCTACCTTCTAGCACTTGGGTATTTTTATCGGGTGCATCACATCATATGGCCTCATCTTTGAAGAAATTTTCTTCCTTGGAGCCTTGTGATGTTTCACATATTCTTTTGGGAAACAACACTAGTGTTGATGGAGCTAGGAAAGGGGATATTGAAATTGGTGAAGGCACCTTTGAAGATGTTCTACATGTTCCCTCATTTAAAAATATACTATCCATATTTTAGATTGCACATAGTGGTATAGGGAAGAGAATTAAATTCATACCCGAGACAGTGACAGTCAGAGAGTTAAATAGTAATACTATAGTGGCTCACAAGATTTGTGATAGGAAGGAAAGGTTGTATAATTTCATTCAATTTTCTCCCAATTCACCTTCTTTGGCATTGTTGGGTCACTCAGACAAAGTGAGAAAATTGTGGTACAAGTGGTATGGAAACTTGAACTACCGCTACCTTTAGCAGCTCAACTCGAAGGATATGGTCATTGGATTATCCCTTGTACACTTTATGGATGGATTTTGCAAAGGATGTATCCTTGGAAAACATCCCAAGGAGAGATTTGAGAAGGGAAATGCATGGAGGGCTACTCATATTCTACAGTTGATTCATAGTGATCTTCAAGGACCATTTCCTTCTGTGTAATTTAATAAGTCTATATATGCCTTAGTCTGTGTTGATGATTTCTCTCGATACAATTGGATTTAATTTCTTTGCAAGAAGAGTGAAGTCTTTGTAAAATTTCAAAGCTTCAAAGCCTTAGTCAAGAAATAGATAAAGAAATATATACAAATTCTTTGGACTGACAATGGCAAGGAATATATCAACAACTGGTTCATAGAGCTTTACGTCTTAGAGGGTATTTGAATATATTATTCATTTCTATACACACCCCAATAGAAGGTCATGGTAGAGAGGAAGAATTGTATGCTCAAGGAGATGAGAAACTGTATGATACAGTCTAGATATCTTCTTGCACAATTTTGGGCTAAGACTATGAACTATGCAAACCACATTTAGAACCGAATGCTACATAGATAAGTGGGAGATATCACCCATTTCAAGGCCTTCTTTGGTTGGAAATCCAAATTCACTCACTTTTTAGCATTTGAATCTCCTGCTTGGGTCTGCATTCATTCTAAAAATGCTAAGCCATTCAACCATAGAGTAGACCTTGTATTTTTTTTTATATGCAGATTGTATAAAGGGGTACCAACTTCTTGATCCCACCACTCATGATATTATCATTACAAGAAGTTTTCAAGTGATGGAATTCATTCATGATCCTTATTTAGATGCTTTCCCATCTACATCTACAATAGCAGATAGAATAGATTCAATATTTTCATCAAATTTAGATTCTTTGCCAAATATTTTAGATTTAACTTCAAAAACTTCATCCAACCGTGAATCATAGGGTTCTCGTATCGCTCCAAATTTTTTGCACCCTTACCTTCAGGCTATAGGATCCACGCCCAAAAGGGGGATGGAAAAAGGATGGGACAATACCTCGGACTGAGAGACCCTTTGAAGGTCCCGCCTCTCGGGGGAGGATTATAAAGGTGAATTTTCGACGGATGGTGGGTTCACCAGGAAACTTTTGAATGGCAGTTTCCACACCTAGGTTGATAGTGAGTTTGATGTGTTCATTTTGTGCTTTAATAATTCAACTCCTAGGTTTGGCCAAATATGAATCTAAACTATTCTATATGCCAATGCTGATTTAAATGAATACAGAAAGCAAAAATGAATGCAAATAACAGAGAATATATTAACTAGAAGGTGTCATACCTAATTTCGGATGTCTGATGAAGATTATAAGTCTTGTAGCAGTTCAAATCATCTCAATTTGTTCGTAATCGTCTGATATTTCTTGGGATCATCCAAAATCATAGAAGGTCATCTAAAATCAGACAGAATCGTCTGAAATCTGATGAATTCATCGACGAATTCGAAACCTGCAATCACAAAAACAGACGCAAAATACCAAATATGCAAATGTAGAAGCAAAGGATAATGGTAGAAATAACAGCAAACATGCCTTAAATAATAGATTTCAATAACGAATAAGGAAATGTAGTAGATTTAATGATTGATCTTAACTTTATCATGAGATTATGCTAAATGAGGTGAACTCCAAGATGAAAAAAATGTAATAACTTAAGACAGTGCAGAAATACAATATGAAAAATGTGGAGAAAGCTAAGAAAATGCAAACTCTAAACTCGGACTGCCCCCAATATGAACTATAGTCAGGATCGCATCCAATCGTACGAGATCGTCCACAATCATCCGAGATCGTCCGTGATGATCCAAGCTAGCTTCGACTGAAAAACAGTAGAGTTCCTGCAATAAAATGCAAAAAAATACCGAATGCAAGCAATAATGCGAGGGAATAAGGAGCTAACTCTGCAATGAAATCCTTCAACTAAGGGGTTAGGGATTCAGGGAGAATCATGGGAGTTAGGGGGATAAACTAGAAAAATCCTAGTTTATATAGGATTAGGAAGAGGTTTGGGAGGTTGGGGATCATCCCAATCTGGGAGATCTCCAATAGGGAAATCGCCAACTCGTGAGACACGCTTCTACCCGAGTTGGAGAGGCTGTTGAAACAAAAGCTAATTATGAAAATTCGGTTTTGGGACGAAATCGTCTAGACGTTTTGTTCCAGGCGAATTCGTCAGATCGGGGATGATTTTGTCTAATCTACGACGATATCGTCCAACGGTCAAAACAAATCCTAAAAATGGCACGAAAAATGGGGAATGCAGGTAACAAGTGGTTTAACGGGCAGTTTGGGGTTGAAATTTAAATTTTAATATTTTATATTTTTACTAAGGTTTTAACCATGCCAATTTTAGGGTGCTACAGAGTTGTAAACCCTCCACTTTGAGTGACATAGAGGATGAGGCCTCTCCTCATGCTCCTACTATACCTACCACAACACCATTGTGGGCTTGCAAGACTCTTGAGTTAGTTGGAAGTTTAGTTGGAGATCCTTCTAACACACGATGGACTAGATCAAAGACACTTGAGTATCCACATGCCTTCCTAGCTATAGCCTCTAACCCATAAACATTTAGAGACACCAAGAATTCCTAAGTGGGATGCATCTATGGAGGATGAGTATGATTTCTTACTTAGAAATCACACTTGGGACTTGGTTGACCTTCCTAAGGGAAGGGCAAAACTTTTGATGCAAGTGGATGTATAGGAATAAGTTTGCAGTAGATGGATCAATGGAAAAACATAAGGTATGCTTGGTTGCCAAAGGTTTTTCCCAAGTACAGTACATAGACTATTCAAATATCTTTGCTTCCATAGCAAAGATGATATGTATCTGGTTGGTTCTTGTTATTGCTACTTCTAAGATATGGGAAGTTCATCAGATGGACGTAAAGAGTGCATTTCTTCATGGGGATATTCATGAGAAGATTTACATGGAGTAGCCACAAGGCTTCATTCAAAATTCTTCCTTAGTTTATCAACTTCAAAAATCCATCTATGACCTCAAGTAGGCCCCACGAGCTTGGTATGCCAGTATGGATGCCTATCTTCTCTCCCTCAACTTTTCATGATGCCATTCTAATTCGAACATCTACATATTGCATTTAGATGATGATATTGTACTCCTTGTACTTTAAGTTGATAATTTGATTATCACTGGGATTTCCACATCATCCATTTAGGCAATTAAGTCTACCCTTTAGGACCATTTTTCCATGGTAGATTTGGGATTGTTGCACTACTTTCTTGGTATTGAGATCACATAGTATTCGATAGGGATATTCATTGCATATACCAAATATGCTAGGGATATTCTACTCCAATTTCACATGGCTGATTGCAAGCCATATCCAACTCCTTTTCTTTTAGGGGTAAAGCTTGAGACTGATTGCTCTACAACCACTTGCAGATGTGATACTATACCATCAACTTATCGAGAGTATTATCTACCTGACACATACCAAACCTAATGTAGCATATTCAGTTGGTATGGTTTCTTGCTTTATGCAAAAACCACATGAACTTCATTGGAGGGTTTCCAAACGAATACTACACTATATATAGGTGACACTGTAGTTTGACATTTTTTAGTATTTAGCAGGTATTAAGATCAATCTTGTGGGATACACTGATTCAGATTGGGTAGGTGATTCTTTGGATTACAAGTCTACTTTTAGTTATAGTTTTCACTTGGGTTCTAGTCTAGTATGTTGGTTGAGTAAGAAGCAACATGTTATTTCTCTATCATCTATTGAGGTTGAATATCAAGGAGTTATAAATACAACAACAAAGGCCATTAAGTTCTAGCTTATTCTCATAGAGTTTGGTATTGCATTTTGTAGGCCATTGGTCATTTTTTGTGATAACCAGAGTATGATTACCATTTCACAAAATATGATCCACCACCAATAGACCAAGCACATCGAGATTCATATGCACTACATCAAAGATCTTATTCAAGAGTGCATCATTGATCTTCAGTATTATTTGACTTTAGAGCAGATTGCTAACATCTTCACCAAATACTTCTTCGAAAGCAATTACACTCAGTTATGAGCTCTTCTTGAGGTTAGACACATTGACATTGGCTAGAGGGAGTATTTTACCTCTTCTATTTGAGGGGGGTCTCCTGCCTCCTCTTTCTTCATGGTATTCTTTTTTAAGGGGTATTTTCCACTAGGTTTTTCTCTTCTTATACTTTTGATTTGATCATTGCATTGTATTGAGTTCATTATGGTGCATCCGCTAGGACTCACATCACACTACCTACCTAAGTTGCACTTATGGGGGGTTTTGGTGCATATTTTATACTTTTCTACACTTGTGCTTAGTATTTGCACCTTTACATTAGCTTTCTTAGCTCACTCTGGTTCTTTCGAGTCCTTCTGGGCTTCGATCCGACATCTCTAGCTCCTTCTAGGCCTAGAGATACCTCTTGAGCTTGCTATTTTATCTTCTAGTGGGAAGCTTGTTAGTCCCACATTGATTAGTATTTGTACATATTGAGGAATCACTTACTATATAAGTGATCCCTCCCTTCTCATATTTGATATAGAGAGCTTATGCATTCTTGAGCACTTACATGTGAGAATTGATCATTTGCTTTTGCAATTGTTTTCTCTCATTCTGATAGTGTAATTTGCATTTAGCACTAGATCTTGGAGAGCTTGATGCTTCAAAAATTCTATACTAGTCAATCCACCTCCAAATAGCCCATGCAGCCCCAAATCTATTGATTCAATATTTGTTGTTTTCTTCATAGTTGTAGGTTTATTTCTTTCTATTTTTTAGGTTACAGAGTGATTTTACAAGTCTATAGTGAATTTGTGCTCCCAAAGTACATTTGTAGTCTTAAAGTGGATTTGTAGTCTCAAAGCACATTTATAGTCCGAAAGCGAATTTACAGTCTCAAGGTAAATTTGTAGTCCTATGGCAAATTTATTTGTAGTATAAATTTTTATTTTCTATTTTTGTAGGTTGTAGAGTAAATTTGTAGTCTTAGGGTAAATTTGCAATTCTAAGACAAATTTGTAGTCTCAAAACAGATTTATAGTCTCAGGGAAAATTTATAGTCCCGAGGTGAATTTGTAGGATCCGAGAAAATTTGCAGTCCTGGGGTGAATTTGTGGTCCTGGGGTGACTTTGTCCCAAGTGCATATTTTTGTTTTTTGTTTTTTGTTTTTTATATTTTGTTTTTGTAGGTTGCAGAGTAGATTTATAGTCTTAGGGTAAACTTATAGTCTCGAGGCAAATACATATATTAAGATCTAACATATTCTATCTTGGTATAATTAAGCTACACTATCTTAGGTCTTAATATAAATAACCAAGAGTATAATTATATATATGAGCAATTAAAATATAAACTGGCCAATATAAATTATAATAACATTCACTATAACCTCAAATATGAATGTACCCGCTGGTATGAAGGCTTTTCACCTGAAAATGTAAATCTATCCCTAGTACCAGTTTAGGTTAGGATGTTTGGGTTGCCCATTTAATTTTAGAAAATATATACCTTAAAGGTAATAGGCAACACTCTAGGAGAATTCCTTGAGATTTCAGATACGATAAAAGATGGATTTTTGGCTATTTATGCTTGAATATTGGTTATGATTGATATAAGTAAAGCTTTACCAGAATCAATCATTCTTAAGTATGGGGATAAGATGTGTACTCAAACTATATATTATTAAAATATATCTTTTAAATGTAGAATATGTCATGAGGTAGGGCATATTGAGAGATCATGCCCTAACAAGAGCCTAGAAGAATCATTTGAAGAAAACCGCAAAAGAAACTTACAAATGGTTATGGATGAAGATGGTTTTCAACTTCCAAAAAAAATATCTATAAAAATAAAAGAAAATAAATAGTGGAGACCAATAAGTAAGGATATTGGAAGAAATACCAACTCTTTTGAGGCTTTAGCCTATGAAGAAAAAATAGATCAAAACTTAGAGGATACAGTACAACAATTTCAACATATTAACAAGGAATCGTCTATTCAAAATGATCCTAATTTAAGGAAGAAAATTCTTGATGAACCTAAGGAATGTGTCTCATTATATTTTGAAGACTCTCTTGAAGTACCATGCACCATTTAGGAGAAAATAATTGGTAAATAAAATATAGTTTTAGAAGTTAATACCTCTACCATTAATAAGGAAATACTAGAAAATGAGTAGGATAAGTCAAAAGCTTCTATAATAGAGCCAGGAGAGGATAAATATGATGAAAAACAAAATTGTGAAAGATATTGACGAATATAATAATAAGACCTACTCCTGATTTCAACAAGGCAAAAAGAGGAAAATCCTCAAATTATCAAGTAAGATCCAGGGAAGCAAGAAAACATAGAGATAGGAACACAAACTAAGTTGGTTGAATTTCTCTTTGCCAAACAACAAAATGATATTGGTAATACGCAAGAAGCGCCAAAATCCCCTAATGATACATGATTATTATATCATGGAGTATATGGGTTGTTAATGCCCCCTCAAAGTAGAGGTGTATTAGGGACCTATGTTTAAGTAATAAACCTGATATTCTTTATATCCAGGAAAATAAAATGACAAAAGAAGTTTCAAAAACTATGAAAGCAATATGGACAAGATGTGAATGGGATGTTATATATTCTGAAGGAGTGACAGAGAGAATCCTAACTTGTTGAAATCCTTCTAGAACCTCTTTTGTAATTGTAGACACTAAAATCTGGTCAATCCGATTAGGCAATCACAAGCACTGGTTAATTGACACCATATGGCCCCCTTGGGCAACCCTCAGAGGTTTACTAGTGGTCCTAACCACTCTTGGAAGGCTCTACCCCACTTTTGGGAGCTTTTGGGCCATATAGGCATGACCGTCCCACCCTGGGATGGCCATAAACTGGTCATCCTAGGGTGGGATGGCCACAACCTGGTCATCCTGGGGTGGGACGACCATAAGGTTTGACTCCCAAAAAGTCAAATCTGGACAAATGGCACCCAAAAATTGCCATTTTCCCTACCTATTCAACCATGCAAGTCAGAGGATATAACATCCTTATGACATGCTGCATGTAAGAGGCCAAATAGGGAGATTCTCTTCTCCCTCCAATGCATGCCACCTTGTTGGCCAAATGGCACCTCTTGCCCTGCATGCCCTCGCATGCCTTTTTGCCCAAAGGCCTCCTTTGGCTATAAAGTGGATTAGTTTTCCATACAAGATATAGAGAGGAGTTTTGAGACATAGCAATGGAGTGCTTCCAAGATTTCCCCTCACCATTTTGTGCCCCTTTTCCCTCAAAATCTCTACCTAGCGAAGGAGGTTTGTGAGTGAACTAGGAGGTGCGATTTGATTCCAAAACTGAACCATATGAGTGATTTTTACCACAAAATTTTATGAAAATACTATTTATGATGTCCCTAACCAATTCATAGAGGAATTGGTGATAAAATAAGTGTAGAATTGGTGGTCGTCCCACCCTAGGATGGTCCCTAGTTTGTGATAGTCCCAACCATCCCACCCTAGTATGGTGGCTTATATATGCATTATTTATTTACTATTATTTTTTATTTATATTCTATATTATCATATTATTCTACTTTCCAAATTTCATGCATTTTGGAGCTATATTGAGTGAGATATCATATTTTTAGTGTTTTGTAGGGTCTTATGCAGGTCTACGGAGGTCATCTGGAGAAGCACCTAAAAATATTATTTATTTTGCAAATATGACCATATGGGTTCTCTTAAAATCATTTTTTATGTATACTTTCCAAGTTTCATTTTATTTGGATGTGTTTTGGTTTAGAAATTGCTTGCTTTGGGTTTTGTAGGTTGAGGACAGGCACTACGAATGCGACATGCCATCGGACACAATTTTGGTTCTATTTTTAGTGATATCTTCCCAAAACCATCTATTTTACATCCCTCTACAATTTCAAGTCATTTGGAGTTTATTTGGTATAATATCCATGCATATTCTCATTACTAGTCTTTTGATGCCTGTGGGGATTGCATGTTTTTCATCATACACACTTGCTATTTGACATTTCTGATTTCCTTGTGTGTAGGTGCAGGTTTCTATAGTACATTAGGAAGGATCACAAGACCTCAAGATCAAATATACAAGTGGCAGCATCATAGGTTCACCCACCTCGATTGTGGGTACGAGGAAAGACACTGGATGTGCACCCGAGTTACTTGAAGGATTTTGATCCTTGGGCACCCAAAATTTGTAAAAATTGTATCATATTTGAGCCCTCAAGGGGACTTCTATGTAACCTTGGATTTGATCCACCAAATTAATAAGAAATAAACTCTCTTTTACTTCATTTCTTGTTATTTGGTATCTCTTCCATTTTACTTGCATGCTTCCGATTTGATGCTCTTGAGACATAGGAGATAGATGCATATATTTTTCATCTTAATTAGGTGCACCATTTTTCCCTAATTTAGTGGTGATCATGGTGGGACCCTATCCCTATTTATTTTCTAAAGGTTTGACCTCATATTTTGCTTGTTTTCTGTTGTAGGTACTGGTCGTCCTGGCCTAAAATGGCCTCTGGACTGCTCCTTAGCTCACCCTGGGATGGCCACACGACCATCCCACCCTAGGATGACCATAAATATGGTAGCCATCCCACCCTAGGATGGCCACAAAATAGAGCCTTTTCTACTCAGATGCTAAAAATAGCAGGTTCCTCGGGTGATAAGGTAGGTACCTGAACTTTCTGTTTTCTGTACATAGTCAGAATTTGCTGAAATTTGGTTTTTCTTGCATGCTTTGTTTGCTAGAAAGGTAGAAAATATAGTTTCATTTTCTTATAAATGCAAAAATAATAAAAAAAATAAGAAAATAAAAAATAAGTTAAGTTATGATGCCCTTGTATGGTTTGCTTGCATGTAGGCTACCTAATGGGTAGGCCATCATTTAGGGTTTGCATTTCGTAGGTTTCCTTTTATCTAGATTATTCTGAAAGTAAAATGTACTTTTGCATGCATTTAGTGAATGATCATTGAATGCTTCATTGTTTACTTTCTTTGGATTAAAAGGAACCACACACACCATGATTCACTTAAACGCTAGTGAGGTGGATTTCATCACCATCCACTAGTAGAGTTCAATGAGGTGGCTTTCATCTCCACCCATTGTCTCAAATCCCATGAACCTTGTTCTTTTCCAAGGCTGGTTCCAAGATCCATCATAGCCCATGGGTTATAGCATGTATCTCTCTTCGGAGAGGTATATCATAGATTACGGGTGAACTGGGTGAGGAACTGGTAGGACCTGTGCTCCCTGGCCATGTGTGGACTTCATCACCACACATTATAGGTGGGATAACGTGACCTGGAGTTCATCACTAGGTTTTTGAGCTATGAGTATATAGGTGAAATCCAATTAAACACAATATTATCATTCAACAAGATTTCAAACACGTGACACAAGGTCATCCTTTACAAACAACACATCTAAAACACACAAAATAGTTTAGGGATTCACATCTAAAACTTAAAAGAGATAATCATCTGTCTTATTGAGTGTTTCCTTTCTTGTGTGTTGTTTCATTAAGAATTTGTAAAGGAGATAATCATCTAGGGTTTGGTAGAGAGTTACAATGGTGTGCACCTATAGCCAAGCCCAATCATGGGTGGAAGCTATGGAGAGTGGACTAGGAGACATGAGTCATCTCCGCTATAGCCCCAAGGACTTGGTCATACCTCCTTGGTGAGCCTCTACTCACCCCAGTCCTAGAATAGTGGGATGTGAACCACACCTACAAGGGAGCCCTATGCGGGACACCCCTATGGGTGATGGACCTTACCTAGGAGAGTGTTCCTGGTATTTAGACACATCACATGCCTTCTTTGATGAAAGGCAATAGTGCATTGAGGTGCTAGTAGATAGAGTGGTGCCATGCATCCATGTACCTGTTAGGTCTGACATACCTATTCATAGGCTAGAGCATGACTTCACACATTGGGTAGAGCAGGTTGATCCAACCTTACCTCTACATCACCCTGATAGGGTACAATAGCTTAGGCAACTTGATGGGTATGATACTCATCGCTCGAGGTGAGCTAACTCCACCCTTCCCTTCCTCATCCATGAAGGAAGGCATGAGGAAATCCTAGATTATCCTCAAGAGTAGTATACCATGCATGCACGATGTGCCTCTGCACCTATTGAGTACAATGAGCATATGCTCAAGCTTGAACCTCAAGTCAATGTGATGGCCCTCGATCGAGGGAAGCGCATGATAGATATCATAGATTATCTTGAATGAGGTCAGCCTCAGGGTGAGACTCCTAGGCCTCCTAGGCCTCACATAGTGGAATAGATCAATCAAGTAGTTGCAATATATATGGAATACCAAGCTTAGTTCAAGTAGCTTCGATGAGACAAAGAGCAACTAGACCACTTGCATCAGCTTGAGAAAGAAAGAATCGAATGGTAGACCAATGAGCTATTCCAGAAAACTTTATGAGAGAGGGTTCCTACCCCTAAGACACATAGGTAGGAAGTCCACCTGAGGCAACCCATACTCATTCGAGATAGGTCTCCTAGGCCTTATCCAATGTTGCCTCCATGACCTCCTAGGTTATATCGGGACTTGCCTCCTAGGCCAAACATAGGATGCCCACAATGGGTAGATACCCCTCTTTATAGATCGGCTCGAGAGATGCCCTATGGGGCTTACATTGAGCATGAGCTAGAGGTAGAATATTTGGAAATGCCTTACCAAGGTAGGGGGTGACATGCCACCACCCCATAATAGGTTGGAGGATCCTCGACCTCCATCATAGGATAGGAGCAAGGATGAGGAGATTAAATCCTCAGATGCATATCGAGCATTGCTAGAGCACCTAGAGTTAGTAGAGAACAAGACCTCTAGGTCTGGATCTCAAAAGCCCACTTTGCACTAGTTACGTAGTCAACCCCTTCATCCTTCGGTTCCTACCCCTCCCTATCTAGAGCAATTTAAGCTGCCTCAGTTGGCTACCTTTAAGGGAGAGGAAGATGCATAGGAACATGTCACCAAATTCTTGAGTCAATGCTTTGGCATTCAGGATAATGATGCTTTTCTTTTGTGGACATTTATGACTACCCTCTCTGGCCCTACCATAGAGTGGTTTACCCAACTCCTGAAGCATAGCATCCATAATTTGGATCAACTTGTAGATGCGTTCCTCGAACGCTTCACCTTCAACACCAAGAGGAAGGTGACGCTGGCTGACCTAGCTAGGTTGAAACAATATGATGATGAGTCAATAGCAAATTATGGCAATAGGTGGTGAGCCTTGCTCTCCAAGCTACCTTATCTACTCCCCATGTCGGATTTGACTCAGATGTTTTCCAAGAGCTACCTAAAGCTGATCTCCTTGTTGTTGTAGTTGCAATAATATCCGACTCTTGAAGATGCCCTAGCATAGGCTAGGACCATTGAAGACATCAAGATTCAAGAGGGAGAGATTGTGAAGCCTCGTAAGAAGGAGTGGAACAAGAATGCTAAGAATACCCTAGTGCAGCCTAAGCCAATAATAGTGAATCAGGTTGCCATTAGTGTCCCAGGGCCAGTGCAAGCAGTACCACCTCAAAAGCCTAATTATCAGGCCACACCTAGGAACTATGCCAAGGACAACCAGAATAGTCAAGGGCAAAATCAATAGCATCACCCCAAGTGATAGTTCACACCCATTGCAGAGTCTATGGACTCATTTTTTGAGCACCTCTTAGCAGCTAATTCGATCAATCTTCTTGAGAGTCGACCTATCAACCCAAATGCACCTAAGCCCAAAGGATACAAAGAAGACCTATATTGCAAGTTTCATAGGCAAAATGGGCATGATATGCAAATGTGCTATAAGTTCAAGCATTTGGTGCAAGACATGATCGATAGGAATACCCTTCAGGTAGACAACCCTATCACACCAAACAACCAATATATGGAGGTCTTTAAAGACCCCTTGCCTACCCATGCAGAGTAGGCCAAGCTAGTGCCCTAGGTAAATGAGGTTCATCATGCACCCCCTCAGCAAGGGTATGTCGACATGATCAACATTGTAATGAGGAATAGGTGGTACCCAAGTCCAGTCACACCACCTATGGCTCAAGGTGATGTTCCTTCGATGTCATAGCCTTTACCACCTCTTGTGTCGAGCCTCCCACCTAGGCCTATGGTCACAATTAAGAGCAAGCTCACTCAGAGCCTAAGAATGACATCTGCTCGACTCTCCATCTATGAGCTCATTCAACAATCACCACCTCATAGAGAAGCCTTGATGGAGATCCTTAAGGCAATAGAGCTTCAGCCCTAGGAGTCTAACTCCTTCAACAATTTTGTGGGGCATGTGCAGCAATGCATGAAACTGGTGATTACCTTTCGAGAAGATGAACTTAAACCGGTTCCAAATGATATGGTGGATCCTCCCTTGCACATCATCGCATGTGTAAATGGGACACCATACAAGAGAGTGTTGATAGACACTGGGTCTTCTAGCAACATCATCACTACAATAGCTCTCAAACATTTGAAGCTCCCAACATCCCATATTGTTGCATCTACCTACACCCTTCGAGCATTTAATGATGCCATATGCTCGATAGTTGGCACAATAGTCCTACCCATCCAGGTAGGACAAAAGACCATACCGATACTGTGCCACATCTTGGAGGGTGATATGGCATACAATATCTTGTTAGGTAGACCTTGGATCAGGGACATGAAGTGTGTCCCTTCCATTGCTCACCAATGCCTCAAATACACTTATGAAGGGCAAGTTCATGTCATCCCTATGGACCTAGAACCTTTCAAGTATTACAATATGGTGCAGTAGCTCCCTGAGTCTACCTTACCATCCACCCATCTAGATTTTCAACCGAATAAATCTAGCCAAGGTTTGACTCCATCACCATCACCTTCATTCAATCCATCATCATCTCATGCCATACCATCCTCATCTTCAACACTTCCAGATGTGCCTTCATCATCGATGAATCCTCCACCGAGGGACATGAGGAAGAGGCCTATTGATGAGAGCCCTCCGATCATATCCACCATCTCCACCAATGAGACCCCTAGCCCAATGGATGAGGAGCTACCTCATGAGGCAAATGATGAATCAATCCAACTCTCACTCTCATCCCTTTTTTATCCATAGCCTCAGGTCATAGTACACCTAGCTTCTACCAGATTAGGAGAGTACATGGTTAGGAATGTTACAACTACCCCTGCTATAGAGTCGGTGCAAGACATGGGTCGACCTCATCTTCCCATAGGCACTATCATGCCTCTCGGTCTTCCCCCTAATCAAATGAATTTTATCTATGGGGGCCTTGACTATGGCATCGAGCCTTACCAATAACAGGAGGAGGATGAAGAGCCCTTTTTTGAGGACATCAACTACATGTCCAACCTTGAATTTGCCATGAAGTACCTTCACCTCTGTAATTGGTATGGTTATGGGTTGGGCCTGTATGAGCAAGGCACCAGAGTTCCTTATCAACCATAGTATCAAATGCCTTATGACAAATCTAGTTTGGGACACAACAAGCCTGTGCCCCTAGATGTCCTCATAGATAGCTTAGAGTGCATGACTCTAGACTTTAGGGATGAGCTTGCATGAGATCCTTTTGCCAACCCCAATCATGTCTACTCACTAGGGGACTACTTCCCTATGCCCTTGGGAGATGATGACCCACCTCATGATGTCATCCAATATTATGAGAGAGGTGAAGGTTCATGCACTCTTCCCCATGATAGTGAGGAAGAGGATCCAGGGTCCCCTTATGAGTGGACATCCGATGATGAGTCAGACTATGGAGTCACACCGATTGACTCTGATAGCTCTGATGGAGAATACGCATGGATCATCCCTCTGGATGATGAGGATGAGTTCTATTTGCACATGTTCCCATTACATGATCCCATCTGGTGACAACTTCTACCTCTCGAGGAGCAAGCTCACCCGTAGCCGCACCGACCACCTCCGATCATTCAGCCTCCACCGCAACCACCTCTAGAAGTCTTGCGACATCCTGATGTCCATGAACACCACCCACCACATAGGGGAAATCATCCATCCATAAATATGATTTCCATAGATCTATTTGAGCCCTTGCAAGATCCGAATAACCCATTGAAGCCATTGCACCTCGACTTGGGGGTAATTGACTTTGATCGAGGAGATTCACCCCCATCGCCTTCTAAGTACTGGCCTTGCGATGAGATGTTACAACCATTTCATTTCTCTCCAAGGCCTACTCATGATGTCTTCCATGTTGAGGAGGAACCCAAGGTTCCAATTGCTGATCTAAACCCAGTTGATGACATCCACCTGATCCCTACTCCTCACCAGTTGGAGGAGGGATCACATATGTCAATCGAGCCTATGATTGACAAAGATATCGGCTCAGATCCTAAGAATCCATAGTATATCAAGTTAGGGGAAATCCTATCCCTCAAAGAGCAAGCCGATTACATAGCCCTTCTCATAGAGAAGAAGGAAGCTTTTGCATGGTCCTACAAAGACATGCCGAGACTGGATCCAAATCTAGTCACCCATAATCTGACGCTTGACCCCAAGGCCAAGCCTGTTAAGCAAAAGTTAAGAAATATGCATCCCATAGTAGCCCTAATGGTCAAATATGAGCTACAAAAGTTGTTGGATGCTAGGTTTGTCATTTTTGTAGACTATCCACCATGGTTGTCCAACATGGTTCCCATCAAGAAGCTTGATGGGAGGATTCACATTTGCACTAATTTTTGAGACCTAAACAAAGTGAGTCCTAAGGATGATTTTCCTTTGTCGAGCATCGACACCCTGGTAGATGCCATAGTGGGCCATGAAATGTTATCCCTCATGGATGGTTTCTCTGGGTACAATCAGATTCGTATCAATCTGGAGGACCAACTCAAAATGACATTCACAATGCCTTGGGGAACATTTTGCTATAAGGTCATGCCTTTTGGCCTTAAAAATATTGATGCTACCTACCAGCGTGCCATGACATACATCTTCCATGACTACATGCATAAGATTTTGGAAGATTACATGGATGACTTACTAGCTAAATATTTATTATGCCATGAGCATCTCGATGTCTTGCACAAAGTCCTCGATCACCTTATTGAGCATAACGTGAGACTGAACCCCAAGAAGTGCATCTTTGGTATCACATCTAGAAAACTCTTGGGATTTATAGTTTCTAAATGAGGCATCAAAGTGGACCCCAACAAGGTCAAGGTAATCCTCGAGATGCCTCCCCCAACTACTATTAAGTAGCTCCAAAGTCTACAGGGTAAGATCACATCCATCAAATGCTTCATAGCGCAATTGTCGGACAAGTGTCGACCCATGAACAAATTATTGCACAAGGGGGTCGCATTCCATTGGGATGATGAGTGTCAGGATGCCTTTGATGCAATCAAATAATACCTGGCTTCACCACTAGTGTTGGCTCCACCTAGACTAGGAGTGTCATTCCACTTATACATCTCAGCCACTGAGATTGCATTGGGCACCATGTTAGCCTAAAATAATGAATTGCATAAGGAACAGGCTACTTACTATCTTAGTCACACCCTGGTCAGCTATGAGATCAAGTATGCATACATTGAGAAGTTATGCCTAGTGATGGTCTTTGCCACCAAGAAGCTATGACATTACATGCTTAGCCATACCACGTATGTTGTATCAAAAGAGAATCCATTGTGATACATGATGAGTCATACTTATCACAATAGTCGCATGATGAAATGGATCATGTTGTTGATGGAGTTTGACCTAGAATTTATCGAAAAAAATCAATCAAGGGTTAGGTCATCATCGATCAACTCGTAGAGGCTCCTCTCTAGGATGATCAACCTCTTAGCATGGAGCTTCCCGATGATGGAGTCTTCCAAATATCAGAATCACTTGATTCTGATGAGCCTGAGTCATAGGCCGATATGACTCTATTCTTTGATGGCTCCAAGTGCGAGCAAGGGGGTGGTGTAAGGATCATGTTTTTCACACCGCATGGGGCTCCCATACCCCTATCATTTAAACTTGATTTCCCATGCACCAACAACAATGTCGAGTATGAAGCCTTGCTCATAGGTCTTCAAATGGCTATCACCATGAGAATAACCAAGCTCAACATTTTTGGTGACTCCTTGCTCATTTTCAACTAGGTCAAAGGGATTTACTAGTGCAAGTGTCCAGTTCTGCAAGCCTATAAAGCCCTTGTGGATAAACTCCTAGAAAATTTTGAATGGTATGACATCGAGGCACTCCCTCGATCATCTAATCATTTTGTGGATACCATGGCCTCCCTAGGGTCCTTGATCCCATAGAACCCTACTGATGAGATGACAACCATTCAGGTCAAAATGCTATCACAATCTACGGTTGAGCATGAGAGCACTCAAGCCATGCTAGAGGTCCACTTGATTCAAATTGAACCTCATCAAGAGAGATTCTCGCACATTCATGAGCACTTGAATCATGCCACTTGGGGGACTTTGTTCCCTCAAACCCCTTTTGATAGCAATACAATGCTATTCTTACAAGTTCTTTCCCAATCAGCATTCTCTCGGGAGGAACTTCAAGAGGGATAAGCAATTCATGCAATCGAGGCTTCCTCACAATAGGACTGGTCCACACAAATTAGGGAGTATCTAAAGCTTGGTAATCTCCCTCCTGGATTGTCACATGCCACCAAAAGGACATTTAAATGGAAGGTGATAAAATATGTCTTGCTTGAAGATATTTTGTATCATCGAGGCTATGAAGGAATCCTCCTTCATTGCTTAGAGCATCAAGAGTCAGTTTGGGCAATGGCCCAAGCACATGATGGTACTTGTGGTGGCCATTTCAGTGGCATGGCCATCGCAAAGTGCATTCTTCGCATGGGCTATTATTGGCCAACTTTAGAGCGATATTGTTGTGCATATGTTAAGAAGTGTATGAAGTGTCAACACCATGCTAACTTGACACACGTACCTTCTCAGGCCTTGCAACCGATCCAATCGGCTTGGCCATTCTCGTAATGGGGGTTGGATTTAATCGAGAAAATCTCACCTACCTCCTTGGGCCATCACACATTTATCATTATGGCTATCGAGTATTTTACAAAGTGGGTGGAAGCAATTCCCCTTACCACTATGATAGGACCTCGCATAGCGGAGTTCATATTGCATAATATCATTTGTCATTTTGGTATTCCATCCAAGATCATTTTTGATAATGGGACATCATTTAAGAATAAATATGTGCATGCTTTGATAGCAAAGTATAATATCCAACATAACTTTTCAATGCCCTATTATCCTCAAGAAAATGGGCAAGTAGAGGCATCAAACAAAATATTGATTGCCATTCTCAAGAAAATAGTTAAAGAGAATCACACCGATTGGCACATGCAAATACCCCTTGCTCTATGGGCCTATCACACTAGCATTCGGATGCCCACTAGGGCAACCCTATTTTCACTAGTGTATGGCATCGAGGTAGTCATGCCTCTAGAGCTAGAAATCCCATCACTATGCATATCCATGTAGGAGTTCATCGATGATGACACCGCATGATAGGCTCACCTAGATCAACTTACGTTGCTTGATGAACATCGTGTTAATGCTCTTGAGCACCTACATGTTTATCAAGAGTGACTTAAGAGAGCCTACAATATGAAAGTCCATCTTAGAGACTTTCAGGTTGGTGACCTCATTCTGAAAGAGAACCAACAAAATTCTAATTTTCCACCCCATCTATGGGACAAGTTTATGATAAACTAGTTAGGTCCCTTTGTCATCACTAGTCATATCGGACCTAAAACTTATCGCCTAGCCTCCCTTGAGGGAATCAAGGATCTTGAACCCTTGAACATCCTTCATTTGTGGCCTTTCCATGCCTAGAGTGTTGTGGCCCACCCCAAAATGCTCCAAGGGTGTCTACAACCCGCTTGGTCAACCCAAAATGCTCCTAGGTGGTCTATGACCATCTAGGTCACCCCAAAATGCTCCAAGGGTGTCTACAACCTACTTGGTCAACCCAAAATGCTCCTAGGTGGTCTATGACCATCTAGGTCACCCCAAAATGCTCCAAGGGTGTCTACAACCTGCTTGGTCAACCCAAAATGCTCCTAGGTGGTCTATGACCATCTAGGTCACCCCAAAATGCTCCAAGGGTGTCTAAACCTGGTCAACAAAATGTCCTAGGTGGTCTATGACATCTAGGTCACCAAAATGCTCCAAGGGTGTCTACAACCTACTTGGTCAATCCAAAATGCTCCTAGGTGGTCTATGACCATCTAGGTCACCCCAAAATGCTCCAAGGGTGTCTACAACCTACTTGGTCAACCCAAAATGCTCCTAGGTGGTCTATGACCATCTAGGTCACCCCAAAAGCTCCAAGGGTGTCTACAACCTGCTTGGTCAACCCAAAATGCTCCTAGGTGGTCTATGACCATCTAGGTCACCCAAAATGCTCAAGGGTGCTACAACCCTTGGTTTTTTTGTCAAAAGCTCCAAGGGTGTCTACAACCTGCTTGGTCAACCCAAAATGCTCCTAGGTGGTCTATGACCATCTAGGTCACCCAAAATGCTCCAAGGGTGTCTACAACCTTCTTGGTCAACCAAAATGCTCCTAGGTGGTCTATGACCATCTAGGTCACCCAAAATGCTCCAAGGGTGTCTACAACCTACTTGGTCAACCCAAAATGCTCCTAGGTGGTCTATGACCATCTAGGTCACCCCAAAATGCTCCAAGGGTGTCTACAACCTGCTTGGTCAACCCAAAATGCTCCTAGGTGGTCTATGACCATCTAGGTCACCCCAAAAACCCCAAAGGCATCCATAAGCCCTTTGGTCACCTAAAAAGTCCCAATGGCATCTAACACATTTGGTCACATGTACATACATATATATCAAAAATCCAAAAACATTATCAAAATATCAAAAATACAAAAATATTGCATTTCATCAAATTGCATACCATTGCATTATATCATCAATTGCATTAGGCATACTCATCATTGCACTTTGCATTTTAGAGTTGCTCATACATGTCTAGCACTATGACTGTACACTAGTCATCATTCAAAATCTATGTTGTTCAAGTCATCATTCACATCATTTCATATTTCACATATCATTTCCACTTACATTTCCCACTTTTTATATTTGTGTCCATTCCCTTCACCTAGCCATTTGTTCTAGAATGTCATTAGGGTTTTGATCACTCAACCATCTCTAGTTTTCTTTTCAGATTTTGTAGAAAGCTATCATGATTTTTAGGAGGTAGAGTCTTGCTTAGATTGTACCTTGTATACATCAAAATCCCAACACATTTTCACACTAATAAATCCAAGTTTTGCACAAGGAAAGATGAAACCTACAAAGTGGTCTAGGTTACCTTAAGCGAAAAGTCTATCCTACTCATCCCCCTGTGTGAATGGTTCAAGAATGTTGAGAATTGGCAAAAGGACAAGCTCTTCCCTACCCAATTCCCTCAAATAAATAGTGGTTTTCACCACTATCAAAATCAAAATTCCAAAGTAAAATCCCAAAGTCAAAATCCCAAAATCAAAAAAATCAAAATCAAAATAAATAGTGGTTATCACCACTCCCCAAATCCCTTGCTCAAAGAAAACAAAAATACAAAATAAATAGTGATTTTCATCACTACATATGAGCAAATATCCCTGAATTCAAATAAAAGAAAATAAGGGAGTATTGAACTTGAATCCCTAGAATTCTCAACATTCGACAAACCATAAGGTGATCCTCATTACAGGTTTGGTGGATAACCTACTTGGCAATGGTGGTATCCTTACGCATGATGATATGTCTATCACATTAGCTTTTGCATGTGTGCAGACCAATGTTTGCATGTGGATGAGCTAGCTTTTGGTAGCCTATACTACCTAGTGGTCTAATCCAACTAAGTACAAAACCTAGGATCATGCTACTCATAGGGTGATCTTCAGTACAGATGGGTTACGTAATCCCATTTGACACTGGGGTAATCTTATGCTTATCACAAAATGAACTCACTTGCACACATAGGGATATTGAGTATCTTGGTCATCCTAGCAGATTCATACCTTGTCAAAAAGTCTTGCATGGTTAGTATATAATTTTGACCAATTGACTAGAGTGTTTGAGTCTCATGAAAACCTCATAGACATCCTATAACATCCTATTATTCATTCCATTTTATCACATTTATGTCAGTTTACATTATTCATAAATCCATTACATAGTCTCATGACAACATTACACATGAATTGATGAATTCTATACAGTCTATGGTGCTAACATAGTATGTCATATAGTATATACATTTCATCATCTAGATCAATACATCATCCATCTCAATATGCATCCATACATATACATCAAATCAAATCAAATTACAACATATGCATACATGATAGACATCCATCATCATATCATAAAGCAAATAAACACATTGCATACATCTCATAAAGCAATAAACACATGATGATAAACCACATAAAATCTCATATATATATATATATATGGGGTAAAAAGATACATCATACTACTCATAGGCTACAATAAAGTGAGTCCTCAGACTTCACAATGCTAAAACATCCAAAAATATAAAAAGAGCCATCAGAGTCTCAATGACCATGGTCATGTAGGACCGGTACTACGACTCACACTCCCACCTATAGTCGAAGTCTATTGTGAACTCCCATACCTGCTACCACCTACCCTATCAGCCCATCACCTAGATCTAGGTGCCTCCATCCTAGCTGAAGACTACCCTATCCCACTCTACTGACTCTAGTGTGATCTACTCATAGTTGAATCATCTGGTAGGTGCCCTCCAAGGTGCACTACCTCATTCTCTAGCTCATCTATGTAGGTCTACCCCTATCGGTACCACACCTGGTAGGTCTCCACTATGGAATGGAGTCATGTCACCTCTACCTATAGCCTAGCCACATCCTCACTACTGGATCCCTCCTGCCTAGGGCTTTAAGATCACAACTATGCCCATAGAGCTACTATCTTGGCTTGAGCATCCTGTACCTATGTCTAAAGGAGATATCTCTCCTACCTAACCTTGATCAGCTCATCCCATAACTCAGTATCTGTGTCACCCTATACCACCTACTATGCTTGCACCCCTTGATCTCTAGTATCATCATCCCCAAAGTCACCCTGATCTCCTAAGTCTAGGAGGTCTACCTACTCATCTACCATGTACCCATACCCATGCCACTCACCTACCTCGACCTGGTCCTCATCAGGAGCCTCTTGATAAGCCTCCCCTTATGCCCCTGCTGCACCTCCCCTTAGTGGCCCCTCTCCTCACCACTGGTGCATCACCCACCAGGATTCATACTCCTCTATAGTCTTAACATCATCCACATCTAGAATGTCTACTATAGGATCTGCATCCCTACTAACCACCTCCACCATCGACCACCTTAGTGTCCTCTCATCCCCATAGTATTGGTAAACCACTAGCTCACTAGGAAACCCCTATCATAGCTTAAACTATCGTATAACCTAAGCATATGGAAAGAACTCCTACTCTATCCCATGTCAGCCAACTAGCCATCTCCCTCACCTCACTCGATGAAGTTGCACCTCAGCCTCAACCCATGCTGGGCAATCCTTGTAGGGTCTCTAGAACACATCAGCTACTCTGAGTCCTACAAAATACTAGGTATAATGACCCATATCACCTACCTAATATCAAATCTATCCTACCTCCTGGGCCCCCTACCATAGGATCCCATAGCCAATCTCTCGGTCCTCCAGCTCTACCTATGTCATCCATGGTAGTCCCTACGGCCTATCCATCGCTATATGCTGCCATCCCCAAACCTATAGTAGAAATCTACACCCCAAGCCCTTCCACCCTTGAGAGTAGATCTCGTACAACTCATCATATAGCTATGCTAGTAGTGTCATCCCCCATGCCATCACTAGTGGCCGCTCCATAGTGCACCCTACCAAAGTAAACACTAACTCCAGAAGGTTCCAAGGAAACCTGGCACCCGATGAGTCTGGTAGAAGCATATTAGAAATCAATTTCATCAGTAGCATATGCCTCACGCCCAGTACCCTAGCCTCATACCAACGTACCACAAGTATACCTCCATTGGAAGAGCCCCCTATCACCTCCTCCACGACCCTGCCAAAGTACCTCTCCATAACTACGTCTCTCGGTCTCGGTGAGTAGACTCAATCGATCATCCCTCTATCAGAATGCATAATATCTAGTAGATATCCTCTAGTATCACCATCATCTCCCCTATCGGTATGTGGAAGGTGTTGGTGTGTGGGTCCCATAGGTCAATAAGCGTCGTCAAGTAAGCGTGGTCGCCCAACACAGGCTCTAATCGTGTCACCTACTTGAGGCCAATGGCATCAAGCCACTCCCAGTATGCATCATTCAATAACTCTCTCATGGTTTCAAATAGATATAGAACATGACATCGACTCTTCACCACCTGGCAGAGACAAGTCGATCAAAAATAGGCTCCAAATAGGCTTCAAAATGCCCCAAAAACACTCAAAAAAGACAAAAAAGGGCCCTTTTTTAGGCTAGTTTGTGGTCGTCCCACCCTGGGATGGCCCCCAAATTTGTGACCATCCCACCCTGGGATGGCCCCTAAATAGCTCAGGCTGGCCATCCCACCCCAGGATGGCCCCCAAACTAGGCAAAATTGGGCCTTCTAGGCCCTCAAAAATAGGCAAATAACAACAAATTAAAGCCCTAAAAAGCAATAAAATCACATAAAAACACAAAAAAAAGCATAAAAAATTATAGGGTATCCCTAATAAGGTTTAATTACCAATAATTTAGTGTGCCCTAGCAAAAAAGCAAAAACAAGCCATAATTTCAATTTCAATTTCAAGCATAGTGCAGTAAGAAATCCAAATTCTTACCCGTCTCGCACCGGCTCCACCATTGGATGAGTCTGCATGCTGGATCATGGTGACTTTAGGATGATTTTGGTAGCACTCCACTACTTATAATATTTCTCCTCCTCCTCACCTCTCAAGCTACAAAGTTGCAAATGCACAAATGAGCCCAAATGACCCATTTTTGGCTTAAATAACCCTCCTAGGGCCCTGACCATCCTAGGGTGATCTAGGTGGCTGATTGGCTGGCTTTCCCACCCTAGGATGGTCATGGAATATGCCACCATCCCACCCTAGGATGGCCATAGAAAAATTTCACAAAAATAACTTAAAATGCACCAAAAAGGGTCCAAAACCCACCAAAAATAGCTCAAATTTGGTCAAATTTCACATAGGATCAAAAGGAATCTAAATTTCTCATGGAGAAGTGGAAAATTATTTACTTCACACCCTAATAAGGCCATTGTGGCTGGACCACCCCATGGGAATGAATTTTTTAGCTCCTTTCTTCCATACAACATCAACAAAATCACCAAATTCCTCTCAAAAATGCTCCATTTTTCAAATGAGTAAAACCGGAGGAAACCCTAACAAAGTCATATGTGTCAAGTGACTCATCACTTTTATCACTGGTCACTCCCTCATCGACTCATCACTTGAGGGGGTAGTCATATTAAGCACATTCATAATCACAATCAACAATCACACACTCAATCATGCAAATTGCATTCATTCAACGAATCTTTGACAAAGATAATCATGCTCCTTCTTGGGGTAGCAAACAAGCACAAATTAAATAAATGCTTGGCATTCTAGAATCATGAAGGATACAACCTGACTGTTTCATGACTGAACAATGTCCAAGATCAAGTCAACCTTAATTCAATGTTGTACTTGAAGCAAGTTCCTTAGCTCGTCCAAAGCAAGGATTCAAGAACGCATGCTCTTTCCATGATTGGGGCATCAAAAGTTGGTTAGGTTATTGAATAACCCTAATAATTTAGAATTTTAGTCATCTATTTTTTCTCAGTGCTATGTTGCACACAACACATCTCAAAAAGGGGCATCTTTAGACACTAAAATCTGGTCAATCCGATTAGGCAATCACAAGCACTGGTTAATTGACACCATATGGCCCCCTTGGGCAACCCTCAGAGGTTTACTAGTGGTCCTAACCACTCTTGGGAGGCTCTACCCCACTTTTGGGAGCTTTTGGGCCATATAGGCATGACCGTCCCACCCTAGTATGGCCACAAGCTGGCCATCCTAGGGTGGGATGACCACAACCTGGTCATCCTGGGGTGGGACGACCATAGGGTTTGACTCCCAAAAAGTCAAATCTGGACAAATGGCACCTAGAAATTACCATTTTCCCTACCTATTCGACCATGCAAGTCAGAGGATGCAGCATCCTTATGACATGCTACATGTAAGAGGCCAAATAGGGAGATTCTCTTCCCCTCCAATGCATGCCACCTTGTTGGCCAAATGGCACCTCTTGCCCTGCATGCCCTCGCATGCCTTTTTGCCCAAAGGCCTCCCTTTGGCTATAAAGTGGATCATTTTTCCACACAAAATATAGAGAGGAGTTTTGAGACATAGCAATGGAGTGCTACCAAGATTTCCCCTCACCATTTTGTGCCCCTTTTCCCTCGGAATCTCTACCTAGCGAAGGAGGTTTGTGAGTGAACTAGGAGGTGCAATCTGATTCCAAAACTGAACCATATGAGTGATTTTTACCACCAAATTCTATGAAAACACTATTTAGGAGGTCCCTAACCAATTCATAGAGGAATTGGTGATAAAATAAGTGTAGAATTGGTGGTCGTCCCACCCCAGGATGGTCCCTAGTTTGTGATAGTCCCAACCATCCCACCCTAGGATGGTGGCTTATATATGCATTATTTCTTTACTATTATTTTTTAGTTAGATTCTATATTATCATATGATGCTACTTTCCAAATTTCATGCATTTTGGAGCTATATTGAGCGAGATATCATATTTTTAGTGTTTTGTAGGGTCTTATGCAGGTCTACGGAGGTCATCTGGAGAAGCACCTAAAAATATTATTTATTTTGCAAATATGACCATATGGGTTCTCTTAAAATCATATTTTATGTATACTATCCAAGTTTCATTTGATTTGGATGTGTTTTGGTTCAGAAATTGCTTGCTTTGGGTTTTGTAGGTTGAGGACAAGCACTACGAATGCGACATGCCATAGGACACAATTTTGGTTCTATTTTTAGTGATATCTTCCCAAAACCATCCATTTTACATACTTCTATAATTTCAAGTCATTTGGAGTTGATTTGGTATAATATCCATGCATATTCTCATTACTAGTCTTTTGATGCCTGTGGGGATTGCATGTTTTTCATCATACGCACTTGCTATTTGACATTTCTGGTTTCCTTGTGTGTAGGTGCAGGTTTCTATAGTGCATTAGGAAGGAGCACAAGACCTCAAGATCAAAGATACAAGCGGCGGCATCATAGGCTCGCCCACCTCGATTGTGGGTACGAGGAAAGACACTGGATGTGCACCCGAGTTACTTGAAGGATTTTGATCCTTGGGCACCCAATTTGTAACAATTGTATCATATTTGAGCCCTCAAGGGGACATCTATGTAACCTTGGATTTGATCCACCATATTAATAAGAAATCAACTCTCTTTTGCTTCATTTCTTGCTATTTGGTATCTCTTCCATTTTACTTGCATGCTTCCATTTGATGCTCTTAAGCAGTAGGAGATAGATACATATATTTTTCATCATCATTAGGTGCACCATTTTTCCCTACTTCAGTTTCCATTCATAAAACTAGGCATTGGATAGCCTCTCTAGTCACTTGCTACTTTATAGATATTTGTTTCATCCTTATCAATATCATGGAACTACAACTCAGTCAAGTAGATTAGAATTTTGGAGTGGGATTGAATCCTTTATGAGAAGTAAAGACCAAGAAATCCAATTCATGATCATTGGATATTTTAATGCCATAACCAATATGTATGAAAATTTTGGGGGAATTAGGAAATTGACCCAAAGTATGAAATATTTCTTAGCTTTTATTCAAAACAATATGGGAAGTTGAGTTTGAAGAAGACAACTATACTTGGACCAACAACAGGAGAGGCCAAAACCTAATAGCAAAAAAATTAGACAGATGCATTCTCTCATATCATTGGCTATATGAAGGAACTTGTGCTAAAATTAATACCTTAACAAGGATTGGTTCATATCTAGCCAATAAGAGTTGAAATGGTGGTAAGTGAATTCAAAAAATATCTAATTTTAAATATGAGCAGATGTGGAAAGACCATCCTCAATTTGTTGATATGATAGCTCAAACATAAAATTCCTTAGGTAATGTTGGGTTGTATACTCTTCCAAACCAAATTAAAGCTATGACATATAGATTAAAAGAATGTAACAAGAACACCTTTGGAAATATTTTTGAGCAAAAAAAACTAAAAGATAAACTTTCAAAATTCCAACAAGGTGATGATAATAATCCAAGCTCAGAGGAAATGGAATTGCTTAGTGAATATCATAATATTTTTAGTAAGAAAGAGAAATTATGGAGATTAAAATCAAGACAGACTTGGTTAAAAGAAGGTGATAAAAATACATCTTTTTTTATATGATAGCTATAGTATAGAGATCAACTTCTAGAATTAGTAGAATTAAATCAATAGAAGGGGTTTGGATTGAAGATCATAGTAAAATTATAAAAGAGACAAAGTTGTTTTATTAGAATATTCTAGGTTCAAAGGAGACCGTGGTTCTTAATGATAAACATCTTCAATATGTTCCTTCAGTTATAATGAATAAGATAATAGGAAAATTATGGAGTCTATTACTCTAGAAGAAGTTCATTTAGCTCTTTTCTCTTTAAATAAGGATAAATACCCAAGTCCATATGGGCTCTCTGCAGCTTTTTACCAACATAATTGGGATATAGGGAAGTATTATTTATTGGTGGTAATTGAATAGTCTAGGGTAAAACAATTCATACCTTATAAAATAAATGAAACATATCTTACCCTAATTCCAAAAATAAAGGATGTTAAATTGTCTAATTTTTTTAGACCCATAAGCCTATGTAATATGGCATATAAGATTATTTTTGAAGTGATGGTGAATATATTAAGACCATTGTTAGACCAAATCATTTCATAAGAGCAAGGAGGATTTGTGAAAGAGAGACAAGTTCTGGATGGGATCATAGTAGCTCATGAAGTTATACATTCAACAACTTCAAGAAAAGAGAAAGCAATAATTTTAAAACTTGATATGAGTAAATTCTATGATAGGGCTATATGGGATTTTGTTTTTGCAGTTTTAGATAAATTTTATTTCATGAAGAAATGTTTTAGATGGATTAAATCTTGTGTCTCTACAATTTCTTATTCAATGTTGGTCAATGTTAGGACTTTAGGTCCTATCGGGTTATATGAGCTGAACAAGCGGATTTGGATGTGTGAAATGAATGAAAAATGATAGAATCACCTTTAGATTGAATCACCTTTGCACTGGAGAGAAACCCTTCCACAAAATATATTTATTCTTTATAATTTATGGATGATTGATTACACCCTAGTGAATTGTCTTATATACCTATTCTAGGGTTGTGAGTGAAAGGACATGATGGTCCATATAAATGAATAAATGTGAATGATTAAATAATGATGATGGTTAGGATTAGTGAATCCTAACATGCCACCCTCCTTAAAAGGAGCTTTGTCCTCAAAGCTCAAAGTGAGGAGCTTTGTACCTTGTTTTCCAAGTAGAATTTGTGCAAGTTTTTATACTATTTTAATGTCATTTTTTAGAGGCAAGGATATCTTGAGGGTTGAAACATTAGTGGGAGGTTACCAGGAAGACTGGTAGAATTGTGATGATGGTGGGCTTCCACTTTAGCAGGTTCTCCCTATGTAGAACGAAGGAAAAATAAATGTGCACTCACTCTTTTACCTCCTTTTTGAATCAAGTTGCCTATACGATGATAACTCATTGGTGGTGAGAAACTTGTGTGTAGTTTTTGTAGAGTGTATGTCTGGCCTCCATTGGTCACTTTGGGTATGTCTACCTCATCCTCTTTGGGTGTATCGATCACTTCTTGCACATTGACCTCAATGTCTTCATTGTTGTGAGTAGGGGCACCAGGCATCTTGGACACAACTACCTCATCTTCTCCGGGTGTATCGATCACTTCTTGCACATCAACCTCAATGTCTTCATTGCTATGAGTAGGGGCATCAGGCATCTTGGACACAACTACCTCATCTTCACCCTTTATGGATTGAAAAGGATCAACTTCCTTCAATAAATACAATGTTAGTGTAGCACATTTATGGTGGGGTCCAAATTGCTCATCACAATTATTGTAGAGGTCTTTCGCTCATCGTTCCTACATCTCCTCAAAGCTGAGTTGTTTAATTGGTAAATTTTGGTTAGGTTTAGGGGTGGTGTAAATATTATTTTGAGTAATTTGGTCCTTCCATTGGCGAAACTCTTGGTAGAATTTTTTGAGAGTAAGGTCTTGCGATCTCCTATCGTCGATCATTTTAGGGTTAATTTGCAGAATTCAAGTCTTCCTTGGCGAGTGCAATTAGATTTTGAGAAGAATTTTGCAAAAAATTATGTAATTTGTCATAAATTTTGTAAAGAAATTTATGTAATTTTGTCAAAATTTGACAAAAAAAGTTTTTGCTAAAAAATAGTTTTAGCAACTGTTTTTGGACTGCAATGATCAGTTATTTTTTAATTTGAAATCACTTTCTTAGCAGGAAGCATGGATGACAGGTGATGTTAGTGGGTGGAAGCAACACATGATGCGGTAGGTGGGGTTGAGCGTGGGCAAGAGCGGATTGGAGGGCGAGGAGAACACGAGATGAGGGAGGACTCAATGACGAACAATAGTGGCAAGTGTCATATGGAAGATCGAAAGAAGAGTGTGACCGAAGTCATATTTTGATTATATGTGCATAGAAGGTTTTAAACCCAATTTTGCCTATTCCCTTATAGATGTGGGATTATTATCCCGATGTTTTTTTTAAACACTTTGCTCCTTGTGATATCCGACGTTAGAATTTTACAACCGACGGTCATAAAATACTTAAGAACCTTAGGTTAAGTTTAATTTTTCAAATTTTTGTCATCAAATTTTTGAATGTTCACCTCAAAAAATGACATCGTGCAACAAAATTGATTTCTCTTCACGATTCAACTGCATTTGTTTGATCTAGGGTGATTGCAATCTCAACAAGGATCGGAAGAGATGTTTTAAGATCTAATTTTTATTCTTTCACCTGCAACAATGTAGTGAGAGTCATCTTCTTTCACCGTTTGGTCATAAAAGTTATCTGGTGTGCTTGAAATACGCCTGACATCACCTATAGTTGTGGTGGTGAGTTTGATTATAGATTGAGTGGTCGGTGGATCCCGTGTGGGGTTATTCTACTATGGGCAACAATAATAAGGAGCATACAGTAATAGATCGGTGCATAGGTGACATTATTAACAACGTCGGGCAGAGATGATTGGAGAAAAATTATGCTTGTTTGCTTGGGTGGATATGCAACGGTGTACGAGCAGGAGTGAGATGGTGAGCGAGAAGGGATTTAAAAGGTACAGGATTACGAAGGCTCTAATACAATATTTTAGAACTCTAGGTCCTATCTGGTTATATGAGTTGAACAAGCGGATTTGGATGCAAGAAATAAATGAAAAATGATATAATCACCTTTGCAGTGGGAAAAAACCCTTCCAATGGATACACAAAATATATTTATTCTTTATAATTGATGGATGATTGATTACACCCTAGTGAATTTTCTTATATACCTATTCTAGGGTTGTGAGTGAAAGGACATGATGGTCCATATAAATGAATAAATGTGAATGATTAAATAATGATGATGGTTAGGATTAGTGAATCCTAACAGTCAATGGGTTAGTGATAGAATATTTGTTAAATCCAAGAGAGGCCTTAGACAAGGAGATCCTCTATCTCCTTATTTGTTCATTATTATAGTAGAAGTTTTGAGTAGGAACTTAAAGAAGGCTTACATAAGTGGACTTAAGGTTAGTAATAACATCGATAACATCACCCATCAACAGTTTGTAGATGATACAACCCTTTTTGGAATGGCAAGGATAAATGAGGCTAGAGCTTTGAATAACTTTTTTAAAGAGTATGAAAGAGCTTCAGGGCAAAAAGTTAATAGGACTAAATCCAAAATTTACTTCCTTAACACTCCTGCTAATATCAAAATAAGCATTTACAATTTACTTCAAATGGAGGATGGAAATTATCCAACAACTTATATTGGGATGATTTTATTCGACGGGAGAATGAGGATAGATTTATGGAATCCAGTTATTAGTAAAGTTTAGAATAAACTTCTAGCTTGGAAAGGTAGATGGTTATCATTAGAAGGAAGAGTGTAGTTAATTAAGTTAGTCTTACAAGCCATTCTAACATATTATATGTCATTGTATTCTATTCTAAAATTAGTTGATAAAAATTTAATCTATATTATGCGATTATTTTTAAAAGTTCTTACAGATGCAAACTTAGCTCTTAGGGGAAAATTTATTTGGAGATTGTACAAAGAGATTCAAATACAATGGGCAAGAATTCTTATAAGTATGTTGATCCCAATGACCCAAGTTTAATATTTATTGCTTTCTCTACCAAATGGTTCTGCTATTTGGAATGGTTTAAAAATATCTATTGATCTTATGATTAAAGGTTTAAGATGGGTGGTGGGAACTGGAGAAAAAAATTATATTTGGATGGATACTTGGTGTGATAAAAAACCACTCAATTTAGATCCAATTTTGAAACCTTGGATGAGATTGCTTCAAGACAAATATAGTGATAAGTTTTCAAATATTCTGTACAAGGATCAAGAAGGAAGATACAAATGGAAAGAATATTTTTTTACAATTATTCAAGACATTGATGCTAGGAGGTAATTGAGTATAAAGATAACAATTGTGATTATTCCGAGGGGATCCAAGGATAAATTGATTTGGGAGTTGAATAGCTCAAGAGAATACACAACAAGAAGTGGATATAATGTTCAACACCAACAAAATAATAATATCACTAGAATATCGAGAGATATTTCGGATAGCCCAAAGCATTCTTAAAGTCAAAATGTATGTTTGGCTAGTAGATCATAGAAGAATTTTATCCTGGGATAACCTTATGAAAATGGATTTTCATGGCCCCTCTCAATGTGTTTTTTGTAATAAGGAGGAGGAGAGTATAGACCATCTCTTAGGACATTGCTCAATAGTATGGAATCTATGGCAATGAATTTTTAATATGTTTGGTAAATTCATGGTGATTAATGGCAGAATTGAATATTGGTTAAAGTAATGGAAGAGCACTTATAAAAATGAGGCTTTACAGACAATATGGGATATATCAAAAGATACAATACTTTGGACTATATGGCTAGAAAGGAATATAAGAATATTTAAAGGAAAGGAAAACAGTTTAGAGGTAATGAAAAACAATATATGTTTAGCCATAGAGGAGTCTAAATCAACCCTATCAACTCATCCAGTCCCTAATTTGGAAGCAGAGAGCCTTGATAGATGGAGTCAAGTCATTAAATGGAATTATGGTGTTGGGTACAAGAGAAGCAAAAAGAAGGCAAATAATTTATAGTGGAAACCACCAAATGTGAAGTGGGTTAAATTGAATTTTGATGGAGCATCTAAAGGAAATGCAGTATCAACAGGAGGAGGAATAATTAGAAATAATAGAGGATAGATTTTATCTCATTATGCTTTCAATAGTGGATTTAAGACAAATAATGAAGCTTAATCTTGGGCAGCTTTAGAAGGGTTAAAAACATGTAAACAAATGAAATGGAATAGAGTATGGATGGAAGGTGATTCTCTCATAGTAATAAATGCAATTTTGAGGAAAGCAAAAGCTCCAAGGAACATACAAGAGATAATTGTGGAAATTCAAGATCTTGCTAAAGAGTTTGAATAAATGAGGTTTACACATATTTTAAGGGAAGGAAACAAATATGCAGATAAGCTAGCCAATAGAGGGATTTTGATTGAGGATCGTGAAGTTAAATTATCCTTTCCATGGCTAGAGGAAGTAGAAATTTTAGTTGAAGCTGACAAAAAAATGTTGATTGCCTAAAACAATTTATGATTAAGATTTAATTTAATGTTCTCCATTGGTATTATCTGCCTTATATTATAATAATAATGTATTTTCTTTTAGACTATTTATTATAATTTTTGTGGTTGCACAATTTATGATTAAGATTTAATTTAATGTTTTCCATTGGTATTATTTGCTTTATATTGTAATCATAATGTGTTTTCTTTTAAACTATTCATTATAATTTTTGTGCTTGCACTTGTGTTTCAAGAAGAAAACTAGCAATCCATATTTGATAAAGTGGACTATGATAATACGATGTTTTAGAAATATTACTCTACTAAGATGTAAGGCATAGATAGTGGAGGTGAAGTTTTGGCATTGTGAAAGGAAAATGTCTAGAAAGTTGTTAAATTCTAGATTAATTGTATTCATACAAAAAATTGAAAAGATCCAGAAAATGAAAATCAAGAATTCAAACATTTTATGTAAAATGAGCTAGGTTTCCAGCTATAGCATCTCAATTGAGATGAGAAGTGTATCTATTTGTAAACTATCAAGCTCTAAAGAAGATATATGTAATATGTTAAGGGTGGGGGACCTGAGTACAACCCTTTATTATTCAGCAAAAATAAATAAAAACTCAAATATGAATGTAAATGTTCCAAATCAATCATGTAATAACATGAAAATACTTACAATAAAATTGTATAAAAGCTTCAATATATATAATGCCTAACATATTCTATCCCAGTATAATTAAGCTACACTATCTTAAGTCTTAATATAAATGATGAAAATACTTACAATAAAATTGTGTAAAAGCTTTAATATATATAATGCCTAACATATTCTATCCCAGCATAATTAAGCTACACTTTCTTAGGTCTTAATATAAATAATCAAGAGTATAATTATATATATGATCAATTAAAAAAATAAACTCACCAATATAAATTATAATAGCATTCACTATAACCTCAAATATGAATGTAAATGATCCAAAATCAATCATATAATAACATAAAAATACTTACAACAAATTTATATAAAAGCTTCAGTATTATTAATACCTAACATATTCTGAAAGACCTTGTTGAATGGGAACTGAGGGAAGAATTTTTTTGGAAATAAAAAGCTCGAGTAGATTGGCTTCAGGAAGGGGATAGGAACACAACCTTCTTTTATAACTCGGTTAAGGCTCGTCGTAATGGTAACGTGATTACCTCTCTTGTGAATTCTCAGGGTGCCCTGTTGTCTTCTTTCAAGGATATTTCAGAAGAGACTAAGAGATATTTTTCCTCTCTCTTCAAGGAGGACTCCCTATCAGATGATGAGAATGAAAAGCTTATTCTAAACTGTATTCCAGTGATTGTTTCTAGAGAGATGAATGAGCACTTGATGGGTCCAATTTCCCTTGAGGAGTTGGAAAATGTTGTATTCAAGATGAAAAAAGGAAAAGCCCCAAGCCCAGATGGATTCCCGATTGAGTTTTATCAGGAGTTTTGGGATTTAATCAAATTTGATTTTTTGGAGGTGGTCCATGAGTCCCAAAAGAACAAACAGATGTTAAGGGCCCTAAATGCTACCTTTGTGGTGCTTATACCCAAAAAAGAGGGAGAAAATTCCTTGGATATGTTCAGGCCTATTGCTCTCTACAATGTTGTGTATAAGATCATCACAAAAATTATTGCTAAGAGGCTAAAAATATGGTTGAGCAAAATCATCTATGAGGAGCAAGGAGGGTTTGTTGTTGTCCGACAATTCTTGGATGGGGTTGTTATTTCTATAGAAGCTATTCACTCGATGGAAACTTCTAAGGAGAAAACTATGTTCATTAAGTTGAACATGGCCAAAGCCTATGATTGGGTCAGATGGTCCTTTCTTCAAAAATTTCTTGTTGCTTTTGGATTTGAGGAGGAATGGATTAGATGGGTGATGAGTTGTGTTTCTTATTCCTCATTCTCTATTCTTGTTAATAATGAGCCATCATAGTTGTTTGAGGCCTCAAGGGGATTGAGGCAAGGAGATCATTTATCTCTTTATTTGTTTATCATTATGGCGGAAGGGTTGGGAAGATTGCTCAAGTATCAAGTCATGCAGGGTCTCATTCAGGGGTGAAAGTGGGATAGTAGTTTGCCACCTCTTTCCCACCTTCAATTTGTTGATGATAATGCTTTGTTGGGAGTTGCCACTATCAGGGAAGCTGGTAATATTAGACAATCTCTTGACATATATCTTGGTGCTTGTGGACAATTGATTAATGAGGACAAGTCTTCTATTTTCTTCTTCAATACCCCTCTTCTTATTCAAGCCAGGATTGCTCGCATTCTAAGATTCCAGGTTGGGACTCCCCCCTTCATTTATCTTGGTATTCCAATTTCATCTCATCCTCTACCTAGGTGAATCACTAGACTTTCAGATGGCTTTCCACTGCAGGTAGAGTGTTGCTTTTAAAATCTTGTTCAAGCTTTACCCATTTATAGATGTTTTGTACAAATAGCTCCCTCTCACTTCATCAAGGACATGGATGCTTTGTCAAGATAATTTTTATGGTCTGGAAAACTTGATCAATCTAAATGGATTTTGGTTAGGTGGGATTCTATATGTAGGCCAGTGCAAGAGGGAGGCCTTGGGTTGCGATAGACAACTCTTTTTGGGCAGGCTTTGGCTGTAAAACTTTATTGGAGATGGTGTACCTCTCAAGATCATATTTGGGCTAAAATATTATATTGTAAATACTTGAGAGGTATTTATGAGGCTGAGATCCCTAGAGTCGACTTGGTTGGGAAAGGTTCAATTATCTATGACACTCTGAAAAGAGGAGCTAATTTAATCAAGCAGGGTTTGTTTTGGATTTGCAATCGGGGATCAGATGCTCTTTTTTGGGAGGATTCTTGGGATGGCCACCCTCCTATATTGAATCAATATCCTAGATTACATTCCCTAAGCATTTTTTTCTTGGAAGCAGGATGGTCTCGTGTGGAGGACTTTAAAAAAATCCAGTATTTTAGAAATATGGAGATGTATAGATGGAAATATCCGCAAGAATGGCCCCAGGGGGGACTGGCCAAGGATAGAGAGGTGCTTGCTCTTATTATTATGGGGAGACCCTATTCTTCATTGAGGGGTAAAGATATTCTAGCTTGGAACCCTGATCCTAAGGGAACCTACTCGGTAGCCTATGGTTATCAGGTTCTTGATAAGCAAAACTATGGGAGTCTTCCTGTCACTTGGTGGAAAAAAGGTGTGGAACAAATTTGCCTGACCAAAATGTAACTTCTTTCTCTGGTTGGTAGCTCGTAATAAATGTCTCACTTGGGATAATGTGAGGCCCTCTTTTTGTGTCCTTTGTAGTAAGAATGAGGATGACTCTTCTCATTTATTTTTCCAATGCTCCTTTGCCAAAGACATTTGGCATCGTTGGTGGAGCACTTGGAACCATCCATGTTTTCATGTGTTGTCCCTGGTGGAGTTTTGGAGTAGTCTAGGCAGACCTCCGACCAAGGCCCCCTTCCTTCGGGTGGCTTGGAATTTGGGCCCTTATTGCATCATCTGGAAAATTTGGCTCGAACGGAATCGATGCATCTTTCAGCGCAGTTATTTGGTTGTTCAACAGATCTTGCAAAGGATCCTGTATATGGTTCAGGAAATCATCTATAGCAAATGTGATGTGGACCCTCTTTTGGATTCTAGGGAGGAGAAGGTACACCAAGCCCTTGGTCTCTTTGGGGATGGTGTGAACTCTTCTAGCTCTAATAGGGTTCCTCAGCTCAGCAAGAAGGTTATGAGAGATGGTAGGTGGAGGCCACCCCCTAGAGGAGTTTTAAAAATTAATATTGATGGATCGTCCAGGGGTAATCTTGGACATGCTGGCATTGGTGGTGTTGGGAGAGATTCTACTGGTGGTGTCAATTTTTTATTTTCCATTTATAAAGGTGTTCACTCCAATAATTTTATGGAAGCTCTTGTAATTCTTGAGGCCTTGCGGAGGGGGTTTTCTCTTGGTTGGCGTAGGATTATCTGCGAGTCTGACTCTCAAATTGTGGTTAATATTTTAAACCATAAAAGGGTGGAGGAAGTTAATTGGCAGTTGGCCTCTGTAGCCGTTCATATTCTCAAAATGAGTGAAGAGTTCAAATTTATATCCTTTGTGCACATTCCAAGGGAATGGAATGTGGTTGCTGATTACCTGGCCAAAAGGGCTTTTGAATTGTTGGATCCTCGGAGTATCGATAACTGGGAGATTCTCCCGTCTGGGGACTCTCAACGTCTGTGGGAGTTGATCCACAAGGATGTACAGACTTAATGTGGTTTGTTCTTGTTGTCTTTTTCGGGTGTCATTCTAGTCTAGTGGTTTTAGTCTGTTTGGATGTTTATTTGAGTCCTGGTTGGAAGCTCAATTGTACTCTATAATCCAGACTTTTTATCAATAAATTTTTACCCCTTTATTTAAAAAAAAAATTAATACCTAACATCTTTAAGCTAAAAAGACCATAATTTATTATTATACTTAAAAATTATTTTAGCAACATGAAGTTATACTAACCTTAACTATTATAATAACATTCATATAATAACATAAAAATACTTACAATAAATTTATATAAAAGCTTCAATATTATTAATAACTAACATATTTGTCTTTAGGCTAAAAAAGCCCTAATTTATTATTATACTTAAAAATTATTTTAGCAACGTGAAGTTATTTGAATTTAATATAATTTAAAAATAATAATAATATAAATTTGTTTGAATGAAATATAATTTAAAAAATATATATATATAAATTTATTTGAAAATAATATAATATTTTTTTTGAATGAAATATAATTAAAACAAAAATACAATAAACCATTGTAAGTTACTTACTTTGCTATGAAAAAAAAGAAAGGCCTCACACGCCCACCGTGGGGCTCGAACCCACGACCACAAGGTTAAGAGCCTTGCGCCTGAGCTAGGCTAGACGGGCACCTACAAGAATATTCATTTGAAATTAACTCCAAAATTTACCTCCCAAAAGTCATTGTAATATCGATGTAAATTTGCAGCTACTTGCCAACCACTTTAATTTATCAATTGGATTTTGGATACCCAATTCAGTTTTTTGGTAGGGTGGAAATTTGAACCTAGGACTTCTCTTGGAGGATTTCCTCTCCTATCCAACTCACCTATAACACCTAGATACCAAGCACTTTACTTAAGTGACCTTGTATTTTTATTGTTTGGTTTAGGGATTTCATTCTTGCTATGGATGTTGGTTTTTTTTTTTTTTTAATATATTAGAAAATTGATAAATGTTGTTTTTATAGATTGTAAATATTTTGAGGCAAAATTAACCGAACCAATTCATAATTAATTTTTATCTTGGAGTTGAATATGGAAACTCGTGTGGATCACAATTATATAAAAAAAAAAATTATCCTAAAAATATATTAATTTTTTTAAGGTGAAGTATTAAATATTATTATGTAATTTGATAAAGGTATAATATTATTAATAATATATTTAAAAATAGTATAAATATGTATTTTTTGAAATGATATGGTAAGGTGTCATGATATTAATGTATAAGTATTAATATATGAATTTTGTTTTGATTTTATATATTTAATTTTTTTTTAATATGTTGAAAAGTTGGGGGCATATTAAGGCTATCCTTTCCATCAATTGAACTTGGGTCTTTGTTATCACAATAACATAAAACACATAGAAAAAAACTAAGATTACTCATGAGAGTTCTCTATATTACATATATCTTCATAAAAGTGAGGAACGAAAGCTTCTAAAAGAATTACTATAAGTCAAGTCAATCTACTTTATGAATGTGGGATAGATTGAGATACACACTAAAGTGAAATACAACTTAAAAGCAAAAAATAACCTAAAGTCATAATGACTTTATTAATGTTTAAGTTTAAAAGCTAATTGACCATTATTAATCTGATATTAATGTAACATCCTTCCTTAATGGTTAATCTACTAACCACACCAAGCTTATCCCAAATTTTACATGTTTGTCAATACCCAAAGACTTGATAAATATGTTTGTAGTTTGATCCTTTGTTGGACAATACTACAACTTAATAGTTTCATCCTCTATAAGTTGTCTAATGAAGTGATAATGTATTTCAACATGTTTGGTTTGTTCGTGAAAGACTGGATTCTTGGCTAGTTTGAGCACTTCTTGATTATCACAAGACAAGGGTGTCAACTCTGTCTGATGCAATTTCATGTCTGAAAGCATCCTCTTGATCCAAACTACCTCACACACTCCTTTTACTACTCCTTGATATTCTACTTTAGTTTATGAAAGGGCAAATGCATGTTGCTTCTTGTCGACCCATGTGACTGCACCTATGCTAAGGCTAAAAGCATACCTATAAGTGGAATTTTTGTCATCCATAGAACCTACCCAATATAAATCTATATACCCACATAACCAAGGGTCTTTGCTTCTACTATACAGAATACCAAAATCAAGTGTCCCTTTCACATATCTCAATACCCGCTTTGTTGCAGTCTAATGTTCTACTTTAGGTGTTGTCATGAATCTAGAAATGAATCTCACAACATAACTCAAATTAAGTCTAGTGGTTGTAAAATATATCAAGCTCCCCACTAGTTTCTTGTATACTGACTCATTAACTGCATTAGACTCAATTTTGGCTGAAATTTTTAGCTCTTTCCTGATAGTTGTAGACAATATTTTGCAATCTATCATTCTAAACTTGTTAAGAAAACTTTTAGCATATTTTGTTTGTGAGATAAAAATGTTGCTACTTGTTTGCTAGACTTCTACACCTAGGCAACAATGTAGGAGGTTAAGATCGGATATACCAAAAATTTTACTCAAATTAGATTTGATATGTTCTATAGCACTTGCCTCACTACTTGTAGTGATGATGTCATCCACACACATAACTAGAAGGATGATCTCATTATCTATGCTTTTGACATACATATTTGGATCTAAAGGACTATATTGGAACCCCTATTCACCCAAATACCTATCAATTTTAAAGTACCATGCCCTGGGTGCCTGCTTTAGGCCATATACAACTTTCTTTAGTCTACAAACAAAGTGCTTCTTCCCTAAAACCTGAAAACCCTGTGGTTGGCACATGTAGACTTCTTCCTCCAAATATCCATTGAGGAAGGTACTCTTCACGTCCATTTGATGGACCTTCCAGCCATTCTAAGTTATCATAGCTAGGATTAATCGAATGGTCCTCACCTTTATTGTAGGAGCTAAGTTTTCCTCATAGTCTATATCCTCTCGCTAAGAGAACTCTTTTACAACTAGTCGTGCTTTATACTTGTCAAGTGTGTCATTTGCCTTATACTTTACCTTCTACACCCATTTACAACCAATGGGTTTCTTCCCTGGTGGGAGAGCTATGAGGTCCCAGGTTTGATTTTTGATCAGACTCTCATGTTCGACTATCATGGCCTTATCCCATTTAGGTCTCTTTTATCTCCTTGGACACCTATGGCTCATAAACTTCCTGAACATTGGCCATTAGAGCAAATTTGACCATATTAGGTTTCTTGCTCTTATTCCTCGATGATCGACCCTCGATAATTTCACCCATACAAACATCTCCAATGGTGTTTGCCACCACTTTGGTCTCTTCTTGGGATCTTTCTCATCCAAGTCAATGTTATCACCATGACCTAGGCTACCTGTATCTGTATCATCCAAATGTTGATTTAGGCTATCTGTATCAAACTCCAAACCTAAAAACTCCTCATACTTAGAATCCTCCCCCCTTTGAGGTGGAGTTACATAAAGCTTGATACCTAAACCGTTAGCCACAACAGGCTGCTCTTCTACCATTTTGATCTTGAAAGAAGTTTTGCAAGACTCAACTTCTTCATGAACTATGATATCTTTATTAAAGTTCAACTGGTTGGTGTCAACTGTCAAAATCAACCAAATGATAATATTTATGTCTATCATTGTACCCTATGATCATTAGTTTCTTGCTCTTAGGATCTAACTTGGTTTTTTTTCTCTTCTAGAATCCAGACTTATGCAATTGAACCAAAGACCTTCAGATTATTGGTATTGGGCTTCCTCCTAGACTATGTTTCCTCTAGGGTCTTCTACTTCATCACCATCATTAGATATCTATTTAGAATATATACTACTGTAAACACTGCCTTGGCCCAAAAATTATTTGGAACACCCCTATTCTCCATCATACACTAGGCCATCTCTATGATAGTTTGGTTCTATCTTTCAACCTCTCCATTTTGTTGTGGAGTGTAGGGTGTAGTAAATTGTCTTTTGATACCATGTTTGGCACAAAATTTGTGGGATTATTTTGAACATAATTCTCCACCTTTATCAGATCTAAGAGTGGTAATGTAGCACCCTCACTCTTTCTCTACTAATGCTTTGAACTTTTAAAATTCATTAAACACATCAAATTTTAGTTTTAGAAAATACACCCATATTTTTCTATTGTAGTCATCAATAAAAAGAAGGAAATATGTGGCACATGTGATGGATGTTGTATTCATTGGTCCACAAACATCTACATGAACCAACTAAAGTACTTTGTTTGCTCTCCAAGCTTGTCCTTAATCAAATGGCATTATGTGTTGCTTCCCTAGTCAAGCTCCACAACATCATGTATATGAACATTCTATTTGCCCACTATCATGAAATCTTTGCCATCTTTGAATTTCATTGAATTCTTAGAGAATTCGTAAGCAATGTACTCTGAGAATAAATCCTTCCTATTGGTGAAGTGTCATGATGCACCCGAATCTATGTACTAAGCACATGATCTGGGCTAATCTGCTTGTTTCTTGGCCATGAGTGCGTAGAAGGTTGGCTCCTCCTTTGTATGCTTTATGACACGAGCCTTCTGTTGAGACTCTCCCTAGTTGGTTTTTTGATCTCCCAACCTCTTTTTTTAATGCTTCTTCATATGGCCCACCTTGCCACAGTAATGACATGTGATGGTCTTTAGACTCTTGGTTGCATCCTCATCGTTACCTTATCCTTTCTTCTTTTCCCTTGACATGGTCTATAAAGGCCTGTTCTAAACCCTTTGTCTCACTATTGCTACCAAATTATTTCTTCCATTTTTCCTATTGTAAGAGCTTATTGTATAACTCTTCAAACATTAGGTCAACATTCGTAGTGGTAATGTTCAAGTTTTTAATGAAGTGATTATAAGCACGTGGTAATATTTTCAACATTATTACCACCATGTCCTCTTCTTCCATTTTTTGACCAATGGCTAATAATTATTCTCTAATATCCTTTATCTTGAGCAAATGCTCCTACACTAATGCATGCTCATCCATCATGATTAAAAATAATATATTCTTTAGGAAGAAGGCTCTTCTCTTGTTTGAAGTCTCATGCAACTCTCTCAAATGCTTCTAAATCATTGTTGAAGTCTTCCCTGTTTGAATTTTAGAAAGCATCTCATATATTATGGATAACTTAAACAATATTATTGTTTCTTTTTCTCATTCATCAAACTTGTGTTGGTCTTTACAGGAACTTGTGGGTCGGGTGTCTTTGTATAAGACAATATTATCCAAGCATCTGTACTTAAATATAGACAACATATGTTGCTTCCATGTATTGTAGTTCTTCCTAGAGAATTTTGGGCTTCCTTCCAACATGATATTGGGTAAAGAGGTCATAGTTACAGGTCAAATGTGCAAAAATATATACTAAAATAAAGGAAACTGCTAAAAATACCTATTCTTCCCTCCCTCAATCTACAATACTAGAGTAAGAACACCTAGACACTAGATCTAAACACCTGTGGCAGCCATGTATCATTGAAAAATATAAATAATTTTTAAATATGCTCAAAAATAGCTCAAAATAACATATAATATAGATTTTTATATAAATTATCCAAAAGTAATAACAAAACACTCAGATGACTATCAATTTCGCCTTAGATCTACTAGAAATCACCAAATCAACAACCAATTCTTCCATATCTATAAACCTGGGCAACAATATAGGTAAGAACAATTTCAATTTAATTCCAACTCTTTTGTACTTTTAATAAAACTTAAAACAACTTCAATTTAATTCCAACTCTTAGCCCCTTTTCTGGTCAGTTGCTTGTTGCAATCCCAGGGCTAGTTTGTCCTCTTGTTTATTTGTTCACTTTCGGTTAGAAATATCACCTTCCTTGCTTCTCCAAGAAGGTGACTAGATCCTTTTTGTATAAGGTTTGGAGGTCCTTTCAAAACTCCTTCATCCATATTATCAGAAAAAATAAAAAACAAAATGAAACTTAGAAATTTTTTTGATTGGTTGTCTAAACAAGCCATACATATCAAATTTTGTTCAATGAATCAATCCCTAAAATTGTATGGTATCATACATCTATATGGATCTCCTTGGTGGCTCATGCATGGGCTAAAAATTCTTTGGCAATGACTAATTTATTGGATGGCTCGATTTGAGGTATGGAAACTCAATGGGGGTCATATAGGGGGATGAGACTGCTTCTAAGAAGAAGACTTCTAAAGGAAGATAACTAGATTCTAGGGTTGGAGGCTTCCTAATTTTTTGAATGATGATCATATTTCTTTATCGCCTCTCTAAGGGGATCAAGGATATAGTCGAGTCCATAGTATCATGGTAATTGTTTGATCTAGAGATAACATCAATAATAATTTTATCAAAAGCAACCATTAGTTTATTGATAATACATTTATATGAACTGATCTTATCATCTTTGATTTGATAAATATCATTAACTTGGTTGACTACTAGTTGGGAATCCTCGAAGGCAAAACGGATTTTGACCTAGAGAGCTAGTGCCACATGTAGCCCTAAGAAAGATATTTTTATGTTGTGGTGTTGTTGGTATATGAAAACTTAAGATTAAAAGACAAATGAATTAGTTGTTGAGGAATGACCAAGTTGAATTCTAATCTCGCTCCTTTGAAAATATAGCACCATTAAATTACAAGGTCCAAGAGTCAAGTTGATTACTTTAAGGTTGAATATTGACTCATTAGGGAAGTCCACCACTAAGGGTTGGCTAGGCCTTAGGTGTGCAACTACTAATTGGTCAGCAATGACTTGACCTTTTATAGACTTATGATTTACAAACTCAAGATCAATCTCACTAAGTGCAATGACCCACTTAGTAATTATTCCTAAGAGACGAGGCTTATACATGAGATATCATAAGAAATCAACTCTTGCATGACAATGGTTTTAAGGTTGAGTATATTATGTCTAAGATTTTGGTAAGCAAACATTATGGCTAGGCAAAGCCTCTCTAAGGGCACATATAATTAACCAGTATATTTTTTCTAGTATATAAGATATCCCTTTCCCTATATTTTTCATCATATTATACCAATATATCTCCCAAGGTATAGTTTATGCTTGCTATGTATAAAAATAAGGGCCAAATAAAAATAGGGGGACAAGGACAAGAGGGGATGAAAGGTAGAATTTGAGAGAATCTAATGCAATCTAAAAATTAGTATCCCTTTCAAAGACTAGATCCTTTTCCAAAAGCTTGAGAAGGGTTGACACTTGCCAAATAACTGGGAGATGAATCTTCAAGTGGTTTGAATATTTCCATAGAAGCTCCTACATTGGGTTATATTTTTATGGGGTGGCATATTGATAATAGTTAATATTTTATTAGGATCAACTTTGATGCCACATTGAGATATAATGAATCCCAATATCTTTCCTGATGTAACCCCAAAGATGCACTTTTGAGGCTTGAGGTTTACATTTACTCCCTTAGCCACTTTAAGATGTGTCTTAATTCCTGGACATGGTATTTCTAGTTTAAATACTGATCGAGAATATTATTGTCATAGTATTCCATGATGGCATGCATCATATCATAAAATATGTATGTCATGGCTCTCTAGTAGCTCCTACATTTTTTAACCTAGAGGGAATGTCTTGATAGTAAAAGGCTCCTCATAGATGGTGAAATTTGCTTTGGTTTGGTCCTTAGAGATGATATTTATCTTGTTGTACTCTAAGAATCTATCTAGTAAATACCATTACACATCCTATAGTAAAATTGACAATCATATTAATATTCGATAGAGGGAAGTCATCTTTGGGATATTCCTTGTCGATGTCTTGAAATTCTATTCATAGTTGAATGTTACATGTTTTCTTGACAATAAGAGCAATATTAGAAATAAATTTGGAATAGTCGATGATTTTAATGAAGCTTACATTAAGGAGCTTTTGGAGCTTCTCTTTGCATTTTTCATCATTTTTGCTTTACGAGTTTTACACTAGGAGTGATGACTAAGTGGTGGACAACTAGACAAGGATCAAGACCAAGAATATCAATGTAGGACCAAGCAAACATGTCTTTGAAATCCTTTAATAATTTAGTATATTTATAACTCATTTAGGGTTAAGACCTTGCTTAGTTTGAGTATCTTAGGATCATATAAGGATCCAATAATAATGCCCATAGTTTCCTCAATTAGAACTTGAGAATCCTCTTCCAATTGAGGGGGAGCTAGTGGCACTCCTAAGTTTTCCATCTCTATAGGACCTAAGGCTAGTTGAGTATTTTCTGTTTGCTATGAGATAGCCATATTTACAATTTGTGAAAAGGATCCCCAAAATAAAAGTGATTCTCATCTAGATAGTCTTAGGGATCTTCTTGAAGAGGATTGTTTATATTTTCCTCTTGCTCATAGTCTTTAGCAATGAGCTCGGGATAGGCTAGGGTCAAAAGATTTACATTGACAAATTGGATAAATTTGGAAAATTTTGGGTCTATGAGGGGTGTTGATCCATTGTCATCATCCTTGTCCTAATCTATTTCATTTAAAGAGAATACTAACATGGGATATGATATCATAGTGATCAAGATGATCGAATTCTCCTTTGTTGTCGAAAGAAAAAGAAGACAGGAAAGGCTCATAATGGCTATATGTAACCGATCCCAAAAAGTCCCAACTAGGCTTCACTTTGTAGGGGCTCTTTGTACAAGCCTAATCCTTTGCCTCGATATCTCATGTTGGAAAGCATCTATTTTGGGATGGGATATGAGTTTGACAAAAAATATTAAGCTTATTATCATTCAACCAGGTAAGGTTTATATCCATGTATTGTATCCTTGTTGGTAGTACCAATGCAAATGAAAGAGCAACTTTCTATTTGCACTATCTTACAATTATTTGCTAAACGGTGAGCCTAATGTTTGGGAATATGGAGGAAGCTGGGCTAGATTTAATATAAATTAATTATTATCTATTTTATTAATATGATTGGATTATTATCTTATAATTTAGATTTTTTAGGTGACTTATTTGGATTGATGGACCTCAATGCATCAGTGATAGGAGACTAAGAAGAAAATGAAGAGGATTCGAGAGACTAATTTAGAGAAGGACAAAGACAAGTGTTTGTATTAGCGACCTCAACTATCTGATAGTAAGTGAAAGGCTAGGGGTCAAAAAAATATGATAAGTCTTACCCTTATATTTGTATTTGAGGCACTAATAAAGAGTTCAAGGGATGATTTACATATCATGTATCCTTGGCCTCCCTAGAATAATATTGTATGTTAAGTCATAAGGCATGACATAGAAGAGAGTGTTAAGAGTATGGGATCTGACTTGAAGGGGTAAGACTATAGTTCCACTAGCCTCATGCTCTCCATTATTGGAAACCCTAATAATGAGATCAAATATATTTAAATCTTGTTTGGTTAGCTTAAAATAAGTGATGACACTCAAGCTATAAACAATTACACTAGAATTATTGTTGACTAAATATTTTTTAATGAATTTATCGTCGATATGGCCTATAATGTATAATGGCAAATTTTTGGCTAAAGAGGATTGAGAAATATCACCTTTGTGGAATGATATGGTGATGTGATTAACCCTAATATACACTAATATGGAAGTAAGGTCATCAAGGTTAAGGTCTTGAGGAATGACCTATTTGCTCAAAATTTTGATTAAGATCTTTCTATGGGCTAGAGAAGACTTGAGAAGTTTAAGAAGGGAGATATTGGTCAAAGTATTCTCAAGTTGTTAAAGCAATTTAAAATAACCCTCAGCTTTGGTCCTTGATTAGATGACTAGATGAGGTAATTTGAATGGAGAAGTTATTTTTGCACTAAGGATGTTAAGTACCTTGGGATAGGAATGTGGCAAATAAAATATTATATTATATATGGATATTGTGGCTTGGGCCACACATAACCTAAAGGTGATTATATTTTAACATTTTATTATAACAATAAGTGGGATAAGGAAGATGAAGCATCTTTAACATTATGATATTTTTAAATGATTAATGTTTATCACTTATTTCTTCATGATAGGTATTCAGTTTTACAGAATCTTAGTGTAGACAAGTGCACTAAAATAGTAGCTAAATCTAAAATTGGCTTGTTGTTGTTTCTTTGGCATGTATAACTATAAGCAATGATTTTGTAACTCGATGTGCAAGTTTGAAAGATTTATTACTTCATTGAAAAAGTTGATACAGAAAATGCATCTCTTTGTAGTTTTGATTTATCTTATAAATTTTAAAATTTCTTTTCTATAGGAGATGTGGACATGGATTTTGGTTGGTCTGCAAGATTTAGGCTTTACCTAAAAAAATATGTACAATGGCAAAATTGTTAGATGCAAAAGGATGCCTTGAAATGTAGCAAGATTGTGGATTATAAATCTTTGTAGTGCACAATATCTTATTAAATATCCAAGTTGATCTCTAGGCATATCCAATTTCATCTCTAGGCATTGATATTTTTGTACATTGTTTAATATTTTTTTACATTGTTTGAAACACCTTACTGTGTTGCCTATTTTAAAACTAGTTGACTCTAATTTTTTTCTAAATATAGTTTCTAAAGCTAGCCATGGCATTTGTGTTTAAATGTTAATTTTTTGCAATATATATTTTTGTTGTATATGCTATCAACTCTAACCTAAGAATGAGAGCATTATCCTATGAGCATCGACTTGATAATATATCTAAATGGCTTTGTAGTTCCCCTTACATTTATTTTATATATGGACATGATGACTATATGTGGAAATTATATACAAGTGTTAGATGCTTTAGTTTCACCAAATTATCTATATTAGCATATGCTTTAGTTTCACCAACTTATCTATATTAGCAAACAAACTAGTGATGGGATTTAAACCACTAAGTGATGCTTTAGTTTCGTTTATAATATTATGATGTCAACTCTAGTGATGGGATTTAAACAACTAATTGAATGTGTTTCACTGACCATATTTTCTTTGGATTGAATTGATATTTATCTTGTTATCGTATTTTATTGGAAAATTTATCAGATGGATGTTAATATTTTTATATTCAACCCAACTTTTAATTTTTTCGCTGATGGATCTACTTTAGTTGATATTGTTATATATATTGAATTATTAATATAACTAGAAGACCATTGTGACTATTTTTAAATGTTGTTTTTTTTTGTTTGATAATAAGGGGTTGTACTTGGGTCCCCCACCCTTGATAAATTACATCTCTCTTCTTTAGAGCTTGATATTTTACAAATAGATACACTTCTCATATCAATTGAGATGATATAGCTAGAAACCTACATCATTTTACATAAAATGTCTTAATTCTTGATTTTCATTTTTTGGATCTTTTCAAATTTTTGTATGAATACAATTATTCCAAAATTTAGCATATTTCTTGAAATTTTCCTATAGCAACCTTCACAATGCCAAAAATTCACCTCTACTATCTATGCCTTGCATCTTAGTAGAGTAATATTTCCAAAATATCACACTATCATAGTTCGCTTTACCAAATATGGATTGCTAGTTTCCTTCTTGGAACACAAGTGCAACCAATAAATAGTCTAAATGAAAACACATTATTGTTACAAAATAAAATAGATATTACCAACGGAAAATATTAAAGTAAATCTTAATCATTAATTGATTTAGGCAATCAACATTTTTTTGTCAACTTCAAATAAACTTTCTACTTCCTCTAACCATGGAAAGGAGAATTTAACTGCATGATTCTCAATCAAAACCACTCTATTGGCTAGCTTATCTGCACATTTGTTTCCTTCCCTTAATATATGTATAAACCTAATTTCTTCAAACTCTTTAGCAAGATCTTGAATTTCCACAATTATCTCTTATATGTTCCATGGAGCCTTTGCTTTCCTCAAAATTGTATTTATTACTATGAGAGAATCACCTTCCATCCATACTCTATTCCATTTCATTTTTTTACATATTTTTAACCCTTCTAAAGCTGCCCAAGCTTCAGCTTCATTATTTGTCTTAAATACACTATTGAAAGCATAATGAGATAAAATATCTCCTCTATTATTTCTAATTATTCATCCTCCTCCTTATGGTCCTATATTTCCTTTAGATGCTCCATAAAAAAATAATTTAACCTAGTCCACATCTGGTGGTTTCCACTTTATATTCTTTACCTTATTTTTGCTTCTCTTGTACCCAACATCATAATTTCATTTAATGACTTGACTCCATCTATCAAGACTCTTTTCTTCCAAATTAGGGATTGGGTGAGTTGATAGGGTTGGTTTAGATTTCTCTATGGCTAAACATATCTTCTTTTTCATTACCTCTAAATTGCTTTCCTTTCCTTTAAATATTCTTCTATTCCTTTCTAGCCATATAGTCCAAAGTATTGTATCTTTTGATATATCCTATATTATCTGTAAAGCCTCACTTTTATAAGTGCTCTACCATTGCTTTAACCAATACTCAATTATGCTATTACCAAATATATTAAGAATCCATTGCCATAGATTCCAGACTATTGAGCAATGTCCAAAGATATGGTCTATACTCTCCTCTTACTTATTATAGAAAACACATTGAGAGGGGCCATGAAAACCCGTTTTCATAAGGTTATCCTAGGATAAAATTCTTCTATGACCTACTAGCCAAACAAATATTTTAACTTTAGGAATTCTTGGTCTATCCCAAATATCTCTTCATATTCTAGTGATATTATTATCATGTTGGTGTTGAACATTATATCCACCTCATGTTGTATGTTCTCCTAAGCTATTCAACTCCCAAGTCAATTTATCCTTGGCACCCCTCGAAATAATCATTGTTTTTATCTTTCTACTCAATTGCCTCCTAGCATCAATGTCTTGTATACTTGTAAAAAAATATTCTTTCCATTTGTATATTCCTTCTCGATCCTTGTACAAAATGTTTGAAACTCTATCACCGTATTTGTCTTGAAGTAATCTCATCCAAGGTTTCAAAATTGGATCTAAATTGAGTGGTTTTTTATCACACCAAGTATCCATCCAAATAGAAATTTTTCTCCAATTCCCACCACCCATCTTAAACCTTTAATCATAATATCAATAGATTTATTGAAACCATTCCAAATAACATAACCATTTGGAAGATAGAATGTAGTACATATTAAACTTGGGTCATTGGGATCAATATACTTACTTAGAAGAATTCATGCCCATTGTCTTTGACTCTCTTTGTACAATCTCAAGATAAATTTTCCCCTAAGAGCTAAGTTTGCATCTGTAAAATCTCTTAAACCAAGACCTCCCATAGTTTTGTCATCACACAACTTGCTCCATTTCACCAAAGGAAATTTACTTTTATCATGTAAACCTAACCATAAAAAGGCTCGCATAATATAGATTAAACTTTTTTCAACTGATTTTGGTAAAAAATAAAATGAGATAATATGTTGAAATGGGTTTTAAGACTAAATTAATTAACTGCACTCTTCTTGCTAATGATAACCAACTACTTTTCCAAGATGGAAGTTTATTTTGAACTTTACTAATAATTGGATTCCATAAATCTATTCTCATTCTCCCCTCAAATAAAGACATCCCTAGATAAGTTGGCAAATTTGCCTCCTCCATTTGAAGCAACCTTTAAATTCTTGCTTTGATATTAGCAGGAGTGTTAAGGAAGTAAATTTTGAATTTAGTCCTATTAATTTTTTCCCTGAAGCTCTTTCGTAGTCTTTAAAAAGTTATTCAAAGCTCTAGCCTCATTTTTCCTTGCCCTTCCAAAAAGGGTTGTATCATCTACAAACTGTTGATGGGTGATGTTATCGATGTTATTACTAACCTTAAGTCCACTTATAAACCCATATCTGTAATTCTTCTTTAAGTTCCTATTCAAAAATTCTGCCATAATAATGAACAAATAAGGAGATAGAGAATATCCTTGTCTAAGGTCTCTCTTGGCTTTAAAAGATTCTATCACTAACCCATTGACCAACACTGAATAAGAAACTATAGAGACACAAGATTTAATCCATCTAACCCATTTCTTCCCAAAACTAAACTTATCTAAAACTGCAAAAAGAAAATCCTATTTAACCCTATCATAGGCTTTACTCATATCAAGTTTTAAGATCATAGCTTTCTCTTTTCTTGAAGTTGTTGAATGTATAACTTCATGAGCTACTATGATCCCATCTAGAATTTATCTCCCTTTCACAAATCCTCCTTTCTCTTATAAAATTAATTTGTCTAACAATGGCATTAATCTATTCTCCATCACTTTGAAAATAATCTTATATGCCATATTACATAGGCTTAGGGGTCTAAAAGAATCAAACAATTCAGCATCCTTCTTTTTTGTAATTAGGGTAAGATAAGTTGCATTTATTTTATAAGGAATGTATTGTTTTACCCTAGATTGTTCCATTGCCACCAATAAAGAATCCTTCACTATATCCCAATTATGTTGGTAAAAAGTTGTAGAGAGCCCATTTGGACCTGGGGATTTATCCTTATTAAAAGAGAAAAGAGCTACATGAACTACTTCTAGAGAAATAACCTCCATCAATTTCCTAGTGTCTTCATTTGTTATAACTAAAGGAACATCTTGAAGAAGTTTATCATCAAGAACTTTGGTCTCCTCTGAACCTAGAATATTATGATAAAATAACTTTGATTCTTTTCTAGTTTCACTCTGATATTCAATCCAAATCCCTTCTATTGATTTAATTCTACTAATTCTAGAAGATGATCTTTGTACTATAGTCATCCTATCTCCTTTTAACCAATTCTGTCTTGATTTTAATCTCTATAATTTCTCTTCCTTACTCAAAATATTATGATATTCACTAAGCAACTCTCTTTCCTTTGAGCTTGTATTATTTTCATCACCTTTTTGGAATTTTGAAATTTTATCTTTTAGTTCTTCTTTCTTCTCAAAAATGTTTTCAAATGTGTTTTTGTTCCATTATTTTAATCTAGATGTCATAGATTTAATTTTGTTTGGAAGAGCATACAACCCACCATTACCTAAAAAATTCCATGTTTAAGCTATCATATCAACAAATTGAGGATGGTCTTCCCACATCTGCTCATATTTAAAATATGATATTTTTTTTAATTCACTTACCACCATTTTAACTCTTATTGGCCAATGATCTGAACCAATCCTTGTTAAGATATTAATTTTAGCACAAGTTCCTTCATCTAGCCAATGATCTGAGAGAATGCATCTATCTAATTTTTCTGCTATTAGGTTTTGGCCTCTCATGTTGTTTTTCCAAGTATAGTTGTCTTCTTAAAACTCAATTTCCCATAGATTATTATTTTGAATAATAGCTGATAAATATTTCATACTTTGGGTCAATTTCCTAATACCCCTAAATTTCTCATTCAGCTTGGTTATGGCATTAAAATATCCAATGATCATGAATCGGGTTTCTTGATCTTTACTTCTCATAAAGGCTTCAATCCCACTCCAAAATTCTAATCTACCTGATTGAGTTGTAGGTCCATAGACATTGATAAGGATGAAGTGAATATATGTAAAGTAGCAAGTGATTAAAGAGACTATCCAATGCCTAGTTTTATGAATTATTACACAAGAGGTTCTAGAAGGATTCCAACAGGTAAGAATTCCCCCCTCTTCTCCTTTAGAATCCATAGCATCCCATTCACATCTTGCCAAATATGCTTTCATAGTTTTTGAAACTTCTTTTGTTATTTTAGTTTTCTGGATACAAAGACTATCAGGTTTATTACTTAAACATAGGTCCTAATACACCTATGCTTTGAGGGGGAATTAACACCCCTAATATTCCATGAGATGATAATCATGTCTCATTAGGGGCTTTTGGCCCCTCTTGTGTATTACCAACATCATTTTGTTGTTTGGTAAAGAGAAGTTCAACCAACTTAGTTTTTGTTCCTTTCTCTATGTTAGCTCTTGCTTCTATAGATCTTGCTTGATAATTTGAGGGTTTTCCTTTTTTTGTCTTACCTATATCAGGAGTAGGTCTTATTATTCTATTCCTTAATATTCTTTCACAATTTTATTTTTCAACATATTTATCCTCTCCTAGCTCTATTATAGGAGATTTTGACTTATCTTGCCCATTTTCTAGTATTTCCTTATTAATGGTAGAGGTATTAACTTTTAAAACTACATATTCTTTACCAATTATTTTCTCTTAAATGGTGCATAGTACTTCTAGAGATTCTTCAAAATATGATGAGACACAATAGTACTTCTCCTAAATGGTGCATCGTACTTCTAGATATTCTTCAAAATATGATGAGACACATTCCTTAGGTTCATAGAGAATGTTCTTCCTTAAATTAGGATCATATTGAATAGACAGTTCCTTGTTAATATGTTGAAATTATTGTACTATGTCCTCTAAGTTTTGATCTACTTTTTCTTCATAGGCTAAAGCCTCAAAAGAGTTGATATTTCTTCCAATATCCTTCCTTATTGGTCTCCACTATTCATTTTATTTTATTTTTCTAGATCTATTTTTTGGAAGTTGAAAACCATCTTCATCCATAACTATTTGTAAATTTCTCTTACGATTTTCTACAAATAATTATGTTGGGCTCTTCTTAGGGACATGATCTCTCAATGTGCCCCACCTCATGACATCTTCTACATCTAAAAGATATGTTTTATAATCTATAGTTTGGGTCCACATATTATCCCCATACTTAAGAATGATTTATTCTGGTAAAGCTTTACTTATATCAATCATGACCAATATTCGAGCATAAATAGCCAAAAATCCATCTTTTGTTGTATCTAAAATCTCAAGGAATTCTCCTAGAGTATTGTCTATTGCCTTGAAGGTATCTATTTTATAAAATTTAATGGGTAACCCAAACTGGTACTAGGGATAGATTTACATTTTTAGGTGAAAAGCCTTCATACCAGCGACTAAGGACCCCCTTTTAGGATTCTTTATTTTTTTCCCTAGAATAAAAAATGGCTAGGAATAAAGCTTTGGGAAGAAATGATAGAATCACTCCTAGAGACTTCTAACTCCTATCAATTCATTTTCTCAAGGTTGAAGCCCCTGGCCAATACCCATTAAATTTACCAAAAAATGCCCTATATTGGAGCAATGAGGATCTCTTTGAGTTGCGCTCACTAACCTCTACCAATAGGGATGATTCTAAGGATTTAACTATAAATTGATCCATGGAAAGGAAACTAAAACTCAAAATCTATTGAAATTTATCTAAAAGTCCTATAGCAAATATAATATTTGATAAAAACTTTATAAATTTTTCATGCACAATTTCTAAGATAAAGAAAGTGCAAAAAAACCTTAGTTGAAAAATTATTTATCCAGATATAATGTCTTGCCTCGTTAAAGTCCTAGCCCTTCATTGCTCTTCCCATCGTTCGAACCCTAGTTGGAAAATATTTGTAATTTCATTTTTTACGACTTGAAAAATTGGCATTGCCCTTGTTTCAAATGGTTGACTTCATAGGGTCGTATCTCCATCAATATTGCATATGACCACTCATTTTAAATCTATTCAAATTTTGCACAAGTTGGTCCAAGAATTAGCTGAATCAGATAACTCTTAATGAAGATATGGCTCCTAAAATATGAGACGTTTTTCAAGAAAAACCCTAATACTTCGCACTTTGCAATTTCATTTTTCATGACTTGAAATATCATCACTGCCCTTGTTTTGAATGGTTGAATTTATAGGGTCATATCTCCCTCAATATTATTTTATGTTAATATAATAAAAATTATATTTTTTAAGCTTGTTAATTTTTTTTTTGGTTGTTTGTTTTTGGTTTTAAAGCATCCAAAACCCGATTCAAGCAATGGGCTGGGTAATCCCGAACCATTGTTGACTCCTCTCGATAAGTTGGAGCGAACCACCATAGGAAGTCCCGGGGCAAAACGTTACAACGGGCCCGGCGGGAACCAGGGGCTGGAGGTGGGACGGCCCCCCCGGTTTGTCAAGCCGGGGGGAGCGGCGGGGCCCGGGACCCGCCTTGGGAACATAGGACTCCGCAAGTTAGGGTAGGATCCGGGGGATCTCGAGTGGGAGGAAATAGTAGGGGTGGGATCTAGGACCATTCTGGCTCAGTCGACCCCCAAGTGAACATGCGAAGGAACCCGGGGGACCAAAATCCCGTCCAGCGGGGGGGGAATGGGAACAACCCAGCAGGGAAAGCCCCCCCAGGCCAACCGGCCCGGGGTGTCCACCAAGGGACCCGCACGAAGAAGCCTCCCGTGGGAATAACGGCGGGACCCGTCGAGGATTCACAAAGGGGAAAGAGGCCCCCGACCACCCCCAAAGCCGTGAAGACCTCAAGGGAGACCCCAAAAATTACAAACCCTAAACCATCACCTCCATGCCCCGAGGGGGACCGATCCATGCGAACCCAAACCCCGGGGGAAGGGATCCCCAACCAAACGGACCCGGGCGCCCGGGGCGGGAGGGGGGTGGAGAAGGATCTCCCCCAAGGGCACCCCCCCGGGACCGGCTTGAGCCAAGGGGGGGGGGGGGGAGGGGGGGACCGGCCCTCCCCTCTCTACTTTCTTCCCTCCCCTCTCTACTTTCTTCCCTCCCCCTCACCAGTTCAAAGCTTGTTAATTTATCTATAGCATGTAAACTAATATTCTTGTTGAAATTATTAAATGGTAATAGCTCAAATAGTTAGATTCCCCAACTTTTAAGGAGGAGAACGAGGTTTGAATCTTGTTAAGTGGTACATGCTTATTTATCAAGCTTGTTGTAATCCCACCATATGGTCATTTTGTAATATGGATGGAGCTAGTTTCAATCCTATATAACAAATTAAAAAATATATTCTTGTTGAAGTTATAAATATAGACAATGTGCTATTCAAAATAGTGTTGAGCATATCAAGAACATTATCCCAAAATAACTATATAGACATTAATTTAATCTATAATCAATTAAAAAAACCTTATTAGAGTTATAATTATTTATTGGGATTGCCTATGGATATTGTGTTATTCAAAATATTGTTGAGCATATCAAGAAGATAATCCCAAAATAACTACATAGTCATTAATTGTGGTTATTTATAAATAATACATATGTAATTGTAATTGCATAATAATCAAACCTTTTATCACACTTAAGTCATTGTAAAACATACTATAGTAATGGATAATAACTTGTAAGTATAGCTTCACATACTATTGTTGACTAAAACTGATTAATATTTACAACTATTATTACAGATCCATAACTAGTAACAATCTTTGCCACAACTTACTCATTTGTGCGACCAATCATCAGAATCCTTAAGCTTTGGTCAAATGGCCAAAACCTAGAGGTATGCAATTGATGTACATAATTGAAGTAATGTGTATAAGGTATAGCAAAATGTTTTTCTTTTCTCATATGGGGTCCTCGTTGGCTTCATTGTGGTTTAAAAATCACTTTCATTTTTTAATGTGGATATCCATTAGAACCTATGAGTAAGATTACCATATTCTCTTGTATTGGCAAAACTTATTGTGAGCTTGGTCAAAAGATTAAAATTTATAAACTTATATTATATGATTGAACAAATATATATTTTTTATCTTAAAAAATATGATATTCTTTTTAAGATAAAAATTACACCTAATTCATAGTGTCAATTAATTTTTTGTGTCTATTTTTTAAGTTTGTGTTAATTTGATCTCAAGAAATTATCAGTTTGCACATTAATGGAGTCTTGTAGACTCCCAATTTTACCCTATAAATCATCCATCCAACATGTTTCCCATCAACTCTTTGACCAATTTGACCAAATGACCCTCCTGTACCCAAATTCAAGGCAAAAGATATAATCAACTTTCACCTTTACAAAACTTGAACAAATTGTCTCTAAATTTTACAAATTTGGTATTGTTGGGAAGCTCTCAAAAATATCTTTCTAATGAGTATAAACATAAACATATTTGACTATGAGGGTTAATTTGGCCCTCTAGGGTAAATTTTTCCTCTCAAGGCCAAGTTTACCTTCCACGATGAATCTAACCCATCAACTTTACTAGTTACAAAACTTGATCAAATCACCTCCAAATTTCATAATTTTGGTATCATTGGAAATCTTTCAAAAATATCTCTCCAACGAGTATAAACACAACAATGTTTGACTAATATTGTTGCCAAACACCTTATACATCTCAAGGCTTCACTAATGTTATATAAACAACATTATTAATCACTTAAAAAATAAATGAAAAATTATAAACTTATATGATTGAACAAATATATAATTTTCATCTAAACAAATATAATATTTATTCTAACATAAAAATTACACTTAATTTGTGTCTATTTTTTAAGTTAGTATTTTAAATTAATGAGTAAATTGTCTCTTTCCTTTCTACTTCAATGGAATCCATAAACTTTACTTTTCTTTTAATTTGTTTATATAATCAAAAATCTTTTTTCTTACTTTTAATGCTTTCAAATTACTCCTATGGAAAACAAATGTGATGATTGTAATGTTTCCCTTAACACTATGACTAACATATTATGTATTTTCAAATTCTACATTAGAGTAGGCTAGAAATACCTTGATTTGTTATTATACTTAAAAAATTACTTAACAACATAAAGTTGTTTGAAAGGAATATAGTAAAAAAAGTTAGACAAATGTTGAAATCAAATAATATTAAAACAATTAGAAAAAATTCTCAAATTCTACATTTGAGTAGGCTAGAATGGCCCTAATTTGTTATTATACTTGAAATATTACTTAGCAACATGAAATTGTTTGAATGGAATATAATGAAAAATTAGATTGTTTTTTTAAATGTTAAAATCAAATAATATTAAAATAATTAAAAAATTTAGATCTAAGTTTATTTTAGATTTTTTTAAAATGTGAAAATCAAATAATATTAAAAGCAATTAGAATTTTTTTTCAAATTCTACATTTGAGTAGGCTAGGAAAGACCTGATTTATTATTATACTTAAAAAATTACGAAATTATTTAAATAAAATATAATAAAAAAATTAAAATATTGAAATCAAATAATATTAAAATAAAAATTTAGATTTAAATCTAATTTACGAAAAAAAAACATAATAATTGATTTGTTCTTAAAAAAGAACTTAGCAAAAAAAAACATAATAATTGATTTGTTCTTAAAAAAGAACTTAGCAAAAAACACTTTACAAGTTACAAGTACACGTATTTCCCTAAACGCCCACCGTGGGGCTCGAACCCACGACCACAAGGTTAAGAGCCTTGCGCTCTACCAACTGAGCTAGACGGGCACTTGCAAAAACATTCAATTTATTTGAATTTATATTATTTAATCTAGTAACTCCAAAATTTACCTCCCAAAATTCACTGTAATATTGATGCAAATTTGCGGCTACTTGCCAAGCACTTTAATTGATTGACGCTCTACTTGTATTTTTATTGTTTGATTTAGGGATTTCATTCTGGCTATGAGCTATCCATAGTTGTTGAATGTTGTTTTTATAAATCGTAAGTCCGTAAAATCAAGAGAATTAATATATAATTGATTTTTATTTTGGAGTTGAAGATAGAAACTCTTGTGGATGACGATGTATTTCTTTTCTCTCAAATAGTCTTAGTTTATATTAAAAAAAATTGATCTTAAAAATATATTAAATTGTATGAGTAGAAATTTGTTAATAAGTGGCATGATTTTAAAATGGTTAAAAGTTATTTTTCCAAGGTGAAGTATTAAACATTATTACGTAATTTGGTAAAGGTATTTTCTTTATATATATATATATATATATATATATATATATATATATATATATGCTCGATAATAAGGGGTTGTACTTAGGTTCCCACCTTTGATAAATTACAACTCTCTTCGTTAGAGCTTGAGAGTTAATAAACAACTACACTTCTTATCTCAATTGAGATGCTATAGCTAGAAACCTTCATCATTTTACATAAAATTTCTAAATTCTTGATTTTCATTTTCTAGATCTTTTCAATTTTTTGTACGAATATAATTATTCCAGAATTTAGCATCTTTTTTGACATTTTCCTATAGTAACCTTCACAATACCAAAAATTCACCTCTACTATTTATGCTTTGCATCTTAATAAAGTAATAATTCCAAAATATCGCACTATCATAGTCTACTTTACCAAATCTGGATTGTTAGTTTCCTTCCTCACCGAAGTCCTAGCCCTTCATTGCTCTTCCCATCATTCGAACCTTAGCTGACAAATATTTCCAATTTTGTTTTTTGTGACTTGAAAAATCATCATTGCCCTTGTTTCGAATGGTTGACTTCACAAGGTAAAATCTTCCTCAATATTGCTTGAATTCTTGTGTATGACCACTCATTTTAAAGATATTCAAATTATGCACAAGTTGGTCCAAGAATTAGTTGAATCAGATAACTCTTCGCGAAGATATGGCTCCTAAAACATGAGACGTTTTCAAGAAAAAACCCTAATCCTTCGCACTTTGCAATTTCATTTTTCACGACTTGAAAAATCGTCATTGTCCTTGTTCTGAATGGTTGACTTCATAGGGTCGTATCTCCCTCAATATTATTTTTAAATATTATTTTATGTTAATATAATAAAAAATATATTTGTAAGCTTGTTAATTTATCTATAGCATGTAAACTAATATTCTTGTTGGAATTATTAAATGGTAATAGCTCAACTAGTTAGATTCCCAAAATTTAAGGAAGAGAACGAGGTTTGAATCTTGTTAAATGGTACATGCTTATTTACCAAGCTTGTTGTAATCCCACCATATGGTCATTTTGTAATATGGATGGAGCTAGTTTCAATCCCATATAACCATTTATGATTGCAAAATATTACATCTAGATGGGGGTAGTGCCTCATAATCTAACTGACTGAGAGCAAATTAAGCTTCATTCCTAGCATATAATACATATCTAGAAATATTAACATTTGTCCTTCAAAGAAAATATGCATATTCCCTTTTTCCACTATCATAAAATCTTCCCCACCTTCAAAGGTCATTGAATCCTTAGAGAATTCACAAGTGGTGCACTCTGAGAACCAATCCTTTCTATTGGTGAAGTGTAATGATGCACCTGAATATATGTACTAAGTAAATGATCTGGGTTGATTAGCTTGTTTGACTATAAGGGAAAATTTGACCCCTCAAGTGAATTTGACCTCTCAAGGCGAATTTGACCCATCAAATTTGTTAGTTACAAACCTTGATCAAATCACCTCAAAATTTCACAAATTTGGTACAATTTGAAAGCTCTCAAAAATATATTTCCAATTAATACAAACACAACCATGTTTGACCATCACGAAAACTAAACCCCTTGGGGTAAATTTGACTCCTTGAGGTAAATTTGACCTCTTAGGGCGAATTTGACACATCTCCAAATTTCATAAAATCGGTACCATTGAAAAGATTTCAAAAATATTTTTCCAGCAAATATAAACATGACCATGTTTGATCATTAAGATAAAGTTACAAGCCTAGGGTAAATTTGTAAGCCCAAGATAAATTTACAAAATCATTGAATAAAATTTAGTTATGGCGATGTGACTCCCTCTCATCGCTAGTTCCATCGATTCCACATTTGACTAAGGCAAAATTAGCTTAATCTATATAAACTATCAATTAAGGCAGTTAACTAGCCAACCCACCTCCAAATAGGCCATGCAACTGTCAATCAAGGTTGGTAACTCCATGAAAGATTGACTTAACATCCTAATCAAGGCATGCAACTAGCCTTACTAGACACTTCATAGTTTGAATTGCACACGTCAAATTTTCCCTCTCGAATCCTTGATGGGCATTCCAAAGCTTAGCATTTTTCTATAAATTCCCCCTTTGGGGAGCTAAAAAGGACCCTAGCAAAAAGATTTTAGATCTTTTGGAGAGCAAAAAATATCAGCAAGAGCTTTTGATGAGGTTTGAAGAAATTATGGAGGATTATTTGAAAGGATAAAAATACTACTACAATTAAGAGCTTGAATCTTTTGCATTGGGAGCCTCAACATAAGGAGATTTAGAATTGAGGCTTAGTTTCTATCTCTATTCACTTTCAAGAATTTATTTTCATGTTTTATCTATACAATCTCATATCCAGGCAATTTCCATTTAATTTCCTTAAAATCCTTAGGTGGAAAATTTGGGGCTTGATCCTTGGATCAAGTTAGCTTGTTGTTCCATATTGAATGGATAGGCCCTAAATCTACTAATTCAGTCTTTGTTTTCTTTGCAGTTGTAGGTTTCTATGTTTCTATTTTATAGGACAGATCGGATTTATGAGTCTGTAGTGAATTTGTGGTCATGAAGTAGATTTGTAGTCTCAAAGCAAATTTGCAGTCCTAGGGTAAATTTGCAGTCTCAAGGCAAATTTGTAGTCCTAGGGTAAATTTACAGCCTCAAGGTAAATTTGTAGTCTGAGGATTGTAGTCCTTTGGTAAATTTTTCCCTAGTGTAGATTTTTATTTTTATTTTTATAGGTTGTAGAGTGGATTTGCAGTGTTGGGGTGAATTTGTAGTCCTTAGGCAAATTTGTAGTCTCAAGGCAAATAGTCCTAGGGTGAATTTGTAGGATCAAGGTAAATTTGTAATCCCAAGGTCAATTTGTATTCCCAAGGTAAATTTGTAGTCTCAAGGTGAATTTATCCCTTGTAGAGATTTTTTTTTGTTTGCAGGTTACAAAGCAAATTTAATATCTCAAGGTAAAATTGTAGTCTCAAGGCAAATTTGCAATCTTAGGATGAATTTGTAGTCTCAGGGCATATTTGTCCTAGTGCATATCTTTGTTTTTTGTTTTCTATTTTTTGTAGGTTGTAGAGTGGATTTGAAGGTTGCAAAGTGAATTTGCAGTCTCAAGGCGAATTCGTAGTCTTGAGGTGAATTTACTATCCTAGGGTGAATTTGCGGTCCTATGACAAATTTATCTTCGACATAGATTTTCACATAGATTCAAGAAACAAGTATAAATTCTCATCTCTATTTTATTTTCAAACTAGGAACAGGTATATTTTGATGTATTTTTAGTTTTTTTAAGTTTAGGTGTATCTTCATAAAAGTGTGAAATTTTAGATCTCAAATTTCAAAATTACGATAGATTTAAGGGTCAATGAATGTATTTTTGTCTTTTCTCTTTTATAACAAGAATCATATATTTTGTTAAGGCATATCTTAGATATTAATCTATCATATCTTGCAACTCTAGCTCATTTCATAGCCATTTTCTCATTAAGCTTGTCTATAATATAATATTTTGATAATTATCATAGAAGAAGGTTATTATTTTTTAAGTTTGGAATTGTATAAACATTTTAGAGTAGATTGCATTGCATAAAGATTTAATTTCTTTGAATATATCATTTTGCAAATAAAAGAAAATAAATAAAGGAAAATACTTAGTTTGAAAGAAGCATGTAGGTTGGAATTCGCACTTAAAAATGGATATATCTATTCCTTTTTGTTTTTTCTCTATAGTCCATTTTGTCGTCTTATATTTGAAGGACAAAAAAAGGTCATCCAATGGAAAAATAAGCAAGACAAATTTTGGGATATAAGCAAACCCCTTGTAAAACGCTTGGGTAACTTCATTCCTCAATTTCTATATTGTCATGCTTAAATTGTTTGCTCTTTTCTTCAATAAAACGTTAAAAGTTTGACAATTAAAAGAATTAATATCTTGTTTGGAATGTATGGCTTATTAACAAATCAAACAAATATGGTTTGGGTTGGCTTATCAATGGGTTAGACAAATATGGTTTGACATGTGGACTAGAAGAGATGTTTTATTTCAAATTCCAAGTTGAATAATTTGGGGAGGAAGTGTGAGCTAGGAGGAAATGTGAGCTGGGAGGGAGTGTGAGATGGGAGGAAGTGTGAGCTAAGAGGGAGTGTGAGCTAAGATTCAATCATGGTGAAATAGTGATAGGTTCATCCGAGTGCATAAATGCTTCAAACCTTTACCACGAATGCATGGAACATTATTTCCAAAAATTACTGAAGTGAAGGAATACCAAGAAAAAGAAGATACAAGGGCTATTGTAAGCTAAAATGAATGCAAGTTGAGAGCAAGTGCAAGGCAGAAGAGAGTGCAAGTTGGGAGCAATTGCAATTTGAGGAGCGAGTGTGAGCCAAGAGGGAGTGCAAACCAAGAGCGAGCCCCATTAGCTAGTATGGAAGGAAAGTCATATTTGAAATCCCAATGGGAAGTTAGGATTCCCTAGTTGAAAGTATGGAGGTCCAAGTTGGAGATAAGTAGAAGAGCAAATTCATGGCAAGTTCGATCTAGGTAGCAGATGTTACACCATAAGTGAGTATCAAGGATGAGATGATTGAGCATGATATAATGGTTCTTAAAAGTAGAGGGTTAATATGTAATTTTCGTAGATCATGGCCAGGGTTTTTGGAGATTCAAAATTGGATAAAGTGGAAGTGGAGATTAAATTCAAATTACTCTGTGACTTTTCTTCCTAGAGGTTTTTCCTCATCATCTTTTTTAGTTCAAAAATTAGAGATAAAAGAATGGTTGGTGGCCCGTGGTTTAGGGGAAGAGATGCACTTTATTTGAGACTATGGAATGCAAATTTCTTTGTTGAGATAAACTATTAAGAAGCTCCCAATATGGGTTAGGCTTTTTGGACTTCCATATCAACTTATAAATAAGGATGTTTTAAAGAATATTGGAAATGCCCTAGGGGAATTCATCAAGAAAAGACTAACTACCAAGGAGCAAAAGCATGTTATATATACTTGACTATGTGTTGATATGGATATTTCAACACCTTTGCCACAATCCATTAAGATTAAATTTGAATCAAGAGAATGGGATAAACAAGTAGATTATGAAATTATTACATTTTGTTGCCATAATTGTTATGAGGTTGGACACATTGCAAGAGTTTGCAAAGTGAAAACTATGAAGAAAGAGACGAAAATTCTAACCGCGAGATAAAATTCAAGATGAAGCAAGCAAATCATACAATAATAAAATAAAAGCTATATTATATCAAGGATATTCTACTCCGAAAGAGGAGGTAAAGAAAACCTATCTAAAATATCATTTGGCAAGCTCAAAAGGAATTAAAGGTGCAAAAGAAGATGTAGAGAGAAATCCTAAAACAAGGATGACAAAAGAGGTCAAGTTTATTCTAGGTAAATCGTCTGCATTTTCCTCAAGTAGTATAGAATCCTCTTCAGGTAATAAAAGTGAAAGGGGTGAAGATGTTATCCCTTACACTTTAAGGTTTCAAGAGCAGAATAATAAAGAAATGAGGATGGAGGAAACCCATAACAATTTAGGCTTTCTAAGGCAAAATAAGAAGATAATGTTGAACAAGGTGCAGCAAAAGTATTGTCATTGTTGTCAACACAGACAGAAATTGATGCAGTTGAAGCAATGGACAAGAATTCTAAAGTCAGTCAAATCAAGTACAGTGAATTTGCAGAAAAACAAAAGTGACCCAGATTCAAAAATTTGCAGAAAAAGACAAGGAAAGCGTCGCGATATCGCGACATGTTTTACTGTCGCGATATCGCGATAGGTTGAGAGGTCCGAAGGCGGGAAAGAAAAGCGTTGCGATATCGCAACATGTTTTCTGTCGCGATATCGCGACAGGTTGAGAGGTCCGAAGCGAGAAAGAAAAATGTTGCGATTTCGCGACATGGCCGAGGAGAGAGAAAATGCATGCCAAATTGTCACGATTTCGTGACATGGCCGAGGAGAGAGAAAATGCATGCAAAATTGTCATGATTTCGCGACATGGTCGAGGAGAGAGAAGGTGCAAGCAAAATGGTCACGATTTCGCGACATGTGTCGGGTAAAGGCGCAGGCAATGAAAAGTGTCGCGATTTCGCGACAGGATCGGAGTGGAAGCAACAAGGTGAAAAAGGTGTAGCGATTTCGCTGCATGACAAAATGCATGGAAACAAAGGTGTAGCGATTTGTTGCATGACAAAATGTATGGAAACAAAGGTGTAGCGATTTCGCTACAAGTCAAAATGTAAGGCAACAAAGTTGTAGCGATTTCGCTACATGTCTTGTTTTCACTAGTGCATGGAGCAAGAGTTGTATGAAAGCGAAGAACGTCGCGATTTTGCAACATGTTCCAATTTCGCTACTGCATGAAGCAAGGATTGTACGGAAGCCAGAAATGTCGTGATTTCACGACAAAGCTGAGGATGACGTCAGCAAAATTGAAAGTGTTGCGATTTCGCAACAGGGTGAAAGAAAAGCCGTTGGAAGCCAGAAGTGTCACGATTTCGCGACAAAGATGAGGATGACGTCAGTAAAAGCTGAAAGTGTCGCGATATCGCGACAAGTTGCAAAAGAGACCTCAGGAAGCCGAAAGCATCACGATTTCATGACAACATTGAGGATGACATCAGCAAAAGCTGAAAGTGTCGTGATATCGTGACAAGTTGCAAAAGAGACCTCAGGAAGCCGGAAGCATCGCGATTTCGTGACAACATTGAGGATGATGTCAGCAAAAGCTGAAAGTGTCACGATTTCATGACAAGTTGCAAGAGAAGCATCAGGAAGCCGGAAGCGTCACAATTTCACGACAACATTAAGGATGACGTCAGCAAAAGTTCAAAGTGTCACGATTTCGCGACAACATTAAGGATGATGTCAGCAAAAGTTCGAAGTGTCACGATTTCGCGACATGAACAAAGGAAAAGCTTTCAAAAGCCAAAATGGTCACGATTTCACGATAGCAAGGGCATGAAGGCGATATCGTGACAAGTTAGTATTTCACCGTCAACAGCCCAAAAAAAGTCAACTAGGCAGAAATGTCGCGATTTCATGACAGGTAACAGTTGGGCGGGTAAAAGCTGAAGGAGCATGCAAGATGACACGTGTCAGAAAAAGCACACAGGAAAATCATGCGACCGATTACGTAAAAAGTAACTGATGTCAGATCTACAGTTACACATTGACAAGTGTTAGACATGCACTAGAACAGCTGTATATGCACGATTGAAAAGCATTCGAAGAATCAAATATGAAGGATCGGAAAAGCTTTCAAAAAGACGTATTTGCAGCATTCAAAAAGCCATATTTGTAGAATTCGAACAACCAAATATGAAGGATCGAAAAAGCTTTCAAAAAGACGTATTTGCAGCATTCGAACAACCGTATTTGCAAGGATTCGAACAGTCGCTTATGAAGAGGAGAAAAGAATTTGAACAGCTCAAGAATGTCATTTGACTGCATGCAGGATTGAAAAGTTATAGAAGACGAAAAGTCCCGATGAGAAAAAGGGGTTATAAAAGGATAGTCGTGCAAAGAATAGGGTTGCTGTTGTTAGAGGGAAATTGCTGTGAAAAGAGGGTTAGAAGAGAGCCAAGAGAGAAATTAGCAGAGCCGTGAGAGTGTGCAGAGTTTGTTTAATTACAGACCAGTCAGAATCGTGTAATAAGTGAAGACATGTTTATGTCATTTTAAATTGCTCAGAATTGCAGTCCAAGTTGGTGCTTGGTACTAGGGGTTGGTGCTCCTATCTGTTGCAGCAGAAAACTAAGGGGTTGGTGCTCCTTCCGGTGAGATCTTTGGTAAAGTGTTTGTAAAATTGGTATTTTGCAAATACTGGATTTGGATTGGAGTCAAAGCAGTCATTTTTGAGGAGTAGCCAAATTGGTGAACCTCGATATATTGAGTGTTGTGGTGTGCTCTATTGTTCAATTTGCTTTTTTGGTTTTCAATTTCTCTTTGCTTCATTTTTAAATGTTGTAGATATTAATATTAATAGTTACACTGATTCACCCCCCCTCTCAGTGTCATTGTGTGAATATCAATTGGTATCAGAGCAAGGTTCCTTGAACAAGTTTAATCAGCTAAGGTGATCTTGGAAGAAACAATGGCAGGCGGTGAAGGATTCTCATCCAACAAAGCTCCCTTGTTTGATGGAACTAATTACACTTTTTGGAAACTCAGGATGCAAACATATCTGAGTGCATTGGGATATGACATTTGGGATTCTGTAGATAGTGGATACACAACACCCACTACTCCTCCAACAGATACTGCTGAGAAGAAAATTTTTGAAAACAACTCCAAAGCTAAGAATGCCATAATGTGTGGACTTGTAGACAGTGAATTGATAAGAGTCATGAGCTGCAAATCGGCAAAAGACATGTGGGATAAACTGAAAAGCATCCATGAAGGAGACAACAAGATCAAGGAAGCCAAGCTCAAACTCATCGAGCTCGGTTCGAAGCATTACAAATGAAGAAAGATGAGAACATAGAGGCCTATATGCTTGAGAGTAAATGGAATCATCAATGCAATCAGAGGACTCGGTGAAGAAATGGATGATGCAGTTGTTGTAAAAAAGGTTCTCAGAACCCTTCACAAAAGATTTAACTCCAAAGTTTCTGCAATAGAAGAGGCAAAAGATCTAAATAATTTTAGCATGGATGAGCTGCATGGTTCCTTGACTGCATATGAAATGAGAATAGGACAAACTAAGCCTATAGACAGAGAAGCTGCTTTTAAAGCACATAAGAATATAAAAGCCGAACATGAATCGAGGATGAAGAGACACTGGATGAAATAGAAGTAAATTTTGTTCGAAAACTCACAAAGGGAAAAGGAAAATATAGAGGAAAGCTACCATTCAAGTGCTTCAATTGTGGAGGGTCGGTCATTTTGCAGCCAAATGCCCAATGCATGATAAAACCAAAAATGGTGAAGGGTCACTCCAAGAAAAAGGTGATTGGAAGAAGAAACAAAATTTTAGAAAGAACAACTTCAAGAAGAAAAGCTTCATATCCAAGAATGTCGACTCTTTGAAGAAAGCTCAGGTGAAGATTCTGAAGAAGAAATAGGGGAAGCTCTGTTCATGGCACTTGAAGAGGAAAGAACAGAAGAAAATCAGGAAGGTGATGAAAGCTTTAAAGATGAGGCTAAAGTTTATCTGGAAGGAGAATTGGTTGCTGCACTTGAAGAGTTGAGTGTAGAAAGGAAAAAGAACAAAAATTTTTCAAGAAAACTAGAGGATGCCACTGACATAATAAACAGTTTAAAAATACAGACAGAGGAATTCAAGAAAATGTCTGAAGTTCTTGATGAACAATTAACTATAAAGATAGTTGAATGCAGCAAGCTAGAGGAAGACATTGTTAAGTTAAGAATGCAGCTAGAGGAGATGAATAGAAAATTGAGTTGTTTTCATAAGTTTGAAGAAAGTACTGTAAAGCTGGATAAAATGTTAAATAACCAAAGGCCTTCCGACATCAAATTTGGTTTAGGCTTCGATGAAGGAGAATCATCAAATGGTTCAAAGGCCTTGAATGTAGAACCCATAAAGAAAGAAGAAAAGATCGAGGTTGACCTAGAAAAAAAAAATCATGCCAAAGAAAGCTGTAGACACCAAAACAGCACCAATCCGATTATGTGACTGCAAACACTGATCGCTTTGACAAACACAGCCCCCAGGGCAGCCCTCGAGAGGTTAAACAGTGGTCCTAACCACTTTCATAGCAATTTTGTAAGGTCAAGAGGCAATTTGGCACATTCGGGCACTTTGCTCGGTATTCGTCTCACCCAGGGACGAATTCAAAATGGGATCCGTCTCACCCAGGGACGAATTCTGAATTCGTCTCTGGTAGGGACGAATTCCGAGTTTAACGGGCAAAAAGAAGAATGGCGCCAAGTGGCAGCCAAGGACAGTCAGTTGATGACTCCTGCCTCGCACGCGTGTGTGGGTGGGCAGATAGGCCGTTAGAGGACTGTCACAAGGGCGATTATGAAAGCCCAAGTCATGGAGGACTCCCCTCCCTCATGGGAAGACATGAGCGCCACATGGCACCTATGACCAACACATGGCGCTTATGCTTCCCTCTCAAAAGAGACCCCATGGGTCTATAAAAGGTGGGACTTTTCTCACCCAAAAGGATAGATTGGAGGCGATTTCAAGCAACGAAGTGTTGTCCGATTGATTACCCACTTGCATCTTTTTGATTCACCTTCTCACATCCACTAATCTCTTTCGCAAGGGAGGTTATTGGGTGGCTTTTGGAAGCGTGGATCCAACCCAAATCCAACATTTGACCACCTTACACCACCAATTTGCAGACATCCCAATCCTAAGAGGTTTTGGGCCCATCCCTAGTGGATTGGCACCGAAATCAAGTGCCAACGGTGGGAGGCCCACTTGGGCACCCCCGCACTTTCTAAGTTTTATTCTAAAGCATTCTAGATTATTTGTTCATGTTGCATCTTATGTTATTCTATCTGGTTAACTCATAGCTTCAATTCCATAACATTTTGATCAGATTTTATCATGCCTTTTGTCGCTTTGTTGTCCTACTAACTTGCAGGTGGCGATATCGAATTCCCGAGGATAGAGGCCAAATTGGGAGAATCCGACCATCTGGGTCATCCCAAAATGGCCCCAATTACATAACCCCTCTGTTTGCAGGTGTTTTGGAGGTCTCGGGAGTCGACATTGGAGCAGTATCACCTCGGCTTTTCCAACACAGTAGAATTCGTCCCACCCAGGGACGAATAGCAATCAGAATTCGTCCTGCCCAGGGACGAATTCCAGGTGAAGGCAGATTGGCCAACTGTTTCAATGGCAATGGCCTTCTGGTAATATCTTCTATCTTCGTCGAGTTTTCAGGCCATTTGGACTCACTTTACTCACTGTTTTAGACAAATGTTTATATGCATCTTTTGGCGATTTTAGAGAACAAACACTTCTTATTTGCAGCAGGTGCTACTGACATCTTTGTTGTTTCTTTGTTCGTAGGAGGAGCAGCAGAGGTTAAGGACTCATCAACATCAGCGACGGCATCGTCTTGGCCCGCCCATCTCAAGTGTGGGCACGCGGAAAGAGGAACCTTAAGTCTTGATTGTAATCAAATTCTTTTAACGCTCCTAGCCCCTGAAAAGGGAGGAGGCATCTTTGTAACAGAGATCAAGAGAGTTTAATGAAAGGGCTATGTTTTCTCCATTTGCTTGTATCTCATTTCAATGCGTCTCTTTCATTTCATGCATTCTACATTTTTAGGACTTAAGCGTATTTGATTTTGAATGCATCGCAATTAGTGTTTCCTTCGCCCGAAATCTCGTGCTTTCAGTGGCGATCACGGTGGGACCCTGTCCCCTATTTTTAAGATCACAGAAACTGATCAAATTTTTGTGTTTTGTGCTTGACAGGTACATTTTTTTGTTGCAGACTGTTATTCGTCTCTGACTGTGACGAATTCTTTACTGTAATTCGTCTGACCCTGAGACGAATTCAAATTCGTCTCTGGCAGGGACGAATTCTGTTCTGAAATTCGTCTCACAGAGGGACGAATTCCTTCCTGTAGATTTTCAGAGCAGAAATTCAGAAGCAACCGGTCCAGGCAGAGAAGAGGTAGGGATTTTTATAATCTCTGTTAAATTTTCTGTTTCTGTTTCTGTTTCTTTGATTGTTTTCATTTTATCTTGCATTGCTTAGGGAAAGTCATTTATGCTTGTTTCATTTTCGTTAAATAAAATGAATCCCACACACATCACGTGGTAAATTAAACCAAGGAGCTGGTCGTAAGACCCTAGCCCTTGAGCAAGACCAACGGTGGGTTCATCACCACCTTGGCTTAGCTTTGCATCCATTTCCCCGATTGTCACTGTTGTTAGGCGTAAATCCTGACGAAAGCTGACCGAGTGTCGCTGGGGTGATTCCCATGCGCGCGAGGATAAGTCTTCTATGGTAGGTGCCATTAACAGGACAATCCCCCTTCCGTACCGCCTACGTACCATGTACCTTCTGCTCTCACGTACCTATAGTCTCCCTCTCGTAAGGGCGGGTATATAGAGAGGTTGGTATATCGGCTCTGGTTGGTATATTGAAGGGGCGACCATTTTGGGAGTTATATGAGCCTTCATTATGCATTTAAACGTTCTTCAAAAACATTCAAAAAACAAAACAAAACATCAAAATGCACTAAACCAGTTTAGGACACACCATTAATCCTTAAAAGAGATAATCACGGTTTGTGTATGTGTGTGTTCATTTCTGCTTAGTGTAGACAAAAAGAAAAATCATCATAAACGAGATAAAAATCTGCTTAGATAGTAGAGAAGCACCGCAATGGTGTACACCCGTAGCCAAGCCCAATCAAGGGCAGAAGCTCCGAAAGGTACACAAGAAGCGGGCACAAGTCGCCTTCGCTTTAGTCCTGAGGACTTAGTCATACCCCCTTGGCGGTCTGGCCCACAATAAGGTCCACGTCGAACCACATCAAAAAAGAATTATTGGGATCCCCCTCGGTGGGGTATGCCCATTCAAAACAGCCCCTTTCGGGAAGACGCTTTACATGTAGACCTTGACGTAAATAGAGAATCACCTTTTGAGGTTAGACATGAGTGGCCACAGCGCGATGAAGCGCTAGAGAGGCACACCGTCCATTTGGAGGGACAACGTGGATATGGCGTCCCTTCTTTACCTCCCATCAGAACAGAAAGACAAAATCCAGAGCGCAGGGCTCTTCACACAGGGCGAGCTCACTCCGCCCGCCCCTTTCACACCCATGAAAGGGAGTACGAGGAAGATCATCGCATTCCTCGAAGACAACATACAACATGGGAACCTTGCGTTTCTGCACCTGCTAGATATCATGATCACCCATCGAGGCCAGAGCCTCGAGTACATGTCGCCTACCTCGACAAAGGGAAGCGACCCATTGAAATTTTAGATCATCAAGATCGAGGCAAACACATAGAAAAAACATTCAAGCCTCCTGAGCAAAAGAGGGCGGACCAAATTGACCCGACAGTCGCCAGACATGCCGCTCGCCAAGCCCGAATCTCGCAGCTTGAGCAAGGTCATCAGGAGTTAGAGTACTTATGCCGCCTGAATAAAGAGCGCATGCAACGCGAAGTGGATGAGTTACGCTATAAACTACCTGAGAGGGTGCCAACCCCTCGCACCCAAAGAGCCGAACAATATGAGAGGCATAATCCGTTGGCACAGGACAGGTCTCCACGACCTCGTCAAGCTTTGCCTCCGAGACCTTATAGACCCGAGAGGGAGGCTACTCCCCGAAACAATGATGGGTACCCTCAGCGAGGACTCGATCAGGGTCATAGGCTTCGCCCAGAGACTCCTCAAGAATTTTATGAGGAGTATGAACCAGAAATAGAACATGCTGAAACTCCCCATCAAGGCAGGAGGGCTGCCATTCGGCCACCCCTCCATAGGCCTCCAGTCTCCCATAACTCACAACGGGAGCAAACAAGAGAGGAAGAAATAAAATCTTCCGATGCATACAAAGCGCTATTAGAGCGTTTGGAGTCTGTGGAGACAAAAGCTTTTGGGCATCAAAAACCCACATTACGTCAACTCCGTAGTCATCCGGTGCATCCCTCAGTGCCCACACCTCTTTACCCCGAACATTTCAAGTTGCCTCAATTGGCAGTCTTTAAAGGTGAAGAGGACGCACAAGAACATGTTACAAGATTTCTAAGCCAATGCTTCGGCATCCAAGATAATGACGCATTGTTGCTTAGGACATTCATAACCACATTCGTAGGCCCTGCCTCGGATTGGTTCACACAATTACCCAAACACAGCATAAGCAACCTAGATCAATTAGTAGATGCGTTTCTTGAACGCTTTGCCTTCAACACAAGGAAGAAGGCATCACTGAGTGATCTGGCTAGCCTCAAGCAATTTGAGGAAGAAACAATGGCAGCATACGGGAATCGATGGAGAGCTTTGCTTTCTAAGTTACCCTACCGTCCCCCTATGTCTGATCTCACACAGATGTTCGCAAAAAGTTGCTTGAAATCGATCTCTAGGCTATTGCAGCTGCAGCAATACGCCAGCTTAGAAGAAGCTTTGGCGCAAGCCAGAGTTATAGAAGAGATCAAAATAGGCGAAGGCGCAATCGCCAAGCCTAAAAAGAAAGAGTGGAATAAAACCACTAAGACCGGGACAACGCAATCACAACACGCTGCGGTTAACCAAGTTGCGATAAATGTCCCCAAGCCTGTGCAAGAAATGCAGCCCCAAAAGGCTAATTACCAGGCAGTGCCTCCTAGTTATGAAAGAGAAAATACAAGACAGGAGCAGAATCAGCAGCGTCGCCCTAGGCGACAATTCACCCCTTATACGGAGTCTCGGGACTCCCTATTTGACCGCTTGTCAGTGGCAAATTTAGTCACCCTGCCAGAAATCCAAACTATAGACCCTAACGCTCCTAAGCCTAAGGGATACAGAGAGGAATTGTATTGTAGATTCCATAGGCGCAGAGGACATGACTTGAATGGATGCTGGAAATTCAAAGGATTAATCCAAGATTTGATCGACAATAGAACATTGGCCGTGGACAACCCCATAGCACCAAATAATCAACAAATGGGGGTATTCAAGGACCCTTTGCCTACCCACGAGGCACAGACAAAACCTCTCCAGATTAATGAGGTGCGACAGAATCTTCCCATGCAAGGATTTGTGGGAATGATTAGCATAGTGACGAGGAATAAAAAGTACCCAGCAGTTGCCCCCGAGGTAGCTACGAGGGAAGTTCCAACAACATCGCAGCCTCAACAACGCCCTACGCAGTTGCCTCCGCCTAGACCCGAGGTCACGATACGGACCAAACTCACGCAGAGTTTGCGGACCACATCGGCTAGGCTTTCCATTTACGAGCTTATTCAACAGTCAACACCTCATAGAGAAGCTCTTATGGAAATTTTAAAAGCCATCGAATTACAACCTCACGAAGCAAATTCTTTCAACAACTTCGTGGGACATGTGAAACGATGTATGGAGCCGGTCATTACCTTCAGAGAAGATGAAGTCAAAACGATATCGAATGACATGGCAGATCCACCCCTGCACGTTATCGCGCGGGTCAACGGGATCCCGTACAAGAGAGTGTTGGTAGATACTGGCTCGTCCAGTAACATCATTACCACTGCAGCACTAAAACATTTGAAGCTGCCAGCCTCTCACATCACAGCCTCCACGTACACACTGCGAGCTTTCAATGATGCAATATGCTCGACAGTCGGCACAGTTGTTCTGCCTGTCCAGGTAGGACAAAAGACAATACCTACATTGTGCCATGTGTTGGAAGGCGAGATGGCTTATAATATACTGCTAGGGCGGCCTTGGATCAGGGACATGAAGTGTGTCCCTTCGATCGCTCACCAGTGCTTAAAGTATGCTTTTGAAGGAGAAATACATGTAGTCCCCATGGACTTAGAACCCTTCAAGTATTGCAATGCGGTACAATTCATGCCTCAATCGACCCTCCCTTCAACGCATTTGGATTTCCAGTTAAATCCATCTAAAAAGGGTCCGATACCGCAGGCACCATTGGTGACCAAATCAACAAAATCCCAGCCAGGTGAGCCTTCATCATCTGCTCCTTCATTATCAATGCCACCTGTCATGGCCAAACAGAAGGACAAGGGAAAACAGATCATGGAAGAGGCTCAGCCCTTAGAAGAGGGGTTGCCCACAATATCAACGGTATCAACAGAAGAAACACCTCGCACAACGGAAGCTGAGACTCCTAAAACACCAAACATGGAATGGACTCAGGAAGGACTCCCGTTTCCTCCCACCCAATCATCAACAATCACTGTTGAAATGGCCAGTACGGGCCTGGGGAGTATTTAGTGCGAGAATGTTGTGGCAACGCCCGCATTGGAATCGATACAGGACATGGGGAGACCTCGCCTTCCCATAGGAACAATTGTTCCTCTAGGCTACCCACCAAACCAGACAAATTTTGTGTATGGGGGCCTTGATCATGGTCTTGAACCATGCAAGCAAAAGGAAGCAGACGAAGAGCCTTTTGCTGAAAATATCAACTATCTGTCAAACCCAGAATTCGCTCTAAGATATCTCGGCCAATGCAATTGGCATGGATACGGGCTAGGCAGATATGAGCAAGGGATGCGTGTCCTTTGCCAACCAAGATATCAGATGCCATATGATAAGTCAGGAGTAGGGTTCAACCACCCCCTGCCCTTAGACATCTTGGTCGAAAATATGCAAGGCCTAGAAATAGGCAACAAGGGGGGATTGGCACCAGATCTTTATGCCAACCCAAATACAGAATATACATTGGGAGATTACCTCCCATGGTCAACAAACACCCTTGGCAACAGTAGTAATCCCTCTCCTTTGCTAGAGAGAGGTGAAAGTTCGGACATTAATCCTCAAAGAGAACATCAACGGTGTCCGGACATCTTTTTGAAGCTATTCCCCTTAGAGGTTCCAGTTGAATCAATACAGTGTCAAGAGAATCAGGTCCCTCCACCAAGAGTGGAACAACCGCAATGGGACCAGATTAACTTACTGGAACAAGGAGAACCCTCAATGTCGCAAGTAACAGTTGCTGAAGAGAATGAACATTTTTGGATCTCCGAAAGTGATTCAGAAGATGAGACTGAGATGATCTATCTCAGACATGCGCGATGACATCATCGCCCTTTAACTCATGAAGATCTAATGGGACAGATGGGCATAAGGTTAGGGCATGAATGGTGGGTAGACCCAGCAAGGTGGGACCAAGTGTTGGATCCATGGCTCCAAATTCAAGATGAGCACCGTCCACCACGAGACCCTATCATGACATCAGTGCCGAGAGAAGACCCTGTCTTCCTATTAGCACATAGGGCCGATCCGTTCATACCCGTCCCTACTGAACCAGATCCAGAGCATAGGGAGCATCCAGAATGTTCGAGTTATAACACCCATGGTAATGGAGACCAAATTCATTTCATCCACATGATCTCCATTGACTTGACCGCACCCATCCGCAATCCGGCCGATCCATCACGGTCATTGCATCTAGACATAGATGCCATCGACTGGGATCGCGTCAATTCACCTTTATCACCATCAGAGTACTGGCCTTTCGGTGAAATGCTTCATTTTACCCCAAGGACAACTCAAGATATTTTTCAAGCTGAAGAGGGACCCGAGGTTCCAAACGTAGATCTAAACTCAGCTAATGATATCCATTTGATCCCGACTCCACATCAGTTGGAGGACGGATCCCACATGTCAGTCGAGGAGACGAGCGACGTAGATATCGGCATAGATCCAATGAATCCACAGATTCTCAAGCTGGGGGTAAGTCTTTCCCCCGAAGAGCAAGCCGACTACATTGCCCTTCTCAAAGAGAAGAAGGAGGTTTTTGCATGGTCATACAGGGATATGCCAGGACTAGACCCGTAGCTAGTCACGCATAATTTAACGCTTGATCCGACAATCAAGCTCGTAAAGCAAAAACTATGTAAGATGCACCCAACGGTGGCCTTGATGGTCAAAGATGAATTGCAAAAGCTGTTGGATGCACAGTTTGTCATCTGCATGGATTATCCGCCATGGTTGTCCAACATGGTTCCCGTCAAGAAGCCCGACGGGAGGATTCGCATATGCACCGATTTTTGAGATCTAAACAAAGCGAGTCCTAAGGATGATTTCCCCTTGCCCAGCATCGACGCGTTGGTAGACGCTACAACAGGTCACGAAATGCTCTCCCTAATGGATGGTTTCTCAGGATACAATCAGATTCGTATCAATCTCGAAGACCAACTAAAAACGGCGTTCACAACGCCTTGGGGGACATTTTGTTATAAGGTCATGCCTTTTGGCCTTAAAAATGTTGGCGCTACCTACCAACGTGCCATGACGTATATCTTCCACGATTACATGCACAAAACTTTGGAAGATTACATGGATGATTTGTTAGCCAAGTCTCTTTTGCGCTCAGATCATCTCGGTGACTTAAGCAAGATTCTCGATCGCCTCATAGAGCATAAGGTCAGACTAAATCCCAAGAAGTGCGTATTTGGCGTCACATCTGGAAAACTCTTGGGTTTTATAGTCTCAAAATGAGGAATCGAGGTGGACCCAAAGAAAGTCAAGGCAATCCTTGAAATGGCTCCCCCAACCACTATCAAGCGAGCTCGGAAGTCCGCAAGGAAAGGTCGCGTCGATTAAACGCTTCATAGCGCAATTATCTGACAAATGCCGACCCATGAACAAATTATTGCACAAGGGGGTTACATTTCATTGGGATGACGAGTGCCAGTCAGCCTTTGACGAAATCAAACAATACCTGGCTTCGCCACCAGTATTGGCACCACCTAGACCAGGAGTGCCATTCTACTTATACATCTCAGCTACTGAGGTGGCACTGGGCGCCATGCTAGCCCAAAAGAATGAACTTCACAAAGAACAGGCTACTTACTATCTTAGCCGCACCCTGGTCAGTTACGAACTTAACTATGCATACGTTGAGAAACTCTGCTTGGCAGTGGTGTTTGCTACCAAAAAGCTACGCCACTACATGCTGAGCAACACTACGTATGTTGTGTCTAAGGAGAATCCATTGCGATACATGATGAGTCGTACTTATCATAGTAGTCGCACGGCGAAATGGATCATGTTGTTGACGGAATTTGACATTGAGTTTATTGGACAAAAATCTATCAAAGGACAAGTCATAGCCGATCAACTAGCAGAGGCTCCTCTTGAAGACGATCAGCCTCTAGTCATAGAACTACCCGATGATGGGGTCTTCCATGTCTCAGAATCGCCAGATTCTGATGAGCCTGAGTCACAAGCCGACATAACCCTATTCTTCGATGGTTCTAAATGTGAGCAAGGTGGTGGCACGGGAATTGTATTCTTCACACCGCAGGGTGCTCCAATGCCCCTGTCATTTAAATTAAACTTCCAGTGCACCAACAATAATGCGAGAATATGAAGCCTTGCTCCTAGGTCTTCAGACAACAATCGCCATGAACATCAAACGACTGAACATCTTTGGTGATTCGTTGTTAATAGTCAATCAAGTCAAAGGGGTATATCAATGCAAATGCCCAGTTCTGAAGGCTTATAAAGCCCTTGTGGACAAATTCTTGGCAAAACTTGAGTGGTATGACATCGAGGCACTCCCTCGATCATCGAATCATTTTGCGGACACAATGGCCTCCTTGGGGTCACTAATCCCGCAAGACCTTTCCGGTGATATGACAACCATTCAAGTCAAAACCTTATCGCAATCCGTGATGGAGCGTGCAAGCTCGGACTTGACGCCGGGAATCCACATGATCCAGATTGAACCATCCTCAGATAAGTTCTTTCGAATCCGAGATCGTCTGAAACGTGCCAACTTGGGGTCCTTGTTTTCCCCTACTCCCATTAATAGCAACACAATGCTATTCTTGCAAGTTCTATCCCATTCAGCGTTTGTTAGGGAAGAACTTCAAAAGGGATTGGTTGTTCATACTGTCGAGGTTTCCGATCAACAGGACTGGTATTTACACATTAGAGACTACCTCAAGTTAGGTAATCTTCCCCTTGGATTGACGCACGTCGCAAAACGAACATTCAAGCAGAAAGCGGCTAAGTATGTCTTGATAGGAGACATTTTGTATCGTCGTAGCTATGAAGGAATTCTTCTTCGTTGCTTGGACCAGCAAGAGTCCACTTGGGCAATCGCCCAAGCGCACGATGGTACATGTGGTGGCCACTTTAGTGGTATGGCCATTGCAAAGCGCATTCTTCGCATGGGATATTATTGGCCATATTTAGAGCGAGATTGTTGCGCATATGTCAAGAAGTGCGTGAAGTGTCAACATCATGCCAATTTGATGCACGTACCTTCCCGGGCCTTGCGAGCAGTCCAGTCTGCTTGGCCATTTTTGCAATGGGGCTTCGATCTAATTGGAAAGATCTCCCCTGCATCGTCAGGCCGTCACACGTTTATCATAACGGCCACAGAGTATTTTACCAAATGGGTGGAAGCAATTCCGCTAACCTCTACGACAGGACCCCGCATTGTGGAGTTCATCTTGCATAACATCATATGTCATTTTGGTATTCCATCCAAAATAATCTCGGATAATGGGCCATCATTCAAGAACAAAGACGTGCGTGCTTTGACCACAAAGTACAAAATTCAGCACAGTTTTCGACACCCTATTATCCACGAGGCAAATGGGCAAGCAGAGGCGTCAAACAAAATGCTAGTTGCCATCCTTAAAAATACGGTCGCAGACGAGTCATAAGGATTGGCACATCCAAATCCCACTTGCCCTTTGGGCTTATCGCACTAGCATTCGGACGCCAAGCTGGGGCAACTCCATTTTCGCTCGTGTATGGCTCGAGAGGCAGTAATGCCTCTCGAGTTGGAAATTCCTTCCCTCCGCATATCAATGCAGGAGTTCATCGATGATGACATCTGCACGGCAGGCCCGGTTAGACCAACTTACGTTGCTTGACGAACGACGCGTTAATGCTCTCGAGCACTTACGTATCTATCAAGAGCGGCTTAAGAAAGCTTACAACATGAAAGTTCACCTAAGGGACTTTCGGGTTGGTGATTTGGTTTTGAAGGAAAACCAACAGAACTCTAATTTGCCGTCCCACCTAAGGGACAAGTTCGCGGCAAATTGGTTAGGTCCATATGTCATTGATAGCAAAATAGGACCCGGGACGTACCGGCTAGCTTCTCTTGACGGTATCAAGGAAACAGAACCCTTGAATATCAGTCATTTACGACCATTTCATATCTAAGAGAGCCATATCCCAAAAATGCTCCAAGGATTATCGCAATCGCTTGGTCACCCAAAAAGCTCCAAGGATTATCGCAATCACTTGGTCACCCAAAAAGCTCCAAGGATTATCGCAATCACTTGGTCACCCAAAAAGCTCCAAGGATTATCGCAATCACTTGGTCACCCAAAAAGCTCCAAGGATTATCGCAATCACTTGGTCACCCCAAAATGCTTCAAGGATTATCGAAAATAACACTTGGTCACCCAAAAAGCTCCAAGGATTATCGCAATCACTTGGTCACCCAAAAAGCTCCAAGGATTATCGCAATCACTTGGTCACCCAAAAAGCTCCAAGGATTATCGCAATCACTTGGTCACCCAAAAAGCTCCAAGGATTATCCAAAAAGCTCAAGGATTATCGCAATCACTTGGTCACCCAAAAAGCTCCAAGGATTATCGCAATCACTTGGTCACCCAAAAAGCTCCAAGGATTATCGCAATCACTTGGTCACCCAAAAAGCTCCAAGGATTATCGCAATCACTTGGTCACCCAAAAAGCTCCAAGGATTATCGCAATCACTTGGTCACCCAAAAAGCTCCAAGGATTATCGCAATCGCTTGGTCAAAAAAGGCTCCAAGGATTATCGCAATCACTTGGTCAAAAATCAAGAAAATTCAAAAACAACAAAAATCATCAAAAACAACAAAAATTTGCATCTCATTTCTAGGCATACTCAAATTCATCAATCGAGAGCTCTTCTCGCACCTCATCTTCATATTCACAAAAATCAATCCATCAAAAATACAAAAATACATAGCTGCATAAAAGCATTGCATCCATACATTGCATATTTGTGGTCGTATAGGTCAAAGGCACCATAGGCTGTAATTGCTCTGCTAGTCCATCTTGTTCCACACTGTTCCATTTTACAAAAACAACAAAAACACCATGCATTGCTTTTACCACACTAGAGTCAGTGGTCTTTTAATGTATCAAGAGTTTTTCATGATTCAGTCATCATTTTGCTCTTTAGCCATGTAATGTATCAAGTCAAACAGATTTTACGAAGGTAGAGTTACACTTGAAATACACCTTGTTACGTAACATCCCAACACAAATTAAAACACATAAAACAATTCCTAAGTTGTGTGAACGAAAGATGAAACCTGCACAGTAATCCAGGTCACCAAAAGCGAAACGGTTATCTTGCTCATCCCCCTGTGCGAATGACCCCAAGAATGCTGAGAGTTGGCAAAAGGACAAGCATCCTCCCTACCCAATTCCCTAAGAATCCCTAGTTCTCAATAGTTGCAAAACATCAAAAATTTGCAAAACGTCAAAACTCAAATATTTGACATCCTACAGTGCACACATCAAACGGCACAAACGATAGTGATTTTCATCACTCCATATCCCCAATCCCTTGCTCAAAAGAAAAACAAATCAAAATAAACAGTGATCTTATCACTACAAACGAGCAAGTATCCCAATACAATTGAAGAAAAGAAGGGAGTTGAACTTGAATCCCTGGAACTCTCAGCATTCTAACAGGTCATGAGGCAAGCCTCAATACCGGTTTGGTTGATAGCCTATCGGTAACTAGCGGTAAACTTCTCGCATGACGATATATCTGTCACATTAACTTGCGTACAGATCAATGTTTGCATGTGGATGAGCTAGCTTATGGCATCCTGGATAACATCGCAGATTAATCTAACTGAATACAACAAAGGAGTTAGTGGAGCTAATTAGGTGATCCTCAGTACAGGTTCGGTTGAAAGCCCATCTCCATAGCGGTATCCTGACAAATACCACATAAATGAACTCAATTGCACACACAGGGATGTGAAATAGCTTGGTCAAAAACAAGTCCGATTCATACCTTGTTCAAAAGTCTTGTAAGATAAAGTACAGTCGTGGCTAGTGAGTTAAAACCGTCTGAGTCTCAGAAAACCTTAGCTACATTTCTAAACCAACTGCGCTACTTTTCATCCTTACAATACCATCTAAAAATACAAAAAGAGAAAAACACATGCCTATAAAGTCATTTACCATAGCAATCGCCTAAAAATGAAATAAAGAGAGTCTTAAACAGTCTATGGTGCCATAACCAAACATCACAAATTCCATTCATCCATTTCATTTTTATACACATATAAATCAAAAACATTTGCATTCATCATAACATATGCATTCATCAAAATAAATAAACATGCATACATCCATAGTCATTAGCCATCATGCATAAAGATCAAATCATCACATGTACATAACCAAAATAAAATTGGTATATATATATATATATCGTCAAAAAAATGCCCGTAGGCTACAAAACTGGTCCTCAGACCTCGCAATCATATAACAAAACCCAACCTAAGGCGTCGACCACCATGATCACGCAGGATCGGTGCGACGGGAACTACCCCCCATGGTGTGGGTCCTATGGGACCCTATAGGGCGGCTACTACTAGCCCCCGCATCACGCCTACTACCGCCTCCCTCATCTAATCGCCTGCGACGAGATGATGTTGACTGCTCAGTCGCACTATCCCTCGTCCGGCATGAAGATCCACTTCCCGAGGGCTCAGGTAGCCGCCCACCAAGGCGGATGACCTCCCTCTCCAAGTCTAGCCGATGCCGGAACCACTCTGCCTCCCGTCGATGGTAGTAAGATACTGCATCATCACGCTGTGCCAAAACCCTATCCCGCTCTGCTAGCTGAGCCCGTAGGAGATCCCTCTCCCGCAGCGCGTCCCCCAGCTCCAGATCTCGCATCCACAGTAGCTCTGTCAGTCACGCATTCTCAGCACGTATCCTAGACTCCATCTCCTCTGTATCCGCTTGAAGTACAGGACCCTCCAGAACATAGCCTGCTCTGGCTCCCACTGCTCCTCCATGTCCTGCATGTCCGGCTGATCCGGAGCTCCCAACTCTACATCCTCATCCCCCACCTCAACCATGTCCGCATCATCCAATGGAACTCCCCAATCATCTCCTACTGCCTCAGCACCCTCCACTGCCACCTCCGTGCCTCCTAGTGGCCCCTCTCCTCTCCATCACCGTAGCACCCACCACGAGTCATACTCAGTGGTAGTCCCGACGTCATCCACGTCCGGGACGTCAATCACCGCATCTGACTCCTCGCCCAATGGCACGATGACCGGTCGATCTAGAGCCCTCTCATCTCCCCGACGTCGATAGACCACGGGCTCACCAGGAAACCCCTGGCGCACCCCAAACTGTCGTGTAACCCGACTATATGAGAAGAACTCATGCTCGGTCCCGTGCCGCCCAATCAACCACCGCTCCCTGCGTACCCGTCGGAGCCACTCTCCAACCTCCGGCCAGGCTGGACAGTCCCGATAAGGGCGCCAAACCACCTCCCCTAGAGTGAGCCAAGAGAAGGCATCAGTATAGTGCTCTACGGCACCTGCCCATCGCCGACTCTGCCCCTGCTCCGTAGACCGCCGCCACAGAGCTGCATAGCCTATCTCCTCATCCTCCATCGTCGCCCGAGTCATCCATGGTAACCCGGTTGGCCTCTCAACTGCTATGTGCTGCCAACCCCAGCACTACAGCAGATAACTACAGCTGACCCCCTTCCTCTGCCGACAGCGGACCCCATACAACTCCCCGTAGAGCTGTGCCAACAATGTCTGTCCCCATCTCAAGATCAGCGGTGCCTCTATCGGGCACTCTACCAACTGCCACACCAAATCCAGCAGGTTCCACGGGAACCTCATGCCTGACGAGTCAGGTAAAAGCATGTTAGAAATGAGGCCCATCAAGAATGCGTGCCTCACTCCTAACACCCCCCTCTCCTGCCACCATCCAACCAAAATCCCGCCAGCCTGGCAGTCCACCTCGGTTGTCTCCACTGGGTTCTCTACACCCAGCCGCTCCCCATGCCCGAAGCATCTCGTAAGTACAGCAGTCCGCTGATCAAACGGTGATGTCCTAATAGGCAGTCCATCTATCGAAATCCGAAGCAACCGATAGACATCCTCCAGAGTCACAGTCATCTCCCCTGTCGGGAGATGGAAGGTGTTGGTCCGCGGATCCCAAAGTTTGATCAGGGCCGTCAGATAGGCCTGATCCGGGACCACAAGCTCCAGTCGAGCCACCTGCTTGAGCCCAAGGGCATCAAGCCATTCCCAGTCATCATCGGTCAATGCCACCGTGCCTCGGTAAAAGCAGCAGGTACACGGTACCGGCTCCTAACAACTCAAAAGAAAACAATTCAACAAAAAAAAAAAATATAGAAAAAAAATAAAAAAGAAATTAAAAAATTAAAAAAAAAAAAAAATTATCTGAAACCAAAAAAAAACATCCAAAAATCAAAAAAAAAAAAACAATCTTAAACAAAAATAAACTCTAGGGAGCACTTACGGGTCTCGCTTCGGCTCCGCCGCTCGAACCGGTTGTCCACTCATGATTGCAAGGAAAATTTCAGCGGCGCTTCGCTCGCGAGTTACCTCCTCCTCCCAGAGCTCCAAAATCGCAAGAAAAATTTGACACAAATGAGCCCAAATTCAAGTTTTGGCCCTTAAATAGGCCTTTTGAGCTGGAATTCATCCTTGACTGGGATGAGCGCTCTGTTAGCGCTCGTCCCACCTAGGGACGAATTCTACAGATGGAATTCGTCCCACCCTGAGACGAATTCAGGCCAGAACTTCAAAAACATCAAAAAATGATCAAAAATGCACTAAAAACAAACAATAAATTTGCCCGATAAGAGTGCTGTTGCACTTGACATCCCGGGCATACAAAATAGACGTTGGAGTCACAAATTGTCATTATCCTACTCCCTAAGAAGGCTACTTTAGCCGGACCGCTCCATGGGAAGACGGATTTTCGCCAATTTCAGCTCCAAATAGCATCACAAAAAGGGTCAACACCCACCAAAAACAGGTCCAAATGTTGGAAAAATTGCACATGCTTAACGATAAAACATCTAAAGGCACCCTTGCACAAGTCATCTTGGGTCAAGCGACTCGTCGCTTTTCTCACGAAGGTCATTCCCTCATCGATTCGTCGCTTGAGGGGGTAGTCACACTTAGTCACCAATCAACAATCACACACCCAATTAAGGAAAACGACATGCATTCAAAGAATCATTGACAAAGACAATTACGCTCCTGCTTGGGGCAATAAACAAGCAACAATCAAATTGATCAAACGCTTGGCATTCGTGAATCATGAACACAAGGTTCCCCTGTGGACAAAAGGTTGCGCCCTTTGCCTAATCATGATTGATCAATGTCCAAGCTCAAGTCACACCTCACCAAAATAGGTTAATACTTGAAATCAAACTCCTTAGCTCGTCAGAAGCAAGGATTCAAGAATGCATGCCCTTTCCATGCTTGGGGCATCAAAAGTTGGTTAGGTTACCAAGAAACCCTAATCATTAGTGCTTTGGTTATCTATTTTTGCTCGGCGCTGCGCCATGCACAGCGCATCCCAAAAAGGGGCATCTGTAGACACCAAAACAGCACCAATCCGATTATGTGACTGCAAACACTGATCGCTTTGACAAACACAGCCCCCAGGGCAGCCCTCAGAGGTTAAACAGTGGTCCTAACCACTTTCATAGCAATTTTGTAAGGTCAAGAGGCAATTTGGCACATTCAGGCACTTTGCTCAGTATTCGTCTCACCCAGGGACGAATTCAAAATGGGATCCGTCTCACCCAGGGACGAATTCTGAATTCGTCTCTGGTCAGGACGAATTCCAAGTTTAACGGGCAAAAAGAAGAATGGCGCCAAGTGGCAGCCAAGGACAATCAGTTGATGACTCCTGCCTCGCACGCGTGTGTGGGTGGACAGATGGGCCGTTAGAGGACTGTCACAAGGGTAGTTATGAAAGCCCAAGTCATGGAGGACTCCCCTCCCTCATGGGAAGACATGACCGCCACATGGCACCTATGACCAACACATGGCGCTTATGCTTCCCTCTCAAAAGAGACCCCATGGGTCTATAAAAGGTGGGACTTTTCTCACCCAAAAGGAGAGATTGGAGGCGATTTCAAGCAACGAAGTGTTGTCCGATTGATTACCCATTTGCATCTTTTTGATTCACCTTCTCACATCCACTAATCTCTTTCGCAAGGGAGGTTATTGGGTGGCTTTTGGAAGCGTGGATCCAACCCAAATCCAACATTTGACCACCTTACACCACCAATTTGCAGACACCCCAATCCTAAGAGGTTTTGGGCCCATCCCTAGTGGATTGGCGCCGAAATCAAGTGCCAACGGTGGGAGGCCCACTTGGGCACCCCGCATTTTCTAAGTTTTATTCTAAAGCATTCTAGATTATTTGTTCATGTTGCATATTATGTTATTCTATTTAGTGAACTCATAGCTTCAATTCCATAACATTTTGATCAGATTTTATCATGCCTTTTGTCGCTTTGTTGTCCTACTAACTTGCAGGTGGCGATATCGAATTCTCGAGGATAGAGGCCAAATTGGGAGAATCCGACCATCTGGGTCGTCCCAAAATGGCCCCAATTACATAACCCCTCTGTTTGCAGGTGTTTTGGAGGTCTCGGGAGTCGACATTGGAGCAGCATCACTTCGGCTTTTCCAACACAGCAGAATTCGTCCCACCCGGGGACGAATAGCGATCGAAGTCGTCCTGCCCGGGGACGAATTCCGGGTGAAGGCAGATTGGCCGACTGTTTCGGTGGCAATGGCCTTCGGTAATGTCTTCTGACCTCTGTCAAGTTTGCGGGCCACTTAGATCCATTTTATTCTCTATTTTGACAAATCTTTGCATGCATCTTTTGGCGATTTCAGAGAACAGACACTTCCTTATTTGTCAGCGAGTGCTACCGACATATTTGTTGTTTCTTTGTTCGCAGGAGGAGCAGGAGAGGTTAAGGACTCATCAACATCGGCGGCGGCATCGTCTTGGCCCGCTCATTTCAAGTGTGGGCACGCGGAAAGAGGAACATTAAGTCTTGATTGTAATCAAATTCTTTTAACGCTCCTAGCCCCTGAAAAGGGAGGAGGTGTCTTTGTAGCAGAGATCAAGAGAGTTTAATGAAAGGGCTGTGTTTTCTCCATTTGCTTGTATCTCATTTCAATGCGTCTCTTTCATTTCATGCATTCTACATTTCTAGGACTTAAGCGTATTTGATTTTGAATGCATCGCAATTAGTGTTTCCTTCGCCCGAAATCTCGTGCTTTCAAAAGCAATAATGCCAGATTCAAGAAGAGTACTGACAAAGATGGATTTACAAAACTCACACATCCAAGAAGGAGAAGATTCATGGCTCCTACTTCAAACTGGCAAAGACCTACACCCAGGTTTAATCATTCATTTTCCGGTTATTGTTTTAAATGCAATGCTTATGGCCATAAGATTTCGGATTGCGAGGCATAATGTATCTCAAAGGAATTTCACCAAGCGAAATGCTTTTTCTCCTTTAATGAATTATGCGGTTGAATGTTATAATTGTCATAATTTTGTACATATTGCTAGAAAGCTGTAGAAGCACTTTTGCATCAAATAATTATCAGAGTAGAAAATCTCAACCAAGTGGGTTGAAACAAAACAAGAAATTTCTTGAAAAACAGGCACATGCTAATGAAAGGACAAAGGCAAAACAAGTAGCCAAATCTGTCATCAAACCAGAATGGAAAGAAAAGGAATCTTTGATTGTTCAGACTACTTTTAAAGCACAAGACAAATCTGCACCATGGATACTTGACAGTGGATGCTCCAGTCACATGATAGGTGACAAGCAAAATTTTGAGAATTTACAGAATTATGAAGGTGGTTCTGTGAAATTTGGAAATAATGATGGAGCAAAGATTGTTGGAAAGGGATCAGTCAAGATCAGTGATGGAAATATAAAATCAAAAGAAGTCTTGTTTGTGATTGGTCTGAAGCATAACTTGCTGAGTGTAAGTCAAATCTGTGACAGAGGTCATGAAGTCATTTTTAAGAAGCAGGGCTGTGAAGTGAGAAAAGCACACAGTGGGAAGTTGATAGCTACTGGATCTAGGACTTCTGGTAATCTATATACTCTCTCAGAAACTATAGAAGGAACATGCTTGATTGGACAGGAAGATGAAAATTGGTTGTGGCACAAGAGGCTCGGTCATATTAGTTTTGACAATCTGGCAAAAATAAGTTCAAAAAGGGCAGTAAGAGATATACCAACCATTGGCAAACCAATAAATAGCATCCGTGCTTCATGTCAAAAAGGGAAGCAAACCAGATCCACTTTTAAATCAAAGGAATACTTCACCAGCAAACCTTTGGAGATAATTCATACTGATTTGTGTGGACCCATGAGAACACAAAGCATAAATGGTGACAAATACTTTATGTTGTTAATAGATGATTACTCCAGGATGACATGGATATTCTTTTTAAAGCTTAAATCAGATGCCTTTGAGATGTTTAAGATTTTTAAAAAACAGGTTGAAAATCAAACTGGAAAAAGGATTAAATGCTTAAGATCAGACAGAGGAGGAGAGTTTATTTCAGAAGAATTTGCAGAATACTGTCAAAAATATGGGATAAGAAGACAGTTTTCAGCAGCTAGGACACCTCAGCAGAATGGTGTTGTAGAAAGGAAGAATAAGAACAGTGCAAGAAATGGCACGGACAATGTTGGTGAGAACAAAATAGCTGACAGATTTTGGAAAGAGGCAATACATACTACAGTTTACATTCAAAACAGGTGCATGCTAAGACCACATGAAAGCAAAACACCTTATGAGTTGTGGTTCGGCAGAAAGGCAACAACAAGACATTTCAAAGTATTTGGCAGCAAGTGCTACATCAAACGGACTAAAGATAATCTCGATAAATTTGAAGATAGAGCTGATGAAGGTATCTTTCTTGGTTACTCAACAAAAAGCAAAGCCTACACATGTTACAACAAGAGGCTAAAGAAAATTGTTGAGAGTCTTGATGTGAAAGTTGATGAAGGTAGAGAACAAGAAATTACTTATCAAGAAAACTACCCTATTTATGAAGAAGTCATTGAAGGTGATGATGAAAAGGAAACAAATGAGAATCAGAAAATTGATCCAGATGTTGTAAAAGCTGACTCAGAAGAAGAAGAAAACAGGAAATTTAAAACAGGCAATTGGCAGAAAAACCATCCCAGTGAACAGATTATTGGGGATCCCATAGATGGTATTCAGACAAGAAGAGCAGCAGTGCGGAACTATTCTCTGTTATCTAGCATTGAACCTAAAAATGTTGTTGAAGCAAGCACAGATGAAAGTTGGATGAAGGCAATTAATGAAGAACTAGATCAGATTGAGAAAAACAATACTTGGGAATTAGTACCACGGCCAACAAATAAAAACATAATTGGCACTAAATGGATTTTTCGAAATAAGTTAAATGAAGATGGATAGGTTGTCAGAAATAAGGCAAGATTGGTCTGTAAAGGCTATGCTCAGGTTGAAGGCATTGATTTTGAGGAAACCTTTGCACCGGTAGCCAGACTAGAGGCAATCAGAATGTTTCTGGCTTTAGCAGTCCATAAAAATTTCAAAGTATATCAAATGGATGTAAAATCAGCATTTTTGAATGGAAAACTGGAAGAAGAGGTTTACATTGAACAACCAGATGGCTTCCAACTTGGTGACAATCCAGATTTTGTTTGCAGGTTAAAGAAAGCATTATATGGTTTGAAACAAGCACCCAGAGCATGGTATGCAAGGTTGGATAACTATCTTATTAAACAAGGGTTCAAGAAAGGTTTGGTGGACAACAATTTATATGTCAAAACAGAGAAGGGGCATCTTATTGTTCTTGTTGTTTATGTAGATGATATAATATTTGGCAGCAACATGGATGAATATTGCAAAGACATATCAACTAAAATGAAGAAAGAATTTGAGATGTCTATGATTGGTGAACTTTCTTATTTCCTAGGACTGCAGGTCAATCAAAATGAAAAGGGCATTTTTATTTCTCAAGTTAAATATGTAAAAGAAATGCTGAAAAAGTTCACAATGGAAGATAGTAAACACTGTTAGCACTCCCATGACAACGGTGCTCCAAGTTGAGCAAGGATGATAAATCTCCAGGATGTAGATCAAACAATGTACGGGTCTATGATTGGAAGCCTGCTTGTATTTAACAACCACTAGACCAGATATATTACAAGCAGTATGCATGGTTGCAAGATTTCAGGCTAGTCCCAAAGAAACTCATGTGACAGCTGTAAAGAGGATCTTCAGGTACCTCAAGGGTACTATGGATTATGGGTTGTGGTACCCAAAAGGTAAAGATTTCACTTTGATTGCATATTCTGATGCAGATTGGGCAGGATGTATTGATGACAGAAAGAGTACCAGTGGAGGAGCATTTTATCTTGGAGACAGGCTGGTAGCATGGCATAGCAAGAAACAAGAATCAGTCTCTCTATCCACTGCGAGAGGCAGAATACATTGCAGCCACAACATGTTGTACACAGATATTATGGATGAGACAAACTTTGAAAGATCTTGGTATTCACTTCAAAGAGCCAATATCAATAAAATGTGATAACACTAGTGCTATCAACATATCCAAGAATCCGGTTATGCATTCTAGAACCAAACATATTGCAATCCGATATCATTTCTTGAAGGATAAAGTTGCTGAAGGAGAGGTCAAATTGGATTTTGTTCCAACTACAGAGCAAGTAGCTGATATATTCACAAAACCATTGCCCAAGGATGTTTTTGAGTACCTTCGAAATAAGTTGGGAGTGGTCACAATTCCCAAGAACTGACTATCATTTGGGATCACATTCTCAGGGGGTGCATTTATGCCTATACTTATAGTTTTGCTTATATTCATGATTTTTGCTAACTATAACAACATTTGTCTGAGAGTGGTGTGCATAGACTCAGGGGGAGTCTGCAACAGCCCTTTGGTATTATTGTCAAAGGGGGAGAAGAATTACAGGAGAGTGCATAAGTGTTGCCAACAATTCCAAAGGGGGAGATTGTTGAACAAGGTGCAACAAAAGTATTGTCATTGTTGTCAACACAGACAGAAATTGATGCAGTTGAAGCAATGGACAAGAATTCTGAAGTCAGTCAGATCAAGTACAGTGAATTTGCAGGAAAACAGAAGTGACCCAGATTCAAAAATTTGCAGAAAAAGACAAGTAAGAAAACTGTCGCGATATCGCGACATGTTTTTTGTCGCGATATCGCGACAGGTTGAGAGGTCCGAAGGCAGAAAGAAAAATGTCGCGATATCGCGACATGTTTTTTGTCGCGATATCGCGATAGGTTGAGAGGTCAGAAAATGCAAGCAAAATGTCGCGATTTCGCGACATGGCCGAGGAGAGAGAAAATGCATGCCAAATTGTCGCGATTTCGTGACATGGCCGAGGAGAGAGAAAATGCATGCCAAATTGTCGCGATTTCGCGACATGGCCGAGGAGAGAGAAAATGCATGCCAAATTGTCGCGATTTCGCGACATGGTCGAGGAGAGAGAAGGTGCAAGCAAAATGGTCGCGATTTCGCGACATGTGTCGGGTAAAGGCGCAGGCAATGAAAAGTGTCACGATTTCGCGACAGGATCGGAGTGGAAGCAACAAGGTGAAAAAGGTGTAGCGATTTCGCTGCATGACAAAATGCATGGAAACAAAGGTGTAGCGATTTCGCTGCATGACAAAATGTATGGAAACAAAGGTGTAGCGATTTCGCTACAAGTCAAAATGCAAGGCAACAAAGTTGTAGCGATTTCGCTACATGTCTTGTTTTCGCTAGTGCATGGAGCAAGAGTTGTACGGAAGCGAAGAACGTCGCGATTTCGCGACATGTTCCAATTTCGCTACTGCATGAAGCAAGGATTGTACGGAAGCCAGAAACGTCGCGATTTCGCGACAAAGCTGAGGATGACGTCAGCAAAATTGAAAGTGTCACGATTTCGTGACAGGGTGAAAGAAAAGCCACTGGAAGCCAGAAGCGTCGCGATTTCGCGACAAAGATGAGGATGACGTCAGCAAAAGCTGAAAGTGTCGCGATATCGTGACAAGTTGCAAAAGAGACCTCAGGAAGCCGAAAGCGTCGCGATTTCACGACAACATTGAGGATGACGTCAGCAAAAGCTGAAAGTGTCACGATATTGCGACAAGTTGCAAAAGAGACCTCAGGAAGCCGGAAGCGTCGCGATTTCGCGACAACATTGAGGATGACGTCAGCAAAAGCTGAAAGTGTCACGATTTCACGACAAGTTGCAAGAGAAGCATCAGGAAGCCGGAAGCGTCACGATTTCACGACAACATTAAGGATGACGTCAGCAAAAGTTCGAAGTGTCACGATTTCACGAACTTAAGGGGAAGTGTCGCGATTTCGCGACATGAACAGAGGAAAAGCTTTCAAAAGCCAAAATGGTCACGATTTCGTGACAGCAAGGGCATGAAGGCGTACGGCTACAAAATGTGTCGCGATATCGCGACAAGTTAGTATTTCGCGGTCAACAGCCCAAAAAAAGTCAACTGGGCAGAAATGTCACGATTTCGCGACAGGTAACAGTTGGGCGGGTAAAAGCCGAAGGAGCATGCAAGATGACACGTGTCGAAAAAAGCATACAGGAAAATCATGCAGCCAGTTACGTAAAAAGTAACTGATGTCGAATCTATGATTACACATTGACAAGTGTTAGACATGCACTAGAACAACTGTATATGCACGATTGAAAAGCATTCGAAGAATCAAATATGAAGGATCGAAAAGCTTTCAAAAAGACGTATTTGCAGCATTCGAAAAGCCGTATTTGCAGAATTCGAACAGCCAAATATGAAGGATCGAAAAAGCTTTCAAAAAGACGTATTTGCAGCATTCGAACAGCCGTATTTGCAAGGATTCGAACAACCGCTTATGAAGAGGAGAAAAGAATTCGAACAACTCGAGAATGTCATTCGACTGCATGTAGGATTGAAAAGTTATAGAAGACGAAAAGTCTCGATGAGAAAAAGGGGTTATAAAAGGACAGTCGTGCAGAGAATAGGGTTGCTGCTATTAGAGGGAAATTGCTGTGAAAAGAGGGTTAGAAGAGAGCCAAGAGAGAAATTAGCAGAGCCGTGAGAGTGTGCAAGTTTGTTTAATTGCAGACCGATCAGAATCGTGTAATAAGTGAAGACATATTTATGTCATTTTAAATTGCTTAGAATTGCAGTCCAAGTTGGTGCTTGGTACTAGGGGTTGGTTCTCCTATCTGTTGCAGCAGAAAAATAAGGGGTTGGTGCTCCTTCCGGTGGATGTTGGTAAAGTGTTTGTAAAATTGGTATTTTGCAAAGACTGGATTTGGATTGGAGTCCAAGCAGTCATTTTTGAGGAGTAGCCAAATTGGTGAACCTCGGTATATTGAGTGTTGTGGTGTGCTCTATTGTTCAATTTGCTTTTCTGGTTTTCAAGTTCTCTTTGCTTCATTTTTAAATGCTGTAGATATTAATATTAATAGTTACACTGATTCACCCCCCCCTCTCAGTGTCATTGTGTGAATATCGGATAATTGCTACGAAAAAAGCATCCTTGCACTTTAGGGTTTCTAGGGCAAAATAAAGAAGATTATGCTTATGAGATTATTCCATGCACTTTATATCCTTTATAACAACATAAACCTAAAGGTGATAAAGAGAAGATTGAAGAGATTGATGAAGATGAAAGTATTGTTGGAAATGAAAAAGAAAGAAGAAGATCCAAGAAGCAAAAACAAAGAGAAAAAGAAACCCGGAGGGATATTGATATGGAAAAATAAATATAACAAGTGCTAACAAGAAGGGGGGCTAAACCCACAAATAAAATAAAAAAATAACATCTTATAATATTAGGGGAATGAATTAGAACCCTAAAAAAGTATTAAAATATTGTAAGGTTTTTTTTTTTTTTTTGTGGAAAACATCCCAAAAGGGATGCCACTTTCGGTAAGACCCAAGGAGGCAGGGGTATCCATTCCGCCAAAAACGCCCAGGACTCGGACCTGCCTACCACCTTTGACATACTCAAGGAGCAAACAAACACACAAAACCAAATTAAAAAAAGTAAATAACAACAAAAATAATAAAATAAAATAAAAAACATGCTCCTTGAGTGTGTCAAAACCAAAAGCACAACCAAACACGCACAATAAGATAAAAGAAACCACAACACAAACCACATAGAAAAACACAAGAACCACATAACAAAACACAAACAAGACAAAAACAACAGAACACTACAAAGACATAACCCAAAAAAACATGAAAAATAAACACAACCAAAACCTAAAAAATAAAATAAATAAAATAAAAATAAAAACAACCAACAACAGACAATAAACAAAAACAAAAAACATAGAAAACACTCACACATAAAAAAATGAAATAACACAAACAAAGAGAAACCCAAGAACAAGAACGAAAAAAACACAAGAACAATAACAAAAAACATAAAAAAAAAAACAACAAAAACACAAGAACAACAAAAAACAACACAAAGAACACAAAAACAAAACAAAACAAAAGAACCCACCCACCTTAAAAAACTAAACAAAAAAACAAAGAAGACAAAAGAAAAAAAATGAACAAAACAATGACCTATCTAGACCAGAAGACTATTAATGCAAGAATCAACAGAGGAAACAAAATAAAGAATAGAATGAGCTAGGGAACTAAAAAACTGAATGAACCAAAGAGAAACAAAAAAAAAACAAGAAGAAACTAGGTACCTTCATAACTGGAGCCATCCAAATAAATGATAGAAAGAAGAGCTTCCCTAATTTGAGAAGCCCACCATATAGGAGGGTGGCCATAACAAGTAAGATCACCTTTGTCCAAAGCCCAATTAGCTAAAGCATCAACACTCTTGTTTTGATCTCTCGACCACATGATTGTAATCAACTTTCAAAAATCCCATCCTGGATTAACCGAATCTTCTCAATAATTCTTTTTATTCTCCAATCCACCTTATGATTCTTAGAAGGAGTCTTCAAGAGATTAATCATAAGTTGAGAGTTCGACTCAACTAACACCTTTTCCCATCCAACCTTAGTAGCCTCCTGAAGGCCTCTAAGGATACCATACCCCTCAACAAGGTTATTGGAAAGAATACCCAAATTCTCAAGCAAAAGTAAAAACCAGGGATACATCTGAAAGTCTACCAATTCCTCCCACACTCGCTTTTCCAGGGTTCCCTCTAGAGGCTCCATCAGTATTGACTTTTCCAAAATCCTTAGGAGGAGGTTGCCAATTTCTAGTCCTATCCATCTTACTAATACTCACATTCCCTTTAAGTTGGTTGCCCTTAGAAGGTTTAATCTTCAATCTTTGCATCACTTGATCCCATCTTTGGTGGGAGTTTTGGGGGTGATTAAGGAGTTGATGGACTGATTCAACTAAGTTGGCTATGGTCTTTTGCCAAATATAGTGAATATCCTTCCTATCTTGATTAAAAATTTGGTTGTTCCTTTCATTCCAAATATTCCAAAGAAGAATGGTAGAACCCATCCAAACTAACCGCCTAATAAAATGATCAACACCCTCTTGATTAGGCCAATCCCTCCAAAGCTGTTCAAAAGTGAAAAAATTGGACCACTGTAAGCCAAGTAAAGTTGCCATTCTCCTCCATAGCTCATAGGCTAAAGTACACTCAATAAAAATATGGTTGATATTTTCTACATTCTCTTCACACATTTCACATCTAAAAGGGCCATGAAAACCACGCTTCATAAGTTGCTCACCAAGAAGCACCCTACGATGCAATAAAAGCCAATTAAAGAACCTCACCTTAGGCCAGTAGCTTTTGAGCCCACAATTGAGAAAATATGTCGAAGAATGGTTGGGATTATTATGGCATAAGGTCAAATAACCTTGAGCAACCGAATACTCACCCTTAGTAGTGTTGTTCCATCCAAAACAATCTTTTTCATGGGACCAAGAGAGGGATCTCATATGAAGGATGCCTTGGATATCTTGTCTTTGCCTTTCTGGGATTTGAATAGGCCACTCCTCAATAGGGATCCAATATCTACCAACCTTTGAATTACCAAGATGGTACCGACAAGTAATTAGCCACCTTTATCCAATTAGCTCGGTGAAGCTCCTCCATCCAAGGCCTCCAATCGAGAAACCGAGTTATCAAAGGCTTGTGACCATCCCAAGAATCTATCCAAAAATTTGCATGTTGACCATTATGAATGATCCAAAATAATTTTTTCTTTATCAAATCCTCACCAGTCTTAAGAACTGCTAAAATGGGAGAACCTTTGGTAGGAAGTTGATAGCGAACAAGGTCTTCAGGACTTTTGTTCTCAACAATATTTAGCACGGAGATTATTGGCCCAAAGAGCATTGGGGTTATGCAACATCCTCCAATATAATTTAGCAGCTAAAGCTTTGTTGTTATTAATTGAAGACCGGAATCCTAACCCCCCTTCACTCTTAGGAAGACATAAAGTATCCCATTTCACCAAGGCCCATTTTCTTTTCTCCTTAGTACCACTCCAAAGGAAACGATGACCGATTTGATCCAATTCTCGAAGAACAACCTTTGGGATATTCAAAACGGAAGAAACATAAATAGGAATAGCTTGAAGGACTGATTTTACCAAGGTGATTCTACCCCCAGAAGAAAGCCACTTGTTGGTCCACTTTCCAATTTTCTTCTTGACTTTGTCCAACAACCAATTCCAATCTTTATTTTTCTGCCTTTGAATATTTATGGGAATACCTAAATAAGTGATTGGAAGAGAGGTCTTCTTATATCTTAATTTATCCAAGACCATGGATTCCTCGTCTAGCAGAGCAGATGAAAGAAAATAACTTTAGATTTGTCTTCATTGATCAACCGCCCAAGTAGCCTTAGAAAAATAGCTAATGATTTGCTTAATATTAGAAGCTTCCTTAATCGTAGCTTTACCTAAAAGGGTAGAGTCATCCACAAATTGAAGATGAGAGATAGGTCTAGCTCCATGAGCAATGGTAACTCCCTCAAGGGTTTTGTTTTCCCTCTTTTTGGTTATAGTCCTACCCAAGCATTCAACAAGAATGATGAATAAATAAGGGGATAGCGGGTCACCTTGCCTAATACCTCTGGAAGCCGGGAAAGACCGAGAAGGCCTGCCATTGATAAGAACTAAGTAGGAAACCGAAGAGATACATCCCATAATCCAATCCATCCAATCCTTAGAGAAACCAAATTGCCTCAAAACTTTGATAAGGAAGTGCCAATCCACTTGTCATAAGCTTTGGATAAGTCTAACCAGATGAACATAGAAGGAGAATTTTGCATATCCATGGAATGCATGGCTTCCCGAGCAAGAACTATCTCATCTACTATTTGACGTCCTTCCACATATCCCCCTTGCTCGGGGAAATAATCTTATGCAAAAGAGGCTTCAACCTTTCTCGCCATGATTTTAGTAATAATTTTGAGAAGAACATTACATAAAGCAATAGGTCTAAAAGCTGAGATATGATCAACCTCTTGAGCTTTTGGAACAAGAGTAATATAAGTTTTATTGATAACCTTCAAAATTTCTTTGGATTTCCCGGCTTCTTCCACCACCTCTAATAAATCAACATGAAGGATATCCCGTAACTCTTGGTAGAACTCAATAGGAAAACCATCAGACTCGGGGTTTTCCTTTTTGCATTTTAAAAACTACTTGTTGAAGCTCATTGATAGTAACAGGAGCAAGTCAAAATAGAGTTCTCCTCATAAGTGATAAGAGAAGGGATTGCTTGAAGAACATTTTGTTGTGAAGCTGAGTCAAGAGGAGTAGCAAAAAAAATATTGGAAAAGTAATCAACAACAATAGAGTTCATGCCATCCCAAGTATAAACAACATCTCCGGAATCTGATTTTAAGGAAGAAATAAAGTTGTGAGATCTTCGAGCTAGAAGAGATTTGTGGAAGAAATTTGTGTTTCGATCTCCTTCTTTGAGCCATTGAATTCTAGATTTTTGCTTCCATAAGATTTCTTCTCTTTTTTCCCATTCCTCTAACCGAGTTGTGAGTTTAATTTCATCTCGCACTTCTCTTCTCCGTGAGGCCATCTAAACGGATTTTCTTATTCAAATTTTCAAGATGAGCAATAACTTCATGTTTTTTTTTATGAACATCCCCAAACTCTTTCCAGCTCCAAGTCTTGATTTTGGATTTAATGTATTGCAGTCTTTTGGCAAAACAGAACATCTTAGTCCCATGCCTAGGTTTACCTTCCTTCCACCATTGTTGCACACGAGGTCTGAAGGAAATGTCTCTAAGCCACATTAATTGAAAACGAAAAGGAGAGAAACTCACATTGGTTTTCCACATTTCCACCATGACCGGCCAATGATCCGAACCAAGCATTATTAAGAGTCTTCACTTTAGGAATGTGACCATGGATTAAGAAATTTTCAGAGAGCAAAAACCTATCCAATCTCTCCATTATACAAGCTAAGCCTTGCCTTCTCGTTAGACCAAGTCATAAGGCCATTATCTGGTTGGATATCCACAAGATGGAGGTTTGCAATATATTCGCTCATGAGGTCAGTACTTTTGTCCAAATTTCTATTTCCCCCCTTTTCTCATCCAGAGAGAGGATGGTATTGAAATCTCCTCCGATCAAGATCCAAGCTTTAGGAAAATGAGAGATAATATGAGTAATATCCTTCCACTGCCTTCTTTTTTCCTCCAAAGAAGTCGGGGCATAAACAGTAATGCAGAGCATAATCTGGTTGGAATGTCTACTTTGAATAGCTATAGCCAACAAACCCCAACCGCCAACCATATGGTGAATAACTACCTCTTTTGGGTCCCAAAGACAAGCAATGCCACCCGAAGTCCCTTGGGAACCGAGGGAAACCACTTTTCCAACTGGCCAAATTTTACCGGCAATTAAGTCCATATCCTCCATTGACATCTTTGTTTCTTGAAGGAAAACAAGATGTGGATGATTTATTCGAATCATTCTTCTAATTTCATTTTGTTTTGAAAGACTCCCTTTGAGTCCTCTAATATTCCAAGTGATGATCTTCATTAATACCAGGGCTAAAAATGTTGGGAAGGGCATTAATCTTACCTTCCTCTACAAGCTTTTCACCTTCTTTTACCATATGATATTGATTGGTCTTGCGACCTACTTTTTGATTAGAATCCATCTTCAATTTTTTTTTCCTCGTTTCTTGACTTATTCCAATTGAATCTGAGATGGCTTCTAACCTTGAAGAATGCTCATACACAACCAAAATTTTACTAGATGGTTCAATGGAGTCTATATTGGGACCTGCATTATTTGAAGTTTTGACATTTGAAATATTGTTTTTCTTGTGTAAATTTTCTCCTTTTTTTTCTCGTTGAAAACCTTTGATTTGTTGGTTTGTCTCTGAGTTCTTTCCTTCATATTTAAATTATGTTTCTAATATTTTAGCTTCCATTATTTCCTCTTCCTCACTTGGGACATCATTTGTGGAAAGGATTTCAAACATATTAGCAAATGACTTTGATTGATCCTTCATTACTGGTTTTTTCTGTGTTCTTCTTCTTAGGTATTTGGAAACCTGCCGAGTTTATATCTTCTTTCCTTTGATCAAGAATTTTATTTGGGCAAGCACCGGCCAAATGACCATATTCATGGCAAATTCTACAACGAAAAGGAATGTTCTCATAGTCCACTACTTGCTCCCAAGTGTCTTCCCCAAATTGTAATGTGATCTTTTTAGGTAGGGGTTTGTCAAAATCCATTAAAACACAAATTCGAGCATAAATAATATGTTCAAAATTTTGAGTACAATCAGCAGATCATCATAAAAGTTCCTAAAGAGTTTCCAATTGAAGAAAAAATAGTAGGATTCCAAAATTCAATAGGGAGGCCAAAGAGTCTAACCCACACGGGAGCTATAGAAGGCATCTCTTCTTCGGCTTTAAATTTAGTATGCCAGGGCTTCATGAAAAGCCCCGCCCTTCCAAAAAACCAAGGACCCCCTTGAAAAGTTTTCTCTCTATCTTCATTATTAGCAAATAAAACAAGAAAATAACCATTTGGATAAATAGAGATTTGTAACTCACCTTTAGTTTTCCAGCTTTTTGCAGCCCAGACTTTGAAAGCGTATAGACTCGGACTGAAAACCCACGAACCGACAAATTAGTCCTCTTTTTTCCAAATCTTCAATGCCAGTCTGAATGTTACCCATATCAAGCTTAACAATAGGAGTTCCATCACCGCTTTAAGACATCCCGACTCCGTTTTCCTGGGATCAATCTTAGGCATTCTTAGAGGTTTATGAGAAGCCCTAATATTGATATTAGCATTGGGCTGAGGTCTGTCCACCATGAAGGGCATCCCTAAAATTCATTTTTGGGACCGAGTCTTCAAAATTCTTACCCTTGACAGGGGTTTTCACAGTAGAATTATTTTGTGGGTGCACCTTAGCACCAGATTCACTTGAGATATGAGCCATTTTTTGATCAACTTGCTTGAAACTTATTTCGTGGTCTCTTTAATCCTTGCCCTAGACGCCGTGGAAAGGTATGGTTTTCACTTTTCTTTTGTGCAGCAAATTGGAAGCCGTTGTCACTCAAGTTCACAGTATGATCTGTTGAAAGACAAATTTCTAACCCATCTTGTATCCCCTGCAACATTTCCTGCTAAAATATTGAGCATAAACCACAAAAATATTGGCCGCTAGGGCCCGAAGGCCCTAAAAACCAACCTCTGGAGCCGCTTGCACTCAACCCGGATGAAACCCTCGCATAGCCGCTTGCCAAATATATCGTTCACACATAGGGATGCGCTAGGATCTGTGTTGCTCCAAATGATATGAAAATTGGTGGAGACGTTCTAGGGTTTTTCAGGCATCTACCCTCAAAATTTTAGCTCAATCCGAGTTCGGATGAGTGAGATATGGCCGAAACGAGTTCGGCAGTTTGGGCAGTCCTGCGAAAAACGTCTAATCCTCCCCAGCGCGAATCGAAAACGTCTAATCCTCCCCTGCGAAAAACCTTCATATTGTAAGGTTGTTATAGAAAGGATATATATATATATAGAAGCTGGGCAACAAATATTTTAGCCATTCATAGTGTTGAATTTCATCTTGACATAATTTAAATTTTGAAAGGCATCTGATATAAAAGGAGTTGATTGTGGAAACTTAGCAATTAGCAACTTGAAGAAGATGGAGAATATCTTTGATGGAAAGGCAAAGTTGGATATGCTTTAATTAACTTGTTAGAAATGTCATGAGAGCAATGTAATATTTTATTTTTATAATGGGAGTGACCCAACAAAAGCTGCACAAGAAAAAAAATTGGGATCTCTAATTAAAATGTAAGTCAAGGAAAAAACTATTTGCATTCCTAGCCATTCAAAATCAAATTGCATATAGTGTTTTGCATCCTTAGGCTAAAAACTATTTATGCATTCTTCCTTGTGCCCTGAAAAAAGAAAAAAATGATTTCCTTTTAGTTTATAATCTTTACTTTAGTTTTGTAGTGTTACATGAAAATCAAAAAAACATATAAATTAAAAAATATTGTTTTTTACATAATTGTTCTTATTTTACATTGCACAATCTTATTTTTTCCTCATAGTTATTTAGATAAAAAAATCTTAGATATATATCAATTGAACCAATAAAACTCGATTCAAAATAATTTATAAAAACCCTTTGGTAAACCCAAAACTTACTCATCAAATACACTTAAACAAAACAACAAAGTTCAACTAAGAACCCTTGTTCGAGTGTATATAAGATCTCGGGCTTTCAAAAGTCAACACAACCGGATCCCTGAATCCATGCCCACAAGTCCATAAAAATTCTTTTAATTTATTTATATAATAAAATCTCTTTTTTGCTTTTTAATTACATGATTGTAAATTTTTTTAAAAGGTGAATCAAGGTGAATCCGACATATTACCCTAGGTCCTTTAACACTTGAATAACCTGTTTTGTCTTTTGCAAATTCGACATTACAATAAGTTAGAAAAGCCATACTTTATTCTTATATTTAAAAAATTACTTTGTAACATGAAGTTGTTTAAATGGAATATGAAAAAAGAATTTTGATTATTTTTTTAAATGTAGAGAACAAGACAATTGGTTATATTTTTAAATAGAAATATTAAGTTTAAATTTATATAGTATAATGAAAATAGAATTTAAGATATAAAAAATTACTTTGTGACATGAAGTTGTTTAAATGGAATATGAAAAAAGAATTTTGATTATTTTTTTAAATGTAGAGAACAAGACAATTGGTTATATTTTTAAATAGAAATATTAAGTTTAAATTTATATAGTATAATGAAAATAGAATTTAAGATATAAAAATATTTTTTTTTTAAAATAAAAAATATAGTTTTCAACTAGCGTTTTTATTTTTTGAAAGTATAAAAAAAATATAATTTTATAGTTCTCAATCAGTATTTTTATTTTTGAAAGTATAAAAAAGAATATAATTCTATAGTTCTCAACCAATGTTTTTATTTTTGAAAGTATAAAAAAGAATATATTCCTATATTTCTCAACCAGTGTTTTTATTTTTGAAAGTATAAAAAAGAAAATAGTTTTCAACCAGGCCAACATATACATGTTCAATCTCAAATTACTTTGGAAGAAAATACGTCCACCGTGGGGCTCGAACCCACGACCACAAGGTTAAGAGCCTTGCGCTCTACCAACTGAGCTAGACCGGCAACCGCATGGTTTAACAATTTGGAATTGGCATTTTTAAGCTAACAACTGGCAAAAATTACCATCCCCTCAACTTCCAATTTGCGGCTACTTGGAAGCTCTTTAATTGAATATAATAATTTTATAAAATATGAATAAAAATATAATTTTTTTTAGTATGAGAAATCATTATGATCAATGCATAAGGTTGAACATTTTCCTTCCAACCATGATCTTTTGTAAAGCTGAGAGCTAGGAAATTTATAATATAGCCACCCCTCACACACTCGCCCACGCCGCGGTTTGAACCTTGAACTTCCCGAAAAAAGAGCCAAAGCCCGAAACGTTGCGCTGTCTCCTTTGGGACTGATTATATTTTTATTATTATCTTTTAACATCTATTGTGGCATTTATATGGATTATAATTGTTATATTTATCTTTGATATATGTATAACTCAAATATTAAATTTTATTATATGATATATTACAAGTATACACAATATGACATAACAATATTTTTAATAAATTCTATTTACATATGTCAATGATATGGTAATGGAGCACATGCATCCATTTGACCAAATACTTTTGCATCCATACAAATGTGATATTCACATGTTAATTTGTTTGCATACATCTACCTTCTTTTAAAGACTTATCCAAGTTTTAGAGATGTTGATATCATGATGTTAAGCAGTCAGTGCTTCCTCTTGGTTTTGTTCCATATATCATATTAAAAAAAAAAATTATAATTTTTTGGGCAATGAAATTTTATTTTTGAATTGCATGCTACATTATATATAAATAGTTATATCACAAGTCTAATAAGCAATATTTTTAATGATAGCACCAAATTATTTACTATTTGGTTTGGCTTCTTTTTATCATCAATATTCTTCAAACATTTATGCATGTGTGGCTCCCTAAGTTGACTTCACAATCAATACCTCCATTGATAACATTCTACCACTTCAAGAACTGATTACTACCCTTAACATCGACCAAGTGTTAGTCCTATTCTTGGTTGGAAATGTCAACAACAATGAAGTCCAATAAGAGGCCAATAGTAAAGAGGGTCAATATAGGGTCAACAAAGAAGGTATTTGACAAGGGAGAAAATGCATATTTTTTTGGGGGTCATTAAAGCCAACAACTAATAAGGGGTCGACAAGGTCGACTATCCTCAAAGGGTTAACATGGTCAAAAAACCATAAGGGTTCAAAAAGGAAAATGATCCCCAAAGAGTTAGCACTCTTGTTGATGACACCCAAAATGTTAATGTCAAATTTAGCAACAATTCCTAGAAACAAACAAAATCAACACATTACCCAAAAAGAAATAATATAGCATAGATAATAGAAGATATGATGGGTGTCCATAGACACTAATATAATATCATTGAAGGCATATTAATAACCAAATGGATGGTCTCATGGGGTATAAATACCCAAATTACAAGTGAATTTAGGTCAAATTTAAATAACCAATATTAAGGTTTACTATTAGTAATTACATTAAACTCACCTTTACAAGGTGGACAAGGGCCCATAGGGCTATACAAAGTATTACATTACAAAAGATTCAGTGATGGCCTCAAGTGAAGATTTAACCACCACAAATATATTCCAACATGACCCCTTAAGTTGACAAGGGGACACAAAGAGAAACCCTTATTATTCATCCTCCCATCAAGGGGCACTCTCCTACTTCATGAAGTTCTAGCATTTGGTCAAGAGATTCCTTCAACATGACCTTGGTCATAGTAGTTGCTCATAGATGCTTTTGCTCTCCAAATATAATATCCTTCAAGATGTGAACAATAACCTCTATGGCTATGATCTTGCTCATAATAGTTGTTGGCTACCCATACGTTAGTTGAAAATACATAGGTTGGATCAAACACTTTGTGATCATGAATTCGTAATCCCATATTTTGATGAATGATATCAAAGCCCTTATAATGAAGGGGATATAATATAGATAGTAAATAATATATCTTGTTTGTTAAGCTCACAACTCAATGACTGTTGAATATATCCATGAGGAAGAGCATGTTGCACACCAATTTAGGAAGCATCCCCTCTACAAGAAGCATAAATAGAGAAGAAAATATGAGCAAGATTCATTCAAATAATTTGTCACAAGGAATTAGAGCATATTTATCCATACCAAATTCTATGAATATCATCATCATTGACCACCACACCACTAGAACCATTCTCCTTCAAGAAGGGATCAAATGAAGGAGGTATATCAAGCTTGTATATTTTGTGAGACTCACCACGTGACTAGAAGCAATAACTTTGGAGTCATCATCAATATCCTTAACCGCCCAACTACCTAGCCAAAACTCAACCATTTTGTTAGTATGAGTAATAAAGGGATATAATAAGGTTGGATTCCAAAATTGGTATATAAAGAACATTATTAAGTGATGAAGAATCAAGAATCAACTCTTCACTCCTTGTAATAGTCAAAGAAGATCCATCACCAATGATGACCAACTCATCATAGTATATTTTTCTATAGTTAAAACATTATGATTCTTTGACAAATGTTGATTAGCCCATGAACCTACAATCCATTCCTCTGAGTTAGTAGACGTTCTAGTGATATATTCATGAGAGGTATCTACTTCATTTTCAAAATATACAAAGAAACGAGAAGCATCACCACCTTGAAAGTTCATAATTTTATGTACAATGTTCTTAATTCATTGTCAACAAAAATATGTCATGTGTCCTTCCTTTGTGTAGTAAGTACAAGTAGATTTCTCGAAGGATTTTTTAGCCTTCTTAACCCCTTATTTTTTATACTTTCAAAAATCTTGTTTATGTATTTCCTTAGTATGAGCTTGAATAGAAAAGAAGGGTTCCCCTTCATATAATCTTGCAAGCCTATTGATAAAGAAGGTATTAGAAGACATATTGTAGCTTGAGGGGGTTTTTTTTAGAAAAATGCATTTAAAGCATCTCAAAGAAAATGGTTGCGACCTCATAATCTTTAAAAATATTATTACATACCATATGAAGATAATCAACCTCTTCCTTTTTGTTCTTTTAATAATTTCCTTTTGTCGTGTGAATGTCTTCTTATAGTTTCTTGAAATAATTATTATACTCCTTAACTATATCAAAGTTATTCATGCTCAAGGTAGCAAGATCTGCCTTGAGTCTACTATTGTGAGAAGAGCCAACATGGTTATACAACTACTTAAAGGTTCCAAACAACTTCTTCCAATTATCTTCATAGGAGAGTTGATTGTAATATACTTTTCCACATGTATATTAATAACACCATAGGCTTCATCCTTCTTATCCTTATATAGTGTCTTTTTATTTATCGAATTAGTATCTTTTATCTCTTCATTAACATACTTTGTAAGGCCTTTGTTACATAGTAAATATTCTATCTTGATTCACCAAGTAGCATTGTTTGATTCCTTCAATAAAGGTACATTCTAGCCCATTATGTTTCTACAAAAGTGTTGTTCCTTGCATGCAAAATTACCTAAGAATAATACCTTAACAACAAAGAGCTCGAAAAAATATGCAACTTGAAAAAGTATCAAAATACTTTTGTTTTCAAAAGTTATGTCTCTAATACTTTAACCTTAAATTTCACTCAAAACCAACAAAACCTTTGAAATATTTTAAAAAAATAAAAATACCTACAATGAATCTATTTTTTCCATATGTCAATAATCGAACGATTCGACAAATGCCACTTGTTCATTAACTAGTTATGCCTTTGGATAGGTAAATGCTGAGTCACATACTAATGTATGTCTACAAGTTATCAAGTGATATGCCACAAAAGTGCTAACTATGCAGACTGCCTAGTAAAAGTCCAGTGAACCAAAGTCTTCCATGTGCCATTGGGGGGGCTCTGTTGTGCTTTTCCTTTTTTTTAAGTTATTAGGTTTGTGAAGAGGAAAGCATGATAGAATGAGGCATCCAACCTTCAAATAAAAAAACCAAAATGAGACACAAACTTGACAAGACCAAGATCAGCAAAACTCCCCAATACACAACCTTGGAGTCACCCTAAGAAACATCCTTGAACACATCCCTGGCAACTTCTCCTAAGCAACATCCTTGCTACCATCCTTCGCCACTTCCTTCGCCTCTTCTTTGATGTTAACTTTAGAATAAAAAACTTAGGTTCATTAGTAGTCGCATTAGAGAATTCTTCATGGAAAAAGAGCATGTTCAGTGCATTGTGGATATCCTTGAGAGTGGACGTCAGTTCCTCAGATTGAGAGATAGTCGTGGAAGTTGTTTTTATTATTAGTTTATGTAGCAGCTAAGAGGTAGGGTCAACATTGTCATCATCAAATAATTGATGTTTTTTCTTTGTTGACCACATCAGTGATTCCTTGGGGGAAATTATTGGACCAAGTAATCAAACCATTAAGGTTGACCCCTTGGTTTACCAACACATCGGCCACCTTGTTCACTTATTTAAAGGCATGTTGGATTATAGATTCTTGTTGATGAGAGATGAATTTTCTTGCTTCTTCGATGCAGCTTCTAACCTTCCATGAAGGATTTTTTCTATTCCTCAAGTAGTTGATAATGTTGAGTGAGTCACCTTCAATTATCAACCTATTGGGATTGTGCTTGATTAAGGATAGACCTCTCCATAGGGCTCTGGCCTCTGTGAAATGGTTGGATTGAAAACCAAGATACTCAGTGAAGGCTAAGATGGCATCCCCTTTGTGATATTTGAAAATACCTCCAGCACCTGCTCTCCCTAGGTTACCTTTAGAAGCACTATCAAAATTCAATTTGATCCAACCAATCGATGGGGTAATCCACTTAGTATTAATTATGTCCTTGGGATGGGTGAGAGGTGAGAAATTCTCCAAGGAGATGTATCTTTTATCTCTTAGTTAAAATACTTCATAAGACCTTTGTTGCATAGTAAAGCTTCTATCTCAATTCATCAGGTAGTATAGTTTGGTACATTCAATAAAGGTACATGCTAGTCCATTGTATTTTACCTAAAAATTTATTCCTTGCATGCAAAATTACCTGAGAACAATACCTTCACAACAAAGAGATAAAAAACTATGCAACTTGAAAAACAAGGATCAAAATAATTTTATATTCAAAAGTTATGTCCCTCTAATATTTTAACCTTAAATTGAACTCAAAGCCAACAAAACCTTTGAAATATCAAAAAAATTATAAATACCTACAATGAATCTATTGTTACCATGTGTCAATAGTCAAATGGTCATAAAAATGCCACTTGTTTGTTAATTAGTTATGTCTTTAGATAGGGAATTGGTGAGTCACATGCTAAAATGTATCCTCAAGTTATCAAGTGATATACCACTTAAGTGCTAACTATGCAGACTACCTAGTAGGAATTCAATAAACCAAAGTCTTCCACTTGTTGTTGTGAGGAGAGGGATGCCACCTAAGCACTGAATTTGTTATTGATTTTCTAGGTAATTATGAGATTCTAACTTGCAATGTGTACTTTGGTGATTAGCTTATCCATTTTATATACACAAAATTTGATTTAAGCACCTTGTCAAGGTGTCATGTTGACCAATAGAATGTTAACCTCCAACCAAACCTCAACATATGAAAACCATTCAAATATTCAAACTTGCACCCCTTAAAAATTAAAGCCTTAACACCTCCTCTTCTAGATACAAGTCCTATAAACCACATATGAATTCCAAGAATCTCCTTTGAGTGAGGTAAAAAAAATTCATTATGGTTTGCCCATGGTTGTGCTTCTGTGAATCAACAAAAAATGATATGCTTGAGAGTTGATCCCATGACCAATGCCCTCCCAATGAATTACACCTAATGCCATATCCATAAATCCAAATCCATTGTTTGGCTCGAATTTCTTATCTAAAATTATAATCTCATGTGTCAAGAATAAGAGGGGTTCATTGGACCAACTCAATGCCATCCCCTTCACTAATTTCAAACAAGTATACCATATTAAATACCATGTTAGATGTTGCACCTATTGTTATAGTAAGTGAAATGATCCATACTCATCCTTCAATAAAATATCATAATGGGATTTGAACTCGTGACCTTTGAAATCAATTAATGTTGCCATAGCCACTACATCCTTCTCATGATTATGTATGTAAGTACTTATCATCAAACAAGGCCTTGTTGGTTATAAGTGGGGAGGATGCATGTACCCTTGAAAAACTATACACCTCTCAACCTTACATAGAGATATACCCAATGTAAAGTTAGCGCATTTAGATTGAATTTTTGGGGATTGAACTAGTGATCTCATGGCTCATTTAAAAAAAAATGGTTGTTGATAACCTTTGATGGGGTTGAACTCTCCTCCTCAAAATCAGGTAAGGAAATACCAGTGTCATTAACCCTTTTGACGAGAATAAAAATTAAACGCTCATGCTAAAATAATGTAAATATGATTTATTACTATTATAGAAATAGATACATACAATAGTCTTTGTCCCTTGTTCTTCAAAAGCTTAATATTGACTAACTCCTATTCTAGTTTACATGCAAGCAATTTAAAGGTTATGCTAACAACATCCACAATTATTTACCAACATTAAGGAGGTGCAATTAAAATTGTAATGACCAAGTTCTAACTGCAAACAAAGTGGTTATGATTGAAAGATATTTTTGAAATAGTTATATGGGATTAAAATGGACCCCATCCATATTACATAATTTCCACATAGTGGTCTTAAAAATTCTTGAAAAATATGCATGTATATTTTGGCAAGATCTAAACATGATTCTGCTTCTTAAAATTCAAGCAATTTAACTAGTTGAGTTTATGTCATTTGATTGAGTGGGAGATATTTATGTTTTTTCTAGTTGAAAAATGTCATCATCATCCATAATAAACAACTTTTTTTGTTTCAAACTATTAGATAGTACATGCATTGAAAAAAAAATGGTTGTGCTAGTTAGGATCAAATGTGGTAAGAATAATGTGATCATTATTCGTCGTCAATTGTCCACTTGTGTTATGTTGTCAATTGTCAAATGGATCTACAAAAATTCATTCAATGCATGATGATACACCATGTGTTTTTCATGAGTTGCATGTTAGTCCCATAGATTTGGGTCAAACGACCCTCCCATAGTCATTCCATCATTCCCATAAAAAATTGGTGCATAATTAGTCTTGTAGTTTTTGGTCAATACTTTTTTCCATATAAATTGGTTCAAGCAATGTTCCTGTAGTTAGGATAACACATAGTCCTATAGTTTTAATGAAAGTGACCTTAGAATGAAAATGAACCAACCCATAGATATTGTATTCACCTCTTATAGTAAGTATTTCAACCAGTACACAAAAATAAAATAGAGACTTACTCTAGAGCGAGATAGGTTAGTACCCAAAACACTTCATAATTCATTGATAAATTTATATGAAACATTTAATGCCCATAAAAATGACTAATTCACACAATCCTTGACAAAAATACAAACATTGTCATTTTTCACAAAAATAGGAGTTTTAGACAATGTCATTCATATCAAAATACAAGATTTATTTGCCAAAATGCTACATTAATTTAGTCAATTGGAGACTCATCAAACACCTATCTAAAATCTTGCTTTGTAACTACTCCTTTGTAAAACACAACTGTAGGTTCATTCTTGTAGGAGATCAAGAACCTAACTTCTAGATCAAGTAATGACAATTTATACCCACTAGAACACCATGTTGGAAATATATTAAAGAATGAATTAAAATCAAATACATTACTCGAAGAAAGCAAAACATACTATCATAAAGAAAAATATATATATGAAATGTGCAAATAATTTTAGTAACAAATAAATAATCATCTCACAATGATTGGATATGCAAGGATATAAATACCAACCAATAATACAACTTTCCAATATCACCTTTAGAGACTTGTTGTTGAATATAATATAATAGTACAAAAAAATCACTTTGTAAGGTACACATGATCCCATAGGACAAATATGATTATCACAATATAAAGGTCAGTTAGGGCCTCAAGTGAAAATTAATACTCATTTCAACAAGGCTTTCATCAAATTTGGGTTTGAGAGAAGGATGTCCCTAAAACAAGATTACAAACTCATGAGGGTCATTATAAGTTTTAGGTGATGCCATTCAATTTTACTAATGTTCTCTCCACCTTTCAAAATCTTATGAATTTAGTGTTTAAGTTTCTTTTGCAAAACAATTATCTTGGTATCTTTTATGATACTTTGACTTGAATAAATAATGGGATGAGCACCTATGATAAGTGAAACAAATGGTTTAAATACTTGATAAATATTAGTTATTTCTCAAGATGTGTAAATGCTCTTTTGGATATTCAAAGGTAGAATATTTATGTCACATTATATCTCTAGAAGGTGTAAAAGTAGACCCTAATAAGATTTAGGTAATGTAATATTGACCTCTTCCTAGATATCCAGGGATTCTTGAGGGCTTCTTAGGTATCAGTAGACACTAGAGGAGGTTTATCAAAAATTATGGGAAAATCATACTCTTTGACAAGTCTCACCAAGGAATATGCCTTTGCTTGGATAGAAAAATGATACAAAATCCTTCAATGCATTGAACGAGGGTATATGTTGAATCCTAATTTTGATTAGTCTAATTTTTTGTAAACCATTTATGATTGATTATGATGCTTCAAGAATAAGTATCATTGATGCATTCATGCAAGAGGACGACCCATTAACTTATGAAAATAAATGACTTTCTAAGAAGAATCTAGAAAAAATTACTTATGAGAAGGAAATGTTGGCCATCTTATAGACAATAAAAAATGAAAGCCTCATTTGCTACATTGATAGTTTATAATTAAAGAAGATTGTAACAACCTTAAATATTTCATGGATCAACATGTGTCTTATTCAAAATAGAATAAGTGGTTGATAAAATTATAGGGATATGATTTTATAATTGAGTAAAAATAAGAAAAATAAAATATGTTTGCCAATGCTCTCTTCCACAAATATGAAGACTTGAAATTACTTATACCATCTCTTGTCTGATTTCAATTTTGATTATGAATGCTTGTGAGGAATGGAAACATGATACCTTTTCTTACATTATTAGCAAAATCAAAGCAAGCAAGTTATTGGACCATGACATATCCTAATCAAGCAAAATTTTGAGAAAGGATCATTTTTTTTTTATTAAATCCTCTTTGAGTTGCATGCATATCTTTAACAAGTCATTTAGATTTTTCAAAACTTATAAAATGGTGAAGCATCTTTTCTTGGGAAGGAATGAAAGTATAAATAAAACAAGTTGTTGCATAATGCAAAGAGCACCAACAAAACAAAGGAGAAACTCTCTTGAGACCCCAAGTTTGATGCAACCACTTGTAATTCCAAAACTATAGTGTGATTACATCTCCATGAATTCTATTGATGGTATTTCAAAATTTGAAGAGAAAACAATCATTTTCTAAGATGGTGGATTGTCTTTCCATGTATACATATTTTTGTGCCAGGACATCTATTTACAAGTTAATAAATTATATTTGGAACAAAATTTTCAGAGTACATATCATGCCAAATTACTATTTTTCATGAGTGTGCTCCAATTTTCATGAGTAAATTTTGGGAGGACTTCTTCACACTTAGTGATACCCAACTGGATATGAGTATAACATAAGGCAAAAAAAAATCCTGAATAAATATTTACGTAACAATTTAAGATGTTTTCCTAATGAAGAGGTGATACCTCAAGATTAGTTTCCTTCAATATATTTTTCTATTCTCAATATCAGCCAGCAACTAACGTATAGAAGGACGAACATGAGGTGAAATGAAAATCGTGCAAGGTTACTTGATGCCCTCTATTTTTAAGTAGAATCCAAAAATAAATGGAAATACAAAATGCTCACATCACTACACTTTTGGTAATGTGGAAAGCACTTCAAGTTGAGAAAGGCCCACAAATGACATCGGAAAGTAACTTTTATTGACATGCATAGTAACTGTATAGCTACCCACTGATTGAATTTGGGAGAGGAATCTTTCAACTTTTTGTTCACTATTAGCATCGTCACTTTCCATAAGGTATTTTGTTTAAGTTAATCATCCTATCCCTTATGTATGCTGCAAGATTAAAACACAGCCACATAATGTCAAGCTCTAACAAGAAGTGAATAAGGGTATAGAATAACATCGGATAAGCCATATTTTCATGCTAGTAAAGTAATGTTGATGAAGGTTCCCTATGGCATATCGGCACAAATCGAGGTCACCTTCATGGTGAGAGAGATGTCATAGAATAAAAACAGATAACTGCCAGCAAGTCGGGTGACGCGATCTTTCAACGATAGAATCGAACTCGACTTGTGCTTTTGACTGGATATGAGGATGCATAATCAATTATGGGAGAGCCCATTCGGTGAGTATGACAGTCATGTCCGAGCTGCTGAATATCATTTCCCACGCCAACTCCAATGGAATGGAAAAGAAAAGTAATTACATTCTCAATATTGTTAAATTGAATTATCCGACTAAAAACAACCATATCCATAAAACGGTAACCATGTCATCATCTGTTAATCTTCGTAATCTTCGTGCTTTTTAATAAAATATTTCATTGATATTTTGTGTCGTCTTTGTTGATGTTTTCATAGACAATTATAGTCGCTGCAGCACCTCAATAATACATAGGAGCCAAACTATGGTATCTTCATTGTCCACAAAACCAAGCTAGAATTTTCCAGCCCCCCATATCACCAAGAAGCACCAGTTTGACCTGCATGTTATTGTTGCCTGTAGTCACCATGTCAACTTCTAGGGGAAAGCAGATCACGAGATTCGATCCTTTGTCCAATAAAAAGTTCTGCAATTTCTACACAGATCACCGAATTCTACGATTGCTAGATCTCGGAGAACTAAAAATGAGATCCAATGGAAGAATTGACAATTAAAGTCGAGACACTGACGTTTGATTGGAAATTTGTAGAGAGTTGTCATCGACCCCAAGAAATCAGATCTCGAGGAGGTGGCCATGGAGGCAGACGCGAGGACGAGAGCTTTGCTACTCTTTTAACAAAAAATTTCTCGAAATCCACTCTTGTGGAATCGTAGGTGACCAACATGCCCAACAATCTTATGATCATTAAAAAAATGGTCTTTGTACCTCGTATTAGATGCATACACTGGTTTGGCAGTGGAACTAATTTTGTTATATTTTTGCTTGTACATCGGCATCCAAATATTATATTGTCTTGCACTGTTCCACATTGAATCCATGTCGTCTGAGAAACATATGCCAAGGCAAACTCTGTTTCAAATTTTGCATTCACAAGTATGTCGTCTAATTTCATATATTCCTGATTGAATGCAAAGTTTGAATTATTTTCTTCTTTCTTTCCGTGAATTTTTATAGTGAAATCATGCATTGGAGATCTTCCTTTTTCTGAAGTGTAATATGTACCACTTGAAAATCTATGGCTACGGGTTCTTCTACAAGTAAAAAAATTTTAGGGTTAGAAGCAATTTCTTTACTTGCAATTTCCTTCCTTATTTTTTCCTCTTCTTATCCATGGAAAAAGTAGACGAAATATTATTCTTATCCACGAAACTCACATCACGACTTCTCTGGTCAGCCTGCCTAGGGTTGGGTGAGGTTTTTCAGGTTTGTGAGTCGATATTCATTAAAACGTTCTTGAATGAATCAGCATCTTGCCAAGACATGGCTATTATATCAAATAAATATTTAATAAATAAATAAATAAAATATCATTAAATTATAAAGAATCACTTTTTAGGGTTTGAATCACTTTACCACTTATAAAGAGGCTCCTTCCAAATGTATATAAATAAAATATATTCTTTTTCTTGATGATTTACAATATGATTCAAACCATATTTATATCCATCCTAACTATAACCGTAAGTCTTTTCGATATGACGGTTTAAAATATTTAATTATTATGATTATCCTAACCTTCCCCTAAAATATAATAATTAATTAATTAATTTTTTATAACTATCCTAACTCTAGTATAATTAATTATATTATTAATAATATAATTTATTTATTATAACTATTATTATTAATAATGAACGTTAGGATATGAGATCTTAACAATAAGCAACATCAAGAGGTTAAGGGGTTTCCATTGGTTAAGTGATGGTGAACACCTTTTATCATGTTTTTATTAATATCACGTTTTGAGGCATTTTATAGTCAAAAGCACCCTTATTTGATAGAAATAAAAATTTTATATACAAAAGTGGGTTTTTTAAGAGGATCCCAAAACCTTATGACAAAAAGGGTTGTAGCACCCTGTAAACGTCCTTTAGACATTGCCTTGATACAGTAAATCAACCATAAGAAGAAAAACCAGTAAAAACTGTTGGTCCAGCAGAAAAACCAAATTACAAAAAAATAAAACGCAGGTCCCATCTATCACAAAACACCAGCCTACCATGGCTGCCAATCTTCGTGCGCTCTAAATATTTGCGGTTTTCTCCTGGTCATCAGAGGCCTCGCCTTGCTTGCGGATGAGTTGCTTGAAAACTTTGACGATGACATTTGCTGAACTTGCAATGTTGGCCATCGACTTAATGGCCATCTTTAGGAGTTGGGTAGGAGATGCTTTACTTCCACTATCAGAGTCCAATACAATGTACTTAGGGGTGGGCATATTCTCCTGCTTGGGCCTCTTCAGTCGAGCAGAAGACCTAGGGACAGATGGTGAGTCCCTTGTAGGGTTTCACTTCCTCGGGGGATTGCGCCTGCCACTCTTGAGGGGAGAGGACTTGCACCGGCCCATAGGGTTGGCGTTTTCATCCTTGGGAAGGCTTGAAACAGAGACAGTTGGGGAATCTGGGGAGGTTGGATGCCAGGGGGAACTTCCTAGGTGGGGTGCGGTTGGCCACAACATGGCGGAAGATGACCGCAAGAAGGCCCTGGTGAAGTGGTCTCGCTTAGTATTTTTGGCACTTTTGTATGGATAAGGTAATGGAATACAACAGATAATCAGGGACACAAACTTGTTTGGATTTGCGGAGATGATTGACGAAGTTGAGGTGGAAGCTACGAAGAGGCTTCTCGAGATCGTCACAAGTCACGTACTGCATTATGGGGACTATGGCTTCATTAGAGGGATTGGGCAGGGATGAGCGATACAGAGCGGATTTGTCCCAACCAAGGTTCTTGGCTCTGTTTGGGAATTGGTCAAGCTCCTCCTCCCAATTATGTTTATCTCATCGTATGAAGCATCCTGTGGGGGGAAGCCCCGTCACCTCACACAGCAGCTCCAACGAAAGCCTGAAGTAGATACCATAAAAATGCACCTCTCCCTTGTGCCATGTATCCATGAAATCCTTGATGATTTTGTCATCTAGACCCTCAAATTTATGCAAGAACGAAGAAAATCCTTTTGCATCCATGAACACCTGCGCAGTGCTGCTAATGTTAAGTTGGGTCGGCTCCACGAACACAACGACCATGGGGGTGGAGATAGTTAGGCTAGGGCATGGGGGAAGCTTGGATTCAAAGGTCTAGTGAGCAGATCGATAGAAAACTAGTGGGGAATAAGTCAGAGGGAGACCCGAGGGAAGAAAGAGATGCAAGAAGCTGAAGGGGACTAGGGGTGGGGAATTACAAGAAGGGGGCAGCGACCAAGAAGAGGTGGTTAAGGAGGAAGATGGGGGTGAAGGGGAGGGGGATCATCATGAAGAAGCCACCATCTGCATGGGGATGCAGCATCGACAATAAGGGTTGGCACGCTTTTAGGGTGGTGAGGGGAAAACTAATGGGGGTGGATGGTTGGATTTGAAAGGGCCTCCAACAAATCGCGTGCCACTTAGAATTCCAACAACAACCTAGCGAGACGTGACTGGGCCATCGAAAAATCCACGGGGAAAATACCGCATGATTGTCTTCGATGGAGATTGCCTGCCCATAGGGATGAATGACACAATCACACACTTGCTAGTTCCCAATGCTTGGATCGGTGGACTCGATAGAGGTGCAGATTTGGATGGTGATGCCTAGATCTGATTGTCTTGTTGGTTTGATTATAACGTGGATGGATTTGTCGAGTTATCCAACTGTTTGCTTGTGAGTAAGGGCCCAAGGGAGGACAATTGAGACACGTAAGCTAGGGTCCAAAAAGGTGTCCTTATCTTTACTCTTTGATGATGTGGAGCTCTGACCCATGTCACTTTGGATTAACCTCCTTTGGCTTTTCATGATTGGCCGCATCCAAGATATCTTGAGGAAAGTCTTGGTGCCACACATACAACTATCTATGGAGAGTTCCCATGTTGACCAGGTGGTCCATGAGGGAATTGGTATCTCTGTACTTATGTTGAGCCTTCGAAAGGCCTCTGAATTGTAACATTTTCATAGCCTCTTCAATTGTATTGCTCACCCTCCATGCCGGACTATTGGAATTAGTCAGGTAGTTCATGACGTTCATGTAGTCTCCTTCTATGATGAGACATTTGGGATCCTTTGAGAGGAGGGAGAGGCCTCTCCATAGCGCTCTGACTTTAGCTACGTAATTGGTTTGAACACCCAAGCATTCGACATACACCAGGATCAACTTGCCATGGTGATCGCTAATGGCTCCCCCAGCTCCAATAGGACTTGGGTTTCCTTTAGATGCTCCATCAAAAATTATTTTAATCTATCCTTCCTATTTAATCCATCCTTCTAGGGGGCTCCCACTGTGCGCTTGCTCTGGGGTGGATCAGGGTCGAGGGATGTTCTGCTTCCGCAGATGATGTTGAGGGATTTGAAAATGGAATATTCTAAGGCTGACTGAGGGGCGAAAGGGCAAGGGATAAGCTTGGCATTTTTAGTAGCAAAGGCAATGGCTCTGGATGCTATAGATAAAGGATCCCTAGAGGAGTTGCCAAAGGCTCTGTTGTTACGTTCTAGCCAAATCTTCTAGAGTAAATGGTGGAGGTACACATCCCATAGGAATCGAAGCTTGATATTGCGGAAAGGGTTGGTCCATTGGGAAAAGAGGTCACTGATGGACTTGGGGTGGACCCATTGGATATGAAAGGACTTCAACATGGAATCAAGGACATTGGATGAAAAATCACATCTCAGGAACAGGTGATCTGTGGACTTCCAATTTGCCAGGCATAGGTAGCACCTATTGGGGATCGAGAAGCCTCTTTTGTGCAAATTTTTGATGGTAAGCACTCTATTTTGAATAGCAATCCAGGAGAAGAATTTGACCTTAGGAATCAAGTGTTTCTTCCAAATCAGGTTGAAAGGGATGGTCGGGACAGGAGAGAGGATTTGAAAGCTATACGCTAACTTGACTATGAAGACTCTGTTGTCGAACCCCCTCCATGTAGGCATGTTTGATCCCTCTCCGGTAGGGATGGTGGTCGAGTTGAGCATAGTGGATAGGTAGATAGCAACCTCGCCAAGGTCATCACCATTGATTGGTTTCCACTGAGGGACTCCATTGGAGAGGGTTATGAAGTCAGCCACCCTTAGCCCCATGTTAGAATCAATGAAAGGTTTGAGCTCTGCCATCTCTATATTGTCAATCAAGAGTTCATCCTAGATCCACCTGTCATACCAAAAATCAATGCGACTGCCATCACCGAGGATCCATCGTAAGCCTTTCTGGATCAACTAACGAGTGTGAGTGATGGATTTCTAGAAGGTTGATCCGCTCAGGGGGAACCCATCATCGAGAATGGTTGTCCAGGTATTTATTTTTGACTATCTGCACCCATTCCACTATGTCATTCGTTAGGATCCTCCATGTATATTTTACCTGCAGTGCTAGGTTCATTTTGGCCATTTTTCTAAACCCTAGGCCTCCTTATTTCTTACTTTTGCACACGATGTCCCAGGCGACAGGGGGGATTCTAGTCTTCTCATCATTTCTCGACCACAAGAACCTTTTCTGAAGCTACTTGATCTTGCTGTATACTGTCATGGAAATCTTGAAAACTGACATGAAGTAGACGGGTATGCCTTGGATATAGGCCATGGTAAGGGTGGCTTTAGCAGCCTAGGACAAAAGTTTACCTTTTCAGGCCACTAGCTTCTTCTGGATTCTCTCTAGGATATTTTTCCACATGAGCTCCTTGGGGTTACCACAAAACAGAGGGAGGCCAAGGTAGGAATATGGGAGTGAGTCAATGGTGCACCCTAGGATTCAAGCTATCTTGGATTGGTGAGCTATAGGGGTGTTGATGAAAAACACTTTGCTTTTGATGAAGTTAACCTTTTGCCCAAAAAAATTTTTGTAAAGGAAAAGGATATGCTTGATGGATTTGGCCTGACTAATAGAAGCTTGGGTGGATAAGATGGTGTCATCGACAAATTGCTGATGGGTAATTGGGTTGATGCCTAACGTTGCCTGGATTACATAAATCTTTTGCCTCTAGCAAGCAACTTTGAGGGCTCTACCCAAGGAATCCGCCTAGATGATGAAAAGGATGGGGCATAGCGGGTCACCCTATCGGAGGCCTCTAACACTCAAAAATAATCCAACCGGGGAGCTGTTGACAAGGACAGAGAACCACGAGGAGGAATAGTAGTTGTGAAGGAGGTCAACCCATTATGGGTGAAAACCGAACTTAAGGAGGATATAACGGAGGAAATCCCAGCTGACCCTATCGAAGGCTTTGTTCATGTCGAGCTTGATAAAGAGGATTGACTTTTTTGCAAGGAAGGCTGAGTGCAGGGTTTCATGGACGGTGATGACCCCGTCTAGGATGTTTCTGCCTTTGACCAAGCTACCTTGGCTAGGATCGATGATGAGAGGGAGGATCGACTTCATCCTGTTAGCCATGAAGATAGATTCTTTTTGGGTTGCACAAGTTGATACATTTCTTCAACAATGAAAATTATCTCAAGGACAATCTTTGTCAAGTTAAAAATTATATTAAGCAATAATACGATTAACACTCATCGGAGTGACAATTTAAGATTAAAGATATGGTTTCCTTGAAGCTCTAGCTATACAAGCAACTTATCTCAATACCAAAACCAACCAAAAACTAACACCTAAATTTTATGGCCTTTATAAAGTGGTTTTTAGGATTGATGAAGTGGCAAACTACTTAGGGCTTCTTCCTACATAAAAAACACACCCTATTTTTTCATGATTCGTATCACAAGCAAGTTTTAGTGCAAAAGGTGCAATCCCAGATGAAGCTTCTAGATGGATGAATAAATGCAAAGATTTGGAGCCTAAAGTTGTGTTGTTGTTATATGTATATAATATACAAAGCCAAAAAATGTACGAGTTGTTTATCAAATAATAGAATTTTTTAGAAGATAACATGACCTAGAAAGTGGTAGACATTCTCCAAAAATTTTAAGCTTTAAGAAAATTACTCTTAAAGGAAGAGGGCATGTATTGACCCAATGTAGTCATGTCATCCATTCTTATTTTATTGGGTTTGACTTGTATGTTAGGATAATTCAATCCTTTAACATTAAAGTTAGTTTTTCTTACTTAAATATTTATAAATAGAATTATACAAATTTTAGTTGATGGTAATTTTTTTGGGTTACATGGGGAATCAAAACACCTTTATTCGATACATGGTAGGATATTGAAGATAGACATCGAGTTTGGATGTTGCCACTATAAACTGTATCCAAGTAGGTAAGATGAAATCAACGAGACCCCGACCCTTTAGGACTCGAATTGGGGCAACCAATTGTTAAACACTTGGCCACTATCATCCAACCTATCCTTTTTGGGTATGTCATGGTTTGAAATTTGGTCTCTCAAAAGAAAAAAATGTTAAGATAAAGCATAGGTTTTTATAAAGGGTCTTGGTCTCCTCATTCTAAGAATTGTTAGAGTAAAGCATAGGTTTTTATAAGGGGTCTTGGTCCCCTCATTCTAAGAAATGTTAGGGTAAAATGACCATGGTTTGAACCTAAATCTCTTAAAAGAGAAAAATGTTAAGATAAAACATGGATTTTTATAAAGAATCTTAATCTTGTCATTCTAAAAAATATTAAAATAAAATAATTTTTTTTATAAAATATCCTAATCCTATATAAAAGTTTAAACTTCGATATTCTAAATATAAACCTCAAAACTTACCACTAATTTTAGCTAATCATAAATAGTAAAATCTTTTGAGATTTTGGTTCCCGTATGAAACTTTAGCCTTTCTAATTAAATGGCTTGTTTACTTCATATTGAATTTGCTATTGTGGATATCTTTATTTCTGTGCTATTGTGGATATTTCAGGTAAGTTTCCCTCGTGAGGTGTCATATTGACACGTGTACCTTCCCTCGTGAGGTGTCATATTGACACGTGTACCGTGCATATGTTCAGATATTTCAGGTAACTTTCCCTCGTGAATGAGGTGTCACACTGCTGACGGTGTAGTCCTACCCAGGGCTAATCTGAACCGTTCGTTTCTTTCCTCCATTTCAATAAATTGCAAGTTCAAAAAATTCCAGCTTTCATGTATTTTTTTGTCCGTTTCGTTTTGTTTTGCGCCTCTATGATTATTATTATTCTTGTTTTTACCTTTTGTTCTCATGTTTATATTGGGGTTTGCTACAGCTGTTGAGTAGAACAAAATTACCGCATGTGTAAGGGCGTCGAAGGCTTCGATTTCTAATTCGACCCTATCTGGATGATCTGCAGAAGATAATTGTTGTTTTTGTGTCTTGATTTTGCTGTTTTTTCAGATTTGTCAAATCTAAACGGAATTATAGTGAATTCTGGAGATTACGTATGCTGTACTCAAACATTAGGGCTGGAATTGATCTTATGTTGCATCTTATGAAGGAAAAAGGAGTGCTTTATTTAAATTTTATGTAGCTTGGGCGTCCTTGGGGTTGGCATTTCCTTTGCAGGTGAGCTTGCAGGCAGGCCATGCGGTTTTAACAAAAAGATTTTATTTCTTTTGGGGAGTGTTGATCTTCTCGAACCTTGTGGCCCGTTTTCCGGCCGGTGTTCTGTGTCTCTTAGTTTCGTCTACAGTTTTCCCATGGTCTGAGATGGATCTTTATGGTTCTTAGCTTTGAGTAACCTTATACACGGTGAATTTCGAAAGATAACGGAGAAATTACCGACACTATAATCGAAGTCGAAGCGGTATCTTTTTTTCTTGCAGTTTACGATTTATAAGGTATTTATACGGTACATTGTCGGGCACAATCCGACTGACACTTTTTCTCCTACAAGGTAAGATAATTGAGAACAAGCTGATTTATCGAATTATATTGGCATTTATTTAAGATAATTAAGGGCATGTAGGGGTAAAATAATTTACTGCAATAATTTTTATTAAATTATATCCAATTATAATGTTAAAATAATACAATATCCATAGAAAGTAGATTATCTTGATTTTAGAAGTGAAAAAATCCTCACTTCCTCCAATTGTCATCTTCACGTCTGGCCAATTCGAAGCATCCTTGCTGAGGAATTGCTTCCGGGTTGCCTTCCTCTTTTGTCTGTAGAATAACTGAAATTTGAAGGCGTGGTGCTCTTCTTCCCGAGGTTTTTATATGACGAAATTTATCCTTTGAAGGCGTTGAAGGCGTAGAAGCGTTCTACAAAAGCTTTAATCTTCATATTTTTTCTCGGAATTATTGCCTTAACCAGGATTCTCTCTAGGTGTTTTATCCACATTGACCCTAAACTGACCTGCTTATGTGAATTTTCAAATATTCATTTCTGAGGGGAGTGGTGAAACCTGTCTGGAAATGTTGCAGCCCTGTGGGCCTGCAAAGATCTGGGTTTTGGTGATATGCAAAAGGGATCACATGTTTTCTTGACATCATTCTCCTGTAATTCTCTTCCAGATTTGGCCGGAAGGTCTTTAGAAGATGTGTCATTCTTTTTCCCACCATAAGCCGGAAGGTCTTTAGAATGTGTGTCATTCATTTTCCCACCCATACTTTACACATCATCAAGATTGAAGAAGGCTTTCTTACTCATCATTGGGTCTCAGAAGATACAAATAAAGAGAGAGATAGAGATAGCCCATTTTAGACTGCTAGTTTACGCTTTGGGATATGGGCATTTTTTTTTAAATAAATTCATGTTTCATATTATCCGGAAAAAAAATTGGACGGGGTAAACATTTCTTATCAATTTTTATTTTAATTATTATAATTTTAGTAAATATTTTTCAATGTGCTTATAATCGCACAGTGCTAAGAGAGTGTGGTCTGTAGCTGCCCACCCTATGTTAACTTGCTTAAGGAGATCACATGCGGCTATATTTCAGATGACTTGTTGACCTTTTTTTTAAAGGGTGTTAAGGGTATTGTTATGTAATTGTGCATTTTATATTTTAAAAAAGAGTTTAAGGGCAATTGTAATTACGTGGATTTAGTAGTGTTGGAAACTATAAACCTTTACAATATGAGATTTAACACAAACCAATGTCATTATTTGTGTGTAATTATTATGATACGTGAGTAATTTTTCTTTTGGTTGTAAGTAGAAGCAAATTACTGGAAGCACAGGGGCTACTTGATGAGAACATAATATTTATAAAGATTATCATCTTATTGGATAATTAATGTGCAGATTGTAGCATTAGAGTTTTAGCCATCACGAGTTATTTTTACTTAACCGATTTTAATATATATTTTTGTAAAAAGATTGATAAATTAAATTAGTTCAACAAATTATATTTTTGGTTTATTTAAGATTGAAGGTTTTTAAACCAAGTTTTAATTGAGGATGTGGACTATTCTCCTTCACATCTAATCTACTACAACCAAAAAAAAAATATGTAAAACAAGGATATATAAATCTATATACAGCCAACGATATTATCATCAAGAGTAGAAAAAGAGCTTCCTGGTTAGAAGCCACCATCTAGGAGGATATTCATAACAAGTGAAGTCTTCTTGATTAAGACCCCAGTTAGCCATCTACTATCATCAATGATAAGAATGGAAAAAGAGCTTCCTAGATCGTCCAAGACCACCATCTATCATCAATGATAAGAATGGAAAAAGAGCTTCCTGGGTCGTCCAAGACCACCATCTAGGAGGATATTCATAACAAGTGAAGTCTTTTTTATTAAGACCCCAGTTAGCTGCCACTTTGTTCTAATCTCTAAAGATGTATCTGAACTTCACTGTCTCAAAGATGTGATCTCTAAAGAAGTGTATGAACTCCACTACCTCAAAGGGTTGTTTTTTTGAAAAAAATTGAAAAGCTTGTATTAAAACAAGGGGCAAATACAACAGGGAGATAACTCATCCCAAAAAAATAGCAGAGAACTGAACAGCAAGCAAGGAGCACAAAGGAAACTCCCACAAAGCAAAGAAGGCAGCAAGGAGCGAAACCGCGACATGTCGCGAAATCGCGACATGTCGCGGAATCGCGGGCAACAACCCAGTCGCGGCCGCAGCAGCGCCCTCAGCCGCGATATCGCGACATGTCGCGATATCGCGACAAACCAAGGCCTCCACGCCCGGTCGGCAAGAAAGTCGCGAAATCGCGACCAAAACTCCAAGAAGCATCAAGTCTTCGAAAAGGTCGCGACATCGCGACGAGATTCCTCCAAAGCTCCCAACCTGCTAAAATGTCGCGAAATCGCGACCAGTTTCGAGTGAGGGCAGCAGCAGCAAAACCGGTCGCGATATCGCGACAGTTCTCAACCTCGACTCCCCTGCGCCAAAAGCGTCGCGATTTCGCGACATGTCGCGAAATCGCGGCACGTCGAGAAATCGCGATGAAATTCCTCCGAAGCTCCCAGCCAGCAAAAGTGTCGCGATATCGCGACCATTTCCAAGTGAAGGCAGCGGCAGCAAAACAGGTCGCGATATCGCGACAATTTTCAACCTTGACTCCCCTGCGCCAAAAACGTCGCGAAATCGCGACGACTTCCATCCCCAGACCGCGAAAGCTCAGCAGGTCGCGAAATCGCGACAATTTCTCAAAGAAGACCTCATCAGCCAAAAAGGTAGCGAAATCGCTACAACTTTGCATCAAAGACAACGGCAGCGCGCCAGGTCGCGATATCGCGACATGTCGCGAATTCGCGACATGTCGCGATTTCGCGACCTATTTTCTGCGGAGGCTGGGAAGGCAAAACCTGTCGCGATATCGCGACAACTTCCCGCCAGAGGCCACGACGTCGTTACAAGTCGTGAAATCGCTACGAAAACCATCCTTAGCAGAAAAATCTTTACACATGATCATAAATGGCATTCAAGGCCTTGTCTAATCACAACGTCCTCGACAGGCATATCACTATGCATCTGCACTCCAACTTCCTTCTCGGCACCCAGCTTAGCAAGAAAATCAGCCGCCTTGTTGAAGTCTCTACGCACATAGATGGGAACCACATCATCCAATTCTTTCCAGAGATCCTTTATTTGGGAGACAAGGGACCGCAGCCTCCAGGCCTGCAAATTGAAGTTCCTCATGCTATCAAGAGCACCCACCAGAATTTGAGAGTCGGACTCAAGAATTATCTTTCTATGGCCCTGCTTTACAGCCCAGATAGAGGCAAATTTAACGGCCAAGGCCTCCGCTTCATTGTTTGTGGCATGACCCAGACCTTGCAGCTCCCAATAGAGCACAGACCCAAGATGATCGCGACAAACAACACCAGTTCCCGCACTACCCGGGTTTCCCTTAGCAGCACCATCAGTGTTAATTTTGATCCAGCCTGCAGGGGGAGGGTGCCATCTATCAAAAGCCTGTCTTTCAAGATCAACAGCTCCCTCAGCCGATGGCGCAGAGACAACCTGTTTTTCCTCCTCCACGTAGATAGCAACCGTTTCCGCTACTTTGCTCCAGATGACCTGCCAGATTCCTTCAAGAGAAGAAAAAGTTTCACGGAAGATGCGGGAATTTCTCTCCAACCACACCTGCCACCAAATAAAAAGAAAGCCGAGCTCCCAGCCAATGCAAAGAGCCTTGGATTTAAATCTGCCTCTCTTCCATCTGTTCCAAATATTGGTCCGAGTCACATCACTGTTGGCTTGGATTTTAAAGGTGGAGAACCAGCGCATCCAAATCTGCCGAGTGAAAGTGCATTCAAACAGCAAATGATCAGCAGTTTCCTCTTGCTTGCGACATAACACACACTGAGAAGGACCGATGATACCTCTATGTCTGAGATTGTCAAAGGTGAGGATTCCATTATGCATAAATTGCCATGCAAAGAAGTTCACCTTTGGCCAGCCTTTGGGGTGCCAAATCTTCTTCCAGACATGGACCGAAAAAGAGTGAGGTGGAGGCTCTGGAAGAATCTGATTGAATCCCGCTTTCACAGTATAAACCCCAAGGTTCCCAAAGCCCCAGGCAAGTTCATCCTCCTCATCTCGTCCAGTAAGAAACCTAGCTGTCAAAATTTTTTCCAAGATGGGTGCCAGCTCCGGGGGAATTGGAATTGGCCATTCTTCCAGCCTCTTGAACTTTTTGAACTTGTATTCCCCAATTTGACTGGTATTGAAATAACTCTCAATAAGAATCCAGCCCTTGTCTTCTATGGCTGATTTAATGGGTTGCAGTTCAGGAAACACAGTAATAATAGGAGGGTGCTGATCCCAGGAATCAGTCCAGAAGCGGGCCTTCTCCCCTCTCCCCACTTTCCAAAACAATTGATCTTTGATGACTTGAGCTCCAAGCTTGAGAGTCTGCCACACTAAGGATCCGTTACCTTCCAAAGGGAAACGTCCCAAATCATTGGGGTGAGCATGGTCCAGGTATTTACTAGATAGAATTCTGCTAAAAAGGGAAGTTGGCTGTGAAATCCACCTCCAGTATAATTTTCCAGCCAAAGCTTGATTATTAAGCTTGGAGCTTCTCAGTCCCAGCCCGCCTTTATCCTTGGGCTGGGTGACCTTATCCCAACCGACCAAGGCCCATTTCTTCTTCCCTTTAGCACCCTCCCATAAGAAGCTTCGGGCCATTTTGTCAAGCTCTTTCCAGATAGAATGTGGGGCAGCCAGGATGGAGAATTTATAAATTGGCAAAGCCTGAATAACAGATTGTAAGAACGTTAATCGGCCTCCATAGCTTAACCATTTAAGAGCCCAATGATTCACTTTCTCTTTGATGCCATCCAAAAGATCCTTCCAGAAATTAATTTTTAGTTTTTTGAAGTGCAGAGGAACCCCCAGGTAAGTAACAGGTAGAGAGGTCCTAGTAAATCCCAGAACCTCAGTGATTCTGTCCTGTAACCTTCGATCGAGGTTGAAGAAGACCACCTTGGACTTTTTATCATTAATGACTTGATTTGATGCCCGAAGGTAGATGTTAAGAGTATCTCTGATTCCTCTGGCTTCCCTGAAGCTGGCCACTCCCACCAATCCTGTGTCATCCACAAACTGTAAGTGGGTCAAGACTTCTGTCCCCACTTTGATACCTGTTATCAAACCGAGATGACGTCTTCTCAGGAAGAGTCTGCCTAATCCTTCAGCTAAAATGAGGAAGAGGTAAGGGGAGCAAGGGTCTCCTTGACGAAGACCCCGAGAGGCGCCAAAAGGAGTCGAGGGGAGCCCTTTGATTAGAACAGAGAAAGAGGGAGTGGAGATGCAACTCAAGACCCAGTCAATCCAATCCTGAGAAAAGCCAAAGGCAGCCAACATCTTAGCCAGGAAGCCCCACTCCACCCGGTCATAAGCCTTAGACATATCCAGCTTTATAAACATTCCTTTGTTACCTGAAGTTTGCATTGTGTGGATTGCCTCCTGAGCAAGGACCACTTCATCCAGGATCTGTCGACCTTCCACAAAACCCCCTTGCTCCGAGGAAATTATTTTTTGTAAAAGAGGTTTTAGCCGCTCAGCCATAATCTTCGTGATTATTTTATAAATAACATTACATAAGGCAATCGGTCTGAAATCAGAGATATGAACCCCCCCTCCCCTTTAGGAATTAAAGTGATGAAGGTATGGTTGAGAGCTTTAAGCATTCTTTTGTTAGTTCTGGACTCCTCAGCAACAGCCAAAACATCCTTCTCCAGAGTATCCCAGAAGGCCTGGAAAAATTCAATAGGAAAGCCATCTGGACCTGGCGATTTTCCAGTGCTCATCCCAAATACCACTTTCTTTAGTTCATCACTGTCAATGGGTCTAAGGAGGATCTGATTCTCTTCTTGAGAGATGAGAGAAGGGATGACATTGATAACTGCATTCTGAGCAACCACATCTTGGTCCATACTATTCTTAAAAAGGTTTGAGAAATAATCCATTGAGTGGGAATGCATTCCAGGGAGAGTATCAAAAGAGTGGCCATTCTCATCTTGAAGGACTTCCATGTTATGCATTTGTCTCCTAGCACAAGCTGAGCGGTGGAAAAATTTTGTATTTCTATCACCTTCTAATAACCAGGAGGTTCTAGCTCTCTGTTTCCAGTAAATTTCCTCTTGGTTATCAATGTCTTCAACCGCTTTGCGTAGAGCATCATCCTCCGCCTTAAGGTGCTCAGAAATGGAGCCATCCCTGAAGTGTTTTTGCACCTCCTCCCATCTTGCCATCAGGGGAGCCCTCTGGAGCTGGAAGTCCGACTTATTGGTTTGTCTCCACTGTTTCAGTTTACACTTGACGAAATGAAGCTGTTTATGGAATTTGAACATAGCTGTCCCATAGGGTAGGCGGCCTTCCTCCCACCACTGGGGGATTTTCCTACGGAGATCCTCCTTTTGCAACCAGAAGTTTTCAAATTTAAATGGCTTGTGGTGTTGACCTATCATCATCCCTCCTTCAAGCAAAATGGGAAAGTGATCTGAGACAGGGCCTTCCAAAATCTGGAGCTTCAGATTCCATTTAATAAATGCCTCTTCAGAGACCAAAAACCGGTCTAATTTTACCTTCCGACTGTGTGGCTCGCTCCTCTTATTTGTCCAAGTAAAGTAGGTTCCAGGGCCTTTGATATCAACCAGGTTAAGGGTCTGGATTTGGGCAATCAAGAACCGGTCCCCTGGATCCAAAACTGGGGCCCCACCTTCCTGATCCCGAATAGACAATTTGGCATTAAAATCCCCAGCTAAGATCCAGTCAAACACTTCCCGGGAGGATCTCATATTGTGTACAGCATTCCATTGGAGCCGCTGGCCATCAAAGCATTGAGCCCCATAGAAGTTTGTAATGAGAACATGATCAGCTGTGACATTATTTCTAAACAGAGAAGTTAGAACACCCCTCCAAGCTATGTGTTCTAAAGCTGTCCAAACCTGAGAGTTCCAGAAAGTGACAATCCCCCCCGAGGCACCCTGAGCAGCCACATCCATATAACCAGCACCCCGCCATATTCTGTTGGCAGTCTTGCACATAAGATCTACTGACATTTTGGTCTCCTGGAGGAGCAAAAAGTCTGTTTTACATTTTCCTAAAAGTCTTTGAACAACAGATTGATGGGTTCTGCTGTTTAAACCCCTAACATTCCAGGATTGAATAATCATTGAGAACCTTGAGAGCAGTAGGACTCAATGGACCTCACCAATCCTCCATTGATCAGCTTATCTCCTTGCACTGCCAGTAGATCCTTATTGGATTTTCTGCCTGCTCCTTGGGAAGTACTATTTTTAGACCTCTTCTCCACCTGGGTAATCCCAAGAACCGGCCTTTCCCTGTTCTTTTCAGAGCTTCCCATAGTAACATCCTTGATAACCGGCTGTGCTGGGGAGTGGATGACCAGTGCCCCTGAATTCTCTGGCAGCAAAGTCCCAGGGGATTCCATTACCTGTTCTAAGACAGGGGTAAATGATGGAGAAGCCGGGGAGTGAATGTTAGTATCCTCAACATTCCCATCCACTCCCTCCATAACTTGGTCCTCTTGATCCACTAGGGATTTAAAGATTTCATACCGATTGGTTGACTTAAGTTGTGCATGCTCCTTAGAATTTTTCTTCTTATTTTTCCTTCGCTTCGGAAGTTCAAAACCATCTTTCTGGAGACCAGAATCCTGAGGAATACTAGATGGTTCTTGGACAGGGGTAAACTTACCCACTCTGGAGCGGTTTGGATTTCCAAGCGGAGCCTCCACTTTTGTGTTCAGGGTATTTGGACAGAACCTCGCCAGATGGCCGTGCTGATGGCAGGCTCTGCATCTAAAAGGAAGGGCCTCATAATCTAACTGTTGTATCCAGGTAAGCCCTGTCAACTCGAGTTCCACCTCGACTGGTAAAGGCTGGCTAATATCCATTTCAACACAGATCCTAGCGAAGACAGCTGTGTTTCCCTCTATAGTATCTCTGGAGACTCCTATAAACCTGCCTAATGAATTACCAATCATTTCTAGAACCTGTTCCCCCCAGAACTCCATAGGAAGAGCATACAGCCGGATCCAGACCGGGACTGCCGTAGGTTCAATACGAGGGTCAAAACCCACTCTCCAAGGTTGGACAAATAACCCAGCTGGGCCATGGTTCCTTTTCTCAGATTCAAAAGCTCTGTTTCTATCTGCTAAAGAAGAGAAACTAATAATGAAATATCCATTACTAATAGGCCATAAGGAGTACTCACCTAGTGGCTCCCAATTTTGTCTAACCCAGGTGTGCAGAAAGTTCGAGTGGGACGGATACCCATGAATTTGCAAATCAGGTCGTGATGAGCACGATAGGAGATTGTGTCTTCGACCAGTTTCGGTTCTATAATAATCTTTGGTCTGGAAGTTGATTGCGGAAGGCAACCGTTAACTCGGTGTGTGGAAGCACCCTTGCCAGCGTTCTTGAGTAACGTCTGAAAAGCAGTCCTCTGCGCTTCACCAGTGGAGGGCGAGGGGTTTTCTTTCAGCATCTCAGCGTATGAACTCTTTTTTCCAGCAGAAGAGACTGGAGGAGACCCCATCGGGCCCTCCCGGAACAGCTTACAAGTCTTCAGAGTAGTGCAGAAACAATCAAACAAAGGCTCTGGGAAGATCTGTCGGGCCAGAGGCCCTCGAGCAGCGCCCGACGCCGGTTCAAAAGTTTTCCCGCCAAATCGCCAGAGCTCGAAAACTCCTGCCCGCTACCTCGGTTCCAATCAACTCCTACCTCAAAGGGTTGTTGGTCATCTTAATTTGCTCAAATATTCTCTATTTTACAATCTTTATTCTTTTGCTTACTTGATCTTTTTAATTGGTTAATCATAATTTCAGAGTCTGTATTTGCTCAAATATTCTCTAAATTCTCTAATCTTTATTCTTTTGTTTGCTTAATATTTTAAATGGTTAATTATAATTTAAATCTGATTTTACTTGAATTTTCCCTTCCCCTAATGGATTTCTAATGGTTTTTTTTTATTGTTAATTGTTATTGGTTTTGCACATTTCTTTATTGTTTGATACTGGTTAATTATTCTTCTGTTGGAACCTAAACGTAGGAGAACCTACTGGTTAACTGTTCTTTTGGAACCAACCCCTGGACGTCTGTTGACCCAGCATTGGGTCTATTCTATATTTCATTTATAATTTATGTTTTTTTATAAAAATTGGCTGCAATTAAATAATAATCATTATTTTTATATCCTGATATGGGCAGTGCATATTTTTAAATTTGATGGATTACTTTGATAATTATGTTCGTAGTAATAAAATATTGTTCTTAATGGAATGATTTTTTGGCCATTGCTTATATATCGTCTGTTTATGAAATAGGTTAAGTCAGTGTACGGAGTATTTGACATTCTGGTAATTGTGAAACTTTTGGTGGGTAAAATCCCAGGGATAAGATGGTTGGAGCTCGGGTGAAATTATGAACGTCGTTACGTTCTACCTCGAGGTATTTAATTGATGCAAAATCTAGTGCACGGTGTACAAGAAATCTGGGCTATTTCTAGAAACAGTATCATTTTTCTTGGACTGTATAATGCAAAAAGTGAATTTTTTTTTAATAGCTTGTGTATTGTAAAATGGGCAATTGTACCTTTATACGCAGGTTCTCAAAGAACTTCGTATGAAATTCATTGCAAAAGTAAGGTTGGCATAGATTGGCAAATTAATCTCTTTCCAGCTTGGAAAAGAGGTTATAGTGAAAACAAAGAACAAGATTCGAACCCACAAATTATCAATTCCTCTAATTCCTCTAGTATATGCAAAAAAAAAACCTAGGTCTCTTTGACGAAAAAAAAAAGCATAGGACTCTTTGAAGAGTTAATCTCTGCTATAATTTTCTACTGTTTCGTTACATTTAGTTTAGTTTGTGTGGGAGGTCTAAGTTGACTGCTTTTTAGTTTGAGCAGGTTTGAACACATGATATCAGTTTTGCAAATACTGCATTTGTTTGCCTGTTGTGTTTCAGTTTTGCTTGAAGAGATATGCTTTTGAAAATTTTGTAATTTTTTTTTGTTTCTGTAGGAGTGTTTAATTGGGCAAAGTTTTGTATCTGATAAGTTTATATAAGTAGTCATTGAAGAGGGCAACCCATATGTCCATAATAGCATTTGTAGGGAACTTGAAATATACATGAATGTGTGAGGAATTGCAGGGCATTCAAAAAGATCTCAAAAAATTATGAATGTTTATTTTGTGCTTTTGATATATCAAGGGAATGCTGAAGTATTCAACTTTCATGGAGAGGTTTTTGTTTTGGAAGCATTCTTTGCTTCTAGTAATTAAAGATGTTGTCTCTGAATTCTTTCTTTGGACAATGTCTTAGCACTCCCCATCTTCCTCATGAATATACTGTAACTTTTCAAAGATGTCTCAATTTTTTCTTTGGACAATGTCTTAGCACTCCCTATCTTCCTCATGAATATACTGTAACTTTTCAAATATCACCATATTGAGTTAGGAATCTCTCCTCTGACGTGCCTTGGCAGTGCACGACTTTATTATGAATCTATTTAACTTCATTCAAGTTTGCATGAAGTTATCGATCACAACTCTAGCTCCCAACTCCATTTTTCACCGTTATTGAAGCAAATAGAGGATGTTAAATTACTGGCTTATCTTAAAAACATTATTTTAGAAGAGCTTTTCATGTCATCTATAAGCTGAGTCGAGGCTTTTGTTTGGAAGGCTACTTTGCCCTGTTTTGCCGTTGCCCATGGTTGCCCATTAATTTTCCCCAAATAAGGACTGCCCTGTTGGTGCTTATTTTGTTGAGCTTAAAAGGTGTCCACCTTTCAAAATGAGGATTTTTTTTTCCAGTTTACTCTTTTGAATGAAATAGGTTTAAAAATTCATACAGAAATTGTGTTTTATCCCAAACATTAAAAATATATGCAAAATATGGTTGTATCTAAGTTTTGGGGAAGATAAAAGTGATTCTAAGCTTGAGGGAATACAAAGCTCTGCCATTAGAGGGATTCTTTTCTTCATCATATAGACATACCTCAAAAAGATGGATTTATAAGATAATAATTTTTTTGTGGCGTAAATGGAGCTTGCTTGTTGTTCAATGTCCCAAACTGGAGTTCCAGAGACACTCCTGCATCTCTCCAAAGTTCTCGATCTTCTTGATCTCAATCTTGCCCCTCCCCATTGTTTTCTCAGAGTCTTCCAGTGTTTTCACCCACAAAAAAGCAGGCAAATCCTAACTCTAACAATGCTTGGAACTGCCTGGTTTTGATGCAGAGGTTGAGTGGAAAAGACTAGGGCCACAGACAAATGCAAGCAAGAGGGTGACTTGAAACAGAAAACACAGCAGGAAAGGCTCCGGATGGATGTGACAAGCACTGAAATTTTCGTTAACTTTTCTTTATAGAGAGACTTTCTACGACAGGCATTCCTTGCTCAATAGGTGAATGTCTGGTAGTGGCATGTTGATAATTGAACAGCTGCGTGCAATAGAAACATGTTGATAAGGACCACTTAAATAGTCTACCCCTCGGTATGCAAACAGTCTTCTATTTATTCTTACTTTTAATAAGAAGGGAATAAATAGATTTTTTTATAAAAGTAAAGTTAAAAGGACAAGTGAAATGCTACTTTAAAAGAACCGCCCACCGTGGGGCTCGAACCCACGACCACAAGGTTAAGAGCCTTGCGCTCTACCAACTGAGCTAGACGGGCTATGATTTTATTTTTTTGATACATAATAAATTGATAATATTATTGGGTGCTGTTTTCATAAATGTTATATTGTTGAGGAAAATATTGTGACCTTTTAAGAACATTGAACTAGGACAAGCAACCCAAAAATACTTGGCCACTACCACCCAACCTACCTCTTTTGGGTACCCTGTGGTATGAATGTTGGACCTTCTTTAAAAAAAAAAAAAAAAAAATCAAAGCCCTTTTAATGGTAAGAATTTTGGAATTCTTTTTGGGAGGTTAAGGTTCAAACCCCACTCACTCATAAAAATTGTATAAACTTATTGAAAAAAATATATTATTTTTTATTTTTTATTTTTTTTTAACAATTCCGAGTCTCTTGACAGGTTTATTGTCTTCCTATTTAAATATGGTAACAAACATTTTTTTTTGTTACATAAGGGAATTGGTAACATCCCTTCATTTTTTATTAACAAACCAGGGTTCAAATCCTTGAAGCTGTCATTATAGCCCTTACATTACCTCGTTATTAACGACCCGACATGAGGGAGACCGCAGGTGGTTCGAGATTAGAATTGTTGTTGTCAAGATGACCACTCACGACATCAATGAAACCATTGTTGGCTCGAGATTGGAATCGTTGTTGTCGTGCTAACGCGCACTCAACAGAGTCTGGACAATCTACTACCTTTGCCCCAAACAAGCTTTGCCTTCAAGGTTTGAACCTAGGTTTCCTCTTGGTAAGCGACATAACTTACAAATCCACCCAGCCCTTGGACTTAAAAATTTGGTTAGATAAAAACCCCGATAACCTAGCTCTATGGCCAACGTAGTTGTCCATCGAGTATACCATGTGGCATTAGTAACACGAGATTGTTATTTGGGTGCCCACAAGGCGGGCATAGGAGAATGGAACCCGTGTCGGCATGGGACATTCATCAACTGCACCACATGTCCGTAAGGTGGACGCAGAAGAATGAAGCCTAGGTCAATAATGGAGGGCCTCTATCAACACACAAAACATTCACCAACTATGCCACACAAGTGAAACACTTTGATTAGACAAAAATCCCATGTGGCCAACCATAATTGTCCCATCCAAGTATACCACGTAGCATTAGTCACAAGAGATTGTTATTAGATATTCATAGGATGGGCATAAAAAAAATAGAACCCATTGCATTCACCAATTACACCACATATCCAAAAAATAAACATAAGAAAAATAGAGAACGGATCAATCTCTAACAATACACATAGTATTCACCAAGTACACTACACAATAGGATATCTCTTTTAGAGTATAACAAACAAATTTGCTTGTTAAAGTAGTTTTAAGGAAATAAAGATCTCAATATAATATTAATATTTTTGTATTAATATTAATAATAAAGATAATGTATATAAAAGAAACTATTTTTATTTTTCTTTAAAAGTAATATTTTTATTATTAATCATTATTTAATGGTGTAAAGGAAAAGGCATAATTGGTTTTAACCATCTTCTATTTCAAATAGAATAATAGGAACTATTTCATATAAGTTTTATTTATTTTTGCGTTGAAGAACTCAAGTTGAACTTAATTAAATATATCGTTATAAGATAGACTTTATAATTAATATGTGAATAAATGTTTTATAATATTTATTTATTTTTTATAATAAGGAAAACGTGTGGAATTTAAACAAAAAAAACGTTTGTAAGAAAAAGAACATCACATGTCGAAGAAAACATGTGAAACTGAAACAAAATTAGGTACGAGAAAAGAGAGCATCACAATGATGTTGAGAAAGCCAAAGCAATCAATTAATTTTATCAAGCAATAATTGTTTATATTTTATTTTTATTTATATTATTAAATTTAAGGTTTATTGAAAAAATTATAAAAAAATTATTTGAGTTGATTTTTTTTGTTTTTACGAAAAGATTATGATAGGCATGTAAAAAGTTTTTTTTAAATAAAAATTTACGGGGACAGTTTAATAGTTTAGGTTTAGGTTTTTTTCGAAAGGTTCAAAATTTAAATCTCAACGTGGATAAGTGTGTGAGGGGGTGAGTGTGGAAAAAAATGTATATATATTTTATATCAATAAAAAAATTTATTTTTTGTTTTTAATGGACTTTAAATTTTTCAACTAGGTTTTGGTTTTTTCGAAAAGTTCAAAATTTAAATCTCAACGTGAATAAGTGTGTGAGGGGATGAGTGTGGAAAAAAATGTATATATATTTTATATCAATAAAAAAAATTATTTTTTATTTTTAATGGACTTTAAATTTTTCAACTAGAATTATAATAATATTTTTAATTTTATACATTTTTAATCTAAATAAGCAGAGTAAAAGTGAAGGGGTCCATAAGGTCCACGATGTAGTCGGAAGGCTTTTTTTTTATTCTTTTATATTTTTTAAATTATTTAATAAAGATTTATTTATTTATTTTATAATTTTTTAAATTAAAATGAAAAAAATAAAAATTTAGTTTCCATTATTTACATTTAAGGTCCATAACAATGCCGTAGTAGTAAGTTTTTTCCCTCCATTTTTTAATACATTTTCAATGTAAATAAAATAAATGGGGTTTATCTTATTGATTAGTTTGTTTTTCCTTCTATACGAGTCTTTAAGTGGTCTATGTTCTCTCAATTTCTTTATATTTTTGGATGGTAGTATAAGGGTGTTGTTACGTCTTTTTATTTATTTTTATTTTTTTGGAACTTCTTTTCTTAGGTTCGTTAATTTTTCTCGAAGTTTTTGATGGTTCTTGAAATCTTAACATCTAAATCTAATTGTGCACCTGAAGTTGAAGCATTGTGTTTTATAGTCCTTATGCACATTGAAGCAAAGTGGAAGCAAACAAATGGTTATTTTTAACCTTGGATCTTTGTTTTCTTGTTTATATTAGGTATTGTAAAGCATAGGGTTCTATAGATGTGGTCTCTATGGATTCTTTGTTTGCATTCATCTTCTTTAGTTCCAATAAAATTAACCTGCAAAACCTTTGGGTTTTGTTTAGTTAGGATATTTTTTTCATATAAAGATGATTAAACACATGGAGAGCAAGGTTAGTTCCTTGCTTACCTAGATCTTGTGAGCAACTTTTGCCGAAGATTCTAATAAAAAATATGGAATATTGACATGTTGTCCATAGCATAAATGAGAAATAAGTTTAAAATTATATGAAAATACAAGGTCATGAGGTCTTCGTAGGTAATGTATCTTACGATATGTAGTGCAACATCACCCTAGGTTGTTGGAAGCAACATCACCCTAGGTTGTTGGAAGCAACATCCTCTTGGTTCTCTTATCTTGGGAGTGGTGTTGACAATAGATTTCTCTGTAATTGCAAGAACCATGTAATACTCTCGTAATACATCATGGTTTTCAATTAATTTATTAAAATATACTATCCACCCTTAACTTGGGTTTGTTGTCGTTATCCATGGGTCCAGCCCATGACGTGGTATCCTTATCTATTCATAGATAAGAGTTTTTTGTTGTTATTTTCATCATCCTTATCCCATGGAGGATAAGAGTGGTTAAGGAATGTGATCGAGAAGAAAGTTGTTTTTTGGGTGATTACTATACAGTCCACTCATTGCCAACCTGGCTGGAATTGCATTAACAGTTGTTTTTTTTTGTATTTCCCAAAAAGTTTGCACGGTTGTGTAAAAGATAAATATGTATGTATCCAGTTGGGCAAGGCGAGACAGAAATGCAAGTGATAGCATTGTGATTTGTATGTGTGTAGCATACAAGAAAAATACTCTGTTTTACAGAGCTATTGTAATCAGTGATCTTCTTCTCAAGAAATGATTCAATTATTCACGGATGTAGGGAGTGCCCGAACCACGTTATTTTGTTGTGTCTCATTGTCTAATGAATGCTTTCTTATTTTATTGTTTTTGTTATATTTTGTATCTGGTTTATTGTTTAATTGTTGGGTTTTAATTTATCATCTGCTTTCCAAAGTCCCCAACAACTGGTATCAGAGCCAGCCTGGTTCACTTGTGTGTGGATCAAATATGGAGGCAAACACCTCTACTCGGATGGTTAGCTTAGATGGCAACAACTGGTTAATCTGGAAAGCCAAGATGGAAGATCTTCTCTATTCGAGGGACCTCAACCTGCCGATTGAAGTAGATCAGAAGCCAGCCACCATATCCGCTAAGGATTGGACGAAGATGGACCGGAAAGCAACTGCTTGCATCTGTCAATGGTTGGATGATATTGTGTTCCACCATGTGGTGACAAAAACTAGTGCAAACCCTTTATGGAAGAAACTGCATGACCTGTATGAGAGAAAGATAGTCGAAAACAAGGTGTTTCTGATTAGAAAGATGGTAAAATTGAAGTTTAAAGAAAATGGGTCGGTTGCAGAGCACTTAAATGAGATGCAAAGCATTATAAATCAATTAGCAACTATGAAGATGGTACTAGATGATGAGCTGCAAGCACTATTGTTGCTAAGCTCACTACCTGATAGCTAGGAGACTCTTGTTGTATCCCTAAGCAACTTGGCATCCAATGGAGTTGTTACCATGAGTCAAGTTACAGGCAGTTTGTTAAATGAAGAAGTGAGGAGAAAATCCTCAAATTCCTCCCACTCACAGGCATTGGTTTCTGAAGAACGGGGAAGACCAAAGAACCGAGGAGATAACAATCAAGGCAAATCAAAAGGGAGATCCAAATCAAGAAAAGGAATAACCTGCTACTACTGCAAGAAGCCTGGGCACATGAAGAGGGAGTGCAGGAAGCTTAAAAGAGATCAAAAGAAAGGAAAATGTGGTGATAAAAATAAAGAACATCAAGAAACCACTACAATTGCATCCAGTGATGTCCTAATATTCTCGATGTGTGGTGAAGACTGTATTAGTGCAGCGTGTGAAGATTCAAACTGGGTGGTTGACTCATGAGCATTCTTCAATGCCACTTCACATAGCGATTTCTTCATCACGTACAAGTCATGAGACTTTGGTTCGGTAAGAATGGAAAATAATGGAGTGTCTAAAATTGTTGGAATTGGTGATGTATGTATCACAACCAATGTTGGTTATAAGCTAGTCCTTAAGGATGTGAGGCATGTTCCAGATCTCAGGTTGAATCTCATCTCAACTAGAAAGCTTGATGATGAAGGGTATGAGACACAGTTTGGCAATGGATTGTGGAAGCTGAAAAAGGGCTCTCTGGTTGTGGCAAGAGGAAAGAAGTGTTGCTCTCTCTATAGGACCGTAGCCCAGTTATCCATAGGCGGGGTGAACACTATTTTTGATGAATCTCTATCTTATTTGTGGCATCGGCAACTCGGTCACATGAGTGAAAAAGGTTTGGAGACTCTGGTGAAGAGGAATTCTCTTCCAAATCTCAAAGGTAAGTCATTGGCTCCGTGTGATCATTGTTTAGTAGGAAAATATCATAGAGTTTCTTTTTCACATGCTAAGGTCAAACTAAAAACTAAGATTCTTGATCTAGTTTATTCTGATATATGTGGCCCTATGAGCGTGAAAACTCTTGGTGGTGCTTTGTACTTTGTTACTTTTATTGATGATGCATCCAGGAAAGTTTGAAGTTTTACCATGCAAAGCAAAGATCAAGTGTTCTAAATCTTTCAAAGGTTTCATGTTATGGTTGAAAGGCAAACCTCCAAGTCCTTGAAATTACTTCGTACAGATAATGGTGGAGAGTACACCTCAAAGAGATTTGAGGAATATTGTGCAAAGCATGTAATAAGACATGAGAAGATCGTCCCTTACACACCATAACATAATGGTGTTGCAGAAAGGATGAACCACACCATAGTTGAAAATATTAGAAGCATGATTTCTTCAGCTAAGTTATCAAAGGAGTTTTGGGGTGAAGCCATGAGTACGGCTTGCTATTTGATAAATTTATCTCCTTCAGCTCCATTGGAAGGTGATGTGCCAGAAAGAGTGTGGACTGGCAAGGAGGTATCTTATTCACATTTGAAATTTTTTGGATGCAAGGCTTTCATACATGTGCCTAAGAAGCAGTGAAGCAAGCTAGATAACAAAGCAATCCAATGCATATTTCTAGGTTATGGAGGTGATGAGTTTGGGTACAGGTTATGAGATCCCAAGGCCAAGAAGTTGCATATAAGCCGAGATGTGGATTTTCATGAAAACCAAACATATTCTGATTTTGAAAAAGAAGAACAACCAAAGAGAGTTGTATATGAGCTACCAGAAACACAAACTCCTTTACCCATCCATGAAAATGAAGGGCAGCAAGCTCAAGATGAAGAAGATCAAGTTTGGGGTGATGAGGATCAACAAGCAGATGATGATGATGCACATGGTAATGATGATGTGCATGGTGATGTTGAGCAGGGGGAGCAACCTCCTCAATAAGAACCACCTATGCTGAGAAGGTCACAAAGAGAAAGGACAACCTCAACAAAATATCCTTCATCAGAGTATATCACACTCACTGAAATTCATGAACCATAATGCTTTAAAGAAGCTATGATGCATGAGCAGAAAGAACAATGGAAGAAAGCTATGCAAGATGAACTTAAGTCCTTGCATAAGAGCAAAACTTATGATTTAGTTGAGCTACCAAAAGGGCAAAAAATCTTAAAGAACAAGTGGGTGTTTAGACTGAAAAATAATATGAGGTATAAGGCAAGGTTGGTAGTGAAAGGTTTCGAGCATAAAAAGGGTGTTGATTTTGACGAAATTTTTTCTCCGGTTGTGAAGATGTCTTCTATTCGTACTATCCTAGGCCTAGCTGCTAGTCTAGACTTAGATATTGAGCAGCTGGATGTCAAAACAACTTTCTTACATGGATATCTAAAAGAAGAACTATATATGGAGCAGTCGGAAGGTTTCCTAGTAAAGGGTAAGGAGCACAAGAACCAAGACAATGGTACAAAAATTTTGACTCTTTTATGATGAATCAAGGCTTCATTAGAACCACTTCAGACCACTGTATTTACTTCAAAAAATATTCAGAGTCTTCCTTCATTATTCTTTTGTTGTATGTTGATGATATGCTTATCGTTGGTCAAGATGCTAGTCTGATTGATAGGTTGAAGAAGGATTTGAACAAGGTCTTTGAAATAAAGGACCTAGGGGATGCAAACCAAATTTTGGGTATGAAAATCAAGTGTGATAGAAGGAAAAAGAAGATATGGCTATCACAAGAAAATTACATTGAGAAGGTACTTGAAATATTTAATATGAAAAATGTTAAACCTGTGAGTACGTCATTTGCTAGTCACTTCAAGTTGAGTGTCAAGTCATCCAAATAGAAATGAGGAAAAGAAAGAAATGGAAAAGATCCCCTATGCATCAGCTGTAGGGAGCTTAATGTATGCTACAGTGTGCACAAGGCCCGACATAGCACATGCTACTAGTGTAGTTAGCATATATCTTGCAAATCCAGGAAAGCAACATTGGGAAGCTATAAAATGGATCCTAAGGTATCTAAGAGGCACCTCTAAAGTTTGCTTATGTTTTGGAAACTCACCACCTGTGGTGGAAGGCTATATAGATGCAGATATGGCAGGAGATCTTGATAGCAGAAAGTCTACTTATGGTTACTTGTTTACTTTTGCAAGGGGAGCCATATCTTGGCAATCAAGGCTACAAAAATGTGTTGCACTTTCGACTACAGAGGTAGAGTACATTGCTGCCATAGAATCCTATAAGGAGATGCTATGGTTGAAACGTTTTCTTATGGAGTTGGGTTTGCAACAAAAGGAGTACATGATTAAGTGTGACAGTCAAAGCGCCATTGATCTGAGCAAGAATGCTACATTCCACTACAGAACCAAGCACATTGATGTGCGGTATCATTGGATTAGATATAACCTTGAAAATGGTTTGATAAAGATTAACAAGATTCATACTGATCAGAATCCGTCAGACATGATGACGAAGACAGTGCCAAAAGAAAATCATAAATTGTGTAAAGCTTTGGCAGACATGAATGTCGTGTAAGCCTCCAGTATGGGGGAGCCCTCCTCATGGTCTAGAGGGGGAGATTGTTGCCGTTATCCATGGGTCTAGCCCATGACGTGGTATCCTTATCTATTCACCGGATAAGAGTTTATTGTTGTTATTTTTCGTCATCCTTATCCCATGGAGGATAAGAGCGGTTAAGGAATGTGATCGAGAAGAAAGTTTTTTTTTTGGGTGATTACTATACAGTCCACTCATTGCCAATTTGGCTGGAATTGCATTAACAGTTGTTTTTTTTTGTATTTCCCAGAAATTTTGCATGGCTGTGTAAAGAGATAAATATGTATGTATCCAGTTGGGCAAGGTGAGAGAAAAATACAAGTGATAGCATTGTGATCTGTGTGTAGCATACAAGAAAAAAGACTTTGTTTTACAGAGCTATTGTAATCAGTGATCTTCTTCTCAAGAAAGGATTCAATTATTTGTGGATGTAGGGAGTGCCCGAACCACGTTATTTTGCTGTGTCTCATTGTCTGATGAATGATCTCTTATTCTATTGTTTATGTTATATTTTGTATCTGGTTTATTGTTTAATTGCTGGGTTTTAATTTCTCATCTGCTTTCCAAAGTCCCCAACAGGGTTGTGTTCCCATGTAATACCTTAGTGAGGGCAATTACATCATGGTTTTCAATTAATTTATTAAAATATACTATTCACCCTACATCTTCAATATTTTTGTGTTAGAGGGGTATACATGCCTTTGTCTATGTCCAAGAATATATTCAATGAAATTTTCTCGATAATGGGCTCGTAACTTTGCTTTTGCACCAATATATAGATTTGTAGGAGGAAATAAAGGTTTCTCCTACTACAACTCCAAGTAATTATATATGCATCTTATTGTCTTGTAGCCTCGTAAATCATCCCATACACTCTTGTGTTCAAACATGGAAATTAGTTCCACTTGTCTTATACTAATGATGTCAACATACTCAATGATTATAAAGGCAACGTGTAAAGGGTATGTTTGTAGAAGTGCTACATGAATCAAATGTTTAGTGGAATCATGTATTTCATGTTAACTGACACGTATCTATGGAAATACGTGTGGTTTAAAACAACAACAGTCTACAAATGATTGATGAGGCAACTAAAAGAATAGTCAAAAATTATAAAATCAAATATCAAAAATAGAAAACTTATAAGAATGAAAATAAAGTCCCATATAAAGTTAGAAATAAATGAAACATAAATAGGAGGGTGACAATGCTCATAGATGTTTTGAATTAGTGTAAAACAATAGAGATTGCAAAAAATTAATTGTTTTTACTTTGATCATGTGGAAATTGTTGGAGGTATTACATTATTTGATCCCATTGTAAATATTGATTAGGGTGTGATTTTGATATTTGTGTATATAGTATGTGTCAAGTTAGTAGGTTTAAGCATGTGTCATGTAATTAAGTGTGTGAGGTTTCTAGTTAGCAAATGAGAGTTATTTGAGTTATGTCAAGTTTAGAAGTAGGAAGTTATGTGCAATCAGGAGAGACTGCCTTTGTGTAATATGTAAGATTTATTATGTAAGAGAGGAATATGAAGAGTCAAGTTCTTCTGTGAGTTTGAGGATAGCAAAGGTCAAGAGTCATGTAATGTGAAAATTCTTATATATCTTTATATTGAAGACAAAACCATGTAAAATATAACTCAAAGAGGCTTTGCTTTATGCATTGCTTGAATTTTACAATAAAAATTTCTTTGAGTTTATGTGAGATTAGTGTTCATTTTATATATTCTTGATATTTATGATATTGATGTGATTTGTTGATATTAGAATGATTTAACCTATGAGAATATCATTATTTTGCTAATAGTGGTATCAAAGCCACATTCATTAGCTATCTAGGGTGGAGAGAACACAAATTTGAGAGGAGCTATATGAAGAGAACAAAGTGAAAGGAAGGAAAGTAGATGGATTAGAAGGAATCCATGTTGAAGGAAATACTTGCAGGTTTTGAAGTGATAGTAGGTGATTCTAAGGGAGATGAGAGGAGAGATTGTTGATTGTTGGTGAAATATTACAGATTGGAGAACATGTTAGAAGGCAGAACGAGCATTGGAAGAAGGATAAAATTGGCGAGGGGAGGATTAAAGAATGAACATTGGAGCTTTGAACTTTGTGAGGAGAGTTGAGTGTTGTTACTATGGATGAACCAAAGATGAGTGCGGATGTTTGGAAGTGTTGAAGCTTGAAACACGTTGAATTCTGGATGTTTAAAAGTGTTGAAGGAAGCACTAAAATTTGAGGTATTAAAGCAAGTGTTGAAATCTAAGAATAAAGAGGAGAATTCAAACTTGGTCTGTAAACGTTTGAAACGTTATTGCAAGCGTTGAAACCTGAAAATGGAGAGGAGAGTTGAAGCCTAGTCTACAAACATTGGAGCTGAGAAGAAGGAATTTGATTCAATCCATATTTGGGCTTGTTGGAGAATAAAACAATGTTTAAGCATAGAGAAATGAAATGTGCTTGTGTGTCATAGTTTTAGTAACACCCTCGCAGGAGATATTACTGGAAATGTAATTAAGGCATATAAATAGCGGATGATGAAACACTACAAGAAATATAGTCATATAAGGTAATTTATAACCTTTGATTATTAAATATTTTTGGTGCACGTCTCAGGAGATTTATGTCAATTTGATTTGATTTAAAGTGGAGTGATAATAATGTACAACATAAATTGTTTTTTTAATGAATGATTTGGAGTTATAAATAGAAGGAATTTAATTATTGAAAGAAATAAGGAAGAAATTAATTGATTGGATAATTAAATTAATGATTGAAGAAATTGAATTGATGAGTGAAATGATTTGAAGAATTAATTTGAAGAATTGAATTATTGAAAGGAAGATATAAGAAGAAAATTTAATTTTTGATTTGATGAATGATGAATTAAGAAGAAATTGATGAATTGATTTGATAATGATTGAAGGAAATGAAATTGAATTGATTTGAAGAATTAAATTGATAAATTGAATTGATTGAATTAAAATGGGATATATAAGAAGAAGGAATTTGAAATTTTGATTGATATTGTGAAGGAAATGAATTAAAATTTGAAGAAAGAATTTGATTAAAGAATTTAGTTATTTGAATGAAAGGGAGAAGATTTAAAATTGAATTTGATTGATTGAATTGAAAAAATTATTGATTGAGAAATTGAATTAAAGGAGTTATAATAAGAGAATGAAATTGATTAAAGAAAAGAATTTGATTGACTAAATTGAAGAATAATTAATTGATGAAAAGTTAAAAATTGAAGTGAAATTATTTTGGAGTTATAAGAAGTTTTTATTCATGAATGAAAGATTAAAATTGAGGAAGAGAAGATTAAAAATTGAAGAAATAATTTTGGAGATAAAAGGAATTCTACAAAAAATAAAAATATATTATGAGATTAAAGAGAGAAAATTAAATTGAATTTGGGAGCAAGAAGGAGTTCTACATTAAAAAAATTCATATTGATTGAAAGAAAATGAGTACATCAAGAAGGTCATACAAATTTAAAGGACCAAACATCATGAGGAGAAACTTTCAAAAACAAAAATATTACCATAGACATGTAGTAAGATATAATAAGCCATGAAAAATCCAATCAAAACCAAAAATGGAATACAATGATAATTAATGGTACATTGATTCAAGGGAAAGTCACCATATGACAAGGAATCTTTATTGGTTTGATTCAATTCAAGTAAAAAAAAAAATACCAATAAAGATAGTAGATAATCGAATTTATTTTGTTCAAGGATCAAGAAATGTCACTCAGCTTACCATATTCTGAATGTACGTTATGTTCCTGGCATAACAAATAATCTTATTTCTATGTCATAATTATTGGACAAAGAAGAACAATTGAGTTCAAATACATTAATAGCAATAAGAAAACTCTCATTGACAAAACAAAATAAAATTGAAGCTATGGGATCATATCAAAGTGGCATATTTGCCTTGGATGTAATCGAAATTGCTCAAAAATATTTAGATCAACTTTTGCCATGAGAACATCAAGTGGCATTAGCTCAACTGGTTAGATTCCTCTATATTTAAAGAGGAGACCAAGGTTCAAATCTTGCCGAGTGATACATGAATAATATACAAACTTTGTTGTAATATCGTTATGTGGTGATGATGTAATACGGGTGGGGTCTATTTCAATCCCTTATAACTAATTGGAAAAAAAACTTTTGCCATGAGAACAACATCAGAAGAAGTATTAAATTGAACACAAAAATTTTATAGATAAAGAACATGATAACAAATTCTTTACTGAATTCTTCAAAGGTATAGGTAACAAAGACAAATATGATGACCTAATACAATACCAGATCTAGCAAGCATGAAAGACAAGAGAGCAAGACTGAAATATTTAAGGCAAAAAATATTTGTAGCAAATAATGTAATACGGGGGGTGTTGGAGGTATTACATAATTTGGTCCCATTGTAAATATTTAGATTAGGGTATGATTTTGATATTTGTGTATATAGTATATGTCAAGTTAGTAGGTGTGAGCATGTGTCATGTAATTAAGTGTGTGAGGTGTCTAGTTAGCAAGTGAGAGTTATTTGAGTTGTGTCAAGTTTAGAAGTAGGAAGTTATGTGCAATCATGAGAGACTTTATATTTATATAATATGTGAGATTTATTATGTAAGAAAGGAATATGAGGAATCAATTTCTCCCGTGAGTTTGAGGAGAGTAAAGGTTAAGAGTCATGTAATGTGAAGAGTCTCATGTATCTTTATATTGAAGACAAAGCCATGTAAAATGTAACTCAAAGAAGCTTTGCTTTATGCATTGCTTGAATTTTGCAATAAATATTTTTGTGAGATTATGTAAGATTAATGTTCATTTGGTATATGCTTGATATTGATAATATTGATGTGATTTATTGATCCTAGAATTATTTAACCTATGAGAATAACATTATTTTGCTAACAAAAACTTGACAATTGGATTTTGTTCAAAGTATGATGGTGGTGTTAGATTTCACAACAATTTCTAGTAACAAATGAATCTTATAAAGGAAGTGTAAAATGGGCAAAAGAAATATATAGATGATGGGTGCCCTTAAGCATCAAATAATCACTATATTATTTGTAAGTAAGAAACACAACACTCCAATATAATGGATGGAGTAGCAGAGATATGTATACCAATACTAAAATACCATTTACATAAACAACTTAACCTAATTTGACATAATAAGAATATTTTTAGGTAATTATAGGTTATAAGGTGAGTTTAACTTGTTCATAGGGTTTACATAATTAAATAATATATAATAAACTAAATACATTGTACAATGATTGCATGTAGGTCTATGCAAAGATTATATCATAAAATGTCAACCTTGTCCATAATTTAAATTACACTTTCAACACCCCCTCATAATTTGAACTCAAAGGCTAAGGGGAAGAAACATTAGTGATGATAATATCTTCCCCCCATAATGGATGCTCTAGTGAGCTTATGTACTTGAGAAATTCTTAGTTGAACCTCCTCATTTGGAAGTCTGCTTATGGGTAGATGTCCCTGCATAATAATCTTCTTAGGTCGGACCATAGTCACCATTGCCAATATTAGATACTCTTGTACGAAAACAAGGAACACCTCCTCTATAACTCCACAAGAGGAAGACAAGACAAAAATAACTCCTCAATTTTTTTTCTAATCTTCTATAGTCGCAAAAGACAAGACTCAAGCATAACTTTCTCTTTTTATGCATACTTCATATTTGGAAACATTATAATGCCCTTGAGCCACCTAATTTTATCACCAAAAGTGGCTTTGCATAAACCTCTTTATGAGAAGAGTCAATACAAAATTTCAAGAACACTTGAATAAAGAATAAAAGCAAGAAGAGATCATGAAGGCTTAGATTTTAATACGTAAAATAAATCAATAACCCAAATATTTGATAGGAAGAAAAATAATTGACTAGACCATATTCTGAATACGTTTTTGTATGCCTTCAAATGACTCAATGCCTAATTTAAATGTCATAAATCCAAATCTCTCCCATGAATATGGATCAAATATTTTGATTGCATATCATGCTATAAATTTTCTCTTTTGAGATAGGATAATAGAATTTGAGGAGTATCAAGTAAAATTTGATCCCCAATTATAACAGGTATTTGAATTGATGTCATCAATGTGAAGAGCTCAAAAATCCATGTGATTTGAAAGAAAAGTAGACTCAAAACACTTTTGTATGCAAAAGTTATAGCCTCCAAAATAATTGCACAAATAGCCTTCAAAAACTTTAAAATCAACCCTCCAAACTTTAGAAGTGCAATATCTAATCGCAATTTTCCACTTGGCATCCAATGATTTTCTAATGTCTACCACTTATTCTATGCCACCTAGTCACCATTGGATTATTGAAAACGTTGTGAATTCCACACATGCTTAATTCTAATCAACTGAAGGTGTATAAATAAGATAAAAGTTTTACTTTGGCTCCATTAAATAGAAATGTATATTTTCGCCTTAATTGACACATGGGTGAAAACAAATGTATTTGCATGGTAAATGAGAGGAAGAGGTTCAAACCTCTAAGCTTTACATGGCAAGTGACATCAACTAGTCGGGCTAACCATTCGTCTATGCCTTTGTGCTAAGAGCAAAATAATGCTTCCACCCATTAAGGTGGGTGCAATATCTACTATGCATCGTAAAAGCTTCCTCCATAGGAAAGAATGAGTTCAAAGTTGATACCTCTCTATCGACAAACCTTGCTAGCAATTGCCTACCATTGCACCAATTGCCTTAGATGGAACACTGAGAGAAATGCCTCCTTGAAGGAATCTTATCATGGTGGAGAGTTCAAAAAAGCATACCTACAATAGAATAAAAAATGGAAATATAGGAGTCAAACCCCCAACCTATCTCAACCAAGCCTTACATGCCTCCAATCTCTCCAACCTAGATTTGGTTCTTGGAGATATGAAGGGAGATGCATGACCTTGATGAGAGCACCTTCTGCAACCCAAACAATGCACATACACTATTGGAATATGTGGTGGATAAGCTTCTCTTAAGGCCATGACTAAATTTTGTATTTGTATTATTTATATTTTTCCTTTGGGTCCTTATAAGCCTTGAAAAAGGTACTTTTGTAATATTTTTTAATATTTTATTCTTGAAGGTTGGTCTCACAACCTTGACCTAACTATAACTTGTATTTGGGTATGAATAATTCATCATACCAATGATTTTGTCCATTAATTTGAGTATTATTCATTAATTTGATAATGAGATTATTTGGTCTCCATGGAACCCCCATATGTTTTGTGTTCTTTGCTCTTCTTTTTGTGTATTTCCTTTCAAGAAAATACTAGATAATGTTTGATTTTATTCATTTTTGAAAATTATTGTAAAATCTAACATATTATTAGAGCTGGTGTAGATATCCATTACTCAATTACATTTGTTGGAAATTTAGCTTCTACAACTATGCTTAGAGTAGCTAAGAACAATTTTTTAATGAGATTGAAAAAATGATTTTCTGATAAAATATTAGGTGGAATTAGATCATGAAAATATCATTGGAATTAGTAGATTTGGTCCAAGAGAAACATTCACCAATAGGCTCCTTTTTTTCTCATCAATCCCTTCTTATAATTTCTGGCCAGATGGATGCCCTAGTTTCAAAGTTGAGTTTTTTTTAAAACCTCATTTTCCCCTATGGATTTAAAAAAAAATCATTTCCTTCTATCTTCTTGCTTCTTGTGTCTAATAGTGACATAGATGAGAGGATAGACTTCATGGGCACCATGAAAGAAGAAAATAAGAGATCGAATATCTTAAGACATACCCCTAGTGCTAGAAAAACCATGTGCAAGGTTCCATGCTTAGCAAAGACCTCTATGCCATTTGAAAAAATTATAAAAATGGCCTCATAATATTTTTGTTGTATAGGCATGAGAGGATGTCCTGATTGGTTACATTTGACAAAAAAGTTGTGTAAGAAAAACTATGACAAATATGGATGAGTTGTTAGCGTTTCTAGATTCTTCGTGAAATTTTAGGGGCTTCTAGTTCAACATTTTTGGTCATTCTCCCTTTGAGTACCTTGATTTCACATTTAAAAAGTTTTGTTTTTTTCTTCAAAAATAAAAAATTTGAAAAATGGTTTGACAATATAATAGGGGATATTCTTTGACCTAATGGGAATAATATGGTGCATTAGTGCATTCTTTTATCATTATGACATAGGACTATGTCAACAAGGAATAAAATGGGGGGTGCTAACTATGATATTAGGTTTAAATTTAATATTTAACTCCCATATCCCAAGTAGAGTGCTTAGGGAGATGGCTAGCCAAGACCAAGATGAGACTTGGCACATGGGAGGTCCTTAGTTCGAATTCCCTAGGGTAAAATTATTTTATAATATGTTGAATGATACCACCTCTTTGCAAATGAATGATGATGTGATAGTAGTGTATGATCGACACATGGTAGTCTATATAACTTATATGGCAATTCATATGAGTAACATGGAAATTTGGTTAGGTTATGCAGTAGAACATGAATACAACATGTGGTAGTTCATATAGTTGACAAGGCAGTTCATATATGTGATATGATGCAACATGCGACAACTTGCATAGGTGCTAATGCATGCAATGACATGACAATCTATGCATAAATTCTAAGGCAACATGTAGAAGCTAATGCATGAGGTGATGCAGGTGTTGGCATGGATAGATTTTATTATATTGACATGGTAGGCCACGTGCCAGTGGGTGCATATAAATATGACATCAATGAATTCCATTTCACCATCTCATCAAACTTGACAAGTAGCTTGCATAATGAACAACAAACTTGGAAACGCACGAATTTTGAAGCAAACTAGCGTGTGACAAGTGGTATACTATGGTTCATAGATCAAATAAAAAATCAAATCATGACAAGTGGTGTCATGCAATTTGTTGATTTTCTACACAATTAACACATTTTGGAACTCTCTTAGACACTCACATAGCAACATGTGGTGACCTCTTATTCATTATGGGTATTGAATTTTCAAATATTTTGAATACAATTTTTGCAATTTTAGGGCCAAACTTGTAGGGGCCATAATTTTTGCATATGAAAGCATTTTGAGCCTATTTTTATTTCAAATTGTATGGTTTTTTGAGATTTTTGCATTGGTGGTGTTGTTTCTAGTCATTATATACAAGATTTTGTATTTTGATATAATAGCAATTGATCATCATGTAACCTTGTTGAGTGGTCCAAACTATGCTACTTGGTAAATCAGGATTGAAACTTTACTCCAAAGCAAGGGGTTATTCAAGTATGTGAATAAGGATTCTCTCAATATTGATATTGAAGAAGTGAAGAAATTCTACAAGGACAAGGAGGATGAGGCTCATTGTATCATAGTGCTTCATGTTGACAATATATATGACACCCATGATAGCAGCATCACAAACTCTAAAGTGTTGCTTGAGAAATTTATGGGGATGTGTGATCAAAGTGATTCCACACAAATTAGTAAATTGGAGTTGAGCTTACAATTTTATCCATAGACATTTGATATTTTTAATGCAATTTTTCTAATTTTAGGGTAAAAATTTTAGGGGCCATAACTTTTGCATTTGGAAGTGTTTTGAGCCTTTTGTCAAATCATATAGGTTTTTTGAGATCTCCGCATTGGTTGTGTTGGTCTAGTCACAACTATATACAATATTTTACATTATGGTAGAATAGTCATGGATCATCATGTAACCTTATTGAGTGGTACAAACTATGCTATCTAGAAAATCAAGATTGATGCTTTGCTTCAAAGCAATGGGTTACTTAAGTATGTGAATGAGGAGTCTCTTAATATTGATAATGAAGAAGTGAAGCATCTCTATAGGAACAATAAGAATAAGGCTTATGGTGTCATAGCACTTCATGTTGACAATATATATGACACCAATAATAGCAGCACCATGAACCCTAAAGTGCTTCTTGAGAAATTTATGGAGATGTGTGATCGAGTTGATTCCACACAAATCAATAAATTGGAGTTGAACTTACAATTTTATCCATGGAATTCTTTGATATTATCGATGAGTACATTAACCATTTTAAGAAACACATAAAATAAGGAAAATTTGGTTTTCAATTAAGCTTACCCAAGGGAAGCTATTACCAAAACTTAAAATGATAAGAAGCTAAAACAAAATGAGAAGCACCCCAAAAAAACCTTCAAAAAGCTTACATGTGAGTCACAAGGTAGAATTTTATCATATTTGCAACAAGAAAATTGAGGAAGCAACAAGAAAATGGGTGTTGATGTTATTCTCTTCTATATATAGGGTGAGGATAATTTTGATGGAGAAATATTAGAAGCACATGTAGTGGTTTATTCAACATATTGGACATCTACTTCTTTAGATGAGTGGATTGCAGATTTATGGGCAACTAAGCACTTGATGAAGCACACACATCTCCTATAAGGTTACAATTAAAACACATTCAAGGGAGTATGTTGTTAATGGAGATGATTCTTTATTGTAGGTTATAGGATGTGGAGACATTAGTATTTGATGTTTATCTTTTGATGAGGTACTTAATGTTCCTAATGTTGGATGTAGCTTTTGGTCTATTTATCTTATTACTGATGCAAATAAGAAGGTGGAATTTTAGCCCTGATCAACGGTTACTTAAAGATATCGACAATGGATTTAAACGTATTGCTTATGGCTATTATGATGAGTCTAACTAAATGTATAAGTTGGGAAAAATTCCAGCCTCTTTTGCCCCATCTTCTAAGTAGAAATAATTTATTGCTATGGTTGCTCATATTGATAATAAAATTCGTAAGTGTCATCATAGGCTTGGGAATTTGATTAAAGAATTGAGTTATTTGATTGAAATGGAGAAGATTTAAAATTGAATTTGATTGATTGAATTGAAAAATTGATTGATTGAGAAATTGAATTAAAGGAGTTATAAGAAGTGAATGAAATTGATTAAAGAAAATAATTTGATTGACTAAATTGAAGAAGAATTAATTGATTGAAAAGTTAAAAAATTGAAGTGAAAGTATTTGGGAGTTATAAGAAGTCTTTTTCATGAATGAAATATTGAAATTGAGGAAGAGATGATTAAAAATTGAAGAAATAATTTTGGAGATAAAAGGACTTCTACAAAAATAAAATAAGATTATGAGATTAAAGAGAGAAAATTAAATTGAAGAAGATTAAATTGAATTTGATAGCAAAAAGGAGTTCTACATTAAAGAAATTCATATTTATTGAAATAAAATGAGTTTATCAAGAAGGCCATACAAATTTAAAGGACCAAACATCATGAGGATAAACTTTCAAAAACAAAAATATTAACATAGACATGTAGTAAGATATAATAAGCCACGAAAAATCCAATCAAAGCAAAAAATGGAATACGATGATAATAAATGGTACATATATTTAGAGGAAAGTCATTATATGACAAGGAATCTATATTGATTTGATTCAATTCAAGTAAAAACAAACATACCAATAAATATAGTAGATAATCAAATTTATTATGTTCAAGGATCAAGAAATGTCACTCAGCTTACCATATTATGAATGTACATTAGAGAATATACTTTATGTTCCTAGCATAACAAATAATATTATTTCTATGTCATAATTATTGGACAAAGAAGAACAATTGAGTTCAAATACATTAATAGCAATAAGAAAACTCTCATTGACAAAAAAAAATAAAATTGAAGCTATGGGATCATATCAAAGTGGCATATTTGCCTTGGATGTAATCGAAATTGCTCAAAAATATTTAGATCAACTTTTGCCATGAGAACTTCAAGTGGCATTAGCTCAACTGGTTAGATTCCTCAATATTTAAAGAGGAGACCAAGGTTCAAATCTTGTCGAGTGATACATGAATAATATACAAACTTTGTTGTAATATCGTTATGTGGTGATGATGTAATACGGGTGGGGCCTGTTTCAATTCCTTATAACTAATTGAATTTTTTTTTTTCCATGAGAACAACATCAAAAGAAGTATTACATTGAACACAAAATTTTTATAGAAAAAGAACATGATAATAAATTCTTTACTGAATTCTTCAAAGGTATAGGTAACAAAGACAAATATGATGACCTAATACAATACCAGATCTAGCAAGCATGAAAGACAAGAGAGCAAGACTGAAATATTGAAGGCAAAAAATATTTGTACCAATAATACGGGGGGTTGTGGAGGTATTACATTATTTGGTCCTATTGTAAATATTTAGATTAGGGTGTGATTTTGATATTTGTGTATATAGTATGTGTCAAGTTAGTAGGTGTGAGCATGTGTCATGTAATTAAGTGTGTGAGGTGTCTAGTTAGCAAATAAGAGTTATTTGAGTTGTATCAAGTTTAGAAGTAAAAATAGTGAGAATAGTGAGGAATTTGTTGGTCATTTGCTTCTTCAATGCAGTTTTGCGTGTCAACTTTGGCATTTGTGGTGGGGTGTGTGGAAACTGTCTTGTGTTCATTCTTCTTCTCTTTTGGATTTTTGGAGGAGTTTTAGAAGGCCTCCGGCTAAGGCCTTCTTTTTATAGGTTTCTTGGCATATTGGTCCCTCGTGCATTTTCTAGAAAATATGGCTTGAAAGGAATCAAAGAATTTTTCAAGGGAGACAGTTATCAGCTTATCAAGTTTGGCAGAGAATTTTGAGAATGATCCAGGAAACTGTGTCTACCAAATGTTAGATTAGTATTCCTGTGGATACAGTGGAGGTCCAGATTATGCATGGTTTAGGTTTGATGGTGTCTGGTCCACGTGCTACTATTTATTTTAGCATGAGGGGATTCAATAATAGAGTGCAGAGAGAGGGTAGATGGCACCCACCTCCTAGGGGGGTTCTTAAGATTAATACTGATGGGTATTCAAGAGGTAATCTTGGAAATGCTTGTATTGGTGGAGTGGGATGTGATTGTAGTGGTGCGATATGTTTTTTTTCTCATATTTTAAAGGAAGACATACCAATAATTATATGGAAGCCCTTGCTATTCTTTATGCATTGGAACAAGGATATGGTTTGGGTTGGTGCAGGATAATTTGTGAATCGGATTCTAAAATTCTCATTAATTTGTTGAATACCTGTAATCTTACCAATGTTAATTGGAGGTTGGTCGGGGTGGTTAGGCAGATTCTCTATTTTCGTTGTCATATGGAGTTCATTGATTTTGCTCATATTCCAAGGGAGTGGAATGGTGTTGCTGATTGTTTGGCTAAATGGGCCTCTGAATTTCAAGAAGGTTGGGATGTTAGGGAGTGGCATCAGCTTCCTTTAGCATGCTCTCAATCTCTTACTAGTTTGCTAAAAAATGATATGCCTGGATGAGGCAATTTGTTGTAATTTGATTCTTGGGTCTTGTATGCTTTTCTGATTTCAATAATTTTTTTATCCTTTTTAATAAAAAAAAAGTTTAGAAGTAAGAAGTTATGTGCAATCATGAGAGACTTTGTCTTTATGTAATATGTGAGATTTATTGTGTAATAAAGGAATATGAGGAGTCAATTTCTCCGATGATTTTGAGGAGAGTAAAGGTTAAGAGTCATGTAATGTGAAGAGTCTCATGTATCTTTATATTGAAGATAAAGTCATGTAAAATGTAATTGAAGAAGCTTTGCTTTATGTATTGCTTGAATTTTGCAATAAATATTTTTGTGAGCTTATGTAAGATTAATATTCATTTGGTAAATGCTTGATATTGATGATATTGATGTGATTTATTGATCTTATAATTATTTAACCTATGAGAATAACATTATTTTGCTAAAAAAAACTTGACAATTGGATTTTATTCAAAGTATAATGATGGTGTTAGATTTCACACCAATTTCTAGTAACAAATGAATCTTACAAAAGAAGTGTAAAATGGGCAAAAGAAATATATAGATTATGGGTGCGCTTAAGCACAAAATAATCACTATATTATTTGTAAATAAGAAACACAACACTCTAATATAATGTATGGAGTAGTAGGGGTATGTATACCAATACTAAAATACCATTTACATAAACAACTTAACCTAATTTGACATAATAAGAAGATTTTTAGGTAATTATAGGTTATAAGGTGAGTTTAACTTGTTCATAGGGTTTACATTATTAAATAATATATAATACACTAAATACATTGTACAATGATTGCATGTAGGTCTATGAAGATTATATCATACAATGTCAACCTTGCCCATAAGTTAAATTACACTTTCAACACCCTTCATAATTTGAACTCAAAGGCTAAGGGGAAGAAGCATTAGTTATGATAATATCTTCCCCCCATAATGGATGCTCTAGTGAGCTTATGTACTTGAGGAAGTCTTAGTTGAACCTCCTTATTTGGAAGTCTGCTTATGGGTAGCTGTCCTTGCATAATAATCTTCTTAGGTCAGACCATAGTCATCATTACCAATATTAGATACTCTTGTACAAAAACAAGGAACACCTCCTCTATAACTACACAGGAAGAAGACAAGCCAAGAATAACTCCTCAATTTTTTTCTAATCTTCTATAGTCGCAGAAGACAAGACTCAAGCATAACTTTCTATTTTTATGCATACTTCATATTTTGAAACTTTAGAATGCCCTTGAGCCACCTAATTTTATCACCAAAAGTGGCTTTGCATCAACCTCTTTATGAGAAGAGCCAATACAAAATTTCAAGAACACTTTAATAAAGAATAAAAGCAAGAAGTGATCATGAAGGCTTAGATTTTAATACATAAAATAAATCAATAACCCAAATATTTGATAGGAAGAAAAATAATTGACTAGACCATATTCTAAATACTTTTTTTTATGCCTTCAAACGACTCAATCCCTACTTTAAATGTCATAAATTCAACTCTCTCCCATGAATATGGACCAAAGATTTTGATTGCATATCATGCTATAAATTTTCCATTTTGATATAGGGTAATAGAATTTTAGGAGTATCAAGTAAAATTTGATCCCCAATTGTAACAGGTCTTTGAATTGATGTCATCAATGTGAAAAGCTCAAAATTCCATGTGATTTGAAAAAAAAGTGGACTCAAAAAACTTTCATATGCAAAATTTATGGCCTCCAAAAGATATGCACAAATAACCCTCAAAACTTTAAAATCAACCCTCCAAACCTTAGAAGTGCAATATCTAATCGTAATTTTCCACTTGGCATCCAATGATTTGCTAATATCTACCACTTATTCTATGCCACCTAGTCACCATTGGATTATTAAAAACGTTGTGAATTCCACACATGCTTAATTATAATCAATTGAAGGTGTATAAATAAGATAAAAGTTTTACTTTTGCTCCATTAAATAGAAATATCTATTGCCACCTTAATTGACACATGGGTGAAAAAAATGTGTTTGTATGGTAAATGAGAGGAAGAGGTTCAAACCTATAAGCTTTGCATGGCAAGTGACATCAACTAGTTGGGCTAACCATTCGTCTATGCCCTTGTGCTAAGAGAAAAATAATGCTTCCACCCATTAAGGTGGGTGTGGGTGCAATCTCTACTATGCATCGTAAAAGCTTCCTATATAGGAAAGTATGAGTTCAAAGTTGATACCTCTCTATAAATAAACCTTGCTAGCAATTGCCTACCATTGCACCAATTGCCTTAGATGGAACACTGAGATAAATACCTCCTCAAAGGAATCTTGCCATGGTAGAGAGCTCAACAAAGCATATCTAAAATAGAATAAAAAAGGGAAATATGGGAGTCAAACCCCCAACCTATCTCAACCAAGCCTTACATGTATCCAATCTCTCCAACCTAGCTTTGGTTCTTGGAGAGATGAAGGGAGATGCATGACCTTGATGAGAGCACCTTATGCATCCCAAACAATGCACATACACTATTGGAATATGTGGTGGATAAGCTTCTCTTAAGGCCATGACTAAATTTTGTATTTGTATTATTCATATTTTCCCTTTGGGTCCTTATAAGCCTTGAAAAAGGTACTTTTGTAATATTTTTTAATATTTTATTCTTGAAAGTTGGTCTCACAACCTTGACCTAATGATTACTTGTATTTGGGTATAAATACCTCATCATACCAATGAGTTTATCCATTACTTGGAGTATTATTCCTTAATTTGATAATGAGATTATTTGGTCTCCATGGAACCCCCATATGTTTTGTGTTCTTTGCTCTTCTTTTTGTGTATTTCCTTTCAAGCAAATACTAGATAATGTTTGATTTTTTCATTTTTGGAAATTATTGTGAAATCTAACATATTAGTAGAGCAAGTGTAGATATCCATTACTCAGTTACTTTTGTTGGCAGTTTGGCTTCTAGAACTATACTTATAGCAGCTAAGAACAATATTTTAACAACGAGACTGAAAAAAGGATTTTCTGATAAAATATTAGGTTGACTTAGATCATGAAAATATCATTGGGATTAGTAGATTTTCTCCAAAAGAAAAATTCACTAATAGGCTCCTTTGTTTCTCAACAATCCCTTTTTATAATTTCTGGCTAGATGGATGCCTGCCCTAGTTTTAAAGTTGGGTTCTTTTTAAAACCTCATTTTTCCTATGGATTTAAAAAAAAATCATTTCCTTCTATCTTCTTGCTTCTTCTGTCTAATAGTAACATAGATGAGAGGATAGACTACATGGGCACCATGAAAGAAAAAAATAAGAGATCGAATATATTAAGACATACCCTTAGTGCTAGAAAAACCATGGGCAAGGTTCCATGCTTAGCAAAGACCTCTATGACATTTGACAAAATTATAAAAATGGTCTCATAATATTTTTGTTGTATAGGCATGAGAGGGTGTCCTGATTGTTTACATTTGACAAAAAGGCTTTGTAGGGAAAACTATGACAAATATGGATGAGTTGTTAGCGTTTCTAGATTTTTCGTGAAATTTTAAGGGTTTCTAGTTCAACATTTTTGGTCATTCTCCCTTTGAGTACCTTGATTTCACATTTAAAAAGTTTTACTTTTTTCCTTCAAAAATAAAAAATTTGAAAAATGATTTGACAATATAATAGGGGATATTCTTTGGCCTAATGGGAAGAATAGGGTGCATCAGTGCATTCTTTTATCATTATGACATAGGACTATGTCAACAAGGAATAAAATAGGGGGTGCTAACTATAATATTAGGTTTAAATTTAATATTTAATTTCGATCTCCCAAGCAGAGTTCTTAGGGATATGGCTAGCCAAGCCCAAGATGAGACTTGGCACATGGGAGGTCCTTAGTTCAAATTTCCTAGGGTAAAATTGTTTTACAATATGATGATGTCATCATAATGACGTAGCACCCTATAATGATGTGGTCGTGAATAATATCACCTCTTTTCAAATGAATGATGATGTGATAGTAGTGTATGATCGACACATGGTAGTCTATATAACTTATATGGCAATTCATATGAGTAACATGGAAATTTGGTTAGATGATGTGGTAGAACACGAATACAACATGTGGTAGTTCATATATCTGACATGGCAGTTCATATATGTGATATGATGCAACATGCAACAACTTGCATAGGCGCTAATGCATGCAATGACATGGCAATCTATGCATAAATCCTAAGGCAACGTGTAGAAGCTAATGCATGAGGTGATGCAGGTGTTGGCATGGCTAGATTTGATTAGATTGACATGGTAGGCTACGTGCCAATGGATGCATATAAATATGACATCAATGAATTCTATTTCACCATCTCATCAAACTTGACAAGTAGCTTGCATAATGAACAACAAACTTGGCAACACACGAATTTTGAAGCAAACTAGTGTGTGACAAGTGGTATCCTATGGTTCATAGATCAAATAAAAAATTAAACCATGACAAGTGGTGTCATGCAATTTATAGATTTGTTATACAATTAACGCATGTTTGGAACTCTCTTAAACACTCACATAACAACATGTAGTGACCTCTTATTCATTATGGGTATTGAATTTTCAAAGATTTTGAATACAATTTTTGCAATTTTAGGGCAAAACTTTTTGGGGCCATAATGTTTGCATATGAAAGAATTTTGAGCCTATTTTTATTTCAAATTGTATGTTTTTTTGATATTTTTGCAATGGTGGTGTTGTTTCCAGTCATTATATACAAAATTTTGTATTTTGATATAATAGTAATTGATCATCATGTAACCTTGTTGAGTGGTCCAAACTATGCTACTTGGTAAATCATGATTGAAACTTTACTCCAAAGCAAGGGGTTATTCAAGTATGCGAATAAGTATCCTCTCAATATTGATATTGAAGAAGTGAAGCAATTCTACAAGGACAAGGAGGATGAGGCTCATTGTATCATAGCGCTTCATGTTGACAATATATATGACACCCATGATAGCAGCATCGTAAAATCTAAAGTGTTGCTTGAGAAATTTTTGGGGATGTGTGATCAAAGTGATTCCACACAAATTAATAAATTGGAGTTGAGCTTACAATTTTGTCCATAGAAATTTGATATTGTTGATGGAGGTAATTTTTCTAATTTTAGGGCAAAAATTTTAGGGGCCATAATTTTTGCATATGGAAGTATTTTGAGCCATTTTTCAAATCATATGGGTTTTTTGAGATCTTTGCATTGGTTGTGTTGTTCTAGTCACAACTATATACAAGATTTTTTATTTTGGTAGAATAGTCATGGATCATCATGTACCCTTATTGAGTGGTTCAAACTATGCTACCTAGAAAATCAAGATTGAAGCTTTGCTTCAAAGCAAGGGGTTACTCAAGTATGTGAATGAGGAGTCTCTTAATATTGATAATGAAGAAGTGAAGCATCTTTATAGGAACAAGAAGGATGAGGCTTATGGTGTCATAGCACTTCATGTTGACAATGTATATGACACCAATAATAGCAGCACCATGAACCCTAAAGTGCTTCTTGAGAACTTTATGGATATGTGTGATCAAGTTGATTCCACACAAATCAATAAATTGGAGTTGAGCTTACAATTTTATCCATGGAATTCTTTGATATTATTGATGAGTACATTAACCATTTTAAGAAACACATACATAAGGAAAATTTGGTTTTCAATTAAGCTTATACAAGGGAAGCTATTACCAAAACTTAAAATGATAAGAAGCCAAAACAAAATGAGAAGCACCCCAAAAAATCCTTCAAAAAGCCTACATGTGAGTCACAAGGTAGAATTTTGTCAGATTTGCATCAATAAAATTGAGGAAGCAATAAGAAAATGGGCATTGATGTTATTATCTTCTATATATAGGGTGAGGATAATTTTGATGGAGAAATATTAGAAGCACATGTAGTGGTTTATTCAACATATTGGACATCTACTTATTTAGATGAGTGGATTGCATATTTAGGGGAAACTAAGCACTTGATGAAGCACATACATCTCCTATAAGGTTACAATAAAAACACATTCAAGGTTTAGATGAGTGGATTGCAGATGTAGGGGCAACTAAGCACTTGATGAAGCACACACATCTCCTATAAGGTTACAATAAAAACACATTCAAGGGAGTATGTTGTTGTTAGAGATGATTCTTTATTTTGGTTATAGGATGTGGAGACATTAGTATTTGATGTTTATATTTTGATGAGGTACTTAATGTTCCTAATGTTGGATGTAACTTTTGGTCTATTTATCTTATATGCAAATAAGAAGGTGGAATTTTAGCCCTGATCAACGATTACTTAAAGATATCGATAATGGATTTAAACCTATTTCTTATGGCTATTATTATGAGTCTGACTAAATGTATAAGTTGGGAAAAATTCCAACCTTTTTTGCCCCATCTTCTAAGTAGAAAACAATTGTTGCTATGGTTGCTCATATTGATAATAAAAATCGTAAGTGTCATCATAGGCTTGGGAATACCATTTATGAATATTTGAGATACATGAGTCAACATCAGATGACGATCATGCCTCTACACATATCCCCTCTATGTGGTGCGTGTTTGAAATGTATTTCAAGGAAGCATCATAGGGATTCCTTTCCAAAATGGATTGCAAGACAAACCTCTTTTCTATTGGAGATCATACATAGCGATATTTTTGGACCTATGGGTATACCATCCCTTAAAGAAAATAGGTATTTCCTCCTTTTCATTGATAATTTTTCTAGATATGTGTGATTATACACTATTGCTCTAAGGATGGGGTCTTTAAGAGATTCAAGACATTGAAGGCTCTTATTTCCAATTCTATGATAGTTACCACTATTGCTTTGTAGCATTATTCTAATTCACCAATGTTTTGATCACCTCTATCATTTTGGTCATCATAAAATTACTATTATACTCACTTAAGTTGGATGGAGCAAGAAGGGCTAGATGTTGTGGCTAAAAGAATACAATGGATGATGTGTTTTGGCTAGGTTGAGTAATGATGTAGGGTTATATAGAAGGATGAATGAAAATTTTTGGTTGGGGTTTAGGTAGGGTTATGCACAATGGTGAATATTCACAAATTGGGAGAATATTAAGATTTCCAAAATTGGAAATTGGCAAATATGAGGACCCTCGACGTCGGCCCATTCGCTTGAAATTTTCAAGACCAATTTTTTCTTAGGGTCAATTTGCCACAATATATATCTAAACATAGACATATTTGTACTCGTTGGAAAGCTCTTTTTGAGCCTGATCTAATGGTGGTATTTTTATGAAGTTATAAGGTGATTTAATAGGTAAAAATTTACCCCAAATATGACCTTACTTTTTAGGGCTTCAAATGCCCCAAATTTTGGTGTGAAGATGATTGATTTGATTTGATTAGGATTCGCCTTGATTTACCTTGATTTTGATTAGTATTCACCATTTTTTTACAAGTACATTTTGAGCCCAACCCCTTATGCATAACCCTGGGTTTAGGAATAGGTGACATGTTGGTCGTGGAATTGGATACATATATATTTTAGGAAATTTTGGATGAGTAGGTCATTGGTGGTGCATGGGTTGCTTTTCCTACTTGAATAAGAACATCCTCTCCTCTAGTCACTTCTTTAAAAGTTACAACTAGCATATGATTGTTAGTATTATAAATCATTAAAACTAAGTTAGATTGTAAATCCTTGATGTAATAAGATAATCCTTGCTCTTTGTTAAACCTAACATTATGTGGAATTAAGTTTGAGGTCCTCAAGAATATAGTATTTAAATTGTATATACTTTATGAGGATGTTTTGCATTACATTTAATTCAATAAAACTTTGTAAACATTACCCATGCTACCAAATATATGTAAAAATGGTTCTACTATTAATACGCAACTTCCACCTAAATTATATGGTAATCCTCTATATCATAAAACAACTTTCAGGAAGGGATTGGATGAGCAAGCATACCATTATGTCCTTTTGATTGAGATGAATTGATTTTATTATCGATAATTCATTAATATGATTAAGTGCTATCTTGTTCTCATTACCATCAAAGGTAGATAATGCTTTCATAATTGCCAAGGGAATAGGAAAATAGACCACCAAATATAGTAGTCCTTGGTAGGTCCAATTAGGAAGGTGGTTTTGTGGCCTAGGTGGCACTATTGGATTTTTTTTTTAGAGGACTAGTCATACTACTATAAAGGCAATGGGTACATTGCATAGTTGTGACATAATTATGAAGGATATGGGAGATATGGATATGAAATATAATAAGATGGAGAGTATTGAGGTGGTAAATTTTGGTAAACCCACCGTTGGTTCAAAGACGATGGAATATTTTGTTGTGGGGGAGGATAATTGAGGTTTGTTTATAGGAATTGTTGGTTTTAGGGTGGTGGATCATGCACATTCTTATGTGATATATGAGTTAGAAGTAGTGTTGATCTCTAAGTGTTATCTTGGGACACCTACGACATTGTTTTCCTAGTTATCGCTTATGTATTTTGAGCAAGGTTCAGATTTAAGTCTGATGAACCTATATTTGGAGCTAAAGATTCACATAGAGGGATGTTAAATGTATTTGATAAGTTAAATCTAGGTGAACTTTTGATTGAAGAAACGTTTGTAGGAGGGGCGTTTTATATATCATAGGTTGGTGGCAAATTACTTGCACACAATTGGATCATCAAGAATGAGTTATTCATGTTAATGGGTATTCCATAGAGAGGATTAGTATGGATCAAAGTTGGATCTAGACTAGACCAAGTTTAATTTGCTAGAGTAGATGAATAACACATTTGTTGGCTCTAGTAACTGATTTGTGGTGACATGAATCCTTGAATGATTGGATTCACCATGGGGATTTTACCTTTTGACAAGACGAGACTAGATATTAGAATCTCTTGGAATTTTTTCTCTTGATGCATCCACATGGTAGTTTGTTCCTTCCTCTTTCTCTTTTCATTCTTTGATGGTACACAACAATTTTTGTAGTTTAATGATCTTTCCCTGTTTTATGTATAATCCTTTGATTGTGTAATTATAATCTTGCATGTATGTACTTATACAAATAGAGTTTTGAGGTGAAAATTTGTAAAAAATAAAAAATCTGCTTATGGAGTGATTCACTCATAATTTTAGGGTGATTCGCTAGTAGAAAGTGATTTTCAAGATTTTGATTGCAGAGCATTTCACATCAAAATTTTAGGCAATTTACTTGCTATTTTTGAGTGATTCACTTGCTAATTTTAGACATAGAAGTATTTTTTAGCAAGAAGGATTCCAAGTAGACCACTGGGAACGAATCATATTTACAATTAGAGGGAATAACCTTCCCATGAGGGAGAAAAAAATTGTATTTCCTAGTGAATCACTTGTTAAATTTAGAGTGAGCCACTTGTTGAATGTCTTGGAAGGATTTTACTATCTAGGATCAACTCACTCTCTTATTTCAAGTGAATCTCTTGTTGATTTGATCTTTGGAATAATGACTCAAAATGTACTTTAAGTCCTTTTGCCAATGACAGATGCACATACAAGGTTAAATTTGAGTTTTGATGATTCTTAGATGATGTTGAAGTTGTTATCTTTGCAAAAAGTTTAAAATTTTGAAGTTTGTGTTGGAGTCACCATTCATAAGTACTTACAAAAATGAGCAAAAATAACTCAAAATTAATCAAGTTCAAAGTCAACTTGAGATTGGAACTAAAAATTTGAGTTCCTAGCCTCGACGAATCACTCTAGATTTGACCTACGAAGTGCATACTTTTCTATTTACGTCACTCATTGAGACAAAGAAAACCACTTGAAAATTCCAAGTGAATTGCTTACTTAGTGCCTTAGTGAATTTTCAAAGTTTTGTACAAAATGGAGTGAGTCACTCTATATTTCAAATCAAATCGCTTCTAAAACTAGACTTAGTAAAAACTTTCTCGATTTTGAGACAATATATCTATTGGCGACAAATATAATTTTGGCATGAAATTGCGGTATTAAGTGCAAATTTGAGAAAAAATGAGGGTTGGTCCCCTACACATGCTAGAAACTATGCTCAATCGAGGAATTGTCTTGTTTGTTAATTGAGATTTTGTACCTCCAATTTGAGTTTCAATAAGGTTGGAAGGGATTGTCAATGGCTTCTTCTGACATTTAAATTCAGATCTACTCTCCACTGTCCTCATAGAAAATTATATGCTAATCTAAACTAACTTGTGTTAAAGAAAAATGTATTAAAGTAATGTGCAAAAATAAAATGCACAAAAGTTTAAAGATGTAAGAGATTAAAGCTAATATAAGTTTTAAATCGTAACAAGGAAAGTGTGATTAATCAATACATGCGAAAAAAAATAACATTAATGTTTACCCATTCATTAGATTATGAAATTGATAAGCGAAGATGAGCTAGAAGAATCATGTCACAACCATTGTGCACTAAACAAACCAAAAACATAGTGCCACTATGAAATGCCTAAAGACTTGCTATTTTCTTATGCTTTCATAAAGATAAAGCATAATGTGGGTTTCACAAAGTATAGTTTTGGATTCTTATGACCAAAAGATGAATATAATGAGAATCCTAGACCCCTTCTTGTAGTAAAACTTTACCCTTGAGTTACCTAAGATGAAAAATAATTACTCCTATAAAAATAAAGATTTAAGAATAACTTTATTAAAATGTTAGACCTCTAATTACATCTCTAAAAAACTTAGCAGGCTTCCAAAATAATTTAACAAGCCACCATTGCCAAAAACATCACTTTCTAAAAGTTTTGTGTGGGAATCCATACCTTCAATTTCCCTTTGCGGCTGTCTAATTGCTTTGCTCTAGGAAAGCAAATCACTTGCATCTAGAAATAAACTTAATACTTTTGCTGAAGCAATTAAACCTTTCCAGCTAACAAATTGGGCTTCGAAACCAATTAATTAATTTTTAAAAGCAAATCAATCCCTATCCATACTTTGTCAAACTTTGAAAAGCAGCGTCGGGCTTATCATCTCGAATTTCCAACCACACGCTTTCCCCTTTAGTGTCCTTTCACACACTACTTTTATACCGTTATCCATGTCATGTGACTTTCTTTTAATTTTTATTTTTTATTTTTTATTTTTTAAGATAGGATATGAATCTATAATATCTTTTGATCATTAGTAATTAGGTATAGGATTAGACATTGGTTTTTGCCTTTGAACACAGGTGAATAAGCTGTTTTTATAACCTCTGCTTTTCCTCCGGTGAGGAGACACCTGGAGTGAGGGAGACACGAGGGCTCCATGTCAAGTGGGAATTAGTAACATTCTTTCATCTTTAACAAATGGCACGAGGTCAGACATTCTCCCCCAAGGTTTCAGCCTCGGAACACAGGTCAAGTCAAATCATCGAAGCTGCCTTTATAACCCCTCACTCAACGGACTAAAGTTAGACTACTACCTTTAACCTTATTTAATATACTCCAAAAATTCGAACCTAAATCTCTTCTTAATAAATACTGAAATATAACTTTATTTTTAACTTGAATTTGTGAAGAATTTGCAGTTGGATTTTATATATCCATACTTCACATAGACAGTGTCCTACTTCAGCTATTGAAGCATTTGGAGAGAAGGAAATGGCCAAGTATACAAACAAATACGGCGCTTTATCTTCGGTTCAATGCATCGTCTTTGGTCTTATATCTGCTGCTTTCTTATATCTGTGTTGGACTCCGCCGATTCCCGAAGCCATGCTGTCTCTGGATTGCCTGCCTGCCTTAGTTTTTATGGTCATCGAGCTTAAATTGTCTTTATGTTCAAATCATGTGTTCATGGGGTTTTTATGTAATATCATAGTTGTTGTTCTTTTGGTCAATTCCGGATCGATGGGTAATTCCAGCGAGAGGGACGAGTTTTATAGAGAGTATCTCATAAAGTATGAAGCTCTGCAAGTGCAGAGCGCTGGGGAGAATGAGAAAGAGAGAGCACTTGATAACTGTGAATATTGTGCTGATTATATGATTGAATGTCAGGAGAAAGCACACAAGTGGAGTACAGAAGATTATGCTAGGGAACCTGAAATGGACAGCGGGAATTCCTGCAATGACAATTGTGAAGATAAATCCACCTGGGATTCGAGATTGGCTGTTGTTCTTTATCAGCCCGTCGAGGAACTGAATAGGAGGTGCGATGAATTCATTGCTAATTTTCGTCGAGATTATGCCAGGGAACCTGAAATGGACGGCGGGGATTCCTGCAATGACGATTGTGAAGAGAAATCCACCTGGGATCTGAGATTGGCTATTGTTCAATATCAGCCCGTCGAGGAACTGAATAGGAGGTGCGATGACTTCATTGCTTTATTCCGCCGCCAAATGAGTCTCCAGAGTTGCGATAACTGAACTCCTAACTTTTTCTGCAGATCCATATCGAGTGTTGCATTTCCCCTTTACCGATGTCTGACATACAGATAGGATTTTCAAAAAGGAGGAAAAAATAATAATAATAATAATAAGAGTCGATGTATAACAGGTACATAGAGTTTCGGTGAGAGTTTACTATTTTGAGCTAGAAATTGAGAACGAAGTATGTCAGTCTCCATTAAGTTTGTTGCAATGTATAGCTCCATGGCATGTAAATTGGTTCAAGATTCATAAATATAACTTCCTCTGTTGTAAATAAGGAATTCGGCTGTTAAATTAATATAATAAATTAGCCCCTGCTTTGCTTGAATTTGACTCTGTGAGCCACTAGCCACCAGCGAGATGCAAGTAACGCACCCCTCATGTATTTCAGCTCCAAGAATGGAGGATTTAGCAAAGGGTACTAAATCGATGTGTTGGAATAATTTTTTTGTATGTGCATTTAGAAAAAGGATATTAGATTATAGAGTTATATCGGAACCTCGGACCATAACAGATATTACACTAAAGTACTGTTAAGGAGATTTAAACATTTCTTTACAGCAAACGTCTTCGATTCTCTGTTCTGTCAAAAACTGGTAAAATTCTTTTAGTAAATAAGGGAAAGGAAAGGCTAACAGAATGTTGGACTTCTGAAGATTTGAAAGACGAGATAGACAAGGGTTAGGGTTTAGATATTTCAGCTAAGGTTTGCTCATCTGACACGCGGTGATGGCAAAGTCCTACTACCCAGGGCTAATCTGAACGGTTCGTTTCTTTCCACCATTTATTGCAAGTTTAAAGAATCACAACTTTCATTTAATTTTTTGTTCGGGTTCGGTTCTTCGCCTCTCTAATTAATATTATTTTGTTTTTTTCCTTTTTGTCGTTTAAGCGCCTATAAAAAGGTTTCATGTTTATATGGGGTTTGCTACCCGTTGTAAGGGCGTCGAAGGCTTCCATTTCTCATTCGACTCTGTCTGGAGGACCTGCAGAAGATAAGTGTTGTTTTTATGTCTTGATTTTGCTGCTTTTCAGATTTGTCAACTCTGAACGGCATTATAGTGAATTCTGGAGATTACATATGTTGTACTCAAACAACAGATCTGGAATTGGCCTTATGTTATTTTTTAAATTTTATGTAGCTTGGGCGTCCTTGGGGTTGGCGTTTCCTTTGCAGGTGAGCTTGCAGGCAGGCCATGCGTTTTTAATAGTAAGATTTTATTTATTTTTTAGTTTCGTCTGCATTTTTCCCATGGTCTGAGGTGGATCTTTGTGGTTCTTAGTTTTCAGTAACCTTATACACGGTGAGTTTCGAAAGATAACGGATAAATCACCGACACTATAGCCGAAGTCGAAGAGGAATTTTTCCTTGCAGTTTACGATTTATAAGGTATTTATAGGGTACATTGTCGGGCACAATCCCACGGCACTTTTTCTCCTGCAAGATAAGATAATTGAGGGCAAGCTGATTTAAAGAATTATATTGGCATTTATTTAAGATAATTTAGAGTATGCAGGCGTGCAGGGGTAGAATAATTTACTGCAATAAGTTTTAGTAAATTATATGGAATTAAAGCGTTAAATAATACTATATCCATAGAAAGTAGATTATCTTGATTTTGGAAGTGGAAAAATTCTCAGTTCCCCTAATTTTCATCTTCACGTCTTGCCAATTAGAAGCATTCTTGCCGAGAAATTGCTTCCGGGTTGCCTTCTTCTTTTGACTATATAATAACTGAAATTTGAAGGCGTGGAGCTATTCTTCCAGAGGTTTTTACATGCCGAAATTTATCCTTTGAAGGCGTGGAGGTGTTTTACCTATCTTCATGTTTTTTCTCTGAATTAATTGCATTAACCAGGATTCTCTCTAGAGGCTTTATCCAGATTGACCCTAAACCGACCTGCTTATGTGAATTTTCAAATACTCATTTCTGAGGGAAGTGGAGTGGTGAAATCTGTCTAAAAAGGTTGCAGTCCTTGTGGGGCTTGCAAAGTCCGGCGTGATATGCAAAAGGCATCACATGTTTCCTTGACATTCTCTTGTAATTCTTCTTCCAGATTTGGCTTGTAGGTCTTTAGAAGATGTTTCATACTTTACACAACATCAAGGTTGAAGGAGGCTTTCTTGCTCAACATCATCGGGTCTCAGAAGATACAAATAGAGAGAGAGAGCCCATTTAGACTGCCAGTTTACCCTTAGGGATATGAGCATTTTTTTTAAAATAAATGTAGATAAGTAGGGGAAGAAGCTAATTGGAGGGGTAAACATTTTTTATATTTTTTAAATTATTATAATTTTAGTAAATATTGGTTAATGTGTTCAAGAGCGAGTGGTCTGTAGTTAACATCCTTACGGAGATCACATGGGCCATGTCGATGACTTGTTGATGTCTTTTTAAGGGGTGTTAAATGTGTTTTATGTAATAGTGCATTTTGTATTTAAAACAAGTGTCAATATCACATAAAACATATATGGACAAATTTTGACTAATTTATCTTTATGTAATTATGGAGATTTCCAACTTTCAATTTTCTGATTTCTTTTAACATTCTTATAATTAAGTAAATTTGATAGAGGGTTGTTAACTATAAACCTTTGCAGTATGAGGCTTAATATAAACTAATCTCATAATTTGTGTGTAACTATCATGATAAGTGAGTAATTATTTTTTGGGCTATTTGTAGAAACGGTATCATTTTTTCTCGAGACTGTATAATGCAAAAAGTGAATAATTTTTCTACAGCTGGTTTATTGTAAAATGGGCAATTGTACTTTTATATGGAGGTTCTCAAAGAATTTTGTATGAAGTTCATTGCAAAAGGGAGGTTGGCAAATTAATCTCTTTCCAAAGGAACGTTAACATAGGTTGGCAAATGAATCTCTTTGAAGAGTTAATCTCTGCTATAATTTTCTACTGTTCTGTTACATTTAATTTAGTTTGTCTTGGAGGTCTAAGTTGACTGCTTTTTGGATTGAGCAGGTTTGAACACATGATATTAGTTATCAAAATGTATACGTGGACTTCATGGCCTAAATAATTTTGCAATTACTGCATTTGTTTGCTTGTTCTGTTTCAGTTTTGCTTGAAAAGATATGCTTTTGAAAATTTTGTGTTTTTTTTTTTGTTTCTGCAGAAGGGAGTGTTTAACTGGGAAAGGTTTTGTATGTGATAAGTTTATAGTAGTAGTCATTGAAGAGGGTAAACCATATGTTCATTATAGCATTTGTAGGGAATTTGAAATATACATGAATGTGTGAGGGATTACAAGGGCATTCAATAAGATCTCAAAAAAATTATGAATGTTTATCTTGTGTTTTTGAGATATCAAGGGAAGGCTCAAGTATTGGAGAGGTAATTGTTGTGGAAGCATTCTATCTTCTACTAATTGAAGATGTTGTCTCTGAATTCTTTCTTTGGACTATGCCTTAGCAGTCCCCATCTTCCTCATGAATGTACTGTATTTTTTCAAATATTAGCATATTGAGTTAGGAATGTCTCATCTGACGTGCCTTGGCAGTGCACGATTTTATTATGAATCTATTTAACTTCATTCAAGTTTGCATGAAATTATCAATCGCAACTCTAGCTCCCAACCCCATTTTTCATCGATATTTAAGCAAATAAAGGATGTTAAATAACTAGCTTCTCTTGAAACAATATTTTATAAGAGCTTGTCATGTCATCTATAAGCTGTTCGACCTTGGTTGAACTGCATGTGGACAGTCGAGGCTTTTGTTTGGAAGGCTGCTTTGCCCTGTTTTGCCGTTGCCCATGGTTGCCTCTTAATTTTCCCCAAATAAGGACTGCCCTGTTCGTGCTTATTTTGTTGAGCAATCAAACATATTGTAGCCGGTTGTAAATGTCCACCTTTCAAGATGAGGAAATTTTTTCCCCGGTTTACTCTTTTGAATGAGGTTTAAAAATTCATACAGAAATTATGTTTTATCCCAAACATTAAAAATAAAATATGGTTGTATCTAAGTTTTTGGAGAGATAAAAGTGATTCTAAGCTTCAGGGAATACAAAGGTCTGCCATTAGAGAGATTATTTTCTTCATCATGTAGACATACCTCAAAAAGATATGGATTTATAAGATAATAGATTTTTTGTGGCGTAAATGGAACATCACTCTATTTGTAGAGGAGATAGGGGTTTAAATCCACCACTTCAGGACTTGGGTGTTAAATTTTAGCTAATGTATTTATTTTTATGAAGAAATATTATATAAAAACAGGGTACACAACATTTGTTTAAGGAATATATTAGAATTGATGCGTTTGTGTGTTTAACTTCTCATTCTTGTCTGACCGCTTGGCTTTTGATATATGTGTTTGGAATTCTGCTAAGGGATTAGAAGTCTACCGATCAGCGTGCAAACAGTCTTTTATTTATTTTTCTTTATAATAAGAAGGGAATAAATAGGTTTTTAATAAAAAGGAAAGTTAAAAGTTTTTTAAACAAAACGCCGCCCATTGGGTTTGGACCCACGACCAGAAGGTTAAGAGGTTTACGATCCACCGACTGAACTAGACAGACTATACTTTAATTTTTGATAATTGTTTTTTTTATATAAGAAAATTAGTAATATTATTGGATGTTATTTAAAGATAAAAGGAAGTTAATGGGATCTGATTTTTGGTATCAAATTGGGATAGTTAACTGGTCATCACTTGATAATTATTATCAGTTTATCCATTTGAATAAATTGTGGTTTGAATCTTGGATTTTGTCTCAAAAAGACTAAAACCTTAACCACCACACAATAATATTAAAACCTTAACCACCACACAATAATATTAAGTGCTAACAATTGTTTGACAATTTCCAATAAGAACGTTGATTACTAATCAATTATATTGTAAGTGTACAAAGAAGATTTATTTTTAAATTTTAAATTCTAAATTTATATATATTAAAATAATTGAAATATATTTAAATAATTATATATTAACTAATATTTTTTATAAAAATATTTTTAAAAATAAATTTTAAAAACTATTTATCTTTATATTTAAGTTTTTTTTTTTTTTTAATAAGCTTGTTGCCAGTTCGAAGATGGTAACAAACAAATTTTTGTTAGAGTAGTTTTAAAGAAATATATATTTGAATGGTTTTAAAAGTAAAAGAAAGGTTCAAGGAGATGTAGACCAATTGGTTCATCCAAACCCCATAAGGGGGCGGAGGTCCAAGGTTCAAATCTCGGGCCTCGTCGGATTGAACGCTTGTCTCTTTCCTGGTGCTTTCAGCGGCGTAAAAAGTTTAAAATGATTGTGGCATGGTGGTTATAGGGGCGGATTGTGCAAAGATCTGTGTGGCGGCTTCTGGGACGGACAGTACAAAATATTGTGGCGACCATAAAAGCTGGACAGCCTGCTCGAATTCGTGGCGGCTACCGATTCCACCATGTAAATTCAAAAAAAATAAAATAAAATAAAAGAATGTAGAGTAGTTTTTATGTAAATAATAAGTATTATGGTTAGTGTGAGTAATCTTTACTATTAATGTATAGGATTGAGTAGTTTTTTTCAATGATGATTTCTTTTAAAGCCGAGGGCTATGCTTATTAATAGAGAATTTAACACACACCCACCCTTCACACACTTGTTCATGCAACAATTTGAACCTTGGACCTCTCGAAGAAGAGTTAAAGCCGAGAGCTATGCTTATCAATAGAAAATTTAACACACAGCCACCACACACCCATCCCTCACACACTTGCCCACGCATCGATTTGAACCTTGGACCTCTCGAAGAAGAGTTAAAGCGAGAGCTATGCTTATCAATAGGGAATTTAACACACAACCACCACACCCACCTCTCACACACTCGTCCACGCTGCGATTTGAACCTTGGACCTCTCGAAAAAGAGTTTAACACACAACCACCACACCCCACCGCTCACACACTCGCCAATGCAACAATTTGAACCTTGGACCTCTCGAAGAAGAGTTAAAGCTCGTACTGTTACACTTACACTGTCCCCTATGGGACTATATATATTTTGGTTACATAGGAGAGTTGGTCACAATCACACTATTTTTAATGACTGATAAGTACAGGGTTCAAATCATAGGGGTTGCTCCCACCAAATCTATTCTTACTCGTTATTGTTGACCCAACATGAAGGGGACCACCGATCGCTCAAAATTTGTATCGTCATTGTCGTCTGAAACGTATTCACGGAGGATTCAGACCAAACTACTACCTTTTGCAAACAGGCTGCCTCCAAGGTTTGAACCTAGGTAACCTAGGTGTTTTCTTGATAAGTGTTTGGCCAGACAAGAACTTACCAATCCACTAGCCCTCGAGCATTAATGATTATAATATTAATATTTTTTATATAGTATTGATTTTATATATATATATATTTTTATTTGGTTATTGTGAGAAACCTCTATGACCAATGCACATGGCTAGCAGTCTCCTACCAACCATGACCCCTCGTAAAGCCGAGAACAATACTTATCAACAGAGAATTTAACACAAAGCCACCACCCACCCACCCCTCACACACTCGCCCATGCTACATTGATTTTTTTTTTTATATTAATATGTATAGATGAAATGGAGCTAATGTATATAAAAAAAATTATTAGTTAGTATTGTATTATTAACCATTATTTTATGGTGTAAAAGAAAAGGTATGATTAATAAGATTTATTTGAACTTAAATATATTATTATAGAATGATATTTTTTTCAAATGAGTTTACACATACTCACATATTTTTAAGAGGGATCTTGCTCCACTCATATTAAGTGAGGTTTGAATCTTGAACCTCTCAAAAACCCTTACCATTAAAGTAAACTTATAAAATAATATTATAATTTAAATAAATTAATAAATTTTGGTTATACTATTTTTTATAATAAAAAAATATCAAACCTAAATAAAAGTATATATATACAGAACATCACAAAAGAATATAACCAGTCTATTAATTTTACTAAAAATAAATATATTTTTAACTTTACTTATATCATAAAGTTATAATCAATTTATTTATTTTACTAAAAATAACTATTTTTTTTTTTCTTTTTAACTTTACTTATTTCATAGTTTTTTTTTTTAGGTAATTATTATAATAAATTAACAGTGGGTTTTTATAGAGGATCCCAAAACCTTATGTACAAAATTAGCCAACTTTCTAATGATGCATCATACCTCTTGGTTGTAACAATAAACCTAAATGAAAATAAAACCATCCTAATGCTGCAGACTTGAAAACAACAAAAAGGGCTTTTAGGCCTGGAGACCCAACAACAAAGAAAACAGGACAGACCCGAGAGAAACCCAAAAAGAGGCCGAAAACAAGGAGACAGACACCATGGACTGCTAATCACAATCCTCCTGTCCTCCCGAATTTGGGCGCTTTTGGTTCTGCTTCAGGATAGAAATCATGGAGTTGACAGAAGTAAGAATGGAAGCAGCCAAGTCCGGGAGAGAATTACCGTGACTCTCCTTGTCGCTCTCTGTGTCCGACGGGATGTGTTGCGGACGGACATCCTTCTCCACCTTTCTGACTTTTCGCAGGTGCTGGGAAGATCTGCCAGGAACGGACAGTAGCTTCTTTGCCACGCCACCCCAAAACACGTCGGAATGGGCCTTCCAAAAATCGCACAAGGAAAACATCAGGAAGGGATGTCTGCCCGGCCAACCTTTCCACCTCGGATGGGAAGCGAGACCGCCACACAACCGGGCACGTGGTCGCGAGCCCTTTATTGGCCATGTGGTCAGCCACACAATTTCCTTCTCTCAAAATATGATTTGCTTCCCATCTATAGCGATAGGAGAGAAGAGATCTAGCCTCGAGGATGATGTTGTAGACTTTCCAAGATGTATTTTTGGTACCAAGAAGGTAATTCACGATGTTGAGCGAGTCACCCTCAATGATAAGAGGCCGGGGATCCTCAGAGAGAATTCGAATACCATTCAGAGCGCCTCGGGCTTCAGCATAGTGATTCGTTTGGGAGCCCAAATCTTCACAATAGGCCATCACAATATTCCCGTCATGATCACGGACAACCCCACCAACGCCAACGGGCCCAAGATTCCCCTTAGCCGCTCCATCAAAGTTTAATTTAATCCACCCCACGGGGGGTTTGGTCCACACAACATTCCTTCGACAGGGCCCTTTAACAACCTCCAAAAACGGCCAGAGATTCATCATTTTGAGAATAGCTTCTTCGCTCGGAAGATGGGGACGAGGACTGGGAACCGCAATAGAATTCTCAATGGCGTAAGATAACGCCGTTTGAGCGACGAGAAGGGGCCCTCTAGGAGCTCTGCCAAAGATTCCGGCATTTCTCTCTAACCAAATTTGCCAAATTAAATGGTGGAAGGAGGCCTCGAGGAGGAAGCGGAGCTTGGGATTCTTGAAAGGATTAGGCCATTGGTGAAAAGCATCTCTAAGGGATCGGGGAGAGCACCAAAGGATCTGGAAGGAGGATAGGACAATGCTCAAAACAGAGTGGGAAAATGGGCAATGCAAGAATAAATGATCCCTCGTCTCACAATTTGCTAAACAAAAGTAACACCTGTTGGGGAAGGCAAAACCTCTCTTGTGAAGGTTGTCAATAGTTAAGGCTTTATTGTGGAAAGAAATCCACGCGAAGAAATTGATTTTAGGAACAACTCCTTTCCTCCAAACAGTATTCCACCTATAGTCCAGAGCAGTCTTGGTGGTGAGAAGCTCATAAAATGATTTAACAGAGAAACACCCATCCTCCGTACCACTCCAGATGATCCTGTCATTCCTCCTGGCAGAAGGAATTAAAACCGATTGAAGGATATTATCAAGGAAGGTAATCTCATTATTAAACCCCTCCACAATAGGAAGCTTCCACCGAGGGAAACGGGTGCTCCGATCAATGAGATCCGCCACCCTGAGTTGGGCGTTAGGGTCGGTCAAGCTTCTCAATCCGGCGAGGTCCTCCCTTGACCCAAGGGCTTCTTCAATCGCCCACCTATCATTCCAAAAGGAAATGCAGTTGCCATCACCCAAAATCCAGCGGGCTCTCAGACTGATCAGATGTTGGGTTTGGAGCACAAATTTCCAAAAGATCGATGCCACGGAGGATGTTTCAACATCCAAGAAGGGGGTGGGGCCAAGATACTTCATTTTAACCAGCGTAACCCACTCCATCGGGTCGCTAGACATAATCCTCCAAGCGTGCTTCGCGATCAGAGCCAGATTCATAAGTCTTGATCTTCTCAACCCCAAGCCGCCTTGATCTATCCTCGAACACACCTTGTCCCAGGCTACAAGGGGAAGTCTAGATTTCTCTTCGTTACCAGACCAAATAAAGGTCCTCTGAATCTTCTCAATCTTGGAGTGGACTGCACTCGGAAGCATGAACACCGACATGAAGTAGGTCGGGATCCCCTGAAGACAGGCTTTGGTAAGGGTGGCTTTCCTAGCTTGCGATAGGAGTTTGCCCTTCCAAGTGCCGAGTTTCTTGTGAAGGCGCTCAAGAATCATGTTCCACATGTCCCCACCGGCCCGCCCGCTATAAGATAGAGTCAACCCCGAGATAGGACGTAGGCGGGGGAATCAATAGTGCATTCAAGAATTCTAGCAATCCGAATTTGTCTGCAGAGGAGTGTTAATAAAGTAAATTTTGCTCTTGATGTAATTGACCTTTTGTCCAGCGACTTGCTCATAATGGGACGGGATCCTCTTGAGCGACTTGGCTTAAGCAACGAACGCCCCGGTGGAAATGAGGGTGTCGTCCACAAATTGTCGATGAGTGACAGGATTAATTCTAGAAGTCGGCAAGATGCCAGAAATCTTGTTCTGTCGAAGAGACTCTTTCATGGACCAACTCAGAACCTCCGCCAAAAGAATGAACAGGATGGGAGAAAGAGGATCACCCTGTCTAAGGCCTCTGGAGCTTTGGAAATATCCAGCTGGGGACCCATTGACCAAGACAGAAAAAAAGGGAGTGGATATACAGCTATAGACAAGGTCAATCCAGTTGTGATGAAAGCCGAACTTGAGGAGGACTGCACACAAAAAATTCCGGTCGACACGATCGAAGGCTTTGTTCATGTCGAGCTTAAGAAAAAGAGCAGCATTCATAGAGCAGTAAGCGGAATGAAGGGTCTCATGGACAGTGATAACACCATCAAGAATGTTTCTGCCTTTGACGGTGCTTCCCGACAAGGATCAATCGGGAGGGGGAGGAGCTGTTTTGAGTCTATTGGCTATAGACTTGGTAAGGATCTTGTAAAAAACATTGCACAGGCTAATGGGCCGATAGTCAGAGAAAATTTTGCAGGAAGGAGACTTAGGAATGAGGACAAGAAAGGTGGAATTGAGTTTCGGGTGGATAGATCTGGACGCTTGGATAACCTTAATAGCATCACACACATTCGGGCCCACGACCTCCCACATGACTTGGAAGAATCGGGGAGGGAAACCATCAGGCCCAGGGGCCTTATCTAGTTGCATGAAGAACAATGCTTCCTTAATCTCAGACGAGGAAAAAGGTTCCAGAAGTTTCATGCTTACCTCATGGGGAACTTTAGTCGGAAAATTGGCGAGCATAGATTTCTGGACCTGGAGGTTGCTATCTGGAGGAGTGCCAAGCAAATCTCGAAAGAAATTAACCGCTTCGCTCCTAATTTCCTCAATATCCCTGGTAATGTGCCCATCCTTACAAGTCACTTCTCTGATCTTGTTGGCCCCTATGTGCCTCATAGTAGACGCATGAAAAAATCTCGTGTTGGAGTCTCCATTCTTCAACCACGAGTCCACGAGATTTCCGGCACCATAACGTTTCCTCCCTAGCGAGAATAGAATGAAAGTCCACCAAAAGGCTCCGCTCTTCCTCCCCGAGACCCTCGGTGTAACCTTCGGTAGCCATCCTTTCCTCCACAACCTTCGGGTTCTCAGCGATGGATTTTTTGGACTCAAAAATGTTGCCGAAAACCACTTTGTTCCAAATCTTCAATTTTTCTTTGACCATTTTGAGCTTTAAAGCCACCCTCTTAGGAGCGCTTCCTTCCACCTTCGATTGCCACCACGCTGAAACTAATACTTTGAAGTCTTTGTGGGAAATCCACATGGATTCGAATCTGAAAGGGGTCATAAAAACAGGCCCATTGTTTGTCTCCAAGAAAATAGGGTTATGGTCAGACCCAATCCTTGGAAGGGCCGAAAGGATAGCCCCACCAAGGATGGGAATGGCTTCTGGGGAAATGAAGAATCTGTCAAGTTTGACTTGAATCAAACCGCCCCCAATCCTTCTGTTACTCCATGTGAAGGAAGCCCCTTTGAGTTCGATGTCAAGCAGGCCATTAGCAGAGACAAAATCTTTGAAATCTTCCAAGTTGCGGCTGGAGTGGTCAGACCCTCATTTTTTCTCCGAAGGATGAAGGGGACAATTGAAGTCACCCCCTAAAACCCAAGGAAAGTTGCTAAAATTCTCCCTCATCAGAGAGATAGCTTTCCACATTTCTGCTCTCTCTGTGGCAGAATTGGAAGCATAAACATTGGATAGAATCCAGGAAAAATTGGAGGTTTTGGACTGGAACAGTACATTGATGATTTTGTTGGAAGTTGACAACGAGCTGCCCTCAAACCTCGAAGGGTCCCATGGAACCATGAGTCCTCCCGTTGTTCCCACCTGCGAGGTCGGACAGGACAATTTGCCCTGGCCCAAATGGCCTTCGCCACTTTGTCAGAGGAGATAGCATCAAGCTTGGTCTCTTGCAAAATAAGGATATAAGGGTTAATCCTCCTACAGAGATCAGCCACTAACCTTCGCTTGGCTGCACCGTTCAGTCCTCTCACATTCCATGAGAGGACTTTCATCTGGACAGTTTAAAGTTTTTCTTGCCTCCCCTTCCTTGTTGAGGGGGAGGTTTTGATGCATGAGCTTCGTCCAACTATGTGTCACAATCATCTAGAACCAGCAAACGCTGGGTTCCATTTGCAACGTCAGTTGCAGTCTCTTTTTCTCACCTTTCATTGTTAGGAGGACGGCCCTACTTCCTCTCACTACCAAAATCCACACTTTGTGCTCCTTGTATTCCGGGGGCTAATGTGACCGGATTGTTCACCCCTCCTTCCTAAGAGATAATCTTCTAGCAGCATCTGCGACTAACTAAAATCGGGATGACCCATATCTTGGAGCAGAGGAACAGCCTGAGTCAAAACTTGGGAAGGGGTCCGTTCCATCTCTTCCTGCGATTCGCTTTCCAAGTGGGAGTCTACTCCTTGTTGGTTGTCAGCCTCAAGATGCTCGGGGTCCTATTGGAGAGGGGGATTCTCTTCAGGCTGAGAGAGTCTGCCACAGTCTCTAGAGGGGCATGGGGATACATGGCCCTTCGCGTCTAGAAGATTTGGTTGCTTTGCTTGATCTTCCTTGTGCTCCAGGGGGTTATCGTTTTCATGTTTTCGTTTTCCTAATTTTTGAAGAGGACATTGGGACTGGAGGTGCCCTTGGGACCGACACTGGGTGCAGAAAGCTGGTCTATTTTCATAGACAATAGCTTGTTTATGAAGAATGGTGCCTCCAGACCGAAGAGTGATGGAAGTTGGGAGTTCCGCCTCCAAATCGCCGGAACGCAAAATCGAGCTTGGACGAGCCTTGTTCGAGCTCGGGTGGGAGGGTCAATGGTGACCAACTCCCCAATGGAACGCGCAATACCTCTTATGACATTTTCATGCTAGCCAAAGAGGGGAAGATTCGGGAGCCTAACCCATATTGGGGCAATGTTGATGTTCGGGTCTCAGGACTGAAATCCATGTCCACTTCCTGAGAAATAAACTTCTGCGGCCCAGAAACCATGGCCCGCTAGCCAGAATTTTACAGTAATCCTCCTTATTGTTCAATCTAATGGCAAAAAAACCCCGAGATAGGGCCGCCGACTCCAAATTCCCGAAGTCCTCCATTTTCTTGTTGCCCATTTTCGGATAGTTTCCATGTCGGGACGGCCTCCAATGAATTTACCTATTAGGGTAAATTTCTCAAACTCCATGAAGCTTGAAAGAACTTCCGTCGGGATGTCCAGCTCATCCCCAACCGGAAACAACTCTTTGGTAAAAAACCCGTTTAGGGTTTCTGAGACCACTGCCTGGGCATAAGACTTTTGAGCCCTACCACCCCCTTTGTCTGGTGGGTCCTTACCTCGACCAAAACCGTTGCCAGCCCGGTCATATTCAATGGGCCCGGGCGTTTCCGCTCCCCCGGAATCATGATGCCCTCCGATTGCTCCGCTGCGTCCAAGAACCGAACCACCGCCGCTCCCAATCTCCCCTGCAGACTTCTCGCCCATCGACATCATCCCCAACTACTCGTTATCTGTTGATGCTAAAGCTTTACTTATTTCATAGTTGTAATTATACATCATAATCTAAATCAGTAAAGTAAAATTCAAGGGCCCACTATTTAAATTAAAGGTCCATAACGTTTTCATAGGAGTAAGGCTTTTTTTTCTGTTCTTTTATATATTTTAAATTATTTAGTAAAGTATTTTATCCCCTTTTTATAAATTTTTAAATTAAAATGAAAAAATAAAAATTTAAAGCTCATTATTTATATTAAAGTCCATAATAATTTTTGAGTTGATTTAATAAGTTTATATAGTTTTTGAATTTAAGGTTTGAACTTTAGATTTTTTAAAAAAGAATTAATATCCCCAATAATTATAATTATGCAGTAGTAAGTTTTTTTTTTAATATGAAAGGTCATTTTAATTATAAAAATAAAAGTCCTTTACAGCCAAAAAAAAAAAGTGTGGGTGGAGGAAAAAATCATACCCCGAGTGCCACTAACTTATCCTAATAGCAGATAAAGAAAAACAAACTGCACCACACGGGCACCATGGTCATCAACAACAAACTAGAAACATTCTACAGCTAGAAAGAATCTAAAGATGGGGGCCCGTGGTAGACAGAGTCTTATCCATTTGAAGTAGGTGGTTCCCCCACCCATCAAAGCACTCCTCACCCCAGCCTGAAGCATGAGTAATTGGAGGAGAAGGACGAGACCAACCTGAAATATGTCTGTGGTTGTCTGAAGCCCCCCAACCATCATTAGGTACAAGTGCAGATTACGAAGTGATCACAGGCACAAAATGTTGGGAGGTGTACACATCTGGCTGTTGTAGCGGGCCTCCGCATCGGGGCTCAGGCACCCCCATATAAGAAAGTTTGCGGCCAAGAGGCAAACCCTGACATAGTAAGCTCTAGGCGAAAAAAACTTTCTTTGGATCCAAATAAGACATCCAAGTTGAATGAAATCTAGTTTTCCACCTAGAAGGAGATGAAAGAAGGTCCCATTTGACATTGAGTTTGGGCACCGTGGCGGCAGTTGGCATAAGCCAGTCATAACCCTTCTTGGCTCTGTAGGTGAGCAAGGAAGTGCTCTTATACTAGACCCAATATTTCCACCAGGGTTTCTGGGATCTGACACCTAATTTCTGCCATAAGAAGAAAGGTGTATGGTCCAGAACAACATCATACATAGCCTTGTCAGCGTTGGACAAGCGAAACATCCTTTTAAAATTATTTCAAGGAATCCAGTCTCTGTTTTCCCTAGAGTAAAAATCTGTAATGGCAGCAATGCCCTGCTTAAAAAATTTCTGGGCATGGACCCAAGGAACTTGGCCCAACGGCTTACCCTAAAGCTTGAATACAGGGGACCACCAAACATTGAGAATATTAATGGAAAGGCCTTTATGTGAACAAACCCCCTTCCAAACAATCCAAGGGTTTAATTGTTGCCAAGCCTTCCATATGCTTTTGATGACAAAGGATCCAGGGATTTTAATGAAAACTTGGGTCGACACTAGAGAGGGCAAGTCCATTCCTACCCAGGCTCGACGGTTGAGGGGAAGCCCAGTTGAGATGCAATGTCTGATAAGAACTTTTCATGCTTTAGGTCCTTTGAGAGCCCGCACAATCCATTTAGCACAAAGGGCTAACCATTGATGCTTACAGTCCAACAAACACATACCCCCTACTTACCGTGGGAGACATCAAATATCCCAAGCCACTCTATGAAAGCCCTTCCGCTCAAACCTACTAGACCACAAAAAATCCCACAGTAATTTTTCAAGTCGTTTGTAACAAGCCTAGGAAGGGACCCAACAAGATGAGTAATAAACATGCATGGAAGCCAACACTTTCGAGCAAATTTAAAATTTGCCATCAAGAGACATAGTCTTAGCATTCCAATATTCCAACTTGCTTTCCACTTTGCTGATGACATAAGACCATAATTGGGATGGAGAGCCTTGAAAGGTAAAAGGAATGCCCAGGAATTTGAGACTTCTCAAGGATGAATCCAACTCCACTGCACATGTTGAAGCCAATGGGGAAGAGGCTGCAGGGATTGCCTGTAACAGAAGGTTTTCCTCCATTGGATATTAGACCCGGAGGCTTAGCAAAAAATATCAAGACAAGACAGAGCTTCAGAAAGGGATTGCTCATCCTCATTAAGATTAAGAAAGGAATCATCAGCAAAGTGGCCATTAATGAGTTGATCAACATTCCCAGGAAGGGAAATACCCCGAAGCATCCCAAGAGAAGCACGATGAGCCAAAAGATAACCAAAGGCTTATGCTACTAAAATGAATAGTGAGGGGGCCAAAGGACAACCTTGCCTTATTGACCTATGCAAGCCAATAGCGTCAGTTTTAAACTTGTTGAGAGAAAGCACAGCTGACGCATCCTAAAAAAGTATTTTAACAAAGAAAATAAACTTAGGACCAAAGCCAAGAGCTTCCAACATGGAAAGAATGAAAACCCATTCAATTCGATCATAAGCCTTTTCAAAGTCAAGCTTGAGGAAGAGGGCATGTTGACTGGATGTGCGAGCCCATTCCATCCCTTCCCAAACAACGAGAACGTTGTCCAAAATATACCAATTCTAGATAAAGTCAGTTTTCTCAGGCCTCACAATAGAGGGAAGCAAGGGCCTAATCCGCAAAGCAAGTGCTTTGGCAATGATATTGTAGCTGACATTAAGATTTGAATTGAGTGGAGCGACGCGGAGGCTGGAGCCTCTGGAAAAACTCTTTAGAAACGCGGTCACCCACTTTGAGCCAATGCATCCTAACTTTAATATGATCCCCTCTGGCCTTGTACACATCAACCACTTTGAGCTCATGCCGAAGTTGAGCGACATGGGCTTGGATGGCGGAGTCAAAAGGAGAGGCCTCAAGATGGAAGGAGGCCTGCACAAGTTCATTACGTAGAGCAGTATTAGAGCGATGACACAACTGTGCCACGTTCTTCCCCAAGCTTCTGAGCAGAGCAGTGGTACAAAAAATGGCATCATTCCACCACTCAGTCCATATTGAATCTCCATTGGGTCTGGGTACAATGTTCCAGATCCTTTGGATGTGACAAACAATGGTATCATGTTGCAAGAAATAAGTGTTAAAAAAAAACTGAGAATGAGTAGGCCATTAATGGGTGGAGGAAACATGAACAAAGAACATTATGGGGGAATGATCAGACGAGACCATACCTGGAATGGTTTCAACAAAAGGGACTAAAGCGAGCCAACGAGAAAAAGAAAACTCATGCTGGTCTGACAACATAGCCTTGTCCAATCTTTTTAAAACTCTTGCAGGGCCTGACTAAAAATTAGACCACGTGAACCACAAATTCTTGGGAAACTAACCCACAGAGAAACAACCATTGGGATCGAAGACCCCCAATTTATTTTTCATAAAATACCAAGCATGTCGCTCTCCTGAGGCCCACCTATTGGGGAGCTGACCCATTTTATCATGAGGCTTCTCGACCATATTTAAATCCCCACGCATCAACCAGATCGTGATAGGTAAGTACAAAGCACACCATCTCCACAGTGCACATCTATCTTGGACCTCATTAGAGGCGTAAATATTAATAATATCAAAGGAAATATCGTCGACTTCGAGCAGAATCCAAACCACGTGGTGAGAGGGGTCAGAACCCCATGTGACAAAATTGCTCGCCACCTATTATTAAGCAAAATGGCAGCACCTTCACTGCCGTGATTGTGGTTTGTAGCATACATCTGACTGCCGAGCCATAACATTGAACAAGCAGATTGCAAATTGAAACCTGCCACTTTGACTTCTTGTAAGCACACAAAATCTGATGAGCATAGAGACTAGAGCAGGTAGTGAGTTCATACCGAACCATTTAACGATGAACAAGGTCCGTCAACCCATGCACATTCCAAGAGAGAAACAACATTAAAAAGAGTCAAGTTGCATACCCCCGCTGCCCTCAGTCGCATTATCCGACAACAGGTGATAGGGGTTATTCCTGAAGGCGTCCATGGTGGTGGAGGAGAGAGAAGTTTGTTGCCGCTTGTCTAAATTAGCAAGTCTCTCACCTCACAGGGGGCTACGGGACCGCCGTCCTAAGTTCTGAGAAAAACTTCCTTCAGACCCTGCCTCGTTTGGAGAACCCAAGGTCACATTGGACTGAATTCCTTCATTGTGGTCTACAGACTTGATGACTAGAGGAGGAGAGTGGATAGGGGATGACTCCATAGCTGGTGGTTGCATGGGAGGCTTAGGCGCTAGGGCCTGAGTATACATGGCCACTGTGTTCCCCGCTTGAGCGGGCTTGCCACCTTTACCTTTCTTGCGCGAAACCTCAATCCATTCGCCATATTTTGCTGGAGGGTGCATGGTAGTGGGAGATAATACAACACCACTTGTCGGGGTAGACGCCTTGGCCTTGAATATTTCATCCATTAAGGGGCAATCCTTAATGCGATGGGAGGTTGATTGGGAGGCTGAGGACCTTCTGGGCTTGGTCAAGACTACCAAATTGGAAATAAAAAAAACCCTTAGAGAGATTTTGGACATGGTCGACTTGAATCCCATACGGATGCCAATACCGCTCAATATAGTTCCTAAGGACATGCTTAGGGGGAATCCGATTCAAAAAATACCCTATAAGAGTATTGTTTTCAAACCAAGAACAAGCCTGATTGAATTCATGCAGAGGAATCACAAAATCAGGTTCATAATTACCTTGAGGTACACCTTAGGAACAAATTTCCTAGGCTGTTTGTTTGCCTCTGGAGCCATTCCTCTTGTCGCTAGCTCCAGACGAATCCAGGGGAGGAGAAGTCGACATAATAACACCCATGGAGCAAGCGCAACACGAAGACTAGAACAAGCTCCCAGAGAATGAACGGAAACTACCAGAAACCCTAGGACAACACGTAGAAAGACATGCACATAAAAGGAGTAAAATAAGAATATAAGGCCTATCTTGTTTTGTAGTTTGTTCATTAGTTTGGCTTTCAATGGTTTATATGCTCTCTTAATTTTCTCATCTTTTGGATAGTGGTGTAAGGGCTATTGTTACTCTATTTTTCTCTTTTTTTTTTTTAAGGGGCTTTCTCAGTGGTTTATATGCTCTCTTAATTTTTTTATTTTTTGGATAGTGGTGTAAGGGGTATTGTTACTCTATTTTTCTATTTATTTTATTTTATTTTATTTTTTGAGGGGAGGCTTTCTCAATTATTGTTCTCTTAGATTTGTGTGAGGAGGTCTACAAAAATTTTAGTAAATTTGTAAGGGCTAAAATTCTCGGGGGTTGTCCTCACCTCAACTGATGTATTTTGTTAAGGGTTTGAAGGGTTCACTAGGAGTAATTTGAGGATTCACTTCAAATTCTTTTGTTTGATGGGTATTTTAAAAAACACCTAAGTTTAATTTTAAATTAAAACTAACATGCAAAATAACTATATTCTACAAATGCATAAGACAAATAATATATAAGATGATCTAATCTTATAAATGATTTCTTTCTTTCAAATAAGGACTAGACCTAAAGTATAAGAAAGTAAACATTTTTCTTTATAAGGGTCCAAGAGAATGCAACATAGATAGTATCCTAGTACAAACTACATGCAAGTGGGCTTTAAATGCCTAATTAGTAATAGAAAATCAAAATAAGCCTATGTTCTTTGATTGTCCTTGTGTTTTGTGAGTTATAATCTAAAAAAAATAAGAAAAAAGGGGTTCTTTTTATTCTTTCATCTTTTCTATGAAAATAGAGAACATAGAGCAATAATAGGCAAAATCTTGGCATAATACTTATTAGACTTGCAAAGAAGATTACCTCAATCGATAGTTATTGCAATATTGTGCTTTGTAGAGTTTGATCGCGAACTCAATCGCATGCCCTGGAAGGACTGACAAGTGACAATGAATCTATAGAACCTACAAGAATATAAGACTTGAAAAGAGGATATAAGTATTTGGGGGTCTGCTATAGCCAAGGATGAAGCAAGGCTTGCAGGTCTAGCAGTCAAACCCTCTAGGTCCTTTTGGATGATCAAATCAAATGCATGGAAAAAAATGACCTTGATTTGTAGGATGAATTCATGCTCTATGGGCAAAGAGCACATAATTGCACAAAACAAAAAATGACTGAAAAATAGGTTTATTCGGGACAAAAGAGGAAATTGATGTTAAAGATAATTTTGCAACCCAACATGATTAATCATAAAATTATTGTAGACAAAATATAGAAGTAGAAAAAGGTTAGATTTTGTGTTTTAAGTGAAGAAAAGGTTTTAAGAGAATCTTGACCAGGATACATATTGAAATATGGTAGCACAAAATACAAACTGCTAGGAGATATCTCAAGGTAATTTTACAACCGATGAGGGTGGATCATAAAATTGCTTTGTTGTGACTTAGAGGAAGGACAAAGGATAGTAAAAGGGGATAAGTTTGGTTTATATAGGTGACAAAGGAGATAGAAAATAGGGAGAGAGGTAGAAGAGGGTATAAGGGTTACAGAGGCAATGCAGAGCTTGCCACCAACCTTGTTTGAATTAGATTCATGCTCGGTAAGTGTGGATCGCTAAATCTCTTTGCTAAGACTTAGGGAAGAGGTAGAGAGTGGTAAAGGGGTTAAATTTTGTTTAGTCGATGATAGGGGATAAAATAAATGGTGAAAAATATGAAAGGAGGCTATGGGTTGTAGAGACAACGCAAAAATTGCCCCCAACCTTGTCTAAAGTAGATTTGTGCTTGATAATGGCAGGTTGTAAAATTGCTCTATGTAAAAGGTCGAGGTAAAATTTTTCCAAAAAAGAGGTTCTTGATGGCTCCAAAGACAGGGAGAGTCCAATCCATGTTTGGCCTATAGTTTCCCAACAACTAAAAGAAAATGTTAAAGCAACAAACACAAATATTAAGACTTAAAAGAAGGAAATACAACTAGAAATGATAATCTAAAAAGTAAAATCAAAGGAGAAGCATAAAAGAAAAAGGCTACAACTAAAAGAGGAGTTATTCCTCTTGAATTTGTCTAAGCATATCTCCTCCAAGAGTTCCCCAAAAAAAATGCACTTGTTAGCTTAGCACTTTGAGTCACCAATTTGCTAGAGTATTTTTACTATGAGAAAGCATTATGAGAAGGGAGACCTAGTGCCTCAATTTATAGAATTTTTGGGCATGGAGGGAGAGAGAGAAGACATTAAAGACAAAGGGAGTGAGTTGGCAAATTTGAAATTTATATTGCCAAAAAGTTGGAAGCACCTTGGGATTTGGCAAAAGGATGAGGATGTTGAGGGGATGGCACCATAAATGGCCCAAAACCCCTAGGAGGGAAGAGAATCCAAGATTTGGAGTCTTTGCCTCGAAAAAATGATTTCATAATCATTTTTGGATGATTGCGAATTCATTGACATGATGATTAGGGGTCACATCGAGCGATACCAAATGACACTAGTTGTTTTTTCAAAACTAGGCAAGAAATTGTTAGAACACAATCTCTCTAAAAAAAGAAAAAAAAAAAACTAAGGTTTAGGGGAGACAAAATTGCATGTGGGGAATTTTAAGAGATTGCTTAGGTTTTTAAGGAAAAAATGACCTATTTGGTTGGGTCAATTTTTGGTATCTATATTTTGGCCCCTTTTTGATGCATTTATAACGTAATAAATTCGTCAAAGTAAGTTGTACACACCTTTGAATTTGAAGAAAATGGCTCTAAAAAGGGTAGAGGGTTTAGGCAGAGGGATGATGCAAAAATAGTGCTAAACATTTTGCACATTTTATGGGGCACATTACTACCCTTAGGTTAGGGTGCCCCCTCAAGTTTCAAAGGAATGTAAATCTCCAAAAGAAACATGAAATGGGGACAAAGAGGAGTGAAGAAGGGGTGCTAAGAGAGAGAAAAGAGGGGTAAAAAGGGTAGGAGGAGTAAAAATATGAAATCACTTTTACTATGAAGAAGAAAAAGGAGCTCTAGAGAGAAGACGATGCGTCTAGTTCACCATGTAGTTATTGCGAGAGGCTAGGCTAGAGGTTTGGAGGGGAGGGCTCAAGTAAGCATCAAATCTTTTCTCTTAGGCAAGGTTTAAGGCTAGATGTAGGATTTAATAAGCTTTTTAACAAAATTTTCAATTTTTTTACAGAAATCACAAACTGCGATGTGAATTTATGAGACCTCTTGTAAAATCACTTAGAATTGCAAATTTGTGAAAGGGGTTGGAAAATATTTGCTTTATACGACGAGCAAAATTGCAGTCCCAAAATATGGAGTGAATTTTAATGATTTTGCACTTGCTAAAAATAGGGCACAAAATAGCGAAGAAAGAAGAGAAAGAAAAATATAAAAATGAAATAGGAAGAGAAAGTAAGAGTAAGGATGATAGAAATATAGTGTGTTGTATGATGTTAGACAATGATTTTTAGTGATGATTAATGTGATTGTTTTTTTATTCGATGATGTTGGAAACTGATGAAATTTTGTTTTATAAATTTTGTAGTTATGTCTTGGAGTTTAGAGAGTAGTGACTAAGGACACTAGAGCCATTTGTACAAGATCTAATGATGGAAGACACAGGAGTACTAGATGTAGTGGGCCTATTGCACCTAGCATAGATGCCTAGAGTTGAGCATGATAAGGATTTGATGACTACATCCATTGAGCTATGGTATCCCAAGTCTTCCACCTTCAATCTATTGACAAGGGAGGTCATCTTCACACTAGAGGATATATGGCAGATTTTGAGGATACCAATTAGAGTTAAGGAGGTCTATATAACCTCAAGGCAAAGGAAGATGCTTCAAAGACTATCTAAGGACCCTTATCATGAGGTTGATAGTAGCATATCCATGTCGATGAGATGATCGAGTGTTATGGGGTCTCATATTTAACATACATGCTGAGCAAGATGGTGATAGGATTGCTTGTGTGTCACATGAGCAGATGATTCTTGCAATGGTCATTGGGAGGAGTGGTAGTAAACATGTAGGACCACCAGACACAATTTGAACATTATACAATATCATGTACAAGAAGAGTTATGAATTTACATGCAAGACACTAGTATAGGTGTGGCACTAGGAGCACATGGCAATGAGGCAACCGCATGGGCTATCAAATGTAGTATAAATTTAGGATAGGGCAATGACATATAAGTGGGATCACCATTTTGAGCACATCCAACAGGTTTTTGTAGGCTCACTAGCACTAGATAAGAGGTTGATGGACAAGCTACAACTTAACAAGATAATTTGGTGATTGTGGCTTTTGCATCCAGGGTGGGTAGAGGATGGAATGAAGTTAATGTAGGTTTAAAAAATATGATGGGTGATCACTAATAAGGATGAGCAAGAGCTGCATCATTTTGATGGGATGCAAAGGCAATTCTACCTAATACAACTGTTATCGAAGATGGACAATTGTTTATACTAGAGGGTAACCAAATATTCAATAAGGATATGTGGGCAATTGGATCCCATTAATTTTGTAGAGGATGTTGATGACATAGTATTCATTGATGCAGGTGTGGATGATATCGAAGTGGGCTTGGGATACCGATGTTGGTATAAAGACATCATTGCAATGAGAATTTCACTAGCAATGCCAATCAAAAGCATCAGATCATAGATCAAGGGATGTTGCAGGCATACTAGGAGGCCACATGACAAAAAATAAAGGCATTAGAGAGGAGAATGACAACCCAAGAAGACTCAGGTAGAGGTGAGGTTTATGACCCTTATTGCTATTAAATTAAAGGTGATGGTGACTGACACAACAACTAGGTAGGGGGCAATAAGAGTTACACCTAGGGATATAGAGGAGGGTCCCAATGAGACTATAGGTCAGAAGGACCCGACAATAGAGAGGGACGTGTTAGGAATATTTCTTGCATCCCTTATGGATTGTCACACCATAAGAAATTCTTGTTTTTAACCAATATTGTGGACTCTGGCCAATCCACCTCTTTAACTCGAAAAAATATTATTCTAAGACTCTAGATAGACTGATTATGGTAAGGAAACCCTTGAGGTGAGCCTATAATATGACTATATGCTCATGCTCATCCAAATTATAGAAAATGTAAAGTATTAATTTGATCAAGAAACACAAAAACCATCTAATTATGCTCTATAAGCAAACTGGTGCCTTGTAGGTAAATTAAAGCAAGATTTAAAACATTCAATAAGAAAGAAAGAAAAAAAGAAGAAATTGATTCAATTATGATCATTCAAATAATGTAAAAAATATAATTGAAATTACCAGCGAAAGAAAGTGCTATTCACACATTCAAATTATGTAACATGTAAACATGCAAAAGATACACAATTATGCCAAAGAATTGCTCCAAGAGGAAGTATGATTGTATTAATGCTGAATTTTTTTTACAATTAGAGTCTAGCTAAGAATGCCAAGATCTCACTGAACATATACAAATGGTGTTTCATTCACATAGTGCAACAAAACTCCATGACTCCTCATTCAAATCATGTAACAAGGAGCCTCCTAGCTTTCAATCCAACCATTAGAAATGATGTCAAAATAATGGATGTTTCTTGAGCAAAGCTTGCATAATCAAGGGAAAAAATGAGGGATGGAAGTAAAAAGAGAAAACAAGGGAATACAATTCACAATGTAAGGGCACTCAAGTATACCTCTCTAAAAAATTCTTTGAGTAAAACTTGATGTTGAATTGGGCAACTACAACTGCTTATATGGCCTCAGGATGCTCCATTATATTATAACTGTATTCAAGAGATTTCTCCATGTGGCATCATATTTGCCCTTGATATTTTGAGTGCTTTATAGAAAAATTATAGATATATTGAGTTGTTTCTTTTAAGCATTGACATTTGGTTGCTCTCAAACCTTAGATCTTTATGGTGGAGTACAATTGTATTAGATATGAACCCTATAGTTGGCTTATTCCTAGCCCATCCACATCTTCTCTATCATTTTGGATTATATCAGACATTTTTTACCTTAGTTTCCTTTTCTTTTATCGTCTTCTAAACTCAACTATTTTTTAGACTATCTTATTTTAAAAACCTTGCAATATTTATAAAGCTTTGTAGCTCACAAAATACCTTTTATCTTTTGGTTGTATTCAAAACTTTGGCATTTCATGTTTAATATTTTGTAAAACCTTCCTTTATATTTAGCACTTTGGAGAAACAGGGTGGATGAAGGGATCATAGAAAGTGGAATATAGTGATTTATGAAGAGATATATGCGTAAAAAAGAGGTAAAAATGTGGTGAACAGAAGAGTTGATGGAAAGGATGGGAACAAAACATTTTATGGTACAATTTATGGGTGGATACCAGAAGAAGTGATACTAAATATGAAGAACTGGAGGGAACAAAATGAAAAGGGATGCCTAAAAAATGTGACACCCCCCAAAGACAATACTTCTATGAGTATACTTTGCTACAACTTAAAGATATTTCAAGTGTAGACAAAATGCCAAACACTTATAAGTTGAAGTTCATTGCTTCTATGCTTCTTCTTTACATAATTCGGTGAGAATCTTTTCAGTTGGTCATTCTCTATCATAAGGACCTTTAGTTGCACTCTTAAGTTCATCAAGATTTTGAGAGAAGTTTTCTTGTGGTTCTGAAATAATGCCAAGCTCCATATAGACCAAGTTCTGATGATGGTACTTATAGTGGACACTCACAATTATTACTAAGTCACACCTTTCTAATGAAGTGATTTTCTCAAAAATCTAGTTTTCTGTGAACTATCTATTCAATTCCTTTTTTCTGCCAACTGAGTCTCTCATTGTCTGTGAATTTGTCACCACACCAAGTGTAGTATGATATGCAAATTCGTTCGCACAAACCTTGTCAACTTGGTTTAATCATATCTGAACTATTTTTAAATTCACTCATAGTGTTACAAAAATAATGAGATGGAGATGAAGTGGTGTGAAAAGGTTAAAGGCAATTTTATTTATAACTACAGTTATTAGTTTTGACTATGTTGTAAGTTATTTTCATATACTGAGTATGACAACTTATTTCGACCCACCCGAGACACGAATGTACTCATCCTTTTATCTACTTGCTATCCACTTACATGAAAATATGATGCACTTGCATTCGCCTGACACATCTATTCTAATTTACTCCACTTGTCTGTGTTTATTGAAAATGATCCGAAAATCACTTATCTATCTCTCAATCTTGGTCATTGGAGGTCCTTTATGCCATTTTCCACTTATGGTCATGTATTTTTACCTTTGTTCAAATCCTCTACCATTACTAATATGATGTTCTTCTCGGCTCATTAATCTTTGCTTGTGTGGAGCAATACCCTTTCATGTGGACTGATTATTTTTACCATGAGTAGATCGTGGTCATTCATTTTATAATAAAACCTTAGATGTACATTATTTAGCCATCGAGGTACAAATTCCTTGTCGTTATTTTCCCTCCATCGTCGATCGTTAATTTTTTGTTTTGATATCAAGCAAGTCACACATCCCCTTTGAATAAGTCAGGTTCAATGTGAGTCATCCATCTAAGCGTGTTTCTAGACCAAGAATAAGTGGAATCCACGTGGCTTATCTGGGTTGAATCAAGACATTTTTTTGTATCTGCAAGTAACTACAGGCCATAGATTTTGGGGCTTTAAGGTGGGTCATTTATTTAAAGTATTTTTACTTTTCAAAGAATGTTAACTTATCTGAACTGCTAGATATGATGGAAGGATTTTAGATCATTCATTTTTTACCCAATCGAGGTCAAGCACTTTTTATTCATCTGGGCAAATGTTGGCCACATATTCTTTTAATACCTTTTCTTGAACGTTCTGCACCTTAAAATATTTCTAAAAGATTATGGATCGTTAATTTTTCTAACCAACCAGGTTGTTGTGCTTTGTTTCTCCCACACAATTTTGAGCCGCGCGATCACTAACCAATAGGAAGACAGTGCTCCAATTGCTCTAAATGAACCCAAGTTGGTTATTTTTCAACCAATCGAGCAGTTGCACTTTGTATGTACGAGTGAGTCTAAAGGTACCACGTGGTGGGGATTTGAGCGTGGACAAAAAGACAAAATGCTTTGACTATATGCTAACCATGGATTTTTCAGGGATATTTTTTGCATTGTAGATCTATGAAGAATATGCATGGTGCTTAATATAAGGGAGCAGATGGTGCATGGGACATGAGGAAAACCTAACCTTTAGGTGGAGATTTTAATTTTATTTGCTTTGTGACTTAAGATTTCATGACAGGAAAATAATGTGACTAGGGAGTATGAAAAATCGATTTGGGCTCAAAATTATATGAAGGGATCGAACCTTAGGACAGTACCATGGAGGTGATGGAGGAATTTTAAGGGAATTAATTTGAATGACTAAGGTAAGTTCTAATGGTGAAAAATGTGAATCTATAGGATATGAGGAAAAATGCATGAACCTTAATGGAGGGGAGATTTTCCACATGAGATAATATAACTAGGTTTAGAATTTATGAGTGAATAAGCATGGGAAATGGGATATAATTATTTTTATAGAAAGGATTCTTAGAATCTTAAGAAAAATAGGACAATATTTATAAGGTAAAAACTTTAGACAATCGCTAGGAAATGTTATATTGTCCCTAGACATAAAAGTAGAGACTTTATTTTTTTATACATAGGGGAGTTGGTTACATCCACACTATTTTTAGTAACTACCAAGTGCAGGGTTCAAACCATAGGGACTGCTCCTAACAAGTCAATCAGGATTCATACCATTATCATCAATCTTGCGCATACTCAAAGGATTTAGATCAGACTACTACCTTTGCAAACAAATAGGCATGTCCCCAAGGTTTGAACCTAGGTCTCTTCTTAATAAGTGCCTGACTAGATAGGCAATTACCAATCCACCTAGCCCTTAGGGGCACATAACTTATAATTTGTATCAAAAAGACTTTGCAAAAAGAATGGGATTTTAAATTTTCAAAGACTATAGATCTATATTAAAAATCAAACTCAACCTATACAACAAGTAAAAATATTACATAGATTTAAGGATTCATGAAGTGTAAAATTAGGGGTACTCTTAGGTTGGATTTTGAAGATCCAACACAGGTTTCAATTAGGAAATATGATGAAAATGGTTTTGACAATGATGCACATGAGAACTTCATAATCCCAACAGACTGTATTAACTCTTAACCTTCTAGAAGAATTATTGAAGGACACACATGCTTCACCTAAAGACCTAAAAAAAAATGAAAAAATTTATACAAAGTCATTTAACATTTTCTTTCCATCAACTTCTAAACTTTTGGGTGTAGAGTAAGCTGGAACTTCTTTTGTTTTTTCTTAAAAGGTTTGGTAAGTGTTCTTGATTCTTGATAATTCCAAGCAAAAACATTGTTATCGAAATATTGCTGCTTTTCTTCTTTTGATAGAAGTTTATGCATCTTCTCTATCCTTGATCCTTTCTCTACTCTGATTGCTCATGATATTTTGTGAAGTTCTTGATGACTTATCCATATTCTTCATCACTAGAGAGCTCATTTTGTAAAGATATGGAGTATATGATATCATCGGGTATTGAGGCTTTGTCAACATATATGATTGGGAAGCTCTCTAAAAATTTATTTGTGCATTAACCAATTTCATTCAGTATCATATGTTTATACTTCTCAAGTCTAGGATGTTTGTCCTATTGCAATATATGCTCTTCATGTTCACTGATTGTCAAGTATTTGAAGCCTAATCCTTTTGCTCTCCTGAGTCCTAACGATAGAGCTTGATATTCTACAACATTGTTAATGCAAAGAGATTTATATTTATGTTGTATCTCAAAACTATCACCATTTGTGTCAGTCCACTTCATTTAAACCCCTATTTTTGCTTGTGAATTTGCATTATCAGAATTTCTTATTCTGTAACTAAGAAATCAAGATCTTATCAACCTCTACCTCTACCTTAGCTTTCAGTTTCAAATCTATTTTTAGCATCAAGTATTGATGATTGCTAAACAAAATATGTTCTTGGTTCTTTCTCTTTAAGGGATTCTAAAATATGGACCATACCATCATTTGGTTGTCTTAATTCAACATAATTTTTACTAAAATATTCTGCCATTAGGAGGACTTCTTTGCCTTACATAGGAATGGTGGAAAATGACCAATATAATTGAATTGTGCCTCCTAATTGTTTTTCCCATTGCCTAGATAATAGAATGAAAAAGGGATAATCCACTTCTACTATCATAACATTCATGACAATGCTTTTCTCAAGACATTGATCTAAACAAACAATTAATTTTTTTATGATCCCAACACATGGAACTTGTCTATTATCCATCACAGAGACTATAGGGAAATATTTTGTATAAGTAAGACCCAAATGGTCAACTACTTGTTTAGAAATGATGTTATGTGAGGCTCGACTATTAAGCATGCAATTGTGAATGACATATTCATCCCCTAAATCTGATGTATATTTCAAATAAATATAAAAGGGTATTATTATAGATTAGGTTATTTCTTCACCATATTTTAGACTTGAGGAATTACTTGATAATTTTTTTGTTTGGTAAATAAGTTTAAAGGCTTCACTGACTTGACCTATGCATTCAGGATTTACTATTATTTCCTCTTGTTCTACCATCTCATTGTCATCATAAATTATCTTCTTAGACTCTAGGTCAACTGATTCAACTTGTTTTTCTTGTTCTTGTTATATATCATAATTTGAAATAACTTCATTTTATGGCTGCACATTCTCTTTATTTGGGAGAAACTTATTTCTATCATCCTATTCATTAATTTTAGTTTTAGGTCTTGTTGGCATTTTTGCCACATTGTTTTTGTTGTTACTGTTCATGTAAAAGAATGCACAAGTTGTAGAGATACTAACTCTTCCTTTTGTCCCTCCAAGCACTTTGGAAGGGAAAGTACAAAAATCTCTATAAGTTTTGTGTTAGAGCAAAGTAACTGTACCATGTCGCGATATCGCGACATGTTGCAGTTCGCGACATGTCGCATTTTCGTGACCTGTCGCGTTTTCACGGTCAAAACAGTCAACGGAAGCAAGGAAGCCAAACTGTCGCGATATCGCGACATGTTGGAGTTTCGTGACTTGTTGCGGTGAGAAAACACAAAAGTGAAAGTTGTCGCGATATCGTGACATGTCGCGTTTTCGCGACTTGCGGTGGCCACAGAGCAGAGTGATAGAAAATGTCGCGATATCACGACATAAAGCAGCAAAGGGCAATGTCAATGAAAAATGTCACGATATCGCGACAGAAAAGCAAAGAAGGAGCAAATGGTACGGAATGGCATGATATCGCGACATGTCACGTTATCGCGAAAGGTTGAAAGATAAACACAAGGCAGATGAAAGATGTCGCGATATCGCGACATTTTTGGAAATGAAGCCAAGCAAGAGAAACTTGTCGCGATATCGCGACAGGAAGCGGCAACGATAGAGAAGGCAAGAAATTGTCACGATTTCGTGACATGTTGGACAGGAAGGGCAAAGCGCAGAGAAATGTCACGATTTCGCGACATGTCGCGTTTTCACGAGGAGGAAGTACGGAGGCAGCCAGATTGTACGAAATGTCACGATTTCGCGACATGACAAATTTTCACGGCCGAACAACATCAAAGTAGAAGAAGACAGAAACATGTCGCGATTTCGTGACTTGTTGAAGATGAAAGAGCCAAATGGAAAAAACATCGCGATATCGCGACATGTCACATTTTTGCGACACATCGCGTTTTCACGGTGATAAAGCAAACAAGACAACGCTGAGTGAAAGATGTCACGATTTCGTGACATGTTTTTGGGGGGGGGGGGGGTCGGATTCAACTGTCATGGAAACGAAGGTGAAACGAGAGAAGATGTCGCGATTTCGTGACATGTCGCATTTTCATGATTGGTGGCAAGAAAAGAAAGCAATAAGGTAAAAGTGTCGCGATTTTGCGACATGTCGCATTTTCGCGACTTGTCTCATTTTCGCGACAGAAGCAATAACAAAGGCCCGATACAGTTCTATTTGCATTTTCCTTCAGAATTGCATAGGAGAATGTGAAGAGAAGATAAGGATCAAGTAAAAGCTCTCCAACTGATTTTGAGATCGTGGTCAAAGAAGCTCAAAGATTAAATGTTGCTGATTACCGATGTGCGCTAGATGGAAGAACCTGAGGCAGTTTTCGAAGCCACCAAAATTAAAGACGCCTCCAGCATTAAAAGTTCTTGTTCATGATCTCTTAACAACTTTCGGCTTGCCCTGATAATGGTCATTTAATGAAGAAATATGGTCCCTTGTTTCTATTTATTTTTAGTTGTAATCCATTAAAAATAGGGACTATCATTTCTCCGAGGCAGATTAAGGGGATTGTTTCTTAAAAACTTGTTTCATGTATTAAATGTTGTAATGCGAGAGAAAGAGGGAGGCACCTCTATAAATACCAATGTAAAATCTCAAGCAAAGGAGGAAGACCTTTTTGCAAAAATTGAAGCAAAAATCCTAGATGCATTTTGCTCTATTCTTAGCGTCTTTTGAATCGGTGATCCAAACTGTTGTCCATATTTTGCTTTCTGTGTGATTTACTTTTGTTTAGTCCAGTGTTAATATCAGTTGAATTTTATTGTTTTGAATTTGGCTGTATTTTCATTTGAATGTTTGAAGTTTATTTGAAGGCGAACTTGTGGCTAATGCTTGATCCATTTTTTGTATATGCATCCTAAGAATTTGTTGTTGCTTAGCTTCAGGATCTGGTTTGCGATTATTTGCTATCGGAGGTTGTTTCCCCATTAACTATCGGCTTCGGCCATATTTCCATCCCTTTCTATTATTTCCCTTCTTTCGCATTATTTCCCATTTCTTTCCGCACTTTTCCATTTCTTTCCTGCATCCTTATCTTGAAACCAGTTTAGATTAGTTTGGGAGCCAACCCTCTCTGGAGATTGGCCCGGGAGACTTCTCTTTCTCTCGGCCTTTCAATGTTGGCCGAGTCTAGGGCGCACAAGTGATGAAATCTTGTACTTAGGCAGATTTGTGACCAACAGTTTTGGCACGCCCGGTGGGACAGACTGTTTCTGTCTCAGAAAGATCCATAATCGGTGGGACTCACAAGTCCCATATTTTGACACCCGGAGGAATCAAGATTTTGATGAACTGTCTTGACCTCAAAGCGGAGATTGTAAGTTCATCTGGTGACTCTGTTGAAGGTGACTGTATAGTACCTAGAAATTTCTAATCGTGAAGCTGGTGAAAATATTTGCTTCATGATCACGAGATCAAGTGCCAAAGAATCGGAAGATCCAGTCGAATTCTTCGAGATTGATGTTCAGAACTAGAGGGAGCGCTCAAGATTGGTAAGTCCTGTGAACCCATCATTTGTTATCTCATCGTAGGCTGCAGGTCAGTTTGTGCCATCTCTGACTCCTCCCAGTACTGCTACGAGCTTGCTACATCCAGATCCACCAGTCCAAATGGCCCAACATCCTCCACCAAGGAAGTTCTCGACATGGAATAGTTCGGGAGCCTTGAATTTATCGGCACAAAATCCAGTCCCTCAAGCTGCTTTGAAAGCTTTGCCGACCTATGATGGTACTGGTAAAACTGCTTATGAGCATATTAACGATGTAGCCTCTTTGGCGGCCATCCATGACATAACGGACGAAGATGTAATGATAAAATTGTTGGTGTTGTCATTGAGAGGGAAATTGTTGTATTGGTACCGATCATTGCAACCAGGCACTATTGCATCATGGGATCAATTAGGAGAGCTGTTAGTCAAAAAATTTCATGAACAAGCTGATCCATACTCCTTGTTGCATCAATTTAATGCAATTCAAAGGCACCCGCAGGAGGAGATAGCCGACTTCAATGTCAGATTTACTAGAAGCTGGCAGAGAATTCCTGATGGTCTTTGGCCCACTCATGAGCTAGTTGCATTCTATTATCTCAGAGCTTTTAACATAGACATCGGCTTGGCTGTCCGAAAGTCCAACGTGACTACATTCCCAGAGCTGTTCGAACAAGCGCAAAAGGCAAAAGCTGACTTGATTGCCATAGGTAGGCTTCCTCCAAAGGTAACAATGCCTATCTTACCCGATCTTCCTAAGCATTTGTATTCTGGTTCATTTTCATAGCCTATGCCTTCCATGTATCCTATTCCATCATGGAGCTCAAGTGCGCCTCAGATCGCACCCATTCCGGTTCCCCGACTCCCTGCTCCGACTATTCCACAATTGCCTGCACCAAGCATTCCGCAATTACTAGCTCCCACTTCATTCCCAGCATTGCCTGCACCGCCAGCACCTCTACCTCTATCGACACCTCCTGCGCCCTCAAATCTTGATCCTTACACAATCCTATTACAAGAGGTACAATCTGCTAATTCAGCTATAAGAGCGATGGGAAATAAAATCACAATCATTGAAAGAAAGCAGGCCGAGAGAGATTTCCAACCCAGGAGATTTCAACCTCCGTCGATCACTAGAGAACAAGCGGCTTCAACAAGCAAAGTGCCAGAAAAGAACCCGACTGTGTTGACGAATGAGGAAGCTGGCCTTGCAGAAGGAACATATTGGTGCTCTACATGTAATGATCCACACGGTGAGGAGACTTGTATGGTTCATTTGAACTATGTACAAACATTGGCCGCAAGCTCTTTCGGAGGACAAGTTAATATGATTACTGAGGTAGATCATAATTTTATGGTTCCATCTGAAGAACAAGTCTCAGTTCTCACGAGAACTGGGAAGAAGCCAGTCACTGTAGATCCAACAGAGATGGAACCATTAAGGGTACCGGCTGATCCAAAGATGCAGAATGAGAAGAAAACAAGTACAAGTGAAAGCTCCTGTTTCAGTACCAAAGCCAGATTCACCTGTTCTATTAAAAGATCTTTTGCCACCACGAGCAAAGGAAAGATTGCAAGAAAAAGCCTCAGCTTCGCAGGCAAGAGCTGAAATAGAGGAACGAGCCAAAGAAAAGCTCAAGTACCCATATTTGACTAAGAGACTGAGGGTAGAAGCCACTCAGCAATATCGAAGCAAATATGAAGACATTAATGAAAAGAGGGAGTCTGGTGCATCTACATACAATATTGTTGAAGAATTGAAGAAGATTCCAGCCAAGGTTAGTCTCTATGATGCATTACAATTACCTGGGCAAGTTGATTTGTTACAAGAATCATTGAAGTCTATGAAAGATAATGAGAAGAATCCTACCCAGACGATTTTTGCTCAAACATTAACTACTTCAGCCATTGGAAAAAATAGACCACCCCCATTTTATTTGTCACTCGGGATGGAGGGTTGGATAGTCCACAAGCTGCATGATTGATTACGGTGCTGCGACAAGCTGTCATGCCAAAGGCGGTTTGTGAAGTCATGGGTATGGAGTATACAAGAAGTAGCCCTGGTGTCTTGCGGTTGGATGGGACTCCCATGAAAATAGTGGGTGTAATCAAGGATGTTCCTATTGTTCTGCATAGTATGCCTCAAATTACAGTAATTCAGGAGATAGTTGTGGTCGATTTGGAACCATATTTCAGTATGTGTTTGTCAAGAGAATTCACTGCCAAGATGGGAGGCTATCTTTCTCTGGATTATTCTCACTTGGAGATTCCTTTCAAAGGAAGAAGAATCCGGATCTCCAATGAGAAGCCTTCTACTTTTCATATAGAGAAGATGGGAGAAGAAGAAAAGTCCACACATTCTGTTCACATGATAACTGAAGAATTGGAAGATCCTGATTTGATGGATGAAGTCCTGGATGAGCCTCGCTTAGAGGATGAGTTTTCAATGCTCGATTTTAATGCCATGGTGGAAACTAAGATTGGTTGTTACTCCATTACAAAGCCTGAAGAGGTTGAAGTAAAGATGCCTCTTGATCAAGTTGGTCAAGACTCTATGCCCGATCAATTATGGAAGTTGTATTTTGATGGAGCACGATGCAAAAATGGTGCGGGAGTAGGGATTGTTCTTATTTCTCCCTCTGGCCTACAGAAAACATATTCATATCGACCGACCTAGAGTTGTACTAACAATGCTGCTGAGTATGAAGCGTTGTGCCTAGGTTTGAAGAAGGCAAAAAAATTGGGGATTGAACAATTGCAGATTTTTGGTGACTCTGAATTGACTGTGAATCAAGTACTGAACACCTGCATCTCCAAGCAACAGTATCTCAAGGTGTACTGCAACCAAGTTTGGGATCCTGGCAAACATCACAAGTTCGGGGTAATTTGAAAAGGTCCATCTTTGCTCTAAAAAAAAAAAAAAAAAAGAAAAAAAAAAAATTTGTCAACTTCGGCTCCTTTTGCACACGAGCCCGTAGGTATGTTTATTTCTCTTTCTTTTTCTTTTCCTTCCCAGTAGATAGTGGCTTTCCTCTACTTCTTTCTTCCACTTCCTTACTTCATTCCCTTCCTCTCCTACTCCTTCTTCTACAAATAATCAAGCCACTACTGTTGTTTCTACTCCCCTCTCTGATGTTCCCTTTTCTTCACTTCCCCTTTCTTCTAATCCTTTGTCTTTTGAGCACTTCTCCATAGTTCCTACCACCTTCTCCATTCCATCCACTTCCATTTCATTCTCTATTTTCATCAAAACCCAGTAGCTGGTAGCACAGTAGCACCCTGTTGTTGTATCTACCGCTTCTACTCCTCCATCTTCCACCATTCCATCATTCACCATTCCCGTTCCATGGCCTGCACATCTGCTGGTCATCATTCCATTCATTTCAGTTTTTGCAATTCAGGTGCTTTTCACTACTGCCATGGAGATCCTTGCACAGCACCTGGTGATTACCCAACTCAACCGAGCTAGGCAAAATGTAGTAGTTCTAAAGAAATAAAGGAAGTTCTGCTCTTCCATAAATTTCTGCTGAAGGTCCTATTTTTGAGTACCGAGTGCCAACAAGAGCTTGTTGCAGCAGCCCGTAGAGACGTCCAACATCAACCAACACTCACTTTTTCTGCCCCTCCAGCTTCTTGACTCTATTGCCCAATGGATAAAGGCCTGAGGTTCGTGCATACAGCAGAACTGTATACCCCGCGAGCCACCAAGAATGTTGGCATTTTTGCCACATTGTTTTTGTTGTTACTATTCATGCAAAAGAATGCACAAGTTGTAGAGAAAAATACAAAAATCTCTATAAGTTTTGTGTTAGAGCAAAGTAACTGTAACATGTCGCGATATCGCGACCTGTCGCAGTTTCACGGCGTCAAATGCAGAAATCAGCTAAGTATGAAAATTGTCGTGATATCGTGACATGTCACATTTTCGTGACCTGTCGCGTTTTCGTGGTTAAAATAGTCAAAGGAAGCAAGGAAGTCAAACTGTCGTGATATCGCGACATGTTGGAGTTTCATGACTTGTTGTGAGAAAACACTAAAGTGAAAGTTGTCGCGATATCGCGACATGTCACGTTTTCGCGACTTGCGGTGGCCATAGAGCAAAGTGATAGAAAAATGTCGTGATATCATGACATAAAGCAGCAAAGGGCAATGTCAATGAAAAATGTCATGATATCATGACAGAAAAGCGAGAAAGGAGCAAATGGTATGGAATGGCGCGATATCGTGACATGTCACGTTATCGTGGAAGGGTTGAAAGATAAACACAAGGCGGAGAAAGATGTCACGATATCGTGACATTTTTGGAGATGAAGCCAAGCAAGAGAAACTTGTCGTGATATCACGACAAGAAGCGGCAATGAAGGAGAAGGCAAGAAATTGTCATGATTTCGTGACATATTGGGGCAGAAGGGCAAAGTGTGGAGAAATGTCATGATTTCGTGACATGTCACGTTTTCGTGAGGAGGAAGTACGGAGGCAGCCAGATTGTACGAAATGTCACGATTTCGCGACATGACAAATTTTCATGGCTGAACAACATCAAAGTAGAAGAAGATAGAAACATGTCATGATTTCACGACATGTTGAAGATGAAAAGACAAAATGGAGAAAACGTCGTGATATCGCGACATGTCACATTTTCGTGACCTATCGCATTTTCATGGGTATAAAGCAAACAAGACAGCGCTAAGTGAAAGATGTCACGATTTCGTGACATGTTATGGAAACGAAGCTGAACGAGAGAAGATGTCGCGATTTCGTGACATGTCGCATTTTCACGACTGGTGGCGAAAGAGAAAGCAGTAAGGTAAAAGTGTCACGATTTCGCGACATGTCACATTTTCGCGACCTGTCTCATTTTCGCGATAGAAGCAATAACAAAGGCCCGATACAGTTCTGTTTGCATTTTCCTTCAAAATTGCATAGGAGAACGTGAAGAGAAGATAAGGATCAAGTAAAAGCTCTCCAACTGATTTTGAGATCATGGTCAAAGAAGCTCAAAGATTAAATGTTGCTGATTACCGATGTGCGCTAGATGGAAGAACCTGAGGCAGTTTTCGAAGCCACCAAAATTAAAGACGCCTCCAACATTAAAAGCTCTTGTTCGTGATCTCTTAACAACTTTCGGCTTGCCCTGATAATGGTCATTTAATGAAGAAATATGGTCCCTTGTTTCTATTTATTTTCAGTTGTAATCCATTAAAAACAGGGATTGTCATTTCTCCGAGGCAGATTAAGGGGATTGTTTCTTAAAAATCTGTTTCATGTATTAAATGTTGTAATGCGAGAGAAAGAGGGAGGCACCTCTATAAATACCAATGTAAAATCTCAAGCAAAGGAGGAAGACCTTTTTGCAGAAATTGAAGCAGAAATCCTAGATGCATTTTGCTCTATTCTTAGCGTCTTTTGAATCGGTGATCCAAACTGTTGTCCATATTTTGCTTTCTGTGTGATTTACTTCTGTTTAGTCCAGTGTTAATATCAGTTGAATTCTGCTGTTTTGAATTTGGCTGTATTTTCATTTGAATGTTTGAAGTTTATTGAAGGCGAACTTGTGGCTAATGCTTGATCCATTTTCTGTATATGCATCCTAAGAATTTGTTGCCGCTTAGCTTCAGGATCTAGTTTGTGATTATTTGCTATCGGAGGTTGTTTCCCCATTAACTATCGGCTTCGGCCATATTTCCATCCCTTTCTGTTATTTCCCATTTCTTTATGCATTATTTCCCATTTCTTTCCGCACTTTTCCATTTCTTTCCTGCATCTTTATCTTGAAACCAGTTTAGATTAGTTTGGGAGCCAGCCCTCTCTGGAGATTGGCCCGGGAGACTTCTCTTTCTCTCGGCCTTTCAATGTTGGCCGAGTCTAGGGCGCACAAGTGATGAAATCTTGTACTTAGGCAGATTTGTGACCAACAGGTACATCATTATCCCCAATTATAGATTCTACATCAACTTTTTCTTCTTCATCCTCTACTGTTTTGTTGACCAGTACCTATATTTTTTGTTGTTCCTACATCTCATCTATATTAGAATCTTCAGTCTCATTTGTTGTATTCCTGAATTTGATGGCATGAATACTTTTAAAAACTTTTGCCTCTACAAACTGATCTTATTTGATTCTATCAAATCTAATATCAAATTTTTTATCTAAAGGCTACTTCTCTTTAAAGACTTTATTTACCTCATTTTCTTGACTCCAACATAAATTAATCATGATTTATTATTAGATTCATTATAATTTTCGTTGAGATCTATATTGGGGTATAATTTTGAGTAGATGCCACAATTATTAGGATTATTTAGTGATTCACAAGTAGAACAATAGAAAGAGAATCCTGAAGCTACATTGGCAAAGGGAATGGGGTCAAGAACGTCATCTAAATATTTTTAAACTTCTTTCCCCTTCTAATTATTACTAGCATTTTTATTCTCAGACCCATTATTATTCTTATTCTTTTTCAAATACCTTCTGAAAGGAGGCTTGTTTTCTCCTTGTTTGTTATCATTATGAAACTGTATAGCTTTAGAACTATTTTTTTTTCTCTTTCTATCTTGGCTAACCTGCTATTCATAGGGTTAAACATTTTAACCATTTTATTTGCTAGTTTTTCCATAGAATCTTGTTCTATCTTTTTTAGCATGGTAAACTCTACCTTTTAAGGCTTTCTATTAGGCTGATTAGGCTCCAGAGAATAGGTTTTCATCTTCCCACTATCAATTATGTTTCTTTCAATATCAATAGCCTTATTCATACAAACATCAATAGTGTTGAACTATTCTTGCCTCGACTCATAGTTAAGCCCTAAGAAATTCATTCTTATAGAAGCAAATTGACCGATCATCATTAGGCCTTTAATCCTATGGGAATTTTATTTTTTATTTTGAAAAATATCCTATTGAAATCCTCTACCGAATCATTTTATTTCTTTTTCATAGATGCCAACTTTGTCATCAGTGACTTTTCATTATTTTTCTCTTCATACCTTTTGAAAAATGCTTCTTCCATGTTTTGAAAATTAATGATAGTATCAGGTTGAAGATGATTGAACCACCCATGCGCATATTTTTATAAAGTTTAAAGGAAAAATCTAAGGACTACATATTCTTCTTCTACTTCCAAACTATCCATGGCATATAGAAATTTTTTGATATGGTCTTCACCAATCACAACATTGTTTTATTTGAATTTGGGCAAATGTTTGAGTTTTACTAGGTAAGAAAATTGAGATTTACTAGGTAAGAGATTTAGAATTGTAGGTAATCTAAATGGCCTATATCTATTGGTCCTCCATTGTTGAACATTTTTATTTGGTGGTACATTTGTCATGTTAGCTACAAGGGTTGTAATAACAGGGTTCGAAGTAACACCCGAAGAAGGAATAATACTAGTATTATCACTAACAACAACTAAATTCAAATTATTATCAAAACTAAGAATTACAGACAAGATTTTTCTTACGAGATTGGAGAAGTACCTTTGGAATTAACAAATATTGATAGAGATCTCAAGAGCTTATTCTTATGGACACTAGGACAAGTTGATCTTTCTTTCATTATTTCTTGAATTCTGGATATAACTTAACTAGAGTCGCCAACACAATAAGAGTAGAGACATAATCTATATGCCAATATTGTTCAACCTAGAACACTCTCAATCTCACAAAATAGTAAGTACACTCAAGAGATTCAATAATTACGATTAAATATTGACATAAAACTTTAAATACCATCAAAACCCTTTACTATTATCTTTTGAATTTTTGAAAATTTGAAAACATAGGGAAGAAAACCATGGAAAATTTAAAATAAAAGTATGGTTCGCCCCTGGCAATGATGCCAAAATTTGTTGGGGTATGCTGCCACTAAAAGGTGTTCAAATAAAAATTCAGGTTCGTGAATCCTCAATGACAAAAATTCAATTCCCCAACAATGATGCCAAAATTTGTTAGAAAAATTTCTTGTGTCCCTTATGGATTGTCACACCACAAGAAATTCCTAATTCCAACTAGTATTGTGGACTATGGCCAATCCACCTCTTTAACTTGGGAAAATATTATTCTAAGACTCTAGACATACCAAGTATGGTGAAGAAACCCTTGAGGTGAAGCTATAATATATGCTCATGCTCATCTAGACTACAAAAAATGTAAAGTATTAATTTTATCAAGAATCACAAAAACTATCTAATTATGCTCTATAAGTAGACCAACACCTTGTCCATTGGGTAAATTGTAGCAAGATTTAAAATATTCAGTGATAAAGAAGGAAAATAAAGAAGAAACCAGTTCAAATATGATTATTCAAATAATGTAACAAACATAATTGAAATTACTAGCGAAAGAAAGTGTTATTCACACATTAAAATTATGTAATATGTAAACATGCAACATATACACAATTATGTCAAATAATTGCTCCAAGAGGAAATACTATTTGTATTAATATTGAAAAGATTTTACAATGAGAGTCTAGCTAAGAATACCAAGATCCCACTCAACATATACAAATGGTGTTTCATTCACATAGTGCAACAGAACTCCATAACTCCTAGTTCAAATCATGTAACAAGGAGCCTCATAGATTTTGATCCAACCACTAGAAATGATCTCTATAGAATGGATGCTTCTTAAGTAAAGCTTGCATAATCAAGGGGAAAAATGAGGGATGAAAGTAGAAAGAGAAAACAAGGGAATACAATTCACAATGTAAGGGCACTCAAGTATACCTCTCTAGCAAAATTGGTTGTGCAAAACTTGATTTTGAATTGGACGATAACAACTGCTTATATTACCTCAGGATACTCCATTCTATTAAAAATGTTCGTGACAGATTTTTCCATGTAGCATCATCTTTGCCCTTGATCTTCTAAGTGCACTATATCAAAATTACATATGTCTTGAGTTGTTCCTTTTAAGCATTAATATTTGGTTGCTTTTAAACCTTATATCTTTATGGTGGAGTACAATTGTATTAGATATGAACCCTATAGTTGGTTTATTCTTATCCCATCCGCATCTTCTCTATCATTTTGGATTATCTCAAACCTTTTTTATCTTAGTCTCATTTTATTTTGTCATCTTCCGAACTCTGTTATTTTATAGACTATGTCTTATTTCAGTAACCTTGAAATATTTAAAAAGCTTCGTAGCTCACAAAATACCTTTTATCTTTTGGTTGTAGTCAAAACTTTGGTATTTCATGTTTAGTATTTCGTAAAATCTTCCTTTATATTTAGCACTTTTGAAAAATAAAGTGGATGAAAGGATCATAGAAAGTGGAAGATAGTTATTGATGAAGAGATATACATGCAAAAAGGAGGTAAAACTATGGGGACAAAAAATATTATGGCACAATTTATGGGCAGTTACCAGAAGTGTTACTATAATATGAAGAAATGGAGGGAAATAAAAGGGACAAAATGAAAAGGGATACCTAAAACATGTTACATCCAAAAAATTGTACCTCTATGAGTATACTTTGCTACAACTTAAAGTTGTTTCAAGTGTAGATAAAATGCCAAGCACTTATAAGCTAAAGTTCACTACTTCTATGTTTCTTCTTTACACGATTCAATGAAAATATTTTTAGTTGGTCATTCTTTATTATATGGACCTTTACTTGCGCTCCCAAGTTCATCATATTTTTAAGAGAAGTTTTATTGTGGTTCTAAAAGAATGTCAAGCTTCATATAGGTAAAGTTTTGATGTTGGTGTTGCTAGTGGACACTCACAATTATTACTGAATCGCACCTTTAAAATGAAGTGCTTTTCTCAAAAATCTAGTTTTCTATGAACTGTTTATTCAAAAAAAAATTCTACCAACTAAACCACTCCTTGTATGTGAATCTGTCACCACACCAAGTGTAGTATGATATGCAAATTCATTCACAAAAATTTTGTTAACTTGGTTTAATCATATCTGAACTGTTTTTAAATTCACAATATTAGTACAAAAATAATGAGATGGAGATGAAATGTTGTGAAAAGGTTGAAGGTAATTTTATTTATTCTGCCAAACTTTAACTATAGTTATTAGTTTTGACTATGCTACAATTTATTTTCATATACTGAGTATGAAGACTTATTTCAAGCCATATGAGACACGACTATACTTATTCTTTTATCCGCTTGTTGTCCACTTACATGAAAATGTGATGCACTTGACTTTGCTTGACACGTTTGTTCTAATCTACTTCACTTATCTATGTTTACTGATAATAATCGTAAAATCACTTATTTTTCTATCTTTCAATATTGGTCCTTGGAGGTCCTTTATACCATATACCACTTATGGTTATGTATTTTTACCTTTTTTCAAATCCTGTCATTCATAATATTATGTTCTTCTTGGCTCATTAATCTCTACCTGTGTGGAGCAATACCCTTTCATGTGGACTACTTATTTTTACCATGAGTAGATCATGGTCATTCATTTTGCAATAAAACCTTAGATGTACATTATTTTAGCTACTGAGGTACAAATTACTTATCATTATTTTTCCTCCATCATTGATCATTCATATTTTATTCTAAGGCTAAGTGAGATGCACTTCCCTTTGAATAAGTCAGCTTTAATGTGAGTCGTCCATCTGAGCACGTTTTCAGACTCAGAATAGGTGGAATCCACATTGCTTATCTAGGTTGAATCAAGGCATATTTTGTTTATATTCACAATAAAATACGAGCCACATATTTTAGGGACTTAAGGCAGGTGATTTATTTAAAGTATTTTAACTTTTCAAAGAATGTTGACTTATTTGGACCATTAGATTTGACGAAAGGATTATGGACCGTTCATTTTTCACCCAATCAAGGTTGAGCACCTTAATTCATCTGGGTGAATGAAAGCCACATATTCTCTTAATACCTTTTCTTAAACATTTCACACCGTCAGATCTTTCTAAAATATTTTTTATCGTTGATTTTTCTAACCAATTGAGTTGTCGCACTATTTCTCCCACACAATTCCAAGCCACACAATCATTGACCAATTGAAAGGCAATGCTCCAAAATGCTTTACATAAATCCAAGATATTCATTTTTCAACTAATCGGGTAGTTAGACTTTGTTTTTTCTGAGTGACTTTGAAGGTGCCACATGGTGGGGATTTTATTGCAGGTGAAAAGACAAAATACTTTAAGTATATATTGACCATAAATATTTTGGGGATCCTTTCACACTATAGATTTATGAAGAATTTGCATGGTGTTTAATAGAAGGAAGTGGATGACGCATGAGACGTGAGGAAAACCTAAGCTTTAGTTGAATATTTTCATTTTATTTGCTTCACAACTTAGGATTTTGAGACTTAGGAAAATAATGTGATTGGGGGGCATGAAAAATTGATTTGGGCTCAAATTTAGATACATGGAGGGATCGAACCTTAAGACAATACCATGGAGGTGATGGGGGAATTTTAAGGGAATTAATTTGAACGACTAAGGTAAGTTCTAATGGTGAAAAAATACGAATCTATAGAATATGAAAAAAAATGCATGAACCTTAATGGAGGGGAGATGTTTCACATGAGATAAGATAACCGGTTTTAGACTTTATGTGAAAATAAATGTGGGAAAGGGGATGAATATATTTTTATATAAAGGATTCTTAGAACCGTAAGAAAAATAGGACAATCTTAATAAGGTAAAAAATTTAGACAACCACTATAAAATGTTATATTGTCCCTAGACATAAAGTAGAGACTAACCTGCAAACTATATAAAAAAGAATTTGTGAAAATAATGGGATTTTAACTTTTCAAAGACTATATACCTATATTAAAAATCAAACTCAACATATATAACAAGTAAAAATATTACATAGACTTAAGGACTCATGAAGTGCAAAATTAGAGGTACTCTTAGGTTAGATTTTGAAGATCCAACATGATGCTTTGCGAGCAAATATAACTCAATTGAGAATAGATATGGATCATATCTGAAAGGATAAGACTTGTAGGATGTCAAGGTTAAGAGGGATGGTGTACCAAATAACTGTAGAGACAAATTAGGTGGTAGGAGAGAGAGATAGACTAGTCACAGAGTGGGAGTAGTTGATTGCACAACAAGATGCCATGAGGATAAAGGCAAACAGGTTGTAGGGTGAGGTAACCTAGTTGGGTCAAGACAAGTAGCAAGCAGAAGAAAATGGTATGGCCATCGTCATATGTGGCCAACAAGACCAGGCAACCAGGCTGGTATAGGATGAGCTTCAATGAGTGAGGGAGGATTTATAAGCATCTATCGAGAGGGTCATGTTTTATAAGATGTGAAGAACATGTGCTTATACTGAGAGGGGGGTGAACAGTATAAGATAAAACTTTTTGCTTTTCAATCCATATGATAACATCAACAATATTAAAGCAATAAACATCACACAAAGCATCACACACATGAGAGACATGATTTAACGTGGTTCACCCAATGTGGGCTACTCCACGGAGAAAATATTCCTTATAAACTTTTCTCAAATAAATTCTCTTGGGAATCCTTTCCCTATTACAATGTTTATGGACCTCTGTCCAAAGGAGACACCAATCCCCTGATCAAGTTCATGGATCTCTATCCACAGGAGAACTCCTTTCTCCTCTACTCTAGCTGGTGATCCTCTAGAAGACTATTGCCTCCACTGCATTGGCTAATGGATCTCTCTCCACTGAAGACCCCTATCCTCACTCAGAAGACCTTGTCCTCACTACCCTGGCTAATGGATCTCTATCCACTGGATACTTTTATCCTCTATACTCTATCACCTCCAAATCTTGCTCTCAGCTCTATCTCAAATCTGCACTAAACTCTGTCCTTCGATCTAGCACAAATATGCTCAATCTCTGTCTCTGGTCTAGCACAAACTTGTCCTCAAATATGCACCAAACTCTATCCTCAAATCTGTCCTCAAATCTATATTGTAAGCTTCCACAAAAGCTCACACCAAAATATCCACAAGTCTTCTCAAGACTTACCTCAAATCTGCTCAACAAGTTCACACTAAAACTTATCCAATCTCATAGAAACATATAGAGAATTGTTAGAGACTCAATATGCTTCATACTCACAAATACTCAATCACTTTCAACCTCTTTCTCAAATCAATCTAGAATATAGAACAATTTGTTTCACAGAATTAGAACTATCATTTCAACACTTCCACTTGACTAGGTTCAACCAACTCTACTCAACCAATCACTCAATGAAACAATCCTTGCTCACAAACCCTAGTCCAAGTATATGAACACTCACTCACTTATTTCCAACAATGCTTATCAAATAATTTCTTTACAACTAGTTAGGTAGTTCACCTTTCTCATGTTTTTGCACCTAGTCAAGTATGAAAGCTTTACTCAATATTTCCAACAATGCTTATCAAACAAGGTTTCTAGAATCAACTCTCACTTAGGAAAACCTTAACAATCAAACTCAACAATGCTTATCAAACAACCCTTTTCACTCCAACTTAGCATTCACAACATCCAACAATCACTCACTAGGAAGATGTGCCCATACCTTTTTGTTTGATGAAGAAGTGCCCTTAAAAACTTGTCTCAATCACAATTTTCTTCTTTTCCAATTTCAATGGTTAGATGATAAAATATCACACTAACACTCTCTCAAAATATTTCTCAATTACAAAAATAATCAAACTCAAATACACCTTATTACTCCTTCTTTGAAATTAGCAATCATCAAATCATACATAAAAATAATTACTCAATTACTCCTTATAATCTCCAACTTTAATTAATCAACCTCCAAAAATTAAACTTTCAAAATAATATTGCCTACCCTTTTATCTCCCTCAAATACTCAATATCCAAATTAATTTAGGCAAAAATAAACTTTATAAACCATCAAAAATATTTTATTTTTCCAACCTTAGCACATCCGAAATAATCAAGTGACCAAGGCAATTAACATCAGTGCATACCTTTAACACTAGCCAAAATGCCTCGGTGGGTTTCGAACGTGAGACTTCCTCCTGTCGAGCACCTTATCGAGGTACTAGCCCACCACGTGGGCTACAAGCCTCCATGCAAAGGGGAAGGCTCAAGCCTTCCTCTTCTTTCCTTTCGATCAATGAACATAAAAATGAAAATACCCTCTCTTCCTTGCAAAATGAATGCGACGTATTTCGAACCCTACTCTCCCAGCCTACCGCAAGCCTTAACGCAACCTGTCATCGCCAACTGTGCTACACAGCGTTGTGCAAAGTGAAGGAGCCCTGCTCCTATTTGTATTAAACTTTTCCGCTGAAACCTTTAAAAATGTGAAAACCCTTACTCTTTTGCACAAGAAATTTGGAGCTTTTGATCTCATCGAATATGCATAGGATTTTTTGACTAAGGCAAGTTTTTGCCCTCCTTTTATACATGAAGGCCTCATGCCATAAAACGTTGGCGCTTAAATCGAATTTCGAATTCGATTTTAATTTAAACCTTATAACCCTCTTTAGGGTTATTTAAATTAATATAAATTAATTTATAATTAAATTAAAATTAAGTTATAATTAACTTAAATAACTTTGGAAGTTAATTAAATTAATTAATAAATTAATTTATAATAAAATTATATTAATTAATTTATAATTAATTTAAATTTCCTTTTTAATATTATAATAAAATATTATAATATTATTTTCTTGGGCCTCTTCTTTGCACTTTGGACCACATCTGACCACCTGGAACCGGATCTAATCATCTGGAAGCGGACTCTCCTTTTTGCACTGATTGTGAAACTTCTTCTTCTTGCATCGCTCACTCAATGACCACTCACTCTTGACATCAATGACAACTCATCTACTCAAAATGTCCAACAATATCCCCCTTTGTCATTGATGGCAACCCAATTATATTTTCCAATTTCCTTAACCTTTTTATGTTCTGCTCCCCCTGACTCAATGCTCTCTCCTTAAATCAAATCTCTCCCCCTTACTCAAATATCTCCCCCTTTGACATCAATGGCAAAGGGTCACCTTTGGGGCTCGGGGCTAAGAATGAGTCTCTTAGCTTAGCCCCTCCCCCACCTCCTCTTGAGGTGGTTAATTCTAGGGTGGGAGTATTACTCCTAGTTTTCCTCGAAGATACTCAAAAGTCTCTTTTGAAAGTGGCTTAGTGAAGATGTCTGCTATTTGCTCCTTTGTAGTAACATATTCCAACCTGACTTGTTTATCTATCACCTGTTCTCTCAAAAAATGATACTTGATCGAAATGTGCTTTGTCCTGGAGTGCATCACTAGATTCTTTGAGATACTTATAACACTTGTATTATCACATAATATGGGAATAGGATGATCATGTTTTATCTTGAAGTCTTCTAGAGTTCGCTTCATCCATAATACCTATGTACAATTGGATACTGCTACAATATATTCTACTTCTATTGTGGATAAGGATATCGATGCCTGCTTCTTACTCAGCCAAGAGACTAAACAATCTCCAAGAAAGAATGCTCCTCCACTTGTGCTTTTTTTGTCATCAATGTTGCCAGCCCAATCTGCATCTATATACATTGTGAGTGTGAAACTATCACTTTTGGGATACCAAAGCCCAAAATCCATAGTCCCTTTTAGATACCTGAGAATTCTCTTTACTATTGCCACATGTGTTTCCTTAGGTGTTGCCTGAAACCTTGCCACTAATCCCACTGACTGCACTATGTCTGGTCTTGTAGTTGTAACATACAACAAGTTGCCAATCATAGATCTGTATAATCTCTGATCTGCCTCTGGAGATTCATCATCCTTACTTAACTTGCATCCTGTAACCATGGGGGTACTTACTGGTTTGCAATATTCTAACTTGAATTTATTTAGCATCTCTTTTATATACTTGGTTTGTGAAAGAAATACTCCTTTCTCTGATTGTGAAATCTGAAGTCCAAGAAAGAAGGACAACTCACCAAGCATAGACATATCAAATTCATTTTGCATGTTCTTTGCAAATTCTTTACACATATTATCATTGTTTCCCCCAAAAATGATGTCATCAACATAAAAAACCACAATTAGTAGATTATTCCCTTCATTTTTGATGTATAAGTTGATGTCCGCTATTCCTTTTTTGAATCCCTGTTCCTGAAGATACTTATCCAATCTTGAGTACCATGCTCTAGGATCCTGTTTTAGACCATACAATGCCTTTTTCAATCTGCATACATGATCTGGTTTATCTGTTAATATGAATCCCTCTGGTTGTTCAATATAGACTTCTTCTTCTAGAACACCATTTAGAAATGTTGACTTAACATCCATCTGATATACCTTGAAGTTTTTAAAACTTGAGAAGGCTAAGAATATTCTTATGGCTTCAAGTCATGCAACTGGAGCAAATGTCTCATCAAAGTCAATTCCCTCTACTTGTGCATAACCTTTGCATACTAACCTTGCTTTATTTCTGACTACCTATCCATATTCATTTAACTTGTTTCTGAATACCCATTTTGTGTCGATCACATTTTTGTCCTTTGGTCGTGGAACAAGTTCCCAAGTCTTGCTTTTCTCTATCTGATCTAATTCCTCATCCATTGCCTTAATCCAGAACTTATCTTCACTTGCCTGATTGAAGTCTTTTGGCTCAATCTTAGATAACAAAGAAAAATTTGCTTGTTGAGATGGTGTTATTATCCTTCTCCTTGTCTGTATTTCATCTGGATTCCCAATGATTAGATCTTTTGGATGATGCTTTTGTACATACCTGGATGGAGTTTTAGGAAGAAGTCTTTGTGTTTCTTCTTCTTCATCTGATTCCTCATGAAACTCTTCTTGACAACTTCCATCTTCCTGATACACAATTTGTTGAACTGGTTCTCTTGAATCTATCTTCTCATCAACTGTTACATTTATACTTTCTACAATAGTGTGTGTTCTCTTGTTGAAGCATCTATAAGATTTACTCTTAGTGGAATAACCAAGAAAAATTCCCTCATCACATCTTGGATCAAACTTGCCTAAGTTTTTCTCTTCTCATCTTATGTAGCACTTGCTTCCAAAAACCTTGAAGTGTTTTACAGTGGTCGGTCTTCCTTTCCAAAGCTCATATGGAGTCTTGTGATGGTTTACCCTCATTTGAGCCCTAGTGATTATATATACTGCTATTTTGACTACTTCCCTCCAAAATCCATCTAAAATTTTGGACTCATTTAACATAGCTCTAGCCATATTCTCAACAGTCCTATTTTTCCTTTCAACTACTCCATTTTGTTGAGGAGTTCTTGCAGTTGAGTATTCTCTCTTGATTCCATGTTGTTCACAAAAATCTACAAATTCATTTGAGGTAAATTCTCCTCCTCTGTCAGATCTCAAACACTTAATCCTCTTACTAGTTTCATTTTCAACCCATTCTTTAAATGCTTTGAATTTTTCAAATGCTTCTAACTTATCTTTCAGGAAAGCTACCCAAACCATTATGGAGTAATCATCTATAAACAATATGAAGTAACTCTCACCCTGAATACTCTGTGTTCTGGTAGGACCACATAGATCAGTATGTATTAGACTTAATGGCTCAGATGACATATATCCCTTTGATTTAAATCTTGTTCTAGTTTGCTTTCCATGTTGACAAGGTGCACAAATTATGTTTTGTGGCCTTTTTAGCTTGGGTAAATCTCTGACAGCCTGCTTATTGCTTATGTTGACTATGTTGTCAAAATTCAAGTGACCCAATATTCTATGCCACAACCAACTCTCATCTTCTTGTGATAGAAAGCACTTTTTCCCTTTGATCTCACTAAGCATGTATAGATTGTTTGGAGTTCTTCTTGCATTTGCAATGACTTTTCCAGTTTCTGATTTTCTTATCTCACACCTATCTGGGTGAAATGTAACCATATGACCTTGATCACAAAGTTGACTTACACTTAGCAGATTATGTTTTAACCCTTTGACATATAGTACATTTTTTGTTCTTGTTTTCCCATTATCTAGACTCAAAGTTCCTCTTCCACCAATTTTTGTTGATCCATTATCACCAAAACTTACTGATCCTCTATTGGTTTCTTTTAGTACAATAAATTTATCTTTGTCTCATGTCATGTGTCTAGAGCAACCACTATCAAGATACCATTGTTCTTATTTATCCTGAGCATGAAGGGTTGTTTGAACTAACATTGATCTAGCCTTTTCATTCCCCTTTTTCTCTTTCCTAGTTGTTGAAATTGTTTTTCTTTTACTAGACTCGGGAAGTATCATTTTACACCATCTAGCCTTGTGCCCAAAATTATTGCATTTGTAACATATAATATCATTATCCATAAGAGGTGCAAAAGAATTGAAATTTCTATTGACATCATTTCTTGCATAACCAATGCAGTGTACAACTCTATGACCATATTTGTTACAAGAAAAACAATAGCCATGGAAGAAATTATGTAACCTTTTTGGATGCCTTTGAGATTGTGGTTGAGTGCTTCTCCCTTTGTGATTAACTCTCATCCAAGGTTCTTCTTTGCTTTCTTCCTTCCTGATGTCTTTTCCTTTTGAAGTATACTTTACTTGCCTATCTTTGTTTGAAGTTTCTGCTTCTTGAAGACTTGACTCCTCTTTTTGTTTCCCATACTCTATATCTTGTAGTACCTTGGTCCTTTCAACTTCATTCCTTAGATAAATAATTTTTGCTTCCAATATTTCACATTTTGTTTCTCTTGCTCTTAATAGATCCGTCATATCCTGCTCAATTTTCTTTCCCTCTTCTACCTTTATCTTGAGTTCTGTGAGACTTTGTAGAAGTTCCATCTTTGCTTCTTCATCCTCTTGAATTTGTTCCTTCAAGCTTGAGTTCTTCTCTCTAATTCTTTCCAAATTCTTGAGAGCAGTAAATAATTCCTCTTTTATATCAAACATGGTCTCTTCTTCATTTTTTGAAGTCATGTGTGTTTCTGATGGATCCTCCTCCAAGTTGTTAGTCTTTTCATGAAGAGATCCGCTCTGATACCAATTGAAGAACATGTGCTTATACTGAGAGGGGGGTGAACAGTATAAGATAAAACTTTTTGCTTTTTAATCCATATGATAACATCAGCAATATTAAAGTAGTAAACATCACACAAAGCATCACACACATGAGAGACATGATTTAACGTGGTTCACCCAATGTGGGCTACTCCACGGAGAAAATATTCCTTATAAAATTTTCTCAAATAAATTCTCTTGGGAATATTTTCCCTATTACAATGTTTATGGACCTCTGTCCAAAGGAGACACCAATCCCCTAATCAAGTTTATGGATCTCTATCCATAGGAGAACTCCTTTCTCCTCTGCTCTAGCTAGTGATCCTCTAGAAGAACTATTGCCTCCATTGCACTGGCTTATGGATCTCTCTCCACTGAAGACCTCCTATCCTCACTCAGAAGACCTATCCTCACTACCCTGGCTAATGGATCTCTATCCACTTGAGACTTGTCATCCTCTATACTCTATCACCTCCAAAGCTTGCTCTTAGCTCTATCTCAAATATGCACTAAACTTAGTCCTTCGGTCTAGCACAAATCTGCTCAATCTCTATCTTTGGTCTGGCACAAACCTATCCTTAAATTTGCACCAAACTCTATCCTTAAATTTATCCTCAATCTCTATCCTCAAATTTGTATTGTAAGCTTCCACAAAATCTCACACCAAACTATCCACAAGTCTTCTCAAGACTTACCTCAAATCTGCTCAACAAGTTCACACTAAAACTTATCCAATCTCACAGAAACATATAGAGAATTGTTAGAGACTCAATATGCTTCATACTCACAAATACTCAATCACTTTCAACCTCTTTCTCAAATCAATCTAGAATATAGAACAATTTGTTTCACATAATTAGAACTATCATTTCAACACTTCCACTTGACTAGGTTCAACCAACTCTACTACGCCAGTCACTCAATGAAATAATCCTTGCTCACAAACCCTAGTCCAAGTATATGAACACTCACTCACTTATTTCCAACAATTTACAACAATCTCAATAACAATGATACTCATATCTTTCACAAACCCTAGTTCAAGATAGTTCACAACTTCACATACTCATGTTCTTTCACAAACCCTAGTTCAACATATGAAAGTTTACTCAATATTTCCAACAATGCTTATCAAACAAGGTTTCTAGAATCAACTCTCACTCATAAAAACCTTCAACAATCAAACTCAACAATGCTTATCAAACAACCCTTTTCACTCCAACTTAGCATTCACAACATCCAACAATCACTCACTAGGAAGATGTGCCCATACCTTTTTGTTTGATGTAGAAGTGCCCTTAAAAACCTATCTCAATCACAATTTTCTTCTTTGCCAATTTCAATGGTTAGATGACAAAATATCACACTAACACTCTCTCAAAATATTTCTCAATTACAAAAATAATCAAACTCAAATACACCTTATTACTCCTTTGAAATTAGCAATCATCAAAATCATACATAAAAATAATTACTCAATTACTCCTTATAATATCCAACTTTAATTAATCAACCTCCAAAAATTAAACTTTCAAAATAATATTGCCTACCCTTTTATCTCCCTCAAATACTCAATATCCAAATTAATTTAGGCAAAAATAAACTTTATAAACCATAAAAAATATTTTATTTTTCCAACCTTAGCACATCCAAAATAATCAAGCGACCAAGGCAATTAACATCAACGCATACCTTTAACACTAGCCAAAAAGGGCCTCGACAGGTTTCGAATGCGAGACTTCCTCCTGTCGAGCGCCTTATCGAGGCGCTAGCCCACCACGTGGGCTACAAGCCTCCGTGCAAAGGAAAAGGGTCAAGCCTTCCTCTTCTTTCCTTTATATCGATGCACAAAAAAATGAAATGCCCTTCTTCCTTGCAAAACAAACGTGGCAGGTTTCGAACCCTGCTCTCCCATCCTGCCACAAGCCTTAACACAACATGTCATCACCAACTACGCTACACAATGCTGTGCAAAGCGAAATGAGCCCTGCTCCTATTTGTATTAACCTCTACCGTCAAAACCTTTAAAAATGTGAAAACCCTTACTCTTCCTTGTGCACGAAACTTTAGAGCTTTGGATCTCATCGAATATGCATAGGATTTTTTGACTAAGGCAATTTTGCCCTCCTTTTATACACGAAGACCTCATGCCATAAAATGTCAATGCTTAAATCAAATTTCGAATTCGATTTTAATTTAAACCTTATAACCCACTTTAGGGTTATTTAAATTAATATAAATTAATTTATAATTAAATTAAAATTAAGTTATAATTAACTTAAATAACTTTGGAAGTTAATTAAATTAATTAATAATAAAATTATAAGTTAATTAAATTAATTAAACTATCTTATGATTTATGAATTTGCTACCACGAAGACCACCACCAGTGAGAGGAGCAAGCAAGTTTAGCTTGTAATCCTAGGGAGAGAAGGGATGACATGCTAGTTTTAATTATGGTATGCTTCCAATAGAGAGAGATATAGAGGATGGCCAAGTGTACCAATTTCTCTATTGTGGCACAGGAGACACACATGCTGTCCATGCCTCTGCAAAATCTGGATCTGCTAGGTATAAACTCTTGAGTTCATCAAACCCAACAACCTGCACTCTCATTTCTATCAACAAATTATGCCTTCTACTCAAGGCATCTGCAACTCTATTAGATTTGCCACTTCTATGCTTTAGTACAAAGGTATAACTCTGCAGGAATTCAACCCACTTCAAATGTCGTTGGTTAAGTTTACCTTGACTATTGATATATTGCAAAGCTTGATGGTCAGTATATAAAACAAACTCTTTGGTTAGCAAATAATGTCTCCATTTCTTAAGAGCCTAAATTATAGCATAGAATTATTGATCATAAACAGAGTATTTCTTTCTAGCATCATTCAATTTTTCACTAAAGTATGCAACGAGTTTACCTTCTTGACTCAACACGGCTCCAATGGCATCGCCATTGGCATCACAGTCAACTCGAAACACTTTATTAAAATCTGGAAGTGCCAGAATGGGTTGTTCTGTCACTTTCTTCTTCAATATGTTCATGCTGGTATCTGCCTTGGCAGTCCACTTAAATTCTCTCTTATCCCCTCTCATAGTTTCTGTTAGGGGTGCACAAATACTGCTAAAGTCTCTAATAAACTTTCTATAGAAACTTGCAAGACCGTGAAATGATCTTACCTCTGTCACATTCCTTGGAGCAGGCCATTCAAGGATAGCCTTCACTTTCTCAGGATCCATTTTCAGACCCTCCTCCCGAGATGACAAATCCCGGGTATATCAACTCTTCTCGTACAAAGCGCACTACAGTATATTTATCAATAACTGCTCCTCACGCAGTTTTTCAAAAACTGTCCGAACATGCAACAAATGTTCATCCAATGTTTTACTAAAAATCAGAATATCATCCAGATACACGATCACGAACTTTTCTCGAAAGTCATGCAATACCTCATTCATCAACCTCATAAATGTACTGGGTGCATTAGTCAATCCAAATGGCATAACTAACCACTCATACAAACCCTCTCTGGTTTTAAAGGTACGTCTTCCATTCATCACCCTCTCTAACACGTATCTCGATGATATCCGCTCTTCAAATCAATCTTAGTGAAGTATTTAGCTCCACTCAAGCAATCCATTATATCGTCCATTCGGGTAATGGAAAGCGATATTTAATAGTAATTTTATTAATGGCTTGGGAATCGGTGCACATTCGCCATTCGCCATTCTTCTTTGGTGCAAGTACTGCTGGCACTTGCACAAGGGCTCAAACTTGCTCTAATCAAACCCTTCCTCAACAATTCCTGAACTTGTCGGTTCAACTCTTCATTCTCAAAATGAGACATTCTATGGGCTGCCTTGTTGGGTAAGCTAGATCCTGGCATTAAGTCAATCTGATGACTAATCTTCCTCATTGGCGGCAAACCCTCAGGTACATTGTCTGATATAATATCAAGAAATTATGCTAACAGATGTTCAACTTCTGCTGGAATGTTAGTAGTATCTTCTCTTTTTACAGTAGGAATTAATGCATAACACATTGAATCCCTCTTTATACCATCCAAAAAATTTCTGCCATCTACTAAACAAATTCTAGCATTATTGCATTATTGCATACCATACAGCCGTAGCCTTCGTCTCTTCCCCCCGCCTGCTCAATCCTTCAAAAAAATCCCTTTTATAATCCAGGCTTCATGCTGCACCATCGTTCGTAACCGTCTTAACGGCTTCTGGAACTGCCATATGGAACGGCCTTAACGGTCTCTGAAATTGCCCCTTGGAATGACCTTAACGACCTCTGGAACTGCCTTAACGGCTTCTGGAATCGCCACCTGTCGTCTGCAACAGTCCACGAAAAACCCGTCTTCTCCTTCTTTAGCAAGGTCGCGAAAACGTGACATGTCATGATATTGCGACACTTCTTCGACTTGTGGCTTTGCTTGCCAAAGTGTCACGATATCGCGACACTTCTTTGTTCTTTGGCTTTGTCTGCCAATGTGTCGCGATATCGCGACACTTCTTTGTGTTTTGGCTTTGGTTGCCAAAGTGTCGCGATATCGCGACACTTCTGTGGCTTGTGACTTCGGCTGCCAAAGTGTCGCGATATCATGACACTTTTGTGGCTTGTGACTTCGGCTGCCAAAGTGTCGCGATATCGCGACACTTTTGTGGCTTGTGACTTCGGCTGCCAAAGTGTCGCGATATCGTGACACTTTTGTGGCTTGTGACTTCGACTGCCAAAGTGTCGCGATATCGCGACAACTTTTGTGTCGCGATATCGCGACCATTATTTGCGCTTGCCATGGTTCTCAAAATACGTCGCGATATCGCGACGACATTTGTGTCACGATATCGCGACCAATTTTATACTTAGCAAAATTTGCAAACTTTGAATTTTTGTTTTTTTTCTTTTCGGTGATGCAAGATTGCTATGCTACCCGGGATGCTCCTGCATCAGACACCCGAGGTAGATTTTTAGAAGTGATCCTCACTTCTAGGCTGTCAAAGGAAAACCCAAATGATCAACCTCTGATTTGGACAACCATGTGGCATCTTCGACAGGTCGGTTCTTCCATTTGACCAAATACTCCGAATATTGCCTGTTTCGGGTACTTATGCCTTCACGAGTGTCGAGTATGTCTTCAATTTCTTCTTTGTCTGGAGTGGATGCAGGAATGTTCCACAAATCCGGATTGGGTGGTTCACTACAACTTCCTGCATGATATTCAACCAAGTCTGAAATATTGAAGATAGGTGAAATATTCAATTCACTTGGTAGATCAACTTCATAGGCATTGCCTGAATCTCGTTTACCTATGATCCGACATGGTCCAAACTTCTTCATCTTCAACTTATTGTATGTTTTGCGAGGAAAACGGTCCTTATGCAAATGAACCATGACTTCATCCCCCACCTGGAATTCTTTGAAACGTCGCTTCTGATCTGCTCGGGCTTTGTAAGTAGCATTCATTTGACTGATATGTTGTTGTACCTCTTCATGTAAAGTCTTCATGTGTGCTGCAAAGTCTTCAACTTCAACACTGCACTTGTCTGCTTTATCCATCGGTCTTAACTCAAAAGCGTTTCTCGAGGCTGTACCCATGCACAATCTGGAATGGTGATTTACCAGTACTGCGATTGACAGAATTGTTGTAAGCAAACTCTGCCCGTGGTAAAATCAGATCCCATCCCTTAGGTTTATCTCCTACTAGACATCGTAGAAGATTACCCAAACTTTTGTTGACTACTTCGGTCTGTCCATCAGTCTGTGGATGGTACGCAGAACTGAATTTCAAGTCTGTTTTCAGCTTCTTCCATAGAGTTCTCCAGAAATAACCCACAAATTTGGTATCTCTGTCCGAGACAATGCTTTGGGGTAGACCATGAAGTCGGACTACCTCCTTGAAGAACAAGACGGCAATGTGAACCGCATCACTTGTCTTCTGACATGGAATAAAATGGGCCATTTTCAAAAATCTGTCAACAACAACAAAAATGGCATCATTTCCACGTTGTGTTCTTGGCAGACCAAGAACAAAATCCATACTGATGTCTTCCCACGGTCTCTCTGGTACAGGCAATGGCTGGTACATTCATGTATTTTGGCTGACACCTTTTGCCATCTGGCACACTCTACAACCCTGCACAAATCTGGTCACATCTTGCTGCAACTAGGGCCAATGGTAATTCTCACTAACAAGAGCAATGGTCTTATCACGGCCAAAATGCCCTGCTAGTCCTCCTCTATGTTTCTCTTTGATCAAATTTTCCCTCATGGAACTTCGTGGAATGCACAACTGATTCTGCCGAAACAGCATCCCATATTGGATCATGAAATCCAACCACTTAGTGCGATCCACAATAGTAGGAGACACACATGCTGTCCATGCCTCTATGAAATCTGGATTCATTGGGTATAAACTCTTGAGTTCATCAAACCCAACAACCTTGCACTCTCATTTCTATCAACAAATTATGCCTTCTACTCAAGGCATCTCGCAACTCTATTAGATTTGCCACTTCTATGCTTTAGTACAAAGGTATAACTCTGCAGGAATTCAACCCACTTCAAATGCCGTTGGTTAAGTTTACCTTGACTATTTATATACTTGCAAAGCTTGATGGTCGATATATAAAACAAACTCTTTGGTTAGCAAATAATGTCTCCATTTCTTAAGAGCATGAATTATAGCATAGAATTCTTGATCATAAACAAAGTATTTCTTTCTAGCATCATTCAATTTTTCACTAAAGTATGCAACAGGTTTACCTTCTTGACTCAACACAGCTCAATGGCACGCCACTGGCATCACAATCAACCCGAAACACTTTATTAAAATCTGGAAGTGCCAGAATGGGTCTGTTCTGTCACTTTCTTCTTCAATATGTTCATCTCTGGTATCTTCCTTGGCGATCCACTTAAATTCTCTCTTATCCCCTCTCATAGTTTCCGTTAGGGGTGCACAAATCTTGCTAAAGTCTCTAATAAACTTTCTATAGAAACTTGCAAGACCGTGAAATGATCTTACCTCTGTCACATTCCTTGGAGCAGGCCATTCAAGGATAGCCTTCACTTTCTCGGGATCCATTTTGAGACCCTCCTCCGAGATGACAAATCCCGGGTATATCAACTCTTTCTATACAAAACTGCACTTCTGTATATTTATCAATAACTTCTCCTCACGCAGTTTTTCAAAAATTGTCCGAACATGCAACAAATGTTCATCCAATGTTTTACTAAAAATCAGAATATCATCCAGATACACGATCACGAACTTTTCCAGGAAGTCACGCAATACCTCATTCATCAACCTCATAAATGTACTGGGTGCATTAGTCAATCCAAATGGCATAACTAACCACTCATACAAACCCTCTCTGGTTTTAAAGGTTGTCTTCCATTCATCACCCTCTCTAACATGTATCTGATGATATCCGCTCTTCAAATCAATCTTAGTGAAGTATTTAGCTCCACTCAAGCAATCCATTATATCTTCCATTATGGGTAATGGAAAGCGATATTTAATAGTAATTTTATTAATGGCTCGGGAATCAGTGCACATTCGCCATTCGCCATTCTTCTTTGGTGCAAGTACTGCTGGCACTGCACAAGGGCTCAAACTTGCTCTAATCAAACCCTTCCTCAACAATTCCTGAACTTGTCGGTTCAACTCTTCATTCTCAACAGGAGACATTCTATGGGCTGCCTTGTTGGGTAAGCTAGATCCTGGCATTAAGTCAATCTGATGACTAATCTTCCTCATTGGCGGCAAACCCTCAGGTACATTGTCTGATATAATATCAGGAAATTCTGCTAACAGATGTTCAACTTCTATTGGAATGTCAGTAGTATCTTCTCTTTTTACGAGTAGGAATTAATGCATAACACATTGAATCCCTCTTTATACCATCCAAAATTTTTTTGCCATCTACTAAACAAATTCTAGCATTATTGCATACCTTTTCCTCAACCTCCTTCAATGGCTTCAGTTTGTGGCGTACTCCATCTTTTGTCAGGGAATAGGTATTTGCATGTCCATCATGTGTTGCACGTCTATCAAATTGCCATGGTCTTCCAAGCAACAAATGGCAAGCATCCATCGACAAAATATCACATAGGACCTCATCTTGGTATCTTCCAATTTTGAACTTGACCAAGCATTGTTCACTGACCAATGCTCTATGATCCTTCTGCAACCATGCAATCCGGTATGGATGCGGGTGTTGTCTTCTTTCTAACTTTAACTTAGTTACCATTTCCTCGAAACCAAATTATTTGTACTACCATTATCAATAATAATATTACAAATTTTACCTGAACATTTGCACCTCGTGCGAAACAGGATTTTTCGTTGATCTGGTTCCTTCTCTTCATTCAACAAAGTTCTCCTTGTGATCATCACTTCTCCATGCTCTGCTTCTTCAGAGTGCTCGGATTCAACACCATCCTCAACAACTGCAGCTCTGGCATTACCTTCAGGCCTTCTATTTGGTGCTTCTTGGTGTTTGGGACACTCATATGATCGATGCCCTTCTTCTCCGCAATTAAAACAGGTTCCACGGAATCTTCCTCTCGCCATATCCGCATCCACCTCTTCCTTGTCCCCTTTGATAATCATTGTTCTGATTACGGGGTCGGTAAGCATTCTCCTCCTTCTGTTCCTGGCGATTGTTGGTTTCACCATTCTGTTTTTGATCATCATATTTAATTCCATTGGTTCTTCCACCAGTTCGTCCACCACGACCTCTTCCTCTTTGCTTACTGTCAAATCTGTGGTTTAGTTTCTCTTCCACTTTTAGAGCAAACTGGTAAGCATCTTCAATGCTGTTCATTCGAACCAGACTCAATTCTTCTTGCATGTTGGTTCTCAACCCATTAATGTAACGGGCTACTCTTTCTTTATTTGCTTTCGTATGACCGGTTCTAATAGAAATTTTAAAAAATTCCTCAGTATACTCTTTAACAGTCTTGCTGGACTGGCGCAAACTCTGCATTTTTCTCAGCAGATCTAATTCGTAATCTGCTTGGAATAAACTGCCGTTTCGGTTTCTCCACCATTCGATCCCACTGGAGATCTTTTCTTTTCCTCTCCGGTTTCTTTCTAACTGCACTCCTTTCCACCAAATGCCGAGCATGGCCTTTTAATTTTGTTCTGGCAAATTTAATTCGATTTGGATCTTCAACGTCCTCATAATCGAAATATTCTTCCATGTCATTAATCCAGTCAATTAATTCTTCTGGATTTAAATTTCCAGAATACGTAGAAACGTCAATCTTTGGCCTTTTCCCAATCTGTGAAATGGCTTTAATCATTCGAGACTCTGCGGCACTCATTTCTTCTTCTTCCTCTTCAGATGGGTCTTCAACTCCGTCATCATCGCTGTGATCTTCTCCTCTTGGCTCTACTCCTCTGCGCAATTCTTCCTACAATGCCAACACTTGTCTCTACAATGCACGGAAGTCTCCTTCAGGAACCACGTTCCTTCCAGCACCACGATTTCTTCGCGGCGGCATTCTGTCTCACAGTTTCTCAGAAACCCGTAACCCCAGATCTTGGTGCGAGCTGCCTCACATTCGACGCTCTGCTCAACACACTCAGAATATTACTGCTCTGATACCACTTGATGGAGAGCCAAATTAATCACAAATAAAATGACGCAATTTTATTTGAAAGACGCAGTTTTATTATTTCGAAGCATGGAAGCTTTTACAAATAAAGACTATGAAAATAAATACACAGTGCTTTGAATGTCAAATACAGTCGCAGCCTTCGTCTCTTCCCCCCGCCTCCTCAATCCTTCAAAAAAATCCCTTTTATAATCCAGGCTTCGTGTTGCACCGCCGTTCATAACCGTCTTAACGGCTTCTGGAACTGCCATATGGAACGGCCTTAACGGCCTCTGAAATTGCCACTTGGAACGGCCTTAACGGCCTCTGGAACTGCCACTTGGAACTGCCTTAACGACTTCTAGAATCGCCACCGTCGTCCGCAACGAGTCCACGAAAAACCCGTCTTCTCCTTCTTTAGCAAGGTCGCGAAAATGCGACATGTCGCGATATCGCGACACTTCTTCGACTTGTGGCTTTGCTTGCCAAAGTGTCGCGATATCGCGACACTTCTTTGTTCTTTGGCTTTGTCTGCCAATGTGTCGCGATATCGCGACACTTCTTTGTGTTTTGGCTTTGGCTGCCAAAGTGTCGCGATATCGCGACACTTTTGTGGCTTGTGACTTCGGCTGCCAAAGTGTCATGATATCGCGACACTTTTGTGGCTTGTGACTTCGGTTGCCAAAGTGTTGCAATATCGTGACAACTTTGGTGTCGCGATATCGCGACCATTATTTGCGCTTGCCATGGTTCTCAAAATACGTCGCGATATCGCGACGACATTTGTGTCGCGATATCGCGACCATTATTTGCGCTTGCCACGGTTCTCAAAATACGTCGCGATATCGCGACGACATTTGTGTCAGACACCCGGGGTAGATTTTTAGAAGTGATCCTCACTTCTGGGCTGTCAGAGGAAAACCCAAATGATCAACCTCTGATTTGGACAACCATGTGGCATCTTCGACAGGTCGGTTCTTCCATTTGACCAAATACTCCGAATATTGCCTGTTTCGGGTACTTCTGCCTTCACGAGTGTCGAGTATGTCTTCAATTTCTTCTTTGTCTGGAGTGGATGCAGGAATGTTCCACAAATCCGGATTGGGTGGTTCACTACAACTTCCTGCATGATATTCAACCAAGTCTGAAATATTGAAGATAGGTGAAATATTCAGTTCACTTGGTAGATCAACTTCATAGGCATTGCCTGAATCTCGTTTACCTATGATCCGACATGGTCCAAACTTCTTCATCTTCAACTTATTGTATGTTTTGCGAGGAAAACGGTCCTTACGCAAATGAACCATGACTTCATCCCCCACCTGGAATTCTTTGAAACGCCGCTTCTGATCTGCTCGGGCTTTGTAAGTAGCATTCATTTGACTGATATGTCGTTGTACCTCTTCATGTAAAGTCTTCATGTGTGCTGCAAAGTCTTCAGCTTCAGACTCGCACTTGTCTCGCTTTATCCATCGGTCTTAACTCGAAGCGTTTCACGGGCTGTACCCATGCACAATCTGGAATGGTGATTTACCAGTACTGCGATTGACAGAATTGTTGTAAGCAAACTCTGCCTGTGGTAAAATCGGATCCCATCCCTTAGGTTTATCTCCTACTAGACATCGTAGAAGATTACCCAAACTTCTGTTGACTACTTCGGTCTGTCCATCAGTCTGTGGATGGTACGCAGAACCGAATTTCAAGTCTGTTTTCAGCTTCTTCCATAGAGTTCTCCAGAAATAACCCACAAATTTGGTATCTCTGTCCGAGACAATGCTTTGGGGTAGACCATGAAGTCGGACTACCTCCTTGAAGAACAAGCCGGCAATGTGAACCGCATCACTTGTCTTCTGACATGGAATAAAATGGGCCATTTTCGAAAATCTGTCAACAACAACAAAAATGGCGTCATTTCCACGTTGTGTTCTTGGCAGACCAAGAACAAAATCCATACTGATGTCTTCCCACGGTCTCTCTGGTACAGGCAATGGCTGGTACATTCTTGTATTTTGGATGACACCTTTTGCCATCTGGCACACTCTACAACCCTGCACAAATCTGGTCACATCTTGCTGCAACTGGGGCCAATGGTAATTCTCACTAACAAGAGCAATGGTCTTATCACGGCCAAAATGCCCTGCTAGTCCTCCGCTATGTTTCTCTTTGATCAAATTTTCCCTCATGGAACTTCGTGGAATGCACAACTGATTCTATCGAAACAACATCCCATCTTGGATCATGAAATCCAACCACTTAGTGCGATCCACAGTAGTAGGAGACACACATGCTGTCCATGCCTCTGCAAAATTTGGATCTTCTGGGTATAAACTCTTGAGTTCATCAAACCCAACAACTTGCACTCTCATTTCTATCAACAAATTATGCCTTCTACTCAAGGCATCTGCAACTCTATTAGATTTGCCACTTCTATGCTTTAGTACAAAGGTATAACTCTGCAGGAATTCAACCCACTTCAAATGTCGTTGGTTAAGTTTACCTTGACTATTGATATACTGCAAAGCTTGATGGTCAGTATATAAAACAAACTCTTTGGTTAGCAAATAATGTCTCCATTTCTTAAGAGCCTGAATTATAGCATAGAATTCTTGATCATAAACAGAGTATTTCTTTCTAGCATCATTCAATTTTTCACTAAAGTATGCAACAGGTTTACCTTCTTGACTCAACACAGCTCCAATGGCACCGCCACTGGCATCACAATCAACCTGAAACACTTTATTAAAATCTGGAAGTGCCAGAATGGGCTGTTCTGTCACTTTCTTCTTCAATATGTTCATGCTGGTATCTGCCTTGGCAATCCACTTAAATTCTCTCTTATCCCCTCTCATAGTTTCTGTTAGGGGTGCACAAATACTGCTAAAGTCTCTAATAAACTTTCTATAGAAACTTGCAAGACCGTGAAATGATCTTACCTCTGTCACATTCCTTGGAGCAGGCCATTCAAGGATAGCCTTCACTTTCTCAGGATCCATTTTCAGACCCTCCTCTGAGATGACAAATCCCAGGTATATCAACTCTTTCTGTACAAAACTGCACTTCTGTATATTTATCAATAACTGCTCCTCACGCAGTTTTTCAAAAACTGTCCGAACATGCAACAAATGTTCATCCAATGTTTTACTAAAAATCAGAATATCATCCAGATACACGATCACGAACTTTTCTAGGAAGTCACGCAATACCTCATTCATCAACCTCATAAATGTACTGGGTGCATTAGTCAATCCAAATGGCATAACTAACCACTCATACAAACCCTCTCTGGTTTTAAAGGTTGTCTTCCATTCATCACCCTCTCTAACACGTATCTGATGATATCCGCTCTTCAAATCAATCTTAGTGAAGTATTTAGCTCCACTCAAGCAATCCATTATATCGTCCATTCTGGGTAATGGAAAGCGATATTTAATAGTAATTTTATTAATGGCTCGGGAATCAATGCACATTCGCCATTCGCCATTCTTCTTTGGTGCAAGTACTGCTGGCACTACACAAGGGCTCAAACTTGCTCTAATCAAACCCTTCCTCAACAATTCCTGAACTTGTCGGTTCAACTCTTCATTCTCAACAGGAGACATTCTATGGGCTGCCTTGTTGGGTAAGCTAGATCCTGGCATTAAGTCAATCTGATGACTAATCTTCCTCATTGGCGGCAAACCCTCAGGCACATTGTCTGATATAATATCAAGAAATTCTGCTAACAGATGTTCAACTTCTGCTGGAATGTTAGTAGTATCTTCTCTTTTTACAGTAGGAATTAATGCATAACACATTGAATCCCTCTTTATACCATCCAAATTTTTTTTGCCATCTACTAAACAAATTCTAGCATTATTGCATACCTTTTCCTCAACCTCCTTCAATGGCTTCAGTTTGTGGCGTACTCCATCTTTTGTCAGGGAATAGGTATTTGCATGTCCATCATGCGCTGCACGTCTATCAAATTGCCATGGTCTTCCAAGCAACAAATGGCAAGCATCCATCGACAAAATATCACATAGGACCTCATCCTGGTATCTTCCAATTTTGAACTTGACCAAGCATTGTTCACTGACCAATGCTCTATGATCCTTCTGCAACCATGCAATCCGGTATGGATGCGGGTGTTGTCTTCTTTCTAACTTTAACTTAGTTACCATTTCCTCAGAAACCAAATTATCTGTACTACCATTATCAATAATAATATTACAGATTTTACCTGAACATTTGCACCTCGTGCGAAACAGGATTTTTCGTTGATCTGGTTCCTTCTCTTCATTCAACAAAGTTCTCCTTGTGATCATCACTTCTCCGTGCTCTGCTTCTTCAGAGTGCTCGGATTCAACACCATCCTCAACAATCGCAGCTCTGGCATTACCTTCAGGCCTTCTGTTTGGTGCTTCTTGGTGTTTGGGACACTCATATGATCGATGCCCTTCTTCTCCGCAATTAAAACAGGTTCCACGGAATCTGCCTCTGCCATATCCGCGTCCACCTCTTCCTCGTCCCCTTTGATAATCATTGTTCTGATTACGGGGTCGGTAAGCATTCTCCTCCTTCTGTTCTTGGCGATTGCTGGTTTCACCATTCTATTTTTGATCATCATATTTAATTCCACTGGTTCTTCCACCAGTTCGTCCACCACGACCTCTTCCTCTTTGCTTGCTATCAAATCTGCGGTTTAGTTTCTCTTCCACTTTCAGAGCAAACTGGTAAGCATCTTCAATGCTGTTCATTCGAACCAGACTCAATTCTTCTTGCACGCTGGTTCTCAACCCATTAATGTAACGGGCTACTCTTTCTTTATTTGCTTCCGTATGACCGGTTCTAATAGAAATTTTAAAAAATTCCTCGGTATACTCTTTAACAGTCTTGCTGGACTGGCGCAAACTCTGCATTTTTCTCAGCAGATCTAATTCATAATCTGCTGGAATAAACTGCCGTTTCAGTTTCTCCACCATTCGATCCCACCTGGAGATCTTTTCTTTTCCTCTCCGATTTCTTTCCAACTGCACTCCTTTCCACCATATGCCAGCATGGCCTTTTAATTTTGTTCTGGCAAATTTAATTCGATTTGGATCTTCAACGTCCTCATAATCGAAATATTCTTCCATGTCATTAATCCAGTCAATTAATTCTTCTGGATTTAAATTTCCAGAATACGTAGAAACGTCAATCTTTGGCCTTTTCCCAATCTGCGAAATGGCTTTAATCATTCGAGACTCTGCGGCACTCATTTCTTCTTCTTCCTCTTCAGACGGGTCTTCAACTCCGTCATCATCGCTGCGATCTTCTCCTCTTGGCTCTACTCCTCTGCGCAATTCTTCCTGCAATGCCAACACTTGTCTCTGCAATGCACGAAAGTCTCCTTCAGGAACCACGTTCCTTCCAGCACCACGATTTCTTCGCGGCGGCATTCTATCTCACAGTTTCTCAGAAACCCGTAACCCCAGATCCTGGTGCGAGCTGCCTCACGTTCGGCGCTCTGCTCAACACACTCAGAATCTTACTACTCTGATACCACTTGATGGAGAGCCAAATTAATCACAAATAAAATGACACAATTTTATTTGAAAGATGTAGTTTTATTATTTCGAAGCATGGAAGCTTTTACAAATAAAGACTATGAAAATAAATACACAGTGCTTTGAATGTCAAATACAGTCGTAGCCTTCGTCTCTTCCCCCGCCTCCTCAATCCTTCAAAAAAATCCCTTTTATAATCCAGGCTTCGTGCTGCACCGTCGTTCGTAATCGTCTTAACGGCTTCTGGAACTGCCATATGGAACGACCTTAATGGCCTCTAAAATTGCCACTTGGAACGGCCTTAACGGCCTCTGGAACTGCCACTTGGAACTGCCTTAACGGCTTCTGGAATCACCACCTGTCGTCTACAACTATCCACGAAAAACCCTTCTCCTTCTTTAGCAAGGTCGCGAAAACGTGACATGTCGCGATATCGCGACACTTCTTCGACTTGTGGCTTTGCTTGCCAAAGTGTCACGATATCGCGACACTTCTTTGTTCTTTGGCTTTGTCTGCCAATGTGTCGCGATATCGCGACACTTCTTTGTGTTTTGGCTTTGGCTGCCAAAGTGTCGCGATATCGCGACACTTTTGTGGCTTGTGACTTCGGCTGCCAAAGTGTCGCGATATCGCGAATGTGACTTGTGGTTTCGACATGGAAGTGTCGCGATATCGCGACACTTTGTGGTTTGTGACTTGCCAAAGTGTCGCGATATCGCGACAACTTTGGTGTCGCGATATCGCGACCATTATTTGCGCTTGCCATGGTTCTCAAAATACGTCGCGATATCGCGACGACATTTGTGTCGCGATATCGCGACCATTATTTGCGCTTGCCACGGTTCTCAAAATACGTCGCGATATCGCGACGACATTTGTGTCGCGATATCGCGACCAATTTTATACTTAGCAAAATTTGCAAACTTTGAATTTTTGTTTTTTTCTTTTCGATGATGCAAGATTGTTGTGCTGCCCGGGATGCTCCTGCATCAGACACCCGGGGTAGATTTTTAGAAGTGATCCTCACTTCTGGGTCGTCAGAGGAAAACCCAAATGATCAACCTCTGATTTGGACAACCATGTGGCATCTTCGACAGGTCGGTTCTTCCATTTGACCAAATACTCCGAATATTGCCTGTTTCGGGTACTTCTGCCTTCACGAGTGTCGAGTATGTCTTCAATTTCTTCTTTGTCTGGAGTGGATGCAGGAATGTTCCACAGATCCGGACTGGGTGGTTCACTACAACTTCCTGCATGATATTCAACCAAGTCTGAAATATTGAAGATAGGTGAAATATTCAGCTCACTTGGTAGATCAACTTCATAGGCATTGCCTGAATCTCGTTTACCTATGATCCGACATGGTCCAAACTTCTTCATCTTCAACTTATTGTATGTTTTGCGAGGAAAACGTTCCTTACGCAAATGAACCATGACTTCATCCCCCACCTGGAATTCTTTGAAACGCCGCTTTCGATCTGCTCGGGCTTTGTAAGTAGCATTCATTTGATCGATATGTTGTTGTACCTCTTCATGTAAAGTCTTCATGTGTGTTGCAAAGTCTTCGACTTCATCACTCGCACTTGTCTGCTTTATCCATCGGTCTTAACTCGGAAGCGTTTCTCGGGTCGTACCCATGCACAATCTGGAATGGTGATTTACCAGTACTGCGATTGACAGAATTGTTGTAAGCAAACTCTGGCTGTGGTAAAATCAGATCCCATCCCTTGGGTTTATCTCCTACTAGACATCGTAGAAGATTACCCAAACTTCGTTGACTACTTCGGTCTGTCCATCAGTCTGTGGATGGTACAGAACCGAATTTCAAGTCTATTTTCAGCTTCTTCCATAGAGTTCTCCAGAAATAACCCACAAATTTGGTATCTCTGTCCGAGACAATGCTTTGGGGTAGACCATGAAGTCGGACTACCTCCTTGAAGAACAAGCCGGCAATGTGAACCGCATCACTTGTCTTCTGACATGGAATAAAATGGGCCATTTTTGAAAATCTATCAACAACAACAAAAATGGCATCATTTCCACGTTGTGTTCTTGGCAGACCAAGAACAAAATCCATGCTGATGTCTTCCCACGGTCTCTCCGGTACAGGCAATGGCTGGTACATTCTCGTATTTTGGTCGACACCTTTTGCCATCCGGCACACTCTACAACCCTGCACAAATCTGGTCACATCTTGCTGCAACTGGGGCCAATGGTAATTCTCACTAACAAGAGCAATGGTCTTATCACGGCCAAAATGCCCTGCTAGTCCTCCGCTATGTTTCTCTTTGATCAAATTTTCCCTCATGGAACTTCGTGGAATGCACAATTGATTCTGCCGAAACAACATCCCATCTTGGATCATGAAATCCAACCACTTAGTGCGATCCACAGTAGTAGGAGACACACATGCTGTCCATGCCTCTGCAAAATTTGGATCTGCTTGGGTATAAACTCTTGAGTTCATCAAACCCAACAACCTCGCACTCTCATTTCTATCAACAAATTATGCCTTCTACTCAAGGCATCCGCAACTCTATTAGATTTGCCACTTCTATGCTTTAGGACAAAGGTATAACTCTGCAGGAATTCAACCCACTTCAAATGTCGCTGGTTAAGTTTACCTTGACTAATATACTTAAAGCTTGATGGTCAGTATATAAAACAAACTCTTTGGTTAGCAAATAATGTCTCCATTTCTTAAGAGCCTGAATTATAGCATAGAATTCTTGATCATAAACAGAGTATTTCTTTCTAGCATCATTCAATTTTTCACTAAAGTATGCAACAGGTTTACCTTCTTGACTCAACACAGCTCCAATGGCACTGCCACTGGCATCACAGTCAACCTGAAACACTTTATTAAAATCTGGAAGTGCCAGAATGGGCTGTTCTGTCACTTTCTTCTTCAATATGTTCATGCTTTGGTATCTGCCTTGGCAGTCCACTTAAATTCTCTCTTATCCCCTCTCATAGTTTCGTTAGGGGTGCACAAATACTGCTAAAGTCTCTAATAAACTTTCTATAGAAACTTGCAAGACCGTGAAATGATCTTACCTCTGTCACATTCCTTGGAGCAGGCCATTCAAGGATAGCCTTCACTTTCTCAGGATCCATTTTGAGACCCTCCTCTGAGATGACAAATCCCGGGTATATCAACTCTTTCTGTACAAAACTGCACTTCTGTATATTTATCAATAACTGCTCCTCACGCAGTTTTTCAAAAACTGTCCGAACATGCAACAAATGTTCATCCAATGTTTTACTAAAAATCAGAATATCATCCAGATACACTATCACAAACTTTTCCAGGAAGTCACGCAATACCTCATTCATCAACCTCATAAATGTATTGGGTGCATTAGTCAATCCAAATGGCATAACTAACCACTCATACAAACCCTCTCTGGTTTTAAAGGCTGTCTTCCATTCATCACCCTCTCTAACACGTATCTGATGATATCCGCTCTTCAAATCAATCTTAGTGAAGTATTTAGCTCCACTCAAGCAATCCATTATATCGTCCATTCTGGGTAATGGAAAGCGATATTTAATAGTAATTTTATTAATGGCTCGGGAATCAGTGCACATTCGCCATTCGCCATTTTTCTTTGGTGCAAGTACTGTTGGCACTGCACAAGGGCTCAAACTTGCTCTAATCAAACCCTTCCTCAACAATTCCTGAACTTGTTGGTTCAACTCTTTATTCTCAACAGGAGACATTCTATGGGCTACCTTGTTGGGTAAGCTAGATCCCGGCATTAAGTCAATCTGATGACTAATATTCCTCATTGGCGGCAAACCCTCGGGCACATTGTCTGATATAATATCAGGAAATTCTGCTAACAGATGTTCAACTTCTCTTGGAATGTTAGTAGTATCTTCTCTTTTTACAGTAGGAATTAATGCATAACACATTGAATCCCTCTTTATACCATCCAAAAATTTTCTGCCATCTACTAAACAAATTCTAGCATTATTGCATACCTTTTCCTCAACCTCCTTCAATGGCTTCAGTTTGTGGCGTACTCCATCTTTTGTCAGGGAATAGGTATTTGCATGTCCATCATGCGCTGCACGTCTATCAAATTGCCATGGTCTTCCAAGCAACAAATGGCAAGCATCCATCGGCAAAATATCACATAGGACCTCATCCTGGTATCTTCCAATTTTGAACTTGACCAAGCATTGTTCACTGACCAATGCTCTATGATCCTTCTGCAACCATGCAATCCGGTATGGATGCGGGTGTTGTCTTCTTTCTAACTTTAACTTAGTTACCATTTCCTCAGAAACCAAATTATTTATACTACCATTATCAATAATAATATTACAGATTTTACTTGAACATTTGCACCTCGTGCGAAACAGGCTTTTTCGTTGATCTGGTTCCTTCTCTTCATTCAACAAAGTTCTCCTTGTGATCATCACTTCTCCGTGCTCTGCTTCTTCAGAGTGCTCGGATTCAACACCATCCTCAACAACTGTAGCTCTGGCATTACCTTCAGGCCTTCTGTTTGGTGCTTCTTGGTGTTTGGGACACTCATATGATCGATGCCCTTCTTCTCCGCAATTAAAACAGGTTCCACGGAATCTGCCTCTGCCATATCCGCGTCCACCTCTTCCTCGTCCCCTTTGATAATCATTGTTCTGATTACGGGGTCGGTAAGCATTCTCCTCCTTCTGTTCTCGGCGATTGCTTGGTTTCACCATTCTATTTTTGATCATCATATTTAATTCCACTTGGTTCTTCCACCGGTTCTTCCACCACGACCTCTTCCTCTTTGCTTGCTTGTCAAATCTGCGGTTTAGTTTCTCTTCCACTTTCAGAGCAAAGCGGTAAGCATCTTCAATCGTTGTTCATTCGAACCAGACTCAATTCTTCTTGCACGTTGGTTCTCAACCCATTAATGTAATGGGCTACTCTCTCTTTATTTGATTCCGTATGACCGGTTCTAATAGAAATTTTAAAAAATTCCTCGAGTATACTCTTTAACGAGTCTTGTTGGATCGGCGCAAACTCTGCATTTTTCTCAACAGATCTAATTCGTAATCTGCTGGAATAAACTGCCGTTTCAGTTTCTCCACAATTCGATCCCACCTGGAGATCTTTTCTTTTCCCCTCCGGTTTCTTTCCAACTGCACTCCTTTCCACCATATGCCAGCATGGCCTTTTAATTTTGTTCTGGCAAATTTAATTCGATTTGGATCTTCAACGTCCTCATAATCAAAATATTCTTCCATGTCATTAATCCAGTCAATTAATTCTTCTGGATTTAAATTTCCAGAATATGTAGAAACGTCAATCTTTGGCCTTTTCCCAATCTGCGAAATGGCTTTAATCATTCGAGACTCTGCGGCACTCATTTCTTCTTCTTCCTCTTCAGATGGGTCTTCAACTCCGTCATCATCGCTGCGATCTTCTCCTCTTGGCTCTACTCCTCTGCGCAATTCTTCCTGCAATGCCAACACTTGTCTCTGCAATGCACGAAAGTCTCCTTCAGGAACCACGTTCCTTCCAGCACCACGATTTCTTTGCGGTGGCATTCTGTCTCACAGTTTCTCAGAAACCCGTAACCCCAGATCCTGGTGCGAGCTGCCTCACGTTCGGCGCTCTGCTCAACACACTCAGAATCTTACTGCTCTGATACCACTTGATGGAGAGCCAAATTAATCACAAATAAAATGACGCAATTTTATTTGAAAGACGTAGTTTTATTATTTCGAAGCATGGAAGCTTTTACAAATAAAGACTATGAAAATAAATACACAGTGCTTTGAATGTCAAATACAGCCGTAGCCTTCGTCTCTTCCCCCCGCCTGCTCAATCCTTCAAAAAAATCCCTTTTATAATCCAGGATTCGTGCTGCACCACGGTTCTCAAAATATGTCGCGATATCGCGACGACATTTGTGTCGCGATATCGCGACCAATTTTATACTTAGCAAAATTTTATACTTAGCAAACTTTGAATTTTTGTTTTTTTCTTTTCGGTGATGCAAGATTGTTGTGCTGCCCGAGATGCTCCTGCATCAATTGTCAATGTCTAGTTAAGATCTAAAAGTTGAGTAGTGAAGGTCTATGTGTATGTTTATGAATATAATATAGTAGCTATATACAATGGACAATGTCTAGTTAAGATCTAAGATGGTCAATGGCCAATGAAAGCCTATATAAGCAATGACCAGTTAAGGTTTATGAATAAGCAAAGAGTTGACCAGTTAATGTCTATGTGTGTGCATGTTATGTATAAATATATACAGTGATATATACAAGATATGCACAAAATGAAAGAATATGATGAGTTAAAAATGGTGAATAATGGTGAAAAAATATAATAGAAGATGATATAAGGATCCAACAGTAGGAAGTCACCAACTTTTCTAGATAGGTATGCATGCGAATGCAAACCAATTGTGGTAGGTAGTAGGTTCCAACTTGCTAAAAATTTACGAAGTAAATATAATCATGCAAAGGGTAAACAAGATATGTTGGTAGGATAACCAATAACCTAGTATTAATGTTAGGAGGCATAATTCTAAGAAGTGAGCATCTCATATCCTCATTCTCTCATTAGCAAAAAGAATGATGAGAGAGAAAATAATAGTGCAAGAAGGGAAAAAAAGCGATGAAGGCAAGATAGCCTATAACCAAACATTAGGCGATATGAGGTGAATTTTCAAGAGGTAAGCATACATTCCCCCTATGCTATTGTTAGCATGATAAAATTAAAAATAAATAAATTTTCCTAACATTTCTATAGCTGAGAGATGTTTGCAGAATAACCAGTGGTTGTGTGAACATCATAAAATTATATCATATAGTATCTAGCCTATCCTATGAGCACCCCTTAAAAACCAAAAGGTTAATGAGCGTGTCAAAAATAAAATAGATCATTTCAATATATGCTATCATAATGTACCTATTGTTCGCTTGATTGTTTAGCAAGTGTTGTAATAAATAAAATCTTAGATAATTATGACAAGGTTTGAGAGATGATCAAGATATATGTGAGAAGAATAAAAGAGGATGGTCATGTGGATGATAGATAAAAAAGAGGATTGGTGTGTTTTTGCTATTGTAGCGTGCTCTTGTTTTATTGATTAAATTAGTATATAGGGAGTTTAATCAATAAAATCTTGGTAAACTATGATAGATTTTGCAGAATGATCTTAGAATGGGAAATTTTAAAAGATGAAATAGAGGAGAAGACAAGTCTCAATCATCTTGCAAATAACCAAGAAGGGGTGCCATATAACGTCCCAAGACATGCACAATCTTGAAGATATGTGTGTTGATCCATAAACGTCATATGATGCCATCCCTAATTAATTGGAGGTTATTTAGGAGGAAAGAGCAAGAAGATAAGTGTATATCCCTAGATTTGGAGAATATTATAAATGCATATATACTTTTAAGGTCAAGGGATATACAAAATGAATAATTGGGTGTTGAATCCTAGCATCATCATCCCATGACAAATATAAATGTGTCAAGTGAGCATATACATAAGCTAAAGAATGACTAGCCATGATCCACCACATAATACTACAATAAAACAAAAGGTATGAAATAGGATAACAATAGAGTTTGAATAATTATATATAATACTGAAGAGAGATCTTGGATCCACTATCCATAAAAAATCTATTATTATAGCAATAAAAAATGTATATCCTAATTAGGATCATCATTTGACATTATTGTTGAATCCAAGATTCTAAGTGATGACATATAAGAAGAAGAAGGGAGTAAGTAAGAAGAAATTATGGCACACCTAGTGGCATTATAGGAACACAAAACAAAACAATCTTTTTAAAGAAGGGTTGATTGAAGGAGAAGAGTTATCTGGTGTCTTATAAGAGATATAACTAAAGAAATGGGAAGTGAAGAGAATCAAGAGAGATTGTTCCAATTGATACAATCACAAGAAAATGTATGAATACAAATAAATAAATCCCACTAGCTTAGAGTTACACTTATATGTGTATGGAAAGGCTAATCATAACATCCTGACAGGTAAGAAGAAGCATACCCTAGATATGGGGATTCACTAATAATAAGTGATCTAGTGCAAGTGCAATGCATATAATCTAACCTAATTAGTTATCATCATTGCCTTGTAAAATACATAAAAATCTACATGAGCAAGTAAGCAAATGTGCAAATGTGAATGGGAAGTTAAAATACAAAATATGATAAACATGAGTGCAACGAGTAAAATGATAATCAATTCATGCAATATGAAAGACAACATGCAATATGATTAGTCAAACAAATGCAAGTTGGCACAACAAGGATTTTGGAGAATGTGGTAGAAGATGCAGAGCAATTGAGATAATATGAACAAGAAATTGTGAAGAGGGAATAGAAACATTGAGGTGAGAAGAGTTTTGCAATTGGTGACTGCTAGCAAAAGATCTAATTGTCAAGACCTCTACCTATTTCTAGATTTCAAAAGATCCAAAGAAGATCATGATGGAAGTGAACAATCACACAAGCATGCATAGTATCTTTTAAGATGCGTAATATTCATGGGCTCTTTGAGATCTTTGTCATCTAGGATTGCTATACAATAGGCTTTTGAGCCAAACTTGGTCATAACAACAAATGAAACTAACTAATTGGGCTCAAACTTACCTTTTAAATTGGTTTGAGCATTGGTACTCTTTTGGTTTTTTTTTTAAGGATGAGATCCCCTACTTCAAAGGAATGATTGTGGACCTTCTTAGTGTAGGAATGCTTGAGCTTGTTTTGATAGGTTCTAAGATGTTTTAAAGTATGGATGCACTTTTTGTCAAGCAATTCCAATTGGTTTAAGCAAATGAGGTGATATTCATCGCCAAGAGAGGTATATTGTAACAAGATGCACAAAGAAGTGACCTCTAGCTCAAAAGGAAGTACAACTTTGATCTCATAGACTAGGACATATGGGGGCTTGCACCCATAGACATATGTACGCTAGTACGATAAGCCCGCAAAGGAAGGTAAAGTTGAAGATGCCAATCACAACCAATCTTATTAACTAGTTTCTTTAAGATTTTAATCAAAAATTTATTAGAGGCTTTTGCTTGACCATTTATGTTGGATTTTATATTTAGCGTAGATCTTATGTACATCCTTATTTCTTAAAGGATGTTCCATTATCTAAAATTATGATAGACAAAATTTTATACTGACAAAGAATTTGATTAATGAACTTAGAAACTTGAACTTTGGTAACCATGATTAGCGGCATGGCTTCTATCCACTTAGTGAAGTACTATATGGTTGTGATAATCAATTTAAGGCCATTAAAAGAAATAGGATTGATATTTCCAATGATGTCTAGAAACCAAATAGATAAGGGCCAAGGAGAAGAAATGACTTAAATATTTTATGATGGTGCATTAATAATGTTATTATGATGTTGACATAATGTCAAACATAGTCATATGCATCCTTCTCCATGGAAGGTCAATAATATCCTATTTGAAGAAGCTTTTGGCAATTGCATTGCCACTTAAATGTCCTCCATAAGATCCTTCATGGGATTCATGAAATGCTTGCTTAGCTTAATTAGGAGAAATGAATCATAGAAGGATACCATCAAAAGGCATGCTCTTTTATGCAATAGATTTTTCTTGTTGTGATCTAAGCCTTTAGGTAATATGTCATCTTTTAAGAAGGCAAAGATATACTTTTACCAAGGCTTAGATGGAGAAGCTTTGATGTTTAAAACATCTAAAGGAAGCTGACTAAAACTCTAGGTTGGAAGCTCTCAAAGTTGACAGATGATAATTGTAGCATGATTATCCTATGAATGGTTTTTATGATAATATTTTCAAAGGTTGACATAATATTAGCAACAATATCTTTGTATGGTTTAAAATTTTCATCTTTGGTGTGATAAATATCATTGACTTGATTGACCACAAGTTGAGAATTACTAAAGAGAGGTTTTTTACTTTTAAGGTTAAGGCAACTCAAAGACCTAGGATTAATGCTCTAAAGGAGCTACAACTAGCTAGTTGACAATAACTTGACCTTTTATGGTTATACCACTAGTGGATGGGATGACTCTAAAGGAGCTACAACTAGTTGGTTGAAAATAACTTGACCTTTTATGGCTTTCTAACTAATGAAGGTTAGATCAAAATCATTAAGGGAAATGATTCACTTAGCAGCTCGACTTGAAAGGTGGTTTTGATGTTAAGTAATGAAGAGGATAAACTCTTGCAACTACTAATTTCTTATGACTAAGCATGTAATATCGTAATTTTTGAGATGCAAACACTACAATGAGGCAAAGCTTTTCTAGAGGGATGTAACAGGTTTCATAACTAAAAAGGGTTCTACAAATATAACAAATTGCTATTTGTTTATTTTGATCATCATGTTGGGCTAGCATAACCCATATGGCTTGGGCTATAGAAGTGATATAGAGCAATAAATTTTTGATCATATTAGGCACTATAATGATAGGAGGTAACATGATATTCTTTTTTATTTTATCAAAGCTCATTGACATTCATCATCCCACTTATATTCTACATTTTTATGGAGGAGCTTAAATAAGGATTGACATTTATCTGCTAGTTGAGATATGAAGCATCTAATGGATTGAATCTTACCTTGTAAACTATGCAATTTAGTTAGATTGCATGGGAAGGCATATAAGTGATAATTGATGTTTTAGAAGGATCCACTTCAATACCTCATCTACACATAATAAAACCTAAAAGTTTACTGGATGTGACTTCAAAGACACACTTAGAAGGCTTAAGAAAAATTTTGTATTCTCGTAATTGTTCAAATATACGCCTTAGATCTTGTGCATGAGTTTCACAATTAATGGAGCAACCAAGGAGATTGTCCATATAGTCTTCCACAGTCATAATCCTTTGATATGTGGTACTTGCATCCTTTAAGCCAAAAGATATAACTTGATATCAAAAAGTGTCTGAAGGAGTGATGCAAGTAGTTTTAGCTTGGTCTTCAGGAGTAATTTTGATTTGGTTATATCATGAAAAACCATCCATTAAGTCAAGCATTCCATATCTAGTTGTGAAATCTACAATCATGTCTATATTAGGCAAGGGAAAATCAAATTTAGGACATTCTAGTTTGATGTCTCAAAAGTCAATGCATATTCTAATTGTATCTTATTTCTTGGAAACAAGCACGATATTAGATATCCAATCAGAATAGTTGATAGATTTGATAAAACCAACATTAATAAGTCTATGTAGCTCTTTTTTGACTAACAAGGCAATTTTAGGGTGCATTTTTATCAATTTTTCTTAATAGGTTTAGCATTTGGTCAAAACACTAAGTGGTGCATGGACAAAGAAGGATATAGCTCAGGCATATTGTCATATGACCAAACAAGAAGATCTTGAAATTTTTTTAATAAACTGGTTAGTTGTTCTTGTTCTTCAATAGAAAGAGCTTGTCCCAATTTAATAATTTTAGGAGTTTTTGAAGTATCGATATTAATATCTACGGTCTCTTCAATGAGGATATGGTATTCATCCTCATAGTGAAGTGGGGTGGGAATAATCCCTAGTTTCTTAAGATATTCAAGGGATAAAGAAATTTGATCCTCTTGTTCATTTTTACTAGATTCAACATGGGCTACACATGGGATTGACCCATCAAATAAAAATCTATTTTGGAGAATATATTCATGATTCATATCACAAAAGGTGTCCCCTTCAACATACTCATCTTAGGTGGTAAATAATTCAAGATGAACAATTGTGATTAAATTTCAAAAAAGAATTGAAGATGGGAAAGAAGGTTCTTCATATTGATCACTCCAATCCAATCCATTTTGATTAATGAATTATTCATATGTTATGAGTTGATCATCATCCAAATTTGTAGGTAAGAGTTGTTTTTTATTAGGGATATAACCAATACCACATCTTTCGGTCTAAATCTTAACTTCTAAAGGTCTTTTAATTCCTTGTTGTTGAGGTCCCAATCATTTGCCTTGGTATCCCATATTGATGAGAATTTGTTTGGATAAGGAATAATCTTTAGAAAAATAACATGTTGTAAATTATTTTTCGATGGGATATGGGTTTCTTCCACTAATATTTTCCCCATGGGATGTCCCCATGTAAGTAAATGTGCACATGCCGATGTGCACCACTTCATTTTTTTTATGAGTTAATTCTAAAGTTTTTGATGAAGATGGTAGTGTAGCAAGGTCTATAAGGGAATATTGGATAGTTTAATTTATTTGATCATTAATGGGAGGGATTATTTGAGGTCCATCATTAATCTGTAGGATTTTAAGTTTCGTTGTTACTTGTGATGAATAAGAAGGAAATTCATTGAAGGACACAAATGGACAAAAAATTATCATGGCTTGGTTATCTTCAACCATTGTGCAATATTTAAAGGGTTGAGGGCCACTCATAATATTAACAAGTTGGTTTTGATACTCATAATTGAGACATTGATGAAGAATTGATGGAACAACCTTCATGGTATGAATATAAGGGCATCCAAAAAGATGATTGAAAGACGTTGGACAAGATATTACATAAAAAAGTGTTAAAATTTTTTGGTCCAATTGTAAGAGGTAGTTTGATGATTCCACAAGATTCTTGAGCTTCATTGTTAAATGCTCTTGTGACTATATCAAAATTTTCAAGATCTTCTTCCTCCTCTTCCAAATTTTTTGAATGAATTGAGAGCTACATATATTTAAGGATGACTCGTTTTCTACCAATATTCTTTTGATAAATTTATCTCCTATGTAGCCTATGATGTAAAGGGGAGAATCCCCTTGAATGGTTGGGAGAGGAAGATCATCTTCATAAAAGGTGATATTATTTACCCTACGAGATCCAACAATATTAGAAATATTTTTTGGTGGAAGATCTTGAGGAACTACTTGTTGACTTAACAATTATATTAGAGCCTCTCTATGAATAGAAGAGGTTTGGAGAAGCTCTAGAAGAGATATTTTAGTAGGTGTATAAGAAATTTGTTGCTTAAGATCAAAAGATGTTTTAGGTTGAGATTTAAGAATTAAAGGCGGTTTATCAACATTAACATTTTTTTTATTATTGTTTATAACTAATGGTGCTCTAGAAGGTTGATTCAAAGTTAGTTTTTTTAAGTTTGAGGTTGTTGGGATAAATGAGATTGAGATTGTTATCTTGTGGTAACAAATATCATTCAATCATATTGTTGTAGGGAGGTGGAACAACAAGATAAGAAACTTTATTGGTTGCTTTTTGATCATGATTAGGTAGGGGATTTTGAAATATCTCCATATCTTGATTGGTGGAAGGAGCTAGTTCAAAATCACCTAATACAAGATGAACCTCGCCCAAAAAGTCTTGAATAACATGTTACATTGATTAGCAAGATGTCCATCCATCCTATGGTAGTTACAATGTTGATTTACATTATTCCAATTAACAGTTATGTTGAGTTGTATTATATTTGGAAGCTCAATCATCTTATCAACCAAAAATTGTTTAAGAATTGATGATAAAGGTTGATTAAGCTTAGTGAAGTTTCTTTGTGGTTTTTAAGGTTTATTAAGAATTAATTTTTGCAAGGTGCTTATGGTATTGACATTATTACTTTGACAAATATTTGTGACATCATCACCTACCACATGCTTATTTTTATATTGATATTTAGTATATTTTTCTTCTTCTTTATTAGGTTTTAATTGTCCTCTCTTAATAAGAGTTTTTTCAACTCTTCTTACCAAATTAACCTCTTGTTCAAAATATATGATGGGTTATTGTTTCTGATTCATATAATAATTGATCTTGTAAAATATTAATAAAGACTTCCAATATATATTTAGGCGGTAGGGTGTATTGTAATCTTCCCACCAATCCTCTCCAGTGAGATAGAAAATATGTAAAGCTTTCATATTTTGCTTGCTTATGTAGATAGAGATCTTGGAGGCTAACTGTATTTTCCACATAGGCACAAAAATAGTGGACAAACATTTTAGCGGTTTTCTTAATTTTTTTGAGAGAATGACAGGGTAGTTGATAGTACCATTATAATATTGAACCTCCAAGGCTCTTAGAGAATAAGAGCATATCATTATAGGAAATGTCATGGCAAGTAGTTTGAAACATCCTTATGTGTTCAATTGGATCCTCCATGCCCTTATATATTGGAATTTGGGGTGCCAAAAAATTCTTTGGGTATGGTTGAAAAGCTACCATAGGATCCAAAGGTTGATTACACATTTCTTTATATGAATAGGTGAAACTTGGTACTTGAATGGTGTCTATTCGTTTAGCAAGTTGTTTGACTGATGTTGTCAAGTTTTGAATTCTAGGATTACTATTTTGGAAATTCAAATATTGGGTTGTAGGTATGTTCATTCTAAAATTATTAAGGGGTGAATTATAATTGTTGGACATAGGATTTTGAAATGGGGTTTGGTTTGCATTTGATGTATTTATATTATTATGATAGGGAATGTTATTCATATTAGAATAGGCTTGATATTGTGTATTAGTTTGTGGAGGAATTGAAATGTTATTAACATTAGGTGGAATAGAGAAACAATTATTAACATTAGGAGGAAGAGAAGAGTTGTTATTGAAAGTAATGGAGGAAAAAATGTTACTAGGAGGAATAGAAGAAAAATTATTATTAAGAGGAATAGAAGAAAGAGGATTATTACTAGAGGGAACATTATTATTTGGGGGAGGTTAGGAAAATTCCCCTACATGGGTTGTTATAGTTGTAGCATAACTTGGATTGGAATCAAACGGATTTACATTTTGATTCAAGGGAGATTGATTAAACAAAGGATTATTATGTGATTTATGGAATGACATGGAACTTGAATTATAAATTTGGTGATTATTTGAAGATCTTGCTTCATTAAAATGAACATCTCTTTCCATTATTTATGTCATTATTTGTTTGTTTTGCCTTAGAAATTTCATAATGTGATTATTAGATTTGAAAGTAAGTTGACTATGGGGTCCTTCTATTGGGTTGAGGGATCCCGTGGCTGAAGTATAATCATCTTCTTCTTCTATGTTTATAATTTATATATCAATTTACTCATTATCATCCCATAAGGGATTCTCATTTGGATCTATGACTCTTCTTACTATGAAGGAGAGGAACCATGTTTTAGGGAAAAAAAAGGTTAATTTTTAATCTCACTCTTAATTAAGAAAGGTAGAAAAGCTATGAATATTGATTTCAAATGGCTGATATACCTCAAGAAGATCTCTCGATATACCTCAACCTGCCTGATATACCTACCTCCCAATATATCCATTGGTATTGGAGGTGACTTAGTTCCCTCAATATACATGACCATACACGATGATAAACCTTGAGGTACTAGACTAGGAACAATACAAGGATCAATATTTCTTGGATACGTGACTTAGTATCAATATTACCATAATGACATAAGGCAAATACTGTTAAGTCTTGATTAGTGATCTAATCTATGCAAATAAAATTATGTGGTCTTATTTAAGTTTAATTTTTTTATCTTTTAACTAAATGAAGGTTTTGAAATATTACAAGGAGGTGTTCACGTTGAGTTCACCAAAATGTGAGGATATCCACAAAAATCCTAGCAGATTCACAAGGGCTAAAATCCCCATGATTTGTCCTCACCTCAACTGATATGTTTGGTTAAGGGTTTGAAGGGTTCACCAGGAGTGTTTTAAGGATTCACTAAAAATCCTTTTGTTTGATGGGTATTTTAGAAAACCCTTAGGTTTGATTTTAAATTAAAACTAAAATATAAAATAAATATTACATAAAATAAGAGCTAATCCTAGAAAATATTTCTTTCTTTAAAATGAGGACTATATCTAAAGTACAAGAAAATAAATGTTTTTATTTTTAAGCAAGGATCCAAGAGAATGCAACATACAAAGTATCCTAGTGCAAACTACATGCAAGTGAGATTTAAATTCCTAAGAAGTAGTAGAAAATAAAAATGAGCCTATGTTATTTAATTATCCTTAGTTTGAAAAATAATTACCAAAGACTTGCAAAGAAGATTACCTAAACTGGTGGTTGTTGAGATATTGCACTCTGTAGAGATTGATCGTAAACTTGATCTCATGCCTTGGAAATATTGTGTTACACACCAAACCTAGCCGTCGGCTAGGTATTCCAAGCGTAAAGACTTTCATATATATATTAGTTAGTTTATTTAAAATTAAATCATCTTGTTGTTTTATATTTTCACTGCGTAATCACTCTGTGCCTTTACGGTGGGATCTGCCCTCCTAGTGGCAAGCTATTTTAATTAATTTATATTCTTTCCTCGCATTTCGTATTTCGCATGATTTATTTGTTCTGGTTTTACTGTTGAATAATAATAATTAATCCATTTATAGATAACCAGAAGGCGTAGCCTTCCAAGTGGTATCAGTAATCAGGTTCGGCGACCTCTACAGCACTGCTAAGAATTCTTCTGAAGCAAACAACCGAAGGAACTGGTTCATCGGCGTATTCCCTACGACTCGGTTCGTTGGCCGTCCAAGCAAGCGCCCAGCTTCATCACAGCCAAACAAGCTCGTCGCGAGTATTCCATGCAACTGTGTCACATCGTGTTCCAAGAAAACGCTGCACCGTTGCATATCCAGTTAACGCCTGAGATGAATTCAGGATGTCCCGACTCACAGGCTAAATAGCAGGCTCCAGCATAGGAAAATTGTCGTAAAAAAAGCGCATACAATACAAAGCATTTTCGTCCAATCACAGCACGCGGTTAACGATTAATTAACGCCCACACCTAAGGTACAATTTTTTTTTAATTATCGCTTCGGGATATATATCCCACATCTGCTGTGGGAAAGCAAGTAAAGTTTTTATATAGGGTTCGTCACACCTTCAAGGTTGTGACTTCGGTCACACACTCATTTATCGTCCCACGCGCGTAAAATCGATCGCTTGCATTGGTATTATCGTCGCCACCTGTTGGTTGTCCAGTCGTTTCCTCTGTCGTGTCGTTAATCTGTCCAGTCGTCGTGTCATCTATCGTGTCTTCCAGCTATCGGGTCTTCCGCTCCATCACGTGTCATTTGGTCTTTCGCTCGTGTCTCGCGTGTCGTTTGGTCTTAGCTCGTGTGTCGTGTCTTCCAGCTGTCATGTCGTCATGTCCGTGTCTTCCAGCTGTCGGGTCTTCCGCTCCGTCGCGTGTCGTTTGGTCTTATGCTCATGTCTCGCGTGTCGTTTGGTCTTAGCTCGCGTGTCGTGTCTTCCATATGTCGTGTCCTCGCGTCCGTGTCTGCTTCGTGTCTCGCGTTTTGTGTCCTCGCGTCCGTGTCTGCTTCGTGTCTCGCGTTTCGTGTCCTCGTTGTCCGTCACCTTCGGGCAGTCCGTGGTTAGTGGTTAGTCCGGTGTCGTGTCTTAAATTTGCAGTCAAGAAAAGTTGTCAAAAATTGTAGTCAAGAAAAGTTGTCAAAAATTGTCAAAAGTTGTCAAAAATTGCAAGTCAAGAAGGAGCCCAAATCCAAATTCAAATCCGCGTCACAGTTGGAGTGACAGTTGAAGCGGATCCAAATTTTTGCTAAAATCAACCAATTTTGCTGCAGTCCAAGCTCACAAGCTTCTAAACAGGTTATGCTAACTAATGCATGAGCAAAATGTGGACCAAAGGATCTGACGGTCGATTATCAAGCTCGAAGACGACCAATAACAACGCAAGAAGACCTCATCGAAGCCCAGGTACAAAAAATTCTCCTTCTCCTTTCAAAATTGGCAGTTATAATCCACATCATCCACTGGTAGACCCTATGGCTACTAATCCTCCCCCAACTCACGAAAACATCACACAAGGAAACTCAAGTAACTCAACCATTTCTAACGATGAATCTCTTCGACTCTTACTAGAGGGTATGAACGAAATTAGTCTCAACCTAAAATCCCTAGTGCGAGCACAAAACCAGCTTAATCCCAATACTAATCCCGAAAATCACTCCCATGCCCAAAGGAATGAAGAAAATGTCGATCATGATGATGATTGGGAACAACAAAGAGGTGATTCGGATAATTACAGGGATCGCTATCATAGACAGTGGTATAACCAAAATCAAGAAAGGGATACGGGTTATCACCAACCGAGAGGCCCTAATAATTTTCCACGCATTGATATGCCCACTTTTGAGGGTCATGATCCTCGTGGTTGGATAGCCAAAATGGAAGGCATTCTTGACTTATATCAAATTAAGGAAATTGATAAAGTCCCTTTCGTTGCATCAAAATTAGGCACTGAGGCCTACCAATGGTTCGTATGGCTTAAACGAGAGAAAGGAGCTACTATTAACTGGAGAAAATTCACTACCTCTTTTTTAGAAATATTTGATGAAGGAGCTACATCATCATACACAGTAAGGTTGTTATCTCTTAAACAAGAAGGATCGGTTAGCGAATTCGTTTCGGAGTTTACCAGTTTACTACCATACACTTTAGACCTCAGCCCCGACACAGTGGTAGGAGCTTTTTGCAATGGATTGAAAGAAAATATTCGAGTGGAGGTAGACATGCACAATCCCACCTTGCTGAACGATTGTATAAGAATAGCTAAGCTAGCCGAGAAGAGAAATCAGTTGTCTGCACGACGTGACACTTATAGTCGTCCTTCGTATCGCAACAATTCCTTTCGTAGAAATGATCAACCATCAAGATACTTTTGCTATAAATGTCGCACTCATCACCCCAAGGAACAAGCATGTGCCCAAAAACAAAACTTTCATATTGAAGGCGATCACTATGAAGGAGAAGAGGAAGAACCTTACCAACCGGAAGAACCTATGCCAGAAGAACTACCAAGTACTCTAGAAGAAAAAGAAGAGGATACAATGGCGATCTCCGTGCATGCCCTCATGGGTTTAACCGCCCACCATACCATCAAGGTACCAGGATTTCTCCGCTAGAAAAAGGTGAATGTGCTAATTGATTCTGGTAGTACCCACAATTTTATCGACATCAAAACCGCAAAAGCTTTGAATTTATTCATTAACTCTTCCAACAAAGACAAATTCCAGGTTCTAGTGGCCAACGGGGTGAACGCACAATGTGTTGGTCGCACATCTCAAGTTTCCATAAAAATGGGAACTTATACCTGGTTTGGATCCCTTTTCGTCATGAATTTGGGGAACTCCGATGTCATTTTGGGAGTTGAATGGTTGGAAACATTAGACACGGTTAGCTTCAACTTCAAAAAATTATTTGTGGAATGGAAGGAAAACAGACGAGTCATTCGCTTACAAGGCATTACTACTCCTCCATCACAAATGGTGAGCTCTCATAGTATGGAGAAGATGTTAAAAAAGGGTGGATATGGGTTTATAGCTCAAATTAATTGTTTGGAAAAACAATCTCAAGCAACTTCGGATATTCTTGCTCCAGAGTTACAAGACATCATAACACATTACGAAGAGGTTTTCCAAGAACCTCAAGGATTACCACCTAAACGATCTCATGACCATGCCATCCATTTGATTCCAGGGAGTGTCCCACCTAACAATCGTCCTTACCGCTATCCTCAACCACAAAAGACAGAAATCGAACAGATCATTCAAGATTTGTTGGATCATGGAGTCATTCGTCACAGCACTAGTCCTTATTCCTCACCTGTAGTTCTGGCTAGATGAAAAGATAACTCTTGGCGTATGTGTCTTGACTTTCGTTCTCTCAATAAACTCACTATCAAGGACAAATTTCCTATCCCTGTCATAGATGACCTACTAGATGAGTTGCATGGTGCAAAATTTTTTACAAAATTAGACCTTCGCTCCGGATTTCACCAAATCCGTGTCAGAGAAGAAGATATTCCTAAAACTGCTTTTCGTACTCATGAAGGTCATTACAAATTTTTGGTCATGCCTTTTGGTCTCACCAATGCACCATCCACATTCCAAAGTCTCATGAACCAAGTATTTCGTCCACTCCTCCGTAAGTTTGTGTTAGTTTTTTTTTATGATATTCTCATATACGACAAAACATGGACTGATCATTTACATCATGTGGATAAGGCCCTTCACATTTTACACAAAGAAAAGTTATTTGTCAAACGTTCCAAATGTTCATTTGGTGTTCAAGAAGTCGAGTATCTTGGTCATATAGTTTCACACGATGGCGTCAAAGTGGATCCCAATAAGATTAAGGCAATTCAAGAGTGGCCTTTACCTAAAACCATCAAGAAACTTCGTGGTTTTTTGGGTCTCACGGGCTACTATCGCAAGTTTGTACAAAATTATGGTAAGATTGCGAGCACCTCTCACCGCACTCACAAAGAAGGATGCTTTTCGTTGGTCGACAGAGGCTACTCAAGCCTTCGAAGCTCTTAAGAAGGCCATGTGTACAACTCCGGTATTAGCAACTCCCAATTTTAACAAACCATTTATTATCGAGTGTGATGCATCAGGAACGGGAATTGGGGCTATATTAATGCAAGAAGGTCATCCGTTGGCATTTGAAAGTAAACAACTCTCCGGGAAAAATTTGGGAAGATCAACATACGAAAAAGAAATGTTGGCTATTCTTCATGCAGTAGAAAAATGGAGACACTACCTAATCAGTAGTCGCTTCATTATCAAAACAGATCATAGTAGTCTCAAACATTTTCTTGAGCAGAGGTTTTCTTATCCAGAACAAAATAAGTGGTTAACCAAACTATTGGGTTATGATTTTGTTATCGAATACAAGAAAGGGAAGGAAAATGTAGCCGTCGATGTGCTGTCCCGAAAATATGAAGACGAAGTAGTCATTAACGCTATTTCAGGTCCTTGCTCCCAATGGGTGACTCAATTACAAGATGACTGGTTAGCCAATAGCAAAACTGCTAAGATAATTCAAGAATTGTCTATCGGTTCCTCTAAACACCCTTTGTTCTCTTATGAAGATAAAATCCTCCGAAAGAAGAATCGCATTTACATTCCACACAATTCAGAACTCAAATCGAAGATCCTCAACGAATCACACGCTTCTCCATCAGCAGGACATTCAGGGTTTTTGAAAACATATTTAAGAGTGAAACAATCATTTTGTTGGAAAGGATTAAAAGCAGAAGTCAAACAATGGGTAGCAGAATGCGAAGTTTGCCAGCACAATAAAGGTGAAACAATCAAATCACCAGGGTTGTTACAACCATTACCCATTCCTGACCGATAGTGGGAACATATATCCATGGATTTTATTGAAGGTCTTCCAAAATCAGAAGGCAGGACAATAATTTTCGTAGTCGTAGACCGGTTATCCAAATACGCTCACTTTCAGGATTTACAACATCCATTTTCCACAAGCAAGGTGGCAAAGGTATTTATGGATTCAATTTTCAAATTACATGGTATGCCAAAAAATATTGTAAGTGATAGAGACCCCATTTTCACTAGTAACTTTTGGCGGGAATTATTTCGACTTAGTGGTACCAAATTGAACATGTCTTCACCTACCATCCATAGACAGGATGGTCAAACAGAAGTAGTTAACAAATGTTTGGGTACGTACTTAAGATGTTTTTCTCAAGATAAACAATACCAATGGAGCCAGTGGTTAGCATTGGCAGAATGGTGGTACAACACTTCTTACCATTACTCAATTAAGATGTCTCCATTTGAAGCATTGTATGGCACCAAGCCTCCAATCGTTGCAGATTACGTACAAGGATCATCCAAAGTCGCCAAGGTGGATGACTGGTTCCAACAAAGGCAGTCTACACTCACCATCCTCAAAGAGAATTTAGTCCAAGCACAAAATCGTATGAAACAACAACAGGACTTGCACCGATCAGAAAGAACTTTTAATATAGGTGATTGGGTTTTTCTAAGGTTGCAACCTTACAAACAATCATCGTTAAGGATAAAATCCAGCCAAAAGTTGGCTCCACGATTCTATGGTCCTTACAAAATTGTGCACCGCATTGGAGAAGTAGCCTATCAATTAGAGCTACCAAATTCATCACGAATACACCCGGTATTTCATGTTTCATGTCTCAAAAAAGTAATTGGTCAGAAAGTGCGTAGTCAATCAGAATTACCAGTGCTCGATGAGGAAGGACGCATACATCTCCAACTTGAAGATATACTACAACACAAAATATGAAGACTGCGATCACGTAAGATTCAAGAATTTCTCATCAAATGGCAAGATTTACCAGAGGAGGATGCCACATGGGAACCTGAAAGTATTTTCCAGACATTTCCAGCTTTGAGGACAAAGCTTTCCGAGGAGGGGAGTCATGTTACACACCAAACCTAGTCGTCGGCTAGGTATTCCAAGCGTAAAGACTTTCATATATATATTAGTTAGTTTATTTAAAATTAAATCATCTTGTTGTTTTATATTTTCACTGCGTAATCACTCTGTGCCTTTACGGCGGGATCTGCCCTCCTAGTGGCAAGCTATTTTAATTAATTTATATTCTTTCCTCGCATTTCATATTTCGCATGATTTATTTGTTCTAGTTTTACTGTTGAATAATAATAATTAATCCATTTATAGATAACCCGAAGGCGTAGCCTTCCATATTGATTGTGAATCCATAGAACCTATAAGAATAGAAGACTTGAAAAGGGGAGAACAATTTTTTGGGGGTTTGCTATAGCCAAGGATGAAGCAAGGCTTGTAGGTTTGGTAGTCAAACCCCCTAGGCCGTTTTATATGACCAAATCAAATGCATAAAAAATAACGACCTTGATTTGCAAGGCAAATTTTCTCTCTATGGATAGAGAGCATAAAATCACATAGAACACAAAATGACAAAAAAATAAGTTTATTTGAGAAGGAAAATTTGATACTAAAGATGATTTCACAACCTGATAGGATTAACCATGAAATCGTTGCAAACAAAAGACAGAAGTAGAAAAATATTAGATTTTATGTTTGAAATGAATTAAAGAGACTCTTGATCGGGCCATAAACTGAAAGATGATAGAACAAAAAACAAACTGCTAGGAGATATCTCCGAGTGAATTCACATCTGATGAGGGTGGATCGTGAAATCACTTTGTTGTGACTTAGATGAAGGACAAGATAGTAAAATGGGATAATGTTGGGTTAAACAGGTAATAGAGGAGATAAAAAATAATGGGAGAGGTAGAAGAGGGGTTAAGGATTATAGAGGTAATGCAGAGCTTGTTGCCAACCTTGTTTAAAGTGGATTCATGCTCAGTAAGTGTGGATCATAAAATTATAAGACTTAGGGAAGAGGCAAAGAGTGGTAAAGGGGGTTAACCTTTTATAGTCCTAGGGGTTTTAAGTGTTGACTGTAAAAGTGCTCTTCTAAGACCTAGGGGTTTTATAGTCCTTATGCACATTGACGCAAAGGTGGAAGCAAAAAAATGGTCCTTTTTAATCTTAGGTCTTTGTTCCCTTGTTCATATTAGGTATTGTAATACATAGGGTTTTGTACATGTGGTCTCTATTGGTTCTTTGTTTGCACTCATCTTCCTTATTTCCAATAAAATTAACTCATAAAATATTTTTTTTTGTTTAGCCAAAATATTTTTCATACAAATATGATTAAACACATGGTGAGCATAGTTAGTTTCCTTGCTTACCTAGATATTTTTACCAACTTTTGCTAAATATTGTAATAAATAATTTGGAATATTGACATGTTTCCCATAACACAAGTGAGACATAAGTTTAAAATTATATGAAAAGACAAGGTCTTAGGATATGTAGTGCAACATAACCCTAGGATGTTGGAAATAACATCCTCTTATTCTCTTCTCTTAGGAGTGGCATTGACCTATCCTACTTCTAGAAGGAAATATGCTTTTTAGTTGTCTAGTTTTGTTTTATTCTTATACCAACGAGTTCTCTCAATTTATTGTTCCATGACTGATAATATATTTCTCTATAATTATAACTCTCATGTGTCTAACTTGGGTTGTGTTCCCATGTAATACATTAGAAAATTTGAGGGCAATTACATCATGGTTTTCAATTATTGAAATACACTATCCACCCTACATCTTTAAAATGTTTGACCACAAGTATTTTTCTTCAATTTTTTCGTGCTAGAGGGGTATCCATGGCTTTGTCAGAGGTATTACATCATTTGGTCCCATTGTAAATATTTATATTAGGATAAGAGTTTGATATTTGTGTATATAGTATGTGTCAAGTTAGTAGATGTGAGAATGTATCGTGTAATTAAGTGTGTGAGGTGTCTAGTTAGAAAATGAGAGTTATTTGAATTATGTGTCGAGTTTAGAAGTATGAAGTTTTTTGAAATAATGAGACTTTGTCTCTGTGAGATTTATTATGTAAGAAAGAAATATAAAGAGTCAAGTTATTCTAATATTCGTGTAATGTGAAGAGTCTCATATATCTTTATATTGAGATAAAGTCATGTAAATTGTAACTCGAAGAAGCTTTGCATTATGCATTGCTTGAGTTTTGCAATAAATATTTATATGATATTAATGTTCATTTGATATATGTTTGATATTGATGTGATTTATTGATCTTGGAATTATTTAACCCATGAAAATAACATCATTTTTCTAACAAAAACTTGATAATTAGATTTGATTCAAAATATGATGTTGGTGTTAGATTTCACACCAATTTTTAGTAACAAATAAATCTTATAAAGGAAGTGTAAAATGGGCAAAAGAAAGATATAGATGATGGGTGCCCTTAAGCACCAAATAATCACTATATTATCTATAAATAAGAAACACAACACTTCAAAATAATGGATGGAGTGGTGGGCGTATGTATACCAATACTAGAATGCCATTTATATAAACAACTTAATATAAGTCTACATAACAAGAAGGTTTTAGGTAATTATAGGTTATAAGGTGGGTTTAAATTGTCCATAGGCTTTACATAATTAAATGATATGTAATAAACTAAATACATTTGTATAATGATTGCATGTAGGTCTATGCAAGAGTATATTATACAATGTCAGCCTTGCCTATAAGTTAAATTACACTTTCAACACCCCTTGTAGTTTGAACTTAGGGTCTAAGGAGAGAAAAAATTAGTGATGATAATATCTTTCCCCCATAATGGATGCTTTAGTGAGTCTATGTATTTGAGGAAGTCTTAGTTGAATGCCTCATTTGGAAGTCTACTTATGGGAATATGCTCTTACATAATAATATTCTTAGGTCAAACCATAGTCACCATTTCCAATAATAGATACTCTTGTATGAAAACAAGGAAAACCTCCTCTATAACTCCACAGGAGGAATACAAGCCAAGAATAACCTCTCAATATTTTAAAAATAGTTTATAGTCGCATAAGGGAAAATTCAAGCATAACTTTTTATTTTTCTACATACTTTGTATTTGGAAACTTTGACATACCCTTGAGCCATCTACTTTTTGTCACAAAAAATGGATTTGCATCAACCTCTTTATGAGAATATCCAATATAAAATTTCAAGAACACTTGAACAAAGAATAAAAGCAAGAAGAATAAGATCTTAATACATAAAATAAATCAATAACCCAAATTTTTGATAGGAAAAAGAAGGATTGAATAGACCATATTCTGAATACTTCTTTCTGTATGCCTCCAAAAGACTCAATACATGCTTTAAATATCACAAATCCAACTATCTCTCCTATGAATATGTACAAAACATTTTGATTGCATATCATGTTATAAAATTTCTCTTTTGAAATAGGGTAATATACTTTGAGGACTATCACGTATAATTTTACCCCCAATATTATAATAGGTATTTGAATTGATGTCGTAAATATGAAGAGTTTGAAAATCCATGTGATTTGAAATAAAAGTGGGATCAAAACACTTTTGTATGCAAAAGTTATGGCCTCTAGAATATTTGCACTAATAGCCCTTAAAAACTTAAAAATCAACCCTCCAAATATTATAAGTGCAATATCTAATCGTAATTTACCACTTGGCATCCAATGATTTGTTGATGACTTATTCTATACCACCTAGTCACCATTGGACTGCTAAAAATATTATGAATTTCTTACATGCTTAATTCTAATTAATTGAAGGTTTATAAGTAATATAATTTTTTTACTTTTGATCCATTAAAAAGCAATGTCTATTACCACCTTAATTAACACATGGGTGAAAACAAATGTGTGTACACGGTAAATAAGAGGAAGACATTCAAACCTCTTAAATTTGCATGGCACGCGACTTCAACTAGTTGGGATAACCATTTGTCTAAAACCTTGTGCTAAGAGCAAACAATGCTTCCACCATTTAAGGTGAGCACAACCTCTACTAGGCATCACAAAAGCTTCCTACATAGGAAAGCATAATTTCAAAGTTAACACTTCTCTATCAGAAAACCTTGCTATTGATTGTCTACCATTACACCAACTATATTAGATGGCACAATAAGAGAATTACCTCCTTTAATGCATATCGCCATGGTGGATAGTTAAATAAAGCATGTCTATAATAGAATAAAAAAGAGAAATATGGGAGTCAAACCCCCAACCTATCTCAACCAAGCCTTACATGCCTCCAATCTCTCCAACATAGCTTTGGTTCTTGGCGAGATGAAGGGAGATGTATCACCTTGATGAAAGCACCTTTTGTGACCCAAACAAAATGAACACACTATTGGAATATTTGTGAAGGTTGGCCTCATAACCTTGAACTAAAGGTAACTTGTATTTGGGTATAAATACCCCATCATACCAACTAGTTTGGCCATTATTTGGAGTATTATTCATTAATTTGATAATGAGATTATTTGGTCTCCATGGAACCCCCATATGTTTTGTGTTCTTTGCTCTTTGTTTTGTGTATTTATTTTCAAGCAATACTAGATCATTTTTCATTCTATTCATTTTTGGAAATTATCATGAAATCTAACATGGTATTAGAGCAGGTGTAAATCTCCATTATTATTGGTAGTTTGACTTCTACAGCTATACTTAGAGCATCTAAGAAGAGTTTTTTAACAGTAATATTGAAAAAAGGGTTTCTAATAAAACCTTAGGTGGACTTGAATCATGAAAATATCATTGGGATTAGTAGATTTTCTCCAAAAAAAATATTCACCAATAGGTTCCTTTGTTTCTCATCAATCACTTTTTATGATTTTTGGCCAGATGGATGCCCTAATTTCAAAGTTGAGCTTTTTTGAGTTTTTTTAAAACCTCATTTTTTCCTATAGATTAAAAATAAATAAAAAACATTTCCTTCTATCTTCTAGCTTATTGTGTCTAATAGCAACATAGATGAGATGATAGACTACTTGGCCATCATGAAAAAATAAAAGAGGAGATTGAATATATTCATACATACACCTAGTGTTAAAGAAGCCATCAAAAAGGTTCTATGCTTAGCAAAGATCTATATGCTATTTGACAAAATTATAAAAATGGTCTCACAATATTTTTGTTGCATAGGCATGAGAGAATGTCCTGACTGGTCACATTTGATAAAAAGGTTATGTAGGTCAAACTATGATAGATATGAACGAGTTGTCAATGTTTATAGATTCTGTGTAAAATTTTAGGGGCTTCTTGTTTAGCATTTTTTGTCATTTTACCTTTGAGTACCTCAATTTCACAATTATTTTTTTTCTTTTTTCCTCCAAAAATAAAAATTTTGAAAAATGAATTGGCAATATAATTGGAAATATACTTTGGCATGGTGGGAATAATAGGGTGTATCGGTGCATGCTTTTATCATTATGACATAGGACTGTGTCAGCAAGGAATAAAAAAAAGGTTCTAACTATGATGTTGAGTTTAAATTTAATATTTAACTCTCATGTCCCAAGTAGAGTGCTTGGGGATATGGCTAGCCAAGCCCAATATGAGACTTTGCACATGGGAGGTACTTGGTTTGAATTCCCTAGGGTAATATTATTTTGTAAGATGATGATGTCATCACATCCTCTAATGATGTAGCATCCTATAATGATGTGGCGATGGATGATGTCACCTCTTTGCAGATGAGTGATGATGTGATAGCAATGTATGATCGACACATGGTAGTCTATATAACTTGTGGTAATTCATACAAGTAACGTGGTAATTTCTATAAGTGATGTGGTAGACCAAAAATACATGTGGTAGTTCATATAGTTGATATGATGCAACATGCGATAGTTAGCACATGTGCTAATGCATGCAATGACATGGTATTTTGTGCATAAATCCTAAGGCAACATATAGAAGCTAATGCATAAGGTGATGTAGGTGTTGGTATGACTAGCTCTAATTAGAACAACGTGGTAGACCATGTGCCAATGGGTGCATATAAATATGACATCAATGAATTACAATTCACCTTCTCATCAAACTAGACAAGTACCTTGCCTAGTCAACAACAAACTTGGCAACACATGAATTCTAAAGAAAACTAGGGTGTGACAAGTGGTATACTATGGTTCGTAGATAAAATAACAAATTAGACCATGACATGTGGTGTCGTGTGATTTTCTAATTTGCTACACAATTAACACATGTTTGGCACTCTCTTAGCCACTCACATAACAACCTATGACAACCTCTTATTCACTATCGGTATTGAATTTATTTTCCAACATTTTCAAAGGTTTTGAAGGTAATTTTTGTAATTTTAGGGCAAAACTTTGGGGCCATAAATTTTTCATATAGAAGCATTTTGAGCCTATTTTTATTTCAAATTGTATGATTTTTTGAGATCTCTGCATTGGTGATGTTTTTTATAGTCACTATATACAAGATTTTGTATTTCGGTATAATAGTCATGGATCATCATGTAACCTTGTTGAGTAGTTCAAACTATGCAACTTGGAAAATCAAGAATGAAACTTTCCTCCAAAGTAAGGGGTTATTCAAGTATGTGAATAAGAATCATTTCGATATTGATATTGAAGAAGTGAAGCAAATATTCAGGGACAAGAAGGATGAGTCTCATGGTGTCATAGCACTTCATGTTGGAAATGTATATGACACCCATGATAGCAACATCACAAAACCTAAAGTGTTGCTTGAGAATGTTTTAACTTTTGGGGATATGTTATCGAATTGATTTCACAAATTAGTAAATTGAAGTTGAGATTACAATTTTATCCATAAACTCATTTGATATTGTTTATGGAGGTAGTTTTTGCAATTTTAGGGCAAAACTTTTAGGGGCAATAAATTTTGCATATGGAAGTGTTTTGAGCTTGTTTTTCCAAATCATATGTTTTTTTGAGATCTCTGCATTAGTGGTGTTGTTTCTAGTCATAACTATATACGAAAATTTTGTATCTTGGTAGAATGGTCATGGATCATCATGTAACCTTATTGAGGGGTCCAAGAAAATAAACATTGAAGCAAGGGGTTACTCAAGTATATGAATGAGGAATCTTGATATTGATATTGAATAAGTGAAGCATATCTATAGGTACAAGAAGGATGCGGCTTATCGTGTCTTAGTGCTTCATGTTGATAATGTATATGACATAAATGATAGCAAGACCATGGACCCTAAAGTTTTTCTTGAGAAATTTATGGAGATGTGTGATTGAATTGATTCCACATAATCAATTTATTGGAGTTGAGATTACAACTTTACCCATGTACTCATTTGATATTATTGGTGAGTACATTAACCATTTTAAGAAACACAAGGAAAATTTGATTTTCAATCAAGATTACCCAAGGGAAGCTATTGCCAAAACTTAAAATGATAAGAAGCTAAAAAAAAATGAGAAGCATCCCAAAAGAACTTCAAAAATCCTACATGTGAGTTTTGCAAAAAGGAAGGTCACAATGTTAGATTTGCATCAAGAAATTTGAGGAAGCAACAAGAAATGGGGTGATGATGTTATTTTTCTATATATAGAGTGAGGACAATTTTGATGGAGAAACCTTAGAAGCACATGTAGTGGTTCATTCAACATAGTGGACATCTACTTCTTTAGATGAGTGGATTGCAAATTTAGGGGCAACTAAGCACACGACAAAGCACAAACATATCCTATAGTATTACTATAAAAATATAGGGGAGCATGTTGTTATTGAAGATGATTATTTATTGTAGGTTATAGGATGTGGAGATGTCAATATTTTATCTTTATCTTTTGATGAGATACTTAATGTTTCTAATGTTGGATGTAGCTTTTTGTCTATTTAATGCATTACTCATGCAAATAATAAGGTATAATTTTATCCCCAATCAATGGTTACTTAAATTTATTGAAAATGGGTTTAAATTTGTTGCTTATGGCTATTATGATGAGTCTGACTAAATGTATAAGTTGGGAAAAAGACCAACCTCTTTTACCCCATCTTCTAAGTAGAAAATCTTAGTTGCTATGGTTTCTCATATTGATAATGAAATCCAAAAGTGGCATCGTAAGCTTAGGCATATCAGCTATGGATCATTGAGATACATGAGTCAACATTAGATGGCCATTGAACTTCTATGCATATCCCCTTTAAGTCGTGCATGTTAGAAATGTATTTTAGGGAAGCATCATAGGGATACATTTCCAAAAGGGATTGAAATACAAACCTCTCATCCCTTGGAGATATACATAGTGATATTTATGGATCTATGGGTATACCATATCTTTTAGGAAATAGGTATTTCCTCATTTTTATTGATGATTTTTCTATATATATGTGATTATACAATATTTGCTCTAAAAAAGAGGTCTTTGATTCAATATATTCAAGGCTCTTATTGCCAATTTTGTGATAGTTTTCACTATTGCTTTGTAGCATTATTTTGATTCACCAATGCCTTGATCACCTCTAACATTTTGGTCATTGTTATATTATTGTTATACTTATCACTTGATTTGAATGGAGAAAGGACTAGAAGTTGTGGCTAAAGGACTACAATGGATGATGTGTTTTTTGCTAGGTTGAGTAATTATGTAGGGTTATATATAAGGATGAATAAAAATGTTTGGTTCGAGGTTAGGAATAGGTGACATGTTGGTTGTGGAATTGGGTACATACATATATTGGCAAATTTGGCTACATAGGCCATTGGTGGTGCACAGGATGATTCCCCTACTTGAATAAGAACATCCTCTCCTCTAGTCGCTTCTTTAAAAGTTGTAACTAGTGTATGATTGTTAGTATTACAAATCATTAAAACTAAGTCAAACTATAAATCCTTAATGTAATAAGACAATCCTTGTTCTTTGTTCGACCTAACATTATGTGGGACTAAGTTCAAGGTCCTTGAGAATCTAGTATTAAAATTATGCATATTTTTTTAGGATGTCTTTGCATTTAATTTAATTGAACAAAACTAAGTAACCATTACCAATGCTACCAAATCTATGCATAAATGGTTCTACTATTAATGCCCAACTTGTGTCTAATTTATTTGGTAATCCTTTATATCATAAAGAAACTTTCAGGAAGGGAGTATATTAGCAAGCATACCATTTTGTCCTTCTTTAGGATGAGATGAATTGATTTAATTATTTAAAATTTATTAAGATTATTAAGTGCTATATTATTCTCATTCCCATAAAAGGTAGATAATGCTTTCATAAATACCAAGAGAATAGGAGAATAGGCCACCAAATATAGTAGTCCTTGGTAGGTCCAGTTAGGAAGGTGGTTTTGTGACCTATGTGGTACTCTTGGATTATATTTTAAAGGAGGTGAATCGTCATATTATTGTTTAGGTAATGGGTACATTACATAGTTGTGACATAATTTAAAAGGATGTGGGAGATATGGATATGAAGGATAATAAGGTGGAGAGTACTGAGGTGGCAAATTTGGTTAATATTATTATTGATTTAAAGGTAGTGGAATATTTTGTTGTGGGGGAGGATAAATGAGACATGTTTATGGGAATTGTTGATTTTAGGGTGATGGACCTTGCATAATTTGCTATGCTTTATGAGTTAGAAGCAGTTTTGATCTCTATGTGTTATCGTGAGACACCAACGACATCATTTGCCTAGACATCACTTGTGTATTTTGAGCAAGGTTCAAATTTAAGCCTGATGACCCTATATTTAGAACTAAAGATTCATAAAGAGGGAAGTTAGATATATTTGATAAACTAGATCTAGATGGACTTTTGGTTGAAGGAATATTTGTAGGAGGGACATTTTGTATATTATAGGTCGGTGGTAAATATTTGCATAGAATTGGATCATCAAGAACGGGTTATTCATGTCAATGGGTATTCCATAGAGAGGATTAGTATGGGTTAAGGTTGGAGCTAAATTATACCAAGTCTGATTTTCTAGAGTAGATGAATAATTTATTTGTTAACTCTATGACTGATTTGTGGTGGCATGAATTCTTGAATTATTGGATTAGCCATAGGGATTTTACCTTTTGAAAAGATAAAACTAGATGTTTGAGTATCTTAGAATTTGTCCTCTTGATGCACCCACATGGTAGTTTGTTCCTTCCTCTTTCCCTTTGTATTTCTTCAATGGTACACAATGACGTCCATCATTTAATGATATTTTTCTATTTTGCAATCCTTTGATAGTGTGTTTATAACCTTGCACATATGTACCTATACAGACAGAGTTTTGAGGTCAAAAATTGTAAAACTTCAAAAATGTACCTATGGAGTGATTCAGTCGTAATTTTAACGTAATTCACTAGTAGAAAGTGATTTTCAAGATTTTGTATGCAAAATACTTGAATTCAAAAATATAGATGATTTACTTGTTGTTTTTGAGCGATTCACTTGTTAATATTAGATAGAAGTATTATTTAGCAAGAAGGATTCCAAGCAGATCACTTGGAACAAATCATCTTTAAATTTGGAGTGAGTCACCTTCCCATGAAGGATAGAGAAAGAAATTTGTATTTCCTAGTGAATCACTTGTTAGATTTAGAGCTAACCACTTGTTGGATTTGTCTTGGAAGGATTTTATTGTCTGGGATCAAATTCATCTTTTAATTCGAGTGAATCTCTTGTTGATTTGATCTTTGGAAGAATGACTCAAAATCTACTTTAAGTCCTTTTTGTCAATGATAGATGGACATGCAAGGTCAAATTTGAGTTTTGTTGATTCTTAGATGTTGTTGAAGTTGTCATCTTTGTAAAAAGTTAAAATTTTTAAAGTTTGTGTTGGAGTCACCATTCAGAAGTACTTAACAAAAATGAGCAAAAATAACAAAAAATTGATCAAGTTCAAAGTTAATTTGAGATTGGAATTAGAAAGTTGAGATCCTAGCCTCGATGAATCACACTAGATTTGACCTGTGAAAGTATAAACTTTTCTATTGAAAACACTCATTGAGAGAGAGAAAACCACTTGAAAATTCCAAGTGAATTGCATGTGTAGTGCCTTGGTGATTTTTCAAAGTTTTGTCTAAAATAGAGTGAATCATTATGAATTTCAAATCAAATTGCTTCTAAAACTAGACTTCATAAAAAATTTCTCGATTTTGAGACAATCTCTCTATTGACGATAAATATAATTTTGGCATGAAATTGAGGTATTTAGTGCAAATTTAAGAAAAATGAGGGTTGTTCCCCTACGCATGCTAGAAACTATGTTCAATTGAGGAATTGTCTTGTCTTCTAATTGAGATTTTGTACCTCCAATTCGAGTTTCAACAAGGTTGGAAGGGATTGCCAATGGCTTCTTCTAACATTGAAATTTAGATCTACTCGTCACTATCCTCATAAAAAAATTATTTGCTAATCTAAACTAACTTGCATTAAAGTAAAATGCAAAAAAAAATGCATAAAATTAATAAGAAAAAATAAAATGCATGGAAGTTTAAAGATGCAAAGAGATTCAAGCTAATATAGGTTTTAAATCGTAGCAAGAAAAGTGTTAAGTCAATCAATGCATGAGAAATCAAATTACATTAATGTCCACTCATTCATTAGATTATGAAATTGATAAGCAAATAACAAGATGGACTAGAAGAATAATGCCACAACCATCATGCACTTAACAAACCAAAAGGGTAGTGCCACTAATGGAATGCCTAAGGACTTGCCAATTTTTTATAATCTCATGAGGACAAAGCACAATGTGAGTTTTACAAAGTATAGATTCCAATTCTCATGGCCAAAAGATGAATACAATGAATGCCATAAACCCTTTATTATAGTAAATTTTTACCCTTACCTTATTTAAAATAAAAAATAATTACTCCTAATAAAAATAAATATTTATAAGAAACTTTACCAAAGTGTTAAACCACCAAATATTACATACTTTCAATTATACCAGACTTTCAAAATAATTTAATAAACCACGAATACTCAAGATCTATGCCTTCAATTTACCTTTGCGGCTAAGTGTTTTGCTCTTGATGGAAAAGCAAATCACATGCATAAATTGACCACTTTTACTAAGTGAATCACTCTCAAACCAATCAAACTAGTCAAACATTTTCTCTCAAACCAAGCAAACTAGTCAAACATTTTCAGCTAGCAAATTGACGCTTAAATTCAATTAATCAGTTCCCGTACACACTTAAGGAACACAAGGAAAAATTGATTTTCAATCAAGATTACCCAAGGGAAGCTATTGCCAAAACTTAAAATGATAAGAAGCCAAAACAAAATGAGAAGCATCCCAAAAGAACTTCAAAAAGCCTACATGTGAGTTTTGCAAAAAGGAAGGTCACAATGTTAGATTTGCATCAAGAAATTTGAGGAAGCAACAAGAAAGGGGGTGATGATGTTATTTTTATATATAGAGTGAGGACAATTTTGATGGAGAAACCTTAGAAGCACATGTAGTGGTTCATTCAACATAGTGGACATCTACTTCTTTAGATGAGTGGATTGCAAATATAGGGGCAACTAAGCACATGACAAGGCACAAACATATCCTATAGTATTACTATAAAAATACAGGAGAGCATGTTGTTATTGAAGATAATTATTTATTGTAGGTTATAGGATGTGGAGATGTTAATATTTGATCTTTATCTTTTGATGAGATACTTAATGTTTCTAATGTTGGATGTAGCTTTTTGTCTATTTAATGCATTACTCATGCAAATAAGAAGGTATAATTTTATCCCCAATCAATGGTTACTTAAATTTATTGAAAATGGGTTTAAATTTTGTGCTTATGGCTATTATGATGAGTCTGACTAAATGTATAAGTTGGGAAAAAGACCAACCTCTTTTACCCCATATTCTAAGTAGAAAAGCTTAGTTGCTATGGTTTCTCATATTGATAATGAAAGCCAAAAGTGGCATCATAAGCTTAGGCATATCAACTATGGATCATTGAGATACATGAGTCAACATTAGATGGCCATTGAACTTCTATGCATATCCCCTTTAAGTGGTGCATGTTAGAAATGTATTTTAGGGAAGCATCATAGGGATACATTTCCAAAAGGTATTGAAATACAAGCCTCTCATCCCTTGGAGATATACATAGTGATATTTATGGATCTATGGGTATACCATATCTTTTAGAAAATAGGTATTTCCTCATTTTCATTGATGATTTTTCTAGATATATGTGATTATACACTATTTGCTCTAAAATGGAGGTCTTTGATTCAAGATATTCAAGGCTCTTATTGCCAATTTTGTGATAGTTTTCACTATTGCTTTGTAGAATTATTTTGATTCACCAATGCCTTTATCACCTCTAACATTTTGGTAATTGTTATATTATTGTCAGACTTATCACTTGAGTTGGATGGAGCAAGAAGGACTAGAAGTTGTGGCTAAAGGAGTACAATGGATGATGTATTTTGGCTAGGTTGAGTAATGATGTAGGGTTATATATAAGGATGAATAAAAATATTTGGTTTGAGGTTAGGAATAGGTGACATGTTGGTTTTGGAATTGGGCACATACATATATTGGCAAATTTTGGCTACATAGGCCATTGGTGGTGCACAGGATGCTTCCCCTACTTGAATAAGAACATCCTCTCCTCTAGTCGCTTCTTTAAAAGTTGTAACTAGTGTATGATTGTTAGTATTACAAATCATTAAAACTAAGTCAAACTGTAAATACTTGATGTAATAAGACAATCCTTGTTCTTTGTTCGACCTAACATTATGTGGGATTAAGTTCAAGGTCCTTGAGAACCTAGTATTAAAATTGTGTATATTTTTTTAGGATGTCTTTGCATTTCATTTAATTGAACAAAACTAAGTAACCATTACTAATGCTACCAAATCTATGTATAAATGGTTCTACTATTAATGCCCAACTTGTGTCTAATTTATTTGGTAATCCTTTATATCATAAAGCAACTTTCAGGAAGGGAGTAGATTAGCAAGCATACCATTTTGTCCTTCTTTAGGATGAGATGAATTGATTTGATTATTTAACATTTATTAAGATGATTAAGTGCTATATTATGCTCATTCCCATCAAAGGTAGATAATTCTTTCATAAATACCAAGAGAATAGGAGAATAGGCCATCAAATATAGTAGTCCTTGGTAGGTCCAGTTAGGAAGGTGGTTTTGTGACCTATGTGGTACTCTTGGATTATATTTTGAAGGAGGGGACTCGTCATATTATTTTTGAGGTAATGGGTACATTACATATTTGTGACATAATTTAAAAGGATGTGGGAGATATGGATACGAAGGATAATAAGGTGGAGAGTACTGAGGTGGCAAATTTGGTTAATATTATTATTGATTTAAATGTGGTGGAATATTTTGTTGTGGGGGAGGATAAATGAGACATGTTTATAGGAATTTTTGATTTTAGGGTGATGGACCTTGCATAATTTGCTATGCTTTATGAGTTAGAGGTAGTGTTGATCTCTATGTGTTATCGTGAGACACCAACGACATCATTTGCCTAGACATCACTTGTGTATTTTGAGCAAGGTTCAAATTTAAGCCTGATGACCCTATATTTAGAACTAAAGATTCATAAAGAGGGAAGTTAGATATATTTGATAAACTAGATCTAGATGGACTTTTGGTTGAAGGAATATTTATAGGAGGGACATTTTGTATATTATAGGTTGGTGGTAAATTATTTGCATAGAATTGGATCATCAAGAACGGGTTATTCATGTCAATGGGTGTTCCATAGAGAGGATTAGTATGGGTTAAGGTTGGAGCTAAATTAGACCAAGTCTGATTTGCTAGAGTAGATGAATAACTTATTTTTTAACTCTATGACTGATTTGTGGTGGCATGAATTCTTGAGTGATTGGATTAGCCATGGGGATTTTACCTTTTGAAAAGATAAAACTAGATGTTTGAGTATCTTAGAATTTGTCCTCTTGATGCACCCATATGGTAGTTTGTTCCTTCCTCTTTCCCTTTGTATTTCTTCAATGGTACACAATGGCGTCCATCATTTAATGATATTTTTCTATTTTGCAATCCTTTGATAGTGTGTTTATAACCTTGCACATATGTACCTGTACAGACAGAGTTTTAAGGTCAAAAATTGTAAAACTTCAAAAATCTACCTATGGAGTGATTCACTTGTAATTTTAAGGTAATTCACTAGTAGAAAGTGATTTTCAAGATTTTGTATGCAAAATACTTGACTTCAAAAATATAGATGATTTACTTGTTGTTTTTGAGCGATTCACTTGTTAATATTAGATAGAAGTATTTTTTAGCAAGAAGGATTCCAAGCAAATCACTTGGAACAAATCATCTTTAAATTTGGAGTGAATCACCTTCCCATGAGGGATAGAGGAAGAAATTTGTATTTCCTAGTGAATCACTTGTTAGATTTAGAGCTAACCACTTTTTGGATTTGTCTTGGAAGTATTTTATTGTCTGGGATCAAATTCATCTTTTAATTTGAGTGAATCTCTTATTGATTTGATCTTTGGAAGAATGACTCAATATCTACTTTAAGTCCTTTTTGTCAATGATAGATGGACATGCAAGGTCAAATTTGAGTTTTGTTTATTCTTAGATGTTGTTGAAGTTGTCATCTTTGTAAAAAGTTTAAAATTTTAAAGTTTGTTTTGGAGTCACCATTCATAAGTACTTAACAAAAATGAGCAAAAATAACAAAAAAATGATCAAGTTCAAAGTTAATTTGAGATTGGAATTAGAAATTTGGGATCCTAGCCTTGACAAATCACACTAGATTTGACTTGTGAAAGTATAAACTTTTCTATTGAAAACACTCATTGAGAGAGAGAAAACCACTTGAAAATTCCAAGTGAATTGCATGTGTAGTGCCTTGGTGAATTTTCAAAGTTTTGTCTAAAATAGAGTGAATCATTATGAATTTCAAATCAAATCGCTTCTAAAACTAGACTTCGTAAAAAATTTCTCGATTTTGAGACAATCTCTCTATTGACGATAAATATAATTTTGGCATGAAATTGAGGTATTTAGTGCAAATTTAAGAAAAATGAGGGTTGTTCCCCTACGCATGCTAGAAACTATGTTCAATTGAGGAATTGTCCTGTCTTCTAATTGAGATTTTGTACCTCCAATTCGAGTTTCAACAAGGTTGGAAGGGATTGCCAATGGCTTCTTCTAACATTGAAATTTAGATCTACTCGCCACTATCCTCATAAAAAAATTATTTGCTAATCTAAACTAACTTGCATTAAAGTAAAATGCAAAAAAAAAATGCATAAAAGTAATAAGCAAAAATAAAATGCATGGAAGTTTAAAGGTGCAAGAGATTCAAGCTAATATAGGTTTTAAATCGTAGCAAGGAAAGTGTTAAATCAATCAATGCATGAGAAATCAAATAACATTAATGTCCACTCATTCATTAGATTATGAAATTGAGAGCAAATGACAAGATGGACTAAAAGGATCATGCCACAACCATCATGCACTTAACAATCCAAAAGGATAGTGCCACTAATGGAATGCTTAAGGACTTGCCAATCTTTTATAATCTCATGAGAACAAAGCACAATGTGAGTTTTACAAAGTATAGATTCCAATTCTCATAGCCAAAAGATGAATACAATGAGTGCCATAAACCTTTTATTATAGTAAATGTTTTTTTTTTTTTTTTTTTTGGTATATAGAAGCAATGGTTACAATCACGATTTTTAGTAACTACCAGCACAGCTGGTAGGGTTCAAACTATCTACGAAGGCTCCCAGGACTTCCACCGTCTCGGTACATGGTAACCCGGCGTGAGATGGGGACCGCCGGACGCACGGGGTTGCACCGTCGTCATCAATCTGGCGCACCACTCAGAGGAATCAGATCCGGGCTACTGTCTGTGCATGGGCAAGCCCGTGGGATTGGAACCTAGGTCTCCTCTCGGTAAGCGCCCCAACTTACCAATCCACCTAGACCCACGGACAATTATAGTAAATGTTTACCCTTTACCTTATTTGAAATAAAAAATAATTACTCCTAAAGATTTATAAGCAACTTTATCAAAGTGTTAAACCACCAAATATTACATACTTTCAATTATACCATACTTTCAAAATAATTTAATAAACCACGAATACTCAAGATCTATGCCTTCAATTTACCTTTGCGGCTAAGTGTTTTGCTCTTGATGGAAAAGCAAATCACATGCAGAAATTGACCACTTGCGGCTAAGTGTTTTGCTCTTGATGAAAAAGCAAATCACATGCAGAAATTGACCACTTTTACTAAGTGAATCACTCTCAAACCAATCAAACTAGTCAAACATTTTCAGCTAGCAAATTGACGCTTAAAACCAATTAATCAGTTCCCGTCCACACTTAGTCAAATTTTGAAAAGCAGCGTCAGCCTCGGCCTTACCTTCGCCGAAATTTCCAGTCACACTCTTTTCCCATAGTGTCATGTCATGTCATGTGACTTTCCTTGAACTTGATTTTTGATTTTATGAAGAATTTACAGTATTATCCATGTCATGTGACTTTCCTTGAACTTGATTTTTGATTTTATGAAGAATGTGCAGTATTATCCATGTCATGTGACTTTCCTTGAACTTGATTTTTGATTTTATGAAGAATTTGCAGTATTATCCGTGTCATGTGACTTTCCTTGAACTTGCTTTTGTGAAGAATCTGAATTATTACCCATGTCATGTGACTTTCCTTGAACTTGACTTGTGAAGAATCTGCAGTATTACCCATGACTTTCCTTGAACTTGACTTTGTGAACAATTTTTAGCTGGGACTCACATGTGCCCCTCTTTATATATCCACACTACTTCACATAAACGGTGTCCTACTTCAGCTATTGAAGCATTGAGAGAAGAAAATGGCCGAGTATACAAACAAAGACGGCGCATTATCTTCAATTCAATGCATCATCTTTGGTCTTATATCTGCTGCTTTGTTATATCTGTGTTGGACTCGGCCGATTCCGGTAGCCATGATGTCTCTGGATTGCCTGCCTGCCTTAGTTTTTATGCTCATCGAGCTTAAAACGTCTTTATGTTCAAATCATGTGTTCATGGGGGTTTTATGTAATGTCATAGTTGTTGTTCTCTTGGTCAATTCAGGATCGAAGGGTAATTCCAGCGAGAGCCACGAGTTTTATGGAGAGTATCTCATAACTTATGACGCTCTGCAAGTGCAGATCGTTGGGGAGAATGAGAAAGAGAGAGCAGTTGATGACTGTGAACATTGTGTTGATTATATGATTGAATGTCAGGAGAAAGCACAAAAGTGGAGTACTGAAGAATATGCTAGGGAACCTGAAATGGACGGCGGGAATTCCTGCAATGAGAATTGTGAAGATAAATCCACCTGGGATTCGAGATTGGCTATTGTTTTTTATCCTGTCGAGGAACTGAATGGGAGGTGCGATGAATTCATTGCTAATTTTCGTCGAGATTATGCCAGGGAACCTGAAATGGACGGCGGGGATTCCTGCAATGACGATTGTGAAGAGAAATCCACCTGGGATCTGAGATTGGCTATTGTTCAATATCAGCCCGTCGAGGAACTGAATAGGAGGTGCGATGACTTCATTGCTTATTTCCGCCGCCAAATGAGTCTCCAGAGTTGCGATAACTGAACTCCTAACTTTTTCTGCAGATCCATATCGAGTGTTGCATTTCCCCTTCACCGATGTCTGACATACAGATAGGATTTTCAAAAAAGGAGGAAAAAATAATAATAATAATAATAATAATAATAATAATAAGAGTCGATGTATAACAGGTACATAGAGTTTCGGTGACAGTTTACTATTTTGAGCTAGAAATTGAGAACGAAGTATGTCAGTCTCCATTAAGTTTGTTGCAATGTATGGCTCCATGGCATGTAAATTGGTTCAAGATTCATAAATATAACTTCCTCTGTTGTAAATAAGGAATTCGGCTGTTAAAGATAAATTAATATAATAAATTAGCCCCTGCTTTGCTTTAATTTGACTCTGTGTGCCACTAGCCACCAGCGAGATGCAAGTAACGCACCCCTCATGTATTTCAGCTCCAAGAATGGAGGATTTAGCAAAGGGTACTAAATCGATGTGTTGGAATAATTTTTTTGTATGTGCATTTAGACAAAGGATATTAGATTATAGAGTTATATCGGAGCCTCGGACCATAACAGATATTACACTAAAGTACTGTTAAGGAGATTTAAACATTTCTTTACAGCAAACGTCTTTGATTCTCTGTTCTGTCAAAATCTGGTAAAATTCTTTTAGTAAATAAGGGAAAGGAATGGAATAATTTTTTTGTATGTGCATTTAGACAAAGGATATTAGATTATAGAGTTATATCGGAGCCTCGGACCATAACAGATATTACACTAAAGTACTGTTAAGGAGATTTAAACATTTCTTTACAGCAAACGTCTTTGATTCTCTGTTCTGTCAAAATCTGGTAAAATTCTTTTAGTAAATAAGGGAAAGGAAAGGCTATCAGAATGTTGGACTTCTGAAGATTTGAAAGACGAGACAGACAAGGGTTAGGGTTTAGATATTTCAGAAAAGGTTTGCTCATCTGACACGCGGTGATGGCAGAGTCCTACTACCCAGGGCTAATCTGAACGGTTCGTTTCTTTCCACCATTTCAATAAATTGCAAGTTTAAAGAATCACAGCTTTCATTTAATTTTTTGTTCGGGTTCGGTTCTTCGCCTCTCTAATTATTATTATTTTGTTTTTTTCCTTTTTGTCGTTTAAGCGCCTATAAAAAGGCTTTCATGTTTATAATGGGTTTGCTACCCGTTGTAAGGGCGTCGAAGGCTTCCATTTCTCATTCGACTCTGTCTGGAGTACCTGCAGAAGATAAGTGTTGTTTTTATGTCTTGATTTTGCTGCTTTTCAGATTTGTCAACTCTGAACGGCATTATAGTGAATTCTGGAGATTACATATGTTGTACTCAAACAACAGATCTGGAATTGGCCTTATGTTATTTTTTAAATTTTATGTAGCTTGGGCGTCCTTGGGGTTAGCGTTTCCTTTGCAGGTGAGCTTGCAGGCAGGCCATGCGTTTTTAATAGTAAGATTTTATTTATTTTTTAGTTTCGTCTGCAGTTTTCCCATGGTCTGAGGTGGATCTTTGTGGTTCTTAGTTTTTAGTAACCTTATACACGGTGAGTTTCGAAAGATAACGGATAAATCACCGACACTATAGCCGCAGTCGAAGAGGAATTTTTCCTTGCAGTTTACGATTTATAAGGTATTTATAGGGTACATTGTCGGGCACAATCCCACGGCACTTTTTCCCTGCAAGATAAGATAATTGAGGGCAAGCTGATTTAAAGAATTATATTGGCATTTATTTAAGATAATTTAGGGTATGCAGGTATGTAGGGGTAAAATAATTTACTGTAATAATTTTTAGTAAATTATATGGAATTAAAGCGTTAAATAATACTATATCCATAGAAAGTAGATTATCTTGATTTTGGAAGTGGAAAAATTCTCAGTTCCCCTAATTTTCATCTTCACGTCTTGCCAATTAGAAGCATTCTTGCCGAGAAATTGCTTCCGGGTTGCCTTCTTCTTTTGACTATATAATAACTGAAATTTGAAGGCGTGGAGCTCTTCTTCCAGAGGTTTTTACATGCCGAAATTTATCCTTTGAAGGCGTGGAGGTGTTTTACCTATCTTCATGTTTTTTCTCTGAATTAATTGCATTAACCAGGATTCTCTCTAGAGGCTTTATCCAGATTGACCCTAAACCGACCTGCTTATGTGAATTTTCAAATACTCATTTCTGAGGGAAGTGGAGTGGTGAAATCTGTCTAAAAAGGTTGCAGTCCTTGTGGGGCTTGCAAAGTCCGGCGTGATATGCAAAAGGTATCACATGTTTCCTTGACATTTTCTTGTAATTCTTCTTCCAGATTTGGCTTGTAGGTCTTTAGAAGATGTTTCATACTTTACACAACATCAAGGTTGAAGGAGGCTTTCTTGCTCAACATCATCGGGTCTCAGAAGATACAAATAGAGAGAGAGAGAGCCCATTTAGACTGCCAGTTTACCCTTAGGGATATGGGCATTTTTTTTTTAAATAAATGTAGATAAGTAGGGGAAGAAGCTAATTGGAGGGGTAAACATTTTTTATATTTTTTAAATTATTATAATTTTAGTAAATATTGGTTAATGTGTTCATAAGCGAGTGGTCTGTAGTTAACATCCTTACGGAGATCACATGGGGCATGTCGATGACTTGTTGATGTCTTTGTAAGGGGTGTTAAGTGTGTTTTTATGTAATAGTGCATTTTGTATTTAAAACAAGTGTCAATATCACATAAAACATATATGGACAAATTTTGACTAATTTATCCTTATGTAGATTTCAACTTTCAATTTTCTGATTTCTTTAAACATTCTTATAATTACGTAAATTTGATAGAGGGTTGTTAACTATAAACCTTTGCAGTATGAGGCTTAATATAAACTAATCTCATGATTTGTGTGTAACTATCATGATAAGTGAGTAATTATTTTTTGGGCTATTTGTAGAAACGGTATCATTTTTTCTCGAGACTGTATAATGCAAAAAGTGAATAATTTTTCTACAGCTGGTTTATTGTAAAATGGGCAATTGTACTTTTATATGGAGGTTCTCAAAGAATTTTGTATGAAGTTCATTGCAAAAGGGAGGTTGGCAAATTAATCTCTTTCCAAAGGAACGTTAACATAGGTTGGCAAATTAATCTCTTTCCAAAGGAACGTTAACATAGGTTGGCAAATTAATCTCTTTGAAGAGTTAATCTCTGCTATAATTTTCTACTGTTCAGTTACATTTAATTTAGTTTGTCTTGGAGGTCTAAGTTGACTGCTTTTTGGATTGAGCAGGTTTGAACACATGATATTAGTTATCAAAATGTATACGTGGACTTCATGGCCTAAATAATTTTGCAATTACTGCATTTGTTTGCTTGTTCTGTTTCAGTTTTGCTTGAAAAGATATGCTATTGAAAATTTTGTTTTGTTTTTTTTTCTGTAGAAGGGAGTGTTTAACTGGGAAAGGTTTTGTATGTGATAAGTTTATAATAGTAGTCATTGAAGAGGGTAACCCATATGTTCATTATAGCATTTGTAGGGAATTTGAAATATACATGAATGTGTGAGGGATTACAAGGGCATTCAATAAGATCTCAAAAAAATTATGAATGTTTATCTTGTGTTTTTGAGATATCAAGGGAAGGCTCAAGTATTGGAGAGGTAATTGTTGTGGAAGCATTCTATCTTCTAGTAATTGAAGATGTTGTCTCTGAATTCTTTCTTTGGACTATGCCTTAGCAGTCCCCATCTTCCTCATGAATGTACTGTATTTTTTCAAATATTAGCATATTGAGTTAGGAATATCTCATCTGACGTGCCTTGGCAGTGCACGACTTTATTATGAATCTATTTAACTTCATTCAGGTTTGCATGAAATTATCAATCGCAACTCTAGCTCCCAACCCCATTTTTCATCGATATTTAAGCAAATAAAGGATGTTAAATAACTAGCTTCTCTTGAAACAATATTTTATAAGAGCTTGTCATGTCATCTATAAGCTGTTCGACCTTGGTTGAACTGCATGTGGACAGTTGAGGCTTTTGTTTGGAAGGCTGCTTTGCCCTGTTTTGCCGTTGCCCATGGTTGCCTCTTAATTTTCCCCAAATAAGGACTGCCCTGTTGGTGCTTATTTTGTTGAGCAATCAAACATATTGTAGCTGGTTGTAAATGTCCACCTTTCAAGATGACGAATTTTTTTCCCCGGTTTACTCTTTTGAATGAGGTTTAAAAATTCATACAGAAATTGTGTTTTATCCCAAACATTAAAAATAAAATATGGTTGTATCTAAGTTTTTGGAGAGATAAAAGTGATTCTAAGCTTCAGGGAATACAAAGGTCTGCCATTAGAGAGATCATTTTCTTCATCATGTAGACATACCTCAAAAAGATATGGATTTATAAGATAATAGATCTTTTGTGGCGTAAATGGAACATCACTCTATTTGTAGAGGAGATAGGGGTTTAAATCCACCACTTCAGGACTTGGGTGTTAAATTTCAGCTAATGTATTTATTTTTATGAAGAAATATTATATAAAAACAGGGTACACAACATTTGTTTAAGGAATATATTAGAATTGATGCGTTTGTGTGTTTAACTTCACATTCTTGTCTGACCGCTTGGTTTTTGATATATGTGTTTGGAATTCCGCTAAGGGATTAAAGTCTACCGCTCAGTGTGCAAACAGTCTTTTATTTATTTTTCTTTAGAATAAGGGAATAAATAGGTTTTTTAATAAAAAGGAAAGTTAAAAGTTTGGGTTTGGACCCAAGGTTAAGAGGCTTACGATCTACCGACTAAACTAGACAGACTATACTTTAATTTTTGATAATTGTTTATTTTTATATAAGAAAATTAGTAATATTATTGGATGTTATTTAAAGGTAAAAGGAAGTTAATGGGATCTGATTTTTGGTATCAAATTGGGATAGTTAACTGGCAATCACTTGATCATTACTATCAGTTTATCCATTCCAATAAACTGTGGTTTGAATCTTGAATTTTGTCTCAAAAAGACTAAAACCTTAACCACCACATAATAATATTAAGTGCTAACAATTGTTTGACAATTTCCAATAAGAACTTCTTGGTTGATTACTAATCAATTATATTGTAAGTGTACACAGAAGATTTATTTTTAAATTTTAAATTTATATATTAAAATAATTGAAATATATTTAAATAATTATATATTAACTAATATTTTTTATAAAAATATTTATAAAAATAAATTTTAAAAACTATTTATCTTTATATTTAAGTTTTTTTTTTTTTTTAATAAGCCTGTTGCCAGTTTTTTTTTTTTTTTAATAAGCCTGTTGCCAGTTCGAAGATGGTAACAAGCAAATTTTTGTTAGAGTAGTTTTAAAGAAATAAAGATTTGAATGGTTTTAAAAGTAAAATATTGTAGAGTAGTTTTTACGTTATTAATAAGTATTATGGTTAGTGTGAGTAATCTTTATTATTAATGTATAGGATTGAGTAGTTTTTTTTAATGATGATTTCTTGTAAAGTTGAGGGCTATGTTTATTAATAGGGAATTTAACACACACCCACCACCCACCCACCCCTCACACACTTGTTCATGCAACAATTTGAACCTTGGACCTCTCGAAGAAGAGTTAAAGCCGAGAGCTATGCTTATCAATAGAAAATTTAACACACAACCACCACACACCCATCCCTCACATACTTGCCAACGCATCGATTTGAACCTTGGACCTCTTGAAGAAGAGTTAAAACCGAGAGCTATGCTTATCAATAGGGAATTTAACATACAACCACCACATCGACCTTTCACACACTCGTCCATGCTGCGATTTGAATCTTGGACCTCTCGAAAAAGAGTTTAATACACAACCACCACACACCCACCTCTCACACAGTCGCCAACGCAACAATTTGAACCTTGGACCTCTCGAAGAAGAGTTAAAGCTTGTACTGTTGCACTGTCCCCCATGGGACTATATATATTTTGGTTACATAGGAGAGTTGGTCACAATCACACTATTTTTAATGACTGTTAAGTACAGGGTTCAAATCATGGGGGTTGCTCCCACCAAATCTATTCTTACTCGAAGGGGACCACGTGAAGGGGACCACTTATTGTTATTGGTCATTGTTGAACCTTGGACCTCTCGAAGAAGAGTTAAAGCTTGTACTGTTGCACTGCCCCCCATGGGACTATATATATTTTGGTTACATAGGAGAGTTGGTCACAATCACACTATTTTTAATGACTGATAAGTACAGGGTTCAAATCATGGGGGTTGCTCCCACCAAATCTATTCTTACTCGAAGGGGACCACGTGAAGGGGACCACTTATTGTTATTGGTCATTGTTGATCCAACGTGAAGGGGACCATTGATCGATCGAAATTTGTATCATCATCGTCGTTTGAAACGTACTCACAGAGGATTCAGACCAATATACTACCTTTCGCAAACAAGCTGCCTCCGAGGTTTGAACCTAGGTAAAGGTTTGAACCTAGGTAACCTAGATGTTTTCTTGATAAGTGTTTGGCCAGACAAGCACTTACCAATCCACTAGCCCTCGAGCATTAATGATTATAATATTAATATTTTTTATATAATATTGATTTTTTTTATATTTTTTTTTTTTATTTGGTTATTGTGAGAAACCTCTATGACCAACGCACAGGGCTAAGCAGTCTCCTCCCAACCATGACCCCTCGTAAAGCCGAAAACTATACTTATCAATAGAGAATTTAACACAAAGCCACCACACACCCACCCCCTCACACACTCCTCACGCTACATTGATTTTTTTAATATTAATATAGATGAAATGGAGCTAATGTATATAAAAAAAAATATTAGTTACTATTTTATTTTTTTTGATATATAGAAGCAATGGTTACAATCACAATTTTTAGTAACTACCAGCACAGTTGGTAGGGTTCAAACTATCTACGAAGGCTCCCAGGACTTCCACCATCTCGGTACATGGTAACTCGGCGTGAGATGGGGATCGCCGGACGCACAGGGGTTGCACCGTCGTCATCAATCTGGCGCACCACTCAGAGGAATCGGATTTGGGCTACTGTCTGTGCATGGGCAAGCCCGTGGGATTGGAACCTAGGTCTCCTCTCGGTAAGCGCCCCAAATTAGTTACTATTTTATTATTAACCATTATTTTATGGTGTAAAAGGAAAGGTATGATTAATATGATTTATTTGTTATAAGATTTATTTGAACTTAAATATATTATTATAGGATGATATTTTTTTCAAATGAGTTTACACATACTCACATGTTTTTAAGAGGGATCTTGCTCCACTCATATTAAGTGGGGTTTGAATCTTGAACCTCTCAAAAACCCTTACATTAAAATAAACTTATAAAATAATATTATAATTTAAATAAATTAATAAATTTTGGTTATATTATTTTTTATAATAAAAAAATATTAAACCTAAATAAAAGTATATATATAAAGAACATCACAAAAGAATATAACCAATCTATTAATTTTACTAAAAATAAATATATTTTTAACTTTACTTATATCATAAAGTTATAATCAATTTATTTATTTTACTAAAGATAACTATTTTTTTTTTTTTTAACTTTCGTTATTTCATAGTTGTAATTATACATCATAATCTAAATCAGTAAAGTAAAAGTCAAGGGTCCACTATTTAAATTAAAGGCCCATAACGTTTCCGTAGGAGAAAGGCTTTTTTTTCTATTCTTTTATATATTTTAAATTATTTAGTAAAGTATTTTATCCCTTTTTTATAAATTTTTAAATTAAAATGAAAAAAATAAAAATTTAAAGTTAGAGTTCATAATAATTTTTTGAGTTGATTTAATAAATTTATATAGTTTTTGAATCGAAGGTTTGAACTTTAGATTTTTTTAAAAAGAATTAATATCCACAGTAATTATAATTATGCAGTAGTAAGTTTTTTTTTTAATATGAAAGGCCATTTTAATTATAAAAATAAAAGTCTTTTACAGCTAAAAAAAAGTGTGGGTGGAGAAAAAATCATATCTTAAGTGTTACTAACTTATCCTAATAGCGGATAAAGAAAAACAAACTACATCACACGGGCATCATGGTCATCAACAACAAACTAGAAACATTCTACAACCAGAAAGAATTTAAATATGGGGCCCGTGGCAGACAAAGTCTTATCCATTTGAAGTAGGTGGTTCCCCCCACCCATCAAAGCGCTCCTCACCCCAGCCTGAAGCATGAGTAATTGGAGAAGAAGGAAGAGACCAACCTGAAATATGTCCGTGGCTGCCTGAAGCCCCCCAACCATCATTAGGTATAAGCGCAAATTGCGAAGTGATCACATGCACAGAATGTTGGGAGGTGTACACATCTGGCTGTTGCAGCGGGCCTCCGCATCGGGGCTCAGGAACCCCCATATAAGAAAGTCTACGACCAAGAGGCAAACCCTGACATAGTAAGCTCCAGGCGAAAAAAGCTTTCTTTGGCTCCAGATAAGACATCCAAGTTGAATGAAATCTGGTTTTCTACCTAGGAGATGAGAGAAGGTCCCATTTGACATTGAGTTTGGGCACCGTGGGGGCAGTTGACGTAAGCCAATCATAACCCTTTCTGGATCTGTAGCTGAGCAATGAAGTGCTCTTATACCAGACCCAATATTTCCACCAGGGTTTCTAGGATCTGACACCTAATTTCTGCCATAAGAAGAAAGGTGTATGGTCCAGAACAACATCATACATAGCCTTGTTAGCATTGGACAAGCGAAACATCCTTTTAAAATTTTTTTAAGGAATCCAGTCTCTGTTTTCCCTAGAGTAAAAATCTGCAATGGCAACAATGCCCTGCTTAAAAAAATTTTGGGCATGGACCCAAGGAACTTGGCCCAACGGCTTACCCTGAAGCTTGAATACAGGGGACCACCAAACATTGAGAATATTAATGGAAAGGCCTTTATGTGAACAGACCTCCTTCCAAACAATCCAAGGGTTTAATTGTTGCCAAGCCTTCCATATGCTTTTGATGACAAAGGATCTAGGGATTTTAATGAAAACTTGGGCCAACACTAGAGAGGGCAAATCCATTCCTGCCCAGGCTCGACGGTTGAGGGGAAGCCCAGCCAAGATGCAATGTCTGATAAGAACTTTTCATGCTTTAGGTCCTTTGAGAGCCCGCACAATCCATTTAGCACAAAGGGCTAACCCTTGATGCTGACAGTCCAACAAACCCATACCCCCTGCTTACCGTGGAAGACATCAAATATCCCAAGCCACTCTGTGAAAGCCCTTCCGCTTAGACCTACTAGACCACAGAAAATCCCACGGTAATTTTTCAAGTCGTTTGTAACAAGTCTAGGAAGGGACCCAACAAGACGAGTAATAAACATGCGTGGAACCCAACACTTTCGAGCAAATTTGAAATTTGCCATCAAGAGACATAGTCTTAGCATTCCAATATTCCAGCTTGCTTTCCACTTTTCTTATGACATAAGACCATAATTGGGATGGAGAGCCTTGAAAGGTAAAAGGAATGCCCAGGAATTTGAAGACTTCTCCAGGATGAATCCAACTCCACTACACATGTTGAAGCCAATGGGGAAGAGGCTGCAGGAATTGCGTGTAACAGAAGGTTTTCCTCCATTGGATATTAGACCCGGAGGCTTTTCAAAAAATATCAAGACAAGACAGAGCTTCAGAAAGGGATTGCTCATCCTCATTAATAGTAAGAAAGGAATCATCAGCAAAGTGGTCGTTAATGAGTTGACCAGCATTCCTAGGAAGGGAAATACCCCGAAGCATCCTAAGAGAAGCACGATAAGCCAAAATATAACCAAAGGCTTCTGCTGCTAAAATGAATAGTGAGGGGGCCAAAGGACAGCCTTGCCTTATTGACCTATGCAATCCAATAGCGTCAGTTTTAAACTTGTTGAGAGAAAGCACAGCTAACGCATCCTGAAAAATCATTTTAACAAAGAAAATAAACTGAGGACCAAAGCCAAGAGCTTCCAGCATGGAAAGAATGAAAACCCATTCAATTCGATCATAAGCCTTTTCAAAGTCAAGCTTGAGGAAGAGGGCCTGTTGACTGGACATGCAAGCCCATTCCATCCCTTCCCAAACAGTGAGAACGTTGTCCAAAATATACCAAATCTAGATAAAGCCAGTTTGCTCAGGACTCACAATAGAGGGAAGTAAGGGCCTAATCTGCAAAGCAAGTGCTTTGGCAATGATCTTGTAGCTGACATTAAGCAAAGTTATTGGCCTCCAATTTGTGATGATTTTTGGATCCCCAAACTTTGGGATAAACTTGATATTGCTCTTATTGATAATATCACCTAAGGAGCTAGACTGTAGAGCTTCTAAATATACTTTATGCAAGTCAGGACCAACAAACTCCCATCAAGTTTTGTAAAATTCGTAGGGGAAGCCATCAAGCCCTGGGGCCTTAGCGTCTGCCATTTGAAACAGGGCATCCGCAAGATCCTGCTCTAATAGGGGTCATTCACAATCATTCTACTACGCTGGGGAGAGGCAAGTTGGGATAACCTCTTTGCAACATTGAAGGGCTAATTCTCTTTCAGGGGTGTACGATTGAGCAAAAAAAACATGAGAATAATGCCATGTAAATTTAGCTTCTATCTCAGGAAAAGAGGTGGTGCAAATGCCATTAACCAATAAAGCTTTGAATTGAGTGGAGCGACGTGGAGGCCGGAGCCTCTGGAAAAAATCTTTAGAAACGCGGTCACCCACTTTGAGCCAATGCATCCTAGCTTTAATATGAGCCCCTCTGGCCTCGTACACATCAACCACTTTGAGCTCATGTCGGAGTTGAGCGACATGGGCTTGAATGGCGGAGTCAAAAGGAGAGGCCTCAAGATGGAAGGAGGTCTGCACAAGTTCATTACGCAGAGCAGTATTAGAGCGATGACACAACTATGCCACGTTCTTCCCCAAGCTTCTGAGCAGAGCATCGGTACGAAAAATGGCATCATTCCACCACTCAATCCATCCTGAATCTCCATTGGGTCTAGGTACAATGTTCCAGATCCTTTGGATGCGACAAACAATGGTATCATGTTGCAAGAAATAAGTGAAGAAAAAACTAAGAATGAGTAGGCCATTGATGGGTGGAGGAAACATGAACAAAGAACATTATGGGGGAATGATCGGACGAGACCATACCAGGAATGGTTTCAACAAAAGGGACTAAAGGGAGCCAACGAGAAAAATAAAACTCACGCTGATCTGACAACATAGCCCTATCCAATATTTTTAAAACTCTTGCAAGGCCTGACTGAAAATTAGACCACGTGAACCACAAATGCTCGGGAAACTAACCCGTAGAGAAACAACCATTGGGATCGAATACCCCCAGTTTATTTTTCATAAAATACCAAGGATGTCGCTCTCCCGAGGCCCACCTATTGGGGAGCTGGCCCATTTTATCATGAGGCTTCTCGACCATATTGAAATCCCCACACATCAGCCATACTGCGATAGGTAAGGACAAAGCACACCATCTCCACAGTGCACATCTATCTTGGACCTCATTAGAGGCATAAATATTAATAATCTCAAAGGAAATATCATCGACTTCGAGCAGAATCCAAACCGCATGGTGAGAGGGGTCAGAACCCCATGTGACAAAATTGCTCGCCCACCTATTATTAAGCAAAATGACAGCACCTTCGCTGTCATGATTATGGTTTGTAGCATACATCTGACTGTCAGGCCATAACATTGAACAAGCAGATTACAAATTGAAACTTGCCACTTTGACTTCTTGTAAACACAAAATCTGACGACCATAGAGACTGGAGCAGGTACTGAGTTCATCCCAAGCCATGTAACGACGAACAAGGTCCGTCAACCCACACACATTCCAAGAGAGAAACAACATTAAAAATATTCAAGTTGCATACCCCCACTGGCCTCAGTCGCATTATACGACAATAGGTGATAGAGGTTATTCCTGAAGGCGTCCATGGTGGTGGAGGAGAGAGAAGTTTGTCGCCGCTTGTCTAAATGAGCAAGTTGCTCACCTCGCAAGGGGCTACGGGACTGCCGTCCTAAGTTCTGAGAGAAACTTCCTTCAGACCATGCCTCGTTTGGAGAACCCAAGGTCACATTGGATTGAATTCCTTCATTGTGGTCTACAGACTCGATGAGTAGAGGAGAGTGGATAGGGGCTGACTCCATAGTCGATGGTTGCATGGGAGGCTTAGGCACTAGGGCCTGAGCATACGTGGCCATTGTGTGCCCCGCCTGAGCGAGCTTGTCACCTTTACCTTTCTTGCACGAAACCTCAATCCATTCGCCATATTTTGTTGGAGGGTGCATGGTAGTGGGATATAATACAACACCAGCTGTCGGGGTATACGCCTTGGCCTTGAATTTTTCATCCATTAAGGGGTAATCCTTAATGCGATGGGAGGCTGACTGGGAGGCTGAGGACCTTCTAGGCTTGGTCGAGACTACCAAATTGGAAATAAAAAAAACCCTTAGAGAGATTTTGGACATGGTCGACTTGAATCCCATACGGATGCCAATACTGCTCAATCCAGTTCCTAAGGACATGCTAAGGGGGAATCCGATCCAAAAAATACCCTATAAGAGTATTGTTTTCAAACCAAGAACAAGCCTGATTGAATTCATGTAGAGGAATCACAAAATCAGGTTCAGAATTACCTCGAGGTACACCTTAGGAACAAATTTCCTAGGCTATTTGTTCGCCTCTGGAGCCATTCCTCTCATCGCTAGCTTCAGACGAATCCGATGGAGGAGAAGTCAACATAATAACACCCATGGAGCAAGCGCATCACGAAGACTAGAACAAGCTCCCATAGAATGAACGAAAACTACTAGAAACCCTAGGACAACACGTAGACCGACATGCACATAAAAGGAGTAAAATAAGAATATAAGGCCTATCTTGTTTTGTAGTTTTTTCATTAGTTTGGCTTTCAGTGATTTATATGTTCTCTTAATTTTCTCATCTTTTGGATAGTGGTGTAAGGGCTATTGTTACTCTATTTTTCTCTTTTCTTTTTTATTTCTTTTTTTTTGGAGGGGCTTTCTCAATGGTTTATATGCTCTCTTAATTTTTTTATTTTTTGGATAGTGGTGTTAGGGGTATTGTTACTCTATTTTTCTATTTATTTTATTTTATTTTATTTTTTTAGGGAAGGCTTTCTCACTTATTGTTCTCTTAGATTTGTGTGAGGAGGTCTACAAAAATTTTAGTAAATTTGTAAGGGCTAAAATTATCGAGGGTTGTCCTCACCTCAATTGATGTATTTTGTTAAGGGTTTGAAGGGTTCACTAGGAGTATTTTAAGGATTCACTTCAAATTCTTTTGTTTGATGGGTATTTTAAAAAACACCTAAGTTTAATTTTAAATTAAAACTAACATGCAAAATAACTATAGTCTACAAATGCATAAGACAAATAATATATAAGATGAGCTAATCTTATAAATGTTTTCTTTCTTTCAAATAAGGACTAGACCTAAAGTATAAGAAAGTAAACATTTTTCTTTATAAGGGTCCAAGAGAATGCAACATAGAAAGTATCCTAGTAAAAACTACATGCAAGTGGGCTTTAAATGCCTAAGTAGTAATAGAAAATCAAAATAAGCCTATATTATTTGATTGTCCTTGTGTTTTGGGAGTTATAATCTAAAACAAAATAAGAAAAAGGGGGTTCTTTTTATTCTTTCATCTTTTCTATGAAAATAGAGAACATAGAGCAATAATAGGCAAAATCTTGGCATAATACTTATCAGACTTGCAAAGAAGATTACCTCAATCGACAGTTGTTGCAATATTGTGCTTTGTAGAGTTTGATCGCGAACTCAATATCATGCCCTGGAAGGATTGACAAGTGACAATGAATCTATAGAACCTACAAGAATATAAGACTTTAAAAGAGGAGATCAGTATTTGGGGGTCTGCTATAGCCAAGGATGAAGCAAGGCTTGCAGGTCTAGCAGTCAAACCCTGTAGGTCCTTTTGGATGATCAAATCAAATGCATGGAAAAAAATGACCTTGATTTGTAGGATGAATTCATGCTCTATGGGCAAAGAGCACATAATTGCACAAAACAAAAAATGACTGAAAAATAGGTTTATTCGGGACAAAATAGGAAATTGATGCTAAAGATAATTTTGCAACCCAACATGATTAATCGTAAAATTATTGTAGACAAAATATAGAAGTAGAAAAGGTTAGATTTTGTGTTTTAAGTGAAGAAAAGGTTTTAAGATAATCTTGACCAGGATACATATTGAAATATGGTAGCACAAAATACAAATCGCTAGGAAATATCTCAAGGTAAATTTACAACCGATGAGGGTGGATCATGAAATTGCTTTGTTGTGACTTAGAGGAAGGACAAAGGATAGTAAAAGGGGATAAGGTTGGTTTATATAGGTGACAAAGGAGATAGAAAATAGGGATAGAGGTAGAAGAGGGTCTAAGGGTTACATAGGCAATGCAAAGCTTGCCACCAACCTTGTTTGAATTAGATTCATGCTCAGTAAGTGTGGATCGCTAAATCTGTTTGCTAAGACTTAGAGAAGAGGTAGAGAGTGGTAAAGGGGTTAAATTTGGTTTAGTCAATGATAGGGGATAAAATAAATGGTGAAAAATATGAAAGGAGGCTATGGGTTGTAGAGACAACACAAAACTTGCCCCCAACCTTGTCTAAAGTAGATTTGTGCTTGATAATGGCAGGTTGTAAAATTGCTCTATGTAAAAGGTTGAGGTAAAATTTTCCCAAAAAAAAGGTTCTTGATGGCTCCAAAGACAGGGAGAGTTCAATCCATGTTTGGCCTATAGTTTCCCAACAACTAAAAGAAAAGGTTAAAGTAAGAAACACAAATATTAAGACTTAAAAGAAGGAAATACAACTAGAAATGATAATCTAAAAAGTAAAATCAAAGGAGAAGCATAAAATAAAAAGGCTACAACTAAAATAGGAGTTATTCCTCTTGAATTTGTCCAAGAAAATCTCCTCCATGAGTTCCCCAAAACAAATGCACTTGTTAGCTTAGCACTTTGAGTCACCAATTTGCTAGAGTATTTTTACTATGAGAGAGTATGATGAGAAGGGAGACCTAGTGCCTCAATTTATAGAATTTTTGGGCATGGAGGGAGAGAGAGAAGACATTAAAGACAAAGGGAGTGAGGTGGAAAATTTGAAATTTATATTGCCAAAAAGTTGGAAGCACCTTGGGATTTGGAAAAAGGATGAGGATGTTGAGGGGATGGCCCCATAAATGGCCCAAAACCCCTAGGAGGGAAGAGAATCCAAGATTTGGAGTCTTTGCCTCGAAAAAATGATTTCATAATCATTTTTGGATGATTGCGAATTCATTGACATGATGATTAGGGGTCACATTGAGCGATACCAAATGACACTAGTTGTTTTTTCAAAACTAGGCAAGAAATGGTTAGAACACAATATCTCTAAAAAAAAAAAAAAATCAAAACTAAGGTTTAGGGGAGACAAAATTGCATTTGGGGAATTTTAAGGGATTACTTAGGTTTTTAAGGAAAAACTGACCTATTTGGTTGGGTCAATTTTTGGTATCTATATTTTGGCCCCTTTTTGATGCATTTATGACGTAATAAATTTATCAAAGTAAGTTGTAGACACCTTTGAATTTGAAGAAAATGTCTCTAACAAGGGTAGAGGGTTTAGGCAGAGGGACGATACAAAAATAGTGCAATTTTTAGTACTGTAAACATTTTGCACATTTTATGGGGCACATTACTACCCTCAGGCTAGGGTGCCCCCTCAAATTTCAAAGGGAATGTAAATATCCAAAAGAAACTTGAAATGAGGACAAGGAGCGAAGAAGGGGTGCTAAGAGAGAGAAAAGAGGGGTAAAAAGGGCAGGAGGAGTAAAAATATGAAATCACTTTTACTGTGAAGAAGAAAAAGAAGCTCTAGAGAGAAGACGATGTGTCTAGTTCGCCATGTAGTTATTGCGAGAGGCTAGGCTAGAGGGTTGGAGGGGAGGGCTCAAGTAAGCATCAAATCTTTTCTATTAGGCTAGGTTTAAGGCTAGATGTCGGATTTAATAAGATTTTTAACAAATTTTTCAATTTTTTTACAGAAATCACAAACTTCGATGTGAATTTATGAGACCTCTTGTAAAATCACTTAGAATTGCAAATTTGTGAAAGGGGTTGCAAAATATTTGTTTTATATGACGAGCAAAATTGCAGTCCCAAAATATGGAGTGCATTTTAATGATTTTGCACTTGCTAAAAATAGGGCACAAAATAGTGAAGAAAGAAGAGAAAGAAAAAGAGAGAAAATGAAATAGGAAGAGAAAGTAAGAGTAAGGATGATATAAATATAGTGCGTTGTATGATGTTAGAGAATGATTTTTAGTGATAATTAATGTGATTGTTTTTTTATTCGATGATGTTGGAAACTAATGAAATTTTGTTTTATAAATTTTGTAGTTATGTCTTGGAGTTTAGAGAGTAGTGATTAAGGACACTAGAGCCATTTGAACAAGATCTAACGATGGAAGACATAGAAGTACTAGATGTAGTGGGCCTATTGCACCTAGCATAGATGCCTAGAGTTGAGCATGATAAGGATTTGATGACTGCATCCATTGAGCTATGGTATCCCAAGTCTTCCACCTTCAATCTATTGACAAGGGAGGTCATCGTCACACTAGAGGATATATGGCAGATTTTGAGGATATCGATTAGAGTTAAGGAGGTCTATAGAACCTCAAGGTAAAGGGAGATGTTGCAAAGACTATCTAGGGACCCTTATCATGAGGTTGATAGTAGCATATCCATGTCGATGAGGTGATTAAGTGTTATGGGGTCTCATATTTAACATACATGTTGAGCAAGATGGTGATAGGATTGCTTGTGTGTCACATGAGCAGGCGATGCTTGCAATGGTCATTGGGAGGAGTGGTAGCAAACATGTAGGACCACCAAACACAATTTGAACATTATACAATATCATGTACAAGAAGAGTTATGACTTTACATGCAATACACTAGTATAGGTGTGGCACTGGGAGCACGTGGCAATGAGGCAACCGCATGGGCTATCAAGCGTAGTATAAATTTAGGATAGGCCAATGACATATAAGTGGGATCACCATTTTGAGCACATCCAACAGGTTTTTGTAGGCTCACTAGCACTAGATAAGAGATTGATGGACAAGCTACAACTTAACAAGATAATTTGGTGATTGTGGCTTTTGCATCCAGGGTGGGTAGAGGATGGAATGGAGTTAATGTAGGTTTGAAAAATATAATGGTTGATCACTAATAAGGATGAGCAAGAGCTGCATCATTTTGATGGGATGCAAAGGCAATTCTACCTAATACAACTGTTATCGAAGATGGACAATTGTTTATACTAGAGGGTAACCAGATATTCAATAAGGATAGGTGGGCAATTGGATCCCATTAATTTTGTAGAGGATGTTGATGACCTAGTATTCATTGAGGCGGGCGTGGATGATATCGAAGTGGCCTTGGGATACCAATGTTGGTATAAATACATCATTGCAATGAGAATTTCACTAGCAATGCCAATCAAAAGTGTCACATCATAGATCAAGGGATGTTGTAGGCATACTAGGAGGCCACATGACAAAAAATAAAGGCAACAGAGAGGAGAGTGACAACCCAAGAAGACTCGGGTAGAGGTGAGGCTTATGATCCTTGTTGCTATTAAAGTAGAGGTGATGGTGACTGACACAACAACTAGGGAGGGGGCAATAAGAGTTACACCTAGGGATATAGAGGATGGTCCCAATGAGACTATAGGTTAGAAGGACCCGACAATAGAGAGGGACGTGTTAGGAATATTTCTTGCATCCATTATGGATTGTCACCCCACAAGAAATTCTTGTTTTTAACCAATATTGTGGATTCTGGCCAATCCACCTCTTTAACTCGAAAAAATATTATTCTAAGACTCTAGATAAACTAATTATGGTAAGGAAACCCTTGATGTGAGCCTATAATATGACTATATGCTCATGCTCATCCAAATTATAGAAAATTTAAAGGATTAATTTGATCAAGAATCACAAAAACCATCTAATTATGCTCTATAAGCAGATCGGTGCCTTGTAGGTAAATTATAGCAAGATTTAAAACATTCAATAAGAAAGAAAAAAAGAAGAAGAAATTGATTCAATTATGATCATTCAAATAATGTAAAAAACATAATTGAAATTACCAGCAAAAGAAAGTGCTATTCACACATTCAAATTATGTAACATGTAAACATGCAAAAGATACACAATTATGCCAAAGAATTGCTCTAAGAGGAAGTATGATTGTATTAATACTGAAAATATTTTACAATTAGAGTCTAGCTAAGAATGCCAAGATCTCAATGAACATATAAAAATGGTGTTTCATTCACATAGTGCAACAAAACTCCATGACTCCTCATTCAAATCATGTAACAAGGAGCCTCCGAGCTTTCGATCCAACCACTAGAAATGATGTCAAAAGAATGAATGTTTCTTGAGCAAAGCCTGCATAATCAAGGGAAAAAATGAGGGATGGAAGTAAAAAGAGAAAACAAGGGAATACAATTCACAATGTAAGGGCACCCAAGTATACCTCTCTAAAAAATTCGTTGTGTAAACCTTGATGTTGAATTGGGCGACTACAACTGCTTATATGGCCTCAGGATGCTCCATTATGTTATAACTGTATCCAAGAGATTTCTCCATGTGGAATCATCTTTGCCCTTGATATTTTGAGTGCTTTATAGAAAAATTATAGATATATTGAGTTGTTCCTTTTAAGAATTGACATTTTGTTGCTCTCAAACCTTAGATATTTACGGTGGAGTACAATTGTATTAGATATGAACCCTATAGTTGGCTTATTCCTAGCCCATCCACATCTTCTCTATCATTTTGGATTATATCAGACCTTTTTTTACGTTAGTTTCCTTTTTTTTTATCGTCTTCTAAACTCGGCTATTTTTTAGACTGTCTTATTTAAATAACCTTGCAATATTTATAAAGCTTTGTAGCTCACAAAATACCTTTTATCTTTTGGTTGTATTCAAAAATTTGGCATTTCATGTTTAATATTTTGTAAAACCTTCCTTTATATTTAGCACTTTGGAGAAACAGGGTGGATGAAGGGATCATAGAAAGTGGAAGATAGTGATTGATGAAGAGATATATGCGTAAAAAAGAGGTAAAATTGTGGTGAACAGAAGAGATGATGGAAAGGATGGGGACAAAAAATTTTATGGTACAATTTATGGGTGGATACCAGAAGAAGTGATACTATAATATGAAGAACTGGAGGGAACAAAATGAAAAGGGATGCCTAAAACATGTGACACCGCCCAAAGACAATACCTCTATGAGTATACTTTGGTACAACTTAAAGATATTTCAAGTGTAGACAAAATGCCAAACACTTATAAGTTGAAGTTCATTGCTTCTATGTTCTTCTTTACATAATTCAATGAGAATATTTTCAGTTGGTCATTCTCTATCATAAGGACCTTTAGTTGCACTCTTAAGTTCATCAAGATTTTGAGAGAATTTTTCTTGTGGTTCTGAAATAATGCCAAGCTTCATATAGACCAAGTTCTGATGATGGTAGTTCTAGTGGACACTCACAATTATTACTAAGTCACACCTTTCTAATGAAGTGATTTTCTCAAAAATCTAGTTTTCTGTGAACTATCTATTCAATTCCTTTTTTATGCCAACTGAGTCTCTCATTGTCTTTGAATTTGTCACCACACCAAGTGTAGTATGATATGCAAATTCATTCGCACAAACCTTGTCAGCTTGGTTTGATCATATCTGAACTATTTTTAAATTCACTCATAGTGTTACAAAAATAATGAGATGGAGATGAAGTGGTGTGAAAAGGTTAAAGGCAATTTTATTTATAACTACAGTTATTAGTTTTGACTATGTTGTAAGTTATTTTCATATACTGAGTATGACAACTTATTTCGACCCACCTGAGATACGAATGTACTCATCCTTTTATCTACTTGCTATCCACTTACATGAAAATATGATGCACTTGCATTCGCCTGACACATCTATTCTAATTTACTCCACTTGTCTGTGTTTATTGAAAATGATCCGAAAATCACTTATCTATCTCTCAATCTTGGTCATTGAAGGTCCTTTATGCCATTTTCCACTTATGGTCATGTATTTTCACCTTTGTTCAAATCCTCTATCATTCCTAATATGATGTTCTTCTCGGCTCATTAATCTTTGCTTGTGTGGAGTAATACCCTTTCATGTGGACTGAATATTTTTACCATGAGTAGATCGTGGTCATTCATTTTATAATAAAACCTTATATGTACATTATTTAGCCATCGAGGTACAAATTCCTTGTCGTTATTTTCCCTCCATCGTCGATCATTCATTTTTTTTTTTTATACCAAGCAAGTCACACATCCCCTTTGAATAAGTCAGGTTCAATGTGAGTCATCCATCTAAGCGTGTTTCTAGACCGAGAATAGGTGGAATCCACGTGGCTTATCTGGGTTGAATCAATATTTTTTTTTGTATCTACAAGCAACTACAGGCCATAGATTTTGGGGCTTTAAGGTGGGTCGTTTATTTAAAGTATTTTGACTTTTCAAAGAATGTTAACTTATCTGAACTATTAGATCTGATGGAAGGATTTCGGATCATTCATTTTTTACCCAATCAAGGTCAAGCGCTTTTTATTCATCTGGGCAAATGTGGGCCACATATTCTTTTAATACCTTTTCTTGAACATTATGCACCTTAAAATATTTCTAAAATATTATGGACCGTTGATTTTTCTAACAAACTAGGTTGTTGTGCTTTGTTTCTCCCACACAATTTTGAGCCACACGACCACTAACCAATAGGAAGACAGTGCTCCAATTGCTCTAAATGAACACAAGTTGCTTATTTTTCAACCAATCGAGCAATTGCACTTTGTATGTCCGAGTGAGTCTAAAGGTACCACGTGGTGGGGATTTGAGCGTGGACAAAAAGACAAAATGCTTTGACTATATGCTAACCATGGATTTTTTGGGGATATTTTTTGCATTGTAGATCTATGAAGAATAGGCATAGTGCTTAATATAAGGGAGCAGGTGGCACATGGGACATGAGGAAAACCTAACCTTTAGGTGGAGATTTTAATTTTATTTGTTTTGTGACTTAAGATTTCAAGACTTAGGAAAATAATGTGACTAGAGAGCATGAAAAATCGATTTGGGCTCAAAATTAGATGAAGGGATTGAACCTTAGGACAGTACCATGGAGGTGATGGAGGAATTTTAAGGGAATTAATTTGAATGACTAAGGTAAGTTCTAATGGTGAAAAATGTAAATCTATAAGATATGAGGAAAAATGCATGAACCTTAATGGAGGGGAGATGTTCCACATGAGATAATATAACTGGGTTTAGAATTTATGAGTGAATAAGCATGGGAAAGGGGATATTATTATTTTTATAGAAAGGATTCTTAGAATCTTAAGATAAATAGGACAATCTTTATAAGGTAAAAACTTTAGACAATTGCTAGGAAATGTTATATTGTCCCTAGACATAAAAGTAGAGACTTTATTTTTAGATACATAGGGGAGTTGGTTACATCCACACTATTTTTAGTAACTACCAAGTGCAGGGTTCAAACCACAGGGACTGCTCCTAACAGGTCAATCAGGATTCATACCATTATCATCGATATGGCGCATACTCAAAGGATTTAGATCAGACTACTACCTTTGCAAACAAACAGGCATGTCCCCAAGGTTTGAACCTAGGTCTCTTCTTGATAAGTGCCTGAATAGATAGGCAATTACCAATCCACCTAGCCCTTGGGGGCACATAACTTATAATTTGTATCAAAAAGACTTTGCAAAAAGAATGGGATTTTAAATTTTCAAAGACTATAGATCTATATTAAAAATCAAACTCAACCTATACAACAAGTAAAAATATTACATAGATTTAAGGATTCATGAAGTGTAAAATTAGGGGTACTCTTAGGTTGGATTTTGAAGATCCAACACAGGTTTCAATTAGGAAAGATGATGAAAATGGTTTTGACAATGATGCACCTGAGAACTTCATAATCCCAACAGACTGTATTAACTCTTAACCTTCTAGAAGAATTATTGAAGGACACACATGCTTCATCTAAAGACCTAAAAAAAAATGAAAAACTTTATACAAAGTCATTTAACATTTTCTTTCCATCAACTTCTAAACTTTTGGGTGTAGAGTAAGCTGGAACTTCTTTTGTTTTTGCTTAAAAGGTTTGGCAAGTGTTCTTGATTCTTGATAATTCCAGGCAAAAGCATTGTTATCGAAATATTGCTGCTTTTCTTCTTTTGATAGAATTTTATGCATATTCTCTATCCTTGATCCTTTCTCTACTCTGATTGCTCATGGTCTTTTGTGAAGTTCTCGATGACTTATCCATATTCTTCATCATTAGAGAGCTCATTTTGTAAAGATATGGAGTATATGATATCATCGGGTATTGAGGCTTTGTCAACATATATGATTGGGAAGCTCTCTAAAAATCAAGAATTATTTTTATTTGTGCATTAACCAATTTCATTCAGTATCGTATTTTTATACTTCTCAAGTCTAGGATGTTTGACTTATTGCAATATATGCTCTTCATGTTCACTGATTGTCAAGTATTTGAAGCCTAATCATTTTGCTCTCCTGAGTCCTAACGATAGAGCTTGATATTCTACAACATTGTTAATGCAAAGAGATTTATATTTATGTTGTATCTTAAAAATATCACCATTTGTGTCAGTCCACTTCATTTAAACCCCTATTTTTGCTTGTGAATTTGCATTATCAGAACTCTTATTCTGTAACTAAGAAATCAAAATTTTATCAACCTCAACCTCTACCTTAGATTTCAGTTTCAAATCCATTTTTAGCATCAAGTATTGATGATTGCTAAACAAAATATGTTCTTGGTTATTTCTCTTTAAGGGATTCAAAAATATGGACCATACCATCATTTGGTTGTCTTAATTCAACATAATTTTTACTAAAATGTTCTCCCATTAGGACAACTTCTTTGCCTTACACAGGAATGGTGGAAAATGACCAATATAATTGAATTGTGCCTCCTAATTGTTTTTTCCATTGCCTAGATAATAGAATGAAAAAGGGAGAATCCACTTCTACTATCATAACATTCATGACAATGCTTTTCTCAGGACATTGATCTAAACAAACAATTAATTTTTTTATGATCCCAACACATGGAACTTGTCTATTATCCATCACAGAGACTAGAGGGAAATATTTTGTATAAGTAAGACCCAACTGGTCAACTACTTGTTTAGAAATGATGTTATGTGAGGCTCGACTGTTAAGCATGCAATTATGAATAACATATTCATCCCCTAAATCTTGTTGTAATCACAGTGACACTGAGAGGGGGGTGAATCAGTGTGATCTTTAAAATTTCTAATATATATAGTTTTAAATCCAGCAACTATTTAAAACTGATAAATGAAATATCAAATGCAGCAAGAAAGCATGACACACAACACAACAAATTAACGAGGTTCACCAATGTGGCTACTCCTCAAAACTACTGCTTGGACTACCATCCAAATCTAGTCAATGCAAAGCTACAACTTTACAACATCTTTTACCAGCACCAACTGGAAGGAGCACCAACCCCTTTGCTTTATCTGTTTCAAACAGAATGGAGCACCAACTCCTAATTTACCAGCACCTACTGGAAAGAGGCACCAACCCCTTATGCCAAGCTGCAACTTGGAAGTTAAAAATGATTAAGAAAATTATAGAATAAAATTATCATGTTATTTCTTACAGTCTGCTATTTCTCTACAGTCTGCTACTTCTGCACAACATGCTTCGCACTGTCCGACACTTCTGTGAACTTCTTCGCACTCTCTGTAGTAATCGAATTATCGTCCACTTCTATTGTCTGGCCGCTATCACTTCGCACTCATAACTCCACCTGTGCACAATGCGCTCTTAATTTACACAATCACGATATGCACACTTCGCTTCAACTCTAACTGCGACTTCACACTCTGCTTGACACAAATTTCACTTGCGCAATCACTCTGCTCGCATTCGCACTCTATCTTCATGCCATCGTTTTTCAAACTCGAAGAAGCCCTCCTTATATAGAAGAAATCTCAGGAACAAACCCTAAAGAACGTCGGTTGAGAAACCCTAGAAATGTCGGCTGCCAAACCCTAAAATCCGTCGACTGTAACCCTAAGAATGTCGGCTGCAAAACCCTAGAAATTGTCGGCAGCAAAACCCTAAAATCTGTCGGCCCTGATTCAACTTTGTCGGCCTCAACCACTACTGCCACCTCTGTCACCTTTTTGTAACTGTTGCCACGAAATAATAACATGTCGCGATATCGCGACACTTTTTGTAGCCGTACGCCTTCATGTCTTTGCTGTCGCGAAATCGCGACCATTTTGGCCTTTGAAAGCTTTGCCACCGTTCTTGTCACGAAATCGTGACACTTCAAACTTTTGCTGACGTCATTCTCATTCTTGTCGTGAAATCGCGACGCTTTCGGCTTCCAGCGGCTTTTCTTGCACCCTGTCGCGAAATCGCGACACTTTCAGCTTTCGCTGACGTCATCCTCAGCTTTGTCGCGAAATCACGACGCTTTCGGCTTCCAGAGGCTTTTCTTGCAGCCTGTCACGAAATCGTGACACTTTCAGCTTTTGCTAACGTCATCCTCATCTTTGTCACGAAATCGTGATGCTTTCGGCTTCCGTACATTCCTTGCTTCATGCAGTAGCGAAATCGTTACAACTTTGTGCCTTGTGCTTCCAACTTTGCTTCTACCCGTGAGATTTTGACTTGTAGCGAAATCGCTACACTTTTGTGCCTTGCACTTTCGACTTGTAGCATAATCGCTACACCTTTGAGTTCTGCACTTTTGACTTATAGCGAAATCGCTACACCTTCGTGTTATGCTTTTTCAACTCGTAGCGAAATCGCTACACCTTTGTGTTGTGCTTTTTCAACTCGTAGCGAAATCGCTACACCTTTGTGTTGTGCACTTTTGACTCGTAGCGAAATCGCTACATCTTTTTCACTTAACACTTTCTCCCTGCTTCGGCCAGTGAAAATTCAACATGTAGCGAAATCGCTACAGTTTCTTGACTTAGCTTCTTGTCCTCCAACATGTCGCGAAATCGTGACAGTTTGCCTTGCGTCTTCTCTCTCCTCATTTTTGTCGCGAAATCGCGACACTTCCGACTGTGCCTTCTCTCTCCTCATTTTTGTCACGAAATCATGACATTTTTGGCTGCGCCTTCTCTCTCCTCATTTTTGTCGCAAAATCGCGACAATTTTCTTTGTGCCTTCTCTCTCCTCCGACCTGTCGTGATATCGCGACAGTTTTCTAACTTGTCTTTTTCTTCAAAATTTTGAAACTGGGTCACTTCTGTTTTCCTGGAATTGCACTTTACATAATCTGACTGTCCTTTGAATTTCTGTCCTTTGCATCTAAATGGCTCCTGAACTGTCTATCCATTGCATCATTGGATCTAACTGCCTGTGTTGACAACAATGACAAACTTCTTGCAACACCTTGCTCAATAATCTCCCCCTTTGGAATTGTTGGCAACACTCGTGTACATTCCCTCGTAACTCTTCTCCCCCTTTGTCAATAATACCAAAGGGCTACTGTAGACTCCCCCGAGTCCATCCTCACACTTCTCAAGCACAATTTGTTGCATCTGGCACAAATTATGATCATGAGCAAAAGAATAGTCAAATACTCAAATGCTCCCCCTGAGAAAGTGATCCCTGTAGCTAGTCACTTCTTAGGAAGTGTGACTACTCCTAATTTGCTTCGAAGGTACTCAAATACTTCCTTGGGCAAAGGTTTTGTAAAAATATCTGCTACTTGTTATGTAGTTGGGACATAGTCCAATTTAACTTCTCCTTCAAGAAATGATACCTTATAGCAATGTGCTTTGTCCGTGAGTGCATTACTGGATTCTTAGAGATGTTAATTGCACTGGTGTTATCACATTTTATCGATATTGGTTCACTGAAATTAATACCTAGATCTTTCAAAGTTTTTTTCATCCACAAGACTTGTGTGCAACATGTTGTCTGCTGCAATATATTCTCGCCTCACTCGTAGATAAAGAAACTGACTCTTGCTTCTTATTGTGCCATGCAACCAATCTGTCCCCCAAATAGAATTCTCCTCCACTGGTACTCTTTCTGTCATCAACACATCCAGCCCAATCTACATCTGAATATGATATAAGAGTGAAGTATTTGCCTTTTGGGTACCACAACCCATACTCCATGGTGCCCTTGAGATACCGAAAAATCCTTTTAACTACTGTCACATGAGTCTCTTTGGGACTAGCTCGAAATCTAGCTACCATGCAACCGCCTACAGAATATCAGGTCTAGTGGATATTAAATATAGTAGACTTCCAATCATAGATCTGTACATGGTTTGGTCTACAGGTGGAGATTTGTCTTCTTTACTTAATTTCCAGCCTGTTGTCATGGGAGTGCTTGATCAGCTTACAGATCCTCCATAGTGAACCTTTTTAGCATTTCTTTCACATATTTGATTTGGGAAATGAATATGCCTTTCTCATTTTGATTAACTTGTAGCCCAAGAAAGTAAGATAGTTCACCAATCATAGACATTTCAAATTCATTCTGCATCTTATTTGCTAAGTCTTTACAAGATTCATCTTTGTTGTCGCCAAATATGATATCATCTACATAGACAACTAGAACAATGAGATGCCCACCTTCTATTTTTACATACAGATTACCGTCCACTAAACCTTTCTTGAATCCCCGTTGAGAGAGATAATTATCTAGCCTTGCATACCATGCCCGTGGTGCTTGTTTTAATCCATACAGTGCTTTCTTTAATTTGCGGACAAGGTTAGGATCTTCACTAATTTGAAAGCCATCCGGTTGTTCAATATAGACCTCTTCTTCAAGTTTCCCATTTAGGAAGGCAGATTTTACATCCATCTGATAAACTCGAAGTTCTTATGAACTGCTAGTGCCAAAAACATTCTAATAGCTTCTAGTCTGGCCATTGGTGCAAAAGTCTCTTCAAAATCAATGCCTTTGACCTGTGCATAGCCTTTGCAAACCAGTCTTGCTTTGTTTCTAATGACCTGACCGTCTTCATTTAATTTGTTTCGAAATATCCATTTGGTGCCGATTACATTCTTATTTGTAGGTCTAGGTACCAGTTCCCAAGTTCTATTCTTTTCAATCTGATCTAACTCTTCATTTATTGCTTTCATCCAACTATCATCTTTGCTGGCTTCATCTATGTTTTTGGGCTCAATGCTTGATAAAAGAGAGTAATTACTTATTACTTTCCTTCTTGTTTGAACACCGATCGTGGGATCCCCAATTATTTGATCTGTTGGATGATTTTTCTCCAATTGCCGCGTTTTAAATTTCTTATTTTCTTGTGCTTCTGAGTCATCGATTAAGTCAACTAAATCAATTGTAGGTTTGTTTCCTTCTTCATTTACCTCATCTCCTTCAAAAACATCTTCATAGATTGGGTAGTTTTCCTCAAAGTCAGTTAACCGTGTTCTACCTTCATCAAATTTAACATCTGCACTATCCACAATTTTCTTGAGTCTCTTGTTGTAACATTTGTAAGCTTTAATTTTTGGAGAATATCCAACAAAGACACCTTCATCTGCTCTATCTTAAAATTTCCCGAGATTGTCATCATATTTCGATATAACACTTACGACCAAATACTTTGAGATGTTTTGTTGTTGCTTTTCTACCAAACCACAATTCATATGGAGTTTTGCTTTCATGAGTCCTTAACATATATCTGTTTTGGAGGTATACTGTTGTGTGAACTGCTTCTTTCCAGAATCTGTCTGCTATTTTATTTTTTGCCAACATAGTGCGTGCCATTTCCTGAATAGTTCTGTTCTTTCTTTCTACTACACCATTCTACTGGGGAGTTCTAGCTGCTGAATATTGTCTCCTGATGCCATGATTTTCACAGTATTCTAAAAATTCATTTGAAATGAATTCTCCTCCTCTATATGATCGTAAACATTTAATCTTTTTTCTTGTTTCATTCTCAACTAGATGTTTGAAGGATTTGAACATTTGAAAAGCTTCTGTTTTGTCTTTTAAGAAAAATATCCAGGTCATTTTGGAATAATCATCGATACATAACATAAAATATTTGTCTCCATTTATGCTTTGTGTTCTCATGGGTCCACATAAGTCTGTATGTATAAGTTCCAGAGGCTTGCTAGTGTGGTACTCTTTTATTTTTAATGAAACTCTGGTTTGCTTTCCCTTCGACATGAGGCACGGACACTATTTGAAGGTTTTCTAATGATTGGAATATCTCTCATTGCTTGTTTTGAGCTGATTTTCACTAAGTTGTCGAAACTTATGTGTCCAAGCCTCTTGTGCCACAACTAGTTCTCTTCTTCTTGTCCAATGAAGCACATACCTTCTGAAGATTCTGAGAGTGTGTACAGGTTGCCAGACGTCCTTGAGCCGGTTGCTATTAATTTCTCGTTGTTTATTTTTTTGACTTCACAACCCTGCTTCTTGAAGACTACTTCATGTCCTTTATCACAGATTTGACTCACACTTAACAGATTGTGTTTCAGACCATCCACAAACAGAACTTCTTCTGACTTAATTTTCCCATCACTAATTTTGATAGATCCTTTTCCTATTATCTTGGCTCCATCATTGTTTTCGAACTTTACAGAGCCACCCTCATATTTCTATAGTTTTTCAAACTTCTGTTTATCACCTGTCATATGACTTGAGCAACCACTATCAAGAATCCATGGAACACATTTATTTTGAGCCTTGAAAGCTCTCTGTACTATTAGAGATTCCTTTTCTTCTCCGAGTTGTTCTTTCTGTTTCCATTCTGTTTTGACCGTGGTATTGGATTCTAGCTTGGATTTCCCCTTTTCGGACTCTTGCACATATCTTTCAGAATGATTTCTACTTTGTTTTGCCCTATATGGTTGAACTCTTCTTTTCTGAATTTTATTTGAAACAGAGGTACTATGACAGTTTCTAGCAATATGCCCAAAATTGTGACAATTGAAGCATTCTACTGCATAACTTATTAAAGGAGCAAAAGCATTTCTACTAGTGAAACTTCTTGGTCCTACATTATACTTGCAATCAACAATTTTATGTCCATAAGCATTACATTTGAAACAGAAACCATAAAAGTAATGATTGAACCTGAAAGATGGTCTTTGCCAGTTTGTTGTAGGAGTCATAGATTTTCTTTTCTTTTGATGTGTGACCTTGGTAAAACCATCATTGTCAGTCCTCTTTTCAGGCCTAGCATCATTTCTTTCTTTTGCCTGATTAGTTGTTCTTTCAACGACTCGTTTCTTGTCTTCACTCCTTTCAACATCTCTGGTCGATGATTCTCCTTCAACAAAGCCCAGACAAAATTTGATACCTGCGGGTCTTTGATCGCTTAAAATTTTGTCCAGCTTCATCGAACTTTCTTCACGTTTGTAATAGCAACTAATTTTTTGATCCAGCTCTTGTATCTGTATTCGAAGACCAACATTTTCTTCTTCCAGTTTACAATAGCAATCTATCTTCATGGTCACCCGAACTTCAAGATCTTCGAACATTTTCTTGTACTCTTCTGTCTCGTATTTTTAAACTTGTTATAATGTCATTTGCATCCTCAAGCTTCCTTGATAGTTTTTTATTTTTTCTCTTCTCATATTTCCATTCTATAAGAGCAGAAACTAGTTCACCTTCTAGATCAACTTCAACCTCAATTTTTTCAACAATCGTAATAGAGTTCATACCTTCTTCCTTCTCTGAGATTTCTGCCTTTTCAAAATTTTCGACTTCAAATGCCATGAATAGAGCTTCACATGTTCCTTCTTCAGAATCCTCACTAGAGTCGTCTTCTGAGGAATATGCATTCCTGGATATAAAGCTTTTCTTTTTGAAATTGCCTTTTCTGAAGTTAGATTTCTTTCTCCATTCACCTTTTTCTTGATGTGAAGTTTCCTCACCTTTGTCCTTCTCATTGAGAGGACATTTGGTTGCAAAGTGTCCAATTCCCCCACAGTTGAAACATTTAAAAGGTAGTTTTCCTTTGTACTTTCCTTTGCCCTTTCTCAACTTTTTGACAAAATTTGCTTCCATTTCGTCTGAAATTTCTTCTTCTTCAGACTCTTGTTTTGTGTCTTTACCTTTTTGGGCTTTAAATGTCGCTTCTCTGTCTGTAGGATTAGACTTTCCTATTCTCATTTCATAAGCCGTCAAGGAACCATGCATCTCATCCATACGAAAATGATTTAAGTCTTTAGCTTCTTCTATGGCAGAGACTTTAGAATCAAACCTGTGAGGAAGCGACCTTAAAACCTTTTTCACAATAGTAGCATCATCCAACTCTTCGCCGAGACCTCTCATTGAATTAGTGATTCCATTTACCCTTTGCATGAAGGCTTCTATGCTCTCATCGATGGTCATTTTTAGTGATTCGAATTGAGCTCGATGAGTTTGCAGCTTAGCTTCCTTGATCTTGTCATCTCCCTCATGAATATTCTCCAGTTTGTCCCAGACATCTTTTGCTAAAACACAGTTTATGATTTTGACCAACTCACTGTCCACTAATCCACACATGATGGCATTTTTAGCTTTAGAATCATTTTCAAACTCCTTTTTACCGATGTTGTCGGTTGGAGCAGTAGCAGGAGCTGTGTAACCATTGACTACTGCATTCCAGATGTCAAATCCCAAAGCTCGGAGATATGTTTGCATTATGATCTTCCAGAAAGCATAATTTGTTTCGTCAAACAGTGGTGCCTTGTTTAGAGATAATAGAATGAAAAAGGGAGAATCCACTTCTACTATCATAACATTCATGACAATGCTTTTCTCAGGACATTGATCTAAACAAACAATTAATTTTTTTATGATCCCAACACATGGAACTTGTCTATTATCCATCACAGAGACTAGAGGGAAATATTTTGTATAAGTAAGACCCAAATGGTCAACTACTTGTTTAGAAATGATGTTATGTGAGGCTCGACTGTTAAGCATGCAATTATGAATAACATATTCATCCCCTAAATCTGATGTATATATCAAAGAAATATAAAAGGGTATTATTATAGATTAGGTTATTTCTTCACTATATTTTAGACTTGAGGAATTACTTGATAATTTTTCTATCTGGTAAATAAGTTTAAAGGCTCAACTGACTTGACCTATGCATTCAAGATTTACTATTATTTCCTCTTGTTCTACCATATCATTGTCATCATCAATTATCTTCTTAGACTCTAGGTCAACTGATTCAACTTGTTTTTATTATTCTTGTTCTATATCATAATTTGAAATAACTTCATTTTGTGGTTGCACATTCTCTTTATTTGGGAGAAACTTGTTTCTATCATCCTATTCATTAATTTTAGTTTTAGGTGCATCATTATCCCCAATTATAGATTCCACATCAACTTTTTCTTCTTCATCCTCTACTTTTTTGTTGACCAGTACCTATATTTTTTGGTGTTCCTACATCTCATCTATATTAGAATCTTCAGTCTCATTTGTTGTATTCCTGAAGGAGATGGCATGAATACTTTTAAAAACTTTTGCCTCTACAAACTGATCTTATTTGATTCTATCAAATATAATATCAAAAATTTTATCTAAAGGCTACTTCTCTTTAAAGACTTTATTTACCTCATTTTCTTGACTCCAACATAAATTAATCATGATTTATTATTAGATTCATTATAATTTTCGTTGATATCTATGTTGGGGTGTAAGTTTGAGTAGATGCCACAATTATTAGGATTATTTGGTGATTCACAGGTAGAACAATAGAAAGAGAATCCTGAAGCTACATTGGCAAAGGGAATGGGGTTGAGAACGTTATCTAAATATTTTTGAACTTATTTCCCTTTCTAATTATTACTACCATTTTTATTCTCATACCCATTATTATTCTAATTCTTTTTCAAATTCCTGCTGAAAGGAGGCTTGTTTTCTCCTTGTTTGTTATCATTATGAAATAGTATAGCTTCAGAACTATTTTTTTTTCTCTTTCTATCCTGGCTAACCTGCTATTCATAGGGTTAAACATTTTAACCATTTTATTTGCTAGTTTTTCCATAGAATCTTGTTCTATCCTTTTTAGCATGGTAAACCCTACCTTTTAAGGCTTTCTATTAGGCTGATTAGGCTCCAAAGAATAGTTTTTCATCTTCCCACTATCAATTATGTTTCTTTCAATCTCAATAGCCTTATTCATACAAACATCAATAGTGTTGAACTATTCTTGCCTCAACTCATAGTTAAATGCCCTAAGAAATTCATTCTTATAGAAGCAAATTGACTAATTATCATTAGGCCTTTAATCCTATGGGAATTTTATTTTGAAAAATATCCTATTGAAATCCTCTACTGACTCATTTTATTTCTTTTTCATAGATGCCAACTTTGTCATCAGTGACTGTTCATTATTTTTCTCTTCATACCTTTTGAAAAATGCTTCTTCCATGTTTTGAAAATTAATGATAGTATTAGGTTGAAGATGATTGAACCACTCATGAGCATATTTTTATAGAGTTTAAAGAAAAAATATAAGGACTACATAGTCTTCTTCTACTTCCAAACTATCCATGGCATATAGAAAATTTTTGATATGGTCTTCACCAATCACAACATTGTTTCATTTGAATTTGGGCAAATGTTTGAGTTTTACTAGGTAAGAAAATTGAGATTTACTAGGTAAGGGATTTTGAATTGGAGGTAATCTAAATGGCCTATATCTATTTTGGTCCTCCATTGTTGAAAATTTTTATTTGGTGGTTCATTTGTCATGTTAGCTACAAGGGTTGTAATAACAGGGTTCGAAGTAACACCCGAAGAAGGAATAATACTAGGATTATCACTAACAACAACTGAATTCAAATTATTATCAAAACCAAGAATTACAGACATAAGATTTTTCTTACGAGATTGGAGAAGTACCTTTGGACTTAAAAAATCTTGATAGATATCTCAAGAGCTTCTTCTTATGGACACCAGGACAAGTTGATCTTTCTTTATTTATTTCTTGAATTATGGATATAACTTGACTAGAGTCGCCAACACAATAAAAAAAGAGACATAATCTATCTGCAAATATTGTTCAACCTAGAACACTCTCAATCTCACAAAATAGTAAGTGCACTCAAGATATTCAAGAATTACGATTAAATATTGACATAAAACTTTAAATACCATCAAAACCCTTGACTATTGTCTTTTGAATTTTTTAAAATTTGAAAACATAGGGAAGAAAACCATGGAAAATTTAAAAGAAAAGTATGGTTCGCCCATGGAAATGATGCCAAAATTTGTTGGGGTATGCTGCCACTAAAATGTGTTCAAAAAAAAAATCAGGTTTGTGAATCCTCAATGACAAAAATTCAATTCCCCAACAATGACGCCAGAATTTGTTGGAAAATTCTTGTGTCCCTTATGGATTGTCACACCACAAGAAATTCCTAATTCCAAATGGTATTGTGGACTATGGCCAATCCACCTATTTAACTTGGGAAAATATTATTCTAAGACTCTAGACATACCAAGTATGGTGAAGAAACCCTTGAGGTGAACCTATAATATATGCTCATGCTCATCTAGATTACAAAAAATGTAAAGTATTAATTTGATCAAGAATCACAAAAACCATCTAATTATGCTCTATAAGTAGACCAATGCCTTGTCCATTGGGTAAATTGTAGCAAGATTTAAAATATTCAATGATAAAGAAGGAAAATAAAGAAGAAACTAGTTCAATTATGATTATTCAAATAATGTAACAAACATAATTGAAATTACTAGCGAAAGAAAGTGTTATTCACACATTAAAATTATGTAATATGTAAACATGCAACATATACACAATTATGTCAAATAATTGCTCCAAGAGGAAATACTATTTGTATTAATATTGAAAAGATTTTACAATGGGAGTCTAGCTAAGAATACCAAGATCTCACTCAACAAATACAAATGGTGTTTCATTCACATAGTGCAATAAAACTCCATCACTCCTTGTTCAAATCATGTAACAAGGAGCCTCCTAGATTTTGATCCAACCACTAGAAATGATCTTAATAGAATGGATGCTTCTTGAGTAAAGCCTGCATAATCAAGGGGAAGAATGAGGGATGAAAGCGAAAAAGAGAAACAAAGGGAATACAATTCACAATGCAAGGGCACTCAAGTATACCTCTCTAGCAAAATTGGTTATGCAAAACTTGATGTTGAATTGGACGATAACAACTGCTTATATTACCTCAGGATACTCCATTCTATTAAAAATGTTCATGACAGATTTTTCCATGTAGCATCATCTTTGCCCTTGATCTTCTAAGTGCACTATATCAAAATTACATATGTCTTGAGTTGTTCCTTTTAAGCATTAATATTTGGTTGCTTTTAAACCTTATATCTTTATGGTGGAGTACAATTGTATTAGATATGAACCCTATAGTTGGTTTATTCTTATCCCATCCGCATCTTCTCTATCATTTTGGATTATCTCAAACCTTTTTTATCTTAGTCTCATTTTATTTTGTCATCTTCCGAACTCTGTTATTTTATAGACTATGTCTTATTTCAGTAACCTTGAAATATTTAAAAAGCTTCGTAGCTCACAAAATACCTTTTATCTTTTGGTTGTAGTCAAAACTTTGGTATTTCATGTTTAGTATTTCGTAAAATCTTCCTTTATATTTAGCACTTTTGAAAAATAAAGTGGATGAAAGGATCATAGAAAGTGGAAGATAGTTATTGATGAAGAGATATACATGCAAAAAGGAGGTAAAACTATGGGGACAAAAAATATTATGGCACAATTTATGGGCAGTTACCAGAAGTGTTACTATAATATGAAGAAATGGAGGGAAATAAAAGGGACAAAATGAAAAGGGATACCTAAAACATGTTACATCCAAAAAATTGTACCTCTATGAGTATACTTCGCTACAACTTAAAATTGTTTAAAGTGTAGATAAAATGCCAAGCCCTTATAAGCTAAAGTTCATTACTTCTATGTTTCTTCTTTACACAGTTCAATGAAAATATTTTTAGTTGGTCATTCTTTATTATATGGACCTTTACTTGCGCTCCCAAGTTCATCATATTTTTAAGAGAAGTTTTATTGTGGTTCTAAAAGAATGTCAAGCTTCATATAGGTAAAGTTTTGATGTTGGTGTTGCTAGTGGACACTCACAATTATTACTGAATCGCACCTTTAAAATGAAGTGCTTTTCTCAAAAATCTAGTTTTCTATGAACTGTTTATTCAAAAAAAAATTCTACCAACTAAACCACTCCTTGTATGTGAATCTGTCACCACACCAAGTGTAGTATGATATGCAAATTCATTCACAAAAATTTTGTTAACTTGGTTTAATCATATCTGAACTGTTTTTAAATTCACAATATTAGTACATAAATAATGAAATGGAGATGAATCGTTGTGAAAAGGTTGAAGGAAACTTTATTTATTCCACCAAAATTTAACTATAATTATTAGTTTTGACTATGCTACAATTTATTTTCATATACTGAGTATGAAGACTTATTTCAAGCCATATGAGACACGACTATACTTATTCTTTTATCCGCTTGTTGTCCACTTACATGAAAATGTGATGCACTTGAATTTGCTTGACACGTTTGTTCTAATCTACTTCACTTATCTATGTTTACTGATAATAATCGTAAAATCACTTATTTTTCTATCTTTCAATATTGGTCCTTGGAGGTCCTTTATACCATATACCACTTATGGTTATGTATTTTTACCTTTTTTCAAATCCTGTAATTCATAATATTATGTTCTTCTTGGCTCATTAATCTCTACCTGTGTGGAGCAATACCCTTTCATGTGGACTACTTATTTTTACCATGAGTAGATCATGGTCATTCATTTTGCAATAAAACCTTAGATGTACATTATTTTAGCTACTGAGGTACAAATTACTTATCATTATTTTTCCTCCATCATTGATCATTCATATTTTATTCTAAGGCTAAGTGAGATGCACTTCCCTTTGAATAAGTCAGCTTTAATGTGAGTCGTCCATCTGAGCACGTTTCCAGACTCAGAATAGGTGGAATCCACATTGCTTATCTAGGTTGAATCAAGGCATATTTTGTTTATATTCACAATAAAATACGAGCCACATATTTTAGGGACTTAAGGCAGGTGATTTATTTAAAGTATTTTAACTTTTCAAAGAATGTTGACTTATTTGGACCATTAGATTTGACGAAAGGATTATGGACCGTTCATTTTTCACCCAATCAAGGTTGAGCACCTTAATTCATCTGGGTGAATGAAAGCCACATATTCTCTTAATACCTTTTCTTAAACATTTCACATCGTCAGATCTTTCTAAAATATTTTTGATCGTTGATTTTTCTAACCAATTGAGTTGTCGCACTGTTTCTCCCACACAATTCCAAGCCACACAATCATTGACCAATTGAAAGGCAATGCTCCAAAATGCTTTACATAAATCCAAGATATTCATTTTTCAACTAATCGGGTAGTTAGACTTTGTTTTTTCTGAGTGACTTTGAAGGTGCCACATGGTGGGGATTTTATTGCAGGTGAAAAGACAAAATACTTTAAGTATATATTGACCATAAATATTTTGGGGATCCTTTCACACTATAGATTTATGAAGAATTTGCATGGTGTTTAATAGAAGGAAGTGGATGACGCATGAGACGTGAGGAAAACCTAAGCTTTAGTTGAATATTTTCATTTTATTTGCTTCACAACTTAGGATTTTGAGACTTAGGAAAATAATGTGATTGGGGGGCATGAAAAATTGATTTGGGCTCAAATTTAGATACATGGAGGGATTGAACCTTAAGACAATACCATGGAGGTGATGGGGGAATTTTAAGGGAATTAATTTGAACGACTAAGGTAAGTTCTAATGGTGAAAAAATACGAATCTATAGAATATGAAAAAAAATGCATGAACCTTAATGGAGGGGAGATGTTTCACATGAGATAACATAACCGGTTTTAGACTTTATGTGAAAATAAATGTGGGAAAGGGGATGAATATATTTTTATATAAAGGATTCTTAGAACCTTAAGAAAAATAGGACAATCTTAATAAGGTAAAAACTTTAGACAACCACTATAAAATGTTATATTGTCCCTAGACATAAAGTAGAGACTAACCTGCAAACTATATAAAAAAGAATTTGTGAAAATAATGGGATTTTAACTTTTCAAAGACTATATACCTATATTAAAAATCAAACTCAACATATATAACAAGTAAAAATATTACATAGACTTAAGGACTCATGAAGTGCAAAATTAGAGGTACTCTTAGGTTAGATTTTGAAGATCCAACATGATGCTTTGCGAGCAAATATAACTCAATTGAGAATAGATATGGATCATATCTGAAAGGATAAGACTTGTAGGATGTCAAGGTTAAGAGGGATGGTGTACCAAATAACTGTAGAGACAAATTAGGTGGTAGGAGAGAGAGATAGACTAGTCACAGAGTGGGAGTAGTTGATTGCACAACAAGATGCCATGAGGATAAAGGCAAACAGGTTGTAGGGTGAGGTAACCTAGTTGGGTCAAGACAAGTAGCAAGCAGAAGAAAATGGTATGGCCATCGTCATATGTGGCCAACAAGACCAGGCAACCAGGCTGGTATAGGATGAGCTTCAATGAGTGAGGGAGGATTTATAAGCATCTATCGAGAGGGTCATGTTTTATAAGATGTGAAGAACATGTGCTTATACTGAGAGGGGGTGAACAGTATAAGATACAACTTTTTGCTTTTCAATCCATATGATAACATCAACAATATTAAAGCAATAAACATCACACAAATCATCACACACATGAGAGACATGATTTAATGTGGTTCACCCAATATGGGCTACTCCACGGAGAAAATATTGCTTATAAAATTTTCTCAAATAAATCCTCTTGGGAATATTTTCCCTATTACAATGTTTATGGACCTCTATCGAAAGGAGACACCAATCCGTTGATCAAGTTCATGGATCTCTATCTACAGGAGAACTCTTTTCTCCTCTGCTCTGGCTGGTGATCTTTTAGAAGAACTATTGACTCCACTGCACTAGCTAATGGATCTCTATCCATTGAAGACTCCTGTCCTCACTTAGAAGACTTGTCCTCACTGCCCTGGCTAATGGATCTTTATCCACTGGAGACTGTCATCCTCTATACTCTATCACATCCAAATATTGCTCTTAGATCTATCTCAAATATGCACTAAACCCAATCCTTCGATCTAGCACAAATATGCTCAATATTTGTTTCTGGTCTGGCACAAACTTGTCCTTAAATCTGCACCAAACTCTATCCTCAGATCTTATTGTAAGCTTCCACAAAATCTCACACTAAAATATCCACAAGTCTTCTCAAAACTTGCCTCAAATCTGCTCAAAAATTTCACACTAAAACTTATCCAATATCATATAAACATATAGAGAATTGTTAGAGACTCAATATGCTTCATACTCACAAATACTAAATCACTTTCAACCTCTTTCTCAAATCAATATGGAACAAATTGTTTCACAGAATTAGAACTATCATTTCAACACTTCCACTTGACTAGGTTCAACCAATTCTACTCAATCACTCAATGAAACAATCCTTGGTCACAAACCCTAGTCCAAGTATATGAACACTCACTCACTTATTTCCAAAAATGCTTATCAAACAATCTCATATAACAATGATATTCATGATATTTCACAAACCCTAGTTCAATATAGGTCACAACTTCACATACTCATGTTATTTGCACAAACCCTAGTTCAAGCATATGAAAGCTTTACTCAATATTTCCAACAATGCTTATCAAACAAGGTTTTTATCATCAACTCTCACTTAGAAAAACCTTCAACAATCAAACTCAACAATGCTTATCAAACAACCATTTTCACTCCAACTTAGCATTCACGACATCCAACAATCACTCACTAGGAAGATGTGCCCATACCTTTTAGTTTGATGAAGAAGTGCCCTTAAAAACTTGTCTCAATCACAATTTTATTCTTTGCCAATTTCAATGGTTAGATGACAAAATATCACACTAACACTCTCCCAAAATATTTCTCAATTACAAAAATAATCAAACTCAAATACACCTTATTACTCCTTTTTTGAAATTAGCAATCATCAAAATCATACATAAAAATAATTACTCAATTACTCCTTATAATATCCAACTTTAATTAACAACCTCCAAAAATTAAACTTTCAAAATAATATTGCCTACCCTTTTATCTCCCTCAAATACTCAATATCCAAATTAATTTAGGTAAAAATAAACTTTATAAACCATCAAAAATATTTTCTTTTTCCAACCTTAGCACATCCGAAATAATCAAGCGACCAAGGCAATTAACATTAGTGCATACCTTTAACACTACCCAAAAAGGGAACCCTGGAATTACGATAGCGATTTTTGAGCTCTGGCGATTTGGCGGGAAACCTTCTGAACTGCCAACGGCCGAGTCTCTAGGGTTTCAGTTCGAAAACCTCTTCCAGAGTATTTGGGGGTTTGCTGCTGGTTTTTGTTCTAGGATCTTTCGGTGTCCGGGAGGGCCCAATGGGGTCTCTTCCAGGTTCTCTCGAGGGGAAGAAGACCTCTTATGCGGAGATTTTACGAGAAAATCCTGCGTCTTCCTCTGTTGATGCTCAGCGGAGTGCCTTCCATCTGCTATCCAAGAATGCGGGCAAGGGTTCTCCTGGGCATAGAATCAATGGATGTCTCCCGCAATCTGCGTCAAGACCGAAAATAGTCATCGAACCAGAGCTGGTTGAAGACACGATAAACTATCGGGCCACTCATGATCTGATCTGCAAGTTCATGGGCATTCGACCCACCCTGCACTTTTTGCATTCCTGGGTGAGACAAAACTGGGAGCCTATCGGTGAGTACTCCTTATGGCCCATTAGCAATGGGTATTTTATTATTAGTTTTTCTTCCCTAATGGATAGAAACAGAGCATTTGAATCAGAGAAGAGGAGCCATGGCCCGGCAGGGTTATTTGTCCAGCCGTGGAGAGCGGGTTTCGACCCTCGCATTGAGCCCACGGCTGTCCCGGTTTGGATCCGGCTGTATGCTCTCCCGATGGAGTTTTGGGGTGAGCAGATTCTTGAATTGATAGGCAACTCTCTAGGTAGATTTTTGGGAGTTTCTAAGGATACCATTGAAGGAAATACTGTTGTTTATGCAAGAATTTGTGTAGAACTGGATATTAGTCAACCGCTACCGGTGAGATGGAACTGGAGTTAGCAGGACATTCTTGGATACAGCAGTTAGACTATGAAGCCCTACCTTTCCGATGTAGAGTCTGTCATTTGCATGGCCATTTGGCAAGGTTCTGTCCAAATATCTTGAGCACCAAAGCGGATGCTCCACAGGGAATGTCAAATCGCTCCCGAGGAGGTAAGTCCACTTCGGTCAAGGAACCACTGTCATTCCCCCGGGTTACGAGGGCCAGAACGATGGCTTTGAACAGCAGAAGAGAAGAAGAAACAAAAAGAGAAATGGTAAGGAGCAAGCTCTTCCCAAGCCAACCAATCGGTATGAAATCTTCAAATCTCTTATGGATCAAGAAGACCAACCTATGGATGGAGCAGATGGGATCCTTGAGGATAATATCATCCTTACTCATGCTCCTCCTTCATCAACCCCTGTCCTTGAACAGGTGATTGACTCCTCTGAGACTTTGCATCAAGAAAACCCGGGACTCTGGTAATCCACTCCCCAGTTCAGCCCGTTATTAAAGATGTTACCATGGGAATTGCAGAAAAGCTCAGAGAAAGACCGGCTCTTGGAATTTCCCGAGGTGGAGAAGAGGTCGAAAAATAGTAATTCCCAAGGGGTGGGCGAGGAAATCCAATAAGGATCTAATTGCAGTGCAAGGGGATAAGCTAATCAATGGAGGATTGGCGAGAACAATTGATTCGTATTGCTCCCAAGGTTTCCAATGATTATTCAATCTTGGAATGTGAGGGGTTTAAACAGTAGAACCCATCAATCTGCTGTTCAAAGACTTTTAGAAAGAAGTAAAACAGACTTTCTGCTCATTCAGGAGACAAAAATGTCATTAGACCTTATGAGTAAAACTATCGGCCGAATCTGGAGGGGTGCTGGCCATATGGCAATGGCTGCTCTTGGTGCCTCGGGAGGGATTGCTACTCTTTGGAATCCTTTGGCGTGGATAGCAATAGAACATATAGCACTGGAGAGGGGGTCCTAACATCTCTTTTTAAGAATATAGTTACAGCTGAACAAGTCTTAATTACAAATTTCTATGGGGCTCAGAACACCGATGGTCAGCGGTTTCAATGGAAAGCTGTTCAAAACATGAGGTCCTCCCGGGAAGATTTTGATTGGATTATTGCTGGGGACTTCAATGCTAAATTATCCGCTAGAGATCAGGAAGGTGGCATCCTTGTTCTGGATACAGGGGACCGGTTGTTTATTGCCCAAGTCCAGGCCTTTAACCTTGTTGATATCAAAGGCACTGGTACAAACTTTACCTGGACTAATAAGAGAAGAGAGCCATACAGTAGGAGGGTTAAGCTTGACAGGTTTTTGGTCTCGGAGGAAGCTTATGTTAGATGGAATATCAAATTCCAGATTTTGGAGGGCCCAGTCTCCGATCACTCTCCCATTTTTCTGGAGGGAGGGACTATGTCAGGGAAGTATTACAAACCTTTTAAATTTGAAAATTTTTGGTTGCAAAAAGAGGACCTACGAAGGAAAATTCCACAGTGGTGGGAAGAAGGTCGTCTCCCTTTTGGAACAGCTATGTTCAAATTTCATAAACAGCTTCTCTTTGTTAAGAGTAAACTAAAACAGTGGAAGCAAACTAACAAATCTGATTTCCAGCTCCAACGGGCTCCCTTGCTGGACAGATGGAATGAGGTGCAAAAACAATTCAGAGAAGGAATTATTTACGAGCATCTTAAATTTGAGGATGACGCTTTACGCAAAGCGGTTGAGGACATTGATAATCAAGAAGAGATCTACTGGAGACAGAGAGCAAGAAATACTTGGCTATTAGAAGGAGACAGAAATACTAAATTTTTCCATCGCTCTGCCTGTGCTAGAAGGCAATTGAATAACATGGAGTTCCTTCAAGATGAGATTGGAAACTCTTTTGACACTCTCCCTGATATGCATTCCCTCTCTATGGAGTACTTCTCAAACCTCTTCAAGGAAAGTATGCAGCATGATGTGGAAGCCCAAAATGAAGTCATTGAGGGAATTCCCTCTATTATTTCTCATGAAGAGAATCAGGCCCTTCTTAAGCCCATTGATCGTGATGAACTCAAGAAGGTGGTCTTTGGGATGTGCACGGGGAAAATCGCTTGGTCCGGACGGTTTCCCTATTGAGTTCTTTCAGGCCTTACGGGATATCTTGGAGGAGGATGTGTTGGTTGTCATTGAGGAATCCCGAATTAACAAAAGAATGCTCAAGGCTCTAAATCACACCTTTATCACTTTAATTCCTAAAGGAGAGGGGGGGCTCACATTTCCGATTTCAGACCTATTGCATTATGTAATGTGATCTACAAAATTATCACTAAAATTATGGCTGAAAGACTAAAACCCCTTCTTCAGAATATAATTTCCCCTGAGCAAGGGGGTTTTGTTGAAGGAAGACAGATCTTGGATGGAGTGATCTTGGCTCAGGAGGCTATCCATTCTATGCATAATTCAGGTAACAAGGGAATGTTCATCAAACTGGATATGTCTAAGGCTTATGACAGAGTAGAGTGGGGCTTCTTGGTCAAGATGTTGGCAGCCTTTGGTTTTTCTCGGAGCTGGATTGCCTGGGTCATGAGTTGTATCTCTACGCCTTCCTACTCTATTTTAATTAAGGGGCTTCCCTCGCCACCTTTTGGAGCCTCTCGGGGTCTCCGTCAAGGAGATCCCTGCTCTCCATATCTCTTTCTCATCTTGGCTGAAGGTTTAGGCAGACTCCTCCTGAGAAGAAGACGTCAAGGACAGATTACAGGAATTAAAATCGGGGCTGAAGTTTTGACTCATTTACAGTTTGTGGATGATACGGGCTTGGTGGGAGTTGCCAGCCTCAGGGAAGCAAGAGGAATCAAAGATTCTCTTAACGTCTACCTCCGGGCTTCTAATCAAGTCATCAATGAATCAAAATCAAAAGTGGTCTTCTTCAACCTTGATCAAAGGTCACAAGAGAGAGTTATGGAGATCCTGGGTTTCACTAGGACCTCCCTTCCTGTTGTTTATTTGGGGGTTCCTCTGCATTGCAAAAAACTGAAAGCTGATTTCTGGAAGGACCTTTTGGATGGCATCAAAGAGAGAATGAATCACTGGTCTCATAGATGGTTAAGCTATGGGGGCCGACTAACTTTCCTGAAGTCTGTTATTCAGGCCATGCCTATTTACAAATTCTCTATTATGGCCGCCCCTCCTTCAATTTGGAAAGAGTTGGACAAAGCGGCTAGAAGTTTTCTCTGGGAAGGTGCCAATGGAGAGAGGAAATGGGCCTTGGTTGGTTGGGATAAGGTCACCCGACCCAAGGAAAAAGGTGGGACTGGGCTTAAGAAGCTCCAAGTTTAACAATCGGGCCCTGGTGGGAAATTGTATTGGAGGTGGATTTCCCGGCCTTCGTCCCTCTGCAGTAGAATCCTTTCTAGTAAATACTTGGGTCTTGTTCATCCCAACGACTTGGGCCGCTATCCTTTGGAGGGTAATGGATCTCTTGTGTGGCAGGCGCTCAAGCTTGGATCTCGCATTATCAAAGATCAATTGTTATGGAAAGTTGGGAGAGGGGAGAAGGCCCGGTTTTGGACTGACTCTTGGGATCAGCATCCTCCTATCCTTGTTGTGTTTCCTGATTTGCATCCGTTAAAATCAGCTCTTGAAGATAAGGGTTGGATTAATATTGAGAGCTACTTCAATACCAGCCAATTGGGGGAGTATAAGGTTCAAAAGTTTAAGCGGCTGGGTGAATGGCCTATTCCAATCCCTCCGGAGCGAGGCTCCAACTCCGGAAAAACTTTTGGCGAGAAAGGTTTCTTCTTGGGAGAGATGAGGAGGATGAGCTTGCACAGGGCTTTGGGAACCTTGGGGTTTATTACGTGAAGGAGGGCTATGCTTCGATCCTTCTCGAGCCCCCCCACACTCTTTTCCTGTTCATGAATGGAGGAAGATATGGCATCCCAAGGGCTGGCCGAAAGTGAACTTCTTTGCTTGGCAGTGATGCATAATGGTATCTTGACCTTTGACAACCTCAGAATTAGAGGCATCATTGGCCCTTCCCAGTGTGTTTTGTGTTATAGGAATGAGGAAACTGTGGATCATCTTCTGTTTGATTGTCCTTTCACACAGCAGATTTGGCATCGTTGGTTCTCCCACTTTAAACTTCAGGCGCTTGGAGACTTGTCCCGGACCAATTTATGGGAAAGCTGGAAGAGAGGTAGATTTATATCTAAAGCTCTTCGTACTTGCTGGGAGCTCGGTTTCCTTTTTATTTGGTGGCAGGTATGGTTGGAAAGAAATGCTCGTATTTTTCGTGAAACCTTCTCTTCGGTGGATGGGATTTGGCGGGGTCATCTGGAGCAAAGTTGTGGAAACCGTTGCCATCTATGCTGAGGAGGAAAATCAGCCAGCTTCTAAGCCTTTGAAAGGGAGAGTTGCTGATCTTGAGAGACAGGTAAGAAGTTGTTGGAAACCTCCCCCAGAAGGCTGGGTCAAAATCAATACTGATGGAGCTGCAAAAGGTAATCCGGGTAATGCTGGTAGTGGAGTTATCTGCCGTGATCATGCTGGGACTGTGCTCTATTGGGAATTGCAAGGTCTGGGATATGCCACAAACAATGAAGCTGAGGCCTTTGCTATTAAATCTGCCTCCATCTGGGCCGTCAAACAAGGTCACAGAAAGATAATCATTGAGTCTGATTCCCAAATCCTGGTTGGTGCTCTTGATTGCTTGAGGAACTTTGCCTTAAAAGCTTGGAGGCTCCGGATTTTGGTTTCCCAAATTTTAGAGCTTTGGAAGGAAGTTGAGGATGTGATACCTGTTTATGCTAGTAGATCTCTCAATAAAGCGGCTGATTTCCTTGCTAAGATGGGTGCTGAGAGAGAGGTTGGGATTCATCTGCATAGCAATATGTCTGTGGAGGATGCCGAGATCAGACAAGGCCTTGAACAATTTTTGAAATAATGTGCAAAGTTTTTTTTTTTTTTTTGCTAAGGGTCCTTTTTGTCGCGATATCGCGACATGTAGTGTTGTCGCGGCCTTTGGCTGGTTGTTTGTCGCGATATCGCGACAGGTTGAGCCTCTGCGGCCTCTGGTGGGTTTCTGTCGCGACATCGCGACATGTCGCGTTATCGCGTGTCGCGATATCGCGACATGTCGCGATATCGCGACATGTCGCGGTATCGCGTGTCGCGATTTCGCGACAGGTCCCGCTTTCTTGGTCCGATTGGTGTTCTTGCCGCGCTCTCGTTCCCTTCATGAAGTTGAAAAGCAAAGTAAATATTTCGTCGCGTTTTCGTGACAAGTTTGAGATTTGGAAGCTGCATGGTTTTCCTGTCGCGATTTCGCGACACGTTTGGCACTTAGGCGGCCGGGTGGAAAATTGTCGCGATATCGCGACCTGTAGCGCTGTCGCGGCAACGAGTTGGTTTTTGTCGCGATTTCGCGACAGGTTGTGCCTTCCTGGCCTCTGGCGAATTTCTTGCGCGATATCGCGCCATGTTGCACTGTCGTGGCTTTTGCTGGGCTTTGCTAGCGATATTGTGCCTCTCTTGAAGATGCTGCTCAAAGGTGGTATTGTGCCGCGTTTTCGCAACAGGTTGACTAATTGGATGCAGCTTGGCTTTTTTGTCGCGATTTCGCGGCATGTTTGGCTCTTTTGCGACTGGTTGGTTTTTTGTCGCGATATCGCGACCCTTTTGCGGCATGACTGCTGTTTAGTGTTTTCGTCGCGTTTTCGCGACGCTTTCTGCGGTTGGCTGTCGAGGGCCCTTCCTGTCGCGATTTCGCGACATGTCGCGATTTCGTGACATGTCGCGTTATCGCGACTGTTGGCGCCGAAGTGGCCGTGACGGGTTTGCCTGTCGCGATTTCGTGACATGTCGCGTTTTCGCGACATGTCGCCTTTTCGTGCCGTCCGTTCTCTGTGCCTTGTGGCTGCTAGTGTTGCCTTTGTGCGCTTTCCTTGTTGTGTTGCTCTTGGCTCTGGCTCGGGATGTGTTCTCTCCCGCTTGTATCTGGTTTTTGTTTTAATACAAGTTTTCATTTTTTCAAAAAAAAACACTACCCAAAAAGGGCCTCGGTGGGTTTCTAACACGATACTTCCTCTAGCCGAGCACCTTATTGAGGTGCTAGCCCACCACGTGGGCTACAAGCCTTCGTGCAAAGGGGAAGGCTCAAGCCTTCCTCTTCTTTCCTTCTGATCGGTGCACATAAAAATGAAAACACCCTTCTTCCTTGCAAAACGAACGCGGCATGTTTCGAACCCTACTCTCCTAGCCTACCACAAGCCTTAACGCAACCTGTCGTCGCCAACTACGCTACACAGCGCTGTGCAAAGTGAAAGGAGCCCTGCTCCTATTTGTATTAACCTTTGCCACTGAAACCTTTAAAAATGCGAAAACCCTTACTCTTTTGCGCATGAAATTTGGAGCTTTTAATCTCATCGAATATGCATAGGATTTTTTGACTTAGGATTTGCCCTCCTTTTATACACGAAGACCTTATGCCATATAATGTCGGTGCTAAATCGAATTTCAAATTCGATTTTAATTTAAACCTTATAACCCACTTTAAGGTTATTTAAATTAATATAAATTAATTTATAATTAAATTAAAATTAAGTTATAATTAACTTAAATAAATTTGGAAGTTAATTAAATTAGTTAATAAATTAATTTATAATAAAATTATATTTATTAATTTATAAGTAATTTAAATTTCCCTTTTTAATATTATAATAAAATATTATAATATTATTTTCTTGGGCCTCTTCTATGCACTTTCGACCACATCTGACCACCTGAAACCAGATCTAATCATTTGGAAGCGGACTCTCCTTTTTGCACTGATTGTGGAACTTCTTCTTCTTGCACTGCTCACTGAAACTGACTTTTGACATCAATGACCACTCACTCTTGACATCAATGACAACTCATCTACTCAAAATGTCCAACAATCTGTCCTTTATCATTGATGGCAACCCAATTATCTTTTCCAATATCCTTAACCTTTTTATGTTCTGCTCCCCCTGGAAATTGCTCCCCCTGACTCAATAATCTCTCCTTAAATAAGATCTCTCCCCCTTACTCAAATCTCTCCCCCTTTGACATCAATGACAAAGGGTCACCTTTGGGGCTCGGGACTAAGAATGAGTCTCTTAGCTTAGCCCCTCCCTCACCTCCTCTTGAGGTGGTTAATTCTAGGGTGGGAGTATTACTCCAATTTTTCCTCGAAGATACTCAAATCTCTTTTGAAAGTGGCTTAGTGAAGATGTCTGCTCCTTTGTAGTACCTTATTCTAACCTAACTTGTTTATCTATCACCTATTCTCTCAGAAAATGATACTTGATCGAAATGAGCTTTGTCCTGGAGTGCATCATCGGATTCTTTGAGATACTTATAGCACTTGTATTATCACATAATATGGGAATAGGATGATCATGTTTTATCTTGAAGTCTTCTAGAGTTCGCTTCATCCATAATACCTATGTACAACTGGCTACTGCTACAATATATTCTACTTTTGTTGTGGATAAGGATATTGATGCTTGCTTCTTACTTAGCTAAGATACTAAACAATCTCCAAGAAAGAATGCTCCTCCACTTGTTCTTTTTCTATCATCAATGTTGCCAGCCCAATCTGCATCTATATAAGCTGTGAGTGTGAAATTGTCACTTTTAGGATACCAAAGCCCAAAATCCATAGTCCCTTTTAGATACCTGAGAATTCTCTTTACCTATCGCCACATGTGTTTCCTTAGGTGTTGCCTGAAACCTTACCACTAATCCCACTGTCTGCACTATGTATGGTCTTGTAGTTGTAACATACAACAAGATACCAATCATAGACCTATATAATCTCTGATCTTCCTTTGGATATTCATCATCCTTACTTAACTTGCATCCTGTAACCATGGGGGTACTTACTAGTTTGCAATCTTCTAACTTGAATTTATTTAGAATCTCTTTTATATACTTGGTTTGTGAAAGAAATACTCATTTCTCTGATTGTGAAATTTGAAGTCTAAGAAATAAGGACAACTCATCAAGAATAGACATATCAAATTCATTATGCATGTTCTTTGCAAATTATTTACATATCTTATCATTGTTTCTCCCAATAATTATGTCATCAACATAAAAAACCACAATTAGTAGATTATTCCCTTTATTTTTGATGTATAAGTTGATGTCCGCTATTCCTTTTTTGAATCCTTGTTCCTGAAGATACTTATCCAATATTGAGTACCACGCTCTAGGATCCTGTTTTAGACCATACAGTGCCTTTTTCAATATGCATACATGATCTGGTTTATCCGTTAATATGAATTCCTCTGGTTGTTCAATATATACTTCTTCTATAACACCATTTAGAAATGTTGACTTAACATCCATCTGATATACTTTGAATTTTTTAAAACTTGAGAAGGCTAAGAACATTCTTATGGCTTCAAGTCGTGCAACTGGAGAAAATGTCTCATTAAAGTCAATTCCCTCTACCTGTGCATAACCTTTGCATACTAACCTTGATTTATTTTTGACTACCTGTCCATATTCATTTAAATTATTTCTAAATACCCATTTTGTGTCGATCACATTTTTGTCCTTTGGTCGTGGAACAAGTTCCCAAGTCTTGCTTTTCTCTATCTGATCTAATTCCTCATACATTGCCTTAATCCAAAACTTATCTTCACTTGCCTGATTGAAGTATTTTGGTTCAATATTAGACAACAAAGAAAAATGTTCTTGTTGAGATGGTGTTATTATCTTTCTCCTTGTTTATATTTCATATGGATTCCCAATTATTAGATCTTTTGGATGATGCTTTTGTACATACCTGGATTGAGTTTTAGGAAGAAGTCTTTGTGTTTCTTCTTCTTCATTCGATTTCTTATGAAACTCTTCTTGACAACTTTCATCTTCCTAATACACAATTTGTTGGACCGGTTCTCTTGAATCTATATTCTCATCAAATGTTACATTTATACTTTCTACAATAGTGTGTGTTCTCTTGTTGAATCATCTATAAGCTTTATTCTTAGTGGAATAACCAAGAAAAATTATCTCATCACATCTTGGATCAAACTTACCCAAGTTTTGCTCTTCTCGTCTTATGTAGCACTTGCTTCCAAAAACCTTAAAGTGTTTTATAGTGGTCGGTTTTCCTTTCCAAAGCTCATATGGAGTCTTGTGATGGTTTACCCTCATTTGATCCCTAGTGATTAAATATACTGCTATGTTGATTGCTTCCCTTCAAAATCCATCTGAGAGTTTGGACTCATTTAACATAGCTCTAGCCATATTCTCAACAGTCCTATTTTTCCTTTTGACTACTCCATTTTGTTGAGGAGTTCTTGCAGCTGAGTATTCTTTCTTAATTCCATGTTGTTCACAAAAAACTACAAATTCATTTGAGGTAAATATTTCTCCTCTGTTATATCTCAAACACTTAATCCTATTAATAGTTTCATTTTCAACCCATTCTTTAAATGCTTTGAATTTTTCAAATGCTTCTAACTTATCTTTTCGAAAATCTACCCAAACCATTCTGGAGTAATCATCTATAAACAATATGAATTAACTCTCACCCTGAATAGTCTATGTTCTGGTAGGACCACATAGATCAGTATGTATTAGACTTGATGGCTCAGATGACATATATCCCTTTGATTCAAAGCTTGTTCTAGTTTGCTTTTCGTGTTGACAAGGTGCACAGATTGTGTTTTGTGGCCTTTTTAGCTTGGGTAAATATATGACAGCCTGCTTATTGCTTATGTTGACTATGTTGTCAAAATTCAAGTGATCCAATCTTCTATGCCACAACCAACTCTCATATTCTTGTGATAGAAATCACTTTTTCCCTTTGATCTCACTAAGCATGTATAGATTGTTTGGAGTTCTTCTTGCATTTGCAATGATTTTTCCAATTTCTGATTTTCTTATCTCACACCTATCTGGGTGAAATGTAACCATACGACCTTGATCACAAAGTTGACTTACACTTAGCAGATTATGTTTTAACCCTTTGACATATAGTACATTTTTTGTTCTTGTTTTCCCATTATCTAGACTCAAAGTTCCTCTTCCACCAATTTTTGCTAATCCATTATCACCAAAACTTACTAATCCTCTATTGGTTTCTTTTAGTACAATAAATTTATCTTTGTCTCATATAATGTGTCTAGAGAAACCACTATCAAGATACCATTATTCTTCTTTATCCTGAGCATGAAGGGTTGTTTGAACTAACATTGATCTAGCCTTCTCATTCTCCTTTTTCTCTTTCCTAGTTGTTGAAATTATTTTTCTTTTACTAGACTCAGGAAGTAATATTTTACACCATCTAGCCTTGTGCCCAAAATTATTGCATTTGTAACATATAATATCATTATCCATAAGAGGTGCAAAATAATTAAAATTTCTATTGACATCATTTCTCGCATAACCAATGCAGTGTACAGCTCTATGACCATATTTGTTACAAGAAAAACAATATCCATAGAAGAAATTATGTAACCTATTTGGATGCCTTTGAGATTGTGGTTGAGTGCTTCTCCCTTTGTGATTAAATCTCATCCAAGGTTCTTCTTTGCTTTCTTCCTTTCTGATGTCTTTTCTTTTTTAAGTATACTTTACTTACCTATCTTTGTTTGAAGTTTCTGCTTCTTGAATACTTGACTCCTTTTTCTGTTTTACATACACTATATCTTGTAGTACCTTGGTCCTTTCAACTTCATTCCTTAGATAAACAATTTCTGCTTCTAATATTTCACATTTTTTTCTCTTCCTCTTAATAGATCCATCATATCTTGCTCAATTTTCTTTCCCTCTTCTACCTTTATCTTGAGTTCTGTGAGACTTTGTAGAAGTTCCATCTTTACTTCTTCATCCTCTTGAATTTGTTCCTTCAAGCTTGAGTTCTCTCTAATTCTTTCCAAATTCATTGAGAGCAATAAAGAATTCCTCTTTTATATCAAACATGGTCTCTTCTTCATTTTTTGAAGTCATGTGTGTTTCATATGGATCCTCATCCAAGTTGTTAGTATTTTCATGGAGAGACCCGGTTTGATACCAATTGAAGAACATGTGCTTATACTGAGAGGGGGCTGAACAGTATAAGATAAAACTTTTTTCTTTTCAATCCATATGATAACATCAGCAATATTAAAGCAATAAACATCACACAAAGCATCACATACATGAGAGACATGATTTAACGTGGTTCACCCAATGTGGGCTACTCCACGGAGAAAATATTCCTTATAAAATTTTCTCAAATAAATTCTCTTGGGAATATTTTCCCTATTACAATGTTTATGGACCTTTGTCCAAAGGAGACACAAATCCCCTGATCAATTTTATGGATCTCTATTCATAGGAGAACTCCTTTCTCCTCTGCTCTAGCTGGTGATCTTCTAGAAGAATCAATTCCTCCATTGCACTAGGTAATGGATCTCTATCCATTGAAGACTCATGTCCTCACTCAGAAGACCTATTCTCACTACCCTGGCTAATGGATATTTATCCACTTGATACTATCGTTCTCTATACTCAGTCACCTCAAAAGCTTGCTCTTAGCTCTATCTCAAATATGCACTAAACACAGTCCTTTAGTCTTTGCACAAATCTGCTCAATATTTGTTTCTGGTCTGGCATAAACTTGTCCTAAAATTTGCACCAAATTCTATCCTCAAATTTGTCCTCAATCTCTATCCTCAAATCTATATTGTAAGCTTCCATAAAATCTCACACCGAACTGTCCACAAGTCTTCTTAAGACTTGCCTTAAATCTGCTCAACAAGTTCACACTAAAACTTATCCAATATCATAGAAACATATAGAGAATTGTTAGAGACTCAATATGCTTCATACTCACAAATACTCAATCACTTTCAACCTCTTTCTCAAATCAATATGGAACAATTTGTTTCACATAATTAGAACTATCATTTCAACACTTCCACTTGACTAGGTTCAACCAATTCTACTCAATCACTCAATGAAACAATCCTTGCTCACAAACCCTAGTCTCAGTATATGAACATTCACTCACTTATTTTCAACAATGCTTATCAAACAATCTCATATAACAATGATACTCATGATCTTTCACAAACCCTAGTTCAAGATAGTTCACAACTTCACATACTCATGTTCTTTGCTCAAACCCTAGTTCAAGCATGAAAGCTTTACTCAATATTTCCAACAATGCTTATCAAAAAAGGTTTTTATCATCAACTCTCACTCATAAAAACCTTCAACAACCAAACTCAACAATGTTTATCAAACAATCCTTTTCACTCCAACTTGGCATTCACAACATCCAACAATTACTCACTAGGAATATGTGCCCATACCTTTTATTTTGATGAAGTGCCCTTAAAAACCTATCTCAATCATAATTTTCTTATTTACCAATTTCAATAGTTAGATGACAAAATATCACACTAAAACTCTCTCAAAATATTTCTTAATTACAAAAATAATCAAACTAAAATACACCTTATTACTCCTTTTTTGAAATTAGCAGTCATCAAAATCATACATAAAAATAATTACTCAATTACTCCTTATAATATTTAACTTTAATTAACAACCTCCAAAAATTAAACTTTCAAAATAATATTGTCTACCCTTTTATCTCCCTCAAATACTCAATATCCAAATTAATTTAGGCAAAAATAAACTTTATAATCCATAAAAAATATTTTATTTTTCTAACCTTAGCACATCCGAAATAATCAAGCGATCAAGGCAATTAACATCAACGCATACCTTTAACACTAGCCAAAAAGGGCCTCGACAGGTTTCGAACACGAGACTTCCTCCTATCGAGCGCCTTATCGAGGCGCTAGCCCACAACGTGGGATACAAGCCTCCGTGCGAAGGGGAAGGGTCAATCCTTCCTCTTATTTCCTTTAGATCGGTGCACGTAAAAACGAAATGCCCTTCTTCCTTGCAAAATAAACGTGGCAGGTTTCGAACCCTTCTCTCCCATCCTGCCACAAGCCTTAACACAACATGTCATCACCAACTACGCTACACAGCGTTGGGGAAAGTGAAAGGAGCCCTGCTCCTATTTGTATTAACCTCTACCGTCGAAACCTTTAAAAATGTGAAAACCCTTACTCTTTTGTGTACGAAATTTAGAGCTTTTGATCTCATCGAATATGCATAGGATTTTTTGACTTAGGATTTGCCCTCCTTTTATACATGAAGAACTCGTGCCATAAAATGTCGATGCTAAATCGAATTTCGAATTCAATTTTAATTTAAACCTTATAAACCACTTTAGGGTTATTTAAATTAATATAAATTAATTTATAATTAAATTAAAATTAAGTTATAATTAAATTAAATAACTTTGGAAGTTAATTAAATTAATTAATAAATTAATTTATAATAAAATTATATTAATTAATTTAAATTTCCCTTTTTAATATTATAATAAAATGTTATAATATTATTTGCTTGGGCCTCTTCTATACACTTTGGACCACATCTAACCACCTGGAATCGAATCTGACCATCTGGAAGCGAACTCTCCTTTTTGCATTGATTGCAGAACTGCTTCTTGCACTGCTCACTAAAACTGACTTTTGACAGCAATGACCACTCACTCTTGACATCAATGACAACTCATCTTCTCAAAATGTCCAACATGATGCTCTACCATTAGATAATTCCCATGAAGTGAAGGTAACCATTACCACTTTTGTACCACTACTGGAGTAGGACAAAATAGAGGATGCAAACTATCTTGTGATTTATGAATTTGCTACCACCAAGACCACCACTAGTGAGAGGAGCAGGCAAGTTTAGCTTGTAATCCTAGGGAGAGAAGGGATGACATGCTAGTTTTAATTATGGTATGCTTCCAATAGAGAGAGATATAGAGGATGGCCAAGTGTACCAATTTCTCTATTGTGGCACACAGACACATTGGGTAGAGTGTATTCTATTTTTGAGACTATTATAACATCTACTTATTGTTTTATGATTACATGTGCGAGTTAATGAGTTACTTTATTATTAGTTATTGTATGTTATGACTTTGATTACTTATTAGGTTTTTAGATGAATGAGAAGGATTAGAGAGATTATGGAAGAAGGGTAAAGAAAGAGAGAAAGAAAAGAAGGAAGAAGATGCAAAATAGGTCAAGAAGGAAATGAAGAGATGCTTAGTTAATGTGACCATGATAAACATAGATCGTCATGAGATCAGTGTGATCAAGATCAACATAGGCCTAGACAAAAGGAATGGGGGTTGAAGGATGACCCGATATATAATGGTTGTAAGGCATAAGTATAGCTATGTACAATGGTCTACAGCCAGTTAAGGGCTAATATGGTTAGTGGCTAGTGAAGGCCTAAGATTGTTAATGACTAGTTAAGATCTAAAAGTTGAGTAGTGAAGGTCTATGTGTATGTATATGAATATAATATAGTAGCTATATACAATAGACAATGCCTAGTTAAGATCTAAGATGGTCAATGGCCAATGAAGGCCTATATAAGCAATGACCAATTAAGGTTTATGAATAAGCAAAGAGTTGACCAGTTAATGTCTATGTGTGCGCGTGTTATGTATAAATATATACAGTGATATATACAAGATATGCACAAAATGAAAGAATATTATGAGTTAAAAAGGTTGAATAATGGTGAAAAAATGTAATAGAATATGATATAAGGATCCAACATTAGGAAGTCACCAACTTTGCTAGATAGGTATGCATGCGAATGCAAACCAATTATGGTAGGTAGCAGGTTCCAACCTACTAAAAATTTACGAAGTAAAGATAATCATGCAAAGGGTAAACAAGATATGTTGGCAGGATAACCAATAACCTAGTATTAATGTTAGGAGGCATAATTCTAAGAAGTGAGCATCTCATATCCTCATTCTCTCATTAGCAAAAAGAATGATGAGAGAGAAAATAATAGTGCAATAAGGGAAAAAAAGGGATGAAGGCAAGATAGCCTATCACCAAACATTAGGCGATATGAGGTGAATTTTCAAGATGTAAGCATACATTCCCCTTATGCTCTTGTTAGCATGATAAAATGAAAAATAAATAAATTTTCCTAACATTTCTATAGCTGAGAGATGTTTGCAGAATAACCAGTGGTTGTTTGAACATCATAAAATAATATCATATAGTATCTAGCCTATCCTATGAGCACCCCTTAAAAACCAAAAGGTTAATGAGTGTGGTAAAAAGAAAATAGATCATTTCAATATATGCTATCGTAATGTACCTATTTTTCACTTGATTGTTTAGCAAGTGTTGTAATAAATAAAATCTTAGATAATTATGACAAGGTTTGAGAGATGATCAAGATATATGTGAGAATAAGAAAAGAGGATGGTCATGTGGATGATAGATAAAAAAGAGGATTGGTGTGTTTTTGCTATTGTAGTATGCTCTTGTTTTATTGATTAAGTTAGTATATAGGGTGTTTAATCAATAAAATTTTGGTAAACTATGATAGATTTTGCAGAATGATCTTAGAATTGGAAATTTTAAAATATGAAATAGAGGAGAAGACAAGTCCCAATCATCTTGCAAATAACCAATAAGGGGTGCCATATAACGTCTCAAGACATGCACAATCTTGAAGATATGTGTGTTGATCCATAAACGTCATATGATACCATCCCTGATTAATTGGAGGTTATTCAGGAGGAAAGAGCAAGAAGATAAGTACATATCCCTAGATTTGGAGAATATTATAAATGCATATATATTTTTAAGGTCAAGGGATATACAAAATGAATAATTGGGTGTTGAATCCTAGCATCATCGTCCCATGACAAATATAAATGTGTCAATTGAGCATATACATAAGCTAAAGAATGACTAGCCATGATCCACCACATAATACTACAAGAAAACAAAAGGTATGAAAGAGGATAAAAATAGAGTTTGAATAAGTATATATAATACTGAAGAGAGATATTGGATCCACTAGCCATAAAAAAAATATTATTATAGGAATGAAAAATGTATATCCTAATTAGGATCATCATTTGACATTATTTTTGAATCCAATATTCTAAGTGATGACATATAAGAAGAAGAAGGAAGGAAGTAAGAAGAAATAATGGCACACCTAGTGGCATTCTAGGAACACAAAACAAAACAATATTTTTAAAGAAGGGTTGATTGAAGGAGAAGAGTTATCTAGTGTCTTATAAGAGATATAACTAAAGAAATGGGAAGTGAAGAGAATCAAGAGAGATTGTTCCAATTGATACAATCACAAGAAAATGTATGAATACAAATAAATAAATCCCACTAGCATAGAGTTACCCTTATATGTGTATGGAAAGGGTAATCATAGCATCCTGGTGGGTAAGATAAAGAAGCATACCCTAGGTTTGGGGATTCACTAAGCATCAGTGATCTAGTGCAAGTGCAATGCATATGATCTAACCTAATTAGTTATCATCATTGCCTTGTAAAATACATAAAAATATACATGAGCAAGTAAGCAAATGTGCAAATGTGAATGGGAATTTAAAATACAAAATATGATAAGCATGAGTGCAACGAGTAAAATGATAATCAATTCATGCAATATGAAAGGCAACATGCAATATGATTAGTCAAACAAATGCAAGTTGGCACAAGAAGGATTTTTGGGAATGTGGTAGAAGATGCAGAGCAATTGAGATAATATGAACAAGAAATTATGAAGAGGGAATAGAAACATTGAGGTGATAAGAGTTTTGCAATTGGTGACTGCTAGCAAAAGATCTTATTGTCAATACCTCTACCTCTTTCTAGATTTCAAAAGATCAAAAGAAGATCATGATGGAAGTGAACAATCACACAATCATGCATAGTATCTTTTGAGATGCATAATATTCATGGGTTCTTTGAGATCTTTGTCATCTAGGGTTGCTAGATGATAGGCTCCTGATCCAAACTTGGTCATAACAATAAATGGAACTAACTCAATTAGGCTCAAACTTACCTTTTAAATTGGTTTGAGCATTGGTATTCTTTTGGTTTTATTTAAGGATGAGATCCCCTACTTCAAAGGAATGATTGTGGACCTTCTTAGTGTAGGAATGCTTGAGCTTGTTTTGATAGGCTCTAATATGCTCTAAGGTATGAATGCACTTTTTGTTGAGCAACTCCAATTAGTTTAAGCAAACGAGGTGATATTCATCGCCAAGAGAGGTATCTTGTAACAAGATGCACAAAGAAGGGACCTCTAGCTCAAAAGGAAATACGACTTTGGTCTCATAGACTATGACATATGGGGTTGCACCCATAGATATATGTACGCTAGTACAATAAGCCCGCAAAGGAAGGTAAATTTGAAGATGCCAATCACAACCAGTCTTATTAACTAGTTTCTTTAGGATTTTAATCAAAAATTTATTAGAGGCTTCGCTTGACTTTTTCCTTGGGTAATAGGTTGACCATTTATGTTGGATTTTATATTTAGCACAAATATTATGAACATCTTTATTCTTAAAGGATGTTCCATTATCTAAAATTATGATAGAAAAAATTCCATATCAACAAAGAATTTGATTAAGGATGAACTTAGAAACTTGAACTCTGGTAACCATGGATAGCGGCATGGCTTCTACCCACTTAGTGAAGTACTCTATGGTTGTGATAATAAATTTATGGCCATCAGAAGAAATAAGGATTGATATTTCCAATGATGTCTAGACCCCACATGGAGAAGGGCCAAGGAGAAGAAATGACTTGAATATTTTATGAAGGTGCATGAATAAGGTTATCATGATGTTGACATTTGTCATAGTGTCAAACATAGTCACATGCATCCTTCTCCATGGAAGGCCAATAATATCCTATTTGAAGGAGCTTTTGGAAATTGCATTACCACTAAAATGTCCTCCACAAGATCCTTCATGGGCTTCATGAAGGGCTTGCTTAGCTTCATCAGGAGAAAGGAATCATAAAAGGATACCACCGAAAGTGAATAAGATATCATCGATGATTACAAATGCATGCTCTTTTATGCAATAGATTTTTCTTGTTGTGATCTAAGCCTTTAGGTAATATGTCATCTTTTAAGAAGGCAAAGATATCCTTGTACGAAGGCTTATATGGAGAATCTTTGATGTTTAAAACATCTAAAGGAAGTTGACTAAAACTATAGGTTGGAAGCTCTCAAAGTTGACAGATGATAATTGTAGCATGATCATCCTCTAACTCCAAATGGATAAGGGATGTGGCTGCATCCATTGCATCTACATGATGATTAGAGGACCTAGGAATGGATTCTATGGTTATATTTTCAAAGGTTGACATAATATTTGCAACAATATCTTTGTATGGCTTCAAATTTTCATCTTTAGTATGATATACATCATTGACTTGATTGACCACAAGTTGAGAATCACTAAATATAGAGAGGTTTTATTACTTTTAAGGTTAGGGTGGCTCGAAGACCTAGGATCAATGCTTCATATTTAGGAGCTACAACTAGCTAGTTGACAATAACTTGACGCTTTTATTAGGTTGAGATGATTCTTGGAAATCTACCACTAGTGGATGGGATGACTCTAAAGGAGCTACAACTAGCTGGTTGAAAATAACTTGACCTTTTATGGCTTTCTGACTAATGAAGGTTAGATCAAAATCACTAAGGGAAATGACCCACTTAGTAGCTCGACCTGAAATGTGAGTCTTTGAAATTAAGTAATGAAGAGGATAAACTCTTGCAACTACTAATATCTTATGGCTAAGCATATAATGTCGTAATTTTTGAGATGCGAACACTACAACGAGGCAAAGCTTTTCTAAAGGGGTGTAATAGGTTTCATAACTAATAAGGGTTCTACTAATATAATAAATTGCTCTTTCTTTATTTTGATCATCATGTTGAGCTAGCATAGCCCCTAATGCTTGGGCTATAGAAGTGATATAGAGCAATAAATGTTTGATTGGATTAGGCGCTATGAGGATAGGAGGGAACATGAGATATCATTTGAGTTTATCAAAGCTCATTGACATTCATCATCCCACTTATATTCTATATTTTTATGGAGGAGCTTAAATAAGGATTGACATTTATTTTCTAGTTGAGATATGAAGCATCTAATGGCTTGAATCTTACCTTATAAACTATGAAATTCAGTTAGATTGCATGGGGAGGCATATCAGTGATAATTGATGTTTTAGAAGGATCCACTTCAATACCTCATCTACACATAATAAAACCTAAAATTTTACTAGATGTGACTTCAAAGACACACTTAGAGGGCTTAAGGTAAAATTTGTATTCTCTTAATCATTCAAAGATATGCCTTAGATCTTGTGCATGAGTTTCACGATGAATGGAGCGACCAAGGAGATTGTCCATATAGTCTTCTACAATATCATGCATTAAGTCATGGAAAATGTAAGTCATAGCCCTTTGATATGTGGCACTTGCATTCTTTAAGCCAAAAGGTATAACTTGATAGCAAAAGGTGCCCCAAGGAGTGATGAAAGTAGTTTTAGCTTGGTCTTCAGGAGTAATTTTGATTTGGTTATATCTTGAGAAACCATCCATTAAGGATAGCATTCCACATCTAGTTGTGAAATCTACAATCATGTCTATATTAGGTAAGGGAAAATCATATTTAGGACATGCTAAGTTGATATCTCAAAAGTCAGTGCATATTCTGATTGTACCTTCTTTCTTGGCAATAAGGACGATATTAGATATCCAATCAGAATAGTCAATAGCTTTGATAAAACCAACATCAATAAGTCGTTGTAGCTCTTCTTTGACTAACAAGGCAATTTTAGGGTGCATTTTTCTCAATTTTTTTTAATAGGTTTAGCATTTGGTCAAACCACTAAGTGGTGCATGACCAAAGAAGGATCTAGCTCAGGCATATCATCGTATGACCAATTAAGGATATCTTGAAATTCTCTTAATAAATTGGTTAATTGTTCTTGTTCTTCAATAGAGAGGGCTTGTCCTAATTTAAGAATTTTAGGATTTTTCTGAAGTGCCAATGTTAATATCTATGGTTTCTTCAATGAGGATATGGGATTCATCCTCATAGTGAAGTGGGGTAGGAATAATCCCTAATTGCTCAAGGTATTTAGGGGATAAAGGAATTTGATCCTCTTGTTCATTTTTAATAGATTCAACATGGGCCACACATGGGATTGACCCATCAAAGAAAAATCTATTTTGGAGAATATCTTCATGATTCATATCACAAAAGGTTCTTCATATTGCGATTAATTCAATACTCACCTTAGGTTGCGATTAATTCACCTTAGGTTGCGATTAATTCAATATGAACAATTGTGATTAAATTTCAAAATAGAATTGAATATGGGGAAGAAGGTTCTTCATCTTGATCACTCCAATCCAATCCATGATGATTAATAAATTCTTCATAAGTTATGATTTGATCATCTTCCAAATCTGTAGGTAAAGGTTAATTTTTATTAGGGATATAACCAATACCACATCTTTCGGTCCAAATCTCAACTTCTAAAGGTTCTTTAATTCCTTGTTGTTGAGGCCCTAATCCTTTGCCTTGGTATCCCATATTGGTTAGAATTTGTTTGGGTAGAGATAATATTTGGATAAATAACATGTTGCAAATTATTTTTCAATGGGATATGGGTTGCTACCACTAATATTTTCTTCATGGGATGTCCCCATGTAAGTAAATGTGCACATGCTAATGTGCACCACTTCACCTTTCTTATGAGGTAATCCTAAAGTTCTTGGTGAAGGTGGTAGTGTAGCAAGGTCTATGAGGGGATCTTGGATAGTTTGATTTATTTGATCATTAGTGGGAGGGATTATTTGAGGTTCATCATTAATTTTCAAGCTCTTAAGTTTCGTTGTTACTTGTGATGAATGAAGAAGGAAATTCATTCAAAGATATAGATGGACAAAAAATTATCCTGGCTTGGTCTATCTCAACCATTGTACAATATTTAAAAGGTTGAGGATCACTAGGAATATTGACAAGTTGATTTTGATATTCATATTTGAGACATTGATGAAGAGTTGATGGGACAACCTTCATGGCATGGATCCAAGGGCATCCAAGAAGAATATTGAAAGAAGTTGGACAAGATACTACATAAAAAAGAGTGTTAAGAATTTTTGGTCCAACTTTAAGAGGTAGTGTGATGATCCCACAAGATTCTTGGGCTTCATTATTAAATGCTCTTATGACTATATCAAATTTTTCAAGATCTTCTCCCTCCTCTCAAATTTTTGAATAAATTGAAAGCTACATATATTTAAGGATGATCCATTGTCTACCAAGATTCTTTTGATAAATTTATCCCCTATGTAGCCTATGATGTAAAGGGGGGAATCCCCTTGTATGGTTGGGAGAGGAAGATCATCTTCATAAAAGGTGATATTATTTACCCCAAGAGATCCAACAATATTAGCAAGATTATTTGGTGGAAGATCTTGAGGGACTACTTGTTGACTTAGAAATTTGATTAGAGCTTCTCTATGGATAGAAGAGGTTTGGAGAAGCTCTAGAAGAGATATTTTAGTAGGTGTATTAGCAAGTTGTTGTTTAAGATCAAAAGATGTTTTTGGTTGAGGTTTAAGAACTAAAGGTGGTTTATCAACATTGGTGGTTTTTTATTATTATTTAAAAAATAATGGTGGTCTAGAAGGTTGATTGGAAGTTGGATTTTCTTGAGTTTGAGGTTGTTGAGATGGTTGAGATTGAGATTGTTGTCTTGTGGTAACAAATATCATTCCAACCATATTGTTGTAGGGAGGTGGAACAACATGATAAGAAACTTGATTGGTTGCTTGTTGATCATGATTAGGTAGGGGATTTTGAAATATCTCCATATCTTGATTAGTGGAAGGAGCAGGTTTAGAATCACCTAAGACAAGGTGACCTTCATCCAACAAATCTTGAATAACATGTTTAAGTCTTTTACATTGATTTGTAAGATGTCCATCCACTCTATGATAGTCATAATGTTGATTGGCATTATACCAAATTAGCAATGGTGTCAGGTTGTATTATATTTGGAAGCTCAATCATCTTAGCATCCAAAAGTTATTTAAGAATTGATGATAAAGGTTGATTGAGCTTAGTGAAGTTTCTTTGTGGTTTTTGAGGTTTATTAAGAACTAATTTTTGCAAGGTGCTTGTGGTATTGACATTATTACTTTGACGATTATCAGTGACATCATCACCTACCACATGCTTGTTTTTATATTGAGATTTGGTAGATTTTTCTTCTTCTTTCTTAGGTTTTAATTGTCCTCTTTTTATAAGAGCTTTTTTACTCTTCTTACCAAATCAACCTCTTGTTCAAAATATGTGATTATTATGGTTTCTAATTCATATGATAGTTGATCTTGTAAATTATTAATGAAGATTTCCAACATGTCCTTAGGTGGTGGGGTGTATTGTAATCTTCCCACCAATCCTCTCCATCGAGATAGAAAATATGTAAAGCTCTCATCTTTAGCTTGCTTAAGTAGATAAAGATCTTGGAGGCTAACTCTCTTTTCCACATAGGCACCAAAATGGTGGACAAACATTTCAACATTTTCTTCAAAATTCTAAGAGAATGGTGTGGTAGTCGATAATATCACTCTAATGCTGAACCTCCAAGGCTTTTAGGGAATACCTTTTATAAAAGCATGTCATCATAAGAAATATCATGGCAAGTAGTTTGTAACATCCTTATATGTTCGATTGGATCCTTCGTACCCTTATATATTGGAAGTTAAGGTGCCAAAAAATTCTTTGGGTATGGTTGACAAGCTACCATAGGATCCAAAGGTTGGTTACACATTTCTCTATATGAATAGGTAAAACTTGGTGCTTGAATGGTGTCTATTCATTGAGCAAGTTGCTTGACTAAAGAGGTTAAGTTTTGAATTTTAGGATTATTATTTTGCAAAGTCAAAGGTTGGGTTGTAGGTATGTTCATCCCAAAATTATTAAGGGGTGGATTATAGTTATTGGTCATAGGGTTTTGAAATGGGATTTGATTCATATTTGAGGTATTTATATTATTATGATAGGGATTGTTATGCATATTAGAATAGGAAGGATATTGTGTATTATCTTGTGGAGGAATTGAAATGTTATTAACATTTGGTGGAATAGAGAAAGAATTATTAACATTAGGAGGAAGAAAAGTATGTTGTTATTGAAAGGAATAGAGGAAAAATTGTTGGACTAGGAGGAATAGAAGAAAAATTATTGTTAGGAGGAATAGAAGAAAATATATTATTACTAGAGGGAATATTATTATTTAGGGGAGGTTGAGAAAATCCCCCTACATTGGTTGTGATAGTTGTAGCATAACTTGGATTAGAAGCAAATGGATTAACATTTTGATTCAAGGGATATTGATTAAACAAAGGATTATTATGTGATTTATGGAGTGACATGGAACTTGAATTAGGAATTTGTTGATTATTGGAAGGACTTGCTTCATTAAAATGAATATCTTTTTCTAAAATTTCTGCCATAATGTGCTTATTTTGCCTTAGAAAATTCATAATATGATTATGATATTTAAAGGTAAGTTGACCATGGGGCCCTTCTATAGGGTCAAGGGATCCCGTGGTTGAAGTATCATCATCTTCTTCATCTAGGTTTATATTTTCTCTATCAATTTGCTCATTATCATCCCATAAGGGATTTTCATTTGGATCCATGATCTCTTCTTACTACGAAGGAGAGGAGCCATGGTTTAGGAAAAAAAAGGGAGATTAATTTTTAATCTAACTCTTGATTAAAGAAAGGTAGAAAAGCTACGAATATTGATTTCAACTGGCCGATATACCTCAAGAAGATCTCTCGATATACCTAAACTTGCCCGATATACCTACCCCCCAATATACCCATTGGTATTGGAGGTGACTCGGTTCCCTCAATATACATGACCATACACGAGGGTAAACCTTGAGGTACTAGACTAGGAATGATACGAGGATCAATATTTCTTGGATACGTGACTCAGTATCAATATTACCATAATGACTTGAGGCACAAATTGTTAAATCTTGATTAGTGATCTAATCTATGCAAACAAAATTAAGTGGTCTTATTTAAGTTTAAATAATTTTTTATCTTTTAATTAAATGAAGGTTTTGAAAGTTATAAGGAGGTGTTCACGTTGGGTTCACCAAAATGTGAGGATGTCCACAAAAATCCTAGCAGATTCACAAGGGCTAAAATCCCCATGAGTTGTCCTCACCTCAATTGATATGTTTTGTTAAGGGTTTGAAGGGTTCACCAGGAGTGTTTTAAGGATTCACTCAAAATCCTTTTGTTTGATGGGTATTTTAGAAAACCCTTAAGTTTGATTTAAAATTAAAACTAAAATATAAAATAACTATAGTCTACAATTGAATAAAATAAATATTACATAAAACAAGAGCTAATCCTAGAAAAGATTTCTTTCTTTCAAATGAGGACTATATCTAAAGTACAAGAAAATAAATGTTTTTTCTTTTTAAGCAAGGATCCAAGAGAATGCAACATACAAAGTATCCTAGTGCAAACTACATGCAAGTGAGATTTAAATTCCTAAGGAGTAGTAGAAAATCAAAATGAGCCTCTGTTATTTAATTATCCTTGAGTTTGAAAAATAATTACCAAAGACTTGCAAAGAAGATTACCTAAAAAGGTGGTTGTTGAGATATTGCACTCTTTAGAGATTGATCATAAACTTGATCTCATGCCTTGGAAATATTGATTGTGAATCCATAGAACCTATAAGAATAGAAGACTTGAAAAGGGGAGAACAATTTTTTGGGGGTTTGCTATAGCCAAGGATGAAGCAAGGCTTGTAGGTTTGGCAGTCAAACCCCTAGGTCCTTTTATATGACCAAATCAAATGCATAAAAAAGAATGATCTTGATTTGCGGGGCAAATTTTCTCTCTATGGATAGAGAGCACAAAATGACCAAAATATAAGTTTATTTGAGAAGGAAATTTTGATACTAAAGATGATTTCACAACCTGATAGGATTAACCATGAAATCGTTGCAAATAAAAGATAGAAGTAGAAAAAGATTAGATTTTATGTTTTAAGTGAAGGGAAGGTTTAAAGAGACTCTTGATCGGGCCATAAACTGAAATATGATAGAACAAAAAACAAAATGCTAGGAGATCTCTCCAGGCGAATTCACATCTGATGAAGGTGGATCGTGAAATCACTTTGTTGTGACTTAGAGGAAGGACAAGATAGTAAAATGGGATAAGGTTAGGTTAAACAGGTAATAGAGGAGATAAAAAATAATGGGAGAGGTAGAAGAGGGGTTAAGGATTATAGAGGTAATGTAGAGCTTGTTGCCAACCTTGTTTAAAGTGGATTCATGCTCGGTAAGTGTGGATCATAAAATTATAAGACTTAGGGAAGAGGCAAAGAGTGGTAAAGGGGGTTAACCTTTTATAGTCCTAGGGGTTTTAAGTGTTGATCGTGAAAGTGCTCTTCTAAGACCTAGGGGTTTTATAGTCCTTATGCACATTGAATCAAAGGTGGAAGTAAACAAATGGTCCTTTTTAATATTAGGTCTTTATTCCCTTGTTCATATTAGGTATTGTAATGCATAGGGTTCTGTACATGTGGTCTCTATTGGTTCTTTGTTTGCACTCATCTTCATTATTTCCAATAAAATTAACTCGTAAAATATTTGTTTTTGTTTAGCTAGGATATTTTTCATACAAAGATGATTAAACACATGGTGAGCATAGTTAGTTTCCTTTCTTACCTAGATATTTTGACCAACTTTTGTCAAATATTGTAATAAATAATATGGAATACTGACATGTTTCCCATAACACAAGTGAGACATAATTTTAAAATTATATGAAAGACAAGGTCTTAGGATATATAGTGCAACATCACCCTAGGATATTGGAAATAACATCCTCTTATTCTCTTCTCTTAGGAATGGCATTGACCTATCCTACTTCTAGAAGGAAATATGTTTTTTAGTTGTCTAGTTTTGTTTTATTCTTATACCAACGAGTTCTCTTAATTTATTGTACCATGATTGATAATAGATTTATCTATAATTACAACTCCCATGTGTCTAACTTGGGTTGTGTTCCCATGTAATACCTTAGAAAATTTGGGGGCAATTAGGTTCTCTCTAAGACAAGTGAGGAAAGTGCAATTTAAAGTATTTGCTTCCAGTGTTCAACATTCCAAGTAAAATAGCGAATACATTGAAAATAATATAGAAGTGATTCCTATGGTCAAGAACATAACAGAAAAATAGACTTCTATTAGTATCATGGGAAAGGGTATGTAGGCCAAGACTACAAGGAGAATAGGATTAAGAAGTATAAACATTATGAACAAAAAACTGGCAGTGAAACTATGATGGAATGGGGCCCCCTTTTGTAGCAATAAATTCATTGGTCAACATTTATTCGAAAGTTGCACTATGAAGCATCGAATAGATGAGACCTTCCCTTGCAAGCTGTGGAGCTGCTTAAGGTTTGTAAGGGGAAGCATTTCAAGTATTACCTTGACCTTGGTGAGATCAATTTTGATTCCTCACTTTGAGACTATAAATACACACTTTTTAGGATTAAGTCTAATGTTATGCTCGATTAAGTGATTCAAGACCTTCCATAGAACATCAATTATTGAAATACACTATCCACCCTACATCTTAAAATGTTTGACCACAAGTATTTTTCTTCAATTTTTTCGTGTTAGAGGGGTATCCATGGCTTTGTCAGAGGTATTACATCATTTGGGCCCATTGTAAATATTTATATTATGATAAGATTTTGATATTTGTGTATACAGTATGTTTCAAGTTAGTATGTGTGAGCATGTGTTGTGTAATTAAGTGTGTGAGGTGTCTAGTTAGAAAATGAGAGTTATTGGAATTATGTGTCGAGTTTAGAAGTATGAAGTTTTTTGAAATAATGAGACTTTGTCTCTGTGAGATTTATTATGTAAGAAAGAAATATAAAGAGTCAAGTTATTCTAAGATTCGTGTAATGTGAAGAGTCTCATGTATCTTTATATTGAGATAAAGTCATGTAAATTGTAACTCGAAGAAGCTTTGCATTATGCATTGCTTGAGTTTTGCAATAAATATTTATATGATATTAATGTTCATTTGATATATGTTTGATATTGATGTGATTTATTGATCTTGGAATTATTTAACCCATGAGAATAACATCATTTTTCTAACAGAAACTTGATAATTATATTTGATTCAAAGTATGATGTTGGTGTTAGATTTCACACCAATTTTTAGTAACAAATAAATCTTATAAAGTAAGTGTAAAATGGGCAAAAGAAAGATATAGATGATGGGTGCCCTTAAGCACCAAATAATGAAAATATTATCTATAAATAAGAAACACAACACTTCAAAATAATGGATGGAGTGGTGGGCGTATGTATACCAATACCAAAATGCCATTTATATAAACAACTTAATCTAAGTCTACATAACAAGAAGGTTTTAGGTAATTATAGGTTATAAGGTGGGTTTAAATTATCCATAGGCTTTACATAATTAAATGATATGTAATAAACTAAATACATTTGTACAATGATTGCATGTAGGTATATGCAAGAGTATATTATACAATGTCAGCCTTTCCAATAAGTTAAATTACACTTTCAACACCCCTTATAGTTTGAACTTAGGGTCTAAGAAGAGAAAAAATTAGTGATGATAATATCTTTCCCCCATAATGGATGCTTTAGTGAGCCTATGTATTTGAGGAAGTCTTAGTTGAATGCCCTCATTTGGAAGTCTGCTTATGGGAAGATGTTCTTACATAATAATCTTCTTAGGTCAAACCATAGTCACCATTGCCAATAATAGATACTCTTGTATGAAAACAAGGAAAACCTCCTTTATAACTCCACAGGAGGAATACAAGCCAAGAATAACCCCTCAATATTTTAAAAATCTTTTATAGTCGCATAAGGCAAGATTCAAGCATAACTTTTTCTTTTTCTACATACTTCATATTTGGAAACTTTGATATACCCTTGAGCCATCTACTTTTTGTCACAAAAAATGGATTTGCATCAACCTCTTTATGAGAATATCCAATATAAAATTTCAATAACACTTGAACAAAGAATAAAAGCAATAAGAGATCATGAAAAATAAGATCTTAATACATAAAATAAATAAATAACCCAAATGTTTGATAGGAAAAAGAAGGATTGACTAGACCATATTCTGAATACTTCTTTCTGTATGCCTCCAAAAGATAATACATGCTTTAAATATCACAAATCCAACTATCTCTCCTATGAATATGTACCAAACATTTTGATTGCATATCATGTTATAAAATTTCTCTTTTGAAATAGGGTAATAGACTTTGAGGACTATCACGTATAATTTGACCCCCAATATTATAATAGGTATTTGAATTGATGTCATCAATGTGAAGAGTTTGAAAATACATGTGATTTGAAATAAAAGTGGGATCAAAACACTTTTGTATGCAAAAGTTATGGCCTCTAGAAGATTTGCACTAATAGCCCTTAAAAACTTAAAAATCAACCCTCCAAATATTAGAAGTGCAATATCTAATCGTAATTTACCACTTGGCATCCAATGATTTGTTGATGACTACCACTTATTCTATACCACCTAGTCACCATTGGACTGCTAAAAATATTATGAATTTCATACATGCTTAATTCTAATTAATTGAAGTTTTATAAGTAATATAAATTTTTTACTTTTGATCCATTAAAAAGCAATGCCTATTACCACCTTAATTAACACATGGGTGAAAACAAATGTGTGTACATGTAAATAAGAGGAAGACATTCAAACCTCTTAAATTTGCATGGCACGCGACTTCAACTAGTTGGGATAACCATTTGTCTAAACCCTTGTGCTAAGAGCAAACAATGCTTCCACCATTTAAGGTGAGCACAACCTCTACTAGGCATCACAAAAGCTTCCTACATAGGAAAGGATAATTTCAAAGTTAACACTTCTCTATCAGAAAACCTTGCTATTGATTGTCTACCATTACACCAACTATATTAGATGGCACAATGAGAGAATTACCTCCTTGAAGGCATATCGCCATGGTGGATAGTTAAATAAAGCATGTCTATAATAGAATAAAAAAGAGAAATATGGGAGTCAAACCCCCAACCTATCTCAACCAAGCCTTACATGCCTCCAATCTCTCCAACATAGCTTTGGTTCTTGGCGAGATGAAGGGAGATGTCTCAGCTTGATGAAAGAACCTTTTGTGACCCAAACAAAATGAACACACTATTGGAATATTCGTGAAGGTTGGCCTCATAACCTTGAACTAAAGGTAACTTGTATTTGGGTATAAATACCCCATCATACCAACTAGTTTGGCCATTAGTTGGAGTATTATTCATTAATTTGATAATGAGATTATTTGGTCTCCATGGAACCCCCATATGTTTTGTGTTCTTTGCTCTTTGTTTTGTGTATTTATTTTCAAGCAATACTAGATCATTTTTCATTCTATTCATTTTTGGAAATTATTATGAAATCTAACATGGTATTAGAGTAGGTGTAAATCTCCATTATTATTGGCAGTTTGACTTCTACAACTATACTTAGAGCATATAAGAAGAGTTTTTTAACAGTAATATTGAAAAAAGGGTTTCTAATAAAACCTTAGGTGGACTTGAATCATTAAAATATCATTGGGATTAGTAGATTTTCTCCAAAAAAAATATTCACCAATAGGTTCCTTTGTTTCTCATCAATCACTTTTTACGATTTTTGGCCAGATGGATGCCCTAATTTCAAAGTTGAGCTTTTTTTAGTTTTTTTAAAACCTCATTTTTTCCTATAGATTAAAAATAAATAAAAAATCATTTCCTTCTATCTTCTAGCTTCTTGTGTCTAATAGCAACATAGATGAGAGGATAGACTACTTGGCCATCATGAAAAAATAAAATAGGAGATTGAATATCTTCATACATACACCTAGTGCTAAAGAAGCTATCAATAAGGTTCCATGCTTAGCAAAGATCTATATGCTATTTGACAAAATTATAAAAATGGTCTCACAATATTTTTTTTGCATAGGCATGAGAGAATGTCCTGACTGGTTACATTTGATAAAAAGGTTATGTAGGTCAAACTATGATAGATATGAACGAGTTGTTAATGTTTCTAGATTCTGTGTAAAATTTTAGGGGCTTCTAGTTTAGCATTTTTTGTCATTTTACCTTTGAGTACCTCAATTTCACAATTTTTTTTCTTTTTTCCTCCAAAAATAAAAATTTTGAAAAATGAATTGGCAATATAATTGGAAATATTCTTTGGCATGGTGGGAATAATATGGTGTATTGGTGCATGCTTTTATCATTATGACATAGGACTATGTCAGCAAGGAATAAAAAAAAGGTTCTAACTATGATGTTGAGTTTAAATTTAATATTTAACTCTCATGTCCCAAGTAGAGTGCTTGGGGATATGGCTAGCCAAGCCCAATATGAGACTTTGCACATGGGAGGTACTTGGTTTGAATTCTCTAGGGTAATATTATTTTGCAAGATGATGATGTCATCACATCCTCTAATGATGTAGCATCCTATAATGATGTGGCGGTGGATGATGTCACCTCTTTGCAGATGAGTGATGATGTGATAGAAATGTATGATCGACACATGGTAGTCTATATAACTTGTGGTAATTCATACAAGTAACGTGGTAATTTGTACAAGTGATGTGGTAGACCAAAAATAAATGTGGTAGTTCATATAGTTGATATGATGCAACATGCGATAGTTGGCACATGTGCTAACGCATGCAATGACTTGGTATTTTGTGCATAAATCCTAAGGCAACATGTAGAAGCTAATGCATAAGGTGATGTAGGTGTTGGTATGACTAGCTCTAATTAGACCAATGTGGTAGACCATGTGCCAATGGGTGCATATAAATATGACATCAATGAATTACAATTCACCTTCTTATCAAACTAGACAAGTAGCTTGCCTAGTCAACAACAAACTTGGCAACACATGAATTCTAAAGCAAACTAGGGTGTGACAAGTGGTATACTATGGTTTGTAGATCAAATAGCAAATTAGACCATGACATGTGGTGTCATGTGATTTTCTAATTTGCTACACAATTAACACATGTTTGGCACTCTCTTAGCCACTCACATAACAACCTATGACAACCTCTTATTCACTATCGGTAGTGAATGTGTTTTCCAAAATTTTCAAAGGTTTTGAAGGTAATTTTTGTAATTTTAGGGCAAAACTTTGGGGCCATAAATTTTTCATATAGAAGCATTTTGAGCCTATTTTTATTTCAAATTGTATGATTTTTTGATATCTTTGCATTGGTGATATTTTTTATAGTCACTATACACAAGATTTTGTATTTTGGTATAATAGTCATGGATCATCATGTAACCTTGTTGAGTAGTTCAAACTATGCTACTTGGAAAATCAAGAATGAAACTTTCCTATAAAATAAGGGGTTATTCAAGTATGTGAATAAGAATCTTTTCGATATTGATATTGAAGAAGTGAAGCAAATCTTCAGGGACAATAAGGATGAGGCTCATGGTGTCATAGCACTTCATGTTGGCAATGTATATGACACCCATGATAGCAGCATCACAAAACGTAAAGTGTTGCTTGAGAATATTTTAACTTTTGGGGATATGTTATCAAATTGATTCCACAAATTAGTAAATTGAAGTTGAGATTACAATTTTATCCATAAACTCATTTGATATTGTTGATGGAGGTAGTTTTTGCAATTTTAGGGCAAAACTTTTAGGGGCAATAACTTTTGCATATGGAAGTGTTTTGAGCTTGTTTTTCCAAATCATATGTTTTTTTGAGATCTCTGCATTAGTGGTGTTGTTTCTAGTCACAACTATATACGAAAATTTTGTATCTTGGTAGAATGGTCATGGATCATCATGTAACCTTATTGAGAGGTCCAAGAAAATCAAGATTGAAGCAAGGGGTTACTCAAGTATATGAATGAGGACTCTTGATATTGATACTGAAGAAGTGAAGCATATCTATAGGTACAAGAAGGATGAGGCTTATTGTGTCTTAGTGCTTCATGTTGATAATGTATATGACATCAATGATAGCAAGACCATGGACCCTAAAGTGTTGCTTGAGAAATTTATGGAGATATGTGATTGAATTGATTCCACATAATCAATTTATTCGAGTTGAGATTACAACTTTACCCATGTACTCATTTGATATTGTTGGTAAGTACATTAACCATTTTAAGAAACACAAGAAAATTTTGATTTTCAATCAAGATTACCCAAGGGAAGCTATTGCCAAAACTTAAAATGATAAGAATCCAAAACAAAATGAGAAGCATCCCAAAAGAATTTCAAAAAGCCTACATGTGAGTTTTGCAAAAGGAAGGTCACAATGTTAGATTTGCATCAAGAAATTTGAGGAAGCAACAAGAAAGGGGGTGATGATGTTATTTTTCTATATATAGAGTGAGGACAATTTTGATGGAGAAACCTTAGAAGCACATGTAGTGGTTCATTCAACATAGTGGACATCTACTTCTTTAGATGAGTGGATTGCAAATTTAGGGGCAACTAAGCACATGACAAAGCACAAACATATCCTATAGTATTACTATAAAAATACAGGGGAGCATGTTGTTATTGAAGATGATTATTTGTTGTAGGTTATAGGATGTGGAGATGTCAATATTTGATCTTTATATTTTGATGAGATACTTAATGTTTCTAATGTTGGATGTAGTTTTTTGTCTATTTAATGCATTATTCATGCAAATAAGAAGGTATAATTTTATCCCCAATCAATGGTTACTTAAAGTTATTGACAATGAGTTTAAATTTGTTGCTTATGGCTATTATGATGAGGCTGACTAAATGTATAAGTTGGGAAAAAGACCAACCTCTTTTACTCCATCTTCTAAGTAGAAAAGCTTAGTTGCTATGGTTTCTCATATTGATAATGAAAGCCAAAAGTGGCATCATAAGCTTAGGCATATCAGCAACATTAGATGGCCATTGAACTTCTATGCATATCCCCTTTAAGTGGTGCATGTTAGAAATGTATTTTAGGGAAGCATCATAGGGATACATTTCCAAAAGGGATTGAAATACAAGCCTCTCATCCCTTGGAGATATACATAGTGATATGTATGGATCTATGGGTATACCATATCTTTTAGGAAATAGGTATTTCCTCATTTTTATTGATGTTTTTTCTAGATATATGTGATTATACACTATTTGCTCTAAAAATGAGGTCTTTGATTCAAGATATTCAAGGCTCTTATTACCAATTTTGTGATAGTTTTCACTATTGCTTTGTAGCATTATTTTGATTCACCAATGCCTTGATCACCTCTAACATTTTGGTCATTGTTATATTATTGTTAGACTTATCACTTGAGTTGGATGGAGCAAGAAGGACTAGAAATTGTGACTAAAGGAGTACAATGGATGATGTGTTTTGGCTAGGTTGAGTAATGATGTAGGGTTATATATAAGGATGAATAAAAATTTTTGGTTCGAGGTTAGGAATAGGTGACATGTTGGTTGTGGAATTGGGTACATACATATATTGGTAAATTTTGGCTACATAGGCCTTTGGTGGTGCACAAGATGCTTCCCCTACTTGAATAAGAACATCCTCTCCTCTAGTCACTTATTTCAAAGTTGTAACTAGTGTATGATAGTTAGTATTACAAATCATTAAAACTAAGTCAAACTATAAATCCTTGATGTAATAATACAATCCTTGTTCTTTGTTCGACCTAACATTATGTGGGATTAAGTTCAAGGTCCTTGAGAATCTAGTATTAAAATTGTGTATATTTTTTTAGGATGTCTTTGCATTTCATTTAATTGAACAAAACTAAGTAACCATTACCAATGCTACTAAATCTATGCATAAATGGTTCTACTATTAATGCTCAAATTGTGTCTAATTTATTTGGTAATCCTTTATATCATAAAGCAACTTTCAGGAAGGGAGTAGATTAGCAAGCATACCATTTTGTCCTTCTTTAAGATGAGATGGATTGATTTGATTATTTAAAATTTATTAAGATGATTAAGTGCTATCTTATTCTCATTCCCATCAAAGTCAGATAATGCTTTCATAAATACCAATAGAATAGGATAATAGGCCACCAAATATAGTAGTCCTTGGTAGGTCCAGTTAGGAAGGTGGTTTTGTGACCTATGTGGTACTCTTGGATTATATTTTAAAGGAGGGGAATTGTCATATTATTGTTGAGGTAATGGGTACATTACATAGTTGTGACATAATTTAAAAGGATGTGGGAGATATGGATACGAAGGATAATAAGGTGGAGAGTACTGAGGTGGCAAATTTGGTTAATATTATTATTGATTTAAAGGTGGTGGAATATTTTGTTGTGGGGGAGGATAAATGAGACGTGTTTATAGGAATTGTTGATTTTAGGGTGATGGACCTTGCATAATTTGCTATGCTTTATGAGTTAGAGGCAGTGTTGATCTCTATGTGTTATCGTGAGACACCAACGACACCATTTTCCTAGACATCACTTGTGTATTTTGAGCAAGGTTCAAATTTAAGCCTGATGACCCTATATTTAGAACTAAAGATTCATAAAGAGGGAAGTTAGATATATTTGATAAACTAGATCTAGATGGACTTTTGGTTGAAGGAATATTTGTAGGAGGGACATTTTGTATATTATAGGTTGGTGGTAAATTATTTGCATAGAATTGGATCATCAAGAACGGGTTATTCATGCAATGGGTATTCCATAGAGAGGATTAGTATGGGTTAAGGTTGGAGCTAAATTAGACCAAGTTTGATTTGCTAGAGTAGATGAATAACTTATTTGTTAACTTTATGACTAATTTGTGGTGGCATGAATTCTTGAATGATTGGATTAGCCATGGGGATTTTACCTTTTGAAAAGATAAAACTAGATGTTTGAGTATCTTAGAATTTGTCCTCTTGATGCACCCACATGGTAGTTTGTTCCTTCCTCTTTCCCTTTGTATTTCTTCAATGGTACACAATGACGTCCACCATTTAATGATATTTTTCTATTTTGCAATCCTTTGATAGTGTGTTTATAACCTTGCACATATGTACCTGTACAGACAGAGTTTTAAGGTCAAAAATTGTAAAACTTCAAAAATCTACCTACGAAGTGATTCACTCGTAATCTTAAGGTAATTCACTAGTAGAAAGTGATTTTCAAGATTTTGTATGCAAAACACTTGACTTCAAAAATATAGATGATTTACTTGTTGTTTTTGAGCGATTCACTTGTTAATATTAGATAGAAGTATTTTTTAGCAAGAAGGATTCCAAGTAGATCACTTGGAACAAATCATCTTTAAATTTGGAGTGAATCACCTTCCCATGAGGGATAGAGGAAGAAATTTGTATTTCCTAGTGAATCACTTGTTAGATTTAGAGCTAACCACTTGTTGGATTTGTCTTGGAAGGATTTTATTGTCTGGGATCAAATTCATCTTTTAATTCGAGTGAATCTCTTGTTGATTTGATCTTTGGAAGAATGACTCAAAATCTACTTTAAGTCCTTTTTGTCAATGATAGATGGACATACAAGGTCAAATTTGAGTTTTGTTGATTTTTAGATGTTGTTGAAGTTGTCATCTTTGTAAAAAGTTTAAAATTTTAAAGTTTGTATTGGAGTCATCATTCAGAAGTACTTAACAAAAATGAGAAAAAATAACAAAAAATTGATCGAGTTCAAAGTTAATTTGAGAGTAGAATTAGAAAGTTGGGATCCTAGCCTTGACGAATCACACTAGATTTGACCTGTGAAAGTATAAACTTTTCTATTGAAAACACTCATTGAGAGAGAGAAAACCACTTGAAAATTCCAAGTGAATTGCATGCGTAGTGCCTTGGTGAATTTTAAAATTTTTGTCTAAAATAGAGTGAATCATTATGAATTTCAAATCAAATCGCTTCTAAAACTAGACTTAGTAAAAAATTTCTCGATTTTGAGACAATCTCTCTATTGACTATAAATATAATTTTGGCATGAAATTAAGGTATTAAGTGCAAATTTAAGAAAAATGAGGGTTGTTCCCCTACGCATGCTAGAAACTATGTTCAATCGAGGAATTGTCTTGTCTTCTAATTGAGATTTTGTACCTCCAATTCGAGTTTCAACAAGATTGGAAGGGATTGTCAATGGCTTCTTCTAACATTGAAATTTAGATCTACTCGCCACTATCCTCATAAAAAAATTATTTGCTAATCTAAACTAACTTGCATTAAAGTAAAATGCAAAAAAAAATGCATAAAAGTAATAAGCAAAAATAAAATGCATGGAATTTTAAAGGTGCAAGAGATTCAAGCTAATATAGGTTTTAAATCGTAGCAAGGAAAATGTTAAATCAATTAATGCATGAGAAATCAAATAACATTAATGTCCACTCATTCATTAGATTATGAAATTGATAAGCAAATGACAAGATGGACTAGAAGGATCATGCCACAACCATCATGCACTTAACAATCCAAAAGGGTAGTGCCACTAATGGAATGCTTAAGGCCTTGCCAATCTTTTATAATCTCATGAAGACAAAGCACAATGTGAGTTTTACAAAATATAGATTCCAATTCTCATGGCCAAAAGATGAACACAATGAATGTCATAAACCCTTTATTATAGTAAACGTTTACCCTTACCTTATTTGAAATAAAAAATAATTACTCCTAATAAAAATAAAGATTTATAAGCAACTTTATCAAAGTGTTAAACCACCAAATATTGCATACTTTCAATTATACCAGACTTTCAAAATAATTTAATAAACCACGAATACTCAAGATCTATGCCTTCAATGTACCTTTGCGGCTAAGTGTTTTGCTCTTGATGGAAAAGCAAATCACATGCAGAAATTGACCACTTTTACTAAGTGAATCACTCTCAAACCAATCAAACTAGTCAAACATTTTCAGGTAGCAAATTGACGCTTAAAACCAATTAATCAGTTCCCGTACAGCCTCGGCCTTACCTTCGCCGAAATTTCCAACCACACTCTTTTCCCTTAGTGTCATGTCATGTGACTTTCCTTGAACTTGATTTTTGATTTTATGAAGGATTTGCATTATTATCCATGTCATGTGACTTTCCTTGAACTTGCTTTTGTGAAGAAAGAATTTGAATTATTACCCATGTCATGTGACTTTCCTTGAACTTGACTTGTGAAGAATTTGCAGTATTACCCATGACTTTCCTTTGAACTTGACTTTGTGAAGAATTTTTAGCTGGGACTCACATGTGCCCCTCTTTATATATCCACACTACTTCACATAAACGGTGTCCTACTTTAGCTATTGAAGCATTTGGAAAGAAGGAAATGGCCAAGTATACAAACAAAGACGGCGCATTATCTTCAATTCAATGCATCGTCTTTGGTCTTATACTTGTTGCTTTGTTATATCTGTGTTGGACTCGGCCTATTCCGGAAGCCATGCTGCCTCTAGATTGCCTTAGTTTTTATGGTCATCGAGCTTAAAACGTCTTTATGTTCAAATCATGTGTTCATGGGGGTTTTATGTAATGTCATAGTTGTTGTTCTCTTGGTCAGTTCAGGATCGAAGGGTAATTCCAGCGAGAGCCACGATTTTTATGGAGGAGAGTATCTCATAACTTATGACGCTCTGCAAGTGCAGATCGTTGGGGAGAATGAGAAAGAGAGAGCACTTGATGACTGTGAACATTGTGTTGATTATATGATTGAATGTCAGGAGAAAGCACAAAAGTGGAGTACAAAAGAATGTGCTAGGGAACCTGAAATGGACAACGGGAATTCCTGCAATGACAATTGTGAAGATAAATCCACCTGGGATTCGAGATTTGCTGTTGTTGTATATCCTGTCGAGGAACTGAATAGGAGGTGCGATGAATTCATTGCTAATTTCCGTCGAGATTATGCTAGGGAACCTGAAATGGACGGCGGAAAGTCCTGCAATGACGATTGTGAAGAGAAATCCACCTGGGATCTGAGATTGGCTATTGTTCAATATCAGCCCGTCGAGGAACTGAATAGGAGGTGCGATGACTTCATTGCTTATTTCCGCCGCCAAATGAGTCTCCAGAGTTGCGATGACTGAACTGCTAAATTTTTCTCCAGATCCATATCGAGTGTTGCATTTCTCCTTCACTGATGTCTGACATACAGATAGGATTTTCAAAAAAGGAGGAAAAAATAATAATAATAGATAGAGTCTATGTATAACAGCTACCTAGAGTTTTGGTGTGAGTTTAATATTTTGAGCTAGAAAATGAGGACGAAGTATTTCAGTCTCCATTAAGTTTGTTGCAATGTATGGCTCCATGGCATGCAAATTGGTTTAAGATTCATAAATATAACTTTTTCTTTTGTAAATAAGAATTCGGCTGTTAAGATAAATTAATCTAATAAATAAGCCCCTGCTTTGCTTTAATTTGATTCTGTGAGCCACTAGCCACCAGCGAGATGCAAGTAACAACGCACCCCTCATGTATTTCAGCTCTAAGAATGGAGGATTAGGCAAAGGGTACTATATCGATGTGTTGGAATAATTTTTTTTGTATATGCATTTAGACAAAGGATATTAGATTATAGTGGTATATCGGAACCTCGGTCCATAACAGACATTAAACTAAAGGACTGTTAAGGAGATTTAAACCCTTTCTTTACAGAAAATGTTTTCAATTCTCCGTTCTGTCAATATCTGGTAAAATTCTTTTTAGTTAAAAAAGGAAAGGGAAAGGGAAAGACTATCAAAATGGTGGACTTGTGAAGATTTGAAAGACGAGACAGACAAAAGTATTATGGATATCTTTATTTCTGTGCATATGTCTAGATATTTCAGCTAAGGTTTCCCCATGAATGAGGTGTCACACTGAAACGTGCTGATGGCACAGTCCTACCCAGGGCTAATCTGAACCGTGCTTGTCTTTCCTCCATTTCAATAAATTGCAAGTTTAAAGAATCCGAGCTTTCCTGTAATTTTTTGTTCGGGTTCGGTTCTTCGCCTTTGTAATTATTATTATTGTTGTTTTTCCCCTTTTGTCATTTAAGCGCCTATAATAAAAAGTATTGCTACCCGTTGTTGAGTAGAACCGAATTACTCCATGTGTAACGGGGTAGAAGGCTTCGATTTCTCATCCGACCCTGTGTCTGGAGGACCTGTGGAAGATAAGTGTTGTTTTTATGTCTTGATTTTGCTGCCTTTTCAGATTTGTCAATTCTGGACAGAATTGTAGTGAATTCTGGAGATTACTTATGCTGCACTCAAACAACAGGTCTGGAATTGGCCTGATGTTATCTTTTTAATTTTATGTAGCTTGGCCGTCCTTGGGGTTGGCGTTGAATTTGCATGTGAGCTTACAGGCAGGCCATGCGGTTTTAATAGTAAGATTTTATTTCTTTTGGGGAGGGTTGATCTTCTCGAACCTTGTGGCCCGTTTTCAGAGCGGTGTTCTGTGTCTGCAGTTTTCCCATGGTCTGAGGTGGATCTTTGTGGTTCTTAGTTTTGTGAATTTCGAAAGATAACGGATAAATCACCGACGCTATAGCCGAAGTTGAAGCGGTACATTGTCGGGCATAGAAAGTGGATTATCTTGATTTTGGAAGTGGAAAAATTCTCATTTCCCCCAATTTTCATCTTCACATCTTGCCAAGTAGAAGCATCCTTGCCGAGAAATTGCTTCCACGTTGCCTTCCTCTTTTGATTGTAGAATAACTGAAATTTGAAGATGTGGAGCTCTTCTTCCAGAGGTTTTTATATGCCGAAATTTATCCTTTGAAGCCGTGGAGGTGTTCTACCGAGCTTTAATACTCCGATATTTATCTTCATATTTTTTTCTCTGAATTAATTGCCTTAACCAGGATTCTCTCTAGAGGCTTTATCCACATTGACCCTAAACTGACCTGCTTATGCGAATTTTCAAATACTTATTTCTAAGGGGAGTGGTGAAATCTGTCTGAAAAGGTTGCAGCCTTTGTGGAGCTTGGAAAGTCCCGCTTTTGGTGATATGCAAAAGGTATCACATGTTTCCTTGACATTCTCTTGTAATTCTTCTTCCAGATTGGGCTCGTAGGTCTTTAGAAGATGTTTCATTCTTCTTCCCATCCATACTTTACACATCATCAAGGTTGAAGGAGGTTTTTTTTCTCAACATCGGGTCTCAGAAGATAAAAATAGAGAGATAGCCCATTGAGACTCCTAGTTTACCCTTTAGGGATATGGGCATTTTTTTTTAATAAATACATGTTTTATATTATATAGATATCTAAATTTTTTAAGTGTATGTCAGATTTTGAATATGTATAAATTTAGAATGAAAGGTGGTTTCCCTTAGGTGGTTCCTCTCAGGCCAAATTAATAATAACAAAGTAGTATAAAATTGTTGAAAATAACCCTTATAATTTAAACCCTACATTTAATTACACTTAACAATTACTATAAATATAACAAACTACTATATAAAAAATCTTTACTTAACAGATTTCTATATTTTAAATTATTTTTTATTGTTAATTGTTATTATTTTTGCATGTTTTTTTTTATGATAATGGTTAATTATTCTTCTTTCGGAACCTAAGGGTAAGAGAACACTACTGGTTATCTGTTCTTTTGGAACCAACCCCCTGAACGTCTGTTCACCCAGCATTGGGTCTATTCTATATTTCATGTATTATTTATATTTTAAACATTGGTTGTAATTGAATAATAATAATTACTTTTCTATAGTGCAATTTTTTTAATCTGATGGATTGCTTTGATAATTATGTTCTTTAGTGAGGTAGTAATAAAATATTGTTCTTAATGGAATGATTTTTTAGCCATTGCATTTACTTAAGAGGAATGATTTTTTTAGCCATTGCATTTACTTAAGAGGCATTAAGTATCGTTTGTTAATGAAATAGGTAATAACACTATGGAGATATTTGACATTCTGGTAATTGTGAAACTTTTACATGGTGGTTAAAATCCCAGGGATAAGATGGTCGGAACTCGGGTGAAATTATGACCGTTGTTACGTTCTACCTTGAGGTATTTTTACTGATGCAAAATCTAGTGTACCGTGTACAAGAAATCTGGGCTATTTGTAGAAACGGTATCCTTTTTTCTCGAGACTGTATAATGAAAAAAGTGAATTATTTTTCTACAGCTTGTGTATTGTAAAATGGGCAATTGTACTTTTATATGCAGGTTCTCAAAGAATTTTGTATGAAATTCATTGCAAAAGGGAGGTTGGCATAGATTGGCAAATTAATCTCTTTCCAAATGAAGGTTAACATAGGTTGGCAAATTAATCTCTTTGAAGAGTTAATCTCTGCTATAATTTTCTATTGTTCTCTTACATTTAATTTAGTGTGTTGGAGGTCTAAGTTGACTGCTTTTTGGTTTGAGAAGGTTTGAGCACATGATATTAGTTATCAAAATGTATAAGTGGACTTCATGGCCTAAATAATGTCGGACGTCTAAGTTGACTGCTTTTTGGTTTGAGCAGGTTTGAGCACATGATATTAGTTATCAAAATGTATACGTGGACTTCATGGCCTAGATAATTTTGCAATAACTGCATTTGTTTGTCTGCTCTATTCAGTTTTGCTTGAAGAGATATGATTTTGAATTTTTTTTTTTTTTTTGGGTTTTTTTTGTGTTTCTGTAGGAGTGTTTAACTAGGAAGGTTTTCTATGTGATAGGTTTATAATAGTAGTCATTGAAGAAGGCAACCCATATGTTCATTATAGCATTTGTAGGGAATTTGAAATATACATGAATGTGTGAGGGATTGCAGGCATTCAAAAAGATCTCAAAAGAATTATGAATGTTTACCTTGTGCTTTTGAGATATCAAGGCAAGGCTGAAGTATTCAACTTGCATGGAGAGGTAATTGTTGTGGAAGCATTCTTATCTTCTTGTCAGTGAAGATGTTGTCTCTGAGTTCTTTCTTTGGACGATGCCTTAGCAATCCCCATCTTCCTCGTAAATGTACTGTAACTTTCAAATATCACCATATAGAGTTAGGAATCTCTCCTCTGACATGCCTTGGCAGTGCACGATTTTATTATGAATCTATTTAACTTCAATCAAGTTTGCATGAAGTTATCAATCACAACTCTAGCTCCCCACCCCATTTTTCATCGATATTGAAGCAAATAGAGGATGTTAAATAACTAGCTTCTTTTGAAAACATTCTGTTATAAAAGCTTTTCATGTCATCTATAAGCTGTTCGACCTTGGTTGCCTATTAATTTTCCCCAAATAAGGACTGCCATGTCGATGCTTATTTTGTTGAGCAATTAAACATATTGTAGCTGGTTGTAAATGCACACCTTCTAAGATGAGGAATTTTTTCCCCAGTTTACTCTTCTGAATGAAATAGGTTTAAAAATTCATACAGAGATTGTGTTTTATCCCAAACATTAAAAATATATGCAAAATATAGTTGTATCTAAGTTTTTTGAAACATAAAATGTGATTCTAAGCTTGAAGGAATACAAAGGTCTTCCATTAGAGAGATTCTTTTCTCCGTCATGTAGACATACCTCAAAAAATATTGAATTTATAAGCATGCTAGTGTTCTTGTGGCGTAAATGGAACATGATTCTATTTGTAGAGAAGGGGTTCAAATCCACTTCAGTGCTTGTACCTGGAGTGTAAATTTCAGCTGTATTTTGTATTATGAAGGAATATTATATAAAACAGATACACAACACTTGTTTCCGAAGAGTTATATTAGAATTGATGCGTTTGCATTTTTAACCTCACATTCTTTAAGACCCCTGGTTTTGATTTTTATCCCTTTAATAATAAGGGAATAAATATATTTTTCAGGAAAACACTATTTATCCCCTTTAATAATAAGAGAATAAATAAAAACACTGTTTAAAAAAACGCCCACCGTGGGGCTCGAACCCACGACCACAAGGTTAAGAGCCTTGCGCTCTACCAACTGAGCTAGACGGGCTGTTGGTTTAATTTGTTGAAAATTTTCGATACCACCGTTTTAGTTGGCTGATCAGTAGAATAGAAAAGTGTCAAATTATAAGATTTTATACTATTTAAGTAATTTAACTATATTTGAGTGATTATATTTGATAAACAAATAATGCAAGTGAATTTAAAAACTATATAATCTTTAAAACGATTTAAGTTTTTACTTTAACAATTTGTCGATTGCTTCATATGCGAAGTTCAAAACAAAGCAAGTTTTTATTATAGTAGTTTTAAAAAAATAAAAATTTAGATATTATAAAAAGCAGCGATTGTAGAGCAGTTTTTATGATATTTATTTTTTAAATATTAAAATTAATTCATAAAATGCAGCTACAATGTATATAGGAAACTATTAATTAATATTTTTTATTATTAATTAATTATTTTATTGGTGGAAAGGTATGAGTCGTTTTAACATTTTTCTTTTTAAATAGGTTAATAGGACCGATTTAATTATTTTTATCGTTGAAGCACACGAGTTGAACATAAATATATCATTATAGGATGAACATTATAATTCGAACAGTTATCGGAATCTTCAGTTATCGGAATCTTCATTTATTTTCAACGTTGAAGAAAATATTTGGAACTTAAAGCGTGCATATAAAAAAATAGCATGACAATGATGCGGTTAGAAAGCTAGACTTATGTTGGTTAGAGAATTAATTTATTCATTTCACTAAACAATAATTAGAATTTTTATTTATTAATTTTTAAATTTTAATTATGACAGAGGATTCAATGGTGAAATTTAAGGTTCAAAATCGATTTTTAGTTTTTTATTTATTTATTTAATCACATCGCAAGGTTTATGGCTAAATTTAAGGTTCATAGTTATAAAGTATTTTTTCCCTTTTTAAAATTTTTTTGAATTTAGCAATTTTTTGTGGAGTCGTTTTGGTCTAAGAAAGCATGAACAGCGGTTCTACACCGTTAAATTCATTCGGGAGTCGCATTCATGAACAGCGGTTCTACACCGTTAAATTCACCTTGGAGTCACATCTGATGACCCTAACCACACAAGCATTATCAACTGGATTTTGGGTACCCAATGTGCATTTGGTAAGTGGAGATTTGAAACGAACCTTCTTTGGAGGATTGTCCTACCCTCTCCAAATCACCTTTCTTTTATAATTTTGAATTTAGATGGTAAAAGTCAAGGGATTCATTATTAACTTTAATGTTAATAACATTTTTTAGTGGTAACCCCCAAGGATTAGGTGGATTGGTAAGTGCAGGTGTGGTTAGGCACTTACCAAGAAGAGACCTAGGTTCAAACCTTGGGGGAAGCCAACCCTTTGCAAAGGTAGTAGTCTGATTTGAATCCTTTATAGAAATTGACGAAGCACTTATTCATTCTGATTGATATCAATATAAAGGTTACAATGTGGTTATGAGTTGGTTTATCTAACCAACTTGGTGGTTAATAAACCAACCTAGAGAGCGCCTACGAGCGCTATTCTTTTGCTTTGCTAATAATGTAATGTATATAACATATATGCTAACATCCCCCCTTATTACATTATTGGCAAATTCCAATAGTATCTCGAAATTTTTCATATTTGATACGCCCAAGTGCTTTGGTAAAGATATCGGCAACTTGCGCATCAGTAGGAATGTATTGAAGTTGTATATGGTGCTTGGGAACTTCATCTCGAATAAAATGACATCTGGTATCAACATGTTTGGTACGTTCATGAAAATTTGGATTTTTGACAAGATTCAAAACACCTTGATTGTCGCAAAACAAATGAAGAGGAAGATTCTTTGGAAGGCCCATGTTTGTAAGAATGCGACTTAACCACATTATCTCGTAGACTGCTTCACTGGCTGCACGATATTCTGCTTCTGTAGAAGATAAAGCAACCACATGCTGCTTCTTACTGTGCCATGAGATAGGTCCAGATCCTAGATGAAAAACATATCCAGAAGTGGATTTACGATCATCAATAGATCCAACATAATCCGAGTCTGTGTATCCTAGTAAGAAAAAATTATTATTCTTTCTATATTCCAGACCATAATTTGTACTACCACGAACATAATGAAGAACTCTTTTTGCTGCTTTCCAGTGACTCATCTTAGGCTCTTGCATGAACCTTGAAAGATATCCCATAGCAAAACTGAGATCTGGCCTGGTATTTGTCAGATATAGGAGACTCCCAATCAATTGGCGATAGAGAGTACCATCTACCTGAGGTGATTCATCATATCATGATAACTTAAGTCCTTGCTCCATTGGAGTTGCTTTTGACTTACAGTTAGTCATCCGATATTTTTCTACTAAAGTCTTGGCATATTTCTTTTGTGTTACTCTAATATGAAATTTTTGCTGAGTAACTTCTAAACCAAGACAATAGTGCAGAAGTCCTAGATCTGTCATTTCAAATGATTGCTTCAAATCATTTTTCACTAAGTCAATCATTCTTTCTGAGCTTCTTGTGATGATCAGATCGTCTACATAAAGTACAAGGATCACTATATCAGAACCATTTTTCTTAATATAGAGATTTGCATCTGAAGGACTTCTTTTGAATTCATGTTGCACAAGGTGACTGTCTATCTTGATATACCAAGCTCGAGGAGCTTGTTTTAGTCCATACAAGGATTTGATCAACTTGCATACTTTTTGTTCTTGCCCCTCGACCACGAACCCTTCTGGTTGAGTCATGTATACTTCTTCTTGTAAGTCACCATTCAAGAAGGCACTTTTAACATCCATCTGATGCAACTTCCACCCAAACTGAGCTCCCATGGCACAAAGTACTCGAATGGTAGTCATTTTTGCAGTGGGGGCAAAAGTCTCTTCATAGTCTATGCCTTCTTTCTGAGCATATCCCTTCGCAACAAGTCGGGCTTTATGCTTATCAATAGATCCATCTGCCTTATACTTCACTTTGAACACCCATTTGCAGCCTATGGGTTTCTTTCCCGTTGGCAGATCGACTAACTTCCAAGTATTATTTTTAAGGAGAGACTTATGTTCTACATCCATGGCCTCTTTCCACTATGGTTTATCAAGTGCAGATTGAACCGTTGTGGGTTCATTTGCATTCAATGTAGACATATAAATCTTTTCTCCATCCTCATCTTCTTCTCTATCATTTTTTGTACCCACTGACAAATCATCAAAGTGTTGACAAAGTTCGTCAACCTCTGAAGTAGATTCCTCTGCTCTCATCTGTTGAGTCATACTGCGAGTACATGGCCTATCAAGAGATAGATCTGGAAGGGATTTCAACTTAGCATCTCTCAAAGTGCTAGTATACCATTTTGGAACTTTCTGTTTTTGTTGTGGAAGTTGAACCTCCTTCTTAGGTTCTTCTTCATCTAGGTATACAGTTGTGGATGTGTCTTTTGATGTGAGGGCTTCATCAAATACAACATCTCTACTTACATGTGTCTTCTTGGTCTTAGGATCAATCAATCGATAACCTTTTGAGTACTCATCATAGCCAAGAAAGATACACTGCAGGGTTTTCTCATCCAGCTTCCTCCTTTTCTGTTTTGGAATGTGCATGAATGCTTTACATCCAAACACCCTTAGATGAGAAATGGAAGGTTTCTTACCACTCCATGCTCCTTGTGGTGTTTTCCCTTGTAGAGCTCTAGTGGGTGCTCTATTTAGGAGGTATAATGTTGTGTTTACTAGCTTCTGCCCAATATTGATCCTCAAGATGTGCTCCCTTTAGCATACATCGAACCATTTCCATAATGGAACGATTTCTTCTTTCTGCAACTCCATTCTGCTGAGGTGTATAGGTTGTAGTCAGTTGTCTTTTGATCCCATGTTTCTTAAGAAACTCTGAAAACTCTTCAGAGGTGTATTCCCCCCTCGATCTGAGCGGAGGGTTTTTATCAAACAACTCGACTCCTTCTCAACAAGTTTCTTGAATTGTTGAAAGTAGAGAAATGCTTCTGATTTCAATTGAAGAAAGAAAACCCACATCTTCCATGAGTAATCATCAACGAATAGTTGAAAATACTTTTTCCCACCATAGTTGGTTGGCATAGGACCACACAGATCGGTATGTACCAACTCTAAAGGGTTTGTAGCTCGAGAGGAGCTAGCTTCAAAAGGTACTCGGTGTTGCTTCCCTGCTAAGCAATCTGAGCAAACTGGTAAGATAGATGAGAGTGGTGGAAGACCTTTCACCATCCCATATTTGTGTAATTCAAGCAAATATCTAGAACTGAGGTGCCCATAACGTCGATGCCAGAGAGAGGTGGCCTCCTTTGTAGTTGCAGCCAAAGCAACATGAGGAGTTGAAAGTGCATCGAGAATGAACAAGCCATGTTTGTAGGATCCGGTTGCAACATGTTTACCATTGTGGGTGATAAAACATCTCTTCTTGCCTTTGACAACTCGAAACACGACATCCATGTTTCTATCCAACATTTGTGTGACTGAAAGCAGATTATTGGCTAAGCCTGGAACATAGAGAACCTTCTCAATTTGACAATTACCATCAGGAAGGGACACAAAAATATCCCCTTCTCCCTTTACTTGATATACTTGATTGTCAACAATTGTGACTGGCTTACCCTCTTTCTCCACAAAAGTATCAAACCATGATTTGTCCCCAGTCATGTGTTTGCTAGCTCCTGAATCAATATACCATACAACATCTATCTGGGAAGACGAAGTATGGGTCATGAGCACCTTGTGTGCTCTTTCAGAGTCAGAATCTGAATCGGACCCAGGAGAATCTGAGTCTGAGTTGGAGTCAGCATAAGCAACATGGCCTTTAGATTGCTTATGCTTATTGTATTTCTGCTTGTTCTTGCCCTTCTTCTGAGGACCTCTATCGTTTTGTTGCTTGTTTTTGAACCAACACCTGTTGGTGTCATGGTTATTCATATCACAAATTTTGCAATATTTTGTATCTTTTTGCTGATTTTGCTTCCCTTTTCCTTTGGAAGAAGCACCCCCTTTTTGAAACTGACCTTGCTTTTTACCACTTTGTTGTGTGGAAAGAGCATTATCTGGCACATCATCTTTCTGGACCTGAGTTGCCTCCTCAGTCTGAAGCAAGTTTACCAGCTCCACAAATGATACTTGTCTACCAGAAACATTGAGAGAAGTGATCAACATCTTGTAGGAATTTGGTAATGCTCTCAAGATGACAGAGTTCAAGATATCATCATCCACTGGTTTTCCCATAGCATTCAATTTGGCTTTCAAGTCAGCCACTCTGCAAAGGAATATATCAACTGTTTCCCCAGAATTCATACTGAGATTATGTAGTTGAGTTTGAAGGTGTAGAATAGTGGATTGATTCTTTCCTTCATATACTGTGATCAAGGCATCCCAAGCTATCTTACTAGTTTTTGCATCACAAATATGAGGTTGCACCTCATCTGTAGTAGCAAGCAAGATAAACACGAGACTCTTCTTGTCTTTCTTATCCCAAGCATCTTGATCTGTTCTTGTTGTCTGAGGGCATTTTGTAGTGCCAATCACTACATCCCATAAATCTTCCAACTGAAGTATGGCTTTCATCTTTGTCTTCCATGGAACAAAGTTAGGACCTTTCAACAATTGTGAATCTGAGAGATACTTATGAATTGTGGCCATTATGAAGGTTCCTTATATCACCAATTGGTCTCCCTTTCTTTATACCTCCAGATATTTATATTGTAACCATTCAATATATACCCGCCCTTACGTGAGGGAAACTATAGGTATATATGAAAAGTATACTACTCAATATGTACTCGCCCTTACGTGAGGGAGACTATAAGTACATATGAGAAGCACAATATATTGAACATAGGCGATACTGAAAGGGCATCGTGTTGTTAATGACACCTACCATAGAAAGTTTTATTTCGCATGCGTGGGGCGTAACTTCCCCTAAACACTTTGGAAAAAACTTTCGTCAGGATTTACGCCTAACAACAATCACGATGTGGGTATGAAATGGGAAAAAAAACTGGTTTGCCTTATTTCTCCCCGATGATTTATAGAGAACAAGCTCAGACGTCATTGTTGCAGCTATATTAGGCGGCGAATACAGTAGTCCAAAGCACGACAACATTACCTGTAAGTGTGGACCAGAGGTATCTCAAATACCGAACGTTGTTGTGCAATAAATTGCACAAATAGGGTATAAATTTGGGGTCTTATATTTTGTTTAATTTATGATTGTGAATGCAAGAAAATAGAATATTTAAATGCAAAAGAAACAATCATAAATGCCCACAAATTTTAGCACCTATTACAAATCTAGCAATTATTCTGCCAAATGGTTTGATTTCCCCCCTTTATCTGACAATTTTGCAAATGAATCATGTGAAAAATTGAGATCTCCCCCCTTCGAATTGCAAAATAGACAAGGAGTGGAAAAAAAATACCTGAAAACCCCAAAAAAAATTTGGAGCCTTCAAGGCGTCATTGGACTGCACAGGCGTCAAATGACCACTTTCGGGCGTCAACTGTGCTTTTCGGGCGTCAACTGTGCCTTTCGGGCGTCAACTGTGCTTTTCGGGCGTCAACAAGGCATGGCAGAGCGTCATTGGGCGTCAACTATGCCGCGTCAACCGTGCGTCCTCAACTATGCCTTTCGGGCGTCAAAAAAACTTACCCGCCGTCACAGTGCATGTAGGGCATCAAAAATCTTCCCCGAAGGGACTTGAAACCGCAACCTACCGCCGAACAATCACCGCACTTACCACGTGAGCCAGAGGGCCCGATGAGAACAAGCGGGGACCAGGTATGTATTAGCAGCTTTGGGGCCGGAGAAGGGAAAAAAATATTTAATCCCACATGGCCTATGCGGCCACTATGGGAGGTTTTAAAAACTTCGAAAAGCTACTATAGCTTTCGGTTGCCTTCGAGCAACCACCCCGCCCTTTTGCCTCCACAACCGTCGACCCACGTCCCCGATCCGCTGTCTGTGTCCTCTATTTGCATGCCACATGTGTCCGCTTTGTTCGCTCTGTCTGCGTCCTCTGTTTGCATGCCTCATGTGTCTGCTCTGTCTGCGTCCTCTGTCTGCGTGCATCAGAGTCCTCCAGTCTCGTGTCTGCGTTAGTCAGTCTCTGTCTGCGTCCTCTGTCTGCCTACGTCAGGGTCCTCCAGTCTCGTGTCTGCGTTCGTCAGTCTCGCGTTCGTCAGGGTCCTCCAGTCGCGTTGGCTGGTAGTCTTGTCTGCGTCCGTAGCTCTGATGCCATATAGAAATTGATGAAGCACTTATTCATTCTGATTGATATCAATATAAAGGTTACAATGTGGTTATGAGTTGGTTTATCTAACCAACTTGGTGGTTAATAAACCAACCTAGAGAGCGCCTACGAGCGCTATTTTTTGCTTTGCTAATAATGTAATGTATATAACATATATGCTAACATCCTTTGAGTGTGCATCAAACCGACAACGACGGTATGAACCCTGAGCGATTGGCGATTTCCATCTTACGTTGAGTTAATCAGAAACAAGATAGTGGGTTTATTGGTGCAGTCTTTGTGGTTTGAACCTTGCGCTAACCAGTTACTAAAAATAGTGGGTTTGTTGGTGCAGTCTTTGTGGTTTGAACCTTACGTTGACCAGTTACTAAAAATAGTGATTGTTGCCAACTCTCTTATGTATCCCAATTTTTTTTTTTTAATTTAATGAAAAACTCCTTGTGGGGCCACTTTGATTTGAGAAACCACGACCAAGGGATTCTATACCGTCAAAATCACCCAAGAGTCGTGCCCAAACCTAATCACACTAGCATTATCAACTGGAGTTTAGGTATCTGGTGTACTTTTGGTAGGGTGAAGATTCGAACCAAGAACATTCCTTAAAGGATTGCTTTACCCTCTTCAACTCACTTACAACAAATGGGTAAAATAAAAAAATTATTTTTAGTAGTAAGGTTTTCTTTCTATTTTAAATAATTTAATAAAGTTTTATTTCTTTATTTTATACAAATTTTTAAATGAAAATTTAATTTTTTGTTTTGTTTTTGAGTAATATTTTTTTTTTTTTGAGTAATATTTCTTATACACATCCGTCATAGGGATTGAATCCGGGTCACATCACTATAATGTAAGTGAAGTCGTTGCCAATAACTACACTCACGGAGATTATTATTTAAATTTAATATCCATAACTTTTTTTTTCATTAAAATTGATCTCACCTATATTACATCCTTACCATATCATAATGGTGTTAATGACAACCTGAATATTATTTATATATCATTTGACAAAATTCAAACCTAAATCTTATTTCTTTTGTGATTTTTATTTAACCAAAATATATTTTTTATAAAAAATGATTAAACGTTAGTTTCATTCTTTCTCAGTTCCAATAAAATTAACCAACAAAACAACAAAACCTTTGGTCTTTCTTTAACCAAGACATATTTTTCATACAAAGATAATCAAACGCATGGTGAACAAGGTTAGTTTCCTTACTTGCCTAATTCTTTTAAGCAACTTTTTTTTGCTAAAAATTCTAATAAAAAATTATGGAAGATTAACGTATTGCCCATAGCACAAATGAAACATAAGATTAAAATTATATGAAAATACAATGTTATGCTGACTTACGCATCTTAGGATATGTAGTGCGACCTCATCCTAGGATGTTGGCAAAAATGTTCTCTTGATTCTCTTGGGAGTGGTGTTGACCTATTCTCCTTCTAGAAGGAACTTTGTTTTTCAAGTGTTTACTTCTGTTTTAATTTATACCAACGAGTTCTCTCAATTTGTAGTATCGCGACTCTAACGATAGATTTCTCTATAATTGTAACTCTCGTATGTCTAACTTATTAGATCATGGTTTTATCGAAATATTTTTTTATTTTTTTAAGAGTTATTCATTCCTTTATCTATAGCGAGGAAATTTGCTCAACATTGGGCTCCTAACATTGTTTTTGCATCAATATCTAGATTCTAGGTAAAAATAAAAAATCAAATTTTTATTTTATTATTTTTGTTAGAGTTATTCATGCCTTCATTTATATTGAGGCATGTATTTAATGAAATTTGCTCAACAATGGGCTCTTAACATTGCTTTTGCATGAAAATAAAAAATCAATATTTTTTTTTTCATATTTTTAAGAGTTATTCATGCCTTTATTTATATTGAGGTATGTATTTAATGAAATTTACTCAACAATGTGTTCTTAACATTGCTTTTACATCAATATCTAGATTCTAGGAGGAAATAAAGCTTTCTCCTATAACTTTAAGTAATTATATATAAGCATTTTATTGTCTTGTAGTTTCATAGATCATTTTATTGAGGTTTGGAATTTCAAAAAAAAAAATTCTGTTAACATAAATTTTTATCACAGTTAAATTTTTTTTTACTGATTTTTATGTTACAGTTTAAAATTTTATTTGTCTTTCAATTTTTTAAAGATGGTTTAGACAATAGTGAAAATCAACAATTTTTAAAGATGGTTTAGACAATAGTGAAAATCAACAATTTTTAAAGATGGTTTAGACACTAGTTCAACAAAATTTATACATCAGATCATCTGTTGTGTTCAGTTTTAAGAAAATGCTACACCTCAACCAATATTTAAGAAAATGCTACACCTCAACCAACCTCAATTACTACACATAATATCATGAATTTATCCAATTTTATGTATGCATGTTTTGTATCGAGAAAGTGAAGGGAGAACGACATGAAAGTAAAAAATTTATCTTTGAAGCTGTGTGAAAACTGAAACCCAGCGTCGTAGTAGAGCTAATGTGAAAACTGAAACCCAACGCCACAGCAAAACTAATGTGAAAATTGAAACCCAACACAACAATAGAGTTAATCTTTAATTTTGTTTGGTGGATCATGCAAAGGTGGAGGGGTGTTGAACAATGGGCATTGGGTAGCAACAAGGGTGAGGCACTAAGGGCTGCGGAATCACCTGAACATCTGGTAGATCTATCGGAGGTGCTGAAACTCTCTTGCGAGATGGTTACTCCTCTCTCTGCATGCCTAGGATTGATATCCCATTCTAAATTTTCCAGCCACATCGTAACTGCTTAATATAATAAATATTCAACTACTTTTTGTTAAAAAATATGTGTTGGGTTGCTACTTTATAGCAATGTACTGGCTTAGGTCTTCCTTGCTTTGTATCATAACGTCTAGCTTAGACATTGCTTGCGTGTGGTGATTAGAATTTCAAGTGTAGTTCTACTCCATTATCAATGAACTTTGTAATGCATATGAATCCTATGTTGCCCATATTATATCATTTGTTGCTAATATTGTTGAAATGTTGCATAAACTAATGTTTTAGAGTGCTAAGTTAACTAGATATCACTAGATTCAACATGTTTCTATGGAATACTATGTAAATGCTGGTGAGGAGCCATACTGCCATAAGCCTAGAATTTAATGTTTGGAAATTGGTAATATTAATGCAATAAATATTTGACCTATCACTAGATTCACCACTCACCCCACTCGTTGACGGTAACTTAATTCACCACTCACCCCACTTGATCAACATCAACTTAATTCACCTCGCCCCACTCAGTCGACAACTTATTTTATGAACAGAAATAAAGTTTATTTTTAGTTTAGTTATTAAGATTTTACCCTTACTCACACATATAAGTAAAATCTATGATTTTTAAATGTATTTACCTATAAATTTTACAATTTCTAAGAAAACTAGCAAGTAGAAATCTACTATTGCTATAAAATTAAAACCATGTTAAATTCTAGGTCTGATCCCATCCACTCATGTGTTCCAACATGGGAAATAGTTTGGCTTATATTATATTGATGATACCCCTCGATTAATGATGTCAATGTACTCATTGATTACAAAGGCGACATGTCAAGGGTGTGTTTGCAAAAGTGCTACGTGAATCAAATGTTTAGTGGAATCATATCTTGCATGTTAACTGCCACCTGTATATAGAAATATGTGTGGTTAAAGCAACAATTGTCTATGAATGATTGATAACATCGCTATAGGAGCAGTCAAAATCTACAAAAGCAATATCAAGTATAGAAAAACCACAAGAATGAAAATAAAGTCCCATACAAAATTAGGAAAAAATGATGCTTATAAATTGAAGGGTGGCAATTCTCATAAATGTTTCCAATCAGTGTAAAACAATAGAGATCTAGGTGGATTGGCAAGTGCTAGTGTGGTTGGGCACTTACCAAGAAGAGACATAGGTTCAAACCTTGGGGGTGTCATTTAGCAAAGGAAGTAGTCTGATATGAATCCTCTAAGTGCGTGTTAGACCGATGATGACGGTACGAACCCTGAGCAACCGATGGCCTTCATCTCACATCGGATCAACAACAATGAGACGACTAGGCTTGTTGGGAGCAATCCATGTGGTTTGAACCTTGCACTTCTAGTTACTAAAAATAGTAGTTGTAACCAAATCCCCTATGTAACCAAAATAAAAAAGAGATTATAAATAATTAATTTTTTTTACCTCGGTCATATAGAAACTCGTCAATTGTATTTGATTCAAAATATGATGGTGTTAGATTTCACACCAATTTCAGTAACGAATAAATTTCCAACATAGAAAATGATGAGTTTGAAGTTGACACCTCTTTCTCGACAGACCTTGCTACTAATTGTCTATCATTGTGCCAACTACCTCAAATGGAACTATTAGAGAAATACCTCCTTGATGGCATCTTGCTATGGTGGAGAGTTCAACAAAGTATATTTGCAATAGAAAAAAGGGAAAATATGCAAGTCGAACCCCCAACCAATCTCAACCAAGCCTTATGTGCCTCCAATGTGGCTTTGGTTGTTGTGAGATGAAGGGAGAGGCCTCACATTGATGAGCATCTTATATGATCCAAAAAAAGCACACACATTGTTGGAATATATGGAGGATAATATTTTATTGAGGTCATGACTAAGTTTTGTATTTTTATTGTTTATATTTACCCTTTGGGCCCTTATAAGCCTTGAAAAAGGTACTTTCATAATATTTTTTATTCTTGAAGGTCAATCTCACAAACTTCACCTAAAGGTAAGTTGGGTTTGGGTATAAATATCCCATCATACCAACTATTTTGGCCATTAGTTGGAGTGTTATTCATTAATTTAATAATAAGATTTTTTGATCTCCATGGATCCCCATATATTTTGTGTTCTTTGATCTTCATTTTATGTATTTATTTTTAAGCAATACTAGATAATGTTTGATTCTATTCATTTTTGAAAACTGCTATGAATTCTAACATGGTATTAGAACGTGTGTGAATGTCCATTACTTGATTACTTTTGTTGACAGTTTGGCTTCTATAACTTCTCACAACGACAACTATACTAAGAGCAGCTAAGAGAAGTTTTTTTATAGCAAGATTAAAAGATCTGATAAAACCTTGGGTGGACTTGGATTGCGAGGAGCTCATTGGGATTAGTAGATTTGTTCTAGGAGAAATATTCGTGAGTAGGTTCCTTTATTTCTCATCAATCCCTTGTTATAATTTCTAGCCAAATGGATGCCCTAGTTTCAAGGTTAAGATTTTTTTAAAACCTCATTTTTTCTATGGATGTTTTAGAAAAAAAATCAATTTCCTTTTCTCTTTTGGCTTCTTGTGTATAATAGCAACATAAATGAGAGGATAGATTGCTTGGTTACTACAAAAGAAGAAAATAAGATATTGAATATCTTTAGATATACCCCTGGGGCTAGAGAACCCATGGGCAAGATTTCATGCTTAGCAAAGACCTTTGAGCCACTTTAAGAAAATATAAAAATGGTATGGCAATGTTTTTGTTGCATAGGCATGAGAGGATGTCTTCAATAGTTACATTCGACAAAAAGGTTATGTAGGGAAACCGTGATAAATATGGATAAATTGTCAACATTTCTAGATTCTTTGCAAAATTTTAGGTGCTTCCACTTCAACATTTTCACTCATTCTACCTCCAAGTACCTCAATTTCACATAAAAAAGTTTTTCTTTTTCCTCCAAAAATAAAAAAAAATTGAAACTTGAATTGACAATATGGCAGGGAATATTCTTTGGCTTGGCAGGATGAATACGTGCATCATTATAACATAGGATTGTATCAACAAGGAACAAAATGGAGGTGCTAACTATGATTTCGGGTAAAAATTTAATATTTAGCTGTCATATCCCAAGTAGAGTGTTTGGGGAGATGGCTAGCCAAGCCCAAGATGAGACTTGGCACATGGGAGTTCCTCAGTTTGGATCCCCTAGCATAATATTATTTTGCAAGATGATGTTAGTACATCATCCAATGACGTAGCACTCTATAATAATGTGACAATGGATGATGTCACCTTTTTGCATATGAGTGATGATGTGGTAGTAGTGTACAATCAACACATGGTAGTCTATATGACTTATGTGGCGGTCCATACAAGTGATGTAGTAGTCTATATAGGTGATGTGGCATAACACAAATGCAATATGTGGTAGTTCATATAGCTAATTTGACAACTCATATATAGGACATGATGCGAATTGCAACAGGTGACACAGACACTAATGCATGCAATGACATGGCTATTTGTGCACAAATCCTAAGGTAACATATGGAAGCTAATGCATGAGGTGATGTAGGTGTTGACATGGCTAGCTTTAATTGGGTTGAAGTGGAAGGTTGTATGCTAATGGGTGCATATAAATATGACATCAATGAATCCCATTTCACCATCCCATGGAACTTGACAAGTAGCTTTCACAGTGAACAACAAACTTGGTGACATGAATTTTGGAGTAGACAAGGACATGACAAGTGGTATATTATGGTTTGAAGATCAAACAATAAATTAAACCATAACAAGTGGTGTCATGCAATTTGCTACATAGTTAATACATGTTTGTCACTCTCTCAACCACTCACATAACAACATGTAACAACCTCTCATTTGCTACATGTATTGAATTTTTTTTCAAATTTTCAAAGGTTTTGGAGGTATTTTTACATTTTTAGGAAAAAAAAATTGGGGCCATAACTTTTGCATATGGAAGCATTTTGAGTCTATTTTTATTCAAATAATGTGCTTTTTTGAAATCTCTGCATTAGTGGTGTTGTTTGTAGTCACTACATGGAAGATTTTGTAGTTTGATAGAATAGTTATGGATCATGATGCAACCTTGTTGAGTGGTTCAAACTATGCTACTTGAAAAACCAAGATTGAATATGCTTCAAAGCAAGGGTTATTCAAGTATGTGAATGAGAAGCCTCTTGATATTGCTACTAAAGAAGTGAAGGATCTCTATAGGGACAAGGAGGATGAGGCTCATGGTGTCATAGCATTTCATGTTGACAATATACATAACACCCACAATAGCACCACAAACTATGAAGTGTTACTTGAGAAAATTTTGGGACTATGTGATCGAATTGATTCCACATAAATTAGTAAATTGGATTTGAGATTTACAACTTTATCCATGGACTCATTTGATATTATTAATGGAGGCAATTATTGTGATTTTAGGGTACAAATTTTTGGGCCCATGACTTTTGCATATGGAAGTGTTTGAGCCTAATTTTTTCAAATAATATGATTTTTTAAGATCTTTGCATTGGGGTGTTGCTTCTACTCACAACTATATACATTTTTTTTGTATTTTGGTAGAATAGTCATGGATCATCATGTAACCTTGTTGAGTGATCCAAACTATGCTACTTGGAAAATCAAGATTGAATCTTTACTCCAAAGCAAAGGTTATTCAAGTACATGAATGAGGAGTGTATTGATATCTATACTAAATAAGTGAAGCAACATTATAGGTATAAGAAGGATGAGGCTTATGGTGTCATAGTGCTTCATGTTGATAGTGTATATGACACCTATGATAGTAGCACTATGGACACTAAAGTGTTACTTGAGAAATTTTTGAAGGTATGTGATCAAAGTAATTCCACACAAATCAATAAATTCGATTTGAGCTTATAACTATGTCCATAAACTCATTTGACATTGTTGATGAGTACATCAACCATTTTAAGACACACATACGTAAGGAAAATCTTATTTTCAATCAGGCTCACAAAAAGAAAGCTCTTGCCAAAATTTTAAATTATAAGAGGCCAAAACAAAATTAGAAGCACCCTAAAAAACCCTTCAAGAAGCCTACATGTGAATTTTCCAAAATAGAAGGTCATAAGGCATAATTTTTTCATATTTGCATCAAGAAACCTGAAGAAGCAACAAGGAAGAGGATGTTGATTTTGCTCTCTTCTATATATAGGGCGAGGACAATTTTGATGGAGAAACCTCAAAACCACATGTGTGCATTCAACATATTGGATATCTACTTCTTCAAATGAGTGGATTACAAATTTAGAGGCAACTATGCACATGATGAAGCAAAAACATCTCCTACAACATTACAATAAAACACATTTAGGGGAGAATGTTGTTATTGGAAATTATCTTTATTGTGGGTTATAGTATGTGGAGACATCAATATTCAATCTTAGTTTTTTGATGAGTTACTTCATGTTGCTAATGTTGAATGTAACCTTTTATCTATTTATTCCTTTACTCATGCAAACAAGAAGGTAAAATTTTGACCTTGATCAATGGTAACATAAGGATATAGGCAATGGGTTTAAACCTATAGCTTATGGATATTATGATGGGTTTGACTAAATTTATAAGTTAGGATAAAGGCCAACCTCTTTTTCCTCTTCTTCTAAGCAAAAAAGGTGTGTTGTTATGGTTGTTCATATAGATAGTGAAAGTTAGAAGTAGCATCATAGGCTTGGGTATTAAAATACATGAGTCAACATCAAATGGTCATTCGACTTCTACACATATCCCCTCTAAGTGGTGCATATGAGGGATGTATTCTAGGAAAGCATCATAGGGATACCTTTTCAAAATGAATTGCAAGATTTCAACATGAGCCTCACATCCCATGGAGATCATAGATAGTGATATTTGTGGAACTAAAGATACACCATATCTTTTAGGAAATAGGTATTTCCTACTTTTCGTTGATGATTTTTTAGATGTGTGATTATATACTATTTACACTAAGGATGAGGTATTTGAGAGATTCAAGACCTTCAAGTCTCTTATTGAGAACTAGCTAGATAGGAAAATCAAATATCGAAGGACAACTAGGGAAGTGAGTAGGTTAGTCATACCTTTCATGATATGTTGGTGTCTCATGGGATTGCATATTAGAATATTGTTCACTATAGTCCTAAACTGAATGGTGTGTTTGATGGGAAACATTTTGTAGTGAAGTTACCACTTGTACAACATATATCATCAACAAAGTTTCTACCAGGGTAGTTTAGTGCATGACACCTACTAAGAGATTGACAACGAATAAACCTAATGTGTCATGATTCTGCATATTTGGGTCTTTAGGGCTCACACACCCAAAGATATTTGAATGAAGGAGGCACCAAAGAGTCACAAGACATGAGGTTTTGATCTAGAGAGATATCATTTTTGATGAGGTCCTTGTAGATACTCCCACTCCACCACTTGAGCTTTATGACTATTTTGATCCTTTGACCATCTTATATTCAGTTGTTTCTTGTGATTTTTTTGTTGGCTTTATTTCTATTAGAGCATATTATTTATTTTTTAGTGGATGTCCATTATCTATTGATTTGAATCCTTTACGGGCAACACAATAAGCAACACCTTCTTTTCCATATTCAAGGTATGTTGGGTAGGACACATTAGTTTAGAGAGTTTTAACTTTGCATGATGAGGTGAGTGGTGATTTTGAGTTGGATTCTTCAGTTTTAGGTTTTGAATTTGAGTTACCACAGAAAGCACATGATTATTCCTTTGTCTTTCTGACACCCAAGTGTGTTAAGATGTTTTTGAAGGGTGCTCAATCTATTATATCTCTTGATCAACATCAAAAATCTCTTTATTGAGCATTGCTTTCAAAAGTAGTTTATACTTGGGATCCTATTACATATTTGTAGGCTAAGGGTTGGCCATAATGATAAGATGCTATGTTGGTGGAATATGAGGCTCTAATGAACAACAAGATTTGGGAGATGTTTCTTCTTCTAGAAGGAAAGAATGTTGTTGGCTCCAAATGGGTTTATAGGATTAAATATACTTCAGATGGTCAGGTTGAGAAGCATAAGGTATGCCTTGTTGTTAAGATATTATCATAACATGAGGGAGTGGTCTATTCCAAGATATTTGCACTAGTGGCTAAGATGGACTCAATCAAAATTATTCTTTGCATCATTGCCTCATATGGAAAAAAGGTATATCAAATGGACGTGAAGAGTGTTTTTCTACATGGGAAGCTTCAAGAAGAAATATAAATGCAACAACCACTTGCTTTTGAGCTTGAAGGTCCCACTCTGTTGCTTTATCATTTGATTAGGTCCTTGTATAGACTTAAGCATGATTCTCATGCATGGTATGAGAAGATTCATTTTTTTCTTAATTGTGGGTTTTAGTGATGTGAAATCAAACATGATGTTTACATCAAACATTAGGATGGAAAATTTATGGTGATTATTTTGTATGTTAATGATATTCTCATTACTGTAGTTCTACTTTGATCTAGGATATGAAGTCACAATTTTTTTTTCCATTTTTGAGATGTCAAATTTGGGACTTTTGAATAGCTTTTTGGAAATTCAAATTACTTATGAGAAGGAAATGTTGACCATCTTATATATAATAAAAAAGTGAAAGTCTTGTTCACCACATAGATATATTTTAGTTAAATAAGATCCTATCAATATTAAATATTTCATGGATGACCATCTATCTTGTCCAAAATAGAATAAGTGTTTGATAAAATTGTAGAGGCATGATTTCAATATTGAGCATAAAAAATGAAAATAAAATATGGTTGTCAACGCTTTCTCTCACAAATTTGAGGATTTAGAGTTACTCATAGCATATCTTGTCCCATTTTAGTTTGGATTATGAATGCTTGTGAGGAATGAAGGTTTGATACTGGTAATTCTTACATTGTTAGCGGTATTAAAGCAAGAAATTCATTGGACCAAGACTTATTCTAATCAAGCAAGATTTTGAGTAAGGATTGACTTTTCTTGATTAAATCCTTTATGAGTTGCATGCATAACTTTTAGAAAGTCATTCACGTTTTCTCAAAACTTATCAAAAGGTGAAGCAATCATCTTTTTGGAAAGTAATGAAAGTAGAAGTAAAATAGTTTGTTGCATAATGTAAAGAGTGCCAACAAAACGAAGGAGAAAATCTCAAGACTCCAAGTTTGTTACAACTACTTGTAATTTTAAAATTGTAGTGTAAACACATCTCGGTGGATTCCATGGAAGGTATTTCTACAATTTAAAGCAACAATATTTTTTGTGATGGCGGTTTGCCTTTCCAAGTATACATATTTTTGTGCCTTGGAATATCTACTTACAACAAGTGGCTAAGTCATACTTTGAACAAATTTTCAAATTATTAGTCATGTCAAGAAACTATTATTTATGAATGTGATCTGATTTTTATGAGCAAAATTTGGAAGGACTTATTCACACTTAGTGATACCTAACTCAATAAGAGTTCATCCTTAAACAAATGGGCAAACAAAATCATGAATAGATGTTTATGTAACTATTTGCTTTTCTAATGACAAGTAATATTGACAGGTTAAGTGATTTCCATTAGTTAGGTGGTGGTACAACACCTTCTATCATTTTTCTTAAGATATCATGTTTAAGGCATTATATGGCCAATAACATCCATATTTGATAGATTTTTATTGGGTTAAACAAGTTGATGCATTCCTCTAGCAATGACAAGTAGTTCTCAAGATCCTCAAGGACAATCTTTGTCATGCTAAAAATTACATTAAGCAATAAGATCAACATTCATTAGAGTGATAATTTAAAACTGGAGATATGGTTTTCTTGAAGATCTAGCCATACAAGCAAGCTTATCTCAATACCAAAACCAATCAAAAGTTAACATTTAAATTTTAGGGCCCTTATAAAGGGGTTCGTGGAATTGATGAAGTGGAAAACTACTTAGAGCCTCTTCCAACATAAAAAATGCACCTTACATTTTCATGTTTCTTGTTTCAAACAAGTTTTAGGGCAAAAGGAGCAATCTCAAATTGAGATTCTTGTTAGATGAACAAGGATGCATGGATTTTGAGATTAAAGTTGTGTTGTAGCCACAAATATGTAATCCATAGAGGCAACATGTACATGGATAATTTATAAGATGGTAGAAGCTTCTAAAAGAGAACATAACCTAAAAATTAATAGACATTCTCCATAAAATTTTAGCTTGAAGGGAAGACTTTTGAAGAGGGAGGATATATAATGACCCAATATAGTTATACCACCTATTCTTATATTATTAGGTTGGGCTTGTATATTAGGATGATTCAACCCTTATTAATAGAATTAGTGTTTCTTTTTTAAACATCTATAAATAGAAAGATACATGTTTTAGTTGATCATATTTAATATAATTATTTCTTTTATTGAGCCTTTCGTACGCATAAGAGACTTTAAGTAGCTTAGACTTGCTTCAATGATTTAGATTTGAATTATTCACTTTAAATTAATTTTTTTGTTGTTGTGGATATCTTTATTTTTTTTCTATTATAAATTATGGAATTGTTGTTGTTGAATTGCTAGATCTAGATGTTGTTTTGCTGCATAGGTTTTCTTTGATGAAAAAAGCTCAATTTCAAATCTTGACCAATATAAAAATCTTCTATAATTGGTAGATGCCTAAACTCCTAATAAGTTGTCTTGATGCCACTATAAATAAATCTATGGTAACTCAATATAAAAAATAACTTTATGAATAAGCCTCTTTAAATTTTTTTTAAACGTAAAATTTTTAAGAAAAAAATTAAAAATTTACACCAATGTTAGACATCTTTTTAAGGGAAAAACAATTTAACAAGAGAAAAACTCATGTGGATGACATTTCATCTTGATGACTGAAAGGAGGTCCTTGTTACTATGCCATCCCAGAGTGTGGTCCAATTATACCACTTTATTATAATTTTATTTTACTTTATTAAAAAAAAAACAAAACTTACAAGTGTATTTAAAAATAGTTTGTAATATAAAATGTATATAAGTAAAATAAAATCGACAAAACAGGATCCTATCCATATAGATATTTCAGATAAGATTCCTCATGAATGAGGTGTCACACTGACACGCGCCGATGGTACAGTTGTACCAGGGCTAATATTTTTTCCATGTCAGGGAATCTCAGCTCTCATAACTTTTTTGTCCGTTTCTTTTGGCTGGGTTTGGTTGGTTCTTCTTTTTCGCCTCTGTACTTATTATTATTATTATTATTATTATTATTATAATGGTTGTTAAGCGTCTGTAAAAGGTTTTCATGTTTATGTTTATATTGGGGTTTGCTACGCGTTGCTGAGAAAGAAGAGAATTACTGCATGAGTGGCGTTGAAGGCTTCGATTTCTAATTCGAACATTTCTGGAGGACCTGCAGAAGATAATTGTTGTTTTTATGTTTCGATTTTGCATTCTTTTCAGATTTGTCAAATCCGAACGGAACTATAGAGAATTATTTAGATTATGTATTCTGTACTAAAACAACAGGGCTGGAATTGGCCTTATGTTGTATCTTGTGAAGGAAAAAGGAGTGCATTTTTTAAATTTTATGTAGCTTGGGCATCCTTGGGATTGGCGTTGCCTTTGCCTTTGCAGATGAGCTTGCCGGCAGGCCATGCGGTTTAAATAAAAAGATTTTATTTTTTTTGGGGAGGGTTAACCTTCTCGAACCTTGTGGCCCGTTTTCAGGTCGGTGTTCTGTGTCTCTTAGTTTCGTCTGCAGTCTTCCCATGGCCTGAGATGGATCTTTGGAATTCTTGGCTTTCAATAACCCTATACACGTTGAATTTCGAAGGATAACGGAGAAATTACCGACACTATGGTCGAAGTGGAAGCGGTATTTGTTCTTGGAGTTTACTATTTACTATTTATACGGAACATTGCCGGCACCATCTGACGGCACATTTTCTGCTGTAAGGTAAGAGATCTGAGGGCAAGTTGATCTATCGAATTATATTGGCATTAATTTAAGACAATTTAGTGCATGCAGTCATGTAGGGGTAAAATAATGTAGGGCAATAAGTTTAATTAAAATTAGGGTTAAACTAATACAATTATATTTATGGAAAAGTAGATTATCCTGATTTTGGAAAGCCTCACTTTCCCCAGTTTTCATTTTTACGTCTTGCCAATTGGAAGCATCCTTGCCGAGAACTTTTCTTCCGGGTTGGCTTCCTCTTTTGTCTGTAGAATAACTGAGATATGAATGCGTGGAGCTGTTCTGCCAGAGGTTTTTATATGCCGTTATTTATCTTTTTAAGGCGTGAAGGTGTTCTACCAAGCTTTTTATAAGTAGATGTTTATCTTCATATATTCTGGGAGTTAGTTGGCTTAACCAGGATTCTCTTTAGAGGCTCTATACGCATCTATACGCATTGACCCTAAACTGATCTGCTTATGTGAATTTTCAAATATTCATTCTTCAGGGGAGCCCCTGTAGCTCCTGCAAAATCCAGCTTTTGGTGATATGCAAAAGGTCTCACATGGTTCCTTGAGATTCTCTTGTAATTCTTCTTCCAGATTTGGCTGGTCAGTCCTTAGACGACGTGTCGTATCACATCAAAATTGAAGGGGGCTTTCTTACTCTCAACATTGGGTCTCAGACGATAGAGATAAGGAGAGAGAGAGGGGGGTAGCCCATTTTAGACTGCTGATTTCCTGCTAGCTAGCGATAGGGGCATTTTTATTTAAATAAATACATGTTTCATATTATCCAGGTAAGTGAAGGGGAGAAGATAGTTGAAGGGTGGAATTTTAAATTTTTTAAATTTTTTGTTTTTACTATTATAATTTTAGTAAATCTTTGTGAATGTGCTCATGATCACACGGTGCTAGGGAAGAGTGGTCTATAGTTGACCACCCCATGTTAACATGACTGGTCTATAGTTGACCACCCCATGTTAACATGTCTAAGGAGATCACATGGTGCTAAGTCAGATGCCTTTTTCATCCTCTTTAAGGGTTTCCAAGTGTATTGTTATGTAATAGTGCATTTTTATTTAAACGAAGTGTCAGTATCACATAAAATATGGATGGAAAATTTCTGATTAATTGTATCGCTTATGTAATTGTGCAGATTTCTAACTTTCAATTTTATGCTTTCTTTTAGCATTGTACACATGATTTTCTTGGGAAAATTTGAGATGTGTTGTCAGGGTAAATTTGAGAGAGCGTTGTCGACTATAAACCTGTGCAATAATACACAAAATAATGTCATGATTTATGTGTAGTTATAGTTAATGTGCAGATTGTTATCAGAGCTGCATTAGAGTTTTGACAGCCATCATATATATCTTTCTTATATAATAAGAGATGATCAATGAATTTTTAGATTTCTTTATTGTCCTTTACCGGTTAACCGTTATGTTTTGGAACTCCAACATTGGTATATTCCGTATTTATATATTATTTATGTTTTTATAAACATTGGTTACAAAGAAATAATAGTTATTGTTTGTATTTTTTTTATAAACAAGTTCACTCATACACACATCAGGCTACAGAGTGGTTTGAATCTGACTTTCTTCAAAGAAAGTTCAAAGCCCTAACCACATCATATAGGCGGTGGAAATTTTTGATCAGGCTACACAGTGATTTAAACCTGGGTTTCCGAAAAAAAAACCAAAACCCAAACCATGATGAAAATTTTGAAGTGATGGAAATAATTATTTTATTTGTTGAGGTAATTGTGTTATTTGTTGAGGTAGTAATGGAATGTTTTCATGCCAAAGCATTTACTTGAAGGCATGATATATCGTGTGTTTATGAAATGGGTTAAATCACACAATCGAGGTATTTTGACATTCTGGAAATTGTGAAACTTCTACATGGTGGGGAAAATTCCAGAGATGAGGTGGTTGGAGTTTGGATGAAACTATAATCACCTTTACGTTCTACCTTGAGGTTTTTTTTTCAGACGCAAAATCAAGTGTACTGTGTACTAGAGATTTGGGCTTTTTTTTTCGGAGACTATCAGTTTTTCTTGGAGGACTATATAATGAAAAATGTGAATATTCCTTTTCTATAGCTTGCATAGTGTAAAATGAGAATTGTAACTTTATGTGCAGATTCTCAAAGAATATCTGTATATAAATTCATTGCAAAACGAAGGATGGCATAGATTGGGAAATTACTCTCGTTGCAAAAGAATGGTTAACATATTTTGGCAAATGAATCACTTTGAATAGTAAGTCTCTGCTTCAATTTTCTACTATTCTGTTACATTTAGTTTAGTTCGTGTTGGAGGTCGAAGTTGATTGCTTTTTGGTTTGAACATACGATATTAATTATCAAAATGTATACGTGGAATTGATGGCCTAAATAATTTTGCAATTACTGCATCTGTTTGCCTTTTCTGTTTCAGTTTTGTTTTTAAATTTTTTATTTTTTTTGTGTTTATGTAGAAGTGAGTGTTTAACTGGGAAGGGTTTTGTATATGATAGGCATATTATAATAGTCATTGAAGAGGGCAACCGATATGTTCATTATAGCATTTGTAGGGAATTTGTAGAAATATACAAAGAGTGTGTGAGGGATTGCAGGGCGTACCAAAAGATCACAAGAAAATTATGAATGTATATCTTATTCAACTTGCATGGAGGGAAGGCTGAAGTATTCAACTTGCATGGAGGGAAGGCTGAAGTAACTGCTCAGAAATCATTCTAATATCCTTAGCGAGTAAAGATGTCTAGAAATTCTTTTCTTTGGACGATGCCTTGGCAATCCCCAACTTCCTCACGAGTCTATCACAGCTCTAGTTTTCAACCCCATTCCTTAACATGTCTCTGTTTAAAGAAGAGATGGGGTTCAAATCCACTTCAGAACTTGGGATTTGGGAGGTTGAAGAAGTGATGGGGTTCAAATCCACTTCAGAACTTGGATTAAAGTTCAGCCGATGTATTTTGTTTTATGGAATATTACATAAAACAGATACCTAACATGATATTTGGTCCAAAGGGATATATGCTAGAATGAATTGATGCGTTTGCACGTTTAGCCTCATATTCTTGTCTCTACGGACCCCTGGTTTTGGTATTTTGTAAACTTTGTGGTTCTAGGATTCAGCTAAGGCATTGAACAGTCTACCGCCTCGGTACATAAAATGTCAAATAAAAATTGTACGGTTTAAAAAAAATTCAGAATGATTTTTTTTTTTAATAAAATAAATAGGAAAGGTAAAATGTTTAACTAAACTACTTTTAAAGACGACTACCGTGGGGCTCGAACACACGACCACAAGGTTAAGAGCCTTGCGCTCTACCAACTGGGCTAGACGGGCTGTGCTTTGATTTGTTAAACAATTTCGAATAGCGACATTTTAGTTCGCTGACCAGTCAGTTATGCTATAGACATTGAATACTAACATTTTAGTTTTTCTATATTCAAAATTTTGGAAAGTAATGTTTTAACCATTGTAGATTATAAAAAAAAAGATTGGTAAAAAGTTGGGCACTTATCACAAGGAGATCTAGGTTCTTCATGGGCATGCACAACCTAGGCAAAGGTAGTAGTCTGACCTGAGTCTTGATGACGGCGGTACCAATCCTGAGCCATTGGGGTCTCCCTTAATTCGAGGCAAGACAGGAGTTATAGAAGGGTAATAGTGGTAGCATAATGATTTGACATTATGGAGTCTCTTTCAATCCGATAATAGTAACACCATAATTTAACACTACAATAAAAAGCAATACGACTTAACTCTGTACTGAGAAGATAAATAGGTTTGGGCTCTACCGACTGAGCTATTCTGGCTGAGATTTGATTCGAAGACGACTATCTTTTGAATATTTAATTTATTGAAGAGCCCGTTATCGCTAAGGTGTTCCGCTGTTGCAGTTTTGTCACTCCCATCCAAAGACCGAAACTTTGAAACTTGTTGGCCTATGGCCAAACTTTTTTTTTAAATTCGATTAGATTATATAAAATTAAAATGATATTATTGGAATGATGAAATTATAATATTATAATAATAATTTGATAAATGATATTTTTAACCATTTTATATGTAGTGTCTAGTATTAGTATTTTTTATATTTTATGAGATAGTAATAATGTTTTATTAGGGATTATTAACCTCTTCTACTAATTATCAATATCATATTTTGTTGTTGGATACAAAGAATTTTAACCAAACTAAATTGTGTTTTGATTATAAGTTTGCTCTTGTTTTTTAATTTGAGGGTTTTTCGTTTTTGCTTTGCTACGTCTTATTATTCTATTTTTTTGAATTCTTTTACCATTAGATTTATGTCTTATTATTTTATTTTTAATATTTTTTTACAATTTTCCTTTTCATTAGATTTATCCTTTCCTAGTTATGTTATGGAAGCTTTTGATGTTCATTTTTTAGTATTTGTTTATTAATGATTAGAGGTAGTAACATCTAACATTGCATTTTCTTTCATTTTTCTTTTTTAAAATGAAGCATGGTATTTCAAGAGAGTTGTCAAAATTTGATAAGGCACATTCCTTAGGTTTATTGGAAATGTTCATCCCTGAATTGGAATCATACTAAATAAACGGTTACTTGTTAATATTTTGATCTTGTTGTATTGTGTCCTATAAGATTTGATCTACGTTTTCTTCATAGGCTAAAGCCTCAAAAGAATTGATATTTTTCCCAATATTCATCCTTACTAGTCTCCATTGTTTATTTACTTTTATGTCTAGAGCTATTTTTTTGAAGTTGAAAACCATCCTCTACCATACCCATTTGTAAGTTTCTCTTGCGGTTTTCTACATATGCTTTTGTTAGACTTTTCTTAGGGCATAATCTCTAAATATGTTCCACCTCATGATATCATCTATATCTAAAGGATATGTTTTCATAATATATGGTTTGGGTCCGTAATTTACCCATAATTAAGAATGATTGAGTCTAGTAAAGGTTTATTAATATCGTTCATGACCAATATCCGAGCATAAATACTCAAGAATTCATCTTTTGTAGTTTATGAAATCTCAAGAAATTCTCGTAAGAGTGTTGCCTATTGCCTTGAAGGTATCTATTTTCCAAAATTCAATAGACAATCCATACATCCTAACCCAAATTGGTACTAAGGATAGGTTTACATTTTCAAGTGTAAAGACTTCATACCATTTGGTGAGGAAGAATCCTACTCTTTCCAAAAACCAAGGATGCCCTTTAAGGATTCTCCCCCTTTCCTCTTTAGAACAAAAAATGACTATGAAGAAACTTTTGAGAAGAAATGATAAGACTCACTCTTGGAAACTTCTAATCATTTTCTCAAGGAGCCCTTAGCAAAGACCTGTTAAATTTACCAAAAATTGTTCTATCTTTAAGCATCAAAGATTGTTTTTTTGTGAGGTCCTCACTAACCTCTATTACTAGGGATGTATCTAAGGATTTAGTTGTAAATCAGTCAATGGGTAGGAAACTATAACTTAAATCTACTAAAATTTACCAGTGTATTTTATAGCAATAAAATTATTTGAAAATAGACTTATAATAATTTGCAAGCAAAACTTCTAAGATAAAGAAGAAAAAAATGAACCTAGATGAAAAATTTTATGCCCAGACCAAACAAAATGTCCTAGCCCTCCATTGCCCTTTCCATCATTCAAATCTTTGTTGATAGATATTTGCAATTTTATTTTTTGCAACTTTTTTGGATGGTTGATTTCACAACGTTGTATCTTCGTGAATACTGTTTAGATTATTTCAGATGATCATTCATTTTAAAGCTTTTCAAGTTTTGCACAAATTGGTCTAAGAATTACTTGAATTGAACAACCCTTCACAAAGATATGACTTCAAAATTTTGATAAAATTAAAGGATAATGGAGGTCTAGCTAGACACTTTAAAATAGATAAGACATTGGTGTAGCTTTGTGAGAGTTATTTTTAGTCGAGAATGGGTGTGGATGTGAATAAATTTGTGTGAAGTTGTAGAGTTTGTCAATGTGCCAAAGGTAGGAGTCAAAACACCAGTTTGTATCTGCCATTGCCTATACTAGAAAGACCTTAGGAATATGTGAGCATGGACTTCATTATTAGGTTTCCAAGGATGCAAAGAGGTAATGAATCTATTTTAGTTGTTGATATATTTTTGAATATGTCACATATCATACCTCATAGGGAGACAAATGATGCTGCTCATATTGCTACATTATTCTTCAAAGAAGGGATGTTGCATAGGTTTCTAAAGTGTACTATTCTTCAAAACTAGTTTTTCTTTTGGTATTAGATTAGCTAGACCAACTAGGAGGTGTAGTTGAAATTCCTCTCCTCCTTGAACTCTTTGATATGACTATCCATATCATTAAAAACGTATTTGATATAGTCAATCATTTAGGAGTGCCAAGGGTAGCTTTGCATAGCATGTAGCAAGGCTATATGCTCTTTGTATAGCTTCTGGTCACTCCTTTCCCTAGGGCTATAGCTATCCCTAACATCACTGTTTAAGTATCCTCTTTGAATTGGCTTAACTCTAATAGGATATTGAAGTTGGAAGGTAAGTTTGGCTTTTTTAGGTAAGGGATTAGGAAATCTTACCAGCAAGTGTTGGAATGTCTATAATATAAATCATTTTGTGTCCTTGGGCTATAGGAGACCCACATAGTTAGGTCATTAGTGGCTTTTAATATGATCCTTATAACTCCCTTTCTTATGTAGAAGGCATACTTTGTCCATTGTGGGGTCCTAAAACTCTTGGTGGTGGGGTGATATTTTTCGTTATTACCTACACCAACTCAGGGTAAATCTAAACTTGAGGTACCAAATTCATTGTTAGCCCTAATGTCTATATTTTGCTATACTCCAATGTTCAGTTTGGGACCTGAAGTTAAATCTTTAGAGGGCCTATCTCCTTACTTGTCTGGTTAGATGGGTATAATCACCTTCCTCCACCTTTTGATATGGGTTATCATAGTACTCCTATGGTCTCTTTAGAGGTGGGAAGCCCTGTGTCTTTTCCTTTCCCTTATATTTATTTGGCAATTGCCTCTTTGATAGTCCAGTATCCCCTAATGTGATGGGACTAAGCAAAAGTGGAACGATAGTGGGTGGGGTAACAATGTTGGAAAGTGGTGAGATTGGATGTGCTTTAGGGAAAGAGGGGATGGTGGACATGGAAGTGGTGTCCATGATGATAAGAACACAAATATTAGGCAAACAATGAAAAACTGGTCAAGTGTTGCTATTGAGGGAAGGAGTAATTTGCTCATAATTTTGGAGGGATTCACTCACTAGAGACACTTGGAAGGATTGACGAAGAGAAGTTCACTTAGGAAGATTGAATGATTCACTTCAAAGAACAGAATGATTTGCTCATTAGAGGGGTGTTGGCAAGAAAATAAGAAATCAACTTGCTCATAGATTGCAAATGATTGACTCATTAAATTTGAGTGAATTACTTGTAGCTCTAGATTTGAGAAAATTTTGAATGTTTTGTCCAAGGACCATTTGGTGTGTTGAGTAAATTGCTCAAGGTGGGGATCCTATTGGGCTCGACCCAATTGAGGGTTTGGATTACATGTGCTTTGTAATGAAAATATGGGAAGCTACTTATAAGTGCTCATAACCTTTTTTAAAAATGAGAAGGGGAAAGCAGGATGAAGGTATTTATAGCCCTCTCCCAACATGGGTCTTCCCTATGTGCACCATGTCCATGCCTTGCATGAGATTGTAAAAGTAGGTCATAGGCTCATGGAGGATCAGTTGGCTTGCTCGAACGACTTCCTCATGCGACACAGGTCTAGCAAGCTCATTACCTGCGTTCACTAGTTATTCACTTACGGAAAATGAGTGGATCCATCATTTATTGACATCAATGGTGATGTGCTAATAAGGGAAAGGAGAAGAATGAAAATTTTGAAAATAACTAGGAACTTTATCAAAGGAAAAGAAAAGGAGAAACGAGACAGAGAATAATTGTCAAAATAATAGCCACTACTATATACATATTCTTTTGTTTGAAATTCTTGTTGCTAAACAAAGCACATATGTTCCCTATTCGCAAAATTAGGCAACATTACTCCTTCCATGGAAGCAAGCCTATAGGTGTTTGGACCCACAATTTTAGTGATTTGGTAGGGCCTTCTCCATAATGAATTTAATTTCTGGTGTTTCCCTAGTTTTGCTCAATTTTCATCCCATTTGAATATGACTTCCGCTTATGTGACTTATTTATCAAACCAACTCTTGTTTGCTTCCTGATGTTGCATGACTTTTTTTAATGTCTTTTTCTTTTCTTCTTCTAGGGCTAGTAATACATTTAACCTTACTTGCATGGGTTCAATGTTGGTGTCCTCCATTTCAAGTTGTGATATTTGGAGGGAAGCGATCTCTAAGTTGATTGGTAACATAGCTTCCTTGCCATAGACCAACTTGTAAGGGGATGATCTAGGATACTTTTGATGTCATTCTATTTGCCCTATAAGCATTATGTATCTTAGTTTGTTAGTCCCTCTATGACTCTGAGATGGTTCTTTTCATGATTCTTATGGTACTTTTGTTAGTTGACTCGACCAATCCATTGTCCTAGGGCTAGTAATTATATGATGTTTTAATCAATAATCTATACTGTAGGGAAATTTTCCTCTCTTAGCCCCTTTGAAGTAGGTGGTGTTATTTGCAAGTATGGATATTGGTGCACTAAACCTAATGATAATATCTTTAAGCATATGTACCACTGTCTCCTGATTAGCTACTTTGGTTGAGAGTGCTTCAACTCATTTGTTGAAATAATCTATAGTAGTGAGAATCCATTCATGCTCTACACTTGATAGTGGGTTGATTTTGCCTATGAAATCTAGGCCATATTATTAAAAAGGTTGGTTACAATGATAGGTTTTAAGGGCATCCGAGTTCTTTTTATTCCCCTCAATATGTAACATGATTGTAATATTTGACTCCCTGGTAGTAATTGATGACAATGGTGGGCCAATAGTACCCAACTCTTAATATCTTGTGAGTTGTGGGCATAGAGAAATAATCTTTATCGTGATATTGTTTGATTAAGGCCCTTGTATTTTTCTTTTTCTATGTTGCAAAGTAGGATGCCATCATATCCTTTTTTAAAACGACATTATCTAGCTAGTGATAATGTATAGCTTTTTCCCTAAATCAGGCTCTTTCCTTGACTGTTAGCCTTATGGTACCTTCCTTGTAGCCATATATATACATGTGTGAGTCATCCAACCAGTCCCACCATTAATTTATATCTCCTGTACTAGAGCAATTTGATCTTCAGAGACTGTCCTTGCCAACCTTTCATAGAAAACTCTTCCTTTGATTAGTTTGGTGAGTTTGATCTCACTGTCACATTCCTAAATCTTATTGATCCATCCAACCCTCCTCTTAGTTCATCATGTAATACAATGGACCAAACATCAGGGTGTAGTACAAACATGGTAGACTTGCTATGTGATAGGTAATATTTAAACTTCTTAAGAGAATTCATGATAGCTAACACCTACTTTTTAATAGGGATATATTTCTCTTTGTAGTTATGAAAGGATTGAATCATGAAGGATTATTATTTTGTGTTAAAACGATGATTATGTTTTCATTTGTTCCAAAAATATACAACCTAAAATCTTTGGAAAATTCTAGATTGATCAAGACTGGAGCTTTGGTGATGATATCTTTAACATCTTGGAAGATTTTCTTTCCTTTCCTAGTCCAATATTTAGAGGCACCCTTTTTTAACATATTGGTTATGGACCTGACCATTTGGAAAAAAATGTAATAAACTTACTTACAAATTGGATTTGACCTAGGAATGACCTAATCCTTTGACTAATGAGGGTAATAGTTTATTTTAATCTTGATTACCTTCCTGTCCTTGGGCACCTTCACATGAGTACAATCTATCACTAGGTAACCATATCTTAACAACTTACACATCCACTCTATAGACAACAACATATCAAAGTATAGAGGTAGGTTGACGACTATAAATTCCTACACTACTACAAATTCTAGGTGTCTAGCTATAGTCATGACCAAGTCTTTATGTACCCCAATTGCGTTAACCCGTGTGTCATCCATTTGGATTGGGTGTATCATTGTCTTGGTGTAAGGAAGGTCCATTTCTTTGCAAATAGCTTTAGGCATAACTTGACTACTTCACTTGGATAAACTATGCAACTTTTGCACATATATATTTTCAATCTTGAGTGTCACATAAGATGGGGGTAACTTTGGTTTTGGGGAATTTCTATATTCGACGTGTTGACTTCGATGTCCATTGGATGTTTTGCCATTAGATTTTATTGATATGTTATATTTGTTGGAGTGCATTCTTGTTGCTTACCCCTAGCATAGCTCAATTCTTTCTCTTTTAGAGCTTCTTGAAGTAGATTCTATTGTCTTGGTAGAGCTAATGCTTCTAGCATACTAACCTTGGTTGACATTCTTTTCATTTCCTTTGTGATGTTGAATTTGAGCTTCACAGAGGCACCTCCACTTTATGTTGTGAATTTCAAACATCTTTTGACCTCCTTCTAAAGTTGTCCACTTTCTTTATTGCTCTCGTTTTCAATAGATTTATCAATTGCTTCTTTGTCTCCTTTATCTATCATAGGTTCTTTTCCTTTATCTATCCTCTTATCTTTGTTAGTGTATGTTTCTCCCTTCCCATATGAGGTATACCCATGGATCCTTTTCTATATTCTCCTTCTCCCTATATTTCTTATTGTGCTACAGTATGTCCTTTATCCTTCAAGTGCAAAGGTGGCCTTCCTCTTCTAAGGAATGTTATACCTTTCTCAATTTTGGCTTACTTCTTAACTAGTTATTCTTCAAGAGCCCTCCTCCTATCCCTAGTCTCAATTAATTGTTGATTAACGCATATGGTGTCATATTTGAGTACGAATTCTTCATTTGTTTCCATCATGTTGAAATTATCTAGAATCACATTATTGTAATTAGCTAGGGTAGGCACTAATTGTAGAGTTTGGGGTTGTTGGTACATGGTTGGATTTATTATGGGGACCATTTTATTGATGATGGTGGTCTATTAAGCTTGACATTGCTAATTATACTGAATAGCTTGGGAATGCATGATGACTATAATGCATTATGTAGGGTCATTCCCATAATTACAAGAAAAACACCATGATAGCTCTACCTTTGTATTGGTATCAACCATATAATTTTGAATTTCATTTGCTCCCTAATTAGAAGCTTACCGATGCACCTAATTTTTATGAGGTATGGAGTCTTTTGGGGTTGTTGGTAAATGGTTGTATTTACTATGGGGACCATTTGATTGATGATGGTGGTCAATTAAGCTTGACATTGATAGTTATACTTAATAGCTTGGGAATGTATGATGACTCTAATGCATTATGTAGGGGCATTCCCATAATTACAAGAAAAACACCATGATAGCTCTACCTTTGTATTGGTATCAACCATATAATTGTGATTTTCATTTGATCCCTCATTATTAGCTTACCAATGCACCTAATTTTTTATGAGGTATGGAGTTTTTGGGGGTTGCCAATTTTGTGATAATTACTACTATTGCTTTGTAGCATTATTCTAATTCACCAATGTCTTGATCACCTCTAACATTTTTCTCATTGTAAATTTGTTGTCACACTCATTGATTGAGTTGGATGGAGCAAGGAAGGCTAGAAGTTGTGGCTAAAAGGGTACAATGAATGGTGTGTTTTGGCCAAGATGATTATTGATGTAGGTTTATGTCGAAGGATGAAAACTATTTGGCTGGGGGTTAGGAATAGGTGACATGTTGGAAGTGGAATTAGGTACAAACATATTTTGAAAAATTTGAGCTATATAGGCCATTGGTGGCGCATGAGGTATTTTCCCTACTTGAATAAGAACACCTCTCCTTTAGCCACTTCTTGGAAAGCTACAACTAAAATACGATGGTTAATATTACAAATCATTAAAACTAAGTCAAATTGTAAACCCTTGATGTAATAAGGTAATGCCTATTCTTTGTTTGTCCTAAAATTATGTGGGACTAAGTTCAAGGTCCTTAAGAATCTAATACTAAAATTGTGTATATTTTCATGAATACGTCTTTGCATTGAATTTAATTGAAATAAAATCGAGTAACCATTTTCCATGCTACCAAATCTATGCATAAATGGTTCTACTATTAATGCCCAACTTGTGATCGATTTATCTGGTAATCCTCTATACCATAAAGTAGCTTTATCATGAAGGGAGTAGATTAGCAAGCATACCATTATGTCCTTTTGGATGAGATGAATTGATTTGAGCATTAACAATTCATTAAGATGATCCAGTGCTATCTCATTCTCATTCCCATCAAAGGTAGGTATAATTAGGAAGGTGGTTTTGTGGCCTAGGTGGTCTTCTTGTATTATTTTGTTGAGGAGGGAGCTGACCATATTGCTATTAAGGCAATGGGTACATTGCATAACCATGAGGTAGTTTTAGAGTATATGGAGAATATGGATAGAAAGTATAATAAGGTGGAGAGTATTGAGGTGACAAATTTTGGTAAACCTACTATTGGTTCAAAGATAGTTGAATATTTGTTGTGGGGGAGGATAACTTAGGTCTATTTATAGTAATTGCTACATTTGGGATGGTGGACCTTGCACATTCTATTGTGCTTTATGAACTAGAGGTAATATTGATCCTTAGGTGTTTACTTGGGACACCCATGACCCTATTTTCGTAGCCATTGTTGGCGTATTTTAAGCAAGATTTAGATTTAAGCCTGATGACCCTATATTTGGAGCTAAATATTGACATGGAGGGATGCTAGATGTAATAGCTTAAGCAACACATAAAATGGCTAAATAAACTAAGGTTGGGCACATGATCAATGCAAAGTGGTAGGCATAAGGTAACCCGACCGCACAACAAAGCCAACATGACGTCCCTGTCGACATCCAAACCATCTTGGCAAATCCTGTGCCAGCTTTTTAACTTTCATGCTTGACTCATGCCATGGCGCGCACTAACCGAGACACTTCCCAGGAGGTCGTCCATACCAATGCTACTCCATAGGGAATTTCTTAACTGTTAAGAAAGCATTGAAATGAGTACATAAAAGCTCAGAACTCACAAACCCACTATCCCGCCCCATCACCATGGGACTTTTGCCTATCTCCAACACAGGACCCTTGTAACTCGATAATGCAGTGTGCTAAAATCTACCAAGCCACTTTGGGCTCTTTAGGCTTCCCTTAATACTGCTTCCTCAACATGGAACTTTCCTTAAATTTTGAGGCACACCACCTCCCTACTTCAACCACGGTGCCAACAACTTGGCCTTTCCATTTTCCAAGTTCCCTCAAAGCCGGTAAGATATTTCCCACACTTCAAACTTGCGGTACCTGATGGTCAAGAGACTTGATGGCATGAGTCCCTCTGGTGCGGTGACTTCCATCCGACCATCAACCTTTCACCTACATCCCCCTTGTGACCTCCTTTACTGGTCCAAGGGTGGACAACCCGGGCACGACCAAACTATCGACCCCCTTTGCAAACCTTTCGAACCTTTGAAGAATTTCCAAAAACTGGGCATACTTAGGCACATGGCAAACTTGCTAACCTTGTCCACACTTAGCATGATTTTCAGAACTTGCCCACGAAAAACCTTCTACAAACCTGCCCAAAACTTAGGTATATGGCAAACTTTCCATTCGCGTAGAAGGGTTTCCAAAAATTAAGCAACTTGGCCAACCTTCCCCACTCTTAGAAAGGTTGCCAACCTTAGGCACATTTCCATCACTGAGAAAATTTAGGCTTGCTATAGCAGTAAGGGCTTTTCCAACCCTGTTTGAACACTTAGAATTTTTTTGAACTTATTGTAGTGGCAAGAGCTTTTTCCAACACCAAATTAGGATTTTACCCTTATTGAAAACCCACACTTTGCCAAATAACCTAAACTTGACCTAAGACACAACGCTCTGATTATGGAGGCAACAACACTTGCACAATCCGATTATGGAATATGACGAAATCTGATTGCGAAGAATGCCCAACACTTAGACATAACCCAATGCAAAAACTTTACTACGACTGTGAGACAAGGATAACAAGATCCTAGACGAGATGGATTTGATACTAATTGTTGTAGGGTCAGGACTTCCACTCCATGACCTATGGTGAACCACCATGCTTTGGTAATTTTCCCATGTGGTACCCCAACTTTTGACCTCCTGCCAATCAGTAGGGACTATGCCTTAACGTCAAGCACCCTGCAACAAAGACAACTTAGAGCATATATGACATAGCAAAAGCATGATGCACAAGGTTAGCCAAAACAAGACAAAGCGCCATACACTAAGTCCACCAACATAAGGCATTTTACACAATGTACAATTGACATTTATATTAATATAATCTGCACGGTTACATCCTTGGCACAACGGCCTGACACGATGGCCTTACACTTAGCTCTGGCATGAAGGCCTTACAAAATAGCGGTATGATGACACGCTAACACCATAGCTCTATGAATATGTCAACTCAACTGGTTGCTAAGGCATGCCACAACAGACTAGTCCCTTCGCAAACCAACACCCTTCACGTCGAAGTCCCTCAAGTACCCTTTAGGCTTCCAACTTAGGTGACTCAATCGCTATGGCACAAAACCCCTTGATGGCACGACAACTGCTCAACGCACCAGGGCAAGCCCCCTGATGGCGAAGACTTTAACTTTAAGCAATTTGACAACATAAAGTACCCAGCTCATCCGTTGCACAACACTTGAACAATATTGGCAGACAAACGCCTCTCCTTCAGGTCTGGTAGGTTATCGGTACACACCCATCTCGCACTACCTGCATCATGATATACCCCATTCACTTGCTCGTTAAACTTAATGACAACCAAACATCCCTCGGATGGAGGCACAACACACCCGCACACCGACGATAAGCAAGGAGCGATTACTTGGGTGAGGCCAGAATGCGAGAAGTAACGTTCTAGCACTCAATGTCCACGACAACTTAACCAACATGTCGACATGGCGCACCAAGGCGGACCATGTGGCCTGACGTAACACCCAAGCGAAAGGGAACCTACGATGAAGTCAATCCAATGGCCCCTTGGAAAATGCCCATACCAATGAAAAACAAAATAGACCGCCCACTGACTTAGGATAGCAACCAAGACGACCTACTCCATTCTACCTGGCAGGTCTAGATGGGCGCCCACTCTCATCACCTGTAAACCCCAAACTACCGATCCCCTTGGCAAACCTTCAGAACCTTAGAAGAATTTCCAAAAATTGGGTATACTTAGGCACATGACAAACTTACTAACCTTCTCCACACTTAAAAGGATTTTTAGAACTTGCCCATGACAAACCTTGTGCAAACCTGCCCAAAACTTAGGCACATGAAAAAATTTTTGCCCACTTAGAAGGTTTCCAAAACTTAAGCAACTTGGCCAACCTTCCCCACTCTTAGAAAGGTTGCCAACCTTAGGCACATTTATATCACTTAGAAAATTCAGGCTTGCTATAGTAGTATGGGCTTTTCCAACCCCGTTTCAACACTTAGAAACTTTTTGAACTTACTGTAGTGGCAAGAGCTTTTTCCAACCCCAAATTATGATTTTACCCCTATTAAAATCAACACTTTGCCAAACAACCTAAACTCGATCTAAGGCGCAACACTCTGATTACGGAGGCAACAACACTTGCACAACCTGATTGTGGAACACCACGAAATTTGATTGTGGAGAATGCCCAACACCTAGACATAACCTGATGCAAAAAATTTACTACAGTTGCGAGATAAGGACAATAGGATCCTAGCCGAGATGGCTCTGATACCAATTGTTTTAGGGACAGGACTTCCACTCCATGGCCCACGACGAACCACCATGCTTTGGTCTTTTCCCACGTGACATCCTAATTTTTTATCGTCTGCCTGTCAGTGGGGACTACACATTAACGTCAAGCACCCTGCAACAAAGACAACTTAGAGCATATATGACATAGCGGAAGCACAATGCACAAGGTTAGCCAAAACAAGACAAAGCACCATACACGAAGTCGACCAACACAAGGCATTTTACACAATGTACAACTGACATTTACATTAATATAATCTACACAGTTACATCCTTGGCACAACGACTTGGAACTTAGCCATACAATATGACACGATGACCTTACACTTAGCTATGGCATGAAGGCCGTACAAAACAACGGTACGATGGCATGCTAACACCATAGCTCTCTGAACATGCCAACTCAACCGATTGCGAAGGCATGCCCCAACAAACTTGTCCCTTTGCAAACCAACACCCTTCACGTCGAAGTCCCTCGAGTGCCCTTCAGGCTTCTAACTTAGATGACTCAATCATGGCGGCACAAAACCTCTTGATGACATGATAACTGCTCAACGCACCAGGGCAAGTCCCTTGATGGCGAGGACTTTCATTTTCAGTACTTTAGCAACACAAAGTACCCAACTCATTCGTTGCACAATACTTGAACAATACCGACAAAAGAACGCCTCTCCTTTAGGTCCGATAGGTTATAGGTACACGCCCAACTTGCACTACCTGCATTATGACAAACCCCACTCGCTTGTTATATTCAATGATAACCGAACATCCCTTGGATGAAGGCACAACACACTTACACACCGATGGCAAGCAAGGAGCGATTACTTGGGAAGTCCAGAACGCGATAAGTAACATTCTAGCACTCAACATCCATGATAACTTAACCAACACATTGGCATGTTGCACCAAGGCGAACCACATGGCCTGACGTAATGCCTAGGCGAAAGGGAACCTACGATAAATTCGATCCAATGGACCCCTTGGAAAACGCCCATACCAACGACAAATAGAACAGACCACCCACTGACTTAGGACGACAACCAAGACGACCTACTCTATTCTACCTGACAGGTCTAGATGGATGCCCACTCCTATCACTTACAAAATCTAAAATGTCGTCCCCTTGGAAAACCTTTCGAACCTTAGAAGAATTTCCAAAAACTAGGTATACTTAGGCACATGGCAAACTTGCCAACCTTCTCCACACTTAGAAGGATTTTCAGAACTTGCCCATGATAAATCTTCTACAAACTTGCCCAAAACTTAGGCATATGGCAAACTTTCCACCCACTTAGAAGGGTTTCCAAAAATTAAGCAATTTGACCAACCTTCCCCACTCTTAGAAAGGTTGCCAACCTTAGGCACATTTCCATCACTTAGAAAATTCAGGCTTGTTATAGCAGTAAGGGCTTTTCCAACCCTGTTTCAACACTTAGAAACTTTTTGAACTTACTGTAGTGGCAAGAGCTTTTTCCAACACCAAATTGGGATTTTACCCCTATTAAAAATCCACACTTTGCCAAACAACCTAAACTCGACCTAAGGCACGACGCTCCAATTGCGGAGGCAACAACACTTGCACAATTTGATTGCAGAACACCACGAACTTCGATTGTGGAGAATACCCAATACTTAAACATAACCTGATGCAAAAAAATTATTACAGTTGCGAGACAAGGATGATAGGATCCTAGCCGAGATGGCTTTGATACCAATTGTTGTAGGGTTAGGACTTCCACTCCATGGCCCACAACGAAACATCATGCTTTGGTCCTTTTCCCACGTGACACGCTAGCTTTTGACCACCTGCTAGTTAGTGGGGACTACGCCTTAACATAAAGCACCCTGCAACAAAGACAACTTAGAGCATATATGACAGCAGAAGCACGATGCACAAGGTTAGCCAAAACAAGACAAAATGCCATACACTAAGTCGACCAACACAAGGCATTTTACATAATGTACAACTGAAATTTATATTAATATAATCTACATGGTTACATCCTTGGCACAACGACCTGGAACTTAGCCATACAATATGGCACGATGACCTTACACTTAACTCTAACATGAAGGCCTTACAAAACAGTGACACGATGGCATGCTAATACCATAACTCTCTGAACATGCCAACTCAACCGACTGCCAAGGCATACCCCAACAGACCAGTCCCTTCGCAAACCAACACCCTTCATGTCGAAGTCCCTTGAATGTCCTTCAGGCTTCCAACTTAGGCGACTCAATCGCGGTGACATGACAACTGCTTAGCGCACCAGGGCAAGCTCCCTGATGGTGAAGATTTTCACTTTCAACACTTAAGCGACACAAATAAGCCAGCTCATCCGTTGCATGATACTTGAACAATATCAGCAGACGAATGCCTCTCCTTAAGGTCCGATAGGTTATTGGTACGGACCCAGGTCACACTACCCGCATCATGACAGACCCCACTCACTTGTTCGTTAAACTCAATGACAACTGAACATCCCTCGGACGGAGGCACAACACACCCGCACATCGATGACAAGCAAGGAGTGATTACTTGGGCAAGGCTAGAACGTGAGAAGTAACGTTCTAGCACTCAACATCCACGACAAATTAACCAGCATGTCGGCATGGTGCACCAAGGTGGACCACGTGGCCTGACGTAACACCCAGGAGAAAGGAAACCTACGATGAAGTCGGTCCAATGGGCCTCTGGGCAAACACCCATATTAACAACAAACATAACAGACCGCCCACTGACTTAGGACGACAACCAAGACGACCTATTCCATTCTGCCTGGTAGGTCTAGATGGGCGCACACTCTCATCACCTGCAACCTCAGGCACTTTCTTGCCTTGCTCGATGGCAAACACTCCACCAATGGTAGCCTACCCGCAGGGGAAACTCATCGGCTAAACAACACTTGGCAACAATATAGCATAGCCGACAACAATAAGGAAGAATGGTGAGCTCAAATGAGAGCCCCCATCGAATGAGTCCTCCCACACTACTCTTGACAAATTTCGGACTTCTTTTTTCCTTGCCAAGGTTCGGTTCGCCGGCTTAGCTTATTTTATAAGGCCGGCCGGGTCTTTTGGTAATATAGAATATAGGGTTGGTCGGGCCTGTGGGAACAGAGTCTTCCTGGACCCCAAAAGATCATATGCTCTTATAAATATGTGCCAGTGAATGCACGTATTGGTAGACGTAGGATACGATCCCTACCTCTTATTGGCTTCAGGGTAATCTAGGTGGTTTTTAGTAGAGTTTAAAAGGGTTTCCTTCCTCGTTCCCCTCTAGGCCCCATTTTCCTTGGAATTTGAACCCGACTGATGCTTCATTTCCAACAAAGGGCTCTCATGGATTCTTTCTATAGTTAGTTGATGTTCTCAGTTGTTGCATGCATCTCCATCTATGCTAATTTGTGTTTCGAAACTCGTAGGTTACTCGCGAGTACCTACGATAAGGCCGGCCGGGTCTTTTGGTAATATAGAATATAGGGTTGGTCGGGCCTGTGGGAACAGAGTCTTCCTGGACCCCAAAAGATCAGATTCTCTTATAAATATGTGCCAGTGAATGCGCGTATTGGTTGACATAGGATACGATCCCTACCTCTTATTGGCTTCAGGCTAATCTGGTTGGTTTTTAGTAGAGTTTAAAAAGGTTTCCTTCCTCGTTTCCCTCCAGACCCCATTTTCCTTGGAATTTGAACCCGACTAATGTTTCATTTCCAAGAAAGGGCTCTGATGGATTCTTTCTGCAGTTAGTTGATGTTCTCAGTTGACGCATGCATCTCCATCTATGCTAATCTGTGTTTTGAAACTCGTAGGTTACTCGCAATTACCTACGAAGGAAGGCTTGCGAGTTTTTCTAATAAAAAACTTGGGCCGAGTAATCGACAAGTTACTCGTCGAGTACTCGCTGAGACTCGTATGGAGAGAAGCAAGGGTCGAGGTAGGGGAAAGACAGGGAGGTAGGGGCCGAGGCCAAGGTCGAGGCAGGGAAAGACAAGGGAAGCAGAGGAAAAACATACAAATAAATTTTAATTAAATATTTTTAAATTTTTTTGTTGTAATAACTAATAACTATATTTGCACCATCGAAAATAGTATATGCTAATCTTTTTCTCTATGCTTGTAATTTTGGCTTGTGATTTGGAGATGAACAAGGCACAACTATGAAACACTGCCCATTTTGCCTTCCTCCCTCTTCAATGAGTCATCCACTGCCACAGTTCCGCCAACTAATGAATATGAACTCAAGTGCTCAAAATACAAAGGTGAACTCCAAGTGCTCAAAATAAAAAGGTCGTGCACCAGCTACAACCACAATTTATATAAAGAGACCACGACTCACTCAAAGTCAGCACAGGAAAAAAACACAAACCCTACACAAAGCTCATTAATACATCATAAATTCAAGTCTCCACTTCATGGCTCACTAATTGATTGGACCTCACAGTGCTTCAAATCCTTAAAACATTACCCCTCACAGTGCTTCAAATCCTTAAAACATTACCCTTAATTTAATCTCTGTCTCTACGTATGTCGGGCTTGTTCGTTAATGTTATATAGCGTGTCAAATACCAGGGGCTTTACGATCAAGTAGTTGGGGGTGCATTTAATGCATTGGGATGGGAAGACGAATCCGTTTTCTAAGTCAAAGGATTCGAAGGGCCGAGGCGGGGTATGAGGGGCTGAGATTAGAAAGGTTCAAAGGGCTGAGGCAGAGGTATGAGGGGATGAGATTAGAAAGGTGCGATATTATGCATAAATACTAATTTCTATTGAGGCCGCTGCTGTCCGACATGCCAATGGACGTTGTCAGCGATTTATTTCCTTATATCTATTTTCAAATGTACCGTAAGCTAAAATGGGTAAATGGTGATCTTATGTTTCCTTCCAATGCAAGGGACACAGGATCGACACGCCTAATGTAAATTATTTGTTTGTTTATTTATTTTTTAAATTTATTCAATGTTTTTTCCTTGCTTTGGCTGAGTTTATTGCGAGTTTTCGAGAACTCACGAAAATTAGGCTCCCGAGTTTATAGCTAGTTGCCTGTTTCGAAACACTGGTGCCACTCGATACTTTATTTGAAAGTAGAATTGAGATGTGATTTCCAACTATTCATTAGTTCTTGTTCGTTAAGGAAAAGTTGGAAGCGAGTGCCTTTGAAAGGAAAACATGTATATTGTTGGCTTTAAAATAGTCGGTGTTCAAGCTCTTTCACGTGGATCCGGTGTAGACGAGTGACCCCCTTTAAAATAGAAATCTCTTACAACTCCCCTTCTTGTTTTTTTTAGTTTTTTTAATATTAATAATTTATTATTAAAAATTAAAAATACAAGCAACCAGTTCCATGGAACGATTTGCTAACTTGAATTTTTGGAGTTTCAATTAATTTGATTGCCAAAAATTATGATTTGTTTGAACAACTTAAAGGAGCCACTATCTTTTATAAAATCGACCTTAGGTCAGGATATCATCAGTTAAGAATCCGAGAAGAAGATACCCATAAAACAACTTTTAGAACAAAATATGGGCACTATGAGTTCACGGTTTTACCATTTGGGTTGACTAATCAAACGAAATAGCATACCTTTAAACACCCGACTACCACAATAAACACATCCTTTCGAGTAATTTGATTATTATTTTTAAATTTATGTATTAGTACGAAAAATATTTTTAAGTATCATGATGCATATTTGTAGATATTTCAGCAAGTTTCCCTCATGAATGAGGTGTCACACTGACACGCGCCTATGGCACAGTTCAACATAGGGCTAATATGAACCGTTCGTTTCTTCCTTCTATTTCAATAAATTGCAGGTTCAGAGAATCCCAGCTTTCATATATATTATGTTCGTTTCTTTTGTCTGGGTTCGGATCTTCTTGCTCGCCTCTAATTATAATTATTTTATTGTTTACTTTAGTCCTTTAAGCAAGTTTTCATGTTTATATTGGGGTTTGCTACCCGTTGCTGAGTAGAAGAGAATTACTGGCTGAGTGCCGTTGAAGGCTTCGATTTCTAATTCGACCCTCTCTAAGGACCTGCAGAAGATAATTGTTGTTTTTTATGTCTCCATGTTGCATTCTTGTCAGATTTGTCAAATATGATCGGAATTATAGAGAATTCTTTAGATTATGGATGCTGTACTAAAACAACAGGGCTCGAATTGGCCCTATGTTGTATATTGAGAGGGAAAAAAGAGTGCATTATTTAAATATTATGTCCGTTGGGCGTCTTTGGTGTTGGCGTTGCCTTTGCAGGTGAGCTTTCAGGCACGCCATGCGGTTTCCATAAAAAGATTTTATTCCGTTTGAGGAGGGTTGACCTTCTCGAGCTTCCTGCCTCCTTATCAGGCCGGTGTTCTGTGTCTCTTGTTTTCGTCTGCAGTCTTCCCATGGTCTGAGATGGATCTTTGTAGTTCTTGGCTTTCAATAACCCTATACACGTTGAATTTCGAAGGATAACGGAAAATTTTCCGACATTATGGTCGAAGTAGAAGCTGTATTTGTTCTTGCAGTTTGCGATTTATAAGGTATTTATACGGTACATTGCCGGGCACAATCCGACGGCACTTTTTCTCCTGCAAGGTAAGATATCTGAGTGCAAGCTGATTTATCGAATTATATTGGCATATATTTAACATAATTTAGGGTATTCAGGGTAAATAATGTAGGGCAATAAGTTTTTTTAAATTATATAGTATTAGGGGGTTAAAATAATAGAAAATGCATGAAGATTATTTAGGATATGCATATTTTTTGAAAATTTCGGACGTGGAAAAATCCTCACTTTACCCAGTTTTCATTTTTACGTCTTGCCAATTGGAAGCATCCTTGCCGAGAAATTTGCTGCAGGGTTGGCTTCCTCTTTTGTCTCTAGAATAACTGGCATTTGAAGGCGTGGAGCTGTTCTACCAGAGGTTTTTATATGCCCTTATTTATCTTTTTAAGGCGTGAAGGTGTTCTACCAAGCTTTTTATACGTAGATGTTTATCTTATTTTTTTGCTGGGAGTTAATTGGCTTAACCAGGATTCTCTTTAGAGGCTTTATCCACATCGGACAATAAACTGACCTCTTAATGTGAATTTTCAAATATTCATTTTTGAGGGGAGCTCCTGTAGCTCCTGCAAAGATCCAGCTTTTGGTGATATGCAAAAGGTCTCACATGGTTCCTTGACATTCTCTTGTAATTTTTCTTCCAGATATGGCTGGTCAGTCTTTAGAAGACGTGTCATTCTTTTTCCCGTCCATACTTTCCACAACATCAAGGTTGAAGGAGGCTTTCTTATTCTCAACATTGGGTCTCAGAAGATACAGACAAGGAGAGAGAGAGGGGGCGTAGCCCATCTTAGACTACTGATTTCCTGCTAGCAATAGGGGCATTTTTGTTTAAATAAATACATGTTTCATAATATGGAGATAAGTGAAGGGGGAGAAGATAATTGAAGGGTTTTAGTAAAAATCTTTGTCAATGTGCGCATGATCACATCGTGCTAGGGAAGAGTGGTCTGTTGTTGCCCACGCTAAGGAGAACACATGGTGCTACGTCCGTCAGATGCCTTTGTCATCCCTTTTTAAGGGTTTCCAAGTGTATTGTCATGTATAGTGCATTTTCATTTAAAAGAAGTGTCAATATTACATAAAATATGGATAGAAAATTTCTGAATAATTGTATCGTTTATGTAATTGTGCAGATTTCTAACTTTCAATTTTATGATTTCTTTTAGCATTCTATTATTTACACATAAAGTTTCTGGGAAAATTTGAGATGTGTAGTGAGAGAGTGTCGTCGAATATCAACCTCTGCAATATTAGCTGCATATTGTTAGCTGCATTAGAGTTTTGACACCCATCACATATTCTCTTTCTTTTTATAATAAGAGATAATCAACTAATTTTGAGATTTCTTTATTGTTCTTTACAGGTTAACTGTTATTATTGTGGAACGCCAACATTGGGTATATTCCATATACATATATAATCTATTATCTATATTATTATAAACATTGGTTACGATGGCATGATATAGGCAGGCAGTGGAATTTTTTTAAAGTGATGGCTTACTTCGATAATTATATTATTTGTTGAGGTAGCAATGGAATGTTTTTTTTTTGCAAATGCATTTACGTAAGGCATGATATATCGTGTGTTTATGAAATGGTTTAAATCACACAATCGAGGTATTTGACATTCTGGAAATTGTGAAACTTCTACATCGTGGGGAAAATTGGATGTTACGTTCTACCTTCAGTTTTTTTCCTAGAAACTGTATCAATTTTTGTCGGAGGATATATAATGGAAAATGTGAATATTCTTTTTCTATAGCTTGCATGGTGTAAAACGGGAAATTGTAACTTTATGTGCAGATTCTCAAAGAATCTCTGTAGAAAATTCATTGCCAAAGGAAGGTTGGTATAGATTGGTAAATTAATCTCTTTGCAAAAGAATGGTTAACATAGGTCGGCAAAATAATTACTTTGGAGAGTTAGTCTCTGCTTTAATTTTCTACTGTTTTGTTACATTTAGTTTAGTTCGTATGGGAGGTCTAAGTTGACTGCTTTTTGGTTTGAGTATATGATATTATTTATCAAAATGTATACTTGGAATTCATGGCTTTGCCTGTTCTGTTTCAGTTTTGCTTAAGGTGTATGCTTTTTGGCTTTGCCTGTTCTGTTTCAGTTTTGCTTAAGGTTTATGCTTTTTTATATTTAATTATTGTGGTCTTTTTTTTTCCTTTCAATTAGAGTGTTCAACTGGGAAGGGTTTTGTATATGATAACTATATAATAACCTCATTAAGGAGGGAAACCAATAAGTTCATTATAGCATTTGTAGGGAATTTGATATATACATAAGAGTGTGCGAGGGATTGCAGGGCGTACCAAAAGATCACAAGAAAATTATGAATGTATATCTTATGTTTTTGATATAGCATGGGAAGGCTGAAGTATTCAACTTGCATGCAGGGGTAATTGCTGTGAAATCATTCTAATATCCTTAATGTTTAAGATGTTTAGAAATTATTTTCTTTGGACAATGCCTTGGCAGTCCCCAACTTCCTCGTGACTGAACTAGGAATCTATACTCTGACTATACTCTGACGTGCCTTGGCAGTGCACTACTTTATTATGAATCTATATAACTTCATGAAGTTATCAATCACAGCTCTAGATTCCAACCCCATTCTTGAAGCAAATAGAAGATGGTAAATAACCAACATCTTGAGAAAAACATTACTTAACATGTCTCTGTTTGAAGAAGAGATGGGGTTCAAATCCACTTCAGAACTTGGGAATTGAACTCTTGGGATTTGGGAGGTTAAAGTGCAGCCGATGTATTTTGTTTTATGGAATATTACATAAAACATGATACTTGGTCCAAAGAGATATATTCTAGAATTGATGCGTTTGCATGTTTAGCCTCAAATTCTTGTCTCGACGGATCCCTAGGCTTTTGGTATTTCCTAAACTTTGTGGTTGTAGGATTCATCTAGGGCATTTAACACTCGACCGCCTCGGTACATAAAATGTCGGGAAAAAATGGTAGGGTTCCTAAAATTCAAAATGAAATATGTTTGTTTTTTTTAATGTTAAAACGTAAAAAGGTCAACTAAACTACTTTTGAAGACGACCACCGTGGGGCTCGAACCCACGGCCACAAGGTTAAGAGCCTTAAGCTCTACCAACTGAGCTAGACGGGCTGTGCTTTGATTTGTTAAACGATTTTGAATAGCGACATTTTAGCTTTTCTTCAAAAGCAATCTTTTAGTTTTAAATTTTAGTTTTAAATTATAAAAGAAGTTCATTGGTCATCCTAAGAGACCTAGGTTTAAACTTCGGGGCATGTTCAATTTGGGTAAAGGTAGTAGTCTGACCCGGGCAAAGGTAGTAGTTAGACCTAAGTTCGTTGAGTGTGCATCAGTTTGATGATTGCGGTACCAACCTCGAAACACCACTAATGGCTTGTTTTACCCAAGCGAGATAGAGATTATATTGGAGCACCATGAGTGTGCATCAGTTTGATGATGGTGGTACCAACCTCGAACCACTTCACTTCGATTATGTTTAGTAACACTTTGGTCGTGTTTACTAAGGCGAGATAGAGGTTATATTGGAGCACCATAATTTGATGCTGCAATAGAAGGCATGCAACTTACCATGTGATGTGTATCATTTTGATGATGGTGGTATCAACCTCGAATCACCTCACTTCTGTTGTGTTTACTAACACTTGGGTCGTATTTACTAAGGCTAGATAGAAGTTATATTAGAGTAGAAGTTATATTGGAGCACCATGATTTGATGCTGCAATAGAAGATATACAACCAACTCTTTAAAAAAGAAAAATAGTTAACTATTCTTTTATTTATTAAAAAAATAATAATGTAAATAAATTATATTATTTTTGGGAGAAAAAAAAACACCATGAAGCTCGAATAAGAGCCTTGCGCTCTACCGACTGAGCTAGACAGGCTGAGACTTATTGAAGAGCCCGTTATCGTTTAGCTGTCCTGCTGTTGTTAAGAGCCTTACGCTCTACCGACTGAGCTACGTTTAGCTGTCCTGCTGTTGTTAAGAGCCTTACGCTCTACCGACTGAGCTACGTTTAGCTGTCCTGCTGTTGCTAGTTTTGTCACTTCCATCCAAAGATAAAAACTTTGGCACTTGTCGGTCGATGGCCAAATAATTTTTTTTTTTAAATTAAAATGATGTTATTTGGATAAAATATGATTATGTAGTGTTTAGCATTAGCATTCTTTATATTCTAGGAGATGGTAATCATGTTTCATTAAGGGTTATGGGCTCTTCTCTTAATTACCAATATCATTCTGTTGTTTGGTATATAGCAGTTTAACCAATTTAATTTGTGTTTTTTAATATGTTTGTTTTTGTTTTTCTATTGGTGTTTTTCATTTTTAACTTGTTAAGTCTTATTATTCTATTCCTCGATATTCTTTTATTATTAGATTTATGTTTTATTATTTTATTTTTTAATATTTTTTTCAAATATTTCTTTTCATTAGATTTATTCTTTCTTAGTTATGTTATGCGATGCAGAGTCTATTTTTAGAGTGTTTTTTTAAAAAGAAGTTTTAAAGTAATTTTTTTATTACTCAAATTTATTAAAAAGACAAATTTTTATGAAAAAATAATTTATCGAAAATAATAATTTTTTTTTTATTTATAGGGTTTTAAGCTTTAGGATTTTTTTTTAGCCTTTTTTTTAAGGCTTCAAGTTTTTGGGTTTCTTTGGGGATATATATTTCCTTGGTATTGCATTGTAAAAGGGGAAGTGAATCCAAGAATGAAAAAATAAATTATTTACTAATTTTTTTCAATGTATTGTAGTTTTATGTGAATGAAGGGTTATACTGATTATTTTTATTTATTGCAGTTTTTATGTAAATGGAGGGTTTTACATATTATTTTCATTTACCATAGTTTTTATATAATGAGAGGTATTTTGTTTTGACCTCTTGTAACTGGATTTACATCACTATGGAAGTTTTTGATTTGTCTTATTCATTTTCTAGTATTTTTTTTATTAATGGTTAGAGGTAGTAACATCTAATAATTTTCTTTATTATTTTTCTTCTCTTGAATGGAGCAGCTTGGCAGCCCACGATAGATGCATGTGTGTTGCTAAGCTGCTGCAGGCTGTCTAGCTGCCGCAGGCTGCCATGGCAGACTACGACAATTGCTTTCCCATGGCAGCCCTTGGCAGCTTTGCCATAGAGGCCAAGCTGCCATGCCAGCTTGCAGCAGCTTTGCCAGGGTGGTGGCGGCCAAGCTACCATGGCAAAGCTGCCACAGGTTGCCAGGGGCACGACCAAGTTGTTGCAAGCTGCCATGGATGCCATGGAAGCCCTTGGCCGCTCTTGAATGGAGCATGGTATTTTAAGAGTGTCTTCAAAATATGATAAGGCACATTCCTTAGGTTCATTGGAAATGTTCATCCATAAATTGGGATCATACTAAATAAAAAATTACTTGTTAATATTTTGATCTTGTTGTATTGTGTCCTATAAGCTTTGACCTGTGTTTTCTTCATAGGTTAAAGTCTCAAAAGAATTTATATTTTTTCCAATGTCCTTCCTTGCTAGTCTCCTTTGTTTATTTACGTTTATGTCTAGACCTTTTTTTTTTGAAGTTGAAAACCATCCTTTGTTATATCCATTTGTAATTTTCTCTTGTGGTTCTCTACACAAGTTTTTGCTAGACTTTTTTTAGGGCATAATCTCTCAATATGCCCCACCTCATGACATCATCTACATCTAAAGGATATATTTTTCTAATCTATGATTTGGGTCCATAATTTACCCATAATTAAGTATGATTGAGTTTAATATGCCCCACCTCATGACATCATCTACATCTAAAGGATATGTTTTTAATAATCTATGATTTGGTTCCATAAATTACCCATAATTAAGTATGATTGAGTCTTGTAAAGGTTTATTAATATCAATCATGACCAATATTTGAAAATAAATAGTCAAGAATTCATCTTTTATAGTTTATGAAATCTCAAAAAATTCTCCTAAAAGTTGCTATTACCTTGAAGGTATTTATTTTCCTCTAAACAATACTTTAAAGTCCCCAACTTCCTTACGAGTCTAACTTTTCAAATATTACTATATTGAACTAGGAATTTCGACTCTCACGTCTTATGAATCTCGACTCTGACATCTTATGAATCTATTTAGCTTCGTGAAGTTATCAAACAGAGCTCTAAATTCCAACGCCATTCTTCACCGTGATTGAAGCAAATAGAATATGGTAAATAACTAACTTCTTGAGAAAAACATTCCTTAACATGACTCTGTTTGAATATGATGTAGGGCTTAAATCCACGCTAACTTCTTGAGAAAAACATTCCTTAACATGACTCTGTTTGAATATGATGGTTTAAATCCACTTCAAAACTTGGGACTTGAAAGATTGAAGTTCAGCCGACGAATTTTGTTTAATGGAATGTTTCATAAAACAGATACATAATAAAATAGATACATAACATGATATTTTGTCCAAGGGGATATGTAAGATGATTTGATGTGTTTGCATGTTCAGCCTCGCATTCTTGTGTTTATGGACCCCTTGGCTTTTGGTATTTTGTAAACTTTGTGGGTCTCTTGGTATTTTGTAAACTTTGTGGGTCTAGAACTCATCTAAGTCATTGAACAGTCTAGCGCGTAAAATGTCAGATAAAAATTGTATGGTATTTTTTTAAATACAGAATGAAATAATTTTTTTAAATAAAAAATAAATAGTACAGTTAAAATGTAAAAATTGTATGGTATTTTTTTTAAATACAGAATGAAATAATCTTTTTTAATAAAAAATATAGTACAGTTAAAACGTCAGATAAAAATTGTATGGTATTTTTTTTAAATACAAAATGAAATAATTTTTTTTAATAAAAAAATAAATAGGACAGTTGAAAAAGTTGATTAAACTACTTTAAGACGCCAATCGTGGGGCTCAAACCCGCGACCATAAGGTTAAGAGTCTTGCGATCTACCGACTGAGCTAGACGGGCTGCGGTTTAATTTAATGACAACAAGTTTTTGAATATTTAATTTTTTTTGTTTAGTAATGGGTTTTATAAGGGACCCAAAATCTTATATACAAGTTGTAAGGAGGATCCCGTGAAGGTTTGATTCTTTACAGAACAAGCCAAAATTGTCTATAAGCTAAAAAACAACCTAGATTATTGCAACACCGTCCATGGATACAAACAGAAAGTGTGAGGTTTTATAGCTTGTTATTTTTTTGCAATTGCCAATGTGCTACCTTGGCATATCAATGTAATAAAGTCCCACAATTCGCCTTGTATTGTGAGCCATCGTGATCCTTGACATTGTGGCATTATTCAACATTAGTAACTGCAAGTTCACTACAAGAATCAACGATGCATTGGGGAAGGTTGCCCTGCCACGTCACCAGGGATTGGATAGTTAACCCAAAGTTTGCCATTGTATTTGTCACCCGATTGCCTTCCCTATACACGTGTTGAATACACATGTTGTTAATCACCCTTAACTGGAAAATGGACTCTTCGATGATTGGTTGCACGTTCCAAGGTGGATGCGAGACCTCTTTCAAATAATTTATAGTGTTTAACGAGTCTCCCTCGATTATCAGGTACTGGATATTGAGCTCGATAGCCATTTGGATGCCTCGAAAAGTTGCTCGAGCTTCTGCAAAATTGTTAGATTGGACTCCAAGTTTTTTCGCATAAGCCAAGATGAGACGACCTCTGTCATCCCTGATTACGCCTCCACAACTCGCGTCATCGGGGTTGCCTTTTGATGCACCATCAAAATTTAACTTGAACCACTGAGGGGGAGGGGGAATCCAAGAGACAAGGGATTTATCCATAATAGCCTGAGAATGACTAGAAACCTCAAAAGACAGGTTAGCATAACGTGCCACTTGAATCTCAAATGGTGATGAAGGACAATCCTCAGAAGACATGATATTGGCATTTTCAGAGGCAAAAGTCATAGCTCTCAAACAGATCGACTCCGGATCTAGGGACAAAAATCGAAAAGCTCGATTATTCCTTTCCAACCAAATTTACCACATAAAGTGAGGAAGAATGATCGACCACCAAAACTTTAGGTGGGTGGACTTAAAGGGGTTTGGCCACTGGGTAATAAGATCACTGATAGACTGAGGAGCAACCCAAGAGATGGAAACATTTGACAGGATCATGGACAGGACAAGGCCAAAAAAGAGGCACTCTAGAAACAAATGATTAACTGACTCCCACGCAGATTTACATAAGTAACATCTATTGGGCAGGGTCATACCACGGGTTATCAAGTTATCGGTGGTGAGGAGTCTATTTTTTGCTGCCAGCCAAAAAAATGGGCAATTTTGGAAATAAGATTTTTGATCCATATACTATTGGAAGGAAACCAATCATATTCAGGTTCATTCATAGCCATATATGCGGTCTTAACTAAGAAATTCCCAGACTGACTAAATTGCCAAAAGAGAGTATCAGGTGGCCTGGTACTTGGGATCAAGTGAGTTCGAAGACGCTCGGCTAAACGAAGACGAGCAGAGCGAAGCTCAGGGGAACCCAGCGGGAGACCACAACTTCATTATTGATGAAATTCTCAACTTTGGGACCAAAAATCAACTTGTTATCGTTTAGTTGTGTGATTGTGTACCGTGTTGCTATTTTATCACTCCCATTCAAATATGGAAACTTGTATGCCCGATGGGCAAACAATTTTTTTTTAATATGTGAATCGGTTGAAGTTATGACTACATCAACAAAGTTTAGAGTTTGATAATATTTAGTAAGATTTTGAGTTGCGTTTGATTTTATTTTTAGTGATATATTTTTATTATAGAATTTGGATCTACATTAATAAAATTTGGATCTTCTATTTAATAAGATTTTAACCTGAGTTTTATATAATCCAAATTAATATATTCGAATTAATATAATCTATTAGGTTAATTTAATGTGATTTTGATAGAGTAATTTTTTGAATGGATTTATTTTTTGGCTGGTAGGCATTGTACAACACTTCAATGCTATATATATATATATAATTTTTTTTTTTAATGAACACACACCCACCCCTCACACACTAATTTTTTTTTCTCTTAATTCAAAAATATTAAAATCAATTGAAGGTTTTTGTTATAAGGTTTAATGAATTAGAAAAAAAGGTTGAGGGAAAAGTTTAATTTTATTTGAATTCTTTGTAGTTTTAAGGGAAAACTCAAAATTTATTTGAATTCTTTTTAGTTTTAAGGGAAAACTCAAAATTTATTTGAATTTTTTTTGTCTCCTGGGAGACATCCTAACAGTGTGAGCTTTGATTCTTCTTTAGGAGGTACAAGGTTCAAACCGCAACGTGGGCGAGTGTGTGAGGGGTGGGTGAGTGTATAGTTGTTTATTTGGTCTCTATTGATAAGCTCAGTTCTCACCCTTATCGTACGTGTTTTTCACACTAACTTCAAAAAATAATAATAATAAATAAATAAATTTATTTGAATTTATTTGTATTTTCAAAGGATTTGTGTTTTATTTTAGTAAATTAATAAGTTTTTTTAGTTTCAACAATCAAATATTTTTTAAAATCTTAGTCATTATAATAAAAATTTAGTCCTTGAATTTTTAAGGTTTATAATATTTATTTTTAAAATTGATTATATGAAATTTCATTTATATTGCATTATGACCACATAACTACATAGTGGTATTCTAACAATTTAAGTTAGAAAGGCAATACCAATTTGATTTAGAAAGGTTCGAACATAAGTTTTTTCTTCGATAGTTGAGAAATATAAGCAATTGAATTGATGTCATTTGATTTTTTTTTTTATATATATTTAAGTTTCTTCTTTGATAGTTGAGAAATATAAGCAATTGAATTGATGTCATTTGATTTTTTTCATTTTTTTATATATATTTTTTAATCTGAATGAATCTAAATGAGTAAAAAAGAATGTAAGGTCTACTATATCTTGTAGTTTTCTCACAACTAATTTTAAGATGCAACAACTTTTACACTTTTGTACTAGTAAACGTTTTCCCCTTTCTCTCATATATATTTTAATTTAAATGAATAAAATACAAATGTAGGGGTCTAGTTTATCTTATAGTTTTCTTATTGGTATGCTTCTCCTTTGTGTGTCTCATAAGGGGGTTTATATTATTGTTTTGCTTTGTTTGCCTAAGCCTTTAAGTGTTGTGTAGGTTTCTTATTGGTTTTTAATTTTTCCTTTTTCTTGGGTGGTGATGGAGGGGTGTTGCAACTTTATCTGACTTTTCTTTATTTTATTTCTTTTCTTTTGGAGCTTCCTTAATTAAATTTTTATTTGCTCAATTATTTCTTTGAGTTCTCAATAATACTTATAATTTTTAAATTTGAATTGATTGTGTAATTAAAGTTGAAATAGAGGATTTTGTACTTCTTATGTTTACAAAATTTGAAGTAGAGATGGATGTAGACAAGTGGTCCTTTTTAATCCTAGGTCTTTGTTCGCTTGTTTGAAATAGAGGATTTTGTACTCCTATCTTTAAAAGTTGAAGTAGAGATGGACGTAGACAAGTGGTCCTTTTTAATCCTAGGTCTTTGTTCCGTTGTTTGCATCAAGTTTGAAACCTAGGTTTCATAAAGGAGCTTTATCTTATTGTTTTTCTTGTTTTACCTCATTTTCCTAGGCCTTTAAGTTATTTATGGGCTCCTTTTTTGTTCTCAAATTTTCCTTTTTCTTTGGTGGTGGTGGAGGGGTGTTGCAACTTAGACTTTTTTCTATTTTTTTTAGAGCTTTCTTAATTAATTTTCTCTTTGCTTAGTTACTTATTTGAGTTCTCAATGACTCTTATAATCTTGACAATTGAATTTGATTGTGCGTTCAAAGTTGAAATAGAGGATTTTGTACTCCTTATGTCTACAAAAGTTGAAATAGAGGTAAAATTTGTAGAGATGGATGTAGATGAGTGGTCCTTTTTAATTCTAGGTCTTTGTTCCCTTGTTTGCATCAAGTGTGATACCTAGGTTCCATAGATGGGTCCTTATAGGTTATTTTTCTGCACTCTTCTTTCTCAATTCCAAAAAATAACCCGTAAAACCTTATCTTTGTTTAGCAAGGACATGATTTACAAGAAGCTGTCTAAACTCATGGTGAGAAGACTAGTTTACTTGCTTGATTGGACATTTTAAGCAACTTTTGCCAAAGAGGAAAAAAAATATGGAAGATTGACTTGTTGCCCATGGCATAAATGAGACAAGTTTAAAATTATATGAAAACACAAGGTCATGGTGACGTTCATAAGTAATGTAACTTAGGATATATAGTGCAACCTCATTCCAAGGTGTTGGAAGAAATGGCCTCTTGGTTACCTTGGGAATGATGTCAACCTCTTCTCCTTCTAGGAGGACTTCCACTTTGTAGGTTTTTGCTTTTGTTTTATTATGTATCAACATGTTCTTTTAGCTCGTAGTCTTGTGACTCTAGCAATAGATTTCTCTATAATTGAACTCTTATACCTTTAACATGGGTCACGTTATTGTGTAATGCCCTAGTGAATTCGAGGGCAATTACATTTAGGTTTTTGGGTTAATATTTCGAGATATACTAGCCACCCAACATCTTCAAAAAATTTGGGCACTTGGTATTTTTCTTCACTTTTTCATGTTAGAGGGTTATCCATGTTTTTTTTTGTCTAGCCACATCTGTAAGGAAATTTGCTCAATAATCAACTCTTAACTTTGCTTTCATGTCAATCTCCAAACTCATTGGAGGAAATAAAACTTTCTATTACTAATACTAGGAATTATGTATTTGTCTTATCGTCCTATGGACTCATAAGTTTTCCCATAAAAAATAACTATTCATATGTTGCTTTGCATTCCATCATGGAAATATGTGCATTTGTACTAATGATGTCCCATGACTAATGATGTTGGTATACTCAATGAGTACAAAGGCAACATATCAAGGGTAGGTTGGCAAGTGTCATGTGAAAAAAATATGTGGCATGATCATGTGTTGCATGTTAGTCACCACTTGTTTATGAAAAGGCATGTGGTTCAAAGCAACAATTGTCTATAGATGGTTGATGACGCAACTATAAGAATAGGTAAAAATTGCAAAAGCAACAATGAAAAAAAACTATAAAAGTGAAAAGAATGTCACATAAAAGAACAAAATAACTAACACATATACGCAGGAGGGTGACAATGTAATTATAGATTAGAGTAAAACAATAGAGTTTAGAGAAAATTATATGTTTTTACCTTAATCGTTGTTGGATTCTCAAAAATCCAATGTAAGATACCCTGAGTTTCAAACTTCTAATTATCTCATCGGTCCATAAAATATTAATAAAATTATCCTCTTAGAGCTTATTGGTTAGTCTAAATTCTCTTTGTATACCTTCATTAGTCCTTTAATCCATATTTTAGGGTTTAATCCATTTGTTATAAAGTCATTACATAATTCTATTAGCCCATTAGTTTAATTTGTTATATTACCCCCCTTATGTCTTATTAGTCGTATAATTTTTTATTTCTAAGTATCAAAGTCTTTTAATTTTCGTCGGTTATGTCCATAATCGGCTTGGTCAAATAATCCTTATGCATAAGCGCTCCCATAATTTCTAAATTTACAAACTCCTTAAATGAGTAGATAAAAAGTTAGCCCTTCATCCCATTCAACTCATCCATCCTTCGAAGTATCATGGTCTAAAATCTACATTTTCCTTTAATAATTCCCACTTGATAGGAGTGTTTTTTTTTTTTTTTAATTTGGTCTACTTGTTTACTCATGTATCTCTCACGATGATGAGAGTACTGTTGAAGCTAGAGAAGATAGAATGTGAACTTGTTCAAACAAGGATTCTTTTTATAATAGTATGTAAATCAGGGGGCAAATATTGCAAGGTCATTGTAGATAGTGGGAGTACAGATAAACCTAGAGTATTTGTCAAGATGGTAGAGAAAGTACAAGGACGAGAAAGATGACAATGGTTCAAAAGTATGCATGATTTGTAGGAAGCAATTTTTGAAGGAGATGATGAAGAAAAAGGCATGTTTTACCTTGATTTTTAAACCCACAAAGGATGAAATGGTAGACAAGGAGGAGATTCCCAGTGAGGTGAAGGATTTTCTAGGGGAGTATGCAGACATTTTGTTAGAAGAATTGCTAGATGGTTTACCACCAATAAGAAAAATTAGCTATCATATTGAATTCATCCCTAGATCGATTTTGCCCAATAAGGCAACATATAGAATGATGCCACAAGAGAATGAAGAAATAAATAGACAAGTTCAGGAGCAATTGAACAAGGGACTGATCAGGGAGATCTTGAGCTTGTGTACTACCATTCGTACTTTCACCAAAGAAGAGTGGAGAATGACGCATGTGTACAGATTCAAGGGCTATCAACGAGATAACTATAAAGTGTCAATTCTTATTGCCTCATATAAATGATTTGATGGATTGCTCAAGTTGATCAAAGTACTTCACAAAGATAGATTTGAAGAATAGTTATCATAAAATCTGAATCAGGGAAGGAGATGAGTGGAAAATTGTGTTAAAAAAAAGGGCAGATTGTACAAGTGGTTATACCATTTGGTTTGACAAATGCACCTGGTACCTTTATGTGGTTAATGAATGAAGTGTTGAAGCCCTTTCTTGACAGGTTTGTGTTTGTCTATTTAGACAATATTTTGGTATTTAGTAAGAGCAATGAAGACCATTTAGCACATTTAATATTGGTATTGCAAAAACTACTTGAAGAAAACTTGAAGAAATGCAATTTTATGAAGGAGGAATTGTTTTTAATTGGGTTTTGTGATTTCCCAAGAAGAGTTATAGATGGACCCCGAGAAGGTGAATGCCATTGTAAATTGGCCATCACCAAGAAGTAAGTTTGAAGCCAGGAGTTTCCATGGTCTAGTAAGATTTTATAAGAAGTTTATCAAAAACGTCAATGAAATTTGTGCTCCAATCATAGAAACGATGAAAGGAGAAAAGCATGAACTTAAGTGAACAAACACATCAAAAAGGAGTTTCCAAATCCTAAAGGAGAAGATAACGAAGTAACCTATTCTAGCCTTGCCCAATTTTAACAAGGTCTTTCAGGTGGATTGTGATGCCAGTGGAACAACAATAGGAAGAGTATTAAGCTAGGAAGGCAAGCCCATTGCCTATTTTAGTGAAAAGCTAAATGAGGCAAAGAATAAGTACTCGGTCTATGACCAAGATTTTTATGCCATTGTTCAAACCTTAAAGAAATGGAGGCATTATTTGCTACCAAAGGAGTTTGTGTTATTCACAGATAATCATGCTTTACAGTTTGTTAACAATCAGAGTGAGTTGAATCAAAGGAATATGAAGTGGGTGGAATTTTTGTAGGGATATTCATTTTTCTTGAAGCACAAAAGTGGTTGTTCAAATCGAGTGGTTGATGCCTTGAGAAAAATAAATTTGTTAGTGAACATGATGTAGATTGAAGTTGTTGGTTTTGATGCCATGAAGGAGCTTTATGTCGATGATGTAGACTTAAAGGAAGCTTGGATAGCATGTTGTTTTCCTCCTACATTGGACATGACACCATGGTTATATTATCTTATCCAAGAGGGACTATTATTCAAAAGGTAATAATTGTGCATACCAAGGAGGTCCTTGAGGAAGAATTTGATAAGAGATAAGCATACTGGAGGACTAGTTGGACACTTTCGAGTGGACAAAATGATAAGTCTACTTTGTGCAAGCTACTATTGGCCTGAATGAATGCAGATGTAAGAATATGTGTGCAGTATCATCGGGTTTGTTAGCATGCCCAGGGGAGAAGTTAAAATATCGAAATGTATCAACCATTATTAGTGTTAGAAAGACCATGGGAGGACTTGAGCATGGATTTTGTTCTTGGGTTACTAAGGACACAAAGGGGTAATGATTTCATTTTTATTTTGTTGACAGATTCTCAAAGATGACACATTTCATAATTTACAAGAAAACAAACGATGCTACCAATATTGTTGATTTGTTCTTGCAAGAAATTGTAAGATTGCATGGTTTACCGAAGAACATTTTGTCAAATAGAGATGCAAAGGTTTTAGGATATTTTTAGTGTACCTTGTGGAAGAATTTGAGTACCAAATTGAGCTTTAGTTTAGCTTATCACCCACAAACTGATGGATAAATTGAAGTAGTGAATAAGAGCCTTGATATTTTACAACAATGTCTAGTTGGTGAGAAGCCAAAGCTATGGGATACTATATTAGTACAGGCAAAATTTGCATATAATAATTTAGTGAATAGAAGCACAACCAAAAGTCCATTTCAAATCATGTGTGGAACTCATTCCATAGGAGTAGATGAGTTGCAGAGTACAACTATAATACAAAAACCTAGTGCTTTGGTGGAAGATTTTTTTGAGTATATGCAAGACTTAAATTGTGAAGTGAGGGCTGATTTGGAAAAGAATATCATGAAATACAAGCAACATGCTGACCTCAAGCGTTGAACACACGAATTCTAGGTTGAGGATTTGGTTTTGACGCATTTGTAGAAGGAAATGTTTCCATGGGTACTTACAACAAGCTCAACTAGAAAAAGATCCGACCTTGTAAGATCTTGAAGAAATTTTCCACCAATGCATATGAAATTGAGCTTCCAAAAAGGATTGATATTTCACCGATATTTAATGTAGCTGACCTATATCCATACTATGATCAATCTAGCAATGAGAATGAAGATCACACAATATATGTTTAAGCAGAGGAATAGATACCGCAGTTGCTAGAGAAAGAACAAGATGAAATTAAAGACATTATAGACTCTAGAGTGGCATGAAGGACAAGAGGTAAGACATCATGAATATCTAGTTAAGTGGAAAAATAGGACATTGATGCAACAACTTGGATGAAAGCTTCTAAGATCGCTAAGTATGGAGTATCCATTGAAGACTTTGGAAATGTTCATAGAACATTTCTTTTGTTACCCGAGGTGTCTAATGTAGGAGCATCTAAGTAAGGGTGTTTGAAACCATGGTTTTCAAACCATTGGATTGTGCACATGGTTTGTGTTTTGTGCATGTGGTTTTTTTTATGCACATGGTTTTATGTATTTTTGTTTATCTATAAATAGTTGCAAATGGTGAAGAGAGAGAGGAGATGGTGAAGTTGAAGAGAATAAGAGAAGGGGGATAGAGGGAAGAAGAAAGAAATGGGGATTATTTGACACAAAACTTTTCCTAGTAACCTCACAAAGAAATTAATAAATAGAGTTTATTATTTAAATCCCCGTGTCACTTTTATGTGTAAATTTTAATAATTTTGTAGCGAAGATTGTATGTCTCATTGTTTTATCATGTGTAGGTTGCATGAGGCATACTAAAGATTTGAAGAACGAATGGAAAAATGGACCCTTGTGGTTGAGGAAGGTTGTAGGCGTTAGGGAATGCCAAGGAGGAGGGGAAGCTTGAAGGCTTAGAAGGTTGAAAGAATAGAAGAAACCCTCTTCTAAAGAATATATATATATACCCCTTACACAAAAAAATATTTTGTTGTTGTCAGCTAAATATTGGATTGACGTGCAATGGAAGTAGACATTGTAAAATTAAAAGGGTGGAGTTTTCAAAGAAGAAACCCTTTAATAAGTTCATTTATCTTAATAACCAATTGCCACATTGAAGTTGGAAATGCTCGTACATTGTATGATGGAAAAATTACTTGATTGTACGATGATAAGATATTGAGAAGGAAGCCTCAACTGTTCAATTACATAGTAAGACAAATTGTTCAAACCTAAATAAGATTGTACCATTGTATAGTTGCAAGATATTGTACGGTTGCAAGTGGGTGTATGATTGCAAGAAATTGTACAATTGGAAATAATTTTATGGTTAGAAATAATTGTCCATCATATGGTTGCAAGTGGGTGTATGATTGCAAGAAATTGTACGATTGGAAGTAATTTTATGGTTAGAAATAATTGTACGGTTGGAAGGGAAGTGTGATATTTTATAATCGTACAATTATATATTTAAAAGGAAAATCATACAGGTATACGATTAAAAAAGTATTCGATAAATTTTCATTGCGTCAAGAGCCCGTGTAGCTGCTACAAAGATCCAAATATTGATGATATGAAAAAGGTCTCACATGGTTCCTTGACATTCTCTTGTAATTCTTCTTCCAGATTTGGTTGGTCAGTCTTTGGAAGACGTGTCATTCTTTTTCCCACCAATAACTTACACAACATCAAGGTTGAAGGAGGCTTTATTACTCTCAACAATGGGTCTCAAACAATAGAGATAAGGAGAGAGAGAGGGGTAGCCCATTTTAGACTACTGATTTCCTTTTAGCCATAAGCGTATTTTTGTTTAAATAAATACATGTTCCATGTTATGGAGATAAGTGAAGAGTGGAATTTTTTTTTTTGCAATTTTTTTTAATTATTAATTTTAGTAAATATTTTTCAATATGCTTATGATCGCATGGTCATATGGAAGAGTGGTCTATACTTTCCCACCCTATGTTGACATGTCTAAGGAGATCACATGGTGCTATGTCAGATGCCTTTTTCATCCTTTTTAAGGGTTTCCAAGTATATTGTTTTTTTGAAAAAAAGTAAAAATTTTATTGAAAAAAACTCAAATTATACATTTATTGTTGATAACCTGCCTTTCTTGGCAAGGCTCAAAACGCGACACAACTCTATTCCTTTGACTATCCAACTTTTAGAAGTTTTAGTCCCTGCTGGATGACCCCTAAAGGTGTTCCATTTACCTTTTCCTTTTGAATCCATAGACTTCATCATGAGCCTATAAAACCCTCTTTCTTTTCTTATCCTTCCTTTCTTAGTTCCCATATTGCAGTTGTTTGTGGATTTGTGTCCATATATCTGCTTCATCCTCTGCCATCTGAGAGTCCTCTTTGGTTTTAGCCTGCACTGTCTCTAAAAGTTTCCTAATTAGAGTGCCCCAGATTCTTTCCTCTAGTCTAAATTCCTCATTGAAAATCTTGTTATTACGTTCCAACCTAAGTTGCCAGCATATGAAACCCAAACCCAAATCCCAAGCTATCTTCAAGGTCTTTGATTTGAATGTAGTCCCAAAAGTTGTTCTTAGTGAGAATGGATCTTTCTGATTGACAAAAAATATTGTACCACAAACTCCAGACTGTTTGGGCATAGGGACACAAAAAAAGGAGGTGGCCCATTGTTTCCTCCTCTTGGTGACACATTACACACCAGTTGGGTTCAATAAATCCACGTCTCCTCATGTTATCCTGAGTCATAATATTTTTATGTGCAACCAACCACATAAAGCAATTTATCTTTGGCCATCCTTTGGGTTGCCATAATTGCAACCAAAGGGGTTTTGGACCAATTTGAGTGCTTTGGATAAGCTTTCTATAACCTTATTTGATAGTATAAATTCCTAATTGGGTATGTCCCCAACCAAGTTGATTAAGTCCATTACTCCTTGGTCACTTTTGACTATCCAATATTTCTTTCAGTTCTCTTTTCTCCTCAGCCCATTCTTCCCTCAACTCTTCTGAGACTTACCACTGACTAAGATTGTCCTGTAGTTGATCTGGTATTTTAAAATAGTGGCTTATGAGATTCCACCCTTTCCTCTGAAAGTTTTCCTTGAGTCCTATTAAGTGGGGATACTGATCAATTATGGGGGGAAATGTTCCCAAGAATCTTCCCACAATTTAGCAGTTTTGCCATCACTTTCCAGTATAACCCTTCTTTGATAAGTAATGCTCATTTTTTTCGAGCTTTCCAGGTCTCTAATCCCTCTCCTGAAACTGGAAGATGATGAAGATCTTTTGTATTTTGTGAGGGATAGTATTTAACTTTCAATACTTTGCTCTAAAGTTGGTCAGAATGAGTAGAGCTTGGTTGTTTGTCATTGTTGTTCTAATTCCCAAACTTTCAACTCCTTTAGGCTTGCAAACTAGGTTTCCAAGTATATTGTTACGTAATAGTGTATTTTCATTTAAAAGAAATGTTAATATCACATAAAATATGGATGGAAAATTCCCCGACTAATTGTATCATTTATGGAATTGTGCAGATTTCTAACTTTCAATTTTGGATTTCTTTTAGAATTCAGGAAAATTTGAGATGTGTAGTCGGAGTAAATTTGAGTGTTGTCGACTATAGACCTGTGCAATATCGCTCAAAATAATTTCATGATTTGTGTAGGTAATAGTTAATATGCAGATTGTTATCAGAGCTGCATTAGAGTTTTGACAGCCATCATAGATTATCTTTCTTATATGATAAGAGATGATCAATGAATTTTTAGATTTCTTTATTGTTCTTTACCGTTTAACTGTTATTCTTTTGGAACCCCAACAATGGTATTTTCCATATTTATATATTATCCATGTTTTTATAAACATTGGTTACGATGGGATGATATAGGCCGTGGAAATTTGTTTATAGTGATGACTTACTTTGATAATTATGTTATTTGTTGAGGTAGTAATGGAATGTTTTCTTGCCAATGCATTTACTTGAAGGCATGATATATCGTGTGTTTATGAAATGGTCTAAATCACACAATCGAGGTATTTGAGATTCTGGAAATTGTGAAACTTCTACATGGTGGGGAAAATTCCAGAGGTAAGGTGGTTGGAGCTTTGGGTGAAACTATAATCGTCGTATACTGATGCAAAATCTAGTGTACTGTGTACTAGATAGTTGGGCTTTGTGGAAACTTACCAGTTTTTCTCGGAGGACTATATAATGGAAAATGTGAATATTCCTTTTCTATAGCTTGAATGGTGTAAAATGGGAAATTGTAACTTTATGTGCAGATACTCAAAAAATCTTTATATAAAATCCACTGCAAAACGAAGGTTGGTATAGATTGTCAAATTAATCTCTTTGCAAAAGAAAGGTTAACATAAGAAGGAAAATGCATCACTTTGAAGAGTCAGTCTCTGCTATAATTTTCTACTGTTCTCTTACATTGAGTTTAGTTCGTGTGGGAGGTCTAAGTTGACTGCTTTTTGGTTTGAGCATATGATATCAATTACCAAAATGCATACGTGGAATTCGTGGCCTAAACATTTTTGCAATTACTGCATCTGTTTGCCTGTTCTGTTTCAGTTTTGCTTAAGGTTTAAGCTTTTAAACATTTTGTGTTTTTTTTTTTGTGTGTTTAACTGGGAAGGGTTTTGTATGTGCGAAGTATATAACAATCCTTATTGAAGAGGGTAACCAATATGTTCATTATAGCATTTGTAGGGAATTTGAAATATACATTGTGTGTGAGGGATTGCAGGGCGTACCAACAGATCACAAAAGAATTACGAATGTTTATCTTATGCTTTTGATATGGCATGGGAAGGCTGAAGCATTCAACCTGCATGAGGAGGTAATTGCTGTGAGAGCATTCTTATATCTTTAATAATTAAAGATGTCTAGAAATTCTTTTCTTTGGGCAATGCCTTGGCAGTCCCCAACTTCCTCATGAGTCCTAACTTTTCAAATATTGCTATACTGAACTAGGAATCTATACTCTGACATGCCTTGGTAGTGCACTACTTTATTATGAATCTATTTAACTTCATGAAGTTATCAATAACAGCTGTAGCTTCCAACCCCATTCTTGAAGCAAATAGAAGATGGTTAATAACTAACTTGTTGAGAAAAGCATTCCTTAACATGACTCTGTTTGAAGATGAGATAGGGTTCAAATCCCCTTCAGAATTTGGGAGGTTAAAGTTCAGCCGATGTATTTATTTTTTATGGAATCTTATAATATAAAACAGATAACATGATAAGTGGTCCAAAGGGATATGTTAGAATTTGATGCGTTTGCATGTTTAGCCTCACATTCCTGTCTTTATGGACCCCTTGGCTTTTGATATTTTGTAAACTTTGTGGGTCTAGAATTCATCTGAGGCATTGAACAGTCTACTGCTTCGGTACATAAAATGTCGGATGAAAATTGTATGGTTTTTTTAAATTCCGAATGAATAAAAAGTGTTTTTAATAAAAAATAATCAAACTACTTTCAAAAATCGCCCACCGTGGGGCTAGAACCCACGACCACAAGGTTAAGAGCCTTGCGCTCTACCAACTGAGCTAGACGGGCTGCGAGTTGATTATTGAATTCATCGAATAGTTTGTTATTGTTGAGCTGTTTAGTGAAGTGGTTCTAGCGTGTTTCTTGTTTTATCACTAACAAACCTTGTCCGGCTGATGGGTAAACAATTTTTATTTGCAATTGCTTATGGGTGTCGCTTGTATGAAGTCATGATTACATAATTCAAAGCATTGGATGGTTACAGGCAAGGTAATCATCAACCGTCTTGTAACTGTTTGCCATTTGTACATGAGAAACTTTTTATTGCCTAGAAAGGAGACGAAGCACAAGGGAACGGGGACGAGGAAGGGAATCGACAGAAGCAAGGAAGAGGAAATGAATGGAAAAAGAAAGTAGGCAGGATGCATGTTGGAGAGGGCTGATCCGGGAGAGAGATCGGGGAGGAGATTGTAGGCAGGAGATTTGAAGGAAGAGAAGGGGAAGAGAGCAGCATGGATAGAAAGAAGAACATGTAGAAGAGAGTGAAGGCAAACATAACCAGACGTAGAAATGTAAATGTCGCAATTTAGATAAATGAAGAGATGCTTGGACAAAACATTCACATTTGTGTTCAAAGTGTTGTAATTGCGTTATGTTATTGTAATTCAAAGATGCCTTGAATATGAGTTGCAAGTTGACATAGTCCGGTGTTTGTTGCCCTTTAAATATAATGCCGTCATGCCACTTGGGAGTTGTCGTTTGAAGACATGCTATTTAGAGGCCGTCGTAAGACTTTGTCGTCTTGAGGAGTCACCATCTTGGTTTGTGCAATGTCACCGTCATTAGATATTGTCATCTCGTAAATTATTGTCTTAACATCTTTTGTCGTCTTGAGACCATGTTGTCATATCATGTCATTTTGTTGTCCCACAATGCAGGAGATGTTGCCAACCATAAGAGTTTGCTTGTTGTCTTGAGGTGTGTCGTCATATGGACTGTTTACAAGTGACCAAAGCATCGTCTAGGGTAACCTTGTCATCGTGGAAAATCTTGCATTTTGCTTGTGCTTGCATATATGTTTGCTACTTGATTTTTCCTCTGTGGCAATGAGAATGTTGGAAACATAGGAGCCACATCTTGCTAAGCATTTGTTGAAATAACAAACGATTATATAATTATTATTTTAAAAAATTTATAATAAAATAATATATAATATAAAATAATAATATGATAGCAAATATTTGAATATGAAATGTAAACTGAAAATATGATAGCAAAATATGAATAGATTTCTATTATCATTCTATTAATTACATACAATGTTTTTGGGAAAATTTGAGATGTGTAGTCGGAGTAAATTTTAGAGTTGTCGACTATAGACCTGTGCAATATCACTCAAAATAATTTCATGATTCGTGTAATTAATAGTTAATATGCAGATTGTTGGATCAGAGTTTTGACAGCCATTACATATTATCTTTCTTATATGATAAGAGACGATCAATGAATTTTTAGATTTCTTTGTTGTTCCTTTACAGTTTAACTGTTATTTTTATGTTGGCATTTTGTTTTACTTTAATACTTCTTCTTGAAACCCAACATTAGAGATATTATCCATGTTTTTATAAACATTGGTTACGATGGGATGATATAGGCAGTGGAAATTTGTTTAAAGTGATGGCTTACTTTGATAATTATGTTATTTGTTGAGGTAGTAATGGAATGTTTTCTTGCCAATGCATTTACTTGAAGGCATCATATATCGTCTGTTTATGAAATGGGTTAAATCACACAATCGAGGTATTTTGACATTCTAGAAATTGTGAAACTTCTACATAGTTGGGAAAATTCCAGAGATAAGGTTGTTGGAGCTTTGGGTGAAACTATAATCGTCGTGTACTGATGCAAAATATAGTGTACTGTGTACTAGAAATTTGGGCTTTGTGGAGACTTACCAGTTTTTCTCGGAGGACTATATAATGGAAAATGTGAATATTCCTTTTCTATAGCTTGCATGGTGTAAAATGGGAAATTGTAACTTTAAGTGTAGATTCTCAAAGAAACTTTGTATAAAATCCATTGCAAAAGGTTGGTTGGTATAGATTGTCAAATTAATCTCTTTGCAAAAGAAAGGTTAACATAAGTTGGCAAATGAATCACTTTGAAGAGTCAGTCTCTGCTATAATTTTCTACTCTTCTGTTACATTGAGTTTAGTTCGTGTGGGAGGTCTAAGATGACTACTTTTTGGTTTGAGCATATGATATCAATTATCAAAATGTATAGGTGGAATTCATGTCCTAAACAATTTTTCCATCACTGCATCTGTTTGCCTGTTTTGTTTTAGTTTTGCTTAAGGTTTATGCTTTTAAAAATTGTGTTTTTGTTTTGTTTATGTAGAAGTGAGTGTTTAACTGGGAAGGGTTTTGTGTGTGATAAGTATATAGCAATCCTCATTGAAGAGGATAACCAATATGTTCATTATAGCATTTGTAGGGAATTTGAAATATACAGTGTGTGTGAGGGATTGCAGGGATTACTAACAGATCACAGAAGAATTATGAATGTTTATCTTATGCTTTTGATATAGCAAGGGAAGGCTGAAGCATTCAACTTGCATGGAGAGGTATGTTAAAACAGCGAACTAATGTTTATTATTCAGCAGGGTTTAAATAAAGGTTACAATTTCGGGAATAGCACCGGCGTAAACAGAACTGTTATAGGAGTTGTAACAGTATGCTAAATAATGTAATATAAACAAAAATAGTAACAGTACGCTAACATCCCCCTTTATTACATTATTTGGGTAATGTAATAACTAATAGCTATACTAGACTACTAACATCCCCCCTGATTACATCATTTTGCAATACAAAGAGAGCTGCGAAACAATTCAAATTTGACACGTGCAAGTGCCTTAGTGAAAATGTCTGCAACTTGAGCATCGGTGGGAATGTGCTGAAGCTGAATTCGGTGCTTTGGAACTTCATCTCGAATGAAATGACATTGTGTGTCAATGTGCTTTGTTCTTTCATAATGGATTGGATTCTTGACGAGGTTCAGAACACCCTGATTGTTGCAAAACAAGTGTATTGGAGATTTTGATGGATGGCCCATACTTGTCAGAATGCGACGCAACCATATCACTTCGCACACAGCTTCACGTGCGATGCGATACTCTGCCTCTGTTGATGAAATAGCAACCACCTGTTGCTTCTTGCTATGCCAAGAGACAGGATCGGATCCCAGATGAAAAATGTATCTAGAAGTTGACTTGCGATCATAAAATGATCCGGCATAGTCGGAGTCCGTGTATCCTTGCAAGAAGAATTTGTTGTTCCTCTTGTATTCTAGGCCATATTCCATAATACCACGGACATAGTGAAGAACACGTTTTGCTGCTTTCCAATGAGCGGTATTAGGCTCTTGCATGAACCTCGAAAGATAGTTGACAACAAATACGAGATCTGGCCTAGTATTGGTCAGATATATGAGACTCCCAATCAACTGTCGATAGAGAGTACCATCTACCTGAGGTGAATCAACATATCGTGATAACTAAAGTCCATTCTCCATCGGAGTTGCCATTGGCTTGCAATCAGTCATGCGATATTTTTCTAGCAATGTCTTGGCATATTTTTTCTGAGACACTTTGATGGAGTGCTCCTTCTGGCTGAATTCCAGACCAAGACAATAATGGAGAAGTCCGAGATCTGTCATCTCAAAAGATTTACACAAGTTTCTTTTGATAGTAGAGATCATAGTTTCGAACTCCCCGTAATGAGCGAGTCATCAACATAGAGTACAAGCAACACTATCTCGAACCCCTGTTTCTTGAAATAGAGGTTTGCATCCGACTGGACATCTCTTAAATCCATGCTTGCATAAGGTGATTGTTCATTTTTATATACCAAGCTTGAGGAGCTTGTTTCAGACCATATAAGGATTTGACCAAGTTGCAAACCTTCTGCACTTGGCCTTCTGCTTCAAATCCTTCTGGCTGAGTCATGTAGACTTCTTCTTGGAGATCACCATTTAGAAAGGCACTTTTGACATCCATCTAGTGAACTTTCCACCCATATTGTGCTTGCCATAGCACACATAACTCGAATTGTGGTCATCCGAGCGATAGGTGCAAAAGTTTCCTCATAGTCAATGCCTTCCTTTTGAGCATAGCCCTTTGCAACAAGACGGGTCTTATGCTTATCAATTGTTACATCTGCCTTGTACTTGACTTTATATACCCATTTGCAGCCAATGGGTTTCTTTCCATGCGGCAAATCAACAAGCTTTCAAGTTTTATTTTTCATCAAAGACTCATACTCTATATCCATAGCGGCCTTCCACTGAGGCTCACTACGAGCATCTTGCACTTATGCAGGTTCAAGATCATCTATGGTAGACATGAACGCCCTGTCATCATCAATATCCATATCCTCTACTTCTGTACGTGGAGTTACAGAAAGTTTCTCAAAAGATTGACAAAGATCATCAACCTCACCGGTTTCTTTGGCTTCTTTTTCTTTTGAGCCATACTCGCGTGTACGAGGTCTATCCAAGTTCAAATTGGGAGGAGTGGATAAATTTGCGTCTCTGATTGTTTTTGTACACCATTTTGGATTCTTCTTCGGTGGTGTTGAAGAAGATGTAGAAGGACCTCCGTCTCGTGTTGACGAAGGAATCTTCTCTTCCTTAGATTCCACAAGATCTAGGTGTACTTTAGATGTGCTCTGTGATGTGAAAGCTTCATCAAAGACAACATCTCTGCTGACTTGAATTTTCTTGGTCAAAGGATCTATCAAACGATATCCTTTAGAGTGCTCATCATACCCAAGAAAAATACATCTCAGTGTTTTCTCATCTAGCTTCTTTTTTTTCTCTTTCGGTATGTGCATGAAAGCGTGACATCCGAAAATACATAGATGAGATATGGAGGGTTTTCGACCACTCCATGCTTCCTGTGGAGTCATTCCTTTTAGGGCCTTTGTGGGTGCCCTATTCAACAGATATACCTGCAGGGGTGATAGCTTCGCCCAATATTGTTGCCCAAGAGTAGCTCCTGTGAGCATACAATGAACCATTTCCATGATAGAACGGTTCCTTCTCTCAGCAACTCCATTTTGCTGAGGAGTATAGGCAGTTGTTAACTGTCTCTTAATTCCATGCTTATCTAAGAATGCAGAAAATTCATTAGAGGTAAACTCCCCCCCTCGATCTGAGTGGAGGGTTTTAATAGAAGCTCCTGACTCCTTCTCAACGGATTTCTTGAACTGCTGGAAGAATGTGAAAGCTTCAGATTTCAGTTGGAGAAAGAAAACCCACATCTTTCGTGAGTAGTCATCTACGAATAACTGAAAGTTCCTCTTCCCTCCACAACTGTTGGGTGTGAAAGGACCGCACAGATCGGTGTGAATTAACTCCAGAGGTTTTCGTGCTCTTGTTGAGCTCTTCTCAAATGGTACTCTATGCTTGCTTTCTGCTAGCGGTCGAGCACACTGTGGCAATATGGTAGAAAGGGAAGGAAGACCCTTTACCATCTCATACTTACCGAGCTCAAGTAAGTAGCCGGAACTAAGATGCCCATATCTCTTGTGCCATAGGGAAGTTGCCTCCTTGGTAGAGAAAGTCATGGCAACATGTGGAGTAGAGATAGCATCTAGGGCAAATAACCCGTGCTTATATGAAGCTGTTGCAATCTGCTTACCCTTCTTGGTAATAGTACAACACTTATTTCCATTCTCAACACGAAAGTTGACAACCATATTTCTATCCAGGATTTGTGTGACTGACAACAAATTGTTAGCCAATCCCGAAACATAGAGGACTTTGTCAATCTGACACTTGCCATCAGGAAGAGTGATCGAAACCGTACCCTCTCCCTGAACCCCGTAGGTTTTATCATCAATAATGGTGACAGGTTTGCCCTCTTTGGCCACGAATGATTCAAACCACGATCCGTCGCCGATCATATGTTTGCTAGCTCCGGAATCGACATACCAAATAGGATCCCTCTATGTGGAATCTGTGGTAGTCATGAGCACCTTGTGTGCCCATTCGAATCCGAGTCGGATTCTTCAACATGACAACATTCACCCGGGGTTTCTTGTTTTTATTTTGTGGTTTGTTTTGGCCTTTCGCTTGTTCTTATGTCAACACTCGTTGGTGTCATGGTTGTCTTTCTCACAGATCTTGCACCACCTCTTCTTTTGTTGAGGTTGTTTTCCTTTTCCTTTCATGTCCTGTTGAGAATTTCCTCCTTTCCGAAAGTTGCCTCCTTTTTGCCCATTACCTTTCTTCCTAGAACCCCCGCTCGTTGGTGTATAGGGCTGTATTGGAAGAATCATCCTTGTGAAGTTGGCGTGCCTCCTGTTGTTGAAGCAGATTGACCAAATCGATGTAGGTAATTTGTCGTTGAGACACCTGGATGGAGGTGATCAACATATCAAATGAAGAAGGTAAAGCTCTCATCACAATTGAAATGAGAAGCTTTTCGTCCACAAAATCTCCCAAAGAATTCAATTTCTCTTTCAATTCAGACACTCTGCACAGAAAGAGTTCAACTGTTTCACCCTGTCTCAAACTCAGGTTATGAAGTTGTTGTTGAAGATGAAGAATGGTGGAATCATTTTTTCCCTCATAGATGGTTCTAAGGGCATCCCATGCCTCTTTACCACTTGCTTTGTCACCTATATGAGGTTGCACTTCATCTGAAACAGCAAACAAAAGGAGCACTTTTGCTCGACTGTCTTTCTTGTCAAAAGCTATCTGATCTACGGAAGGACTTGTGGATCCTGATGCTAGTGAAGGCCTAGGTGTTACTCCAATAACAATATCTCATAAATCTTCCATTTGGAGAATTGCCTTCATCTTATGTTTCCATGGTGTATAATTTGGACCTTTCAATAACTGATGAGGATCAGTCATCAATTTTGCAACAGCGGCCATAGTGAAGGTTCTTTATAACACCAATTGGTCCCCCTTTCGATATACCTTTTGCTAGGCCATTATACCGTACAAAATACCCACCCTTACGTGAGGAAAACTATAGGTATTTAGATAGATCAACAAAAATCACCCGCCCTTACGTGAGGGAGACTATAGGTGAGTTTTAGAGATCATACGATACGTGGAACATAAGCAGTACTGAAAGGGAATCGCTTTGTTGATGGCACCTACCATAGAAGATTCTTCTCATGCGTGGGGCGTAACTTCTCCTAAACACTATGAAGAATACTTCGTCAGGATTTACGCCTAAACACAAGAGCGATTAAGGGTAGTGGATGGAGTAAAAAAATGCAAAAAATGACAAACTTATCTCTCCCCGACGATTTATAGAGAACAAGCTCAGACGTCGTTGTAGCAGCTATATTAGGCGGCGGATACAGTAGCCCAATCACGACAGCTTTACCTGTAAGTGTCGCCAGAGGTATCACAAATACCGAACGCTGCAGTGCAATAAATTGCATGGATGGGTTTTAATTATTCCGGGGACTTAGGGAGTGAATTTGCTTTTAATTTTTAATGTTATAGTGCAAAAATGAAATATGCAACATACAACAAAAAAAATGCCCACAAGAATAACCCACAAGGTGTCGGTCACAGCCGAAAATGCACCTTTTACAATTCGCCAAATTGCTTTTTCAGAAAATTACTCACATTCCCCCTTTGATTTTTTGAAAAAATATCCCCCCTTAAAAAAAATCTATTTAACAAAGCATTTTAATAATTATTATATATTTAAAGTTAAAATAAATAATTTTAATTTATATAGTTTTAAAACTTATGAAAAAATAAATTAAAAATTAAATTTTAATTTATAAAGTTTTAAAACTATAAAAAAATAAATTAAAATTAAAAATTTTAACTAAAAAAATAATAATTAAAAAAAACTTTGAAAAAAAAATCTTACCCTCGAACCCTCGACCTGCAGGCTCCCAGAGCCTTACCGCACGGCTCACGACCACGTGAGCCAGCGGGCTGATCCGAAAGGATCAGGGAGATCCTCCTTTTTCAACCCCTGGTTGTGCCTCCTCCTCTGCGGTGGCCTCCGTGCCTCCTCCTCTGCAGCGGCCTCCGTCTGGGCGCTAGCCTCGCTGCTGCTTCGTCGCGCGTCGGGTTTTTTTTTTTTTATTCCCTGCGTCCAACCCTCGCGTCGGCGGGGGGTGGCTGCGCGCGCGCGTACAGCGCTGCGTCCGCGCGTCACCGGGGGAGGGGGAGACGCGCGGCAGGGGCGCGCCGCGTCCTCCAACGGGGGGACGCATCGCGTTCCGGTCCGCGCGTCCACGTCGGGCCGGACGCGCTCGCGTCCCAGCAGTCGTCGAGCCGGACGCGCTGCGTTCCCTCGCGCGCGGCCACGTCGTGGCCGGACGCGTCGCGTTCCGATAGCGTCGGCCGGACGCTCGAAGATCGGCGCGCGAGCCCTGGCGCTGCGTCCACGCTCAGCGCTGGCGCTGCGTTCCAGCAGGCGGGGCGCTACGTCCACGAAATTTTTTTTTTTCTTGGGGAGGATTGCGGACAGCGTCCGCTATTTTTTTTTCAAAAAAAATTTGGCTGCGGTGTGGCGTAATCACGCCCAGCAAGGAAAAAAAAAATTATTTTCCTTCGCTTTTTCTCAGCATCAACTCCTTCCTCCGTCTCTGCACGCAAAAAAAATTCTCTGCAAAAAAAAAATTTCTCTGCCCAGAAAAAAAATTACAGAACTGGCTCTGATGCCATGTTAAAACAGCGAACTAATGTTTATTATTCAGCAGGGTTTAAATAAAGGTTACAATGCCGAGAATAGCACCGGCATAAACAGAACTGTTACAGGAGTTGTAACAGTATGCTAAATAATGTAATATAAACAAAAATAGTAACAGTACGCTAACAAGGTAATTGTTGTGAGATCATTATTATATTAAAGATGTTTAGAAATTCTTTTCATTGGACACTGCCTTGGCCGTCCTCAACTTCCTCGTGAGTTTAACTTTTCAAATTTTTTTATTACATAGGGGAGTTGGTTACAGCTACTATTTTTAATAACTAACTGGTAAACGTTCGAACTGCAGAGCTGCTCCCAACGAGCCTATTCTTCTCGTTTGCTATATTGGGCTAAGAATCTATACTCTGACGTGGCTTTGGAGTGCACTATTTTATTATTGGGCTAAGAATCTATACTCTGACGTGCCTTGGAAGTGCACTACTTTATTATGAATCTATTTAACTTCATGAAGTTATCAATCACAGCTCTAGATTCCAACCCCATTCTTGAAGCAAATACAAGATGGTAAATAACTAACTTCTGGAGAAAAGCATTCCTTAACATGACTCTGTTTGAAGATGAGATAGGGTTGGATTTTAGGATTTGGGAGGTTAAAGTTCAGCCGATGTTTTTTTTTAATATATTTTTTTAATGGAATCTTATAATATAAAACAGATAACATGATAATTGGTCCAAAGGGATATGCTAGAATTTGATGCGTTTGCATGTTTAGCCTCACATTCTTGTCTTTATGGACCCCTTGGCTTTTGGTATTTTGTAAACTTTGTGGGTTTAGAATTCATCAGAGGCATTGAACATTCTACTACTTCGGTATATAATATGTCAGATGAAAATTGTATGGTTTTTTTAAATTCAGAATGAATGAAAAGTGTTTTTAACAAAATAAATAGGAAAGTTAAAGAAAAAAAAGTTAATTTAAACCACCTTTTAAAGACGCCCACCGTGGGGCTCAAACCCACGACCACAAGGTTAAGAGCCTTGCGCTCTACCAACTGAGCTAGACGGGCTGCTATTTTGATTTGATGATGACGACATTTTGAATGTTTAATTTATTGAAGAGGCGGATATAGTTTATCTGGGATGTGATTCTAGCGTATTTCGTGTTTTATCAGATGAAACAAGAAGAGGCGTGTTTCTTGTTTAGCGATGTGAAGAGGCATTGAACAGTCTACTGCTTCGGCACATAGAATGCCAGACGAAAGTTGTATGGTTCTTCTAAACTCAGAATAAATAAAAAGTGTTTTTAAAATAAATAGGAAAGTTAAAAAAGTAAATCAAACCACTTTTAAAGACGCCCACCGTGGGGCTCGAACCCACGACCACAAGGTTAAGAGCCTTGCGCTCTACCAGCTGAGCTAGACGGGCTGCGGTTTGATTCAATCACAACAAAATTTTGAATATTTAATTTATTGAAGAGGCGGTTATCCTTTAGCTGTTTAGCGAAGTGAATCTAGCGTGTTTCTTGTTTTATCACTTCCAAAACTTATCCGGCCGATGGGCAAACAATTGTTTTTTGCAATCGCTTATGGGTGTCACTTGTATGAAGTCATGATTACATAATACAAAGCATTGGATGGTTTCAGGCAAGGTAATCATCAACGGTATGGTAACTGTTTGTCTTCTTTTTTCTTTTCTTTCTTTCTTTTTCTTTTTTTTATATATATACAAGGAGTTGGTTGTATTTATTTTTAGTAATTGTTAAGTGCAGGTTCAAACCATAAGGGTTGTCCCTAACAAGCGTATACTACCTCGTTATTGTTGACCTAACGTGAGGGGACAATCTAAGTCTAGGGTTCAAACCATAAGGGTTGTCCCTAACAAGCCTATACTATCTCATTATTGTTGACCTAGTGTGAGGGAACAATTTATTGCCCGACATTCGTACCGTCATTGTCAGTTTGGTAGATACTCAAAGGATTCAGATCAAACTATTACCTTTGCAATAGACATGTCCCCAAGGTTTAAACTTAGGTCTCTTTTTTGTTAGTGTCTGGCCAGACAAACAATTATCAATCCGCCTAACCCTTGGGGGCGTACCTGTTTATCATTTGTACATAAGAAACTTTTATTGCTTAGAAAGGAGACGAAGCATACGTGGAAGAGGAAAGAAATCGATAGAAGAAAGGAAGAGGAAATGAAGAGGTAGTAAAGAGGAAATGAAAGGAAAAAGAAAGTAGGCAGGATGCATGTTGAAGAGGGTTGATCCAGGAGAGAGATTGGGAAGGAGATTTGAAGGAAGAGAAAGGGAGGAGAGCAACATGGATAGAAAGAACATGTAGAAGAGAGTGAAGGTAAACATAATCAGACATAGAAGTATAAGTGTCACAATTTAGATGAATGAAGAGATGCTTGGACAAAACATTCACATTTGTGTTCAAAGTGTTGTAATTGTGATATGTTCTTGTAATTCAAAGATGCCTTGAAGGCATATGATAAATACAAACTTATTTTCCTTTAGTGAGTGGATGTTTGAGTGTTGTTGTGATCTTTGGACCTGTGCATTGCTCAATAGTTTTTGTTGCAGGTGAGGTGATGTAACAGGAGTTGCAGGTTAACATAGTCTGGTGTTTATTGCCCTTTAAATATAATGTTGTCATGCCACCTAGGAGTTGTCGTTTGAAGACATGCTATTTAAAGGTTGTCAAAATATTTTTTTGTCTTGAGGAGCCACCATATTGGTTTGTGCAATGTCACTGTCATTAGACATTGTCATCTTGTAATTTATTGTCTTAACACCTTTTGTCATCTTGAGACCATGTTGTCATATCATATCGTTTTGTTGTCCGACAATGCATGAGATGTTGCCAACCATAAGAGTTTACTTGTTGTCTTGATGTGTGTCATTATATGGACTTTGACTATGTCATACAAGTGACCAAAGCATCATTTAGGGTAGCCTTGTCATTAGTCATGAGAATTTGCAGTCTGATAGACTAAACTATCTTTTGAGTCTATCTTACATTGAAATTGTCGTACAAAGAATAAGGTCATCCAATTAGTTTGTCGTACAACAAATGTGATTATACAAATGACGATGGACGTACAATTAGGAAATTGTCCTACAAGGACTGTAGAGATGTTGTCATAAGATGTTATCTCTCAGAAGTGTAACGACCCTTCTCACACGACTTTAGAAAAGTAAATGAATTGTTAATTATACTAGCCCTATATTTTAGAATGTGGTACTGTTGATGCTCGTTGTGCATCCATGACCAGGTATAAGCCTTTGACGGACTGAATAAGGGTTGCAGATAGGGTAAGAGGGAAGTGATGATTCGACTCGTGAGTACATGGAAACTCACATGAATTGCACATCATATAGGTGCATCATAGGAAATCTTGCATTTTGCGTGTGCTTGCATATATGTTTGCTACTTGATTTTTCCTTTGTGGCAATGAGAATGTTGGGAACATGGGAGCCACACCTTGCTAAGTATGTGTTGAAATAAAAAATGATTATATAGTTATTATTTTAAAAAATATAATTAAAATGATATATAATATAAAATAATAATATGATAGCAAATATATGAATATGAAATGTAAACTAAAATCATAGTCTTTGAGGTTAATGAAAGCAAAGTCTATGTTGAAAAAAAATGCATCTTTAATTATCATTTTAAAAGTTTAGGTGTTGTAAGGTAATGGTTAAAACTAAAGAACCAAAAATTTTGTGTTGTCATGATGTTTTGAAGTGTGTTGTGTGACCGTTTTAACTCCATGTCTACCTAACATTGTGCATGATATGAGGGGAGGACAAATTTTTGAGTTCTGGGAATGGTGGAACGTTGGGAATGAACTTACCCAAAATAAGTTTTCTTTGGGGGGATTTGGGGATTGCATAGAAAATATATTGTGTGTAAGTATTGTAGGGAGTATAAAAAAAGACCCACGTGAAGGACGAAGGGAACTATGGATGTGATTCAGGTGTGTTGTTTGCTTTCTGAAAAGTTGGTTTTGGATTGCTGGTAGTTCATATTGCTTGAAAAGAATTCAATTCAAATTCGACCTCAAACAATCGTTTCAGGTGTGCATGTTATAATCTGTGTTGAATTGACGAATTCTGCAATTGGTTGATGAAGTGATTTTGGAAAACAAAAATTTTTTGATTTGATTTAAATATTTCCTTGAGCATGTATTTGCAAAACCGAAAATGGTTAATTAAATATTCTTTGTGAATGTGTGCATATGTTGTGATCATAGCTTTATTTTACATGGCCGAGATGGCGACAGTGTGGTTAAAATATATTGTGTGTGAACAAATAGAAAAAGCTTTGTTCAATTTGGTGATGTGTTATCCATATTATCTGGAAATTGGAAACGTAGTATAAAATCGGATATATGAATATGAAAATGAGTGACACAATTGTAGTGGATAAAGACAACATAGAATTTGGAAATGTTTTGATTGTATACTTCTAGTGTTATTAAAGTCCATCAAATATATTGTTATTGTGTAGTCTAGTTTGGTTTACCAGGTTTTCGTTTGTCTGTGAATATTAAGTAACCATGAAAATGAAGGAAAATAAGGCATATGTGTTACTATGTGTATAACGTATGGTCAAAGTGTGCATATATGATTGGTATGCACTAGCTGTAAAAGAAATTTAGTTGTACAAATTATTTTTACCATTAATGTTGTTTGGAAAGTGAATGTCAAGAAAAATGCATGCATTGAATTCGCTTGATGTAACGCGATAAGTGAATTTTATTTTGTAATTGCATGTTTGTATAAGTTGCATTTTTAGAAATACATACATGAAATGAGCCGCAATCTGATCCCTTGCACTACCCAAATCGAGTACTAGCGGAGTTGATAAACATCAAGAATGGAACTGAAACCACATGTTTGGGTGAAGGGTGCAAATAGCAACTAGATTGAACCAGACGTTGTCCGATAGTGGATGTCCGCAAAATAAGACACCATGTTGTTCATTTATCGAGCATCTTGAGAGTAAAAACTAGGTTATTTGTTGCTGAAAAATGTAGCCCTTTCCAAATTGTGGAAATGGGAAGAAAGTGTTTGTTGTGTTGTTTGAAAATGTAGGGTGCTAGCTAGTGAAGTTGTTAAGTTGCTTGTATTGTAGAACCTTGAAACTGGAACCCTTTTGGGGTTGCATGTAGTATATATATTGTTTGAGTATTTGTAGAAATGGAGTTCTGAGCCATAGATGTAATGTTGTAAGAAAATCGTATAAGCACCTACTCTATAATATTGGAAAAAGAAATGTAATTTGGTTTTACTTTTTACTAGTGTACACATTTATATATATGTGCAAGTTTCTGACTAGTAGTTAAGTTTTGCAATTCTAGTGTTAAATACTTAAGCTATTACCAAAATTTTATGACAAAAATGCTAAACCCCAGATGATGTATTGAGGGTATATTCTAACCTATGAAATAGTAAACTTTGGGCTAACAAAAAGGATTGGTACACCATTATATTCGAAGAAAAGAATAATATATGTGTTGTCTTCGAAACACAATCAAACATGTGGTGTAACCTTCTCTTATGTTGGCCGAGATGAATGGGTTACTTATGGCTTTGAAATCTAGTTGAAAGATGTTGGTTCTTTTCTAATTTAATTACAATTGGAAAGCAAATGAATAGTTAGCTAAAATTCCTTATTTATGGAAATGTTTATGTTTGTAAGTGCTTTGAGTTTATGTTAGATAAAGAATTGCTAGGGACATAAGTCATTAAAAAAAAGTTGGAAATGTTGCCAATTAAATTGGGACCAACCCGAACACTAGAATGTTAGAATATTGTGGCAGTTCAGTGTTATGTTCTTATGTTCTTTAATGATGTTTAAATTGGAAATTTGAACCATTGCAAATGATACCTAAGTATGTCCATTTTTGAGCTATGGCCTAGTGATTAAATAATGTCTTAGCTTGTAGAAGAACTCACTCTCTCCCTTAAATGTATAAGAGAAAATTATAAATAGGGAAGAATAAATACTATGTAAATGTTATTCTTATGCTGGTCGAGATGAGTGGGCTACTTATGGCTTTGAAATCTAGTTGAAAGATGTTGGTTCTTTTCTAATTTAATTACAATTGGAAAGCAGACGAATAGTTAGCTAAAATTCCTTATTTACAGAAATGTTTATGTTTGTAAGTGCTTTGGGTTTATGTTAGAGAAAGAATTGCTAGGGACATAAGTCATTAAACAAAAGTTGGAAATGTTGCCAATTAAATTGGGACCAAACCGAACACTAGAATGTTAGAATGTTGTGGTAGTTCGATGTTATGTTCTTATGTTTTGTAATGATGTTTAAATTGGAAATTTGAACCATTGCAAATGATACCTAGGTATGTTTGTTTTTGAGCTATGACCTAGTGATTAAATAATGTCTTTGCTTGTAGAAGAACTCACTCTCTCCCTTAAATGTGTAAGAGGAAATTACAAATAGGGAAGAATAAATACTATGCAAATGTGATTCTTTTCCTAGAGAGTAGTAAAATAGACTCTATCATGTGATGTTATTTTCTTAAAACACTCTTTAGGGGCAAGAGTGGTGTATAATTATATTGAATTTAGATCCTCTTTCTAGTTATCCTATACCCTAAACTTATTTTAATCTTGTAAGCAAAATAATATTGAAAAGATTATTGGGAAGGGATAAACAAATTAAAACACACCTAATATGGTTGTAGATACGGGTATGCATGCAATGTGATTCAAGAATAATTGATCTTTTGATGGATAGGTTAGACCAAGGGACTTGTCAAAAGTAGTAACGAGGGATGGTATGCAACGTCACCTCTAGGTTGTTTCTTGGGAGTACAGTGATACGTCTATGTTTCACAATGGTTGTAAAGGACTCGTGTGATAACCGAAGCTAGTTATGCCACAACGTTTGGTATGGGACAAACATTTGTGAATCAAAGTGGGCATTTGAGACTAAGCTCAATTTTAGAGAAATGATATGGCTCTAGCTAACTCCAAGTAGTTGAAAAAATAGCTAAACACTAGTTATATATACGCTAAAACCCTTGCATACAATTCCTTGAACAAATCAACCTGATAATCTAAGTTTAAGTATGTGTAGGGATGGGGAAAGCATGCGTCCACCCTCTAGGTGTTATGGGCCCTAGAGGATAATCTATGTCGTGGTTCAACCCTCATGCTAGAACAAGAGGATGATAAATGAGACAAGTCAAATCCACAAAATGGTACCTTTACGAGATTTGGTCAATCTCATCCACTTGGGTGGTTGTTTGCAACAGTCTTGAACCCAAAGGTGGTTTGATATGTCTGTACTAATTAAAACTTTATGTGATAATTCATTGGGTGGAATATAAATGCTATGAAGATGAAAGCATTTGTTGTGAACAAAAAAACACTATTTAGGATAAACCAATAAACTTAAACAAAATAAAAATACCCTGAGAAATTGATTGGCCTAATTTTGTGGTGCAACCAAGTGAGTAGACTTGGGTTGTTACAAGAAGACTTGAAACTTGTCTTGTTCTCTTGAATATTGCTGATTACATGTGTGATTATTGTTCATCTTGAGGTCATGGATAAATAGAAAACTTGTGCTACTTGAGAAGGTTGTCCACAGGAGGATTTCCTTCTCTCGTTTGCATCATTTGGTATTAGGGCAGGTTTAATTTGAGAGTCTATAAATTTTGTTGAAGGAAATATGGTACAAAGAGGAAGAGGAAGACCACATGGTCTAGAAACCCGACCTTTATATTTTGAGAGGAATTACCGCCAGGTTAGATGCGATTGAGACTGTCCAAAGAAGGGGTGTTCTTCTTAAGGAGATTAGTGATAGTGAAGAGGAGGAAACTAACCACATAGAAGCACGAGATGAAGAGTAAGGAAAAAAACTTGAGCAATTGTTAATTTGGGAAATCTCAAATATTGGAGGTAAACCAAAGATGGATACTCTCAATTTTAATGAAGTTTAAACCCAAAATATTTGATTGATTAGATAATGGACATGGAGGTATTTGTTGAATATGAATGTATAAAGGATCTATAATGGGTCAAATTTGCATGTATGAGACTGAAAGGATATCCTTTAATTTGGTGGGATCATATCCAAATAGAGAGAGCGAAAGGGGAAGGATAAAATTTGAACTTGGGATAAGTTTGTGTTCAAGTTAAAATGTAAACTTTTATTGAGAAGGATGGCAAGAGGTACATATTAAGCTCATTGAAGGACAAAGGAGAAAAGGTGGATAGCAATCCTACAATGTGCTTGGGTACAGAAAAACAATCCTTAAAGGGAATGAAGAAGAAGGAAGCATGTTTTGCTTTCATTGCTAAACCCACAAAAGAAGGGATAGTGGACAAGTTGGATGAAATCCCATATGAAGTGAAGGATTTGTTGAAAGAATATGCAAAAATTCTTTTAAAAGATGGGTTGCCACCCACGAGGAGAATTGGTCATCATTTAGATTTCAGTCTGGAATCAAGCTTACGCAATAAACCAACTTAAAGGATTGACACAAATAAAGAATAAAGAGGAAAAGCAAAAACAAGCAAGAAAATAGAAAATTTGAGAGAGTGTTGTCGACTTTAAACATGTGCAATATTACACAAAATAATGTCAATGATTTATGTGTAGTTGTAGGTAATATGGCGATTACACAAAATCAGAGCTGCATTAGAGTATTGACAGCCATCACATATTATCTTTCTTAATAAGAGATAATCAATGAATTTTACCCAACATTGGGTATATTCCATATTTATATATTATTTATGTTTTTATAAACATTGGTTACGATGAAATATTAGTTATTGTTTTTATTTTTATGCCATGATATAGGCAGATTTTTTTTGAAGTGATGGGTTACTTTGATAATTATGTTATTTGTTAAGGTAGTAATGGAATCTTTTCTTGCCCATACATTTACTTTAACACATGATATACCGTGTGTTTATGAAATGGGTTTAAATCACACAATCGAGGTATTTGACATTCAGGAAATTGTGAAACTTCTACATGGTGGGGAAAATTCCAGGGATAAGGTGGTTGGAGCTTGGGTGAAACTATAATCCTACCTTGAGTTTTCTTTTACTGATGCAAATCAGTGTACTGTCTACTAGAAATTTGGGTTTTCTAGAAACTGTATCAGTTTTTCTCGGAGGACTATGTAATGGAAAATGTGAATATTCCTTTTCTATAACTTGCATGATTTGAGATGGGAAATTGTAACATTATTTGCAGATTCTCAAATAACCTTTGTATAAGATTCACTCATAGGATTGTTGGCAGAGATTGTCAAATTAATCTCTTTGCAAAAGAAAGGTTAACATAGGTTGGCAAATGAATCACTTTGAAGAGTCAGTCTCTGCTTTAAGTTTCTCTTGTTCTGTTAGATTTAGTTTAGTTCGAGTGGGAGGTCTATGTTGACTGCTTTTTGGTTTGAGCATATGATATCAATTATCAAAATGTATACGTGGAATTCATGACCTAAATAATTTTGCAATTACTGTATCTGTTTGCCTGTCCTGTTTCAGTTTTGCTTCTAAAAATGTTGTGTTTTTTTGTTTTGTTTTGTGTAGAAGTGAGTGTTTAACTGGGAAGGGTTTTGTATGTGACAAGCATATTATAATAGTCATTGAAGAGGGTAACCAATATGTTCATTATAGCATTTGTAGGGAATTTGAAATACAGAGAGTGTATGGGGGCTTGCAGGGGAACCCAAAGATGAAAAGAATAATGAATGTTTATCTTATGCTTTTGATATAGCAAGGGAAGGCTGAAGTATTCAACTTGCATGGAGAGGCAATTGTTGTGAAAGCATTCTTATATCTTTAAAAATTAAAGATGTCTAGAAATTCTTTTCTTTGAACAATGCCTTAGCACTTAGCAGTCCCCAACTTTCTCTCTAACTTTTCAAATATTACTATACTGAGCTAGGAATCTCTACTCTGTCTGCTTTTGTAGTGCACTACTTTATTATGAATCTGTTTAACTTCATGAAGTTATCAATCACAGCTCTAAATTCCAACCCCATTCTTCACCGTGATCGAGGAAAATAGAAGATGGTAAATAACTAACATCTTGAGAAAAGCATTCCTTACATGTTTGAAGATGAGAGAGGGTTCAAATACACTTCAGAACTCGGGATTTGGAAGGTTAAAGATCTCCCGATGTAATTTGTTTTATGGAAAACATATATATATGATATTTGATCCAAAGGGATATACTAGAATTGATGCGTTTGCATGTTTAGCTTCTCAGTCTTGTCTGTATGGATCCTTTGGCTTTTGGTATCTTGTAAACATTGTGGGTCTAGAATTCATCTAAGGTATTGAACTATAATTGTAGGGTTTTTTAAAAATCAGAATGAAATATAAAGTTTTTTTTAAATAAAATAAATAAGAAAGTTGAAAAAATTAATTAAACTACTTTAAGAAAACGCCCACCGTGGGGCTCGAACCCACGACCACAAGGTAAAGAGCCTTCCGCTCTACCGACTGAGATAGACGAGCTGCGATTTGATTCGATTGAACTATAATAGTAGCGTTTTCTTAAATTCAAAATGAAATATAAAGTTTTTTTTTAATAAACTAAATAGGAAAGTTAAATGAACTACTTTAAAAAACGCCCACCGTGGGGCTCGAACCCACGACCACAAGGTTAAGAGCCTTGCGCTCTACCAACTGAGCTAGACGGGCTGCTGTTTGATTCGATGATGACAATATTTTGAATGTTTAATTTATTGAAGAGCCGGTAGTTGTTTAGCCGTTGTTCAAAAAAAAATGGAACATAGGCACTTTTATTATTATTATAATTTTTAATTTATTATATGGAGTCATCTAAATATGCTATTTATATATATATATATATATATATTTAATTTATTACATGGAGTACTTGGTTAGTTGGAAGGGAATTGCGGTAGACAGTATGGAAAGGCCGAACGTGCTATGGGGGCCAACACGAGGTAGTTAAACCCTTAAAAGACAGTTTTTTTTATCATTATGCTAACTGGTAAGGGCGGATGCGCCGCAGTAGCTTTGCTGGCTAAATTAATGTGGCTATATGCCACAGATTTTGAATGTTAGAAGGCAGGTAAGATACATTGGCCGGCTTGACTCGTGTATGCTTTTAAGATGACGATGTGTCTTGCTTTTAATATGACGATGTATCTTTGTGTCTAATGTCGCTTTAACTGAACCTCTGCTTAACTTAAACGTGTCGCTTGTGAATTAGACTGGACAAAATGGACCTGCTCGTGCGCTTGGCTGTTTGTAAGGCTTAATCCTTGTGAGGCCGCGTGCGCCAACAACAGGGGGTCACGAAGGGTTTCGGGGCTTATGGGAGCCTGGCCCTCCGACATATGCATTTTGATAATTGATATCATATGCTCATACCAAAAAGCAGTCAACTTAGACCTCACGCACGAACTAAACTAAATCTAACAAAATCTAATAGAAGAGAAGAAAACTAAAACAGAGACTGGACAGGAAACTCAGATTTGATAACTACAACTTATATTTTAAAAAGAATAGGTTAGATAATAATGTTGGTATGTTAAAATAGGTTAAATAATAGTGTTCTAATAATTGTTGGTTGATTATTCAGATCAATTTTGAAAGTTTAAGTCTCATTGATTTTGTCTTATCCAAAAGATTAGAGTTTATAATGGAAATAGAATTGGCTAAATAAGAGTGTCAGCATGTTTGTTGGTTGACTACCCCGATCAATTCTTTGGAAGGTTTAGGTCCCATCGGCTTTGTCTTACCCAACAAGCTAGGATTTGTAGCGGTAGCATCCAAGTTTAATCTGAATTTAATGAATTTCCTTCATAAAAACAGAAAATAAAATTTATAATGATAACATCCAAATTTAATAAATTTCCATCTCTCTCCCACCTACCTACACGCAAGGTTTGTGGAGCAACCCCTAGGATTCGATCCCGTCGGAAGACCGGGCATCTTGCATTCACTCATTTCAGCTAGTTCCACTCATTTCGGCTAGTTATAGTGAAGGAGCTAGACCAACTAGAGGAGCGTTTGGTCTCAACGCATTTATATCCTAGGTATGGGTAGGACCTCCTCCGGTCTCAGAAGACGCTTCAAAGTGATTCATTTGCCAACCTATGTTAACCTTTCTTTTGCAAAGAGATTAATTTCCCAATCTATGCCAGCCTTCCTTTTGCAATGAATTTTATACGAAAACTCTTGACAATATGCACAAAAGGTTATAATTTTTCATATTACACCATGCAAGCTATAGAAAAAGAATATTCACATTTTCCATTATATAGTCCTCCAAGAAAAACTGATAAGAGTCTCGAGAATGTCCAAATTTCACGCCCACAGCACACTAGATTTTGCATCAGTTAAAAAACCTCAAGGTAGAGGTGTTGGAGTTTAATTGATTTCTATTATTAGCGTGTTTTTCTATGTTCATGGGGGCAATATTCCATGTGAATATTTCCAGTTGTAATAGGTAATATTTAGGTGGTTTGGTGTGATGTTGAGAATATTTGATTCTCATATATTTGTTTTTTTACCCACTTGGAAGATTCGTTCTGTCTTTTACTAACTTGGGAGATTCTTCAGTTACATTCCCAAGCTATATATTGTAATGAATTATCATGAATAAATCAGTTCAGACTAATTTTGGCTCACATGTGGTATCAGATTCAGGTTTGAGAGAAACCTTGCTTGTTTTTTAAAAATTATTTTTGTGTTGTTTCAGGACGGCAACGACGTTCCTTCACTTCCAAAGTTGGACGTTCCTCCACTTCTGCGTATTTCAACCATCCCCTGCCCCTTTCTCTGTCAGATTTTTTATCTCGATATTTTTTGTTGTAATAAGAGTATTTATCCCTCTCTTTGTCTCTACCATTTTCATCCCTACTTCTCTGTGACCTCTTGATTTCTTCCCAACCTCCACGGACTTTTCCCTCTCATCTGAGCACCGCCTTTCACAGCCTGACTTTTCGTGTCATCTGTCGTAATCCTTCCCGCCTCTATTTTATTTCTCAGAAACCCTAGCATCGTCACTGTCAACAGACGAACTTCTATCATCCTTTCTGCTCCCTTTTATTTGGTGTCCATGGTCATCGGTAGATTGGTTCAGTGCTTCCACCTTTGCACTCCACCAAGCAGTAACAAGCTTGACATGATGGAAAAGCCTCGACAGTTCACCCTCCAAATTGTAAATCCTTCTCGAATTGTATTGAAGCCCCGCTCCTTTGAGAAACCATAAACCCTCCAAATTGCAAATCCTTCTCAAATTGTATTGAAGCCAGAATCCTTGGAGAAACCATAATCATGGGAATCCTATTATGCTGCTTCATTATTCTATATGAAGATTTTAAGTTTGCCAAATATGGTAAAGACTTAATATTGATAGCTGCTTCGTCCGTGCGTTCAAAAGGAGCCTTTTTATTATTTAATTTATTTTATTGTAACCCAAGCACATGAGTTTCCCAAATTTGGTAATTTCTTAGTATTATTGTTAAAAAAAAAGAAAAAAGTAAGGAAAAAAAAACTGATGTGCACATTCTAGTATTGATTTAGTAGATATGGATATTATTTTTTGGAATTTGTAGAATATAGTGGAAGTAATTATTTTGTTTAAAAAAAAAAAATTGATGTGCACATTAGCACGTGTTTCTATGATCATTGGAATTTAGCACTGTCTGTTGCATTTGAAGAACAATCATTGGGATTGAAAGTCCACCAACGAGTAAGGAAGGAGTTGCACCATTGATTTGTAAAAATGGCAAATGACAACATTAATGTCCCAGTCCCAGAATTTAGAGGAGCCAACTATGACTACTGGTCAATCAAGATGAAGCATTTGCTCATTAGCAAAGGTGCTTGGGAGATTGTGGAGGATGGCTACACAGAGCCAACCGATTGGAGTACTATTCCAATTATCGATAGACAAGCAACAAGAGAGGCACAAAAGAAGAATAGTCTTGCAATATTCTACTTGCAAACAACCTTGGATGAGAGCATTTTCCCAAGGATTGCAAGTTGTGCATCAGCCAAAGATGCATGGAAAGCTCTAAAAGAGAGCTATGAAGGCAACACTCAAGTCAAGCAAGTGATATTGCAAACTCTAAAAATGGAGTTTGAAAATCTCCGAATGAAGGAAAATGAAAAGGTTGGAGACTATTGCATGAGAGCCAAAGCATGTGTTGACAAAATGAAGACTCTTGGTGAAGAAGTGAATAATGAAGTCATTGTAAAGAAAGTGTTGAGAACACTTTTACCCAAATAGAGCCAAGTATCCATTGTAATTGAGGAGAGTAAGGACTTGACTACTCTCACATATGATCAACTCATGGGTTCCTTAATGTCCCATGAGGAGAGATTTTCTTCAACTCCAAATGTTGGGGGAATGGAAGAAAAAGCATTTTCATCCAAAGAAGGTGAATCTAGTTCAAGAGGAAGAGGCCAATGGAGAGGAAGAGGTAGATATTCTTCAAGAGGTAGAGGTAGTTTTTCTCCAAGAGGAGGAAGAGGTGGCTTCTAAGAAAGAGGAAGAGGTGGCTCTCATGAAAGAAGAAGAAATGGCTATCAAGGAAGAAGTAACAAGCAATGTTACTATTGTAACAAGTATGGGCACTTTGAAAAATATTGTAGATTGAAAGCATCACATGGAGGAAGAAGCAATAATGCACACTATGGTGAGGAGGAGGACTCATCAATTTTATTTTTGTCATATGGAAAATCTGATCAAAATATGAATGAGACATGGATTCTTGATACCGGATGTTTCAATCACATGACCGGCAAGGAGGAGTTGCTATCTACAATTGATAATTCCTACAAGTCCAATATAAAGCTTGGAGATGATAAAGCATTGCAAGTTGAAGGCAAAGGAACCATGGAGGTACAAACTAATGAAGGTAAGAAGAAAGTGACTGATATTTACTACACTCCAAATTTAAAACATAATGTGTTGAGTGTTAGGCAAATCATGGAAAAAAATTTTAAGCTTGTGTTTGAAAACAATAAGTGTGAGATTTTTTATAAGAATCATGGGCATAGGCACGTCACTACCATTCCCATGACCAAGAATAGATTATTTCCTCTAAAATTTGGAGAAGAAAAGAATGATTTTGCATGTGCAGCCATTGATAGCAAAAGTTGGCTATGGCACTTAAGATTTGGCCATGTAAATTTTTCTAGTTTGAGGAAAATGGTTTCTCAAGAGATGGTATATGGGCTACCTAAAATTGATGATCAAAAAGGTATGTGTGAAGGATGTGCTTTGGGCTCACAATTGACTATTTTCATATAATCGTCTAGAATGCCCCTATCGCTAGCAGGAAAACATATAAATCAGTTCAGACTAATTCTGGCTCACAAGAGGTAGAACGTAACGATGATTATAGTTTCACCCAAGATCCAACCACCTTATATCCCTGGAATTTTCCCTGCCATGTAGAATTTTCATAATTTCCGGAATATAAAATACTAGATTGTGTGATTTAACCCATTTTATACGGTATATCATGGCTTCAAGTAAATGCATTGGAAAAAACATTCCATTACTACCTCAACAAATAACATAATTATCAAAATAGGCCACCACTTAAAAAATTTCCCATGCCTATGTCATGCCATCGTAACCAATGTTTATAAAAACATAGACAATATATAAATATGGAATATACCCCATGTTGGGGTTCCAAAAGAATAACAGTCAACCTTTAAAGAACAATAAAGAAATCTAAAATTTCACTGATTATCTCTTCTTATATAATATTTGATGGCTGTCAAAACTCTAATGCAGCTCTGATAACAATATGCACATTAACTATAATTACACTTAAATCGTTACATTATTTTGTGTAATATTGCACAAGTTTATAGTCGACAACACTCTCACAAACTTTCCCAAAAGCATGATGTGTAATTAATAGAATGCTAAAAACATCGTAAAATCGAAAGTTAGAAAATTGCACAATTACATATGAAAGACAATTTCCATCCATATTTATGTGATATTGACACTCCTTTTAAATGAAAATGCACTATTACGTAACAATACACTTGGAAACCCTTAAAAAGGGATGAAAAGGCATTTTACAAGCACCATGTGATCTCCTTAGAGATGTTAATATAGGGTGTCCAACAACAGACCATTCTTCCCTATCTTCCCTAGCACCATGTGATCATGAGCATATTAACAAAGATTTATTAAAATTATAAAAACTAAAAGCAAAAAAATAGCAAAAAAAAAATATATTTCAATTATAATGTGTCTTTTTTTTTGTTACATAAAAGAGTTGGTCATAACCATATTATTTTTATTAAGTGCATTATTTTTAGTAGTAAGTGATAAATGCAAACCACATGGATTGCTTCTTCCACCAAACCTATTCTATTTCATTATAATATGTCGCTGCTTGATAATTAATGTGTAGATTATAGCATGTGGCTACGTGATGAGAACATAATTTTTATAAAGATTATCTTCTTATTGTATAATTAATGTACAGATTGTAGCATTAGAGTTTTAGCCATCACGCGTTATTTTTACTTGAAGGATTTTTTAATATATATTTTGGTAAAAGATTGATAAATTAAATTAGTTTTAAAAATTATATCTCCGGTGTATTTTGTCAAGAATGCCCCTATCGCTAGCAGGAAAACAGTAGTCTAAAATGGGCTACCCCTCTCTCTCCCCTTATTTCTATATCTCTGTCTTCTGAGAGTGAAAAGCTTCCTTCAACCTTGTGTAAAGTATGAGTGGGAAAAAAATTGATGAGTCTTTTAAAGACCGACCAGCCAAATCTTCAAGAAGAATTACAAAAGAATGTCAAAGAACCATGTGAAACCTTTTGCATATCACCAAAAGCTGGATGTTTGCAGGAGCTACATGGGTTCCCCTCAAAGATGAATATTTAAAAATTCACATAAATTCACGAGGGAAACTTAGTTGAAATTTCTACACATATGCATCTTATACTTCTTTCGTAGTAATACATAAATTTAAAAATAACAATTAAATTACTCGAAAAGGATAGTGGCTGAGTACTCGAGGTAGACTGTCTAAGTTAGTTCTTTACTCAATTTTATAGTGATACTTCTGACATCGATTCTAAGTAATGCCCTACATCTAAAAAAAAACCTTAACAATTCTTTTATGAAAAAAAAAACAAATAATTTAATTAATTGAAACTCCAAAAAATTAACCATTCAAGTGTTGTAGGTGAGTTGGAGAGGAGAGGACAATCCTGCAAGGGAGGTCTCAAGTTCGAATCTCTACCCTATCAAAAAGTTGAATTACCTAAAATCCAATTGATAATGTTGGTGCGGGCAGGGCCGAACATGACTCTCGGATGACTTTGATAGTTTAGAACCCTTTGGTCGTGGTCTCTCAGACCAAAGCGGCCCTGCAAGGGGTTTTTTGCTTTAAAAAATCCAAAAAATAAAGTTTGACTGGTTTTATGGAACCAGTTGCCTCTAATTTCAATTGGTCTGTTTTATTTAATACTAAATTATTAATAAATACAAAAAAAACACTAAATTTTAAAATTGGTGTTTAAAAAGAAAAAACAAAAAGGTTAAGGCAAGCAAGTCTAACAAGTTGAAAAATGCTTATTGATTTTCATTTTTCATAAACTGATTACAGAAATATATAGCCTTGGAGTCACAAAGAAGAATCTCCATAGAAGGCTAAAATCCAATCTAAGTAACAACTGAAACGCTATAATTACATAGTTAAAACTGCAGTCGCTATACAAGGTAATTCTAAATCAAGCAGATCAGATTCGCAATGCTAAGTTGAGGAGATCAGATTCCAACATTCTCCCACTTGATACTTGATGCTAAAGGAACTCTTCCAGGATTTCAAAAGCATCATAAACTTTAAATGATTTTATTTTACGTTTCTTCCAATTTTGTAATTGACATTGGCACCCCTTCTACTTTCCATGTGGGCTATCCTCCATATCTTTTGCTTTCTCCTGTAAATAAACGTTGAGTGCCTTTTGATGATCAACTCCCCCTTCATCAAAACATTCTTCAATTGTGGTTTTCAACAACCACTCTTTCACATTCTTGCAATGGTCTTTGAACCATTCTTGCAAGTGACCATATTTTACATCATTACAATACCATACTCTATATGAGTATGAGCTGAGATTAATCATCTCACATAGATGATTGTAACAAACAACACTCTCAGCAACCTCTACACACACAATTACATAATACATAGCTATGAAATAGCTAATTACATATGCTACTTGGGAATACAACTTCTCATATTTTTTCACTCATTACAATGGTTGTACATGCTTTCTTCTCCAAAGAAGAAACATCACACAAACATCCCAAGTGTTGATCCATCATTGTCTTCACAAAAGGAATACTTTCCTCCAATGGTGTCTCCATAGGGCAAGTTTCAAAGCTTGCATTGCTTGCCAAAGATGTCTTGATAAGACACTCTTCAACACACATTAGAACATCAGCCTCAACATAATCCATCAAACTTCTACTCAATAAATTATCAACAAATAAAGAATCAAGCAAAATAGCATCACCTCTTTGCTTGTAGATTTGAGTAGGATCCCATGTGCCTTCCTTTGTTCTTGCCAAGATGCCATGTTGTTGTACATTTTATTTTGTTACTTTTGAAGCAACCATTAACTCTTCAAGAGTTCTCCTCCTTGATGTAGCTTCACAAAATACATGCTTCACTCTTGATGAGTGATCCCCAAACATGAAGCTAATAGCTTGCATCTCCTCTTCATCAACAATTTCTTTTGGATCAATATCCCATAAAATATTTGTCTTCTCAACAAGACAATCATATTTCACTCCATATGAGTGAGCTCTCAAATATTCATCCATTTGTTTTTTCACATAAACATTTCCATTCAACATAAGTAAGCCAACCTTTGAGGTGAAGTGTTGGCTCCTTATCTTCAACATTCTCCTCCATGAGAAGTGGTGTGGATTCATAATATGAACAACTTTTTTGATTTAGTGTCTCCTCCATAAGACACTTTTCATCATATGCCTCCTCCATGAGACATTTTCATTCACCTCATCTTGGTGGTCTTCAAACAAGCAATATTCCACTTTGGAGTGGTCTTCACAATAAGAGTCATCATTCTCATAGAATGATCCTTCATTCATTGTCTCTTCAATGAGACATTCTTCAATGTGCATGCTTTCTAAACATGCCACACCCACATATTATTTTTCTTTCTCCTTTTTAAGAAGAAATTCATCAAAATTACTCTCTTCCATGAGAGTTCCACAAGGCCCTACACAAGGCTCCTTCACATCCTCCTCTTCAAGAAGGAATTCTCGATCATATTCCTCTACAAGAAGGAATTCTTCATTTTCATTATATATACCTTTCTCATAAAACATATCTCCCACAATAAGAACCTCACAAGGCTCTTCATATGAGTCTTCATAAGACTCTCCAAAAGAATCTTCTAAAGGCCGTCGAAAAAAGGATCTTCAAACAGTTGTCGAAAAAATGGTCATTGAAAGGATTGTGGCCAAAAACATCTTCGATCAAACTACGCCTTCCAACACCTCTGCCTAACATGTTGAATCCCAAAAAACCTCCAAACAGGTTCGAAAAACCGCCAAACCCTCCACTGAAGAGGTTTGTACCACACCGGTGACCATCGCCTCTATCACCCAGCCGCATTCTGCTATTCCTTTTAATTCCCAATTGGATTTCTTTATTTGACAATCTAATAAATTTCAAAGAATTTTTAAAAATCATCCCAACCAAAATAAATTTCAATGGGGAATTGGAGCCCTTCCACGAGCTACAACAAATTCGTAGAGCTTTCTAATCTCTGATTGATAATCCATCGGGTCTTCAATCCCATATGCTGAAGCGTAAGCAAGAGTCTGTACACGTCGGGAGTTTTTCTCTGCTCGAAGTTCTTCAACAGATCGTGCAACTCGTTTCGTAGGGTTTCATATTTCAGATCGATGTAGGGCTTGGCCTTCTTCGCCTGCTTGTGGACCAACTCCACTTTGTGCTCGGGTACCACAATGATAAATGCTCATTGATTTTCTTTGATTATTCATAAACTGGCTATAGAAATATATAGCTTTGGAGTCACAACAAAAGAATCTCCATAGAAGGCTAAAATTCAATCTGATTAACAATTGAAACGTTCTAGTTACACAGTTAAAATTGTAGTCGCTATACAAGACAATTCTAAATTAAGCAGATCAGATTCGTAATGCTAAGTTGAGGAGATCAGATTCCAACACAAGCACCCTCACCTCTTGGAGAAAAATGTTTAATTTTCCTATTCAACATATATTCTATAAGAAGACTTCCAAACTCGATAGATTAAATTTTTTAAAAACTTGATAAGCATGAGTACTCTAGAATATATAGAGAGCACACCTACTTTAATGGTGGTAACATTGAAAGGATGGGACTTATGATGTTTATATATATATATATATATATATATATATATATATATATATATATATATATTATAAAGATATTTTTTGTTTTAACATAAAATTATAATATATATTTTAGATTAAATTCTAAGAAGTTGTAAGTTGGTTTTTTTTTTTAAAGTGTTTTTTCTTTCAATAAGATAACATTGGTGTTATCTTTTTATAAATATACACCATATTTAAGAAGGAATTAGGACATTAAATGATATTAATTTAACCGACTAGACTCCTTAATATTTAAGGAAACTAGCTTCAAATCTTGTCATACAAAACATAAATAATATCCAGAATCTATTGTAAACTACATGGTGATAATAATATCCAAACTCTATTGTAAACTATGTGCTAGTGATGTAATATAAATGGGCTCATTTCAATCCTATATAACCAATTAATAAAAAGGAAAAAAAGGGTAGTTTTGGACATTTTTTAATTAAAAAACTTCTCATCATTTTTAAAAGCTATATTTTTGCAAAGGTCAATTCAGGTGATTCTTGGATCAATTTGCACATAATTTGAAGAGTTTTAAAATAAATGGCATATGAAGGAATTCAAATAATAATGGAGATATAACCTTATGAATTCAACCATTGAAATAAGGACAATTTTCAAGTCACAAAAATGAAATTACAAATATTAATTAGCAAGGGTTGGAAAGATGAAAGAGCAATGAAGAGCTAGGGTATTAATGACACATGACATTTTGTCTTGGTATATAGAATTTTTAAGCTAGTTTTTTTTTCTCTTCTTTGTCTTAGATTTTTGCTTGCAAATTATTATAGGTTAATTTTCAAATAATTTTATCACTATAAGATATACTAGTAAATTTCAATAAATTGTTTTCTTTCCATGGGTTGATGTATAAATAAATCTTAGGAACATATTTAGTAATAAAGGTTAGTAAGGACCAATCTTTGTTGCTCAAAGATAAGATAATTTTATGTAAATTTAATAAGTCTTGGCCAAGAGCTTTAGCCTTGAGAAAATGGATTGATAAGAGTTAGAAGTCTCCAAGAGGGAGTCTATTCATTCCAAAGGTTTCTTACTTGTCAATTTTTTGTTCTATCCTTAGTTTTTGGGAAGAGCAGGACTCTTCCTTACTGTTGGTTTGAAAGTTTTATACATGAAAATGTGAATTTATCTCTAGTACCAATATGGGTCAGGATGTATAGATTACCCATTGAATTCTAGGAAATGAATTCCTTTAAGGCAATAGATGGTTTTGTTAGGAAATGGATTCCTTTAAAACAATAGATGTGTTCTAGGAGAATTTCTTGACATTTCAAAAACTACAAATGATAAATTTTGACTATTTATGCTCAAATACTGGTCATGATTGATATCAGTAAAACTTTTACTATAATCAATCATTAAGTATGGGGTAAATTATGGACCTAAACCACAGATTATAAAAACATAACTTGTAGATGTAGAAGATGTTGGAAGTGGGGCATATTGAGAGATCATGCCTTAAGAAGAGTCCATGGCTATTTATGCTCGAATATTGTGCATGTCTTTGTGTGTTTTAAAAAAACTCACTTGCACTCCTATGTCATGCATGAAAAGCTGAGTGGTAGTTCTGAGTTGTCATGCGTTGAGGTCTGACTTTTCTTGGTCAAACCCGGCATTCGTCCCACCCGAGCGAGCGCTAGTAATCGTCCCTGGGTGAAACGAGTACAAATCCATACTCGTCCTTGGGTAGGACGAGTACAAATCCACTCGTCCCTAGGTGGGACGAATAAGAAATAAAGTGTCTAAAAGGTGCCAAACCGATTTTTGACTTGTAAAAGCTGTTGTGTAAGTGGTTAGAACCACTATTTAACCTCTGGGGGCTACCCTGGGGGCTGTGTGTGTTAATGTGATCAGTGTTTGTAGTCACATAATCAGATTGGTGCTGTTTTGGTGTCTACAGTGTTCTAGGAGAATTTCTTGACATTTCAAAAACTACAAATGATAAATTTTGACTATTTATGCTCAAATACTGGTCATGATTGATATCAGTAAAACTTTTACTATAATCAATCATTAAGTATGGGGTAAATTATGGACCTAAACCACAGATTATAAAAACATAACTTGTAGATGTAGAAGATGTTGGAAGTGGGGCATATTGAGAGATCATGCCTTAAGAAGAGTCCATGGCTATTTATGCTCGAATATTGTTCATGATTGATATCAATAAACCTTTGCCATAATCAATCATTCTTAAGTATAGGGTAAATTATGGACCCAAACCATAGACTATGAAAACATAACTTTTAGATGTAGAAGATGTCATGACATGGGGCATATTGAGAGATCATACCCTAAGAAGAGTTCAACTAAAACATATGTAAAAAAATGCAAAAGAAACTTACAAATGAATATGGATGAGGATGGTTTTCAACTTCAAAAAATAGGTTTAAAAAACAATGGAGGGCAGTAAGGAAGGGTATTAGGAGAAATACCAATTCTTTGAGGCTTTAGCCTATGAAGAAAAAGAAGATCAGAGCTTAGAGGACACGTTACAACAAATTCATAATATTAATAAGGATCCATCTATTCAATACAATTATGATTTAGGGATGAACATTTTATATGAACCTAAGGAATGTGCCCATCAGATTTTGAAGACTCTCTTTAAATACCATGCTCCATTTTGAGGAAAAAATGATAGAGAAATTGCCAAGCCATTAATAAAAAAACACCAAAAAATGAGCAAGACAAGTCAAAAGCTTTCATAGCAAAGCTAAAAGAAAATAAATTTTATAAAAATAAAGTAGTAAAAAAATATTGAAAAATAAAATAATAAATCCTACTCTTGATACACAAGGCAAAAAGAGGAAAACCCTTAAATTATCAAGCGAGAGAGCAAGGGAAACAAAACCAAACATAAAAAAAAATGAATACAATCTAAGGTGGTTAAACTTCTTTTTACTAAACAACAAAAAAAAATTGTTGATAAAAAAAAAAAAAATCTTAAATTATTAAGTGAGAGCAAGGTAAGCAAGAGCAAACATAGAGAAATGAACACAATCTAAGTTAGTTACTTCTCTTTACTAAACAACAAAATGATATTGATATTTTACATTTGGAGCCAATAGCCCCTAATAAGACATGACTACCATCTCATAAAACATAAGGGGTGTTAATGCTAAAGACATGACTGCCATCTCATAAAACATAAGGGGTGTTAATGCCAAACACTCTACATGTAGAATTACCAGGCTAATATTATAATTTTTTTAAGCAAGATTTTGAAAGAGTTGTCCCTTTTACATTGATTTAATCACATTGAACTATTTGATGCTCTTGAGATTGAACCTTAATGTGGGCTACATTAACTATTTGTCCAGCAGTTGTACCAAAAATCTGTTGGCAAAATGTTAGGATAAAGAACTGTTTTTTTATGAAGGGTTCGACAAGATTTTAACTTTAAATCTTCTAAAAACCAGAGACTTACCACTACACTATTCTTCTATATACCCATTTTCCATTTTATTTTTAATTTTTATGAAAGTAATAAAACCAGCAACAGCTCAACAATTACCGGCTCTTCAATAAATTAAACATTGTCGTCATCGAATCAAAACAGCAGCCCGTCTAGCTCAGTTGGTAGTCATCGTGGAATCAAAACAGCAGCCCGTGTAGCTCAGTTGGTAGAGCGCAAGGCTCTTAACCTTGTGGTCATGGGGTCTTTTAAAGTAGTTTAATTAACTTTATTTATTTTAATAATAAAAACTTTATACTTCATTCTGAATTTTAAAAACCCTACGATTAAAGTTCAATAACATAGATGGGTTTAGGACCCACAAAGTTTACCAAAAGCCAAGGGATCCCATACAACAAGACTGAGAGGTTTAATTAACTTTCCTATTTATTTTAATAATAAAAACTTTATATTTCATTCTGAATTTAAAAAACCCTACGATTAAAGTTCAATAACGTAGATGACCTTTAGACCCACAAAGTTTACAAGATACCAAAAGCCAAGGGATCCACACAGACAAGACTGAGAGGCTAAACATGCGAACGCATCAATTCTAACGTATCCCTTTGGACCAAATATCATAACATATGTATATGTTTTATATAATATTCCTTAAAACAAATTACATCGGCAGAACTCTAACCTTCCAAATCCCAAGTTCTCAAGTGGATTTTTAAGAGCTCTTTCAATTCTAAAGCAGGAAGAAGAGCTCTTTCAAGGATAGAGAGCTCCCCTCCCAAAGATATAGAGAGCAAAAAATTCCAGACGCTTTACTTTACTTTAAAAGTGTAAAAGTGCTGGTGACCCTTTCGCAGGAGCCTTTTTCCCCTTCTTAGACTCTCTCTCTTCTGCTATCTGCTCCCTCCATGTTTAAAAGAGGCATAAAGAGCTCTTTTAATTTAAAGGCTTTTTTTTCTTCCTGATAGCTGCTGTGTAGATTGTTGTGATCGATTAAAACCGCAGCCCGTCTAGCTCAGTTGGTAGAGCGCAAGGCTCTTAACCTTGTGGTCGTGGGTTCGAGCCCCACGGTGGGCGTTTTTTTAAAAGTAGTTCAAGTAAAGTAGCTCCTGCAAACATCCAGCTTTTGGTGATATGCAAAAGGTCTCACTTGGTTCCTTGACATTCTCTTGTAATTCTTCTTCCAGATTTGGCTGGTCTGTCTTTAGAAGACTTGTCATTTTTTCCCACCCATACTTTACACAAAATCAAGGTTGAAGGAAGCTTTCTCACTCATAACATTGGGTCTCAGAAGATAGAGATATAGAAATAAGGGGAGAGAGAGGGGGTAGCCTATTTTAGACTACTGATTTCCTGCTAGCGATAGGGGGCATTTTTTGTTTAAATAAATACATGTCTCATATTATAGAGATAATTGAAGGGTGGAATTTTTTTTTCATTTTTTTCCTTTTAATTATTATAATTTTATTAAATCTTTGTCAATAAGCTCATGATCACATGGTGCTTAGGAAGAGTGGTCTGTAGTTGGACACCGTATGTTAACATGTCTAAGGAGATCACATGATGCTCAGTCAAATGCCTTTTCATCCCTTTTTAAGGGTTTCCAAGTGTATTGTTAGGGAATAGCGCATTTTCATTTAAAAGAAGTGTCAATTTAAGGGTTTCCAAGTGTATTGTTAGGGAATAGCGCATTTTCATTTAAAAGAAGTGTCAATATCAGATAAAATATGGATGAAAAATTTCTGACTAATTTTTTCGTTTATGTAATTGTGCAAATTTCTAACTTTCATATGTTTTTGGGAAAATTTGAGAGTGTGTTGTCGACTATAAACCTGTGCAATATTACACAAAATAATGTAACGATTTATGTGTAGTTATAGTTAATGTGCAGATTAGAGCTACATTGGAGTTTTGACAGCCATTATAAGAAGAGATAATCAACGAATATTTAGATTTCTTTATTGTTCTATACCGGTTGACCGTTTTTTTTTTTGGAACCCAACACGGGGTATATTCCATATTTATATATTATCTATGTTTTTATAAACATTGGTTACGATGGCATGAAATAGGCAGGGAACTTTTTTATAAAGTGGTGGCTTATTTTTGATAATGATGTTATTTGTTGAGATGGTAATGGAATGTTTTTTTGCCAATGCATTTACTTGAAGGCATGATATACCGTATAAGCTGGGTTAAATCACACAATCGAGGTATTTGATATTCTGGAAATTATGAATCTTCTACAGTGGGGGAAAATTCCAGGGATATAAGGCGGTTGGAGCTTGGGTGAAACTATAATCGTCGTTAAGTTCTACCTTGTGTTTTTTTTAACTGATGCAAAATTTAGTGTGCTGTGGACTAGATATTTGGACTTTCTGGAGACTATCAGTTTTTCTTGGAGGACTATATAATGGAAAATGTGAATATTCTTTTTCTATAGCTGTCATGGTGTAATGTGAGAAATTGTAACTTAATGTGCTTGATTCTCAAGAATCTTTGTATAAAATTCATTGGAAAAGGAAGGTTGGCATAGATTGGGAAATTAATCTCTTTGCAAAAGAAAGGTTAACATAGGTTGGCAAATTAATCACTTTGCGTCAGTTCCTTGTTATTGCCATCCCTAACAGCATTGCCAGCGTTCTGCCCAAAAATGCACATCCAAACTGAGGTCGTCCCACTTGGTTGGCCTTCCATCCAAATCCGACGGTTTGCATTGCTTCTGGCTAAATCAACGGTCCGTGCTCGCCTTCGCTAGATCGACGGTTCGAGTTCGCTTGCGCTCCCCGCCTAGTCCAACGACCTACGCTTGTTGCATGCTATGGTTGTGCGCGTCAACGCGGACACAAAACGTGTCCATGCTGCGCTCGACGCTCTGTTGACTCGTTCGACAAACTGGTCGACGAACTTGGACGTTTGGACGACAAAAACCCGCAACATCCTACCTCATTGAATTCGACAACGTCCTCGTCGTCGTGGCATTGCCTATCATCGAACTCAGTTGGGTTACCCCATTTCTGCATAATTTTAGGGTACAACGAAATCACCGGAGGCCTTCCTCTTCTCGAACGCCTCAAGCTTTTCCTTCCATTTCCATAAAGTTCCCTCCCTTTCCTAACTGTCTACCGCACTCCCTTCCAATTGACCAAGTACTTCTTATGCTGCCTGTTTCCCACTCGACCGTCTTCATATCCCATATACTCGGTCTATCACTTGCCAAGTGTTGTCTCATAAGCTTGTCGTAGTCAAGTGGGTTGCAATTGTTTAGACACGATTTCATCGACATGAAGGCGTCTTAACTGACTTACATGGAAAACATGGTGAACCCTCAAGTGTGCAAGCAATTTTAGTCTATAAGTAGTCATACTGATGCATTCAGTCACTTGAAAGGGACCATCATATCAACGGACCAATGCCTTGGACTTCCTCTTGAAGGTTTGAAAACCTTGGATTCCATATTTAGCAAGACTTGATCCCCGACCTTGAACTCCTCTATTCTACGTTTAACATTGACCCCTACCTTCATCCTCTTGGTAACTTTCAATAGGTGCATTTTGGCTGAGTCCGCCCGACTTTGCCATTGCTTCAGGTACTCTACCGTAGTAAGACATGCACTTAAATATCCTACCAGGACGGTGTGCAGGATCAATAATTGTTGGCCCATAGCCAAAACGACTCTTCTGACTACTGTAACAAAATTGGGCCATGTCCAACAAGTCTAGCCAGTTAGACTGGTTGTCATTAACAAAGTGCTACAGGTATGTTTTGAACACAACATTGACCCATTCAGTCTGCTCGTTCGTCTGTGGGTGGAAGTGAGAAGACATCATCAACTTTGTCCCCATAAGGCAGAACAACTCCCTCCAAAACTTATTGGTAAATCAGATCTTATCCGAAATTATGCTAAGCGGCATCCCCCAGTGCTTGACTACATTCTTGAAGAAGCACTCAACTGCAACTTCTATCAGCAGCATTGCAGATAGGCAATAAACATCGCATACTAAGAAAATGTGTCCACCACCAAGATGGATTTAAATCCATTTTCTTTTGGGAGGCCCATGATAAAATCAAGGCTAACACTAGCCCACGACCTCATTGGAATAGACAATGGTTGTTGTAACCCACCCATCGCCTTATTGATGGGTTTATCTTGTTGGTACAACAAACAAGTTCGGACGTAATGATCTACTTCTTTATCCATGGGTAACCAATAAAACCTACGTTCTAATAATACCAACGTGTGCCCTTGCCCTGGGTGTCCTATCCAAATATTGTTGTGGCACTCGCTAATGAAGATCCGATGCAACTCGCCCCACTTAGGCACATACAATCGAGTTTGTCTATACCACAATAGATCATCTCTTAGTTGGAACCTACTGAGCCACTCCATGTCCATCTGTCTATGCACTGTATCCAACTAGACAATGACCACAAGGTCTTTTTTCCAATCCTTCCCTCATGCACCAACACATCATCGACCAGTTCAACTCTACTCTCCCCATGCACTGTAGTAGAATTGTCTGCCACCTCTTCCAAGGTGGCCAACTTGTGCTTTTGACTCAAGGCGTCTACCACCACGTTGGACTTTCCAGTTGTGTGCACTCTCTAAGTCAAACTCAACAAGAAAGTCCTACCACCGTGCTTTCTTACCAATCAACTTTGATTATGTGAGGAAGTATGTATTTTCCACATTATCGATCTTCACCTCGAAATGAGCCCTGAGCAAATAGTGATGCCACGTCTAAAGGCAGTGGACAACAACAATCATTTCTTTCTCATGGATTGGATACTTCCTTTCCATGTCACTTAGCTTATGGGACTCAAAAGCCAGCAGGTGCCTGTCTTGCATAAGCAGTCTGTCTATGGCAAAAACTGAGGCGTCGACATGGACTTCAAACGGTTTGGCAAAGTTTACCAACGCTAGGATCAGGGCTAACATAAATTTATCCTTGAGCAATTCAAAATTTTCCTAACACTTCAGTGTCCATGCCCACTCTTTGTACTTTTTCTAAAGGCCTATTAGGGGGATCATCAGCTTAGAGTAACAACTCAAAGCGGTGGTAGAAATTTTCTAGGCCATAATTTTTTGACTCCTTTGACATCAACAGGTGCCTAGTAGTCTGAAATTGCCTCAATATTTTTTAGATCTAGCCTGACTTTACCTTGACTCAACGCATGTTCAAGGAACTTCACTTCGAACTGTATGAAGGCATACTTCTCTTTCTTGATGTGCAAGTCATGTGCCTGCAACAACTTGAAGACTTCAGCCAAGTGTTTCTTATCAAGGTGTAGAAATTTGTCGATGCATTACATAAGCCGAACACATGACTAGAAACTCAAACGATCTATACCGTGAAACATAGATGGTGAATCCCACCAACCTCCTCATTTTGCCATGTCTTCGTCGTGGCCATGGCATGAAACTCTTGCAGATTGGGCATTTGCCCATTTGTCATGTTTGAGAAACTATTCAACCTAGGGTTATGCGTAAGGGGTCGGCCTCAAAATGTATTTATAAAAATTTGGTGAATTAGTTTCAAAATCTAGGTGAATAGTGTCCAAACACATGTAGAAGGTTCACTATTATTAGGGACAATGTTGGAAATTTAAACTTAAAATGGTCAAATTATTATAAAATTGGGGCGAATTGACCCCAAAAAAATTTGCACCCAAAAATTTTTGGCTAATGGGCCCTGGTCAAGGGTCCCAAATATTAGCCAATTCCAAATTTTGAAAATCCTAATTTTAGCCAATTTGGCGATAAATAGCCGCTATGCATAACCCAGAAAAGATGTTTTAGATTAATTTATTTTGACTTTAGATACGATAATTTTACATCGATATTTATGAGTTTTTTTGCTTGAATTCATAAAGTTTTATATAGTGGTGACTTTGTATTAGGATTTGACAATTTTATCTTAAATTGAACCTTTTATGTTAAACTCTTTAACAAATTCTCATTATTTATGGTTGGATCAATCTACCTCATTGACTTAAGGTTTTTCAGAATTGATTGAAGCTTATAGGAATCTAATTCGTTCTTGCCCATGAGATCTGTTTCAAATTTTGTAAAAGTTAATTCTAAAATCCTTTGATTCCTTATCAGAGTGATTCACTCTCTAAGTTCAATATTAATTCATTTTATATCCATAAAAGAAGATCCAAGGTGAACCAAATGTCTCTTGAATTGATCCATTCATCCTCAAAAGTGATTTGAGGCTATGAAGACCTAAGACACTCTGAATATATTGAATGGATCCACTTGGTTGTCTGCTTTGATTTAGACTTGATTTTATTACTGCCTAGTACCTTCGTTAAGATATTTTGTGCATGAATTTAGGTTAAATGTGCAAAATTTTGAAAAAAAATTTAAATATTTTCGAAGTATCATCAAGAGTGATTCACTCTCTAAAGCTAAAACTTATTTTTCTAAGTCTTGGAGCTAAAAGCTTAGGTGTTTTCAAATATAGTAAGTGTAGAATTTGAAGGCTTACAAATTTCAAATAAACCTTATGAATACAAGATCAAAGTCTCACCAATTAAAAAGAGAAATAAAGTTAATTTGATTATTCACTTGTTAGAGGAAAGGTAGTAAAGAAAAGAAACCTATGACCATAATTTGGATCTAAGAGACAAAAGGGATAACAAAGACACCTAAAGTAAGTAACACTTATAAAGGGAAGAAAATGATGATAGCTTCTATTAATCCCAATATAAATCCAAATCCTCCTTACATGACAACACCACCATCATCTCCAACCCTAGTAGTAGGGGTCAATCCCTATTCCCCAGTCTTAATAGTCTAACAATTTAATAATATTACAAGTTCCTTTATCAAATTGAATCTTGTCCTATGGTATGAAACCCTTCACTTCTACTACTTTTTTGAAATCCTATGAGCCTAGAAAACATTTCTTTTATCCTTTTTGGGAGACTTAACTATAAGGAAATTGGATTTATTGTGAAGTTTTAAAGTTCCTACTTGACTTCATATAGTTTGGCACAAAGCATACAACTAAGAGCCTAGGACCTTTAAGTATTCAATTAAACTATTTATTGAATTTAAGCAAAGACCTCTAAGCATTTATTAAATCTGATTTTTAAGTTGGAGAATGACATCTTCTAACAATACCACTTAAGTATATTTGCCTTTAAGTTATATATTATCCGACTATGGATCTCATTAGATTCAAATATATAATTGTGTCAATTGTGAATTAGACCTTAAAACTCTTTGTATCCATAAGTTTAACCACTAGTTGATAAGATGCATGTTAAAACTTTTTAAATTTATTTGTGAACTGTTGTTAAAATAATAAAATACATTTTTTATTAGGAAAGAAAGAAAATCGCATGGTAATCAAATTTTCCCCATTTTTAATTAATCACCCTACCTCAGAAAGCAAATGTTGAATGATGCTTCTTTTTATGCTTTTCACTTAGAATTGCCCCAAAATGGTAGGTTCCAATCATTGAATGAAATATAGTACCAAATGGTAGGCTCTAGTTATTTTACTGAATGAAATATGGTACCTTTTTCTATATTACAATTAGTTCTTGTTTTGATATTCCAATGCGTCTCCACTTTGGTTAATCTGACTTTGCTGTGTTGCATTTCAGGGTAATGAAAATTTAAGTTTAACAGTACAAGCAACATGGACATAGACCTTTGTCAACAAGGATTGAAATTTATTAACAAGATTATAAGATATAAATTTGTGGATAAGGATATTATTCCTTCTTAAATATAAACCCTTTTATATCACCACTACTAACTTTTTTTTATTTTTTCATATATTTTATTTTAATAAATATATTGTCAAAATTTATTTATATTATATTTACAATATAAATATTCATAATAATTTTAAAATAATATAAAAATATTTTTTTGATATATAGGAGAATTGGTAACTGCTTTTCCTTTTTGAACAACTGGTCATAGGATCGCAGCGTCAAATCACATTGCCTCCTGTCATAGCATCAAATCATGGAGCTACCACTATAACCCCTACCTCGCCTCGATAAACACGGTGTAGAGCCCGAAGTGAGGAAGACCCCGAAGCCCGAAGTGAGGGAGACCCCGGTGGCTCACGATTGGTACCATCGTCATCAAGATAGCGCACACCCAACGGATTCTAATCAGACTACTACCTTTACCCTAAAGACCTTCGAATAAACATGCCCATGAAATTTGAACCTAAAAAAATATTATAAAAATATTATTAATTATTTTTAATTGCGTAACTTATTCCTTTAAATTAGTTTTAATAATCTAAAAAAAAGAGTTGTTTGTAGTTGCCAACCATATGTTAACATGTTTGAGGAGATGACCTGGTGTTAAGTCAAAGTCCTTTTCATTCTTTTTTAAAACATCTCAAAATCACATACAAAATATGGGTGGACAAATTGTTATATAATTATGCATTTTTCATTTAAAAGCACCGTAAACATTACATATAAAATATGGATAAACAAATTTTAACCAATTATATTTAATTCTGTAAATTTTTAACTTTCAACTTTTTAACATTTTATTAATTAAAATAATAATATCTTTAAGTAAATTGAGATGGGTTGAATAAATAAATACTTAAAAAATCATCAAGTATGAATTTATGCAATGCAGACTTCACACCTTTCATAGATAAATACCTAAGAATCATCAAGTATAAACTTATACAATATAGACTTCACACCTTTCATAAATAAATACCTAAAAATCATAAGTATGAACCTATGCAATATAGACTTCACACCATTCATAAATAAATACCTAAAAATCATAAGTATGAACCTATGCAATATAGACTTCACACCATTCATAAATAAATACCTAAAAATCATAAGTATGAACCTATGCAATATAGACTTCACACCATTCATAACATAGCAGAAAGGCAATAAAGGACTAGAAAAAACTCTAAAAACTCTAATGGTCTTTGAGGTAAGGCTCTTCATACTGCCAATTCTATAAGAGCAACTCTTTAATTAAAACAAATACTTTGTGTAATTAATATAAGATTGTAATTTATATATTTTAAAGTTTTAACATTTATTACATGGAGACTGAAGGTAGTAAATTGATCGGTTTTCTATTGAGTATTTGCCAGTTTGAGGTTGGCCGTTCCAATCCTGAACCCCTCGAGATCCCCTCACTAGAATAAATTGTTACCCCTCTAGATCCTCCTCACTAAAGTAAATACTCGTCGAAATGAAAAAAAAAAACTGTTGTATATAAAAATAATAAAAAACATCCACCACAAGGTATTTTTTTTATATAATAAAAATATTCAATAAAGTTTTATATTTCATTTATTTATTTTTATTCAATAAGATAGTAGACCAATTGGTAAATACTTACCATCTAAGTCCTTCTCATTCAAGTAAATATTTACTAAGACACGTCAAGTGAAAAAAATCCATATATATTAAAAACAAAATAAATAGATAAAGTGGTTCCCTCCAAGTCCTCTCAATAGAATAAATACTTACCCCTTTAGATCCCGTGACCAAGTATATACTTACCAAGATGGAAAAAAAAATAAATAAATAAAAAACCACCACATGGTATCTTTCTTATATACCTACATTAATTGTGTTGTGGGACGTGAGTGGTTTATAAACCCCAACACTTGTCATACTCTTTGCCAATGGAGTAGCAGGTTTAAAGGTGCAAGTCCTTGGTTCCACTTTGTGGATTCCTCATCCCTATTAACATCGAGTTTGTTCATGTGTGAAGGCTGGCCTTCTTGCTTTCTAATAGGTTAATGTTTTTATTATATAAATAGATAAATAGGTATTAACTGACTTACCCGTCTAAGTCCCTTCACTAACACTTACCATACTCTTTATCAATGGAGTAGCAGGTTTAAAGGTGCAAGTCCTTGGTCCCACTTTGTGGATTCCTCATCCCTGTTAACATCGAGTTTGGGCATGTGTGTGGAGGCTAGTCCCACTTTGTGGATTCCTCATCCCTATTAACATCGAGTTTGTTAATGGCATGTGTGTGGGGGCTGGCCCTCTTGCTTTTTAACCGATCAATGTTTTTATTTTATAGATAAATAAATAGGTATTAACGGACTGGTAAATACTTATTAACATCGAGTTTGGGCATGTGGGGGTTGGTCCTCTTGCTTTTGCTTTGTAACCGGTTAAGGTTTTTTTATTATATAGATAAATAAATAGATATTAAAAGACTCCTAAATACTTACCCCTCTAAGTCCTTTCACTAAAATAAATACTTACTGATATAAGCCAAGTGAAAAAAACCCTTATATATTAAAATATATATACTTCCAAAACCCTCTAAGACCTTTCACTAAAATAAATACTTACTAATATAAACCAAGTAAAAAAAACCCTTGTATATTAAAATATATATACTTTCAAAAACGGAAAAACAAAATTGTGTTGCTTTTTCCAGAAAGCGCCCACCGTGGGGCTCGAACCCACGACCACAAGGTTAAGAGCCTTGCGCTCTACCAACTGAGCTAGACGGGCAGCTGTTGTTTAGTGCCGATGATAAATAATCTCTTAACCATAGATGTTTTTAAAAAATTTCTCCTTACTCAAGATGTAATCTTATATATAAGACCTAAAATAAAGGGCTAGAAAAAACTCTAATGGTCTTCTAGGCAAGGCTCTTCATATTGCCAATTCTACAAGAGCAACTTTTCAATTAGAACAAATACAAATAATATCATAATTTTTTGTGTAATTAGTACAATATTGTTATCTATATACTTTGAAGTTTTAACATTTACTATATAAAGGTTAAAGGTAGTAGATCGATTCGTTTTTTTGATGAGTGTTTGCCAGTTTGAAGTTGGCGGTTCCAATCATGAGCTCCTTCACTTTCCCTCACTACAATAAATACTTACCCCTCTAGATCCCCTCACTACAATAAATACTTACCCCTCTAGATCCCCTCACTACAATAAATACTTACCCCTCTAGATCCCCTCAATGGAATAAATACTTACCAAGATGAAAAAAAGCCCTTATATATTTAAAAAAAAAAAACATCCACCACACGGTATCTTTCTTATATAATTAAAATATTCAATAAATTTTTATATTTCATTTATTTATTTTTATCCAATAAGGTAGTAGAAGGATTGATAAATACTTACCTCTGTAAGTCCCTTAACTAAAGTAAATACTTACGGGATGGGTCAAGTGGAAAAAACCCATATATATATATATATATATATATATATATATATATATATATACATAATTGTTGTGTAATTAGTAAAATATTGGTATCTATATACTTTTAAGTTTTAACATTTACCACATGGAGGTTAGAGGTAGTAGATCAACTGGTTTTCCACTTAATGTTTTAATAAATTTTTATATTTCATTTATTTATTTTTATCCAATAAGATAGTAGAACGATTGATAAATACTTACTCTGTAAGTCCCTTAACTGAAGTAAATACTTAGGGGACGGGTCAAGTGGAAAAAAAAAAAAATATATATATATATATATATATATATATATATATATATAATATTATAATTTTTGTGTAATTAGTAAAATATTGGTATCTATATACTTTGAAGTTTTAACATTTACCACATGAAGGCTAGAGGTAGTAGATCAACTGGTTTTCCATTGAGTGTTTGCGAGTTTGAAGTTGGCGGTTTCAATCGTGAGCCCCTCCAGATCCTCTCACTAGAATAAATAATTACTCCTCTAGATACATATCCCCTTACTAGAATATATACTCACCCCTCTAGATCCCCTCACTAAAATATATACTCACTCCTCTAGATCCCCTCAATGAAGTAAATATTTATCTAAAAAAACCTGTTTAAAAAAAAAAAACATTATATTTTTAAATTTCATTTATTTAATATTATCCAAATAAAATAGTAAAACGATTGATAAATAATTACCCCTCTAACTTCCCTAACTGAAATAAGAGAACCAAGTAAAAAAAAACTCATATATTAAAAAACAAAATATATATATAAATAAAAAAAAATCCATGCTGTCTGATATAATAAAAATATTGAGTAAAATTTTATATTCCATTTATCAATTACCCCTCTAACTTCCCTAACTGAAATAAGAGAGCCAAGTAAAAAAAACTCACATATTAAAAAACAAAATATATATATATATATATAAATAAAAAAAAATCCATGCTGTCTGATATAATAAAAATATTGAGTAAAATTTTATATTCCATTTATTTTACCCAAGATATTAAAAAGATACTTCGAAAAAATGGAAAAGCCAATTTGACTTGCTTTTTCCGAGAAAAAAACCGTGGGGCTCGAACCCACGACCACAAGGTTAAGAGCCTTGCGCTCTACCAACCGAGCTAGACGCGCTGCTGTTATTTGGTGCCGATGATAAATATTTCCTAAAGATAGGCATTGTTTATAATTTTCTCCCTCTTCGGAATGTAATGTTATATATATGACCTAAAATTTAAGAGAAATGTTGATGGTTAATAGGAAAACCGAATTCTTGACCTCTTCCGAAGGACATCCTCTCTTCCCCTCACCACTTTGTTTTCATAATCAAGAATGGGAACTCAATTCCATTCATTTTTTTTAATAAATGTTGTAAGGAGACTGAAGTTTACTTCTTTAATTTTATTTTATTTTTATTTTTTTGGAGTAATATTTTTTATATACATCCATCATGGTGATTGAATCATGGTCACATCATCGATAATTTTTAAATTTTTATTATATATATATATAGAGGGGAATTGGTTATAATTATAGTCCTTTCTTATTATCAAGCAGATTCAAATCTTGGGGCTGGTTTAACTTCCTTACAACTAAACACTTGAATTCTCATAACTTCTTTATGGCAAATGTCCTCACTCCTATTCTCCTGCGTGACTTTTATTAAAAAAAAAAAATTTAAAAAAATTTGGATGACTTTCTTTTAGCTCGTTTAAAAAACATTGTTGATCCTTTTTTCATGTTCTTTTAAATTAGCTGATGAAAGAAAGCTAGCCTCTCATGAGACATGATAACTATCTCATGTCCCCTCAAAGCATAAGTGTATAAGGACCTTTTTTTAAGTAATAAGTTTGACATTCTATGTATCTAGGAAATTAAAATGATAAAGGAATAAATTTTTAAAACTATAAAAGCAGTATGGACAAGATGTGAGTAGAATTTTGTGGATTTAGAATGAGCGACAAGGGGAATTCTAACATGTTGAAATCCAATTAGAACCTCTTGTTAAACTATTCTTAAAACTAGGCATTGGATAGCCTTATTAGTCACATGCTACTTATCAAATATTTGTTTTATCTTTCTCATTGTCTATGGATCTAATTCATGATCATAGGAGATTTTAATGCCATAACCAGGTTGGATAAAAAAATTGGGAGAATAAGGAAATAACCCAAAGTATGAGAGATTTCTCAGCTTTCATTTAAAACAATAATCTATAAGAGGTTGAATTTGAAGAGGACAACTATACATGGACCAACAACAAGATAGACCAAAAACTGATAGCAAAAAAAATGGATAGATGCATACTCTCAAATTATTGGCTAGATGAAGGGACTTGTGCTAAAATTAATATCTTGATAAGAATTGGTTCAGATCATTGGCCAATAAGAGTTAAAATGGTGGTAAGTGAATTAAAAAAAGATCATATTTTAAATATGAGTAGATATGGGAAGACCATCCTCATTTTGTTGATGTGATAGAACAAGCATAGAATTGTTCAAGAAATGGTGGGTTGTATACACTTTTAAAACAAATTAAATTAATGACATCTTGATTAAAAGAATGGAACAAGAACACATTCATAAACATATTTGAGAAGAAAGAAGAATTAAAAGAGAAACTTTCAAAATTCCAAAAAGAGAAGCACAATAACCCAAGATCGGAGGAAAGGGAGTTGCTTAGTGAATATCATAATATTTTGAGTAAGGAAGAGAAATTTTGGGGATTAAAAGCGAGATAAACTTGGTTAAAATGAGATAAAAACACAATGTTTTTTCATGAGATGACAATAGTACATAGATCAACATCTAAGATTAGTAGAATTAAATCATTAGAAGGGGTTTGGATTGAATACTGGAGAAAAATTAGAAAGAAGGCAAGGCATTTTTACTAGAATATTCTAGGATCAAAGGAGATTGAAGTTCTTAATGATGAGTTACTACAAGTACCTTTAGTTATAACAAATGAAGATAATAGCAAATTGATGGAGCCTATTACATTAGAATAAGTTTATTTAGCTCTTTTCTCTTTTGACAAGGATAAATCCCTAGGTACAAATGGACTCTTTGCATTATTCTATCAACATAACTAGGAAATAGTGAAGGATTCTTTATTGGTGGTAATGGAGTAGTCTAGGGTAAAACAATATATACCATATAAAATATATGAACATATCTTACCCCTATTCCAAAAAATAAGGATGCAAAATTGTTTGATTCATTCAAGCCCATAAGTCTATGTATTATGGCATATAAAATAATCTTCAAAGTGGTGGCATATTGGTTAAGACCACTATTAGACAAAAATATTTTAGAAGAGCAAGGAGGATTTATGAAATTGAGATAGATTCAAGACAGGATCACAGTATCTCATGACATAATGCATTCAGTAAATTCTAGAAATGAGAGAAATTATCTTAAAACTTGATATAAATAAAGCCTATTATAGATTTAATTAGGATTTTTTTGCAGTATTAGAAAAGTTTGTATTTGGGAAAAAATGGGTTAAATGGATTAAAGTTTGTGTCTTTACAATATCATATTTAGTGTTGGTCAATAGGCTAGTAAAATAATCATGTAAACCTAAGAGGGGTCTTAGATAGGGGAATCTTGTATCGTCATATATGTTCATTAGTATGGTAGAGGTATTGGGAAGAAACTTAAAGAAGAAATACAAATATGGGCTAATAAGTGGTCTTAAGTCTAGTACTAACATCGACAACATTACCCATCAATAGTTTGTATATGATACAACCCTTTTTGAGAAGGTAGGGGAAAATGAGGCCAGGAAGAACACAAGCTTATACTAAGAGGGGGGTGAACAATATAAGACCAATTTTTACTTTTATTTTCTCAAATAATATTATCCAATATATCAATGACAATGTCAACAACAATAATTAAAGCAATGCACAAATCATCACACACAATAAAGACACCAATTTTATGTGGTTCACCCAATGTGGGCTACTCCACGAAGAAAATATTTCACTAAAATTTTCTCAACAAATCTCTTGGGAATCCTTCCCTATTACAATATTTATGGACCTCTGTCTAAAGGAGACACCAATCTCCTAATCAAGTTCGTGGATACCTATCCATAGGAGACACCAATCCCCTAAGTTGGTTTGTGGATCTCTATCCACAAGAGAACTCGTTCTCCTCTTCTCTGGTTGGTGATCTTCTAGAAGACTACTACCTCCACTGCACTAGCTTGTGGATATCTCTCCACTAAATATCTTTGTCCTTACTGCCCTAGCTAATGGATCTCTATCCACTGGAGACTACTATCCTCTGCTTTGTCACCTCCAAAGCTTACTCTTAGCTTTGCTTATTCTCAGTCTCAAATCTGCACTAAACACTATCCTTCGGTCTAGCATTAATTTGCTCACAATTCTATCTTTAATCTGGCATAAATTTACCCTCAAATCTACACCAAACTCTATCCTCAAGCCTTAACACAAAGCTTGATCCAATCACAAATCAACTCTGCTATATCTACCCCAAGATTTAACTCAAATATTGAACAAATCAATCAATCAACTCTGCTCTCAAGTCTTCTCAAAGACTTACCTCAAATCTATCCACAAGTCCTCTCAAGAACTTACTCAAATTGCTCAACAATTCTTCATCAAGACTTATCTCAAATTTGCTCAACAAGTCCTCTCTAGAACTTGCTTAATCTACTCTCAGGTCTACTCTAAGACTTACCTCAAATCTACTCAACAAGTCCTCTCAAAAACTTGTCCAATATGCATAACAAGTATTCACCAAGACTTACCTCAAATCTGCTCAATAAGTCCTCACCAATACTTACCTTAAATCTGCTCAACAAGTCCTCTTAAGAACTTGTCCAATCTTAATCAATAAGTCTTCACCAAGACTTACCTCAAATCTGCTCAACAAGTCCTCCCTAGAACTTGTCCACTCTGTTCAAGAATTCTTCACCAAGACTTACCTCAAATCTGCTCAATAAGTCCTCTCTAGAACTTGTCCACTCTGCTCAACAAGTCTTCACCAAGACTTGCCTCAAATCTGCTTACAAGCTTTCACAAAAGCTCACACAAATCTGTCCTTAAGCTTTCATAAAAGCTTACTCAATTCTGTCCTTAAGTCTCCTCTAGGACTTACTCAAATATGCTCGCAAGATTTCACAAAGCTCAATCAAATCAATTGTAAACTTTCATACAAAACTCAACTTAATCTCTTACAAAAAACCTCTTCAATATCACAAACAAGTTTCACTCAAAATCTTGTTTAACCTCAAAAATATATAGAGAATGGTTAGAGACTCAATATGTTTCACACTCACCAAACACTCAATCACTTTCAAACTCTTTTCAAAATCAATTTAGGATAAAGAACAATTTAGTTCATATAACTTGAACTATCACTCCAATGCTTTCAATCAATAATGCTCATCCAACTTCACTCAACCATTCACTCAATTAAACACAACTTGCTTACAAACCCTAATCAAGTGTTTCAGTATACTTCCAATCAACCCACACTATGGAACCCAAACCTTGACTCAAAATGATTCTAAATTTACATAACAATGATATTCATGATATTTCACAAACCCTAGTTCAAGATAGTTCTCAATTTCACATAACAATGATACTCATGATCTTTCACCAACCCTAGTTCAAGATAGTTCTCAACTTCACATAGCAATGATACTCATGGTCTTTCAACATCCACAAATCATGCACATTAAAAATCACTCAACATTTCCAACAATGCTTACCAAACAATCATTTTCACTCCAACTTTGCATTTCACAACATTCAATCCAACAATATTTTACTCACAAGGAAGATGTGCCCATACCTTTTGTTTTGATGGATATTTGACCTCAAAACCTGTCTCAATCACAATCAACTCTTCTTTGCCAATTTCAAGGTTATATAGAAACAACCTATCTCAAAATCTCCACAAATATCCTCCTCAAAAATTAATTCACCATTACAAACAATAACAAGACTCAAGTACACCTTATTATCTCCAAACTTATCAAAATATCTCTCAACACATAAAAATCAATTTCCTTTATCAACTCCAAATTAATCAATGTATAGAAGACCAAGTTCCTTTATAATCTCTCAAAAATAATATTCAACCTATAAAAATTAAATCCTTTTTCAACTCTTATTACTCCAACCTTTATTTATTTTTCAAAGCACAAAATAATATTAAATATCAAATACCCTTATAACTGCCTACTTTCCCAAGGCACTAAAAAAATCATGTGGCATTAATGCATATGCGCTTCCCAACCTTGGCGTAATTAAAATTTTCTTACCTTATACACCTTGGCCCACATGCAAAATTTATAGCACACGCCTTAGTTGCACTTTGAACCCACAACTTCCCTACTGTTGTTGCACTCTAGTCGAAGCTAGGCAGCCATTGGGCCACTTACCCACACAAGCCTTAACACGTGAGCACTCCTTATCTTCGTAATTTTTGGTGAACAAAAACATAACACTCTGCCCTCTCAAAATGACTACATAGGGATTTGAAACCCCAACCTCTACCCTATGAACGTCTTAACACTGCCTTGGTCACAAATTGCGCTAACTAGTGTTATGGATATGCTTGGGTTGCACCACATGCATTTAACCGGTCGCTTGCCCTCCAAAGCTTTTTAAAAGCACGAAGGTCTCTTCTTCCTCACAACAAAGCAACACATGATATCTTGCAAAGACTTTGGAATTCAAATAAATGCATGGATGAGTTAATTAAAAAATTAACTCCCCTTTTATATACATTTTGCCTTATGCGCTTGACATTGGCTTTAATTCGAATTAATAAATTAATTTATAACCTTTAACTTTGGCACCCAATCTTTATTTAAATTAAAATTTTAACCTTTAGGTTAAAATATTTTAATTTAAATAAATTAAATTAAATATTTTGCAAACTGCTCAATGGGTCTTCCGAGGAATAAATTATTTTTAATAACTCCTTGGACCTGTTCTCTTCACCTCAGCCTGTAACTCGAAATATTATAATATTAAATATTATAATATTATTATTGCCTTTTAAATTTGCTTCACCCTCCTTGGGACTTCCTTTTAAACCTGCTTCTCCTTCCTTGGGTCTTCAACCTTTCAAATCACTTTAGGCATATAATATTAAAAATAAATATTATATCCTATTCCTTTAAACCTCTTCCTTGCCTTTTGGAAAAACCACTTGATGACATTAATAATGACGAAACTAAAACAACAACCTCTTGATAACTCTTGACATCACTGACAAAAAATCTTGCTCAAATTTCCAATAGACCAAAGCTTTGAATAATTATAAAAGGAATTTAAAAGAGTGTTTAGGTATAAATTTAATAGGACAAAAGCCAAAATTTACTTCCTAAACACTCCAGCTAAAATCAAAGTAAGGATATGCAAATTACTTCAAATGGAGGATGTAAACTTACCATAAACATATTTAGGGATGCCCTTATTTGAGGGGACAATGAGGATAGAATTGTACAATCTTGTTATAAGTAAAGTTTAGAATAAACTGTCAACATAGAAAAGTAGATGATTATCATTAGAATGAAGAGTGCAACTAATTAAATCAATCTTACAAGCCATTCCAACATATTATACGACCTTGTGTATTATGCCAGAATTGGTAGAAATATTTTTAATTTATATTATGCAGTTATTTTTGTGGTCAATATTACATGATAAAAAGAATTTTCCTTTGGTGAAGTGACGCAAGGTGTATGATGATAAAGCTTTGAGTTAAGAGTTATTACGAATGCAAACTTAAGTCTAAGGAAAAAAGTAATTTATAAATTGTACAAAGAGAGTTAAAGACAATGGGCAAGAATTCTTTTGAGTACTTTGAGCCCAATGATCCAAGCTTAATATTTAGGTTCTGCATTGTGGAATAGTTTTCAAAAATTAATTGATCTAGTGATTAAAGTTCTAAGATGGATGGTGGAAATTGGAAAAAAAATCTATTTGGATAGATACTTGGTGTGATAAAAGACCACTCAATTTAGATCTAATTTTAAAACTTGATGATATTACTTCAAGATAAATATGGTGATAGAGTTTCAAACATTATGTACAAGGATCGGGAAGGAAGATACAAATGAAAATAATATTTTTTTACAAGTATATTGGACATTGTTGTTAGGATGTAGTTGAGCAAAAATATATCAATAGTGATTATTTTGAGGGGATCCAATGTTAAGCTAATTTGGGAGTTGAATAGCTCAGGAGACTACAAAATAAGAAGCAGATATAATGTAAAGCTCCAACAAAATAAGAATATAAAAAAATGTGAAGAGATATTTGAGATAGCCTAAACATTCCAAAAGCAAATTCTTGTATGGATAATAAGTCACAAAAAAAAATCTTGGGATAGCCATGGCCCCTCATAATGTGTTCTATGTAAAAATGATGAGGAAAGTATAAACCATCTCTTGGGACACTGCTCAATAGTATGGGAACTATGACAATGGATTCTTAATATATTTGGTAAATGCATGTTGATGAATGAGATAATTGAATAATGGTTAAAGCAATAACAAAGGACTTTTAAAAGTGAGGCATTATAGACAATCTGGAATACATCAAAATACACAATGCTTTGGATTGTAATACATCAAGAGATACAATACTTTGGACTGTATGGCTAGAAAAGATCAAAAGTTTGCAGGTACTAAAAAGGAAGATTGGTTTAGCCATAGATGAGTCTAAACTAGCCCTATCAACTCACCCAAACCCTAATTTTAAAGCAGAGTGCCTTGATAGATGGAGTCAAGTCATCAATTGGAATTATGATAGTGGATATAGGAGAAACAAAAAGGAGACAAAAAATATAAAGTAAAAACCATCAAAAAGCAAAGTTTGTCAAAGTGAATTTTGATGGAGCTTCTAAAGGAAATCCAGGACCAAGAGTAGGAGGAGTAATAAGAAATAATAGGGATGATATTTTATCACATTATGCTTTCAATAGTGGATTTAAGACAAATAATGAAGCTAAAGCTTGGGTGGCTTTGGAAGGATTAAAAATATGTAGACAAATAAAATGGAAGAGAGTATGGATGAAAGGTGATTCATGAATAGTAATAATTCCAAGTAGTGCTACAATATTTGAAGAAATTTTACATCTAGTTCACAATTATGTGTTTGGACCTGCAAAAGTACAATCATTAGGTAAATCCATCTATTTTGTTACATTTATAGATGACTTCTCAAGAACGACCTAGGTATAATTCTTACAATACAAATATGATGTTTTCAATAAATTTAAAAATTTCAAGGATCTTGTATAAAATCAAACAGAGATAAAGATAGAGATTTTGAAAAGTATTAATGGTGGTGAGTATTGCTCTAATGAATTTGAGCAACTTTGCAAGGATTGTGAAATAGAAAGGCATAGAACAACTTTGTATACTCCATAATAGAATGGAGTTGTATAATGAATGAATAGAACATTAAAGGATAAGGCCTTAAGCATACTAAGCGATGTAGGGTTAGAAAAGAAATTCTAGGCAGAAGTCGTGTTAACTGCTTGCTACCTCATCAATAGATCTCCTACCTCAACTTTGATGGACAAAACTCCACAGGAAGTGTGGACTGGTAAGAAACCCTTTCTTAGTCATATAAGAGTTTTTGGTTGTGAAGCTTATATGTATGTCCCAAAATAGAAAAGGACTAAGCTAGACTATAAATTTGAGAAATGCATATTTCTAGGTTATAGTACTGGTGTGAAAGGATATAAGTTGTGGAATCTAGAAACATAAAATATTACTTACAGTCGTAATGTGATCTTTAGAGAAATAAAAGAGGTTCCAAAACAAGAAATGCAACCAAGCAAAGAACCAAAAATAATAGAACAAGAGGAAGAACTTATGGTAGAACCTAAATTACAAAGTCTAAAGAGGAATATTCAGAGGAAGAAGGTGAGGAGGAAGTTGAATATGCAGAACCTAGAACTCTAATTTTGAGGAGATCAGATCGAGTGAGAAGACTCCTAGAAAGGTATAGCCCTTCAAATTTTTGTTCTACATTTAATTTATCAGTTACTGATGAAGAACCCAAGACTGTAAAAGGGGTACTTCAGTTAAGTGAGAATAAGTCTTGGAAAAAGGGTTATGGAAGAATAAATGGAGTCCCTGGATAAAAATAAGACATGGGACTTGGTGAAATTACTCCTTGGCAAAAAACCTATTAGTTGTAAGTGGTTACTCAAGAAAAAGTATAATATAGAAGGAAATTTGGGAAAGTACAAAGCTCGCCTAGTAGCAAAAGCATTTTCTCAGGTTGAGGGAATTGACTTTGATGAGATTTTTTCTCCTGTGGCTAAACTAACATCAATTAGAATTTTGTTGGTTATTTTTGCTTTGATTTTGAAATAGAACATATGGATGTAAAGACAACTTTTATACATGGTGAACTTGATGAAGACATGTATATGTTAAAACCAGAATGCTTTAGGGTAAAAGGTAAGGAAAACTTGATATGCAAGCTGAAGCAATCTCCAAGGATGTGGAACCAAATATTTGACAGATTTATTTTGACACTTGGGCTTGGAAAAAGTAGAGCAGATCCATGTGTATATTTCAAAAAGGAAGATAAGCATTTTGTTATCATTGTATTGTATGTGGATGACATGTTAATTAGTAACAATAAGGAGATAATAAATTTACTAAAATCTCAGTTATCTTCTGAATTTGACATGAAGGATTTAGGTGCTGCAAAATTTATTTTGGGTATGGAAATAATAAGGGATCATGCAAATAGAAATTTGTGGTTAAATCAAAGGAAATATGTTGATTTGATACTATAGAGGTTTAAGATGCATGATTGTAAACCAATATGTACTTCATATTTGGTTGGTCAAAAGTTATCTATTGAACAATGTCCTAAAATAAATGAGGAAATTGAAGAAATACATCATGTTTCTCATGCTAGTGTTGTGGGAAGTTTGATGTATGCAATAGTTTGTACTAGACCTTATATTGCACATGCAGTGGGAGTAGTTAACAAATATATGTCCAATCCAAGAAAGTAATATTGGACTACTGTGAAGAGGATCTTTAGATACTTGTGTGGAACTACATATTATGCTATTTGTTATGAAGGAAAATCTAGAGATAATGATATTGTAAATCTACAAGGGTTTGTGGATGTTGACTAGGTTGGAGATCTTGACAAGAGAAGATCCACGAGTGCTTATGTGTTCAGTTTGTTTGGAGGGGCAGTAAGTTGGATAAGTAAAAAGTAACCAGTCATTGTTTTATCCACTACATAAGTAAAGGATATTGCAACAACTCATATTTGTAAAGAAGCAGTGTGGCTACAAAGGTTGTTTTCAATAGTTGTCATTAAGTAGAAGGTTGTGAGAATTAATAATGGCAGTCAGAGTGCAATATTTTTGGTAAACAATCCTAGTTTTCATGATCGATCAAAACGTATTGATATCAATTACCATTTTTTGAAATAGATGGTTGAAGAGAACCAAGCGATATTGGAAAAATTTCATACAAAGAAGAATACTATTGATTCGTTAACAAAGGTTGTACATGCTCAAAACATTTCTTGGTGTAGAAGATCTATGGGTATGGTTGCCCTTGACAGTTGACAATGACAATTATTAGCCCCTATGGAAAGTATTCAATAAGTGGGAGAATGTTAGAATTATGTTGAATATTTTCCATGTTATTTAGGAGGGGTTAACTCTGAAAGGACTTTACACTCTATAAAAATTTCCTCATCAAGGTTCGGGTGTTTTGGGGTTAATGTAATGTCAGCCCATGGTTTTGTGTCCATGGTATTATAAAACCCCTTGTTGTGTTGGTATATAAAGCAACACTTACATGAGGATTTGGTAATGAATTTTGCAAGAAATATAATCGTAAGCGGAAAGCAAGCGAAAGAATATTATTGTAATGAATATGGTCAAGTTTATATAATAAGTAAATATTTTTGTTGGGGATTTTCCCAAAAGGGTTTCCTAGGATAAATTCTTGTGTAATGTGTTGTTTTTCTTTTGATTATGCAATTACTATTTTTTCTAATTTGTTTATCGAGGTATTATTTCTCTTCATTTACTACTAGAGATTATTCTAAGAATTTAGTTTAAATCGGTTTATGGAAAGGAAACTGTAACGCGATATCTACTAAAATTTACTAGTATACCTTATAGAGATTATATTATTTGAAAATAAACCTACAACAATCTACATGCAAAATTTTTAAGATAATGAAGGGATAAATGAAACTTGGCTAAAACATTCTACACCCAACCATAATGTCTAGCCTCATTGACGTCTTAGCCCTCCATTGTTCCTCCCATTATCCAAACCTTGGCTAACAAATATTTGGAATTTTTTTTTCTACGACTTGAAAAATCATCACCGACCTTGTTTTGGATTATAAACTTCACAAGATTATATCTCCCTCAATACTATGATTCTTTCATATGACCACTCATTTTAAAGCTCTTCAAATTTCACACAAACTAGACCAAGAATAATTTGAATCGGATAATTCTTTGGAAAAATATGATTCTTGAATGATGAAACCTTTTTTTGAATTTTTTTGTCCTAATACTACCCTTATTTCGGATGACTATCTTTTTTTTTTTTTTATTTGTGGAAAACATCCCAAAAGGGATGCCACTTTCGGGTAAGACCCAAGGAGGCAAGGGTATCCATTCCGCCAAAAACGCCCAGGACTCGGACCTGGCCTACCACCTTTGACATACTCAAGGAGCAAACAAACACACAAAACCAATTTAAAAATAAGTAAATAACAACAAAAATAATAAAATAAAATAAAAAACATGCTCCTTGAGTGTGTCAAAAACAAAAGCACAACCAAACACGCACAATAAGAAAAAAGAAACCACAACACAAACCACATAGAAAAACACAAGAACCACATAACAAAACACAAACAAGACAAAAACAACAGAACACTACAAAGACATAACCCAAAAAAAACATGAAAAATAAACACAACCAAAACCTAAAAAATAAAATAAATAAAATAAAAATAAAAATAAAAAACAACCAACAACAGACAATAAACAAAAACAAAAGACATAGAAGACACTCACACATAAAAACATGAAATAACACAAACAAAGAGAAACCCAAGAACAAGAACGAAAAAAACACAAGAACAATAACAAAAAACATAAAAAAAAAACAAAACAACAAAAACACAAGAACAACGAAAAACAACACAAAGAACACAAAAACAAAACAAAACAAAAGAACCCACCCACCTTAAAAAACTAAACAAAAAAAAACAAAGAAGAAAAAAGAAAAAAAACAATGAACAAAACAATGACCTATCTAGACCAGAAGACTATTAAGGCAAGAATCAACAGAGGAAACAAAATAAAGAATAGAATGAGCTAGGGAACTAAAAAAACTGAATGAACCAAAGAGAAGCAAAAAAAAAAACAAGAAGAAACTAGGTACCTTCGGAACTGGAGCCATCCAAAGAAATGATAGAAAGAAGAGCTTCCCTAATTTGAGAAGCCCACCATATAGGAGGGTGGCCATAACAAGTAAGATCACCTTTGTCCAAAGCCCAATTAGCTAAAGCATCAACACTCTTGTTTTGATCTCTCGACCACATGACTGTAATCAACTTTCAAAAATCCCATCCGGATTAACTGAATCTTCTCAATAATTCTTTTTATTCTCCAATCCACCTTATGATTCTTAGAAGGAGTCTTCAAGAGATTAATCATAAGTTGAGAGTTCGACTCAACTAACACCTTTTCCCATCCAACCTTAGTAGCCTCCTGAAGGCCTCTGAGGATACCATACCCCTCAGCAAGGTTATTGGAAAGAATACCCAAATTCTCAGCAAAAGTAAAAACCAGGGAGCCATCCGAAAGTCTACCAATTCCTCCCACACTGGCTTTTCTAGGGTTCCCTCTAGAGGCTCCATCAGTATTGACTTTTCCAAAATCCTTAGGAGGAGGTTGCCAATTTCTAGTCCTATCCATCTTACTAATACTCACATTCCCTTTAAGTTGGTTGCCCTTAGAAGGTTTAATCTTCAATCTTTGCATCACTTGATCCCATCTTTGGTGGGAGTTTTGAGGGTGATTAAGGAGTTGATGGACTGATTCAACTAAGTTGGCTATGGTCTTTTGCCAAATATAGTGAATATCCTTCCTATCTTGATTAAAAATTTGGTTGTTCCTTTCATTCCAAATATTCCAAAGAAGAATGGTAGAACCCATCCAAACTAACTCCCTAATAAAATGATCAACACCCTCTTGATTAGGCCAATCCCTCCAAAGTCTGTTCAAAAGTAAAAAAATTGGACCACTCGTAAGCCAAGTAAAGTGGCCATTCTCCTCCATAGCTCGGAGGCTAAAGTACACTCAATAAAAATATGGTTGATATTTTCTACATTCTCTTCACACATTTCACATCTAAAAGGGCCATGAAAACCATGCTTCATAAGTTGCTCACCAGTAAGCACCCTACGATGCAATAAAAGCCAATTAAAGAACCTCACCTTAGGCCAAAGCTTTTGAGCCCACAATTGAGAAAATATGTCAGAAGAATGGTTGGGATTATTATGGCATAAGGTCAAATAACCTTGAGCAACGGAATACTCACCCTTAGTAGTGTTGTTCCATCCAAAACAATATTTTTCATGGGACCAAGAGAGGGATCTCATATGAAGGATGCCTTGGATATCTTGTCTTTGCCTTTCTGGGATTTGAATAGGCCAGTCCTCAATAGGGATCCAATATCTACCAACCTTTGAATTACCAGTATGGTACCGACAGTAATTAGCCACCTTTATCCAATTAGCTCGGTGAAGCTCCTCCATCAAAGGCCTCCAATCGGGAAACTGAGTTATTAAAGGCTTGTGACCATCCCAAGAATCTATCCAAAAATTTGCATGTTGACCATTATGAATGATCCAAAATAATTTTTTCTTTATCAAATCCTCACCAGTCTTAAGAACTGCTAAAATGGGAGAACCTTTGGTAGGAAGTTGATAGCGAACAAGGTCTTCAGGACTTTTGTTCTCAGACATATTTAGCACGGAGATTATTGGCCCAAAGAGCATTGGGGTTATGCAACATCCTCCAATATAATTTAGCAACTAAAGCTTTGTTGTTATTAATTGAAGACCGGAATCCTAACCCCCCTTCACTCTTAGGAAGACATAAAGTATCCCATTTCACCAAGGCCCATTTTCTTTTCTCCTTAGTACCACTCCAAAGGAAACGATGACTGATTTGATCCAATTCTCGAAGAACAACCTTTGGGATATTCAAAACGAAAGAAACATAAATAGGAATAGCTTGAAGGACTGATTTTACCAAGGTGATTCTACCCCCAGAAGAAAGCCACTTGTTGGTCCACTTTCCAATTTTCTTCTTGACTTTGTCCAACAACCAATTCCAATCTTTATTTTTCTGCCTTTGAATATTTATGGGAATACCTAAATAAGTGATTGGAAGAGAGGTCTTCTTATATCTTAATTTATCCAAGACCATGGATTCCTCGTCTAGCAGATCAGTGAAAGAAAATAACTTTAGATTTGTCTTCATTGATCAACTGCCCAATAGCCTTAGAAAAATAGCTAATTATTTGCTTAATATTAGAAGCTTCCTTAACTGTAGCTTTACCTAAAAGAGTAGAGTCATCCACAAATTGAAGATGAGAGATAGGTCTAGCTCCATGAGCAATGGTAACTCCCTCAAGGGTTTTGTTTTCCCTCTTTTTGGTTATAGTCCTACCCAAGCATTCAGCAAGAATGATGAATAAATAAGGGGATAGCGGGTCACCTTGCCTAATACCTCTGGAAGTTGGGAAAGACTGAGAAGGCCTGCCATTGATAAGAACTAAGTAGGAAACTAAGAGATACATCCCATAATCCAATCCATCCAATCCTTAGAGAAACCAAATTGCCTCAAAACTTTGATAAGGAAGTGCCAATCCACTCTGTCATAAGCTTTGGATAAGTCTAACCGAATGAACATAGAAGGAGAATTTTGCATATCCATGGAATGGATGGCTTCCTGAGCAAGAACTATCTCATCTACTATTTGACGTCCTTCCACATATCCCCCTTGCTCTGGGGAAATAATCTTATGCAAAAGAGGCTTCAACATTTCTGCCATGATTTTAGTAATGATTTTGAGAAGAACATTACATAAAGCAATAGGTCTAAAAGCTGAGATATGATCAACCTCTTGAGCTTTTGGAACAAGAGTAATATAAGTTTTATTGATAACCTTCAAAATTTCTTTGGCTTTCCTGGCTTCTTCCACCACCTCTAATAAATCAACATGAAGGATATCCAGAACTCTTGGTAGAACTCAATAGGAAAACCATCAAGACCCGGGGTTTTCCCTTTTTGCATTTTAAAAACTACTTGTTGAAGCTCATTGATAGTAACAGGAGCAGTCAAAATAGAGTTCTCCTCATAAGTGATAAGAGAAGGGATTGCTTGAAGAACATTTTGTTGAGAAGTCGAGTCAAGAGGAGTAGCAACAAAAATATTGGAAAAGTAATCAACAACAATAGAGTTCATGCCATCCCAAGTATAAACAACATCTCCAATATCTGAAGTTAAGGAAGAAATAAAGTTGTGAGATCTTCGAGCTAGAAGAGATTTGTGAAAGAAATTTGTGTTTCGATCTCCTTCTTTGAGCCATTGAATTCTAGATTTTTGCTTCCATAAGATTTCTTCTCTTTTTTCCCATTCCTCTAACCGAGTTGTGAGTTTAATTTCATCTCGCACTTCTCTTCTCTTGTGAGGCCATCTAAACGGATTTTCTTATTCAAATTTTCAAGATGAGCAATAACTTCATGTTTTTTTTTATGAACATCCCCAAACTCTTTCCAGTTCCAAGTCTTGATTTTGGATTTAATGTATTGTAGTCTTTTGGCAAAACAAAACATCTTAGTCCCATGCCTAGGTTTACCTTCCTTCCACCATTGTTGCACACGAGGTCTGAAGGAAATGTCTCTGAGCCACATTAATTGAAAACGAAAAGGAGAGAAACTCACATTGGTTTTCCACATTTCCACCATGATCGGCCAATGATCCGAACCAACATTATTAAGAGTCTTCACTTTAGGAATGTGACCATGGATTAAGAAATTTTCAGAGAGCAAAAACCTATCCAATCTCTCCATTATACAAGCTAAGCCTTGCCTTCTGTTAGACCAAGTCATAAGGCCATTATCCAGTTGGATATCCACAAGATGGAGGTTTGCAATATATTCGCTCATGAGGTCAGTGCTTTTGTCCAAATTTCTATTTCCCCCCCTTTTCTCATCCAGAGAGAGGATGGTATTGAAATCTCCTCCGATCAAGATCCAAGCTTTAGGAAAATGAGAGATAATATGAGTAATATCCTTCCACTGTCTTCTTTTTTCCTCTAAATAAGTCGGGGCATAAACAGTAATGCAGAGCATAATCTGGTTGGAATGTCTACTTTGAATAGCTATAGCCAACAAACCCCAACTGCCAACCATATGGTGAATAACTACCTCTTTTGGGTCCCAAAGACAAGCAATGCCACCCGAAGTCCCTTGGGAACTGAGGGAAACCACTTTTCCAGTCGGCCAAATTTTATTGGAAATTAAGTCCATATCCTCCATTGACATCTTTGTTTCTTGAAGGAAAACAAGATGTGGATGATTTATTTGAATCATTCTTCTAATTTCATTTTGTTTTGAAAGACTCCCTTTGAGTCCTCTAATATTCCAAGTGATGATCTTCATTAATACCAGGGCTAAAAAAGTTGGGAAGGGCATTAATCTTACCTTCCTCTACAAGATTTTCACCTTCTTTTACCATATGATATTGATTGGTCTTGCGACCTATTTTTTGATTGGAATCCATCTTCAATTTTTTTTCCCTGTTTCTTGACTTATTCCAATTGAATCTGAGATGGCTTCTAACCTTGAAGAATGCTCATACACCGCCAAAATTTTACTAGATGGTTCAATGGAGTCTATATTGGGACCTGCATTATTTGAAGTTTTGACATTTGAAATATTGTTTTTCTTGTGTAAATTTTCTCCTTTTTTTTCTCGTTGAAAACCTTTGATTTGTTGGTTTGTCTCTTGAGTTCTTCCCTTCATATTTAAATTGTGTTTCTAAGATTTCAGTTTCCATTATTTCCTCTTCCTCACTTGGGACATCATTTGTGGAAAGTATTTCAAACATATTAGCAAATGACTTTGATTGATCCTTCATAACTGTTTTTTTCTAAGTGTTCTTCTTCTTAGGTATTTGGAAACCTGTTGAGTTTATATCTTCTTTCTTTTGATCAGGAATTTTATTTGGGCAAGCACTGGCCAAATGACCATATTCATGGCAAATTCTACAACGAAAAGGAATGTTCTCATAGTCCACTACTTGCTCCCAAGTGTCTTCCCCAAATTGTAATGTGATATTTTTAGGAAGGGGTTTGTCAAAATCCATTAAAACACAAATTCGAGCATAAATAATATGTTCAAAATTTTGAGTACAATCAACGATCATCATAAAAGTTCCTAAAGAGTTTCCAATTGAAGAAAAAATAGTAGGATTCCAAAATTCAATAGGGAGGCCAAAGAGTCTAACCCACACGGGAGCTATAGAAGGCATCTCTTCTTCGACTTTAAATTTAGTATGCCAGGGCTTCATGAAAAGCCTCGCCCTTCCAAAAAACCAAGGACCCCCTTGAAAATTTTTCTCTCTATCTTCATTATTAGCAAATAAAACAAGAAAATAACCATTTGGATAAATAGAGATTTGTAACTCACCTTTAGTTTTCCAGCTTTTTGCAGCCCGGACTTTGAAAGCAGATAGACTCGGACGAAAACCCACGAACCGACAAATTAGTCCTCTTTTTTCCAAATCTTCAATGCCAATCTGAATGTTCCCCATATCAAGCTTAACAATAGGAGTTCCATCAGCTGCTTTAAGACATCCTGACTTTGTTTTCCTAGGATCAATCTTAGGCATTCTTAGAGGTTTATGGGAAGCCCTAATATTGATATTAGCATTGGGCTGAGGCTGTCCACCACGAAGGGCATCCCTAAAATTCATTTTTGGGATTGAGTCTTCAAAATTCTTACCCTTGACAGGGGTTTTCACAGTAGAATTATTTTGTGGGTGCACCTTAGCACCAGATTCATTTGAGATATGAGCCATTTTTTGATCAACTGCTTGAAACTTGTTTCGAGATCTCTTTAATCCTTGCCCTAGACGTCGTGGAAAGGTATGGTTTTCACTTTTCTTTTGAGCAACAAATTGGAAGTCGTTGTCACTCAAGTTCATAGTATGATCTTTTGAAAGACAAATTTCTAACCCATCTTGTATCCCCTGCAACATTTCCTGCTAAAATATTGAGCATAAACCACAAAAAAAAAAAAAATCATGACTATCTTCATATGGTCGTATCTCCCTCAATATTGTTTGGATTCTTTCACATGACCACTAATTTCAAAGCTCTTAAAATTCTGCACAAAATGGTGTAATAATTGTCTGAATCATACAACTTTATAGAAATATATGACTCCTAAAATATAAATCATTTTTAAGAAAAAAATTACCATAACTCTATAAATTCATAATTTGTTGCTTTTTAAAATTGATTATGTTAATTTGATTGTTTAAATTATCTTTGTCACATCCCCACCAATAATGATTAATTTTCCTTGAAGAATGTGATTCTGCGGCCAGTGTTTGTGGTGCAGGTGCAGGTCTCAAGGCAGATGGCGAAGAAAGCACCCACCCCATCAACCGAGCAGTGAAACGGGATTGTCGGGTAAGTGGTTATGATGTTGTACCCCGAGCACACTTGGTCCGTGGGTACATGGAAGCCCACCATAGGGTTGCACTGCATTTGCATTCTGCCTGTCATGTTGACTGTGTGTGTGTGCATTCGTTGGTTTGTTGCTATTTAACTGCTGACATTAAAATGATAATTTTAAATATATATAAAAAGTTAATACCAATACATAGGCATACCAGCTTTGAAGCAAATCAAAAGAAAGAGAATTAATTATTAAACCATAAACATGGGGACTAATTATTTAAGTAATAAAAATAATGATATGTGTAAAAACAAATAATAAAATACATATAATAATTAAATTAAAAATACATATAATAGAATGTTAAATGTTATAGTAAGTCTCAATTCTATAATAAAGAGATTAAACTCATAGGCTTTACGTAATGTGGTGATAAGTCTAAGACAAGACTTAAGAAACTATAAGCTCAAGCTTTAATTGGTTAATACGAAAGACTTGGCGGAACTTAATTTAAATAAAGATATTTAAATATTTTAAAAAAAATTCTAAGGAAGTCATACGTGGAGGAAGAAAACGCGTCTTGTCTGGCAAAGACGGTGATGTGTCTCTTTCCCATAAAGCTCACTTGCTTATAAAAGAAAATGGGATGGCCCAAGGTGGTATGGAAAAATTTGGGGAAAAACTTCATGTTCGTTTGAGAGGAAGCCAAGGACGGGATACGTCGGAAGAAGGAATTGCAACGTGAGGAGGATTGAGTCTCCGAGTAAAAAGGTCAGATTTTTCTGCGTTAATAAGGGAAAGGGTTTACTAGAAATTATGTTGTTTTAAAATAATGGATTGATTGGTGAATGACTCTATTCACGTGGTTACCTAGACATGTAATTTGTTGTTTTGGCTACTTTAATATTATTATTGGGAAGTGTTGGGCAATTCTGTTGAATGGAAAGAATCTAACTCTGTTTTCCCATAATATTTCTTTAAAAGAAAACATATTACAGAACATAAGAGTAATCGGGATTCTTATACTAATGTTCTGTAGCAGTGTTAGTTAAGTTAAAGTGTTTATAGAAGGTAACATTTTTTTTTAAAATGTGTATACTCTCGGATAAATCAGAGGAACCAAAAGTAATAGTCCGATGAATGAAAATTATAAGTTATTGGTTGTGTTTGTTATAAAATCGTCATGCTGGCTGGAAAATTACTTCATGTCTTCAAAGTATTGATTGACAGTGAAGAAAATTGTTTTTAAAATTGTCATGCCGACTGAAAATTTCTTCATGTCTTCAGAGTATTGATTGAAAAAGATGAAAATTGTTTTAATATCATCCTGTTGGTTGTATGTTGTAAAATTTACTTCATGTCTTCAGAGTATTGATTGATTATGGAGAAATATGTTTAGTTGTGGATTGTTGCCGCATTGCACGATTGCCTGTTGAAAATATAATGATACTTGGAAAATAATTTTGAATTTGGTTAGTTGTATGGTGTCGTTATGCTTGCATGAGACTTGAGTATGTGTGTCATATAGATGAGGGCCAAGTCTGAGCCATACTTTGCATTTTGTTCTCGTCGGTTGGTGAGGGTGGGCGTTGAGGCGCTTATGTTCTTTCACGAAAGTGAACGACTTTTTCAGAATGGTGGTCGAGCATGAAAACCCTAACAAAGACCATGGAGGGTTTAGAAAACCATTTGATGTTGTACCGTGAAGTTTCTACGACATCCGATGTTATGTATGCTTGTATAGTTCTTTCTTTTAATTCGAAGAAGATTGGAATTTGAACAGTTAAACAATTGTAGTGTTGTGTTCTTCTATCTGTTCTAATATATAAAGGATAGTCTAAATCGTTGAGTGTAATCAAACTTTATGAAGACCTGGAAATTGTGTTTAAAGCAAATGCATTGGAAGAACAAATAGAATATTCCTAAATTTTGTATGCTGCGTTCTAGAAAAGGATTGTTTTTTTTATCAAACACCATATATTGTATTGAAAAGTGTGCTAAGTATAGAGTAAATTCTTATATTTCTATTTTTAAATAATTTTTGGGTTCTGGTGCAAGCTATGAATCTGATTACATTTTTACGTTGGAAGTTTGAAAGTCTCAAATTGATAAGTGTTACTGTATTTTATGAGAATTGGAAAGTTATGTGTTAAAAATGTTTATATATTTACTTTGTAGGAGTTGAAATAAAAGTTCTATGTTATACTTTATTTCTTGATAAAGTAAATACCATCATGATTATGTTATAATAAATCAAATATATAGAAGGGAAAATACATTATTTAAATTGAGAAAAGTAACACCATAAAGCTATGAGATAAGACTATTATATAGAGGAACCCTAAATTCATGTTTTCTCATTTGCATCATGTATAGTTGATTAATAGAGAATCGCTTGGAATACTTTGCCTAATCGTGATTGGTTATTTTCGGTATTTATGTAGTTATGTTGTGAAATTATACAGTTTAATATGTTTATTTGTCGTAGACGCATGAGATTAAAGGTAAGATCTTTTCTCAGCCTTGTAAAAGAAAAGACTATATCACGAGTTGATGCAATGCTTTTACCATGTTGTAATATTTAAATTTAATCATGATGCATTGCTTCTAATTTGTCGTAGCCCACCTGCGCTTGTAAAAGAATGACTATAGTCTGAAATGATATATGAGATAAAATGGTACATTGTTGTAGTTCATCTGTGTTGGAAAAGAAAGATCATAGTTGAATTGATATTAAGGGTGCATGGCTTTGTATTATTATAGTTTTCAATTGAAGTATTGGCAACTTTGTTGTAGCTCACCCGTTTTGATATAAAAGACTATGCTTGAAATTTGATGTTTGGTTGAATGAATATAAACTGAAACCTTATGTATAAAGAAAAATTTATATTATGACTTGGTTTCACAAGTTGACGAGTGTTTTATTTAATCGCCTTTGAAAGTGTTAGTTTTTCAATGTCATTAATATGTTGGTACTTTCCGATAGAATCATGGGTTTAATAAAAACAAAAAAAAATTATTAGGGTTTTCAAATACTTTTGTTATGGTAAATAGAAGAAATAAAGTTAGGATTTCATTACTTTACTATAAGGTAATTGATGTAGCTTAGGGTTTTACGGATAAATGCTATTAATATTAAGGATTTCCCATGATTACTAATCAAATCTCTTAGGTAATTGGTGAAGAAACTGAAGTCTATTAAAACTAAAACTTGGACTATGTTAAAAACTATAGGGTGTTGATATATTAGTTGAACATACTATGCTTGTTTATTGGAAGCCAAACTTCTTGGTTGATTTGTGAAGTGTATATGAGTATGACAACAATTATACTCTTGGGTTATGCAATAAGGTACTTATTCTATAAGTATTTGCTTAAGAAAAGTGGAAATTGAAGATATACTAAACAACCTTGAAAGATGATTGTCAGAGGAGATATTTATGAATTACGTGTAGATATAATACTTGTCGTACTTAAGAATTTTCAAAATATTATCTGGGTTATAGATGCAGGTTGTGAGTTGTGATATGTTATTTTTGAAGAGATAGAATATCTTGTTTTCTTTGATATGAGATTTACGCTATAATTTAATTGTATATGACCTATATTTTTATAGAGAGTATAAAGATAGATTTGTGATTAGGAATCCATGTTTTATTTGAAGGGACTCTTTTATAGAAGATAAAAGAAGACTTAGGGAGGGGGTTTAACCGATATTTAAAATATAAGTGTTTGAAATCCTTCAAGATAATAGAAGTATTAAAACCCTCTTACGTCTATGTGTCAGTATCTTGAATTAAGCATCAAAAAGCCATTAGATAATGATCTTAGGTACCTTCAAACTTAGACTTAAATTCTAAACTAGCTTGAAGAAAATCGAGGGAGGTTGTCTCCACTCATACCATTAAGGCACGCGGTGTCTTAGGTGGAAATCAACCTTACTTGACATGAGAAATTCAAGTACTCATACCATTAAGGCACGCGGTGTCTTAAGTGGAAATCAACTTTACTTGACAAGAGAAAGTCAAGCACACATACCATTAAGGCACGTGGTGTCTTAAGTGGGTATTAGCTTTAGAGAAAGTCAAGGAGACTTTCTCTACCCATGCCACTCAGTCACGCGATGACTTAGTGGGGACTGCACTATCGTACTCCAACTCTAAAGGGGACAGAGTGTCCGAGCTATGGAGTGTAACGAGTGATGGGATGGGGCATCACTCTAGGTGGTCAGTCAGTTAGTGGTGGTGATATTCATCAATCCACTCGGACTGGGGAAATGCCTACATAATGCATGACTAGGATGCTACTTGTGCTAATGGCTTTCCAACGATAGATGGTTATGGGCAGCATTATCGTCAGTTCGGGAAGGGTTATGTTTATCTAGTCCCTCAGCCTTGCGAAGGCGGACTCTAGCCAAACCTTCGTAGATGGTCAATGGCTAGCATCGACATACAAACGTTGGTTCCAAGGCATTGAGCTGAGATCTCTTAATAAGTTGTGAACCTTACAACCTTGGACAAGGGGCATAGCATACCCCGTTCAGGTGATATGGGCCCTGAACGGATAACCCTCCACCAGATTCCTAAAAGTCTCGAGTGATGAGCCGAATCCAATAAGGTGACCCATGGGACCTGGCCAGTTTCGAGCACTTAAGACACTAGCTGCAGGAGTGAATAATCTTGAAGTGCATTTTATATGTATGCCAAAACTAACATTCACATGGGAAATCAAGCAATGTATGATTGAGTTAAACAAAAAAATTTAGTGTATGAAATTCTTGGATCTTACAATTGGTATCAGAGCCTAGGTTTGCGAAACCCTGGCCAATATTGTACTGTTAGCTATGGCAAGTACCTCGAGGAGGACTAACCTGAATCTGCAAGAGGATATTGTAGAGGTATCATAGCCTAGGTTGCGAAACCCTAGGTCTCATGATTAAATATGGCATAGCTCTTTTATATTTTTGACAAGTTTTCTCAAGAAAAATTAATATCATTTCCTTTGATACAAATAGATGGAGGATCTTGCATCAAAGCTGGAAGTATTTCAATATCAGATGGACCAGATATCTTCACTAATGAAACTGCTTGTGGATAGAATGGGAATTCAGAAAGAAATCATGGAACTCTTCATAAGGAAATGAAATAAGAGAACCAAGCGAAGGATAAATATGAAATCCTCTAGAAAGGAGAAAACTGCAAAAAAGGGCCACAAGTGCACCAAGGAAAAATGTATACAAGTAAAGGAAAGGGAAACTAGAGCACCAATGTCGGGATGCTTCACCTGCGGTGAAGCCCACTATGCTAGAAGGTGCCCATTAAGAGTAAATAGAAAGAAAATAGGTTGCTTCACATATGAAGGAGCACACTATGCCAAAAATTGCCCATTAAGAGCAAATTATGAGCAAGCACCTGACACTCAACTACAAATGTTAGCTGAAGATCTGCACCAAGATAAACAGGTCAAAATTGGAGATAAGAATGAAGAAACAAATCTCAAGATAGTTCTACTATAAGTAGGAGCGAGTTATAATGAGATTTTTGTTAAACATACTAGGAAGATAAGTGATGTAAGCAGTATTAGGACAAATGATACTATTTTTGAAAGAAACATGTTTCATGTCCTATATTTTTGAATATATATTAAAAAAAAAATTGCTAAGTTATATTTTACCTATTTAAAAAAAAAAAAGTTAACCAACCTAAAGCCCAATAGGATCATTACCCTGATAGGACTCCCACTTGAAATGATATGGCAAATTAGGAATGAGGTAAGTTATGTTCATGAATTCTCAAGTATGTCAAACAAGATTTGATAAGAACCTGAAGAGGAAGGATTAAAGAGAATAATTTCATGCATCATGATCTATTCTTCAGGATATGATGAAAGCTTTAGAACTCAAGATTTCATTAACTTACAAACTGATATGTTTTCAGGAGGAATGGATGAGCTCGTATCAATAATTAAATCATTCCAAGGACATATGGAGCAACTGGTGTCAGTAATTAAGATATTAACAGAGCAAATAGAACAACAACAAAGGACAATGGAAGCTTTTATCGAACAAGACAAGGAAAGGAACATCAAAAAACCTGAAAGTGAAACCTCGAGTGTAAACCCTCGGGCACCAAAGCTAAGATGTTGCACATGTGGAGAACCACACCATACATATGAATGCCCTTTCAGGAAGATCTAAGGGAATGAAAGTTATCAGGACACCGAAAGGGCACGAAAGCCCCTTTTAATAATTTTCCTACTAAACTCAGGAGAATAGTAATTTGTATACAATGTTACAAGTATAATGAAGATATTTTGGTTTTGTGAGTAAAAGTGATCATAGCAACTATATTATTGCTCTTACTGTTAGATTGCTCTGTCTAATGCATTATCTTTAGAAGAAGAAAGGTAGTTGTGAGTATACCACGACATACCCTGATTATAAGGTTAAGTCTAATCTGAAATTAAATGCAAAGTTGGTCTTCCCAAGATTTGTTTCCAATGAAATGCACATCTTATAGTTGCAGGCAAGTAAGATAGAAAAACACAAAAATATGCTTGAGGAATCATCTCGAATAGAGATTCGAGATTTCTCTATAAATACTAGCAGGCCCTACACCGAAAATAGGACACAGGGTTTAGCACAACCTATCATCTTGAGATAGATGGACAGATTGAGAAGGACAATCTGGTATTGGCGGATATGCACTACCAAAGTAAGTCAAATATTATCACTTACTAAATGAAATATATTGCATTGGGCATGGCCCCTTTTGAGGTCCTGTAAAGGGACTTAGGTGCATGGCACCATTATCTTGGGAAAATTTCAATGACCAGTAAGAGATCGGTCATGATGATGAGAATTCAATCCGCTAATGGCTTGTGAAGCCAAAGAGCTATGCTGACTTTAAAGCAAACACCCCAAGAATTTACCATTGGTGATAAAAGTTTCATTAGAACCACCTAATTGAGCCCTAGATTTGCTAGACCTGCAACTCATTAAGGGATGACCAGTCAAAATTTTTGGGATTTAGGTCCAAGCAGCTTAGTATGGACCAATACAGAGTACAATGGGATCAGTATTCCGAAAGGAATGCCACCTGGGAAGATATTTCTAGCATGAAAAATCAGTTTCCCTGCTTGTTTGAGAATTGAAAACTGAAAGCAAACTATTGAAAAGTTGGAAATTTTTATAATGATGTATTGAAAAACTTGTTGCATATACATGTCTGATGTTTTGTTTGAAACATGATAATGTTGTGGACTATTTCTTTTACGATACCATTATGCATGTTGATTTGGTTGTTGTACCATTTATGCTGAAGAGAAATGAAAATAGGAACATTGCGATAATTTGTATATATATATATTAATTTATATGATTGTATTTTGTTGATAGCTAACACAGGGACTGTGTTAATTCTAAGGGGGGAAGTATGTCACATCCCCACCAATAATGATTAATTTTCCTTGAATAATGTGATTCTACGGCTAGTGTTTGTGGTGCAAGTGCAGGTCTCAAGGCAGATGGCGAAGAAAGCACCCACCCCATCAACCGAGCAACGAAACGGGATTGTCGGGTAAGTGGTTATGATGTTGTACCCCGAGCACACTTGGTCCATGGGTACATGGAAGCCCACCATAGGGTTGCACTGCATTTGCATTCTACCTATCATGTTGACTGTGTGTGTGCATTCGCTGGTTTGTTGCTATTTAACTACTGACATTAAAATGATAATTTTAAATATATATAAAAAGTTAATACCAATACATAGGCATACCAGCTTTGAAGCAAATCAAAAGAAAGAGAATTAATTATTAAACCATAAACATGGGGACTAATTATTTAAGTAATAAAAATAATGATATGTGTAAAAACAAATAATAAAATACATATAATAATTAAATTAAAAATACATATAATAGAATGTTAAATGTTATAGTAAGTCTCAATTCTATAATAAAGAGATTAAACTCATAGGCTTTACGTAATGTGGTGATAAGTCTAAGACAAGACTTAAGAAACTATAAGCTCAAGCTTTAATTGGTTAATACGAAAGACTTGGCGGAACTTAATTTAAATAAAGATATTTAAATATTTTAAAAAAATTCTAAGGAAGCCATACGTGGAGGAAGAAAACGCGTCTTGTCTGGCAAAGACGGTGATGTGTCTCTTTCCCATAAAGCTCACTTGCTTATAAAATAAAATGGGATGGCCCAAGGTGGTATGGAAAAATTTGGGGAAAAACTTCATGTTCGTTTGAGAGGAAGCCAAGGACAGGATACGTCGGAAGAAAGAATTGCAGCGTGAGGAGGATTGAGTCTCCGAGTAAAAAGGTCAGATTTTTCTGCGTTAATAAGGGAAAGGGTTTACTAGAAATTATGTTGTTTTAAAATAATGGATTGATTGGTGAATGGCTCTATTCACGTGGTTACCTAGACATGTAATTTGTTGTTTTGGCTACTTTAATATTATTACTGGGAAGTGTTGGGCAATTCTGTTGAATGGAAAGAATCTAACTCTGTTTTCCCATAATATTTCTTTAAAAGAAAACATATTACAGAACATAAGAGTAATCGGGATTCTTATACTAATGTTCTGTAGCAGTGTTAGTTAAGTTAAAGTGTTTATAGATGGTAACATTTTTTTAAAAAAATGTGTATACTCTCGGATAAATCAGAGGAACCAAAAGTAATAGTCCGATGAATGAAAATTATAAGTTATTGGTTGTGTTTGTTATAAAATCATCATGCTGGCTGGAAAATTACTTCATGTCTTCAAAGTATTGATTGACAGTGAAGAAAATTATTTTTAAAATTGTCATGCCGGCTGAAAATTTCTTCATGTCTTCAGAGTATTGATTGAAAAAGATGAAAATTGTTTTAATATCATCCTGTTGGTTGTATGTTGTAAAATTTACTTCATGTCTTCAGAGTATTGATTGATTATGGAGAAATATGTTTAGTTGTGGACTGTTGCCGCATTGCACGATTGCCTGTTGAAAACAGAATGATACTTGGAAAATAATTTTGAATTTGGTTAGTTGTATGGTGTCGTTATGCTTGCATGAGACTTGAGTATGTGTGTCATATAGATGAGGGCCAAGTCTGAGCCATACTTTGCATTTTGTTCTCGTCGGTTGGTGAGGGTGGGCGTTGAGGCGCTTATGTTCTTTCACGGAAGTGAACGACTTTTTCAGAATGGTGGTCGAGCGTGAAAACCCTAACAAAGACCATGGAGGGTTTAGAAAACCATTTGATGTTGTACCGTGAAGTTTCTACGGCATCCGGTGTTATGTATGCTTGTATAGTTCTTTCTTTTAATTCGAAGAAGATTGGAATTTGAACAGTTAAACAATTGTAGTGTTGTGTTCTTCTATCTGTTCTAATATATAAAGGATAGTCTAAATCGTTGAGTGTAATCAAACTTTATGAAGACCTGGAAATTGTGTTTAAAGCAAATGCATTGGAAGAACAAATAGAATATTCCTAAATTTTGTATGTTGCGTTCTGGAAAAGGATTGTTTTTTTTATCAAACGCCATATATTGTATTGAAAAGTGTGCTAAGTATAGAGTAAATTCTTATATTTCTATTTTTAAATAATTTTTGGGTTCTGGTGCAAGCTATGAATCTGATTACATTTTTACGTTGGAAGTTTGAAAGTCTCAAATTGATAAGTGTTACTGTATTTTATGAGAATTGGAAAGTTATGTGTTAAAAATGTTTATATATTTACTTTGTAGGAGTTGAAATAAAAGTTCTATGTTATACTTTATTTCTTGATAAAGTAAATACCATCATGATTATGTTATAATAAATCAAATAAATAGAAGGGAAAATACATTATTTAAATTGAGAAAAGTAACACCAGAAAGCTATGAGATAAGACTATTATATAGAGGAACCCTAAATTCATGTTTTCTCATTTGCATCATGTATAGTTGATTAATAGAGAATCGCTTGGAATACTTTGCCTAATCGTGATTGGTTATTTTCGGTATTTATGTAGTTATGTTGTGAAATTTTACAGTTTAATATGTTTATTTTCCGTAGACGCATGAGATTAAAGGTAAGATCTTTTCTCAGCCTTGTAAAAGAAAAGACTATATCACGAGTTGATGCAATGCTTTTACCATGTTGTAATATTTAAATTTAATCATGATGCATTGCTTCTAATTTGTCGTAGCCCACCTGCGCTTGTAAAAGAATGACTATAGTCCGAAATGATATATGAGATAAAATGGTACATTGTTGTAGTTCATCTGTGTTGGAAAAGAAAGATCATAGTTGAATTGATATTAAGGGTGCATGGCTTTGTATTATTATAGTTTTCAATTGAAGTATTGGCAACTTTGTTGTAGCTCACCCGTTTTGATATAAAAGACTATGCTTGAAATTTGATGTTTGGTTGAATGAATATAAACCGAAACCTTATGTATAAAGAAAAATTTATATTATGACTTGGTTTCACAAGCTGACGAGTGTTTTATTTAATCGCCTTTGAAAGTGTTAGTTTTTCAATGTCATTAATATGTTGGTACTTGCCGATAGAATCATGGGTTTAATAAAAATAAAAAAAAATTATTAGGGTTTTCAAATACTTTTGTTATGGTAAATAGAAGAAATAAAGTTAGGATTTCATTACTTTACTATAAGGTAATTGATGTAGCTTAGGGTTTTACGGATAAATGCTATTAATATTAAGGATTTCCCATGATTTTTTTTTGAAAAAATTGAAAATCTTGAATTAAAACAACGAGCATATACAAGAGGGAGCCAGAACATCCCTAACAGGAACCCAAAGACAAGAAACCTCAGCAAAGAGCGAGAGGGGAGCACAACCCAACCCAAAGCACAAGAAGAAGGCAAGGCGCGAAATCGCGACATGTCACGAAATCGCGACAGTCAAGCCGACCGAGGCCATAACCGCGCCACAGGTCGCGAAATCGCGACGTGTCGCGAAATCGCGACGGACGAAGCCAGCAGCCCCCAACCGCAAAAGATGTCGCGATATCACGACGAAAACCTTACAGAGCAGACAGTCCATAAAATTGTCACGAAATCGCGACACAAAATCCAATAGCCACCATTGCGCCAGAAGTGTCGCGATTTCGTGACATGTCACGAAATCGCGACAACCAAATCCAGTGGCCCCCAACCACAAAAGATGTCGCGATATCGCGACGAAAACATCTCAAAGCAGTCAGTCCTCATAATTGTCGCGATATCGCGACGCATCCTCCAATTGTCACCTTTACGCCAAAAGTGTCACGATTTGGCGACATGTCGCGATTTCGACATGTCGCAAAATCGCGACAACCAAAGCCAACAACCACCGACCACAAAAAAAGTCGCGATATCGCGACAAAAACCTCACAAAGCGGTCAGCCCTCAGAATTGTCGCGATATCGCGACGCATTTGCCACTTGCCACCATTGGGCCATAAGTGTCACGAAATCGCGACAAAAAGACCTTTCTGCATCAAAACATCCCAAGTGTCGCGAAAACTCGACAAGTTGACCACTTGATGACCAGTCTTCAAAAAAGTCTCAAAATCACTACTGTTGTCCTCTGTGATGCCCCTGCAGCCAAAATGACGCGAAAATGTAGCAATTTCGAGCCAAAGGTCCCAGCGACATAACATATCGCAAAAAATAGACATCTTCCAACCGTTAGTTGCAACCACAAAACCGGTCGCGATATCGCGACAACTAGCCAAAGAGCGCATCGGCTCGAGATGTCGCGATATCGCGACAGAAGTCTCCAAAGGCTGTGGCGACGGAACCCGTCGCGATATCGCGACAAGGTTGCCACCAAGGGTCGCGACATCACAGAAGGTCACGAAAACGCGACGAAAAACTCCCTTAACACATAAGTGTCTCATTTTCTCAAAAAGTTAGCAAGCCCTTGTCGAATCACCGGATCTTCCACAGGCATATTACTGTGTAGCTGAACTCCAACCTCCTTCTCCGCACCCATCTTGGCGAGGAAATCAGCCGCCGAATTTGAGTCCCGATTCACATGGATAGGGATCACATCCTCTAATTCCCTCCAAAGGACTTTGATTTGAGAGACTAAGATCTGAATCTTCCACGCTTTCAGAGCAAAATTTCTCAAACAATCAAGCGCACCAACCAGAATTTGAGAATCGGTCTCCAAGATAATCTTTCTATATCCCTGAGTGACAGCCCAGAAGGAAGCAACTTTGATGGCAAAAGCTTCGGCTTCATTATTGGTGGCTCTTCCCAGGCCCTGCAACTCCCAGTAAAGCACAGTTCCAGTGTGATCACGGCACACAACACCGATTCCAGCATTTCTCGGATTTCCCTTTGCAGCTCCGTCCGTGTTAATTTTAATCCAGCCAACCGGAGGGGGTTTCCAACTAGCCACTTTTTCTCTACCTTGAGCCACAACTCTCTCTTCCTGAGGATCCAGCTCACCCATAATATCTTCTGAAGCATGTAATGCAACCGTCTCAGTGACTTTGCTCCGTATAACCTGCCAAACACCATCAAGGGAGGAGAAGGTCTCTCGGAAGAGACGGGCGTTTCTTTCCAACCACACTTGCCACCAGATGAAGAGAAGACCAAGCTCCCACCCCAATCGGAGGGCTTTTGATTTAAATCTAGCTTTCTTCCATCTTTGCCAAATATTATTTCGAGTCAGAGCACCATTACTCTTAAGTTTGAAATGAGAAAACCAACGATGCCAAATCTGACCTGTGAAAGAACACTCGAACATTAAATGGTCAGCAGTCTCTTCATGCTTAAGACACAAAATACACTGAGAAGGACCATTAATTCCTCTGATTTTGAGATTATCATAGGTGAGAATGCCATTATGCATAAGCTGCCAGGCAAAGAAGTTCACTTTCGGCCAGCACTTGGAATGCCAGATTTTCTTCCAGTCTTGAACCGGAAAAAAATGTGGAGGAGGTTCTGGGAGAATCTGATCATAACCATCCTTCACAGAATAAACTCCAAGATTCCCATGACCCCAAGCTAATTCGTCCTCTTCGTCTCTGCCCGTGAGAAATCTAGCAGTCAAGATGGTGGAGAGAATGGTTGCCAGCTCCGGAGGGATAGTGACAGGCCACTCCTCAAGACGCTTAAATTTCTTGAATTTGAACTCCCCCAATTGACTAGTGAGGAAATAGTTCTCAATAGTAACCCAACCCTTGGATTCTATGGCAGTTTTAATTGGAAGCAGCTCAGGATGCTCAACAATGATGGGTGGAAACTGGTCCCAAGAGTCAGTCCAGAAGCGAGCTTTGTCCCCTCTCCCCACTTTCCAGAACAATTGGTCTTTAATAATTTGAGAACCCAACTTAAGAGCTTGCCAAACTAGGGAACCGTTGCCATCCAGAGGGAAATGGCTAACTTCATAGGGATGGACTCTACCCAAATATTTGCTGGTCAAGATTCTACTGAATAAAGAAGATGGCTGAGAGATCCATCTCCAATACAATTTACCCACTAAGGCTCGTTGTTGAGTTTAGAGCTTCTCGCACCCAGCTCCTCCTTTTTCTTTAGGGCTGAGTGACTTTATTCCAGCCAACCAAGGCCCATTTCCTACCACCTTTTGCTCCTTCCCATAAGAATCGTCTAGCCAGTTTGTCCAACTCTTTCCAAATAGAAAGTGGGGCAGCCAAGATTGAAAATTTATAGATAGGCATGGCCTGAATTACTGATTGTAAGAAAGTTAAACGGCCACCGTAGCTTAACCATTTGTGAGACCAATGGTTCATTCTATCTTTGATGCCATCCAAAAGATCTTTCCAAATATCCTTTTTCAATTTCTTGTAGTGCAAAGGAACTCCCAAGTAGACTATAGGAAGAGAAGCTCTAGTGAAACCCAAAATCTCTAAAATTCTGTCCTGCAACCTTTGGTCGAGGTTGAAAAAGACCACTTTAGATTTTTTGTCATTAATAACTTGATTAGAGGCCCTAAGGTAAACAGAAAGAGAGTCTCTGATTCCCCCGGCTTCCCCTGAGACTAGCCACTCCAACCAAGCCAATGTCATCCACAAATTGTAAATGAGTCAAGACTTCTTCACCAACCTTGATACCTGATATCATGCCTTGAAGTCTTCTTCGCACGAAGAGCCGACCTAATCCCTCAGCTAAGATAAGGAATAGATAAGGCGAGCAAGGGTCCCCTTGTCGGAGACCACGAGAGGCTCCAAAGGGGGGGGAGGGAATCCCCTTGATGAGAACCGAGTAAGAAGGCATGGAAACACAGCTCATAATCCAGTCTATCCATTCCTGGGAAAATCCAAAGGCAGCCAGCATCCTTGACAGGAAACCCCATTCCACTCGATCATAAGCCTTAGACATATCCAGTTTGATGAACATTCCTTTGTTACCAGAAGTTTGCATTGAGTGAATAGCCTCCTGAGCAAGAACCACTCCATCCAAAATCTGTCTACCCTCAACAAAACCCCCCTGTTCTGAGGAAATGATGTTGTGGAGGAGAGGTTTAAGACGTTCAGCTATAATTTTTGTGATAATTTTATAAATCACATTGCATAAGGCAATGGGCCTGAAGTCAGAAATGTGAACTCCTTCCTTCCCCTTTGGAATTAACGTGATGAAGGTGTGATTTAGAGCCTTGAGCATTCTCTTATTAGATCTGGATTCCTCAATAACAGCCAAAACATCTTCCTCCAAGATATCCCAGAAGGCCTAAAAAAAATCAATAGGAAAACCATCTGGACCTGGAGATTTGCCTGTGCTCATTCCAAAGACCACATTTTTCAATTCATCCCGGTCAATAGGTCTGAGGAGAGCCTGATTTTCAGCTGGAGTGATAATAGAGGGAATAACAAAGAAGAACTTCATTTTGAGCCCCCACATCTTGGTCCCTATTTTCTGCAAAAAGCTTGGAGAAGTAATCCACTGAATGGGAGTGCATGCCTGGAAGAGTATCAAAGGAGTGCCCATTTTCATCTTTTAAAACTGCCATATTATTCATCTGTCTTCTAGCACATGCTGAACGATGAAAAAATTTAGTGTTTCTGTCTCCTTCCAATAGCCAAGAATTTCTAGCCCGCTGCCTCCAAAAAATTTCCTCTTGGTTATCAATGGCCTCTACAGCTTTACGCAAGTCATCATCTTCAGTTTTGAGCTGTTCAGAAATTAAACCTTCCCTAAATTGTTTCTGCACCTCCTCCCAGCGGGCCAACAAGGGAGCTCTTTGCAGCTGGAAATCCGATTTATTGGCATGCCTCCACTGTTTTAGTTTAATTTTGACAAAAAGAAGCTGTTTGTGAAATTTAAACATCGCAGTCCCAAAAGGAGGACGACCTTCTTCCCACCATTGCGGAAATAACTCGTGAAGGTCCTCCTTCTGGAGCCAGAAGTTCTCAAATCTAAAAGGTTTGTGGAACTGCCCTGTCTGAGTCCCACCCATCAGCATGATGGGAGAGTGATCGAAAACAGGGCCGTCCAAAATCTGTAATTGCACATTCCATTTAACAAAAGCCTCCTCTGAGACTAGGAAGCGATCCAATTTTACCTTGCAACAATGTGGATCCCTCCGTTTATTAGTCCAAGTAAAAAAGGATCCAGGCCCTTGAACATCAACTAGGTGAAAAGCCTGCACCTGGGCAATCAGAAGCCGATCCCCCGGGTCCAAAACAGGGGAGCCACCCTCCTGCTCCCGAGCAGATAATTTGGCGTTAAAATCTCCAGCAATGATCCAGTCAAAAGCTTGTCTTGAGGACCTCATGTTGTGAACTGCTTTCCATTGTAGCCTCTGGCCATCAAGGCTTTGAGCCCCATAAAAATTTGTAATTAAAACTTGCTCAGCTGTGATATTATTCCTAAAAAGAGATGTGAGAACACCCCTCCAAGCTATGTGTTCTAGAGCAGACCATTCCAAGTGGTTCCAAAAAGTAACAATTCCTCCTGAGGCACCTTGAGCTGCCACATCCATATATCCAGCTCCCCTCCAAATTTTACTAGCTGTTCTACACATCAGATCTAAAGACATTTTTGTCTCCTGAAGGAGCAAAAAGTCTATTTTACCCTTCCCTATGAGTCTTTGAACAGCAGATTGATGGGTTCTGTTGTTTAAACCCCTAACATTCCAAGATTGAATAATCATTGGAAACCTTGAGAGCAATATGAATCTATTGTTCTCACTGATCCATCAGTGACCAACTTGTCTCCTTGCGTTGCTATTAGGTCCCTGTTAGACTTCCTACCTGCTCCTTGAGAATTGTTATTCTTGGACCGTTTTTCCACCTGCGTAATCCCCAGGGCTGGCCTTTCTCTAATATTTTCTGTATTTCCCATGATGACATCCTTAGTAGCTGACTGGGTTGAGGAATGAATTACCAATGCCCCTGGGTTCTCTGTCTGCAAACTCTCAGAGGGTTCAGTCACCTGCTCGAGGACAGGAGTTGAGGAGGGGGAAGCGTGAGAGTGGATGTTAATAGCCTCAGTATTCCCATCCACGCCTTCCATGGTTTGATCTTCCTGATCCACAAGGGATTTAAAGATTTCATACCGGTTAGTTGTCTTGGGAGGAGCTTGGTCCTTGCCATTTCTCTTTTTGTTTCTCCTTCGTTTTTGCTGTTCAAAGCCATCTTTCTGGCCTTCAGAACCTTGGGGGGTGTTTTGTGATTCTTTGACCGGGGTAAACTTACCCTCTCTGGGGCTATTTGAGGTTCCAAGCGGGGCCTCCACTTTTGTGCTCAAGGTATTCGGACAAAACCTAGCCAAATGACCATGCTTATGGCAGACCCTGCATCTAAAGGGAAGAGCTTCGTAGTCTAACTGTTGTATCCAAGATTGTCCCGCTAACTCCGGCTCCACCTCACCTGGTAGTGGTCGGCTGATGTCCATTTCAACACAAATTCTGGCAAAGACAAGAAGTGTTTCCCTCTATGGTATCTTTGGAAACTCCCAAAAATCTACCTAGAGAATTACCAATCATCTCAAGAATCTGCTCGCCCCAAAACTCCATCGGGAGAGCATATAGCCGTATCCACACTGGAACAGTCGTGGGCTCAATGCGAGGATCGAAACCCACTCTCCATGGTTGGACAAATAACCTTGCCGGGCCGTGGGTCCTCTTCTCAGATTCAAAAGCTCTGCTTTCTATCTACTAAAGAAGAGAAACTAATAATGAAATACCCATTGCTTATAGGCCATAAGGAATACTCACCGATAGGTTCCCAGTTCTGTCTAACCTAGGTGTGCAGAAAGTGCAACGTGGGTCGGATACCCATGAATTTGCAGATCAAGTCATGGTTAGCACGGTAGGTGATCGTGTCCTCAACCATCTTTGGTTCTATGACTATCTTAGGTCTGGATGCAGATTGCGGGAGACATCCATTAACTCTGTTTGCAGAAGAACCCTTGCCAACATTCTTGAGAAGCGCATGGTAGGCACCCCGCTGGGCTTCATCGAAAGAAGGCGCAAAGTTCTCCTTTAGAATCTCAGCATAAGAGCTCTTCTTCCCGTCTAAAGAACCTGGAGGAGACCCCATAGGGCCCTCCCGGGGCAACGAATAAGCCAACAGAGGGGAACATAATCAAACCAACCGAGACACTGGTAGGAGCCGTCTACCAGAACCCTGGAGCTTCGGCCTCCGATAGTTCAGAAGGTTTCCCGCCAAATCGCCAGAGCTCGAACGCAATTTTTCCTCAATATTTTTTTTCAGGATTTCCCATGATTACTAATCAAATATCTTAGGTAATTGGTGAAGAAACTGAAGTCTATTAAAACTAAAACTTGGACTATGTTAAAAACTATAGGGTGTTAATATATTAGTTGAACTATGCTTGTTTATTGGAAGCCAAACTTCTTGGTTGATTTGTGAAGTGTATATGAGTATGACAACAATTATACTCTTGGGTTTTGCAATAAGGTACTTATTCTATTTGCTTAAGAAAAATGGAAATTGAAGATATACTAAACAACCTTGAAATATGATTGTCAGAGGAGATATTTATGAATTACTTGTAGATATAATGCTTGTCGTACTTAAGAATTTTCAAAAGATTATCTTGGTTATAGATGCAGGTTGTGAGTTGTGATATGTTATTTTTGAAGAGATAGAATATCTTGTTTTCTTTGATATGATATTTACGCTATAATTTAATTGTATATGACCTCTATTTTTATAGAGAGTATAAAGATAGATTTGTGATTAGGAATCCATATTTTATTTGAAGGTACTCATTTATAGAGGATAAAAGAAGACTTAGGGAGGGGGTTTAACCGATATTTAAAATATAAGTGTTTGAAATCCTTCAAGATAGTAGAAGTATTAAAATCCTCTTACGTCTATGTGTCAGTATCTTGTATTAAGCATCAAAAAGCCATTAGATAATGATCTTAGGTACCTTCAAACTTAGACTTAAATTCTAAACTAGCTTGAAGAAAATCGAGGGAGTTTGTCTCCACTCATACCATTAAAGCACACAGTGTCTTAGGTGGAAATCAACCTTACTTGACATGAGAAAGTCAAGTAAGGTTTATTTCCACCTAAGACACTGCGTGCCTTAATGGTATGAGTGGAGACAACCTCCCTCGATTTTCTTCAAGCTAGTTTAGAATTTAAGTCTAAGTTTGAACGTACCTGAGATAATTATCTAATGGATTTTTGATGCTTAATTCAAGATACTGACACATAGACATAAGAGGGTTTTAATACTTCTATTATCTTGAAGGATTTCAAACACTTATATTTTAAATATCGTTTAAACCCTCTCCCTAAGTCTTCTTTTATCCTCTATAAATGAGTACCTTCAAACTTAGACTTAAATTCTAAACTAGCTTGAAGAAAATTGAGGGAGGTTGTCTCCACTCATACCATTAAGGCACGCGGTGTCTTAGGTGGAAATCAACCTTACTTGACATGAGAAAGTCAAGTACTCATACCATTAAGGCACATAGTGTCTTAAGTGGAAATCAACTTTACTTGACAAGAGAAAGTCAAGCACACATACCATTAAGGCACGCGGTGTCTTAAGTGGGTATTAGCTTTAGAGAAAGTCAAGGAGACTTTCTCTACCCATGCCACTCAGTCACGCGGTGACTTAATGGGGACTGCACTATCGTATTCCAACTCTAAAGGGGATAGAGTGTCTGAGATGCAGAGTGTAATGAGTGATGGGATGGAACATCACTCTAGGTGGTCAGTTAGTTAGTGGTGGTGATATTCATCAACCCACTTGGACTAGGGAAATGCCTACATAATGCATGACTAGGATGCTACTTGTGCTAATGGCTTTCCAGCGGCAGATGGTTATGGGCAGCATTATCGTCAGTTCGGGAAGGGTTATGTTTATCTAGTCCCTCAGCCTTGCGAAGGCGGACTCTAGCCAAACCTTTGTATATGGTCAATTGCTAGCATTGGCATAGAAATGCTAGTTTCAAGGTATTGAGCTGAGATCTCTTAATATGTTGCGAACCTTACAACCTTGGACAGGGGGCATAGCATACCCCGTTCAGGTGATATGGGCCTGGAATGGATAACCCTCCGCCAGATTCCTAAAAGTCTCGAGTGATGAGCCTAACCCAATAAGGCGACCCACGGGACCTGGCCAGTTTCGAGCACTTAAGAAACTAGCTGCAGGAGTGAATAATCTTGAAATGCATTTTATATGTATGCCAAAACTAACATTCACATGGTAAATCAAGCAATGTATGATTGAGTTAAACAAAAAATTCTAGTGTATGAAATTCCTGGATCTTACAATCTTTTATTTGTTTAAAATATCTTTTGTTTATGACTTTTTAAAGTTTCCTATTTTAATTGAATTTAGTCTGAAATATATATCCTCTAATATGCTCTTTGACTTTTCATGTGTTTAAACATAACTTTGATCATTTAAATTGTGAATTTTTATTAAGTCCTATAAATGATCTAATAAGTATTTATTAAAATTTTAATTGTTAATTTAACTATTTAATAAAAAACAACTATATATAAACCAACCCTATCAACTCACCCCATCCCTAATTTAGACGCAGAGAGCCTTGATAGATGGAGTCAAGTCATCAAATGGAATTATGAAGGAGAAAAAAAGATAAATAATATAAAGTGGAAACCACCAGATGTGGAGTTGGTAAAATTGAATTTTGATGGAGGATCTAAAGGAAACACAGGACCAATAGGAGGAGGAGGAATAATTAGAAATAATAGAGGAGATATTTTGTTTCATTATGCTTTCAACCGTGGATTGAAGATCAATAATGAAGTTGAAGCTTGGGCACCTTTCGAAGGGTTAAAAATATGCAAACAAATGAATTGGAACAAAGTATGGATGAAAGATGATTCACTCATAGTAATAAATACAATTTTGAGGAAAGCAAAGGCTCCATGGAACATACATGAGATAATTGTAGAAATTTAAGACCTTGTTATAGAGTTTGAAAAAATCAAACATACATTAAGGGAAGGAAACAAATGTGTAAATAAGCTAGCCAATAAAGAGGTTTTAATTGAGGATCGTGAAGTTAAATTCTTTTTTCCATAGTTAGAGAAAGTAGTAAGTTTAGCTGAAGCTGACAACAAATGTTGACTACCTGATTCAAATAGTTATTAAGATTTACTTTAATGTTTTCCATTGGTAATATATGTTTTATTTTATAACATTAATGTGCTTTTATATAATTTATTTATTATAATTTTTGTGGTTGCTCTTGTGCTTCAAGAAGGAACTAGCAATCTGGTAAAGTGAACTATGATAGTGTGATGTTTTGAAAATATTACTTTACTAAGATGCAATGCATAAATAGTAAAGGTGAAGTTTTGGTATTGTGAAGGTTATTGTAGGAAAATGTCAAGAAGTATGTTGAGTTTTGAAATATTTGTATTCATACATAAAATTGAAAAATATCTATAAAATAAAAATAAAAATTTTATATTTTATGTAAAATATGATTAAGGTTTTTAGCTATAGCAACTAAAATTGAAATGAGAATTGAATCTATTTGCTCAAACTTTAAAGAAGAGAGTTGTGATTTGTCAAAAGTAGGAGACATGAGTACAACTCCTTGTTCTCGAGGGAAAAAACTATTTAATTATAATTAAAAAACAACCATTATTATTTATTTATTTATTATTATTATTATTATTTTGTTACATAGATGAATTGGTTACAATCACAATTTTTGGTAATTGCCAGCGTGGCAGAGTTCAAACTATGCTTCCAACACATCCACCATCTCGTTAATGGTAATCCGACGTGAAATAGGGACTGTCGCATACACAGGGTTCTCACCGTCAACCATTATTATATTTTAATTTCATAGTGAAATCACGAGACCCTCACTTTATGAGGTGATGTTGTTCGTTATGACGACGTTATTTGTTTATGCAATTATATATTAAGCCTCCCAAACTCCGTCAAGAAGGGAGAGAAATTTCTTAAAGGAAAGGGAACGTGGGAACATAATATCCTACATTATTTCTTTGATATTTCGTGCACTCGACGTAGGCAAGAGATTCATCGATTCATTTGAACAAGAGAACAGTGGTGGGTTTGAAAATTCCAAGAAAAAGAAAGATACGTCACATAACCAACATTATTTTTTTAGATATTTTATCTTAGATGCTTCCGTCTTTTCAAACCTAACTGTCCAACACACATGGGCATGTGCGATGTGGAGTGGAGGATGAGGTGTCACACCAACAGGAGCCGATCGTAACGCTCTACCGACGTTTAATCTGAACCGTTGGTCTCTTCCCCCATTTTCCATAAATTGGAAGTTCAGGAATTGCGAACCCTCATTCAACATTCACTGATTTCGTTTGCGAGGGTTCGATTATCGTTGCCTTCTCTGAAATTTGTACATAATATATATATTTTTTTAATTTTTGTTTCTGTTTTTTGTGCCTGTCTAAGGTTTTTTCGCTAATCGTGGTAGTTCGTAGAAGAGAATTACGGAGAGCAATATGGACGTTTCAGGGCTTTGAAGGCTTAGACTTCTGATTCAACTCTCTCTGGAGCAGCTGCGCAATATAATTGTGGTTTTATGCCTTGATGTTTTAATTCTTTCCAGATCTGTTAAATCGGAACGGAATTGTAGTGAAATTTTGAGATTATGTATGTCGTACTCAAACAAGGGGGCTGGAAATGGCCTGAAATGGCCTTATTTTGTATGTTGTTAGTGAAAAAAGAGTCTATGTACGTAAGTGTTATGTATATGTTAGCGAACAATGAGTGATGTATCTAAATTTTATGTAGACATCGTAGGGGTTTATATGGTGTTGCCTTTGCAGGTGCGCTTGCAGGCAGGCCATGAGGTTTTAATAAAGAGATTTTATTTCTTTTCGGGAGGGTTAACCTTCCAGAGCCTTTTGGCCTTTTTTCAGGCCAGTATCCTGTGTCCCTTGTGTCCTTTGGTTTTGTGTAAGGTCTTTCGATGGTGTCCATTATTATCTGAAATGGTTTTTGTCAGATCTTTAGCTTTCGATAATCAGTCAGCATTCTGAAATTCCGAAAGACAAGTAGGATAAATGGACAATAGACTTGAAGGCAGTTAATTTTCCATTTTTGTGGTTAAAGATTTATCTGGTTGGGCACAATCTTGACGGCGTTTCCTCTATGGCATTTGATGCAAGGTAAGGGAATTCCGGGTAAGCCGTTTCATCAAATTATATCGGATTAGAGAGCGAAAATAATACGTGGCTGTAAATTATTTGTAAGGAAAGGACTTTTGTAATTGAATTTACCTTAAGATCATGATGAATCGTAAATTAAAAGAACTAATCACAAAGTCGAGTACCAACACAACCGAAAACCAGGTTGTTTTTTAAATGCCTCCAGCTAATATTAGATATTATGTTTGAATTAGGTTTTGCGAAAGTTTGAGATACAAAGTTGCATAGTTTCAAAGGATATATTCGAGAGCCAATAATTGAGTCTCACTATTTAGCCATATCAAATTCCTATCAAATTTTCCGAAACTTTCGGCAACGTGGGGAACTGCGTCAACACGCATCAGTCGGTAGATTAGTGACATCAAATCCCTATCAAATTTTCCGAAACTTCGGTAATGTGGGGCTACTGAAAATTTCGTCAACACGCAACAGTCGGTAGTTTCTTTGGCTGTGACAAGCTGTAACACACTTTAAAAGCCAACAACACATATCACACATTTGGAGAATACAAAGTGAGAATTCACATATAACACATCTAACAATTTGAACAATGAAAAATAAATAATTTTATTAATAATTGATATACAGGATATTTTTATAATAATATTTTTTAATACATAAAGAAATTGGTAACTATCTTTTTGAACAATTGGTCATAGGGTTGAGGTAAATCATTGTGCAACCATTATAACCCCTATTTCTCCTTGGTAAACACATCTTGGAGTGAGGGAGACCTTGGTGGATTGGGATTGGTACCATCAGCGTTGGCGCACACTCAGCGGACCTGACACACTCAACGGACTCAATGGACTCATGTCAGACTACTATCTTTGCCTAAATTGGTCTCCTTTATAATAATAATCTTATTAATAATTCATATACATGATGGGTAGATCTGGTAGTTTTAAAACACATCTCTTTCTCTCTTTTCTTTCTTTTCTTCTTCTCCTTAAATTCTTTCTTTTCTTTTTTTCTTCTTCTCTTTATTTCACCTTGCTCCCTTTTTTCACCATTTGCACCTATTTATAGACTCAAAAAAATACATAAAATCATATGCACAAACCAAAACCACATTTTTCATTTTTCATGTTTATAGATAAACAAAAATACATAAAACCTAAAAATTTAGAAGCTTCACGAGGATACCTATCATTCATCAAATCATCATATTAAATCAAATCAACAATCTCAACATTTTGTCAAAGGTAAAATTTCAAAGGTACAAGGATACCTATCATTCATCAAATCATCATATTAAATCAAATCAACAATCTCAACATTCTGTCAAAGGTAAAATTTCAAAGGTACATAAAACATATTTATAGACAAACAAAAATTGTAGACACCTAAAAATCTAAAAGCTTCACGAGGACACCTACCCTTGGGTGGTTAGCTCATCATGTTAAATCAAACTCAACAATTAGTCAAAGGTAAAATTTTAAAGATACTCATCCCTTCCACGATTGGAGCATCTTATATTTTATATTGTGTCTCCTCTCTCAAACAATAGACACCTAAATATCTCACATTAGCCCTTATTCACTATTTACATATTCACTATTCATTAAGCCCTCTTGGCTACCTAAGCCGTCTCCTACACCTAGCCCTTGGTCACCATGTAGCCATCCCTTTGGTTTAACTAAAGAACACTTCATCCTAGTCTACCCTTTGATTAGTTTGCCTAAATCACCCTAACCAAAATCACCTTAGCCTAACCTTGGTTACCTCTCAACCTTGGTCAAACTCCACATTATGGTCAACCCTAACCATGGTTAACCTAACTCCAGGTGCACACCTCTCAACCTTGGTTAATTCTTAACCTTGACCAACTCACCTTAGGTTCCCATGCTCCATTTCCACATAAGACAAAAGTCGTGTCTCACCTTTATCCTCACCCTACATGGCCAAGCAAAGCCCATACTCCCTCTTTCTATTTTGTCTTCCACTAACCTTTGGCCTCATCCCACATGAACAAATAAGACCCATATTTTACCCACCTTACTTTGTTCCCTATTAGGCCACCTCATAGGACACCTCATCCCCCTAACCTTGGCCAAATTTCTATAAATAGGAAGTCATTTCTTTCATAAACAACAAGAGAATATAGGATAACTCGACAGGGATTTACAACAAGGAGAGGGAAAAAATTTACATATTGACAAGTTGTCGAAATCACTATAGATTGTATTTGTAATTCTCATTTACTCTCTTTTCTGTTATTTTCAACACTTTATCCATACATCAGTCTAGTTTTCCTTTATCTTTTGTTTTGCATTAAAAGGGGTCTCATCAAGACATGTCTCCAAATATTTCTAACTATTTTTGTAGGGTTGTGGAGGTTTAGAGAATCAACACAGCTAACAATGGCCCACAAGCAATAAGCCCACTCTTTTGAAGATGTCACAAAAGACCTTTGTAGTGCCATGCTGATATTTTTGTGAAGGATTCATTCTCTTGAAGACCCTTTTTGTAGCCCTTAGGGCAAATTTTGGAAAAGATACATCTCTTGTAACCCCTTTTGATATCAATGACGATTTCATGTTTTCTATGAGTACCTCCCAAGAAAACATCCATTGTCATTGATATCAAAAGGGGTTACAAGAGATGTATCCTTTTACAAATTTTGCCTTAAGAGCTACAAATTTTAAGAGAAGAAACCCTTCACAAAAATGTTGATATGACACCACAAAGGTCATCTGTGAGATCCTCGGGGGAGTGGGCTACTTGTGGGCTATTGTTAGCTGTGTAGATCCTATAAACTTGCACAACCCTAAAAAAATAGTTAGAAACATTTGGGGACCTGTGTTGATTAGACCCCTTTTAATGCAAAACAAAAGATAAAGGAAAGCTAAACTTATGCAAGAATAAAATGTTGGTAATGACACAAAAAAGAGAGTAATTAAGAATTGCAAAAACGTCTATAGTGATTTCGACAACATGTTGGTATGTAAACTCATTTCCTCTCCTTCTTAGTGCTGTAAATCCATGCAAAGTTCTTATATTCTCTTGTTGTAGTTTATGAAGGAAATGACTTCCTATTTTTAGAAATTTGGCCAATGTTAGGGGGTAAGGTGTCCTATGAGGTGGCTTAGTAGGGGACAAGGTAAGGTGGGTAAAGGATGGGCCTTATTTGTCCATGTGGGATGAGGCCAAAGGTTAGTGGGAGATAAAATGGAAAGGGGGAGTATGGGCTTTGCTTTACCCATGTGGGGTGAGGATAAAGGTGAGACAAGACTTTTGTCTTATGTGGAAATGGAGCATGAGTTAGGTTGACCATGGTTAGGGAAACCTAGGGTGAGAGTTGATCAAGGTTAAGAATTGATCCAGGTTGAGAGGTGTGCACCTGGAGTTAGGTCAACCATGGTTAGGGTTGACCATAATGTGGAGTTTTACCAAGGTTAAGAGTTAACCAAGGTTAGGCTAGAGTGATTTAGGCTTAGGTGGCAGGGGTAGACTAGGATGAGGTGTCCCTTGGTTAGACCAAAGGGATGGTCACATGGTGACTAGGGGCTAGGTGTAGGAGAGGGCTTAGGTAGCCAAGGGAGCTTAATGAGTAAGGGTTAATGTGAGATTTTTAGGCGTCTACATTCACCTCTTTTTGTACTGCATTGTATAAAAACATGGTGCAGTGCAACACCGAATTTGTGGTTGATGAATGATTGATTATGGCATTTTGTAGAGCCGTGGTGATTGTTCGAGGGAGGAGACACATGATTGTTATGCTTCATGATCAATGTGAGATACCCCAATCATGGAAGGGATGAATATCTTTAAAATTTTACTTTTGATAGATTGTTAAGTTTGATTTAATGTGATGAGTTGACCAGCCATAGGTAGGTGCCATTGTGAAGCTTTTAGACTTTTAGGTGTCTACATTTACCCTTTTTTGTACTCCATTGTGTGAAAACATAGTCAGTGCAAAAACTTATGACATTGGATTGGTGGTTGATGAATCATTGATAATGGCCTTTTGTAGAGCCATGGTGATTATTTGAGGGAGGAGACATGATTGTCTTGTTTCATGATCAATGTAATATGCCCCAATCATGGAAGGGATGAGTATCTTCAAAATTTAATGTGATGAGGTGACCAGCCAAGGGTAAGTGTCCTTGTGAAGCTTCGATCGATTGTAAGTGGACTTAACTTACCACCTCGATGAAGGGAATTCGTGAGTAACCATACAAAAATTGACATAGAGTGCATCAAATTTAATTGAGATTTTGTTTTTGTTTGTCCTAGAAAAGGAGGGTTTGAGATAGTCTCTAGCAAAGTTCTTGGATAAACATAAATTGCAAGATTAAGTGTTCAACAAGGGTGATTGTGTTGTGGTTATGGCCAATGTGCCATCATTTTTGTAATTTAACATTTTGATGAGATGGTCATGATGATGTATATGGTGACATATGTAAATGTATATATGTCATAGCCTATGGGCGTTGATAATGATGTATTCATGTTCTTGATATATACATAAGTATTATTAATTATGTAATGTACCTTTATTGTGATGATGAGTTTGATGTGTGTGGTTTAATAGATGGTATAGACTCATAAATGTGTCTTTGATCATTTTTAGAAAAGGTTTGTATGTGAATTTCACAAGTGCAAATGGTTTAATCAAATGAACGGTTCCTTTTATGATGGAAAATCTTGATAGGAAGGTAAAGGAGCCCTAATTTTAAAAACTTACGAGTGAATTGATTGAGAGCAAGGCAAGGAGTATGGGCGAATGTGTGCGGTATGAGGGGTCATAAAGGAAGGATAAAAGGAAAATCTTGATAGGAAGGTAAAGGAGCACTACTTTTAAAAACTTGCGAGTGAATTGATTGAGAGCGAGGCAAGGAGTATGGGCGAATGTGTGCAGTATGAGGGGTCATAAAGGAAGGGGGCATGTGGCGAGAAGTGAGAGTGTCATAACAAGGGGTGGGACGATGGGTGAATGTGTGCGATATAAGGGGTCATAAAGGAAGGATAAAAGGAAAATCTTGATAGAAAGGTAAAGGAGCACTACTTTTAAAAACTTGCGAATGAATTGATTGAGAGCGAGGCAAGGAGTATGGGCGAATGTGTGCAGTATGAGGGGTCATAAAGGAAGGGGGCATGTGGTGAGAAGTGAGTGTCATAAAAAGGGGTGGGATGATGGGTGATGTGAGAGGTCATAAAGGTGGGGCACGTGGCGAGAAGTGAGGATTTTAAGCATAGTGGAGAATTGTGCGATCACAGGTGACGAAGATCTAGATCATAACCATTGACCATGTCTCAATTGTAGTCATTGGTTGATTGGATAAATATCAGTCGATGCTTGCGTTTAAGGCAAGTTGTTATCAGTTATTACATCTTATGGCATTTGGGTCTATTATTTTGGAGGTAAGTCTCGTTGTCCTAGTCTTGTTGAGGATATATGTTGTATCCTTGATAGCCTTTGTAGGTGTCATTTTGTTGTTGTTGGTCAATTGTTTGATACATACTTTATGAGGATAACCGAGCATTTGGAGGATTGAAGACTCATTCTAATATTTTGATGGGAAGTCATGAGGCACGAATCCTCATTTATGTTGTGTCGTGCTAGAGAAGTGAGAGGTAGAAAGGTGTGAGGGGGATTTTAAAGTAGAGCTTTGGAGCATTGATGGTTGGAGAGGACATGATGGCAACTAGAGGTGTTAGATCGATTCAGGGAGGCAGTGCAAATCCAATTAGTCAATGTTTGCTCTACTTTCTCATATTTACACATTATCAAGATAAATAAAACCTTAGGGCTTGTTTTTCAAAAAAATGACACCATAGAAGAGTAAGCTAATGAAAAATAGTAGGATGAATGCGGTGTTTTGTCTTTGGGTGTGGGGTTTTCTTGCATTATTTTTTTTAACGAGAGAATGGTTTTGACAAGGGGAAACGATGGGTGTTGACAGGAAGAATTGTGATTGTTGAAGATTTTAAGGCCATGCCATATATTTAGGGAGATTTTTTTGGAGGGTGAGGGATGTGTTGGATGTTGATGACTGGTTGTGGTTGAGGGAGATAGGATTGGAGGGAGTGACGCATTTAGAGTTTGTGCATGTTGATAGATATTATTTATCAGTCTTGGTTGAGAGGTGGGATCCAGATAGGGGGACATTCCACTTACCTGCTAGGGAGACTATCATTACATTGGAAGATGTATATCGAATATTCCAATTATCAGTGGAGAGGTGTTATTATTGTTGTAGATGAATAAAAAAAAGGGTTGGTTATGGAGAAGGTGTTTGGAGCAAAGTGGAAGAATGTGAGCACTGAGAGAGCAATGTGTTTTAGAGTTGTATTATGAGGTGGGCATGTTGACTCAAAGGTAGGTGATGGTGATGATGCTCATATTGAGCAATATTTTTCTTGATTCATTAGGTTCGAGGTTTTCATGGAATATGTTAAGGGTGGTGCGGGACTTAGTAAGGACGTCAATCGTATTTGCATGGGCTCCAAATTTATCAGTGCATATATATAGAGAGTTGTATGAGGTGTAGAGGACGCGTTAGATGCAGATGAGCTACAACCTATTACTATAGGTGTGGGCATGGGAGCATGTGGTTGTGGATAGGCCCTGAGGGTTGCCTTAATATGCACACAGGTTGGTGGGACCAAAGGTGTCATATGCATTGAGGTTGTGGAGGGACAAGAAGAGTTAGTTTAAGAGGCCTCGTGAAGGGAATGGAGAGCATTATCACTTTATGTGGGTGAGTTTGAGATCGTAGGATGTGATTTGTGTGCCATTGAAGAGGGTCCCAACATGGGTATAGGATGGAGTGCAACTAGCACATGTTCAACGAGAGAGGTGGATGATTGGGTGATAAAGCATGCAATATGAGTATTTTCAATATACTCGAGTATTGCAATAGTTTGGAATGAGGCAGGGGATATCAAATCCACCTATGATATACAAGAGGAAGGGGAGGAACTTTGTAGTAACATCATATGTAGAACCCTTAATTTTGGAAGTAGACGAGGTTATATCGATGTCAGATGTGGATGATGCTGACACAACCTCAAAGTATGATAATTGGTGGGCCACACAATAGTGGAAAGGAGAGGAAGATATAGAGGAGGATGTGGATATTGGGGAGGATAGAGAGGCATATAGAGAGACAACAGAGGTTATTGGGGAAAGAGGAGAGCTTACACCGAAGAGAGAGGAGGAGGAAGCGGGGGAGAAGCTTCTCAGACAACATATACATCATCGATTAGAGGTAGGAGAAGGGCCATTAGGGGTTGTAATTGAGGATATACCAATGATTGATGTTGTGGGTAATGAAGGACCAAATGTTAAAGATAATGATGGATGACGTGCAGTTATGGATGCATTTCGCATGAGGTGAAGACTTTGAGAGAGCGAGTTTGGAATCTAGAGTCAAATTAGACTAAGCTAGAGGGTTTATGGTCACAGGAGAATATGGGGCTATAGGTTGAGAGGGATGTTTCCATTGTAGAGTGAGATAGGCTTTGTCAGGAGGTAGCACAATGGAGTGGTAGGGGAGATACAACAACCATACATGTGGAGAATGCTTAGCTACTAAAATATAGGAAATAGTATAAGGCAATATATTTAGTATCTTGATTCATTGGTGAGCCATGGTTTGCTAATTTCATCACAATCGACTTTCATATCTTAATGTAATCATATGAGGACAACACCAACGGGTCCAACAATGTCATTGGATAGGGATAGAACAGTAGCATTACCATTGAGGGGATCAATTGTAGCATAGGGTGGTGAGGGATCTCAAAGGAGTGGAGGTGAGATGCCTAGAGGGTAGGAGTAAGGATGATTATTTTTGTGGTTGTGGTTGATAGGCCATAATTTTGTATTTTATGATGATGTATGATGTATGTTGGAGGGCGATTTTGATGATGTATGCATTCATGTTTATTGATATATACATTCATATTTATTGTGTTATGTACTTTTAATTATGGTAGCGATTGGATGTATGCTATTTGCAATAGATGTGATGTGATATTAGACATTCATTTGATATTTTTAATGCTATGAATGAAGGTGTGTGGTTGTGTACATGCATTTTGCAACTTCTAATGGACATGTGTAATCAAATATTCTTGGATGTGTGTATTTGAATTATGTACAATCATGTATGGTAGAAGTAATCAATGACAAGTTAATAATCATGTTGACATATAAACAAACAATGAGATAGGCAAGCATGCAATGTGTATGATGAATGCAAATCTAAGGATGATTATATGTAGGTGCTTATAATGATGTGTGGATGATTGAACTTAGGATAATGCATGTGGATCTTGATGGTTTTCTAGTTGTGCAACTAGGGATGATGTGTGTTTGTTCCTTTTGCTAAGGGTTTTTAGATGCTAGAAGGATTTATAGGGAGTCAAATATCTGAGTTTAACCATCAAACCCATCTATTAGTTGAGTGATATTCTACTAAAATCTAGACCATCATGAGTGAGGTTGAGCCTATCATGAACCAATGTGTGTGCAATGATGTTCATTTATCTATTTTGAGTGAGGTTGGACTAACCAATTGTAAACTTAGTTGATTAAGCTAGCTCATCCACAAGCATGCATTGGTTTATATAAAATAAGATCGCTAATGTGATAAACATGTTACCACTTGTAAGGCATGCTCCACTTCTAGACATGCGTCTATAGCCCCAATGGAGATTAGCCCCGTAATTTTTAGACCTAAATATACAAGGTGTTCAAGCTCTTTGATAGTACTCTTTTTGTTCTCTTTTCATAGCTTATCCCTTTGTCTATCCTCAGGGTTGAAATCATGAAAATGATAGGATGAGCAAGGAGAATTATTCACTAGGTGGCCAATGTACTCAAGGAGTTGTCTTTCCTATACTCAAAATTTGTTTAGTGTTTGACATGTGTTTGGTTCATGAGAGAACTCTAGTCAGCCAAGGGAAGTCTAAAATTGCATTAGAATCCAATGATGTTTGATAAAGGTTGATGGGATCAACTAAAATGGTTGACTAATAGAAAATACTTCCATTACTAAGCAACCTATGCATAATATTGAACATGACATCATGATAGTTGTGATAACTAGTGTATGGTGATGTATGCAGTGAAAGATGCCTATGTGCAAGTGAATGAACATAATGATGTGATAATGCAGATGTTGATGAAATGCATGACAATATAATACCTATATATAAGGACATGCATGATGAAATTTATCATTGATTAAATGAACCAAGTGTGATTGGTTAATGCATACTCACATATCCAAAAAGTGAGAAAATAGTACCATAGAAGTTTCAAGAGATGATATAGGCATGGATGCGATGAGTGTGGTAATTACAAATATTTGGTGGTATCAACATGAATGATTGATGAGAAGTGTAGAAAGAGGAATATGGAGAACCTATCCAAGGTATGTATCCATTCAAAGTGTGACCATACAAAATGGATGGATGGGAAGAAGAAAGAGATGTGAAGAAATAGGAGGATGGAGAACCTATCCAAGGTATTTAGGCACTCGAAGTGTGACCATACAATAGGGATAGGGGAAGAAGAAAGAGATGTGAAGAAATAGGAGGATGGAGAACCTATCAAAGGTATGTAGCTACTCAAAGCATGACCATACAATAGGGATAGGGGGAAGAGGAAATATATGTGAAGGAAGAAGTAGAATATAGATGGAAACAAAGGAAAATAAAATGCAAGTGATGTCATTGATGGATGGTTTTGATTGTGTGGTTGGTTGTTTTTGTATTTTTGTCATTTTTTGTTGTTTTTGTATTTTTTTGTTTGATGTTTTGGAATTTTTGTTGTTTTTTTTTTTTTTATATAGAATGTACAAGAACATGCAAGCCAAAATATGATGAGAAGGGACATTGGCACCCCCAATCATGAGATTGATTAGATGAGAAGGGGTATTGGCACCCCCAATCATGAATTTGAAGATGACCAAAGCAATTTGGGGCCTTTGAAATGGAATTTGACCAATTGGATTTTGGTGCCTTGGAGTTGTATTTTATTTTGAGATAAGACCATAGGGAATGGTGCTTTTGGGTTGTGTTTGAAAGGGAATTTGTCTTTTTGAATGGAAAGTCTATGTTGAAGGAATGAAATGTAAGTTGCTTTTTGTAGGGTGTGGCCTCTTACTCTTTGTAGGGAGTGACCTCTAAGATACCTAGAAGAAGTAATGAGGGATATCTATCAGGGATTGAGGAAATAGAATTCTTGCTAGAGAAGTGCACTCTAGGTCATTGGGGTTATCCCACTCATCTTATATAGAAGCAATGTCCAGGTGTTGGATTTCATCTTCAAGCACATCTTTAGGCTCATGGTGGTAGCCTAAGCTAAATTTGTCTTTTAGATTTTGGTAAGGAGGGGCAATGAGGTTTTGCAGAACCTGCTTATGATGACCTAGGTCAAACTCATGCTAGTTATAATGTTGGAAGTAGTGTAAGGCATATGATGGGTTGGAAAAATAATCTAGGCTTGCATAGAATGGGGGCTCAGACTCTAGAGGCTATTGATACTTTTGAGGAGGTATCAATGCCTTTGTATATGAATTTTGTCTAGTTTGTGGGGACCCCCATTGGGATAAAAATGCCTATGGTCAGCGATATGTGTTGTGATCAACCAAAATCACATGTTTTCTGAATTTTGGATGGTGAGATGTGAGCATTATGCACAATATATTTCCTTGGTCTTGTACTTGTCATGAGGACCAATACATGTGGTGTCTTAGGATGGGTTTGTGATAGCAAGGATCCCATGTTCTCTAATAATGAAGGCAAGTATGTGGATGCTTGGGATTTAGGTGAAATATGGGTGGGTGGAGAGGAGATGATTGGGGGTAGATTACTTGGCCTAGGAGGGGGATGGGAAGTGGAGGTATTAGAATATGATAGACAAGGAGGTGTACAAGATGCATAAGAAGAAGGTGGAGGTAAAATTTGTCGATTATCGAGTGTTAGGCCATGGGGGAGGGGAGGGATGTGTAATTGGTGGTGTTGTTGGAGCGATGGGTGCAAAATTGATTGAGTGGTTACTAGAGGGGTGATGGGTGTGGTTGCTAGGTGAGTTGAGGGAAGGGTGGGAGCTTATGATAGTGTGACCAAATTGTATTGTTTGAATAGGTCATCATTGGCTTGTTATGTGATGCACTTATCCTTCATGTATATATTTTAAACAATGATGAAGGGTTGAAGGAACACATTGCATATCATGGATCCAAGGTCTCCCTAGGAGGATATTATACTGCATTTCCCCTTCAATTATATGATAGAGGATGGATATTATTTTGACTCCTACCTTGATAGATAGAACTATCATACCCAAAGTGGAACACAAAGTGCCATTAAAGACTCGTAATTCCATGGCTAGGGTGGCACGATGATTAGGAGAAATGTTGAGATGTTTGAGGGCTAGTGTGGTGATGATTTTTATGGAGGAACCGATGTTAATAAAAATGTATTTATAGTTGATATCATCAAAATACACCATTATGTGCATGAAGGGATCTGACCATACTCCCACAAGTGTTGTAATTTCATGGTAATTGCATACTATGGATGGTTGCATGCATGTACATGTGTTGCCTATGAATTTAGAAAAAGTGTTTTTGTCATCCATTCATAAATCAATGCATATTAAAATGTCATTTAAATCCTTGTGATGAAGTTGAGATTGTTTTAAGAGTTCATAGATGGATAACTTTGCAAGTACAATTTTTAGTTGGTGTGTAATATAGCTTTTGATGGTTATGATTGGTCTCAGATATGGAGGGGGACCTTATGCTAGCAAGGCTATGGAAGATGATGAGATTTGGATGGGTGTTTATTGTTGGGTAGGGCAAGTTGGATACCTTTAGTTTCTCATCACTATGTTAATAATTCCCACAAAGCCATGATGTTTAGGAGCACAATTAACCTGATTGACCTATTGATTCATTTTTTATATTTAGCCTTTAGCCTACGTGCACGGTATGTCATGTTGAGGTAGGGGATTTCGAAATATAACCAGGTTTTGATTAGGAGCCAAGGGATTGGCAACCCGAATGGCTCCATGGTAAATTAGGCCTTGGACAACGTATCAAATATATGTACAACCATTAATATCATGTCCCTTTTGGCAATGATAGTCACAAAATACATATTCCTTGAAGCCTTTTGGTTTTAGGTGGTTTGGATCCTCTGGTTTGATTTTGGGTAAAGCGATATGACCTGCATTATAAATATTCTAGAAGATATTAATCAAAGGCTTGATGAGAGGAGTTCAATTTTAGGGTGTATTATCGGGAGGATAAGGGTAGGTACGTTGCTAAGGAGGTGGAGGTGGGGGAATTGTCTACCTACGGTGGTGATAGCCCTAGTGTTACAATTGGGTATTTTGGTGGAGTGGGTAGCTATCGTGTTGAACATTGTTGGAATGAGGAGGCTTGGGTGGGCCTTGGTTATAATTGCCTTTATTGAATATTTTGGGGCATAATGTGGCTTCTTATTTGGCTTAATCCTCTCCTTTTTTATTTTAACCTCCAATTAGCTTTGAATATGTGGTAGCTTCCTTGAAAGAGTTATGTTTTTGCATTTGCAAGTTGCCTAAGATGGCCTTCATCCAAATCCTAGAGAATACCTTGATCAATTTGGGTTGGGGAATGGAAAAGGGTAGTTCATTAATAATTTTCTACCATCTTGCAACATAATAATTGATAGGCTCATAATTGAATTGCCACAAACTATATAGGTCTAGCAATGATGTCTTGTTTTTTATATTGATTGAAAATAATTCTAAGAAGGCATTTGCTAGCTATTCAAATATGTATAGGCTATGCCAAGAAAGTTATTGTTCCAACATAGGGCTGATCCCCCAAGGTATTGAGAGAATATCTTGAGCATTAATGCATTGCTACCATTTATTCACTAGCAGGAAAATCGATATTTGCTCAAACATTTCCAAGAGTCCTCCTTACTTTTAAATCTGTCAAACTTAGGGTATTTAAATTTGGAGGGTTATGGTGGAATGTGAACAAAGGGGTGGATTGGTTCTAAGTATAATTAATTATAAGTTGTTTTATTATACCTATAGCCATTTGAGCATATTTGTAGTTATTTGATCTATTCTTGCATGATCTATATTTCATGAGGCATAACCAACATTGTCAAATGTACACCATTAGATACATACATTAGAGAGTGTTTAGGATAGTATGGGGTGGTTTTATGGTATTTATTAGGTGATGGAGGTTTATTAAGGTATTGGATATGGTTATAAGAAGATACAACATTTGTTTGGTAGAGATTAGGTGAAGGTTGTTGAGATGGAGGATTTGGTAGGTAGGATGTTGGAGGGGATTGATACTGTGATTGTTGCACCCATTGGGTTGGGTGAGATGTGGGGGGTTTATTTAGATTATAGGGATATTGGGTGTGATTTATTCCTACATATAATTTTTTATAATGTGTTTGGTTGACTACAGGAATATATTCTTGATAACATGTTTTGGCATGTACCTCATGATATGGTACTTGAGTGTGTCCTTGTTGTTGTAAGACTTGGTTATGCCATTCATTATTGGACATGTGTGTGGAAACTTGTGTGTTTTTTTCTAGGGTGCCTGATCATACCAATCATGGTCTAGCACTTATTGATTGTGCATTTGATTTAGTTGTGCTTGGATAAGCACTTGTTGAATGGGTACTTGGGTGTACCCTTATTGAGGTAGTCCTTGTCTAACCACTTTTTTTGGGGGTACTTTGGTGTACACCTATTTTTGTGGTAGTCCTTGAATGTGCACTTTATTAGTGCTTATTTGAGGGGATGGTACTTGAGTGTGCCATTGTTTTTATTGATAATGGAGCACTCGATTATGCAACTGTTGTTGAGAAGGCAACACATGATTGTGTAGTTGTTGTTGAGAAGGGAGCACTTGATTGTACATTTGTTGTTGCTAAGAAGGGAGTACTTGATTGTGTAATTATTGTTGCTGAGAAGGGAGCACTTGATTGTGCATTTGTTGTTGTTGATAAGGGAGCACTTGCTTGTGCAATTGTTGTTGAGGTTCTTGGGTGTACCCTTGTTGTTGGGAAGGCAACACTTGATTGTGCAATTGGTTGTGTGCCTGGTTATTCCCTGAAGACAACTCGAATGAGGAAGTTGTAGGTGGTATGAGAAGCAACATGGTAGACAACATTGAGGTCCATGAAGGTAGATAAGTGAAAATATTGTTAGATTTTATTGGAGTAGAGGGGGTGGTTGTTGATATGTTAAGGTTTGATAAAAGGTGAAAGAGGTGAATTTATTGATTTGGGGCTATAGCTGAGAGTGAGGAGGGGTGATGTTACCTTGTGTAGGTGGTTGAGGAAGAGATTTATGTTGTTACTGATGAGAGGGTGGAGGTTGGTATGTGCATATCAGGTTCGATGTAGAGGGTGGTAATGGGGGGAGGCAAGTGGATGGAGGAATGGAAGTTGGATTGTTGAAAGAAAAAGTTTCTTGCACCCCAATAAAATGTGGATTGGAAGAAAAGAAGGTGGAGAACTTGGGGGTTGCATTCATCATATCATAATCTAAGTATGCAAAATAAGAATGTGGTTGGGAGAGAGGATTTTGGGAAGTGGATGCTTGTTCCAAAGAGAGGAAGATGCCCTTTGATTGGTCTAGCATGAAGGTGGAGATTGACGTCTTAATTTACGAGATGATAGGTGATTCTCTCAATATTTACAAATATAAAGATAAGTTTGAAAGGGGATGTTGAGATGAGGTAACGAGGCTTGAGGTGAACCTTGCTATGAGGGATGAAGAAACCACCATAAAGAGGAGACATCTTGTTGTTGGTCAAAATATGATGTGGTTGGTTGTAAAGATGGTGTAAGGGATGTTTTAGCTTGGTACGCAAAGAGGGGGTTTACTTTGGTGATCTTCGCAACAATGCACTCTTGCTCTAGCACTTGGTTTCACGTGGAAACCATGATGAAAAAAATGGCAAATATGCAAAGCTCTGTTAAGGGGAAAACAAAAAATTTCAACTATCTGAACAATCTCAAGCCTGGGTTTGTTTGGTTGAAGTGTTTTTGGTAAAAATGTACATATCAATACATTTTATGGGAAAACATACTTGTTCGTACAATTTTTTATAGATAGGTTTTTTTCTATAGATAAAACATTGAAAATTGGGTTTTGGAGGTCTTTGGGACTATTTTGAAAGTTTTTGGGGTCTTTGGGACCATTTTTAAAGTTTTGGAGGTCTCTATGACCGTTTTGAAATTTTTTGGAGGTCATTGGGATTGTTTTGAAAGTTTTTGAGGTCTTTGGGACCATTTTGAAAGTTTTGGAGGTCTCTGGGACCATTTTGAAGGTGTTTTAGTAGTTTTTGTAATAGAGTATTTTGAATTAATCCAACAAGCAACGAGTAACAAACAAGCATGTATGGTTGATGTTGAATATTTTTACTTGACTATTTTATTTTGTAGTTTGTGTGTTTTGAGATGAAAATACTGCTACAAACACGAGGTATGTGAATGAGGTTTACAAAGGTACATTGATGCACACCATTTTCATTATACCTGAAGGTACATAAGGAGTGGTGATACAAAAATAGGCAAAGGACTTCCTATGATGGGGGAAGGTTTGGTATGACTAGAAAGAAGGATACAAAATTCCTCTTATGCAAGAGGTGGTGTTATCTAAGACCTGGTACTGGCCTATTCAGGCTTAGTTAATAGCGATAGTTGCACACTCACTGCTTATGTGAAGACTTGTGAGAACATACATCTATCCTAACCTACCCTAAGGTAATATCAAGAGGAGGAAATTTTTTGGTGATGAAGTCTAGAAAACCACTTGAGGGGGCTCCTATGGCATCTAGGGTGGCAAGTCAATGCTTGTTAATGGAAGCCAACATCATTGATCTCTTATTGGTTTTTGGTGATGAAATACAACTTGACCAATGTGTATAACTCGTGCGAGTGTGTGGTTGTTTTACTTTAGATATTAAAATACAAGAAATAAATTAATCTAATTTAGCAAGAAAATATGCCTTTCAATTTTTGTAAAAGGAAAAATGTAGACACCAAAATGTAGCCACTTGTCATCCATCCTTGTCCTTCAATCACAATCGCCCATTATATATATATATATATATATATATATTAATATTTTATATTATATTTATATGTATTTAATAAATATATGTGTATTTATATAAATTAATCCTAGCCATCCACCATGTTTTAATCTCAGCCATCCATCCACCTCAATCCATGCCACTTACCCAAACTTAATCTCCACCCTTCCTCATGTTTTAATCTCGACCGCTCATTTTGTGTCGTCAAAACCCTAACATGTTCAAGGGAAGATTATAAAAGAGGAGTCATTTTTACAAATCAAACCCTTAGTCCTTAATGCTTAAGCTCTCCTAAGTTCTCCTAATCCTTAAGCACCTGAGAAATTCTCAAGCCCTTCTGCCCTAGCTTCTTTGCCATCACTTTCGTTGTTCACCACCCCCTTCACATCATCCATTTTAGCCGCTGTCAAACTTGTGCAGAACTAAATCTGATTCTACGATACTAATTTTAGCCCCCAAACACCCACCAAAGCTAGCAGAACACATTTGGGTGTTTTTAGAACTTTTTGGTGCATCCGTAGCCTTCACAGAATACCTCTGGGTATTTCCCGTAGTATATCTACAATCATCCAACCCTTAGGCACCATTCGGGCATCCTCGCGACCATCATCAATAGGAGTAGAGACAAAAATATCCTGTGCATTTATTTTACATTCTTGCACTTCTATTTTCAGTTATACATTGCAACAGCTAGGGTTATAGTTATCTTTATCTTTCTAAGGGCCTCATGTAGTGGAGCCCTCGTAGGTGCTTCTAATCTCTTTTAGTTGTTGTCTCTATTTGTAAGTATAGGAATCATTTATCTAGAAGCTATTAATTTTAGGGTGGTCCCGTAGGGATACACAAGCCCACTCACAACCCTTTTTTGGATCGAAGATGAGCGAGAAGACACCAGTTATTCTTTAGATCTAGGGTTTCAAAGAACCCTAGTACTTTTAAAATTTGTATCACAAAAGTATTGTAAAACCCATATTGGGGCATACATATTGTATAACTCAGAGATCTACCAGCATTAATAAAAGCTTATTTATTTTGTGCAATATTGTATCATTACTGTACTTTTTATACTTTATTGTTGCTTTGGTGTTGTTCGATTTCAGTTTACAAAAATATGTTTTTTTAGAAATAAAGTCTACACTAATCAAGAAATGAGAGTTGCATTTTGGTAAGAAAAAATTTATGCTAAAGGAAAACAAGGAAAGACCGCTTGATTTCAACGAGAGCTACACTAATATTTGCTTGAGCATAAATTTGTCTACATTGGCCAAGATATGATTGTTAAGGTTATGACTAGATGTCTTATGAGAGATTTATGTATGAGTTATTCTCAGCTCAACAAGATAAAGAAATTTGGAGGCTTTCTTCATGCCTTATACAAGTGCTTTATATATTGAATGCAAATGTTTTTTTGTGCCTTTTTTTTTTAAAAAGAAAGAAAAAAAAAATGGCAATCTGAACTAAAGATACAGGGTTTTGCAGTGTTGACCTGTGGTCTCCAACTTTTTGAAATGCATGTTTTTTTAAAAGTTTTTTTTGCTTCTAGTGACTCATCTAGTACCTAAAACACAAAAAACAAACAACGAAATATTAATTAGATAGAAAAAAATACTAGCTAAACATAAAAAATGTGGGTAAGTCCCATCATGATCGCCATAATAAACTCATATAAAACATGACAATGTCATTGATATCAAAAGGGGTTAAAAGAGATGTATCCTTATACAAATTTTACCCCAAGGGATACAACTAGGGTCTTCAAGAGAAGGAACCCTTCATAAAACTATCGGTATGGCACCGTAAAGTTCTTTTGTGAGATCCTCAAGGGAGTGGGCACACTGCTTGTGGGTCACTGTTAGCTATGTAGATCCTCTAAACCTACACAACCCTACAAAAATAGTTAGAAATAATTGGGGATCTATCTTGATCAGACCCCTTTTAATGTAAAATAAAAGATAATGGAAAGCTAGACTGATGCATGGATAAAGTGTTAAAAATAACAAAAAAGAGAGTAAATGAGAATTGCAAATATAGTCTATAGTATTTTTGATACCTTGTCGATATGTAAACTCCTTTTCTCTCCTTCGTGGTGTTGTAAATCCTTGTAGAGTTATCCTATATTCTCTTGTTGTTGTTTATTAAGGAAATGACTTCCTATTTATAGAAATTTGGCCAATGTTAAGTGGGGATGAGGCGTCCTATGAGGTGGCTTAGTAGGGGATAAGGTAAGGTGGGTAAAGAATGGGCCTTATTTGTCCATGTGGGATGAGGCCAAAGGTTAGTGGGAGATAAAATGGAAAGAGGGAGAATAGGCTTTGCCCATGTGGGGTGAGGATAAAGGTGAGACAAGACTTTTGTATTATGTGGAAATGAAGCATGAGTTAGGTTGACCATGGTTAGAGAAACCCAGGGTGAGAGTTGATCAATGTTAAGAATTGACCAAGGTTGAGAGGTGTGTACCTAGAGTTACGTTAACCATGATTAGGGTTGACCATAATGTGGTGTTTTACCAAGGTTGAGAGGTAACCAAGGTTAAGTTAGGGTGACTTAGGCTTAGGTGATAGGTTTACTAGGATGAGGTGTCCCTTAGTTAGACCAAAGGGATGGTCACATGGTGACCAGGGGCTAGGTGTAGGAGAGGGCTTAGGTAGCCAAGGGGGCTTAGTGAATAGTGAATAGTGAATATGTGAATAGTGAATAAGGGCTAATGTGAGATTTTTAGGTGTCTAAAAAAATATATAAAACCATGTGCACAAAACTATGTGCATAATCCAATGGTTTGAAAATCATGTTCTCTAAACCATGGTTTTAAACACCCTTATTTAGATGCTCTGACATATAAAAAAATCTTAGATGCTCTTGCATCAGACATTTTTGGGTAACAAAAGAAATATTTTATGAACATCTTCAAATTAGCATACATACTTAGCAATGTCAGGAGATTTCATCAACTCATTGGATTGTGCATGTGATTTGTGTTTTATGCACATGGTTTATTGTTTTGAACACGTGGTATTGGTTTGTGCACATGATTGTTTACACAATTTTTTATGTATTTTTGTTTGTCTATAAATAGGTGCAAATGGTGAAGAAAGGGAGACAAGGTGAAGTTGAGGAGAAGAAGAGAAGAGAAGAAGGGAGCTTCAGATAGAGAGGGAGAGAAGGGAAGAAGAGAGGGTGAAACTTTCCTTTGTGAATGTTCTATTGTTTTGTAGAAATTTTATTGTAAATAAGCGACCATGTATGCCAATGATGATTATAAAATCATTTATTTTTCTTAGTGTTCAACTTGTTATGAGTGAATTCTTGCTTATGTTTTGGATATGTGTTGCTAGATTTTGAAGTGTGTTATAGGTTGTCACAACCAAATATGTTGACTCAAAGTTTCAGTTACCCCACATTGTTGTTGCATCATTTTTGATATCATGGCTAGGTTTCAATCTCGGGACCTCTGGGTTATGGGCCCACTACGCTTCCATTAATTTCCACATCAAAAATTTAAAAATAGAGCTTTCTCATTGTGTTGAAATAAGGGATAATGGGGAAATTGGCCTTACCAACATCCAAATTATCTAGCCCCTATTCTATTGTTGGTTTCCTTTATTGTTCCTTCCCTACAAAGAGGAATAAACCAACCCCTACTCTATTAAATGAATAATGATTGAAACAATTATAGCATCTAAAGAACCATGTGTCCTAAGACAAGCTTCTCATAGACAAGAAAGTATAAATTAATTGAAACAATTATAGCATCTAAAGAACCATGTGTCCTAAAACAAGTTTTTAGTACTCCAAATATTTGATAATATTTTTCATGGTTACAATATTTTCATAATATTAAGATGATAAATGGCAATGTAACATGATAAAATTCAAAAGAAGTGTAAATTCACTAAAACAATTATAGCATCTAAAGAACCATGTGTCCTATAACAAGCTTCTCATAGGCAAGGAAGTGTAAACTCATTGAAACAATCATAGCATCTAAAGAACCATGTGTCCTAAAATAAGATTTTCATAGACACATCACACAACACCATTTTTAGACAATCAACTTGAACTCTTTTAAATTAGCTTCAAATATATTCTAAATTAGCTTGAGCTATTCCAAATTAGCTTAGGATATTGACACTTCCAAAAATCATGCTAGTGTCTCAAGACAACCACAACACACATTGGCTAGTTTAACCTTAAAAGGTAACTTGAGTTGAATTGGATAGCTTAACCACTTTATAATATAACTTGCATTGAATGACCCTCTTATCTAGTAACATGTAATTCATACTTTACTTCCACATGTAAACACTCATAGCTCTTTAAGAAGACTTGGCATTATTAACCCCCTATTTTTTTCTTCAACCTATAGAAGGCATTACCATGAGAAGGAGAAGTGAGTTATATATATATATATAAAAAAAAAAAAATATATATATATATATATATATATATAAAGAGTTGGAAAATAACTTCTCTTGTCATTAGGCCACCTTCAATCATTTATTATCATACATAGACCAAGGAAGCATCTTTTCATGAAGTTAAGGTTTCAACTACTATGGTTTTCAATATTTTGTAGCAAAATCCCAAAGATCATCAACTATTTGTATCCTCCTTTTAAATAGAGTTTTGTCCTCAAGAATCTAGAGGTAGAGGCTAATTATCAATAAGCAATAAACAATTCCACCAAGGAAATCGTAAAACTAAGACCTAATGTTAAGGAAGTGTCCTCCCAATGTAATAGCCTAACACCAGTTTGTTAGATTGAACTAGAATGGAGTCTTTAATAGAAAATTATTGTGCATCAAGAACCCTATCAAAATAAAAAACAACTTCCCATGAACCATTAGAAAGGGTCCAACTAATTTGATATATGGTATACTTCTTTTGTAATTCCTCCCCATTTAATATTTTGCCATTAGACCAATCCCCTAAGTCCAAAAATTTATAAACCTCACTCTTGTTGGAAATATGTTGAATATTTTCCATGTTATTTTGGTGGGGTTAACTCTAAAAGGTACTGGACACTTTCAATGTTATTGATATCTATGTTTCTTAAGCTATTTTTAGACCCATATGGGCTATTTAGGGTTAAATATTTGAACCCATGGTTTTTCGCCCATGGTATTGTAAAATTCGTTCTTGTGTTGTTATTTAATTGCACTTGCATTAAGGTTTGAAGAGAGATGATAGATTAACATTATTGTATTGGATACAATTAAGTTTATACATTAAGGAGATATTATTGTGTTGTAATTTTTCCTATGAGGGCTTCCTAGGTGAAATAATGTGTTATATGTGTATATGTTATCTTCTTATTTTTTCCTTTGATTCTGTATTTACTATTTTTCTAGATTTAGTTTATCAAGACCTTTTGCTCTTAAAGTCCTCTCTTATACTTGTGCTTTTATTTTATTGCCATCCTAATGTTTTCACGAAAAATTCTTAATAAGATAGGTAAATATGTTATAATGTGATTGGTAAACTTGTTATAGTATTACATGGCAATCAATAAGAATAATAATAATATATGAGCCTCAACAAAGACCTCATAGATACTTAGTTAACTAGTTATCTAGTTTTCTTTGAAATTTGGCCAATAACCAACTCCATATCTTTGTAACAAAGACCTTAAAACCAAAGGAAATTCCAAGGTACTAGATAATCTCACCATGAAGGTTCTACTTCTAATAATGAGGAAATTAGGGGGGGCTATCATTGTTTGACACCATCATGAACTAGTCTTAGCAACATATAATGTAGATCTAGATGCATAATAAAAGGTATCAAAAATAACCATAGTGTTTTTTAAAATTTCAAATTTATTTTAAAATAAGACAATATCAAAATTTTAACAAAATATAAATTTAAAAGAACTGCCCCTTTAAGAAGTTCTAAACCTCTAATATGCCCAACTTGAGTAACTCAAATATATATCCTAATGGAGCTAACATAAGTTTTACTTGATTGATCGACCTTTCAAGCTCCATAGGAATGTGATCATGATTGAGTTTATGTTAAACAACTTTGTAGTTGTGCACCCTTTGTTAATTTTTTTAGGAAAATCATTTCGTGATAAGTTAATATCTTTGTAATTGTGTATTTTACTTTAAAAGTTATTTAATTTGACATATAAGTTATGTTGACACTTTCATTCTAAAACACATCTATAGTTATTTCATGTGACTACATTATTATAAATTATTACAACATAGCCCATGTGAGAAGGTAATTGGTATAACCACCTCTCACAAGGTTTATGTTGTTAGAGTTAAAGTGCACTATGCCTCTGTTTTGACACTTGTCAGTTTATACTGACACTTGTCAGTTTATAATATAGGCCTTCTGCCTATATATGTAACACATTTTTATCAATAAAAAATCCCTTTAGTTTTCCCTCCTAACATTTGGTATCAGAGTAGGCTTTCCCTGCCCTGTGAAACCCCTTGAGGGGGGATTTCCCTCATGGAAATCCTCCCTCCCCCTCATCCTTTTTTTCCCTCATTTTTTTCCAAGCCTAGGGAGTATGCTCTCCATTTTTTAAAATGGATCAGAAACCAGATAGCTTGAAAATTAATGGCTGCCCCCAATTTTTTTTTAGATTTTTTTTCCATATGTATCTGTTCGCTGTAATGGACAGATTGCTGTGTTATGGACAGATTGTTGTGGCTGGAAGAAGGTCTGGTTCTTCGTGGGATATGTTAGTTTACAGATTTTTTCAAAGAGTACTATGGCTTTCGTGTGGTAGCTGTAGAAGAATATGGTTGACAAAAAGTATTGTTGGCAGGATGAAGGAGGAAATTCCAATTTTTCCTCACCTGTGATATTGCCGTCTCTTCTGCGAATGGAGCGAGTGGAAGTCAAGTTGGGTGCTCATCTGCCCTTGCTGCTGTTCTACAGGTGGAGGCATTTTTTTTGGGAGATATTTCATTTCTCAGTCGTTAAAATTATTTGGGCTTGGCTTTCTCTGCATAAAGCTTTCGGGCCACTTTGTCGTAAGCGCGCGCCGCCTCCTCTTCGGTGGCGAAGGTTCCGAGCCACATGCTCCTCTTCTTGCACAGATCCTAGATCTCTGCCCTGAATTTCCCCGACGACCGTTCCTTCACGCTGCCTTTCACCAGCCGGATCATTCCTTCTTAGGTGAAGAAAAAGTTGTTTCTGTTGTAAACGCCCCTTTGCCCACATCCATGCCCGCTAGGGTTTAGATTTCTTGGGTTCTTTTCCTTTGACGATCATCAGAGCAAATGTGCAGAGGCGTCTACCCCAGTTCGTTCTCCTCGCTCACCAGGCTCCTCGGATCCAGACGCGAGAGCACTCCAACAAACTCGATCTGGAGTGGATGAAACAAGACCCGCAGACGCGATTCCCCTTCCTCCTCTCAGAATTCAAAAAAGTTATGCACGACATGATGAAAATGAGCATGCCCATCGTGGCGACGCTGTGCGGCCACTTTCAAGTGGCCAGATTAATTTTTTTTTTATTTTTGGCGTCTTTGTTTTGAGCGCATGTGAAACAGGTATGTGCGTGAAGCAAAATATATGGTGGGTCTTCCAATTGCGCTCGAGTGGACCGTGAGAGGTGTTGGTCAAGCAGATGCAGTCTACAAACAATGAAATCGCAAATGGGATATGAAGGCGTATTGACTATGTGGAGGTGACGTTTGCGTGTGGAGCTTCTTCAACGAAGGGTCGCCACCTGCAAAGATTCCCATAGTGGTTAACGACATACTTGGCACCGCAATGTAACATTTCTAATCGCTCAGAGTAAAACAAATTACTGCCTTTCATGGACAGTTGCGGGGAACATCCGCCAGTAATGAGGAGGAAAGCTGCAGTCCTTTTCGACTCTTGTGGCCCATTACACATGATTGGAGTGATTAACAAATAGTCACGATCTCAATTTCGACTTGAGTCTGCAGATTCTGCGATAAGCATTGCAGTGGCATCAATAAAAACAAAGAGAAATTACGCCATAAGTTTTCCGAGCTTGAGAAACAACTCTGGTGATTTTAGCGGGAATTGGGGGAAAATATGTGACAGGTGCCGTGCGAAAATTACCTGCAACCGGCGCTGCGAAATTCTGGCCTCCCTCTGCATTCAATGGCGAGCGTATGGTGGGGCCCTTCTTTCAACAACCATATTTCATTTCCGTGATGGTAGTTCATGTCCATTAATTTTAATGTATGGGGGACTATTTTTGTAATTTTCCTTGGAAGGGAAGTAGTGGCCGACAAGCATCATTGGCCATTTTTTTTAAAATGTTTTTCACATGAAGGTGAAACGGAATGTTTGTTTCTGAGGATTTTTTTTTTAACCGACAGTATGATGCTTGGCCAAAATGTTAATGTTTTCTTTTCACATGAAGAGTGGAAGTGGAAGGGACACATGGTCTCTTTAATGCATTTTTCAGATGATGGCCCACATGGCCCCTGTAATTCCCCTGCGAGGGAAATTGAGACTGTTTTTTATTCCGCTTGAGAGCGATGCCGCCATTGAGCGAGGTTGTTTATTTTGCTGCCTTAGAGACATGATGTTTTTTCCACATGATGAAGGCCCCTTTGATGGTGGAATATAGGGGTATTTATAGTCGTTGGAAATGTTTTTCCATGACGGACACAATGGTGGTGTCATATTCTAATTTTGAGGTTGTTTCATTTGAGTTTTTTAGCCTCAAAGTTCTTATACCTTGGAGTGCACTCTCGGTTGTACCCGACACTCCCAAGGTAATTTTATATGTGATCCTTGTACCTAGTGACCTTCTCTATACACTTGGCGAATGCAACGGCTGGTTACCCATGCATTTCGGTGGGATGACATGGTCACCATAAGGACACTTATACTAGGGACTACAGACAAAGACACCCTAGACTCTATCCAAGGTTGTTTTCGGATCTACTTCTGAAGACTACAGACGAAGACACTTCAGAAGATTCTCTTCTTTTCTTCTTCTCTCCTCCTATTTGGATCTATCGCTCATTTTATTATATAGAGTGCATTTTCAGTAGAGACCGACACTCTTATATGGCTCGTTTTTCCTTTCATTAGGTGCATTTTCGGCAGAGACCGACACCTTCTAGATTGAGTTCACCATGAGGAGGGATTTCATACTCATGGTGAATCTAGTTAGTGACCTACGAGTGGCAACATCCTCTGAGGATGACCTGCAGAGGCAACAGACCCAGATGTGGTCGACCTTGAGGCACCCATGATGACCCCGAGGCACTTAGACGGCCGACCCGAGTGGCAACAGACCCGTTGAAGTGGCTGACCCTGAGGCAACAGACCGAGATGTATACACAGTGGATCTAGCATTATTCATAGTTGGAGAGCCAAGCACAAAGAGCACGAGCTTAGGCCAAAACAAAGAGGATGATAGGTTTTTTTTTAGAGAAGTCAACATTAAGGGGGAATGTTAGGATAGTGCACTAATGTTAGAGTTAAAGTGCACTATGCCTCTATTTTGACAGTTGTCAGTTTATACTGACACTTGTCAGTTTATAATATAGGCCTTCTGCCTATATATGTAACACTTTTTATCAATAAAAAATCCCTTTAGTTTTCCCTCCTAACATATGCATGTAGTAAGGAAGAACGTGAATTTTGAGCTCTGGCGATTTGGCGGGAAACCTTCTGAATTGCCGACGGCCGAGCCTCTAGGGTTTCTGATCGGAAGCCTCTTCCAGGGTCTTTGGGGGTTTGCTGTTGGTCTTTGTTGTAGGCTCTTTCGGTGCCCCGGGAGGGCCCAATGGGGTCTCCTCCAGGTTTTCTCGAGGGGAAGAAGACCTCTTATGCGGAGATATTACGAGAAAATCCTGCGTCTTCCTCTGATGATGCTCAGCGGAGTGCTTTCCATCTGCTATCCAGGAATGCGGGCAAGGGTTCTCCTGTGCATAGAGTCAATGGATGTCTCCCGCAATCTGCGTCAAGACCGAAGATAGTCATTGAACCAGAGCTGGTTGAAGACACGATAAACTATCGTGCTACTCATGATCTGATCTGCAAATTCATGGGCATTCGACCCACCCTGCACTTTTTGCATTCTTGGGTGAGACAAAACTGGGAGCCTATCGGTGAGTACTCCTTATGGCCCATAAGCAATGGGTATTTTATTATTAGTTTTTCTTCCTTATTGGATAGAAAACAGAGCATTTGAATCGAGAGAAGAGGAGCCATGGCTCGGCAGGGTTATTTGTCCAACCGTGGAGAGCGGGTTTCGACCCTCGCATTGAGCCCACGGCTGTCCCGGTTTGGATCCGGCTGTATGCTCTCCCGATGGAGTTTTGGGGTGAGCGGATTCTTGAATTGATAGGCAACTCTCTAGGTAGATTTTTGGGAGTTTCCAAGGATACCATTGAAGGAAATACTTGTTGTTTATGCGAGAATTTGTGTAGAGCTGGATATTAGCCAACCGCTACCGAGTGAGATGGAGCCAGAGTTAGCGGGACATTCCTGGATACGACGGTTAGACTATGAAGCCCTACCTTTCCGATGTAGAGTCTGTCATTTGCATGGCCATTTGGCAAGGCTACGCCCAAATATCTTGAGCACCAAAGCGGATGCTCCACAGGGAATGTCAAATCGCCCCTGAGAGGGTAAGTCCACTTCGGTCAAGGAACCACCCATCATTCCCCCTGGTTACGAGGGCCAGAAAGATGGCTTTGAACAGCAGAAGAGAAGAAGAAACAAAAAGAGAAATGGCAAGGAGCAAGCTCTTCCCAAGCCAACCAACCGGTATGAAATCTTCAAATCTCTTGTGGATCAAGAAGACCAAATTATGGAAGGAGCGGATGGGAACCTTGAGGATAATATCATCCTTACTCATGCTCCTCCCTCATCAACCCCTGTCCTTGAGCAGGTGATTGACTCCTACGAGACTTTGCAGCAAGAAAACCCAGGGACTACGGTAATCCACTCCCCAGTACAGCCAGCTATCAAAGATGTTACCATGGGAATTGCAGAAAAGCTCAGAGAAAGACCAGCTCTTGGAATTTCCCGAGGTGGAGAAGAGGTCGAAAAACAGTAATTCCCAAGGGGTGGGCGGGGAAATCCAATAAGGATCTAATTGCGGTGCAAGGAGATAAGCTAATCAATGGAGGATTGGCGAGAACAATTGATTCGTATTGCTCCCAAGGTTTCCAATGATTATTCAATCTTGGAATGTGAGGGGTTTAAACAGTAGAACCCATCAATCTGCTGTTCAAAGACTTTTAGAGAGAAGTAAAACAGACTTTCTGCTCATTCGGGAGACAAAAATGTCATTAGACCTTATGAGTAAAGCGTCGGCCGAATGCGGAGGGTGCTTGGCCATATGGCGGTGGCTGCTCTAGGTGCCTCGGGAGGGATTGCTACTCTTTGGAATCCTCTGGCGTGGATAGCAATAGAACATATAGCCTGGAGAGGTGTCCTCACATCTCTTTTTAAGAATATTGTTACAGCTGAACAAGTCTTAATTACAAATTTCTATGGGGCTCAGAACATCGATGGTCAGCGGTTTCAATGGAAAGCTGTTCAAAACATGAGGTCCTCCAGGGAAGATTTTGATTGGATTATTCTTTGGGGACTTCAATGCTAAATTATCTGCTAGGGATCAGGAAGGTGGCATCCCAGTTTTGGATACAGGGGACCGACTGTTTATTGCCCAAGTCTAGGCCTTTAACCTTGTTGATATCAAAGGCCCTGGTACAAACTTTACCTGGACTAATAAGAGAAGAGAGCCATACAATAGGAGGGTTAAGCTTGACCGGTTTATGGTCTCGGAGGAAGCTTATGTTAGATGGAATATCAAATTCCAGATTTTGGAGGGCCCAGTCTCAGATCACTCTCCCATTTTTCTGGAGGGAGGGACTATGTCAGGGAAGTATTACAAACCTTTTAAATTTGAAAATTTTTGGTTGCAAAAAGAGGACCTACGAAGGAAAATTCCACAGTGGTGGGAAGAAGGTCGTCTCCCTTTTGGAACAGCTATGTTCAAATTTCATAAACAACTTCTTTTTGTTAAGAGTAAACTAAAACGGTGGAAGCAAACTAACAAATCTGATTTCCAGCTCCAACAGGCTCCCTTGTTGGCCGGATGGAATGAGGTGCAAAAACAATTCGAGAGAAGGAATTATTTACGAGCATCTTAAATTCGAGGATGACGCTTTACGCAAAGCGGTTGAGGACATTGATAATCAAGAAGAGATCTCTTGGAGACGAGAGAGCAAGAAATACTTGGCTATTAGAAGGAGACGAGAAATACAAAATTTTTCCATCGCTCTGCCTGTGCTAGAAGGCAATTGAATAACATGGAATTCCTTCAAGATGAGAATGGAAACTCTTTTGACACTCTCCATGATATGCACTCCCTCTCTATGGAGTACTTCTCAAACCTCTTCAAGGAAAGTATGCGGCATGATGTGGAAGCCCAAAATGAAGTCATTGAGGGCATTCCCTCTATTATTTCTCATGAAGAGAATGAGGCCCTTCTTAAGCCCATTGATCGTGATGAACTCAAGAAGGTGGTCTTTGGGATGTGCACGGGAAAATCGCCTGGTCCGGACGGTTTCCCTATTGAGTTCTTTCGGGCCTTTTGGGATATCTTGGAGGAGGATGTGTTGGCTGTCATTGAGGAGTCCCGAACTAACAAAAGAATGCTCAAGGCTCTAAATCACACCTTTATCACCTTAATTCCTAAAGGAGAGGGGGGCTCACATTTCCGATTTCGGACCTATTGCCTTATGTAATGTGATTTACAAAATTATCACTAAAATTATGGCTGAAAGACTAAAACCCCTTCTTGAGAATATAATCTCCCACTGAGCAAGGGGGTTTTGTTGAAGGAAGACGAGATCTTGGATGGAGTGATCTTGGCTCGGGAGGCTATCCATTCTATGCATAATTCGGGTAACAAGGGAATGTTCATCAAAGCTGGATATGTCTAAGGCTTATGACGAGTAGAGTGGGGCTTCTTGGTCAAGATGTTGGCGGCCTTTGGTTTTTCTCAGAGTTGGATTGCCTGGGTCATGAGTTGTATCTCTACGCCTTCCTACTCTGTTTTAATTAAGGGACTTCCCTCGCCACCTTTTGGAGCCTCTCGGGGTCTCCGCCAAGGAGATCCTTGCTCTCCTTATCTCTTTCTCATCTTGGCTGAAGGATTAGGCAGACTCCTCCTGAGAAGAAGACGTCAAGGACAGATAACAGGAATTAAAATCGGGGCTGAAGTTTTGACTCATTTACAGTTTGTGGATGATACTGGTTTGGTGGGAGTTGCCAGCCTCAGGGAAGCAAGAGGAATCAAAGATTCTCTTAACGTCTACCTCCGGGCTTCTAATCAAGTCATCAATGAAACAAAATCAAAAGTGGTCTTCTTTAACCTTGATCAAAGGTCACAAGAGAGAGTTATGGAGATCCTGGGTTTCACTAGGACCTCTCTTCTGGTTGTTTATCACGGGGTTCCTCTGCATTTCAAAAAATTGAAAGCTGATTTACGGAAGGACCTTTTGGATGGTATCAAAGAGCGAATGAATCATTGGTCTCATAGATGGTTAAGCTATGGGGGCCGACTGAATTTCTTGAGTCAGATATTCAGGCCATGCCAATTTATAAATTCTCTATTACGGCCGCCCCTCCTTCAATTTGGAAAGAGGCTGGACAAAGTGGCTAGAAGTTCTCTGGGAAGGTGCCAAAGGAGAGAGGAAATGGGCCTTGGTTGGTTGGGATAAGGTCACCCAGCCCAAGGAAAAAGGTGGGCTGGGTTTAAGAAGCTCCAAGTTTAACAATCGGGCCCTGGCTAGTAAATTGTATTGGAGGTGGATTTCCCAGCCTACGTCCCTCTGCAACAGAATCCTTTCTAGTAAATACTTGGGTCTTGTTCATCCCAACGACTTGGGCCGCTATCCTTTGGAGGGTAATGGATCTCTTGTGTGGCAGGCACTCAAGCTTGGATCTCGCATTATCAAAGATTAATTGTTACGGAAAGTTGGGAGAGGGGAGAAGGCCCGATTTTGGACTGATTCTTGGGATCAGAATCCTCCTATCCTTGCTGTGTTTCCTGATTTGCATCCGTTAAAATCAGCTCTTGAAGATAAGGGATGGATTAATATTGAGAGCTACTTCAATACCAGCCAATTGGGGGAGTATAAGGTTCAAAAGTTTAAGCGGCTGGGTGAATGGCCTATTCCAATCCCTCGGAGCAGGCTCCAACTCTGGAAAAACTATTGTCAGAAAGGTTTCTTCTTGGGAGAGATGAGGAGGATGAGCTTGCACAGGGCTTTGGGAACCTTGGGGTTTATTACGTGAAGGAGGGCTATGATTCGATCCTTCTCGAGCCCCCCCACACTCTTTTCCGAGTTCAAGAATGGAGGAAGATATGGCATCCCAAGGGCTGGCCGAAAGTGAACTTCTTTGCTTGGCGGTGATGCATAATGGTATCTTGACCTTTGACAACCTCAGAATTAGAGGCATCATTGGCCCTTCCTGGTGTGTTTTATGTTATAGGAATGAGGAAGCTGCGGATCATCTTCGTTTGATTGTCCTTTCACCACGGCAGATTTGGCATCGTTGGTTCTCCCACTTTAAACTTCGGGCTCTTGGAGACTTGTCTCGGACCAATTTATGGGAAAGTTTGGAAGAGAGGTAGATTTATATCTAAAGCTCTTCGTCTTGGTGGGAGCTCGGTTTCCTTTTTATTTGGTGGCGGGTGTGGTTGGAAAGAAATGCTCGTATTTTCCGTGAAACCTTCTCTTCGGTGGATGGGATATGGCGAGGTCATCCGGAGCAAAGTTGTGGAAACCGTTGCCATCTATGCTGAGGAGGAAAATCAGCCTGCTTCTAAGCCTTTGGAAGGGAGAGTTGCTGATCTTGAGAGACAGGTAAGAAGTTGTTGGAAACCTCCCCCAGAAGGCTGGGTCAAAATCAATACTGATGGAGCTGCAAAAGGCAATCCGGGCAATGCTGGTAGTGGAGTTATCTGCCGTGATCATCTTGGGACTGTGCTCTATTGGGAATTGCAAGGTGCGGGATATGCCACAAACAATGAAGCTGAGGCCTTTGCTATTAAATCTGCCTCCATCTGGGCCGTCAAGCAAGGTCATAGAAAGATAATCATTGAGTCTGATTCCCAAATCCTGGTTGGTGCTCTTGATTGCATGAGGAACTTTGCCTTAAAAGCTTGGAGGCTGCGGTTTTTGGTCTCCCAAATTATAGAGCTTTGGAAGGAATTAGAGGATGTGATACCTGTTTATGCTAGTAGATCTCTTAATAAAGCGGTGATTTCCTTGCTAAGATGGGTCTTGAGAGAGAGGTTGGGATGCATCCGCATAGTAATATGTACGTGGAGGATGCAGAGATTAGACAAGGCCTTGAACAATTTTTGAAATAATGTGCAAAGTTTTTTTTGCTAAGGATCTTTTTGTCGCGATATCGCGACATGTAGTGTTGTCGCGGCCTCTGGCTGGTTGTTGTCGCGATATCGCGACAGGTTGAGCCTCCGCGGCCTCTGGTGGGTTTCTGTCGCGATATCGCGACATGTCGCGATTTCGCGACACGCGATATCGCGACATGTCGCGATATCCCGCTTTCGTGGTCCGTGTGGAGTTCTTGCCGCGATTTCGTCCCCTTTATGAAGTTGAAAAGCAAAGTTAATATTTCGTCGCGTTTTCGTGACAAGTTTGAGAATTGGAAGCTGCAAGGTATTCCTGTCGCGATTTCGCGACACGTTTGGCACTTAGGCGGCTGGGTGGAAAATTGTCGCGATATCGCGACCTGTAGCGCTGTCGCGGCCTCGAGTTGGTTTTTGTCGCGATTTCGCGACAGGTTGTGCCTTTCCGGCCTTTGGCGAATTTCTTGCGCGATATCGCGACATGTAGCGCTGTCGCGGCTCTTGTTGGGTTTTTCTAGCGATATTGCGCCTCTTTTGAAGATGCAGTACAAAGGTGGTATTGTGTCGCGATTTCACGACAGGTTGGTTAATTGGATGCAGCTTGGCATTTTTGTCGCGATTTCGCGGCACGTTTGGCTCTTAAGTGTTTGGTTGGTTTTTTGTCGCGATATCGCGACCCTTTTGCGGCATGAGTGTCGTTTAGTTTTTCGATCGTGTTTTCGCGATGCCTTCTGCGGGTGGCTTGTCGAGGGCCCTTCCTGTCGCGATATCGCGACATGTCGCGATATCGCGACATGTCGCGTTATCGCTGTTGGCGCCGAAGCGGCCGTGACGGGGTTGCCTGTCGCGATTTCGCGACATGTCGCGTTTTCGCGACATGTCGCCTTTTCGCGCCGTTTGTTCTCTTTGCCCTGTGGCTGCTAGTGTTGCCTTTGTGCGTTGCCCTTGTTGTGTTGCTCTTGGCTCTGGGTCGGGATGTGCTCTCTCCCGCTTGTATCTGGTCTTTGTATTAATACAAGTTTTCATTTTTTCAAAAAAAAAAACATATGCATGTAGTATAGGACAAATATAGTTGCAAGTTTGGTTGAAGGTTTGTTATACCTAAAATAGGCATCCTATGTATTTAAATACCTATCACTTCCATAATACAATCATCAAAGCATTGAGTTCTAACATGTGGTATTAGAGCAGGTAGAAGAAATTAAAATTCTCCTTTTGATCCTCCTCTAGATTCAACACAGAGAAGCCAAAAGAGCACTCTTGTTTGAGAAAAGAAGCTTCAAGGGTAAAATTACCTTGTATAAAATTGTTTAAAGAAAATCTAAAAAAAAGAGGAAATTATCATTGTGAAGTAAAATTTCCATGGTAGATTCAAAAGTTTTAAGGTGTGAAAGGTAAAAGCTTTCCAACATCAAAAGGGTTTCAATTCCTTCTAAGACCAATAATGTCATGAGCCCATAAGAAACAACTATGCCAATATCACCAAGAAAGAAAAGGGGTCATAAATCTCTTTTGAAGAATTGCCACTCCAAAGGCATTAAGAAATCCATTGAAGTGCCTTAAATATCACAAGAAAAGGAAGCCATTAAATCTCCTTAAATTTTACAAGAAAAGAAAGCCATAGAAGCTTCTTTAAAAATCACAAGAAGATAAAGAATCCATTAAAGCCACTTAAAAAGCATGTAAGAAGATTACAGAAGAAATAGCTTCCCTTAAAAGGGTTAAACCATAGTCCAAAAGGGTCATAAAAATGAGACCAAATACTCTTAAAATTATAGAAAGAAGTAACACTATACAAAGAATCATATGTCAAAGAAAGAAAACATTTCAACAGAACGTGTTAATGTGCAGCAAGAGAATCTTAGCTTCATAAAAGTTACAAAATCAAAATTGCAAGAAAAATTAAAATTGATGCACTAATGAATCGATCTCCATTCAAATGTGCAAAGCATATCTCAAAGGGAGATGGTGAACTATAGGAAAAATCATCCAAAGCACGTTCAAAAGAACAAAAACAAAAGTTACCATTGTAGAAAAGATAGAGCAATTGATTTTGCATGAGAAGAGACCGCTTAACCAAAGTGTCAAAGTTTAGCAACTTTGTATCCACCTGCACCAAACAAAAAGAAGAAGCACCACAAGGAGAATGAGAAAGCAAGTTTTAAATGTGTGAACACTTGAACCGAAAAGTGCAAACATCCCATGAGGAGTTTAAAAATAACAATCATTTGAAATAAGTCTATCGACAAATCTTCTATTTTCCAACAGAATGAACAACTCCAAATCTAAAAGAATTATATAAAAGAGCAGAGAAGCACTAAATATAAAGAAGGACAAATGAATTAGAAGTGATAAAATTTCCAAAGTATAAACTCTCAAGCTAGGCAAAGGCAAAAAGCACCACGATGTTGTCAAAGACGAGAATACTTGTCGCTAAGGTTCACATATTAGGCATGAATTGCCTAAAAAAATGAAGTTTCTTCAAGAAACCAAAGAGACTCCAAAAAAAAAATTATTGTCATCCCTACAAAGAAGTTTACAGGTCAAAAGAAAGAAGTGCACCTCTAAAACATTCAAAAGAGAATTGAAAGGTTACGAGCACCTCAAGATCAACATTGGTGAAGTGCCTTAAATATCACAAGAAAAGGATGCCATTAAAGCTCCTTAAAGTTTACAAGAAAATAAAGCTATAGAAGCTACTTTAAAAATCACAAGAAGATAAAGAAGCCATTAAAGCCACTTAAAAAGCATGCAATAAGATTACAAAATAAATAGCTTCCCTTTAAAGGGTTAAACCATAGTCCAAAGAGGGTCATTAAAAGGAGAACCAAAAACTCTCAAAGTTCTAGAAATAAGCAACATTATACAAAGAATCATCTCTTAAAGAGAGAAAACATTTCAAGATAATGTGATAATGTGCAGCAAGAGAAACTTAGCTTCATAAAAGTTACAAAATCAAAATTGCAAGAAAAAATAAAATTGATGCACTAATGAATCAATCGCCATTCAAAGGTTCAAAGCATATCTCAAATGGATATGGTGAAGTGTCGAAAAAATCATCCAAAGCATGTTCAAAAGAACAAAAATAAAAGTTACCATTGTAGCAAAGATAGAGCAATTTATTTTGCGTGAGAAGAGACCACTTAACCAAAGTGTCAAAGTTTAGCACCTTTGTCTCCACTTGCACCAAACAACAAGAAGAAGCACCACAAGGAGAACAAGAAAGCAAGTGTTAAATGTGTGAACACTTGAACCGAAAAGTGTAAACATCCCATGAGGAGTTTAAAAATAACAATCATTTGAAATAAGTCTATCGACAAAACTTCTATGTTCCAACAGAATGAACAACTCCAAATCTAAAAGAATTATATAAAAGAGCAGAGAAGCACTGAATATAAAGAAGGACAAATGAATTAGAAGTGATAAAATTTCTAAAGTATAAACTCTCAAGCTAGGCAAAGGCAAAAAGCACCACGATGTTGTCAAAGACGAGAATACTTGTCGCTAAGGTTCACATATTAGGCATGAATTGCCTAAAAAAATGAAGTTTCTTCAAGAAACCAAAGAGACTCCAAAAAAAAAATTATTGTCATCCCTACAAAGAAGTTTACAGGTCAAAAGAAAGAAGTGCACCTCTAAACCGTCCAAAAGAGAATTGAAAGGTTACGAGCACCTCAAGATCAATGTTGGTGAAGTGCCTTAAAGATCACAAGAAAATGAATCCATTGAAGCTCCTTAAAGTTTACAAGAAAAGAAAGCCATAGAAGCTCCTTTAAAAATCACAAGAAGATAAAGAAGCCATAAAAGCCACTTAAAAAGCATGCAAAAAGATTACAGAAGAAATAGCTTCCCTTCAAATGGTTAAACCATAGTCCAAAGAGGGTCATAAAAAGGAGAACCAAAAACTCTCAAAGTTCTAGAAAGAAGCAACATTATTCAAAGAATCATATCTCAAAGAGAGAAAACATTTCAAGAGAACGTGATAATGTGCAGCAAGAGAAGCTTAGCTTCATAAAAGTTACAAAATCAAAATTGCAAGAAAAATTAAAATTGATGCAATAAATAATCAATCGCCATTCAAAGGTGCAAAGCATATCTCAAAGGGACACAGTGAAGTGTAGGAAAAATCATCCAAAGCATGTTCAAAAGAACAAAAATAAAAGTTACCAGTGTAGCAAAGATAGAGCAATTGGTTTTGCATGAGGAGAGAGCGCTTAACCAAAGTGTAAAAGTTTAGAAACTTTGTCTCCACTTGCACCAAACAACAAGAAGAAGCACCACAAGGAGAACGAGAAAGTAAGTGTTAAATGCGTGAACACTTGAACTGAAAAGTGCAAACATCCCATGAGGAGTTTAAAAATAACAATCATTTGAAATAAGTCTATCGACAAAGCTTCTATGTTCTAACAAAATGAACAACTCCAAATCTAAAAGAATTATATAAAAGAGCAAAGAAGTACTTAGTATAAAGAAGGAAAAATGAATTAGAAGTGATAAAATTTCCAAAGTATAAAATCTCAAGCTAGGCAAAGGCAAAAAGCACCAGGATGTTGTCAAAGACGAGAATACTCGTCACTAAGGTTCACATATTAGGCATGAATTGCCTAAAAAAATGAAGTTTTTCAAGAAATCAAACAGACTCCAAATTTTTTTTTATTGTCATCCCTACAAAGAAGTTTACAGGTCAAAAGAAAGAAGTGCACCTCTAAAACATCCAAAAGAGAATTGAAAGGTTACGAGCACCTCAAGATCAATGTTGGTGAAAGTGTAGTAGACAATCTTGGAACATCCACACACAAGGAGATAAAATATAAATGTCTAAGACATCAAAACTTTAAGGTTGCAAGAAGAAAAACATAGAAGGATTAATAGAAACACACAATCATGTGCATACTCAGTCCTCACTCAAAGAACATCATAGCAAAAGCAAGTAAATACTCAATTGGTGCTCAAAAGACTAAATATAGGCACAAAGCTCTTGAATGCACCTGAAGGTGTTCAATACCAAAAGCTACTATTTGACACCCAAAAGATTGTGAAAACGCATCCGTGTCAATTTGCAAGAAACCAGAATAAATCAAATACACTCTGATATAACAATGTCGGATTTCGAGAATATTGCTCAAGAAGTAGATATGTGGACAATGCCAAGGTTTCACATAGATGGAAAAGCCAAGAAAAATCTGTCTTTTTAATATAATCTATCTTTTAAAACATAGAAGTTTAGTTCCAATGTCACTTGCAAACTACCTCCACAACCTCTACAATTTCCAGGTTCCATTTGTAGTGTGTGAAGTAAAAATGAAATCCTTTTTAAAAGATGAAAGACAACGAGGAGGAATGGTAGTTGTTAGTTGGTACATTGCCATAAAACACCTTACCTTAAATAATTAACTAAACACTTAATTTTCTCTATAGAAAATATATTTGATGGCATCCTTTACAAATAAAGAAACTTTTGCTCTTAATAAATTCCCTAGTGTCAGATTTATATTTATTTCTATCCATTCCTTGTGATAAGAAAATAATAAAAAAATCAAAATAATGTTCCAGAGGATTACAAAATGTTTCAAGGGACACATTTATAGATTAATGCATTGGAGTAAACTAACAATTTAGATTTGGTAAAGAGGACTGTGATTTTGTGAAGCAAGTAAAAGTTTTGTATGTTGAAGTAGAAGAAGATAATATCATATGGACTTCATGGTTAAATGGATTATTTGAATTGTTGGTTGTTGGTTGCATTATGAGACAGAGTATGCATTATTTTTTAGACAACTAAATTATTTATTAAAATAATACCATAATGATTTGTTAAAATATCATTATAATATGAATGAGATTCATTTCATAATTAATTAAAGTGATAATTTTTTTTTTTAATTGGTGACCCATAGTCTAATTATTATGTATATATTCCTTAATAAGATTTAATCATGAATTTTCAACTTTTTGAGACTGCTAAACTAAATTAAAGTTCTTGTGGTTGCCTTATACTTATGTTTCAGGAAGGAAGCTAATAGTCCAAAGATTGTAATAGGGACTATGATAACACAAATTTGAATATATTATTCTACTAAGATGTAGTGCATAGGCAATAAAGGTGAAAATTTGGTATTGTAAAAGTTGTTGCAAGAAAATGTTAAGAAAAGGGATGTTGAATTCTAAAATATTTGTATTTACAAAGAGAATTGAAGAAGATTCAAAAAATGAAAATAACGAATTTAGGCATTCTATGAAAAAAAAAATATGTAGGTATCTAATTAAAGCAACTCAATCAAGATGAAAATTGAATCTATTTGTAAACTCAAGCTTTAAAAGAAAGAGTTGTGATTTGTCAAAGATGAAAACCCAAATACAATCCATTTTTATCAAGTAAAAGAAAATTCATGAAAAAAAAACTAAATATTTAAAAATAAAGTTGATTAATATTTTTTATTATTAACTATTAATTAATATTTTTATTATTAAACATTATTTTATTGCCACTGGTGTTATCTAAAAAGAAATGATTAAATTTTGTTATGCTCTTAATAGGCCCTATATAGATGTTCTTGTGTTACTTTGTTTTAAGACCTTTTCCTTCGCCAAGTTGTCCTTAAATATATCACTATACATTATAGAATGGACATCATAGAAAATTTTTATTAAAATTAGTTTGTTTTTAATTTTATTAAATTAATTATACATTTATTTTATTGTGTTTTTGTTTTGAGAGGTTAATTTATTCATTTCACAATTTATTTATTTTTTTAATTTAAATTTCACAATTTAAATTAATAAGTAGTTTTTAAAGTATTAAATAATATTAGTTTAATTAATTATATTCTTTTAAGGAGGCTAACTTGCCAAATAATATATGCATAATTAATTTATTAAAGAATTTGTATAGCATTAATCTTAAAGATATAAAGAAATGTTTTTAACAACCAATACAAATTTTAAATAATTAAATACAAAAGAATTTAAAGAAAGATAAAGATAAAGAGATAGAAGAAACTATAATAATATAATTGGTTTATGTTCATTTTATCCGATAAGAGTTGGGCCTTCTCTTCTTAACACAAAAAATATTCACAATGACTTGAGAACCATTTGAAATCTTCCACCTAATAATTTCAAGAATTTAGTCTTGGGATAGTGTAACCATTCGGGGTTCAAACCGAAGTGGTGTGTATGTGATGCACCTGCTCCGGAGCCATAACTTGTGAACCGTACGCCCGTTTGCCTTGAAATTTAACAGGTGGTTCTGCATGCGTGTTTTGCATCAGGACGATCTCAAATCCTCCTGACCCTCCAAAAATCATGTTTTCGGGACCTAACTTCGACATCTAGTGCTCCAAAATTATCTTTTAGAATAGGTTCCCGGGTTTTTTGGGTTTTTTTGGCTGTTAGAAGTTTATTATCTTTTGTTATAGCTTAAGTTGAGACCTAATATTTTAAAGTAAGGTTCGTTATTGTAAGAGGGATGTGTGCACCGAATTTGGGTGCAATCCGACTCTTTTTTATTTTTAGCAGTTTTTAGGAAAAAGATCTATTTTTAGCAGTTTTTAGAAAAAAACGTTTTTAAGGTTTCTTTGGTTTTCGATTGCTATATGATGGATTGTAATATTTTGTAGAAGGGGTGTGAATTCAGGAATGAAAAGAATATCAATTTGGAGTTTTCTTCCATTATTGCATTTGTGTTATGTGATTGGAGTCCATTTTGTTGATCTCTTGTAGCTGAGTTTACACCAATATGATTGTGTTAATATTATTGATAAGCGTAGCTCTTGACCTTACAAAGGGTAATTGCTAGGAGGGTACTGTTGAGCCCTATGCCTCGACCATAAGGGCTTATTACTAATAATAATAATTTGGTGAATCTAATAACAAAGACTTTAAGACTTCAAATAGGTGGTCAAGGTTTGAAAGTTGTGAGTCTAATAACTAAGACTTTAAGATTTCAAATAAAAGTTCTAAGATCAAAGCCAGAAGGGAATAGGGTTGTACATTTTAAATAGAAGGTCTAATATCAAAGCAAGAAAAGAATAGGGTTACACATCATAATTTAGTGATCAGAACCAATTAAATAAACATATACCTTAAATACGAAGGTGGTCTTATATAACTTATATAAAAAATACAAATATTATCTTATATGATTTATGAGCTAATATATATTAAAAATTCCATATATTAAAATTAACATTAAAATCAAAGACATATTAAAAAATACTTTTCTTTTATTTAAGAGTTGATATTAAGGTTGCCATATTATCCATTAATTATGTAGTTAATCTTGCTAGACGTTTTTCGTAGGACTGCCCAAACTGCCGAACTCGTTTCGGCCATATCTCACTCATCCGAACTCGGATTGAGCTGAAATTTTGAGGGTAGATGCCTGAAAAACCCTAGAACGTCTCCACCAATTTTCATATCATTTGGAGCAACACAGATCCTAGCGCATCCCTATGTGTGAACGATATATTTGGCAAGCGGCTATGCGAGGGTTTCATCTGGGTTGAGTGCAAGCAGCTCCGGAGGTTGGTTTTTAGGGCCTTCGGGCCCTAGCGGCCAATATTTTTGTGGTTTATGCTCAATATTTTAGCAGGAAATGTTGCAGGGGATACAAGATGGGTTAGAAATTTGTCTTTCAACAGATCATACCGTGAACTTGAGTGACAACGGCTTCCAATTTGCTGCACAAAAGAAAAGTGAAAACCATACCTTTCCACGACGTCTAGGGCAAGGATTAAAGAGACCACGAAATAAGTTTCAAGCAGTTGATCAAAAAATGGCTCATATCTCAAGTGAATCTGGTGCTAAGGTGCACCCACAAAATAATTCTACCGTGAAAACCCCTGTCAAGGGTAAGAATTTTGAAGACTCAGTCCCAAAAATGAATTTTAGGGATGCCCTTCGTGGTGGACAGCCTCAACCCAATGCTAATATCAATATTAGGGCTTCTCATAAACCTCTAAGAATGCCTAAGATTGATCCCAGGAAAACGGAGTCAGGATGTCTTAAAGCAGCTGATGGAACTCCTATTGTTAAGCTTGATATGGGTAACATTCAGACCGGCATTGAAGATTTGGAAAAAAGAGGACTAATTTGTCGGTTCGTGGGTTTTCGTCCGAGTCTATCTGCTTTCAAAGTCTGGGCTGCAAAAAGCTGGAAAACTAAAGGTGAGTTACAAATCTCTATTTATCCAAATGGTTATTTTCTTGTTTTATTTGCTAATAATGAAGATAGAGAGAAAACTTTTCAAGGGGGTCCTTGGTTTTTTGGAAGGGCAGGGCTTTTCATGAAGCCCCGGCATACTAAATTTAAAGCCGAAGAAGAGATGCCTTCTATAGCTCCCGTGTGGGTTAGACTCTTTGGCCTCCCTATTGAATTTTGGAATCCTACTATTTTTTCTTCAATTGGAAACTCTTTAGGAACTTTTATGATGACTGTCGATTGTACTCAAAATTTTGAACATATTATTTATGCTCGAATTTGTGTTTTAATGGATTTTGACAAACCCCTACCTAAAAAGATCACATTACAATTTGGGGAAGACACTTGGGAGCAAGTAGTGGACTATGAGAACATTCCTTTTCGTTGTAGAATTTGCCATGAATATGGTCATTTGGCCAGCTGCTTGCCCAAATAAAATTCCCGATCAAAAGAAAGAAGATATAAACTCAGCAGGTTTCCAAATACCTAAGAAGAAGAACACTCAAAAAACCAAGTAATGAAGGATCAATCAAAGTCATTTGCTAATATGTTTGAAATCCTTTCCACAAATGATGTCCCAAGTGAGGAAGAGGAAATAATGGAAACTGAAATCTTAGAAACACAATTTAAATATGAAGGAAAGAACTCAGAGACAAACCAACAAATCAAAGGTTTTCAATAGAAAAAAAGGAGAAAATTTACACAAGAAAAACAATATTTCAAATGTCAAAACTTCAAATAATGCAGTCCCAATATAGACTCCATTGAACCATCTAGTAAAATTTTGGTCGTGTATGAGCATTCTTCAAGGTTAGAAGCCATCTCATATTCAATTGGAATAAGTCAAGAAATAGGGAAAAAAATTGAAGATGGATTCTAATCAAAAAGTAGGTCGCAAGACCAATCAATATCATATGGTAAAAGAAGGTGAAAAGCTTGTAGAGGAAGGTAAGATTAATGCCCTTCCCAACATTTTTAGCCCCGGTATTAATGAAGATCATCACTTGGAATATTAGAGGACTCAAAGGGAGTCTTTCAAAACAAAATGAAATTAGAAGAATGATTCAGATAAATCATCCACATCTTGTTTTCCTTCAAGAAACAAAGATGTCAATGGAGGATATGGACTTAATTGCCAAGAAAATTTGGCCACTGGAAAGTGGTTTCCCTCGGCTCCCAAGGGACTTCGGGTGGCATTGCTTGTCTTTGGGACCCAAAAGAGGTAGTTATTCACCATATGGTTGGCAGTTGGGGTTTGTTGGCTATAGCTATTCAAAGTAGACATTCCAACCAGATTATGCTCTGCATTACTGTTTATGCCCCGACTTCTTTGGAGGAAAAAAGAAGACAATGGAAGGATATTACTCATATTATCTCTCATTTTCCTAAAGCTTGGATCTTGATCGGAGGAGATTTCAATACCATCCTCTCTCTGGATGAGAAAAGGGGGGAAATAGAAATTTGGACAAAAGTACTGACCTCATGAGCGAATATATTGCAAACCTCCATCTTGTGGATATCCAACCATATAATGGCCTTATGACTTGGTCTAACAGAAGGCAAGGCTTAGCTTGTATAATGGAGAGATTGGATAGGTTTTTGCTCTCTAAAAATTTCTTAATCCATGGTCACATTCCTAAAGTGAAGACTCTTAATAATGCTGGTTCGGATCATTGGCCACCATGGTGGAAATGTGGAAAACCAATGTGAGTTTCTCTCCTTTTCATTTTCAATTAATGTGGCTTAGAGACATTTCCTTCAGACCTCGTGTGCAACAATGGTGGAAGGAAGGTAAACCTAGGCATGGGACTAAGATGTTCTATTTTGCCAAAAGACCGCAATACATTAAATCCAAAATCAAGACTTGGAACTGGAAAGAGTTTGGGGATGTTCATAAAAAAAACATGAAGTTATTGCTCATCTTGAAAATTTGAATAAGAAAATCCGTTTAGATGGCCTCACAGAGAAGAGAAGTGCAGATGAAATTAAACTCACAACTCAGCTAGAGGAATGGGAAAAAGAGAAGAAATCTTATGGAAGCAAAAATCTAGAATTCAATGGCTCAAAGAAGGAGATCGAAACACAAATTTCTTCCACAAATCTCTTCTAGCTCGAAGATCTCACAACTTTATTTCTTCCTTAAAATCAGATTCTGGAGATGTTGTTTATACTTGGGATGGCATGAACTCTATTGTTGTTGATTACTTTTCCAATATTTTTGCTGCTACTCCTCTTGACTCACCTTCACAACAAAATGTTCTTCAAGCAATCCCTTCTCTTATCACTTCTGAGGAGAACTCTATTTTGACTGCTCCTACTATCAATGAGCTTCAACAAGTAGTTTTTAAAATGCAAAAAGGGAAAACCCCATGTCCTGATGGTTTTCCTATTGAGTTCTACCAAGAGTTCTGGGATATCCTTCATGTTGATTTATTAGAGGTGGTGGAAGAAGCCAGGAAATCCAAAGAAATTTTGAAGGTTATCAATAAAACTTATATTACTCTTGTTCCAAAAGCTCAAGAGGTTGATCATATCTCAGCTTTTAGACCTATTGCTTTATGTAATGTTCTTCTCAAAATTATTACTAAAATCATGGCAGTAAAGGTTGAAGCCTCTTTTGCATAAGATTATTTCCCGCAGCAAGGGGGATATGTGGAAGGACGTCAAATAGTAGATGAGATAGTTCTTGCTCAGAAGCCATCCATTCCATGGATATGCAAAATTCTCCTTCTATGTTCATCCGGTTAGACTTATCCAAAGCTTATGACAGAGTGGATTGGCACTTCCTTATCAAAGTTTTGAGGCAATTTGGTTTCTCTAAGGATTGGATGGATTGGATTATGGGATGTATCTCTTCAGTTTCCTACTTAGTTCTTATCAATGGCAGGCCTTCTCAGCTCTTTCCTAGCCTTCCAGAGGTATTAGGCAAGGTGACCCGCTATCCCCTTATTTATTCATCATTCTTGTCGAATGCTTGGGTAGGACTATAACCAAAAAGAGGGAAAACAAAACCCTTGAGGGAGTTACCATTGCTCATGGAGCTAGACCTATCTCTCATCTTCAATTTGTGGATGACTCTACCCTTTTAGGTAAAGCTACAGCTAAGGAAGCTTCTAATATTAAGCAAATCATTAGCTATTTTTCTAAGGCTACTGGGCACTTGATCAATGAAGACAAATCTAAAGTTATTTTCTTTCACCGCTCTCCTAGACAGGAATCCATGGTCTTGGATAAATTAAGATATAAGAAGACCTCTCTTCCAATCACTTATTTAGGTATTCCCATAAATATTCAAAGGCAAAAAATAAATATTGGAATTGGTTGTTGGACAAAGTCAAGAAGAAAATTGGAAAGTGGACCAACAAGTGGCTTTCTTCCTGGGGTAGAATCACCTTGGTAAAATCAGTCCTTCAAGCTATTCCTATTTATGTTTCTTCCATTTTGAATATCCCAAAGGTCGTTCTTCGAGAATTGGATCAAATCAGTCATCGTTTCCTTTGGAGTGGTACTAAGGAGAAAAGAAAATGGGCCTTGGTGAAATGGGATACTTTATGTCTTCCTAAGAGTGAAGGGGGGTTAGGATTCCGGTCTTCAATTAATAACAACAAAGCTTTAGCCGCTAAATTATATTGGAGGATGTTGCATAACCCCAATGCTCTTTGGGCCAATAATCTCCGTGCTAAATATGCCGAGAACAAAAGTCCCGAAGACCTTGTTCGCTATCAACTTCCTACCAAAGGTTCTCCCATTTTAGCAGCTTCTTAAGACTCGGTGAGGATTTGATAAAGAAAAAATTATTTTGGATCATTCATAATGGTCAACATGCAAATTTTTGGACAGATTCTTGGGATGGTCACAAGCCTTTGATAACTCGGCTCCCGATTGGAGGCCTTGGATGGAGGAGCTTCACCGAGCTAATTGGATAAAGGTGGCTAATTATCTATCGGTACCATACCGGTAATTCAAAGGTTGGTAGATATTGGATCCCTATTGAGGACTCGGCCTATTCAAATCCCATAAAGGCAAAGACAAGATATCCAAGGCTTCCTTCATATGAGATCCCTATCTTGGTCCCATGAAAAAGATTGTTTTTGATGGAACAACACTACTAAGGGTGAGTATTCAGCTTGCTCAAGGTTATTTGACCTTATGCCATAATAATCCCAACCATTCTTTCGACATATTTTCTCAATTGTGGGCTCAAAAGCTCTGGCCTAAGGTGAGGTTCTTTAATTGGCTTTTATTGCATCGTAGGGTGCTTATCGGTGAGCAACTTATGAAGCGTGGTTTTCATGGCCCTTTTAGATGTGAAATGTGTGAAGAGAATGTAGAAAATATCAACCATATTTTTATTGAGTGTACTTTAGCCTCTGAGCTATGGAGGAGAATGGCAACTTTACTTGGCTTAAAGTGGTCCAATTTTTTCACTTTTGAACAGCTTTGGAGGGATTGGCCTAATCAAGAGGGTGTTGATCATTTTATTAGGCAGTTAGTTTGGATGGGTTCTACCATTCTTCTTTGGAATATTTGGAATGAAAGGAACAACCAAATTTTTAATCAAGATAGGAAGGATATTCACTATATTTGGCAAAAGACCATAGCCAACTTAGTTGAATCAGTCCATCAACTCCTTAATCACCCCCAAAACTCCCACCAAAGATGGGATCAAGTGATGCAAAGATTGAAGATTAAACCTTCTAAGGGCAACCAACTTAAAGGGAATGTGAGTATTAGTAAGATGGATAGGACTAGAAATTGGCAACCTCCTCCTAAGGATTTTGGAAAATTCAATACCGATGGAGCCTCTAGAGGGAACCCCGGAAAAGCCAATGTGGGAGGAATTGGTAGACTTTCGTATGGCTCCCTGGTTTTTACTTTTGCTGAGAATTTGGATATTCTTTCCAATAACCTTTCCGAGGGGTATGGTTTCCTCAGAGGCTACTAAGGTTGGATGAGAAAAGGTGTTAGTTGAGTCTCGACTCTCAACTTATGATTAATCTCTTGAAGACTCCTTCTAAGAATCATAAGGTGGATTGGAGAATAAAAAGAATTATTGAGAAGATTCAGTTAATCCAGATGGGATTTTTGAAAGTTGATTACAATCATGTGGTCAGAGATCAAAACAAGAGTGCTGATGCTTTAGCTAATTGGGCTTTGGACAAAGGTGATCTTACTTGTTATGGCCACCCTCCTATATGGTGGGCTTCTCAAATTAGGGAAGCTCTTCTTTCTATCATTTCTTTGGATGGCCCCATTCTCAAGGTACCTAGTTTCTTCTTGTTTTTTTTTTTGTTTCTCTTTGGTTCATTCAGTTTTTTTAGTTCCCTAGCTCATTCTATTCTTTATTTTGTTTCCTCTGTTGATTCTTGCATTAATAGTCTTCTTGGTCTAGATAGGTCATTGTTTTGTTCATTTTTTTTTCTTTTGTCTTCTTTGTTTTTTTGTTTAGTTTTTTAAGGTGGGTGGGTTCTTTTGTTTTGTTTTGTTTTTGTGTTCTTTGTGTTGTTTTTTGTTGTTCTTGTGTTTTTGTTGTTTTGTTTTTTTTATGTTTTTTGTTATTGTTCTTGTGTTTTTTTCGTTCTTGTTCTTGGGTTTCTCTTTGTTTGTGTTATTTCATTTTTTTATGTGTGAGTGTTTTCTATGTTTTTTGTTTTTGTTTATTGTCTGTTGTTGGTTGTTTTTATTTTTATTTTATTTATTTTATTTTTTAGGTTTTGGTTGTGTTTATTTTTCATGTTTTTTTGGGTTATGTCTTTGTAGTGTTCTGTTGTTTTTGTCTTGTTTGTGTTTTGTTATGTGGTTCTTGTGTTTTTCTATGTGGTTTGTGTTGTGGTTTCTTTTATCTTATTGTGCGTGTTTGGTTGTGCTTTTGGTTTTGACACACTCAAGGAGCATGTTTTTTATTTTATTTTATTATTTTTGTTGTTATTTACTTTTTTTAATTTGGTTTTGTGTGTTTGTTTGCTCCTTGAGTATGTCAAAGGTGGTAGGCCAGGTCCGAGTCCTGGGCGATTTTGGCGGAATGGATACCCCTGCCTCCTTGGGTCTTACCCGAAAGTGGCATCCCTTTTGGGATGTTTTCCACAAATAAAAAAAATTATGTAGTTAATCCAAAGAATTACTATTGTAGAGGTCAATATTTTATACAGTAGTTCATTTCTTTAATGGCCTTGGATATGTGACAAAACATGTAACCGACTACCATGATACACGTAGCTAAGAAATTTAATGGCGGATGGGCAATTGACAGGACGGTCAAAAACAAGTCCTTGAAATGGGTAGGCTGACAACTCGTGCAAAACGGTACAAAGTTTATGTAAATATTTTTTTTAATGTGGTTGTGTTAATTTTTTTACTAAGGATTATGGTTAGGAATTGTTAAACTTTATAACTCCGGCTTGTACTAGGGATTATAGTTGGAGACTTGGGTCTCCTTTTTATGAAAGATTATAGCTGGGACTGTTCAGTCTTATACATCTTACTTTTACAAAAACTTATGATCCATATTTTTATTTATTTAATTATTTATTGTTGGTGAAGTAACCATTTAAACCGTATTTCATAATTTAAAAAACCTTGTAAATATAACCAACTCCTTAATATCAATATTTTTTAACTTAAATATTTTTTAAAAATTATCTAGTATTTAATTATCGTCATGCATTAGATCAAGTCCGCGTGAGGTCTGTGAGGATAAAGGGGCCTAACAACAAAAATAAAAGACAAATAAACATTAGTATTTATATAAAAATTGCATATTATGCACGTAAATCACTCAATCTTCTAAAAATGTTTCAAAATAATTAAGAAATAAATTAGATGCTTGAAAATTAATTAATATTTATAGTAATGTGTTTAGTTATAAAAATTTATTAGTAATAATTTTTTTTTTTTAAGTTTTATTTTTTAGGAGTTATATTTTTATGTAAAGTTGTTTGATTTAAAGATTTTTGCATAATTTTATGTAAAATTTGAAGAGCTTTGAAATGAGTGGTCATACGAAAGAACCCAAATAGTATTGAGGGACACAAGCATGTGAAAATAGTTGTATTGAACAAGGGTAACATTAGGGTAAATTTTTTTAGAAAAAAGTGTCACCTTTTAGGAGTCATATCTTTGCAGAGGGTTGTCTGATTCAGATGATTCTTGGACCAATTTCTATGAAATTTTAAGAGCTTTAAAACGAGTGATCATATAAAGGAATTGGAGTATTATTGATGGAGAGACAACTCTATGAAGTATGTCATCCAAAACAAGGGTAGTGATGATTTTTCAATTCATAGGAAACGAAATTGTAGATATTTGTCAGCTAGGGTTTAGATGATGGAAGGAGCAATATAGGGCTAGGGCATCAGCAAGGTAAGAAATTTTGTTTGGGCATAGATTTTTCCGTTTAATTTCATTTATCCCTTAATTATTTTCAAAGTCCTACATTCATATTAGTATAAGTTTATTTTCAAATAATATAATTGCTATAGGATATACTAGTAAATTTTAGAAGATATCGAGTTATAGTATCCATCGATTAATGGTTAAATATTTAGAATCATACTTAGTAGTAGAGGTTAGGAAGGACCTCATAAAGCAACGATCCTTGTTGCTCAAAGATAAGACAGTCATTGGTTTAATGGGTCTTGTCTAAGGGCTTTGGCTCTAAGAAAATGGATTGAAAGGAGATGAAAATCTCTAAGAGTGAGTCTATCCTTTCTTCCTAAAGTTTTATTCCTAGTCATTTATTATTCCAAGGAGGAAAGAGATAGAATTCAAAAAGGGGTCCTTGGTTTATGGGAAGAGCAAGACTCTTCCTTACTTATTGGTATGAAGGCTTTGCACCTAAAAACATAATTCTATCTCTAGCACCATTATGGGCCAGGATGTATGGGTTACCCATTAAATTATGGAAAATTGATATATTCAAGGCAATAAGCAACACTGTGAGAGAATTCTTTGAGATTTCAAAAACTACAAAAGATAAAATATTGTCTATAACGCCTCACTTTTAAAAGTCCTCTACCATTGCTTTAACCATTCTTCAATTTTGGCAATCATCACCATGCATTTACCAAACATATTAAGAATCCATTGCCATAGTTCCAAGACTATTGAGCGATGTCCCAAGAGATGGTCTATACTCTCCTCCTTTTTACATAGAACACATCACGATAGACCATGAAAACCCATTTCATTAGGTTATCCCTATGACCTACTAACCATACAAATATTTTGACTTTTTGAATGCTTGAGCTATCCCAAATATCTCTCTATATTCTTGAAATATTCCTTTTTTGTTGGTGGTTTACATTATATCTGCTTCTTATTGTATATTCTCTTGAGCTATTCAACTCCCAAATTAACTTATCCTTGTCTCCCCTCATAATAATCATTGTTGTTATCTTTCTACTTGTAGTAAGAAAAAGACCTGTCATTTCATTGATAAAGAAAAGGTGTTATAAATTGAGTCCTTTTGTAATTTTCCCTTTGGGCTACAATTAGGGTCTTCCAATGAAGAAGTCCTTTACAAGATATTGTTATGGAACTATTTGTCTTCTTTTGACCACCTAAAAGAGGGGTGGGTTTACCAATTGTGCACCATCGTTGGTTGAATGAGTCCAAGGTCTACACACAACCAAAAAAACTTGTTAATAACACCTACGGGCTTATCTTGATTAGATCCTTACTGATATAGAGTGAAAAACAAAGAAAAGTTGAATTACAACATTAAAACAGAGCTAAACTAAGCTAAAACAGATGAAAACATCTTTAGTCACCTGAATTTATGGTTCTCTAACTTTTTGGTGATTGAAATTGATTTTTGCAGGGAATCGTACCACTCCTTGCGGTTGGTTCTAGCTTGACTTAATAAAAATTTCCTTCGAAGGAAATGTTCTTCTGGTTTCTAGGAGGCTTTTGTCTGAGTCTGAGGGTCTTCTAAATCCACACCTACAAGTAGTTTACAAAACAAAAAGGTACTTAAAGAGGCATACAAAAGCATCCATGGGGGTTAGCACAAAGGAGGGCTTGTATGCAATGAGGGTTGGAGTGTTTTTGGTAGATTTTTGGTAACCATATATCTCATACTTGAAAATGAAATAAATGACCTCCTATTTATATAATTTGGCTAAGGTTAGGGGGGTTATGTATCCTATGATGTGGAGGGGTGAACCATACCTCATAAATGGATTTGGATGGAGAAAATCCTCACACATCCATATGCAATAAATGGGCATGGGTGCACCATACCTCATAAATACATGGGGTGAAGAAAGTCCTCATCCTCTTTATGGCATATGGTTGAAAATTCTTCATGGTCATTAATGCACATGGGTGAAGAAAGTCTTCATCCCATTTATGACATTAAATGAGTATGGGGATGTGGAGAGTAGGGGGTAGAGTAGGCTAGGGTGAGGTGGAGCTAGGCTAGAGTCAAATGGTAGACTAGGGTGAGGTGGCCCTAGGCTAGGTTAGAGGGGTGGTCACATGGTGACCAAGTGCTAGGTGTAGGAGAGGGCTTAGTGGGAAAAGGGGCTTAAGTGGATGAATATTGTTTTAATGCAAATTAAGGGGATTTTTAGGGGTATTTCACAAATTAATTAACCATTGGCATTGCATAGGGATAAAATGACATATTTAGGTGTCTACACTACTCAATTTCCTCCTGGCAACAATGACCAATATACTTGTAAAAAAACATTCTTTCCATTTGTATCTTCCTTCATGATCCTTGTACATAACGTTTGAAACCCTATCACCATATTTATCTTGAAGTAATCTCATCCATGGTTTCAATTCCTAAATTCACATTGAATGGTTTTATATCATACCAAGAATCCATCCAAATAAAATAAAAAATCTCTAGTTCCCACCATCAATCTTAGACCTTTGATAACTAGATCAATTGTTTTTTTTAAATTGTTCTATAGTGTAGAACCACCTGGTAATGAGAATGCAGTAAAGATTAAGCTTAGGTCATTGGGATCAACGTACTTAGAAGAATTCTTACCCATTGTATTATGACTTACTTTGTACGATCCTTGAATTACTTTTTCCCTTAGAGCTAAATTTGTATTTGTAAGAACTCTTAGACCAAGACATCTCGTAGTTCTATCATCACACACTTTGCTCCATTTCACCAAAGAAAATTTTCTTTTATCATGTAATCCTAACGAAGAAAAATAACTGCATAATATAGATAAACAAATTTCTACTTATTTTGGCATAATTTACAAGGACATATAATATATTGGAATGGCCTAAAGGACTGATTTAATTATTTGCATTCTTCATCCTAATAATAACCATCTACTTTTCCATGTTGATAGTTTATTCTAAACTTTACTTATAACTGGATTCCACAATTATATCCTCATTATCCGCTTAAATAAAGGCATCCCTAGATATGTTGCTGGTAAATTTATCTCCTCCATTTGAAGAAACCTGCATATCCCTGCTTTGATTCTAGTTGGAGTGTTTAGGAAGTAAATTTTGGATTTTGTCCTATTAACTTCTTGCCTTGGTGCTATTTCATATCCCTTTAATAAGTTAATCAAAGCTCTAGACTCGTTTTTCCCTACCATCCCAAAAAGGGTTGTATCATCTACGAATTGTTGATGGATGATGTTAGAGATGTTAGTACTAGACTTAAGTCCACTTATTAGCCCATCTATGTATACCTTCTTCAATTTCCTTCCCAATACCTCTTCCATAAATAATAAACTAATATGGTTATAGAGGATCTCCTTATCTAAGACCCCTCTTAGCTTTAAATGATTCTATTACTAGTCCATTGACTAGTACTTGATATGATATTGTAGAGATAGAAGCTTTAATCCATCCGACTCATTTCTTCCCAAATCCAAACTTTTCTAATACTATAAAAATAAAATCTCATTTAACCCTATCATAGGCTTTATTCATATCAAGTTTTAAGATCATTGCTCTCTCTTTTCTAGAAGTTGTTGAATGCATTACTTTATAAGCTACTATGGTCCTGTCCAAAATTTATCTCCCTTTCACAAATCCTCCTTACTTTTCTAAAATAATTTAGTCTAATAGTGGTCTTAACTGATTTTCCATCACTTTGGAGATTATCTTATATGTCATATTACATAGGCTTATGGGCCTGAATGAATCAAATAATTTTGCATCCTTCTTTTTTGAAATCAGGGTAAGATATGTTGCATTTATTTTATAAGATATATACTATTTTACCCTAGACTGTTCCATTACCACCAATAAAGAATTATTCACTATTTCTAATTATGTTTATAGAATGTTATAGAGAGTCCATGTGGATCTAGGGGTTTATCCCTATCAAAAGAGAAAAGAGCTTAATAAACTTCTTCTAGAGTAATAGGCTCTATTAGTTTGCTATTATCTTCATATATTAAAACTAAAGGTATTTCTTCTAGTAGTCTATCATTAATAACATCAATCTTCTCTAATCCTAGAATATTTTGGTAAAAATTTTGCCTTCTTTCTAATTTTACCCTGGTCTTCAATCCAAACCCCTCTACTAATTTAGGATGTTGATATTTACACTATTGCCAACCTATGAAAAAAATGTGTTTTTATTTCCTTATTTTAACCAAGTATGTCTCAATTTTAATCTTCAAAATTTCTCTTCCTTACTAATAATATTATAATATTCACTAAGCAACTCACTTTCCTTCGATCTTGGTATATTGTGCTCACCTTTTTGGAATTTTAAAAGTTTCTCTTTTAGTTCTTATTTCTTCTAAAAAATATTTCTAAAAGTGTTTTTGTTCCATTCTGTTAATCTAGATGTCATTGATTTAATTTATTTTGAAAGTTTATACAACCCACCATTTCTTGAAGAATTCCATGTCTGCACTATAATATCAATATATTGAGTATGGTCTTCCCACATCTCCTCATATTTAAAATATGATCTTTTTTAATTCACTTACCACTATTTTAACTCTTATTGCCCAATGATCTGAACTAATCGTTGTCAAGGTATTAAATTTAGCACAAGTCCCTTTATATAGCCAACGATTTGAGAGTATGCATCTGTCTAATTTTTCTACTATTAGGTTCAAGCATGTCCTCTTTTTGGTCTATGTATAGTTATCCTCTTTAAACTCAACCTACTATAGATTATTTATTTTGAATAAAAGCTAAGAAATCTCTCATACTTTAAGTTAATTTTCTAATTTCCCCAAAATTTTCATCCAATTGGTTATGGCATTAATATCTCCTATGATCATGAATCAGATTTCTTGGTATTTACTTCTCATAAAGGCTTCAATTCCACTCCATACTTCTGATATGTTTAACTAAGTTGTAAGTCCATAAACATTAATAAGGATGAAACAAATATCTACAAAGTAGCATGTGACTAATGAGGCTATCCAATGCCTAGTTTTATGAATGGTTTCATAGGAGGTTCTAACTAGATTCCAACATGTTAGAATTCCCCTAACACTATGATGTAATGTTCCTTGTTGAACATGGGGGATACCCATAATAATATTTTGTAATGTTTTGTAAACGTGGGGAACACCCATGATAATATTTTGAAATATTTTGTAATAGTTGTAACTCTAGAAGCGCCTAGACAAGTGGCACCATCATATGTAACCGTTATCAAGAATGTAACTATTTTGTAGGTAGGAGATTCTAGCTCAGGTGGCATTTTGCATGTAAGCCAACCTTGAGAGTTAGGTGGTAGATGAAATCTTTAAAACTGTGAGGGGCAGGAATGTATGTATCTTTTTGCATAATTGAATGAAAGTATTGAAGGAGGTTGCCCCCTCGAAGTGGCCTATGATTCTGTGTTATCTGTGAGATTGTTCTTTTTTGCATTTATATTTCATAGTTGTGTTGTGAGCTTTATGTTTATTTGCAATATTTGTGTGAGTGTGTTTATTTTTAATAGTAGGTTCCTAACAAGTGGTATCAGAGCACTTTCTAGGGCGTGTTCTGCTATGACTATGATAGTTCCTACCATTTTGACTATTAGGTATAAGATTTTATGTTTTAGTTTTTTTGCTAGTTCCTTATTAAAAACATCCAACATTTATTTTATTTTTTGCATTAGTTATGTAGGTTAGAAACCCTATGTCAAGGGTTTTAAAATATCATGGAGGAGCTATCATTATTGGCTAAGCTAGATTGCCCATAAAGCATCTAGTGAAGTGAGGGGTGATCAGGCTCCAATACCCAGGCCTCAGACAACACCCATCTATGGAATTGAGCTCCCACGTATCTTTGGGTATATAGGGAGACCACCTAGGATTAAGAGAAACCTTTCACCCTTAGGAATATTTTTGGCCTTGTATTCTCCATAGTACATTAGACACAACATCTAAAAATATTACCCTCTCGTACTGACAAAGAGATGGGTAGTGTGCTCAAGGGTATGTGTGGAATCCTCCTTGAGTAGTGGCCTAAAATATTGGTCCAAGCACTATCGTTCATCACTACGGTATAATAGAGGGCCTATGGGTATTACATACACCTTTGCTTAGCATACCCTGGTTATGTCAAAAGTTTCAAACATTCAACAAAAATTTTTTTTTATGAATTTTAAACCTATTACCATACCCTTATCATAGAAATTGAGCATACAAAGAAGACATCCCTATTCTAGAGTTCCTGCATGCAAAATAGTCAAAAATACTATAAATGAATATCATAGGTGGATAAAAACCACCAAAGTTAAAAATAGGGGAATAGGGGGATCAGTGTTAGTTATAGTCAAGAAATTTTATCAATAATAATCAGTATAGGGTTGTCAGGTTATCAGTGTCAGAACAATTACCTGTGATAGTCATAATTTAAATAGAAAAGAAATATTTGTGATAGAGTCAAACCAGTAGGTGATAGTATAGTGTTAGGAGTGGTCAGTAGTTAGAACAGATAGGGTAGAGTGTTAGAAAGGGTTGGTTGACATAGAACCTAACTTTTGAACCAAGACTCTAAAGGAAAAATTGACCACACTAGTAGACTCAACAAAAATAATATAAAAAATTTTAGGGGTGTCCAAAACTAGTGTTGTGGTATATAGCTCATTGTGATCATCTTCTCGAGTTGATCATTTTGATATATAGCACCCAAATCACTTTTTGGGATCCTTACTAAAAATAGTAACCCCTAAAACCACCTTTCTATTTTTAGTAAGTCTCACCAATAGGACATAACTCTGAGAACATGGTTGTTGGTACTTGACAACAAGAATTTGATAACCAAATTACTCAAAAAGTGGATAATATGGGCAAAAAAATATGGTCCTCACTCAACCATAACTTAGAGGATATAAAGACAAATCAAAAACTTTTAGGAAACTATGAGTGTGGTTACCGAGGCATAAAAAGAATTGAAGGTAGAGTTGGATAGTCATACTGACTCATTTGGTCATCAGGATCAATAGGATACAGGTACAAGTCATCACCAATGAAATGTACCAGATCATAATGGATATAAATTGCCAAAATTAGACTTCCCAAAATTTGATGGAAAAGATCCTGAGGGGTGGATTTGTAAGGCTGAACAATATTTCACTCTTCATAATGTCCCATGCTACATGTGGTTGACCATTGCCTCTTTCAATTTTGAATCAGATGCACTACATTGGTTTTTGTGGCTTAGGAAGGCTGAAACTAAACTTTCTTGGCAAGATTTTGAACGTCTACTCACTCGCTTTGGTCCTAGTGAGTTTGAAGATTTTATAAGAGCTCTTTTCAAACTTAGACAAACATCCACCATTCGAGAGTATCAAACTCAATTTGAAAAGCTTGCCAATCGTACCACTGGTCTAACTGTCGACTCTTTCCAAAGTTGTTTTGTGAGTGGGTTGAAGGATGACATTAGGGCTGAGGTTAAACTATTGAGACCCCAAACATTACCACAGGCAATACAATTGGCTAAATTGGTAGAAGAAAAATTTAAGGCTCTAGGATGCACCTCTAAATTTCCTCAATCTCGACCATCCTTTCCATCCAAGTCGATGACAAGTCCTACCACTAAATCTCCAACTATAAAAAAATTGACTCGTGAAGAGATGGAGAGTAGAAGGGCACAAGGGCTATGTTTTAATTGTGATGAAAAGTATTCTCGGGGGCATAAGTGTGTGCAACAAAAATTGTTTTTGCTAGATCTGGATGAAACACCAATCATAGAATCTTTAGAGGATGAGGAGGATCCTCAAGAGGGGAAACATCAGATCAGGTAGTAGATTCAGAGGACTCCCAACCAAAAATATTTGTGCATGCTTTAGCAAGAGTTTCCACTCCCCAAACAATGAAAGTGATTGGCTACTTCAAAGGACAATGGGTCATCATTCTTATCGACTCGAGAAGTACACATAACTTTATTGATCCACGTGTAGCCAAACAAGGAAATTGTTACATTACTACATGTAATTCCTTTGAAGTCATGATTGCTAATGGAGGCACCCTCCCATGCAAAGGAAAATGTTGTAATGTCAAACTTCAAGTTGGGGACTATAATATCAAGATTAACATGTTTGCATTACCCCTTGGGGGTGTGATATAGTTTTGGGAGCACAATGGTTGAGAATGTTAGGACCAATTTTGTGGGATTTTGCTGAGTTGTGGATGAAATTCAGTCAAGAGGGGAAGGAATATACTTTACATGGCATGAAAGCTGGTGTGGCTCAGTTTATTTCTACTCATAATATGGAAAAGTTGTTAAAAAAGTCCTCTCATGGAGTGGTGGCACAAATTTTTGCTATAACTACCCCTGAGGAAAAAGAATAGAACTATCCACTGCAATTACAAGGATTATTAAACAAATATGCTCAAGTTTTTGAGGAACCCAAGGGACTACCTCCTCATCGCTCACATGACCATGCAATACAACTTTTTCCTGGTAGTCTTCCTCCTAATGTCCATCCATATAGGTATGCTTATGCTCAAAAGTCAAAAATTGAGAAAATAGTGCAAGAGCTTCGTGTTGTGGGGATTATCCATTCTAGCGTTAGTCCCTATTCTTCACCAATGTTATTAGTAAGGAATAAGGATGGCACTTGGCGCTTGTGTGTGGATTATCGAGACCTCAATAAGATCACTATTAAGGATAAATTCCCAATTCCTGTGATTGATGAACTACTTGATGAGTTGCATGGGGCCCAATATTTTTCCAAGTTGGATTTGTGGTCAGGATATCATCAAATTCACATCAAGGATGAGGATATTCCAAAAATAACTTTTAGAACTCATGAAGGGCATTATGAGTTCCTAGTTATGCCATTTGGGTTAACCAATGCACCTTCTACCTTTTAGAGTCTGATGAATTCCATTTTTTGCCCTTTCCTTCACAAATTCATTCTAGTCTTTTTTGATGATATATTGATTTACAACCATTCATGGGAAGAGCATCTTCAACACTTAGATCAAACACTCAAACTTTTGTCTGACCATCAACTTTATGCTAAGATGTCCAAATGCTCTTTTGGCCAGCAAGAGGTTGAATACTTGGGTCACATTGTCACTAAGGATGGAGTTCAGGTTGATCCCAAGAAAATTTAGGCTATCCAAGATTGGCCTAAGCCTCGTACCCTAAAGGGACTTCATGGTTTCTTGGGACTCATGGGCTATTATAAGAAATTTGTGAAGAATTATGGCAAGATAGCAGCCCCCTTGACCGCCATGTTGAGGAAGAATTTGTTTATGTGGATAGAACCTATCGAAAAGGCTTTTGTTGATTTGAAGTATGCCATGACCACTACTCCTATGTTAGCAATGCCATATTTCTCTAAACCTTTTGTCATTGAAAGTGATGCTTCGGGCACTGGCATTGGGGTCATTCTAATGCAAGAAGGTAGACCCTTGGCCTTCACTAGCAAGGCACTATCAGGCCAAAATTTGGGTAAGTCTACTTATGAGAAAGAAATGCTTGCCATTTTACATGCAGTCAATCATTGGTGACCGTATCTTATTGGGAGATATTTTTCCATCAAGACTGATCATCAGAGTCTCAAATATTTTTTAGAACAATGGGTGGCCACTCCAGAACAACAAAAGTGGGTTTCCAAATTGTTGGGTTATGACTATGATATCACATATAAGAAGGGTAAGGAAAACGTGGTGGTAGATGCTTTGTCCCGATTACATGAAGAACAAGTTATGCTCCATGCTATATCCACACCACATCCTCAGTGGATTCATCAACTACATGAGGAACTACTCAAGGATTCCTCTTTGGAAACTCTCATCCACCAACTTCAAGCAGATCCTCATTCATGCCCTGGGTATACTTGGGATGGCCATGATTTATGGTACCATGACCGTATTGTCATACCCACTCAGTCATAGATAAAGGACCTCATTCTTTAGGAAATGCATGCTTCCCCAATAGTTGGTCATTCAGGGTTTCTCAAGACTTATACCAGGACCAAGCATACCTTTTTTTAGTGAGGCATGAAAAAATATATTCATACTTTTGTGGTTGAATGTGATCATTGCCAATGTATGAAAGGTGAAACTATGAGTTCCCTTGGTACCCTTCAACCCTTGTCAATTCTTGAGCAGGTTTGGATGGATATCTCTATGGATTTCATTGAAGGGTTGCCTAAATCTGGAGGCAAATCAGTTATTCTGGTGATAGTGGATCGTCTTTCGAAGTATGCTCATTTATGTTTCCTATCACATCCATACACCGCCTCCATTGTCACTCAAACTTTCCTCGACTCTATCTTTCGCCTCCATGGAATGCCAAAATCCATTGTCTCTGATAGGGATCCTACCTTCACTAGTCGATTTTGGTAGGAATTGTTCAAGTTGCAGGGAACACAACTCAAGATGAGTTTGGCTTATCACCCTCAAACTGATGGCCAAACTAAAATTGTGAATAAATGCTTGGAAACATACCTTCGATGCTTCACCTCTGAACATCCTACACATTGGGTCAAGTGGCTTCCTTTAGCTGAATGGTGGTATAACACCACATATCACACTACCACTAAGGTGAGTCCCTTTGAAGCAGTCTATGGTCAGCCTCCACCAACACCATCTTCTTACATTCCTAGTAGTTCCAAAGTTCAAGTTGTGGATTCCACTCTTTCCAACGTGATTCCATTCTTCGTCAACTCAAGGTCAATCTAGACATGGCTCAGAACCATATGAAACAACAAGCTGATCAACACCATATTGAATATAGCTTTGATGTTGGAGATATGGTTTTTCTTCACTTGCAATCATACAAATAATCCTCTCTCCAGCTTCGAGGTTGTCAAAAACTTACCACAAAATATTATGGTCCTTATCAGGTGTTGCAACAGATCAGGTCGACCACATACAAACTAGCCCTTTCGGCTAGTTCCAAACTTCATCCAATCTTCCATGTGTCTTCTCTCAAGCAAGTTATTGGCAACAAGGTCTAGGTGCAGTCTACACTTCTAGAGTTGGATGAGGAGGGTTCCATCATTCTTGAACCTGAATGCATTCTCGATCACAGATCATGTACCCTTCATCGATGTGTCATCATCGATGTTCTTGTCCAATGGCATGGCTTACAACCTAAAGATGCTATGTGGGAACCTCTTCACCAACTCCAATAATAGTTTCCTCATCTTCAGCTTTGAGGACAAAGCTTTTTAAAGGGGAAGGGCATGTTAGGACCCCATCCTAACACTATGATGTAATGTTCCTTGTGAACATGGGGGATACCCATAATAATATTTTGTAATGTTTTGTAAACGTGGGGAACACCCATGATAATGTTTTGAAATATTTTGTAATAGTTGTGGCTCTAGAAGCGCCTAGACAAGTGGCACCATCATATGTAACCATTATCAAGAATGTAACTGTTTTGTAGGTAGGAGATTCTAGCTCGGGTGGCATTTTGCATGTAAGCCAACCTTGGGAGTTAGGTGGTAGATGAAATCTTTAAAACTATGAGGGGCAGGAATGTATGTATCTTTTTGCATAATTGAATGAAAGTATTGAAGGAGGTTGCCCCTTGAAGTGGCCTACGATTCTGTGTTATTTGTGAGATTGTTCTTTTCTGCATTTATATTTCATAGTTGTGTTGTGAGCTTTATGTTTATTTGCAATATTTGTGTGAGTGTGTTTATTTTTAATAGTAGGTTCCTAACAACATCCCATTCACATGTTGCTCATATTGCTTTAATAGTTTTGTAAACTTCTTCCTTTGTTATTTTAGTTTCTTGGACACAAAGAATATCAAGCTTGTTTCTTAAATAAAAGTCCCTGACACACCTCTACTTTGAGGGGGCATTAGCACCCCTTATATCCCATGAGATGATAATCATGTCTCATTAGGGGCTATTGGCCCCTCCTACAGATTACCAATATCATTTTTTTGTTTGATAAAGGGAAGATCAACCAACTTAGATTGTGTTCCTTTCTCTAAAAACAATCAAAAATTATGTTTACACATGAAAAATCTGAAAAGCATATTAGAGGATATATATTTCAAAATAGAAAATACTAAAACACAAAACCTTAAAAATTCATAAGATATTTTAACCAATTAAAAGATAATTTAAACAATCAATTATAAAAGCAATAAATTATGAATCAATAGAGTTAGATAAAAATAAATACAAAATTATTTATCTTTCAAAAGTCGTATTTTTTTGTAAAGAGTTGTTTGATTCAGATGATTTTTACACTATTTTGTACAAAACTTGGGGGGCTTTGAAATGAATGGTCATAAGAAAGAATCCAAGCAGTATTGAGGGAGATACAACCATGTGAATATAGTTGTCTGAAACAAGGGTAACGTTAGGGTAAATTTTTCTCAAAAAAAATGTCTCATCTTTTAGGAGCCATATCTTTGTGAAGGATTATCTGATCTAGATGATTCTTAGACTAGTTTGCATAGAATTTGAAGAGATTTAAAATGAGTGGTCATATGAAGGAATATGCACAGTATTGAGGGATATACAACCCCGTGAATTTAGCCATCTAGAACAAAGGCAGTGATCAATTTTTAAATCATAAGAAATAAAATTGCAAATATTTGTTAGCCAACGTTCAAATGATGGAAGGAGCAATGTAGAGATAGGGCATCAGTGAGGCGGGATATTCTATTTGGGCATAGTATTTTTCATCTAAGTTTCATATATCCCTTCATTATCTTAGAAGTTCTACATGCAAATTATTATAGGTTTATTTTCAAATAATATAATCCCTATAAGATATAGTACCAAATTTTAGTAGATATCAAAGTATAGTTTCCTTCCTATGGACCAAGTTACAACTAAATACTTAGAATCATCCCTAGTAGTAGAGGTTATGGAGGACCTCATAGAGCAATGATACTTGTTACTAAAAAAACAAGATAGTCATTAGTAAATTTAATGGATCTTAGCCAAGGGCTTCAGCTCTAAGAAAATGGACTGATATGAGATGGAAGTCCCCAAGAGTGAGTCTATCCTTTCTTCCTAAAGGTTTCTTCCTAGCCATTTTCTATTCTCGAGAGGAAATAGATAGAATCTTGAAAGGGGATCCTTGGTATATGGGAAGAGTAGGACTCTTCCTTACTTGTTGGTATGAAGGATTTACACCTAAAAACGTAAATCTATACCTACTACCAATCTGGGTCAAGATGTATCAATTGCCCATTGAATTCTAGGAAATGGATACCTTAAAGGCAATAGGCAACACTTTGGGATAATTCCTTAAGATTTAATAAAGCAAAAAATGTTAGCATATCATATTGATATCTTTATTTATTTTATTATTTAGGTTTATTTAGGCGTATTGTTATTTTCTATAACAATCTCTATTTTTACCTCGGGTGGTTCCACAACCTCCGGATTTATTTTAGAGCTGCAATGTATTATTTAAATGAGTTATTCTTAATGGAATAGTGTTCATTCTGTCAACATGGTATCAGAGCTAGAAGGGTGAGAGAGAGAGGAGGCGAATTTTTTTTTTTGTAGAGCTGGTCTTGCCTGGAGAAAGCAGAAGCTGTTTTTTTTTTGGAGGAAGCGGAAGATTGCTGGAAGATAAAAACATTATTTTTATCCAGCGCTGGTCTGAGAATTTTTTTTTTCTGTGCGTGTTTTTTTTGTGCACGCATTTAAAAAAAAATCAGACCCCCCCACCCCCCACCCGCGCTGCACAACTCCTGCATGTGATTTTTTTTCTCACGCCCCCCCCCGACATCGCGCGCGTGATTTTTTTCATGCAAACCCCCCCACCTGACGTCGTGCACGTTTTTTTTTTCGCGTCGCCAACCCCCCCCCGACGTCGCACGGGACATGCGACACCCACCTCCCCCAACATCACGCGTGACACGCGATGCAGGCGGCGTGTGCCACCTGTAGTAGTAGCCACCGCGCGACGCCCTGTCGCCGCCGCCAGCCGTGGCCACCTACTGCAGCCGCTGCGGCCATCTACTACGGACTCCGCCGTGGGCATCCTACCGCCACCGCCAGCCACGGAGGAAGCCGTGGCCAGGCGACCGCGTAGGGGAAGGGGTTACGAGACCCTCCTCAAATAGGAGGGGGTCCTTGATCCTTTCGGATCAGCCCGCTAGTCCACATGGTGGTGGATTGTGCGATAAGGCTCAGGGAACCTGCAGGTCGGGGGTTCAAATCCCGCCGGCCCCCCCTTGGAAAGAAAAAGGTAAAAAAAAAAATTTCTAAAGTTTTTTTCTCATTATTATTATTTTTAGTTAAATTAAAAATTTTAATTTTAATTTATTTTTCAATAGTTTTTCAACTATATAAATTAAAATTTGATTTTAATTTATTTTTTAATAGTTTTTAAACTATATAAATTAATTTTTTTTTTTTTTAACTTTAAAACTATATAATAATTATAAAAAAAATGCTTTGTTAAGAGATTTTTTTAAGGGGGGTATTTTTTTTTTCAAAAATCAAAGGGGGAAAGTGAGTAATTTTTTGAAAAGCAAATTTGGCATTATTGTAAAGGTGAATTTTTGGCTGCGCCTGACACCTAGTGGGTCATTCCTGTGGGCACTTTTTATGTTGTAGGGTGCATTTTTTTTCTGTTTTGCACTACTTCATTAAAAAGTTAAAAAAAATCAAATTCACTCCCTAAGTCCCTGAAATAATTAAAACCCATCCGTGCAATTTATTGCACTGCAACGTTCTGTATTTGTGATACCTCTGGCCAGCACTTACAAGTAAAGTTGTCGTGATTGCGCTACTGTATCCGCCACCTAATATAGCTGCCAAAATGACGTCTGAGCTTGTTCTTTATAAATCGTCGAGGAGAGATAAGTTTGCCATTTTGCATTTTTTTACTCCATCCATTACCCTAATAGTTCTTGTGTTTAGGCGTAAATCCTGACGAAAGTTTTGAAATCCAAAGTGTTTAGGGGAAGTTACGCCCCACGCATGAGGATTGCATAATTTCTATGGTAGGTGCCATCAACAAGACTATTCCCTTTTTGCTTAAGTACCACGTATCGTATGATCTCTAAAAATTACCTATAGTTTCCCTCACGTAAGGGCGGGTGATTTTTTTTTATCTTTCTAAATACCTATAGTTTCCCTCACGTAAAGGCGGGTATTTTATACGGTATAACAACCTAGCAAAAGGTATATCAAAAGGGGGACCAATTGGTGTTATAAGGAACCTTCACCATGTCTGCAAAATTAATGACTGATTCTCATTAGTTGTTGAAAGGTCCTGTTGAGTGGTATTTTCACACACTTGTGAAATTACACTCTTCCTTAGGATTTGGGTTCCAAATCCCCTCTTGCAAAGAAGTTAAACAACCAACTTCTCCAAGGTCTCCACTGTATTAGCATTTGCAACTGTGTATTAGTAATCTCAAATAAAGATAATCAATTAAAATGCTTGGAACACCTTAGTGATTGCAAGTAACTGTAAACAAGGGGCAATGTTGGTTTATTTCATCATAAACTTTAGTGATTGTTCATTTTTTTATTTTTTTTAGATTTTATAATTTTTAAATATTTGTTTTAACTAAGTCGAACCTTCTGGAAAATAAAATAAAAATGAAACAGAAATACAGAAAATTAAACATTGAACACGTTCAGTCTGATGCTATCCTATTCCGGAAAAACCGAATACGTGAGAGTTTCGTACATGCAACCTAGCCTATTTGACCTGCAAAACAAACACAATCAAAGTAAACTAGGTGCTAGCTCCAAGGGTTTAAAATAATTTCCAGATTGCAGACATTCACATGAAATAACCCAAAACAATGGCATGTATTTCATTTATAAATCTGAAATCTGAAAGGAGAAAAATAGAACAGCTTAAAATGAAGCATGCAAAAAATTTCTCATCCTTTCTTGCCCATAAAATGCAAATTTTTGAACAATTCTGCATTAAATAAATATGTCATGTTACAACAATAGAATCTCCGGTTTTTCTCAAAACCAGCAAAAGGTGGAAGAAAAGCACTCCATAGCAGGCCCAGAACGGCTAATCACCATCAACTCTGCAACACTGCTCGTAGCGGTTTCCGACCCCGTATCAATCTGTGCCTCTGCATTTTATACTTGCTGGCAAATTGCTTCTCCTTCCACGACGGTTCGTTTCGTCTTCCAGATTGCTTCGTTTCACCTTCCTCGCCTTTCCATTGCTTTTGATTTTATGCTCGAGATCTTCTCTGTGAACTGTAACGCCTCTGCAACCCTTACACATGTATGCCATGTGTTCCGCACTTTTCTGCATGTTCTGTAATGGCCCCATGTAAATCATGACCAAAAATAGCATGTAGCTTTGCTTCCTTGCTTTCATCGCGAAAACGCGACATGTCACGATATCGCGACATTTTCCTGCCAATAACCCTATCCGCTTTCATGCACAACGAAAATGAGACATGTCACGATATCGCGACGTTTTTCTATCAGCAGCCTTTCTTGCCTTCATGCACAACAAAAATCCGACATGTCACGATTTCGCTACAAGTTTTCCGCACTTAGTCTCTTTTCAATAAAGTGTCACGAAATCGCTACCATTTTCTGCCCTCTGCATGGTCTTCACTTTCTGTCATGATTTCACGACGTCTTTGTCTGGCTGGAACGTTTCCTCAAAAGTTGCACGATATCGCTACGCCTTTGTGCCTTAGACTCTTTTCATTCAGGTGAACCACGATACCGAAACACGTAGCGATTTCGCTACGCTCTTTGCTTTGTTTGGCTTCATTTTTTGACTGTAGCGAAATCGCTACCATTTTACCCCTTAGGCCTTTTAATCCACCCGCGCGTCGCGATTTCGCGACGCCTTTCGACTTATGCGCTTTGTGTCAGTTCTCGTCGCGATTTCGCTACACTGCTGGGCCTTATCGCCTTTGGCTCGATTTTGTCATGATTTCATGACCATTTTATATTTTATGCCTTCTGCCCGTTTGCAAGCCGTGAAAATCAAACACGTCACGATTTCGTGACGGTTCCGCCCACCTGCTGCCGTTGACTGCGTTGACCATGATTTTGCGACACGTCACGATTTCGCTACGCTTTTTTGCTTCGTGCCCCGTTTGACTGTCTTGACCACGATTTTGTGACATGTCACGATTTCGCTACAATTTTCCATTCTGCCTTTCTCTCTCCTCTTGGATCGCGATTTCACAACACGTCGTGAAATCGTGACAATTTTCGATCAATGCCTCTTCCTTGCGGGCCGCGAAACGCGACATGTCGCGATATCGCGACACTTTTTCATTTCTCCAGCGACGGAGCGACATGTCGCGATATCGCGACAACTTTCGACCGCGACAGAGCGACATGTCGCGATATCGCGACACTTTTTCTCCTTAGTGAAATTTTTGCTTTTTTCTTGATTTTTTTAGCATCTGGGCTACTGCAGTTTTCTTTGAAAGCATGCAAAAAAGGTGGGTCCCCAATTTTGGGGTGTGTTGTGGATCAGCCACAACAAATGGCGACTCTGTTGTCAAATGCTCTTGAGCATTTTGGTGAGAACCCAACTTGAAACATACAAGCTTAGATACAAGCGTCAGCACATAGAAGATAAACAAATACCGACAGATCAGAAATACATGAAACATCAGAATCATTAAGTATCAGCTCGGTGTGTGCAATGTGCTTCATTCCCTATCATTTGAACTTGTTCAACATTCCATTGTCAGTCTCACTTATGATTTGTATGCAAGGCTATGAATGATTTGTGCGAGATTTGATGTATGATGAAGATGCTAGATATGTAACAACCTGCTTTATAAATGCTCAAACCTTCTAATATCATGGACAAACATATTAAAAATGTCAAACCCTCTTAGGACCAAAAATATGTATACTGAATTAATTTTACTAGATCCCAAAGTTGGTTATGTGTCACTACCATCTTGAACCCATGTGCAAGTGTGAGTGAAATCAGAACTTTGGGGAATAGGATTCCCAACCTAAGCGAGATGGGAATTTAACCCTATCCTTACTATTCTGATTTGGAGTTCATTACCTCATCTTGAACAAAATAATTTAACTTGTTATGGATGAAATGGTCAGGCTAGTCTATCCATATGAGCAATCAGTGGTCTTGCTTTTAGACAAGACATGTTGCCACGCATGAGCATACTTAACCCCATAATCCATGACTTGGCTTTCATTCATTCTTTTCCTTTTATTTCTTGGACCTTTGGGATGACTACCCATCCTTGCTAGGGACATGTAGTACGATCCTTCCAATCCAAGATTTATGAAATGGGAAATATTAATTTTTTATTTCTTGGACCTTTGGGATGACTACCCATCCTTTGCAGAGGACATGTAGTACGATCCTTCCAATCCAAGATTGAGATGAAATGGAAAAAATTAGTTTTACTTTTATTGCTTGGACCTTTGGGATGACTACCCATCCTTTGCGAGAGGACATGTAGTACGATCCTTCCAATCCAAGCTTTATGATGAAATGGGAAAAAATGGAAGCTTTGGGGAATCGGATTCTCAACCTAAGCGAGATGAGAATTAAGTCCTATCCTTACTACTCCATGTAGGTCAAATCAGAGCTTTGGGGAGTTGGATCCTCAACCTAAGTTCGATGAGGATTTAACCCTATCCTTACTACTCTGGTTTTAGGCTTTAAGCTTGATGGAAATGGTAAAAACCACTTTGTTTTAAGGATTATGTTGCATGATAGGACAAACATGAAATATTCTTTTCACCTCACCTTTTCATCCAAGTATGGTTTTGACCATTTTGCTCAAGATTCTTTTTAATGTGCATGGAATGTGCTTGGTTCAAGATAGCTTGGGCAGCGAGTTCCCAACCTTAGGATCCTTTTAATATATGTTATGTAATAATCCTAAGAGGATTCAACACCTTCTCAATAATTGCCCATGGAATGAAAATGTAACTGAGATGACATGTATATGCAATGTGGAATATGACATGAGATATGAATGCACTACTTCTTTTGGAATATATCATCTATTTTACCATAATGTGCAAAACTGACAACTTCATGCATCACAAGATCCAAACGATATTATTTAAATGTTTGTGTTACTTGTGGAGCTTTCTACAACACAATTCCAATGTTTCATATTCTCCTGATTTTAGGCATAAGTTGACATCTCAAATTTTCTTCTTTTTTTTTTTTTTTATCAAAACAAACTAAACATGTCAAATGAAATCAACCACACAACTTAAATCCTAATCCAAATAGCAATCCCAAAATGAAACTTGAAAACACAAACCCAAACCAAAACCAAAATTTATATACAATATAGTACAAGATGATGCCAAGCTTGGACTATTACTTTCCTGGATCCCAAACATGATTAGAACATTTCAAAAGACATATGTCACAATACACATGCCAAATGTTGTAGGAATCCAACAAAAATAAGATCAGACCAAGCAATGCAACAAATTTCAACTTGCCATGCTCACCATACCAATTTGATTTAGTTCTATTAGCAACATCATAGGTGAGATTCAAATCAAATTGATTAGACAATGGTTGATATTCAATTTTATCATGTCTATTCTTTAAAATGCAAGTTTCATCATTCCACTCATGATTTAGAAGTAGGCTTTCCTTTTCAAATGTGAGATATTGCCAACAAGAGCCTATTTCTAAAAGTCTTGAATTCAAATTATTTTTCAAGATTTTAAAGCAATCAAAATCAATCAAAGCTTGACCAAGATTTGACATTTCATCATCAATGACATTAGCATCCAAAGGGACATCATGTAACCCATCACTTAAAATTTTTGTGGCTACTACCAAAGGTAAAGATTTCACCTTGTCACCCATACTCAACCCATCATGATTAGAATTTATCACAACTTGATGAGTGTTAGTAGCTTTTTCTTTTTCTTCATTGTCTTCTTCATCATCCAACACCTGTTCAAAAACACCAAAGTTAGGCACCCAATCAAACATGCGTCCATCTTTTTCAAAACAAGAGCCTAGTTTTTCAAGATATGTGTCACGTGACACCTTTCCATGATCAATGGCTTGAGTTGCCTCAAAATCCATATTTTCATTAGGATCATCAATAGTATCAAACCCACACCACTTAGGCTTTGTAATTTCATCATTTTGAGATGGCATAGACATTGTAGAAACAATAGGTGGATCAAGATTTTTGATTTCTTGCCCCTCAAGGGGAACAAAAACAATTGATTCTCCTTCTTCATCCATGGTAGTAAAATCAATATCCTTCTCCAACCTTTGATGAGATTCCAACCCTTCTTCCAAAACATTCTCAGATTGCACAGGACTTGTAATATCCTCATGTGAAAGGGCAATTGTATCATCCTCGCATATCAATAGGCACACAAATTTCATTAGCAGTTTTGGAGTGAGCATACTCTTCCCAAGAATCATAATGATCATCTTTCAAAATCAAATTGTGATGCTCAATTATTTCTTCTTCATCTTTTAATTCATCAACATGTTTCTCATCAAATTTATCTTCACCTTCCTTAGATGGTTCAATTACTTCCAAAATTGGGTTATTGCTTGTATTCAAATTGATAAGGCTATCATAATCCACATGTGTAACCCATGATTCAAGTTTATCATGATTTGGAAGGTGTGGATCCTCTTGGTCATCATTTTCAACAATGTCATCCGAAATAGATTCATCCTCATAGAATTCATCTTTTGGTGAGTCAAGGGTTTCCAATTTGTCACATGTTTCAATACTAGTTGGATCTAGTACTCCTCCCTTGCCTAAAATCATATTCTTATGAAAATCATTAAAATTGATTTTAGAAATATCCTTTGAATCAAGATGAGTATTTTGAAGTTGATTCATACTTAAGAAAGATGGTTGATCTTGCATAGTAGGTTGAGGATTTTGAAATTGATTGAAGCTTGGGAATGATTGTTGATTCTGAAATTGATTTACACTTGAATTTGGTTGAGGTGGATAAATCATTGGATGGGTAAAGGAGGTATTAAATGATTGAAGATTATACGATCCAAAACCCACACCATAATTTTGACAACTCAATTGTTGCTCAATTGCCATTGCTTGAGTATAGGCTTGTGACAAAGATGTGATTTGAGGCATCCCTCGCAAATATGTGGAAATGAGTGGGTCAAGAGCATTTACATATATTTGGAGAGCCATTTCTTCTTGAAGAGCATAAAATGTCACTAATTGAGCATATAATCCAAAGAACCTTTCAGAAAATGACTTCACATTTTCACTTGGTCCTTTTTTAATAGTGACAAACTGCTCATACATGCGGATTGGGTCAACTTGCTTTTTTGTTGAATTGATTAAGAAATGTTGCCTCTAAGTTGAGCCCAAGAAGTGATAGACCCTAAGGGCAGACTTGTAAACCAATCAAATGCCACTTTGTCCAAGGTGTAAGGGAACATTTTACAAACAACATCATCATGCCAAATTGTTAAGTGATTCACAACAAATTTGAATGCTTGAATGTGTTCTCCTGCAGTATTTGTCCCGTTAGACAAAAATCGAGGAAGACATCTCTCAAAACCAATGGGCAAATAATGTTGAACTCCTGGTATGTTCAATGGGCTACCTATCATCCACGGTGAAAACATAGCCATTAGTAAATCTTAAAGAATATAACTTTAATACCAAAAAAAAATTTTTTTTATTTTATTTATTATTTTTTTTTTTAAATCAAATTAAATCACATTATTCCTCGTATGAACAATCAAAGCGTTAGACAAGTGCATAGCAATTCATGTCCTCCTTTTAACAGTACAAAGTTGTAATATTAAAAGAGGGCTAAAGATAATAATTAATAGGGCATGAAATATTCAAAATTTAAATCCCTATAGCATTTAAATCAATCTGAAATAAACCGGTTCAGGCCCTCCTTCTAGCGCCAAAATGTTGAGTGGTGTTAGAGGAGGCCGAAGATGCTAATCAAATGGACTTGAAATATTTAGCAATGGAAAGCTCTTAAACAATTATAAACCTGTAGCATCTAAAATCACGATAAAATAAACCCTTTCATGCCCTCCTTCTAGCGCCAAAATGTTGAGTGGTATTTTCACACACTTGTGAAATTACACTCTTCCTTAGGATTTGGGTTCCAAATCCCCTCTTGCAAAGAAGTTAAACAACCAACTTCTCCAAGGTCTCCGTTGTATTAGCATTTGCAACTGTGTATTAGTAATCTCAGATAAAGATAATCAATTTAAATGCTTGGAACACCTTAGTGATTGCAAGTAACTGTAAACAAGGGGCAATGTAGATTTATTTCATCATAAACTTTAGTGATTGTTCATTTTTTTTTTTTTAGATTTTATAATTTTTAAATATTTGTTTTAACTAAGTCGAACCTTCTGGAAAATAAAATAAAAATGAAACAGAAATACAGAAAATTAAACATTGAACACGTTCAGTCTGATGCTATCCTATTCCGACAAAACCGAATACGTGAGAGTTTCGTACATGCAACCTAGCCTATTTGACCTGCAAAACAAACACAATCAAAGTAAACTAGGTGCTAGCTCCAAGGGTTTAAAATAATTTCCAGATTACAGACATTCACATGAAATAACCCAAAACAATGGCATGTATTTCATTTATAAATCTGAAATCTGAAAGGAGAAAAATAGAACAGTTAAAATGAAGCATGCAGAAAATTTCTCATCCTTTCTTGCCCATAAAATGCAAATTTTTGAACAATTCTGCATTAAATAAATATGTCCTGTTACAACAGCAGAATCTCTGGTTTTTCTCAAAACCAGCAAAAGGTGGAAGAAAAGCACTCCATAGCAGGCCCAGAACGGCTAATCACCATCAACTCTGCAACACTGCTCGCAGCGGTTTCTGACCCCGTATCAATCTGTGCCTCTGCGTTTTATACTTGCTGGCAAACTGCTTCTCCTTCCACGATGGTTCGTTTCGTCTTCCAGATTGCTTCGTTTCACCTTCCCCGCCTTTCCATTGCTTTTGATTTTGTGCTCGAGATCTTCTCTGTGAACTGTAACGCCTCTGCAGCCCTTACACATGTATGCCACGTGTTCCGCACTTTTCTGCATGTTCTGTAACGGCCCCATGTAAATCGCGACCAAAAATAGCATGTAGCTTTGCTTCCTTGCTTTCACCGCGAAAACGCGACATGTCGCGATATCGCGACATTTTCCTGCCAATAACCCTATCCGCTTTCATGCACAATGAAAATGAGACATGTCGCGATATCGCGACGTTTTTCTGTCAACAGCCTTTCTTGCCTTCATGCACAGCGAAAATCCGACATGTCACGATTTCGCTACAAGTTTTCCGCACTTAGTCTCTTTTCAATAAAGTGTCACGAAATCGCTACCATTTTCTGCCCTCTGCATGGTCTTCACTTTCTGTCACGATTTCGCGACGTCTTTGTCTGGTTGGAACGTTTCCTCAAAAGTTGCGCGATATCGCTACGCCTTTGTGCCTTAGACTCTTTTCATTCAGGTGAACCACGATACCGGAACACGTAGCGATTTCGCTACGCTCTTTGCTTTGTTTGGCTTCATTTTTTGACTGTAGCGAAATCGCTACCATTTTACCCCTTAGGCCTTTTAATCCACCCGCGCCGCGAAAACGCGACGCGTCACGATTTCGCGACGCCTTTCGACTTATGCGCTTTGTGTCAGTTCTCGTCGTGATTTCGCTACACTGTTGGGCCTTATCGCCTTTGGCTCGGTTTTGTCACGATTTCGTGACCATTTTATATTTTATGCCTTCTGCCCGTTTGCAAGCCACGAAAATCAAACACGTCGTGATTTCGCGACGGTTCCGCCCACTGCTGCCGTTGACTGCGTTGACCGTGATTTTGCGACACGTCGCGATTTCGCTACGCTTTTCTGCTTCGTGCCCCGTTTGACTGTCTTGACCGCGATTTTGCGACATGTCGCGATTTCGCTACAATTTTCCATTCTGCCTTTCTCTCTCCTCTCTGGACCGCGATTTCACAACACGTCGCGAAATCGCGACAATTTTCGATCAATGCCTCTTCCTGCTTGCCTGGGCCGCGAAAACGCGACATGTCGCGATATCGCGACACTTTTTCATTTCTGCCAGCGACGGAGCGACATGTCGCGATATCGCGACAACTTTCGGCCGCGACAGAGCGACATGTCGCGATATCGCGACACTTTTTCTCCTTAGTGAAATTTTTGCTTTTTTCTTGATTTTTTTAGCATCTGGGCTACTGCAGTTTTCTTTGAAAGCATGCAAAAAAGGTGGGTCCCCAATTTTGGGGTGTGTTGTGGATCAGCCACAACAGGTCCTAATTACACACCATGGAAAAACAAGATGAAGGCTATCCTAGTCATGGATGACATATAGGATGTTGTATCTGGAGCAACAACAAGACCTTCATCTGCTACTGGTGCTACAGCTCCATCTACTGCTCAAAAAGACTTTGACAAGTTAGAAAGCAAAGCAAAGGTGCTCATTTTGCTTGTTGTGGCTAATGAAGTTCAACCCCATATTGCTGACTGTGAAAATAGTAAAGAGGCATGGGATGCCCTTAATACTATATATGAGGGAAAGAATGATTCCACCATTCTATTTCTTCAATCTCAATTACACAGTCTAAGCATGAAGCAGGGGAGACAGTTGAATTTTTTCTTTGCGAGTGTCTGAATTGAAAGCAAAGTTGAATTCTTTAGGAGAACCAGTTGATGACAAGCTCCTTACCTCAATTGTATTGAGAACTTTACCTGATTCTTATCGGGTGTTGATCACTTCCCTTTAGGTATCGCAATGGAAAGTTACTTTTGTAGAATTTTTTAATATGCTTCAAGAGGAGGAGGCACGCCAACTACAGCGAGATGATTCTTCTAACACTGCCCTCTACATCAACAGGAAAGGGGAGAACCAGAAGAAGGGTAATTTTCAGAAGGGAGGAAATTCACAAAAGGATTCAAAAGGGAAACAAACTCAACAACCTCAACGAGAAAAAGTGATATTGCAAGATCCGTGACAAAGAAGGTCATGATACAAAAAGATGTTGGCATAAGAATAAACAATCAAAACAGAAAGGCCGAAACAAACCATAAAAGAACAAACAACAAGTGAATGTTGTTGTTGAAGAATCGACACGGATTACGAGAGAGCCCACAAAGTTCTCATGACTACCACGGTGTCCAAGCAGACGGATCCTATCCGGTATGTTGATTCTAGAGCCGGTAAGCACATGACTGGTGACAAATCGTGGTTTGAGTCTTTTGAGGCCAAAGAGGGCAAACCTGTCACTATTGCTGATGATAAAACCTACAAGGTTCAAGGAGAAGGTACTGTTTTAGTCACTCTTCCTGATGGCAAGTGTCGGATTGACAAAGTTCTCTATGTTCCAGGATTGGCAAACAATTTGTTGTCGGTCACACAAATTCTGGACAAAGATATGGTTGTGAACTTTAGTGTTGAGGGAGGCAAGAAGTGTTGTTCTATTACCGGGAGGGGTAAGAACATTGCATCTGCTTCATATAAGCATGGCTTATTTGCCTTAGATGCTATCTCTACTCCACATGTAGCCATGACAGTCTCTACAAAGGAGGCAACTTCCCTATGGCACAAGATATATGGACATTTGAGTTACGGTTACTTACTTGAGTTAAGTAAGTATGAAATGGTAAAAGGTCTTCCTTCCCTTTCTACCACTTTACCAGTTTTCTCTGATCGCTTGGCGAGGAAAGCAACATAGAGTGCCTTTTGAAAGGAGCTCTACAAGAGCAAAGAAACCTCTAGAGTTGATTCACACCGATCTGTGCGGTCCCTTCACTCCCAACAGTTATGGGGGTAAGAGGTATTTTCAGTTATTCGTGGATGATTACTCACGAAAGATGTGGGTATTCTTTCTTCAACTAAAATCTGAAGCATTTGGCTTCTTTCAGCAATTCAAGAAATCTGTTGAAAAGGAGTCAGGGACTTCTATAAAGACCCTCCACTCAGATCGAGGGGGGGAGTTCACCTCTAAATAATTCTCTGAGTTCTTGAAAGAAAATGGGATCACACGACAGTTAACTACTACTTATACTCCTCAGAAAAATGGAGTTGCTGAAAGGAGGAATCGTTCCATCATGGAAATGGTTCGTTGCATGCTCACGGGAGCTAGTCTTGAGCAACTATATTGGGCAAAAGTTGTCACCACAGCTGTATATCTGTTGAATAGGGCACCCACAAAGGCTCTACAAGGAATAACTCCACAGGAAGCATGGAGTGGTAGGAAACCCTCCATTTCTCATCTACGCATTTTTGGATGTAAAGCTTTCATGCACATACCAAAAGAGAAAAGGAAGAAGCTAGATGAGAAGACATTGAAGTGTATTCTTCTTGGGTATGATGAGCACTCTAAGGGTTATCGTTTGATTGATCCCTTGACCAAGAAGATACACATCAGTAGAGATGTAGTTTTTGATGAGGCTTTCACATCAGAAAACACATCAGATGTATACCTAGACCTTGTGGAAACTAAGGTTGATAAATCTCCTTCATCAAAAGTTGGAGGTCCGTCTTCATCTTCTTCAACACCTCAGAAGAAGAATCCAAAGTGGCATATAAATACAATCAAAGACTCTAAGCTATCCACTCCACCAGATTTGACATTGGATAGGCCTCGTACTCGCAGCATGGCTCGACGGGAGAAAGTTGCAACGAGAGAATACTGGGGTTGATGAGTTATGTCAATCTTTTGAGGAACTTTTTGTAGATCCAGAGAGAGATATAGAAGATATGGATATTGATAGTGATAGGGTATTTATGTCTTCCATAGACGATCTTGAACCCGCATCGGTGCAATTTGCTTTTGGTGAGCCTCGGTGGAAGGTCGCTATGGATGCAGAGTATAAGTCTTTGATGAAAAACAAAACTTGGAAGCTTGTCGATCTGCCATACGGAAAGAAGCCCATAGGCTGCAAATGGGTGTATAAAGTTAAGTATAAGGCAGATGGTACAATAGATAAGCATAAGGCCCGACTTGTTGCAAAGGGCTATGCTCAAAGAGAAGGCATTGACTACGAGGAAACTTTTGCACCTACTGCTCGGATGACAACCATTCGAGTTCTTTGTGCTATGGCAGCACAATATGGGTGGAAAGTACACCAAATGGATGTCAAGAGTGCTTTTCTAAATGGTGATCTCCAAGAAGAAGTCTACATGACTCAACTGGAAGGATTTGAAGTGGAAGGCCAATAGCAGAAAGTTTGCAGATTGGTAAAATCCTTATATGGTTTGAAACAAGCCCCTCGGGTTTGGTATATAAAAATGGATCATAACCTTTTGCGGCATGGTTTTAAGAGATGTCCAGTCGGATGCAAACCTCTATTTTAAGAAACAGGGTTCTGAAATAGTGTTGCTTGTACTCTATGTTGATGATCTGCTCATTACGGGAGTTCAAAAACAATGATTTCTACTTGTCAAAAGAGACTTGTGTCAATATTTTGAGATGTCAGATCTCGGACTTCTCCATTATTGTCTTGGTCTGGAAGTCAGCCAGAAGGAGCACTACATCAAAGTGTCTCGGAAAAAATATGCCAAGACCCTATTGGAAAAATATCGCATGACTGATTGCAAGCCAATGTCAACTCCGATGGAAACAGGAATTCAGTTATCACGATATGATGATTCACCTCAGGTAGATGGTACTCTCTATCGCCGAGTTGATTGGGAGTCTCATATATCTGACCAACACTAGGCCAGATATCGTATTTCTTGTCAACTATCTTTCGAGGTTCATGCAGGAGCCTAAGACTACACACTTGGAAAGCAACAAAGCACGTTCTTCACTATGTCCGTGGCACAATGGAATATGGCCTAGAATATAAGAGGAACAACAAATTCTTCTTACAGGGATACACGGACTCCGACTATGCCGGATCATATGATGATCGTAAATCAACTTCAGGATATTTGTTTCATCTTGGATCTGGTCCTGTCTCTTGGCACAACAAGAAGCAACAGGTGGTTGCTATTTCATCAACAGAGGCAGAATATCGCGCCGCACGTGAAGCTGTGTGCGAAGTGATATGGTTGCGTCGCATCCTAACAAGTATGGGTCTTCCATCAAAATCTCCAATACACTTGTTCTGCGACAACATGGGTGTTTTGAATCTTGTCAAGAATCCAGTACATCATGAAAGAACCAAGCACATTGACACACAATGTCACTTCATTCGAGACGAAGTTCCAAGGCACCGAATTCAGCTTCAGTACATTCCCACCAATGCTCAAGTTGCAGACATTTTCACTAAGGCACTTGCACGTGTCAAATTTGAATTGTTTCGTAGCTCTCTTTGTATTACCAAATGATGTAATCAGGGGGGATATTAGTAGTTCTTCAATTACATAAATAATGTAATAAGGGGGGATGTTAGCATATCATATTGATATCTTTATTTATTTCATTATTTAGGTTTATTTAGGCGTATTGTTATTTTCTATAACAATCTCTATTTTTACCTCGGGTGGTTCCACAACCTCCGGGTTTATTTTAGAGCTGCAATGTATTATTTAAATGAGTTATTCTTAATGGAATAGTGTTCGTTCCATCAACAAAAAATACAGTCTTATCTATTTATGCTTGGATATTGGTCATGATTGATAATATTAAACTTTTACCAGAATCAATCTTTCTTAAGTATGGAGGTAAGTTGTGGACCTAAACCATGGTTTATGAAAGTGTATCTTTTATATATAGAAGATATCATGAGGTAGGGAATATTGAGAGATCATGCCCTAAGAAGATTCCAATAGAAAAATATGTAGAAAATTGCAAGAGAAAAATACAAATAGATATGGATCAGGATGGATTTCAACTTCCAAAAAATAGATCTAGATAGATTAAAGTAAATAAACAATGGAGACCAGCAAGTAAGGATATTGAAAGAAATACCAATTCTTTTAAGGCTTTAGCCTATGAAGAAAAATTATATAAGAGCGTAAAGGACATGGTACAATAGGATTAGAATATTAACAAGGAATCGTCCACATAGTATGAACTTGACTTAGGGATGAATATTCCTGTTGAACCTAAGGAATTTGCATCATCAAATTTTGAAGACTCTTTTGAAGTACCTTGCACCATTTAGGAGAAGGAAAGTGGTACAAAGAACACAATGTTATATATACTACCTCTACCACTAACAAGTAAATACCAAAAAATATATAGGATAAGTCAGAAGCTTCTTTAGCAAAGCCAAGAGAGGATAAGTCTAATAAAAAGGAAAGTTGTAAAATAATTTTGAGAAATAGAATAACAAGACCTATTTCAGATCCTGATAAGGCAAAAAGAGGAAAACCTTTAAATTATTAAGCAAGAGCAAAGGATGATGACTTGGAAAGAAATAGTAAGAGGATTCAGAAGACTCTAAAAATAAGAGAGAAAGATAAAGGCAGAGAGCAGTGCTTTCAGGGAGTAGAAATACTCCCACCCCAGAATTAACCACCTCATGTGGAGGTGGGGGAGGAGCTAAGCTAAGAGGCTCATTCTTAGCCCTGAGCCCCAAAGGTGGCCCTTTGCCATTGATGTCAAAGGGGGAAATATTTGTGTATACTAGGGAGAGATTTGATATGGGGAGAGATTTGATATATGAGAGAGCATTGAGCCAGGGGGAGCAAAGTCCCAGGGGAAGTAGAAAAGAAGGTCAGGTTTTAGTAAAAAGATAAGGGTTGTCATCAATTGCAAAGGGGGAGATTGTTGGATATTTTGAGTCCTCTAAGTCAAAGTTATCATTGATGCCACCTGATAGATTTATCACTCATCTCAAGGAATTTGACAAGAAATAAAGTCGCCCAAGTCATCCAAGAAAAAGCTTCATTAGTGCAAAAGTGAAAGGAAAAAGGTTCCATATTTTAATATTATGGGGAGAACATGTTAAGCGATTGGTCCATAAAAACCCAAGATGGGTTATTGCAAAGGTTAAAAATGCAAGGTTTAATTATTATTTTTAAATAACCTAAGGGTTATTAATTAACAAAGGTTTTAAAGGTTTTAAAAAACCTTATGCTTTCGATTTTCGAGTGCCGACGTTATGAAAGGAGGACAAAACTTTATTTATTTAAAGCCCCCCTTTGAAACATTACAATTATCCTTGCAATATTTCGTGAGATAAGGGCATGCAAAATAAAGCTCATGCAAAATATTTTTGCGATTTCAAAGCAGCTAAAAAAGGGTTTACGTGAAGGTTTCAATCACATAGGTGGGTGTGGCCTAGTGGCTTGTGTGTTGTGTGAATAGAAAGAGATCTTGTGTTTGAATCACATCGAGGAGGTTTTCAGAGTTGTAAAGCACGTGATGCACGTTTTGAGATTTTAAAGGGCGATAAAAGCTTTTGTGTTAATTCATGCCCTTTGAGGCACGTGAGGGCTTGTGGCCCAACGACGGCTTGACCATGGGTAAGGCATTGATAGAGGAGGTGTCGGGGGATCGAATCCCGTCGAGGGCAAGGAAAGTAAATTTAATTTTTGATTTTGTTTAATATTTTATTTTTTTCCAAGGTTGCTTAAGGAGAAATAAGGATATGGTATGCCCTAGGAAAGATAGAGATTTCTGCTGATTTTCGTTTTGGAAGTATATCATATTATATATCATTGGAAAGCTCTTTTAGAGAGCTACTTGTTTAGATTGCTTAGAAGGAGAAATAAGGTGTGTATAAAGATATATTTCTAGTTTTGTAAAAGGGGTTCAAAAGTGAGTTTGATTTATTCTTTTTCAAAGGGGGTTATTTCTTTCATAAGAGGACATGGCAAACTTTATTGAGTAGAAGTAATAAGGTGTTATTAGGATATTATTTTTATTATTGTGATATTACTCAAGTGATCTAACCTCCTTGTGGTTGATAAGAAAATATTTGAAAGTGTGTTAAGTTTGATAGATTTTGTGGACAACTACTTGGCATCAAAAAGGTATGGGCAATATTCTCCATTGACTTGTTTGGGTGATTGATTTCTGAAAATATCATTGGAGAGAAAAATATTGATTGAGGTTTCCTTTTTGGTTGGCTTAAATGCTTCAAGGTTTTCTGGTTTGAGATTTGTGATTAAACCTTATTTTATAAGCATTGTTGTTGAAGCCATTGATTGTGTGAAAACTTGATTTAGGGTTTGATAAGATCATGAGTATCATTGTTATGTGAATGATGTTTTTAAAACATGGGTGTTGAAGTAAATTGTTATGCAAAGAACTTGAACTTGAGTTAGAAAAGAACATGAGTATCATTGTTATGTAAGATTTATTATTGAGCATTATTGGAAACATTTTGAGTTGGTTGGTACATGCTTGGACTAGGGTTTGTGAGAAAGGATTGTTCCTTGAGGTGATTGGTTGAGTAGAGTTGATTGAGCCTAGTCAAGTGATTGTGTGAAGTTTTTGTTCAAGTTCCATGAAACAAACTATTTTATATTATGAATTGAGTTGAGATTGAGATTTGAGTATAGAACATATTGAGTCTCTAACAATTCTCTTTATGCTTCTATAAGATTGATTTGAGTTGAGATTTAACATATTGAGTCTCTAACAATTCTCTTTATGCTTCTATGAGATTGATTTGAGTTGAGATTGGGATTTGAATATAGAACATATTGAGTCTCTAACAATTCTCTTTATGCTTCTATGAGATTTATTTGAATTGAGATTGAGCTTTGAGTATAGAACATATTGAGTCTCTAACAATTCTCTTTATGCTTCTATGAGATTGATTTGAATTGTGATTGAGCTTTGAGTATAGAACATATTGATTTTCTAACAATTCTCTTTATGATTCTATGAGATTGAACAAGTTTTATGTGGACTTGTTAAGCATATTTGAGGAAAGTCTTTGAGAAGGCTTGTGGACTGACTTTGTGTAACCTTTTATGGAAGCTCGTAATGTAGATTTGAGCTAGTCCTAGAGAGGACTTATTGAGTAGGTTTTGACAGGTTCTGAGTGGACCTGTTGAGAAGATTTGAGCAAGTTCTAAGTGGACCTGTTGAGCAAATTTGAGTAGGTTCTGAGTGGACCTATTGAGCATATTTGAGCTGGTTTTGAGTGAACCTATTGAGCATATTTGAGCAAGTTTTGAGTGAACCTATTGAGCATATTTGAGCAGGTTCTGAATGGACCTGTTGAGCATATTTGAGTAGGTTTTGAGTGAACCTATTGAGCATATTTGAGCTAGTTATGAGTGAACCTATTGAGCATATTTGAGCAGGTTCTGAGCGAACCTATTAAGAAGATTTGAGAATGTTCTGAGTGAACCTATTGAGCAGATTTGAGCAGGTTCTATGTGGACCTGTTTAGCATATTTGAGCAAGTTCTGAGTGGACCTGTTGAGCAGATTTGAGCAGGTTTCGAGTGGACCTATTGAAAAAATTTGAGAAGGTTTTGAGTGAACCGATTGAGAAGATTTGAGAAGGTTCTAAGTGAACCTATTGACAGAGCTTTCGAGGTGACATAGTATAGAGGACAAAGTCTCAGTGGATAGATATCCGGTAGCCAAGACAATTAAAGATAGATCTTCTTAGTGAGGAGTCTTCAAGTGGAGAGAGATCCACCAGTCAGTGCAGTAGAGAGATAAAGTCTTCTAGAAGATCACTATCTAGATTAGAAGGGGAAAGAGTTATCCTATTGAAGAGATCCACAAACTTGAGATTTAGGGGATAAGCATCTCCTTTGGATAGAGGTCCATAAACATTATAATTGGTAAGGATTCCCAAGAGATTATTTGAGAAATATTTAGAAGAAATATTTTCTTTGTGGAGGTAGCCCACATTAGGTGAACCACGTTAAAATTGGTATCTCTATTATGTATGGGTTTTGTGCATTTCTTTGATTACTACTATTGATATTGTTATCTATACATTGCATAATATTGAATTGAAAATAAAAGTAAAAAGTGGTATTATACTGTTCAATCCTCTCTTAGTATAAGCTTGTGTTCTTCAGAAGCAGCTATCTGACAGTGCAGATAAGACCAGTGGACTAACCAAAGAGAAAGCAAAAATACTCCAAAAAGAGATGCTCAAAAAGTTCAAACATATAATATTGAGGGCTAGACCTACATTGGCATACCTACCCAAAGTCCAAAGCATGCTAGGCTAGGTATAAGATGAGTCGAAGCATAAATCAAGCTCATGGAAATAATGGTACCAGTCGCTAATAAAATTTAGGTCCTGGAAGATAACACTCAGGTGATAGCAGGGTACAAAGCTCATGATGCAAATTGGTCTCAGGCTAAATTGGTTGTCCAAAATTTCTTTAAGAGACACAAGTTGATAACAAAAGGTGCAAGAATAATGTATGAGCTAAAAATAGAGACTAAATCAATTATCAAACATGTGAGTATAGCCAAACATTATGGCATGCCTAGCTTCTGGGATAGAAATTTGAAAATCCTAATAAAAAATGAGTTGAAAGCTTCTTGGAGAAAGTTCCTAGAAGATGAATCAAATATTGACTATTGGGAAGAGCCAGTTCAAGAAAATTCAATATTCACTATGGCTCAAGATATCACACAGATGAATGCTTGTCTACACGAACTAAGTTTAAAAGCAAAATCTCTATCATATGACAAGGTTGAGGAGCTAGAATACTTGTATATCACCTTCAAGGAAAAAGTAGATACAGACGAAGAGACCTAGAAGAAGGCCTGCACCACCTACAATGAGGTTGTTCAAGAAAAGAACAGACAAGAAAATGAAAAACAAATAAAATCCAAGGTCTCATTCAACAACATGCCACCTTCGGGTCAAAATAAAATAGGAAATTCTAGTGGAAGTACTCTGAAAGAATGATTGCTTCAAAGTGAATTTTTGTTTATTTTTTTTGTCTACTTGGTATATTTCCCCTTATTTCCTTTTTATTATTATTTTCTTTTTTTGACTCTGTTACACAATGGATAGGCTCTAGGTTCTAACATTCAGCTGACAGAATTATCCCAAGAGGCACCAAGAATGTTGGTCAAAATGATCACATCCAGGGAAAGAAGGAATAATCTCCACCAGATACTAAGTATAGAGGTCAAAAGTTGTGATGGTGCAACATTTTGAAGGCCAAGGACCAAGTAGAGATCAAAATTCACAATGGTGCGATATTTTGAAGTCCAAGGACTAAGCAGAGGCTAAAATTCATGATGTCACAATATTTTGAAGGCCAAGGACCAAGCAGAAGCCAAAATTTATGATGGCATGACATTTTGAAGGCCAAGGATCAAGCAGAGGCCAAAAGTTTTGATGGCGTGACATTTTTAAGGCCAAGGACCAAGTAGAGGCTAAGAGTCATAATGGCGTGTCACTTTGAAGGCCAAGGACCAAGTAGGAGCTAAAATTCATGATGGCATGGCATTTTGAAGGCCAAGGACCAAGTAGAGGCCAAAAGTCACAATGGCATGACATTTTGAAGGCCAAGGACCAAGCAGAGGCTAAAATTCACAATGGCATGATATTTTGAAGGCCAAGGACCAAGCAGAGGTTGAAATTCATGATGGCACAAAATTTTGAAAGCCAAGGACCAAGCAGAGGTCAAAATTCATGATGGCACAACATTTTGAAGGCCAAAGACCAAGTAGAGGTCAAAAGTTGTGATGGTGCAATATTTTGAAGGTAATGAAGTAGACCAAGACCAAAAGTCGTGATGGCGCAAAATTTTGAAGGCCACAGAGACCATGAAGTCTGAGAGATCGGGGAAAGATTGACGTAACAAGAATATCCCAACCTCTTTCAGTTAGAAGCTCCATCACTCCTTAACTTTCTTTTGTACCAAAATCAGCCTACGGGCATACTATTGTAACAACTTTTAATTTTTTGTTATGTAAAATTCTTATATATAGAATGAGTGACCTAAGCAAATGGTCGACTCTTAGGCATTTACAAGGCTATGTATACAGACTTCTAAAATCTAAATAAATATCTACATTTTCGTTCTTGGCTCATTGGTGTTGTGAAATCAAGTATGTATGTGTTGTCTATTGCTAATTAAATCTAGTTTGAATGTAATCTACATCGATTCTTAATCTGAATTCTTGCATTAACATTTTGTTAAGATATGCAATTTAACTTCACAAATAGAGTTGTATTATCATAAAGCATTCACTAGGAGTTTAATTTTCTATGTTTTGGTTCTATTATGCTTCTTTGCAAAATATTGGGGTAGTAGTTGTTGTTGTTGCTTAATATGTACTGTTTTAATCCTCTAGGACTAGCTATATTTCCCTCTTTATGCATTTCCCTCTCTCTTCCTTTTCCTTAAAATAAACAAAGAAACCAGCCTCCTCTGAAGATTAAACTAGATAGACTCTATTCTGACCTGGTCCTTCAATGTTGACAAAGTCTTGGGTGCAAACATAACCAAAGGCATATTTTTCTCCAACAGGTGGTTGATCCTTGCTTTTATCCTTTGATCCAATGCTATCAATAATCCTTGTTCCTGCAAGATAACTTAACAAACACTTGAAAATATGATTAGCGTTAGGGGGCCTACTTAGGCCACTTGTACAATAGTGCTTGGAGGTGCAACAGTCAAGCCCCCTAGGTCCTTTTAGCTGACCTTTGATAATTAAAAGCAAAAATTGACCTTTGGAGAGAAATAAACATAATACAATACGACAAAGAAGAATGATGAAATTATAGAAACAAAGTGCACCACTATGCTCTACATGCAATATAGAATACAATGATAAAAATTGGAACAATATATTACCCCCAGATTGGGCTCTAGCAAAATCACACCCCACAAAGACCAGGTGCGATAACGTGAAATCACACCCCAAAAAGACCAGGTGCGATTTCACAGAAGTGAGGTGAAACATCTCAGATTGAAGAAAAATGACTAATACATGATATAGAAAATAAAAACATACATGCAAAAGAGTGAAATCACCTGGTAGAGAGCGAGGAAGCAAACATAAAGGTTTGAGATCTCCCAGGTAGTCAATCTCTCCTTAGGGCTTCAACACAAATCCACCAAAGCGAGCAACAACAATCAACAATCCAATGCAATAGAAAACAAAGCTTCAAATAGATCACACTTCACACTTGTGAGTTAGCTTGTAGAAGAAGAAGAAGAATAAAACCTCAAGAAAATAGAGCTTTCATCAAATTGTTATCATAAACTTGCTTGATAAAAACTTGATTGGGGAGAAATGAATTTCAAACCCTCCTTATATAGTGGATTTGAAACAAGAATGGATGGGAAAAACTAAGCACAACCGACCCTAAAAATATCAACTTTGAAAATTAGGGTTTTCTTAAGAGAAAACCCTAAAATGCAAAATCACGCTCCATAAAATACGGGGCGCGACATCGCACCAGCTAGACCCCCGTGCGGTTTTAATGCATTTTGGAGGGTCAAACGAAGTCAAAATGGGTCATATCATATACCGTTGGAAAGCTCTTTTTGAGCCCGATCCAATGGTATAGGATTTAGGAAGAATGGATAAGATTTGGTAAGGGAAAAAATAGGCTCAAATATGACCCTACTTTTCCAAGGAGAAAACAAGGGATCTAGGGAAAATTACTCACCTTAGTGGGTCAATTTTTTGTGTCTACATTTTACCCCCTCTTTGATGTATTTAAGGCCAAGTAAATGCATCAAAGAAATATGTAGACTCCTATGGGAAAGAAGACAACAAACACAAAAAAGGGGTGGCCAAGTTTGGGCAAAAGGGTGAGATATTACTACCATTAATGCCTCTATGGCTAGGGTGCCCCCTCGAGTTTCGAAAGGAATGAAAATTCCTTAAGAAACTCAAAAAAGGTAAAGAAAATAAAAAATAACATAGAGAACAAAGCAAGCAAACAAACAATAGAGCAAAGAGCATTGGGTACAACATGAATCTAATGTAGCTAGTATGAAATGCATGGATGAATAGAAGAAAGGGAAAGAAAGAAGAAGGGAAGAGAAGAGAAGAAGAAGAACAAGAAGAACAAGAAGAATCCAAAGGTCAACCATAGAAATCGAGAGAAGCTGATCAAGAACCCTGAATGAAGGGTGTTATGCCCAAAGAGAAGGTCCATATGTGGAGTGAAAACCCGTTATGGGTGTAGTACTCGCTAAGATGGATAGATGGGCAAAATATGGAGCGTAACCCACTATGGGTGATTGCTCAAATGATCAAATGATGGAGCGTAACCCGCTATGGATGATTGCTCTCTAGTGACTATTGTGGGGTGATTACCCACTAGGATGTATGTCGAGGCCTATTGAAATGGCCAAGGAGCTTATCCTATAATGGGGTGTTGAGCCTACTGAGTCAAAAGAAGCGTAACCTGATAGGGGTAATATGCTATTGCTGATGTGAATGATGTATTAGCAAGTACTACCCGATAGGGGTGTGTAAAAATATGTATATAGACCAAGTCATATGAGCATAACACAATGTGAGTGTGTGCATGTGCTAGAAGAAATAAGAGGAAGAAAATAAGGAGCAATGAATTATGCGTGTGTACCCCCAACTTGAAGTTTCAACTATTGAAAATTCAAGAGGGAGGAAATGTGTAATCAAAGAAGAGAAGAATGTATATCCTTATCTGAACAAAGAAGACAAAGGAGAAATAAGAATCATGCAAAAAGACAAGGACATACCAAAAGAGGATTGCATTCCTTGACTTGGAGGAGAAATGATGATCATTGTAAAACTTTCAAAGTCAAGGAATACAAGAAGAAGAGAGAAGAGAAGAAAAGAACAAAGGAAGACAAGAAGAGAAGAAGGGATGAAAATGCATGGGCCCTAGGTTGGGGCTTCGCTAGGCATCAGAACCCTAGTGAAAGTGCAATGCATGTGAGCTATGACCTAACTAGGTATCATCACCTGCCATTGTCATGAATCCCCAGAAGCTATATGAACAAGCAATCATGAGCAAGCAACAATGCAATTATGACAAGCAAAAGTGCAAGAAAATAGAATGTCAGGCAATCATGCAAAGTATGATAGGAAATCATGCAGTATGAGCAAGAAAACATGTATGATGGAATGAGAATGCAAATGCATACCTAATTAATGATGGATTTTATTTTATTTTATGTTAAACAAGCAATCAAAATGATAGTCAACACATATTCTAATTGTGCCTCCTATCTTAACAAAAAGAACAAGCATTCAAGGGACTACTTCATCAAAGAAAAATCTAGAAGGCAAGCCATATCGATGATTATAATCATGGAGAGGCTCCTTCATAGCTCTTTCTTTGGCAGCCATAACATGATAATCTATACATTCTTGAACAAAACCATCATTCTTAACATAGGGAGGAGAAATCCCTAACATTGCAAGATCTTTATGAGAAGCAAAATATTTACCATTAGAACACATAGAATTTATCATATTATAAAATAATATGTTAGAGGGATAAGGGGATCCTTATCCTCATTACTCTACTCCAAATCTTGATGAGATATATCCAAAAGAGGTTCTTGAAGAAACTGATTGTCTTGATCCCATGATGAATTGATTAGAGGTTCCTCACTCACTTTTAGATTGTTGAATTGCTCAGATTTTTGAGATGAGGAACTTGGAGAAATAGATGATGAAACTGAAGGACAAGCATTGAGACCAAACTGAGCTTGTTCAACCATTGAACAATATTCGAATGGATGAAGGTCACCTGGAATGGTAATAACTTGTTCTTTAAATTTGAATTTCAAACATTGATGAAGAGTAGAAGGGATGGCCTTCATTGCATGGATCCAAGGACGTCCAAGAAGTAGATTAAAATATGCAAGGGCAAGGTACCACATAGAACAATGTATCTAAAGTTTTAGGTCCAACTTTGAGGGGAAGTGATATGGTGCCACAAGCTTCTTGGGACTCGTTGTTGAATGTTTTGATGATTGCATCAGATTTAGTTAAATATTCCTCTTTTAATCCAAAATTTTGGATAAATTGATATGTGCATAAATTGAGGGAAGAACCATTATCAATCATAACCCTTTTGATAAGGGTTTCCCCAATAAATGCAGTAATGTAGAGAGAAGAATCCCTACATAGGTCTGAGGAAGAAATATCGTCATCCGAGAATGTGATGTGATGTGTCCCAAGAAAGCTTACAACATTGGCCATATCACTAGGGGAAATATCTGGAGGGACAGATTGCTGTTTTAGAACATTTATTAAGGCTTCTCCATGAGTAGGAGAATTTTGCAAAAGTTCTAAGAGGGAAATATTTGCTGAAAAACTCATCTCCTATTGAGACCGTTGGATCTGTCGATTCTGCACCTGCTGTTTTGAAGTAGTTGTTACCATACCAACCATTTGGTTATCATAATGATGTGGTACATTTTTACAAGATACTTGATTAACTTCCTATTGTCCTTGCTTAGGTATATTCTGGTTGGTAGTGGACTTTTGTTGACTATTTGAAGATTGAGAATTTCTTACATCAAGACGTCCTGCATCAATTAAATCTTGAACCACATGTTTCAACTTCTTACAAGAATTTGTCCAATGTCCTTCTACTCTATGATATGCACAATGTTGTCCTACCTTGTACCAACTAGCTGTAGTATCTGGTTGCCTTATAGGAGGTAACTCAATTGCATTGGCTTCCAAAAGTTGCTTTAGGACTTCTTCCATAGGTATGCCAAGTCTTGTGAAATTCCTTTGTGGAGGTTTTTGAAGTATTATCTTTTGTAGGTTGTTAACAACATTATTAATAGGCCTACTATCCATTACACCATCACCTACCACATCCTTATTCTTATACTGTGACTGAATGGTTTTATCTTCTTTCACCTTGAGTTGTCCTCTTCTGATAAGAGCTTGTTCTACTTTTCTTGCTAACTCAATTGCTTGATCAAAATATGTGATGATTGTAGTTTCTAATGCATAAGATAATTGTTCTTGTAAATTACTAATAAATATATCAAGCATATCTTTCTGAGACATAGGTTGTCTTAATCGACCAACTAAACTTCTCCAACGAGCTAAGAATTCTAAAAAACTTTCTTCTTTACTTTGCTTTAAATCATATAGGTCTCTCATTGTCACTTCCTTTTCAATATATGCACTAAATTGATGAACAAACATCTATGCAGTCTTCTCAAAACTCTTTAAAGAATAGTTGGGCAACCGATAATACCATTCTAATGCAATGCCAACAAGACTCTTAGGAAACATCTTTAGTAATAACATATCATCATAGATGAGATCATGACAAGCTATTCTAAATCTTCTTAGATGCTCAATTGGATCTTTTGTACCCTTATATATAGGTAAAACCGGCATGGAAAAATTCTTAGGATAAGGCCTAGCAGCAACCATAGGGTCTAGGGGTTGATTGCACATCTCTTTATAACTATAAGTAAAACTAGAAGGCTGAATCATCTCCACTTTTGAAACCAATTATTTTACCATATTTGCCAAATTTTGAACTTTTGGATTACTATTGTGCAATACCCCCAGATTCCCTAAGGGAGGGGTATAGGTAGGTTGTTGAAAAGGCACTTGGCTTAAGTTGGAGGTATTGATACTATTGTGATATGTGATACCTTGCTGGAGAGGATAACTAACATTTGGTGGAATAGAGGCAAAAGTGTTGAGATTAGCAGATTGAGGAGGAAATTGAAAATAATTTTGAGTGACACTACTGGTTGGATGAACTTGTGGACTTCTTCCAACATTGGTGGTTACAGTAGTGGCATAGGTTGGTTGATGGGCAAGATTACCATGATTCAAAGATTCAAACAAAGGGTTATCATGAACATGCCTAGGAGAGATGACTAGAGGAGGAAGAAGAGTCTCACCTCTTTTGAGTTGATCTTTCTATTCCATAGCCTTAAGTAAAGCCTCCTTATGGCATTCCATGAAACCCAAAACATGATCAAATGATTCAAAATGTAAGGTTCCCATTGGGTCTCTAAGTAGGATCAAGACTATTATCAACCTCTTCTTCTTCTAGATTATGATTTTCTCTATCAATTTGATCATTCTCTTGGAAAATCTCATCAAACCTTAAAGGCCTTTGCTCACTCCCAAGGTTGAAAGCCATTAGGAGAAGGAGAAAAGGACTAGGGCAAAAATGAAGGAACTAAAACCAATGAAGACAAAGCACAAGAAATTATGTTTTTAATGTTTTATGATCTAACACATAAAATTAATGATCTTGATTAAAGTTTTAAAAGAAAAGGAGGTGTTCACGTCGGGTTCACCAAATATGTAGAGGGGGAAAACTGCCCTACCATGTACAATTCCCAAAAAGGCTAGATCCACAAGAGTAGAAAGCCTTATGGGGTGAACCACGGGGGTATGTTGTTCTCTACACTCGGTGCTAGGGGGAAGGGTTCACTAGGAATGGTTTAAGGACTCGCTCCAAGTCCTCAGGATTTTAGGATAGTTTGATGTATTCAATTTTAAGCAATCACCTAAGTTTGGCCTTTCTAGATCTAAGCTATGAAAGATAAAGGACAATGCAAAAATACAAAATGCAAAAATACAAGAGCTAAGCCTTAGAATGATTCTTTCTTTGAATGCTCTTCTAACCTAGGGTTTTAAATAAAAAATCTTTAAACAAGGGCTCAAGAAGAGAATGCACAAACAAAATTAACCCTAAGTGCACACTATATGTTGTTATATTTTAAATGCCTAGAAATTAATTAAATATATTTCCTTTTAAATTAGATCTAGGGTTTACAATATAAATATAAAGCACTCAACAAACAACCTAAATATTAATCAGAACACTTAGCTTATCTGGTGGTTGATCCTTGCTTTTATCCTTTGATCCAATGCTATCAATAATCCTTGTTCCTACAAGATAACTTAAGAAACACTTGAAAATATGATTAGCATTAGGGGGCCTACTTAGGCCATTGTACAATAGTGCTTGGAGGTGCAATAATCAAGCCCCCTAGGTCCTTTTAGCTGACCTTTGATAATTAAAAGCAAAAATTGACCTTTGGAGAGAAATAAACATAATATAATATGACAAATAAGAATGATGAAATTATAGAAATAGAGTGCACCACTATGCTCTACATGCAATATAGAATACAATGATAAAAATTGGAACAATATATTACCCCTAGATTGGGCTTTGGAAAAATTGCACCCCACAAAGACCAGGTGCGATAACAAAATTGCACCCCAAAAAGACCAGGTGCGATTTTATAAAAGTGAGGTGAAACACCTCAGATTGAAGCAAAATGACTAATACATGATATAGAAAACAAAAACATGCATGCAGAAGAGCGAAATCACCTGGTAGAGAGCGAGGAAGCAAACAGAAAGGTTTGAGATCTCCCAGGTAGTCAATCTCTCCTTAGGGCTTCAACACAAATCCACCAAAGCGAGCAACAACAATCAACAATCCAATGCAATAGAAAACAAAGCTTCAAATAGATCACACTTCACACTTGTGAGTTAGCTTGCTTGCGAAAGAAAGAAGAAGAAAAGAAGACTTCAATCAACAATGACTTGAATAAGACTTGCTTGATCATGAACTTGCTTTAACTTGCTTGATAAAAACTTGATGGGGAGAAATGAATTTCAAACCCTCCTTATATAGTGGATTTGAAATAAGAATGGGTGGGAAAAACCTAAGCACAACCGACCCTAAAAATATCAACTTTGAAAATTAGGGTTTTCTTAAGAGAAAACCCTAAAATGCAAAGTTGCGCTCCATAAAATACGGGCCACGACATCGCACCAGCTAGACCCCCATGCGGTTTTAATGCATTTTGGAGGGTCAAACGGAGTCAAAATGGGTCATATCATATACCGTTGGAAAGCTATTTTCGAGCCCGATCCAATGGTATAGGATTTAGGAAGAATGGATAAGATTTGGTAGGGGAAAATAGGCTCAAATATGACCCTACTTTTCCAAGGAGAAAACAAGGGATCTAGGGAAAATTACTCACCTTAGTGGGTCAATTTTCCATGTCTATAGACTTGGTCTATATACATATTATTACACACCCCTAGTGGGTAGTACTTGCTAATATATTATTCACATCAATAGTAATATATATATATATATATATATATTTACTATATATATATATATATATATATATATATATATATATATATATATATATATCATCCCTATTGGGTTATGTCTCTCTTTGACTCAATGGGCTCAACACCCCATTACAATATTATCTCCTTGGCCATTGATAGTAGGCCTCCGCATACATCCTAGAGGGTAATCGCCCTATAACAGTCACTAGCAAGCAATAACCCATAGCGGGTTACACTCTACACTTCACATTTTAGTCCATATTTAGCAAGTACTATGCCCATCATGGGCTTCTTACTCCACATATGGGCCATTATTTTGAGCATAACACCCTTCATTCAGGGTTCTTGATCAATTTTTCTTGAGTTCTATGGTTGACCTTTGGATTCTTGTTCTTTTTATTCTTCTTCTTCCTCTTATTCTTGTTTGTTCTTCTTCTTCTCTCTTCCCTTCTTCTTTTCTCCCATTTTCTTCTCTACATTTCATGATAATTGAATTAGGCTCATATTATACCTAGTAAATATCTGTTATGTTGCTTGCTTTATTTTTTTGTGTTGCTTTTCTTCCTTTTCCATTTTGAGTTTCTTAAGGAAGTTCATTTCTTTTAAAATTCAAGGGGACACCCTAGACAAAGAGGCATTAATGGTAGTAATGTGTCACCTTGTATGCAAAAGTCCAAAAGGTCCATCGTTATACCCTTTTTGCACCACCTCTTTGTCCAAACTAGGCCACCCCTTCTTTATGTTTGTTGTCTTCTTGTCTTTAGGGGTCTACATCTTTCTTTGATGCATTTACTTGGCCTTAAATTCATCAAAGAGGGGGCAAAATGTAGACACCAAAAATTGACACAGTTTAGTAGTCAATCTTTCTTGAACCTTCTAAAGAGGCCTCTAACACTTGTCCAAGGCCTGGGATAGGCCCCTTTCCCTTTTTTTCTCCCTTGTTCCTCTTCTATGTGAAATCGTACCTCATTAATATGGGGTGCGACTTCGCATAGGCAAATTTGCAATCGAACAATATGGGGCACAACTTCACCTTTTTAGGGTTTTATCCCATTGAAACCCTAATTCATCTAGCTAGCATGTTTTTGCATCAGCCATCCTAGGTTTTGTTTTCTCTTTTTGTCATCAAGATTGCTATAAAAAGAGGGTTTAATCCCTCATTTAAAGGACATGACTTGATGATTTTTACATGCAATTATTCTTACATGCTCGTAATTATTTTCTATCTGCTTCTTGTTCTTCTACAAGCAAGCTAAAACTAAAGTGTAATTTTTGTCTTCTACTGTATTGATTTGATTTAATATTCACTCAAGTGGATTCATATTGTAGATTTAAGGAGAGATTAACTACTAGGAGGTATAGACCCTTCTGCCTACTCCTACTCCATTAAATAGGTGTTTTTATTTTATTTAATATGTCTACATTACAATTCACATTTTGTTTCTATTTTTCACACATATCAAGTGAATTTGTGCCAAGAATTAGTGGGGTGCGACCTTGCAGGCTCAAACTTAGGGCTTCTTTTCTACAGAAGTGAAATCATGCCTAGTCCAAATGGGGCATGAATTTGCCTTCTACATTGTCATGCCTACTCTTTGAGGAGCATGACTTCACCTAGAGTCAATCTAGGGGTAATTTCATATTTTTGACTACATGATAACATTTTAGACTACAATTTGATCATATCTACATACTCTGTATTCTATTTATATTCTAATGTACTACTATTTTATGATTAATATTCAAGTGTTAATTTTTGCTTCTATTTTTAAGGTCATCTAAAAGGACCTACGGGGATTGACTGTTGCACCTCCAAGAATTATTGTACAATGGCCTAAGCAGGCCCCCTAACACTAATTCCATTTTCAAGTCTTTCTTAAGTTATCTTGCAGAAACATGCACTATTGATATCATTGGATAAGAGGACGAAATCTTGGATCAACCAACGATTAAGTGTTCCCATTAAACTATAGGTTTTTTGTTGAGTGCTCATAATCATGTTTCAAAACCCTATATTTGAATTTATAAAGACATATTTAATTATGTTCTAGGTATTGAAAGATAACAATATATAGTGTGTATTTAGGCTTAATTATATTTGTGCATTTTTCCTTAGACCCTTGCTTAAAAATTGTTTATTTAAAAACCCTAGGTTAGAAAGCATCCAAAAAAAGAATCATTATAGGGTTAGGTCTTGTATTTTTGCATTCTATATTTTTGCATTGTCCTTTATATTTCATAGCATAGATCTAGAAAGGCCAAATTCAAGTGATTGCTTTTAACTAAATACATCAAACATTATCAAAATTCCAAAGTACTTAGAACGAGTCCTTAAACCATTCCTAGTGAACCCTTCCTCATATTTCACACCTGCGTGTAGAGAACAACATAGCCCTCGCGGTTCACCCTATAAGGCTTTCTATCTTTACGAATCCAGCCTTTTGGAAATTGTATGTGGTAGGGTAGTTTTCCCCATCTACACTAATCAAAGGGTATTTTGACTTGATAAATATCTAGGCTAGAAATAATAATAACATCATATAATTAGGGTTCACAAGTAATCTCCAAGCACTTTATTATAGATTCACAACTTCCCAAAAAATGTAGTTGAGATCATCAAGCTAGTTGTTTCAAAAGAACCCAAATCTACCTACCTACACCAATTGGGATCAATAATCTGTTGAAGGCAATAATATGGTAGATACAATAAGAGAAACCTCAATCCTAACAATACTAAATATACCCATGCTTAGTATCCAAGGATCCTTAGGAAAGAAGTTGGTAATAGTGATTGTACTTGCACATTCGAAGGCCTAGAATAATTTAGCGTTGATTACCCCAAATCCAAATACCTTGATGAAATCAACAAACTAAATGCAAGTAGATCCTAACATGAAAGAAAAAGCAAGTTATCTCCTATATAGTTTTGGAGGAAAATTTTCCCCAGTTTTGTCTATAAATAGTAGGTTAATATGCTTTGTAAGGTATTGGAAATTTACCTATTTGTACCTAATATCTAGCCTTGTATGGAATGTTCCTTTCATTTCCTTCTATGTAACAATTTGGACTTGAGCCATGAGTCATTTTTTTAGCAAGCTTTCAACCCTTTTTCTTTAGCATGATTGTAATGATATTTATGATATATGAGAAGTTGTGACTACTTACCTTTTTTCGTATTTATTATATGTGTGTTTATTTATAATTGCTCATGCTTGAACAAAATTATGAAAATTTTACATTGTTAATAGATAGTGCATGTGTTAATAGATAGTGCTTGAACTCATCATCTTAATGCATTGCCTCTGTTATCTTAGGACTTTATTTTTTGTTGTTTGTTTTCTATTATCTCTCTCTCCTTTTCCTTTGTGTATGAAAGTATTGTAGGTAGGTGAACATTGAATATCACATCATATAAGGATATAGCCTTATAAAAAACCCTAGAGATCATACTTAGAGTCACATCACATACTCTATAGACATCTTGCTATGGTGATCTATGTGAAGCATGATTTTCGGGTGCATCTAGCCACCGCAACGAGTGACCATAACATTCTAAGTTAATAATAGTTTAATGGAATGCTTGATGGGAAAATTTTAATAGTTTGTATCACTTGAAGAGCTAAGTTTTAGGTTGCAATTCTGGTGAAGGTCTCAACCAATCCACTTTTTGAAGTATTTTTAATTCACCTTGGGACTCCACTAAATAAGAACACCTAAAAGCAATTGCTTAGAGAAATATTGGACTGAGATATTGGTGAAGATATTAATTTATTAGCTCACTGAAGAATAGAGTATTTACCTAGTAACTTCTCTAAGAACCACAGACCCAAAAATTTATGAGCATAAGACTTGTTACTAGGTAATTCAAATTTGCAAATCCTCAAGCTTTAGTTCATCCTCTAAATATAATTCCAAGGAAGAGAGGTTAATGTCATAATATGACTTGACCATAAAATAAAACCAATAGAAGATATCTAGCCTAGAATGATAAAAGTCCCTTGATTCTACTTGTTCCTCCATCCACATAGGATCCTATACCAACATCAACCTTAAAATCATTGCCCTAATTCATTGGAAAGATGTGACTACACCAATGGAACACTTGCATCACATGGCCAACCTCTTTACAATGCATAATATTGGATAACATAACATAGCTCTAATATTTTTGGTAGCATTTTTGGAGGTAAGGCTCAAGATATCTGCATGAGCCTTGCTCTATAATCAATTGGTAACTAGGACCAACTTGTTGACCTATTCATTGATAGATTTAGGGAGAAAATAGATGGAGTGTCTCTCCTTTAGGAACTGAGGACTATTAAGAGAGTGTCTATGGAGGCTATGGATTACTTCAAATTTTTATTTCACAAAATAGGGTATAATATCCTTATTTATATTTATCCTCTTCTAGGCATGGCAATAATTTATTATTTGAAAGATATCACTTTAGAGATAGTTATGTAGATTAAGTCTAGAGGAAGAAACTCCTTACTAGTGGCCTATGGGATAGCCATTCAAGCTAAGAATTACCTTATTCAGATAGAAATACTAGCTCCCAAAACCCCATGCCCCTATTTCTAAATGTCCAATTCCCATACCAACATCTTTCGATTGTGTGGTCTACAATTTTTCAGCCCACTTTGGTTGTAAATCCAATTCTAGTCCAAATTTATTTTTTTACTCCTAATAATCCATCTACAAACCCTTATTCCTCAAAGCTAGATTAAATATAAAACTTACTCAAACTAGTTTTCAATGAGGTTACAAACCTTAGGAGACAACAAAACAAACACTTATTTTTTAGTATTAAAGCAAATCCCTAACCTTCCTTTTAGAAAAATGAACTAGACATTAGACCTCCTCCTAATGGTTATTAGACTTTCAATTTCTACCCTAATAGGAAGTGAGGAATATTAAACCAACATATAGTTGCTATCCCAACCCCACTACAATAGAATCCACCTAAATTTGATATGGATTTAGTTGCTAAATAAAATAATTATGTTGAAGGCCCAAGCACATGGTATTGCTTGGATATATATCATCCTAGTGCTTACTTAGGGAATAATCAATATCAAACCACTCAAACATCACTACTTGAGGCTATGTATGCTTATTCGTCTAGCTCTTACCCAATAGTATGTCCACATATGCAAACTAAAGATCCTCAAACTCCATCACAAAATTCTCTCTCAAATACAAGTACCATATACCGTGAGCAAACCTTGGAAACTTGGGGTAAGGAGAAAGTATATGCTATATCTGATGAAGTCAAAACTTTGGTAACAACCAAGACACAAGTTCAATCAAATTATATGATAAGGGACAAGATGAAAGCATTTTAGAAACAATGAAAGTTTAATATAATGGGTCCTAATGTACAAAATAAGCCACCAAACCCTCGGAATAATACCTTCCCTATGGCTACAACCCAAAATATGCCTGATACTCTCATGACCATTAGAAAAAATCTTCTTGAAACCTCTATGTAGAAATATTTAGCCTTAGTACAAGCTATTGTCTCCCAACTACCTATGATAGAGAAACACTGACCCTAGTAGGCTCCTAGCTCTTCTTAGAAGGTTTGCTTTAAAAAAACATTTAATGTGGTAGATCATTTGAAGAAGTATATTATAGTTGTACCTCTATGGAATGTCATATCTATGCCCAAACAAATAAAATTCTTAAAAGAAGCACTAGAAAGTCAAAGAGTCTCACATAAGCCAAAAGCATTTGTAGTTCTTCAAGTGTCAAGCCCCATAGTGGATAAAACTAAGGTCGTGTCCTTCTACTTGACCTTAAATTATGCCAATAAGTTGATACATTATTATTTAATAAATTCTAGGTCAAGTACTTTGGTCATGCTGAGGAGGGTGGAAAATACATTGGGGTTAATCTATGAGCCTATCAACCAAGGTGTAGTCCAACTAGATGGTACTCTTGTTAAAATTTTGGGGCTAGTAAAAAATATTCCTCTAAAACTTCAAACATACCCAAATTTAACCATCCATTAGGATATATAATTTATTGAGAAGTTGTTCAATTTTAGAATCTATCTATCAAGAGATTTTACTACAAATATAAAAGGATACATATTCCTAGATTGGACACATATGTTGCTTGGGACTCAATATGGTACTAAGCTCAAGATTCAATCCAAACCTATCCATATTCACCATGTGGAGCATGTACCTATGATCAAGTTAGATGCTAAGTAGACCTATGTCACACAAAAAGAACAATCTAGGTCAGAACCATCTATTTATGAAATCAATTTTCCTAATAAAATGGATCTATGAAATTTAGATCCATATGAGGTCTATCAAAAAATAGGTGTGGGCACTTAACTAATTTAATAAGAGAATTTGTTTATCCATCAAATCATGAGGATAAAATAAAACTCCACTAGCATGTGGAAGATATACTTTGATGGTGCCAAAAGCAAAAAATAATATAGAATTGGTGTTTGTCTCATTTCAAAAAAATGGATAGAGATACTATAGGTATATAGAATGCAATTTAATTGTTCAAACAATGTTGCTAAATATGAGGCCTTGATGCTTGGCCTCTGATTGGTTGAAAAAATAAGTATTAAGTTGTTGCAAATCTTTGGTGATGCTAAATTAATAATTAAGCAAGTGAGGTCTGAGTATTTAGCCTTTCATACCATAAACTTCATTATTCTACCAAGGTCTCAAAATGTTGATGTTAACCAAATGGTAGTTGTAGGATCATAGTTTGACCTGGTCCAAAACAAGTAGCATGTAATAGCTAATAATTAGACCAATCATTCCTAATAACAAAGCACATTGGAAAGTGTTTAAAAGGGGTGAACACATAATTCATTTTATTTAGTAGATAGATAAATTCATAGAAGAGATGACCTCCAAAATTGAAGAATAATATAGAGAATATCATATTATCTAGTTGATGATCAATAACCTTTTGAAGATATTGGTGACACTAGAATCCTTGCTTAGCCTAGATGATCAATTTAAAGGGAAGAAAGAAAAATTTTATGACAAGAAGTATTATCAAGAAATAGAATTTGCCCTAGGGTAAATGTTGAAAAAGGCAAAGTGGCTACTCAAGCAAAGAAGTTCCTCATCCACCTATGTCAAAAATACAAAGAAAAAATAGCATGGACATAAAAGGACCTAAAAGGCTATAATAAATAGATTATTCAACACATAATTGAGCTACATATCAAGGCCAATATTTTAATGCACGATTAAGGCTAATTACTCCCAAGATTTAGCCTCTTATGAGATAATAACTATACAAATTGATTGAATAAAAAATCATATATCCTATTAAGCATACCACATGGATCTCCAACTTGGTACCTATTAGCAAGGAAAATGGTGAAATAAGATTGTGTGGTGGATTGAAGTATTTGAATAAAGCTTTGTTGAAGGATCATTATCCTTTACCTTAAATGGATTAGATTCCTCAAACTATTGCAGGTTCTAAGAGATTTTCTTTTCTAGATGGATTCTTTAACTTTAATGAGGTCTAGGTGAAGGATGAGGATCAACATAAAGTGGCCTTCATCATCAAATGAGGATCCTTTTCTTATTAGTGGATGCCTTTTTATTTGTGTAATGCGAGAGCTATATTTTAGAGACCTATGGATATTGTTTTTAAATATCTAATAAATGATATAATATTTATCTACTTAGATGATCTCACTATATTTTATAATAATAAAGAGGATCACTTTGAACACTTAGAGGTCTTCAAGTGCTAGTAGAAATTTGCAGTCTATCTCAATCCTAAAATATGTATCTTCTATGTCCCTCAGGGAAAGTTATTGGGCCATATTGTATCCAAGGAGGGTATGGCCATAGATCATGATATTGTTGGAAATTTTGGGTATATTTCTTGGCTTCATGTTTGTGAGTTGTCATTGATGTCAAAAGGAGTTTGTGTTGATATCAAAAGGAATTTGTGCTGATGTCAAAAAGAGTTTGGTCCCAAAAATATTTTGAAAGTTCCATGATGTTTGTTTAAGGGTTTTTAATTAAAACCATGGTGACAAGGTTAAATTTTTTTCTTAAAACCATCTGGAATCATTAAGGGTTTTTATTAAAACCATCTTGGCTTAATGAAAAGGTTTTTGCTCCTTGAAAAAACCTTAAAAGTCCATTTTTATTATTAATAAATAAATTAACTCAAACCTTTGAAAATGTTTTAAGTTAAGTTTATTATTAATAAAATAATAATTATTAATTTAATAATTATTATTGAAAGGGTTTCTAAACCCTTAGCGGCGCTCATGTAAAAGACTTACCTCACCGACGTCAACTTGCATGGGATGAAAAACACAATGTTTGAAAGGAGCACCGATGTCAATTTGCATGGGATGAAAGACTATTAAAGGACATTATTTCCTAAGGTTTTATGCACCTCCGATTTGCGCGATTACCTTCAAATTTGTATTGCTATGTGACCTTCAATTTTGGATTGCTCTGTGAATTTCGAGTTTCATATTGCTCTGTGTTTAAGTTTCAATTTCATACGCCTGTGAGGAAGACAAATATGTTTGTCTTTAATCTCTACGAGCAAAGGGAAGGTAAAACGACAAGTGGCGCTTGAGAGTTTCATTGGGCACTTGTGCTCCAATGGTGAAGGCAGTGGAGTGAAGGCACTCGCTAAGCAGAGGTGCCAATTTCGATTCACGACAGACGTGTTTCAGTTTTTTCTTGGTCATGGTTATTGTGCACGTGGTACGATAGTTGCTTTGGACCACGAGTTTGGAGGAGGAAGCACTTTGGCACTTATGTTGGTGTCTCCACACTTCTCCTAAGGTTGGAGAATTGATTTTTGGCCAAGGTAGATCTTTTGTTGATAATGTGGAATATTTGATTTGACTTGGCAATTATTGTTGGTAATTGGATAGAGGTATAAGGTTAAATAGAAATATTGCTTTGACATTGTTATTATTGATGCTTAATGTTTATGTGGTAAATGCATTTAGAAGTAAATGTATTTTAGGAGTTATAAGAGTTTAAGGAATAATTGTGCTTAATTTCATATTGGGGTTAGACGGCCTTTGGATTTATTGAGTGGATATTCTCTTGTAATTATTTTTTGAGGTTGAAGTTATTTTGTGATATATTAAGTAGAAGTTATAAGGTGTAAAGGAATATTGTTGATATGTATATTTGTGAGTTTTGATTATTAATGAGTTGGAGTGATAAGGTGTTATTAGGACTCTTATCATTGTGCATTATTCCATTGTTGCTAACTCTAATTTGTGGCAAATTGAGAGTTAGTGTTGTGACAGATTTTGAGTTCTCCTTCTTCATCAAAGTAAAGGTATGGGCACATTATTCCATGGTTATTATTGATTGATGGTTTTTTGAAAATAAGTTTGGAGTGAAAAGGATTAAATTAAGTTTCCTTATTTGGAGTGGATCTTATTTTATGAAAGTGGAAGTATTGATTATGCATTATGAGATCATGATGAGTTTATGAGTTATTGCATAATTCTGGTTTATGAGAGTGGAAGCATTTGAAGTTTGCTTTAGGGTTTTTGAGTGAGAAGCTTATGCCATTGCTATAAGTTATTGAAACCCTAATTGAGTTGTTTGGTTGTTGAGAGTTTGGTTTTGAGATTGCTTCCATTGAGATTAAGTTGATCAAGTTATGCTTTACTTGATACATGAGTTGGGCTTACTCCTTTGAGATTTGATTTTATCAAGTTGTACTTTGCTTGATAAACTTGGTTGTGTGGTTAAGTTGAGCATTCCCATTTGAGAGAAGTTGGAAATGTCTTGAACCCCTTTTTGATGCTTAGAGAGAGATTGCTTTGAGTTCTTGAAAACTAACTTGGCTAGAGTTTTGATAGCAAGTTATGGTTCTATGTTGGAGGAGTTGATTCCTTGATATTGCATTATTGGCAATTGTTGGGTTGTGGTTCAAGATCTTGTGAAAGTATACTACTTCTATGATATTGATTTGAGTTGATATTGAAAGTTGAAGGATAGAATATATTGAGTCTCTAAAAATTCTCTTTATGCTTCTATGAGATTGATTTCAGTTGATATTGAGAGTTGAAGGATAGAACATATTAAGTCTCTAAAAATTCTCTTTATGCTTCTATGAGATTGATTTGAGTTGAGATTGAAAGTTTAAGGATAGAACATATTGAGTCTCTAACAATTATCTTTATGCTTCTACGATATTGATTTGATATGATTGGATGAAACATATTAGGTCTCTAACAATTCTCTTTGTGTGTTCACATTGGGCAATTTTCTTGGTAAACTTGCTTGAGCTGATTTGGGCAAGTTCTTGGTGAGCTTGCTAGGACCGATTTGGACAGGTTCTTGTTGAAGAACTTGTGGACAGATTTGATGAAGTCTTGGTGGATACTTGTAAGTAGTTGTGATTGATTTGTTCAAGCTTTTGGCTTAAGCTTTGGATAGATCTGACAAAGATTTGAGAGAAAATTTGTGCTGGACTAGAGGACTGAGTTTGTTGTAGATTTGTGATAGAGTTTGAGAGGACTTGTGTTGGACCTACTGACTGTGTTTAGTACAGGTTTTGATGAGTAGCTATAGAGGTGATCAGTGAGGATAGAAGTATCTAGAGCTAGAGCAAGGAGTACATGACGTCTTCTATGGAAAGGAGTTCCACCTGCTAGCGGTAAAAGAGGCAGTGATCTTCTGAAGTATCATTTCTAGAGCTTTGGGGGATATGACATCTCCTTTAGGCAGGAGGCTCATAAATACTTCTTTGGGGGATAAGACATCTCCTTTGGGTAGGAGGCTCATAAATATTTGATTAGGGGAAGGATTCTCCTTTGGACAAGAAGTCCATAAACATTGTAATTGGGAAGGATTCCCAAAGGATTTGATTGAGAAAATTTAGTGAAATATTTTCTCTGTGGAGTAGCCCACCTTGGGTGAACCACGTTATATTGGTGTCTCAATTGTGTGATGACTTGTACACTAGTTTTATTATTGCTTTGATTTTTCTATTGGTTCATTGCATTTCTTTTTGAAGTAAAAGGAAAAAGTTAAAAAGTGGTCTTATACTGTTCACCCCCCCTCTCAGTATAAGCTTGTGTTCTTCAATTGGTATAAGAGCAGGTTCCTTCGAAAGAGTTTCACAACTTGAAGGAAAAGCTTGAAAAGAACACAATGGATTTTACAAGTGGTAATTCAGCACCTATTCTTGATGGGACAGATTTTTGTCTATGGAGCATAAAGATGAAGGTTCATCTAATGGCTCTTGGAAATGAAGTTTGGTAAGCAGTTGAGTTTGGGTACACTATTCCAAAGGTCCCTCCTACTACTAAAGATGAGAAACTTCTACATCACAGTAATTCAAGGGCAATGAATATAATTCTAAAAGGTCTACAAAAGGTAGATCTTACAAAGGTGATTCATTGTAATACAACAAAGGAAATGTGGGATCAATTGCAAATGGTTCGTACAAGTGATGCAAATGTTAGAAAAGCAAAATTGAGATATTACAAAGGTATGTTTGAACAACTCAAGATGAATGATGAAGAAAATATTAGTGACTATATGCTTCATATGGATGAGATTGTTAATTCCATGAAGGAACTAGGTCTTGAGCTTACTGAAAATGATGTTTGTGATAAAATTTTCAAGTCTCTTCCAAATTGATTTAGTGAAAATATTTCAGCTATTGAGGAAGCCAAGGACTTGGATAAATTGAAAAAGGATGATCTTCATAGTATACTTACAGATTTTAAGTTAAGAACTAAAGTAGTACCTGATCCTAAGAAGGAGGCAGCTTTCAAAGCTACCAAGAAGTCCAAGGGTAAACAACAAGAAGACAGTGATGAGTCTTCTACTGATGAAGAAGCAAACTACATCAGAAAAGGCAAGTTCTCAAGAAAGCACAAAGGTATGAAATCTGTTAAATGTTTCAATTGTGGAAAGTTTGGTCACTATGCTACTGACTATCCAGAACCCAAGGATGATTGTGATGAAGAAAAATAGGATTATAAGCACAGAGAATCCGAGAAGCACGAGATATCAAAGGAAGAACAGAAATGAGCAAAACAGTCAAGGGAAGAGGTACTTCCAAAAACACAAGAAAAGTTTCGACACAAACAAAGCAAGTAAGTGTTCTAGTAGTGATGATGGAAGTTCTTCAAGTGATGATAGAAATGAGATGTTTCTACCAAAAAAATAAGGAAGAGAAAAGAGGAATAGATTTGTTGTGCTTAAGTGTTTTAGATGTGGAAATTTTGGTCACCTTGAGGATGATTGTACAAATGATGGTTTAAATTCTGGTAATACTATGTATGAGGATGCTTCAGAAAATTATGATGAAGATCTTCTTATGGCTTTATATGAAAGTAGCACCTCTAGTGGTAAGAAATCAGAAAAGGATATTGATGTTTCAAAAGGTAAACAAATAGAGGATGTTTCATAAAAGGGAGAAGTAGATCTTGAGGCTGAACTTATTAATGCTCTTGATGTGTTAAATAAAGAAAGAAATAAATATGCTAGACTCATTGATACGTTTGATGAATGTCGTTATGAAAGAGATGAGCTTATAGGGAATCTTGATATCTCTATATCAAAGATGCATGAACTCAAATAAGAGTTGGCAACTAGGTCTCTTGAGTGTAAAGAGTTAAAACATGAAGTAGCTTCCTTGAAAAATGAAACTAAAGAGTATAAGGAGAAGCTTTACAGGTTTGAAGTAAGTTCCAAGAAGGTAAAATCAATCATCAAGGATCAAAGAAGGACAACAAATAAAACAGGTCTTGGTTTTCGAAAGAAACAAAAGGAACAGGTTGAGGAATCTAGTATGAGCTCCCAAGAAGAAGATGGTTGAGATGAAGAGAGTACTTCAGAGAGTAAATTTTTAGATGGTAATTCAGATAGCACAGAATTAGAAAATAGGAATCAGCATAAGGGGAGAAATACTAAAGGACATATGAGGTCAAGGCAAGGAAAGTTCAATGGAAGATGTTTTGCATGTCACGGGTTTGGACACATGGCTTCACAGTGTAGGGCTCAAGCAAGACAGGTTAATGGAAATTTTAGAAATGGCAATTTCTTTCAAGGGTATTGCTACTCTTGTAATCAGTTTGGGCACAAGGTAGTTAATTGCAGGGTTAACAATAGGAACAGGTTTGGTCCAACAGAGAGGATTCAAAAAACATGTACATATCAAAGGAATAACATTGTCAAATGTTATAAGTGCAATAATGAAGGACATACAACTAGATGATGTAGAGCAGAAGTTCCAAGGTACAGGTTCAAGGGTATGAACAAGAACAGGGATAATGGCAAGAACAGGAATAATTATAGGAATAGGAATAATGGCTTGGACAGAAACAGGGATGAGAATATGAACAAGAACATGGACAAGGATATCAGGAAAAATCATGGAAAGGCAGCTATGGACACTGATGATGATCAGTGCCTAATGGGAGTTTTACTCCCACCCCAAAATTAATCACCTCAGAGGTGGGGGAGGGGCTAATATAAGAGGTTCATTCTTAGCCCTGAGCCCCAAAGGTGACCCTTTGCCATTTATGACAAAGGGGGAGAGATTTGAGTAAGGGGGAGAGCCTTGAGTCAGGGGGAGCAAAGCTTTAGAGGATGGTTTTTAGTTGGTTTCAGTTTTAACAGTTGGCAATGGTTTTAGTAGTGGTTTACCATCAATGACAAAGGGGGAGATTGTTGGCAATTTTGGGTATGTTGCCTAGCTTCATGTTTGTGAGTTGTCATTGATGTCAAAAGGAGTTTGTGTTGATATCAAAAGGAATTTGTGCTGATGTCAAAAAGAATTTGGTGCCAAAAAGATCTTGAAAGTTCCATGATGTTTGTTTAAGGGTTTTTAATTAAAGCCATGGTGACAAGGTTAAATTTTTTCTTAAAACCATCTGGAATCATTAAGGGTTTTTATTAAAACTATCTTGGCTTAATGAAAAGGTTTTTGCTCCTTGAAAAAACCTTAAAAGTCCATTTTGATTATTAATAAATAAATAAACTCAAACCTTTGAAAATGTTTTAAGTTAAGTTTATTATTAATTTAATAATTATTATTAATTTAATAATTATTATTGAAAGGGTTTCTAAACCCTTAGCGGCGCTCATGTAAAAGACTTACCTCGCCGACATCAACTTGCATGGGATGAAAAATGCAATGTTTGAAAGGAGCACCGACGTCAATTTGCATGGGATGAAAGACTATTAAAGGGCATTATTTCCTAAGGTTTTAAGCACCTCCGATTTGCATGATTACCTTTGAATTTGTATTGCTTTGTGACCTTTGATTTCAGATTGCTCTATGATTTTTGAGTTTCGTATTGCTCTGTGTTTAAGTTTCGATTTCATACGCTTGTGAGGAAGATAAATCTATTTGTCTTTAATCTCTACGAGCAAAGGGAAGGTAAAATGACAAGTGGTGATTGAAATTTTTGTTGGGCACTTGTGCTCCAATGGCGGAGGCAGTGGAGCGAAGGCGCTCGCTAAGCAGAGGTGCCGAGTTCGATTCGTGACAGGCATGTTTCAATTTTTTCTTGGTCACAATTATTGTGCACATGGTACAATGGTTGCTTTGGGCCACGAGTTTGGAGGAGGAAGCACTTTGGTGCTTATGTTGGTGTCTCCACACTTCTCCTAAGGTTGGAGAATTGATTTTTGGCCAAGGTAGATCTTTTGTTGATAATGTGGAATATTTGATTTGACTTGGCAATTATTGTTGGTAATTGGATGGAGGTATAAGGTTAAATAGAAATATTACTTTGACATTGTTATTATTGATGCTTAATGTTTATGTGGTAAATGCAATTAGAAGTAAATGTATTTTAGGAGTTATAAGGGTTTAAGGAATAATTGTGCTTAATGTCATATTGGGGTTAGAGAGCCTTTGGAGTTATTGAGTGGATATTCTCTTGTAATTATTTTTTGAGGTTGAAGTTATTTTGTGATATATTAAGTAGGAGTTATAAGGTGTAAAGGAATATTGTTGATATGTATATTTGTGAGTTTTGATTATTGATGAGTTGGAGTGATAAGGTGTTATTAGGACTCTTATCATTGTGCATTATTACATTTTTGCTAACTCTAATTTATGGCAAATTGAGAGTTAGTGTTGTGACAGATTTTGAGTTCTCCTTCTTCATCAAAGTAAAGGTATGGGCACATTCTTCCATGGTTATTATTGATTGATGGTTTTCTAAACATAAGTTTGGAGTGAAAAGGATTAAATTAAGTTTCCTTATTTGGAGTGGATCTTATTTTTTGAAAGTGGAAGTATTGATTATGCATTATGATATCATGATGAGTTTATGAGTTATTGCATAATTCTGGTTTATGAGAGTGGAAGCATTTGAAGTTTGCTTTAGGGTTTTTGAGTGAGAAGCTTATGCCATTGCTATAAGTTGTTGAAACCCTAATTGAGTTGTTTGGTTTTTGAGAGTTTGGTTTTGAGATTGCTTCCATTGAGATTGAGTTGATCAAGTTATGTTTTACTTGATACATGAGTTGGGCTTGCTCCTTTGAGATTTGATTTTATCAAGTTGTACTTTGCTTGATAAACTTGGTTGTGTGGTTAAGTTGAGCATTCTCATTTGAGGGAAGTTGGAAATATCTTGAAACCCTTTTTAATGCTTAGAGAGAGATTGCTTTGAGTTCTTGAAAACTAACTTGGCTAGGGTTTGATAGCAAGTTATGGTTCTATTTTGGAGGATTTGATTCCTTGATATTGCATTGTTGGCAATTGTTGGGTTGTGGTTCAAGATCTTATGAAAGTATACAACTTCTATGAGATTGATTTGACTCGAGATTGAAAGTTGAAGGATAGAACATATTGAGTCTCCAACAATTCTCTTTATGCTTCTATGAGATTTATTTTGAAAGCTGAATGTGGGGTGACGGCGTGACATATTATGATGCAAATGAAATTGATACAAACGGTGCAGCTGCTAAGCCCTACGAATGTGAGAAACAAATGCACGCAGGAAACAAAGCATAAATGAAACTAGATGTAAGCAAAAAAAAGTGGGCCTCTTTTTATTAATGTTGCTTTCAATCCAGTTACAATACGTCTCCCCCCCTCTAGGGCTCGGAGCGTTTGATACAGTTTTGTTACATCAACGGATGGTACGCTTCCAGTGTCCTCCGCATGCCCACATTTGAAATGGGCGGGCCAAACGTTGTCACCGCTTGCATCCATGTGTTCATGTGTTCCTTTATGCACCTCCAGTGTTCCTGGTGATGATCCTATGCTTAAAGAAACAACAAACAGTTAATAGCATATGCGGATGGAAGGAAAACATGCAATCCCCAAGGCCTCCGGCTAGTTAATGTATAAAATAGCAATACGATGATCAAAACATGTCATAATGAACCCAAAATTTGATAGAAGCATAAAGACATCATTAGAGACACATTGCAAAAATAATAGTCAAGAAATCATGCATGGATTTCTAATCGCTCCGGGGTGGGACGATTAGGACTGTCATAAAACATGCAAAAGCGACCTTCCAAATGTCCTACCCAGAGGCCTCCAAAATACCTGCAAACTTGGGGTTAGGCTAAAAGGGGCATTTTGGGATGACCCAGAAGGTCATATTTGGCAGATTCTTCCTAGATTGCCCTCTATCTAAAGGTTCTCCCTGTGGGTTAGTGAACGCGTAAAATGAGAAAAACATAGTCAAATCAAGTCAGAATAACATGAAAATTGAATAGTAGCATAAGTAAACCAAATAGAAAATAATGCAAAAATAATAGTAGAGAAATTATTCATAGATTTATAATCACTTCGGGGTGGGCCGATTAGGACTACGATAGTTTGGGGGACACCCGGGGGCAGGACGCCCACCGTTTGGGGCCTGGTTTTGACACCAATCCACTTGGGATGGGTCCAAAACCTCCTAGGGGGTTGTGTCGGTGAATTTGGTGTGGGATTGTGGCCAATTTTTTGGGTTTTGGGTCAGGATTGCGTTCTTAGTGTTCACCCGATAACCTCTCTTCCAAAAGAGAAATTAGGGATGTAAGAAGCGTAAAAGGGAATGTGGGTATAATTTGGCAGCACTCCGTTGCTCCAAATGCTCCAACTCTATTCTTCTTTGGGGTGAGAAGGCTCACCCTTTTATATACCTAGGGTCTCCCTCTTTGAATGCACATGCGAGGGCGCCACTTGGCTTGCCATGCCTTTTTTGGGAGAGAAGATTCCTCCCTGATTTAGAGTCTCCTTGCATGAGGCCTCCATGATCAGGGCATGCTTAACTGAAGTCCCTCTCTTTTATTTGAAATCGTTCCTCGTAATTGCATGCCCTAAAGGCGCAGTTAAGTGGTGGACCTGTCGAGGTTTGACTTTTTCCGATCAAACCTGCTATTCGTCCCACCCTGGGATGATTGCTGCTAATCATCCCAGGGTGGGATGAATAGGATTATAATAGGATTCTAATCATCCCAGGGTGGGACGAGTAGGGAGCAAAGTGCTAAAAAGGTGCCAAATTGACCTTTGACCTTCCAAAACTAATTTGGGAGTGGTTAGGACCACTTTTTAACCTCTAGGGGCTACCCTAGGGGCTATGTATGCCAATTCGATCAGTGCTTGTAGTCACATAATCGAATTGGTGTTGTTTTGGTGTCTACAGATGCCCCTTTTTGGGATGCACTATGTGTGGCGTAGTGTTGAGCAAAAATAGATAACCAAAGCACTTAATGATTAGGTTTTCTCAGTAACCTAACCAAATTTTGATGCCCCAAGTATGGAAAGGGCACGCATTCTTGAATCCTTGCTTTCGATGAGCTAAGGAGATTAACTCAAGTGTAACCTTTTTTGGTGAGGTGTACTTGATCTTGGACATTGTTCAGTCATGAATAGGCAAAGGGCTCAAACTTTTATCTAGGGAACCTTGTCTTCATGTTTCTAGAATACCAAGTGTTTAGCTTATGATTATTGCTTGTTTGCTACCCCAAGCAGGAGCGTGATTGTATTTGTCAATGATTATTTGAATGCATGCCATTTCCTTGATTGGGTGTGTATCTTTTGATTGGTGACTAAGTGTGACTACCCCCTCAAGCGACGAATCGATGAGGGAATGACCAAAATGAGAAAAGCGACGAGTTGCTTGACCCAAGATGACGTTTGTAAGGGTGCCTTCAATTGTTTTTCGTTGAACGCTCATGCAATTTTCCAACAATCGGACCTATTTTTGATGGGTTTTGACCCTTTTTTGTGACACCTATTGGGGTTGAAATTATCAAAAATCCGTTCTCCTATTGAGTGGTCCGGCTATGGTAGCCTTATTAGGGAGTAGGATAGTGAGTATTTGAGATCACGATGTCATTTTTTCATGCCATTAATTTCATGTGTAGAGGCACCTTGGTTCGGTAGGGTTATTGTTTTTTTTGAGTGGGTTTTGACCCTTTTTTGTGACGCCTTGGGGCTGAAATTTTTGAAAATCCGTCCTCCCGTGGAGTGGTCCGGCTATGGTAGCCTTCTTAGGGAGTAGGATAGTGATAATTTGTGACCCCAAAATCAGTATTTTATGCCAATAATATCAGGTGCAAGGGCACCTTTTTTTGGCAGCTTTATTGTTGTTTTTGAGTGGGTTTTGACCCTTTTTTGTGACGCCTTGTGGCTGAAATTTTCAAAAATTCGTCCTCCCGTGGAGCGGTCCGGCTATGGTAGCCTTCTTAGGGAGTAGGATAGTGATAATTTGTGACCCCAAAATTGGTATTTTATGCCAGGAATATCAGGTGCAAGGGCACTTTTGTTTGGTAGCTTTAATATTGTTTTTGAGTGGGTTTTTGACCCTTTTTTGTTGCTTTTTGTTTTTTTCTTGCTCTGTAATCATCCCAGGGTGGGAGGAATACCAATTTGGTAATCGTACCAAGGTGGGATGAGCACCAACTAGGGTGCTCATCCCAGGGTGAGATGATTACAGGCCCAATAGCCTATAAAAGGGCCAAAACTAGGTTTTGGGCTCATTTGCAACATTTTTTCTTTGGTGATTTGGAGCAGTGAGGAGGAGTGCAAGTTTGCGTAGTGGAGCACTATCAAAATTTTGTGGACACCATGAGTGCAAGGACTGGATCTTCGAGTGGAGGAGCCAAAGCGAGACCGGTACGATGCTCCTTCCTTCTTCTTGTTATTTGTTTTTGCTTTATATGAAGTTAAAAAACTTGCACATAATTATTTTATTTAGCATTATTTTGTTTTTATTTTGTGTTATTTTGTTTTTATTTTGTTCACCTTAAGGTCAAAACCCTAGGTTGATGTTTTTGTTTATGTTGTGTGTTTTTGTTCACCTTAAGGTCGAAACCCTAGGTTGAGTTTGTTTTGTTTGATTTTTTGTTCACACTTAAGGTTAAAAACCCTAGGATGAATTTGTTTGTTTTTTTTAATTTTTTTTGTTCACACTTAAGGTTAAAAACCCTAGGATGAATTTGTTGTTTTATTGTATTTTTTTGTTCTTGATTAATAAATTTATTTGTTGTTAATTAAGGTTGACCTAGTATGAGTTGGTTTGTTTTTATTGATTTTTTTGTTCACACTTAAGGTTAAAAAAACCCTAGTATGATGTGGTATGTTATATTTGATTTTTTTGGTTCACACTTAAGGTTAAAAACCCTAGTATGATTCATTTTATTGCATTTTTTGTTCTTGATTGTACAGTTTATTTGATTGATTTGGACTTCGGCTGTACAGTTCTATACTTTTGTTTTTATGTACTTTGTTTTTCGTCTATACAATTTATTTGAATATTTTTATTTAAATTAAGGTTGAAACCCTAATTTTTTTTTGTGTTATTATGTTTGTGTTCTCCAAGTTGTTAGGAGTCAGCACCGACTATGTGTTCTCTAATGCCCAGGAGGCATTGAAAGTTGTGGATTGGGAGTGGCTCGATGCCCTTGGGCTCAAGCAGGTGATGCGATTAGAGCCTATGGTGGGGGATCAGGCATATATGACTACCTTGATCAATTTGTGGGATCCCCGCACCAACACCTTTCATCTCCTAATAGGGGAGATGACGGTTACTTTGGAGGACATGTATCAAATTCTATGGATTTCGATAGATAAACTACCCATTCAGATGACTCCCCATGATTAGCAGACGGTAGTGCTGACACGATGCTTTGGTCCGGTGGTAGAGATGGGGGTGGATAGGGCCATGGAGAGGGCAGAGGCAGACTGCCTGATTGGCAAGACTCTGGTGTGGTGGTGGCTAGAGAAGGGCATTTTGGGGGTGAGGCATGCATTCCTCATGACTCTCATCTCCAACATGCTGCTTCCTGACTCCTCAGGTGTGAGGTTCCCTTGGAACCTGCTCGAGGTGGTGTTCAGACTGGTGGAGTGTCCGACAATAGTGCCACTTATTATGAGGTGGGGTAAGACACTATTGGCATAGCTTTACGATGAGTTGTACGAGATCCACTATCGGAGGCGAAAGGGGATCGGGTGTAGCTATCTTTTGCAATGTTGGGGGTGGCAACACATAGCTGTGGAGCGGCCGCAGGGGTTGCCTTGGACCACTCAGGGTGAGATGGTGGATAGGGAGATTGGGTATGCTGCCCTATGGTGGAGGTAAGAGGAGTAGGGGCAGAGTCGATGGTGGACAGGTGTCGTAGGGCACTATACTGATGCCTTCTCTTGTCTTGCTCTAGGGGATGTGTTCTAGCAGCCATACCGGGACTGTCCAGCCTGGCCTAAGGCCGAAGAGTGGTTATGGTGGGTGCACTAGGGGAGATGGTTGATCGGGCGACATGGGACAGAGTAGGAGTACTTCCCGTACATTCGAGTGACTCAACATTTTAGGGTGCACCAAGGATTGCTTGGTGAGCCCTTGATCTATCGACATCGGGGCGACGAGAGGACTCTAGCCTGGACGATTATTGAGCCATTGGGCAAGGAGTCTAATGTAGTGATTGATGTTCCCAATGTGGACAATTTCGAGATGACTCTAGAGTACGACCAATGGTGGACAATGCTGCGATGGCGGGGTGAGGGGCCTCTAGGAGGTTCGGATGTGGCAGTAGTAGGAGGTGAGGGTGCAGAGGCAATGGTGGAGGGTTGGGGGCTCCACTCGATGATGCGGATATGGTGGAGGTAGATGACTTTACTGGGGATGATTCAGGGGTTTTAGAGCAACTAGATACACAGGACGTCCCAGAGCAGTGGGTGTTGGAGCAGCATGCCATCCCAGAGATGCCCATGCCTCAGGCAGTCCTGGGGGATATGGAGGCTAGGTTTCTGCTCGAGATAGCATGATTGGAGGACCTACTATGGATATGGGATGAGGAGCACAACATCGAGAGGGATCGCCTGCGGGCTCAGTTAGCGCAGTGGGATGACGCATTGGTTGCGTACCACCGACGGGATGTGGAGTGGGGTCGATGCCGGGTGGAGTTGGAGGCTGAGATTATCCACCTCGATGGGCAGTTACCTAAGCTCACTGGAGGTGGATCATCATGTCATACGAGAGGTAGTGAGACTGAGCAGTCTGCATCCTGTTGTTGCAGGTGGGTGGGTGAGGTTAGTGTTAGTGGGTATGATGTGAGGGCTGGCAACAGTCGCCTTGAGAGGTCCCATAGGACCCACACCACTGGGGTAGTTCCAGTTGCACCGATCCTGCGTGATCATGGTGGCCGACTCCCTAGGTTTTGGGGATTTTGAGTTTTTGATTTTTTTGTGAGGTCAGAGGACCATTTTATTGTAGCCTGAGGGCATTTTTGACTTAATATATACATGACTCTCTTTTTGGATTATTTACTTATTATGGTTTATTTCTCTTTTATGCACATTATTTACATTTATGTATGCATATGATGTTATGACTATGAATGATGTTAGCTATATGATATGGATGTATGCATATGGAATGGATGGATGATTTGTTGGTATGCAGGTGGTGGCACCATAGACTGTACAGGATTTACTGGCTTTCTTTACTATGTTATTGCTTTATGGAAGAACTTCGTATTTGTAATTTTTGTTTTGTATTTTTTGATGGTGATAATGAAATGTACAACAATTGTTTTAGAATGTAGTTAAGGTTTTTTTGAGACTCAGATGCTTTAACTAACTAGCCAAGACTATACATTTATCTTACAAGACTTTTGAACAAGGTATAAATCAGACTTGAGTTTGACCAAGTTATTTCACATCCCTCTGTGTGCGATTGAATTTGTTTATGTGGTATTTGTCAGGATACCGCCAGTGCCAGATAGACTATCAACCAAACCTATACTGAGGATCACCTAATTAGTGCCACTAACTCCTTTGTTGTATTTAGTAAGATTCATCTACGACGCAATCTAAGGTACCATAAGATAGCTCATCCACATGCAAACATTGGTCTACTCACACGTAAAGCTAATGTGATAGACATATTGTCATGCATTTAGGATACCGCCATTGCTAGGTAGGCTGTCAACCAAACCTATAATGAGGATCACCTAAATGGTTCTTCAAGTGCTGAGAATTTTAGGGATTCAAGCTCAGGTATCTTTCGGTTGCTCAACTTGTTGGGATACTTGCTCTCATACATAGTGATGAAAATCATTGTTTATTTTTCTCTTTTGTTTTTTTTTGAGCAAGGGGTTTGAGTAGTGGTGATAACCACTATTATTATTATTTCAAAGTTGAGCATGTGGGTTTTTGGCTTGTGAATGGCATTGATCCTTTTGGCCTTGGGGATGACTACCCATCCTGTTCAGGGACATGTAGTATGAATCCTTATGAATTTGGGGCTCAAAGGTGGTTGGGAATTTTGAATACTTTGTGGAATGGCATTGACCCTTTTAGGCCTTGGGGATGACTACCCATCCTTCTCAGGGACATGTAGTATGAATCCTTACGAATTTGGGGACCAAAGGTGTTTGGAATTTTTTTGATAGTGGTGAAAACCACTATTTATTATGGGGAATTGGATGGGGGTGAGCTTTTCCTTTTGTAAATTCTCAAAATTCTTGAACCATTCGCATAGGGGGATGAGCAGGATAACTTTTCACCTATGGTACCGTAGACTGCTTTGTAGGTTTTTCTTGCATTCACACAACTTGGGAATTTTTTTTGTGTTTTAAGCTTGTGTTGGGATGTGATGTAACAAGGCGTGATCCAAGTAAAACTCTACCTTGTAAAAATCAGTCTGAATTTGTACAACATTTAACTAGAATTCTAAATACAGCTGAATAACAAAAAACCCTAAAGACATTAGTAGACAACTGACTATAATATTGCAAAAATGCAAAGGGTGTTATTATTTTTTTGGATCTTTTTACAAAATGGACTGAATTTGGCAAATAATGGAATTGTCGAGTAGTGAAAATCTATGGTGCTTTTGACATGTATGACCAACAAATATGCAATGTATGTATGTGATGCCTAATGTAGTTTTTCGTTTCTTTTTTTGTGTTTTGATTGTTAAGAATATGCATGAAGATGAGATGCAATTTTTTTTTGTTATTTGTGATTATCTGTTGTTTTTGTTTGTTTTTGAATATTTGTTTTTGACCAAGCAATTGTGAGAATCCTTGGATTATTTTGGTTTGACCAAAGGGATTATGGAGACCTTTGGGGCATTTTAGGTTGACCAAGCGATTTTAGGAATCCTTGGAGCTTTTTGGTTTGACCAAAGGGTTTATGGATACCTTTGGGGTGTTTTGGGTTGACCAAGGGATTGTGGGGATCCTTGGAGCTTTTGGTTTGACCAAAGGGATTATGGATACCTTTGGGACGTTTTAGGTTGACCAAGAAATTGTGGGAATCCTTGGAGCTTTTGGGTGACCAAGCGGTGGTGAGAACCCTTGGAGCTTTTGGATTGACCAAAGGGATTATAGATACCTTTGGGGATTTTTAGGTTGACCAAGGGATTGTGGGAATCCTTGGAGATTTTGGTTTAACCAAAGGGATTATGGATACCTTTGGGGCATTTTGGGTTGACAAAGGGATTGTGGGAATCCTTGGAGCTTTTGGTTTGACCAAAGGGATTATGGATACCTTTGGGGCATTTTGGGTTGACCAAGCGATTGTGGTAATCCTTGGAGCTTTTGGTTTGACCAAAGGGATTATGGATACCTTTGGGGCATTTTGGGTTGACCAAGCGATTGTGGGAATCCTTGGAGCTTTTGGTTTGACCAAAGGGATTATGGATACCTTTGGGGCATTTTGGGTTGACCAAGCGATTGTGGGAATCCTTGGAGCTTTTGGTTTGACCAAAGGGATTATGGATACCTTTGGGGCATTTTGGGTTGACCAAGTGATTATGGGAATCCTTGGGGCATTTGGTGTGGGCCATGGCTCTTTTAAATGTGGCATGGGTTCTAGTTCCTTGATTCTATCAAGAGAGGCGAGCCGGTATGTTCCAGGTCTTATTTACTGTCGATTACATAAGGACCTAACCAATTTGCCGTGAACTTGTCCCTTAAATGGGGTGGCAAGTTAGAATTTTGTTGGTTCTCTTTCAAGACCAGGTCACCAACCTGAAAGTCCCTCAAGTGAACTTTCATGTTGTATGCTTTTTTAAGTCACTCTTGATAGATACGTAAATGCTCGAGAGCATTGATGCATCGTTCATCAAGCAACGTAAGCTGGTCTAACCAGGCCTGTCATGCAGTGTCATCATCGATGAACTCTTGCATTGATATACACAGAGAGGGTATTTCTAACTCGAGAGGCATGATTGCCTCAGAGCCATAAACCAGCAAAAATGGAGCTACCCCAGTGGACGTTCGAATGCTAGTGTGATAAGCCCATAGAGCAAGTGGTATTTGGATGTACCAATCCTTATGACTATCTACGAATGTCTTTTTAAGGATGGCAACTAGCATTTTGTTTGATGCCTCTGCTTGCCCATTTGCCTGTGGATAATAGGGTGTCAAAAAACTATGCTAAATTTTATACTTTGTTGTCAAAGCACGCACATATTTGTTCTTAAATGACGTCCCATTATTCGAGATGATCTTGGATGGAATACCAAAATGACATATGATGTTATGTGAAATGAACTCCGCAATGCGAGGCCCAGTCATAGAGGTAAGCGAAATTGCTTCCACCCACTTAGTGAAGTACTCTATGGCCATTATGATAAATGTGTGATGACCTGACTACGTAGGGGAGATCTTTTCAATGAGATCTAAGCCCCACTACAAAAATGGCCAAGCCGATTGGATTGGCTGCAAGGCCTGAGAAGGTACGTGTGTCAAGTTAGCATGGTGCTGACACTTCATGCACTTCCACACATATGCACAAAAATCTCGCTCTAAAGATGGCCAATAATAGCCCATGCGAAGAATGCGCTTGGCAATGGCCATACCGCTAAAGTGGCCACCACACGTACCATCGTGTGCTTGGGTGATCACCCAAGTGGACTCCTGTTGGTCCAAGCAATAGAGGAGGATTCCTTCATAGATCTGATGATATAAAATGTCTCCTAACAATACATGTTTTTCTGCTTTTTGTTTGAATGATCTTTTCATGGAATGTGACAATCCAAGTGGGAGGCTACCTAACTTGAGATAGTCTTGTATGGGTGTGTACCAATCCTATTGATTAGAAACCTTGATGGTATGAACGGCCAATCCCTCTTGAAGTTCATCCCTAGAAAAAGCTGAGCGGGAAAGAACTTGTAAGAATAGTGTTGTGTTGCTATTAAGAGGGGTTGGGGAGAACAAGGACCCCCAGTTGGCATGATTTAGACTATTGTGGATTCGAGAGAACCTATCTTGAGATGGTTCAATCTGGATTAGGTGGATTCCTGGTGTTATGTCAGAGCTTGCATGCTCCATCATGGATTGTGATAATGTTTTGACTTGAATGGTTGTCATTTCACCAAAAGGGTCTTGCGGGATTAGTGATCCCAAGGAGGCCATAGTGTCTACAAAATGATTTGATGATCGAGGGAGTGCCTCGATGTCGTACCATTCAAGTTTTACCAGGAATTTGTCCACAAGGGCTTTGTAGGCCTGCAGAACTAGGCATTTGCATTGGAATACCCCTTTCACTTGGTTGACAATTAACAACGAATCACCAAAGATATTCAAGCATTTGATGTTCATGGTGATTTTTATCTAAAGACCTATGAGCAAGGCTTCATATTCAACATTGTTATTGGTGCATGGGAAATCAAGTTTGAATGATAAAGTCATTAGATCCCCTTGCGGTGTGAAAAATATGATTCTTGTGCCACCTCCTTACTCACATTTAGAACCATCAAAAAATAAGGTTATTTCAATCGATGACTCAGGCTCATTAGAATCTGGAAATTCTGAGACATGGAAGACCCCATCATTAGGTAGCTCTATGGTCAGAGGTTGATCATCTTTGAGAGGAGCCTCTGCTAGTTGATCGGTGATGACTTGACCTTTGATGGACTTTTTTCCAATGAATTTGATGTCAAACTCCGTAAACAACATGATCCATTTTGCCGTACGACTATTGTGATAAGTACGACTCATAATATACAACAATGGATTCTCCTTAGACACAATATATGTCATATTTCTTAGCATGTAATGGCATAGATTTTTAGTGGTAAATACCACTACCAAGCATAGCTTCTCAACCTATGCATAGTTAAGTTCATAACTGACCAGGGTGTGACTAAGATAATAATTAGCCTGTTCTTTATGTAATTCATTTTTTTGGGCTAGCATGGCACCTAGTACCACCTCAGTAGCTGAGATGTATAAATAGAATGACACTCCTAGTCTAGGTGGTGCTAATACTGGTAGTGAAGACAAGTATTATTTGATGTCATCGAAGGCTGACTAGCACTAGTCATCCCAATGAAATGCTACCCCCTTGTGTAATAATTTATTCATGGGTCGGCACTTGTTAGATAACTGTGCTATGAAGCGCTTGATCGACGTGACCTTTCCCTGCAAGCTTCTAAGCTACCTGATGGTGGTTGGGGGAAGCACTTCAAGGATTGCCTTGACTTTATTTGGATCTACCTCGATGCCTCATTTTGAGACTATGAAACCCAAGAGTTTTCCAGATGTGACACCAAATATGCACTTCTTGGGGTTTAGTCTAACTTTGTGTTCATGAGGCAATCAAGGATCTTGCGTAAGTCATCGAGATGATTTTGGTGCAAAATAGATTTGGCCAACAAATCATCCATATAATATTCCAAAGTTTTATGCATGTGATCATGGAAGATGTATGTCATAGCACATTGGTAGGTGGCGCCAGCATTTTTAAGGAACCTTATAACAAAATGTCCCCCAAGGTGTCGTGAATGCCATTTTTAGTTGATCATCGAGATTGATATGAATCTGGTTGTATCTCGAGAAACCATCCATGAGGGAAAGAATTTTGTGGCCTATTGTAGCATCTACCAATGCATCGATGCTAGGCAAGGGGAAATCGTCCTTGGGACTCACTTTGTTAAAATATCAAAAATCGATGCATATGTGAATCCTCTCATCTAGATTTTTGATGGGTACCATGTTGGACAGCCATGGTGGGTAATATATGTAGATGAAAAACTATGCATCCAATAGCTTTTATAGCTCATATTTTACCATTAAGGCCAATTTTGGGTGCATCTTATGTAGCTTTTGCTTGACTGGCTTGAATGTCGGATCAAGTGTTAGATTATGCGTGACTAGTTGCGGGTCTAGCCCCGGCATGTCTTTGTAGGACCATGCAAAAACCTCCTTCTATTTGAGAAGGGCAATGTAACTAGATTTCTCTTTAGGGGATAGACTTACCCACATATTGATGATCTATAGACTCATTGGATCAGAACCGATGTCTACGTCAACCATATCTTCAACTGACATGTGGGATCTGTCCTCCAACTGATGTGGAGTTGGGATAAGGTGGATATCATTTGTTGAATTTAGATCTACGTTGGGAATTTAAGGTTCATCTTTAGCATGGAATATATCCTGAGTCTATCCTAGGGTGAAATGAAACATCTCGCTGCAAGGCCAGTACTCTGATGGGGATGGTGGTGAGTTAGCATGATCCCAGTCTATGGCATCTAGGTCTAGATACAATGGTCATGTTGGATCGGTTGGGTTGTGGATGGGGGCAGTTAAATTAATGGATATCATGTTGATGGAATGAATTTGGTCTCCATTACCATGTGGGTGTTGACTCAGACATCCTTGGTGATCCTTGCACCCCAGATCTGGCTCTATGGGTACTAGCACAAAAGGATCGACCCTATGTGTGGACAGAAGGATAGGGTCTACCTTGGCACTGGTGGCCCTATAGGTTCTCTAGGTAGGAGGTGCTCTCTGTATGCCTAAAGTGGTGGATGAAGCACTTGGTTTAGCTATACTTGGTTTAAATGCCACCTATTCCTTGGTCCCATATTCAGTTGTTTGAACATACCATCGATGTCTATGGGGTATTCTTATTGCCTCATATGGTTGAGATATGCCATCTAAGTCTCATCCTCATAGTTTCTATCAGATATCCATAGGCCCTCATTAGCTTCGACCACTATGTGCTCTTCTGGTTGGTATAGCCTCCCACTAGGCATTTCATGATCACTTGGCCTTATGGCTGACATGGGAGGCTCATTTTGTTTGATAAAGTTAATTTGATCCCATATGGGTTGTTCCACTCTTTGTGGTAGGGCTAGATTATCTTGAGGTGGCCACTGCTCGATTGGAGCATCCAAGGGAAACATTGCCATGAAGTTCTCCTGATAGTCATCAATGGGTGTCACCTGTGAGTGATTGCTATCGGACTCAAAATGGTCCTAGGGTGCTACCTCATAAGCTGACTCATCTTCAAAAGACTCCCCTTGATCTTGCTCATATCCCTCTTGGAGGTTAATCCTTTAACTTTCCCCTTTCTCGATCCAAGTGGAGGGGTTGTTGATTTCAACAAGGTTTGTTGTTATCAATGGGAGATAGTCCCCCAATGTGTATGTTATGTTGGGATTTGCATATGGATCTTGTGCCAACCCATCCTTGTTGCCTAGCCCTAGGCCTTGCATGTTTTCTACCAAAATTTCGAGGGGTAAAGGGTGGTTGAACCCTACTCCTAATTTGTCATATGACATCTGGTATCTTGGTTGACAAAGAATACGCATTCCTTGTTCATATCTACCCAATCCATATCCATGCCAATTACATTGGCTAAGGTATTTCAAGGCAAATTCTGGGTTGGACAGATAGTCAACATTCTTAGAAAATGGCTCTTTGTCCTCTTCCTCTTGTAGGTAGGGTTCAATTTCATTTTCAAGGCCCCATATACAAAGTTTGTATGATTTGGTGGGTAGCCTAAAGGGAATATAGTTTTGATGGGGAGGCAAGGTCTCCCCATGTCTTGCATGGATTCGAGTGTGGGTGTGGCCACTATGTTCTGCACTAGGTACTCCCCCAAGCCCGTATTGGCCATTTCAATGATAATAATTGGCGATTAAGGGGGAGGGAATGGGAGTTCTCCTTGAGTCCACTCCATGTTGGGTGAACCAAGCATCTTGACTTCCATTCGGTGGGGTACCTCTTTGGTAGAGATGGTTGAGACTAGTGGTGGCACTTCCTCTAGGGGCTTATTCCCATTTTCCTTTGATGTGGCCACCATAGGTGGCATTGTTGGTGGAGGAACAGACGACGAAGATGGACCAGGTTGGTTACTTGAGGGACTCAACAATGGGGATGTAGGCAGAATTGGACCCTGAGTGGACGGATTCAATTGAAAGTCCAAATGTGTCGATGGGAGGGTCGATTGTGGCATTAGTTGCACTGCATTGCAAAAATTAAAGAGCTCTAGGTCTGTTAGGACTACATGCACTTGCCCTTCATATGTGTACTTAAGGCATTGATGGGCTATCGAAGGGACACACTTCATGTCCCTAATCCAATGCCGGCCTAGCAAGATATTGTAGGCCATATCACCCTCAAGGATGTGACACAATGTAGGAATGGTATTTTGTCCCACTTGGATGGGTAGGATAATTGTGCCAACTGTCGAGCATAACGCTTCGTTGAATACTCAAAGAGTGTAAGTGGACACCATAATGTGGGATACCGACAACTTAAAATGTTTTAATGCTGCTGTCATGATTATGTTGTTGGAGGAGCTAGTGTCCACCAACACCCTCTTGAATGGAATCCCGTTGACCTGCACAATGACGTACAGGGGTGGATCCACCATATCACTAGTTACCATTTTTAGTTCATCTTCCTTGAAGGTTATGACTGGATCTATGCATTGTCTCATATGTCCCACAAAGTTGTTGAAAGAATTGGGTTCTTGGGGCTGTGGCTTAATGTATTTGAGTATCTCCATCAGAGCCTCCCGATGGGGCGGTGATTGTTGGATGAGCTCATAGATGGATAGCCTAGTCGATGTGGTCCTTAAGATTTGAGTAAGCTTAGTCCAAATCATGGCCACTAGTATAGGTGGGGGAGGTTGTGTAGGGTGTTATGGAGGTTGTGACGTTGATGGAACATCTCCTATAGTTGCAATGGGTGCAACCACTTTTGGGTATCTTCTGTTTCGTGTCATGATGCTTATCATCCCTATGTATCCTTGCATGGGGTAGTCTTGTGTTACCTTGTTCACTTGAAAAGTCTTTACCTATGCATCATGTGTAGGCAGGGGGTCTTTGAAGACTTCCATCTGTTGGTTGCTCAATGCTATGGTATTATCCACCGTGAGCATCTTGTTGTCTATCAAGTCCTGCACTAGGTTTTTGAATTTCCAAAAAGAGAAGATGTCATGTCCTTTTTGTCGGTGAAATATACAATACAAGTCTTCCCTATAGCCCTTAGGTTTTGGTGCATTGGGATCTATGGGTCGAGTTTTTGGCAATTTTATCAGGTTTTCTACGAACAAGCGGTCAAACAAGGAGTCTCTAGACTCTGTGAATTATGTGAATTGTCACTTAGGGTGATGTTGCTGATTTTGCTCTTGCTTGTGGTTTTCCTTTTCATAGTTAGCAGGAGGAATTACCTGATAATTAGCCTTTGGAGGCTGTGTCATTTGTGTAGGTAGTGGTACAGTTATGGAAACTTGATTGACCATGGTGGGTTTTGGTTGCGTGGGCCCAGTTTTGGTATTTTTGATCCACTCTTTCTTGTGCAGCTTGGCAATCTTGCCATATTGAATTTTGATCTCCTTAATTATCTTGGCTTGTGCCAAGGCTTCTTCTAGGGTGGCATATTGTTGTAGCTGCAATATCATAGATATCGACCTTATGCAACTCTTTGAAAACATTTGAGTCATGTCGGCCATGGGTGGGAGGTAAGGTAGATTTGAAAGCAATGTCCTCCACCGATTCCCATAAGTGGCTATGGTCTCATCAACATACTGCTTAAGGCCAGCTAGGTCACTTAAGGATGCCTTCTTCTTGGTGTTTAAGGCAAAACATTCAAGGAATGCGTCCACTAGCTAGTCTAGATTAGTGATGTTGTGCTTCGATAGCTAGGTAAACCAATCTGAGGCAAGGCCTATGAACATGGTTATAAATGTTCTCATAAGCAATGCATCATTGTACTGAATGCCAAAGCATTGACTCAAGAATCTTGTTACATGCTCTTGGGCATCGTCATCCCCTCTAAAAATTACCAATTGAGGCATTTTGAAGTGGTTGGGGTATGGGGGTGCCAGAACTGAAGGATGCACAGGGTGACTGTGGAGCTGGTGTAAGGTGGGCTTTTGGGGCCCTGAAGTCTTAGTCTCCACAGACTCTAAGTTCTCTAGCAATGCTTTGTATGAATCAAAAGATTTAATCTCCTCTTCTTTAGTTTGTTCCCATTGTGAATTGCGAGGAACTTGAGGCCTATGGAGGGGTAACTGGGTAGCGCCCCCGCTACCTTGGTAGGGTGTCTCGACTGGCTCTTCTTCTTGCTCAAATTCCTCATAGGATTTGTGAGGAGTTTTTGGGTGTGTCCTATAAACATAGACGGGTGCCTGTGGAAGATGCCCATCATGGGTTCTAGGGGTGGCCTCCCGCTCATGTCTAGGAGGTCTTGGAGGAAACACTTGATAAGGTCGTGGAGACCGGTCCCGTACTAAGGGGTTATGCCTCTCATAAATTTATGTCCTATGCGTGTGAGGGGTTGGAATCCTCTCATGTCTAGTGTTCTGGAGCAACTCATCTATCTGGCGCTAAATGCACTCTTTGTTAAGATGATACAGTTGCTCTAACTACTGCTGATATTGCCTAAGCTGAGTGATTTGTGCTTGGCGAGCGGCATGTTTGGCAAATGCCAAGTTGATTTGTTCCACCGTCTTAGGTCTAGGAGGCCTAGATGCCTCCCCTACATATCTATCTTGGTCGTGGTGATCCAAGATATCTATAGGTCACTTTCCTCTATCGAGGTTAGCAGCATTCACCCGAGGCTCTGGCCTCAATAGGTGGTCTTGATAATTAGCAGGTGCGGAGGTGCATTGCTCCTACATGGTGTATTGCTCTTGAGGAATATACTGGTCTTCCTCGTGCTCCCTTTCATACATGTGAAGGGGACAGGTAGAGTTGGCTTGCCCTATCTGAAGAGCCCTACACTCTAGATTTGGTCCATTAGTTCTAACAGTAATGAGGGGTAGAGGGGGGATGATATAATCATGTGGCCCCTCCTTATGAACCCTATGTTTCTCTAGCACTTCATCACGTAGTGGCCACTCATAATGAGCACCTAAGGGAGCCTTCCTATGTGTGTACTCCTCCTGAGAGGGTCTATATTGAATGGGAGTGCCCCTCAAAGGGGTTCCTCTATAGTCCTTTTCTGTAGTGGCATAGTGTGGACTATATTTTGGGTCCAACCACCAAGGTGGTATAACCAAGTCCTTAGGGCTGTAACGGAGGTGACCTGTGCCTCCTTGTATACTTTTCACAACTTCTGCCCATGATTGGGCTTGGCTATAGGTATACACCATGGTGGTGGTATTTCTAGAAAGATATGCGTATTTTTATTTCCTTTAAAAAATTTTATGCTACACCAAACAAAAGGGGACCACACAAGAAAAGAGATGATTATCTTGTTTACAGATTAAAAGTGTGCCCTAAATCTGGTTCAGTGTGTTTTATTTTTGTTGTGTAGATCTTGTGAAGAAAATTTTGTTATCCATGCAAAATGAAGGCTCTTATATCTCCCAAGATGGTCGCCCCTTCAATATACCACTGCCAGGCCATTATACTGAACCTCTCAATATACCCGCCCTTACATGAGGGAGACTATTGGTACGCGAGAGCAGAATAGTATGTGGAACATAGGTGGTACGAAAGGGGAATCACTCTATTTTTGACACCTACCATAGAATACTTATCCTCATGCACTGGGAATCACCCCCACTACACTTGGTCAGCTTTCATGAGGATTTATGTCTAGCAACAATAGCGATCAGGGTTATGTATGCAAAATCCAAGCCAAGGTGGTGATGAAATCCACCGTTGGTCTTGATCAAGTGTTGGGGTATTAAGACCAACTCCTTGATGTTAATATTATTGTGTGGTGTGTGTGGTTCCTTTTACTTGTGCAAAGAAAGAAAACATGCAACAAAATTCCCTATGCAAGCAAAGAAAATAGAAAAAATACAGAGACAAAAACAAAAAAACACAGAGGATGTCCAGAAAACCTACCTCTTCTCTGCCCAAACCAGATGCCTCTGAGTTTCTGCTCAAAAAATGTACAAAGAGCTAATCATCCTGGGGTGGGATGAATAGCAGGTCTATATTCATCCTAGGGTGAGACGAATTTGTATTCGTCCCGGGGTGGCATGAATTCCAAGTCTATATTCGTCACAGGGTGGCACGAGTAGCAGTCCAGCACCCAAATGAGTAACACCTACAAGAAAAACACAAAATTTTGATCAAAAAATTGATCCCAATAGTAGGGGGCAGGGTCCCACCGTGATCACCATTGAAATCGAATGCGGGGTGACGACGTGCCAGATTATGATGCAAACAAAATTGATACAAACGGTGTAGCTGCTAAGCCCTACGAATGCGAGAAACAAATGCATGTAGGAAACAAAGCATAAATGAAACTAGATGTAAGCAAAACAAAGTGGGGCCTCTTTTTATTAATGTTGCTTTCAATCCGGTTATAATACATCTCCCCCCACTCTAGGGCTCGAAGCATTTGATACAGTTTGTTACATCAACGGAATCAAAGAAATATCCTTGTCGCCGCTTGCATCCATGTGTTTGTGTGTTCCTTGATGCACCTTCGGTGTTCCTGGTAGTGATATCCTACACTCAAAGAAATAGCAAACGGTTAATAGCATATGTGGATGGAAGGAAAACATGCAATCCCCAAGGCCTTCGACTAGTTAATGTATAAAATAGCAATACGATGATAAAAACATGTCATAATGAACCCAAAATTTGATAGAAGCATAAAAACATCATCAAAGACACATTGCAAAAATAACAGTCGAGAAATCATGCATGGATTTCTAATCGCTCTTGGGTGGGACGATTAGGACTATCACAAAACATGCAAAATCAACCTTTCAAATGTCCTACCCAGAGGCCTCAAAAACTCTTGAAAACTTGGGGTTAGTCTAAAAGGTGAATTTTGGGATGACCCAGAAGGTAATATTTGGCATATTCTGCCCAGATTGTCCTGTATCCGAAGGTGCTCCCTGTATGTTAGTAAACACGTAAAATGATAAAAACAAGGTCAAAACAAGTCAGAATGTCATGAAATTTGAACAGAAGCATAAGTAAACCAAATAGAACATAATGCAAAAATAATAGTAGGGAAATTATTCACATATTTCTAATCGCTCTAGGGTGGGCCGATTAGGACTGTAGCAGTTTGGGGGGCACCCGGGGGCAGGACGCCCTCCATTTTGGGCCTGGTTTTGACACCAATCCACTTGGGATGGGTCCAAAACCTCCTAGGGGGTTGTGTTTAATAATTTTGTGTGGGATTGTGGCCTATTGTTTGGGTTTTGGGTCGGGATTGCGTTCTTAGTGTTCACTCGATAACCTCTCTTCCAAAAGAGAAATTAGGGATGTAAGAAGTGTAAAAGGGAATGTGGGTATAATTTGGCAGCACTCCATTGCTCCAAATGCTCCAGCTCTATTCTTACTTTGGGGTGAGAAGGCTCACCCTTTTATAGACCTGGGGTCTCCCTCTTTGAATGCGCATGCGAGGGCGCCACTTGGCTTGCCATGCCTTTTTTGGGAGAGAAGATTCCTCCCTGATTTAGAGTCTCCTTGCATGAGGCCTCCATGATCAGGGTATGCTTGACTGAAGTTCCTCTCTCAGATTTGAAACCATTCCTCATAATTGCATGCTCTAAAGGCGCAGTTGAGTGGCAAATCTATCGAGGTTTGACTTTTTCCCAGTCAAACCTGTTATTCATCCCACCCTGGGATGATTGCTGCTAATCGTCCCAGGGTGGGACGAATAGGATTCTAATAGGATTCTAATCATCCCAGGGTGGGACGAGTAGGGAGCAAAGTGCTAAAAAGGTGCCAAATTGACCTCTGACCTTCCAAAACTGATTTGGGAGTGGTTAGGACCACTGTTTAACCTCTAGAGGCTGCCCTAGGGGGTATGTATGCCAACTCGATCAGTGCTTGTAGCCACATAATCGGGTTGGTGTTGTTTTGGTGTCTACAGATTTTAGTTGAGATTGAGAGTTGAAGGATAGAACATATTGAGTCTCTAACAATTCTCTTTATGCTTCTATGAGATTGATTTGAGTTGAGATTGAAAGTTGAAGGATAGAACATATTGAGTCTCTAACAATTCTCTTTATGCTTCTATGAGATTGATTTGATATGATTGGATGAAACGCATTGGGTCTCTAACAATTCTCTTTGTGTGTTCACATTGGGTAAGTTTCTTGGTAAAATTGCTTAAGCTGATTTGGGCAAGTTCTTGGTGAGCTTGCTAGGACTGATTTGGATAGGTTCTTGTTGAAGAAATTGTGGACAGATTTGATGAAGTCTTGGTGGAGACTTGTGAGCAGTTGTGATTGATTTGTTCAAGCTTTTCGCTTAAGCTTGGGATAGATCTAGCAGAGATTTGAGAGCAGATTTGTGTTGGACCAGAGGACTGAGTTTGGTGTAGATTTGTGATAGATTTTGAGAGGACTTGTGCTGGACCGACTGACTGCTTTTAGTATAGGTGTTGATGAGTAGCTATGGAGGTGATCAGTGAGGAAAAAATTCTCTAAAGCCAGAGCAAGGAGGACAGGACGTCTTCTATGGAAATGAGTTCCACCTGCTAGCGGCAGAAGAAGCAGTGATCTTCTGAAGTATCATTTCCGAGCTTTGGGGGATAGGACATCTCCTTTGGGCAGGAGGCTCATAAATACTTCTTTGGGGGATAGGACATCTCCTTTGGGTAGGAGGCTCATAAATATTTGATTAGGGGAAGGATTCTCCTTTGGATAGGAAGTCCATAAACATTGTAATTGGGAAGGATTCCCAAAGGATTTGATTGAGAAAATTTAGTGAAATATTTTCTCCGTGGAGTAGCCCACCTTGGGTGAACCACGTTATATTGGTGTCTCAATTGTGTGATGAGTTGTACAATGTTTTGATTACTGCTTTGATTTTGCTATTGGTTCATTGCATTGCTTTCTAAAGTAAAAGGAAAAAGTTAAAAAGTGGTCTTATATTGTTCACCCTCCCCTCTCAGTATAAACTTGTGTTCTTCAGATATAATCAAAGCTATTTTCAGCCTCTCATTACCTTAGCACATAAATGGTCCTACAATACTTATTTGGCCATATAAATTTTATCAAGAGATTTATCCCGGATTTTATAGCCAATGTTTGGCCAATGACCCTCATGCTGAAGAAAGACCAAGTATTCAAGTGGATAGAGAAAGGGAAGAAAGCTTCTTAAGAAATAAAAAGAGTATTGCAGAGGCTTTGATGTTAGTGAATCCAAATTTTGATAAATACTTCATCATCTATGTATGGTGAAGAACTCAACATTGTGGTCTTGCTTACATAGAAGGATGGCAATCAACACGAGTTCATCATTGCCTTATTTAGTCAGACTCTAAAAGGATATAAAGAAAAATACAACCCGGTTGAAAAATAAGTGTATGCTTTGGTTAGAGGTCTAAAATATTTCAAACACTTTATCTCAAATAATAAGATCATTGATTATGTTATCCACTCATGCTAGAGAATTTACAATGGGTTGTGAGATTAGTGAAAAAAGGGCTAAATGGATCATCAAGATACTAGAATATGTTACTGAGATCATTCCCATGAAGCTAATTATAGAAAGGGCATTGTACCAAAGGTTGGCTAAAAATATGGACAAGGAAGGACTAGCATGGACACATGCTTGATCAATTTAGAATAAGAGATACTAGACTAGGTAGATCATAGAATTGAATTTATTTAAATAGGAAAATATCCATCTGGCCTATATCAAGCTCAAATGAGGGAGTTTTATTTGTAGAATATTTACTATTTGCTCATGGAAGATGTTCTATTTTTAAGAAATGTTGATAGAGTTCTCCTAAGATGCACTAAAAAGGAGCAAACTCAAAGTCTACATTAGGAATTTTGTCAAGGGATCTTAGGAGGGTACTTCTTAGCTTAGACAATTGCCATTAAAATTATGATAGTTGGCTACTATTGGTTAAGTATGTTTGTAGATGCCCATCAATGGGTAAGAATATGTGAAATTGCAAGTTATTAACCCAAATAAAGAAGAATACACCTATGCCCCTAAAGCCTATAGTAGTAGATGAAAAATTATCCTATTAAGGATTGGACTTCATTAGAATGATCAATCCACCATCAAGCAAGGGTTACAAATTAATCCTCATTGCTATAATCTACTTCACTAGATGAGTAGAGTTAGTTCTACTAAAAGAGGCTATTGAGAAAGTAATCATAGAAATTTTGGAAGACATAATTACCAGGTTTGGTATTCCTAATACAATAATTACTGATAATGCCAAGGTATTCATAGGTTCCAATATTACTCAATTCACCTTCCAACATGACATCTATTTGAAGGCCTCTTCAAATTACTGCACACAAGGTAATGGTTTGGAAAAATCCACAAACAAAATCTTGATGCAAAACCTAAAAGGGATTAGATTAGGTAATCAATAGCATTGGCATATTCACCTTTGAATATATTTATGAGTAGATCACATCACTCTAAAGAAATCTTGAGGATGTTCCCTTTATACTCTAGTATATGGTAAGGACACTAAATTACCTATATCTATAGAGTTACATGTGCTCCAGTTGTTGCATCAACTAGAGATTTAGGAGAATGATTCCATGACTGTGAGAATGGTATAACTCCTTAAGCTTGAAGAATTGAGGAAAGAAACCAAAGAACAGTTGCTGAGACACCAAAAAGTGGTTAAAATATGGTTCAACAAGAATTCCACACCTCAAAACTTTATGGTTGATGATCTGGTACTAAAATGAGATGAAGACATAAGCAAACTAGGTCATCACACAAATTTTGATGCAATTTGGAGTGGCCCATATATTATATTTATCTATAAAAATCAAAATTCCTTTGATCTAGTTACAGTGGATAGTGGCGTTCTTCCAAATCTCAATCAATGGTATTTAATTAAAGAGATACCCATAAGATATCTATAAAAAATAAGAAATATATATACATATATTTTGGTTTTGTGTTGCCTTTTGTAGGTTTTATCCTTAAGGAGTTGTTAGAATCCCTAAGATGTGATGAAGGATACTAAAGGTGCATCACAAGTTTTAAAGCACTCTTGGATGCCTTGCTAACCATCAAAGCTTCTCAATACATGGTGAATGTTTTACAAGAAGTTTAAAGGATGGTGTATGTTCTCAAAATTGTTCTACAGTCCATCTAATCTCAAATTAATAGTCTTTACTAATCTAGGGGTGGACCTAACAAAGGCATATTACAAACGTTCTATGATCCATCATATTGTAGGTCAATAGTCCACACTATTTCAAAGACTTTGATGAAGGATCGATGGAGCAAGACTCCACAAACCAATTTATCTTAAATATCTATAGAGTATGCTATTTTAAGATCTTTTTGATAAAGGTTGGTTTCCAAAAGTTTTGTTGACCATTAAATCTCAATGATCAATGACCAATTCTAGAGCAATTAGGAAGGGCTTGGTTGGAGGTCCCAAATCAATGACCATTGTTCAAATTGGAAAATATATGGAACATAGTGTTTGTAAGGATGTAAAAGCCTCAATTTATTTTGATGCTATAAGGATCATTCATCATGCTAAATCAATAGCTCATGCTACTTCATAGAGCTTTTATGGAAGTTAAAAAGCCAAAATTATTTGTGGATAATCCAATCTCCTAGATCAATTGCTCATGTTTTTTGAAACTCCAAGATGACTAGGGAATCCCTACTAAATTGAATCATGGATGCCTTGATAGTCATCAATTCCAAATCATCTAAATATTTATGAAATATTAGATTTCAAAAATCTTTGAGCCAAGCTAGCATACAATCTCTAATTCATTCATATCTATCGGTGGCATGGTTTGACAAGAAGAATTAATGATAAATAGTTTCTTGGATAAGCACATGTTTGATTAATCCAATCAAGGGATAATATTAAAATAAAGGGTGATTCCTCAAGATAGTGTTAGCCCTCTAATTGGCTAATAGGGAAATTTTTTAGGCCATCCAAAGTGGTTACTATTCCTTACAATCATACTTGTAAGGAAAATTTAAACCCCCATGCATGAGTTAATGACTTGATTATAGTGATAGCCTCCACATTAGCCTTGTATAGAAGAAAATAAATGGTATGCAAGGTAGCTTCAATGATGAGAAGTGAATCAACCTTGAAATATGTAAAAATTTCCCAAAGACAACTCTACAAGATTGAAATAGAAATTCAAAATTGGTCATGCAAGGTGGAAAACATCTCCCACCAAATGGAAATATAGGTTATAAATACATAGCACATGAATTAATGTTGTATACATGCAAAGCCTTATGGAAATATTCTATAAAAATTTCCCATCATTCTTCTTTCTTATTGAATCTTAGAGCACTCAAGAATACTCAAAGCACTAGAAGGTACCATAGACATAGTTACCAAATGAGACTAAATAAAGCAAGTGCAAGATAATTTCAAGCAAGAACTAGTAAAGCATGGAGTATAATATAAATTTAAGTCACTCATCATCAACCAAAGTAGGCAACTCTCAAACATAAGCAAATCCTTTCCTGGGCACAAAGTTTCATAGCCCACCCCATTAGGACTTTCCAAAAGATATTAATTGATCTAAAGGAGCAATTAATACCTGAATTACAATATTAGCCTAACCTAAAGAACATAAGCTTATAGTGAGAGAGGGGTGAACAATATAAGATAAAAAAATTTACTTCTCAATCCAAATGATAATAGCAATAATATTAAAGCATTAAATAATGCACACATCATCACACACATGAGAGACATGATTTAACGTGGTTCACCCAATGTGGGCTACTCCACGGAGAAAATGTTCCTTATAAAATTTTCTCAATGAATCTTTTGGGAATCAAATCCCTATTACAATGTTTATGGAGCTCTATCCAAAAGAGATACGAATCCCCTATGCTCTGGTTTGTGGATCTCTCTCCATAGGATTAATTTTTTAAGTCTTATAAATGATATAAATGTTTTTTTTTAATTTTAATAGTTAAATTTAACTATTTAATTATAATAATAAAAAAACAACTCATCTGATCCCGGGCACCAACAGCATCAGATCCCTCATCTGCGCTCCAACTCATCCTTCCCAACTCCAAATCAAGTTCCAAACTCCCAAGGCCATTTTGGGGAGGTGTCGTTGACCATCGGAGCATGAGGAGCTCCTGTTAATCTGTCGAATCATTTCCCAACACCCAAGGCCTCCGAGGATGTTGTTGTAGTTTCATTTGTTCCTCCCCTGGCGCAGCATGATTTATCTTCCTCTCTTAAGGTATGCCCTCTCATTCCTGTTTCAAATCATTTATCTTCTCTGTTTGATGGTGACCACACCCTTGCTTCTGAGAATGCTTCGGAGAATCCCATCCTCGATCCTCCTTTGAGTTCCCCCCTTTCCCCTAAGAGCCTCCTTGGCTCTCCCAACTGCAACCCTAAAACCAGAAGTCATAAATGTCCCTCAAAACCCTTCTTGGAGAAGGGATTTCTTTGCCCTAATCCATGACGTCTTAAAAAAGGATTAGCAGATGTTGGGGTAGAGCGTAATGTTGGGAGACCATCAACTAAAGCTCTGAGGAAAAAGGAGATAAGAGTCAGAGATCGTCAATGGCTCTCAGTATTTATTGAAGATGTGTGTTGAAAATCCTTCTCAGCCCTTTGCTAGGGGAAAAAAATTCAATCCCAATTTTTGTTAATGTAAATTATTTTTTGGAACTTTAATCAGCACATAAAGTTTTTCACAAATTTTGGGTACTGTTTACAAAAACAGTTACTAATTTTTAATTTAATTTTGTACTTATTTCTTTGGTAAATTTGTTCCATATTAGTTTCTCTTTGATCTTCTTTAAAAGCTTTTACTTCTTTGATGTAAAAGGTTATGAAACCTTTTTCATAACCCTATACCAACCAAAAAAAAATTATATTTTAATGTCCTAGTGGAATCACTTATACGAGGCGATTTTGGTTATGACGACGTTATTTGTTTATGCATTTATATGTTAAGCCTCCAAAACTCCGTCAAGGAGGAGAGGAAAATCTTAAAGGAAAAGGCACGTCGGAATGAAATTTCCTAGATAATTTCTTTGATATTTCGTGCACTCCACGTAGGCAAGATATTCGTCGAATCATTTGAACAAGAGAACGGTGGCGGTTTTGAAAATTCCCAAAAAAAAAAAAAAAAAAACTTGACATAACTAATTGTTTTAAAATATTTTATCTTTGATGCTGCTGTCTTTTCAAACCCAACTGTCCAACACACATGGGCACGTGGGATGTGTAGTGGAGGATGAGGTGTCAAACCACCATTCAACACCTGTTGATTTCGTTTGCCAGGGTTCGATGCTCGTTGCCTTCTCTAAAATTTGTACATAATATATATATTTTTAAATTTTTATTTCTGGTTTTGTGAAAGGTTTTTTCGCTAATCGTGGTAGCTCGTAGAAGAGAATTACGGCCAGCAATATTTACATTTCAGGGCTTTGAAGGCTTAGACTTCTGATTCAACTCTCTCTGGAGCAGCTGCGCAATATAATTGTGGTTTTATGCCTCGACGTTTGAAATCTTTCCAGATCTGTTAAATCGGAACGGAATTTTAGTGAAATTTTGAGATTCTGTATGTCGTACTCAAACAAGGGGGCTGGAAATGGCCTGAAATGGCCTTATTTTGCATGTTGTTAGTGAAAAACGAGTTAATGTATGGAAGTGTTATGTATATGTTAGTGAACAATGAGTGATGTATGTAAATGTTATGTAGACATCGATGGGGTTTATATGGCGTTGCCTTTGCAGGTGCGCTTGCAGGCAGGCCATGAGGTTTTAATAAAGATCTTTCCTTTGTTTTCGGGAGGGTTACCCAGAGCCTCATGGCCTTTTCTCAGGCGGGTATTCTGTGTCCCTTGTGTCCTTTGGTTTGGTGTGAGGTTTTTCGATGGTGTCCTTTATTATCGGAAATGGTTTTTGGCAGATCTTTAGTTTTCGAAAACCAGTCTGTATTCTGAAATTCCGAAAGACAAGGAGGAAAAACGGACAAAAGAGCTTGAAGGCAGTTAATTTTCATTCCCGTGGTTAAAGATTTATCCGGTACATGGTTGGGCACAATCTTGACGGCGTTTCCTCTCTGGCATGTGAAGATATGCAAGGTAAGAGAATTTAGGGTAAGCCGTTTCATCAAATTATATCGGATTAGAGATCTTATTTTTGTATTTTACCTGAAATTTCAACTTTGAAATTGATTTACCTTAACATCTTGATGAATCTTAAATTAAATGAACTAGTCACAGAGTCGAGCATTTAAGTACCAACACATCGGAAAATCAGGTTGTTTTTACAGGCCTCCATCTGATATTAGGTATTATGTTTGAATTAGATTTCAGAAACACAGTTGCATAGCTTCCAAAGGATATATTCGAGAGCCAATAATCGAGTCTATGTTTAGCCAGATCAAATCCCTATCAAATTTTCATTCTTAAGAAAGCTATTCTCTGTGAGGTGAGACGTCATTGACGTGTCGAAACTGCTGTTCATTCACAGGAAGGAAGAGGAAGCCTATCTTTTCGTCTTTGTTGTAGAACTGAAAACTATTATATTACCATGGACAAAACCGTAACAAGAAAGGTGGGATTTTTTTTTTTTTTAATATTGGAAAAAACAATTATAATCAATAAAAATAAAAGAGGTTACAATAAAAAAAAAAGTTGGAAAGATCATAAACTCAAGGATGTAATAGAATTGTAACCTTAGGTACCAAGTAGACTTATTGGTCCATTTTTTGTGGTTGTTCAAAGCCAACGCCTCAAAAGTGTTGGAATTGTTGGGTCGAATGGGTGAAACTGTTTTTTTGCTCTTCATTCACAAGAAGGAAGAGGAAGCCTCTCTTTTCGTTTTTGTTCTAAAACTGAAAACTATTATATTACCATGGACAAAACCATAACAAGAGAAAGGCGTGACATTTTTTTTATTGGAACCAACAATTATATTCAATAAAAATAAAAGAGGTTACAATAAAAAAGTTGGAAAGATCACAAAATCGGGATGTAATAGACTTGTAACCTTAGGTACCAAGTAGACTTATTGGTCCATCATTTGTGTTTGTTCAAAGCCAACGCCTCAAAAGTGTTGAAATTGTTGGGTCGAATGGGTGAAACTGTTTTTCGGGTAGACTGTCTCCATCTTCTTTCCCCTGTCGAGGACTACGAGAACGTCGAAACCGCATAAAAAGGGAGGGATCTTTAGATTTTGCTTCCTTTGTAGGAACCACCAATTCCATCGATGATGGCTCTGCATCCAACGACATATCCTTGTTGTCGTTAAGATACTCCAACACACTATAGTTGTTGGATGAATACTCAAATTGATTTCCTCTTTAGTGGATGATTGTTATGTTTGTTTTCCTTCTATTTGTTGGAGTTATGTATCATGTAAGGGTTGTTCTTGTTGTTAGTTCCTTAAAAAAAAATTGTTTATAGAAACTTAGCAGTTTGAAGAAGATGAAGAATATCTTTGATAGAAAGGCAAAGATTGGACTGCTTTAATTAACTTATTAAAAATATAACGAGAACAATATAATGTTTTGTTTTTTTTAATGGGAATGGTCCCAATAGAAGCCACACATAGCCTATTAAAAAAAATACTAGCTATGTTGAACACAATTGAAAGTCTACTAATTTCAACAACTTATCCTTCGAAGAGTTGAACTGTGTGTTGGTTTTAGGGGTACCTATTAACTAGTCCAAGGTAGGGGCATGACAACAGGTTTTGAAAAGGATTCAGTTTAAAATTCACACATTTCAATATTGGGCTAGGTTTTTGAGTATCAATATGGTCTCCAACCCTAAAGGACCAATGCACAACATTGGCGCCGCAGAAGGGAATGCATGCGATAACAACTCCTCTCCACCGATTATGTAGGTTTGTGCTGAGAATGGTCCACAAGGTAACCCTCATTCTCCTGATGTAATTCTTCCATTGCCTAAATTTGATTCTACATGTCACTGTTTAGAATCATTCACCCTTGTCGGGTATTTCATTGGACACATCCCTAATGAGTCTTCCCTTAGGGCCTGGGTTAACGCAGCTTGGACTCCTCATGGAGTCAAGCTAACGATGGTTCAAAACCTTACAAAGGGCTTTTTTTGTTTCGCTTTGCGAAAACAACCCATGCTAAGGCGATTTACAAGCATGGCCCCTGGTACATGAGAAGCTCTCTACTTGTTTTTTCTCCTTGGACCCGTGACTTTTTTGTTTCTGAGGAAAGATCTACCAAAGTCCCTGTGTGGGTGGAATTCCCAGGACTCCCTCTACCTTTGTGGCCCTTTCTCAGTCGCATAGCAGCCCCTCTAGGGCGTGTCATTTTGGTGGAGGCAAACAAATTTTTCCATGCACGCCCTCAAAAACGTGTTTGCATCGAGATTGATATTTCTCGAGATCTCAAGGAGACTATTGACATACAAGTTGGTGACATTGTGCTATCCCAGCAAGTCCTCTACATTAATTTTCCCAACACATTTTCGGTGTCAGTCCTCAGCACACAAGATCAAAGATTGTCCCTTGATGTTGCATAACAAAGACAAGCAGAGCCCCACCACATCGAGTGTGCCCACTCCTCAACCTTAGGAGGATGGTTAGACGACTGTGGGAGGGCATAAAAATACACATTTTGTAGCTTCTAAAGATACACAATCCAAGTCGATACATGTCTGAAAGCCGGTAGAAAAAAGGGTATGAAAAGAAAAAAGTTGGTCCCCCAGCTAAAACTACCAACAATGAGGCTCCTCAGTCTCAACAGATTCATACCCCAAGGGATGCAATAGTGGTTGCTTCCAAGTTTGTCCAACTGGCCAAACCTCCAATACATTCCCTCCTGGCTAACGCAAGCCCACAACCTGAGCAGGGAATCTGTAGAAAAAGATTCATCTCCAAAGATGCAGAAGAAGATGTCGCTCTAGAGAAGCGACTTCATATGACTAGTGTTCACTTGGGCAGTTATGTTTGATTTAGGCTATATTAATATACCTTTCAAGGTATTTACCTTCACATCGGCGGATAGAGAAATTAGACTTTGCATTTCAAAAATAATATTTTAATTATAATTATTTAAATTCAAAATGAATTTAAATATTATAATTAAATATTTAAATGTCCTTTGGGCCTTTTTAAATAAAATAAATTATAAACTTCCTTAGTTTTTTAGGGAAACCTTTTGCCATTATCACCTTAGAAAAATAACCTTATTATTTTCTTTCAACCACCATAGAACGGAGATATCTTTTCAACCCTTTTCTTTTGCCCAAATATTATAATATTGTTATCCTTCTATGGACTTTTTGGATGGTCTTTAGTAACCATTTAGCTTTTATCAATAATCTGATTCAAATTCTCTTTTTGGGGTTGAGTCTTCTGTTGCTCGCATGATTTCTGCTAGACAATTGGTGCATCTGGAGGATAAGCTTCTTTCTTTTGAACTAGGACATTTGAAGGTTTAGAATCATTCACATGCAAGGCTTTCTCCTCCACCAAGGAGAAATCGGAGCATGATCGAATGACTGGGCATATCTTCTTCAGGTGGCCATATTTTTGACAACCATAACATCTTAAAGAGAAGTTTTCATATTCAATATTTTGGATCCATTTCCCTTTGCTTGAGGAGATAGTAATGGATTGAGGCCCAAGAACTGAAACATCCATCCAAACAACCAATCTTGCTTTACTCATATTAATTTTATTGGACAAATTTTCCTATATTTGGGCATCCATATACTGGAATGCATCAATGGCATTACCGATTTTGGTGAATATCTTCTCTCCCTAAAACTCCATAGGGAGAACATAAATATTCACCTAGACTAGGAAGCCATTAACTTCTCATGTAAGGGGATTGAAAGTAGGAGTACAAGGTCTTATATAGACACCCTTTGTTTGAAAAACCAATTATATCTATAATCCATTACCTTATCTCTATTTGCTAAATTAAAAAAGAAATCAGAAAAGAAATTTTTGGGTAGGAGAGTTGGAATTCTGTACTAGTCCACTAATCTTTAATGTATCATTTAATTTCCTTCAGGCTTGGTCTTTTGCCCTTGAGTTTGCAGATAATTGTTCGAGTTTCATGATCAATCAGATCCAACCCAAATTCATCCTCTGAAATCCTGGTAGAGGGTAGAGGTTTATCCACCCAAACCCAAAGATCCCTGAGAGATATTTCTTTTAATTGAAGATGCTTTCTCACAAACTGGAGAGATGATCTACAAACAACCCTCTTCCTTCAATGCTTGATTGCACCTAGGGTTTGCATCCGCGAAGACTGTAGCCAAATTTATCGCTTTGTTCCATCGCTTAGTTGCACCTAGGTTTTACACTCCTTTTGGAAAGACTATAGCTGGAACTGACATAGCTAGTATCTTAAATCAAAGATAAATAAAGTTTTATATTTGGCTTCCGTTGGACTTCCATTAATTTCCACACCAAAAATTAAAAAGTAGAGCTTTCTCAAAGTATTGAAAGAAGGGATAATGGGGCAATTGGCCTTACCAACATCCATAATATTTAGCCCCTATTCTATTGTCGGTTTCCTTCACTATTCCTTACCTACAATGAGGCGTAACTCAGCTCAACTCATACTCTATTAAGAAGACTAACTTAGTTATAGTTACGTTTTTTAATAAGCATTTGACCTACCCATATGGACATGCGTAGAAAAATAATTAAACTTGGTTAAGGGGTAGGATTTTTTAATATGAGATTCTAGGAATACTAGGTTATATATGTATATGAGGTGTTATATAGAAATAATTAAACTTAGGTTAAGTAATATTTTTAATATAAGATTTTAGGATTAGTAGATGTTATATATATGTGTGTGTGTGAGTGAGAGAGAGAGAGTGTGTGAGATGTTATATTTATATATATATTTATTAAAGATATATATTATTTTTTTGAATATTTATAAAATTATATAAAAAAAGTTATATTACTTTCAGCGGCCATTATTCAATTATGAAACCATACAAAAAACTCATGATTGTGACACTAAAGTGTAAGAAGTCATAATTTCCCATAAATTGCATTCTAGAAGAAATGTATAATGCTTGAAATTTAGAAATTTTTACAAGTTTTTTGTGGTCCATATCCTTGATAATATTTTTCATGGTTGTAATCTTGCATAATCTTAAGATAATAAAGATCATTGTAAGATGATAAATATCAAAAGAACTATAAATTCATTCAAAAAATTATAGCATCTAAAACCACGTGTCCTAACACAAGCTTTTCATAGACATGTAAATTCATTGAAACAATTATAGCAACTAAAGAACCATGTGTCCTAAAACAAGATTTTTATAGACTCATAAAAACCTCACACAACACCTAAGATGATAAATATCAAAAGAAATGTAAATTCATTGAAAAATTATAGCATCTAAAACCATGTGTCCTAACACAAGCTTCTCATAGACATGTAAATTCATTGAAACAATTATAGAAACTACATAACCATATGTCCTAAAACAAGATTTTTATAGACTCATAGACACTTCACACAACACCTAAAACAAGCTTTTCATAGACACTTTACACAACACTATTTGAAAATACCTCCAAAAAGAGTTGACAACCAACTTGAACTCTATTTTAAATTAACTTCAACTCTATTCTAAATTAGCTTGATATATTGACAATTCCAAAACCACCTAAAACAAGTTTCGACACATCTAAGCAAAAATAATATTCTCTTTTAGAAAATAATTTCCAAGTTTAAGAAAATAAGTTTGAAGGGTTAAATTAACTTGTATAAAATTGTTTAAAGAAAAACTCAAACAGAGAGGTAATTAACATTGTGAAGCAAAAATTCCATGGTAGATTCAAAAGTTTTAAGGTATGAAAGAAAAAAGCTTTCAAGTATCAAAAGGGTTTCAATACCTTCTAAGACCAATAAGGTCATAAGCTTGCAAGAAACAACAAAGCCAATTTCAACAAGAAAGAAAAGGGGTCATAAGTCGCTCTTGAAGAATTGCCACTACAAAGGCATTAAGAAAGTTATTGAAGCACCTTAAAAATTACAAGAAAAGGAAGTCATAGAAGCTCCTTAAAATTGCAAGAAAGGAAGCCATAGAAGCTCCTTTAAAAATCACAAGAAGATAAAGAAGCCATTGAAGCCACTTAAAAAGCATTGCAAGAAGATTACAAAAGAAATAGTTGTCCTTCAAAGGGTTAAAGCATAGTCCAAAGAGGCTCATAAAGAGGAGAACCAAAAACACTCAAAGTTGCAGAAAGAAGTAACATTATACAAATAATCATCTCTGAAGAACACAAGCTTATACTAAGAGGGGGGGTGAACAGTATAAGATAAAACTTTTTACTTTTCAATCCAAATGATAACAACAATAATATCAATGCAGTAATGAAACAATGCACAAATCATCACACATATGAGAGACACAGATTTAACGTGGTTCACCCAATATGGGCTACATCCATGGAGAAATATTGCTTATAAATTTCTCAACAAATTTTGTGGGCACCAACCCACAGGAGACACCAATCCCCTATTACAATGTTCATGGACACCAATCCATAGGAGACACCAATCCCCTCTCAAGTTCGTGGACACCAATCCACAGGAGACACCAATCCCCTCTCAAGTTCGTGGACACCAATCCACAGGAGACACCAATCCCCTCTCAAGTTTATGGACACCAATCCACAGGAGACACCAATCCCCTCTCAAGTTCATGGACACCAATCCATAAGAGACACCAATCCCCTCTCAAGTTCGTGGACACCAATCCATAGGAGACACCAATCCCCTCTATTGGTTCATGGACACCAATCCATAGGAGACACCAATCCCCTCTCTCGGTTCATGGACACCAATCCATAGGAGACACCAATCCCCTCTCAAGTTCATGGACACCAATCCATAGGAGACACCAATCCCCTCTTCTCAAGTTTGGTCAACACTCTGCTTAGGTCTATCCTCAAATCTTGCTCACAAACTCTGCTTTAAATATGCTCCAAAACCTGTTCAAATCTCCTCCATAATCTGCTCACAAAACCTGCTCAAATCTGCTCCATAATCTGCTCATAAAACTGCTCAAATCTACTCCAAAACCTGCTCATAAAACCTGCTCAAATCTGCTCCAAAACCTGCTCACAAAATCTGCTCAAATCTGCTCCATAACCTGCTCACAAAACCTGCTCAAATCTGCTCCAAAACCTGATCACAAAACCTGCTCAATTCTTAACCTGCTCCAAACCTGCTATTTTTTAAATTTTATACAAACAATCCTCATCTATTCCCAAATCTTGCATAATGATGTCATCAAGTTCTTCACCTATTCTTCAATGTGCTTTCCTCAACTAAAGCAATTCAGACATATTCTACCCAAAATTATTTTATCTTCATGAACATATAGAGAATGATATGCACCAATCAAATGCCCAATATGTTCTTCACATTCATTAAGTCTGTCGCTTCCACATGTCTCACATTTATTACATTAAAAGGTAGCTCTAGTCTAGCACTTGATAACTGACCTTGTAATTATTGATTTGCACCTTTCCTTCCCTTTTGTAGATAGCTGAAAATGTCCTTTTCAATTGAATTCTTTCACACTATCCTTGCACTATGTGATACTTTGACTTGCTTTAAAACAACCCTTCTATTTGTGTGAGACTATACTATTTTTTTTATTTCCACATTCACTTCAAAACCAATCACAATGCACAAATTTGTCCTTCTCATCTACTCCCAAAATCAATCATGAACAATGCACAAATTTGCTTTCAAATCTGATCTATAACCCTTGCCCATTTACTTCCAATTTCAAGCAAAAACAATGCACATCCAATAATTCCTTATACCTCCCACTATATGACAACAAAAATATTTTCCTCAAACAAAACCATTTTGAGAAAGGAATTAAATCACCATACCTCTAAATCTACCTCAATGATGATGATCTTCTTTTGTATGAGCTTTCCAAACCTGTCTTGACAAAAATAATTTTCCTTTTGTTTGTCCCTTCAAAATCTGGTTAGCAATTCTCTTTTTCCTTTCTTGATTAAATATCAAATCAATCACTTTAAAATCCCTTATCAAAAACATACACAATAAAGCTTAAAAATTAACTCCTTATATCTCCCTTTTTGAAACTCACAATGTAAAGCTTTATTGACAACTAAAACCCTTATATCTCCTTTTATTAATTTTCAAAAATGAAACCTTATACCAACATCACAACCCTTATATCTCCCCTTTATTTAATATGCAAAAATATAATTCTACACTAGCACCATGACCCTTATTTCTCCCTTAATTAAATTTGATAAAGTAAAACTTTAAATACCTTGCACAACTATGACGAGATTCTATCCCCTATCCTCTCAAAGTGTAGTGCTCTCACAAGCGCTCATGACCGGATGTGCTACCACAACACATGAAACCTAAAAGGGTGCCCAAATATTTATCCTTGTCTTTGCACTCCCTCAAACATTAAAACCACAACAAAACGGCATCGAAGGGATTCGATCCCTTAACCTCCTGCACAACAATGCTTCCACACAAGCTAGGCGACCATCTAGGCTACCTTGATGGATGGAACCAAAGGTGCAAAAATGATATATGGATCCTTCTTAATTCTGCCTTCACTCTTCAACAAAACGACATCGACCAGATTTGACCTCTTAACCTCCTACACAACAGTGCTCCACGCAAGCAAGGCGTCCATCTGGGCTACCCCAGCGGATGGAATCAAAGGGGAAAATTTGATATTTATCCTTGTCTTTCATTGCCCAATTTTTCGTTGCTCTTCTCCTCTCTCTACCGCTCGCACTCACCACGAGGATCGATCGATTACTTGCCCATTGCAAAGGTGAAATGATGCCCTATATTTATACGTTTCCCATTGTCTTCGATAAGGAGGTCGACTCTTATTTTTTGCCTTCGACTTTCTATCTTCTCCAAAGATGTCGACGCATTAATTTTTTCAAACACTTTAGGTTATAATATTTAAACCTATGATTTAAATATTATAATATTCAATTTTTTAAACTCTTATATATTTAAATCCTTTGATTTAAATATGTCAAACCTTTGTCCCAACCTTTGTCCTTCTCTTTATAATATTTCAAGCCTTTGTCCAAACCTTTGTCCTTCTCTTTATAATATTTAAATTTGATATTATAATATATTTGCCTTACTTTGAAATATACTTTCCTTGCTCCTCTTGAGATATATCTTTGCCTTGGATGATTTTTCATTGTTTGCTATTTATCAAGTCCATCTCTGACATTATTGATATATTGTCCAACCTTATAAACTTATCATCCTTGAAGAATATTTCTGCCTTGAATACCATGCACCTTTGACATCAATGACAACTTAGTATTTCTAACAATCTCCCCCTTTGTCATTGATGGCAACCCTACAAAAAAATTCTCTTACTACAATTGGATTCACAATCTGCTCCCCTTGACAAGCTTCTCCCCCTTACTAAAAACTCTCCCCCTTTGACATCAATGGCAAAGGGCTCCTTGGGGCTAAAAATAAGACACTTAACACAACCCCCTTCCTCCCTGCTCTTACTTGAGACTTCAATTATGAGATGGGAGTGAAACTCCCAAATTACTATGCTCCTCTTCTTGTTTCATTTTCTTTCTCCAAACTTTGGAGATCATACCCTTTTGAACATTTTGACTATCCTTCTTCTTGCTTGACTTTGAGAGCTTAGGGAACACTGTTCTACACCATTTAGCTCTATGCCCAAAATTGTTGCAATTGTAACAAATGATGTTGTAGTCCATGAAAGGTGTAAATGAATTGACATTTCTTCTACAATTTACAACTTTATGACCAAAATGATTACATGAAAAACAATAACCTTGAAAAGAATATTCATCTTGCCTTGGAGGATTTGGTCGCATGCTTCTTTCTTTGCTTTTTCTATGATGGTCCCTGTTCCTTGATGGTGCATTGTTTTCTTCCTCATTGATGCTTCCACTTCTCAACATATCAACATAGGTCTTGGATGCTTCTATTTCTTTTGAGCTTGACTCCCCCTTTTGTTTCTCTTGACCTTCTTCAAAACCAAGTCCAATCTTCATAAATGGAGATCTTTGTGCTTTGATAATATCATCCAAGTTTTTTGAGCTTTTCCTAAACTGATATATCTTATCATTAAATTTTTCAAGTCCCTTCCTTAGAATGATAACTTCATGTTCTAGTCTTTCACACTCTAGTTCTTTTACCTTTAACTGTTCAACCATACCTTCTTCAATTCTCCTTGCCTCTTCAACCTTTACTTTTAAGTCGGTGAGATCTTGTAGAAGCTTTGCCTTTGTTTTCTCATCCTCTTGTACTTGAGCCTTCAATCTTGAGTTCTTCTTTCTAACCCTTTTCAACTCTTCAAGAGCAACAATAAGTTCCTCTTCTATGTCAATTGTGGCTTCCTCTTCATCTTCTAAATCTTTCTCTTCTTCTTGGTCTTCAACAACAGGATCATCTTCTTTCTCTTCTATGGCCAAAAATAGGATTTCTTCTTTTTCACTATTGGAGAGGCTTTCATCATTGTTGCTGGAAGAATTGCTTGCTTCTTCAACATAAAAACTCTTCTTGTGTCTTTGAAAGATCTTCTCATGCTTGCCTTGACCATGCCTATTTTTCTTTCTTTTTCTTGTATTCCTTTTCTTCTTCACTGCTACTACTTCCAGCTTGTGGATAATTAGATGCATAGTGACCAAAGTTACCACAATTAAAACATTTCATAGACTGCATATCTTTGTGTTTTCTTGGACCCTTCTTATTCCTTCTCACAAAATTAGCTTCTTCTCCACTACTTGATTCTTCACTTGATTCTGGTTCTTTATTCTTTGCCTTCTTTGAAGCTTTGAATGTTGCCTCTCATTTGGATGTTTGATATTTTTCTGTCCTCATCTCATAGGCTATGAGAATCCCATGTAGCTCATCCATGCTCAAGGTTTTGAGATCCTTCATTTCTTCAATTGTTGAAACCTTTGCATCAAACCTCATGGGAAGTGACCTCAAGATTTTTTGAACAATCTTAGAGTCTTCAATACTTTCTCCAAGTCCATGAATGGTGTTGACAACCTCATCAACATGAAGTAGATACCTAGCAATATCTTCCTCATATTTCATCTTCAAGTCTTCAAACTTCCTCCTATGGGTTTGAAGTTTTGCCATTTTAACCTTGTCGTCTCCTTCATAAGTTCTCTATAACTTGTCCCATATTTCTTTTTTTGAAGTGCATTGCATGACTTTCACAAACTTTGATTCACATAACCCACTTAAGATTGCATTCATTGCCCTGGCATTATTTTCATATGGTTTCTTACCATTTGCATCTATGGGAGGAGTTGTAGGTGGAGTGAACCCATTCTCAATGGATTGCCATATATCATATCCATGTGCCATCAAATAAGTCTTCATCCTTATGCTCCAGAAAGCATAGTTAGTCCCATCAAACAATGGAGCCCTGTTTGATGAAAACCCTTCTTGATGTGCCATTTGTGTTCCTGTAAGATCTTCCTTCAAGTTGTTAGGCTTTCACGAAGGAACCCGCTCTGATACCAATTGAAGAACACAAGCTTATACTGAGAGGGGGGGTGAACAGTATAAGATAAAACTTTTTACTTTTCAATCCAAATGATAACAACAATAATATCAATGTAGTAATGAAATAATGCACAAATCATCACACATATGAGAGACATATATTTAACGTGGTTCACCCAATATGGGCTACATCCACGGAGAAATATTGCTTATAAATTTCTCAATAAATTTTGTGGGCACCAACCCATAGGAGACACCAATCCCCTATTACAATGTTCATGGACACCAATCCATAGGAGACACCAATCCCCTCTCAAGTTTATGGACACCAATCCATAGGAGACACCAATCCCCTCTCAATTTGTGGAAACTAATCCAAGGAGACATCAATCCCCTCTCAATTTTGTGGACACCAATCCATAGGAGACACCAATTCCCTCTCAAGTTCATGGACACCAATCCATAGGAGACACCAATCCTCTCTCAAGTTTATGGACACCAATCCATAGGAGACACCAATCCCCTCTCTAGTTTGTGGACACCAATCCATAGGAGACACTAATCCCCTCTCAATTTTATGGACACCAATCCATAGGAGACACCAATCCCCTCTCTCAAGTCTGGTCAACACTCTGCTCAGGTCTATCCTCAAATCTTGCTCATAAACCTGCTCACAAACACTGCTTCAAATCTGCTCCAAAACCTGCTCAAATATGCTCCATAATTCTCACAAAAATTGCTCAAATCTACTCCATAATCTGCTCACAAAAACTCTCAAATCTGCTCCAAAACCTGCTCACAAAACCTGCTCAAATCTGCTCCAAACCTGCTCACAAAACCTGCTCAAATCTACTCCAAAACCTGCTCATAAAACCTGCTCAAATCTGCTCAAATCTGCTCACAAAACCTGCTCAATTTTAACTTGTATACAAACAATCCTCATCTATTCCCAAATCTTGCATAATGATGTCATCAAGTTCTTCACCTATTCTTCAATGTGCTTTCCTCAACTAAAGCAATTCAGACATATTCTACCCAAAATTCTTTTATCTTCATGAACATATAGAGAATGATATGCACCAATCAAATGCCCAATATGTTCTTCACATTCATTAAGTCTGTCACTTCCACATGTCTCACATTTATTACATTAAAAGGTAGCTCTAGTCTAGCACTTGATAACTGACCTTGTAATTGTTGATTTGCACCTTTCCTTCCCTTTTGTAGATAGCTGAAAATGTCCTTCTTTTCAATTGAATTCTTTCACACTATCCTTGCACTATGTGATACTTTGACTTGCTTTAAAACAACCCTTCTATTTGTGTGAGACTATACTATTTTTCTTATTTCCACATTCACTTCAAAACCAATCACAATGCACAAATATGTCCTTCTCATCTACTCCCAAAATCAATCATGAACAATGCACAAATTTACTTTCAAATCTGATCTATAACCCTTGCCCATTTACTTCCAATTTCAAGCAAAAATAATGCACATCCAATAATTCCTTATACCTCCCACTATATGACAACAAAAATATTTTCCTCAAACAAAACCATTTTGAGAAAGGAATTAAATCACCATACCTCTAAATCTACCTCAATGATGATGATCTTCTTTTGTATGAGCTTTCCAAACTTGTCTTGACAAAAATAATTTTCCTTTTGTTTGTCCCTTCAAAATCTAGTTAGCAATTCTCTTTTTCCTTTCTTGATTAAATATCAAATCAATCACTTTAAAATCCTTTATCAAAAACATACACAATAAATCTTAAAAATTAACTCCTTATATCTCCCTTTTTGAAACTCACAATGTAAAGCTTTATTGACAACTAAAACCCTTATATCTCCTTTTATTAATTTTCAAAAAATGAAACCTTATACCAACATCACAACCCTTATATCTCCCCTTTATTTAATATGCAAAAATATAATTCTACACTAGCACCATGACCCTTATTTCTCCCTTAATTAAATTTGATAAAGTAAAACTTTAAATACCTTGCACAACCGGATTTGATCCCCTATCCTCTCGAAGCGTAGTGCTCTCACAAGCGCTCGTGACCAGCTGTGCTACCACAACACATGAAACCTAAAAGGGCACCCAAATATTTATCCTTGTCTTTGCGCTCCCTCAAACATTAAAACCACAACAAAATGACATCAAAGGGATTCGATCCCTTAACCTCCTGCACAACAACGCTTCCACACAAGCTAGGCGACCGTCTGGGCTACCCCGGTGGATGGAACCAAAGGTGCAAAACTGATATATAGATCCTTCTTAATTCTGCCTTCACTCTTCAGCAAAACAATGTCGACCAGATTCGACCTCTTAACCTCCTACACAACAGCGCTCCACGCAAGCAAGGCATCCGTCTAGGCTACCCCAGTGGATGGAATCAAAAGGGGTAAAATTGATATTTATCCTTGTCTTTCGCTGCCCAATTTTTCTTCTCTTCTCCTCTCTCTACCGCTCGCACTCACCACGAGGATCGATCGATTTCATGCCCATTGCAAAGGTGAAATGATGCCCTATATTTATATGTTTCCCATTGTCTTCGATAAGGAGGTCGACTCTTATTTTTTTGCCTTCGACTTTCTATCTTCTCCAAAGATGTCGGCGCATTAATTTTTTCAAACACTTTAGGTTATAATATTTAAACCTATGATTTAAATATTATAATATTCAATTTTTTAAACTCTTATATATTTAAATCCTTTGATTTAAATATGTCAAACCTTTGTCCCAACCTTTGTCCTTCTCTTTTATAATATTTCAAGCCTTTGTCCAAACCTTTGTCCTTCTCTTTATAATATTTAAATTTGATATTTAAATATTATAATATATTTGCCTTACTTTGAAATATACTTTCCTTGCTCCTCTTGAGATATATCTTTGCCTTGGATGATTTTTCGTTGTTTGCTATTTATCAAGTCCATCTCTGACATTATTGATATATTGTCCAACCTTATAAACTTATCATCCTTGAAGAATATTTCTGCCTTGAATACCATGCACCTTTGACATCAATGACAACTTAGTATTGCTAAAAATATCCCAAAGAGATAAAACATTCTTCAAAGATACGATGGTGCGGAGTGACGACGTACCAGATACAATGGTGCAAACGAAAATTGATATAAAAATGCTAAGTCCTACGAATGCGAGAAAAGCAATGCATGAAGGAAAGATGCGAGATGTTAGCAAACAAAGAAAAGCGGGGCCTCTTTTATTAATGTTGCTTTCAATCCGGTTACAATACGTCCCCCCCTCTAGGGCTCAGAATGTTTGATACAGTTCGTTACATCAACGGATGGTACGCTTCCAATGTCTTTCGCATGCCCACATTTGAAATGGGCGGGCCAAAGGTTGTCGCCGCTTGTGTCCATGTGTTCGTCATTCCTTGCTGCCCCTCCGGTGTTCCTGGCGGTGAGATCCTACGCACAGAGAAACAACAAACAGTTAATAGCATATGCGGATAGAGGGAAAACATGCAATCCCTAGGGCCTCCGGCTAGTGAATACATAAAATAGAAAAATGATGGTCAGAACATGTCATAATGAATTCAAAATTTGATAGAAGCATAGAAACATCATCAGAGACACATTGCAAAAAGAACAATTGGGAAATCATGCATGGATTTCTAATCGCTCCGGGGTGGGACGATTAGGACTGTCACAAAACATGCAAAAGCGACCTTGCAAATGTCCTATCCAGAGGCCTCCAAAATTCCTACAAACTTGGGGTTAGACAAAAAGGGGCATTTTGGGATGACCCAGAAGGTCATATTTTGCATATTCTGCCCAGATTGTCCCGTATCCGAAGGCGCTCCCTGTAGGTTAGTAAACACGTAAAATGATAAAAACAAGGTCAAAACAGGTCAGAATGCAATGAAACTTGAACAACAGCATAAGTAAACCAAATAGAACATAATGCAAAAAGAACAGTGAAGAAAGCATTCATGGATTTCTAATCACTCCGGGGTGGGACGATTAGGACTGCAGCAGTTTGGGGGGCGCCGGGGGCAGGACGCCCATCGTTTGGGGTCTGGTTTTGACACCAATCCACTTGGGATGGGTCCAAAACCTCCTAGGGGGTTGTGTCGATGAATTTGGTGTGGGATTGTGGCCGATTGCTTGGGTTTTGGGTCGGGATTGCGTTCTTAGTGTTCACCCGATAACCTCTCTTCCAAAAGAGAAATTAGGGATGTAAGAAGCACAAAAGGGAATGTGGGTATAATTTGGTAGCACTCCGTTGCTCCAAATGCTCCAGCTCTCCTTCCCTCCTTGGGGTGAGGAGGCTCACCATTTTATAGACCTGAGGGTCTCCTTTGAATGTGCATGCGAGGGCGCCACTTGGCTTGTCATGCCTTTCTTGGGGGAGAGAAGATTCCTCCCTGATTTAGAGTCTCCTTGCATGAGGCCTCCATGATCAGGGCATGCTTGACTGAAGTCCCTCTCTCAGATTTGAAACCGTTCCTCGCAATTGCATGCTCTGAAGGCGCAGTTGAGTGGCAGATCTGGGTTGCCATTTGTCAAGGTTTGAATTTTTTCCAGTCAAACCTGCTATTCGTCCCACCCTGGGACGATTGCTGCTAATCGTCCCGGGGTGGGACGAATAGGATTCTAATCGTCCCAGGGTGGGACGAATAGGGAGCAAAGTGCTTAAAAGGTGCCAAATTGACCTCTGACCTTCCAAAACTGATTTGGGAGTGGTTAGGACCACTGTTTAACCTCTGGAGGCTGCCCTAGGGGGTATGTATGCCAATTCGGTCAGTGCTTGTAGTCACATAATCGGATTGGTGTTGTTTTGGTGTCTACAGATGCCCCTTTTTGGGATGCGTTGTGTGTGGCGCAATGCTGAGAAAAAATAGATGACCAAAGCACTTAATGATTAGGGTTTCTTAGTAACCTAACCAAATTTTGATGCCCCAAGTATGGAAAGGGCACGCATTCTTGAATCCTTGCTTCTGACGAGCTAAGGAGCTTAACTCAAGTGTAACCCTTTTCGATGAGGTGTACTTGATCTTGGACATTGTTCAGTCATGAATAGGCAAAGGGCGCAACCTTTTGTCCGAGGAACCTTGTCTTCATGCTTCTAGAATGCCAAGTGTTTGTTCAGCTTGTGATTATTGCTTGTTTGTTGCCCCAAGCAGGAGCGTGATTGTCTTTGTCAATGATTCTTTGAATGCATGCCATTTCCTTGATTGGGTGTGTATTTGTTGATTTGGTGCCTAAGTGTGACTACCCCCTCAAGCGACGAATCGATGAGGGAATGACCAAGATGAGAAAAGCGATGAGTCGCTTGACCCAAGATGACGTTTGTAAGGGTGCCTTCAGTTGTTTTCCGTTGAATGCTTATGCAGTTTTCCAACAATCGGACCTATTTTTGGTGGGTTTTGACCCTTTTCTTGACGCCTATTGGGGTAGAAATTATCAAAAATCCTCCTTCCCGTGGAGCGGTCCGGCTATGCTAGCCTTCTTAGGGAGTAGGATAGTGAGTATTTGTGACCCCGACATCGGTTTTGCATGCCATGAATGTCAGGTGCAAAGGCACCTTTGTTCGGCAGGTTTATTGTTGTTTTTGGTGCATTTTTTGGATGCAATTTTTGTTGCTTTATTTTTTGCTCTGTAATCATCCCAGGGTGGGACGAATAGCAATTTGGTAATCGTCCCAGGGTGGGATGAGCGCTAACTAGAGTGCTCATCCCAGGGTGGAACGATTACAGGCCTAACAACCTATAAAAAGACCAAATCTAGGTTTTGGGCTCATTTGCAACAATTTTTTCTTGGCTATTTGGAGCAGTGAGGAGGAGTGCGAGTTTGCGTAGCGGAGCGCTATCGAGATTTCACGGACATCATGAGTGCGAGGACCGGATCTTCGAGCGGAGGAGCCGAAGCGAGACCGGTATGATGTTCCTTCCTTCTGCTTGTTATTTTTTTTGTTTTTATATGAATTTTTAAAATGCACATATAAAATGCTTGTGAGCGTTATTTTTTTTGTTGTTTTTGTCTTATTAAGGTTGTAACCCGAATATAGATTTTGTGTTTTATTTGATTTTGTTGTTCACACTTTAAGGTTAAAAACCCTACTATGAATTTGATGTTTTTGTTTGATTTTTTTGTTCACACTTAAGGTTAAAAACCCTAGTATGAGTTTTATGTTTTTATTTGATTTTTTTGTTCACACTTAAGGTTAAAAACCCTAGTATGAGTTTTATGTTTTTATTTGATTTTTTTGTTCACACTTAAGGTTAAAAACCCTAGTATGAGTTTTATGTTTCTATTTGATTTTTTTTTTCACACTTGAGGTTAAAAACCCTAGTATGAATTTTATGTTTTTAGTTGATTTTTAGTTCACATTAAGGTTAAAAACCTTAGTATGATTTGTTTTTTTGTTGTTGTGATTTGTTTGTTTTTTTTGTTTTTTATTGTACAGTTTATTTGATTGATCTGTACTTTTGTTGTACAGTTTTTTGTACTTTTGTTTTCTTGTACTTTGTTTTTCATCTGTACAGTTTATTTGAACGTTTTTGTTTAAATTAAGGTTGAAACCCTAATTTGTTTTTTTTTGTTTTATTGTGTTTGTGTTTTGCAGGTTGTGAGGAGTCGACACCGCCAGTCGACTGTGTTCTCTGATGCCTAGGATGCATTGACAGTTGCGGATTGGGAGTGGCTTGATGCCCTTGGGCTCAAGCAGGTGACGCGTTTGGAGCCTATGGTGGGGGATCGAGCATATTTGACTGCCCTGATCAATTTGTGGGATCCCCGCACCAACACCTTTCATCTCCCAATAGGGGAGATGACTGTTACTTTGGAGGACGTATATCGAATTCTATGGATTTTGATAGATGGGCTGCCCATCCGGACGACCCATCGAGACCAGCGAACAGTAGTACTGACACGATGTTTTGGTTCGATGGGGGAGAGGGGGTGGATAGGCCTATGGAGAGGGCAGAGGCTGACTGCCATATAGGCGGTATTCTGGTGCGGTGGTGGCTGGAGAAGGGCGTATTGGGGGTGAGGCATGCGTTACTCATGGCCCTCATTTCCAATATGCTGCTTCCTGACTCCTCAGGTGCGAGGTTCCCTTGGAACCTGCTGGAGTTGGTGTTTAGACTGGTGGAGTGTCCTACCTCAGCTCCATTGATTATGAGATGGGGTCAGACATTGCTGGCATAGCTGTACGATGAGCTGTACGAGGTCCGCTATCGGAGGTGAAAGGGGATCGGGTGCAGCTATCTCTTGCAGTGTTGGGGGTGGCAGCACATAGCTGTGGAGCGGCCGCAGGGTTTGCCCTGGACCACCCGAGGTGAGATGGTGGATCGAGAGATTGGATATGCCGCATTATGGCGGAGGTCAGAGGAGCATGGGCAGAGTCGGTGGTGGGCAGGTGTCGTAGGGCACTATACTGATGCCTTCTCTCGTTTAGTGCCCGGGCAGGTGTTCTGGCGACCATACTAGGACTGTCTAGCCTAGCCTGAGGTTGGCGAGTGGCTCCGACGTGTGCGTAGGGGTAGGTGGCTGATTGGGCGACATGGGACAGAGTAGGAGTACTTTCCATATGTCCGGGTGACGCGGTAGTTTGGGGTGCACCAGGGATTTCCTGGTGATCCCTCGATCTATCGACATCGCGAGGACGAGAGGACCCTAGTCTGGTCGATCATTGAGCCATTGGGCGAGGGGTCTGATGCAGTTATTGAGGTACCCAACGTGGACGATGTCGAGGTAACTGCAGAGTATGACCGATGGTGGACTATGCGGCGGTGGTGGGGTGAGGGGCCTCTAGGAGGTGCGAATGCGGTAGCAACAGGAGGTGGGGATGCAGAGGCATCAGGGGAGGGTTGGGGGGCTCCGCTTGATGATGCAAACATGGTGGAGGTCGATGACCTCACTGGTGATGGAGATGATGCAGGGGTTTCAAAGCAGCCGGATGTCCAGGATGTCCCGGAGCAGTGGGTGTCGGAGGAGTAGGCCGTCCCGGAGGTGCCCATGCCTCAGGCTATCCCAGGGGATGTGGAGGCTGGGTTTCATGCTGAGATAGCATGATTGGAGGGTCTCTTGTAGAGACGGGAGGAGGAGCATAAAGATGTTTTGTAAGAGAGGGATCTCCTACGGGCTCAGTTGGCACAGCGGGACAACGCATTGGCTGTGTATCACCGACGAGATGTGGAGTGGGGGCGGTATCGGGTAGAGTTGGAGATAGAGGTTGTCCGCCTTGGTGGATAGTTACCTGATCTCGATGGAGGTGGCTCGTCGCACCGCACGAGAGGCAGTGAGACTGAGCAGTCTGCATCCTCTCGTCGCAAGCGGCTGGATGAGGGTAGCATTGGTGGGCATGGTGCGCGGGCTAGCAGCAGTCGCCTTGAGAGGTCCCATAGGACCCATACTACTGGGGGTAGTTCCAGTCGCACCGATCCTGCGTGATCATGGTGGCCGACTCCCTAGGCTTTGGGGATTTTGAATTTTTGGTTTTTTTTGTGAGGTCAGAGGACCTTCTTATTGTAGCCTGAGGGCATTTTGACTCGATATATATACATGACTCATTTTTGGTTTGATGATATGCTTGTCATGGTTTATTGTTCTTTTTATGCACCTTTATTTATGTTTATGTATGCATATGCTATTATGACTGCGGATGATGTTAGCTATATGATATGGATGTATGCATATGGAATGGATGGAATGATTTGTTGGTATACAGGCGATGGCACCATAGACTGTACAGGATTAACTGGCTTTTTGTACTATGTGATTGCTTTATGGAATAACTTTGCATTTGTAATTTTTGTGTTGTATTTTCTGATGGTGATGTGAGTAATGAAATGTATAACAATTGTTTTAAAATGTAGTTAAGGTTTTTTTGAGACTCAGATGCTTTAACTAACTAATCAAGACTGTACATTATCTTACAAGACTTTCGAACAAGGTACGAATCAGACTTGAGTTTGACCAAGTTATTTCACATCCCTGTGTGTGCGATTGAGTTCGTTTATGTGGTATTCGTAAGGATACCGCCAGTGCTAGGTAGGCTATCCACCAAACCTGTACTGAGGATCACCTAATTAGCTCCACTAACTCCTTTGTTGCATTTAGTAAGATTAATCCATGGGGCAATCTAGGATACCATAAGCTAGCTCATCCACATGCAAACATTGGTCTACACACACGCAAAGCTAATGTGATAGACATATCGTCATGCGTTTAGGATACCGCCATTGCCAGGTAGGCTATCCACCAAACCCGTAATGAGGATCACCTAAATGGTTTTTCGAATGCTGAGAATTCCAGGGATTCAAGCTCAGGCGTCTTTCGGTTGCTCAACTTGTTGGGATACTTGCTCTCATACATAGTGATGAAAATCACTGTTTATTTTTCTTTCTTTTTTTTCTTGAGCAAGGGGTTTGAGTAGTGGTGATAACCACTGTTATTTTTTATTGTTGCCTTTTGAGGATTTAGATTTTGAATTTTGATTTCAAAGTTGAGCTCGTGGGTTTTTGGCTTGTGAATGGCATTGATCCTTTTGGCCTTGGGGATGACTACCCATCCTTTTCAGGGACGTGTAGTACGAATCCTTACGACTTTGGGGATCAAAGGTGGTTGGGAATTTTGCTTTGGAATGGCATTGATCTTTTAGGCCTTGGGGATGACTACCCATCCTTCTCAGGGGCGTGTAGTACGAATCCTTACGACTTTGGGGATCAAAGGTGTTTGGGGATTTTTGATGGTGGACTTTTGGGATTTTGCTTGTGAATGGCATTGATCCTTTTAGGCCTTGGGGATGACTACCCATCCTTCTCAGGGGTGTGTAGTATGAATCCTTATGACTTTGGGGACCAAAGGTGTTTGGGATTTTTGATAGTGGTGAAAACCACTATTTATTATGGGGAATTGGATGGGGAAGAGCTTGTCCTTTTGTCAATTCTCAGCATTCTTGAACCATTCGCATAGGGGGATGAGCAGGATAACGTTTCACCTATGGTACCCTAGACTGCTTTGTAGGTTTCATCTTTCGTTCACACAACTTGGGAATTTTTATGTGTTTTAAGCTTGTGTTGGGATGCTATGTAACAAGGCGTGATCCAAGTAAAACTCTACCTTGTAAAAATCGGTCCGACTTTGTACAACATTTGACTAGAAATCTAAAGACAACTGAATGACAAAACCCTAAAGACATTAGAAGACAACTGACTATGATATGGCAAAAATGTGAAGGGCATTATTCTTGATGGATCTTTTTACAAAATGGATTGAATTTGGAAAATGATGGAATTGCCGAGTAATTACAGTCTATGGTGCTTTTGACATGTATGACCAACAAATATGCAATGTATGTATGCGATGCCTAATGCAACTTTTTTTTTTTTTTTGTGTTTTGATTTTTAAGAATATGCATGAAAGTGAGATGCAATTTTTTTGTTATTTTTGATTATCTGTTGTTTTTTGAATATTCATTATGGTGGTTTAACCCGAATGGGTGTGGACCAAGTGATTCTTACGGATCCTTGGAGCTTTTGGTTTGACCAAAGGGATTATAGATACCTTTGGGGCATTTTGGGTGACCAAGCGATTGTGAGAACCCTTGGAGCTTTTGGTTTGACCAAAGGGATTATGGATACCTTTGGGGCGTTTTGGGTGACCAAGCGATTGTGGGAATCCTTGGAGCTTTTGGTTTGACCAAAGGGATTATGGATACCTTTGGGGCATTTTTGGGGTTGACCAAGCGATTGTGGGAACCCTTGGAGCTTTTGGTTTGACCAAAGGGATTATGGATACCTTTGGGGCATTTTTGGTTGACCAAGCGATTATGGGAACCCTTGGAGCTTTTGGTTTGACCAAAGAGATTATAGATACCTTTGGGGTGTTTTGGGGTTGACCAAGCGATTGTGGGAACCCTTGGAGATTTTGGTTTGACCAAAGGGATTATAGATACCTTTGGGGCATTTTTGGTTGACCAAGCGATTGTGGGAACCCTTGGAGCTTTTGGTGTGGGCTATGGCTCTCTAAATGTTGAATGGCCTCAAATGACTGATGTTCAAGGGTTCTAGTTCCTTGATTCCTTCAAGAGAGGCGAGTCGGTATGTTCCAGGTCCTATTTTACTGTCGATTACATAAGGACCTAACCAATTTACCGTGAACTTGTCCCTTAAATGGGGTGGCAAGTTAGAATTTTGTTGGTTCTCTTTTAAGACCAGGTCACCAACCTGAAAGTCCCTCAGGTGAACTTTCATGTTGTATGCTTTCTTAAGTCGCTCTTGATAGATACGTAAATGCTCGAGAGCATTGACGCGTCATTCGTCGAGTAACGTAAGCTGGTCTAACCGGGCCTGCTATGCAGTGTCATCATCGATGAACTCTTGCATTGATATGCATAGGGAGGGTATTTCCAACTCGAGAGGCATGACTGCCTCGGAGCCATACACTAGCGAAAATGGAGTTGCCCTAGTGGGCGTCCGAATGCTAGTGTGATAAGCCCATAGGGCAAGTGGTATTTGGATGTGCCAATCCTTATGATTATCTACGACCGTATTTTTAAGGATGGCAACTAGCATTTTGTTTGACGCCTCTGCTTGCCCATTTGCCTATGGATAATAGGGTGTCAAAAAACTATGTTGAATTTTGTACTTTGTTGTCAAAGCACGCACATCTTTGTTCTTAAATGACGTCCCATTATCCGAGATGATCTTGGATGGAATACCAAAATGACATATGATGTTATGTAAAATGAACTCCGCAATGCGGGGCCCAATCGTAGAGGTAAGCAAAATTGCTTCCACCCACTTAGTGAAGTACTCTATGGCCGTTATGATAAATGTGTGATGACCTGACGATGTAGGGGAGATCTTTTCGATGAGATCTAAGCCCCACTACGAAAATGGCCAAGCCGATTGGATCGGCTACAAGGCCTAAGAAGGTACGTGTGTCAAGTTAGCATGGTGTTGACACTTTACGCACTTCCACACATACGCACAACAATCTCGCTCTAAAGATGGCCAATAATAGCCCATGCAAAGAATGCACTTTGCGATGGCCATACCGCTGAAGTGGCCATCGCATGTACCATCGTGCGCTTGGGTGATCGCCCAAGTGGACTCTTGCTGGTCCAAGCAACGGAGGAGGATTCCTTCGTAGCTTCGATGGTACAAAATGTCTCCCAACAAGACATGTTTGGCCACTCTCTATTTGAATGATCTTTTCATGGCGTGCGACAATCCAAGTGGGAGGCTACCTAACTTGAGATAGTCTCGTATGGGTGTGTACCAATCCTGCTGATCAGAAACCTCGATGGTATGAATGGTCGATCCCTCTTGAAATTCATCCCTAGCAAAAGTTGAGCGGGAAAGAACTTGTAAAAATAGCGTTGTGTTGCTATTAAGAGGGGTTGGAGAGAACAAAGACCCCCGAGTTGGCATGATTCGGACTATCATGGATTCGAGAGAACCTATCCTGAGATGGTTCAATCTGGATCAGGTGGATTCCTGGCGTTATGTCAGAGCTTGCATGCTCCATCGTGGATTGCGATAATGTTTTGACTTGAATGGTTGTCATCTCACTAGAAGGGTCTTGCGGGATTAGTGACCCCAAGGAGGCCATAGTGTCCGCAAAATGATTCGATGATCGAGGGAGTGCCTCGATGTCGTACCATTCAAGTTTTGCCAGGAATTTATCCACAAGGGCTTTGTAGGCCTGCAGAACTGGGCATTTGCATTGGAATACCCCTTTCACTTGGTTGACAATTAACAGTGAATCACCAAAGATATTCAAGCGTTTGATGTTCATGGTGATGGTTGTCTGAAGACCTATGAGCAAGGCTTCGTATTCAACATTGTTATTGGTGCATGGGAAATCAAGTTTAAATGATAGAGGCATTGGAGCCCCTTGCGGTGTGAAAAATATGATTCCCGTGCCACCCCCTTGCTCACATTTAGAACCATCAAAAAATAAGGTTATGTCGGACTGTGACTCAGGCTCATCAAAATCCGGCGATTCTGAGACATGGAAGACCCCATCATCGGGTAGCTCTACGGTCAGAGGTTGATCATCTTCGAGAGGAGCCTCTGCTAGTTGATCGATGATGACTTGACCTTTGATGGACTTTTGTCCAATGAATTCGATGTCAAACTCCATCAACAACATGATCCATTTCACCGTGCGACTACTATGATAAGTATGACTCATCATGTACCACAATGGATTCTCCTTAGACACAACATACGTCGTATTGCTCAGCATGTAATGGCATAGCTTTTTGGTGGCAAATACCACTGCCAAGCATAGCTTCTCAACGTATGCATAGTTAAGTTCATAACTAACCAAGGTGCGGCTAAGATAATAATTAGCCTGTTCTTTATGTAATTCATTTTTTTGGGCTAGCATGGCACCCAGTGCCACCTCAGTAGCTGAGATGTATAAGTAGAATGACACTCCTGGTCTAGGTGGTGCCAATACTGGTGGCGAAGCCAAGTATTGTTTGATGTCATCGAAGGCTGACTGGCACTCGTCGTCCCAATGAAATGCTACCCCCTTGTGTAATAATTTATTCATGGGTCGGCACTTGTCAGATAACTATGCTATGAAGCGCTTGATTGACGCGACCTTTCCCTGCAAGCTTCTGAGCTGCCTGATGGTGGTTGGGGGAAGCATCTCAAGGATTGCCTTGAATTTATTTGGATCTACCTCGATGCCTCATTTTGAGACTATGAAACCCAAGAGTTTTCCAGATGTAACGCCTAATATGCACTTCTTGGGGTTTAGCCTAACTTTGTGTTCGATGAGGCGATCAAGGATCTTGCGTAAGTCATCGAGATGATTTTGGCGCAAAAGAGATTTGGCCAACAAATCATCCATATAATCTTCCAAAGTTTTATGCATGTGATCATGGAAGATGTATGTCATAGCGCGTTGGTAGGTGGCGCCAACATTTTTAAGGCCAAAGGGCATGACCTTATAACAAAATGTCCCCCAAGGCATCATGAACGCCATTTTTAGTTGATCGTCGGGATTGATACGAATCTGGTTGTATCCCGAGAAACCATCCATGAGGGAAAGCATTTCATGGCCTGCTGTAGCATCTACCAATGCATCGATGCTAGGCAAGGGGAAATCGTCCTTGGGACTCGCTTTGTTTAAATCTCAAAAATCGGTGCATATGCGAATCCTCCCGTTCGGCTTCTTGATGGGTACCATGTTGGACAACCATGGTGGGTAATCCACGCAGATGACAAACTGTGCATCCAACAACTTTTGTAGCTCATATTTGACCATTAAGGCCACTATTGGGTGCATCTTACGTAGCTTTTGCTTGACTGGCTTGACTGTCGGGTCAAGTGTTAGATTATGCATGACTAGCTGCGGGTCTAGCCCCGGCATGTCTTTGTAGGTCCATGCAAAAACCTCCTTCTTCTCTTTGAGAAGGGCAATGTACTCGGCTTGCTCTTCAGGGGATAGACTTACCCCCAGCTTGATGATTTGCGGATTCATTGGATCAGAACCGATGTCTGCGTCAATCGTCTCTTCGATTGACATGTGGGATCCATCCTCCAACTGGTGTGGAGTTGGGATCAGGTGGATATCATTCGCTGAATTTAGATCTACGTTGGGAACATCGGGTTCCTCTTCAGCATGGAAGATATCCTGAGTCTGCCCTAGGGTGAAATGAAACATCTCACCGCAAGGCCAAAACTCTGATGGGGATGGTGGTGAGTCAGCACGATCCCAGTCTATGGCATCTAGGTCTAGATACAATGGTCATGTTGGATCGGTTGGATTGTGGATGGGGGTGGTTAAATCAATGGAGATCATGTTGATGGAATGAATTTGGTCTCCATTACCGTGAGGGTGTTGATTCGGACATTCTTGGTGATCCTTATGCCTCGGGTCTGGCTCTGTGGGTACTGGCACGAAAGGATCAGCCCTATGTGTGGATAGAAGGATAGGGTCTACCCTTGGCACTAGTGGCCCTATAGGGTCTCTAGGTGGGGGATGCTCCCTGTATGCCCAAAGTGGTGGATGAAGCACTTGGTTTAACTACACTTGGTTTAAATGCCACCTATGCCTTGGTCCCATATTCAGATGTTCGAACATACCATCGATGTCTATGGGGTATTCCTGTTGCCTCATATGGTTGAGATATGCCATCTCAGTCTCATCCTCATAGTCGCTATCGGAGATCCATAGGCCTTCATTGGCTCTAACAACTATGTGCCCTTGTGGCTGGTATAGCCTCCCACTAGGCGTTTCTTGATCACTTGGCCTTATGGCCGGTATGGGAGGCTCGTTTTGTTTGAGCATGTTGATTTGGCCCCTTCTGGGTTGTTCCGCTCTCTACGGGAGGGCTGGATTCTCTTGAGGTGGCAATTGCCCAATGGGAACATTAAAGGGGAACATTGCCTCGAAGTTCTCCTGATAGTCGTCAATGGGCGTCACCTGCGAGTGATTACTATCAGACTCAAAAGGGTCCCAAGGTGCTACCTCATAATCCGACTCATCTTCCAAAGAGCTCCCTTGATTTTTCTCATACCCTTCTTGAAGGTTACTCCTTGAACTTTCCCCTTTCTCGATCAAAGGGGAGGGGCTGTTGAGGCCAACAAGGTTTGTTGTTACCAATGGGAAATAATTCCCCAATGTGTATGTTGTGTTGGGATTTGCATATGGATCTTGTGCCAACCCATCCCTATTGCCTAGACCTAAGCCTCGCATGGTCTCTACCAAGATGTCAAGGGGCAAAGGGTGGTTGAACCCTACTCCTGATTTGTCATATGGCATCTGGTATCTTGGTTGACAAAGAGTTCGCATTCCTTGTTCGTATCTACCCAATCCATATCCATGCCAATTACATTGGTCTAGGTATTTCAAGGTGAAGTCTGGGTTGGATAGATAATCAACATTCTTAGCAAATGGCTCTTCGTCCTCTTCCTCTTGTAGGTAGGGTTCTAGGCCGTTCTCAAGGCCCCCATATACAAAGTTGGTCTGATTTGGTGGGTAGCCTAAAGGGATGATAGTGCCGATGGGGAGGCGAGGTCTCCCCATGTCTTGCATGGATTCGAGCGTAGGTGTTGCCACGATGTTCCGCACTAGGTACTCCCCCAGGCCCGTATTGGCCATCTCGATGGTAACTATCGACGGTTGAGGGGGAGGGAATGGGAGTTCTCCTTGAGTCCACTCCATGTTGGGTGAATCAGGTGTCTCGACTTCCATTCGGCTGGGCACCTCCTCGGTAGAGATGGTTGAGACTAATGGTGGCGCCTCCTCTAGGGGCTTCTTCCCATTGTCCTTCGGTGTGGCCACCATAGGTGGCATTGTTGGTGAAGGGACAGACGATGAAGATGGGCCAGGTCGGTTACTTGAGGGACTCAACAGCGGGGATGTAGGTGGAATCGGACCCTGTGTGGATGGATTCAATTGAAAGTCCAAATGTGTCGATGGGAGGGTCGATTGTGGCATCAGCTACATCGCATTGCAAAACTTAAAGGGCTCTAAGTCTGCTGGGACTACATGTACTTGCCCTTCGTATGTGTATTTGAGGCATTGATGGGCTATCGAAGGGACACACTTCATGTCCCTGATCCAAGGCCGGCCTAGCAGGATATTGTAGGCCATCTCACCCTCAAGGATGTGACACAACGTAGGAATGGTCTTTTGTCCTACTTGGATGGGCAGGACAATTGTGCCAACCATCGAGCATAATGCATCGTTGAATGCTCGAAGAGTGTAGGTGGACGCCACAATGTGGGATGCTAGGCGCTTAAGGTGTTTTAATGTCACTGTTGTGATTATGTTGTTGGACGAGCCAGTGTCCACCAACACCCTCTTGAATGGAATCCCATTGACCCACGCGATGACGTGCGGGGGTGGATCCACCATATCACTAGTCACCAATTTTAGTTCATCTTCCCTGAAGGTTATGACTGGTTCTATGCATTGTCTCACATGTCCCACAAAGTTGTTGAAAGAATTGGGTTCTTGGGGCTGTAGCTCAATGGCTTTGAGTATCTCCATCAAAGCTTCCCGATGGGGCAGTGATTGTTGGATGAGCTCATAGATGGAGAGCCTAGCCGACGTGGTCCTTAAACTCTGAGTAAGCTTAGTCTGAATCATGGCCACTGGTCTAGGCGGGGGAGGTTGTGTAGGGTGTTGTGGAGGTTGTGACATTGATGGAACATTTCCTATAGCTGCAGCGGGTGCAGCCGTGTTTGGGTATCTTTTGTTTCGTGTCACGATGCTTATCATCCCTACGTATCCTTGCATGGGGTAGTCTTGTGTTACCTCCTTCACTTGTAAATTCTTTTCCTGCATGTCATGAGCAGGCAGGGGGTCTTTGAAGACTTCCATCTGTTGGTTGCTTAGTGCTACGGGATTATCTACCATGAGCATTTTGTTGTCTATCAAGTCTTGCACCAAGTTTTTGAATTTCCAACAATCGAAGATGTCATGTCCTTTCTGTCGATGGAATCTACAATACAAATCTTCCCTATAGCCCTTGGGTCTTGGCATGTTGGGGTCTATGGGTCAACTTTCTAGCAATTTTATCAGGTTTGCCATGAACATACGATCAAACAAGGAGTCTCTAGACTCCGTGAATTATGTGAATTGTCGCTTAGGGCGACACTGCTGATTTTGCTCTTGTTTGTGATTTTCCTTTTCATAGTTAGCAAGAGGAACTGCCTGATAATTAGCCTTTGGTGGCTATGTCGTTTGTGCAGGCGATGGTATATTTATGGCAACCTGATTGACCGTGACAGGTTTCAGCTGCGTGGGCCTGATTTTGGCATTTTTGGTCCACTCTTTCTTGCGTGGCTTGGCAATCTCACCGTCTTGTATTTTGATCTCCTCAATTATCAGGGCTTTCACCAGGGCTTCTTTTAGGGTGGCATATTGCTACAGCTGCAATAGCACAGAGATCAACCTTATGCAACTCTTTGAAAACATTTGAGTCATGTCGGCCATGGGAGGGAGGTAAGGTAGCTTTGAAAGCAATGTCCTCCATCGATTCCCATAAGCGGCTATGGTCTCATCATCATACTGCTTAAGGCCAACTAGGTCACTTAAGGATACCTTCTTCTTGGTGTTGAAGGCAAAACATTCAAGGAACGCGTCCACTAGCTGGTCTAGATTGTTGATGCTATTCTTTGGCAATTGGGTAAACCAGTTCGAGGCAGGACCTACGAACGTGGTGATAAACGTTCTCAGAAGCAATGCATCATTGTCCTGAATTCCAAAGCATTGACTCAGGAACCTTGTGACATGCTCTTGGGCATCCTCATCCCCTCTAAAAATTGCCAATTGAGGCATTTTGAAGTGGTCGAGGTATGGGGGTGCCAAAACTGAAGGATGCACAGGGTGACTACGGAGCTGGCGTAAGGTGGGCTTTTGGGGCCCTGAAGTCTTGGTCTCCACAGACTCTAAGCACTCTAGTAGCGCTTTGTATGCATCAGAGGATTTGATTTCCTCTTCTTTTGTTTGTTCTCGTTGTGAATTACGAGGAACTTGAGGCCTATGGAGGGGTAGCTGGGTAGCGCCCCCCTGCCTTGGTAGGGCATTTCGACCCACTCTTCTTCTCACTCAAATTCCTCATAGGCTTCTTGAGGAGTTTTTGGGTGTGTCCTATAAACACGGACGGGTGCCCACGGAAGACGCCCGTCATTGGTTCTAGGGGTGGCCTCCCGCTCAGGTCTAGGAGGTCTTGGAGGCAACACTTGATAAGGTCGTGGAGACCTGTCTCGTACTAAGGGGTTGTGCCTCTCATAAATTTCTATCCTATGCATGCGAGGGGTTGGAATCCTCTCATGCATAGTGTCATGGAGCAACTCATCTGTCTGGCACTGAATGCGCTCTTTGTTAAGATGATATTGTTGTTCTAACTACTGTTGATCTTGCCTAAGCTGCGTGATTTGTGCTTGGCGGGTGGCATGTTTGGCAAAGGCCAAGTTGATTTGTTTCGTTGTCTTAGGTCTAGGAGGCCTAGATGCCTCCCCTACATATCTATCTCGATCGCGGTGATCCGAGATCTCTATGGGTCGCTTTCCTCTATCGAGGTTAGCAGCATTCACCTGAGGCTCTGGCCTCAATAGGTGATCTTGATAATTAGCTGGTGTAGAAGCACATTGCTCCCATGTGGTGTATTGCTCTTGAAGAATGTACCAGTTTTCCTTGTGCTCCCTTTTGTACATGTGGAAGTGACGTGCAGAGTTGGCTCGCCCTGTCTGAAGAGCCTTGCGCTCTAGATTTGGCCTATTAGTTCTAACAGTAATGAGGGGTAGAGGAGGAATGATATAATCATGTGGTCCCTCCTTATGAACCCTATGCTACTCTAGCACTTCATCGCGTAGTGGCCACTCATAATGAGTGTCTAAGGGGGCCTTCCCATGTATGTACTCCTCCTGAGAGGGTCTATGTTGAATGGGAGTGCCCCTCAAAGGGGTGCCTCTATAGTCCTTTTCTGTAGTGGCATAGTGTGGACTATGTTGTGGGTCAAGCCGCCAAGGTGGTATAACCAAGTCCTTGGGGCTATAATGGAGGCGACTTGTGCCTCCTTGTACACTTTTTGCAACTTCTGCCCGTGATTGGGCTTGGCTACGGGTATACACCATGGTGGTGGTCTTTCTAGAAATATATGTGTATTTTTATCTCCTTTACAATTCTTTATGCTATACCCAACAAAAGAGGACCACACAAGCAAAGAAATGATTATCTTGTTTACAGATTAGATGTGTGCCCTAAATCTGGTTCAGTGTGTTTGATTTTTGTTATGTAAACCTTGTAAAAGAAAACTTTGTTATACATGCAAAATGAGGGCTCTTGTATCTCCAAAATGGTCGCCCCTTCAATATACCATTGCCAGGCCGTTATACCGAACCTCTCAATATACCCGCCCTTACGTGAGGGAAACTATTGGTATGCGAGAGCAGAATAGTACGTGGAACATAGGCGGTACGAAAGGGGGATCGCTCTATTTTTGACACCTACCATAGAAGAATTATCCTCATGCATGGGGAATCACCCCCGTTACACTTGGTCAACTTTCATCAGGATTTACGTCTAGCAACAGTCGTGATCAGGGTAAATGTATGCAAAAATTCAAGCCAAGGTGGTGATGAAATCCACCGTTGGTCTTGATCAAGTGTTGGGGTATTAAGACCAACTCCTTGATGTTAATTTTCTTAGGTGGCGTGTTCGGTTCCTTTTAATTGTATAAAGAAAGAAAACATACAACAAAAGATGATTTTCACTAATGCAATGCTTTAAAGTACGTTTTATCTTTCAAAAATCATTAATAGCAAAAGGGAATCACCAATCCTAACTAGAACTGAAGCCTAGAATGAAGACTTGCCATTGGTGCAAGTATCATGCAAGCAAACCAGAGAAGAATGCATCCCTAATTAGGTTCCTTCCATTTAAGTTACTCTATGTTTTTATTTTTTTTTTATTTTTATTGCAAGAAAGCAAAGAAAATAGAAATCTACAAAAATAGAAAACAAAAAAACACAGGGGATGTTCAGAAGGCCTACCTCTTCTCTGTCCAAACCAGATGCCTCTGAGTTTTTGCTCAGAAAATACATAGAACTCTAATCATCCCGGGGTGGGACGAATAGCAGGTATGTATTCATCACAGGGTGGGATGAATACATATTCGTCCTAGGGTGGCACGAATTCCAGGTATGTATTCGTCACAGGGTGGCACGAGTAAAGTCCAACGCCCGAATGAGTAACACCTGCAAAGAAACCACAAAATTTGGATAAAAAAAAACTTGATATTAACAAAATGGGACAGGGTCCCACCATGATCACCACTGAAATCTGAATGCATAGTGACGACGTACCAGATACGATGGTGCAAACAAAAATTGATACACAAATGCTAAGTCCTACGAATGCGAGAAAAGCAATGCATGAAGGAAAGACGCATAAACATAAATGAGATGTTAGAAAACAAAGAATAGCAGGGCCTCTTTTATTAATGTCGCTTTCAATCTGGTTACAATACGTCCACCCCCTCTAGGGCTCAGAATGTTTGATACAGTTCATTTACATCAACGGATGGTATGCTTCCAGTGTCTTTCGCATGCCCACATTTGAAATGGGCGGGCCAAACATTGTCGCCACTTGTGTTCATGTGTTCATCATTCCTTGCTGCCCCTCCGGTGTTCTTGGCGGTGAGATCATGTGCACAGAGAAACAACAAACAATTAATAGCATATGCAGATAGAGGGAAAACATGTAATCCCTAGGGCCTCCGGCTAGTGAATACATAAAATAGCAAAAAGATGGTCAAAACATGTCATAATGAATTCAAAATTTTATAGAAGCATAGAAACATCATCAGAGACACATTGCAAAAATAACAGTTGGTAAATCATGCATGGATTTCTAATCGCTTCGAGGTGGGACGATTGGGACTGTCACAAAACATGCAAAAGTGACCTTGCAAATGTCCTATCCAGAGGCCTCCAAAATTCTTGTAAACTTGGTGTTAGACAAAATGGGGAATTTTGGGATGACCCAGAGGGTCAGATTTGGCAGATTCTACCCATATTGTCCCGTATTCGAAGGCACTCCCTATAGGTTAGTAAACGCGTAAAATGATAAAAAAAAGGTCAAAACAGGTCAGAATGCAATGAGACTTGAACAAAAACATAAGTAAACCAAATATAACATAATGCAAAAATAATAGTGAAGAAAGAATTCACAGATTTCTAATCGCTCCGGGGTGGAACGATTAGGACTACAGCAGTTTGGGGGGTGCCTAGGGGTAGGACGCCCACCGTTTGGGGTCTGGTTTTGATACCAATCCACTTGGGATGGGTCCAAAACCTCCTAGGGGGTTTTTTGATGAATTTGGTGTGGGATTGTGGCCGATTGCTTGGGTTTTGGGTCGGGATTGCGTTCTTAGTGTTCACCCGATAACCTCTCTCCCAAAAGAGAAATTAGGGATGTAAGAAGCACAAAGGGGAATGTGGATATAATTTGGTAGAACTCCGTTGCTCCAAATGGTCCAGCTCCTATTCCCTCCTTGGGGTGAGGTGGCTCACCATTTTATAGACCTGAGGGTCTCCTTAGAAAGCGCATTCAAGGACGCCACTTGGCTTGTCATGCCTTTTTGGGGGAGAGAAGATTCCTCCCTAATTTAGAGTCTCTTTGCATGAGGCCTCCATGATTAGGGCATGCTTTATTGAAGTCCTTCTCTTAGATTTGAAACCGTTCCTCGTAATTGCATGCTATGAAGGCACAGTTGAGTGGCGGATCTGGGTTGCCATTTGTCAAGGTTTGACTTTTTGCTAGTCAAACCTGCTATTTGTCCCACCCTGGGATGATTGCTACTAATCATCCCGGGGTGGGACGAATATGATTCTAATCATCCCAAGGTGGGACGAATATGGAGCAAAGTGCTTAAAAGGTGCCAAATTGACCTCTGACCTTCCAAAACTAATTTGGGAGTGGTTAGGACTGCTGTTTAACCTCTGAAGGCTACCCTAGGGGGTATGTATGTCAATTCGGTCAGTGCTTGTAGTCACATAATCGGATTGGTGTTGTTTTTGTGTCTACATCTATTTATCAAGTCCATCTCTAACATTATTGATATATTTTCCAACCCTATAAACTTAGCATCCTTGAATAATATTTCTGCCTTGAATACCATGTACCTTTGACATCAATGACAACTTAGTATTTCTAACAATACCCCAAAGAGATAAAACATTTCAAGAGAACTTGATAAAGTGCACCAAGAGAATCTTAACTTCACAAAAGATTGCAAAATCAAAATTGCAATTAAAATTAAAATTGTTGCACAAAAATCAAGTGGCATTATCTCAACCAGTTAGATTCTTCAACATTTAAGGAAACAAAGGTTCAAATCTTGCCAAACAATACATGGATAATGTCCAAGATTTGTTGTAATACCACTATGTGGTGATGATGAAATATGGGTGGGGTCCATTTCAATCCCATATAACCAATTGAAAAAAAAAATGTACTAAAGAATCAATTTTAATTCAAATATGTAAAACATATCTCAAATGAATGCAGTGAAGTGCAGGAAAAATCATCCAAAGCATGTTCAAAAGAACAAAAACAAAAGTTCCTAGGTCTGAGCAAATATAGAGCAACAAATTCTGCATGAGAAGAGAACACTTAACCAAAGTGTCAAAGTTCAACAAATTTATCTCCACCTACACCAAATGATAAGAAGGAGCATTGTAAGAAGGAGAAAACAAGTGTTAAACACATGAACACTTGAACTGAAAAGTACAAATGTTCCATGAGGATTTTAAGAGTAAAAGACAATTGAAATAAGTCTATCGATAGAGCTCTTGTGTTCCAATGGAACAAATAACTCCAAAGCCAAAAGAATTATATAAAAGAGTAGAGAAGCGTGCAATATAAATAAGGAAGGATGAATTGCAAGTGATAAATTCTCTAAAGAATAATCTCTCAATTCAGGTGAAGGCAAAAGATACTAGGAACATTTTCAAAGAAAAGAATATCCCTCGCCAAGGTTTATAGATCAAGCACAAATTTCCTCACAAAAATTAAGTGTTTTTAAGAAATCAGAGACTCTAGAAAAACTATTATTGTCATCCTTGTAAAGAAGATTACATGTCATAATAAAGAAGTACACCTCCAAAATATCCAAAATAGAATCAAAAGGTTACAAGGAACCTAAAACACAATGCTGGTGAAAGTGAAAAATACAATATTGGAACTTCCAAGCAGGAGGATATAAAATAAAGACGTCTAAGACATTAAAACTTGAAGGTTGCAAGAAGAAAAACATAAGGATTAGTAAAAACACAAAATCCTATGTATACTCAATCCTCACTTAGAGAACGTCATAACAAAAGAAAGGAAGTACTCAATTGGTGCTCGAATGAATAAATCCACGCATAAAGCTCTTGAACGAACTTAAAGGTGCTCATTACTGAAAGATACTATTTTGTGCCCAAAATACTATGAAAATGTATCAACACCAATTTGTAGGAAACTTGAGTGAACCAAATACACTTAGAAGTCACAAAGTCAGATGTTGATAATATTGCTCAAGAAGCAGATATGTGGACAATGCCAAGGTTTCACATAGAAGAAAATGATAATCTAGGCCAGATAAATTAGAAGGGAGAAAAATAAAGTGTCCTACATTAGTGGTAAAAAGCAAGTTAGAAGGTATTAGACATCATCTCCCCCATTACACATTTGCAAGCAAAAATAAGGACTTATAATATTTTAAAGCAAATAGAATATTTTGAAAATATTCTTTAAAATGTTGAAGTAGAAACTCCATCATAATTATTTCGCCCAACAAGACATCAATTTTTTTTCAATTTGAGGAAACTATAATATAAGCATATATACTTGTCAAAAAGTGTTTTTTGAGGTAAATTCCATGAAATAAGAATTATTCAAATTTTGTAAAAGTTTACTATGGCTAGTGGAGCACAAGAGTTTTTGTTGCTAGATTATCATTTTTAGGGAAAATAATTATGTTGACTAGAAAACCAAAATTAACACACAAATTGAGTTTGAGGAAGTATTGCAAGTAGTAGACACGACCATTACTTGTCCTGAAGAAGCAAATTAAGACCAAATAAAGTTCAACAAGGCAAATAGAAAGGACTAGTCATCATGTTTGAAGTAGAAGATGAAATCTAAACATACGTTTGGGATTCAACCACGACCAAAGATGCATGGGAGAAGTTGAATATTGTTAGATAATATTACATTATTTGGTACCTTGTAAATATTGGTTTCATGTAATCATTAGGTTTTTGTTATTATAAGGTGGTTAATAAAACATTTCTCTTATGAGAAATATGAAGTCATTATCCCCCATCATTTTGTGAGGAGATGAAGATATAATAGAAGATGAAATGTCAAGAGATTATGTAAAGACTATATGTAGGGATGACAAGTAAGATTGAATTGCATCATTTAGTATTATAATTCATTGTATATTTGTATCATTCGCTTGAATATAGTGTTTATTTATTTTATTCATGGTATGAATATGTGAGTTGCATTCTTGTATGAAATATTGTTTGTAATCTTGTGAGAAGATTTTATTGTTCTTGCTTGATATATTGTGAAAGTCTTTAACCTTACATTGAGATTTGATCATTGAATACTGCTCATTTTCCAACATTTGGTATCAAAGAACCAAGTTGAGAACTAAGGGAAGAGAGCCATAGAAAGAGATTCACATTAGTCTAATAAGGGTATTGTATGAGAGTTTAATTTCCAAGTTCAAAGTATGCATGGTATAAAATGTGTGATTTCACCTTGGTTGATTAAAATAAGTTAAGTATCGATTTTAATCATAATATTTGGTCCTATTTGATGTTCTTGCTCTCATATCAATGAGTTCTATGTATCCAAGTTAATATCCTTATGTGCAGACCAAAAATGTTCTACACATTCTTATTTGTAAACAATTAGGTTATGCCCTTGAAAGTTGTAATGAAGAGTCTAAAAATTATTTTAAACCTTGAGCATGAGAATTACAAATAAAATTTGTATTATGATGAGATGAATTGTGAGGCGCTTGGAGAATTGAATCGTGCTTAGAAAAAATTGTAGGAAACCTATTCCTGTGTGAAGCCGAAGGAAGGAAATCAAAGACGTAGATGTAATGTATTGCACCTGCTTGAAACTTGAGGAAGGTGAAATGTCCAGATATAATGCTCATAACACCCCACACTGTTAGTAGTCAAAGGGTAGTCAACGATTTTAAAGAAGTGTTACAGTGCAATAAAGAAACATGGAATGGTCTCTTGCAATGGCATTGAGTAGTGAGGCCAAAATGTTAACATATATTTCTCAAGGTACTTTTAGCGATGCCTGCATTATTTTTGTTCCCGTGAAGCATATATTAAGGCTTGAAATTATTTTTGTTGATAAAGAAAAAAATTATATTAAAACAATATTATTTACATTTTGGGAAGAGACTCCTCCCATCCTTAGCTAACAAGAGCACCCATTTACTCCTTTTAAATTTTCAACAAACTTCTATAACTCTAAAGCCTAAGATCCTAAGAACTAACCATTTTTTGTTACAACACTAAAAGAAAATTTACATTGGAGCCAAATATCCTAAACCATATATCTACAATGGTTGTCCAAATTATCCAAATGCTAGATTTGCTCACCAACCTATCTAATCCTCTCATCCTCAAGAGTCATACCATTGTACCATTGAACCCCTACCTCCTTTTTGATACCTGTCTTAGCCAAGAAGTTTGCCACTGTAATCAAAGCTCCACCCATATAAATCGAGATCACATCATCCACTTCCCTCCACAATTCCTTAATTTGGGTGATAAGAATCCTCAAAATCCATGTCTTTAAATCAAAGTTCCTCATGCAATCCAAAACTCCTACCATGTTTTGAGAATTTGATTTTAAAAAGCAAGTTTAAGCTTTATAAAAGGACACTAGTATGATTTTTATAAAAAAATAGTTATTTAAAAGAAATTATGTTTGAAGGAAGAGAAGAGATAAAAGGAAAATTATTTTCTAGGGTAGAGTTCAATTTTTTTATCATAAGAAAGTTTGTCCAAGAGAAAATTTTAAAATAAGATTAAAGGGAATTGGTAAATGTTTAGAAGATTGATTTTTCTTTTTTCATAAGAAAGATTGAAAAGTGAGGAGGAAAATATAATTGGGTCCATAAGAAATTTTAAAGTGGACAATTTGTGAACATAAAAGTCAAGGGAAGATAAAAACGGAAGAGTTTAGAAAAAAGAAGAAGAAAAAAGAAGAAGTGGACATTTATGTCTTAAAGACCACATTTTATAAACAGATTCTACATTTATTTGGAAGATTGGAAAACAATTGAAGGAAACAATTTTTAAATACAAGGAATCCTAACCATATCAAATATAAAAATCTCTCTCAAAATCTTAGTTACTTAAGGGACTAAATTTCACTCCTTAGAAAAATAAAATTAAATCAATACTTGTAGTTGAAAAACTTTGGGGAAGACATTAGAGATTAAACATGTTTTGAAGATGTCATAAGCAAATAAATATAAATAAGAGGATGCAAAATTATTTATGCTATTAACATTTGGGTTATTAGATGAAATACAAGCATATAAGTAAGGCCAAAACTTCAAAATATAGTTGGGATAAACTTCACACTATATTCGAAAGTAGAAATGAACCCATTATTCTTCACCTACAATCATAACTATATACACTACGAGTTGAAGATGGTGAAAATATAGAACATTTCATTAGAAGAATAGCAGACTTGAAACCAAAATTACAAATAATGGAAGAAAAGTTGAAGATAAACTTTAGTTTCAATTGCATTAAGAGTGTTTCATTATTCATTTAAATGTTTCATTTAAAACATTGGTCTTATATCATCAAGTATCAAACATAAAGGTGTCATTTGAGGAATTAGTTAATATTCTCCAACAATATGAAGTAGAAAATCAATTAAGAGATGAGTTATCAACCAATGCCCTTATATCAACAAGGAAATCACAAAGTAACACAAAAAATCCTTCGATTTCATCCTCATCACAAAGTCAATCATAATGGAGAAAAAGATAGTCATATATGTAAAAAATGACATATTACCAAATTTTGTAGATTTTATTCCTTAAATCATAAGAATCATATCCTTTCAAAGAATTCAACAAAGGCAATATTAATCAAATCAGCCATAATATATACAAACATAAAAAGAGTATCTAGAATGACAAAATAAAAAAGGACATATGGTTCAAAAGGAACCATAATCAAAATTTAATCATGAGGAAGAATATGAATTAGCACACAAGGTTCTTATGAAAAAATAAATATTAAAATCAAGTAAGAAAGAACTGGATTATAATTATATGACACCAAAAGGAAGTGAATCTACTCCAAAAAGAGATTGTGAAAGAAATACCCTAAAAAAATTGCCAAACACAAGAAGAAATAATAAAGAATAGATCATGATGAAACATGCAAATGAAATATTTTTAAATAAAAATATGAGGTGTGATATGAAACCCAAGATGGTACTTGTATAATGTGATACTAGAGAGCTATTATAAAAAATAGATAAAGCATGCAACACTAGTGATTTAAGCATTGTCATGTGAATATTTATAAAAAAATTGGTTGTGTTGATGTTTATATTATATATGCAGAAAGCGTTTGTAAAAATAAAAGACCAAATTGTTAGTATTGATATTGGTGATACTATAAGAATTGTTGATAGAAACAGGGACAACTCTAGATGTGTTGATGATGGTATGAGGTATACAAAATAATGACAAGGATAGTGATAGTCTAAGTTGTGTTGATGAATATTTATATATTGAGTTATGATGGTTTGAGGCATTTTGAATCTATTAGTATAAGTTATGAATATTATTGTGATGATTTATGACATTCAAATGGTATTAGAAAACAATGTGATGATGAGTTTGGTATTTTTGAAAATACACAAAAGGGATTGGTTCAAAAATGTTAAGGAAAATGGGATATAATGATTTGAAAAAATATGGACAAAGAATGAAAGAACCTTTGGTACCAAAAATAAGGCCAAAATATAAAGGCCTTGGGTTTACAAGATAAGGAAATGACAATGATTTTATGACAAGGAATACTAATACCAATCTTGTGACGAATAAATTCTATGACAAGAAACAAAAAACTAAATTTGTGATAGGTACTAGTTGCAGTCATTGTGGCAAATATGGAAACATGTCATAACAATGATGGGACTTTCATTATTGTGTTTTTTGTAAATAAAGTAATCACTTCCAAAAATTTACCAGTATGAAGAAGATAAAAACAACACAATAAATGTGAATTATGGATGGATAAGTGTGATAAAATGGAAAAGGATAGTAGAAATGTTGTTTTTACAAAAGGAAAATACTTTGTTAAGCATTAGAAATGATTCATCTATAAATAATATTTTGTATAAAAAAGGACCTGCAGTGGTTGGGCTTGCAAATAAAATGACATTTGAATGTGTAGGAAATAAGAGATATGATAGTTTAGTGATTGACCCAAAATCCAATACAATAAAAAAATAAAAACTAGAAAAGTAATAGCCAAATCCAAGTGAACTAGAGCCAACAGAATCCAGCCAAAGCTAAAGATTGATCTTTATACAAAATAATGTAATTAAGGGGGGTGGTAGAGAATATTACATTATTTGGTACCTTGTAAATATCTTGTCAATATTAGTTTCATGTAATCATCAAGTTTCTGTTATTATTAGAAGGTTAATAATATATCCTTCCTATGAGAAATATGAAGAGTCATATCTCTCTTGAGTTTGAGAGGCAATGAAGAGATAGTAGAATATGAAATGTCAAGAAACTATGTAAGTGCTATATGTAGGGATAATAAGTGAGATTACATTATATCGAATTGCATTACATCATTTACTATTGTAATGCATTGTAGATTTGTATCATCCACTTGAATATGCGTTTATTTATTTGATTCATGACATGAATATGTGAGATGCATTCTTGTATGAAATATTGTTTGTAATCTTGTGAGAAGATTTTATATTTATTGCCTATATATTGTGAAAGTCTTTAACCTTGCATTAATATTCTATCACCAAATGTAGCCCATTTTCCAACAAATACAACCTTTGAAGCAAAGAATCAAAATCAAATTCTATTCCTCCAGAGCGAACTCCATTGTTTGAAGATGAAGAGTGGAGAAAAACTGAAATCATTCATGAGGTGAATTGCACATTTGTGAGCATCATTGTAAGCATTGGGAACTTAGGTATGTGATGAAATATCATTTCTAATTATTTTGAGATCTCTTCCATCAAAGTACAATATTTTTGTAACAACATCAAACATCACTGGACAAACACCAAAGTTTGAAAAGTTGGTAAACTTACTTCAAAAATAGAGGCCTCACATACAACATATGAAGAGATACAATTACTACTTATAAATCAAATGAGGAAGCAATCATTCAAAAGACGCATAAGACCTCCACAACACTTCCAACAACAAAAAATATCTTTTAAAGATATAAAAATTAGAGGGATGATTCTCAAAGAAATACTTTTCACACATAAAGGATATGTGAACATTATGGTAGAAATGGACACATCATGAAATAATGTTGGCAATCCCCAACCTATTTATTCAAAAATGGACCCCCTTCACAAGAGATAAAGTAGTAGTAAGACATATCATCTTTAAAAAACAAAATCAAAGTTAGAGAAAGGAATAACAAAATAACGTAGCAAAAGAAAATCAAGACAAAGAAGGAAATAAAAAAGATCAAGAAGAAGAATATGTGTTTATCTTACAAGGAGAGCTAATACAACACAACAATGTTTGATGTGACTCCAAACATATGACAAGTCGGGAAACTTAGATGCATTCAAATCATCTAGATCATTATACAAGAAAAACTCCATCGGTTGATCACTTCAATCCAAGGAACCAACAAGAGGTAACATTGCCTAGATACAAAGGGAATTATTACAAGCACAAGCCATGGGATACCTCTAAGGCCAAGAAGTTTATTACATTCTAGAATGAATATGGTACGTTCAAAGTTACTAATTTTCTCAAGTACAAAGAAAAATATTTAGAGGATGAATAAACTATTGTAAAGAAAGCTTTGAAGAAGCATGGGATAGCTTGCAAACTAGATCTTGTTGAAAGAAGATTATCTATTTTTGCAACTTGAACAAGAGATCCATACATCATTATCAAAGCATAGGATCTCATAAGAATATTATAAAGGAGTGTACCCGCACAATAACCAATAAAGATACTAAATGATAATATGCATTACAATATCACCAATATTGATAATATTATATGTGATAAAGGAAGAAATATTTTGATCTAAAGAAAAGATAAACTTGTTTTTATAGCAATATGAGAAAGTTTGGTATTGCTATCCCCTTTTTTGTGTCATATCTCCCTCGATTTTAGGGTCCAATATGATTCTTCCTTTTATAATATATTATGATTATAAATTAATTGTTTTTCTTGCACATACGTATCTTGGTCCATTTAGAGTTTTGAGTAGATCGTTCAATCTAAATTTAATTTTCTCCTTTATTTTAAATATACTACCAAAATATTTGGTACTTCAAATATTTACTTTCATCTTTTGATATTTCATATTTAGAGCAACTTTGTACATACATCATCCTCCAAACCTTATATTATTATGGTACCTCCTAAATATTTTACAGTATAATCTACTAGAGAATCTCCCATCTTCCAAAAAAATTTTAAAGTACCCCCACATTTGTCACTACTTATTTTTGTTTCTTGTATTAAAATAAATTTAAACCTATAAAAATTTATTAATTTCTTAATAAATCTTTTTTAATGGCTTTATTCATACTCCCAATATCCCAAGATACCACATTCATTATCACTTTTTATTTTTATTTATCAACTTAGCCCCACTTATTATTCATGCTTGGGATATTTATTTGTGGTTTCCCAAATCAATATCCCTTTGATTTTCCTTCTTGCTTTTTTTATGCTTTGATGTTATTCATCTTCTTTTTCCATTCTAACAAATGTTTTCATCCTCATAAATCTATTCCATTTTTCTAAATTGTTCATAATGTGACTCATCATCTATTGACTTAAGTTGTTATCAAGTACCTAAGGTGTAAGAAATAACCTCATAAATACATTCATCTTTATGTTATCCTAGAAAACCTAAGAAGAAACCATTATCCTCCATAGTACTTACTTTATTATTGAAGAACACAAGCTTATACTGAGAGGGGGGGTGAACAATATAAGATCACTTTTTACTTTTCTTTCTCAATCAAGATTATACAATATATTAATGGCAATATCAACAATAATAATCAAAGTAAAGCACAAATCACCACACATAATAGAGACACCAATTTAACGTGGTTCAACCAATGTGGGCTACTCCACGGAGAAAATATTTCACTAAAATTTTCTTAACAAATATCTTGGGAAACCTTTCCCTATTACAATATTTATGGACCTCTGTCCAAAGGAGACACCAATCCCCTAATCAAGTTCATGGATTTATATCCATAAGATAACTCCTTATCCTCTGCTTTGGTTGGTGATCTTCTAGAAGAGTTGTTGGCTCCACTACACTGGCTTATGGATATCTATCCACTCAAGACTCCTATCCTCACTCAGAAGACATGTCCTCATTGCCCTAACTAATTGATCTCTATCCACGGGAGACTATTGTCCTCTATACTCTGTCACCTCCAAAGCTTACTCTCAGATCTATCTCAAATCTACACTAAACACGGTCCTTCGGTCTAGCACAAATATGCTCAATCTTTGTCCTCAAATCATGTGAGAAGCAGAACAAAAATTCAATTATTTGATGAAGTATAAATAATACATTAGGGCCAGGATTAGTCCAGAGGTTGTGGAACCACCCGAGACCAATATAGGCGCAGTTGTAACAAAATAACAACTAGCCTAAATTAATCAATTCTAACAATATAAGATCGTTAGGATTGAATTAACTAATGAAATAAATATTGAAATATATTCTAACACCCCCTCATATTACAATATTTTAGGAAACATATAACTACTAGCTATACTATCATCCCCCCATTATTTTGAAATACATAGAGAGTTGCGAAACAATTCAAATTTGACACGTGCAAGTGCCTTAGTGAATATGTCTACAACTTGAGCATTGGTGGAGATGTACTGAAGCTGGATTTGGTGCTTTGGTACTTCATCTCAAATGAAGTGGCATTGTGTATCAATGTGCTTTATTTTCTCATGATGCACTAGATTCTTAACAAGATTCAAAACACCCATGTTGTCGCAAAACAAGTGTATTGGAGATTTTTATGGAAGACCCATACTTGTCAAGATGCGACGCAACCATATCACTTCACACACAGCTTCACATGTAGTGTGATATTCTACCTCTGTTGATGAGATAGCAACCACCTGTTGCTTCTTGTTGTGCCAAGAGATAGGACCAGATCCAAGATGAAACAAATATCCTAAAGTTGATTTACGATCATCATATGATTCGGCATAGTCGGAGTCCATGTATCCCTGTAAGAAGAATTTGTTGTTCTTCTTGTATTCTAGGCCATATTCCATTGTGCCACGGACATAGTGAAGAACTTGATTTACTACTTTCCAGTGTGTAGTCTTAGGTTCCTACATGAACCTCGAAATATAGTTGACAGTAAATACGATATCTGGCCTAATTTTGGTCAGATATATGAGACTCCCAATCAGCTGATGATAGAGAGTAGCATCTACCTGAGGTAATTTATCATATCGCGATAACTGAAGTCTTGTTTCCATTGGTGTTGCCATCGGCTTGCAGTATGTCATGCGATATTTTTCTATTAGTGTCTTGGCATATTTTTTTTGGGACACTTTGATGTAGTGCTCCTTCTGGTTCACTTCCAGACCAATACAGTAATGGAGAAGTCCAAGATCTATCATTTCAAAAGATTCACTCAAATCTTGTTTGAAAAAAGAGATCATTGTTTCTGAACTTCCTGTTATGAGAAAATCATCAACATAGAGTACAAGCAACACTATTTCAGAGCCTTTATTCTTGAAATAGAGGTTTGCATCCGACGAACATCTCTTAAATCCATGCTGCAGTAGGTGATTATCCATTTTTATGTGCCAAGTTTGAGAGACCTATTTCAAACCATATAAGGATTTGACCAATTTGCAAACTTTTTGTTGTTGTCCTTCCACTTCAAATCCTTTCGGTTGAGTCATGTAGACTTCCTCTTGGAGATCACCATTTAGAAAGGCACTCTTGACATCCATTTGGTGCACTTTCCACCCATATTGTGCTACCATAGCATAAAGAACTCGAATGGTTGTCATCCGAGCAGTAGGTGCAAAATTTTCCTCATAGTCAATGCCTTCTCTTTGAGCATAGTCCTTTGCCACAAGTAGGACCTTATGCTTATCTATTGTCCCATCTGCCTTGTACTTGACTTTATACACCAATTTACAACCTATGGGCTTCTTTTCGTATGATAGATCGACAAGCTTCCAAGTTTTGTTTTTCATTAGAGACTTATACTCTACATCCATAGCGACATTCCACTGAGGCTCACCAAGAGCATCTTGCACTGATGCAGGTTCAAGTTCATCTATTGAGGACATAAACACCCTGTCATCATAAATATCCATTTCTTCTGTATATCTCTTTGGATCTACAAAAATTTCCTCAAAATATTGACACAGATCATCAACCCCAGTAATCTTTGTTGCAGCTTTCTCTTGTCGAGCCATACTGCGAGTACGAGGCCTATCCAATGTCAAGTCTGGTGGAGTGGATAGCTTTGAGTCTCTAATTGTACTTGTATACCACTTTGGATTATTCTTCTGTGGTGATGAAGAAGATGAATAAGGACCTCCAACCTTGGATGAAGGAGACTTCTCAACCTTAGTTTCCACAAGGTCTAGGTATACATATGATGTGTTTTTTGATGTGAAAGCCTCATCAAAAACTACATCTCTACCGATGTGTATCTTCTTGGTTAAAGGATCAATCAATCGATAACCCTTGTAGTGCTCATCATACCTAAGAAGAATGCACTTCAATGTTTTCTCATCTAGTTTCTTCCTCTCTTTTTTTGGTATGTGCATGAATGCTTTACAACCAAAAAAACGTAGATGAGAGATGGAGGGTTTCCTGCCACTCCATGATTCCTATGGAGTCATTCCTTGTAGGGCCTTAGTGGGTGCCCTATTCAACAGATATACTGCTATGGTGACAGCTTTTGCCCAATATTGTTGCCCAATTCTAGCTCCTGTGAGCATGCAATGAACCATTTCCATGATGGAACGGTTTCTCCTTTCAGCAACTCCATTTTTTTGACGAGTATAAGTAGCAGTCAACTATTGTGTGATCTTGTTTTCAGTTAAGAACTCAAAAAATTCTTTAGAGGTGAACTCCCCCCCTCGATCTGAGCAGAGGGTCTTTATAGAAGTCCCTGACTCCTTTTCAATAGATTTCTTGAATTGCTGAAAGAAGCCAAATGCTTCAGATTTTAGTTGAATAAAGAATACCCACATCTTTCATGAGTAATCATCCATGAATAACTAAAAATACCTCTTACCCCCACAACTTTTGGGAGTTAAAGGACCACACAGATCGGTGTGAACCAAATCCATAGGTTTCTTTGCTCTTGTAGAGCTCCTTTCAAAAGGCACTTTATGTTGCTTTCCTGCCAAACAGTCAGAGCAAACTAGCAATGTGGTAGAAAGGAAAGGAAGACCCTTTACCATTTCATACTTAACTCAAGTAAGTAACCAGAACTCATATGTCCATATCTCTTGTGCCATAGAGAAGTTGCCTCCTTTATAGAGACAATCATGGCTACATCTGGAGAAGAGATAGTATCTAGGGCAAATAAGCCATGCTTATATGAAGCGGTTGCAATTTTCTTACCCCTCCTGGTGATAGAACAACACTTCTTGCCCCCCTTAACACTAAAGTTTATAACCATATTTTTATCCAAAAATTATGTGACTAACAACAAGTTGTTTGCCAATCCTGGAACATAGAGAACCTTCTCAATATGGCACTTGCCATCAGGAAGAGTAACAGAAACTGTTCCTTCTCCTTGAACCTTGTAGGTTTTATCATCGGTAATAGTGACAGGTTTGCCCTCTTTGGCCTCAAAATACTCAAACCATGATTTGTCACCAGTCATGTGTTTACTGGATCCAGAATCGACATACCAAATAGGATCCGTATGCTTGGATACTATGGTAGTCATGAACACTTTGTGTGCTCTTTCAGAATCCATGTCAGATTCCTCAAAAACAACATTCACTTGATGTTTTTTGTTCTTTTGTGGTTTGTTCTGGCCTTTTTGTTTTGATTGTTTATTCTTATGCCAACATCTGTTTGTATCATGACCTTCTTTATCACAGATCTTGCAATATCTCTTTTTTTGTTGAGGTTGAATTTGTTTCCCTTTTGAGAACTACCTCCCTTCTGAAAATTACCCTTCTTGTTTTGACCCTTCCTGTTGGTGTATAGGGCAGTGTTAGAAGAATCATCTCGTTGTAGTTGGCATGCCTCCTCTTCTTGAAGCATATTTACCAACTCAGTATAGGTAACTTGTCTCTGTGATACATGAAGTGAGGTAATAAACATTCTAAAAGAATCCAGAAGAGCTCTCATTACCATTGAGGTAAGGAGTTTATCATCAACTAGTGCTACTAAGGAATTCAATTTTCCTTTCAACTCAGACACTCTACAAAGAAATTTTTCAACTGTATCTCCTTATTTCATGCTTAGACTGTGTAATTGAGACTGAAGAAATAGAATGGTGGAGTCATTCTTCCCTTCATATATAGTTTTAAGGGCATCCCATGCCGCTTTACTATTTGGACAATCAGCAATATGAGGTTGAACTTCATCAAAACAACAAGCAAAATGAGCACCTTTGCTTTGCTATCTTTCTTGTCAAAGTCTTTTTGATCAGCAGATGGAGTTGTGGCTCCAACTGAAGATGAAGGTCATATTGTTGTTCCAGACACAATTTCCCAAAGATCATCCATCTCTAGGATTGCCTTCATTTTGTTTTTCCATGGTGTATAATTTGGACCTTTCAATAATTGATGAGCATCATTCATTAGTTTTGCAGACATTGTGAAGGTTCCTTATAACACCAAATAGTCGCCCCTTCGATATACCTTAATTCCAGGCCGTTATACTGTACAAAATACCCGCCCTTATGTGAGGGAGACTATAGGTATTTTGAAAAACCAAAAAAATTACCCGCCCTTACATGAGGGATATTGTAGGTAATTTTAATGATTATACGATACATGGTACTTAGGCGGTACTGAAATGGAATCACCTCATTGATGGCACCGACCTTAGAAAGCCTTCAATCCTCATGCATGGGGCGTAACTTCCCCTAAACACTTTGGATATCCGAACTTTCATCTAGATTTAAGCCTAAACACGAGAGTGATTAGGGTAGTGGATGGAGTAAAAAATAGCAAAATGGCAAACTTATCTCTCCCCGACGATTAATAGAGAACAAGCTCAGACGTCATTGTGGTAGCTATATTAGGTGGTGAATACAATAGCGCAATCATGACAACTTTACCTGTAAGTGCTGGCGAGAGGTATCACAAATACCAAACGTTGTAGTGCAATAAATTGCACGAATGGGTTTTAATTATTCTAGGGATAATTATTCTAGGGACTTAGGGAGTGTTTGATTTTAATTTAAATGATGTAGTGCAAAATAAGGAAAAAATGCAACACACAACATAAAAGTGCCCACATAAATAACCCACTAGGTGTCGGGCACAGCCGAAAATGCACCTTTACAATAATGCCAAACTTTGCTTTTTCAAAAAATTACTCTCAATCCCCCCTTGATTTTGCGAAAAAAAATCACTCCCCCCTTTAAAATTTTCCTTTATAAAGCATTTTAAAACATTCTTTTATAATCAAAGTTAAAAAAAAAACTTTATTCTACATAGTAAAAAAAATTATTTTAAAAAAAAATAACCTTTAAACTATGATAAAATAAATTAAAATTATATTTAATTTAACTTTGATTAGAGAATATTAAAAAAAAACTTTAATAAAAAAAAAAAAATTATACCTTTGAGTGGGGGGTCGACGGGACTCGAACCCGCGACCTGAGGGCTCCCGGAGCCCTTACCACTCGGCTCACAACCGATGAGCCAATGGGCTGATCCGAGAACTATTATCGGTGCCCTCCTCCTTAAACAACTTTGACATGCCTTTTGAATAACGCACTACTGCTCTACCACCTCGAGCAGAGCTCGGGCAGTGAAGAGGAGCGGTAGCCGGTGTAGCTCGGGAGCGGAGCACCGGTGGCAGCAGGGTGGCGCTTGGTTGGTGGGAAAAAAAAATCATTTTTTTCAACCAAAAACTTGCCACAGATGTATTAAAATGATGCACAGAGATCATAGAGGAAGAATAGAACAGTTTGCAACCAAACTAAGTGGAGAAAATTTCTCAAAAACATCTGTCTAATTTTTCCATTGACGTCGTTCAGGAGGAAAAAAATTCTTTGAGGAAATATCCGAGAGCTAAAATGAAATTTCAATCCAGTGAAATGACTCGGATTTTACCTCATTCTCCAAGAAAATTTGTAGATGTTTGATCTACCGACCTCAAAAGTAAGGAAAAATACGTCTTGGTTTATGCAGTTGACGTAGGTGACGCAGGTGACGACATATTCACAGATCTGAGCATTTGTATTTTAGGACTCAATGTCCCACATTGAGGGCACAATGACTCCATTATGAGTTTAAGAGGGTTTATCCTCCGTAGAGGAGTATCTCCTCTCGAGGATTCCCACTCGAAAGGTCGTGAGCTCTCCTCTTGTGCCGTGAGCTCTCCTCTTGTGCTTGGCTAAGCGGCCTTGGTGTTGGTCACCGAGCTTTGTTGTGAGCCTTCGAACTCCGCTTCGATATTTGACCCTTCTTTGCCTCATTTGACCTTCGACCGTGCTTCTTTGAATTCCAAAAATTGAAATAATTGCCTTGAAAAATAAAACCAAGTTTTCTCAGCTTCGCTACCAAAAATCTCAGCCTCGAAAAATCGCCTCCAATAAAAAAAAAAACTCTTCCTCAGCTGCTTCTTTCTCACTCTACTACAAGATCATTTAAAAAATGAGAGTGGCGGAGAGAGTGGTGGTAAGCTCTGATACCATGTGAGAAGCGGAACAACAATTCAATTATTTGATGAAGTATAAATAATACATTAGGGCCAGGATTAGTCCGAAGGTTGTGGAACCACCCGAGACCAATATAGGCGCAGTTGTAACAAAATAATAACTAGCCTAAATTAATCAATTCTAACAATATAAGATCGTTAGAATTGAATTAACTAATGAAAGAAATATTGAAATATATTCTGACAAGCTACACTAAACACAGTCCTTCAGTCTAGCACAAATTTGCTCAATAATTGTTCTCAAATCTGCATTAAACACAGTCCTTTGGTCTAGCACAAATTTGCTCAATATTTGTCCTCAAATATGCACTAAACACATTCCTTCGATCTAGCACAAATCTGCTCAATATTTGTCCTTAAATCTACACTAAACACAATCCTTCGATCTAGCACAAATATGCTCAATCTCTATCCTCAAATCTACACTAAACACAACCCTTTGGTCTAGCACAAATCTGCTCAATCTCTTTCCTCAAATATGCACTAAACACAGTCCTTCGGTCTAGCACAAATCTGCTCAATAAGTCCTCACTAGAACTTGTCCAATCTGTTCAACAAGTCTTCACCAAGACTTATCTCAAATCTACTCAACAAGTCCTCACTAGAATTTTTCTAATTTGCTTTGTAAGCTTCCACAATAGTTTACTCAACTCAACTCAATTCAACACAAAATCCTCTTCAATCACTTAGACAAGCTTCACACATAATCTTGTTTAATCTCACAGAAACATATAGAGAATTTTTAGACACTCAATATACTTCACACTCACAACAATGCTCAATCACTTTCAATCTCTTTCTCAAATCAATTTAGAATATAGAACAATTTGTTTCACAAAACTTGAATTATCACTTCAACACTTCCACTTGACTAGGCTCAATCAACTCCTCTCAATAAATCACTCAATGAAATACTCCTTGCTTACAAACTCTAGTCCAAGCATATGAACACTCATTTATTTCCAACAATGCTTATCAAACAATCTCACATAACAATTATACTCATGATCTTGCTCAAACTCTAGTTTCAAGATAGTTTTCAACTTCACATAATAATGATACTCATGATCTTGTAAAAACCCTAATCATGCATATGAAGGTTCATTCAATGTTTCCAACAATACTTATCAAACAAGGTTTTTATCATCAACTTTCATTTAGAAAAACCTTTAACAATCAAAATAAAAAATGCTTATCAAACAACATTTTTCTCTCCAACTTAGCATTCACAACATCCAACAATCACTTACAAGGAAGATGTACCCATACCTTTTGTTTGATGAAGAATTATCCTTAACAACCTGTCTCAATCATAATTACTCTTTTGCCAATATTAAGGGTTAGGTAGCAAAAACCTTCTCAAAAATTCATTCAATAATTTTCTCACAAATTATTCTCACCATACAAAACATTAGATCTCAATTACACCTTATTACTTTTTTCAACTATTAAACCCAATAAGACATTATTTTAAAATAATATTTAAACTCCTCTAAAACCTTATTACTCCTTTCAACACTTTAATCACCAAAATCACAATATAAAATTTATTTCCATAAACCTTATACCTCCCTAAATTCTCATGCCAAAGAAACCTTAGGATAAAATATTAAATTTAAAAATTAAATACCTTTTGTCCTTGGTGGGAATCGAACCCACGCTGCGCTGCCGCTAGCGCCCTATCCACGGCTTCCACTGTCCCGTGAGCTAGGTGCTCATGTGGGACCTAAGTGTACACGCACACACTTATTCCCTAGCTACCGCCAAAAGCTTTTCAAATAAAAAGCTTCCTCCTTTCGCTATCGCAAAGTCTCGAACCCGAGACCTCTCATCTATTGCAACTTAGTGCCCAAGCCAATCATCATCTGGGCTAGCTGTCTGGATGGTACTTTGAACCACTTCCCTTTATGCCTTTCTCTTCCTCGAAGTTAGTGTTGGCATTTTGATGCTTCAGCATATAATATTTGAATAAAATATTATATCCTTGCCTCTTAGAAAATTAACCATGAACCATTTGCTTAACACTCTTTTGACATTTGTTTTGTATTTCTTTGACATCAATGACAACAAATCCTACTCATATTTCTAACACTTATGTTCCTCTAAAAACCTCAAATTACAATGAATAGCCTTCATAGTACTTTCTTTATTGTGTTTTTGTTGAAACCCTAAATAGAAAGAAATAAACTCTATATTACTTTCACTTTTATTACATTGAGATGGTTTCCTACTACTTGAGGAAAATGGTTATGATTTACTTGGATTAAACTTGAAATTTCCCACCTAAGCTGTTTCAATATTTGCCTCAACATCTTCCTTTTCACCTTTAATTCCTTCTTAATTTGAGCATGCACATTGTAATTCCTCAATTATTACATAATTCTTAATTTATTCTATTGGTTTCTTTAAAGGAATCATGAAGGTTTTCTTTATCTAATGACACCTTGAAGTTTTTCTCATAACCAAAATATTCCATCTCTCTCTTGATTATTCTTTCTTTGTAATCTATGTCCATGTGTATAGTCTCAAAATCCACTTGTTGATCTCACTCTTTCAATCCAGATTAATCTTAATTAGTTTTGATAAAGATTTGAAATATTAATGACAACACGTTTTGAGTATGCACAACATGATTTCACTTCTTGGTAGTTGTTCTTTTTTTAAGAACTTCTCTAAAGTATTACCAATATTCTTCAAAACCTATTTATTCATAAGCTGATATAAAGTTCAAAAAAATCTAACCCACATCAAAATCCTTTTAGTAAATTTTATCTTCACAAAAAATTTCACTCTATGGTCTTAAATACAAGCTATCTCTCCACCTAAACCATGGGTTATTATCTATTATTTTAGGTTATCCTTAACTTTGAGACTCAAGAATGTGTTGAGAAAAATTACTTTGGAAGGAATTGTATTAAATAATCTATACTCCATCCCCACTTCCATTTAATCCACATCTAAATCTTTGAAAAATCTGATTAATATCCATTGCACTTGTATGTTAATCCTTTATTTTTTCTTTTATCACCAATAAGTACATACTTACTTTCAACTAAGGCATTTTGCATTCCACGTAAGGCTTCCATATATGGCTTTCCTTGTTACCTAGGATTTTCTCATGAGAATCTTTCATTTTTTAGTTTGTTCAAAGATTTGGAATAAGAACTCCAAAGGTGAATCTTGTTTCTTATTCCCAATTGCACTCACTGTTATATATGACAATTTTTTAATTATTTATGGTTTAATTAGAAATTAAAAAATAATAATCAACAATTAAGTAACATTAGCTCAACCAGTTAGATTCCTCAACATTTAAGAAGGAAACCAAAGCTCAATTTTTGCCAAGTAATACATAAATAATATCCAAGATTTGTTATAATTTCACTGTATAATAATGATGTAATCCAAATGAAACCCGTTTTAATTCAATATAACTAATTTAAAAATAATAATAATCAACAACTTTATTTTTATTATTTTTTAATTTATTTTTTTAAAGCTTTTACTTAACTAGCTCAGAAATTGACAATATAATTAAATTGATATCTATTCTATACTCACATTTTTATTAATGTAATACAAATAATCTATATAATACCTAAACACTAAATTTTATATACATTAACTAAAAACAATCGAGTATTTATTCAAGTTAATATATTTAATATTATAAAAAATGTTTTTACGAGAAACCCAGGTTCAAATCTCTATGTTGTATATAAAAAATTCCTCATAAAAAAATGTTTTTAGAATATATATATTATTAAATAAAAGCATATTAATATGTATTCAAGACTATAGGTAAATTATATGGACACAATCAACATTATAATAGACACTTTGTGGAACGCTATTTCAGGTTTCTATAACTAATTAACTATAAAGATTATAGTATCAATTTTGAAGATTTTATAGAATTAGGAATATGCTTTCTGAAACTTCACTATTAAAAGAAGTCCCTCAATTTTGATCTCTCTTATGAGTCAGATACATGTGTTATATTTTTCATTTTGTATTTATTTTTTTTGATGAACATACACCTATCTCTTCACACATTTACCACGCTACGGTATGAACCTTGGACCTCCCTAAGAAGAGCCAAAGCCCAAACCTTTGCATTGTTAAACACTTTATATTTAACAATAAAAGAAAAATCTAGTATAAGTATTTGCTAACACCTCCTATAAGTGTTAGCCAAAAAAAAATTTTCTTTAAAATAAAATAAATACTTTAATTATTTTTTTATTGGTTTTGTAATTTTTTAAAAATATTTTAATTATATTATTTAAATTTAGTAAATAAAATCTATTTTTTTTATTTGGTTAGTGTGAGAAACCTTTATGACCAATGCAGGGCTAAGCAGTCTCCTCCCAACCATGACTTCTCGTAAAGTCGAGAACTATGCTTATCAATAGGAAATTTAACACACAACCACCCCCTCACACACTTTCCCACACGGCGGTTTGAGCCTTGGACCTCCCAAAGAAGAACCAAGGCCCGAACCCTTGCGTTGTCCCTCCGAGACCAAATAAAATCTAAATTTGAATACATATAAAGAGTTTAAAGGCATTGGCTTATCATATATTCAAAGGTGTTGCATGTTATTAAATAAAAATAATATTTAAATATTTAAAGGGTAAAGTTTTTTTTATGATTAATAATATTTTTTAATTATTAAATATTAGTGTTATTGATTTATTTGTTTTGAAATTCACAGTATTTTTATAAATGAATAGAAACAAATTATTCACTCAAATTTTATACAAAAAAATATATATATATATAATAGGCACTTATATGCACCATAAACAAACACTATACATATAGATAATAATACTCAACACTTTGATGAGAAAATGATGAGTGTATTTATAGTGATACCAAAAACCCAATTACATAATAAAGTTTAACCCAAGTCAACATAACAAGAGGGCTTTAGGAAATCAAACAAATTGCAGACGAACTTTAAAAGATGCTTCCAAAGTTTTATTTGTCAATTTTTATACAAAAGGATGATTTGGTTTGGACAAAGGATGGTGGATACTCGGTCAAGTTGGGATATGAAGATTTAGAACAATAAAAGTTTCCTTCTCCCAAATATTTTTTTTGGAAGAACGTTTAGTCATTACAGGCTCTCCCTAAGGCCTTAACATTTCTTTGGTTAGCAGTTCAAAGTAAGATTCTTACGAGAGAGAGTCTACAAAGAAGAGGATATTATGGACCTTTTAGATGTGCCTTTTTTGAGAAGGATTTAGAAACGTCAAACCATTTACTTCTTCTTGTCCGTTTGCTCATACCATTTGGGGTTATTTTCACAAAAATATGAATTTATATTGGGTAGCTCCATCAACATTGAAAGAGTTGATAAAATATTGAATAAACTATTTCAAAGCTAAAGCACTATGTATTCTTTGGAGGGTTGGCCTTGTCATTATTTGTTGGAATTTATTGCTTGAAAGGAATAACATAATTTTTTAAAATAAATATCAAAATCATGCCCAATTTTGGAACCGTATTAGTGCCTCTCTTGGAGAATATCTACAAATATGGTGCTCATCATGGGAAGTTTCAATTGCAGAAAAAGAGGTGCTAACAACTTGGCTACAAGATTTGAACATACATGGAAGAGTCATTTGCGATAATGGAATTAAAACAAAGGATCTACTTCAATCTATGGTAAAATGGAAATGTCTAAAAATTGGGTTTATCAAAATTAATTTTGATGGTGCTTCTAAAGGAAATCCGGGAAAAGCTGGTGGAGGTAGTGTTTTTAGAAATAGTGAAGGCAAAACTCTCCTCACTTATTCAAAATCATATGGAATTTCAACTAGCAACTATGCATAGGGCTAAGAAGAGAAGACATTATTGATAATAATATCTTACCCCCATAATGGATGCTCTTGTGGGCCTCTGCAATTGAGGCAAATTCTTCAAAATATCCTCATCATGTGGAAGATGTCTATTGATCTTCAAGAATTCAAATTCAATCCTTTGTAATTATAGTAAGCAATTTTTCATTGGATGTTCCTCCCTCTTGTAGTGTCCATAAGTGGTCTTTGATTTCTTTGAAGACTTAGATTGGACCTTGAGCCCTAGGGTCTTAGCCTTCTTAAATTTGAATTCCTTTGCATGAGCTTGTATTTGTGGAGTTCCACTACAATTTTGCATTGCCACCTGAAAATGAACTAGGAGATAAAAAGTTGATCAAGAGAAAAAGTCTTTTAAGATTCCAATAACATATGAATCATATGAGTCATTAAGTTCAACATCTAAAAAGAGGAGAAGAGATTAAAAAGTATAGTTTTTACACATTCTACATCATTATTATTTTTGCTTCTAGAAGATGCAATATCTTCCCTCAAAGTCTTGAATCTCATAATATAGTTCTCAACGTTATCAAATTTAACTAGTTTAAGAGATGTAAGCTCCAATTCCAAGTGAATTACATCAATAGTATTAAATTTTCCAAAAATCTCATGCAAATTTTACCATACCTTGATAGGGTCGCTCTCCTTTTTTATGTGAACAAGTAACTCTAGTTCAATAAACGAGGAAAATAGTCTCTTCTCTTTGATGGTGAGTTTTATCATCAAGAATAACTATTTATCCTCTTGAAAGATGCATCATAAGTTCTTACTTCATAATAGGCCAATCATTTGGGTTGATCAAATATTGTAATTTTATCCATTAAGGCAAGTGACTACGGCTTTGTGATCCATATTACATAATCAAACCCCTAACACCATAGCAGACCCATGAATTGATATTACCAATGAGTAGATCTAAAAAAATCACATGTTTTGGAAAATAGGCTCAAAATGCTTTTATATACAAAAGTTATGGCCTCTACAAGTTTTTTCGTAATGGACCTTAAAAATTAAACCTCAAACCTTAGTGTAAAAGCATCTAAAGAACACAAGCTTATACTGAGAGGGGGGTGAACAGTATAAGGCCAACTTTCATTTTTCTTTCCCAAACAATATTATCCAATATTATCAATGGCAATATCAATAGCAGTAATCAAAGCAATGCACAAATCGTCACACACAATAGAGACACCAATTTAACGTGGTTCACCCAATGCGGGCTACTCCATGAAGAAAATATTTCTACTAAATTTTCTCAAAAAATCTTCTTGGGAATCCCCTTTGCTCTAATTTGTGAATCTCTCTCCATAGGAGAACTCTTTCCCATTTTCTTTGGTTCGTAGAACTTGATCCAGGGGACCTCTATCTTCTCAACTGGTTCATGGATCTCTCTCCACAGAAGAATTCTATCTTCCTAGCTGGTTCACGGATCATATTCCATAGGAGAACTCTTTCCCCTTGCTTTGGTTTGTGGATATCTATCCACAAGAGAACTCTTTCTCCTTGCTCTTGTTGATGATCTTCTAGAATACTTCTACCTCCACTACTCTGGTTTGTGGAAATCTATCCAAAGAAGACCTCTATTCTCACAACCCTGGCTAATAGATCTCTATCTACTGGAGACTGTTGTTCTCTTTACTCTGTCATCTCCAAAGCTTACTTTCAACTCTATCTCAAATCTACACCAAACTCTATCCCAAGTCTAGTACAAATATGCTCTATCTTTGCTCACAAATATTCTCACAAATCTGCTCACAAATCTGTCCTCAAGACTTAACACAAAGCTTAATTTAAATGACCAATCAACTCTACTCAGATCTATCCCAAGCCTTAACACAAATCTTGAACAAATAAATCAATCAACTCTACTTAGATTTACCCCAAGCCTTAACACAAAGCTTGAACAAATCAATCCTACTCTCAAGTCTTCACAAAGACTTGCTCAAATCTGCCTTCAAGTCCTCTCAAGAACTTGGTCAATATGATCTCACGCTTTCACCAAGACTTGCTCAAATCTACCTTCAAGTCCTCTCAAGAACTTGCTCGATCGCCTCTCAAGCCTTCACCAAGACTTGCTCAAATCTACCTTCAAGCACATGCTCAAAAGTACTCTAACACATGCTCAAAACAACTCACAAAATATGCTCAATCAATCTCAAATATTCCTCACAATGTTATCAAATGCTTTGTCTAATATTCAAAGTAATTTAACTTGAAGCAGTTTAGACATATTCTATCCATAATTCGTTTAACCTCTGGAACATATAGAGAATGATGTACTCTATCAAAACTCAATATGTTCTACTCAATCATTAAGTTTGTTGCTTCCACATGTCTTACTTTTATTTCTCTTTTAAAGATAGATTCAATCTAGCACATGACACCTATATTTCTGATCTACACTTCTACTTTCACAAATTTGTTTTCTAATGTTTGCACATTCACTTTTAATATCACTCAAAACCAATGCTCAAGAAGTTTCACTCAATCATTCAACCAATGAAACACAACTTGCTCACAAATCCTAAACAAGTATTTTCATACTTCTTCAAACAAAGAGCACAATGTGGGTCTCAAACCCTAACTCAAATAATTCTCAATCTCTATCTCAAATATTCTCTAAACATTCACCAATGAAGCATATAAAAACTCACTCAAATATTTCCAACAATTCTTATCAAACAATCCTTTTCACTCCACCTTAAAATTCACAACATTCATTCCAATATTTCAAACAAAGGATGATGTGCCCATACCTCTTTGCTTTGATGGAGATATATCTTCAAAACCTGTTTTACTTACAACCAAATCCTTTTACCAATTCTAGGTTAGATAGTAACAATCTATCTCAAAATCTCCACAAGAATATTCACCTCAACAAATATTTCACCATACAATAAATACAATAAAATGTCAAGTCACAAATACACCTTATCACTCCTTTAAAAGCATAAAATCAAATTATACCCCTTTTAAATTAATGCACATATAAAAAGGAATTTTTCACTTTGTACACCTTATTACTCCTTCACTTTCAAAATAATATTCAACACACATAAAAAATAAAGTTCCTTGTTTACACCTTATAATCTCCAATACTTGATTTATTTCCTAAGCACCCAAAATAAAATATTTAATTAACGCACCTTATGACTCCCTAAACAATTCCACACTTGGCCCTTTCAATATTATGTAGCCTCAAAACAATTTTCATTTTCCAAAACCTTTGACAGATTTAACTCAAAAATTGCATACCTTAATAATTGGCCCACGTCATAAGAATATTTGCACGAACATCAACAACCACTGCCAAAATCAAAACCATGACCTTAGCCACCACAATACCCTAGCCAAATCTAGGCTACTGCCTATGCTATGCGTCCACAAGAGAACCAAAGTACACTCTCTCCCATACAATGTCTTCTCACAAGGTTTACCGAAACAAAAAGCTCTTTCCTCCTTTGCAAAAACAAACTGCGTGGGATTCAAAACTGAGATCAACCTCCATGAATGCCTTAGCCAAGACCCAACTGTTGTCTGTGCTAGCCAGTGCTTTGGAACTATTTTTTCACTCTCCACAATTTTCAACGAAATCCTCCTCCTAGAAGAATTTGCTTGACTTATTCTTCTTCTTTGTTGTGATTCGATCGACGAACAAGGCGAATGATATATCGATTATTGAACACACTTTCCACCTTAGTCTTTGCACTATTAATATGCCTTTGAAGGCATTCACCTCCAACGTCGGCGCATTTAAAATCAAACTTTGGCTTTTGATTTATATTATATTTTAATTATAATAATTTAAATTCAATGAATTTAAATATTATAATTTAAATATCAAAATTCTTTTTGGGTATTTTCTTGAGGATAACCTTTTTCCACCATTTAATGAATATTTTAACCTTTGTCCCATATATTATAATGCAAATCATTATAATATTATTTCTTTTAAACTTGCTTTCTTTTCCTTTTGAAAGGCCCTGTTGGCTGGATATTATAATATTAAAATATTATAATATTATTCTTTTTCACTTGATCTCTTTTTGCACATAGTCTCAAACTTGGACTTCAAACTTTTCTTTGTTGTGCTTTCATAGCCCATGCCATTTTGACATCAATGACAACCTAACATGCTCAAATTTCCAACAACATCTAATCACTTGTTTCCACTTGGCATAGAATGATTTGTTGGTGTTCACTTATTTTCTACCACCTCAACATTCTTGTTACAATGAAACTATGATAAATGGCGTATATGGATTGGAATAGGGGATGTATTTATACAAAATATGTTCATACATGGAACACAGGTATCATGTTTGTTACCATGTCGACCTTGAAATTCATCCATGCAATTTTTGTTCAATTTTTTTTGTGAGAATTGAACCCTTATCATCTACCTATGAAGATCATTGCTCTAGACAATATTCCTCCCTTGAATTTGTGGGAGGAAAAATGTTAAGGGGAGTAACAAGCCCTCCAAGCCTTTAGAGAAGCAAAGATAAGAGTATACCCCACCCAAACACAAACTAAGGTTCAATGAGTTGCTAGTGCCTTAACAAAAGTACACTTGCTAATAAGACAAGGCCTCTAAGTTGGTAGGAAATCCTGATGACTCAATGAAGTCCTTTGAGTGTATTTCCCAAATTGAGTGCGTTGTCCCTTGTGCACAAACTATCCTCTTAGACCTTGTTTATGTTTGTAAAAGGGCAATGCAAAGGTCTCAAATTCATGATCCCCCTTTCATAAACCTTATCTTCATATCATATATGCACAAGATTAGTTCCATAAGTGCTACATATACTTTAAGCATTGTAACATCGATGATGACCCACAACATTGGTTTTGAAGGCACATGAAGGGAGTGCATGTGTAATGACAAGTGTGTGCACTCAATGCATAATTCAAATTTTAAAAAATTGGCACCAAAAATAGGGGTAGCCAAATTTTGCAAGATTGTTTTTGAGGTGCAAGAAGATACTGGGGATTACCTCAAAACACTTGTAGTAAACAAATTTTCTATGAAAGTGAGTGATATGTTGTGAAGTATGGTGTCGTCTTAGATTCTACAAAATGATCTTATAAAGGTTTGAGGAATAATTCATCCTATAACTTGATAGAAAAATAAAAGGCATCAAGTTAGCTTTCTATGTGACCAAGTGAGGCTACTCCATACCTACTCCAAAACCATGTAAGAATTCACAACATTTTGTAGAAACAAATAAAATAAAACCATCCACTCAAATCTTATACAAAAATTAAAAAAAATACAAAAGATAGAGATATGGTGGACACATATAGGCACCATAAATAATCACTATATATGTAGATAATATTACACAACACTCCAATGAGAAAATGAGGAGTGGGAGGGGGTATTACAATGATACTAAAACCCCAACAAAATAATAAATTTTAACATAATACAACATAAAAAGAGGTCTTTAGGTTACTTATAAGTTATAAAAAGGGTTTAACCATAACAAGGTTAACTATGGCCCATAGGGTATACATAATAAAATATTACAAATAATTAATACATTGTACAATTGAATGCCCTTAGGCCTATCTAATATATCATATAATGTTAATGTCAACCATGAATCAAAATTATAATTTCAATAATTTTTTGGTCATTTTAGTTGAATTCAATCAACTATCATATAATATATTAAAAAGAGGGTAAGAAATCATTGATACATCTAGTCAAACTACTTGCATCTAACTAACTACTATGAAATACATTAAAATAAAGATATATACCATGAATATAGAGTGTCTTTGTGTACACAAACTAAACCAGGATTTTTATTTTTCACAACACATGTATTAGTTCAACTCAAACATCATTAATATATTTATCATAGATGATCACAATGTGCTTACCAATGCACACTCTATAAAGAATAATGAGGTTAAATAAAAGGGGACTAGATGTAAAATATTTGGATACTATATTGTTGATTTTTGTTTGAGTGTGACATTGATTTTAGGTTTAAAAATATTAAATTAATTTGAGTGATTTTGCTTCATAAGTCTAAAGTCACAATATTGTCATTAGTGAATATTTTTCTTATGATTTTGACAACCATGTTATCTAAGAATGATGATGAGTTTTTAGGAGTATCTCCTTTTCAATTCAAAAAACTACCTACTACTTTGAAGGATGTTGTCATTTTTTTAGGTGATTTAAGTAATGACTCATAATCCCTATCACTAGTAATGGTGTATCACACATCGAATTTTAATATGCTATTTTATATAATTCAAGAAATCACCAACTTTGAAGGATGTCATAATTATAGGTCATCCAATTAATGTCAAAATAATCCTTGTGACTATTGGTGTCTTATCACATATTGAGGTTCTTTCACATGTACACAAAGTCATGAAATTGTTAGAAGTACAAGTACCATTTTTTAATGTATTTATTTGCTTTAAGGATTTGGATATGTTGTAAATATAATGATCTATTTCATATCACTTGCAATATGAATATATGAAAAATTTAATATCAAATAGATTTGAATGTATTTAAAAGTAAATTTGTATCTATGTCATAATTCAAACGATTAATGTAAAGTAATGTTAACTATAACTATTGGAAGATGAATTAAAATGAAGGAAGTTAGTAGAGCCCTGTTAGGGTTTGCACACAGTTTTGTCACCATTGCATGTAGAAGCCTCAATGTAGGTGAAGCAAGTGCACAAGACATTCACACAATGGATAGAAAATCAAAAAGGGCTTGCAGGTCCATGGAGTTGTCAAAACATAGGATAACCACAAGATGATGATGGGATGATGGGAGAGAAATTGGCATGAAAACTCATTCTACTAAGTAGTTTTAGATAAAAACAAAATATGATGGAAATAATGTCAATCTTATGTAGTTAGATCATCAATATCTATGGAAAGTTATTAAAAATCAACACGCTTACTTATGCATAAAGGATCACAATAATTTTTAGTTTACAACATAATCCAGTCGGGGAAAGTCCCAACCAGCAAAGAAATGGCCCTAAGGGTAGAAGATACCAAGGACCCAAATCTAGGAAGTAGATCAAAGGAAAATAGAGTGTACAAAAAACCCAAATGGAAACAAAGCTCTCCAAACTTGATATCCAAGCTCACCTAAAAGGAGTAGCCATAGTAACACCTATGAAAGAAAAATATAATGGGGAGATATTCCAAACAATGAGCTTCAAAGATGCCCTTCGAGGAGGCCAATCCCAGGAAAGAGGCATTAATAATCCAAGAATCCCAAGAAGAACATTGAGGATGCCAAAGGTAGATCCAAGGAAAATGGAAGCGAGATGCATGAGAGTAGCAAATGGTTCCATAATAGTAAAATTAGAACCAAATTATAATAGGATGGCAAATATACCATGGAAAGAAGGGGTCTAATTTATCGATTTATGGGTTTCCATATGATCCTACTAATGCTTAAGCTATGGGCTACCAAATAGTTGAGAACCAAAGGTGGGTTTCAAAAAAATTATTATCCCAATGGGTATTTTATAGTCATGTTTGCTATAGAAGAGGATAGAAAAGACATGTTTCAATGAGGGCCATGGTTCTTTGGCATATATGAGCTCTTCATGAAGCCATGGCATACAAAATTACAGTGAAGGAGGAAATACCCTCAACTGGAATCATTTGGGTCAGACTTTTTGGTCTCCTAGCAAAGTTTTGGAACCCGCAAGTCCTAGCTGCAATTGGTAACACCCTAGGCACTTTCATGATGATAGCTAACAATACTCAAAAGTTTGAAAATATTATTTATGTAGGAATTTGTGTTGATATATTTTGACAAACCCCTCTCGAAAGGGTTCACATTACAATTTGGGGAGGATACATGGGAACAACAGGTGGACTATGAGAATGTTTCCTTTAGATTTACCATGAATATGGCCATCTGTCTAAGTATTTCCCATATAATTTTTAGGAGCAAAAGAAATAAGATAAGGAATAGGAGGGATTCCAAATACTAAAGAAAAAACACACAAATAAAACTTGTATATAAGGAGAAGGAAGTACTTTACACATACATGTTTGGAAGCTTATCTATGGATGCCCTCCTAGATGAAGAAGAATATGGAGCTAAAACAAAGATTCTGGAAATACAACTTGAGGAAGTATAAGGAGAAACAAATATGCAAGAAGTTAAAATATCAACAGAGAAAGTATTGATGGGGTAAAGCAATAACAAGGGACAACTAAACCAAATGGCAATGAACTATCAGAAAAATAATAAAGAAGAAAAATAAATAAATAAAAAAGGTACTTCATTAGATGGAACCACCAATAATGCATTGGTACCATGTACACAGGTATCATAAGCTACGGAGGTGAACCAAAAACCTAGTAAAAATATGAAGGTGGACACAAATCATAAGGTAGGAATAAAGTCCAACCAACATCATGTGGTGAAGTAAGGTATAAATTTAATTAAGGAAGGTAAGGTTATGATACTTACCCATATTTTTAACCCTTGTTACTGATGAAAGTCATTACATGGAATATTAGAGGATTAAAAGGAAGTCCTAAACAAAATGAGATAAAAAATATGATTTAGATAAATCGGCCACAAATGGTCTTACTCTAAGAGATAAAGATATCTTTTGAGGAAATGGATATAATAAAAAGAAGGATATGGAAATCTAGTAAAGCAGTATCCCTGATTTGCCAAGGAGCTATAGGGGGAATTACATGCTTGTGGGACCCTAAAGAACTAGTGGTACACTTTACAGTTGGAAATAAAGGATTTATTGGTGTGGTAGCAAAAAATAAACAATATGACCAACAAATTCTCTATCTAAATGTATATGCCCCAAGCAACATTGAATAAAATAAGGTGTGGAAGGACATAGACTATATATCTTCACAATTATTGTTGGGGGGTATTTGAACATCATTCTCTCTCTATAAGAGAAGGTGGGAGGAAACCAAGCTCTAGATGGAGGTACAAATATCATGAGTGAGTATATGGGACACCTCCACCTTGTAGATATCAACCCTAACAATGGTTTGATGACTTGGTCTAATATGAGAATGGGCCTAGCTTGCATTTTGGAAATATTGGATAGGATCTTGGTATTAAAAAATCTCTTGATACAGGGACACATCTTGAAGATCAAAATAGTAAATAATGTAGGATCATATCATTGGCCTGTAATGATAAAAATCTAGAAAACTAATCCTAAACAAGTACCCTTCCAATTCCAACTCATGTGGCTTAAAGATAAATCTTTCAGATCATGAATGCAACAGTGGTGGTAGGAAGGAAAATCGAGACATGGCACACAAATGTTCTATTTTTACAAATGACTACAACATATTAAAATTAAAATTAAGATATGGAATTAGGAGGAATTTGGGGATGTCACAAAAAGGAAAAGTAATTTATTGAACCAATGGAGTATTTGAATGATCAGATAAGAAAGGAGGGGTTCACAGAAACTAGGCCCAAAACAAAACTAGATTTCACAAACCAAAAGGAGAAATAGGAAAGGAAGGAGGAGTTATTGTTGAAACAAAAATTTAGAATCAAGTGGCTAAGAGGAGATAAAAACACTATATTTTTCCATAAGTCCCTTTTAGCCCGAAGGACATATAACTTCATCTCTTCTATGAAAAATTGGAGAGATCATTCACACATGGGAGGGTATGGACCCAATAACAATGAACTATTTTACAAATATGTTCATGGCTGGTACCCTAGATCTAGTAGTCCAACAAGAAATGCTATAGGAGATACCCACACTCATTACAAGAGAATAAAATGATATACTAGGTGCACTAGTAACAATGCAAGAATTGCAAGAGTTAGTGTTCAAAATGCAAAAGGGGAAAACTCTAAGTCCAAATGGATTCATTATTGGATTCTACTAAGAATTTTGGGATAGTGTGCAAGAATACCTTCTAGAGGTGGTAGAAGAGGTGAGAACAACCAAGGAAATATTGAAGGAAAACAACAAAACTTACATAGCACTAATACCAAAGACAAGGGAAGTAGAAAATATAAGTGCACCAACCAATAGCATTATGTAATGTTTTATTGAATATTATCACCAAGGTCATGGTTGAGAGGCTAAAACCACTTTTGCACAAAATAATATCCCCCAAACAAGGTGGATTCGTAGAGGGTAGATAGATAGTGGATGAGATAGTGCTTTCCCAAGAAGCAATACATTCTATGGAAGCACAAAAATCCTCCACTATGTTTGTCCAACTAGACCTATATAAAGCATATGACACAGTGTATTGGCACTTCTTAATATGATTTATAAGGAAATTTGGATTCTTTGAGGAGTGGACAAACTAGATCAAAGGTTGCATATCATCTATCTCATGCTCAGTTTTATTTTCAATGGGTTATATGGGATTGAAACGAGCCCCACCCATATTACATCATTACCACATAGTAGTATTACAACAAGGCTTGGATATTATCCATGTATCGTTTGACAATATTTGAACCTGGGTCTCCTCCTTGAATGATGAGAATTTAGTCGATTGAGCTAATGCCATTTGATAAGGTCTCATACTCATATAGCATCAATGGATGCTCCACAAAGCTATTCCCAACATCAAGAGGTATTAGGTAAGGGGATCCCCTCTCCCTGTACTATTCATTATTCTAGTTGAATGTCTGGGGATAACATTGACTAAGAACATAGATACTAAGAGACTAGAAGGGGTTTTAGTTACTAACAGAGCTAGCCCAATCACCCATCTACTATTTTTTGATGATTCCACGTTGTTAGGAAAGGTAACAATTAAATAAGCAAATAGAATAAAGCAAATACTAAATTGTTTTACCAAGGTGATGGATCATATTGTGAATAATGATAAATCCAAAGTAATATTCTTCCATTGTTCACCTTGATAGGAGACCCTAAAATTGGATAGACTTGGTTTTTGGAAAACCTCACTCCCAGTTATCTACTTGGGGGTCCCAATAAAAAATGGTAGACAAAAGGAGGATTGGGCATGGTTGATAGATAAAATCAAGGGTAAAATTGGCAAATGGAAAAATAGGTGGCTATCATCAGGAGGGTGTATTACCTTAATCAAGTTAGTGTTATAATCTATCCCCATCTATGTGTCATCGATTTTGGATATCCTAAAGGTGGTGCTTCAAGATCTTGATACATAAGTCATAGATTTCCTCTGAATGAGTGCCAAGGAGTAAAGGAAATGGACCTTGGTAAAGTGGAAAACTCTATGTTTACCTAAATAGGAAGGGGTACTGGGTTTTAATCCTGCAGTTAAAAAGGACAAGGTGTTGGCTACAAAATTGTTCTGGAGAATGATTAATAGTCCCAATGCATTATGCACTAGAAATCTACAATTGAAGTATGCAAATAACAAGACCCTAGTAGATATTATTCAATATCAGTTGTCTAACAAAGGTTCCCCTATTTTAGAGATACTCAAAATAGGAGATAAAATGATCAAAGAAAGGTTATTTTGGATAGTTAATAATGGAAAATACACATATTTTTAGTTAGACTCATGGGATGGACATCCACCTTTGGTGACTCAATATCTAGAGTGGACCCCAGTGATGGAGGAGCTACATAGAAATAAATGGATAAAATTAGAAAAATACTCCAAGGACCAAACACAAGGACTAAAAGTTGGAAGATACTGGATTCCATCAAAAGAATAGCCAATCTAAATTCCATAGAGACTAGCAAAGGAGATTGATCAAATCATAAAAATGAGATCATTAACATGGCCTTATGAGGAGAATCAATTTGGATGAAGTAGTAGGACTAAGGGGTTGTATACATTAGTGCAAGAATACAAAGCATTATACCCTAGCACCACTCATCCGAATTGAGATCTATTCACACAATTTTGGATGCAGAAGTTATAGCCAGAGGTTAGGTTCTTCAACTAGTTACTCCTCCACAAAAGGGTACTCATAGGGGACAACTTATTTAAGAGGGAAGTCTATGGACTTTTCATATGTACATTATGTATGAAGGAGAATTAAGCTTTCAACCACATTTTTATAGAATACCCCATAATGATGAAGTTGTGGAAAATGCTAGCATTTTTGCTAGGTCTGAATTGGACCAATAGTCAGTCTATAGAAGAGATCTAGAGAGGATGGAAGAATCAACGAGGAGTAGATGATTATGTGGAGCATATAGTATGGACAACGATGATGATCCTACCTTGGAATATCTTGAATTTGCATAATAGAAGGATCTTCAAACAAGATACTAGAGATATCCATTGTATGTGGGTGAAGACCATATCCAATATAATAAAGACTATCCAAATTATGTTGAATCAACCATAATAATCACATTAGTGATGGGAGAAAATATTGGTATGACTCAATATCAGTCCCAAGATGGACAAAGTTGTAAGAGTCAAACCACATGATAAAATAATGGATAGAACTCAAAAAAAATAACAGCGACCACCACTAGGATTTGGAAAGGTATATAGATGGGGTGTTGAGGGGTAACCCCGAGAAGTCCAATATAGGGGTAATAGGTATACTACCGGATGATACCCCGACATTCACATTTGTAATAAACTTAGGTACACTTTCCAACAACATTCCCGAGGGATATGGCATTTTGAGAGGGATTCAAGAGGCTCTCAAGGCCATATGGAATAGAGTGATAGTGGATTTAGACTCTCAGTTATTGATTAACTACCTTAAATCCCCATTGAGAATCAAGAATGCTAGTTGGAGAATTCAAAGGATTGTAGAGAAAATCAGATGAATACAAAGTAATTTTGTAGAGGTGATATACACCCATATACCAAGAGAGCAGAATAAGGAAGATGATGGTATGGCAAACTAGGCTTTGGACAAGGGAGACTTCATTTGTTATGGGAACCCTCCTAAGTGGTGGGCACGGGAAATAAGAGAAGAGCTTCTGCATATTTAATATATTGATGATAAAATTCCTAGTAATGTGTAGAGATTCAGTTTTTGTGACACCTTTTTATTGATAGGAATTTTGGTTCTTAAGGCAATGGTTGAGATAGATAAATTTGATGTATCCAATGTCAAAACATGGGTGAAAAACATGATGGATTAAAAAGGCCAAAGATGTAATATTATTTTACGATCAATATAATATAATCACTATTTTTACCTAAAAAAAAAAACTATAACTATTGGGGATTATAGCAAAGCTAATTTTCATGACAAATATAAGTGTGTGGGAACTGCATTTTAATCTCTTAGTTATGAAAATATTAGATTTATTGGATATGTTATATTAAATCTTACAATCATAGGTTCCATCACTTATAATGAGTGTTTTAAAGATTAGGCATTGTATGTTATCCATATTTTAATATTCTTTCATTTTAAAAAGAACAATATACATAAAAATATGATGTCAAACATCCTATGAATCAAAGATAGAGTGAGTGTTTGCATGTGGAATTGAAAAAAATATCAATACAAAATAACAATAATAGGAAAGGACAATGACTAGGATGAGCATTTCCTCTTCAAACAAAAAATATCATCCATAGGTAAACCAACCCTAGTAATATATACTCATATAGTAAACAATGCACTATGAAGGCACACTAGAGTACAATTCCTTGGTGTAATAAGAAATTATTTTAAGAGTTACCTACCTTCATGTAGGAGATTGCCATTGTTAAGGCATTGGCAAAAATAGTTGTTATAGACAACATTACTATTTACCAAAGATAATCGTAATTTTACTAAATAAAATGGTTGTGTGATATGATCATGCTTGTAGTAAAGTTTTTAAAATATTGTATATTTTATTTATAAAGATGTATTAGATAGCAAAAATCTATCCAATATTTTTGCTATATGAGTTTTTTCAATACATTTATTATCTCGTTTATATTGTATGCTTAAATGAATAACATCCTAAATGGTATTTGAATTGACAAAGAAAGCAAAATTTCCATTAGTTTAGACCATCCAAGAGCTTCCAAAAAAGGTAGAATTGTGTTGAAATCCCCTTCCTCCCCCCAACCCCCAAATGTATAGATCATAATTATAAATCATTATTGAATATGAAATAGATAAATTAAGGTCCTTTCAATATCTATAAGAAAGAGTAATTTTAATTGGAGCATATACATTTATGAGTCAAACTATATTTTTTCCTTTACTCCTTAAAAAATAGCAAACCAAATATTTCTTGCTTCTAGTAATTGTTCATTTGATTTGTATTTGTCCTATATTATTGTGGTACCTCTTGAAGATTCTATAGTAAAATCTACTAGAGAATCTCCCATCTTCCAAATTTTTTTGAAAGCATCCTCATATTTGTCACTACCCATTTTTATTTCTTGTATTAAAATAAATTTGAAACTATATCAACTTATTAATTTCTTGATAACTCGTTTATGGGTTTTATTCATACTCAAAATATCCCAAGATACTTTAGGGCTTGTCATCGAATGACGACGATTGTCCCTTCTCACACATCTCACGAACTCTCCTTATGACTCTGATACCACTGATAGCTTAAGGCCCACATTTCATAATGAATTCACACATTTGGATTCAAACATAAAGAAAGATATTCACAAAATAAACACATCTTATTCACATATGATACATATTTTTCTTACAGATACAATCTTTATTTTTAGCTATAGTTTTATAGATAATCGAGCCTCTCCTTGTCTTTTCACCTTCATATTCAACTATCTCTTCATCTCCTTTCAATCTCTTGGGAGATGTGTCTCTTTAAATTTCCATGGAAGTAATATTTATTAAAATCCAAACAATTACAAATATAAAATGATTACAAAAATGCAAAAGTACAAAATGCTAAATAATACAATATTCTCCAACACTATTGCCATCCTCTGAAAAAAAATGTGTTGTTATCTCCTTTTAACCAAGTTTGTCTTAATTTTATTCTTCAAAATTTCTCACCCTTAATCAAAATATTATGATATTCACTAAGCAACTTCCTTTTCTCCAGGCTTGATATATTGTGCTCACATTTTTGGTATTTTGAAAGTTTCTATTTTAGTTCTTATTTCTTCTCAAAAATATTTCAAAAAGTGTTATTGTTCCATTCTTTTAATCGAGATGTCATTGATGTAATTTGTTTTGGAAGTGTATACAACCCACTATTTCGTAAAAAATCCCATGTCTATGCTATCATATCAACAAATTGAGGATGGTCTTCCCACATCTTCTCATATTTAAAATATGCTATTTTTTTAATTCACTTACTACCAATTTAACTCTTATTGGCTAGTGATCTGAACCAATCCTTGTCAAGGTATTGATTTTAGCACAAGTCCCTTCGTCTAGCCAATGATTTGAGAGCATACATCTATCTAATTTTTCTACTATTAGGTTTTGGCATGTCATGTTGTTGGTACATGTATAGTTGTCCTCTTCAAACTCAACCTACCATAGATTATTGTTTTGATTAAAAGTTGAGAAATCTCTCATACTTTAGGTTATTTTTTAAATTCCCCCAAATTTTTCATCCAACTTGGTTATGGCATTAAAATCTCCCATGATCATAAATTGGGTTTCTTGGTCTTTGCTTCTCATAAAGGCTTCAATCTCACTCCATACTTTTGATCTACCTGATAAGTTGTAGGTCCATAGATATTGATAATAATAAAATGAATATCTACAAAGTAGCATGTGACTAATGAGGCTATCCAATGCCTAGTTTTATGAATGGTTTCATAGGAGGTTCTAATTGGATTTCAACATATTAGAATTCCCCTTGCCACTTTTAAATCCATATCATCCCATTCATGTCTTACTTATACTACTTTCATAGTTTTGTAAACTTATTCCTTTGTCATTTTAATATCTTGGATACAAAGAATATCAAGATTATTACTTAAAAAAAGGTACTCGGTACACCTCTGCTTTGAAGGGGCTTTAACACCACTTATATTCCATGATATGGTAATCATATAATTTTGTTGTTTGGTAAAGAGAAGTTCAACCAACTTAGATTATGTTCCTTTCTCTATGTTTGCTCTTGCATCCTCAACTCTTGATTGATAATTTGAAGGTTTTCCTCTATTTCCCTTGTTAGTATTAAGAGTAAGTCTTATTATTCTAATCCTCGATTTCTTTCACAACTTTTATTTTCATTAGATGTATCTTATCTTGGATCTACTAAGGAAGATTTTGACTTATGGTATTTCCTTGTTAATGGCAGAGGTATTAACATCTAATACCTCTACCACTTTTCTTCTCTTGAATGGTACAATGTACTTCAAGAGAGTTCAAAATTGATGAGGCACATTTCTTAGATTTAGCAGGAATATTCATCCCTAAGTGGGTTTCATATTGAGTATACAGATCCTTGTTAATATTCTAATCCTATTGTACCATGTCCTCTAAGCTCTTATATGCTTTTTTTTTCATAGGCTAAAGCCTCAAAATAATTGGTATTTCTTCCAATATCCTTACTAGTCTCCATTGTTTATTTACTTTCATCTATCTAGACCTATTTTTTGGAAGTTGAAAACCATCCTCATCCATATCCATTTATAAGTTTCTCTTACAATTTTCTACATATGTTTCTACTAGACTCTTCTTAGGGCATGATCTCTCAATATGTCCTCCCTCATGATACCTTCTGCATCTGAAATATATGTTTTCATAATCCATGATTTGTGTCCACAACTTATCCTTGTACTTAATAATGATTGATTTTGGTAAAGCTTTACTGATATCAATCAAGATCAATATTTGGGCATAAATAGCCAAGACTCTATATTTTGTCCTTGCCTATTACCTGAAGGTATCCATTTCTTAGAATTCAATGGGTAACTCATACATCCTAACCTAGATTGATATTAAGGATAGATTTATGTTTTCAAGTGCAAATCCTTCATACCAGCAAGTAAGGAAAAACCTTGTTATTCCCATAAACCAAGGACCCCATTTTAGGATTCTATCTCTTTCCTCCCTCAAATAGAAAATTGGTAGGAAGAAAACTTTGGTAAAAAAGGATAGACTCACTCGTAGAGACTTCCATCTCATTTCAATCCATTTTATTAGAGCCAAAGCCCTTGGCCAAGACACATTAAATTTATGAATGACTCCCTTATCTTCAAGCGACAAGTATCGTTGCTCTGCGAGGTCCTTCCTAACCTCTACTACTAGAGATGATTCTAAGGATTTAGTTTAAATTGGTTTATGGGAATGAAACTATAACTCAATATCTACTAAAATTACCAATAATCTTATAGCAATTATATTATTTGAAAATAAACCTACAACAATCTACATGCAAAAAAAATAATATAATGAAAGGATAAATGAAACTTAGCTAAAACATTCTACACACAAATATAATATCTTGCCTCGTTGATGCCTTAACCCTCCATTACTCCTCCCATAATCCAAACGCTAAATATTTGGAATTTTGTTTTTTATGACTTGAAAAATCATCACCGCCTTTGTTTTGGATTGCTGACTCCATAGGGTTGTATCTCACTCAATACTACTCAGATTTTTTCATATGAACACTCATTCTAAAGCTCTTCAAATTTCATACATAGTAGTCTAAGAATAATTTGAATTGAACTATTCTTTGGAAAGATATGACTCTTGAATGATGAGACATTTTTTTTGAAAAATTTACCCTAATACTGCCCTTGTTTTGGATGAATATCTTCATATGGTCTTATCTCCCTCAATATTGTTTGGATTCTTTCACATGGCCACTCATTTCAAAGCTCTTCAAATTTTGCACAAAATATCGTCATAATTGTATGAATTAAACAACTATTTAGAAAGATACGACTCTTGAAAGATAAATCATTTTTAAGAAAAACTTTACCCTAACTCTATCGATTCATAATTTGTTGTTTTTTATAATTAATTGTGTTACTTTAATTGTTTAAATTATCTTTTATTTGTTTAAAATATCTTATGTTTTGGTTGGTAGTTTCTCACACTAACCAAACCAAAAAAAAATTATGTTTAAAAAACTTAAGATATTTAATTATAATTTAAAAAAATAAATAAATAAATAAATATTTATTTATTTTCGTATATAATGGAATGGGTAATTACTTTTTTTTCTTTTTCTTTTTTAAAATAACTGTTGACAAGGTCAAATCATATTACTTTAACATCAAATCATGATGCTACCACTATTTTTATATTTTAATGTAAGAAACCCGACGTTCGTTATGACGACGTTTATTTGTTTATGCAATTATATATTAAACTTCCCAAACTCCGTCAAGAAGGGAGAGGAAAATCTTTAAGGAAAAGGCACGTGGGAATGAAATTGCCTAGATATTTTCTTTAATTCGTGCACTCCACGTAGGGCGGATATTCATCGATTCATTTGAACAAGAGAACTGTGGCGGTTTTGAAAATTCCAAGGAAAAATAAAAACGTGATACGACCAATATTATTTAAAAAATATTTTATCTTTGATGCTTCCGCCTTTTCAAGTCCAACTTTCCAACACACATGGGCATGTGGGATGTGGAGTGGAGGATGAGCTGTCAAACCGAAAGGTGCTGATCGTAACGTTCTACCCAGGGCTAATCTGAACCGTTCGTTCCTTCCCCCAATTTCCATAAATTGCAAGTTTAGGAATTCCAAACTCCCATTCAAGGCCTGCTGATTTCGTTTGCCAGGGTTCGATTCTCGTTGCCTTCTCTGAAATTTTTACATAATATATATATATATACTTTTTAAAATTTTATTTCTGTTTTTGTGCCTGTGTCTGGTAGTTCTTAGAAGAGAATTACGGCGGGCAATATGTACGTTTCAGGGCTTTGAAGGAATTCGGGGTAAGCCGTTTCATCAAACTATATCGGATTAGAGAGCTAAAATAATACGTGGCTGTAACCTGAAATCTTAAGGAATGGACTTTTGTAATACCTTAAGATCGTTATGAATCTTAAATTAAATGAACTACTCCCCGACACATCCGAAAACCAGGTTGTTTTTACATGCCTCCATGATATTAGATATTATGTTTGAATTAGGTTTTGGCAGAGTTTCAGAAACACGGTTGCATAGTTTCCAAAGAATATATTCGAGAACCAATAATTGAGTCTCACTATTTAACCACATCAAATCCCTATCAAATTTTCTGAAACATTCGGGCAATGTGGGGCAACCGAAACTTTCGGTTAATGCGCAACAGTCGGTTTCTTTGGCTGCCACAAGCAACACACTCCAAAATCCAACAATGAGAATACAAAGTGAGAATTCACACATAACAAGTTGAACATTAAAGAAAATAAATAGTTTTATTAATAATTGATATACATGGTCGCTCCTTTACAATAATAATTTTATTAATAATTTGTATACATCGTCGGTAGCTTGTTTCAAAACATTAGAGCATTAAGACAAAGAAGTCTCTTCTTTTCTTTCTCATCCTCTATCTTTCTCTTCTTCTCTTTTAACTTCAGCTTATTTTTTTTTTTAATTCTCTATCTTTCTCTTCTTCTCTTTTAACTTTAATTTTTTTTAAACCATGCGCACTTATTATTTACGGAAAAAAAAAAAAACACATTTGTTTCTAATTATTGATAAATAAAAATACATAAAACCACATACACAAAAAAATAAACAAATACATAAAACCACATACACAAAACATAAACAAACTATGCACCCAATCCAATGGAATCCAATGTTTCAAACACCCTTTACTTAGATGCTCTAACACCTCGGATAACAAAAAAATAAATACAAAAATTAGATGCTCTTGCATCATACAAAACACCCTTTACTTAGATGCTCTAACACCTCGAGTAACAAAAAAAAATTAGATGCTCTTGCATCATACATTGCATCATACACTTCGAGTAACAAAATAAATGTTTCATGAACATTTTTAAATCATACACTGAACATTTTTAAATCATACACTTCGAGTAACAAAAGAAATGTTCCATGAACATTTTTAAATTAGTGTGCATACTTACCAATGCCAACAACTCTCATCAACTTGTGCATGTGGTTTGTGTTTTATGCATGTTGTTTGAATTTGTGCATATGGTTTGTTTACACAAGGTTTTATGTATTTTTGTTTGTCTAAAAGTAAATGCAAATGGTGAACAAACCATGGTTTTTTTATATTTGTTTGTCTATAAATAGGTGCAAATGGTGAAGAGAGGGAGAAAAGATGAAGTTTAAGAGAAGAAGAGAGAGCTCCGAATAGAGAGAGAAGGGGAGAAGAGGGGAAAATCATTCCTTTGTGAATGTTCTATTATTTCGTAGATATCTTATTGTAAAGAAGCGACCAATGTTCTATTGTTTCGTAGACATCTTATTGTAAAGAAGCGACCAATGTTCTATTGTTTCGTAGACATGTTATTGTAACAAAGCGACCATGTGTGCCAATGATGAATAAAATTATTTATTTTCCTTAGTGTTCAACTTGTTGTGTTTTAATTCTTGCTTGTGTTTTGGATATGTGTTGTTGGATTTTGAAGTGCGTTATAGGTTGTTGCAGCCAAAGAAATCACTGATTGGCATGTGTTGACTCAAAGTTTTAGTTGCCCCACGTTGTTGTTAAGGTTTTTTTAAATATGAGAGTATAGGAATACACGGTGTTATATATATAACTTCATCAAATATTTATATTGTTTTATTGAATATTTATACAATTATAAAAATCAATGGCTATATTATTTTTAGCAAAGCTCATTCATTATCTAATTATCAAAACATACAAATAACTCGAATAACTTGTGATTGTGACACTAAAGTGTAAGAAGTTCTAATTTGCCATAAATTACATTATAGAAGAATTGAATAATGCCTTTTCGCGGTCTAAATGAATAATGATTGAAACAATTATAGCATCCAAAGAATCATGTGTCCTGAAATAAGTTTTTAGCAATCTAATCTTTGATTATTTTTTTATGGTTATAATATTTTTATAGTCTTAAGACGATAAATGTATGTAAGATGATAAACTTCAAAAGAAGTGTAAATTCATTGAAACAATCATAGCATTTAAAGAACCATGTACCTTAAAACAAGCTTTTCATAGACACCTCACACTACACCATTTTTATATTATCAACTTGCACTCTTTTAAATTAGCTTCAAATCTATTCTAAATTAGCTTGAACTATTCCAAATTAGCTTGGTATATTGACAATTCAAAAAACTATGCTAGTGTCTCAAGACAACCATGACACACATTGTCTAGCTTAACCTTAAAAGGTAACTTGAGTTGAATTGACTAGCTTAACCACTTTATAAGGTAACTTGAGTTGAATTGACTAGCTTAACCACTTTATAAGGTAACTTGAGTTGAATGAATCTCTTATCTAGTAACATGTAATTCATTCTTTACTTCCACACGTAAACACTCATAACTCTTTAAGAAGACTTGGCATTATTAACCCCCTTTTTTTTCTTCAATATATATTTTTAAGAGTTGGACAATATATTATCTTGACATTAGGCTACCTTCAATCATTTATTCTATTACATAGACCAAGGAAGTAGCTTTTCACAAAGTTAAGGTTTCAACTACAATGGTTTTCAATATTTTGTACCAAAACCCCAAATATTATCAACTCTTTGTATCTTTTTTTTAAATAGAATTTTAGCCTAGAAGTGGATGCTAATTATCAATAAGCAATAAATAATTCCACCAAGAAAATTGTGAAACTAAGATCTAATCTTAAGGACGTATCCTCCCAATGTAATAGTCTAACACTAGATTGTTAGATTGAACTAGAATGGAGTCTTTAATAGAAAAAGATTGTGCATCAAGAACCCTATCAAAATAACAAACAACTTCCCATGAACCATTAGCAAGGACCCAACTAATTTGATATCTAGTAGACTGAAGAACACAAGCTTATACTGAGAGGGGGGGTGAACAGTATAAGATCACTTTTTACTTTTCTTTCCCAAACAATATTATCCAATATAATCAATGGCAATATCAATAGCAATAACCAAAGCAATGCACAAATCATCACACACAATAGAGACACCAAATTTACGTGGTTCACCCAATGTGGGCTACTCCACGAAGAAAATATTTTACTAAAAACTTTCTCAATCAATCTCTTGGGAATCCTTTCCCTATTACAATGTTTATGGACCTCTATCCAAAGGAGACACCAATCCCCTTAATGAAGTTTGTGGATCTCTATCCATAGGAGAACACCAATCTCCTAACTTGCTCTGGTTGGTGATCCTCTAGAAGAACTTTGCCCCCACTACCCTTAGCAAATGGAACTCTATCCACAGAAGACACTTGTCCTCACTACCTCGGCTAATGGATCTCTATCCCTGAGACCTGTCATCCTCTGACTCTATCACCTCCAAAGCTCTATCTCAAATATGCACTAAACACAGTCCTTCGGTCTAGCACAAATCTACTCAATATCTATCTCTAGTCTGGCACAAACCTGTCCTCAAATATGCACCAAAATCTATCCTCGAATCTGTACTAAACATAGTCCTTCGATCTAGCACAAATTTATCCTCAATATCTATCCTCAAGCCTTAACTCAAAGCTTGAATCAATCTCAAATCAACTCTGCTGGATCTACCCCAAACCTTAACTCAAGGTTTGAACAAATCAATCAATCAACTCTGCTCACAAGTCTACTCAAAGACTTATCTCAAATCTGCCTTGTAAGCTTCCACAAAAGCTCACACTAATATGTCCACAAGTCCTCTCTAGAACTTGTCCAAATCTTCTCAATAAGTCCTCACTAGAACTTATCCAAATATGCTCTCAATCTATATTGTAAGCTTCCACAAAAGCTCACACAAATATGTCCACAAGTCTTCTCAAAGACTTACCTCAAATCTGCTCAACAAGTCCACACTAGAACTTGTCCAATCTCATAGAAACATAAAGAGAATTGTTAGAGACTCAATATGCTCTACACACATCACAATGCTCAATCACTTTCAATCACTCTCTTAGAAACATATAGAGAATTGTTAGAGACTCAATATGCTTCACATTCACTTCAATGCTCAATCACTTTCAATCACTCTCTTAGAAACATATAGAGAATTGTTAGAGACTCAATATGCTTCACACTCACAAACTCTCAATCACTTTCAATCTCTCTTTTAGAAACATATAGAGAATTGTTAGAGACTCAATATGCTTCACACTCATCAACTCTCAATCACTTTCTCAACTCAATTTAGAATATAGAATAATTTGTTTTATGGAACTTGAACTATCACTTCAACACATCCACTTGACTAGGCTCAACCAACTCTACTCAACCAATCACTCAATGAAACAATCCTTGCTTACAAACCCTAGTTCAAGCATATGAACACTCACTCAAAATGTTTCCAACAATACTTATCAACCAATCTCACATAACAATGATACTCATGATTTCTCAACAAATCATCACTCAATAATGTCCAACAATGCTCATCAAACAAGATCTCTTAGCATCAACTCTCTTTCCAGAAAACCACTCTCAACAATGCTAATCAAACAAGGTCTTGTAGCATTAACACTCTTTCAGAAAAACCTTCATCAATAAGTCTCAACCAAAACTCACAAAGGAAAACTTAACCAATTCCTTTTCACTCCAAACTTGTTTTCAAAAAAACTCAATCAATCAATTATTTCAGCCAATGAAGAATGTGCCCATACCTTTTTCTTGATGAAGAATAGTCTTTAAAACCTGTCTCAAGTATAACCACTTTCCTTACCAAACACCAAGGTTAGATGACAAAAATATCATTCTAACTCTTCTTCAAAACTTTTCTTCAATACAAAAGTTAGCACTTAATTACTCCTTATAATCTCCAACTTGAAATAAATAATATTCAACATTCTTCAATTTCAAAATATAAAATTCAACCTTCCTTATAACTCCTTAGCCTCTAAAATTCCAACTCAGAAATTAAAGCTTTGCACTTCCTTTTAACTCCCCTAATAACTTACACACCAAATAACATGCAAAGTACTTTAATTAAAATTACTTTAGAAAAATAAAAACATTATTTTTCCCTTTAACTTTTCATAGGCCAAGACAACCAAATTAAATCACATACCTCAATGCACTCAAAAGGGCCTTGGTGGGATTTGAACCCTCGTTGGTTCTCCCCCAAGCGCTTTTGTAGTGCTAGCACCCACCGCTTGGGCTACGTGGCTCCACAAGAGCCAAAAGGCACTTCGGTGCCTTTACCTTCTCCCCACGTTCAGCGTAAAAGACAAATGCAGACCTTCTTCCCAAAAATCAGCGTGCACGGGTTTCGAACCTGCCTCAACTATCCCACCGATATCTTACGCAACCCTTGGCTGCCAACTAAGCTACAAGCACTTCGTGTCTTTTTTGGAGGATGCCAAACTCTTGTCTTTTTCCCTTGCTCGATTTTCACATGCGAAATTCCCTTCTCTTTTCACGAGCCAACCATAACTCCGAATGCTAATCTTTTGGCATATATATACCTAAGGTTTTCTTCCTTCAACGTCGACACATTTAGAATTTCAAATTCAAATTTGATTTGGAAAGTTAAAATTAAATATTAAATAAATATTTAACTTAACTTTAGCACCCAACATTAATAAATTAAAGTTTTAATCAATAATTAAAATACTTTAATTTAAACTAGATCTGTAGTAAAGTTAATTTTAAATATTAAATAAATATTTAAATTAACCTTAGCACTTATCAATATTTAAATTAAAATTTTAATCAGGGATTAAAATATTTTAATTTAAATTAACATGTGGGTCTTTTCAACTTTGTCCTTGATCTCCTTTAACTTGATTTTGTTTTTGTTCTCCTCGTCTTCTTTTTCCGTCATTTTCTGAGCTCTCCTAATGTCCTAAAAAATGATGAACATTGCTCAACAATGCTTTTGACATCAATGACAATAATATTCCTCAAAATGTCCAACAATCTCCCCCTTTGTCATTGATGGCAACCCAATCACTTTTTACCAAAAACTTAACCTTTTCTTTGTTTTGCTCCCCCTGGGACATTGCTCCCCCTGGCTCAATGCTCTCTTCAAATCTCTCCTCTTTACTCAAATACCAAATCTCTCCCCCTTACTCAAATATCTCCCCCTTTGACATCAATGGCAAAGGGTCACCTTTGGGGCTCGGGGCTAAGAATGAGTCTCTTAGCTTAGCCCCTCCCCCACCTCCTCTTGAGGTGGTTAATTCTGGGGTGGGAGTATTTCTACTCCCAGTAAGCACTAGTCTTTACCTTTATCCTCTTTCCTTCTTATCTGATCCTTTTGATTCCTTTGATTGTTCCTATGTCCATTCCTGTCCATGTCCATATTCCTATTTCTGTTCATATCCATATTCTTGTTCTTGTTCATGTCCATGTTCCTATTCATATCTATATCCATATTCTTGTTCTTGTTCTTGTTCATACTTGATTCTGGAATGTCTGCTCTACACCACTTTGCTGTGTGTCCATCATTATTGCACTTATAACACTTAATGTTATTATTCCTTGGAGGTGCAAATGTCTTGGGATTTCTCCTGGTGAAGCCATATTCTTTTCTATCATGAACCCTGCAATTTATTGCCTTGTGACCAAACTGATTACATGAGTAGCAATACCCATGGAAAATTTGCCTATTTCTAAAATTCCCATTTTCCTATCTTTCATGTGTCCTACACTGTGAAGCCATGTGCCCAAATCTGTGACATGAGAAACATCGTCCATTGAAATTTCCTTGCCTAGACCCCATTGGTCTCTTAGTCTCTTCTACCCTATCATGTTTCTAGTTCCATCTGTTCCTTACTTGTGTATTGTTCCTTTCCTTGTTGAACTTTCTATTTTCCAACTTATCCTTAGAAGTCTCACTCTCTCTTTTACTTACTTCTTTTGATGCTTCTTCTTCTTTGGTGCTTGAGCTTGACTCTCCTTTTTCTGCTTCCTATTTCCCTTGTTCTTCTTCAAAACTAAGTCCTATTTTGGTGATTGATGATCTTTGTGCATTGATAATCCTATCCAAAGTCTTTGATTTTTTCTCAACCTTGTGTAGCTTGTCCTTGGAGCTTTTCACTTCCATCCTTAGTGAAACTATCTCATGTTCTAATCTTTCACACTCTAGATATTTTGTCTTTAATTTTTTAGCCATACCTTCTTCAATTCTTCTTGCCTCTTCAACCTTGATTTTGAAGTTGGTGAGTTCCTGTAGAAACTTTGCTTTTGCTTTCTCATCTTCTTGAGCTTGAACCCTTAATCCCGAGTTCTCCCTTTTTAATTCTTCAAGATCAACACTAAGTCTTTTACATTCTTGCTCTTTTACCTTTGATTGTTCAACCATACCTTTTTCAACTCTCCTTACCTTTTCAACCTTAACTTTCAAGTCGGAGAGATCTTGTAGAAGCTTTGTCTTACATTTATCATCCTCTTGTATTTGAGCCTTTAATTCTAGGTTCTCCCTTTTTAACTCAACAAGTTCCTTAAGAGTGACTTCCTCCTTTTCTCTTTCTAAATTTTTCTCTTTCCTTTGGTCTTCAATTTCTTCTATTGTCCAAAGTAGAGTTTCTTCTTCATACCTATTTTGGTTGTCCTTGTTATCCTTTTCTGAACCATCCTTTAGGGCTTCAATTTTGAAAGTATCATCTTCATCGCTACTAAAACCATTGCAATAACCTGCATCATGATCGAGTTGTCCACAAACAAAATATTCTTCACCTTCTTGTGAACAATGAACTACAAGGTGACCTATCTTCCTACATCTGGTACAGAACTTTATCAATCTGGTTAACTCTCCACTGCTTGATTCATATCTTGAATCTATTTCCATTCTTCCTCCCAAAACAACAATATCAAATTCATCTTCTTTTTCTTTCATGACCATGTGTGTTCTTTTCTTCTTGTGTCTCATGGTTCTGCCTTTGTCTTTCTTTTCCATTTGTGTTCTTGTAAGATCTTCCTTCAAGCTGTTAAACCTTTTTCGAAGGAACCAGCTCTGATACCAATTGAAGAACACAAGCTTATACTGGGGGGGTGAACAATATAAGATCACTTTTTACCTTTCTTTCCCAAATAGTATTATCCAATATAATCAATGGCAATATCAATAGTAATAACCAAAGCAATGCACAAATCATCACACACAATAGAGACACCAAATTTACATGGTTCACCCAATGTGGGCTACTCCATGGAGAAAATATTTTACTAAAAAATTTCTCAATCAATATCTTGGGAATCCTTTCCCTATTAAAATATTTATGGATCTCTATCCAAAGGAGACACCAATCCCCTAATGAAGTTTATGGATCTCTATCCATAGGAGACACCAATATCATAACTTTGCTCTAGCTAGTGATCCTCTAGAAGACCTCTACCTCCTCTACCCTTAGCAAATGGAACTCTATCCATATAAGACACCTATCCTCTCTGGTTTGGCTATCCATGGAGATATCTATCCTCAACTCTGTCACCTCCAAAGATCTATCTCAAATCTACACTAAACATAGTCCTTCGATCTAGCACAAATCTATCTTTAATCTTTGTCTTTGGTCTGGCACAAACCTATCCTCAAATCTACACCAAACTCTATCCTCGAATCTGTACTAAACATAGTCCTTCGGTCTAGCACAAATCTATCCTCAATATCTATCCTCAAGCCTTAACTCAAATCTTGACTCAATCTCAAATCAACTCTATTGGATCTGCCCCAAACCTTAACTCAAGGTTTGAACAAATCATCAATCAACTCTGCTCACAAGTCTACTCATAGACTTATCTCAAATCTGCCTTGTAAGCTTCCACAAAATCTCACACCAATATGTCCACAAGTCCTCTCTAGAACTTGTCCAAATATGCTCAATAAGTCCTCACTAGAACTTATCCAAATTTTCTCTCAATATGTATTGTAAGCTTCCACAAAAGCTCACACAAATCTGTCCACAAGTCTTCTCAAAGACTTGCCTCAAATCTGCTCAACAAGTCCACACTAGAACTTGTCCAATCTCATAGAAACATAAAGAGAATTTTTAGAGACTCAATATGCTCTACACACATCACAATGCTCAATCACTTTCAATCACTCTCTTAGAAACATATAGAGAATTATTAGAGACTCAATATGCTTCACATTCACTTCAATGCTCAATCACTTTCAATCACTCTCTTAGAAACATATAGAGAATTGTTAGAGACTCAATATGCTTCACATTCACATAAATACTCAATCACTTTCAATCACTCTTTTATTACAGAAACATATGGAGAATTGTTAGAGACTCAATATGCTTCACACTCATCAACAATCTCAATCCTTTTTCTCAAATCAATTCGGAATATAGAATAATTTGTTTTATAGAACTTGAATAATCACTTCAACACATCCACTTGACTAGGCTCAATCAACTCTACTCAATCAATCACGCATAAATAGCTAAGACTCTGTATTTTGTCCTTGCCTATTACCTTGAAGGTATCCATTTCTTAGAATTCAATGGGTAACTCATACATCCTAACCTAGATTGATATTAAGAATAGATTTATGTTTTCAAGTGCAAAGCCTTCATACCAGCAAGTAAGGAAGAACCTTGTTATTCCCATAAACCAAGGATCCCTTTTAGGATTCTATCTCTTTCCTCCCTCAAATAGAAAATTGATAGGAAGAAAACTTTGGGAAGAAAGGATAGATTCACTCCTAAAGACTTCCATCTCATATCAATCCCTTTTATTAGAGCCAAAGCCCTTGACCAAGACCCATTAAATTTATGAATGACTTCCTTATATTCAAGCGCCGAGGATCGTTGCTCTGCGGGATCCTTCCTAACCTCTACTACTAGAGATTATTCTAAGGATTTAGTTTAAATTGGTTTATGGGAATGAAACTATAACTCAATATCTACTAAAATTTACCAGTATATCTTATAGCAATTATATTATTTGAAAATAAACCTACAACAATCTACATGCAAAAAATTTAATATAATGAAGGGATAAATGAAACTTAGCTAAAACATTCTACACCCAAACATAATATCTTGCCTCGTTGATGCCTTAATCCTCCATTACTCCTCCCATCATTCAAACCTTGGCTAACAAATATTTGGAATTTTATTTTCTATGACTTGAAAAATCATCACCGCCCTTGTTTTGGATTGCTAACTCCATAGGGTTGTATCTCCCTCAATACTACTCAAATTTTTTCATATGATTACTCATTTTAAAGTTTATCAAATTTTATACAAACTAGTCTAAGAATAATTTGAATATGACTATTCTTTGGCAAGATATGATTCTTGAATGATGAAACCTCTTTTTAGAAAAAAATACCCTATTACTACCCTTGTTTCGGATGAATATCTTCATATGGTCGTATCTCCATCAATATTGTTTGGATTCTTTCGCATGACCTCTCATTTCAAAGCTCTTCAAATTCTGCACAAAATGACGTAATAATTGTTTGACTTAGACAATTATTTAAAAATATACAACTCCTGAAAGATAAATCATTTTTAAGAAAAACTTTACCCTAACTCTATCGATTCATAATTTGTTGCTTTTTATAATTAATTGTGTTACTTTAATTGTTTAAGTTATCTTTTATTTGTTTAAAATATCTTATGTTTTGGTCATGGTTGAGAGGAGACTTCACATTGATTGTGTTACTTTAATTGTTTAAGTTATCTTTTATTTGTTTAAAATATCTTATGTTTTGGTCATGGTTGAGAGGAGACTGCTCAGCCTTGTAATTGGTCGTAGAGGTTTCTCACATTAACCAACCCAAAAAAAAAAAAAAAATCTTATGTCTAACTTAAGATATTTAATTATAATTAAAAAGAAAAAAAAATTATATATATATATATATTTTTAAAGGAATTGACAACTCCATTTCCTTGAACAACTAGTCACATGGTCAAATCGTATTACCTCGATTGTAACATCAAATCAAAATCATGATGCTATCCCTATTTTTATATTTTTAATGTAAGAGACCCTCAGGCGATGTTGGTCAAATCGTATTACCTCGATTTTAACATCAAATCAAAATCATGATGCTACCCCTATTTTTATATTTTTAATGTACGAGAACCTCAGGCGATGTTGGTTATGACGACGTTTATTTGTTTATGCAATTATATCTTAAGCCTCCCAAACTCCGTCAAAAAGGGCGAGGAAAATATTAAAGGAAAAGGCACGTGGGAATGAAATTGCCTAGATATTTTCTTTATTTCGTGCACTCCACGTAGGCAAGATATTCATCGATTCATATGAACAAGAGAACTGTGGCGGTTTTGAAAATTCCAAGGAAAAATAAATACGTGATACGACCAATACTATTTTAAAAATATTTTATCTTTGATGCTTCTGCCTTTTCAAGTCCAGCTCTCCAACAGACATGGGCATGTGGGATGTGGAGTGGAGGATGAGGTGTCAAACCGAAAGGTGCCGATTGTAATGTTCTACCCAGGGCTAATCTGAACCGTTCGTCTCTTCCCCCAATTTCCATAAATTGCAAGTTCAGGAATTCCAAACTCCCATTGAAGGCCTGCCGATTTCGTTTGCCAGGGTTCGATTCTCGTTGCCTTCTCTGAAATTTGTACATAATACGTATCTTTTTAAAATTTTATTTCTGTTTTTGTGCCTGTGTCTGGTAGTTCGTAGAAGAGAATTACAGCGGGCAATATGTAAGTTTCAGGGCTTTGAAGGCTTCGACTTCTGATTCAACTCTCTCTGGAGCAGCTGCGCAATATAATTGTGGTTTTATGCCTTGATGTTTTAATTCTTTCCAGATCTGTTAAATCGGAACGGAATTTTAGTGAAATTTTGAGATTCTGTATGTCGTACTCAAACAAGGGGGCTGGAAATGGCCTGAAACGGCCTTATTTTGTATGTTTTTAGTGAAAAACGAGTCAATGTATGAAAGTGTTATGTATATGTTAGTGAAGTATGAGTGATGTATGTAAATGTTATGTAGACATCGTCGTGGTTTATATGGCGTTGCCTTTGCAGGTGCGCTTGCAGGCAGGCCATGAGGTTTTAATAAAGTGATTTTATTTTTTTCGGGAGGGTTAACCTTCCAGAGCCTTATGGCCTTTTTTCAGGCCAATGTCCTGTGTCCCTTGTGTCCTCTGGTTTTGTGTAAGGTCTTTCGATGGTGTCCATTATTATCTGAAATGGTTTTTGTCAGATCTTTAGCTTTCGATAACCAGTCAGTATTCTGAAATTTCGAAAGACAAAGAGGAAAATCGGACAATAGAGCTTGAAGGCAGTTAATTTTCATTCCTGTGATTAAAGATCTTTAACTTTCGATAACCAGTCAGCATTCTTAAATTCCGAAAGACAACAAGGAAAAACGGATAGTAGAGCTTGAAGGCAGTTAATTTTCATTCCTGTGGTTAAAGATTTATCCGGTAAATGGTTGGGCGCAATCTTGACGGCGTTTCCTCTCTGGCATGTGAAGAGATGCAAGGTAAGGGAATTCAGGGTAAGCCACTTCATCAAATTATATCGGATTAGAGAGCTAAACTAATACGTGGCTGTAACCTGAAATCTTAAGGAATGGACTTCAGGGTAAGCCGCTTCATCAAATTATATCGGATTAGAGAGCTAAAATAATACGTGGCTGTAACCTGAAATCTTAAGGAATGGACTTTTGTAATTACCTTAAGATCGTGATGAATCTTAAATTAAATGAATTACTGACAGAGTCAGTCCCCATCACATCCGAAATCCAGGTTGTTTTTACATGCCTCCATCTGATATTGGATATTATGTTTGAATTAGGTTTTGCGAGAGAGTTTCAGAAACACAGTTGCATAGTTTCCAACGGATATATTCGAGAACCAATAATTGAGTCTCACTATTTAACCACATCAAATCCCTATCAAATTTTCTGAAACTTTCGGGCAACTTGGGGCGACTGAAACTTTCGGTCAACACGCAACAGTCGGTTTCTTTGGCTGCCACAAGCTGTAACACACTCCAAAATCCAACAACACATCACAAACAAATTTTGAGAATACAAAGTGAGAAAGAAATAAAATTTTAATTAATAATTGATATACATGGTCGCTACTTTACAATTATTAATAATTTGTATTCTCAAAATTTGTTTGTGATGTGTTGTTGGATATACATGGTCAGACACATTAGAGCATTCACACAAAGAAGTCTTCTGTTTTTTTTTTTCTCTTTCTCGTTCTCTATCTTTCTTCTCTTTTTTTCTTCTCTTTTTGTCATCAACTTCAACTTATCTTTTTAATGGACAAACAAAAATACATGAAACTACATGCACATACCAAAACTATATTTTGTCTCTAATTATCCACAAACAAAAATACATAAAACGACATACACAAAACATAAACAAATGGCGTGTCAAAACTTATCAACTTCAACTTATCTTTTTAATGGACAAACAAAAATACATGAAACTACATGCACATACCAAAACTATATTTTGTCTCTAATTATCCACAAACAAAAATACATAAAACGACATACACAAAACATAAACAAATGGCGTGTCAAAACTTAAACAAATTATGTGCCCAATCCAATGGAATCCAATGGTTTGAAAACCAATGGTTTCAAACATCCTTTTCAAAAATACATAAAACCACATACACAAAACATAAACAAATGACGTGTCAATCCAATGGTTTCAAACATCCTTTTCTTAGATGCTCTAACCCTCAAGTTTAAAAAAAAAAAAAAAAAATTGCTCTTGCATACTATGTGTCCAATCCAATGGAATCCAATGCTCAGAAAACCATGGTTTCAAACACCCTTTACTTAGATGCTCTAACACCTAAAAAACACCCTTTACTTAGATGCTCTAACACCTAAAAAAACACCCTTTACTTAGAATGCTCTAACACCTAAAAAAACTAGATGATCTTGCATCATACACTTTGAGTAACTTAGATGCTCTAACACCTAAAAAAACTAGATGATCTTGCATCATACACTTTGAGTAACAAAAGAAATGTTTGAAGAAACATTTTTAAATTAGCATACATACTTAGCAATGCCAATAACTTTCATCAAACTGTTGGATTGTGCATATGATTTTGTGAATGTGGTTTGTGTTTTATACATGTTGTTTTAGTTTGTGCATATGGTTTGTTTACACAAGGTTTTATGTATTTTTGTTTGTCTAAAAATAAATGTAAATGGTAAAAAAACCATGATTTTTTGTATATTTTGTCTCTAATTATCCACAAACAAAAATACATAAAACGACATACACAAAACATAAACAAATGGCGTGTCAAAACTTATCAACTTCAACTTATCTTTTTAATGGACAAACAAAAATACATGAAACTACATGCACATACCAAAACTATATTTTGTCTCTAATTATCCACAAACAAAAATACATAAAACGACATACACAAAACATAAACAAATGGCGTGTCAAAACTTAAACAAATTATGTGCCCAATCCAATGGAATCCAATGGTTTGAAAACCAATGGTTTCAAACATCCTTTTCAAAAATACATAAAACCACATACACAAAACATAAACAAATGACGTGTCAATCCAATGGTTTCAAACATCCTTTTCTTAGATGCTCTAACCCTCAAGTTTAAAAAAAAAAAAAAAAAATTGCTCTTGCATACTATGTGTCCAATCCAATGGAATCCAATGCTCAGAAAACCATGGTTTCAAACACCCTTTACTTAGATGCTCTAACACCTAAAAAACACCCTTTACTTAGATGCTCTAACACCTAAAAAAACACCCTTTACTTAGAATGCTCTAACACCTAAAAAAACTAGATGATCTTGCATCATACACTTTGAGTAACTTAGATGCTCTAACACCTAAAAAAACTAGATGATCTTGCATCATACACTTTGAGTAACAAAAGAAATGTTTGAAGAAACATTTTTAAATTAGCATACATACTTAGCAATGCCAATAACTTTCATCAAACTGTTGGATTGTGCATATGATTTTGTGAATGTGGTTTGTGTTTTATACATGTTGTTTTAGTTTGTGCATATGGTTTGTTTACACAAGGTTTTATGTATTTTTGTTTGTCTAAAAATAAATGTAAATGGTAAAAAAACCATGATTTTTTGTATATTTTGTCTCTAATTATCCACAAACAAAAATACATAAAACGACATACACAAAACATAAACAAATGGCGTGTCAAAACTTATCAACTTCAACTTATCTTTTTAATGGACAAACAAAAATACATGAAACTACATGCACATACCAAAACTATATTTTGTCTCTAATTATCCACAAACAAAAATACATAAAACGACATACACAAAACATAAACAAATGGCGTGTCAAAACTTAAACAAATTATGTGCCCAATCCAATGGAATCCAATGGTTTGAAAACCAATGGTTTCAAACATCCTTTTCAAAAATACATAAAACCACATACACAAAACATAAACAAATGACGTGTCAATCCAATGGTTTCAAACATCCTTTTCTTAGATGCTCTAACCCTCAAGTTTAAAAAAAAAAAAAAAAAATTGCTCTTGCATACTATGTGTCCAATCCAATGGAATCCAATGCTCAGAAAACCATGGTTTCAAACACCCTTTACTTAGATGCTCTAACACCTAAAAAACACCCTTTACTTAGATGCTCTAACACCTAAAAAAACACCCTTTACTTAGAATGCTCTAACACCTAAAAAAACTAGATGATCTTGCATCATACACTTTGAGTAACTTAGATGCTCTAACACCTAAAAAAACTAGATGATCTTGCATCATACACTTTGAGTAACAAAAGAAATGTTTGAAGAAACATTTTTAAATTAGCATACATACTTAGCAATGCCAATAACTTTCATCAAACTGTTGGATTGTGCATATGATTTTGTGAATGTGGTTTGTGTTTTATACATGTTGTTTTAGTTTGTGCATATGGTTTGTTTACACAAGGTTTTATGTATTTTTGTTTGTCTAAAAATAAATGTAAATGGTAAAAAAACCATGATTTTTTGTATATTTTGTCTCTAATTATCCACAAACAAAAATACATAAAACGACATACACAAAACATAAACAAATGGCGTGTCAAAACTTATCAACTTCAACTTATCTTTTTAATGGACAAACAAAAATACATGAAACTACATGCACATACCAAAACTATATTTTGTCTCTAATTATCCACAAACAAAAATACATAAAACGACATACACAAAACATAAACAAATGGCGTGTCAAAACTTAAACAAATTATGTGCCCAATCCAATGGAATCCAATGGTTTGAAAACCAATGGTTTCAAACATCCTTTTCAAAAATACATAAAACCACATACACAAAACATAAACAAATGACGTGTCAATCCAATGGTTTCAAACATCCTTTTCTTAGATGCTCTAACCCTCAAGTTTAAAAAAAAAAAAAAAAAATTGCTCTTGCATACTATGTGTCCAATCCAATGGAATCCAATGCTCAGAAAACCATGGTTTCAAACACCCTTTACTTAGATGCTCTAACACCTAAAAAACACCCTTTACTTAGATGCTCTAACACCTAAAAAAACACCCTTTACTTAGAATGCTCTAACACCTAAAAAAACTAGATGATCTTGCATCATACACTTTGAGTAACTTAGATGCTCTAACACCTAAAAAAACTAGATGATCTTGCATCATACACTTTGAGTAACAAAAGAAATGTTTGAAGAAACATTTTTAAATTAGCATACATACTTAGCAATGCCAATAACTTTCATCAAACTGTTGGATTGTGCATATGATTTTGTGAATGTGGTTTGTGTTTTATACATGTTGTTTTAGTTTGTGCATATGGTTTGTTTACACAAGGTTTTATGTATTTTTGTTTGTCTAAAAATAAATGTAAATGGTAAAAAAACCATGATTTTTTGTATATTTGTTTGTCTATAAATAGATGCAAATGATGAAGAGAGGAAAAAAAGACGAAGTTTAGGAGAAGAAGAGAGAGCTCCGAATAGAGAGGGAGAGAAGGGGAGAAGAGGGGAAAATATTTCCTTTGTGAATTTTCTATTATTTCGTAGACATCTTATTGTAAATAAGCGACCAATGTTCTATTGTTTCGTAGACATCTTATTGTAAAGAAGGGACCATGTATGCCAATGATGAATAAAATTATTTATTTTCCTTATTGTTCAACTTGTTATGTTTTAATTCTTGCTGGTGTTTTGGATATGTGTTGTTGAATTTTGAAGTGTGTTATAGGTTGTTGCAGCCAAAGAAATCATCGATTGGCATATGTTGACTCAAAGTTTTAGTTGCCCCACGTTGTCGTTAAGGTTTTTTAAATATGAGTATAGGAATACACGGTGTTATATATATAACTTCACCACAAATTTATATTGTTTTATTGAATATTTATAAAATTATAAAAATCAATGGCTATATTATTTTTAGCAAAGCTCATTCATTTTCTAATTATGAAAACATACAAATAACTCGAATAACTTGTGATTGTGACACTAAAGTGTAAGCAGTTCTAATTTGCCATAAATTGCATTATAGAAGAAATGAATAATGCCCTTTCGCGGTCTAAATGAATAATGATTGAAACAATTATAGCATCTAACCATGTGTCCTGAAACAAATTTTTAGCAATCTAATCTTTGATTATTTTTTCATGGTTATAATATTTTCATAATCTTAAGATGATAAATGTATGCAAAATGATAGACTTCAAAAGAAGTGTAAATTCATTAAAACAATTATAGCATCTAAAGAACCATGTTTCTTGGAACAAGCTTCTCATAAACAAGGAAGTATAAATTCATTGAAACAATCATAGCATCTAAAGAACCATGTGCCTTAAAACAAACTTTTCATAGACACCTCACACTACACCATTTTTAGATAATCAACTTGCATTCTTTTAAATTAGCTTCAAATCTATTCTAAATTAGCTTGAACTATTCCAAATTAGCTTGGTATATTGAATATTCCAAAAATTATGCTAGTGTCTCAAGACAACCATGACACACATTGGCTAGCTTAACCTTAAAAGATAACTTGCGTTGAATTGACTAGCTTAACCACTTTATAAGGTAACTTGAGTTGAATGAATCTCTTATCTAGTAACATGTAATTCATACTTTACTTCCACACGTAAACACTCATAACTCTTTAAGAAGACTTGGCATTATTAACCCCTTTTTTTTCTTCAACCTAGAAGGCATTACCATGGGAGGGAGAAGTGAGTTATATATATTTTTAAGAGTTGGACAATATCTTCTCTTGTCATTAGGCTACCTTCAATCATTTATTCTATTACATAGACCAAGAAAGTAGCTTTTCACGAAGTTAAGGTTTCAACTACTATGGTTTTCAATCTTTTGTACCAAAATCCCAAAGATTATCAACTCTTTGTATCATTTTTTTAAATAGAATTTTAGCCTAAGACTCTAGAGGTGGAGGCTAATTATCAATAAACAATAAATAATTCCACCAAGGAATATTGTGAAACTAAGATCTAATCTTAAGGAAGTATCCTCCTAATGTAATAGTCTAACACTAGTTTGTTAGATTGAACTGGAATGGAGTCTTTAATAGAAAAAGATTGTGCATCAAGAACCCTATCAAAATAACAAACTTCTCATGAACCATTACCAAGGGCCCAACTAATTTGATATCTAGTAGACTTCTTTTGGAATTCCTCCCCATTTAACTTTGTGCCATTAGACCAACCCCCTGAGTCCAAGAGTTTATAAGCCTCGGTCCTCTCTTGTACTTGTGCTTTCATTTGATTCTCATCCTAATGCTTTCAAAAAAATTCTTAATAAGATAGGTAAACATGTTATAGTGTGATTGGTAAACTTTTTATAGTATTACAAGGCAGTCAATAATAATAATATATGAGCCTCAACAAAGACCTCATAGATACTTAGTTAGCTGGTTATCTGGTTTCCTTTAAAATTTAGCCAAGAACCAACTCCACATCTTTGTAACAAAGACCTTAAAACCAAAGGGAATTCCAATGTACCAAATAATCTCACCATGAAGGATCTACTTCTAATAATTAGGAAGTTAGGGAGGCCTATCATTGTTTGACATCATTATGAACTAGTCTTAGCAACATATAATGCAGATCTAGATGCATAATAAAAGGTATCAAGAATAGCCACATAATTTTTAAAATATTAAAATTTATTTTAAAAGAAAAAATATCGATATTTCAACAAAATATGAATTCAAAATTATTTCCCCTTTAGGAATTGTTAAACCTCTAATATGCCCAACTTGAGTAACTCAAATAGATATCCTAATGGAGCTAACATAAGTTTTACTTGATTGATCGACCTTTGCGACTCCATAGGAATGTGATCATGATTGAGTTTATGGAAAACAATTTTGTAGTTGTGCACCCTTTGTTAATTTGTTTAGGAAAATCACTTTGTGATATGTTAATGTCTTTGTAATTGTGTATTTTACTTTGAAAGTTATTTAGTTTGATATATAAGTTATGTTGGCACTTTCATTCTAAAACACATCTATAGTTGTTTCATGTGACTACATTGTTAGGAATTATTATATCATAGCCCATGTGAGAAGGTAAGTGGTATAACCACCTATCACAAGGTTTATGCATGTAGTATAAGACATAGATAGTTGAAGGTTTGTTATACCTAAAATAAACATCCTATTTATTTAAATACCTATCACTTCCATAATACAATCATCAAAGTATTGAGTTCTAACATGTGGTATTAGAGCAGGTAGAAGGAAGAAACATTATCCTTCTAATCCTCCTCTAGCTTCGACATAGAGAAGCCAAAAGAGCACTCTTGTTTGAGAAAATAAGCTTCAAGGGTAAAATTACCTTGTATAAAATTGTTTAAAGAAAATCACAAAGGAGAGGAAATTATCATCGTGAAGCAAAAATTCCACGATAGATTCAAAAGTTTCAAGGTATGAGAGGTAAAAGCCTTCCAACATCAAAAGAGTTCTAATTCCTTCTAATACTGATAAGGTCATAAGCCTATAAGACATGATTATGCATATTGGGTCAAACCTGAAATGTACTTGTAAAAAATTGGTGAATCCATTTTGAAACCCTGACAAATCCTAGCCAACTTCATGTAAGAGGAAATTGTGAACTACCTTAAATTTTCAAAACAATTTGTAAAACCTTGGTGAATTTGATAGTTTTGGTCGAACAAAGTGGAAAAAATGGTCTGACCTCAAATCGAGTAGAAAATACTGTTCGGGAACGGATTGGGTGAAAAACACGTTTCGATGATAGAAAGGGTGAAAATCATAATCCGACATAAGATCGGATGGAAAACACGATCTGGTCTCGAAGCAGGTGGAAAAATAGATAATGGTTCGACCTCGAACCAGGTGCAAATAATGGTTCGACCTCAAAAAGGGTGTAAAATCATAAGTGCAGATAATGATTGACCTCAAATCGGGTGCAAATAATGGTTCTACCTCGGATTAGTTGAAGATAATGGTCCGAATTGGAACGGGTCTAGAAAATGGTTGGACCGGATGCAGGTAATTATCCAACTTCAGAGCGGGTGAAGATAATGGTTTGGCCTCAGATCGGGTGTAAATAATGGTCGTACCGAGTGTAGATAATTATCTAGCCTCAGATCAAGTGAAGAGAATGGTCCAACCTCAGATCGGGTGAAGATAATGGTTCAGCCTTGGATCAGGTCTAGATAATGGTCAAACGGATTGTAGATAATTATTTGGCCTGGGACCGAGTGAAGATAATTGTTTGACCTCGAACTAGGTGTAAATAATGGTTGTACCAGGTGCAAATAATGGTTTGACCTTGGATCGAATGAAGAGAATGGTCCAACCTCAAAATGGGTGAATATAATGGTCCAAAATCATATCGGGTGTAGATAATGGTCGTATCGGGTGCAGATAATCATGTGTAAATCAATGTCCAGCTTCGGACCGGGTGAGGACAATAGTTCGACCTCGGATAGGGTGCAGATAATGGTCGGGCCACGCATCACACGGTCGATCACCACCTAGTGCATGTCCAATAACATGCTACCACGTGTCCACCCTAGTCAATTTTATCTATAAAAAGGCATCAATAGTTATTTTTTCAAGATTTTTTCTTCTACATGAGATCAGAGTGAAGTTGCAAACCCTTCCCTCCCCCAAGCGACCATTACCCCACACCTTTCCATAGCGATGGCCACCATGTCGACAACCTCTCAAAAAATTTCATTCAAAAATCAAAGTTGCGTCAGATTTTTAGACTTCTTAACCACACCTGGGAACGACCATACATGGGTCAAAAATGCAGGTTTTGAGGGTTTGATTTCTATGCCCCATTTCAAAATAGATAAAATTGCTCTATACAATATCATCGAAGGCTACGACAATGATCTTGTGGTGGTTAGTCTAACTGTATAGAATAGAAAATTTTATTTTACAATCAAACCCTCTGATATCCAGAGATTGATTGGTCTTCCACAGAAGGGTCTCGCTCTCATTTCATAGAAGTTAGCTCTCTCTGTGGATGATAAGGCTTTCCTAGCGACCAACTATGATATCTCTCCGAAATTGTTGTCAGGTATAATTCTCATCACTTGATTATCTTAAACTTCACAATTTAAAATTTGTTATGTCATCTAATTTTTTTTTGTAGCTTCTGCAGTGAAGTCCAAAAGAGGGTTAACTAATACCTCAATTACGAACAATGATTTCAAGGCAATTGTTGAGTTTTTCCAAGCAAGACTATTTCTTCTTGGAAGAACGGAGATTCCATTCTGGTCATTGGCTTATATTATTCATTGTCTAAATTACCATGAAAGATTCGATTGGTGTACATATATTTTAGATCGCATCAGATCAGAGCTCTATATTGCTCAAACAAAATCAGAGAACCCTCCATGATAGCCTCGGTAAATTATATTTTAGCACTTTATTATGAAAGTTTTCATAATTTGCAGGATATTGGTTCACCAACTATAGTGCACCCAACATTACAAAGCATTGCTATGACTACCGAAGAGTTGAAGGTAATTATTCTATTTTTCACCATCAAATAATTTATATATTTTAGCATGTTTTTTAATTTATATTTTAACTTTTTATTTGCACCTAAATGCAGAGTAAGGCAACCATCGCATGGACAAAATATGATGTTGTTGTCAAGGGTCACATGCCAGAGGATGATGGTGATTCAGAAGGCACAATGTGTGAATCATCACCACTGTGGAGGCCTCATAAACGTATGAAGCCAACTTCTTCTCCCATTTCTCATCAACATGTGCAAACACATATCATGGAATGTGAATCTAGTTATGTTGAGCCCAGACCAATGATGGGTAAGTTTACTATTTCAAGTTTTCTTGATTCATTACCATTACTGTTTAGTTGAAATTATATTTATTTTTTTAATTTTTCGTATGTTTTCAGTTTTACGCCCCACCCCCACGCACTCGCACCCAGTTGTCTCCACCGACTGAAGGGCAGCAAGAGATCTCTTCGTCGGGTAAGTGTGTTTTTAATGTTATGTACTAATTTTATCCACTATAATTTTGTTTAATAATATCTTATTATAATGTATTTAGGTCCCTCCCCACAATTTACTGAAAGAAGGAAGGAAATGATGCCGCCACCACCACCACCACAACCAAGACAACCTCAACAATGATAAAAATTAATGCGAGGTCACATTGGTGGAAAACAACTTGTTGGACCGAGATCATGAGGGGCACCCGCACCATCCAGGACACATTCTGCATTTCCATCCATGTCATTTTCAACTGGTTGTTCATTGAAAGATATTTCGAGCTTAAGATTAGATGAGCCACCATTAGAGGAAGATTATCTTTTATAGGGGAACATTGAAGGGTTTAAAGTGTTAGAGATGTTTCAAGCACTACAAGAACAAGAAATTCTTGTAGCTGAGCCAATTTCATCGTCACCTTCTGACACCATCGATCCTGGTCCTCAAACTGAGGATGAACAAGTTAGTTTTTTTAAAAAGAATTTAGTTTTTGATAATTGTTATGCATTGATCTAGGACCCTTTGCTTAAAAATATCAAGGAAATGAAGGATTGGGAATTTTGGGCAAAGATCCTTATCAAGGAAATAAATGCCCACTATAAAAATTATGGTAAAAGGGAAGAAATTTTCTCCCCGATCAAAAACCAACCTGAGAAGCTTGTTGGGTTGTTACATCAAGCTCAATCAGGATCGGTGAACCCTTCTATTTCATATGATGATCAAATTTTAAAGATTATGTTGAACAGGTTAGAGAACCTGAATGTTGAAGCCCAAGCGTATTACAACCTATGGGCTTCTGATAAGAAGAAAGTTGCAATCATTGAGGCTGCAAGAGATGCGGCTGAGGTGAGACTTTAGATGCAATAAAATTTATCATTATATTTTGTAATATAACTCTCGACTAACTAAGGTTTTCTTTTACTTTTTGTAGTCAAATTTTGAGAATTTACAGAAACAAGTTGATTTCATGGGTGTTAATCTTGAGGTTACAAAGAAATCAATCTTAAATGCAATAGCATTGAAGGAGACCTTACAAGCTAAGGTCAGAGATAATAATTATTTAAGAGCAATTATAGTAGAGCACAAAATGGATCCAAATATCTTGCTTAAGAAGAAGCTTCAACAAAATGTTCATGTAGTCCTTGAGGATCCAACCAAAGAAGATAGAGGGTTTATGGGGAGCTTATAGAAGGTAGAGGAAGGCCTCATCATAATAGGAGCACTAAAAGGGCATGCATAGGATATTGGAATAGAAGATAAGGGAAAATAACTTGCAACTTTAGGAGCATCTCAAACTCAAGGAGATGCAGATATACAAGGAGCGACTGAATCTCAAGCCCAAGGTGATCCATATGCACAAGGAGCGACTGAATTTGCCCTTGCTCACCCATCTCAAAATTAATATATTGTAAAATATTTCATAGTTGACAACAAGTTCTGTTGTATTTCTATAAACAATTTTGTACAATGTATATTTTCTATGCAAATAATGAAAAAGGCTTTTATTAATTTTTGTCTTCTATCACTCAAAGGTTGTTTCCATTTATATTCTTGTGCAACTTTTAAATTTAGAATGATTCAACTATATTCACAATTGTAATTTGAAATAATAAATGAAATATAACTATGATATAACTCAGTTGTGCCAATACATTAATATCAATACACTAACAATACTATAACAAAAAACATATACTTTGAAAGATAATGTTGTAAATCAGTTATGAATGAACATAGTTTGGACACTCTGAAGACTACAACATAAAACATATAATTTGAAAGACAATGTTGTGTTATAAATCATAAAGTTACAATTTATATAGATGAAACAATCTTGTGATGACAAATAAACTCAAATTTATAGATGAAAATGATAACTAACAAATTCATATTGATCAATGTTGTAAAATCTTGTAAAAATTACAATTTAGGTAACTGAAACAAACAAATACTATGATATGAAGGCAATTAAAACTATTTCAAAAACAACAATGGGATATAAAACATTAAAATTTATGAATAATCAAATTTTGTGAAATCTAATAAATCTTAAACAATATTGTGAAATCTGATATCAAATGAATTCAAATTTATTAATGTTGTGAAATACTAGAAAAATCACAATTCAAGTAGTTGAAACAAACACTTCTCAACTTGTCCAGTATCACTATTAAGCATAGCGGATATTTGTGTCTCCACCATCTGATCACTGAAAGCATCATTATCCTCCTTATCATTCGTATTCCTGGTACCCCTTCTATCTGCAAGGGATTTCTAGTATGCCAATGCTCTATCATAGGGAAATTTGTCCAGCTGATATGATGACACATAAATTCTCAAACAATTTTCTAAATTTTTGTCCAACCTGTTGTGGAGCTTAGATTTAACAAAATATAGTGCATTAAAAACCCTCTCATCTTCCACAGATCCCAAAATCATTGTTTGACATAATTCATATAAACAAAAGTATTCACTAATAGTATCTTGTAAGACACTACTTGGATACAATTTTTGCCACAAATGTGCAATGGAACTAGTCTCATGGATGTTACTCAAAAGTGATGTTTTCTCAACCATTGTTCTTCCAAAATGTGATGATTATTGTTTTAAAAGATCTTTGTTGAGTATACCTTTGATTTCAACACCATTGACTTCCACACTTTTACTGAAATGCTTAATAAGTATGAGCATATATTTAATAAACAACTCATGTGTAGAATTGTATTCAATACAAGGACCCCAAAACATGGGGTTAACCACACCCATGGCCTCAAGCAACTCATCTCTTTGAAACCATTCTCTTATCTCACTTGTCAATGATTCTACTATTTTTAACAAATTTGTCTTAGTTTTGTGTAAAACAACTTCAAATCTATTGTGTGTTACAGGAACTTGTTCAACATCATCCACAACTATACTTGACTACCTTTCAAAACAATAAAGAGGTATCATATTTCCACGAACATTAATACAAATATGATCATTGATGTCAAACTTCAAAAAGCTTTTTGGATCGTTCACGTTTGTCAATGTATTCCAACTATCAAACAAGGGATCTATAAAATCTGCTTTGGACACATATAACCTATCAATAATCATACATATTTGCTTTCTCATCCTCATGAAATCAATGATATAGATGGATCTCTCTTGTGCAAGTTTAATCAATCTATTCATTTCTTGTAACATTGGAAGAATACCACATAATGTTAAAAGGGTTTTGAAGTCAGTCAAATGGAACAACAAATATTTTGCCTTATCAACTACCCTACGATTTGCATACATAAACCCCGTTAATGATTGATATTCTGTAAAAACTCTGTGTGCAAGTTGATACAATGAAATCCACCTTGTATCCACATCTTTTAACATTTTTTTCCTTCTGTAACTCCTAGTGCAAACTATTGAAACTCTGCAAACCTTTTTGGACTGCAAGAAAAATAAGAATGTATTTCATGAATGAGGTCTTCCACTCTCGCAACATTTTCAAAAGAGCTCATGATTTTATATGCAAGATTCACTCTATGAGCCATGCAATGAATGGGTATCATATATGGGGTAACTGAGGTTTGGAGATGAACACAAAGACCATTCTTGTGCCCTTGCATTATAGCAGCACCATCAGCTCCAATGCATATTAACTTTGTGGCTATGTCTATATCATTCATTCTCACAATATCCTTTAAACTACTCACAACAATATTATAGATATTTTTTGCATTTGAACTTTCCACCATCTTATGTAATCCTAGCAAACTAGGTTGCCTTACATGATTTTGAAATGTGTACACATGCATGCAAATCCAGGATGTGTTGTCCACAATCATCACCTCATCAATAGAAAGTGATATGAATCTAGCAAGTTTTACTTTCTCCCTCAGGTCCTTCTCAACTAATGATAGATATTTTACCATTTTCCAACCACTTCGATCTGACCAATGGGAACTAGGAAGGTTTTGCACATCATCTAGTTGAAATAGGTGCTTATAATCAATAAAATCGGACATGGGTCTACCCTTTTTGAGAATACTATATACAACAACAAACTACAAACTTTTTGAAGCTAAAGTGGTCTTATGAATTTTATGAAATTGGGCTTCAATCGTTCCACCTTTCTCAACAAGAGATTGTTGTTGCTTTAAGTGATTGTCATATTCTATTGCATATCTAACATGCATACATTCTGATGCATCCTTCCACCTAACTTCTTTATTAATTTTACCATCACTTCCTGTAACTTTTACATAAGCTTTGCCACAATGTTTTTCTATTGTATCTATCTTATTTTGCAACCTATGATCCTTACCTAGTTTCCAACTACAAATTTTGCATCTACATTCTTTTTTATCGACTTGGTTGTCCTCGATCAGGATAGGCTCTATCAAGGGAAATTTTTTTGCCCATTCATCCTTAAATGCCCTTCCAATAGCCCAATTAGATGCCTTTCTCTTTTTAGTATTTTTGCTTGAAGATTCAAAAGAAGTTTGTAATGTATTTGATTTATCGCTTTCATTTTCAACTGGCATGTCATTTTGAGGAATATCTTCAAGTGTTTGTTGGATGTCATTGTTAAGAGAATTTTCATTAGAAGGCATCTCTTGGTGAGGAATATCTTCAAGAGGAGGTATATCATGGTCGATAGGGTATTCTGCATAGTAGCATACAATAATATTCTTTATCATTTTTGGATTTAACAAAAAAAACTTACAAATAAAAATATGATTCATATCATCATGCAATATGGATAGAGGCACATACTGTGAATTAACTATTTGAGGAAGAAAGCATTATTTAAAATAATTACGAAATATACAACTAATTGTTTAGTAGTCAAAAATCATTTGTACCTTGAATTTTTATGGCTCATTGGATTTTGACATATGGCTAAAATAATTGAGGATACTCTTTTCAGTAGAAGATTTGGCCCCCTTCTTTCCATTGCTAGTAGGTGACATTTTACTTGTAAAGAAAATATTTTTCAATTTAGAAAAGTAATAAAATGTTGAAGAGATCTTACTTCTGTGAGGCCTCAAGATAATATTGTAATTAGAATAAACAGATGGTTGGTTGGTAGAAAATACATACATGTTTCTAAACATGCTTTATTGTGATTTTTTTAGTGTATGCCACTACTCTATTTTCTGGAGATAGCACTTGTAACTAATAAGAGCATAAAACTAATCAATATACAAATTCAAATCAATGTAAGAAAAAAACTTGTGTATGCGAAATATATAATTATAGATACAAATGTGGAAAAATATAAGATTCTAGTACAAAATGGACAAGAAACAGAGAATCACAATATCTTTAGAGAAACAGAGCATCACAATGTCCTTAGAGAACCAAAGCATTTACCTATTTATAATATTATAACAAAAAGTAGATCTCAATAGAAATAGAGAATCAAAGAGTTTTAATAGAAAGAGAGAAAATAGGGGAAAACATGGAGAATAAGGTGAAATAGAGAATAATATGGGAAACAGAGCATTGACTTATTTTCAATAAATGATAAAAAAATAACAAAATAAAAACCCATAATTAGATGATAGAAAAATATATCTTATTACTACAATTGCTTCAACTCATATTCTCTAAAAAATCAAAAAATATAGGATCACAGATTCACAATGTCTTAAGAGAAATAAAGTACCTGGTGTAGAAAAAGGTTTGATGATTGGTCTATGTGGAAAAGAGGTCTGATGGATGGTCCGGGTGAAAAAGAGGTTAGATAGTCAATCCGGGTGGAGAAAAGGTTCGACAGTCAGTCCGATTGAGAACTAGGTTTAGTAGTCCGTCCGGGTGTAGAACAATGTTCGAACGTCAGTCTGGATGAAGAACAGGGTTTGAATGTTGGTATGGTAGAAAAAAATGGTCTATATGTTGATCCAGGTTCAAAACAGGATCTACTTGTCAATAATGATACAAAACAAAGTCTCGATGTTGGTCCGGGTACAAACCTGGGTTCAATTATCATTTTGAGTGTAGAAAAGGGTTTGGTATCGGTTTTGGTACAAAAAAATATCCAGATGTTAATTTAAGTACATAATTAGGTTCAACTATCATTCCAAGTGCAACAAAGGGTTCGAGTGGAAAACGAGAACCAGATCTGTCTGGGTGTAGATATGGGTCCGATTTCGATCCGAGTAGAGTTTTGATCCAGATCGATTGGTTTCTACACACGGTTGAAGTTCGGTGGAATTTTGCAATAGATCGAATGTTTCAGTTCATCTTTTGCTTGGAAGGTTTTACTTTTCATGGTTGCTCGATTTTCTAATAGTTTGAATGTTTTAAATGAAAAAGTATCGTTGGCGTGTTAATTATATATAGTGGTATAGTTGGCAAATTTGGTGGGATAAGTTAAAAATATTAGAAATTTAAGGTAAAAATGGTCCAGGATTTAGGTGGGAGTGTTGGCGAATGTTTTAAAAAATCCATAATACTATTATCAACGCACGGTGAACCGACACCTAAAAATTTTTTGTCCCAAAAATTTTGGGTGAATTGGCCGACGTCCAGGGTCCCCCAAAATCACCAATTTGCATTTTTAAAAATGCTAATATTCACCCAATTTGTGAATATTCACCACTATGCATAACCTTGCTATAAGAAACAACTAGGTCAATATCAATAAGAAAGAAAAGAGGTCACAAATATTTTTTGAAGAATTGTCACTCCAAAGGCATTAAGAAAGTCATTGAAGTGCATTAAAGATCACAAGAAAAGAAAGTCATAGAAGCTCCTTAAAATTGCAAGAAGGAAATCCATTGAAGCTCCTTAAAATTTACAAGAAAAGAAATCCTTAGAAGCTCCTTTAAAAATCATAAGAAGATAAAGGAGCCATTGAAGCCACTTAAAAAACATGCAAGAAGATTACAAAAGAAATAGTTTCCCTTCAAAAGGTTAAAGCATAGTCCAAAGAGGCTCATAAAAAGAAGAACAAAAAACTCTCAAAGTTGCATAAGGAAGCAACATTATACAAAGAATCATCTCCCAAAGAGAGAAAATGTTTCAAGAGAATGTGATAATGTACAACAAGAGAAGCTTAGCTTCATAAAAGTTACAAAATCAAAATTGTAAGAAAAATTAAAATTGATGCACTAAAGAACAAATTATCATTCAAAGGTGCAAACCATATCTCAAAGGGACGTGGTGAAGTGTAAGAAAAATCATCCAAAGCACATTCAAAAGAACAAAAACAAAAGTTATCATTTGAGAAAAGATAGAGAAACTAATTTTGCATGAGAAGAGACCGCTCAAATTTTAGGAACTTTATCTCCACTTGCACCAAACAACAAGAAGAAGCTCTATAAGGAGAAGGAAAAAGCAAGTGTTAAACGTGTGAACACTTGAACTGAAAAGTGCAAACATCCCATGAGGAGTTTAAAAATAACAATCATTTGAAATAAGTCTATCAATAAAGCTTTTGTGTTCCAACAGAATGAACAACTCCAAAGCCAAAAGAATTATATAAAAGAGCATAGAAGCACTCAGTATAAATAAGGACAAATGAATTTCAAGTGATAAAATTTCCAAAGTATAAACTCTCAATATAGGCGAAGGCAAAAAACACCAAGATGTTGTCAAAGATGAGAATACCCAACACTACAGTTCATAGATTAGGCATGAATTACCTCACAAAAATGAAGTTTTTCAAGAAACCAAAGACTCCAAATATTTTTTAATGTCATCCTTACAAATAATATTACAGGTCAAAATAAATAAGTGCACCTCTAGAACGTCCAAAAGAGAATTGAAAGGTTACGAGGCATTTCAAAATCAACGTTGGTGAAAGTGTGGTAGACAATATAGAAACATCCACATACAAGGAGATAAAATATAAACATCTAAGATATTAATACTTGAAGGTTGCAAAAATAAAAACACAGGAATATTAATAGAAACATGCAATCATGTGCATACTTAGTCCTCACTTAGAGAATGTCATAGCAGAAACAAGGAAGTACTCAATTGGTTCTCAAAAGACTAAATATAGGCACAAAGCTCTTATATGCACTTGAAGGTGCTCATTACCAAAAGCTACTATTTGGCACCCAAAATATTGTGAAAATACATCTGCACGAATTTGCAAGAAACCAAAATAAATCAAATACACTCCGATGTAACAAAGTCAGATGTCCAGAATATTTCTGAAGAAGCATATATATATATAGACAATGCCAAGGTTTCACATAGATGGAAAATCCAAGAACAAAATATCTTTTTAATATAATCTATATTTTAGAACATAGAATTTTAGTTCCAATGTCACTTACAAACTACCTCCACAACCTCTACAACTTTCAGGCTCCATTTCTAGTGTGTGAAGTAAAAATGGGATCCTTTTAAAAGATGAAAGGCAACGAGAAATAATAGTTGGTAGTTGGTACATTGCCATAAAACACCTCACCTTAAATAATTAAGTAAACATACAATTTTCTCTATAGAAAACATATTTGGTAGCATCCTTTACAAATAAAGAAACTTTCTCTCTAAATAAATTCCCTCATGCTAGATTTATATTTATTTCTATGCATTCTTTGTGACAATAATTAAAAAAAAAGGAGATTCAAAATAATGTTCCATAGGATTACAAAATGTTTCAGGGGATACATTTATAGATTAATGCATTAGAGAAAACTAACAGTCTAGATTTGGTAAAGCGGACTATGATTTTGTGAAGCAAGTAGAAGTTTTTTATGTTGAAGGAGAAAAAATAATATCAAATGGACTCCATGGTTAAATGGATTATTTGAATTGTTGGTTGGATTATGAGACAGAGTATGGATTGAAACTTTCAACTTTTTGAGAGAACTAAACTATTTATTAAAATAATTCCATTATGATTTGTTAAAATGTCATTATAATATGAATGAGATTCATTTCATAACTCATTAAAGTGAAAATATTTTTTAATTGGTGACCCATAGTTTAATTATTATGCATCTATTCCTTGATAATATTTAATCATGTATTTTCAAAAATTTGAGATTGCTAAACTATATTAAAGGTATTGTGGTTGCACTTGTGCTTTAGGAAGGAAACTAATAGTCTTGAGCTAGTAGAGCGGACTATGATAACACAAAGTTTTCGAAATATTATTCTACTAAGATGTAGTGCATAGACAACAAAGGTGAAATTTTGGTATCATGAAGGTTGTTGCTAGAAAATGTCAAGAAGAAAGATGTTGAATTCTAGAATATTTCGTATTTATAAAGAAAGTGTCGTATAAGCGTCTATGTGTAGGATATGTACAAGTGTCGTATAATTAAGTGTGCAAGTGTGTAAAGTGAAAAGTGTACAAGTGTCATGTAATTAAGTGTGCAGATATGTAATGTGAGAAAGTGCATAAGTGTCATGTATTAGGTGTGCATATAGAAGTGTGTAAGTGTCATGTGCAAGTGTCATAGAGTTAAGTGTGCATGTAAATAGAGAGTCAAGAGTCATGTATACAAGTGGTAAGATGAGAAGCCAAAGGACATGTGAGGCTTGTCTTATGTAAAGAATAGGAAAGGTTGCAACTCTTAAATATGTGAGGAGTGTAATAGTCAAGTATTGAAGAGTCACCTTTCTAAGGTTATATAATAGAGACAAAGCTCCATGAAATGTATTTAGAAAATGTATGAAAAATTCAAGCATGAATATTGAAGCTTGTATGCATATTTTGAGCAATTCTATTGTAAGTGTTCATGTTATTACATGAATGATTTTGGCCATTTATATTCATATTTGTCATTTTTATGAATATTATTATTAATTATGTTGGTCATCTTATATATTTATTGCTCTTATATTTGAGTCTACTCAAGATCCAAAATATTGAGACCTAAGATAATCTGGCTTAAAAGCCAACATCACAAATCTTTGCTTTTAAATATTTTTTTTTTCTAATAGTGGTCTTAACCAATTTTCCATCACTTTTGAGATTATCTTATATGCCATATTACATAGGCTTATGGGCTTGCATGAATTAAATAATTTTACAACCTTATTTTTTGGAATTAGGGTAAGATATATTGCATTTGTTTTATAAGATATATATTGTTTTACCTGATATTGTTACACTATCGCCAATAAACAATTATTCACTATTTCCTAGTTATGGTGATAGAATGTTATAGAGAGTCCATTTGGACCTAGGGATTTATCCTTATCAAATTATAAAAGAGTTGAATAAACTTCTTCCAAAGTAATAGGCTCCATCAATTTTCTATTGCCTTCATCTGTTATAACTAGAGGTACTTTTCGTAGTAGTTTATCATTAAGAACATCAATCTCCTCTGATCCTAGAATATTCTAGTAAAAAAACCTTATCTCCTTTCTAATTTCACTTTGGTCTTCAATCCAAACCCCTTATACTAATTTAATTCTACTAATTTTAGATGTTGATATCTGTACTATTACCATCCTATAAAAAAATAATGTTTTTATTTCCTTCTTTTGACCAAGTATGTCTCAATTTTAATCTCCAAACTTTCTCTTCCTTGCTTAAAATATTTTAATATTCACTAAGCAACTAGCTTTCCTTTGAGCTTAGTATATTGTGCTCACATTTTTAGAATTTTGAAAGTTTCTCTTTTAGTTCTTATTTCTTCTCAAAAATAGTTTTGAGAGTGTTCTTGTTCCAGCCTTATAATCTATATGTCATTGATTTAATTTATTTTGGAAGTGTATACATCCCACTATTTCTTGAAGAATTTCATGTTTGCACTATCATATCAATAAACTGAGGATGGTCTTCCCACATATTCTCATATTTAAAAAATATATATTTTCAATTCACTTACCACTATTTTAACGCTTATTGGCCAGTGATCTAAACCAATACTTGTCAAGGTATTAATTTTAGCACAAGTTCCTTTATCTAGCCAATGATTTGAGAGTATGCATCTATCTATTTTTTCTACTATTAGGTTCAAGCATGTCCTGTTGTTGGTCCATGTATAGTTGTCCTCTTCAAACACAACCTACTATAGATTATTGTTTTGAATAAAAGTTGAGACATCTCTCGTACTTTAAGTTAGTTTTCTAATTCACCCAAACTCTTCTTCCAATTTGGTTATGGCATTAAAATCTCCTTTGATCATGAATCAAGTTTCTTGGTATTCATTTCTCATAAAGGCTTCAATACCACTCCATAATTTTGATCTATCTGACTCATTTGTAGGTCCATAGACATTAATAAGGATGAAATAAATATTTGTAAAGTAATATGTGACTAATGAGGCTATCCAATGTTAGTTGAATAACATATATTTTAATAAAAAGAGGTTTTCAAATAGCTAGGGTTTAGCACAATAATGGCAGGAGTATGGGTTGATTGAGATGGACTGGAGGAATGTTGCGATGGCATCGGGCCCGTCATAGAGCATGCATGCTAGTGACATTTTTCATCTAAAAATGATTAAAAGGAACATGATTTACCAATGCATGTCGGGAATCGTTTATTAAATAACAATGGATATTTGGAACAATGTGAACCCAGGCTAGTTCTAGTGATTCAACCAGACTCGATGGCAAAAGATGTGGAGTATTTAACCAAGCATGCGCTTATTGGTAAATTTATGTACATCCAAATTTCTCTTCCCTTTGTGGAGGCTTGGGTTAGGAAGACTTGGAACGTTGACGATGATGTGGAGGTGATGTTGAGTGTGAATAGCTATTTTATGGTGGTTTTCTCTTGTCTTGTGGATCGTAACAAAGCATTTGAAGGGGGCCCCTATTTCTATAACCAAGTTGGACTCTTTCTTAAAATTTTGCATGTGGGTTTCAACCTGTTAGACGAGTGGTCGTTGCAGGTTCTAGTGTGGGTTTAGCTCCCATGGCTCCCATTGGAATTATAGAGAAACTCCATCTTGCATATGATTTCCCTTCTTCTTGGGAAGCCGGTTGGACCATCACAATAGACAATGTAGAAAAAATTAATTTATGATGCCCGTATCTATGTCAAAATTGATTTAAACAATCCTATTCCACATTCTATTGAAATATAGTTTGGATCATCTACATGGGTTCAAAAACTTGACTATGAAGATCTTCCATTTCGTTGTTGGATATTTTATGAATACGACCACCTATAAAGAAAATATCCTACGTTTATCCCACCTGTGGCTTCAAATCCCAGGCCCTCTTGATCTGCATAAAATCTTGATAAATACAAAAGCCCCAATAAAGGAAGGGGATCGGGATAATAAAGGTATTGTTCCTGTAAAACCTTAAAATAGAGGAATAAAGGTAAAAAGAGCCCTTAAGGATAGCTAGCCAGATGCCCTACTCAACCGTTTTGAGATACTGGATGATATTGATCAGTGCATGGAGTTACTTGAAACATCACTACCTGATGCAAATATAACAAGACCGAATAAGATATCTCTCCTTGAGTTGGAACCTAAGGAATCAGATCTAATTGGTTTAAATGAAGAACATATGGCTTTGGATCCGAGTATAGGTGATATGGTTGGCTCTAGCCCTAGAAGGAAAACTATTTTGGAAAGTGGTATAGATGTAGTTGTGTTCTCTCCTACTTAGGCACTGATGCAGTCATCCTTGGACTGCAAAACTTCTATGATGCTAGGATTGCAGCAGAAACAATGAAAAATGAGCTTCAGATAAGAATATGAAGGTGGGTCAAAATAAATACCAGGATAAAATTAAGTTAATGGGGGAGAATTTGGTGGAGTTAGGCTTTGTGAGAACATTGGAATTCCATTTTTCTAACCCCCAAAAATGATTATCCTCTCATGGAGTGTAAGGTGGTTGAACAACATCCCCAAACAAAAATTTGTTCTTGATTTGATTCGTATACATTCTCCGAATATGGTGTTTATTTAGGAGACTAAATTGGCTACTGATAGAATGTTCAATATTACTCTTAAGTTATGGAGAAGGGGTTGATGCTAGTATATTGGCACATGTGGATATGATGGTGTCATTGATTTTTTGTAGGATCTGGTTAAGATCTCTCCTCTTACTTGGATTTCCAACATATGTTCTATTTCGATGATCGGGTATGATAATGAATCTAGTGAAAGCATTCTACTTACAAACGTGTATGCTATGTTGATTATAATGGTAAAGTAAATTTTTGGGAGCACATTGGCTTTATGAGAAGTTTGGCTCCCATGTACCCATGGATTTTGGCTAGATATTTCAATTCTATCACTTGTCTATAGGAGAAACGTGGTGGAGTTGATCGTCTCGAGCCTTTTTATTTTGTCTTCAGTGCTCATATCTGGGCCCTAACATTGGTTGAAATCAAACTGGACAATGGGATATTTACCTAGCACAACAGAAGATGTGGGGAAGATTCCATCTCAAAGAGACTGAATAGGTTTCTAGTCTCTAGTTTTTGGATTGGTATTAACAGAAGCTCTAGTTCTGTGATTCTGGAGGATAGGGGATCTGATCATTGGCCTATCAAACTCTCTACTCTTGAGTTTGGGCTAAAGAAGAATCCTTCCTTTAAGTTTCAACTTATGTGGCTTTGGAATCCTGAGATTCATGATTTCATGCGACGTTGGTGGACCAATGGTAAACCTTCTCATGGCATCGATATGTATTCCTTTATAAAGCGACTATAATTTGTTAAGCATAAATTGAAGAGGTGGAAGAGTCTAAATTTTGGAAACCTTTCCTTGGTTAATTGGGTAGCTCTTAAGAAGGCAGAAGAAGCTTAAAGGAAGATTAGAGAACATGGACTCATGGAGGAGCTTCTCTTTGAGGAATCTGAGGTTGCGAAATAACTCGTTGAATGGGAGCTAAGGGAAGAAATTTTTTGAAAACAAAAATTTCAAGTGGATTGGCTTCGGGAAGGGGATAGGAACATGACCTTATTTTTTAATAGAGTTAAGGCTCACCGTAATGGTAACCTAATTTTATCTCTTGTGAATTCTCAAGGTGCCCTTCTCTCTTCTTTCATGGATTTTCAGAAGAGACTAGGAGGTATTTTTCTACTCTTTTCAAGGACTCCCTCTCAGATGATGAGGATGAAAATATTATTCTAAATTGTATTCCCTCGATTATTTCTATAGATATGAATGAGAATTTTATGGGCCCAATTTCCCTTAAGGAGTTGGAAAATTTTGTATTCAAGATGAAAAAAGGAAAAGCCCCAAGCTCGGATGGATTCTCGATTGAGTTTTATCAAGAGTTTTAGGAGTTTATAAATTTTGGTCTTCTTGAGGTGGTCCATGAGTCCCAAAAGAACAAACAGATTCCAAGGGCCCTAAATACTACATTTGTGATGCTTATTCTCAAAAAGAGAGAGTGAATTCTCTAGATATGTTCAGAACCATTGCTCTCTACAATGTTGTGTATAAGATCATTACAAAAATTATTGCTAAGAGGCTAAAGATATGGTTGAGCAAAATCATCTCTGACGAGCAACGTAGGTTTTTTGCTGGCCAGCAAATCCTGGATGAGATTTTTATTGCTACGGAAGCTATTCACTCGATGGAAACTTCTAAGGAGAAATCTGTGTTCATTAAGTTGGACATGGCCAAAGCCTAAGATTGGGTCAAATGGTCCTTTCTTAAAAAATTTCTTGCTACTTTTGGCTTTAAGGAGGAATGGATTATATGGGTGATGAGTTGTGTTTCTTCTTTCTCATTCTTTGTTCTTGTTAATAATGAGCCATCAGATTCGTTTGAGGCCTTGAGGGGATTAAGGCAAGGAGATCCTCTATATCCTTATTTATTTATCATTATGGTGGAAGGGTTGGGAAGACTACTCAAGTCTCAGGTTAGGCATGGTCTCATTCAGGATTGGAAGTGGGATAGCAATTCGCCGCCTCTTTCCATCTTCAATTTGTTGATGATACAAATTTTCTGGGAGTTGTTGCTACTAGGAAAGCTGGAAACATTAGACGGTCTCTTGACATATATCTTGGTGCTTTTGGGAAGTTGATTAATTAGGAAAAATATTTTATTTTCTTCTTCAATATCCCTCCTCTTATTCAAGCCAGGATTGCTAGAATTCTAAGATTTCAGGTTAGGACTCCCCCTTCATTTATCTTGGTATTCTGATTTCATATCATCCTCTGCCTAGATCTTCTTGGCAGTCTATGCTTGATAAGTTTAGATGGAAGGTGAATCACTAGACAATCAAATTGCTCTCCTTTGCGGGTAGAGTGTTGCTTTTAAAATATGTTGTTCAAGATTTATCAATTTATAGGTGTTTTGTGCAAATAACTTCCTCTCATTTTATCAAGAACATGGATGCTTTGTCAAGATAGTTTTTGTGCTCTAGAAAACTTACTCAATATAAATGAAGTTTGGTTAGGTGGAATTCTATTTGTAGACCAGTTCAAGAGGGAGGCCTTGGGTTGTGACAGATGGCTCTTTTTGGGCAGGCTTTGGCTGTGAAACTATACTGGATATGGTGTACTTCTCAAGATTAAATTTGGGCTAAAATATTATCTTGTAATTACTTGAGAGGTATTTTTGAGGTTGAGATCCCTAAAGTCAGCTTGGTTGGGAAAGGTTCGATTATCTGAAAAGAGGGGCTAACTTAATTAAGCATGGTTTGTTCTAGATTTGCAATCTAGGATCAGATACTCTTTTCTAGGAGGATTCTTGGGATGCCCATCCTCCTATCTTGACTCAATATCCCAGGTTACATTCCCTAAGCATTTTTTTTCTTGTAAGCGATATGGTTTCGTGTGTAGGACTTTAAAAGAATCCATCATTTTGGTAATTTGAAGATGTACAAGGGGATATATATGCAAGAATGGCACCAGGGGGTATTATCTGAGGATAAAGATGTGCTTGATCTTATTCTTGCGATGAGACCCTACTCTTTGTTGAGGAGTAAAAACATTTTTTCTTGGAACCCTGATCCCAAGGCAACCTACTCTGTAGCCTATGGTTATCAGGTTCTTGATATGCAAAAGTTCGAGAGCCTTCATATCACATGGTGGAAAAAGGTGTGGAACAAATTTTCTTGGCCTAAATATAACTTATTTCTTTGGCTAGTTACTCATAATAAATGCCTTACTTGGGATAACGTGAGGAAGCAGGGATTTTAGGGTGCCTATTTTGTGTCCTTTGTGGTAATAACGAGGATGACTCTTCTTATTTATTTTTTCAATGCTCCCTTTCTAGAGATATTTGGCATTGTTGGTGGAGTGCTTGGAACCATCCTTGTTTTCATGTGCTCTCCTTAGTGGAGTTCTAGAGTAGTCTAGGAAGACCTCCTACCAATTCCTCTTTCCTCTAGGTGGCTTGGAATTTGGGCCCTTCTTGCATCATTTGGCAGGTTTGGCTCAAATGAAACCATCGCATATTTCAGGGTAGAAATTTGGTTGTTTAAAAGATCTAGCAAAGGATCTTGGGTATGGTTCAAGAAACTATCCATAGCAAATGTGATGTGGATCCTTTTTTGGACTCTAGGTAGGAGAAGGTACGACATGCTCTTGGTCTATTTGGGGTTGGGGTGGACTCTTCTCACCCTAGCAGGGTTCCCCAACTTAACAGGAAAGTTTGGAGAGATGGTAGGTAGAGGCCGCCCCTTAGAGGAGTTTTAAAAATTAGTATTGATGGGTCATCCAAGGACAATTTTGGACATGCTAGAATTGGTGGTGTTGGGAGAAACTCTATTGGTATGGTCAGATTTTCATTTTCTATTTATAAAGGTGTTCACTTCAAAAATTTTATGGAAGCTCTTGCGATTCTCGAGGCCTTATAGAGGGGGTTTTCTCTTGGTTGACACAGGAGCATTTATGAGTCCGACTCTCAAATTTTGGTTAATATTTTATGTAGATTAAAAATACAACGCCAAACAAAAATAAATAAAATCACAATAACAGAGTACAGAATAGTTGCACAAAACAAACGATTTCTATTAATCGATGGAGTTTAAAAACTCCTTTTTGAATACAAGCTGGGCTCTGTAACCCTTTATTTGTGATACACGATTACAAGTTATGCTAGGGTTCTCCGAAACCCTAGCTGGCACAAATGGTGGCGCTTCCGAAGAATGTATCTTCAATCCCAACAGAGTGAGTGGGCTTTGTTGTATCCCTTGCTTGGACCACTCCAGCTTAATCAGCTGCCATCAATAAACCGGATCTGCTATCAAAAACCTGCACACATTAACACTATCAAGGAGTTAGAAATTAATAAGAGGGCTCCACTGTGTGAGCCCTCGAAAACAATCTAAAACCCTAGAAAAATGAAATGCAGGAATTCAATAACAGATCAATAAAAGAAAAGAAGTTACTTGCTTTAAACTAATTTATACCTATTCTCTGTTAACGCAGCTAGACCAGGCGACACTTGGAAGTAATGTGGCTGTCAAATCGGCTGCGGAAGGCGCCCTGGTGCACTCGCTGAACGCCCGCGTGCTTCTGGATTAAGGTTTCAGACGCCGGTCTGAGTCTGTGGCTATGGGTAAACGCCCGCGGGCACTTGGTAAACGCCCGTGGGCACTTGGTAAACGCCCGTGGGCACTTGGTAAAGGGGTAAACGCCCGCGGGCACTTGCGACAAGAATGGGGGATTCTTCAGAATGCTGCAGAAGAGATGGCGACGAAAGCGACGACGGAAGCGGCGATGGATGCGACGAAAAGGTAGCGAAGAGAGATAGAGGGGATCGAAAAGGAGATAGAAGAAGTTAAGAAGATAGAAAAGATCCAGGATAGAAGTAGCAAAAGACATAGGGTTTGAGCCATCAAAGTGACTCAATTTATAATCTACTCTTAGGGCACACTTTAGGGTTTTAACGACACTTTGAACGTGTGGCTAAGATTAAAGTGGATCCAAGGGTAGAGAATAAATCTTGGTTGTGAAATGGATTAAGATGGATGGACGGATGAGATTAAATGAAGGATGGACGGCTCAGATTAAATCACTTAAACTATTATTTAAATATATATATTAAAATATTAAAATATAAAATATATAAATATTAATTTAAATAAATTTGGGGATGAAAAATGGCGGGAAAGGTGAAATTGGGCCAAATAATGGCGGGAAAGTGTGGATTTGGGCCAAATAATGGCGGGAAAGATGGATGATTGACATGTGGCTGACAGGAAGGTATAGATGACTTGCAAGTGGCTGGATTTTGGTGTCTACAGATGCCCCTTTTTGAGTTGCTTTGTGTGAAGACACAATGCAGCACAAAAAACTTAAGACACCTGAAAAGCTGGATCAGACGCAACTCTCTCTCAAGATTAAAGCACAACTTTGAAGACCAAAAAAAAATAAAAGAATATTTAAGATTTATCAACTTACCCCCTCAATTGGCGAGTGAGAATGGTTCTCACAAGCCAATTGGAAGAAATTTGGAATATAATGAACCGTTTTTGCCCCAACGGTAAAAAGGGGTTGGTGTATGAACCATCTGTTTATGTCCCAACAGAAAAGGGGTTGGTGTACAAACCATCTGTTTATGTCCCAATAGAAAAGGGATTTGTTTACAAACCATCTGTTTATGTCCCAATAGAAAAGGGGTTGGTGTATGAACCATCTGTTTATGTCCCAACAGAAAAGGGGTTGGTGTACAAACCATCTGTTTATGTCCCAACAGAAAAGGGGTTGGTGTACAAACCATCTGTTTATGTCCCAACAGAAAAGGGATTTGTTTACAAACCATCTGTTTATGTCCCAACAGAAAAGGGGTTGGTGTATGAACCATTTTTTTATGTCCCAACAGAAAAGGGGTTGGTGTACAAACCTGTTTTTGTCCAAGAAAAGGGTTGGTGTACCAATGATGTTTATGTCCCAACGGAAAAGGGGTTGGTGTACAACATTTTAACGAAAAGGGGTGGTGTAAAACCATTGGTTTGTCCCAACGAAAAGGGGTTGGTGTACGAACCAGAAAAAATATGAAAGATTGAGTTTTTGTCCCAACGGAAAAGGGGTTGGTGTACAAACCAAGAAAAATATGAAAGATTGACCGTTTTCTGCCCCAACGGAAAAGGGTTGGTGTACGAACGAAAAAAATATGAAAGATTGACCGTTTTCTCCCTAACGGAAAAGGGGTTGGTGTACAAACCGAGAAAAAATATGAAAGATTGACCGTTTTCTGCCCCAACGGAAAAAGGGATTGGTGTACGAACCGAGAAAAATATGAAAGATTGACCGTTTTCTCCCCAACGGAAAAGGGGTTTGGTGTACAAACTAGAAAAAATATGAAAGATTGACCGTTTTCTGCCCCAACGGAAAAGGGATTTTTGCGAAACTGTAATAATTTTTTTTTTTTTTTGAAAAAAATTTGTAACAAAATTTTGTTTTGTTGTTTTGCAGCTTAGGGTGTTAGAGGCGCGACACCGATTCTCCCCTATCATTCCGGGGATGAGGAGGTCATTGTCCCAGGCGGACTGGGAGATATTGGAGGCAGTGGGGCTAGCGAGGGCGAGGGAACCGCGGAGGTTCCCAAGCGCGAGGAGGGTCCCCGCCTTCGATCTGACAGTCGAAGGCGAAAGGGGAAAATGGCACGGTAGGCTTCGGGGAGCGAAGATGACGGAGATGATGGCGGAGAGGGCCTAGGAGAGGCCACAGGAGAGGCTAGGGAGGTACCCCCTAGCGGGCTCGAGGACGAGCTGGCACAGCTGCAGCAGCAGATAGCAGAGCGCGATGCTATGCTAGCTGCTCGGGACGAGAGGATAGCTCGACTGGAGCAGCAGGCAGCAGAGCGGGATGCCCTGTTAGCTGCTCAGAAGGAGAGGATGGCCCAGCTACAGGCGGACTTGGATGGAGCGACTAGGGTGCCCCAGGATGACAGGGTGACGAGACTCCAGATAGAGCTAGCAGAGCGGGAGCGACGACACGGGATAGACATAGCTAGGCTTAGGTCTAGGACTCGTTACATTGAGGCTCTGGAGGACACATTGTTTAGGCATCACATTGTGTTGCCTGATCCTCCATCCTCTTCTGTCTCTAGGCGTAGTGAGTCTAGGCACACCACTAGGTCTAGGGCTCCTACTAGGTCACAGGGGTCCTCTTTTGATGGTTAGCTTAGTGCTTAGATGCACTCTTTATGAGCCTTGGTGCTCTATTGTATATTGTAGCCTTTTGGCATTCATTGTACAGTTTGACCTTTATACATATATATATATACATGGCTTTTATTTTTAGTGTTTTACTTTCTTTTGTGTGAATGCCTATGTTTTTGTGATGCATGTTTTTATATGTTTTAATGCATATGTGATGGAATGGAATGCAAAGTTATAGATGATTAATGCGAGACTAAGTAAATGAAATATGCACTAAGAAGCACTCATACTTTTAGATAGTTAGATTTAGCCAACTGTTATCATAATTGTTTAATCAGGGGCACCGAACTTGGTGGCTTGTGAATGGATGACGTATGGAATGACATGAATATGGAAGAAGATATGGAGGTTGATATGGAAGAAAATATGGAGGAAGACTGTTTTACAAAGACTCAAACATGCTAGTGGTATCAAACAAACTTACTAATACTGCCTAATTCAACTAGGACCAAATGTGTGTGCATGTGAGTTCATTAACCAAATCCGAAGCATGGTAGTGACTCTAGGCAATCAAAAAACTGTGTGTGTGCAAGTGTGTTCATTAACCTCATCTTGCATAAATTAGGTAACCCTGTTATGGAGAAGACCCCGAAGCTAGTTTGTCCGTATGAGCATTCGGAGGTCTCTCTTTGAGGAGAGACATGTCGCCACGCAATGAGTATACTCCACTGCCAGTCAAGCGTCTATAGCCCCGGTGAAGGTTAACTCCATAGTCCATGTTGTTTTTGACCTTTGTAAGCCTTGGGGATGACTACCTATCCGTCTGATCGGACAAGTAGTACGATCCTTACAACTTATTTGGGATCGGTGGTGTGTGAAAAATGTTCATTTCCTTAGAGCTTTGGGGAATCGGATTCTCAACCGAAGTATGATGAGAATTTTACCCTATCCTTACTACTCTGTTTATATTTATATTTTGTGATTGCTTGTGATAGTGGTAAGAACCACTGTTTTATGGACTATGTTTGCATGATAGGACAAACGAGGATTACCCTTTTCACTTCGAGGCACAACCCAAGGATGGTGTTATCTCTCTTTGACACAAGATGTTTTTAAGATGTGAAAATGTGATAGGTTCAAGACCGCTTTTGAAATCATTTCCCAATACTCAAGATTTTATTTAGTGTAATTTGTGATATGGCCCTAGAGAACTTTGACATGCATTTCGAAGTTTGCTTAAAACACTAGGAATGGCTGAGTGACTGAAAACATTTTGGCAATGTAAATATGTGCAAATGGAAAATGGGTGTACGAATGACAATTCGGTTTGATGGATTTTATGAAGGTGCCCCCGATTAAGGCAACATGACTTTTGCTTGACCAAATTTTATATCCAAAAGATAGAATGGTCTCTAACATGATATGCAACTATGGCTGAAAATGAAATGTTATGGTTTTCAATGAGATGTATGCACATGAAATGCAATGTTTTTGAATGAGATGTATGCAACTAACAATGAAATGCAAATTCTTTTTATTTTATTTGTTTTTTTTTTTTTTTTTACAAGCCATGTATATATGTACATATAAAATTCAAACTATGCGTAGAATGCTCTCAAGTGTATAATATTAAGTGGTTCGGCCTTCCTCTCCCTCTAAGAGCTATAATTCATTCCACTTTTCGGTAAGTTAATTAGAAGATGGGAAGGTGATTGTGGAGGTGAGTAGGAGGGATGTGTTTGATGTATAAGGTTTGAATTATGAAAATGATTTTGTAGTAGGTGGAAAATGGTAATTTAGGAAAGTTGTGCAATAAAGCGACGGATTTAATTAATTCCTTGTAAAGGATGAACTCCTTGAAATTAGATGGAGGGGATGAAATCCAATCCATTCAATGGTTTGATTGTTTGGGTATAAATGGTAATCAAATAGGTTGATCGAGGTAAGTTGGCTTATCCGGATCATATGGATTATGGAGCTGGGTGAATAAGTCTTCAAAATTCATTGTCGACTTATGGAAGAAAGGATGGGCGGAATGGAAGGGAAAACCGGTGAAGACCTCGGAAGACCTGAAGTGCAAAACAACATAGTTTTTCGGTTTTTTTTTTTTTTTTTTTTTTTTTGTAGTGGTGAAAACCACTATTACACACATACATAAAGCAATAAAAGATTTTTTTTTTTGGAATTTTCTGATTTTTTTTTTTTTTTGGTAGTGGTGAAAACCACTATTTTAGTATATACATATAATACAGGTTTGGATTATGGCTTATGGATGTAGCGGAGGGGGTGGTTCACCTCGTTCTTGTGGAAGAAGCAAGCGAAAGATGGCCTCTTGGAGAGGGAACAATTGGAGATAAAACTCGTCTTGTTTAGTGAGGGGAAAAATGGGCGCCGACTCTTCTTCCGATTCATCAGCATTTGACATGACGTCAAATTCTTCATAGACTTCATCTTCGGATTCATCGGGGTGGAGGATTTCTTCTTTTGAATTAAGATTAATGCTTTGAAAAGCTTGCTCAAAAGAAGAAAGGGATGAAAGTGGTTGGGAAGACACTACATTTGTCTCCAAAGGAGGACAATTGAGCATCTGGGAAGATGTTGGAGTTGAAGCCGGCTGAGCAGATACAACATTAGCCTCAAAGATGGGGCTAGTGTAGACCTGAGTGAAACCAGCGGGTAGGGTTGATGCAATATCCTGCTGAAAAATAGAATCTTGCATAGGGGAATCTTGGATTGGCTCAAGGACATAGCCAGTGCCATCTCTTAAGTGAGTTTGCACTTGGGCCATATCAATGTGGATAATATGAGAGGAATTGTCTTCCTCCATGGGCATGGCCATGTGGTAGATGGCAGAAGGACGTGAAAGACCCGCGAGCGAACCTCGCTAAAATTCACTAGGATAAGTGGCCATGTTGGTGGTGGGGATATTCTGTGAATTACTCATTTGATTATTTAGATTTAACACTTTAGATTGATTCCTTGTTAAGACCATGAAGCAATAAATCTAAACAAACTCGAGAAAAGAAGAATGCAAAACTCGAATGATAAATTTACACTAAAGAAATTATCGAAAACAGATCACAACCTAGGTTTCAACCAATGTGTCTTACCTTGCGGTTAATTAATTATTTTCTGATCTTAATCGTAGTAAATTTTAAGTGTCCGGTTTATGAGTTTTGCATGTGATCTAATCTTGAATTATTCACAAAAAAAGGTAAAAACTATGGCTAGGAAAGGACAACGAGATTCTTACTGGTGATGAAATCCAGCAAGTTTGCTCGGGGGTGACCTATGGTGTCTAAGGCAGAAGTTTAATGGATGGAGATGAATTCCATAGATATCACTGTTTTAAATGCAATATGAAAATGCAATGAATTTTTTTTTTTAAATGTTTTAGTTATCTAATGTGTACATACAAGGCTATAAATCAAAAGTTCTAATGATCTAAGCAAGAGGCTACTGAAAACATGCCATTTCCTCTGAAGAAGTGGAGTACACCGTTTAAAACCCCCTGCCTACCAATGATATCGGATATCAAAGGAGCAACCGGAAGGTTCGTCCACTTCTCTGCTCGGAATCACCCAATGGCGGGAGTACTATTGACATCCAATCAATAGTCCTACTTAGATAATTAAAACAAATAATTCGTAGCTATTCTAATATGCGACTAGGTATGCAAATTTTTTTTTTTTATTTAATGCAAGCAACAATCAATAATGCAATGCAAAGAAAAATGTAATTAAAAATAACTGTTCTTTTCCAGATTACTTAGTTTTTGTTCATTTTAAAGTAATGATCCGAAAAAGAAACAAAATATGGCGAGAAAAACCAAAAACATAAAAAGTACAACACTTACTTGGAAGCCTACGCTTTTACGTAAAGCGACTTCAAACGCCCACGGGAGTCTGCACAAGCTGAAACGCACCTCTGCGTTTCGTATTGGACTTCCGGACGCCCTCTCTGCGTCTGCTGCGTTTTTGCAAACTCAGAAACCCTAGTTCGTTGGAACAACGAATTTCACGATTTCTGGAACCTGCAAAATAAAACAGAAAACAGGAACAGATTAGTAAAGCAAGTATTAAAAATATGAAACCCTAGGGGGTCCCACCGTGATCGCCATTTGTAGATTAAAAATACAACGCCAAACAGAAATAAAATCACAATGACAGAGTACAGAATAGTTGCACAAAACAAACGATTTCTATTAATCGATGGAGTTTAAAAACTCCTTTTGAATACAACTGGGCCTGTAACCCTTTATTTGTGATACACGATTACAAGTTATGCTAGGGTTCTCCGAAACCCTAGGCGGCACAAATGGTGGCGCTTCCGAAGAATGTATCTTCAATCCCAACAGAGTGAGTGGGCTTTGTTGTATCCCTTGCTTGGACCACTCCGGCTTAATCAGCTGCCATCAATAAACCGGATCTGCCATCAAAAACCTGCACACATTAACACTATCAAGGAGTTAGAAATTAATAAGAGGGCTCCACTGTGTGAGCCCTCGGAAACAATCTAAAACCCTAGAAAAATGAAATGCAGGAATTCAATAACAGATCAATAAAAGAAAAGAAGTTACTTGCTTTAAACTAATTTATACCTGTTCTCTGTTAACGCGGCTAGACCAGGCGACACCTGGAAGTAATGTGGCTATCAAATCAGCTGCGGAAGGCGCCCTGGTGCACTCGCTGAACGCCCGCGTGCTTCTGGATTAAGGTTTCAGACGCCGGTCTGAGTCTGTGGCTGTGGGTAAACGCCCGCGGGCACTTGGTAAACGCCCGTGGGCACTTGGTAAACGCCCGTGGGCACTTGGTAAAGGGGTAAACGCCCGCGGGCACTTGCGACAAGAATGGGGGATTCTGCAGAATGCTGCAGAAGAGATGGCGGCGAAAGCAGCAACGGAAGCGACGATGGATGCGGCGATGGATGCGACGAAAAGGTAGCAGAAGAGAGATAGAGGGGATCAGAAAAGGAGATAGAAGAAGTTAAGAAGATAGAAAAGATCCAGGATAGAAGTAGCAAAAGACATAGGGTTTGAGCCATCAAAGTGACTCAATTTATAATCTACTCTTAGGGCACACTTTAGGGTTTTAACGACACTTTGAACGTGTGGCTAAGATTAAAGTGGATCCAAGGGTAGAGAATAAATCTTGGTTGTGAAACGGATTAAGATGGATGGACGGATGAGATTAAATGAAGGATGGACGGCTCAGATTAAATCACTTAAACTATTATTTAAATATATATATTAAAATATTAAAATATTAAAATATATAAATATTAATTTAAATAAATTTGGGGATGAAAAATGGCGGGAAAGGTGAAATTGGGCCAAATAATGGCGGGAAAGTGTGGATTTGGGCCAAATAATGGCGGGAAAGATGGATGATTGACATGTGGCTGACAGGAAGGTATAGATGACTTGCAAGTGGCTGGATTTTGGTGTCTACATTTTAAACAAAAAAAGGTTGGAGGATGTTAATTGGTAGTTGGCCTCTATGGCCGTTCAGATTCTTAGAATTAGTGAAGAGTTTGAATTTATCTCCTTTGTGCACATACCAGGGGAATGGAATGGGGTTACTGATTATTTGGACAAAAGGGCTTCTAAGCTTTTGGGTCCTTGGATTATGGATAATTGGGAGAGTCTCCCGATTGGGGACTCTCAACACCTCTGGGAGTTGATCCACAAGGATATCCAGACTTAATGTGGTTTTTTCTTGTTGTTTTCTTTGGGTTTCAACCCTGTTTGGTGGTTTTAGCCTATTTTGTTGCTTATTTGAGTCCTGGTTGGGGGCTTCATTGTACTTTGTAATATTGTCTTCTTATCAATAAATTTTTACCCCTTTATTAAAAAAAAATGAGGCTATCCAATGTCTACTTTTATGAATGGTTTCACAAGAGGTTCCAACTAGATTCCAACATGTTAGAATTCCCCCTACCACTCCTAAATCCATAACATCCCATTCACATGTTTCCCATACCAGGGTTATGCACAACGGTGAATATTCGTCAATTGGGTGAATATTTGCATTTTTGAAAATTTAAATAGGTGATTTTGGGGGACCATGGATGTCGAACCTTTCGCCTAAAACTTTTAGGAAATTTTTTTAGGTGTCATTTCGCCATATGTTGATAATAGTATTACGGATTTTTTTAAATTCGCCAACACTCCTGCCTAAATTGTGGACCATTTTCTCCTTAAATTTCTAATTTTTTTAATTTATCCCACCAAATTTGTCTCTTATACTAGTATATATACCTAACATGACAACCACACCCATACAACTAAAACATTCATTCTTATTGAAAAATGACCAATAGTAGCAAAAACAATAATCAGTTGTAGAGAGAAGAATAGATGATCGATGGAGAAAAATGTTGCAGAGAAGCAGTGGTTCGATAGAGAAGCAGTAGAAAATATGTGGATGAAAAAGCACACTCGAGCCTTCCTAAAGTGCATTTTTGCACTCAGCACCCTCGAATACAGTTTTGCACCTCGTCCTCCCCAATATGCATTTATGTATTTGGGAGGGCCGAACCAGATGCAAAACTACATTTGGGGGAGGATCAGGTGCATTTTTGTATCTGAGCGTCCCTAGATACAGAAATACACCCTGCGAAGGGAGGGTTGGGTCGGGTGCAAAACTACATTTGGGGCTTACGTAGAATGTAGTTTTGCACCTGGCTTGAACATCCCTTGATCAGGTGCATTTCTGCACCCAGTTCCTCTGGATGTAATTTTGCACTTGACTCGGCCCTCCCCCGATTGGATACATTTCTGTATCTGAGGTAGTCTCGGGTGCATTTTGGGTGAGGGTTGGATCGTGTGCAAAACTACACGTAGGGGAGGACCGGGTGCATTTCTGTATACAGGGGAGGCTCGAGTGCAACAATGCATCTGGGGAGGCCTCCCCTGGATACAAAAATGCACTCAACCCCCCCTCATGCAATTTTGCACCGGACCCTCCCTTGGATGTATATCTACAGGTAGTCTTTTGCTATTGTTTAATATTTTTTCCAAATATTAACAAAAATTTGCCAATATTTTATAATTTTTGGTTAAAAAATAAGGTAATTCGCCATGTCTTCCTACATGAAGTTGGCCAGGATTTGCCAGGGTTTCGAAACAAGTTTACCATTTTTTACAAGTACATCTTGGGTTGGATCCATTATGCATAACCTTGGTCCATACTACTTTCATAGTTGTGTAAACTTCTTCCTTTGCCATTTTAGTTTCTTAGATACAAAGAATATTGGGCTTATTTCTTAAACAAAAGTCCCTGATACATCTCTTATTTGAGGGGGCATTAGCACGCCTTATATCCTATGAGATGGTAGTCATGTCTCATTAGGGGTTGTTTGACCCTCCTATGAATTACCAATATCATTTTTTTGTTTAAAGGGAAGTTAACCAATTAGATTATGTTCCTTTCTCTATATTTGCTCTTACTTCCCTGGATCTTGCTTAATAATTTGAAGGTTTTCCTATTTTTTGCATTATCAGTATAAAAAATAGGTCTTATAATTCTATTTCTCAATATTCTTTCACAACGTTCTTATTTATTAGATTTATCCTCTCTTGGCTCTACTAAAAACGTTTATGACTTATCCTACTTATTTTTTGGTATTTCATTATTAATGGTAGAGGTATTAACATATAACACTACATTTTCTCTACCATTTTCCTTCTCTTGAATGGTGCAAGGTACTTCAAGAGAGTCTTCAAAATATTATGAGGTACATTCCTTAGGTTCAATAGGAATATTCGTCCCTAAATTGGGTTCATATTGAGTGGATGATTCCTTGTTAATATTCTAATCTTGTGGTACCATGTCCTTTAAGCTCTAATATGCTTTTTCTTCATAGGCTAAAGCCTAAAAAAAATGGTGTTTCTTCCAATATCTTTACTAACTGGTCTCCACTATTTATTTGCATTCATCTGTATCGACCTATTTTTTGGAAGTTAAAAAATATCCTCATCCATATCTATTTATAATTTTCTCTTACAATTTTCTACATATGTTTATGTTGGACTCTTCTTAGGGCATGATCTCTCAATATTTCCTACCTCATGATATTTTCTACATCTAAGAAGATATATTTTTGTAATCCATGGTTTGGATCCACAACTTACCCCCATACTTAAGAAAGATTGATTTTGGTAAAGGTTTATTTATATCAATCATGACCAATATCTTGTGAACAATAGGTCTAAAATAATTGAATAAAACATATATTGAACATTAACATTAGCTTTAGAAAAGTCTAAGCATTATATAGTTTACAATATAACCTAATTAGCATGATTAACGCTAACAAGATGCGCTAATAAAGAAATATGCTAACAGCTAACCTAGGTAGAGAAGTATGAACTAACCACTAATCTAAAATATCTAACCTAGGATATTTTAGATACTAACCTAGGTTTACCAGTAGATATTTAGCACAGTAAATATCTCTATGGTAAGTAGTAAAAAGTAAATGTAATAATCTATGTAGTATAATGCAATATACTACCTATTTTACATCCTCCCTTATTACATTATTTGGGTAATACATATACATCCTCCTATACAAAAATATTTGGGTAAAGTATATAACTGCCCCAATACAGTAAAAAAAGATGTTGATCTGCTCATTCTTGCTATGTCACAGTGCTCTGGTTGCTCCTAAGCAAAAAAATGATCATTCCTCACTTTGTCTTCGCACCAATGAAAGTCCTTATAGTAATCTCATCATCCAACCGAATTGCATGGGTAACCAGCCGCTACAATCGCCAGGTGTAGTAAAATATATCACTTCATACGAGGTTCATTCAGTTTACAATATGAGTTTGCAAAAGATAAGGTAGCTACGGTGTCGGTCGCTGCTGAAAATGCACCCTTATAAGTTCTCCCCTTCTTGTTGCAAAACATGTTTTAATTAATTTTTGAAAGAAGTATGACTAAGATGTCAGTCACTGTCGAAAATGCACCCTTATAAGTCTTCTTCTCTTTTTACAAAAAATTGTGAAGAAAAGAAAGTATATCCACCCTTAATTGCAAAATATGTGCAACTTAAGAAGCTTTGTGAAGTATTTTACAAATATTGCCTCCTAGGCAATTTTACACCAGAAAATTCCCTTCTTTTGTTACAAGAACTTCAAACAATTATATTTTGCTATTTATGAAGCCTAAAAGAGGTACAAACACCCCTTTATTTCAAGTACTTAAAACAAAAACTTATGCTATTTATGAAGCCTAAAAAAAGAGATAGAACAAATGGTGTTTGCTCAAGGTGACAAATGTGTTTTCCCTCTACAATACTGTCTTAGCAATGAGCACTCTGTGTGCTTTTTCTGAACAAGAATGAGAATCGAAACTAGACACTTCATTAGCAATATTGCCTTTGTTTTGCTTCTATGTTGTGCCTTTATCTTTCTTGTTTTGCTTATTTTTGAACCAACACCGATTGGTGTCATGGTTGTCCTTTTTAAAATACGAGCAAAACCTCTTTTGAGATTTCTTTCCCTTACCTTTTGAGGATGATCCTCCCTTTTGAAAGTTTCCTTTCTTCTTATCATCCTTATAGTTTGAATAAAGTGCATTGTTCGACACTTCATCGCTTTGGAGTTGATTTGATTCCTCAGTTTGAAGCAAATTGACTAATCCACAAAGGTGATTGATCTTTGTGATACATTAAGGGATGCAATCAAAATTTTGTAGGATTTGGGAAGGGCTATCAAGATTATTGAATTCAAAATGGTGTCTTCAACGTTGGCCCTTAATGCATTAAGCTTAGACTTCAGATCTGCCACTATGCAGAGGAATAGTTCTACTGATTCACCTGACTTCATATGGAGTGTATGAAGTTGTACTTGAAGGTTTAGAACAGTTGATTGATTCATGCCTTCAAAAATGGTACAAAGAGCATCCCATGCCTCTTTACTAGTTTTAGCTTCACTTATGTGAGGCTGGATCTCATCAGTAGTTTCTAGTAGTGTTAACATGAGAAGACGATTGTTCTTTTTATCCCAAATTTTTGATATACTCTTGCTGTTGCAGGTCTTGATTCAGTGCCATCAACTAAATTCCACATGTCCTCTACAGTCAAGATGGCTTCCATCTTAGTTTTCCATCCTGAATAGTTAGGACCCTTTAGCAATTGTGTATCACTTAAGTATTTATTGATAGTTGCCATGATGAAGGTCCTACAATTTTATACTAAGATGATCTTTCTTTCACTCTTAAGTGATATTTAAAGGCACCTGCTTGAAAATTATCTTGAAGAGAGATAACCAGTTGGAGGAAATTAAGCCAAACAAATAAGAGATGAAATATAATTCACTCAAAAATATATTTAATGGCACCTGCCTGAAAATCCTCTTGAAGAGGAATAATCAGTTTGAGGAGATTAAGCCAAACAAATAAGAGATGAAAGATAATTCACTGAAAAATATATTTAATGGCACCTACTTGAAAATCCTCTTGAAGAGGAATAATTAGTTTGAGGAGATTAAGCCAAACAAATAAGAGTGAATTAGGGGTTTTGGTTTTAGGAGAGAATATCAAGTGAAAGTGGCTTTAAATCTGTGCAAGGATTTACACAAATTTGTGAAATTTTGGGGTATGGAGTGATCTTGATTCTATGACTTATAATTGCAAAAAAAAATAATGCAATAATAAAACAAGAATGCCCTCAAAATTCTTATCACTTATGTGTTAGATGAAACTAAAAATGCACCTAATTTGCCACTGAAGGTGTCGAGTAAAATAAAAAATGCACCTTTTAATTTTTGCAACAAAATGTGGATTTGTGTTGTGCAAAAAAATGATATTTTATGTCTCCTTGTTTTACAATTTTGCAAAAGAAGAACAATGTTGTCTTCCCCCCTTTATTTTACAAAATGAACAAATCGAGCACTCCTTCCAAGACAAGTCGACACACGACCCGCGTTTGAAAGGCTTCTTGGCCAGTCGACACACGAGTTGGTTTTGTTTTCAACACTCAAATATGGGTGGTGCATTAGGATCAAAAGGTTCACGAATCCTCATGGGACCATAGCTTCTGTCCAACCCTTTCCATGGATCAGTATAGATAATTGAGTGAGGAATTGATTTACGATATTTACGAAGCATACGAAGAAAATTTGATCTAGGAGTTTGCCTTCGTAATTCGTTTCTCTTCCTTATGATTCTTTGATGACGAAGAGCTTTCCTTGCCCAATTTTTGATCTTCATGAAAAAATGTCAAGAGTTTTGTTTATGGTTTGCAACAAAAAATGTGTTTTGTTTCTTTGTCTCTATTTTCCCAATGTGTGGAAAAAAAACATAAGAAATCTATTTGTTATAGTTGCAAAAGAAAATTTGGTTTTAAAGAATTTCTAATTTAAATGCTAAAAAAAATAATTTTAGAGATGTAATTTTAAATAATTAAACATAATTTAGGCTTTAAAAGAATCAAGTTTATGATAAAAATTATTATATAAAGCTTTAATTATATAAAATCATAAAAAATAATCTAAAAAATAATAATTTTAAGCAAATAAAATAAAAAACTATTAAAAAATGTACCAAATATCAAACCATAATGCAATTTTTCCAAAATTGAATCGTGCGGGGGTCGATCCGATGACCTCGCGCTTGTCAAGGATGTCCTTGACCACTGCACTACTGGGCGGCTTTGAAAGCAAGCCCCGTGTGCAGCTAAATAAAGCGAGGGCGAGCTACAATTGTGTTTTTGTGGGTTTTATCCCACATGCATCCCGAAAGGGATGCGAGGGTGTTTAAAACCCTCAACGTGTTGTAAAGTGCTTGATTGCCTACGGGAAATCACAGACCAATCCACGTTGCTCCCTTTTGCCACTTGTCACTTGTCGAACGAATGCGTCCTTGCCACGTGGCAGCTTGATGCCCAAACAAAAATTTTCCCATCGTACATGTGTCACTCCTCCACCAAACTGGCCTCGCCATATGTCACCTCTGGTACATTGCCACGTGTCACCTCAAAAATTATGCCACGTGTGTGTTGAGTTAGAGGCTTAGGTGTCATAGAATGTTGGCCAGGTTTAGGTGTTACCAAGTGTCACGATCTAGGGTCACCAAGTGTCTAGTTCAGTCTACTCCATCGGGATTGTAAGGGCGCTCTTGCACTCGTGGCACTCCCGATCTGGGTAAGCCATGTGGGAGCGTGAGGGCGCTCCTGCCCTCTAAGCGCTCCTGCTGGTTGGCTCTGCCACGTGGGAGTGTGAGGGCGCTCCTACCCTCGAAGCGCTCCTACTGGCTTATCGTGGGGTTGCTAGCCCTATAGGTTGGAGCCTTAGGAAGGCTCCTTCCAAGGCCACCACAGGGCGATCGTCGGTAGGATAAACTACTCGGTCAATTGACGACGGTAGCCTGAGATCATCGGGAGGTTGACCTAGCCAGTGATCCGCCTGTAGGCTGGCTCCTGTGGGCTATCCTGCGGGTAATTGGTGCCTAATAAAATTTAATTAAAACTATAGAAACTTAGGAATCTAGGAGGGAGGAAAAAAAATTAAGGTCGCCAATTAGTGCTTCCTCCTACAATTGCCTTCACCTTCTCCAGCATAATGAAGGCGATGCGCTTCCTCCTCCCTCAAGTTCCATCTAGCTCTGATACTAATGTAGGTCCAAAATAATTGAATAAAACATATATTGAACATTAACATTAGCTTTATAAAAGTCTAAGAATTATATAGTTTACAATATAACCTAATTAGCATGATTAACGCTAACAAGATGCGCTAATAAAGAAATATGCTAACAACTAACCTAGGTAGAGAAGTATGAACTAACCACTAATCTAAAATATCTAACCTAGGATATTTTAGATACTAACCTAGGTTTACCAGTAGATATTTAGCACAATAAATATCTCTATGGTAAGTAGTAAAAAGTAAATGTAATAATCTATGTAGTATAATGCAATATACTACCTATTTTACCTAATGGAGTAAAAGGGTAAATATCCCAAAGAATGGAATATTACTCTAACATATCTAAGCATAAATAGTCCAGACTCTATCTTTTGTACTTTCTAAAATCTCAAGGAATTCTCCTAGAGTGTTGCCTATTACCTTGGAGGTATTCATTTCCTAGAATCCAATGGGTAACCCATACATATTGACCCAGACTTGTAGTACGAATAGATTTATGTTATTAGTTGTAAAGCCTTTATACCAATAAGGAAGAGTTGTGTTTTTCCCATATACCAAGGACTCCATTTCAGGATTCTAACTATTTCCTCCAAAGGATAGAAAATAGCTAGGAAGAAACCTTTGGGGAAAAAGGATAGACTCACTTCTGGAGACTTCCATCTCATATCAATCCATTTTCTTAAAATTGAAGCCCTTGACCAAGATTTAAAGTTACTAACGATTACCTTATCTTTGAGCAATGAGGATCATTGATCTATGAGGTCCTCCCTAACATCTACTACTAGGGATAATTATAAGGATTTAGTTATAAATTGATCAATGGCAAGGAAACTATACTTCGATATCTAATAAAATTTACTAGTACATCCTATAGTCATTATATTATTTGAAAATAAACCTACAACAATATGCACACAAAAATTCTAAGATAATGAAGGGATATATGAAAGTTAGATGGAATTTTCTATGCCTATATAGAATGTCTTGCCTCACTGGTTTCCTAGCCCTACATTGCTCCTTCCATCATCTAAACATTGGCTAACATATGTCTGCAATTTTATTTCTTATGACTTGAAAAATTATCACTAACTTTTTTCTCTATGGCTTACTTCATAGGTTTGTATATATCTCAATATTGTGCACATTCCTTCATATAACCACTGATTTTAAAGCTTTTCAAATTCTATGCAAACTAGTTTAAGAATCATCTAAATCGGACAATCCTTCGCAAAGATATGACTTCTAAAAGATGAGATAGTTTTGGAAAAAATGTCCTAACACCTTGTTTTGGACAACTATCTTCACATGGTTGTATCTCCCTCAATACTCCTTGGATTCTTTCATATGACCACTCATTTCAAAGCTCCTCAAATTCCATACAAAATGATGTAAGAATATTATGAATCGAACAAATCTCTACAAAAAAAACATGACTTTTGAAATCATTCCACCTACTAATTTGGTGAATTTAATAACAAAGACTTTAAGACTTCAAATAGGTGGTCAAGGTTAGAAGCTTGTCAATCTAATAATGAAGACTTTAAGATTTCAAATAGAAGGTCTAAGGTCGAAACCAAAAGGGAATAGGGTTGTGCATCATAATTTAGTGACTAGAAACATTTAAATAAAAATATATGAGATATAAAAGTTATCTTATAGGACTTACTATTTTGTAAATATATATAAAAAAAATTCTTTTCTTTTATCTTTAAAAACCGATTTTAATATTATCACTATAATCAACTACATATTAAAAACTACTTTTCTTTTATTTAAGAGATCATATTAAGGTTGCCATATTATCCATTAATTATGTAGTTAATCCAAAGAATCACTATTGTAGAGGTCAATATTGTATAAGTAGTTCCTTTCTTTAATGGCCTTCGATCGACTACCATGATACACATAGCTAAGAAACTTAAAGGTGGAAGGTCAACTGAGAGGACAATCGAAAACTTGAAAAGGTTCAAGTCCTTGTAATGGATTAGGTTGACAACTCGTGCAAAATGGTACAATTTTATACTAGAGGAATCGATAACTCGTTACAATTTTCAATGCCTTTTCGTGGGTTCGAATCTCACTCCTTGTCGCCACTATAACCTCTAGTTGCATCGAGTAAACCTTTTACGTAGTCGGTCATGTTGATGCTATACACCCACCGGTACTGCGGGGCCCGAGGGATTGAAACCCTGGTCTCTGTGTTCCTACAGTTGAGCCAAAACTTCGGACCCAAAAAATGGTACAAAGTTTATGTCAAATAAACAAACCATTTTTAAGTGTAAATATCTTCGAAGGTAAAAATTATATCTTAAATCGATATTTTTTAACTTAAATATTCTTTAAAAAAATTATCTAATATTTATGTGGTAAAGTTAAATTAAAGTATTTAATTATAATAATGTATTAGATCAAGTCCACATGAGATCTCTAAGGATAAAGATAAAAGACAAATAAAAATTAGTATTTATATAAAAATTGCATGTGATTATGTATAAGTTTAATTATGAATGTAAATGACTTAATCTTCTAAAAATGTTTCAAAATAATTAAGAAATAAATTAGATGCTTGAAAAAAAATTAATTTGTATTTAATATTATAATACTCATAATAATGTGTTTAGTTAAAATTTTATTTATTAATAGTGTTGGGTAATTAAAAAAAAAGTCTTATTTTTTAGGAGTTAATTTTTTCATAAAGTTGTTTGATTCATAGATTCTTGTGTCATTTTATGTAAAATTTGAAGAGCTTTGAAATGAGTGGTCATATGAAAGAATCCAAGTAGTATTGAGGGAGATACAACCACGTGAAGATAGTTATATGGAACAAGGGCAATATTAGGGTAAATTATTCAAAAAAAGCATCTCACCTTTTAGGAGTCATACCTTTGTAGAGGGTTATCTGATTCAGATGATTCTTGGACCAATTTTTATGAAATTATAAGAACTTTTAAATTATTTATCATATAAGAATTGGAATATTATTGATGGAGATACAACCCTATGAAGTCAGCCTTTCAAAACAAGGGTAGTGACGATTTTTCAAGTCATAGGAAACAAAATTGTAGATAATTGTCAGCTATGGTTTGGATGATGGAAGGACCCATGGAGGGCTAGGGCATAAACAAGGTAAGAAATTTTGTCTAGGCATAGAATGTTTTAGCTAAGTTCCATTTATCTCTTCATTATCTTCAAAGTTTTACATTCATATTAGTATAGGTTTATTTTCAAATAATATAATTACTATAGGATATACTAGTCAATTTTTGTAGATGTTGAGTTACAGTGTCCTTCCCATGGACCAATTTATAGCTAAATTTTTATTATCATCCTTAGTAAAAGAGGTTAGGAAGGACCTCATAAAGTAGCGATCCTTCTTGCTCAAAGATAAGGTATTCATTGGTAAAATTAATGGGTCTTGTCGAGGGACTTCAACTCTAAGAAAATGGATTGAAGGGAGATGGAAGTCTGTAGGGGAGATTCTATCCTTTCTTACCAAATTTTTATTTCTACCTTTTTTTTGTTCTAGGGAGGAAAGATATAGAATCCTGAAAGGGGGTCCTTGGTTTATGAGAAGAGTATAACTCTTCCTTACTTGTTGGTATGAAGACTTTGCACCTAAAAACGTAAATCTATCTCTAGCATTTATATGGACCAAGATGTAAGGGTTACCCATTGAATTTTAAAAAATGGATACCTTCAAGGCAATAGGCAACACTATGGAATAATTCTTTGAGATTTTTAAATATACAAAAGATAAGATATTATGTATAATGCCTCACTTTTAAAAGTCCTCTACCATTGCCTTAATAATTCTTCAATTTGTCATTCATCACCATGCATTTATCAAATATATTAAGAATCCATTGCCATAGTTACCAGACTATTAAGCAATGTCTTAAGAGATGGTCTACACTTTTCTCCTCCTTCTTACATATAACACATCATAAAGGGGCCATGAAAAACCCTTTTTATTAGATTATCCCTATTACCTACTAACCATACAAACATATTGACTTTTGGAATGTTTGAGCTATCACAAATATCTCTTTATATTCTTGCAATATTCCTATTTTGTTGCTTCTTTACATTATATTCACTTCTTATTGTGTATTCTCTTGAGTTATTCAACATACATCAACTTATCCTTGGCTCCCCTCAGAATAATCATTGTTGTTATCTTTCTGCTCAATTACCTCCTAGCAACAATGTCTAATATACTTCAAAAAATCTTCTTCCATTTGTATTTTCCTTCCTGAACCTTGTATATAATGTTTGAAACCCTATCACCATATTTATCTTGAAGTAATATCATCCATGGTTTCAATATTGAATCTACATTAAGTGGTTTTATATCACACCAAGTATCCATCCAATTAGAAATAATTTCTCCAGTTCCCACCACCCATCTTAGACCTTTGATAACTAGATCAATTGATTTTTAAACTGTTTTATAGTGCATAACCATTTGATAGTGAGAATGCAATAAATATTAAGATTGGGTACAATCCCTAAATTACTTTTTTACTTAGAGCTAAATTTGCATTTTTAAGAACTCTTAAACCAAAACCTCCCTAGTTCTATCATCACACACATTGCTCCATTTCACCAAAGGAAAATTTCTTTTATCATGTAATCCTAACCAAAACAATGACCACATAATATAGATTAAACATTTTTCTACTTATTTTGGCATAATTTACAAGGACATATAATATATTGGACTGGCCTAAAGGATCAATTTAATTAGTTGTACTTTTCCTACTAATGATAACCATCTACCTTTCAATGCCAGTACTTTATTATAAACTTTATTTATAATTGGATTCCACATTTCTATCCTCATTATCTCCTTTAATAAGGTCATCCCTAGATATGTTGCTATTAAATCTACCTCCTCCATTTGAAGTAACATGCATATGCCAGTACTTTGATTTAGGAGGTAAATTTTAGATTTTGTCCTATTAACTTCTTGCCTTGGTGCTCTTTCACATTCATTTAATAAGTTATTCAAAGCTCTGGACTCGTTTTTTCATACCCTCCAAAAAAGGGTTGTATCATCTACAAACTCTTGATGGATGATGTTAGAGATGTTATTACTAGCCTTAAATCCACTTATTAGCCCATATATATATGCCTTCTTCAAGTACTTTTCCAATACCTATGCTATAAATAATGAACAAATATAATGATAGAGGATATCCTTGTCTAAAATCCCTCTTGGCTTTAAATGATTATGTTTCTAGTCCATTGACTAGCACTTGATATGATATTGTAGGGATAGAAGCTTAAATCCATTTGACCGATTTCTTCTCAAATCCAAAATTTTTAATACTATAAAAATAAAATCTCATTTAACCCTATTATAGGATTTATTCATATCAAGTTTTAAGATCATTGCTCTTTTTTTTATAGAAGCTATTGAATTCATTACTTTATGAGCTATTATGATCATGTCCAGAATTTGTCTCCCTTTCACAAATACTCTTTGCTTTTCTAAAATAATTTTGTCTAATAGTGGTCTTAACCGATTTTCCATCACTTTGGAGATTATCTTATATGCCATATTTCATAGGCTTATGGGCCTGAATGAATCAAATAATTTTGTCTTTCTTTTTTGGAATCAGAGTAAGATATGTTACACTTATTTTTTAAGATATATACTATTTTACCCTAGATTTTTCCACTGTCACCAGTAAATAATTCTTCATTATTTCCCAATTATGTTGATAGAATGTTATAGAGAGTCCATGTGGACCTAGGGTTTTATCTCTATCAAAAGAGAAAAGAGCTTAATAAACTTCTTCTAGAGTAATAGGCTTCGTCAGTTTGCTATTGTCTTCATCTATTATAACTGGAGGTACTTCTTGTAGTAGTTTATTATTAAGAACATCAATCCCCTCTTATCCTAGAATATTCTGGTAAAAAAGCCATGCCTCATTTCTAATTTTACCCTGGTCTTCAATCCAAACCCCTTATACTAATTTTGGATGATGATCTCTGTACAATTTCTATCCTATGAAAATATGTGTTTTTATTTCCTTCTTTCAACCAAGTTTGTCTCAATTTTCATCTCCAAAATTTCTTTCTTGCTCAAAATATTATGATATTCAATAAGCAACTCGCTTTCCCCCGAGCTTGGTATATTGTGCTCACCTTTTTGGAATTTTGAAAGTTTCTCTTTTGGTTTTTATTTCTTCTCAAAAATGCTTTTGAAAGTGTTCTTGTTCCATTCTTTTAATCTAGATGTCATTGATTTAATTTATTTTGGAAGTGTATATAACCCACCATTTCTTAAATAATTCCATGTCTACACTATCATATCAATAAATTAAGGATGGTCTTCCCATATCTCTTTATATTTAAAATATAATATTTTTTAAATTCACTTACCACTATTTTAACTCTTATTGGCCAATGATCTGAACCAATCCTTGTCAATTTATTAATTTCAGCACAAGTCTCTTTATCTAGCCAATGATTTGAGAGTATGCATTTGTCTAATTTTTCTATTATTAAGTTCATGCATGTCCTATTGTTGGTCCAAGTATAGTTGTCCTCTTCAAACTCAACCTACTATAGATTATTGTTTTGAATAAAACCTGAGAAATCTCTCATACTTTAAGTTAGTTTTCTAATTCCCCTAAATTTTTCATCCAACTTGGTTATAGCATTAAAATATCCTATGACTAGGAATAAGTTTTCTTGGTATTTACTTCTTATAAAGACATCAATCCAACTCCATACTTATGATCTACACGACTGATTTGTAGGTCCATAGACTAAGCATGAAATGAATATCTACAAAGTAGCATGTGACTAATGAGGCTACTCAATGCCTAGTTTTATGAATGGTTTCACAGGAGGTTCTAACTAGATTCCGACATGTTAGAATTCTCCCTACCACTCCTAAGTCTATAGTATCTCATTCACATGTTGCTCATTTTGCTTTCATAGTTTTGTAATTTTCTTCCTTAGTCATTTTAATTTCTTAGATACAAAGAATATCAAGCTTATTTTTTAAACAAAATTTCTTGATACACCTTTGCTTTGAGGGGGCATTAACATCCCTTATATGCCATGAGATGATAATCATGTCTCATTAGGGGTTGTTGGCCCCTCCTACAAATTATCAATATCATTTTTTTGTTTGATAAAGGAAAGTTCAACCAACTTAGATTGTGTTCCTCTCTCTTTGTTTGCCCTTGCTTCCTTGGCTCTTGCTTAATAATTTGAAGGTTTTCCTCTTTTTGCCTTGTCAGTATCATAAATAGGTCTTGTTATTCTATTTCTCAATATTCTTTCACAACTTTATTTTTTTTTAGATTTATCCTCTCTTGGATTTGCTAAAGAAGCCTCTAACTTATCCTACTTGTTTTTTGTGATTTATTTGTTAATGATAGAGATATTAACATATAACACTGCATTTTCTCTACCACTTTCCTTCTCTTAAATGGTGTAAGGTACTTCAATAGACTCTTCAAAATTTGATGAGGTACATTCCTTAGGTTCAACAAGAATATTCATCCCTAAATCGAGTTCATATGAAGTGGATGATTCCTTTTTAATATTCTAATCCTATTGTACCATGTACTTTAAGTTTTGATCTACTTTTTCTTCATAGGCTAAAGCCTTAAAAGAATTAGTATTTCTTCCAATATCCTTACTTATTGGTCTCCACTATTTATTTACTTTCATTTATCTAGACCTAATTTTTGGAAGTTGAAAACCACCCTCATCCATATCTATTTGTAATTTTATCTTGCAATTTTCTACATATGTTTTTGTTAGACTCTTCTTAGGGCATGATCTCTCAATATGCCCTACCTCATTACATATTCTACATCTAAAAGATATATTTTCATAATCCATGGCTTGGATCCACAAATTACCTTAATACTTAAGGTTGATTTATTTTGGTAAAGGTTTACTAATATCAATCTTGACCAATATCCAAGCATAAATAACCAAGACTATCTTTTGTACTTTCTAAAATCTCAAGGAATTCTTCCAAAGTGTTGCATATTGCCTTTAAGGTATCAATTTCTCAGAATTCAATGGGCAACCCATACATCCTGACCTAAACTGGTAGGGATAGATTTACATTTTTAGGTGTAAAGCCTTCATACCAACAAGTAAGGAAAAGTCATGATCTTCCTATTTATTGATGAACCCTTTCAGTATTCTATCTCTTTCCTCCTGAGAATAGAAAATGGCTAGAAAGAAACCTTTAGGAAGAAAGGATACACTCACTCCTAGAGACTTCCATCTCATATCAGTCCATTTTCTTAGAGCCAAAGCCCTTGGCCAAGATCCATTAAGTTTACTAATGACTTCCTTATATTTTAGCAACAAGGATCACTGCTCTATGAGGTCCTCCCTAACCTCTACTATTAGGGACGATTCCAAGGATTTAAGTGTAAATCAGTCCATAGAAAGGAAACTATACTTCAATATCTACTAAAATTTACCAATATATCTTATAGTGATTATATTTTTTGAAAATAAACCTACAATAATCTGCATTTAGAACTTCTAAGATAATGAAGGGATATATGAAACTTAGATGAAAATATTATACCAAAATAGAATGTCTCGCCTCACTGATACCCTAGCCTTGCATTGCTTTTTCCATCATCCAAATGCTAGCTAACAGATATTTGCAATATTGTTTCTTACGAATTAAAAAATTGGCATTGTCTTTGTTCTAGATGGCTAACTTCATAGGGTTGTATATCCCTCAATACTATGCATATTCCTTAAAATGACAACTCATTTTAAAGCTCTTCAAATTCTACGCAAATTAGTCTAAGAATCATTTGAATCAAACAATTCTTCGCAAAGATATGACTCCTAAAATATGAGATATTTTCTAGGAAAATTTTGCTCTAACACTACCCTTGTATCGGATAACTATCTTCACATGGTTGTATCTCTTTTAATATTGCTTGAATTATTTTGTATAATTACTCATTTTAAAACTCTTCAAATTCCATACAAAATAATATAAATTTTTTTTAAATCAAACAACTTCATAAAAAATAAATATATTTTGTAATTTTTTTACCTATCTATATTGATTGTTTAAATTATCTTTTATTTGTTTAAAATATCTTATGACTTTTAAGGTTTGGGTTTTAATATTTTCTAGTCTGAAATATATATCCTCTAATATATATCATGTGTTTAAACATAAATTTTGATCGTTTAGAAAAACAACTAATGTCACTGAAATCACGAGACCCTCACTTGTACGGGACTATTTTTATATTTTAATGCCAGTGAAATCACTAGACCCTCACTTGTACGAGGTGATGTGGGTTATGAAGATGCTATTTGTTTGTAATTTTTTTTTGTTGGTTTAATAAAGTTGATTATAATTACATTATTTTAGTAGTTGACAGATGTTGATTATGAGAAGATTATTTATTTATAATTTATTTATAAGAAAATTATAACTATATTATTCCACTTAAAAGAAGATAAATAAATAAGTATAAAACAAAACTCCAATCATATGGACAGGAAAATCGTAAAGGAACGAGACGTGGGAATGAAATTTGCTATATAATTTCTTTGATATTTCGTGCACTCCACGTAGGCAAGATATTCATCGATTCATTTGAACAAGAGAACAGTGGTGGTTTTGAAAATTCCAAGATAAAAAAAGATACGTGATATAACCAAATATTATTTTAAAAATATTTTATCTTTGATGCTTCCGTCTTTTCAAGTTCAACTGTCCAACGCACATGGGCATGTGGGATGTGGAGTGGAGAATGAGCTGTCAAACCGAAAGGTGCCGATAGTAACGTTCTACCCAGGGCTAATCTGAACCGTTCGTCTCTTCCCCCAATTTCCATAAATTGCAAGTTCAGGAATTCCAAACCCCCATCCAACACCTGTTGATTTCGTTTGCCAGGGATCGATTCTCGTTTCCTTCTCTGAAATTTGTACATAATATTTATTTATTTTTATTTTTATTTCTATTTCTGGTTTTTGTGGCTGTTTAAGGGTTTTATTTCGCTAATCATGGTAGTTTCGTAGAACAGAATTACGGCGAGCAATCTGTACGTTTGAGGGCTTTGAAGGCTTAGACTCCTGATTCAACACTTTCTGGAGCACCTGCACAACATATTTGTGGTTCTATGAATCGACGTTTGAATTCTTTTGAGATCTGTTAAATCGGAACAGAATGGTGGTGAAATTTTGAGATTATGTATGTGGTACTCAAACAAGGGGGCTGGAAATGGCCTTATTTTGTATGTTGTTAGTGAAAAACGAGTTATGTATATGTTAGTGAACTATGAGTGATGTGCGTAAATGTTATGTAGACATCGTTGGGGTATATATGGCGTTGCCTTTGCAGGTGCGCTTGCAGGGAGGCCATGAGGTTTTAATAAAGAGATCTTATTTCTTTGCGGGAGGGTTAACCTTCCAGAGCCTTATGGCCTTTTTTCAGGCTGGTATTCTGTGTCCCTTGTGTTCTTTGGTTTTGTGTAAGGTCTTTCATTATTATCTGAAATGGTTTTCGGCAGATCTTTAGCATTCGATAACCAGTCAACATTCTAAAATTCCGAAAGATAAGAAGGAAAAACGGACAATAGAGCTTGAAGGTAGTTAATTTTCATTCCCGTGGTTAAAGATTTATCCGGTACATGGTTGGGCACAATCTTGACGGCGTTTCCTCTCTGGAATGTGAAGAGATGCAAGGTGAGGGAATTCAGGGTTAGCCGTTTCATCAAATTACATCGGATTAGAGAGCTACAATAATACGTGGCTGTAAATTATTTTTGTATAAGGAATGGACTTTTGTAATTGAATTTACCTTAAGATGATGATTAATATTAAATTAAAAGAACTGCTGACAGAGTCGAGTACCAACACATCCGAAAACCAGGTTGCTTTAAAAGAACTACTGACAGAGTCGAGTACCAACACATCCGAAAACCAGGTTGCTTTTACATGCCTCTCCATCTGATATTAGATATTATGTTTGAATTAAGTTTTGCACATCCGAAAACCAGGTTGTTTTTACATGCCTGCATCTGATATTAGATATAATGTTTGAATTAGGTTTTGCGGAAGTTTGAGAAACACAGTTGCATAGTTTCCAAAGGATATGTTCGAGAGCCAATAATTGAGTCTCATCATTTAACCATATCAACGTGGCGATACGGAGAACACAAGTGAGAATTCACGCATAACAAGTTGAACATTAAAAAAAGAAAATTATTAGTAATCGGTATATATGGTCTTTTTTTTCTTCTTCATTACAATAACGTGTTTGAGCAATTGTATAAGGAAGTCTCTCCCTTTTTTCCCTTTTATTTTTCTTTCCATATTTATTTTCTTCAACTTTAACTTATCTTTCTTTATTCACCATTTGCACCTATTTATAAAGAAACATAAATACATAAAACCTCGTGTATTTTCTCCAAACCATGGTTTGGAAAACATTTTCAAAGTCTTCGTATCTCTGGAGCTTTCATCAAACCATTGGATTGTGCATATGATTTTGTGTTTTGTGTACATGTTTTGTTATTTTGAACACTGATAAACAAACAATATACATGAAACTACGTGTAAACAAAACCAGGTGCACGAAATCACTTGAGATTGTTAAGTATATGGTGTATCCATTGAAGACTTTGAAAATGTTTATGTTCATAGAACATAAAATCTTTTGATCTCACAAAGTTAGCCATAATCAAGAAAAAATATTGTCATATCTATAGAAAAGGAGGACATCACTATATTTTTTTAGATTTAATTCATTAAATCAATGGAATAAAAAACATAGACCTTTCCAAAGAAATCAACAAAGACAATATTAAACAAATCAACCACAATATATACAAACACAATAACACACAATAACAATATCCATAATGACAAGATAAAAAAGTTATATAGTTCAAATGGCACAAGAATTAGAATTTAATCATGAGGAAGAATATTAATCAGATGACAAGGTTCTAATGACAAAAGAAATATTCAAATCAAGTAAGAAAGAAGAATTGAATCAAAGTTATATAGCACCAAAAGGAAGTGAATCTACTCAAAAAAGAGATTGTGAAAGAAATGCTCTACAAAAACAGTGTGACAAGAAGAAATAATAAAGAATATTTTCATGATGAAACATGCAAATGAAATATTTTAAAAGATAGACATGGGGTGTGATTTGAAACCGAAGATGGTATATGTACAATGTGACTTTAAATATAGATAAAGCGTGTGACACTAATGATTTAAGCATTGCCCATGTAAGTATTTGTAAAGAAAATGTTTGTGTTGGTGTTTTATTGAAGATGCAGAAAGTGTTTGTAAAAATGAATCCTACACTGTTAGTATTGATATTGGTGATATTGTATGTTAGTATTGATATTGGTGATATTGTAAGATTTGTTGATGAAAACAGGGATAACTCTAGATGTGTTGATGATGGTATGATGTATATAGATAATGAGAGGGATAGTGATAGTTTAAGTTGTGTTGAATATTTAGATTGAAACACTCAATCTTTTAGCATAAGTTATGAATATTGTTGTGATGATTTACGACATTCAAATGGTATTAGAAAATATTGTGATGATGAGTTTGGTATTTTTGAAAACACAAAAGGGATTAGTTCAAAATTGTTAAGGAAAATAAGATATAATGATTTGAAAAAATATGGACAAGGAATGGAAGAACCTTTGGTACCGAAAATAAGGCCAAAATTTAAAGGCCTTGGGTTTATAGGACAAGGAAATCATAGTGAGTTTATGCCATGGAATACTAATACCAATCTTGTACTAGAAAGAAATTTTATGTCAGAAAATAAAAAACCAAATTTGTGATTGGTACTAGTTGTAGTCATTGTGGCAAATATTGACACGTGTTATACCCGTGAGTGTGGTCTACCGGTATGGACGCCCCTTGCATTATCAATGATGTGACCCAGGTTCAATCCCTATGGTGGATGTGTATAAGAAGTATTACTAAAAACTAAATAAAAAAAACAAATAAAAATTGACACGTTAAAAATTGTTGGGGTATTCATTATTGTGTTTTTTTGTAAAGAAAGTAATCACAACACAATAAATGTGAATTATGGATGGATAAATGTGACAAAATAAAATAGGATAGTAGAAATGTTGAAGTGTTTTTACAAAAGGAAAAGGAGTTTGTTAAGCATAATAAATGATTCATCCATAAATTATGTTTTGTATAAAAAAGGTCCTATAGTAGTTGGACCTACAAAGGAAATTACAATTGAACATGTAAAATACAAGGAGATGATAATCTAGCAGTTGTCCTAGAGATAAAGTCCAAGATAGAATTAAAAAATAAAAACCAAAAAAAGCAATAGCCAAAGCCAAGTGAACGAGCCAACAAAAGCCAGAGATTGATATTTATACTAAATAATGTAATTGGAAATGTGACATTATTTGGTACTTTTTAAATATCTTATGAGTATTAGTTTCACCTAATCATTAGGTTTTTGTTAGTATTAGAAAGTAATGAAATGTTTTCTCATGAGTAATATGAAGAGTCATATCTCCCATGAGTTATTGTAGGTGAGTTGGAGAGGAGAGGGCAATCCTCCAAGGGAGGTCCCGGGTTCGAATCTCCACCCTACCAAAAAGTTGAATTGGGTACTCAAAATCCAATTGATAATGTTGGTGCAGGCAGGGTCGGGTGTAACTCCCGAGTGACTTTGACTATGTAGAACCCCCTGGTCGTGGTCTCTCGGACCAAGACGACCCCACAAAGGATTTTTTGCTTTAAAAAATATATATATCTCATGAGTTTGAGAGGAGATGAAGATATAGAAGATTAAAAGTCAAGAGACTATGTAAAGGTTATATGTAGGGATAACAAGTGAGATTACATTGTATTGAATTGCATTGCATCATTTAGTATTATAATGCATTATAGATTTGTAACATCCACTTGAATTTATTGTTTATTTATTTGAGTCATGGCATGAATATATGAGATGCATTCTCAAATGAAATATTGTTTGTAATCTTGTGAGAAGATTTTATTGTTCTTGCTTGTTATATTGTGTAAGACTTTAACCTTGCATTGAGATTTGATCATTGAATATCTAGCCCATTTTCTAACATTTGGTATTGTTATATTATGGAAGTCTTTAACCTTGCATTGAGATTTGATCATTGAACATTTAGACCATTTTCTAACATTTGGTATTAGAGCACCAAGTTGAGAACTAAAGGAAGAGAGCCATAGGAAGAGAGTCACACTAGTCTGGTAAGGGTATTGTATGAGATTTTTGTTTGCAAGGTCAAAGTATGCTTGGTATAAAATGTGAGAGTTCATCTTGGTTGATTAATGCGAGGTCAAAATAAGCCAAGAATCGAGTTTAATCATAATATTTAGTCTTAGTTGATATCCTTGCTCTCAAATCAATGAGTTCTATGTATCCAAGTTAATGTCATTATGTGTAGACCAACAAAGTTCTATGTATTCTTGTTTGTGAAAAATTAGATTATGCCCTTGAAAGTGGTAAGGAAGAGTGAAAACTGTGTTAAACCTTGAGTGTGAGAATTGTGACAAAAATGTGTATTATGATGAGATAAATTATGAGATGCTTGGAGAATTGAATTGTGCTTAGAAGAAATTTCAGGAAACCTACGCTCATGTGAAGTCGAAGGAAGGAAATCAAAGGCGTAGATATAACGTCTTGTGCTTGCTTGGAACTCAATAAAGGTAGAATGTACAAATATAACACTCGTAACACCTGGTGTTGTCAGTAGCCTGTTAGTGGCCAAAATGTAGTCAATGGTTTCAAAGAAGTGATAGAGTGCAAGAAAGAAACATAGAATAGTCTCTTGTAGTGGCACTATGCGGTGAAGCCAAAATGTTGACATATATTTCTCAAGGTACTTTTAATGATGCTTGCATTATTTTTGTTCCTGTGAAGCATATATTAAGGCTTGGAATTATTAAAAAGCAAATTTAAGATTTATGATTTTTATAAATAGAGTTATTTAAAAGAAATTATGTTTGAAGGGGTAACGAGTTTGTAAGAGAAGAGATAAAATAAAATTTATTTTTCAAGGCATAAGTTTAATTTTTGCAAGAGGAAAATTTAAAAGAAGATAAAAGAAAATTGATAAATATTTAGAAGATTATTTTTCATAAGAAAGATTGAAAAGTGACAAGGAAATATTATTGGGTCTATAATTTTTTTTAAAGTGGACAAATTTTGAAAATAAAAGTTAAGGGAAGACAAAATTAGAAGAGTTGAGATAATAAAAAAAAAAAGTGGAAATTAATGTCTTAAAGATCACATTTTATTTAGGGATCCACATTTATTTAGAAGATTGGAAAACAATTGAAGGAAAAATTTTTTAAATACAAAGTATTCTAGCCATGTCAAATACAAAAAAAAATCTCTTAAAATCTTAGTCACTTAAGGGACAAAATTTTACTTCTTGGAAACATAAAATGAAATCAATATTTGTAGTTGAAGCCACATGGAAAATACGTGGAAGAGTTTTATTCATAATGTCCAAAGTGACATTATATATTACAAAGGGAGACCTTTGAAAAGGTCTAATGGAGAAAATGTCTAATCTGTGACTATTTCTAATGTAATATTTTATGTACAATTTTTGAAAGCTTGATGCGCAACCATGTATGTTTGAATTTCCAGTAATAAAGTAGTAGCACTTTTGTTATGCATATGGTAACTGTGTCAATTACTTTGTCATTTATTTTTGCATGATTTCTTTTATGTAATCACCATTGTATTTTCCTGCAATCATGAAATAATTAGCATTAGATTAATTAAATGAAAATAGATTACTGAAGTTAAAATAGAGTAGAAAAATGGGAAGGGGTTAAGACTAACCTTTTGGAGACAGGGCCCACTCTGAAAGGTTAGTCCCTAAATCTCTTCCCCCCCACTAACATGGTAGATAAAATTAGAACATAAACTTTATTAAAATTGCATATCATAAAACTATAGAAACATTAGATAAATAATGCATTAGTAAATCATACGTGGATCCACACATACTCATATAGACTTAGTCTAAATTGCATATTTAATTTAAACACAATTTTATTTTATTTCTTGTAAACTTTAATTTCTTCCAAAACCTGAGACTAAAAGAGATCAGAATCAAGCTTAAGAATTAATCACTATGGTACAATCTATACTAGATTTCTACTCTTTAAATCTAACCTGGATTAACCCGGATTGAAAAAATTAAATGTAAGCTATTACAGTTGATCATTTTAGCACCGGTGTGGGGAAGAGTAGCATCGTTGTGGTTAATCAAAAAAGATGTTTGGCTGCACAAGAAGAGAGGCTTACTTGTATGTGGAAAGAGGTATGTATGAGTCCTTGGCGTGCATATGAGTCAGAGTGGCACGAGATGGTCCCAACAAGCCCATTTGTTCGACGTTGCCAGGTTCTTTTCTCTTGAGGAATCATTTTACTGCTTTCATAGTTAAAATTTTATTTCTTGTAAATTTTTCAAGCTTTGGGTGATTATTATTGCTTAATTTGGTTTAGGACCTGTAGAAAACAGGAAGTAGGTATGATTGAGTGACACAGTCATAGTGAAATATTCCTAAATAATTAGGACCTGTAGAAACATGAAGTAGGTATGATTGAGTGACACAATCATAGTGAAACATTCCTAAATAATCAAAGAAGCAATAATAGTTTAACCTTTTATTTCAACAATTTCATTTCTAGTAATTTCTAAGCTGTGTGATTGCTATTCATCTGCTTTGATCTGGGTTCTCCTGTAGAAACAGGAAGTAGGTATGATTGAGTGGCACAATCATAGTGAAAAAAAAGTTCCTAAATAATCAAAGAAGTGATAGCAAAATAATCTTTTACTTTTAGTAATGTCATTTCTAGCAAATTTTACTTTTCAAACAATATTTCATTTTACTCCTAGTATGCTAATATTGGCTGTATGGATTCATAGACCGTGAGCCACACTTAATTTTAGCAACATTAAGATTGTTCAAGAATTTTATTATTTTCTTGTTATACTAATATTAGTTGTATGGATTCAGGGACCATGAGTTGCACCTAGTTTTAGTTATAGCAGGATTGCTCAGAAAATAAGAATTTCATTATACTTTTCCTACTGTGTTGGGGATAGCTATAAATGCATTCATTGTGAGTTATGCCTAAACTTGAAAACAGTAGGATTGTTTTGAATTGGTGATAAAGACAAAAACAAAAACAAAACAGAACCCAAACAAAACTAGTAAGAACAAGCTCCCCCTTCACCCTTGAAAAAAAGAGAGGAAGAATAGTAAGGATAGGATCAAATTCCCATCAGGACAGAGTGGTTGGGAATACAGAGTGGTTGGGAATATGACTCCCCAAAGTTCTAACTCCTATATAAAAACAAAATCCCTTGCTCTCTATCTAAACGAGCAAGTATCCCAAAAATTATCTCCATGCTCCACCTTAAAATGAGCAAGAATCCCAAAAAGTAATAAAATCACTTGCTCTCTCTCAAAATGAGCAAGTATCCCAAATAAAATAAGGGTGAAGATCTTGAATCCTTATTATAGCTATGGGTTGAATGAAACCCGCTTGGCAATAAGATATCCTTACATAGTAGTGCTAAGTTTGGACAAGACCTATGGACACTCATAGATAAGCTAGCTTGTTGGCATAAGTGACCATTGTTTTACTCAATCCTTACTCATAATGGGAAATGAAAACTCACTGCACACATAGTTGGTCCTTGAGAGGCTTGAAAATATTAGTATAACTTTAGCATCATATTGATTTGTGAAATGAGTAGATGAATTTGTTTAAGGTTACTAGGATGCTTGAGTGTTTATGAAACAACTCTAGAGTATTATAAGAAAACAAAAGTCAAAAGAAAATTCTTATGTAGGTACTATAGTTCATTCCATCCTACAAAAACGTGGTTTGTATTTCCCAAAACTTTGCACCTCTATAAGAACAACAAAAAGCAAATACCATCATATGCATCCTTCACTGTGTAGACTCCAAGGCTTCCATACCCTAAGCTAATTCATCCTCCTCATCTCTGCCTATGAGAAATATTTTTGTCAAGATTTTATTCATGATGGGTGCCAATTTCGGAGGGATTGGAATTGGCCACTTATCCAACTTCTTAAATTGCTTAAACCTATAATCCCCTAGTTGACTAGTATTGAAATAACTTTCAATCTAGATTCAACCCCTATTTTACATAGCTATTTTTATTGGTTGTAATTATGGGAATTCAACAATGATAGGTGGGTATTGATCCCATAAATCTATCTAAAATTGTGCCTTCTCCCCTCTCCCCACTATTCAAAATAATATATCTTTCACTATTTGAGATCCTAACTTTAGAGCTTGCCACACTAAGGACCCATTACTATCCAAAGGGAAATGACTTACCTCTTTCGGGTTCACTTGTCCCAAATAGTTAAAACTCTACTGAATAAAGAAATTGGTTGGGAAATCCACCTCTAGTAAAGCTTTCTAGCTAAAGATTTAATATTTAACTTTGATCTCCTCATTACCAAACCTCCCTTTACCTTGGGTTGGCTTACTTTCTCCCAACCTACTAAGGCTCATTTCCTCTCTCCTTTTACTCCTCCCCATAAATATTTTCTACCCATCTTGCCCAACTCTTTTCATATGGTATATAGGGCAACAAGGATAGAAAATTTATAAATTGGCATGGCCTAAATGATTGACTGTAAAAAAGTTAATCTACATCCAAAGGTTAACCGTTTTTATGTTAATCCTTTAATTTTAAGAAACATTATATCATGCCCGATCATCTCATTATTGATAATATTTTTTAGATTTATTTTTTCTTTTGTCATGAATAAGTACATACTTAATTTCAACTAGGGCATTCTGACTTCTACTTAAGGCTTCCATATATGACTTTCCTTCCTTGCTACCTAGGTTTTCCTCATGAGAATCCTTCATTTTTGAACTTGTTCAAAGATTTGGAATAAGAACTCTAAAAGTGAGTATTGCTTCTTATTCTCATTTGCACTCACTTTTATATGACAACTTTGTAATTATTCATAGGTTAACTATAATTTAAATAATGATAATCAACAACTCTATTCTCATTATTTCTTAGTTAATTTTTCTAAGCTTTTACTTAACTCATTCATATAGTTGAATTGATATCCATTCTATACTCACATTTTTTTTTGGAGTAATACTTCTTATACACATCAACCATGGGGATTGAACCCCGATCACATCATAGATAATGTAAGTGGTGTCCTTTCCAGTAGACCACACTCATTTTTATAAATACCATACAATAATCTAGATAATACCTAAACAATAAATTTAATATACATTAACAAAAACAATCAAGTAATTATTCAAGGTAATATATTTAATATTATAAAAAATATATTTTTTGGAGCATATATATTTATTAAATAAAAATATATTAATATGTATCGAAGACTTTGAGGTAAATAGTGTACAATTATACGAACACAACCAACATTATAATAGACACTTCTATGATAATCTAGTGGAACCATATTTCAATTCTTATAGAAAATTAACAACAAATATTATAGGACCGAATTTAATCCTTTTTGTCATAAAAATAGGAATATCCTTTTTGATACTTCACTACTAAAAGTATTACTAAAACCTAACTTTCAAAACTTTCAAACAAAAAGAAGAGAAGTCCTTCAATTTTGATCTCTCTTATGAGTCAAATACATGTGTTATTTTTTTCTCTTTTCTTATTTTTGTAATGGAGGAAACACTTTGAATTTAAAAATCCAAGAAAAATCGTCCCATGAGGGATATCTTAGTGGTATGTATTTGAGGTTTCATTAAAGATACCCAAGTTTAAACCCTAGTACAAGGGGATCGAGACCTCTCGTAAAAACCCATATTCTTAACTCAAAAATCTAGCAAACAAGGCCTTGGTTCAATGGTTGGAATAAATAGATGATGTAGTCCACACCAAGGTTCAAATATCGACAACATAAAATAGGCTATATAGCTCAATGTGACTAAGTTATGCAAATGGGAAAGGGTAACCCTTTCAAAACCCTACTTAAAAAAAAACAATAAAAGAAAAATCTAGTATCCAAGTATTTGCTAGAACTTCCTATAGCATATAGTAAGTGTATTTTGACTTATTTAGTCAAAATATTTTATTTCTTTATAACAAAAAAATACTTTGATTATTTAAAAATTTTATTTTTTGTTTTATTGGTCTTATGATTTGTTTAAAATAATTTGATTGGATTATATTTATTAAATAAAATCTAAATTTGAATACATAAACAAATTTTAAAGACATTGACTTTATCATATATTCAATGGTGTTATATGTTATTAAATAAAAATAATATTTAAATATTTGAATATTAAAATTTTCTTATATTTAATAATGCTTTTTAATTATTTAAAATTAATGGTATTGATTAATTTGTGTTGGAATTCACAATAGTTTTTAGAAATGAACAAAAGCAAACCATCCACTCAAATCTTATATAGAAAGAAAAAGAGGACAAAAAAGAGAAAGATATGTTGGGCCCGTAGACACCATAAACAATCACTATACCTATAGATAATAATACACAACACTTTGATAAGAAAATGAGGAATGTATTTATAGTGATACCAAAATCCCAATTATATAATAAAGTTTAACCTAAGACGATATATTAAGAAGGTTTTAGGTTAATTACAAGTTATAAAGAGGGTTTAACCATAACAAGGTTAACCACAACCCTATAGGGCTTACATAATAAAATATTACAAATAATTAATACATTGTATAATGAAATGCCCTTAGGCCTATTCAGTACATCATAAAATGTTGGTCTTGGCTATGAATTGGATTATAATTTTAGCATCTCCTCATAATCTAAACTGAGGGGTCAAAAAGAGAAGACATTAGTGGCAATAATATCTTTCCCCCATAAGGGATGCTCTTGTGGGCCTTTGCATTTGAGGTAGATTTTTTAGAATCTCCTTCATCATGTGGAAGATGTCTATCAATCTTCAAGAATTCAACTTCAATCCTTTGTAATTTTAGCAAGCAATTATTCTTTGGATATCCCTCCCTTCTGTAGTGTATGTAAGTGGTCTTTGACTTATTTGAAGACTTAGATTAGACCTTGAGATCTTGGGTCTTAGCCTCCTTAAATTTAAATTTCTTTGCATGAGCCTGTATTTGTGGAGTTCCACCACAATTCTGCATTTCCACCTAAAAATAAACCAAGAGAGAAAAATTTGATCAAGAGCAAGGATCTTTTAAGATTCAAGGAACATAGGAATTATATGAACCATTATTTCAATATCTAAAAAGAGGAGATATTATCAAGGACAATTTTTACATATTCTACATCATCTTTCTTTTTACCTCTAGAATATGCAATGTCTTTCCTCGAAGCCTTGAATATTATGGTATAGTCCTCAATTTTATCAAATTTAACTAGTTTAAGAGAGGTAAGCTCCAATTCCAAGGGACTTACTTCAATAGTATTAACTTTCCCAAAAAACTCATGCAATTTTAACCATACCTTGATAGGGTCACTCTTCTCTTTGATGTGGAAAGTAACTTTGGTTCAATCAGCAAGGAAAATAGTCCAAGAGCCTCTTCTTATCTTTGATGGTGAATTTCATCATCAAGAATAACTACTTTATCCTCTTGAAAGATGCATCACAAGTTTTTACTTTGTAACAGTCCAATCATTTGTGTTGACTACATATTGTAATTTTACCCATTAAGACAAGTAATTAGGGCTTTGTAATATATATTGCATAATCATACCCCTAACACCATAGTAGACCCATGAATTGATATTGCCAATGAGTAGAGCTAAAAAATATATGTTGTGAAAAAATCGGCTCAAAATACTTATGTATGTAAAAGTTATGGCCTCTACAAGTTTTGTCCTAATGGACCTTAAATATTAAAAATTAAATCCCCAAACCTTAATGCACAATCATCTAATCACTCATTGCTACTTAGCATAGAATAATTTTTTGGTGTTCATTTATTTTTTGCCACCTCAACATCCTTGTTCCAATGAAACTACAAAAAATGATGCATAGGGATTGGCATAGGGGATGTATTTATACAAAATATGTTCAAACATGGCACACATGAGTAACATGTTAGTTGCCATGTCAGCCTCAAAATTCACCCATGCAAAGTTTTTCAAATATCTGCTCATGAGGACTAAACCCTTGTCATCTACCTATAAAGATCATTTCTCTAGACATCACTTCTCCCTTGCATTTTTGGGAGGAAAAATTTTGAGGGGAGTAACAAACCCTTCAAGACTTGAAAGAAGCAAAGACAAGAGTATGCTTCACCTAAACACAAACATATGTCCAATGAGTTGCTAGTACCTTAACAAAAGCACACTTGCTAATAATATAGGGCCTTTAAGCTGGTAGGAAATCCTCATGGCTCCATGAATTCCTTTGAGTGCATTGCTCAATTTGAGTGCTTCATCCATAAATAATTACTATATATGTAGATAATATTACACAACGCTACAATGAGAATATGAGGAGTGGGAGGGGGTATTACAATGATACCAAAACCCCAATTAAACAATAAATTTTAACCTAAGGTAACATAACAAGAGGTCTTTAGATCCCGTAGTATCAGAGGGTATGTCGTACCAGTGCCACCAGCTACATTAAAAAGTTTACTTGATGCAACTAGAGGTTATAGTGGCAACACGGGATAGGATTTGAACCCACTAAGATGCACAAAAAAGTGTAACGAGTTACCAATTCCTCTAATATAACTCAAATAAAAAACAAGAGCTCTTTAGATTACTTACACGTTATAAAACTGGTTTAACCATAACAAGGTTAACTATGACCCATAAGGCTTACATAATAAAATATTACAAATAATCAATACATTGTACAATGAAATGCCCTCAAACCTATCCAATATATCATACAACGTTAATATGTTTTATTGAATAGGTTGGAAATCTAGGGGTACATCAAGGGCCACCCTCCCCGTGAATTGAACTTGGGTCTCTGCTAGGAGAGCCCAATGCCTTTTACCATTGCGGTGTCCCTATCGGGACTCATACAATGTTAGTGTTAGCCATGAATAAGATTATAATTTCAATAATTTGTTGGTCATCTTAGTTTAATTCAATAAACTATCATATATATATATATATATATATATATATATATATATATATATATATATATATATATATACAGGGTATGTCTGTCCATATTTTATGGTTGCCATAGTATTATGCACTATCCGCCTCGAAAGCCACCACACAGTACTCACACATTCTGCACCTATAACCACCATGCCACAATCATTTAAAACCTTTTACACTACTAAAAGTACTAGGAAATGGATAAGTGTTCAATCCGATGAGGTCCAATATTTGAACCTTGGACATCCATCCCCCTTATGGGGTTTGGAAGAACCAATTGGTCTACACCTCAAACCTATTAAGTTGTATGGAATTTTTAATTTGAGAAAGTACGAGACTGGGTAGTACAAGAGGAGCGGAGAATGGACCTTAGAGCTAACATGAGGCCCACAAGGGAAATCAACCAACAAAAAACACACATGGAGAGAAATCCACACTCACCACCATCGAGCGATGCTCCCACAGGAGAGGATGAAGCATATTGCTTGGCCATGATTCACTCGTTTGAGGGGCTAGGTCATGGTTGGCTTGCTTCCACTAGGGCATTTCACCCAAAAGCCTACTTCTTGATTTGCAAAGCTCTATGTGGATGTTGTGCTTTATATACCACCATGAGGACCATTGTGGGATACATGTGGGATAATGGCTCAAGACTCTCATAGCGTTGCTCAAGGTATTTTTTAGAATTTTTTATTTGAGAAAGTACGAGACTAGGTAGTATGAGAGGAGCGAATAATGGACCTCAGAGCAACATGGGACCCGCAAGGGAAATCAACCAATGAAAACCACACATGGGAAGAAATCCACACTCACTGCCATAGAGTGATGCTCCCACAAAAGAGGATGGAGCATATTGCTTGGTCATAATTTACTCATATAAGCGGATTTGTCATTGTTGGCTTGCTTCCACTAGGGCATTTCACTCAAAAGCTTGCTTCTTGATTTGCAAAGCTCTATGTGGATGTTGTGATTTATATACCACCATGAGGGCCATCATGAGATACATGTAGGATAATGACTCAAGACTTTAACAATGTTGCTCAAGGTATTTTTCAGAATTTTTTATTTGAGAAAGTACGAGACTGGGCAGTACGAGAGGAGAAAAGAATGGACCCTAGAGCTAACATGGGGTCCACAAGGGAAGTCAACCAATAAAAACCAAACATGGAAATAAATCCACACTCACCACCATCGAGCAATGATCCCACATAAGAGTATGGAGTATATTGCTTGGCCATGATTCACTCGTTTGAGGGGCTAGGTCATGGTTGGCTTGCTTCTACTAGGGCATTTCACCCAAAATATTGCTTCCTGATTTGCAAATATCTATGTGGATGTTGTGCTTTATATACCACCATGAGGGCCATCATGGGATACATGTGGGATAATGGCTCAAGACTCTCGCAACATTGCTCAAGGTATTTTTTAGAATTATTTATTTGAGAAAGTATGAGACTGTGCAGTACGAGAGGAGCGAAGAATGGACCATAGAGCTAACATGGGGCCCACAAGGGAAATCAACCAACAAAAACCACACATGGGGGAAATCCACACTCACCACTATCGAGTGATGTCTTTAGGAGACGGTATTATAATGCTATCAAAACCCCTATTAAATTATAAATTTTAACCTAATCTAACATAACAAGAGGTCTTTAGGTCCCATAATTTCAAATGGCGTGTCGTGCCAGTGCCACCAACTACATTAAAAATTTTACCCAATGCAACTAGAGGTAATAATGGTAACACGGGGTAGGTTTCGAACCACGAAGATGCATAAAAAAGTGTAACGAGTTACTGATTCCTCTAGTATATCTCAAATAAAAAATAAGAGTTCTTTATGTTATTTACACGTTATTAAGATGGTTTAACCACAACAAGGTTAATTTGTGGCTCATAGGGCATACATAATAAAATATTACAAATAATAAATACATTGTACAATGAAATGCCCTCAGGCCTATCCAATATATCATACAACATTAATATTTTTTATTGAATAGGTTGAAAAGCTAGGGTTACATCAGGGCTACCCTCCCCGTGAATTGAACTTGGGTCTCTATTAGGAGTATCCAATGTCTTTTACCATTGCGGTGTCCCCGTCGAGACTCATACAATGTTAGTGTTAGCCATGAATTAGATTATAATTTCAATAATTTATTGGTCATCTTAGTTTAATTCAATCAACTATCATATAATATATTAAAAAGAGAAAAAATCATTAATACGTCTATTCAAACTACTTGCATCTAACTAACTACAATAAATAACATTAAAATAAATTTCTATACTATGTAGATGTGGAGTCTTTGTGTGCACAAACTAAACCAAGATTTTTATTTTTGTGGCAACACATGTATTAGTTCAACTCAAACATCATTAATAGATATATCATAGATGATCACAATGTGCTTACCAATGCATATTCTATAAAGCATAGTGAGGTTAAATAAAAGGGGACTAGATATAAAATGCTTGGACACGATGTTGTTGATTGGTGTTTACTGTGGATGTTGTTGATTGGTGTTGACTGTGAAATTGATTTTAGGTATAAAAATATTAAATTAATTTGGGAGAATTTGCTTCATAAGCCTGTAGAGTCATAGTATCATCATTAATAAATATTTTTCTTATGAGTTTAACAACCATGTTATCTAAGAATGATGGTGAGTTTTGAGGAGTATCTTCTTTTCAATTCAAAGAACTACCTACTTTGGAGGATGTTGTCATTGATGTAGGTGATTTAAGTAATGACATCATAATCCCTATCACCAGTAATGGTGTATCACACATTGACGTTTAATATGTTCTTTTATGTAGTTCAATAAATTACCAACTTTTGAGGATGTCATTATTATAGGTCATCCAATTAATGGAAAAATAATCCTTGTGACTATTGTGACTATTGGTGTCTTATCACATATTGAAGTTCTTTTGCATGTACACAAAGCCACAAAGTTGTTAGGAGTGCAAGTGACTTTTTTGAATGTATTCATTTACTTAAAGCTTTGCATATGTTGTAAATGTAATGATCTAATCATATCACTTGCAATGTCTATATGAAAAAGTTTATACCAAATATATTTGAATGTATTTAAAACTAAATTTATACCTATGCCATAATTCAAATGATTAATTTAAAGAGATACTAACTATAACTATTGGGGATTATAGAGAAGCTAATTTTCATGACAAATATATGTGTGTGAGAATTGCATTTCAATATTTTAATCATGAAAATATAATATTTTTTGGATATGTTATATTAACTCTTACAATCACAGGATCCATCCCTTATAACGAGTATTTTAAAGATTAGACATTGTATGTTATCCATATTTTAACATTTTTCATCTAAAAAAGAACAATGTATATGAAAAGATGACGACAAACATCCTATGATTCAAAGATAGAGTAAAGCATTGTTTGCATGTGGAATTTAAAAAAAAAAAGTCAATACAAAATAACAATAATAGGAAAGGTGGAGAGGGGAGGGCTTTGGTCCCTCCCCTGCTCCCCCTCCCATGGCTCCTGGTTCCTGCCCAGTCCCTGGCTTAACCCAGGTCATCCCTCCCGGGGAGTGGTTGTTTGCAGATGATCTCCTGGGGGGAGATCCTTCTCCACTATCTGCGCCCCTCCCGGCCGGCTAGGGTTTCCTTGGCTATTTTTTCGGACTAGTGCTTCCCAGGGATCCCTGTTTGGTTGGGGATCCCTTCCCTTTTTCCCTCAGGCTTCCCCCTGGGGTTTTTTGCAGGTTATTCGTGTGGATCTGGTCCCCTGCGTTTCTCGATGCGGTGGAGGTGATGGTTTAGGGTTTGGACAGCTTCCCCCTTTTTCTTGTGAATCCTCGACGGGCTCTGTGCTTGGACGGGATTCTTGGTCCCTGCTGCTGGGATCCTCTTCTGTTTTCTCGGGGCGGGTTCCTTGTGGTGCAACTCTCTGGTCACTTCCTGATGGGCTGGATCCTCTCTGTGCTGGCTGTCGGCTTCCTACAGGATGGCTCTCGCTGAACGGAATGTTTTCCCGGTGGGCGGGATGGTTTCTCCACAGGGTGGGATCCGCCAAATCTGCCGATTTTCCCGCGAGGCGAGATCCTTTCTTTTCTGCTGGTTTCTCGGATGGCGGGATTTCCCTGTTGCTTCCTGCTAGGCGGGACCGTTTGTGGTGGTTTTGAATGCTTTTTGCGAGGCGGGATTTTATTGTAACGGTTTTTCTTTGCTTCCTGCTGGGCGGGATCTTCTCGATGGTGGTTTTTGGCTACTCCTCGCTTGGCGGGATCTCCAAAACTACTTTCTTTCTTATTTGTTTGTTTCCGGCGAGAGGGATTGTTTCATGCTTACTTTGTTACAGCTGGGCGGGATTTCTATTTTGGTGTTCAGTTTCAAGGGATTGATGCCCTAGGCCCATTGCTTATGTAATCAGGTTTTGGGATCCTTGTTAAAACCCGTTGTAAATACAAACACTACTTACCAAAAAAAAACAATAATAGGAAAGGATGATGACTAGGATGATCATTTCCTCTTCAAAGGAAAAATGTTATCCATAGGTAAACCAACCTAGTAAAAGATATTGATATAGTAAACAATGTACCATAAAGGCACACTAGATTACTATTCCTTTGGTGCAATAAGAAGTTATTTTGAGAGTTACCTACCTTCATGTAGGAGATTTCCATTGTTAAGGCATTGCCAAAAAAAGTTGTTATAGATAACATTATTATTTATCAAAGATAATTGTAATTTTACTAAAGAAAATGTTTTTATGATATGATAATGCTTGTAGTAATTTTTTTTGAAAATTATTTATTTTATTTATAAATATGTATTAGATAACAAAAATCTATCCAATAATTTTGCTATATGAGTTTTCCCAATACATTTATTATATCATGTATATTGTACACTTAAAGGAATATCATCCCAAATGATGTTTGAATTGACAAAGAAAGTAAAATTTCCACTAGCTTAGACCATCCAAGAGCACTTCCAAAGAAGGTATAATTGTGTTGAAGTCCCCTTCTCCTCTCTACCCCCACCCCCCAAATGCATACATTATAATTACAAATCATCATTTAATATGAAATAGATAAATTAATATCATTCGAATATCTATAATAAAGAGTAATTTTAATTGGAGCATATACATTTATGAGTCCAACTTTGATTTTTTTCTTCATTCCTTAAAAAAATAGCAAACCAATTATTTATTGCTTCTAGTAATTGCCCATTTTATTTGTATTTATCCTATATTATTTTGGTACCTCTTGAAGATTCTAAAGTAAAATCTACTAGAGAATCTCCCATATTCCAAAACTTTTTGAAAGCATCCTCATATATGTCACTACCCATTTTTATTTTTTTTGTATTAAAATAATTTTTTTTGGTAGGTAAAATATATTATTTACTTTTCAGGTTGAAGGGTCCCGATCCCTGTTGCATAAGGCATTCGAAATGCCTACAAAAAAAAATTAGGAGCATCCCATCGTCATAGTGAAATACGTGATGATGACCAACAGTCTGTATAATCTAATACAAAACAACTTCGAAATTTGAAAAAGGAAAACTATAAACAACCCAAAAAGAAGAAACCTGATAAGGGAAAACATCATCGATAATACAAACAAAAAGCCATTGGCGGTCAATCTACCATCTTCCTACCCCAGTCCTACTAAGATTCATCCACCTCATCCTAGTTGGCTTCAACCTTCTGATCCTTTGCAAGGAGGACACATAGGGTTGTCAAGATTTCCTAGAGCTCAATGATGATGTTTGAGAAGATAACACCCGCATCCTTGACCATGTTAGTTGCAACCTTGAGCTGCTCCACCGCTCTGGTTACATGATTGACAGTGCTGATGCACAAAGCTTCATTGGAGTTGCATCTAGGCTCTTCCTCATCATCTAGAATTATCTCAAGCGAAGGACACATTTCGTCCATGCCCTTCCTTATCAGGCGTTGCAAGCTTCTACTATGAGGGGGACGAACAACTTTCCTCTTGCTCCTCAATGGTTTGATTTTGGTTGTGGTGGGATGAGACTCCATAGGGGCTGAGTCTTTTGGGTTGGATGGTGGGCTTTCCTCATCTTTGCTATTGGAATGCAAGGGGTTAGCAGCTTTCAAGAGGCCATCAGAAGGGGTAACAGAGTGTAGAGGCTCTTTGGAAGATGGGTTGTGGGTCTCCAATGAAATATTAGTATCACGAGACTCATGGCTATGAGATGGCTTGGAGGAGGTTGTAGTGGTCGGAGGAGGTGCAGAAGGTCTACTAGTAGGTTGGGATAAGAGGGCATGCTTAAAAATGATGATGAAAAGACCCTGGTGTGAGAGGTGTTTGGAGAATTTCTTGTCCCTAAATTTCTCAATGGTGAGGCTGATTGACCGAAGCGGGAAGTCAGGGATATTTATCGATTTGATATCTCGTATATGATTTACGAAGGCTAGATAGAAGGAGGGGAGGGGACTATAAACATTATCAACTGTGATATACTGGATGATGGGTACAATGACAGATTCCCAGGGGCACGAGAGGGAGTACCGGAGGACCCCCCTCGCCTAGACCAACTCCTTGTATTTATCTGGGAAGTGTTCAATTTCTTTTATTTAATTATGTCTATCATGACCCACCATCCTACCCTTAGGAGATAAACCAAAAATTATAGCTAATGGATGAATTTTTACCTCAATGTGGAGCTCTCGAATTTGGATCTCGTCATTGTTCCATGAGATTACAAACTCGCTGGTAACACCCTCATCTACGCCACCAAAAAACTTGAAGAAGGGGATGAACCCCTTGGCTCTCAGTATAGCTTCCACTACATGTTCAAACTACATCATCGATGGCTCGAGAATGGCCATAATATCAATTAGGCCATAGAAGTTCAGGCACCATGATAGGAAAACAACAGTGAGGAATCTAAGCAACAAGTGAATACTTCCCAAAAGGTGGTGGCCTACTAAAGAGAGCCTAAGCTTGTAGTGAAGAGTATGACCAGACAAAGGGTCCTTTTTGATGCATGTTGGGACTTTGACCATAGACCAGTAGCACAGGGCCACCTCAGCGGTAACACTTGACAGAGAAACAACTCGGTAAAGCAAAGGGGCAGGATGGATGACAAGGTGGACAAGGCCAGCTAACAAGGTAAAATAGATGGTGTCGAAGGTGGACGAGCAGAGGAAAAGGAAGGGCAGAGAGGTGAACATCGAGATATGGGAGAAAACAAGAAGGGAGAAATGGAGGCACAGGGTGAAGCAATGGTACCAAAAGGATGCATGAGATTTACCATGATGAGACTGCCTTGCATGGGGGTTACGACTAACACTTCGAAAGACAATGATTATGTGGGGAAGGAAACAAATATCCTTGGTGTTGAAAAAATACCTTTGAAACATTGCCTACTTCTAGCTTGAATTATGCTCCACATCATTTTTAGCAGTGTCAACGATGTCTTGAGGGAAATAGTTTTCCCAAATAGTGAGTTCATTTTGATTGGCTACTTTGTTAGCCAGCAATTCTACCACCACATTCGCCTCTTTGAAAACATGTTAGACAGTGTTGAGCAAGCGCTTCTTGAGGATGTATTGACTCTCTTGGATGACACTTTGAATATTCCAATCAAATTTGGATTTACTCTTCATGTGGTTGACCACATTAAGGGAATCTCCTTCGAAGATCATAGGATGAGATAAGATTTTTCTAAGGTCAAGGCTTCTCCAGAGAGCATGAGCTTTGGCGTAGTTGTTGGATTAGACTCCTAGGTTTTTGATGAAGGCTCTAATTATTTTGCCTTCATGGTTCTTGATGACTCCACCCGCCCCAGCATCTATGGGGTTGCCTTTGGATGATCCATCGAAGTTCACCTTGAGCCACCCTAGAGGGAGAGGGATCCACTTGGCAGTGGAACTACTTCTGGTATGGGCATGAGAGATGGTACACTCGATCGAGATGCCAAGGGAGTTTAACAGGGATGCTTCCAACCTAGATACCGTAGGATCCCATCAAGGGACTAAGTTTACATTTTTGATGTAAAAGCTTAGGGATCTGTTGGCTACTGCTTCTGAGTCTCTGGAGTGGTCGTTGAAGATTTTGCTATTACATTCCAGCCATATTTACCATAAGGTGTGGTCTGGGGTTACGAAACACTTTGGGCCACTGAGTAAAAAGATCAATGATTGACTAAGGCCATACCCACTTGACCTGCAACATGTTGATCAGTGTAGAGAAGGCCTTGTAGGCAAAGGGAAACTCGATCAGCAGGTGCTGAGTAGACTCCCACACTTGCAAGCACAAGTAGTGATGAGGCCTGGAAATGCCTCAATCATAACATGTTTTGAACACTAAAATTGCCTACAAACTCTTATGTTTAATCTAATATGCTAGTTAAGTTAATTCAATATGCTGTGTATTAACTATTTGCATGATAAATGTATCTGAAATACTATATTCTAATTTTTATAGCTTTTTGCATAAGTTTTATGTTGTTTTGTTATGACTTGCTAAATGAGATATGCTTAGGTTGATAGCAACATTTCACTAATCATGTTTTGATATGTCTTAAGCATTTGTTTTACCTAAATCTGGAAACAATGCAAGCAAATTATTTCTGTGCAGCAAAAACTGGTTTTTCCCATGTAAATTCTAGCCAGCTGCCAATGAATGGCAAGGCATGGAATTCACATATGGAAAAAGATGAAGATCATTGGAATCTGATCCTGAGAAATAACCCACATGAGAAATGCAAAGGAAATCATTTAAAGAGCACACATTTGTTCATTCCGATGTCTCTTCGAAATGAACAAATATATTCAGAATGAGAAAATACACTGTCTTCGAAATGAGCGGATCTTCGGAATGAGAATTGTAGTCTCTTCGAAATGAGCCACTTATCTTCGAAATGAAAATAGAATGTGATTTTTGACTTGTTGACCGATTTCTGACGTTAGAAAAATGGAAATAAAGATTGAAAAGGGTAAGGAAAAATATCTCCCATCTGACTTTGCCATCCTTGCTGACCAAAGCCACCATTTATGGAAAGATCAAGTTTGATCTTCTTCTAGGATAAAACCAGGAATTGTTGCAGCATAATAGGATTAGATATTTTGAGATATTTTTAGTTTTTAGTAGATCTTAGGACATCTATAAATATGGCTCCCATTCAGGTTGAGCTAAGTAGAGGATAGAGAAAGCAGAGGATAGAGAAATATAGGAGAAAATAGGCAATAATCAGAAAGTGACCATATACGATCCTGTAACAGGTTTTCAACAGAATTATTGTAATCATGTTCTTGAATCAATAAAGTGTACTATTTCTATTTCATATTGCTTGTAAATGAGTGTGAGTAAGATCTAGAGAGAGAGAGACTCATACCTTCTTCTAGACAAGGAGGCTAGCCACTTCCAGACCTAGGAGGAGGACTAACAACAGGTTTTTATTTTGATTTTGCTACAGCAGAATAAGTTGTAGAACTTGTCATTTCATTCCTTTGTAAACAACTAATGGTATTTGAAATCTTAGCTTATTTTATGTTTAGATTAATCTTGTGATTAATGGTTTGGTTGTAATCTCCACTTTCAACAAAGCTTTCAATTTATTGCAGACTGTCATTTCCAAAATTTACTATTTTTTGTAATTTCCTGCATTTTGTGTTTTGTTGTCAACCCCTACATAGAATATTGACAACCTTCTATTATAGAGCCTTGACAGGGTTTCATTTCTATGCTATAATTAGGTTTCCATTGCTGCAAAAGTAAATAGATTTTCTTTCTGTAATTATAATCAGACTTCTAATTCTGCAACTGTTATTTCTGCAACATAATTAGGTCTCATTCTACAATTGTAATTAGGATTTTATTTCTACAGTTAATGATTAGTTTCCATTTCTACAAACTAGATTAAGGTTTAATTTATGCAACTTAGAAATAGGAATGCCCTAAATCCCCCACACAATAGGTTTCACCAATAAGACCTGTTGCTCCAGATTGACCTAAGTTATAACCCTGTTCACCCCTTCTTCCGTAGATAGCCTTGTACACTGCCCTGGATTGACAAATTCATTGAGAATTAATGATGTGTATAACGACTACGCATCAAGTCGCACTTGTTGGGGACTATGCTCCCCCTCTTTATCAGGTTTTCTATGGTGAAGATTATATAACCATGAGAAGTGGGCAACTTTTGGGATGAGATGTTTGAGCCAAACTCTCTTAATAGCAGTAGGGGAAATATGGTTTTTGTGCAAGTTTTGAGGGGGCTCCAGCAATGAGAAAATCTATTTAACCAAGAAGGACCCATAATTTGTGCCTTTCTAGAAGTGTTTATCTTTCTTCTCAGCCCTAGGTATGAATTTTACTCTATAAACTGCCTATAAAGAGGTGATGGTTCTGTCAATAACAACATTGTTTATTTTGAAGTACAATTACTTCCACTCACGACAGTCCTGCTTTTGTGCAATAAAATATATAACTTTCGACCCAAACCTATGATCATTTAGATGCCTGATGGCAGTGATACGTGGGTCATTGATAAGGGGCTCATCCCTTGCCCATGGATCATGCTAGAAATTGATAGATTTCCCATCTCCAAGCTGCCACCTAATTCCTATTTGGAGTAGGGATCGAGTTTGGATGATAGACCATAAAAAATGAGACCCTATTTGAGGGATCTCTTCATATCTAAAGGAGTGATGTTGTAGGTATTTTCTTTTGATGATAGAAACTCATTCCAAATTTTCATTGATAAGCACCTTCTAGGCCTGCTTGGCTAAAAGGGCTTGGTTCATTTTTTTGATTCCATGAAATCCAAGTCCTCCCTTATCTTTTGGGGAGCAAACTTTGTCCTAGGCCACTAGGTGGAACTTTTTCTGGTTGTCAGCTCCAACCCATAGGAAGCGCTTTTGGCTTTGTTCAATCATGGTCCCAACTGTTGCATGAAGTCTGAAGACTGATAAAAAAAACACATGAATGCTTTGAAGTACTGACATGACCCAGGTAGCCTTACCCACCTGAGAGAGAAGGGCACCTTTCCACCCAACTAGTTTCTTATAAAATCTCTCAATAACATTACTCCACATTGACTTGGTAGGGTTCCCCTAGAACATTGGTAGACCAAGATTAGAAGTTGAAAAATTTGTAGTAGTACAGCCCAAAATATTAGCAATTTTGACTTAACAGGGAAAAGGTGTATTGATGAAATAATCTTGCTTTTGATGAAGTTGATTTTTTTCCCTGCGGCTTCCTCATAAAGGTTGAGAATAGTTTTGATGACTTTTGCCTCAGAAACCAACGCAATAGTTGCCAGCAGGGTGTCATCCATGAATTGTTGGTGAGTTGAGGGATAGAGATTAGACACAACTTTGATGCCAAAAATCAAACCCCTACTGCAGACAACCTTTATGGATCTTTCGAGACTCCAAGACAAAATAATGAAGAGGATAGGGGATAAGGGATTCCCTTGTCTCAGTCCTCTAGTGCTATGGAAGTACCCTACTACAGAGCCATTCATAAGCACAAAAACCCAAGGGGTTGAGATACACTGCATAATCAAATGGACCCAGTTATCATGAAACCTAAAATTTTGGATAACCTTGGATAAAAACTCCCTATCCACTCTATCAAAGGCCTTATTCATGTCAAGCTTAAGGAAGAAAGCTGAATTTTTAGATATTTGGACTGAATGAATGAGTTCGTGGATGGTGATGATCCCATCCACAATATTTTTACCCTTAATTGAGCTTCCTTGATAAGGGTTGATTAGGGAAGGGAGGATGATTTTTAATCTGTTGGCCATCACCTTTGAAAAGGTTTTGTAGACAACGTTACAAAGTCTTATGGGATGATAATCAAACAAGGATTTGGAATTGGGGCCTTTAGGTATGAGGGTGAAAAATGTGGAGCAATGTGGAGCTCACATCTCTAGGAATGACTATGGATATTTGCATTTCAATGATGGCTTGACAAAGGCCAGGGCTAACGATGTCCCAAAAGGTTTAGAAAAATCTTGGGGAGAAACCATCGGGCTAGGGGCTTTTTCTGGTTGCATGGAGAAAAGGGCCTGATGGATCTCCTCAAAGCTTAAGGGGTTAAGCAGATAGGCATTCATGCTATCAATGATGATTCTTGGTATGTGCATGAGGAGGGATTCCATGGCTTGTGTAGAGTAGGTAGGGTAAGAGCCAAGGAGGGACTAAAAATGCATAACCTCTTTGTCACGAATTTCATGGATTTGGGAGGTGAAAGAACCATTGTTTATGATTAAACCTTTGATCTCGTTTGCCCCCCTGTGCTTGAGGGTTGAGATGTAAAAAAAATTGAATTGGAATCACCTTATTTTAGCCATAAATATCTCGATTTTTGATGCCAAAATATCTCTTCCCACTTCAATATATTATGGTAATTCGAAAGCAGAAGCTTTTCTTCAACTCTCAAACTGGTATCCCCTTTACCCTGTTGAAACTGATTTTCGATTCCTTGGAGCCTATCCTCGATTTCTGTTTGTTTTTGAAGATGTTTCCAAAGATTTATTTATTACAAACCTTCAATTTGGCTTTTATAGACTGCAACTTCTGGGTGGCTTGGTTGGTGATAGTTCCTGGGAAACTCTCTCCCCACCATTCAATAATGCTAGCTTTGAGGTCTAGGTGCTAGGTCCACATTGCCTCAAAATGAAATGGAGTTTTGAACAGGGGTTTGTTGATCGTTTCAAAAATTAGGGGGCTATGGCCAGACCCAATATTTGGAAAGGCTTGTAAGCTGGCATCTCCAAACAAAGGAATCGTATTCTAAGAAAGAAGAAAATGGTCTAGCCTCACCTAAATGAGGTCACCCCCTATTCTTCTATTACTCCATGTGTACCGAGACCCCCTTAGTTGGACGTCCATTAGCTCGTTGACATCCATAAAATGTCTAAAGTCCCCCGTGATCCTGGAAGGGATTTATTTCCCTCTCTTCTCAGAGGGATTTAAAGGGGCATTAAAATACCCAACAAGGATCTAGGGGACATTATTGAAAGCCTCGCACATTTGGGTGAGAGTGTTCCACAAGATCAACCTGTCTTGAGGGTTTTTCGGGGCATAGACATTCATCAATATCCAAGAGTGCTTCATGATAGGATCATGAAAAAATATTGGAGATACATCCTTCACCAAAAATCACACTACCTTCCACCTTGGTTGGGTCCCAAAGACAGAGGAGGCCGCCAGAAGTACCCAAGACCAGAGTAAAGAAAAAATCACACTTCCTCCAAATATTTTTGGTAACTTTAGGCAAGTGTCGTATGCCTAATTTGGTTTCTTGGATTAGAAAAATTGTAGGATTTGACTCCTTTCACATCGAAGTAGTTATTCTTTGTTTTGCTGCTCCATTTAGCCCTCTCACATTCCAAGAGAGGATTCTCATTTGGAACTCTTGGAGGGTTTTTTGCCTCATTTGCCTTGCTGCGTAGGAGGTTTGGATCTTTTTGTTTCTTCTCTGTTGAAAATTACCAATTTGTGAAAGAGAGTTCATTGGGTGTCATTGGCAATGTCTTCCGCTATATATCTATTTCTTTTTTCCACAATAGAAGGTTTGCCCTTCTTTTTATCCCCTTTAACATCAATTAGGGATTTTTTAAAGCTCCTGGTCTGTTTAGGGCTTCAAACTTCGAGAGATTCTTGAAGCTTTAAACTCCTTGCCCTAGGGATCATGTGGGGAAGAGATGGGTCAGACCTGTTGGATGGGGGGGAGCTGAGCAATGGGTTAGGTGGCAGAGGGGTATTGGATTATTGGGGATGGGGTTTAGAGGTTGTGGTCAATGGGGATTTAGGACACAGGTCTAGGGATGACAGGGGGTTGCAGGGGAGGGTTTACCTTCGAGTTTGTTTGATCGGGGTGATTTGATCCAAGGAATTCCTCTCCAATAACATCCTTATTATCATCAATGAGATTTGCATTATTGAATAAATTGAACCTATTGGAAGAAGTGAACATGAAACTTAACTTTTTCTTATAGCATTTTGGAGATGAGGGAGCATGTTGCTTGCGTTTGGGATCATGACGCAAATATGCTTTGGAATTCATTCTCTGGACCTCTCCTTTAGGTTGGCATTATGTATCCTGGTGGTCACTTTATGCAAGCTTTAGTTTCAGATATTGGATCTGAAGGTGCCCCTGGGTGTGGCACTCGGTGTAAAAAGATGGTTTGTACTCATACTCCACTACTTGGCACCGACGATAAGTCCCACAGATCAGGTTCACATGGATCAAGAGCTAGGTCTCCAAATTTATGTTGACTTAGATACGAGCCTATATCAATCTCGATCGGGCGCACGTTGCAAAATCAATAGTGACAAGCTCCCTAATTTTCTCGGGCAATCCCTTGTAGGACGTCCTCATGCCAAAAATAGGAGGGAAGGTTTAGGATATGGACCCAGATGGGTCGGAGTTGATGTTCTGAGTCTTTGGGTCAAAGTCTACCCCCCATTTGCGAAGGAATAGACTCCTTTGCCCGAAGAACCATGGGATCCCCATTAAAATATTATCCACAACCTCTTGAGTATTGAGTCGAATCATGAAGAAACCCCTGGATATGACAATCAATTCTAAACAACCCTTAGTTTTCCATTTTGTAATGTCCCCTTCTCTGTAATAAATGGAGCAGAGACCTGTTAGCCTAGTCATAGGGGTACCCTAGGCTAAATAGTTTGGTTAGGGACTCAGTTTGGTGAGAATCCCAACATTTAGAGGGTATAATTCTACCATTTGCAAGTGTTGACCTTGGAAAAGGGTCGTTAGGCAAAGTGAAAGGGGACATGTTTTAATGTTAAGTTATAACTTTAAGTTATAAAGTGTTATAACTTAAAATCATAAAGTTATTTGTCTAGGACTTGGGTGACCACTCTAATGACATTAAGAGACATCAATTAAAAATTATAAAATAATGACTTGTGGAAACCTAAAATGGGCCTCCAACCCTAATTTGATGTTCTCTTTAAATTGGATTTTTGAAGCTCATTTGTGCATGGAAGAATTTATGTTTTTTGGAGAAGCTTTTCAGGGATTTTCACTAGAAGATCACAAGGCTTGTTGAGAGTGGATTTCTTAGCAGGATTACCAGTTTTAGATATGGAAGATCATCTCTACTTGATCATGGATTGAATTTCTCAATACAGAGGAATTATTTGAGCTTACTAGAGGTAGACAAGGGTTTTTTAATTAATGAAATTATCTGGGTTGACAAACTAATCCATCTGGGTTGTATTATTTTGGCCATATTTATTCTGGTTCAATGTCATTTTGATTTAATTTGGAGTGTTAGATGTCATGTTGGAGCTAGCCATACAACATATGGATGCCTAGGGAACCATGTAATTTGTTCATAGTTGATAAATACATCCTTGAATCATTTTGGGTAATTTACCAATCTATTCATCTCACTAGTTAATCATTTTAGTGGCATTTGGAAGTCATTTGCAGTGGGGCACAAATTTTTAGACAAGGTCAAACCCTTCAACCAGTCGTACATCTATTTGCAACCATCCCAAAGTACATGTAGAAATAAACAGGGCATCATTTCGCAAGTTTGGGGGTCATAACTTGGGAGGCTACATTGGGTGGTCCTTTTGCACTTTACGGTGACAAAATCGGAGTACCAGAGCTCAAGTTATGAGCAAATGAATGCTATAATTGTAATTTTCCTATGTAATTTTTACAAGTACAATATTGTACTTTTTAGGTCATAATTAAATAATAAATAATTTCTTCCTTGCTAAGCCTTTGTTGTTAGTTATTCCTTGCGTATTCTGTTATTATGCATGATGATCATTATATGAACACAAAAATTCATCAAAATACTTATTGCAACCTTCAAATCAAACAAAATCACAAATTGAAAACTCAATACATAAACCTCAAAACTCAGACCAGCAAGTTGGGGTGTATATTATAGTGGTATCAGAGCCATTTTTCCTGCTAGCCTGTGAGTCATCATTACATGAGTGAAAGAGACAAACGTGCCTATGAAAGAGAAAAGAAAAAAGTAGAGCAAGACAAATTGGATTGGCAGTTTAGATATAAGCAGTGGCCTAAACCACCTCCAGGATAAAGGATTACTGAGATTTTGGGTATATCTACAGACTCATCTTCATCAGTTTCCATAGGGGACATAACCAATCAAAATGAAATAGAAAGGGAAATGGCTGATGATATTAGATAAACACAATATGAAATGCGACATAGTTTGGATTAGTTAGTTGGGTTAATGACACAACAAGTACATGGGATTAACATATTAGTGAACAATGCACAGAACCCACCGAATAAATCAACTAACATAGGACAAGGAGCAGGTAATGAGGAGTCGATGGCCAACAAGGGAGGTACACATACCAGGACAAAGAGAGTTAGTAGCTCTAGACCATTCATGCCAATATTTCTACCATGTCCAAAACTAATTTTTTCTCAAGAAGTTAAGGAAGAGCCAGAGCCTACAATGGTAGACCAGTATAGACAGTACATACAATAATGGGATGAGCTTGGCCCAGACTTTCAGACCCTTATGTCATTCTGAGACTTTGTGGATACCAAAAATAGAAAAACTCCTAGGAATAAGGGAAGGCCTATTCATCATGGACAATAGGGAGGTTCAAGGAGAACTTGTGTAGTATACACCACATGGATACTAGGAGATTAAAAAAAAGATTGAAAAAATCTATATTTCTTTCTTTGATGTATTTGGTAAAATGACAACCAAGGCTTGGATCCAGAAGATGGACATATATTTGTAGTTGAACTAGATGACTGAAAACGATGCCATCAAATTCTATACATTACATTTGGAGGGCATTGCTCACGATTGGTGGCATCACGGTATGCACACTCTGGGACATGATCGAGTGAATACTTATGCTGAGTTCACAGAGAGACTCCAATAGAGGTTTGATAAAAAGGAATAAGAGTTGGAGTTCAAGGAGTTAACTCATTTGAGGTAGTGGGGTTCAGTTGACTCCTACATAGCAAAATTCTAGAGACTATCTGTCATGGTCATAGATATGTCAGAGAGACGGTTAATAGTCATGTTCATGGATGGATTGATGGAGTTGTTATGGGGTTGGGTCAAAGTATTTAACCCAGACACATTGTACAATTCTCTAAAACAGGCTCGAGACATGGAGGTCACAATATCCAGGACTAAAATCCAGTTCAAAGGCAAGGAATTCAAATATTTCAAGAAATATAGGGACCAAAAACCATTCAAGAAGGAAACTGACCAGTAAAAGGGAATATTTAAAAACTAGATCGTAATACCCTTCATGAAATTTGAAAGAAGGGGTTATGTTCTACATGCCAAAATACTTGGTCCTCGAGGCATAAGTGTGAATTTAAGGGGAAGTTACAGCTGATAGAGTATCATTCAGATGATGATAATAATTCTACAAATTCTAATCAACGATCAGAAAGTGAGGACAACAATGGTGAACAACCTCCATAAAAACAAGAAACCACCCAGGATCAAGAAGGAAATGAGAGTAATACTCTAGCTCACCTCCATAGCATCCAGGGAGCCCAATCTTTATGGGTATGAGGTGTACTTAAGGGTCAACCTGTGGTGACTTTGATTGATACTGGAGCCACACATAATTTTATCGATGAGGGATTGGTTGCACGAAGGGGATTGGAGACAATAGAAGTAGATACATTCAAATTCATGATCGTATATGGATTCTCCATTACTTGCACCAAGAAGGTGCCACAATTGAAGATTGCATTGGGAAATTATGAGGTATGTGATGATTTCTTCGTGGTCAGCACAAAGAATATAGACATGGTACTTAGTATTCAGTGGTTGCGTACGTTGGGAGATGTCATCTTCAACTTCTAGAATATGGAATTGAAGTTTAGATCTGAAGGTCGACAAATAGTGTTGAGAGGGATGACATTAGGAGGAAATCAAGTAGTTTTCTTCAAATAGATGGAGAAGCTTATGAGACATAATTAGATTGAGTGGGTAGCCTACTATGTTATTCTACCTACATCTACAGAGGAGAATAAATGAACTTATCATCCACACATCCAGGCTTTTCTTACCATACATAGCAAGGTTTTCAGTAGCATACCATCAGGGGTACCACCAGACAGATGGGCGAAGCATATCATCGAGTTGGAGGAAGGTACTAGCTCTATTATCATTACTCCATATCGGCACTCGAAGAGATATACGGATGAGATAGATAAGACCATCCGTGAGTTGATTGACATGGGGCACATCAGACCAAGCAAGAGCCCATTTACTTCGTCTGTGGTTTGTGAAGAAAAAATATGGTACTATGCGTATGTGCATTGATTATTGGGCATTGAACAAAAAGATGATAAAAAACCAATACCCGATACCACGCATAGATGAGTTACACGGTGCGGTTTATTTCACCAAGATTGATCTGAGATCAAGCTATCATCAGACCTGAATGAGGGAGACAGATGTGGAGAAGACTACTTTCTGGTGCCACTATGGGCATTTCAAGTTCTTGGTTATGCCATTCTGGATAACCAATGTACCTACCATATTTTAGTCCTGCATGAACAAGATTTTTCAGAGGCAGTTGAGGAGATTTGTGTTGAGGTGCTAAGTATTATGGAGGTAGAGTCTCTTTTTGCTAAAGAGACTAAGTGCAAGTTTGGTATGATCGAGTTGTTATACTTAAGTCATATCATCAGTGCTCAAAGAGTCAGGATGGACCCTGAGAAGATACAGGCTATATTGGATTGGCCGCCTTTGACCACCCTTACACATCTCAAGGGTATTTTTGGGTTGTGTGGGTTTTATCATAGATTTTTCAAAGGATTTTTATAGTTGGAAGCACCTTTGTCAGACCTTACTAAAAATGGAGCGTTCTAGTGGTCAGACAGGGCACGAAAAATGTTTGATAGATTCAAAGAAGTCATGACCAACTATCTAGTATTGGCCATTCCAGACTTAACCAAACCTTTTGAGGTGGAGTGCGATGCGTCAGGTGAAGGTATTGGAGCAGTGTTGATGCAGAACAAACATCCAATAGCCTTTGAGAGCCAAAAACTAAGGGGAGGAGAGATCAACTATTCGGTGTATGATCGAGAGATGCTAGCCATCATGCATGTGCTGGCTAAGTTCAAACAATATTTGGTGGGCCAGAGATTTATTGTTAGAACTGACCACAATAGCATCATATACTTTTTGAGTTAGCAAGATCTCAATGATAGGCAGATGAAGTGGATCAGTAAGATACATGCATATGAATTTGACATTGAATTTTTCAAAGGGAATAAGAATGTGGTGGCAGATGCACTGTCTAGACACCCCCACTTGTGTTCATTAACAAAGATTACTGAGGATTGGAGGCCCAAGCTTACATCAGATTATGCCAAAGATGATTTTGCTTGTCAGATCTTGGAGGGTACATAGGATGATGATAAGTATGTTGTTAGGGATGAGGTGATTTACTATCTGGACAGAATTTGGATCACATCAGATTCCAAGTTCAAGAGATAGATATTAAAACTTCTACATGATACACCTATGACAGGACACCCTGGCTACTACAAGACCTACAGGCATATCAGGGAGAGGTTTTCTTGGAGAGGGCTTAAGGATGATATCTTGTAGTACATTCGAGAGTGTTTTGTGTACCAACAAAACAAATACGAGCATACATTCCCTACTAGTTTACTTAAGCCACTTCTCATTCCTTCACAGAAGTGGGAGAGCATATCCATGGACTTTGTTACAAGACTTCCCAATGCATAGGGGAAGGATTGTTTATATGTGGTGGTAGACAGACTCATGAAGTATACCCATTTCATCACCATCACCACAGGGTTCACAACAATGCATGTGGCTAAGCTATTTTTCAGGGAGGTATTCAGATTGCATGGCTTGCCTAAGACCATTGTCAGTGATCATGATAGTAAATTCATGAGTCTCTTTTGGCAGGAGCTATTCAAATTGTGTGGGATAGAGTTGACATCGAGCACGAGTTATCATCCTCATACTGACAAACAGATAGAGATTGTCAACAAATGGCCTAAAGGATATCTAAGGAATTATGTGTCAGGACAACAGAAGGCATGGGTTAGATGGTTGTAATTAGGATAATATTGTTACAATTCATCCTATCACATGTCGATTATGATGTCATCATTTATGGCATTGTATAGATATGAGGCACCCAACTTCATGAATTTGGTTTTAGGTGACAGTCGAGTTTCTAGGGCCAAGGATTTTCTGTAGGAGACACAGGATATCATGCATTCACTGCAAGAGAACATTAGATAGGCATAGGAGTAGCAAAATAAATATGCTGATCATAAGAGGATTGAACGCTCATTTGAGATAGGTGACATGGTTTATCTAAGACTATAGCCATTCAAGCAGTCATCGTTGAAGAGAAGTGGACCTAAGAAGCTTAAGCCTCGATTTTATGGCCCATTCAGAGTCTCACGGTGTGTGGGTGAGGTAGCTTATGAGCTTGAGCTACCTAAGAGCAATAGAGTGCATAATGTGTTCCATGTATCACACCTCAAGAAGGCATTAAGACACAATGTCACCCCCTCGGTAGATTTACCACCTCTAGATGAAGAGGGCAAGTTGGTATTAATTACAGAGGTAGGGCAGAGAGAGCGTACTCTCAGGCAAAGGACTATAAAAGAGTATTTGATCAAATGGAGGAACTTACCTAAGGAAGATACCACTTGGGAGGGCAATTCTATATTGTAGACTCTAGGATTCCAATTGTTTGAGAATAAGCAATTTCGAGGAGGGGAGACTGTAATGTCTCCTTCTCTACAATAGATGGAGAGACCTGTTAACCTAGTCACAGGGGTCCCCTAGGCTAAATATTTTGGTTAGGGACTTAGCTTGGCGAGAATCCCAGTATTTAGAGGGTATAATTCTACTATTTACAAGTGTTGACCTTGGAAAAGGGTCGCTAGGCAAAGTGAAAGGGGACATGTCTTAATGTTAAGTTATAACTTTAAGTTATAAAGTGTTATAACTTAAAACCATAAAGTTATTTTTCTAGGACTTGGGCAACCACTCTAATGACATTAAGACACATCAATTAAAAACTATAAAATAATGACTTGTGGAAACCTAAAATGGGCACCCAAACCCTAATTTTATGTTCTCTTTAAATTGGCTTTTTGAGGCTCATTTGTGCATGGAAGAATTTAAGTTTTTTGGAGAAGCTTTTTAGGGATTTTCACTAGAAGATCACAGGGCTTATTGAGAGTGGATTTCTCAACAGGATTATCAGTTTTAGATGTGGAAGATCATCTCTAGCTGATCATGGATTGAATTTCTCAATACAAAGAAATTATTTGAGCTTACCAGAGGCAAACAAGGGTTTTCTAATTTATGAAATAATCTAGGTTGACAAACTAACCATCTGGATTGTATTATTTTGACCATATTTCTTCTAGGTTAGTGTCATTTTGATTTAGTTTAGAGTGTTGGATGCCATGTTGGAGCTGGTCGTATAACATATGGGCGCCCAAGGAACTGTGCATTTATTCATACCTGAGAAATGTATTCTTGAATCATTATGGGAAATTTACCAATCTATTCAGCTCACCAGTTAATCATTTAGTGGCATTTGGAAGTCATTTGGGGTGGGGCACAAATTTCTAGACAAGGTCGAACCCTTCAGCAAATCGTACATCTATTTCCAGCCACCTCGAAGTGTGTGCAAGAACAAACAGGGCATCATTTCATAGGTTTGGGGGTCACAACTTGGGTGGCTACATTAGGTGGTCCTTCTGCACTTTACGATGATAAAATCAGAGTACCAAAGATCAAGTTATGAGCAAATGAATGCTATAGTTGTACTTTTTCTATGTAATTTTTGCAAGTACAATACTGTACTTTTCAGGTCAAAATTAAATAATAAATAATCTCTTCCTTGCTCAACCTTTGTTATCAGTTATTCCTTGTGTATTCTGTTATTATGCATGATGATCATTATATGAACGCAAAAATTTATCAAAATCCCTATTGCAACCTTCAAATCAAACAAAATCACAAATTGAAAACTCAACACATAAACCTCAAAACTCAGACCAGCAAGTTGGGGTGTATATTATACATTTAGCCTCTACCCATCGTCGGATGGCCTCCATATTGGGTCTTCCACCACCAAAATTTTCACCTAAGGAGAAATAATCGATGGAAATATATTTGGCCATGACTTCTTCTGGTAAAATTATATCGCAGCCTTCAGGAATAAAGGTGTGTGATGAGGTTGTGGGGGGTTTGGTCCTTCCCCTGAGTGTTTCTGCAAAAAATGTTGCTCGATGTTTACTGTTGTCTATTGCGGCTTTATCCGGGGGTTCTTTCCTCCCAAGGGCATATTTGTCATCCGACGTCGCACGGTCGAACTTGGTTGTGGCCCCGTTTCCACCTTCTTGGTCGTTCGTTCCATTATTGGTTCCACTTGTGCGCACTCCCGCTTTGCTTCCTGCTCCTGTACTGCAGCTTTTTAGCTTCCTACTCGTCAAAGATTCAAAAATTGGAACTTCGCTCGCCATCACTCTCTTTGAAATATACTCATTATTACTTCATATTCAAGGTAGGATCTTAAACCGTATTAAAATAAATTTGAAATTATAAAAAAATATTAATTTCTTTATAACTCTTTTTTAGGGGCTTTATCTATACCCCTAATATCCCAAGATACCATCTTCATTATCACTTTTTATTTTTATTTATCAACTATCACTTTTTATTTTTATTTATCAACTTAGCCCTACATCTTAGTCATGTTTGGGATATTTATTTGTAATTTCTCAAATCAATATCCCTTTGTGTTTCCTTTTTTCTTTGATTATGCTTTGAGGATCTTCATCTTATTTTTTCATTTTATATATTCATTTTATTTTATGTATTTGTATGACAAACAATCAAATTTTAGTTATATTTATTAGTAAAATGAATTCAATTATTCCTCAAGTTATAAGTGATTTCATAGGTTCTCTTAAAGAAAATTTTAAAGAGAAGAAGAAGGTGTTCTAAGTATCTAGGTTCTTACAACAAATTTTGGTAGAAGGAAAAAGGAAGCATGAACCCTCCATGAAATGCAAAATGTTTGCAATGTTATATGCATAGTATTATAATATAAAGATACACATATAATTAAAACAAATGACAATTTTTTTTCTAATAATATGTTTTATAATTTTGTTGAATAACTCACTAGAATATATAACAAGAAGTAGATATAATGTAAAGCACCAACAAAATATGCATATTGCAATATTTGAGATAGTCCAAACATTCCTAAAGTCAAAATGTTTGTTTGGCTAGTAGGTCATAGAATAATTTTATCCTGGGATAACCTTATGAAAAGGGGTTTTCATGGCCCCTCACAATATGTTCTATGTAAAAAAGAGGAGAGTATAGACCATCTCTTGGGACACTACTCAATAGTTTGGAAACTATGGTAATGGATTCTTAATATGTTTGGTAAATGCATAGTGATTAATGGTAGAATTGAAGAACAATCAAAGCAATGACAAAGCACTTTTAAAAGTGAGGCTTTATAGACAATATAGGATATATCAAAGGATAAATACTTTGAATTGCATGGCTGAAAAGTAATAGAAGGGCATTTAAAGAAAAGAAAAACAATTTAGAGGTAATGAAAAGGAATATTTGTTTATCCATAGAGGAGTCTAAACCTTATCAACTCACCCAATCCCTAATATTGAAGTAGAGCGCCTTGATATATGAAGAAACAAAAATAAGGCAAAGAATATAAAGTTGAAACCACGAGAAGTGGAGTTGGTCAAATTGAATTTTAATGGAGCATCCAAAGGAAATCTAGGACCAATATGACCAATAATTAGAAATAATAGAGGAGATATTTTGTCTCATTACGCTTTCAATAGTGGATTTAAGACAAATAATGAAGTTGAAGCTTGGGTGGCTTTAGAAAGGTTAAAAATATGCAGACAAATGTAATAGAAATGAGCATGGATGGAAGGTGATTCACTAATAGTAATAAATACAATTTTGAGGAAAGCAAAGGCTCCATGCAACATATAAGAGATAATTGTGGAAATACAAGACTTTGCTACAAAGTTTGAAGAAATCAGGTTTACACATACATTAAGGAAAGGAAATAAATGTGCAAATAGACTAGCCAATAGAGGGGTTTTAATTGAGGATCATAATATTAAATTATCTTTTCCACGGTTAAAGGAAGTATTAAGTTTAGCTGAAGCTGATAAGAGCATGTTGATTACTTGAATCAAATATTGGTTAAGATTTACTTTAATGTTTTTCATTGTTAATATTTACTTTATTTTATAACATTAATTTATTTTCATATAAACTATTTATTACAATTCTTATGGTTGCACTCATGCTTTAGAAAGGAAACTAACAATCCAAAACTCATAAAGCAAACTATGATAGCATGAAGTTTTGGAAATATTACTCTACTAAGATGCAATGCATAAACAATAGAGGTGGAGTTTTGGTATTGTGAAGGTTGTTGTAGAAAAATATCAAAAAGAATGATGTTGAATTTTAGAATAATTGTATTCACACAAAAAATTGAAAAAGATCCAAAAAATGAAAATGAAGAATTCATATTTTTTATAAAAAATGATGTAGGTATCTAATTATAATAACTCAATTGAGATGAGAATTGAATGTGTTTATAAACTCTCATACTCTAAAAGAGAGTTGTGATTTATCAAGAGTGGAGGACTCGAGTACAACTTTTTATTCTAAAAAAATGTTTTATAATTTTTAAAATCTTTTACTTCGTTAAAAAAATATTATATAAATAATTTAAACATAAAATAGAGTTGCATAATTTATTTTATTTATATAATTTCGTCCTTATATATCATAATTATAAATAACCATCCTTATTTACCTTTTTAAAGACATTCAACATAATACATGCAAATCCATTACTTATAATCATATAAGTAACATATGGAGTCATGAATGCACATATTCTTGCTTATCATTTGTGTATATACATCAAAATAACCACTTTAACAAGTGTTTATATACAAACTTTTAGAAAAAATATATGTGATAATTGAATCATTTTATTGACATTTGAAAATTTGTTACTTTAACAAGTGTTTATATACAAACTTTTAGAAAAAATATATGTGATAATTGAATCATTTTATTGACATCTGAAAATTCGAAATAACATCTAGTATTTTTATCATCTCTTTTATGTGAACAATAAAATTTAGATTATGTTTTTAGAAAAAAAATATATACATTAAAAAGTTATGGAACTCTAGGCAATGTATCATACATAAGTAAACAAAAAATAATAATTTAGTTAAACTTTATTAAATGGAAGACTTTCTCAACATGAAACTTTTTATATGAAATTTTATATCATATTTATTAAATTATTAAATAATTACTTAAAGTTTATGTCTAACAAGTTAATTAAAGGTTTTTTTTTTAATTTTGTTTTTCTATTAAATATATTTTTCATTTATATTTTTATCAAAAATATTTTTTATTTTCCTTAAACTGCTAAATTTTCACAATCCATTTTTTTTTTATATCAAATACCTTCAAAAATTTAAGTTTTGTCAAGATAAAATTCAACACTGTGAATGGCTAGAATATTTGTTGCCCAACTTTTATATCCAAAAATATATTTTCTATAACAACTTCACAATTTTTTTAATACCTTTCTATATTCAAAAATATCTTGTTTTTAACAACCTCACAATTTCTTAATTAATTTTTTAAGGGTTTTAATTTCCCATAATATTCCAAAATATTATTTTCATTGTTATTTTTGTAATTTTATTTATGGGTTTAGCCCCACTTCTTGTTAACACTTACAATATTTGTTTTTGTTTTCCCATATCAATATCTTTTTTTTGTTTTTGTTTTTGCTTCTTTGGTCTTCCTCTATTTTTCATTTCCACCAATAATTTCATCTCCATCAATCTCTTCAATCTTCTCACACTACTCATAGTAAGACTCATCATCTTTAGGTTTACTTTGTTCTGAAGGATCTAAAGTGTAAGGAATAACCTCAAAAGCACAATCTTGTTCTCATCATAGTTTTCACTTTGCAAATTCTTGCCATGTGTCCAATCTCAAAATAATTATGGTAACTAAATGCAATATTTTTATAATCTACTTGTTGATCTCATTCTCTTGATTCAAATTTAATCTTAATGGATTGTGGTAAAGGTTTTGAAACATCCATACCAACACATATTCGAGTATATATAGCATGCATTCACTCCTTAGTGGGTGGTTCTTCCTTGATGAATTCCCCTTGGGTATTTCCAATATTCTTCAAAAAATCCTTATTTATAAGTTGATATGGAAGTCCAAAAAACCTAACCCACATTGGAAGTTGCTTAATAGTTTCTGTCTCAACAAAAAAACTTCGATTCCATGGTCTCAAATAAGGTGCATCTCTTTCCTTAAACCATGGACCACCAACCATTATTTTATCCCTAATTTTTGAACTACAAAAGATGATGAGGAACAAACCTTTAGGAAGAAAATTCAGAATAATTTGAATTCAATCCCCACTTCCACTTGATCTAATTTTGAATCTTCGAAAACACTGCCCATGATCTATGGAACTTACATATTAACCCTCTACTTTTTAAGAACCTTTATATCATTCTCAATCATCTCATCCTTGATACTTGATACTTACTTCTGGTGTAACATTGCTACCTGGATCGAACTTGCCATGTATTTGTTCTTTTGCTTATCTCCAACTTGGGCCTCCATACTTCCAACTAAGACATTCAGATTTCTAGCTAGGGCATCCTGATTTCCCATTAGGGATTTTAAATATGAATTTCCTTCCACAATAGCTAATGAGACTCGCTCTTGGCTTGCACTCTTTAGTTCACACTCCCTCTCTTATTGCACTTGCTCTCGCTTTCGGTTTACACTCTCTCTTGCCTCACAATTGCTCTCGACTTGCACTACCTCCTAGATCACAACTACCTGTGTCCTATTTTTCTCGATATTCCTTTGCTTCAATAATTTCCACGAAACTAGGTCCGAGGTGTAGACCAATTGGTTCATCCAAACCCCATAAGGAGGCTGAGGTCCAAGGTTCAAATCTCGGGCCTCGTCGGATTGAACGCTTGTCCCTTTCCTGGTGCTTTCAGCGGCGTAAAAGGTTTAAAATGATTGTGGCATGGTGGTTATAGGGGCGGACTGCACGAAGATCTGTGTAGTGGCTTCTAGGGGCGGACATCACAGAATACTGTGGCGACCATAAAAGCTGGATAGCCTGCCCGGATTCATGGTGGCTACCGATTCCACCATGTAATTCAAAAATAAAAAAATATAAATACTTTCCTCGAAACAATGTTCCATAAATTCATGGTAAGGGTTTGAAGTATTGATGCACTTTGGATGAACCTATCGCTCTTTTGCCATGATCGAATCGTGGCTTGCACCTTCTTATCTTGCACTCTCCTACCTCGCACTCTCTCCCAGCTTGCACTCCCTCTTGGCTCACAGTTGCCCTTGTCTCTTCTTTTTCTCAACGTTCCTTGACTTCAACAATTTTTTGGAAACAATGTTCAATGCATTCATGGTAAAGGTTTAAAGCACTCCGGATGAACCTGTAGCTCTTCTCCCATGACTGAATCTCAGTTCGCAGTCCCTCTAGGTTCATACTTCCTCTCAGATCTCATTTGCTCTTAGCTTACCCTTGCACATGTTGTTGCACTTACTCTTGGCTCGTGCTCGCACTTACTTTTGGCTGCACTCACTAGCACTCGCTTCTAGCTGCACTTACACTTGCTTCGACTCATAGCCGCACTCATTGCTGCACTTACTCCTGACTCGCGCTCTCACTCACTGCACTTACTCTCGAGCGCTCTCATACTCATTGTTGCACTTACTTTCGGTCCGCACTTACACTCGCTACTGCATTTACTCTCAGCTCACGTTCGCACTCCATGCTACACTTACTTTTGACATATGCTCACAATTATTTCCAACTCGTACTTGATTCATTGCACTTACTTCAAAACATAATTAAATATAATAGAATTTTTAATATTTTTTAAGTATATAAATTCATTCACATGAGTATATATTATATTTTATTATGGTTTGAACCTAAATTTTTTATAAACATGGACTGCTTTCAACAAACCTATCTGTCTCGTTCTAGTTGACTCGACGTGAAATCGGGACCACCCGTCACTCAAGGTTTATACCATCGTCGATCTGAAGCGCACTTGTTGACTCGACATGCAATCAAGACCACCGATCACTCGGAGTTCATACTGTCGTCGGTCTAAGGCGCACCCAGAGGGTTCGGGAGCAGACTACTACCTTGGCAAAGGGTTGGCTTCCCCCGTAGTTTTAACTTAGGTCTCTTATCGATAAGTGCCCAACCACACGTGCAATTACCAATCCACCTAACCCTTCGAAGTTTATGTTAAATTTATTATTGGTATCAAATATTTACAACATACAAGTTAAATATTTTTATAAATAATAAGAAATAATTTAGGTTTAAATAAAAAAATTATTACTAAATGTAAGGTTGTGAAAGGGTTATCTTTTCGCATTGAGCTATATAAGTTATTTGGTGTCGCTAAAATTTGAACCTTGGGGTGACGTACATCATTTTATTTGACCTAACCATTGAACCAAAGATTTGTTGGCTAAAAAAATTGAGTTAAAGAGGTTCGGGTTTTGGTTCTTCTTGAGAAGGTCCAAAGTTCAAAAGCAATGCTTAGTGGACTTAAATATGAACCTTGGTGTGACCTACATCATTTTATTTGACCCAACCATTGAGCCAAAGATTTGTTGGCTAAAAAATTGAGTTAGCAAAGGTTCGGGCTTTGGTTCTTCTTCGGAAGGTTCAAAGTTTAAAAATAGTGCATTGATGAGTGTGTGAGGGGTGGATATATGTATAGTTGTGCGTTTGATCTCTATCAACTCTCACCTTTATTAGAGGTCATGGTTGGGATGGAAATGCTCAACCCTCGACGCATCGGCTGAAGGTCATGGTTGGAAATGGTCAACCTTGAGTGCGTCGAGTACCCTAAAGGTTTTTCACACAAATCATGATTGGTTGAAATGAAAATAAACGTAAAAGTTTCTTGCATAGATCATAATTGGTTGAGATGAAAATGCACTTAAAGGTTTCTCACACGAATCTCAATTAAAAAATATGATAAATTCTAAATGGGTTCCTAATTTATAACTTCAAATTCTAAAGTTACGCATGTATTATTAAAATATATCACCATTAAACATCCAATATATTATATTATATATGCGTTATGGAACCTATCTGCTTTAATTAATACTTCCACTGTCTTCCATGCTCCGTGACTATGACGCTCCAATACGTCATATTATATATGCGTTATGGAACCTATCTCCCTTAATTAATACTACCACTATCTTCCATGCTCCGTGACTATGGCGTGTCCAACCGACAACGCATGTTCAAAAGTTGATAGATGATGAGCTGTCAAACCGTCCCTCCCCAGTCGAGAACTGGCTAAAAACATTAGTAAACGGTCAGCTATGGGACCATTACTCACTAAAATCATTTAAAAATCATATTTTTTATTTAAAAAAATGAAAGTTTATAATTAAAAATTTCAAATTTAAACACACACCTACCCTGAAGACTACTCGAGAGGTCATTTACTACAAGAATAGACTACTACCCCGCTCCTAATCAGATGGCTAATCTGAACCGTTAGTTTCTGCCCTCAATTTCTATAAATTGCTAGTTGAGATAATACAGAATTTCGTTCAATGATGTTGGTTTCATAAGCTCAGCCTCCATTTTTCTTGTTTGTAATCTTATCTAAATCCTCTTCCATTGATTTTTGTTGTGCAAGGGTTTCGTCTGCTCGTGGTGTGTGGAAGGGCTCTACGGTGTTGAAGACTTATAATTCAGCTGTCTGAAATTCCTGTTTTTGTATGAACATTTGACGCCTCTTCAGATCGGTTGAATGTGAATGAAGCTCTGCTAAAATTTTGAGATGCCGTATGCTATAATAAAAATGGGGCCGGTATTGATCTTATGTTTTAATGGTTGAAGGAAAAATGATTTTGCACTATGTAAGAATTTTGTTGCTTCAGCGTCGTTGGTTTTGTACATGGCGTTGCCTTGGCAGGTGCGCTTGCAGGCAGGCCATACTATCTTAATGAAAAGGATTCTGTTTCTGTTTGGGGAGGGATGACCTTCCCGAGTCTCTTAGCTTGTTTTCAGGCTGGTGTTTTGTGTCTCTTTTGCTCAGCTGTCTGTGCGGTCTCGATGATATTATTTCTTTTGTTATTGCTGAAGAGGGATCTTTGTTGTTTTTAGGCTTGGAGATGGATATTTGTTGTTCTTAGGATTGGATTACCGATCCGCCTAGTGAAATTACAAAAGACGTAAAGTCACAGAGAAGATGGCCGAAGCAGTTTTTATTCGTAGATACGTAAACCCCAGGCCGGCATTTAAACTCTGTTTTTTTTTTTTTTTTCAAATCGTCTCTTAGGTATATTTTCAAATTATGTTCCTGGCGCTGTTTTGTTTGTTTAATGTTGGTTTTGTTTTGGTTTTTGGTCCTGTGTTTTTTGCGGTGTTTGTGGTGTGTGGTGGGGTGTCCTGGTTTCATCCTTTTCCTTGTCAATTTTGATTTTATTTGTTCTTTCTTTTGTTTTTTTGGGTGATATTTAAAAAACTAAAAGAAAATTTTTTGGTTGTGGAAGTTTTGAAATTCTGTGGTAAGTTTTTGAAAAGTTTAAAATATAAATTTTAAAATTTTTTTAAGAGTGGGTGGTGTGGAAAAATCATTTTTGAAAATTTTTTTTTTGCTTTTGAATTTAATGTTTATTTTTAAATAAATTGTTTAATTGTTTTTAAGTAGTGTTGATTTAAGAATTTTTGGGTTGGTTTTCTCCACCAGTTTTTGGTGGGGGTTTTTGGGCCCTTTCCTCCTTCGTTGTTGGCCGAAGCGGTGCTATAATATATATTAATTTTTGAGAAAATCACAAATAATGTAAAAATAATTTTGTTGATTTTTTTTATATGTTAATTTTTTTTTGTTTGTTTTTTTTGGTTACATAGGAGAGTTGGTTACAATCACTATTTTAAGTGACTGGCCATTGCAGGGTTCAAACCGCAGGAACTGCTTCCAATAAACCTATTCGTCCCGTTATTGTTGACCAGATGTGAAACAAGGACCATCGGTCACTTGGGGTTCGTATTGTCATCAGTCTGAAGCACACTTGTTGACACGACGTGAACCCGGGACCACCGTCACTCAGGGTTCGTACCATTGTCGTCAATCTAAAGCGCACTCAAAGGGTTCGCAGACTACTACCTTTGCAAAGGGTTGGCTTCCCCCAAGGTTTGAACCTAGGTTTCTTATTGATAAGTGGCCAACCACATGCACTTACCAATCCACCTAGACGTTAAATTTATTATTGGTATCAAATATTTACAACATATAAGTTAAATATTTTTATAAATAATAAGAAATAATTTAGGTTTAAATAAAAAAATTATTACTAAATGTAGGGTTTTGAAAGGGTTATCTTTTCACATTGAGCTATATAAGTTATTTGGTGCCTCTAAAATTTGAACCTTGGGGTGGCCTACATCATTTTATTTCACCTAAACATTGAACCAAAGATTCGTTGGCTAAAAAATTGAGTTAGCAAAGCTTCGGGCTTTGGTTCTTTTTTGGAAGGTCCAAAGTTCAAAAACAACGCTTAGTGGGCTTAAATTTGAACCTTGGTGTGACCTACATCGTTGTATTTGACCCAACCATTGAGCCAAAGATTTGTTGGCTAAAAAATTGAGTTAGCAAAGGTTCGGGCTTTGGTTCTTCTTTGGAAGGTTCAAAGTTCAAAAATAGTGCATTGATGAGTGTGTGAGGGGTGGGTATGTGTATCTGTGTTTGATCTTTATTAATAGGTCAACACTCACCCTTATTAGAGGTCATGGTTGAATGAAAATGCTCAACCCTTCAAAATTTCTTACATAAATCATGATTGGTTGAGATGAAAATGCACTTAAAGGTCTCTCATACCAATCTCAATTAAAAAATATGATAAATTCTAAATGAGTTCCTAATTTATAGCTTCAAATGCTAAAGTTACGCATGTATTATTAAAATATATCACCATGGCTTAATGGTACATCCAATATACTATATGATATATGCGTTATGGAACCTATCTGCTTTAATTAATACTTCCACTGTCTTCCATGCTTCGTGACTATGACGATCCAATACATTATATCATATATGCGTTATGGAACCTAACTGCCTTAATTAATACTTCCACTGTCTTCCATGCTCCGTGACTATGACGTGTCCAACCGACATACGCATGTTCAAAAGTTGATAGATGATGAGCTGTCAAACCGTCCCTCCCCAGTCGAGAACTGGCTAAAAACATTAGTAAACGGTCAGCTATGGGACCATTACTCACTAAAATCAATTAAAAATCATATTTTTTATTTAAAAAATTAAAGTTATAATTAAAAATTTCAAATTTAAACAAACACCTAGCCTGAAGACTACTCGAAAGTTCATTTACTACAAGAATAGACTACTCCCCCGCTCGTACTATTCTAATCAGATGGCTAATCTGAACCATTAGTTTCTCCCCTCAATTTCTATAAATTGCAGGTTGAGATAATGCAGAATTTCGTTCAATGACGTTGGTTTCACGAGCTCAGCCTCCATTTTTCTTGTTTGTAATCTTACCTAAATCCTCTTCCATTGATTTTTGTTGTGCAAGGGTTTCGTCTGCTCGTGGTGTGTGGAAGGGCTCTACGGTGTTGAAGACTTATAATTCAGCTGTCTGAAATTCCTGTTTTTTTATGAACATTTGACGCCTCTTCAGATCGGTTGAATGTGAATGAAGCTCTGCTAAAATTTTGAGATGCCGTATGCTATAATAAAAATGGGGCCGGTATTGATCTTATGTTTTAATGGTTGAAGGAAAAATGATTTTGCACTATGTAGGAATTTTGTTGCTTCAGCGTCGTTGGTTTTGTACATGGCGTTGCCTTGGCAGGTGCGCTTGCAGGCAGGCCATACTATCTTAATGAAAAGGATTCTGTTTCTGTTTGGGGAGGGATGACCTTCCCGAGTCTCTTAGCTTGTTTTCAGGCTGGTGTTTTGTGTCTCTTTTGCTCAGCTGTCTGTGCGGTCTTGATGATATTATTTCCTTTGTTATTGCTGAAGAGGGATCTTTGTTGTTTTTAGGCTTGGAGATGGATATTTGTTGTTCTTAGGATTGGATTACCGATCCGCATAGTGAAATTACAAAAGATGTAAAGTCACAGAGAAGATGGCCGAAGCAGTTTTTATTCGTAGATACGTAAACCCCAGGCCGGCATTTAAACTCTGTTTTTTTTTTTTCCAAATCGTCTCTTATATATAAGGTATATTTTCAAATTATGTTACATTACTGGGCTAAAATAACAGATCAAAGAAAATATTAGCAGGTAAAGGGAGGGTTTGAGTAGTCTCTAGTGTCTTTTATGTTTTGAGATCATAGAAGGAAAAGGTTTGATTCACCTTGACCTTGGACATTCCTGTATGTTTTGAGGTCTTAAGGAGTAAAGAGTTTGATTTATCTTGACATTAGACTTGTCTTCTTAATTTCAGGTCCAATATCCTGTGATTTCAGGTACCCTGTAAAGGGTTTGACTCACCCATCCCCTCGGCATGATGATTTGAGGTCCCGTGTGCATCCCAACATCCTTAAAAAAGTATTATTTCTTGAGACCGAGAATTAAAGCTTCGGCCTAGTCACGTCTCAGTTGTAGGACATCTCTTAAATGAAGATGCAATCTTGAAAAATTCAACCGGATTTTGATTCTATGCATTGTGATCCACAGATCCTTTATAAGTTTCAGAATGTGATTAAATGGACTTTCACCAATGTGGCCAAGGGGAAGTATGTACATGATTTAGTGGTTTTTCGTTTGCTTGACCAAAGAGTTGAAGCTCAACTCCTTCAGAAGGAGAAGAATTATCCTTTCTTAATGGCTGTTTGGTCGATTCTTCCTTTTTTTCGTTCTCATGAGGTTTGGTTTTTCCAATCCCTTCAGGTAATAAAACTTGGGCCACTGCGAGGACTCCAACTGCCATTCTGTAAATGGAATTTCTACTTGTGCCATGTTGGGGTCCTCCGGCACTTAACAGCCCTTTGGTCTTACTAATGCCCTTTGGTAGCATTACTTTTGTGGAATCTTTAAGGTGAACAAACTCTTTAGCAGCGCTACTTTTGTGAAACCATTCAAATCATTCAGGGTGAACAAACTTCTCTTTAGCAAGAGTTTAAACCCATAATCCTTAAAAACGTGAACATACTCTCTTTAGTAGGTGGTCAAATCCAATGGCATTAAGTTAAATATTATTTATGGGAGAAGTTGCTCCTATATTATTCATATGCATAGCCCTGCAAGTATGAGTGACCTTAATTTAGACTTTGCTACTAGTCTTTATTTCACTACAGGCTGCGTTTTTGGCCTAGGTTGCTCCTATATTATTCATATCCATAGCCCTGTAGGTACGAGTGACCTACAAGCTTTAAGTTAAATATTAATTTAGAATTTGTTATTAGTCTTTATTCCACTAGAGGCTATAATTTTGCGCGTTTTTGCAGAAGTTGCTCCTATATTATCCATATCCATAGCCTTGTAGGTACGAGTGACCTACAAGCTTTAAGCTAAATATTAATTTAGAATTTGTTATTAGTCTTTATTCCACTAGAGGCTATATATATATATTTTTTCCAAAGTGGCATCATATGGACCAATAGAGGTAAATATTAATTTAGAGTTCGTTATTAGTTTTTTTTTTAACTAGAGGCTATATTTTTTATCTTGATCTCTTATATAATTTTTTATAACCAATTGTCATATGTTCCAATTCTTATAATCAATATTCCAACTTGACTAGAGGTAAATATTAATTTAGACTTTGTTATAAATCTTTATTTCACTAGAGATTAGATTTTTTATCACGATGTCTCATATATTCCAATTCATGAAGAATATGTTGTTTTTGATCACGATGGATGAACATGCATTATTGTATGAGCATTTACAACATCAAGGATATAATCAATATCCCAACCTAGCTAGAGGTAAATATTAATTTAGAGTTTGTTATTAGTCTTTATCCCACTAGAGGCTACATTTTTTTTATCACAATGCCTCATATGTTACAATTCATCAAGAATATGTAGTTTTTGATCATGGTGGATGAACATTCATTATTGTAGAAGCATTTACTCAACATCAAGGATATCAGCAAACAATTGTCAACCACATACTTATGAGCATTTCATTGAAACCTTGAACATCACTTTGACCTGAAGTTTGAAAGGTTGTGCAATAAGCTCTTACAACAAGACAGATCGAAGAAACTGTTCGATAGCAACAGTGAGACAGAGGGTTCACAACAGGCCTTTGTAGCTAATGTCAAGGGCAAAGGCAAGTGGACGAAGAAGAAAGGACAAGGTAGTGGTGAGGATGCAACCAAGAGTCTAAAGACCATCACATGTCATTACTATGGCAAGGTGGGCCATATGAAGTAGCACTATAGAAAGAGGTTGGCAGATTAGAAAACCAACCAGGGAGGGTCTCAATATAAGGCCTTTTATGCATTCATGGCTAAGAAACAAGCAGATCAACCTAGATCATTTGCTTGGTACATAGATTCAGGTGCATCATGAAACTTTACCAATAGAAAGGATTGGTTCTTGGAGTACATCGTTTGTGAAATCTCCAAGGATTCAATGACCTTCGAAGGTGGGGAAGATTTTATGATAGTGGGCAAAGGGAATGTGTAGATTTTCTTTGGAGGGAAAATGTTAAATATCCTAAATGTGTATTATGCGCCAGAAATGGAGCTTAATCTGGTCTCAGTTAGTCAAATTATGAAGCACTACACCCATCTAGATGTCATCTTTAGCAATCACAAACGCTACATATTTGATAAAGAGACCAAAAATATTGCTCTTGGTGTGGAGGATCATGTACTGTTTAGATTGGTTAACATCGAACAAGTCAAGGAGCATGCATTAGCAGCCAAGAGTGCATCAAACATTAGTACACTTTGGCATCAACGTTATGGGCACCTAAATTTTACCTACCTCTCTCAGTTGGCACGAGAGAAATTGGTAGATGGACTTATTGACATCCAACATCATCAGATACATGGTGTTTGTGGAGCTTGCCAAGCATAGAAGCAACACAGAATGCCATTTGATGAAGGACAAGCTTGGAGAGCAAACAATGTCCTTCAATTGGTTCATGTAGTTGTTCATGGACCAATGAACATGACATCCATCATAGGTGCCAGGTATTTCCTTCCTTTTGTTGATGACTACAATAGGAAGATGTGGGTGTGTTTTTTGAAACTGAAATCTAATGTGTTTAATGAATTTCAAACGTTCAAAGCATTAGTAGAGAAAGAGTCAAGGTGTTAAATGGTGGAGAATTTTGTTCAAAAGAATTCCACAACTTAACATCAAAGTTAGAAAGTCGTGATATGGTATCAAAGCTAGGAAGAGTTTAGGTGTCTGAAGCCGTATCAAGAGTCTTGGACCTTTGAAAGACAAGGTTTCCACTCTTGCAACTTCAATAGTCCTAGAGGCACGGAGTCTATGTGAGTGTGAAGACCTAGGGACTGTTGTTGGTAGAAACAGATCGAGAGATTGCTAGCATGACACATCAAAGAGCCAAAAGGGTTTTGGATCAGTTGAAGCCAAGATTGATTTGATTTTTGGGTTTTTGGTTTTAATGCCAAGATTTTTTTTAGAGGAATTTGCTTTGATTAAAAAAAAGAGATCGTACAGCCTCCATCAAGCGGTCATAGCTCAAATCGAGCCACCAACCACTAAATCAACTGACGCCAAACAATTTTTATCTCGCATGTGAACTACCAATGAGATTCGTACGACTGTACGGGACCATACAATTCTAGAAATTGAGTTGTTTAGCGAAATTTGACATGTACGAATTGTTTAGACAACCAATCAAAAGAAATTTTTGAGTTTTATTGACAATAGAGAAGAGTTGGAATTAAATTGAAGTCTGTTCTTGTTTGTATTGCGGTCCAGTTTGCAGATCTAGAAAAATTGGTTGTTGATTTCCAGATCCAAGAGAAATTGACAATGTTATAAATGTTTTGTTGATGATTTTGGATAGATTTTTCAAAAATTTATGTGTTATTTGGAGCTGTTTTTTAGCAGAATTTTTAAAAATGTGTTTTTCAACAATACGTGGCTGCCATAGGTGTTTAGAGTCACTATCTAGGTGTTCTTACTTAGGATTGTGGATTGAGGAAGGGAAGAACAGATATTTCCAACATTTTCCTTTGTTTTAGTATATATTTTTGCACATTTGAGTTGTAGTTATGGCCTCTTTACCCAATATCATGTTGGAAGGCAACCAAAGATTCTCTAAAAAGAACTACAATATGTGGAAGCAGTGTATGTTGGCCATATTTGAGTATAAATGCTTGGATAATATCGTCGTAGGCAAAGACACCAGACCCACAAGTACGGGTAAAGACCAGGACAAGTTTGATGAACGAGACAAAGAAGTAGTAATTTTTCTTGAACGAGACAAAGAAGTAGTAATTTTTCTTAAGTTGTCCGTAATAGATGAGATGCTTCCTGAAGTCCAGACAGGGAAGACTTCAGGAATGGTTTGGAAGCATTTGAGAGAGTTGAAAGAGATTTTAGACAACGACAGAGCCTTCTTCCTTAAGAATATGTTGTTTTTGATCATGATGGATGAGCATGCATTATTGCAGGAGTATTTACTCAACATCAAGGATATCAGAGAACAATTGTCAACCATTGGTTGGGAAATGGAAGAAGAGGACATGGTGGTAATGACGTTGAAAAGCTTACCACGTGCTTATGAGCATTTCATTGAAACCTTGAACAATCACCTCTACGAATGTTGACCTAAAGTTTGAAGAGCTATGCAATAAGCTCTTACAACAAGATAAATTGAAGAAATTGTTCGGTAGCAATGCAATAAGCCCTTACAACAAGACAGATGAAAGAAACTATTTGGTAGCAGTAGTGAGACAAGGTCCAAAATAAACCTTTGCAGCCAATGTCAAGGGCAAAGGCAAGTGGGCAAAGAAGAAAGGACAAGGCAGCGGTGAGGACACAACCAAGAGTCTAAAGACCATCACATGTCATTATTGTGGCAAGGTGAGCCATATGAAGAAGCATTGTAGAAAGAGGTTGGTAGATTAGAAAATCAACTAGGGAGGGTCTCAACCAAGAGTCTCAAGACCATCACATGTCATTACTGTGGCAAGGTAGACCATATGAAGAAGCACTATAGGAATAGGTTGGCAGATTAGAAAATCAACTAGGGAGGGTCTCAATAGAAGGCTCATGTTGTAGAGCATACAAAGGAGTCAACCTTCTATGCATTCATGGCCAAAAAACAAGCAGATCAACCTATATCATTTGCTTGGTACATAGATTTAGGTGCATCATGACACTTTGCCAACATAAAGGATTGGTTCTTGGAGTACACCGCTTGTGAATTCTCTACGGATTCAATGACCTTTGAAGGTGGGGAAGATTTCACGATAGTGGGCAAAGGGAATGTGTTTATTTCCTTTGGAGGGAAAATGTTAATTTTCCTAAATGTGTATTATGTGCCAAAAATGGAGCTTAATCCTCTCTCAGTTAGTCAGATTATAAAGCACTACCCCCATCTAGATGCCATCTTTAGCAATCACAAATGCTACATATTTGACAAAGAGACCAATAAGACTCTTGCTCTTAGTGTGGAGGATCATGGATTGTTTAGACTGGTTGACATCCAAAAAGTTAGGGAGCATGAATTAACATCCAAGAGTGCATCAGACTTTAGTACACTCTAGCATCGACATTATGGGCACCAAAATTTGACCTATCTCAGTTGGCACGAGAGAAATTGGTAGATGGACTTCTTGATATCCAACATCAGATACATGGTGTTTGTGGATCTTGCTAGGCAGGGAAGCATCACAAAACACCATTTGATGAAGGACAAGCTTGGAGAGCAAACAAAGTCCTTCAACTGGTTCATGTAGATGTTTGTGGATTAATGAACACGACATCCATCATAGTTTCCAGGTATTTCCTTCTTTTTGTTGATGACTACAATAGGAAAATGTGAGTGTGTTTTTTGAAACTAAAATGTGACGTGTTTAATGAATTTCAAAAGTTCAAAGCATTAGTAGACAAAGAGTCAAGGTGTTCAATGGTGGAGAATTTTGTTCAAAAGAATTCCACAACTTAATATCAAAGCTAGGAAGTCGTGATATGGTATCAGGGCTAGGAAGAGTCTAGGTGTCTGAAGCTGTATCAAGAGTCTCGAGCCTTTGAAAGATAAGGTTTCCACTCTTGTGACTTCAACAGTCCTAGAGGCACAAAGTTTGTGCAAGTGTGAAGACCTAGGGACTACAGTCGGTAGAGATGGATCGAGGGATCGCCAACGTGACATGTTAAAGTGCCAAAAGGGTTTCGGATCAACCGAAGTTATGACCAATCTAATTTTTGGATTTTTTATTTTAAAGCCAAGATTTTTTTTAGAGAAAGTTGCTTTGATTTTATAAAAAAATGAGATCGTACAAACTCCATCGAGCGGCTATAGCTCAAATCGATCCACCAACCACTAAATCAACCGTCGCTAAAGAGTTTTTAAAACCTGCACGTGAGTTGCCAATGAGATTCGTATGGTTGTACGGGATCATACAATGCTAGGAATTGAGCCGTTTAGCGAAATTTGACTTGTATTGCTTGTTTAGATAGCCAATCAAAAGAATTTTTGAGTTTTATTGACAGTAAAGAAGATTTGGAATTAAATTGAAGTTGTTCATGCCTGTATTGCTGCCCAGATTTGCAGATCTAGAATATCTAAGGAGAAATTGACAATGTTATGAGTGTTTTATTGTTGATTTTGGACATATTTTTCAAAAAATTGTGTTCTATGTTATTTGGAGCTGTTTTTGAGTAGAATTATTAAAAATCTATGTTTTTCAATGATACATGACTATCACAGGTGTTTAGAGCCAGTATCTAGGTATTCTTACTCCAGTATTGCGGATTGAGGGAGGGAAAAATAGGTATTTCCAATATATTCTTTTGTTTTAGTATATATTTTTGCACATTGGAGCTGTAGCTATGGCCTCTTTACCCAATATCATGTTGGAAGGCAACCAAAGATTCTCTAGGAAGAACTACAATACGTAGAAGCAACATATGTTGGCCATATTTGAGTACAGATGTTTGTATAATATCGTACTAGGTAAAGACACCCGATCCATGAGTGCGGGTAAAGACCAGGACAAGTTTGATGAACAAGATAGAGAAGTAGTAATGTTGCTTAAGTTATCCGTAACAGATGATATGCTTCCTGAAGTCTAGATAGGGAAGAATTCAACAACAATTTGGAAGCATTTGAGAGAGTTGAATGAGATTTCGAAAAATGGTAAAGCCTTCTTGAATAATTTGCTATTTTCGATCACGATGGATGAGCATGCATTATTGCAGGAGCATGGACTCAACATCAAGGATATTAGAGAACAATTATCAACCATTGTTCAGGAAACAGAACAAGAGAACATGATGGTATTAGCGTTGAAAAGATTACCACGTGTTTATGAGCATTTCATTGAGACCCTAAACATCACCACTACAAATGTTGACCTGAAGGCTGAAGAGTTGTGTAATAAGATCTTACAACAAGATAGATGGAAGAAATTGTTCGGTAGCAATAGTGAGACAGAGGGTTTAGAACAGACCTTTGTAGCCAATGTTAAGGGCAAAGGCAAGTGGGCAAAGAAGAAATGACAAGGCAACGATGAGAATGCAACCAAGAGACTAAAGACCATCACATATCATTACAAGGTGGGCCATGTGAAGAACTGTAGAAAGAGGTTGGAATATTAGAAAACCAACCAGGGAGGGTCTCAACAGAAGGCTCATGTTGCAAAGCATACAAAGGACTTAGCCTTCAATGCATTCATAGGCAAGAAACAAGCAAATCAGCCTAGATCATCCGCTTGGTACATAGATTCAGTTGCATCATGACACTTCAGGAAGGATTGGTTCTCGAAGTACACCGCATGTGAATTCTCCAAGGATTCGGTGACCTTTGGAGGTGGGGAAGATTTCACGATAGTGGGCAAAGGGAATGTGTTGATTTCCTTTGGAGGAAAAATATTAATTTTCTTAAATGTGTATTATCTGCCAAGAATGAAGCTTAATATGCTCTCACTTAGTCAAATTATAAGGCATTGCCCCAATCTAGATGTCATCTTTAGCAATGATAAATGCTACATAGTTGACAAAGAGACCAATAAGACTATTGCTCTTGGTGTGGATGATCATGGACTGTTCATACCGGTTGACATCAAACAAGTCAAGGAGCATGCATTAGCAGCCAAGAGTGCATCGGACATCAGTACACTTTGGAATCATTGGTATGGGCATCTAAATCTAATCTACATCTCTTAGTTGGCACGAGAGAAATTAGCAGATGGACTTCCTAACATCCAACAACAGATACATGGTGTTTATGGAGCTTGCAAAGCAGGGAAGCAACACAAAATGCCATTTGATCAGTGTTACCGGTCGTCCCCCTAGACCCCTAGATTCGGATACGTTCTATATAAGATTCGGATCCGGATGCGATCCGACTATTGGTCCGTCTAGGGTTCTGCCCGGGGGACCCGGATATGGTCGGGTCCCCCAGGCGGAACCTTGGACGGACCCGCAGGGAACCCGTTGAATAAAATAATATTAAAAATAATAATAAATATTACTTTAAAAATTAAATACTTAAATTTGAATATAAAAATTAAAATAAAAAAAATCTAAGACCCACTCCCACGTACTCCACCTAATTCCTTTTACTCCTATTACAAGTGGCATGGCAAAGTAAAAAAACATGACCAAGCTACTAATTCAACCATTCGTCAAGTGGAACCTAGCTCGCGGCGCAGAGAACTCCTCACACTCCTCCATAGCTCGCGGTGAATTCCTCCAAATCCTAACTTGCTGCTGGTCAGGTATCGCGGTGAATTCCTCCAAATCCTAGCTTTTTGTTGGTCAGGTATGTTAGCTTTTCCTCTACAATGTGTTAGATTAATATTAGAAAGTAAAGATAAAGTTTATAAAAATGTAGAAATTAAACATTAAACCAGTTCAAAATAAATTAAGAACAGAAACCCTCCTTCGGTCCTTTTCGCCCTTCTCTCCTCTATGAAAACAATTTAAGAAACCCTTCTTCGATCCTTTTCGCCCTTCTCTCCTATGCGAAAACAATTTAAGAACAGAAACCCTCCTTTGGCCCTCTCCTCTGCGAAAACAATTTAAAAATAGAAACCCTCCTTCAGCCCTTCTCTCCTGTACAAAAACAATTTATGAACAGAAACAGAAATAGAAACCCTCACGCAGAACTTCGAACAATTTAAAAACAGAACTTCGAAAACAATTTATGAATAATTTAAAAATAGAAATCTCCCCCCACCATTCAACAATGCGAGCTTTAAGGTCCAGGTGCTGGGTCCATATTGCCTCGAAACGAAATGGAGTTTTGAACAGGGGTTTGTTGATCATTTCAAAAATTAGGGTGTTGTGGTCAGACCTAATTTTTGGCAAGGTTTGTAAGCTGGCATCTCCAAATAGAGAAAGCGCATCCTAAGAAAGAAGAAAATGGTCTAGACTCACCTGAATGAGGTCACCCCTATCCTTCTATTACTCCATGTGTACTAAAACCCCCTTAGTTGAACATCCATTAGCTCGTTGGCATCCACAAAATAATTGAAGTCCCCCGTTATCCTAGAAGTGATTTCTTTCTCTCCTCTATTCTTAGAGGGATATAAAGGGGCATTAAAATATTCGACAAGGATCCAAGGGATATTATTGAAAGCCTCACGCATCTGGGTGAGAGTGTTCAACAATATCAACCTGTCCTTAGGGTTGTTTGAGGTGTAGACATTCATCAATATCCAGGAGTGCTTCATGATAGGATCATGAAAAAAATGTTGGAAATACATCATTCACTAGAAATCATACTACCTTCCACCTTGGTTGGGTCCCAGAGGCAGAGGAGGTTTCCAGAAGTACCCAAGGTCGGAGTAAAGGAAAAATTACACTTCCTCCAAATAGTTTTGGTAACTTTAGGCGAGTTTGTATGCATAATTTAGTTTCTTAGATTAGAAAAATTATAGGATTTGACTCCTTTTGCATCGAAGTAGCAAGTATTTGTTTTGCTGGTCCATTTAGCCCTCTCGCATTCCAGGAGAGGATTCTCATTTGGAACTCTTGGAGGGTTTTTTGCCTCCTTTGCCTTGCTGCGCAAGAGGTTTAAATCTTTTTATTTCTTCTCTATTAGAAATTCCCAATTCATAAAAGAGAGTTCATTGGGTGCCATTGGCAATGTCTTTTGCTATATCTATGTTTCTTTGTTCCACAATAGAAGGTTTGCCCTTCTTTTTATCCCCTCCAACATCAATTAGGGATTTTTTAAAGCTCATGGTCTATTTAGGGCTCCAAGCTTCGGGAGAGTCTTGAGATGACTCAGGACTATCAAACTCCTCGTCCTGGGGATCAGGTGGGAGAAGAGACGGGTCATACCTGTTGGATGGGGGGAGCTAGGCAATGGATTAGGTGACAAAGGGGGATTAGATGATGGGAGCTAGGGTTCAGAGGTTGTGGTCGATGGGGATTTAGGGAACAAGTCTAGGGATGACAGTGGGGTTGCAGGGGAGGGTTTGCCTTCGAGGTTGTTTGGTTGGGGTGATTTAATCCAAGGAATTCCTCTCTGGAAAAATCCTTATTATCATCGATGAGATTTGCATTGTTGAATAAACTGAACCTATTGGAAGAAGTGAACATGAAACTTACCTTTTTCTTATCACCTTTTGGATATTGGGGAGCATGTTGCTTGCCTTTGGGCTCATGGCACATATACACTTTGGCATTCGTTCTCTTGACCTCTCCTTTGGGTTGGCATTGTATCTCCTGGTGGTCACTTATGCAAGCTTTAGTTTCAAACACTGGCTTCGAAGGTGCCCTTGGGTGTGGCACTCGGTGCAAAAATATGGTTTATTCTCATACTCCACTACTTGAAACTGATGATAAGTCCCATAGATCAGATTCACATGGGTCAGGAGCTGGGTCTTCAAATTTCATGTTGACGCAGATATGAGCCTGTGTCAATCTTGATCGGGCGCACGTTGTAGGGTCAATAGTGACAAGCTCCCCAATTTTGCGAGAAATCCCCTGTAGGACGTCCTCATACCAAAAATGGGAGGGAAGGTTTGGGAGACAGACCCAGATGGGGGTAGAGTTGATGTTCTGATTCTTCGGGTCGAAGTCCACGCTAACCATGGGTCCCCCATTAAAATGTGATCCATGTCCTCTTGAGTATTGAGTCAAATCATGAAGAAACCCATGGATATGGCGATAAATTATAAACAACCATTGGTTTTCCATTTAGCCACTGCCCATTGTCGGATGACCTCTATATCGGGTCTTCTACACATAAATTTCCCAACTAGGGAGAAATAATCGCTGGAAATATATTTGGCCATGACTTCTTTTGGTAAAATTATATCATAACCTTCAAGAATAAAGGTGCGTGATGAGGTTGTGGGGGGTTTGGTCCTTCCCTTGAGCATTTTTGTAAATTATGTTGCTCGATGTTTACTGTTGTCTGTCACGACTTTATTCGGGGCTTCTTTCCTCCCAAGGGCATCTTTGCCATCCGACACCATCGGGTCAGACTTGGTTGTGGCCCTGTTCCCACCTTCCTGGTCGTCTGTTCCATTATTGGTTCCACTTGTGCGCACTCGCGCTCCGTCCCTACTCCAATACTACAACTTTTCTTTTTCCTGCTCGTCGAAGATTTGAAAATCGAAACTTCGCTCGCCATCACTTTCCTTGAAATATACTCATTATTACTTCATATTCAAGGTAGGATCTTAAACCGTATTAAAATAAATTTGAAACTATAACAAAATATTAATTTCTTGATAACTCTTTTTTAGGGGCTTTATCTATACCCCTAATATCCAAGATACCATCTTCATTATCACTTTTTATTTTTATTTATCAACTTAGCCCTACATCTTAGTCATGTTTAGGATATTTATTTTGTAATTTCCCAAATCAATATCCCTTTGTGTTTCCTTTTTTCTTTGATTATGCTTTGAGGATCTTCATATTATTTTTTCATTTTACATACTCGTTTTATTTTATGTATTTGTATGACAAACAATCAAATTTTAGTTATATTTATTATTAAAATGAATTCAATTATTCCTCAAGTTATAAGTGATTTCCTAGGTTCTCTTAAAGAAAATTTTAAAGAGAAGAAAAAGGTGTTCTAAGTATCTAGGTTCTTACAACAAAGTTTGGTAGAAGGAAGGAGGAAGCATGAAGCCTCCATGAAATGTAAAATGTTTGCAATGTTATATGCATAGTATTATAATATAAATATCCACATACAATTAAAAAAAATGATAATTTTTTTCTAATAATATGTTTTATAATTTTGTTGAATAGCTCACTAGAATATATAACAAGAAGTAGATATAATGTGAAGCACCAACAAAATAGGAATATTGTAATATTTGAGATAGTCCAAGCATTCCTAAAGTCAAAATGTTTGTTTGGCTAGTAGGTCATAGAATAATTTTATCCTGGGATAACCTTATGAAAAGGGGTTTTCATGGCCCCTCACAATAAGTTTTATGTAAAAAAGAGGAGAGTATAGACCATCACTTGGGACACTACTGAATAGTTTGGAAATTATGGCAATGGATTCTTAATATGTTTGGTAAATGCATAGTGATGAATGACAAAATTGAAGAACGATTAAAGCAATGACAAAGCACTTTTAAAAGTGAGGCTTTATAGACAATCTAGGATATATCAAAGGATAAATACTTTGAATTGTATGGCTGAGAAGTAATAGAAGGAAATTTAAAGAAAAGAAAAACAATTTAGAGGTAATGAAAAGGAATATTTGTTTATCCATAGAGGAGTCTAAACCCTATCAACTCACTCAATCCCTAATATTGAAGCAGAGAGCCTTGATAGATGGAGAAACAAAAAGAAGGCAAAGAATATAAAGTTGAAACCACGAGAAGTGGAGTTGGTCAAATTGCATTTTGATGGAGCATCCAAAGGAAATCTAGGACCAATAGGAGTAATAATTAGAAATAATAGAGGAGATATTTTGTCTCATTACGCTTTCAATAGTGGATTTAAGACAAATAATGAAGTTGAAACTTGGGTGGCTTTAGAAGGGTTAAAAATATGCAGACAAATAAAATAGAAATGAGCATGGATGGAAGATGATTCACTAATGGTAATGAATACAATTTTGAGGAAAGCAAAGGCTCCATGGAACATATAAGAGATAATTGTGGAAACACAAGGCTTTGCTACAAAGTTTTAAGAAATCAAGTTTACACATACATTAAGGGAAGGAAATAAATGTGCAAATAGACTAGCCAATAGAGGGGTTTTAATTGAGGATCATAATATTAAATTCTCTTTTCCAAGGAAGTATTATGTTTAGCTGAAGCTGATAAGAAAATGTTGATTACCTGAATAAAATATTGGTTACGATTTATTTTAATGTTTTCCATTGATAATATTTGCTTTATTTTATAACATTAATTTATTTTCATATAAACTATTTATTGCAATTCTTATGGTTGCACTCATGCTTTAGGAAGGAAACTAACAATCCAAAACTCATAAAGCAAACTATGATAGCGTGAAGTTTTGGAAATATTACTCTACTTAGATGCAATGCATAAACAATAGAGGTGGAGTTTTGGTTTTGTGAAGATTGTTGCAGAAAAATACCAAGAAGAAGGATGTTGAATTTTGGAATATTTTTATTCACACAAAAAACTGAAGAAGATCTAAAAAATGAAAATAAAGAATTCATATTTTTATAAAAAATAATGTAAGAATCTAATTATAACAACTCAATTGAGATGAGAATTGAATCTGTTTATAAACTCTCAAGCTCTAAAAAAGAGTTGTGATTTATCAAGAGTGGAAGACTCAAATACAACCCTTTTATTCTAAAAAAAATGTTTTATAATTTTTAAAATCTTTTACTTTATGTTAAAAAAATATTATATAAAGAATTTAAACATGAAATAGTGTTGCATAATTTATTTTATTTATATAATTTCATCCTTATGTATCATAATTATAAATAACCATCCTTATTTACCTTTTTAAAGACATTCAACATAATACATGCAAATCCATTACTTATAATCATATAAGTAACATATGAGTCATGAATGCACATATTCTTGCTTATCATTTGTGTATATACATCAAAATAACCACTTTAATAAGTGTTTATATACAAAATTTTAGAAAAAATATCGGTGATAATTGAATCATTTGATGACATTTGAAATTTTGAAATAACACCTAATTTTTTATCATCTCTTTTATGTGAACAATAAAATTTAGATTATGTTTTTAGAAAAAAAAAAATGCATTAAAAAGTTATGGAACTAAGCAATGTATCAAACATAAGTAAACAAAAATATAATCTAGGTAAACTTTATTATTTTAGATGGAACATGAAACTTTTTATATGAAATTTTATATTATATTTGTTAAATTATTAAATAATAACTTAAAGTTTCTGTATAACAAGTTAATTAAAGCTCTTTTAATTTTGTCTTTCTATCAAAGATATTTTTCATCTTCCTCAAATTGCTAAATTTCCACAATTCACTTTTTTTTTATATCAAATGCCTTCAAAAATTTAAATTTTGTGAAGATAAAATTCAACACTGCAAATGGCTAGAATATTTGTTGCCCAACTTCTATATCCAAAAATACCTTGTCTTTGACAACTTCACAATTTTTTTAAAACCTTTTAATATCCAAAAATATTTTGTCTCTAACAACCTCACAATTTCTTAATTACTTTTTTAAGGGTTTTTATTTCCTTTAATATTCCAAGATATTATTTTCATTGTTATTTTTTTATTTTATTTGTGGGTTTAGCCTCATTTCTTGTTAACACTTATGATATTTCTTTTTGTTTTACCATATCAATATCTTTTTTTTTTGCTGCTTTGGTCTTCTTCTTTTTTCTTTTCATTTCCGACAATACTTTCATCTTCATCAATTTCTTCAATCTTCTCACATTGCTCATAGTAAGACTTATCATCTTTAGGTTTACCTTGTTTTGAAGGATATGAAGTGTAAGGAATAACCTCAAAAGCACAATCTTCTTTATGTTGCCCTAGAAACCCTAAAGTGCAAGGATGTTCTTTTGTAGCTCTTACCTTCTTATTCTATCATAAAAACCCTAAATTGTTATGGTTTTCCTCCAACCTCATTTCTTTATTATTCTGCTCTTGAAACCTGAAAGTGTAAGGGATAACATCTTCACTACTTTCACTTTTATTACCTGAAGAGGATTCTAAACTACTTGAGGAAAATAAAGATGATTTACCTAGAATAAACTTGACCTCTTTTGTTGTCTTTGTTTTAAGATTTATCTCCACATCTTCTTTTGCACCTTTAATTCCTTCTAAACTTGCCAAATGATATTGTAGATATGCTTCATTTGCCTCTACTTTTGGAGTGGAATATCCTTGATCTGATCTAGATTCTATTATTGTATGATTTCCTTGTTTCATCTTGAAGTTTATCTCATGGCTAGAATTTTTTATCTCTCTCTTCATAGTTTTCACTTTGCAAATTTTTTCCATGTGTCCAAACTCAAAATAATTGTGGCAACGAAATGCAATATTTTTATAATCTATTTGTTGATCCCATTCTCTTGATTCAGATTTAATATTAATGGATTGTGGCAAAGATTTTGAAACATCCATAGCAACACATATTCAAGTATATATAGCATGCATTCGCTCCTTAGTGGGTGGTCCTTCCTTGATGAATTCCCCTAGGGTATTTCCAATATTCTTCAACACATCCTTATTTATAAGTTGATATGGAAGTCCAAAAAACCTAACCCGAACCGAAAGTTGCTTAATAGTTTCTGTCTCAACAAAAAACTTCGATTCCATGGTCTAAAATAAGGTGCATCTCTTTCCCTAAACCATGGACCACCAACCATTATTTTATCCCTAATTTTTGAACTACAAAAGATGACGAGGAAAAAACCTTTAGGAAGAAAAGTCATAGAACAATTTGAATTCAATCCCCACTTCCACTTGATCCAATTTTGAATCTCCAAAAACATTGGCCATGATCTATGGAACTTACATATTAACCCTTTACTTTTAGGAACCTTTATATCATGCTCAATCATCTAATCCTTGATACTTACTTTTGGTGTAACATTGCTACATAGATCGAACTTGCCATGTATTTGTTCTTTTGCTTATCTCCATCTTGGGCCTCCATAATTCCAACTAAAACATTCAGATTTCTAGCTAGGGAATCCTGATTTCCCATTAGGGATTTTAAATATGAATTTCCTTCCACAATAGCTAATGGGACTCGCTCTTGGCTTGCACTCTTTGGTTCACACTCCCTCTATGATTGCACTTGCTCCCGCTTTCGGTTTACACTCTCTCTTGCCTCACACTTGCTCCCGACTTGCACTACCTCCTGGCTCACAACTACCCGTGTCCTATTTTTCTCGGCATTCCTTTGCTTCAATAATTTCCTGGAAATAATGTTCCACAAATTCATGGCAAGGGTTTGAAGCATTGATGCACTTTGGATGAACTTGTCGCTCTTTTGCCATGATCGAATCTGGGCTTGCACCCTCTTATCTTGCACTCTCCTACGTCGCACTCTCTCCCGGCTTGCACTCCCTCTTGGCTCACAATTGCCTTTGTCTCTTCTTTTTCTCAACGTTCATTGATTTCAACAATCTTTTGGAAACAATGTTCCATGCATTCATGGTAAAGGTTTGAAGCATTGATGCACTCCGGATGAACCTGTAGCTCTTCTTCCATGACTGAATCTCAGTTTGCACTCCCTCTCGGATCATACATTCTCCCAGATCTCATTTGCTCTTAGCTTGCCCTCGCACTTGTTTTTGCACTTACTCCTGGCTCGTGCTCGCACTTACTTTTGGCTGCACTCACTGGCACTCGCTTCTAGCTGCACTTACTCACAATTGCTTCGGCTCATAGTCGCATTCGTTGTTACACTTACTCTCGACTCGTGCTCTCACTCACTGCACTTACTCTTGAGCGCGCTCGTACTCATTGCTGCACTTACTCTTGGTCCGCACTTACACTCGCTACTGCACTTACTCTCGGCTCACGTTCGCACTCCATGTTGCACTTACTTTTGGCACGTGCTCGCAATTACTCCCACTCGATGCTACACTTACTTCTAAAATATGCTCGCAATTATTCCCAACTCGTACTTGATTCACTGTTGTACTTACTCCAAAACATAATATAATAGAATTTTTAATTTTGTTAAGTACATAAATTCATTCACATATATATATAATGTTTTATTATGGGTTGAACCTAAATTTCTTTTAAAAAAAATCTAAAACCATATCCACAAAGACAAAAAAAAAAAAAAATTAATTTTGGATATGTGGAAGATTTACGTGAAAATTGCAAATGTTGTGTAACAAGTTTATCATATACGAAAAGAATAATTATAAAAAATAAATAAAACTTACTTAATAAAAAAAAATATTTATTTAAGAGTGGGTGGTGCATGTGAAACAATCAATTTTTGGAAAAAAATTATAATTTTATACATTAGCTTTTTGACAATACATATAAATGTATTTAATATTAATTTAAAATAAATAATGTATATTAATTGTTTTTATTAAGTTAGTGTATGAAATTTTTAAGAAAATTATTTAGGGTTGGATATTTCATCCCAACCAAGATTTTTTATAAGGATGAGAGCTGAGCTTTATCTATAGGGGCCAAACATACAGTCATACAGACATTCACCTTTCACACACTAATCCACGCCCTGTTTGAACCTTGGACCTCCCGAAGAAGAACCAAAACCCGGAGTGTTGTCCCTCGAGAAAAAATAATATATATTAATTTTTGAGAAAATCACAAATAAATGTAAAAATAATTTTGTTGATCTATTTTTTTATGTTAATTTTTTTTTGTTTGTTTTTTTGGGTTACATAGGTGAGTTGGTTACAATCACTATTTTTAGTAACTGGTCATCGCAAGGTTCAAACCATAGGGACTGCTTCCAACAAACCTATCCGTCTCGTTCTTGTTGACCATATGTGAAACCGGGACCACCGATCACTCGAGGTTCGTATTGTTATCAGTCTGAAGCGCACTTGTTAACCCGACGTAAAATCGGGACCACCGTCACTCAAGGTTCGTACTAAAACACACTCAAAGGGTTCACAGACTACTACCTTTGCAAGTTTGAACCTAGATTTCTTATTGATAAGTGCCCAACCACACCTGCACTTACCAATCCACCTAGCCGTTAAATTTATTATTGGTATCAAATATTTACAATATATAAGTTAAGTTAAATATTTTTATAAATAATAAGAAATAATTTAGGTTTAAATAAAAAAATTATTACTAAATGTAAGGTTTCGAAAGGGTTATCTTTTCACATTGAGCTATATAAGTTATTTGGTGTCCCTACAATTTGAACCTTGGGGTGACCTACATCATTTTATTTGACCTAACCATTGAACCAAAGATTTGTTGGCTAAAAAAATTGAGTTAGCAAAGGTTCGGGTTTTGGTTCTTCTTCAGACGGTCCAAAGTTCAAAAGCAACACTTAGTGGGCTTAAATTTGAACCTTGGTGTGACCTACATCATTTTATTTGACCCAACCATTGAGCCAAAGATTTGCTGGCTAAAAAATTGAGTTAGCAAAGGTTCGGGCTTTGATTTTTCTTGCCAAGGTTCAAAGTTCAAAAATAGTGCATTGATGAGTGTGTGAGGGGTGGGTATGTGTATAGTTGTGTGTTTGATCTCTATTAATAGGTCAACTCTCACCTTTATTAGAGGTCATGGTTGAGATAAAAATGCTCAACCCTGAACCCATCAGCTAAGGTCACGGTTGGGATGGAAATGCACAACCTTGAGTGCGTCGAGTACTGTAAAGGTTTTTCACACAAATCATGATTGGTTGAAATGAAAATACACGAAAAAATTTCTTACATAGATCATAATTGGTTGAGATGAAAATGCACTTAAAAGTTTCTCACACAAATCTCAATTAAAAAATATCATAAATTCTAAATGAGTTCCCTAATTTATAGCTTCAAATTTTTAAGTTACGCATGTATTATTAAAATATATCACCATGGCTTAATGGTACATCCAATATATTATATGATATATGCGTTATGGAACCTATCCGCGCTTTAATTAATACTTCCACTGTCTTCCATGCTCCGTGACTATGACTATCCAATACATTATATTATATATGCGTTATGGAACCTATTAACCTTAATTAATACTTCCACTGTCTTCCATGCTCCGTGACTATGACGTGTCCAACCGACATACGCATGTTCAAAAGTTGATAGATGATGAGCTGTCAAACCGTCCCTCCCCAGTCGAGAACTGGCTAAAAACATTAGTAAACGGTCAGCTATGGGACCATTACTCACTAAAATCAATTAAAAATCATATCTTTATTTAAAAAATGAAAGTTATAATTAAAAATTTCAAATTTAAACAAACACCTAGCCTGAAGACTACTCGAAAGTTCATTTACTACAAGAATAGACTACTCCCCCGCTCGTACTATTCTAATCAGATGGCTAATCTGAACCATTAGTTTCTCCCCTCAATTTCTATAAATTGCAGGTTGAGATAATGCAGAATTTCGTTCAATGACGTTGGTTTCACGAGCTCAGCCTCCATTTTTCTTGTTTGTAATCTTACCTAAATCCTCTTCCATTGATTTTTGTTGTGCAAGGGTTTCGTCTGCTCGTGGTGTGTGGAAGGGCTCTACGGTGTTGAAGACTTATAATTCAGCTGTCTGAAATTCCTGTTTTTTTATGAACATTTGACGGCTCTTCAGATCGGTTGAATGTGAATGAAGCTATGCTAAAATTTTGAGATGCCGTATGCTGTAATAAAAATGGGGCTGGTATTGACCTTATGTTTTAATGGTTGAAGGAAAAATGATTTTGCACTATGTAGGAATTTTGTTGCTTCAGCGTCGTTGGTTTTGTACATGGCGTTGCCTTGGCAGGTGCGCTTGCAGGCAGGCCATACTATCTTAATGAAAAGGATTTTGTTTCTGTTTGGGGGAGGGATGACCTTCCCGAGTCTCTTAGCTTGTTTTCAGGCTGGTGTATTGTGTCTCTTTTGCTCAGCTGTCTGTGCGGTCTTGATGATATTATTTCCTTTGTTATTGCTGAAGAGGGATCTTTGTTGTTTTTAGGCTTGGAGATGGATATTTGTTGTTCTTAGGATTGGATTACCGATCCGCATAGTGAAATTACAAAAGACGTAAAGTCACAGAGAAGATGGCCGAAGCAGTTTTTATTCGTAGATACGTAAACCCCAGGCCGGCATTTAAACTCTGTTTTTTTTTTTTTCCAAATCGTCTCTTATATATAAGGTATATTTTCAAATTATGTTACATTACTGGGCTAAAATAACAGATCAAAGAAAATATTAGCAGGTAAAGGGAGGGTTTGAGTAGTCTCTAGTGTCTTTTATGTTTTGAGATCATAGAAGGAAAAGGTTTGATTCACCTTGACCTTGGACATTCCTGTATGTTTTGAGGTCTTAAGGAGTAAAGAGTTTGATTTATCTTGACATTAGACTTGTCTTCTTAATTTCAGGTCCAATATCCTGTGATTTCAGGTACCCTGTAAAGGGTTTGACTCACCCATCCCCTCGGCATGATGATTTGAGGTCCCGTGTGCATCCCAACATCCTTAAAAAAGTATTATTTCTTGAGACCGAGAATTAAAGCTTCGGCCTAGTCACGTCTCAGTTGTAGGACATCTCTTAAATGAAGATGCAATCTTGAAAAATTCAACCGGATTTTGATTCTATGCATTGTGATCCACAGATCCTTTATAAGTTTCAGAATGTGATTAAATGGACTTTCACCAATGTGGCCAAGGGGAAGTATGTACATGATTTAGTGGTTTTTCGTTTGCTTGACCAAAGAGTTGAAGCTCAACTCCTTCAGAAGGAGAAGAATTATCCTTTCTTAATGGCTGTTTGGTCGATTCTTCCTTTTTTTCGTTCTCATGAATTTTGGTTTTTCCAATCCCTTCAGGTAATAAACCATGGGCCACTGCGAGGACTCCAACTGCCATTCTGTAAATGGAATTTCTACTTGTGCCATGTTGGGGTCCTCCGGCACTTAACAGCCCTTTGGTCTTACTAATGCCCTTTGGTAGCATTACTTTTGTGGAATCTTTAAGGTGAACAAACTCTTTAGCAGCGCTACTTTTGTGAAACCATTCAAATCATTCAGGGTGAACAAACTTCTCTTTAGCAAGAGTTTAAACCCATAATCCTTAAAAACGTGAACATACTCTCTTTAGTAGAAGGTCAAATCCAATGGCATTAAGTTAAATATTATTTATGGGAGAAGTTGCTCCTATATTATTCATATGCATAGCCCTGCAAGTATGAGTGACCTTAATTTAGACTTTGCTACTAGTCTTTATTTCACTACAGGCTGCGTTTTTGGCCTAGGTTGCTCCTATATTATTCATATCCATAGCCCTGTAGGTACGAGTGACCTACAAGCTTTAAGTTAAATATTAATTTAGAATTTGTTATTAGTCTTTATTCCACTAGAGGCTATAATTTTGCGCGTTTTTGCAGAAGTTGCTCCTATATTATCCATATCCATAGCCTTGTAGGTACGAGTGACCTACAAGCTTTAAGCTAAATATTAATTTAGAATTTGTTATTAGTCTTTATTCCACTAGAGGCTATATATATATTTTTTTTCCAAAGTGGCATCATATGGACCAATAGAGGTAAATATTAATTTAGAGTTCGTTATTAGTTTTTTTTTTAACTAGAGGCTATATTTTTTATCTTGATCTCTTATATAAATTTTTATAATCAATTGTCATATGTTCCAATTCTTATAATCAATATTCCAACTTGACTAGAGGTAAATATTAATTTAGACTTTGTTATAAATCTTTATTCCACTAGAGATTAGATTTTTTATCACGATGTCTCATATATTCCAATTCATGAAGAATATGTTGTTTTTGATCACGATGGATGAACATGCATTATTGTATGAGCATTTACAACATCAAGGATATAATCAATATCCCAACCTAGCTAGAGGTAAATATTAATTTAGAGTTTGTTATTAGTCTTTATCCCACTAGAGGCTACATTTTTTTTATCACAATGCCTCATATGTTACAATTCATGAAGAATATGTAGTTTTTGATCATGGTGGATGAACATTCATTATTGTAGAAGCATTTACTCAACATCAAGGATATCAGCAAACAATTGTCAACCACATACTTATGAGCATTTCATTGAAACCTTGAACATCACTTTGACCTGAAGTTTGAAAGGTTGTGCAATAAGCTCTTACAACAAGACAGATCGAAGAAACTGTTCGATAGCAACAGTGAGACAGAGGGTTCACAACAGGCCTTTGTAGCTAATGTCAAGGGCAAAGGCAAGTGGACGAAGAAGAAAGGACAAGGTAGTGGTGAGGATGCAACCAAGAGTCTAAAGACCATCACATGTCATTACTATGGCAAGGTGGGCCATATGAAGTAGCACTATAGAAAGAGGTTGGCAGATTAGAAAACCAACCAGGGAGGGTCTCAATATAAGGCCTTTTATGCATTCATGGCTAAGAAACAAGCAGATCAACCTAGATCATTTGCTTGGTACATAGATTCAGGTGCATCATGAAACTTTACCAATAGAAAGGATTGGTTCTTAGAGTACATCGTTTGTGAAATCTCCAAGGATTCAATGACCTTCGAAGGTGGGGAAGATTTTATGATAGTGGGCAAAGGGAATGTGTAGATTTTCTTTGGAGGGAAAATGTTAAATATCCTAAATGTGTATTATGCGCCAGAAATGGAGCTTAATCTGGTCTCAGTTAGTCAAATTATGAAGCACTACACCCATCTAGATGTCATCTTTAGCAATCACAAACGCTACATATTTGATAAAGAGACCAAAAATATTGCTCTTGGTGTGGAGGATCATGTACTGTTTAGATTGGTTAACATCGAACAAGTCAAGGAGCATGCATTAGCAGCCAAGAGTGCATCAAACATTAGTACACTTTGGCATCAACGTTATGGGCACCTAAATTTTACCTACCTCTCTCAGTTGGCACGAGAGAAATTGGTAGATGGACTTATTGACATCCAACATCATCAGATACATGGTGTTTGTGGAGCTTGCCAAGCATAGAAGCAACACAGAATGCCATTTGATGAAGGACAAGCTTGGAGAGCAAACAATGTCCTTCAATTGGTTCATGTAGTTGTTCATGGACCAATGAACATGACATCCATCATAGGTGCCAGGTATTTCCTTCCTTTTGTTGATGACTACAATAGGAAGATGTGGGTGTGTTTTTTGAAACTGAAATCTAATGTGTTTAATGAATTTCAAACGTTCAAAGCATTAGTAGAGAAAGAGTCAAGGTGTTAAATGGTGGAGAATTTTGTTCAAAAGAATTCCACAACTTAACATCAAAGTTAGAAAGTCGTGATATGGTATCAAAGCTAGGAAGAGTTTAGGTGTCTGAAGCCGTATCAAGAGTCTTGGACCTTTGAAAGACAAGGTTTCCACTCTTGCAACTTCAATAGTCCTAGAGGCACGGAGTCTATGTGAGTGTGAAGACCTAGGGACTGTTGTTGGTAGAAACAGATCGAGAGATTGCTAGCATGACACATCAAAGAGCCAAAAGGGTTTTGGATCAGTTGAAGCCAAGATTGATTTGATTTTTGGGTTTTTGGTTTTAATGCCAAGATTTTTTTTAGAGGAATTTGCTTTGATTAAAAAAAAGAGATCGTACAGCCTCCATCAAGCGGTCATAGCTCAAATCGAGCCACCAACCACTAAATCAACTGACGCCAAACAATTTTTATCTCGCATGTGAACTACCAATGAGATTCGTACGACTGTACGGGACCATACAATTCTAGAAATTGAGTTGTTTAGCGAAATTTGACATGTACGAATTGTTTAGACAACCAATCAAAAGAAATTTTTGAGTTTTATTGACAATAGAGAAGAGTTGGAATTAAATTGAAGCTGTTCTTGACTGTATTGCGGTCCAGATTTGCAGATCTAGAAAAATTGGTTGTTGATTTCCAGATCCAAGAGAAATTGACAATGTTATAAATGTTTTGTTGATGATTTTGGATAGATTTTTCAAAAATTTATGTGTTATTTGGAGCTGTTTTTTAGCAGAATTTTTAAAAATGTGTTTTTCAACAATACGTGGCTGCCATAGGTGTTTAGAGTCACTATCTAGGTGTTCTTACTTAGGATTGTGGATTGAGGAAGGGAAGAACAGATATTTCCAACATTTTCCTTTGTTTTAGTATATATTTTTGCACATTTGAGTTGTAGTTATGGCCTCTTTACCCAATATCATGTTGGAAGGCAACCAAAGATTCTCTAAAAAGAACTACAATATGTGGAAGCAGTGTATGTTGGCCATATTTGAGTATAAATGCTTGGATAATATCGTCGTAGGCAAAGACACCAGACCCACAAGTACGGGTAAAGACCAGGACAAGTTTGATGAACGAGACAAAGAAGTAGTAATTTTTCTTGAACGAGACAAAGAAGTAGTAATTTTTCTTAAGTTGTCCGTAATAGATGAGATGCTTCCTGAAGTCCAGACAGGGAAGACTTCAGGAATGGTTTGGAAGCATTTGAGAGAGTTGAAAGAGATTTTAGACAACGACAGAGCCTTCTTCCTTAAGAATATGTTGTTTTTGATCATGATGGATGAGCATGCATTATTGCAGGAGTATTTACTCAACATCAAGGATATCAGAGAAAAATTGTCAACCATTGGTTGGGAAATGGAAGAAGAGGACATGGTGGTAATGACGTTGAAAATCTTACCACGTGCTTATGAGCATTTCATTGAAACCTTGAACAATCACCTCTACGAATGTTGACCTAAAGTTTGAAGAGCTATGCAATAAGCTCTTACAACAAGATAAATTGAAGAAATTGTTCGGTAGCAATGCAATAAGCCCTTACAACAAGACAAATGAAAGAAACTATTTGGTAGCAGTAGTGAGACAAGGTCCAAAATAAACCTTTGCAGCCAATGTCAAGGGCAAAGGCAAGTGGGCAAAGAAGAAAGGACAAGGCAGCGGTGAGGACACGACCAAGAGTCTAAAGACCATCACATGTCATTATTGTGGCAAGGTGAGCCATATGAAGAAGCATTGTAGAAAGAGGTTGGTAGATTAGAAAATCAACTAGGGAGGGTCTCAACCAAGAGTCTCAAGACCATCACATGTCATTACTGTGGCAAGGTAGACCATATGAAGAAGCACTATAGGAATAGGTTGGCAGATTAGAAAATCAACTAGGGAGGGTCTCAATAGAAGGCTCATGTTGTAGAGCATACAAAGGAGTCAACCTTCTATGCATTCATGGCCAAAAAACAAGCAGATCAACCTATATCATTTGCTTGGTACATAGATTTAGGTGCATCATGACACTTTGCCAACATAAAGGATTGGTTCTTGGAGTACACCGCTTGTGAATTCTCTACGGATTCAATGACCTTTGAAGGTGGGGAAGATTTCACGATAGTGGGCAAAGGGAATGTGTTTATTTCCTTTGGAGGGAAAATGTTAATTTTCCTAAATGTGTATTATGTGCCAAAAATGGAGCTTAATCCTCTCTCAGTTAGTCAGATTATAAAGCACTACCCCCATCTAGATGCCATCTTTAGCAATCACAAATGCTACATATTTGACAAAGAGACCAATAAGACTCTTGCTCTTAGTGTGGAGGATCATGGATTGTTTAGACTGGTTGACATCCAAAAAGTCAGGGAGCATGAATTAACATCCAAGAGTGCATCAGACTTTAGTACACTCTAGCATCGACATTATGGGCACCAAAATTTGACCTATCTCAGTTGGCACGAGAGAAATTGGTAGATGGACTTCTTGATATCCAACATCAGATACATGGTGTTTGTGGATCTTGCTAGGCAGGGAAGCATCACAAAACACCATTTGATGAAGGACAAGCTTGGAGAGCAAACAAAGTCCTTCAACTGGTTCATGTAGATGTTTGTGGATTAATGAACACGACATCCATCATAGTTTCCAGGTATTTCCTTCTTTTTGTTGATGACTACAATAGGAAAATGTGAGTGTGTTTTTTGAAACTAAAATGTGACGTGTTTAATGAATTTCAAAAGTTCAAAGCATTAGTAGACAAAGAGTCAAGGTGTTCAATGGTGGAGAATTTTGTTCAAAAGAATTCCACAACTTAATATCAAAGCTAGGAAGTCGTGATATGGTATCAGGGCTAGGAAGAGTCTAGGTGTCTGAAGCTGTATCAAGAGTCTCGAGCCTTTGAAAGATAAGGTTTCCACTCTTGTGACTTCAACAATCCTAGAGGCACAAAGTTTGTGCAAGTGTGAAGACCTAGGGACTACAGTCGGTAGAGATGGATCGAGGGATCGCCAACGTGACATGTTAAAGTGCCAAAAGGGTTTCGGATCAACCGAAGTTATGACCAATCTAATTTTTGGATTTTTTATTTTAAAGCCAAGATTTTTTTTAGAGAAAGTTGCTTTGATTTTATAAAAAAATGAGATCGTACAAACTCCATCGAGCGGCTATAGCTCAAATCGATCCACCAACCACTAAATCAACCGTCGCTAAAGAGTTTTTAAAACCTGCACGTGAGTTGCCAATGAGATTCGTATGGCTGTACGGGATCATACAATGCTAGGAATTGAGCCGTTTAGCGAAATTTGGCTTGTATTGCTTGTTTAGATAGCCAATCAAAAGAATTTTTGAGTTTTATTGACAGTAAAGAAGATTTGGAATTAAATTGAAGTTGTTCATGCCTGTATTGCTGCCCAGATTTGCAGATCTAGAATATCTAAGGAGAAATTGACAATGTTATGAGTGTTTTATTGTTGATTTTGGACATATTTTTCAAAAAATTGTGTTCTATGTTATTTGGAGCTGTTTTTGAGTAGAATTATTAAAAATCTATGTTTTTCAATGATACATGACTATCACAGGTGTTTAGAGCCAGTATCTAGGTATTCTTACTCCAGTATTGCGGATTGAGGGAGGGAAAAATAGGTATTTCCAATATATTCTTTTGTTTTAGTATATATTTTTGCACATTGGAGCTGTAGCTATGGCCTCTTTACCCAATATCATGTTGGAAGGCAACCAAAGATTCTCTAGGAAGAACTACAATACGTAGAAGCAACATATGTTGGCCATATTTGAGTACAGATGTTTGTATAATATCGTACTAGGTAAAGACACCCGATCCATGAGTGCGGGTAAAGACCAGGACAAGTTTGATGAACAAGATAGAGAAGTAGTAATGTTGCTTAAGTTATCCGTAACAGATGATATGCTTCCTGAAGTCTAGATAGGGAAGAATTCAACAACAATTTGGAAGCATTTGAGAGAGTTGAATGAGATTTCGAAAAATGGTAAAGCCTTCTTGAATAATTTGCTATTTTCGATCACGATGGATGAGCATGCATTATTGCAGGAGCATTGACTCAACATCAAGGATATTAGAGAACAATTATCAACCATTGTTCAGGAAACAGAACAAGAGAACATGATGGTATTAGCGTTGAAAATATTACCACGTGTTTATGAGCATTTCATTGAGACCCTAAACATCACCACTACAAATGTTGACCTGAAGGCTGAAGAGTTGTGTAATAAGATCTTACAACAAGATAGATGGAAGAAATTGTTCGGTAGCAATAGTGAGACAGAGGGTTTAGAACAGACCTTTGTAGCCAATGTTAAGGGCAAAGGCAAGTGGGCAAAGAAGAAATGACAAGGCAACGATGAGAATGCAACCAAGAGACTAAAGACCATCACATATCATTACAAGGTGGGCCATGTGAAGAACTGTAGAAAGAGGTTGGAATATTAGAAAACCAACCAGGGAGGGTCTCAACAGAAGGCTCATGTTGCAAAGCATACAAAGGACTTAGCCTTCAATGCATTCATAGGCAAGAAACAAGCAAATCAGCCTAGATCATCCGCTTGGTACATAGATTCAGTTGCATCATGACACTTCAGGAAGGATTGGTTCTCGAAGTACACCGCATGTGAATTCTCCAAGGATTCGGTGACCTTTGGAGGTGGGGAAGATTTCACGATAGTGGGCAAAGGGAATGTGTTGATTTCCTTTGGAGGAAAAATATTAATTTTCTTAAATGTGTATTATCTGCCAAGAATGAAGCTTAATATGCTCTCACTTAGTCAAATTATAAGGCATTGCCCCAATCTAGATGTCATCTTTAGCAATGATAAATGCTACATAGTTGACAAAGAGACCAATAAGACTATTGCTCTTGGTGTGGATGATCATGGACTGTTCATACCGGTTGACATCAAACAAGTCAAGGAGCATGCATTAGCAGCCAAGAGTGCATCGGACATCAGTACACTTTGGAATCATTGGTATGGGCATCTAAATCTAATCTACATCTCTTAGTTGGCACGAGAGAAATTAGCAGATGGACTTCCTAACATCCAACAACAGATACATGGTGTTTATGGAGCTTGCAAAGCAGGGAAGCAACACAAAATGCCATTTGATCAGTGTTACCGGTCGTCCTCCTAGACCCCTAGATCCGGATACGTTCCATATAAGATTCGGATCCGGATGCGATCCGACTATTGGTCCGTCTAGGGTTCTGCCCGGGGGACCCGGATATGGTCGGGTCCCCCAGGCGGAACCTTGGACGGACCCGCAGGGAACCCGTTGAATAAAATAATATTAAAAATAATAATAAATATTACTTTAAAAATTAAATACTTAAATTTGAATATAAAAATTAAAATAAAAAAAATCTAAGACCCACTCCCACGTACTCCACCTAATTCCTTTTACTCCTATTACAAGTGGCATGGCAAAGTAAAAAAACATGACCAAGCTACTAATTCAACCATTCGTCAAGTGGAACCTAGCTCGCGGCGCAGAGAACTCCTCGCACTCCTCCATAGCTCGCGGTGAATTCCTCCAAATCCTAGCTTGCTGCTGGTCAGGTATCGCGGTGAATTCCTCCAAATCCTAGCTTTCTGTTGGTCAGGTATGTTAGCTTTTCCTCTACAATGTGTTAGATTAATATTAGAAAGTAAAGATAAAGTTTATAAAAATGTAGAAATTAAACATTAAACCAGTTCAAAATAAATTAAGAACAGAAACCCTCCTTCGGTCCTTTTCGCCCTTCTCTCCTCTATGAAAACAATTTAAGAAACCCTTCTTCGATCCTTTTCGCCCTTCTCTCCTATGCGAAAACAATTTAAGAACATAAACCCTCCTTTGGCCCTCTCCTCTGCGAAAACAATTTAAAAATAGAAACCCTCCTTCAGCCCTTCTCTCCTATACAAAAACAATTTATGAACAGAAACAGAAATAGAAACCCTCACGCAGAACTTCGAACAATTTAAAAACAGAACTTCGAAAACAATTTATGAATAATTTAAAAATAGAAATCTCCCCCCACCATTCAACAATGCGAGCTTTAAGGTCCAGGTGCTGGGTCCATATTGCCTCGAAACGAAATGGAGTTTTGAACAGGGGTTTGTTGATCATTTCAAAAATTAGGGTGTTGTGGTCAGACCTAATTTTTGGCAAGGTTTGTAAGCTGGCATCTCCAAATAGAGAAAGCGCATCCTAAGAAAGAAGAAAATGGTCTAGACTCACCTGAATGAGGTCACCCCTATCCTTCTATTACTCCATGTGTACTAAAACCCCCTTAGTTGAACATCCATTAGCTCGTTGGCATCCACAAAATAATTGAAGTCCCCCGTTATCCTAGAAGTGATTTCTTTCTCTCCTCTATTCTTAGAGGGATATAAAGGGGCATTAAAATATTCGACAAGGATCCAAGGGATATTATTGAAAGCCTCACGCATCTGGGTGAGAGTGTTCAACAATATCAACCTGTCCTTAGGGTTGTTTGAGGTGTAGACATTCATCAATATCCAGGAGTGCTTCATGATAGGATCATGAAAAAAATGTTGGAAATACATCATTCGCTAGAAATCATACTACCTTCCACCTTGGTTGGGTCCCAGAGGCAGAGGAGGTTTCCAAAAGTACCCAAGGCCGGAGTAAAGGAAAAATTACACTTCCTCCAAATAGTTTTGGTAACTTTAGGCGAGTTTGTATGCATAATTTAGTTTCTTAGATTAGAAAAATTATAGGATTTGACTCCTTTTGCATCGAAGTAGCAAGTATTTGTTTTGCTGGTCCATTTAGCCCTCTCGCATTCCAGGAGAGGATTCTCATTTGGAACTCTTGGAGGGTTTTTTGCCTCCTTTGCCTTGCTGCGCAAGAGGTTTAAATCTTTTTATTTCTTCTCTATTGGAAATTCCCAATTCATAAAAGAGAGTTCATTGGGTGCCATTGGCAATGTCTTTTGCTATATCTATGTTTCTTTGTTCCACAATAGAAGGTTTGCCCTTCTTTTTATCCCCTCCAACATCAATTAGGGATTTTTTAAAGCTCATGGTCTATTTAGGGCTCCAAGCTTCGGGAGAGTCTTGAGATGACTCAGGACTATCAAACTCCTCGTCCTGGGGATCAGGTGGGAGAAGAGACGGGTCATACCTGTTGGATGGGGGGAGCTAGGCAATGGATTAGGTGACAAAGGGGGATTAGATGATGGGAGCTAGGGTTCAGAGGTTGTGGTCGATGGGGATTTAGGGAACAAGTCTAGGGATGACAGTGGGGTTGCAGGGGAGGGTTTGCCTTCGAGGTTGTTTGGTTGGGGTGATTTAATCCAAGGAATTCCTCTCTGGAAAAATCCTTATTATCATCGATGAGATTTGCATTGTTGAATAAACTGAACCTATTAGAAGAAGTGAACATGAAACTTACCTTTTTCTTATCACCTTTTGGATATTGGGGAGCATGTTGCTTGCCTTTGGGCTCATGGCACATATACACTTTGGCATTCGTTCTCTTGACCTCTCCTTTGGGTTGGCATTGTATCTCCTGGTGGTCACTTATGCAAGCTTTAGTTTCAAACACTGGCTTCGAAGGTGCCCTTGGGTGTGGCACTCGATGCAAAAATATGGTTTATTCTCATACTCCACTACTTGAAACTGATGATAAGTCCCATAGATCAGATTCACATGGGTCAGGAGCTGGGTCTTCAAATTTCATGTTGACGCAGATATGAGCCTGTGTCAATCTTGATCGGGCGCACGTTGTAGGGTCAATAGTGACAAGCTCCCCAATTTTGCGAGAAATCCCCTGTAGGACGTCCTCATACCAAAAATGGGAGGGAAGGTTTGGGAGACAGACCCAGATGGGGGTAGAGTTGATGTTCTGATTCTTCGGATCGAAGTCCACGCTCCATTTGCAAAGGAACTGACTCCTTCGCCCAAAGAACCATGGGTCCCCCATTAAAATGTGATCCATGTCCTCTTGAGTATTGAGTCAAATCATGAAGAAACCCATGGATATGGCGATAAATTATAAACAACCATTGGTTTTCCATTTAGCCACTGCCCATTGTCGGATGACCTCTATATCGGGTCTTCTACACATAAATTTCCCAACTAGGGAGAAATAATCGCTGGAAATATATTTGGCCATGACTTCTTTTGGTAAAATTATATCATAACCTTCAAGAATAAAGGTGCGTGATGAGGTTGTGGGCGGTTTGGTCCTTCCCTTGAGCATTTTTGTAAATTATGTTGCTCGATGTTTACTGTTGTCTGTCACGACTTTATTCGGGGCTTCTTTCCTCCCAAGGGCATCTTTGCCATCCGACACCATCGGGTCAGACTTGGTTGTGGCCCTGTTCCCACCTTCCTGGTCGTCTGTTCCATTATTGGTTCCACTTGTGCGCACTCGCGCTCCGTCCCTACTCCAATACTACAACTTTTCTTTTTCCTGCTCGTCGAAGATTTGAAAATCGAAACTTCGCTCGCCATCACTTTCCTTGAAATATACTCATTATTACTTCATATTCAAGGTAGGATCTTAAACCGTATTAAAATAAATTTGAAACTATAACAAAATATTAATTTCTTGATAACTCTTTTTTAGGGGCTTTATCTATACCCCTAATATCCAAGATACCATCTTCATTATCACTTTTTATTTTTATTTATCAACTTAGCCCTACATCTTAGTCATGTTTAGGATATTTATTTTGTAATTTCCCAAATCAATATCCCTTTGTGTTTCCTTTTTTCTTTGATTATGCTTTGAGGATCTTCATATTATTTTTTCATTTTACATACTCGTTTTATTTTATGTATTTGTATGACAAACAATCAAATTTTAGTTATATTTATTATTAAAATGAATTCAATTATTCCTCAAGTTATAAGTGATTTCCTAGGTTCTCTTAAAGAAAATTTTAAAGAGAAGAAAAAGGTGTTCTAAGTATCTAGGTTCTTACAACAAAGTTTGGTAGAAGGAAGGAGGAAGCATGAAGCCTCCATGAAATGTAAAATGTTTGCAATGTTATATGCATAGTATTATAATATAAATATCCACATACAATTAAAAAAAATGATAATTTTTTTCTAATAATATGTTTTATAATTTTGTTGAATAGCTCACTAGAATATATAACAAGAAGTAGATATAATGTGAAGCACCAACAAAATAGGAAAATTGTAATATTTGAGATAGTCCAAGCATTCCTAAAGTCAAAATGTTTGTTTGGCTAGTAGGTCATAGAATAATTTTATCCTGGGATAACCTTATGAAAAGGGGTTTTCATGGCCCCTCACAATAAGTTTTATGTAAAAAAGAGGAGAGTATAGACCATCACTTGGGACACTACTGAATAGTTTGGAAATTATGGCAATGGATTCTTAATATGTTTGGTAAATGCATAGTGATGAATGACAAAATTGAAGAACGATTAAAGCAATGACAAAGCACTTTTAAAAGTGAGGCTTTATAGACAATCTAGGATATATCAAAGGATAAATACTTTGAATTGTATGGCTGAGAAGTAATAGAAGGAAATTTAAAGAAAAGAAAAACAATTTAGAGGTAATGAAAAGGAATATTTGTTTATCCATAGAGGAGTCTAAACCCTATCAACTCACTCAATCCCTAATATTGAAGCAGAGAGCCTTGATAGATGGAGAAACAAAAATAAGGCAAAGAATATAAAGTTGAAACCACGAGAAGTGGAGTTGGTCAAATTGCATTTTGATGGAGCATCCAAAGGAAATCTAGGACCAATAGGAGTAATAATTAGAAATAATAGAGGAGATATTTTGTCTCATTACGCTTTCAATAGTGGATTTAAGACAAATAATGAAGTTGAAACTTGGGTGGCTTTAGAAGGGTTAAAAATATGCAGACAAATAAAATAGAAATGAGCATGGATGGAAGATGATTCACTAATGGTAATGAATACAATTTTGAGGAAAGCAAAGGCTCCATGGAACATATAAGAGATAATTGTGGAAACACAAGGCTTTGCTACAAAGTTTTAAGAAATCAAGTTTACACATACATTAAGGGAAGGAAATAAATGTGCAAATAGACTAGCCAATAGAGGGGTTTTAATTGAGGATCATAATATTAAATTCTCTTTTCCAAGGAAGTATTATGTTTAGCTGAAGCTGATAAGAAAATGTTGATTACCTGAATAAAATATTGGTTACGATTTATTTTAATGTTTTCCATTGATAATATTTGCTTTATTTTATAACATTAATTTATTTTCATATAAACTATTTATTGCAATTCTTATGGTTGCACTCATGCTTTAGGAAGGAAACTAACAATCCAAAACTCATAAAGCAAACTATGATAGCGTGAAGTTTTGGAAATATTACTCTACTTAGATGCAATGCATAAACAATAGAGGTGGAGTTTTGGTTTTGTGAAGATTGTTGCAGAAAAATACCAAGAAGAAGGATGTTGAATTTTGGAATATTTTTATTCACACAAAAAACTGAAGAAGATCTAAAAAATGAAAATAAAGAATTCATATTTTTATAAAAAATAATGTAAGAATCTAATTATAACAACTCAATTGAGATGAGAATTGAATCTGTTTATAAACTCTCAAGCTCTAAAAAAGATTTGTGATTTATCAAGAGTGGAAGACTCAAATACAACCCTTTTATTCTAAAAAAAATGTTTTATAATTTTTAAAATCTTTTACTTTATGTTAAAAAAATATTATATAAAGAATTTAAACATGAAATAGTGTTGCATAATTTATTTTATTTATATAATTTCATCCTTATGTATCATAATTATAAATAACCATCCTTATTTACCTTTTTAAAGACATTCAACATAATACATGCAAATCCATTACTTATAATCATATAAGTAACATATGAGTCATGAATGCACATATTCTTGCTTATCATTTGTGTATATACATCAAAATAACCACTTTAATAAGTGTTTATATACAAAATTTTAGAAAAAATATCGGTGATAATTGAATCATTTGATGACATTTGAAATTTTGAAATAACACCTAATTTTTTATCATCTCTTTTATGTGAACAATAAAATTTAGATTATGTTTTTAGAAAAAAAAAAATGCATTAAAAAGTTATGGAACTAAGCAATGTATCAAACATAAGTAAACAAAAATATAATCTAGGTAAACTTTATTATTTTAGATGGAACATGAAACTTTTTATATGAAATTTTATATTATATTTGTTAAATTATTAAATAATAACTTAAAGTTTCTGTATAACAAGTTAATTAAAGCTCTTTTAATTTTGTCTTTCTATCAAAGATATTTTTCATCTTCCTCAAATTGCTAAATTTCCACAATTCACTTTTTTTTTATATCAAATGCCTTCAAAAATTTAAATTTTGTGAAGATAAAATTCAACACTGCAAATGGCTAGAATATTTGTTGCCCAACTTCTATATCCAAAAATACCTTGTCTTTAACAACTTCACAATTTTTTTAAAACCTTTTAATATCCAAAAATATTTTGTCTCTAACAACCTCACAATTTCTTAATTACTTTTTTAAGGGTTTTTATTTCCTTTAATATTCCAAGATATTATTTTCATTGTTATTTTTTTATTTTATTTGTGGGTTTAGCCTCATTTCTTGTTAACACTTATGATATTTCTTTTTGTTTTACCATATCAATATCTTTTTTTTTTGCTGCTTTGGTCTTCTTCTTTTTTCTTTTCATTTCCAGCAATACTTTCATCTTCATCAATTTCTTCAATCTTCTCACATTGCTCATAGTAAGACTCATCATCTTTAGGTTTACCTTGTTTTGAAGGATATGAAGTGTAAGGAATAACCTCAAAAGCACAATCTTCTTTATGTTGCCCTAGAAACCCTAAAGTGCAAGGATGTTCTTTTGTAGCTCTTACCTTCTTATTCTATCATAAAAACCCTAAATTGTTATGGTTTTCCTCCAACCTCATTTCTTTATTATTCTGCTCTTGAAACCTGAAAGTGTAAGGGATAACATCTTCACCACTTTCACTTTTATTACCTGAAGAGGATTCTAAACTACTTGAGGAAAATAAAGATGATTTACCTAGAATAAACTTGACCTCTTTTGTTGTCTTTGTTTTAAGATTTATCTCCACATCTTCTTTTGCACCTTTAATTCCTTCTAAACTTTCCAAATGATATTGTAGATATGCTTCATTTGCCTCTTCTTTTGGAGTGGAATATCCTTGATCTGATCTAGATTCTATTATTGTATGATTTCCTTGCTTCATCTTGAAGTTTATCTCATGGCTAGAATTTTTTATCTCTCTCTTCATAGTTTTCACTTTGCAAATTTTTTCCATGTGTCCAAACTCAAAATAATTGTGGCAACGAAATGCAATATTTTTATAATCTATTTGTTGATCCCATTCTCTTGATTCAGATTTAATATTAATGGATTGTGGCAAAGATTTTGAAACATCCATAGCAACACATATTCAAGTATATATAGCATGCATTCGCTCCTTAGTGGGTGGTCCTTCCTTGATGAATTCCCCTAGGGTATTTCCAATATTCTTCAACACATCCTTATTTATAAGTTGATATGGAAGTCCAAAAAACCTAACCCGAACCGAAAGTTGCTTAATAGTTTCTGTCTCAACAAAAAACTTCGATTCCATGGTCTAAAATAAGGTGCATCTCTTTCCCTAAACCATGGACCACCAACCATTATTTTATCCCTAATTTTTGAACTACAAAAGATGACGAGGAAAAAACCTTTAGGAAGAAAAGTCATAGAACAATTTGAATTCAATCCCCACTTCCACTTGATCCAATTTTGAATCTCCAAAAACATTGGCCATGATCTATGGAACTTACATATTAACCCTTTACTTTTAGGAACCTTTATATCATGCTCAATCATCTAATCCTTGATACTTACTTTTGGTGTAACATTGCTACCTAGATCGAACTTGCCATGTATTTGTTCTTTTGCTTATCTCCATCTTGGGCCTCCATAATTCCAACTAAAACATTCAGATTTCTAGCTAGGGAATCCTGATTTCCCATTAGGGATTTTAAATATGAATTTCCTTCCACAATAGCTAATGGGACTCGCTCTTGGCTTGCACTCTTTGGTTCACACTCCCTCTATGATTGCACTTGCTCCCGCTTTCGGTTTACACTCTCTCTTGCCTCACACTTGCTCCCGACTTGCACTACCTCCTGGCTCACAACTACCCGTGTCCTATTTTTCTCGGCATTCCTTTGCTTCAATAATTTCCTGGAAATAATGTTCCACAAATTCATGGCAAGGGTTTGAAGCATTGATGCACTTTGGATGAACTTGTCGCTCTTTTGCCTTGATCGAATCCTGGCTTGCACCCTCTTATCTTGCACTCTCCTACGTCGCACTCTCTCCCAGCTTGCACTCCCTCTTGGCTCACAATTGCCTTTGTCTCTTCTTTTTCTCAACGTTCATTGATTTCAACAATCTTTTGGAAACAATGTTCCATGCATTCATGGTAAAGGTTTGAAGCATTGGTGCACTCCGGATGAACCTGTAGCTCTTCTTCCATGACTGAATCTCAGTTTGCACTCCCTCTCGGATCATACTTTCTCCCATATCTCATTTGCTCTTAGCTTGCCCTCGCACTTGTTTTTGCACTTACTCCTGGCTCGTGCTCGCACTTACTTTTGGCTGCACTCACTGGCACTCGCTTCTAGCTGCACTTACTCACACTTGCTTCGGCTCATAGTCGCACTCGTTGTTACACTTACTCTCGACTCGTGCTCTCACTCACTGCACTTACTCTTGAGCGCGCTCGTACTCATTGCTGCACTTACTCTTGGTCTGCACTTACACTCGCTACTGCACTTACTCTCAGCTCATGTTCGCACTCCATGTTGCACTTACTTTTGGCACGTGCTCGCAATTACTCCCACTCGATGCTACACTTACTTCTAAAATATGCTCGCAATTATTCCCAACTCGTACTTGATTCACTGTTGTACTTACTCCAAAACATAATATAATAGAATTTTTAATTTTGTTAAGTACATAAATTCATTCACATATATATATAATTTTTTATTATGGGTTGAACCTAAATTTCTTTTAAAAAAAATCTAAAACCATGTCCACAAAGACAAAAAAAAAAAAAATTAATTTTGGATATGTGGAAGATTTACGTGAAAATTGCAAATGTTGTGTAACAAGTTTATCATATACGAAAAGAATAATTATAAAAAATAAATAAAACTTACTTAATAAAAAAAAATATTTATTTAAGAGTGGGTGGTGCATGTGAAACAATCAATTTTTGGAAAAAAATTATAATTTTATACATTGGCTTTTTGACAATACATATAAATGTATTTAATATTAATTTAAAATAAATAATGTATATTAATTGTTTTTATTAAGTTAGTGTATGAAATTTTTAAGAAAATTATTTAGGGTTGGATATTTCATCCCAACCAAGATTTTTTATAAGGATGAGAGCTGAGCTTTATCTATAGGGGCCAAACATACAGTCATACAGACATTCACCTTTCACACACTAATCCACGCCCTGTTTGAACCTTGGACCTCCCGAAGAAGAACCAAAACCCGGAGTGTTGTCCCTCGAGAAAAAATAATATATATTAATTTTTGAGAAAATCACAAATAAATGTAAAAATAATTTTGTTGATCTATTTTTTATGTTAATTTTTTTTTGTTTGTTTTTTTGGGTTACATAGGTGAGTTGGTTACAATCACTATTTTTAGTAACTGGTCATCGCAAGGTTCAAACCATAGGGACTGCTTCCAACAAACCTATCCGTCTCGTTCTTGTTGACCATATGTGAAACCGGGACCACCGATCACTCGAGGTTCGTATTGTTATCAGTCTGAAGCACACTTGTTAACCCGACGTAAAATCGGGACCACCGTCACTCAAGGTTCGTACTAAAACACACTCAAAGGGTTCACAGACTACTACCTTTGCAAGTTTGAACCTAGATTTCTTATTGATAAGTGCCGAACCACACCTGCACTTACCAATCCACCTAGCCGTTAAATTTATTATTGGTATCAAATATTTACAATATATAAGTTAAGTTAAATATTTTTATAAATAATAAGAAATAATTTAGGTTTAAATAAAAAAATTATTACTAAATGTAAGGTTTCGAAAGGGTTATCTTTTCACATTGAGCTATATAAGTTATTTGGTGTCCCTACAATTTGAACCTTGGGGTGACCTACATCATTTTATTTGACCTAACCATTGAACCAAAGATTTGTTGGCTAAAAAAATTGAGTTAGCAAAGGTTCGAGTTTTGGTTCTTCTTCAGACGGTCCAAAGTTCAAAAGCAACACTTAGTGGGCTTAAATTTGAACCTTGGTGTGACCTACATCATTTTATTTGACCCAACCATTGAGCCAAAGATTTGCTGGCTAAAAAATTGAGTTAGCAAAGGTTCGGGCTTTGATTTTTCTTGCCAAGGTTCAAAGTTCAAAAATAGTGCATTGATGAGTGTGTGAGGGGTGGGTATGTGTATAGTTGTGTGTTTGATCTCTATTAATAGGTCAACTCTCACCTTTATTAGAGGTCATGGTTGAGATGAAAATGCTCAACCCTGAACCCATCAGCTAAGGTCACGGTTGGGATGGAAATGCGCAACCTTGAGTGCGTCGAGTACTGTAAAGGTTTTTCACACAAATCATGATTGGTTGAAATGAAAATACACGAAAAAATTTCTTACATAGATCATAATTGGTTGAGATGAAAATGCACTTAAAAGTTTCTCACACAAATCTCAATTAAAAAATATCATAAATTCTAAATGAGTTCCCTAATTTATAGCTTCAAATTTTTAAGTTACGCATGTATTATTAAAATATATCACCATGGCTTAATGGTACATCCAATATATTATATGATATATGCGTTATGGAACCTATCCGCTTTAATTAATACTTCCACTGTCTTCCATGCTCCGTGACTATGACTATCCAATACATTATATTATATATGCGTTATGGAACCTATTAACCTTAATTAATACTTCCACTGTCTTCCATGCTCCGTGACTATGACGTGTCCAACCGACATACGCATGTTCAAAAGTTGATAGATGATGAGCTGTCAAACCGTCCCTCCCCAGTCGAGAACTGGCTAAAAACATTAGTAAACGGTCAGCTATGGGACCATTACTCACTAAAATCAATTAAAAATCATATCTTTATTTAAAAAATGAAAGTTATAATTAAAAATTTCAAATTTAAACAAACACCTAGCCTGAAGACTACTCGAAAGTTCATTTACTACAAGAATAGACTACTCCCCCGCTCGTACTATTCTAATCAGATGGCTAATCTGAACCATTAGTTTCTCCCCTCAATTTCTATAAATTGCAGGTTGAGATAATGCAGAATTTCGTTCAATGACGTTGGTTTCACGAGCTCAGCCTCCATTTTTCTTGTTTGTAATCTTACCTAAATCCTCTTCCATTGATTTTTGTTGTGCAAGGGTTTCGTCTGCTCGTGGTGTGTGGAAGGGCTCTACGGTGTTGAAGACTTATAATTCAGCTGTCTGAAATTCCTGCTTTTGTATGAACATTTGACGCCTCTTCAGATCGGTTGAATGTGAATGAAGCTCTGCTAAAATTTTGAGATGCCGTATGCTATAATAAAAATGGGGCCGGTATTGATCTTATGTTTTAATGGTTGAAGGAAAAATGATTTTGCACTATGTAGGAATTTTGTTGCTTCAGCGTCGTTGGTTTTGTCCATGGCGTTGCCTTGGCAGGTGCGCTTGCAGGCAGGCCATACTATCTTAATGAAAAGGGTTCTGTTTCTGTTTGGGGAGGGATGACCTTCCCGAGTCTCTTAGCTTGTTTTCAGGCTGGTGTTTTGTGTCTCTTTTGCTCAGCTGTCTGTGCGGTCTTGATGATATTATTTCCTTTGTTATTGCTGAAGAGGGATCTTTGTTGTTTTTAGGCTTGGAGATGGATATTTGTTGTTCTTAGGATTGGATTACCGATCCGCATAGTGAAATTACAAAAGACGTAAAGTCACAGAGAAGATGGCCGAAGCAGTTTTTATTCGTAGATACGTAAACCCCAGGCCGGCATTTAAACTCTGTTTTTTTTTTTTTTCCAAATCGTCTCTTATATATAAGGTATATTTTCAAATTATGTTACATTACTAGGCTAAAATAACAGATCAAAGAAAATATTAGCAGGTAAAGGGAGGGTTTGAGTAGTCTCTAGTGTCTTTTATGTTTTGAGATCATAGAAGGAAAAGGTTTGATTCACCTTGACGTTGGACTTTCCTGTATGTTTTGAGGTCTTAAGGAGTAAAGGGTTTGATTTATCTTGACATTAGACTTGTCTTCTTAATTTCAGGTCCAATATCCTGTGATTTCAGGTACCCTGTAAAGGGTTTGACTCACCCATCGCCTCGGCATGATGATTTGAGGTCCCGTGTGCATCCCAACATCCTTAAAAAAGTATTATTTCTTGAGACCGAGAATTAAAGCTTCGGCCTAGTCACGTCTCAGTTGTAGGACATCTCTTAAATGAAGATGCAATCTTGAAAAATTCAACCGGATTTTGATTCTATGCATTGTGATCCACAGATCCTTTATAAGTTTCAGAATGTAATTAAATGGACTTTCACCAATGTGGCCAAGGGGAAGTATGTACATGATTTTGTGGTTTTTCGTTTGCTTGACCAAAGAGTTGAACCTCAACTCCTTCAGACGGAGAAGAATTATCCTTTCTTAATGGCTGTTTGGTGGATTCTTCCTTTTTTTCGTTCTCATGAGTTTTGGTTTTTCCAACCCCTTCAGGTAATAAACCTTGGGCCACTGCGAGGACTCCAACTGCCATTCTGTAAATGGAATTTCTACTTATGCCATGTTGGGGTCCTCCGGCACTTAACAGCCCTGTGGTCTTACTAATGCCCTTTGGTAGCATTACTTTTGTGGAATCTATAAGGTGAACAAACTCTTTAGCAGCGCTACTTTTGTGAAACCATTCAAATCATTCAAGGTGAACAAACTCTCTTTAGCAAGAGTTTAAACCCATAATCCTTAAAAAGGTGAACATACTCTCTTTAGTAGAAGGTCAAATCCAATGGCATTAAGTTAAATATTATTTACGGGAGAAGTTGCTCCTATATTATTCATATGCATAGCCCTGCAAGTATGAGTGACCTTAATTTAGACTTTGCTACTAGTCTTTATTTCACTAGAGGCTGCGTTTTTGCCTAGGTTGCTCCTATATTATTCATATCCATAGCCCTGTAGGTACGAGTGACCTACAAGCTTTAAGTTAAATATTAATTTAGAATTTGTTATTAGTCTTTATTCCACTAGAGGCTATAATTTTGCGCGTTTTTGCCAAAGTTGCTCCTATATTATCCATATCCATAGCCTTGTAGGTACGAGTGACCTACAAGCTTTAAGTTAAATATTAATTTAGAATTTGTTATTAGTCTTTATTCCACTAGAGGCTATATTTTTTTTTTCCCAAAGTGGCCTCATATGGACCAATAGAGGTAAATATTAATTTAGAGTTTGTTATTAGTTTTTTTTTTAACTAGAGGCTATATTTTTTATCTTGATCTCTCATATGTTCCAATTCATGAAGAATATGATGTTTTCGATCATAATGGATGAACATGCATTATTGTTTATCAATCATTGGTTAGGAAATGGAAGAAGAGAACATTGTGTTTATTCCACTAGAGGCTACATTTTTTTATCATGATTCCTTGTATGTTTTAATTCATGAAGAATATGATGTTTTCGATCATGATGGATGAACATGCATTATTGTTTATCAACCATTGGTTAGGAAATGGAAGAAGAGAACATTGTGTTTATAACGTTGAAAAGCTTAACACGTGCTTATGAGCATTTCATTGAAACCTTGAACATCACCTTGACTTGAAGTTTGAAAGGTTGTGCAATAACTCTTACAACAAGACAAATGGAAGAAATTGTTCAATAGTAGAAGGTTTAGAACAGGCCTTTGCAGCCAATGTCAAGGGCAAAGGCAAGTGGGCAAAGAATACAGGACAAGGCAGTGATGAAGATGCAACCAAGAGTTTCGATTGTCATATGTTCCAATTCTTATAATCAATATCCCAACTTGACTAGAGGTAAATATTAATTTAGACTTTGTTATAAATCTTTATTCCACTAGAGATTACATTTTTTATTACGATGTCTCATATATTCCAATTCATGAAGAATATGTTGTTTTTGATCACGATGGATGAACATGCATTATTGTATGAGCATTTACAACATCAAGGATATAATCAATATCCCAACCTAGCTAGAGGTAAATATTAATTTAGAGTTTGTTATTAGTATTTATTCCACTAGAGGCTACATTTTTTTATCACAATACCTCATATGTTACAATTCATGAAGAATATGTAGTTTTTGATCACGGTGGATGAACATTCATTATTGTAGAAGCATTTACTCAACATCAAGGATATCAACGAACAATTGTCAACCACATACTTATGAGCATTTCATTGAAACCTTAAACATCACTTTGACCTGAAGTTTGAAAGGTTGTGTAATAAGCTCTTACAACAAGACAGATCGAAGAAACTGTTCGATAGCAACAGTGAGACAGATGGTTCAAAACAAGCCTTTGTAGCTAATGTCAAGGGCAAAGGCAAGTGGACGAAGAAGAAAGGACAAGGTAGTGGTGAGGATGCAACCAAGAGTCTAAAGACCATCACATGTCATTACTATAGCAAGGTGGGCCATATGAAGTAGCACTATAGAAAGAGGTTGGAAGATTAGAAAACCAACTAGGGAGGGTCTCAATAGAAGGCCTTCTATGCATTCATGGCTAAGAAACAAGCAGATCAACCTAGATCATTTGCTTGGTACATAGATTCAGGTGCATCGTGAAACTTTACCAATAGAAAGGATTGGTTCTTGGAATACATCGTTTGTGAAATCTCCAAGGATTAAATGACCTTCGAATGTGGGAAATATTTTATGATAGTGGGCAAAGGGAATGTGCAAATTTTCTTTGGAGGGAAAATGTTAAATATCCTAAATGTGTATTATGCGCCAAAACTGGAGCTTAATCTGGTCTCAGTTAGTCAAATTATGAAGCACTACTCCCATCTAGATGTCATCTTTAGCAATCACAAACGCTACATATTTTGATAAAGAGACCAAAAAGATTGCTCTTGGTGTGGAGGATCATGTACTGTTTAGATTGGTTAACATCGAACAAGTCAAGGAGCATGCATTAGCAGCCAAGAGTGCATCAAACATTAGTACACTTTGGCATCAATGTTATGGGCACCTAAATTTTACCTAACTCTCTCAGTTGGCACGAGAGAAATTGGTAGACGGACTTATTGACATCCAACATCATCAGATACATGGTGTTTGTGGAGCTTGCCAAGCATAGAAGCAACACAGAATGCCATTTGATGAAGGACAAGCTTGGAGAGCAAACAATGTCCTTCAATTGGTTCATGTAGTTTTTCATGGACCAATGAACATGACATCCATCATAGGTGCCAGGTATTTCCTTCCTTTTGTTGATGACTACAATAGGAAGATGTGGGTGTGTTTTTTGAAACTGAAATCTAATGTGTTTAATGAATTTCAAACGTTCAAAGCATTAGTAGAGAAAGAGTCAAGGTGTTAAATGGTGGAGAATTTTGTTCAAAAGAATTCCACAACTTAACATCAAAGTTAGAAAGTCGTGATATGGTATCAAAGCTAGGAAGAGTCTAGGTGTCTGAAGCCGTATCAAGAGTCTTGGACCTTTGAAAGACAAGGTTTCCACTCTTGCAACTTCAATAGTCCTAGAGGCACAGAGTCTATGTGAGTGTGAAGACCTAGGGATTGTTGTTGGTAGAAACAGATCGAGGGATTGCTAGCATGACACATCAAAGAGCCAAAAGGGTTTTGGATCAGTCGAAGCCAAAATTGATTTGATTTTTGGGTTTTCGGTTTTAATGCCAAGAATTTTTTTAGAGGGAGTTGCTTTGATTAAAAAAAAGAGATCGTACAACCTCCATCAAGCGGTCATAGCTCAAATCGAACCACCAACCACTAAATCAACTGACGCCAAACAATTTTTATCTCGCATGTGAACTACCAATGAGATTCGTACGACTGTACGGGACCATACAATTCTAGAAATTGAGCTGTTTAGCAAAATTTGACATGTACGAATTGTTTAGACAACCAATCAAAAGAAATTTTTGAGTTTTATTGACAATAGAGAAGAGTTGGAATTAAATTGAAGCTGTTCTTGACTGTATTGCGGTCCAGATTTGCAGATCTAGAAAAATTGGTTGTTGATTTCCAGATCCAAGAGAAATTGACAATGTTATAAATGTTTTGTTGATGATTTTGGATAGATTTTTCAAAAATTTATGTGTTTTGTGTTATTTGGAGCTGTTTTTTAGCAGAATTTTTAAAAATGTGTTTTTCAACAATATGTGGTTGCCATAGGTGTTTAGAGTCACTATTTAGGTGTTCTTACTTAGGATTGTGGATTGAGGGAGGGAAGAACAGATATTTCCAACATTTTCCTTTGTTTTAGTATATATTTTTGCACATTTGAGTTGTAGTTATGGCCTCTTTACCCAATATCATGTTGGAAGGCAGCCAAAGATTCTCTAAAAAGAACTACAATACGTGGAAGCAGTGTATGTTGGCCATATTTGAGTATAAATGCTTGGATAATATCGTCGTAGGCAAAGACACCAGACCCACAAGTACGGGTAAAGACCAGGACAAGTTTGATGAACGAGACAGATAAGTAGTAACTTTTCTTAAGTTGTCCGTAATAGATGAGATGCTTCCTGAAGTCTAGACAGGGAAGACTTCAGGAATGGTTTGGAAGCATTTGAGAGAGCTGAAAGAGATTTTAGACAACGACAAAGCCTTCTTCCTTAAGAATATGTTGTTTTTGATCATGATGGATGAGCATGCATTATTGCAGGAGTATTTACTCAACATCAAGGATATCAGAGAACAATTGTCAACCATTGGTTGGGAAATGGAAGAAGAGGACATGGTGGTAATGACGTTGAAAAGCTTACCACGTGCTTATGAGCATTTCATTGAAACCTTGAACAATCACCTCTACGAATGTTGACCTAAAGTTTGAAGAGCTATGCAATAAGCTCTTACAATAAGATAAATTGAAGAAATTGTTCGGTAGCAATGCAATAAGCCCTTACAACAAGACAGATGAAAGAAACTATTTGGTAGCAGTAGTGAGACAAGGTCCAAAATAAACCTTTGCAGCCAATGTCAAGGGCAAATGCAAGTGGGCAAAGAAGAAAGGACAAGGCAGCGGTGAGGACACAACCAAGAGTCTAAAGACCATCACATGTCATTATTGTGGCAAGGTGAGCCATATGAAGAAGCATTGTAGAAAGAGGTTGGTAGATTAGAAAATCAACTAGGGAGGGTCTCAACCAAGAGTCTCAAGACCATCACATGTCATTACTGTGGCAAGGTAGACCATATGAAGAAGCACTGTAGGAAGAGGTTGGCAGATTAGAAAATCAACTAGGGAGGGTCTCAATAGAAGGCTCATGTTGTAGAGCATACAGAGGAGTCAACCTTCTATGCATTCATGGCCAAAAAACAAGCAGATCAACCTATATCATTTGCTTGGTACATAGATTTAGGTGCATCATGACACTTCGCCAACATAAAGGATTGGTTCTTGGAGTACACCGCTTGTGAATTCTCTAAGGATTCAATGACCTTTGAAGGTGGGGAAGATTTCATGATAGTGGGCAAAGGGAATGTGTTTATTTCCTTTGGAGGGAAAATGTTAATTTTCCTAAATGTGTATTATGTGCCAGAAATGGAGCTTAATCCTCTCTCAATTAGTCAGATTATAAAGCACTACCCCCATCTAGATGCCATCTTTAGCAATCACAAATGCTACATATTTGACAAAGAGACCAATAAGACTCTTGCTCTTAGTGTGGAGGATCATGGATTGTTTAGACTGGTTGACATCCAAAAAGTTAGGGAGCATGAATTAACATCCAAGAGTGCATCATACTTTAGTACACTCTAGCATCAACATTATGGGCACCAAAATTTGACCTATCTCAGTTGGCACGAGAGAAATTGGTAGATGGACTTCTTGATATCCAACATTAGATACATGGTGTTTGTGGATCTTGCTAGGCAGGGAAGCATCACAAAACACCATTTGATGAAGGACAAGCTTGGAGAGCAAACAAAGTCCTTCAATTGGTTCATGTAGATGTTTGTGGATTAATGAACACGACATCCATCATAGTTTCCAAGTATTTCCTTCTTTTTGTTGATGACTACAATAGGAAAATGTGGGTGTGTTTTTTGAAACTAAAATGTGATGTGTTTAATGAATTTCAAAAGTTGAAAGCGTTAGTAGACAAAGAGTCAAGGTGTTCAATGGTGGAGAATTTTGTTCAAAAGAATTCCACAACTTAATATCAAAGCTAGGAAGTCGTGATATGGTATCAGAGCTAGGAAGAGTCTAGGTGTCTGAAGTTGTATCAAGAGTCTCGAGCCTTTGAAAGATAAGGTTTCCACTCTTGTGACTTCAACAGTCCTAGAGGCACGTAGTTTGTGCAAGTGTGAAGACCTAGGGACTACAGTCGGTAGAGATGGATCGAGGGATCGCCAACATGACATGTTAAAGTGCCAAAAGGGTTTCGGATCAACCGAAGTTATGACCAATCTAATTTTTGGATTTTTTATTTTAAAGCCAAGATTTTTTTTAGAGAAAGTTGCTTTGATTTTATAAAAAAATGAGATCGTACGAACTCCATCGAGCGGCTATAGCTCAAATCGATCCACCAACCACTAAATCAACCGTCGCTAAAGAGTTTTTAAAACCTGCACGTGAGTTGCCAATGAGATTCGTATGGCTGTACGGGATCATACAATGCTAGGAATTGAGTCGTTTAGCGAAATTTGACTTGTATTGCTTGTTTAGATAGCCAATCAAAAGAATTTTTGAGTTTTATTGACAGTAAAGAAGATTTGGAATTAAATTAAAGTTCATGCCTGTATTGCTGCCCAAATTTGCAGATCTAGAAGATCCAAGGAGAAATTGACAATGTTATGAGTGTTTTATTGCTGATTTTGCACATATTTTTCAAAAAATTATGTTCTATGTTATTTGGAGCTGTTTTTGAGTAGAATTATTAAAAATCTATGTTTTTCAATGATACATGACTATCACAGGTGTTTAGAGCCAGTATCTAGGTATTCTTACTCCAGTATTGCGGATTGAGGGAGGGAAAAATAGGTATTTCCAATATATTCTTTTGTTTTAGTATATATTTTTGCACATTGGAGCTGTAGCTATGGCCTCTTTACCCAATATCATGTTGGAAGGCAACCAAAGATTCTCTGGGAAGAACTACAATACGTAGAAGCAACATATGTTGGCCATATTTGAGTACAGATGCTTGTATAATATCGTACTAGGTAAAGACACCCGATCCATGAGTGCGGGTAAAGACCAGGACAAGTTTGATGAACAAGATAAAGAAGTAGTAATGTTGCTTAAGTTATCCGTAACAGATGATATGCTTCCTGAAGTCTAGATAGGGAAGAATTCAACAAAAATTTGGAAGCATTTGAGAGAGTTGAATGAGATTTCGAAAAATGGTAAAGCCTTCTTGAATAATTTGCTATTTTCGATCACGATGGATGAGCATGCATTATTGCAGGAGCATTGACTCAACATCAAGGATATTAGAGAATAATTATCAACCATTGGTCAGGAAACAGAACAAGAGAACATGATGGTATTAACGTTGAAAAGCTTACCACGTGTTTATGAGCATTTCATTGAGACCCTAAACATCACCACTACAAATGTTGACCTGAAGGCTGAAGAGTTGTGCAATAAGATCTTACAACAAGATAGATGGAAGAAATTGTTCGGTAGCAATAGTGAGACAGAGGGTTTAGAACAGACCTTTGCAGCCAATGTTAAGGGCAAAGGCAAGTGGGCAAAGAAGAAATGACAAGGCAACGATGATAATGCAACCAAGAGACTAAAGACCATCACATATCATTACAAGGTGGGCCATGTGAAGAACTGTAGAAAGAGGTTGGAATATTAGAAAACCAACCAGGGAGGGTCTCAACAGAAGGCTCATGTTGCAAAGCATACAAAGGACTTAGCCTTCAATGCATTCATAGGCAAGAAACAAGCAAATCAGCCTAGATCATCCACTTGGTACATAGATTCAGTTGCATCATGACACTTCAGGAAGGATTGGTTCTCGAAGTACACCGCGTGTGAATTCTCCAAGGTTTCGGTGACCTTTGGAGGTGGGGAAGATTTCACGATAGTGGGCAAAGGGAATGTGTTGATTTCCTTTGGAGGAAAAATATTAATTTTCTTAAATGTGTATTATCTGCCAAGAATGAAGCTTAATATGCTCTCACTTAGTCAAATTATGAGGCATTGCCCCAATCTAGATGTCATCTTTAGCAATGATAAATGCTACATAGTTGACAAAGAGACCAATAAGACTATTGCTCTTGGTGTGGATGATCATGGACTGTTCATACCGGTTGACATCAAACAAGTCAAGGAGCATGCATTAGCAGCCAAGAGTGCATCGGACATCAGTACACTTTGGAATCATTGGTATGGGCATCTAAATCTAATCTACATCTCTTAGTTGGCACGAGAGAAATTAGCAGATGGACTTCCTAACATCCAACAATAGATACATGGTGTTTATGGAGCTTGCAAAGCAGGGAAGCAACACAAAATGCCATTTGATTAGTGTTACCGATCGTCCCCCTAGACCCCTAGATCCGGATATGTTCCATATAAGATTCGGATCCGGGTGCGATCTGACTATTGGTCCGTCTAGGGTTCTGCCCGGGGGACCCGGATATGGTCGGGTCCCCCAGGCGGAACCCTGGATGGACCCACAGGGAACCCGTTGAATAAAATAATATTAAAAAAATAAATAAATATTACTTTAAAAATTAAATACTTAAATTTGAATATAAAAATTAAAATAAAAAAAATCTAAGACCCACTCCCACGTACTCCACCTAATTCCTTTTACTCCTGTTACAAGTGGCATGGCGAAGTAAAAAAACATGACCAAGCCACTAATTCAACCATTCTTCAAGTGGAATAGAGAACTCCTCGCACTCCTCCATAGCTCACGGTGAATTCCTCCAAATCCTAGCTTGCTGCTGGTCAGGTATCGCGGTGAATTCCTCCAAATCCTAGCTTGCTATTGGTCAGGTATGTTAGCTTTTCCTCTACAATGTGTTAGATTAATATTAGAAAGTAAAGATAAAGTTTATAAACATGTAGAAATTAAACATTAAACCAGTTCAAAATAAATTAAGAACATAAACCCTCCTTCGGTCCTTTTCACCCTTCTCTCCTCTGTGAAAACAATTTAAGAAACCCTTCTTCGATCCTTTTCGCCCTTCTCTCCTATGCGAAAACAATTTAAGAACAGAAACCCTCCTTTGGCACTTTTGGCCCTCTCCTCTGCGAAAACAATTTAAAAACAGAAACCCTCCTTCGGCCCTTCTCTCCTCTGCATAAACAATTTATGAACAGAAACAGAAATAGAAACCCTCACGCAGAACTTCGAACAATTTAAAAACAGAACTTCGAAAACAATTTATGAACAATTTAAAAACAGAAACCCTCATGCAGAGCTTCGAAATCCTTCCCACAGAACTTTGCCGCTTTTGTTCTCGGAGTCTAGCCAGCTCTTGAAGGGTTGATTAGAAAATATTATAAATTTTAAATTTATACAGAAACAGAAACAGAAACCCTCACGCAGAACTTCGAACAATTTAAAAAAAGAACTTTGAAAACAATTTATGAACAATTTAAAAACATAAATCCCTCGGGCAGAACTTCGAAATCCCTTGGGCAGAACTTCGTCGCTTTTGTTCTCGGAGTCTAGCCAGCTCTTGAAGGGTTGATTAGAAAATATTATAAATTTTAAATTTATAATGGGTATGATATATTCACCTGGATTTAATACCTAGATTTAAGAGACGAAGCCACGTAGCTTCTAATTTAAGATTTTGAAATTCTTTATTGCAAGCTACTTAGATTTTATGTTTGTAAATCAAAACCCATGAGGCCTTTCCAAATATGTTAGAACTTAGAAGTGAAACATATGTCATAAGGTAAATAAGTCAGGTAAAATAAGACGGATTGTAATTATATATTAATATATTATAAATTTATATGTATTTTTATGGTCACAAGCTCATTGACATACATATGTAAGACCTAACTAATGTGTTATCCCACAATTGTTTTTTACAATTTATAATAAAATAAAAAGATGTATTATGGTTAATGTGTTTGGTAGATAAATTTCATAGAATTTTTTTTTTTGAATTTACATGGTGGAATCGGTAGCCGCCACGAATCCGGGCAGACTGTCCAGCTTTTATGGCCACCACAGTATTCTGCGATGTCCACCCCAGAAGCTGCCACACAGATCTTCGCGCAGTCCGCCCCTATAACCACCATGCCACAATCATTTTAAACCTTTTATGCCGCTGAAAGCACCACGAAAGGGACAAGCATTCAGTCCGGTGAGGCCCGAGATTTGAACCTTGGACCTCCGCCTCCCTTATGGGGTTTGGAAAATTTCATAGACTTTGGATAAAAATATATATTATAAAAAGATGTATTATAATATAGATGGATAAATAATTTTTAAAAATTAAGTTATATGGATAGCGCATGGGTTTGGGTTTGGGCTTTATAATTTTTAATAATTTTTTAATATTTATAAACATTGTTATATCCAAAGTTATATCGAACCGATGCGCTATATCCGAGGTGCATCCGTCTTTAAACCTTGGACCTCCGTCCCCCTTATGGGGTTTGGATGAACCAATTGGTCTACACCTAGGACCTTCCAAATATTATAACATTGTTATATCCAAAGTTTTATTCTTTAAATATTATAACTTATAATAATTAAATATTTAAAAATAATTTAATATTATAACATTGTTGTTTTATTCTTTAAATATTATAACTTATAATAATTAAATATTTAAAAATAATTTAATATTATAACATTGTTATATCCAAAGTTTTATTTAACCAAAGGTCCGTCCGTCTTTAAATATTATAACTTATAATTAAATATTTAAAAATAATTTAATATTATAACATTGTTATATCCAAAGTTTTATCTAACCAAAGATCCGTTTGTCCTTAATATTTATAATTTTTTAATATTTATAAACAAAGTTATATGGATAGCGCATCGGTTTGGGCTTTGGGGCTTTGACTTTTCTTCAAGAGGTCCAAGGTTCAAACCTAAATAACATTTTAATAATTATAACTTATAATTAAATATTTGAAAATAATTTTTTAATATTTATAAACAACAACAATATTTAAAAAAATTTAAAAATAGATTTATAATTTAATCTAAATCATATTTAATTTTTTTATTTTTTATCTTAATTCTTTTCATGCTTTAATTTTGTTCTTGAAAACTAAACTTAAAAGTTAAACCTTATAAGTTATAACTTAGTCTCAATATTATATTTTAATTTTTATGGTACTTGTTAAATTTTAAATTTATAAATCATTTACCAAGCGAAAAAAAAAATATTTTCTCACAACTTGTTGTCATTTTAATTTTTTAGCTACCATTCCTTATTTCAGGTTCAAAGTTCATCAAGTAAAGGACATATTTTTAGACATTTAGTTTTCACTTGTAGAGTATAAATTAGAATGGCAACAAGTGCAAGCTCAGTAGGCAAGTCTCGATTTAGAATTGATCCAAAAGCCCCACTATGGAAATATGTCACTATGTTAAAGCAGATTCCAAGGGGTGGGGGCTACATATGGGTTTGTAATACCTGCAATGTTCGGTATAGTAGCTCATACAACCGAGTGAAAGCTCTTTTGTGTGCTCTAACCTGGCCAAGGCATCAGAGCTTACCCAGGGTCAAAAGATGCACCAGTGCTAACATAAATGATCATGCAATACATAAAATAACAAGAAGACACAAATGCTTTAGCTACTTTACAATGAGGTCATCCTCTGGCAAAGAAGGATCTCGATTGAAGAAGCCACCTACTGCCCCACCTCATGCTGACAGCCCATTTGTGGTTGCACCCCATCCATTTTCAGCCACACCTTCCACACATGAAGAGGATTCTTCTCTTTCACAAAAAAGAACAAAGGGACCATTGGAGAAGGCATTCCAAAATGAGTCTAGGGACATTGCAGATTAGATGATTGCACAGGGCTACATATGGGTTTGTAATACTTGCAATGTTCGGTATAGTAGCTCATACAACTGAGTGAAAGCTCTTTTGTGTGCTCTACCTGGCTAAGGCATCAGAGCTTGCCCAAGGTCAAAAGATGCACCAGTGCCAACATATGTGATCATGCAATACATAAAAGAACAAGAAGATGCAGATGCTTTAGCTACTTTACAATCAGGTCATCCTTTGGCAAAGAAAGGGTCTCGATCGAAGAAGCCACCTACTGCCCCACCTCATGCTAGTAGCCCATTTGTGGTTGTACCCCATCCATTTTCAGCCACACCTTGCACACATGAAGAGGATTCTTCTCTTTCACGAAAAATAACAAAGAGACCATTGGATAAGGCATTCCAAAACGAGTCTAAGGACATTGCAGATCAGATGATTGCACATTGCGTGTATGCCAACGACTTGTCTTTCAATGTGGTTAGATCATCATATTGGCAAGATATGGTGAAAGCCATTAATGAGGCTCCAAAAGGGTACCAAGGCCCAAGGTATGAGAAGGTACGCAACACTTCGTTGAAAAAGAAAAAAAATTGTAGAAGATTCATTGCAGCCCATCAGAGATTCATGGGTTGAAATAGGGTTGTCCATCATTTTTTGATGGATGGAAATATGCACAAAATCGCCCTTTGATAAATGTCATTGCAATAAGTCCTAAGGGGCCAATATTTTTTAAAGCAGTTGATTGTGAAGGGCAAGTGAAAGATGCCCAATTTATTGCTAATATTCTGATTGAAGCAATAGAATCGGTGGGCTCTCAAAACGTTGTCCAAGTCATAACAGACAATGCCAAAAATTGTAGAGCAGTAGGGATGTTGGTGGAGGCAAGGTACGAGCATATATTTTGGACACCTTGTGCTGCCCATTCACTCATACTGCAAAAGTTGGGGAAAAAAATTGAATGGATAAAAGAAATTTATGCCAAAAAACCATCACATGTCGCAAGCAATCTTCAAGAAATTCTAAGGTGTTAAAGGTAAGAATTTTGTATAATGATTTTTAGTTTGTTTTAAATTTTGAAAACATTTTTGTTTTGTTGTCTAATTTTTATTTTATTTTACTAGGTTACTGAGACTCGATTTGCCTCGCACACAATCATCTTGAGGCGACTTGTGCAAGTGCGAGAGGTATTGCAAAGTATGGTTATTATTAACCTTTGGAGTGTATGGTAGCATTCAAGCACTGAGAGGGCACAAAAAATAAAGATGTTGATCCTTAATGATGATTTATGGGGTCGTGTAGATTACTTGCTCAAAATAACTGAGCCTATCATAAGCATGATCCGATTTGTAGATATGGATCAACCATGTTTAGGAGAGGTATATGATGGGATCGACTCAATGATTGATAAGATCAAAGCCATCATCAATGCAAAAGAGCAAGATCCCCATGAGATATTTTTCAAACAAGTGCAGTCATTTGTAATTGAGCGATGGAACAAAATGACGACTCCCTTGCATCTCCTTGCCTTCGCATTGAGTCCCAGATTTTGTAGTAGTGAAATCCTTTCTTTGCCTGGTAGAGTTGCACCATATAGAGATATTAAAGTTAGTGAAGGGTACAAGGTAGCATTCAAAAGGCTATATCCCGATCCTGAGATTGAGGACATAGTTTCAGCTGAGTTTGTAGACTTCATTTCCTTCGTAGGACATAGCCTTAGCGCTTGCCATGACAAATACAAAAAATATGCTCATATGTGGTGGTATTTGCATGGGCAAACAACCCCAACCTTGCAACCTCTTGCAATCAAAATATTATCACAGGTTTATATATTTTAAACTCTATTTTCATAGGTATAAATTTCAATTTTTCATTTTGCATTAGTTTTGAAAAAATTTCACTTGTGATTTTATTAATAGGTTGCAAGTTCGTCTTCATCCGAGCGGAATTGGAGTACATACTCCTTCATCCACTCGTAGAAGCGCAACAAGCTGGCAACAAAGAAGGCTGAGGAGTTGGTCTTTGTGCATTCCAACTTGTGCCTTTTATCGCATATTCAATCAAACTATAGGGAAGGGCGAACAAAGCATTGGGATGTCATGGCATAATATGTTGATTTAGATGCTTCCCACTCCCATGATTTATTACCTGACATAGAGGATTTGGCTTCACCAAGCCAATCGAGTGGTGCTGGTGCTAGTGCTAGTGCCAGTGGGAGTGGGAGTGCTAGTGCTAGTGTTAGTGTTATTGCTACTACTTGTGGTTCTAATGAATCATATGCTGATGTTGATGTTTCTGATGAAGACATTGGAGACGAATATTAAAATATTTGATATTTCAATATGTGATAGTGTTGATGTGGTTCATTAAAAATGCAAGTAGCCCAATTGTGATAGTGTTTGTACAATGTGAAATGCTTAGCAAATGTTGATTTAGTAAATGAAAATGTTGATTTAGTAAATTAATATATGATGTTGATTTAGTAAATTAATATATTATTTTTATTAATTTTTGTACGGCCAAACCCAAAACGAACCGAAGACAAAATTTTTTTGCCATATCGACAAATCGGGTTCTTCAAACTCGAACCCGAACCCAAAACGAACCGGTAACATTGCATTTGATGAAGGACAAGCTTGGAGAGAAAATAGAGTCCTTCAGCTGGTTTATACAGATGTTTGTGGACCAATGAATATGGTGCCAAGTATTTCCTTCTTTTTGTTGATGACTACAGTACGAAAATGTGGATTTTTATTTTTTCTTTATTAATCAAAGCGACTTCCTCTAAAAAAAGAAAAATCTTGGCCTTAAAACTGAAAACCCAAAAATCAAATCAATCAAGGCTTTGGCTGATCTGAATCCCTTTTGGCTCTTTGATGTGTCATGCTGACGATCCCTTGATTCATCTCTGCCGACATAAGTCCCTAGGTCTTCACACTTGCATAGACTTCATGGCTCTAGGACTACTAAAGTTGCAAGAGTGGAAACCTTGTCTCTCAAAGGCCCAAGACTCTTGATACGACTTCAGACACCTAGACTCTTCCTAGCTTTGATACCATATCATGGTATCACAAATCACGTAAAAGAAACCAAGATTACTCGTGAGAGTTCTCTATATTACATATCATTTTAAAAGTAAGGAGCAAAAACTTCCTTATAAAGGACTGCCATAAATCAAATCAATCCACTTTATGAATGTAGGATAGACTGAGATACACACTAAAGTAAAATACAACTTAAAAATATAAAATAACCTGCCTACATCTAAAAGCTAATTAATCATTATTAATCTGATATTAATCTAACATTGTCTTGATCTAACTTTATCAACTTTTGCGGCCTCTCCAACTTTGGCATGAGTGGCATAATGCAATGTTGTGTATCCATAGACATCCCTTTCTTTTAAGGTAGGAATCCGCATGTAGTACCAATTGGACTACTTCTATATAACCTCCATGTGCTTCCATATGCAATGTTATCCCATTATAAACCATATGGTTATTTAATGTAAGTTTTTCCACCATTTCCAACCACATCTAATAGCTTTTCAACCATTGTCATATTATCTTTGGTGGCACATATATGCAAGGGCATCCTTCTCTTCTCATCCATTGTACGAACCTAATCCACAAGCTGATGGTCATATCTCCCCTTTGTTGCAAAATGCAGTAAATTCTGCCTTGAACTGACATTGTCCTCTGCATTTTACTTTCCTTAATCAATACAAATTTTGCAAAATTGGGCTTGTCCATGAAGTGATGCCAAATGAAGAATACTTCCATACTCATCCACTTTTTACATGATTTTCTCATCCTTTATCCCATATAACTCAAGAGACATGGATGAGTTAACTCAACATACATGGATGAATCCAACTCGACAGCACAGTGAAGGACAATCTCCCTATCTATGCTAAGTTCAGGTCCAACCTCACCTCTGACTTCAATGTTCAATAGATCTAACAACTAAAAAATTCATGTGGATTCTAGTTCAACCTCTTCTGTGTCATAGCTTTCCTTAAATGTGGATTCTAGTTCATGTCATTAAGGGATGCATCTTAGCTGTAGAAGGGCTTAGAATATGTCCTTTCCTCACGATGGAAGAATTATCCACCTCTCTTATACATGATGGTCAAACCTTATGGATGTGGTATGTTAAGAGGATACACTTGTCACAGCCTGCCATCAAATTCGTTTCTAGATAACTGCCACTTGTGTGGAAAACCTTCCAGTTGTCTTGGTAATGAGGGGGAACTGTAACGGTATCTTCAGTGTTTAAAATTATGTATATGGGGTGAGGGTTGGTGGTTGATGGTGGAAACATTGGTAAATATTGGTTGACCCTTTGTAAAAGTTCCTTATTACTACGATAAGCATCCTTAGTTTTGAAGGGGAGAGAAATATTATTTACCTAATTCTAAACTTTACATCTAGCCAATTGTCAATTCTCATGTGTTGAATCACTGCCACTAAAAAGCAAGATTTGAGGGCCCCTTGGACCAAAATCTGAAGCATATTTGCCTTCCCTTTTGGTGTGTTGAAACAGTCTCCCGAAAACATGATATGAGGGCTTGAAACTTTTCCATTGAGACATTTATATGCCAATATCTAACATTATCTTTCTTGTGGGAGTTACCGTCTTTGAGAGAGCTTCAAGGATGCATAAATTTTTCTTCAACCATATATTCCACCAAATCAATCCTGAGTTTATTTCTTGGAGGCGACAAGGTCTTGTATTTTTGAATTTTGGCTTAGCTAAGGTCCTTTAGTCTAAAAAATATTGGTTCTATGGGCCTTAGAGGGGAGGGCATTCAATTAAGCTATTAAATTTAGAAGTGGGAGACCTGACTTCAGACTATAGATTTATAGATATAGAGAGAGCAAGTTCTGATTACGAAGTCATAATGTATTGTCAGCCATTTCTTATGTATTATTTTACATTTTTATATGAAAATGGGTTGTTTATTTATATGACTATGTATTTCAGATTATAAAGGTAGATTTATATGCAGGGTTATGCATAAGGGGTCGACCCCAAAATCTATTTATAAAATCAAGGTGAATTGTCTTGGAATCTCGACGATATTTGTAGAAGTATACATGGAAAATTGCATTTATTTATTTCCAAAAATTTTCAAACCGTGGCGATTTTCATTAATTTATCTCCAAAAATTTTCAAACCGTGGCGAATTTTTCTATGTTGGGGAATATGAATATCGGTTTGCAAAATCTAAAAAATGTATGACATACTTAAAAGCGTTAGGCCGATATGAAAGACTTTAGGCCGACATGACGATCGATAGCATGACGATCGATTGTAGGAATACTGATTGGCTGCAGTAATGTCGATCGGATGCAAGCATGATGATCAGTTGCAGGCATGACGATCGGCTATAAGTATACCAATTTTCTACAGGCATGTCGATCAAATGCAGGCATACCGATCGGCTGCAGTCATGACAAGCGACTACAGGTATGACGATCAACTACAGGCATGTCGATCAGCTGTAGGAATGTCGATCGACTGCAGGCATGACGATCGACTACAAGCATGACGATTGGATGCAGACATGACGATCGACTACAGGAATGCCGATCGACTCAAGGTATGACGATCGATTGCAGGCATGACGATAGGTTGCAGGTATGTCGATCGACTGTAGGCATGTTGATCGGTTGTAGATATGTCGATCGGCTGCAGGAATACCAATCGACTGCAAGCATGATGATCGTATGTATGCATGATGATCGGCTATAGGAATATTGATCGGCTCAAGCATGACGACCGGTTGCAGGCAAGACGATCAACTACAAGCATGATGAAAGGTTGCAGGCATGCCGATCAGCTGTAGGCATACTGATCGGTTGCAGGCATGACGATCGGCTACAGGCATACTGATCGGCTGCAAGCATGTCGATCGATTGCAGGTATGATGATTGGCTGTAGGCATGCCGATCGGTTGTAGGCATGATGATAGGCTGTAGGCATACCGATCGATTGTAGGTATGACGAGCGACTATAGGCATGATGATAGACTACAGTCATGATGATCAGTTGTAGGAATGTCGATCGACTTATGTTGACAAACACGAATTTACAACCGATCAGCTCATGCCGATAGACACGACTCTGCAACTGATCGGTTTACACCGACAAACACGGCTCTGCAACCGATCAACTTACACTGAAAGACGCGGCTCTGCAATCGATCGGCTTATACTGATAGACACGACTCTGTAACCGATCGTCTTGCATCAATGGAGACTCCTCTACAATCGATCAATTTATTTTGACAATCACTCCTCTGCAACCTTCTCAAGTTTTTTGTTGTTTCAGAGCTATTTTTGAGTTAGAGTATTTTCAATGTATTTTTATCGGTACCTAGTACAGTATATATACGGGTAGTATATGAGGCGATTTGGGTGGGAAAAATAAAATCATTTATAATTTGAAGGCGATTTGGGCAGGAAAAATAAAATCATTTATAATTTGAAGGCGATTTGGGCGGGAAATATAAAATCATTTATAATTTGAAGACGAATTGGGCGGGAAAATCAAAATCATATGTAGTTTTATCTCGGCGAATTAAAATAAAGTTAGGTTCATGATTATCAACGGCGGACGAATTTACCCCAAAAAAACTTCCATCTCGTAAATTTCGGGCAAATGGCCCCCAGTGAAAGGATCCAAAATTAGCCTTTTCAAAATTTTAAAAAACCTAAATAAAGCCAATTTACGATATTTCGTGCTTATGCATAACCCTGTTTATATGGCTGCTGCTATTGTTGTTATTATTATGAAACCAATATCTAGTAAAAGTACATAAGTTGTTAGTTTTATCAATAGCTATTGGTTTGGGCTATGTTTTTCAATTTTAAATCACCTCATGGTATGTGCAGTGAGTTTTTCATATTCTTCTGGCCTTTTGGTTATTTTGTAAAACACCAAGTATATCAACATGCCTTAATGTTTTCAGTTGCAGTATCTTATGTTTGGTATTCTTCTGTAGTATAAGGAATACATTAAATGATATTTTTAGGGGTAAAAGAAATTATTTCAATTTGAATACTGTCATGAATCATTGTTAGTCCTTGTATGAAGGATTCTAATGCAGCAGTTTTCTGCGACAGAGCAGATTTCAGCCTTTCAATTTTTAGATTTTTATCAACATTCTGTTAATTAGTACATGATGTACTGGTTCAGATAGATTGAATTGCAACTTTGAGTGTGTCTAGTGTGAACCTATCCAATATGGTCTTCACTCAACTTTCAGGACATTGTGGTTGGGTTTCAATGCATAAAGGTGGCAAGAATTATGGTTCATTGGATCATTGTTTATACAAGTGTCGGAAATTGCAGTTATATTCGATTTTTAGTAGTGTAACGGTGTTTATTACAACAACGATGGTGTTACAGACGAGGTCTGCATACTAGAAATTTTGTTTGACTTTATAATTGGAATAACTTATTAATGAAAATAACGTCATGATATGTATTTAACTAATTGACATGTTACAAAAGTTCAGGCTTGTTTTTGTAGGTGCTTTATAGATTTTTTTGTATCTGAGTTACTTTCAAACTTCTGATATTTCATTTAGCTTTCTTGTTGCTATGTAATATGGATGACTGTTCCATGAACGTCCAATTGTGAATTGTTGCCTCAGAGTTTCATTTTTTTTGTGAATACAAGAATCAGATATGCTTCAAGCATTTGAAATATTTTAATGTGATGAATTTCTTTCTTAATATCTTAAAAATTTATTGGGGTAGTGGTCATGTTGTTCTGTTTATATGTTTTTGCAAGTGCATGTGCGTATAGGCATTATGGATGGTATTTATGAAATGGGGTTTTAAATTATATGACTTTTGCCTTGAAAATCCATCATGAAGCTGGTTATTGGGTCAATGTGCTTTGGAAAATTCCATAAATCTTTTGGAAGCTCCTTGTGTTTTTTTTTAATAAACACATTTATTGTGTTATACTTGCTTTTTTTAAAATATATTTTTTAATTTATGTAAAGTTGCAGAATACTAGTTGCAAGATGAGTTGTCCAGGCCAATCTATTGAGAATGTGGATGGATTGGAAGTTTTGGCATTCATTGTGAAATGCCATCACAGAGCTGGTTGAAACTTTGATACGTGGAATTTTTGTATTGAAATATGGTGTGCTTATTTAATTTTCTTTGCGAAATACCCTATAGGATGTATGAGAAGGAAAAGAAAGGTAAGTAAAAAGGAAGAGAGAGCAGGAAAAGAAAGGTAAGTAAAAAATGAAGAGAAAGGACTCCACGCTCAAAGGCAATTTATTTCAAAAGCTGCCTTTCACTTCGACCTTATTTTCATTTGTGATAATTTGCAACAAAGTTAGTTTGTACATTTGTAATACATATTTAATAATTTCCATGTTCTCCTTAAACGGTAATGTTCTAAACAAAGTGTTTGTTTTAACTAGAAAACATGGCATTTTCATGTATAGAAAACAAAGGTATTTTCTTTAATTTCTTTGAAAAATAATTTGAAAACATTATATTAAAACAAAATTATCTACAAATTGTGATGAAACTCCTCCTTCCTTTAGTCAGTAAGAACACTTGTTTCCTCTTTTTAACTTTTCAAAAAACTTTCATAACTCTAAAGCCTAAGATCCTAAGAACTAACCACTTTTGGTTACAACACTAAAAGGAGATCTGCATTGGAGCTAATGACTATTGAAATTAGCCAAAACATTGGATTTGCTCATCAACCTACCCAATTCTCTTGTCCTCTAGCCATGCCATTGAACCCCTATCTCCTTCTCGGTACTTGTCTTAGTTAGGAAGTCTGCCATTGTAATTAAAGCTCTATCCACATAAATTGGGATCACATCATCTAATTCCCTTTACAACTCCTTAATTTGGGTGACAAGAATCCTCAACTTCTACGTCTCCAAAGCAAAGTTCCTCATGCAATCTAGAGCTCCTACAAATATTTAAGAATTTGATTCTATGATTATCTTCCTATAACCTTGTCTTATCGACCAGATAAAAGCATATTTGATTAGGTTGTTGTCAGGTAGACTAAGCAATTTTTGATTGCTATAGAATCGAATACGAGAATATTGCCCCAGAAGGGTCCAATGGAGGCATGTCCAAATTCTATCTTAGATAGACAAAGTTAGCTTGTAGATTTGTTGAAGGAGAAATCTCAAACAATGTTCTTTACATTTATTGGAAAAATATCAACACCCCAAAGAGTCAATGGATGCTTACCATTGTCTAACCTGATCTATAAATTCATGGGTATTTTTATCTTGAATATTTTGCATTCGATTGGTGAGTATTCTTTGTGATTTATTAGTAATGGATATTTTATTGTTAGTTTTTCCTCACTAGCTGACATAAATAGGGGTTTCAAATAAAAAAGAGGAATCACAACCTGACAGGATTATTTGTTTAGCCTTGGAGAGTGGGATTTGATCCCCAAATTGAACTCATTTTTGTCCCACTTTGGGTTTGATTGTATGCACTCCCAAAGGAGTTTTGGAGCAAGCAGGTATTAGAAGATATTTGGGTGTCTCTAGAGACAATACAAAGAAACACATTTGTTTATGCTAGATTATGCATGAATTTACTCACCAACCTACCCAATCCTCTTGTCATCTAGCCATGCTATTATGCCACTGAAACCCTACCTCCTTCTCGGTACCTGTCTTAGAAAGGAAGTTTGCCATCGTATTCAGAGCTCTATCCACATAAATCAGGATCACATCATCCAATTCCCTCCAAAACTCCTTATTTTGGGTGACAATAATCCTCAACTTCCACGTCTCTAAAGCAAAGTTCCTCATGCTATCCAGATCTCCTACAAATATTTAAGAATATGATTCTACAATTATCTTCTTATAACCTTGTCTTATCGCCTGGATAGAAGTATATTTGATGGGGTTGTTCTTGGGTAGACAAAACACTTTCTGGTTGCTACAAAATCGAAGACGAGAATGTTACCTCGGGAGGTATTGGAAGATATTTGGGTGTCTCTAGAGACAATGCAAGGAAACACAACCATTTATGCTATATTATGCATGGATTTCCTCACCAACCTACCCAATCCTCTTGTTCTCTATCCATGCCACTATGCCACTGAATCCCTACCTCCTTCTTGATACTCATCTTAGCTAGGAAGTTTGCCATCGTATTCAAATATTTATCCACATAAATAGGGATCACATCATCCAATTCCCTCCAAAACTCCTTATTTTGGGGGACAAGAATACTCAACTTCCACGTCTCCAAAGCAAAGTTCCTCATGCAATCCAGATCTCCTACGAAGATTTAAGAATATGATTTTATGATTATATTCTTATAACCTTGTCTTATTGCCTAGATAAAAAGCATATTTGATGGGGTTGTTCTTGGGTAGACAAAACACTTTTTGGTTGCTACAAAATCGAAGATGAGAATGTTGTCCTAAGAGGGCCCAATGGAGGCGCATCCAAATCCTATATTAGATAGACAGTTAGTTTGTATATTTGTTGAAGGAAAAATCTCAAACAATGTTCTTTACATCTGTTGGAAAAAGATCAACACCTGAAAGAGTCAATGGATGCTTACCATTGTCTGAATCAAGACCAAAGATTATCATTGAGTAGAGCATAGTAGAAGAAATGGTATTATATAGAGCCCATCACGACCTAATCTATAAATTCATGGGTATTTTTCTTACCTTGAATATTTTGCATCAAAACTAGAAGCCTATTGGTGAGTATTCTTTGTGGTTTATTAGTAATGGATATTTTATTATCAGTTTTTCCTCACTAGCTGACATAAATAGGGTATTCGAATAAAAAAGGAGGAATCACAACCTAACATGATTATTTGTTCAGCCTTGGAGAGTGGGATTTGATCCCCAAATTGAACTCATTACTATCCTAGTTTAGGTCTGATTGTATGCACTCCCAATGGAGTTTTGGAGCGAGCAGGTATTGGAAGATATTTGGGTGTCTCTAGAGACACAATGCAAGGAAACACAACCATTTATGCTAGATTATGCATGGAAATGAATCTCAACTATCTTCTTCCACTAAAGGTGGAACTCAAACTTGCAGGACTATCTTGGATTCAACAATTGGATTACGAGGCATTGCCCTTCAAGTGTAGAGTTTACCACAAATATAGGCATTTGGCCTAGTCTTGCCCAAACAATATGATCATATAAATGGGAGCTCCTCTGGGAATGTCAATTCTTCTTAAGGAGAGTAAGCCTACAGTCAATAAAGGAGAAACTAGCACTTCTCAGGGAGGGGAAGCAAAGGGATATGGTTTTGAACAACTCAAAAGGAGGAGACAAATGAAAAATAGCAAGGAGAAAATCTAGCCCAAGCCATAAAATAGGTATATGATCTTAAGAAGAGCAACTCATGGAAGGAGTCGATGGGAATAATACAAATAGGAGGAAGAACAACTCATTGCACTCTATTACCTGCTCTAGGATAGGATCATAAAGTGGGGCTTGAACATGATTATTATTGTTTTCATTATTCCCATCCACTCCTTCCATGAGTTCTTCTTCTTGCTCCACTGGTGTCTTGAAGATCTCACACTTATTTGATGGCTTGGGTTGGATTTGCTCCTTGCCATATTTTTTCTTTTGCCTCCTTTTGGGTTGTTTAAAACCATCACCCTTTGCTTCTCCTCCCTGACAAGTGTTGGTTGCTTCTTTATTGACTATAGACTTACCCTCCTTAGGAAGATTCAACATTCCTAGAGAAGCCCCCATTTTTGTGATCATATTGTTTGGGCAAGACCAGTCCAAATACCCATAATTGTGGCAAACTCTACACCTTAAGGGCAATGCCTCATAATCAAGTTGTTGAATACAAGATAGTCTTGCAAGTTCATGTTCCACCTCTGTCGAAAGAGGTTGGTTGAGATTCATTTCCTTGCATAATCTAGCATAAACAATTGTGTTTCCTTCCATTATGTCTCTAGAGACACCCAAATATCTTCCAAGGAAGTTATCGATGATTTCCAATACTTGGTCACTCTAAAAATCCATCGAGAGTGCATACAATTAGACCCAAACTGAAATAGTAGTGGGTTCAATTTAGGGATCAAATCCCACTCTTAAGGGTTGAACAAATATCCTACTAGGTCGTGATTCTTCATTTTTTATTCGAATTTCATATTCTGTTAGCTAGTGAGAAAAAACTAACAATAAAATATTCATTACTAATAAACCACAAAGAATACTCACCATGAGGCACCCAGTTCTGCGTCGAACCCATAAATGCAAAAGATTTAGGGTAGAGTGAATACCCATAAATTTATAGATCAGGTCCTAATTGAATCTATATAAGACCGTTTATTTTACTATACTTTGCTCAATGATGATTTTTGGTCTTGATTTAGACTATGGTAAGCATCCATTGACTCTTTGAGGTGTTTATCTTTTTCCAACAACTGCAAAGAACATTTTTAGCATAGTTTTTTGTGCTTCTTCAGTATCTTTTTGAGATTTCTCCTCAAAAAATCTGCAAACAAATAGAGGATGTGGAGGCACCCCCATTGGGCCCTCTTAGGGCAGGCACCATTCTTGTCTTTAATTTTACAACTAGAAAGTGCTTCTGGTATTTTCTTTGATTGGTATATATATTTTATTTTGTTTGAAGTGCAAGTTAGTATGAATTTAGTTTTAATGCAAGCTTTAATAACACAATAAATTATAAAAGAACTTGGTCTAAATCCAATAGATTAACTTATTAAGTTTTTTTTAACTTTGATGTTTCTTGGTACAGTGGTGATAGCCGAAGTCAAACACTAAATTGGTAAGAGGTAATTAAAGGAAGTTATTTATTCACTATGTAACCAAAGAAACTATGTTCTATCATAGAATACTATTTTTATCAGTAGAAACCATTGAAAAGGTCAACGTATTGAGGGACAAGTAGTTTTGGCTAACCAAAGGACTGGATCCTCTTTAAGGATTACATAGCCTACAATGGAAAATTATAACTTTGGGTCTATGTTCTTTTTAGAATTTATGATCTTCATTATAGAAAGCAAGGTAGCTTATCAATCTCTTTGCATATTAAGTATATAGTAAAATATTATAGCTTATTGTAGTGAAAAGTTAACGACAATCTAGCCAAGGAGTGGCTTTGACTAGTGCTGATTTAGAGATAGGTGCAAAATGAAAAACTCTCAGGGCTCTACTACCTGTTAGGAAAATTTTGTTGAGAAATCACCAAGAAGCCATCACCAAAGGCTAACGGGTGTAAAACCCTTGGGGCTACGAGGCCCAGCTAATTATCAAATCTTAACAATTAGTGTCCCACAGTAATACTTCACAGTATTTTCAGTGATAACTAAATCAAACCCCGTCATTGTAGTAGCTCATAAGCCATTTCAATGATAACTAAAATGACTCTATCATTGGCAAAGGTTTCACCCATACAACGGTTGCAAGTGATCTCATAAATTGAGTTAGCTTCCATGTCTATTTGGGTTCATGGCTCTTGACGACCCATCTGTCATCTCTCCACCACAAGCACATGACACATTTAGTGGGAGATATGCATAGAAAAAATTCAATAGTTGTGGAAGATAGATAGAGACTCATAGGAGCTCATCATGAGGAATTTCCTACAAAACATTTAATGACGACACTTTGGGGTCCTATTAATCTCAAACCATAGATAGCTCTGTGCTTGATCAAGGGTTTATCCGGTTAAGCTTCTCTGCACCAGTGACTCCTCCAAGAAGAACTCGACACTTAACGTATGGTAGAGGTGCAAGAGGTATATTGGAGCACTTCAAATTTAAAGCTCCACTACATGAGGAATGGTATGGAAAAGTCCTTCAGGAAGTCACATAAGAGAGTTTGCCTTATGTTCATGTTGAAGATAAGAAAAGGAAGTTGTTAGATCCAAAGATTTCAAGCATGCATTTATTATTTCTTATTCTAAAGAAAGCAAGGCATATAGATATTATAACCCCAAATCTAGATAGTACATTGTGTTTAGAGAGCTGATTTTTTATGAAGGGTGAGTACATAGACAATAAGCAAAAAATATTGAGAAGACAATCATAATTGAATATTTTGGTGTGTCATGAACATCAAGTGGAGGCACAAGCATTTCTATGAAGATAGGCATATAAGGGAAGAGAACATTATAATCACACCAATCTACCAAATATTGGATCAAAATTTTTATGGGAGGTTCACAAGAAGCCAAGCACAAGCCCAAGAACAAGGAAAAAGGAACAAAAAGATAATATGAGAACTTTGCACAGTTTTCCACGATTGAAATTGAGCCATCAAGTTTTGAAGAAGCATCCCAAGGCAAGGTATAAACCACAACCATGAAAGAAGAATTAAATGTGATTGAAAAGAATAATACTTAATAGTTGTATGAAATTCCAATAAACAAGGAGGTAATTGGAGTGAAATAAGTGTTTAAGACCAAGTACATTACTAATGGATCAATTGAAAGGCACAAAGTGAGGAAAGTCACAAAGGGGCATGTACAACAAATTGGCATAGATTATGATGAGATATATGCACCTATTGCAAGGCAAACCATAGTAAAAATGGTCTTAGTCTTGATAGCCCAAAAATTATGGAATGTACATCAACTTGATATAAAGAGTGCATTCTTAAATGACAAGACTAAAAAAGTATATGTGAAACAACCATAAGTATTTGAAGTAAAAGGTAAAGAAATGTGCATCTACAAATTATATAGATATTACAAAAAGCACCAAGGGCATGATATTCAAAAGTTGATTCATAATTTTTAAAATAGAGATTTGTGACAAATAAGAATGAGCCCACCTTGTACTACAAAAGCAAATATGATGATATTTTGATTGTTTTACATATTGATGACCAATTTTTTGTCAAAAAATCATTAAGAATGAAAAGAAAGTTCAAACATATCATAATGCAAAGATTTAAAATATTTTTTTTTTGTTTAAACCAATTATTCTTTTAGCATTAGAAATATGTTAAACATATAAAACTTTATTTTCTAATCCAAATATGAATGTGATATCTTTAAAATATTTAAAATGAAAATTTACAAACAAGTTATTACCCCACTTATAAAAGGGAATATATATATATATATATATATATATATATATATATATATATATAAAAGAATAATAAAAGTGAAGAGTAGATTAATTATAAAAATGAAAAAAAATATATATAAAAGAATGATAAAAGGAAAGAGTAGATTAAGGAAAGTATAAAAATTTGATTAGAAGCATTATATTCTTAAGGAGACTAGATGTTGTACAAAAGAGTAAGTTTAACGGGAGCCCCACAACTTGTGATCGAAATTTATTTTTGCTGACCTGTATTTGATTCTGAAAGCACATCTTTTTCAAAGATTTACTTGTCTAATCCAATGGAGGAGTCCCACAAAGGGGCCACCCCTTATTCGATAGCGTATTAAATAAAATATATTAATTTAAAATAATAAATTTGTTTGTTTTGTAGGCGTTACATGATTTGTTAAACGGAAGCATTTACCATATACAAATTTAAATTCAAGCAAAGCAAGTCCACGTCATTTTTGTTGAGAGGAATACTGGGAGGCTAAGAATTAACCAAACATTGGGATTGTAATTTAGAGGGAAGTGGAAGAATTTCACAGGGTAGATAACCATAAACCATGTGTTATTTCGAGGATTCATGCTCAACGGTTCTTAAGAAGGGGATTGTTACCATTTTCGTTTTTTTTTTTTTTATCATAGGGATTGGATCTTTTAGGAGCAGGGTTATGCATAGTGGTTATTTATCACTAAATTGGTTAGAATTAGGATTTAAAAAATTTGAAATTGGCTAATATTTGGGATTCTTGACCAAAGCTCGTTAGCTAGAAAATTTTGAGAGCAATTTTTTTTGGGGTCAATTTGTCCCAATTTTATAATAATTTGACCATTTTTAGTTTAAATTTCCAACATTGCCCCTAATAATAATGAACTTTTGACATGCGCTTGGACACTATTTACTTGGATTTCGAAACTGATTCACCAAATTTTTATAAATATATTTTTGGGCCGATCTCTTACTCATAACCCTACCTGGCAGGATTTCAGAAGGCTATATAAATTGAAACCGGATGATAAGAGCACTTATGATACTGTGTTTGATATCATCCCCTTCTCTCTGTGGCCGAAAGTTACCAGGCAGTTTCAGAAGCCTTGGTGGTCAAATTGGACCTGGCTGAAGAGAATTTCGTTGATGCAGTACATAGCCCGTATGGGGTATTCCTTGCTCTCTCCACACTTGCCCATGGTGGGTAAGTTGAATGAGTGATGGGATTTAATATCTAGACCTTCATAGTGGAAGGTGCGGTTCAAAACGCTTTGGGCCTCTTATCTTGAGCCAAAGCAGGCCTTCTTTGCTTGGAGTCTGTTGTTCCAAGGTTTGCATGTAGGACAACGACTGAAACACTTGGGTGTGGCTAATCCCCAATGTTTTTTTTGCAATGCACCTGAGGATTGCACTCATGTTTTCTTGGCATCTATAAAGCTATAATGGCTTGGGAATGGTTGGAATCCTTCTTTCGACCCTTTATGGCCACCTCTTTCTCTTGGAACCAGGCCCTGCTAGGCGATGCTCCTGAGTTCTCTATTCCTCTAATGCTGATTTGGAATATTTTTAGAGTCAATATTATTTTTCACCTATGGAAATCCAAAAACAATATAGCTTTCTTCATGGCTACAGGATTCATTCTTTTTAGATGATAAATATGCTGTATTTTTTTACTCTTGGTTACAAATACAGGTTCAAGTGGAAAAAATCCATATTGATATTCAATACTTACAGAATCTTTTGGATCATTGGGCTAATGTGCCTTGCTCTGTCAATCGGGTCCCTTCGAATTTGACATCGTAGCGACGTACAGGCTCTCGATCTCGGGCACGTCAAGGACGCAGGGCTCCACCACAGGATGAGAGGCACTGGTCTCAACCTCCACCAGTGACTAAACGCCACTATTCTGATGGTGCGGGTAGTTCACGACAATCAAGTGGTTGGGACGTCCGTCCAGAACATTCACACCAGGTTGTGGGCTGGGGAGATGTGCCTATGGTGGCACCAGTAAATGCTCTTGGCTGGCCTGATGACGACCAAATAGCTACTGATATAAGTGGTTCCAGTGCTATTGTAGATGACCTGCATGCTCCTGTTGACACCCCCTGACAGTCCAATGATAATGTGGTAATGATGTCCTCCCTACTGTCTCGAAATGATTGGTTACAAGTTGCTTTGGTTTTTTTGACAAAGAGGATGATATTAATGCCCTCTTTTTTGTTAATGTTTGCTAGACTCTTTCTCGTACTATTTCCTAACCATCTACGATTAGAGTGATATTGGGGACCCTACTGGGGTGTGTGTATCCACCCACTTTTGTATGATGAAGTTGTATTTATAATTTAATATAGCTTATTTCATTCAAACAAAAGTCCATCGTTGATTCTATTTTTTTTTTCATTCTTAATAATTGGATATATGGTCACACATTATCTTTGAGGATTATGTCTCCCTAAACACAAGTCAAGTCAAATCATTGAAGCTGTCTCTATAACCTATACCTATCCAGAAGTGAAGAAGACCACCCATTACTCAAAGTTGATACCATCATTAATTCTACTTTTATTATTAATAAAATAAAATATTAATAATACATAGTAAAATCTTATGTCCACTAGCTACATAATCTACAACTTTTATCCCATTAGTGGATGTCGCTGCATATAAAACATTTTTTAATACACAATTTATATTATCATGTTGGAATTTGTGATTTTTATGATGTATACAAAAATTAAAGTTCGAACCTACAAAATTGCATACATACACACTATGATCTCAAAGAAAAGACAAACTCTAACCATTGTTGTGTTCCCACCAAGACAAAAGCACTTTCTTCAATCATGAAATTAAGATTCCACTAATCTTTTGACCTGATGTGAAGAGGACCACCAAGGACCACCAATCGCCAATCAAACAAACAACTACCAATCCACTAATCTTTGAAAGCATTACATAGCATAATATCTTTTTTTATCAATGAAAATAACATTAAACACATGCTTAAAGAATATGGTTTACCAGTAAAATACATTACATCATCATATTTAAAATGTTTTTCATCAGGGTTATTGTAGAGTTTCACGAAGCAATGATTCATTTTGATTGATATCAATTATAAAGATTACAATAAGTTGGTTTATGAAACCAACTTAGTGGTTATTAAACCAACCTAGAGAGCGCCTACGTGCGCTAACCTTTTGCATCAATAATGTAAGACATATATGCTAACATCCCCCCCATTATATTATTGGCAAATTCCAATAGTATCTCGAAACTTTTCATATTTGATACGTCCAAGTGCTTTGGTAAAGATATCTGCAACTTGCACATCATTAGGAATATATTGAAGTTGTATATGGTGCTTTGGAACTTAATCTCGAATGAAATGACATCTGCTATCAACATGTTTGGTACGTTCATGAAAAATTGAATTTTTGACAAGATTCAAAACACCTTGATTTTCGCAAAACAAATGAAGAGGAAGATTCTTTGGAAGACCCATGTTTGTAAGAATGCGACTTAACCACATTATCTTGTAGACTGCTTCACTGGTTGCATGATATTATGCCTCTGTAGAAGATAAAGCAACCACATGCTGCTTCTTACTGTGCCATGAGACAGGTCCATATCCTAGCTGAAAAACATATCTAGAAGTGGATTTACGATCATCAATGGATCCAACATAATCCGATTTCGTGTATCCTAGTAAGAAAAACTTATTATTCTTTTTGTATTCTAGACCATAATTTGTATTACCACAAACATAATGAAGAATTCTTTTTGCTGCTTTCCAGTGACTCATCTTAGGCTCTTGCATGAACCTTGAAAGATAGCCCACAACAAAAATGAGATCGGCTCGGTATTTGTCAGATATAGGAGACTCCCAATCAATTGGCGATAGATAGTACCATCTACCTGAGGTGATTCATCATATCGTGATAACTTAAGTCCTTGCTCCATTGGAGTTGCTTTTGACTTACAGTTAGTCATCCGATATTTTTCTACTAAAGGCTTGGCATATTTCTTTTATGTTACTCTAATATGAAATCTTTTTTGAGTAACTTCTAAACCAAGACAATAGTGCAGAAGTCCTAGATATGTCATTTCAAAGGATTGCTTCAAATAATTTTTCACTAAGTCAATCTTTTCGAGCTTCCTGTTATGATTAGATCATCTACATAAAGTACAAGAATCACTATATCAGAACCGTTTTTATGAATATAGATATTTGCATCTGAAGGACTTCTTTTGAATCCATGCTGCACAAGGTGACTGTCTATCTTGATGTACCACACTCGAGGAGCTTGTTTGAGTCCATACAAGGATTTGATCAACTTGCATACTTTTTGTTCTTGCCCCTCGACCACGAATCCTTCTGGTTGAGTCATGTATACTTCTTCCTATAAGTCACCATTCAACAAAGCACTTTTAACATCCATCTGATGCAATTCCACCCAAACTGAGCTCCCATGGCACAAAGTACTCGAATGGTAGTCATTTTTGTAGTAGGGGCAAAAATCTCTTCATAGTCTATGCCTTATTTTTGAGCATAACCCTTTGCAACAAGTCGGGCTTTATGCTTATCAATAGATCCATCTGCCTTATACTTCACTTTGAACACCCATTTGCAGCCTATGGGTTTCTTTCCTGTTGACAGATCGACTAACTTCTAAGTATTATTTTTTATGAGAGACTTATGTTCTACATCCATGGCATCTTTCCACTATGGTTTATCAAGTGCATATTGAACCATTGTGGGTTCATTTGCATTCAATGTAGACATATAAGCCTTTTCTTCATCCTCATCTTCTTCTCTATCATTTTTTGTACCCATTGAAAAATCATCAAAGTGTTGACAAAGTTCGTCAACCTCTGAAGTAGATTCCTCTTCTCTCATTTGCTGAGTCATACTGCGAGTACATGGCCTATCTAGAGATATATCTGGAAGGAAATTCAACTTAGAATCTCTCAAAGTGCTAGTATACCATTTTGGGACTTTCTGTTGTTGTTGTGGAAGTTGAACCTCCTTCTTAGGTTCTTCTTCATCTAGGTATATAGCTGTAGATGTGTCTTTTGATGTGAAAGCTTCATCAAAAACATCTCTACTTACGTGTGTCTTCTTGGTCTTAGGATCAATCAATCGATAACCTTTTGAATACTCATCATAGCCAAGAAAGATACACTGTAGGGTTTTCTCATCCAACTTCCTCCTTTTCTATTTTGGAATGTGCATGAATGCTTTACATCCAAACACCCTTAAATGAGAAATGGAGGGTTTCTTACCACTCCAAGCTCCTTGTGGTGTTTTTCCTTGTAGATATCTAGTGGGTGCTCTATTTAGGAGGTATGATGTTGTGTTTACTACTTTTGCCCAATATTGATCCTCAAGATGTGCTCCCTTTAGCATACATCGAACCATTTCCATAATGGAACAATTTCTCCTTTTGGCAACTCCATTATGCTGAGGTGTATAGGCTGTAGTCAGTTGTCTTTTGATCCCATGTTTCTTAAGAAAATCTGAACACTCTTCAGAGGTGTATTCCCCCCTCGATCTGACCGGAGGGTTTTTATGAAACATCCTGACTCCTTCTCGACAAGTTTCTTGAATTGTTGAAAGTAGAGAAATGCTTCTGATTTCAACTGAAGAAAGAAAACCCACATCTTTCGTGAGTAATCATCAACAAATAGTTGAAAATACTTCTTTCCACCATAGTTGGTTGGCATAGGACCACACAGATAGGTATGTACCAGCTCTAAAGGGTTTGTAGCTCGAGAGGAGCTAGTTTCAAAATGTACTCTGTGTTGCTTCCCTGCTAAGCAATCTGAGCACACTGGTAAGATAGATGAGAGTGGAGGAAGACATTTCACCATACCATATCTATGTAATTCAAGCAAATATCCTGAACTGAGGTGCCCATAATGTCTATGCCAGAGAGGTGCCCTCATTTGTAGTTGCAACTAGAGCAACATGAGGAGTTGAAAGAGCATCTAGAATGAACAAGCCATGTTTGTAGGATCCGGTTGCAACATGTTTACCACTGTGGGTGATAAAAAATGTCTTCTTGCATTTGACAACTCGAAACACGACATTCATGTTTCTATCCAACATTTGTGTTATGGAGAGCAGATTATTGGCTAATCCTGGAACATAGAGAACCTTCTCAATTTGAAAATTACCATAAGGAAGGGACACAAAAACATCCCTTTCTCCCTTTAATTGATAGACTTGATTGTCAGCAATTATGCCTGGCTTTCCTTCTTTCTTCGCAAAAGTATCAAACCATGATTTGTCCCTAGTCATGTGTTTGCTAGCTCCTGAATCAATATACCATACAACATCTATCTGGGAAGACAAAGTATGGGTCATGAGCACCTTATGTGCTCTTTCAGAGTCAGAATTTGAATCGAACCTAGGAGAATCTGAGTCTAAGTTGGAGTCAGTATAAGCAACATGGCCTTTAGGTTGCTTATGTTTCTTGTTGTATTTCTGTCTATCTCTGCCCTTCTTCTTAGGACCTTGATCATTTTATTGCTTGTTTTTGAACCAAAACCTATTGGTGTCATGGTTATTCATATCACAAATCTTGCAATATTTTTTATCCTTTTGCTGATTTTGCTTCCCTTTTCCTTTGGAAGAAGGACCCCATTTTTGAAACTAACCTTGTTTCTTACCACTTTGTTGTATGGAAAGGGCATTATCTAGCATGTCATCTTTTTGAACCTGATTTGCCTCCTCAGTCTAAAGCAAATTTACCAGCTCCACAAATGATACTTGTCTACTAAAAACATTGAGAGAAGTGATCAACATCTTGTAGGAATCTGAAAATGCTCTCAAGATGACAGAGTTCAAGATATCATCATCCACTAGTTTTCCCATGGCATTCAATTTGGCTTTCAAGTCAGCCACTTTGCAAAGGAATATATCAACTATTTCCCCAGAATTCATATTGAGAGTATGTAGTTGAGTTTGAAGGTTTAGAATAGTGGATTGATTATTTCCTTCATATACTATGATCAAGGCATCCCAAGCTACCTTACTAGTTTTTGCATCACAAATATGAGGTTGCACCTCATATGTAGTAGCAAGCAAGATAAACACGAGACTCTTCTTGTCCTTCTTATCCCAAGTATCTTGATCTGTTCTTATTGTCTGAGGGCGCTTTGCAGTGCCAGTCACTACATCCCATAAATATTCCAAGTGAAGAATGACTTTCATCTTTGTTTTCCATGGAACAAAGTTAAGACCTTTCAACAACTGTAAATATGAGAGATACTTGTGAATTGTGGCCATTATGAAGGCTCCTTATATCACCAATTGGTCTCCCTTTCTTTATACCTTCCAGATATTTATATTGTAACCATTCAATATATACCCGCCCTTACGTGAGGGAGACTATAGGTATATATGAACAATATACTACTCAATATGTACCTGCCCTTACGTGAGGGAGACTATAAGTACATATGAGAAGCACAATATATTGAACATAGGCGATACTGAAAGGGCATCGTGTTGTTAATGACACCTACCATAGAAAGTTTTATTTTGCATGAGTGGGGCGTAACTTCCCCTAAACACTTTGGGAAAAAAAACTTTCGTCAGGATTTACGCCTAACAACAATCACGATGTGGGTATGAAATGGAAAAAAAATAGATCTGGTTTGCCTTATTTCTCCTCGATGATTAATAGAGAACAAGCTCATACGTCGTTGTTGCAGCTATATTAGGCGACGAATACAATAGTCCAAAGCACGACAACATTACCTGTAAGTGTGGACCAGAGGTATCTCAAATACCGAACGCTACTGTGCAATAAATTGCACAAATATGGTATAAATTTAGGATCTTATTTTTATCTATAATTTGTGATTGTTAATGCAAGAAAACAGAATATTTAAATGCAAAACAAATCACAAATGCCCACAAATTTAAACACCTATTACAAATCTAGCAGATTTTTTTTACAAATGTTTTGATTTCCTCCCTTTATCTGACAATTTTGCAAATGAATCATGTGAAGACTGTCCCCCTTTCGTTTGGCAAAAATAGAGAAGGAAGAAAAAAATTTTGTACCTTAACTCTAAAAAAAATGTTGATGGAAGCCTTTTAAGGTGTCAATTTTGGACAGCGTAGGCGTCAAAATGCTTCTTTGGGTGTCAAAAAATAATGCGCAGGTGTCAAACAAACCCGCCAAGCATTAAAGCCGTCCACCAGGCGTCAAAAGGATGCATAGGGCATCAACAAGAGGCGTCGGGCGTCAAAAAATGTGGAGAGACGTCAAAAAAAATATGTAGCCCTTTTTGTTATCCCATAGTGGGATTCGAACCTGAGACCGAGCGCAGCGCAGTACACAACCCAATCAACTGCGCTACAAGGGGCGCTATGAATGAACCAGCACCACCCGCTTCCTATAGAAGGAGCGGAGAAACATTTAAAAAAAAAAACGTAAGTGGGATTATCCCACATGCATTCGAAGGATGCACTTGTAGTGATACAAAGATTGCGAAAGCCTTCTTTGAAGGTGTCTGCCTTCGGGCGATCACCTGTTCACCATTTTGTTCGGAGAACCAACTTCTCAGTGCCACATAACTCGTTCGTCCACAAATACCCCGTGTATGGTCTGGTGCTCTGTGTCTACGTCTTGTCCCTTATCCGTTCTGTGTCTTGCATGGTTTGGTCGCGTCTGTGTCTTGCATGGTCTGGTCGCGTCTATGTCTTGTCTCTTCACTACCTCTCATCTGTGTCTTGTCTTGCGTGATCTGGTCACGTCTATGTCTTGTCTCTTCATTGCCTCTCCCAAAGCCTGCGTCTTGGAGTGTATTCATGAATGGAGGAGTAGTTAGTAACCACCTTGCCCAACCGCCATCGAACCACCTTGCCCAACCTTGCGCTCTGATACCATGTAGAGTTTCACGAAGCAATGATTCATTTCGATTGATATCAATTATAAAGATTACAATAAGTTGGTTTATGAAACCAACTTGGTGGTTATTAAACCAACCTAGAGAGCACCTACGTGCGCTACCCTTTTGCATCAATAATGTAAGACATATATGCTAACAATTATATATAGGAGGTTCGACTCAAAATGTACTTGTAAGAAAAATGACAAATCTTTATCGAAATCAAAGTAAATCAAAGGTGAATCTTAAGAAAATCAAATCAATTATATTCACACCAAAATTTAGAGTATTTTAAATCTTAGAACGTAATATCATGTGTGGGGCAAATTTTTACCTATTAAATCACCTTATAATTTCATAGAAACACATCCAATAGATCACGCTCGAAAAGAGCTTTCCAACAAATACAAATGTGCCTATGTTTGGATATATATTATGACAAATTCAATCTAAAACAATATTGATCCTTAAAATTTTAAGCAAACCTACATTAAAGGTCCTCATATTCATCAATTTCTATTTTTAAAAATCCTAATGTTTGCCAACTTAAATATTTGCCACTATACATAACCTTTTAAAAAATTGTTAATGCTATATAATACATATTTTATATGATATGCTAGCTTCAATACATATTATTGAATCGAACATGTTATGTTAATTTTTAGATGAATTAAAATTTATTCATCGTTTGCTTGAAAATTAATAGCGAATATCTTTTGTAAGAGGACCTAAACTATGTTGATATGGTAATGTATATATTAAAACGTTTCAGTTAAAAGGTGAATTATATAAAAATACTTAAAAATAAAATTATAATATAAATTAAAAAATATATAATATTTTAAATAAATATTAAAAACTAATCAATAATAATTAAATGTATTATAAACCTAAAATAAAAAACATATTATATTTTTTAATTTGTAGGTATAACGCTTTCTCAATTCAAATTGAAAGAGAAGCACTTTAAGATAAAATAAAAGCCGGTTTATGAGTTTGTAAATCGTTTCAGCTTGTTCACCTTCAATGAGAACCGGGGGCGTGATCTATTAATAGATGAATAGCTTAGCTCGAGGAATCTGGTTTCCCATGGAGGGACAACAGAATTACTGATGCCATGGCGCGCCGGCGGTAGCTCCTCTTAGAAGATTTGTTGATGAGTAGAACGAGACGGGAGTACAACGATGGATTAGCTACCCCTCCTTTTTAAAAGCAAAACATAAGCTTTTAAAAGCAAAGCCCCTTTAAAAAAACAATGGTTCAACTAAGTCTTATAGAAAGACCGTGCCCATTTTTGCACGCGCTTTCCATCAGCTCCGACATTGCTTTTCGTAGCCCACCGACACTGCCCATTTTTCCACGGGCTTTCCATCACCCACACTGCCTATTTTTCCACGCGCTTTCCATCACCCACACTGCCTATTTTTCCACGCGCTTTCCATCACCCACACTGCCTACGACATTCCTTTTCGTACCACCACCGACACTGCCTATGTTTCCACCCGTTTTCCATCACCGACATTGCTTTTCGTACCCCCACCATCGCCTCTACGAAGGAGCTCAAGTCTGTAATAGCATATTCGCATATCCGGAAGTTCGTTCGGAGCGCACCTGTTGTCACCCCCAAATTATTGTTTTTTCGTTCGTTCAGATCGCACCTGTTTTCACCCCCAAATTACTGCTGTTTCGCTTTTCTACAGACATCCATCTATCCCAACCACAATGGCCTCCACTTCCTCTTCCATTGCACACGCCTCCGGTGGTAAATTTGACGTTTTTATCAATCATCGCGGGATTGATGTAAAGAACTCACTTGCCAGCACTATCTACCATACACTCGACATGCATGGAGTGCGAGCTTTTCTGGATAGAGAAGAGTTGGAGGCAGGGGGAAAGATCTCCGATGCAATAAAAGAAGCTATTTGGAGTGCTTCGGTTCACATTGCCATTTTTTCTCGAAATTACGCCCAATCTCGCTGGTGTCTGGATGAGCTGACGCTCATGCTCCAAACCGGCAAGAAAATTATTCCCATCTTCTATCATGTTGAGCCTTATCTTCTATATTTCCGTATTTAGTTAATAATTATATTGCCGTAATTGTCGATTCTTATTGTTGTAAATATTTACTTCTAGTGATCTGGGGCTCCTGCTAATGGACATTGTGAATAAATGTTAAAGCTCAAATGAGAAGCATACCATTTCTATATTTCCGTATTTAGTTAATAATTATATTGCCCTAATTGGTGATTCTTATTGTTGTAAATATTTACTTCTAGTGATCTGGGGCTCCTGCTAATGGACATTGTGAATAAATGTTAAAGCTCAAATGAGAAGCATACCATTTCTATATTTCCGTATTTAGTTAATAATTATATTGCCCTAATTGCCGATTCTTTATCGAAAATTTCTAGATTGCATGTTTCTATATTTCCGTATTTAGTTAATAATTATATTGCCCGATTCTTATTGTTGTAAATATTTACTTCTAGTGATCTGGGGCTCCTGCTAATGGACATTGTGAATGATGTTAAAGCTCAAATGAGAAACATACCATTACTACACGTTGCCACACATCGAGTTGCGCTGGATGAAACCATAGACGAATTCCAAAAGTTTGTGGAATTTGTACAAAGCAGACAGGATGTTAAAATTGTGGGGATTGTGGGTCTAGGGGGATGTGGCAAAACCATTCTCGTAAGAAAGTATTTTAACCAGAAAAGGGCCTCCTACACACAGTCTAGTTTTCTTGAAAGCGCTCATTGTATTGGATGATGTAGACCACATCGACCAAATAGAAGCCCTGTTGCCGTTGCAGGGCAATTTGCAACCAGATAGTTTGATTATAGTCACAACGCGTGACTCAGGTGTTATTACATCCTCTGCCTCTCTCTCTTCGTCCTCTTCGTCTGTCTCTGTCTGTATATATAAAAAAAGAGGTCTGAATCCGGTTCATGCCAAACAACTTTTTTGTTGGCATGCTTTTAAAATAGACTCCCCTATTAATGGATTTGAAGATTGGTCAAACGGTTCTTAACTGCTTGTCAAGGATTGCCTTTATCCCTTAAAGTTTTAGGGGCGCAACTTTGCGGCAATAATAGACTTAAAGTATTACTGGGAGTTTGTATTACACAAAATCTCCAAAATATTACCTGACGACATTAAGCAGAGACTGAAAGTAAGCTATGATGCCCTGGATGAAGAACAGCAACAAATATTCCTGGATATAGCCTGTTTCTTCATTGGAGAAGAGAAAGATATGGCTATTTCAATATGGGATGCATCAGGTTGGAGCGGTTGGCACGGTTTTCAGATTCTTGAAAATAAGTGTCTTGTTGAGGTGGACCATGAGAACTGTATAAGAATGCACGATCACCTTCGTGATTTAGGGAGAGAAATTGTTGAAAATGATCTTCTCCAGTCCCATTCGCGGTTTGTTAGTAGATTCCTCAAGGTGAGCTTAAAATTTTATTTTATAAGCTATTGTCGATGTATGGATACATTTATATCTGCTCTATTTTCTGTCAGCTAGTTCAAATATTTTATCATTTTTCAATATAATGTTTGTCATTCAGGAGAGACTGCCCATAAGGGGGATAATGGCCGCAACAGGTTCCAGCTATGGTTATCGTAACTTGCCCCATGAGCTGCCTGTCGAAGAGTTCTTGCAGATGCAGCTGGCCGCAACAGGTTCCAGCTATGGTTATCATAACTTGCTTTCTGAGTCGGCTTTCGAATGTTCCAGCTATGGTTATCGTAACTTGCTTTCTGAGCCGCTTGTCGACAGCCGGTCGAGGAGGCTTCCGCCTCCCGTGGGGCCCTCAACTAGCGGGTCGAGGACGCTTACGCCTTCCGCCCTTGGGTTACAACTTCTTGTTGTGAGAGGCGATTATTTTAAGGAACAATTCGCGAAGCTATCAGAAGAGCTGGTCTGGCTTCGCTGGTATGATGTTTCTTTTGGAAATTCAATTTATAGTCAGTTTCCTCTTTGTAATTTTACAGTAATACAAATTTTATGTTTTTTTAGGTTTATGTTATGGATGTTAATTTATTGAATTTTAATTAGGAGATTTTTTATCACAAAAGTTTTAAATTAATTTTTTATTTAATATCAGTTTGAAAGGGTTTGTTGTTTTTAGCCTAATAAATTTATTTTTTAAAGTAATATATAAAATGTAAGTTTTATATCAAAATTAAACTTACATAGTATTGTCATTATTAAATTCAAGAGCACACAACCTATTTTTTTCGGTTATTTAGAAGAGTTGGTCACAATCATACTATTTTTAGTACTTGACAACCATATTTTAACTATCATAGTTTCTATGTCTAAAGGTTGCGTATTGTGAGACTTTAGGTTCTTGATGCCTTCATTGTCCATATAGTCCTTATGCTCATTCCATATTATTCTTTTAGCCTTTCTTTTTTTCCCAAATTGATCATGATCAAATCTTGTGGAAGAGAATATGGTGGGATCCATCTATTATCCTCTTCTCTTAGTTTTCTCCAATTTACCAACCAATCAACTACTTTATTTCCTCCTTTATATGTATGAATTATCACTACCTTCTCAAATTGTCTAAGCATTGAACAACCTCTTGAATAACCTACCAACTTAGCTTATTTCTTCATTTAAGACTATTGATTATATTCAATGAATCCCCTTCCACTACCAACTTTTTAATTTTCATATATTTTGTCAACTTGATTCCTTCATGTATTGCTCTAGCTATTTTGAATTCTTAATCTCTTTTGAATTTTTTTCATTGTATTTGCTATTTTATTTGGAATGTTGAACGCTGATAGCAAATAAGTTGGAATAGATTGTAGTGTGCTCTTCAACAATTGCACTTTCTAGCTTGGCTTAGGAGAGAACCTTTTCAACTTGCCATTTTTTTTGAAAATTTTCTACTAATGGATCACACATATTAATATTTTACATTCTTATTCCTAAGAATTATGGCATCCCCAAATAGATGGTTGGAAGAGATTTTATGCTGCATTCTATAATTTTAGATATTTTTCTTTATTTATTATCTATCGTGTTTATAAAATATATCTTACTCTTCTCTAGGTTTATATTTTGTTGTGATGCCTTCTAATATAATTCCAAGATTCTCTTTATTCCTTTTGCTTCCTTCATAGTTACTACCCCTAGTAGAATTATGTCATCCACAAATTGTTGATGGGTAATTGCCCCTATGGTCAAGCTTGGTCTTAGGCCTATAATCTCTCTTGAATTTTGAGTTGCCTTTATACATCTACCCAATGCCTCCACCATTATAATGAATAAGTATGGAGTTAGAGAATCCCTTTGCCTTAATTATTTTTCACTTTTGAAATATCCAACTGGACTACCATTTATTATAATAGAGAATTTGGGGAGGAAATACAATTTCTCACCCAAAATCTCCACCTTCTATTGAATCTAAATTTGACCAAAACTTTATCCATGAACTTTCATGATACTCTATCATATGCTTTGTTCATGTCCAAATTTAATATCATTCATTCCTTACCACTTCTTGTTGTTGATTGTAGTACTTCATGGATTGTGATTATTCCATCCAAAATTTGTCTTCCTTGGACAAATCCCCCTTGTTTTGATATTATATTTGGAAGGATTTTTTCCAACCTTAATGCTATCACCTTTGTGATGATTTTATAGATGGAATTGCACAAGTTGATTGGTCTATAATCTTTGAATTTTTCTATTTTTTAGTGTTAAAACTATAAAGGTATTGATGTATTCCTTAAGATTGTTACTTGACCTCAAAGATTATTGCGTTGCAATTACCACATCCTCTTTTACTATCCTTCAAAAGGCTTGATAAAATCCAATCTAGAATCCATCTTGTCCTAGAGCCTTTTATCTTCCTAATGGGAATACTACATCTTCTACTTCTTCCTTTACTTATTTCATAAGTCCCTTATTATTCTCATTTGTAATCAGTCTTGGGATATGATCCAATATTCTTTCAATGGCTTCTATACCTTCTTCCCTCTCTTGTGCAAATAATTTTCTGAAGTATCTTATAACATCTTGTTGTATCTAATCAATATTTTTATTGAGTTGACCATCCTCCATTTGTATCTTCCTAATATTTGTCGAGTTTCTATGCTTATTGTGGAAACATGAAAAAATATTATGTTCCTCTCTCCTTTAACGAATTATTTCTAGATTTTTGCTTAATAAGCATCTTCTTTTGGTAGTATATGGTGAAATTTTGATCGTAGCTCTCTCCCTCTAATATAGTATTACATCCATTTCCCTTACAATTATTGGGAGCATATATATTTGTCACTAAATAGATCATTTTACTTGTTTTGATTGTAAGCATCACAATTAATTGATTTCTCCCTTTGAACACTACCTCTCCCTCCAAAATTTTTGAATTCCACATTATTGCTAAGCCTCTTGAGGCCCCTATTGTTTCTATTTTCTCGTTGCTTTTCTTCCGAATGTTTTGTTTAACTCCTTCCCAAACTATTGTTTTCATTCTAGTTTTTTAGAGAATGAGTATCTCCATTGGTTATCCGTTATCATGGATCTTTCCAACCTTCCTTTGTTAGGGGCATTCATTCCCCTAACATTTCATATTATCAATTTCATTTCACCCTACTGTTGGTGGGATGTTGCTCACCCATAATTATTCTCGGTTGCTTTCCCTCTATTAGATCCTTCTCTATCTTTTTTTTTTTTTTTCTTTTTTCACTTAATGAAGGCCTTCTTACCTTCTTCTTTGGTTCCAATCCTTTCCAATCCTAGATCTGGATGTTTCTTTGTACTTCTTATCATTCTCACATTTGAGTCTTCTTGAGAATTTGTATTACACAAATTCTCCAAAATATTACCCATGGACATTAAGACATTAAGCAGAGACGGCAAGGAAGCTATGATGCTCTGAATGAAGAAGACCAACAAATATTCATGGATATAGCCTGAAGACCAACAAATATTCATGGATATAGCCTGTTTCTTCATTGGCGAAGAGAAAGATATGACTATTTCAATATGGCATGGATCAGGTTTTCAGATTCTTCAAAATAAGTGTTTTGTTGATGTGGACCATAAGAACTATATATGAATGCACAACCACCTTCGTGATTTAGGGAGAGAAATTACAATTGAAAAAGTCCCATTCGCAGTTTGTTAATTGTGAGAGATCCCTTGAGGTTTAAAATTTATGTTATAAACTACTGTCGATGTATGGATACATTTATATATGCTCTATTTTCTGTCGGTTAGTTCAAATATTTTATTATTTTTCAATGTAATGTTTGTCATCCAGGAGAAACTTCCTATGAGGGGATGATGGCAGCAATAGGTTCCAGCTATGGTAATTGTAACTTGCATAATGAGTTGCCTTTCGAAGAGTGCATGCATATGCAGCTGTTAATGAGGCACTCAACCGGTCGTGGAGGCTTCCGCTTTTCGCGTTTGGGTTACAACTTCTTGTTGTGAGAGGCCATTGTTTTAAAAGAACAATTGGCGGAGCTATCAGAAGAGCTGGTCTGGCTTCGCTGGTATGATTTTCCGCATGAAAAGCTTCCATCATGGCTTTCAACAAGAAAACTAAGAGTTTTGGAGCTTTATCATGCCTGCAGTTTGATAGAAATGTTGAAGCCTGATGACGCTGTAAGTATCTTCCTACACTGTTCTTTCTGAGTTATATGTTCATAATTGTTTACTCCTAACTTCTCAAAATTTGTTTGCAGCCTCCTTCGCAGTTGAGAGAACTCATTATTGATGTCATTTATTTTCGATACTTTGGAAAGGATTCCAGCGACATTGGGATTCTTGAAGCACTTGAAAAAGATGGTGTTGAAGGGTTTTTGCTAGTGGACTGAAAGTGTTTTGCACTCTTCCAGAAGAGTTTTCTCTTCTGGAATCCATGGAGCATCTGGAGCTATCTGAATTTTTATATCTAACATCCTGCCTACCCATTTTGGGAATTTTCGGAATTTTTATATCTATCGTTCCTCTTCATCACTTCCTCTTCCTCTTCCTGTCTCATGCATGTTGCTCGTCCTCAGGATCTTTTTACACATGCTAGTGATAGTTACAAATTGGTGACCGTTACTTTTTTCTTATGCTCGTCTTTTCTTCTATTGCCTTGCAATAAAAGGATCTTTTTATACATGGTAGTGATAGCTACAAATGGGTGACCGTTTCTTTTTCGTACAACCATTTTATGGTCGGATGCTCTTGCATCACACAATATTTATAGCGTTTCCCCAAGCTTGACAAATGCTTAGGATACAATGTTAACGAGACAACAAATTCTGATTAATAAAAACATAGAAACAAAGTAACAATTGATTTTTTTATTGACTTTAAATTAATTGAAAAACTTTAGAGAATGATATCAATTTACTACAAATATCAATGTGGCAGGTGAACTGAATGATTTAAAGCAAAATGAATGATATCAATTTACTACAAATATCAATGTGGCAGGTGAACTGAATGATTTAAAGCAAAATGAATCAAGTAACTAACTTGATAAAATGTTTTAGTCCTTTTAACTTGTTTCATGTGTACAACTTACACAAATATATTAAACAATTTTTAAAAAGTCCAATAAATTTTATCAATTTCTTATTATTTATGGTCATAAGATCTTAAATGTAACATTCTATGCATAATTATAGAAAGCTTAATAATTCATTGATATTTATTAATAATATTTTAAAATAATAGTTAATAATGCTAATACATTCAACAAAATGAAGGTTTATCCTTGACAAAACCTACATGACAAGGAATAATAAAATTAAACAATTAAAAAAAATCATATTCTTATCTATACATTATGTTTCTTGAATATTACATATGTTGAAACCAAAGTGTCATAAATGTACAAGCAACATATGCTTCATGGACTACAAATTCATAGAGGTTAAGAGAGACCAAAGTGTTAAACCTATAGAAGAAAGAATCAAAACAAACTTGTCCAAACAAGAGTGAGAGTAATAAAATATATGACATTACAAGAGAATAAAAGGTTAGAAGCTACTAGTAGAGCCCTAAAATGCTACATGAAAGATTCTAACTACATATTTTCATCATGAAATCACACATCTTTCCAATAATATAGTAGAGAAATTGTTAAGGATGAAAAAATATAATATCTACTGTGGTGCATTTCATAACTATTTTTTAGCAAATTTTCTTGAATTAGTTTACATGTGATCATATAAATCTTGCTACAAAAGAAACAAGATTTAGATTAGTAGAAGAGCTAGTGACTTATTATTTTTTTGAAATATGTATTTTTCTAACAGATTCTTGCTATCATTGATCTCCTAATTCTACATCTAAAAATACAATTTTAGTCATATTATCACTCCTTGTATTGTGTAATCTTCAATGTCCACAATGTATATTTTTTATTGACATATCCATAACATATATAATGCTTTTAAGGGGTCATATTCATCAAACCTTTTTATTTTCTTGCATTCCATATTAGCTTGTAAATTTTATCTTATGGTCAGAGGGGCTTCTTCTTTTAACATATTATAAAAATGTTAAGAGCTTCAAAATTAATTGGAAACTATCATTAGAGACTTGAAAGTCTTCGTAAAATATCCATGAATTAATGGGGACAAATTATGTGAATTACTATATAATATAACTTTAGAACTCTTAAAATTAATTCTAACTTCACCATAGTTGTAACAACCCTCCTCACACAAATATTAGTAGATAAGAAAAATCGTAATAACCTTACCTTTTCATGTGAATCCTGGTATTGCTGATTGCTACTATGTATGCGGGATCAGGTTCAAAGTTGACGAGAAAGAGAAGTTAGTCAATGGAAAAGGTAATAAGAGAAGTGATGATTCGACTCGTGAGTACATGGACGCTCGCATACTTGCATACTTGAGTATATAGATGCATGTAGTTTAATTAAAAAAAATATATAACATGAGAATGCAAAAAAAAAGGACGTGTGTATGTTTTTGTTAAGAAGTCTGATATGCAAGTGAGTTGCTATGAATGTTTGTTATTAAGGTGGGTAAATATTATGTTTGGTTTTTTTTTGAAAAATAAATGAATGGAGCTATGCTTGTGGTAGCAATGTACAATATAAAAGAAAATAATTTTTCTTCATGATGAATTGGACGAGTGTGGCGCGGAATAGTGGCTAGCTTATCTGCATTGGCAAGGCATTCAATTTTATCATGATTTTGATTCCATCCTTAACCGCGGACCGAGAAGGAAGTGGAAGATAGAAAAAAATTTGGAGAGATGTAGTGGAAAAAATAACAATCAGTGTGGAGAGGAAACCATCGGGGAAAGAAGAGGAAAAAATGTATGGTTGGTTTTTGAAAAAAGAAGGGAAGAGAACAATGATGAGGCGATAGTGGAATTTTGGAAATAGTTGTGCAGTCTACTGAAGGTTGAGGCACTCTGTAAAACTTCAGGTACATCGTTTATAAAACTTGTTTTCTAGTAAAATTGAATCTCTTTTAAATGAGAAAAGAAAATGAAGATCTGGAATGATTGCTTGTTTGTCCTGTGTAAAATGAAATAGGAGAATATTTGTGTATGTTTTTGTTTGAAACATTGTTGTATTCGTGATTATTTAGCAATATCATAACTGAAATATAAGTTCTTCTTGGGTAGTGAACAATGTTGTTATTCAAGAATTGAGGAAATATTTTATGAGTATCACATGCATAGAATTATTAAATGATATGTGAATTTTTAGAAACAATTGCAAGTATGCATGATTGTGTGATAGTAGTAAATGCATTCATGGATTGACGAGCCAAAATATGATCCCTTCAATAAAAAATAACCTTAAACCGGTGTGATGGAGAGAGGAGTCTCAACTAGCGGTATGAGGAAGGTTCCAAGCTTGACGACAACCAAGTAATGAATCAATACCGCTGAGGTGTTGGAAAAAAAAAACTAAAAGAATCAAATATTTATCTTTAAGTAAACAAAATCCAGCAAAAGCTACAACATGAATTACTGCAAACGAAAATGTAAATCTGAAGCATGTCATGTTGTAGTTTTAAAAATAACTTTTAATTGTGGAAGATAAAGTAAAAGTAGACATCCTCAAGAAAAAGCAACTTTCAACTATGGAAGACGCAAGGAAAAGTAGACATGGGTGGACTAGTCTCCAAATCTCATCCACCTCCAAGGCTCCAAATTATTAGAGGTGCACATATTTTAAGTAGTTATTATAGGCTTCATTTTTTCTTTTTCTTTTCCTTTTAACTGGTTATATGGCTTTAAAATAGTTTCTTCATAATACATTGTGACCCCATAATGGTATTACAACAGCTTCTCTATAATTTTTACCTAGCATTTTATTTTCACACTGTCTTTCTTTTTTTTCTATGGTTCTTTTTCATTTTTTATTTTCTTTTCTTTTTAATTGGTTATATGGCTTTAAAATGGTTCGTCCATAGTACATTGTGACCCCACAACAACAGTATTACATCTGTAATTTTTAAAGTCCAAGATTTTTAACAACTTATTTTCAAAGTCTAATATGAAACAATGGTCTACATACTGTCAAATTCCAATAGCTTATGCATATGGGCTTTTGGGATTCTTTTTCACCATGTCTTTCTTTGTTTTTTAGGGTTTCTTTTCATTTTATTTATTATTTTTATTTTTCCTTATAATTGGTTATAGGGTTTTGAAATGGTTCATTCATATTACTTTGTAACACTCAATAAATCAAATTTAAAAATGAACCTTTTGACTTTTATTTTGCAAGCACTTACTGAAAAGGCATATACATCTCTAATATGGTAACTTTATATACAACTAATGAACTCGGTAGAAAGAAGAGGGCTCATGGCATTGATGACTTATACATTTGAAGGAAGTCTCTCACAATGGCCATGGCCATGCAACTGGGGTGTTATATGTGAAATGCAAGTATTCTAAGGGCGAGAGGACTTGATCCTCAAGTAAAATGCTTACTAGAAGAAAATAAAAATAAAGGCAAATAAATTTATAAACCGTAATTTGATAACCGATAAAAATCTATAACCATCATACAAATTCCTATTGATAGGTAATTGTTTTTGAAATTCCAGCCCTGCTCGCCACAGATAAACTTTCAAATTAATTTCAAAAACCTGGAGTTCACGCTGTCAAAACCATTTTTCAAGGGAACATCAATACGTCCTTCATTTTGTTCATGACTCTTTAATTTTAATTTTGTTTCTAGTTTCATGATATCATATTTTTTATTTTGGGAATATTAGCTCCTTAAAAAAAATGGAGAAATGAGCCACCATAGGAAAGAGTGTTGCCTTAAATTGAAGCTCAATGAGATTTGAATTCTAGATTTAACAGTCTACTTCCTTGAGCTTTGCAACACTTTCAACTGGATTCCTTCCCTTTGGTTGTGAATTTAGAGAAAATTTGGCTCATGCAACTTTTATTCCCAACTCTCCCTCCTCCATGTGGGTGATCAAGTAAACAAAGTGGCTATCATTAAATTCATCCACCATGGGTGCACCAAAGTCATTGGCTTTGAACTATTGCTTGAGCCTTAGAAAATCATCTAAGTCTAATAACAATAAATTGTCAGTGTCATGTTGTCCCATGTCACGTCCTCATGTATACGTCTAGGTGTTACTTAGAAAGTAAGCCTTGACTATGTAAGATAATGAAGAACACTGGGACAAGTCATCGAGGCTCTATGTGGACAACTATCGCCTTAACATCATCTCACTTTTGTCTCTCGAAACATGGGCACCTTCACTTCTAGTAGATCACTCCTATTTTAGCACACTCAACTTCTCTTTTGTTGTTCTTGCTTAAAACTATTATCTTTCTCCTAAGCACTCTAGATGTGACTCTAATTTCTCTACACCATAGCTCTCATACGACTATTAGCTTTCTAGATAAATTAGCTCATGAGAGCCTTATCTAGGATCAAGAGTAAATAAGATAAATGTCACTCACAAAATAATAATGAATCATAGAATTAGAATAACAATAATATATAACAAATATATTTAATATCAAAGGATTATAAGATTAATGAGGGTGAAAATGAAATAAGATCCCAAGATAAGAGTTCATGGTGGTGGGAGATATTATGGTGGTAGAAATTTCAGAGATGATCCTTACGTAAATAAAAGCTATAATATTCCCAATCTTGATTTTGATTATGCAAAATGGTGTGAAGAGATGATCGTGACTGATCAAGCGAAGGAAGTTGCTACAAAGGAGCATACAAAAATTATTGTTATTTCTCCCCTAGCCCAGTCCAACAACACTCCTTCAGCTCTGATGGGCTCTCAATTTCAAGTGGCTCCAAGTTCAAAACAATCTTACTAATGAGTTGGGTTCATTGTTTTTAGATCTTGGAAAAGAAAGTATTCCCTATCTAGATGATGTTATATGTAGAAAAGAGGTCCCCTGCTCGAAATTAGAATGGTCCTCGTGATACTCTCGAGATAAGTCTCCTTTGCTTAGTTCGAGAGAAGTGTGTGGTGATGTGTCCACTTTAGAGATTTTATCTCTATCAAAGGTGGCAAATCCTTTGGATTCGGATAAGACTCCAATCAAAGATTCAAATTCAAAAATTTCCCTCTCTAAGGATAGTTCTTATAGAGGGCAGGTGATAAATGACAGTGTCAAATTTTTTATGGGTGACTTAAAGGCTACTACAGTGGAGCCCATGCCAAAATAAAATTTTGAATCGGTTTCAAATTTGGTAAATTTGATCTCAAATAAGGTGTCCCACCTACAAGATCTCCCCTATTCTACTTTATCTTCTTGTGCTAAGAAGATTTCTTTTGCAATTGTTGTTTCTAATAGGTCTAAAAAGTATTTCTTTTCATATAGTTAGTTTGAATTGGTGCTTGAGGAGGATCTTATCCATCTTAACTAATCTCTTAAAATTAACTATGGGTGATGGTGATCTTGCTCTTGTTGGCAAATTATTGGGTAATTCTAGACCCAAATTAGATTATATTAGGAGATAGGTGTTCTTGAAATGGTCTCCTGAAGGGAAAATGGACATAATTGCCCTCCCTAATGGTTTTTATTTAACCAATTGTCTTTGGAGGAGGATCTCCATAATATTTTTAGTGGTGACCCTTAGTTTTTTTGCAAGGATAAGCCTTTTCCTTCACAGATGGGGAACATACTTTGACCCTAAAACTTAAAAAATCAATACTACTCCTATTTGGGTCAAGCTATAAAGATTTCCTTTTCACTTATGGAATGAAGCAATTCTCAAAGGTATTGCTAAGATTTCGGGATATTTAGTCATGATTGATCCTGTTACCAAAGCAAGGTCTAGAATGATTTATGCTCGTATGTGTGTTATGGTTGATCTCAATGCTAAGCTCCATAATTTAGTTAAGTTGGTTTCAAATATGGGTACAAGAATGCAATCCATAATCTATGAAAATAAATCCATGTTTTGTTTTAGTTGTAAAAGTCATGGTCATAAATCAACGTGTTGCCCTTGGAATAAATTTGAGACTATGGAGGCTCAAATGATGAAGACTTATGGTCAGAATCAGAATGAAGCTTCTCAAGGTCAACCTATGTTGTATAAGGAAGATGTTTTTGTGGAAACTGATACAACTTCAAAACCTTTATTGGAGTCTTAAGCAAACCCCTTGGGTATAAAAATAAAGTCTTTAGATGTAAAGACCTTTACAGGAAATCCTTTTGAAAACTTGGCTTCTGTTGCTAAACCCATTGAGGATGATGATTTGCTAAGGAGATGATGATTTGCTTAGAGAATCTAGAGGATTTCAAGATGCTTCTCTTCTCAAGAGGTAAGAATTAAGATCTTTAGGTCCTATTACAAGAGGACAATTGAACATCAACATAAATTTTGATGTGAAGAAAGGTAGAAGATCTTCAGTTAATCCAAAATCTAAGTTTGAAGGATAAGATCAAACCCTTTCGAAGTTAGGCAAGGAAAATGTTTTTAAGGAATCTTCGGATAAAATCCAAGGTTTGAAGACTGGTTTGGGTAGGCATCACAAAATTTCTTGATCGTTCTCTTCGATGTTTTGCTTTTTATGAAACTTGTTTGTCTGTTGGTGGGAGTTCTTCCTTCAAGCGAGAAATTCAAACAAGATTTTTTTTAATTTGACTTAGAGCGGGAAAGGTTGACACATTTTGAATTTCAAATTTCTTGAAGTGGGTAGGAGTTTTTCTCTTCAATATTGGTTGGTTGTATTTGTGGGTTGCATTTATGATATTTGTAGAAATTTGGAGATCAAAGGTCTAGTTGTGCTCTCTAGGGATTTGCTTCTCTTGGTTTTTCCTCATTGTTTTTTGTTTCCTGTAGGTGTCTTGCTATTGTCTCTCTTTCGATTTCTTGCTTGTAAAGTTTTTGGGAGCCTTAAAACCCCTTTGTAAAGTTTTTAGGATCCTCTCAAAACCCTTTTCTATCAATTAAAAAAGGATTATAAGATTAATACAAAGAGATTACATTGCACGAAGCTTTATCTCCAATATATAACTTTACATAAATTTTTAGTACTCTAACTATTGCTCTCCTCAAACATCTAGGAGATGCATCCTTTCACATTCCTCATATTAAGACAAAAATCTCATCTTGCCACATATCATGTGACTCTTCATTCTCTATCTTGACACTTTACACTTTCTCTCATATTGACACATACATTATATAAAATATAAATCATTCTACAAAACTAATATTTACAAGGGAGACAAATAAAAAATACTTCCAACATAGGGTATGTATTGTTTTACCTTAGATTGTTCCACTACCACCAATGAAAACTCCTTCACTATATCCCAATTATATTGATAGAATGTTGTAGAGAGCCCCATTCATACCTTGGGATTTATCCTTATCAAAAGAGAAAAGAGCTAAATGAACTTCTTCTAGAGTAATAGGCTCATTCAATTTCCTATTATTTTCATATGCTCTAATTGAAGGTACTTTTTGTAGCAGTTTAAAATTAAGAACTTCAAACTCCTCCGATCCTAGAATATTTTGGTAAAAAAATCTTGCCTCCTTCTGAAGAACACAAGCTTATACTGAGAGGGGGGTGAACAATATAGCGCCCACTTTTTACTTTCTTTCCAAACCAATATCAATTAGTGTCCTTAATTGCAATAACCAAATATAGCAGTGTGCATTAATGACATAGATAGCAATAGTAAGCAAGAGCACAAATCACCACACACAATTGAGACACAAGATTTAACGTGGTTCCCCCAATGTGGGGTAGTCCACAAGATAATCTCCTTATAATATTTCACAAAGAAATAGGGATCCTTATCCCAATACAAATGATTACTTTGATCTGCTCAAAGCTAGGCTATCCACTGATCTGCTCAGGTGGGCAATCCACTGATCTGCTCAACAAGGCAATCCATTGATCTGCTCAGCTAGGCAATCCACTGATCTGCTCAACTAGGCAATCCTGATCTACTCAGGTAGGCAATCCATTGATCTGCTCAGGTAGGCAATCCAGATCTATAGGAAATCTGATTCAGTAGGCAATCCATTATCTACTCTAGGAATCATCTGCTCTAGCAAGCTCACCAAGAACCTACTCAAATTTTACAAGCTCACCAAGAACTTGCTCAAATCTGCTCAACAAGCTCACCAAGAACTTGCTCAAATATTCTTTAAAGCTCACCAAGAACTTGCTCAAAATATGCTCAACAAGCTCACCAAGAACTTGCTCAAATCTGCTCCAAAAGCTCACCAAGAACTTGCTCAAATTCTTAGCAAGCTCACAAAGAACTTGCTCAAATCTGTCCCAAATCTATCCATAAATCTATCCCAAAAGCCTTCTCAAAGGCTCAATCAATCATGCACAAAAGTTGCCTCAAATCTGTCCAAAAATTTATCCCAAAAGCCTTCTCAAAGGCTCAATCAATCATGCACAAAATCTGCCTCAAATCTGTCTAAAAATCTGTCCCAAAAGCCTTCTCAAAGGCTCAATCAATCATGCTCAAGTAGCACTCAAATCTCATCCACAAATCTATGAAGGCAAGGCTCAATGATGAACTCAACAATGAATGGCAATGCACTCTTCAATGGATGACAACAATGATCCACAATGATCTCAACTCAAATCAATCTCAACTCAACTCAAATCAAATCAATCTCAACTCAGCTCAATATTATAGAAGCATAAAGAGAATTGTTAGAGACTCAATATGTTCTATTCACAAACTCAATTTCTTTCTCAACTCAAATCAGAATATAGAAGTTTGTTTCATGGAACTTGAACAACCACTTCACACAATCACTTGACTAGGCTCAATCAACTCAACTCAACCAATCACCTTAAGGAATAACTTTTTCTCACAAACCCTAGTTCAAGCATGAATCAATCAACTCAAAATGTTTCCAACAATACTCAACAATAACTCTCACATAACAATGATACTCATGTTCTCCTCTAACTCAAGTTCAAGTTCTTTGTACAAGCAATGGGCTTCAACAACAATGCTTATAAAACAAGGTTTAATCACAACTCTCAAACCAGAAAACCTTGAAGCATTCAACCAACCACTTTCGAAAAGGAAACCACAATCAATCCTTTTCTCTCCAATGATATTTTAGAAATCAACCACCATAAACAAAGTCAATGGAGAATATTGCTCATACCTTTTTGATGCCTTATTAGTTGTCCACTAAATCTGCCACACTCAACAAACTTTCTTTTTCAACTTTCAATAAGGGTTAGAGATCTTGATTAATAACACAACAATAATATCCAAATAACACCTTATTACTCCTACTCAATAAAATACACCATGTCCCCTCATGAAAGAATTAATCCCCTTTGAAAAAGAACAAAGCAACCTTCACTTTTGAACCCCTTTACAAAATCAGAAATATCTCTTTACACACACCTTATTTCTCCCTCTAAGCAAGTTAATCAAATAGCCCTCGAAATAAGCTTTCCAACGATATATAATATGATATACTTCCAAAAGGAAAATCACCAGAAATCTCTCTTTTTCCTAAAGTGCATCACAACCCTTATTTCTCCTAGGGCAACTTTAGAAAAATAAAATATTAAAAAAATATTAACTTGCCTTTGTCCTTGATGGGATTCGATCCCTCGATGCCTCCTTGCTCAGCGCCTTAACCACGGCCAAGCTGCCACATGAGCTACGGGCTCGTTTGGGAGGGAAAGGCACCACGTGCTTCAAAACACTCCTCCCTCTCACGCAAACCAAAAATGCTTCGTGCGCTCTTTCTTCCAACGCCTTCTAACGCAGCCAAGGGGATTCGAAACCTTGACGTTCATTCTGCCACTTGCCTTAGCCAAAATCCAATTGCCAATGCACCACACTACCCAAGGTGACTAGGGTTTCACACGCCATCCGATTTATTCTTCGCTTCCATCACTTAACCCTCTTTTGCATGAGCTCTTTTCGCTTTCCAACAATCGCATTAATTCATGAGCGCAAGCTAAGGATTAATAAACCTTAGGCATCCTTTTATATAGTTTTCTCCCTCATATTCGATGACGTCGATGGATTACTTTTATTTTTAATTTTAAAATTAAAATTTTAAATAATTTAAAATTTAAACTAAATATTTAAAATTAAATATCTCCATCACCGGGGCACCTTTTTCGATGAAACGAAAAGCCAACTTGGGTTTTAAGAAAAACCCATTTCAAATATGCCATCCATGGTTTTAAATAAAACCTTTTATTTTTCCTACCTTGGTTTTCACAAAAACCCTGTATATATCCATGCTCTCCAAAATATCATAAATGATTATTTATGAAGTGCTTTTGCCACCAAAACTCAATGTGATCCATGTGACATCAATGACAACATAAAATAACTCAAATTGCCAACAATCTCCCCCTTTGTCATTGATGGCAACACCTCTAATGCAAATCACCACAATCACTACAAAAACCATCTCTGAGAATCAAAGTTGCTCCCCTGACTCAATACTCTCTATGGAGGCTGCTCCCCCTAACTCAATGCTCTCTTTGGAGGCTGCTCCCACTAACTCAATGCTCTCCCCCTTACTCAAATCTCTCCCCCTTTGACATCAATGGCAAAAGGGACACCTATGGGGCTAAAATATATGACTCTTAAGCTTAGCCCCCTCACCACCTTCTCTCTTGAGGTGATTAATTTTGGGGTGGGAGTACTTTTACTCCCATATTACATTGTTTCTTTCCTCTGTCAACTTCCTTCCATATTTTTTTGATATCCTTTTCTTGATGAGTTACTTGATCTTCTTGTCTTGAACCTGTTTGACCTTCTTGCCTTGAACTTGTTTGGAATTGAGTCCTACACCATTTTGCAATATGTCCAAAGTTATTGCAATTAAAACACTTGATATTGTAGCCTTTGGATGGTGCCCATATCCTGAATTCTTTCTTGAAATAATTTCCATATCCATTCCTTTCCTGAACCCTGTATTGTGAAGTTCTATTTTCATAATCATTATGACCATGACTTCTGAATTGTGTAGCTCTAAAACCAAAACCATGTTGCTCATTTTATTTGCATTGAGAAGCTCTATGACCAATCCTATTGCATAAGAAGCAATGTCCCTGAAAACCATACCTTCTTCCTTTGAAGTTCCTTCTAGAAAAATCAAACTTCTTTGATCCATAGACCCTTTCTTGACCATTATCCTTGTGATCATCTTTGACTTGTGCATTGTATCCTTGAACCTTCTTTGTAGTATCTAAATCCTCTTCCTTAATTTCTTCCTTGCTTTCCTTTTAAAGAATTTACTTTCCTCTTGAACTTGATTCACCTATCTCAAAACAAGATCCAAACTGGATGTTTGGAGCCATAGGAACTTTGGAACTTTCTTCATAAATCTTAGGTGCTTCCTTGCTTTCATATTTTAGAACTTCCTTTCCTTTTGAGTGTGATTCCCCAAACCTGAAATATGAGACCTTTGGTGCTTTGGAACCTTCCTCTTCTTTCTCTTCATTTGTGTCAAATAGCAAATTGGCATCCATATTTATTGTCTCTAAAATACATGTTTCCTTCTTAGTGAAAATATCTTGACCTTTTGAGTCATGTGATGGATCAAACTTCTCAAGTATGGAACATCTCAATTCTTTTAGATTCTCCTTAACCTCTTGTAGTTGCTCATGGATATCATTGAAGTCTTCCTTTAGATCAACTGAGACATCTGTCTTTCTTACAATATTCTCTTGTTTAACTTCTTCTGTTTGGAGTGAATGTTCTTCTTCTACTTCTTTTATCCCATAGAAAAACCCTTCTTCATCTTCACTGTCACTAAGATCATTATAATATTCTATAGCAAACAAACTCTCATGATTTCTTTGACCATGCCTGTTTCCTTGATGTGTCATCTCATCTTCACTATCATTGAAGCCATTGCAATATCCTGATCTGTGATCTCTTTGACCACACACAAAGCATTATTCTCTTTCACCTTCTATTCCTAGGAATAGATGTTCTTCCTTTTCATCATCTGACTTGTCTCTATCACTGTGATCTGAGCTATCACTTGCTTCTTCAATGTAGAAAGTTTTCTTTGTCTTACGAAAACTTTTCTTCTTCTCATACCTGCTTTGCTTGTATCTGTCATCTTTGTCATGCTTATGCTTTCCATATTCTTTTCTTCTGTGACCCTATTTTTCATCATCACTATTTTCTTCATGTGGACACTTGTTTGCATAGTGACCAAAATCACCACACTTGTAGCATTTGACTTTCTTCATATCCCTGTAATTTCTTAAGTCCTTTTTCCTTTTGATGAAGTTAGCTTCCTCATCATTATCTGAATCTCTATCTGTCTCTGGAACTTTCCCTTTCTTTTTCTCTGAAGCCTTGAATGCAATTTCTTTTATTGGAACCTGATGCTTACTTATCCTCATCTCATAAGTTGTGAGAGTTCCTTGTAGTTCTTCCATTGTTAGCTTGTTGATATCCATTGTTTCTTCTATTGTTGAAACCTTTGCATCATACTTCATGGGAAGTGATCTCAAAACCTTTTGAGTAACATCTGATTCTTTCATCTCAAATCCTAGACCTCTCATGGTGTTAGTAATCTCATCAACTCGAAGTAAAAACTTTGCAATATCTTCAGAGTCTTCCATTTTCAATTCCTCAAATATTTTTCTATGAGTTTGTAGTTTTGCCAACTTTACCTTGGAATCTCCTTCATAGGTATTCCGCAACTTGGTCCACATTTCATTAGCTGAATTACATACCATGACCTTTGCAAAATCTGTCTCATGTAGCCCACTCAAAATACAATTCATTGCCCTTGCATTGATCTCAACCAATTTCTTGATAGTCTTATCTACCTCGGGATCACCTTCAACCTTATACTCTTTTGCAACCATCTGCCATACCTCATATCCTTGTGATATCAAGTAGTTCTTCATTCTCATGCTCTAGAAAGCATAATTGTTATCATCAAATAGTGGAGCCTTACTTGTAGATGATCCATTCTGTGAAGCCATCTGTGTTCTTGTAGAATCTACCCTCAAGTTGTTAGCCTTTTCGAAGGAACCCACTCTGATACCAATTGAAGAACACAAGCTTATACTGAGAGGGGGTGAATAATATAGCACCCACTTTTTACTTTCTTTCCAAACCAATATCAATTAGTGTCCTTAATTGCAATAACCAAATATAGTAGTGTGCATTAATGACATAGATAGCAATAGTAAGCAAGAGCACAAATCACCACACACAATTGAGACACAAGATTTAACGTGGTTCCCCCAATGTGGGGTAGTCCACAAGATAATATCCTTATAATATTTCATAAATAAATAGGGATCCTTATCCCAATACAAATGATTACTTTGATCTGCTCAAAGCTAGGCTATCCATTGATCTACTTAGGTAGGCAATCCACTGATCTGCTCAGATAGGCAATCCATTGATCTGCTTAGCTAGGCAATCCACTGATCTGCTTAGCTAGGCAATCCTGATCTGCTCAGGTAGGCAATCCACTGATCTGCTCAGTAGGCAATCCATAATTTTAGTAGGAATCGATCTGCTCAATAGGAATCATGATCTACTCAAAGAATCATTGCTTAGAAGCTCACCAAGAACTTGCTAAAATATTCTTACAAGCTCACCAAGAACTTGCTCAAATCTCTCAACAAGCTCACCAAGAACTTGCTCAAATATGCTTAGCAAGCTCACCAAGAACTTGCTCAAAATCTGCTCCAGCAAGCTCACCAAGAACTTGCTCAAATCTGCTCCAACAAGCTCACCAAGAACTTGCTCAAATATGCTTAGCAAGCTCACAAAGAACTTGCTCAAATATATCCAAAATCTATCCCAAAAGCCTTCTCAAAGGCTCAATCAATCATGCACAAAAGTTGCCTCAAATCTAAAATCTATCCCAAAAGCCTTCTCAAAGGCTCAATAAATCATGCACAAAAGCTGCCTCAAATCTATCTAAAAATCTATCCCAAAAGCCTTCTCAAAGGCTCAATCAATCATGCTCAAGTAGCACTCAAATCTCATCCACAAATCTATGAAGGCAAGGCTCAATGATGAACTCAACAATGAATGACAATGCACTCTTCAATGGATGACAACAATGATCCACAATGATCTCAACTCAAATCAATCTCAACTCAACTCAAATCAAATCAATCTCAACTCAGCTCAATATTATAGAAGCATAAAGAGAATTTTTAGAGACTCAATATGTTCTATTCACAAACTCAATTTCTTTCTCAACTCAAACTCAACTCAAATCAGAATATAGAAGTTTGTTTCATGGAACTTGAACAACCACTTCACACAATCACTTGACTAGGCTCAATCAACTCAACTCAACCAATCACCTTAAGGAACAACTTTTTCTCACAAACCCTAGTTCAAGCATGAATCAATCAACTCAAAATATTTCCAACAATACTCAACAATAACTCTCACATAACAATGATACTCATGTTCTCCTCTAACTCAAGTTCAAGTTCTTTGTACAAGCAATGGGCTTCAACAACAATGCTTATAAAACAAGGTTTAATCACAACTCTCAAACCAGAAAACCTTGAAGCATTCAACCAACCACTTTCGAAAAGGAAACCACAATCAATCCTTTTCTCTCCAATGATATTTCAGAAATCAACCACCATAAACAAATTCAATGGAGAATATTGCTCATACCTTTTTGATGCCTTATTAGTTGTCCACTAAATCTGCCACACTCAACAAACTTTCTTTTTCAACTTTCAATAGGGGTTAGAGATCTTGATTAATAACACAACAATAATATCCAAATAACACCTTATTACTCCTACTCAATAAAATACACCATGTCCCCTCATGAAAGAATTAATCCCCTTTGAAAAAGAACAAAGCAACCTTCACTTTTGAACCCCTTTACAAAATCAGAAATATCTCTTTACACACACCTTATTTCTCCCTCTAAGCAAGTTAATCAAATAGCCCTCGAAATAATATTTCCAATGATATATAATATGATATACTTCCAAAAGGAAAATCACCAGAAATCTCTCTTTTTCCTAAAGTGCATCACAACCCTTATTTCTCCTAGGGCAACTTTAGAAAAATAAAATATTAAAAAAATATTAACTTGCCTTTGTCCTTGATGGGATTCGATCCCTCGATGCCTCCTTGCTCAGCGCCTTAACCATGGCCAAGCTGCCGCATGAGCTACAGGCTCGTTTGGGAGGGAAAGGCACCACGTGCTTCAAAACACTCCTCCCTCTCATGCAAACCAAAAATGCTTCGTGCGCTCTTTCTTCCAACGCCTTCTAACGTAGCCAAGGGGATTCAAAACCTTGACGTTCATTCTACCACTTGCCTTAGCCAAAATCCAATTGCCAATGCACCACACTACCCAAGGTGACTAGGGTTTCACACGTCGTCCGATTTATTCTTCGCTTCCATCACTTAACCCTCTTTTGCACGAGCTCTTTTCACTTTCCAACAATCACATTAATTCATGAGCGCAAGCTTAGGATTAATAAACCTTAGGCATCCTTTTATATAGTTTTCTCCCTCATATTCGACGACGTCGGTGGATTACTTTTATTTTTAATTTTAAAATTAAAATTTAAATTTTAAATAATTTAAAATTTAAACTAAATATTTAAAATTAAATATCTCCATCATCGGGGCACCTTTTTCGATGAAACGAAAAGCCAACTTGGGTTTTAAGAAAAACCCATTTCAAATCTGCCATCCATGGTTTTAAATAAAACCTTTTATTTTTCCTACCTTGGTTTTCACAAAAACCCTGTATATATCCATGCTCTCCAAAATATCATAAATGATTATTTATGAAGTGCTTTTGCCACCAAAACTCAATGTGATCCATGTGACATCAATGATCCATGTGACATCAATGACAACATAAAATAACTCAAATTGCCAACACCTTCTTGATTTCACTTTGGTATTTAATTCAAACCCTTTTACTGATTTAATTTTACTAATTTCAGATGTTGAGCTCTATACTATTGTCACTGTGAAAAAAAATTGTATTTTATCTCCTTTAACCAAGTATGTCTTGATTTTAGTCTCCAAAATTTCTCTTCCTTACTCAAAATATAATGATATTCACTAAGAAAATCCCTTTCCTCCAAGATTTTATTAATATGATCACCTTTTTGGAATTTTGAAAGTTTATCTTTTAGCTCTTCTTTCTAAAAAATGTTCTTGTTCCATTATTTTTAAAATAGCTGTCATTGATTTAATTTGTTTTGGAAGTGTATAGATCCCATTATTTCTTGAAGAATTCCATGATTACACTATAATATCAATAAATTGTGGATGGTATTCCCACATCTGCTCATATTTAAAATATGATCTTTTTTTAAATTCACTTACCACCATTTTAACTCTTATTGGTCAATGATATGAACTAATCCTTGTCAAGGTATTAATTTTAGCATAAATCCCTTCATCTAGCCAATTATATGAGAGTATGCATCTATCTAATGTATTTGCTATTAGGTTTTGGCCTCTCTTGTTGTTGATCCATGTATAGTTTTCTTCTTCAACTCAACCTCCCATAGATTATTGTTTTGAATAAAAGTTGAGAAATCTCTCATACTTTGGGTTATTTCCTAATTCCTCCAAATTTTTCATTCAACTTAGCTATGGCATTAAAATATTCTATGATCATGAATTGAGTTTCTTGGTCTTTACTTCTCATAAAGGCTTCAATCTCATTGCTTACTTCTAATCTGCTTGACTGAGTTGTAGGTCCATAGACATTGATAAGGATGAAATGAATATTTGCAAAGTAGCACATGACTAAAGAGGTTATCTAATGTCTAGTTTTTTGAATGGTTACATAGGAGGTTCTAATAAGATTCCAACAAGTTAGAATTCCTCTTGTCGCTCCTTCGAAATCCATAACATCCCATTCACATCTCACCTATACTACTTTCATAGTTTTGGAAACTTCTTCCTTTATCATTTTAGTTTCTTAGATACAAAGAATATAAATCTTATTACTTAAACAAAGGTCTCTGATACACCTCTATTTTGATGGGGCATTAACACTCCTTATAATCCATGATATGGTAATCATGTCTCATTAGGGGCTACTGGCCTCGCTTGCAAATTACCAATATAATTTTATTATTTAGTAAAGAGAAGTTCAACCAAATTAATTTGTGTTGTTTTCTCTATGTTTTATCTCTCTTCCATAAATCTCACTTGATAATTTGAGGGTTTTTCTCTTTTTCCTTGCATGTATTAGGAATAGATCTTATTATTATATCCCTTAATATTCTTTCACAACTTTATTTTTCATCAGATTTATCCTCTATTGGTTCTACAAATATTGACTACAATATATATATTTTAAATAAACTATGTGCAACTTATATGGAGGGCCACTCATATCAAAATTCTAAAATATTATATTTGTTGTTAGGTTTATTTTTTTCTTCAATTGGTTATATGGTATTGAAATGGGTCCCACCCGTATTACATCATCACCACATAGTGGTATTATAATAAAGCTTGGATATTATCCATGTATCGCTTGGCAAGATTTAAACCTTGGTCTCCTCCTTAAATGTTGAGGAATCTAACCGGTTGAGCTAATACCACTTGATTGGTATTAGGTTAATCAAACCATATCCAACTTGCCTTTTATCATAGATATTTTTCATTTCTTTTTCTATCAAATATGTTCTTCATATTCCTCAAAATGTTATGTTTCCTTAATCAACTGCTTGACATAAATTTCAATAAGAGATAAAATCTCACTTAACCAATTGCCTTCTAAAATTCAAAATTCACAAAGAAGAAGATCAACACCATGATTGTCTAAATTATCTACTACCTAATTTCCTTCTCTATATATGCTCATATTTCCAAGAGATTACCTCTAATAATAGATGATGAACATCAACAATAATATTATTTTTTATCTAATCCCCACATTCATTTTTTTTGATAAAATTGATTATAATTGTTGAATTCCCCTCAATAGAAATATATTTCTATATTTTTTTCAATTGTAATTTCAATCCTTGTAAGAAGTGCACTAGCCTCTACATAGTTATTGCTTGAAGTTCCATATGATTCTAATTAAGTGAGGAGAATTTTGCCTTCATTATTTCAAAAAATAACACCTCCATAAACTTTTCCTAAATTTCCTTTGGAAGCACCATCACTATTAATTTTGATAAACTCAGTTTCTAGAAATTTCCATTCTACCTTAGACCAAACTAGATCCTTTATTTTAAAGCCATTCTCGCATGACTCATCCATGTATATTCAAATCATGTAAACAAGTTGTTACACACTCCTTTTCTGCACTTGATGCTTCCCATGATGAGAACCATATCTATAAATATTTTGCAAGAGAGGCAATAATACAGTTCTAAACTTAGGCATGATTTTGAGATTTGTTTTTTTAAAACTTATTATTTCTTTCAAGCCATAAATTTAAAAAAATAATGTCAGGACCAGTCCTCCACATAATACATAATGCTTTAGCTTTGAAATAATAAATACAACATTTTAATAACTCTTTCAATGTTTATGGAGCTACTAATATATACTCATATCTTTTAAAAAAGTAACCCTAGCAAAGGGACAATAAAGAAGTAAATGATCCAATGTTTCTAAATCCTTCTCGGGTATCCTCTTCTTTGTAGACTCTCTCCTATAAGAATCTTACTTTGAACGAATAACCAAAGGAATCTTAAGGCCTTAGGGAGAGCCTTTGTGACTAAACATTCTTCTAAGGGAAATATTTGGGAGTAGGAAATGTTGATTGCTCTCAATCCTCATAACTTAACTTGAGTAAATATCCACTGTCTTTTGATAAATTCCAAACCAACTCATCCTTTCATGTAAAAATAGGTAAATAAAACTCTTCAAGCATTTTTGAAGCTCATGTTCAATTTGTTTGAGTTCTCTCCTTCCAATATTACTAATAGAAATCCATGACCTGGATTTGTTGCTCACATTAATATAATTTTTGACATTCATAACTTTACAAGATCCAATGATTACAAGTTTGAGTCATAGATAAAAGGATAAGCTTAAACCAAACCAAAAAATTGCATAATTCACCTCATTGACTAACTATATAATATGTTTCTTGATCAATTGAAAACTATATGATAAAGTTCCATGTTGGTGATCCTTTGGGTAGGGTTAGTTTCCTAAACAATTTCATTGCATCAAGAAAACCTATATATTTTTGAAGTAGCATTTTTATCCAATTCTTTTTTTTTATATTTAAATAGTCTCCATATAAGTTTTGCTCATAAGGTCAAACTTATAATTCTACAATTCTGCAAGCTAACTCCTTCAACATTCTTTCCTTTGCAAACCTTATCCCACTTGCAAAGAGGAAACCTAAATTTTTTCTTGCATCCTTTCCAAATAAAGTCTATTTAAATTTTATCAATTTATGATGCCATACCTATTGCCAATCTTAAAAGTGATATTATATAAATAGGGATGAATTTTAATTGTAGTTTTTGAGTTGTAGCCTTCCTGACATAGTTAAGAACTTACCTTTCCAATTGACCAAACAATTTTTCATTCTATATAAATAAGAGATAAAGTTTCTTTTTATTTCCTTTATGAAACAAAGGAATACTCAATTAGGTTGATGATTTTTTTTTTTTTTAAGCACCAAAATATCCATAATAATTCGTTGTAAATCTAGGGTAGTGTTAATGAAAAATATTGAACTTTGTAGTATTAACTAATTGTCCAATAGCCTTCTCACAACATGATAATATTGATTTAATCTCCATGGCCTCACTAACAAAGGGATGGTCCAAAATAAAAGTATCACCAAAAAATTGGAGATGATATTTAAAGGGACCATTTTTTGCAACCTAAATACCTTTGATTTTTCTTTCCATTTATTACTTTGACAAACCTCTCCCTAATTCCTCCATAAGAATAATGAATAAATGAGGGGATAGTGGATCACCATAGCAAAGTCCACAATATGAATTAAAGTAACCAACAGGAGAATCATTGATCAAAATAGAATATTTGGAAGTGTTATAACAACATTTAATCCATTCATTCCAGCCGTGATCAAAACCAAACTTTTTGAGAATATCATGTCAAAATGTGTAGGAAACCCTATCATATGCTTTATTCATATCTAATTTCATAAGAATACCTAGTTTTTTCATGGAATGAAGAGAATGTATGGCCTCCTATGCAATTATTACAACAAAAAATATTTGTTAACCATGAACAAAAACACCTTGATCGTATGAGATAACACAATATAAAATGTCTTTCAACTTATTTGCCAATATTTTTTAAATGATCTTATAAATTATATTATAAAGGCTTATTGGACAAATTATCAAGAAAATTTATATTACCTTTCTTGGGAACAAATGTAATAAAAGTGACATTGATCTTACTTATTGTACCCTTCCTTTTTGGAAATTTTCAACCGTAACCAACATATCACTCTAATAAATCCCAAAATGTTTGAAAGAAGATTACAAGAAATCCATTAGGGCTAGGTGCTCCTCCATAGACATCTTCATGAATCTTTCATTTTGTCCTTATTGTTGGAAATTTGAGGTATTTTATGTTGTCATTGATGTCACATGGATCACATTGAGTTTTGTTGGCCAAAGTATTTCATAAATAAGCATTTATAATATTTTGGAAAGCATGGATATATACAGGGTTTTTGTGAAAACCAAGGCAGGCAAAATAAAAGATTTTATTTAAAACCATGGATGGTAGATTTGAAATGGATTTTTCTTAAAACCCAGGTTGGCTTTTTGTTTTGTCGAAAAAGGTGCTCAGGTGATGGAGATATTTAATTTTAAATATTTAGTTTAAATTTTCATTATTTAAAATTTAAATTTTAATTTTAAAATTAAAATTAAAGTTATCACCGACGTCATAAAAACCATGCACCATAAAAAGAAAATTAATAATTAAAGGTGCTGACGTATGTGAAATTAAAGGAAGGTTGCATATATATATGCAAAGGCTTTCGATTCAAAAGTCTAAGCATCGAACGAAGAGAACAAAAAGCGAAAGCCTCAAAATCCTTCGATGTGACAGTGTGGTCCAATGGTGAGCTTGGGAAGCATGGAGTTTTTGGTTGCGACAGGGCATGCGTTCGATTCCCATCGGGTTCGATTTTCTTAGAGCGTGGAAGAAGAGCATTTTGCGCACATTTTTGGCATGAGCAAGGGCATCAAAATATAGGGAGCATTTTTACTCTCTGTCCTATGTGAGCAGATATCTCACGTGGTCTTTGGCACTGCGGTTATGGTGTTGAGTGGGAAGTGACGAGGGTTAGATTCCCTCTAAGAGGCAAGTAAACATTTTATTGAATATTTTTTATTATTGCCTAATGTTGGAGGAATAAGGTGATGCTAAGGGAATAATGTTTCATTAAATTTGTATTTACTTGGAAGGCAAAATATAAGGGTTGAAATGCACTTTTAGAAAAAGAGAAATTTATGGTGTTTCCTCTTTTAGAAGTATACCATATTATATATCGTTGAAATCTTATTTCGAGGGCTATTTGATTAACTTGATTAGATGGAGAAATAAGGTGTATGTAAAGATATATTTATATTTTTGTAAAGGGGTTCAAAGTGAAGGTTTTTTTGTTCTTTTTCAAAGTGTGTTGAGTGTGGCAGATTTCCAAAGGGGTTTCTTCATCTTCATAAAAGGTATGGGCACATTATCCTATTGATTGATTATGGTGGTTGATTTCTGAAATATCATTGGAGAGAAAAGGATTGATTGTGGTTTCCTTTTTGAAAGTGGTTGGTTGAATACTTCAAGGTTTTCTAGTTTGAGAGTTGTGGTTAAACCTTATTTTATAAGCATAGTTGTTAAAGCCCATTGGTTATGCAAAGAACTTGAAAAGAACATGAGTATCATTGTTATGTGAAGAATGTTTTATTAGCATTGTTTTTGAAGCCCATTGGTTATGCAAAGAAATTGAACTTGAGAAGAGCATGAGTATCATTGTTATGTGAGATTTGTGGTTGAGCATTTGGAAAAATTTGAGTTGGTTGATACATGCTTGGACTAGGGTTTGTAAGAAAGAGTTGTTCCTTGTGGTAGTTGGTTGAGAAGAGTTGTTTGAGCCTAGTCAAGTGATTGTGTGAAGTGGTTGTTCAAGTTCCATGAAACAAAATATTCTATATTCTGGATTTAATTTGAGATTAAGATTTGAGGATAGAACATATTGAGTCTCTAACAATTATCTTTATGCTTCTATGAGATTGCCTTGAGTTGAGAAATATATTGAATTTGAGTATAGAACATATTGAGTCTCTAACAATTCTCTTTATGCTTCTATGAGATTTATTTGAGTTGAGATCATTGTGGATCATAGTTGTCATCCTTTGAAGAGTGTATTACCATTCATTGTTGAGTTCATCTTTGAGCCTTGCCTTCATAAGATTTGTGGATGATATTTGAGTACTACTTGAGTATGATTGATTGAGCCTTTGAGAAGGCTTTTGGGATAGATTTCTGGACAACTTTGTGGATAGTTTTTGAGACAGATTTGGACAAGTTCTGTGTGAGCTTGTTGAGCAGATTTGGACAAGTTCTATGTGAGATTGTTGATCAGATTTGGACAAGTTCTGTGTGAGCTTGTTGAGCAAATTTGGACAAGTTCTGTGTGAGCTTTTTGAGCAGATTTGGACAAGTTCTGTGTGAGCTTGTTGAGCAAATTTGGACAAGTTCTCTGTGAGCTTGTTGAGCAGATTTGGACAAGTTCTGTGTGAGCTTGTTGAGCATATTTTGACAAGTTCTGTGTGAGCTTGTTAAGAATATCAGTGGAGTGCCTAGCTGAGCAGATCAGTGGATTGCATACCTGAGCATATTAGTGTGTTGCCTAGCTAAGCAGATCAGTGGATTTCCTACCTAAGTAGATCAGTGTGTTGTCTAGCTGAGTAGATTAGTGGATTGTCTACCTGAGCAGATCAGTGTATTGCCTAGCTTTGAGTAGATCAAAGTAATCATTGTATTGGATAAGGATCCTTATTTTTTTGTGAAATATTATAAGGAGATTATCTTGTGGAGTACCCCACATTGGGGGAACCACGTTAAATATTGTGTCTCAATTATGTGTGGTGACTTGTGCTCTTGCTTACTATTGCTATCTGAATTATTAATGCACACTGCTATATTTGGTTATTGTAATTAAGGACAAAAATTGATATTGGTTTAGAAAGAAAGTAAAAAGTGGACGCTATACAATTCACCCCCCCTCTCAGTATAAGCTTGTGTTCTTCACCTATGTGATAATTGATGGAATATCTTACGCCTCATTTTTTTCAATTGGTTATATGGGATTGAAATGATCCCCACCTGTATTACATCATCACCATATAATGGTATTACAATAACTTGGATATCATCCATGCATCAGTTCACAAGATTTGAACCTGGGTCTCCTCCTTGAATGTTGAGGAATCTAACCGGTTGAGCTAATACCATTTTATTATCTTGTGCCTCTCTATCTTGCCCAATTTCTAACAAAATATTTTTGAAATAATTAATTGCTTCCTTTCTTATATCTTCTTCCTCAATATTCCTTCTATTCAAAATTATTATATTATTCATGAAATGAAAAAAATATTTGGTTTTGTTGTAGCATGTTTTTTTCTATCTCCTTCCTTGAGCCATTTATTCCTCTATTTTTGAAACTAATATGACTCCTTTTTCAATGCATTATGATAATAAGAATGTAATTTTTTCTTGATCCATTCTATTGATTTCTACTCTCTTGTAAGTTTTTGAGCTTGGATTCAATTCTTTTCTTTTCTTTAAAAATGTTACCAAAATATTTGGCATTCCAAATCTTCATTTACTCCTTTAAAAATTTCATATTTTGAATAACTTGTACATATAGGAAACTTCAATATTTGTTTCATCTCACCATAACATAACCATTTGGAATAAATTGATGTCTTGGAGCCACATAGACTAGAAGAAAAATGACTTTGGATGACCATTATTGAGTAAATCACAAGTCAAAAGAATGGGTTTGTGATCCAATCTTGCTCACAATAAAATATTTGAAGAGATTGTATACTTTATTTGTAACCATGTGTTGGATAACAATAATCTATCCAATATTTTTGCTATATGAGTTTACCGAATGCATCTATTATCCATGTATATTAAAAATTTGAAAGACTGACATTATAAAGTCTATTTAAATTTATCAATGAAGCAATCCCACACTGATTTATACCATACTTCCATTTATTATTTTGAGAAAACTCTCCCTAATTCCTCCATGAGAATAATGAATAGATGAGGGGATAGTGGATTGCCTTAACAAAGTCCACAAAATGACTTAAAGTAACCAACCAACAAGAGAACCATTGATCAAAATAGAATATTTGGAAGTGTCATAACAACATTTAATCCATTCACATCAATTGTGATCAAAACTAAACTTTTTGAGAATATCATGTCAAAATTTGTAGTAAACCTTGTCGTATGCTTTGTTCATATCTAATTTCCTAAGAATACCTAGTTTTTTCATGGAATTAAGAGAATGTAAGGCCTCCTATGCAATGATTACGTCAACAAGAATTTGTTAACCATAAACGAAAATACCTTGATCCTATGACATAACACAATCTAGAATGCTTTTCAATGTATTTGCCATTATTTTTTAAATGATCTTATAAATTATATTATAAAGGCTTATTGGACAAAAATATCAAAAAACTTATCTTGCCTTTCTTGGGAAGCAATGTAATAAAAGTGGCATTTCTCACTTATTGTATCCTTCATTTTTTAAAATTTTCAACCTTAACCAATATATCACTATAATAAATCCAAAAATATTTGAAAGAATATTGCAAGAAATCCATCATTGATCCCTATGTGATAATTGATGGAATATTTTGTAAAATCTTATCTTGCGTCTCCTTTTTTTCAATTGGTTGTATGGGATTGAAATAAGCCCAACCTATATTACATCATCACCTCATAGTGGTATTACAACATCTTGGATATTATCCATTCATCGCTTCGCAAGTTCAAACCTGGATCTCCTACTTAAACATTGAGAAATCTAATCGGTTGAGCTAATTACATTTGATTATCGTGTGCCTCCTTATCTTGCCTTGTATCTAACAAAATACTTTTGAAATAATTAATTGCTTCATATCTTCTTCTTCCTCAATATTTTTTTTTTGGATGAAAAGGCCATTATATTAATAAAATAATGTCTAATCATACAAAAAAGGGTGGGTGGGATTAGCACACCCCGTAAACCAATACACTAACCACTATGGTTAGAAGTATACAAGAGTGTCAAAAATAGTCCAAAAACTTCCAGATAACAACAGTCAAAACAATGTCAAATATACAATTAGAAAGAAAAAAGCCTAGAAATCACTGCCACCTGGAAAGGGAAGGAAGAGGCACATGACTCATAACGCAGGATGCATTCCCCCAATGATCCATGAGGGTACGTAAGTACTGCAGGTCCACCTGTACTTTTTCAACCTGTACTTGAATTTGTAACCAGCAATAAAAAAATATATCATATTTATCAGCAACAGAGAAGACATGCCCGACATCTTGCTGAGAAAAAATAGCTCTATTTCGAGACTTATATAGATAAAACAGGGTATCAATTCTAAAAATATTCCAAACAACACCCAAGTTGAAGGAAAAATCTATAGGGTCACCCAAAATAACATGCACCCAAGTAAAATCCTCCTGCATAAAAGGTATTAAAAATTCAAGAAGCCACTTCCAGGCCGACTAAGCCCGATCACAAAACCAAAAAACATGTAGTAAATCTTTCGTATATCCACAAAACGGGAAAATGAGATTATGAACACCCAGATTCTTGAGCCTATTGCCAATAGGTAACCCTTGGTGTAAGAGGCTCCAAGAAAAAAAACTTTGTTTAGGTTCAATATAAGTAGCCCAAGCAATACAAAACCTCTTATTCCATCGGGAGGGAAGAGAGACTAAGTCCCATCTCAGAGCGAGCCTATCAATCATTGGAACTTGCGGGGTGAGCCATTTATAATAAAGATGATATTTATATTGCAAAACAGGAAGCTTGATGAGGATTGATGTTTGATCTTTCATATGACCCCTCTAGTAGTTCCTAGCTAGGTTTGCATAGTTTATTTCTTGCAAATTAATAATTGTAAGTGAGTCTCCTTCTCACATGCACTTGTGGGCACTAGTTATCTTCTAGTTGTCATTTAGAGTGTTAGTTAGTAAGTGTGAACTCAAAGTAGGAAGTGTGTACTTCAAGATAGCTAAAATGGATCTTCTAGTTAGCAATATTCCTTTCTCTTAACTTAGAAGTTTACGTGCATTCTCCTTTGCACCTTTGTAGCTTATGGTTAAGCATATTGAATCAAATCCATGATTTAATGGGTTGGTTATGTATTTTGGGCCATTAGTGCCTATATATTGAATTGTAAATAATAGAACACTTAGTTGGATTTTCAATCCTTTTCATTGGTATCAGAGCCTAGTTCATGTTTGCACTAGGGCTTGTGAGGTGAGAGGATAGGAGATAGTTTTATTATGAGAAATATTTTCTCATTGAGGACTCGGTTTAAGCCCAAGGGGAGCTTGAAAACCATTCGGAGAAGGAAGTTCCTTCGCCGACAAACTCCTCGTTCCAACTTTTTGCTTATGCTCAAGAGGTATAGGAAAATTTTGCCCCAGAGTTCTTCGTATTGTGATCCTTGGAAGGGATTGGATCGTAGCTACGGTCCAATTAGGATTAGGGAGCCATTTGACCCTACTGCCCCCCCCCATTTTCGAGTATTGAAGAGCTCCAGGAGGACATCAAAGCTAGGTCGTGTGTCGACTTAGATCTGGTTGCCTTTCAAATGCTGGTCGTGTGTCGACCGGATCTTGAAAGGAGAGCTACAGGAGGGATCTGTTGCTCTTATTTTTTGCAATTTAAGCTTTTCAAAATTTGGAATTAACCCCCCTGGTTAATTTTTAAATTTTTTTAGTTTGTAATTGAAAAGCTTTAGTTTTCATTAATATATTATTTTTTTTAATATATTAATTTGCTGCATATTGTAAAAAAAAAAAAATATATATTGTATTTTTTTACAGATCGAAAGCCTTGCAACGAAGCTTCGTCGCATTCGCACGGCCAGGCCACGACGGCTTTCGGCAGCCCACGGCGCCTATCCGTCGTTGCTCTCGTCGCTCGTCGTCGGCAACAGTCGACGACAATCGTTGTCCGCGGACAACGATTGCGTTGTCGCCGACGCGTTGTCGGTCCGATAAGATCTTTGTCGACAGCAGGGCACGTCGTTGTCCTCGACGCAGGCCGGGCGAGCCGACGGTAGTTTGCACTGTCCGTCGGCCCGACACTCGACAGCTTGTCAGCTCGGCTCCGTGTGGCAGGCTCGGCCGTCGCAGCGCTCGACAACATTGTCGGCGTCTGCGAGCTTGGCTCCTATGACGCAGCGCTCGACAAGCTTGTCGGCGACTAGGCCTCGGTCCGTAGTGCCGTTACGGCAGCGTCCGACGGTCGGACGTCTATCGGGCTCGCGACCGACACCCAGGTCACCGAGCTTGGCCAGGGCGGTGCGTGCTTGGAGCCCAAATTTTTGTGCACAGGAGTTTGTGCATGACAGAGGTGCACAAAAATTAGTGCACAAAATTTTGTGCCACTGTAATTTTTTACACTTAACTGGATTTTGCTGTTCGATTATCTGCTCGGGAAGCGTGCAACAGGAGTTTTGTGAAGTCTGCCTCGGCAAGTGTGCCATAGTAGCGAAAATTTCATGCATTGAAATAAGTGGGAGTGCATTGTAAGTCATTTGGAAGGGTAAATTTATTGTAAATTTTTAATTTTTTACTATTTAAGGTAGCATGTTAAATTTTGTGTTTATTAATTTAATTTTTAATAACTTGATTAAATTCATTAATCTTTGATTAATTGAAATTTAATTTTTAATTAAGTTATTTTTAAGTTAATAAATGCTAAATTGCACCTTAGATTAGTTTAAAAATTTCAAAATTTTCAGCCTTAGGAGTAAAATTTTCAAATTTAGAAGCACTCCATTGTAACAAGGAAAATTTCCATTTTCTTTCCTTGATTTAGTGCTTTCTCATCTTTACTCCTGGCTTATACCCGGGAACACATGGCTTCTGACTTGGCTGTCCAAGTGGCGAAACTGGCCCATGTTGTAAATGCTTTGGCAGATAAAGCTAATGACACTACCATGGCATGAAGTCCTTGGCAATCTTGCCATGAAGGTAAATGACATTTCTTTGCATAATGCTTCAACTTCTGCTCATGATTCTCGTCTGAGAGTTCGTTGTGAAGTTCCATTGTATGATGGATCCAGGAACCCTGATGTCTTGAATAGTTGGATTCTTGACATGAGTTCTTGGTTTTCTTACTCTCAACTTTCAGAAGATGATATAGTGCCTTATGCTAAGCTAAAACTTTCTGGCTTAGCCAAAGTACTTGTTGAACGAAAAAGAGGACACGATGTACTCACTACATGGGATGAGCTTGTACAATGTCTTAAGACCAATTTCTATCCTTCAAATTATTCTAGGGAATTGGTTATTAAATGGTTTCATTTTCGACAAGGTACTAATATGTCTGTACAAGAATATATTTTCCAGTTTAACAGGTTCAGAATACTTGTGAATGTGGAGGATGATGTTCCAGGTTTGATTCTCAAATTTCAAAGTGGCTTGTTGGAGCATTTGTATAGGGAACTAATGTTTGTTTCTATGGAAACGTTGGATTCAGTTTTCAACCGTGCACGACTTGCGGAGGACAAGTTTAAGGCGCAATCGCAAGCATTCCGCACACCTGTTACTCAAGTGGTTGCAAACTCATCAAAAGGGAATAATTCTTTCTCACAAAAGAAGAATTTTGCTCAAAAGAAGAATGTGTCTTCTCCATCTCCTTCTTCTCCTTCCCCTTCCGCTTCTACTCCTTCTTCTTCTTCTTCTTCTAAATCTTCTTCTTCTTCTTCTAAGAAATTTTGCAATTATTGTAAGAAGAAAGGGCATGAGAAAGCTGATTGCTTTAAGCTTAAAAAGAAGAGTTTAGTAATTACTACTCAAGAGGAGGATGCTTCCAAGGGTCCCCTTGAGTCTGTAGGAGAGAGTAGAGTATATACGAAATTACGAGGTAAGCTTAATGAAGTTACCTTGGTAAATGTAAGTTCATCAAAAGGGGCTCGTGATGCTTTGTTCATCACTCGAGCCCATTTGCTTCATAATTTTGCAACTGATTGTATAGTGGATAATGGCTCACGTAGAAAAATCTAATTGCGAGGTCCATTGTCGAGCGTTTGAAGTTACCTATGGAGCCTCATCCTCAACCTTATTCTTTGGGTTGGAAGGATAGTGGAAGAGGCTCGAAATCACTCACACTTGCACATTAAAATTTGCACTTGGCCCACATTTCATAGATCAAGTCACTTGTGATGTGACTCCTATGGATTGTTGTGGGATTTTGCTTGGACAACCTTTTCAGTATGATAGGAGATCTGTTTATGATGCTTTCAAAAGAACCTACACACTTCAAAAATATGGTAAGGTCTTTCTCATTAAAAGCACCAACACTCCTAATATCATTCTAAGTTCCAAGCAAACGAAAAGAGTAATTAAGAAAGGTGGTGATGTTGCTCTAATTTTCATTCGCTCTCAAAACACTTCTACATCTACATCCATTACAAAGCAACACTCTTCAATGGATAAAATATTGCAAAGTTATTCACACATATTTCAAGAGCCAAAGTCTCTTCCTCCAATTCGCACAATTAATCACAACATTGAAATAATTCCTGGTTCTTCTCTTCCTAATGCTCCCATGTATAGACAATCTATTTTGCAAAATGAAGAAATAAAAAGGCAAATAGAAGATTTGTTGTCTAAGGGTTTCATTAAGGAAAGTACTTCTGCTTGTGCCTCACCTATTTTGTTAGTTCTTAAAAAAGATGGCACTTGGAGATTATGCATTGATTTTCGTGCTTTGAACAGAATTTCTATGAAGAATAGATATCCCTTACCCCGCATTGATGATTTATTAGATCAGCTTCAAGGAGCTAAGTTCTTTTCAAAAATAGATCTCAAAAGTGGATATCATCAAGTGCGTATCCAAGCTGAGGATACATGGAAGACAACTTTTAAGACGAAGATGGGCCTCTTTGAATGGTTAGTCATGCCCTTCGGTCTTACTAATGTTCCCGCAACCTTCATGAGGTTGATGAATGATGTATTTCGTGATGTACTTGACAAATTTGTCATAATATATCTTGATGATATATTGATTTTCTCAAAAACTTGGGAGGAACACCTTAGGCATATCAAGCAAACCCTTGATCTTCTTGCGAAGAATCAATTATATGCCAATTCTTCCAAGTGTTCTTTTGGCAATACTTCAGTTTCTTACCTTGGCTATGTGATTAGTGAGAGTGGAATTCAGGTAGATCCCATAAAAGTTGATGTTTTACTTAAGTGGTCCCCTCCTACAACTCTCACTGAGTTAAGGAGTTTTCTAGGACTTGCGAATTTTTATCGCAAGTTCATTCCTCAATATTCCACCCTTGCAGCTCCATTGCATTATCTCACTAAGTCCAAAATTCCATTTCATTGGGAGAAAAGCCAAGAAGTTGCCTTTGAGAAACTCAAAAAGAAACTTTGTACAACACTTGTGTTAACTTTACCCGACCTCTCTCAACCTTTTGAGATTGAAACGGATGCCTCTAAAGTTGCCTTAGGAGCCGTGCTCAAACAGAATGGTCATCCACTTGCTTATCATTCAGAAACTTTTTTCGCTGCTAAGTTGAACTATTCAACATATGACAAGGAGTTGTATGCTTTAGTTCAAGCTATTAAGTATTGGAGACACTATCTTTTGGGAAAAGATACGAGTAGTACACACCGATCATATGCCTCTCAAGTTTTTACAATCTCAAAGTAAAATTGAAGAATCAAGACATATGAAGTGGGCCTCTTACCTCCAACAATTTCACTTGGTGATCAAGTACAAAAAGGGGAAGAGTAATACTGTTGCCGATTGTTTGAGTAGGCCTCCAACCGCTCTTGCCTTAACGAGTTATGTCCACTTCACACTTGGGATTTCAGACTTGGCCTAATCAGTATTCTCAGGATCCTGATTTTGGAAAAATATTTGAGCAAGTGAGTAAGCCTTCTTCTTCCAATTTGCGTCCTTTCCAAGATTTCTACATCAAAGAAGGACTTCTTTACAAATTGGACAAGGTTTGTGTTCCTTGTGAGCCTAGAGTGTCACTTCTTAAGGAAGCTCATTCTACACTTTATGGTGGTCACTTTGGGAAGCATAAAACACTTCATCATTTGCAAAGATTTTTCTATTGGCCTAAAATGCAGAGGGATGTGTTGAGATTTCTCAAACAAGTGTGCAGCTTGTTGTCGCTCAAAACCAACTAATAGGAAGTTTGGCTTAGGCATGCCTTTGCCCATTCCTTCCCATCCTTGGGAAAGCATTTCCATGGATTTGGTTAGTGGTTTTCCTATGAAAGTGCGCCAACATGATTGTGTGTTCGTGGTGGTTGACAGATTCAGTAAAATGGCTAAGTTTATTCCATGCCGCAAGACAAGTTCTCGCATAGACTTAGCCCAATTTTTCTTTGACAAGATTTGGCGTTCCTTTGGTCTACCTACCAGCATTATCTCGGATCGTGATTCACGCTTTGTGGGTCACTTTTGGCGTTCTTTGTGGAAGATTTTGGGAGTTTCCCTTAACTTTTCCATCGCCTATCATCCGCAGTCCGATGGGCAGACTGAAGTGGTAAACCGTACACTTGTGCAAAGTTTACGAATCTATCATCACGCTTCACCAACAAAGTGGGACTTGAGTCTCACTCATATTGAACATGCCTATAATAGGGCCCTACATTCTTCTACAGGTCATTCACCCTTTGAAGTTTGTATGGGATTTCAGCCCTTGGCACCTTATGAGTTACCTTTGTCTTTGCCTTCTCCTCGTCACTTCACATCTTCGTAAGGAGCAAGACAAGGCACACTCATTTATTCAACACTTGCAAAATCTTCAATCAAAGGTGGTTGAGATTTTGCAAAAGACACAACAGACGAGAGAAAAAGGCCATGGATCGACATCGAATTCCTCATCCATTTCAGGTTGGTGACAAAGTTTGGTTGCATCTTGACAAGCGGCGTTTTACTGATAAGACTCATAGCAAAATCAAACCAATTCGCTATGGGCCTTATACTATTCTTCAGCAGGTGTCCGAGAATGCTTTTCGCCTTGATCTTCCCGCACACTTGGGAATTCATGACGTCGTCAATGTAGATCTTTTGAAGTTGTACTTTGACTCTACATTGGAGACTGCACCAGCTATCAGTCATCCTGTGGACGTGGTTCCTGAAGCTCAGTTACCATTGGATGCAGATCAGATCTATGACACGAAGACTCGACAGACTCGCCATGGGTCTACCACCTCATATCTTGTGGCTCGACGAGGACAGCTGCCGCATCAGGCTCGTTGGATTTCTTTTCATCAGATGTCCCGTGACTTTCCTATTCTTCCGAAAGCATTGGAGTCCAATGCTTCTATTGTGGGGAGGCATGATGAGGATTGATGTTTGATCTTTCATATGACCCCTCTAGTAGTTCCTAGCTAGGTTTGCATAGTTTATTTCTTGCAAATTAATAATTGTAAGTGAGTCTCCTTCTCACATGCACTTGTGGGCACTAGTTATCTTCTAGTTGTCATTTAGAGTGTTAGTTAGTAAGTGTGAACTCAAAGTAGGAAGTGTGTACTTCAAGATAGCTAAAATGGATCTTCTAGTTAGCAATATTCCTTTCTCTTAACTTAGAAGTTTACGTGCATTCTCCTTTGCACCTTTGTAGCTTATGGTTAAGCATATTGAATCAAATCCATGATTTAATGGGTTTGGTTATGTATTTTGGGCCATTAGTGCCTATATATTGAATTGTAAATAATAGAACACTTAGTTGGATTTTCAATCCTTTTCAAAGCTCCCCAGGCCAACACAAATCTGACCATGAGGGTTTTTGAAAATTCCTATGTAGTTTTCTCCAAATAGAAAATGGAATACTATCAATAACCACCTCATAAGTGTCTCTATCACCAGGATTTAAATTGTGAATTTGACAAAAAATTTCCCAGGGTATCCAACACCTGGTATGTCGAGAGAAGAAATAAAAAATGGAAGCAATACCATGCTTATAGAACCTCTGCGCTTTGACCCACTGCACCAGAGCTAGGGGAGAGCCCTGCCAAGTGATAACATGAGACCACCAAATATTCATGGAAGGCAAAGAGGCACCTGCTTTGCGAAAACTCCCTTTCCAACTAAGCCAAGGTTTGAAGGCCTCCAAGGCTTTCCAAATACTCTGAATGACAAAAGAACCTTTAACTTTAATAGGGATAGGGGTAGTAAGAATGGATTGCAATCCCACCCCTTTCCAAATTTTCTTCCCCTAAAGCAAACCAAAAGAAATGCAATGCCTGACCAACACTTTCCAAGATTCATCCCCAATTAAATATCGGGTGATCCATTTAGCACAAAGGGCAAAACCTTGTTGGTGACAATCAAACAAATCCATGCCTCCATAGTCCTTGGGAAAACAATAAATTTTCCGGGCTACCCAATGAAAAGCTTACTTGATAGAGTATTTGGCCCACAAGAAGTCTCTCAGAAGCTTATCTATCTTTTTATAACAAGATTTGGATGGAACCCACCAAGATGAATAATAGACATGGGTAGTGGCTAAAAACTTAGAACAAATCTAAAATTTTCCTGCTAGAGAAAGTTTCTTACTAGACCAGTAAGAAAGCTCATTTTCCACTTTATCAATAACATACTACCACAATTGAGTAGAGGAACCATGAAATGCACAAGGAATTTCAAAAAATTTAAACACCTCACCTGGATGAATCCAAGACCATTGGAAATGATGCAACCAACATGGCAACTGAGATTGAGATTTCCAAAAATAAGAGGTTTTTTTCCATTGTATAGAAGAACCAGAGGCTAAACATAACATCTCTAAGCAACTAATAGCCGAGGAAAGGGATTTCTCATCTTCTCGAAGCGTTAAGAAAGAATCATCTACAAAATGACCATTGACCAACTGATGGTCAGAATTGGGGAGATCAATACCCCTGATTAATCCTTGATCCATCTTATGGGTCAACAAATAGCCAAAAGCCTCTGCAGCAAGAATGAAAAAAGATGGAGCATGAGGGTACCCCTGTCCTACAGAGCGACCAAGAGAAATTGATTGAGATTGACTATTATTCAAGGTAAGAATAGCTGAAGCATCTTGAAATAACATAAGAATGGTGCTCACAAACACTGGATCAAAACCCAGACCCTGAAGCATGGCAGTTATGAAGTACCACTCCATCTTATCATAGGTTTTCTCAAATTCAATCTTAATGAATAAAGCATCTTGTTCAAAATATATTACCCACTCCATACCTTCCCAAACAACAAGAACATTATCAAGAATGTATCTTCCCTTAACAAGTCCAGTTTTTTCAGGTCTGACAATCAAAGGCAAGAGAGATTTAAGCTTAAGCGCAAGGGCTTTAGCAATAATCTTGTAGCTCACATTAAGCAGGGTGATCGAACTCCAATTGGTGATGAGCTCAGGATCTCTAGATTTAGGAATAAATTTAACATTGCCTTTGTTAATAATGGAACCCAATGAACCACATTGCAGGGCTTCAAGATAAACTTTGTGGAGATCAGAACCAAGCATATCCCAAAATTATTTATAGAATTCACATGGGAAGCCATCAAGCCTAGGTGCCTTATCATTGGCCATGAGTGACAAGGCATTTTTTAGATATTCCAAATAAATAGGAGTGTCATAGAATAGCATTTGCTTAGGAGAAATCTTGTTGGGGATAACAATGGTACAATCAACAAGAGCTTACCTTCTAGCATCATCAAGGGGTTGAGAAGCAAAAATACCTTGATAATGTGAAACAAAGGCTTTGACAATGTTCGAAAGATTTGTATATCTTTGCCTATAAAATTGAATGGTTTGAAACTGAGAATACTGAGTAGGAGGTTTGAGATGTTGAAAAAAATCTTTGGTCACTTTGTCCCCCACTTTGAGCCAATGCATTTGAACATGTAATTGAGCCCCCTTGGCTTCATACAAATCAATTTTTTTTAGGTCATGCTGAATGGAAGGAACTTGAGATTGAGCAATAGAGCTGAAAGAAGAGGCTTCAAGCCTGATACAGGCTTTGGATAGCTCACTTTGCAAGGCATACTTAGCCTATTTTTTCTATTTTGCAACTTCAATACCCAGATTCCACAACACCTTAGTGGTTCGTTAAATGGCAACATTCCACCATTCAATCCTTCAAAAAATACCATTAGGTCTAGGAATCAAATTCCAAATGTAGCATATATGAGCTTTCATGCTAAAGCTATGCAAAAAAGAAATATTTACGTAAAACTGTGAAGAATGCACTCTAGGTTGAAAGTTTAACATTGCCACCGAGAATAACATAGGTGAATGATCAGACAGTGTAGTACTAGGTAAAGTCAGCACATACGACAAAGAAGGCAAAATACAGGAGAAATGAAAGTTGTCATGCTCAGAAATCATGGCTTTGTCCAATTTTACCAAAACCCTGGTAGAAGCAGCCTGAAAATTGGACTAGGTGTACCAAAGAGCCCATGGGAAGTCAAAAGGTAAGAAGCAAGAATTAGGGTCATAAAGGCGAAGCTTGTTTTTCATAAAAAACCAAGCTTCTCTTTCACCTAAACACCACTACATTGGGACATGACTGACTTTATCAGAAGCTTTCTCCACCATATTAAAATCTACACAGAGCACCCTAGTGGCAAATGGCAGATTCATGGTAAGCCATCTCCACAACTCACATCTATCAGAAGTGATATTCGAGGAATATACATTAACCACCCCAAACGGTTTTTCGCAGATCTCAAGCAAAATCCTGACATATTGATTGGATGGGTCAACCCCCCAAGTCACAACATTCTTCTGTAATCAAGGTCCAAGGATAGTGATGACTCCTCATTTTCCTAGGGAATGCTTTGTGGCAAAAGAGGTACTTCGTGGCCAAAAAAAATCACATGCATACCGTAGATTAAAATAAAAAATCTTAAATTCTTGCAGACATAAAAAATCGAGGCTTCCATGCATTCGAGAAACATTTGACATCTCATTTCGGACCAAATATTTTTTGATTGGATCCATTAGTCCTCGAACATTCCACGAGAAGAAAATCATTGGGATTTGTTAGGATGCATGATATCCATGACATCCTCTGCATCACCTAAACCTGTAAGTGAGCCAAAATAGTTGGAGGTCATGTGGAAAGCATCATTGTTTAGCTATCAATGTTTGTCATTCCGAATAGGGCTACGAGAGCGACGGACCTTCAAGGCCCAACCCTCCTCCACCGAATAATTATTTGGAGCCACCACCACTAAGACCAAAGAAGAGCCTGACCAAAGAACTTGAGACACCGATGGAACTGGGGGTTGCATGCCAAAAATTAGAGGGGCCGTATCAACAGGAGTCTAAACAACTTCAGTAGAAGCTTGCATGTCTTGAGAAGGAGAAGGGGCAGGTTGTGCAGTGGAAATTGAAGCTTCCTGCTGCTTAGCACCACGGGATTTCTTGCTAGAGACAATAGTCTTTTCTTTAGTGATTCCCCGTGATCCATTAGCAGGAGCTGCATGAGTAGGCAGGGGATTTACCTTATATTTCCATTCCATAAGAGGGAACTCCCAAATTTTGTGAGTTGTAGATTGACACCTATAATAGGTATTGGATAAATTGATATGGGTAACTCTTTACCTTTTGGATTGGTCCCCGATTTTAATATCAATAAACTCCTACAAATCCTTGGTAACATCAACTTTGATACAAACCCTTCTAGTGGGTCGAGCGAAGAAAAAATTTTCTGGCTCAAGGCAAACAAACTTACCTAAGGGGGCAACTAAAGTCTGCAAAAAACCCAAAGAGGAACAAGAAGACCAGAGAATTCAACTCACATCGGGACTTCTAGTGCAACTTGATCACTAACTTGGAAATTTTGAGAGTAGGGTTGCAGAATCAATAGAGAATTACGAAAAATCCATGGACCCCTAAATAGAACCTTCTATGCTTGAGCTGGGTCTTAAAAGCGAAAAAGAAAATACCCTTTGGTAAGGTTTTGTACATTCTCCACTTTGACTCCATATGGGCCCCAGACTTGCTAGACCCATGAATGAATGAGGGTATCATATGGGATACGACTCAAAAAATAACCCACCAGGGTATGACTCTTAAACCACTCACAAGCTGTATGAGACTCATGTAAAGGAATAACAACTTTAGGGACATGGCCTTTACCTTGTGATACATTGTCAGAATGAACTTGCGCGGATGCTTCCCTGGTACCATTGAGCTCTCCAGTAGACTCATAATAAATGGGGATGATTGCACGAGCGACAACCATTAAAAAGGGTGAAATAACACCGCCTGAAGGCGGTGTTAATGCAACAGACAATATTTTCCCACTGAAACCCCTATGACCAACGCACAACCAGTCTCTCTATCTCTCCTTCCCAATATTTTTTTCGTTTAGACTTATTTCATGTGATGAAAAATATTTTTTTTTATTGTAACATGTTATTCCTAGATTTATAGAACTAATATGACTCATTTTCAATGCATTATGATAATAAGAAAGTAATTGTTTTTATTTCACATAAAAATTCTAACCTATTCCATTGATTTCTACTATCTCTTGTAAATTTTTGAGCTTGGATTTAATTTATTTATTTTCTTTGAAATGTTCCCAAAATATTTGGCATTCCAAATCTTCATTTACTTTAAATATTTCATCTTTTAAATAAACTTGTACATATATGATCCTTCAAAATTTGCTTCATCTCACCATAACATAACCATTTGGAAGAAATTTGGGGTATTGGATCCACATAAACTAGAAGCAAAATGGTTTTTGATGACCATGATTGGTTAAATCACAAGTCAAAAGAATGGGTTTGTGATCTGATCCTACTCGTAATAAAATATCTAAAGAGATTGTATACTTTGTTTGCAACCATGTATTGGATAACAAGAATCTATCCAATATTTTTGCTATATGAGTTTGCCCAATACATCTATTATCCATGTCTATTGAAAACTTGAAGGACTAACATTACAAAGTCCATTTGAATTTACCAAAGAAGTAGTATCACATTGATTTAGACCAGCCTAAATATCACCCTTCTTTGCCAAAGGACATAGAACCATGTTGAAATCACCCCCAAGAATCCATAGATCACAATTATAAATTATCATTGTCTTTGACAGAAATATGATAAGGTCCTTCCAACATCCTTCACAAGGAGTGACTATAGTTGGAGCATATACATTTATAACCCCAACTTGATATTTTCCTTTTTCCTACAAAAAAGTCCAAGAACCAAATTACTTTTTGCTTCTAAGAAGTGTCCATCCCATTTGTGTTTGTTTCATATTGTTGCAATACCGTCAAAAGTTTCTCTAGAAGAAATTGTTAGACAATCACCTATCTTTCAAATATTTTTAAAAGCATCTTTGTGTTCCTCACTACTTAATTTTGTTTCTTGTATTAAAATTATTATTAAAATTTATAAATCATATTACTTTACAAAGATAAAAATAAAAAGTTATTTTTCATTTAAAACATATAAAATCATTTAACCAAACATTTAAAATGGTAAAAAAAAATTGAACTAAACTTTTATACCTCATTTTTTTTCTACCTCAGTTTTTATTACACAATTAAGTTAATAGTTAATTACATTTTTAGGTGCAAAAAGTGAGAGGCAAATATTAGTCATTTTGACATAATTGTGTAGAAAATATTATATCGTTTCAATCTCTTGGAAGGTAGTGATTTAGACATTTTATATTGTAGGTGATTGACTTACCTTGAAAATAGGGGATGGTTCAAGGATAAGACTAGGATTAGACCCTTGGATTGGTTGTGGTGATACAGATAGACTGCCAAATAATGTAATTCAAATCCTAAGAGCTCAAGGGATTGGAAATCTTGCCCAAGTGGTTGACCCAAAATATTCTACAAATTGGAGTCAAGGATGAAAGGAAGTAACAATGTTAGGGCTTCAAGACTATGAGGCACACCAGTGGGAAGAATATGTGGGAGACTTAAAGCTGGACATATCAAGTTGTGAGAGGAAACTTATCAATTGGTTTGGATAAAGAATGGAGCTACGGGAGAGTACACTCCAAAGTTGGGGTATAAGACTATTGGAAGATAGCAATGACAATCCAACATGGTGGTGGAAGACACTCTGGAAGCAGAAAACCCCGTTGAAGACAAGACTGTTCCTATGGCTTGCCATGAAAAATAAGGTTCTGACATGGGAGGTATTACAAAAGAAGAATTAGAATGGTCTAAGAAGGTGTCATTTATGTAAGTCAAACAATGAAATAATTGATCATTTACTGGTTGCTTGCTCCTTTACTAGATAGGTTTGGAGGGAGGTTATAGCAAAGTTAAAGTTTCCTATAAGATGACAAGTAGATTCCTTAGAAGAGTGCTTAAAATCTTAGTTTGAAAATAGTTCTTTCAAAGATTTTATAGCTCTCCCATTGTTTGTGTCTTGGGGAGTATGGTTATCTAGGAATACAATAATTTTTCAAGATCAGGAGAAGCCTACTTGGCAAGTCTCCTCCCAAATCATTGGAAGTTTCAATAATTGTAAGGTTTCGGCAACAACAAAGGTAAACAAACAAATCATCCCTCCAAAGATCGATAAATCAAGGGCCTATGGCTCTTTTGATGGGGCTAGAGACAAGGTCCTTGAAGTTTGTGGAGCAGGAGGATTATTATATATTTTTGACTCATTATTTTAAATTCAAGGCTGGATTGGGAGAAGGTTTTAATAATTATGTTGAAATTATGGCCTTCAAATCGTTGGTTCAGTTGGCAGAATAAAAAAGAATACAAAAAAATCAAATTCACGAAAACTCACAAGTAGTAATAAACTGGATGCTTGGTGTTTTAGGATGGAAAACATGATCCTACAACCCATCCTCTCTCAAATAAAAGAAGTTGTGGATCAAAGTGAAGCTTTTACTTTTTGGCATATTTATAAAGAATTGAATAGGGAAGCTCATGAACTCTTAAAAAAAGCACTTTAGATTGATCCAAGTACGTGCTTAGTACATGAATTTAATGAGAGCAATACATTGTAGTTGATCCAAATCTCTATCTAGGAGGATTAATACACTTTAGTTAAAACAAGCACAATAAAACAACTTTTTAAAAAGACTCAAAAGTTAATGATCTTACAAGATAATGTTTGATAAATTGAAAAGGTGTCTAAAGATAAAACTTAGCATGATAGAAATAGCTAATTATAAAATAGGAAAAACCTAACTTTTAAATCATTACTTAAATTTAAAAAAAACATCTTAAAAATATAAGATTTTTATTTTAGAGGAAAAAAAAAAACCTTATATCTGTAAAGTTTATACCATAATATACTATATAAAAATTATATCATATCATCGATAGCCTCGTAAAAAACTAGTTTATACATTTACCGGAAAAGCGAAGAAATCGGAGATGGTAGACGTTGCTTATCAGGTACGCCAAGATATTTTTCTTATAATAAATTTTCTTTATCGAGGATGCCTAGTCTTTTTACGGCGAAAACCTTACCAACCACGACATTTCCAACGGATGCAAAGCAGGTGGAGGATGACGTGTCTAATTGACTAGCGTCGATGGTTCGATTCTCCCAAGGGCTAATCTGAACCGTCCGTTTCTACCCTCAATATCTTTAAATTGCAGGTGCAGGAAATGGAAATGCTCATTCATTTTTTGTTGTTTTCGTTTGCCCAGGTTCGATTCTCCTCGGCACCCCTTTTAAACTGGTTTTTCCCAGGCTTATCGTTTACGGTTTCGTGTTCGTTTTCGTGTACGCATGCCTTTTGCGGGAGATGAAAGCGAATTCGTTTCTACAGCACGGCCAGTGAAGATAATTAGCTGCTTTCAGGGTTGTAATATATATTTTTTAACTTGAATTTTCCACGAAGTCTATTAGATCTGAATGGATGTATGGTCAAGTGTGGAAATACTGCGAAGTTTGGTAGTTTAGGGAGGAGTTGGCCTTATGTTGTTTGCAGGAAGAAAAGGAGAGTGAAGAATGTAAATAATAAATATTGTTCCGCTTGAAGAGCGATAGGGTTTATTTGGCGTTGCCTTTGCAGGTGCGCTTGCAGGCAGGCAGGCCATGAAATCTTAATAAAAAGAAATTTATTTCTCTCCGGGGAGGAATGACCTTCCCGACCCTCCCGGCCCTTTCAGAGGCCTTTGCTTTCTGTAGCTTCGTTTTGTGTGCGCGCGTATTTTCTTTTGATTAGTATCGTTAATCATCTTATACGCTTCTTTGTTATCTTTAGCTCTGGATTACGCCTCTGAATGCCGGAATTGAAAGAGGACATCGAAGAAATTTGCCAGCCGTTGCGTACGGCCGAGCTGAAGCACCTATTATACATGTGGTTTTGCGATTCATGAGGTACGTCGTATTCCACAGTTTCTAAGGGCATCTCTAAAATTTTATCCTATAAAGTAGTGGTTATTAGAGGGGTATGTCAATTTAGTGCATCCATAGTATAGCATCATAGTGCAGATTATTAGTATAGTATAGCATCATAGTGCAGATGATTAACAAATACATAGTATAGCATCATAGTGCAGATGATTACACTATGTACAACTTTTTATAGTTCAACAACACTTACAGTTGCATTTTAATATTATGCATCATAATTTGGGGAGCTCATCAATATTGACTGTATGACTGCCTGCCTTTCAGCTTCTTACTATTTGTACACAAAATGGCCAGCCTAGAGCTATCCAAGATGGCCTTCGCATTTTTCAAAGCATAATATAAACAGCATAATCTAGATAAAGATTGCAATTTAGAGTGTTGTTTATATTAGTCAGCGCCAGAATGGAAAATGTTGCAATAGTTGTTTCTCTGGAATTATGAAGAACTGGTTTGGTGAAGCCCTCTTGTGAGAGTAACTTCTTAATATGGTCAAGTTTGTGACAGTAACTTCTTAATTTAAACATCCTGCAAATGCATATAGTTTGAACGTCCCAACTGTATATCTTACAGATCTGTGCTTTAAAGTTTTTACAGGCAAAATACCACTTGGTGTGTTTCTTGTAAGAGACATTCGTGGAATTTTCATATTCCATTTATATGAATTGAATTCTGTAGATACTTTCAGTTTTGGTAATTTGCTGTGTTAATAGAATGACCAAATTATTATGATGGTATATATGCCCCTTAAAAGGAAGTTTATTCAAAGCTTATTCAAAGAGCATGAGAATTGAACTTGTTTAAACTCTGTACATGAGGAAATGGAAAGCTGTCAAAAAGTCTGTGGCTGTCTGTGGCTCTTATAACTGGATGTGACGATGTGATGTGCAGTGTTTGGGGACATCATAATTGGAAGAAATTATTAAGGTTTCATGACATGGTCTTTATATTGTACCTTGCGGCATTTTTTTTTTTTTTGGTTGATTTGCAGAATTTATTATACAGGTCAGATTTGCTTGAAGGATTTATGTATGTTAATTATGCAACAGAGGTGGTATTTTGGTCTGGTGAGCTGGTTGAGGAAATGATGGCGGTGGAAAAGTCTGCTTATTATAATTGGATGTGAAGATATGATGCGTAGCGTTTGGGGACAATAAGAAATTACTAGGTTTCTAAGAGTCTTTACGTTTGTACCCTGTGGCATTTTTTATTATTTGCAGAATCTATTATACAGGATAGAGTTGCGTGAAGGAATTATGTATGACATGGTCTTTACATTATACCTTGTGGCATATTTTTTATTATTTGAAGAGTCTATTATACAGGTCAGAGTTGCTTGAAGGAATTATGTATGATAATTATGCAACAGAGGTGATAGTTTGGTCTGGTGAGTTGGTTGAGGAAATGGTGGCGGTGGAAAAGTCTGTGCCTATTATAATTGGATGTGAAGATGTGATGTGCAGCGTTTGGGGACATCATAATTGGAAGAAATTAGTAGGTTTCTATGACATGGTCTTTATATTTTTTTCTATTTGTAGAATCTATTATACCATTTATAGACTTTGGTATCTGCATCTTTTTACTAATGGATTGCATAATGCAGAGCAGGAAAAGTTTTTGTGTCATGTATGAAATTTAAGGAAAAGTTTTCTTGAGTGTCTCGTATGAAATTCAAGTTTTCTCAAGTGTCTTGAATGAAATTTATTGTAGTATGTGGTTTAAAAAGGTCTCACTTTTCAGATTTAACCTTTGTGTTATTTTCCCGCTGTTATTTTGCATATAGTTTAAGAGAATGTACATTTTGGTTTATCTGGAATTATTATTATTTTTAAATGTGTGGTTTCTTTTCACTAAGATGTGAAATTTCACTATTAGTGAATTAGTGGTGACATCTCCGTTTTGGTATATGGTGAGCCTGATTGATTTTCAAGCGTGGAATAAAAATCAGTGCCTTTGATACCGTGTAATAATTTTTAAAGATAAATGTCATTGTGTGTATGGTTCCAGAATGTCATTGTATGTATGGTGCAGATTTAGAAATGTCATTGTGTGTATGGTGCAGATTCAGAATTGAATACTCTTTTTGTTTTAAATTTTATTCTATATATACTTTCTTCTTTTTAATATAATTTATTTAACTTTGTAATTGCTCTTTTAAGGCTGACTCCCAGGTAGGCAGGTAGGCTCTGTGTATTCTCGGATAGTTATTTCTACAGACAATATTTTTTGTGTTCTTGAGAAGTCAAGCAATTGTGTAAATGCTTCTTTCAGAAATTATTTATTAACTTGAGTAATCAGTTTAGCAACATTGGTGTTTAAGTTTGTTCCCCATGGACGTATGGGAAGTTGTCTTGGATTGCTCGAATATTTTTTGTGTTCCTGAGAAGTCAAGCAATTGTGTAAATGCTTCTTTCAGAAATTATTTATTAACTTGAGTAATCAGTTTAGCAACATTGGTGTTTAAGTTTGTTCCCCATGGACATATGGGATGTTGTCATGGATTGCTCGAATATTTTTTGTGTTCCTGAGAAGTCAAGCAATTGTGTAAATGCTTCTTTCAGAAATTATTTATTAACTTGAGTAATCAGTTTAGCAACATTGGTGTTTAAGTTTGTTCCCCATGGACATATGGGATGTTGTCATGGATTGCTCGAGCAAGAAATCATATTTCTGCTTCCAGATGGTTTTTCTCTTCTAAATTATTTGCTTGCATGATGCTCTATCTGAGGATTTGTAATTGGCCTTTTTAAACAATGCTGTGGCATCATGTGGTTACACCAGCTGTGAGGAGTCCAACAACAGTGGTATGCTAGATTGGAGTTCAACAACAGTGTATGCTAGATTGTGTTCCCTTTACCTACACCACCTATGAGGAGTCCAACAACAGTGGTATGCTAGATTATGTCCTCTTTATCTGGACGTATAGCAGGATGTCATCAAATATTTTCCCCTTTACCTGGACGTATAGCATCAAATATTGTTGTTTTATATATTTCATTATTGTATTAATCATTCTCTCGTCTTTTTAAAATATAAGAAGTTGGAATTTCATGTGAAAAAATTGTATGAGAACAAGATTATTTACAAGTTGAGACAAGGCTTCTTTCAACCTTTAGCTAGCAAGAACATATGTTTTCTTCTTTTAACTTTCCAACAGACTTCCATAGCTTTAAAACCCAAGATCTTAAGAACTAACCAAAAAGATTAAGATATTAAGAACTAACTATTTCTGGTTACAACACTACAAGAAAAATCAAATTGGATTTATTGATCAATTTGTCTAATCTTCTCGTCCTCAATAGTTTCGTCATTCTCAATAGTTTTGTCATTGTCATTGAATCCTTACCTTTATTTGGTACCTGTCTTAGCTAGGAAGTTTGTCATTGTATTCTAAGCTTTACCCACATAAATTGGGATCACATTATTCAATTTCCTCCACAAATCTTTAATTTAGGTGACAAAAATCCTCAACCTTCATTTATCCAAAGCAAAGTTCTTTATGTAATCCTCTTATAACCTCGTCTTACCATCCAAATCGAAGCAAATTTGATAGCTAAGCAACATGATTCTTGTAAACCATTCTAATTCAAGTTCTATTTGGATTGCCTTTCATAGCTCCATCAGTATTAATTTTAATCCAACCTTTTGAGGGTGTTTTTTTTATCTAGCTTTTTCTTGCCCTCTTGCTCTTTAGTTGCTTTCTTCATTGTTTCTATATCACCTTGAGTTTCGTCTTTAGCATACATTGTCATAGTGTTTATGATTTTGCTCCAAATGACCTACCAGACACCATCTAAGGATATGACTTTGCTCCAAATGACCTGCCAGACGCCATCTAAGGATGAGAAGGTTTCTTTAAAAATTCTGCCTTATTTTCTAGCCACAATTGCCACCAAATAAAGTTTAATCCAAGCTTCCACTTGATATAAAGAGCTTTCGATCTAAATCTGCCTTTTTTCCATCTTTTACAAATATTAATCTAGTTCAGATCATTGTTGGCTCAAATTTTATAAGGTAAAAAAACCATCTCTCCTAAATCGTATGCATGAACGGGCACTTAAACATTAGATAGTTAGATGTTTCCTCACTTTTGTAGCATAAAACTCATTAGGATGGGCCAACGATTCCCCTATGTCTCAAATTATTAAAAGTAAGAATTCCAATGTGCATGAAATTCAAAGCAAACAAGTTTACTTTCGACCAACCCTTGGAATGCCAAATATTTCTCCAATCCTCAACTTGATATGCATTAGGACGAGCAGGAGGTTTAGGAAGGATATGTTGGATCCTCTAAATCCAACTTAAGAGTTACCCCTAATTTTAAATTTGGACCGAGTCTTGTAGAGTCATAGGTCTAGGTTATTTTGTTGAAGTCAAAGTTATTTTTCTCTAAACTTGGTGGCTTTCAAATTTTTGCAATAATCCCCAAGTTGGTGAACATGCTTGAAAGTGTTCTTATATATATATATATATAGTCATGTAGTCATGCCTAGTAGTTCTTTGCAAAGTTTTTGTTTTAGAATATGTCTGTTCTTAAAAAGTCCTCAAAAGATCACTTTTGAAAATCCTTAGTCGTTGGCCTCCATTCAATATTTTCCCTCATAAGCCCCTAGGTCTAAGCCCATCAGATATTACTCCTAAGTCCTTCACCTTAGGCCACTCTTGCATTCTTCTCCCCTATTTCGCATTTCATACTACCATAAAGAATTCACACTCAAAGTCCTCTGAAAAATAATTGTTTCTATCCTCTAAGCTTCATAGGTCATCACGAGCTCATAGACTTACCTTTTGCTTAATTTTTTTTCCATGATAGACCCGCATCTTAGATCCATAAATTACTTTTCTTTTTACTAAGGTTCGAGGTTGCGTTTTTTTAATTTCCACCTTAGTCACATACCCAAATGATAAATCCTTATACCAAGTTCCAAGGTTATGGACACATTGGACAAATTTTTCAATAATTAAAGAACTCAACAAGAAAATATCTTGGCCAAGATGAACGACCTAGAATCGCTTGCCAAAGCAAGGGCGGATGGCTCAGATTCACCCGCTAGAAATTGGGTGCATGCACTCGATTGGTCAAAAAATTGATGGCTTTGATCTATTCGTTGGAAGTTGGGCATTGAGATCTGATTGTTTCGAAGATGAATGACCTTAATGGCCTCGCCTAAGGGAGGGCAGATGATCTTAGATCCAGTCACCTAAGTCAGGTGCCTCAACGCGATTGGTTAGAAAATTAATGGTTGAGATTTGATCGCCCCAATCACAACACTCAAATATTAATGGCTATAAAAATGAGTGGCTCATATTTGCTCGCTCGAAGTCTTGCGCTAGCATTCGGTTGGTCCAAGAATGGACGAGTCACAATGCATCACTACGATAGGACGAAGGACTCTGATTTACCTGTTGGATATTGGGCACCACCATCTAATTGGAAGGAGGTAAAATATAAAAGAGTTGTACCAATTAAGGGCTCAGGCTAAGGTCAAAATTTTCATCCAAAGGCATAAAAATCATTTTTTGATGTTTAAAGGCCTAAGTCTCAAGGTCCCCATAAACCTTAGTCTTTCATAAATATATCTTTCGTTGTCAAAATTCCAAGGTTTATCCTTATAACATATCATCATCCATTTTTATAAGTTCCCCTACCAAGGTCACATTATCATGCGCCTTAATTCTCAAAATTTAAATTTTATAAGGGTCCAAGACACATACACTTAATTCCCCCCTTTGACTACTTTAATAGCCGCAATATTGAGTCTACCTTAAGGAATTATTATTCTCTATAATGTGTAATGTGTTCCTTGCATACAAATTATTATATTATCCTAAAGGTTTAAAGTCCCTCATGTCTATGCATCCCCTTCTGATAAAAATTGAATACTTTGGCCATACACATCTAAAGTTTTAAAAGAAAAATTATGCCACATTGCACCATGAGATTTGGTTACTAGGAGTAGGGCGCTTCAACGCGATTGGCCCAAAAATGAGTGGCCTAGGTTGCATCGCCAAGACAAGGGTGAACGACCTAGATTCGAGTGCCATGGTCACAACATTGAGATCTGATTGATTTGAAATAAACGACTCATGGAGCTTTGCCAAAGAAGGGTGAACGAGTTTGATTTGTCCACTGGAGAGACTGAGATCTGATTGGCTCAAATATGAACGACCATGATTCACTTTCCAAAATAAAGGTGGACCACCCAAATTCGTTTATTGGAACTCAGGTGCCTCAATGTGATTGGATCAAAGATAGACGATCGAGAATGTATCATTGCAAAAGGAGTGGATGACCTTGATTGGCTCGTTGAAGCTTGGGCACTAGCCTTTGATTGGTATAAGGAAACTAAAAAAAGACTTGTACCCCAACAAAGCAATTGTAAGTTCATTATTTGAATTTATATCATCTAGTTTCTTTCTTAAAGTACAGACAAATGAGTTGTATCACGAAGTCGAAAAGATTTTTACGAGTGACACTTGCAAACCTTAGTTGAGAATTTTTGGCTTCAGAAATGTTTAAGCCTGATAGTCATACCTAGTGGCAGATTTAAGAGACCTCCAAATCAGGTGATGAAATTAAAGTGGTCAGCTAACTAGCACATGATTTGTGTTAGCTTTTGATGCAGTATGCAATGGGAGATAGCAATCACAAGATGCAGAATAATAAGAAAGAAAGTAAATCTACGAGATGACTAAAATATGCTATAAATAGAAATGACGGAAATGAATACAATGTAGCTATGGAGGAAATAGACACTCTATGAACAAAGCTACTGGACTACATTGCATACATCACCAATATATGGTGATCTACACAACACTATGCTACTACCTACGAATATGCTCTGAGCTTCTATATATTCATTGTTACAATGAGGCCATTTTATATAGGAAGATATATTCCTTGGCCAACACTCTACCTAGTTGTGTAAGGGACACCTTGCACATGTACATCTTGCACATTGAAACTTATGCATTAATTACATTGCATGAAGTATGTAGACACAAAAATTCAGCACCCATAAAACCACATCTGCCATCCCACCTCAAAATACAGCATAATAAATTATATACCTAAGTTTCAACTTAGGGATATAAAATCCTGCACATTATCCTATTTTATAGATTTATTAAATTTAGAAAATCACCCTAGGATACCCTGCCTACTCACTGAATAGGTGTCCCAGAAACCCCACCCAACATCCTTGCCACATCTCATCCACATTGTCTCCCTTGTCCCTTCACATAGGACAGGATTCCATATCCCACTCCACTTGCAGCCACATCACCCCAGTTAAGTGAGGCACACTGAGTGACTCACTGTAACTGTCCCTTCCACCTGGCAGCCCAGAATTTCCACTTGGCAATCTAGGCTTGCCACCTCCCATTTCCCTCCAAAACCCTAAGGGGCCTATAAAGGTACCCTTACCCCACAAAACTAAGGGATATGAATTAAGATACTTTCAGACTACTAAAATTGACCAAGATCCTCGAGCAGCTAATGAAAAAAGCCCTTACCAGATCCTAGAGGCCCGTTTCTCGAGGCAGATTTTGTTTTAGCCTGAACCACTCATTCGGAGTTTTATAGTCAAAATTGCGCATCCATAGTTTCACGATCGCGCATCCGTGGTTTCCAATCTACCATCGTGTGTCCGTGATTTAGCAGATTTGAGAGTACGACAAGAGAGATCATTAATTTTAGTTTTAGCAAGGCTTTTACATTATTATTTGCTTCTGTGATTTACATTGCATGATTATTAGCCCAGAGTTTGTTTATGTGTAGCATTGGTCTTATTCCTTCATCTGTAGGTGCTACTGACTCTTTTTTGGTTTGAATGTGTGTAGGTTATAGGTACATTGAGAAGGTTGTTGAAGCTGGAGTGGTCCACGTTGGATACCAAAGCCCACTCATCTTTGAAGTTGTAGTGGAAGATCAGAGGAACATTGTACATTGCTGAGAACCTGGAAGACCCCCCTCCAAGAAGATATTGTATCATACTGAGACACATATTGTAACATTGCTCCCAAGATACTTGGGGTAATTCAAAGCTTGTAAATCTATATCAAAATATCAATATAAAAGGATTTCATTTTTGGCAATATCTTTGTCTCTGTGTGATTTCATATATATTTTAAGTGTTCAGTAATTTTGCTACAAAGTAACTAGATAACTTCCTCCTAAAGTAATTTATTGTCCTAAGTATGTACCTAAGAAGGTACATTTACATGACCCAAATGATGTAATATAATCTATTTCTAACACCCCTTGAATTACATTCTTGATCTTGAGATTTATATTCTTCTTCTCTGTTTTTTGTAACCTGTTCAAGCAAGTAGTTAGTGTCTTCATAACCTATCATTCTTGCTGAAAGAGTTTTGACTTCATAATTGTCTGTAGATTCTTTCAGTTCTTCGATTTCTTCTATCCTTTGGGCTAGATGTCATTTTTTATTTCTTTTTTGATACTCCAATTGGGGATAATTGGTTGGACGTTAAAATTGTTTTTGATGAGGATTTTGATATTGTCATGGCTGAAATTGGTTCCCATTGTTCATTTGATTTCCTTGATTTTGATTTTTGGGATTGAATCTGCAATAGTTGGCACTATGGCCTTTTCTCTTGCATATCTGATAATACCTATTGTACCATGGTTTTCATCCTTTTGATGAAGAAGCAATATTTCCTTGTGGATTATCTTTAGATGCCAATGCAGTGTTAGTCATTTCATATTTAACTATATTTTCCACCTCATATTCTTGTAGAATATTGACTAGGTCATCAAAAGAGGTATCTTTACTTAGGACTTGTAAATATGTTTTTGCTAAACTGATAGAGGGTTGTATCTCATCAGTGATAACAAAGGTTATTATCATTAAAGCCTTTGAATAATTTTCCTCAAACTTTAGGATTTCAGTATCACTTGTGGTAGGTCTCTATATTTTTCCTTTGACAATATCCCAAAGTTACTCATATACCAAGATTTCTTTCACTTTATTCTTCCAGTAGAAATAATTAGGACCCTTGAGTAATTGAGATTCTACTAGGAAAAATTTATTTGATGCCATTTAAATTCCCTAATATCAATCCTTAGATTTTGTGGACTTCCTTATGTCTCCCTAGTGATTTTGAAATATGATATAGTGCTTTTATAAAATGTAGTTCAATTTTTGGTTGATTTTGTAAAGTTTTGAAAATATCAAAAATCAAAATTTTCAAAACCTTATTAATCCTATTGAACTAAGAACTTTTCTAGTTTTGAAGAGGTTTAAAGTTGGATTTCTTTTGTCCCTTTTGTAAAATTTTGAGACAAGAATATTATAAATAATCAACCTTAGAAAAAACCATAATAACCTCTTTTAATATCCCTTAGGATTTGATTTTAGTGTTTTTAATTTTCAATAACCTAATTTGGTGTTGTAACCCTTATAGCTCCCAAATATAGAAAATTAGAACACAATAATATTTGCAGATATTTAAAATTTAATTTCCAATAGAAATCCTTATTTCTCCTATGGTTAATATTGCAAATATTATATTAATTTGATAAATTATTCCCTTTGATGCTTTGCTTTCAATATGGTTAATTTCTTCTGTGTTTAACCTTGATTTATCAACCTTATAACTCCCTAAAATGAAAGCATATTAAAGTAGGGAATAAATCTCACCTTGCAAAATTTGAATACCGCAATAATCGACGTTGTTTTCAAATGTGAGATGGCTGCAATGTGAGTGTCTTTTCTTTGACCGTTCCCTCCAATGGAAAGCTTGGAATACTCGGATTTAATGCTTCAACTATGGCACTTTTAATCTTTGCCTTTTACCTCATTTGACCAGAGCATTAAAGGCTCTTCCACCTTACTTCCACGCTGCTAATCGGACTTGTGTGCAAAGACTGCGAAGTGTTGAATGTGGATGCGTGAATGCTTCTGAATGCTACGTTCTCCCTGGTCCAAGGCACATTTAATAGGTGGTCAATATTTTGATGAGTGATAAGTATCACAATGGTTACATTCAATGCTTCAAAGATGCTCTTGGACACTTGGAATAGAGTGGGGATGTTACAAACTTTGTTCAAACACCTGTTACAAGTGTCACCCTTGCTTAAGTAATGTCTGAAGCGTTTTTATTCCTTCATAGTGTGTTGTCCAAGTGGCTCTTGTATTCCAACATATGTAAGGCTTCCTTCTATAACGCCTATGGCTGAATGTAACTCCTCTTCCACATGGACTATGGGCACCAAAGAGATGTTGTAATGCTATTCCTCATATGTGTGAAATTCCAACATACCTTTGAGGGTGTTTAGGATTTATTTTGGAGAATGACAAGTGGCACTTGCATGCCCTAGTATTATTAGCACCTTCTTGTAAGATTTTCAACGTACTTTTCCACCTTCCTTGTTATATTTCGATGGTGTTGAGATGGTTTCGACCAAGCAATGCTTATGGTGGGGATTTGGTGGAGATTTAGAGGGATATTTGGTGGCTCTTGAATGGAGTTTGAATGGCAATGCTTTTGTGGAGACATCTTGATGCTCCAATGATAGTATTGAATGCTCCTTGATTGGATGTATGATTCCAATTTGCTTGCTTTGATTTCCCTTGTTTATATGCTACTGGACTTGTCTCTTTAAGTGAGCAATGTGACATCCTTCTTGTGCTTTTTAGGTTACCTATTATGGATGTCCAACCCGTGCACGATGTGAGCCTTTTTGAGAGGCTTATTTATGCTTGGAGTGTGCTAGTATTCGATCGCGCTCTTCTTGAGAAAAATGTGCCTTTGAGGCATCTTCAAATCTGACCTCTTTCCTGTATAAACTAGATTAGGATAGTGCAATACAATGTATCAAATTTGTGTATAAAATAACCTTTATTGCACCATCTTTTGCACTCCTTTTTTTTTAGGTCTGAATTTCTAGTTTTGTGGCAAAATTTTTGAATGCAATGTAGGGGTTTTGAGGTTGTCTCTTTGATTAGACATCTTCCCCTTTTTTATTGGATACTTTGATGACAAATCCAAGATTAGATAAAAGTAGATAGAAGCTCCTTATTTGATTCAATTTTCTATGCCTTTCTCCTTGCAACTAACCCTGCAATACTTTGGATTTGAGACTCACCAAGTCTCAATCTATGAAGCTTCTATTTATGATTTTGGTTAGTTGTATTTTTTTCCATGTTTTTGGAGGATTCTAACCTGTTTTGGTGGCTTCACTTGGCCACTATGTGTTGGAGATTTTTGTGCACTAATAGTGTCTTTAGACACTTTGTCAAATTATGATTTTGTGCCCTTTTAAAGAATCAAAAAACTTTTTGAGAGCAATAAAGTAGTGCAAATAAGCTTAACAATATTTCACTTTTAATGCACTAACAATATCACCTTATCACTCCAATAAACTCTCAAAATAAATGCACTTAATCAATTTACTGCAACTAATCAAGAATAATCTGAAATGAACCTTCAAGAGTTATTCTGCAATTTTCTTACAAAGTTGTAGGGGCTAGTCTTCTTTTGCTTTCCAAAGTAGATGATAGGTAGTTGATCAAAAGTTATATTCTGAAATATAATCAAATCCTAATGTGCAAATGAACCTTAAAAATAACTTTTCTCTTTTTGCACTTTTGAAGACTGTAATCCAATTTTACTTCTTGCAACTTTAATCCAAATAAGGTGCTCCAATAAATCAGATAAGTAATCTAATTAATGAATCTACTTGCACCAATTGTTGCTTAATTTTTTATAAAAACTTTTGTAGCTCTTTTGCAACTTATGTAGAGGATGTAGATCTTGTAGAGGATCTTGGTGTCTTAGATCACCAAGTTGATGCCTTGAGTAATATATTGCAACTCTTTGTAGGTTGTCCTAAAAAACTTCTTCTTCACCAAAAGATGGTCTTGAACTTTCTTTTACGAGCATAGGATTTGGTGGTTTGTTTTCCTCTTGTAGTCTCCTACTTTTTTTTGTAGATTCAGATAACTCCTTTCTCTGAACCGTGCCTTCTTGCCATGAGAGGTAATATTAAAATCTCTTGTATTTGATAGGCTTCTCCTGTATTCAAGTCTTCTTATCGAATTCTGACTTCAAGCAGGATCTTCTTTAGAATATTTTGAGTGTCTTAAGGTCTTATGATATTTGACACTCCTTTCCAAATTATTCTTCTTTTGGGCTTGTTGTTGGATTACTACAATTGTCCCAAATATTTCACTATCTTATGTAGTGAATTTCTCCAATGTGTTCTCCTTTGATATTTTTTTTAGTAAGGCTCTCCAAGCCTTTTATTGGATTCTCATTGAGTCCTCCCTAAGGTCTTTGATCTTGCAGCTTCTTGTAGTCTTACTTGAGATATTTTCTTCAACCTTCTGCTCCTAGAAGTGTTGGTGGTGAGATATGTTGGGAGTGAAACTGAAGGGGTTAATATTATTGATAAAAATGGTTACAATATATAGGCATAAGCCTATATTCAACACATGACACTTGTCAAGGTGAAGGCATAGTGCACTTTAACTCTAACATTCCCTCTTAAAGTGCACTATCCTAACTAAAGAAGAAACAAAATATCCTAACTAAAGAAGAAATAAAACAAGTCAACATTAGGTAACATTCCCCCTTAATGTTGACTTCTCTAAAACTACCTATCATCCTCTCTTATTGCTGATTTGGTCTAGGCTCGTGCTCTTTGTGCTTGGCTCTCCAACTGTGAATAATGCTAGATTCATTGTGTATACATTTCGGTCTGTTGCCTCAGGGTCAGCCACTTCCACGGGTCTGTTTCCACTGGGTCAGTTGTCTAAGTGCCTCAAGGTCATCATGGGTGCCTCAGGGTCAGCCACTTCTGGGTCTGTTGCCTCTGCAGGTCATCCTCAGAGGATGTTGCCTCTCGTAGGTCACTGACTAGATTCACCATGAGTATGAAATCCCTCCTCATGGTGAACTCAATCTAGAAGGTGTCGGTCTCTGCCGAAAATGCACCTAATACAAAGGAAAAATGAGCCATATAAGAGTGTCTTTCTCTGTTGAAAATGCACTCAATACAATAAAATGAGCCATAGATCAAAATAGGAGGAGAGAAGAAGAAAATAAGAGAATATTCTGAAGTGTCTTTGTCTGTAGTCTTCAGAAGTAGATCCGAAAAAACCTCGGATAGAGTCTAGGGTGTCTTTGTCTGTAGTCCCTAGTATAAGTGTCCTTATGGTGACCATGTCATCCCATCGAAATGCATGGGTAACCAGCCGCTGCATTCGCAAAGTGTATAGAAAAGATCACTAGGTACAAGGATCACATATGAAATTACCTTAGGAGTGTCGGGTACAACCGAGAGTGCACTCCAAGGTAAAAACTTTGAGGCTAAAAAAAAAAAACTGAATTGAAACAGCCTCAAAATTACAATTTGACACCACCATTGTGTCCGTCATGGAAAAACGTTTCCAACGACTATAAATACCCCTATATTCCACCATCAAAGGGGCCTTCATCATAATGAAAAACAACATGCCTCTCCAAGACAGCAACTAAAACCTCGCACTGTGGCGGAATAAAGAGAAACACTTAAAATTTCCCTCGCAGGGGAATTACATTTCCATGTAAAAAAGCATCTAAGGTCATAATGTCGACCAGTAGAACATCCACTATTCTTGAAAAATTTTTCCTCCAAGAAAAATACTAATAAGACTCTCCATACATGTTTTTAAAAAATAAAGTGGTCTTTCTCCACTTTTTAAAAACTGACCTTCTCAACTTGTAAATATTTAAAAAACAAATCACCGTAATCATTTTAAAAATCCCACGAACTCTGGCAACACTTAAAACACTTCTAGTTAAATAAAACAAAAGACCAATATCTGGTGTCCTAGTTAACAAAGCCCCTCGATAGTCCAGATCGCTTTTCGTCACAGGTGCAAGGCTGGTGGGATCGCAGGTACAGCTGGACGCTCCGGTAGAGATCGTTTACGTCCACGTCGTAGTAACCGTCAATTTTGGGGGTGACCATTTCAACTAGCCCTACGAATAGCAGTGGAGTCCAATGGACATTCTGTCAATTATCGCCTTAGTCGACCTAGAACCCTCACTTTTGCTTTCCTTCATCAACTGGCCACAGTACGACCACTTCATGTTCAACTGGCAGCTATATTTTTGACATCGTGGCCCTCCCTTCTTCGTCGGGCACCACGGGGCTCCTAAAGGGCGTCATGCTGACACACAAGGGACTCGTCTCCAGCATTGCCCAGCAAGTTGACGGCGAAAATCTAATTTTTTACTTTCGAGGACGTGATTCTGGCGTCCTCCCCCTTTTCCACATCTATTGTCTCAACTCGGTTCTCCTCTGTGCCAGAGCCTAGCCTTGCAAGAGCTTTGCGGTAATTGTCGTGCAGTTTTGCAGAGAAATGATACATGGGCAATGCACAACAAAGAATGAAAGTTTCATTTCCTGCTCAAAAAATCCAGACGAATATGAGAATAATAGAATTGAGCAGCTGCACACGGTAAGCTTCGAATAAAATTTGCTTCATTATCAACTGGCATAGCCGCGATCAAAATGGAAATGCCATTTCAATCAAAAGTTGCTTCAGAAACGTCAATCGTCGCTGAAAAATTCACCCAACGCTTGCAGACGATCTCTGTAGGCCATTTCACATCCGTCATTACGCAACAAAAGAAATGATCCCTTCCGGCAAGGCCACCACCAGCTGCGTACAAATTTTTTAGAGCGCATATCAAAACAAGGACAATTTTAGGCAGTCGCCAAAAAATGACAAACATTCTTGAAGCTTGCTCATTAATTATTGCCACAGAAAACAGATCTCGCAGGCAGATCCGAGCACTGCGGGCGTAGAGGAGGCGGATAAAAATATAAAATGTAAACCTGTAACAATATTTCCAATCACATATACGCCTGAAATCATTTAATCCACCTCCACCGTGTGTATTCTGGTTCAACAGGACTTCTAAAAGTCTTTGAATGGTGTGCATCCGCCTTCATCAGAAAACAAAACCAATGGCACCTCTCGCTCAGGTATAAAATAGATCTATCAACAATATAACCTGCATAAAATAACAGATAAAAAATTCATGGCCCTAAGCATTTAAGCTTCAGGGGCAGCCATGAACTCCATTCTTTTTCCAATTGGCTTTCTGGTTTCTGATCCACAAATGTGGAGAGCATACTCCCTGAGCCATGGAGAAGGAAGGAATGGAGGAAAAAAATGAGGGGGGATTTCCATGAGGGAAATCCCCCTTAAGCTCACAGGGCAAGGAAAGCCTAGAGCTTTGATACCAAATGTCGAGACTTAAACTGAAGGGATTGATTTTATTGATACAAATGGTTACAATATATAGGCATAAGCCTATATTCAACACATGAAACTTGTCAAGATAAACTGATAAGTGTCAAGGTGAAGGCATAGTGCACTTTAACTCTAACAAGATATTCTTCTAAATATTTGATTCTGCTGCTTCTGGATTTGACCAAGACTCTCCTAGTCTTTATTTTTCTTCCAAGACTAGAATTTCTTCAATGAGGTCTTCTCTTGATCTCTTTACCTTCAATTTTTCTTCATGCACTGGATTGATTTTGAAGAAGATACTCTTCCTAACTTCCTTGTAGGAAGTTTTCCAACTCACTGAATATCCTTTCCCTACAACAAAGTATTAGTACTAAAATATTAATCTACTTTCGAATCATATACTCTCTTCTGGAGTCTTCTTCAGGATCAAGGCTTATGTGGCTTTTTCTTTAGTATCAAGGCTTTTGTGGCCTTTTCTTCAGTATTAAGGCTTTTGTGGCCTTTTCTTCTGGAACAAGGCTTCTGTGGCCTTTTCTTTTGGATAAAGTCTTCTATGGCCTTTTCTTCTTCGATGAAATTCTCAATCTATCATTGGATATCTCCAGTATCCTAACTTCACCATGATTTTTCTATGAAAGTCTTATTTTCTTGCACAAGGAACTAATCTCTGCATTATGAAGGCATGCCAATATTCAGGCAACGAAGTTGAGGTCTCCTAGATTTCTGTTGGAGTCCCAATCATCTGAGAATTAATTTTCTGCAACAAAATAAACTTTAGATAATAGTTAACAAATTTCAAATATCCTGAATGATCTTCACTAAATGATTTGTCAATCTAGTGGATTGAATGGTGAGTCCTAGTCTTTACGAGTTTTTTTCTGCAACTCTGAGGAAAGACTCTAGCCAAATATAATCTCAATATTTTTGGAACTGAGATTTCTTTTAGTCCTCACCTATGGCTCTCCCTAATTCTACCATCTAGACTCTTTTGAGAGTTTTTGACAGTGGTTGGTCCAACAATGTCAGGTTGACAAGAAACTTAGGCTCAATGATAATGGTGGTTTTCATATTGATTAACTATGGCTAGATATATTGTGGATATGATACCACTTTTGGCTTTGATGCAGTCTGAAATGGGATATAGCAATCACAAGATGTAGAATAATATGAAAGAAAGTAAATCTGTGAGATGACTAAAATATTCTATAAATAGAAATGATGAAAATGAATACAATGTAGCTATGGAGGAAATGGAAACTCCATGAACAAAGCTACTAGACTACATTGCATCCATCATCAATATATGGTGATCTATACAACACTATGCTACTACCTACGAATATGCTTTGAGCTTATATATATTCCTTGTTACAATGAGGTCCTTTTTATATAGGAAGATAGATTCCTTGGCCAACACTCTACCTAGCTGTGCAAGGGACACCTTGTACATATACAACTTGCACATTGACACTTGTGCATTTATTACATTGTATGAAGTAACTAGATAAATTCCCCCTAAAGTAATCTAATGTCTTAAGTATGTACCTAGGAAGATACATTTACATGACCCAAATGATGTAATATAAATTATTTCTAACAATTTGAAGCAAGTATTGGTGACTCGAACAAGAATGACAAATAAAAATTAAAGGTAAATAGGCCAAAGTACGTTGTTGAGTACAAAATTTTCTCAGATTATTGGGCATGCACCTTAAAACAACTAAGATTCAATAGGGAGATCATATTTGAACAAGTATACATATCAACGACCAATTACAAAAAGTAATCATAAAAAATTACTTTCACTAAAGGCAATGTCGTTATAGAAAGCAATGTGGCAATTGTTGGGTGGCAAAAAAATGAAGACAATAGTTAGAGGTTTAATTACAGAGCATCCAGAAAAACACCCCAAAATACTATAAATTCCCACCTAGCTTACCATTTATAGTCACACCACAAATATACAGAGTTGTTAGAGTCACTATTTTTTGCAAAATTTCATTCTAAATCCAAAGGCTCAACGAGTGCAATGGTTTCATCTACTGTTACTCCCAGAGTTCCCACTACCATGGTAAAAATAAAATACTTAATTGACGCGTCACCATTCCAAAAGCTACAAGGAAAATATTCTAATAGAGAAGCAAAACATTTTTCTAGTCTATCAGGCCCATATCAATAGTTCACAACAGAAGAAGATTACCAACGTCGCCCCGCCTTGTTGAAAGGACTCCTCATAAGAGCATGCAAGGCTAGAAACAACCCTAGCCCATTTAGCAACATACGAACACACAACCTAGGAATACCGATATGCCCTAAAGTCTATTACTCATATGAATTGTTATCCTGGTTGATGGTACCATATGAACAAAAAATTAGAGCAATAAAGGATCATGCAAATCGAGCTCTGTTTAGAATTATCCCAAAGAAGATCAGTAAAGTCTTCCATCTCAACGAGGCCATGATGATTTTGGACAAAAAGGTACTAGCTTCTCAAGCCCAATATATGATTGGAACTACCTTTTATACTAAGTTATTTGATTACAATGAACCTATATCATCACATTTTCTTGTACATAAGTTTGCACTCCATACTTGGGCAAGAGACTATGCCGATATAATCAATATACTAACGGGGGACCAAAATTTGAATTGGGTGGAAAATGAGGTCATGTATTTAATAGTTCAATGTAATAGAAAAGGACAACCAACCATGTACAAGTGGGAAAACATGATTAGTGACACCATAGACAAAGAACTCCAAGAACTATAGAAAGCCATTGTAGAGCAGAAGGAGGTGATGTCCCCTTTCTCACACTATTCCTTTCTTGTACATATAATAGTAGATCATATGGATAAGAGAACAATGAGGAGGGGTGTATGAATAAATTTTTCAAGAGAGACTCTCATGGATACAATAGGGTGGGTCTACTTATACTAAATTTTTTGGTAATTTTCTTTCGGTTGTCTATCTCAAGCTCTGTAGTAAGAATCCTCACAGGATTGGCTCGGGTGTGGCCAAATTCCTACATGATAACAATGTAGGGATTAATTTTTCACAGAATATATCACCTACATAAGGGTATACGAATCTAAAATTCCCCTAAAGGCCCTACTTGGATTCTAACCTATGTCAATTACAACCGTAAATATTATCGGGAAAATTGCATAAAGGACCAAAACAAGGGCAATGAAAAAGTAGGCCAAAATCCTTGGATAAACATTCCTTACAATATGGGACATTATGTATATAAGGGGTATCACAACCTATTAGCATATTTGCAAAAAATAGATTCGTATGGCTTCGTTGAAATCACCTGGAATCCATATTACCCTCATGGCTTTTACAATAATACTGTTGTGGAGAAAATGGTAAATTGGATGGTGAATCATAAAGGGGATCTATTTGAAGATACAATGCAGGTTGCCTTAAGGAAAGAGAAATCCTTGGGACTAATATAAAATAATTATTTAAAGGACATATCACACACTCGAATAGAGATGGTAGGTAATTATTCAGCTTATTTAAATATATTAAGAAATGCTACAGTTGAAACAACCGCCCCCTTGATCCCTACAATGTTCCCTGAGGAATACCAAGATCTTGTCTTGGAGATTATCAATCGATAACCTGAGCAAGTAGAAGTGCTGATCGAAGTGACTAATATAGTAGAAGTAAAAATAAAGGATCTTTCAGTTGCTCAGTCTTTCCATTACACTGCCTTATTCATAATAAAATATAAGGAGATAGTTATTGCTTCCTCTACACAGATTCATACCACCCCTCTCAAGCTTGCTAAAGCTTTGATGGCTTCAAAGAAAAAGCTTGATCTTGCAATGAAATATCCACAAGTGATTCCCACCAGAATAGTTATAGACAAAGAAGAATATAATATTTCCTCAATAGTACTCAAGAGGATCCAACAAGCAGGAGGATTATCCAGTTTGCTCAGGGGGAATTATATTAAAATTGCTTCTCCTCTAGGTTCCCCAAGGAGAAAAAATCCAAGGCTAGAGGCCCTTCCTTCTTCAACAACTCATAAAAGCCTCATCTTGACACAGGTAGAAGAAGATATACATTTTGATCCTGAAGAAGAGAAACATATACATGTTATAGAAGAAAGCAAAGATCCAAAGAAGAATAAATACAAAGTGGAAGAGCAAAATAACCAGGGCATTCAAATATCAGTTAAGACACTTGTAACAGTTGAAGCAAAAATACCAATGGTTTAGGTCACATCCCTTCAAATGGATAAAACAACAGGGGAAGCAACAATTCAATACGAGGAAAACCCTTTGGTCTTAGCAAAGTCACAAGCCCAAACTCATGTGGCCATAGTAGAGAGCCTATATAAACGAAATCAAGCTTTAATGACTAGAGTAAATTATTTGTAGATATAAAACAAGAAAATTCAAGTTGAGATTAACAAAATTTAATAACAAAAATCACAAGCACAAACAATCAAGCATTTTGATAGTTCTCTTTTTACTAAGAAGTATAAAGAGAAAATCATTGTTGAATTAAGGGCTGAAATTAATACAATAAACAAGAGTTGCAAAGATTTTGAAGAAGCAATAAATAGAAATAAGAGAAAAAAACCACTCCTAGAGGTAGATAAAAGAGCAACAACCCTCAACCAATTTTGTGAAATATGTAAGGATGAATATGATCGAATAAGTACCAAGCACGTGACTACTTTAGATGGTAGAATTAATGATTGTTAAGAAGAATTCGACAAGGTCACCACATTTCTGAATGAAAGTACTCATTGAAAAGCTATAATTAAGAAAATGAAAAGTTAGGAGCAACAAATAGATGAAAAGATAAAATAGGCTGACATCATCCTCAAAGAGCTCCTCAATGCAAAAAGCTTCGATAAATTAGTTGCTAAAATATTACGATACTTAAAATGTGATGACATTGACAAATAGAAGTTGGTAAACAACTTACTATCTTGTCAAAAGTAACCTATGGGATAATCAAAATTTTCAAAGATAACGAAGCCACAATAAAAGAGCACAAGAACAAATTATTAAGGACACTCGATAGAATTGCAAAAAAGGGCTCTTTTTGCAATGAAGCTTGGGTACAAATGGATGACTTGCTTAGGATAAGTCAAGCATAAAATGATAAAATGAAAAGAGTCAGCCAAAGTCACTCACAAGCATCGAAAAGCAGTGCAAGACCCATGACCTAAAAGGTCAAGAAATCCAAAGATAAAAATAGGGTAAGCCAACGTGGGATCCCAAGAGGTCTAGTACAACTTTATCCTATCTAAACAAATCAGAGAAAATTTTGAAGAAATACAATGTTAAACAACTCAAAACAATTGTAATTTTTTGTAGTACACTTAGTTGATCAAGGTCAGAGATGATGCCATGTGGAAGAATGTGATGAGCATAACTGTAACTAAAATAGGACACCTAGAGACTATAAGAGGGATTTTTGCAACCAAGAAAATGATCAAATTTTTACATAGTTATTTTTTCCAAAGGTATACTAAGAGTGCCCTTGTCTTGTTAATTGTATTTCCTTTTGTGTCTTGTTTTCCACCCCTCATTCCTCCCCTTGATTGTGTAGGTCTTATTCAGGATATACTAGTTAGCTGAGATCATTTCCAATGATTGGATTGGAAGCTTGGAGATTCTTTATCACTATTCTTAGGATGAAGAATGAAGTTCCTCTGTTACATCATTTGAACAAAGAGAACCCTTTGTATTTGTTCAAAGATATCTGAGCACTTTGCTAGACTCTAAATTGTAATATCTTTTTCAAGAAATTAATACAAATCCAACTTCCTCCTGGACATTTCTTTGGTTCAATTGTGTATTTGTGGTCACATTTGTATGTTACATCATTTGAATGTATGAATGTCGCTTTCTTTCATTGTGTGTCTTAATTACATATGTTACATTATTTGAACGGATCTAATTAACCCAACTATTTCTTTATTTTCATTAACAAACCTCGTTATAGTTAATAATGGATAAGGCATCGGTCAAGTGATAAGGCACAATTAAAGAGTTATTGTAAAATCTTGGTCAAAAGAACATCAAATTTTATATTTTGTTTATCAACATGAGCATATAAAGAAATATTATAAGCTCACTTTAGGGGTATCCTAACCCAATTTAGTCTGTCTAGAGTCTTTTTGATAATATTTTTCTGAATTAAAGTTACAGATCCACTAGAGTTTATAATACTACTTGTGATCAAGAAATATCTTGTGGTGTGACTCATATTAAGGGGGGAAAAATATTTCCACAAGAGGATTTTTTCATAACCATCCTTCATAGTGTAGACTCTGAGGCTTCCATGGCCCCAAGATAATTCATACTCTCATCCCTACCTGTGAGAAATTCTTCTACCAAGATTTTAGTCATGATAGGTGTCAATTTTAGAGGGATTGGAATTGGCCACTCGTCCAACTTCTTAAGTTGCTTAAATGTATAACCCCCTAGTTGGATAGTGTTGAAATAACTTTAAATCTTGATCCAATCCTTGTTTTCCATGGTTGTTTTTACTTGTTGTAGATCTAGGAATTCAACAGTGAAAGGTGGGTATTGATCCCATGAGTCTATTTAAAATTATGCCTTATCTCTTCCCATTTTCAAAATAATCCATATTTCACTACATGAGATCCTAGCTTTAGTTCTTGCTACACTAGGGACCCATTACCATCCAAAGAAAAATGACTCACATAATTCAAGTTCACCTATCCCAAATATTTACTAGTTAAAACTCTTGAATAATTTTTTTTTTTGGGAGATCCACCTCTAGGAAAACTTTATAGCAAACAATTTGTTGTTTAGCTCTAATATCCTGAGGCCCAAACCTCTCTTTGCCTTGGGTTGACTTACTTTATCCCAACCAAATAATACCCATTTGTTCTCTCATTTTTCTCCTCCCCATAAAATATTTTTGACCATCTTGTCCAACTATTTCCATATGTTGTGTGGGGCAACAATGATACAAAAATCATATATTGGCATGGCTTGAATGATTGATTGTAAAAAAAGTTAATCCACCGCATAGGTCTACTAATGGTAAATTTATTCATTGATATGATCCACAATATTCCTACAGACAAATATCTTCAATTTTTTAAAATGTTAAGGCACCCCAAATAGACCATTGGGAGAAAAGTCCTTGTGAATCCCAACATCTCTAAATTTATGTATTGAAGTCTTCAATAAAGATTAAAGAAAACCACTTTGGATTTATTATCATTGATGGCTTGGTTTGTGTCCCTAAGATAAAAATTAAGAGTATCTTTGATCATTCTTGCTTCCTTGAGATTGGCCACTCCCATCAACCCTATGTCACCCACAAACGATAGGAGAATCAAAACCTCCTAATTCACCTTGATACTTGTGAGCAAACCTTGTTGTATTCTATTCAAGATAAGTCTACCCAAGCCTTCAACCAATATGAGAAAAATATAATGGGAACAAAGATATATTTTTCAAAGGCCTCTAATTGCTCCAAATTATTGTGAGGGAAGACCTTTGACTAACACTAAATATGTTGGAGTAGAAACGTAGCTCATGACCCACTCTTCACAATCTTGAGAGAAGTTGAAGGATGCCATCATCCTTGAAAATAAGCTCTACTCCATCCTATCATAAGCCTTCGACATATCCAATTTTAGGAACATTCCTCTATTACTAGAAACACACCATCCAAGATTAATTTGCTTTCTAAAAAACCCCCTTGTTCTAAGGAGATAATGTTGTTTAAGAGAGGTTTTAGTCACTCAAAAATTATCTTCATGATTATTTTGTATATGACATTGCATAAGGTGATAGGTATGTAATATAAAATATGCACCCCCTACTCCCCTTTAAAAATTAAGGCAATGAATGTTTTATTTAATGCTTTAAGCATTCTTTTACTACCCTTGGACTCCTCTATAATAACCATTACATCCTCCTTCATAATGTCCTAGAAGGTTTGAAAAAACTTAGTTGGTAAGCCATCTAGACCTGGAATTTTCCCATACTTATTCTAGAGATTACCTTCTTCAACTCCTCTCTATAAATGGGTTTAAGTAGGGCCTAGTTTTTTCTTTAGAGATGATAGAAGGTATGAAAACAAGAATTTATTTCTAAGTCTCTTCGTATTGCAACATACCTTCCTTAAAAAATTTAGCAAAATAATCCATTGAAATAAAATGTATACCTAGTATATTATCAAAGGAGAGACCATTCTCATCTTGAAGAGTTTCCATCTTGTTCGTTTGTCCCCTAGAACAAGTAGCCCGATGGAAAATTTTGGTGTTTTTGTAATCATATAGTAACCAAGTGGTTCTTGCTCTCTGTTTCTAGATCTCATCTTTGTTGTTAATGTCCTCAACTACTTTATATAACACATCATACCCTTATTTGAGTTGCTTTATAATTGTTTCATCCTTGAAGAGTTTTTGCATGTCCTCCCATTTGACCACCAATGGGGCTCTTTAGGCTTGGAAGTTCAACTTGTTAATCACCTTCATCATTTCAATTGATCATTGACATAATGAACCTCCTTGTGTAATCTAAATATTGTTGTCCCATATGTTGGGTATGCCTCTTCTCACCATTGTGGTATTTTTTTTGAAGCTCCTCCTTTTGTAACCAAAAGTTTTCAAATCTGAACAGTTTTTGGTGTTGCCTTATATTGAACCCCCCTTCCAACAAAATGGGGAAGTGATCCAAGACCCAACCCTCCAAAACCTAAAATTTCATATTCCATTTCACAAATGTCTTCTTTAAAATCAAAAAACGTTCTAAATTCACCTTCCTACCCTATGGCTCCCTCCTCTTATTAGTCTAAGTATAGTTGGTCCCATGACATTTAATATCCACTAAGTGTAAAGTGTAATGCGTGTTCTTGGGTAATTACAAGCCAATCATCTAAGTCCAAAATTAGACTTCCCATTTCCTAATATTTGAATGATAGTTTAGCATTAAAATCACCAATAATATTCCAGTCTAACTCCTCCCTTGAGACTTCCATTTTAAGCATCGCTTTCTGTTGACGAATCTAACCATCTAGGTTTTGAGCCCCATAGAAATTTATGATTAAAACCTACTCAAATGTCACATTATTCCTAAAATGGGATGTGAGGACACCCCTCCAAGCTATCTGTTCTATTGGCATCCATTCAAAAGAGTTCCAAAAGGTAATTTTCCTCCCTAAGGTCCCTTGGGCAACCACTTCCATATGACTAACACCTCTCCAAAGGATATTTACTGTTCCAACAATATTTTGGTCCCCTAAAAAAGAAAAAAATATATTTTATTTTTCTTTAAGAGTCTTCAAAAATATTGATGGGTTTTGCTATTTAAACCCCTAATATTCCATGATTGTCTAATCATTGGTTACCTTGCGACCAGTTTGTCTCCTTGAGACACTATTAATTCCTTATTTAATTTACTACCTACTCCTTGAGAGCTGATATTCTTTGATCTCTTCTCCACATGATTTATCCCTAAAATTGGCTTCTCTATGTTCTTTTCTACCACATCCATGATGATATATTTTACTATTGATTGCTCTTGGTTATGCATTATAAACACCCTTGTCATCTTAGATTGTGGTAACTCGTTGCCCTTTATTACCTACTCTAGTATAGGAGTTGAAAGATGGGCTTGAACATGTCTGTTATTGTTTTCATTATTGTCATCCACTCATTTCATGAGTTTGTATTCTTCCTATGCTTGGTTATGCATTATCAACACCTCTACCATATCTGGTTGTGGTAACTCATTACCCTTTATTACCTACCCTAGGATAGGAGGAGTTGAAAGAGGAACTTGAACATGACTACTATTGTTTTCATTATTTCCATCCACTCCTTTCATGAGTTGGTCTTCTTTCTACTCCACCAGTGTCTTGAATATTTTATACCTATTTAAGGTCCTAGATTGTGTTTGATATTTGCTATTTTTTTTTTTACCTCATTCTCTTGGGCTATTCAAAACCATCTCCCTTTTCTTCTCCTACCTGAGAAGTGTTGGTTGCTTCTTTAGTGACTGTAGATTTACCCTTCTTAGGAAGATTTTCTTAGAGGAGCTCCCATTTTTGTGATCATATTGTTTGGGTATGATTGGACTAAATGTCCATATTTTTGGTAAATTCTACACATGAAGTGCATCTCTTTATAATCTAGTTGCTGAATCCAAGATAGTCCTGCAAGTTCAACTTCCACCTATGTCGAAAGAGGTTGACTGAGATCCATTTCAACGCATAATATAGCATAAATGGTTGTGTTTCCTTATATTGTGTATCTAGAGACATCCATATATCTTACAATGAAGTGATAAATGATTTTCAATATATGTTCACTCTAGAACTCCATTGGGAGTGCATATAATCGAACCGAAATATGGACATCAATGGGTTCAATTCAGGGATCAAATCCCACTCTCTAGGGCTAAAAAAATAACCCTATAAGGTCATGATTCCTCTTTTTTATTCAAATTCCCTATTTTTATCGGTTTGTGAGGAAAAAATAATAATAAAATATTCATTACTAATATAGCACAAAGAATACTCACCAAGAAGCTCCCAATTTTGTTGAACCCACGAACGCAAACAATTCAGGGTAGGACCATACCCATGAATTTACATAATAGGTCATGATTAGATTTATATAAGATCATTTATTCTACTATAATCTACTCAATGATAATATTTGGTCTTGATTCAAACTATGGCAAGCATCCATTGACTCTCTAAGGTGTTGATCTTTTTCTAGTAGTCACAAAGAGCATTTTTAGTGTAATTTTTTGTGCTTTTTTAGTCTCTATTTGAGATTTATCCTTCAAAAAAATTGTAAACAAACTCTATATTTTTGAGAGAGAATCTAGAGGCACCCCCATTGGGCCCTCTTAGGGTAGCATTCTCGTATTCAATTTTGCAGCAACCAAAAAGTGTTGCATCTACCCGGTTGATGCCCTAGTTTTTTTGGACTTCTTCACTTGTCTAATCCCATCTTCTACCTTGGATCAAAGTGGAAGTTCTAATTATTTAGTTTATTTAATTATTTATACGATATGATCATGTAAGAGATTAAATATGTACCTCAATATATTTGAAAATTCAAAGTTTGAGTTGAGTAAAAGCATTTAATGTTTTTCACTTTGTTTTGACATGCGATATTAGAGCATGAACGAATGAAGCTTGATGATGGAGTCTCCCAAATATCCAAGGAAAAATGTGTAACAAAGAAACATTGCCCTATATAAGATCTCGTAGAGCCTTAGTGTGAAACATTGTGTGATAGATTGAAGACACACTGTGGTAAAGCAAAAGAGTGCATAGTCCAATTTAGAGGTAATTCGACACAACATGTTTTTATTTATTTTGTAAAAGTGTATGATGAATGGGTGGTTTGGTTAATATTTTACTTGGAGAAATGAGATTTTAGTAAGATTTATCAATTGCAATTTGTAAGATTTTATTAAAATTTTATAATCCTTGTTCTCATCTGAAAACACAAGAACATTTTTTTTTAAATTTTGTGAGTGCTTGTACTTGCATTTTGTTTTTGCATTTTGTTTTGACCCAAAGATGGCCTAAGAGCATCTATGAATGATTGAAAGCATCTACCATATGTTACTTTGAATGATATTCAATGAAAACATTTATTTTAGAGAAATCAATTAAATTTCCAATCATTCAAAACCTTGGACATGACGTTGAACCTATGCAAGAGAATTTCTAGATATTTGAGATTCTAGATATGGTATAGAATCTATGACGTTAAAGCGTGAAGAGGAGTTATTTAAAAATATCTTATATTGAAAGACCATGTTCCTAAGTGAATACAATGCATACATGGAAGTAAATATTATTAGTTGTGAATACCCATATTTGGAAGCAAAGATTGTTACTTGTGAATACCCAAACCTTGAAATATCATAATACCTGAACGTGGAAGTGGATATTGTTATCTATGAATATCAGATGTTTGCAAATAATAAGAGCACGATGCAATAATAAAAGATATATTATGCATTAAAGTTAAACTTGTGTGGAAATATTTTTTAAATGGACGTGAGCCATTTCGCATTAAAATTTTAAAGTTCAAAGATGAAGTGTCATTTTGCATTAAAGTTTCAAAGTTCAAAGATGAAGAAGTGCCATTTCACATTAAATTTTTAAAGTTCAAATATGAATTTGTGCCATTTCACATTAAAGTTTTAAAGTTCAAAGATGAAGTTGTACAAAAATATTTTTTAAATGGACATGAGCCATTTTGCATTAAATATTTAAATTTCAAGCACCTTTAAAAGTGGAAGTGAGCGGCAATACTTGATAAATGTGTAAATACCAAACATCTACTTTTATTCCTTGTAGATTGCATATTGTAGAAAAGAATTGTTGGATAGTGTTTCAAGTGTTATATTTTTTTACATACAAGGGTGTGGGTTCAAATTCTTTTGAAAAGAAAAATAGTTTTTAAGTTCAATATTTTTATAAAGACTATATTGCATAACATCGTTATAAGGTAGTTTAAAATATTGTAATTGTATAGAGAATTGATGATAGTTTTAATTGTATTGCATGCCCTACCTAATTAATTGTAAAGTTTCTTTTGAAGAGTTAATCATTATTTTATAACAACATGAACTTTAAATTCAATTCAGAGATATTTTTTTAAATAATACTCTAATCTCTAGAAAAATATAGCAAAGAAATACCAGAGTTTCCACTAATCCATCGTCATATTCTTCACAAAGCCAATTTAAATGGAGAAAAATATAGATATAATAATTTAAACGAATGGAATCAATCATGACCACCTTCTCAAACAAGACCACATAACAACATCATTTTCAAAATTCAAATAGTCTAACCCAAAATAAATTCTCCACCACAACAAGGGCATGTGGCATAGGAAGTAGCATGAAGAGTTTGAATCATATTATGACGATGAACCACAAATAACTTATAATATATTAATGGCAAAAAAATAGGAATGATAACTAGTACATAGACTTTGGAGCTAGTAATCATATGACAAGAAACATACCCGATTTGATACTTTTTTAAGAAATACATGGATGGCTAGTGACAATGGTAGATAACACAAGTTATCAAATAAAAAGAATAGGAATTGTTTCTCTCAAACTATATTTTGATAGAATGTACCATTGTAAATGTACTATATGTTCTAGGACTTACAAATAACTTACTTTTTGTGGCTCAAAATATGGATAGAGGAGTTTTTGTTGATTTTTAAGTTGTTAACAGACATAAAAGATGCTTTATCTCAAGAAAAGAAACATTAAAAGGTATTGCATCTTCTATGTAACAACCCAGGTCTAACTCTCTTGGTTATTAAAAATACAATCAAAATTTTCAAATCATTTAAAATCAAAGTCACAAATTGACTAATGTACACCCAAGTTGTTATTAGTATGTAGGCATAAATTACACACTCCAAGATGGATGATCACTACAGACGGTATCTCAAGTGCTCGAGATTAGCCAAATCCTATAAAAGAGTACCATTTAGTGAATCCACCTTCTCATTCTCGAGTTATAGATTCAACTAAAGGGGTTATCCTTCTAGGGCCCATAATACCTAGAAAGGTGGATGCATAATTTTCCCATCCTATAGCATGGAGGACATAGGTTTCTTCGACCTATGTTCTATCTTTAGCTTCAACTTTTAATTTCTTAACCATGCTAGGGTTAACGTTAATATGCTAAGTGCCTAGTTATAGATATTCCACTCATGATCACAACTAGTACCTACCAATTCTCTGGATTTTGGGTCCAGCTATCCCAGGTCACGTTGCAGTTGATGATGAGACATCTCATTCCATCCATCACTGGATCTTCCAACCCCAAAAACCAGCACTTCTAGTCTCGGGTTATTATTGTCAATTCTGCAACTGAACTATATACGTGAGAACCCTCATGATACTACTTCATAAGATAGCCTGAAACGACGTCCCATTATGTCATTCGTTACTTGGACTAGCAGAAGATCCTCCTGCCCTACATATTCTGCTAAGATACAGCTATCGCCGAATCACAACAATCACCACTAAATACTGTCTTAGTTGGATGGATGCACATCCTTCTTGATGGCATCAAAATATTTGTATACCAACATTTTCATTGGATTTAATATTTTTTTGTACCATCCTTCTCGATGGCCAGGTTAAATTGGATCCAGTCTTCATTGGTGTTTTTTCAAATCATCATTATTTTTGTTCACATTTTTTTTTTAAAGTTTGCATTGTTGTTCTTTAGGGATTCAGTTCCAAGATAACTAAGCTATTGATTTTGTATTGATTTTGTCTGAATCTAATTTATACTGTAGTCTAGTAATCTGTAATATACATATAGTATTTTAATTCTCGTAAAAATTTATTAAAAATTATTTTGCTTTCAAAACAAACATAACAATGTTAATAATATTCCATTAATATTCAATTCTACTAAATGAAATGCGGATATGATATATAAAGATTTACGTATTTTCTCCAGAACATTATCCAACGACCTATAGACATCTCTACAAATTTCTTACCCTACTCTAAAGGTAAAGAACCTATTATGCTTATTATAATAGCTCTACCCTATAAAAGACAATACCAACCTTTAATATATATAAATAAAATATATTTATGTTTTTATTCATATCAACTACTCTTTTTTGCAGACCTTTCGTATTGTCCATTCTAACTTTAATCAATAAGTGTACACATGACAATGCAAGAAATTTCCACAAGTCTAACTATAATGTCTACTAAGCAAGGAATATGATCTTAGGTTTTCTTTTGGTGGCTACATTCCACTGTTTGAGTCTACTATATAGAAGAACTTTCAGATCTTAAGTAATTATTTAAAGCTTCTAACAAAGGTTTGGTAACTATCCCTACTGTGTTATTAATTGTGATACACTGGTTGACCCACAATACCAATATAATTTGGTGTCAAATAAATAATCATTTGAATAACGAACCTTCCAACTCTTTCCACAAAAAAAATATTAAGGTTAACCGCATCCACCAACCATCTACGTTTATTTGACTAAATCTCCCAAATCGGTTGACTAAAATTACAACTGAAGACCATTACAAGGTAACCACTAAGAACTTTAAATGCTTGGATTATCGGTCTAGGAATATGAAGAAGGAATTAATAAACTCTCTTAAAAAGATTTATCTACATCCAAACATGCATCTAGAGGATAAAAGTTCTTAATACCTTACCACAAAATTATGCCATACGACTATTAGAAATAATCTCCCAAATTCCAACACCATCGAAGACCCTAGCAACATAATGTTTGTTTCTTCATTTGGAATTATCTTGTGCACTCCAAGAGTAATATATCTATCTTACTGAGTATAACACTAAGTAAATATTAGAGTTAACATTTATTCCTACACCCTGAAAACAATAACTAACTCTACTACGACAAAAGTAATGATTGAAATGAACGGTGACATAATAAACACCTTGGAGTAACACTGGAAATATGTATAAGCTTTTAATAAAGTGGAACCTTTTAGAATATTAAAATGCATGTATTATTTAGCTACTCAAAAATACTCAATAAGACAAAACCATTTCAAAGCATATAAAGGAAAACGAAGTTAATATAAACCTTTTAGAAACTATATTAACATTACCTCAGGTGAAAAATGAATCAACACATGTGCATTGCCTAGATGCACTTAGACAAAACTAGACGTTTGCCCTCATTTCACTTGTAACAATTACATAACATCGACTTATAAGAATTAGAGTCTCAAAGAAAAATATACACTTAAAAATGCCCTCGAAAATTCATTTGATGGAGCTCCATAACGGACATCCTTATGCAACATCAAGTTTAGAAAAACAAAAACCACTCAAAGACTCTTTTCGCTCATAGCATCTCTCAGAATTGCAATGGTTGGATTCATTTTAATGTGAACAACACTCTTTCATGATAACATGGTTCACTAACAATGACAAAGCTGACATTGAAGTTTCCTCTGAATGTCATACTGAACTAATTATCCCAGGTAAAGCTTCTTTATAACATCTTCATGGCGGGGAGACAGTGGAATGTACACTATATGGGTTAGCTTGGACACTCATGAATGCATACTAACACATGAATACAATTATGTAGTGTAAATAAAAATAGAAGATACATACTAAAGTCATAAATCAACTATGCATTACCTAATAGTTACAATCACAACGTTGTATTTGGTAATTTTATCCACCATAGAATTAAATAGTAAAGGCTACCCTATCAAATGACTTCAGAGAATACAATGATTTCAACCTCAAAATTTAAGACGAAAAACGTTATAAATTAATCTTATCTTACTACAAGCCAGCGATTGGTTTCACAAATTGAAAAGCAAACACTATTCACCCAAATCGAAGACATACATTATAAACATATTTTTCACTACGAAGCATACTTGAGGAGTTACGAGGTCCAACCTGGACCAGAGCTCAAATTTTGCTTTCAATTGATATCAAAATACGAGATAGCCAATCGTCCCCAAGCACAACAACAGTATTTCAAAATCGGAATGATTCAAGCTGGTTCTTTCTTTCATTAAATATAAATTGAATGTACTTCTAAGAGGACACAAAGGTTTAATTTTGAAAGCTTCCAGGTGGTGATTTCATTCTTCAACCGATAAAAGGATGATAGCACGAAAAGTCTTCTAAATATTTCACTTGACTCTTCAGATTTTTGTTTTATTCCTAAACATGTAACATTTAGTTGTTGTTATTATTTTATTTTGTTATTATTATTATTTTTTATATTTTATTATTATTATTATTTTAAAAGAAAATAATATATATTTAGGTAGATTTTATACATATATATTTATACAAAAACATTTAATTTTAACTACATTTAGCAAGCATACACACGTTCAAAAACCTCAGGCAACTATATGCAAAAATAATGAAATTAGTAGGCAGCATGTCCTATATGAATTTTATTTAGTGGGCTTCTATGTACCCATGGGTCATGGTGCATTAAACACAATATCATATACCACCTTACCTGAAGCATACAACCACTGTCTCCGCTAGGAATGAGTGCTAATCTCGTCTGAACTGCTTGTTGAAGAGTGAATACTTGTACCTACACTCACAAATTCCTTCAGCAGTATCTCATTCCATAAATAGATGTTCAACTAAATTGAGGGGATGTCACATTACATAAATGGACTATTTACTTTAGATGTCATTATACCTCCATCCCAACGTCAAATACAAATATCATTTCACAAAAAGGGGGATAAAGCTCTAATGGCCAAAAAGGCTAGAAATAAACTAATGAATCAAAACAATTCAAAGAAAACAATAGAAAAATAAAATAAAGATCTAATGCTTGATACACAAGAAGATGATGAATATACAATGCTTAAAATTTGGATACAAATTGTTGCCAAGAGAATTGATGGTCCAAAATATTTACAATCAATATTCCAAGAAGTTAATGTTGGCACCTTTACTAAATTAAAGACTTATAAGTCTTCATCTTGACAAAACAATTGATGATAGAGACAAAATTATTATATTTCCTACTGATTTAATCAAGATTGTTTGTGTCACTTCTCACCCTTAAAATATATGAAGAGAAGAATACAAGTGTAGACATGGAAAATTGACCCACTTGAGTGAGTCATTTTCCTGAGTCCCTCAGAGAGACCCTCCAACTTGCCCAAAGCAAGTTTGGTCCTCTCTCTCCCCCCTTATTTTCCCCTCTTTTTCTTGATTTGATGAAATCACGGTTTGCCTAGCTAGGGTTTTCTCTTAGAAAACCCTATCTTTTTGCTTAAACTTCTTTGGCGTTGGCTTTTCCTCAATTTTCCCACCCATTCTTGTTTTAAATCTCTTATAAATAGAGGGTTTAAAGTTTTCTTTTCAACACTAGCTCTCATAATTCCTAGATCTCTTCTAATCATGAATTCTAAGTGAAGCCATATAACAAGTTGCTAACAATTGTTGATGCAAGTGCTAATAAGACTCTATTGAAGCTTTTGATTATATGGAGATCTCTGCTGCTGCATTTGATTGTGCGTTGCTACCTTCGGTGGATAAGTGTTGAAGCCCTAAGGAGAAGTCTACTACTTTGGATGTTTTCATCCTTTTGCCTGCTTTTCGATACCACCAAGTTGTTTTTGTTCAATTTTTATTTCATATATTATTATATTTGCATCTGTGATTAGCTTGTTTGCATTATTCTTCTATATTTTACTTCTATTGCAAAATTGCACCTCATAATTATAGGGCACAATTTCATCAGAAGCGAAATCGTGGTCACCTCATATAGGGCACAATTTCATTGGAACTAAGCTTGGGGGTAGAAGTTCACCCCCAAAACCTAGGACTACATTTTGTGATACATTTAGGGCATAATTATACAAACTGTATTCTCTTTATCATTTTGTTCTACTGCATTGTATTTTGCTTGGTCATCCTCCAAAAAGGTCAACTTTTGATTTTGCATTCTAAAGGTTAGCTAAAAGAACCTAGGGGGCTTGATTTCAAGTATAGTCATATAATGGCCTAAGCAAGCTCCCTAATGTTGATTATATTTTTTGAGGGTTTTGTAAAGTTATTTTACAGGGTGGAAGCTATGGGACATTGTTGGATGCAAGATAAAGCTTGGACCAACCACAAAATTAGACAAGTTCTCTAATAGATATTTAGAATATTTGGTGTTTGCTTTCTATTTATTTTTAATTCAAAACCCTAGATCATAGGTGAGAAAAAACATTTGATCAAATTCCTAGGCATTTGAAAGAAAAAAATATATAGTGTGCATTTAGGGTTTTAAACTTGTTTGTGCATTTCTATTGGACCCTTGCTCAAAGGATTTTATTTGCAATTCTAGGGTTAGTGATCATTTAGACAAAGAATCATTCTAGAGCTAGCTCTTATTTTCTTGCATCTTGTATCTTTCATTGTTCTTTCCATTTTTATAGTGTAGTTTTAGAAAGGCCAAACATAGGTGCATGCTTAATTGACACATTCAAACATATTCCATCCAAACTTGGAGCGAGTCCTAAAATACTGGTGAACCCTTCCGTCGGTTGCCCACTGAGTGTAGAGTTATAACATACTCCTGTGGTTCACCTCGGCTCCCAACGAATCCAACCAAGAATTGTACGCGGTAGGGAAATTTTTCCCCTCCACATATTTGGTGAACCTGATGTGAATCACACATTTTAGAGGCCAAATTAGGAAGCCTTTTCATTTACTCTTCTTGAAAACCTTAAACAAGACTACTATTTTTTTTCTTAGATCAGAAAATATGTAATAACATCTTAAAAACCTCTTGTGTGCTTTTGTTAGTTTTTAGTTTTCCTCCTTTTCCACTCCATCCTTTTTATCTCTCCTAATGACTACCAACCTTAGGAGTAAGCGAAGGCTTTCAGAGTCTGATAAGATTTTCCAAGAAGATGATCAAATTGATAGAGAAAATCATAATCTAGAAGAAAAGAAAAATGAAGAGATTGAGAATAGCCTTTGATTTAGGAACTCAATGTGAAGCTGATTTTATTCATGCAATAGTGAAAATATATAAGAAATACAATGGAATCTCACGTAGGTTAAGTGGTTGCAACAATTTACCAAACATGGCCAACCACTTAACTAATAGATAACAAATCTGCTAACTATGGATGTCAACTAACTGCTAGAGGACAAATGACAACATGGGTGTCAACTAATAGCTAACTAAACATCTAACAACATAACAACTTATGTCTTATGTGGGCATACTATGCCTCACATGCATACAAAGTGCATAAATAAGAAATAATAATAAATAATGAAATATTAACTTAGGCTTAAGTGGATAAGCCTAAGTATCCTCAACACTCCTCCCAACCATATAAGCATTGGACCCCAATGCTCTCAAAAAATATGGAAAGTAATGGGCCATCTCATGGTGAGGAATCTAGGGAGCCATATGTGGAAAGTGACCATGACGAGTGACAAGGTATGAAGTGGAAGAATATTGTATAGTGTGATGAGTCTTCATCTCGAAAACCCTATCTGAAATGAGCGAAAGCTGACGATCAGGTGACATTGCTGTTGTAGGGCTGAAAATAGGATCATGTACCGAAAGAGGATCCTAAAATGGTATATTTGGAAAGCAGTGCTTATCCAAAGGAACCCAAACTCTGTCTCCAACCTATGATGTGTGAGAATTGTGATGCTTACGCACCACTCCCTACGGAGTCTCCTACAAGTCCTATGGTATCTTGTCTAGAAGGCTCTACCGGTTTTCAGTGAATGAAGTAAACCTAGCTTGCTCCTCCATGTGTGCAATGGGGAGTGGGCAAAGCCAAAGTCAAATTATGTGGAACAAGTGGTTGTGTAGCTAGAGGTGTACCCAAAATGACACCAATGGAGTGAATGACATATTTCTCATGAGTGAGAATGGCGGGTTATTTAACCACTTGCTCTTGTGGTTGTTCATTAGGTGGGAGTGAAACTTATTCATTTTCATGTGCCTTATATGGTGTTTGTTCTTCATTTTGTGTGGAACTGATGCTAGTAGGATCCAAAATGAGTGCTTGACTTAGTGGCTTCCTTACTTACCTACAAATTAACATCAAATTGGAAGTAGGTGTAGTGCTTTGTATCAAGTAAGTTTTATCATGCAACTCTAATGTGTAGGTGCTATTTTTTGCATGATAAATAGCATTCCTATCAAATTGATAGGGTTTACCTAGCAATAGCCCACAACAATCCATATCTATGATATCACACCTGAGTTTGTCCACAAACTTGTCATCAAAAGCAAAATTCAAGGTGCAAGTGTGGGTGATGTTAGATGTGGAGTCTACATATTTCCACCCAAGTGCATATGGTTGGTGATGTGGTTTTATGAGAAGTTTCAACCTCTCCACAACGGAATTCGCAATGAGGTTCTTTTGTGATCCATTATCTATGATAAAATCAACATAGTAATCATGTATAAGGTGGTCTCTAGTGATAAACAAATTGTCACGACCCCCTTGAGCAAATACATTTGACATAAGGGTAACTTTGTTCAATTTACCCTTTAAATCAGGATACTCTTCTTCTATCCCTGTAGCCACAATGGGACCATATTGTGGCTCCTCATGTGTAGGCTGTACAAAAAGAGATTTTTTCTTCTTAATTTTTTTAAAATTAAAGCGTTTAGATTTTACATGACCATGCTTTTTATAAAATTCACAATATAATGAAGAAGGATCTTTAGAATGGAAAGAAGAAGAATGTGCTTTAAGAGAAATGGGAGAAGAAGAAGAAGAATGATAATTTTTCTTCACCTTTTGTTGATGCTGATTCCCACCTCTAGAAGAGCTCTCCTGTTATGAATGAGATTTGTGATATGCACCAACTTTCTCCTCTGCAAGAATGGCATGATTGAATGCCACATCCAAGGTGAGGAAAACATTGAACTTTATTTCCTTAAAAAATTGATCTTGCAAGCCATGAGTGAATTTGTTAATAAAGTCCTCTTATGAATATTTCACACCAAGCAATACCCTTAGCCTATTGAATTAGAAAATGTAGTCAGAAATAGACATCCCATAGGTTTGCCTCAATATATACCACTTGGTAGTGAGATCACTTTGGTAGTTTGGTGAAAATAATATGTTTTTCAGAATTTGGATTAATTCTTTCCAAGTCATTGTGGCATTATGGATTTGTCTTTCTACAAGTAAGACTTTTGCAAGGCCTGTAAGTTTAACTGTAGCAAATGCAACCTGTTCATCCTCAGGAATTTCAGCATAAGCAAACCAAGTTTGCATATCCAAAATCCATGTAGATAAGACATCCGGATCCCTAGATCCGTCATATAATTTGACCTCACATTTGGCTTTACTTGCATGATTGTGATGAATTTTTATATCTCCGGGGTTTAATTGCACCACAATATCTTTTACCTTCTCTGCTAAAATGTCTACTGTAGTAGTAAGGTTTTCCATATTTGATTTGAGGTCTTGAGCCATATTTTTCCAAGTATATGCCAGACTAGGAGGATTACAAAATGGATGCAAGAACTAATATAGGCTTAGGAATTTGACAAATTTTCCTAATGCAAGATTTACCTAGATTTTTACAATCATTTGCCTTCCAAATTACAAAAATAGGGCTCTTTTTAAAGTGCTTTTTACAAAAATTAAATTAAATTGATGCAAAAATAAGCACTAAAAATTACAAAAATAAGCCTTTATAATGCCAAAAATTGGTTAGGAGGCAAAAAGTTGATCAAATTGTAGAAATTCGCAAAACGTTGCAAGAAATTTGATCAAAATAGGAGAAAATTTCACCTTGTTTTGCTTGTTAGATTGTGTTTGCAGGTTTTGGCACCAAAAGTCTAAATTTGAGATGGCCCATGACTTTCCACATTTGTTGAGAGCATTGGGGTCCAATGATTATATGGTTGGGAGGAGTTTTGAGGATACTTAGTTTTATCCACTTAAGCCTAAGTTAATATTTCATTAATTATTATTATTTCTTATTTATGCACTTTGTATGCACGTGAGGCATAGTATGCCCACATAAGACATAAGTTGTTATGTTGTTAGATGTTTAGTTAGCTGTAAGTTGACACCCATGTTATCATTTATCCTCTAGCAGTTAGTTGACATCCATAGTTAGCAGATTTGTATTGCTTATATATTCAATGCATTTGAATAATAAACCAGCTTCACGTTTGGTTTCTACATCACTACATTGATCCTACTAGGGGACCTAATGGGAACCTTACCTTTCAATATTTTGAACGTGTTTGGAGATTTTACAAGCATCACAAGGATGCCTTGGATAAAGCTATGGAAGAGGAAGTCTGGATCAAGGAAGTTGGAATATCTCATCAAGATATCCATAATGACTTCTTGATTTAGTCTTTGAATCATGGTAATATGATCCATCAACCAAATTATGCCACTACTGTAACCACCAACGTTGGAAGGAGTCCATAAGTCCCTCCAACTAGTAGTGTCACTCAATATTGTTTTTAATTTCCTCCCCAATTTGCTAATCTCAACTTTTTTGCTTCTATTTCACCAACTGTTAGTTATCCATTCCAACAAAATACCATATATCACAATAGTATCAATGCCTCAAACATGGGCCAAGTACCCATTCAACAACATACCTATCCCCTAGGGGATCCAGGGGCATTGCACAACCATAATTTTGAGCTACAAAGTTTAACTAATATGGTGAAATAATTGGTTTCAAGAGTGGATATGATTCAACCCCCTAGTTTCACCTATAGCTATAGAGAAAGGTGCAATCAGCCCCTAGACCCTATTGTAGCCACTAAGCTCTATCTTAAGAATTTTCCTATACTGGTTTCGCCTATATAAGGGAACAAAATATCCAATTGAGCATTTATTAAGGTTTAGGACAACTTGCCATGATATCATATATGATGACATGCTATTGCTAAATATGTTCCCTAAGAGTCTTGGAAGCATGGTATTAGAGTGGTATTATCGGTTGTCCAACCATTCTTTGAGGAATTTTGAAGAAAAAACTGAATTATTTGTGCAACTGTTTGGTGCCTATGTTGAGAAGAATGTAACCATGAAAGATGTTTACAATTTGAAGTAAGGTAAAGAGATTTTTTTTCAAAATTCTTGTCTCATTGGAGAAGTCTAGTTGGACGCTTGAGATATACTTTACCTCCTCGAGACATGCTTGAAATATTTATTGGAAATTTGCAAGAACAACTATATTATACATTGGAAATTACAACTATTACATATTTTTATCAGGCGATCGAGCTAGCAAGAAAAGTGGAATAAGCTCTTATAAAAATAGTACATTTTGTAAAAGAATATAGGACCACTAAGTCACAATATAAAAATAAGCATGTGGTAGGAGATGGTGTAATGTATAGTAGGATTGTTAATATTATTATTAACAACCTACAAAAGATAGTACTTCAAAAACCTTCACAACATAATTTCACAAGGATTAACATACCTATGGAAGTGGTTTTGAAGCAACTTTTAGAAGCTAATATGATTGAGTTACCTCTAATAAGACAACCTGTTACTACAACTAATTGGTAAAAGGTGGGTCAACATTGTGCATATCACAGAGTGGAGGGACATTGAATGAATTCTTGTAAAAATTTGAAGCATGTGGTTCAAGATCTGATTGATGTAGGACACCTTGTTATATAAGGTTCTAGCCCACCAAAGGATCAATCTCATACTCAACAAGGGCCTACGACTAATCAAGATATGGGAATTTTCCAATATCCTCTACCTAAGCATGGACAACATGTAGCTAATCAAGTATCATATCAGAATGTGCTACCTCCCTATAATAATATGGTTGGTATGATAGCATCGACTTCAAGTCAACAAGTGCAAAATTGCCAAATCCAAAATTCACAATAGGATATGAGTTATTCAACCAAGATTTCTCTCTTGGAACTTTCGTAAACTTCTCATACTCATGGGAAAGCCTTGTTAAAACTCCTAAGATAACAACTTGTTTCTTCAGACATTTCTCCTAGTGCTATGACCAATGTTGTAGGCTCTCTTGGGATACATCATATCACATTCTCAGATGATGATATTTCTTCCTCAAACCCTTGTAGGGATTCTTCTCTCTACATTACAACGTTTATTGGTGATCATGATGATATTTATTGATAATAGTTCTTCCCTCAATTTGTGCACTTATCAACTATTCCAAAAGTTTAGATTAAAAGAGGAAGATTTAACTAAATCTGAGAACATCTTAAAAACCTTCAACAACAAATTCCAAGTAGCTTGTGGCATAATTTCCCTCCCCCTTAAGGTTGGATCCAAGATCTTAGATACTATTTTTCTATGTGGTATATTTCCTAGCATATTTTAATCTTCTTCTTGAACGCCCTTGGATCCATGCAATGAAGGTTTTTCCTTCTACATTTCACCAATATTTGAAGTTTGAATTTAAAAACCAATTGGTCACCATTTTGGGCGATCCTCACCCATTTGAATATTGTTCACTGGTTGAAAAATCTCAATATAATTTTCATCCATCAGATCCCTTGTTTCACACAACTAAGAAATTTGAAAATATAAATGTGAGAGAGGAATCATTAATTAATATCTCATCACAAGATCAAGTTAATATTTCTCATCAAGAGCCTCTTCTAAGAACATCTCATCAAGGTTTAGAGTGGAGTGTTGAGGATGAGGGCCCACTCTCTCCCTCTCTATTGGTCACAAACCTAAAGAATTATGCCAAATATGACACTATTTTTTATGTGGCTCATGAGGATGTCTCTCAAAATAGCATGTACTTTGACTTGTTAGTCCCTTGCACAATGTAGGTTGATTCTTCTAGTTCTCAAGAGGACTTTGGCTCTATGACTCCCGAGGACCTTGAGAAACTAGGAGTAATTTTTGCCCCACCTTCTCTTGAGGATGAGTCATCCATTCTCATTTTAGGATACCATAGATGTGAACATAGGTTATGAGGAAACCCCTAGAATCCTTAAGATAGGTAAAGCTTTGTTCATGGATGAGCATGAGCAGTTGACCAAATTGTTAAGAGAATTTGATGATGTTTTATGTCGACATGCCAGGGCATGATTCCTCCCTTGTTATGCATCATTTGGTAGTTCATCCTAGTGCTAATCCTATTAAGTAGAAACTTAGAAAGATGCATCCTAAGATCACATTTTTGGTCAAGGAGGAGATCCAACAACTCCTTGATGTTAATTTTATAAAAGCTATTGACTATTCTGATTCAATCTCCAATATCATTCCTATGGCTAAGAAGGCATAATCAAAATATGTACCAAATTTAGGAAAATTATTTTAGCATGTTCCAAGGATATTTTCCCTTACCCAATATAGATCATATCGTATATTTCATCGTCAAATATGGCATGCTATCGCTCATGGATAGTTTCTTAGGATACAACCAGATTATGATTATCTCTAAATACCAAGCCAAGACAACATTCATCACTCCATGGGACATCTTCTATTGGAAATTCATACCTTTTGGTTTGAAAAATATTGGTGCCACCTATCAGCGAGCTATGAATTATATTTTCCATGACATGATACATGATATTCTCCAGGATTATATCGATGATATTTTAGGTCGCCCCATACAACGAAAGGATCATGTCCATGATTTAAGGCAAATTTTTGAAAGGCTTCAGTAATTTAGAGTCCATATTAAACCCCCTAAGTGTGTGTTTGGAGTCACATCTAGCTATTTGTTAGGCTTTGTTTTTTCTAGGTGAGGTATTGAAGTGAATCCCACTAATATAGCGACTATTATTGACATACCTCCTCCCCAAACCCTAATCAAGCTACATATCCTACAAGGTAAACTTCAGGCTATTTGTTGATTCATAGTCTAGTTAGCTGATAAGTGTCAGCCCTTTCTTAAGATTCTTAAGAAAAATGTTGTCTTCCAATGGGATTTCGAGTGTCAAAAAGTTTTTTATGACCTCAAATGGTATCTCACTTCCCTACTCATGCTAGTTCCTCCTGTGCTTGGTAAGTATTTGATGATTTACATAGCTGCTACAACTCATGCTTTGGGGACCTTGTTGGTCCAACATGATGATCAAAACAAAGAGTGATATATCTACTATATTAGTAGAACTTTGGCTAGCTATGAAACTAGGTACACTCCCTTGGATACGATTTTCCTTACCGTAGTGTTTACATACCAAAATATAATATGCTACATGCTCAACCATAAGTTATTGGTAGTTGCAAAGTTTGACCCTTTGCACTATTTAATGTTTAAGCCTCAAATTTCAGTTCGAGCCGCTAAGTGGGTTTTAACCATTAGTGAATTTGACCTAACCTTCATAGGTTAGAAGGCTATCAAGGGTTAGGTAATCGTTGATCAACTAGCCTTTGCTCCCCTAGAAGTTGCACATCCTCTGGTTGTTGAGTTTCCCGATGAGTGCTTCAACATTGAAGTTGAAGAGCTAGAGTCTTGGAATTTTTTTTTTGATGGAGCCCATTGCATGAAGGGTGTTGGTGCTGGAGTCATTCTAGTTACCCCATAAAAATATCTCATTGCTTTGTCCTTCAAGCTTTGTTTCTCTTGTACAAATAATATTGTAGAATATGAAGCTTTGATCCTTGGCCTTAGAGTAGTCTTAGATTTGTAGGTTAGAGTCCTTTTGATCTTTGCTGACTCTCATCTTATGGTCAATCAGATCAATAATATTTATCAAACTCGAGATGATAAACTAAATTCTTACAAGAATATTGTCACCAAGCTATTATTGTCGTTCGATCGAGTAACCCTAAAGTCTATCCCTAGATCCTAAAACTGCCATGTGGATGCCATGGTCATTGTTGCATCCTTGTTTCCTTTAGAGTTAGAGGATGATCAAGCATCAATTATCATTAGACAACTTCAAGAGCTTGCATCCCTTGGTTCTTGTCTTGTCTTGTTAGATATTTTGACCATTGGAGATGCTCCATCTAAGCCATGGTACACCGACATCTTTAATTTTCTTAAAAATAGTTCGATGCTTGATGGTTTAGATCACAATCAACATAAGATTTTATGCAAAAGAGCATGCCACTTCATTATAGTTTGTAATACCTTGTATCAATGTTATTTTGAAGGCATCCTCTTGTGATGCCTTAACTTTGATGAATCCCAGCTTACTCTTAGTGAAGCTCATGAAGGATCATGTGGAGGCCATTTTAGCAGTAATGTTATTACCAAAAAAATCCTTCAGATGGGGTACTATTGGCCTTCCATGGAAAAATATGCATGTGACCATGTTCAGTCCTACAACAAGTGTTAATGCCATGACAACCTCATCCATGCTCCTTCTCAGCACCTCTAGGTTATTTCTTCCTCTTGGCCATTTTCCATGTGGGGATAGGACATTATACAGAAGATTAACCTAGTGTCATCTAATGATCATAAGTTTATCATTACAGTAATAGAGTACTTTATTAAATGGGTCGAAGCCATACCCCTGGCCACATGTTGAGTGGAAATTTTGTCCAATTGCAAAATCACCATCACAATCAGGATTTTGATTAGAAAATCCTCTCTTGCAAAGAAATAGAAATTTATCCAAGGTTCCTTTTACTTAATGTGTGCATGTAATCTTCTGAAGATGTATCAAATAAGTTCTAGGAACATCTTAGTGATTTGCAAGTAATTGTTAACAAGGGGCCTGCGTTGGTTTATTTTATTGTGTTATGCTATTGATTGTTCATGAAACTTAAAAGAAAAGGAAATTGTGATTGACCCTCATATGACCATGATGAAAGTGCCTTAGTTCATTTTATCTTGATGCATTTTAGGTAGATTTTATCTTCATTTGGTGAAGCATATTTTAAACAAAATTTATCTTTCATTAAACCCTAATTTGAGCATGAAATACAAGATTAAAATCTATCTCTAAATATGAAACTTAAATGATGAAAGGATTCATTTAATGTTGCTTTGAACGTGAAAATAAAAATAGCCTTTGATATAATAAATAAATTACTCCTCTTTAATGAAATTAGAATTTTCATAAAGAGAAGTCAATTTATTGCTTTAAAAATAATGGCCTTTTGAAATACCATATAAATCACTTCTCTTTAATGAAATTATGATTTTCATAAAGGAAAGTTAATTTATTGCTTTCAAAATAAACATGCAAAGGTTGAAAATCGATTTACCTCCAAAATGCGAAAATAGGTAAAATCTGAAGTTATAAAATGCCTGTAAAAATAACAACTTTGAATAATTTTTATAATTTCAAAATGGTTACAAACTGAAATCGAACTTGTTCTAAATAGAGTGTTAAAGATTGTTCTTCACATCCATGCATTTGTTTTTATAATTTTAATATTTTTTAAAATTTATTTTAATTTTCGGAGTTAAAAAAAATGCAAAAGGGAAGGGTTAGAAAAATAAAAATAAAAAGGTCTGGAATGGACCAGAACGCTGAAAATACTGAAAATAAACTACCACCAGTATGATGGTACCCTATTCCTACAAAACCATAGATGTGAGAGATTTTTGCATGTAACCTAGTTTATCCAAAGTTGCATTTGCACAGTTTGAAATAAACTAGGTGTGAGCTTCTAAGGAAAAAAATGAGTTCCATGTTTTAAACATTCGACAATGCTATCATTTAACTGTATAAAACATTACCTATAAACCTATAACATAAAAGGAGAAAATAGATAGTTAATAAAAAATGCAAAAAATAATCTCCTCAAATCTTGCTAATAAAGTACAAATTTTTGTGATATTTTACATAAAAAATAGGAAGATAATGTCCCTATTATAGCATATTTCTAGCATTCGCTTCCCAAAATGTCCAACCCTCTACCTCGCATTTTTATCTGCTTTTAAGGTCTTCAATCAAACCCTTTATTTCATGTTCCTTCATTTGATTTTCCTCTTTCATTTGGCTTTGAGACGTTCTTCAATCGTTTCACCATTCATATGTTCAACTTGTAATGAACCTGCCATGATTCAATTTGTTTCTTCCTTTGCCTTGAAAGCCCTGTAACCATTCTATTTTATCTTAATTTATTTGTATTAAATAACACTTCCACAACTTATACGTGATATTCGGTATTATTTCCATCTATTTAAATAGATCAAAGTGCTTTTGAATAACATTATGCATGGACTCCTCCACATGTGTCTATTTTCCACTCTCCTCGGCTTGGTATAAGATGAATTATAAAGTGGTTGTGTAGGTAAAATTTAGGCTCAACTCTTTGGTATAAGGCTTTATCCATAGATCTCGGTGCCTAAACAATCCTGTTGGTTATTTCAGACGATTGTATACTTGGCATCATGATGCATGCAGTGCTCTCCTCTATGTGGTGCATAATCTACCCCGATTACTCTTGACCCTACATGATATTCACCATCTCTCGAAGATGCTATCATTGAAGGGCTCCAATTGGATAACCACCTACATCCAATTGATGACACGTACGTTACCCCTTTGATGTATCCTCTTTTCCATAATCTAGACTGTTGTTCGTCCGCGTTGGTGCTCTTTAACCGTGTACATCGACATATTTAGGTCTGTGTCGATGGTCCGATCGGCGTAGACGTCCATGATGTTTCTACAAGCAACACTACCATGTAATCCATGATTTGCCTCTGCGTGCATTTATATTGCCATGGCCGCTACTTCCTCCATGTTCGCTTCTACTTCCATGGTCTACTTATCCACCTGTGTGACGGATCGACTATGTGCAATTTTCATAAGCTTCTGCATGTTATAACATTTCTTACCTTATATCTCCATGTTGTATATGTGTTACACATACTATCCTTGATTCCAACACATGCTATCTTCTCCAGTTCCTTGGGCGTGGTTAAATTTCCAACACTACCAACCATATGTATGATGAAAGGACCAAACATGTCGTCCACATCCCTTACACCAGTTACGCATAACAGTGACATTCTATCCCTGTTATCCAATCAACCATCTATAATGCGACCATAAATTAAAATCGTGTCCATATTCTTGTCTAAGCTTTCACAACGTCGAACATAGAATTCCTATTACACTCTTTCAATTATCCATTTGCAATTGCTCTACTGTAACATGGGCGTCTTACTATCGATATCACGACCATTACTTGGAAGATATTGCATTGAACTATCAATTAAACGGACCTGTGCATCATGTATTTCAACCTAACAAATATCACATAAAAATGGTAATGCTTTCAGCATAGTTTTCCATGAACAAACATCTATGTGGACCAATCCACTATGATAAATCTCGTATTAATCTTCATCTATGGTATCATATGCTATCCGAATCAGCTATCCAATCTCTATGATTTTTATAGAAATGTTGTTGTCCACCTGGCTATACACTACATTTTTTACTGCTAGCAGTTTGTTGTTATCTATCTGCTATGTCCATCATCACAACATAACTCGTCTTGCTTTCCTGTGTCATCCTCTGACTCGGTCCAAGCCAACATTCATCATGCTCTAAATTTGTTGCATCACTGACTGTCCCACTGTGTGGTGATATATCTACATGCTTGTTGGTCTGAGTAAGTATCCGAGTCCCCAACCATGAGGTCACACATCAAATAAATCGACCAGAGCCACATGTCTTGGTCCAAGTCATCTGCATCGTGTCCGAGTTGTATCCACGTCAATAACCTTTGGGCTATCCACGTCGGCTACTGCGATACCTTTGTTCCATGTGTCATGTTTGGGTTTGCATTGGCACCCCATCTATCCTTATCTACGAACATGAGCATAAGACAATATTAACACATCAACTTATAATAATCTCATCCATAACATATTTAATAAATGAAACCTTGATAAGGATTGACATATTCTAATCAACCTGAAACATAATTAGCACAAAGTTTAAACCATTATCATGTAAAATGAAGTATTATGGTGACAAAGATTCCCTCGTTTTATCTTTTTATTATATTTTCATTTATATATATATATATATATATATTCTTTATTATATATATATATTTTTCTTTTTTCTTTTTATTTAGAATATATATATATATATATATATATATATATATATAAAAAAAAATTTTATTTTATTTTTATATTTTTCCAAATCAATCAATTTAAAATGCTTTAACTATTAAAACTTAAAATGAAAGGAAATAACTAAACTAATATTAAAACCAAAATTTAACTCTATCAAACAAATCAAAAATAGCAAAACACTCAAACAATGATTCCAATCAAACCATAAAATCAACTTTTTACAAGAAGACAAGAAGACATCATAAATTGAGGAACCTCAAAATCCACATGGTGAACTCATGATTAGGATCCTATCAAACATGATCACTCAAAGACAACCAAATTTCCCGAAAATAAAAAATCTAAGGTGGGTCCCCAATTTTGGGGTAAGTTGTGAAATGGCCACAACAAATGGTAACTCTGTTGGGAAATGCTCCTGACCATTTCGGGTGAAGAACCTAGTTCTGAAAACCAACAAACCAAAGATCATAAAGATATACATCGTCTAGCAATATACAAAGAAGATGGGGGTAAACAACTTCAACCAAAAATACATGAATCATTTACATTTGCTCAATGTGTGTGAAAGTGACTTCATTTTGCATGCTTAATAACCATCTGGATTCCATCGACTGATATGAATTTAGGCTATAGAAATGTTGCTCACAAAAGAATGCTTATAGACAGAGCCCTACTACCAGTAAGACGTCCATAGCCCCGGTAGAGTTTATCTATATTACCCATGGTTTAATTAATATTTTGCAATACCTTTTTTTTTTAACAAGATTCGTCTAGACAGAGCCCTACTACTAGTTAGGCATCCATAGCCCCGATAGAGTTTATCTAGGACTGGTTATAGATTTTAGCACATTTTCCATTGCTTGCTTTTTTTATAATGCCTTGCAAAATTTTATGCACGACATGGTTAGAGAATATTTTGAAGTTAAAGATGGAGCATATTAGATTTTCACCTTAATTTACAAACAAAAATGACTTCATTCTTCTAGATTTCACAACATGCCCTTTAATATGATGTGTTCGTGTGTAGCTTTAGCAAAATGATTCAGTATTCCAAAATTCGCTATCTTAGTCCCAAAATCTAGGAACGATTACTAAACAATTTCATCCCCTTTTCCTTGATCCATGTGATAGGTAATTCATCCTTCATGACAAAGAAGCACAAAAAGTTATTATTAACGAGTAGGTAAAAAAAATTTCGTTTTGTTTCGATTACCTAGGAGTAAGTAAAATTTTTGGTTTTGTTTCGATTACCTAGGAGTAGGTAAATTTTTTTCGTTTTGTTTTTTATTACCTAGGATTAGGTAAATTTTTTTTGGTTTTGTTTCGATTACCTAGGATAATTTTTTTGGTTTTGTTTCGATTACCTAGGAGTAGGTAAAAAATTTTCATTTTGTTTCGATTACCTAGTAGGTAAATTTTTTGTTTTGTTTTTTATTACCTAGGAGTAGGTAAAAAAATTTTTGTTTTGTTTCTTATTACCTGGGAGTAGGTAAAATTTTTGGTTTTGTTTCGATTACCTAGGAGTAGGTGAAAAAAATTTCATTTTGTTTTTGATTACCTAGGAGTAGGTAATTTTTTTTTTTCATTTTGTTTTTGATTACCTAGGAGTAGGTAATTTTTTTTTCGTTTTTGTTTTTGATTACCTAGGAGTAGGTAATTTTTTTTTCGTTTTTTGTTTTTTAATTACCTAGGAGTAGGTGAAATTTTTGGATTTGTTTCGATTACCTAGGAGTAGGTAAAAAAAAATTCATTTTGTTTTTGATTACCTAAGAGTAGGTAAAAACATTTTTTTATTTTGTTTTTGATTACCTAGGAGTAGGTAAAAAAAAAATTCGTTTTTGTTTTTGTTTTTGATTACCTAGGAGTAGGTAAATTTTTTTTCATTTTTGATTTTTATACCTAGGGGTAGGTAAAAAAAAATTAGTTTTGTTTCGATTACCTAGGAGTAAATAATTTTTTTTTTGGTAAATAAAAGTCTTCATTAATTACCGGGTTTTGCAGGTTAACCCAAAACCTATTACAATATCCAACCTTCTGCTGAGATTGTAGATCCTAGTCATCCTTGAAACTTTCTTACCAAAAATTGTGTTGAATCCCCTACAACACCTTACTAACAAAGCACACCCATACCTAAACATAACTGTAAACATTACTTACATTGACAGAAATTGAAGTTTGGAACTTTGCACTTGTGAAACCTGTTGCTTGCCCATTTCCTATTCTATGTCGGAATCTTCCAAGGCTTACACCCTGTTACCTTCATTTCCAAATTGGTATGATTTAGAGGGAAACCCCATAGTTATTACTAGCTCCATGGGGAAAGAACACCCATTCATCTTTCTCCTTAACGGGTAGGTTTTTTTTCATGACTAATAATGTTTTCCACTTCACGTGGCACACCTTGTGTCCATGTCACCAAACTACCAACATCAACACCTATGTTGGCTAATTTGTTAGCTGACCTTGTTTTTGTTTTTGATTACCTAGGAGTAGGTAATTTTTTTTTCGTTTTTGTTTTTTATACCTAGGGGTAGGTAAAATTTTTTTGGTTTTGTTTCGATTACCTAGGAGTAGGTAAATTTTTTTCATTTTGTTTTTGATTACCTAAGAGTAGGTAATTTTTTTTTCGTTTTGTTTCGATTACCTAGGAGTAGGTAAAATGTTTTTGTTTTGTTTTTTATTACGTAGGAGTAGGTAAAAAAAATTTCATTTTGTTTCCATTATCGAGGAGTAGGTAAAATTTTTGGTTTTGTTTTTGATAACCTAGGAGTAGGTAAAAAAAAAAATCGTTTTTGTTTTTTATTACCTAGGAGTAGGTTAAAAAAATTTCGTTTTTGTTTTTTATACCTAAGGGTAGGTAAACAAATTTTGGTTTTGTTTCGATTACCTAGGAGTAGGTAATTTTTTTTTCATTTTTGTTTTTGATTACCTAGGAGTAGGTAAATTTTTTTTCGTTTTTGTTTTTTATACCTAAAGGTAGGTAAAAAAAAATTGGTTTTGTTTCGATTACCTAGGAGTAGGTAAAAAAAATTTCCGTTTTTGTCTTTGATTACTTAAGAGTAGGTAAAAAAAATTTCGTTTTTGTTTTTTATACCTAGTTGTAGGTAAAAAATTTTTGGTTTTGTTTTTATTACCTAGGAGTAGGTAAAAAATTTTGTTTGGTTTTTTATTACCTAGGAGTAGGTAAAAAAATTTGTTTTTGTTTTGATTACCTAGGAGTAGGTAAAAATTTTTGTTTTGTTTTTGATTACCTAGGAGTAGGTAAAAAATTTTTTTTTTTTTGATTACCTAGGAGTAGGTAAAATTTTTGTTTTGTTTTTGATTACCTAGGAGTAGGTAATTTTTTTTTTTTTGTTTTTGATTACCTAGGAGTAGGTAATTTTTTTTGTTTTGTTTTGTTTCTGCTTATGTCTAGTTTGTTTTTCTAATTCTTAATGTGTTTCTTTCAGGTTAAGCTTCTTGATGCTCGGCATAGGTGGTCGAGGACTATCCGAAAAGTGCGGAAGGCACTTTTCGATGACGACTGGACCCTGTTGCAGACCGTTGGTCTAGATGGTTACGGGCGGTTAGGCACCATCCGAGCTGATGAGGATCTTCTTTCGGTGCTTGTTGAGCGTTGGGATCTAGACAGAGGTACTTTTCAGCTCTCGATAGGGGAGCTGACTATCACCCTTGAGGACATCTACCGTATTTTTTGCGTTCCTATCGAGGGCCCTATTGTTCGGGTTGGCCTCGATAAGAAGGAGGCTTTGTTTCCTATGTTCGGTGAGATGTGGGACGTAGACTACAGTAGGGGTGGTATTGCTTATTTGGACCTGTATACAGCTGGTAGCTTGGGGGCGCTTCTAGTTTTTATGATGTATATATTGAGCAACATGTTGTTGCCTAATTCCATGGGATCAAGGATCCCGTGGAACCAGGTGCCTATTGTTCTTGATCTCATATTTGATCCTCGTCGGTTGGCCTGGGCTCCCGCTCTTCTCTGTGAGGTTTATAGTGAGCTATATGAGGTGAAGAGGCGAGGGCGTAAGGGCCTGGGTTGTAGTTTGTTGCTCCAGATTTGGTGTTGGGAGCATATTATCATTGGTCGACCTGTTGGTTTACCTTGTGGTGTGGATGCTACTTCTCCTCGTGCATATAGATGGGTACTCAGTGAGGAGGTTAGTCGATCAACAGTGAGCGCTTCAGAGTACAGAGATATCTTGAGTTCTTTGACTAGAGATTTGATGAGCTGGCATCCTTGGAGAGGTCTAGATTGGGTGACGGATGCAGTAGAGCTTTGTCGTATCAGGCGAGGATGATGGGTTGTTGGCGCTCATCTGAGGGATATGGAGTTTATCCAATTTTCTAGAGTGTTGCATCAGTTTGGGCTGGTTCAGGATGTTCTTGATGCACCTGTGACCTACAGGCGGTGGGGTGACGAGTTAGGGCTACTTGTTGCTCCCAATTTTTGGTGAGTTGATGATCCTTCTTACGACCTAGACTTGGAGGTTTTCGACTTGGATGATGTAGGTACCACCCTTGAGTATGATGCCTGGTTTGTTGGCCAGTCGCTCTGGACTCTGAGTGTCATTGTAGATGACGATGGGAGTGGTGATGATGCAGATGTTGGAGGTTGGGTTCCTTGGTCGGTGAAGCACCGATGAGGTAGCTCTTCGAGAGCTGATATGGGTACCAATTTTTTGTAGCCTGAGGAGGTTGGTGGCGATGGTGGTGATGGGGGTGTTGGTGATGAGGATGCTCCTCCTCGGTGGATAGAGGAGGATTGGGACATGTTATAGGCTGAGCGTGATAGCCTGGGTTTAGAGGTGACTCACCTGAAGGGCGAGTTGGCATGGTACCAGGGCGAGGTGACTCACCTCCAGGGTGAGGTGGATAGGATGCGTGATGGGCCTAGCAGTGATGCTCTCACTACAAAGGACTTGGAGATTTCTAGGCTCGAAGGTGAGGTCACTCGGTTAGAGGGTGAGCTGACTCGGCTATAGGCAGGGTCCGATGGAGGTGACACTATAGCTACTATTTTTGCTCTACGAGCAGAGATTTCTCAATGGGTTGCTCGTGAGGGTGCTGACTTGAGGAGCCTACGCAAGCAGGCTATTTATATAGAGATGTTGGAGAACATTCTACATGAGCGTCAGATTCCTTTGCCTGTTCCTCCTTCTTCATCAGCCACTACTGCTACCTGAGGGACTGATAGGAGTCGCAGGACTCATCGTTCATCGAGTTCTCATGGTGCTTCTACAGCGTAGGGTCCTTAGAGGGATCCTACTGGTACTAGCTAGTGTGACTTGTCGCTTCTCTTTTTGTATTTTGCTTTTATTTTTTTGCTATGAGCCTTAGTGCTTCGATGTATACAGCCTACGGGCATTTTGTACCTTTGGGACTTTCATATTTATACATATATATACATGGCTTTGTATTTTGGTTATCTCATGTGTTAATGTTTATTTTGATGCTTTTTATATATGCTTTGCTTGTGCTTATGTGATGCAATGTTCACATTTTTATATTTGTGCTATGATAAATGAATGTAACTAATATGTAATATGCAACTTATGTTTATTTTCATTTAACTATATGATGACATGCATGATGTTTTTGTAATCTTTTATAGCTCAGAGTAGTTGACCATTACTTGTTCATTTTTGCAATTGGGGGTATCCAACTTGATGACTCTTCGTGTTTGGTGTATGGTGGGTGTATGTATGTGATAATGTAGAACATGTGATAATGATATGATTTTTGGTATGGTTTTTGATATGTAACATTGGAGGATTTTCAAAGACTCAAACAGTCTAGTGATTTTAACCATTTTCTCAATGTTCGTCTAACCTTCTTTAGGACCAAGGTGTGTGCAAGTGGAGTTCATTTTCTGAATATTTGGTTTGGGAATGGCCCTAAGCAATCAAGAATCAGTGCATGTGTATGTGAAGTTCATTAACTCATGATGAGTAAAATTGGATGGTACCTGTATGGGTTTACCAATTAGCTAGCTTGTCCGTATGTGCGGTCAGAGGTCTTTTCTCTTTGGAGAAAGACGTGTCACCTTGCATGAGTTTACTCCACTACCATTCAAGCGTCTATAGCTCCGGTGGAGGTTCGCTCCATAGTCCAATGATTCGATCTTCGAGCTTTGGGGATGACTACATAACTTTCTGAGGGGAATGTAGTACGATCCTTCTTGCTTTTGTGATCTGTGGTGTGTGTATAGTATTTATCATGATAGAGTTTGGGGAATCGGATTCTCAACCGAAGTGTGATGAGAATGTGATCCTATCCTTATTGTCTACCTTTTAATTTAATTGTTTGGATTGTTGTGATGGTGGTGAAAACCACCTTTTTGATTTGGACTATGTTGCGTAATGGGACAAGCGGGGAATATTTCCTTTTCGCTTCAAGGTTGTACCCAAGTTGGCATTATCTTTTCTTACTCAAAATGTTTTTAAATTTGTAAAGTGTATTTGGTTCAAGATTGCTTCGGGGTCAATCTACCATACTCAAGACTTTCTTAATGTGTCATAAGTGCTTTGGTCCTAAAGAAAATTGGACATATTATGATTTTTGGTTTTTCACTAGACATTTTTGAGTGACTGAAAATTTGATTTATGATATAGTAAAACATGGGTGAATATGAACTTTGTTGACTTGCGAAGAGTCTTAGTTGGGTATCCCCAATTCTTTGGAACTTGTTTTTACTTGGTCGTATCATCACCACTATGAAAGATCACTGAACATGGGATGGGATGGATGCAATTATGTGTTTATTCTAATGCTGCTATATGCATGTGATATGCCTATTTAATGCACTAGATTTTTTTTTTGTAATATGCAAATGCAACATGCTAAGTGCTAGTAATGACATTTCTATTTACAATGTAAAGAAATTCTGGAAATAAAAATTCTTTTTTTTTTTTAAGCCATGTACATATATATACATATATTGCAAGTCGTTTCATGCATAAAATACCTTTAGGTGCATTATGTTTAGTGGTTCTGGCTCCAATTCTCCTTCCAAGTTGGCAAGTCTATATGTTCCTGGTCCCAATTTATGCTTTACAATGTACGGGCCTAACCAATTAGCCATAAATTTATCTCTTAAGTGTGGCAATGCATTGGTATTTTGTTGATTTTCTTTGAGCACTAGGTCCCCCACTTGAAATTCGTGAGGATGGACTTTTGTGTTGTAAGCACGTTTGACTCTGTCTTGATATACTCGTAAGTGATCTAAGGCATTGATACATTTTTCATCAATAAGTGTCAATTGGTCAAGACGTGCTTGTCTAGTTGTTTCATCGTCCATGAATTCCTGTAATGCTATTCGCAAGGAAGGTATCTCGAGCTCTAAAGGTAATATAGCTTCAGCACCGTAAACTAGTGAAAATGGTGTCGCTCCCATTGGCGTTCTGATGCTTGTTCTGTAAGCCCATAATGCCAAAGGAAGTTGAGTATGCCAATCTCGATGATTTTCTTTGACCATTTTCTTGAGAATGGATACCATTGTTTTGTTGGTTGCTTCAGCTTGCCCATTTGCTTGTGGGTAATAAGGTGTTGAGAAACTGTGTTGAATTTTGAATTTGTTGCACAATGCTCTAACATCCTTATTCTTAAATGACTTCCCATTATCAAAAATTATTTTTGAGGGTATTCCAAAATGATAGATAATATGTTGAAGTATAAACTCCGCTACTCGAGGTCCAGTCGTAGTGGTCATTGGAATTGCTTCCACCCATTTTGTGAAGTATTCTGTCATGGTTATGATGAACTTATGTTGTCCTGATGAAGCAGGTGATATTTTACCAATCAAATCGAGACCCCATTGTGAAAAGGGCCAAATACTTTGAATGGGTTGTAATGCGTGCGATGGTACATGAGTCAAATTTGCATGATATTGGCACTTTTGACACTTTTTGACATATTTGCAACAATCATTTTCCATGGTCGGCCAATAGTATCCCATGCATAGTATTCTCTTTGCAATGGCCATTCCACTGAAGTGGCCACTGCAAGTACCATCGTGGGCTTCTATTATTGCTCGTTCTACTTCAATCGGATCTAAACATCGTAATAATATTCCATCATACCCACGTTTGTATAACACATCCCCCAGTAGAGTAAAATGAATTGCTTTTTGTTTGAATGTTCTTTTTGCAGTTCATGTCATTTCTACTGGGAGTATTCCAGACTTGAGAAAGTCTCTTATCTCATCAAGGTAAGAATTGTAAGGTTCAACATGTACCAAACAAACGTTCTTCTCACCTGTAGGTTCTGCCTTTTGAATTGATGATTTTGACATTGTTGTTATGATTAGCGGTTGTACTTCTCCATGCTCATTCTTAGGGATGAGAGATCCCAAAGAAGCCATTGCATCCACAAATCTATTTGTCGATCGTGGTAAATTACTAATTTCGTACCAGTCAAATTTTTCTAGCAACCTTATTGCTACTTCATGGTATTTCTTTAAGACTGGTTCTTTACACTGGTATTCTCCTTTTACTTGGTATACAACTAGTTGAGAATCCCCAAAAATGCTTAGTCTTTTTATGCCCATTGCTATAGTTGATTGAAGACCTAAGATTAAGGCTTCATACTCTGCATTATTATTGGTGCATGTGAAGTCGAGTTTGAATGATAAAGGAATTGGTATTCCTTCAGGTGTATAAAACACGACTCCCACACCTTGTCCTTTGTCGCATTTAGACCCATCAAAGAACATGGTCATGTCTGCTTCTTCCTCAGGAGAAACTAATTCCTCTTGTTCTATGACAAAAAATATTGAATCATCTGGGAGCTCAATGATTAATGGTTTATCATTATGTAGTGGAGCTTCAACTAGTTGATCAGCTATCACCTACCCTTTTATGGATTTTTGACTTACAAATTCGAGATCGAATTCGGTTAAAAGCATTATCCATTTAGCAGTATGGGTGTTGTTGTATGTGCGAGTCATCATGTATCGCAGAGGATTTTCTCTAGCTATGACATAGGTAGTATTGCTTAGCATGTAATGTCTAAGTTTCTTAGTGGCGAAAACCATTGCTAAGCATAACTTTTCGACATAAGCATATCTTGTTTCGTAACTTACCAGTGTTCGGCTAATATAGTAAATTGCTTGCTCCTTATGTTTTTCGTTCTTTTGTGCAAGCATTGTACCTAGTGCAAAATCTGTTGCAAAAATGTATAGGTGAAAAGGGATTCTTGATCTAGGTGGTGTAAGAACTGGTGGTGATGCCAGATACTTCTTTATGTCATCAAATGCTTCTTGACATTCAGTTGTCCATGAAAATGTCACTCCCTTTTGTAACAGGTGATTGAAAGGCCTACATTTATCTGAGAGTTGTGCGATGAATCATCGGATAGATTGGATCTTTCCTTGTAAACTATGCAACTCTTTCAATGTTTTGGGAGGTGGCATTTCTAATATTGCTTTTACCTTACCTGGATCCACTTCAATGCCTCGCTTGGAGACAATGAATCCTAGAAGTTTTCCTGATGTGACTCCGAATACACATTTCTTAGGATTTAGCCTTACTTTATGTTCTATCAGTCGATCAAACGCTTTTTCTAGTACATCGATGTGCTCAAGACGCGTCTTAGATTTAGCAATCAAATCATCTACGTAATCCTCGATGATCTTATGCATATAATCATGAAATATGTACGTCATAGCTCGTTGATATGTTGCTCCTGCATTCTTAAGTCCAAAAGGCATCACTCTATAACATAATGTCCCCCAGGGTGTTGTAAATGCCATCTTGTGTTGGTCTTCGGGATTAATTCAAATTTGGTTGTATCTCGAGAAACCATCCATTAAGGAAAGCATTTCATGACCAGCGTAGGAATCTACTAGTTGATCGATATTAGGCAAAGGAAAATCATCTTTGGGACACGCTTTGTTTAAGTCTCAAAAATCAGTGCATACGCGTATCCCTCCGTTCGGTTTGCGAACGGGCACCATATTTGAAAGCCATTATGGGTAATCAATTGGTACTATGAAGTGCACATCCAACAACTTTTGCAGCTCTTCTTTCACAATTAATGCGACTGTTGGATGAACTTTCCTAAGCTTTTGTTTGAAAGGCTTTGCATCATGTGCCGGTGTAAGGTTGTGGACTACCAGGTCTGGATCTAAACCAGGCATGTCTTTGTATGACCATGCGAACACTTCTTTCTTTTTCATTAGCATGTTTATTATGCATTCTTTTTCTTCTGTGGATAAATATTTTGCAATTTTGACAATTTGGGGATTGTCCGCGTCTTGACTAAGGTTCACATCTATAGATTCTTCAATTAGCATGTGAGAACCTTCTTCTAACTGATGTGGAGTTGGGATGAGGTGGATATCATCCACCACATTTTCAAATGTTTCTGGGGTTTCCCCCTCTATCTCAGTTTGAAAAACTAAATTGTTTGATGATGAAGGTTGTTGTGGAATATATGCGTTTGAAGCATGCAACAACTCTTCGGATAGGATAAACTCGATAGTGGATGGCAAGGATGAGATCTTGTCCATGGCTATGAGACTAGTGTCGATTTGGATCGGTTTTGTCTCATCATATGGATTGTGGAGTGGGGTGAGCAAATCAATAGAAATCATGTTGACTTGATGGAAATGAGGTGGCTGTGATTCGAGAATTGATGACTCATCTTCTCTAGGTTGCAACTGACCTAATGTGTGTGATTGGTTGTGTTGTATGTGATGCCAATGTGATGGAGGAGGTTCTAGTTCAGGACCCTCATGCTCTTTGTTTAGCCAAAAAAGAGTGCGGTCTATTGGGAATTTCTTTTGATACCAGTCATCTCTTCGAATAGAATCTATATATATTACCTCCTCTTGAGGTTCTTCTTCTTCTTGATTTAGCCATTCAGGATGTGCCTCTGCTTGAAGCATTCTTCTAGCTTGCATTTCATGCATATGATTCATGAATATCATTTCAGTTTCATCCTCTTCATCATTGTCACTCATCCAAAAACCATTAGCATTTGTGTGAGGTCCTAATACCAGTGGCGTATCATATGGCCTAAGGTAGGTCATCTCTATGGGATCTTCTAGCTCTTGCTGTAAGGCTTGCTCTTGAGGGTAAAAAGTGTAGATTTGGTACCCACCATCTATTTGTTCATCCTCATCATTAGGTTCATCTTCCTCATCACTCTTTTCTTCCTCTTCTTCGCATTCTATGTCAAGTTCTTGGAAAGCTTGATTAAGCGAAGAGCTTGCGATGGAAGGTTTATAGCCTAGACCAGAGCGGTCACTTGGCTCTCTATATTCTGGTTCAATAATGTGGTGAGGACCTTGTTCATGTCTTCCAAGTCCATATCCTTGCCAATTAACCCTTCAAAAATATCTCACTGGAAAACTTGGGTTCGATAGATAATCAATGTTTTCATTAAACTCTTGTAAAGAGTTGTCATCTTGAGGAGGTGGGTCCGATGAAGAATCCACCCCTCCATATATGAAATTGATTGCATTTGTTTGAGAACCCATTCTATATATATCACCTATAGCTAAAGGTGGGTCACGAGGGTGACCATAATCCCTGACTGACTCAATGGGTGGTGTAACTATGACACTTTCAATAATGTACTCACCAATGCCTGGATTGGTGAGATGTACTACAACTCTAGATGGTTGGGAGGCTAATGGCTCGATGGATGAAGAGGGTTCTTGTACATTAGCTTGTGGCTCCACTGGCGGTGGTGGATTATCTCTAATAGGTGGCCCTATTTGTGAGACTACGGGTTCTAATGATTGTGATGTAGTGATGGATGGTGTGGGTTGTGCTGTGAATGTGAATGGTTGTTGTGGATCTGGAAGTTTACTAGATGGAGTTGGTGATTGGTTAGCAGGATGGGTAGGTGCGACTTGAAAATGAAATGCAATGTTTGAAGGGTGCATTGAGCTAACGCTTTTGGATGCAAAATTTGGGTCAACTATAGGCAATTCTTCTTGAATGGGTGCTTTTGAGGATGTGCTACTAGATGGAATGGTCCTAATGGCTAGTGGTTGGATAGTTAGGTGCGTTGATGGAAGCAAGGGCTCATATGGGTTTGAAATAAAGTTGCAGTATTTGAAAGGTTCTGTGTCAGTTGGTATGCAATGCACTTTGCCTTCATGTACATATTTTAAGCATTGATGCAATGTTGAAGGCACACACTTCATTTCCCTAATCCAAGGGCATCCAAGAAGTATGTTGTATTGCATTTCTCCTTCCAAGATGTGGAAGAGAACATGTATTGTTTTCACCCCCACGGTGATGGGAAGAACAACATTCCCCACAGTTGAGCATAAAGCGTCATTAAAAGCCCTAAGGGTGAATGTGGATGTTGTGATGTGAGATGATGGGATGTTGAGCTTCATCATTGCAGGTGTGGTGATGAGGTTGATTGAAGAACCAGTATCAATAAGCACTCTCTTGAATGGTTTCCTGTCAATGTGAGCTACTATGTGCAGTGGTGGATCAGGTGAATCTACTGAGATTTGTTTTTCCTCGAAGTCATAAAATACTATCGAGGGTTCCATACACTTTTGCACACTCCCTACAAAGGAATTGAATGCATTGGGGTCTTCTGATTGAACTTGGATAGACTTTAAAATTTCCATCAATGCTTCCCTATGAGGTGTTGATTGTTGTATTAGCTCATATATTGACAATTTTGTTGAAGCCATTTTCAAACTTTGTGTTAACCGGTTGTTCAAAGTAACAACTGGGTGATTGTGGAAAGGTGGTGGTGGAATGCTTGGTCCAAGTTGTATGGGCACATTTGTTGGTTGTGTTGTTGGAGCCTATGTTGTGTGATTAGCTTACCTCTGTCCATGGGTAACTATGTTGATAGCTCCTACAAAACCTTGCGGTAGTTGAGACACATAATTAACCTGGTTGGGAGGAACTATAGAAGTTGATGCTCCCATCGGTTGTTGATTTGCCTCTCGATGTGGCAAAGGTGTCTGATAGATGCCTAGGTTTTGATTGTTTTGGGCTAGTGGATTGTCAACTTTGATTGTACCCACTTCCAATAAATCTTGCACAATTCCTTTAAATCCATGACAACCTTCGATATCATGTCCTCTTTGTCTATGATAGATGCAAAAGAGGTGTTCTTTGTAACCTTTTGTTTTTGGTTTGTTAGGATCTTCAGGTTTCATTTTCGGCAATGTAAAAAGTTTTGCCGCATACAACTTCTGAAACACTAATGAATATGGCTCTTGTACTGGTGTGTAATTTATTTTTGGCTTAAAATGATGTTGTTGCCTTTCTACAGGTTGTGTCTAATTTTGTGCCTATTGTGGGGGTGGAACCGCTTGATAATTCGATTGTTGCGGTTGTTGTTGTTGTTGGGGTTGTTGGATTTGTGTTTGGGTCGGTTGATTTAACTATGGTTGGCCCAAAACTATCTGGTTAACCTGCGCGGTCTTAGATTGACCGTGGTTATTCCCATTTTGATTCTTATTGTGCCACTCTTTCTTCTTAGGCTTTATCTCACCTTCTTGGATTTTTATTTCTTCAATCAGTTTTTCTTGGGCGAGTGCCTCATCGAATGTTCTATATTGTTGTAGTTGTAGTAATGAAGAGATGGGTCTACCAAAACTCTTCGTGAACATTCATATTATCTCTGGCATAGGGAGGGAAAATGGTAATTTGATCATGATTGATCTCCACCTATTGCCAAAGTCATAGACTGATTCATCGTCATATTGTTTTAGATAAATCAAATCAGTCAATGTGGTTTGTTTTCTGACATTCAAGGTGAATCTTTCCAAGAACTGGTCCGCTAGTTGTTCAAAGGTAAAAACACTTTGATGTGGCAGGTGGTTGTACCAGTCTTGTGCTTCTCCCCTAGTGTCTGAGGAAATGTATGTAATAGTAATGCATCATTGCTTTTGATTCTGAAGCATGCATTCACAAATCTAGTTATATGCTCATGGGGGTCCTCTTCCCCTTTAAATTCAAGCTTCGGTATTTGAAAATCTTGTGGATATGGTGGCTCAGGTACCGAAGCATGAATAGGGTGATTGAGTAGTTACCTCAAAGTTGGCTTTTGGTATTGCAAACCTAGGGTTTGCATGGCAAGACTATCAATCTGACTCTATAAAAATTGGTATCTAGGGTCATCCACAGGACTGACACTTGAATGTACTTGATGTTGCTGGTAATGGGGTGGATTGTATGTAGGTTGTGGGTGATAAGACATGGGTGGCTGAAATGTGTTATGGTATGGATGTTGAGGGATGTTATGATATGGATGGGGTGATGGAGGTATGATGTTATGCTGACCTACTGCGTTAGCATATGGGTGTGGCGGTTGATTATGAACCATAGTGGTAGAAGGAGGGCGCATTACCCAAGATGGATCTTGGATAAAGGCATTAGGTTGATGAGATGTAGGTGGAAAATTTTTCTCAATCCCTTGCAAATGTTGGTTGGGGTCAGGGTTCATGCTACGGTTAGCATTATCTAAAATCATTTGTTGTAGCTGTAAGAAAGCCTGTTGCATAGCAATTGCATTTGAAGTAGGAACCGCTACATGTGATGTGGTAGACTGGGTTGGTTGTGGGACAACCATGGTAGTGGAAGTAGGTGGGGGTAAGTAGCAAAAGGTATCACTACTGACTGTGGTATGGTATGAGATGTATGTCCTACGAGTGTGGCGGGAGGAATGGATGTTGGGGCTTGTGAAACAATAGGAATTGTTTCATACAAGGGATTAGTGGAAACGATCATTTGTTGAGGTAATGTGGGGGGTAATTGGTTGGTTGACGATGGTTGATTGGCCAATGCTATAGCAACTAACTCAAAAAGAGGATTGGTGAAAATATGTTCTGATTGCTATGGATAGGTGAATGTGGATTCTTGTTGTGATGAGGGTATGACACGGGATGGGATGGAGAGTGGTGGTAATGATGGGAAGACCATTCCAGCTACATTCAAGTACATTCTAATAGTATCCATGTCGAACATAGTGATATGACTATCTACCACTACAGGAGGTTCACTCCTAGGTGTCTCTGGTATGGTTGTGTGAGTAGCCCTATGCATAATGTCTATGTCCATATTAGGGGCATTACTAGAAGGCCCTACATTAAGACTTTGGGACATAGAAAGGGGCATGCCTACTTGTCCTACCACCGAAGTGGGAGGGACGTTACCAGACTGAGAGGCCATAAGGGAAGACCACTGACTTTGGTTTGACACTAGTTTCTTAGCTTGACTACGAGTCACTACCATACACTATTATGTGGTACAATGCCAAGTGCGACTATCTATGTAAATAAAATGACAATATGATGCAATACAACACACAAAGCAAATAAACACACAAAGTTTTTGATGCTAGATTTTCGTATTTCTCTTTTTTTAGAATTTGTTCGAAAAATGAAAAAGATATGTGCTCAATGTTTTGCCCTAAATGAATCTAGGATTTCACCTGTATACTCGTAGCTCGACAACCTGGCTATGAACTCCAGGTCACATAAATCCCACCTAAAGTGTGGTAGTGAAGTCCACACATGGACAAGGAGCACAGGGTCCTACCAATTCCTCACCCAGTCTCACTTAACTAGCATCATACCCTCTTCGAAGAGAAATATATGCAAATTATCCACAGGCTATGACGGATCTTGGAATCAGCCTTGGCCAAAGATCGAGGTATAATGTTGGTGGTTCGGTGATGAAATCCAAACCCGACGGTGATGAAATCCAGCCATTTTCCAACGTTTACGTGAGTGTGTGGTGGTTTGTTTAATTATGGTGTTATGCAATGATACCATGCAATTCTATTTTGATGCCTAAATGTAGAAAATAGAGAACAAAAAATGATAGACAACAAATCAGGGGCAAAAGTGCCACCTTCAGGTCTAATTCCAATTGGCTTCTGTTAGACAGGGCTAACCGCGGGTGCACGGTTAGTTCTGGTAAACCACGAATGCACGGTTTGCCAACCGCGCATCTGCATTTGGGATGTCCCAACCATGGATGCGCGGGTCCTTTCTGCTAACAAAAACAAATTGAGCCTTTTACAGACCCGAACCCAAACTTAACACCCAAGTTATGCTTAACCCGATGGATGCAAAATGACCTGTTTCCTATTATGCAGATGTAGATTCTTTTTAATTTTTCCTTGTTATTTTATGTATGGATGCAAAATTTAAATACTTTTTCCTATCCCTAAGACCTAAATGCATACAAAGGCATACAGGACTGAGACCCTTAATTTATTTAAATGCACCCTAAACTGGAACTAAAGAAAAAAATTAAATAGAGAGCGCAAGGTACAGACCTGTGTTCCTTTCGCCGCTCCTTCCAACTGTCAACCATCGGTCTACATTTCTGAAATAACAACCATATTTCTACATTTTCTCAAACTAGGAACCGCGCATCTATGTTTTCTCCAACCAGGAACCACGTGTTTGCATTTCCTCAGATAGAAACCGCATTTCCACGTTTCCATAGTAAATAATTCGGGCGCAAGGTTTTCTGAATGTATCGATTCAAAATCGAATCTATGCGCATCTCGAATTCTCGAAACCTGTAGGTGTAGACAGAGATCAATAAATTTAAAAAGAAGCAAGGCAAAACAAAATGGAACCCTTGGGAGGTCCCACCGTGATCGCCATTCCTGTAACCAAAGAACTGAACACAAAAATAAAATGAATGCAGACACAAAAGTAAATTGCCAAAATGCCCCTTTTGTATTGATTTTTGATACAACTTTTACAAAAGGTTTTTGAATTGCCCCAAGTGTATTGGGAGCAATGTTACAATGTTTCCTTCTCTCTCTGAAGTACAATGCTTTGATGGAGGAGGGGAGATATTCCGACTCTTCCACAGGATGTAGTGTTCTTCGCTCTCTCATCACAGCTTCAAGGGGTGAGTGGGCTTTGGTATCCAGCAAGGGACCACTCCAGCTTTAGCAACTTATCCAAGATACCTGTCACCTGCACACATGCAAACAAGCAAAGGGGGATCAGTAGCACCTACGTATTTTAACCAATAAAAGTAATGCTAGTCATAAAACCCTAAGCAGAATAATTTGCATGAAACAAATGACAGAACAAGTAAACAAATAAAACCTTGCTAACACAGAGTATTTTGTTGATCTCGATCGTACGAGTGAATTCGTGCTCGGGACTGTGGAACCGTGAAAGCGCGGTTGTGGACTAGAAACCATGGACCTACGGTTGTGAAACCATGGACCTACATTTTTGACTGTGAAACCACGGGCGGGCGGTTTCGGCTGAAATGATAGGTTGCCTCGGGATGCATGCCAATGATCAGGATCGAGCTCGCGCTCTCAGTTTCTCATCGGGTCTGGATATATTTTGGTAGCCTGTCGGTATGCAAATTTAGCTCCCTTTTTTTGTGGACTAATGATGCTTTTATAGGCTTCCTAGGGCTTTGGAGGGGAATGAGAGGTGGCAAGCCTGACATGCCAAGTGGTAAATCTGAACTGCCAGGTGGAAGGGGCAGTTACAGTGAGTCATTCAGTGTGGCTCACTTAACTGGGGTGATGTGGCTTCAAGTGGAGTGGGATGTGGGATGTTGTTTTATGTGAAGGGACAAGGAGACAACAACAAATGAGTTGTGGCATGGGTGTTGGGAATCTGTCTCATGTGCAAGGACAAGGGGGACAGGAGTGGGTAAGATGTGGCAGGGGTGTTGGGTGAAGTGTCCAGGACACATGTCCAATGGGTAGACAGGGTATCCTAGGGTGATTTTCCTAATTAAATAAATTAGGAAAATAGGATGATGTGTAGGATTTTATATCCCTAAGTTTAGACTTAGGCATATAATTTTATTATGCAGGATTTGATGGTGAGGTGGTGAATGTGACTTAGAGGGTGTCATATTTTGGTGTCTACAGTTTTCAAGTTGCTTTCCTTTTGTAAAGGAATGTGTGATTTTTGAACTTCATTTTGAGAGGTGAACCAAAAACTTACTCCAAAAAAAGATAGTCCTTGTAGATCAAATTTTTAACAATCACTCTTGGCATTAATGTATAGTAGATGCAAAGTGGAGGATATGTATATGATTACATCACATAGAAATTCAAAATTTTAAAGATAAAATTATATTAGTTGCCTTTTTTTCAAAATAGAGAAGATGATCCTTGTAGATCACACACTCAGTAATAAGTCTTAGCATTAATGTATACTAGATGTAGAGTGTAGGATTGTGTTCACAAAGAGCTTTAGATGTACATGACACTAATTATAATTATAGGCATGAGGTAGGTTGAAAATCTAAAAGTAAGATCACTTTTAAATAAGAAATAGTACATATTTAAAACATGAGTTATATTTCTTAAGCTTGTTTTAAACTAGAGGTTGGAATCATAGTTATTGTCTTTTTTCTTTTGGAAATTTATTTGAAAGCTATTTGTGATGCTTCTTAGAATTTCTATTTAATTCAATAACTCTAAATATTTTGGTGTTTAAACAAAAAAAATCTCTACTTGTAGATGAAATGAATCTTCCCTTGTAGAGGGGATGGGGTTAGTGTTGTGACTTACAAGTGAAATGTATTAATGCCATAATATAGTTCTATTTTTGGCATTGTGCAAAAAAAATTACGACTAAGTAAATATTAGTTACAAGCATTACAATTATAAAATCATAAAATGACCTATAAAACTAGTGAAGAATAATTTAAAATTCATTTATTTTGGGTTTTGGCTTTAATACTAGGATTGCAATTCCATCCAAGTTGATGTGTAAGTGCTTTTCTAATTAGCAAGGTTAACATTCATGAGCTTCTCATGTGCAATCACCTCCTTTGAGAGGAGTTTATTTGTCTTCATCTAGACCTGTACATCTTTTAAAATTTCTAAATTCTTATTGACTTTGGTCACAAACTTGTATTTATTACTCATCAAGTTGTTGGTTGATCAAATACTTAACAACAATAGCTCATCAACTTGTTGTTTGATTAAATATTTCCTTGCTAATTTAATGGTGAGTTGCTTAGATTTACAAAGTAGAAGGCCACATGGTCCTTATTGATAGGGTAAAGGGTAAAAGGGTAAAGTAGGTTTTAATGCTTGTAAGTTCATAAGCTATCATAGGCTATATGAGGCGACCTTCATAGAGGATGTTGTTTACCCAATATAAGTATGGTGTACACGACAAACCTTCCCAAAAATTTAAACCTTGGATTTCTATTCAGATTTCCAAATTCTCCACTGTTAGGCCATTTGAAAGCTAATACCACAAGGTAACATAAGTAGTAGAACATGTGGCAACATAGATTTTATCAATGATTTATTGTTTGTATAACAAAAATAATAGAAAATATTTTGAACCTTGGATTTCTATTTAGAGTTCCAAAGTCTCCACCATTAAGCCATTTGGGAAGCTAAGGCCACAAGCTAACATGAGTTGTAAAAAATGTGGCAACATTAATTTTATCAATGATTTGTATTTTGTTTAACAAAAAAAATTGGAAAGCCAATTATCTAGATATTTTTAAAACTTGGGCAAGAACTAGTTCCATGTTTGTGGAGGAAGCTTTAATTTTAAAAGAAATGCCCGAGTACATGGTTATATCCTTATGACACACTTTATGAAGTATTTTTATCATATAAAACCCTTGTTTTCATTATCATTATCTTTGGGTTGGTTAGCTTATAAAGTAACCAATTGTTTTGGAGAGGATGATACTAATGTGAGAGAATGATGGACAATTTTTAAATCTTTAAAATTTTCTAAATATTTTTAATAAAATTTATTTTTTAATAGGGGAAGGATAAGTCTTATATTGGGAATTTTGTTTGAAGCAATGAATTTTAATATACTTGGGCATGAATGAAACAAACATTTTTGAGAAAATGGGACCCATATAAAAATATAACTAATTTGAAGTATACCATTAGAGGATATGAAGCAAGGATGACACGGATTCAAGATATAGAAAAGCAAATAACAAGAGGGTAAAAAAATTCAATATAGAGCACAAAAAAAAGGGAAGATATTGACAGAGATAGGAGAAATACATCAAGTGTAGCAATACATGGTAGAAAAAAAGTAGCAAATATGGATATCATAAAAGCATAGTGGGAGCATGGAACTGGAGGAGAAATCATTATGAATACCAAAATGGTAGAGTGAAAGCATGGTGGCACAATGGAAGCATGAGATCAAAGAAATAATAATTATAGATATGGGTGTGGTGTAGTGAATACATAGAACTAAAGGAGAAGTAATGAACATTAGAGTTGTTCAGAAAAACTTGGAATCATAAAAGACTATCATTAGTTAAGATTTCACTTGAATGGATGGATGATCAATGTTTGTACCAATTGTCCATAATAATTTGAAGATCATATTATTTGTTTTCTTCTCATGATTTAAGGATAAAATATTACTAAGGGATGGAATTGTATGGTACCTAGAGTTATGATATTGTAATATATATGAGTGTTATGGATAGTTGGCATGGAGCATGGAACCCAATGCTAATTATATTAGGGATATTATATTATAATAATGAGTTAAGTAAGGGATATAAGTCTACTAGGGTTAGGGTTATACCCTCCCCAAGTAGCATTAGTTGATGAGTATATAAAGAACAAATTATGCAATTCTAAGCAATCATTGACCATATCAAATATATTTTGTAATCGCCTTTGCCCATAGAGTGACCTCATTTTGGAATATCTTGTATAGTTATTCCTTCCTTAAGGAGTATTCTTCGTGTTGCCCTACCTTGAGTGTATCATTTATATTTGTCTCTTTGTGAATTATTGCATTAAGGAATGGTTTTAATTAATATTTTAGTATATTTGTGGAAGATTTATATTTATGAGAATAAAGGTTCATAACAATCATTGTACCATTACACCATATGTATTGAGACATCTAATATTATGAACAAATCATCACAATAGAGATGTTAATTTTTCCTAAGATAATAAATTTTTCTTAAAAAATATGTTTATAGTAATGATTACGAGAACTTTGTTGTGTATTTATTGATTAATACTACATCTCACATTGGAAAACATGTATTTTAAGGATTTATTCTCTAAGACGATAATTATTATAGTGTCATCAAGCATACCCAAGTAAGACTACATGGATGTGTTATATATATATATATATATATATATATATATATATATATATATATATATATATATTTATATATATATATATATATATTTACAATACCTATTAGGTAGCCTATTGAAACTGATCATAATTATGGTTATACTTAAGGCCATAGTTCCTAGATGGATTTAAAGTTAATATATGTTTAGGGAAATTGAAATAGTATATGTTATCTTACACATATCTCTTTGGATATGGCATATAATATAATATTTAGCATTAAGGATGGGATTACTAATTGAAAAACTAAATTAATGAAAGTTATATCTCCAATTAACCAGCATAATGGTTAATAAATGTGTTTATATATGCTTTCATTTATCTAAGGAAGTGTAGTATCTCAACTACTCCCTTCTAATTCTAAGAAATTAGCCATATAAAACGAGTTTTGCAAACCCAAAAACAACATTGCAAAACAAAAAAATGTCGATAAAATTAATAAAATTTGGTTGTCTCAAAAGTAGGTCAATTCGTTCAAATGCTGATTTTCTTACAAAAATGGACTGATTGGCTTGTAGGATCAATTTCTTCACAAAATGGACCAATTGGTTTGCAAGAATGATTCACTCACAAAATGAACTAATTGGCTTGTAGGACCAACTCACTCACAAAAATGGATCCATTGGCTCGTAGGAGAAATTCACTTGCAAAAATGGACTAATTGGAATTCACTCACAAAAATGGACCAATTCGACTGACAAGCCATAAATGGGTGAATTAGAAGGCAAAAATATTGAGGTGATTCTTCTAGAAAGTGATATTTTGGGATATAGTGGAACATTAAGTCATTATGCAAGCCTTTTAAGCCTATTAGAGGCATAATAAAAGGCATGCAATATTTGGTGGTGTATCATTTTGCTAAATATGACACCATTAATAGGAGAAATTGTTTCACCTTAAGTAACTCAAGGGTAAAATTTTATTGTAATTAGAGGCCTAATGTCGTCATTGTATCCATATTTTGGCCACGAGAATTCAAATCTACACTCTATAAAACCCACATTGTGGTTTGACATCATGATATCATAAGAAATTGGAAAGACCTTAGGAATTCATCAATGGAACCACCCTCTTGGGTTGCTAAGTACATGATGGTTATGGCCTACCCCTTCTATCCTGTATTATCATTTGCTTATTAATTTCATAATCTAATAAATGGGTGGACGTTGATGTTATTAGACTTCTCATGTGTTGAATGATAACACATTTTCCTTGCTATGATTTAAACCCTTATTTTCTTGAACCACTCACACACTTAAACTTTCATGTATTTTAAAATTTTCTACTTCATTTTTTGTTATTTTTCTTTTCATATTTTTCTTTCAATGCAAGTTAGTGTAGGTAAGCGTAGGACTATTCCATGAGGTACAATTGGAAGCTGACCTAATCCAAAGGTTGGAAAAATCCATTGGTAATCCCTTTCAACTTTTTTGAAACTTAAAATTACATGATTGATTGAGTGTAAGCCAGGAGTGAGGAAGAAGTGTAAGCAAGAAGCAAGAAGTAGAAAGCGTATGATCAAGGAACAAGTGCCACTTCTTGTTCTAGATATTAGAATAATTTAAAGGAATCATTTGAATATAATATAGGTAACATGGAAAGAAAGTAATTTTTGAAAGTCCTATATGAAAGTAAGAATGGCCTAGTTGGAAGTATGGATGCCCTAGCTCGCAATACGAGAAAAAATGAATCTATGGTAAACTCTGTCCAAGTAGCAGATACTATACCAAAAGTTATTATTAAGGATGAGATTATTGAACATGATATAATGTTTCTTTAAACCAGAGGGTTAATATTCCAGTTCCATGGATACTGGCTAGGGTTTTCTACGATTCAAAATTGGATCAAGTGGAAGTGAGGATTGAATTCAAATTACTCCATGAATTTCTTCCAAAAGGATTTTTCCTAATTATTTTCTCCAGTTCAAAAATAAGGGATAAACTAATGGATGGAGGTCCATTGTTTAGGGGTAGAGATGCATTATATTTAATACCTTGGAGTCAAAAAAAATTTATGGACACAAAAACTATTAAAATGCTTCTGGTATGGATTATAATTTTTGGACTTCCTTATCAACTTATCAATAAGGAGGTTTTGAAGAATATTGGTATACTCTAGGTGAATTCATCCAAGAGGGACCATCTACTAAGGAGAGAAGGCATATTGTTTACAGTCAAATATGTGTTTCCATGGATATTTAGATTTTTTTACCATAGTTGATTAGGATTAAATCTTAATCAAGATAATGGGATCAACAATTGGATTATAAAAATATTACATTTTGATGTCGCAAATGTCATGAAACTAGACGCATGGCAAGAGATTGCAAAGTAAAAATGGTAAAGGAAGATATGACAATTTTTGAGCATGAGAGTAGCTTCAATTTGAAACAAGGAGATCATATCATAGAAGAAGCTAGGTAAAATAAAGGATTTTCCACTCCTAAGAAAGTGGCAAGAAAAACCCCTCTACATCATCAAATGGAAAAAATCCATTATAGTTCGCTCAAATCAACCATTAGAAGAAAAAAATGATATGAGAGATGAGGAAGTACAATGTGCAAGTTCAAATATAAAAGGAGCTAAAGATGTGAAGGAAGAGGGGAAGGCAAATTTTAAAGCAAAGGAAGATAGGGAAGTGAATTTTAAAGAAAATTAGGTAGAGGTCAAGCTTAATCCAAGTAAATCACCTTTATTTTCCTCAAGTAGTGTACAATATTGTTCTTACAATAAAAATGAAACTAGTATAGATTGTATTTCTTACACTTTAGGGTTTTAGGAGCAATACAATAAAGAAAATATTATGGAGGATATCCAAGGAAATTAGGGTTTCTAGGCCAACATAATAAAGTAAAGACTATGGAGGATCATCTATGCAAATTAGATTTTTTAGGGCAACATACAGAAAAAAATGCTAATGAGGCTACTCCTTGTACTTTCAATTATTTAGGGCAATATAAATCTTTAGAAGATAAGTATCATTATGAACAATATGGAAAAGTAGTAAAAATAGAAGAGATTGATGAATATGACAGTGTTGGTGGGAATGGAAGAAGGAGATGAAGACCATCAAAGCAAGAACAAAGAGAAAAAAAAATCTCAAAAGGACATTGATCTAGGAAGCCAAATAAAATTATCATAGGTGTTATCAAGAAGTGGGGATAAGCACAGTAATAAAAAAAAAGGTGTTGATGATGAAAATGATATCATGGAATATTAGTGGTATGAATAAAACCCTTAAAAAAAGAGTTATTAAGTAATTAATAGGCTGTTATAGTCTTGATATTATTTTAATATAAGAAAAAAAATTAAGTAGTGAGGAATGAAAGGATGCTTTTAAGAATATTTGGAAGATGGTGATTGTTTAGTAGTTTCTTCCATAGGAGCTTCATATGGTATTGCAATAATATGGGATAAATGCAAATGGGATGGACAATTATTAGAAGCAGAAAGTAATTGGGTTGATGGATTATTTTGCAAAAAGAGGAAAACATCAAAGTTGGGGTTATAAATGTATATTCTCAAACTATAGATACTCCTCGTGAAAGATGTTGGAAGTACTTTAGCATATTTTTGTCAAATACAATAATGGTTCATTATGATTGATGGATTATTGGGGGTGATTTTAATACTATTATATCTCCTTTGGAAAAGAATGATGGTATTCTAGGATGGTCTAAATCAATGCAATATTTTGCTTCATATATCAATTCAAATGACCTTTGGGATGTCAGTCCCTCAAGATTTCAATATACATGGGATAATAGACACATTGGAAAAAAAGATATAATAAAAAGGTTGGATAGATTCTTGTTATCCAATAAATGATTACAAAAAAAGTATACAATATCTTCAGATACTTTATTGCGATCAAAATCATATCACAAACCCTTTCTTTTGACTTGTGAGTTACCTAATAATGGTCATCCAAAGACATTTCACTTTCAGTATATGTGGCTCCAAGACCTTAATTTTTTCTAGATGGTTATGTTATGGTGGGATGAATCAAAATTTGAAGGATCATGTATGTATAGGTTTGTTCAAAAGTTAAAATATTTAAAGGAGCAAATGAAGATTTGGAATGCCAAATATTTTGGTAACATTTTTAAAGAAAAGAAAGAAATTGAATCCAAGCGCAAAAATTTACAAGAGATAGTAGAAATTAATGGAATTAATCAAGATTATTATGTGAAAGAAAAATAATTACTTTTGATTATCATAATACATTGAAAAAGGAGTCCTCATATTGGTTCCAAAAATCTAGAGAGAATTGGATCAAGGAAGGAGATAGAAATATAATTTTTTCATGGTACAACAAAAAAAAATGTTTCTTTTTGTCACATCAAAAATATCTTAACTTCAGATGGAAGAAATATTGAGGACAAAGAATATATAAGGAAGGAAGCAATTCATTATTTCAAAAATATTTTATCAGATATTAGGAAAGTTAAGGAGGCACAAGAAAAAATTTTGCAAAATTTTCCATCAATTATCACTTAAGGACAAAATGAAAGCTTGATGAAAAAGATATTTATGGAGGAGCTCCATGAAGTAATTTTCTCTTTCCATACTAACAAGGCACTTGGCCTCGATGGATTTCTTGCAATTTTCTTTCAAAAATTTTGGGATTTATTGAAGAGTGATATGCTAATTATGGTTGAAGAGGCCTAAAAAAGGAAGGCTATAATAAGTGAGATCAATGCTACTTTTATTACCTTGGTTCCTAAGAAATGCGACAAAATATTTTGATAATTTTTGTCTAATAAGCCTTTGTAATATGATTTATAAGATCATTTAAAAAATTATGGAAAATATGTTTTTTTTTTTTTTTTAACATGGTGGAATTGGTAGCCGCCAAGAATCCGGGCAGGCCATCCAGTTTTTTATGGACGCCATAGTATTCTGTGCTATCCGCCCCAGAATCCGCCACATAGATCTTCGTACAGTCCGCCCCTATATCCACCATGCCACAATTATTTTAAACCTTTTATGCCGCTGAAAGCACCAGAAAAGGGACAAGTGTTTAGTCCGACAAGGCCCAATATTTGAACCTTGGACCTTCGCCCCCCTTATGGGGTTTGGATGAACTTGAAAGCACGAGATTCCGAAAGATTGAAAGGAAAACTAATGCGATGTATTCAAAACCCAAAGTTAACGCTTAAGGTCCTATAAAGTGAAATGCATGAAATGAAAGAAAAGAGACGAATTTAAATGAGATAAAAGGAAGTATAGAAAGCACAACCCTTTTTATTTATACTCTTCCAATTCGGTTACAAAGATGTCTCCTCCCTTTTAGGGGGTAGGAGCGTTAACATAGTTTCAATTACAATCATGGATTTAGTGTTCCTCCTTCCGCGTGCCCACATGTGAAATGGGCGAGCCAAAGTGTTGCCGCCGCTGGTATTGATGAATCTTTAATCCTTGCTGCTCCTCCTGCGTTCAAAGAAACAACAAATCGTCAGTAGCACCTATGTATGATAATGAAACTCGCAAATCTGAAAGAGTACTATTCATGAATATAAAAGATAAATATAACGATGATTAAAATGAATCTAAATAGACTAAAAATTTGGCAGAAGCATAAACAGGTAATTAATAAAATACTGCAAAAGAAACAGTCACCAAATTCGACGCAGATCGGTATTCGTTCCGGGGCAGGACGAATAAACCTGCAACAAACTGGTATTCGTTTCGGGGTGAAACGAGTAAACCTGCAGCAAACTGGTATTCGTTCCAGGGTGAAACGAGTAAACCTGCAATAAGGCAGGGGGTGCCCGGAGGCAAACCACCCACCGGTTGAGACTTTGTTTCGACACCAATCCACTTGGGATGAGTCTGAAACCTGTTGTGATGTGTTATCGGCAAATTGGTAGGATATTGTGTCTAGAAAATTGGGTTTTGGGTCTTGATTCGTGCCTCCAAAAGTCACCCAATAACCTCCCTTTCGATTAAGAGATTATGGATGTAAAGGCACAAATCGTAAGTCAACAAAATAGCAGCACTTCGTTGCTCAAAATGCTCCTTCTCTGTATCCTTTTGGGTGAGGAAATTCACCATTTTATAGACCCAAGGGGTCTCTTGAATTAACATGCAAAAGTGCTATTTTGCATGAATGCTTTTTTTTGTGAAGAGAAGACTTCTCCCTGATCAAGGACTTCATAACTGCTTCTGTAACTGCTTCTGCATGCTCAAAAGAACTCACTCACACTCCCATGCAATGAAGGGAGAGTTAAGTAGCTAATTTGAATTGTCATGAAAAAGCCCACTCTCACTCCCATGCAATGAAGGGAGGGTCAAGTGGCAGATCTGAGTTGTCCTGAAAAGCTCACTCTTATTCCCATGCAGTGAATGGAGAGTCAAGTGGCAGATCTGAGTTGTCAAAAGAGATCACCGCTCATACTCCTATGCCATGAAGTGAGAGTTTGTTTTGGTTGGGTGGGTGTGGGAAAGAGGGCCCCCCTGGGGGGGTCCGGTTTCCTCCCGTTTTTGGCAACCCCCTTTTGGGAAGCGCTGTGCAAGGCGCAGACCGAGCAAAAATAGATAACCAAAGCACTAATGATTAGGGTTTCTCAGTAACCTAACCAACTCTTGATGCCCCAAGTATGGAAAGGGCACGCATTCTTGAATCCTTGCTTCTGACGAGCTAAGGAACTTAACTCAAGTATTAACCTGGTTCGGTGAGGTATTACTTGAACTTGGACATTGATCAGTCATGAATAGGCAAAGGGCGCAACCTTTTGTCTGTGGGAACCTTGAGTTCATGATTCACGAATGCCAAGTGTTTGATCAGCTTGTGATGATTGCTTGTTTGCTGCCCCAAGCAGGGGCACGATTGTCTTTGTCAATGATCCTTTGAATGCGTGTCATTTCCAAGATTGGGTATATTGTTTGTTGATTGGCAACTAAGTGTGACTACCCCCTCAAGCGGCGAATCGATGAGGGAATGACCGACATGAGAAAAGCGACGAGTCGCTTGACCCAAGATGACTTAGGTAAGGGTGCCTTCAGATGTTTATCATTGAATGCGAAAGCAGTTTCCCGATTTTTGAACCTATTTTTGGTGGGGGTAAACCCGTTTTGCGACGCCATAAGGGGTAAACATTGTCAAAAATCCGATCTCCCGTGGAGCGGTCCGGCCATGGTAGCCTTCTTAGGGATAGAGATAGTGATAATGTAAACCCCGACATCTGTTTTGTTATGCCAAGAATGTCAGGTGCAATAGCACTCTGGTTTGGCAATTTTTAGTGTTTTGGGTATGGTGCTTTTTGCCTGTTTGTTTTTTTTTTTTTTTTTTTTTTTGAATTCGTTCCGGGGTGGGACGAATATCATGCTGTTATTCGTCCTAGGGTGGGACGAGCGCTCTTTCGAGGAAAAGCGCTCGTTCCAGGCAGGAACGAATACCAGCAAGCAAAAATTATAAATATGCAAAAATAACGGATTGGGCTCATTTGCACTGTTCATCGCGAGCGAATTGGAGCTCTGAGGAGGAGGAGGAAGATTTTCTGCCATGAAGCACTGCCGAACTTTCCAGCTACCATGAGTGCACAGACCGGGTCGTCAAGCGACGGAGCCGAAGCGAGACCAATAAGTGAACTATCTCCTCGAGTTTTAATTTGAAAAAGTGCAAATTTGTTTTTATTGTGTTTTTCTTTTGTTTAAGACATGGAACCCTAATTAATTAATTAAAAGGTGAATGAATTTGATTTAAAGACCATGAAACGAAATGAAACGTGTATGCAAACCGATGGGAACCTAGATGGAAAACCATAAAATAAACCTAAATGAAACTTAGAGTAACACCTTAGGGTAACCACGGTTAGAAAAATATATTTTTTTTTTTTTGTGTGAATGGTGAAACTTAGGTCGAAACCGTAGGTAAACCATGTCAAATTTTTATTGTGGAAATGATGAAAAATGAAACCCTAGGGTAAAAATTGATGAATTTTTTTTTTTTTTTTTGGTTTTGAATGGTGAACTTAGGTTGAAACCATCAGTAAACCGTTGCAATTTTTATTTTGTTTTTGAACTGAAACCCTAGATTAAAAAATTGCTGAATTTTTTTGTTGAATGGTTTAAACTGAAGTTAAACTTTCAGTAAACCATTGCAGATTTTGTGTTGTTTTTGAAATTTAAACTGAAACCTTAGGTTAAAAATTGTTGTATTTTTTTTGTTGAATGGTTTAAACTTAAGTTAAACTGTCAGTAAACCATTGCAGTTTTATGTTGTTTTTTTTTTTGGTTTAAAGTACAGCTTTGTTTTTGTCAGTTAACACTAGAATTAAAAACTCTAGAAAACTATTTGTTTTTTTTTTTTTTTGTTTAAAGTACAACTTTGTTTTTGTCAGTTAACACTAGAATTAAAAATTCTAGAGAACTATTTGTTTTTTGTTTTTGTTTGTATACATGTTGATGAATGGTGTTGTTGTATATTGATGCAGTTTTGTACATGTGATGTTGGTTTGGTTCATGTTGTTGATGTGTTTATCTTCTGTGATGTGCAGGTGGTGAAGAGTCGGTATCGGGTACCGACTATTTTTTCTAGTGCCCGAGAGGCGTTGAGTGCGGAGGACTGGGAGTGGCTTGATGCCTTGGGGCTCAAGCATGTGGCTCGATTGGAGCCAATTGTTGGGGATCGGGCGTACTTGACAGCTTTGATCAGCCTATGGGATGTTCGGATGAACACCTTCCATCTCTCGATAGGGGAGATGACAGTTACCTTGGAGGATGTGTATCAGATTCTTCGGATTTTGATAGACGGGGTTCCCATCCGGACGACGCCACGAGGCCAGAGGACGGCTGTACTGACTCGATGTTTTGGACATGGGGAGGACTTGGGTGTGGAGGACGCGGTGCAGAGAGCGGAGGATGATTGTCAGATGGGTGGGATCTTAGTGCGGTGGTGGTACGAGAGGAGGGTGTTGGGAGTGAGGCATACACTACTCATGAGCCTTATTTCCAACATGTTGTTGCCAGACTCCTCGGGGGCGAGGTTCCCATGGAACCTACTGGAGGTGGTGTGGCAGTTAGTGGATTGTCCTGTGATAGAGCCTATGATCATGAGATGGGGCCAGACGCTCTTGGCTCAACTATATGATGAGTTGTATGAGGTCCGTTGTCAGGGGCGAAAGGGGATTGGCTGCAGTTTCTTGCTACAGAGCTGGGCCTGGCAGCATATAGCCATGGAGCGACCACGAGGGCTACCCTGGACTACACGGGTTGACATGGTGGATAGAGACATTGGTTATGGGGCTTTATGGTATCGATCTGAGGAGCGGGGGCAGAGTCGACGGTTTGCGGGAGACGTGGATCATTACGTAGATGCATTGGCATGACTGACTCTAGGAGATGTGGTGTGGAGGCCATATCGGGATTGTCCCGCATGGCCGAAGGCTGATGAGTGGCTTCGACGGGTCCAGAGGGGGAGGTGGGTCATTGGACGACACGGGACAGAGCAGGAATACTTCCATTATCTCTGAGTGACACGACAGTTTGGGGTACGCCAGGGGTTGCCTGGGGAGCCCGTAGTCTATCGACGTCGAAGCGATGAGAGGACTCTAGCTGCACCGATCCTCGAGCCGCTAGGTGAGGAGGTGGATATAGTATTGGACACTCCGGACGTGGATGACGTCGGAGTTACTATCGAGTACCAGGAGTGGTGGACGCTCCGACGATGGCGAGGGGAGGGGCCATTGGGAGGGGATGAGGCAGCGATAGGCGGAGAGGGTGCAGAGGCACCAGGAGGGGGTTGGGGAGCTCCTGTTGATGTGGAGATGGTGGAGGTGGCAGATGCGGGAGAGGACTTTGGTGAGGAGGAGCAGCCAGAGATGCAGGATGCTCCGAGCAAGCCGGTGCTCCAGAGAGGCCGACGCAGCCAGCCGTGTCGGGGGATACAGAGGCGGGGTTGCACGCGGAGGTGGCACGATTGACGGAGGTGCTACGGAGGCGAGATCGGGAGCTTGGGGATGCACTACGGGAGAGGGATCTCCTACGGGCGTAGTTGGGGCAGCGTGAGGCTAACCTTGCGACATATCGTCAATGGGCGAGGGACTTGGGGCGACAGCGGGACGAGCTGGAGGATGAGGTTATCCGCCTTGGTGGGCAAGTGCCTGCATTCTCTGGAGGTGGATCATCGCGATGCTCGAGAGGGAGCGACATGGAGCAGACAACATCCTCACAGCGGAGGCGGCGGGATGAGGGAGAGGCCAGCGGGCATGGTGCGGGGGTGAGCAGTAGCCGCCCTGAGAGGTCTCAGAGGACCCGCACCACGGGGGGTAGTTCCCGTCGCACCGATCCTACGTGATCATGGTGGACGATGCCCTAGACTTGGGGATTTTGTTGTATGATTGCGGGGTCAGAGGACCAGTTTTGTAGCCTGCGGGCATCTCTTTTTTTGATATATATACAGATGACATATTTTTTGTGGATGCACTTTTCATGATTTATGTTTATGTACATGTTTTTACATTAATGTATGCATATGCGATTATGAATGCGATGGTTCTAATTTGTATGATGAATGCCAATGGAATAAATGAAATGAGTTGTTTATGTTTTGTCATTGGCACCATAGACTGTGCAAGATTTGACTGACTTGCTATATGAATGGGATGACTTTGTGGAATGACTGTGCATGTGAAAACTTTGTTGTTGTATTTTGCATATTTGTTTGATGATGATGTATGGAATAAAATGTACCAGTTGTTATAATGTAGTTAAGCTTTTTTGGGAGTCAGATATTTTAACTAACTAGCCAAGATTGTACATTTATCTCGCAAGACTTTTGAACAAGGTCTAAATCCGACTTGAATTTAACCAAGTTATTTCACATCCCTGTGTGTGCAATTGAGTTCGTTTATGTGGTATTTGTTAGGATACCACCAGTGCCAGATAGGCTATCAACCAAACCTGTACTGAGGATCACCTAATTAGCTCCACTAACTCCGTTTTTGTGTTTAGCAAGATTAATCCACGGGACAATCTAGGGTACCATAGCTAGCTCATCCACATGCAAACATTGGTCTGCTCACATGCAAAGCTAATGTGACAGACATATCGTCATGCGGGTAGGATACCGCCATTGCCAGGTAGGCTGTACACCAAACCTATAATGAGGATCACCTAGATGGTTTTTGAATGCTGAGAATTCCAGGGATTCAAGTTCAGGTTGTTTATTGGCTCAATGGTTTGGGATATTTGCTCGTATACAAAGTGATGAAAATCACTGTTTATTTTGTTCTTTGTTTTTCTTTTTGAGCAAGGATTTTGAATAGTGGTGATAACCACTATTATTTGATTTTGTATTTTGGGATTTGTAAGTTTGAGCTTGTGAATGGCCTTGATCCTGTTGGCCTTGGGGATGACTACCCATCCTGTTCAGGGACGTGTAGTACGAATCCTTACGACTTTGGGACCCAAGGGGATGATGGAGATTATGAAGTAAGGGCATTGATCTTTTGGGCCTTGGGGATGACTACCCATCCTGTTCAGGGACGTGTAGTACGAATCCTTACAACTTTGAGACCAAAGGTGAATGGAAATGGTTGTGATGATGGTTTGTTGGAATGTTGTTTTGGAATGGCATCGATCCTTTTAGGTCTTGGGGATGACTACCCATCCTTGGCAGGGACGTGTAGTACGAATCCTTACAATCTTAGGGACCAATGGTGATTGGGATTTTGGTAGTGGTGAAAACCACTATTTATTAAGGGGAATTGATGGGGAAGAGCTTGTCCTTTTGTCAATTCTCAGCATTCTGGAACCATTCGCACAGGGGGATGAACAGGCTAATCTTTCGCCGATGGTACCCTAGACTGCTTTGTAGGTTTCGCTTGCGTTCACACAACTTAGGAATTATTTTATGTGTGTAAATTTGTGTAGGGATATTACATAACGAGGTGTGACCCAAGTAAAATTTTCCTGTGTAAAATCTGTTTGACTGTGTACAATTTTTGGCTAGAAAGGTAAAGACAGTTGAATAACGAAAACCCTAAATACATTAGGAGACAACTGACTAATGCTAAAAAAATGGGATGGTGTGATGCGGGATGTAAGCATTGAGAAAATTGATGTGATGTGGAAGATGATGGGATTGCCAAGCAATTACAGTCTATGGTGCTTTTGACTTGTATAACCAACAAATATGCAATGTATGAATGGGATGCCTAATGCAACCTATATTTTTGTATTTTTGATGTTTTATGAGTATGCATGAAATGGAAATGCAATTTTTTTGTTATTTTTGATGATTTTATTGTTTGTGTTTATTTTTGAATATTTGTTGTGACCAAGCGGCTATGGTAACCCTTGGAGCTTTTGGTTTGACCAAAGGGTTTATGGACACCTTTGGGGCATTTTGGGATTGACCAAGCGATTGTGGAAATCCTTGGAGCTTTTGGTTTGACCAAAGGGTTTATGGACACCTTTGGGGCATTTTGGGATTGACCAAGCGATTGTGGAAATCCTTGGAGCTTTTGGTTTGACCAAAGGGTTTATGGACACCTTTGGGGCATTTTGGGATTGACCAAGCGATTGTGGAAATCCTTGGAGCTTTTGGTTGGACTATGGCTCTCTAAATGTGGAATGGCCTCAAATGAATGATGTTCAAGGGTTCGAGCTCCTTGATTCCTTCAAGAGAGGCAAGTCGGTAAGTTCCAGGTCCTATTCGACTATCAATCACATAAGGACCCAACCAGTTTGCTGCAAACTTGTCCCTCAGATGGGACGGTAAATTAGAATTCTTTTGGTTCTCTTTTAAGACCAAGTCACCAACCTAAAATTCCCTCAAGTGGACCTTCATGTTGTATGCTTTCTTAAGTCGCTCTTGATAGATACGCAAATGCTCGAGAGCATTGACGCGTCGTTCATCAAGCAACGTAAGTTGATCTAACCGGGCCTGTTGCGTAGTGTCATCATCGATGAACTCTTGCATTGAAATGCGCAACGAAGGGATTTCCAACTCAAGAGGCATGACTACCTCGGAGCCATACACCAATGAAAATGGAGTTGCCCCAGTGGGCGTCCGGATGCTGGTGCGATAAGCCCAGAGGGCAAGCGGGATCTGAATGTGCCAATCCTTATGATTATCTATGATAGTATTTTTGAGGATGGCGATGAGCGTTTTGTTTGACGCCTCTGCTTGCCCATTTGCCTGCGGATAATAGGGTGTTGAAAAGTTGTGCTGAATTTTGTACTTTGTGGTCAAAGCATGCACATATTTATTCTTGAATGGTGTCCCATTATCTGATAGGATCTTGGATGGAATACCAAAATGACATATGATATTATGCAAAATAAACTCCGCAATGCGGGGTCCAGTCGTAGAGGTTAACGGAATTGCTTCCACCCACTTGGTAAAATACTCTGTGGCTGTAATGATGAATGTGTGATGCCCCGACGATGCAGGGGAGATCTTTTCGATTAGATCAAAGCCCCACTACGAAAAATGCCAAGCCGATTGGATCGGTTGCAAGGCCTGAGAAGGTACGTGTGTCAAATTGGCATGATGTTGACACTTCACGCACTTCTTCACATATGCGCAACAATCTCGCTCTAAAGATGGCCAATAATAACCCATGCGAAGAATGCGCTTTGCGATGGCCATACCGCTGAAGTGGCCACCACATGTACCATCGTGTGCTTGGGTGATCGCCCAAGCGGACTCTTGCTGGTCCAAGCAATGGAGGAGGATTCCTTCATAGCTCCGACGATACAAAATGTCTCCTAACAAGACATGTTTTGCCGCTTTCTGTTTGAATGATCTTTTCGCGGCTTGTGTCAATCCAAGTGGGAGAGTACCTAGCTTGAGGTAATCCCTAATGGGTGTGTACCAATCCTGCTGATCAGAAACCTCGATGGTATGAACGGCCAATCCCTCTTGAAGTTCATCCCAAACAAAAGCTGAACGGGAAAGAACTTGTAAAAATAGCGTTGTGTTGCTATTAAGAGGGGAAGGGGAGAACAAGGACCCCCAGTTGGCTTGAGTCAAACAATATTGGATTCGAGAAAACCTATCCATAGATGGTTCAATCTGGATCAAGTGGATTCCTGGCGTGAGGTCAGAGCTTGCACGCTCCATCGCAGGTTGCGATAATGTCTTGACCTGAATGGTTGTCATCTCATCGAAAGGGTCTTGCGGGATGAGGGACCCCAAGGAGGCCATAGTATCCGCAAAATGATTCGATGATCGAGGGAGTGCCTCGATGTCGTACCATTCAAGTTGTGCCAGGAATTTGTCCACAAGGGCTTTATAGGCCTACAGAACTGGGCATTTACATTGGAATATCCCCTTAACTTGATTGACAATTAACAACGAGTCACCAAAGATGTTCAATCGTTTAATGTTCATGGTGATTGTTGTCTGAAGACCTATGAGCAAGGCTTCGTATTCTACATTGTTATTGGTGCATGGGAAGTCTAATTTAAATGACAAAGGCATTGGAGCCCCTTGTGGAGTGAAGAATACAATTCCCGTGCCACCTCCTTGCTCACACTTAGAACCATCAAAGAATAGGGTTATGTCAGCTTGTGACTCGAGCTCATCGGAATCCGGCGATTCCGAAACATGGAAGACCCCATCATCAGGTAGTTCGAAGGTCAGAGGCTGATCGTCTTCAAGAGGAGCCTCTGCTAGTTGATCGGCGATGACTTGACCTTTTATGGATTTTTGTCCAATGAATTCTATGTCAAACTCCGTCAACAACATGATCCATTTCGCCGTGCGGCTACTATGATAAGTACGACTCATCATGTATCGCAATGGATTCTCCTTAGACACAACATACGTCTTATTACTAAGCATGTAGTGGCGTAGCCTTTTGGTAGCAAACACCACTGCCAAGCAGAGCTTTTCAACGTATGCATAGTTAAGTTCATAATTGACCAGGGTGCGGCTAAGATAATATGTAGCCTGTTCTTTGTGAAGCTCATTTTTCTGGGACAACATGGCGCCCAATGCCACCTCAGTAGCTGAGATGTATAAATAGAATGACACTCCTGGTCTAGGTGGTGCCAATACTGGTGGCGAAGCCAAGTACTATTTAATATCGTCAAAGGCTAACTGGCACTCGTCATCCCAATGGAATGCTACCCCCTTGTGCAATAATTTATTCATGGGTCGGCACTTGTCAGATAACTACGCTATGAAGCGTTTGATCGACGCGACCTTTCCCTGCAGACTTCTGAGCTGCTTGATGGTAGTTGGGGGAAGCATTTCAAGGATTGCCTTGACTTTGTTGGGATCCACCTCGATTCCTCATTTGGAGACTATGAAACCCAAGAGCTTTCCAGAGGTGACGCCAAAGACGCACTTCTTGGGGTTTAGTCTGACTTTATGCTCAATGAGGCGATCAAGGACCTTGCTCAAGTCACCAAGGTGATCTGGGCACAAAAGAGATTTGGCCAACAAATCATCCATGTAATCTTCCAAAGTTTTGTGCATGTAATCATGGAAGATGTACGTCATGGCACGTTGGTAGGTGGCTCCAGCATTTTTAAGGCCAAAAGGCATGACCTTATAGCAAAATGTCCCCCAAGGCGTTGTGAATGCCGTTTTTAGTTGGTCCTCAGGATTGATACGAATTTGATTGTATCCTGAGAAACCATCCATAAGGGAAAGCATTTCGTGGCCCGCTGTAGCGTCTACCAACGCGTCGATGCTTGGCAAGGGAAAATCATCCTTAGGACTCGCTTTGTTAAGATCTCAAAAATCGGTGCATATGCGAATCCTCCCGTCGGGCTTCTTGACGGGAACCATGTTAGACAACCATGGCGGATAATCCACACAGATGACAAACTGTGCATCCAACAACTTTTGTAACTCGTCTTTTACCATTAAGGCCACTGTTGGGTGCATCTTGCATAGTTTTTGCTTTACTGGCTTGATTGTCGGATCAAGCGTTAAATTATGCATGACTAGTTGTGGGTCTAGTCCCGGCATATCCTTGTATGACCATGCAAAAACCTCCTTCTTCTCCTTGAGAAGGGCAACATAATCGGCTTGCTCTTTGGGGGAGAGACTTACCCCCAGCTTGAGAATCCATGGATTCATTGGATCGGTGCCGATGTCTATGTCAGTTGTTTCCTCAATTAACATGTGGGATCCGTCCTCCAACTGATGAGGAGTGGGGATCAAATTGATATCATTTGCTGAATTAAGATCATCATTAGGAACGTCAGGTTCCTCTTCAGCATGGAAGACATCCTGAGTCTATCCTGGAGTGAAATGAAACATCCCACCGCAAGGCCAATACTCTGATGGGGATGGTGGTGTGTCAACGCGATCCCAATCTATAGCCTCTATGTCTAGATGCAATAACCATGTTGGATCGGCTGGATCATGGATGGGGGCGGTCAAGTCAATGGAGATCATGTTGATGAAATGATTGTAACCTCCATTACCGCAAGTGTGATAACTCTGACATTCTGGATGTTCTTGATGCTTTGGATCTGGCTCTGTAGGCACTGGTACAAAGGGATCAGCCCTATGCGTGGACATGCAAATGGGGTCTGCCCTAGGCACTGATGGTTTGATAGGGTCTCCAGGTGGAAGATGCTCTCTGTGTACCTAGAGTGGCGGGTGCAGTAATTGCTATAACTACGTCGGGTTGAGGTGCCACCTATGTCTTGGACCTATGTGTAAGTGTTCAAACATGTCATCTATGTCCAAGGGATATTGTTGTTGCATTTGTCGCATGTGGTTGAGATAGGCCATCTCGGTTTCATCTTCGTAATCACTATCAGAGATCCACAGGCCTTCATTAACTCCAACGATTGCTTGCGACACATGAATCTCATCTTGTTCGAGCAAATTGATGTGGTCCCACCTAGGTTGTTCCACTCTCTGTGGAGGGACTGGATTGTCTTGAAGTGGCCTGTGCTCAACTGGAGCAGCCAATGGGAACATTGTCAAGAAGTGTTCCTGATCATCATCCATGGGATGCATTCTTGCGAATGATTAGCGGGGGACCCTCGTACTCCGACTCATCTTCGGAAGACCCTTCTTGGTCTTGGTCCATATTCCCCTTGTGGGTGAGTCCTTGAGGTGTCTCCTTGTTCGGCCGAAGGGAAAAGGTTGTTGAGGTCAACAAGGTTGTTTGTTTGTAATGGGAGATAATCCCCCAATGTATAAGTTGTATTTGGATTGGCATATGGATCTGATGCCAACCCATCCTTGTTGCCTATCCCTAGGCCTTGCATGTTTTCGACCAAGATGTCGAGGGGCAAAGGGTGATTAAACCCTACTCCTGACTTGTCATAAGGCATTTGGTATCTTGGTTGGCACAAAACACGCACTCCTTGTTCATACCTACCCAACCCATATCCATGCCAATTGCATTGGCTAAGATATCTTAATGCGAAGTCTGGGTTAGACAGATAATTGACATCCTCCACAAAGGGCTCTTCATCTTCCTCTTCTTGTAGGGAAGGTTCAACGCCATTATCCAGGCCCCCATAAATGAAGTTTGTCTGATTAGGTGGGTAGCCTAGAGGCACCACAGAGCCGATGGGGAGTCTAGGTCTCCCCATATCCTGCATAGACTCAAGGGTGGGCGTGGCGACAACATTGCGCACTATATACTCCCCCATGCCTGTGTTAGACATCTCAACAGTAATCGTTGGCGATTGAGAGGAAGCGAATGGGAGTTCTCCTTGAGTCCACTCCATGTGGGGTGAACTAGGCGTCTCGACTTCCATTCTATTAGGCCTCTCTTCTGTCGAGATGTTGGAGACTGAGGGTGGTTCCTCTTCCAGGGGCTTCTTTCCTTTGTCCGTTGGTGTGGCCACCGTAGGTGGCATCGTTGTGGGAGGACTAGATGAAGAAGATGAACCCGCCTGGGAATTTGATTGATTTGGTAATGGAAATTCTTGCGTAATCGAACCCCTTTTAGATGGATTTAACTAAAAATCCACATGTGTTGAAGGAAGGGTCGACTGCGGCATTAGGTGCACTGAATTGCAGTATTTGAAAGGTTCTAAATCTATGGGGACCACGTGCACTTGTCCTTCAAATGTATACTTTAAACATTGATGAGCAATTGAAGGGACACACTTCATGTCCCGGATCCAAGGTCACCCAGCAAGATATTGTAAGCCATCTCACCTTCTAAAACATGGCACAATGTATGGATGTTCTTTTGTCCCACTTGTATGGGTAGGACAATTGTGCCAACTGTCGAGCATATCGCATCATTGAATGCTCGAAGAGTATAAGTGGAAGGTACGATGTGAGAGGCTGGCAACTTCAAATGTTTTATGGCGGTGGTTGTAATAATGTTACTGGACGAACCAGTGTCTACCAACACCCGCTTATATGGAATCCCATTGACCCACGCAATAACGTGCAGGGGTGGATCCGCCACATCACCAACCACCGATTTTAATTCATCTTCTCGAAAGGTGATGACTGGTTCCATACATTGTTTCACATGGCCCACGAAGTTGTTGAAAGAATTTGCTTCGTGGGGATGCAGCTCAATTGCCTTTAAGATCTCCATGAGAGCCTCCCGATGGGGTGCTGATTGCTGAATAAGCTCATATATGGAGAGCCTAGCCGACGTGGTCCTTAGACTTTGAGTAAGTCTAGTTCGAATCGTGGCCACTGGTCTAGGCGGGGGAAGCTGTGTAGGGGTCGGTTGAGTTTGTGACATTGAGGGAACTTCTCTTGTGGCTGCCGCGAGGGCAGCTCCTGGGTATCTCTTGTTTCGAGTCACGATGCTTATCATCCCCACATACCCTTCCATGGGGCAATTCTGCTGCACCTCATTGACATGAAGAGGTTTTGCTTGTGCATCATGTGTGGGCAAAGGATCTCTGAACATGCCCATTTGTTGGTTGTTAGGCGCTATGGGATTATCCACTGCCAATGTGTTGTTGTCAATGAGATCTTGCACTAAACCTTTGAACTTCCAATAGGCGTTAAGGTCATGCCCTTTCCTTCTATGGAATCTATAGTAAAGATCCTCTCTATAGCCCTTAGGCTTTGGCGCATTAGGATCTATTGTTTGAATCTCTGGAAGATTAATCAAGTTTGCCATTGACAAACGGTCAAACAAGGAGTCCCTGGACTCGGTGTATGGTGTAAATTGCCACCTAGGGCGACGCTGCTGATTGTTGTCCTATTTTTTATTTTCTTTCGCATAGTTGTTGGGAGGCACTGCCTGATAATTAGCCTTTGGAGGTTGTGTTGCTTGGGCAGGCTTAGGGGCATTGATAGCAACTTGATTGACCGCGATGGGTTTCTATTGCGTAGTCCCTATTTTAGTGCTCTTGTTCCATTCTTTTTTCTTAGGCTTGGCAATTTCGCCATCCTGTATCTTGATCTCTTCGATAATTCTAGCTTGCGCCGCAGCTTCTTCTAGAGTGGCATATTGTTGCAGTTGCAATAGCACGAGAGATCGATCGCAAACAACTCTTTGCGAACATTTGAGTTAGGTCAGACATAGGAGGGAGGTAGGATAGCTTTGAAAGCAACGTCCTCCACCGATTCCCATATGCCACCATAGATTCCTCCTCATACTGCTTGAGGCTAGCTAGATCACTTAGTGACGCCTTTTTCTTTGTGTTAAAAGTGAAACGTTCTAGGAACGCGTCCACTAGCTGATCCAAGTTGTAGATGCTATGCTTCGGTAAATGGGTAAACCAATCCGAGGCAGGGCCTACGAATGTGGTTATAAATGTTCTTAATAGCAATGCATCATTGTCTTGAATACCGAAGCATTGGCTCAAGAATCGAGTCACATGCTCTTGAGCATCTTCGTCCCCTCTAAAGAGTGCCAACTGGGGCAGCTTAAAATGTTCGGGGTATGGAGGTGCCGAGCACTGACGGATGCACAGGATGACTATGGAGTTGGCATAAAGTAGGCTTTTGGGGCCCAGAAGTCTTGAGCTCCATAGTCTCTAAGCGTTCTAACAACACTTTGTATGCATCGGAGGACTTAATCTCCTCCTCCTTGGTTTGCTCCCACTGTGGGTTGTGGGGAACTTGAGGCCTTTGGAGGGATAACTGGGTAGCACCCCTTCTACCTTGATAGGGCATTTCAGCCCGCTCTTCTTCTTGTTCATAATCCTCATAAGCTTCTTGAGGAGTGTCTGGCCTAGGCCTGTAAACATTGATGGGTGCCCACGGAGGATGCCCATCACGGTTTTGAGGAGTGGCCTCCCGCTCAGGTCTAGGAGGTCTTAGAGGCAGTGCTTGATGAAGTCGTGGAGACCTGTCTCGCACTAAGGGGTTGTGCCTCACATACATCTCATATTTATGCGCGAGGGACTGGGACCTTCTCAGGCACATTGTTGTGAAGCAATTCAGCTGTTTGACGCTGAATGCGCTCTTGGTTAAGGTGACACAAATGTTCTAATTGTTGTTGGTCTTGCCTAAGCCGCGTGATTTGTGCTTGGCGGGTGGCTAGTTTGGCAAATGCCAAGTCACTTTGTTCCGTCGTCTCTTGTTTAGGAAGCCTAGATGCCTCCCCTACATGTCTGTCTCGATCATGGTGATCCGAGATCCCTATGGGCTGCTTCCCTCTGTCGAGGTTAGCGGCATTCACTTGAGGTTCTGGCCTTAATGGGCGATCCTGATACAAGGCAGGCATGGAGGTACATCGCTCTCGTGCTGTGTACTGCTCTTGAGGAACGTAGTGATCTCCCTCGTACTCTCTTTCGTATGGGTAAAAGGTGCGGGCAGAATTGTCTTGCCCCGCTTGGAGAGCCTGATACTCTGGATATTGCCTAGTGTCTCGAACAGTAACACGGGGCAAAGGAGGGATGAAGAAATCATGTGGCCCCTCTTTCTGGACCCTTTGTTGCTCTAGAGCAGTACACAGTGCTTCATCACTAGGCCACCCATAACGAACTTCTACGGGAGGTCTAGTGTCTGTGTTGAGATCTACGTATAGGTTATCCTCATGAAAGGGCCTATGCTGAGTGGGGGTACCCCTTAAGGAGGTGCCTCTATGCTCTTGTCTAGTGATGGCATGAGTTGGAGTGCCCCTCAAGGAGGTGCCTCTAAAGTCATGTTCTGTAACTGCATGGTGTGGACTAACTTGTGTATCCTGCCGCCAAGGCGGGATGGCCAAGTCTTTAGGGCTATAGCGGAGGTGACTTGTCCCCCTTGGTGTATTCTCTGCAGCTTATGCCCGTGATTGGGCTTGGCTACGAGTGTACACCATGGTGATGTTAACCTAAAGATGCAAAAATTCTTTTTTTTTTAGATTTTTCTTTTTATGATTTTTTTTTTGATACTCTAAACAGAAAATAGCATACACACACAAGCAATGATTATCTCTTTTAAAGATTAAGAGTGTGCCCTAATTCTGGTTTAGTGTGTTTTGTTGTTTGTTTTTGAAAGCTTTTTATGAAAACCGTTTAAATGCAATTATGAAGGCTCATATGACTCCCAAAATGGTCGCCCCTTCAATATACCATTGTCGGACCGATATACCAACCTCTCTATATACCCGCCCTTACGTGAGGGAGACTATAGGTACGTGAGAGCAGATGATACATGGAACATAGGTGGTACGGAAGGGGAATCGCTCTGTTTATGACACCTACCATAGAAGACTTATCCTCATGCGCTAGGAATCACCCTAGCTACACTTGGTCAGCTTTCATCAGGATTTACGTCTAGCAATAGTGCGATCGGGGTAATGTATGCAAATATCCAAGCCAACGTGGTGATGAAATCCACTGTTGGTCTTGCTCAAGGGCTGGGGTTTTATGACCAGCTCCTTGGTTTAAGTAACCACGTGATGTGTGAGGTTCATTTTAATTTGCAAAAAATGAAACAGGCAAACAAAAAGGAAACTTTCCCTAAGCCATACAAAACTGAAAATCAGAAAATAGAAAACAAAAATTTGACAGAGGCTTGTTAAAAACCCCTACCTCTTCTCTGCCCAAAAGGATGTTTCTGACTTGCTGCTCTGAAAAATGTACAGAACGCTATTCGTCCCGGGGTGAGACGAATATCAGAACCGTATTCGTTCCAGGGTAGGACGAATGCCTATTCGCCCCTGGGTGAGACGAATCCCAATTCTGTAATCGTCGTGGACCGAAACGAATAACAGTCTAATGACTAAAAAATAGGTACCTACAATCAAAACAAGCAATTTTAGATCAAAAATCTAACCTAAAAAAAAATAGAGGACAGAGGTCCCACCGTGATCGCCATTGAAAGCACGAGATTCCGGAAGATTGAAAGGAAAACTAATGCGATGTATTCAAAACCCAAAGTTAACGCTTAAGGTCCTATAAAGTGAAATGCATGAAATGAAAGAAAAGAGACGAATTTAAATGAGATAAAAGGAAGTATAGAAAGCACAACCCTTTTTATTTATACTCTTCCAATTCGGTTACAAAGACGTCTCCTCCCTTTTAGGGGGTAGGAGCGTTAACATAGTTTCAATTACAATCATGGATTTAGTGTTCCTCCTTCCGTGTGCCCACATGTGAAATGGGCGAGCCAAAGTGTTGCCATCGCTGGTATTGATGAATCTTTAATCCTTGTTGCTCCTCCTACGTTCAAAGAAACAACAAATCGTCAGTAGCACTTGTGTATGATAATGAAACTCGCAAATCTGAAAGAGTACTGTTAATGAATATAAAAGATAAATATAACGATGATTAAAATGAATCTGAATAGACTAAAAATTTTGCAGAAGCATAAACATGTAATTAATAAAATACTGCAAAAGAAATAGTCACCAAATTTGATGCAGATCGGTATTCGTTTCGGGGCAGGACGAATAAACCTGCAACAGACTGGTATTCGTTTCGGGGTGAAACGAGTAAACCTGCAGCAAACTGGTATTCGTTCCAGGGTGAAACGAGTAAACCTGCAATAAGGCAGGGGGTGCCCGAAGGCAAACCACCCGTCGGTTGAGACTTTGTTTCGACACCAATCCGCTTGGGATGAGTCCGAAACCTGTTGTGATGTGTTATCGACAAATTGGTAGGATATTGTGTCTAGAAAATCGGGTTTTGGGTCTTGATTCGTGCCTCCAAAAGTCACCCAATAACCTCCCTTTCGATTAAGAGATTATGGATGTAAAGGCACAAATCGTAAGTCAGCAAAATAGCAGCACTTCGTTGCTCAAAATGCTCCTTCTCTGTATATTTTTGGGTGAGGAAATTCACCATTTTATAGACCCAAGGGGTCTCTTGAATTAACATGCAAAAGTGCTACTTTGCATGAATGCTTTTTTCTATGAAGAGAAGACTTCTCCTTGATCAAGGACTTCATAATTTCTTCTATAACTGCTTCTGCATGCTCAAAAGAACTCACTCACACTCCCATGCAATGAAGGGAGAGTTAAGTAGCTAATTTGAGTTGTCATGAAAAAGCCCACTCTCACTCCCATGCAATGAAGGGAGGGTCAAGTGGCAGATCTGAGTTGTCCTAAAAAGCTCACTCTTATTCCCATGCAGGGAATGGAGAGTCAAGTGGCAGATCTGAGTTGTCAAAAGAAATCGCTCGTACTCCTATGCCATGAAGGGAGAGCTTAGTGGCAGTTCTGAGTTGTCCTGTGCCGAGGTTTGACTTTTTGTCGGTCAAACCTGGTATTCGTCCCACCCCGAAACGAGCGCTGGAATTCGTCCCTGGGTGGAACGAGTACCAGTCTGTACTCGTTCTTGGGTGGAGCGAATAATTAGCAAAGTGCCTAAAAGGTGCCAAATTGACCTCTGACCTCTAAAACTGCTTTTAGAAGTGGTTAGGACCACTGTTTAACCTCTGGGGGCTGCCCTAGGGACTGTTTGTGTCAATGCGATCAGCGCTCGTTGTCACGTAGTCGGATTGGTGCTGTTTTGGTGTCTACAGAACCAATTGGTCTACACCTTAGACCTAATATGGAAAATGTGTTGAAATACATTCTAGGTTGTCTTATTTCAGAGGAACAAGGTGCCTTTGCTAGTGGTGAAAAAATCATTGATGGTATATTTATTGCACAAGAGGCCATACATTCTCTTCATTCCTTGAAAAAATTAGGTATTTTTTGAAATTAGATATGAAAAAAGCATATAATAGGGTTTCCTGGAATTTTGTATGTGCTATTCTCAGAAATTTTGGCTTTTATTATAGTTGGTGCAAGTGGAATAGCACTGCAAAATTTTCTATTTTTATCAATGGTTCTCCTGCTGGTAACTTCAAGTCATCTTGTGGAGTTCGTCAAGGTGATCCACTTACTCCTTATCTATTCATTATTCTTGTAGATGCATTACAGAGAGCATTTTAAAAGGAAAAATGGAAGAAAAAATTAAAGGTATTCAAGTTGCAAAAAATGGTCCCTCTAAATCTCATCTACAATTTGTTGATGATACTTTTCTTTTGGGTCATCCCTCAATCAATGAGGCCATGGAGTTTAAATAAATATTATCATGCTATGAGAAGGCTACTAAACAATTGGTAAATACTACAAAATCCAATATTTTTTTCATTAATACAACCTTAGATTTACATCAAATTATCGTGAATATTTTATGGTTTAAAATTGAAAAATTTCCATCAACCCTTGGGTATTCCTTTGTTTAATAAAGGAAATAAAAAGGAGCTATGGATATATTTTTTGGATAGAATCAAAGCTTGCTTGACAGGTTGGAAAGGTAAGTTCTTAACCATGGTATGGAGGCTACAACTCATAAAGACTACATTGTAATCCATCACTATTTATATGATGTCACTTTCAAGATTTCCAATGGGTATAGCATTGAAGATTGAGAAAATCTAAAGAGACTTTCTATGGAAAGGTTGTGAGGAAAAATTTAGATTTCCTCTTTGTAAGTGGGATAGGTTTTTCAAAGGAAATATTATTATTTTAGGCTTGGAGAATTACAAACTTATAAATTTGGCATTAGAAGCAAAGCTTAGGTGGGGATTATTTAGAGATTAAGGAAAGAATTGGGAAAAATATTATTTCAAAAATATATTGATTCTCTTGATGCAATGAAATTATTTAGGAAAATAAATATACCCAAAGGATCACCAACATGGAACTTTATATCATAGAGTTTGCAATTGATAAAGAAACATATTAGATGGTCAGTCAACAAGGGGAGTTATGCAAATTTTTGGTCTAATGCTTTGTTGAAGCCTTATCCTCTTATCTTTGATTTAAAATGATAATCTTTGGCTCAAGCATGCCTAACATGTAAATATCCAAAGGTCATAGACTATATTATTATGAGAAACAACTCCATATCATGGATTTCTTTTAGTAACCTAGTTGAAGGAGAGGAACTCAACAAATTGCAAAAGATGCTTCAAGAGTTTTATTTGCCAATTTTTATACAAATGGATGAGTTGGTTTGGAATTTATCATAGGATGGTGGATACTTGGTCAAGTTGGGATATGAAGATTTAGAACAACCAAAATTTCCTTCTCCCAAATACTTTCCTTAGAAGAATGTCTGGTCATTAGAGGCTCTCCTTAAGGCCTCAACATTCATTTGGTTAGTAGTTCAAAGTAAGATTCTTATAGGAGAGAGTCTACAAAGAAGAGGATATTATAAACCCTTTAGATGTGCCTTGTGTGCAAATAATTTAGAAATATTAGACCATTTACTTATTTATTGTCCATTTGCTCACACCATTTGGGGTTATTTTTTTTTAAATATAAAATATTATTGGGTAGCTCCATAAACATTGAAAGAGTTGATAAAATATTGGGTTAATTATTTCAAAGCTATAGCATTATGTATTCTTTGGAGGATTCTACCTACCATTATTTATTGGAATTTATGGGTTGAAAGGAATAACATTTTTTTAAAATAAATCTCAAAATCATGCTTAAGTTTGAAACCGTATTATTGTCTCTCTTGCAGAATGTCTATAAATATGGTGCTCATCATGGAGAGTCTCAAGTGTATAAAAGGAGGTGCTAATAACTTGGCTACATGATTTGAACATACATGGAAGAGTCGTTTGTGAGTCATTTGAGACAATGGAATTAAAAAAATGATCTATTTTGATCTACGGTAAAATGGAAATATCCAAAAATTGGGTTTATCAAAATTAATTTTGATGTTGCTTCTAAAGGAATCTTTAAAATGTTGGTGGAGGTGGTGTTTTTAGAAATAATGAAGGTAAAATTATCCTCTCACTTATTCAGAATCATATGGAACTTCAACTAACAACTATGCAAAGGCTAGGGTACTTCTTACAGGGATTAAAATTGTAGTAGAAAATGGATGGAAATATATTTTGATTGAGGGGATTCACAAATTATCATCAATACTATTAACAAAAATGGATGTGGCGACTAGATAAAAAATATTATTATTATTGATGTTCATAATCTATTACTAGAGGCAATCTCTTGGAAGTGTGAGCATATTTATAGAGAAGAAAATTGGGTAGGATATAAATTAGCAAATTGCGATGTTGATCTTTATCTTGATGAAATTAAAATTTTAGAAGGCAATTGGTCAAGTGAGATTTTATCTATTAATCAAAATGATGTCAAAGAGTTGATTTTGGAAACATAACACTTCGAGGAAGTTGAGGAATATATTTAATATGAAAAAATGAAAATTTGTGATAAAAGGGTACGTTGTAGCAAATGTAATATTTTAGTATTTTGATGGGAGTGACCCCCAATAAAACCCACATATAACTTATTAAAAATAATTTGTTGAAACTTGAATTGGGTCACAAATATCAATTAGAAGTCAAGAAAATGCTTTGGTTAAACAATATGGCGGACACAAGCTAATTCATCCTCCTCATCTCTACCTGTGACAAATCTTTCTGCCAAGATTTTAGTCATGATGGGTGTCAATTCTGAAGGGATTGAAATTGGCCACTCATCCAACTTCTTAAAACTTCTTAAACTTATAATCCCCCAACTGACTAGTGTTGAAATAAATTTCAATTTGGACTCAACCCCTGGTTTCCATGGCTGTACATATCAAACTTTGTTAACATTGAAAATTGAGAATAGCATTTTCAAAAATAAATTTTATCTTGTACTTAATAAAAATCTATGGAATTAAAATACAAAATAGTCTAATTCCTTGCTAAAATAATACGAGTTCTAAGTCACACCATATTTCATAGACATAACCTATCAGATAAGCATTTGTCTAGAATTTAATTTACTATGCTTCAAATATAGCCTCTTATGCTTCCTAGCATACCTTAAATTCCTTAAAAATTTGGGGTCCATCTATGAAATGATTTTAATTACATCCACAAGAACAAAACAATCTATGGGACCAAGAGCTTTAATACAATATGGGGTATGGTGTACAAGCCTACTCCATTTTTAGTTCATACTTTGGACCTCCAAAGTTCAACAACATACAATAAATAAAATTATTCAACAAAGTCAAAAAGCTCAACATCCTTTTATCATCTTTTGGAGTTTGTTTCTTCTATAATTGACTTTGATGAGAATTTTCCTTGTTATTTCTATTCTCGATTATTAAAAATATTCCATTAGATATTTTACTTTTAGAGTGTTCTCATATGAAATTCTAATGTCCTTGTAGGCTTCACATTCCATGAAAAATATTTTTTCAGTCTTTACTACTCTTGTTGTGCAAAAGACGCATATATGTTCTAACCATGCCTCTTGAGGAATTGTACATCTCCTAATTTTGCATCTGATATGGTGTGAACTAGATCTTAGTTGGGATATAAGCATTTTTTTCTTCCATTTGATCTTTACATCTATGTACTTCTTTTGGTTGTGTTCATAGTTTGGGTTGAACTCGTTGATGTATAACTATTTTTCCTTCATAAGTTTTTAGTCCACATGACAAGTTTGAACTTTTCCCTCACATACTATTTACTTTCTTTGTTGGAGTTTGGGATCTCATGAAATTTAGTGCTCTATTTTTCCATGCATTTATTATTTTGTTTCATCAATGTTTCTTTTCTTTTATTCAATGTTTCTTTGATTACCAATTTTGACAACCATCTTCCATTCTTTGTATTTTCTTTAGGTACCCTAATAACCTCATAATAGCTTTTAATTTTAGTGAAAATGTACCTATTTAAACAAGTAAAATCTCATATGAAACTAATGTTTACCTTATAAAATTATTTGTAATAAGCTGCTTTTGAATTATTTCTATTTGTCTCCATTTAAAATTTGATGTATTAATAGCCCACACCTCACACCCATATATAATCACTAGAATAATTAATAACCCAAAAAGTGTTGGAGAATATTACATTATTTGGTAAATGCTAATGTACCCCTATAGTACCTTTATGTTACAAATGTAAATATCTAATATATTAGGGTGTGTGTCTATAGTGTATGAGTGTGATTTATATTTCGCTTTTATGTATGTGTCTATGTGCAAAATATGCACAAGTATCATGTAATTATGTGTGCAAGTGTATAGAGTGAGAAAGTGTGTGAGTGTCATATAGTAAAGTGTGCAAGTGTGCATGTAGGAGTGTACAAGTGTCATGGATTAAAGTGTGTCAAGTAAATATAGAGTCAAGAGTCATGTATACAAGTGGCAAGATGAGAAGCCAAAAGACATAAGAGACTTGTCTTATGTGTGAATAGGAAAATATGAATCTCTCAAATATGTGACGAGCAATAGACAAAGATTCCAAGAGTCAGCTTTCTAATGTTTTATTATGGAGAAAAAGCTCCATGTAATGTATCTCAGATCACATTTAAGCATTGATAATATTGAAGCTTGTATGTATATTTTGAGTAATTCTACTGTAAGATTTTTTTATGATATTTCATGAATGATATTGATCATTTTATTCATATTATCGTATTTTTTTAAATGTTGTGTTCATTAATTTTACCCGTTTAATATATTGATTGCTCTTATATTTGAGACTAATCAAGATCCTAAATATCTGGACCTGTGATAATCTAGTTAAAAATACAACAAAAAGGACCTTCATGGATTTCCATTCCCACAACTCTATTTTTTTACCTCTATTTAACAATGAGTAGAGTACCTTCCATATTTATTGTATTCTATTAGTACCTCTAAAGGATTTCCATCAAATAATATATGCGGTTGTTTTGCTCCCTCTAAGTAGAGAAGACTATAATTTTAGTCTTGCTAGTATTTACTTGTTGGTCATCAAATCCGCCTAGGTAAGGGTTTTGGGTAAATGTATGCGCCCTAGACCTGGACCAACATTGAAAGGCCGAAGGGAAGAGATGCCCCTCGTGCCAATCTCCGGAGAAAGCTCGGCTCCTATGCTAAACTACTTGGGTGTTTTGAAGACAAGAGTGCAGGAAAGAGATAAAAGGGATAAGGGTTAGAGAAATAAAATAAAAAGGGTTAAGGGAAGAGAGATTGGTGATTTCAGGTGGGAGAGAACAGGAAGCACGATCGCTAACAGACAACTTGAATAGCAGCAAGGAACACCAAGAGTAAAATGAAAGAAACGTAGTATCAACCTTCCTATGTATCCTCCCGAACGAGTTTTAGGACACTGTCCCCGATCACACACCGGACGCAGAGTTCAGCATCTCAGTCTACAAACGAAGAGAGATAAAAGAATCAAGCAAGGCAGGCAGCATAAAAGAAAGCCAATACAACACTTTTCTACTCCTATGTATCCTTCCGAACGAGTTTCAGGACACTATCCCCGATCGCACACCGGACGCAGAGTTCAACATCCAACATACAAACGAGGAGAGATAGAAGAATCAAGCACAGAAGGCAGCATAAAAGAGAAGAATTGAGCTCAAAGTCTCTTAGTATTAATCGCAGGACATCAAGTTACAACAGCTTTCTAGCAGATAGTTCCCCCCCATTTTTCATTACAATGCCTAGGTTTTTATAGAGGACCCGGGCCTCTGAATCATAATTACATAGCAAAGAAGAGTACGCCCTCGAGCTCGAGAATTTGGCCTTCCTCGGCTCTCGCGATCGAGCTTTCAAATCTGTTACCAAAATCGGCAACTGTGATCGGGTCAACCATGGAAAGGTGCATTGATGAGCCGTCTGGACGTCCTTGGTCTCCGGGTGCAGTGCTCGAGTGGCCGCCATGCTCGTCGGGTTCTCCATCATGGCTTGATACTTCGCTTCTGATTGCCAAAAATGAGCAACGGGCTTGCTGGGCACGAAAAATTGCATTTATGAGGCACTTGATCACCTCGGGAAGATACCCGGCTTGGAACGTGTGCCCGTGAAGCGCTTCGCTAGGTCTTGCTTCGCAATGGTTCTGGGCCGAAGCAAAACTCTTCCTTGGATTATACTTCACAAAATTGAGCTTCGCAAAACTGCTTCGGGGTGGGGAGTGCCGAAGCATATTTACTTCGCAAAACGGGCCTCTTTATCCTTGCCACTTTGTTGACAAAATTGCTTCGCTGATGCTTTGGAGAAATACTTCGCTGCGATCCTCCTCAAAATTGTGGTTCGGAGAGATTTCGGCCGAAACACATTCCTGCCTTCAAAATGCTTCGTTTCTCTTGGCTGCCAGAACTTCGGTTGAAAATGCTTCGGGCGAAAACTAGCCGAAGTGAATGCTTCGCTAGGTTTTCCACCGAAGTAGAAATGGTTCGGGTGTGAGGAGGCCCGAAGTAGATGCTTCGGCAACTTTTTGGCGAAGTAATCTTCGATGTTCCCTTGGATTCTGCTTCGTTGGTGCCTTAGCCGAAGTAGTTGTTGGAAATGTTTCGGGCCCGAAGCCCTTTATATTGGTCCTCTTGCATTTTTCTTCGGCAAAACTACTTCGCAACAAATCCTACCCGAAGCAATGCTGGAAGTGCTTCGGGTGTGAAGCTCTTTCTTCGGCAAACTACTTCGCAAAATTTTCACCCGAAGTAGCGTTGGAAATACTTCGGGTGCGAAGCAGTTTCATTTTCCTTTTGGGCGAAGCTCTTTTCTCTAGCTTGTTCGGTAGCGAAGCTTTTTCTCTTTCTACTTCTTATACAAAGGGGTGGCTTTGAAAGCCAAAATTGCTGCAACTTCAAAATAAAAAGACAACAAAGAAAAACTAAACAAAATCTTTACAAAATTCGATTTCTTTTCCTACCCCTTGAGAAATGTGACAAAATTGTCAACATTCTTGGCGGCTCGCGGGGCAACGAGCTCGTCTCGGTGGGAGGACCCTTAGTCTTGATCCATTGGGCCGGAGTCCTTTCCCGATCCTTCTCCTCCTTCTTGGGAGCGCCTCGACAGCTGGTTCTCCTTCTTCTTCTGCTCCCTCTTCTTCTTCGCCCTAACCCTTCCTTTTCGTTCAGCTGATTTTGCATCTGCAAGATTTTCCTTTCAAGCTCCTTGGCTCTCAGATCGTTCTCGATCTGCCTTTGCTCTCTATTCTTAGCTGTACATTCCAACTTTTGTATTCGCTACTTCACATCAGAAGTCTCCAAAGAAGACTTGGAAGTGGTACTTGGCTTTGTGATCTTGGAAGAGGATGTATATGCAAATTATATACAGAAGTATATATACACATTTTTTTTTTAAAGAGAAATTGTCTTTAGCGATGAAAAGTCTTCAGGTGAAGACCATTGACAGAGATCGGTAGAACTTGTCCATCTGCATCTTTGAGGATGAATGAATTGGCCGAGTTTACCTTCATAATTTCAAATGGCCCATCCCAAAAGGCGTCCATCTTGTCGTGATTCCCAGGCTTGGCCTTCCAAGAATCCCACTTCAATACCAGGTCTCCCACATTGAATGTGCGATCGGATGACTTTTTCTTGAACCAGTCTCGGATAACCTGAGTATGCTTAGCAAAGTCCTGGTATGCTTCTTCGCGATCCTCCTCCAGTCGCAGCAGCTGAGCTAACCTGTTCTCCATCGGACTAACTCCATCTTCTGCTTCTAACAGCCGTAGTGCAGGGATCTCAACATGGATGGGTAAGATGGCCTCCTTGCCATAGACCAGAGCATAAGGCAAAGTTTTGATTGACCTTTTGACAGAAATCCGATCGGCCCACAAGGCCCGATCTAGAAGGAGATGCCAAGTCCTTTTGTTCGTCTCGATGAGCTTCCTTAGCATTCTCAACAGAGTCTTGTTGGTGGATTCTGCCAAGCCGTTGCCCTGAGGATAATAATTGGAGGATACTTTATGATATATCCCATACCTGTAGAGGAAATCATTGATTTTAGTGCCTGTGAAGCCAGGGCCATTGTCTCGTGATGATTGCTTTGGGGATGCCGAACCCGGTGATCAATCCTTCCAAGAAGGTGACTACAGTCTCTTGATTCGCATGTTTGGTAGGAATCGCTTTGGCCCACCTGGTGAAGTAGTCTGTTGTTGTCAGGATGAACCTATGTCCCACGGAGGAATTTGGTGATACGACTCCTATAAAATCCAACCCCCATTGTTGAAAGGGTGTCTCTACTTGTATCGGACGAAGGGGCATTGCAACATTTTTGTTTCGGTCGGCGAACCTCTGACACTGCTCGCATTTACGACAAACTACGAAGGCATCGACAAAGAGTGTGGGCCAATAATAACCCGCCCTAATGATCTTTAACGTTGTTGTTCTCCCTGCAAAGTGACCTCCCGATAGTCCTGAATGGAATTCTCCCAGGACTCTCCTTTTATCATCGTCTTTGATGCACTTAAGAAGGACACCATCAATGTTCCTAAAAAATAGGCCTTCGGGGCGCAGTGTATCTGGAGGACCGCATCCTGAAATGTCTTCGTTGTGATGCATTTAGATGCGAAGGACACTCGTCGGTGTTGAAATAGCAGATTATCTCACTGACCCAATCCTTCTCGTCTTCTTCGTGGTTAGCGAAGCATCCTTCGGCTGGTAAGTCATCCCTCTGAGATCCTATCACTTTGGCCGCCGTGCTTTTTGCCAACTCTTGACACAATGCACGACCACGAACCAATTTTGTGGGCTTGATCTCAATGTCAAACTCCTATATTTTGTTCACCCAACCAGCTCTTTTACTTCCCAATTCTCCTTGGATAATGAAATTACGCACATCGGGGTGAATGACATAAACTGTAACTCGGCTCTGAGAGATGAACTGCTTGAACTTCCTTAGTGATTTCATTACTGCATGCACCTGACGCTCAATGAAATTATACCTTTCTTCATGGGAATTGATCACCTGACTCAGGAACGCGATGGGACGCTCCTCGCCATCTTCTCCCTTTTGCGTCAGGACAACAGCGTAGCTCTCGGGCTCTCCTATGACATACATGATGAAATCCCGATTGTAGTCTGGATTGATCAAGACCGGCGCCTGAGCAATTCGAGTCTTAATCTCTTCAAAAGCTTCTTTTCTTTCTTCGGTCCAGTTAAATTCGGCGCCCTTCTTCAGGAGTTGGGACATCGGCTTGATGACTTGGGCGAAGTCGGGGACAAACTTCCTCACGAAGTTAATCTGGCCGAAGAAATATTGAAGTCCTTTCTTGTCTGTGGGAAGTGGGAGCTTCATTAGAGCCTCGGCTCTGTCAGGATCTACAGCGAGGCCCTTTTTTGATATCGCGTGTCCCAACAACTTTCCTTCGCTGACTGCAAATATGGACTTCTTTGGATTAATTGAGATGTCGAACTCTCGGCATTTTTTGAAAACTTGTTGCATATGTAGTGGATGATCTTCCCTTTTTCGGGAGAAAATGGTCATGTCATCCAGATAGATGATGATAACCTTATTTAGAAGCTCGCCAAAAGCAAGATCCATTGCTCTCTGGAAAGTGGCCCCAGCATTCGAAAGGCCAAATGGCATTCGCTGGTAAGCGAATGTCCCCCACTTGGTGGTGAATGTCGTCTTGTGTTGGTCTTCATCCCTGACCCAAATCTGATTGTATCCAGAGAAACCATCGAGCAGGGAGAAGCGTTGAGCTCCAGCCACCGAGTGCAAAATCTGATCGATTTGCGGAAGAGGGTAGTGGTCTTTGAGAGAAGCCTGGTTCAGGTTGCGAAAGTCCACGCATAGCCGTATATCTCCATTTTTCTTTTGACTGGGACCAGGTTCGCTACCCATGAAGAGTGCTTGATGGGGTATATGATCTTTGCCTCGAGCATCTTCAGGAGTTCGGCTTTCATCAGGACCTCGATCTTAGGATTGATCGGCCTCTGCTTTTGTCGGAAGGGTTTGACCCCTTCCTGCAATTCGATTGTGTGTTGAACCAACTGCCGATTGTATCCCCTGAGATCTTGATAAGACCAAGCAATTATGTCAAAAAACTTTCTGCACAGATTCTGTATCTGTTCTATCTCCTTCGCAGTGCAGTCGGTTCCCACCTTTATTGCTTTCCTAGGTTCGAGCTCCAAATCCTGATATTGTTTCTCATGGACTTTGATCATGTGAGAGAGAGCTCGGTCATTCCGATCAAAGAGGCTTTCAAGAGTGATTAGTCCCTTGGGAACATGATTATTCTTCAATTGGATCAACCCTTCATACTCTCCTTCATCAGAGCTTCGGTCTTCGACTGTGGCGGCTTCTTGGATCATGAAATTTACAATCTGCTCGTCGTTATCAAACACTTGCCAATGCAGCTCCTTGTCTGGGACAGAAGGCCTATAGATCATCCTCACAGCTCTAGGCTTGTGCACCATGTCTTCTGCTGGAGAGTACCTGGCTGCGATGGATGCCAGAACATCGGCATGTCGGTTCATCTCTCGTGGGATTGACTGCAGATTGAGAGATTCAAACTGATCGAACAGGTCCCATACCCTGTTGCGGTATGACCTTAGATAATGTTTCTTTGAGGTACACCTATTTGTGACCTGGTTGCAAACCAGTTCGGAATCTCCGAAGATTTGGAGATGCTTTATGCCTAACTTATCAGCTTTCTTAAGTCCTAGGCATAATGCTTCGTATTCCGCTGCATTGTTAGTGCAGCTCCATGTCAACCGGTAGCAATACTCTTTTTGCTCGCCGGATGGTGAAACTAGAAGAATCCCTGCCCCGACGCCATTTTTACATCGGGCGCCGTCGAAGAACAACTTCCATAGTTCTTCCTGGGCACTTGTTCTATTCCCTGGTTGGGAGTGATTATTAGGCTTGGCGATCGCATAACACCCTATTTTGGTCTCCACCATGGCGTTGAAGTCTGCCAATGAGAACTCATCTTCATAGCTCAATTGCGCAAGAGACTCTTCGATCAGGTCCACCTGCTCTATCTCCTCCACTAGTGCATTCACCGGTTCGCTACTTTCTTCTTCGGACATCTTCTGCACAAGAAAGGAAGAAGGCTTTTCATTGTAAATCTTCACCTTCTTTCCTTTGAATGGAACCTCTAGGTGAGAGTAATCCATAGATAGATACCCGCCCAGTTTAGCCGTGAATTCCCTTGACAAGCACATACTGAAATATGGCTCCAAGTCGACTACAACTACCTCTTGTATGACTGTAATCTGAGGCATCTTATGTAGCCGGATAGGAATGTCCTTGATCACTCCCACGGTCTTCACTGGAGTACCATCCAATTGGAGTACACCTTGGTTGCTTCGCGTATACTCCATTCCTATTTCTTCGTAGACTGCCCTTGGCATGACTGTTGTAGCGGCCCCAGAGTCGATCATGCAGTTATGTACAATATACCCTTCCATTTGTAGGGTTAGGTAGAACGGAGGTGGTCTGTTCTTCCCCATGATAGATGTGGATAGGGTCTGCACAAGAGCAAGCGGTGCTGCCCCTTTTGCTTTAATTGTCTTCAATGATTCTTGCAGCAAGTCCACCTGTCCAGGTAGTTGCAGTGCATCGTACAAGCTGATCTTGGCTGGGATCTTCTTCAATTCCTCTACGATGTTGTATGCCAGAGATTTGAGCACTTCGGGTTCCTTTCTGGGTTCGTACCGGGTACGATATTGCTCTGTAGCTTCAACTCTTTGCCGCTTTGTGAGGGAAGGAAACTTGAGCTTTTCCTTAGCCTGCTCCTTAGTTTCTACCTGAGGTGGTTCGACAGAGGCCTTTTGAGCCTTTTCTTTGATTGGTGCAGGCGAAGAAGCTTCGCTCAGGGCCAAAGTAGACGATTGTCCTTTCTTGGGCCGAACTTGCTCTTTTGCAGGAGCCGTTTGAGTGGCATCCGCTTCTATCGCCTTCCTTCCTCCTCTGGTAAGTACTGCAACGGGCTCCTCCTCGCCAATTACCAGGTTCTGACTCATATGCCTAATGACGTTCACTTGACCGTTGTGACTACTGTTCGCCAGCGTTTGTACATAGTGTTGGTGCAGGGTGCAGGTAGTCTCTTCATGCGGATCATTGCACGTAGAGCACCAATATACATAATCGAAAGTGCTCGGGGCTTCATCAATTGCAGCATTTCTCGTCGAAGCCTTCCCTTGCTGGACTGCTTGGTCCTTGGTAAGTGCAGGCACAGGATAAGGTCTTCTCGGTAGGAATTCCTGCTGCGCTTGCTTCTTCTTTACAATGGTCATGTCATTTGACAACATCTGAACCGTAGAGTTCAGGGACTGCATCTCCTACAGAATTTTGGTCTGTATATCATCGGCTTTCGGAATGATTGGCAAGGAAGCCATCGTCGGTATTGGAGGCAGGGCGGGGAGTTGAGGTGGTGCTGGTAGCACAGGAAAAGCCGAAGTGACCGTGGGCTGTGGAGTTGGAAATGTAGGGAAATGGATCTGTGGGGCAGTGATTTGAGACACGACAGGATTCGGATTCCAAGATGAAATCGGGAGTGCGAGGGTGGTGGAGATTTGCGAAGCGGCTACGCTTGCATATTGGAGTTGTAAGAATTCAGGAAGTATGGGCATCGACATCCTTTGGGGGAGCTTGCCCACAACTATTAAATCCATCTCCGCTCTCTTAGCTAACTCATACAACTCGGGAAAAGTATTAACGTTAGAATATCTTACCATGAGACTGATATCGAGGTTGAAAGCCCGAAGGAAATAGAGCGTTGCAGCTTCGTCGGTTGGCCGAAGTCCAACTGGCACTCTCTGCCAGGTTTGAGCGAACCTCACATTGAAATCTATAATCTCTTCTTGTGGATGTCTCTTGATTGAAGTGAACTGGTGCAGCAGAGAGGTAGGATCACAGGATTCATTGAAGTTTCCCATCAGTTGATCAGCTAACTGATCCCATCTCGTAATACTACCGGGTGGTAGAGATCTATACCAATAGAGGAGTTTCCCTCTAAGGGAAAGGACCAGAAGCTTTACCATAATCGGCTCTTCGGTAATGTCATGGATCACCGCCAGAGATATTATATCCTGGATATGCTCCAGAGCGGTTTTCCCAGTTCCATCGAACGTTGGGATCTTCTTTATGGCAGCAGGCGGCACTTGTCCTTGCCCTGCTAGATTCAGTGGTGACAAGGAATCCCATGCTGGGCACAACCTGGGTGGCTGTGGCTGTTGCATTTGTTGTTGTTGTTGTTGTTGTTGTGCCATACTTGCTCTTGGATTTTGAGAAATAGGAATTCTCGAAGCTCCCCCTTGATTTCTAATAGGACAACTAATAGGAATGGAGGGACTAGGACGCTTCGGAGAGTTGGGAGGATTGGGAGGAAAACTAGATGTTGTACTATCGAAGTTGAACCTTGTCTCCCAACAGAGGATGTTCCTTGTAATGATGACTCGGGGGTGACCAACCTTGATTGTTCCTCGAAGGCATCAATATCTAGCTCAAAGAACTCGGTTTCCTCTCCTCTATTCTTAACTCTCCATCTCGTTTGCATGAAGGCACAGACTTTTGGTACTGGTCTTTACGACTTAAAGATTCTTGGGTAAACAGAGTCGCCAGATGCTAAGAGTCTTTCGGTAATGAGAGCATCGGTTCTCACTACCACTAGTCAGGTGAGACTGACCGGGTCACACCGAGAACTGGTTAGAACTATTGGCCCCGATGAAATGGGATTGTGCGTTAAAATATGGGACCTTGACTGGTTATGGATCTTTCTGAGACAGACACAGTCGGTCCCACCGGGCGTGCCAGAAACTGTTGGTCATCAAATCCGCCTAGGTAAGGGTTTTGTGTAAATGTATGCACCCTAGACCTGGACCAACATTGAAAGGCCGAAGGGAAGAGATGCCCCTCATGCCAATATCCGGAGAAAGGCCGGCTCCTATGCTAAACTACTTGGGTGTTTTGAAGATAAGAGTGCAGGAAAGAGATAAAAGGGATAAGGGTTAGAGAAATAAAATAAAAAGGGTTAAGGGAAGAGAGATTGGTGATTTCAGGTGGGAGAGAACAGGAAGCACGATCACTAATAGACAACTTGAATAGCAACAAGGAACACCAAGAGTAAAACGAAAGAAACGTAGTATCAACCTTCCTATGTATCCTCCCGAACGAGTTTCAGGACACTGTCCCCGATCACACATCGAACGCAGAGTTCAGCATCTCAGTCTACAAACGAAGAGAGATAAAAGAATCAAGCAAGGCAGGCAACATAAAAGAAAGCCAATACAACACTTTTCTACTCCTATGTATCCTTTCGAACGAGTTTCAGGACACTGTCCCCGATCGCACACCGGACGTAGAGTTCAGCATCCAGCATACAAACGAGGAGAGATAGAAGAATCAAGCACAGAAGGCAACATAAAAGAGAAGAATTGAGCTCAAAGTCTCTTAGTATTAATCGTAGGACATCAAGTTACAGCAGCTTTCTAGCAGATAGTTCCCCCCCTTTTTCATTACAATGCCTAGGTTTTTATAGAGGACCCGGGCCTCTGAATCATAATTACATAGCAAAGAAGAGTACGCCCTCGAGCTCTGAGAATTTGGCCTTCCTCGGCTCTCGCGACTGAGCTTTCAAATCTGTTACCAAAACTGGCAACTGTGACCGGGTCAACCATGGAAAGGTGCATTGATGAGCCGTCTGGACGTCCTTGGTCTCCGGGTGTAGTGCTCGAGTGGCCGCCATGCTCGTCGGGTTCTCCATCATGGCTTGATACTTCGCTTCTGATTGCCAAAAATGAGCAACGGGCTTGCTGGGCACGAAAAATTGCATTTATGAGGCACTTGATCGCCTCGGGAAGATACCCGACTTGGAACGTGTGCCCGTGAAGCGCTTCGCTAAGTTTTCATTCACCGCTTCACTTCGCAATGGTTCTGGGCCGAAGCAAAACTCCTCCTTGGATTATACTTCGCAAAACTGAGCTTCGCAAAACTGCTTCGGGGGTGGGGAGTGCCGAAGCATATTTACTTCGCAAAATGGGCCTCTTTATCCTTGCCACTTTGTTTCGCTGATGCTTTGGAGAAATACTTCACTGCGATCCTCCTCAAAATTGTGGTTCGGAGAGATTTCGGCCGAAACACATTCCTGCCTTCAAAATGCTTCGTTTCTCTTGGCTGCCAGAACTTCGGTTGAAAATGCTTCGGGCGAAAACTAGCCGAAGTGAATGCTTCGCTAGGTTTTCCACCGAAGTAGAAATGGTTCGGGTGTGAGGAGGCCCGAAGTAGATGCTTCGGCAACTTTCTGGCGAAGTAATCTTCGATGTTCCCTTGGATTCTGCTTCGCTGGTGCCTTAGCCGAAGTAGTTGTTGGAAATGTTTCGGGCCCGAAGCCCTTTATATTGGTCCTCTTGCATTTTTCTTCGGCAAAACTACTTCGCAACAAATCCTACCCGAAGCAATGCTGGAAGTGCTTCGGGTGCGAAGCTCTTTCTTCGGCAAAACTACTTCGCAAAATTTTCACCCGAAGTAGCGCTGGAAATACTTCGGGTGCGAAGCAGTTTCATTTTCCTTTTGGGCGAAGCTCTTTTCTCTAGCTTGTTCGGTAGCGAAGCTTTTTCTCTTTCTACTTCTTATACAAAGGGGTGGCTTTGAAAGCCAAAATTGCTGCAACTTCAAAATAAAAAGACAACAAAGAAAAACTAAACAAAATCTGTACAAAATTCGATTTCTTTTCCTACCCCTTGAGAAATGTGACAAAATTGTCAACACTTACCTACATCCCAACTTCTTTACAAAAATTCTCTAAATATTTTAGATGTTCTTTTAAACTTTAAAGTGTCTTATCAATCAAGATGAGGTCATTGACATAGAGAAGAAGTTTCACTACATAATTAGCCAATTGTATTCCCTCTTCTCCCATCCTTTCTACCCATTCCTCTAATTTATCAATATAAAGACCAAATAAAGTCAGTGACAATGGACAACCATGTTTCACCCTGATATCACTCCCAACACACTCTAAAATTCCTTCTAGATTTCTAATTTTTTCCACCACCTACTCATAAAGTATATGTACAATTGCTCTATAATTGGTTGGTATGCCAATTTCTTCCATTCTTTTCCATAATTTATCTCTACATATTGTGTCAAAAGCCTTTTTAAAGTCCACAAAACAACAATAAAATTCTCATTTTTTATTCCATATCCTCTCTATTAGGTGTCTTAAAGTAATGCAGTGATCTATTGTTGAGTACTTTGGTCTAAACCTTGCTTGCCCTATTGCCTTCTTTCCTTGATTTTCTACCCACAAATTAGTTTTGCTTTCTACTATGCTACCAAACAATTTTTTAAAGAAGATTATTCATAATGGTGTAGTAATTTGAAGGATTATTGGTGTCTCCATTTTTATGCAATGTTATGACTAGACTGGTTATCCATAGCCTCCTCTAATGATACCATTAGAAATATGTTGGATTTGTGGTGCTAATATGTCAACCCAAAACTTGAGATGTTTAGCTTGCAAATCATATATATCTTAAGCTTTAACTATTTTTTTTTCTTAATGCCCTCCTTCACATATTTTAGAGATAAAAATTCCTCAGTTGTGTCAATTATAGGAGGGGCATATTTTTCTTAGTTTCTTTCAAATAATTGCTTAGTAAACTATGACCATTGTTTGCTTGTGATATTATTTTTGTGTGCCTTTTTCTTTGTTGTAGCTATTTTCAAAATTGTCTTGGGCTATGCTTTGCAAGATATATCAACTCTTTTTACCTTGATCTTATGTATTCTTCTTTTTTTTCACTAGCTATTTATATATCTTACTCTTTATCTTCTCTTTGCCTAGTTATTTCAAGTTCTCCTTATTGATTTGCATTCTTCATCATACCATGGACTTATAGGAGAAATTTAATGATTTATTTTCTTGGGTTTTAACTTTTTGCATGATTCCAAGGCTTCTATGACTATATCCATTAGTCTACTGCTATCAAAGGTATAATTTTGAAATTTTATTAAAAAAAGTATAAGTTTGAAAAATATTTGTCTTCTTTCTTTTCTCTCTTTGCATAATCTCCTTGAGTGATGTTTTAAAAGTTGATTGATTTTTCTTTTTTCATATAGATATTTCCTATTGTAGTTCCTTAAATTACTTGAAGATATTCTTCTTTCCGACTTTCTTGCATTTGGATTTTTGTGTACATTGGATTTGTGATAATATAAATATAAATCATATACATTAGCACAAGTTTGAAATATAGAACAAAATGCAAAACTCTATATTCCACAAACACAATGGAAAACCCTATCTAGGTAGCATATATTACAATAGAAGAGATCATCAAGCATGTTATTGTGGGTGAAATTTTACTTCTTCTCACCCACTTTGTAGGATGATTTCATAAAGGTATAGACCAATTTTGAGGTGTTGATGGTTGTGGCAGATTTCAATAGACAGATGGGAAAATAGGCAAATGAATTCTCAAAATAAGATTCCAAAACCCCATACACTCTTGGACAGAGAATTTGGACCTCAAAATTATCCAAGCGAAAATACCATACTAGGACAAGAATATCACAAGTCCCAAGTACCCATCCTTAAAGCTAGACAAAACTTTGGGAAGAAAGCATTAAAATTTTGAGACCTGATTTTTCATCCATATCAGAATATGATGGGTGGAAAAATGAGAGGTTTGCGCACAAGGAGTATGCTCTAAAATCCATCCAAAGCTAAATATCACCATACAACAAGGTGAAAGCTTTGAGGAACGCAGGAGTAAGCATTAATGATCTCAGCTACCCAACATAGGTGGTTGATGGGCGCCAAGGAGAGGCTTTAAAAATGCATAGTTTCATAGATGGCCAACTCCTAATATTTCTGCAATATAAAGAGGCAAAGTAGATAAAAATTTAAGATGTTATTAGAATGATCTAAGCACCAAATCTCTGTAGAAGCACCCGATATTATTTCATATTATCGCCATCTCCCTAGAGCAAAGTGTTAGTAGATCTTCCAGTTGCTCTAGATTGATTTCTCCTGCCTAAAGCCATTAATGTTGTAATTTGAATTACATTGTAAAATTTATCTATAAATAGTGGAATTTTTATCATTCCAAAGAGAGCCTTTACAATTCATATGTAATCTACAATCACTTTTAAATAATAATAATCAATGTTTGGTCTCTCAATCTATCTGTCTTTCTATTTTTGCCTTTGTGTGAGCATTTATTTCTGCTATGACTCTCTAAGTTGGTCTACTTAATTTTGCTATCTGGATTTTATGGGTTCAACTGGGTGGTTCTAGAATTTGCGTTTGTACATTGGATGTCCAGTTTTTTTTTTCTAAAGCCATTTGGGTGGGAGTGTTTAATTTTGCTATCTATATTTTGCATGCCTTTTTTGTTGGTTCTGGAATTCACCCCTATACATCGAGCCAAAGGAGGAGTGACAAGTGAGGTGGACTGGTCTATTACGTGGTTTGTTGTTGTTTATGCTAGATACGATGGAGGAGTGTGTCTTGATGTGACCATATTTTCTCCTTATCAATTTTGGTTGCGACCTCATTTGCTTTCTCTCTCACTCCCTTTCCCCCCTTTTTCCTTTGTGATGTAGTTAGCTGAAACTTCAGAAGCTGACCTTCTCTAGAGATCGATATCCTCTACCCCTCTAGGGTTGGGTGACCATTCAATGCTAGTCAAGAACCATTGCACGCACCCCCCGCTAGCTTGGTATTATTTTTTACACCAACAATTTATGGTGACTTTGTTGGGGAACTTATTGAGTTTCTATGATTAAGGAAACCAGAGTCTGGTGATTCTCTGGTTTGACCAGGTCCTATCAATTCACCTGGTGACTCTGACTATATAGCATCTCCACATCATAATATTAGTTTCCCTTTCTACACTAAAGTTTTTTTATTTCTTGAAGGACCCAAGGTTTGATGAGAAACCCTAACCTTGCAATTAGTGATATTATTCTCATATGGTGACTTCAACTCTAACACATGAACTAGGACCTCTAAAGGCTAGTACTTTAATGGTTGACTTGAGCTTCCCACAGTAGAATGACCCTGGTCCATTGGATCTCCAATGCTAGCATGAAATTCCTAAGGATGCCCTGAAATCCCTCTCCAAATATAATGGTACTATGCGAATGGCTCAAGAGAATTTAGAATATATTTCTACCTTAACTCTCCTTCATATCATAGCACATGAATATGTCATGATCAAACTCCTAGACTTGTCTTTAGAAATAAGGGCACTATGGTGGTACCATAACATTGGGCAGAGAACTATTTGCTCATGGAGGAATTTGGCATAAGCTCTGGTGGATACATTTTATAGATCCTTAGATCCTTTCCAAATCTTGATGCATCTTTCATACATCAGGAGGTCCCCTTTTGAATCTATTGTAGAACTCAACGTATGATTCAGAAGAAGCTGGGAAAGAATCCCCCTTGAATACGAACTGACCTCTATCCAGGCTCACCTGTATTACATCTGATCTTTTGGCTCGAATATAAGTGTCCTCTTATGTCAATCTAGGGAAAGGATGTTCCCTCAAATATTTTAGGAAGCTATACAGGTAGATCAACTACTACTCCAAGGAGGAAAAACATCTTTAGATGATTCTGCCCTCCTCTCCCCTTTTCCAATTGTTGTTGCTTCCTTCCCCACTATACATCACCTACCATGTATACCATCTCTAGTTGTACAAAAGCCAAGGTCACAGTCATGTGAAATACAAGGAACAATGTTTTTTTTGAGCCTATGTAGGAAATATGCAAGCATCAAAATTACAATAGACGATTTCATCACCTGCATCCTTTCTGAAACAATGGAGGTTCCATCCGCAACAATCTCAATCAATGAGAACTATAAAGAGAAATGTGCAAGGATGATGGAGTTGTATGAAGGAGGGATATCATAGCAGGTGGATACCAAAGGATGGCAACATCAGATCCTGTTGTTATACCAATCAGTACCTAAAAAGGGCTCCCACTTGACAGAATTTGTTGCCACATTGATCATCAATTAGATAAGTACTAATTTGCATGATGATCTACCAAGTTGTAACCCATTTGCATCTTGGAAAAATTTTGGGCAATGTCAGCTGAACAATGAAAAGTGCCTCAAGTTTGATATAATCTGGTCCAAATATTGTAAATTCGCTAGATAAACTCCAGTATGGGTCACTGGTTACAACATGTCATTCACACCATAATTTTATGTACATAAGTTGGCAATTAAATAAAAGTGTTGGTAGCACATGGCCAGTGATATCATCCTACTTAATGGTGACTCGTATGGTATTCCTAGGGGGTATAGTAGTTTTGAAGCACTCTCCTTGTTCTCAATATTCTTCTTTATGTTTGTAATGACCCCATGCCCAATGGACCAAGGCTCAATATTTTATGTCACATCATGCAAGTTGTTGAGGAATTTGTGATGCGATCCCCATTCCTCAACCAACGAGACAACCAGCCTATAAATAACACCTTTGAGGTACACAAAGAGGCATGAGATCAAAATGAGGTTGCGACCAAAGAGCCCCCATGGGAGTAGTGATAAGATGATCAATTTTTTACGTGAATGCATCAAGAAAAGATATTTCAATTCCCAGTATTTTGGTCCTTGGTAGGGTATATTGTTGGGAATGCAATCTACAAGGGTTTTCCTTAGAAAATATTCCATTTTGTTTCTTTTGTTTTACTGTATTTTTCTCTTTCTTCTCTTTCCGTAGTTCTTTGCTGCTACTAACTGATGAGATTAGTGGTAGACGTTTTCATGCCTCTATTTCTTCCTGTATTTCCCTCCCTCCCCTCGACCCCTCTTGTTCTCTTTCCTAGGTCTCCTTTGTGTTTCCCATGTATTGTTCCCCTCCATTTTGTCCTTAATATTTCCTCTCACCACATTTTCCATTCACCTTTTACCATCTTCCTCCTTTGTCTTGTAGTCCCTCTTTGTTGCCTCTATTTATATGCCTTCACTATCCTCTCTTTCTTCCTTCCCTTGTTTGTATGTCTTTCGTACTTCAAAACTAGTCATTCTTTGGGTCCTTCTTTCTCTTAGAAGGAAAAGCCCCTATGAGCTACCAAGACTATGGGTGAAATTTTACTTCTTATCACCCACTTTGTAGGATGATTTCATGAAGGGACAGACCAATTTTGAGGTGTTGATGGCTGCAATAGATTTCAATAGGTAGACGGTAAAATAGGCAAATGAGTGCTCAAAAGAAGATACCAAAACCCCATTCGCTCTTGGATGGAGAATTGGGACCTCAAAATTCTCCAGGTAGAAATACTGAAATAGGACAAGAAGATCACAAGTCCCAAGTACCCGTCCGTAAAGTTAGATGAAACTTTAGGAAGAAAATATTAAAGGTCCAAGACCCGATTTTTCATCCATATTAGAATATGATGGGCGGAAAAATGAGAGGTTGGCACACAAGGAGTATGCCCAAAAATATATCCAAAGCTAAATATCACCATACAGTAGGGCATAATATTCAAGGAGCCCAAGAGTAAGCATTAATGATTTTAGCTACCCAACACAGGTGGTTGATGGGCACCAAGGAGAGGCTTTAGAAATGCACAGTTTTAGAGATGGCCAGCTCTTTATATTTCTACAACACGAAGAGGTAAAGTAGATAGAAATTTAAGAGGCACTTTTTCTTCTTTGAGATGACCGTCATATCCCTGGAGCAAAGCATCAGCAGATCTTCCAGTCACTCTAGATTGATTTCTTCCACATAAAGTCTTTAATGTTGTAGTTTAAATTACATTGTAAATTTTATCTATAAATAGTGGAATTTTTTTCATTCCAAAGGGTGACTCTATGACATTTATAATTCATATGTAATCTACAGTCACTTGTAAATAATAACAATCACTATTTGGTCTCTCAACCTGTCTGTCTCTTTCTCTTTTTGCTTTTGTTGTGAGCATTTATTTTTGCTCTGGTTGTCTAAGTTGTTCTGCTTAATTTTACTATCTAGATTTTATGGGTTTAACTGTGTGGTTATGGAATTCACATTTATACATTGGACATTGGTATTTATTTCTGCTAAATCCAGTCGAGTGGGAGTATTTAATTCTACTATCTAGATTTCGTGCACCTTTTTCGCTAGTTCTAAAATTTACCCCTAAGTGTTGAGTTGAAGGAGGAGTGATAGGTAGGGTGGACTGATCTGTTAGGTGGTTTGTTGTTGTTTGCACTGGTAATGGTGGAGGAGTGTGTTTTGATGCGGTCACACTCCATCCTTGTCAGTTATGGTTGTGGCCTCATTTGCTTTCTCTGTTGCTCCCTTAAGCCCCCCTTTTTCCTTTGTAGCATAGTTAGCTAGAACTTCAGGAGCCGAAATTCTTCGGAGATCGACCGCCTCTACCCCTCCAGGGTCGAGCGGCTATTCAATACTGGTTGGAAACCATCGTGTGTGCCTCCCGCTCGTTCGATGTCATTTTTTTCACCAATAGTTATATTGGATCTTAAAATAAAAGGGCTAATATGTAAGTTCCAAAAATACTAGCCAAGTTTTTTTAGAGATTCAAAATTGTATCAAATGGATGTGGGGATTTAATTCAAATTACTCCATGACTTTTCTTCTAAAATAATTTTTTCTCATCCTCTTCTCTAGTTCAAAAATCAAGGATAAAATAATTGATGATGCCCTATGGTCTAGGGGAGAGATGTGTTATATTTAATATTGAATGAGAATTCTCCTTTAGAGATAGAGACGATAAAAAAATCCATGTGGATTAGGATTTTTGGAATTCTATATCAACTAATCAATAAGGATTTTTTAAAGAATATTAGTAATACTCTAAAGGATTCCATCCAAGAGGGACCAAGGAGTGAAGGTATGTTGGATACACCCAAATATGTGTTACCATGGAAATTTTAAAATATGTCTCGTAGGCTATTAGGAATAAAAATATAAATTAATAAAAATGGTATCAACAAGTAGATCATGAAAATATTCCATTTCAATGTTACAAATGTTATCATAGGGGACACTTGACAAGATACAAAGTTAAAACAATGAAAAAAAAAAGAAAAGTCTGGGCATAAGACAAAATTCAATACAAAGAAAGGATATCATATCATAGTAGAAGTTGGGTTAAATCAAGGATTTTCCGCTCCCAATAAAGTAGAAAATAAATCCCCTTTGCAACACAAATTATGAAGGCGATTACATTTTTTTTAAATTAACTATTAGAAGAAAAAATGACACAAGGGATGAAGAAATACAATACACAAGTTCAAACTCAAAAGGAGATAAATATGTGAAGGAATATAAGGAGGTAAATTCTAAAGCAAAGGCGAAAAAATAGATCAAGGTTAATCTAGGTAAATCATCTTCATTTTCATCAAGTAATATAAAATCCTCTCCTTGCAATAAAAATGAAAGTAGTATAGACTATATCGCTTGCATTAGGGTTTTAATACCATCATACTATAAAATGTGTACATGAAATATCAATGGAAATTTAGGGTTTCCAAGGAAGCATAAGAAAATAATTAATATGGAGGATCATTCTTACTCTTTAGGGTTTGTAGGGAAATACTCAAGGTTTTATGATTAGAATAAGCAATTAATTACTATAGGGGATGATCATTTTACGTTAGGATTTCTAGAATAACATAAAGAAGAAAGAAGTTACAAGCTTATTATAGTGGGAAGGGCTTTGGCTTCTCTTTGAGAGGTCCAAGGTTCAAACCCCACTCAATACGAGGGGACTGGGACCCCTCATAAAAACCTATGTAAACTCATTGAAAAAACATAAATAAGAAAGTGTTTGTGAGGCTATTCCTTGAATTTGGGATTCTATAGGAAAGCATAAAGCTTAGAAGATAAGCCTGGAAAAATAAAAGAGATAGATGAAAATAAAATTGTTAGTGGAAAAAAGGAGAGGAAGACCCTTAGAGCAAAAAAAAAGAGAAAAAATCAAAGCAATATGGACTTGGAAAACCAAAAATAAATATCGTAGGGTTAATAAGAAGTGGAGCCTCAAATATTAAAAAAATAATAACAATAATAATAGTATTATGGAATATTAGGGGTATGAATAAGACCCATAAAAAGAGTTACTAAAGAAATAATGGTTTTTTATAGACTTGAGTTTATTCTATTGCAAGCAATAAAATTAAGTAGCGAGGAATGTAAGGATGCGTTCAAAAGATTTGGAACATGGTGAATTGTGTGACATTTTCTTCTACAAGAGCTCTTAAAGGTATTGTGACAATATAAGAAAAATTAAAATGGGATGTACAATTGCTATAAGTAGAAAGTAATTGAGTTGTTGGTCTATTTTGTAGGAAAGAGGAAAACATCAAAGTTGGGGTTATAATTGTATATGCTCTAACTGTAGTTACTCCTCTTGAAATATTTTAGAGGGACCTTAGTATATCTTTACTAAATACAATAATTATTCATATTTATGATCTATGAATTCTTGGGGGTCTTCAACATAGTTCTATCTACTTCAAAAAATAGGGGTGGTACTCCTCGATGATTTAAATTAATCTAGGATTTTGCTTCATTTATCAATTCAAATGGCCTTTAAGATGATATCTTTCAAAATTTCGATATACATGGATGCATTGGGAAGAAACATATAACATAAATATTTCATAGAGTTTTGTTATCCAATACATGGTTGCAAACAAAGTATACAATCTCTTCAAAAAAATTATTGGGAGTAGGATCATATCACAATCCCATTCTCTTGAGATGTTATTTATTTAATAATAGTTATCAATAACCATTTTTCTTTAAGTCTATATGACTCTAGTGTTGTAATTTCTAAAGGAATAATATAATATGTTATGATAGGATGAAGCAAAATTCAAAGGATCATATGTATATGCTTGTTTGAATATGTATATGTATATTCAAATGATCATATGTATTGAATAATACAATATGTTTGAAAAATAAAATGTCTAAAGGGAAAATGAAGATTTGGAATGACAAATATTTTGGTAACATATTTAAAAAGGAGGAAGTTGAATCTGAGATCAAAAATATATATGAGAGTAAAAATTTATGGAAGGGTCCAAGATATTTGTGTAAGAAAACAATTACTTTCTTAGTTTCATAATGTATTAAAAACGAAGGAATAATATTGGTTTCAAAAATCTAGTGAGATATGAATCAAGGAAGGAGATAGAAATACCAAAAATTTGCATGTTATAGCCAAACAAACCTTTGTTTTTGTCATATAAAATAAATTTAAATCCAAAAGGGTTTTTTTATGTCGATGATCAAATTTTCATTGATAAACCTCCTTTGAAACCAATGATGTGGATCAAAATACCAATATTTTACATGTTATAGCCAAACAAAGATTTCTTTTTGTCATGTAAAAAAAATATCAAATCCAAATGGAAGAAATTTTTGATGTCCATGATCAAGTTTTCATTGATCTACCTGATCTAATACCAATGATGGAATTATAGACAGAGGAGAAGGAATTTACATGAGGGAAATTCCCCCTCATAGTAAAGGATCAACCTGCTTTGATACCAATTATATCCATGATCAAGTTTTCATTGATCAACAATGCATATTTATAGAAATACAATCTAGGATTTGGATATTTAGATCCACATCATTGGTATCATAGCAGGTTGATCCTACCCTATGAGGGGAATTTCCCTCGTGGAAATTTTCTCTATGTAATACCCCCTCTATAATTCCATCCTTTTTCCATCCCCCTCTTCCTGCTCTTCGTTGTCCCTTTCATGAACAAACCAATTCAAGTTGCTCCAAGGGATTTCTACCCTACAATGAAAAGGATGAAAATTCATTTTGAGAATGGTTAGGACTTGTATCATTCCTTAAACTAGAGATATGGTCAGGTTGTGATGCCTATCTCAACATCTCTATATCCTTTATAGCTTGAGTTCTCTCATAAATTCAATAGTCTACTCTATTTTACCAATTTTCTAGGCATCAGTTGCATTTGTTACCTCGCTCAAACACCCTTTTCTGTAACTTTCCTACCATGTCACCATCATCTCCATTAGTAGATTTAGTGGTCCATATTAACTTGTGCTCTTTGCTATCACTCTTGAATTGAATTGGAGGACATAGAATTTTTGACCTCCTTATCTTTGATGGCCATCCTCTTCTTCATCTCAATCAAGAAGAAAATCTCCCCTACATGCATCGATGTGCAATACCTCTGCAAGCACACCATAGCACATTATCGTCAAAGCATAGTTGATCCCTTTCTCTATCCTAACTCCTCACTTGCAAGAATTTATTTTAGCTTAGAGTTGCAATATTATCATTTAAGTATTGATTTATAATTTTAGATGTCAAGGTTAGGTGTTAAATTGTGAGTATTGAGATAGGTATTCAATCTTTTGTGAGTTGGATTTTGTTTATGGATGTCCTTTACATTTATGGTGATATTGTGACAACAAAAATTTTGGGGTGTTTGAAAATTTTGTGGGTCTTGTTCTCGAGCATGGTAGTGATTTTATAGAATAAACTAAATCCTTTGTTGTGGAAGAAGATCTAGATAGCATAGCCAAAATGATTCATAAGAACATCAATGACATGAGGTGAGAGTTGACTTACTTGCCTTATGGGATGAAAAACCCCATTGATAATTGTTGGTGGTGCGATCCCAACTAGAAAGGCAATCAAAAGAGGCTCACCAACTATACCATTGGGTTCAATAGGAACACCATTGGATACAAGAACAAAATACTCTACCTCATGATAGATCTGTGTGACAATATCTTTGTGAATATTATATTATATTATTATTTTTTGTCGATCACATTGCCTCCATTTCACTTGGCTTGACATGATGTTGGATATCCACTCTATACTTGGTTCCACATGGATTTCAATATGTGGCATTACTTGCTCCCCCATGCATGTGGATGCCTCGGTTTTTATCCTTGTGGAGGAGACCCATTTACCACCTACCACACCTTAGGAAACCTAAGAAGCATAAAGTATCCATTTTAATCATTTATCCCACATGAATTGTAGGAGAGCAAGTTAATGCCCTTATAAAATTGCTTTTGTTCCTTTTTAAAATGTGTGTGGAAATGAAGGAGGGCATGTAATATTTTATAATAGTAGAATATTCTTTAAAACTTGGAGGGAAAATGCTATGGAATATTTTAAAAAGATTTTTCTTGGAGGGAAATGCATCTCCACTTTATTTTTCTAGGTGAGATACTTGTTTTCTTTCAAACCGAGGAATCATATGCTTCCCAAGATAAACTTATTTATACTTTTTGGAAAGCAATTTTTGAGCCTGATCCAATGGAAGCAATATTTTTTAGTTTTGTAACAGTCTAAAATGACTCATGGTGCATCAAAGTCCTTGTTTCTAACATCTTATTCCAACATTGAATTTGGGTTCACCTTTTTTATTCATGGTTTGGATTTAACATTTCGATATTGAGGATTTGGGTTTCATTTTTTATCCTTAAATTTGGATTTTTGATTGTGAGAATTTGGGTTACCTTTTTTTATTCTCCAATTAGAGTTTGTTAGGCTCTCATTCTGACCATGAGAGTTTATATTACCTTTTCAATCCTCTAGTTGTGGTTTGTTTTTAGGTTCTCCTCAATAAACTTTTTATGAAATTATTATATTATAGAGTGCATTTTTGGTAGTACCTAACACTCCATAAAAATCATGTAAGTGAACCTTGTAAGAAGTGATATCCTCTATAAAACATAGTATTTATAGTGATTGGTTATCCATGCAATATGGTAGGATGAGAAGGTTACCATAAGGACACTTATAATTGCTCCATGCAAGCTCTTCTTCAAGCATGTGTATCCTTTTCAACAAATCCACCTTCAACATCAAAGACTATTTCGGAAGAAAACTACCCTCTAGACCATGACCCTTGCATATGGGTACTCCTACATATATATTTGTGTTTGGATATGTTGATGACCATGACCCTTATTTATGTGAGCAACAAGCATTACATGGGTTCTCCAACAGATGGATCTTTTGTTGTCTCTTCTTTCATAAGACTATGATCCTTTTTATGTGATAAATAGACATTACATGGGTACTCCTATAATAGAATTTGTCTTTACCCTCTAGCAACTTTTATCTCTTAGTGAATTTTATCTTTTCAACTTTGGCTTATGTCTTCACAAGAAAAACTCACCACACTCCTCTGGACAACACCACATCAAGCACATCGAATAGCTCCTACATAATATTTTGCTTCAAGATCACTGGATCCCTCCTTGACTATTTCAACATTTTCCTTCTCTTGTTATAGTCCTAAGCTATCTTCCTCCTATTTTTAACGCATTGGAGTCTAATGATTTTTTTTTTGGGAGGAATAATATGCTTCTAGATAGCATACATGGCAATAACCACCTCCTAGAAGCTTGTAGCATTAAATAAGGTCTTATCTTATCTTACCTACTCGCACATGGTTTTGGGCCAATGGTTTTGCCCAACTATGGTTTATAAAGAGGCGTCTAATGCCTATAAATATGTATTATCGATTCATAGAAATGCAATCTAGGATCTAAATATTTAGATCCACATCAATATTAATGAATAAAAATATTTCAATATAAAACAATTAATTATTGTAAATATATTTTATAATGAAATCATAGTGAAGAGATCTTTACAAAGCTATATGAGGCTTTCTCTTTTCAACCTAACAAGGCACCTAATCCTAATGGATTTCCTACTATTTTCTTTCAAGAATTTTTAAATTTATTGAAGAGTTATATGTTGGCTACAATTGAAGAAGCCCAAAAAATGAAGGCTACAATAAGTGAGATCAATGCTACCTTTATTATAATTGTTCCCAAAAAGGTGATTCAAAATATTTTGATAATTTTCCTCCAATATAACTTTGTAATAATTATTATTAGATCATTTCAAAAATTATGGCAAACAAGGTGGTTTTATTCATGATAAATAAATTCGTAGCAGTATAATTATTGTACAAAAGGCTATACATTCTCTTCATTATATCAAACAACTAGGTATGCTTATGAAATTAGATATGATCCATGCATATTATATGATGGTTAGAGTTTTCCACATGATATTCTCAAAAAGTTTAGTTTTGATCAAGTTGGTATGAATGGAATAAATATTATAGCACTCCAAAATATTCTATTTTGAACAATGGATCCCGTGTTGGATACTTTGAAGCATCTCGTGGACTCCACAAGAGTGACCCACTATCTCTTTAACTATTTATTTTTCTAGTAAAGGTGTTAGGGAGAGCTTTCTCAAAGGAAACGGTAAAATCAAAGGAATTCAAGTTGCAACAAATGGTCCCTCTAAATATCATCGATAATTTTTAGGGTTCTTTATTTTCGATCATCCCTCAGTCAGTGAAGCCATGAAGTATAAATCAATATTATCTTGTTATGATAACATTGTTGGAAAATTGGTTAATACTACAACATCCAATATATTTTACATTAACATTATCCTATATTTACAACAAATTATTGTCGATATTTGAGGGTTTAAAACTGAAAATACCCATCACCATATTTGGGTATTCATTTACCTCATAAGGAAAGAAAGAGCTTTGGAAATTAACTTTGTATAGAATGAGATCTTGTTTGGAAAGTTGGAAATGTAAGTTATTAATCTTGGTTGGAAGGCTAACTCTTAAAAACTATATTACAACCCATGATTATATTTCTAGGAGGTATAGCATCTGAATTTGATAAATTTAAAGAGTTTTTCTTTAGAAAGGATGTTAGAAAAAATTAGGTTTCCTCTTTGTATGTGTGATAGGGTTCTCAAAAAGACTTGTGGAATTGTAAATGTAGGTTTTTCATATTTATTATCACATCTTATAATTGTTATCCTTTTTTACCTATCAAGGAAATCAAAAGAATCAAAGTGAAAAAGCAATAAAGAACCCACATTTAAGCATCAAAACATGGTTATTCATAATTGTTAAATATTAAAAAATATAAGATCGAAATATGAAAAAGAATAAATTGAAAGAATAAAAGAAATAAACATTATAAGAAAAGACTAAACAATGATGATATAACTTATGAAAATAAATAAATAATAAATTAATTATGAGATCATATTGTTGCAATATTTTTTTGTTAGATAACAAGGGATTGTACTTGGGTCCCCCACCCTTGATAAGCCTCAACTCTCTCCTTTATAGATTTAGATTTTACAAATAGATCCAATTGTCATCTCAATTAAGATTCTATATCTAGATACATACATCATTTTTCATAAAATGTTTGAATTCTTGATTTTCATTTTTTGGATCTTCTTCAATTTTTTGTATAAATACAAATATTCCAAAATTTATCATCCTTCTTGAAATTTTCCTACAACAACCTTCACAATACCAAAACTCCACCTCTACTATCTATGCATTGCATCTTAGTAGAGTAATATTTCCAAAAAATCACACTATCATAGTCTGCTTTACTAGATTTGGATTGCTAATTTTCTTCCTAAAGCATACGTGCAACCACACAATTTGTAATAAATAGTATATATGAAAACACATTAATGTTGTAAAATAAAATAAATATTACCAATGAAAAACATTAAAGTAAATCTTAATCATTATGTGATTTAGGCAGTCGATATTTTCTTGTCGGCTTTAGCTAAACTTACTACTTCCATATTGTTGCAATTTCTTTAATATATATTATATATTTTTTGATAATACTCTCATTTAGGCTTGAGATGGTCTTTTATTGTAAAAATACCTTAAAATCATTTATTTTGCTAAAAGGATCCAAGAAAAATAATCCTTAAAGTCTTTATAAATTCAATTCAATACCTTAGGATTTAAATTTAGATTTTAATTAACAACATTGCTACAAAATATCTCAAACCATATGATTTTTCCAAAATAAATTAATTTTAGGTTGATAAGGTTTAGAAGTAATTTAAAACTTTTTTATTAGATGGAAAATTTAGGGATTTTGAAAGGCCCTCCCAAACCTTTTACATTAGATACCAATGTACAAAAACAAAGAACGACCAACCACTACAAACATAATAGAGATACCACAAACCAAAAAATGCCTCAACCAAGCCAAAGGAATAAAAACTAGACAAGCACCAATAATCATAGTCGACAAACAAAAAGAAACCAAGCCTGTGGCTTAGTCCTGAGAAGAGTCATCCTAGGGAGAATCAGGGAAGAAGATGAATCATTAAAATTCCAAGAGATATCTTTGACCAATTAACAAGTCTAATTGAAAAATATCTTAAGAGCTCTAACAAGATTGTTAACAAGGTTAGAAGATCCAGGCGATAGAAGATATTCAAACTGAATCTTGTTATTAGATGACATGGTATTTTTCACCCTCTACCCTTTCAAGATAGGAAGTTTAGTAGAGTCATCCGAATATTTTGAGTCATCTGAATTGGTCATATTCTACATTGAATCACATTTGGACCTAATTCAGCTCGATCTCCTCATACTCATAAATTCCACCTTGGCTCTCTTCCTCGAGTTTCCTTTCCTTTTCTTTCCTAAAATAATCTCCTTCAAAGACTCTGAGTCACTGTCATCTTATTTTTTGGAGGAAAAAGGGGTAGAATGGGAGAGAGTATTTTGACCACATTGTAGACACAAAAATTTGACCCACCAAAATGGTTCAAATCTTCCTTAGATCCCTAGCTAGCCACCCAAACTTGCTAAGTGCAAATTTTGGGTCTTTTTGCCTTCTCCCTTTGCCTTTTTTACCTAGCTTTACCAAATTCACACTCGATCCATATGGGCATGAATTTGGCTTACCATATTCATGCCCTATATGGAGGGGGTGCAAAATTGGATTTTTAGGGGTTTTTCTCACTTAAACCCCTCCCCCGTCGGCTCGTTTTGGGGTCGGCCTTGCCCAAAGTGAAATTTCACTTTCCCACCCATTTTGCCCTCCAAACCTCTTATAAATAAGGGTTTGTATCCCCTTAGTTGACCCCAAGAATTTCTTTGAAGATTCTAATTTTTGACTCACTCATTTGCTCATGCTTTCAAGTGGATTTCTACTGCAAGTTGTTTTGGTTATTTTGGTGCTTGGTGATTGTTGCCCTTGGGGATTGAGTGAAGAAGTCTTGATGATTGGATAGATCAACCATTTTGGAGTGCTTCTTCCACCTCTTCATTGCTTCTTGCTTGCTCCATCAGCTCATCAGATTTTGTATTTGTTTTGTTAGCATTTAAAATTTTATTTTCTACATTTTGCACCCTATTTTTCATTGTTTCAGGCCCCAAAAAGGGCATCTAAACCAGATTCATACCTTGTCCATATAAGGCATGAATTTGGTCAACCATATTCATTCCTCCTAGTTATAGGGTGTGAATTTGGTAAAATTAGGGTTTTGGGGGTAAGATTTGCACTTTAAAACCCTAATTTGCATCCTATTTTGAAGCTTTCTGTTGTGTCCATCTTAGTTGCATTTCATATTACTATTGCATATCTATTTTATTTTGTTTGTGCATGTTACAAAGGTCAAATATTATTTTACTTTTGAAATATTATTTTACTTTTGCACCTTCAAGCTTAGCTATATAGCGACCTAAGCAGGCCCCCAAACGTTGATCAAATTTTCTAGGGTTTTGTGAAGCTATTTTGTAGGATTGAAGCTATTGGATATTCTAGATGCAAGATAAAGCTTGGATCAACCACCAGATAAGATAAGTGCCCTAATAGATCTTTAGGTTGTTTGTTGTTTGCTTTCTACCCACTTTTGTGGAAAACCTAGATCATAAGCAAAGTATAGATATTTGATTAAGTTTCATAGGCATTTGAATAAATAAGAGCATATAGTGTGCATCTAGGGTTTTTTTTGTGCATTCCCTTGGACCCTTTCTTAAAATATTTTATTTTGCAATCTAGGGTTAGATATCATTGAATCAAAGAATCATTCTAGGTTTAGCTCTTGTATTCTTGCATCTTGTATCTTGCATTGTTCTTTCATTTTCATAGCTTAGTATAGAAAGGCCAAACATAGGTGTATGCTCAAATTGAACACATCCAAACACATTCCACCCTAGACTTGGAGTGAGTCCTTAAACCATTCCTAGTGAACCCTTCCCCCTTACACTGAGTGTAGAGTTATAATGGCCATTGTAGTCACCTCGAGGCTCCTAGTGGATCCATACCCAAGAATCGTACGTGGTGTATGGTTTTCCCCCTCTACATATTTGGTGAACCTAATGTGAAGACATGTCTTAGTGGCCAATATAGGAATCCTCTTCCTTTTATTTTTTAAAAATTTTAATAAAGACCACTAATTTGTTTACCTAGAGTTAGAAGAACATTAAAAATATCTTAAGAATATTCTTGTGTGTCTTTTGTTAGTTTTCTCTTCTATCCTTTTGTCTTAGAATTTTGATCATATTATTTAGGAATATGATCAAGTTGATAGAGAGAATCCTAACCTTGATCTAGAAGAGCAAGAAAATGTTGAAACTGAAACAAACTATGATCCCTTTGAAGGGCCCAATGGTGGTTTCCTTTTTAAATCATTTGAGCATGTTTGGGGTTTTATGAAATATCATAAGGAGAAATTATTGAAGGCTATGGAGTAGGAAGCCCAACTCAAAAGAGGTGAGACTCCTCCTCCTCCTCTAGTAGTCTCTCCTAGGCATGTCCATGATAACCCTATGTTAGAATATTTGCATCATGATAATATTTCTCAACCAACTTATGCCACTACTATAACCACCAATATTGGAAGGAGTCCACAAGTCCTTCCAACTAGTAGTGTCACTCAAAATTATTTTCAATTTCCTCCTCAATCTACTAATCTCAACATTCTTGCTTCTATTCCACCAACTGTTAGTTATCCTCTCCAGCAAGGTATCACATATCACAATAGTATCAATACCTCCAACATGAGCCAAGTACCCATTCAACAACCTACCTATACCCCTCCCTTAGGGAATCTAGGGGTATTGCACAACAATAATCCTGAGGTGCAAAGTTTAACTAATATGGTGAAACAACTAGTTTCAAAAGTGGAGATGATTCAGCCCTCTAGTTTCACCTACAACTATAAAGAAATGTGCAATCAACCCCTAGACCCTATTGTTGCTTCTAGACCTTATCCTAAGCATTTTTCCATACCGGTTCTACCTATATACAAGGGAACAGAAGATCCAATTGAGCATTTAAGGAGGTTTAGAACAGCTTGCCATGATATCATATATGATGATATGTTGTTACTAAAGATGTTTCCTAAGAGTCTTGTTGGCATGGCATTAGAATGGTATTATCAGTTACCTAGCCATTCTTTGAGAAATTTTGAAGAGACAACTGAATTATTTGTTCAACAATTTGGTGCTTATGTTGAAAAGAATGTATCTATGAAAGATGTTTATAATCTAAAGCAAGGTAAAGAGGAAAGTTTTTTAGAATTCTTGGCTCATTGGAGAAGTTTAGTTGGACGCTTGAGATATACTTTACCTCCTCGAGATATGCTTGAGATATTTATTGGAAATTTGCAAGAACAACTATCTTATGCATTAGAAACTACCACTATCACATATTTTGATCAAGCAATTGAGTTAGCAAGGAAAGTGGAACAAGCTCTTATCAGAAGAGGATAACTCAAAGTGAAAGAAGATAAAACCACTAAGTCATAGCATAAGAGTAAGCATGTGGTAGGTGATGGTGCAATGGATAGTAGGCCTGTTAACAATATCGTTAACAACCTACAAAAGATGATACTTCAAAAACCTCCACAAAGGAATTTCACAAGACTTAACATGCCCATGGAAGTGGTTTTAAAGCAGCTTTTGGAAACTAATATGATTGAGTTACCTCCCATAAGGTAACCTGATACTACAACTAATTGGTATAAGGTAGGTCAACATTGTGCATATCATAGGGTAGAAGGACACTAGATAAATTCTTGTAAGAGGTTGAAACATGTGGTTCAGGATCTGATTGATGTAGGATGCCTTGTCATAGAAGGCTCTCATTCATCAAATAATCAACCTCCTACTCAACAAGCACCTATGACTAATCAAGATATGGGGATCTTCCAAGATCCACTACCTAAGCATGGATAATAGGCAACTAATCAAGTATCTTATCAGAATGTGCCATCTACATATGGTAATATGGTTGGTATGGTTGGAGCAACTACAAGGAAACAAGCTCAAGCTCAGTCAGCTCAGCATCCTCAGTAGGAGAAGAGTTCTTCATCACAGCCCATCTTGGTTTTGAAGAATAATCAGAGAAAGAGCACAGGAATAGGAACTCCACCTTTAGTGTTGAAACCTCAAGTTTCCTTTGATCTTCACCAATAGTTAGCTAGTACTCCAACCAAGATTTCTATCTTAGAACTCTTGCAAACTTCTTCTATTCATAGGGAAGCTTTGTTAGAACTTCTAAGATAGCAATCTATCCCTCCAGATATTTCCCCTAGTGTTGTAGTTAATATTGTAGGTTCTCTTGGGATACATCATATCACATTCTCGGATGATGATAAGCCTTCCTCAAACCTACGAGGGGATTCTTCCCTCTACATTACAACATTTATTGGGGAAAATTTTGTCAAAAGAATCTTGATTGACAATGGCTCTTCCCTTAATTTATGCACTTATCAATTTTTCTAAAATTTTGGATTAAAATAGGAAGACTTAACTAAATCCGACATTATCATCAAATCTTTCAACAATGAGTCCCAAGAAGCCTATGGTGTTATATCCCTCCCTCTTAAGGTTGGACCCAAGATCTTAGATACATTGTTCTATGTGGTACCTTGCCCTACATCTTTTAATATTCTTCTCGGACGTCCTTGGATCCATGCGATGAAGGTCATCCCTTCTACCCTTCATCAGTGTTTGAAGTTTGAATTTAAAGATCAAGTTATCACCATTTTGGGTGACCCTCATCCATTTGAATATTATTCGATGGTTGAGCAAGCTCAATCTGATTTTAACATTTGTCCATCAGTTTCATCATTTGTTTCTCCAAGTTCCTCATCTCAAATATCTGAGCAACTCGAAAGTTTAAAAGTGAGTGAGGAACCTCAAATCAAAGTTTCATCATGGGATCAAGATAATCAGTTTCTTCAAGAACCTCTTCTGGATCTTGCTAAGCTACCACCTTCACCTCGGACTATGGGCTTGCCCTATAAGAAGGGTGAAGTTGTACACATTGGCACGTGTACCTTTATCTTCATAGGTACAACCTTCAAAGAAAATATCTATGGTAGCAACCCCTCTCCTGTTGAGCATTCTTTTGCTCATTGCTACTTATCCAATGATTACCCACTCCCTAAATAGATCCTATCTAGCATGGGATATGTAGGTAAAGGTTTGGGGCCACAATAGAAAGGCATTCAAGAGCCCTTGGATGTTGAGATTTGGCTTGGGAGATGTGGCATAGGCTACATACCCAACAAAAACCAACCTTTACCATTTGATGATGATGATCACCTTATTTCTTATGCTGAATATCTAGATCATCAAAAGATGGAGTGGAGTGATGAGGATGAGGACCCCCCTTTTCCTTCTAACATTTTATTTTGTAATGTGATAGGTTCTATGCGCTTTGGAGGTAAGTCTTCTGCTTCTAAAGGGACCCTGCTTCACTATCTTATAGAGATCTTGCAAAATTAGGGATTGCCCCTCCTTATGTTAAGAAATATGGTTTTGTTCGAGAATGTATAGACTTTCATGTAATGGCTACCGAAGGAAAACCTACGAAGGAACCTCTTTGTGATTTTGATCATCAAGATGACCCTCCTAGATTTTTCTTTGATGGATCAATCCCTTGTATGCCTATTCTTTATGTTAAGATAGGAGGCACAATCAGATTATGTGTCGACTATCATTCCACTCATTAATAAAACAACAATAATAAATCACTAAAATAGGCATGCATTTAGCATAGATCATATTGCATTCATTTGCTTGCTCATACTGCATGGATTACCTATCATACTTTGCATGATTGCCTGACATTCTATTCCACTTGCATTTTTTCTTGTCATAATTGCATTGTTGCTTGCTCATGACTGCTTGATCATATAGATTTTTGGGGATTTTGTGACAATGGCAAGTGACACCACCCAAAAAGGGCTTTAACGATGGCTAAAATAAGGTGGTTTTTTACGGTGGTAAAAAACTGCCCTAATAGATCCTAAGAGGGTGGTTTATAACCGCCCTCTTAGGGTAACCACCCTCTTAGGGATAAGAGGGTAGTTTAAAACCATCCTCTTAGAGTCACCCTAGGAGGGCGGTTAAAAACTGCCCTCCTAGGGCTAAGAGGACAATTTTTAACTGCCCTCTTATGGCCATGAAACTTAAAAAATAAATAAATGCAACTTAAAAAAAATTAAAGAGGGTGGTTAAAAACCGCCCTCTTATCCCTAAGAGGGCAATTTTCAACCGCCCTATTAGAGCTCACACTTAAAAATAAAAATAAAGGACGTGCAGAAAAATATTTAGTGTATAGAAAGTTTTAAACTTCCTTGAAGCATGGTAATAGGTCACAAATTTTCAAATAATTTTTGAGATGGGCAACTACAATGGGTGTCTCAGATTTTGGAATTTGCAATCCTATTTGGGATCTTATTTATTCATTTATAATTTGGTAGAAACACGCCAAATGGAAGATTACTGTGCAAATGGCTTCTAGCCTTGGAGCCCAAAAAGATTCCATATATCAACAGTTTATATAAATTTTATAATCTTAGAGGTTTAATATAAGTGTGAGTTAGTTGATTATTTTTATTTATTGTCTATTGATTATCAGTGCAGGAAAAGTTTTATTTTTGTTGCTCTTACATAAATTTGACTTCAGTAAGCTCAAGTTATGGTATCCTACAATTTTCAACTTCAAATATTAATATTTTATTTGACCCTAAGTTGCAAGAAATGTTAATTACACTTCAAGGAGAGTAACACACAACTTTAAAGATGACTTATTAGAATCCATGTAGGTTCACACACAAGAATTGCAAGGAAATTGGAATATGGGAAGATTTATGCACAAAAGTACCTAGATGTAACATTACAACTCATGAAAATTCATTCAGAATAGTTTAGGAATTTAACATTAGACCTCAGGGAGATTTAGGCACAAACTTTTTACTTTTAAAATTACAACCTCAAGAAATTTACTGATAAAACATCTAAAATTTAGCGTTAGAACTTAGTTGAGCATCTGAGATTTAACTTTATAACTTACAAAGATTTACTCATAAAATTTTAGTGAAAGATATTGAAACTCAGGGAGATTTACATGAATTCACAATAATTTAGTAAAACTTGGGGAGATTTATGCAGAAAGATTCTAAAATTTAATAGTGCAATAAAAAAATTCACATTAAAACTTGGAAAGTTCTATGCACAATATTTCTAAAATTTAACATCACATTAAGGAGTTTTAAGTCAAAATTTCAGACATTTAACACTAGAATTATGCATATTTATACACAAATCCTCTATAATTTCACACTATAACCAAGGAATATATATGCACAAAATTTTGAATATTTAGCATTAGAACTTGGGAAGATTCATGTAGAACACATCTCATATTTAACATTAGATATGGAGAGACGTAAGCACAAAATATCTGATATATAATATTACAGTTGAGGGAAATTTATGTGCAAAAACTTCCAAGATTTAACTTTAGAACTCAAGAAAGTTTACACACAAAGTTTCTGATGTTTAACATAAGCAGATTTCTCTCAAAATATTTTTGAGATTTAACATAATGAGATTCATGCACAAAATTTCTTAGATTCAACATAAGCAAAGTTTTGGACAAAATTCCTGAGATTTAACATAAGGAGACCCATGCACAAAATTATCAGATTTAACATAAGGAGACCCATTACACAAAATTTTTGAACCCCAGTTCTTGGATTCTTGGGATTTCTATAGATACAATTTTATTTATTTGGTTGAGAATTAAACAATGTTAACATTAGAATACCTTAAGGTGAACTGCAACAGGAAAGGCTAGGCATCAACAAAAGCAAGTACCTAACCATCAATATAAGCGCACATAGCACATCGTTAATGAAAATTCCCTTTGATTAAGAGCTATAGTTGGAAAGGTTTTGTTCTGTTAAAATCTACTTAGCACTTTGATTGACCTTTGTCCCTTTTTTCTCACTTAATGACTAAGTCAAGGGAGCAAGTTGAATGAAAGACCTCATTGTGACAATTGCTCCAAGCTTACCAAACTAGACCTGTCATACATACAGTGCATCCAAAAACTAGTACTTCACTATCTTTTTTTTTTTGAATTTACATGGTGGAATCGGTAGCCGCCACGAATTCGGGTAGGTTGTCCAGCTTTTTATGGCCGCCATAGTATTCTACGTTGTCCGCCCCAAAAGCCGCCACACAGATCTTTGCGCAGTCCGCCCCTATAACCACCATGCCACAATCATTTAAACCTTTTACGTCGCTGAAAGCACCAGGAAAGGGACAAGCGTTCAGTCCGACGAGGCCCTATATTTGAACCTTGGACCTCCGCCCCCTTATGGGGTTTGGATGAACCAATTGGTCTACACCTCGGACCTATACTTCACTATCTTTAAACTAAAATTATGTACCATTTTATTTCATTTCACTGCTCTTGAAAAATTGACAAGGCTTTTGTGCTCGACGATGAAATTCAGTACATGAAATTACTTCAACTGCAAGTAAAAGTATGTTCTCTAATACATCATCGTTCTTCTTAATTATTTCTTCCCCACACAACTTACAATGTTGTAATATGTTACACTTTTTGTGCATTCATATGCTTACTCCAACAAATAGGTAGAACACCTCACACATTATACTATCAAGCTTCACAACCACACACTACAGTGTTAGGAAGTGATGTCACATAAATTCTAATAGGCAATGCAAATTAAAGCACCATTTAAAAAAATTATTTTCTTGTTTCTTCTTTTTATACCATTAATGTAGCATTGTTATGATTGAAGAAGTAATGTAAGATTTAAAGTTGCAGGAAGTGGAAAGTTGCACAAATTTAGGTTGTTGTTCACTAGTTTCATATAGTATCTAAATATCGTAAGAAAATCAACTCCACACTCTAACTAAGAAGCATCAACACATAACTACAAGTATTCAGTTAAAATATATATGGATGAAGTACAGTTGACAATATGATTTCATTGGTTTAGATAAATTATAGAAATGGTAAATAGTAAATATTACAAGAAAAGAACTAAAAGTGAAGTAGAAAATATCAAATAGGACATATTTAACACGAAACTGAGTGACAAACAAAAGTAAAAACAGTAAACATATTTAACAAAAGTAGAAACATGTCCGATTGATACACCATCCATTAGGACCTATCATGCTCCAATATAGCTGCATTCAACATGTTAGGCCAAAACATCACTGAGAAAAATAAATTTTCAATTATGGAAAAGTTGTCTCCTTTTCAATACAATATCTAGATATCATCCTGCTACTTTTTAATCTGTTCTTATGATTGGGTTATTTTTCGCACTCTGCAAAGGTCATACAATAATTAAAGGTATGAGATAACAGAAAGAGATGACAAATCATGCATTTTGCATTAACTAAAAATAAAGAAGCCAAACTTAATGGTAGAGAAGATAAGAAAAAAATATTTCCCAGATGTCCATTGAATATGATGCATTGAAGAACCACAAGATAAAGTCAACTAGTACCTGTAGTACTCAAGCTACAGAACCACACATACCTTATCATATACATTCCTTTTATTTATAATGGTACAACTTGATTGCAATTTCACATCAAGGACTTAAAGACCTTTTTTTTTTTGGAATGTGTGTATGTGATTTCCTTCACAAATTTTAAGCAATCATCTGTTCACCATGTTTCCTTTGTTAGGGATTTCTTTCAGGAGACCCAAGTTCAAACCACCGTGGGGCATGGTGTGTGTGAGTGTGTGTTAGTGAGCTTGTGTAAAATAAATGAACACCACAGGACCCCCACACAACTATATTCAAGAATACTTAATGAATAGTTTATTAAATACAAGGGTTTATCCAGTGAAGATGTCACATGAAGAATAAGCAATTTGTCAACCGACTCATAAAGATCTTAGTTTATCCCAACTCATGCTTTGAGGGAAACCCAAATATTTACTAATGGTATTCACTTCACCTCATTTATGTTGTTATGGCCCGATGGATTTCACCCCATGTCTTCCAATTTTGTTCTTTACCCTACCCCCCACGCATCCTCCCTTCCCCTACCATGCATCCCCCCTTCCCCTACCCACCCCATGCATCCCCCTTCCCCTCCCCCATGCACCCCCTTCCATGCATTCCCTTCCCCACGCGTCCTTTCCCTCTCCAATGCATCTCCTTCCATGCGCCCCTTCCCTCCCCCGTGCATCCCCCTCCCACACATCCCCCTTCCCATGCCCACCCCCACATGTCCCCCCTCCCACACATCCTCTCTTCCCCTCCCCCCATGTTCCCCCTTCCACGAGTCCCCCCTCCCCTCCCTACCACATCCCCCTTCCACGTGTTCCCCCTTACCTCCCTCATGCGTCCCCCCTTCCCCTCCCCTCCATGGGTCTGTCATTAGCATCACTTACTTCCTTCTTTATTTTTATCAAATGTCTGCAAAATTATGGCTATAGCAATTATCATGAGGAATTATTTTATTTTCGAGAGGAGTTAAATGCTTTCACAGGCTTGTAGGCCTCGCATTTTGTTGCTTGGGGTTGTAGTATTTTGCTTGTGGAATTTAGTTTGACATCATCACTTGAATCTACAATGATAGAGATGAAAATTTGTAAGTATTGGGTTTTGAATTATACACTTGATGTGGATATGGAGCACCAAACGGTTATCTTGCTCTAAAATCAATCTTGATTATATTGCTCTAAAATATGATGTGCTAGTTCATTATGCCTCTCAGGATATGTGGACTTCGGTTTATCTTGGGTTTATCTATGTGATGTTAGGCCACTATATAGGCTCTCATTTATTGTATTGAAATTGTACAGGAAATAGTATGTTTGGCAATGGTGTTCTTTGTACAAGCATGATGTATACAGAAAAAGGGACCTATATTTGTAGGAGTGTTCAGTCCATTGTGCACAATAACAGCAACCCTTCTAAAATTTATTGCTCTCTCTTCATTTGGGAAGGTAAGACTTCAAAGAGTTTATTACATCAAAAATGTAGCTGCCACTGTTTCCCATATATGTATTACTTATATGTAATAAACTAATTGATATGTTCGAGACTTATATTATTCGAGTGATTATAAGGTAAGACTTCAATGAGTTTATTACATTTATGTGTTTGTGCCCTGCCTGTTTCTTTATATAGATGGTCAAATTGTTCTTTTACTTTCATAAATCTTAATATATATATATACACACGACTGTTGAGAACAGAAAACACAAACACATAAATAATAAATCCTTGATGAACTCATGAACTTTTTCAGTACTAAATAAAATTTACATGAAAAAAATTATTAGATTTCATTTCCATCAATCATAATGATAAGAGCTTACCATTTTTGTATCAATAATCAGAGGATATTACAAATATTGAAAGTGGTTTAGCAGTTAGAATATTTCCTTACGAGATTTTGAGGTAGGCTACCCGAAACTTCGATGACATGGAGAAACTTGGAGAGGGAGCTTATGGCTCTGTGTATAAGGCAAGCACCTTACTCATTACACTTGTGAGTTTACGCTATATTTTTTGAAATAGGGTGATTGTTATAGAATTAAGGATCCAGAGAATTATCCCAGAGGATACGGTGAGGGACCTGTATTTACAAGAGTGTTCAATCTGTTGTACACAATAACAACAACCCTTCTGGAATTTGTTGTTCTACACATCTCTTCATTTGGGAAGGTAAGACTTCAAGAACATATCCATAAAATTAGTGACTGTAGGATTAGCTCAAGATAAACCATGTCATCCATTATCAAAATCATCCCTGCAAGATTTATTGTCTTTATCATATATAATTTGGACTCCCAAATTTAATATCTTATTTCATAAAGTTAGTAACTGTAGTGTTAGCTAAAGATACACTTAAGAATGGAAGTGGTGGTTGTAAGCTTAGTTATTAAGTTCAAGTTTGTATTGGAGGACACTCTTGAAATTCGAAAAAAAATTTAATATCTTTAAAAATTCAAAATAAAATTTATTTATTATAAATGCATGGCGCATCCCCACAAAAATCAATTTTATTTTTATTTTTCAAGCCCTTGGTCCCCTTTTGTGGATTCCTCACCCCATTAACATCTCTTTTCCTTTTTCTTCGTCTTCTGGTGCCTGATCAAGTGGTGGCGGCGGGGGAAGGCAATCACGGATGCGTTCCGTCGGCGAACGTAGGCCTAGGCACCCTTCTAAAATGGTTCTCGATTTTGCAGTGCTTTAACCAGAACATGAAACCGATCAATCTGCCCTATATCGGCACATTTGGCTCTTACACTTAGATCGTTCAAACAGGCCGCGATCCTGCAATATCTGAAAATGAAATCCGTGACCTGGCCTTCCGTGACTGGCTCCTTTCATTTTGTGCATGTGTGTGGGGGCTGGCCCTTTTGCTTTCTATTCGGTTAATGTGATGATGCAAGTCTAATGGCATATTCCATGATTGGAATTTAGTTCCACATTCGTATCTTATATATCTATTGAACGGAGTCCCCAGCAAACGGTACAGCGAAAATTATTAATTTTCCAAGCTGAGACAACGCTCATTCACCAATCGCGGCTTACATAAGCCGCGAGTGTAGGAACCTGCAGTAACAGTTCATCTTCAAGCTCAGCCAGTCCAGAATTTTTTTCGTGCAGATTGACGATTATCGGTAGTAACAGTTCATCTTCAAATTCAGCTACTCCAGAATTTTTTAGTGCAGATTGGCGATCACCGGTTTTCAGTCCCAACATAGATTTTAGACCCAGATCGGATCTTGTCTGAGAAGAAGGATATTTTTTTTCAAAAGGCGCAAACACGGAATACTGCAAATGTTTTAGACTGATTCGTTGCGATTACGTCTTTCAATCGTATCGTGGACGGGTTCCCTGGCAGTTCCATTCATCGGAAAAAAAAAAAAAAAATTGTGGTTATCCGACAATTCCATTCACCGGCCAGATTTTTTTTTCGTGGTTATCCGACGATTCTTAAACAATTTTAAACATCCTTAACTGACGGACAGATACGGCGGAAGAAATTTGATTCGACCAATACAACGATTATTATCTCCAACAAACTTTCTACATAAAATTTGATTATTATTATTATGTTGTATTTTCACCGAATGAATTTAAGGTTTATTCGTAGTTGTTTTTTTCTACTGTTTATTCGGATTAGAGTTTTGAATTCGACGAATTTCAAATTTAATATAAAAAATTTGACAAATTTGATAGCTAAAAATTTTCAGGCTATAAGAAAGTATCCCTAAGAACTATGAAAATTTCAACTATGATAATCTTTGGAAAAGATTATGCCTTTCAACTTTCGTATGGCAAATATGATTCTTGTCTGCTTCTATATTTTGCACATATTTACAGTTTATCCTATGCCCGTCTTTGACATAAATTAAGAACCTAACCTCAGTGTTTATATTTTTAGAGTTGTCTTTTTCTATATTTATATTTTGTAATTTGTAGAAAACTGATTTAATTATTTCAACACTGCATTCTTTATTAGTGGAAGGATTTAGCTGCTACACTGTATCGTTTATTTATTTATTTTCACCTAACCCCTAGAAAATCTTTGGCACTATCTGCAAATTTATTAGCCATCAACTTTGAGGCTTCTAAAGGGGATTCAAATTTACCATAATAAGTTTCCTTTCTCTTAAAGTTTACTTGGTTTCTTGTTCAGGGCATCAACTGTTGTGTGCTTGAATTTATGAACCATGATAGCATTTTGTATTAAGATTTTGGTTTTTAATGCATTCTATATATTGACATCTTTTCATAGGCTCAACTTCACTTATACAACAACAAAATATTTCATTTATTGTTATATGAAGTGTATTTTCCTTCCAAACCTCCCATGCAATTTTGTTTATCAAATGAATGCAAAAATCCATGATATAATATCATATTTGAAAAAAGTTGTACCTGTTAAAAATTTCCTTTTATGTTGAGTTTGTGAGGCTACGAGCACATCTTATATTATATTGTATTTTTACCCCTTTTTATGTTGGATCTACATGATTCCAATCTTTTGTATCTTGACATATTTCATAGGCACAGTTTCTTGTATGCAATACATAATATCTCTTTTATTGTTATGATCTTCCTTTCCTTTGATTTTAAATATCCATGATATAATCCATAAGGTTGAAAAATATTTGTGGCAGTCAGAAATTCCTTTAGGCTTCTCCCATATCTTACCATATATTTTTACCTCTTTGAGATTATATCTTTGGTGTTCACTGACATATACCACTTATTTTTTTATATTATATCCTATTACGTGAGATATGTTTAGGCAATAATTCTCTCTAAGGAGCTCATGTTTCTTGGTGAATCCTCATAGCTGAATAAATGTATAGTGGAGACAACAATGTGCATATGCTTCCAGGCGTTTGTTGAAGTTCTTGACCCCCTTCTTATTAAGACTCGGTTCATTAAATTAGATCTTTAACCATCCCATCATATCATTATAAATTATAAATTGCAACCAAAGGAATTTGACTGGCACAGATACATCTTGATCTCATTAAGAGTAAGATGTTTAAACTTTAGTAACTAAATAAACATGAGAAGGTAGATTCCAAGTGGAATAATGAGAGATCTTATTGAGGTAGATAAACCTTAATTGGGTTGAAAAATGAGAGAACTCAGCTGGGTGTATAGACTTTGACTAAGATGGATAATGATTGATCTTAGGTGACTGAGAGATCTCAATTAGGTTGAATAATGATTGACCTTAGGTGGATAGACAGACCTTAGCTGCTTTAGAAATTTGGAAATTGTAAATCTAAATCTGCAATCTCAAGTGATAATTAATTGAACAACTAATGTTACATTCTTGCAATTATTGACTTGATTAATGAATAATCAACTGTGAAATCAATTAACATAGTTACTGTGGGTACAACTTCTAGAGTGCCAGAGATATCCTTGCTCACCTATTGAATGAATTAGTTGGTATGGTGTTATCCCTTGCTAGGGCTACATTTTTAATGTGAGGATTATTTCAAATAAGGCCCGAGGAATGAGTACAAACATTATTGCAGTGAAAACCTCTTTGGTTTGTTTTGCTTTCTTGGATTTTATCTTGCATGTTGTAAAATATGATTGTAGATATGCCTACTATGTGAGGATTAAAAATACTTATGGTGACCACAAAGCAATTTCACCATTGGCAATGCGTGCTTGATAAAACTATTTAGGCAGTCCTACTATGTCTTTCAAAAATGCCAGCTCATTGTAGCAAGCAATGAGAGTTGATTTGTTGTGTTGTCTATGCTTTGAATATTCAATTTATTCCTTTTTGAGCAACAAGATTGAGACTATTTGTTAGTGTTTTCGTGATATGGGGTCCACTTAGAGTTCCTTGGTTGACATAATTAATATTGCATTTTCTGATTAATATTGTGGTCTTTCCAAGCTTCTAACTCTTCTTTATATTCAATCCAATCTCAAGGATTCAGTTGACAGTGTGCTTCACAAAGAATCCACAATAAAGCCAAGTTCCTTCAAATTTATATCATTTTAATCTAAAGATAAATCCACACCAGCAGTAGCAGATAGCATTTGGCTTAACCTATAAAAAGAAGTGGCCATGGAATGGCACTCAGCACCTGACAGATCTTCTCAGCATCGTCCATGTTGCTAATTCTTATGTATTGTAGATTTCTCATGCTTTGTACATTTTATGTTTATACCTAAGTTCATTTAATGGATATAGTATGACATACAGTCTAGTCAATTGGAGATGGATATAGTATGATATGCACTCTCTTCTCTTCGTTTATAGATGGCTACAATGCAAGGATTGGCTTTATGAAACCTTCTGTGTAGGCTCATTTTAAGATGCAGCAAATTCAAATTTTGGTTGATGATAGAATTCCATAAGGCTGACAAATAGTTGTCAAATGTCCTTTTTCTATCAAGTCAGCCTACATATCTTAAACTAGAGGGCATTTATATTTGTGTATTTAATTAATCTTAAATTTCATCATCATCTGCCCTTTATCTATTGTCCATTGTTCTCCTATTTCTTTTAGTTGTGGCATTAATATAGATTCCATTTGTGAAAATTTTGAAGGTTTCTATAAATCATGGATAGGTATAGTATCTCAATATTTTCCAATTAAATTTGCTAAGAAGGAAGTCAACCAGGGAGAAGATACTATCGAATTGAGGCAGAGTTACATAGTCATATGTCTTGTAGCTTGGCAATGTAAATTATTGAAACTAAAGGCAACAAATTTGCTGATTAGCATGGGTTTTGGTGTCATATTTCAGAGAAACAGTTTGATGCGTATATTAAATGTAGCAGCATTTGCAATTTCTGGATATGCTTCCTCGGAAGGTCAAAATTGTAAGCCTTTCAATCCTCTGTTAGGTGAAACATATGAAGCTGACTATCCAGATAAAGGTCTTAGTTTTTCTTTGAGAAGGTTAGTATTTGGCATTTGCTTTTGTATCTGCTTGTGTGAATATTGGTTATATTGTATGGTAAGTTTTATTGTTCTTGGAATTCATCTCAGAGGTCTTTTCTTATGCCATGTGCCATGGTCTTGTGTGAGATGCTTTTTAGAAGAGACGGGGGAAAATAAGAAAATATATTTTTATTCAAATGCTTTTTCTTTGCCAAAATATTCTTCCAGTATTCTAATTGATTGATTACATATGATAATATTTTTATTCTTGTTGCATTGTGGCAAGTAGACAAGGACTTAATTAGAGCAAGGACTGTATGTCATTTAAATTTTTTGATTATATGTTAACATTCTATAAATTATTCATCTATCTTGAAGAATTTTATGAATTTTATGGTGAAGTCATTAGAAAATTTAAAATGTTTAGTTCTTCCACATATTATATTGCATGCCTATCATGGTATGTTTTGAACTTTTGTGGTATATAACAATGCTATACTGTTTCACGAATCTTTTATTTCATCTTTAAAAGCTTTCACTTGCTTTTATGCAGGTCAATCATCATCCTATGCTTATTGCATGCCATTGTGAAGGTAGAGGATGGAAATTTTGGGGAGATAGTAATCTAAAGAGCAAGTTTTGGGGGTGGTCTATCCAAGTCGATCCTGTAGGCGTTCTCACACTAGAATTTGATGATGGAGAGGTGTTTCAGTGGAGTAAGGTAAAAGCCAAAGATATTGTATGATACTTTGCAATCTTTATTGTACTTTTGATAACTGAGTCTGTGATTCATTTGGGTTGCAGGTCACCACATCCATTTATAATCTTATCTTGGGAAAATTATATTGTGATCACCATGGGACAATGTGTATATAGGGCAATCATGAATATTCATAAAAATTTCTCTGAAGACCAAACATGAAGGAAGTTGTAGCTCGTTTTGAGGACATCAAACAACATTATGGAATCAGCACCAGGGAACAACAAAAGTTACTAAGGAAAGAATATAGCAACCTGAGAAGTGTGGCCCTACCACTATCTTCAACTTCTGTAGAAGAAGAGTAGCCAAGCATAGCTTGTAATAAGAGTGTTTAAATTCCTTTGTGCATAGTTTAATAAGTTGCACTTATTATTCAAGAGTATACTCGAGGGTATTTTTTTCTTAAAATAAATGGGTAAAAATTTATTGATAAAAATTTTGGGTTACAGAGTACAACTGAGCTCCCAACCAGGACTCAAATAAGCAATAAAAAAAGCTAAGACCACCAGATAAGGTCAAAACCTGAAGAAGAAAACAAGAAAAAACCACATTAAGTGTGAACATCCTTGTGGATCAACTCCTAGAGGTGTTGAATCTCCCAATTATTTATAATCCAAGGATCCAATAGCTCAGAAGCCCTTTTGGCCAGGTAATCAACAACCCCGTTCTATTCCCTTGGACTATGTACAAAAAATATAAATTTGAAATCTTCACTCATTCTGATAATATGAACGGCCACAAAGGCCAACTGCTAATTAACATCCTCCACATTTTTTTATGTAAAATATTAACCAAATATTGACAAGCAAAGGGAAGGGGTCAATGAGGACAAGGAAGGGATAGTGAGAAGAAGATCAGAGCCAGAAGATCGATGGGTTCGTGTATGATGTTGGAGCTTTGTGAGCAGGAGCTCACAATTGTTACCCGATGAGTTTGATGGGGTAAGTTGGACAAGATAGCCACTAGTTATTAATTACAATAATTAATATTGCACAAATTTTCAAAAATTAAAATTGCACAAAACTCTAAAAATTAAATATTACATGGGCAACTACACCTCCTTCTAAGAGTAAAAAATACAACAAAGTAGAATATGTTCAAAATATGGATAGTGAGAATCTGAACGGCCACAAAGGCCAACTGCTAATTAACATTATCCACCCTTTTTTTATTTAAAATATTAACCAAACATTGACAAGGACAAGGAAGGGGTCAAGGAGGACAAGGAAGGGACAAGGAGAAGAAGATCAGAGCCAGAAGATCGATGGGGTCGTGTATGATGCAGGAGATTTGTGAGCAGGAGCTCACAATTTGTTACCAGGTGAGTTTGATGGGGTAAGTTGGACAAGATAGCCACTACTTATTAATTACAAATATTAATATTGCACAAAATTTCAAAAATTAACATCCTCCACCCTTTTTTGTTTAAAATATTAACCAAACATTGACAATGACAAGGAAGGGGTCAAGGACGACAAGGAAGGGACAGGGAGAAGAATATCAGAGCTAGAAGATCGATGGGGTCATGTATGATGCAAGAGCTTTATGAGCAGGAGCTCACAATTTGTTACCCGATAAGTTTGATGGGGTAAGTTGGACAAGATAGCCACTAGTTATTAATTACAAATATTAATATTGCACAAAATTTCAAAAATTAACATCCTCCACCCTTTTTTGTTTAAAATATTAACCAAACATTGACAAGGACAAGGAAGGGACGGTGAGAAGAAGATCAGATCCAAAATATCGATGGGGTCATGTATGATGCAGGAGCTTTGTGAGCAGGAGCTCACAATTTGTTACCCGGTGAGTTTGATGGGGTAAGTTGGACAAGATAGCCACTAGTTATTAATTACAAATATTAATATTGCACAAAATTTCAAAAATTAACATCCTCCACATTTTTTTTGTTTAAAATATTAACCAAACATTGACAAGGACAAGGAAGGGGTCAAGGAGGACAAGGAAGGGACAATGAGAAGAAGATCGATGGGATCGTGTATGATGTAGGAGCTTTGTGAGCAGGAGCTCACAATTTGTTACGTGGTGAGTTTGATGGGGTAAGTTGGACAAGATAACCACTACCTTTTGGCCAAGTAATCAAAAGCCCCATTCTATTCCCTTGGAATGTGCATAAAAAATATAAATTTGAAATCTTCATTCATTCTGAGAATCTGAACGGCCACAAAGGCCAACTAATAATTAACATCCTCCACCATTTTTTGTTTAAAATATTAACCAAAAATTGAGAGTCAGACTCGTATATAATCTTACGCCGGCCAAGAGAAAACCCCCTCTGCAAGGCCTAGAGAATCGTAGGAGCTTCCATAAAATTGTTGGAGTGAACACCTATATAAATGGAAAAGAAAAACTGACCACGCCAACAGAATGTCTTTCAACACCACCAATTCCAGCATGTCTAGGATTACCCCTGGATGACCCATCAATATAAATTTTTAAAACTCCTCTAGGGGGTGGCCTCCACCTACCATATCTCCTAACCATTTTTTGAGTAGAGGAACCCTGCTAGCGAGGTCCCGTCATACCTTCTCCTCCATAGAGTCCAAAAGAGGGTCCACATCACATTTTTTGTGGATAGTTTCCTGAACCATACATAGGATCATTTGCCAGATCTTTTGAACAACCAAATGACTTACCTAAAATATGTCACAGTTTCGTTCTAGCCAAATCTATCAGATGATGCAAGAAGGGCCCAGATTCCAAGCCACCTAGAGGAAGGGGGCCTTGGCAAGAGGTTTGTCCAGACTACTCCAAAATTCCACAAGGGAGAGCACATGAAAAAAAGGATGGTTCCAAGAACTCCACCAATGGTGATGAGGCCTGGATAAGCCTCATTTATAGCATGTTTTAAATAGTTAAAACTGCCTAAAACTCTTGTGAATTATCTTATATGCTAGTTAAGTTGATTTAATATGCTCTGTATTAACTGTTTGCATGATTGCAGTGTTAAGGACATTATATTCTGATTTTTAACAGTTCTTGTATAGTTTTATGTTATATTTTCATGCTTAGGTTGACAACAGCATTTCAGTAGTCTTATTTTGATGATCATTAAGCATTAGTTTCTCTAAATTTAGCAAATAGTACAAAGACTTATTATCGTGCGATAAAAAACTGGTTTTTCCATATAAATTCTAGCAAGCTACCAATGAATGGCAAGGCATGGAATTCACATCCAAGGAAGAATGAAGACTATTGCAATTTGATCCTGAGGTCTAATACACCTAAGAAATATAGCCAAAACCATTTGGAGTCAACACAGTTGGTCATTCTAAAGATCTTCGTAATGAACACAGTGTCTTCGAAATGAACACAGTGTCTTCGAAATGAACAGATATCTTTAGAATGAGAAAAACATAGTGTCTTCGAAATGAGAATTGCAGTATCTTCGGAATGAGCGGATCTTCGGAATGAGAATTGCAGTATCTTCGAAATGAGCGGATCTTCGGAATGAGAATTGCAGTATCTTCGGAATGAGCCACTTATCTTCGAAATGAAAATAGAATGTACTTTTTGACTTGTTGACTGACTTTTGGCGGTGGAAAAGGGGATAATAAGGTTGAGAAAGTTAAGGGAAAATATCTCCCATATAACTTTGCCGTCCTTGCCGTCCAAAGCCACCATTTATGGAAAAGATCAAATTTGATCTTCTTCTAGGATAAAGCCAGGAAATTCTGCAGGATATCAGGACAACATATTTTATGTTTGTAATTAGATTTTAGGCATCTATAAAAGATAGCTCCCGTACAGGTTGAGCTATTAAGAAGATTAGATATTAGAAATATTAGATTAGAGATTAGACATATTAGAGATAATAGACCCGTAGTAGATTGCAAATCGCATAGCATTTCAGCAGAATTGTAATTATATTTCTGAAGCAATAAAAGTGCAGTTTTCATTTCATTTATTTTGTTATGTCTGAGTGTGAGTAAGACTTAGAGAAGAAATTATACCTTCTTTTGGAAAAGGAGGTCGGCCACTTTCAAATCTAGGAGAAGGAATAACAGACAGGTTTTTAGTCCTAATTTTGCTGAGAATAAGTAGTGGAACTTGTCAATTTCAGCATTTTGTGGTATTTGATTTCTTTTTTAGTTTTTATCCATATATTTCACATTTGTGATGTAATCAACAATAGATATAATCAGTTTCTTTATTTTTCAGTAATTTTCCAATTCCCTGCAATTTACATTTCCAGCAATTTACAAGTTTTCTATAATTTCCTGCATTCTTGTTTTTGTTGTCAAACACTGCACATAAGATTGACGACCTTCTGTTTCAGAGTATTGATGAAGTTGATTACTTTTTTTATCTCATCATTGCAAAAGTAAATAGGTTTCTCATTTAGCAATCGTAATTAGGATTTTCCTTCGCAAATCAATTAAGTCTCAATTTAGCAATTGTAATTAGGACTTTATTTCGTAGACAGACAATTAGTTTTTCATTCTTGCAAATAGATTAAAGTTAAATTTATGCAATTTAGGGGTAGAAGTGACACAAAACCCCCACACAATCAATTCCACCAATAAGACCTACTGCTTCCAAATGAACTGAACTACAACCCTGCTTGAACTTTCTATGGTAGACAACCTTGGACACCACCCCGGATTGATAAGATCTTTGAGCTTTAATGATGGTATAACGACTACTCATCATTTTGGCGTTGTTTCCAGGGAACACGGTGTTGTTAGAAGGTGAAAAGAAGTCTAATAATTATTAAATATGCTATGTTGTGAATTTTAGAGTAAAATCTGAATGTAATGACTGGTATAAGTAATTGTTATTGGTAAATTATATTTTAGTCCATTTAGGAAATAAGCAAGAAACAACAAGAAGAAAAATTTCACAAGAGGTTGAAATTATGTCAAAAATGTCTAAAGTTTTTATTTCCAAAAATGTTGGAATTTTCAAAGAATCCCAATCATCCACTTCCAGCACTACAAGATCCTTTGAGAAATCATTACAAGAAGGAAAATTAAGTAGTTCAACACCATTTTCTCTTGACAAATCCATACAATCAAGAAAATTTGACAAGATTTATAATTGTTTTTGGGAACCTACAATGGAAGGCTCACAAGAGAATCAAGGTAGAGCCAACAATGTGCTCCACCCTAGTGCAACTAGTGCACCCGCCGAACTTTTCAAAATCCCATCCAACTAGATCTTAATCAAAATGCTCCCATGAAGGTCATTTCACCTGCAGTATTACCAACTTTCAAGGGAATTACATCCGAAGATCCTAATATGTTTTTGTTTGAGTTTAAAATTGTATATCAAGCTCATGATTACACTAATGACAATCAAAAGCTCAAACTATTTCCTTCCACTCTTAAAGAGTTAGCTCTACGATGGTTTATCACCTTAGCACCTGACTCAATTAGAACTTGGGATGAGATGGAAAACATATTCTTTGAGAGATACCAAGAATATTGTCAAGTTAAGAATCAAAATGATGAAATTCTTACAATGAAACAAGAGGAAAATGAAATCTTAGAAGATTATATAGACAAATTTTCTTTTGTTCATAAGAGATATGGAAGTGTTGAACCTAAAATTTGCAAAGTCATATTCTTAAGGGGACTACAAGATGAATCTAGGGATGCATTGGATATCTTGGGAAGAGGAGATACAAATGCACTTAAACTTCAGGAAATTATTAAACTCTGTAAAAATTACTCTCATTCAAGGCATAGAAAACACAGAATTGGTAATGAAAAACATGATTTGAAAGAATGCATGAAAGAGGTTGATATTTTAGTACATGATAGAACATTAGATGAAAAAATTGAATCTACTAAATCTTCAACCATCTATTGTTCAGAATGTAAAAAGCAACACTCTCTTCATGATTGTCCTTTGAACAAAATATTTATACCTGCTACATGTAGCATTTGTCAATTAGGACACCCCACGGATCAGTGTAGTTTATTGCCAGAACTTAAAAGTGTCTTTGAAAAATTGTCTCAACCTATGAAAAAAACCAATTTTGTAGGACAAGGACAAGGGAATAATTTTCATAAATTTCCATATCATAATGCTTCTCAATTTCCTGCACATTAGGGAAATAATCCTTGGTATATGCCATGGTCTGCTTCAAGTCCACTTCAACAATGTTGGAGTCAACCACCATGGGCATACTCCCAACAATGTTGGAGTCAACCACCATGGGCATACTCCCAAGCATGGTCTCAACATGGTTGGATGCAACAATAATGGAATCAACAACATCCACCATGGTTGCAGCCAAAATTATAGGGATATCAATGGGTACAACATCAAAATCTGTACAAAGGGCAGCAACATTGTCAAAAACAAAAATCAAATTTGTTGCCTAATTATATCCATAATTTCAATTGTGGACAACAACAACAAAAATTAAAACAACCTCTATTTTCAACTCAACCTGTGGTCAGTCCAAATCATGTTAAATAGGTAACCCCTGTCTCTGTGGTTGAATCAAAAAATATAGCCCTAATAAATGTTAGTGATTGTGTTAAAACTCAGTTGTGTTCAGGTGAACCATTGCTTGAACCTATTCCACTTATCAGTGTAGAAAGTGAAGTTAAAAATAATGAACATGAAAACAAATCCACACTACAACATCAAGAAGAACAAGATACCTCATCAAATAAAGTATCATATTTTGAACAGTCTAAAATTTCAAAAACAACATCTTCACAATCAGATTTGATAAAGGAATTAGAACATTTAACTGTTACAATCCCTTTACCTCAAGTTGTACCAATCATTATTAGGATTGTTCAAGAAATGTGTTTTAGAAAACCAAGAAAAAAGAAGAAAGTATATCCTAAAACCATACAAAAAGGTGGAAAATTAGTTAACTTGCTTTCAGGTAAACTTATTACACCTAAGTATGATTGTACAGAAAGCCCACAGTTTCTTAGAACACATAAGGAAAATGAAAAGAATACTTTAGTTTTGGCCTCCATTGGTGTAAATAAAAATGTTTCTCCAAGAACCAATTCAAATAATCCTGGTACAAAACAAACTGAAACATAGCCAAAACAACCTTTGAACAACAATAGTTGGTTGACTAAAAACCAAGGAGCAAATTTGTTTGATATATTGGTGCAACATCCTAATGCTTTACTAACATTTTATGCATCTTTAGCGAGTTGGCATTAAGTCATTGCGGTAGAGAAAAAAAAAAAATTGCAGTTGAATGCATTTGATGAAATTTGGTTGGAAGCACTTCACCAAATAGAGTTCACTCAACAAAAATGGAAAATGTGGCATGATGATCACATTAAGAGCAGCAAGGATGAACTAGGGGAGTCTGAGAATGAAGTTGTTCAAGTTTCTTTAGTTGATGATGTAAGGAGGATATTAGTGGTGAATGGACATCTTTGACAGTTGTACCATTTTTCTTTTTTGGTAATTAAGGATCAATTTCATTGCAAACGGGTTTCCTAGGTTGACCCAAAACCTTTTACAATAATCAGCACAGAGCTGTTATGGATAAGAAAACAAAAGGACGCACCATAGCCACCTGTCACCAATAACCCCCACCTCCGTGATTTCATGACAAGTCACGAAAACGAGACAAGTCGCGAAATTGTGACAGCAACCGGCCAAGCGCTACGCTTTTCAGCAACACCGTGATTTCGCGACAAGTCGCGAAAATGCGACATGTCACGAAAATGCAACATGTCACGATTTCGCAACAAAAAACATCCAGCAGTATCCAAAGCCAAAAAATCCACGATTTTGCGACAGGTCGCGAAAAGGTGACAAGTCGTGAAATCGCAACAACAACAAGCCTTCTGCTTCACCTTCATGCAGCACCACGATTTCACGACAAGCCGTGAAAAAATGACACGTTGCGATTTCGCGACAATTTTTTCCCTTTTGCTTTGCCTGCAAACCCGCCCGCGATTTTGCGACAGGTCGCGAAAATGCGACAAGTCACGATTTCATGACAATTTTCTGCCTTCAGCAACAATTTCCAACCACTTCGCGATTTCGCTCCTTGTCACAAAAATGGAAAGTCTTATCAAAATTAACTTCAACTTTAACTTTTTCTCTCGACATCTATCTGCCTTTAGTTTCACTATCTGCATCTCCACGAAATCGTGACAAGTCGCAAAAATGCCATAAACCACTAACAAAGGTGGAATTTGCTCGGTATTTCACACAGTTACATTTGACAGAAGAGGCTTCTTCTTCTGATGAAGATTCCAAATGATCATATCTTTGAATCTTAAAAATAAAAAGAAAAAAAAAATTAGAAAAAATAGAAAACAAAAAGATGAATAAATTATGGCTGTGAATTTCTTCATGGACATGATTTCAGGGAAGTCATGAATTCCTTCATGGGCACAATCAGAATCAAAAATACAAAAAGAAAAAAAAAAAATAGAAAAGGAGAGGTTAAAGAAAAAAAAAAAAAGACAGAAAAATGAATAGCTCAGCAATGAAAACCTTTTCTAAGGCGCTACTGAGTTGGTATGCATGAAAACCATTTTTCTGGCATGCATAACCTTAAAATTTCTGAGTCACCATTGTACAAATTCACCAGCTGCACTTGTTTTTGAAGTGTTGCAGGAAGCCTCAACAGAATATCAACAGAAGTAGTCATCTTTCAAAACTTGCATTAACTTGTTTTAAACAGGTATATATGTTTCTTGCACTTTTCTCATTGTAAATATTTGATATATAGTATATGACAATTAACCATTAGTATAAAAGTGTTCATAAGAGTTGGCATACACAAAACATGTTTGGAGAAAGAGAAAAATGTTGGTTTCCGCTATGTCTTCAGAATGACTGTTGTATCTTCAAATAACCGTGGTATCTTCGAAATGAAGCTTTGTCTTCGAAATGAAGGTGTGTCTTCGGAATGAAGGTTTGTCTTCAAAATGAAGGTGTGTCTTCGGAATGAAGGTTTATCTTCGGAATGAGGTTATCTTCAAATTAAATGCCCAACTTAGTCTTTGGAATGAAACATAATCTTCGGAATGAATATTTGACAGTCTGTTTCCACGTGGCATCCAAGGAGGGAGAAAAAGACATAGTAGAATTATTTTACTCCATGTGATCATTGACACATGTCAACTAGCTTGCAGTTAGATTCATCTCATATTTTGCACCCATCAAGGAAGTATGAGAATCACAGGGAAAATAACCAACAAACATGCCACCACCATTCATTGCTAATAACCACTCATGTGGGAAAATTTGCATGCAGAATGGATGAGCTAAAAATAGTAAAGAAAATTTGATGGCAAGGATGTCCAATGATTGATGGCCAGGTGTTCAGAGCATAGAATAAGGAAGTGTGCCATATTTTCTTTTTGAAGACATATTGGCTAATGATTACAAGGAAAAGTAAAAAAATTAAAAGTTCTTTCTGAAGAAGAACAAGAGCAAACCCTGTAATTCTATAGAAACCAGAAATCAGTGACCTAGTAGCAGAAGAGAGCAGTCTTCTCAGCATCAGAACAGAGAAATGAAGTGAAAGGGCCAGCCTACAAGAACCCTGGAATAACGTAACCACACGGGTTACCATATTTTTCAACCTGCGAAGGGTAGTATGTAATTTTGTCGAGATTGAACCGATAGCGAGAAAAATAAATAGAAGAGGGTTCAATTTTCTAAAGATGTTATAGGAGAGTGAAGTTCTCAGTGAAGAACCTAGAGCTATCCCTACAGCCCCTGTTACCACAAGAAAATAGGGCAAGAAGAGAAAATATACATTAAGGACTAGGAGGTCTACAAGACTCCAACAAAAAGAGATAAAAGAAAAAATGATTGAAGAAAAGACCAGACAGGATAGCCCTGATGTCATAGAAGTGCAACAAGCAACTGAGAATTTTGATGTAATCATAGATAATATCATGAAACCTCCTATACAGGAGTAGGGGTCTGAAGCAGAGTATGAGATCGTTGTTGAGCAGCAAACTGCAGTTGATTTATCAGTATTAGGTTCTGAGTCAAATGAAGAAGAGGATGTGGACATCACAAAACAACTGAGAGCAACCAAGAGTGTTATAAAAATACAAATGAGATGGATTGAGGAAAGAAAAGATGTTATTGAAAAACATGAAAAGAAAATTTGAGAATTATAGCAAAAAGTGGAGAAACTAAAAAGCAGGCTGTCACAAGTTGATTTTTGAAGAGGATTCCCAACCAGATGATCAGTTTGAATAATGAATCAGAAATCTTCATGAGAAATTACACAGGCATTAAATTGTTCTATGAACAATGGAACATGAGTATGGACATTTGTGACTCCATAGCCCACTGCAATGCATGAGGGCATGCATTAATATAAGTTGGGGGGGATGATGAGGCCTAGATAAGCCTCATTTATAGCATGTTTTAAATAGTTAAAACCGCCTAAAACTCTTGTGAATTATCTTATATGCTAGTTAAGTTGATTTAATATACTCTGTATTAACTGTTTGCATGATTGCAGTGTTAAGGACATTATATTCTGATTTTTAACAGTTCTTGTATAGTTTTATGTTATATTTTTATGCTTATGTTGACAGTAGCATTTCAGTAGTCTTATTTTGATGATCATTAAGCATTAGTTTCTCTAAATTCAGCAAATAGTACAAAGACTTATTACTGTATGCGCAGAAAACTGGTTTTTCCATATAAATTCTAGCAAGCTACCAATGAATGGCAAGGCATGGAATTCACATCCAAGGAAGAATGAAGACTATTGCAATCTGATCCTGAGGTTTAATACACCTGAGAAATACAGCCAAAACCATTTGGAGTCAACATAGTTGGTCATTCTAAAGATCTTCGGAATGAACACAGTGTCTTCGAAATGAACATAGTGTCTTCGGAATGAACAGATATCTTCGAAATGAGAAAAACATAGTGTCTTCGGAATGAGAATTGCAGTATCTTCGAAATGAGCGGATCTTCGGAATGAGAATTGCAGTATCTTCGGAATGAGCCACTTATCTTCGGAATGAAAACAGAATGTACTTTTTGACTTGTTGACTGACTTTTGGCGGTGGAAAATGGGATAATAAGGTTGAGAAAGTTAAGGGAAAATATCTCCCATATAACTTTGCCGTCCTTGCCGTCCAAAGCCACCATTTATGGAAAAGATCAAATTTGATCTTCTTCTAGGATAAAGCCAGGAAATTCTGCAGGATATCAGGACGACATATTTTATGTTTGTAATTAGATTTTAGGCATCTATAAAAGATAGCTCCCGTACGGGTTGAGCTATTAAGAAGATTAGATATTAGAAATATTAGATTAGAGATTAGACATATTAGAGATAATAGACACGTAATAGATTGCGGATCTATACATGATTTCAGTGAGAATTGTAATTATATTTCGAAGCAATAAAAGTGCGATTTTCATTTCATTTATTTTGTTATGTCTGAGTGTGAGTAAGACTTAGAAAAGAAATTATACCTTCTTTTGGAAAAGGAGGTCGGCCACTTTCAAATCTAGGAGAAAGAATAACAGACAGGTTTTTAGTCCTAATTTTGCTGTAGCAGAATAAGTAGTGGAACTTGTCAATTTCAGCATTTTGTGGTATTTGATTTCTGTTTTAGTTTTTATCCATATATTTCACATTTGTGATGTAATCAACAATAGATATAATCAGTTTCTTTATTTTTCAGTAATTTTCCAATTCCCTGCAATTTACATTTCCAGACAATTTACAAGTTTTCTATAATTTCCTGCATTCTTGTTTTTCTTGTCAAACACTGCATAGAAGATTGACGACCTTCTGTTTCGAGTATTGATGGAAGTTGATTACTTTTTTTATCTCATCATTGCAAAAGTAAATAGTTTTCTCATTTAGCAACTGTAATTAGGATTTTCCTTCCGCAAATCAATTAAGTCTCAATTTAGCAATTGTAATTAGGACTTTATTTCTGTAGACAATAATTAGTTTTTCATTCTTGCAAATAGATTAAAGTTAAATTTATGCAATTTAGGGGTAGAAGTGACACAAAACCCCCACACAATCAATTCCACCAATAAGACCTACTGCTTCCAAATGAACTGAACTACAACCCTGCTTGAACTTTCTATCGTAGACAGCCTTGGACACCACCCCGGATTGATAAGATCTTTGAGATTTAATGATGGTATAACGACTACTCATCATTTTGGCATTGTTTCCAGGGAACACGGTGTTGTTAGAAGGTGAAAAGAAGTCCAATAATTATTAAATATGCTATGTTGTGAATTTTAGAGTAAAATCTGAATGTAATGACTGGTATAAGTAATTGTTATTGGTAAATTATATTTTAGTCCATTTAGGAAATAAGCAAGAAACAACAAGAAGAAAAATTTCACAAGAGGTTGAAATTATGTCAAAAATGTCTAAAGTTTTTATTTCCAAAAATGTTGGAATTTTCAAAGAATCCCAATCATCCACTTCCAAGCACTGCAAGATCCTTTGAGAAATCATTACAAGAAGGAAAATTAAGTAGTTCAACACCATTTTCTCTTGACAAATCCATACAATCGGGAAAATTTGACAAGATTTATAATTGTTTTTGGGAACCTACAATGGAAGGCTCACAAGAGAATCAAGGTAGAGCCAACAATGTGTTCCACCCTAGTGCAACTAGTGCACTCGCCGAACTTTTCAAAATCCCATCCAACTAGATCTTAATCAAAATGCTCCCATGAAGGTCATTTCACCTGCAGTATTACCAACTTTCAAGGGAATTACATCCGAAGATCCTGATATGTTTTTGTTTGAGTTTAAAATTGTATATCAAGCTCATGATTACACTAATGGCAATCAAAAGCTCAAACTATTTCCTTCCACTCTTAAAGAGTTAGCTCTACGATGGTTTATCACCTTAGCACCTGACTCAATTAGAACTTGGGATGAGATGGAAAACATATTCTTGGAGAGATACCAAGAATATTGTCAAGTTAAGAATCAAAATGATGAAATTCTTACAATGAAACAAGAGGAAAATGAAATCTTAGAAGATTATATAGACAAATTTTCTTTTGTTCATAAGAGATGTGGAAGTGTTGAACCTAAAATTTGCAAAGTCATATTCTTAAGGGGACTACAAGATGAATCTAGGGATGCATTGGATATCTTGGGAAGAGGAGATACAAATGCACTTAAACTTCAGGAAATTATTAAACTCTGTAAAAATTACTCTCATTCAAGGCATAGAAAACACAGAATTGGTAATGAAAAACATGATTTGAAAGAATGCATGAAAGAGGTTGATATTTTAGTACATGATAGAACATTAGATGAAAAAATTGAATCTACTGAATCTTCAACCATCTATTGTTCAGAATGTAAAAAGCAACACTCTCTTCATGATTGTCCTTTGAACAAAATATTTATACCTGCTACATGTAGCATTTGTCAATTAGGACACCCCACAGATCAGTGTAGTTTATTGCCAGAACTTAAAAGTGTCTTTGAAAAATAGTCTCAACCTATGAAAAAAACCAATTTTGTAGGACAAGGACAAGGGAATAATTTTCATAAATTTCCATATCATAATGCTTCTCAATTTCCTGCACATTGGGGAAATAATCCTTGGTATATGCCATGGTCTACTTCAGGTCCACTTCAACAATGTTGGAGTCAACCACCATGGGCATACTCCCAACAATGTTGGAGTCAACCACCATGGGCATACTCCCAAGCATGGTCTCAACATGGCTGGATGCAACAATAATGGAATCAACAACATCCACCATGGTTGCAGCCAAAATTACAGGGATATCAATGGGTACAACATCAAAATCTGTACAAAGGGCAGCAACATTGTCAAAAACAAAAATCAAATTTGTTGCCTAATTATATCCATAATTTCAATCGTGGACAACAACAACAAAAATTAAAACAACCTCTATTTTCAACTCAACCTGTGGTCAGTCCAAATCATGTTAAATAGGTAACCCCTGTCTCTGTGGTTGAATCAAAAAATATAGCCCTAATAAATGTTAGTGACTGTGTTAAAACTCAGTTGTGTTTAGGTGAACCATTGCTTGAACCTATTCCACTTATCAATGTAGAAAGTGAAGTTAAAAATAATGAACATGAAAAAAAATCCACACTACAACATCAAGAAGAACAAGATACCTCATCAAATAAAGTATCATATTTTGAACAGTCTGAAATTTCAAAAAAAACATCTTCACAATCAGATTTGATAAAGGAATTAGAACATTTAACTGTTACAATCCCTTTACCTCAAGTTGTACCAATCATTATTAGGATTGTTCAAGAAATGTGTTTTAGAAAACCAAGAAAAAAGAAGAAAGTATATCCTAAAACCATACAAAAAGGTGGAAAATTAGTTAACTTGCTTTCAGGTAAACTTATTACACCTAAGTATGATTGTACAGAAAGCCCACAGTTTCTTAGAACACATAAGGAAAATGAAAAGAATACTTTAGTTTTGGCCTCCATTGGTGTAAATAAAAATGTTTCTCCAAGAACCAATTCAAATAAGCCTGGTACAAAACAAACTGAAACATAGCCAAAACAACCTTTGAACAACAATAGTTGGTTGACTAAAAACCAAGGAGCAAATTTGTTTGATATATTGGTGCAACATCCTAATGCTTTACTAACATTTTATGCATCTTTAGCAGTTGGCATTAAGCTGTTGCAGGTACAGAAAAAAAAAAAATTGCAGTTGAATGCATTTGATGAACTTTGGTTGGAAGCACTTCACCAAATAGAGTTCACTCAACAAAAATGGAAAATGTGGCATGATGATCACATTAAGAGCAACAAGGATGAACTAGGGGAGTCTGAGAATGAAGTTGTTCAAGTTTCTTTAGTTGATGATGTAAGGAGGATATTAGTGGTGAATGGACATCTTTGACAGTTGTACCATTTTTTTTTTTTGGTAATTAAGGATCAATTTCATTGCAAACGGGTTTCCTAGGTTGACCCAAAACCTTTTACAATAATCAGCACAGAGCTGTTATGGATAAGAAAACAAAAGGGCGCACCATAGCCACCTGTCACCAATAACCCCCACCTCCGCGATTTCATGACAAGTCACGAAAATGAGACAAGTCGCGAAATTGTGACAGCAACCGGCCAAGCGCTACGCTTTTCAGCAACACCGTGATTTCGCGACAAGTCGCGAAAATGCGACATGTCACGAAAATGCAACATGTCACGATTTCGCAACAAAAAACATCCAGTAGTATCCAAAGCCAAAAAATCCACGATTTCACGACAGGTCGCGAAAAGGTGACAAGTCGCGAAATCGCGACAACAACGAGCCTTCTGCTTCACCTTCATGCAGCACCGCGATTTCGCGACAAGCCGCGAAAAAATGACACGTCGCGATTTCGCGACAATTTTTTCCCTTTTGCTTTGCCTGCAAACCCGCCCGCGATTTTGCGACAGGTCACGAAAATGCGACAAGTCGCGATTTCATGACAATTTTCTGCCTTCAGCAACAATTTCCAACCACTTCGCGATTTTGCTCCTTGTCACAAAAATGGAAAGTCTTATCAAAATTAACTTCAACTTTAACTTTTTCTCTCGACATCTATTTGCCTTTAGTTTCACTATCTGCATCTCCACGAAATCGTGACAAGTCGCAAAAATGCCATAAACCACTAACAAAGGTGGAATTTGCTTGGTATTTCACACAATTACATTTGACAGAAGAGGCTTCTTCTTCTGATGAAGATTCCAAATGATCATATCTTTGAATCTTAAAAATAAAAAGAAAAAAAAAATTAGAAAAAATAGAAAACAAAAAGATGAATAAATTATGGCTGTGAATTTCTTCATGGATATGATTTCAGGGAAGTCATGAATTCCTTCTTGGGCACAATCAGAATCAAAAATACAAAAAGAAAAAAAAAAAGATAGAAAAGGAGAGGTTAAAGAAAAAAAAAAAAAGACAGGAAAAATGAATAGCTCAGCAATGAAAACCTTTTCTAAGGCGCTACTGAGTTGGTATGCATGAAAACCAGTTTTCGGCATGCATAACCTTAAAATTTCTGAGTCACCATTGTACAAATTCACCAGCTGCACTTGTTTTTGAAGTGTTGCAGGAAGCCTCAACAGAATATCAACAGAAGTAGTCATCTTTCAAAACTTGCATTAACTTGTTTTAACCAGGTATATATGTTTCTTGCACTTTTCTCATTGTAAATATTTGATATATAGTATATGACAATTAACCATTAGTATAAAAGTGTTCATAAGAGTTGGCATACACAAAACATGCTTGGAGAAAGAGAAAAATGTTGGTTTCTGCTATGTCTTCAGAATGACTGTTGTATCTTCAAATAATCGTGGTATCTTCAAAATGAAGCTTTGTCTTCGAAATGAAGGTGTGTCTTCAGAATGAAGGTTTGTCTTCAAAATGAAGGTGTGTCTTCGAGAATGAAGGTTTATCTTCGGAATGAGGTTATCTTCAAATTAAATGCCCAGCTTAGTCTTTGGAATGAAACATAATCTTCAGAATGAATATTTGACAGTCTGTTTCCACGTGGCATCCAAGGAGGGAGAAAAAGACATAGTCAGTAGAATTATTTTACTCCATGTGATCATTAACACATGTCAGCTAGCTTGCAGTTAGATTCATCTCATCTTTTACACCCATCAAGGAAGTATGAGAATCACAGGGAAAATAACCAACAAACATGCCACCACCATTCATTGCTAATAACCACTCATGTGGGAAAATTTGCATGCAGAATGGATGAGCTAAAAATAGTAAAGAAAATTTGATGGCAAGGATGTCCAATGATTGATGGCCAGGTGTTCGGAGCATAGAATAAGGAAGTGTGCCATATTTTCTTTACGAAGACATATTGGCTAATGATTACAAGGAAAAGTAAAAAAATTAAAAGTTCTTTCGAAGAAGAACAAGAGCAAACCCTGTAATTCTATAGAAACCAGAAATCAGTGACCTAGCAGCAGAAGAGAGCAGTCTTCTCAGCATCAGAATAGAGAAATGAAGTGAAAGGGCCAGCCTACAAGAACCCTGGAATAACGTAACCACACGGGTTACCATATTTTCCAACCTGCGAAGGGTAGTATGTAATTTTGTCAGGGCTAAAACTGATAGCAGAAAAATAAATAGAAGAGGGTTCATTTTTCTAAAGATGTTATTTATCTGTCAGAATAGGAGAGTGAAGTTCCCAGTGAAGAGCTCGAAGCTATCCCTACAGCCCTTGTTACCACAAGAAAATAGGGCAAGAAGAGAAAATATACATTAAGGACTAGGAGGTCTACAAGACTCCAACAAAAAGAGATAAAAGAAAAAATGATTGAAGAAAAGACCAGACAGGATAGCCCTGATGTCATAGAAGTGCAACAAGCAACTGAGAATTTTGATGTAATCATAGATAATATCATGAAACCTCCTATACAAGAGTAGGGGACTGAAGAAGAGGATGAGATCATTGTTGAGCAGCAAACTGCAGTTGATTTATCAGTATTAGGTTCTGAGTCAAATGAAGATGAGGATGTGGACATCACAAAACAACTGAGAGCAGCCAAGAGTGTTATAAAAATACAAATGAGATGGATTGAGGAAAGAAAAGATGTTATTGAAAAACATGAAAAGAAAATTTGAGAATTATAGCAAAAAGTGGAGAAACTAAAAATCAGGTTGTCACAAGTTGATTTTTGAAGAGGATTCCCAACCATATGATCAGTTTGAATAATGAATCAGAAATCTTCATGAGAAATTACACAGGCATTAAATTGTTTTATGAACAATGGAACATGAGTATGGACATTTGTGACTCCATAGCCCATTGCAATGCATGAGGGCATGCATTAATATAAGTTGGGGGGGATGATGAGTCCTGGATAAGCCTCATTTATAGCATGTTTTAAATAGTTAAAACTGCCTAAAACTCTTGTGAATTATCTTATATGCTAGTTAAGTTGATTTAATATACTCTGTATTAACTGTTTGCATGATTGTAGTGTTAAGGACATTATATTCTGATTTTTAACAGTTCTTGTATAGTTTTATGTTATATTTTTATGCTTAGGTTGACAGTAGCATTTCAGTAGTCTTATTTTGATGATCATTAAGCATTAGTTTCTCTAAATTCAGCAAATAGTACAAATACTTATTATTGTGCAGCAGAAAACTGGTTTTTCCATATAAATTCTAGCAAGCTACCAATGAATGGCAAGGCATGGAATTCACATCCAAGGAAGAATGAAGACTATTGCAATCTGATCCTGAGGTTTAATACACCTGAGAAATACAGCCAAAACCATTTGGAGTCAACATAGTTGGTCATTCTAAAGATCTTCGGAATGAACACAGTGTCTTCGAAATGAACACAGTGTATTCGGAATGAACAGATATCTTCGAAATGAGAAAAACACAATGTCTTCGGAATGAGAATTGCAGTATCTTCGAAATGAGTGGATCTTCGGAATGAGAATTGCAGTATCTTCGAAATGAGCGGATCTTCGGAATGAGAATTGCAATATCTTCGAAATGAAAATAGAATGTACTTTTTGACTTGTTGACCGACTTTTGGCGGTGGAAAAGGGGATAATAAGGTTGAGAAAGTTAAGGGAAAATATCTCCCATATAACTTTGTCGTCCTTGCCATCCAAAGCCACCATTTATAGAAAAGATCAAATTTGATCTTCTTCTAGGATAAAGCCAGGAAATTCTGCAGGATATCAGGACAACATATTTTATGTTTGTAATTAGATTTTAGGCATCTATAAAAGATAGCTCCCGTATAGGTTGAGCTATTAAGACGATTAGATATTAGAAATATTAGATTATAGATTAGACATATTAGAGATAATAGACCTGTAACATATTGCAGATCTGTAACAGATTTCAGCAGAATTGTAATTATATTTCTGAAGCAATAAAAGTGCGGTTTTCATTTCATTTATTTTGTTATGTCTGAGTGTGAGTAAGACTTAGAGAAGAAATTATACCTTCTTCTGGAAAATGAGGTCGGCCACTTTCAAATCTAGGAGAAGGACTAACATACAGGTTTTTAGTCCTGATTTTGCTGCAGCAGAATAAGTAGTGGAACTTGTCAATTTCAGCATTTTGTGGTATTTGATTTATGTTTTAGTTTTTATCCATCTATTTCACATTTGTGATGTAATCAGCAATAGATATAATCGGTTTCTTTATTTTTCAGTAATTTTCCAATTCCCTGCAATTTACATTTCTAGCAATTTACAAGTTTTCTATAATTTCTTGCATTCTTGTTTTTGTTGTCAAACACTTGCATGAGAAGATTGACGACCTTCGTTTCGAGTATTGACGAAGTTGATTACTTGTTTTATCTCATCATTGCAAAAGTAAATAGGTTTCTCATTTAGCAACTGTAATTAGGATTTTCCTTCCGCAAATCAATTAAGTCTCAATTTAGCAATTGTAATTAGGACTTTATTTCTGTAGACAGCAATTAGTTTTTCATTCTTGCAAATAGATTAAAGTTAAATTTATGCAATTTAGGGGTAGAAGTGACACAAAACCCCTACACAATCAATTCCACCAATAATACCTGCTGCTTCCAAATGAACTGAACTACAACCCTGCTTGAACTTTCTATCGTAGACAGCCTTGGACACCACCCCGGATTGATAAGATCTTTGAGATTTAATGATGGTATAACGACTACTCATCAAATGGTGCCAAATGTCTCTGGCAAGGGAGCATTGAAAAATAAATTATAATAGTCATCCTCATTCTTACCACAAAGGACATACAAAGAGGGACCCTAAAATCCCCTCTTCCTCACGTTATCCCAAGTGAAGCATTTATTATGAGCTACTAACTAGAGAAATAAGTTACATTTCAGCCAAGCATATATGTTCCATACCTTTTTCCACCATGTGATAGGGAGACTCTCGAACTTTTACTTATCAAGAACCTAATAACCATAGGCTACAGAGTAGGTTCCCTTGGGATCAGGGTTCCAAGCTAGAATGTCTTTACCCCTTAATGAAGAATAAGGCCTCCCCACAATAATAAGAGCAAGCACATCTTTGTCCTCGACCAATCCCCCTTGGGACCATTCTAATGGATCTTTCTACCTATACATATCCATATTTCCAAAAGATTAGATTTTTCTAAAGTCCTCCACACGAGACCAACCTGCTTCCAAGAAATAAACACTTAGGGAACGTAACCTGGGATATTGAGTCAATATAGGAGGGTGGCCATCCCAAGAATCCTCCCAAAAAAGAGCATTTGATCCCTGATTGCAAATATAGAACAAACCTTGCTTAATTAAATTAGCTCCTCTTTTTAGAGTGTCCCAAATAACTGTATCTTTTCCAACCAAGCTGAATCTAGGGATCTTAGCCTTGGAAATACCTCTCAAGTATTTACAAGATAATATTTTAGCCCAAATATGATCTTGAGAGGTACACCATCTCCAAAAAAAAATTGCAACCAAAACCTACCCAAAAAGAGCCATATGTCGCAACCCAAGGTCTCCCTCTTGAATCGGCCTACAAATAGAATCCCACCTAACCAAATCTATTTAGATTGATCAAGTTTTCTAGACCACAAAAACTATCTTGACAAAGCATCCATGTCCTTGATGAAATGAGAGGGAGCTATTTGCACAAAACACCTATAAATAGGTAAATCTTGAACAACATATTTTAAAAGCATCGCTCTATCTATAGAGGATAGCCATCTGATGGTCCAGTGATTCACCTTCCTTCTAAACTTATCAAGTAGAGTAGTGAGAGGGGCTCAAAAAAAGGATTCTCTTTACAATGCTATTTTAAGAAATTTACAAATGATATTAAAATAACATCAAAAGATTATTTATTTTGAAAAAACAAGGCAACACTCGTTGAATGGATGGGCACCAGTATCCTGCACTATCAAGGCTAAAACAAGATGGAGAATATTGTTTTAGAGAACTCCTTGCAAAATTTGAAAGCAAAACTTTTTACTTTTCCTCGATGCATGTCTCGGAAGCTGAAGTGTTTTCTCTTACTCAGTGCTTTTTGAGACTATTGCAACTACTCGAATGTCATAGCACTGGTGTTCTCTTCCTTAAACTACGTAGGGAGAGTGAATGTTTTGAGCAGGAGCTGAGCTTGTCCAAATGCTTTACACCTTTCTTCTAATAATGAACCTTTTAACGTTCCACTCTATAAGGATACCTATAATTTAAATGACAATATAAATGAAGCCAAATGCAATGCATAAATCAACCGAGATATCTAATTTCAAAGAGAGTTTTTTGACGCCCATGATTTGAAGGAGCCACTGAATGGAAGTAAGGTTCAAATTTGTCATCTCAAACACAAAAAGCAATTTGCTTAACATCGAATGTTGCCTCTATAGAAGAGACATCTACCTCCAAATAAAAATACTTTTGCAAGTTGTGTAAGCTGGCCTTTAACATCGAACGTTTTCTCCCTCGATTCTTCATAGCAGAAGAGACGTCTACCTCCCTTCTCATCTCATAAATGGTTCTAAATGGTGTTGTAAGCTTTACCAATGATCTTCTCAGTGCATAGAAAAATACAAGCTCAGTAGAAGAATATCTCAGTACAATGGCGCTAGAAGCAGATCCAGAAAATTGATAGTGACGGTAGGAGCTTGCAACATAGGAGGAAACCACGATCATCTTCGACGACAGTAAAACATTTGCAAAATCAGGATGAGATTTATTTTTTTTAGGCAGAACATTCATCGATAACAAGATCGATACGATGTTGACATAAATAGAACACTAAGTCATGTTTAAGAGAGGGATTCCACGTGTTGGGATAGCCATTGCACTTTATCTTCAGTTACGATGCGATTGAAAATTCCACGTTGGGCGCCAAGCGACAATTTCAATTTTTATAACACCAAATATCATGCCATCAATGTCCACTGATGAAATCATCAGTCTCCACTATCATAAAAGGTAAGTGTAACTCTTGGCACCAAAAAGGAGTCGTTGTCAACATTGTGCTTTACAATATGTGTTGTGAGGAGCATTCAAAAAGGGATGAGTAGCTCGATTTGTAGGCAACAAGATGCACTACAACAAGGAGAGTGTCCGAGAAGAGAGGAGGAGCTCGAATCTACAGGTAGACGTAGATAGATGCCAAATATGGCATTGATGCGATTTCCTGCAAAATATACTCTAAACAAATCTTAAAGTATAGGGCTTAGCATTAAAAAAGCATGCTTTCATAATATATAAAATCATTTTATTTTAAAGCAAAATAATTTTAACCTGAAATATATCTTACTCAAAATATATCCAAATAAATTAGCATGCCAAAAGGTATATGGCTTGAATTAGGAATAAAAATTGAGGTGTAGATAAATGTAACAATGGTGATCTTAAAGGGGTCAGGAATACAAGTTTTCTAGATTACAGTGAGACACCAATGGAAAAAAATATCCAAGTGATGGCTTAGAGCTGGAATAGGCGAGCAACAGGGCTTGCCAAATAGTATCCAAGAGAAACCACCAGAGAGACCAAAATTGAACTAATGCAATGAACCAGATTTGAAAAAATAACTTCAAAAAGAAACTTGAATGTTTGCAAAAACTATCCTAGCTCTGGTACCATGTTAGAAATATTGAGGAACAATATTCTATTTAGAATAAATAGCTATGCAAATACATCACAAGTGTGGATTGAAGCTCAAAGACTGATTGATTATTCCATGGGATCAACTTTGTATAAATGTGAGTCGTTGGATTACAAAAACTCAACAAATATGAACTGGTCTAAACTTAGATTTCACCTGACTCATGGAAGAGTGGTAACTCAAGTAATACTATCCTAATAGAACTTAAGAGAACAAAGATTTATTCTAACATCTCCCTCACTATGAGTTGATCCAGTGTAGTCTCTAGTGTGACTAACCACCATTCTCTACTCTCGAGTATATCTAGATGTATTATAAAATGAATTTATTGTTAGATCATCATTTTAAAGATTAAAATTTCATAAAAAAATGAAACATTTTAAAAATTGCTTATTTTCAGTGCAAATTTGTCAAATTCGCACCCTAGAAGATACAGGGCACAAAATCGGCATTGTCCATTAACCAAATTCATGCCCTGTAAATATAGGTCATGAATTTGGCATGGTAGGACTACCATATTCATACCCCACAACCAGATTCATGATCGATGATGACATTGCCCTAAAAACTATAAAAAACCCTAAAAAATTTAAAAAAAATTTGCTAAATTTTTTGTGTGCAAGTGAGAAATATCAAAAAATAAAATGGGTCTCGATCCATACCTTCACCCAATCAGAATTTTTTCTATCATCACCCCTTGCTATGGCAACATGGTGATTTTGTAGAGCCATCTTCTTCTTCTCTATCCTAGGCTCCTTTTCTCCTCCTTACATAGTGAAAATGAGCCTCCCCTTTCTTCTTTTATTCCCTTTCTTTTCGTTTCCCTCCTTTTCTTCTCTCTCCTATTTTTTTCCCCTCGATTTTTCCTTTTCTCTCCTTTTCTTCTCTCTCCTCTTTTTCTTTTCCCTCCCTTTTTCTTTTTCCTTATTTTCTTCTCTCTCCTCCCTTTTCTTCCTTTTCTTTCCCTCGTCACATTTTTTAGCGTTTTTCGCTTTTTCGCCTTTTTGAGTTTTTATAAGGAATTTTGCATTCCTTATAAAAACTCAAGGGGGAACCCCAACCTCAGAGGTATTAATGGAAGTAATACCTCATTTTGTATGTAAAATTGTGGTGTTTTAAATAACACCCTCTTTTTGGCACTATCCCTTTTGCCCAAACTTGGCCACCCATTTTCTGTGTTTGTCACCATTACCCATAGGATTCTACATCCTTCTTTGATGCATTTACTTGGCCATAAATTCATCAAAGAGGGGGAAAAATGTAGACACAAAATTTTAACCCACCAAAATGGTTCATATCTTTCTTAGATCCCTAGCTAGCCACCCAAACTTGCTAAGTGCAAATTTTGTGTCTTTTTGCCTTCTCCCTTTGCCTTTTTTGCCTATCTTTACCAAATTCATGCCCAATTTATACTCAGTATGACTTTGGCTTGCCAAATTTACACCATGTATGAAGGGGATGCGTATTTGGCTTTTTAGTGATTTTTCTCAAATAAACCCCCCCCCCCAATCAATCCCTTTTGAGGTTGGATTTACCCAAAGTGAAATTTCATTTTTCCCACTCATTTTTTCTGTTAAACCTCTTATAAATAAGGTTTTGGATCCCCTTGGTTGACCCCAAGAATTTCTTTGAAGATTCTAACTTTTGACTCGCTCATATGCTCATCCTTTCAAGTGGATTTCTACTACAAGTTGTTTTGGTTGTTTGGTGCTTGGTGATTTTTCCCCTTGGGGATTAAGTGAATAAGTCTTGATGATTGGATAGATCAACCATTTTGGAGTGCTTCTTACACCTCTTCATTACTTATTTCTTGCTCCATTAGCTCATCAGGTTTTGTACTTATTTTTTTAGCACTTCAAACTTTGCTTTCAATATTTTGCAGTCCGTTTTTTGTTATTTTAGGTCTTGAAAAAGGTATTTGAACCAGATTCATACCTCACACATACAGGGCATGAATTTTTTCAACCATATTAATGCCTCATAGTTATAGGGTATGAATGTGGTAAAATTAGGGTTTTGGAGGTAAGATTACACTTTAAAACCCTAATTTACACCTCGTTTTGAATCTTTTTGTTGTGTCCATCTTAATTGCATTTCACATGAATGTTGCATATCTGTTTTACTGTATTTGTGCATGTTCCAAAGGTTAAATATTATTTTACTTTCAAACGGTCAGCTAAAAGGACCAAGGGGTCTTAATTGTTGTGCCTCCAATATTAGCTATATAGCGACCTAAGTAGGCCCCCAAATGCTGATCAAATTTTCTAGGGTTTTATGAAGCTATTTTATGGTATTGAAGCTATTGGATATTCGGGACACAATATAAATCTTGGATCAACTACCAAATAAGATAAGTACCCTAATAGATCTTTAGGTTGTTTTTTGTTTGCTTTTTGCCCACTTTTATGGAAAACCTAGATCATAAGCAAAGTATAGATATTTGATTAAGTTTCATAGGCATTTGAATGAATAAGAGCATATAGTGTGCATCTAGGATTTTTTTTGTGCATTCCCTTGGACCCTTGCTCAAAAGATTTTATTTTGTAATCTAATGTTATATATCATTCAAATCAAAGAATCATTTCAGGTTTAGCTCTTGTATTCATGCATCTTTTATATTGCAGTGTTCTTTACATTTTCATAGCTTAGTACAGAAAGGCCAAACATAGATGTATGCTCAAATTGAACACATCCAAATACATTCCACCCAAACTTGGAGCAAGTCCTAAAACCATTCCTAGTGAACCCATCCCCCTTACACTGAGTGTAGAGTTATAACGACCACCACAGTCACCTTGAGGCTCCTAGTAGATCCAGTCTCAAGAATAATACTCGGTGCATAGTTTTCCCCCTCTACATACCTTCCTAAGAATCCTAAACATCTTTTCATTTTTAAGAATTATGCATACTATTATCTCCATCCAAATTAGCCATAAGGGTATTCAATTCATCTTGTGTTGCCTTGACCAGAGGGTTAACAATGCCCTCAATTGTCTACATTAGCTTCAAGCACTGAATCTACATATTCATCCCCATTCCAAGGGTGGATGAGCTATCACCTTTCTTCAAATTAGGTATAGGAAAAGCTAAATTCCTATAATTTTTTTATACAATATTATACGATAAAGAAAACGAAACCATACCCCCCTTGTCCACTAAGGACTTACCATTCTACCTTAAGATATAATAAAAAATTAGCTTGAACAAACCTTGATGATTATGGATATAGAAATTACCATTTTTAATATTATGGATATGATTTACTAGCACCAAGTGGAAACTATGTACCACCTCTTTATTACATTTGAGGGTGAAAAAGTCCATGATTATAGGAATAACCCTATTCCATGGCTCTCGAAATGAGATGGTCCTATATCCATTGTGATATTTCTCAAGCCTACCTTATTTTCTCTCAAATATTTTGAGCTCCTTCGCTAAATAATATATTTTCTTGTCCATGCAATATCCTCAAGCTATCACTCCTATAATTTTAGCCAAAAGCATAATTAAAATTGAAAAGTTCTACCCTCTCACTGACACCTTCCCTTTATTGCAGGAATTAGCCATGTTCGTCACTAATTCCCTGTCATGGCACTTAAATTTCTTCAAAAATTCAATCAACCACCTATTTAAAAAATTGATAAGACTTTACCATCAACCGCTATCTTGGCTGGCTCAATTTCTTTTATTATCTTTGCCATGACAATCCACCAAATAAAATCTGACTCGATATTACTGAGAGATAAATGCCCATCATTAGTGTAGAGATTCAATCCAATGACTAGAGATGAACTAGATGTCTCGAATTGGCATGCAACATTGGAAAACCCTTCTACCTAGTATAAGACAATACTCTGTTCAAGGTCAACTTTCCTGTAATATTCACCTTTCTCACACAAAAAATAGGTGCATTACAAATAATGATTCTATATGGGTTATCTCATGCCTTAAAATAAAGCTCTTGGAATTATCATTATGCTAACTTCACAATCCCTCCTCAAAGTGGCAATGATGCATCAAACACTTGTAAAAAATAGAAATTGCCAACTCAACTAGAATAAACATTGGATATAAATGGCAATGTTAATGTTTTCTTTATTCCTCACGCGATTGAAGTCGCTCCATCCAATAACATGAAAAATATTTTACCAAAAAAGGTGGTTGTAGTACCCAACAATCAGACTAGATATTCTCACGATCTTACGATCATACCATCGAGTGTTACCAAACCTAGAAAAGGACAACCACCTTGTTTCTCCAAAAACCAAACATCGAAAGGTCTTTATTATCCTTTCTTGATCCATTACCACCTGTCTTATCAGAGAAGGCACCAAGGAGGTTTAAGATTTTGAAATCCAAATTATAATTGAAAAGGAAAAAAATCTCTATGTTTTTTCCAATGTTCCATCCCATAGGTGGGAGCTGATAATTAATTAAGGCATAAATGTCAAGCTTCATTTTGAACTAAAATAATTAACTCTTGAGGAAATTCCCACCTCTAAATTCTCAGACCACTTTGCTACAGTCCTAAATTTTCTAGAATATCTACAACCTTATTTCCTTCTCTAAGGGTATTCTTAAAACTGATAGATTCAAGATCTTCCAAAGGTCTTACGTTTCCCCCCTCATATTATCAACTACCCAGTTTGTAACTTGTTTTCCTTGTAATATTTTAATTATGCTCAATGAATATCTTTCAAAAATACATTTTTTGTTATGAAAAGATTTAAGGAGAAGAGCTCCTTGAAACACAACCCTAGATTTCACAAAGTAGTTCAATTGGCATCCCAAATTTCTAGCAATTGCCCAAATAATCTCCCCATTTTCATCCCTTAGAATGCCTCATAATATTTCCAGATTCAGATTTCCTTTTGATGCTCCATTGAAGTTGAATTTGAGCCAGCCTACAAGAGGAGGCTTCCACACAATCTAATCTCTTGGCCCAAAATTACCATAAGGACCATCTTCACAAGGAATTTCCAAGCTCTCTTCCAAAAAAGGCTCTTGATTGGGTTCTTTCTCTTTTGATAAAGTCATATAGGAGATGTTTTCTTTTAAAGCACATAAAATTATGTTACTGATAGAAATAAAATATTTTGAAGAGAATTTAAAAGCTTTTATATTCCTCTCTTTCCAAGTACCCCATAAAAAATGAGGGAGGAGGAAATCCCAAAAGGTTTTGCATCTTTTACTGGAGAATGGAGTCATCTATTTCTCAAAGAAATCAGCTAAGAAATGTGGAAAAACCCAAGATATTCTAAAAGGCTATAGTAAAATACGCAAAAATTCATAAGATACAGGGCAATTTAAAATACGTGACGAACTTTCTTCATATTGCCTACATAAGTAACACCTGTTAAAAAAAGTTAGACCTCTTTTTTTGAGGTTCTCAATAGTCAAAATTTTATTTTGAATGGCCAACCATAGAAATAAATTTACTTTTGGAGTTAAGGAATTGACCCAAATCTATCTTGAGGGGGTCCAAAAAAATTTATCTTCAAAAATAATTTTATAAGTTGAATTAACCGAGAACTCACCATTACTTTTTGGAGCCCATATCATAGAGTCTTCTTCCTCTTGCTGGGGTATAACTTGCATTTTCACCTTGTGCCATAAATTTTGTAGAGTTGCTTTTATACTTCCATTAGAATTGGGAAATACAATCTTATTCGAGTTTTCCTTTTTTGTTTTTTTTGAAAGAGAGAATATGGATAAAAAATGAGAAGAATGTAATACACTGGTTAATACTTTTTTAATTAAATAATAAATATTCAAGTAAAACCAAACCCAACAACTTTGTATTTTATATTAGAGATAAATTTGGGGTATAATTTACAATGGTGGACCTTAGTTGAATAGGGTATATGGTCCATCTATGAAACTTTGATTTCTAGTTTTTGACCTTTTAAAGGAAACTTTCATGTTTGTTCCAATATAGATTAGCTGTCAAATTTACCTTTGTATTTTTGAAGACATTCAACCTTAAAATAAACTAGTAATGTTATCTATCATTCAAAATAATAGATCAAAAGGATCAAAGAGGAAAAACATTAAAGAACCCACATATACATATCAAAACATCATTATTCATAGATTAGATAGAGATCAAAAAATATATGATCACAATATGAAAATGAAGGAAAAGAAGAAGTTGAGAGAATAAAATCAACAAACATTATAAGAAATACTTGAAAATAATAATATAAGCCTTTAATGATAACATTTTTGTAACTTCTTTGATATGGATTTGATATATATATATATAGACCTTAAAAATACTTTCTTTCAACTGTGACATTGTCTTTTTAATTGTAAACTCACTTCAAAATATTAAAGATCTAGTTGTTTTTACCATTAAAAAATTCCAAGAAAAATAATCATTACTTTCTAAGGTTTTTACAATTAACTCAAAAGCGTAGGAATTAAATTTTGATTCTAATTAAATTTAGTAAAATTGATAGAAAATAAACTGAAAACCATATGATTTTGCAAAAAAATAAATGAATAAATTTTAAAACCATTTATATTTTCTTTTTTATTAGATGAAAAAATTAGAGGTTTTGAAAGGGTCTTCTAAACCTTTTACAAATAAAATCCACATATTGTCGCAAAACCAATACAACAAACAACAATCAAAGAGAGCCTACAATAGAACAAGCAAGGCGCCAAGACACACAGAGTAAGAACAAAAAAAGACACAGCCACCCAAGGAGGCAAACAAAGAAAGACAAGCACCCATAATTAGTCCTAAGAAGTATCACCAGATATAATAAGATCCATCATTGGGATACTTGGGGTGCATTTCAAAACCCAAGAGAGCTCATTAACAAAGTGAAAGGTCTAGTTGGCAGATCTCTTAGTCGCTCTAAGGAACTCCTTAACTAGATCAGAGAAGTCGAGCATTGAAAAAAAGTCATCATGGATCTTGCTCTTGGAGGGTGTGGTTGTATTTGTTTGTCTTCCTTTTGAAATACGATGTACCTCAAAGTCTTTTGAGTCAACAGAATTGAGAGTTTCTGGTTTCTTAACAGCTTTGGACTTGATCCAAATTGATCTCCTCATTCCTTTGATATCTGACTTGGGCTTCTTCAATGAGCCAACTTTCCTTTTCCTGACCAAATTAATCTCTTTCAGAGAGGACGATTCATTGTCATCCGAATCCTAAGAGGATAAGTGAGAGGAGGGGAGAGAAGCCTTATAATTAATTTGAGGCTCCTCCTCCTTCAACTTATTACCTAGACTCTTATCTCTAATAATATTTGCAATAATGGTATCCAAATCAATTTTAGAAGGCTTCATAATATGCTTGAAGGGATTACCACTCTCACCGCATTCATATTTCAGCATAGTTGGCTCTCTCCTCCCAGGAACAAGGCAGGAAGAGATACTCTCTTTTCCAATAATAGTACAATAGGAGTCGCCATTTTTCTCCATGATCAAAGTATCCAATGAGGCAAACAAAACCCCTCCATATTTGAACAAAGATAAAAATTCTTTCTTCTTAAAAATAAAATTAAATATAAGATTGAACAAGCCTTGGTGGTTGGGAATGAAAACATTACCATTTTGTATGTCCATCGATGTTTTCTCCACTTATTTGAACAAAAAACCTGGGATAATCATATAATTTTTCCCCATGAGATGATTAACCAATACCAAATAGAATCTATGGATCACCTCTTTGTTGCATTCGAGGGTAAAAAAGTCCATAATTATAGAAATAATATTATTCCATGGTGCTTTGAAAGAGCTAGTTTTGTACCCATTGTGAAATTTTTTAGGTCAGCCTGCCTTTCGTCTAAACAAATCTAGCTCCTTATCCAGTGAGTGTTTCTTTCTATCAACACAAACCCCCCATGATCTGGAACACCAATAATATTTGCCAACAGTAGAATTGTAATAGTAAAGCTAGTTCCCCTCACAGACACCTTACATTTGCACCAAGAATGAGTCATTACAGTGGTAAATTATGTGTCATGGCTATTGAATTTCCTCAAAATCCTAGCAATCCATCATTTTCTAGAATCATTAACACCTTTTTATCTACCTCCACCATAGTCAACTCTATTCCTTTAAAAATTGCTACCATGGGAAACCACCACTCACAATATGCTCTATACTGGTTAAAAATACCTTACCAAAAAGGGCTCATTATAACATAGAGTTTCGGCTCAGTCTGAATCCCTTTTCAAAGCAATCTTTTAACAACATATATTGGGCCAACAATCTCAATTTGAAATATGTCATTGGAAACCTCACCTTCAAGCCATAGGATATCAGAATAATCAAGACCAAACCTCCTAGAATACCCAAATTCCTCATGCAGAATGGAAGAACATCGAGAATGATTAAATTGATTGGGACACAGAGGGATATGATTCAATGCCCTAGGAAATATCATCATTCTAACTTCACAATCTAAACTAAAGGTGGCACAAGCGTATTAAACACATGTAGGATTTAAGGAGAACCAACTTAGCCATGCAAGGGGATGTTTCCAAATAGCGAGATTTATCTTATCAATACCCGACATGTGACTGGAATCACCCCAACCAGTTAAAATATTGTGCATAAAAAACAAACCTTCCACCTCAAATAGAGGTAACAGTTCCTACTAATTTGCTTTAAAGTACTCATAATCTTAAAATCATGACAATGCACAACCTTATTTCTAAATCTAACATCACTCCCAATATTTCTAAATTTCACACACTTAGGACCATAATTATCCCACCAAGAACCACAAATATCTAACTTGACATAGATGCTGCCAAAAAAAATTGAGAGTTTGAATTCTAACCTAGGCTCTATGCCAAAGAGAATCCTTGGATCTCTACCAATCTCCCTACCTGCATATTGGACCTCTTTGCTAATCAAAACTTTAATGTCTTTCTTAATTTTGAACCAATTGAACTAGCTCATGGGGAAAACCCCTTCAAATTCTTAAACTGTTTTGCTAAAGATCTAAATTTATCGAGAGATCTCTAGACTTATTTCCTTCTCTAAGAGTATGCTCAAATTGAAGGGACTCAATATTTCCTAAGCTTCTAATTGTTTCACCTGTCATATTATCAATAGTCCAATTTGCAACTTGTTTACCTTGCAAAATTTTGATTATATTTAAATAATCTCCTTCAAAAATGAACTTTCCAACCTGAGAGGGCATAAGAAGAAGGGATCCTTCATGAGCTGCTCTTGCCTCCATAAAATAGCTCAATTCATAGCCCAAATTCTTATAAAAAACCCAAATGATCTCTCCTTTGTTAGACATTTTGAGTCTCTAAGTCAAAGTTGTCATTGATGTCACCATATGAAGTCAACATTAATACCAAAGTTTTCAGCAGGAAATAAAGGGGATAAAAATGGTTAATTGATATCCAAGAAGAAGGTCAAAGATCAAGTAAAACAGTGCAAAAGACAAAAGTTAAAAAGAGGTTATAATATTTATTTTATAAATTTTTTAAAATTCAGTGTGAATTTAAATTTTATAAATAAATATTAAAGGTACTTTATCAAAGTTATAATATTATAATAGTGGTTATTATAATATTAAATGTGCCATGGTGAAAACCCAAATAAAATATTTATAATTCTTATTATAATTTTTTTAAGGCAAAAGTGGGTTTTATAAAGTCTAAAGATATTTTAATAAACCCAAAGGTTGGGTTTAAGACCAAAGGTATTCGAAGCCTTTATGATCTCCGCCAACGTCATAGAAGACAACAAGGAAAGCGTCGACATTTTCAAAGTAGTGGAAGAAACATATAAATACTATGCCTAAAGTTTAAATTTATTATCCTTGCTCTAAAGGAAAAATATTGGCCATGTGAAAGTAAGAGCTCGTGAGTGTATGCTAAAAATGTGACAGCAAAGTGTTGAAGGAAGGAAGCTTCGATTTTTGAAGTTGCATAAGACAACATGGTCTAGTGGCATTTTGGAAAGCACAAAAGCGTTGGCTTGCAAGGGAGTTCATGTTTGAATCATGGTGGGTGCATCATGAGGTGTGTTGAGTGAAGCACCTACGGTGCATGTTCTTTTGCCAAGGTGGAAGGAGAGAGTGGAGATTAAGAAGAACGTGGTGCTTTGTTAATCTCAATGAGCGCTTGGCTCGTGTGGTGACTTTGGTCATGATTAAGGAACTCATAGGGTACAACGTTGAGGATTTGATTCCCTCCAAGGCAAAGGTAATATTTTTTATTTTATTTTTAATTAAATGCCTAAGTTGGAGGTATAAGGTTGTTTAGTGGTTGAGTTTGGAAAGGTTGCTTTGTGATAAAGTTTTGGTAGTTGAGAATTACCTTTAGGAGTTATAAGGAGAATTCTATTTTTATTTTTAAGTCTTAAAATTGCTATTGTGGAATATTGAAAGGTTAAGACTTTGTGGGTAGTATGTTATTTTGAATTAAGGGTTTTGTGACTATTGTGAGGATATTGATTATTATTTAAGTTGGAGTGATAAGGTGTAATTTTGATATTATTTTTGTGATATATTTTGTTGAAGAAAATTATCCTCTAACCCTTATTGAGATTGGCAAAGAAGTAATTGTGAGTGTGGCAGATTTGTGAGGTCAACTACTTGACATTCAAAAGGTATGGGCAAATTCTTCTTTGGTTGACTTGGTTGATTGGCTTTATTGAAAATTAAGTTTGGAGTGAAAAGGACTTGATTAGGGTTTCCTTTTTAAAAGTGGTTGAGTTATTGCTTCAAGGTTTTCTGTTTTGAGAGTTGAGATAAAATCTTGTTTTATTAGCATTTTTGTTGAGATCATTGGTTGAGTGAAGTGTTTGAGTTAATGCTTCAAGGTTTTATGAAATTGAGAGTTGTGATTAAAACCTTGTTTAATGAGCATGGTTGTTGAAGTGATTTTTTATGCAAAGAACTTGAACTAGGGTTTGAAAAGATCATGATTATCATTGTTATGTGAGATTTTTTGTTGAGCATTATTGGAAATATTTTGAGTTGGATGATACATGCTTGGACTAGGGTTTGTGAGCAAGAGTTGTTTCTTGAAGTGATTGGTTGAGTAGAGTTGATTGAGCCTAGTCAAGTGGATGTATGAAGTGATTGTTCAAGTTCCATAAAACAAACTATTATATATTCTGATTTGAGTTGAAATTGAGTTTTGAGAATAGAACATATTGAGTCTCTAACAATTCTCTTTATGCTTCTATAAGATTGAGTTGAGAAAGTGATTGAGTTTTGAATATAGAACATATTGAGTCTCTAACAATTTTCTTTATGCTTCTATGAGATTGAGTTGAGAAAGTGATTGAGTTTTGAGTATAGAACATATTGAGTCTCTAACAATTCTCTTTATTATTCTATGAGATTGATTTGAGTTGAGAAAGTGATTGAGCATTGAGTAAAGAACATATTGAGTCTCTAACAATTCTCTTCATGTTTCTATGATATTGGACAAGTTTTGTGTGGATTTGTTAAGTAGATTTGAGATAATTCTTTGAGAAGACTTGTGGACTGATTTGGTGTAAGTTTTTGTGGAAGCTTACAATAAATATTTGAGCAAGTCCTAGAGAGGACTTATTGAGCAGATTTGAACAAGTTATGTGTGACCTTGTTGAGCAGATTTGGACAAGTTCTGTGTGAGCTTGTTGAGCATATTTGAACGGGTTCTATGTGGACCTGTTGAGCAGAGTTGTGCAAGTTCTGTGTGGACCTATTGAGCAGATTTGGACAGGTTCTATGTGGACTTGTTGAGAAAATTTGATAGGTTTTATGTGGACCTATTGAGAATATTTGGATAGGTTCTGAGTGGACCTGATGAGCATATTTGAGTAAGTTCTGAGTGGACCTATTGAGCAAATTTGTGCTAGACCGACTAGAATGTGTTTAGTGTAGATTTGAGTGGACTTGTGATAGACCGACTGGACTATTTTTAGTGCACGAGTTGAGCAGATTTGTGCTAGACCGAATGGAATATTTGTAGTATAAATTTGAGTGAGCTTATTGAGCAGACTTGTGCTAGACCAAATGAATTGTGTTTAGTGTAAGAGATTGAGCAAAGTTGTGCTAGACCGACTGGACTGTGTTTAGTACATAATTGAGACATAGCTTTGGAGGTGACAGAGCATAGAGGACAGAGTCTCTATTGGATAGATATCCATCAGCCAGGGTAGTGAGGACAAGTCTTCTAAGTGTGGATAATAGTCTTCAGTGGAGAGATATCCATAAGCCAGTGTAGTGGAGGCAGTAGTCTTCTAGAGATTCACTAGCCATAGTAGAGGAGAAGGAGTTCTCCTGTGGATAGAGATCCACAAACCAGATTTAGGGGATTAGCATCTCCTGTGAACAGAGGTCCATAAACATTATAATAGGGAAAGAATTCCCAAGATATTAAGAAAATTTTAGTGAAATATTATCTTCGTGGAGTAGCCCACATTGGGTGAACCACGTAAATTGTGGTGTCTTTATTGTGTGTGATGATTGGTGCATTGCTTTGGTTATTGCTATTGATATTTCCATTGATTATATTTATTAATATTTTTTGGGAAAGAAAAGCAAAAAGTGGTATTATACTGTTCATCCCCCTCTCAATATAAGCTTGTGTTCTTCATTCTTTCTCATTCCTCAAGATACCTCTAGCTCCCAGTAGCCCTAGGTTTCCTTTTGGGGCTCCATAAAAATTAAATTTTAACCAGTTGGGGGAGGAATCCAAATCATCTTCTCTCTAGATCGATGGTTATCTGAATGTATCTCACTGCTTGGGATGCCCAAACACTCTACTAGTCTAAATTCTTGTGGAGACTCTTTTGGGAAGGAGAGCACATAGGACTCTATTGCTAATAGAAATGACATTTTTAGAGGAAATTTTAAAATCTCTTTTATTCCTTTCTATCCAAATGTCCCCCAAAAAATAAGGAAGAAGGAAGACTCAAAATGTTCTGCATATTTGGTTGGAAAAGGGTGTCGTCCATTGCTTAAAAATTTGACTACAAGAGGATGCATAGGACTTCATAGGAGATAGGACAATCTAAAAGAAGATTTTTTGAGCTTTTTTTTTATTTTGACCACAAAGATAAAATCATTTAACTAATATTAATTTTTTTTTAAGGTTTTATATGGTTAAAATTTAATTTTGAATAGATAGCCAAAGAAATAAATTGATCTTGGGGGTCAAAGCTTTGAGCCAAAACTGTCTTATGGGGATCCAAAAGTCTTAGTCTAGAGCTATGATTTTATTAGTAGATATAATCAAAAACCCACCATTACTTTCCTTGTCTCAAATCAGAGAGTATCTCTCATCCCCTTGAGGAATAACTTGCATCTTCAAATTATTTCATAAGTTATGCAAAGCGTCTCTAAGACCTCCATTGAGATTAGGAAGAAACAACTCCTAAAACTTTCTTCCATTCACTTCCACTATATAATCAGAGACCATAGGAACTATTACATGCTCTAGAATAGACTTAAGAGGGGCATAATCAAAAAGCTCTAGAATAGGAGAATCAAGCAATCAAACATCATTCCAAAAGCCAATAGAGCACCCATTACCTAATTTCCATATTATCCCTTTTTGAATAAGCTCCCTATATAGAGTTAAGCTCCTCTAAAAACATAAACTTGAAGGGAGAATGTGGCCCTTCAAGAAAGAATTACCTATGTTGAGGTATTTTAATTGAACAATTTTAGTCCAGTTGGAGCTTTTGGAGGTAAGCAATATCCATCATTGCTTTGCCAAAAGGGAAAGATTCATAAAGTCTATTCTCTTCAACCGAATAACACCTTTATTTTTGCTTTAATAAACCTGGTCCCATGAAACCAGATAGAATATTCTTTTGTTTTTAGAGCCAGACCACCAAAAATATTTTTGCAATTGTTCAATTTTGATAGTAAATTTGATCAAAATTTAAAAAAAAATGAAGTAAATAGGAAGGCTTTGGAGAGATGAAATATTAAGAGGGCCTTACCAACCTGACTTAGCAAAACACTCTTCTATCCTGCAAGATTTATGTGCAATATTTCAATAATATAAAACCATAACTCCTCTCTAGCACTTCCTGTGAAAAGAGGTATACCCAAATAAATGGCAAGAAATGCAGCAATTGACCATCCAAGAATACTAAACATTTACCTTCTCAAGGAAGTATTTAGAAAGAAGACCTTACTTTTTCTAAGATTGATTTTTTATCCCGTATCCAGTTCATACATATTTTAGATATGTTTAAGCACTCTAGCTTGGAAAATAGAAGCTTATGTCATTAATAGGTTATCATCTGCAAATTGTTGAAATGGGAGTTCAACTAAGTACACTTGTGTATGTCTCTAAAGGTTGATCTATGTAAAGACCTTAGATTTTCCCTTACTGTGGAGTTCAACTAAAAACTAAAAGTTGGATTACAAAAATATTTTTTTTAAATGCAAGTAAATGCATGTCCACCAATATAAATAACCAACTCTAGCATAAATTAGAAGAAAATTTTATCCTCTAGATAAGGATTTCAAGGTGGTTCAGCAATAAAAAACTAGTTGGTGAAAATTTTCTTCTTAGGAGCATTATTGTGTTATATGGTACAAAAAAGGGAAAGTGGCTCTTAATTAAGATCAACCATGTCTTGCTACAAAAAATATGTGAATTCAAAAGCATAAATGAACATATGGTTTCAATAAATATCAATATAAAAATGCAAGATGTGCTTTTAGAAAAGGTACACAATAATGTTATGGAAAGAAAACAAGACTACAAGAACCCTCCTTCTTTGAGTCTTTCTCTATCAAATCTTGATAGTGTTCATGAATTGTTGCACAAAATAAAACTAAAAAGTTCATAGGAAAAAAAAGCCTTCATAAAAATATTGGTTTTGTTTTCTTTTTTTAGTTTAGTGATTGGAATTATATGTACAAAATATGCATGTATGTTCCCATGTCTTTCTACAAAGAAATTAGGTGAAATTCAAAGCATAAATGAATATATAATTTCAATTAATATCAAGATGAAAATGCAAGATGTACTTTTAAAAAAGGTACACAAAAATGGTATGGAAAGAAAACAAGACTACAAGAGCCCCACTACTTTGATTCTTTTTCCATAAAATCTTGATAGTGTTCATGAATTGTTGCACAAAATAAACCAAAAAATTCATAGGTAAAAAAAAAACATGATGAAAACTTGTTGAATTTCTTTTCTTTTTTTAGTTTAGTGATTATAATTATATGTACAAATCATGCATGCATGTCCTATAGAATGCAAAAATATACTAAGCAAACATTCATGGATGGTAGTAGACAAACATGCATGTAAACCGAAAAAACATCCATGACCTATAAAACATAGAAGTGTGGCCACAAGAAAACCATGCATGCATAAAAGAGAATTTGCATGTATGTAAAATAGAAAAACTGATATAGTTTGTATTCAGAATCAAAGAAAGCAAAAACAAAGAAAATTTTATCACAGGAAAGTAGGGGATATAATTTTTAAAAAAATATGTAGTAGTTTATTAGAATAAATTCAAAAAAACCTTGTACCATTAGTGAACAAGAAGTTTTTGAGTTTATATAATATTATTTATATCTCATCATCAATTTAAAATAAACAATAAACCCTAACATGGAACTTTCTTGTTAATCCTCTTCTCTCTGTTCTTTTTCTACATACCAATTTTCCTTTCTCCTCTCCTCCACACATAGATTCACATAATCCCATATTCAATCCACTTTTCCTTTGTCCACTCACCCATACATAGATTCACATGATCCTATGTTCAACCCCAACAAATATCTCCGTTATCTTAGCCATATAGATCTATAGAATTTCAACTGGTGATCCTATATTTGAGTAAATTGCCAATAAGTCTTATTTACTCACCTTTCAACAAGTGTAAATGACCCATCTTAATTATCCATTCTTTCAATCCATAAAATTACATCATATAAGAATTTTTTTAATTTTCAATTTGTAAAATAACATCAACCAATAGCCTATCTCAATAAACCTATCTCACCTAAAATAAAATCATCAAATATTGCATAATTAATCATTTAGTGGTTTATGAAAAGACTAAAATTTTTATCTTTACTTGATATAAACATAATATTTAAATTATATTATGGATTTCAAGGTGAAATTCAAAAGTTTATGCCTAAAGATAATAGATCTAGCCACATAATCCATACGTCATACTACTAACTACTTGCATGGCTTTAACAACATAGAAGATACAATAAAGATAACCCCTACCTAGATCCCTTAGAGGCTCAACATGACAAACCTTGCTATCCCAATTCATTTTAATTCAACCAAAAAACTTGTGATCTATAAATAACCTTCTAAAAAAATAAAATTACTAATTTGTAAATTGTCAATGATACTTAACATAGAGTCTAGCCAAAATATTGAAAATCTTCTTGAATTGTCATTTTTCTTCAATATTGAATCTATCAACAATCTACCTCAATGCTCATGTTCTATGTCTCCATCTTCCTTACAAACCATCATATTTTTTTCCTCTAAATGACATCATATTTCATTCCTCTAAATGAATTGCAAATGCGATAACCATGTTGGGCATAGAACAAGAATTTGGTAAATGCACGTGTGGCACAAAAACAAATACAATAAAGTCTATTTATACCACCATTGTCTAAGAAGGCAAAGCACTCAATAAATTAAAGTTAGGACAAGCTCGATAGGACCTAAAAGAGGATGGTGAGGCATGACAAAAAAAATTTAAAAACATTATATATAGGCTTAAATACTACATGTGGCTTGAATTTCCTTTTCTTGATTTTATTTTTTGTCTCAATCTCGAAAATAGTAAAGCATCTAAGGGAGGTATCATGGTACAAAAAACAAGCATGGATTCTCCAATTTTTATGTTCATCCTACAACATGTATGCAAATGGACCTTACCTAGCCTTTACCAAAGTCCATTCAACTAACAAACTTCTAGGGTTTGAGTTTCGTATGCATGTTTTCATTATTGAGAGAAATATCACCTCATTCAATATTACCCAAAACACCACCAATGTTTACCATGATGTAGAGTAATGCTAAGAATACAATGGTGGTAAAATTGTTAAGCAATGCGTAAGCCTTTCGATTTGGGATTTCCTAGGATTATTTAGAATATGAGCTAGAATATGCCTAAGCCTAAAGGCCTCCCTAAGCCCACACCCCAAGCTGTCAATGAAATTTAAAGGCTTTATTAAAAATCTAACTACTCCAATAGTGTACCCATCAAACAAGGTAAATAGATAAATAAAGATATAGTCTATTCAAGGACTTCCAAATGGTGTTGGTCAATAATTAGATATGTAGGCCACCATTGTTATTCTAGTGTTCATGTATGGGAAGACACTCAAATCCTTGGTATTATAGCCATTGAAAACTCAATCATATTCATCTTAGAGGATGGTCTTGATGGTTCCCTCACAAAGTCACCCCTCTAGATTTGTTCAAGTGTTATGTATTCTCCAACCCCAAATTTTATTCAAATGCTATAAGATAATGGTGATTAACTCTCATAAACTTACAAATTAATTAGTTTACATTTGAATGGAAGTTAAAAAATGTAAATAGATTGGTCAAATTTCTTCCCCTTGATTAGTAAAGGTCAAAAGTCACAACCAGTCCCTTGTAGTATATGGGAGTGATGATGACACAATTAATAAAATATGCTTTGATTCAACTAGGAGGTATTCACACTCTCCTAAATACCATGATGTTATAAAAATAAAGGAGCTAGCCATAATTGATATTTATCTTATGCCTTCAACTCAATAAGATTAATGGTTTTTTTTTTATTTTGGTCTTGGAATGTTCATGATACATCAGTAGCAAATAGGAAATAAAAGCTTTTTTCATCTTAACTAAGTCTTAAGCACTATATGGGATGAAGTTTTATTCCTTACCTCTAGTCATCATGAGGGAAGTGGGAAATTAATAGGGATAATATTTTTTTTGATGAACTATGCTTTGGATCAATGTTTAGACCAAGAAAATGTCTTTGGTTAAAATCAATTTATAAAATTATATCATTGTATTTTCTTCTAGATATGCCTCAAATGACTCGAGAGAGAAAAATTCTTGTGCAAATGAATGTGTCAATCATTGCCTACAATAGATAGGATAATTTTTGGTGTTTTCAATACAAGGGAAATCTCTTTTACAATAAGTTCAAAGTCCAAATTTCCTTGTATCAAAAGGAATTTAGTGTTTGGCTTCAATTGTTAGCTTTTGAGGATATATGTAGTGGGAGAGATCTATCACAGGTCCTAATAAGATGCAAAAAATATGAAAGAATGGAATTCTACAATATGACTAAAATATACTATAAATAGAAAGTGGTGAAAATACAATGCAGTATGGAGGTGATGGTCACTCCATTGATATAAGCTAAAGAACTACATTGTGCTCCATCAAGGAGTTCTACCACTATCTACTACTCTCTACTATAATGAACTTGATGAACTTGATGTTCTTTATTTTGATATATCGATCACTCACTATGAGGCCCTTTATATAGGAAGATAGATTCCTTGGCCAACACTCTACCTAGTTGTACAAGGGGACACCTTGCACATTACAACTTGCACATTGACACTTGTGCATTTATTACATTTCTTGAAGTAACTAGCTAACTTCCCCCTAAAGTAATCTCCTACTCTAACTATGTACCAAAGGTGGTACATTTACATGACCCAAATGATGTAATATACTCTAACACCCCCTGTATTACATTATTTGGGTATTTGAAGACTTTAGTCTTCAATATGGATCTTTTTCTTCAGATGTTCTTTAGCTTGATCTAGTCCTTTGCATTATCTTTAATTCACATTGCATTGTATGCCTCCATGAATTGGTTCCTCTTCTTCTTCTTTATTGGAGTCAATACTTTCATAGGTAGACGTACTATCACTAGATTCTTGCAAGAGTATTTTCTCTTTGCCTTTGTCCTTGTTATCATTCTCCATGTCTTGTATAGAAGCTTCTGAACATACACTTAGAGCATCATGATAAGATTTTGTGTTAGTAGAACTTGAAGTACTAATACTACATGAGGATTGAAATATCTTTGCTAGGGATGATTCATCCATTTTTATTTTCAGTTTAAGTAATTCTATCAATCCTCTTTGTTCTACATTTTCATCCTTATAACATTTGAATGTAAGTAGTGCCATATATAATATGCTTCCATATTCTAAAGGAATTTGAATGTCATTCTTTCCATTATCAATTGCTTTAGTGAGTCGAGCATGTAGATAATGTTCCATCATTTCAAAGTTATCTTTTAAAGCTTCACTATGTATCCTTTTTGAAGTAAGGTCTGAGTTTCCTTCAGACTTTATAAGTGAATTCTTGATTCCACTTTTTATGATACTTGCTCTTTCCTTTCTAATAGTGTTGTTCATATCATTGTTTATTGTATTACTTGAGGTAGACATCTCTCTTAGTTTTAGCTTTTTCTATTTTAGAAATATTTTTGATGAATCCTTTGTAGTAGACTACCTTATGTCTCCCTAGTAGATGAAGTGTAGTATTCTTTTTGTTTCCTTAATATTTGTAGAATACTATATCTTTCTCAAGTAAATTGAGTAAATGATCCAATTTGATAAACCTATCCAAGGCTTAGATTTTGTAGAGTCCTTATATCTCCCTAGTTAAGAGATGTGAATTAATTTGATAAAACCTTTATAGAACTTAGGCTTAGGTTAGAGCATGCAATATGATTGATAAAGTGCTTTTTGGGAATAGTAGTTCAATTTTGGGTTGATTTTGTAAAGTTTTGTAAATAGCAAGAATCAACTTTTATTACACCTTATTTCTCCTATTGAACTAAGCACTTGTTAATTTGATGAAGTTCTAATGGTTGGATTTCTTTTGTCCCTTTAATGTGATTTTGAGACAAGTATACCAATTAATTCCAACCCTTGATATTCCTTGATGAACTTCCTTTTATAGCCTTTTAATGTTTCTAAATTCCAATAATCTAATTTTGGTGTAGTATTCCTTATAACTCCCTAATTTGGAATATTAGAAAATAATAATATTTGCAATAATAGAAATTTAATTTTTCCAAGTAGAAATCCTTATTTCTCCTATGTTTTAAATTGCAAATATTAAGCTATTTTTGGTGTATAATTCTCCTTTAATTTTTCTTCCAAATGTGGTTGATTTCCCTATAGTTTCAACCTTATATTATACCCTTATAACTCCTTTTGATGAAAGAAAATTAAAATAAGGTAAATTCTTACCTTTATAATGTTGCAAACCTTAAGTAACTGGTGCTGAATTTGGACATGGATGACAGCAATATTTAATGCTTCTCTTGGGCGCTATGACCAATGGTAGGCTTTGATTCTTCCTTGACTTCAATCCTTGAATGGTGGTGCCTCAAATCTAGCTTCTTTGACCTGCTTTGAATGTCTTGACCAAGAGCTTTAAATGCTCGTCTCTTTTCTTACACGCTGCAACTCCTTACTGCTACGAATGTGCTTCCCTCCTTGGTTTTAGGCACCTTAAATAGGAAGAGGATTTTTTAGAGAATGACAAGTGTCATGGCAGTTTTATTTCAACGCTTGAAGAAGGTAGATGCTCTTTGACACTTGGAATTTGTTGTAGAATGGAGGATAGACATTACAGTATTTATGTGAGTGCTTGTATGCCTTGGTTACAAGTGTCACCCCTTCTCTAACACAACCAATGCTCTCCTATGTAACACTTCCTTGGACTATTCCTTTCATGCGTGCAATCTTGAGCATTATTTTGAGCACTCAAATGGGAGATGTTAGGGTTTCTTCAATGGTGACAAGTGGCACCTTTTCTCTTTTGCATGAACCTTCCTCTTCAACATCTCTAGATGCCTCCTTAATGTATTCTTGCAAGCTTCAATGTATTATTTCTAGCTCTTTCTTTGTTGTATATTCTCCTCAATGCTTCGATGGTGCTTGGTATGTGAGTTGGTTCCAGCTGAGCAATACTTTGGTGGAGTTTTGTGATACTCCAATGGTGGATTTGGATGCTCCTTGTGGGTGGACATATGGCTTTTGGTATTGCTTTATTTATGCTTTAATTTCTTCCTGCTCTCAAGTTGTTGTGTTTCTCCCTTTGTAAATGATGGCTCCTTCCTTGTGCTATGTTATGTGTGCTTGCAGGTTCCTTGTTGTGGCTATCCAAAACCATGGGTGATGTGAGCTCTTTGAAGGCTCTTTTGACCTTGCTTGGATGATGCTTCTCTACGACCACTTTGAGATGTTCCTTGCTTGTGAAGAATGTGTCTTTATGACACTTAGACCTTGTCCTTTTTCCTATGTAGGATAGAATATTATGGTGCAAGATAATGTAAATAAACTTTGTAATAGAATACCTTATTTTTGCACCTCCTTTTGCAAGATTTTTCTATTGGTTTTAATGGCGGATTTCTTGTAGGCAAGGGCTGATTTGACGTTGTCTCTTTTGCTAGACAACTCTCTCCTTTTTCTTGGTTAATCTGGTAATAAATCCAAGCTAATAACCACGTAGATAGAAGCTTTTGAAGTAGTTTTGCACTAATTTTTTACCTGTAAAGAACCCTTAGTGCACCTCAAATATGAGACTCACCAAGTCTCGATTTGTAGCTTCTTTTACTGATTTTGGTGGTGGCTTTCTTCTCCACTCCTTGGAGGAATTTGATCTATTTTTGGTGGCTTCTTTGGACCACGAATTGCTGTAGGTTTTGTGCACCAAATAGTGTCTCTAGACACTTTGATAATATACTGGTTTTGTGCCCTTGATCTTAACAATCAAAAAACACAAACTAACCCTTTTTTAGAGTAACTAGTTAAATATCAACTAGTATAGTGCAAATGGATTAATAATACCTCCAAATTAATGCACTTTAATGGTAACAATAATCTCACCTTATTACTCCTGTAAATAAACTCTCAAAGTAGTTTCTAATGCACTTAATAATCTCTGCAATTCTTAAGAGTAATTATAATGAACCCTTAAAAAATAATCTATAATTTTTCACTACAATTAGTGTTGTAGGATGTAGTCTTCTTGCTTTCTAGATAGATAATAGGTAGATGATATATTTATTTATTTCTAAATACATCCAACTCCTATTTTAATGTGCAAGTAAATCTCTTAAAAGAACTATCTTTTGCACCTTCTTGAAGACTATAATATGAGCCCTTCTTTTTGCAACTTTAATCCAAATATGGTGCTTAATGATACTTGATAATGAACCCTAATTTAAATTTCAACTAATTGCACCCAAGTTGCTTACCTTTAATGGCTTCTGTAGATGATGTAGATCTTGGTGTTTAGATTCACCAAGTTGTTGCCTTGAGATGAATGAATTTCGTAGCTTCTTGTTGGCTATCCAAAATAGCTTCTTGCTTCACCAAACTATGGTCTCGAACCTTCTATCTTGAGCCTAGGGTTTGGTGGCTTGATCCTTCAAGTGATATTCTATTTTCTACTATAGATTCAAAAAACTCTTATCTCTAAAATGTGCCTTCTTACTGTGAGAGGTAATCTCCAAATCTCTTGGATTTGGTAGGCTTATTCTATCTGAATCCTCCTTCAATATTCTTGTTGAACTCTGACTTCAAATAGGATCTTCTTCTCAATATTCTAAATATCTTGAGGTCTTCACTGGATTCTTCTTCGGGATTTGGTACTCTTTGCCAAATTCTTCTCCTCTTGGGCTTGTTTTCGGATGGCAACAATTATCCCAAGTCCTTCACTATCAGGAGCTTCTCCTTGGTAGTGGATTTCTCCAATGAGTTCTTCTAGGAACTCTTTTGATGATGCTTCTATGAGCTCTACAACAAGGCTCTCCAAGCCTTCTTCTTTTCCTTCCTTGAGACCTCTCCAAGGTCTTCAATCTTACAGCTTCTATGGTCTTCCAAATGAGACCTTTCCTTCAACCTTCTGCTTGTGGAAGTGTTGGTAATGAGATCTTCTTCTTGGATCTCTAAAATTTGTTACTTCTCTGATTAGGAATAGGACTCTGCTAGTCCCTCTTTATCTCTTCTATGATTAGAAGTTTTCCATTGAGATCTTCTATGGATCTCTTCAGCTTCTTCTGGAATAGATCTGCTATATGCTATTTCTAATGGGGTCTTTTTCTAGATCTTTTCAACTTCACTAGTTATTATTGACACTAGTGTTAAGATTTATGGGTTGAGTCTTGGTATTCATAGTCTTGTGGAAAGACTCTAGCTAATCTACAATTCACAGTCTTCAATGAAGATCACCAATCTCCTATCTTCTATTTTCATGGACTCTTTTCTGGAGTCTTCTTCTGGATCAAGAACTCTTCTCTGGAGTCTTCTTCAGGATTAAGGCTTCTTTGGCCTTTTCTTCTAGATTAAGGCTTCTGTGGCCTTTTCTTCTGGATCAAGGCTTTTGTGGCCTTTTCTTCTGGATCAAGGCTTCTGTGGCCTTTTCTTCTAGATCAAGGCTTCTGTGGCATTTTATTCAATATTAAGGCTTCTATGGCCTTTTCTTCTACAATGTGAATTTTTCAATCTAGCAATGGAGATCTCCAATCTCCAAACTTCACCATGACTCTTCTCCTAGAGTCTCTTCTGCATGGATATATCCTTTTTTTGCAACAAAAAAACTAATCTCTGCATGAGGAAAGCACATAGACTTTCAGGAAACGAAGGTGAAATCCTTCTCTATCTATTGTAGGAAGTGTCCCAACTTCTGAGAGTTAATTTTTTGCAACAAAGAAACTTTAGACAATAGTTAGCATGAAAAATTCTAAATCTCTTGAGATCAATAGTCTTCACTAGTTGATTCATCAAACTAGTGGAATGAATGTTGAGTCCTAGTCTTCACGAGTTTTCCTACAACTCTATGGAAAGACTCTAGCCAAATGTAATCTCAGAATTTTTGTAACTGAGATTTATTTCAGTCCTCACTTGTGACTCTCCCTATTCCTATCTAGATGCATTGTGGCTCTGATACCACTATTAGCTTTTGAGGATATATGCAGTGGGAGAGATCTATCATAGGTCCTAATAAGATGTAAAAAAATATGAAAGAATGGAATTATGCAATATGACTAAAATATACTATAAATAGAAAGTGGTAAAAATACAATGCAGTATGGAGGTGATGGTCACTCCATTGATATAAGCTAAAGAACTACATTGTGCTCCATCAAGGAGTTCTACCACTATCTACTACTCTCTACTATAATGAACTTGATGAACTTGATGTTCTTGATATACTTGATATATCTGATCACTCACTATGAGGCCCTTTATATAGGAAGATAGATTCCTTGGCCAACACTCTACCTAGTTGTACAAGGGGACACCTTGCACATTACAACTTGCACATTGACACTTGTGCATTTATTACATTGCTTGAAGTAACTAGCTAACTTCTCCCCTAAAGTAATATCCTACTCTAACTATGTACCAAAGGTGGTACATTTACATGATCCAAATGATGTAATATACTCTAACATAAATGTTGGAAAAGTTATAGGTTAGGGGTCTAAATTACCCTTATGTGAGATGAGAGAACATAGTGTTTGGATTCAATGTCAAACAAGTCTAGAAAATATTTATCATATAAAAAGTAAATGCTTAGAACACATGAATGATTTGTTCATCTAATATAACTTTAGAGTAGTTTCCCTACACAAATTTAGCAAGCTAAATTCTACCTTACTTCAAATTTTTAAATAGTTCCTCATTCCTTCAAAACACTTGTGTTATGTGTCTACTCCACAACTTTGTTTCATTTTCTCCAATACTATTGATTTGTATCTTGAGCAAGGAAAGTAAGGTCCAATTTGATCTTTCCTTTAAATTGAATATTACCTTGTTCAACCACTTTGATTATCATCAAGCCTTGGAGGTGATCTAGAACAATATTCCTAGCTCAATTAGGAAGGATGGTTGGATAGAATGGTGGAAGGATAACATTGCACACATTGTTGCCTTCTTGCAAGATTTTGGTAGGGAGCTTGCCAATTCCCACAAAAATATGGAGAAAGCCTTGAGACATAAGTTTCATGCTTCTCAACACCTACTAATGAGGGATCCTATCAAAAGTTGTAGGATGGCTTGAACTAAGAAAGAAGACAATAAATTAGAAGCCTAAAAGACAAAGGGTGCCTAAATCATGTCTTGGCTATAAGTAATCAATAAAGGAATCATTTTTTCTAATTCATTTAAAAAAAAACATAAAAGGGAAAGAATTCTACAAATCAAGTGAAATGAAAATAATATGTTAGTTAAATATTCCTAGAATTGTGTTGCCTTTGTTATTTATTTTTAAATCATTTTAAGGATAATAAAGACCCCAACATAAGCTTGTCTTAATATAGATTGAGAATTGTATCCCTAAGAGGGTAGATATTTATACCAACCATTAGCTTAAGTATTTACCAAGTAGTAAGGAGCTTGAGTCTACCCTTGGCTTAAGTCCTAGTTGAGCATTAAGGATATTGATACCGCCCTCTTTAGTATTGCTCCCAAGAAGGCACCTAGTTTTGATGGTCTATTGTTGGTAAAAGAGAATGACACCGAATGCTTTCTTCATATTTATTTCATAAGTACAATGATACATATATAAATTCTTACATTTTGATCCCGTGGGAGAATAATCTTGCATAAACCATTAAAGTAATGGGATAACAGGAAGTTCTAACCAAATACATTCTTATCACCTAAAGTAACATGATGGAGAGAAATTATACAATATTATGAAACATTATGAAATTTATGATATTATAACCTAACATCTCCTTCTTATTGCATTATTTGAGAGAGGAAATAATAGAATAACTACCCCCTAGATCTGGATATAATAACTTTGGACAAAATTTGACTTGTAATATGTTAGGTACCCAAAATAAGTATTTAATATTATATTATTGTATAAATATTAAAATATTATATTAGATGTAATTATCCCATATGCATTGATAAGTATGAGTGGTAGGTAGTAGAGCATTATAAATATGGGCAAAGATATAATTATCCAAGTGGGGGTGATAGGTAGTTGGGCATTGTAAATATGGGTAAATACTCATAGATATGATAGAAAAAGAATAATATTATAATTTATCTCAAGTGAGATATATTAAGGAGTGGCTTCCTTCCAATAAGGATCATTGTACGATGTTGTCCTACCTTAAGGGTTTGAAATATAAATTGAGAACATTTGAGTAATTTACATTGATTGTATTATTTTATTATTCATTGTGGTTGTTTATGTAAATTGTAATAATATCTATGGATGACAAAGAAGGTCCATAACAAGTGGTATCAAAGCACTATCTAGGGTCATGTTTTATTGTAGAAGTTTCAATACCAGAGAATATTCCAAGGATGAGGGTTAAGTTCAACTATAAAAGTTTTGGTGCTTAATAAGCACCTGCATTAGGCTAATAACCTTTTGCAAGATTAAGTGTAAGTCCTGACCCCTTAACAGGGGGTAGTACTTGGGATAGTAATTGTCCTAAAACTCATTTCAAGAAGCAGGATTATGCACAGTGGCGAATATTTGCAAATTGGGTGAATATTAGGATTTCTAAAATTAGAAATTGGTGAATATGAGGACCCTCGATGTCAGCCCATTCACTTATAATTTTTACGATCAATTTTTTATTAGGGTCAATTTGCCACAATATATATCCAAACATAGGTATATTTGTACTTGTTGGAAAGTTATTTTTGAGCCTGATCTAATGGTGGTGTTTTTATAAAGTTATAAGATAATTTAATAGGTCAAAATTTATCTCAAATATGACCTTAATTTTTAGGGCTTCAAATACCCCAAATTTTGGTGTGAATATGATTGATTTGATTTGCTTAGGATTTGCCATGATTTACCTTGATTTCAATTAGGATTTACTATTTTTTTACAAGTATATTTTGAGTCCAACCCCTTATGCATAACCCTATCGATAAGTATCTCAGAAACCCTAGAGTAACTGGTTTGAGTGTTCATCAATGAAAAGGGTCAACAATCCCACACCTTGTTAATAATATTTTACCCTGTGAGAGTATACAAAGAGCTATTATTTAGAGGTAAAACCATGGCTAGTTTCTCATCAAATTTTCCCAAGGGTAATATTATTGGTAATTAGAGAGAAGTACTTGCTTAGAAAACCTTTGTGGGTGGTGAGAATTACCTTAAGCCACTAGGAAGCCAAAGTCTAGGGCTCAGTTTGTTGCCAAAATTTTCACAGAAGTGCCATACAACCATCAATAACAACTTCAACAAGAGTCTTTACATAGTTTTTATAGTCTACAATAGTTCCACAACTTCGGTAGAGTAGATCATTTACAATCAATTAGTAATCCAAAAGTGGTAATTTTTAAAAACAGAGAAAACAAAGAGAAATCTACAATCTAATCACAGTAAAAAAAAATAGTTTACAGAGCAAGTTGTTATTAGTATTAAAACAAACTGTAGCGAAGTAGCTTGTAGTTTGGTAATAGTCCCTCTAGTAGTAGTTGTTGTTTGGTAGCAGTGCTAAAATAATCAGTCCACAATTTAATAGCAATTAAAACAATAAAAAGGGTTTACAGTTTGGTAACATTTAAAAAAAAAGTCCACGGTTTGGTAGCAGTTTATAAGTGGTATTTTGTTATAAATAAAAAATAAATTAAAAAGTTGTGTTGAGATCATGGAATTACAAATTCACTAGAAAGGAGGATAGTGATGCTAGGGAATGGTTTATGAAGTGGAAAAAAATTCTTTAAATTTTTTTGAGATGGAATGGAAAGTGAAGATTTTTTTCACTTTTGAGGAGAAGCTCTTTTTTGGTTTGCAAACTTTGAGCATGCTCATAAAACTACATACACACGAGAAGAATTTAAAGTTGTATTTTTGAACAAATGGGGTACAAAAGAAAAGGATAATAATATATAGGCTAAGGAAACTACACCTTGTGTATCAATGCCAAGTAGTGGTCAAAAATATTTGTTCAATGTTAAAAAGTATATTTTGCAAATACACGAAAACATTCAAAATGAAAATATCATTATTTCCATTAACCCTAGCAGTAAAACAAAAAATTAAAATATCAGGTTAAGGTTGTAGCATATCGCCACCCACAGCACCAGTAGTAACAATAATCTTGGAGGTATGGCTTCGAAAAATAATATTATGGTCCTTTATGGAATCAAAAGGGCACCAACTATGGCAATGTTTGGCAAAGAAATTATAGTGACTCTGGTTTTTAGAGTGGTGCAACAACATCAAGGAACAAATGGACCCATCATTTGAGTTACTAGAGTAGAGCAACAAAAGTGTGGAGCCAACAAAGTAGTCCTAGATACTCGAGTGGTAAACACAAACAAGTATGGGTGAAAAAGAGTGATATTTATTGCCAGTAGAAAGATACCTGCAAAACATCGAACCAAAGGATTGCTTCTAAAAATTTAAATGGTAGAAGGGCATATCATCTTCAACAAGGAGCACCATCAATCAAAGTTTTTTTGGGATGGATGGATGATCAAGATCAGTACTAGTTCATAGCAAGGCTCAAAAAATCATATTGTTTAGTCTCTTCTTATATTTTGAGGATGAAATATTTTGTAAGGGGATGGAATGTTAGGTACCCAAGATAAGTATTTAATATTATAATATTGTAAAATATTATAATATTATATTAGATGTAATTAACCCACATTCATTGATAAGTGAGAGTGGTAGGTTGTAGGGCATTATAAATATGGACACAAATGTAATTATCCCACATGTATGGATAAGGGGGGGTGATAGGTAGTTGGGCATTATAAATATGGGCAAATGCTCATAAAGAGGATAGGAAAAGAATAATATTGTAATTTAACTTAAGTGAGATATATTAAGGAGTCGTTTATTTCCAATAAGGAGCATTGTACAATGTTGCCCTACCTTAAGGGTTTGAAATATAATTTAAGAACATTTGAGTAATTTACATTGATTGTATTATTTTATTATCCATTGTGGTAGTTTATGTAAATTGTAATAATATTTATGGATGATAAAGGAGGTTCATAACATGATATTTGTGCTCTGTATCGTCTTTGTAAATTATTTTGTATCAACAAAAAATACGGTTTTCTTTTATAGTATCCATAAAGCACTTCTTTGATTTGATTCCATTCCATCATATCCAACTATCCATAATTCAATTGGATATTTATGTATTTTCTTGGAGAAATATTCCACAAATTTTCAAATGTATGCTTGTGTGCAATATTGACAACTATTTTTGGGGAGAGATTTATATTGTGTTGTGAGATCAATCTGTAGATTTTTGCTTTTTGCTTGTTTATTTTTGTTTATTCTATTATAGCCTATTCCTACAATATCATAAAATATATCATTACTATGTACAATCTATTTGTTACAACTTCTTTCTATATCATTTTCATTTCGAACAACTTACAAGTAATTAGTATCACAATTGAACTCCCTTGTTAGAATATTGTTTGCATTACAAGCAAATTTTTCTTTACGATCAAATCACTTGTATCACACATGACATTTTCATCAAGTTATGTGTATTGCAAGCAATTTTTTTGTGTGATAAGATCACTTGTGTCACACAATATTTCTCATCAAGGGATTAGTTTGTGCATTTGTATTTTTTTCTTTATATACATCGAGTGTAAGAAGTGACACATCTATGATTGTGATTAAATTAGTAGGAAGTGTAATAACTTTATCCTATTTTTCAACTGCTTTGTCAAGATGAAGACATATAAATTTCAAATGTAGTGAAGGTAATAATATTAGCCTCTTGGAATATTGATTGTAAATATTTTTGACCATCAATTCCTTTTACAATAATTTGTATCCAAGTTTTAAGCATTGTATATTTGTCATCATCCTATGTATCAAGTATTAGACCCTCACTTTGTTTCTATGTTGTTATCTCTAAATTATTTAGACTCATCATTTTATTTCTTACATTTTTGGCCACTAAATCTCTATCCCCTTTATGATTGTGAGATGATATTTGTACTTCTTAGAGTAGAAATGGAGGTGTAATGACATCTAATGAAAATAGTCCATTTTTGTAAGATGTACCTTCTAATTTTCCTTTTCTTGAGATAAAGCATCTTTTATGTCCATTAATAGAAACTCCTCTATTCATCATTTGAGCAACAAAAAGTAAGTTTTTTGTAAGTACTAAAGCATGTAGCACATTTACAATTATGCATTCTACTAAAGGTAATTTGAGGGAAACTATTCCTATTCATTTTACATGATAACTTGTTTTATTTGCTATTGTCACTAGCCAACCTTCTATTTCTTTAAAATTATCAAACCATTGTATATTACTAGTCAAATGATTACTGACTCCTAAATCAACATACCACTTATTATCACTATTTTTTCTTTTTACTTGTCATTAATACCTTATATGCTATATCTAATTTATCATAATCTAATTTAGGTTCTTCCTGTGCAACTTCCTATGTCTCATGTCCTTGTTGTGAAGGAGAATTTAATTTATATCCCTGATTTGATTTGGGTAAACTATTTAAATTTCTAAATTGTTCTTGTGGCCTTGTTTGAGAAGTTCTTGATTGATTCCATCTATTCAAAGCATTATATTTATAGAATCTAGTATCATGATTTTCTTCTTTCTCACATATGTGACAATATCTTCTTCTCCATTCAAATTGGTTTTGTGAAGATGAAGATGGATTAGTGGAAACTTTAGAATTTCTTTAATATATTTTTCTAGAGATTAGAGCATTGTTTGAAGAATCATCTTTTAATTATATTTCTAGTTCATATTGTAATATATTGATTAGTTTTTTTAAATATATTATACAATTTGATACTTACAAAGAATTTACCAAAACACAATACAAATCAGGTAGTGCATGCAATACAATTGAAACTAGCAAACTATCATCAATTTTTTATGTTATAGAATATTGATTAGCTCTTCAAAAAATACTCTACAATTTAAGACTTGGAAATAAGTTACCAAAACACTATATGAATCAAGTAGTGCATGCAATACAAATGAAACTAATTATAGGTAGCAAATCCACCTCCCAGAAGAAGAAGAAGTAAAAACTGGATTTACCCAATTTTGTTATTTTATCATTTTTATTATTTGTACAGTTTGTCAAAATGTACACATGTAGGGTTTGGTCTAATTGTGCAAAATGTGGAATTATAAGATATACAATTGGGTGTAATTGTACAATGTCATAAATGTGCAATTATAAAATAAGTGAAATATGCATTTAAGATTAATTTAATAATAATCAAATTAGACTTAGGGGAACCTTAATGCAAGTTGGTTGTCTTACGAGGTGGTAGTTGTAAATAGTGGTTGTCTCAGGAACCTCTTTGGAATGGCCTGGGAAAGCATTGTAAGGACCCCCATTCATTTTTTGATGGTTTTTTTTCATGGTAGATGTGAAATGATTATTCATTCAAGTTGCTCATTGACTATTGATGAGAGTTGTAATTGATAATTGTACAAACATATTCATTCATTTTAATATGAAAATAACATTATGGATTGTGAGTTATTATGAATTCTATTGTGCATATGAATGGTGAATCTAGATTGTATGTTATGTGTATGGATGCAAAGACACGACACTTGAAAATAAAATGGTAGAATCAAATAAAGCAATGAGACAAAACAAATTGCACAAAAGAAATATGTATTCAATGGGGGGGCCAATAGACTCCTTTGTTACAATCAGTATCCAATGTGGATATTTGATACAATAATTTATAGTGGAACTAGGGTTCTCCGAAACCCTAGTTAGATATAACATAAGTGTCTTCAGATCTGAGTGTGTCCTTGATCCCAAAATATTGAGTGGGCTTTGAATATCCAATGTGGGGCCACTCCAACTTCAAAAACCATCAATGAATATGTGGAATTTGTTGATCTGCATACACAAAACAAAACCAAAGAGTTAGTTATACCTAGGAGGGCTCCACAGTGTGAGACCCTCAGACATTAATAAAACCCTAGTTTAAGAATCAATTTAAAAAGCATGCAAAACCAATGAATAAATGAAATAAAATAATACTAAATATACCTTGCTTCGTTGTTGCAGATTTCATGGTGTAGCAGATTCAGATCTTTGTTTCAGTGTTGCAGCAAGCTCTGACGTGAGCTTCACAAGCTCTGGTTTGCACCTAGGACTATCGCAGGCTCTAGAAGGTGCTAGGCAGGCTCTGCAGTGAGCTTGGCAAGCTCTGGTGTGCACTTGTAGATAGGGCAAGCTCTGGTGGGCGCTTGGCAAGCTCTGCAGTGAGCTTCGCAAGCTCGGAACAATGCTTGTAGGGTAGGGCAGATCTGCAGAAATAGATCAGGAAGGATGGCGATGGAGGCGGCGGATGGAATATGGCTATGGCGGCGAGTGAGGATGGATGGATGATGGCTGGAATGACAGAAGTATTGTTGGCTTAGCTAGGGCATAAGATCTTCAATTCTCTCTATCTCCGCTTCACTAGGGCATCAACAAATGCTTCTCCAAGTATATCTCTTAATCTCTAGGTTCCAGGGTTTGGGCATTTGCAAAATACCCTATTTATAATCCAACCTAGGGTTTTCTTAGGGTTTTAGCCTTGCACTTTTGATCGTGTGGCTAAGATTAAGTCATATCCTAGGGTTGAGATTACTTTTTGAATGTGACATGGATTAATGAAAATGGATGGTGGAGATTAAATGAAATCGGATGGCTAAGGTTAATTGAGTTTATTTATATATATTTTATAATAAATATATTAAAATATAATAAAATATTATATAAAATATAAAATATTATAAAATAATATTAAAATAACCCCAATTAGGCTAGGAAATGGCGGGAAGGTGGATTTGGGCCAAATAATTGGCGAGAAGGTGGAATGGAAGACAAGTGGGTGGTGGGATGGTTAGGATGGAGGTTTAGTGGCTGCGATTTGGTGTCTACAGATGCCCCTTTTTGTACCATGTTGTGTGAAACACAATGTGGTGCAAAAATACGAGACACCTGCTTGGGCTATGGGCACAGAAGCAGCTTCTCTCTATTGTTGGATTTGTGCACTGATGTTGAAGACAAAAGAATAAAGAGATTTTTTTTTGGAGTTTTTGTAGCTTACCCCCTCAATTGGCGAATGAGTTACGAATGTATCTCACAAGCCAATTGAAAATGAATGATGTAGTGAATTTGTGCAATTGATGAATGAATGATGTGAAATGCAAATGATTGTGGATGATATGAATGATGTAAAATGTGATACCGTTTTTGCCCCAACGGTGGGAAGGGGGTTGGTGTATGATACCATGTGATTGTGGATGATATGAATGATGTGAAATGTGATACCATTTTTGCCCCAATGGTTGAAATGGGGTTGGTGTATAATACCATGTAAAATGTGATGTCATTTTTGCCCCAATGGTTGAAAGGGGGTTGGTGTATAATACCATGCAAAATGTGATACCGTTTTTGCCCCAACGGTTGAAAGGGGGTTGGTGTATAATACCATGCAAAATGTGATACCATTTTTGCCCCAATGGTTGAAAGGGGGTTGGTGTATAATACCATGCAAAATGTGATACCATTTTTCCCCAACGGTTGAAAGGGGGTTGGTGTATAATACCATGCAAAATGTGATGTCGTTTTTGCCCCAATGGTTGAAAGGGGGTTGGTGTATAATACCATGCAAAATGTGATGTCGTTTTTGCCCCAACGGTTGAAAGGGGGTTGGTGTATAATACCATGCAAAATGTGATACCTTTTTTCCCCAATGGTTGAAAGGGGGTTGGTGTATAATACCATGCAAAATGTGATGTCGTTTTTCCCCAACGGTTGAAAGGGGGTTGGTGTATAATACCATGCAAAATGTGATGTCGTTTTTGCCCCAACGGTTGAAAGGGGGTTTTTGAAATGATTTGTGTATGTTCATTGCCCTTAACAGATAAAGGGGTTTTTGATGATGAAAGTGTCCTTATGGTAGTCTATCCATCCTACCGGATTGCATGGATAACCGATCGCTGCAACCGCCGAGTTTATAGGATAAACCACTAAATACAAGGTTTACTTATGAATGGATAATGATAAAAGAACGTAAATGTGATCTATTTTTCCCCAATAGATGAAGGGATTTTTGCAATTTGGATGATGTGAACGCAAGGCAAAGGGCGCAACCTTTGACAAAAGAATGCAGTATTTTGAACCTAGCAATTGACTTGTTGATGATGTGATGTGATTGAATGATTGAATTGTTTATTGCAAGTGTGGGGAAGGTGTGAAACCTTGAACACCCCCAAGTTCTAGCTGTGATGTTGATTGATTAGGGGAAAGGTGTGAAACCTTGAGCACCCCCTAGTTGTGATGCTGCTTGCTTGATTGGGGGAAAGGTGTGAAACCTTGAACACCCCCAAGTTGTGATGATGTTTGAACTTGCTAGCGATCTTTGCATATGTGAATTTGATATATATACATACATGGCTTTTATGTTTGTGTTATGCTTTTGTGTGAATGCAATGCATGTTTAATGAAAATGTTTTTATGGAATGCCTTATGGATGATTAATGCAAGCTAAATGATGTATGTGCCTAATGCAAGTAAATGTGTAATGAACCTAAGCTATATGAGAGGGATGCATGGTGTTCGAATGATCTTTTTATAGTTCAAAAATTTTATTGGCCATGTTTGATGTCCACTATTTTGTAATCAGGGGTACCCAATTTTAACGACTTTATGCAACTTGACGTATGACGCAGGCATGAATGTTGACATGGAAGAAGATATGGATGTTGATATGGAAGAAGATATGGATGTTGATATGGAATGAGTACTGCAGCATTTTCAAAAACTCAAACATACTAGTATTATCAATCAAACTCACTTGGGTTGTCTAACTTTCTTTAGGACCAATGTGTGTGCAAGTGAGGTTCATATACCAAATCTTGAGTGTGACAATGACCTTATCCAATCAAGAACCAGTGTGTGTGCATGTGAAGTTCATTGACCCATTATGAGTAAATTGGGCATGACCTGTTATGGAGATGACCTGAAGCTAGCCTGTCCTTATGTGCGATCAGAGGTCTCCTTGTTTGCCAAGGAGACATGTCGCCCCGCATGAGCTTACTCCACTGCCAGCCAGGCGTCTATAGCCCCGATGAAGATTCACTCCATAGTCCAATGGGATTTGATCTTTTAGGCCTTGGGGATGACTACCCATCCTTGTCAAGGGCGTGTAGTATGAATCCTTACGACTTTAGGGATCAAGGGTGTTTGGGATTTTATTTGTTAATTTTGTATAGAGCTTTGGGGAATCGGATTCTCAACCGAAGTGTGATGAGAATTTTGACCCTATCCTTACTACTCTATGTTTTTATGCTTATATTTGAAGAGTAATTGAGGTAGTGGTGAAAACCACTATTTTTGCTTTGGACTATGTTGCATGATGGGACAAGCGAGGATTATCCCTTTTCGCTTCAAGGTACTACCCAAGTATGGCACTAACCCTCCTTGACTCATAATGTTTTTAAGATGTGATGGAATGTGATTGGTTCAAGATTGCGTTTGGAATCGATTGACATCACTCAAGACTTTCTTAGTGTGTAAATTGTGCTTTTGGTCCTAAAGAAAATTGGACATCCACTTGGAGGTTGCTTTCGACACTAGTAATGGCTGAGTGATTGAAAATTTTAGGCTTTTGATTTTTGACATGGGATGTGGTTTGACATATGGCTTTTGCGAGGATTGCATGATTTCTTCAAACTAGGTACCCCCAATTGTTATAACTTTGACTTTGTATTTGTGGCCATATCATCATTACTAAGTAAGATCATTCGAACATGGGATGGGATGAATGCAATTATGAATGACTATAGCAGAATGTATATGAAATATGCAATTATGAATGTATGAATCTAGATGTATGAATGCAAGCGAAAATGAAATGCATGTGAAAAATGCTTATGAATGCGAATGTGGAAGTGTATATGCAAATGCCTATATGTATGCATGCTTATGAAAATGAAATTTGATTTTGTTGTTTTGTTGTTTTGATTTTTTTTTTTAGCCATGTATGTACATATATAGTAATCACAATAAGCATAGAACGCTTTCAAGTGTATGATGTTCATCAGCTTGGGTTTGTCTACTCCCACTAACATAGTAAGCTTATGACCAAAGGAGTTGGGTACCTTTGGGGCCTTTTGAAAATTTGATGTGACCAAAGGGATTGAGACCTTTGGAGCCTTTTGAAATTGATGTGTGACCAAAGGGGTTAAGACCTTTGGAACCTTTTGAAATTGATGTGACCAAAGGGATTGAGACCTTTGGAGCCTTTTGAAATTGATGTGTGACCAAAGGGGTTAAGACCTTTGGAGCCTTTTGAAATTGATGTGACCAAAGGGGTTAAGACCTTTGGAGCCTTTTGAAATTGATGAGCCACCGAAGTGACCGGGGAGTGGGGTATGTTTTCCATTACACAATTTAAGTTACTTGTTTTCTTTTGCATTCTAGCTTGAACTATGAAGTGCGTAAACAAAAGATATGCAATTAAATCCAAATAACACCAAACCAAACAATCTTGTGTAGGAATTTTTAAAAGTAAAAGAAAATACAATGTCCTAGGTTTTACCTTGTGTGGCTTACCTCATTCATTATTATTTAAAATGTATTCCTTTTTATTATTATTTGATTTACTTACGTTATGGTACTAACTCGAAATCAAACAAAAGTAATAAGTCAAAACAACTTAATGGAAAACACATCAAATCCACCTATTACGTAATGATGGAATGGCTATTGTGTAAGCCATGTTAGTGATGAAAGGGCTATTGGTTAAGCCATGTAAATGATGAAATGGCTAAGGTTGAGCCATGTTAATGATGAAATGGCTAAGGTTGAGCCATGTTAATGATGAAATGGCTAAGGTTGAGCCATGTTAATGATGAAATGGCTAAGGTTGAGCCATGTTAATGATGAAATGGCTAAGGTTGAGCCATGTTAATGATGAAATGGCTAAGGTTGAGCCATGTTAATGATGAAATGGCTAAGGTTGAGCCATGTTAATGATGAAATGATGAAATGGCTAAGGTTGAGCCATGTTAATGATGAAATGATGAAATGGCTAAGGTTGAGCCATGTTAATGATGAAATGATGAAATGGCTAAGGTTGAGCCATGTTAATGATGAAATGGCTAAGGTTGAGCCATGTTAATGATGAAATGATGAAATGGCTAAGGTTGAGCCATGTTAATGATAAAATGGCTAAGGTTGAGCCATGTTAATGATGAAATGATGAAATGGCTAAGGTTGAGCCATGTTAATGATAAAATGATGAAATGGCTAAGGTTGAGCCATGTTAATGATGAAATGATAAAATGGCTAAGGTTGAGCCATGTTAATGATGAAATGGCTAAGGTTGAGCCATGTTAATGATGAAATGATGAAATGGCTAAGGTTGAGCCATGTTAATGATGAAATGGCTAAGGTTGAGCCATGTTAATGATGAAATGATGAAATGGCTAAGGTTGAGCCATGTTAATGATGAAATGATAAAATGGCTAAGGTTGAGCCATGTTAATGATGAAATGGCTAAGGTTGAGCCATGTTAATGATGAAATGATGAAATGGCTAAGGTTGAGCCATGTTAATGATGAAATGATGAAATGGCTAAGGTTGAGCCATGTTAATGATGAAATGGCTAAGGTTGAGCCATGTTAATAATGAAATGGCTAAGGTTGAGCCATGTTAATGATGAAATGATGAAATGGCTAAGGTTGAGCCATGTTAATGATGAAATGGCTAAGGTTGAGCCATGTTAATGATGAAATGGCTAAGGTTGAGCCATGTTAATGATGAAATGATGAAATGGTTAACGTAAAGCCAAGTCAAATGTATTTTCCATTAAGCTTTTTTGGTTTATTACTTTCTTCTAATGTCTTGTTAATACCATAAAGTACTTAAACCCAATATTTAAAGCTTATCAAAATAAAACCAACTGTAAAAACTTGTACAGGAATTTAAAGATAAAAGAAAACAATCAGTCCTAGGTTTCACCTTGTGTGGCTTACCTCATTCCGTATTATTTTCTTCATTAATGTGTGGTTCCTTTTAAAATTGTGTGGTTGGTGTGTTTGATGTTACCTAATATTTGTTAAATGAAATAAAGGAAAAATCTATGGTTGGATAGGGCTGCGAGATTCTTGTTGGTAATGACCTCCAACAAGTTTGCTCGGGGTAATCCTATGGTGTCTAAGGGCAGATATTTGATGGATGGAGATGAATGCCACCGTCACCAAACCTCAAGCAATAGTTGGTGATGAAATCCAACTACTACTGTTAAAAAGTGGAGCGTGCAGTGTGTGATGTTAATTTTATGTTTCTTGTTCTTTATGGTGTGTAGACAATGTTAAAGATGACTAATTTTACTAATCTAAATCAGAAGCCAACATAAAGATGCAAATTTCACCTAAAGAGTGCAGAGTACACCCTTAAAATCCCTTGCCTACAAGTGATTAAAATCACAAGAGCAACCGGAGGGTTCGTCCACCTCTCTGCCAAAGGGGCCAACCTAGGGTAGGATTACTTTAAGTGTCCAAATGTTGTTCCTATTTAGATACGCAAAATTTAAGTGATATTTAACCCTAAAATGCAAAATCTAGGATGCTTTTCTGCTTCACATGCACTCAAAAATGCAAACAATCACCTAGATCTACAAATTTAGGACAAGAAATGAATTTGAAATATTGAAACACACACAAACCCTAGATATGACTTGTCTCAGATTCTTTCTCAAATTACTTAATGTTAAACCCAAAAACAACGAAAAACAATAGCAAAAAATAGAATACGTAAATTGTTAAATGGCCAACTAGGGTTAAAACTCACTTGGAAGCCTTAGCTCTGCTTCAAATTAATTCTAGGCACAGTCGGGTGCCTACGCAGGCATAGGATAGTGCCTGCATAACATGGAAGGACGCCTGCGTGATCTTTGGAACTACTGTAGAATGCTTCAGAAACCCTAGCAATGAACACGGTGACTTTTACGTTTTCTAAAAAAATTGGAAGCCTTAGCTCTTCTTCAAATTAATGCTAGGTGCAGTCATGCGCCTGCGTAGGCACAGGAGAGCGCCTGCATAATGTGAAAGAACGCTTGTGTAACATGGAAGGACACTTGTGTAACATGAAAGAGTGCCTGCGCAATATCTGGAACTGCTACAGAATGCTTCAAAAACCCTAGCGACGAATGCGATGACTTTTACATTTTTTAAAAAATTTGCAACAAACAACAATAACAGTAAATTAGCAAGGTAGATCTATTAAATAATGAAACCCTTGTGGGGTCCCACCGTGATCATCATTTGTGGATGCAAAGACACGACACTTGAAAATAAAATGGTAGAATCAAATAAAGCAATGAGACAAAATAGATTGCATAAAAGAAATATGTATTCAATGGGGGGGCCAATAGACTCCTTTGTTACAATCAGTATCCAATGTGGATATTTGATACAATAATTTACAGTGGAACTAGGGTTCTCTGAAACCCTAGTTAGATATAACATAAGTGTCTTCAGATCTGAGTGTGTCCTTGATCCCAATAGGTTGAGTGGGCTTTGAATATCCAATGTGGGGCCACTCCAGCTTCAACAACCATCAATGAATATGTTGAATTCGTTGATCTGCATACAAAAAAAACCCAAAGAGTTAGCAATACCTAGGAGGGCTCCACAGTGTGAGACCCTCAGACATTAATAAAACCCTAGTTTAATAGTGAATTTAAAAAGCATGCCAAACCAACAAATACCAATGAAATAAAACAATATTAGATATACCTTGCTTATTGTTCGATGATTGTGAGTGGCTGTAGCAGATTCGAGATGGAGCTTCGTTTCTGATGTCAGGCAAGCTCTGATGCGAGCTTCGCAAGCTCTGGTTCGCACCTGGGACTATCGTAGGCTCTGGAAGGCGCTAGGCAGGCTCTACAACGAGCTTGGCAAGCTCTGGCGTGCACTTGCAGATAGGGCAAGCTCTAGTGGGCGCTTGGCAAGCTCTGCAGTGAGCTTCGCAAGCTCGAAACAACGCTCGCAGGGTAGGGCAGATCTACAAAAATAGATCAGGAAGGATGGCGATGGAGGTGGCAGATGGAATATGGCTATGGCAACGAGCGAGGATGGATGGATGATGGCTGGAATGGCAGAAGTATTGTTGGCTTAGCTAGGGCATCAAATCTTCAATTCTCTCTATCTTCGCTTCACTAGGGCATCAACAAGTGCTTCTCCAAGTATATCTCTTAATCTCCAGGTTCTAGGGTTTGGGCATTTGCAAAATACCCTATTTATAATCCAACCTAGGGTTTTCTTAGGGTTTTAGCCTTGCACTTTTGATCGTGTGGCTAAGATTAAGTCATATCCTAGGGTTGAGATTACTTTTTGAATGTGACATGGATTAATGAAAATGGATGGTGGAGATTAAATGAAATCGGACGGCTAAGGTTAATTGAGTTTATTTATATATATTTTATAATAAATATATTAAAATATAATAAAATATTATATAAAATATTATAAAATAATATTAAAATAACCCCAATTAGGCTAGGAAATGGTGGGAAGGTGGATTTGGGCCAAATAATTGGCGGGAAGGTGGAATGGAAGACAAGTGGGTGGTGGGATGGTTAGGATGGAGGTTTAGTGGCTATGATTTGGTGTCTATAATGTGCAAGTATGGCTAGAATGGTGTGGAATATGGATGTTGTTGCAATGGAATTATACTATTTATGAGCCCATAACCCTGGATGATGTTGAAGAATTGACCTTATGTTTGTTATTGCTGTAGAGAAATGTTATTACGCTACTGTACAATTTTTGGAAATGTTAGTAATTATAAGAATCCAATGACAATAAATTAGGGTTTGCATGTTAGATCAATGTGTTGATAACTGCATTAATAGGCACATTTTACTTTATGATGAATCTGAGTGTAAGTTGGTATAATTGCAAGCGAATAATTTAGCAAGGATTTTGTGAAACCGTCCAACCAGACAACCAAACCGTACAAATGATCATTTACCCAATTTGGAAGTGCAATTGTGTAGTTAAAACTTTCCAATTAAGGAAAATCATGTTTTGGAAGAGAACGATTACCAAACTGATCTATTTGAGTTACAAAATGACTTTCAACAAAGTGAAAAAGTGGTAAATCATATATGCTAGCCTGTTGTATGATAGGAATATTACAAAAGGATGCAGAGGATGGGAGTTAAGCACCAAAGAAATAGCATACTAGGTCTTCGAAAGAAGAACCAAGGCCACAATCAATATTTTGATGGAGGTCATAGAGTGAGGACACACAGGATGTCAAGAGATGATTATTTGGTGATAATAAGGTATCATAGATAGAAATATTCTATGAAGAGGAGTGTAGTGGATCACCCACCCAAAGAAGGAATCAATCAAATATTATAGAAGATACCTTATTCAAGTGACGAGGAAGGAACTCCAGCAATGGCTAGCATAGCCATGAGAGTAGGGAAACAAAGATGCCCACTTTTCATAGGATATGGGAAGGAAGACCCAATTCAAAATTAGAGAATTTATCGCATGGTGTGGAAAGCGATTGGGCAAACCAATGAGGCAAATTGGAGATGGTTGTTTCCTGCAACATTTTGAGAATTTGTAATAGACTAGTATATTGAATTACCATAGGATAAGTACCAAATATGGGAAGAATTGCATGATGCATTTGTGGAATAATTTTGATCATATGATGATGAAATTTATAGAATACAAGGAGAGAATAAGTCTGTTCATTCTTACAATCAAAGGGTGAGTGGGTTGTTTGACCATGTGGAGAAAGACCACTTAGAGGCATCGAAGAAGATGTGGTTCATAGATGGACTTATTCCTATGTATCAAAGGAATATGAAGATATTTCCTCCAAGATCATACCAAGAGGATTTAGATTATGCCTTGATTTGGGAAAGGGATGCAAAGATATCACCAATGAATTGGCATCATGTTAATGCAAATGAGAGTAACTCTATAGAGGAAAGTGATTCTAATATTAAGGATAACTTAGACAATGAGAGTGATGATTTTTGACAAGACAAGTATTGGAGTCAAGAAGTCAGGGAATAAAATGACTCCAAATAAAAGAATGTTGACTCTAACTATGAGTGTGACTCAGATAATGCAAAATCATCACCACAAGTATATGTAGCCCAAAGCTAGGGTGTAAAGAGGAAGGTTGTTACTAGTGATTTTGTTTGTGACACTCATCACAAAAATAAAAGAGGTAAAATATTATGTGATATTGAGGGTCGACCAATTGTACAATTGGAGGATATTTTTCAAGAGGAATGGTCAATTGTACAATTGGAGGATGTTGTTCAAGAGGAATAGTCAATTGTACAATTGGAGGATGTTGTTCAAGAGGAACAGTCAATTGTACAACTAAAGGATGTTGTTCAAGTGGAGCATTCAGTTGTACAATTGAAATATATCCAAATAGAACAACCAATCATACAATCCAAATTATCTAAGTAAGAACATGATTGTACAATTTTACAAGAGGATGTTGCCCATCATATTGATGATGTTGTTCATATTTTTAAGGCCACAAGGTGGTTTGAGCTACAAATTGAAGTAATACCAGTTGTAGCGGACCTTTGGAATAGGTGAAAGTGTAAGGAGCATGAAAAGTAATACCAGTATAATGTTCATGGCACCTTCTAAGAAGAAAAAAAAATAAAAATAAAAATTAAAAAATATTCAAAAATATTCAAAAAGCAAGAAAGGACAAAAAGGCATACAAAAAGAGATGAGTTGGCAATCATCCATGCAAAAATCCAAAAGTACATGCAAATAAGGCTGAGGTGGTGAATTTTCATGCAAGGGACATTGAAATATAAAAAGGAAGGTGACATGCATATTATTTTTTCTAGGTTTCGCATGAATGAAACAACGAATTTCGGAGTATCTAGGAGCAAGGAGTGTGCAATCGAATAAATTTTTTTCACATGAGTATGCAAATACCATAGGTTTACTGAATTTGATAATCCATCATGAATTTGCATCACAAATTCTTATTGTTTTTGAAAAAGTAATCGGATTTGGGAGAAAAAGCTACCCAATTTAGGGTTTTCCTTTGGAAAAGCTGAGTTTTCTTAGAAATGTGCTAGAGGGTGAATTTCAAACTGGTGGAGTTAGGGTTTTTAGCAAAAACATAATAAATAAAACCCCAATGGCAAAAAAATGTGGCTAGGGTTTGAATTATTTTTTAAAAAGTAAGTCAAGTGGTAGATTGCAAACCCTAGGGTAGGGAAATTCAACCATTGAAAAAGCAAGGACATCTCAGTAATTGCATGTGGAAAAGCTTAAAGGAGAGGTTCATACAATAGAATGCACTCAGGTAGAATTAAACCATATAGTTGAAGAATTTCTTAGGAGAGAAAAATTGCAAGGGGAACTAGAAATGTATCGAAAAGAGATATTTGCACAACCGAAGCAAAGTTAATTGTAGAAATCATGCAAAGTCAAATATTTTACAAGTGATGGCCTAAAATTATGTTTATACAATTTTGAGATGAAATTATATGAATTAAGAGTATATTGTATGATTTCATACCAAGATTGTGCAAATCAAAGGTGAAACAAGTAATTTTTGTGTAAATTGTACGATTTTGAGTGAAATTATACTATTTTTGGTGCACTTGTATGATTTGGGGCTTCTTGTATGATTTCATAGTGAAGTTGTATGATTTAAAGCTCAGATTGTATGTTTTGGGGGAATCGTATGAAATTGACTACAATTGTATGATTTTTGATATAGTTGTACGATCTGGAAGCTAGTGTACAATTTTCCAGAGCACTTGTACAATTGTGAGCAGCAATTATATGATTTTTGGAAGTAGTTGTACATTTTTAGAAGGATTTGTACGCTTTTTAGAGAATATTGTATGATTGGTGATGAAGTTGTCCTAAATTGTCAGATTGAAAAATATTGATAGCGTAGTGGTTCCACAATGAAGAATGGTGAAGAATGAGCATCGAGAGGGATTTTTGAGCTCATTTATGATGGATTGCAGCAACTAGGGTTGATCATTCACCAGGACCATTGCACCAAAGGTATTCACAGCCTAGGCAAGAAGGGTGACCTACCCAATGCAGGACCAAGAAAAAGGGTTTTAGCCACAAGGTGAACACGACTATCGACCTTGGAGGGGGAGAGGTTATCGACCATGAAGAGGACCCAAGAATTGGTGTGGTGGTAGAGGAAGGGTGCAACCATAATTCCACGAGGAGGTAATAGAACCACTTAGGGCATACCGTTAGGATCTTTGTAGTGAGGTTCATAGGGAAGCTACCCATGAAGAGCAAATAAGTGGGTATGAAGGAGGATAGGTGGATATCAAGGATACGTAAAGGAGCATTTGAGTGAGAAAATGAGTTAGTTTAAATTTTGGCTGCTACACAAGAGAAGGCCAACAAGTATGGATTGAAAGCTATGGAACTCAGCAACTATGTAACTAAGTTACAAAATGAGAGTTTCACTCTTCGTGTTCAACTTGATGATCTTAAGCAAGATCAACCAGCCAAGACTAAAACAACCGAGTCAACTAGGAAACTAAATTATGTAAAGGGGAGGGCGGATGTAGGTAGCAAATCCACCTTCCAAAAGAAGAAGTGAAAATTGGATTTGCACAATTTTGTTAATTTTATCAATTTTTTCATTTGTACAGTTTGTCAAAATGTACACATGTAGGGTTTGGTCTAATTGTACAAATGTGGAATTATAAAATGTACAATTGGGTGTAATTGTACAATGTCATAAATGTGCAATTAGAAATTAAGTGAAATGTGCATTTAAGGTTAATTTGATAATAATCAAATTAGACTTAGGATAACCTTAATGCAAGTTGGTTGTCTTACGGGGTGGTAGTTGTAAAAATTGGTTGTCTCATGAACCACTTTGGAATGGCCTCGGCAAGAATTATAAGTACCCTCATTCATTTTTTGATGGTTTTTCACTGATGGTTGTTGTTCATGGTAGATGCGAAATGATTATTCATTCATGTTGTTCATTGATTGTTGATGAGATTTGTAATTGATAATTGTACAAACATATTCAGCCATGTTAATATGAAAATAGCATTGTGGATTGTGATTTATTGTGAATTCTATTGTGTATATGAATGGTGAATCTAGATTGTATGTTATGTGCAAGTATGGCCAAAATGGTGTGGAAGATGGATGTTGTTGCAATGGAATTACTCTATTTATGAGCTCATAACCCTGGATGATGCTAGAGAATTTACTTTATGCTTTTTATTATTGTAGAGAAATATTATTATGTTGTTGTACAATGTTTGGAAACTTTGGTAACTATAAGAATACAATGACAGTAAATTAGGGTTTGCATGTTAGATGAATATGTTGATAAATGCATTACAAAGATAGGCACATTTTACTTTGTGATAAATTTGAGTGTAATTTGGTATAATTGCAAGTGAAGAATTTAGCAAGGGTTTGATGAAACTATACAACCAGACCACCAAATCGTACAACTGATCGGTTGCCCAATTTGGAAGTGCAATTGTATAGTTAAAACTTGCCAATTAAGGAAAATCAAGGTTTGGAATAGAACAATTACAAAATTGATTTATTTGAGTTACAAAACAACTTTCAATAAATTTAACAAGTGGTAAATCATACATGCTAGCCTGTTGTATGATTTGGATCGTACAACTATACGATTTGGGAATTGTATAGCTAGTTTTGTGAAGTTTGCAAATCGTTCAAGGGCAAATCGTACACCTGTACGATTTGGATAAAAGTTGTTACAAAACATTGGAATCCATATCAAAACCTCCCAAATCACCTCCCCCTCTAGGAATACTCCCCCCTATGCTACACTAATAGACTATCATCAATTTTCTATGTTGTAGAATATTGATTAGTTCTTCAAAGATACTCTACGGTTTGAGACTTGCAAAGAAGTTATCAAAATACTATACAAATCAAGTAGTGCATGTAGTACAATTGAAACTAATAGACTATCATCAAATATTTCTCCTAAAGTTTCTAATTATCCCTTTAATTATGCTATTTGAAAAAAATGTTTCACACTTTCATTTTCTAGCATTTGCAATGTGTATAATTGAGACTGTAAGTGATGAATAGTTGCTTGATTTCTACTTTCAAAAATTGTGCATAGGATGTCTCATGCCTCTTTTGATGTACTAGCTTCACTAACATGAGACTAAATTTCATCTATTATGCCTAACAAAATTATTAATTTGACCTTGTTATCTTTTTCATCAAAATCCATTTGTGCAATTGATTCTTTAGGACGTGTTTCATATCCTAACACTATATCCCAAAGTTTTTCTACCACAAGTATAGTCCTCATTTTATTCTTCCATAGAATGAAGTTTGGACCTTTTAAGTGTTGTGAATCTTAAAGGAATAGTTTAGGATTTGTCATTTTTTTTACTTTTTTTTCTATAACTCCTATAAAAAATTAATGTCTCTCTTTCAATTTTAATTTTTTTTAATAACTCCTTAAAAATATAAAAAGATTAATGTCTTTTAGTTTTAAATGCAATATAGTATTTATAAAAAAATGAACTTAAATTTTTTTTTATTTTTAAAAGATTTGAACTTGTACCCTTGTAAAATTATAACACATTATGTGTTCTCTAATAATTCTCTTTTGCAATATACAATATAAAAATAATAAGGGCACATTTTATGTTAGAAAGTGTTTGAATATTTGCGCGTTCATCAAGTATTCCAACTCACACGTTTGAAGGTGCTTGAATTTTTCTCGTTCATATGAAAAATATGTCCCACAAAATTCAAACTTTTAACTTTAATACATAAGATTTATCTGTATTATTGCACTCCTCTTCTTTGAAAACATGATGTCTCTATGTTAGGATATGCAAGTACTCATACAAGAAGAAATTATTGTGTCCAAGTATGCACAGATAACAATATCCACTTCCAAGTATGCAATACATCCACACAAAAATCAATCTTTGTGTCTAGGATTGTAATATATCCACCTAGGATACAAATGACCTCTATTGAAGGGCTAGTTTTAAAATGAATCCTCTTCAATATTTGACATCACGTCTAGGGTTTTGAATGACTAAAAGTTCTACTGTCATAGGTTCAACATCATGTCCAAGATTTTGAATAACAAAAACTTTAACCAATTCCTCTCAAAAACACTTTCATTGAAAAATAAACAACAAATTATTTCTCATGTCCCCTTTTTAAAAAATGAATATAGGCACTCTTGAATCAAACATTTTAGGTGTAGGTACAGGTGCTATCAAGTGTTCACAAAATTCTTAAAAATATTCTTGTGTTCTTAGATGAAAATAAAGATTATAAACATTTAACAAAAAATTACATTGGCTAAAGTTTATTGAAAATCTACTCATATTATTTCTCCAAGTAAAAATAATAACTAAATAATCCATTCTTCATGCTCATTTTATTAATGAATAATGAATTCATTTAAAATTTTGTGCATTGAATTCCCCTCTTATTTTGAATGACACACTCTTCCACTTTAATAATTTACGATAGTGCCTTTATTCTGACATGCATTGTTTCACATTGGGACCCTGTGAGATCATCTATAGGGAAATGCTTATCCTTTGTTACATAACTATCCTTTTTGGATATTTTTGAGACTCTCCCTCTTCAAAATTCATCCATTCATACTACTCTGATACCACATGTTGGAAAAATAAAATGACATAGAATGCTTTCCTCATATTTATTTCATGGATACAATGATACATATATAAATGCTTACATGTTGATCCCACAGGAGAAGAATCTTGTATAGACCATTAAAGTAATGGTATAATAATAAGTTATAACCAAATACATTTCAAAAAAATAAAGTAACATGATGGAGAAAAGATATATAGTATTGTGAAACATTATGAACTTTATGATACTATAACCTAACATCTACTTGTGGAATTTATAAGTGCCTTTGGCCTATGCTCAAGAACAACTTGTTCATACTCTATAAGGAGCCTAAGAGAAGCAATATTTTAGAAAATTGATCTATTATAACCAAACATTGGTATGCCATGTTTAAAGGAACATAAAAGAGTAAATGACAAAAAATATCAACAATAAACAACATTCATCAATTACAAGAAAAAAATATTTAGATTTTACATCAAATAGAACTACACAGTGTCCTTTGTATTATTTATGAACAACAATATACATTCATGTATAACAACAATATTCTCTACTACAGATGCCCATAAACACATGCAATTGTTACACTCATATACATAGATATGATCCAAGTTACAAACAACTAGATGAATAAATGGATGATAAATGCATTTGGAAAATGTAAGGGGTCTACTTATACTACTCATAAGAAAGGGAGGTAGTTGCCAACTTTTGTAACTTCCTCATACCTTAAGCCTAACAACCCTTACATGACACCTCAAATTACAAGGCATTCGAAATACATGACATTCTAATTATGCACACACTAATAATGTTTGAAAATCATTTCATAAAAAACTTAGCATGCAAACTACAAAATATGCATGGAAACATACTCATATATGTATACTCTTATTTACATCTATAGGCCTAGCACACAACTCTACTTCCTGCTTCTCTAAATATACAAGTATCTACTATCAACTAATTACAATGGATTACTTCATGAACTTTGGCTTCTAGATCATGTTCTATCACTACACACTTTGACTTCAACAACCCAATCAACTAATTTATTTTCTCATTCCTTCTTCAGTTGATCCACTTCTTGTTGTAATCTTGCTTACTTATGCTTTGACTTCCTACTTTACTTGCCAAATTTAATCCTTTGATTATCTCAACAAGATGGATTGTTGTTCCCTCAACAACTTCAATCATTCCATCCCATATAATTTATCAAATCGATGCTAACCATTGTATCAGATTGACCAAGAAATTTATTCTAACATATGTAGCCTCCTATTTGGTGTCAGTTTACTTTTCTTGACAACCTAAACTTCAAGATAGTCATCAAATTTATCCTTTTCAATATACACTCGAGTACTTGTACAAAACTATAATTCCCTTTGACAACTTTATTACTTCAATCATATTTATTTTTTGTTGCACGCACTCCCATGGATGAAATTTTTGAATTTCAATTAATCTCTTCATGCATTCTTTGTTTTGGTCCCAATTGACCATTCTACCCAAATTCTCATCTACCCTCAACTCCCATGGTCACCATTATCGAAGGGTATTGACCCAAACCTCATTGCATACACTATTAATTACTCCCACTCAATTTCTCAAGGAAATTAGGAAACTATTCATTTATCTTGGTACCATAGACTAAGGGATATCATAAATTTAGCACCTTAATCAACAAGTGCTTACTCATCTCAAATTCCACCCTAATTTCATAATCCTTCATGGTGGTTTCCTCCTTTTCATCCCTAAAAAAACCTCCTATGACATCCCTAATGTTACCATTGTCTTTATTTTACATTTATGGCTCTGGTTATTTCTATTATTCAACCATTGCTTCATCTCTCAATATCATTTGATTACTCTAGCCCTTATGCCATAACATATGCTCTTATACAAAGGTTTTTTTTCTCTAATGGCACCTAAGAGGTTGGTATTGTCATCATGGTGTTAGATATGATCTTAATAGGATCTTCATCATCCAATGATGGAGAACTACATCTCTATTCTTCCTTTGCAAACTACCCCAACAGAGCGGTGATAAAACTTTCTTGCTAGAAAGTTGGTATCAACCATGACTCCTCTAGGAAATCCAAGTGTCACCAGTTCAATATCTTACCTCTCAAACTCAATAAGATGTGAGATTTCTATCACCTCCAAACCAAATTTACTTCTTCATCATCTACCATAATTGGCTCTAGTTGTGAAATTAATTTAAACTCCTATGACCTCTCAAACTCAGCAAGAGGTGAGGTGTCCATTGATTCCAAAGAAGAATTTACCTCTTCATCATCTACTAAAATTATTTTTGGCTACACCACTTCTTGCATAGCTTTCTTTTCTCTACTCTATTGTGGTGTTTCCTCCACTACCATTACCTCCTACACACCTTCTAGTTGCTTATGTTTATGTTTCTATGTTTCTCTTGTGCAACCTGAAAGCCTGACTCAATATTAGTAATAGTACCTATGGTGTCTCCTTGCACAAGCTTCCTTGAATATGCTATGATGACCTCAAAATAGCCTCTAGTGACTCAATGTTCGCTAGATTTCACCAAAATATAGGTTTGCCTAGGAATTTGGTAACACTAGCCTAGTATGATGTGTATAATGCCTACACTTATTGGCCAATTGTAACCACTGCGTAATTGAGACAGTCCATTAGGAGGTACAATACTAGTAATAGTACCCATGGTGTATCCTTGCACAAGCTTGCTTGAATATGCCAGGATGACCTCCAAACTACCTCTAGTGACTCAATGTTCACTAGATTGCACCGCAATATATATTTGCTTGGAAATTTGGTAACACTAGCCTAGTATGATGTGTATAATACCTACACTCTACCTGCCAATTATACCAATTATGTAATTGAGAAAATCACTTGGGAGGTAAAATACTAACCATCTATATCTAAGGTTGACATAATTGGGATAGAGGCTAAAACTATAACTATTTTATTTTTTACCACTTCTAATCCAATTGGTGTTACCCCTTTCTTCCCTTTCAAACTCCTATGTAATGCATAGTCACTTCTTGCTCCCTCCTATCTTAAACATGTATTCGTATACCAATACACTTGTCCTCTTCCTCTTCAAACAACTCAACTGATTACACCACTAGTCCCTTCATATTTTTTGTCATTATGGCCTTATTTTATCCTCCCCAAGCCCTCATTGATTTTCTCATTGATCCAATTCTTGTAATTATATCCACATGAGTCTAGTGGAAAACTGTAGGTGCTCCTTTGGAACATGCTAAGGCAAATCCAACCCCAAATGTTAGACCTTATCATATGATGAAGTATCCAAAATAAATGGGATGATAGAAAAGCCATAAAAATTTTCTTAGTATATATTAACAAAAAATTATGAGTGAGACCTTATAGGAATGTTGCCTAAATAAATATTTCATGTTGCACATGGTTCCTTCTATATATACAATACCAACCAAGTATGCATATCCAAGGATCACTCTCCAAACAACCTAAACATCAAAACTCTCATAGCACAGCATAACTTGTCTAGCTTCAACTATTGCATCTTCAACCAACAACTATCATGCTTTCTTTATTAGCTTTTCAACCCCTCGTAGAATTAGGTTGAAATTTTTTTCCATAAACACCTACAACTTGTATGACTCTATTCCCTCCTTCACGTGTCTATTGTTCATGATAGGTATCCTGAGCACCTTTTTGAAGTTGTTGAGAAAGTAAAACACCCATACCTCCTTTTTGACCTAGATTCTACTCTTCTTCTTCAAGTCATATTTCTTCCATGTTTGCAATAGATATGATTTGAATAAGTCTTTGTCAAAATTGATTATTTACATAATGTGATGAACATGTGTTACAAACAGTATATTTTGATACACGATTTGTAGGTTTATTATTTCATCAATTTTTATAAAATTCTCTTGCAATTGTCATCCAAGTTATCTCATCAAGGGGTGTCTACATATTCTCCTTTCCCTTCATTTTCTACTATTATGCAAAGGTTATTGACTCCTTTCCCTTGCCTTTTTATCATCATAAAGAGTTCTTGTTCTTGGCAACAACCTTGAGGTACCTCCTTCTCTACCTTTTATGTGATGTCACACACTTCTCTACTCTACTTTCATCTTACATTCTTCCCACTCCCAAAGTTATGTCCACTCCAAGTTCCTTCTATGGAAGTCCATGCTCATGTGATAAGTTTTTAAGCACAACTCATGGAGTAGATACCTAAAACACGTCATTTTTAGGAGACTACCCATATGGGCACATTCGTAAACCATATGAACCCTCTTGGATATCTCCAAGAGGAAGCAGTGGTCCTAACCATTTAGGAAGGGTAGTTTTGTCCCCTCTAGGCTTGGCCACTCTTAAGCAGAGTGGCCATAACACCTAGCCGCTCGAGACTACAACGGCTAGAACTGATAGCGACCATAATCACAAATAGTCTGGCCATGAACACGAGCTCAAATCACGTAGTTTGACTACACCTATGCATGGATTTTGGGCGGATTTTGATGAGGAACTCCCTTAGTCCCTCCTAACTACCCCTTTAATACAAAATTGTGACTACTACTTCCCATCCAAAATGGTTAATCGCATGCAATTTGGAGAGACGCTTCTCCAAGAAGCCAAGTTCCAGATCTAGGAGGGAAGCCTACATATAGACTCTCCCACAAGAGCAAACGAATCCATAAACTTTCAAGGTTAAGCAGTGAAGCCCTGATGAAACAGAGAACCAAGCCACACCCTTTTGAGGAGTACTAGAGATTTGTTCAGTTGAGCTACACCCATGCATCAGCATTTAGGTTCATCATTCCAAATCACCAATCAGTGTAGGAGACACACCAAGTGACCCTTGAACATCAATTCAAGCAAGGGATCGATTGCCATAGCCCATAAGACCTGAGGTAACCTTTAAGTTAGAGGTTGCTATCTTTGACAGTGACCCATAGTCATAGCCAAGTTTTAAAATGGTTGATTCCTTTGTTCTTAGTAATAGATATGCATTTATTATTATTTCATTTACATGTCTATAGCATAGATCTAAATATTCTATCGTATATAGATTAATATTCTTGGTATCTATATGCACATTACTTATATTTTCTTCATTTAATGCATCATGCTTATTTACCCTGATTATCGTATTTGCTAACAAGAGCCTCTTTAGGAGAGGCGACTCATACTTCTTATCGTGCTTTATTATTTTCATGTATGCAGATCTACAGGTTTACAAGACCATATCAAGACATCCAAAGTACGTGATCCCTCCAGGATGAGAGAAGGATAAGGAGGCATCTGTGAGCCCTCAAACAAGTTCATGTGCAAGACAGGGAACCTTGCGGAAGCGCATCACTCCTTTACGAGGGGACATTATACTCACTTGTAATTCATTGTATCGAAATGGGTATCCCTCAGAGGGACCAACATGCATTCAGGTTTTAATATAAATAAAAAGTATATTTCTTTGTTATCTACATGTTATGTGCATTTCATGGTCTTTCATTTTGTTTCAATATAATATCGCAAGCAAAGCGAGTGGTGCATGCCTCCCGGGGTTGCACAGATGGCAATCACGATGGGACCCCCACCAGGGTTTTGTTTTTTGGCTGAGTTACTTATGTTTTAGACACATTTTTCTATGCAAGTATAGCCACTCTGGTCAATAGCAAATAGAAGAGCTTAGCCGCTACATATATCAGTGGCTAGAATCATCCGCTCTGGTCAACAATGGCCAGTAGGAGAGTTGAAACAAAGGTCAACCAAGTCATCATCAGGTGAGGAATTGAGGTTGGTACACATTTTTTACTCTCTATGACTTTCTATCTGCATTTATTTTCCAAAAACAACAAACAAAAACATAGCTAAGTAGGGAAAAACGAGGAAAATGAAAGGAAAATTGCATTGTACATTTCTTAGATTTCTTTAGTTTTCTCTAGGCACTGCTAGGAACAACGGACCTCTACTTGTAAGGTCTACCCTAGTCTCCAGTGTGCTAGGATTATGTGTGATTATTCTACTTACATGTGGCCCAACCAGTGGCTACCCAGTCACAAAGTAGGAAGTGCATTATACAAAGATCATCTATATTACATTAAATATGCATCTTTCTTAAAGCAAAACATTTCTTTTTAGGCATGTAGAGATGTAAAGCATGATTTTTGGTTGATCCATTGTTTTATATTTTAGAATACATAAAAATAACACCATACACTTGCATGTCCTATAATAACATTGGTAAGGTTGGAATTCATCAACAACCCCCAATTCAAACCGGTGATGTTGGAATTAATCTCCTTCCACCGGCTTGCCCCATAGATGTCCTTAGATGGAATAGAGAATTCTTTCTGAGCTGGTATAAGTCACTTGTGTTCCAACTATCTCCCACTATGGCATAGTGGAAGAGCTAGGTGAACCCCCCACTAGGATTTAAGTGGTGTACCCTAGACTCTTTTGAGAAGTCATGTTCGACACTAGTGTCCTTACTCCACTTTGATTGAGTTCCCTAATTCCAAGTCCAAAGCATAGACAAGAGATCAAAATCATCAACAAATCTAAAATACACAAGATAGTTTAGGAACACATTAAAATTCTTAAACAATATAAACACATGTTTACTTTGTTTGTGTAACTCAAAAAGTAATCAAGAAGACAACCTAAATCAGAATGGTGAACACACAGAGAAACCGCCCTCATTCCATTATCGAAGGGGAAACTAGCACTCCTCACACTCACAAACACACTAGCGTTGAGCCGCCCACACATAGTGTCATCAGACAGAGTTCGACAAGTCTTAGGGGTGACAACTCAATCCTTGAGGGGATTCCATGAGAAACCCCAGCAAGAGATCCACTTCTTGGGTCCCCATCACATATACATGAGGAGTCCTCAAGGCCTCCCTCATAACACAAAAATGAGGATTCCTCATGGTACCACTCATCATATAGATACACGAAGGCATCACGACCTTCGAAATCATATAAACGAGTAGAGGCATCATGATCTCCCTCCTCACATCAACATATGGAGGCATCACAACCACCCTCATCACACAGACATGTGGAAGCTTTAAGGCCTCCATACTCATGCCATCATGAGGAGGCATCAAGGCCTCATTCATCACACAGGCAGGAAAGGGAGGTAAGATCCCAAACATCACATGACATGCATAGAACAAACCCTCCCACTGAGGGGTAAAACCATAGGGCTACACCCAGTAATAGACTCAGAACATCTTGCAGCCTCCCTATGTATGGGAGAGTACCCCTAGACCATGAACTCATTGGTACAAATGGGACTCCGTGGGATCAACCATGGATAACTAGATAGCTCAACGAGATGGATCGGTTCCCCTCGAGGCCAGATCTGAGAAGCATCACTACTGCACATTCGGCTTTAGGGAGTTCACACAGTGTGGCCACTAGATGCACCAATGAACCAAGGGAATCTTTAAAGCAACCCTGCAACACATACATAGCTTCATATCATGAGCATACTCAACACTTAACATAATATACAGAGTAAGTCACCCTAGCAGACAGGGGCAGGTGCACAATAGGAATGTCCCTAAGAGGACTCAACATTAGAACCCCTTGAAAAGAAATTGAAATACATGAACCCTCAATAGCAAGTCACTCTGACCACCTATGTAGGTTGGAAGAAGAGCTATGCATTAAAATGGAACGCATGGAAGATCTTGAGTAAGAAGAGCACAGAAAAAGGCGTCTACGCTTACAAGAAAAACTCTCTAGAGAAGAAAGGGTAGAGCATGAGGAGCTAGCAGAGAGGCTAGCTCGAATAGACGCACACATTGTCAGTGAGATATATCAACATGAAAGGCATACCAATTCTCCATGAGGGAATGGTGCTAGATATGAGAATCTTCAACACACCCCACCACATCAAAAACACCCAAACCCCAGGCAAACACAATTCAATGGGGACCAAGAAAGGATAGGAAATCAAGAACAAACCCATCTAGAACTTCCAAACATGGTCATGGGGGATGAATACAGAGGCTCGATTGGGGCCAACACCAGAATACCACCATTACCATCGTAGGTAAACCTTCAGGAACATGAAATTATCTCCTCAAAGGTATACCAAATGCTTATCGAGTGAGTCAAATCTCTAGAAAATGACACAAATGGATAAAAGCTAACATTGGACAAGATACACAACCAGCCTCTATGCCCATCAGTCCCAAGTCTCGCATATCCTAGAAACTTTGATATGCCTAGAGTGGATAAGTTTAAGGGTGAGGGAGACGCACAGGAACACGTGACCAACTTCATGAACGCATGTTTCCACCTTAACAAAGATGATGCCTTGATGCTGAGAACATTCATCATGACATTCTCGAGCATGACAACGTAATGGTTCAACCAGTTGCCCAAACATAGCATCACCAGATTTGAGTAGCTAGCAAATGCGTTCCTAGAACGTTTCTCCTTCGATGCTAAGAATAAGTTGAACTTGTCTAACTTGGCCAACTTAAAGCAATATGATGACAAGCCAGTGATGGACTATGGATACAGATGGAGAAAAATCATGGTGAATCTATCATTCTCTGTCCCCTCAGAATAACTCGTCTGAATGTTCACAAAGAGTTGCGCAATATACATTTCCCTGCTCTTGCAGTTATAGCAATACGAATTATTCGAAGAAGCCTTGGCTCAATCCAAGCTCATTAAATAAATTAAGGTCGATGAGGGATGCCTTAAGCTCCACAACAAAAAATAATTGAGTAAAAACAATCAGAACAATAAAAAAAATAGAAGCAATCCAAGACTGCTCAAATTAATCAGGTCATGTTAGCCACACCGCAAGGGTGGAATGGACAGCAACCCCAGAACTATCAAGCGCAACCCCCATCGACCAACTATGATCCCAAGGACAACCGAGGCCAAAAAAAGGAATGTCAACCACCATGTTATTTCACACCTTTAAACGAATCGATACAGTCGATATTAAACCAATTAAACGAGGTGCAAAGGATAAGGTTTCTTGACATACAATTGCTTCACCCTAATCGTCCCAAGATAAGAGGGTACAGGGAAGATCACCATTACCCATACCATAGGAGATAAGGGCATGACATCAAGAATTGCATTGGATTCAAGAATGTGGTGCAAAACATGATCAAGAAAGGAGATCTAAAAGTTGACAATCCACTAGCTCCCAATATTAGAGATATGGGTATATACCAGAACTCGTTGCCAAATCATGAGGTCCCTAGAGATTAGGGTCCCCAATTTAAACAAGTCTAGGTCAAGCCACATATTTAGGGGTGCATCAAAATGGTCAAATTGGTTAATATGGCAACCAAGAGTCAGAGATATGGGCAACCACAGCCTCTAGTGGCTCCCATCAATATCCCAGTTGTGCCTTGGCTGAGGTTGGTGCATGAAAACCCTCCAAGTCCACCAACGAGAACTGTGATGATTGTTCGAAGTAGATTAGAACAAAATCTATAAACAACTCCAGCCAAATTATCCATATATGAGCTCATACAACAATATCCAAGGCATCAAGAGACGTTAATGGAGATTTTGAGATCAATCAAGCTCTAGCCCTAGAACCTAGATGCATTCACACATTTCATGGGGTAATTTCAACAGTGCCAAGAGTCGGTGATATATTTTTATGATCACAAAATCAAGGAAGTGTCAAATACTACAGCGTATCTACCTTTGCACATCATTGCATTTGTCAACGAAATACCATTCAAACAAGTTTTGATTGATACAGGGTCATAAATTGCAATCATTACTACCAAGGCTATAGGGTACTTGTTGGAACAAAATCTGCCTTCGGTTAATAGTGTTGCGCCTTAGACTATCAACATTGAATAGAAAGATCTTGCTTGAGATCATCTGTCTAGTCTCCAGAGAAGGTTGGTTCCTTTGAGTTTTTTAGAGAAAAGGGGAACAAGAGATAAGGGAAATATAGCCTAAGCTAGAACTTTTCTCACGGTACAGATTAGACAACAACAAACATTGATGATGTCGATTACTACTTTCAGAGTTTTCTTTATATCTTCTTTATAGAAAACACGAATTCTTGAGTGTGACTTTTAGATGTTCATCTAAAAGCATGTAAATATCTTTTAATGTTCAACTCTAGAAACAATATTTATACGTGCACAGTCCATATTTCAGAACAGATACATTATAAAACTTAGAGTGAATAAAAGTTAAAACACCAGATACATACACTTGCACACAGAAGTTTTGGAAGCCAGAAGAAGAAATATTTTATTTCTTGTAATCCAGTACATGTACATCAAGCTTGTAAACGTCCAAGAGCCGACCTTTTTTCATGGTCGACTCACTCCTATTTATACCCTAAAAAGAGTATCTTCTACTACGTACATTTAACTTCTTCAATCAATTACAAGTAATTGTCTACAGTTTCTAATAATATACAATGGCTTTCTCGCAGATTGGATAGATTTCCTTCTGGCTAATTTTAGATGAGCCTGTTATTCTGCAATCATCCAACGGACCTGCCAAGTTATAATCAACAGACCATTCTTCAAAAATCAGCACCTGATGTCAGTGCATGTCCCCAATTGCCAAAAATATACTCTATTCCTTTATAGCTGGCGTGTCACGAAATCGTGACATTATTTCCTTGCTTTTCTCTTTTGCCGCCTCCAACCGCGAAAATGAGACATGTCATGAAATCATGACATTCGTCTCTTGTTTTGCTCTTCTGCCGCTTCCAACACATGTCACAAAATCACGACATTCGTCTCTTACTTTGCTCTTTTGCTGCCTCCCACCGTGAAAATGAGACATGTCATGAAATCGTGACGTCCGTCTCTTGCTTTGCTCTTCTGCCGCTTCCAGCCGCAAAAATGAGACATGTCACAAAATCATGACATTTGTCTCTTACTTTGCTCTTTTGCTGCCTCCCGCCGTGAAAATGAGACATGTTGTGAAATCGCGACGTCCGTCTCTTGCTTTGCTTTTCTGCCCGTGAAAAGGCAACATGTCGCGATATCGCAACACTTTTGCCTCTTTGTTCTCCTTTGTTGCTCTTAGCAGTGAAAATGTAACATGTCGTGATATCACGACACTTTTGCCTCCTTGATCCCTTTTGTTGCTCTTAGCCACGAAAATGCAACATGTCGCGATATCGCGACACTTTTGCCTCCTTGTGCTTTCTCTTCTCTTTTGGCCACGAAAATGCAACATGTCGCGATATCGCGACACTTTTTCTTTCTTGTTCTTTCTCTTCTCTTTTGCCATGAAAATACATGTCGCGATATCGCGACACTTTTTCCTTCTTGCTCTTTCTCTTCTCTTTAGCCACGAAAATACAACATGTCGCGATATCGCGACACTTTTTCCTTCTTGCTCTTTCTCTTCTCTTTAGCCGCGAAAATACATGTCGCGATATCGCGACACTTTTTCCTCCTTGCTCCTTTTTGTTGCTCTTAGCCATGAAAATGCAACATGTCGCGATATCGCGACACTTTTTCCTCCTTGCTCTTTCTCTTTGCTTTGGACCGCAAAAATACATGTCGTGATATCGCGACACTTTTTCCCCCTTGCTCTTTCTCTTCGCTTTGAACCACGAAAATGCAACATGTCGCAATATCGGGACACTTTTTCCTCCTTGCTCTTTCTCTTTGCTTTGGACCGCGAAAATGCAACATGTCGCGATATCGCGACACTTTTTCCCCCTTGCTCTTTCTCTTCGCTTTGAACCGCAAAAATGCAACATGTCGCGATATCGCGACACTTTTTCCTCCTTGCTCTTTCTCTTTGCTTTGGACCGCAAAAATGCAACATGTCGCGATATCGCAACACTTTTTCCTCCTTGCGGTGTTTTGCTTTTTCTTTGATCTTTAGCATATGGGCCACTTTTATCTTCTTGGAAAATATGCAAAAAGGTGCATCAGCTATTTTTCTATAGTTAGTCATTTTTTTACTAACATTCTTGGCACCTTCTGGGGGAATTTTTGCTCACAAAAATAGAGACCAGGCCTTCATCCATTGGGAAACGGAGTCACCAGCACAGCTGCGAAAAGTAAAATTTTGAGTGGAAAAAAAAATAAAAGAAAAAGGATGCATTCCTGCTCACCCTTTTTAGATTTTCAATCTTGGCCATGGTGGACTGTGACTCAGTCCCTTGAGAAGTTGTAACTCCAGCCACTGGGATGTCAATTCTAGGGAGAAATGGAATGGGAGCAACTACGGACCCAATATTTAGCGGACTATGAGAAGATGTTGCCATTTCTGGGAGAACAAGGTAATTTTTTGGCAAGGACATTATATTTTTGTTGATTTTAGAAAAGGAAGGAGAATTACAATGGGAATGAGTAGGAGAATGAGAAGAAGAAAGTGAAGAAAGCATACCTATTTCCATTTGGGCTGGTTTTTGGTGTCCTTCTTCTCCTTCATGTTCACTGGCGACAATTTCTTCACTCTACGTTTTTTCTGCATCAGGATTTTCATTTTCTTCATCACTTTCGTCCAAGTTTATCACTTGTTTCTCCTTCTGCTCTTCTACCGTCAAGATCTCCTTTTTAACCAAAGTTTTTTTTTTGTTTTCACTCTTTTGGCTTTCTTGAGCTGAACTGGGTGGGCCGTGTGGGGCTTCCTTCTGTGAAGTTTCATGCTCAACGCTCTGAGCATCTGTATCAATTTTTCCTTCAGTTGTATGGGCTGGTTTGCCTTCCTGAGTCTCTTTCCCTGAGTCGTCCTCTGTATCTTGAGGCTCTTGATCACTAGACGAGGTTTGAATAATACTCTTGTCTTTTCCTCCTATCCGCCATCATTTTCAGGCGATCACGCGGCAGCCCCAAATTTTTGAACATTCAAATTTTTCCCTCCAAATTTCTTTCAAAATATCAGACCCCGATAGTCCGCAAAAAATGATTCTTATTAGGCCGTAAAAAGGGAAATATTTACAAAACTCCAAACTTATAATATATTGTACATATAATGGTGATCTGTAGCTTTTACTAGAAATACAATTTTAGGTGAAAAGCATTCACCGTGATGGGTAGAACCCATCCATCTTGATCTTTTAACTAGAAGGCATTGAATTGCTTTTCTGAAACAATTTCGAATGGCCCCTCCCAGAATGCATCAAACTTGTCATGGTGTCCTGGCTTTGCTTTCTTGAAATTCCATTTTAATACCAGGTCACCTATTTTAAATTTCCTAAAAGTGGTTTTCTTATCGAACCACCCGACTGTTTTTACCATATGCTTTTGGTGATGATCGTAGGCCTGTTCCCTAGATTCTTCAAGCTGCAGAAGTTGCATCAGTCGGGCATCCATTGGATGACCTTCATCTTTTTTAACTTGATTTAGCATCCTCAACGTGGGTATCTCCATATGAATCGGCATAATAGCTTCTTTGCCATAAACCAAAGCATATGGCAATGTATTGATTGATTTTTTAATTGAGATTTTGTAGGCCCATAAGGCTTGATTCAGGAGTGAGTGCCAGTTCTTCTTATTGTCCTCTAATGTTCTTTTCAGAATTCTTAGAAGATTCTTATTAGTAGACTCAACTAATCCATTACCTTGCGGGTAATAATTAGAGGAAGTCTTCAGGTAAATTCCATATCTACTGACGAATTCGATCATCTTTGCACTAGTGAAAGGGGATCCATTGTATGTAATCAAACAATCCGGTATGCCAAACCTTGTGATTAGACTTTCGATGAATTCTATCACCACTTCTTAATCATCTTTCTTCGTAGGTACCACTTCTTCCCACTTGGTGAAGTAGTCCGTGGCAGTGAGAATGTATTTGTGGCCTGATGATGAGTTTGGCTCTATTATCCCTATGAAATCCAACCCCCACTGCTAGAATGGTTCCTCGACTTGAATAGCTTTTAAGGGCATGGGTGCATTCCTGTTTCTTCCCACATACCTCTAACACTGTTCACACCTCTGGGTCACTTTGTATGCATCTAGGAAGATGGAATGCCAATAACATCTAGCTCTAAGGATCTTCAAAGCTGTATTTTGGCCTGCATAATATCCCCCTAAAAAACCCTCGTGAAATTCATCTAACACTTTTTGCTTTTCATTATCGAGAATGCATTTTAATAATACACCATCGATGTTAATCCTGTACAACCCCTCTATTCGAAGGGTATATTTCAATGCTTGGGTTCTGAATCTCCTTCTCTGGGAAGTGTTCATATCTTCAGGACATGACCCAGTCTGAAAATACCTCACAAAGTCGTCGATCCAACCCAAACTTACTCTTTCTTGGTGTTGCTCTGTGTTTGCCATGACGGGGTGGCTCTCCCCATATCCACTTGCAGCTTGCTTGGCCAATTCCTAGCACAAATCTCTCCCTCTGACTATTTTAGTAGGATGTATTTCTACATCATACTCTTGGATGCGAGTCACCCATCAACTCTTTTTTCACCTAATTCTCCTTGAATTATGAAGTTCCTTACATCGGGATGAATAACATACACCATAGTTCGACTATGGGATAAGAAGTGTTTTAGCTTATTCAAGGATTTCATAATTGCGTATACTTGTTTTTCTATGAAGTTGTACCTTTCCTCATGTTTGTGCATGGTGGAAATCAGAAAGGCTATGGGTCTTTCTTCGTCATCTACTCCTTTCTGAGTGAGAACTGCAGCATAACTATTTTGCTCTTCGACAACATATAGTATGAAACCTCGGGAATAGTCAGGGTTGACTAGCACAGGAGCTTGAGCGATGGCTTCTAGAATTTTTTGGAAAGCTTCTTTCCTTGGCTCTATCCATTTGAAAGGAGCGTCCTTTTTCAATAATTCAGTCATTGGCTTAACTGTTCGGGCAAAATCCGTAATGAATTTTCTGACAAAATTTATTTTCCCAAAGAAAGACTGCAAACCTTTCTTGTTAACTGGGAGCGACAACTCAAGAAGCGCCTTTACTCTATCAGGATCAATTGACAGCCCAGATTTAGAAATAACATGCCCAAGGAGTATTCCTTCTTCCATAGCAAAAATAGATTTTTTAGGATTTAGTGATATCCCAAATTCTCTACATTTCTCAAATACTTGCTGTAGATGAGTGGCATGGTCCTTTTTGTCATTAGAAAACATAGTCATGTCATCTAAATAGATGATAATAATTTTGTTCACAAGCTCCCCAAAAGCTACGTCCATGGCTCTCTGGAAAGTTGCTCCTGCATTAGATAATCCAAAGGGCATCCTTTGGTATGCAAATGTTCCCCACTTAGTGGTGAACGCAGTCTTGTATTGATCTTCATTTCTCACCCAAACTTGATTGTAACCAGAAAAGCCGTCTAACAGAGAAAACCTTTCTGCTCCCGCCACAGTATGAAGGATTGGGTCAATCTAGGGTAAAGGATAGTGATCCTTTAAAGAGGCTCTATTAAAATTTTTGAAATCGACACATAGTCGTATTTCTCCATTTTTCTTACGGACTGGAACTAAATTTGCCACCCAGGTAGAGTGCTTGATTGGGTATATTATCTTATCCTGCAGGAGTTTTAACAACTCCTGCTTCATTAAGGCTTCAATTTTAGGATTCACAGGCCTCTGCCTCTGCCTAAAAGGTTTAGCTCCTTCCTTCCAAAAAATGTCCTTGTCAGGAACAGAAGGCCTGTATATAAATCTAACTATTTTAGACTTCTAAATAACATTGCTGACTGGGCAAAAATTCGATCCTACTGATGCTAACAGGTCTGCATGTATGTTCTTCTCTCTGGAAATGGATTTTATGTTTAGTGCTTTGAAATTTTCCAATAGATCTAACACTTTTTTTTTGTAAGCCCTTAGGTAATGTTGCTTACAAATGCACTTTCCAGTAACCTGTTTAACGATCAGCTCTGAATCTCCATAGATCAGCAGCTGTTTTGCACCCAGTTTTTCAGCTTTCTTAAGTCCCAAACACAAAGCTTCATATTTAGCCATGTTTTTGGTGCAACTCCATGTCAACCTATATGAAAAAACCTTTTCTTTTCCAGTAGGTGAAATCAGAACAATTCCAGATCCTGCTCCATTTTTGCACCTTGACCCGTCAAAGTACAATTTCCATAACTAGTTGGCTGAATCACCTGTTTTGGGGACAACAACAGGAACATTTTTTGGTTTTTCAATGGAATAGCTTCCTATTTCTGTCTCTACCATAGTGTTGAAATTATCCATCGAAAAATGATCTTTAGATTGGAGTTCCTCCATGGTTTCTTCCATTAGATCAATATCCTCCAATTCCTCGGACATCATGTTGATGGTAGCTGTTTCTTCTAGTCTTTCTACATGAAAAGTAGATGGTTTTTCATTGTAGATATTGAATCTTTTACCTTTGAAAGGTACCTCCAAATGTGAATAATCTAGTGACAGATAACCTCCCAGTTTGGTTGTGAACTCTCTGGATAAACACATACCGAAATATGGTTCTAAGTCTACAACAACTACTTCTTGTACGACGACTGCTTCTGGAATTCTATGGAGTTGAATAGGGATATCTTTGATCACCCTGATAGTTTTTACTGGAGTACCATCTAATTGTAACACACCAGGATGACTTCGAGTATATTCCATCCCCATTATGTCACATACGACTTTCGGCATCACCGTAGTTGCGGCCCCTGAATCAATCATGCAATTGTGAACTATCCACCCCTCCATTTGCAAGGATAGATAGAATGGGGGCGGTCTATTTTTTCCAGAGGTTGACACAACATTTGCTTGTATAACATTTTGGAAAGAGGTATTATTATTTAAATTTAAATATTCTTGGAGGAGGTCAATATGACCAGGAATTTGCAGTGCATTATACATGCTTATTTTGGAAGGGGTCCTCTTCATTTCTTCTGCGATGTTGAACGAAAGGGTTGCAGCTAGGAATACCTCAGCACTCTTTTCCCTTCCACTAGTAGATGCATCGTATCTTTCTCTATAGACTTGCGTGGCTTCTGTTCTTAACCTTTTTGTCAATGAATGAAATCTGAGTCTTTCCTTCGCTTGCTCTTAAGCCTCGCTCCCTTTTATAGGAGGAAATTCTTTTCTCGGTGTAGCCACAGAAGTCTGAGGAGGGTCAAAACGTCCTTTCTCATTCGACTGGTTTTTCTATGGAGTTGCCCTGGGGGCAGGAGGAAAACCTAGTGGTTGGAGTTCCTTAGGGTCAGCTCGTAACGACTTTTCTCCCGACCTTGTCAGGACTTAGACTTGTTCCATAGATGGCATTGTCAAATTATGGTGGACTTCTTTGATTATGTTCACCTGTCCCTTGTCGGTTTCTTTGACTCTCTCATTGATAACCGCTTGCACATGATGTTGATGAATCATGCATGAATCCTCTCCATGAGGATCATTGCAAGTGGTACACCAGTAATCAAAATTAGTGGGTTCTCCATTATCTCCCGTCTCATTTGCATACACCACATTTTTATTATCTTGTATTCTTCCACTTGTTGAAGGACCTTCCCTTTGTATCTATGGAAATATTCTTGCTTGGATATTTTGTTCTACCTCTCTCTTTTTCATGGATGCCATTTCATTTGACAATGTCTTCATTATATCAATTATGGTCGTGTATTGATCATTGGGGGGAGCTGATGCAAGGGGTGTGGCTGGTAATGCAAGGAGGTGTAGCTATAGCTGGGAGGGCCTACGTTGATGGGAGTACAGGCAGTTTAGAGATTGACACTTGGGAAAGCTCTGATACAATTGGCAATAGACTCTTTGATGGATATCTTTTTATAGTGATGATATCAGCTTCGCCCTTTGCTGCCTCTACATAGATCCCAGGAAAAGTGGTTACACGGGATTGCCTTATTATCATATTGAGATCTGAATCAAAAGCCCTTAAATAATATAGCTTGTTCTTCCATGGGCTTTAGGCCTTGCGGTACTCTATCCCAAGTTCTGGTAAATCTGATGTTGAAATCTTGGATTTCTTCTTGTGGATGCCTCTCAATGACAGTGAATTTATTCAACAATGTGAAAGGATCTACATGTATATTAAATTCATCGACCAGACGGTCGACCAGTACTGCCCAAGAAGTAATGGATCCAGTGGGAAGCGCTCTGTACCAATAGAGCATCTTTCCTTTCAAAGATATAATCAATAATCTGACCATTACATATTCCTGAGTGATGTTGTAAATAGATGCTAGCGATGATACATCTAAATAGTGCTCATCTGCTATTTTTCCTGTTCCATCAAAGGTCGGTAATGCTTTTAGTGTAGATTGTGGAATTTGGTGGTGTGCAGTTTGATTCCACACAAGATGCGCTGGGGTAGGGGCGACTGCCATGATTTCTAAATGAGTTACAACCGCTATGGGATTACATGCAGATGCTCCTACAACGGGTGTTAAAGAGGTGCTAATGGTTTCGGGCGGATTTGATCGTGCGACTAGCACAGGGTGTGCTTTTAGGCTTTCGAGATGTAGTTCAAAGAACTCGATAGGTTCTTCAGAGTTTCTATCTTGGGATCTGGTTATCATATGGCTATATAACTAGAAGGTTTCTAGACAAGGTCTTTATTTTATGGTCTAAATTGCAACGAAGTCGCCAGGTGGTTTTTCTTGAGATTTTAAAAAAAAAAGGCTCTTAAGGTAAAACACCAAAACTTATACAATACTGTGGGATTGCTGGTCCCACTAGGCATGCCAAAAACTATTGGAACAAAATCTACCTTTGGTTAATAGTGTTGCGCCTTAGACTTTGCCAACATTGAATAGACAAATCTTGCTTGAGTCATCTATCTAGTCTCCAGAGAAGGCTGGTTCCTTTGAGTTTTATAGAGAAAAAGGGAACAAGAGATAAGGGAAATATAGCCTAAGCTAGAAATTTTCTCACGGTATAGATTAGAAAACAACAAACATTGATGATGCAGATTACTACTTTCAGAGTTTTCTTTATATCTTCTTTATAGAAAACACGAATTCCTGAGTGTGACTTTTAGATGTTCGTCTAAAAGCATGTAAATATCTTTTAATTTTCAACTCTAGAAACAAGATTTATACATGCACAGTCCATATTTTAGAATAGATACATTATAAAACTTAGAGTTAATAAAAGTTAAAACACCAGATACATACACTTGCACACAGAAGTTTCGGAAGCCAGAAGAAGAAATCTTTTATTGCTTGTAATCCAGTACATGTGCATCAAGCTTGTAAACATCCAAGAGCCGACCTTTTTTCATGGTCGACTCACTCCTATTTATACCCTAAAAAGAGTATCTTCTACTACGTACATTTAATTTCTTCAATCAATTACAAGTAATTGTCAGCAGTTTCTAATAATATATGACTTTCCCGCAGATTAGATAGATTTCCTTCTGGCTAATTTTAGATGAGCATGTTATTCTGCAATCATCCAGCAGACCTTCCAGGTTATAATCAATAGACCATTCTTCAGAAATCAGCACCTGATGTTAGTGCATGTCCCCAGTTGCCAAAAATATACTCTATTCCTTTACAACTGGCGTGTCACGAAATCACGACATTCTTTCCTTGCTTTGCTCTTTTACCGCCTCCAACCACGAAAATGAGACATGTCACAAAATCATGACATTTGTCTCTTGTTTTGCTCTTCTATCGCTTCTAGCTGTGAAAATGAGATATGTCGTGAAATCATGACATTCGTCTCTTACTTTACTCTTTTGCTGCCTCCCGTCGTGAAAATGAGACATGTCACGAAATCACGACATCCGTCTCTTGCTTTGCTCTTCTGCTGCTTCCAGCCGCAAAAATGAGACATGTCACGAAATTATGACATTTGTCTCTTACTTTGCTCTTTTGCTGCCTCCCACCACTAAAATGAGACATGTCACGAAATCGCGACGTCCGTCTCTTGCTTTGCTCTTTTGCTCGTGAAAAGGCAACATGTCGTGATATCGCGACACTTCTGCCTCTTTGTTCTCCTTTGTTGCTCTTAGCTACGAAAATGTAACATGTCGCGATATCGTGACACTTTTGCCTCCTTGCTCCCTTTTGTCGCTCTTTTCAGCATTTTGCCATTGATCCCGCAGTAGCTTTGCAAATATATTTTGGGGCAGTGGATCCTATGACGGCAATGTTTGCAAGACAAAATCCTCAAGTTACCACGCTTGCTCTAGCCTACAATGAAGCTATGACCATTGAACAACAAATGACACCACATGGTTATGGGTTTTTCCAGGATGCCTATGGTAGGACAATATGGTCCATATGGTCAAGCTCCTATGATGAATCGAGATCATGGCATCGCAAATATCGAGCATAAATGCTTTGCCTTATCAACAATCGTATTCATCAACACCCGCTTACGCACCCAATCCAATTCCGATTCAAAGTGTGAATCCCTACACAAATCAAGTGGCTCAAAATCCAACTCAAATTTTAAGTCAAGATCTCACCAATTACACAAATCCTATTGGAACTAGCAATAACATAGCTCAACCGAAAGAGATTTATTCAGAGGTTGAAGAACTCAAAAGGATGGTTCACAAATTGAGTAATGATTTGGTTCAAAAATAGAAGAATGAATCCCATGCCCCTCACCCAAATCGAAACTTCAACGATACGAGGAGACAAGTGGAATACGAAGCCAAACAATGAGGGTGTGCCTTCCCCTATTGCTAATGAGATAGATACTTCTACAGGACCAAGTCACTCTAGTTCCATTCTTAATCTTTCTGATTTTGCATGGGAAAAGGGGTGTAGATTGCATAATACAAAGGAGCATAATGAAAGGAATTGTCCCGAAATTGCTATGTATACCCATTGTCTCCAAGCTCAAGTGGATGATTTGGAACTTGTGCCAAATAAGGGTCCACCCAAACATCAGTAAGGAGTGGACAACATTTTGGCGGTGGAAACTCTATATCGTCAAGAAAGTGATGACCAAGAGAATCCACACCTTCTAAATTGTGATAAAATTGAATCATGGGTTACAAATTTGGATTATGATAGCTTTACCAATTTGAATTCAAGAAATAACCCACTTTTGTAAATAACTGGACCATCTATGGAAGGTGAAGATGAATTGGATGAGAAATATCTTGATGAATCAGAAGATGAAGAAGTGTTTGAACGTCACGACTTGAACTTGGAAGATGACTACTATGATTCATGGAAGAAGTGGGAAGACTACACTCACTCCAAAACTGCTAATGAAACTTGTGTACCAATTGATATACAGGACAACATAATCGCCTACTCAAAGGAAGATTTTATAACTCCTGTGCAATTTGAGGATGTTTTGGAAGAGATACCAGGGACAGTGAACAAAGAGTTGGAATTAAATGACAAAGTTGTTGATCTATTGGAAGCAACGAAAGCGATTGATCATGAAGATGAGTTACTTGACATACACTTCGACCAAGAATATTTGAGGGTTAAAAAGGATGGGCATGTTTTTAATTGGGTGCCCAATTTTGGTATGTTTGATGAGCAAGTAATCAATGAAGAATATGAAGACCATGAGGTAAAAGAGGAAATTGCAAATCCTCACCAAGTTTTGGTAAATGAAAATGTGAAAAAGGTAAAATCTAAACCTTTGTGTCCAAACATCCAAGATTTAGGTGAAGACTTGTATAATTCAAATGATATTTATGATGAAATGCCATTGAAGGTGAATGAAGAACAAGGATTAATTTCTAACCACACCTTTGATAACCTTAATTTAATGAATGAAAAGGAGTTTGATGCACTTAAATTGCTAAATCAAATTCATCAACAATTAATTCTTGAATCTAGGATAAAAATTCTTAATGATCCCCATTTAGTAAATATCCTAGATGCTTGTAAATTGTTGCACAATTTTGATTTGCCTAAGAACATGGAAAATGAATTAGCTTTGAAATTTTTAGAAATAGGCTATTGCTTACAAAATTTCATTTTTAATAAAGAAAGCCTAGTTCTAAATCATGAATGGGATTATGAAATTTGCACCTTAAAGAATAGACAAGAAAGAATTGAAAATCAACCATTGTCTAATCAATCTGGTAATTTGAATCTCACCTATGAGAAGACTAATGGAACTAAATCTAATTGGTGGGGTGAGAGAGGAAAGTTGAAGTTGGTTGCATTGTTTGGTCTAATATTGTTTTAGTTTGATTCCTTCCACATTCGGCATGTGTATCATATTATATGTCTTTTGGAATGCTCTAATCAGGTTTGGGATCCGGGAAAATGATAATCCAAATTTTTGCATCATCTTGTATCATATTGTACATTTGTATATACTTTTGGTTTTCGTGTTTTGGTTTTGGATTGGATCTCATTTTGGTTTTAAGTTTTGTGTGTTGGTCTTTTGGACACTTTTGGTTTGTCTTGAAAAAAAAAAGCGAGATGTCAGCTTACGTCCTTATGAATGTTGAAAAGCGAGATGTCAACTTATGTCCTCATGAATGTTGACTAAGACTAAGAGAATATGAAACATTGGAATTGTATTGCAGAAAGCTCCACGAGTATCGCAAACACATTAAAGAATATCGTTTGGAACTTATGATGCATTAAGTTGCCAGTTTTACAAATTATGGCAAAATAGGTGGCCATCAGCATTTCAAAAAGAGCAATGCATTCATCCATATCTCATGTTACATTTCACATTGCATATACAGTTCATCTCAGTTGCATCTACATTTCAAATACAATCATTGAAAAGGTGTCGAATCCTCTTAGGGTTATTGCATGACATATATTAAAAGGATCCTAAGGTTGGGAACTGATGCCCGAACTATCTTGAGCCAAACACGTTCTACACATATTAAAGAGGATCTTGAGCAAAATGGTCAAAACCATACTTGGAAGAAAAGGTGAGGCGAAAGGAGTATTTCGTGTCTGTCCTATTATGCAACATAATCCTTAAAACAGTGGTTTTCACCACTCCCATAGTGCTTAAAGCCTAAAATCAGAGTATTAAGGATAGGTTTAAATCCTCATCGAACTTAGGTTGAGGATCCAACTCCCCAAAGCTCTGATTTGACCTTCATGGAGTAGTAAGGATAGGGTCTAATTCTCATCTCGCTTAGGTTGAGAATCTGATTCCGAAAAGCTCTGATTTGACCTTCATGGAGTAGTAAGGATAGGGTCTAATTCTCATCTCGCTTAGGTTGAGAATCTGATTCCCCAAAGCTTCCATCTTGCCCACTCAAGAACTTGAAATTCAAAAGAAAATATTTTTCATTTCTTTATTAATACTGAACTGGAAGGATCGTACTACATGTCCCTTGCAAGGATGGGTAGTCATCACCAAGGTCCAAGAAATCACAAGTAAAGTCAAATCCTGGATTATGGGGTTAATCTCCACCGGGCTATAGACGCTCGGCTGGTAGTGGAGTATGCTCATGCGTGGCAACATGTCTTGTCTAAAAGCAAGACCACCGATCGGCTCAAACGGACAGGCTAGCTCGACAATTTCATCCATAACAGGTTAAATCATTTTGTTCAAGATGAGGTAATGAATTCCGGATCAGAGTAGTAAGGATAGGATTAAATTCCCATCTCGCTTAGGTTGGGAATCTGATTCCCCAAAGCTCTAATTTCACTTACACCTGCACATGGGTTCAAGATCGTAGTGACACATAACCAACTTTGGGATCTAGTAAATTAATTCAATATACATATATTTGGTCCTAAGAGGGTTCAAAAGTTTTAATATGTGTGTTCATGATACTAGAAGGTCTGAGCCTTTGCAACGCAGGTTGCTATAGCATCTTCATCATACATCAAATCCTGCATAAATCATTCATAGCCTTGCATATGAATCATAAGTGAAACTGACAATGGAATGTGATCAATTTCAAACGATAGGGAATGAAGCACATTGCACACATCGAGCTGATGCTTAATAATTCTAATGTTTAATGTATTTTTCATCTAGTTTCATTCTTGGGATATTTTCTAACGCTTGTATTTGAGTCTGTGTGTTTTCAGGTTGAGTTCTCACCGAAATGCTCAGGAGCATTTCCCAGCAAAGTCGCCATTTGTTGTGGCTGATCCACAACGTACCCCAAAATTGGGGACCCACCTTTTGCATGTGTTCCAAGAAGACCAAAGTGGCCCATAGGCTAAAGTTCAAAGAAAAAAAAGCAAAACACCACAAGGAGAAAAAGGTGTCGCGATATCGCGACATGTTGCTCCATCGCGGCCAAAAATGAAAAAGTGTCGTGATATCATGACATGTTGCACCATCGCGGCCCAAAAATAAAAAGTGTCACGATATCGCGACATGTTGCTCCATCGTGGCAAAAAATGAAAAAGTGTCGTGATATCGCGACATGTTGCTCCATTGTGGCCAAATGAAAAGGTGTCGCGATATCGTGACATGTTGCTCCATCGCAGCTAAATGAAAAGGTGTCGCGATATCGCGACATGTTGCTCCATCGCGGCCAAAAATGAAAAGGTGTCGCGATATCGCGACATGTTGCTCCATCGCGGCCAAAAATGAAAAGGTGTCGCGATATCGCGACATGTTGCTCCATCGTGGCCAAAAATGAAAAGGTGTCGCGATATCGCGACATGTTGCACCATCGCGGCCCAAAAAGAAAAAGTGTCGCGATATCGCGACATGTTGCTCCGTTGCGGCCAAAAATGAAAAAGTGTCGCGATATCGCGACATGTTGCTCCGTTGCGGCCAAAAATGAAAAAGTGTCGTGATATCGCGACATGTTGCTCCATCGCGGCCAAAAATGAAAAAGTGTCGCGATATCGCGACATGTTGCTCCATCGCGGCAGAAAATGAAAAAGTGTCACAATATCGCGACATGTTGCTCCATCACGGCCAAATGAAAAAGTGTCGCGATATCGCGACAAGTTGCTCCATCGCGGCCAAAAAGAAAAAGTGTCGCGATATCGCGACATGTTGCTCCATCGCGGCCAAAGATGAAAAAGTGTCGCGATATCGCGACATGTTGCTCCATCGCGGCCAAAAGCAAAGGAAAAGAGAAGAAAGAAAAGTGTCACGATATCGCGACATGTTGCATTTCGTGACCAAATAAGACAAGAAAGAACAAGAAAATAAAAGTGTCGCAATATCGTGACATGTTGCATTTTCGTGGTCGTACAGGAAAAAGTGTCACGATATCGCGACATGTTGCGTTTTCACGGCCGTACAGGAAAAAGTGTCGCGATATCGCGACATGTTGCATTTTCGCGACCAAATGAGAAAAGAAAGAACAAGAAGGAAAAGTGTCGCGATATCGCGACATGTTGCATTTTCGCGACCAAATAAGACAAGAAAGAACAAGAAAAGAAAAGTGTCGCGATATCGCGACATGTTGCGTTTTTGTGGCCGTACAGGAAAAAGTGTCGCGATATCACGACATGTTGCGTTTTCGCCATACAGAAAAAAGTGTCGCGATATCGCGACATGTTGCGTTTTCGTGATTCAAAGCAACAAAGGAGAGCAAGGAGGCAAAAGTGTTGCGATATCGCGACATGTTCCATTTTCGCGATTCAAAGCAACAAAGGAGAGCAAGGAGGCAAAAGTGTTGCGATATCGCGACATGTTCCATTTTGGCGATTCAAAGCAACAAAGGAGAGCAAGGAGGCAAAAGTGTCGCGATATCACGACATGTTCCATTTTTGCCAAGGTAACGGACCTGCACAGTGACGTGGACATAAGGACAAAATCCAGTGAATAAGACAAGAGTTACATAAGGAATCTTTAGTGATTTGAAATCATTTAAGATGGTCGTTACAAACGGAGGGAAACAGACGCAAAATCATGTGGATAAATCGTAGCAAAGGGCCACAAAATGGAAAGCAAAGCACACGCATACAGGGAAGGTGAAATGAACAGTCAGGGAAGGTGAAACGAGTAGCCATCGGCAAATGAAGCAAACCGTCAGGAAGGAAAAACAATGTTTTCACAATTTTAAATACGCCATTCAAAGAGGCCAGGGGGGTGAAAAACTGCTGCAAGTAGCGTTGCAGATTTGAAGGCGATAAGGCCATTCTGGACCTAGTTAGGCTGTTTTTCTCCCAAATACTGGTTTTTCTTCTTCATGGACATGGGTTGGAGATTGCGACGAGCAGAGTTGCAGACTTGAAGGCGATGATGCCGTTCTGGACCTGTTTGATATTTGCTAGTCATTTCATGCTTATTTTTTAAGGAATTATTTTGTCTAAAATGTATTGGTTGTCGGTATTATGCTCTTCACCTGCGCGTAATGCGATCTTGTGAATCAGAAAGCCTACAACACTAGGAGTATGCTCTTCACTTGTGCATATGCGATCTGGTGAATCAGAAACTAATTTACATTTTTAGAATACTGCTTTGTCAAGGTTACTTCTTTCATGACTAACAAATTAATTTTGAGGTTATTCTTTGAATTTCATTAATTGCAGGATTTTCTGTGTCATAGGTCTTCTTTGAGGTATTTTTCACGGTTATTGTAGGGCTATCATCATTGATTTTGAATCAAATGGCCCAACCTCCACCACCTCCTTGGTATGGAGTCAATAACATTCCTTTGAATATTTTCGGGGATATTCACGAGATCCCTAGGAATATAGAGAGATTTTTGCCCAAATACAAATCGGATGGCCCAAGGACCGTAGAAGAACATATTCAGGCCTATAGGGATGTTTTGATAAGATTGCAAGTTCAGAATGAATATGTGGCTTGTAGACTCTTCCCCATGATCCTAGAGCCAGTGGCTTACGAATGGTATATTTTCTTACCTACTGGTTCCATTACGTCATGGACGCAAATGGAGGATGCTTTTGTTAACCAATTTAGGTCACCATTAGATCCCACAATCATCTATAATCAGTTCATTACATGCAAAAGAAGCCAGGGTGAGCCAATCCAAACTTTTAATCAGAGATTTCAGAAGTGCTATAATAGAGCAATTCAGCATTTTGCCATTGATCCCGCAGTAGCTTTGCAAATATATTTTGGGGCAGTGGATCCTATGACGGCAATGTTTGCAAGACAAAATCCTCAAGTTACCACGCTTGCTCTAGCCTACAATGAAGCTATGACCATTGAACAACAAATGACACCACATGGTTATGGGTTTTTCCAGATGCCTATGGTAGGACAATATGGTCCATATGGTCAAGCTCCTATGATGAATCAGATCATGGCATCGCAAATATCAGGCATAAATGCTTTGCCTTATCAACAATCGTATTCATCAACACCCGCTTACGCACCCAATCCAATTCTGATTCAAAGTGTGAATCCCTACACAAATCAAGTGGCTCAAAATCCAACTCAAATTTTAAGTCAAGATCTCACCAATTACACAAATCCTATTGGAACTAGCAATAACATAGCTCAACCGAAAGAGATTTATTCAGAGGTTGAAGAACTCAAAAGGATGGTTCACAAATTGAGTAATGATTTGGTTCAAAAATAGAAGAATGAATCCCATGCCCCTCACCCAAATCGAAACTTCAACGATACAGGGAGACAGTGGAATACGAAGCCAAACAATGAGGGTGTGCCTTCCCCTATTGCTAATCAGATAGATACTTCTGCAGGACCAAGTCACTCTAGTTCCATTCTTAATCTTTCTGATTTTGCATGGGAAAAGGGGTGTAGATTGCATAATACAAAGGAGCATAATGAAAGGAATTGTCCCGAAATTGCTATGTATACCCATTGTCTCCAAGCTCAAGTGGATGATCTGGAACTTGTGCTAAATAAGGGTCCACCCAAACATCAGCAAGGAGTGGACAAAATTTTGGCGGTGGAAACTCTATATCGTCAAGAAAGTGATGACCAAGAGAATCCACACCTTCTAAATTGTGATAAAATTGAATCATGGGTTACAAATTTGGATTATGATAGCTTTACCAATTTGAATTCAAGAAATAACCCACTTTTGTAAATAATCTGGACCATCTATGGAAGGTGAAGATGAATTGGATGAGAAATATCTTGATGAATCAGAAGATGAAGAAGTGTTTGAACGTCACGACTTGAACTTGGAAGATGACTACTATGATTCATGGAAGAAGTGGGAAGACTACACTCACTCCAAAACTCGCTAATGAAACTTGTGTACCAATTGATATACAGGACAACATAATCGCCTACTCAAAGGAAGATTTTATAACTCCTGTGCAATTTGAGGATGTTTTGGAAGAGATACCAGGGACAGTGAACAAAGAGTTGGAATTAAATGACAAAGTTGTTGATCTATTGGAAGCAACGAAAGCGATTGATCATGAAGATGAGTTACTTGACATACACTTCGACCAAGAATATTTGAGGGTTAAAAAGGATGGGCATGTTTTTAATTGGGTGCCCAATTTTGGTATGTTTGATGAGCAAGTAATCAATGAAGAATATGAAGACCATGAGGTAAAAGAGGAAATTGCAAATCCTCACCAAGTTTTGGTAAATGAAAATGTGAAAAAGGTAAAATCTAAACCTTTGTGTCCAAACATCCAAGATTTAGGTGAAGACTTGTATAATTCAAATGATATTTATGATGAAATGCCATTGAAGGTGAATGAAGAACAAGGATTAATTTCTAACCACACCTTTGATAACCTTAATTTAATGAATGAAAAGGAGTTTGATGCACTTAAATTGCTAAATCAAATTCATCAACAATTAATTCTTGAATCTAGGATAAAAATTCTTAATGATCCCCATTTAGTAAATATCCTAGATGCTTGTAAATTGTTGCACAATTTTGATTTGCCTAAGAACATGGAAAATGAATTAGCTTTGAAATTTTTAGAAATAGGCTATTGCTTACAAAATTTCATTTTTAATAAAGAAAGCCTAGTTCTAAATCATGAATGGGATTATGAAATTTGCACCTTAAAGAATAGACAAGAAAGAATTGAAAATCAACCATTGTCTAATCAATCTGGTAATTTGAATCTCACCTATGAGAAGACTAATGGAACTAAATCTAATTGGTGGGGTGAGAGAGGAAAGTTGAAGTTGGTTGCATTGTTTGGTCTAATATTGTTTTAGTTTGATTCCTTCCACATTCGGCATGTGTATCATATTATATGTCTTTTGGAATGCTCTAATCAGGTTTGGGATCCGGGAAAATGATAATCCAAATTTTTGCATCATCTTGTATCATATTGTACATTTGTATATACTTTTGGTTTTCGTGTTTTGGTTTTGGATTGGATCTCATTTTGGTTTTAAGTTTTGTGTGTTGGTCTTTTGGACACTTTTGGTTTGTCTTGAAAAAAAAAAGCGAGATGTCAGCTTACGTCCTTATGAATGTTGAAAAGCGAGATGTCAACTTATGTCCTCATGAATGTTGACTAAGACTAAGAGAATATGAAACATTGGAATTGTATTGCAGAAAGCTCCACGAGTATCGCAAACACATTAAAGAATATCGTTTGGAACTTATGATGCATTAAGTTGCCAGTTTTACAAATTATGGCAAAATAGGTGGCCATCAGCATTTCAAAAAGAGCAATGCATTCATCCATATCTCATGTTACATTTCACATTGCATATACAGTTCATCTCAGTTGCATCTACATTTCAAATACAATCATTGAAAAGGTGTCGAATCCTCTTAGGGTTATTGCATGACATATATTAAAAGGATCCTAAGGTTGGGAACTGATGCCCGAACTATCTTGAGCCAAACACGTTCTACACATATTAAAGAGGATCTTGAGCAAAATGGTCAAAACCATACTTGGAAGAAAAGGTGAGGCGAAAGGAGTATTTCGTGTCTCGTCCTATTATGCAACATAATCCTTAAAACAGTGGTTTTCACCACTCCCATAGTGCTTAAAGCCTAAAATCGGAGTATTAAGGATAGGTTTAAATCCTCATCGAACTTAGGTTGAGGATCCAACTCCCCAAAGCTCTGATTTGACCTTCATGGAGTAGTAAGGATAGGGTCTAATTCTCATCTCGCTTAGGTTGAGAATCTGATTCCGAAAAGCTCTGATTTGACCTTCATGGAGTAGTAAGGATAGGGTCTAATTCTCATCTCGCTTAGGTTGAGAATCTGATTCCCCAAAGCTTCCATCTTGCCCACTCAAGAACTTGAAATTCAAAAGAAAATATTTTTCATTTCTTTATTAATACTGAATCGGAAGGATCGTACTACATGTCCCTTGCAAGGATGGGTAGTCATCACCAAGGTCCAAGAAATCACAAGTAAAGTCAAATCCTGGATTATGGGGTTAATCTCCACCGGGGCTATAGACGCCCGGCTGGCGGTGGAGTATGCTCATGTGTGGCAATATGTCTCGTCTAAAAGCAAGACCTCTGATCGCTCAAACGGACAGAGCTAGCCTCGACAATTTCATCCATAACGAGGTTAAATCATTTTGTTCAAGATGAGGTAATGAATTCCGGATCAGAGTAGTAAGGATAGGATTAAATTCCCATCTCGCTTAGGTTGGGAATCTGATTCCCCAAAGCTCTAATTTCACTTACACCTGCACATGGGTTCAAGATCGTAGTGACACATAACCAACTTTGGGATCTAGTAAATTAATTCAGTATACATATATTTGGTCCTAAGAGGGTTCAAAAATTTTAATATGTGTGTTCATGATACTAGAAGGTCTGAGCCTTTGCAACGCAGGTTGCTATAGCATCTTCATCATACATCAAATCCTGCATAAATCATTCATAGCCTTGCATACGAATCATAAGTGAAACTGACAATGGAATGTGATCAATTTCAAACGATAGGGAATGAAGCACATTGCACACATCGAGCTGATGCTTAATAATTCTAATGTTTAATGTATTTTTCATCTAGTTTCATTCTTGGGATATTTTCTAACGCTTGTATTTGAGTCTGTGTGTTTTCAGGTTGAGTTCTCACCGAAATGCTCAGGAGCATTTCCCAATAGAGTCGCCATTTGTTGTGGCTGATCCACAACGTACCCCAAAATTGGGGACCCACCTTTTGCATGTGTTCCAAGAAGACCAAAGTGGCCCATAGGCTAAAGTTCAAAGAAAAAAAAGCAAAACACCACAAGGAGAAAAAGGTGTCGCGATATCGCGACATGTTGCTCCATCGCGGCCAAAAATGAAAAAGTGTCGTGATATCATGACATGTTGCACCATCGCGGCCCAAAAATAAAAAGTGTCACGATATCGCGACATGTTGCTCCATCGTGGCAAAAAATGAAAAAGTGTCGTGATATCGCGACATGTTGCTCCATTGTGGCCAAATGAAAAGGTGTCGCGATATCGTGACATGTTGCTCCATCGCGACTAAATGAAAAGGTGTCGCGATATCGCGACATGTTGCTCCATCGCGGCCAAAATGAAAAGGTGTCGCGATATCGCGACATGTTGCTCCATCGCGGCCAAAAATGAAAAGGTGTCGCGATATCGCGACATGTTGCTCCATCGCGGCCAAAAATGAAAAGGTGTCGCGATATCGCGACATGTTGCACCATCGCGGCCCAAAAGAAAAAGTGTCGCGATATCGCGACATGTTGCTCCGTTGCGGCCAAAAATGAAAAAGTGTCGCGATATCGCGACATGTTGCTCCATTGCGGCCAAAAATGAAAAAGTGTCGCGATATCGCGACATGTTGCTCCATCGCGGCCAAAAATGAAAAAGTGTCGCGATATCGCGACATGTTTCTCCATCGCGGCCAAAAATGAAAAAGTGTCACGATATCGCGACATGTTGCTCCATCGCGGCCAAATGAAAAAGTGTCGCGATATCGCGACATGTTGCTCCATCGCGGCCAAAAATGAAAAAGTGTCGCGATATCGCGACATGTTGCTCCATCGCGGCCAAAGATGAAAAAGTGTCGCGATATCGCGACATGTTGCTCCATCGCGGCCAAAAGCAAAGGAAAAGAGAAGAAAGAAAAGTGTCGCGATATCGCGACATGTTGCATTTTCGTGACCAAATAAGACAAGAAAGAACAAGAAAATAAAAGTGTCGCGATATCGCGACATGTTGCATTTTCGTGGCCGTACAGGAAAAAGTGTCACGATATCGCGACATGTTGCGTTTTCACGGCCGTACAGGAAAAAGTGTCGCGATATCGCGACATGTTGCATTTTCACGACCAAATGAGAAAAGAAAGAACAAGAAGGAAAAGTGTCGCGATATCGCGACATGTTGCATTTTCGCGACCAAACAAGACAAGAAAGAACAAGAAAAGAAAAGTGTCACGATATCGCGACATGTTGCGTTTTCGTGGCCGTACAGAAAAAGTGTCGCGATATCACGACATGTTGCGTTTTCGCCATACAGAAAAAAGTGTCGCGATATCGCGACATGTTGCGTTTTCGTGATTCAAAGCAACAAAGGAGAGCAAGGAGGCAAAAGTGTCGCGATATCGCGACATGTTCCATTTTCGCGATTCAAAGCAACAAAGGAGAGCAAGGAGGCAAAAGTGTCGCGATATCGCGACATGTTCCATTTTCGCGATTCAAAGCAACAAAGGAGAGCAAGGAGGCAAAAGTGTCGCGATATCGCGACATGTTCCATTTTTGCCAAGGTAACGGACCTGCACAGTGACGTGGACATAAGGACAAAATCCAATGAATAAGACAAGTGTTACATAAGGAATCTTTAGTGATTTGAAATCATTTAAGATGGTCGTTACAAACGGAGGGAAACGGACGCAAAATCATGTGGAGAAATCGCAGCAAAGGGCCACAAAATGGAAAGCAAAGCACACGCATACGAGGAAGGTGAAATGAACAGTCAGGGAAGGTGAAACGAGCAGCCATCGGCAAATGAAGCGAACCGTCAGGAAGGAAAAACAATGTTTTCACAAGTTTAAATACGCCATTCAAAGAGGCCAGGGGGTGGAAAACTGCTGCAAGTAGCGTTGCAGATTTGAAGGCGATAAGGCCATTCTCGGACCTAGTTAGGCTATTTTTCTTTCGAATACTGGTTTTTCTTCTTCATGGACATGGGTTGGAGATTGCGACGAGCAGAGTTGCAGACTTGAAGGCGATGATGCCGTTCTGGACCTGTTTGAGTCGTTTCTCTTCCATGGACTGGTTTGGGAAAACCAAAAATTTTGCTATTGTAAAATGACACATTTTTAATGCATAAGTGTTCAAAAATTTGCATCTTGTGGGCAAGAAAGAAGGAGATTTTCTTTGCATGCTATGGATTTAATGTTTATTCTTTCATCTTTTCAGATTTTGAATTTATAGATAATGTTAATGCCATTTTTTGGGTTACATTAGGTGAATATTTAAAATCTGAATTTTATTTCGTACCCTAGGAACCAGCACTTAGTCTATGGGGATTGTGCTTGTTTTGCAAGTCCAATAGGTTAGGTTGCATGCATGGAGACCTCACATCTTCGGTTTTGTCGAAATAGGATAGCATCATACTGAATGCATTTTATTTCCATTTTCTGCATTTCATTTTCATTTTTCTGCATTTTATATTTTTCCAGAAGTTTTAACTTTTCAAGACATTAAAATAAAAAATATCAAAATCAATGAACAATCACTAAAGTTTCATGATGAAATAAACCAACATTGCCCCTTGTTTACAGTTACTTGCAATCACTAAGGTGTTCCAAGCATTCAAATTGAATATCTTATATTTGAGATTACTAATACACATATGCAAATGCTAATACAGTGGAGACCTTGGAGAAGTTGTTTGTTTAACTTCTTTGCAAGAGGGGATTTGGAACCCAAATCCTAAAGGAGAGTGTACTTTCACAATCGGGTGAAAATACCACTCAACAGATTGGCGCTAGAAGGAGGGCCTGAATAGGTTTATTTCAGTGTGATTTAAATGCTATAGGGATTTAAATTTTGAATATTTCATGCCCTATTGGTTATTATCTTTAGCCCTCTTTTAACAATACAACCTTGTAGTGTTAAAAGGAGGACATGAATTGCTATGCATTGTTCTAACGTTCTTGATTGTTCATACAGGAATAATTTGTCTTGATTTGATTTAAAAAATAAATAAATAAATAAATAATTCTTGACTAACGAGGTTGTCTCCATGCAATTACTTTCATTCGATTTTAATGGATACACCTCTTGGTTGATGCTAACATGATTATTCATATGTTACATGTTTGATATTTGCTAGTCATTTCATGCTTATTTGTAAGGAATTATTTTGTCTAAAATGTATTGGTTGTCGGTATTATGCTCTTCACCTGCGCGTAATGCGATCTTGTGAATCAGAAAGCCTACAACACTAGGAGTATGCTCTTCACTTGCGCATATGCGATCCGGTGAATCGGAAACTAATTTACATTTTTAGAATACTTGCTTTGTCAAGGTTCCTTCTTTCATGACTAACAAATTGATTTTGAGGTTATTCTTTGAATTTCATTAATTGCAGGATTTTCTGTGTCATAGGTCTTCTTTGAGGTATTTTTCACGGTTATTGTAGGGCTATCATCATTGATTTTGAATCAAATGGCCCAACCTCCACCACCTCCTTGGTACGGAGTCAATAACATTCCTTTGAATATTTTCGGGGATATTCACGAGATCCCTAGGAATATAGAGAGATTTTTGCCCAAATACAAATCGGATGGCCCAAGGACCGTAGAAGAACATATTCAGGCCTATAGGGATGTTTTGATAAGATTGCAAGTTCAGCATGAAGATGTGGCTTGTAGACTCTTCCCCATGAGCCTAGACCCAGTGGCTTACGAATGGTATATTTTCTTACCTACTGGTTCCATTACGTCATGGACGCAAATGGAGGATGCTTTTGTTAACCAATTTAGGTCACCATTAGATCCCACAATCATCTATAATCAGTTCATTACATGCAAAAGAGGCCAGGGTGAGCCAATCCAAACTTTTAATCAGAGATTTTAGAAGTGCTATAATAGAGCAATTCAGCATTTTGCCATTGATCCCGCAGTAGCTTTGCAAATATATTTTGGGGCATTGGATCCTATGATGGCAATGTTTGCAAGGCAAAATCCTCAAGTTACCACGCTTGCTCTAGCCTACAATGAAGCTATGACCATTGAACAACAAATGACACCACAGGGTTATGGGTTTTCTCGGATGCATATGGTAGGACAATACGGTCCATATGGTCAAGCTCCTATGATGAATCGGGATCATGGCACCGCAAATATCAGGCATAAATGCTTTGCCTTATCAACAACCGTATTCATCAACACCCGCTTACGCACCCAATCCAATTCTGATTCAAAGTGTGAATCCCTACACAAATCAAGTGGCTCAAAATCCAACTCAAATGTTAAGTCAAGATCTCACCAATTACGCAAATCCTATTGGAACTAGCAATAACATAGCTCAACCAAAAGAGATTTATTCAGAGGTTGAAGAACTCAAAAGGATGGTTCACAAATTGAGTAATGATTTGGTTCAAAAATAGAAGTATGAATCCCATGCCCCTCACCCAAATCGAAACTTCAACGATAGAGGGAGACAATGGAATACGAAGCCAAACAATGAGGGTGTGCCTTCCCCTATTGCTAATCAGATAGATACTTCGCAGGACCAAGTCACTCTAGTTCCATTCTTAATCTTTCTGATTTTGCATGGGAAAAGGGGTGTAGATTGCATAATACAAAGGAGCATAATGAAAGGAATTGTCCCGAAATTGCTATGTATACCCATTGTCTCCAAGCTCAAGTGGATGATCTGGAACTTGTGCCAAATAAGGGTCCACCCAAACATCAGCAAGGAGTGGACAACATTTTGGCGGTGGAAACTCTATATCGTCAAGAAAGTGATGACCAAGAGAATCCACACCTTCTAAATTGTGATAAAATTGAATCATGGGTTACAAATTTGGATTATGATAGCTTTACCAATTTGAATTCAAGAAATAACCCACTTTTGGAAATAACTGGACCATCTATGGAAGGTGAAGATGAATTGGATGAGAAACATGTTGATGAATCAGAAGATGAAGAAGAAGTGTTTGAACGTCACGACTTGAACTTGGAAGATGACTACTATGATTCATGGAAGAAGTGGGAAGACTACACTCACTCCAAAACTGCTAATGAAACTTGTGTACCAATTGATATACAGGACAACATAATCGCCTACTCAAAGGAATATTTTACAACTCCTGTGCAATTTGAGGATGTTTTGGAAGAGATACCAAGGACAGTGAACAAAGAGTTGGAATTAAATGACAAAGTGGTTGATCTATTGGAAGCAACGAAAGCGATTGATCATGAAGATGAGTTACTTGACATACACTTCGACCAAGAATATTTGAGGGTTAAAAAGGATGGGCATGTTTTTAATTGGGTGCCCAATTTTGGTATGTTTGATGAGCAAGTAATCAATGAAGAATATGAAGACCATGAGGTAAAAGAGGAAATTGCAAATCCTCACCAAGTTTTGGTAAATGAAAATGTGAAAAAGGTAAAATCTAAACCTTTGTGTCCAAACATCCAAGATTTAGGTGAAGACTTGTATAATTCAAATGATATTTATGATGAAATGCCATTGAAGGTGAATGAAGAACAAGGATTAATTTCTAACCACACCTTTGATAACCTTACTTTAATGAATGAAAAGGAGTTTGATGCACTTAAATTGCTAAATCAAATTCATCAACAATTAATTCTTGAATCTAGGATAAAAATTCTTAATGATCCCCATTTAGTAAATATCCTAGATGCTTGTAAATTGTTGCACAATTTTGATTTGCCTAAGAACATGGAAAATGAATTAGCTTTGAAATTTTTAGAAATAGGCTCTTGCTTACAAAATTTCATTTTGAATAAAGAAAGCCTAGTTCTAAATCATGAATGGGATTATGAAATTTGCACCTTAAAGAATAGACAAGAAAGAATTGAAAATCAACCATTGTCTAATCAATCTGGTAATTTGAATCTCACCTATGAGAAGACTAATGGAACTAAATCTAATTGGTGGGGTGAGAGAGGAAAGTTGAAGTTGGTTGCATTGTTTGGTCTAATCTTGTTTTCGTTTGATTCCTTCCACATTCGGCATGTGTATCATATTATATGTCTTTTGGAATGCTCTAATCAGGTTTGGGATCCGGGAAAATGATAATCCAAATTTTTGCATCATCTTGTATCATATTGTACATTTGTATATACTTTTGGTTTTCGTGTTTTGGTTTTGGATTAGATCTCATTTTGGTTTTAAGTTTTGTGTGTTGGTCCTTTGGACACTTTTGGTTTGTTAGGATTTAGGTCCTTATGAATGTTGACTAAGACTAGGAGAATATGAAACATCGGAATTGTATTGCAAAAAGCTCCACGAATTTCGCAAGCACATTAAAGAATATCGTTAGGAACTTGTGATGCATGAAGTTGTCACTTTTATAAATTATGGCAAAGTAGGTGGTATACTCCATCCGCATTTCAAAAGGAGCAATGCATTCATATCTCATGTACATTCCGCATTGCATATACATTCCATCTCAGTTGCATCTTCATTTCATGTACAATCATTGAAAAGGTGTCGAATCCTCTTAGGGTTATTACATAACATATATTAAAAGGATCCTAAGGTTGGGAACTGATGCCCGAACTATCTTGAGCCAAGCACGTTCTACGCATATTAAAGAGGATCTTGAGCAAAATGGTCAAAACCATACTTGGAAGAAAAGGTGAGGCGAAAGGAGTATTTCGTGTCTGTCCTATTATGCAACATAATCCTTAAAACAAGTGGTTTTCACCACTCCCATAGTGCTTAAAGCCTAAAATCGGAGTAGTAAGGATAGGGTTAAATCCTCATCGAACTTAGGTTGAGGATCCAACTCCCCAAAGCTCTGATTTGACCTTCATGGAGTAGTAAGGATAGGGTCTAATTCTCATCTCGCTTAGGTTGAGAATCCGATTCCCCAAGCTCTGATTTGACCTTCATGGAGTAGTAAGGATAGGGTCTAATTCTCATCTCGCTTAGGTTGAGAATCCGATTCCCCAAAGCTTCCATTTTGCCCACTCAAGAACTTGAAATTCAAAAGAAAATATTTTTCATTTCTTTATTAATACTGGACTGGAAGGATCGTACTACATGTCCCTTGCAAGGATGGGTAGTCATCACCAAGGTCCAAGAAATCAAAGTAAAGTCAAATCCTGGATTATGGGGTTAATCTCCACCGGGGCTATAGACGCCTGGTCGGCAGTGGAGTATGCTCATGCGTGGCAACATGTCTTGTCTAAAAGCAAGACCACTGATCGCTCAAACGAACAGGCTAGCCTGACAGTTTCATCCATAATAGGTTAAATCATTTTGTTCAAGATGAGGTAATGAATTCTGGATCGTAGTAGTAAGGATAGGATTAAATTCCCATCTCGCTTAGGTTGGGAATCCGATTCCCCAAAGCTCTAATTTCACTTACACCTGCACATGGGTTCAAGATGGTAGTGACACATAACCAACTTTGGGATCTAGTAAATTAATTCAGTATACATATATTTGGTCCTAAGAGGGTTCGACAGTTTTAATATGTGTGTTCATGATACTAGAAGGTCTGAGCCTTTGCAACGCAGGTTGCTATAGCATCTTCATCATACATCAAATCCTGCATAAATCATTCATAGCCTTGCATACGAATCATAAGTGAAACTGACAATGGAATGTGATCAATTTCAAACGATAGGGAATGAAGCACATTGCACACACCGAGCTGATGCTTAATAATTCTAATGTTTCATGTATTTTTCGTCTAGTTTCATTCTTGGGATATTTGCTAACGCTTGTATTTGAGTCTGTGTGTTTTCAGGTTGAGTTCTCACCGAAATGCTCAGGAGCATTTCCCAATAGAGTCGCCATTTGTTGTGGCTGATCCACAACGTACCCCAAAATTGGGGACCCACCTTTTTGCATGTGTTCCAAGAAGACCAAAGTGGCCCATAGGCTAAAGTTCAAAGAAAAAAAGCAAAACACCACAAGGAGAAAAAGGTGTCGCGATATCGCGACATGTTGCTCCATCGCGGCCAAAAATGAAAAAGTGTCGTGATATCGCGACATGTTGCACCATCGCGGCCCAAAAATAAAAAGTGTCACGATATCGCGACATGTTGCTCCATCGCGGCCAAAAATGAAAAAGTGTCGCGATATCGCTGCTCGCGATATCGTGACATGTTGCTCCATCGCGGCTAAATGAAAAGGTGTCGCGATATCGCGACATGTTGCTCCATCGCGGCCAAAAATGAAAAGGTGTCGCGATATCGCGACATGTTGCTCCATCGCGGCCAAAAATGAAAAGGTGTCGCGATATCGCGACATGTTGCTCCATCGCGGCCAAAAATGAAAAGGTGTCGCGATATCGCGACATGTTGCACCATCGCGGCCCAAAAGAAAAAGTGTCGCGATATCGCGACATGTTGCTCCATCGCGGCAAAAAGAAAAAGTGTCGCGATATCGCGACATGTTGCTCCATCGCGGCCAAAAAGAAAAAGTGTCGCGATATCGCGACATGTTGCTCCATCGCGGCCAAAAAGAAAAAGTGTCGCGATATCGTGACATGTTGCTCCATCGCGAAAAAGAAAAAGTGTCACGATATCGCGACATGTTGCACCATCGCGGCCAAATGAAAAAGTGTCGCGATATCGCGACATGTTGCTCCATCGCGGCAAAGAAAAAAGTGTCGCGATATCGCGACATGTTGCTCCATCGCGGCCAAAGAGAAAAAGTGTCGCGATATCGCGACATGTTGCATTATCGCGGCCAAAAGAAAGAAAGAGAAGAAAGAAAAGTGTCGCGATATCGCGACATGTTGCATTTCTGACCAAAGAAAGAAAGAAGAAAAGTGTCGTGATATCGCGACATGTTGCATTTTCGCGAAGAAAAGTGTCACGATATCGCGACATGTTGCGTTTTCACGGCCTACAGGAAAAAGTGTCGCGATATCGCGACATGTTGCATTTTCGCGACCAAAGAAAAAGAAAGAAAAGAAGGAAAAGTGTCGCGATATCGCGACATGTTGCATTTTCGTGACCAAATAAGACAAGAAAGAACAAGAAAGAAAAGTGTCGCGATATCGCGACATGTTGCATTTTTGTGGGTAAGGAAAGTAAAGTGTCGCGATATCGCGACATGTTGCATTTTCGTGATTCAAAGCAAAGAGAGAGCAAGGAGGCAAAAGTGTCGCGATATCGCGACATGTTCCATTTTCGTGGTTAAAAGCAACAAAGAGAGCAAGGAGGCAAAAGTGTCGCGATATCGCGACATGTTCCATTTTTGCGATTCAAAGCAACAAAGGAGAGCAAGGAGGCAAAAGTGTCGCGATATCGCGACATGTTCCATTTTTGCCAAGGTAACGGACCTGCATAGTGACGTGGACATAAGGACAAAATCCAGTGAATAAGACAAGCGTTACATAAGGAATCTTTAATGATTTGAAATCATTTAAGATGGTCGTTACACACGGAGGGAAACGGACGCAAGCCCATGTGGAGAAATCGTAGCAAAGGGCCACAAAATGGAAAGCAAAGCACACGCATACAGGGAAGGTGAAATGAACAGTCAGGGAAGGTGAAACGAATAGCCATCGGCAAATGAAGCGAACCGTCAGGAAGGAGAAACAATGTTTTCACAAGTTTAAATACGCCATTCAAAGAGGCCAAGGGGGTGGAAAACTGCTGCAAGTAGCGTTGCAGATTTGAAGGCGATAAGGCCATTCTGGACCTAGTTAGGCTGTTTTTCTCCCAAATACTGGTTTTTCTTCTTCATGGACATGGGTTGGAGATTGCGACGAGCAGAGTTGCAGACTTGAAGGCGATGATGCCGTTCTGGACCTGTTTGAGTCGTTTCTCTTCCATGGACTGGTTTGGGAAAACCAAAAATTTTGCTATTGTAAAATGACACATTTTTAATGCATAAGTGTTCAGAAATTTGCATCTTGTGGGCAAGAAAGAAGGAGATTTTCTTTGCATGCTATGGATTTAATGTTTATTCTTTCATCTTTTCAGATTTCGAATTTATAGATAATGTTGATGCCATTTCTTTGGGTTACATTAGGCGAATATTTGAAATCTGAATTTTATTTCGTACCCTAGGAACCAAGCACTTAGTCTATGGGGATTGTGCTTGTTTTGCAAGTCCAATAGGTTAGGTTGCATGCATGGAGACCTCACATCTTCGGTTTTGTCGAAATAGGATAGCATCATACTGAATGCATTTTATTTCCATTTTCTGCATTTCATTTTCATTTTTCTGCATTTTATATTTTTCCAGAAGTTTTAACTTTTCAAGGCATTAAAATAAACATTTAAAAAATATCAAAATCCAAAAAAACAATGAACAATCACTAAAGTTTCATGATGAAATAAACCAACATTGCCCCTTGTTTACGAGTTACTTGCAATCACTAAGGTGTTCCAAGCATTTAAATTGAATATCTTATATTTGAGATTACTAATACACATATGCAAATGCTAAACAAGCGGAGACCTTGGAGAAGTTGTTTGTTTAACTTCTTTGCAAGAGGGGATTTGGAACCCAAATCCTAAAGGAGAGTGTACTTTCACAATCGGGTGAAAATACCACTCAACAGATTGGCGCTAGAAGGAGGGCCTGAATTGGTTTATTTGAGTGTGATTTAAATGCTATAGGGATTTAAATTTTGAATATTTCATGCCCTATTGATTATTATCTTTAGCCCTCTTTTAACAATACAACCTTGTAGTGTTAAAAGGAGGACATGAATTGCTATGCATTGTTCTAACGCTTTTTGATTGTTCATACAGGAATAATGTGTCTTGATTTGATTTAAAAAATAAATAAATATTTTCTTGACTAACGAGGTTGTCTCCATGCAATTACTTTCATTCGATTTTAATGGATACACCTCTTGGTTGATGCTAACATGATTATTCATATGTTACATGTTTGATATTTGCTAGTCATTTCATGCTTATTTGTAAGGAATTATTTTGTCTAAAATGTATTTGTTGTCGGTATTATGCTCTTCACCTGCGCGTAATGCGATCTTGTGAATCAGAAAGCCTACAACACTAGGAGTATGCTCTTCACTTGCGCATATGCGATCCGGTGAATCGAAACTAATTTACATTTTTAGAATACTTGCTTTGTCAAGGTTCCTTCTTTCATGACTAACAAATTGATTTTGAGGTTATTCTTTGAATTTCATTAATTGCAAGATTTTCTATGTGTCACAGGTCTTCTTTGAGGTATTTTCCACGGTTCTTGTAGGGTTATCATCATCGATTTTGAATCAAATGGCCCAACCTCCACCACCTCCTTGGTACGGAGCCAATAACATTCCTTTGAATATTGTAGGGGATATTCACGAGATCCCTAGGAATATAGAGAGATTTTTGCCCAAATACAAATCGGATGGCCCAAGGACCGTAGAAGAACATATTCAGGCCTATAGGGATGTTTTGATAAGATTGCAAGTTCAACATGAAGATGTGGCTTGTAGACTCTTCCCCATGAGCCTAGACCAAGTGGCTTACGAATGGTATATTTGCTTACCTATCGGTTCCATTACGTCATGGACGCAAATGGAGAATGCTTTTGTCAACCAATTCAGGTCACCATTAGATCCCACAATCATCTATAATCAGTTCATTACATGCAAAAGAGGCCAGGGTGAGCCAATCCGAACTTTTAATTGGAGATTTCAGAAGTGCTATAATAGAGCAATTCGGCATTTTGCCATTGATCCCGTAGTAGCTTTGCAAATATATTTTGGGGCATTGGATCCTATGACGGCAATGTTTGCAAGACAAAATCCTCAAGTTACCACGCTTGCTCTAGCCTACAATGAAGCTATGACCATTGAACAACAAATGACACCACAGAGTTATGGGTTTTCCTAGATGCCTATGGTAGGACAATATGGTCCATATGGTCAAGCTCCTATGATGAATCAGATCATGGCACCACAAATATCAGGCATAAATGCTTTGCCTTATCAACAACCATATTCATCAACACCCGCTTACGCACCCAATCCAATTCTGATTCAAAGTGTGAATCCCTATGCAAATCAAGTGGCTCAAAATCCAACTCAAATGTTAAGTCAAGATCTCACCAATTACGCAAATCCTATTGGAACTAGCAATAACATAGCTCAACCAAAAGAGATTTATTTGGAGGTTGAAGAACTCAAAAAGATGGTTCACAAATTGAGTAATGATTTGGTTCAAAAACAGAAGTATGAATCCCATGCCCCTCACCCAAATCGAAATTTCAACGATAGAGGGAGACAGTGGAATACGAAGCCAAACAATGGGGGTGTGCCTTCCCCTATTGCTAATCAGATAGATACTTCTGCAGGACCAAGTCACTCTAGTTCCATTCTTAATCTTTCTGATTTTGCATGGGAAAAGGGGTGTAGATTGCATGATACAAAGGAGCATAATGAAAGGAATTGTCCCGAAATTGCTATGTATACCCATTGTCTCCAAGCTCAAGTGGATGATTTGGAACTTGTGCCAAATAAGGGTCCACCCCAACATCAACAAGGAGAGGACAACATTTTGGCGGTGGAAACTCTATATCGTCAAGAGAGTGATGACCAAGAGGATCCACACCTTCCAAATTGTGATAAAATTGAATCATGGGTTACAAATTTGGATTATGATAGCTTTACCAATTTGAATTCAAGAAATAACCCACTTTTGGAAATAATCTGGACCATCTATGGAAGGTGAAGATGAATTGGATGAGAAACATGTTGATGAATCGGAAGATGAAGAAGATACTTGAACGTCACAACTTGAACTTGGAAGATGACTACTATGATTCATGGAAGAAGTGGGAAGACTACACTCACTCCAAAACTCGCTAATGAAACTTGTGTACCAATTGATATATAGGACAAAATAATCGCCTACTCAAAGGAAGATATTACAACTCCCGTACAATTTGAGGATGTTTTGGAAGAGATACCAGGGATAGTGAACAAAGAGTTGGAATTAAATGACAAAGTGGTTGATCTATTGGAAGCAACGAAAGCGATTGATCATGAAGATGAGTTACTTGACATACACTTCGACCAAGAATATTTGAGGGTTGAAAAGGATGGGCATGTTTTTAATTGGGTGCCCAATTTTGGTATGTTTGATGAACAAGTAATCAATGAAGAATATGAAGACCATGAGGTAAAAGAGGAAATTGCAAATCCTCACCAAGTTTTGGTAAATGAAAATGTGAAAAAGGTAAAATCTAAACCTTTGTATCCAAACATCCAAGATTTAGGTGAAGATTTGTATAATTCAAATGATATTTATGATGAAATGCCATTGAAGGTGAATGAAGAACAAGGATTAATTTCTAACCACACCTTTGATAACCTTACTTTAATGAATGAAAAGGAGTTTGATGCACTTAAATTGCTAAATCAAATTCATCAACAATTAATTCTTGAATCTAGGATAAAAATTCTTAATGATCCCCATTTAGTAAATATCCTAGATGCTTGTAAATTGTTGCACAATTTTGATTGGCCTAAGAACATGGAAAATGAATTAGCTTTGAAATTTTTAGAAATAGGCTCTTGCTTACAAAATTTCATTTTGAATAAAGAAAGCCTAGTTCTAAATCATGAATGGGATTATGAAATTTGCACCTTAAAGAATAGACAAGAAAGAATTGAAAATCAACCATTGTCTAATCAATCTGGTAATTTGAATCTCACCTATGAGAATACTAATGGAACTAAATCTAATTGGTGGGGTGAGAGAGGAAAGTTGAAGTTGGTTGCATTGTTTGGTCTAATCTTGTTTTCGTTTGATTCCTTCCACATTCGGCATGTGTATCATATTATATGTCTTTTAGAATGCTCTAATCAGGTTTGGGATCCGGGAAAATGATAATCCAAATTTTTGCATCATCTTGTATTATATTGTATTGTATATACTTTTGGTTTTCGTGTTTTGGTTTTGGATTAGATCTCATTTTGGTTTTAAGTTTTGTGTGTTGGTCCTTTGGACACTTTTGGTTTGTTAATTTAGGTCCTTATGAATGTTGACTAAGACTAGGAGAATATGAAACATCGGAATTGTATTGCAGAAAGCTCCACGAATTTCGCAAACACATTAAAGAATATCGTTTGGAACTTATGATGCATGAAGTTGTCAGTTTTATAAATTATGGCAAAGTAGGTGGTATACTCCATCCGCATTTCAAAAGGAGCAATGCATTCATATCTCATGTACATTCCACATTGCATATACATTCCATCTCAGTTGCATCTTCATTTCATGTACAATCATTGAAAAGGTGTCGAATCCTCTTAGGGTTATTACATAACATATATTAAAAGGATCCTAAGGTTGGGAACCGATGCCCGAACTATCTTGAACCAAGCACGTTCTACACATATTAAAGAGGATCTTGAGCAAAATGGTCAAAACCATACTTGGAAGAAAAGGTGAGGCGAAAGGAGTATTTCGTGTCTGTCCTATTATGCAACATAATCCTTAAAACAAGTGGTTTTCACCACTCCCATAGTGCTTAAAGCCTAAAATCGGAGTAGTAAGGATAGGGTTAAATCCTCATCGAACTTAGGTTGAGGATCCAACTCCCCAAAGCTCTGATTTGACCTTCATGGAGTAGTAAGGATAGGGTCTAATTCTCATCTCGCTTAGGTTGAGAATCCGATTCCCAAAGCTTGATTTGACCTTCATGGAGTAGTAAGGATAGGGTCTAATTCTCATCTCGCTTAGGTTGAGAATCCGATTCCCCAAAGCTTCCATTTTGCCCACTCAAGAACTTGAAATTCAAAAGAAAATATTTTTCATTTCTTTATTAATATTGGACTGGAAGGATCGTACTACATGTCCCTTGCAAGGATGGGTAGTCATCACCAAGGTCCAAGAAATCAAAAGTAGAGTCAAATCCTGGATTATGGGGTTAATCTCCACCGGGGCTATAGACGCCTGGCTGGCAGTGGAGTATGCTCATGCGTGGCAACATGTCTTGTCTAAAAGCAAGACCACCGATTGCTCCAACGGACAGAGCTAGCTCGACAATTTCATCCATAACAGGTTAAATCATTTTGTTCAAGATGAGGTAATGAATTCCGGATCGTAGTAGTAAGGATAGGATTAAATTCCCATCTCGCTTAGGTTGGGAATCCGATTCCCCAAAGCTCTAATTTCACTTACACCTGCACATGGGTTCAAGATGGTAGTGACACATAACCAACTTTGGGATCTAGTAAATTAATTCAGTATACATATATTTGGTCCTAAGAGGGTTTGACAATTTTAATATGTTTGTTCATGATACTAGAAGGTCTGAGCCTTTGCAAAGCAGGTTGTTATATCTCTAGCATCTTCATCATACATCAAATCCTGCACAAATCATTCATAGCCTTGCATACGAATCATAAGTGAAACTGACAATGGAATGTTGATCAATTTCAAACGATAGGGAATGAAGCACATTGCACACACCGAGCTGATGCTTAATAATTCTAATGTTTCATGTATTTCTCGTCTAGTTTCATTCTTGGGATATTTTCTAACGCTTGTATTTGAGTCTGTGTGTTTTCAGGTTGAGTTCTCACCGAAATGCTCAGGAGCATTTCCCAATAGAGTCGCCATTTGTTGTGGCTGATCCACAACGTACCCCAAAATTGGGGACCCACCTTTTTTGCATGTGTTCCAAGAAGATCGAAGTGGCCCATAGGCTAAAGTTCAAAGAAAAAAAGCAAAACACCACAAGGAGAAAAAGGTGTCGCGATATCGCGACATGTTGCTCCATCGCGGCCAAAAATGAAAAAGTGTCGCGATATCATGACATGTTGCACCATCGCGGCCAAAAATAAAAAGTGTCACGATATCGCGACATGTTGCTCCATCGTGGCAAAAAATGAAAAAGTGTCGCGATATCGCGACATGTAGAAAAGTGTCGATATCGTGACATGTTGCTCCATCGCGGCCAAAAAGAAAAAGTGTCGCGATATCGCGACATGTTGCACCATCGCGGCCAAAAAGAAAAGGTGTCGCGATATCGCGACATGTTGCTCCATCGCGGCCAAAAAGAAAAGGTGTCGCGATATCGCGACATGTTGCACCATCGCGGCCCAAAAGAAAAAGTGTCGCGATATCGCGACATGTTGCCTCAAAAAGAAAAAGTGTGCGATATCGCACATGTTCTAAAAAAAAAAGTGTATATCACATGTTCTCATCGCCAAAAAGAAAAAGTGTATATACATGTTTCCATCGCGGAAAAAGAAAAAGTGTCACGATATCGCGACATGTTGCTCCATCGCGGCCAAATGAAAAAGTGTCGCGATATCGCGACATGTTGCTCCATCGCGGCCAAAGATGAAAAAGTGTCGCGATATCGCGACATGTTGCTCTATCACGGCCAAAGAGAAAAAGTGTCGCGATATCGCGACATGTTGCTTCATCGCGGCCAAAAGCAAAGGAAAAGAGAAGAAAGAAAAGTGTCGCGATATCGCGACATGTTGCATTTCGTGACCAAACAAGACAAGAAAGAACAAGAAAAGAAAAGTGTTACGATATCGCGACATGTTGCATTTTAAGAAAAAGTGTCGCGATATCGTGACATGTTGCATTTTCATGGCCGTACAGGAAAAAGTGTCGCGATATCGCGACATGTTGCATTTTCGCGACCAAATGAGAAAAGAAAGAACAAGAAGGAAAAGTGTCGCGATATCGCGACATGTTGCATTTTCGCGACCAAATAAGACAAGAAAGAACAAGAAAGAAAAGTGTCGCGATATCGCGACATGTTGCATTTTTGTGGCCGTACAGAAAAAAGTGTCGCGATATCGCGACATGTTGCATTTCGTGATTCAAAGCAACAAAGAAGAGCAAGGAGGCAAAAGTGTCACGATATCGCGACATGTTCCATTTTCGCGATTCAAAGCAACAAAAGAGCAAGGAGGCAAAAGTGTCGCGATATCGCGACATGTTCCATTTTCGCGATTCAAAGCAACAAAGGAGAGCAAGGAGGCAAAAGTGTCGCGATATCGCGACATGTTCCATTTTTGCCAAGGTAACGGACCTGCATAGTGACGTGGACATAAGGACAAAATCCAGTGAATAAGACAAGCGTTACATAAGGAATCTTTAATGATTTGAAATCATTTAAGATGGTCGTTACACACGGAGGGAAACGGACGCAAGCCCATGTGGAGAAATCGTAGCAAAGGGCCACAAAATGGAAAGCAAAGCACACGCATACAGGGAAGGTGAAATGAACAGTCAGGGAAGGTGAAATGAATAGCCATCGACAAATGAAGCAAACCGTCAGGGAAGGAAAAACAATGTTTTCACAAGTTTAAATACGCCATTCAAAGAGGCCAGAGGGGGTGGAAAATTGCTGCAAGTAGCGTTGCAGATTTGAAGGCGATAAGGCCATTATGGACCTAGTTGGGTTGTTTTTCTTTTGTATACTGGTTTTTCTTCTTCATGGACATGGGTTGGAGATTGCGACGAGCAGAGTTGCAGACTTGAAGGCGATGATGCCATTCTGGGCCTGTTTGAGTCGTTTCTCTTCCATGGACTGGTTTGGGAAAACCAAAAATTTTGCTATTGTAAAATGACACATTTTTAATGCATAAGTGTTCAAAAATTTGCATCTTGTGGGCAAGAAAGAAGGAGATTTTCTTTGCATGCTATGGATTTAATGTTTATTCTTTCATCTTTTCAGATTTCGAATTTATAGATAATGTTGATGCCATTTCTTTGGGTTACATTAGGCGAATATTTGAAATCTGAATTTTATTTCGTACCCTAGGAACCAGACACTTAGTCTATGGGGATTGTGCTTGTTTTGCAAGTCCAATAGGTTAGGTTGCATGCATGGAGACCTCACATCTTCGGTTTTGTCGAAATAGGATAGCATCATACTGAATGCATTTTATTTCCATTTTCTGCATTTCATTTTCATTTTTCTGCATTTTATATTTTTCCAGAAGTTTTAACTTTTCAAGGCATTAAAATAAACATTTAAAAAATATCAAAATCCAAAAAAACAATGAACAATCACTAAAGTTTCATGATGAAATAAACCAACATTGCCCCTTGTTTACAGTTACTTGCAATCACTAAGGTGTTCCAAGCATTTAAATTGAATATCTTATATTTGAGATTACTAATACACATATGCAAATGCTAATACACTGGAGACCTTGGAGAAGTTGTTTGTTTAACTTCTTTGCAAGAGGGGATTTGGAACCCAAATCCTAAAGGAGAGTGTACTTTCACAATCGGGTGAAAATACCACTCAACAGATTGGCGCTAGAAGGAGGGCCTGAATTGTTTTATTTCGAGTGTGATTTAAATGCTATAGGGATTTAAATTTTGAATATTTCATGCCCTATTGATTATTATCTTTAGCCCTCTTTTAACAATACAACCTTGTAGTGTTAAAAGGAGGACATGAATTGCTATGCATTGTTCTAACGCTTTTTGATTGTTCATACAGGAATAATGTGTCTTGATTTGATTTAAAAAATAAATAAATTTCTTGACTAACGAGGTTGTCTCCATGCAATTACTTTCATTTGATTTTAATGGATACACCTCTTGGTTGATGCTAACATGATTATTCATACGTTACATGTTTGATATTTGCTAGTCATTTCATGCTTATTTTTAAGGAATTATTTTGTCTAAAAATGTATTTGTTGTCGGTATTATGCTCTTCACCTGCGCGTAATGCGATCTTGTGAATCATAAAGCCTACAACACTAGGAGTATGCTCTTCACTTGCGCATATGCGATCTGGTGAATCAGAAACTAATTTACATTTTTAGAATACTGCTTTGTCAAGGTTCCTTCTTTCATGACTAACAAATTGATTTTGAGGTTATTCTTTGAATTTCATTAATTGCAGGATTTTCTATGTGTCACAGGTCTTCTTTGAGGTATTTTTCACGGTTCTTGTAGGGCTATCATCATCGATTTTGAATCAAATGGCCCAACCTCCACCACCTCCTTGGTACGGAGTCAATAACATTCCTTTGAATATTGTAGGGGATATTCATGAGATCCCTAGGAATATAGAGAGATTTTTGCCCAAATACAAATCGGATGGCCCAAGGACCGTAGAAGAACATATTCAGGCCTATAGGGATGTTTTGATAAGATTGCAAGTTCAACATGAAGATGTGGCTTGTAGACTCTTCCCCATGAGCCTAGACCAAGTGGCTTACGAATGGTATATTTGCTTACCTCATCTGGTTCCATTACGTCATGGACGCAAATGGAGAATGCTTTTGTCAACCAATTCAGGTCACCATTAGATCCCACAATCATCTATAATCAGTTCATTACATGCAAAAGAGGCCAGGGTGAGCCAATCCGAACTTTTAATCAGAGATTTCAGAAGTGCTATAATAGAGCAATTCAGCATTTTGCCATTGATCCCGCAGTAGCTTTGCAAATATATTTTGGGGCATTGGATCCTATGACGGCAATGTTTGCAAGGCAAAATCCTCAAGTTACCACGCTTGCTCTAGCCTACAATGAAGCTATGACCATTGAACAACAAATGACACCACAGGGTTATGGGTTTTCCCAGATGCCTATGGTAGGACAATATGGTCCATATGGTCAAGCTCCTATGATGAATCAGATCATGGCACCACAAATATCATGCATAAATGCTTTGCCTTATCAACAACCATATTCATCAACACCCGCTTACGCACCCAATCCAATTCTCGATTCAAAGTGTGAATCCCTATGCAAATCAAGTGGCTCAAAATCCAACTCAAATGTTAAGTCAAGATCTCACCAATTACGCAAATCCTATTGGAACTAGCAATAACATAGCTCAACCAAAAGAGATTTATTCAGAGGTTGAAGAACTCAAAAAGATGGTTCACAAATTGAGTAATGATTTGGTTCAAAAATAGAAGTATGAATCCCATGCCCCTCACCCAAATCGAAATTTCAACGATAGAGGGAGACAGTGGAATACGAAGCCAAACAATGGGGGTGTGCCTTCCCCTATTGCTAATCAGATAGATACTTCTGCAGGACCAAGTCACTCTAGTTCCATTCTTAATCTTTCTGATTTTGCATGGGAAAAGGGGTGTAGATTGCATAATACAAAGGAGCATAATGAAAGGAATTGTCCCGAAATTGCTATGTATACCCATTGTCTCCAAGCTCAAGTGGATGATTTGGAACTTGTGCCAAATAAGGGTCCACCCCAACATCAACAAGGAGAGGACAACATTTTGGCGGTGGAAACTCTATATCGTCAAGAGAGTGATGACCAAGAGGATCCACACCTTCCAAATTGTGATAAAATTGAATCATGGGTTACAAATTTGGATTATGATAGCTTTACCAATTTGAATTCAAGAAATAACCCACTTTTGGAAATAATCTGGACCATCTATGGAAGGTGAAGATGAATTGGATGAGAAACATGTTGATGAATCAGAAGAGGAAGAAGAAGTAGTTGAACATCACGACTTGAACTTGGAAGATGACTACTATGATTCATGGAAGAAGTGGGAAGACTACACTCACTCCAAAACTTGCTAATGAAACTTGTGTGCCAATTGATATAGAGGACAACATAATCGCCTACTCAAAGGAAGATATTACAACTCCTGTGCAATTTGAGGATGTTTTGGAAGAGATACCAGGGATAGTGAACAAATATTTGGAATTAAATGACAAAGTGGTTGATCTATTGGAAGCAACGAAAGCGATTGATCATGAAGATGAGTTACTTGACATACACTTCGACCAAGAATATTTGAGGGTTGAAAAGGATGGGCATGTTTTTAATTGGGTGCCCAATTTTGGTATGTTTGATGAGCAAGTAATCAATGAAGAATATGAAGACCATGAGGTAAAAGAGGAAATTGCAAATCCTCACCAAGTTTTGGTAAATGAAAATGTGAAAAAGGTAAAATCTAAACCTTTGTGTCCAAACATCCAAGATTTAGGTGAAGATTTGTATAATTCAAATGATATTTATGATGAAATGCCATTGAAGGTGAATGAAGAACAAGGATTAATTTCTAACCACACCTTTGATAACCTTACTTTAATGAATGAAAAGGAGTTTGATGCACTTAAATTGCTAAATCAAATTCATCAACAATTAATTCTTGAATCTAGGATAAAAATTCTTAATGATCCCCATTTAGTAAATATCCTAGATGCTTGTAAATTGTTGCACAATTTTGATTGGCCTAAGAACATGGAAAATGAATTAGCTTTGAAATTTTTAGAAATAGGCTCTTGCTTACAAAATTTCATTTTGAATAAAGAAAGCCTAGTTCTAAATCATGAATGGGATTATGAAATTTGCACCTTAAAGAATAGACAAGAAAGAATTGAAAATCAACCATTGTCTAATCAATCTGGTAATTTGAATCTCACCTATGAGAATACTAATGGAACTAAATCTAATTGGTGGGGTGAGAGAGGAAAGTTGAAGTTGGTTGCATTGTTTGGTCTAATCTTGTTTTCGTTTGATTCCTTCCACATTCGGCATGTGTATCATATTATATGTCTTTTAGAATGCTCTAATCAGGTTTGGGATCCGGGAAAATGATAATCCAAATTTTTACATCATCTTGTATTATATTGTAATTTGTATATACTTTTGGTTTTCGTGTTTTGGTTTTGGATTAGATCTCATTTTGGTTTTAAGTTTTGTGTGTTGGTCCTTTGGACACTTTTGGTTTGTTAATTTAGGTCCTTATGAATGTTGACTAAGACTAGGAGAATATGAAACATCGGAATTGTATTGCAGAAAGCTCCACGAATTTCGCAAACACATTAAAGAATATCGTTTGGAACTTATGATGCATGAAGTTGTCAGTTTTATAAATTATGGCAAAGTAGGTGGTATACTCCATCCGCATTTCAAAAGGAGCAATGCATTCATATCTCATGTACATTCCGCATTGCATATACATTCCATCTCGGTTGCATCTTCATTTCATGTGCAATCATTGAAAAGGTGTCGAATCCTCTTAGGGTTATTACATAACATATATTAAAAGGATCCTAAGGTTGGGAACTGATGCCCGAACTATCTTGAGCCAAGCACGTTCTACACATATTAAAGAGGATCTTGAGCAAAATGGTCAAAACCATACTTGGAAGAAAAGGTGAGGCGAAAGGAGTATTTCGTGTCTGTCCTATTATGCAACATAATCCTTAAAAAAGTGGTTTTCACCACTCCCATAGTGCTTAAAGCCTAAAATCAGAGTAGTAAGGATAGGGTTAAATCCTCATCGAACTTAGGTTGAGGATCCAACTCCCCAAAGCTTCGATTTGACCTTCATGGAGTAGTAAGGATAGGGTCTAATTCTCATCTCGCTTAGGTTGAGAATCGATTCCCAAAGCTTGATTTGACCTTCATGGAGTAGTAAGGATAGGGTCTAATTCTCATCTCGCTTAGGTTGAGAATCCGATTCCCCAAAGCTTCCATTTTGCCCACTCAAGAACTTGAAATTCAAAAGAAAATATTTTTCATTTCTTTATTAATATTGGACTGGAAGGATCGTACTACATGTCCCTTGCAAGGATGGGTAGTCATCACCAAGGTCCAAGAAATCAAAGTAAAGTCAAATCCTGGATTATGGGGTTAATCTCCACCGGGGCTATAGACGCCTGGTCGGCAGTGGAGTATGCTCATGCGTGGCAACATGTCTTGTCTAAAAGCAAGACCATTGACTGCTCAAACAGACAGAGCTAGCTCGACAATTTCATCCATAACGAGGTTAAATCATTTTGTTCAAGATGAGGTAATGAACTCCGGATAGAGTAGTAAGGATAGGATTAAATTCCCATCTCGCTTAGGTTGGGAATCCGATTCCCCAAAGCTCTGATTTCACTTACACTTGCACATGGGTTCAAGATGGTAGTGACACATAACCAACTTTGGGATCTAGTAAATTAATTCAGTATACATATATTTGGTCCTAAGAGGGTTTGACAGTTTTAATATGTTTGTTCATGATACTAGAAGGTCCGAGCCTTTGCAAAGCAGGTTGTTCTATATCTAGCATCTTCATCATACATCAAATCCTGCACAAATCATTCATAGCCTTGCATACGAATCATAAGTGAAACTGACAATGGAATGTTGATCAATTTCAAACGATAGGGAATGAAGCACATTGCACACACCGAGCTGATGCTTAATAATTCTAATGTTTCATGTATTTCTCGTCTAGTTTCATTCTTGGGATATTTGCTAACGCTTGTATTTGAGTCTGTGTGTTTTCAGGTTGAGTTCTCACCGAAATGCTCAGGAGCATTTCCCAACAGAGTCACCATTTGTTGTGGCTGATCCACAACGTACCCCAAAATTGGGGACCCACCTTTTTTGCATGTGTTCCAAGAAGACCGAAGTGGCCCATAGGCTAAAGTTCAAAGAAAAAAAGCAAAACACCACAAGGAGAAAAAGGTGTCGTGATATCGCGACATGTTGCTCCATCGCGACAGAAAAAGAAAAAGTGTCGTGATATCGGACATGTTGCACCATCGTGGCCAAAAATAAAAAGTGTCACGATATCGTGACATGTTGCTCCATCGTGGCAAAAAAAAAAGTGAAAATAAAATACATGTTGTACCATCACGGCCAAAAGAAAAAGTGTCGCGATATCGCGACATGTTGCTCCATCGCGGCCAAAAATGAAAAAGTGTCACGATATCGCGACATGTTGCTCCATCGCGGCCAAAAAGAAAAGGTGTCACGATATCGCGACATGTTGCTCCATCGCGGCCAAAAAAGAAAAAGTGTCGCGATATCGTGACATGTTGTCAAAAAAAAAAAAAAAAATGCACATGTTGCCATGCGCCAAATGAAAAAGTGTCGCGATATCGCGACATGTTGCTCCATCGTGGCCAAAGAAAAAAAGTGTCGCGATATCGCGACATGTTGCTCCATCGCGGCCAAAAATGAAAAAGTGTCGCGATATCGCGACATGTTGCTCCATCGCGGCCAAAAGCAAAGGAAAAGAGAAGAAAGAAAAGTGTCACGATATCGCGACATGTTGCATTTTCGTGACCAAATGAGAAAAGAAAGAACAAGAAAAAAAAGTGTCGTGATATCGTGACATGTTGCATTTTCGTGGTCGAGAGAAAAAGTGTCGCGATATCGTGACATGTTGCGTTTTCACGGCCATACAGGAAAAAGTGTCGCGATATCGCGACATGTTGCATTTTCGCGACCAAATGAGAAAAGAAAGAACAAGAAGGAAAAGTGTCGCGATATCGCGACATGTTGCATTTTCGTGACCAAATAAGACAAGAAAGAACAAGAAAAGAAAAGTGTCGCGATATCGCGACATGTTGCGTTTTTGTGGCCGTATAGGAAAAAGTGTCGCGATATCATTTTTGAAAAAGTGTCGCGATATCGCGACATGTTGCATTTTCGTGATTCAAAGCAACAAAGGAGAGCAAGAAGGCAAAAGTGTCGCGATATCGCGACATGTTCCATTTTCGTGATTAAAAGCAACAAAAGAGGAAGGAGCCAAAAGTGTCGCGATATCGCGACATGTTCCATTTTGGCGATTCAAAGCAACAAAATAGAGCGAGGAGGCAAGAAGTGTCGCGATATCGCGACATGTTCCATTTTTGCCAAGGTAACGGACCTGCATAGTGACGTGGACATAAGGACAAAATCCAGTGAATAAGACAAGCGTTACATAAGGAATCTTTAATGATTTGAAATCATTTAAGATGGTCGTTACACACGGAGGGAAACGGACGCAAGCCCATGTGGAGAAAACGTAGCAAAGGGCCACAAAATGGAAAGCAAAGCACACGCATACAGGGAAGGTGAAATGAACAGTCAGGGAAGGTGAAACGAGCAGCCATCGGCAAATGAAGCGAACCGTCAGGAAGGAAAAACAATGTTTTCACAAGTTTAAATACGCCATTCAAAGAGGCCAGGAGGGGTGGAAAATTGTTGCAAGTAGCGTTGCAGGTTTGAAGGCGATAAGGCCATTCTGGACCTAGTTGGGCTGTTTTTCTTCCATAGACTGGTTTTTCTTCTTCATGGACATGGGTTGGAAATTGCGACGAGCAGAGTTGCAGACTTGAAGGCGATGATGCCATTCTGGACCTGTTTGAGTCGTTTCTCTTCCATGGACTGGTTTGGGAAAACCAGAAATTTTGCTATTGTAAAATGACACATTTTTAATGCATAAGTGTTCAAAAATTTGCATCTTGTGGGCAAGAAAGAAGGAGATTTTCTTTGCATGCTATGGATTTAATGTTTATTCTTTCATCTTTTCAGATTTTGAATTTATAGATAATGTTGATGCCATTTCTTTGGGTTACATTAGGCGAATATTTGAAATCTGAATTTTATTTCGTACCCTAGGAACCAAGCACTTAGCTTATCCGGATTGTGCTTGTTTTGCAAGTCCAATAGGTTAGGTTGCATGCATGGAGACCTCACATCTTCGGTTTTGTCGAAATAGGATAGCATCATACTTGAATGCATTTTATTTTCATTTTCTGCATTTCATTTTCATTTTTCTGCATTTTATATTTTTCCAGAAGTTTTAACTTTTCAAGGCATTAAAATAAACATTTAAAAAATATCAAAATCCAAAAAAACAATGAACAATCACTAAAGTTTCATGATGAAATAAACCAACATTGCCCCTTGTTTACAGTTACTTGCAATCACTAAGGTGTTCCAAGCATTTAAATTGAATATCTTATATTTGAGATTACTAATACACATATGCAAATGCTAATACAACGGAGACCTTGGAGAAGTTGTTTGTTTAACTTCTTTGCAAGAGGGGATTTGGAACCCAAATCCTAAAGGAGAGTGTACTTTCACAATCGGGTGAAAATACCACTCAACAGATTGGCGCTAGAAGGAGGGCCTGAATTGTTTTATTTCGAGTGTGATTTAAATGCTATAGGGATTTAAATTTTGAATATTTCATGCCCTATTGATTATTATCTTTAGCCCTCTTTTAACAATACAACCTTGTAGTGTTAAAAGGAGGACATGAATTGCTATGCATTGTTCTAACGCTTTTTGATTGTTCATACAGGGAATAATGTGTCTTGATTTGATTTAAAATAATAATAATAATAATTTTTGACTAACGAGGTTGTCTCCATGCAATTACTTTCATTTGATTTTAATGGATACACCTCTTGGTTGATGCTAACATGATTATTCATACGTTACATGTTTGATATTTGCTAGTCATTTCATGCTTATTTTTAAGGAATTATTTTGTCTAAAATGTATTTGTTGTCGGTATTATGCTCTTCACCTGCGCGTAATGCGATCTTGTGAATCGAAAGCCTACAACACTAGGAGTATGCTCTTCACTTGCGCATATGTGATCCGGTGAATCGAAACTAATTTACATTTTTAGAATACTTGCTTTGTCAAGGTTCCTTCTTTCATGACTAACAAATTGATTTTGAGGTTATTCTTTGAATTTCATTAATTGCAGGATTTTCTGTGTGTCGCAGGTCTTCTTTGAGATATTTTCCACGGTTCTTGTAGGGTTATCATCATTGATTTTGAATCAAATGGCCCAACCTCCACCACCTCCTTGGTACGGAGCCAATAACATTCCTTTGAATATTGCAGGGGATATTCACGAGATCCCTAGGAATATAGAGAGATTTTTGCCCAAATACAAATCGGATGGCCCAAGGACCGCAGAAGAACATATTCAGGCCTATAGGGATGTTTTGATAAGATTGCAAGTTCAACATGAAGATGTGGCTTGTAGACTCTTCCCCATGAGCCTAGACCCAAGTGGCTTACGAATGGTATATTTGCTTACCTCATCTGGTTCCATTACGTCATGGACGCAAATGGAGAATGCTTTTGTCAACCAATTCAGGTCACCATTAGATCCCACAATCATCTATAATCAGTTCATTACATGCAAAAGAGGCCAGGGTGAGCCAATCCAAACTTTTAATCAGAGATTTCAGAAGTGCTATAATAGAGCAATTCGGCATTTTGCCATTGATCCCGCAGTAGCTTTGCAAATATATTTTGGGGCATTGGATCCTATGACGGCAATGTTTGCAAGGCAAAATCCTCAAGTTACCACGCTTGCTCTAGCCTACAATGAAGCTATGACCATTGAACAACAAATGACACCACAGGGTTATGGGTTTTCCCTAGATGCCTATGGTAGGACAATATGGTCCATATGGTCAAGCTCCTATGATGAATCAGATCATGGCACCACAAATATCGGGCATAAATGCTTTGCCTTATCAACAACCATATTCATCAACACCCGCTTACGCACCCAATCCAATTCCGATTCAAAGTGTGAATCCCTACGCAAATCAAGTGGCTCAAAATCCAACTCAAATGTTAAGTCAAGATCTCACCAATTACGCAAATCCTATTGGAACTAGCAATAACATAGCTCAACCAAAAGAGATTTATTCAGAGGTTGAAGAACTCAAAAATATGGTTCACAAATTGAGTAATGATTTGGTTCAAAAATAGAAGTATGAATCCCATGCCCCTCACCCAAATCGAAATTTCAACAATAGAGGGAGACAAGTGGAATACGAAGCCAAACAATGGGGGTGTGCCTTCCCCTATTGCTAATCGGATAGATACTTCGCAGGACCAAGTCACTCTAGTTCCATTCTTAATATTTCTGATTTTGCATGGGAAAAGGGGTGTAGATTGCATAATACAAAGGAGCATAATGAAAGGAATTGTCCCGAAATTGCTATGTATACCCATTGTCTCCAAGCTCAAGTGGATGATTTGGAACTTGTGCCAAATAAGGGTCCACCCCAACATCAACAAGGAGAGGACAACATTTTGGTGGTGGAAACTCTATATCGTCAAGAGAGTGATGACCAAGAGGATCCACACCTTCCAAATTGTGATAAAATTGAATCATGGGTTACAAATTTGGATTATGATAGCTTTACCAATTTGAATTCAAGAAATAACCCACTTTTGGAAATAATTGGACCATCTATGGAAGGTGAAGATGAATTGGATGAGAAACATGTTGATGAATCAGAAGATGAAGAAGTGCTTGAGCGTCACGACTTGAACTTGGAAGATGATTACTATGATTCATGGAAGAAGTGGGAAGACTACACTCACTCCAAAACTGCTAATGAAACTTGTGTGCCAATTGATATACAGGACAACATAATCGCCTACTCAAAGGAAGATATTATAACTCCTGTGCAATTTGAGGATGTTTTGGAAGAGATACCAGGGATAGTGAACCAAAGAATTGGAATTAAATGACAAAGTGGTTGATCTATTGGAAGCAACGAAAGCGATTGATCATGAAGATGAGTTACTTGACATACACTTCGACCAAGAATATTTGAGGGTTGAAAAGGATGGGCATGTTTTTAATTGGGTGCCCAATTTTGGTATGTTTGATGAGCAAGTAATCAATGAAGAATATGAAGACCATGAGGTAAAAGAGGAAATTGCAAATCCTCACCAAGTTTTGGTAAATGAAAATGTGAAAAAGGTAAAATCTAAACCTTTGTGTCCAAACATCCAAGATTTAGGTGAAGACTTGTATAATTCAAATGATATTTATGATGAAATGCCATTGAAGGTGAATGAAGAACAAGGATTAATTTCTAACCACACCTTTGATAACCTTACTTTAATGAATGAAAAGGAGTTTGATGCACTTAAATTGCTAAATCAAATTCATCAACAATTAATTCTTGAATCTAGGATAAAAATTCTTAATGATCCCCATTTAGTAAATATCCTAGATGCTTGTAAATTGTTGCACAATTTTGATTGGCCTAAGAACATGGAAAATGAATTAGCTTTGAAATTTTTAGAAATAGGCTCTTGCTTACAAAATTTCATTTTGAATAAAGAAAGCCTAGTTCTAAATCATGAATGGGATTATGAAATTTGCACCTTAAAGAATAGACAAGAAAGAATTGAAAATCAACCATTGTCTAATCAATCTGGTAATTTGAATCTCCACCTATTAGAATACTAATGGAACTAAATCTAATTGGTGGGGTGAGAGAGGAAAGTTGAAGTTGGTTGCTTTGTTTGGTCTAGTCTTGTTTTCGTTTGATTCCTTCCACATTCGGCATGTGTATCACATTATATGTTTGTTGGAATGCTCTAATCGGGTTTGGGATCCGGGAAAATGATAATCCAAAATTTTGCATCATCTTGTATTATATTGTACATTTGTATATACTTTTGGTTTTTGTGTTTTGGTTTTGGATTAGATCTCATTTTGGTTTTAAGTTTTGTGTGTTGGTCCTTTGGACATTTTTGGTTTGTTGCGAACTTAGGTCCTTATGAATGTTGACTAAGACTAGGAGAATATGAAACATCGGAATTGTATTGCAGAAAGCTCCACGAATTTCGCAAACACATTAAAGAATATCGTTTGGAACTTGTGATGCATGAAGTTGTCAGTTTTATAAATTATGGCAAAGTAGGTGGTATACTCTCATCCGCATTTCAAAAGGAGCAATGCATTCATATCTCATGTACATTCCGCATTGCATATACATTCCATCTCAGTTGCATCTTCATTTCATGGACAATCATTGAAAAGGTGTCGAATCCTCTTAGGGTTATTACATAACATATATTAAAAGGATCCTAAGGTTGGGAACCGATGCCCGAACTATCTTGAACCAAGCACGTTCTACGCATATTAAAGAGGATCTTGAGCAAAATGGTCAAAACCATACTTGGAAGAAAAGGTGAGGCGAAAGGAGTATTTCGTGTCTGTCCTATCATGCAACATAATCCTTAAAACAAGTGGTTTTCACCACTCCCATAGTGCTTAAAGCCTAAAATCAGAGTAGTAAGGATAGGGTTAAATCCTCATCGAACTTAGGTTGAGGATCCAACTCCCCAAAGCTCTGATTTGACCTTCATGGAGTAGTAAGGATAGGGTCTAATTCTCATCTCGCTTAGGTTGAGAATCCGATTCCCCAAAGCTCCGATTTGACCTTCATGGAGTAGTAAGGATAGGGTCTAATTCTCATCTCGCTTAGGTTGAGAATCCGATTCCCCAAAGCTTCCATTTTGCCCACTCAAGAACTTGAAATTCAAAAGAAAATATTTTTCATTTCTTTATTAATATTGGATTGGAAGGATCGTACTACATGTCCCTTGCAAGGATGGGTAGTCATCCCCAAGGTCCAAGAAATCAAAGTAGAGTCAAATCCTGGATTATGGGGTTAATCTCCACCAGGGCTATAGACGCCTGGTCGGCAGTGGAGTATGCTCATGCGTGGCAACATGTCTTGTCTAAAAGCAAGACCACTGATTGCTCAAACGGACAGGCTAGCCCGACAATTTCATCCATAACAGGTTAAATCATTTTGTTCAAGATGAGGTAATGAACTCCGGATCAGAGTAGTAAGGATAGGATTAAATTCCCATCTCGCTTAGGTTGGGAATCCGATTCCCCAAAGCTCTAATTTCACTTACACTTGCACATGGGTTCAAGATGGTAGTGACACATAACCAACTTTGGGATCTAGTAAATTAATTCAGTATACATATATTTGGTCCTAAGAGGGTTTGACAATTTTAATATGTTTGTTCATGATACTAGAAGGTCTGAGCCTTTGCAAAGTAGGTTGTTATATCTCTAGCATCTTCATCATACATCAAATCCTGCACAAATCATTCATAGCCTTGCATACGAATCATAAGTGAAACTGACAATGGAATGTTGATCAATTTCAAACGATAGGGAATGAAGCACATTGCACACACCGAGCTGATGCTTAATAATTCTAATGTTTCATGTATTTCTCGTCTAGTTTCATTCTTGGGATATTTGCTAACGCTTGTATTTGAGTCTATGTGTTTTCTAGGTTGAGTTCTCACCGAAATGCTCAGGAGCATTTCCCAGCAGAGTCACCATTTGTTGTGGCTGATCCACAACGTACCCCAAAATTGGGGACCCACCTTTTTTGCATGTGTTCCAAGAAGACCGAAGTGGCCCATAGGCTAAAGTTCAAAGAAAAAAAGCAAAACACCACAAGGAGAAAAAGGTGTCGCGATATCGCGACATGTTGCTCCATCACGGCCAAAAATGAAAAAGTGTCGCGATATCATGACATGTTGCACCATCGCGGCCAAAAAGAAAAAGTGTCACGATATCGCGACATGTTGCTCCATCGTGGCAAAAAATGAAAAAGTGTCGCGATTACATAAAAATGTGCGATATCGCGACATGTTGCACCATCGCGGCCAAAAATGAAAAAGTGTCGCGATATCGCGACATGTTGCTCCATCGCGGCCAAAAGAGAAAAAGTGTCGCGATATCGCGACATGTTGCTCCATCGCGGCCAAAAATGAAAAGGTGTCGCGATATCGCGACATGTTGCACCATCGCGGCCCAAAAAGAAAAAGTGTCACGATATCGCGACATGTTGCTCGTTGCGGCCAAAAGAGAAAAAGTGTCGTGATATCGCGACATGTTGCTCGTTGGGCAAAAAGAAAAAGTGTATATACATGTTGCCCATCGCGGCCAAAAAGAAAAAGTAACAAAAAAAAAAAAGTGTCGCGATATCGTGACATGTTGCTCTATCGCGGCCAAAAATGAAAAAGTGTCGCGATATCGCGACATGTTGCTTCATCGTGGCCAAAAGCAAAGGAAAAGAGAAGAAAGAAAAGTGTCACGATATCGCGACATGTTGCATTTCGTGACCAAATAAGACAAGAAAGAACAAGAAAAAAGTCTAAGAAAAAGTGTCACGATATCGTGACATGTTGCTCACGGCGACAGGAAAAAGTGTCGCGATATCGCGACATGTTGCATTTTCGCGACCAAATGAGAAAAGAAAGAACAAGAAGGAAAAGTGTCACGATATCGCGACATGTTGCATTTTCACGACCAAATAAGACAAGAAAGAACAAGAAAAGAAAAGTGTCGCGATATCGCGACATGTTGCGTTTTTGTGGCCGTACAGGAAAAAGTGTCGCGATATCACGACATGTTGCATTTTCGTGGCCGTACAAAAAAAAGTGTTGCGATATCGTGACATGTTGCGTTTTCACGATTCAAAGCAACAAAGGAGAGAAAGGAGGCAAAAGTGTCGCGATATCGCGACATGTTACATTTTCACGATTCAAAGCAACAAAAGTGAGCAAGGAGGCAAAAGTGTCGCGATATCGCGACATGTTCCATTTTCGCGATTCAAAGCAACAAAGGAGAGCAAGGAGGCAAAAGTGTCGCGATATCGCGACATGTTCCATTTTTGCCAAGGTAACGGACCTGCATAGTGACGTGGACATAAGGACAAAATCCAGTGAATAAGACAAGCGTTACATAAGGAATATTTAATGATTTGAAATCATTTAAGATGGTCGTTACACACGGAGGGAAACGGACGCAAGCCCATGTGGAGAAATCGCAGCAAAGGGCCACAAAATGGAAAGCAAAGCACACGCATACAGGGAAGGTGAAATGAACAGTCAGGGAAGGTGAAACGAGCAGCCATCGGCAAATGAAGCGAACCGTCAGGAAGGAAAAACAATGTTTTCACAAGTTTAAATACGCCATTCAAAGAGGCCAAGGGGGTGGAAAACTACTGCAAGTAGCGTTGCAGGTTTGAAGGCGATAAGGCCATTCTAGACCTAGTTAGGCTATTTTTCTTCCGAAGACTGGTTTTTCTTCTTCATGGACATGGGTTGGAAATTGCGACGAGCGAGTTGCGGACTTGAAGGCGATGATGCCATTCCGGACCTGTTTGAGTCGTTTCTCTTCCATGGACTGGTTTGGGAAAACCAAAAATTTTGCTATTGTAAAATGACACATTTTTAATGCATAAGTGTTCAAAAATTTGCATCTTGTGGGCAAGAAAGAAGGAGATTTTCTTTGCATGCTATGGATTTAATGTTTATTCTTTCATCTTTTCAGATTTTGAATTTATAGATAATGTTGATGCCATTTCTTTGGGTTACATTAGGCGAATATTTGAAATCTGAATTTTATTTCGTACCCTAGGAACCAGCACTTAGCCTATGGGGATTGTGCTTGTTTTGCAAGTCCAATAGGTTAGGTTGCATGCATGGAGACCTCACATCTTCGGTTTTGTCGAAATAGGATAGCATCATACTTGAATGCATTTTATTTCCATTTTCTGCATTTCATTTTCATTTTTTGCATTTTATATTTTTCAGAAGTTTTAACTTTTCAAGGCATTAAAATAAAACTTTAAAAATATCAAAATCCAAAAAAACAATGAACAATCACTAAAGTTTCATGATGAAATAAACCAACATTGCCCCTTGTTTACGAGTTACTTGCAATCACTAAGGTGTTCCAAGCATTCAAATTGAATATCTTATATTTGAGATTACTAATACACATATGCAAATGCTAATACAACGGAGACCTTGGAGAAGTTGTTTGTTTAACTTCTTTGCAAGAGGGGATTTGGAACCCAAATCCTAAAGGAGAGTGTACTTTCACAATCGGGTGAAAATACCACTCAACAGATTGGCGCTAGAAGGAGGGCCTGAATAGGTTTATTTTGAGTGTGATTTAAATGCTATAGGGATTTAAATTTTGAATATTTCATGCCCTATTGATTATTATCTTTAGCCCTCTTTTAACAATACAACCTTGTAGTGTTAAAAGGAGGACATGAATTGCTATGCATTGTTCTAACGCTTTTGATTGTTCATACAGGAATAATGTGTTTTGATTTGATTTAAAAAATAAATAAAAAATTTGGTCTTGACTAACGAGGTTGCTCCATGCAATTACTTTCATTCGATTTTAATGGATACACCTCTGGTTGATGCTAACATGATTATTCATATGTTACCTGTTTGATATTTGCTAGTCAATTTCATGCTTATTTGTAAGGAATTATTATTATTTTTTTCTAAAATGTATTCATTGTCGGTATTATGCTCTTCACTTGCATGTAATGTGATATTGTGAATCAGAAAGCCTACAACACTAGGAGTATGCTCTTCACTTGCGCATATGTGATCTGGTGAAACAAAAACTTACATTTTTAGAATACTTGCTTTGTCAAGGTTCCTTCTTTCATGACTAACAAATTGATTTTGAGGTTATTCTTTGAATTTCATTAATTGCAGGATTTTCTGTGTGTCATAGGTCTTCTTTGAGGTACTAAGAGTTTGTCACGGTTCTTGTAGGGTTATCATCATTGATTTTGAATCAAATGGCCCAACCTCCACCAACTCCTTGGTACGGAGCCCATAACATTCCTTTGAATATTATAGGGGATATTCACGAGATCCCTAGGAATATAGAGAGATTTTTGCCCAAATACAAATCGGATGGCCCAAGGACCGTAGAAGAACATATTCAGGCCTATAGGGATGTTTTGATAAGATTGCAAGTTCAACATGAATATGTGGCTTGTAGACTCTTCCCCATGAGCCTAGACCAAGTGGCTTACGAATGGTATATTTGCTTACCTACTTGGTTCCATTACGTCATGGACGCAAATGGTGGATGCTTTTGTTAACCAATTCAGGTCACCATTAGATCCCACAATCATCTATAATCAGTTCATTACATGCAAAAGAGGCCAGGGTGAGCCAATCCGAGCTTTTAATCAGAGATTTCAGAAGTGCTATAATAGAGCAATTCGGCATTTTGCCATTGATCCCGCAGTAGCTTTGCAAATATATTTTGGGGCATTGGATCCTATGATGGCAATGTTTGCAAGGCAAAATCCTCAAGTTACCACGCTTGCTCTAGCCTACAATGAAGCTATGACCATTGAACAACAAATGACACCACAGGGTTATGGGTTTTCCCAGATGCCTATGGTAGGACAATATGGTCCATATGGTCAAGCTCCTATGATGAATCGGATCATGGCACCGCAAATATCAGGCATAAATGCTTTGCCTTATCAACAACCGTATTCATCAACACCCGCTTACGCACCCAATCCAATTCCGATTCAAAGTGTGAATCCCTATGCAAATCAAGTGGCTCAAAATCCAACTCAAATGTTAAGTCAAGATCTCACCAATTACACAAATCCTATTGGAACTAGCAATAACATAGCTCACCCCAAAGAGATTTATTCAGAGGTTGAAGAACTCAAAAATATAGTTCACAAATTGAGTAATGATTTGGTTCAAAAATAGAAGTATGAATCTCATGCCCCTCACCCAAATCAAAATTTCAACAATAGAGGGAGACAAGTGGAATACGAAGCCAAACAATGAGGGTGTGCCTTCCCCTATTGCTAATCAGATAGATACTTCTACAGGACCAAGTCACTCTAGTTCCATTCTTAATATTTCTGATTTTGCATGGGAAAAGGGGTGTAGATTGCATAATACAAAGGAGCATAATGAAAGGAATTGTCCCGAAATTGCTATGTATACCCATTGTCTCCAAGCTCAAGTGGATGATTTGGAACTTGTGCCAAATAAGGGTCCACCCCAACATCAACAAGGAGAGGACAACATTTTGGTGGTGGAAACTCTACATCGTCAAGAGAGTGATGACCAAGAGAATCCACACCTTCCAAATTGTGATAAAATTGAATCATGGGTTACAAATTTGGATTATGATAGCTTTACCAATTTGAATTCAAGAAATAACCCACTTTTGTAAATAACTGGACCATCTATGGAAGGTGAAGATGAATTGGATGAGAAATATGTTGATGAATCAGAAGATGAAGAAAAGTGCTTGAACGTCACGACTTGAACTTGGAAGATGATTACTATGATTCATGGAAGAAATGGGAAGAGTATTATCAATCTAAATCTTCTAATGAAACTTGTGTACCAATTAATATCGAGGATAACATAATTGCCTCCTCAAAGGAAGATACTATAACTCCTGTGCAATTTGAGGATGTTTTGGAAGAGATACCAGGGATCATGAACAAAGATTTGGAATTAATGACAAAGTTGTTGATCTATTGAAGCAACGAAAGCGATTGATCATGAAGATGAGTTACTTGACATACACTTCGACCAAGAATATTTGAGGGTTAAAAATGATGGGCATGTTTTTAATTGGGTGCCTAATTTTGGTATGTTTGATGAGCAAGTAATCAATGAAGAATATGAAGACCATGAGGTAAAAGAGGAAATTGCAAATCCTCACCAAGTTTTGGTAAATGAAAATGTGAAAAGGTAAAATCTAAACCTTTGTGTCCAAACATCCAAGATTTAGGTTTGAAGGGGACTTGTATAATTCAAATGAGTACTTATGATGAAATGCCATTGAAGGTGAATGAAGAACAAGGATTAATTTCTAACCACACTTTGATAACTTAATTTAATGAATGAAAATGAGTTTGATGCACTTAAATTGCTAAATCAAATTCATCAACAATTAATTCTTGAACCTAGGATAAAAACTCTTAATGATCCCCATTTAGTAAATATCCTAGATGCTTGTAATTTTTGCACAATTTTGATTTGCCTAAGAACATGGAAAATGAATTAGCTTTGAAATTTTTAGAAATAGGCTATTGCTTACAAAATTTCATTTTTAATAAAGAAAGCCTAGTTCTAAATCATGAATGGGATTATGAAATTTGCACCTTAAAGAATAGACAAGAAAGAATTGAAAATCAATCATTGTCTAATCAATTTGAAAACTTGAAACTCCACCATGAGAATACTAATGAAACTAAATCAAATTGGTGGGGTGAGAAGGGAAAGTTGAAGTTGGTTGCATTGTTTGGTTTGATATTGTTTTAGTTTGATTCCTTCCACATTCGGTATGCGTATCATGTCATATGTCTTTTAAAGAATTCTAATCAGGTTTGGGATCCGAGAAAATGATAATCCAAATTTTTGCATCATCTTGTATCATATTGTACATTTGTATATACTTTTGGTTTTCGTGTTTTGGTTTTGGATTGGATCTCATTTTGGTTTTAAGTTTTGTGTGTTGGTCCTTTGGACACTTTTGGTTTGTCTTGAAAAAAAAGAAAGCGAGATGTCAACTTATGTCCTTATGAATGTTGACTAAGACTAAGAGAATATGAAACATTGGAATTGTATTGAAAGCTCCACAAATATCGCAAACACATTAAAGAATATCTTTCGGAACTTGTGATGCATGAAGTTGCCGGTTTACAAATTATGGCAAAGTAGGTGGTATACTCCATCGACATTTCAAAAGGAGCAATGCATTCATCCATATCTCATGTTACATTCCACATTGCATATACATTTCATCTCGGTTGCATCTTCATTTCAAATACAATCATTGAAAAGGTGTCGAATCCTCTTAGGGTTATTACATAACATATATTAAAAGGATCCTAAGGTTGGGAACCGATGCCCGAACTATCTTGAGCCAAGCACGTTCTACACATTTTAAAAAGGGATCTTGAGCAAAATGGTCAAAACCATACTTGGAAGAAAAGGTGAGGCGAAAGGAGTATTTCATGTCTATCCTATTATGCAACATAATCCTTAAAAAAGTGGTTTTTACCACTCCCATAGAGCTTAAAGCCTAAAATCAGAGTAGTAAGGATAGGGTTAAATCCTCATCGA